>OY755092.1:1023640-6276809 GCA_963576655.1 Gastrophysa polygoni
TTCTTCAGTTGTGCATGTCTTGGTCTACTCATTTTTGATGACGTCATCACTGTTCGAGTTATGACGTGTAATAGGTCTATCACGATATATGTTGTTGAATAAGTTACAAACCTCAGCTTTCGTACGGGTCTTATCTCCATAATCTATCATCATTATAATCTCAATGCGTTGCTTCTCGCCTGAACGGGCCATGATATAATGAAAACTTATTCATACCACAATTATGTGATTGCAATTATTGTGAATTTGCATTGATGTTAATGAGATAAATGTTGAATTTTGATGAAAATTCTCTGGGGATAGTGAAGAAAATGAAAATATTTTTGTCTTCTGTGAACCTTGACAAACGTCAGCCTTTTATTTTTCATACATAACGTCAACTAATATGATCATCTGAAGGATGCTCATACAGGGGGCACTCACAAAATAAGTATTTAGTCAGTGCCGCCGTCAGAACATGCTTATTTTCGTGTCCCTGTATTAATTTCTGAAAATGTTCTAATGTAACATAAGAAAAATATAACATCCATACACAAGAAAATGCGTTATTTTTTGAGGTGTTATCAAAATTGTGTATCGCCGTAAAAAAAAATGATAATGACGTCATAACTCGAACAGTGATGACTCCTTCAAAAATATGAGTAGACCAAGACATGCGCAACTGAAAACAAAAATTGACGTGTCTCGTTTCCTCAATGAGCATATCAAGCTTTTAACGAATTCGTTCCAACCTTTACGTGCCCACTATATGTGTCTTAATAACAGACATGTTCTGCACTTCCAGGAGTTAATCATGTACTGTACCTGTACCTGGAGCTAATGAAAGCATCTATCTATCCATCTATTTTACAACGGCTACCAAAATAAGATTCCAAATTTTTGTAGATATATCTTTATATCAAGAGATTGTTTGATGCCGAATATTAAATACTATCTGTTAGTGATTCGAGGAGGTGAAATATTTATTCTATTCTAGACTTTTTGGGATGTTCTCTCCCCGTTTCTGAAAATATGAATGATTATCTAAATATATTTGTGGTAAAGACAGATTTATGATCTGCCCCGAAAGTCACTGAAATTGAAATTAAACCTTCAGATACGTTGAAGAGAAATTCTCTATTAGTCAGTGATACTTTGTTTTTCATAAAATTTGGGAACATATTTAACGAATATCAAAATTTCTACTAATCTCATCATTGTGGACGTTTGGGAACGAGTCTGCTCCTGTTTTCAGCACAGGATAATGATATTTTTTCACTTTAGAATTCACACTGGTAGTCATTGATAGTGAACAGTGACAAGTTTCCATACGGAAGAAATTTTTGGTTACCTGGTGTTTGTTCATTGATTGATCTTGAATTCACCATTTTCATAGTCAGGTTTGAGAAGTGGAAGGAAAGTTCTATCTCTATCAATTGAACAACAAGCAATATCATGAAGAACATAAGATGAGTCAAAATCAGCTGAACACATCCTCAATGAAGATGGACAACATATGGCCGATGATCATAGTGAAAGAAGATAACCAAAATAAGGAGAAATCTGTTTTGATCCTTCTGAATCGATACAAAAATATCATTTCTTTTCCAGTCGATATAGACAGGAACTTGTAACTTAATATCAGAATGGTAAATTCGGAATCAATTACCAAAGAAACACACACTGTTCAGTGTCAAATCGCGAATATTACAGAGAAAATGTACCGAAAACGAGAGGAGATTCGTTCCCAAATTCTGATATTCATCAAATATATTTGTCTCCCAATTTTTTTCACTGTCACTGACAAATAGAGAATTTCTGTTTCTTGTTTCTGAAGGTTGAATTACAAGCGCAGTGACATTTCTAGGTAGATCAAAATATGTCCTCACTTCAAATATATTGAGATAATTATTATGATCTCTATTTCTATTCTTCAGGAACACGGAGTGAAAATTCGAAGAAATCTATAAAAATAAATTACTAAATATTCATCATCATGCAAAAATGCGAGTCCCGAAAATGGATGGTGGGAAATATAAATATTACCTTCATCTCTGTGTTGGTAGCGCCCAATTCTTGGTTTGTCGTTTTCATCAGCCCCAATTGATTGTAAAGATAATACAGTCACTCTGCCGCGATCAATTCAGGATTTGTTATCCATGCACAAATATATTATATTTCACCTAGATATGAAATTTTGATGTATGGATTACCAACCTGAACTTGTCTGGTTTGTCTACTTGGAATCTCTCGTGATGGAATAATATACTTGATTTCCGTTGAATACCAACCGTGGAAATATCTATGAAAAAAGGGAGATATCGCCCACCTTATTAAATATTGAATAGTAAGAATAATGATAATGATGATTAACAACTTTGTTCATATCATTGAAAGGTGAAGTATCACACACAGTATTTTTCAACTCGACCTATGACCGTCCAATGAGAGGGCACTGTTGGTGGTGATGCCCTTCCCGTCTTGCATCTCCAGCCTCAATGGATGATATAGAGGCTCTAAAGGAGAAGGCGGTATGGAGTGTATCATCACCCGCAGAGCTATATGGACTGGTATCAGGAGGTCACATTCAACAGATCTTTGATGTGGAGTGGAAACAAAGTTGGTGCCGAGAAAGATATCCTTACGGACAGCAGCTTTGATAGTAATCATTGTATCAGATGAAACTCTAACCACCACCACATAGAATAATGAAACTCAAGAAGTGAATTCATCATTCAGGTAGATTTCCTACAATTATTTCCATTTGTAAGAACAATTCCATTCTGAGTTCTGTGTACTTACTGGACTCTCTGTTTGTATAAATGTGAACTTCTGATATTAATGAGATGAATTCTCATTAATATCACTGCTATTGTAAACATTATATCAGAATGATAGAACTATACATTGTTTCGTTATATGTGAGATGCACTCCTAGAGCTGATAGAGCATCTCAGAAAAATGATAGAAATTCCTATAATCATATGTTCGAAAACTTTCTTCTCCGGGTTACAGAGTGTTGAAATTTCAAAATTTTCTTAGATATTTTCTCATGGCTCCTGCAGTTTTTAAGACATCCATCGAACTCGATTTAGGATAATACTGCAGGGCTCACATCTTTGGGTATGCCGAATGGTCTTGAGAATATACATCAAGATATTTTTTTCAGGGGTCACAATCCATTTTTTCATCCTGAAAATTTTCGTGATGCACCACTGGTGGATACAATGAAACAACTCTCGCAGTTTTCTCGTATCTGTGACCATCATTCAGAAGAAAAATTTTGAAAATTTTCTGTACTTCGTTTTTTCAAATTTTGATTCACACACGGAAGAAAAAAAATGAACCTCTGTCCAAATCTCATTGGTATTGAGGTATAGGATGTGGGAAAGGTTGAAAAAAATAATTTTCTTCATATCCTTCAGCTACATTGGGAAAATTGTACTGAATTGGCTCGATAATATTCAAAAATCTTGAATTTGCAACACTCTGTTTAACGGTAACGAGAGAGAGACATATGTTCATGGGAACTCTCATCATTTTTCGAAAATTTCTATCGCCCAGAGGAGTACGTCCCACATATAATGAAACACCATGAATATCGAGTAGTTGAAAATATAATAGGTTGTGTATTTTTCTGCAGCATCCATTTTTCTGACTCCATTTTAATTTCCTTGCGTTTTGTTTTTTTTTTCGTCCATTTTTCGCATGTCGCGTTACAGCCAGCCGCTGAATTGGGAAAAGCGAGAGGCGGTCGGCACAGTAGCCAAGGCTGAAATGGCGGCGCCCAAGGCTTGCATCATAGAAATTATATCTTGTCTATCATATCATATCTATTTGAATATATGTCTACTTTTTATTTCACATCATCATTCCTTTTTCTCGACTTCCAAGTGAAGACGCGATTTTAATACACCGAATCACATAAATTTCTCATACCCTCGATTTTATAAAACCACACATTTTTTTGTTTCTTGTATGACTTGCTTCACCCAATGTATCATATAACATAGCCGCACCAAATCTCTACTCTATTGAAAACATCGAGATAGGCGAAATATTGTAGCCACAGATCTCTGACAGAGTTTCGTGAAGTTCAAGACTCGCTATTGGTGTTCCTGGATCTTCCAAGTCTGGCTGAATTTCACCGTGATAAGAAATGTGTCTAACGTAAGTTCAGAAATGTTGGTGACCACAGTGGAATAGGAAGTGTGATGATCTATATGGATACTCTAATGAACAGCTCGAGTACTACGGTTTTCTGGATGGATAGATCTGAAGATACTTCAGAATCCGTCAACTCATATTCATTCTCTATATTCTTACCTTTCACGATCATCTATCTTTTCATATTGATTACGGAAGTTATTGGGAATAGGTACGTGTACTTGTATAGTGATGATAAAAAATAAGTCAATGCAGACTGCTACGAATTTCTTCCTATTCAGCTTGGCTTGTTCCGATATGCTTCTGTTACTTTCTGGCCTACCACATGAAGTGTACAATATTTGGTCTCCAGATAAATATATTTTTGGAGGAGTTTGGTGTCTATTACAAAGCTTGGCATCAGAGAACGCTGCCAATTCTACTGTTCTCACAATCACCGCTTTCACAGTAGATAGATATGTCGCGATATGTCATCCGTTCGTCTACCATATTTGGTCCAATCCCAGCAGATCAAGTTTGTTGTTGCAATTTGGATCATCGCCTTGACTTTAGCGATACCGCAGGCTATCCAGTTTGGAGTGGACGAACAAACCGATAATGGAGTGATTATTAGCCACTGTACTGTCATCAACACTTTCTTCGATCACGCTTTCGAAATATCGACTTTCATTATGTTCGTTGGCCCGATGTGTCTCATCAATGTTCTGTATGTGCTGATCGGGAGATCTGCTTGCCTATGTGACACATAAGTGGCAGATGTCAATAGAGAAACATGGGGAGTCTCTGGCTGTATCCTTGGATATCTCAAAGCATTTGACCGAGTTTGGCACCAAGGCCTCCTAGCGAAACTTCCGTCATATGGTTCGCCGCCCCAACTGTGTCTTGCAGATAGATCACTCTACGTGGTGGTAGACGGGGTATCGTCTGATACAATGACTAATCAATGCTGGTGTTCCACAATAAGGCTCTGTCTTGGCACCAACTTTGTTCTTGCTCCACATCAATGATTTGTTGAATATGACCTCCAGCCCAGTTCATAGCTTTGCGGATGATAGTACACTTCATTCCGCCTTAACCTCTAGAGCCCCTATATATCATCCAACGAGGCCAGAGGTGCAAGGCGACGACAGGTCGATGCTTTGAAGTAGGATCTGACAAGAATTCTGAAATGGGGATCTGAGAATCTAGTACAGTTCAATCCAACTAAAACTCGAGCTTGTATGTTCACCAAGAAGGCTGATCACACAATGCCCAATTTGATGATGTCGGGTACCACTGTTCCTACGAGGTCGTCAATATCCATGCTGGTTGTCACCACCAACAGTGCTCTCTCATGGGACGATCATGTGAGGTCCATTGCGAAAACTGCTCCACAAAAACTTGGTTTTCTATTCCGTGCGAAGAGATACTTCACACCCCAGTAGCTGCTTATGATCTACAAAGCACAAATTCGACCTGTCCTGGAGTACTGTTCACATGTTTGGAGCTCAGCCCCCAAACATACGCTAAAGCTCTTAGATTCAATTCAGAAGAGAGCTATTCGCCTAGTCGATGATACAACACTCGCCAAATCATCGACCTTTCTAGATAATCGTAGAAAGGTCGGCGATCTATGCCTTTTTTATAGGTACTTTCATGGTCGGTGCTCAACGGAAATATCATCTATTATGCCACCACGCGCGATTCCTAGTAGACAAACTAGACGAGCTCAAGCTGGTCACTCCTACACTGTCAGGCTCGAGACCTGTCGAACATCGCTATACCAAGCATCATTCCTCAATAGAACGGCAAAGTTATAAAATTATTTGCTTAGTGAAGTCTTTCCTGATGCTTACAACCTCCAAACTTCCAAGAAAAATTACAACACCTTCCTACTCTCCCAAAATTCCACCGCTGGCTAACACGATGTTCCTCGAACATCATAGGTTTCCCTATCGTGTTGTCCACAGATAAAAAAAAGCTGAGGAAATCGAGGAACCTGCTAGACCAAAGTCAACGCGTATATAACGGTGGAGAACCTGAAGAGTTTGGTAGGAAGAGCGATAATGGGAATAAAAATGCACAGAAGTGAGTGGTCAAAATGCTGGGTCAGTGTTGATATTACAATTACGAATGATTTTCAGATGCCTGGCATGGAAACTTACGTTTCACGTATCATCTAAAATTTTACCTCTGCGTTCGCTGTAAGGGCCTTAATTGCCTTAAGGGCTTACAAGGGCGCTATCAGGATCAAAACTATCTTTCCTAAGGAAAACGGGAGTCTCGAGCGCCAGTTTTTTTATAAAAGTGGTATACTCCACTTGCTCCAGAAAAATATATACAGGAGGCCCAAGTAGCAACAGTGGAGCGACGGTTTTCCAGGGGTCGGTTCTTTTGACCCAGGTTAAGTTTAACAAGGGTAGGTAGGCCTTAATTATGATACTATAACCGATACTATAACTCGTTATAGTATCATGGGCCTTAATTACCTAACCTTGTCATTGACTGGAATACCGGTTGCTATATTGATCAAAGAAAATTTTATTTCCATCTCAACTGTCAGAATTTGACAGCTTGGAACCCTGGTGTCAGAAGGACAGAAATTTGACAGGCGGATTGGTACAAAAAAAAAAGTCGAATAAATCAATACCTGAAAATCAGGAATAAAAGAACTTCGAATTTTGACAGGTTTATTCTTCAGTCAACATATTCAAGTACACTGAAAATTATGCGGGAAAACTAGGCATCTGAAGTATATCACAAAATTACATAAAATTGAAAATAACAGAAAAAAAAATTCCAAAGAACGTTATTCGCTATAAAACGCACAAGTTAATAAATACCAGATTACTCCGGGTGAAAGATTACAGGCTTATACCTATACAACATGAGATAAAAACCACAGAACCAAATTTCCAAACACACAACTATATAAGTAACCAGAACTACAAAAATAACTCACAAATATCAACAACAGATCTGGGTTACTTCAGAATCAAAAACACCATCGAACTAGCAACAGGTACAACGATATACAGGCAATCAGAAAGCAATAGCAACGGTAGTTAAGCAGGCAAATTCTGGGTAGTTCAGGTGAAGATCAGGAGTAGCGCGTGAGCAGGAATGAACGAAAAGCAAAGTCGAGCAACAAGCGCATCCAAAAGCACGGCGCATAAGCTGGATTATTTCGGGCCAGATATGAGCAGAGTAGATTTTACAAGGACAGGTGAAACTAACTGGTAGAGTGAGTGAAATTATATACAGGATCGCTCAACTCTAAACAATTCAGGTATTGCAGATCTACTCTTCTCAATCCAATAAGTAAACAATGCCACGTTAGATCGACTTACGGTTGCGGTTTGGCAAACGGCAGATACCAAGGCTCAGCTAATCCTAATGATGTACGAACGGGCGTTTACACCGTTGTCCCACTTCACGGTACACTTGAACGGTTTCACAGACACGGCGGGAAGATCAAGAAGGCTCAAGTCTCAGGTTAATAGGTTATGTTCAATGTTTTTAATTTGACAAATTGTAAAATATCTGGAATGTTTCCTGAAGTTAGGAATTGACTAGAAAAGTATTCTGGGTGTCCTGAAGGGATTTACTGGTAGCGGAAAGTTACTCTGGATTCGATACTGGAAAAATGTCGATGGCTGGATATGAAAATACTGGGAATTGACTCTAACGCAAATGCTTCTAAGACGGATGAAGACCTATATTCGAACACGGATTCTATAGTGATAATTCGACTGCGGCGGAAAACTGTGTGTTACGGTTAACTCACTAATTCTCTAACTCGCTAACTTACTAACTGCCTGGCACCGAAGGTGTTCAAGAATTTATAGAGAATGGAATTTTGCGAAAAATTCTAGCAAAAACAAACCAGTTCTCCTTGCTTGACCTCTAGATTTTGACCAGAAAACTTAACAAAAAGTGCCGGTAGACGAAACACGTGGCTTTTCATCAGAAAAGTGCGGAAAAATTAGTTTTTCCCCTGGCCAGGATATCTATAAATAATTGGGTATTGTTGCTAAAGCAATTGAGAAAACCTGGAGCCCCAATATTCATCAACAAGAAAGTTATAGACGGTACAGTATCTAAACACATTTCCCTATCTATGAAATCTGTATTTTCTATGTTATATTCGAGTATATCTTTTGGAGCCCTCTAAGATGGAAGTCATCCAAAGATATCATTATTACTAAGATGTTAAACATTCCAAACCACTCAGAGTAGTTTGTAATGGGATATAACAGGGATCAGAATACTTCCAATGCTTAGAGGACCGTATTTGTCATCATAGGTGTATTCAGGGGTGTAATCAAGCTGCTATGGTTATAAATTCCTGGAAAATCTGACAGTACAGATTTGAAAGGTTAGTCTATGTATCATCTTCCAGCCTTTAATGAAAAATACTGGTTGATTCATGACATAATTCTGGTAGGTATCTGGGAAAACGTTAAGGAAATGGGGCCAGCAGGGAATTTCATGAAATTTTCACAGATGCTGTGAAACATGATAAAATCAATAATGAAAAAGGGAATTTGCCGCGGAAAGACATTTTTCACCTTTTTTTTTGAAAAATGTATGTCGATAGGTACTCACTTTTGAGACAAATAAATTCGATATGTTGAGAGGATTGATATGATATTATCTCAATTCTAACGTCCCATTGATCTCTCACATACATATAAGTAGTAATGCACGAGCGAAATGAATCGACAAGAATTTTAAAAAAGACAAATTAATAATGTTTGTGCGGTAAACACGAACAAATCGTTTGGCAGATGGCAGCCCTCTAATAAATTCGAAGTTGGGATTGCGGCGTTGCCAATTCAATTCTAGAAATGATTGTATATAGTATATTGCTGGAATGTTTAACAATTTTTTTGAGATAACAGGTAATTTTTCATGAGATACGCCTGCGGCATGTTTGATTCAGTAAGGCACGCCTGTGGCGTGCCTCCCATTTTCTGGGTGCATGTTAATCTGTTCTTCTGATATGAAATAAGGGAACACAACTTGACCAAACTTCAGATATCATAGCGTAAGAAGTTGCTTAGTGTTTGCGATTCGATCACTGATTACTGTTCAATTTGTAAAGCACGCCTTGGGCGTGCCTATCATTTTCTGCCTGCACGTGAATTTATTTTTTGATAAAAAAGAAGGAGACCTAACCTAACCTAACCTGACCTGACCAGACCTGACCTGACCTAACCTGACCTGACCTGACCTGACCTGACCTGACCTGACCTGACCTGACCTGACCTGACCTGACCTGACCTGACCTGACCTGACCTGATTTGACCTAACCTAACCTAACATAACCTGACCTGACCTGACCTAACCTAACCTAACCTAACCTGACCTGACCTGACCTGACCTAACCTAACCTAACCTAACCTAACCTAACCTAACCTGACCTGACCTGACCTAACCTAACCTAACCTAACCTAACCTAACCTAACCTGACCTAACCTAACCTAACCTAACCTAACCTGACCTGACCTAACCTGACCTGACCTAACCTAACCTGACCTGACCTAACCTAACCTAACCTAACCTAACCTGACCTGACCTAACCTAACCTAACCTAACCTAACCTAACCTAACCTAACCTAACCTGACCTGACCTGACCTGACCTGACCTGACCTGATTTGACCTAACCTGACCTGACCTGACCTAACCTTACCTACCCCAAACTGACCTAACCAAACCTAACCCAACCTAACTTGACCTGACCTAACATAACTTCTATAGCTGCCTACGATCCGATCACTATTATTATGCGTTATGTTAGGCGTCTCATTCAGTGAGGCTCATGCCTCTTATTCTATAACTGTGCACATTAATCCAATCTTTCGATATTAAAAAAGGGGGACAATACCACATCAACTTAATTTCGGCTATCCAAGATGAAAGCAATAATAATAACTTCCTTATTAGCAAAACGAATCCTTCGAAAATTATTGGTGGCCCTAAGAAGGGCCGATTTTTTTTGAACATTTTTCAGAAGTCTTCCGCTAATTCGGCTCTCTCATCTTCGTCAGCCACATGGATTGAATCTCCTCCACTATATTTCCGAGGATCATATAGTTTTCCTGCCAATTTGAAAAATTCTATTGTCCGATTCAAATTCAACTGGTCACATTTTTTGTAAAACATATATTTCGCTAGGTTTCCGGGAATGTGGGCTTTTTTTTTCCATTGGAAGGGTTTACAGCTTTTGCGTGTCTCCACGAGGACTCTATGCTGTTCGTGTGAACCCCAGTTTCGGGGTCTTTGAATGCTACGGAATGGTTCACTGTGAGGTGTTGGTAGCCATTCTCAGACAGGCAATCGTATGCCTTCCAACAATCGGAATGAATCGTGGTTTCTTTTTCGATCCATTGCTCAATGATTGGTAGGAGTGTATCTGTGTTTCGTTGGTCCACAGCAACCATAAAAATCCTACCAGAACCACGTTCATAACCACCAAAAACCCATTGCCCCTCCACATGATGACCTCGATGGTATTTTCTTTTGCCAAATTTACTTTCGTCAATTTCTACAATTTTTCCTGGCCCTCCTAGTTTCTCGGGTTTGTCAAAAAAAGCCTCCAAAAGTACTTCCCTACAGAAGCTAGCCCAATCAATGGATGTTACCCTGGAAATTTCCAACTGCTCCGAAATCAGTTTGAGTGAAGCATCCGACACCCATAAATTTACAAATGCCAATATTTGGAACAGCGATAATTTTGTTTTGGCAAAAAATGTCCCAAAACGGAACTCTCTCGTGTAATCACATCTCCTTTTTTTTTGTTTTCTTGCAGAAACATAATTGGGACATTTCCATTTCCACCCATCAACCCTTGAAAAAATTTAGCTACAATGTATTATTGGAATCTATATTTCTCTCTATGATGAACCAGTAATAATGCAATAAGAAACCAAAAAAGAAATATTCAATTATTATTTTTTTCTAGATATTTTTCCTTCATCGAATAATTTGGCAATATTGCAGTTACCAATGATATGAATCAGATTCATCCCCTATCAAATATTCATCTGCATGATTACAAAGTGTTGTTCAGTAAATGGTAACAAACAGAAGTACCCAATATTGCAATCAATCATCTCCGATAATTGGAAAACTAGGGTAATCAGAAAATTTAATTCATCATGAGAGATTGTAGAAGATGTCAGGAGATATCTAAGTGTCAGATTCGATTACCTGGAAGGATCTTCACGTAGCGCAAATGAACCATTACATTTGGGGCATTTATAATCTCCATCTCGAGGTACCAAATGCCATTCTCTCAAGCTATCGAGTAAAATTGGTTTATCATCACAAATTTTCAATAAACGCACCAAATTCATTGTAGAATCGACGGGAGACGTTGATACTGAATAGTTTTTGTTGATTATACGTTTTTTGTTAGTAGCTAGGTAACTTGATTTATATGTTACATATTTCCTAGTTATTTTTTGCAAGATTCATAAATACTGTTATCCTGGAATTGCATTGAATGAGCTCATCACTATGAAGGTAATTATCGTTCCTGTTTGAAAGAAAGGAAATCGAAAAGTTATTTCACAATCACAATACTGCAGGCGAGCGAAGCGAAATTCCTTGATTCTGGAAATTAATCTGGCAATGTCGCAATCTCAGAACATCCTGGCAGTCGAATTGTCATTAGTCAAAATGGAATTTATTGTTTGTGTCTATAGAAAATATTAAAGTAATGATTGGTTTTCACATTTTTTCATACTTTTTGAGGTTTGTTCTGCTTGTGAATTGTTAACTATGTGTATGTAGAAGTGTTTTGTGTTCAACACAGTGCATATGAATCGAAAACAATACGTTGAAAACTCTTCCCAACAGATTGTATTGACTTTTCTTGAAAGTGAGTATCTCGACATGTTTTTTTTTTAAAAAAAAGGGAAACATGTCTTTCCGCGGCAAATTTTCATTTTCATTATTTATTTCATCATGTTTCACAGCATCTGTGAGAATTTCGTGAGATTCGCTGCTGGCCCCGTTTTCTTAACGTTTACCGGTATCTGTATGTCCTGTTCTAGTAATGAATGTTCCCAAAACACTTCATTACATCGCATTCAGAAACTTCACGGCCGGTTTCAACTTCAATGCCGCACTTACCATAACGATGAATACTAAATTGAGGAAATCATGTTTTTTGTGTTTTTTTTTTGTATCATCATTCGTAACGTCGTTAAAATACACCAAGTCTACAAATAAAGCATGGACTTTTTGGTTACCATTAGCATGTGTTCTTGAATATTCCGTCTTTTGGCAATCTTCTTCGACATACATCGAACAATTTCTCGTGAAGCCTGTAGAACGAATCGAAATCTTGATTCTTTCAATTTTCAACTGTTCCTCTGTGTTTTCCTTACTTTCATTTTTCCTAAAAAAAATGTCTTGAGGCGAACAGAAACAATCATCCATCTCTGTCGAGCTATGTTCGAGTTTCTCCAGACCAACGCACGGTGATTGACTTTATATATTCAGATAGCTGTCATGAATATGGACCATCACTCTCGATGAGAATTTCTGGAAAATATTTTGGAGTCGCATATTATTTCAACTTTTGAGGTCTCCTGAAAATGGCAACCTTGTTGCCGAAATACGTATTCAGGCTCATCTAAATAATAATGTGGAGTTTTAGGTGTTCATCAAAATTGACATGATGATTATGCTAATGAACTTTTTCGATGAAATGTGGAAACGCAAATGAAATCTGGCAATTCTTAGAAGAATCAACACAGCGCCCTGATAATTGGAGTTTTTGTTGCAAATTCGTGAGAAGGTAAAGTTTTGGATCATTTCATAAGGGCGCTCCGGTCTTGAGTGGGTCACACTGTATCATTCTAGTTTGATTACTCTGTTGATATTTCTCTCCACAATGGTCAGATCATAGAACATTCTCTATATCAAAATTATCAGTGGGCAAATTTCATTGATTACTGGTGTTGATCAGATTATAGTCGAATTTGCACAGACCGATTCTTGAGACAATAAATGAGCTTTTAATCCTTCTGAAGACATCCCGAATATGTAGATAACATGGTATCAAATTCGAACCAAATTTCCGGAGGTTTCGATTGACCTTGCATGTCGATTAGTTATCCTGCGGAAATTGATAAACTTTGGTGAAAAATTCAAAGTGCCACTTCCTCAAATGCATACCTAATTCTACGGAAGCGTAGAAGGGCCAATACTGATTTATTTTCATTTTTCTCTTGAATTCCCAGTTGCAATTCGGAATTTGAGATAATTTCGAGTAGTAGTATGATAGTATTGAGAATAAATTGAACCTCTGTGTACAATTTTTCTTTCCTATAAATATCAACTTGCATCCAACATGAATATTCCGGCGCTGTTTTTTTTAGTTCAGATATTGGTATCCTGAAAATACCTTCCGATTCTAGAGTCATAAGAAATTTAAATGGTATTTTCATAACGCAAGGTCTGAATGTAGCTTTAACGAAGAAATATATTATTCATAGTTCATTGGCTAAATCTAAAGACAAAGTCAATGTAACATGGAATATATTGGACAAACTCGTCGAAACATAGTAAGTAGATTCAAAGGACATTTGTTAGTGAGAGAGACCAATTACTAACGACTTGTGTCAACATTAGTAGAGCCGATGGAAAATCTAAAAAACAAGTCAAAATCATATCAAATGCAAAGTATAAGGGAGAATTCCCTCTCAATGAAAATCATAAAACAGATTGAGATAATATGTCTGGTACAGGAAGATTCAACAAAAACAATACAGATGTAAAGAAATGAACATGCATCAGATGCAATATGTCACATGACTTCAAGACTTCGGAAAGTGTACTACCCGGGATAAAGTCTGTGCAAAAGTGTAAGAAATTCATTCTTTTCGCATCGTGTGGTGAAGCTAGACAAAAGCGGAGCTTTTCTGACTGGATACTATTGTATCCAAAGTAATGTTAGCAAAATCAATAAGGAAATCCCTGAAGAATAGAGAAATCTACTGAGAGTCGATGATATACTGGTTGATCTTGAGTTAGATACTGTTAGTCAACCTAATATTTAAACATTCAGAATCTATAAAGGAGATTCATAACCATATGTCTATGAAGTCTGAAAAAGAGTCGATGAAGGAGTCTTGAAATGGCCGAAACCATATCAAATGTTGTTTGGCTTACCGAGCTGAAGAAACTTAAAAAAGACGAAGTACCATATCTAATCAGGTGAACAATGAGGTGCTTTGTGTGATCAAAAATGAACTCATTTCTGCCTTCACTATTTTTTTTTATCTGTGGACAACACGAAAGGGAAACCTATAATGCTCGAGGAACATCGAGAAAATGTAAAAGTAAATAGTGGTTTCGAGGTTAGGTTCTGACCAAAGCGCTCGGTATATCAATCAGCTTTGTTTCCAAAAAAAGTTTGGAGTTTTCCAACTTCAGGTTGAGCGTTCTTCAAAATTTTGTGAGACAATTGGAAGACAGTATTACCGAACAAAAACAATTCATTGCTCTCTTGCAACTCAATGATAATCAATTGAATTCAACATCAACCGAGCCATCTGGTAGTAGAATCGCTAGAACTTTCAATACAAATGATCCCACGATCTCTCTACAGGTTTCATCCAAGAATCGAATAACCGGTGTGACATCTAACGATAAAGACTGGAAAGTACAGAAATCGAGGAGAGGCAACTGTTAGAGTCGCCAACTGCAGATTATCAGTGCCTAGTACCAGCGCGGGAGGAGGTACCAGTGCTGGTCCAGATTACCAAGTGAGCAGCGGAGGTTTAAACCCGGTATATTGATCTGAGCAAACCTCCACCTTCATCTTACGACTGTCGACGTAGGCCAATAATAGGAACGAATGCCAGCTCTGAGGAGAAGTCTGTACCGAAACATGGCTATTTGCATGTCTATATACTACACCCTAGTACAACCTCAACCGTATCAACCAAATTATTGAAAACTACGGTACCAGAAATTCAGTTTCCATTCAAAGAGCCTAAGTAGACTGAAAATACCTTTGCAACATGTTGTGGAAGTATATCAACCAGAAATCTGGCCAGCTGGTGCTTACATCAATAGGTATATTTTTCCAGTCAATAGTGATATGAATGAGGCAGTACATTTCCGCAACCAAGCCTCATTGCAGCAGATTGTTATCAGTAACTCTACTAGTAACATTGTTACGGACGATAACCTGTCATCAAGTCATCATCTCTATTGAACTATCGAACTGGAGCATCTACTCGAGTCAGTTCACCAACCACATGAGGTTTGTTTAACCGAGACATGGTGTTACTGTCATGAATCTGATGACTATGAAGATATAGAATTACTTTGTATCCATAATTATGTTTAGCTTCTCATTAGTGGCGTACTGACAATATTGGTGAAGGCGCTGCAATAAATGAATACAAATAAATAAATAAATTGCGTTAAAAAATTCGAATATACCATGACTGAACTGGAAGTTGATAATCAAAAATACCTTGCTGCCTGTTTACATAGATTACCCTCTCAAGAATCATCGGTTTCTGTGGATATGTTGGGAGAGCTATTGCATCAACGTCAGCTACAAAATGCGGAGACTTCAATGTTCATTTTGAAGATCCTCTCTGTCAGAACGATTTGAAACTTATAGATATTTTTTCAAGCTTTGGCTTTAATGAAGCTGTTCAACAGAATCCACGAGAAAACAAAAAATCTATCTTGGATAATATGTTCACAACACTGACTCAATTCAAACCCACCTTATTCAATGCGATATCTCATATCACTTTATGCAATTGGTGTACCTGCCAGTCTCATCCTACAGTAATCCAAGTTATATTTTCAAACTATCATTCATACGTGAATCTAATATGAACAATTTTTGTCTCAATATCTCTTCGATTGATTAGAATGACGTTTTTCGGATAGGGTGTTTTTTGGACGAAGAATTCATGAAGCTCATCAATATATTTCAGCAAGCAATGGAGATCTCATTTTCCTCGAAAAGTTGCTATGTGAATGAATTACCAGGGAAGAAACCTCGGTTCAGTGAAGAACTTATTGATGAAGGTCAATATCTGAGAGACATGTTCAAAAATATCAAATACTCTCATAATGATGATTCAACAAAGGGATACAAAATCATGAAAAAAACACCATGAACAAAAAATCGAATTGGCCAAACCACATTATCATTCAGAACTCTTCTCAAAATTAAGCAATATTCCTAGAACTGAGGTTGGCAACCAATTTCATCACTTACAAGAGGCCGCTGATAATTCAATACTTCTTTTGTTAAATCCGCGAATGAAATGTTAAGAAAAAAATTGTTCACCACATATCAACAACAAGCTTGCTTGTAATAAAACTATTTTGAATTCCTGTACCCGTCCGAGGAAAATGGAATTCGTGAAATAATCTTATTTGTTAGCAATAAAAACTCGTATATGTTGACGGATTCCCATAATAAAGTATGTTGCTGAGTTTGATTTATTGGCACCAATGACATATTTAGTAAACTTGTCGTTTCGAGAGGGAACGTTTCTAGCTTCTCTGAAAGAATCCATTTGTATTCCGATTCATAAAAGATGTAAAAGACATATGATGTCTAATTACCGATGAATATCTCTACCATCAATATTCTCGGGAATATTTGGAAAATGTTTTTATATACGACTGAAATTGTCCTCAAATAGAGAAGAATTTTTATAATATCTTCATATTCTCACCTGATGTCGAATTTTGAACTGAATAATAAGTCCTTAGCACACTGTTTTGCTTTCTTTCGATGTGATGAACATTGATTTGATGCTAAATAACTTTTACAGATGCGGCATGCGTGGTTTAGCTTTCGCGTGAAATAAATTTTACCTTACCAATAGGGAACAAAAAACCAGCATGAAACTATTTTTTTTATCTGTTGACAACACGAAAGGAAAACCTATGATGATTTTGAGAGAAAAGGAAGGTGTTGGAATTTTTCTTGACAGTTTGGAGGTTGTGATCATCAGGAAAGACTTCACTAGGCATATAATTCCACAACTTACACAGCCTGACAGTGTAGGGGTGACTAGCCTGAGATCGTCTGGTTTGTCTACTAGGAATAGCACGTGGTGGCATAATAGATGATTTTTTCGTTGCGCACCATCCGCGGAAGTATCCATAAAGATCGCCGACCTTTCTACGATGTTCTAGAGGAATCAATGATTTTGTGAGTGTTGCATCATCGACTAGGCGGATAGCTCTCTTCTGAATTGAAGTACCTCTTCGCACGGAAAAGAAATCCAAGTTTTTGTGAAGCAGTTTTCGCAATGGACCTCACATGATCGTCCCATGAGAGAGCGCTGTTGGTGGTGACACCCAGCATGGATATTGACGACCTCATAGGAAGAGTGGTACGACATCATCAAATTGGTTATTGTGTGATCTGCCTTCTTGGTGAACATACAAGCTTTAGTTTTTGTTGCACTGAACTGTACTGGTGGTACCCGACATCATCAAATTGGGCCTTCGTGGTGAACATACAAGCTTGAGTTACATCGAAGTGTACTTGATTTTCAGATCCATATTTGAAGCATTGACCTGTCTTCGTCTTGCACCTCTCTAGGATCCCTAGAGAAAAAGGCGGAATGAAGTGTACTATCGCCCGCAAAGTTATGAACTGGGCTGGAGGTCACACCCAACAAATCATTGGTGCCAAGACAGATCCTCGTAGAACACTAGCATAGATAGTCATTGTACTCGATAGTAGAAGATAATAGTTGAGGCGACAAACCATATGACGGAAGTTTCGCTAGTAGGCCTTGGTGTCAAACTCGGTCAAATGCTTTGGAGATATCCAAGGCTACAGCCAGAAACTCCATATGTTTCTCGATTAATACCTGCCACTTATGTGTTACATAGGCAAGTAGGTCTCCAATTGACCTCTAATGACGAAAGCCATATTGCCGGTCGTTCACGATCCTTGAGCTCTCTAGATATCGGATGAACTCGATGTTGATTACTTTTTTTCAATGAATTCCGGTTCATTCAAGTTTTATTTCAGTAGCCAGTTGCATCCCTCAGGGAAGCATACTAGGAGCCCTCTTATTCATATTATTTTTTGATAGCCTCATACACGATTTTCCTCGTCACTATGTATGTATGCTGTTGTTATGACTTCAAATGACTGTCTGGATATATGCTATCTATAAATGCGCTTAACCAAATGATAAACTTGCAAAGTTAAGGGACTTGTGTTAAATGAAGTGAAAACTGATTTGAATAAAAGTTTGTTTGTCAAACTGAACAACAGAACTATTGAACAAACGAGGGTAACTAAAGATCTTGGTGTTTTAATAGATGGACATTTGACCTGGTCGTAGTTGATGTAGTATTAAGAATATGTCAATCTACTCATATGTTCTGTGGCAACTTAGGGAAAAAGTGGACGCTAATCTCTCATCACTTCGGATATGTACAATCTTGCCTCTCTCATGTGCTGGGGCAACTGTATGAGGTAGGTCTTCAGAGCTCAAAAGAGAATGATTACAATTATATCATTCAAACCGTATACCCTTTCTTGCGAATGATTACTTTCCGACTTGAACCTACTAACATTTTCTTCCCTATTCATTCTTGCGTCAATAATGCAGGTCAAAAATAACCTATCTGCTCATCCTGTTTCTAAAAATAATCAGTAGTATCTCAGAGGAAGCCTGGATTTGGCCTCACCCAAACACATAATATAGAAATATTTATATATATATTATTTATATAATTTAGAAATATCAAGTTGTTTAAAGATTCAAAAATATACCAAGACGTCAGCTAAAAGTAATGACCCTATATGGTTTATTCGCGTAGTACCATGCGCGTATTCTAAAATCTGTAAACAAAATCAACGCCTCTCTCGGAAAGGGGGAACAAACTTGGACACTTATGTATCATTCATCAAAAAACCGGGGAGTGATCTCGTCGTGTGAACAAAACGTCCGGAAATCCGCTATTGTTCTGCTTCCCATTTTCGTTCTCATCAAGTAATCGCCCGATGTGACAAGAAATAAGATATAATCAAGAAAGTGATCAGCCCTCCTGAAACGAGCTGAAACTTTGTTACAGCCAGCAATAAGGACGACGAAAAAACAGGGTACGATTTCAGTAGGTTCGATTTCACAGATAACTTTCTCGCGTTGTGTATCATTCAATCGGCAACAGTCCGTTTTTGATTCTCTCCACAAGGAGCCGGAAAGCGCACATTTTCGAGCCGGAAACCGCACAAGTCCTATTGTGCTACCTATTGAATTATATAATGAACTGCCGATTGATTTGAAGAATATTCCAAATAATCTTGAATTCAAAAATACCTCTAGCCTCGCATCTGATACCTTGTGATGATGGCTTCACTTCTTTTTGTTTGTGTGTTGAATATTCCAGTATTTGTTTCTTACTTATTATGTACATATCAACTGTATATCAACTTCCTTGGTTTTCGATTCAATTCAGGATACTTATTTTGATATCATCCAATACTGTGGAGTTTATGGAAATGAATGTTTGTATTGTATTATATTGTATAAAACGATTGATAATGCGAACAAATTGAATGTATTGGGGGTATATAAATCACTGATCTCTCATGATGCCATATCAGAGAAACTTGGTTTCTACATTTCAGAAGGAAATCTAAAACGAATTCTAGGATTAAAAGCATGTGTTGCATCAATGTTGATAAAAAGAGTTCCATTGGTTTCTGATGAACACATCAATATCAAATCATCTTCCAAACTAATAGAAAAGTATGTTCTTATTTTTCAAGGTGTCGATTGTATACAAACACCATGCACAATCAAACTACAATTCATACAAATTATGATGCAAGATATCGTAAACTTTCTTTAGCGCCATATGAACCTGTCAAGAAAGCACTAGATCGAATGGAAAGAGATGAAGAAGAAGCTACAGACTGGGTAAATGCAATGGTTGTTACACCGAGAAAAGGTGGATAGGTTCGCTTATGTATGGATCCTAGACTACTGAACAAGTATAATATATGACAAATAATTGAACTTCCTACATTTGAGACTATAATTTCTCAAATAGGGCAAGCAGAATGGTTTTATATACTAGATGTTTCATGTGCATTTTCAGCAGATATCTTTAGATCTGAAAAGCTCTGATCTATATGTACATTCATAACACTTTTTGCCAGATTCAAATTCAACCGGTTACCTAATGAAATATTAAATGCCTCAGAAATTTTTCAAAATTGCATCAATAAATTCATTGATGGGTTGGTGGGAACTCTACCATATATGGACGACATTTTGATATATGGAAATAATAGAGATGAACACAATTAGGGATCAAAAACATTGTTCTCCGAAGCAAGGCAAGAAAATTTGAGGTTCAAGAGAGATAAACTACAATTGACCTCGACAAAAATTATTTTTCTGAATCATACTATAACAAGTGATGGAATATGGATATCTTGAGAGATGATCAAAGCAAAATCAAAATATGAAGAGGCCTACGAATGTGAGAGAATCATAATGTTTGTTAGGTATGGTGAATTATCTGAGCCGCTTCATCCAGAATATTTCTAAAATTACTGCTCCTCACTGCTAATCAATGGATTGAGTTTGATTTTTCAAGACTAGGGTCAATAACGTAATGCCTAAAGTACAAGGGGGTATGACAGGTTGCAGGTACTGCTTATTCGTTCTTTTGCATATATTCAAAGATGAACTTTTCAGTTCAGATTTGAAAAAAATCTTTCCACCTCATGTATCAAATCTTTCTCTACGGATGAACGTTCGAAACTTTCTCAAATAATGTGTCCCGATATACATAATGACCAAAATAATTGCTCATCTGAGGACATGCAGTATGTCATCCTTCAGAATTATATTTATTCAAATGCCTTGATCGATAACAAATACAATCGATAGTGGAGAAAAATCTACTATTTGCAATCCCCATAAGTATTTGGAACACTTTCTATTTGATTGTCCAGTATCTGCTATTATCAAGGATTGTTACGAGGAGTTACATATCTAGAAAATCTGAAATATATTTTGAATCATGGTGGCCTACTGATTTGAAATTCCTAGTACAGGTTATGATGAATATTTTCAAACTCAGATTTTTCATAATTTATAAATGATTCGCTTTCGAATACAGTCAATACCACCTTAGAAAATTCAGTCACATGAGGAATGAGAATCTTCTTTTGAACTACTTTCCATTATTTACGTGTTCAGTATGTACCAATTTCCCAAACCGCGTAATGAGGATCATAACTTTTCCTTTACAATAAATGTTTTATATACTCATCTATCTATGTAATTTGTTGATTTCTTTTTCAGTCGCCGTAGTGGTTGCGTTTTTCGTTTGTTGGGCGCCTTTTCATACCCAAAGACTCTTGGCAGTTTATTTGTCAACAGCGTCGTACGAGACTCAAGAGAAATTCTTCCATTTCTATCTGTACCTAATGTACACTTCTGGAGTGTTGTACTTCGTTTCGACGACGGTGAATCCATTGCTATATCATATCATGTCCAAGAAATTTCGTAAGGCATTCAAAGTAAGTAGAAACGAATAATTTTTCCTTAGCACAATGAATTTGAGTTTTATACAGTAAATCCCATTTCAGTTGAGTCTGCCAGGTTTCTCGGTTGCTATTGCAGATGGAACCTTCCTGTTTTCACGTTCCTGTGTTCTACTTTTTCTTGAAATTCTACTGTTCATGAGATACAGGGCGATCTTGAAAATCAATACTTTTTGAATCTCTTCTATTTCTAAGGAGTTATTGGAAATAATGTTGAACTATAAGAACTATTCATAACAGAGAATTCTAAGCAGAATCGGTGGCGTATCCAATTATTTTTCTCAAAGTATGGTTTTGGATATACGACACAGACTATTTTTCCAATGGAACAACGCCCCGTATTTCATTACCTCATTGGATCAATTATCTTTTTCCTTCAAAATGATGTCTGATACTGAATAATATATTACTTAATGCTATAAAATACTTTTGAATTGCCCTGTCAAGTATCTGCGCCGACATATATTCTTTATTATCTTCTCAATTATATTTGACCCCTTGTTATGTATTTTTTCATTTCGTGACGTGAGAAATATATGTCTCTTTTACCTATCAACTTGCTTCGTTTTCAAGATACAAGTTTGTAGTTAGTAAATACTACTGAATGATAAGATTTTATAATTTATTGATAATGACAATTGTATCTGTTTTTTCAATCCATCTCTGTCTGTCATATTACACCAAATTCTTCTACAGGGTCTTGATAGTAGTTGAGTAGAGGCACTACATTATTCCCCCCCCCCCCTAGAAAAAAATTGAACAGTGTCATTGTCATTAGTTCTGACAAATTCTCTCAGATGGGATTCTTCAATGGCTTCTGGATTCTCTCTTGTTGTTCCATGGTATTCCTTTCTTTATCTCGACATTCATCTTCCCATAAGGCGGGTTTTAGTCGATCAACTGATATATTTTTCCTTTCACCTTTCACTAAAATCGTGAAATATTTTTCTGTTCTCTGTAAAACTTCAGGAATATCTACATTTCTCAGAATCAATGATGTTTTATTCTTCCTCAGAAGTCCTTGCAACTCTGTATCTTTATATTGTTCATTTGCCCACAAATCATAGTCGATTACTTTTTCTAAATCAATACTTGATATTCTTGATAGCGCGTCCGCAACTACATTTTTACTACATACCACAAATATGTCTCAGATCTGTAGAAAACTGACCTATGAAATCCAAATATCTAGCCTGTCAGGTGATGATGATTCTGTAGTAAGTGGTTTGTGGTCTGTATATTCAATGAATTCTCGACCTTTGATTTAATTGATTCATACATAGCCAATAACCCCCGATCATGAGTGCTTTACTTACTTTGCGCACTAGAAAATCTTTTAGAGAAGAATCCAAGTGGTCTCCAAGCATTTTCTTGGTAATGATCAATTGCTGCGACCATACTGGTATTTTAAGCATCTACCATGAGTGCTAGTGGAGATAGAATTGAAGGATATATGAGTATTTGCAATTGCATTTTTCAATTCAAGGAATGCTTTTTCTTGTTTCGAAGACCAGTTCAACTTACAATTCTTGCTAGAAACTCCTTTGAGAAACTTGTTCGAACGGGCTTGTAGTTCAGCACATTTTGGAACTGATACTCTGTGAAAAATCACCATGCTTAGAAACCTCCTCAAGGAATTGAGGTCAGGTGGTTTCCCATATTTCAAAATAGCTCGATTTTATTTATTGTTCGACATTGATCAAATAGCTCAAGAACTCGATGGATTGCTCACCGAATTCACTTTTCTCTGGATTGATTACAATGTTATGACTTTTAAATTTTTCAAATATCAATTTCAAATGATACACATGTTCCTCTTCATCTTTCGAAGCAATCAAGCATCCACGTAAGGAAAACAAAACTCAAAATCTCTAGTGATTTGGTGAACATATCGTTGACAAGTGGCAATTGGCATTCTCAGATATTCAAAAAGTCCAAAAGGGGTTATTATTTCTGTTTTCTCGATATCTCCTGTAGCCATTGGAATCTGATGGAATGCTTTCACAATATCAATTTTTGAAAAAATATGGTTTTCTTCGAGATGAAATGTGGAATGTGAAATCCTTTATATCTGGTAATGGAACTGTTCAATTATTTGACCGTCTATAGTCACCTCATGGTCTCCAATCTCCATTCGGTTGCCCAAGAACTTTCAGATGGTCGTATTATTCTTCACTCCATCAGATACTGAAATTCCTTCTTGGCAGCTGACAGTTTTTCTGGATTCAATCTACCTACTTCACTGTGGACTGACTGTCGGGTGATAATTTGATGAACAACTCGTTCTTTGTGATTCTTTGTCTCATCAAGAGAGGTTTGATTTTAATTATTAAGTAGCTGAGCCTTTGAATCTTCGATATGATGAGAGCAAATTTCTCCGTTCGGAGTCGATTCAAAGTTCTGGGACTTTATCAATAATAAAAAAGGAAACACAAAAATTCCAGGTATAATGAAGTGTGGTGATGTCGTTCTCAATAAACCTCAGGATATAGTCAATGCTTTTGCTAATTATTTTGGTAGTGTCTATAATCTTCCTGATGCTAATCTTATAAATCAAGCAAATGATTCACAAGTCATGATGAACTGCATTTCCATCAAGGAAATCAGCGAACTTGATATTCTTAGAGCTCAAGTCAAAATCAAGTCAAAAATAAATTGATAGTTGGTCCAGATCAAATACCTAGCTTCGTTGTCAAAGATTGTGTTAACGCATTTATCGAAGCTTTATTGCACCTGTTCAATTTAATTCTGCGTAATAAGGTTTATCCGATTCTTTGGAAAACTGCGAGGATATGCCCAGTCCTCAAAAAAGGCGATCCATCTCAAATTGATAATTATCGACCAATATCGATTCTGTGTAATTTCTCGAAACTTCTGGAAATAATTTTATATACTGTGGTTGGTAATTCTGTTAAAAATGTGATATCGAAAGATCAACATGGCTTCCAAGATAAAAAATCATGTATAACCAATTTGTCTTGTATTTGACAATTCTTGGCAGATGCGCTTGATAGGAGATCTCAAGTTGATGTCATCTATTTTGACTTGCAAAAGGCATTCGATCAGATCGATTTGGAAATTTTAATACACAAACTTGGTCAATTTGGCTTCACTGCTGACATGGTCGACCTCTTTAGGTCCTACTTATTTAATCGATATCAATATGTAGAAATTGATAGCAATAAATCTATGTCCTATATAGCCACATCAGGTGTGCCACAGGGCTCTAACCTTGGCCCCCTGCTATTTCTCTTGTTTATCGACGACCTTTCTCAAATTATCGTTTCTCCAAAATTACTTTATGCCGACGACCTCAAGATCTTCAACATAATAGACAGCACAACAAACTGTTTGCATCTACAGGATGATGTTCATTCAATTTTCCAGTGGTGTAATGATAATCATCTGCGATTGAATATTTCCAAATGTTCTGTCGTTTCCTACTGTAAGAAATATGTGACGATTGAACATGAATATAAAATTCAAAACACTAAAATTAAAAGGTGTAGAGAAATCTGGAAAAATATGTATGGGTTCTTGGTGAGGCAAAGTAGAGATTTCAGGAATACTCAAACAATGACCACAATATATTATAGTTATGTGAGAAGTAAACTAGAATATGGTGCGATAATATGGTACCCTGTGCATGCCACTCATGTTGCCAATATTGAACGCGTCCAGGGACGATTTTTGAAACATCTAGTTTATAAAACAAGCGGAAATTACCCTGAAAGATGAATTGGCTATTCAGTTCTTCTGGATCAATTCAATTTTGTATCATTGAGCACACGGAGGTTATATGTCACTATAAAATTCCTTCACAAACTAATCAGTAATCATATAATTTGTGAGGATTTGTTGTCCAAAATTGATTTTTTAGTACCTCGCGTCAATTCTAGACATCACTGTCCTTTTTATTATGTCAATTACCGCACCAATGTACTACGGAAGTCTCCAATTGTTATTATGTGCCAAAATTTCAATGCAATCTGCCAACATTGTGACATTTTTTCATGTAGTGTGAATGACATTTATGAGGCGGTTGTGAGAGTGGCTCCATAATGTTCCTATAGACGAGTGAATTATTACTATTGAACATAATTTAGTACGTAGCTATTCTATTATCTGTATTATTGTTTTATTCTTTCCTAGCGTTTCCTGTAATTGGGTGTTTCTACCTGTTGGAAATAAAGAGCTATCTATCTATCTATCTATCTATCTATCTATCTATCAATCCCTCTCGATTTTGATCTTGGTCTAGACCTTGACCAGTTGCG
This sequence comes from Gastrophysa polygoni, assembly GCA_963576655.1. Taxonomy (NCBI): domain Eukaryota; kingdom Metazoa; phylum Arthropoda; class Insecta; order Coleoptera; family Chrysomelidae; genus Gastrophysa; species Gastrophysa polygoni. The sequence continues at coordinate 1,049,637 of OY755092.1, forward strand.
TTGTATTGATGAGCTGTTCCAATGGATGTGTTGGTTGGTTTTGTTTTTTTTTTCGTGCGAAAGATCTAATTGCACAAACTTCAGTGTTGAGTGTGCTTGGCAGTTTTTTGACCATGCCAAGATCATCAGATTTTTAGACATTTGACCAGAAGCAAGATTAGCCATCTCACGATAGAGCTGACTTGGTTTTCTATCTCCTAATTGGCACTCTGAGAAAAGCTTGGTCATTTTTTGTTCATCCGATATTTTGTACATCTTGTTGAGCTGCGTCTTCTCGATTCGGTATGATTCTTGAATCATGAAAAGGTTGGAAATTTCTTTGGCGATATTACAGTCTAACATAGCCAGTATTTTCCCACATTTTATCTTGTGCGATGAAATGTTATCAAGCTCAAAAATAGACTCGATTGCATCAAATCACAGTTCCTATTCATTTTTCCAGAAAGTTGGTGAATATACAGATTTTGGTCTGGATAATTCTTCCTGCAAATCATGCTTTTCCAAATTCTGAACCTCTTCAGGGCAAGATGTATCATAACGAGAATTATCATCAGAACATTCAGCAGTTTGCCTGATTATATTTTCTAGTTGAACTAACCTGTTGTTGTTTTCCTTCAGATTTTCCTTCAACTTGTTGATTTTCCTCTGGAAATCATATTCGGTGGTCTGAGTCCTGCCTCTTGAACCTGATTGTCAATAGCTTGTTTCAGTAAATCAGTGAAATCGTAATCCTTTGTATTCACATTCGGATCTCTGTTTGGAATCGCAGCTTCAAGTTTTATTACCAAATCGGGTACTGTCCCACTAGGATCCATTCCAAAATGTTGAAGTAGTTTCGTCAAATGATCTCGTGTCAAATTTCGCAGGTTTTTCACCATGCTTGCAGATTTTTGAACTGTTCTTCGTCGGGGCCACCTATTGTAGTTGGTGAATGATAAGATTTCATAATTTATTGATAATGACAATTCTATCTGATTTCTCAGTTAAGTAGAGGCACTACAAGGTGTTGAACAGAAAATATTTTTTTTGTGAATTAATATCTTAGATATCCCTCACCCAATTCGGTGGAAATTTTTCATTGCTGAGTTTTCGTATAATGAGGCTGATTTAGCTCAAACCCGACTGAATTCATCAAGTCCAGTGGCGTCCCAAGCGTCACCAAAACGAATATTTTGGAAAAAAAATATACGCCACTTAAATTTTTTTATCTCCATGATTTTCATTATTTGTATATCTTTCGTAACAAGCATCTGGAAATATAACTTTTTTGTCTCTCTGTTTTTGTATTTTTGTTTTGGGAAAGAAAAATAAATTTCACATAAATGCATTGTACCACTTCATTGCATTTAAAATTGCTCAGTTTCATTTATTTTTTTCTCCAAAACTGAGCAAGATACGGAGATAGTTCAAGAGACAAAAGAGTGATATTTTTAGATGCTCAATTCGAGAAAACAAAAAAATGTCAATGTCAATTGTGTCATGAATATTCGTCAATGTGCCACTCGGGACGCCACTGCATTTGATGAATGTAATCAAGTTCGAGAATCATGTCGAGATCATGAAAAAAGTGTTTTTGATATGTCTCGATATATCAAATCCCCATAAATGCCCGTTTTTCAAACTATCCAATGCAATTACGCCCTCTAGCGGCCGTCCTGGAAACTTGGAAATAATTTCCAGAGGTTTCTCTTGGCCACTTTCACCATAAACTTTCACCATAAATATTTTTTCCTGAAACCCGTTTGGCAAATAGTTTCCTAGATACAGCCGGCGTCCTTTTTTAGTGGTACACCCGGTACATAATTTTTTGATGATCTTTTTTCTTCACAGGATACCTTCGCAAGGGTTTGTGGCTGCAAAAAGCCTTTCAGAGGGCATTATGCAACCGTCCGAAAATTACCTTCTGCAATGAGAAAAATGGAACGATCTTTCTCAGAAGTAGCTGATTCAAGTCCAGACATAGTAAAAGGATTTATTGACCGGAAGGACCGGAGTCGATCCAAAGTTTCAGATAGCACCCAAACCAGTTTCCTTCCAAGTTTCAACGAGAGTACAGATCAAACGCTGGAGATGGAAACTATCCGTCATTGAAACAGATACTGTCGGTTGATCGAAGTTCATTTTTCTAGATTTTTGGGATTTTCTCTTCCTCTTTGAAAATATGAAAATTGTCATTGAGAAATGTCAAAACATTGAAGATAATTTGGCAAGGAGAAGATGTTCTACATTGAATATTGAAAATGTAATCATACCTATTCGATCACGAAATTCCATTTACAAGTTTTTGATGTTACTATTCGAATGAAAATTTGGAAATTTGGTACGTGTTATAAGTCAACATGAACAATCAATAGTTCCCCAATTCCAAATGGAACACTCTGTATTCCGATACATTTTGTCCCTATAATAATTTTCGACCGTTTTCGAATTATTACGATTTTTGTGGAAACTGTTGAGTTTGTACTAGCATCATTGAAAAAGCTTATCTTCGAAATTCTCGAAGATGATCAATACAGTGTGGTCGGACAAACTTGGTGATCGGGAGGTTTTTGAAAGCCCCGAAAATATTTTTTCTCCAAATGGAACGCCCTATATATTTTCAAATAACTGAACGCACGATTGAATTCTGCCTCAACCGATATAGGGTTTCCTATATATCTTACTCCAAAGGCTTTCGTGTTATTTAAGGGTTTCTATATGGAAACGCTATGAGAGTTATACAATATACATATACAAACACGAACGAAGCTGCAGGAATAGAACTCATCAGAAATATGCTGAAACATTCACCTCGTTTTCTCCATTTTCGGTTACTGGTTTCGGGTGATGTTTTCTTGTCGTTATTCCAAATTCTAACAATTTTTCTTCTATTCTCCTGTATTTCGTTTCGTTTCGAAGTTCGGATATATTTCGTTGAGAAAGCATTCTTTCAATAATCTCATTGCACTCTCCATGGATGTATAATGAATTTAAAATATATCTCTTCTAGAATAATTCTTATTCAATTCGCTCTGCATATTGGCATTTCATGAATTTCTGACAGATGCAGTTCTTGTTCATATCGCTCACTAATGTTTGGCCTGGTTTACTCACCATAAAGGTCACTATCAATCATGCAATCCGAAATCCATATTCATGGAAGAAACCTTTATAACACGAAAGCCTTTGGAGTTGGATATTGGAGATCTCTTATGAGTTGAAGCAGACAATATATGACAGGACTATCGAGAAATCATTTAGGAACTATTTCAAAGCAGGTAACATCCCAATCGAAAAATACCCGTCAATGACAACTGTGTCAACTCGTAACAGTTTGAATTTGGGCGAGGTACCAGATACGAAATTATTGTATTTTCTAGTTCCTGATGTGAAGTCATTCATCATTTTTGTCGAACACACGAAAATTCCAAATTCTAAAAGAACGTATACCTAGATATGTACATACCACATGCTGAAACAAACTATGAGCGCTGTGATAAGTTAATGTATGTTTCCCAACTTACGGACCAAGATATCACTTCGAAAGAATCTTTGACTATGCGAATTTCCTATGAGCTCTTGCACTGTGTTGATGATTATTTCGGATTCAAATATATTGATCCATCGGAAGATAAATGATATAAAATAGTTCAGTGAACTAATATTTATACCTTCATTATCTGATTCTGAAATGTAATGAAATAGAATGAAAATATTAAAACCCTGTAGTGTCGGAAAAAACAAACAATGAAAACACACGTTACCTCAAAGAATATACCAATATTGGTAATTTTGCACTTTTCATGCGATGGGTTTTTTTTTCGTTTTTTTTTTCTTGGTACTCACGTATCTCGACCTCAGGAACCCGAATTTCACAATAAAAACATGCGCAAACTTATATTTTTCGAGATATTCCAGGAAAAAGTTTGAAAATCACCCTTCTTGTTTTGGCCTGTTTTGGGTAGGCATCATAGCCATTCGAAGTTTCATTTCTCACATAAGATACTCTTTATATATTCCTTATACATCCTAGGAGCTGAAGAGAAGAAGAAACATTCTCTAAGAAGCTTCATTCATCGTCTTTAGCATCTTTGGTGAATCCTTCTGTCATATGGACGGCGCTGTCATTGTGAAATTCGGGTTCCTGAGGTCGAAATACGTAACTACCAAGAAAAAAAAATCGAGAAAAACCCATCGCATGATGAGTGCGATATTACCCCAATATTTGTTGGCGACAATGAGAAATATCGGAATACAAAATATCATTTGGTTTTTATTTGGTTGGAAACTCCGCTGACAGTTTTTGAAGTTTTTACAGTTTCGCCCACGGCATTTCATGTTTATCAAGGTTGGCAAGTATTAAGAGATTTGAAAACAGGATAAGTATATGAGTTATGTTGACTTATATGACGTAACAAATTTTCAAAATCTTATTCGAATGAGAATATCGGAAATTCCTAACCAACGGGTTACGTGATAAGCCCTGTATATGCATAATGTTGTAAAACACTCATCATAGGAACAAGAAGACGCTAATATATTTCTGACCATTCGAGAACTCTTGGGTGGATGAAAATGGAAACACGTTTCAGAAGATGATAACAACCACGAAACCCAGATATCTCAGAGGAAAAATCAATTTCAGAACAGATGTCCACAACTCAATCTTGAGATTTTAACATCCAATCACACGGCTTCTTTATTTTCACTTAGTCTGACTGTAAAAATAAGTTACTTTCTTGAAAACACTTTCTGTCATTGGATTCGAATTGAAATTGGTACATTTTTTTCTCGAAAATAAACAACCTCATATTTTTCTAGTGTTCACTCACACATTGGAATTACCAATAATATCAGTTCATTTTAGATTACATCATTAGGATATTCAGATTATTATCATTACATTGAATCAGAACTTATCAGTTCACATTTTTTCCGAAAATTCATTTCAATCTATTTTTTCTTGGTTAGATGGAAAAGGAATCTCGAACTAAGTCTATGACTTGGCCTTTAGATAATTTCTGCCTTTTGATAATACAATTGTACCTACATTATCTATCATCTTTCGACACGTGTATTTAACTATGAATAAAATCAATCATTATTATTAGTATTGGCATTATTATTATTATTATTATATATTCTCCAACTTTTGTCAGTGAATGTCAGCAGAAAAAATCCTCCTGAAGTCTCTAGAAGTTTTAGAGAATTTTAAACGCACTGACTTCTTGGGCATTGATCCGTCCTTTCAAATTCATCAATTTATATCTATAGTCGTCTTATTTTCTATTCTTATTCTCAGGAAGATCTCAGGAATCCCTGAAAATAAAGGCGAGATCCAAAACGATTCTCAACGATGCTGCTAATTGGTAAAAACAATTTCACGATTGGAGTACTGTTGGACATTGTATTCTGACATAATACCTACCCTACTCAATTTGTTCATGATATAAGTGAAATGAATGAAGGAAAAACATCAGTTGAGTTCGATGCATTCGAAATCAGGCAAGAATTACTCCATCCTAAGTTTATTCATTTTTCCTGAAGAAACATCGTCTCTTCGGTATGGTCTCGATGAGACAATGAGGAACAAAGTAACAGGAATATAAATTTGTAACCTTCCCTCGTTCCTAAACCAAAAAAACACCAAGCATGTATGAACTTTGGCATGAGCAGTGAATATTGAAATTTGTACCAGTTGTTCAACTTTTCGAAGGTAAGTTTCATTGAGTCACGGGAAATAGTTGATTCGTTAGTTCGTATTCAATATTGCTCACATGATTCGAAATGTATTTGCGAACATGAAGTATATCACAGCCAAATTATTGGACTGATATATTAATTAGGTAATCGAATATCCTTCTCGAACAAAGTTGAATAAATTGAATTGAAAGAAAAAACACTCAATCACACCTAGTACTGTACAAATTATTGAAGGAAAAATTATCCTGCGTCGTCCGTTGTCATGTAATTTTTATGTGTTCAATCTCAATCCGGGAGATTGCCCACATATTCTAGGATACCCATACATTGTAGTATATTTCACATGCGAATGAACCATTCTATTCTAATCAACTCTTGCAATTTCTTTGCAAACAATACACATATATTTCAATAATTTTATTTCAGGAAGATGAACATAATATCCAGGCTAGTCAGACTAATTCAATGCTCATCATGTTATGCAAGTATAATAATTTCAAAAATCAGTGGAATTTTGGAATCATTTCTGAAGCTGGAAGCGATTCGAACAATATGTTGTTCCTTGTAGGAATATTAGTCATCACGATAATCTGTGCAAGGCACCATAAAAACGGTGCTCATTGATCAAAATACATATATATGAAACAGTCTGAAATACCTGCCAATATCGTTCTGAAAGCCATAAATTCAGTAGGAGATAACCCAACTATATTCAAAGGTTACTGTATTATCACAGACCGTCAGTATAAGTCGTAGTTAAAATTGAATTTTTTGAGAGATTTATTCATCATCTAGATTGAACAATCGAAATAATGTTCGATTTTTTTGATATCCATCACAATAGTCAGAACCTATTTGTTCACTGTCACTTCGACCAATAGTAGAATAGGCTTCGGTCACGTGCTTTCATTATGAGAGATATAAAACTTGAGGAACTTCATAGCGATTGCTTGCCATTTCGGTGATTTATGGCGAGAACCCAATTTTATAATTGGAAAAACAATTTTTAGTTTGTGTTTATTCAGGAAATTCTATGTTTGCTGCGAATATTTTATATCTGGTGAATCATTATTCGAGTATTTCCTGATTCTTCATAGTTTAAAAAAAATTAAAATATCGATGATTTCGGAATATATGAGTGTCAGGATATTTCTCAAATATCCTCTTTGATTTGAATCATATTATGATTGGGTACGTCAAACTCGATGGCGTATTAGAAGTATCTAGAGAACGGAGAGAAATATATTTTTGAAATTTTGGGTAGGTACGCCTATGGGATGCTGAGATCTAAATTTTGAAAATATTTTCACCTGTGCACTCCTGCCAGATCTAGTGTTACTGAAGGGCAATTTTGGAATTTCAAATGGAACATCTTTTGTATCGGACTTTCGGATTCTATAAAAGGTTCTGAGCATATTTGCTGTAGCATATATTCAATAGTTATTTCTCACAGTTTTTGACATGAATTTTTGGTTATCGATGGCAAAATAAGCATCATTATGAATTGCGATATTTTGCTGGCCAGTCCTGACAGAAGAAAGTTGCAGTTCTCACAGCGGCTTTCCAAAACATAGTTGTCTCTTGAGTTTCGATGTATATTGGATTGATATAATACAGGGTGTCGGAAGGGGTGCGTGAAAAAGTCGGTTTCTTCAAACTAAACACCCTGGATTTTCTATCATCTATGAATTGAAGACTGAATCACTCGAATAACTCCAATCTGTCAGACGATTGAAAATGCGAATTTGAATGTGGATAATGGCAAATTTTTATACAAAAGGATAAATTTCGAATACATCATCCATCATTCATGGTCAGTGTAATCGAATAATATGAAAGACCTGAAAATTGGTGTAGGAGGATTCGAACAATTAAAATACTGATCATTGCAATATATTTTCTTCGTTAGAATTTCATGGCATTCTCCGTTTCCATGGGAAACACCGACCATGTGCGAGACTTCTATAGATGCCACACAGTTCCAGTTCTGAGAAGATGATGTTCCAGCATTTTCAATCCTCATGAGGAGTTGTAACATTCTATTCAGATTTATACCAACTCTTAGGAAATAAATATTTTTTCTGAGTTTCAAAAGTTGTGATTCATGGCCTGCTACAATTAAATTTGAACAAATATCATTTTTCATCTGTAATATCCAATAAATCAAAAACCGTTGGATGGTATATGATAGAAAATACAGGGCGTTCTGTTTGAAAAAATTGTCTTCGACTTCATTTGTACCGAAGTTTCACGCAACTCCAATAACACCCTGTATGATATCAATTCACTATGCGTCGAAATTCAAAAGACTGCTATGTTTCACTATGCCGGTGTGGAAATTCTGTCAGTACTGGCCAGAAAAATATTGCAATTCATTATAATGCTGTTTTCTTCCGTCAAAGGTCCAAAACAGTTACAGACAGTTATGAAATATGCTATAGCGAATATGCTCAGAACCTTCTGTAGAATCCGAAAATTCAAATATATATTGTTCAGTTTGGAATTTGAAAGATGCTCTTTGTAACACTAGATCTGGCAATGTAAATGTGCATATGTAAAAATGTTTTCTGACGCCAGCATCCCATAGTTGTACCCAAAATTTCAAGAATATAATTTTTCCGATCTCTAGATTCTTCTGATACGCCATCGACATTGGCGTACGCTTTCTATGTGTCTCAGCGTACTGAATATACAGTTATGGGCATTTCAGTTGTTATAGTAGAAAAAACTAAATAATCAATCATTCACAATTACAGTTCAAGTATCCTGGAAAATAATTCCCATTGAACGAATCAACTCTCTTATGATGAGATGATTCCAAATCAGTTACTGAACTATCGAGTGGTAATATCTACAGTTGGGTTATTTCTCACATAATCCATGGATCTTAGAATACTGGCACGCGTTTCACACTTCCGTATCGATATATCAATCTATTCGAGTCGATTCTTTGTGGTTTTTCATATGCAGATTATTGTGTGACTACTAATTCAATTCAAACGATATCACATGATAAATAGAGGAAGATCCTTGATTGAAACCTCAATAATTCAGATAGGAAGGAAGTGGAAGTTGTGGCACAAGCCTCATCAGCAGCAATATGTGTGTCTTGATTCTAACAAATCTTTCGTAATTTTTCAACGATTTAAAAAAGTACAACCCATTCAATTTCAATCGCAATTGATTCATCGATAATTAGCGAACAATTTTAGGCACTTGAAATATTCAATCTGAAATATTTGTCGCAATTGTGGATGGTAGTAGATATTCATTCCGATTTCTTATTTCTAATACATTTTTGGTTCTCTGGAGATTTACGTATCCCGTGCGATTTTCTACGACTATAATGTTCATCAGTCAAATGATTTCTCAATACTGAACTTCAATTTCAGAGCTGTCGCTGGTTATTGATGTTGTCAATTCTTATGGAGTGTCAAAGCGACGCAAATTTCACAGGTATTTTACAGGTAACGCGAGTACTACAACACGGGTACGAGCACATCAAACCCAACATCTGCGAATGTGCCAAAATAAAACCTAACATCAATTACTTCGCCAAGATGCATCAAGCAAACCTAACATATCAGTGACTTCCCCAAAATGTATCAAATCCAACATACCGCATTGTCGCATATGCATTAATGACACAAGAATCGAACCTATGATGACGTAAGTTACCTCTCCAACGATACTTCTAGCCTGAGATGAGTTCACTAGTTTTTGCAGCAACACAGCCAACAGCTAACCTGGCATAGTCCAAGTTCATTCAATGGATCATATGTAACAAACTTTCCTTGAACAGTATTGGGGAGACGTCACTAACCTCTTGACGATACCTCTAACCTGTTCTAATTTCTCCAATGCAACAAGTGCTCATACTTCTGATACGGAAGACGCATTCTGTGATACCTTGAAATTCCTGAGGGGGTCAATTTGGAAGAAAATTTGGAAATAGAAACAGAATGTCTGAAAGATATCTGATGTTCGAATATGGATTGTGTCAGCCTACAGAAACAATGTTTGTAGTGCCCAGTTTAAAATCGTAGGAACGAACTCAGTGGGACAAATGGGTGGGTGCCATCAACTTCTTCAATTTGAACGGGACACCCTATTTATTTTTACAGATTTTGATACAGCTTGTTATTTTGAATTTATTATTTGAGTTTAGTGTATAAAAATTTTTGAAAACGAGGAATATAGCACCTTAGTCAACCTCTTTCGAGTTTTTTGATATCATGGTTTAGTTCCAAATTTGTGGTGGAAGTTTGAGGTGATCCTTTTAAATCGATTGCAATATTTTGTTCTACAGTTTCGTTTGTTGTTGTGAGGTGAGGTTGTAGTGAGTGTTCCAGGTTTTAACAAATTTTTCACCATCCCATCAGTTGTATTAAATCGTTTCAATAATGTTTTAGTAACTGTTGAGCGTGATATAGGATTTCTCTCCGAATGCAAATTATCGAAAATATGACACATTTCTCCAAGAGTTCTGACTCGATCACCATAACCGATCATTTTCGAAATTTCAATACGCTCTTCTCCACTTGATTGAACCATTCTAAATTGTAAAATTCATTTCCGTCAATCAGAATTTGACACTTAGAGAACAAAAGACGTAATAATCAGTACTCTTTTATTCATCACTATGCATACGAACAACATCAATTAGTTTATCTCAATAGTTTTTCACTCTAATGCAAAAAACTCAAAGGAGGTTGATTAAAGTGATATTCCTCGTTATGACATTTTTTTACACTGAACTCAGTATGTATGGAATCAAAATAACAAGCTCTTTCAAAATCTGAAAGACATATAAGGTGTCCCACTTGATTCGGAGAAGTTGATGGCATTTCCGGTTAAACCAGGAGTATATTATTAACAAAGAATGTAAATCAGATGCATCCTGTTCCATTGCACTCACCTGCAAATTTTCATAAATATCGTTCTTTCCGTTCATATGATATTTACTTGAATCCATACTTTATCCCAACCCTGAATGACTAAAATGATTTCCAATATACTCTGCATAGCTTGACTCAAAATAACTGGCTGTTCAGAATCACGAATTGGATGATGAAATATTAACGACGTATATCATATGATTGCACTAAGGTGATTTTGACCAATCAGCATATCCTTCATTTCGTTGATACTTCATTATTTGAGCGGTGAATAATTGTGATTTTTAGAGTTGGTTGCTTTAGCTGGTGATTTTATATATTCATTCATTGACTCATTGGGAAAATCAGAGTATAATGGGAATCATTTTTTGTCAATTTCCAATATATTCTTCTATCTACTTGTGATCTAACGTTCCATAAGTCATATCTTGAGCAGGTGGTGAACAGCGGGAGTTTTTTATAGTGGACTTCGAACTACTCCTGGGGACCGAGACTACCGAAGATATTCAGGATTAGAATCTTGTATCAGCAGCTGTGACAGGGTCCGAACGCGCGACCGCTAGGGCTTCAGGTTCAAGGAACGGCCTACGTTCCTACTGCGCACCTGTCCCCTCATAATGAACGTATTCACTTTGCTTCAAAAAAATTATTTCACTGAGTTCAACGTTCCCCGCTGAGTTAACGTTGTTCGGTTCTTACGGTTTCAAACTGGATACTAACAATATTCTTCTGTAGTCAAACACAATTGATATTCACTACCGATTTCGCCGAAACACTTCAATCAAACATAACACCAGCGAGTCCACCAGAATACACCAAACTAACACCAGCGATTTCACCAATATCAAACCTGACATCTGGGACTACCAAAATGCATGAAGCCCAAATATTGGCGACATCGCCAAAATGTGTCCAACATCTATCTTCACCGGAATGCATTAGCCTCCAAAACCAGCGACTTCTCCCAACCGTATCGAATCTGACACCAATCTTTGCTGTATCTAACTAACATCAGCAACTCTGCTAGAACGCATCGAACCTGAATGAGCATCGAAAACTTTCTTGATGCTCACGACCTCCAAACTTTCAAGAAGAATTCCAATACCTTTCTTCGATCGCAACATTCTACCGCTGGCTAACACGATGTTCCTCGACCGTCATAGGATTTCCTACAGTGTTGTCAAGAGATAAGGATGCGCTATGAGCTTATTTCTCAATGGCTACGACGACAACCTGTTAGAAATATGAATTTATGAAAAAGTGTTGCATTTACTATTCAATATGAGGTAAGGAAGACTCATATTATAATTAATTATAGCCGTAGGAAAAGATCATCCCACGACGTCTCCAACCGTCAACGAGTATTCTCGAATAGGATGAATGATATTCTTTTGTATAGAATGTGATTTGAATGAATACTGATACTGGCAGACATTCAATTCTTTTCTACTACATAATATAACTGAATGCCTTTCTCTTTGGTGACTATAAATATTCAATGATCATTAGAAATAGGAGACTCGTGTTTCCTTCCCTAATTACCATACACAGAGAAAACAATAAACAAAAAATGAAATTAGATCGTCTGATATTTTGTGTCGGAAATTCTCAAGGTCACATGTTGAAGTTTAAAACATCGAGTACTCTACATCATCATCAATATGCAATGAGGAATACGTGAATAATCAGTAATTCAATAAAATAACGAATATAAGAAATGAATAGATGCACGGTTCAAAAATTCTTCGAACGTCAAAAGTATGGCTTTCAGTGAATGGAACTCATTCACAGAATCATGATAAATTCTCAGGTCCATATCCTAAGAATCACTTGATGATGTTCAATATAGCCTCGGAACGCGTAATTTTCATATCGTCGAAATTAAAATGAAAAGGGCTATTGGGATCTAATATCAAGATATTAGGTCTATATATTTGAGTAATAAATGAGTTGATGATAGTTGCTCGAAGACGAAACGTTGGATCAGGAAATCAATAATGCCCAATCAATATTGAATGATATTGAAATATGCCATGAAGATGTTCCTTCAATTTTTTTTCGACTTCATCATCAACACGAGGGTAAAATTGAATTGAAAATCGGGAAATTCATTTTTTTAAAGTTACTCTAAAACGAGTTGTAAGTGATTCTGGTAGCCCCCCAATAGTGCAACTTTCCTCCCAGTCAATACTTGAATCTTCATATTTTCCAGAATACCAATACTGGCCCTCCTTATTTTGAAAAGTGTACATGGTGTCCCAAATACGAGGGGTATCATTGGGATCTTGGTAACGATAACATATACAAAGTCGGTTAAATTGAGGCGAAGTTGCTCGATTCGATGCTGATCAAAATGCCGCCTCAAAAGTTTGGAAATTCTGAATACTTCCGAAGATATTGGAAGAAACCGAATTTCTGCGATTTCGTTTCCATTTTTTTCTGACTTCATTTGGAGTGATATGATGAAATAAGCTCCATATTATCGTTGCTACTTTTTCCGCTCTATCCAATGGTATCAACAGATTCGTGATCCGATGTTCCGTCTTCGAGGAGCCATCATCAATTTTGTTTTTTTGAATGGTCGAAAAAAAACATTTCAAAAATACGGTGACGAATTCTGAAATCAATTCTGAATCCAGCGACATATTACACTTCCCAATTATCCGACGTTCCATTATCATTGTTATTTGATGATGGTTGCGAGGAAACGAAACGTCGGATCAAAAATCTGATGTCGGCATCTTGTGGAAAGAGAGAAATGGCTGCAAAAATGTGGAATTCATTTTGGTCTATCTCTCACAGTAGAATCAGAAGAAAATCATTTGTCAGAATGTATGTATGCAATTGCCAGAGCTCAGAATTTGTGATCTGATTTTATCAATCAATCAAAAGATTGATTCCACTGCGACAAATAAGGGTTATACGAGCAATAGCTATTCAACGCACAATTTATGAATGAATTTATCAATCGATTAATGCAAGGATGCATTGAAGCAATCGGTTTTCAATTGATACTTGTTCAAATCTTTATATTTTTGTTACTTCCATTTGTCTTGAGGGTTTCGTAATGTATTCGAAGTATATGTTATTTGAATTCGTGAAATTTTTGTAGCTCCTATATTTTAGTTTCTAATAAAAAGTTATTCTCCAAGAGACAGACCAAAACTAATTTCACATTTTTGCAGCCATCTCTCTTTCTCCACAAGATGCCGTCCAACGTTTACTCATTCCATCAGATCACTTCAAACAACGTGAAAAAATAAAAACGAAATAAGAGATATTCGGTTTTTTTCAAATATCTTCGGAAGTATTCAAAATTTCCGAACTTCTGAGGCGGCATTTTGATCAGCATCAAATTGCGCAATTTTGCTCTGATCTCACCGTCTTTGTATTTGTTGATGATACCCCTCGAATTTGGGAGACCCCTTATATTGATGTGTTATAATGGTCATTATATAATCTCCCAAATCAATCATTGCCAAATGGAGCATCATAAATAACCGATTCAAGTCGAAGAAAAAGTATATACTATACAACTCGACAATGACTTTTCCGCACTCGAACGATTGAGCACGTCGTCTTTACTTCGTCTGCTTGCGATATTCTGAAATGGATATATCCGCCCTTGTTGTATATGTGGTATATTGTGGTATATGAACTCATCTCTCGTCATAACGAGAAAGGGAATCCTCGTTAAAATTCTCTATACATCGGTTGTTCTTGTCTAGAAATATGGCAACGTTGTGAGAAATGCAGGGATAATCGAAGAACTACCAGAGCTCACCGCCAGAGGTAGGTAGATGTTGCTGGGAGTGCTCAGCGTTTTTTAGTACTACTAGTAGACAAATCAGACTAGCTCAAGCTGGTCACCCCTACACTGTCAGACTCGAGACCTGTCGAACATCGCTATACCAAGCATCATTCATCAATAGAACGGCAAAGTTGTGGGATTCTTTGCCTAGTGAAGTCTTTCCTGATGCTCACAACCTCCAAACTTTCAAGAAAAATTCCAACACCTTCCTTCTCTCCCAAAATTCCACCACTGGCTAACACAATGTTTCTCTAACATTATAGGTTTCCCTTTCGTGTTGTCCACAGATAAAGAAAAATCTTGCATGAATCATCGAAATGATGCGATATTCACGATTCATATTGGTTTCAGAGCGTGGTTTTGGGAGTTTCCAAGTATTTTAAAAGAACTGGCATCAATCAACCTTGATATTTTGAATGAAATCTGGAACAGTTTCTGAGTAAACTCAAAAAAATCCTCGAACAATCATGATTTATTTTTTTTTCCTCAAAACTGTATACCAGATTTTTTTCAAAGGCAGGATTTTTTCAAAAAGTTCTCGACTTGTCGTTCATTTTCCCATGGGTTTTTATGAACCTTAAACTTCAACAACGAACAATAATCAAGCGTTGCATGATAATTTGATATTATAACATAATCAGGTAGTGTGATAGTTGAGTAGGCACTGCAAGATAACTTTTTAGTTGTTTCAAATAATGATGTTATCATTGATTGAGATACATCCCGCATATATCTTGAATGCACTTGATACTTCAGTATTGTCAATGAATATCCACTTCCAGTTTGTTCCACGCCTTTTAGGTCTTGCTGTTAATTTCGAAAATCAACGGTTAAATTGGTACGTTCGCAAATTGAAATCGAGTTCTCCATGAGATGAATAATATGTTCACATCTCGAAGAAAGGTATTCGCTCGTGAATATTTGTAATTGAACTTGAATGGATCATCAATACTTCAACTCAATGATGATGGTCTTCCTCTGTCCCCCCACCTTGTGCGTCACTGGACATCTCGTGCGGTCGGAGAATGGCCCTGACGGTCTCGAAGTACTTCTTGAAGCCTACTTTGGCGTAAAGTCCTTTAGAAGGGTCGTTTTCTGGACGGATCACTACGAACGGTATGTACCCACGTTTTCTCACCTGTGGAAGAAATTCAATAACAATATAATCAAAAGTATGATTGGACTAGTATGGAGAAACTCTTTGATTGCGACAACCTTGACTAGATGAAGATTAGTTGAATCAGATAATAGTAGAGGATCTTTCCAGTTACTCATCACTTGTCGCAGCTCTATCACGAGAGAGATAAGTCAGAGAACTGTGTTCCATCAAAAAGTTCTGAAACATATGCAACTGCTATCTGTAATAGCTTCTCTTTTCGCTACGGAACTATGTTTCATCAACGTGTTTGAATTGAGGCATCCTAGGTGTCAGAACAAAACAGGTGAAATATGGAGCTTCTTCGAAAGAAAATGATGAAATTCGATATATCTTTGTTATGATCCAATTTCAGTAGAGAATAGGGTGGGATAGGTATGTGATATATCATTTGTACGTTCAAATATTCAAATGATCTATTCCTGACACAATTTGTGTCTGTGGGATCAGGGGTTTTTGAGGTGGAGCGCCTAGAGGGCGCTGCGTACGCTCTCATTATTCCATTTGAAATTGCAATAATTTTTTTGACAGTGAAATTTCAACACTTTCCATGAAGAAGAACTTATACCGCACATTTTCGAATTGAAAAAGTTAAACTTCCACAACATCGTTAGAGGTGATGATTTCCAAGATATCTACAATTTTCTATATCAATGCACGTTCACTCAACTCCTAGCGCGTTGAGGGGAGTTGCTCAGAATATTCCAAAAACTAAGTATATGGTATATTGAAAATAATTCATTGCAAGAGTGATTTGAAGAAAAAAAAAGAAATGGAAATTCAATATCAAAAACCTGTATCTCCAAAACGAAGCATTTTCGGACACAAGCTTATAAACTCTTTTGTTTTCTTGAAACTGTCTCAGAAATACGCCATTCGAATATTTCGACGTACTTATATTACATCCTGTATGATATTTCGAATCAGTTATTCACAGGATAACTAAGATCAAACAATTATAGAAATTATTTTCTTCTTTTCAGTGCATTATTTTTTGCATGATTCTCAATCACTTCACATACCACATTGGTCAGGTACTTAGCGAGAATCAAGCCATATCCTTTTCTTCTGTATTCTGGCTTGGTCTGCATCGAAAACATGGCGCCGTAATAGGACTGGACCATCCAAGCGGCCAAATCTCCTGAGGAAGAGAATATTCCGTAGCAGGGCAGGTTCTCGATGAGCTTTTCGAACAACTTCAAGCATTCCATGTGATTGGCGGGGTAGAGGTCGTGAATTGTTTGAGCATGCTCGGGTGTGAGCTGCAACATCTCCGCGTCCTCTGCATATACGCTGGGAAGAAAGTGAGGAATTATAACCAGAATTCGAAAATCACTCAAGATTGAACGTTATGGAATTATGTAAATCGAGTGACTTTCATGTCCACAGTAGCTCTTCGTTAGAATTTTTTGAGGTTAGAAAAAACTCAGAATTCTGAATTTCTGGACTTCATCAAGGTTATTCAGCATTTTTTTTAATTCAGAAATATTTTCCAGATCATACCATTTTCATACTAGACATCGACTGTCGAAATCTACATTGAAAATTCATCGCCGACTCTGGACGAGCCTCCACTGGTATCAGATTCTCATTGACATCTTTCTCTACTTCATAGTTCAATATTTCACCTGAACTTGGCATTGTCTCTATGTACTTTCCCGCACCTAATTTTGACTCTTTCAATCTATTCGTTCATTATTTCATGCGAATTATTCGTTTCAACTCACTTGTTTATAAATATTTCAACATCCATCTCAATATATGACACTATTTTCTTTAATTCTGGTTACTGTGATAATGTATGTTATTTTTGTTTTAAATGTAATGTCACTGTGATTGTTATTCTTGAAAATAAAGCCCTGTTCTATTCTATTCTATTCTATTCTATATAAATAAGTAGAGCTGGATATCAATATAGAAACATCACATACACGTCATATACAAATGGCAAATCACG
The DNA here is from genome assembly GCA_963576655.1 of Gastrophysa polygoni. NCBI lineage: Eukaryota > Metazoa > Arthropoda > Insecta > Coleoptera > Chrysomelidae > Gastrophysa > Gastrophysa polygoni. The sequence continues at coordinate 1,067,141 of OY755092.1, forward strand.
TTTTCATTGTGGTATACATATGTGTGAGCCTCAAAGATGGATATTCCTTGTGATTCCCTACAAGAATCCCTACATCCCTACTTCGCAATGATCCTTACAGCATACTCCTGGATGATGAACACTCGACCTACAGATGAGCTTGTGCCCCAGTTCAAAATACCAAACCTCCGATGAGAATTGGAATTTGCATAATACAGTGTTGGTAGGATTTTCTTAGTTTTTCACATGAATTGTCGACATGTGGCATCCATTTTGTTATTGAATGTTATTGAATTTAATTCCGAATCAGTATTCTCAACCAGATTCACCTCATTTCGTTGTCCTTCCACCATGAATTGTAACATGCATGCATGCAATGAGTGGCAGAATCCTTTTTTTTATCTGTTGACAACACTAAAGGGAAACCTATAATGTTCGAGGAACATCGTGTTAGCCAGCGGTGAAATTTTGGGAGAAAAGGGAGGTGTTGGAATTCTTCGTGAGAGTTTGGAGGTTGTGAGCATCAGGAAAGACTTCACTAGGCAAAGAATTCCACAGCTTTGTCGTTCTATCGATGAATGATGCTTAGTATAGCAATGTTCGAAAGGTTTCGAGCCTGACAGTGTAAGGGTTACCAGCCTGAGCTCGTCTGGTTTGTCTACTAGGAATAGCACGTGGTGGCATAATAGATGATATTCCCGTTGACCACCGACCGTTGAAGTATCTATAAAAAATGGATATCGCCGACCTTTCCACGATGTTCTAGGGAGGTCAATGATTTGGTGAGTGTTGTATCATCGACTAGGCGAATAGCTCTCTTCTGAATTGGATCTGAGACCTTTAGCGTATGTTCGGGGGCTGAGCTCCAAACATGTGAACAGTACTCTAGGACAGGTCGAATTTGTGCTCTGTAGATCATGAGTAGTTGCTGGGATGTGAAGTACCTCATCGCACGGAAAAGAAAACCAAGTTTTTGTGGAGCAGTTTCGCAATGGACCTCACATGATCGTCCCATGAGAGAGCGCTGTTGGTGGTGATACCCATCATGGATATTGTACTGGATTTTCAGATCCCATTTCAGAATTCCTGTCAGATCCTCATTTAAAGCATCGACCTGTCCTCGTTTTGCACCTCTGGCCTCGTTGGATGATATAGGGGCTCTAGAGAAGAAGGCGGAATGAAGTGCACTATTATCCACACTATGAACTGGCCTGGAGGTCACATCCAACAAATCATTGATGTGGAGCAAGAACAAAGTTGGTGCCAAGACAGATCCTTGTGGAACACCAGCATTGATCGTCATTGTATCAGACGAGACCCCGTCTACCACCACGTAAAGTGCAAGGAAACTCGATAGTAGTGGGGCGGCAAATTATTTCGCTAGGTGGCCTTGGTGCCAAACTCGGTCAAATGCTACAGCCGGAGACTCCCCATGTTCGTCGATTGACACCTGCCACATATGTGTCACATAGGCAAGCAAGTCTCCAGTTGACCTCTGGTGACGAGAGCCATATTATTTGCCCTTCTATGGAATCGGTTGGACCCTAGTTTTCTTTCAATTAGAAGGAAATACGCCGAGTTCGTACGGAAGGCCCCATAGCCTTCTTGACGTTGAGGCTAACCAGAATGTGTATGATTGTGCGTTGTTGAGAGACAATTTCTGGCATACGGTTATCGATGGTAGCGATTTTGGGAAGTTCCTGGCCTCGTGGATCCAAGATGGAAATGTCTGCAAACATTTTGGCGAAGGTGTTGGCTTTTTCTAGGGAAGTTTCAGCCAATGTATTATCATCCTTTTGTGAGGGGAGGAAATGAGCTAGAAATGAAATTCCTTCCGATTGCCTTGGCAAAAGTCCAAAATGAACGGGAATCATTCAGGCACTCTATGAGCTTCGATCTTATTTAGATACTAATGAATCATCAGCAAAAACAACATGCAAGAAAAGTCCCATGAGGGATCTCTGGGGTACACTATCAGTGATATGCTTTTCAGAGCTCATATTTTCTCCTATTTTTGATACTTGTCTCCTTTTCCCAAGTAAGAAGTCAGTAAATTCAGTGGCAGTCCTCTAGCTCTATAACTCGACAGTTTCTCCAGTGATAGGCCTTGATTCACAAAATCAAACGCCCTTGAAAAATCGATGAATAATCCTAGCACATACATTTTTCCATCCAAAGCAGTAATTAGTCGACTGTGAGATTCATATAGAGCTGTATCAGTGCTTTCATTAGCCTTGAAACCATATTGGGATGTTGATTTCATAAGCATTCCGTTTTTCCTTCAAATTCAATATATATAGTTTCGAAATGCTGAAGAGATCACATATTGCTTTGTAATCATTGAAATCATCATCATTCCGTTTTTGAGTTCATCAACTAATTGTTTCAATCACCTCTCAGTGATGAAAAAAATGAGATAAGAGATCATGCATTGAATGAAATAATACCTGGTATCAATTGAGAAATTGTGAAATTCACCCTAACTCGGGAGACATCATTGATTTGGCTTGGATTCCATTCTTGGCCCTACAGATGGGAATGACATCTCGAAGAAATATGTGAGAAATTGAGTAAAAAGTGCATATGCCAAGTAGGGACACTTCTGCGCGAATACCTTTGACCAGTCTTCTTGCTGTAGGTACACTAAGAAAAATTAGAGTTATCATAACAATAGTTCTAGTAGGTATAGGCACAACCAGATTTTCTCTCTACTCTAACAATTTTTCATGGTAACCATAACAATTTTCTGGTCATTATGAAGATGAAACATTGTTAGGATAACAAGATCAAATAATTGTGCCTATACCAACCAGAAACTTTGGAATTGCTTGTTCTTCCCATTGTTGGCTTCATTGAAATCATATGAGTTTCTGTGTGATCCTCTATTTCTGATTACATTCATCTATTTAGGAAAACTAGTCGAGTATTACGTGAGAGGTAGGGTAGTAGAGGTTAGGAATGGCCAAAATCATCCTTACGTAGATAAAGAATGTCCCCTTAGCTATCAGAGGCTCCCCTAGAATTCAGCCAATGAATAGCTTCTACCTTGCTCTAAAAAGAGAGAGGCAGCCCTAGAGCTGATGCCTTCTTGATTGAGGTCCTCGTTATAATCGAGCTGCTAGGCGTAGGATTTCTTCGCACAGTAAGTCCTGAGGTAGCCGTTCCAACTCGGAGGTAATTAATAGTAATACAACATTCGTTCTGCCCCTCCTGCGCGAGCATCGAACCTAATACACTCGCCTCCACCAAAAGAAGAAAGCCCAATATACGCGACTGCGCCAAAACCAGTCGAATCCAACGTATACGGCTTCGCCAAAACGTATCAAACTGATATACGCGACTTCTCCAAAACGTATCAAAAGCCAGCATACGTGATTTCGTCAAAACGTATTTAAATGAACGTACGTGACTTCGCCCCAACGTATCAAATCCAACAGATTTCTCCAATTCAAATGGAAACCGACGTACGCAATTGTTTGGGATACCTCGACGTTCTGTTCACTTGTCAGCCAGACCACGTTTTCACTGAAAATGTGGAAAGAAACGTAATAAAATAATAATAAAAAAATAATAAGAGTAATGTGATAAGAACGTCGAAAGAAACGTCACTCATCCGTCAAAAACTTGAAAAGAGTCACATATCCACGAGGTCCGCTAATACAAGGTTATCTTATGGGGAAATTCGGGCGATGGGTGCACGGGTAGCGGGGAGTGAAAATATCACGGCACTGTTTCATCTTCTTCATTTTCTCAGAACGGCATGAGCTTTCGGGATTCGAATAGTCACAAAATATATATTTATGACAGTCCATTAGAGCAGTACCATGAAGAATTATTATTGTGATGCAGGTTCATGAAAAATGAAAATGAAATGAAAAAACTAGCCTTATTACGAAGGTGAGATCATTCCGTCGGAGATACTATTCGCTGGAAATGAAACTGAAATTGGCGATCTGAAGAATTGGATTGTACTCAAAATAAGTACATCAAAATCAGGAGAAGTGTTTTTGTACGTACGCTGGAAAAGTCAAGAGATTGATCCGCGTGCAGGTGGTGCAGAACAAAGGTTGTGGTACTACTATTATTTGTACAATCGGAACTCGTAAAGGATCGGTCATATGTCCAGAGAACGTGGTATGGCATATTTCCGATGCCCTCACACAATGCTCTCCAAATTCAAGGGATGAGATATAACTCGAGTGTGGTTCATATGTCTCTCCATAGTATTCATATTGCATATGATTCACTGTGCAGTGAATTTTGACATCCTGACTTGTACTGAACGAGAATACTTACATCTCTGACTCGCTCTCCTGATGTTGTACAGTCGGTTCTATCAATCCATAAACGTCCCCATACATTTTTTTATGCATCATTCCTCTACTTGAATACAATTCTTCTAGTTTGTCCATGATCCTGATGTGAGTGAAATTCAAATAGATCGGCTGAGTCCAGTCGATCAAAATATCTTCAGCAATGAGAAGTTCTAGGTGATCTAGCTGTTCGCAAGGACAAAAAACGCTGAAACTCTCGTATAGTTTTCCGTTCGGCTGGAATATAAGAAAACCGAATACAAGAATTGAAAACAATGACAAGTGTAATAGAGCCAAATCTATATCATCTGATCATCAAATCTCCAATACCGAAATCAACCATATCAACTCTCATCCAGAACATTTCATCGATGAAACAATACACCAAATTGGAAATGAACAGAATACACAAAAACAACAACATTAACAACAACAACAACAACAACAAATACTATTAGCGTTGATATCAAACTTAATCCCATATATATCGCCTGAATATCTGAAGAAATAAACATGTTGATGAAGTTCCGAGGGAAAACTTCTTGAATCATTCATTTGATACTTGATGAATTCACTTCTTGAGAATGAAAATAGAAATTTCTAATTCAATATCAAATAATGTATGAACACTTGATGACCAATTTTTCTCTTCTATCTGATAACTTGTCACTGTTCAGTGTCAAAACGATGAAACGATTTTTCAATTTCAGTCAACTTTTTCCAATAACAATTTTCAATATTTTCGAAAATGTAGGTACTTTACTCTTGGACAAAATTCATATTTTTGGAGATACCTCGTATACGACTGAAAGCATTTGATATCTGATATTTGCATATTTAGTTTCAAACCTTGCAGAAATAATGAATGAATGAATGAATGAATGAAATCAATAATAAAGAAGTTTTCCATATGGTGCGAACTTAAGCAGACAATGTATTTTCGAGCGAAAACAAAACTTCTACTCATCTTAGTGACCTTTTGGGGACGATTCTACTCTCGTTTACACCACAATTCGTATATTTCTGAAGTGTGTGTATTTGATGAAATGCGTTCCCAATTTGATGAATGTCAGTGAAGGTTATATTTTGCTCGTCCTCGAAAGAAATACATTGGAGAAACATGAAAATTATCCATTGATGAATATCTTGTGGACAGCCATTTCATCATTGTCAGCATGTGAGTGAGTTCATGAGCTGTCTCAAGAATACATTGACACCTAATATGTATGATTGCACTCTTCTTGCTGATTTCAAATATGAATTTCTATAATATATATACATTAGGAATATGCATATGACTACGATATTATGAATTCTTACCGATCTTGTCATTCCAGGAAAATGTAAAATCACAGCCTGGTCAGGCCACGTTTTAGTAATGTAGAAATGGAATTCCCAGACGCGGTCCTTCAAATATGTTTCAATTGTTTGATGAAACTGAAAAAAAATATGATGAGTCCTGAGGAATGAGTTCTTTGTGAAAAAAAACTTTGTAAAAACAGACTTCAATAATTTCACACGGCGTCAATGAATTCGTATTCGTAATTGGCAGATGCAAGTTATTTCGATTGGGAAATTTTCAACAGGTTCACTAAAACAATTTATTCTGGATTCCCCGGGAATTCTTTTCCTCGTTTCCCAGAAAATCTATAAAACTAAACACACTACCTCCTCGATCAACCTACAGACAGTATGTTCAAAGAAGTTATTGATATTTCAAGAAGTAACTCTATATCAGCGCAGAATTATCCAGTACTAAGAATATTCAATCATCTTACCTTGAGGGAATCTGGCAAATGGTCACCAAGATATTCTACAATATCTGGTAGTTCGGATTCATGTACTAATCTGAATTGTTTTCCTTCTTGAAGGACTTCTTCCATAGCTGTGAAGTTGAATGAAACTGAGTTGAATGAAATTCCCCTGAAGGAATCTATGATAGATTTCTTGAGAGAAAGAATCACTAGAGAATCGTGAGACTACGTATGATTGAGCTGAGCGAGAAACGCATTATTTTTTGCATTTTTTTCCGCGAATGATTTTCCGCATTGTTTCTTCAGTGATATGTCCGATTTTGAGTTCCTAATTTTTTGAATGTTGCTCCAGCTCAGCTGAATCAGTATGGTAAATTATGTAGAAATTGGCCAAGCAAGAATAACTTATAGCTCGCTTAGCCTCAATAAGTTTCCCAATGGGTAATACCATGCAAAAAACCCTCACGATTCTTGTGTCAGGGAATTCTTCCGCTCTCATAAATGACACTTCAGATATAATATTTACTTAGTTTTCTGAAGGATATCCATAGGATAGCTGATATGTCAATTCTTCGGTTGAAACAATATATATTCAATACGGAAAAAGTTCAAGACTTCTTTCTTATCTGAGGAACTTTGGAAATCACGATTCGAATTTGACATCCACCATTTGAAAACAAATACGTAAATGGAACCGTTAGCTATCGATCACTGTCTCTTACTATCAGAATACCAGTTCACCATACAACGACATATCACAATTCTTTCAGTTGTGTATCTGCCCGTCTATGGAATGAGTTACAAAACGACATAAAATCATCAGTTTCTTATGACATCTTCAAGACAAAAATTGAAAAAAAAAGCTTCATCAAGACCAGCTGAGGAGCTCTCAATGATTTTTTCTTCTTTGTTCAGTATTGTTGAATTGCACATTATCATTGCACTGGTTTTGTTAAGTATTTTTCGGATGTTTGATACATCATTATTTTGCATTGGTTTCTAATGGTACTCATTGCAGTAATTGTCGAATTGGAATTGGAATAAACATGCATTCATTTCTTAGAATCCAATCTAGAGAATATGGAACAAAAACGAATAAAAAATATGAGTTTGTGCCGTATCTCCAGAATCCCAAAAAAAAATATTCGAGTGTGCCACTGGATTCTGCGTAGATATAGAAGGGGTCAAAGGAGTAATAATTTTCAAAATCGCCCTGTATCTTTCGAACGGAAACAGTTATTCCAAAATCTGATTGGATCATCTTGAGTTTGAAGAAAAAGTAGGACAGGAAAGTGAAAACCGAAAGGCTCCATCTTCAATAACAACCGAGAAACCTGGCAGTCTCAACCAAATTGGGATGCACTGTACAGATTGAAATTTGGTCACTTTCCAGGTATTGTAACAATTTGTGTATCAGATATTTGTTTAGTGGATTCATAGGTGAATTTATTGATTGACAAGATTGTGTGTCAGAAAGCTGATATTCCGGAACGTCTGTAAAACTTTCTAGTTCATCTCAAACCAACATTGTACCTGTCAGGCTACTTCTAGTACCTAAATATTGTTCCTGGGAGACTGAGTTTGTTTCACCCACAAAAACCACTACCTACTGATCGCAGACTATAAACATATGAGCAATCAATATCTCAATGTAATTTTTTTCACAAGAATGTAGGAAAATAAACGTACAAAATGAACGAACGAAGTACGGCAAGCTGTCAAACTGCAAATCCTGTAGGTTTTCTCAATCTATGTATTTCACCTTCAGCTCCAATATTGTACTCGATAGGCACAAGGACTATGAAGTGAGGCTATTATCGAATGATGTCAATTTTTTCTCCTATTTGTCTGTTTACTCATTTTCAAACATCATGATTACGGAAAATGTGTTCATGAGGTCAGCCGACACTCAGTACTCTATTTGCATCCTGGTTTGCCAATGTGCACTCAAGTTTTTGCTGCTTCTCCTATCACAAAACTATTTTTGGTGTTTTTTGAATAACTATCATGCGATTTAATGATTGTTCATTCTGATTTGTTTCATTTTGGATGAATTGAGCGGATGAATTGATGAACCTCAGCAAATTTGTCAAATTTGTACAAATTGAAATCTGGTCACTTTTTATATTTCTCTGTTTTGTTCAGTGTAATCATAGGTAGATTCAATGGTTGACACGATGTGTCGAAATTCTGATATTTCCTAACGTCTGTAAAACTTTCTAGTTCATCTCAAACCAACATTGTGTCATCTTTGCGTCAGGCTACTCTGAAGTAAATATTGTTTTTAGGATATTTCGATTTTGTTTCACCCGCAAAATCCTCATTTCATTGCAGTCTACAAGCATTTATAAGAAGTCAATTTTTCGAAGTAGTGTTTTTCTACGAAAGCGGACATACAACATGAACAAATATCGTTGAATAATGTTCCTACCTCGTTGAAACGAGCGTCAAGTACGGCAAGCTGGTGATCCTTGCGGGTTTTCTCAATTAATTTCACCTGATCAGTTTCGGCATCAGCTCGGAGGACTATGAGGAGAATCGCATCGATCGTCGAGAGAGACGAGGAGAGGTGTGCAGCCCCCGAGCGCTCCCCCTGTACTGCGACGAATGTTGGGGTAGCGAAATCGTGACGTGGCCAAGGGGGGAATGTGGCGCATGACGCAGAATCGAGCGATGTGGTATTGCGAAATGTGAGTGATGATGGGGTAAGTAGTCAAGGAAATCGAATTCTTACTCGTACCACCAATATTTTTAAATGATTATTTCTAGCGATATATTCGAAAAATGAAGATTCTGTTGAGGTTCAATGGAGAGCAATAGTCAAGACGAACATTTTGATTCCACAATCATTGGGTATTGGGACAGTGCAGAAAGGTTGAGACTGAAATATATGTTTTGAGAATGACAAGGATTCTTATGGGATAGAATAGATCAGATCAGATCTATTATTGAACGAATTATGACTCCTTCCCTCAGTACTATATCTAACTGCGGATACTGCATCGATCTTTGAACTATATATATATATATATATATATATATAGAAATATAGGATATATACATGGAAAACTATTGAAAGGGTGAATTTGGAAATTTGGTGACATACTATTTACTAATGATGAGGGACTTTCGGCTGAAATATTTTCAAGATATTGGCATTTCCGGTTGTACCAAAAATTGATATCAACTTACTTATTTAAACAGGACACACTGTATATCATATCAATTTCAGATTCTAACAGGAATTCTTGGCATATTTTATGTGGAATGTCCTATTCCTAAGTGTAGTTTTTTCCGACATATTTCAACAGCAAAACAATACACAGAAATTACTTATTGCTAAAATTAATATTAACCATTAAATTTTCGTTCCCATGAATATGGATATCAGGAGCTCCATTGGATGAATTATTTATTAGGGAGTTGCTACTTGCTGATACATTCCCATTTTTTTGTTGTAGCACTTCAACAAAGATCAATATTTCATTTTTCACTGTTCATTTTTGTTTTTTAGCAGTATGAAATAAAATATTATACGTCACACGTCCGGTAAACTTTTACAGTACTCGTTTCGAAATTCCAGACTCGGCTTGCGCCTCGTCCGTAAACATCTCACTAGTACTGTAAAAGTGTACTTACCGGACTAGTAACGTTAATATCTATTGCATGCCTAAACATAACAAATCAATCGAACAAATCTTTCATTATTTGATTGATGTTGAAGGTTTCCTGGTAGAGGGTATAGAGGTATTTTTGAGTTCAGTTAATCAAGTGTCGCAGACTTGTGATTCTATGGAATATTTATGGTGGATGTAATATGGTTATGTCAGAAATATGTGATGCATTTGCTACTTATACGATAACCGCCAAAACAGCAGCCCTCACCAAACAATATTTTGCGACATTTCCGTGACACTTTTGATTGTATCTTACACAACCGCGGTTGTCATGGTCAAATGAGAATATAACTAAACTCACGAAAACGAGATTTTCTGGAACAGAGTTGTTAATTCGCCAAATATTTCGAAAAACACATATATTTGGAATAGACAATCTAATACAAAATCACCCTCATTCTTGATGCTGAATGATATGAAAATATGAAAATGAGGGGTTTTCATTTGACAAAAAATAGTTTCAACGATTGTGCCGAAGTAATTTTCAATTTTAGTTCTCGATCACCTCACTGTACAATAAAATCAACACCAATCAAAAATGATGATAATTTCATATAGAAGAAATTGATAGAGTTATTATGTTTAGGCCTGCGAATGTAAATTTTGACACACAATTCCAAATATGTCAAAAACGGCTAGACTTATGTATAGGACATTATACATAAAATTCGCCTAGAATTCCTCCTAGAATCTGAAAATGATATGATAAACAGGGTGTCCTGTTTAAGATAAGCAAGTTGATATCAATTTTCGGCACAACCGGAAATGCCAGTATCTTGAAATTATTCGAGCTGAATTGCCCCCATGAACAGTATTATGTCACCAAATTTTCAAATTTGCCGCAATTTTTTCGAAAATGAAAATGAAAACATATATAAACATATATAAACATACATGAACATATATAAACATATATCGAAAATGAAAATGAACTTACACTAACAGATAGGAAACATATATCAAGATACCATAGCAAACCCCCACATTTTTATGGACTTCCAAAAATACATAAACCAAACAATCCATTAAGACCAATCGTGAGTTCAATAGGATCTCCTAGTGAAAGTTTCATAAGAAATACTCCTCATTTCTTGGAGAAACTAAATAACATCCATCTCGATACAGACGATAGTTTGGTAAGTTTTGATGTAGTGAGTTTATTTACTAATGTTCCTATAGAAAAAAAACTTTACAAATAGTGAAAAAGAAACTGGAAGATGATGGAAAACTCATTGAAAGAACTAAGCTGAGTGTAGAAGGCATTTTAGAATTTTTGGAACTATGTCTGAAAACAACTTACTTTCAATTAGATAATGATTTTTATCAACAAAATTTTGGTATGGCCATGGGTTCACCATTATCTCCTATTCTAAGTAATATATTCATGGAAGATTTTGAAGAAAATATTGTGAAAAAATTCAGTAAACAACCAAAGACTTGGTGGAGATATGTGGATGATATTTTCATTATTTGGCCACATAACCGTATGGAACTAGATAATTTTCTGAATTATATAAACAATATCGAACCCACAATCAAATTCATTTTAGAAATCGAATCTAATAATCAATTACCATTTTCAGATGTCCTCATTAAAAAATCAGATAACATTTTGATAACAAGTGTATATCGTAAAAATACACACACCGACAGATACCTCAATTTTCAATCAAATCATCATTCAAGTATAAAGAAAGGAATAATCAAATCACTTCATGATAGAGCCAAATATCATCGAACCACCAAATTTTCAATACCGAAATGAACCATATAAAATATGTTCTACAATTCAACACTTATCCGAAACATTTCATTGATAAAACAATACACCAAATTGAGAACAGACAGAATATACAACAAAGACAAAGACAACTAACACCAATAACAAATGTAATCCCTTACATTCCCGGAATATCTGAAAAAATCAAACGTGTTGGTGACAAGTTTCGAGTGATAACAGTGTTCAAGACAGAAAATACAATGAGATCGATTTTGACTCATACAAAACCGAAAAATGAAGAACAATCATCAAAAAATTGTATTTACAGTATATCATGTGTTTGTGGGCAATATTATACCGGTGAAACCAGCAGGCCTCTATCAGTAAGGATGAAAAAGCATTAGAACAATATAAAGAAAAGATATACTGACACAACAAAATTAGCTGAACATATCCTTACTGAAAATGGACAACATATGGCCGATTGGGGTAATATTAAGATCATAGCAAAAGAAGACAACAACCAAAAACGGAAAATCAAAGAGTCTGCTTGCATTCTCCTGAACGGAGACAATAATATTGTTTCTTGTTTAGTTGATATATATAGAACTTGGCATCCACTTCTGAAACTTGAATATGAAAATGGAAAATTCGATATCAATTAATGAAAACACCTTGTGACCAGAATTCCTCCGTCTACCAAATTGTCACTTTTCAGTGTCAAAACCGAAAACATATTGAAAAATTTTGCGAAGAGAATATTTTAATTGTGTTGAGAACGGGAGCAGATTCGTTCCCGAAACGTCCACCAACCTAATAAGTAGAGGTTTTATTCTTATTAAATATATTTGTATTTCCAAATTTTTCAAAAACAAGGTGTCACTGACCAATAGAGAATTTCTCTTTTAGGTATCTAAAGGTTTAATTTCAAGCGCAGTGACATTTTGGGGCAGATCCCGAACTGTCCTTACTACAAATATATTGAAATAATTTTTAATAACTTCTACTCTATTTTTTAGAAACGAGGAGAGAAAAGCCCACGAAAAGCTAAAAAATTAAAAACCCTCTATAGGTACATACAAACAATCTGAATATAATCACATATGGTTATAGTGATTTAGTGAATAATTGATAAAAATTGTATACGATATAAACATGTAATGACATTGGCAATAATTCTTTGAAAGGTGGTGTTCAATTTCCTCCTGAAATTTTTGAGGGTTGCATTTTTCATTGATCGGGAAAGTGAGTTATTAGTGAGTAAGAATATAGTGCTAGTAAGCGGTGGAATGATGGGAGAGAAGGAAGGTAGTGGAATTTTTATCTTGGAAGTTTGGAGGTCGTAAGCAACAGGAAATACCTCATTAGGCAAAGAATTCTATAACTTTCCCGTTCTATTGATAAATGATGTAGGGGGTAATGAAAAGTTCGGCATGTTTCAAGCCTGACTATGTATGGATTACCAGCCGGAACTCGTCTAGTTTGTCTACTTGTCCGCTCGTGGTGGCATGATTGACGCTAAGCACCGACCGTGGAAATATATATACAAAATGGGCAAATCGCAATGAATTCGTAGCGCAGTATCACCGACTAGGCGAATAGCTTTCTTCTGAATATAATCTCAGAGCGTTCTGTCAACAAATGAGATATCACTGTCTGCGAATCTGAAATCTTCGACTTTTTGACTGAAGACTGGGATACCTGACGGTATTCATTTTACTATATTTTGGAGAAGATCGTAAATAAGTGCGAAACGGGGAGATCGAACACCTATGATATTATATATCAGTGAGCTGGTCTTCTTTATCTCTATCAGAATATATTACAGGGTATGTTCCAATCAACAAAGTGTATCTTGCAACTCGGAATCTTACTAAATATCACTAAATTCCCAGTTGCAACTCGGGATATTACTAATTTCCGAGTAACAACTCGAGATTTCACTGAATTCCGAGATGCAACTCGGGATATTACTAAATTCCGAGTTACAACTCGAGATTTTAGTTAATTCCGAGATGCAATTCGGAATATTAGATCTAAAACTTCGAGTTGCGACTCGGAATTTTGAATAATCGGAATTCTATATCTGATATTCCGTATTGCATCTTGGAATTTAGTAATATTCCGAGTTGGAACTCGGAACTTAGTGAAATTCAAGCAGTAAAATTCAAGCGAAGAATGAAAAAAAAAAATATTGGCCCTTCTACGCTTCCGTACTGAGCAAATGAATATTGATGATTTTTTGTGATAGGAATGTTTCCATGAATATGAAATCAAACGAGCTGATTCATTGAATCATTTCCCATTCCTAAGAAGATGATATCGTTACATCAATGATATGAACAAAATTAGGTTGAATATAAAAAAAATGGCCGCCACTGGCCCAGCCGGTCGGGAACATGATACAATGTTTCATTCTTCGACCATATTTGTTTTATGGTCGAAGGTTTCATTGTATCATGGGTCGGGAAGGTTCGGGATCTTAGCAACCAGATTTGGCAGCTAACCTCACAACATTGAAGAAAATGAGGTTATACATGTCTGTTGATGTCTCAGATCACCGAATAAAAGTAACAAATGATAATGCTTCAGAACTATCAGGAGTATCATTTTGAGTGAATTCTAGTGTTGGTGAAGAATAGTGCAGTGAAAATAATGTCTATCTTTCCTGCCTTTGCAGAGGAAGCAGCAAAGAATTCTTCTAGCACAACAAAAGAAGATATTGATGAGAAGTGGCTTCAGAATTCTAGTTTTCAAATTGATACAAGAAGGACAGATGTGATAACAAAGCTCAATGCAGACATATCTCGTAAAAGAACCAAGCACTCCAAAGAGAAATCCAGAAAAGAATCGAAAAAGAGACAAAGGAAAGAAAAAGACTCATCAGTTTCTTATTCATCATTTCTGGAAAAAAATGAGTATTTCGAAGTCAGTCCAGCAGGATCCCGAGAATTATTGTTGGTAGCTAGTATATCACGCCCCTCAGCTCCTCTTTACCATTCCAGGTTAAATTTGAGAGCACCCTATGAAAATAGTCCTTATAAAAAGAAATACAAACGTTATTATCAATATATTCCTGATGAAACTAATTGTGGAAAACAGGATGAAGTTGTCTTGACAAAACAGAATCTCAGCAGTGTTGAATTTTCTGAAAGAGATGAGAACTTCAGTGGATTTCGACATGAAGAAGAACTGTCTCAAAGAACTGCTCATTACAACAGACATTTAGCAAATTCTCCTGCTGACGTGAGGGTATGGTTGAAATATATTGATTTTCAAGATACAGTATATGAGTTTGAGAAATCTTATCGAAAAGGAAGCATTGCTAAGGCTCAAATCGTTTTAGCAGAAAGGAAACTTTCTATTATCGATAAGGCAATGTCTCTCAATCCAAATTGTGACTTGCTCCATCGTAAACGTTTGAATATAGCAGTAACTGCTTTTCCTGCAGATGAACTTCAGAATTACTTGGAAGAGCTCGTGAATAAAGATAAGAGTAATATTATATTGTGGCAGGGGTATATTGAAGCAACACAGTGCTCTATGTCTCACTGTAACACCCCTGCAGTATTGAAACTATATACAAAATGTTTATCAACTTTGCACCAGTTGAGAAGATTCACTTCTGTTGAAAAATATCAACTAGAAGAATGTATTTTGAAGATGCTCTATCAGTGCGGTTTGTTTTTGAAGCAGGCTGGTCTTTTCGAACAGCTTTGGACTCTGTTGAAAATGTATCTAGAATTGAATTTGTCTTCCAATGATAAGTCCAAATTCAATATATCTTCTGGATTCAAAGAAACACAGTTGACTGAATTTGAAGATATCATATTCACTTCTGATTTACCTCTTCATGAACTTTGGCTACGCACTGAAAGAATAAGGGAGTCCTGCCATTGGGTGCCATATTTGGAGGATGATAACTGCGAGGATCCTCAACGCATTGTATTTACTGAAGATGTAGCAGAGCTGATACACCCTATAACGAAGCCTGAAAATGTTTTCAAGCTCACAGCCACTATCTTCACTCTTCTTAAAATTCCTCTACTACCTTGTCGTCATACTACTATGCAGGATTTGGGATTAGATTATGTACCTTGGGGCCTGGATTCTATTGAACCACTCTTATCTGTGTTTTTACCGATACATCCAATAGAAATTGAAACTGAATATTTATGGACTGATAATAGGTTTGCTGTTGGTCCTCAGTATTTAAAAAAACTACCAGGACAGGAGGAATATTTAGAGTTCATATTGAGGATTATGGAAAACTCTACAAGTTGCTTGTATGGAAATAATAAAATTGCAATCACTGTATGGTTCTTCAGGTTCCAAAGATTATTGATAATTCTAGATAAATTTAAACTCCTTGTATTAGCTGATTCTTTCAAGAAGAGGATAAAAAAGAGTGCTAAAGAGTTTTTGAAACATGCAGAAAATAGAACCAATGAAATTTATTATTTGGAATATGCTCTAATAGAGCATGAATTAGGGAATACCGATAGTTGCTTGAAAATAATCAACACCGCACTTAGTCTGAATAGTCTGTCTGAGTTCATTACAGAGAATTGGCCTGACTGTCAAATCACTTGGTGCTATCTGTATAAACACTTGATACAAATCAAACTATGTGATGATACAGGGTCTAAAAGAAATGAAGATGCTTTGAAGCTGATTTGTGAGATGGTTTTATTCAAAAAGGATATTCAACTGAGTGAGAGTATATTGACTGAGGTTGAAGCTAAATTCGAACACATATCAAGCGGGATTATCGAAAAGGGCGTTTTGAATTCACCAACTCTACAGCATTTTCTACCTGATTTTGCAACCGATTGGCTCATTTGCTATGGCTGGTTCCTGTATTTAAGAAAAGGCCCTAAAGAGTGTTACAGATTCCTTGCTGACACTTTACAGAAGCTTGCAGATGAAAGTCCTGATATAAGTTGGCAAAAAGAAATACTTCAGGAATTTTACATTGCAGTTTTGTTCAAACACTGCACAGAAAACAAATCTGTTGAATTCTACAAACTTCTGGATGAAACGATTCATGCGACCATCACCAACTATCCAAATAGTATGTTTGCTTTATCAATACTGAAGAGGAAATATGGTATGGGGAATGCATTAGGAACGAGTTGGTGGAAAGTCCAGCATATGTTGCTCAGCTCAGACCGAGCATTAGCATCATTGTTTGCTATTGTAATTGTTGATCAACAGATTGTCCGTCTGAAAGGAACTGTGTGTGACACGATTACAGGTAAATATCCAATTGGATTCAACATTTGGTAACAGATTTTTTTTTTATTTTTGAGGTATGTGTGACCCATTTGTGTTTGAATTCTCTTGTAAAATCTCCTATTATTTGTGCGATTTGGACCAGATTTTTTCTGAATATTGTAGAGCTTGATGAATTTGATTAAATGACCAAAATATACCACATTCCATCAGAATCCAAAGCCTACTGTGTTTGTTTTCAAGAATGAAATTTCAGGATTCTATATCAGCAATTCAAAAGATGCAATCATGCACCCTATTGGATTTATCACAATTTCCGTAGCTATAGCCAAATCGGAAATATACTATGACATTAATAAATTCATTCCTGCTTATTTTGCCATGTCCTGAGCAAAATTTTTTGGAACATCCTGTTCACAATACTTCATTGATGTGTCGTACAGTACTACTCTTTTGAAGTTGAATCTTCCATTATTATCAACATTACACAAACTGTTATATTTTTCCAACTGTTTTTTGCATGGGTAACTTGACTATAAAGGTGAATTGATAAACACAAAAAGTTTATGTAGTGCATTATTGATTTGTTCACAAAATTGGGCACTGTTCTATGAAAACCATTGCAACACATTGGAGAGAGTACAAAATAAATTTTCAAGATTTTGTGCATTTAGAATGGAGATCAGTATCAATGATCATGATTATACTTTGATTCTAAAAAGGCTAAACCTAAACTTGTTGAGTAAAAGAAGAGAACTTTGCTGGCCTTTTATTCATTCACAAATTGATTGTAGGCCTTGTTATCTGTCCTGAACTTCTTGAAATGGTCAATTTGAATCACCTACTGGGTTCCTTGTTGTATGTATTTCACATAGTTTATGTTATTCATTTTTTTCGTCATGGATTTATCCATGAATAAATTAAAAAAAAAACTCTGTCAACATTGAAAAGTGTTTTATTGACAGAATTGTGAAGTTCCTTTTTTTTGAGTATTAACCGGTCAGTGTAGGTAGTTCAGTATTTGAATCAGAGTGCTTTTCATACATTATCATTACTATAATTAGGTTTCATTCTCAGTTTTATTGTGAACAATATCTATTTGTTCAATGGTTTATATTTGATTCAATGCGGGTTACCCAATGGTTGAATAAATAAAATCATTAATACTCAGTAGTTTTTGGTGAAATTCCTTTCATGTTTTGAGAGGTGCTGAATCCAACATTCGTTTTAACAAAAATACATGCTCAAAACCCAACAAACATGTTTATTTGTTGAAATTTTTCAGATGTGCGTTTTGAAAGGAATCCAACATTGTGTTTTTTCTGTAATTTGCTAAATATGGAACCCTATTATTTGACTCCCGAAAATAGTTGCCCTTGGATTTTGTTGTGATGTAGCACTGTTTGGTCACGTAGTCATTTTCATCACTTTACAATGTGACTCCGAAGCAAATTGTAATTGGATATCTCATTACTGTGATTTTTGTTTTATATTTTTCTTGCAGGTGATAACCTCGAATATAATCTACTAATAAGTAATTGGCTAATAAATTATGATCATGATGCATGAACAATATTTGCAGCTTGATTAGCAGGGATTTATAATTGAATGTTGATGAATGAATCCTCAATTTATCTGAAAAAAACTCATGGTTCCAATACATGAAAGTCAGTTGAAAAAGAGTATCACAAAATGATACCTAATATAGATATATGATACAAGTAAAAGGTACCTCATCAATTATTGTAATATGGATTTACAACACGAATATACTACAATATTTCACCTACAACCAAAGATGCTGATTACAGGGTTGCGACGATTTGAATTAAATCATGATTGAAAACAACTGATATTCTCAATTTCAATCGTGATTTGATTCAAATTATGAATTGCTGTAAAAACAAGTCGCCGAAGCAAATAACTCATCAGGAAAAAAAAAAGTGTTTACATACAATATGTAAGTGTTAAAACAAATCTCATCGTCATGTCTAACGTAAATATTCATAAACCAAATTTGAGAAAACGAATCTTCTTGTTCCGAAAGGAAATCAGCAGCACGCTGCCGAAAATTTTCATGTCAACATGTTTTCATGTCAAGTTTCTTTGTATGCCGCTGAGGAGATTTTATAACTGTAGACTCTAGACAACAAATATTCTCAAGGAATAGAGAAAAATAACGAAAAAAAGTGATTTAAAGTTCATTATTTCTATATTTGAGGAAAAATCATGAATGAATGAACAAATAATATTTGATTCTTCATGCTACATTCTTTTGAAGAAAATAATAATAATCCTGCGAGGCACTCGGTTGGACACGTCAACCTTGATTTTATACTGTGATATCATAGGTGTCGTAGATATGACATCATCGTCATTTTTTCGAAATGTTGAGCCCAACTTTTGATAATGCCATCGAAAAGGGCTCATTTTCTGACATACCGAATGATTACAATTTCAATGGTTTAAATTGAAAAAATATTGTGAAAAAAATAATTTCAATTATTTTCATAAGTAATTTACTTCCTAACATATTCGTCATAGAAATTGAAGTGAATATTCGAAATCCATACCACTTATTTATATATATTATAAATAAATAAAAATTAAAATATAAAAATATAAATATGAAATATAAAAATTCAAATAATAATAAAAGTTATAATAATAAATCACTTGATAAAAATAATTGGAATTATATTTTTTCTCATCATTTTTTCAATGTAAAATTGTTATCGTTCTGTTTGTAAGAAAATGAGCCCTTTTCAACGTCAAAGAAATTGAAGTGAATGTTCGAAATTCCTATCACTAATTCGCTGATAATGAACAAGACAATATTCGAACTCTCTTATAATATTATTCATCATTCGGTTAATGATCAGTCCGATTTCTTCTATAATTCTACTTTCCTGGTCATCAATATTATTAGGACGATTCATCTAAACTTTCAATTTCCGATAACTCACAAGAAATAATTGAGTGGAATAAGGCCTGGAGATCTTGCTAGCCACTCAATTGCCTGTTGGAGAAATAGTAGTAAGGTGATTTCCGTAATTTCAGACAGTGTGGCAATAATGTAGTGGTGCACCATATTGCTGGAACCATATTACATTATGTGGCAAACCGAAATCTCATTGATCATGAAGAGCCACAACTCCGAGTATTATAATGAATAATTGAAATTATTTTTCCCTCAATTTTTGTTCGAATGTAGACAATTCGGATTTTTATCGTTCTGTAGGATAATGAGCTCTTTTCAATGGCACTATCAAATATTAACCATCACCATTAGAAAATGACAATGACGTCTCATCTACGACACCGATGTAAAACTTATGTGTCGAAGTAATTAGCATTTCAACAACAGGTAAACCTAGGGCATGCTGATATTATTCACATAGTCCTGTTTTGTAATCTTCGAAAAATACATTTCATTTTGCTTCAGTATATACAGGATGCACGTTTTTCGAGCTCCACCAAGGGGATCTGAGTGATTCGAGGTCGATTAAATCGGGGCAAAGTTGCTCATTTCCATGCTGAACAATTATCTCAAAGAACATTTGATGTAATTTTTAGTTTTTGAAGTATCGAAAAAAAAAACGGAATTTTGTAATTTTCTTTTTTTTGAGGAACTTTCTCACGAGGTATCTGAATCTGTTATCGTGTTTTCCACGGCGGTCTTGATGTCAGAGTTGAAACAATCAACTTCAGTCTTTTTTTTTCAGATTACAACGATGTATAATACGATGTGATCGACCGAGTAGAATTATGCTTAGAGGTACAAGGTTACTACAGCATCTTTAATAACTTCGATTTGTGTCGTTCTTCACTTGAAATCAAAGTTTTTAAGTAGGTAATCTCGACGGAAATGTGACCATTCCATTTCCAAATTCATTTGTAACTATTGAAATTCCCTCCTTGCAAAAACGTTTTTTTCCCAGTTTGGGTCAGCATTTAAGAGTGTGGTAACTCTGGCATCTAGAGAAAAATACAATGATAGATTTCGATTCGTGGTAAAAAAAGAGCTGGAGAACATCTAAGTAAAAACGTGTAATAATTTTGATTTTTCCTCGAAAAAATCAAAACTGAAATTACAAATTTCCGTATTTTGCAATAATTCAAAAACTAAAAATGATACATCTAGTTTTCTTTCAGATAATTTTTCTTCCACCATGGAAATGGACCGATGTGAACTGATTTAACCGACCTCGTATCTCTCATAATGTCTGAGATCTCAAAGGTGGAGTTCGAAAAACGGTTACCCTGTATACAATTGTTGAGCAAAAAGTATAATCAAACCAAGATATTTTAATTCATCCACTCTGTTAATCACAGAAGTTCCCATTGTTATCATATTTTGCGTTTTTATATCTCAAAAATGTTCAAACTCATTCACAAAGGAAAATATTTTATGTTTCAGGTGAAAAAAAAGATGTCGACACAAGTTTGAAAAACAGAATGTTGTCTTTGTTCAAGAGGATCACCTCAGGTGTAACTACTAGGAAATGTGGATTGATCTGGAGATTGTACTTACAGTTTGTGTACACATACTTTTCACCTGATGTTTGTCGGAATGTATATTATTCAGCTGTTCAGGAATGCCCGTGGCTCAAGGTATTTTTTCAAAGTATTATTTTTCTTGGAAATCGACATTTTTTCTGTTATACTCACTTGGTTGTCATATTTAATCATCTCACGACCTGTCGAACATCGCTACACCAAGCATCATTCATATATAAAACGGCAGAGTTGTGAAATTCTTTGCCTAGTGAAGTCTTTCCCGATGCTTTCGACCGCCAAACTTTGAAGAGAAATTTCAACACATTCCTTCTCTCCCGATATTCCAGCGCTGGCCAACAAGATGTTCCTTGAACATTATAGATCGAACTATAGTACAAGTGCGTTTTATGGACGTTTTGAAAACGTCTACTATGGACATGGACGTCTGAAGAACGTCCATTTGAAAACCTTTAATGGAAATATTGGGGACTTTCATAATATAGTTATCTGCATTTCATCTATTTTTCCTACAAAGTGAAAAATACATATCATCAACTGAACAACAACTGAATATGTTTCAATCTGTATGATTCAATCCTGGCGCTCATTGATGATTCCATGATGGCTGTTTGCTGGTATTTTCCACTGCACCTGTGAAAATATTCAAATAATATTATTTATTTGTTTCATCAGTGCTGTTTTTTTATTGATTTCATACAGATTATTGGGATTTTCTCTCCTTGTTTCTGAAAATAAAAATACAACTTATAATCATTTCAATATATTTGTAGTAAAGATATATTTATGATCTGCCCCAAAATGTCACTGTACTTGAAATATAACCTTAGAAATCATTCTTCATTAATATCGAAAGAATACACTTTGTGTGTTTGATACTGTAGAATATATGCAATGAGATATTACAGTTATGATAGTGAGAAAACAAATCTGCTCGAGGTTTGTATAGTTTTGATGTTAAAATTTTAAAATATATTCAGGACCTCAGAAACGACATATAATTTTTTTTCATTGACACCTTGTTCTTTCAAAAATAGTTCACCATTGAGTAGAAATTTCGATATTCATAAATATATTTGTCTTCCAATTGTTTTGAAAAACAAACAGGCAAATAGAGAATTTCTCTTTTATCTGCAGGTTAAATTTCAAGCACACTGACAATTTGGGTCAGATCATAAATCTACTACAGATATATCAAAATAATTATTAAAATTTCATTTTTTACATCCAGAAACGAGGAGGGAAAATCCCAAGAAATCTGTAAAAATTAATACACAACCTCCTCGATTCATCTATAGACAGTATTTATCCTGAAATTATTTCTCATGGTTCACGAATTGATTTTCTTTTTCAGTCATTATATATCGATGCTGCCATATACGTTCCAGCAGAATTGCCCCAAATTCAAGATCTCATTATCGAGAAGCAACTGAGGTTACATGTCACTCCTGAGGAGCTGGATATTCTCAGGAGTTGAACTCACGAATAAATACAGAAATCCCTCAAGTAACGGTTTCTGTTCATTCCGAAGTTGGCTATATTTGTGTGGGCCGGTCACAAAAACTTTTTTACGAGGCATTACCACTCGATTTGATGATGAA
The DNA here is from genome assembly GCA_963576655.1 of Gastrophysa polygoni. Taxonomy (NCBI): domain Eukaryota; kingdom Metazoa; phylum Arthropoda; class Insecta; order Coleoptera; family Chrysomelidae; genus Gastrophysa; species Gastrophysa polygoni. Next base: position 1,089,938 of record OY755092.1, read on the forward strand.
AATATCACTATCAAATCTGATGATATTAGATTCATCATCTAGAATATGAAGAGAAGAATTCCCAGGTTTGGCCACGTTGTCAATGGTCAATGAAAAAGTGAAAGATTGGAAAATACGACGTTGGAAAAACGACATCGAAGTCATTCATTTCTGGTTTGAACCTCTAGAATGGGTTGAGAAAATTATCATTGGAATGTATTTATAACATGTTATGAATCAATAAAAAAATGCTAAGATTGCCTTTTGTCTACCTTATGGTAAGTGGATGCCTTGTCAGTCAGTCAGGAGATATTATTGGTAAGGTTCTCAGAATCCGAATTTTCAGATTCAGATCGTGATGGTATTTGTTCCACAATATCATCAGAATATTCCAACTCATTTATGTAATCTCACGATCCTCCTGGAATCCAGGCATAACTCTAAGAACACACAGCGTTCCCAGAAGTGGTATGTATGTTTGTATATATATGTATGTATGTATATTTTAGTGGTGAAAGTACAGTGGTGTTACATTGCGAAATGATGTCGATATGTTATTGATACATTTATAAGATTAGGAGAATACCATAGATTAATGATTAATGATCAGCTCGTGTCTCACACGGTTAAACAGTTTGATCAAATCAGTTTGATGTGATGTCATTCCTGTCTATTTGCCTCAAACAAACTGAAAATATCCTTCAAATATCCTACAGGGATATCCAAAAAAATATTGTTCACGAATATCAATATCCATTCAAGATATTGTCCACAGATATCCACAAGAAATCTTTTGGGAATATCCATTTGAGATATCACTGAGGAATATTCATATGTACATACTGTCATATACATACATAACATACATGTACATATGTATTTTTTGAATTTTATTTTGGCATATATCGTCACAAAATGTTACATATTAGGTACAGTAGGTTCATTACAACAACAAGATTCTTCGATTTGGTCCCGGCGCTCTCAAGACTGCTTGAAATCGATCACATGTTTGCTGTTTATCGGCTTATTCCGCTACATCTGTGAAAAGAATCAAAACTAAAAATAAAATTTTTGTTGAAATAGTTGCTGTTGACATAGTTGCTGATTCGCCTAGTATTATTATGTTATTGATCTGACACTATATATTATGTCAATAGTAGTATTGAAGCAATAGGTTGGAGTCTGGAAGACCACACTTCACCGGGTCTTGAAGGAAACTAAGCTGGTGCCAGGGGCAAATGATACCTGCATGTACACTTATGAGGGATTGAAAGGAGCTATTTACGCTCTAGTGTACGTGAGCGATATTCTGGTAGCCAGTAACAACAAGAAATTTATTCAGTTCCTACCGAGTGAAATAAAAAAAAACAATTCGCCACCAAGGACCAGAGAAGTGCGTAGTTATTCGAGTATTCGAGTCACAAGAGAAAACAATAAGTTTGCGCTAGATCAGCAGAAGTACATCGAACGCATGGTGGAGAAACTTGAACTGAACGACGTAATGCTCAATAATAAGCAGTCCCGAGCAGCAACTGCAATTTTATCGAACAAGAAGAAGATCTCTAAGTCAACGACTATATAGATGCGATGCCTTCATAATAATATTTATATCACCTTGATATTGAGCAGAGAGAAGAAATATTTCACACGAAATCGATTTTTCATATTCAAACTGCTGAAATATATAGAAGGAGTGATTTTGGATTCCAAACAGATATTTCAGGCGAACCACAGGACAATAGCAAATTTTGCAAAAATTCGTTGCATTATTTTGTTTTATAACTAGCAAAGATTATCTCTACTAATAAAACTGCTAACTGTAAGGAAGCGGCACTCGAACTGAGATAACAAGAAATTCCAGAAGATGGAAGGTGATCTTTTTCCAAGAATGGTACATCTGTTGAATTCTTCCAGTTCTGCATACCTTTCTCAACAACGAATTGAATATTGTCTGTAGGTTATAAAGGGAGGTGGTATATTACATATTTCTGGGATTTTCACTCCTTATCGTTTCTGAAAATAATAAATAAAAATGAATTATGATAATTATTCCAATATATTTGTAGTAAGGACTAAGGATCTGCCCCAAAATGTCCAGCGCTTCAAATTCGACTTTCAGACACCTGAAAGAAAAATTCCACTACTACTTTTCAGTGACACCTGTTTTTCGGATTGCAAATACAAAAATATTTTTGATAAAATCGAAACTTCTACTTCCCTCAGTGAACGTTGCGGTAACAAATCTGCTTCCGTTTTCAACACAATTCATATTTTCTCTTCATATTCCCAATGTTCAACAAAATTTAATGGTATATATTCCTGGAATATATTGAAAAAATGAACGTGTTGATGAAGTTCTGGGCAAAAATAGTGCTCAAAACTGGAAATACAGTGAGATCGATTTCGACTTATACAAAACCAAGGAATGGAAAACAATCATCAAAAAATTGTATTGTATTTACATTATACGATGTATTTGTGAAAAATACTATACAGGTGAAACTAGCAGACCTCTATCAGTCGATCATCATCAGGAAACAATGAGAAATGCAGTTTGTCCTTTCGATGACAAGACGAAATGATTTTATGTCTGGAAATATTGATTGTAGCACTGTATGGCACTGGTGACATTCGGGGAGCGAATGACTGAATATTCACTCAAGTTGCCTACAGTGTGAGCAGTTTGTATTCGATTCACCTTTATTGTCTGTGCGACTTCGACCGGATTGATTATGGGGCTTGATAAAATTGATTGTATGATTGAAAGAGCCATTTTCCAACTCTTCAGCTCTTCAGGGCCAGATGAAGGAGTGTTTTTATTGAAAAAAATTATCAGTACTATTTCTGAACCATTGACCTTCCTAGTAAATCTTTCATTTACTGATGGTAGGTCCCCAAGTGCTCTGAAAATTGTGAAAGTTATTCCAATTCTTAAAGAAAACTGTCCTGAAGCAATAGACAACTATATAGACCCATCACCCTAAGTCCCAGTTTCTCCAAGGTTTTTGAATATTGTGTCTTGGAAAGGTTACTGAAGTGTTCGAATAATCTCAACATATTGTCAAATAGGCAACATGGTTTCAGATCCGGAAAGTCAACAAGTACTGCACTCTAGCAGTTTTATAGTGATTTAGTCACCTATATAGACTATGTGGACCACGATGTATAATTTTCTCAACTTTACGACCATGGTATCAGGGGTGTTTGTTTGGAATGGATAGTCATTTGTTAAAGCAAGGCTTCAATATATCTCAGTTTATCACCAGGAAGAAGATTCAATTCTATCTGTCCTCTCGTCACGAATTGAAATTGACCTAGGAGTCCCGTAGGGCTCGATACTGGGCCCCATTATTTTCTTCATTTTATATGTCAACGAGAAAAGTAATATCATACCAGATATGAAAGTCACAAGTTAGGCTGACGATACAACCGTCTTACTCTCTGGTGAAGTCAGTGTGAGCCTAAAAGAAACCTGTGAAAATACAATGAATAAACTTAGTGGTTCCAAGATCACTATCTATATTTCAATACAGATAAAACTAAATTAATGCACTTTCACACAGCGCAAAAGTCTCCGGAAAGAATTGAAATATCTCACAATGGCGTAGTTGTTGAGTTTCATGAAATTGAAAGATTTTTGGTCTAAATATCGACTCCTGTTTAAACTGGAACAAACATTGCACTTTATTAGGTGCCAAACGTGCATCTCTGCACTATATGTTCAGGAAGATAAAATCTATATTCGGAAAGCATCAACTGGTACAGAGTTGCAGAAGTTGAGAGTTGACTGAGATATGGAGTGTGCCTCTGGGGAGACTCATCATTTTCTCCCAATGTTTTTGTCGAACAAAAAAAAATTCTAAGAAGGTCTGGAACGATGAATCATGTCGAGAGTCTTTCAAAAAACTGAGAATTCTTAGCTTGACTGCACATTATATCTTTGTTTTCGTCGAAAAGAAAGGAACTATTTTCTGTAAAAATGAAGATCTACACCAGTATGATACCCGAAATAAAAATGATCTGCATTTGCCTAAGAGCTGAGTGAACATCACATATGACACTCCTGAACGAATTGGCACAAAAATTTTCAGTCATTTACTACTATCTATAAAAAATATCGAAGGTGAAAAGATATTTAACAAACTTATGCATAATGTATATTGTCCAAAAAGAAGAAAACTTTCACTTTTGACTTGACAACGAAATCCATGGCAAGATTCTTGCGAAGGCTAGAATCTTAGGATTCCATATTGGCAGTTCAAAAAAAATCAGGCGATCTATTTGATCAAATATATATTATATACTCTTTACTAGATCGAGCTTAGAGAGACAGAAATTGGAATGACCATAAGAAAGAGTCGCAGCGATGAAAAATCATTGTTAAAACAATTTGATGTGTCATTGACATTTTCAGTTATAATCATTTGAATCGAAATAATAGGGTAAGATTATTATGTCAAATCTATTGTTTAGCGGAACAAAGAGACTCAGTTTCACCTATTGGTTAAATATTGGAAATTGATCAATAATCCTAATTCATTCAGCCGGTTCAGTCCATCAAGTCAAGGAAGGATCTTGAAAGTTTGTTCGATATGTGGTTGTCCTGTTCAGCCTATGGCAGTACTAATAGATTCAAAAAAGATCAGAATATATAATTCCATAAGTAAGTGATTGGATAATGTTGAACTAATTTCGAATAGACCCTAGTTCTCCCCTAGAGAAAGGCGGAGGAATCCAACCAATGAAAACAACAAACGAGAGAGGCGCAACCAGCAGTGACTAACTGACTGTTATCAAAATTGCACCTTTCTTTTTTGTTCATCCAGTCAAATCGATAGCTCCTTCTGAGTTGATGAGGCAAGGGTGCATCGTGCATCTGTTAGAGAATATATAATATGCCTGTTCTAAATTCCATCAAAAACTTTGGAGTAATAATTAGGCAGAACCTCATTTGATTGCCAAATCCACTATAATTTTTTTGTTTATCAATTCGCTCTGATAGACAAGGTACTCATGCAAAAAATATTGAAACAGTTGATTGTCGAAAGTGCCATATCGAGTTGTTGAAAACAAAATTCCGTTGAATCAAACTGGAATTATAGACATTTATAGTCCAAAGAGTTTAGGATCCCTTCACACCTTCATTTCGAGTCCTACAGTAAAAAATATGTATCAAAAAGATTGACCATTATGGTGGAATTGACGTGAGATTAATTTCTAAACTTATATTGGAAAATTATCGAAAAAATTACATTGTTCATACGATCGAAACTATTACGCACCCTAGCGGTGGAAGTATGAGTATTACCAGAAACTGGCAGGTTTCTTTGTTATTATTGAAGATGGATTCTTGCGGTTTTCAAGTTCGTTTCCTACTTCTCTTGATACTCAAAATGTCCTAATGAGATTTTGTAAATTTATACCTTTTGAGCAGCTTATCTATTTAAGAAGTTATTTAAAATAATGTCGAACTAAGTAACGTCCAACAGAGAATTCTACGCAGGTTCTATTCTATCCAGTAGCGCACGTTTTTGCGGAGTGTGGTTTTGGAAATACAACATAAACTTATATTTTTGGAATATAACACCTTGTATTAATTTTTTTCGTTAGTTTCGATTTGTTTTTCTTTCAAAATTGATGGATAATATTATATAGATTAGATTTTTATAGGAATTCTAAAAAACACTGAATCATGCAGTCTGCCACGAATTTTCCATATAAAAGAGATTTCAATAGAGGAACCTCAAGGAACATTTAGGATTCGTTCATGGGAGAATGAGCAAAGAATAAGAATACGAATAGTTCATTAACAGTAAACAAAATACGTAGGTACCTGATGTGTTTCGTGTTTAGTGAATTACTGTTTGTATTCTTCTTCTATGCATTCTCAACTTGCTCCGCTTTACTCTCCTATGGAATCACAAATAAAAATCCCTCAATTAAAATTCCTCTTCCATTTGGAAAATTTGTGGCCTCCTAGCAGAACTTCAATTAATATTTTCCAGCATTTCCTAGAATCCAATCTATTTAATATACAGGGTGTTTTATAATATATGCGCATTACTTGATGTGATGTGACGCAGGATGTGATAGCTCGTCCAAATATATGAAAGAAAGTTTATAATGATTTACCTTATAGAATGCACTATTTTCAAGACACAAGGTGTTTAAGAAAAATGTATTTTTGCGAATATCTGTGGAACCGTTCATCCCACAGAAAATAGCTTTTGAAAGCATGTTCTACTCATAATAAGCTTTTTTGCTTTTTGATTCTCCTTTCTAATCATAACTGGTGAAGATTTTGAAGGGGTAGTGGGTGTTTTTCTTCCCGACTTTCACGCCACTGGAAAAAGTACAGTTTCGAGCCGCCTAAAAGAGTTAATAAAGTTTACCGTTTTCGAGAAAAATCAACTTCTTTGTCGGAACACATGGTGAATTTTTTGAAATATTTTTTTCACTAATTGAACAAAATTTATTTGAACGTTAACACTTATTGAGTCCGAAATTGAAGAAAAACAATAACAAATCATTGAAATCATTTGAATTAAATGTTGGAAATGTCCGCCGTTAGCTTCAATGCATGCAGTAATAATTCCGAATGTGTTCCGAATTATGTCGCAAGATACAACAATGCGCTCTTTTGATTGGTTAATATTTCGAAATGGAGTAACGTAGACTAAGGTTTTGAGACGACCCCAACGAAAGAAGAAGTGGGCCGGAGCTCCATCATGCATAAAGTACATGTTTTGTCTTACTTGAGCCGCTCAATTTGTTCAATGACGATGCCAGCCCAAACCTTCACGGAAAATTGTTGCTGATGATGGCCTTGTGAAATTTCATGGGGATTTCCTCCAGACCATACATGGTTATTGTGAAAATTGAAAATACCATCTAGAGAAAGATGCTTCATCGGTTAACAAAGTTTTGAACTATGTTGTCTTGCATCCATCCACAAAAAGTCAATCTTGGCGGAAAATCTTTGGATATGGTGGGGACACAAAAATTGTCTTTTCAAAATTCTCCAAATCGTCGAGTGAGGTAGGTTTGAGTTCAAGGTTTAAATTTTTCTGGTCTGGTCGGATCTTCTTCAATTTCATTGAGGACAGCCTCTTCTACTTCGGGCGTTGCAACTTTCATAGGCCGCCCACTATCAGCAGTATTTTTCTTGAAAGATCCGTTCTTCATCCATAGTCGTTGATGGATGCGTTGAATCAAGTTATGGTGTGGTACTTGGCGATCAGGATGTCTTTCTAGGTACAAACTAATTGTTATTTCGACAGGAGGGTAGCTTTTGCTTCAAAATTCAAAGCCTACTTAATGAAATGAAAATGTGTAAAAGAAATGTAACGTATTAGATAGTCGAAGAATTGCTACGTGCATTGAAGCTAGCATGACATTTCCAACAATTATTTGAACTGAGTATGATTTCATATTGTTTCCTCTTCAATTTCGCAATCATGGATTCGACGTTTGGTTTTGTTACTTGTTCATATGTTTGAATGAACTTTGTTCAATTAATGAAAAAAGAGTATTTGATAAAAATTCCATGTTTTTGGTGCATTTCAGAGGGTATGTTGATAGAAACTTTCTTTCATACTTTTGGACGAGCTATCACATCCGGAAGTCCTGCGCATGAATTATGAAACACCCTGTATACAGGGTGTCCCACTAAGGTCGGCGAGGTACGATATCATGGGAACCATAGACCTCAGGACTTCGAGGAAAAAAATTGAGGACTAAATCGGCCAAGTCAAATTGATAGAAAATATTTCTCTAGTTCACACAGGGCCTACTAGAGGGCGTCGTTCGCTCAAGATTCTGTTTTTTTGTTTTTTTTTTCCAAAAACATCAAATAGAATGCTACATATTCTGATCATCAGATGCAAAATGCAAAGAATTAGCTACTTTTCGGCGAAGAATGCGATTCGATATCTTCATCCGTTTTCGAGTTAGCTGTATCTAATTGATATTATTCAAAAGAAATCATGTTCAAATAAAAAATCTCGTATTCCTCTACTTTTATCGTGATATCCATGGAAATTATCGTACTCCAATCCAACTAGTTACTGAGGTTGTTTGACATCAGTTGATTTGAAATTTTGTTGAAGATGACATATTAATTTCCGGTGTTTTGAAAATATTTCAATGGCAGAACGAGTTTACGCAGCTAACTAACCTGATACGAGACATTTCAGTTCGAAAGTATTTTCCAAACAGGCCAGACGACTTTTTTATACAGGGCATGCTCATCCAATTTCAGCACCTAGATTAAATCGAAACATTAGGAGTGAAAATAACATTATTGATGTACTTGCCTATGTTAACGTGAATCCTCTTTCAACTACAAGGAGAGTTGCTCCTGACTTGGGCATGAGCAAAACATTACTACACAGAATTTTAATGGATCATGACCTTCATCCATATCATATGAAATTACATCAGGCCCTATCGGAAACTGATTTCGAACATAGGTTGAATTACTTCTATCGGCTGAGAACAATTGTTGTCGAAGAACCGAATTTTTTGCCTCGAGTATTATGGACTGATGAAGCAACTTTTTCTAGTAATGGAGGAGTGAATTTTCACAATATGCATTACTTGGATTCGTGAAGTTGACCAGCAAAATGTCTGGTGTGGCATTTCAGACGGATTATTGGGCCTTTCCTTCAAGATGAACATTTGACTGGGAATTTTTACTTGGACTTCTTGAGGAACCAATTACTGCTTCTACTAGAAAAGGTTTCATTATTGATACGAAGAGGCATGTGGTTTCACCAAGCTAGATGTCCTGCACACTTTTTTCGGATAGTTCGTGAGTTTTTCGACCAAAGATATCCAAACCGCTATATCGGGAAGTTGAAACAGCAGCAACGCAGATTGAATTCTTGCATTGAGAATAATGCCTTTGTGTACACTAGTAAGGACATTTTCTTTTTTTTACTTTCCGATATACATGTGTTCCCTCGCTGGATATCGCCGAATGAAGATGGCTTCAGAATTTGTCGGTATTTATTCTTTTATTCGTTCATTCTGAAGTTAATGGAAGACTTAACTGGCATAAATTCGCTAGCAATGAGGTGAATAATCTTTGATGAATTCCCGAGATACGTCAACGTTTTTATATATTTACATATATACATTTTACAAGCAATATGAGGAACATAAGCCTTCAGGGGTAGCTGAAACTACTCTCAACATGTTGTTTTTTCAAATGCAACCATATGACTTGTGACTTCTCATTGGACAGCTGGTGAAAAGTGGGATCCAGCATACTGATCAAATTTTATTTGTTCGTCTGTTTGAGAATTTTGCATAAAATCAACGGAATCATTGAGTTAACGTAACAATTGCTCAAAATGTGTACCATTTACTTGTTGGCAGCACCCCAGGCTCGAGCTACAATATGTCAATGCCCTTCTGTGACTCATATCGCGAATTTCAATTGAAACTTTCGACAAATATCACAGAATTTTCAATTTTCTTCTCTTACATTTTTGTTACAGTCGAGGTCCCTATTTGTAAATTTGATGTAATGAAAGAATATTCATTCTTACTATTCATTCTCATTCAATCACGTTTTTTTTTGGAAAATTCATGTATGAAAAGTACAAAGAGGGCATCGACACACGGACTAAGAAAACATCATCAAAACTAATCACATGATATTGACATCTATACCACCATGGACGTATAAACACAGAGTTCATACGTCCACGTATACGTGAATATGGAATTCAAGCTCAAACGCTTATAAAATGTTTTCTGTACCTCAGCCCAGTGATCTTTTCAGGCCTCACCACGCCTATTGGATGCTCATTACAGACTCATCGAATACATACATAAGTCAGTGGCGCAAATTCCAATATCTCCGTTGCTCCTGAATTTAAAAAAAGTTGAATTGCAAAGTATTTTTTCCAAAAATTGATTCTTGTCCAGTTCTCCCTCCTAACCAGATAGTACTTAGTTTTCCGAATGATATGACAAAGTATACAAAAAAATCATACCTATTTTACCTAGATCTCAATCACTATTACCAATTTATGGTCACTGTTTAAAAATAAAAACGAATTGAAAAAAATTTCTTCTGACATTCTGATCTGGTGCTGGTGTATGTAAAATGATACCCTGAATCCAAAAAATGACAAAATATACAGTGGGTCCAATTTGAAAAACAAAAGTTGAGGTCACTCCCAGTTAGACCGGAAAAACTTACAGACAGTATTTAAGTGTTTTCTGTAATTGAATGAACAATATGGTTTACTTGCTACCCAGAAAATTTCAAATTCCGATCTGGAAGGATTCCGAAGTAATTTGGCCGTAATTTGTGCACTTTTCTGTATTCGACTTTCTCGAAAGTCAGATACCTAATAAGAAACTGAAAAATCAAATGGTTGATTCAAGTCAGAAGGATTCAGAAATGAAATTAAGCTTTTCTAGACTTCATAAGAAATGTACGATTTCTCTTTCTTCTAAGCTGTAAATGGAAATTTGGATACACGAAGGATTTAACTCATGTAAAACACGTTCTTGTACCTGAAAAAGTGCTTAGTACCTATTTAATATTTCATGATACTGTTTTCACAACCGCAGTTTTATATACAGAGGCCGTTACGCCATTTAAAATTTGACACTCCTGATCTAAGGACGCGATCAGACGGACCTAGAATAATTAGATATTCATCGAAAATATGTCTTTTGTTCCTGAATTTTTTCAGAAAAACAAGTTGTCACTGACATCAACATCCTATGTACCTCAAAAACTAGTCAAAGGATCAGGGTGAATCCATAGACATGAATTTGCTCAATATACCTAAAAATTTCAAACATTTACTGAACATCAATCTCCATACGAATAATTTGTTGCTGTAGTTCTCCATAAAAATACCATTATGAGCAATTAGGATACTCATTCAGCATTTTAATACCTAAAAAGCTAAATATGGAAATGAAATTCCTAATGAATACTAAATTATATTCAGTTAATGAATTGAATCGCTCCAATGAATATTGATATGGGAGTATGTTTAAATATATCTGCAAGGATTCAATCACAAAATTCGTAATGAAGCTGACAAATATGAAGGTTTCACGTTCCAATAATATTGTTCCAATGATATTGTGGTTCTTGCCTCTTATCGAAGGGCAAGCTTCGTGTGAGTTTATTTTTCACTAATTTCATTCTATTAATATTTTCATCTATTTTCATTCATTTTCACAAATTTTCACATTTGAATTTTCATTTGTATGTACGGCAGTACTAGTTGTTTCATATGGATTTCCTCTTCCCAATTGTCATGCAAACAATAGTCTTAATTGTTGAAGCATGTTCAATTTTCCATGTGCTGCCACAGCCACCCAGCATGCGCTCATGAGGTACTCTTCCACTGGAAACACCTGTTATTTGGGATGGTTCTGTCGATGAGTAAAAAGGTGTCTTTGATTCTGTAGTTGTTTTACTTGCATGATGATCAATGTCAAGCCTCATTTTTTGTCAAATTCAAGCCTCAAATAGTTTTTTTTTGTTTCAAAAAAATTCTATAGTTTCGAATTTTTAATGACATGAATCTGATCTTTCGAAGAAAATAAACTCCAGTACTATCATATTATACAGTGTGGAATAGCCAAATGGAATGCATTTGATAACGACTAAATGAGGGCGTGTTGGGAACAACGCTTGGACACGTCGATTTTTTTTGATGTGCATTTTTTTCAAAAAATAATAATTATATAGGGTGTGTCATGTGATAGTGGCGGCCGATACCAACTTTCTCATTTTAAATACAACTCCTTGTATATTATTAGTTTTTTGGATTCTCCATAAAATTCTAGACCTAATTCATGTACAGGGTAGCCAGATAAGAATGCAAAGTGCTGTATCTCGGAAACTATTCGTCGTACAGACTTGCAGTAAAAACATTGATGACTAAAATGGCCAAAAGAAAATCCTGGAAATTATTTTCAGGTTCCCAAGATGGCCGCCAGAGGGCGTAACCGTCATCTTAAACTTTTGAAGTGATTTTTCACTGAAACCCACCTTGTGAATGTACCGAAAGAGTATATGCTCTTCAAAGTTGAGCTTTATTCGAGTAATTTTTGTCCGAAACTTTTTAGCGTATCTATTGAAATAAAGTGGTGGGGGGCGATTCATTTTTTTTAAAATAAACAGCTGTAACTTCTAAACGACTGAATGGATTTGAAAAAACTTGGTTTTGTAGGAAAAAGCATTCATTGCACCATGAAATTCATACTACCTATGATATATGTTATTCTCAGTGATGCCGCTAGAGCCCTTTTTTGATATAATAAAAGAATATTACGAAATTCTCTAAAGAATCAAATGACTTTTTGAATAAGCTAGTGAAAACCGTATCTCGATATCTAGTTCCTGACCTGAAATATCGAAGAAAGAAAATGTAGTTATCATAAAATTTCAATATGACGCTATTACACATGTACTTACTCTTATTTATTTGTCTTCTTCAAGAATTAGTGATGGAAATTCATAATTTCATAATTGATTCAAATGATAAAAGTATTCTTAGTTCAATAAAGTAAAGAACGTGAGGGGCATAACAAGCAAAAAGGACCGACTTTGAAATGGAACTAATGTCTCCTTAAATGCTCGGACTGTCTTCCATCATACTCAATGCATTGTTAGAGCCGCTCATGCAGCTTCAAATTCTTCTCTTGACAGGCTAAGAATGTCCTCTTGTATTCGTATTTTCATGTCATCTCTCGTTGTTGGTGGAATTCGGTAAACAATATCTTTTAATTGACCCCATAGATAGAAGTCCAAACAGGTTCAGTCTGGGGATCGGGGTGGCCAAGGAAATAGACTACCTCGTCCAATCCACCTCTGGTGATATATTAGATCTAAATGTTCTCGCACATTTATTGAAAAATGTGCTGGGCAACCGTCCAGTTGCAAAAACATTTTCTAATAAAATAGGCAATTGGTTTATCAGAAAATCAAGAAACACGGCACCGTTCAGTGGTTGATCAAAGAAATAGGGACCTATAATCATTCCGCCAAAGATGGCACACCATACCTCGCGCAACCAGTGAGGATTCTTGTCAGACCAATAATGCATATTATGCAAATTAACGTTTCCATCACTTCTAAAAGTGGCCTTATCCGTCCAAAGAATTTCGGATGAAAAATCTCTATTTTCCCTAATCATGCCCAACATCCAATGACAATAATCTTTACGTCGGTCGAAGTCTTCGTCATTCAAGGCTTGATGTAAAACCATAGAAATTTGAAATAACAAACATATTGTGAAACATGTGAGTTTATGTGTTTAGTGACATGAGAACTTACCCATGATCCTTTAAAATATTTAGAACAGTGGTACGAGATATACCCAACTCGTACTAACGTGAAGATTCATTTCCACGTATGTTGTTTTCTCTCGTTCTAGCCGAGTGTCTTCGCAACTTAGGTCGAAAGCTGCCAGTATTACGCAAATTTCGTACTAAACGTGGAAAAATTCTCGCATCGCGTACACGCCGATTTGGATATCGTGCTCTGTATACTCTTTGAGCCAATGCCGCATTTTGAAGACATTCAAAATATTCCGCAATCATATCAACAGCTTCATCATTTGTAAAAGGCATTTCAATGGTTTTGAGGCCTCACTTGTGTGTGCAACAAACACAAAATACACTGTATCTATAAGTATAACCTCAATATTCGTTTTTCCTCCAGGGCCTACTCTTCATGTTCTGCCTACCTTGCATTTGCATCTTATATGCATTGATTATTATGCCCCTACACGTATATTTTAAATTTTCAAACTAATAATACTTTTATTATTCGATGAGAGATTATTATAAAATCATGAGTTTCCATCACTGATTCTTAAAGAAGACAAATAAATAAGAATAAATACATGTGTAATAGCGTCATTTTGAAATTTTATGATATCTACATTTTCTTTCTTCGATATTTCAGGTCAGGAACTAGATATCGAGATACGGTTGTCACTAGCCTATTTGAGTATCATTTCACTACATTTTTATGGAAAGAAAGTTATACTATTGCATTTACAAATCGACGTGTTTGAGCGTTTTCCCCAACACGCTCTCATTTATCCGTTGTCGAATTTATTCAATTTGGCTGTTCCACACTGTATAGTGGAGCTCATGTTGGAGAATATGAGAATCAAGTCAGAAATATGAAATGTAAAAAAAAATATTATTTTGTTCCAGCGAGGAACGTGACATGTTGTGATACCACTACGTGTTTGCAGGAAAAAATGCAGCAGAATCTAATACGGCTTGGACAAAGTAAGTCAGAAGGTTATGAATCACATAATATGAAGCTTACAGCTTCTTCGCAGTCATTAAGGTCATTTAGAAAGTGTCGATGCTTCCATATAATAACTTTGATTCCTATCAAGAAAATCACTCGAAGAATCCAGCAGAATGTTTGGTGATGAATTATACAGAGGGTGTTCTCGAAGTTGTCTTATTCATTTAAACAGCTTGTAAAACTTGTTCTTATATACTCTAATAAATCCTCTATACACGGAGTATCCCCGATCTGTTCATAGATCCAATTTAGAACAAGAAGATAATTCGGTTTTTGATTTGGTCTGTCAAATTCAGTTTTGTTATACTACTAATACTAGACCTGAGAGACCACCATCAACTGCAGCAATTATTCATATGACACCTTATTCATTTTTCTCGTGCCGTCTGAAGTGCGATCAATTCTATCTTCAACTATGTATCATTCTTGATATATTGTCAGATGTCAAACTCACAAAATAAGAATCTTTGATGCTGTACGATGTGTTTCAATACATGATTTATTGCATAAATTTTTGAGACACATCGTACTTTATTGGAATCGAGAGATAAAAACTGCCATATTTGTTTCATGCTTCTGTTATGTTTGATTTTCAACATATACTCTTGCATGTAACTTTGTATCTCTCAACTAGTTTATAATCCAATTATGAATGATTTCATGTTAACCACAAATTAGTGAGTATTTCAAACGTCTGCAAAAAAGTAACAGAGGAAATAGTGTAGACATTTTAATTGGTTCCTATATATATAAGTGTAGTTTGATTAAACTCATGGCCCAAAATGCATATCAAGGGAGATATATCCTTCCAAAATTGATAAAATTAAAATAATTTCTCCGCATAACTTCTGAACGATGGGAGCCACCTGATTGAAATTTTGTGTATGAATGTATGTTATCAAAATACATTTTTTCGTCACACTTCCACATTTCTGATATTGTTATAAAGGGTGTTTTCAGAGGGTGAGTTATGATTTTTTGTAGAAAACTTTTTTCCCTGTATTATTTTCGGTGAAAAACCAGGAGCATTCGATGGAGCGAAGAAAATTACATGAAAAAGGTACTCTTATTCAAATACAAAAAATTGAGCCGTTCGTGAGATATTTGAGTTTGATATCAGCAGATTGATTTTATTCATCATCGGTATAACGATATTTCAGCAGCATTTGCATTTCCGAAGCACTCGCCAAGCATTAGAAGCATATCAGTTTGTTCAGAAAACGAATAACCTGCCATATTTCTCAAAATCTCAGTTGATAATCGCAGTGATAAATGACACAGAAAAACCACACGAACAAATCGACTACAACAATGTTGACTCGAATGTTGATGACATGAACGTCAAAATTGAGAACAAAATTATTCATCATGGCCTGCTAAAATATCGTTACCGATGAATCTCGAATAAAATCAATTTGCTGATATCATGTAACTACAAAAATTCAAACGTTCGGCTCCGAACCGAACCGTTTCCAAATCGTTTTGCGTCTTTTGAAACGACCAACCGTCCATTTTGTATCGTCCGTCCAGAAGATTTGCTCTTATAGTTAAATATTTTTTCATTCCTCGTAATTCTCCACGAGATGAATTCTCCTGATTAATGTTTCCGCTAATGCTACATCTGTTATGTATTGCAATATCTTCATCTTCAATCTCACGTTAGTAAGTAGTTTGTTGTTCGTGTAATTGACATGGTTTTTATATATACCCATTTTTTTCTTTTTATAGATTGTCTTGATAAAGGAAATAAACATTTCCGAAAGCTCGGCTTATTAACAAAGAGTCCACTTATTCAATGCCAAAAACTTTGACTGCACCCTCACGAAGAAAACCTTCATCTAGTTTTCTAAATTTTTGATTTTTTACCTTAACTAGTCAGTCACGACTACCCTCCTCCTAAATATATATATATATATATATATATATATATATATATTTGAAATCACAAAAATATACTCTATCTAATTGTATCAAAATATATAGGGTGTTCCATTCAAAAATTTATATATCTTGCACATAACTTTTTTTTGACATGTTCAATTGTTTTTCTGTTGAGATATTCGAAATCTACAGGAAAAATTATAAAAGACTGTTCTTTGGAAAAAAAATTCGATGATGAATAAAATAGTTGAGGGGGGTTCAAAATATACGTGAAGACCCTGTACATTATCATCATCTGTTAGACCTCACTTTCTTTATTCGAATGATTTCTTCTGTACGACCCTCGAATATTTCACTGTGAGCCACAAAACTAGCAATTTCCACGATGGCCGACTGAATAATCTCGATGAATCGAATAATGTATCTAATATCAGATGCGTGAATAAGAATCTTGCTCAAACATTCGATATTTTTCCATCATAGTTACACAATTCAAATTGGAATTTGATTAGTTATTTTCCAATGGATATCGGTTGAAATTATTGGTCGAAGATTAGCTCAACTCCATCAATCAGTATATGCTTTATTGCCATCGATACTCATATTTGTTGACAAAGCTCGTACATGAACATAATCAAATGAAATCAAATAAAATGTGAGATTTTCTGAAATACATTTGAAAATATACATGAAAAGCTCGAACAAAGCCTCAGTTACAAATAAAAAAAAAACAAAAGTTATACTTTGAGTAATATCAAATGAAATATCATAGTAAAACTATCACATGTGAGAGCAGGAGCTCCTTTAAAAGCCATAGTCAAAAATGTAAAGAATATATATATATATACTCCCTGGGAAAAATATCCCGTTCTCTGTTGTATTGTATTGTGAAGAAACGAGCTCTAGATCATATCTGTTGTTTCCAGGATGTATAAGGCAACTGCCGCAATTCTTGAATAAATTTCTACACGAGTCCCTTGATTTCGCCCCACACATATATCTTAGGGCCCGTTTCTGTAGAACAAATCTCCTCAGGAATCGCTGCAGACTCCTCAGAATGCAATTCCATATCTCAAATGAGATTCGATGAGGACAAAGTATGCAGCTTTAGCAGACAAAAATCCTAATTCTGCAGGAATAGTTCTGACAGCATTTCATCCGCTAACTTTCTACACATTATTGTCACGTGTTCATTAAAAATTAAATTTTTATCAATACAAAATTTGTTCAATGATTTATTTTCCATTTTTTCATTTTCTATACCTGAATTTGGTAGATCGCAATGAAAGGATGAAATATTCGTTTTTTTTTCTATATTGAGTGGCAGTAGAGATTTGAATCACACCAGTCTTTGATTACTCATATATCGTGAATAACAGTTGTATGTAGTACATCGTCACTCATTTCTTGCCAGGGGATAGTGGTGTCATCAGCAAATTAGATAATTTCATCTCATATTTCTGAGAGAACTATGTCATTCACATATAGTAAAAATAGCTCGTATACACCTCCTCTATGAGAGAAAACAGAGCATCATTCGTGTTCTTTTCTGGCTGAGAGTTATTTTTTTTTGTCCTGGATGGAGTTACATTGGGAAATTTTAATCATATTCGTTATTTCACACAGACCTAGGATACTTTTGAGGAATATCTGAAAACTTGTATGAACTACAATGAACTATCTCTAAAAAACAACATATATCGCATTTTAACAGACGCAAACAGAAATCAATTCAGTCAACTCAATGTGATGAGTAGAACACTTCTACATCACCAATTGAATCAATACTAACCGATGGCATTATTGTTTGTGGTGGGCTATGAAAAACTTTTTGCAACAATTATTTCTCAGGATTCAATTGTCAGTGTTATTTTTGTGAAAAATATATTATACTCAACAGCACTCTAATGAAGAAATTTCACACATGCGTTCACTATATTACCAAGCTTGCTGTCTCTTCATTTACAAAACCATTATCAGAAGAATACACCAGAACATTGTCATGGAACAGCATGATGGTCCAATATGCCATTTCTATCATAAAAACGGTAACTATAACTAATATAAAAATTTTCAATACCTCAAGAAATAAGAAATATCTCTAACCCAAAAATCTTTCTGAAGAACGCAAAGAAGTTGTATATTGGTAAACTTCTGAATATTTCCTAGAAAACCATTCCACTTCTCAACTCTGTCTACGCTCTCACAATACAATGGACAAAATCCTAAGTACTGAAGTGAACTGATTTAAAATCAATTGATACATTGCAACGGTTGCTTGTACGCAAACAAGGAAAACCTAGGTGCACTTGTGTACTTGGAATTGTTGAATCTCGTATAATGAATGTACTGAATGCATTGAATGTATTGAATGTATCGAATGTATTGAATGTAAGTAATGTATTGAATGTATCAATGTAATACATTACATAATAATACGTAATAATATGTAATGTAATGTATTGGATGTATTCAATAGTTCTTTTAAAATTCTAGCGAGACCAGGACCCAACCAGGTGTCTCTGAATCCTCTTATCTATGATCCTGCAATGATCTATCATGTGCATGTACCAGATATCAATGTCAACATCACACTGAGCAATAACGAACTTCAGGGAATGAGTGGAGGGGTAGTATCAGATGTAAGGTAAGGATTGTTGCACGCAAGATGAAATAAGTGTGAAATATTTCCTCCACTACTTATTCATTACACCATTCTGCGAATGCGATGACTGAAAGTTCAAGATTTCGGAGCTGCAATCTGTGAATTGAAATGGTTAGATTCAAACCAGAAAACTAGAGTCTTCCATATTTTATCAAAGTCCTGACTCTTGAGGTTCTGTTCAGATACTGCTGTGTTCTAGGAGTTTTGTATGAATTGAATAAGGGTGGGTCGATATTAATCCATATTTGTAGACATCCACAATTATTTTGAAATTAAAAAAAAAATAGAAGGATACTATTTCACATGCATTTCCCGCGAAATATAGGCGTTGCAGGTGCTTGGAGGTTTTTCACTCATTTTCAGCTGTTCAAGGCAAAGTCGCGTGGAATAGGAATATGCATATTTCGAAATGGGGAAACGGTATTGCATAGCTGAGAATTTAATATCAGGAAGAAATTATTTGCATAAAAAAGTCAATTCACTTCAGTGAAAACTCTACCTTAGGCATCATCATCACTCACTTACTGATGTTAGTGATTCACACTCCTACTTGTAGAAAATGAAAACAAGTGACAGTCTACGTCCTCTGAATTTATCATTCATATTATGATATCATTGTCAATGTTTCATCCAACTGAGAAATTGCTGAGAACTGTATCCATATCCTCAGAATCCAAAGTTGAAGTATCAAATACGTCAAAGGATGCTCGGCATACCCGTGCGCCTGTTAATATGGACAATTCCCTTGGTCACCAAGATGTTTTTGAGAGGGAAGATTGTTCCAAGCTTCATCTAAGTACCGTCCATGTTTTAATATAATTCTCATTACTGTCATCAAAAAATCTACGTCGTGTTTCTAAGGAAATTATCAACAAGCTGATCTTTATTTATATAGATCCTATGGTGAACGAATGATAAATGCTGTTTTTTCACATTGGACACAACTTGAAGGTACCAAGTCAATACAAATGACACAATGAGCTTTGGGATTACCAACATTAACAAAATGTGAAATTATAGCTTCCCTATCCGGGGCATCTTCAATTGAAATTTTCAGAGTTTCTTGACTACGCTCCCTTTCAATTAGTTTCTGGTCTGTGAAAGAACATTTTCAGTAATGGCCTTCATTTACCAAAAAGATGAATGTATGAACATTCAAGTGAAATATATCCATATCTACCTACTTTACATAGAAAACCAACCCCAAACCGAGTAGAAATTCCGAATACTCTGTAAATCTGATATATTTCACACCGTCGATTAGACGTTATTGATATAAAGAATACAGATATGTTTTGAAACAACTTCTTCATTGTAAGCTCTTCAAGCAGCAACCTTCAATCATTTCATGGGAAATATCAGAATAGTTTGGTACCTAATCTCATAAAGAGATGTAGAGACTAACAAAAAAGCCATATTCCTTCGAAATATGATTTTCTTATACTTTTCATTATACATAGTTTCGTTCATTTCTGATGTGTCATAACGTTTCCTTACAATAAATTCATACCTATTCGACATGGATGTGAACATTTTCAACTGTAATTTATTTCTACTGAGTGAAATTTCACCATATATTTTTTCACCATATGTTATTAAACGACATTGGTTGGATTCCTCCGCCTTTCTTCAGGCAATAACTAGGGTCTATTTGACATTATTCAATAACCTACCTATGAAATGATATATTCTGATCAGGACAACACTATTTCGAACAAAGTTTGAAAATCTTTCCTGTACTTGATGGGCTCAACCGGCTGAATGAACTAGGACTATTCACTAATTTCCAATATTCAAACAGGTAAAACTGACTTTCAATCTTTCGACACACTCATGGATCAATAAATCGAGTGAATGATGATAATAATTTGAGTGAGTGATGTTTCTTCAAAATGTTTGGACAATGCCCACAGTCGTGATTTTTCATCTCTGCGTCTCTTTCTCATGGTCGTTTCAATTCCTTGCTCTCTCTGAGCTCAAGTAATAGTAAGGAATAGATGATATCAGATATATGATATCAAACCCGATTTCGCTGATATCCTAACAATCCATGACCAACCATGGAGTCATATATAAGGTGCCACTCCTGGTGTTTGAAAACAATTTTTGGTATATCGAGAGCCGAATTTTATCAAGTATGCAAAATGTCCCCAAATTTCAAGTATTTGTCTTCCAAACTGAAAGAAAAAAGGGTGATGTCACATAATCCTGAGATACCCGTTGCAGAAAATTTCAGAAGATTGTGTTTTTCATGATTCCCTATCTGACAAATTGTGAATTTTCAGATGGAGTTTCTCTGGCAACAATACGGTAATAAGTTACATTAATACCTTTCCCAACATGATTCACACTGCCAACTATACAGCCACAGGAACAATTCGTGATCCATCTGGCAGTAGCAGGAATGATGAGATAAGCATTGATGAAACCGGCTTGTTCACTGCTCAGTTCCGTAAGTACCTATGTATTTTTTTATCTTTTGATAGCACGTAAGGAAATCGTATAGGAACATCGTGTAAGTCAGCGGTGGAGTTCTGGGAGAGAAGGAAGGTACTGGATTTTTTCTCTCAAGTCGGGAGGTCGTGAGCATCAGGAAAGACCTCACTAGGTGTTGGTTTTTGTTATTGGGTGAGAATAAATTGGTTGTGGACTGTATAGTTTTCAATTTAGAACTGTTTAATAGCAAAAAACGATACTTGCATAAAAGATGATGACAATACAAAAGTTATATAGAAACGACAGTTATCATCAGTCCGTGACGATGTCTCTATCCGAACCCCAACACGCCGACGAGAAGAATGACCATTGACCAGTCTCCAGTCAGGTACACTACAGATTGTTTGTCGGGCAGATGTTGCCACATTTTCTTGATGTAGCAGAAATAATTATTTTTCCTAACATAGCACCGGCCTTTGGAGGGTTCTTCGAAATGAGCTAATTTTCTTGAACTGGCAGTGGATAGAGATGTCTGGCAGATCTAGTGACGAAACCTGTTGTCGTCTTTACTTCAGCAACTCGAATAATATTGTTTTTGCCAGCGAACGTTTTTATTATTCTTCCCAAACTCCATTTGCATGGTGGAAGTTTTGGATCTCTGATGAGGACGAGAGTTCCTTCGGAAATACAAGAAGTTGTATCTGACCACTTGTACGATTGATGAAGCTGACTGATGAATTCGGTTGAAAATCTTTTCCAGAATCGTTGGTATGATTGTTGAATATACTCATACCGTGTGAGTCGGTTAACAGTAATGGATGACATGTCATGTTCAGGAAGTGAAGTGAGACCACGATGAATGAGAAAATGGGAAGGGGTGAGAGGATGGAGATCGTTTGGATCACTTGAAAGGGGAAACAGGGGTCGAGAGTTGATACCTGATACAAAAGCGTTACAAATTCTTCATACGTTAAATATGTGTTCATCATTGTACGTTTGAGATGGAATTTCATTTGCTTCACTGCAGCTTCCCTGAGTCCGCCGAAATTGGGACCATAAGGAGGAGTAAATTTCCTCGATATATTCAAGGATACGGCAAAACTATTTATACGCAAGTCATCAATTTTCAACATATTTGATATTTCGAGAGGTTCGTTTTTAGCAACTTTGAAAGTAATACCGTTGTGGGAATACACATTGGTTGGAATTCCACGTCGTGCAATAAAACGTTTAAAACTTGCTATAAAACAATCAGTGGTCATGTCCGAAAGTAATTCCAGATGGATAGCTTTTGTAACGAAACATACAAAGACGCAAATGTAGCATTTGGTGATTTTTTCACCTCGACCTTTGCGATCAGTCATATAAAACGGACCAGCAAAATCTCAACCAACATGCTGGAATGGAAATTTGTATGTGATTTTCACATGGCTTGTGACGAAAACAAGTTATGCATTTTCTCACTATTTGTTTGAGATTATTTTACCATTTATGGGCCAGAAACGTTCTCTAATCAAACTCAATAACAACTGTGGCCCAGGGTGTAAATTATGGTTATGGTAATGACTGAAAATCAACAGAGTTAAAGGATGATCTTTTGGTAATAATATAGGGTGTCGTTTATTTTTGGGCAGGTAAGAATATTCGAGTCTACCTCCGACACGAATCAAACCAGATTCATCTAAAAAAAGACTCAAATGAAAAAGTTTCGATTTTTTCATCTAAAGTTTCATTTTTCGATAATTGTTGGTAGTCTTCAGGCAACAGTTCAATTTGAACTAACTCAAGGAACGATCCGAAAGAAGATTCAATTTCATGAGGAGTCAGAATTGAGTTTTTACGACCATCACTTTCTTTTTTTACATTATCAACAAACCTTCTGCAATATGCGAAGACGCGTTTCAATTTATGCAAATCAGAAAATTTTGTTGCTAATTCCAAAATAATATTTGGATTTTGAGTGACAGGGAATGCTGCCTTTGTTATATTTCTCAGTTCAGGTATATCCTTCACATTCAATATTGAATCTGGATCAAACAAATGAGACCAAGTTGTTTCATTGGTATTATAAAAGAATTCCGGGCCTTGCCACCACATATCACACGATATCAATTTTTTCGTGTCAATGCCTCTTGATGCAATATCAGCAGGATTGACATTTGATCGGACATAGTTCCAATTTCCATTTTCATCTAGGGATTGAATTTTTGAAACCCTATTTCCCACAGAAGTTCCTAAACGATTGGTTTCGGTTTTCAACCAATGTAATACAACTTGGGAGTCTGACCAATAAAAAATCTCAACATTCAAGTTCAATGCAGTTTGTACTTGCTCAACTAATTGAGGTCCTAACAGAGCCGCACACAGCTTCAGACACGGTATAGACAGGGCTTTGGTCGGGGCAACCTTTGTTTCAGAACAGAGTAGGCGTATGTGCTTGTTACATAAACACAAGACGAAAAGGCATGACTGGATGAGTCACAAAAACAAAAGATGTTTTTTATTTCAAAATTTTTCTCGACCGTATTTTTTGGGATTTCTACTTCATTCAGCCCAGTGATCATTTTTCGTATTTCTTTCAACTCATGAAGAGATTGTTGTGGCATTGGATCATCCCATGATAATCTTTGTATGAATATTTTTGCAATAATAATTACTGGACTAACAAGACCCAAAGGATCGTAGATCTGGCCGATCTCAGATAGAATTTGTCTTTTTGAACTCATTGAATTAGCGACGGTGTTCGAAACCTTCAATTCCAAAATATCTTTCTTGCTGTACATTGGATACCTAGAGTCTTTGAAGCTTCTTCGACACATAGAGTTAGAATACCCAAGGATGTGTCTTTGCCGATCTTGAGTTTCGACAATACCTATGTACGGATCGTTGGATATCCACTTCCTCAATATGAAATTTGCGGAAGAGAGATGGCCATATAGATATTCAACTGTATCGGCTAATTCATGATAACAATTTGACCCCGTCAACAAATCGTCAACGTAAAAGACATTTGTAATTTTGTTAGCAAGTCCTTTTGGAATTGAAGGATCTAGAGCTAATTGCCTAAGACAATTTATTATTAAATACGGGGCACTAGTAGTTCCATGCGTAACTGTTTTCAATTGGAAGACATAAATTGGCCCAATTCCCGATTTTCTCCATGAAATACACTGGAGAGGACGATGTACAAAGTTTATTAGAACCTGCCTATACATTTTGCTAATATCAGAAGAAACTACGTAAGTATAAATTCTGAAACGACACAAAATATGGGATATATCATTTTGTATTTTGGGGCCACAATATTGTAAATCGTTTGATGACCATCCATTGTCAGTTTGACAAGACTTGTCAAACACAACCCTCAATTTAGTGGTCAAGCTGTCCTCTTCAATGACTCCATGATGAGGAAGGTAGTATAAACTATTAGGAGACTTTTGAGTTATTCTTGTCATATGACCAAGGTCATTATATTTTTGAATGAATTGTTTATATTGATCATTCAATGTGTCATTCAGCTTGATTTTTTTCTCTAAATTCAAAAATCTTCGTGAAGCTATCTCATATGAGTTGCCTAAAAGATCTGCACTGAGAAAACTCGGCCAAGTAAATTGTTTTCTTGAAAAAAAGTCGATTGTGACAAGTAAATTTTTACCTACAGTAGAAATATGAGGTACTTGCAGTAGGCAAAACCATATTTCTGAAACAATGTTTCTGCTGTAATTGACCAGGACACTTGTTGGTATTCATCAAATCGATATGTATTTCGTGTTCGCCATTTATAAGTGAACACTAAACTTGTGCTAAGTATACGAATACCTACTATTATTAAATCATTTTCCTGAGACGAAATCACTTGCTCTAAGCGAACTCATCGATAAGGACAATATATCAAGTCGATTGGGGTAGGTGACAACTCACCTGTAGTTATACATCATTCCTCCGTTCGGACCATCTTCGGACATGTCCGATCTAATCGGCTAGCAAAACGGTCGAACGCGCCAATCAAACGCGGCGCGACCATCAGAGAGTCCACTCAGTGTGTTATTGAAATTGGAGGGGTCTGGTGGCGTCTATTTGTTTGTGTGGTGATATAATGGGATACAAAACTCTGTTGGAACTGTTGGAACATTGGGACCTAGTTTGATTTCATATACTGGCTTGATATTTGTTAACCTTGTTCCTTTGAATAATAAGTTTTGGAAAGTATATGTATCACTAAGAAAAATGTCAACACATGTATCAGAGGAAAAATCGATTTTACTGAAAAACTTGCTGAGCATCATACAGTATATCAAGAAGTATCCAATTTAACTTTGAAACCGAAACACCATAATCTAACTCACTATCATCACATCAGATTGATTTGATGTAGAGGTTTTGACGATACTTTCGATTATATCAAAGATAGACTATATACTCATGTTACTTTAACCAAACATTCGAATGGTAAAAAGTATATAACTTGTTTCTAGTGATATTTTTGTCTAAAATGCTATAGATATCATTATGTACCACATGTGTATTACTGTTTTTTTAGTTCCTTTCGAGTTTGAATATTATTATCATTTCATTTTTGATTTTATGTGAAGTCCTCACAGCAGTAGCTAAATCATGTCGGTTGATTTCAGTACATTTTGGGTTAATATTATTTTTATACAACGAAATATTCAGTTATCATACGAAACGGATTTCCTGTACTATGTTAGAATGTATGATGTATGGTCATAGTTATGTCCGAATCGTTATGTTCCTTAGTAGTACTCTATTAGTGGTAAATTACCTATGTGTCCCTCATATAAACAGTTATAAATGTTGAATAATAAACGTTTTATATTTATGACTTTTCCTATATATTTACTAATTTTCGAATCCCATTTTTTTTTTCATTTTCAGAGAATTATATTCGACATGATTAGAATAGAATAGAAGAATAGAATATATGTTTATTCACAAGGTAACAAATAAAAAAATCTTACAAAATAAATACACTTGTATACATACCAAGTAAATAAACAAAAACGCCATGTAGCCCTTGTAAGGACTGTCTATGGATTGGTTTATGTTTATTTGCTTTAATGAATTTGCGCGTGCATTAAAAAAAAAAACTCCTAGATTATTAGTAGGTACCTTATTAAAATGTTATATTCATATAGTATAACAATAGATAAATTAAATAGTAAACAACATTAACCTAGCCTAAGGGATATAAATAAAAGGTATTATAAGTAGAATGAAGGAATTTTGTTATATGAATGGTTTGACATATTTTTTTTTTTTTTAATCAATAATCGAAAGAAAGTATGCTCTTCCACATTGCAAAATCCATTTTTTAAGGTTTTTTGAAAGAACAGTTTTGATCTGATACATCTTATATTTTCCGGAAGGCTATTGTATAGTTTTGGTGCATTATACATTAGAGATCGTTGCCCTAACGCTTTATTGGCTCTAGGTAGATATGCATTATTCATTCTCATGCTCCGTGTATTATAAGTGTGGTCAGGTTTATTGAGATAAGATGACTTATTCGAAAATATAAATATCAGCACTGACTTCACATATATTTGTCTGATATCCAATATTTCGAGGTCGTTATAAAGTTTGTCGGATGGGTATCGGTATGGTTTGAAAGATATTATTTTGAGAATTCTCTTCTGGAGTACCATCAGAGGTTCTATCAAAGTTTTTCGTGCCCCTCCCCACCCAATTATACCGTAGCTCAATAACGACTCTCCGATTGCAAAATATATCTGCTTCAGTTCTTGAAGTGGAAGTATATATCGACATTGGTAGAACTTATACAATAGGGAACGGATTTTCTTTTTGAGGTTTTCTGTGTGGACGTCCCATTTTAGACAGGAGTCGATGAATATTCCAAGGTAACGGACACTACGAGCCGTTACGACGTTTTGTCCATCAAAAGCAATAGAATATGTCGGTAAGTTGGTATCATATGAGGAAAAGGGAATTATCTTTGTTTTTGTGACATTTACCGTTAACAAATTTATTTTAAGCCAGTCATTGATTTTTTCCAAATCGTCTTCGGCCTTTTTCTTCACCTCAGCCCACGAATCGGCAACATAAATGATGGCCGTATCGTCAGCAAACGAGACAATTTCCCCATCAATTCCTGAAGTGAGCAGGGAGTTCAGATATACTATGAATAGTACGGGACCAAGAACTGTACCCTGTGGTACGCCACAGGAAACTAATCTTGGATCACTTATTCTTCCATTTACTTTGACCATTTGTACGCGGTTTTTGAGAAAGTTTCTGAGGAGTTCCAATGGATTTCCTCTTATGCCTAGATTTTCAAGCTTTTCTAACAAAATTTCATGACTTACCGTGTCAAAAGCCTTTGCTAAATCAACGAAAACACCCAAACAAGGCTGTTTATTATCCACAGCAGCATATATTTGAGAAGTGAGGTATGCTATGGCATCCTGGGTGCTTCGATTTTCCCTGAATCCGTATTGTCTGTTTGAAATTATATTGTGGAGGTTAAGGTATCCCATAAGTCGGTTTTCAATTATTTTCTCAAATATTTTTGAAAAGACCGATGTGAGTGAAATTGGTCGGTAGTTCGACACACTTGATTTATCACCACCTTTGAATATTGGTATTATAATTGCAGCTTTAAAAGCCTCTGGCACTATTCCGGTGGAGATACACAAGTTGAAGATGTGACACAAGGGTGCAGATATATTTTCTGTCATCAATTTGACCTCCTCATTTTTAATCCCATCTGGGCCCGGTGATTTATTATTCTTTAATGATGAAATTTCATCTTCAATTTCGGTAACAGACGTGGGTCGAAGATAAATAGAGTTCGGGGATATTGTGTGGTGCTCTTTCGAATTTGATTTGTTGATTTTAGATGCAAGCTTCGGACCTATTTCAGAAAAATAATTATTTATTTCATTTGCTATATCATTTGCCTCTGTTATTTCCTCACCATCTTCCAGGATTAGATTTTTAATAGTGTTAGTTTTCTCTTTATAGTTACTGGTGAACAGGTTAACAACTTTCCACATATTTTTTGCTGATCCAACGTTCTTTTCGATTTCAGATTTAAAATAATTGCTTTTTGCTTTTTTATTAATTTATTTAGTTTGTTTCGATACTTGATGTAATATTCTTTCAGTGTGTGATTGTTTGGTTCTGCTACTTGTCTTCTATGAAGGGAATCACGGGTTTTAATGGAAGTCACTAGTCCTTGGGATATCCACGGCTTTTTTTTCTTTTTTACTTTTATTTGAATAATTTGTGTTGCCTCTTCTTTTATTTTTGTCACTTCTGTTATGAATAATTCAAATGATAGTTCGGCGTTTTGGAGATTTTCAACATTGTCCCAATTTTTTAATTTTATTGTATCAAGTAGTTTTTTTTCATCAGTCTTACAATATGTGAGTACACCTTCGGCCGACGCCAACATATGTTTTCCCATATTGGTAAAAACGAAAGTTGTATAGTGGTCGGTAATTAGTGTTTTCAACACGATGGAATAGTTGTTTTCCTCATAGTTTTTATTTTTGCCCTTTATAAATACGTGATCCAGACAAGATTTCGTATCGGAGGTAACTCTGGTGTATGTGTTTATTAAGGGGACGAAGCCCTTTTCCTGCAACATATTCAGATAGTCGTCAGATTCTTTACTGTCTTTGAGTATATCGATATTAATATCTCCGATGATGTATGTGTAATCATAATTGTTGAAATTTTGATTCTCTAGTAAAACTGATAGACTGTTTGTGAATTCTTCTGGATCCGTTGATGGGCACCTGTAAGCTGCAAATAGTTTAATTTTATGCTTTTTTATATTAATTTCAATATTTAATGCATTAGCTGATCCTATTTGGACATTTCGATAACACTGGAGTAATCCTTTTTTTAAGTAGACTACCACCCCATCATTTTGATTCAGCCGAGTATCTGTGTAAATCATATCATAATTTTCGATCTGGCATAATTGTTTGTTCTTTATTTCCCAAGTTTCAGACAAAACAATGCAGGTAGGGGAAAAATCTATTTGCGAAAGCAACACTTCAAGTTGAATGAGGTTTTTGTTGATACTACAAATGTTTAAATTACAGAAAGATAATGCGTTATTCGTATTAGCATTACTTTTTTTTAGTTTATTATTCATTTCATCGATTGTGTCATGTTCAATTGTGTTGAAGTTCTTCCCGATTTGATTTCTAATAAACCATTCCATGATATACGTTTTTTTTATATATATATATAAGTATAGTACAGTGACTGATTCTAGTTATTTTCGACGTATTGATAAAATGTGATCTAAAAACTAAAAAAATACTACCATATTGAGGAAAAGGTAAAAACACATGAATCCTTCTTTTCCCAATGTAGCATGGGAAGATATTCCAATGTTGATTGTTGTTGTTGTTGTTTGGACAATAAGAAAAAAAAGTTTATTATTGTTGAAACTGATTTCCAGAACGTGAACCAGCACGGGTTCTTACTATGGTTTTTTCTAGTGCCTTCTCTGTTGGTTTCCTGGATGGGTTTTTTGTTTTTGGTGTTTCTTCTTTTTTGTCTTCCAGTGGGGGTTGTGCATCCGTTAATAGGTAGGTGGGTGAAAAAGGGGCGCTGCTTGCTCCTATTTCCTTTTCTTGATCAAGGTCTAATAATTCATGTACCGAGAATTTTTTGTTATCCAATACCAGCTTGGATAAAGCAGTTTGTATATTTTCCTGTATTTCGGTGATAAGATAGATAATATTTCAATGCTTTATATTCTTCCCTTTGGCTCGAAGTTAGATCATTTGCTATGGAAATGCCTGTCCCTTTCAGCTTTTTTGCGTTTTTTAAAATACTTTTTTTCTTTAGATGCGAAACGAGTTCTATCTTTAGGGGGGCACTGGACGACCTTCCGAGTCGGTAAAAATCGCTTATATCAGATTCCGACAATTTCACTCCAACAAGATTTTCTATTTCGGTGAGAACAAATTCCGGAGTGGTTTCCTGAATTGCTTTATCTAAACCGAATACTATTATATTTTTGTTCCTGGAGCTTCTTTCCAGAGATTCAACTTTCTCCTTCAGCAAATTGTTTTCTTCTTCCAGCTTCTTTATTTTGATATTTTGGTCCTCGATTTTCAAGACCACCCTAGATTCACTTGAGTCGATTCTATTTTTCAAATCCGTTCTGGTTTTCTGAATTTCTTTCAATATTTCCTTCGTAGCTTCTTCCAACAGTTTCTTTACCACTGCTTCATTCATTCTAATTATCACGAGCAGTACTTATATTATTTTTTAACACGTGTATAGCGATAAGGGGATCTTTTTTGTAGTGAGTCCGGATGCCGTTCAAGATCGATGTGAAGTGGTTCTGTTTATATTTGAACTATTATTGCTGAATCAAAGTATACATACAGTTTTTTTTTTCCAATTTTCATTTCGTAGGACGGTCACCATCAAAGGAACGAAGAACTGGTATAACTTTGCTAGTTTTTTTTGTTTGTCTATACACTATTCATTCGTTAGTTTATAGGAGCACTTTTAACTTCGACTAGACTTTCAAACATTCAAACATCGTAATTATTATTATTATTATTCGTGACAATAATGATGCATCAAATGGACTTCCATCTACATTATGAAAAATGTCTTGATTTTCATGATTTCGATATCATTAATTATTGGTCTCAAAATAACAATTATTTTTACAGGCAGTATCAACAATTTAATGCAGCTCTGCAGAAAGTCATCATTTACCATATGGGTTCAAACTACTTTTTGAACACTGAGGCCATACCTCAATCTTCATTTTGAAGAAACTATCCCAACATATATCAGCTTCATTTATTCGAATTAAGAGATGTTAGTTGATAAGCTTCTGCAAAATGATAAGTTGTGTTCATAGTTCAAAAAGTATTATGATTCTATATTGTATAGGTTTTTGCTTTCTGCAGAACTGCGTTGACTACTTTCAGCAGCAAACGATTTACTTATCACAAGCGAATAACTCGCTAGTGAAAAGTGAATAAATCGCTAATAACAACTGAATTCAAGCTTCTGACAAGTGAATAACTAGCTTATGGTAAGTGGACTGCTATATTATCGGTGATGAACAGTATACCTCTGATAGGTATAGGAAAGTAATACGAGGTTGATTTATAGAATCAGTACACTTGGTGCTATTAATTAGTTTAATAGTGGTGATCAAAGTATATACTAATGATAGTTACTCAGTTCACTTGCCATTAGTGAGTTGGATGATGTTCGGCAAGTGATGTGTTCACTAATGGGTATTTATCTAGAATTTAATGCAACAGGTTAATAGTGGCAAGTGTACATTTTCAAGAACACAAATATTTCTGTGGTAATTAACTTGTTTCCTTGTCCCATATAGTATTCAAGTTTTTACCTGCCACTATTAAAGTTTCACTTGGGGTTAGTGATTTTTTTTCTCTGTGTGGTGAATATTTCAACGGATATGTTACAACAAACTGGCCATTCGAATCTCGATAGGTATTTTCATTGAATTGTCGTTCGCATTCAATCTCATCTTTCGACTTATGTTGAACACTATAGGGATGAACTCAAATTCCCAAAATTTGTTCAATTGATGGATCTGGAAATAGACTGTGGAATGTTTCCAGAAATGAACCACCCGAATTGAGTGTTGTGTAATACTGGCATATTCTCACCTAGACAAATTGTTCCTTCTGAAAGCAAATCCCAAAAAATGCTTGCACCTAAAATCACATCAATTTCAGATGGAATGTTAAAAGAAGGATCAGCTAAAGGAACATTTTTCGGAAGTTTCAAATCATACACATCGAAGCTAGGTGAGAGTATATCACTAAAAATGTGTGGAACCACAAAAAAGATGGAGTAGTTTCATAACTATTACATCGAGAAAATATTGTGCTATTGCACTTCTTGTTCAAATGCGATGTTACTTGGTTCATGCCTGTAATTGACATATGAGTTTTAATAAGCGGTATATTCAACCTTTTGCAAAAGTTTTCAGAAATTAGGTTAGTCTGAGCCCCAGTGTCTAATAGAGCACGGCACTGTACGAATTCACCTGCATCATTTTTAACCTCACATATAACAGAGGATAGTAGAACTTGAGAGTCTACAATGTGACTATTGAGTTGTTTGTTAACTAGGTAATTTTTTGACAACCCTGTATTATTATCATCTTCTGAATGTGTGTTTTGTGTTTGATCTTTATCAATATGTATGAGAGAATTATGCTTC
This sequence comes from Gastrophysa polygoni, assembly GCA_963576655.1. NCBI lineage: Eukaryota > Metazoa > Arthropoda > Insecta > Coleoptera > Chrysomelidae > Gastrophysa > Gastrophysa polygoni. The sequence continues at coordinate 1,122,445 of OY755092.1, forward strand.
ATGTTACATTTCATACATACGTTTCAGAGTACATTCTGTGTGAGAATGTCCTGGTCGCAAACAATTTTTACACAATTTCAGTTCATTTATCTTGGATATCCGTTTTGAAATATCTAATTTCAAAAAGTCAATACAATTGTACATCAAGTGGTTTTCTTGGCAAAAATTACGAATTCTTTTCGAATGGGAATTTATCAGGAAATTCATCTCCACATTGTCTGGATTAGAGTATCTTGGAAAATTCTGGCGTGTATTATTTACATTCTGTTGAGAACTAACATTTTGATGTTGAATTTCATATAATGTATCAATTTTTATTCTTATTTTAAAAATTGATTTTGTATTAAGTATTTATTTTGATTTTCGGCAACGAAATATTATTCATACTGGTTTGTACGCTATCAATGGTTGATTGAGTTGATAATGGTACATTATCACTAATATATTGTCTGAGACTTGCTATATATCTATCAAATGATAGATATATAGATTGATAATTCTTAAGTTTTTCTTTAATTTCGAGTATACTGGCTTTGTTTTGTGATGAATTATAAATGTATTTACCTAGGTTGGTAAGTCTATGTTTCAATGAACCTCTCTTTCTTTCAAGGGTAGCAGCCATTTTCAACAGTGGATACTATTTGAAAAAATGAACTTCTGACCACTTGTATGAACAACGGATATAATAATAATTTCAGCACGCCCTGTATGATATGGAGGCGACTTCTCGGTGTAAATTGAATACATCAAGCCTGTCCAAACCACCACTAAAATATCAACTCTTTATGATTCGAGAGCCCTGATTTACATAAGTTCAATTAGGGATATGTTTTGGATCACATTCAACACAAATTATTTTTTATCTTGAAAACCGATAGAGATAGGTATAGGGATTTATCAACAAAAGAGTATTGTAATAAAAAGACAATTCTAAAAATTTGTTAATATACGGGGTGTTCGATTCAAAAAATTGAAGTCGCAATTTTGAAAATATTTTAGATCGATAGAACAGGTAATGAAATGTAAGATGCAAAATTTTCAGAAAAATCCTGCGTTGCGTTCTCCATAAACGTCCAACGTACCATCAACCGTGAGTTACCCTGCATAATGTGTGAGTGTTATAACGTAGACAACGTAATGTTCATATCTTCATTAAGAACGTCCACATCAAGAATTACAATAATGACTATCAATATAAAGAACATAGACAAACGCTCAGCACGTCGACATGACATGATCGGCCACCATCGAATGAATTTATTTATTTATTTATTTATTTATTTATTTAATGGAAATGAGATACAAACAGGCAGAAGAACAGGAAGATAGTATGTACTAAACACTTATGTGGGTACTAGATTTACAATGATACAATAATATAACAGTGAGTTATCCTGAATTCTATTCTGCATATACGTTACATCATAATTGAAAATATGAAATAAATCCTAATTGTCATTGTCGCTATACACACACACACGATTCTTCTACTTTATTGGATGCATTATCAATTAGTTATATCTGATTGCTCATTGCGAAAAACATTATTTAGAATCGATTTCAAAACGTCGTCTGTGACCAGAAAAATAGGGTTCAAATCACAAATGAAGTCAAGATTCCATAGTGTATTGATTCTGAGTTCTGAACCTACGATTCTATGTTGGTTAACTATAACAATTATTATAGTTGACATAAAAACTTATTCCTTTGAGGCTATTCAGTACTCAGAATATTTGCTTCATCAATAGGAAATAATTTCATTATCTAGCAACCAGAATAATATTTCTATTATATCTCACTTTCATTTCGATCGATTTTCATTTCAAGACTTCTTGGGTAATGTAATCATTCAGACTGACAATTCAGGTAGTGATGCAATATGAAGTTATTTACGTCTCTACTCATTATTTCCGTAGTAGCCTAAAATTCTTTTATGCAATTTTTCAACTCTGGCCTCGTCAAACAGTTACTATGTAGAAAATCTTCTCTTTTCAAATGATATGATTTTTGAAATTCTCATACAGAATTGATAACTGATTCAGCCGAACCTCTGTTAACATTTATTAGGTTTTCCTTTGATAACATTTTCATCATTTAGTTGTAATGAGATAATAATGATAATGTCAATAATAATAATAATAATTATAATAAAAATAATGATGATAATAATAATGATAATAATAATAATGATAATACTTGTATTGCTTCCTTAAACATTGTTTCACAGCAAGAGTTAGATAGTGATACATAAAAAAGAAAAATATAAACTATGTTGTGATCTGAGTTTCGACGAACAAAGAACTTATTTGGTGGATTGGGTTGATTAAACTCCATTTTTTCATTGATATTTACAACTTCGATAAACGACAAGAGTCTGAATAGGAACAGAATTGGAGATACAGAAGATGATTCTGGTTTTATATAGGTTTTGATATCATAATTGGATGATAGTGCATGGTGTGAATCTTCATTGTATTATCACAAGAATAGGTTCGCTTATTCAGAGTTGAACATGAAGTTGAATTTGTCCACATATTAAGTGTCAATAAATTGGGATCAAGCTATGTTTCAACCTTTGTCATTGCTACTTCCGGCGATTGATTTGTTATATATGAGATCCCACGTGATTTTATGCAGCATAATAACTGTGTTATCAGCATAACATAACATCAGCATAGCATAACAGACAAGATCTGATGGTAAATAGACTGGACCTTGTATGTGATTGTGCAAGCTAGCACAAAGATGCAAAAATTCCAAATTTATCAATAGAGAAGATTACGAAGACATCAGGTTACAAATTAATAGTACAAAATATGACGAGTTTCGAGAAATACATTGGTGAAAATGTGACCACTTATTTCCGATTCCGAATTCTTATCTGAGCAATAGAGAATCATACGAATCAACGTATTCAATTCATAGTATAAGCCTTTTAACAGTCCTTGTTATATAAATGACTAATAATTCAGAAGCATCATCAATAGTCACTACATTCGATTCGAAGTTATAACTAGGCCTATAGTCATAACTAGTCGATGAGACACCACTACTTTCCCAAATGAAAGACTGATGGCTTACTTTTTTCCTGAACAAGTCTATAGGAAGGAAGATGTCAAGTATCCAAGAACAAAAAAATAGATCAATCAATCAATCAATCAAAATACGCTTTATTATCGGAAGAATAAAGATTCTTATTGACAAAGCAAAGCTCAAAAAATAAGTCAATTTGTATAAATAAAAATTATGAAATATAAAATATAAAAAAAAGTTTACATACAACAATTGTGAATACAATGAAAATAGTCACATTCCACAGTATAAAATATATATAATAACATATACCTACGAGTAGTATAGTCACAAAATTTTCAACAAATAACATCAATCCATCAGTCGATCGTTTAAAAATCAAAATATGATATTATAAAAAAGGAAATAGACATCGTATAATTAAGAGAATGTAATTCTGATTCATGACCAACATTTTTATTTCTATTAGATATAAAGTTATATAGAGTGTGGTGATGTAAACTGAGTGAAATCTAAAATTTATTTAGAATCTCTCGGAGTAGAATTCGTCCAGCGAATAGAATGCTCTCTCTAGTAATATATTTCTCACGGAAGTTTTGAATTTTCTTTTATCAGTAATAATTTTAGTTGCATTAGGTAGGTGGTTGAACATTTTCTTTCCGTTAAATATAAAGGAATTTTTTACTAGTGAAGACCTTGGAAGTGGTACGGATAGATGGTATTGGATATTGCACATCTCACACATACATTTGCTAAGCTTCATTATCCTGGTTGTTGAATAATCATCAATATATAGGATGTATAAAAAGTTCAATTGAAACAGAATGCATTGAATATTATTGATAGATAGAAATCATTTTGGATGTTGATGCCCAAATCATCAGAATGATAATTATTACATTTGCTCCATAAATGTATAACGTTAAAATGTATAAAGAAATTTTCTTGAGATTGATTCAATTTTCTTCTCTCACTTTCCAGCTCACCTGGTTATCACACACACTGTGAATCTGACCACAGTGAAGAGAGATGGAGAAAATGTTTGGAGAGTCCTGAATGCCACAATGACTGGATCTTTCAAATCAGGGAACGTTGATTTTATTAGACGACACAACAACGAGGATGAATCAAGAAGGAACACATTGTTGATGATCAACAGAGACCTTCAACAAATCATAGAAAATATCCGTCCAGAAATCAACCAAAATTTCGACAACTTATACATTGATTTTTCTCGTAGCAACTTAGAAGGAAGACCAGCTAACGCTTTGATTTGTCAAAAGTCTCATGGTGAATGAGCCTCGAATGGCATCGTTCTTGCATAATTAGTCAATGATGTACTCTTCATTAGAATGATGAAATTCATTTGAATATCATATATGATTTATATTCATTTTTCCAGATTTTTTTGGTTTGTCTCTCCTCGTTACTAAAAATTAAAATAAAAATTATAATAATTATTTCAATATATTTATAGTACTTATTATTTGTCCGTAAGTGTCGATACGAATCTAAGAAATGAAGATCAATGATCGAAAATTGTATGAGAAGAATACATGTGTCATGTGTGTGTGTTTATTATTGCAAATCGAGCAGAGATCTGTTTGGAATAATTTAGTTGAGTAATGTTGACAATAAGTAAGAGGGTTTTGTGCCTGGTACAAAGTCTTTTAGCTTTCCTAAAGACAAGGAAAATCATTGTGTTTGGAAGAGACTGTGTGAACGCCAGGACAATTCCGACGTGAAATTTCCTCTGGTTTGCTCAAATCATTTCACTGAACATGCGTTCGAAAGAAATCTAAACCATGAATTGCTGGGATATACACCAGCAAAACATCGCCCTTTGATGTTCCATCATTGAATTTACCTTTATCCTCCAAAAATGAAACGACTTCGGATTGTCGTAGAGATAGATAAAAGACAAGATAAGAGAGAACAGAAAATGCAATGTTACTTTATTACTCTTGATGGTGAAAAATAGTAGGAAGCCTGTGTTGGAATGTTTGAGGCTAGGCAAGAATAACTACCCTAGTTCAAGGTTATAAACTTGGCTATCACGAAGACAGTAATACAACATCATTATATTTGATGTTGGTATTTTGACTAACATGAATATGACATTTTTTGTACTATTCACATCACTGGAGCTTTTTCACACTGAAAAAATACCATATATGACGACGAGATATTTCATATTCACAAAAACGATACCTAGAACTAGGACTCTTGTCGCGCTTCTTGACAAACTCCAAAGATAAATGAATAATTGTTTTATTACTGAATATTTCCTCTTGTAGGGTGAAAAGTAGGGATAGTTCAGGTGTGGCCTTAGGTGCAAGACAGAGACAGGTCAATGTTTTGATTGAGGATCTTACAAGAATTGTGAAATGAGGATCTGAAAATCTAGGAAGAGTGCAATGCAACAAAAACGCCAAGCTTGTATATTTACTAAGGAAGGTGTTCCTGAATATTATATTGTATAAGTTGTTGATATATTTGGGTGTGAATCACCTCGTATCGTGGAGTCGTCAGTAAAAAGAAGTCAAAAAAAGTGTCTTGTCTCGTCACTTATAATAATCATAAAAAAGGTTTTGAAAACAGACATTTAAACTGGAGTCAACGACGGGCGATTACATAAGTGATCCTTCGAGCTATCTACATAAAAATCATTTCATGGAAAGATGTCCAAGTCTCTACCCAGGAGGAGTGAAAGGACAACAAAGGGAAAAATACCAGCTAGCTATATGACGGAAAGTGAAGTTGTCATAGAAGATATGACAGAAAAACACGATGGAAAACTCTCGACAATATCAACCAATGTGAACAAAACACCCGTTCCGTATCAACAAACAAAACTAAAAATAAAAAATACCATGAGGCGTAAACAATTGGAGTAGAATTGGAGGTAGAAAAAGCAAAGAGGATAGCTGAGATCAATAAAAATTTAATTGAAAAATCAATCGAATTGAAAAAGGCGTTGCTAGAAGAACGGTACCAATCCAGTGAGAGTTATTGTATCCACAATAGAGATAATGAAGATATCAAAACCCTCACTTCCATGTCTTCTCACAACAGTGAGTAGATTCAGTGAATCCTGAGGCCAATATTTCATCTGCAGAATATTAAAAATTATAATCCTGTGTTAATTCGTGATACCACTACTCTCTCAGAGTTGGAACTCAGTCAATTCATGGCTAGACAATCATTCAACAAAGATCTTCCAGGTTTTTATGGGGAGTCTGGAAAGTGGATGTTCTTCATCACGCAATTCAGAGTCAACAAAAATCGGGGATTTTCTGATGCAGAAAATATTATCCGCTTGCAAAAAAGCTTGGAAGGTAAAGCTAAAGACTCTGTAAATGTATTACCAAGCTCCATCCATGAAGTTGATAGAATAATTGCAACGTTGGAGAGGAGATTCGGTAGATCGGAGAAAATCATCCAAGATTTGATCGACGTGGCAGTGAAGATTCCCAGCTTGAAACAAGATAAGATAGAAAACATTCTAGATTTCTCAGAGTAAAAAATTTAGCAGTCACCATCAACAGTTTGAAAGGTCAAGAATACCTATGTTACCCTCAACTTCCGAATGATCTAACCAGGAAACTGACTACAATCAGGGATCAAAAATCAGTGAAGCTGCTGTGTATTCATATGTCCCTGGCCAAGAACAAGACCAGAAAAAGAAATGTGTGTGCACCAAATCACTGCAAAATGAAAGAATCATATACAAATGTAAATTCTGCAAGAGAAATGGCCATAAAGTAGAAAAATGCAGTGACTTCAAGAAATTAGATATTAAAAACCATTGAGATTGGGTTAGGAAAAATAATGTTTGCTTAAGCTGCTTAACTTCTTCACAACAAACAAAACTATGTCGTCAAAAGAAAAATTGTGGAGTCAATGGATGTATATTCAAACAATACCTTCATTACACAAACAGAATATCAACAATGCAACAGAACAAACTAATAACTGTGTCAATGGCTGTGAAAATGATGAGGTTCTATTGAGAATTGCACCAGTCGAGATCAGTGGTCCAAATGGAGGATTGAAAACCTTTGCCCTATTTGACGAAGCCTGCACTGTCACTATGATGGATGCCAAATTTGCTGAAAAAATTGGAGCTGAAAGTTTCTATTGAAATACGAGGGGAAAATGAAAATACAGGATCCGTCATGAACAATGTGAGAACAGTTGTAAATTTGTCCCTTCCTGTACAGTCAGTTGATGAAAAGAATTTGGGAAAGAAATGGGATCAATTGAAAAAATCAACTTGCCATCATTTGTTGCTGCTAAACCATCGATTTTGATTGGACAAGATCATATAGATTTGATAATACTAAGAGAAGTTTTCGAGGGCGGTAGAAATGTACCTGTACTATCGAAATTAGGTTGGGTAGTTCATGGTAGCATCTGTTCAAATTATAATGGGCGTTCTGACGAAGAGTTCTATCTGTTTGTGAAACATGAACATGATGATTTGCATGAACTTGTGAGAAATTCTTCCGAAATCGAAAGTTCAGGCGCGAAATTTTGAATAGTACTAACAGAAGAATCAATCTAAATAGACGAGAATCAGGTTTATTATGGAAAAACGAAGATTTGTGCCGTGAACAGACTCAAGTCAATTGAGAAGGAAATGGCTAAGAATCCTCAGTTTGCTGAACAATATGAAGAGAAAATAACTAAATATTCAACTAACGGATACGCGAAAAAGTTGACTCAAGAAGAAATTTGAAAAATGGTATTTGCTGCATTTTGCTGTATCTGCATATGAATACTAATAAGCTTGGAAAAGTACGGTTCGTTCTCGACGCAGCAGCTGAAACCGGTGGATTAGCTTGAATAATTTCCTCTTGAAAGGATCAGACTTACTGAATTCTTCACTAGGTGATATCTTCAAATTCAGACAGAGACATATAGCCTCACTGCAGAGATCATGGAAATGTTCCATCAAATTCATATCAGACCCGAGGACAGGCCAGCTCAGCGATTTTTGTAGAAAATGCTACAAATTTAGGAGAGTCATTACCAGGGTTTTCTAGATTTCCTCCTTGGCTGAGGTTACTACGTTCAACCGCCTGGGCTCTGAGATTCATTGGCATTATGCGAAGAAAAAATCAACATTCGGGGAAATTTCTACCTGCTGAAATGAGTGAAGCTGAGAAACTGTGGACAAAATATGTTCAATGGCAAAACTTCTCCGAGGACATCCAAAGTCTTCAAAATAAAGTAGGTGTTGATTCTAGAAGTAGCATTTTCAAAGTATCTCCGATTTTGGACAATGAGGGCATTCTCTGTGTGGAAAGTAGGATTATAAATTCGAATGATTTGACTGAAAATACTAAATCCCGATGATTCTAGACCCGAAAAATGACTACACTAAATTGCCAATTTCTTACCATCATCGCAAGGCCAGCAAAATGGACAAGAATATGTAACAAATGAAGTCAGGCAGCGCTACTGGATTTTGAATGTAAGATCTGCTGTGAGGAGCTCATGGAACAATTGCCAGAGGAGCAGGAACAAGAGAGCAACATATAATGTACAGGAAATGGCTCCTCTACCAGCTTGTCGTTTGACATCATATGTAAGACCTTTCACCATAGTCGGGATGGATTATTTTGGCCCCATGAATGTGACAATAGGACGCAGAAGAGAAAAAAGATACGGCGTTCTATTTACATGTATGAGTGTTCGTGCCGTCCACCTAGAAATCGCACGCTCACTCAATACAGATTCGGCCATTATGGCGATCCAAAGATTCATTGGCAGAAGAGGGTATCCGAAGAAAATCTATTCGGATAATGGAACGAATCTTCGAGGAGCGCAAAAAGAACTTAAAGATGCTTTGAGCCAACTTGATCAGAGTCAGATTGTTACGAAGGAAATTGAATGGCATTCCATACCGCCATCAGCCCGTCACATGGGAGGGAGCTGGGAAAGATTGATCCGCTTTATCAAAACTTTCCTGAATGTAATTCTGAAAGAAAAAGCCCCAAAAGAAGAGGTTGTACGAACTCTTTTCATAGTATCAGAATACACAGTCAACTGACGCCCTTTAGTTCATGTATCATTGGATCATTAACACCCAACCATTCTTTGTTGGGTACCTCAAGTGAAGTGCAGATACCTGGAAGATTCGACAAAGATGACGTGATATCACGAAAACACTGGCGAATTTCCCAATTATTAGCAGATCATTTTTGGCGTAGATGGATCCGCGAATAATCACCAGCCCTGAGCAAGAGAACGAGATGGTTTGCCGCTTCTATGAAAAAATAAAACTCGGTGACGTCGTTGTAGTTGTAGTTTCGGAATTTTGCAGAAATGTTTGACCCACAGGGGTTGTTACTGCTCTTCGCCCTGGGAATGATGGCCAAACTCGTGTCGAGGATGTTAAAACAAACATGGAAATATTCAAACGACCGATGGCGAAACTTTGTATCCTGGATATTCATAAAGAAAATTGAGTAATGAATTCATAACTTCAGTACTGGGAGGTAGTGTTCCTGACTATCATATTCTATATGTTGTGAATATATTCGGGTGTAAACCACCTTGTATCGTGTCGTTGTCAGTAAAAAAAAGTAAAAGAAAAGTGTCTTGTCTCGTCACTGATAATAATCATAAAAAAGGTATTGAAAACAGACATTCAAACTGAAGTCAACGACAGGCGATTACGGAAGGCAGACCAATATGATGCCCACTATAATGTCAAGTACCAATGTTCTTATGATGTCGTCAATATCCATGCTCGGTATCACCATCTACAGCGCTCTCTCATGGGACGATCATGTATGAACCATTGCAAAAACCGCGTCATAAAAACTTGGCATTCTGTTCCATGCAAAGACGTATTTTACACCCCAGCAATTGCTCATGATCTACAAAGCACAAATTCAGTTCAGCCCCAAACATACGCTGAAGCTCTTAGACTCATTCACCTCTCTAGAACATCGTAGAAAAATGGTCGATCTTTCCCTTTTTCATAGATGTGTTGCAGAACTAGACATAATACTTCCTCACATTTGAGACGATTAAGATTATTCGCACCGCGTGTATAGCACTAGGCGATCATACCATGTAGACAGGTCGTCGGACGATCTACGCGCGCTCAACAGATCCTACCTGAGCGCTTTTTTTCTTCGAGATATATTGAGAAAATGACGATTGAACACACAGATTTCATTTGTCTGATTCTCAGCCTAATGTGTGTGTGTCGCTAACCTCAGTAGCCGAGGACGCCGGTAGCGTAACCTGCAGCAAATAGGGCTCTTTTGCATCTCCAGCTTCGTTCAACAGCCCATCAAATGCCTCCGGGCGGTCTCTGAGTGCTATACGTCATCTATACTACGACTCAAGTTTCACATCGATCCTATTGTTCAATTATATCTGTTCAACATTCTCTTTTCTTGTTATGCTCGCTTCGCAACAAGATGATTCCATCGTCGGTGCTCAACGGAAATATTCCTAGTAGACAAACCAGACGAGCTCAGGCTGGTCAGCCCTACACTGTCAGGCTCGAGACCTGTCGAACATCTGTATCAAGCATCATTAAAAAAATATAGTTTTAAAAATTTTTGTTTTCACTTTCAAACATGTTTATTCATTATTCCTATGAATTGAATCAACGATGTAATAATTTTCGAAAAAAGAACAGGTACATGCCTGTTTTTGATAGAATTTATTGCCCAGAGTTGAGAATAAATTTGTTTGTATTTCACATACTATATATGTCTCAGTTATTCAAGAAATTCTCAGATATCTTGAGAACAATTGAGGCTGAATACAATTTCAAGTTTCAAATGAGGAGACGTCCTGCAGAGTTGACCTGGAACCATACATGGATGAATTCTTCAGCACATATTAGGAAAATTATTGTTTTTTTATTCGCATGTGATATGTCATGAAATTATCTCTTCTTTCAGGTTATTTGAAATTTCACGTTTTTATGATTATATTATTGTGAAAATGTAACTTGAAATTCCATGAATGAATGAAAATTTGAATTATCTAGTATAATTTATAACAGACATTTCAATTCCTCATTGAAAGTCCTGGAATATTGCGAGAGTCGTTTTTAGCGCTTTTTTCGAATCACTCAGAGAATCCATTTTTGCAAATCTGATCTGATGAGTATGCTACCTAGAAACTGATATTTCAAAAATCTACTTATACTTTGTTATTTATCTTCAGAAATAACATTATATTATCTAAATGTAATCAGTGAATGAAGGAAAGATATAATGACAAATCGGAATCAGATGAACATACTGAAAATGGACAACATATGGCCGATTGGAGTAATATTGAGCTCATAGAAAAAGGAGACAACAACAAAAAACGGAAAATCAACGAGTCTGCTTGCATTCTCCTGAACGGAGACAATAATATTGCTGATTGTTCAGTTCACTTCTGAAAACTGAATATGAGAATGGAAAATTCAATATCAATTATCTAAAAACACCTTGTAACCAGAATTTCTCCGTCTGCCAAATATTCACTTTTCAGTGTCAAAACCAACTGCACATTGAAAAATTCTTAATTTGTTGAGAACGTATTCGTTCCCGAAACGTCCACTGAGTTCATTGTTTAGAAACGAGGAGAGAAAATCTCACAAAAAGCTGAAGAAGAATATTCTCTTTCCCATGGTGATTTTCTCTTCGACCTGAAATATGTGTTTTTGATCACCAAAACAAAAAGCAAGAAGTGAAACAAGAACTCGAAGATTATATTTGAATTTCACCATATTTTGAAAACAAACCTTGTATCTACATTATCAATTTTAGCACGCTTCAGTATCATACCTTCTCTTATTGTATCATGGGTGAAACTGGCAGACCTCTATCAGTCAGTAAGGATGAAAGAACATAAGAACAATATATACAGGGTCCTGCATCTCACCTCCCGTCTTTTATAGGTCAGTTAATAGTTGAGTGAGGATTTTGTTACTTTGCTGATTTCATCTGTCTCATAGGGCATATCAAAAAAATATCATCAATCATACAGGTTGACAGGTATACAGAGTGACATAATGATGATTTGATTGACATGTCACATAGTTTGTTGAACACTTGAGTGCTCCTTGTAATAACCTAGATACTCCTAGAATTTTATTGAATTCGGTCCAGTGATGTTCATGAGAAAAAAAAATATAACTAACAAAATCATTTCTGCAACACTGGTCAACGAAAAAGATAGGGCTTTGGTAATAAAATATGAGAGATACATATCACAAAAGGCCTGAGATGATTCCTATCGCATCGAAAGTGATTCGCCGAACACTCATATTATCATCTATTCTGATACTAATTCAAAAGAATAAGAGACGAAGATGGCTTGGATGAACAATTCATTGATATAATATGTCAAAGGTCAACGAATGTCAAACAGATATATCCGTCTAAACCTGATACACATCGTAAAATCATTGAAAACTACCATAGTTTCAGCAATGAACATTCCATCAAAACCTAACAAATTCTTAAATTGGTATAATAATAATAAGTATTGAAATTTATGTTCGATATGTCTTCCGTTCTCTCGGAAGCACGAGCGAATACGAATACGAATACGAAGTTGTGACGTATCACAAATCCATTTTTATGGAAGATGGCCTCATTAGAAAATAAAACCATATCGATTATATCAAAATTCACTTTCTTCTTTTCCCTTGCGCCCAGTTGCAAAATTCGACACTTTTCTAAAGATCTTGTTCAAAGAGTTCTTGAACTGCGATTGCTTGTTGACTAACGGAAGGATTCTTACTGGTTTTGTATATTTCACATTTGCGGTTCATAGAAACCTATCCAATGAGTTCTTCAGGCTGTTTTTGTCTGAATGACGTCAAATATATCTGACAAATATCTTTAGATGCCATAGAAATTTCTACTTGTGTTTACTCCTCTACGGTGTAACTACAAATATATCCAGATAGTAATCATAATTTCTATTTTTATTCTCAGTAACGAGTAGATCAAATCCTAGGAATCCTTATCCCAAACCTAGAAAATGAATGTACCACATCTTTGATTAACTTTCACGCAGTATTCATAGTGAAGTTATGAATATATCCCGAATCAATTCGATGTTCATGCTCTATTCAACATTATGTACAAAAGTTCAGAATTGTATCTAGCTCCACGACCGCTATGAGCTTACCATTTGTAGAAGTGACATGTGACACCGATGACGTCACTTTGAGCAATGAAAAATAAGGTTGGCGTGTCCGAGCGATATTTTCCAATTGCTTCGTGTACGTTTATGAACTTTTTCCAAAATGCTCGTGCTTACTGTATATTATGTATATTGTATATACCTACAGGCTGATCGAACTCAAGTCGACACTACTGCTGACTCCTTCATTATTGAAGATTACGAGGTCGGGTAAATTAGAAAACTACTATGAGTTTGCCGCTGATAACTGTACTTTTCAATGGAACACCCTATATTTCTCATTATCAATCGATTGTCAACTCCATTCTGAACATAAATGACTGTAATGAATTCCATTTTGAAACCACGAATAATAACAGAGTTTGCGTCTTTATTCCAATCGACATAATTGATTTGTTTGAATTTTAAATTTCATAATAGACCTGTCGAAAACCTAGTCAGACGCATAACTACGTTATTCGTTGATAAGGTTGAAGGTTGAAATATACTGGTTGTCCCATTTAAAAAAAAAATCTATTTCTTCGAATAAATCGAAAACTCGATATTCCGTTGTTTTTCTGTTAGCACTACGGTTATCAGTGGAAAACAAATTAGTAGTTCTCTAATTCAACCGACCTCGTATCTTCAATAATGAAGAAGTTGCAAATAGAACCAAGTTCTATCAGCCTGTGTATTCCTGTTTCTGTTATTTTTCTGGTCAGCAAATGACGACGATTATTATAATTATATATTATTATATCGAAAAGTCATCTAGGCGAATCACAATATCTTCATAGATATTTTTCTCCAAGAGAACCAAAAGTCAATCAAATTGAGGAAAATATTTTTTTTTTAATTTCGCAGTGAAATTTCCAGTGATTCACAATGCTACTTTCTGCCAAGTCTATGGTTACATTATTGAAAAGTGATACCACATCTAAGCTGACAAGCACATGGTTTGGTGGGGAATCGAATTCTCAGAATTCGAAAGAGTCTTCCACAAAGAATTGGTTATCTGTGTTCATCTATTGTATATGATATTGTGAGGATATCAGTGACTAGTCGTGCAATGCCTCTATTGGGGCTGTTTACACCGGAGATTATAGGACTGCGAGGCAAATAAGTGAAAGAATCGATGAATGTACAGAAATCTCCGTGATTTCCATAAAAAAATGGAAAATTCATATTTGGGAGCTCAACAGCTGTTTGATGGGGTTGTGGATTGATTCCAAGACTCCCTGGTTGAAGAATGCGCTACGCATCGGCCAAAATCCTTAGCACAATTTTGAATCAAGGTATATATGTATTGATTTTCTTTCGCTCTTCAATCTCCAAGCTGTAATGCAATTTGATAATCAAGTTTTCATCGATTAAATCTTCATTTTTTTTTCTGAACTGTATCATCATTATCGAATGACTTCACTTGGAGAGAATCCCGAACAGACCTGAATATTTGAATCAGGTTTTCTTCCAGAGTAATTGTTCATCCCTCATATCGACCCTTCGATCATTGAACAGTATCGACCACTTGCCCTATCAATGCGTGACCTCATTGCTTTCCTATTTGTTCTTATTTTGAACCATTGTTACCATAGACTGGAGTGCCATTGTCAGCGGATTCGACTTAACAGGATCGACGATAGTATCGCCATCTATACTCAAGCATTGCGACCTAAGTGAGGCTGTTCAACAGATATATATTCGAGACGTTCAAAAATAAATTATCATGATATAATATATAATATAATATATCATTATGAAATCCTTGTAAACTATATCATATGGTTTATCTAACTACTTTGATATCTTTTGGTAGATCTTTCGGTAGATGATCCTATTGAAGCCTTCATAAATTGAAAAATCTCTCACTAGGCCCGATGATGGACGTGGTGATTTGATGTCTCCAGCTTGACGGGTGGCTTGGTGTGCAGAAGCAATGTCAAATTTTCCTCGATCTGTTTCAAGCACACCGTTTTAATGGCGTAGATCGTATAAACTCTTTGAATTTATTTGTTTAATGAGAAGGGGTTTCTCAGGTCTCCCGAATTTTTGCATTGCACATGCACATTTTTGCCAAATGAAAACTGGGAATTTTTACCTCGAATGAGATTCAACGAGAGAGTGGTGAATAGCCTCAGAAGAAAAAAGTCGTAGTTCATTCGATGTGACTCTGACCGCATGACAGTTTTTTTGTTCAAAATTTGATATTCGACCGAACGCAATTTTGCATAGGAGAAGTGCGGCGTCCTGTTTGACCGATATCTTTTTGTCTAGGAGTGTATATTATTTGATCCAGTGTAGTTAAGTGGAGTTGGCCTTCCTCATACTCACTCTGGTCACCGAACATACAGGGTGGCTCAATGGAAACGAAACAAGGCCGATTCTACATAGTTATCGTTCTCAGAAACAAAAACGCTCGAACCGGTCGATTTTTATTTCGAGGGGGAACTATTTTGCGCATGTCTTCAACATTTTCACTTCGAACCACTCGGAGGGTTGAGCTCCAATCCTTGAATCTCAAATGGGATAAGGGGTCAAGTGATACATCATTTTGAAGGTGATCGAAATCTCTTAACAACGCTTCCTTGTTTTCGGAATTCAATGCAGTAATTCTCGAGAAAACACTTTTAATGAAAATAATCGGCTAGTGATGGAAAGTAACGCTTTTTTCCCTTTCATCATCACTATTCTTCATTTTGTAGTAAAAACGATGTTCATCTGAGAAGTGCCTTATGTATTTTTTTTATATCCTGTCCTATCCAACATTACATAAAGTATCATTCATTTCAATGTCAGTTCCTTGATCTTTCAGTAAAATGCATAATACGAATTCGTTAGTTGGACAGGTAGTATACTATCCGAGATAAAAAAATTACTATGGAAAGAGCAGTCTTTTATCATCATCTAGAAGTGGAATCGGTGTATTTCCATTCAGTTCGACCAAATCTAGTATCTCGCAGGATTTTGCCTGTGTCTTTTTCGAATTTGTTTTCGCCCAAAATGGTTTATTCAAGTGTGGACAGAGTATGGATAATTGAACTTTATTATGAAAATGGTAGGTGCGCCAATATTACCGCACAGTTATTCAATGAACAAAATCGACATAACAATGTTAATAATCGGAAATACATTATTGAACTAGTTCAGGGAGACAGGATCAGTGACAAATCAAAAACAAATCGCTATGAATCGAATTGTGGGAAATGAAGCAATTGAAGTTGCTGTTTTGGGCCACGTCAGTATCGACTGTGAATCGTCATAATCGTCGGTATTGGTCTGGTGGAAACCCACATGTATTTCATGAAGTTCACAATCAACACCCCGAGAAATTGAACGTTTGGGCTGGAATTTATGACGATTGCGTTGTTTGTCCATTTTTTCTACCAGGAAATCTAACAAGAGAAATGTATTTGCAACTGTTAACAGACTTTGTCGATCCCGCATTGACAGAAGTTGTCGAACATAATGACCGTTATGATGTCAATAAGATGACATGTCATCAAGATGGGGCCCCTCCTCACTATATGCTTGCAGTTCGTCAATATTTTAATGAAACTTTTTTTTTCATATCTGTTGACGACACGTTTCGTTCCTTTCTTCCCATGTTTGCTGTATGATGTTCATTCAATTTCATGTAATAGCCTTCATTTATAATCTGTATTATTTCATCATCAAATTCATTTTTGTTCATGATGACTGTAGCGTTGCCTTTGTCAGCTGGAAGTATTTTGATTGTGTCGTCATGTTATTTGAGATTATTGAGTGTGTTCTCATCTTCTCTTGTAATGTTTGTTGTTATTTCATGATTTTTCTCAATAATTATTCAATTCTTGATTCTATATTCATTGAAAAATTCATCAGGAAGTCTTTGTGCAAATCGTTCAATAGCTGTAATCGAATCTAATATGGAATATGATTCGGAATGATTGATGAGTAGAACTTTGTTTGAAAAAAATATTTGTATTTCCAAATTTTTCAAGAAACAAGGTGTCACTGACAAATAGAGAATCTCTCTTATAGGTATCTCAAGTTTTAATATCAAGCATAGTGGCATTATGAGACAGATGACAAATCTGTCCTTTCAACAAATATATTGAAATAATTTTCGATAACTTATATTTCATTATCTAGGAGGAGAGGAGATCCCACACAAGCTGGAAAATGAAATACAGGGAGGTAATGAATTAAGAATTCTGCACCATTTTGTGTGTATTTCATTTATATAGTAAATCAAAAGTTGAGATAGGGATATGTGAGCCGTTTTGACCAATAATGAATAGTTTCCACAGAAAATCCTGAAGTTGAGAAATTTCAATTTTTCATATCTCTGTAATCATAGTCCCGCCAGTCCTGAAATGTGATCGATCGATGAATTCAGCTTTTCAGAGTGGATCTGGGAATGTCATGGAATACATTGTGATTCATGAGAAAACTTCGATACGCCACGCGTTCATGGGTAACCATGTATAACACAAAATAATTCAGAAATGTGCTTGCTCATGAGCCTAGAACACCTTTGAAATCTTCGTTCATCTATCTCAAATAGCGTAGACGTCATCTGACTTTCCCACACTATTGGTCTACCCTATCACATGATGTCATTCATAAATATATAAATATGATCAATGAGACCTTTTTAATTTTAGCAATCACATAGCCTAAATAGTTCCTAACCTGAAACTGATGATACGATTTCATGATCGCGAATGTCAAGTATATTTTCAGGAAGAATGTACTACTAAAACCTGAAGCACCCTGTATAAATGCATAAGTGATTTCTAAAATACGAGTATCATAGCGAATCGATCAGTACCCATAGCCGGAGGCAACGAAAGCTACCGCTATGAAGGCGGGTATTACGCAGGACAGTACCCAGTGAAACTCGTTTGTTGACCGTTTCTAGAATCTGGTCCTTTTACTTCTTCCTCGCATATCAACAATATCATTTGTCCTCAGAATTGCAACGATGTTTTCGCGATAAATGGAGGTGGAATTCCGGTACTAGTGCAAGGTACTCACTGTCATACGACCGAATGCGATCGATCTTTAATCATGTGTCTGTTCTGTTTTTATTATTGTGTTAAGTTATCAATGTGATATATTGAGACAAGGTGAGATAATGAAAAAATATTGAAATAAAATAGTAGTACTAGGAGGGCCAAATCGGACACTTCCAAAAAAAAAGTCCTATTTTCAAACTAGATAGATGAAAACAGATGGCGAAGTCTGTGGGTCTCGACAGTGTCATTTTGTGTCATATGAAACGAGTTCATCCAATCATGTCAACATCACACTGATAATTATTGCATCCAGTGCATTTATCAATCACTATGACAATACGATTGAGTTTGACAAGAAAATTCTTCTTATATCCCTCGGATATTGACTAATACTTTATATTTAATGATACTAATAATTTAATAATACTAATATTTTACAACAGATTTCTCAATCTCGTTGCTCAGCCTTCGGATTCAAGCTGTTACCAAGGAACGAGCTTTGTATTATCATGAAATCATCTCGTATATCATCAATGTCCTACGATATTACTACTGACAAACTCAATGATGGAAACCGCATATCGATATCTATCATCGTTTCTGATTAACAGCATGATTTTCGAAATGTTGCTGTAACTTTTTCCTATCGAAAATTCTTCGTTTTCATTCATTCCATTCATGAAAAACTCTCTCACGAAGAATCCAATGGTGTGAGAGAATTATTTTTTTATTACCTACATATCGATGGTTCTCAACAGAAGAATATTTTTTCAAATGACACAATCTGTATATGTCAATTGAGCTTGAGATCACCCTTCTCTGAAGTCTTCTTCAAAATGTAGAGCTTCAATATGTTTTTACAAGTAGGCAAAATACCTGAAAATCTTCTCAATTCACTCCCTTTTTGACGATAATTGGTTTGTCTTCATTCCTCAGGATGCATATATTGGAATGATCATTATATTTTCTATTTCTCTCTCAAGAATAGAGATCAAAAAATTATAGGATTAGAGTTATGAGTCAGAAGATTGCCTATCATTTGGTTGACAGATAGAGAATTCGATAGGGAATAATTAAAAAAATTGACAATCATTCTCGGTGCGGACAAGTCGAGAAGTGACGATTTGTAAAATCATATGATGATTTCATTCCATTAATCACTCCAACATTTGAAGAACACTCAGGAGTTCATTGAATAAGTTGTGAAAGACAACTGCTCCATAACCTTTGACAATGAATATTTGGTATAGGTAGAATTTCCACTTCAGTCATAGTAATAGTACATTTAATTTCCAATCGCGATCCAAACGAAAGCGATGATAATTCGTCAATGGTCAATGGATTAGCTATGTCGGCCTTCGAAGTTATGAAACGATCGAAAACTGCGGTATGTCACGTTTCAATGTCTCCACAAGTGGAATATTGTAAAAGTTTCCGGTCGACATAATGATAACATGTGAAAGTACATTCCTGAACTGAAAATCCAGTACCTACCTGAAAGAGAAATTCATTGAAAATTCCGGAAGAAGAAAATATGAATGGTGTAACATAAGTACGTTGAAATATCTCAATGACGTATTCTGGAGACAATTTTAAGAAAAAAAGTCAATATGAATATCTGTAACAGATCCAAAAGCTCGCAGTTGATTACGAAATAGGTAATCTTGAGCAGCAAGCTTTTGAATCTCTCACTCCTTGTGATAAAAATGTAACTTTTTATAACACAATTAACTATCTATCTATCTATCTATCTACTCACAGAATAACCTAGATCAAACAATGAGAGAAATTATTTTTTTCTTTTACATGCATTCATGTAAAATATTGTGTTCGTTTTTTCATATTTTATTCTCATTTCCAATTGACAAACGGAATTGTAAGTGACCAAGAGCCTATTACACAATTATTGTAACAGAAGTCTAGAAGTAAGTAATTCGCTCATACCTATACAAGTTCTTCAATTTCATGTAACACAATATCATTCCTTACACTTGTAGTTACACAAACGAGTGTCCTAACTTGTTCCGTTACCGAGGAAAGGGGAGTCAAAATTTTCATTTTTCCAGCTTCCCTGTGAGATTTTCTCTCCCCGTTTCTAAACATTGAAATATAAGTTATTATAATTATTTCAATTAATTTGTAGTGAGGACAGATTTGTGATCTACCCCAAAATGTCTTTGCGCTTTATATCAAACCTCGTATCTGGAAGAGAAATAATTGTTACCTACATCAGATCAATTTAATTCCATATAGGGGGATCTTCATATCAATGATTTTTTTTTCAATATTTCATTTTCGCAATGGATAGTGCAATTTGATGGATGATATTTTGACACCAACCACTTTCAATTGTTGATAATTCCGCATAAAAATAGTAACATAATAATCAACACAACTGAACAAGTCTGGTTGTGAGGATTCAGTACAGAATGTTACTCAGAAGGATTATAGAATATCGTATGAGGTTTTTTTTGTAGATTCTATTCCGAAAATATTCGTCACATCGACATACGGACATAGAATTAAACGGATGGAATATGTCCCAGAAGAGATAATTTGTCATCATGGCATTCATTTCATTGAAAAGTGAGTGGATAGGTTATTCAATTCTTCACATTCCTGTCTGATACGATTTTTCCAGATTCAGTTCCCACAAGAGCAGTGATATGGATTATGCTCTTCACATGTACCTTATTCCTGTATATGATAAGGATAAATTTGTCTATTATCCTTCTTGCCATGGTAGAATCGAACAGCAAGGGAAATGAAACGTTCGTCCCAGAATGTACGGGAGCAAGAGGAAATACTAATGAAAATTATACAATGAATCATAGTGCAACATTGACAATGAGGAATGTGAGTATCAAGCTGATATAAGTATTCCATGAATTTGTATTTCATATATGAATATATAAAAATCAATTGCTGCGCGTTATTCTTTCAAAAAATCGAATGATATTCTTTTATTTGTTTTACATGTATGGAGTTCAGCTTCCAAACATACACTGAAGCTCTGAGATTGTATTCAGAAGATACTCACTCAATTTTCAATCACCTATAACGTTCATTTTTCAGCTTCTCATGGGATTTTCTCTCCTCGTTTCTAAAAAAATAGAGTAGAAGTTATTGAAAATTATTGCAATATATTTGTAGGAAGGGCAGATTTAGGATCTGCCCCAAAATGTCACTGCGCTTGAAATTAAACCTTTAGATACCTAAAAGAGAAATTCTCTATCGGTCAGTGACACCTTGTTTTTGAAAAAATTTTGGAAATACAAATATATTCAATGAGAATATAACCTCTACTTATCTTTGTGGACGTTTCGGGAACGAATCTGCTCCCGTTCTCAACACAATTGAAATATTTTTCTCTTCGTAAAATTTTTCAATGTTTTTGATTTTGACACTGAAAAGTGACCATTGAAAAATTTTACGAAGAGAAAAATATTTTAATTGTGTTGAGAACGGGAGCAGATTCGTTCCCGAAACGTCCACAAAGATAAGTAGAGGTTATATTCTCATTGAATATATTTGTATTTCCAAAATTTTTTCAAAAACAAGGTGTCACTGACCGATAGAGAATTTCTCTTTTAGGTATCTAAAGGTTTAATTTCAAGCGCAGTGACATTTTGGGGCAGATCCTAAATCTGTCCTTACTACAAATATATTGCAATAATTTTTGATAACTTCGACTCTATTTTTTTAGAAAAGAGGAGAGAAAATCCCATGAAAAGTTGAAAAATGAATGTACCACCTCCTCGAAGAACTTACAGACAGTATTTACCTATAACGTTCCATGGACTGTGAATAATCAATACTATAAACGATCGTGATGAGAATATATAGCTATTTCAGAATAGTATTTGAATTGGTTGCCTTCCACTATTATTCTAACAAGTAAATATGCATATTCGTATGGAAAATCGACTTGTATCAGGGTTCTTCCAGGAATCAACAAAGAGATTTTCAAAATGCATTGTATACATATGTATATACACTTTATATATGCATATACACTTTCCATGATGGAACTAATTGTGTTACTGAGTGTGTCTTGATTTTGATAATATCAATTGTATAGTATTTTGCTATTCGAATAGTTCACCTCGACATATAACTTCGAAGTGATAATGAGCTTCCATACTTCCAAGTCAGTTTCAATAATTTGAATTGAGTTATTCATTTCAGTATGGAGAAAAATATGACTGGGGCAGCAAACTGCAAGGCCTCATCCTTGGATCATACTTCTGGGGGTTCACCTTGACTGGTTTTCCCGGAGGTATTTTAGCGGAGAGATATGGTGCTACGAAATGCATCACTATCTCCTTCATCGTCAGTGGAATCCTGACATTGGTAGCTCCTTGGGCCGCTTCTCTGCATCCCACTGTTTTGATCATCTCGAGGTTTTTCATTGGAGCTTTCGGGGTAAGTTTCGATAACGGCTCTATTATTGATAAGATAGAAACAAGGGTCAAGTACCTGGTGAAATCATAGAACTTCTTCTGAAATTTTGTGACCATGCTTTTTCGCTTCCTCTTCAGTTTATTTTCAACAATTGCTCCAAGCAAGATGATTTTCCAAGGAAATGGAAAGTATGTTGTGGATTATCGGTTGTAGTATGTTATTATAACGATTTTTTCAAGCCATTCGATACATCACCTCAATAAAAATAAAAAGGTTTTTTCTTGTGGGTTTTTTTAATGATTGAGAAGTTTTATAACGTAGGTCGTAAACAGTGTGATGAAGTTGGTTTGTTCGAATCCAATGAAATACAACTGTGAGAACTGTGAGATTGTATTATTTGCAGATGATTCAAAATCACTCTTGACAATGAATTTAGAATTATATCAAATATGATATTTCGAGACGATTTGAACAGATTGAATTATTGCTGCATACAGTGTAATCTATATGTTGATACCGCAAAATGTTATTAGATTGTTTTTTTCTATAAGGGTCACAAGAAACTCTACTGTATGTAATATTAAAAATAGTCCTCTCATCTATGAACTGTTACAGACGTAGCGGTCACTTTTGATGAACCATTGAAATTTTTAAATCATGATAATATAACTCCAGGGAAGTCATAAAAAAATTCTAGGAAGGGTTAATTTGGGTATGCATAATTCCTGTGAATTTCCAGAAGATTTTTATGTCATTGTTTATTACGTAACTGACATGCATCTGTTATAGTAGTGTTTTCGTGTTGCAATGTTCAGATGACACATTCTGTAATCACACTCTAAATCAATGTTTCTATGTGTTCTATGTTCTATGATGCAGTATGACGAATATAACATTTCTGATTTTTACTTTTTATACATTACGAGTATAGTAGAACAGTCTTGAAACATATCTTCTTATTCCTGTCATTTTTCTCTACATCTCTACATTATCTCTATATTATCCCACTCGACATTGAATCGCCAATAGACTATATGCCCATGCAGGGCGCTAGGGAATATATAGAACTTACAGAAGAAACGCCTACTACAGCGTGAAGAAGTATTGCTAAGTTTGGTGGACGAAACTATCACCAGTGGATGTTCCAATTGAAGTGTGCACTGAAGGCAAAGCTGTATGGATCAGTTGATGGGTCAACTGCGAAAGCAGCTGCAACGACAGACGACCTGACGAATGGGTGCAAGAGCAATGTTCTTGATATAATCTGCGATGGATTTTGTGCGACCTCGAAAGAGATGAAAGACAAGTTGGTGTCAGAGGTGAACAAGCTTATGGCACATGAGAAATTCCTATAGTACAAAATTTGACACTGTGTGGCAAAGCATGTAGCTAAAATTGAGAATTGAAAAGTGAGGCGAATCAAGGATAATGGCGATGTAATGAGCGGAAGTGCCATGATAACATAGATCTTGGACAACCTACCGCACAAATACCGGAATGTGGTGGGAAGCCTGGCTATCAGTGGATAAAACAAAACAAAATGTGAAGAACCTAGCAACAACACTATTGAATGAAGAGCAGACCCTGAGAGCAATAGAAGAGGAGCAATGACTTCGAATATGAAGAAGAACACACCGAATGCAGATACAAGAAGGTTTCCATTCAAGTGTTTCAACTGCCAAAAACGTGGACACATGTCCAAAAACTGCAAGGCTCCAAGACAGTTCAGTGAAAAGGAAGCTGATGAAAGTATTGAGAAGAACGAAACAGCTCTCACTTTTGCGGTACAAGAAGTGATAATATCATGCGATGATCAGTGGATTTCAGACAGTGGTGCCTCAGCACACATGAGCTACAGAAGTGATTATTTTTCTGAAATTGGAGAGCTGGACCGTCCTTCCCATGTTTACCTAGGAAACAGTAGAAGCCTAAGAGTGAAAGTAAAAGGACAGTAAGAATTCAGAAATTTAAAGATGGACAAAGGCATGACTCTTACATAAACGATGTACTTCTCATCCCAGAGCTGAATTTCCGAAAGAGTCTTGACCAACAAGAAGGTGACAATAATGGAAGGAAGTAGTTCTGCAAGAATTTATCACGAAGAAGATCTTGTTGCTGGTGCTATACATCAAGAATCCGATAATCTGTGAAAAATACTCATTCCTACAATCTGCAACAAAAGTGGGGTTAGTGTAGCAGAAGAAGACAGTGACTATTTGAATAACTGACAAGCACATCAACAAAAAGTACTCAATAATAATAATGATAATGATAATATTTTTTCTGCTCCTGAAACGGGTTCACAGCAAGTATGTGTGTGAAAATACAAAAAGAAAGGAAAACATGATATTTATATACGTATAAAGCTATGTTGATCAGCTAACAATCTGCTAACAGTGGATTGTAAAATCCTAGTAGTATGATTAACTAACCATCATTCACTCAATATAAATGAACGTAGATATGTTCTGAGATATGTTCTGAGATTTCTTTGGCTACCGGAATAGTTATGTTCTCTGAAGCATGGATAAGTTCATCCAGATTCTGAAGGCATTGTTTATTTTGGTTCATAACAGTGTAAATCGGGCATTCGAAGATGATATGAAATAATATTTCGGGTTCTATTACTATCGCAAATAGTGCATATTACATCTGGATCAATCAGATACAAAACTCCATTCAATGTGAACTCAATTTTGAAATGATTAGCCAAACGTAACTGTACGAGAGTGCAGGTAATTTGTATATAGGTAACTTTAACAGGAGATATGGGCTATGTTCTTTTGTGGCACTCAGCATATTGTATATATACATGGAAGGGTACCGAGATGCCATTGAGATATCTTCGTTGTGTAAAACTCAGTTTCTCCTATTCGAATTCAGAGTATGCCCAGTCATGTTATTCCAAATTTCCAGATATCCGCTATCAATAAAAAAATTGCTTCACTTGAAGAGCCCAATCATATTATGCATCAGCCGTTGTACCCATTGTACTTATTTGTTGTTCAAAACAAAGTCTTGGATACCTCTCTCTCTCCATGGTAATAATCTTATACAGCCAGTTGCAGGTAATTTCAAAAATGTTATATGAAAGTTTAACTCGTCCCGTTTCCCATCGTACTATTGCGTCAGGTGTGTTAATAGGTACTAAAAGGAATCTTTCCAAGAACTTTAGGTGTACTCTCTCTGATACTTGAATACTTCTAATAGTTGAACATACCACTCATTGCTGATGATTCGAATAGTCTTACTCATGAGTACCAAGTTTCAATTTCAGCTTCAGACAAAATACGGATTACAGAGCCAACAGCCTGTTTCCCTTGATGCTGGCAGTTGATGACATTTCACGAAATGATCCTGGAGGGGTGAAAGTTACTCCCAGATATTTACTTGTTACCTCTAGTGATTGTCCGTTGAATTCGAAAGTGAAATTCGGTTCACGATGTCCACCTCTTGAAAATTTCACACGACTCATGATTTTTGTTTTTTGTAAGTTAATGGTCAACTCATTACATGGAGTATATATTTTTTTGAATCTTCAATTTTTTCACAACATCAACTTCTGAGTGGGCAAGAATCAACAGATCATCTGCATATAATAGAGCCAATACGTCATTTCTAGCATCGATGTTCACACCCTGGGCCTGGTTGACATAAAAGAATGTTTCTTATCAGCTATAAATAGTGCGAATAGAAGTGGGCTCAGAGGCTCTCCTTGTAGCACAGCAGTTGTTAATTCAAATGATCTGGAGAGGCCATCAGTACCTTTTGTTTGAATAGTTGCATTAGAATAAAGCATCTGTATCATCCGAAGGATTTCAGCTGTTATCAAAAGCTCTTCTGGAATCGATGAAAATAGCAAATAGCTTTCGGTTTCTATGTCTTATATGGAGATTTATTACGGAGCTCAGCGTATAAACATTGTCTACACCTCCTCGGCCTGGGCGAAAACCAGGCTGACCCTCTGGTAATGTTTTGCAATCATCGACCCACATCGTAAGTCTGTTGAGTATAAGAGTTTTGCATATTTTGAGAGAACAATTTACTCAGGCTAAGCCTCTATAATTCTCATCAGGATGAGGCCATCAATTGTGCAGCATAGTTATTTTAATATTGTACCAGCTTCTAGGCATGGCAGGTGAATCAAAAATTTTGTTGAATGAGGTGGTTAAGTAAAGTACCCAATAACTTGGTGAATTCCGATAAAACTCTAGAGTTATTCCATCTGACACTGGGGATTTATTATTTTTACATTTGTTGAGTACTGTATACATTTCATTGGTAGAGAAAGGTATATCTGAATAAGGGTGTCAAGCATCTTGAAGATGAAGTGGAGATACCTTTCTAGGAGGATAGATATGTTCGAAGGAGATGGTCAAAAGGAACCTAGTGAAAGCTGTGAAGTTGAGTGACATTGACAACTTTCAGTGTGAAGCATTTATACGTGGGAAACAGCACAGAAAAGGTTTCACAAAATAAACTAGAGATCCTACCGCACCAGGACAACTTAGTATATAGTGACCTATGTGGACCCATATACAGGGTTGGGATGAGGTATGGAACCAAGTAAATATCTTTTGAATGAGAAGAACGACATTCCTGAAAATTTGCAGGTGAGTGCAATGGAACGAAATGCATCTGACGTACATTTTTTTGAGCAAAAAAATTGATGTTGTTTGTATGCATAGTAATTAATGAACTTACAATCCACAAATTGTACAATTGAGAATGGTTCAATTGAGTGAAAAAGAGCGTATTGAAATTTCAATGATGATGGGATGGTGATTGTAAAATTCATTTCCGTCAATTAGAATTTGACACTTGGAGAAGAAAAGGGTACTCGTTTATTTATTACTATGCATGCATCGAAATAGTTATTTTCCCTAATGCAGAAAACTCAAAGGCGGTTGATTAAAGTGATATATTCCTCGTTTTCACAATTGTTTTCACACTAAACTATGTATGAATTCAAAATAACAAGTTCTTTCTGAAGAAATATATAGGGTGTTCCATTTGAACTAAAGGAGTTGATGGCATTTCCGGTTAAAGCGGTAGTATATCATTAACAAAAAAAATTTACATCAGATGCATTTTGTGCCATTGCACTTACCTGCAAATTTTCATGAATATCGTTCTTTTCGTTCAAAAGATATTTACTTGGTACTATAGTTGCTATAGTACCATGGTACTATAGTAGACCATCAGTCAGCCACAGAGGTTACAGAGTAGCCTATATCATCAAACATAAAACTGATCCATATGAGCACTTTGTTGAGTTCAATAATGAAATCGAAACGAAGCTTGGTCACTCAGTGAATGCTTTATTACATGTTGAGAACGGTCGTCAATACATAAAGTTGAAGTTTACATGAAAAAGGGAGGTATCAAACTGGAAAATACTGCAATATGTATTTTCAATGCAATGGACAGGTGAGAAAGCATGTACAGGCCATGCTGAAATATTTGGTTCTACACTGCATACGTACATACACCTGATCACTATACCACTAACATTGTGGTCAGAGGTATGTTGTCCTGAAGAAATTGTGCTGTTGTGGTGAAAATGTAAGATGCCAACGACTGCAATAGTTTCCGAAATGATCTCAATAGATTCACATATTATTGCGCGAAAAATGAACTCTGAATCTCGAGAAATTTTAATAAATCTTATTCACGATATCTCCTTTTCCCCATTCACCAAAATCTCATACATGAAATATCATCCATGTAATATATAATTTCCCCAATATCAATATCAGAGCTGTATTACGAAGCAATGAAGAATAACCTGAAAGTATCAATAATAAATAATTTCCGAGAGCTGATCTATCTTCGAATTTCGTTCACAGGGTGTGGTATTTCCGAGTCTGCACTGCTTGGTAGCTCGTTGGGCGCCTCCTCACGAAAAAGGCAAGTTCGTGGGCGCCCTTCTGGGAGGCTCCCTCGGTACCGTCATCACGTGGCCGCTGCTGGGAGCCGCTATAGAAGCTTTCGGATGGATATCGGCTTTTTTATGCTGCGGGGCCCTCGTCTTGAGTTGGACAATGGTTTGGTTCTTCTGCGTTTCCGATTCGCCCGAATTGCATCCCAGAATTTCGCTGGAAGAAAGAAAGTATATAGTGAATAGCTTAGCTGGGAAGATAGCAGTTGTTAAAGTGAGTGTAGATAGATAGGTGAATACATTTCATTCAAATCACAACAGATAGTAATCCTGTCGAAAAACACTGTCAGACCAGACACTTTGTTTCCAAGCAAAATCGTGTCAGTGTTTGACGCGGTTTCAAGATGACAATTTCAGTACATCCTCAAAATTAGTACTCAACTATTTGGATTGATGTGCGTATTCAGTATTTCAGCAGATATTTCTATCTGGAAGTCTCATAGATTATTGACCTGATTCATATGTCATCCCCCATTTACTGTCATCGGTCTGTTGTTGATAGTTTAGAAGTTGAATTCAGAGTGTTCTCAATATTTTTATCAATTCTCTCCATTTCCATTCCATCTTATTATCCCATTATGCACAATCAAACACAACGCACAATTAGACACATTTTGTTTGGCCTCAACGATAAGAAGGCTATGGTTCCAGACGAAATACCGCATATTGTTCTGAAGAAATGTGCCTCAAGACTAACAACAGTTCTCCGCATGTTGTTCACCCTCTTATACAAACTCGGCGTATTTCCTTCTGACTGGAAGGAAGCTACAGTCCAACCGATTCCAAAGAGAGGCAAGAAAATCCTCCAAAACAACTATAGACCGATTGCACTACCATCAGTGATCTCTGAAGTAATTGAAGAAGCAATCAACATCGAGCTCATGCGATATCCAAAGAGCCCAAAAATCGTGAACGACCGGAAATATGACTTTCGCCACCAAAGGTCAACAGGAAATCTGCTCGCCTACGTTACACATGACTTGCAGGTGTCAATCGGAAAACATGCAGAATCCCTGGCTGTAACTGTAATACGTAACTGAGTTTGCCACCAAGCAGAACTCACCTCATATGGTTTGCCGCTCCAACTATGTATTTTAATATGGAATCTTCTCGAATTTCCTTGCAGATGGGGTGTCATCTGATACAATCTGATACATCTGACTGCTGGTGTGCCACAAGGATCTTGGCACCAACTTTGTAGATGGTAGTTCATTTCATAGCGAATTCTTCTCTAGAGCCCTCATATCATTCAATGAAGCAAGAATTGCTATGCGGAGACAGGTCGATGCTTTGAATGATCATCTGACAAAAATTCTGAAAGGGTGATCTGAAAATCAAGTAGGGCTCGATGCAATGAAAACTCAAGGTTGTATGTTCACCAGATCACATAATATCCTATATGATGATGTCATAGGTACCACTCTGTTCCTATGAAGTCCACAATATCCATTGTAGGTATCACAACCAACAGTGCTATCATTCGAGGGGCGATTTGGGGCGATTTTGTGACAATCATTTGAGTTCTATTGCAGAAACTGGTTCACAAAAACTTGATTTCCTTCCGTGAGGAGAAGTACTTTGCACCGCAGTAACTGCACTCGATCTACAAAGCCCAATGTCGACCTGTCCTAGAGTACTTCTTTCGTTGACAACATGTTCGGAGTTCAGCCCCCGAACATATGCTGAAGCTCTTAGAATCTATTCAGAAGAGCTATTTCCCTAGTCGTTGAACATTCAGCAAATCATTGAAAAATCTGAAACAGAAGAAAGGTGAGTGATCTCTGCCTTATTCATAGATCACGGTCCGGTCCCACGATATGGATCCACGGTCGGTGCTCAAAAGAAATATCGTCTCTTATGCCACCACGAGCGATTCCTAGAAGACAAATATCAATAGAACGGCAAAGTTGTGGGATTCCTTACCTGGTACCAACCTCTCAAAGAAAAACACATTCCTTCTCTCGCAAAATTTCACCGCTGACTAACACGATGTTCTTTTAACATCATCGGATGTCCTTTCGTGTTGTCGAAAGATAAAAAAGGCAATTGAATCATATCATACACAGATAACAGATACAGATAACGCAAACCAAAACGATCTCGAGGCAGTTTCGAAACGATGCAGAAATTTGCGTTGGAACCAACCTCACACAATAGTGTTATACATACGTCAATCAATGAATTATTCTCATCGTTTATTAACCCTCAAAAACTTGGAGGAGCTTACAGAAGGGAAATCTGCCATTATCTACATTTGCAGTTTCTTGACATATGTGAAAGTATTATTTACAACAAAATATACAATTTATGTAAACCTAATGCTAGTCAATGAATAAATGGCCATGTATAGACGAATGGATACTGTTCAATCACAGTTCAGATCTCAATTTTTCAATTGTCTTTTCAATCCTGCCTTGAGTGAGAGTCTTGAGGTGATCTGGGAGACTATTATAGTATTCCACACACTGATAACAGATGGAGCCCATTTCTTGTCGTGTTTGGATAGTAGGTATAAATATGTTTGTATGATTTTGCGTGAAGTGTCCATGTATTTCATGCCCAAAAAATAATAATACACATGAAAAAACAGAATGAGATGAATTGAGATAGAAATCAATTGATACACACATATATTAATAATATACAGATGTATCACAGTTTTTTCAGGGAAAATGTTTGACTTTTCAGAGTGAGATTCCATAAACAAGGTACAACAACAAAGAAGGTACTCCAAAAAGATGCGAAATGCTCATCGAATGTAAAAAAAAACTTTCTTCAGTTAGCTCATTCTCTCGTTTGTGGAACTCTTGTCAACTCAAAGATTGGCTCCTTTTATTCTGTTCTGAAGTTCTTCAAAAAAGGAAAAGGTATTTCAATCTTGCTTTGATTCTTGATATCTTTGGCGCGGTTTTGGTAAAGTCACACTATTTTTTTTCCTCTAGTATCGTGGTTATAAATATCTCTATTTTCAAAGTATTATTCTTGCTTCATGTCAATCAGACATTCATATATGAAGCAAGAGGCTAGCATTTTGTATATCTTGTACTATTCAAATAATGGTTTGCAGTGTTCTGTTCAACTTTTTCTCCTGCTATCAAACTCAGATTTTTTTCCCGTAAAACATATACCTATATGCATTTAATAATTTCAATTGATTAACATGACCGTATATATATAACATATATATATAACATATGTACATGAAGTGACTCTTCCTCCCTCAAGTTACTTATTGAACGTTTTATTTTTTCAACAGACGAATAGCGGTTGATAATATTTGATATTTTATATCAGAATCCCTTCGACTGGATGGCTATGAAGGATTTCTGGTGAACTCTCCAACTATCTATTTGGAATCTACAGAATTTCTTCACCCGCCAAAGTAACAGATGGACGCTATCTTGAGAAGAAAATATATTGCCATCATGTTATTTTGATGTTTTCCAAGATGTCGTCCATATGCCATGTTGACTGCTGGTTGACTTCCGTAGATACCAAGATAGATAGATCTTGTTGACAACAGAAGTAATTCTGATATGAAATATATTACATTTGTGTACCTGGGCTCTTCCGATATTCATCAGTGCAGGTCATTTTTGTTTCATTTGCTCAGAATACACGGAACCTTTAGTTCCATTGATATTCATATTGATTGCAAGCCGATTATTCAGACATCGAATTCTATCAGCTTATGAACTAATATAGCCACATCTAACATTTTCAACAAATTTTGCAACTGGGACCATCTGTTCATTTCTATGATTTTGTTTCGTATTCATGTTGTTCTTTTATGACGGGTTTCAGATAATAGTCATAGCTCTGATTGAGAGAAGTACTCATACAGTATGCGAAAAGTTGTTGACACGCTTTGATCAAATCATGATTTAAACCTATCGTTTACCTAGCCAGGATAATCAGTTACCAGTTCGAATGGGTTTTTGTATAGTGCTGTGATTTGAATTCGAAAATGTAGCATGTGAGTTGATTTTGAGAACGAATGGTGCCGTTACATGATGTTTTTGTATGAGAACATCATGTACAGCTTATGGAAATTCGATAGATGTGTACATCCTCATTCTCATAAGCCAACGGCTCGGCGAATCGACTAAGCCCTCATAACATCTTTCTTTTACAAGAATCTTCACAATTCTATGATATTACCATCTTTTTCAGAGATCGCCACCATACAAAGAACTGGTCCTCTGTAAACCATTCTGGGCATTGATCATCCTCCACTTCGGCAATCTCTGGGGATTGTTTTTTTTGATGACTGCAGGACCCAACTTTTTATCATCCGTTTTAGGATTCACCCTCGGCCACACAGGCATTCTAGCTGCTTTGCCTTACTTGGCCAGACTCATTTTTGGATGCCTGTTTGGATTATTAGGCGATTGTATCGTTAAACGTTCCTGGATGGAGAAAACCACGATAAGAAAGAGTTTCGTGTTGTTCTGTAAGTGACCAAATGGGTTCTAGTCCGTAAGATAATGATGATAATAATAATAATAAATAGCATTCATTCATGAACTTATACAGTTACAAAAATGTGCTCACACAATTGTTCAATAGTGGCCAGATTTAGCTAGAGCTATTCTCACCTACATCTAACCACATTGAAACTGAAGATCCCTGTCTCCTTCACTCGTACAAGCCCTTCGGGGCTACTGAGGGTTGCTTTGGCAACTGAGGAGACGATTAACAATAACAATAACTGTGATATGCAGCATGATACACTGAATTATATAGGAAATGTGGCTATTCAATATCTGAATGAAAACATTATGTAATATCTAGCGGTTCTAATTTTTTTTTTCTCATTTTATATTTCATAGATTGTAGTCTTTTCATTCTTTCACTCATTTTTTTCTCTTCCTTTCATCTTAATTTGAATACTCATTTTATTCATTAAAATGGTTGTAACTACACTTTGAACTTTCTTATAATTATTATGCCCTGTGAATGGGTAACTGTTGGACAATGAATGCTATTATTATTATTATTATCATCATAACATATACAGGGTGTCCCTAGAAGATACCCACAAACTTCAAGAGGTGATGAGGGATTCTACAAAAGATAATGAGCCTATCTGGTAAAGCATATCATATAGCTATCTCTAACTGTCTTTGATACATGAATTGATAATTTCTGATCTTCGACGGCAAGAACAGAGGTTTTTTTATAAATTTTGACGCATTCTCAACTGATAATGAACAGGATGTGAGAAAAATTCTGTCAAACTCCGGTTCAAACAAACTTGAAAAAGTTATTTTCTCAAATGGAATTTTCCATCATATATGAATTGGAGACTTAATACTTTCCAAATGATACGATATGTTCTTATGCCTATCTTCCACGGTTTTTGAATTTGATTGACACTCCTGATACGCTATCGAGTTGGGCGTATCCTGTATACCTATTGTATGTAATTTTGAATATCTATCTTATTCGCGCACCAGCAAAAACTTATTCGAGCAGATCATATATTCACAGGTTCATGACAGTTTGTTGAAGAACTATTAGCACCCCTCAGAAGCATGATTTTGTAGCTGAGCCAATAACTTCAAATCTGTTAATCTTCACCAATAATGCATATGATGCTTCGAATAGTAATTGTCAAAAAGATACTATACTAGGTGGCCCAATGAAAACGAAACAAGGCCGATTTGACATAGTTATCGTTCGCAGAAAAAAAAAACGCTCGAGCCGGTCGATTTTCATTTGGAGAGGGAAATATTCTGCCCATATTTTCCGCTTCTTCACTTCAAACCCCTCGAAGGGGTGTGCTCCAACCCTTGAATATCAAATGGGATAAGGGGTACATCATTCTGAAAGTAATCGAAATCTCTTGCCTTGTTTTTGAATTCAATGCAGTAGTTCTTGAGGAAACACGTTTATGAAAAAAATCGGCAAGTAATGGAAAGTAATGCTTCCTTCCCTTTCATCACTATTTCCCATTTTGTAGTCAGAACGATGTTCATCTAAGAGGTGCCTAATGAGTTTTTTCTTGAATTCTGTCCTATCCAACATAACATAAAGAATCATTTATTCGATTGTCAGTTCCTTGATCTCTCAGTGAAATGCATACCTTGTTTCGTTTTCATTGAGCCACCCTGTATATACGGATATTTTGTAGGCATACGACGAATTGTTACAAATCAAGTAAAGATATGTTGAGAGAAAAAAATTGAAAATTAGTTGAAAAGAAACTTGACAATGTCGTTGAGTTCTTCTGAAGTGTGGCCAGAATATGAGAACAAAAGGCAACATCGTCAAGCAGAAATTTCCTGGAGAGTAATAGTACATAATGACCAAAAGGAAAATTCCGACATCTCGATGAAAGGAATAACAAAATCGATTCGAAATTCGCAAAAAATATTTTGAATAAAATTCTTAATGGAAATTGTTCGTCTGTTTTTCTTCCTGTGGAACGCCTATGAACGTTTTTCTTTGTTTTCAGCTCATATCATACCTGGACTGTTCCTCATATTCCAAACATTCACTGGATGCGACGTCACATGGGCCATAGTTCTGATAACTCTATCTTTGGGAATGAACGGCTCATCAACTTTGACGAACTTGCAAAACGCTCAAGATTTGGCACCAAATTTTGCCGGAACCATATATGGAATAGCCAATTGTATAGGAAGTACCGCGGGATTCATATCTCCGACCATTGTGGGGTATCTCACTGTGGAACACGTGAGTTCATTTCAAGACGATCATATTATCATTTGTTTCGAATACATTCACATAACGAGAAATAGTTGGTTCGAAAATACTTGAATGTATTGAAGGCACGAAATGAAACATTGTGAAGAACTGAAACGAATGAGAATAGAATCAAAACTCATTAGCCTGAGGAAAACTGCTAAGCGAATATCATCATTAAATACTGTCTGTAAGTTTTTCGAGGAGGTGGTTCATTCGAAATTAGCTGAACATATCCTAACTGAAAATGGACGACATATGGCTGATTGGAGTATTATCAAGATCATAGGAAAAATTTGGAGAAGAAAAGTATTTTAATTGTGTTGAGAACGGGAGCAGATTCGTTTCCCGAACGTCCACCAAGATAAGTAGAAGTTTTATTCTTATCAAATATATCTGTATCTCCAAATTCTCCAAGAACAAGGTGTCACTGACAAATTGAGAATTTCTCCTTCAGGTATCTAAAGGTATAATTTCAAGCGCAGTGACATTTTGGAGCAGATCAGAAAATCTGTCCTTGCTACAAATATATAAAAATCATTTTCAATAACTTCTCCATTATTTTTTGGAAACGAGGAGAAAAAATCCCACAAGAAGCTGGAAAATGAACATGATCGGTCATTAACCAATTGAAAAATTCCCACTCATGTTAGTAGAGTGGGCGTATCGGAAAAAATAAATATATACAAAATATACACTATCATGGGCTATCACTGAAAAATGATGACTTGATTCAAGAGCAATTCCTTCATTCCGAACAGTGATCAATATAAATGATCAATATATAATAATAAAAATATTGCCTGACAAAGAACGAAATTATTATCCATAAATTCAAAAAGTACTGTGTTATTACATCTCTTTTTCATGAAATCATGTTTGCTCAACGAGAATGTAGGTAAAATTCCTTGTTGAGAAGTTAACTATGTTACTTTCATAGATAGGTGTAGCTTGAAAAATCTTGCCTGTATCTCTTGAATTATGTCAGCCTATAACAATGAGAGTGAGACGTACCACAATATGTTCACCGATTGATCTGAACAATTAGGATCTTTCATCTTTCTGATAGAACAGACAGATAGATAGACAGATAGACAGAAGCTGCAGAAGTCATCATATCTGGAAATCTACCAAAATCATCGATCTAAGTGTTGAATGGAATCGAAGAAATTATAACGCCTCAGTTCCAACCATTCAATTTCCTAGGGTTCGGGTTGTCTCGACGAAAATTTAGATTTGACTAATGAGCCAACGTGATGACACGGTTTTCACTTTGTTTGATCCTTCTGGTCAGATTCATACTCAATATACACACAAGAACAATACATACATGATATGATAAAACACATGTGCGGGAAGCACACAAATCAAAACTAATAACATACATCCGGCAAATTGTTAGTTCTAGAAGTTTCAAAGCGAACTGGAAAAAAAACAGCAGGAAAGCGAAATGAATTGCCAAAATGTTGAAAAGTCGATGAAAATTCATTTTCGTAATATTGATACTATGCATACTATGAGACAATGAATGCAATGAATGCAATGAATGCTAATTCTCTTCCCAACATTCGTGAACCGTATGAGATACGAAGTAGGTTGAATGTGAGCAGAGTTGAAGATTTCGGAGCCAATCAATATTCCGATGATAATGTCTTTCCCGACCCAAGTTCAATAGATAATTCAAAATGAATGAATCCGAATTTCTATTTCTTTCGATTTACATAATATGACTATTTTTCATTCTTCCAGAATGGTTTGGAGGAATGGCATACCATATTCTACATTGGTTCTACAGTTTACATAGCTTGTGGTGTCATATTTTGCTTATTCGGAAGTGGAAATATACAACCATGGAACGACGTATCTGAAGCAGAACTGGATGGTATTGAGAACGTTGGGTTTGAGGACATCAACACATCGAAAGAAGAAAAAAAATGAATCTGTGAAGTCGATTGAAGAAATAAAAGTTCTGTTCGATATGTGTGTTCTATCATTGCTTCCAGGATGACCTTTCCCAATATTACAGAATAACAGAAGATAGTATTCGATTGCAGTTGATTTCTTCCCGTTTATTGATAAATATCAATTCATTTGCTCAAAGATATCTTCCTTCCAGTGGGATATGAATTGAATATTCCTCAAATTTGAATTATAACGTGTTTGTTAAGAATAATAGATTAGATAAAAATTTATGAATCTCATAACGATTCAAGGGTTCTGTACTGGAACCCTTGCTAACAAGAAAAATTCGAAATGATGAAAAAATCAACGTCAAAAGTGTACAACATACGTACAGGGTTTCCCCGTATATTTTTGCAACCCGCCTACAGAGGTTGATTCGAGAAAGATTATTACGAATTTTCATATTTTTTTCTGAATCGTCAGAATTTCTTGTCGAAAACTCCAAATTATTTCAGCAAATGTCATAATTTGACATGTTGTCAATGTCAATGTCATGTTGAATGGAATACTCTGTATATTATCTCATTACATAAGAGCTGTTCTCTCGAATATGAAAAAATAATCACATAACATCATTCATTGAAATAGAGGTATAGATATTAGTAAAGTTATAAAAACATTATTCATCCATCAAAACTCACATTTTTTTTAATTTTTTCTTATTGTTCACCACCCAACAGAAATCCATTCACAGGGTGGGAAAATTATAGGTACAAACATATTCTACGAGTCAATTAATGAATATAAATTGAGAGCGTGAAGATATGAAACATATCGCATAGTGAATAATATTAAAAACTGATTTCTTTCAAGGAATTTTCGAGGTATTCAGAATGAAACAGATGGGATTGTCTAGAATTCACTCTGGGAACATGAACACCTTATATCGAAATATTAGAGCGGATATGTTCCTCCTATTCTCAAGAGAAATAAAGTTTTGTCTCTCTAATGAAGCAGTATTAGATATTCCTATAGCAGGGTAGACACCATCTTCTTTGAATGATAAATATTTCATGAAGCGTCTATGGATTCGTTCAGATGCATACTCCATTTAAGATCGGACATAAGATTTATACAAAAGGAGCATTGTATCTGATTTCGTAAAATCACGAGTATTCCTGACAATGAAACCTGAAGCCGTAGAACATTCATTGGTGATTTTATTGCTGTGGGTTGAAAAAGATAATGTATGATCGAATGTAATACCTAAGTCACGAACAGAGTTGGATCGAGGAAGCACCTCATTGCCAATTGAGTAATTGAAAGTGAAGTCATTTTGCTTACGTGGAAAAGTTCGACTGCAGGTGATTATTCATGCACCAGGTATGTACTCTATCTAGGGCGATTTGTAAAGTAGCACAATCACTCATGTACTTCATTTTTCTATATGATTTTAAATCATCTACATATAATAAACAGTCGACTCCAAGATTCCCAATAATATCATTTATAAAAAGATTGAAAAAAAGTGGTCCCAAGACAGAGTCTCGTGAACACCTGATGTTGTTTCAAATCTCACGGAACTCTGACCAAGACACTCTACATAGAGAGAGCGGTTTTTTAAATAGGAATTGAAGAAATTATCCAAGTTACCTGAGAATCCGAAGACATTTAATTTACTGAGTAATATATCATGGTCAAGCTTATCGAAGGCTGCATAAATAACATCAACTTGAGCATTATAATCGAATGCGTCAGTTATGTACTGAGTAGTGAGAGATTGGTAGTAGTTGATCTCCCTTTGGAGAAGCCGTGTTAAAACTCGGTAATTTGATTTTTGACATGATCAAATAGTGGTTTATTAAGTAGGATTTCAAAGGATTTCGAGAAATTATTCACAATTGTAATCGGTCGATAGTTCTCTATAT
This sequence comes from Gastrophysa polygoni, assembly GCA_963576655.1. Lineage (NCBI taxonomy): Eukaryota > Metazoa > Arthropoda > Insecta > Coleoptera > Chrysomelidae > Gastrophysa > Gastrophysa polygoni. Next base: position 1,161,525 of record OY755092.1, read on the forward strand.
CGTGTTTATCGCCTTTTTTGAAAACTGGTATCAATTTAGACTGTCTCAATACAACTGGAAACCGTTAATGTTTCAATGAGAGGTTGAGAAAAAATTTTGAAGGTTCAGCAAATACGGAGGCACAGTCATGAATCAGGAGAGCAGGTATTTTATCAGGAGAGCTTCAAAAACTTCACTTTCGGTAAACTCGGTGATGATTCAAGCATCGTTCGTTAAGTTGACAGTGGGATCATTTCGAATAGTTTGACCAGGTATAGCGAAAGAATTTTGAAAATATTCAGCGAAAGCATTAGTAATGCTTATCAGATCATTATGTTCGATACCATTGTAGACCATCGTCAAAGGTATAGACGACGAATGTTTTTTTTTTTGTAATGAATTGCCAGAAATTTTTAGGGTCTGTTTTGATTTGCTGGTCGATATTTCGGCAATAGAGTTTATAGTTAAATTCAATTCCTGACTTCACTTCTGATAGTTTGGAATTTTATTGAAGCAAGCTGATCATTGGATTTTTTGTATCTGCTTCATGCTTTGTGCTCGAATTATACTAATGCGGATAGTTTCTTCTACAAGCAGTAACTTGGGGCACTACAGAGGAGTCAATTGAACCATTCAATTTGAAATAGAACTGATTGAATCCTTCATTTAAATCAGAAACATTTTTCAAAAACTTCCAATTAGTAACAGCAAGTTTTTCATAGAGCTCGAGGAGATTTGCTTTTTTGTAGTTATAATAAACCGAGTTGATTTTATTCTTATCATTACGACGCTTACCGATCGAATCATATGTAATTAGAAGGGAGGGATGATGATAGTCTTCTTCAATTAATATTCCAGGAGCAGACACAATAGCACATAGGAAGTTTGCTAAAACCGAAAATAAAATGTTGTTATTACTATTGGTGATACCATTGTATTGATCTAGCTCGAAAAAATTCAGAAAGCTCGAAAAGGGTGTTATATGTTTCCAATGTGTTATTTGGAGGAATATATAGAAGAATAATGTAACAAGAGTGATGCTCTACTTTTATTTTCGCAAATAGTATGTCGATCATGTATAAATCATTGAATGATGGAAATGCCTTCAAATTTAGATTTTCAACAGTACAGATGTCGATTGCGATCGCCACACCCCCGCCACGAGTGATATTCATATTTCCAAAATCACGATCACATCAAAGAACAGTGTATCTGTTCGAGTCGAGCAGTTCATCATTTTCTACACCAGGGCCTAACCACGTTTCTGTTATTGAAATAATTGAATAATGGCTACATGTAGATACATGCAGCAATTTGGTTGTCTTCGAATTGAGTCCACGCATGTTTCGATAGTAAACTGACAATTTCAAACTAGAAGTTGTAGCAGTTGATTGACAAAAACTCGAATTCAGGGAAGATGATTATTGAAAATAGCATCATTCTGAACACAAATGTACTGTAGTAGAGTATCCTCATCCAGTTTTTCACTGATACCAACCATCCTGACGTGAGGTTTCAGAGTCTTCAAAATACGGATATCATAGTCAGTAGACATTTTTTCATCGGCAATTTCCTTGATCTTTCTCGCATTGTCGGTATTGTTGCTTCCCAGCAATATTCCTCCATGTTTCAGATTCCTAGCATAATTGAATTCCATATTTATGGGGTTGATATGATGCAATAAGTCTGATTTCGTACGTTGATTTTCTCGTTCGGGATCTCTCGGTTTGAAAACGATTTTCTGTAATGGTGGCCCAGCTAATTTTCCTGCATATGTAAGTTTATCAACAGGAATTTGAACAACAAAAATAGCGCTAGATCCTTCGTCATCCCGATGGCACCTTGGTATAGCTGACTATGTTTATCCAACCTTAATTTTTATTGAGATCTTTCAACGCTTGTATTTCGAAAAAACGTATTGATGAAATGAAATAAATACATATATTTTTGAAATCAGAAGAAATATCTCTTTCAGATATATAGATGTACAAAAAATGACATTTTCCGTTTGAAAGATACAGAAAGAGTTATTTTGAAAATTATCACGTTTTGGACACTTTCTACATCTATGAAGTTACCATTGAGCTGAGAGAATCTTGCAAATAACCCAGTCGCGTACTCGAAACATTTTTTAATGGACACCCTATATTTCAGTATCTCAATGAATTCTACACCCCACTACTGGCTAACACGATGAATCTCGAATAATATCGGTTTCCATTTCTCAGCCTTTTGTGGGATTTTCTCATTTCGTTTTTGAAAAGTGAAGTAGAAGTTATTGAAAATTATTTCAATATATTCGTAGCAAGGACAGATTTTGTGATCTGATCCAAAATGTCACTGCGCTCGAAATGAAACCTTTAGATACCTAAAAGAGAAATTCTCTATTTGTCAATGACACCTTGTTTTTGAAAAATTTGGAAATACAAATATATTTGATGAGAATAAAAATTCTACTTACCTTGGTGGACGTTTTGGGTTGGGAGATGAAAGATATGTATATAGGCAACGATAACTATGCATTATAAATTCAGATGCTTATGCAAAAATCCAATTAAGCTGGTCCCGTAATTTTCCAGCTTATATCAACGCTGACGAACTGCCAAAAAAAAAAAATTGCACGAGTTAGTAATCCTAAACTTTATCCTAAACTGCTATCTAAATCTACTTGAAAACATGGTTTCTCTGACATCATATTACTGAAATTAAAACACTGCCTCGTAAAGCTTCGGCTACGCCAATGTATGATCGAAAAGAGTCCTAAATACTGAAGATTAATAACGTAGACTCTGTTATCTAAAGCCGTATTCTGGGAGGAAGCTCAAGCCAGATTCTTTCTTCAATTCAGTTTCCGGATTCAAGTTCTTCACCTGAACAACTTTTGAAACTATTTGTACACTGCTAATGATGATGAAATGATGATGAAATTTATGAGCGACAATATGTAGACAGTGCGAAAATTCTCCATTTTATGGAAGCTGAAAAATATCATCCAAAGACAAAATCTATTGTTTCAAAGCAATATAAGTTGTGTGATGTGTGATGAACAAATTCATTCGTTTCGTAATCTATTTTAATTCCATACAAAGTCTACCTAACTAGCTTGGATTCAGTTCTATGAAATGTGAACATCCATTCATCCATAACATACATTGAAGATATTAACCGTACTCATATAATTCATCCAAGGAATAGTATGTTCATTTTTCTGGATTTTCTTGTATTCCTCTCTCGTTCCTGAAACATTTTGGAAAACGCTTTCGTTTTCAATATAAAATCTATCTCTGATGTTGATAAGAAGTGTCAATCGACAACATTTTTCACTATAAAATACCACCTCTGGAAACAAAATTCAGAATTCAATTTCATGACAAGAATAAATCACACACGAAGTTCAATCAAAATCGAAGAGACGAATTTTGGGTAATTCATGAAAAACCGATTTTTCATTAAACTTTGGACATCTCTTTACTCGGAAACGGAAGATAGGACACATGTTCATGTAAACTTTCCTCATGAAATATGACAGGGAATCACCACCTGATATCAATGACATCATTCAAGTTTCCTGTGAATTGTTCATAATACCTAGGTCTTGGTTCATTATTTGGTTCATATTACGATGAATGAAAAATACTTCCTACACTTTTTAATTCTGGATGACAATTCATCACATGTTCTTGAGATAACCCTATTACATTCACCATGAATAATGAATATATTCATGTAATTTCAATTCGAGTAGTTCAAGCGACCCGGCATGATCATTCACAATGACATTTCTGTGACACTCGCGCGATTGTTTCAAACACAACCGCGGGCGCCATGGCCAACTGAGAATAACTTGACTCAAGAATACGCGATTTTCTGGAACAGAGAGATGTTAATTTGCCCATTATTTCGATAACTACAAATTTTTGGAACGGACGATCCGTCACAAAATTTCCCTCATTTTTAATGGTGAATCATATAGAATTATCGAAATAGGGAGTTTTCATTTGAAAAAAATGACTGTCGATAATTTTTCCAAACTAACCTTCAATGTCAGTTTCTGATCACCCTGTATTTTTTATTATCAATATATCATCATAACATCACTAGAGTAGATCAACTTCTATGAAGAAACCAACCCCCATGGAATAATTGAAGGTTCCATATAGGATAAATTGGGAGTTGTCATTTTTTAAATAAAATCAAAATACGAAACAGGTTAACGAACAGCTGCCGTGAGAAACTCTGTATGGAGAACTGGAAAGAGAATCATTGTTAAAACTTGTGGGGATGGTGGACCAATAGGAATCCAACAGAAATATTCTTGTTATCGTGAAGCTCTCTATATCTCCAGAATTGATGTCATCTTTGTCATTTTCATCCCGTATTTTACACAATTCATTGATTCCTCTTACGATTCTGCTTCAAATGTATATATCCCATACCTGAAATGAGCCGAATTTCAGTTATTTCAGTTTCTCTTGGAGAACTAAAAAGTACATGTGTACTACAAAGTAAGTGATATGTAGTGTGAGTTTCTCGAGGAGGTGGTACATCAATTTTTCAGCTTTTTGTGGGATTTTCTCTCCTCGTTTCTGAAAAATAAAGTAGAAGTTATTGAAAACCATTTCAATATATTTTCAGTAGAGACAGATTTGTGATCTGCCTCGAAATGTCACTGCGCTTGAAATTAAACCTGTATATACCTAAAAGATGGATCCTCCATTCGTCAGTGACATCTTGTTTTTTGGGAAAATTCCTAAATATAAATATATTTAATAAGAATGAAAACTTCTACTTATCTCAGTGGACGTTTCGAGAACAAATCTGCTTCCGTTCTCAACACAATTAGAACACTTTTCTTCAAAGGAAAAGAAGACAACATTCAAAAATGAAAAATCAGAGAGTCTGCTCGCATTCTTCTGAACGGAGACAATGCTATTCCTCCTTGTTCAGTTGATATACATAGAACTTGTCACCCATTTCTGAAAACTGAATATGAAAATGGAAAATTCAATATCGATTAATGGAAAACACCTGGTAACCAGAATTCCCCCGTCTGCCAAATAGTCACTTTCAAGTGTCAAAACTAACTGAACATTGAGAAATTTTGCGAAGAAAAGTATTCTAATTGTGTTGAGAATGGGAGCAGATTCGTTCCCGAAACAACTACTGAGATAAGTAGAAGTTTTCATTCTCATTGAATATATTCATATTTTCAAATTTTTATCAAAACAAGGTGTCACTGACAAATAGAGAATTTCTCTTCTAAGTATCTAAAGGTTTGATTTCAAGCGCAGTGACATTTTGGGGCGGATCACAAATCTGTCCTTACTACAAATATATCGGAATACTTCTCAATAACTTCTACTTCATTTTTGAGAAACGAGGAGAAAGAATCTCACAAAAAGCTGAAGAGATTAATAGTGATATATAGTTACTCAATCAAGAATGTTGAAGGTTCAACGGATTCCTCACCATTATCACGCGCAACTATAAGTAATTCGGAGTTCAGTTCAATTTCAATATAAAAAAGGAGGAAGAATTTTGCCGAGAAAGACAGATAGTATATTATATACCTAGGGTGAGAAGTGAGCTACTATAAAGCAAGCACTGTTGCTGGCTAATACGATGTTCCTCGGACATTATAGGTAGCCCTTTCGTGTTGTCCACATAAAAAATATGAATATATACATAAAACATATATTTTTTGTATTCAATGTCCGAGCTGAATTATAGCATTTTCACCCGAGGCATACATAATATTTTTTCCACTACTTACACTGAAATTTCAGCATGAATCAATAATTCCGATTTTCATTTCCACTGAAGGAGAAATACCATTCAGTATATTACTAAAACATAAACGTAGACTAGAGATGCGATTGGACACGTAGGTATGAGGGATCGGAATTTAATATCGATTACTCATAAATATTGCAAGTATACATGGTGGAGACCTCAGCTGGAATAAATTCGCTATCAGGCAGGTGAATAATATTTCTTCAAGGATTCCCTGAATACCACAGCGTTTCATACATTCACCTACATTTTGCGAGTAATATGAGGAATATAGGCCTTCAATGGTAGCTGAAACTACCCTCAATATGTTCTTTCAAATGCAACCCTATGGCTTGTGACCCCTCATTGGAAAGCTGGTAAAAAATTTCATTTTTTCCACATTTCTGGGTTGCATGAACTGAAAACGAAATTATGAAGTTGAATTTATTCTCAACGTAACAATTGCTCAAAGTGTGTTCCATTCACTTGTTGGCAGCATCCCAGTCTGTGGTAGGTTTCGTCCCTTACATTATTCAACATTTCCAGTGTTATTCCACTGATTTCCTCTCGTGTCCTTTCCTGCAGGTGTGCTATGTTGTTTGGTTTTTGAATGCAAACCTTACTTTTGATATGTCCTCAAAAAAAGAAATTCAGTGATGTAAGATCTGGAGACCTTGCTGATCATTCAATGGTACCTCGCCTTCCAATTCTCCAACCGTGAAAAATTCTGTCCAGATATTGATGAACAATAGCATCGTAGTTTTTCTCGTATCACAAGAGCCAGTTGGTGCGCTGGATCCGCTGGATTTTCTTCTAGAGCAAAAAATTCATCTCCGTTTTGTCATCATGACCCATGACATGACCCATCTCTCGATATTGTGCCTTTATTATACTAATTGTACCTTGAATCATGGGTGGCAAATCAGGATGTTCTTTTCGAAATAGGCGAACAACTTTGCGTTGAGTTCGCGCCCATCATCATAAGAATCTCAATTTTCAGCGATTCAGTTAAACAAGACATTTCAACCAGTTCGCAACAACGCTTATTTTCGAACTCTGAATTCGGCATACGAACTTTGCGGCTGTGTAGAAAAACTAGCAAAAAATGACGGAATAAATCAGTTGTAGCAAAAAATTGCCTGGAATTTTCTGCGGACACATCTGAGAAATGAGTTTTACACATCGAAACTGAAAAACACACATTTTGACCGATTGTTATGTTGGGAATAGATTTCTTCAGAATTCCGTTTCGAATTTATGCAACCCTCAGACAGAATATATCTTGATCAGTACGCTGGATTCTACTTTTCACCAGATTTCCAATAAGTGGTCACAAGCTATATGAATCCATTTGAGAGAAACATGTTGAGGGTAGTTTCAGCTAAAATTATTTATTCATTCCTAAGGTCTCCACCCTGTAAGTCAAAAATACAGTGTTCATCGAAATAATTTGAAATATCCAAAAACTCATGATCATCGCCAATGCTACCACTACCCTCGAACTGATGTACGTAAAAAATCAGTCTTCGAACATAGGTAAGTGTTCTCTCAGTTGATGCCCATCTCTAATTAGCACATGCCAGTGACAGCCCAGCACCTGTATGATATTATGTGACATTTTTAGAACTGATGATCATTCATAATTCGGAACGTTTCGGTTAATAATGAATGTTTCTTTGGTTGCATAGGCATTGGTATATACACGTGTGTTGTATACTACATATCATCGACGCTATTGACAGTTCTTTAGCTAGGTAACATTCCCTTATCATTATTCACCTAGGTCAAAAAAGTGCTACTTCTCATTAGCAGAATTATTTGAATAATGGTGATCTCTCAGGTTATTGGAGAAAAATATTATTGAGATCGGTAGAGCATTATTCGTGTTCTTTTATAGTCCACCACACGACCATTGATTTCTTTATACTAATGAATATAAGAATCAGAATTATATCGCAAATTCCAACACACTTCAGTGTCAACTGACTCAGAAACAAATATTTTTAGTCACAACGTTGAGTATGGAAAAAATAAAAGCATCAACATGAAGTACAGTATATGCGACAAACCTCATTGAACATACAGGGTGGCCCAATGGAAACGAAAAAAGGCCGATTCAACATAGTTATCGTTCTCAGGAAAAAAACCCTCGGACCGCTCGAATCCCTCAAAGGGGTGAACTCCAACCCTTGAATCTCAAATGGGATGAGGGGTCAAGTGATACATCATTTTGAAAGTAATTCAATTATCTTTCTAACGCTTCCTAATTCCTGTATAAGTTGAAAACAAACAGTTCACTTCATCGATACTAATGAAGAGTACTTTTTCATTACCTGGTTCGATCTATCCAGAAATAACACTTCATTATGTTGAAGCCAGTCCGGCCCTGGCGAAATAAAAGGATTGCCAAATGTGATTCAAATGGTCAGTTCCGAGGATTATATCAAATTATTATCAGGTGAAACCTAGTACTTTGCCCATTATCATATTTTTCTTATTGTAAACCACCCAACAGAATTTACAGGATGGGAAAATTATAGGTACAAACATTCTCTAAGAGTAATCGAATTAATATAAATTAAAAGCGTGAAGATATGGAACATAGTGATTAATATTAAAAACAATATTTTTTCAATGAAGCAATGCTGCAAGAGAATATGTCGCATCTTTCATTGATATCATCGTAATTGTTGCAAATTCTGTACGATGGTGAGTTTTTCTGTACATTTGTTCGAGGTACTTTGAGATAAAATGGATTGGATTGTCTAGAATCCACTCTGGGAACATGAAAACTGAGCATTCTCAAAACAGCATTACAGTCGATTTGGCCATGGATCAACTTATATGGAAATATTAGAGCGGATATGTTCCTCCTATTTTCAAGAGAAATAAAGTTATGCCTCTCTAATAAAGCAGGGGAGACACCATCTTCCTTGAATGATAAATATTTCATGAAGCGTCTATGGATTTGTTCAAGGCTATTTATATGAACATTATAATATGGACACAGATGCATACTCCATTTTAGATCGGACATGAGAGTTATACAAAAGGAGCATTATATCTGATTTCGTAAAATCACGAGTATTTCTGACAGTATGTCAGGCGGTATCCGTTGTGGGCGGGTGTCTCTTTGGGTGGTTACGGGGATTGCGTAGGAAAATAATATATACTCTCCCTATCATTTTGATACAATTTAACTGAATCCGGCAGAAAGCCACATATTCTGGGCCAACTTGTATACCTGTCGTAACATACCGAGCACTTTTTTCTATGATAGATAGCAATTCAATATAAATTTCTCATGCTAAATAAGGAATATGTCCATGGATGATTGCTCCCAGGAAATTTGAAGTGAAGAAATATTTGGGAAGATTTCCCAAATAAATGATGTCAGAGCTAAAAAGGCACACCGTTCAGGTTTTTGAAGCTTATAATATCCAACATAGTGAAAATGAGACAGCATACATTATCAATATTGATTCGTGTTCTGACTGCACCATTGATGTTTAGCATCTTGAATAATGAATAAAATTGGGGAGTATGAAATTTTGTCACATTTTGAAGTGTTGAAGGGGTTCTTATTGTAATACATACAGAAAAGAATGATTTCTTGGATTTTTGCTTGATTGAGGATCATAAATGTTAAAATACAAAAATATCATATAGTTTCCATACAGTGCGCGAAATATGCATTTTGCACACTCTTTTGCACACGGTGTCGTGGACAATGTAAAAAAATTTATCTATCTATCTCTATCTATCTATCTATCTATCTATCTATCTATCTATCTATCTATCTATCTATCTATCTATCTATCTATCTATCTATCTATCTATCTATCTATCTATCTATCTATCTATCTATCTATCTATCTATCTATCTATCTATCTATCTATCTATCTATCTATCTATCTATCTATCTATCTATATATCTATCTACCTATCTATCTATACATATTTTCGATGAGTCAGGTAGGCAATTATCGAATTGAAGATAGGAGTACTGTCTGTATGTTATTCAAGGAGGTGGTTTATTCAATTTCATAGATTTTTTGGGTTTTTCTCCACGTTTCTGGTAGATAAAAATAGAAATCAAATAGAAAAATCATCACAATATATTTGTAGTAAGGACAGATTTTGTGATCTGCTCCAAAATGTCACTGCGCTTGGATTTCAACCTTCAGATACGTAAAAAAAACTCTTTATCAGTGACACCTCGTTTTGTGAAAATCCATAAGACAGAAGTGGATATTTATGTGTTAATATAGTGAGCGAAATGCTACTCGATACTACGATGCTACGATTCTCTCGACTATTTTTTCAACTCGGCTGCGCCTCTTAAAAAAATCAGTTCTCGATCACCAAAGTATTTCGTCCACGAGTGAAATTTTCTCTACAAACGTAAAAAAGGATATCTTCTGATAATGAAATTCGGATATCAAATGAAATTTCAGATTTGACACTTGCCTCCAACCCCCAAAACTGCGATATCTCGAGCTGTACCCGAATTATTCGGCTTAGGAATAATAAATAATAATAAATGTCTTTATTCATCACAATCAACTAAGCATACATCTATCTATCTATCTATCTATCTATCTATCTATCTATCTATCTATCTATCTATCTATCTATCTATCTATCTATCTATCTATCTATCTATTTCTATCTATCTATCTATCTATCTATCTATCTAGAGAATAATGATTCTCATAAAAAGTCAGGAATATATTATTTTCAAATAGGAATATTCCGGAACATATACCAACAGAATGATGTTTTGGGGGGTGAATGCACTCCACTTGGGTTTTTTTGAGGCTGAGCTACCTAACACAGCGTTCTCAACCTGTGAGGCGCGCCCCTCTAACTGGGCACTACAACTCTACGTAAGGGCACGCTAGCACATCAAATTGAAAAAAATAATAGGAATACTAATGAATGAAGATTATTTCACATTGAGGAAAGCGAAATGATATTCATTCTGTCATTACGAAACATTGGGTAAGTACAGTACACGTTCAAAATAATGAACTATTTAACTATTCAATCATTATAAATATGATTGTATCAGTAGGTTCTGTCAAATGCCAAATGGAACTAATAATGAACTAATCAATACTGCATCAAAAATGGCTAGTAGCTTATCAACGAGGCTTGGGCCTGTCTCAGACTGCAAAGTTATTCAAAAGAAGGTTTTATATTACAAATACCTACTCTCAGTTATTCGGAACCTATATTTTGTCTTCAAAGCAGCTACCGCAGAAAATACGGCTTCGCAATATGGCAATAATATACGAAATGCTCTTGTTTTCAGTGCCTGAAATCCATCATCCACCTCTGGCCGAAATTCACAGAGAGATTCACTCTAAAACTAGTTTTACTGAAAATCGTTATCGAGAATTGGGTCCTGAATAATGAGAGGTTGGTGAACGATGACCTAACATAGTGAAAATCTTTTCGTCAATAATTTTTCTTCCTTCTACCACTTTGAAGGTGGGTAGATTGTGAGTATTTCCTGAGTTGGACTTGAGTGTGACTGAAGTCACTAAACAATGCAGACGTCTACTTACTGATTCATTTCCCAATAAAAAAAATGGATTCCTAGATGATTATTCAAATTGATCTTCGTGAATTCCGCAGGGGCCAAGATAACAGTTATCTAATTAATCGTTCCATTATTAGTTTGCATAATAAGATAGACCTGTTTTCAATGAGTTAGGTAGGTATTTGTCGAATTGAAGATAGGAGTTCCACTTCGGAATATCAGAAAATTACTCGGTAGATATCGCCGATTCAACCTGTAGATATTACCTGCTCGCAAACAGCAGGTATTTAAATACAAATAATACTCAGGCAGTGCGAGTGGTGTGCTGAAGTTATTTAGTCGTTTTGGCGCGATTCAAATCGAACAAAGTGCGAATAATTCGAGTCAACAAGTTCCCAGAACGTACTGTTAGTCGTGATACTCAAGAAAATTGGATTTCTACCTGTGGATTTGAAATTAATGGTGAGACGTGACCGTTGTTTGGTTTTCCGCAGGAGAACATTTTGTGGTTGAAAATTGCCTGTTCGGACAGAATTGCATTCAGCATAGTAAGTCACGAAGAGGTTTTTATGCAAACAGGTGAGTATTTGATTTCACGATTCTCAACCTAGTATGTGAGACATCCGTTTTTGAGTCACTTCATGAAATCTTCATTGGTTTTCGATTTCGACCAGATATTCTTCAAATAGTAGACTTCAATGACCTGAAAATAACCGAAAGCGCAAAATTCTAACAAAATCCAAGTCCTACTAACGTCTGCTTTCAGGAATTGAATTTTAGGATTCCATATTGAAAATTTTTCAAAGAAGCATGTATGCTATTCGATTCACAATGTTTTGAATCGGACTTGTACCAACATTCATTGAGGATGTTGAAGTGATAAAGATTTCATAGCCAATTAAAAGATGCACCCTATTACAATAATTTTTGTGTTCATCAATTCACTCTAATATGCGAACAAAAAAACATTCGAACAGTTGAATATCGAAAGTGACATATCGAGGTTTCGAAAAATCATGAGAATTTATGTAGTACTGACAGTATATTGATTGATTAAAATGAATTCGAAAAATATAATTTCAAGGGCAGTAAAATTCTGGGGGAGGCATCTGTCTCCACTATTCATTATCATCATCATTATAATTCTCATTTTTATAATTAGGAACGTAGAGAGAAAACACCAGAAATCTGTAGACAGTGAGTTCGTATAGTGTCGATAATAATGGAAAATGCAAGTTTGAAGCTAACACTAGAAAGGTTGCGATCATATCCGTTCGGCAAAAGAAGCTGCGATAGAATTCAATGAAAGACGGACAAGTAAGTTGTAAAACTATACAACACATCAATATAGTATTCGATGAGAGAGGATGTATTCAGGAAAAAATGTATTCATAACCAGGTAAATTGAACGTCTGAGAATGAATCAATAGAAGGTTCAGTGCATTTTTGATTCGGCTACAAAATCATCACTTTCACAAATCTATCATTTTCATAACAAATATACGGTTCTCAAGTTCTCTTTAGTGGTTCCATATAGTTTTGGTCTTGCAGAATCCAAATTTCTATTTTGCTACCCTGCCGCAGGTCGGCTTCATGAACAAGCATGCTAAGAAGCTCAAAATTTCCACACTTTTTTCCAGTTTTTCATTAAATATTTCCCAATCATTCGGACATGAGAGAATGAAGCGCCATAACATTGAGGGAAAGCGAGTTCAATGTACTTACACGTGGGTTTTTGTTGACAGTAGGTTTGTGTATTTTTCGAAAAAAAAAACTTCCAAAAAATGTACAATTCAATCGTGAAAATCAGAGAATGATTAACGTATTTTGAGAAATATTTTGGTCATCCCAAAAAGAATATCCCGAAAATAAAAACTGAAGAAAATATGGAAATTCTTAGTTTTTTTTCCATTTTTCTTCGTGACACCCTCCTCCTATAGGGCAACAAACACGAAATTATAATTCATCACCCCAAAAAGAGATATAAAAATGTTTTCTTATGACTACCTATTAGAACAGCACTTTCAACATTGTTTCGAAAGTAGCCCATTTCCCTATGGCAACAGGAAAGTCGCAAGTTAAGTGTGGAAATATTCGAAAAACGCAAGCTTGCAGAAATTGAAAAATGTAATGATATTTCTCCTGGAAATTCCAATGCCTGAATCATCACATATGATACTTCAGATATTCAGACTGATTCGACATCCTCATCTCTCAAAAAATGTATCCACTACATCATGCATAACAAGTTCGAAAAAAAAATACTGTGGATACATGCATGACAATGAATTTGCCCAGCCTGACACATAACATGGTTAAGTGAAGTTGGTTCATGAAGAGAACAGCGGAAATATCCGAAGATTACGAACTTCAATAAAGTCTTAGGAAAAATGATGTACACAACTCGTTCCAATCACTCGTTACATTTCCCTCTGAATATCTACTCGTGCGAAATATGTCACTTTCCACTCTAGTTTGTAATATAGTATTGTCGATTGCATGATATTTTTTTCGATATTGTTGATATCGATACTAGTTATATGGGGTGGGTTTGGGCGTTTTGGACGTTTTCGCAGAACGGCCAGAAAGTCGCTGTTTTTCAGCTCGCTTCTGCTCCGAGAGAGAGTTATTTTCAAAAAAGGGTACAAGTTCCGAAATATGAAAACTGAAAAATACGTAAATTACAAGGTTTTTTGTGACATCCATTGTGAAGCCGACCTTACGAGGCAGGACCGCGGAGAAAAAAAAACTTCCGCATTTTTTCTGTCGAAAACGACAGTTATGAACACCAATTGTTTGGACTAAGTAGAAAGCATGAAAAACAAATGGATCACAGTGTATAACATTAGGTTCATGAAATGCTCTTAACGATGAATTCGATTCAGGAATAGATTGATTATAATTCTCCAATTGACAGGATTTCATAATGTCGAGAGTCGAAATGATGATTTCGAACAAATTACGAATCACATAATATCAGTTTCATTTTTATCTATCTATCAATTTGAATGTTCGAATCGTAAAAATAATTATTCAAATACGACAAAACTCATAACGAACTACCGATTAGAATGTGAACAAGCTGTCCTGTATTAGTATGAGTTCATTATTTTTCATCAAGCGTTGTTTCATTATCATTTTCGAATCATCTATTCCAAATCTTGAGGAATATATGAGTAAACTCGGATTACCAGTTGCAATTGTTTCCTTTCGACAGACAAAATAACGATTCTACAGTTCCATTATGACTTGTAACCGCGAATAATTATTCACTCTTAAAATTTGTTATGATTTTTAATGATGAAAATTGTGAATGCAGACTATTGTAATAACGAAACAGGAACCGATTCCATCATAATATAACCCGAAATTCACTACTATCGGTTCCTTCTATTTTGAAGATTTTTCAGAAAGAGCCACAAATTTATTTTTTGAAATTCGAAATCTAACTGACAATATCTGAGATATAGAGTTAATCCAAAGATGTCGGCATGATACTCACCCCTAAACCAGCGGTTATCGTCATCATCATAATGACCTATATTTTTCGTTTGAATCAGGCACCTCACACACTTCACAAAGGAAGCATATTGAGAATAGCAATAAGAAACGAAATGCCATTGTTCTCAGTGGAGACAAGCCATCGTTTTTTTTATCTCTTGACAACACGAAAGGCAAACTTATAATGTTCGAGAAACATCGTGTTAGCCAGCGGTTAAATTTTGAGAGAGAATGAAGGTGTTGGAATTTTTCTTGAAAGTTCGGAGGTTGTGAGCATCAGGAAAGATTTCACTTGGCAAAGAATTCCACAACTTTGCCGTTCTATTGATGAATGATGCTTGGAATGGCGATGTTCGACAGGTCTCGAGCCTGACAGTGAAGGGGTAACCAGCCTGAGCTTGTCTGGTTCGTCTACTTGGAATCGCACGTGGTGGCATAATATATGATATTTCCGTTGAACACCGACTGTGGAAAGATCTATAAAAAAGGCAGAGATCGCCAACCTTCCTACGATGTTCTAGAGAGGTAAATGATTTGGTGAGTGTTGTATCATCGACTAGGCTTTAGCGTATGTTTGGGGGCTGAGCTCCAAACATGTGAACAGTACTCCAGGACAGGTCGAATTTGTGCTTTGTAGATCATAAGCAGTTGCTGGGATGTGAAGTATCTCTTCGCCCGGAAAAGAAATCCAAGTTTTTGTGAAGCAGTTTTTGCAATAGACCTCACATGATCGTCCCACGAGAGAGCGCTGTTGGTGGTGACACCCAGCATGGATATTGACGACCTCATATTAGGAACAGTGGTACCCGACATCATCAAATTGGGCATTGTGTAATCAGCCTTCTTGGTGAAAATACAAGCTTGAGTTTTCGTTGCACTGAACTGTACTAGATTTTCAAATCATCCACTCCATCCGTCCATCATTCACTAGATATATCACTAGATTCTTTCTTGATTTCGCAGATGAGAAACATCGATTCTGGCTTTACGCTCCACCTATATAGGGTGTGTCAGAATGAGACCGACAAACTCCGAATACAGATTCTTCAACTTATTTCGAGGTGAAAAGTTTGTGTGCCCTGAAATGCACCCCTTCTGAGATACAGGGTGTCAAAAGTACGAAAACAATTAGAATCTTTTTTTTTGTCCAAAACTCATGGAGGAAAGAAATCGAAACTTGGTAAACCAATTAGGCTTCATCAACGTGATATTTCGAGTGTATAATTTTTGATTTTCTTCAACCAGTGGCGTAGTTACGGTGGTATGTGGCCATACTTCCCTTCATATTTTCTTTAGACAAGTTAATGGACAAATGAGTGTGTTTGATATCAGTTGGACTCGTCAATGCCCAACCTGAAAGTATTGACATTTCATATGCCTAAGAGTAAAGATTTCTGCTCATATGGTATGGATGTGTCTGATATAAAAATTAGATACGAAGACGAAAGTCGTTGTTATTGATAATCGAGCTGCGACGAATAACGTACAAAGACTCCTCAGAATCCAAGAATATAACGGTAGACTACAAAATTACAAAAAATATATGGTGGAGTTTCACACAGTAGAAAATTTATATGGAAAAAACTCATACCTCAGTTGAGAATGTTCACATCCATGTCGAATAAGCATTAAGATATTATAAAAAACGTCATGAGATAACAGAAATTAACGAAATTATGTGAAATGAAAAATATTGGAGAATCATATTCTGAAGGAATTTGTTTGTTTTTTCCGTTAGCCTCTACATCTCTTTAGTTGATTAGGTACCAAAATATTCATCTGTTGGAATAAATTCTAATGAATATTTTCTATAGAATGAATGACGTTTGCCTTGGAGAGCTCAGAATGAAAAAGTTGTTCCAAAACATATCTATGTTTTTTATTAATAAATAACGTCTAGTCGACGGTGTAAAATATATCAGATTCACAGAGTGTTCGAATTTTCTATTCGGTTAAGGGGTAGGTTTTCTATGGAGAGTAGATATGATTAGATTTCACTTGAATGTTTTATATCTGTTCTCTTGTTCATACATTTTTCCTTTTGGTAAATGAAGGTCATTTCTAAAAATGATCTTTCACTGATATTTCGTTCTCTCGCTGAGATTCCTGCTTCCTGATAGTTCCATATAGTGATCAAAATTATCAACATGTTTCGCTAAAGCACACCTTTCTGGATGTAACCTAGAGTTGCTTTTATGTGATGTGATTCTATTGGCTAGAGATATTTTGGATTGTCACATATCACATATCACAATCTTGACAGGAAATACAGTATACTATATTCGTACATGCTGTAATGAGAATTCTGTCCTTGACTTTGGAAAATATTGATCTAACTGTGAGAACTGTTTCGTTACTCATTCTGATGTTAGGAAACTGTTGAAATATTCTGGTCAGTTTAGGTGTGATATCTCTTAAGTATGGCAGAGAAGTGAAAAAGTGAGTAATTCGGGCAATGTCAGTATTACTATCATTGTGGTAATATTTAAGTCTGGAATAATTGCTGTGGATGTGTTATAAAGAATCCTTTTGTCAATATTGGGTTGGTAGGAATTATCTAAGAGGATTCTGAGGTTTTTTTTTTCCTGAAGAGACGTATCTTAGATTTGAATGACGCGGTTCTTCATTTGTGTGACTAAGTTCACTTTCATCTGGTGTTTGTGGTGAGAATGATAATTCAAATATCTCTCAGAGCTGCATGATTTTCTGTACCAATCAAAAAGTATCGAATTATCAGTTGCTCTGATGAATTTCGTATCGAGAAGTGGTACAGAACAGGTTGAGTCTTCAGTTTCAATGGTAAACTGGATATATGGATCGTAGCTATTGAAAGTTTCGAGAATCTCATTCACGCTGTCTTCAGGTAATGATGAAGTAATGTCATCAACATATACTTGATGAAAAATAGGTTGAAGGAGAGGACTGGGATAACCGTGTCTAATAAATCATCCATAACATATGCTGCTAATATTGGTGAAATATTGATGCTTCCATAGGAGTTCCAAAGGTTTTTTTTTGTAGAATTTATCATTTAATGAAAAATATGTACTATCAAACAGAGAAGTTATTAGTTCTAGGTAGTTAGTTTGATACTGCAAAAATTACTTATATCGTCTCAATTTCTAATGTAATATTCATTATTCAAATCATATGCTTTTGTCAGAATATCAGTAAGGAACGAAGCAATCTGTTCTTCTGGTGCTTCAATTGATGCCATTATTGGTCTCACAGATAAAGTGGGTTTATGGATTTCAAGTGATGCATAGAATTTGGGAGAAATTTGAATTATAGGAGATAGGTATTTGATTTATCATTCTCACCACAAACACCAGATGAAAGTGAACTCAGTCACACAAATGAAGAACCGAGTCATTCAAATCTCAGACACGTATTTTGCTGAAAAAAACCTGGAAATCCTCTTGAATCTTTTTTTGGATAATTCCTACCCACCCAATAATGTTGAAAGAATTCTATCATTCCAGACTTGAATATTACAACAAATAATGAAACGAATGAAAGTAATACTGACATTGCCCCAATTACTTATTTTTTTACTCCTCTGCCATACAGTTCTCACAGTCACATCAATATTTTCGAAACAGAATTCAAAGTCAAAAACAGAATTTCCATTACAGCATGTAAGAATATAGTATACCAGGGGTTGCCAACCCGCGGCACGCGTGCCACAGTGTGGCACGCCTGACCCTCTAGAGTGGCACGCAAATTTTTCATGAATGAAGAAAAAAAAATTGAATATAATAATTCAACCAAACTATCAATACTGACGTATTGGCGTATGCACACGGCATCAGTAAAGCGCCAACTTACGAAATTATACGGGCCACGTGTGGTATTCGGTAAGAAAATTCCACACCAAATGTGTTTCCAGAAACATCAATTTTCGTCTTTATCAAGTTGACAAAACCTGTCATTATAGACGTCAAAAGAATTTCCAGTATAATTCGCAGTTGGGTGCCCACCAGGAAAAAATTTCTCTATATACGACGAATGCTATAGATTTTCTCATGACTTTTCTCTGCACATGTACGGTAAAAATTCAAGTTATGAGGTTAAGTCTTCCTCTCCTGCTCTTTATGTCATGAGAAAATCTATATACGACGATTGCTATAGATTTTCTCATGACATGAAAAGGAGAAGAAGATGACAACCTCAAATCCTCATAACTTGAATTTTCACCGTACATGAGCAGAAACGGTCGAAAGTTTGAAAATTATAATGTGATTGTTCCTAGTTCTACTTATATCCAACAAATTTGGACCTCAATTTTAACCTTCTGTTCACATAATGTTTCGAATCTAATGTCGTTTTACAGTTATAATGTTAACATAATTCCAAATCTTCGTTTACAATCTCAACTAAGATGTAAGTCTACTGAGTCCAAAATTTTATTGTTCACTTCCATAACATTTTATTGTATTCCCTGATGATGGAAATGAGAAATTTCTTCTTACAACTTGCTGCTATCCCCACGATACTTGGTTTGTTATATATATATATATATATATATATATATATATATATATATATATATATATATATATATATATATATATATATATATATATATATATATATATATATATATATATATATATATATATATATATATATTGGAGCAGCATTGCCAAGTTTCAATAAATTCACCTATTCTTGATAATTTTGAAGGTCTCTAATTGAGTTTTATATAAGGGCTCTAGGTCTGGTCTAGGAATTAGGACTGGGATCAAAATTTTCAACGCATCACATACGTCATATCGTAATTTTTCAATATTATAAAGAAAGCTAAGGGGCGCGATTAGAAATGTTATTGAAAATTGGGCCCCGAATACTGAGTTCGGAAACGCGCCTTTGAACCGTTCGCATTTTCTAACTGCTACAACCGTTGTCAGAACAAACTTTGAGCATCGACTAAATAACGAACTTTGAGGTAACATTGTATTGAAAACTCATCTCATCATAGAGTTCTATAGTATATTGTTTGAAGAGCATGGAATCATACTCATCAGAAAATGAGCATTCCACTAAGCACAATTTTGTCTACTAATGAAAATTATAGAAATACATATGATTATTCAAATCCTTAAGACAGATCAACAAAATTTCGCTATTGTTTTCGAAATATGAAAAAATATTTGAGAATTGTGAACCATGTATGCAGACCTGTATCCTCGTTTATTTCCAGTTCCAAGTTCCAATGGGTTATATACCTGAACTATACGTTTCATCATAACCACATGAGATTTTGCCGAAATGAAGACTTGGGGTGAGTTGAAACCACGAAAGTTTCCTCTATCTATAGGTAGAGAATGTTCATTTGAATCTATAACATCTTGTTCGATATAATAACAACAAAGACATTCAAATTGAAAATCGCTCCTCAAAGATATCAAGAAGAAAGAAAGATATTTCGCTAAAATATTCATAAAGAATCCACAACGGAATATTGATAGTTTATACAATGCACTTCCAGGTAGTACATTTGTGAGAAAGTACGTTTTCTGAACGAAAGTTGTGGAAAAATCATAAGAATTCTCATTATGTTCATGACAGAATCGCACTCAGAAATCCAAAATTGTACATGATGTATTATAGTTATTTCCATAGAAATATTTAATCTCATTCATCTCATCAAGGCACAGGGTGTTACTTGAAGGTTTACATTGAATTCGAGGGCGAATTCCTAGAACAATTTCAAGTAGAAAAGTTAATATAAACAAGTTTCTCAAAATATCAGGTTTTGAAGATATAGGGTATCCAAGTTTCTTTTTCAAATCGATTTTTCATAGTACACGTCAGAGTACATTCTCATGTCGATATTTTTGAAATTTGTTAGTGCAATGTATGGTGATAAGTAGCTGCTCACGTCCCAAGCAGATGATAATATTAGGCCTATTGGCGACGGGGTTGCTCCTTACCAATATTATTGCAAAGAATGATGTACGTCACTGACTCCTCCAAATGATGATATTTTTCCGAAATTGAGCAACTTGAAGCAAAACTTTCATGTGCCTCCATTTTTCTCTTCATCTCGCTTCGTAAGAAAATGTTAAAAACAGCTACAATATATCAAGTTATAGACGGACCTTGATTAAGTCGTAGCAGCTACTCATTACCATGAATTACACTGCCAAATACAATTGAGTTTCATTGAAGAATCGATTTAGAAAAGAAACTTTGACACCCTGTATCGTGAAAATCGGAAATTAGAAGACACATGTTTGTATCGAATTTTCTACTCTGAATTTCTCCAGAAACAGGCTCTTGAATTCAGTATATACCTTTGAGTAACACCTTGTATAGTTCTGAGCGAAAATAATGAGCTGGAACAATGACTGGATTCCATCGATTCGGCATTACCTATCATGTATCACTCAAAGTTTCTAATCGGAACTATCCGAAAATGCTGCTGTACCTATCTTGAAATAAAATATAAGCACTCCTTCTTCAATACGAGGTACGAAATTTTGAATTATCGATCGACAATCTTGGATAAACTTGAAGAGGTACATAGGTCTTATACTCACACCTATTGGAAATAATGATTATATCTATTGAAATCGACCATCGAGTGACTGTAAAATTAGTAAAATTTTATGATCCGCTCAGTATATCCGTATACCTACGTAGATACTTTTCTTACAGTGTGTATGCCATGAGACTCTACTTGCTATTGTTTTATTCATAAGGAATTTCACGGTGGGGATAAGAATTTTATTGATCATCATTAAAGAATGAATTATGATAACAATTTTCACCTATTATACATTGTTATCATGCGTTGGCTTCATTGTAAGTCGAAATGATGACATTATTTGTTCAACAATATATTTTTATAACCTGGTTTCATTCCCTGGATTGCTTGTTGAGGGGCATACAGGATGTTGATCTGATTTTTACAATAAAATAGAAATCAGAAAGTACTATTCTTTCAATGATTTCGTCGAACATTTTAAAAAAGAATTTGTTTCTTGTGAATATCTCAAGATATCATCTGAAGAATCAAAAGCTTATGAATGAGTTGGCAATAACTGTCAAATACAAAATGAATATATCACCCAAACAACCACAACGATATCATTATAAAATATACAATATATAATATATATGTATATTCTATATGTATCTAGGAGGAGGAGGGTAGTCATGACTGACTATTTAAGTTAAGAATCTAAGATTTAGGAAACTAGATGGAGGTTTTCTTCGTGAGGATGCAGTCAAAATTTTGACATTGAATAAGTGGACTCTTTGTTAATAAGCGGAGCTTTCGGAAATGTTCTTCTCCTTCATCAAGACAATCTATAAAAAAAGAGTATAATAATAATAATAATAATAATATCTTTATTTCTCAAATTAAAAAGTACAGTTGTTGCAATACTGTTACAATGTACAATAATTGGAGAAGTGTCGTCATAAGCATAGCATAAATACAAAAATGTAAAGTCGGACAAAACTAACAAGTAAATAAGTAGATATAAAATTAATTGAGTAATTTCTCATCATAGCAATATAGAGGGTAAGTCAACTGTATTATGAATATGAATGAGCTTTTCTTAGTCTATAATTTACAGTTGTTCGATAAATTCCTGAAAAGTGTAACAGTTCATTTGAAGCAGCAGTTTCTTTAGCCTATATTTGAACACCTGAGAGCTGGGAGAATCCTTGATATCTTCTGGATATACAAAAACCTGGATATATAAAAACCATGCCAATTTCACAAACAACTAGATAATCAAAGAGAATTAAAATCCAAGGTAATTGCACAAATATGCTCGAATTTGAATAAAGGTGTGCTCAACTGATTTCGTTATGATCAACTCATGAAAGTATTCAGGGTGATTATTGAGAAGATCACAAATTCGGTAATTATTAACGAAAAAAAATGAAAAAGTAAAAAATGTATCAGGCCATGTTTTGGTGTTCAGGCATAACTTTCAATCATTAACAAATTTTCTCAATAACATTTTGCTGGATTTTATGAAATGAAATTATGAAAAAAATGAAAATTGCTCTTGAGCAATTTTCATATTTCTTGACCTACTCTATAAGCTGTTTGATTTGCAACCATTTTGAATGTACCTAAAATGATTACCGAACATGCACCAACTTTCGGCACTATCTGTATTTCGGTTGTGCAATTAATTCCCATATGTTGCACACTCAAATGACCACACTGTATAGGCGCATGACTCGGTAATAAAAAAAATCAGTAGACAAAATCATGATATAATGAAAGAAATAGGTAAATACTGGGTTTTCTTGTTCATTCCTGCACCCTACCTACAGGGGTTATTTCAAGAATTATAAAAAAAAAAAATAGAACAAATGTTTGATATTTTTTTTTCTGAATCATCAGAATTTCTTGTCCAAAATTCGAAATCATTGGGGCAAATGTTATATTTGGACATGTTGTCAATTTTGAAACAGTTATAATTTTTCTGATCTCAAAAATATATATATCCGTTCAGGAAATATAAGCATTCAAATATTTTGAGAGACGTAAACTATCATTCACTAAAACTGAATTAGTTATTTGCGAAGTTATGAAAAGGTATGATCATATCCATTCAATGGATGGACAACAAAAATGGCGGCAGATCCTGTCATTCCCAATTGCACATTGGCATAGCTAACTAGTTCAGTCATTGACTATGTTTAGTGAACGCTAATTTGAAGTCCTTGAAATTCGAAGTCTAAATAAATAAACACCAATACTGAATCTGATAACTTGAAGTCTCTTTTCCAAAATTTCATTTCATGTATAAGTGTTAAGGTGAAGAAAAAAATATGAAATGATGTTTGAAGTATAATATGAGTTATGAATTGAACTGGGACTGGCTTCTCTTCGTGTCGGAGACGATCTTGCTGATTTTATGAAAACATCGGTTTCATGAAATCTGAACTGTGGGATCTGCAATGTCAGTATCTTCATATGGGAACCCATGTAGAGTGCAGACATAATTCACTCAAAAAAACTAAAACAATATTTAGAATATTCTATGAATGAATAGAGAATGAAATTAGAGATCTTCAAAGTATTGTGATAATATATAGTCTTGAAATTCTTTAACGCTTATTTATTTTGAAAACGTATGTATGGAATAGAGTACATGTATATATTTTTGACAATATACAGAGTGTTCCATTGAAACAAAAATGAAGACATGTCAACATATGTCATTTGCTGAATTTTTGCTTCTTCATTTCACCCTGTATTGAAATATTACTGGTGAAGTCGTGATTTGAAGGAGAAGAACATCAAATCCTCAGATCCTAAGTTTTATCTTGATAACTTCTATACAGGAAGATGCTTCTATGTCGAAAAAATATCAGAAAAACTGAAGCTGAAGAAAGTATGACGATGATCCACATTTTTCCTTTCTGGGAATATGGACAATAGTATTTGATTCAGAGGAAAACTCTTCAATCTCTAAATCGTCTCTAAGGCATCTGAAATCATAGCGGATTCATTCCATTTTAACAAAATCACTCACATGATCACAATCGAGTACAAAATAGGGTACATTTCAGGTACAATCGATTCGAAAGATCGAGTGCTGCCCAACATATCCTCAAGACTAGTCATCCAGTAACTTGAGATAATTTGAAACTTCCTAAACATGTAACGAAGAATCGAGTATTTTCATTCATCTCAATGAGAACCGATTGATGAACCAAGACCAGATCCTATTCCATACACTCGATTATTCGATTTGCTCACTTGACTATCATTGAATTGTTACGGTTCGCTGAATTGCAACGGTTCAATGAACCAAGATATCATTTTATGTATACATAGGATGACATAAATATCGACAATCACTTTCCATGGTGATTTCTGGAGAATACTACTGAGAGATACTAAGGAGTCGCTAATCATTACAACTTTTCAGGTCTACACTGAGAATGGCAACTTAGATAGTTAATATTGTTGTGGTTTTTCGGGTGTATTTTTATTTTGTATTTGAGAATTCAACTACAGATTCCGAACATAACTTTATCAGAACCGAGTAGTCAGCTTGTAAATTTTCTAGCAAGCTCTCAAAACTATTCATCTTCCATTTGATTTGTGTTGTATATCGGATATTCCCTTGATTCAATCACTTTAGGAAAATCATTCATGATAGTTTCTTTCCAACTTTAGTTTCACTGATTTTCGGTTGACAACTTTCTGTAGAAGTTATCAGTTCGTATCTGAGTATTCGATGTATTACTCTTTCGAATGACCACTCAACCGGTTATCCGAACTCAGATATCAATACAGGGTGAATCAAGAGTGCCAAAATTCGTCAATTCGACATCGAATAACTAACACCCTATATGAGATATTGATTTTTTAGAAGGAATTGTCTACCAGTCAGTTTTGGAATTTCAACCCATTTAGCAAACGATAGTACTTGATAATACTTTTATGATATAGAATATAGAATGATATGGAATCATTGTTTTTGAAAATCGGTTTTCGGAATTGAAATCGCACACTGTATTTCCGATTGGATGCGCGATAATTGAACGTGAGTTATTCATTTCATTCCTTCATGAGTTCAATTTTTCTCAAGTTCCTACAAAAATCCTAATTTCAGAATACAGGGTGTTTCTATAAAATATAAGAAATTGTGAGTTTTTCCTCAAGATGAACCTGGATTTTGATTTCGATTTATATTTAGTTTCAATTGTGGATCATGCATACCGAGCGTAAGCGGATTATACGAAGTGGTTCAAAAGTTCAAAAGAATATTTCGAATATTTAAGTTACCCTTCTGACCTCAGCAATCAAAGTCCGAAGAAACAATATTATGGGGATGAGTTAAAGTTGAATCCACCAAGGTTTTATCCATCTGTCGGCATATATGCACATTTGATTCTGAAACATCCTGTGTGCAAAAATTTCCTGTCTGAGGGTTTTTGGGTATGTGAAATCATAATTTGGTATCTACTTCGATCTATTCCCGGAGACCACCATATAAGCCAAAATTCTGAACTGAACTTTTTTGGCTTCAATACTTCTCCGTACAATTACTTAAGGAACATCCTGTAAATGTTCGGAAATAAAAGTTCGTGAATCACTTGATAATAATAGCATTATTTGTGCGATAGAGTCGTACAAATTCATCCGTGTATAATCACATGATATTTCCTTCATGAATCACCAATCAATATTTTCGTGATGGTAATCTCACAGGTGTCGAAATGAGTTCAACTTTCTGGCAGTGAATGAAATACTCTTTACTCAACAGATGTAAGGGGTGTCCCAATATTCAACATCATCCGGAGTGCTGATGGGCCAGATTATGACTGAACAGAAAATCAAATTATGACCTTTGTAAGATATTGATAGCTTTCGAGATATAAACAATTCTATAAATCTTTGATCAGTTTTTCGAGTGCCGCAACCACAATAATACATATTCTATAATACACAATAATACATATAATATATATACATAATACATATATAAATTTTCAATACATCTACCTCAAAAATTATGAATCATGAGCTGGCCTATCAGACCTCGGAGTATAGGCTTGTGATTTATCGTTTGAGAGGTCTTCTCCTTCTTTATTGATAATGTTATCATTTCCAAGTTCATTTCAATAATAAGGATAGGATAAAACAAAATCATGTGGTTACCGAATTCCCTACAATACAATCAAAAACTAATGTAATGTTAAACACTGAAAAGGACTATGAATGTCTCATAACGAAATGAATGTGATAAACAAACCTATGATTCCTCAATATGAATTTCAATATGAATTCATAAAGTGAGTTGAAAAATTATCGGTTGATAATATCAGGAACTATCTTGAAACTTGATGCTCATCTCTGGGAGCATATTCATACCACTCGTTCTATTTCTGATATCCAAGAATATCTTTTGAAATGCCTCCTTTTTTTCAGATTCTCAGATTCATGTTCGAGCCTAGATCAGAAATAATTGAACCAAAATGACATGGATTCGTCTCAACGGTGAGTGATTATTGTAACATCAATATCATTAATATGTGTATAACATTCGCCCATTTTTTTGTACTTTGATTATGTAAAATGGAGACCTATCATTATTATTATGATTATTACAACTAGCTAGTACCTGGCGCTTTGTTACCGCAGAAGACATAATTTTAGAAATTTTGTTTGAAGGGATGAACGGTACTGCAGCGATATACGGACAAACAAATGAAATATAATTATCATTATCAAAACAAAACATCATTAACAAAACACTCTGTATAATCTTTCAGTATAAGGAATATCGTACTGGAATATTATTTCGGAAAAGCCTTGGAAAAGTGCACTTCTTTTGGAAAATTCAATTCCCCAAGAGTCATAGTCTTTCAGGTAGTTATAAAATTTCACAATTATTCATATTGGGTAACACGAAAAATCGAAAATCAAATACGACGTTTGCGATGTTCTGGTTACTTGCAGTAACTATCCGCAGTAGTTCTGAATCTCATTCTCCCTGTACATACGCCGGTGCTGTGTCGCATAATATCAACTTCATCAGATGCACTACAAAAAAATAGATTATTAAGTAGTCGAAGGTCACGTGGACTTGAACGTGGAGAACCGAAATAATTCATAATTTATGCTAATAATTTTATAGTTTGCTATTTTTACTCGTTCAGTTTTGATATTGGCATTCGCAAGTTGCCAGATTTAATTCCATCTCCAGTAGAAATGAATTGATACTTATATAGGTGTGGGAACTCGTGGAACTCACTGTCACAGTACTCATTCAGCAATATACTGTGCCATTGTGTTCACAGTGTGTCCAAGACATAGATACACAGCATGAGGATCTCGGAAACTCTGGGAAATACAAACTCGGTTGAATGGGAAAAAAATGCACATTCAGAAGGCCATTCCAACAGTCTTTCGACAACATTTCTCATATTTTAATTGTTATTTTCAGAAGAAACTGACAGTTTTTTTCATAGCTACTTTCGATATGAATCAGACTGGTGATATTAATTTCCTTCTTGAATTTTGTATTCGTGAGATCATCATCAACTCAATTTCTGCAAATACGGTCGTGATTATGTTATCACAGGTTATGATAACTTTTCTGAATACACCTATGTATCATAAATAGTAGTTTGAAAATTTTCCCACCTAGCTTAAAATATCATCAATTTTTCTCGGAACTCGTATCATCAGTCAGGACAACGATTTCTGATTTCAGTGTCAAATATTGATTGACTGGTGAGGTAATACTGAATAGTGTAGGACCAAATAATTCCATATATTATTCGAATTGATCACCTCGCCCAAATTACTTAGATGACTGAACTTAACGGAAATTGATTGAACGCAATATTTATAGTAGATGTTTCAATTGGAAACCGTCATTTGCTAAACAAAGATATCCTTTGCTTACAGTTGTCGCACCAACACATGTCTAAGTATCTCATTATTGAAATTGATGTAACATTGATATCGATGGAAATTCAACTAATATCTCTTGATCCAAAGTGTTATCACACTTTGAAATGTCATTTAGAACTATATCGTGGTTTGAAATATTATACGACACTTTATCGCTGTTGGAAAAGATAGTTGAGACTAGGGGTGGGCGATAACAGTTTTGAAATATCGATAATCATAATGTATCGATATTATCGATTTATCGATAACATCGATAACATCGATAATATCGATAATATCAATAATATCGATGATATCGATAATATGGATAATATCGATAATATCGATGATATCGATAGTATCGATAATATCGATATTGTCAAAATAATCGATCTTATCGAAATTCCGATAATATCGATAACTGCTGATAGTTTTGATAATCTCAATATCACTGATAATGATTTTCGTCTACTAAGTATATCTTCGACCCATGGCATTGCCCAGCTATTGTAAATCTTCCTTCGATTACAATTTCGATAATATCGAAAATATTGATGATTTCCAAGATTATCGATGATTATCAATAAAATCGGTGGAACTGGAAGTGGAAAAGAATTCGTTTGTATGTCAAAACACGTGACGTTTATCAAAGGGGGTGTACCATGATCCTGTTACACCCGGTATACCGGATATCAATGGATTAGACTAGCACTTTTGTTTTGATCCTGTTTTTAGGAACTATCGGAATGAAATTTGATAGGTTTGGTAGCCTGTTCAAAAAGAATATTTAGACAGTAATTGTTTCAGTATTTCTGGCTTCACCGGCTGACTAATCTTCCACATTCAAAATGGAACACTGATATCTCTGATAATATCGATGATATCAATAATTTCGATCAAATCGATAATATCGAAAATGTCGATAATATCGATAATATCGATAATATCGATAATATCGATAATATCGATAATATCGATGAATCGATAATTTCTTTCCCAAATTATTAGCGATATTATCGATAATTATCGATATTCTCGATAATTATCGATATATCAATACATTTTCTCACCCCTAGTTGAGACGTTATTGCGGTTCCAAACGATTCGGTTTTCAGTTTCTTCCAATGCCTTCAACAGAATTTGTTTGCAAAGTGATGATAGATTTAAAGAAAAACATTGAAATACTCTGAATAATCATACCTTACCAGCGTTTTTTCGAAGCGAGAGTCATGTATATGATTTGCTATAAGCGACTGCGTTTATGCCTAACAGGTTTTCATGATACTATTTTGGCATGAGCGCCTCATACTTTTTCCTCGAAAATTATATTTGAATTGAATTTATCACGGGAAGGTACTATCTAACAGTCAGCAGCCTTTGAGGAAAATGGTTAAGACTGAAATAATGATCGACCAATAACTATACAATGTCGTTATTTTTTCAGTGTGCGGTGAAATCTACTTTTTACAAATACAATAATTTGATTTTTTTTCGTGATGTTGAGATGGTTCGTGAAAAAAATGCACTCAGTCCCTTTCTGAAACGAATGGTATAAGTGAGGACAGTTTCGCATCATAGACGCTGTTTTGAACCTAAAAATATGAATTTCATTAAAAGTGCATAACATGAGTGAATATAGATATAGGATACTGTGTATCATCCATTATGGGAAACTCCACGAAGATTTTTCTCATTGGAGAGCTTTGTTTTCCAGTCGAGGATTTCATTGTTGAAAATGCGATACCTATGTTTCTGGGATATACATATGCCAATAATTTTCGCAGGTATGGATTTGAAGTCGATGATTTCTTGTGTACAAAACTTTTTTCACAAAAAAATCATGTCGAGCACTAGAAGTTACAATAAGTTCTGTGTATTAATGAACAGAAAATATACGATATACTTCTTCAAACGTTTTTTATATCCACAATGGAGCAACAACACGAGAAAAAAAATAGGTTGAACTGGAGCATGAACATACTCGCCCCACATGACTGGCCTGTTTTTGAGAAAGGATTTATCCAGTGCAGAGCGTCTACATTCGAAAAACGCATTTTACTAATAATCTCAGAATGGCCGAAAATGTCAGTTAGTACTTTTCTGTAATGAACGATTCAATTTTGGATGATTATAACTTCATTTGAACTAGATATGCATGCAGATAGTATACAACTCCAATATTGAAAAATACTGAAGGAAGCAACTCCGTGGACGAACTTTTTCTTGTGAAAAAAATATGAAGAGGAACGAGAGAGAGATATTCAATGTATAGGAAAAACATTTCTTATTGACAATGCATAGGAACAAATTGTATGAAAATCAGAGTGGAAAATAAGCAACAGAATAAATCAAACAATCTGAACTAACAAATTTTCATAATTATTAGTTTGTACTGAAACGATAAAGAATGAAGAAGAATTGTCGATATGAATAAGTAACGACAACCATTTTTTTTCTCTGTTCAACATTTGTATGGAATAGATGAATATATCTTCGTTGAATGTACAGTAGTAATACCACGAGTGGTTGAATTTTCGCGATAAGTCTGTCGGTTCATTTCATAAAACGAAACTGAGTTGCTTCAAAACACCACGTGTCCAATGGACGAGTTGTGTTTCCTTCAAACAACTCGGTTAAGATGAATTTAGTCACGAGTGGAATTTTATTAAACTAATTCACTAACGAAGTGGAAGGTGAAAAATCTTCAATTCGGCTGAATTAGAGGAAATAAGCAGAATTTGATTAGAGAAATAGTTCAATAAACAGGAAACATTGCTATCAAACGAAATACATATTCGAATAAACCAGTATTGACATAACTAACCCAAATGTTCCTCAATCATAATTATGAATAGTACAGTTATTATATACAATGCTTGATTATTTGAACACCCGCTTGTACTTGTACTGTGAAAAAGTCGCTACACATTGATGGCTATCATTCCTTTCTCTATTTCGTGATGCTGTTTACTAAGCTGGATGTGAAGATTCAGCTTCATGAGGGCTCGAATGTCCTGTGATTTTGGTGGCTTCCTGTTCTCCTACTCCTCTTCATGAAAGTCCACTGACTGCAGTTGCTCAATTTGAGTGGTTGGTTATTTTTGCTTTTTTACATCGAGCCCTATATTTTGAGCTGATGTTTGGGTCAATTTACTAATAGTATCAATCCCTAGTGGCATATTTTTGTACCAAGGAAGGCAGTGATCACCGGACTTCCAGTTTCCATTCGTAGTGAGGAACAACCTATCAGATTTCACGATATGACCTCGTTTTCCAATTGACTTTTCATAAAGTCTCATGGGGCACATTGCTAGATTTTGCACATTTTTAATCAACCATTCGCTGTTCTCACATCGCGAGCATTGGCAAGTTTGTAAAAAACTGCGTTATATTCGATTCTAACGGTAGACGCCCCCTTATTATCTAATCATCCTTTGAAATATTCTAACAAACAATATGCAGCTTCACATCCTCTCCAAGCAAACTGCGATATGGAAAAATTTCTTTTGGAGTCCTGTGGGTGTATCTTCATCCCATTGTATACGAAAAAGATTCTTTGTTTCTGTGCGTTACCTTGAAGCAACTTACGATTTGTATCTCGTGCATTTCTTGCCGATTGAAAGATGACATCTTCGGGTCGAAACTTTAAATTTTTGTCATAAAACCCAAAATATGTCGAAAACAGCTATACTCAAATAAACGACATGATTCATGAAATTTGCCTGGAAGTCTTCGTAAAATCTAATAATGGAATAATATATAAGGTGTCCTATATATTATTCCAAGATATTAACTTCTGTTACAACCGAAAATGCCAGCATCTTGAAAATACTTTAGCCGAATTGCCCCCATCAATGTATGGCACCAAATTGCAGTTCCCGGAGGGACACCCTGTATAGGTTGGGTGGGTACTATCAAATGATGAGATATTGTTTTTTGCTCAACATGACCATTGGATTCGCACCATAATTTCCACAATTGCAAGACATGACTGCACGTTCGGATTCGACTACCGTGGAAGGTATTCGTAGGAGCAATTTGTTCAGTAGGTAATATTGTGAAGAAATCATTGCTTTTTGTTTTAACCTTCACCTTTGTTATCATGCTCAGATTCAAGCAGAAAATTACTTATATCCGATTAATTTTACTGTGAATGAACATTATGTGACAACCTTCATGGATAGTGGAAATGATAATCTAATATACCTAGTGTTGGGTCGGGGAAGAGACAAACAACATTATCTGTACGACTCATCAGAAAAATCCACACTTGACTTCTTTATGCAATCAGAAACTTGCATTTAATATCGTTATTAGGCCATCCCAGAACATTATGACTGGTCAACGTAGATTTAGGAAATGCAATCAGGTACAAGATGGTCACGTTGAAGAAAAAAAACTTTCAGCTACTTCTGATTGAGAAATCACTCTTTCTGGTATGATACAATAGAGATTCGCCTCAACGATCAACAGCTCTTCGTCTTTGGCTTTCATCACCGACAGCTTTAGCAGCTGGATATCCCGGGTTATGACGAAATAGAATGATATATATGTTGGTAAAAAAATCGATATCAATTATTACATACATTATTACATTACATTACATTACAATTATTACATTACAAGGGAAGTTATATCTGAATGATTTCATCTTCAAATAATTTTCATGGGAGAAATATCAAAAACTGTACTTTGGTTACCTAGTAATTTAGGTGGTTTCTGAAATGAAATATCATGATGATATAATCAGTGTGCTCGAAACTGTGAGTCAATCTGAGGAGCAAAAATTGAAATACATTAGTTTGAAGCAAAACCGAGAGTGGAGGAAGAATTTTTTTCTCATTTTTTTTTCCAACACGAAAGGAAGGCCTATAATTCGTGTAAGCCAGCGCAGAGAAGAAAGGAACTGGAAGCTTTTGAGGTCGCAAGCATCAGGAAAAACTTCACTAGGGAAATAATTCCATAATTTTGCCGTTATATTGATGAATGATGCTTGGTAAAACGAGGTTCAGCATGTCTCTAGCCATAATCTAGCGAGAACCAGTTTAAGTTTGTCTAATTTGTCTAATTGGAATTGTCTTGTCGATATATCCGTTGAGTACCACCGTGAATTATCTATAAAAAAAAGATGATATTTCGACTTCATTGGAAGATTGGTAGCTGACATCATATTAGGCATTGTGTGATCTGCCTTCCTGGTGAAGATATAAGCTTGAATTTTCGTTGCATGGAACTCTAGAAGATTTTCAAATTCCCTTGTCATATCATCCATTTTCATCATAGCTGAGTACACAATTGACAAAAACTGAATCGACAATAGCTAGACAACTGTGCATGTGAATTGAAATCTGTCACCACCTTTCCCAATTTCAATCACTATTACTCGGAAAGTCGAAATAATATTGAAACTCAAGAATACAAACTCTCGCGGAGTTGACTGCAATTCAACAAGATGAAAAAAAATATTAGAAATTTGATCTGCGAACCATTATGATTGTTGATAGATCTCACAATTGAAAACAGAGAAATTTATGACGAATTGAAATTCATTATCAGTATAACCAAGTATAGCACGAGCCACTTATCACAGTAATATGCATTATAATAGAGGATGATGAAGATGAACATGGGCTGTTCCTTTTTAGGAGAACGATGAATTGAACATTTCACGGTCAAAACGTCACGTCAAGTCGAAACATCCCGTAAAATACTATGCGGATATTATACGATGCATGGAAATAATTCATTCTGAAGGTCAATAGAGATGTCTAATAAGGTTTCAAAGAGTGGTATTTTTCTCCGCTCGAAGACTGGTGGAGAGAAAACAGATTAATCGAATAGCGAAAACTGCATCCTGTATAAAAACGACGGAAAGGTGGGAGACTCAAAATCCATTCCCACAGTATTAAAAATTCTTCAAAAATTTCATCCATAGTTTTTTTCTGTTGAATCAAGAAAAAAAGTGGATTTTTCCAAAATACTTCGCAATAGCAACTTTTGATATAATTTAATGTGATGATATTGATTTCTTTCTCCGAAGTCTTGTATTCGTGAAACCAACATGAACATCCTGTCTTGATTCTGAGAGCTTTTTTCATTTTGCATACACCTATAGTCACCTTAATGGTCATCAATTGAGCAGTACAACAATTTCTCATCTTCAAGTGTCAAATATTACCTAATTGACTAGTTAAGTGATACTGAAAAGTGAAGGAACAAATGATTCTGATTATTTGCAACAAAATTTAGCATGTCAACATATAATATTTTTCTTCATTCAAGAAATATCATATTATCAAGAATGCAAACAGAATGATGAGACAACTAATTATGACAGTCGATCTGGTAACACGCTATAATCGCGTGATAATGCACCTTCTTTATTATGTGCATTTACAGGGTGTCCCGAAAAGACACCGACAAACTTCAAGAGGTGATATAGGACATGAGAGCAAGCATTTTTGTTTTTGTAAACAAAGATATTTCCGCAAATGAACCGTTTGGACTGTAGTGTAAAAAAACTGTTTGGTACTGCGAAATGATTACATCACTGTTCACTCATTAATTTTGCTCCATCAACAAATGAATTATAGTTTTCAATAATTGTTCAAAATGTTGACCATTTACTTCAATGCAAACATTGCTCCGTTGGGTAATTGACTAATTGACGATTAGCGTATCCTTTGGGGTGGATCCTTGGATTCTAAGGTAGGAATTTTCGAAATGTTTATGATGTGAAAATGTTCTTGCTGCTCGTGGTCAACTGAATAAGAAGACCGAGTAAGAATACTCTATATTTGCGTATGATTTGAATAGTTTTTTTGCTTTACATCCCAATCGGCTCCTTTGCGGACATATGTTTATGTGAACATAAATGCTGTTTTGATGTCCTCTATCATCCCTTGAGGTTTGTCGCTATCTTTCCAGTGTAGAATATTCGAAGAATGGATGTAATGGTTTGATATAAAGATAATGAGGAAATAATTATACGTTCGAGAAATCTAGAACAATACTTTCATTGAAAAACACAAAATGCAATCCACTTCGAACAAATTTCAACCTTGAACATCTGTAGGAACCATAAAAATTTGATTTTCGAAAGATACTGAGTGAGTATGTGGTAAGTCAGAAGGTGATAATATTCGGAAATTTTTAGTCCCCGTGATCATTCGAAGTTGTCATGTTTTTTTTTGAAATAATCATCCTTATCATTCAACAACATATCAAATTGATACGAATCAGGAAATGTTGATGTGCTCATCGTCCTTCAATAAGAGTGAAACCGCTATATTCGATGGATTTTTTTTTCTTTCAAAAAATGAGAATGTCTTGAACTAGGTCAAAACACATTCAAACCACTACTTACGATCGAAAAAACTTCCAGTATCTGTGGAAACATAATCGTATTTGAAAAAAATTAGGCTGATAATTTCAAGAAAACGAAAGTCCGGAGAAAGAAATCAATATTTTCACGTTGAATCATATCGAAAGTTGCTATGGAGAAGTGTTTAGAGTTTTTGTCTCTCTCCTAACGATAACGGTGAAATAGAATAGATTTTTGAAAATTCACTTTTCTCGAGATCCCCTATTCTGTGCATCCTTGGATATTCTCATTATCAATATCCTATTCGATGGAACATTCAGAAAATTCCGTATTTTCATAGGATGATGATTCGTTTCAGGTATTTTACCTACAAGATCCATAATATGGATAATGATATTCACATGTACCCTCTTCCTCTACATGATGAGGATAAATCTGTC
Organism: Gastrophysa polygoni; assembly: GCA_963576655.1. Lineage (NCBI taxonomy): Eukaryota > Metazoa > Arthropoda > Insecta > Coleoptera > Chrysomelidae > Gastrophysa > Gastrophysa polygoni. The sequence goes on from OY755092.1 coordinate 1,197,480, forward strand.
GATTATAATCCTAGCGATGGTGGAACCTGCAAGAACTGGTAATAACAGTTTACCAGAATGCAGAAAAATCACTGGAAGCTCGGCCAATGGCTCTGAAAATGTTGATCATGATTCAACTGTACCGGATGTGAGTATTCATTCATAGTTATCCAATATATCTGATCTAACGTACCACCTGAAATTAATTTTATTGTAACTTTTCAACTCTCAATCTCTTATGAACCTTTCAACTCTAACTCATTGAGATCGATACTATTGGCATCATCGAGTACGGTATTGTTTGCACTGAGGAAACGTGGCCAAGTAAACATTTTCCTTGGAAAAAGGTCGAATGTGGCTAGTGAATTTGCACATACTTTGGAAAGGCAAAACAGTTGTTTTTGAAAGCATGTTCTGGTTTTTATCGATCGAGAAACTTATTGGTATACATCAAACCCATCTATATCTCATGTTTGTTATCCATAAATATACAACAAACTACTGGTCGCTATGCAAATACTTGAAACAAATCTACTCCGGGTGCCAAATGATTTTCGAATCATCGAAATGGTGATTTGATAAAATTGTTTATTACAATTGGCACTGTAATAAACACTGAAACAAGACAGACATCACTGTAACTGTCAGTGATCTTCACAATATTGCAATTCTCAAATCAAGTCTTCGAGTCTCCGACATGAATTGGGCTATATTTGGACGTCCATGAGATATCCTGTGTTGTATAGGAATATTTGTGGATAGGGGTCTGAATAAGAAACGGTCCTCCTACCAATTGAAAAATTTTCAGAAGGGAATCAGGTATTCCCATGGACGTATTTGAACGTCCATGCGTATTCCTAATCGTATCGTAAACATGAATGAGTATAATATTTTTTTTTTGTCGGAACCAAGATGGAAATAGGTGTAGAAAAATCACCAATTATGGTCACTTATATGGAGAACTTTTATTCAATATGAATATATCGTACAATGATCAGAATAAGAGAAATCAATTCTTGATATATATATATATATATAAATCTAAATCTGTCTTGTTATAAATAGTTACTCGAGAACAATTGCAAACAACGAATCTGATAACTATGATTTCTACATTACTCCCACCTTGCATTTTATATCATTTTCCTATGGTGAAAATATATATATAATTGCAATAAATATGATAGATACTCCACCATCGAGTAATAATGCATTTTCAGTCAAAATATCTGGATGGTGTCTTGACAATACGACCACATCTAGTTTTCAAGACCTTATCATTTCGAAGTGAATTCGCATGAATCTCTGTTTCATCACGTGAATTATTTCCGGATTTTTCATCAGACCTATCAACCACTCTAGACTTATTATCACGTATCGAAATTTCATCTTCATTTTTACCTATTTCGAGAGGAAATATTCTCTGAATAGGTCTCAATAATTCCCCAGTAGATGTGCGAAGAAGAGCTACCCTAATACAACCATCCTTACCAGGATATACCTCTAGAACTCTAGCCAATGGCCAATCCATTCGTTTGGAATCATCATTGCCAATCAACACTATTTCACCAACCTTCAATTGACGTTCGATAATTCCACCATTTCTATGTCTAAGTTCGCCTAGATACTCGGAACGAAATCTTCTTTTCAAATTATCTGACAATCGTTTTTTGTATCGTATTCTTTTGTTCAAACTCTCGGAATCAACTAAGTCACAATCTGGAACTCCAGCTTTTCTAATATCTTGTATGAACATAGACGGCGTCAGAGGAGTTATCTCGTCAGAATAATCAGAAACATATGAGATTGGTCTATTATTCATAACTGCCTCACAATCACACAATACTGTCGATAATTCTTCATAATTAAGACACGCTCTTCCCAAAATTCTACGCAACAATTGCTTCAATAAACGAATCAACCGCTCCCACCAACCTTCCCACCAGGCTGCAGTTGGTGGACTGAACTTCCATTCGATCCTACCTACACTACTTTGTCTAGATATTTGATCCCAATCCAATTTCCTAAAAGCGTTATCAGTTCCTCTGAAATTGGATCCGCTGTCACTGTACACAACTTTTGGTCTACCTCTTCTGGCAATGAAACGACGGAAACCTTGCATGAATATTTCCGTGGAAAGCGATGACAATAGTTCAAAGTGTACTGCTCTGTACACCGCACATGTGAAAAGTGCTATCCACACTTTCTGTTGCTGTCTAAGAAATAAAGGACCTGCCAAATCAACTCCCACAACCTCAAAGGCTGCAGCATCTCTGACTCGGTTTTGAGGAAGACCAATTGATGAAGACTTCAAACTATCACTCGAGAACCTTTTGCAACGAACACATAGTACGTCGACCTCCTAGAATCCAAAATCTCTCTCTCAAAAGACTCAACAAACCTTGCACACCCACATGACAAGCTCTTTCGTGTTCTTCTCGTATGAGTTTCTCTACAAGAGAATTCTTAGAAGGTAACAGAATGGTATGACAAAAATCTATAGTATCCGGACGATAAGTCAGCTTGGTTCTCACTCTCAGTATACTTGAATCATCTACATAAGGACATAAACCCACTATTGACTTTTCCTTTATCCCATCCGAAAATGATTCCTGTTGAATCAATTTCAGTGTCAACAATTCTGCCTCGATGAACTCACGAGTGGATAATTCACCTGTGTACCGACTCTGGCTATTTCTACAATTATGAATAAAACGTCTGATCCAACTCATCATTCGTATAACTCTACTGTACTTTGAAAAATATCCATCAATTTCTATAGTACTCGAATGATTTACACAGGAAGTTACAATTTTTATCTTCTCTTTTGCGATTTCTTCCTCATCATAACACACTACATTGCCTGGCCAAAAGTTAGATGGACTTTTCAGCCATTCAGGACCCTCCCACCATCTAGATTCTAGTAACTTTTCCGCAGAACACCCTCTAGATGGTAAATCAGCCGGATTCATAATGCTTGGAACAAACCTCCATTGTTCCTTCGAGGTGAGTTTCAAGATTTCATCAACCCTATTGCGAACAAAAACAGCCCACTGTTCTTCGGCTTTGATCCAAGCTAAAACGGTTGAAGAATCTGACCAATAGAAAAAATCTACATTAGAAAACGGATATGAATCAACTATAGATCTCAACAAACGAGAACCAATAGTAGCAGTTAATAGTTCAAGGCATGGTATAGATATACTACGCACAGGAGCAACCCTAGTCTTTGCTTGTATCAATTGCACTACTATACCCAATTCACTCTCAATTCTGAAGAAACATGCTGCAGCATATGACAATTTACTGGCATCACAGAATGTATGTATACTGAAATAAAAAGAATTACCATCATTGGAAGATGAAAAATATCTCGGGATTCTAATCTCAGATAAATATGAGAGACTTTCAACCCACTTCAAGAATACTACTTTCATATTTTCATCCAACTCATCTTCCCAACTTAATTTAGATTGCCATATCTGTTGCATCAGTATCTTGGGATACAAAGAAACGGGACAAGTTTATCCTATAGGATCAAAAATCCGATGAGATACCGATAATAATGTTCTCTTTGTTATTCTCTCTAAGTTCAGATTCTTCAAATTATCAGAACAAATGAACAAACAATCTTCTCGTCTATTCCATCGCAGACCTAGAACACTTGATACCTCATTCACTCCGTTAGGCCACTGAATACTACTATATTCCCAGCCTATAAGATCAAAACAAGCATCATTCATTATTTTTCGAGATTCTTCAATGAACTCGTAGAGTTCTATCTCACTATCCACACTCGTCACACAATTATCCACATAAAAACTATTTTTCAGCTATTCTAACACTTTGATAGAGTATTCACAGTATTCACTACCTCCATTTCCCCTTCGAGAACTTTCCAAAGTTCTCTCCAAATGATGTTGGATTACAGCTCCTAGGAGAAAAGGACTACTAGTTATTCCGAATACAACACGACAATGTCTATATACTTTCCGTTTGCCTTCATTGTCCTTCCATAAAAACTTCAAGAAATTACGATCCATATCGTGCAACTCGATTTGCAAGAAAGCCTTACGTATATCAGAGATTGTACCAACCTTTTTCATTCTGAATCTGAGTAAAATGGAAGGAATCTGTTCGATCAAGTTCACTCCTTTCTCTAGGCAGCTATTCAAAGATATACAACCCTTGATGTGTGCTGAAGTATCAAACACTGGCCTCAATTTCGTAGTTGAACTACTTGGTTTCAAAATATGCCTGTGTGGAAGGAAATGTCCCTTTATATCACTTTCATCGAACATTTTTTCCTCAATTATACCTTCAGACAGCCATTCTTTGAATACATCGTCATACTGTGAATAACATCCGTCCTTCTTGAGTTTCTCAATCGTAGACTCGAGTATTCGAGTAGCTAAAGCAAAATTAGTAGGAAGAGGAGGATGCCCTGAGATCCAAAGGAGATGAACCACATATCTTCCATCTGGTTTATTTTGCACAGTCTCTCTGAAATGCTTCCATACTTCCTGTTCAATAGCATCTGTGGACTTACTCTCGAAAGGATCTCTAATACCTAACACATCTAACTCCCATAAATCCCGTATATTCATCTCATTCACAACTATCGCACTAACTGTCATAGAAGTACTCGATTCATGCAATTGTCCATTTTGCTGATACCTTCCTAATAGAGTCCATCCCAAATGAGTTTCTACTGCCGTCATACCTGAAGAAAGTTGAAGAATTCTTCCAGTCAACAACTTACCAGCCACATCAGCACCTATCAATACTTCAATTTCTCCAAGATTATAATCATGAATTACAATACCAGCATCAACCAATTCACCTGTGCAGGCACTTGAATCTAGTGCCATAATCCTACCACAAATTGTATCTTTATCTAGAGTACGAAAGTTACAATGATAATTGTTATCTATACTACTCATATGTATCATATAAGCTGTATGATGATTTTCACCTGTATTGATACCACCGAATAAAGAATGAATTATCGTTTCTTCACCAACTGATCTCCAAGCCAATTCTAAAACTGTTCTAACTAATACATAAGAACGTTGTGAAGCTGTATCAATCAACACCCTACCTTGACGTTCTTCACCATTCTCACCCTTCAATAAAACCAAAAACGTTTGCAATGTCACTCCAGGGCAATTATTGAGACTGGCCAAATTATTTTCAATAGTAGCGAAATTTTTCGAAACTGACGTTTTAGTCTGACTTTCATTGTCATTCAAACCTGGACACATGATGGCAGGATGTCTTCTTTGGCAATGATCACATCTTATACGGAGTCGACATTTTTTAACCATATGTCCAGACCTGAGACATATGAAACAACAGCCCTTATCAACAATAATTTTCTTTTTATCATTATATGTCATTTTCTTAGCTTTTGAGCAATCAATACTTCTGTGTTCATTATCATTGCAGAAAATGCATAAGGATACATTATTACTCGTGGTGAGTAAACCAGCGGCTGTGAAGATCTCCTTATTCACTGATGATTTCTTCTCCTTTTTATTAGTTGATAGTGATCCAATTCCTGAAATGGCCATCGCAATCTTCTCTTCATTCTCCACCTCGGATCTAATGAAAATCATCAGGTTTTCTAGCTTGTCCTTCGATTTCGCTTCTGTAGAGGTGATAGATCTCTGCCAAACTCTAATTACCTCTTCAGGTAAGCACGACTCAACCAGCGGATAGATAATTGATGAACACTTATCTGTTGTGACACCAAGAGACTCTAAAGCGCGTAGCTGACCTTCCAACTTGTCGTACAACATTGGCAATGACAAAGTATTTTTCGTTACTAGGCTCAGCAACTCTCTGATATACATTTCTATCAGCAGTTCTTCTCTTCCAAAACGGCTTTTCAAGGCATCACTTGCTTTAGAGTAGTTTTCAGCTGTTGGTGGAAAACTCTCCACGATTCTTCTAGCTCTAGAACCGGATTCCGTACACTGCATCAGATAGTTGAACTTATCTTCATTGTCGATAGTGTGATCTTCATCGAATTTTTTGAATAAGCCCCAAAAATGCAACCAATCTTTAAGATCGCCACCAAATTTCTTGAGCTCCAATTGTGGCATCTTGAATCGTCTTGCTGCATTATAATTGAATTGAGAACCTTCATCAGTTTGTTTCTTCTCTAATAGAATAATTCGCTCCCTCACTAGATGATATTTTGCTGAATATTCATCGGCATCTTCACACTCTATCAATAGTTCTTCTTCTGAAACTCTATTCTCCAGCATGAAATCAAACGTTTCTTTGTCCAGTGCACTGATTTCTTCATATCTGGTATCTAAACTTTTTAGATTGGGTCTGAATTCCACTACATTATAACTATTCTCCTCGATCTTCTTCATTATCGAATCATATTGTCAGATGAAAGACATTCTGTGAACATTTCTTGCTTTCGTTAGTTTCTCCATGACTTCTACCTATCTCCTTGTCCTGTCACGGTCGCCAAATGTAGAAAAATCACCAACTATGGTCACTTATATGGAGAACTTTTTTTCAATATGAATATATCGTACAATGATCAGAATAAGAGAAATCAATTCTTGACATATATATATATATATATATATATATATATATATATAAATCTAAATCTGTCTTGTTATAAATAGTTACTCGAGAACAATTGCAAACAACGAATCTGATAACCATGATTTCTACAATAGGATGGTGAAACAACTCTTCAATTGACTCTTCCCAAAACATGTAGGCTTGTCAAACAACCTTACTAAGGCCGCACCACTTGAGTAGAGATGACAATACGATCGTCGATCATGTGAGGTCAAATCCGATTCAACTGATATCGACTGGTATCTGACAGGATACCTAACGGTTCGAATTTTGCATTCGTTTTGAATTTAAAGTTCGTGTCGTATTTTCCAGAGTGTCCAAGATAACCATCGAGATCAGCATAGGTGACGCCATCTAGTTTCGATCTTGGGAAGGCTCAGTGAGGTATTGAAATTCAACATAATGACATAATCAAGTAGGCGGAAGCCTATAACTTTTCGTATTGGCTGGGTATAGGGAGTTGGGACACACCAGTCTATAGTAACATCATGGTCGGAACTTGGTTGGAACAAGTTTCTCTGTCTTATAATATGAGAAGAAAGATTATACCTACTGGGTATCGCAGACCAGAGTGATCATTTAGACATAAAGCAATAAAACAAGCATAGGCATCTTACAATCATCAGGTAGGCAGAAGTAAACTACTTTTTCCGATCTGAATTTATTTTCTATTTCTCCTTTCAATCATCTAGATCAGTGTTCCTCAAACTGGAGTCTGCATGGGGGACCGCAAACTCTTCCCTGGACCATTTAACAATAATAAATAAATGCCACCAACTTACTCAACAAGTTGCTGTGCAACAATCATCCAGCCGACTCAGTGGAAGCTTAATTCCAGTACTTTAAGTTCTTTGATGCCCATGAAATCCTTCCTGATTGATGAACCTTGCCGTAGCTGATGAAACTATGCCAGAAATCAAAAGCAGCGTTGGACGACACAGTGCGGGTGGTGAATTTCCGGCGGCAAAGTTGTGTCCCGTGATTTTGAGCTGAGAGATGAGACCAAAATGCTCTTTTCAAACAATTCTGTACGCAGCATTCATGAACATGCTGCCCACTTTGATGACTGGATGGTCACAATGACAGCGTATTCAACTTATATGCATTATATACAGGGTGATTGATTGAAACGGTTCATTATACGTTCCTGGCGAACCAGCCAAGCAATGATTTTGAGAGAGAGGGTAATCGCATAAGTGAACCCGCTCCATCTTTCTTGAATGATTTCAATAATGCGGTGTTGCCGCCTCTACCAAATAGTAGTAGCAACTTTGATATTTCAAATGGAACACCCTATATATAATATCATTTTCAGAATCTCAAGAAATTTTCTGACAACTCCTTCTGATATTTCTCTATATCTATCTGTAAACATTTGTGAGTCAATGATTATTTTGAATTTTTTTTCGTAGATATTTTTCAGTGGAATCTCATTCAATTTCATATAGGGTTATACAAAAATACGTTCGATTTATTCACTTGAAATTCGATTTTCTTAAATGGAACACCCTGTATTTCATCGTCGCATCGAATAGCAGTTCAGATTACCTACTCATTCATGTGTATCATAATGAAGATACAATTCTTCACATCACGTGTCAATTTCATAGCCATCTATACCATCGCCATCATCACATTTGTGCACAATCACAAAGTTGATCGAGGATCACCAATAATTTTCGAAGTGATGCTGAATTATAGGGTGTTCCATTTGAAAAAATCGAATATCAATCAGTTTTTCAAGTGAGTGACAAGGACAATGAGCCTTCTGAAATTCCTTGACTACTCACTAAATTTCATCGTCTCAGTACCGACTTTTTTGGAGAGTCATGTTCTCTAAGAAGAAAGTTTCAAAATAATGATTCACTCAACTTCACCCTTAGAGATAGGTTTAGAGAAATATCAGGAGAAGTTGTCCGGAAATTTCCGAAGATTCTGAAAATGATATTGAATATAGGGTGTTCCATTTAAAATATCAAAGTTGCTACTTCTTTTTGGTAGAGGCGGCAGCACCGCATTATTGAAATTATTTCATGAATATAGATAGAGCGGATTCGCTCATGCGATCGCCTCAACTCTCAAAACGATCCCTTGGCTGGTTCGCCAGGAATGTCTAATGAAACGTCTAAATCAATCACCCTGTATATTCCACAAGGGAGAGATAACAACATCTTCCAAGTCGACGATAGAATTTAAATGATGCTAAAGAAGCTTGACCTTTGAAAAAATCCTATAATTCAAAGAAACTTCAATCACTTTACTACACAGTCAGCGTTTTTGGAATCCTTTGGTGGTAGAGCAGTGTTGCCAGCACAAGTATGAGACGGAATGATTAAACACCTTTGCGCCTTGGGATCTTCGTTTCGGGATTATTTTCTACTATCCAAAATGAAAATTGGATGATAGACCCATTCGACACATATGTTACTGATATATCACAGGCTTGACAACTGCACAAGAGAACCAACTGATAGAAATATCTGGTAATTCAGTTTTGTAAAGAAATTTCAAAGAGTAATCTCAATCAAGTTTTTTGGATTGATGTGGAACATGATATGTCAGATATGGAAATATCAGAAGAATCGGATTGAGAAGTGGAATCCAATCAGAGATCACAACTTAGTTGTGGTATCATCAACTGACATTGAGCATGACTTATTTTGTTACAAAAAAGCAACATCAACCTTTCACATCAATGTATTTTTTATATATTTTTTTGCATTTGTAGTACCCACTGATTAAATGGTCCAGAATTCATTGCCACTAATCTCACGCTATGTAGTGAAATGACAATGTGAAACGACAATTCGTATAAATCGAAAAAATTTCCAGTACGGAATGAGGTATTCGTGGGACGGCAAACTGCAAGGCGTCATGCTGGGAGCGTACTTCTGGGGCGCCGTGATTTCGGCCATTCCCGGGGGAGCTCTAGCAGAGCGATTCGGGCCCACTAGATGCACCACGATCAGTTTCGTGGGCAGCGGGCTGTTGACCATCGTCGGCCCGTGGATGGCCTACCTGCATCCGTACCTGCTCATCGGATCCAGATTCCTGATCGGCGTCCTCGGGGTGAGTGACTCGCTACTATTAATTCTTCAAATAAGTCATTTTTCAGTATTCCAGGGAACTCATTTATTATCCATTCCGAAATGAAAATCAAGTTGGTAACTGTTGATGATTTCACTATATAGTATCTGTTACCGAATTAGCGTGGAGAGGAAGAGCTGTACAGTGTAAAAATTAGTATTTCAGAGCTCGAAAAAGTAATGACGGTATTCCTACAAGTAGACTCGAATTCAATCTGATATTTTCGAAAACATCCCAGGGTGGAGATAATAAACTTATCGATAGTAAGTGGTTCACGGAAAATTAAGAATATCTTGATTCATGTCCTGGTAGGCTATTTTATGAAATTTCAACTGAAAGAGTTCGAAACATTCGAACTGATAGATTGTTTGTCTTACTCAATCAATAATATGAGAATGGGGGCAGCAAGCGATGTTTCGGAAATATTCCTATTGGTCCAAATGAACTCTATAAATGGATCAGATATTCAGCTATCAGAATTGGCGTCAATCAATTCAAACCGAGCGAGTACTGTTCCCACATAAGCGAAAGCTGGAGTAGGTCATCTGCAAATCACTGAAATATCAGGCCATTCAGACGCATATTCATCAAAATCTCATCTCCAGTTGGATCCAGATCATCACTCAAAAGTTTCCACAGATCTATGAAACAACAATAATAAAAAATAGTAAGTAGTAGTTTGAGTAACAATTGAGCTACTTTCCATCTATATTCTATGAATCATAAAGTTTTGTTTTAGCGTTGTTCGAATGAATATATAGTTGTTTTTCAATTCTCATCCAATAATTCATCGAATTGTCTCGCCAAATACCATTCGACTAAACTTGACCTTCGTTGCTTATAGGTAGGCTCCAGCAAAACACCCAAGATAAAATCACTCCACATTATTTGCTCTTATTACCAAGCAACAAAAGCTTTTGGTCGAAATGAAAGCACATCCTAATATCCTTATGCTGTGATGAGAGTTTATCTGGATGAACACAGGCTGACAAAACCGACATCGACATTTTTGGAAGTTTTTCGGATTGAGCATCTGAAAACACCACTTTTCTGCCACAAGTTTTTTCGCATCTTGATTAGTTATTGAGGAGAAGACAATAAAATCCACTTGAATACATTCACAATTGCCTAATTCAATTGATTCATTTTTCTCTCGAAAATTGAGTAGTAATTGAAAGTTTCATTCTCAGATGCTCAATCCGAGAAGATCGCAACGCCACTGGAATGAAAAAAATCAATCAAGTTTGAACTGAATCAGGGCATAACACAAAAATGAGCAATTCTGAATTCAAAGAAATTGGGTGGATTATATTCAAGGTATTTTCGAGAAAATATTCTTTTGAAAGTCATAACCTTATATGAAAACGAAGCAAGTTAGGACACATCTTCATAAGAGCTTTTTGTCTCAAAATCGCTCAAATAATGGTTTGTTGAATTTATTGCACACGCTCAATCAAATCCTTGATCTATACACACTATTTGTAATGATTCTCATTCCGTACACACATATTACTGTACCGGGTGATTTATCGAGGGTGACGAGGTACTGGCTCTCATTAACTAATAGTCCTAGAAGTTTTATAAAGAAATCATTCAGAGTGAATTGACCAAAAAAATTGCTAGAAATATTTTTTTAATTCATATGTCGACCGCTAGGGGCGTAATAACTTCGATCGGATGAAAATGTATCCTTTTAGAAAATCTCTGATATGAGTTCAGAAAAAGATATCCTTACTGCAATTCCACCATAATATGGTATATCTCTTTGAAGAATATTTTTCTTCATGATGAGTGCTGTCATCCTGGTTCTTACCGCTCCCCCTATAGGAGGCGTGTTTCATGAAATCAACGGTTTTTTATTTTTTTTCATCCTAAATTGTGAAAGGAACATGATATGTGGGGTTTTGCACATATTATTTTGCAAATTTTATCTACTTTCCGAATCTTATGGAATGATTTGATGATGAAACTCCCTAACCAGTTCGGTTAGAACCAGGATGATATGGATAGTTTTTCATTCCATTAACCAAACCTTCTGTTCTTGAGCCATTTTGCATTGAGTCTCACTTAATCCCACCTAATGCTAAAATTCCATTGAGACAAACTCAAGTTAGAGATATTTACAGTCCAAAGAGTTTAGGATCCCTTCAAGAAAGAATTTCAATTTTCCACGACTATTAGTTCCTGAGGTAAGTTCTGAGATCCTAGTTCCTCTAGTATCTCGTCACCCTTATTGAATCACCCGACACATTGCTGTGTATCACTGTAATTGATCATGAATAATTATTATTATTATTATTATGATATCTTTCCAGGGCGTCGTGTATCCGTGCCTGCACTGCCTGATCTCGCGCTGGGCGCCGCCCGAAGAGAAGGGCAAGTTCGTGGGCGCCCTGATGGGCGCTTCCCTAGGCACCGTGCTCACGTGGCCGATGCTGGGCGCGGTCATCGAGCGACTGGGGTGGGCGTGGGCGTTCTACGGCTGCGGCGCCCTGGTGCTGCTGTGGACCGCCCTGTGGGCGGCAAGCGTTTCCGATTCGCCCGAAACGCACAAGAGGATATCCGATGCGGAGAAGAAATTCATCGTGGAGAAGTTGTCGGCTATGAATAGGACCAACGTTAAGGTAAAGGCTGGCTGTAGGAACTAGATGATTTCCTGAATTATGTGAAAATGAGTATTTGTAACTCTCTCAACTAATATGGATGGAGCTAACTCTTGTATTCATCGCGTTTTTATCAACTTCACCCTTAGAGATAGGTTTAGAGAAATATCAGGAGAAGTTGTCCGGAAATTTCCGAAGATTCTGAAAATGATATTGAATATAGGGTGTTCCATTTAAAATATCAAAGTTGCTACTTCTTTTTGGTAGAGGCGGCAGCACCGCATTATTGAAATTATTTCATGAATATAGATAGAGCGGATTCGCTCATGCGATCGCCTCAACTCTCAAAACGATCCCTTGGCTGGTTCGCCAGGAATGTCTAATGAAACGTCTAAATCAATCACCCTGTATATTCCACAAGGGAGAGATAACAACATCTTCCAAGTCGACGATAGAATTTAAATGATGCTAAAGAAGCTTGACCTTTGAAAAAATCCTATAATTTAAAGAAACTTCAATCACTTTACTACACAGTCAGCGTTTTTGGAATCCTTTGGTGGTAGAGCAGTGTTGCCAGCACAAGTATGAGACGGAATGATTAAACACCTTTGCGCCTTGGGATCTTCGTTTCGGGATTATTTTCTACTATCCAAAATGAAAATTGGATGATAGACCCATTCGACACATATGTTACTGATATATCACAGGCTTGACAACTGCACAAGAGAACCAACTGATAGAAATATCTGGTAATTCAGTTTTGTAAAGAAATTTCAAAGAGTAATCTCAATCAAGTTTTTTGGATTGATGTGGAACATGATATGTCAGATATGGAAATATCAGAAGAATCGGATTGAGAAGTGGAATCCAATCAGAGATCACAACTTAGTTGTGGTATCATCAACTGACATTGAGCATGACTTATTTTGTTACAAAAAAGCAACATCAACCTTTCACATCAATGTATTTTTTATATATTTTTTTGCATTTGTAGTACCCACTGATTAAATGGTCCAGAATTCATTGCCACTAATCTCACGCTATGTAGTGAAATGACAATGTGAAACGACAATTCGTATAAATCGAAAAAATTTCCAGTACGGAATGAGGTATTCGTGGGACGGCAAACTGCAAGGCGTCATGCTGGGAGCGTACTTCTGGGGCGCCGTGATTTCGGCCATTCCCGGGGGAGCTCTAGCAGAGCGATTCGGGCCCACTAGATGCACCACGATCAGATAATTATTATTATTATTATTATGATATCTTTCCAGGGCGTCGTGTATCCGTGCCTGCACTGCCTGATCTCGCGCTGGGCGCCGCCCGAAGAGAAGGGCAAGTTCGTGGGCGCCCTGATGGGCGCTTCCCTAGGCACCGTGCTCACGTGGCCGATGCTGGGCGCGGTCATCGAGCGACTGGGGTGGGCGTGGGCGTTCTACGGCTGCGGCGCCCTGGTGCTGCTGTGGACCGCCCTGTGGGCGGCAAGCGTTTCCGATTCGCCCGAAACGCACAAGAGGATATCCGATGCGGAGAAGAAATTCATCGTGGAGAAGTTGTCGGCTATGAATAGGACCAACGTTAAGGTAAAGGCTGGCTGTAGGAACTAGATGATTTCCTGAATTATGTGAAAATGAGTATTTGTAACTCTCTCAACTAATATGGATGGAGCTAACTCTTGTATTCATCGCGTTTTTATCTCTAAATTGGCTGATGGAACAATGTTGTGTATTCCAAAGAATCATCAACCACTGTGCAAGGGCTGATATTCAAATACAGTTTCGAAATGATATGATTGTAGAAACATTTCTGAAATGTATCTTGTTCTCAAAATTGGGAAACACATCAGCTTGAAGCATTCCTTCTGATGATCATAAATGCCACTTTGTTTCAGTGAATGTTACGAAGCAATTATTTACTTATTAAGGTATACTTATGTTTTGGGTAATTTCGGTAACTTTTCACTCATTATGTGTTCATTGCATTATGTATATGCATTATTATGTTGTTTGGCCCCAGGAACGCGAAGTTCACAATAGAAACGTGGGCAAACCTATATTTTCAGGGTAATCCAGGAAAAAGTGTAAAAGTTCACTTGGAGTTTCATTTCTCACACAGGATACTTTGCATACCTTCATGATAGCCAAAAAGGAGGAGTTGCATCAACGTTCTTTAGCATCTTGCAGGATGGTAGATTCAGCTTTTCTTATATATGTAAGGCGCTGTCAAATGAGAATCTATGTCGGAGCAACTAGTTTTGTGAGTCAAAATATCACAGATTTTCATTCGACAGCGCCGTTATGAAAGAATAATTCATCGAGTATGCCAAAGGCAACGAATTCTTCCTCTTCGACTTCTTGAATGTATGATGAAGGTATGAAAAGTATCATGTGTGATAAATGAAACTCCGATCGGCCATGTTGCCCCTGCCCAAAACGGGCTGAGAAACATAGGTTTACGTACGTTTTCATTATGAAATTCGAGTTCCTCAGGCCAGAATACGTAAAAACAACGAAAATAAAAAAAGCCCATCGCATGATGAGTGGAATCAGTTCACATATGAGGAACTGGAAGAGAGGAAATGATTTCGTATGTCTACCGCGTCTAAATACTTTCACTGGTTGGTACAGCTATCAGTAGCGGATATACTTCCAATATAATGCTGCCCGCCTTGAAACAATTTCTATATGATCTATAAATGTTCCTCGATTCTTCATCGATTATTGAATAATAGAACCCCACGCCATCGTCTACCAATCAGTTATTTCGACCCTTTCATTCTGACAAAACATTTGAAATCTCACGACACATCTTACTGCTTCGATATCATTGAATCGAAAGGTCAAATCGAAAATTGTCCAATTTCACGAGATTGATCATTGGTTCTTGGAACAGGTATGTACTCATTGATCGATTCAAATACATAAAACCAAGGAAATTCTCAGTCATTTTGCATCTTTTTTTTTTCAGAAACTGCCCCCGTACAAGGCCATGGCGTTATCTGTCCCATTCTTGGCTCTGGTGGTTCTGCATTTTGGCAACCTTTGGGGCCTCTTCTTTCTGATGACTGCCGGCCCGAATTTCATGTCGTCCGTTCTGGGATTCACGCTGGGACACACCGGATTTTTGGCTTCTTTGCCGTACTTGGCGAGGTTGATGTTCGGGTTCTTATTCGGATACGTCGGCGACGTTATCTTGCGCAAGGGATGGATGCATAAGACGACGATCAGGAAAAGTTTCATCACGTTTTGTGAGTTTGGTGCGAAGTCCGATATCTCTGTTGCTCTTGAATACAGAAGAAAATTTCGAATCACAAGGCAATATTGTTACAATATGAGTCCATAACCTCATTCGGAAAATACCCTTTCATGACGATATTCAAGAATTATTCAGGAACTAGATGACACGGTGAACTCTTCGTCCACCTAAAATTAATGAATTGTATTTGAGTCTCGCTCAAACACATTTGAATGGATTTGTGCTGATGTCGAAGTCTGCTGAGTCAATTTATCATTATGGCTGATCAAATTGAATCATCGCTTTGACCTAATCCATTCCCAAAACCAGCTATCCATTTTTTACAAAAAACACGATTTCAAATGAAACCCTACAACTACCTAATTTCATAATTGTTAGGGGAGTTGAAATATAGTAACTAACCCTGTGCGAACCTATTACTTCCTTCTCTCCCGTTGGTTTCAACGATATTATCATTCACATCATCTGCATCAAATGAACTCCTTCACAAAATATTTAGAATCAGGTACCTATTTCCATCCACTCCACTAAGAATGGAAAATTAATGGAATCTTGCCTTCAATGTCAATTCTGACTCCAATGAGCATCACACCAGACAATGTGATCATATTTGAAAACTGTTCAACTGAAATGCAAATTTCGAAAAAAGCCATATTCTCGTGGTGGATATTGATAACAGTTTACTCAACAAAATAAAATATGATAATCTCCTCACGAAATTGAAGATTGAATATCTGAAGTAATATATATTTAATCAATTCAAATCTCTTCGACTTTATCTTCCATTCGACTTGATCTCCCTTCATGTATTCACTCATCAATTCAGTTTTTCTCTGTCCCCCTATGAACATTCATGTTTCTCGGGATTAATCAATGTTATCATAAGCATTATTCAATATTTCTAGCTCATTTTCTACCTGGGATTCTCTTGTTCGCTCAGACTCTGATCGGATGTAACATATCTTGGTCCATAGTGCTGATAACGCTGTCTCTCGGTATGAATGGAGCAGCTACTATCACCAATTTGCATAACTCCCAAGATCTAGCTCCGAATTATGCAGGGACACTATACGGCATCATCAACGCTATAGGAAGTACTACAGGGTTCATATCTCCAGCTATTGTTGGATTCATTACTGCAGATCATGTAAGTATCTAACAATCATTACTAACATTAATTGATCACCTATACAATGTTGGGATCAGAGTAAGTACAAAACACCGAATCGCTCAAAAACCATTGTTCAGTAAGGTTTTTTTTTCCAGCTTGCACTTCGTTGTGAAAATTTTATTCCCACCCTCTCTTGAAAGACTGTAGGACAGTTACTCCTTCAGAAAAAATCAATTGAACCTATTCTTGAACCATGCAAACAACTTCTTGAAATGAAATGATTTCATAACCGCACACTTTGATTCAGTTCCATGTGATTCCACTCGTGTGTCACAATGTGCTTTTTTTATATCAATATTACTTTTTTCATAATGTAGCATTTGTCAAAACATTTATTTTTGTTGATACAAATCATGACTATTTTTATATCTTTACACGGAATGCAAGAGTGCTATACGTAATGAAATACTTGAACGAAACTTTGTAGGAATCTGAGTTCATCCACAAATATGAACCTAAATGTACATTTATTGAAGAAATTATAGCTCACACTCATATTCGTATCACATATCGTGAATCTCGTCAATCATCTTATACGTGGATAAATCATTATTATTATTATTATTATAATTATTATTATTATTATCTAGCACTATTTGGGATTCATGACATGGAGTTCTCTCTCGGAACTTAAGGTTTGCCCGTTTAGTTTTGCACACCACCTCAAGGTGTTATTTCGAGAGTTACTAAAAAATAGTGGGTACAGAAGTTTCACATCATTTTTTGAATCATTAGGATTTTCAAAGTAAAACTTCGATCATATCGCCTCAAATTTTCTCGACCATCTATCGCATGTCGAATTACATCCATATCGAGGACGAAATAATTCTGATATTCGTATCAGGAAACCAGAAACACAGTAAGGTATGCCGTATTCAATCGAAAGAAAGTTTTCAAATTCCATTCCTGAAACAGAATCGGGAAATGAGTATTAGGATACCAGAAACGGAGTCCCACAACCAATCAGTTTTCTCTGATTCTCTGTATGGTGCGCGATTTGTTGATTTTTTGTTATAGGTGTACTGCTCTTCTCACATTATCGACTACTCTCAGAACGTTTGTTCGTCTCAATTATTTCCTCCAAATATATGTTAAATCGCCTAATGGTTAGCAAACGTGCTTCCCAACTTGTGGCTTGTGGTTAGAATCCCTTCCAAATAATTAATAATTGAAATATGTGGCTCTCATAAAGGGCCGATCTTCGAATGTTACGTTCGTTATCGTTATACCGTTATGTCGGTATCTCTGAAGCAATCATAGGTTTAATCATTGGTTAATCTATGCGGTTTAATGCTATCACTAATATTCTGTGTCTCCCTCAAGTGCTGCCATACCTACGATCCGAAAAAAAGTTTCACTCACATCGTAGATTCATAAGAACATACGACTTTGTATATCAAAAAATCTAAATTATTTCGGCAAATGTATTATTTTGACATGTTGTCAATATTTGGAATAAAACAACCTGTATATTATCTCATATTAATGAGAGAATTTTTTTCTCATACAAAAATATATTCATATGATTCATTCCATCCATCCTCTTCTCTAAATACGAGCGTTCAATTATCATTAGTTCCTGACGCAATTTTTGTTGTCTACATTGAATTTGAATAACATCCGTTGGTAGGCAGCATAAGAGTCATTGAAACTTACATTTTATAGGTGAATAATAAAATGTGGCGCCAGGTCCTGTCATTTCCATTGCCTTTTAAGCATTGCTTATTCACACGTTTAAGTGTACATAAACTTACATTTCTCGGAATATTTTAACGCTCATACATCATTGAAAAGTTGCCCAACTGCTAGGATAAGCTAAAACTAAGAAATGAGTTGAATTTGCTCAGTGAAAAAATTTCATTATGGCGTCTGGATCAGAGATACAGATAAGGTCTTGTTAGAATAGATCATACAGATTTTTCACGATTAGATCGAAATTACTGTAAACATTGAATTGCAATTTCGTTTGAATATGTTTTGGAAGCTGACAAATCACATGGATTTGTTTTTGTATCTATGTATGTATGTTTGAGCGCTAGTTACACGGTTAGTACCAGTAGTTTCGAATATAACTTTTTTAAGGTCAGACTCTCCAGTCCAAATTTCATGTGAACTTGACTATAATGCAATCTCAGACGAAAAAGGTATTCTTCATTGAACTGTGAGCCTTTTTGGAAATATTTTGTTTTGGAAATGATGGAGCAATAACTGATGCTGGTATTAGTAGTGTCGACAGGATTATGAAAAAATGTGTTTAGTTTATTTTTCAAGAATTTCTTTACTGAGCAACTTATTTTTCAATTCTATACGTATCCTAGCTATGGTGCCACCTCTTTTTGAGACACCCTGTATTTCGAAACCTCATGGACGAATGGATATTTCATTTCGTACAAAGGTATACCTGAACAGAAAAGTTTCAATGTTTCATGAATTTTCTCTTTCAGAATGGACTAGATCAGTGGCACGTCATTTTCTACATTGGAGGGGCAGTATATATAGGATGCGGTATCGTATTTTGTATTTTCGGATCTGGCGACGTACAACCTTGGAATGATGTTATGCCAATTGGAGTCAAGAAAACCAGTGATCTAAATGGAGTCGAGAATATTGCCTTCGATTGTCTTGATAAAAAATGATGAATTATCACTGATATTTTACCCTACTGTAACCACATAGTATTTTTATACCGTTGGACCAATGAATGATTCCAAGTAAAAAATGCCTTTTGAATATTATTGAAAAGAACATGAAATATTTGGGAAGATATATGAGAAAAAATCATGTGAGGTTTCTTTGGAGAGATGAAATGAATTTCAAGACTGAAGTGAAAAACTGAAAGATGTCGACGTTTTGCACCTTTCACTCTCGTATTTAGGTTACTCGATAGGGTTCAAACCATAATGCAAAATGCTGAACAATCATTAGAAATCCATGAACGGAAACGATTTCATACCTTATGGATGAACGAAAAGGAACGGCACAAATAGGAGGAGACATAATAATGTATGATCAGAATGAAAAGTCACAAACAGCAAAGCAAAATTACGCAAACGAAGTTCAAACTGATCAGACAAAACGACGAGACTACCATACTGGGAACACAACACAAATATATAATTTAACGGGGATAACTTGCGTAATAATTGGACGATATTTCACAGAATAGCTATGACTACCTAGCTTTCTGGCCAGAGGTTGCCGGTTTGCTCAGTGGTGGGAGCGAGTTCAACTGAACACAAAAAAAAAATTATAATTAGGACGCCACCCGTTTGAGATTACCTCTGTGCCGCCAGTAAAGTAGGAAGCCAACAGTAAAAACGGGAAACCAAAGTAACCAGAGATATTCCGAAAATATATGAGTTTTATTACTTTATGATCGAAATCACAAAATGAAAATCAGTATAGGTATTACCTAACTGATGTATGATTGATTATGGGTTCAGTATTATACAATGATCAAAAACTAAGTCCGAATATAGCTATATAAGGCGCACATTCAGCTAAATATTATAATAGATATTGAAATCGGCATGTACAGGGCTGACTGGTACAGCAATAATTCAAATACGAAAAGGGCAATTATTATGAACGCATTATTCAGGTAACGGTATTGTGCAACACTTGGTAGAACATAGCAAAAAAAAATGACATGTTTATATATATATATATAAGTCGGTAGGTACTCATCCAAATTTTGGGCGAAGTCTCTTTCTCATCGGGGGGAAATGGACCGTCCTCATGAAGTAATCCGACAAACGAGTCTCCAACCGAAATACTCGGAACTCCGCAACACTCAGCAAATACTGATCGGAAATTACAATAGGTACTCGAATCCGGTGAGTAATGAGAAATTCGTGCCTCAGAACAGAACCCTAAAAATATTATAGTTCCTGTATCTGTATGATAGTTATATTATTATATTATAATTTTAAGAAGAACGTCATTTTATATGAATAAATCTCTCACCTCCTTGAAATCAAAAGGGAGGGTCCAAAAGTCATATGAGTACTCAGGTACTCAATTTCCAATTTTCTTCAAATTCTATGATTACAAAGTATGTCTGAAAGAAAGTAACAGTCACGATACGAATATAGAAAAAAAAAAGGGATGAAGTGACTTCTTACCGAGAGGACAGTGAATCTCCAACAAGATTCTTGATTTTATGCACACCGATGTATAGAGGAAAGTAATATCAGATACTTTTATACTAAATTTCTCAATTTTCTCTACAGAAATTAGCCAAATCCTCAAATTCAACGCAAATCACAAAATGGCGTGGTCGTTATCAAAATCTGTATGTCTTCTTTAGATTCACAGTCTCGGACGAAGATTCCAGATACCGACAACTCGTTATCGTCAAAATTCCCTGAGAAAGAGATCGCGGCAAAATTTGTATGTTTTCGGCATATTCATAAAAACAACAGGGACGCAGAATTTGATATTTCCGCAGTTGGTAATTCATCGTAAATTACTCCCGTATCTCTGTCTTCCTCATATACGATAGCGAAGATCGAAGATTGAACATCGGTCAAGTCGCGCACGATAGCGATGACAGTTTTTGACGTACAAGGCAAGTGACAATTGATTCGACACAATGGCTCGATCGAAACAAAACTGGACCACTGCCGAACAACTAGAAGAATGGTTCGATAATGTACCCAATCAATAATAATCGAGAAATACTGCATGAATACTGAATACAGGAACATAACCAGGTAAGTGTCAGTTGATTTGGTCAGTTTTATTTTGTGTGTCAACTCGCATTGCCTAGATAACCCTTTTGTTTATAAAGTGATTGATCTACGATCCATCTATTTTCAGGTTCTTTCTGATATTGAATACTGTGACAGTATAATGGAAACTGAGAAGATAGTATAGAAACCCGTGGGATAATGAACCAAGTGCGAATCGATGCTGAAAACAGTAGTTGTGAAGAAGTACAGAGTGTAATAGTCTCGATTTCGATATACAGCGTGTTATGATTTTGTAGTGTTACTATATGAATATAATAAAATGAGGTACCAACTATTGTTGTTTTGATAAATTTTCAGGATGAGTATTCATTAAATTTTCAAATTAATACTGAATGTTTGTGTGGAGCTTTAATGAGATTTTGGCTTGTTACAATAATCGAAGGAATATCAGAATTTTTCGAGCAAAAACAAATCACATGACAAAATTTTGATTTCACACGACAGCTTTCGACTACTCGATTGTTGTTACATAATCACAAATTTCGAAAATTTTCGAGAAACAAGTGAGAATCATTTCGTCCGATACAGAAACGTCATCGGGTGATCGTACACTCACTCACTGAGTCACAGATCAGAGCAGAACATACAGCTCATGAAATTTTTTCTACATTATTAGCCGACAATGCCCCTACTTGTCAGGCTCGAGACCTGTCGAACATCGCTATACCAAGCTTCATTCATCAATAGAACGGCAAAGTTGTGGAATTCTCGGCTTAACGGAGTCATTTCCGATGCTTACAATTTCCAAACTTCAAAGAAAATTCCAATACCTTCTTTCTCTCTTCGTTCCGTGTTGTCAACAGATAATCGTTCCTGCATGTTTCATATAACAAGTAGCATGTCACTAGCACTACTTTTTATTTTTTAGGTCCTGATAATCACTTACCAGGATTGGACTGTGTGATATCAAGGGGGTACTTATTGTGAACCACTGCACAAAATAAGGAGTATTTGAAAAATACATTTTTTCAAATATATTGTCCTCTCATCATTTCAATTAATTGCTAGTCCTATTGGGTACTGGGGATAATACCTAAGTGCACTAATATCATCAATAACGTCAATCATTTACGATTGATTATTTAGAATCTGGGCCAATTTTTTTGGCCGGGGCACAATTTGTAGTATTTCGTTGGCTTTGCTTTCCAAATATGTTGATGCGCGGTTCTCGACGGAATCATCACGTGAAATTGAAATTATCATTGTATCGTGTAGTTTATGTCCGAACGTAAATTTGATTTCTTGTTCTTTCATTCAGATGGCCATGAGTGGAATGAAAAATGACTCCAAACCATCACGATGGATTAAAGCGGTAGGCACTATAGTCTGATAAGAGGCACCAGAGGACTGTCGTGTACCAAGAGAGAAGCGAGAGTTATTCGGAAGAATGTTGTCAATTGACCTTTTTTCACTGGATACGTCATACATCTTCTGGTGGTGAAATATTCACGTTCAGATCCTGAAGTCAACCACGAGGAGATAGCTCTACCCGATTTCATGACCTAACGACAGCATTCCAGCATTTGATACAGTTCGTCATCATTATTCACTTCTGAAACTTGAATGATACGACATAAGGTGGTATTAGACTATTAGATCTATTAGACTCCATTAGACCTCATCACTTCATACCTAAGAAATACGACTTACGTGGACTCCTGTTCTTTATCCTTATCTTAGCGTGATAGCAGTGCAATTTTTCCGATGTTGAGACTCGAAGTGATCTCGTCAGAGCTGGGTCTTTGATGAACCTGATGAAACGACTTCAGCGCATTTATTGATTCAAAGATCATTTCAATGATCACCTGTGAAACCCGAGGCTTCTATGCTGACGATGCATCCTTCATAGCTACTACCAAAACGAGTGAAGAAGAAGAAACACTCATTAACCTAAAGCAGTTTGAATTCATATTCAAAGACTGGTTATTGTATCAACTGTTTGACTCTTGGTGAAACAAAAACTCAAAACATACACTCTCCTAAAACAACTGTCAATCATTGTGAACCAGTTGAGCAACTAAGTATGTACTTGTAGGTGTGTATCGCTTATCTTGTATCCTTCTCTACTTATCATGTCTTAGCTGTAATTGGTTCTGGAATGTATTCGTGACGATCGTGAAATCATGTTATTCGTATGTGAATGAATTATGTATCGCATCTATCTATTCCTTGGTACTCCGCTCAAGCTCAAAAGCTAGATAGCACAAAGGTTAATATTGGCGATACATCTTACCAATCTCTAAGAGCTGAAGGAGATTGATATGGTGAACACGCAACAGTTGCCATTGATACAGTATTCATCTTGCATCGATTTATTTCATTACAAAACGGAAAAATAATTTATATAAAAATTCGGGTAGGTCGAAAATAATCTTCAACGTATATAATTCGTAGGTATTTAAGACGCCTAGTTGGTGCTGGGATCATCGAGGCGAATCATATCGACGAATCTAAGACAGCCATGGACGATGATATCGATTGCTCCTTTTGGCAACATTCTAAAAATTCTTCCAAAGTAACTACTCCATCCTTATTCGTGTCCATCTTCTACAACAGAAAGGAATGGAAAACCAATGATTTTCCTAGAGGTATAAAGTACGCATGCAGAGATCATAATGGAAAATCGATGTATTCCTTGTGGAAGATTCAATGATTAAGAATGAAGGGATTCATTTAGTATTTTTTTGATTTTCAATAATCAGCCATTCGTGTGATGACATGATAATAATTGAAAATACTGTACATTGTGATCCATGAGGAAATTTTCATAGTCGAATGGTGAATAGAGTGGATCAAGACGAGACGGTTTGAGTATATGGAGAGTTTTTTTGATCATTCATAACGGAGACACATCAGAGATATTTCAGAAGTCATTCAACGTAGTCCGCTGATATCTGGCAGTGACATATCTTTCTTGAGACTATAGTATGACATGAAAGAAGATTCCAAAGCCAGACTGAAAAATATCATTCCTCAACGTTATGTCTGAAAAGATAATAACTTGATTGGATTCGAAAAGAGTAGACGAATCGCCATAGGACCTGCACATCAATTTGCACGACTCACTTCGACGGGTTAATTGAAAAAATGTCAAACAGAATCTTCTGATTGGATTTTGATCTGGCGTATGATCCTGATCATTCTACTGAATTTATGAAAATTATGATTCATCTGGAAGAGAAAACCACAGTTTTTTCTTCTCAGACGAATGACTGATGCACCGCTGCACACATTATGGTGTTTTCAACGATTGAAAATGTCGACACATATTATCACAAGTAACTCAGTTTCACAAAATGAATCACCTACAAGTATACGAGCTTGAAGAGAGAAAAAGAATGCAACTGATAACAGAATATATTACAACTCTAAATCTGATATTTCAACGTGAATGCTCTGAATGTCTTCCCACAACTCCTATGTATTTTCTACATTGAATCAAAGATCCTCCCACTTCTGTATGGTGAACCAATTGTTTCAAATGCCCCCGAATATAGTGATCAAGGACTGTGGGATAAGTAGATCTGGGTGGCCAAAAACGGAGACCGCTTCTACCGATCAATGTATCCCTTTGCTTGTAATCGAGAACAATCGAGAAGAAACGTGCAAATCTGATGAAAAAGATGGAGATCAGAAAGAAAACCATAGATACAGAATCGATACACGATACCATACCTGAATATTCTGAAGAAGATAAGTTATACGATCGTGATAATTGTTTTGATATGTGGATTGACAATGCCAGAAAATGTGCTGTTGCACAACCCATCGTGCAGTCGGAAAATGAGTATCAAGGAAACTTTCTTTCGGCGATGACAAAATCCAAGTCTGTGAGGAGCAGCAGCAGCAAATCGAACATAATTCTTGCAGAAATCTCGAAGCAATGTATTGAAAATTCAGCTGTTACCAATGAATTGTTATTATGACAGAATCTTCGAGATCTAACTACATTTTGTGGAGCATTTTGTGAGTGGCTAGAATTTATCAGTGGATATGAACGTACAACGAAATCATACAATCTCAGTGACGACGAAAACTCACTTCAATTAGACATATCCTTGAAGGGTAGAGCGAGGGATACAGTCAAAATGCTTGAAATTAATTCCAGTCATCCGGAATAGATTGTCTTCTCGCTGATGGACAAGGTGAAGAAGCTTTAGTCCAATCAAAGAAGGCAGAGTTGCTGCAGATTCAAAGGTAAAGCAAAAGTCAAGTTTTGACTCGAGAAAGAGAAACATAATTATTATACTTCACTTGAAGATTTCGTTGAGTGGTTTGAAGAGGAAATCAACTCCGTTGCATTCATTCCAAATCCATTTCGAAAATCTTGCTCCAAAAATGGAGATGAGTTAGTTTCTATGAAGAGGTCTGTGGAGAACGGACATCCTGTGAACGAATGCATATATTCCAACAGCTAGAATCATCTCATATCAGAATTCGGAGATTTTCTTGAAAATGAACTACTGAATTCATTCAGTTTCAGAATGAAAACTCTGTTTCATTTGCCTGAAGGTCGGACATCTATAGCATTGATCGTCTGTTTCATTGATCATACTGTAGATCAGTAAATGATATATCAGTTCTGTCAAATTTTTTCATCATACAAACATCAAAAGTTATCTTCTATTTCTATATATTATCACTATCAGCTACAATTGATCACGTCGGGGTCACCAATTGTAGATTTGACAGAACTGATATATCATCTGCTAATCTACAGCATGATCAATGGAAAACGATAAATGCTACAAGAATTCCTCTCCAGATAATTCGATAAAGCACAATTAATGAAGGTGAGAAATCACCAAACCAATAAGACTTGATATTAGCGGGTTTCAAAATGTTGTCTGACCTTGATTTGGTTTTCAACTTGAAAGATTCATGACCTCTCTCGAGTACTTCATACAGACCGTCGTAGGGTTGTTGAAGCGATTTTCTTACAGAATCCCGTATGACGAAAACGTGAGTGGATGTGTGATAGTTTTCTTTGAATTTTTGTGTTCAATTTGCGTAGTCTTCAGCTGATTCATACATAATTCCAATTTAGTCACATATCCAGATATGTCTTCAGTGGAATGATCAACATGGGATGTGTTCAAAAAATCGCCCCGTAAACGAAGTGTTGTACCGTATACCAGCTCTGCTGGTGTACACATTGTCGACTCTTTCAAAGATGATCGAATACCCAAAAGGATCAAAGGGAGTGCATCAACCCAATTAATAGAATTCCTAGTTACCATGATCGAAGATTTCGACTAATGATAGGATGTTGTTCTTACTTGACGTGTACCTAACAAATTCATCAGGTCTCTCCATAAAAATGACCCAAATTGAGCTCCTCGGTCAGTTGCTGTAGAAGAGGGTACTCCAAATTTAGATATCCATGAGTTCAGAATATCTCGGGCGATTGTTTCACTGCTGGTATCTGTTATAGAGATTGCTTTAGGCCACCTAGTGAATCGGTATATGCAGGTTGGAATATAGTTAAACCCACGAGACACAGGCAACGATCTGACGATATCAATATGAATTTCATCGAACCTTGCACTCTGGTGGTTTGAAATTTCCTAGAGGAGAGACTGTGTGTCTTTGAATTTGAGATTTTTGACAGTGTACACAATGTTTGAACCAGTCACGTATATTCGCATTCACTTTTGGTCGAACATATATTTCGGAAATTAGTTTTTGAGTGAACTTGATTTCTGGATGATTGAATGAATGAAGAACATCAGAAACTTTGCATCTGAAATAATTTGGTATGAATGGCCTAGGCACCTTTTTAGATGAGTCGCAATAAATTGATCCACCTGTATTTGGTATTTGTATTCGTTGGATGTTGAGAGAAGTTTTCCTCGATTTCGAATAAGAATCCATCTCTTGATCCGAATTCTGTGATTCAATCTATTCATCAAAATCTATTTGATGTTCTAAAATACCATTAATTTCGGTCCTAGATAGGGCGTCCGCTACACAATTGTTATTTCCTCCAATATGTGTTATGTCTGTTGTGAACTGAGAGATATATTCCAACTGTCGGATTTCATGAGGCAAATATTTATCTGAAGACGACTTCAGTGCGAACATGAGTGGTTCATATGTGGTCCATATGTGGAAATTTCTACCTTCAATCATATATCGGAATTTTTTGACAGTTGAATAGATAGCTAACAATTCCTTACTGAAGGTGCTGTATCTGGTTTCAACTGGTGCAAATGAATTGGAGAAGAAACAAAGAGGTTTCCATGAATCATCTGAATCTAGTTGTTGGAGTACTGCTCCACAACCTGAGTCTGACGCGTCAACCATGATATTGAGGTCAGCGCTGGGAATTAGGTGAACTAACAGAGTTTCATCAGCTGAAATATGTTTAATCTTCTCGGAAGCATCTGACGCACATTCATTCCAAATGATCTCTTTATTACTCTTCTTATGGTCAGTTAGTTTGGGGATTGGTCGTAAGACTGAAGCGCAATCAGGAATAAATCTATGATGAAAATTCATCGATCCTAAGAATTCCTTCAGTTTACGTTGCGAGTTTGGTTGAGGAAAATCTAAAATAGCATCAATTTCACACCTCAGAGGCTTGATTCCGTCACTAACGACGTGGTGACCTGAGAAATCTATCTCGTTCACTCCAAATACACATTCTTCTGAGTTTATAGTTATACCAAACGAACTAAAAGTCAATCAAACAAACGATTCAAGTGTGTTTTATGATCTTCTGCATCAGGTTTTGATGGGATTTTCTCTCCTCGGTTCTAAAAAATAGAGTAGAAGTTATTGAAAATTATTGCAATATATTTGTAGTAAGGACAGATTTAGGATCTGTCCCAAAATGTCACTGCGCTTGAAATTAAACCTTTAGATACCTAAAAGAGAAATTCTCTATTGGTCAGTGACACCTTGTTTTTGAAAAAAAATGGAAATACAAATATATTTAATAATAATAAAACCTCTGCTTATCTTGGTGGACGTTTCGGGAACGAATCTGCTCCCGTTCTCAACACAAAGTCACTTTTCAGTGTCAAAATTGGAAACATTGAAAAAAGTTTACGAAGAGAAAAATATTTCAATTGTGTTGAGAACGGGAGCAGATTCGTTCCCGAAACGTCCACCAAGATAAGTAGAGGTTTTATTATTATTAAATATATTTGTATTTCCAATTTTTTTCAAAAACAAGGTGTCACTGACCAATAGAGAATTTCTCTTTTAGGTATCTAAAGGTTTAATTTCAAGCGCAGTGACATTTTGGGACAGATCCTAAATCTGTCCTTACTACAAATATATTGCAATAATTTTCAATAACTTCTACTCTATTTTTTAGAAACGAGGAGAGAAAATCCCATCAAAAGCTGAAAAATGAATGTACCACCTCCTCGAAGAACTTACAGACAGTATTCTGCATCAGGGCTCGCAACTAGTTTATCATCGAGGTAAGGGAAACAATTCTCCAAACCTCTTGTAACCTCATTGATGAAACGTTGGAAGGTCTGTCCAGCGTTTCTCAGACCGAAGCTCATTTTAGTGTACTTAAATATTCCGAAAGGAGTCACAACAGTGGTCTTCAGAATATCGGACGGTTCAACAGGAATTTGATGATGTGCTCTGACTAGATCTACTTCTGAAATTATCATAGCATTTGAACAGTATGAAGTGAAATCATGGATATGTGGTGATGGGTACTTGTCAGGTACTGTAATATTATTTAGTGCTCGATAATCACCACAGGCGCGCCATTTACCTGGAACCTTCTTCGGAGCTGAATTTGTTATCAGTGTTGGTTGTCTTTGTGGTTGTTTTATATTCTGTCTGTTCTCAATTTGGTGTATTGTTTTATCAATGAAATGAATAGAATAGAACATCTTTTTCATGGTTTATTTTGGTATTGAAAATTCGATGGTTTGATGATATGGTTTTGGCTCCATCATGAAGTGATTTGATTATTCCTTTCTTCATACTTGTATGATAAAAATGATAACTGATTATTAAATTCGATTTCTGAAGTGAATTCGATTGTGAGTTTGATATTGTTCATATAATTCAGAAAATTATCTACTTCCATATGGTTATGTAACCAAATAATGGAAATATCATCTACATATCTCCACCAAGTCTTTATTTGTTTATTGAATTTTTGTGCAATATTTTTTTCGAAATCTTTCATGAATATATCACACAGAATAGGAGATAATATACATGAAACTATCTCACACCGAAAACAATTTGACTTTTCTCCGTAAATGTCGTGACAATGGAGTGATACCAAGAGGATTACGTCTGAGAGTACCATTTCATAGTAGAAAATGTGAATGGATAGTTCTAAAAGCAAGTGAGGCATTGGTAAGAGAAAGAATAAATTACCACGAATACAACAAGGTAAGAACAAGAAATATCATCTCACAGTCAGAACAAATTTCACACAACGATTTACACGAAGATGATTCAACACATATAATCATTTCTGTGAACAACTCATACAAAAAAGAAAATGACAAAAATAAATTGATACACATAGGAAAATTCAATAAACTCATTGAAGAAAGGAATATGAGAAAATTGGGATTAGGGAATCGTCAACAAAATTTTATGAATAGAACTGTCATAAACCTATCATAAAGAACATTGACAGATTCTGAGGAATTAATACTTTCAAGGGGTATGAATTTTTCAGTCACTCCGAATTATATTCCGTACTCAGATTTGATAGCAGCTATTGAACAAACTGCACAAAGACTTCCTGATGAATTTTCTAATGAATATAGAATCAGAAATAAAATAATTATTGAGAAAAAACATGAAATAACACCAAACATCAAAAGAGAAGAGATAAACACACTCAACAATCTCAAACAGGATGATACAATCAAAATACTAACAGCTGATGAAGGCAACGCTACAGTAATTATGAACAAAAATGAATATAATGATGAAATAATACAAATTATAAATGAAGGCAATTACACAAAATTGAATAGAGATCTTACAGCAAACATAGAGATAAAGATACGAAAACACGAAGATAAACTGACACTAACAGATAGGAAACATATATCCAGACGAGCTCAAGCTGGTCACCCCTACACTGTCAGGCTCGAGACCTGTCGAACATCGCTATACCAAGCATCATTCATCAATAGAACGGCAAAGTTGTGGAATTCTTTGCCTAGTGGAGTCTTTCCTGATGCTTACAACCTCCAAGCTTTCAAGAAAAATTCCAACACCTTCCTTCTCTCCCAAAATTCCACCGCTGGCTAACACGATGTTCCTCGAACATTATAGGTTTCCCTTTCGTGTTGTCCACAGATGAAAAAAAAAGATACCATAGCAAACCCCCACATTTTTATGGTCTTCCAAAAATACATAAACCAAGCCATCCATTGAGACCAATCGTGAGTTCAATAGGATCTTCTTGTCAAAATTTATCACGATTTTTTTAGATATAATAGAACAACTTCTCTACTCCTCATTTCTTGGATAAACTAAATAACATCTATCTCGATACAGACGATATTTCAGTAAGTTTCGATGTAGTAAGTTTCTTCGATGATATTCCTGTAATAGTGAGAAAGAAATTGGAAGATGATGAAAAACTCATTAAGAAAACTAAGCTGAGTGTAGAAAGCATTATAGAATTCTTGGAACTATGTCTCAAAACATTTCACATTCAATTAGATAATGATTTTTATTAACGAAATTTCGGTATGGCCATGGGTTCACCATTATCTCCTATTCTGAGTAATATATTCATAAAATATTCTGAAGAAAATATTGTACAAAAATTCAATGAACAACCAAAGACTGGCCACATAACCGTATGGAACTAGATAATTCTCTGAATTATCGAATCTAATAAATAGTTACCATTTTCAGATGTCCTCGTTGAAACATTTTGATAACGAGTGTATATCGTGAAAATACACACACCATCCGATACCTGAATTTTCAATCAAATCATCATACAAGTATAAAGAGAAGAATAATCAAATCCATATCATCGAACCACCAAATTTTCAATACCGAAATGAACCATGAAAAAGATGTTCGACCACTCAACGCTCATCCGAAACATTTCATTGTTAAAACAATACACCTAAGTGAGAACAGATACAATATACAATAACCACGAAGACAACCAACAGTGATAACGAATGTAATCCCATAGATACCCGGAATATCCGAGAAAATTAAACGTGTTGGTGACAAGTTTCGAGTGAAAACAGTGTTCAAGACGGAAAATACAGTGAGATCGATTTTGATTCATACAAAACCGTGAAAATGAAGAACAATCATCAAAAAATTGTATTTAGTATACCATGTGTTTGTGGAATTTATTATACCGGTGAAACTAGCAGGCCTCTATCAGTGTGGATGGAAAAGCATAACAACAAAATAAAGGAACGATATACTGACAAATCAAAATTAGCTGAACATATCCTTACTGAAAATGGATAGCAAATGGCCGATTGGAGTAATATTGAGATCATAGGAAAAGAAGACAACAACCAAAAACGAAAAATCAAAGAGTCTGCTTGCATTCTCCTGAACGTAGACAATAATATTGATTCTTGTTCAGTTGATACAGATAGAACTTGGCACTTTCTGAAAATTGAATATGAAAATAGAAAATCCAATATCGATTAATGAAAACACCTTGTAACCAGAATTCTTCCGTCTACCAAATTGTCACTTCTCAGTGTCAAAACCGGCTGCACATTGGAAAAGGAAAATTTGCTCAGAAAAATATTTTAATTGTGTTGAGAACGGGAGCAGATTCGTTCCCGAAACGTCCACCAAGATTAGAGGTTTTATTTTTATTAAATATATTTGTAATTCCAATTTTTTTGAAAACAAAGTGTCACTGACAAATAGAGAATTTGAATATGGAATGAAATACAGGGTGTTCCATTCGAAATAAGAAAGTCTGAATTGGCCACTGTCACATGACACACTCTATATAATTTGTATAAAAAATGCGTATTCGATAATGCATATCGACGTGTCCAAGCGTTTTTCCCAACACACCCTCATCTATTTGTTTTCGAATTTGGCTGTTCCACACATAGAAATAGAAGATAACTATTGATGTTTGTATGATTCATTGATTTGACAGAACTGATATATCATCTGCTAAGCTACAGCATGATCAATGAAACAAACGATTGATGCTACATATCTACAAGATGTTTCAACCAGAAGTTCAGATGCAATGAGAATGGGTATGAAGGTAGACAAAATAAACTTTCACACATGGAATCTGCAACAGAACGAACTCAACCATCGTCATCTTCGGAGCAGAAGAAACCAGACCAATTCTGTGCCAACCAGAACGATATGTCTGCAGGATCATCTGTATTATTCAGAATTGCTCCAGTGAAGGTACGGGATCGTCTGGAGAGTTTCGAGTTTTTGCTTTTTTCGACGAAAGATCTATTCGCACCATGACTGAAACCGAACTAGCAAATGAACTCCAACTGAATGGACCTATCTTTCCCTTCTGTTCTCAATGGACCAATGGCATAAACCACTATGACGATGATTCCAAGACTGTTTCCTTCGAAATTGCAGCTGATTCTTCGAACCCAGTATTCTATAAGATGAAAGAAGTTTGCACGGCTAGCAACTTGAACCTTCCACTGCAAAAAATCGATGTAGAAAATGTCATGAGAAACTTACCATTTCTGAATTGTCAGATTCTTGTGTCTGTCAGATTTATAAAACTAAAATTGTCAATAGGCCAGGGCAACTGTGGATCAATTATGCCAAGGCGAATAATTCAGCCTCGATTGAATCAACCCATGATGTCGAAGTCGAAGCTAGGATGGACGATTCATGGTCCACTCAGAAGTGATTCTGTAACTGATGTAGAACACGTTAGCTTGTGTTGTAGCCATTCCATGGAAGACCGTTTGGTTAAAGATAGCATCCCTTCAGAAGATTTCGGCAGCAAGTGAAAAGGCAGCGTTATGGAGTCATGAGAAAGCTCTTGGCATCATGAAGAACACTATGCAGAAAGTTGAAGATTACTATTCACTTGGACCTATGGAGGAATGAACAAGAAACTCCACCTATAGTCGGAAAAATGATTTCAAAGGTCTCTACTGCATAGGAAGGAAGATGGGCAGAGATCAACAGATTGCTGAGCAGTATTGCAATGAGGTATCACAGTACCTGGATGAAGGTTATGCAAAGTTCAGAAACTATTCACCACATCACCAACCTGCTGTTTCTCAATTTGTTGAAAATACGAATGGTGGAATTTTGGAAAATCAATATCCAGCAGGTAACGGAAGGATCATGAAGAAGCATCACTATGTGGATGATTATCTAGACCCTTTCCAAACCGGGGAAGAAGCAGTGAAGAAGTGAAGAAGGTGATAGCAGCCCATCTACAAGCTGGTTCAGAGATGACGAAATGGTCTAGTAATCAGAACAGGGTTTTTCTTTCATGCCTCCAATCCAATTGTCCTGGACTTTAAACACAAATTCACAGAGCTCGTTCTCAAGTATCAATCTGATCAAGAAACAGTCGTGAATTTTTTGAGAAAAAAATTTTGGATTGGATGATCAAAATCGGCGATATTGTTAATTATCAATGAGGAAGTACCAAGAAATGTATGGCAGCTTATCCAAGTCCGAAAATGATTTGAGTTTTACCAACATCTGGAGAATTATGGATAGTGAAGAAGAGATTTTGCCCTCAGTATATATATTTTGTTTTGTGTTTTGTTTCTCTATGTTGGAAAAAGTTGAATTTATTGATTAGAAAAGATTGTCAGTAATGAAGATGAAATTTCGAGAGGTGTTTTCAATCTTCGATAGTTACAGGGGGTATTTGAAATATATAATATTCACTATATAGTAGTGAACACTAATGAGCAACTGAGAGAGCGGATAGGAGCTGCCGGAGATGAGATCAAAAATGTTAGGCCAACTGACATACAGAAACGATGTATAAAATACACAGAAGTTGTGGAAGGAAGGACATGCACGTTCAAACATCAGATTACTAATACATTTTATTACTACTTGAAATCTCTTTTTTTATTGAGATTCGTATACTTATGGGTAATTGAAATCATAAAACTATCATGTTATTCGTGATGATATCTATTTGAATTTTCTATTGCTGAAAAGACTGATGCGTGCAGCGGTCACAGTCATTATATTGTAGGATGATAAGAGTTATATGTGAGGTCAAAATTAGGAATCCATTGAGAATATTCTGTTTGAAATTTTCTCGATGTTGAAGTGTGCCGTGGAAATTGTAGACAAGTTCCAATGGTGTCTTGCCTGCTGTTTCTGAATTCTTTCAAAATACGATCAGGTAGTAAACTGTTTCCACATAATATTGAAAAATGAATTTTCTCAGTCCGAAACTGGAATTATCTTTGACAAACTCACAAAATACACCGACTCGTCTTGATCTACTCTATTCACCATTCGACTAAGAGACTTTTCTCAAGAATTACCCTGTGTATGGTACATTCTGAGTTCGTAATGTAATTATATAAAAATTCTTCATTCAGCCAAGAAAGAATATAAGTGAAAATACGAAATACAGGGTATACTCTTCGGAAATTCAATTCACATCGACACATCATTATCAAAAATATCACTGCAACAGTAAATAGTCAAGTCACGATTCGAAATTCAATCGAATTTTTTTCGAAAAAAAATTCTGATCGACTGTTATGGATGTTCCCATCAGAAGAGTTATCAGTTTTGCTTTGAATACTCGATCCATTCATGCGCATGAAGCTTGAAGCTGTCACTGTATAATATCCCTCGTGAAAATTATCACATTCACTGAATAGTTCGATGCGACAAGGAAGATGAATTCAATTCCTTCGAGGATGTTTCCTTCCTTTTCAACTGCTTGATTGCATTATGAAGGTAAACAGAGTTTCCTGTGCGAGGAAAGGAAAGCCGATCGGCTATGATGTCTACATAATGATGTCTACAATAAAGCATGTAAATTTTCACACTCTAACCTGGATCATTATGAAATTCGGGTTCCTGAGATCGAAAAATATACTAAGAATTTTTTTTATCGAAAAAACCCATCAAATGAAAATCACCGTATCATTTTACCTCGAATATCTCCTCGACTTTATCCTTCACAGTATCATCTTCGATGCAAGGATCAGTTGTTTTTCCCATCAATTCGTAGATTGCGGTAACGATATCAGTCATTTCTTCTAGAGTTATGCATCCGTCTCCATTGATGTCGTACAGATTGAAGGCCCACCTGAGTTTTTCATCGAGCGATCCTCTTGAGAGAGTGGACAGATTTTGGACAAAATCCTGAAAATGTCAGATGACCCTGTTCAAACTACACTTTTTCCAATTGTAAGTTCGAAGAGCATGATGGTAATTTCGAAATTTAACGATTGTTTATCGAATTAGTCAATTTTCTTCCGAAATGTGTTGAGGTTTTTCACAATCGACATATCGTTTTTGAAATGCGTCAATTATTTTTCAAATCAGTCGATTCGATTTCAAAAAGTGTCTAGATTATCAGTTCAATTTCTGAAAACTTCAAATATATTTCAATAAAATTTATCATTTCGAAATCAGAACTCATCATTTCTATTCTGAAAGCGATCTACAGTATTCCAAATACGACTGCAGTCTGTGTATGTAGTAACAGGGTGATTCAATATCACATAATACCTTGGTTGCATATCGAATCTAGCAAATCTTCGTCAGCATTTTTGTCACATTCAAATGATGCTTCATGAAATGAAATCGACATATTTGGTAATGAAAATGACAATTTTGAAGATTGAACTAATGGTTTTTGAAATTAATTAAATCATAAGTTCAGAATACAATCAATACTTTCCGAAAAATCGAATGATTATCTTAGGAAAACCCAAAGGGGTAGCCGAAGAGAAAGCAGAGAATCACAATATGTAATTTTGTATCGTCATGACCACTTCGAAAACAGTTCTCTATTCTGAGCTGTGAATGATCACTTCGGACTACTTCGGACTACGTCGTTTGTGGCCAGGGTTGCCTGGGTCTTAACCGATTCACTCACAAATTGACGTAACGTGAAAATGCTACCACAAAATAGCTCCTTATTCTGTGCTGCTAAATAATGTGCTTGGTCCGTCGATGGCCATGAATTCTATGCTGACGTACTACATATCTCTACCTATATACAGGGTGTTAGTGCGACAAACTTCAAGTGGTTATCGTGCATGAAAAAAATGAGAGTTTGGTTCATTTCTTTCGTCCGCAAATGCTCCGTTTTCCGAGATAACGGGATGTCAAATGTTCTCCTTGAAAACTGACTATTTATTAAATGCTCTGAAACCGGTCAAGATATGCAAATGAAATTTGGTGGGTCGAAAGCGGTAGTCATTGCGCATTTTCAAACAGGCAAATGAGAATTTCATGTATATCATTGGCGCGCATACGGGTGATGATCTCAATTTTTCGCCGAGAAAATGGTACGCTGCTAAGATATTTCAAATTGAGAACCAATTTCGAATTCCTCGTTCAATCTGTGACAAAGAATCTCTCGTGCTATTTTTTCATATGGGACTACATTTTTGGGAAACAAAATGAAGCATCTTTCATTGATTGAGGATTCGAATCACAGCCGGCTGTGAGACAATAAAAAATACAACATCAACAATATTTGCGTGAATACGACAATGTGGCGATGAGGTCAATCTTGTATCACATCTAAGGAGGATTATTTCGATTTGTTCTAGCTTTGTGCCTTTTTATTGATTAGTTTCATGTCCTATCATTGTTCTGAATCATTGTTATCGTATTAGATAGTTCTTGATGATGTACTGAATGAATTAAAAAATACGCGATTAGATTTAGATAGCTTTTTTGAATTCGACGAAGAATTGAAAATTGATTTTCAGTTCGGAATATCTGATGATGGACATCAAATTATCATTTGCATGCACAATAAGTATCTCCTGTAACCCACCAAATTTCCTTTGCATAACTCGACCTCTTTCAGAGCAATAGGTGAATAGTCAATTCTCAAGAGAAAATTCAACACCCCATATCTCGGAAAACGAAGCATTTGCGGACAAAAGATATACAGGCTTCTTCATCTGAAGCGCACATTAGAAGTTTTCTGGGTTTCAATGATGAAATTTGCAACTTTCATGGCAAACTATTCGAAAACAAATAATTTCACTCCGAGAAAAGCTATCATATATCTTGAAAACTAACATACATGGACACAGATTCCATATTCCCTGTTCATTTAGTGGAATAACGAATTAGGCTTTCCATTTGGAAACAAAGTGTGATGGCTATTTGAACTTCTCCAAATCTTTCCCCAAACTTGTAAGATTTTCAATTGTTTTCCCCCAATTATGAATATACCACGAGGTGGATCCATTTTCATTCTTGCTGTTGCTCGAGAACAATTCAGATACAAAAATGACGACAAACGAAGACGGTGCATACCCAAGTTTTTTTTCCAAGTCTGAATATTTCAAAAACGACTAGATTGATATATATAGGGAAGGCTGATGAAGATCATGGTAAAAAAACCTAAACCATCTAAAAACGCAATGAAGAATATGGCATTGCATTTGAAATAATGTATATATTGTGTATACTTCCGGTATAACCAGAAGTGCTACCAACTTGAAAACATTTTCATCAATCAGTAAGTCATCGATTATTACTCTCCAGAACTTTCCAGAGTGCGATCATCTTTGGAACACAGAAAACTTCTAATGCGCGCTTCATGTCGAACTATCATTATTTTTTCATGGAGAATCACCCTCTGCAGTTTGTCGCACCTAGTCACGGACACCCTGTATATGTTGAAAAATCAATTGCCGGCTATTAGTCCCGCAAAAATTTGAAAATGTCTGGATTGATTAGAATGTTTTCTTAATTTTTCGTTCGCCTCAATACTGGAGTGGTTTAGGGAAAGAGAAAATTGCGAAAAAATCCAGAGGAACAATCAAAAAATTGAATGAATCGAAATTTCCTAATCTTGTGTGATAATGGAACTGAAATTCGGATTACTTTCAATAGATGGCGTTTGTGGCAACTCTTACGTGTGAAATTGCATTTTGTTTTTTTTTTCGTGAAAGAAGGTAGTGGGTTTTGAAAATAGATTTTTTCAAAGCGAATTCACTATTTTCCGAAAGTTCAGACATTCCATTTCATTTGTTACCGTTATTATCAGAAATAGAGGAAAATATTAGTTTGGAGTCTTATTTGTTATTGCGATAGGCTATGGAAGAGGCGTATCTTGTGATCATGCATACTAAGATGTTCAGCTATTGGAGTACTATATTAAAAAAAAGTTTCCTCAAGTCAGCTTACCAGTTACGAAATGAAGGATTATCGCCACTTGAAATGAAGACCATTGTATACATATGTATTAGATATCTAAATTTTCGAGGTCAAAGTCGTTGATTTAGAATTCCTATTTTGGAGTCGAGATAATGCAAATAAAAATGTTATGACCCTCAGACGCTTTCACATCCTTCAATTCAATGGCTGAACGGTAACTTTTAGATACCCAAACTCAATATCAGTGAATGATATCAATACAGTATCTGATATCGTGAACTGATGTGCTGTGGTCAAAAATATTGCTGAACTTTATAGTTGAAGTAGCAGTCTGAAAAATCAGCCGTCCCCAGTTCTATGAGAATTTTATATTAAAGTCGAGGGTTGTCGATATATCCACACTTCGAATGTATGACATCGTCTCGTCTTTTTGGAGAAATTCCCAGGATTCTATGACAAGCTGATTTTCTTATACTTTTCAGATCAACTGGAAATGATGACTAAGTTTTCGGAGTTAGTAACTGGCTTGCCTGAATACTTTTGTGGTTTTGGGGGCACACCAAACTTAGAAATGAGCACAGATTCATTCATGTGTTTTAGCGAGACTTGATGACAGAGTTCATGGATTTTAGGTGGTGTTACAAAGTTCTCCAGGTCATCTAGTGATGAATATATGATATAAAAATCAATACATACATTATACAGGATGTCCAACTAGTGAAAATTCCGTTGCTATTGGGTCCAGAACAAATTTTCGAAACACAGAAATTGAACCCAGTACACCCATACACAGGGATTCCAAGTCGTTGAAAGAATTCCCATATGTTTGGTGCTACTGAATTCATAGTTTCGAGAAGAATATCATAGACCCACTTTGCAGGTCGAAATAATCGAATGGCTATTGTATGCACAGGGCATCCAACTAGGAGCGCATATTCCAATATCTCTGCTACTATATTGAGTTCAGAAGGGGATTTTGGAATACAGAATCATAGACCTAATCTACAACACAACACTCCTGAATATCTCTGAAACGGAATATGTATTTCAATGAAATTCGATACCTAGGTTGGTTAATTCAAAAATTGCATCGATAATGCTGCCAGATTTTTCCCTTCTCCTGCGCATAGATCAAAAATTGAAGAACTTCATTGATTCTCATTTGGAGTGAAATAAATACGATGAAAAAGTATGAAACACATGGCTATCTGATCACTACCAGAATTTATTCACCTAATGGTGTGATCCAGGTTTTTCAACAATATTTTTCTCTTTTTCCAATAGCACTGATATTCAATATGGCCGGAAAACCAAAGTTGGTTACTGAATCTGAAAAACAGTTCACACTGTATTGAATAGAATATCATCATAAGATTTGTTATGTCTTATTCCTGTGTTGTGCACCAATCTGTTCATGAAATGGGAGTTATAATTGAACGATAAAAAAATTGTTCTGGAAGTTTTCAATTATCGAAGTAAAACTTTAATGTCATCACCTCGAATTTCTTCGTCCATCTATCGCAGGTCGCGTTACAGCCAGCCGCGGAGTGGGAGAAAAGCGAAAGGCGGTCGGCAGAGCAGCCAAGGCTGAAATGGCGGCGCCCAAGGCTTGCACCAGGTAAACATGTAGCATTTAAATTCTCACTCATTCGTGCAAGTGCTCTCCGGTATTTGTTCGTTTCCATCAGTGGTAAATGTTGTTGTTTGACAACAAAAAATTACGCACATCGAAATCAAAATTCATAGTAGATTTCACACAACCACACAATGATTTTTCTCCATACGCAAATTTTGTCCATCAAAGTTCGTCATACATCAATGTTCAATATCGAAATCAGAAACCTTCTCTACCTTGACCAACTCTGTATCTCTACTAGATAACAATAGCCTTATGTTGATGAAGGTGAAAAGTAGCAATCTGTATATTTCATCATCGAATGAAATCGAATAATTGAATATCCAAGGAAATTAGGAACTTCTTCGGGTTTCACCTCCGAAATTTTCTTACTGACCTCAAAGCTTATCAGGCCGCTGTGGTCCCGATCCAAGGTATTGAATACATAATGAGCATATTGGCTGCTGTTTACTGAAACAAAAAAA
This sequence comes from Gastrophysa polygoni, assembly GCA_963576655.1. NCBI lineage: Eukaryota > Metazoa > Arthropoda > Insecta > Coleoptera > Chrysomelidae > Gastrophysa > Gastrophysa polygoni. The sequence goes on from OY755092.1 coordinate 1,238,330, forward strand.
TGATTACAGCAGTTGCGCTTCAGAAAGCTTCCCCGAGACGTTGAGAATAGTCTTCCCCAATTTTAAAATCCACAATTGCAGAAATTCAAAATTGTGCTATGATACTGTGGCACAATCACAACAATTGCATCATTCACATTTTCAGAATTTCGGCCTTTTTGGATATATCCGGTGGTATTCCGAGTTCTCGATATTCTATATTCCATATTATTCAAATCCCATATTATTTCAATATCATTCCATCATCTATTTCCAACCAGATTCCTCTTCGGAATCATTAAATTTCAAGCTTCTCCGACCCATCTGAAATAATTACGAGTAGGATCCTGATCTCACGATTCCCACTTCCCATCAACATAAAGAGAACAAATGAAGGAATACTGGATTTCGCAGTAATTTTCAATTCTGAGAATTTAATTGTGTTGTTTTTTCCGTCCAAATGTGCATTCGTCTGACCAAATTATTTTTCTATAAGATGCATTATCTCGATTCAACCTGTTCAGAAAAATTTCACAGGAATGTGTTCTACCTTCTCTGTCATTACCGTGCTCCAAGGCGTAAATTTTGCGAGGAACGTATGACTTATACTTTTTTTTTCAAAATATGAAGAACTGTTAACGTTCCACACTGCTCTGCAATTTCATTTTTAGATGTACTAGGCGTCCTAGTACACTAAGTTAGACGTTCAATTCTAAATCTGAATCAAATTCTCTCTGTTGTTCATTTGATTCTTTCATACACGTCGTGAATACCATCAAACTCACCTCCTTGGGGAAAAAACTGAGCATATATCATCTTGAATGTATCCTCCTTGATAATTCCGGTAGGGCACTCGGATTTGAATCCTCTATATATCCTCTTCAGTTCGGCCTCTGAGAATTTCGTAACTTTGGAAAGAGACTCGAGGCTGTCCGGTCTGTGTCGGGGAGGAGTTTCCAAATCCTCAAGTTCTGAATCTGTAGAAAATTCAAGAATAAACTCTACCCACTTTGAAATAGTATGTTACATAATTTTCATGTGGAAAGTGACATATTCCGCACGAATAGATATTCAGCATGATGACGTGTGATGCGGAAATGTAACGAGTTCTTCAAATACACTTCCCACTATTTTTGCTACGACCATAAATATTTGAATTATGTGCATTATGTGTATGAATCTTCATGAGACCTGAGTAGGTGAACTATCATCATCAGTAAGTCAGTTTCGCTCCTTGTCGACATCTACCACTCAAATCAAAATACAGCAAGCAAGAACAAGAATACCCGAGCGGTGATCCGTTGGATAGTTTGATGGACCAAACTTGTCGATGTCGACTTCATGAGAATAATTCTGTGCGCAGATGAATTGTTCAAGTTCGACAATCTTCGGATATTTCAGCTGTCATCTTTGGTAACTAATATAATACATAATTGTCATATATGTATCTGCAGAATTTTTTTGAGCTTGTAATACATAATGTTCCTAGTGAATTCATGGGTTCTGGTGGTTTTTCAAGTGCTATTTAGTAAGTAGTTATTATCAAAAATTTCGGAATATTCAATGAATCCGTTGATTGAACACATACTAACCTCTCAACATCAGGTAATAATGATTTCTTTCATTTTGGCTATATTTTTCAGAGCGAACTCGATAAACTCTGGTTCCAAAATACCCATGTTCGATATCTGGTTATGTATAACGCGCAAATACTAATGATTCCCTTGTAATTGCAATTCAGCTATGTTGAAGAATCGTCGTTCGTCGTTGATAAACAAAGTCATTATGGTCTGACGATCTGAGCAGTAGTATTTTTTTCCAAACCATATAGCGATTCTTTTGTTGTGTTGAGAGGAGAATGATATGGAATCGTTACAGGCACGACAGCTCGTTTGTTTGGGAGCAAGGTGTGAATTCTAAACTTAATCAGGTAGAGCTTCGTTAGGCGCCACTGAGGAAGGGAATATCATATCATTCTCTCGTAGATTTTTGTCAGGGTAACCACGGAAATTTTTGTGGACCGCGCGAAGCGAAGCGGAGCACGGTAATCCTTAGAGAGCGGCAATGCCACTTTGTGCTCGGAATACACACATGATTTTTTCTACTAACGCAGATCTCAGACAAAAAAAAATTGGTATTTGATTCGACTTATTATATAGACACAATATCAAGTAGATTATTCATTACTTCTATAATTCGTAACACATTTTTCACACAAATTTCTCTTGATGTGATGTGAATGGTCTTGAAAATATTTTTCCGGTACTTTCAATCTCATATCTGATTGATTCTGCATTTTGCACAATTTCAACTTTCCCACTGAACGTGATTTTTTAGTTGTATCAGGTCACCTCCACCGTTTATCAACAGAGCTGCAGATGTTTGTCGAAAACAGTGTTCAGTATATTAATTTTGCTCATGTTATATGGCATTTCTAGAAGGATCACTAGGCACTTTGCCGATTCATACCTACAACTTGATTCACACATCTACTTTTTTTGTGGAATTGAAAAAACCTTGGATAGTATATTATTATTCCTTCCTTGATTTCTGCGGTAAGAGATTCGAAATTTGAACTGTTATATCAGGAGGTGTATTCGATAGTACGATCCGAGCGTTTCTCAATATTTCCGTTCACGAGCGCAAATGCTGTCACAAAATGACATGGCTCGGAAAACGTCAACTTTATGTTGAGATTTGAAAGCGTCAAAGGCAACTTTGTAGGCGATTGTAGAGAAATATTTCATTCATGAAGGCACAATATATTTGTGTACGAATCCTTCAATTCTAGAAGTAGAAGCCTATATGTCTATGACGGATTTCATTTTGATAACTAGGGATCGTGCACACTTGTCATACCCACTCCATTAAAGATAAATTTGTTCATCTTTCTGTGAGTTTTTGGAGGAGGTGATACATTAATTTTTCAGCTATTTGTGGGATTTTCTCTCCTCGTTCCTGAAAAATGAAGTAGAAGTAGATTTTGTGATCTGTCCCAAAATGTCACTGCGCTTAGAATTTTTCAAAAACAAGGTTTCTCTGACAAATAGAGAATTTCCCACAAAAAGCTGTAAAATGAATTTTTTCATCTTTTGACAAGATGAAAAGCACTTATAATGTTCGAGGAACATCATGCTAGCCAACGGTGGGCTATCGAGACAAAGGAAGTCATCGGAATTTTTCTTGGAAGTTTGGAAGTCGTGAGCATCAGGAAAGACTTCACTATCTTCACTGTGTATATAATTAGTTAATAGTTGAATAAGATTAACTCAGGTGTGTCCTCCATGTTAAACCCTTTGAGATTCAACATTATACTCTTCATTAATGAAACTCCCTCCTATTCCACTTGGCTAAGTCTCGCCACTGAGCTGATGGTACGCGAGACCAGACAAAGAGGACACAATCTCTCGTGTCAACACTGGAATGCATGGATTTCCATGAATCGTTTCCAAAACCAAGAAATACCTTGGGTAAATACTTTTTTTAATGTGAAATGAAGTGCACTCATTCGCCAGCAATATCGAAGTGCTTCGTGAAGACATTTGAATTTTCCAGAAAAGGCATAGAAGAATACAATCAACGATAACGAGCATAACGTGAGGTGGCGTCAGGTAGTGTAATTTTTGAAAATTAGATAGTCAGTCCACAGCTCAAATTTTCTCTAGACGCTAGGTAAAGAATTCCACAACTTTGGCGTTTTATTCATGAATGATTCTTGGTAGAGCTAAGTTCGAAAGGTCTCGAGTCTGACAATGTATGGATTGCCAGCCTGAACTCGTCTATTTTTGAATCGCTTGTGGTGGCACAATAGACGAGATTTCCGTTCGCTTTGTGAGCAATTGTTGGGTTAGGGGTTTCTCATCGGAAACACAAAGCAAGTTTGTCAATGGACCTAATATGATCCTCCCAAGAGAGCACTGTTGGTGTGATGCCGAGCATGGGATTGACGATCTCATAGGAATAGTGGTACATGACATCATCATATTGGGCATCTTATGATATACCTCCTTGGTGAAGATACAAACTAAAGTTTCTGTTGCATTCACTAGATTTCCCCATTCCAGAAACCTTGCAAGATCATCATTCGAATATATATAAAGATGACTACAAACATAGTTCAATTGGTACAATCCCTTCATATAGTCCTATACTTTGGGTTCACACAGGCACTAATGGACTCAGTATTATTATAGTGAATTCCATCATCTCAATCCAAGTTTGATGATGGTTCTTATTTGATTACTTAAATTTCATCATGTTATTGCCAGAGATATTGCTGAGAGAGATGCCTGTTCAGTAGTTCAAATGGCACGATATAGTTATATAGCAATAGAAAAACGTCGTTCAAATATCTCTTGACCGAGAATAGAACGTTAAAACATGAGTTTCATAAGGCAACACATTCTAGCACGAGTCCGAACGGACGAGTAGTTGCATCTCCTTCTGTAACAAATGTTCATTTACTATTTTCTCTGTTTCGGCTACATCATACGGTTCTGTGAATAAATACATATTTCCGTTACAGAAATAAATTACTAGGTATGGAAATCCCAGCAGAAATGATTCGTTTCTGACAGTTGACAGAAATTTGACACAATATATTGATATTAATAATAATCGTCTTTATTATCATCAAACAGATTTGCACATATGATATAATCATAAAAAAAACATAGATTGCTTTGAAAATGAAGGGCAGAGTTTATTTTTGATTGAGTCTAGCGCAATCAAAAATATTCTTCCACTCAACCCAAAAAAACAGAGACGTGTTTAATTTAGATCAATTAAATGGAAATAATTAGCTGGAAGTGTGAATATAACTAATTAGCTGAAAGTATAAAGTTTGAGTTATTGTAAATACATACATATAAAAATTCTCAATGCTAAATGAAAAAAAAATACAGAAAAAAGTGGCAAGAGGAGAATACTAATAAATGTTGCTGTACAGAAGTATGATGAATCCTATAAGATATGTTCACGTACCTATGTATGCCCAAATCGAGAGTTGAGAAATTATGTGGATGATGAAAGCTAATGTTCATAATCCAAAAGATATATCTCGAAGTTTTCTTTAAATTTCACAACACTGAATCTTCGAAGTTTTGATGAAATCGAGTTGTAAATGCTATACACTTGATAACTGCACGAGCGTCTGAAAATTCCTGTTTCAAATGGTGGTACACTCAGTAAGCCCCTATTTCTTATATCCATGTTATGCACATCAGCTCTCACGATGCAAATACGGAGGTTTTTTATTCACGATTACGCTATGACATAGATTAGCAAGGTGTAGCTTCCTCCTGTTCTCCATGCTCAGCCATCTGATTTCCCTCAGTTTATGCGAGATTCTTTGTCGCCTTCTTACACCAAAAATCAGATGTAGACACGAAATCTGAACTTTCTGAATTGTGTTTCACTAATGTTTCACAAAATGCCATTTTAAATTTGATCGGGAATGGATGTCGGTTACCATAGATCAACTTGATGTTACAGTAAGCACGCTGTATCAATGTTTTTATACGCTTTTCAAATCTCGAGTCAGAATCCATTACTATGCCCAGATTTTTTGTTTCATTCACCAATGCTATTTTCCCATTATTTACATAAATATTGATTTCAGTGAGTGAGTTTTGCCTATGATATTTATTTCCAAACAGCATGACTCCAGATTTTTGTGAATTGATGAGCAGGCAGTGATCAGTGGCATAATTGATGTAAGCTTTCAGGATATAGAAGAAATTTCCATGAATTCAAAAACTGCTCCGAATATTTGTGAGATGAATTCATCAGTTCATATTCTATTAGTGAATTGATGTCAGAAGAAGGGACACCGCCAGAATTGTGGGAACTGGCATCTCGTGCTGCAAATAATTTATTGCCTCATTTTTCTGGTATTAGTGGGATTTTCACTCATCGTTTTTGGAGAATAGAAATCATAGTAATCATCTAAATATGCGCTTGGAATTGAACCTTCAGATACCTAAAAGAGAAAACCTAGTCGAAAAAATGTTTCGAAGACACATATATTTGATTGAAATCATAATCTCCACTCATTTTGATGTAGTGAACGTTTCGAAAACTAATCTGCTCCCGTCTTCAACACGATGAATAGGTAACGATTCTCTTCTTGAACTGACACCAAAAAGTGAACTTTGCCAGAAATATTTTTGGAAACCAGCTATTTTCTTTCTTCAATTCACTATTTTCATATACAGTTTCAGGAAGTTCATGCCAAGTTCTATCTATATGAACTGAAAAAAAAATCATTGTCTCCGTTCAGAAGAATGTGAGCAGATTCATCGATTTTCCTTTTTTGGTTATTATCTTCCTCTCCTATGATATTGAAATCATTCCAATCGACAATATGTTGCCGATCTTGAGTCAAAACTACTAGCTACTCAGTTACTCAGCCAGTCTCGACTTGTCGATATAATTTTTCTTCACGAATTTCATGAATAAGAATTCCACAGCTATATTTGGACAGTCGATTATCGAACATTCAATACATGCAGGCATACCAATACTCAAAGAATCCAAAACAAAATCATGTGAAAATGTAGGTCAACAATGCACGAGAAATCGTTCAATAATGAAGCTATTAAAGTGCACAAACAGAGAAATAAATTGAAAACTTCTGACCTGTACTAGGCGTTTTGTATCTAGCGCAGTAATCTCACTGATTGGGTGAAGTGCGGACATTCCTCCTCCAGACATTGGTAGTGGTAGATGAGTTCTGCAATGAATAGCTAAATGAAAGCTGACAGAAGTGCGATATGCCTGTGAATCTGGGCCCAAGAATTTGTCTGTGTCGGCTGGACTGCCACCAGTGCGGGTCTTTCTTGTGACCCTAACAGGAACAGGAATTCAGACGTCCGACTAGAATGGGAGGGTTCAGGCTCAATCGAAGAAATGAGGAGAACCTGAAATCCAGGCTATGAAGCAGGAAATATCCCTCAAGTGGTTCATCAAACAGGAATAATGTCTTAACGTTTAGTCCATACGGTGCAGTTCAGATTGCGCAGTTGAATATAACTATGGTTATCCACAGGATTATGGTTAACAATAATATTCCAGCCCATTTCAAGATGCCATGAGGTCAGAAGACCATAGAGTTTAAAATGTAGTCTGTGAAATGAAGTTCACGTCTCGTGGTCGTCAGAGTCAAATCCTAATCCCCCTCATAGCCTAGCAGGAGTAGCACCACAGTTCCAAAGTCTAGTGGACACCCAACTACTCTTCTCTGTCCAGATGACCTTACAACCATTGCTCAACACCTCATGGACTCAATGTGTCATACCAAACTAACTAGCTCACATAGCTATCCATATATTCGTCATTCTACACTATGAAACGTCAAAATATGAATTTTCATGTTGCACCAATAACACTGCAGCTTATGATGTCATGACGTAACAATAACATATCCATAACAATATCCGTCGAAAGATCTTTCAAAATCCGCACCGATTGATCAGTCCGGCATTATCAAAGAACCCAGCCTTATGAATATTGTTATATAGTTGTGATACACAATTCTGGAGCAGAGAAGAATTCCTGAGTCGAACCAGTCGGTTCGAGAAATCGTCACGTTCAACGTTAAGCACCTCCTACCTTCACCTGAATTCAATCGACTTGAGTAAACTCACTACTTAGCTATTACACTTATTTTTTTTTTTTTTTATCTGTGGACAACACGAAAGGGAAACCTATGATGTCCGAGGAACATCGTGTTAGCCAGCGGTGGAATTTTGGGAAAGAAGGAAGGTGTTGGAATTTTTCTTGAATGTTTGGAGGTTGTAAGCATCAGGAAAGACTTCACTAGGCAAAGAATTCCACAACTTTGCCGTTCTATTGATGAATGATGCTTGGTATAGCGATGTTCGACAGGTCTCGAGCCTGACAGTGCACCCCTACACCAACTCGAGCTCGTCTGGTTTGTCTACTAGGAATCGCGCGTGGTGGCATAATAGATGATATTTCCGTTGAGCACCGCCCGTGAAAGTACCTATAAAAAAGGCAAAGATCGCCGACCTTTCTACGATGATCTAGAGAGGTCAATGATTTGGTGAGTGTTGTGTCATCGACTAGGCGAATAGCTCTCTTCTGAATTGAATCTAAGAGCTTAAGCGTATGTTTGGGGGCTGAGCTCCAAACATGTGAACAGTACTCCAGGACAGGTCGAATTTGTGCTTTGTAGATCATAAGCAGTTGCTGGGATGTGAAGTATCTCTTCGCACGGAAAAGAAAACCGAGTTTTTGTGAAGCAGTTTTCGCAATGGACCTCACATGATCGTCCGATGATTATAGAAGGCATTGGATCAATCCTTCCTCCGACTTGGAGGTGCGGTACCTAGTATTTGTTGGAAGTTTTCAATTCGCCCTGTTGTTAATTTATATTCCTGTTGTAGATAGTTGAATATCGATGAACAGTATTTTGAAGTTGTCAATTTTGAATTTGATCGGAGCCATTTTGCAGTCGAACTCTTCGATTACATGGTGTATTCAACTGAGTACAGTAGTTGAAATCCTGCGGGTAACAACAGCATCTTCATCACACTCATAATAATAGCCCTCGACGTATTCATCACTTAGAGATTATACAACTAAAGAAGCTGAAAGAGGGCCATGAAGAAGGAAAACGTGGAGATTCCATTCTTGCATCCGTGCTGTTTCCATTTCAAGGAGGAATTAGTTATATATGGATGAATATAAATATATCCCAATCTCAATCGATATTCATTTTGTGATCACATGCATCATTCTGTATGAGAGTTCAATATTTCATTTAGCTCCTCAATGATGAAAATGAAAACACAAACCCAAAATATGACTGCGAAACAGAATTAGTACAAGGTTGATATCTCTGTATATAAGGAGAGTACATTTTTTTTTACAAATTTTGATCCATTCTAGCAGTTGGAGTATAACCAAGGTGTTTTTGATTAGATTCATTACTATAATTGAGTAAGAGTGACATATCCAGTTGAAATTTTATCTCACTGACTTGGACAAGATACAAGCCCCCATAGGAACATTTTTCAGCTTTTGATGGGATTTTCTCTCCTCGTTTCTAAAAAATAGAGTAGAAGTTATTAAAAATTATTGCAATATATTTGTAGTAAGGACAGATTTGGGATCTGTCCCAAAATGCCACTGCGCTTGAAATTAAACCTTTAGATACCTAAAAGAGAAATTCTCTATTGGTCAGTGACACCTTGTTTTTGAAAAAATTTGGAAATACAAATATATTTAATAATAATAAAACCTCTACTTATCTTGGTGGACGTTTCGGGAACGAATCTGCTCCCGTTCTCAACACAATTGAAATATTTTTCTTCGTAAACTTTTTTCGATGTTTCCGATTTTGACACTGAAAAGTGACAATTTGGCAGACGGAAGAATTCTGGTTACAAGGTGTTTTCATTAATTGATATCGAATTTTCCATTTTCATATTCAAGTTTCAGAAGTGGATGCCAAGTTCTATCTTTATCAACTGAACAAGAAGCAATATTATTGTCTCCGTTCAGGAGAATGCAAGCAGACTCTTTGATTTTCCGTTTTTGGTTGTTGTCTTCTTTTCCTATGATCTTAATATTACTCCAATCGGCCATATGTTGTCCATTCTCAGTAAGGATATGCTCAGCTAATTTTGACTTGTCAGTATATCTTCTCTTTATATTGTTCTTATGCTCTTTCATCCTTACTGATAGAGGCCTGCTGGTTTCACCGGTATAATATTTTCCACAAACACACGGTATACTGTATATACAATTTTTTGATGACTGTTCTTCATTTCTCGGTTTTGTATGAGTCAAAATCGATCTCATTGTATTTTCTGTCTTGAACACTGTTTTCACTCGAAACTTGTCACCAACACGTTTAATTTTTTCAGATATTCCGGGAATGTATGGGATTACATTTGTTGTAATGTGTTGGTTGTCTTTGTGTTTGTTGTATATTCTGTCTGTTCTCAATTTGGTGTATTGTTTTGTCAATGAAATGTTTCGGATAAGTGTTGAGTTGTAGAACATCTTTTATATGGTTCATTTCGGCATTGAAAATTTGGTGGTTAGATGATATGGATTTTGCTCTATCATGAAGTGATTTGATTATTCCTTTCTTTATACTTGTATGATGATTCGATTGAAAATTGAGGTATCTGTCGGTGTGTGTATTCTTACGATATACACTTGTTATCAAATTGTTATCTGATTTTTTAATGAGGACATCTAAGAATGGTAATTGATTATTACATTCGATTTCTAAAGTGAATTTGATTGTTGGTTCGATATTGTTTATATAATTTAGAAAATTATCTAGTTCCATACGGTTATGTGGCCAAATAATGAAAATATCATCCACATATCTCCACCAAGTCTTTGGTTGTTTACTGAATTTTTTCACAATATTCTCTTCAAAATCTTCCATGAATATATTACTTAGAATAGGAGATAATGGTGAACCCATGGCCATACCAAAATTTTGTTGATAAAAATCATGATCTAATTGAAAGTAAGTTGTTTTGAGACATAGTTCCAAAAATTCTAAAATGCCTTCTACACTCAGCTTAGTTCTTTCAATGAGTTTTTCATCATCTTCCAGTTTCTTTTTCACTATTTGTAAAGTTTTTTCTATAGGAACATTAGTAAATAAACTCACTACATCGAAACTTACTAAAATATCATCTGTATCGAGATGGATGTTATTTAGTTTCTCCAAGAAATGAGCAGTATTTCTAATGAAACTTTCACTATTTCCTGATAAAGGTTTTATTATATCTAAAAGAAATCGTGATAAATTTTGACAAGGAGATCCTATCGAACTCACGATTGGTCTTAATGGATTGTTTGGTTTATGTATTTTTGGAAGTCCATAAAAATGTGGGGGTTTGCTATGGTATCTGGATATATGTTTCCTATCTGTTAGTGTGAGTTCATTTTCGTGTTTTTTCATTATGTTTCGTATCTTTCTCTCTATGTTTGCTGTTGGATCTCTATTCAATTTTGTGTAATTGCCCTCATTTATAATTTGTATTATTTTATCATTATATTCATTTTTGTTCATAATGACTGTAGCGTTGCCTTTATCATAGGAACATTGAGCTCTGCATAATGGATACCGAAATGAAATATTGAACTATATCCTCCATATTTTCCGCCTCTTCGACGATTCGAAAGGTACTTTCCGATCATCAATAATATTGAAGACTGGTTTCGAAACATACTGTCACAGTCGAAAGGAGAGATACTGGTTTGATCATCAATCATTGCTGAAAATTGTCCGCAGATCATAACTTACAAGCTGATTTGAAAAAGATGTTCTCACTTGTTTAATGGGTAGTTTAATGGCTACCTTAGTTCTGACATACAACATATAAGCGGGATGTGTGATATTTTTTTCACTTATTTGACCGATGCTTCCATCGGATTTGGAGTGAATTCGTCAATGTAAAAAGTGTGAAAAAGCATGAAAATGATAGAAGCCTCACACATTCCGAAGTCGACTAAGTTAGGTTTGAAGCGTTTCGGCGAAGTCACGTATACTGGGTTTAATTCGTTTGGGCGAAGTCACTCATGCATTTTGGCGAAGTCGAACATGTCAGGTTTGATGCGTGCGCATTTGCGCCAGAACTGAGGTTACTTGATTATTAGCAAAACAGAAAGGATATTCGGAGCACTCGTGCAAAGCGGTAATTTTTCTTGACCTTCGTGACCTTCCACTTATGTGCGAGTGGTCAAGATAAAATCCTGAGAATATCGATTTCCATATTCATCTACCAAATGCTGAATCATTTTCAAGGTTGACATGCCAAATTGCTTGCTTTTGGTAGAGTCAATTTGAAATCAACGTCACACGTTATATCAATCAACAGCATTAACAATGATTATAATTGAAATAATAATAATAATAATAATAATAATAATGATGATAATAATAATAATAGTAATGGAGGTCTTTATCAATCTCGATTCCATCAATATTATTGACTAATGAGAGATAGGGCGAGGTTCGATTCGTATTGAAAAAAAAAAAAACTCATTTCATTTTATACCTAGATTTTTTCAAGGAGTTCGCATAATTCTCCCAAATTGAATAGGAGAAACCCAGAATTACCAGATTGGACGAAGAATGAGAGATAAATATGACCCGTTGGTGCCAAATGGTTGGAAGGATGGTTTCGAGGTAAGAACTCAATCTAGCCTGATATCTATGGATGGATGGAAATGCAAAGTAAGATAGTTCCTTTCTCACCGCCCTCGTATTGTAATTCGGAATGAACTGATTTCAGTATCATAACAATCGCTGTTTCACTCCATAATTCAGTTACGAGATTTTCAGCGACTCATTTTGAACCTGATATATTCCAGAGTTCCTCAAATTATTTTCTCAGAACCGCCAGAGTTCTGCAGATCAGATCACTGAAAATTAAACTAGAAATATATGGACACATGATCTCATGTTCGACGTCCCAACGCCATTGAAAACGGGAAAAGTTGTTTCCATTCGGAAAGAGTCAAACTCCGCACTGACAAATTATTGACCAATCACGATACCTTCTTGTTTCTCGGAAGTCTTCGAATACTCCTCGCTAGAACTGTTTCCGAATCTTCTCAGAACAAATAAATCATTTTCACAGAGTCAACAACGCTTTCTTAGAAATGAATCTATAAATAGCGCTACTCCAGTTATTGAATCAATCGATGCAGGAGAGTGTCCTGTCGGAATAATTTGCAATCTCAGCAGGGCATTCGATTGTGTTGAACATGACATCCTATTTATCATACTGAATGGTTACGGTATACGAGAAGTAGCTTAAGAATGTGTCATGTATTTCATGAAGAACAGACAACGATACGTATGTATAAGCTATATAAGGAAAATGTCTCTTTCCGCAGAATTGATTCCGAGTACCAGGTACTCGATGTTAGAGACAATAGTTGATAGACTTATTAGACAGAAATGGTGTAGTGTTGATTCCGTATTGAAGTTACTAATCTAACTTCGAGATTCCATCATAGATTCAATATGGTGAAGGAGCTGCGAAATTTGAAAAGAGATCGTTTGAAGAAATATGGATGATTGTCTCAGACAACCTCTACAAAGTCCTTATCCTGATACTTCTGAAGTTTCAGAGAGAACAGGAAAATATTCTACGATTTCAAAGAAAAGTGAGAATGGGCCACTCTATCTATAGAATAATAGCAGACGTACCTTGTCGACATTCATGCAGACATATTTTTCCTGAAGTGATCATTTATTAATTTATCTCCAATGATGATGTGTATAGTAAAGCTAAAGGACTCAAAATTCTTCTGATTTAATGTTTTAGCTTTCGTGTGGGCTTTTATCTCATCGTTTCTGAAAGAATGTAGAAAATTATTTCAATATATGTCACTACGCTTGAAATTGAACCCTCAGATACCTTAAAGAGAAATTCACTATTTGTCAGTGACACCATGTTTTCTGAAAAAATTTGGAAACGAAAATATATCCTCAATGAAAACAGAACTCTCACTTATCTGAGTGGGCTTTTCGGAAACGAATTTGCTATCGTTTTCAACACAATTCGAATATTTCATCTCCGCAAAATTCTTAATGTTGAGTTATTTCGACACTGTATAGGGACAATTTGACAGACAGAGGAATTCTGGTTACAAGGTGTTTTTCATCAACTGATATTCAATTTGCAATTTCCATATTCAGTTCTGAGAATTGGAGCCAAGTTCTATCTATATCAACTGAACAAGAAGCGATATTATCGTCACTGTTCAGGTTATCGTCATTTTTTCCTATGATCTTGATATTACTCCAATCGGCCATATATGTTTCCATTTTCAGTAAGGATATGTTCAGCTAATTTCGATTTGTCAGTACATCTTCTCTTTATATTGTTCTCATGCTCTTTCATCCTTAGAGACCTGCTAGTTTCATGAATGAATGTTCCTCAGATAACTAACAGACAATATCTCCTAATTCCTAATACTTATTGGAATTATTTCCCTGTGTTGATTATTGTTATGCTTTTTGAATTATCGTCTAGTTTTGAAGTTTGTATCTGACGATTTCCATATACGTCGAATGTCGAATGGAAAATTAACGTATAGAATTGTCATTTTTCTTGATTCTCTAGGATTTCCTCTCCTCTTTTCTGAAAATGAATGGAAGTTAGAATTTGAATAATTATTTCAATATATTTTCAGTCAGGAAAGATTCATTATCTGCCCAGAATATCATTTCGCTTGAAAGTATACCTTCAGATACCTAGAAGAGAAATTCTCAATTCGTCAGTAACACCTTGATTTCAAAAAATCAGTACGATATTCACTTTCAATATAGTGACTATTATGATGTTGTGTACTACATAATATGTACTGACTCAATACCATTCCAAGCTCCTTTCGAGAATACTATACATGTAAAACTAGCAGTCCTCTATCAGTAGGAATGAATGAACATAATAACAATACAGGGTACGCCAAACTCGAAGACGTATCAGAATCATATATTCAGAGAACGGAAATTTTGGGCACGGTTGTGGGATGCTGGGATCTAGAATTCGAGAATATTTCACATATGCATTGTTTTCAGATTCAGCATTACAAAAAGCAACTTTGAAATTGCAAATGAAGCACCATAAATCATAAGATTTTCGGATGATACAGAAGCTTCGGAGCATATTTGCTATAGCATATCCTATAGCTTTTTCTCATTGTTTTTGACACATGAAACAATTTTTGATTTTGGAAGCTGAAAATAGTATTGACAGACAGCTCTGATTTTCAGAGAAGGTTCGTTATGAATTCTAACGCACATGATATCAGAATTCGAACTCTGGTGCAAATATACTTGAAAAAATCCGATTTTTTTGTTACACTTTCATTTCAAGTATTATCAAAGATGTTGTATAAATAATGTATTTCTTCTAGACTGATTCAACACTGACATATGTTCCATGTGTTATATCAATATGAACCAAGAAAATTGTGATTGTTAAGTCAATAATTATATATGTCTGGCAGATTTGAGTAATGACCTGCAAGAATCAAATTTTAACAAATTGAATATCATGATCGATAAACACAGGCATAGGGACATTAAATATAACTTGAAAAGTGAACAAGTCTCCAATTCATAGATGATAGAAAATACAGGGTGTTCCATTGAAACCTATCGAATTTGTTGAGTTTATTTGTACCGGAGTATTTTCACACCCTCCATGATATTTATCCAATATGTGTTATAATTTATGAGATACCTATGTTTCAGGAAGCCGTTCATTAAATTGCAGCTCCTCGTCAGTACCGGCCAGAAAAATATCGCGATTTATATTGATGCCGTTTTTGCCGTCTGAAATAAAAAAAATTGATTCTCATGTTGAGAACAGTGAGAGACAGATCATACTCGATCATCATACATAATAATCACTTCACTACAAGTAGAGTAGTGGAGTGATGATTTCTATTTCAATTCCTTTTCAGCAACGAAACCTCCTCGATTGACTTACAGACAGTATTGTATGTAGTGAATGCAGTTTGATTTGGTAATTGTTCTTTCAGAAAATACGTTGGTCTCCTCACCTAAGGCTGACTTAACACCAGTCCAAGCTTCTCTAATATAGGTGATCACCCTCTTGTGAAATGGCCTTCGATTCCGCCTCTTGCACTTTGTTTCTCTCGAACTTTCCTTTTCGTCTTCAGAAGGAGGAGGCGTCTGTTCTTCCAGGGCACCCAGTCTTTGTTGAGGAATCAAAACGACATGAGGATGAGTTCTGTTGGAATTGTCATTCTGCACCAGGGGGTACATCATGCGACATCGAACATCGTTTTATTTCGAGCGCTATGGAGCGCTTTTGGGTTTTTATCATGAGCAAAATCACAGGAATAGGTATGTAAAAGTCAGAGGATCGATTAGTATTCGAACGGCTGTAACAAAAGTTAGTAGAGTTAGTAAGTCAGTGCTTCTCATCTTTAGATGAAGATCTTAGAATCCAACAATATTGCCTTCTCAGGACGATTGTCCTGATGATTTGCTTTCATCGAATGACTTCGCAATATATATACATATCGATTCCTTCTAGACCCTGGTTTGAAATTCCCAACATACATGGCGAGAAATATAAAGAGAGCGATAATTTTCATAGTTCGACTCTGATTTTTTTCATTGAAAAAAGATGGATTTTTGTGCCTTAAAAGTGAAAAAATTTGAGCAGATTGACTGGATTGTAAGGAAATATTCTGATTGCATTTTCCATCGCATAAATCAACATATCCTGAATTTCAGGAATGGAGAAATATTATAATGGCCATTTGAACTAGCCTAGATGTCCACTAGGGTAAGGCCAAGTATTTTCTCCATATACAAACTGTTTCATCTGAAGCGCACATTAGAAGTTTTCTGGGTTCCAATGATGATAGATAGTACTTCGAATTGTTTCCCCCTTATTATGGATAAACCATAAGAAAGGTCCATTTTCCTCTTGCTGCTGCTCGAAATCAGTTCAGATACATTCGAAAATGACTGAGTTATCGATTTTCAACGATTTGGACGGAAGTCCAAATATTTCGAAAAGGAATAGACTCAGGTATAGAGAAGATATATAATAAAACCTATAGAATCTAAGAACGCAATCAGAAACATAGCATTCCATTTGCAAAAACTAAGTTCGTGTCTACTTCCGGTATAACCGGAAGTGCCAATCTTGAAAACATATACATTAATCAGCAAGTCATCGATTATGGTTCTCCGAATGTTTTGAGAGTGCTTGTTTGGGCTTTGCCCACATTTTGCAAATCTAGCCCTGTATATTTTTCTCTGTTAGGTTCATCATGATTTATCATCGTTTATAACCAGGGTTTTGTTGAATGAGTTGTAAACAAGATCAATTTTTCCATGCGAGTATTGCAATATAGCTCAGTTCAATTCACAGTCCATTTGATTTATTCAGTCTTATTGTTGAAGTGTCTCACACAGAGGCACAAACTCAGTACGGTTGAAAAACACATTTCATCGTACAGTGCTATTATAATTGGAATCCAGAAAACTTCTGATGTGCGCTGTAGATGAAACAGCCTGTATAGTCTGTCGAGATAGATAAAATGCTTCAAACCTGATATTGTTGGATTCCTAACGATGATCTCTCATCTTCAAAATTCGAAAGTTACAATCACTTCCGGAGGTAGAGAATCAGTTATTGGTATGTCAAAAAGTATCGTTTATTAATACATGCAAGGAGTCACAAACTCCCAACAGTCATTCGTATTCGAAATTGAAGGAGAATAGTGGGTGTACCATGATCCTGAGTCACTCGGTATGATATGACGTTTGTAATTGGAATACCTGGGTTCAGAGTTCGAAGTCTAATTTCAGAGATGAAAGTCGTAATTCAGCAGAAAGTCTGAATTCAGTGAAAGAAGGATGAATTCATTGAAGAAAGTGTGAATGTTAGGAATGAAAATAATACAAACGTTACTCTACGCTCTTGTTATATTTCGAGAGAGTAGGTATATAGCAACAACATAAAATACTGAGTGCCATGTAAGTAATGGTCAAAACTCCGAATTGAATACCTACTGCTCAAAATAGCAGCATATTTGGGTCGATTCCTTTTCCGAGATCAAACAATCAATCATCTTTATTTCCTCAGATTCTAACAAATGAACACATGCAGAAATGCGTCAGATTAGCGGTGGAAGAACATGTATCAAGAATGCATTTGTATGAGTACATGTAAATACAGATTCAGAGAAAAAATTCTGACTTTCAAGAATAAAAATATTTCTCATTGTTTTGATGTGTGTTATTCTCTTCACTTCCGTAGAATACCGACTGGTCGTAAACTGAACAGCTGGCAAAAAAGAATCCTACCTTGAATAGATCAAATTTTGACATTCTCCACCTTATGGATAGCAACGGAGTCGCAGAAGAAACTTCGTGTCGAAGAAACGCGCGTATCCCGTATAACTTTGAGCAGCAGCGACATAGAGACACTGATATCCGAGCGAGGAAAATACGGATCCACGCTGTCCTCATCCACGGTGCTTAGCAACAGAACCACGCCTACTCTCCAACAGATCTCTGCGTACGGGGTGTCTGGTAAGTATGCGGCCAAAACTCGGAATGGACAAATAAGAGTATATTACATTGACTGATGTAGAAGTGACATATTTCGAGAAAGTATCGAGTGCATGGAGTACACTATCCAACGAGTTATGTACACTATTTTGCCTGCGACCAGAAATATCTAAATTATGTGCATTATTGTCATTCATTGAAATTTCCCGAAGAATGCCTTCTTGGCATCAAAATGCAATCAAAGTCAATAGAACTTCCGATTATCGTCGACCGCTGCCACGCAACCTAAACAGAATACCTAAGCAGTGATCCGTCGGATGGTTTGATAGACGATACGTATGGTAATGAACATGTGCGCATATGAATTGATATCTTCAGATATCATCTTTTTTAACTAGCTTCATTGAACTGATTCAACTGTGTTATGTCAAGTATGTACCCGCAGTATTTTTTGATGAGCTTTTTATGAATAATGTCGTGGATTCCTATATCCACGAGGATCGAAATTAGAAAAGATGAGAGGTCATGGTATCATTAACAGACGCATTCTGGAAGATTAGGATACGAAATCAATCCAAATTAGAATATCATTACATTATCATTATAAATATTGGAAAATCACTGCGGTCGTGCGTTTTTTCCAATATTTCCACAATCGTTCTTTTTACTCTCCACTTTCCTGTTGTCATAGTGAAGAAGGCTGTTTTCTGAATAACAAAATGGTGTGGTATGTTTTGTTACAAGTCCGAAACATACTGTTTTTTTTTTTGGAAGAGCACACAAAATCGAGCTCTAGGCGAGTCCTGGCAATTTCGGAGCAAAAAAAAATGTATCCGAACATATTGCATACACTATTTCTTCGGCAATCGTGTAGAACAACAAATAAATGAAGCACGAATTTGTTGATCTGGTCGATGCTAAATACTTCCAATTTCTATTGGAATTCGCGGTTTTAGTATCAGCAGGAGACCAACGGATTCGTATTGTCAACCTCCGAGCTGTTTGGATACCAATCCAAAAATTTATGAGGAAATTCCTTCTTCATCACGACATATGCATCCATTATGAATTTCTCTTGTATTCGTAGATTCTGACTGAGGCAACAATAATCTTGTATCAGCCCAGTAGATAATACAAAAAATCTTACCTTGATATTCCTGGTCTCGAAAATGTTTCATTTACTTGAAAAAATTTCATCATGTATTTCTAAACACTCAACAAAGATATTCTCATCTGTTTCGACAAGATGATAACGGCAGTACAGCACCAAGGTATTATGAAATTAGCTTGGAAAGCAAAAACAATATAGTGCTGAAAATAATACATCTCCAGAATCTCCAACAATATCCGTGACTATCAGTGTTGCTGTGTTTTCGAGCAGCTTCAATCATCTTGAAATTTTTGATTGTGATATTTAGATCGATCAGATACAGTTTTCTAATGATCATTAATCATTATCCATCATATCGGAATTGAAACAACCAGTAAATCCTTCATGTGTCTATATTAAATGAAATTCCATCATTCATTGGAAATTCTGGTATTAATTTTGAAATCGTGCGAATTTTTTGTTCGGGTAGTTTGGCGGCGTTGACATAAGTCATCCACATTGAGCTCTCAAAAAATTGGGATGTGCCACATAGTTCGGAATATTACGTTACGGATTACATTGTATTCTTGGACAGTGTTGTTATTTGACTCAAAAAATCAGGAAGAGTTTCAACTTATTAGAAATATCTAGACAACGAAACAGAAATATATTTTTGAAATTTTGAGTATACGGTTATAAAATGCTGAGATCCAGCTTTCCAAAATATTTCCACCTGTGCACTATTGGCAGATCTAGTGTTACTAAAAGCAACTTTGAAAAATCAAATGATAATATAGGATTTTCTGATTGTACACAAAACTCTAAGAATTTCTGAAAATTCATTCATATGTCAAAAACAGTGAGAGATATCTATAGGACATATGCTGAAGCAAATATGCTCAGAATCTCTTGTGGAATATATATATATATATATATATATATATATATATATATATAGCCACATTGAATCTGGTAACAGTGCACATGTGGAGTTATTTCCGGGAGCTACATCCCATCTCGTAACCGTATTCAAAATTTCAAAATATACATTCCTCTCCGTTCTCTAGATACTTCCGATAGGTCATCGAGTTTGACGTACCTTGTATTAAGTCCATGTTATGATGTTTATATATTTTTTTAATTATGGAAATAGCTTTGAACGAAATCATAGACCATATCATTCAAGGAAGATGGTGTGTACCCTGCTAAAGGGATATTTAACTGATGCTTTATGTAGAGAGAAAAAACTCCAATTCTATTGAAAATGGAAAACTCATCTAAGATTCACTCTAATATTTCTTCATGAGGTGATCCATGGCAATGGACTGTCATGTTGTTTCAAGAATGCTCATTTTTCATTTTCTAGTTTTCAGAATTCTAGGCATAACAATATTTTTTACCACGAAGTAACTCGAAGGAATGTATTGAAAAGCTCACCTTCATACTGGATTTGTAATAATTACAATGATATCAATGGAAGATTCCTTTTCTCGCAGCATTCCTCCATTGAACAAAAATCTTATAATTTCGACGAATCTTATAATTCGTATGTACTTATAATTTCTCCAATCTGTAAGTGGATTTCTATTGGGTGGTTCATAATCAAAAAAAAGGCCGAGAGAACGTACTAGCCGCGGAATTGCAATGTTATACACACAATATTTTGCAGTGCTTTGGACTTTTCCGATCCCTATCCTATTCCTAGCGTCGAGTCCTAGCATCCCTGGTGGCTCATTCACTTGTTTAAGCAACATCTTTTTGAATTCACTCTAGGTTCGGTATATTTCAAGCCATCTCGTGATAATGGACAAATGCTCGTAATCTTTTCCATCTCACTATACTGCATTTTAGATCCAGACAGTGATCATATAATATACTACGAATACTAACGCCAATTCGAGTTGATTGAAACAAACATCAGAAGAAGAAAATTTGTCTACTCTATATTTAGATTTCGTGGTCTGCAATAGTTTTCACATTTTTTTTATCATTCAATCATATCAGTTCAACATGAATAATATGAAATGAGGATTTTCCGTACGTGGATGAACAATATAAAATGGATAAAAATAAAAATGTCGAATGAAGAAAAAATGGTTCTCGACAGTGAAAATTGACCGGTGTTCCCAAATGTAAGTAACTGGTTCATATTGATATCTTCCGTTCTTTTCTTCATTTCATAGCATTACAGCTCCAACATATGTTCATCTATCATACAATTATTGGGAAATAATCGTGCTGGAGCTAATACAGGGTGTTAGAGAAATATGAGATCGAACTCATGGGGTTTATTCAGTGCAACAGTAGAAAACATTTGAGTCGTGAGTCCCATGTCTGGACGAGTGTCACTACAGCACAACGGCCCTCAAACACGTTAAAATTTGAAAGGACGTTGAATTGCCTAAATAGGATTTGATACCTTTAATACATGATATCATCACAACAATTATTCAAAATGTCAATGCAGCAGTTTATTAGCCTCCTAGGTCAGCCGATTTAACGTCGCTAGATATTTTCCTGTGGGGAATGTTGAGTCTTTGTTCTACGGAACTCCAGAAAAAAACAGAGCAAGACTCAATTGGACAAATTATAGCAGCATTTGAAATCATTCAGAACGAGGATCAAATATTCAGTCAAGTTAAATCGGTGTATTCAAGCTGGAGGAAGAAATTTCGAACAATTGTTGTGATGATATCATGTACAGAAGGCAAGAATTAAATGCATTGAATCCTATTCAGGCAATTCATCGTCTGTCTGAATTTTATGGACATGGGACCCAATACTCAAATGTTTTCTACTGTTGCACTGAATAACCTCTAGAAGTTTGATCCCATAGTTCTGTAGCACCCTGTATATTACATCTTCAACAATATTCGTAACTTCACAGTGTTGCCGTGTTCACGAATAGTTTGTATCATTGTGAAATTTCTAGTTGTATTATTGGACTTGAATCAGCTACAGTTCTTTGTTATTGATTCATATTTATCCTCAAAAACAAACTGAAAACGTGGTGAGCATGCATGAAGTATCTGAGTCAAATATCGAAACCCATCGGATACAATTGTGATAGAGTGTTTAATCTGTGTCTGTGTTTCACAATTCAAATAAACTTATTCTTGAGAAGATTCATAATCGATCGTTCCTTAGATGCACGAAATAACGTTGTTGACCCAATTACATCTGTTGACGAATTCAATAAATCTCTGTAAGTGTGTAAACATGACGAATCTCTTGGCAAGAATGTGGAATTATTTACGAATATTTGGGAAACTTGCCTCGGAATTGTCGACATTCTGTCCATTCCATCATCTAGTTTCTGACAACGGAATTATCCCTAGAGGATGCATCATATATGACTGTTTGAAGGTCATTAAGATGATCCAAATAATTATCGTTGGATAGCATTGATTAACTGCATAGTAAAAGAGTTCAATTTGATACTTTTGAACCGTCTTCAACTTTGTTCAATATCGACAACTCTCAAATAGTTTCGTGAAATAGACTGTATAGAATAGAATCAGTAGTCTGAATTGGAAATTAATCGGGAGCACTGAACGGTCTTACCAAAGGTGTTCATCACTGCCATAGTTGGTAATTCTTCACAGCCGGTCGAAGGGCCCTTTCTGACGACCTGCCGTGTCGGTATGATGTTTAGTACTCCGAACTCATCCAAAACACGAAGTGATCCAAAATAATCACTTTCCGGAATCAGCAATCGGTTTATCGCCACAATAAGAATACAGTTTGCGCCAGTAACTTGTTATTGCGGTTGTATCTAACATGAGTACTCGTATTCTGCCGTTTTCGCCAGTTGATTCGTCTCGGATCGTCTTCCGATTCTGCCAATTTACTGAATCGTGCACCGTTTAGTTTCTATGAGCGCGAATCATACTTAAAAAATGTATGAAGCAATTACTAATATTAGGGTATATAATAATATACCACCTTGAATTTGTTGCCGTAACAAAATTGGTGCGAAGATAATTGTTTCGAAATCTCAGTTTGGTTTTAGAAAGTACAGCGGATGCGTAGAGATAATGATTGTATCAAACTTCGTCCTCCAAATTCACAATATGCTTCCTGGGAGGAAATTCAAATCATTTAACTGCCATTATTGTATAGTAAGTAATAAAATAGGAAGTGGTCATCGAGAATCGGATCATCGAAAATCTGTACGACGCAGCATTCTTTCCAATGAAATGGAATATCATGTTCTCTCGAACTTTCGAACACACGATTTGACAGGACTCAACATTGATGAGAAAAATAACACAAGGTGTCAATTCGTTCCCAAACTTCTCATCCTCAACCTCAATACCTTAGTTCCAAGAAATAAAGAAAAGTGGCAAAAGGGAAGCATTTGAATGGCCTCCGAGTTCACCGGATCAACCTCCCTTAGATTTTTTCTCTGGGGACATCTTGAATCCATTGTTAATGAAACACAACCTGCTGATATGATGAAATCATTTTCGGTGAATGTGCTGTTATGTTAAAGAGAACTTCGGTAGTGTTTAGCGCGAAATGCACATTTGGAACAGTTTTGAACACTTAGGAAAGAAAAATTAACGACCTTTGGAATTCTGTGCCTTTCGACCCACCTCCTCATTTGAGATTCTAAGACTAATATGTACCCCTCCTAGGTGCTTGAACCACGAGGACCAAGGATATTCACTGAAAGAGTCCCGCTTTATGATAGAATTGACGTGTCTTCTTGATTTCACATATTATTCCAGTTGTTTTCACGATCAGTAAAAATGCACCCCTATATCCTCAGCCAAGGCTTTCCTACATATAATCCATTCAATCCAGATAGTGAAAATTAATGATTCATATAGTAATCAGCTACCTGTCAGCATGGTCGTACCTCAGGGAACAGTAATAGGCCCTATTTAATTTTTGCTCTTTGTGAACAATATTTTCAATTTAATCAGACAACTATTTTCCTACGCCGATGATACATGGAAACGCGAACAACGGAATAAAAACGATATATAATTTGCTAAATAACAATCAATTGAGTCTCAACACAGATAAAACCTGATTAATGAACTGAACTGGACTCAATGTCAATCCCAGGAGAACAAGAATTTCAAAACTCATCCTAGCAGGATCAATGGCCGAATTGAGTGAAATACAAAGGAAGTTAAATTGGCAAACAAAAATAGTGAAATATTTGATTTCTTCATTTGAAAAGAACATGAGGCACATTATTGTATGAGATGAGATGAGATATTATAAGAATTGCATCTGGAATTTTTTGTGAATTGGCATGTCCTTGAATAATGAATAAATGAAGATGGACAATACTGAATTACCCTCTAGTGGTTTGCTGTTATATGGATCTGCTATCGAGCATTCGAATGGCACTCCATATCTGCACATGACAGGAATGTCTGAATTTACTGCAGGTTTCTTAATGGGTTCGTAATGGCGGATCGCAAGGACCCCAAGATATGTCCTCGATACGAAACTGGTTATGAAGTCGGGAAAAATTATCCTTCGATTCCTGTTTAATGCTCTTCCATAAGTTATCCAGGAATCATTTGATAACGACTCCGGGCTCGATGAATCATAACTTTCCAGCATGAACAATTATAAAGATTCACCGAAGATATTATATCTAAGCGGTTTTGGATACATGATTATTTTTGCTTGTGACATGATGCTATTTTATATCTGATTGAAATTTATATCTGACTAGATAACCCGGTGGACTCTGTAACACTTTGAATTGGTTCGATTGTAGATAGATAGATGAATACTTCATTGTCCAAAGCAAAAAACTTATTGACAAAGCAGTGATAGACATATGGAATTCAAAATTGACTATCTACATCTAGTCTTTCGAATGATAGACACCAATAAAAACATTGGAATATCGTGATAAGGACATATGTATGTATAAGAAATCATTATAAGAACAAACGAAAAAAATCAACACGTTTCTTCTTCACGGAACACAACATAATGGTAGGCTACCTTCACAATTCATCACAGTAATATTCTTGTTAGCTATATAGAACGTTTTCTACCAGCAGACTTATTGAATTTCGTATGAGCAGAAGCTCCCTTTGAATGCCCTGGTATCATCTGGTAGGTAATTCAATAATTTTCTGCTTTCATAAGAGATCGATCTTTTTGTGAGTGTCGACCTTGGTATTGGAAGCGGTACATGAGTTTTTTTGGCGTGTAATGTGGTTATTTTAGTTTGTGAAATGGACGGTTCTTTATGAAGCTAGCTCTGTCCTGATTTAGACTTATATGAATGTATCTGAGTGCTCTTTTTTGTGAAACATAAACTGAATTCATCAATTGGTTCGTAATCTATTCCAAGAATGCAATACCATAATGAAAAAGAGACTCTATCAAGCAGAAATACACCATCTGACCCTTGATGAGTGATTATCAAGCCCGATGAAACTCCCAACATCAATTCGTTGAGATCGATAACGTTGGTCGAACTTACCTTGAGAACTTTGAAACAATAGAGAAACGGAGACAAAGAGAACAGAGAGACAATATTGAAATCCTCAAACTGAGTCCTCGAGTCTCATCTCGATAAAACGCATTTTAATGAATTTTCGTTCATCCCTGAGCCTGAAAAGTTAATTCACCCCAATAGATTGTCTGATGAACATGAATTCTCGCAAAACTTTTCAACTTTCAACCAAATCTTGAAACACACTAGATTTTCAACAAGAAACGTTTTCAAATGTACGATTTCAAATGTAATACAGGGTGATCTAACTAACAGATTCATTAGAGCTTTGAAGAGAACTGAAGAAGACATTATTCCGGAATTTTGGCAGCAGCTAGAGGGAGGTGTGTCCTATTTTCCTCAAAAATACGCGGTCACTAGCTTCTGGTCGAAACGAAAATGACATCAACTTTGTTTTTTTCAAATTGAACACCCTATGGTGTTCAAATCAGGAGGTCCTGAGTTTTGATTCGTTTTCCTATCTTCATTTGTTTTCGAGATATTCAATTTGAAAAAAAAAATGACAGATGCAGTGAATAATTGAAATGTCTATTTTATCAACATTTCCAAAGATGGCAAATTCATTCTTGGTATACGCGTTAATGAAGGAATGGTATTTCACAATGTTGAACAGTGTGTTCTCTCTTTCCGTTCAATTCTTCGTCGTTGTTAATGCCAAGAACTGTTTTATTTCAAATGAAACTACCATTGAATTTCACACAACTAGATGTGTAATCTCATTCTCTATTGATATGTTGAACACCTATAGCGTATTCGACTCGGGTGCATTGTCCCAAGTGTTGTGTTGTGTATTGTGACTGTTGATGCCTCCTCATAGTACACTTGTTGAAATGTATACCAAGAATGAATCATCAATAAAATGTTGATGATACAGACATTTTCAGAAACAAATAAAGATAGGAAGGCGATTAAAAATGCACTAACTCCAGAATTGCACGTAGAATTCGTATGTTCAACCGGAAGTGACCGAGTATTGAATATATTTCATAAAAAAATATAACATCGCGCTTGGGTCTCAAACAAAATTTCAGGCCGATTTCTCTTTTGGTTCTCTATAAACCACTCATGAATCAATTAGGTGCATAACCCAGAATCACACGGAATGAATACGTCAGCCACAAACGCCATCTATTGACAGTAATCTGAAGTTCATTTCAAATCCCGTACTAATTTAGAAGATCTCGATTTTTCAATTATCCTGCTATTCCCTTGGATTCTCCTGATTATCTGTCTTCCCAAACAACCCCAGTATCGCTTCAAATGAAACGAAAGTTTAATTGAAATCTGTCATTCTCGAGTTTATGCAAGGCAATTGATTTCAACTTATATAGATAGAATAGTAGAACATAACAACATCCATTGATGATGAAGTCCAATTATATGATGAAAAACCCAGTTGAGAACAGCTGTAGCATGAACAAAATGCTACAATACCAATTTCTCCCTTACTGCTATTTATTCCTGAAGAAATAAAGGAATTCTTGATGTCGTGAAATTGCAGGAAGAGCCGAACATGTGTTTTCCAATGGGACACTCTCTGTATTTTTCACATCATCAATTCCTTCTCCATTTTCTTGCTCTAACCATATGGGATCAAATAGGTCTACAGTGATATGAACTGATGAGTGTTTCAAGAGATACGACTGAATAAGTGGTCGTTAAATCCGTGGCATTCATGGCCTCAATAGTGATACAGAATAGGGGGCTAACAGGATTATAGAAGGAGACCAATTCAATTTGTTCGGATTCCACCAATCTTATCGAAAGGTCGTCTCTATTTTTTTTTAGTATGCCTTATATTACACTCCTTCTTCTTCTTAGGTCTTTCGATTCTTCCCACAATCATGTACAGTGTACTGTAGGTTGGAATAAAAAATAAAATATCAAAATCAACCACACAACTCAATTCTCATTCGAAACATTTCATTGCTGAAACAATACACCAAATTGAAAACGAACATGATACACAACAGCAACGAAGACATCCAACACTGATAATGTCATACATTCCCGGAATATCTGAAGAAATTAAAGGTGTTGCTGACAACTTCAGAGTGAAAACATTGTTCGAAACTGAGAATATAGGGGGATCATTCAAGACAAAGAAATGAAGAAGAATAATCGAAATATTAGATTTACAGCATACCATGTGATTGTGGGAAATACTATACAGGTGAAACTAGCAGACGTATGACAGTGAGGATGAAAGAAAATAAGAACAATATGAAATGAAGATATACAGCTCTCTGGGGGTGATAGTACATTGGAAAATAAGTATGGTATGATCGATAAACTTATGGCCCAAAATGTATATTGGGAGATATGTCCTTCCGAAGTTGATAAAATTGAAATAATTTCTTCGCATAACTTCTAAACAGTGAGAGCCACCATATTGAAACTTTCTACATAAATGTATATTGTTTTTACCGTTTTCGAGATATTTGAGTTTTTGTAGTGACATTATTTCAGCAGATTAATTCATCGCGAGATCCATCGGTGACGATATTTTAGCAGGCCATGAACAATTCTGTTCTTAATTTTGACATTCATGTCATCAACATTGTTGTAATTAATTTCCTCGTGTGGTTTTCCTGCTTAGTTATATTATTACTGCGATTTTCAACTGAGATTTTAAGAAATGGCAGGTTATTCGTTCTCTGAACAAACTGATATGCTTTTAATGCTTGGCGAGTGCTCCGTAAATTCAAATGCTGCCGTGAGACGTTATGCAGAGATGTTTCCTGCTCGACGGGTTCCAAATTCGGAAACAGTTTTGAGGATTGTGCAAAGACTGCGTGAAACAGGATTTTTGAAAATTGCTGGAACGAACTCGAAGATGTCCTGAGTTTTTGAACTAATATTGTTCACAGATGGAGCAACTTTCACCAGGAACGTTGTTTTCAATTCGCGCAACACTCATTTCTAGGTTGACGAAAATCCACACGTAGTTAAATTTACGCATTTTCAATATAATTTGAAAGTAAACGTCTGGGCTGCGACTTTAGGTAACAAATTCGTTGGATACTACATGTTCCCAGGTTCTCAGAATGGTGCAATGTACCTCAGCTCCTTGAAAAATGAGTTGAGTACGATATTAGAAGACATCCCTCTTAACATACGTAGGGAAATCTACTTCATGCATGATGGAGCACCACCTCATTACGTTAGAGTTGTACGTGATTGGCTGAATGATAATTTTTCTAATAGGTATATATGACGAGGCATAGACGTTCCTATCCTATCTAGGGTTTATGCAACTGGAATTCAAAATGTTGAGGAGCTGAGGCAAGAAATTTTAAATGAATTTACGTCGTTGAAAAATGATCACCAAACTGATAATTTACGTAAACGCCTCAGAATCTGTATTACCGAAAACGGTGGACATTTCGAACCGCTAATTCGATTTGTTTTATCACTCTCTTTCCATCCAAAATTATCAATTAAAACTATCAAAAACGTTTTCAAACTTTTATTATTATCCAAACCTTGTTGGGACAGACTTGTTGTTATGTACTTATTGTTTATTAACGGCACAGGAAGGTAATATCATCGACAAAATCAATCAATCATGATGAATTAATCTGCTGACATCGTGTGACTAAAATAACTCAAATATCTCGAAAACGGTTCAATTTTTTATATTTGTATAAGAGTACCTTTTTTATGTAACTTTTTTCGCTCCATTGAATGTTTCCATTTTTTCACCAAAACGAATACAAGGAAAGAAGATGTCTCAAAAAAATCATGACTAACCTTCTAAAAACACCCTTCATAACAATATGAGAAATGTAGAACTGTAATGAAAAAATTGTATTCCAACAATATACGTTAATGCAGGAAGTTTCAGTCTGGTGGCTCTCACCGTTTAGAAATTATGCGGAGAAATTATTTCAATTTTATCAACTCCGGAACGATATATCTCCCTTAATATGCATTTTGGGCCATAAGTTTATCGATCATACTATACTTATTTTTCAATGTACTATCACCCCCAGAAAGCTTGGTACACATTTTCGACTCACCCTGTATATGGACAAGTCGAAACTAGCTGAACATATCCTTACTGAAGATAGACAACATTATGGCCGATTGGAATGATATTAGGATCATTGGTAAAGAAAACAGCAATCAAAAACACAAAAATCAAAGAAGCTGCCCACAAGCCAATAATATTGCTTCTTGTTCAGTTGATAAAGATCAAACTTGGCATTTATTTCTTATAACCTGGTACCCAAAATCATTTTTTCAACAAATTATCACTCTCTAGTGTCGAAAGACAAAGTAGCCGTACGATTCAGAGGAAACTATTTTCCATTGTTTCCAGGGTTGAGGTAATTTGAAAAAAAGTGTGACAGAACTGGCATTCCTTCGTGCTGGAGAACATGTAAGTATCTTGCTTCACTAATAATGTCATCGAAGAAAAATGTTTCACCTTTCAGTAGCAGTAGTAGTTAGGAGTATGGAGTTACCTCATACAATCGGGGTTCTCTACAGCCCAATTACAACAGTTCTGAGAAAAGTATCCACTCTGAAGATGAACGGTTTTGATAAATACGAGTCACCAATGGATCGCAAAATTTCAGTCGTATATCTAAATCATCTTCAAGTAGCTCTTGAACAGCTTGAATTCTATTTGGGCTTTTTTCTCCATATTCAAGTATTTTTAGAACTGTTTATGAGCGATTTCAACATATTTCACAGCGTTCTATTAAAAAGGCCACCTTTTTTCGAACACCCTGTAGAATGCGGTAAATCGGTCGAGATACCTGCTTTTGGAATCGAATCAACGGAAATGCAAGAGAGAGAAATCTCAGTGTATTTGGATCCAGGTTGAATATACGAAATATTCAAAGTATATATGTGAACCTTCTGCTTCTTCTTCTCCTGTGTTTCTTATGGTTTCCTGAATCCATTATTTTGATATTCCAATTGCGCTCGCTAATTGAAAACACTCATGGTTCACCGTGCATGGAAGTTGGATTCCCGTTATAAGCGTTTGCTGAGATATAGGTCAAAATGCCTGAATTTTGAAAGTGCCTAAAGTTCACTTCCAGTCGAAACTCATTGATATTGCGACGTCAGAAAAGTGCTTGTGTATCACTATGTTAAACATCGATTTTCTAATAGAAAGTGGCCACTTCAGAAAATGTAGCGTATGCATCTTGGTTCTATTAAGATTTCATGGAGGGCCCTCCGCATACTCTTCTAGACTTCAGAATATAAGAGCGTATTCATTCCTGGAGGAAAAGGAGATTTAGTTCATCATATATCGATCGAACATCATCAAATTTATGTCTCAGCTTTCATGAAGACCTTTGTCATGATTTTTTCGAAATTTGATTTTCATCCTTGCAAATGAAATAAATGTTTCATAGTGACATGTAATTGATTAATTTTGAGAGGGAAAGTTCCAATTAGACTTTCCCAGTGATATTGATCTCGATTACATCAGTCCAAGGAATAGAACCTCACTAATGAAGATCATTTATTAGCATACTGTGACGTACTTCTGGTGATGGTAGGTTCTAATTAGACAGAACATCATTGGAAATACGTTCGAGACGTTTTATTTTGTTTGTCATGTAACCATTCACTGTTTATTTGGATTTTTGAATTTTTACGGTTTCTTGGGTACTTGACGAGGAGCAAGATACTTCACTTTCCAATATTGCGAAATTGATGAACGAAATATAAATTTTCGTGCATAAATTTCGTTTCATTCGTCCAATAAAATGTGCCTGGTAATCAACGAGTGTTATCGTAGGATGTTGATAGTACCTATGATACGTGACAAGAGTTGCAAATCGCATGTCAAGGAAGAAGAAGAAAATGTATTCCATTTTTTTTCAAAGTCAAGTCAAGAATAATGAACTCACATACAGCAGATTCATGTATTTTAGACAAGACTAGGCTATGCCTATGCATAAAAAGTCCACTTCTAGGTAGTAATGTAATGTTATTCATTAAATGTCGTTCAGTTATATAATTCTCCTGCGATTTACAATTCTAATTATCATTAATGATCCTATCATAAAACCATGTATTAGACAATCTATAGCCACCTGAGCTAGGCTTATGTCGTGGCTATTACCGATTGATATCGGTTATCTTATAATAAATATTGAAATAAAAACATAAAAACTGGAATAGGTTTGGTTAAACAGTGTGGAACAGCCGAATAGAATGAATTCGATAACGAATAAATGAGAGCGTGTTGGGAAAAACGCTTGGACACGTCGATACAAATCGACGCGCAATTTTTGGAAAAAACATAATTTAATAGGGTGTCATGTGAAAGTGGCCGATACCAACTTCCTCATTTCGAATACAACCCCCTGTTTATTATTAGTTTTTTTGGATTCTTCAGAAAATTCTAGACATAATTCATGTACAATGTCTCATACCTATTTTCAACTGGTTCGAAGATATTAAGTGTTTTCAGATTTATTACAAAAACTAACATCATAAGAAGAAAATTATTTTATGTCACAAATAATGTGAAGGAAATAAAAAAACATCAATTTCAATGTAAGAGATGTTCAAAATGTTCGCCGCGCACATCTTGGCAACATGTCTTCTAACGTTACACAGCATCTCAACATCCAACAATTGATCCCTTGTATTTGTGGCCGTAATCTGTGTCTGCTCCTGTATAGATTATGAAATCATGAACACAGCCAGACGAACTTTCACATAACATGAAGATCGTCATCCCAAACCTCTCCCTCTCTGACGGTATATATTGTTTCTACTGAAGACGGTCTCCATCATCATCTGCAGAAATAGTTCTTTCTGAAATGTAGGTTGTCATGAATTTCCTCTTCATATGGTCCAGTATTCGCTAATCCAAAAGTCAGGACGACCTCTGGTGGCTAAATTGTGAACCTACTTAGTGAGTAATCAATTATGGATACGTGTGCATTTTATCGATGAATCATCGTTATTTCGGCGTGCTTGTGCGATATCAGAGATTATTGGTGGATTGTGTTGTGTTCTCATCGTATTTGTAGATTTGTGTATCGAGCAAACTTCAAAAGGACTCTAAGCGAATAATTTTTGGGATAACCCAAACTCGAGAGGTATTCACAGGAATAAAATTATGCTTCGAGTACTTTCATAAACCTATATAATTTCAGGAAGAACTAGGAAGACATTGCATTACACTAACTGTTGTGTTTGAAACTGTTCTTCCAGGAGAAATAAATATAGGACATTTCCATGCGTATTTGAGGAGGATGCTTCTGAAGTCCATGTCAAGAATGATTATGGTATACTTGAGAAAGTTGATCGAAGAAAAGCATGGACAAATGCTTTGTTGATCGGAAAACCTGTGACTCACTTCATTCGAGTTTACTTCCTTCATTTTGTTCATTTTAATAAGACATTGCAAAGCGTTACATTACCTCACAATATGATAGTTCTTCAACACACTATCAACAATTGTCCAAAACACACTCGAAAATCCAAGATATCACTTATTCAACGTTCGAAAACAACTAAAACATACACACAATAACCACGCCGAACAGAGAGATTACTCACTGAAATCGCCAATAGGTTCCACCTGGAATAGTTTACGAGTAGATGTATCTTCCAGCATTAGATTAGTTACTTCCCATTTTCTTACTATAGATTTTGGCTTGATGTTCTTCCCATTCCTATATATTGATGGGCATATCTAGAGATATAAGTTATATCATACTATCATTGGTATTCGCATACCAGAATCAGAGGTGGATGGAAATACGGACGTGGTTCTCCCGTATTTGTCCAAGGAACATCAATTGGTGGAACTGCCACTTCATTATCAGATTGCTCAGACAAGTCGTCGTCACCACTAGATAAATCATAATCACTATCTAATGAACTAATTGACAAAAGGCTATCACCATCTGATGAATCACTGTCTTCAGAATCACCTCCTATGGCTATTATCTCTCTCTTAGATATCATGATGCACCTCACAAACGTTCAATGATGACTGCGCAAACAAAAATGATTCAGAAATAAAAGTTGTTCACACAAAATTATTCAGTGAAGTGTGGGGATGCACGTCATTTATCGCTGGCGAACTTATACGTATTATCTTCTGAGAGGACCACCAAAAATCATTCGGCGAATATATTCTGTATATTCGTAGTGTAAAAATTCCTAGGTAGCGAATATAACTGTCTTATTCGCTTGAGAGGATGAATTTATTAGGTTTTCCAATTTTTGACTAGTATCCACTTGCATTGAACTCAAAGAAACATCATCCTTTGTTATTTTTCAAGAATTCTTAGCGTCACTTTTTACCTCTGCCTCGACCATGACCCCATTCTTTTCCAGAGAAATTTCTTGTCTATGATTAGCAGTTTTCGCAAAAAAATTGGTTCATTGCTTTGAGATACGGAGGCTACCGATTCAGGTGGATTATTTTCTATAATTAAATCTATAATGCTTATCGAGGAGTTCTATTTCATCTCTCAGCTCTCGAATAACTGATTTCTTTTGTTTCATGATATACATAAATGAATTGGAGTCTACCTCTTGTCTCAGCTGTAGTTATCTGCCGAAATATTGGAGGCATTCCACGAAAAATCACTTCGTCACTGTTGAGGTTTACGATGTTTTTTGAATTTCTCACACAACTGGGTTGACTCGATGATTCACATTTAATGTATTTTTTGATAGGAGCTACAATTTCACACGTCTTAATAGTTGCGTCCATGTTGCTCATTCCCACAGGATAAATGAAACTAAAATAATAATGAATTTGAGAAAATTATGGAATCCTTCCTACACACCCTCCATTGATATGTCTACTATTTTTCGTTACTAAGATACAGGACGACGTTCTTTATATTTATTTCATGAGGATGCACAGCATAGGGATCTCGGATGATGGTTCCATGATTACGAAACGTCGAAGAGAGAAATCAATATCACCACGTTGAATAATATCAGAGGTTGAGTAACTTCAGTTTTTTTTTTCTATCTCTAAGATAATGGTGGAAAAAATGAAATAGATTTTTGAAAAATTCTATTTTTTCTGATATAGGTATAACTGAAGAACTATCGATGATTCTGACTATTTTCAAGGACTGTTGGAATGACCCTCTGAATGCGCAACTTTTTTTCCCATTCAACCGAATCCATATTTTCCGTTTCCGAGATTTCCTTTCTGTTCATCCTTATCTTGTTATAGTATGGAATAGAATCATTCTTGGTATGTATGATTCACGTATACTTCGAGGTACATAGTGTGGGACAGCGGTGGAATATTGGCAGAGAAGGAAGGTATTCAAATTTTTCTTGAATGTCTGAAGGTCGTAAGCATCAGTTGAGACTCCACTTCACAACTTTCTTATTGATGATTGATGCTTGGTGAATGATATCGATGGATGATATGCACAGAGCTTACTGAAAAAAATCGAAATTCCATGGAAAATCTTCCGAATTATGATATTTAGGTAGAAAAAGTGAATTAGAACCAGGGCTCATTTTTATAATAGGATTGAATCATGAGGAGAGAACATTAGAGGGTTCTATTTGAACAAAAAATTAGATTCTGAACTGTGGAATGATTTGGATAGGTTCTAGTGATTTCGGTTGTTTATCTATTCAACCATTCCACCCAATTTATCCATTTTCGTCATGCAAGAATATACACATTTCTATAACCTTTCGATTCTAATCTACATCATCAATCTAATCTACTACAATTGATTCATGCATACTATAAATTCGATTCACAAAATGATTCAATCGTTTTTCGTTCCATCTATGCTAACGAAATTCATTTTTCCCAAAAAAAAAACATAAATCCTTTCACAAATTCACGCTGAATCACCATCAATGAAACAACAGGCGAATAAATTAAGCGGCCCTGCAAATGCTGATATAGCATTGTATGTGAATAACTTCGAAAACTCAAAACGAAATGGAAATAACGAATTCATATCGCATATTTTGTCAACAAGGTGATCCATCAGAGATGCCCATTCCTGTATTTTCATTAATTTTTGCTGGAAAGGAAGACACAATATACGGTAATTGGATGCTGTGATATGGCCTTTTCATCGCACTCATCAAATATTTTACAGGTGACCCTTAAAAGCGTTACAAACAACAAATAAATTTCTGTTGCTATCACAGATATACAGTGTGTGCGCGATTTCAAACCGCAACACCCACTGAAGCTATCTCACTTGTTGAGAAATTATATCGTAACAAATATTTGGGGTGTCTGATGATTCTTTTCGTTTCATTAGTGAGCTCATATAGTTTTCAGAAAATATAGAACAGAAAAATATACTGGCCAAACCCATCCAACTATACGATGTTGCACCAATGCAAATTTCATTCCTTAGCCGTATTCGACGTATAGGTATGTTCGATATCACAGTGATACAAATACATGGATGTGTTGAGAATGACTTCAAAGATTAATTTGGCATTATGAATTATATAATGGAAGATTGCCTAGATTCATCCGAATTAACCGAGGAATTAACGAGAAATTCAGATTGACATCAATTTAATTTCAGGTATATGCCGAGGAAACATAGTTCAGATGTTTCTTGAATTTTGGAGTCATACAGTTTCATCTTCTCCCGCCCCTCTGAAATGATTTCAAGAACGCTTCTGGACTCACATTCAAGAGTTGTTCTCTGACCGTATATTTCATTATATTTTTGCTTTGTTGTTATATCGATATCAAATCATACTACTATTTTCGACGTAAACCTAATAATTCAAATAATCATTCTAACTCCTATAAGTATCATAACGCAAACCGAACTATAAAATATTCGGAATAAAATTAACTCCTATGATTCAACTGCAAACTAACTCTCTATGATTTCTTTACACACACATCATCTATGTGTATACTGCACGAATAAAATTATATTCGATTGTATCATATTCTACGCGTCCAAATTCTCTCGGATCTAAAAAAAACCGTTTTAACCCCTATATTTTCATCCAGTATGACATATGACAGTCTTACCATCTCTATGAGCCACATCAGAAACTTCAGATTTGACGAGATCTCCAAAACGACACCAAGAACATTCACTACGCATACGTAGAGCTTGCAAAAATTCGAAAAATCTAAAAGAAAGGCAGAACGTTGAACATTTCCAATGTTAAAAATTGATTTCCATTGTTGCTTTCATCTATGGAAAATAGTCGGTTGATAGTATACAAAATTCGACCCTACCCAATCCAGAATAATCGTGTCAATCCACAATTTGCATATGGAAATGCTGCTGCAATATCTGATGAACTCGGTAGAGATGGACGAGATAATTGTTGGATCTTGATTGAGGCTCAGAGTGATTTCATCATTCCATTTCCCACTCCTATGCTAACTAGATAAAATATTCCGTAAACTGAAGAACGGCAATTCATGAGGTGATTCCGCTTCAAATGCGGATTCTCGAAGACTAAACCGAGGATTAAACTTTAGATCGATGGAATGATAAATTTCAAATATATTAACAGTCATTTTTCAGCTTTTGATGGGATTTTCTCTCCTCGTTTCTAAAAAATAGAGTAGAAGTTATTAAGAATTATTGCAATATATTTGTAGTAAGGACAGATTTAGGATCTGTCCCAAAATGTCACTCAACACAATTGAAATATTTTTCTCTTCGTAAACTTTTTTTCAATGTTTCCGATTTTGACACTGAAAAGTGACAATGAACGGGAGCAGATTCGTTCCCGAAACGTCCACCAAGATAAGTAGAGGTTTTATTATTATTAAATATATTTGTATTTCCAAATTTTTTCAAAAACAAGGTGTCACTGACCAATAGAGAATTTCTCTTTTAGGTATCTAAAGGTTAAATTTCAAGCGCAGTGACATTTTGGGACAGATCCTAAATCTGTCCTTACTACAAATATATTGCAATAATTCTTAATAACTTCTACTCTATTTTTTAGAAACGAGGAGAGAAAATCCCATCGAAAGCTGAAAAATGAATGTACCACCTCCTCGAAGAACTTACAGACAGTATTTATATTAACAGTGTTCCACAACTTGTTCAGAATTGAGATTTTTTATTTGATGTTGTAATCTTCCCTTTTATTGCATGGGAATGAAAGAGTCCTGTGAATGGTCACAGTGATTACAAAGAAGGTTTTCGAAATGTGGTGAACCAAAATAAATAGAGGGTAGCTTTTTCAGTAGACGTTTATTCACTTTAAAGTTTCACAAGATAATCACAGCGTGCTCGGTACAAAAGTTGAGTCAGCGATGTTGTAAAATGAAAGGTTGCATACAAACTAAGTGAACCTGACTTCTCTGAATAAGGCATGTAATTTTATAGACGAAAGTTTTGATAATATACTGGACGTGAGAAACAAAATAATAAATACAATTCATATGGACACATTCAGTATACTCTATACTTATTTCCATTATAAAAGTGCTGAAACTGATAATGCTGAGACTGAACTAAAATACTTGAAGTAAGTTTCGAAATGGATATCTCACAAGATATCATTTGAAGTTTCGTGAGCTTTTAATGCTACGTGATTGATAAGAATGGAAGTTTCAAGTGTCCACTGAGAATATCTGATTATATTATATTTCAAGCGACTACGATCGATGAGAAAAATCCACAATGATTCTAGAAGCAAAAATAATATTGATTAATTATATGAGGGTTTACAACATTGACCGTTCCTATTGGATCATATTGTATGTATTGAGCTGACAATTTTCTCTAATTGACACTCGTGTCACTTGACACTGGTATCTATTCTCTACAAATGTGGGCTGAGAAAAAATAATGAAAAAGTGATAAACAGAACCTATCATGAACCTGAATATTACATGATTATTAATTGTTGATGAATGCTAATAATACAATTACATCAACCAGAGATATTTCAAGCCGAATTCCCAATTTTACCGCCATCTATTTCTATATATTATATAGCAGTTGAAAACATTAGGATGATTATCTCACAAAATCATGTGTGTCCTTATTTGTAAGTTGCATACTCGTACATATTATAGGAACAATTTTCAATAATATTCTTTATCTCAAATAGATGTTCTTGTGGAAGGTCGAATGATATAACGAATTGGCGCAGTCGGTAGGTTGAATTATATCCACAAAACCTAGAAAGCACCATGAGGGTATTAGATCCTCATCATCCAATGAAGGAATCTACAGTCGAGAAATAAGAAAAAACGATCCATTTGGACACTGCAACCAACATAATAACGACACACTCTTCAATAATCGATAAACACGCGCTTGCTAGGCGATAATAACTGCTGTTTTAACCATGAATGATGCTTCGTAGAGAGAAGTTTGGAAGATCTCGAACCTGACAATGTAGGGATAACCAGCCGGAGCTCTCGTCTAGTTTGTCTACCTGGATTCGCTCGTGATGGCATGATGTACGAGATTTCTCTTTGGCATCGACCTTGGAAATATATTTATAAAGAGAGAGATCACCGACCTTCCTACGATGTTCTAGAGGTCAATGAATTCGTGAGTGTAGTTTAACCGACTAGGCGAAGAGCTTCATCCTCACACTACACCATCATCACAATAGCACTGCAGAGTTATAGAATTATTTGCCAAGCGAAGTCTTTCCTGATGTCTACAACTTCCAAACTCACAAGAGAAATTCCAACACCTCCTTTCCCTCCTAACATTCCACCGTTGGGTAACACGATGTTCATCGAACATTATAGGTTTTCCGTTCCTGTTGTCATCAGAAGAAAAAAAAATAACGCGATGCTGGACTGGGCAGGAGTCACATCGAACGAATCGTTGATATGGAGCAAAAAGAAAGTTGGTGCCAGAACAGATCCTCGTGAAACACCAGCATTGAAAGTCATTATATCGATGAGATCCCATCTACCACCACATAGAGGGAGTCTATCTGCGAATGAACTCGATAGTTTCAGTGCAAAATTCGGCCAAATGCTTTGGAGATATCTAATGTCTCTCGATTCTTCTCTTCCCGATTGACACCTGCTACTCATTTCATCACTAAAGCGAGAACGCCATATTGCTAGCAAGTCGATTCGGTATAATCATATCGGAAGGTTATTATTTTTCTTGAGATTTTGACTTATAGCGTTGATGCTGAGTATAACGCTTCTTGATCATGAAATGATCCCTCGTAATCCACTGTGAAGGAAAAATTAAAGAGTCGGTCTCACAAAACCTATTTATTTTCTCGGATTCTTTCAGATTCAGGAAGATCAAGCATAGTTCAAGCTTCATTGGAAAAATATCAAAAAAACACTTCCGTAGAGCATTGAATTCCTGCTCGTTGATTTCTTGCAAATTTCTGTTGAGTAAGGTATGACAGGATAGAGTAGTTGAAAGATAAAACCGCAGTATGTATTTTTCTTCTCAGCCGAATCATCTCAACCCATTTTTTCATAACCACTGTGATTTTACTCCACTACTGTTCTGGGTTCACTATATACAATATACATATATACTCTATATGTATCCCAAACTTCAATATTCATTGCCGCAACATTTCATCGAAGGAAATTCATTTGTCCACCGACCTGTATATTCGAGTTCCAATGAGACTATCGCCATTGAAAAATGAATGTCCATAAATTTAGTGCAGCATCAGACAGCTGAGACCTCAACATCAAAAGGGAGTTTCGTGTTTTCCATGCTACGCTAATTTGTTCTACTCAGTTAATCGATCAAGCGTGTTCGCATCAGTTCGCAATGACTTGAATCGTATAATATAGAAACTACAGAATAGTGATACGGATAATAATAGTAGTCAGAAAAACGAGAGAATACAATAGCAGAGATGAAAGATATATGAAATTGAATATCTGGCACATGGAAGAGAAAAAGAAAATAACAAATTCGAAATTCAACTGAACCAACAAATCGAAACTTTATCAAGGTTGAATGAAGTATAGTGGGACTAATTGAAATACTGCATTATGTTAACACATACTTTCCCACGAAGAACCAAATCACCCAAAAAGAATGGATGAAACCAACAAAAATTAATGAAAATAAATATGAATAATCTGTCAATTGAATGTTACTACTGAGATAGTGAATGGGGTTGAGACTATACTATGTACATATGAGCAGATGAACAGATATGTGAAGTTCGATGCATAACAGGTTCTCTAGTATTAGATATAGTATCAGAGAATCGTCAACTACCAAGACTAAATTTGAAAGATACAATGATCATCATGTTCAATTCGAAGAACGTTTGTAACAATAAAAAAACCACTTCTGGAAAACACTAGGCCTCAGTAAATCCACGAAATAGATACCTAATAATTTCTCAACGCCACTATCAATTGGAAGAAAAAAATCAATGATATACATAAGAAAGGAAGAAAATATGACAAACTTCATCAAGTGATGCCCTTCATTGATCACTGCAACTGAGAGAAACTGATAAATCTACCACTACAAGATATAAATATCAATTTAAGATGGAAATAACGAAATTCTTGAAAAACTTGGGAAGTCTTCAAGTAGTGTTACTCAAACCAAATTCCATTCTCAAATCATCATTTTCTTGAGAGTAAAAAGTAGATAACAGTGAGATAACCACGGTATAGCTGGAAATTGTCAAACTAAAGTAAATCATCGACTCTGGTAATTTCTTTCTGAATATACAGGGTGAGTCAGAAAAGTGTACCGAGCTTTCTGGGGGTGATAATACATTGAAAAATAAGTGAAGTATGATCAATAAACTTATGGCCCAGAATGCATATTGAGGGAGATATATCCTTCCGAAGTTGAAAAAATTGAAATAATTTCTTCGCATAACTTCTGAACGGTGAAAGCCACCAGATTGAAACTTTCTGCATAAATGTATATTGTTAAAATACATTTTTTCATTACACTCCTACATTTCTCATATTGTTATAAAGGGTGTTTTTAGAAGGTGAGTCATGATTTTTTTGGGACATCTTCTTTCCTTGTTTTCGTTTCGGTAAAAAAATTCGATAAAGCGAGAAAAATTACATGAAAAAGGTAGTCTTATCCGAATACAAAAAATTGAACCGTTTTCGAGATATTCGAGTTTTTGTAGAGACATTATTTCAGCAGATCAGTTCATCGCGAGATTCATCGGTGACTATATTTAGCAGGCCATGAACAATTCTGTTCTTGATTTTGACGTTCATGTCATCAACATCGTTGTAATTAAGAAATGGCAGGTTATTCGTTCTCTGTCTAGTATTTAGTAGTCTCTATCTAGTATTTAGTAGATAATTCATTATACCATATCTTTGCTAGCTAGTGAAAAACTACAAAATCGAGTTGTTCTGAGTTAAGCAGCCCAATTATAGCCCAAGTGCTCAAGTTCAGACGATAAAGATTACTTTCGGTCATCTTTTCAAGATTGATATTACTCATTTTCAGATATGGTGGGCGAAAAATATCATCTTTTTTTTTGGGACATCTTCTTTCCTTGTTTTCGTTTCGGTTAAAAAATTCGATAAAGCGAGAAAAATTACATGGAAAAGGTACTCTTATCCGAATACAAAAAATTGAACCGTTTTCGAGATATTCGAGTTTTTGTAGAGACATTATTTTCAGCAGATCAGTTCATCGCGAGATTCATCGGTGACTATATTTTAGCAGGCCATGAACAACAAATGGCAGGAAACAAGAAATGGCAGGTTATTCGTTCTCTGAACAAACTGATATGCTTCGGAAATGTAAATGCTGCCGTAAGACGTTATGCAGAGATGTTTCCAGCTCGACACGTTCCAAATTCGAGAACAATTTTGAGGATTGTGCAAAGACTGCGTGAAACAGGATGTTTGAGAGAGAAAAATACAAATGGTGGCCGACCAAAAAGTGCGAGAACTGTAGAAGTTGAAGAAGAAGTATTAAATACTGTGGAACAGGTTCCGGAAATAAGTACTAGGAAATTAGCAAGACGAATAGACACAAAACGAGCGAGTGTTGCCAGGATTCTCATTATTGACAGGTACAAGAACTGTTACCGCGTGACAACGAAATGAGGATGACATTTTCGAAGAGTTGCTGGAACGAACTCGAAGATGTCCTGAGTTTTTGAACAAAATATTGTTCACAGATGAAGCAACTTTTACCAGGAACGGTGTTTTCAATTCGCGCAACACTCATTTCTGAGTTGACGAAAATCCACACTTAGTCAAAGTTACGCATTTTCAATATAACTTCAGAGTAAACGTCTCGGCTGCGACTTTAGGTAACAAATTCGTTAGATACTACATGTTCCCAGGGTCTCTGAATGGTGTAATGTACCTGAGCTTCTTGGAAAATGAGTTGAGTGCGATATTAGAAGACATCCCTCTCAACATACGTAGGGAAATCTACTTTATGCATAATGGAGCACCACCTCATTACGTAAGTTGTACGTGATTGGCTGAATGATACTTTCTCTAATAGGTGGATAGGAAGAGGCATAGACGCTCTTATTTCATGGCCCGCTCGTTCACCTGACCTTAATCCACTAGATTTCTCGATCTGGGGTTACATGAAATCTAGGGTTCATGCAACTGGAATTCAAAATGTTGAGGAGCTAAGGTAAAAAATTTTGAATGAATTCACGTTGTTAAAAAATGATCACCAAACTATGAACGGTTTGATGAATAATTTACGTGAACGCCTCATAATCTGTATTACCGAAAACGGTGGACACTTCGAACAGCTAATTCAATTTGTTTTATCACTCTCTTCCCATTCAAAATTATCAATTAAAACTACTAAAAACGTTTTCAAACTTTTATTATCATCCAAACCTTGTTGGGACAGACTTGTTGTTATGTACTCATTGCTTATTAACGGCACAGGAAGGTAATATCATCGACAGAATTAAGCACAAAATGTATCATTCATGGCCTGCCAAAATATCGTTACCTATGAATATCGAGATGAATTAATCTGTGTGACTAAAAAAACCGTTCAATTTCTTGTATTCGGATAAGAGTACCTTTTTCATGTAATTTTTTTCCGATCCATCGAATGTTTCCATGTTTTTACCAAAACGAAAACAAGGAAAGAAGATGTCCCAAAAAAATCATGACTCACCTTCTGAAAACACCCTTTATAACAATATGAGAAATGTAGAAGTGTCATAAAAAATGTATTTCAAGAAAATACATTTATGCAGAAAGCTCGGTACACATTTTTGACTCACCCTGTATATTTAAAACGAGCTGATGAACTCTTTTCAGAATATGTAATCTCAAAAATTCCCTGTAGATGAAACACTGCAAATTCGAGCAGATTCATCGTTTCTATAAATTTCTTTCTCACTAAATACCCAAAATAAACTCATGAAACACATCTACATCTAAAGTCTCCAATCTTGAGTAAATCCATCATCTTGTCAGCTGGTTCCGAAAATAATTTTGAGATAATAATTCCTAGAAATGAATGAATTCGTTACGGTTATTCTCTGAATGATAATATATATCGTATATATATATATATATATATATATATATATATATATATATATAACTTTCTGAACATCGATAGGAAGATTTCATAACACATGTGAATTTTTTCCCAAAATCAATTTTTGGATTAACAGAAATGAACCCATTTGATATCAAGAAGTAACAAATATTTCATACGTCACTGGAAAATATTTTCACACTTCATTTCCATAGTATGGTTGTGAATGATACAGTAGAGCGAAAAGTGTGGAAGTATAGTGATGATACGAACTATAGGTTACTTCTGAATATCAAACAGGTTCCAATTCTGTAACGATTTTTTTTCAAACGTGTTGAAAGATATTCATATCTTTCATCTATTGCGATTGGCCTTGGACAGGAATGCAATTTCATAGTATTTATTATCATACTATGCAACTGGTTGTATACCATGAATATGAAATGTTGACCTATACAATCATAGGCATCTTCCACTTTTCGTATATCTTCCACAATTGAATCAATTCGAATGGAAATATTCTAAAATATCGTATTTCTCAATAATATGGAATCATCATCAACATGGAACATCAAAATGTTTTGACAACAATTAGCTGATTTCTGATCGCAGCGTCTCTCTCTTATGGTCGTTTCCTTTCTCTCTGAACTCGATCTAGTATTTAGTAGATAATTTATTATACCATATCTTTGCTAGCTAGTGAAAAACTACAGAATCGAGTTGTTCTGAGTTAAGCAGCCCAATTATAGCCCAAGTGCTCA
The DNA here is from genome assembly GCA_963576655.1 of Gastrophysa polygoni. Taxonomy (NCBI): domain Eukaryota; kingdom Metazoa; phylum Arthropoda; class Insecta; order Coleoptera; family Chrysomelidae; genus Gastrophysa; species Gastrophysa polygoni. The sequence goes on from OY755092.1 coordinate 1,283,148, forward strand.
AGTTCAGACGATAAAGATTACTTTCGGTCATCTTTTTAAGATTGGTATTATTCATTTTCAGATATGGTAGGCGAAAAATATCATATTCCATTTTATTGCGTTAGGGTGTCGTTAAATCTCACCGTGATGGTTTAGCTAGAATAGCTGAACTAAGGGCCAGTTACATGAAGGAGAATTGACATTATGATCATCTTATATGTCATATCGTATTTGAAGCCACATTAAATACAAATAATCATCTTATATGTCATATCATATTTGAAGCTACATTAAATACAAACGCGTTCCATAAAATTCACTTCATATTGTATTTCCAATTCATTAACAGCACAATTATTTTCTTTCCGTTCATCGCGTTTTGGTTTTCCTAGGTTAGGTTCATGGGTGTTTCCAGAATCTGAGTGATATTTTCGGGAAATATAGGATCCTCTGAGAACAGGGGTTCAATATAATACAGTATTAGAAGTAATTGCATGATTGCATTTTGGATCATTTCTCTCTACTTCAGTCATGAATATCCTTTCTCTTCAGTTATGGAGATATTGTAGATTGCACAAAATCGGAGAGCATATTCATTGATAAGTGAATGAATATAGATCAAGATACAAAACAAGAACGATAGTTTTTTTGCGGATGTGAAGAAAACCCTTTATGGGGAGGTAATAGGTCTGAAAGCTCAAGGTCTACTGTGAGAGTCTCCTTTTCAGGCATACTCACTTAAAACTTCACCCTCTTTTTGTGGGCCCGTCTGACCAAAGCCTCCGGTGACACTTAGGCCTGTTTACCCATTGTATCTCAATAGTACAATAGTTAATTTTGGTCACATCAAAATGACCATCGTCTGACCGGCGAACCGTCATCGCATGTTTAGAAGAACAAAAAAGTTGGCAGGAGTCAATATCGTCATACATTTCAGAAATGTTAAATATTGCGAAACAATTTTGGCCTACGAAACGAACGTTCTTTTTCTGAAGATTATGAACATTATTTGTGATTCAATACACATCTTTTCCTCAATCGTGTCGAAAGCTCCAATACCTACTGATCTGATATGGAATTAGTTATAGCAAGCAAAACAGATGTCGACAATTTTCACAAGAACTCCAGAAATATTCGAAATCATTTGACGGGATGTTCATCTTTCACTTTCTGAATGTCACTCATTCAACGTCACTTCAAATATTTGATGGGTTTTATGCAACCTCCTTCATTCTATCAAATTAGTTATGCATCATAAATTCCGATATGTTCAATTAATGGATCGTTTGTGATGTTTCTATGATTTAAAATCGAAATACGATTTTTTTCATGAAAATTATATTACGGTATTGCTATTCGAGGTCCAGACTTGTTCGTTATAGCCTTCCAGATAAGCGATCATAAAAATGTTTATACTCACGTAGATAATACATGTCGAGGCTATTCAACTCATCTGGATTGATCTCCTTGGTTTCGGTGAACTTGGCCCATGCTATAATAGGACATTAGAAATTTAGTGATGATGAGTAACGATGAGTGTTGATTAGACACTTCAGGCAAAAATATTGATGATAACAGGTTGAGTAAATAGTGTGGTTAAGTGAGATCACAGCTTCGCTGTTTGAAATAGATGAACAAAAATTTTAGAGGTGATCTAGGCTCATGAGCAGCACTCAAAAACGCGTTGTATATCAGAGTTATACTTTTTCTTATAGATCATGACATTTTCAGGTTGTCCCTAGAAAGTTAATTTCATCGATCTATCACACTTGGGGTCTAACGAATTTAATTACAGATATACAGGGTAACTCACGGTCGATGGTACGTTAGACGTTTATGGAGAACGCAACGCAGGATTTTTCTGAAAATTTCGCATCTTATATTTTATCACCTGTTTTATCGATCTAAAATATTTTCGAAATTGCGATGTTGCCGTTTCTATCAAAAAGTCCTAGCAACTTCATTTTTTTAAATGGACCAACCCGTATATTAAAAACTTTTTAGAATTGCCTTTTTATTACAATACTCGTTCGTTAATAGATCCCTATACCTATCTCTATTCTCGAATCATGAATAGTTGATATTTTAGTGGTGGTTTGGACAGGCTTGATGTATTCAATTTACACCGAGAAGTCGCCTCCATATCATACAGGGCGTGCTGAAATTATTATTATATCCGTTGTTCATACAAGTGGTCAGAAGTTAATTTTTTCGAATTGTACCCACTGTTTTTTACTCAATAAATTGAAAGACGAATAAAAATGCTACAGGATGACATAGCATGTCCCTATACCTAATTCATCAAGTTTTCTTAATAAAGCCGCTTTTTGTGAAAAATATAAGTTCGGTGACATCAATGAGTAATTCAGTAATTGTTATTGACAGTGTTTCAAAAAATCTCCCAGAATGAACGCGAATATCGATTATTCAAACGAAGTTCTTATGAAGGTATTTATTACACACGGACAATGTGATCAAATCATTGCCAGAACTTGCAGAAAATTCAACCAAATGTATCCTGAATTGACACCAATGAACAGGAGGAAGTTTCCAACACCTCTATCAAAAATCAGCTTATCTAGCATATCTAGGTAAAAAGCTAAATTCACTGTGAAAGTACAGAAAATAACAGAATTAGGAGGAACGAAAGTAACAAAAGTATAAACAAAATATCACAATAAATGCTCGAAATGTTGTCCATTACATTCTGAACATTTTAAAATATGCTTTTGTACGCGACTCGTGGTTGCCTTTTGAATTTCATGAGGATCCAAATCTTCAATACACCGCACTATTCGCCGTCGCAGTTCTTCTTTGGTAGGCACTGGAGTATTGTACACCCTTTCTTTTGAAACACCCCATAAAAAAAGTCGAGCGGAGTGAGATCAGGTGATCTTGGTGGCCAGTCCCACGGACCTAAACGGCCAAACCAACGATCCTCAAACATTTCGTAAAGTTTCCTGGAAACTTCCTGAGTTGAATTAGCTGGCTCCCCGTCCAGTTGGAACCATGAATTCCTATATTACTCTGAAGGCAAATTTTCGAGGAAATCTGTCACGGCCGTCCTCAATATTTGAATATATCTCAGCATTCGTAAATGGAAAAGCTGATTTTTTTTTTTTCAAAATACAGAAAACTTTTAAGTCAAATTTTACTTGGAAACCTATTTCTTTTATTATATGAGGATTATGATCATTCCAGAAATGCTTATTTCTTCTATTGAAAATCCTATCCCTCGTGAATTTTGATTCGTCGCTCCAAATTATTTTCGACAAAAATTCCGGATCCTCTTGGGTATGCACTCTCCGCTCGAAGTCTTCTGCATTGAGAGCTTGAACTTTACTGAATTTATACGGATGCATTTTGTGATTTCCCAAAATTTTTTGTACTGAAGCATGTGATACACCCAAATCTTTTTCTGCACAAAGAATGGATGCTTCTGGATATGCATGAAAATATGCCAAAACGTCAACAATATTGTCTTCATTCGAAGTAACAGGTTTTGGTAATGTTGGAGGCGCTTTCAACATTGAGCCATAGTTGATGAAATTATTTTGTAATCTCACAAACTTCCTCCTTTTCATTGGTGTCAATTCAGGATACATTTGGTTGGATTTTCTGCAAGTTCTGGCGATGATTTGATCACATTGTCCGTGTATAATAAATAACTTCATAAGAACTTCGTTTGAATAATCGATATTCGCGTTCATTCTGGGAGATTTTTTGAAACACTGTCAATAACAATTACTGAATTACTCATTAATGTCACCGAACTGTCATGAGTTTCGATATTTCCATGGCTATCTAAAATTAACTTTTTCATAAAATTATATTTTTCACAAAAAGCGGCTTTATTAAGAAAACTTGATGATTTAGGTATAGGGACATGCTATGTCATCTTGTAGCATTTTTATTCGTCTTTCAATTAAAAAACAGTGGGTAAAAAACAGTGGGTACCATTTGAAAAAATGAACTTTCGACCACTTGTATGAACAACGGATATAATAATAATTTCAGCACGCCCTGTATGATATGGAGGCGACTTCTCGGTGTAAATTGAATACATCAAGCCTGTCCAAACCACCACTGAAATAACAACTCTTTATGATTCGAGAGCCCTGATTTACATAAGTTCAATTAGGGATATGTTTTGGATCATATTCAACACAAATTATTTTTTATCTTGAAAACCGATAGAGATAGGTATAGGGATTTATTGACAAAAGAGTATTGTAATAGAAAAGCAATTCTAAAAATTTGTTAATATACGGGGTGTTCCATTTAAAAAAATGAAGTTGCTAGGACTTTTTGATGGAAAACGCAACGTCGAAATTTCGAAAATATTTTAGATCGATAGAACAGGTGATAAATTGCGTTCTCCATAAATGTCTAACGTACCATCGACCGTGAGTTACCCTGTATAGGATTTGAAAAATCGACATTTTTCAACTCCAGGCATTAACAAAATACAATTGGACAGACCTTGTAATCATAATAAATAACAATTAGATAATCCCGAAACGAGCAGACAATAAATATACAATAATTTGATTGATTAATAACTTAATAATTTCCTTATGAATGAGAGTAATTATGGTAATAATTAAATATTCATATATATATATATACACATATATATGTATATATATATACATAAAATGTATGTATATATACACATATACACACATATATTCGTGCATATATCACATGCATGGATAATTCGAGTGGAGTGTAAGTGCACTTATGTATAAAATAGAGTATGTATCTCAGCACGGGGTGTAGAGATAATATATCTTCTCAATTTTTTTTTGAATGCATTTATGTTTTCGATGCTTCTCATGTTATCCGGTAGATTGTTATATAGTTTCAAACTCTGATATCTGTAACTTTTTTGCTGAATACTATTTTTCATAGTTCGGTAGTATTCGATTGATTTATCTCAATAAATTGATAATGATTCGAATGAAACAAATACAGGGTACAGGGAATTGTGAATTCTGTATTGCATTTGAACGTCAGTAGATGGTAAATCAAAAGTGGAGATAGGGACATAAAAGTCGTTTTGACCAACAATGAAGCCAAAAAAAAACGTAATGTTGAAAAATCTCCATTTTTCATGCCTCATATCTCTCTAATCAGTCTCGCAATGAATTCAGTTTTCCAGGGAGAATCTGATAATGTCATGAAATACAAGGTGATTAGAAAAGTATAACTTTGATACGCCACGCGTTTTTTGAGTCACCCGGTATAACGCAATATGATTTAGAAATGTGCTGCTCTTGAGCCTAGACCATCCTTAGAATTTTTGTTTATCTATCTCAAACAGCGAAGCCGTTATCTCAGTTTCCCATACTATTGATTCACTCTGAAGTATTTTCTACAATGGGACTTTGCCGCTTCTACTAGGTAATGGTAGCAATGGTAGAAATCACATTTCTCACTAGCATATCGAAAGTATTTGAAGCAGCCGTGCGGAAACAACACCTACTATATTTTACTAGAAATGAGATCACTGAGTGGTGGATTTATACAGCAATTTCAAGTTTTGAGTTTCGAGTCGTAAGTTTTAAGTAATAAGCTCCGAGTCGTGAAGAGAAAAATAATATTTATTCAGGAATTATTAAGGACTGTCATGTCATAAGGATGATGATGTATGTAAGCGCACTACAAACAGTTTTAATTTTAAGTTTTTAGTTTCAGGTCGTGAGAGTTAAAAGTTGGCCAACTTCATGGGACTTGAAGACTCGAAACTAAAAATTGATGAGATGTGTATGAATGCGAACATTGAAAACCAATGACTGAACTTCTTACTTGAAATTGCAGCATTATTCTACCATGAAACAACACAGCACAACACAACAAGTTTTCAAGTGATGATGATGCGGATTTTGATAAGCCATAGGTGGTTTTTGAACCATTCATTGACTTTACTGAGGCTTTCGATTATGTAAATCAATTAATTCTATTGCATAAACTATCAAGGTATGGAATCAGATTTGTTGCTCATGATAGATTCAGTTCATATATCTCCGATCTAGAAGAGTTCGTGGTGTACATCAAGGATTTATTCAAGGTCCTACAGTTGATTATTCCCATCATATCCTCATCATGAGAAAGATATGATCTGTACTATAGCATCATATGCTGATGATACTATTATCTTGACAATTACTCATTCATTTATATATTCATTCGATACAACTATCCAACAGGCGGGGCCTATTATAGTAAGGTGAAACATAGTTAAATAATTCCAGACTTGCTGGCATACTCCGCTGGCATATTTCAACTTCAACCTCATGAACTCATCAAAAATAATTCAGTGCATCAAAATGAATTGAGTCCATTTCAATCCCAGAAAGCCAGTCAGAGTTTTTATTCATGAATTCAAGGATCTACAATTCACTCTTGAAAAAATAGTTTAGGTGACGAAAAATGTTAATTTTGCGTCGAAAATGATTCGAAGATCTTTGAATTCTGTAATTCTTCGTAGAACTTGATCATTTATTATGTACAAAAACCATTCGTCATCAATCAATATGCCCACGATGCTCACAACCGAAAGAGAAAATTGTTATTTATGGTACTAGTGTGTTATGTTGAAAATAAGTCACGTGAGAGAGATTTATAAATATAAATATTATATATAAATTCTCAAGTGACTTAGGAAACATAACACACGAGTGGCATACAATGTTTTATCCAACAAGTGGAAGAAATCATTTTTTTATGAGATAATAATTAATAAGTTTTGTGATCAAATCAAAGCTACTTGCGTCTCAATACCCTGTATATGTCAGAATGACTTGACAGTGACTTTTTTACATTTTGGTCAAGGTCAAGGTTTGTTTAGTTGCCAAGAGCATAACACATTGTTGCAAATGTTCAAATAAATTTTGACACTTGTCAGTTTTCCCTGCAGTAGAAGAAACCTTTTTTGAAGAAAAAAACGTATGAAAAATGGAGGAAATCGATGAAAATTACGTTCCTGAGGATATCCTTACGGAAGCGGAAGAAGCAGCGATGCAGATTTTGCCAGAGAAGTCCCGAGATGCTTACGACAAGGAGTTCAAAATGTTTGAGTCTTGGATGAATTCACGGAAAATAAAAGGTATCGACGAAAATGTTCTATTGGCTTATTTTTTACATTTGCAAAAAAAATTAGCCCCATCGTCGCTGTAGACCAAATACTCGATGCTTCGCTCGACTATTCACCTTTATAAAAAAATCGACATTTCCAAATATGGCAAACTAACGAGCTTTTTGAAAAGCAAATCACAGGGATACAAACCAAAGAAGTCCAAGACATTAGAACGACCTGAAATAGAGAAGTTTTTGAACGAAGCTCCCGATGACGAGTACTTGTTGATGAAAGTGGCTTTGATAATGGGGATTAGCGGTGCTTGTAGATGCGATGAATTAGTCAATTTGAAAATAGAAAATATTCAAGACAAAGGGAAATATTTTCACATAGTTTTGCCAGACACTGAAACCAAGAAATCGAGAAGTTTCACCATACTTGAAGAAGGATTTCCAGTCAACCCGATCAATTTGTGTAAAAAATACATGTCTTTGAGACCAAAGACACTAGTTCTAGCCGCTTTTTTGTTTTTTACAAGAATGGGAGGTGTACCAGCCAGTGTGTGGGAATAAATACCGAATAAATATCGAAGATACCTTCAAGAATTGCAATGTTTTTGAAATTGGAGGAACCAGCGTTCTACACCGGTCACTGCCTGAGAAGGTCTTCGGCGACTCTTTTGGCCAATGCAGGGGCTAACATGACTCACGAAATCGGTTGGTTGCAATTAGATAGGACACGTGACTCACATTCTCTCTGCTTCATACATGAGGTTCTACAAATAGGAACCTCTATTCGAACGAAAAATTAGTGCTATCAGAAAGTAATAGAGTGAACACCAGAAAAAGGGACCTACTCACCGTACCTAAGCATTCCACGGCATTTTTCACCCGCAGCCTCTCCGATCGTGCTTGTGAGTTGTATAATGATCTGGATTTGAATTTCCGTCATTATACATTATTCAACTCAAAAAAAAAAAACTAGAAGAGCTTTATTTCAGAAACTGCACGGATAATTGAATGATACTGATATGTTCCACTGATTTTTTTTATGAATATCAACTCCGCATGATGATCCTTGTTGTGTCATTCTGACTTTTCTAATCGTTCATGGTCATATGAAGGGCGCCGTACATTTTTTGCTTTTTTCCCAGCCAGTTCAATGCAATGCAATTTCGAATAGAGCATTGCGCATGCGTCTATCACATTTCACGGCAAGCTTCATGCTAGTTGGATGATATTTCGAAATCAGAGCTAGTCCTATTCTTCATGAAATTCAAAAGCAATATTAGTTTAATTTTTAGTGATATCCATCATACCAACTCAATGAAACAACAAATCTTCCCCATAACTTTCATAACCATAACCGGGCCCTACACAAATTAATAACCTCAAAAATTTGAAACGCAAAAATCTGAGAAAAGTGTGAAAATGAACAACAATAATGAGAAAAAACAAAAATCCTAGTGGCAAGTATGATTTTTTTTTTCGATATCAAATAAACTAGTCAATGGAGGTTATAGACTAATTAGGATTTTATAGAATCATTTCACAAATTTCCTATATCTAATCAACATTGAATTTTCAGTAATTAGAGACAATTCTGTAATGCCAACGAGACAGAGTAGTTGATATTGTTGTACGAAATCTGACCCTGTCTATATGATGTGAGAGCCAAAGATTACCACGATAAAATGAAAAGAACTGCTGCCCTCAACTCAATACACAAAAGTTCGTCTGAGCTCTTTCCTCATGAGGAGTTCACCGTGGAACTGATCCAAAAAAAGATTCATGGATTACGTGCACAGTTCACAAATGAGTTGAATGAGATAAAAAAATCGGAAGCATCTGGTTCTTCTACAGATCACATTTATAAACCAACACTCTGGTACTTTGACATGACATGCTCAATTTTTTGAACACTTACTCAATGATTACGCAAAGAGACTCTTATTCACAGGCGAGTTTGAAATAGTGGGTATAATAAATTCGAAGTTCCTGAACATGCAAATGTGATTATTTTTTTCAGATTGGAAAACACATAGATCTCCAAGAAGAAACTAGAGGCTTCACAAGATGAAAATACACAAGAGACTAGAGATGAAGCTAAAGATGTTATACAAGAGAGTTGGCAAGAAATTCCACAAGAACCCACAGGAGAATCTGCAGAATATATAGAATTAGTTTATGAAAATGACACATCAAATCTAATGAGACTACCAACAACAAACTTATCGACTCTCAAAAGTTCAAATACACAGAAAAGAAAATAGGATTTGTAACTCTTGGGATGTATTTATCTCTGTTCACCAATTCTTGTTCAGTTTATGTTTGTTGAGCCCTGAGAGTTTCCTTTGATGGAAGGCAAGTGGATAGATAGTCTTGTAATTATCACTTTTGAATTTCATCTACTTGGGATTTGAACTGAAAAAATAACAGATGAATCAACATTAGATACATTCAAGGAGAATGTGCTTTCAGAACTTTTCCAGGTAAAAAAGCTGTGAGACAAAATTATAAGACAACATAGTTGTCCATTACTTCCTTGTGAATGTATGTTGTGTTGAATACTGTTTGTACTTGGGTATGTGATGAATAAAACAGTTATGCACGAAGAAATTATTATTCAGCTACCTGGTGGAAGGAAATCGAGTAGATCAGGTAGTGAACCATTGTTGAAAATTATTGTGTTTGATAACATTACTTATTTTTCATTGCTCTTCATCACTTCATCATCACCACTGTTATAGAAATTATAATTATTAGAGAATGAATATAGCTCATCGAACATAACTGAATAAACAGAATCAGCAGAAGAAATAATGAGAGTTTTCAATTAAGTATGTTGACAAACTTTGAATCTTTCTATCCTGCCAGGAAACTTTTTCAACACCATTATACCATACTCCATGAACTCCTTTCGTGTTGCAATTGCAGAATTAGTTTAACGATTGCCTGCTTGTAAACTCAATCCTTGCAAAAGTTATATTGTCTATTGTATTCATTTTCTGGATTCACATCTGTATATTGGGTTTTCAGTTCCCTGCCTGAAAAGTTGTGTAATGCACAACATGCTTGTGTAATATGTTTTACTCTGTCCGGAACCAGGGAATTCATATTTGAAAGTACTCTGAATCTAGTTGATAGTATGTCAAACGTATTCTCTACCCCTCGACGGGCTCTACTGAGCCTGTGATTGAATATTCGCTTTTCCTTACTCATGTTTTTGAAAGGAAATGGTTTCGATATATGTGCTGATAGTGGGAAAGAAGGTACTTTTCTTGACCTTTGAGGAAGGACTGCATCCTCTGGACTGTTCATTGCATTTTTTGCTAGTGCTTTGTGAAGGTCACTTTCCCTGAAAACACCACCATCTGATATTCTGCCATCCATGCCAAAATTTATATATGTGAAGTTGTATTTTGCGTCAACAATAGCTAATAGAACGATACTATGTTGTTTTTTGTAATTGAAATAGGCAGACACCCTTCATCTGTTGGAGCACAAATAGGTATATGTTTGCCATTCAATGCCCCAATAGAATTCCTTAGCGATATTTAGCCATTCTGCTGATGTCTGTGGTACCTGCAAATAAAATTCTAGAATGCATATGCAGATGTTCCACAGATTAAAAAAATTATTCACTTACTTTTAAATAGTCTCTTCTCAATTCATCATAAATTGCTGAACAAATATCTCGTACAAATGAGAATATGGTAGTTTCTGATACTCTATGATTGTACATCGAAGACCTGTATGATTCGCCTGTGGCCAGGTACCTCAAAGCTATTTCATCAATTTGTCTTCAGTTGGAATACATTGTCGAAAACTTATATCTTTTTCCTCAATTCTATGTTTGACTTCATTCAATAATAATTGATAAGTCTTGCCTTGAACTAGTCGAGAAATAGCATAATGTACGGCGCCCTTCAGGTTATTACTGGGTACGTAATAACCACGATGTAGTAGATATGCACATGTATTTGAAATGTATTTACATTATTCAAGTTCTGTTTGTTCGTCTTTCTCTCCTTTTAGTTTTCTTTCTTTAATTCCTCTTCTGGTGGAGTTTTAAAACAGCTTAAGCTGACACTGCACCATTTCATCATAAATCATTTCCATATGTATGCGTAGTTGATTATGATGAATAAAGACATTCATTATTATTATTATTTATATATTCCACCGAATTACTCTTTCTCTTCCCTCAGTACACAAAATTAGTTGGGAAACTATAAAAATAAATATTCAATCATTTACACTTCCATTTCCATCATAGTTGAAGTATCCTAGTTGAGAGGAATTCAGCAGAGCTTATAGTCTTCTGCTAGCTTCCCCTGAGAAATTATTCTCATAGTCTATTGAACGAATCAAATTTCGAATGAAGAGATAATTCCACATTATTTATCGGACTATTATGCGTTAACCTTTGAGTGGAGTTGGGTTAATTTCCACTGAATTTATGGCTTCCAGAATGATAATCGTAAGCGTTTTCACACTTCGATATGTCAAAAAACGACTTTTCTTTGTTGTTCTTCATTCGCAGGTTATCGTGTTGACACTAATGAACTTATTTTCGGAAACCGCAACGTCATTGTAATTCCAAAAAAGAACTACTAATTAGATTCAGGCAATATTTTTCAATGAATATACAATAAAATTAAAGAGCTCAGGTCGCCATTGAGTGTCTCTTATGCCGAAGGAGATCGAGAAAAATTCCATCAAATTCCATATACAGGGTGTTCCCAAAAAATGTGACCCGTTGCTAGGATACGTAGAACACTGCAAAATAAGATGGGTTTGTTCATTAAAGAAATTTCGTAATGACATCCGTATTCAAGATACAGGTTCTTTGAAAAAAGTTTATTTGTTTCACGATTATGTCGTAACTACTGCCAATATTGGTATGGAATTTTGACTCTCATAGATTCTCATACACGGTTCGTACCTAGTATTCTTGAACATAACTTTTTTGAAGTTTAATTTTCCAGTCCAAATGTCACGTGACTTTGAACATCATTCAATTGTTTTTCTTCAGAAAGGTATTTTTGGTAAAACTCGATACTGTGTACCGTTTTCGAAATATTTCGATTCGAACATGATGAACTGGCGCTGTATAAATTGAGTATTATAAAAAATAATCACCTTCCTATTGGAAACGAATCAGTATTTTTATAACACTTCATAACAGCATCAGTTATTACTTCATCATTTTCGAATCGAAATATTTCGAAAATGGTGCACAGTATCGATTTTCTTCAAGAGTATCTTTTTGGAGTGGAATTAAAAAACGTTCAATACGGGAGATAATATCATGGTTCAATGAAACATGTTATTAATTCATGTACAACTAGGCTGACATAAATACGGACAATCAATCTCGATGGTAATTTCTAGAGAATATCTTGAAAGATACAAAGAAGTCGCTAATAATTTTCACTTTCCAGGTCTACTGAGACATCCTCAGTAGACTCAGTTGCCGAAATACGTATTTGGACTTTTATGAATATTGTTGTGGTTTTTTGGGTATATTTTTATTTTGTATTTGCACGAGGCTCATTCGAAAAGAATTTCTACCGCTAATAAAAGAGGCGTGAAAGTAATCACCCTAATGAGAGATGCTCTCTCTGCGAATGGTGTCATCCCTCATCGTGACTTCGACATTTGAAAAGAACACATATGTGAAATACACGCCAAAGAAACATGGATTGTTATACTCATCAAGAACGCGAAAAAAATGTGTCTATGTTTTGAGCAACATATTTTGAGTGGCTTCAACGAAAAGAGTGTTTTTACATCTATGTGGATTTCTTTCTGTGAGGTTATTTGCGTCCAATTGAACAAGCCACACACCTAGGTAGCTCTGAAAGAGAACATTCAACAAGAAATGGCAACTGAGCCTTATATTCTCGAGATATTCAGATGAAGAAGTGGTTGAAAATGACTGGAACGTCGACGACAGATTGAACTGGTCCAATCACGTAGATCACGTCGTTCGAAAATTATCAAGTATTCTGTTTTTACTGAGACGACTAAAACCCATTACAAATAGCAGTATCTTAAAAATGACATACTATTCCTTATTCCATTCAGTGCTTTCTTATGGTATCCTACTTTGGGGGAATTCAACGAATGCAATAGCAGTTTTTAGATGTCAAAAAAAAGCTATCAGAATATTGGCAAACGTGGGCTTTAGAGACCATTGTCTTCAACATTTTATCCGACTTGGTATCATGCCACTGCCTACTCTGTACATATTCACAGTTTTATTAGAAATACACAAAAATGTGAACAAATTCTCCAGACATTCTGATTCACACGATTATAACACAAGATCGGCTGATTTACTGACTATTCCACGACATAGATTAGCTGTCTGCTGCAAAAACTCCTTGAACCTCAATCTCTATAACACTCTTGATAACTCTGTCAAAATATTGGAATTCAATAGATTCAAAACGGTGATTAAAAAATTTCTGCTCAGCCATTGTTTTTATGACATTGATAGCTATATCGTCTCTGCCAGTTCATTGTGCATTTGATTTTAATCCACTTTTACCTTCAAAAATTTTTCATCCCGATTCTCTGTATTTTCCTCTGCAAATATCTAGATGTGCACTAATTGTCTTTATTTGTTGTGTTTTTTTTTAACTTGTATTGTTCGAATTTTTAATATTTTCGCTGATCAATTGTAAGTCAGTATATTGATTTTCAGCTGAAATTTATATAATACTTGTAGTGATAAAATATTTTATCATTATTATCATTTTATATTCTTGACTTTGAAGTCATATTGCCTATGCGACTTGCCATAAATGTTTTATGTACATAACATGGTCAAATAAAATATACTACTACTATACTACCAAATGTGCCTCAAATCTGGCGGCAGCAACTTGGCAGATGTCAATTACTCTACTCGACAAGAAACATTTTGAAGGACCACATAAACATTATTCACAACGGGTACCGATTTTTTCCGTTACGAAAAAATTCAATCTTAGGAAATCGGGTGATAACTTTTGTGTCACACCTGTTATAACCTCCCCAAGTTCGGTCACACCTGTTACTCAACACCCTGTATATCTTTTTCATGACAGTCCAGAGGAAAATACAGCTGGTAGAATTGAAAAATTATAACATTCATAAAGATGGTTTCCTTACTTTTCTTGAAGAAGCTGAAACACCCCAAATATCTTCGTTTCTTGGTAGGAGCTATGAGTTCTTGGCCAGTCGATTTCAGATTGCCCATTTCTATTTCCTCATCCCCTGATAAGTTCCTGGGATCCTGATCGAAAATAAAAATATATATGGAGATGAATATTATACATATTGTGGAGAAATGCCAGGGTATTTGAGAAGCAAAGGTGGTTTCTACACTTGTGTTGTTTCACTCAAAATTCGATTCAATCCCAATCCCCAGCATATTCATATGGAAAGCTGATTTTTCCACAGAATATCTATACAATCAGTACTACAAAAGCACCATATATCACTATACCAACGATTATTTCCAAACAATGCCACTAAAATCTATAATGCCATTCCTGACTCGCTGAAAATCATGAATAGATTCAAATTCAGGATCACACTGAAAATAATGCTGTTTGAGGGCATGTTAGATGGATTATCATGACTTTCACTGTTGGGTACCGAAAGAATATTTCGAGAAACAAAAAATTCAAAAATGATCCTTGTTCATCATTATTGGATTCAGAGATGGACGTTCAACACAAGATGCATATGTCACAAATAATTTTCATGAATCCCCTTATAGAGGTGAACCTATTCTGGGTATTTTGGTCGATAGTGGAAAAGGTTTTTGATACGATAAGCCATGAAAAATTGATTGCCGAACTTGAAAAAACAGGCCCCGGAGGAAATACTCTAAAACTCATTGAGTAGAAGTAGATTCGAATATGACGTACTACAAGGCACCATTTTGGGTCCTATATCATTCGAATTATATATAAAATGGCCTCGTGGAAACAAGAGGTGATGAAATATCACTCAGATTTGTAGATGACACACTGGTACCCTGAACTATTCATTCTCATGATTTAGAGAACATGAAAGCAGAAGATTTTTCTCGTATTGAACAAAACGAACCTTCTGTAGTTCGATATACTTCAAGTTCATTCCATTCACCTCATCAACTACATATTTTTCAATCGTAAAGTCACAATTAGAACACGGAATAATTGGTTGTGGAGGTGTTCAGAATAATTATTCGAGAGAGATTGAAAATGATATGATCGATTTTGAAAGCCTCACAATATTTATTGACTTCAGATGCGAAAGAGACTCCTGAATCGGATTCAATCAGCTGCATGCACTGATGTCTGGTATAAAAAACAGCTCTCATTCTAATTATTCATTCATGAAGTCATCTGACTATGATAGAGGCGTAAAGTTTGCGAAGTTCATCATTATGAAGAATCACGAAACTTCTGAGTGACTATATGGAGCGACGAAACAAAATTCAACAGAAATGTAATATTCAACAGACGAAACTCTTGCTACTGGAGCGATATCAATCCACATTCATTTCGGGAACGTCGACTTCATATAATAATGACGGATGGCGAGTTAGAGTACCTGTAGGATATATGGAAAAGCAAAGGAGAAATCTATGGGGTTGTTTTATTCCCAGATGAATCCCACTGAACATGATACATAACAAGAATATTTCCTTCAGGTGGCTACCTCTCGTGATGTGAATTCACATCGCATCGATGTCGATCTGAAGTAACCATAATGATATTCTCAACAAAATGCTTGGATGACAATCGGATAATATCACCATTGATAATAATTGAATAATTTATACAATGTTGACTCAAAATTGCCCAGATATGTCTGATAGAGGGGTGTTATGTTATTCATTCAATGTTCTCGTTCAACCACCTGAAAATGTATTTTACATGTGTTAGTATCGGAATTGATATCAACATTGATATCCACATTGAAAAGAAGATTGCATCATCACGTTTCACCATTTTCTCATTCGGAGGTCGGGAGACAAAACAAACGGTCTCCATATTGTTATTGTTGCATTTGTGGTCTTTTCGTTAAACGTATATTTGGCCAGGTGTGAAGGAAAACTTGTTTTTGTTTTCCGTCGTTAACTTTCCGATCATACAAAATGGATGAATGTGAAAGTAGGTAATTGCATAGAAGGCTTGAGAAAAGGTGAGTACCTACTCATGATCTAAACGTCTTGAACTTTGATGAGGTTGATAATGATATGAGATCGACATACTGTTCAGGTTCAGTAATGACCACAAAAATTTCATTCAGACACATAAAAACGAATAATATGAGTCTTTACTGCTGTTGATATCATTCCCCTCGTATTCAAGAAGTTCATTTATAACAGTTTCGATTGATTTCGCGATGATACCAGATTCTGCACAGGTACTTTTTTTTCTGGAAATATCGAATATTAGATATTTCAGTGGCTTATATTTTCATATGATCATTTTCAGTCCATGAAGTTATCCATCAACCACTGATGAAGAGTTTGAACAAACTATCTTGTAGTGGATGTGATTTGCCAGACAGATGCTGAAGAAGGATCAGTTTACTACAGAAAATTCAAGGATGTTTACTTGAGGTCAAGATATAATTGACACTCTATAACAATGTACTTGTATCATAGGCACTTTTTGAAACGATAACAGAAATCTTTATTAACAAAGTACATGTTCGATGTTTCGTTCCTGTTGATACGTTTTATGTATATAGAGTTTTCGATTGCATATCATCCTCTCAATACCAGCATTAACCTCAATTTACAATTCTTCATTCGATACTGGATGATGCAGTCTCATGGTATGCCTTTCCTTCTTTGATATTACCTTGTAATATGAGAGGGTTGTTATAGAAATGTTGTTACAACACTGGATAGATGTTTTGAATGATATTGAATGTGTGCTATGAAATAACATTCCTAATGATGTGACATATGATTCATTCATGTGATATTTAATATTGAACATCACATTGTAATATTCATTAGAGGCACTATTTTGCTACAATGTATCGGTAATATCAAGAATATCTTCAAATAACAGCACGAAGGCACATGGTGACCTTACAATTCTGTTAACATTATGTTATTATATGTTTGGTGGGGCGGTACTCAGAAATCCTGAGAAATCTTGATTCGGACCATAGAAAAATATTCTATCAACATGATGGAGCCACCACCCACCACCATTAGTTCAGAACCGACGGTCCGCTATCATGGTCACCCCGATCCACTGGTTTGACACCGATGAATTCTTAATTTGGGAATATCCATATAGAATGGGTGAAATATACTCGTGAAATAATGAGGGGAAAAATAGGCTTTCCTTTTAAACGAAATGAGATTTTCAATGTTTCTCATTCACTTTCGGGACACTTTATGAATCATTCAGTGTTTGAGCGATCCGTTAAACCTTCAATATTCATGATCGAGTAAACTACATATCACTAGAATTTGTAATTCACATGAAAATTGCCTATGTTGGCATATATTGTCACTTTTTCTAGGAATACTTGAATAACTGAAAAACAGTTCATATTAGGTATAGAGTATGCCACATGAGTTTGAATCAGAAACATGAGAGCGATCAATTTTACGATGTGAGCGTTTTGGAAATGAAATATGCCTATTACTCATGTCGACTTATTTTTCGATGGATGGTGAATTGTTACTTCAGCTTGAACCACCCTGTATATTCAACAAATAATTCTTTGGAATATCGATCACGTTTCTCATGATTCATTATGAAATGACAGTCTTCACTGACGGAATTCTGTTTCATTTTGTCGAACATACTGATCCGACAAGGTTGCCGCTTGGATATGATTTTTTTGAAAAAAAAATAGTCGATATATGGGTATTTGAAACGATAAAAATAAGACTGATATAATAAGAAAAATAACTGGTTCAGTGCCTACTATTGGCAATATACCAGGTGGGTATTCAATGAATGTTATGCCACGAAAAACCAAGATCCCTTTCTTGACTGTATGAAATATTCATATGTAAGTATAGTACTATGTAAGGAAAACTTGTGTGCCTGATATCCGTGTCTTTTCATCTTCCTTTCCATTCTATGACGTTCTTTTGATCTAGTACCATCTCAGATTTTGCATGATTATTCATTCATTTATATTATATACAGGATGTTTCAGATGTGAATGTAAATTCTGTACCTGCAGATAAAGGAGAATTTGGAGATTGGATTTGGATTTGCAACTCAGCACTCATTGATGTGTCTTCTGTCATGTCATTTATTCATTAGATACACGACGTTATCTTCATTTTGATCAAATATTTATGTGTTCAAAACTTTTGAACAACTTTGTATAATCTGATAATACCTGGTATGTATGATCCACTTAAATCAACCACTGAAATAACATAGTCAACGAAATAATAATCCAGGTTCGTCTTCAGGAAAAATCATAATTCAAGAACATGGCAAAATTTCGAAGATTTTCTAGATCTATTTCGATGGTTGAGATGCAGGAAAATAAACAGAAACTTGCTTGTGATGATCGCTCATCCAGCCTTGCAGATTCAAAAAAAATTATTGCATCTCGAAAATGAAACAGAGAAAATTTTCATTAGTTGATTCAATCATGAAATAATGAAGAAAATAGGCAAATGCCTACACGAAAATTGAAATACCTGTTCAAAACGACCTTCATTTTCTTGAATAGTTCGTCTGCATATGTTAATTATTCCTCATCTGATTGCATTTATGAAAGCGCTTGGATCATTCTTAATTTCTTCGTGGGCGTTTTCAATGCTTCCCAATAGTTATTTTTTTGTGTCAATCAGAACATCGCACACCATCAATTTCCAGTAACCCCAAAAATATAATCAAATCAGATAGAAATGCAATATCACTGGAGGCCACATTCTACGACGACCTTCCTATATGTTTGGCGTATTTTGTCTAATAAAAAAAAAATTGTGTGGTTTTATGAATCCAAAATGAGAGTGAATTTTTTCCTCGGATCGTAAGTATGATACACTTGAAGAACACATAGGATACAGCGATATCATCAAACCTAAGCTCTTGCTTCAGAGATACCAATATAGACGTAATGTTCGATAATCAACCTGAACTCGCCTGTGAGCCTGTGAGCTACATATTTCAATTAGAAAAAAGTTCATCTTTGGATGGGATTCCAACCCAAAGCCACGACTTGAGAAGCACGCTTGCTAACCATTAGGCTATCTATCATATATTTGTAGGTTTTGCTGCGGTCATTATTATCACTGTGAGTAAATAATTCAAATCAACAAACTTTCAAGTTCGATAATAAGAAAAGAAAACCAAGTGACGTAGACCAGTACACCTATAACAAAATATCAACATATCGCGCACCATACAGAGAATCAACGAAAAATCAACGCCTAGACGTTTCTGATTCAAATTCGAATTTGAAAATTTTTGTTCGGTTCACTCAAGGTTGCGGATGGACGAAAAAACTTCAAGCGATGTAATGAAAGTTTCACTTGAATGAATACTCAATACTGCACTGATGGGCACTCGAAAATAAGGCGTCAAATCTATTGATAATCCACCGAATTCAACAGCTATGATATTTTTTTTCTAATGTTTTTTTTTTAAATATCATCCGTTATGCTCATATTCATATTAGGTTTATGTATATATTTATATTTCATTCATTAATTTCATGACATTTCTACTAATTCACTTTTGATATTTTTGAACGACTCTTCAATGAACGCCTCAATATTGAACTCAAAATTCGAAAGAAAGAATATTTGAGACTAAGAGGTACCTACCGAGCACACAACTCCAATTGGATGTGCGATCATCGAAAGTACATTATTTCTTTCAGTTTCTCCTACTCTTGCCAAATATCGAAAGAGATTCACAATAGTGAATCTACTATTGCAAATCCTCAAAAAATAAAATCTCTTCCTGAAGACGGACCTGATGGATTCTGATCTCCATTCAGTTTCGACCAGTGATATATGGAATTGAGGCTATTCAACGAGCGAATAGGTATATTTCAACACAAAATATACAGAAATATAAAATAAAACACACTTGAACGTCTCGATTCGCCTCTCTCAATCACCATCTCCGTCTGACATCTTGCACAACTATCAACTATATCTGAATTCCTATCGCTAGTGAATATCTCATATCACTGCTTTGGTTTCATTATTATTCTCATAACTATTGCAAAGTTTACCTTTCTCCTACGTATTTCTGAATGTGATAATTATAACACAATAATAAACTGATACCTCATATTCTTCCTCCCAGATATTTTCATTGATGTTCCTGTTCATTTTTACTATCATCTGTTTCATATTCCACACCAAAACAAAGATACCAATTTCGAACAGAGTACCTAAATACGCGTTCCGCGTGCTTCTAATTGACTAAGGGAATCTGAAAAAGAGTGCAGGTGGTATTGGAACGAATCCAAGTTATTTTAGGATTAGGAAAATCATCAAAACACAGGAGATTCGAGTGCCATTCCACTCTGTGTAGTGAACTGGATATGTCTATACCTGCATACGGAAAAGTAATTGGGTGCGATGAATGCAACTAATGCTATCTGAAATATTTCCTATCTGTGTGTTGGGATAGGTTTTCAAAAGACGTTGAAGGTTCATTCAAGATTCATTCTCAGTAGCATTTTTCGTTCCGGAGTGATCAAAGAATGTTGATGTTGAAATAGGTAATCCATATGAACGATGTTTGATGTTTTCAATCAACTGTATTTTCTCTTTGAAGCATCATTTCTTTCAGATCTAGAGGATAATGTTGGTTATAAGTCGATTGTAGTTGTTCCTAACTGTATATTATTCCTTCATAGACCACTCGGAAATATGAATGCAAGACAATCTATTTAATTCCCTGAATGTTTTCTATCTAGCTACCACAATAGAATATATAATAAGGACACCCTCATATACAGACTGTTGAAAAGTGTCACAAGATGAAATGGTAATTTAAGTAGTTGAAACAGCTCAACTTCACAGAAAATCTTTTTAAAAATACTTTATCTCGATGTGTATCAAATAAAACATATTAAAAACTGTGAACTTTGATACAGAGTCATTCAACTTCTATTGATGCTTGGAATAGCGATGTTCGACAGGTCTCGAGCCTGACAGTGAAGTATCTATAAAAAGTGGGAGATCGCCCACCTTTCTACGATGTTCTAGAGAGGTCAATGATTCGGTGAGTGTTGTATCATCGACTAGACGAATAGCTCTCTTCTGAATTGAATCTAAGAGCTTCAACGAATGTTTGGGGGATGAGCTCCAAACATGTGAACAGTACTCCAAGACTGGTCGAACTTGTGCTCTATAGATCATGAGCAGTTGTATAACTTCATTTCTATTTGTGGCTTTATGCAACGTGTGTCCATCTATAGGATCACACGGAACAGTATTATTTTTTTTCTTCGTAATGATCCATATTCATCGTTTTCGATCCTGCTGTATCCACATATTTTGTCATAATCGAATTGGCACATTGGCACACAGAAGTAGCTTCTATTCCTTGAAAAATTCAAATATCTAGCACCAGTGAGTTCTCTCTCATGAAAATAAGGGCCAATGAGATGGCGTCCAATGATGCCACACCAGACATTCACGGCATAAAAGCACTGATTTGCAACCGGATGTGAGGTAGGTCCTGTGAGTTATGCATTTTGTAGTCATGAAATCCATTTGACTTCAAAATTCGTTGCGAATAGTGGAACATGACATATTCAGTTCTCTCTTAGCATTGTATATCGAATTCATTTTGGATTGTTTTCGAAATATTGTAGGACTTCCCTTATCACTGCCTCATCAGAACGAGCGCTTCTGAATATTATCTTTCTTTTTCTTACCGAGAAACTACATATTCCTTATAATCGAGTTAACATTTCATACCGCAAAATATACCTCTCCCGATATCGCTCTCTATAGAGTCGTTCTGCTAGCTTAGCATTTCTTTGAGCTTTCCCGTATATAAATATCATATCGACATGAATAGAATGATAATCACAGGTTGGTTCGTTCTGATTTGACGTTTACGAATCAATAAATATGAATAAAATGTATCTCAAGTCATGCTTTTGAAAAACAATATCATGTATCGTCACGATGCGTAGCGTCGGAAGCCAGATATCCTAATTCTTACCAGAAAATGTTCACTGAGTGGTGTCATTTGATTCTCTGCAAAAGGCACTTGATTATGTTTTTCCATCTTCCCGCGATAGCTACGAGACATCGAGTTTTAATGACCCTGTACATTTTATAACTAATTCATTTAGAGTACATGATACTAAGTACTAAGAACTTAGGTTGGTTTTGGGCAACCGTCCGGACCCTTTTTCTTTCATTCTTTCCCCGGGAAATGTGGCTCATAAACAAAATTAAAATTGCCAAAACCATTCAAAAATCATCATAAGAAAACAATCAATGTGAAATGGAAATTTCTGTTGTTCTGGCTTCAACAGAAGGAATTTTAATATATCCAGCATTTCGAAAAAAATTAATCCCTTCAATATCAGCAATTGCTCGAATTTCAATATGAATATCAATATAAAACAGAATCAGAATGTTCCTGTGAATATGTAGCATTTTCTGTTCTGTTTGATTCAAATACGGATTAATATGTTTAATGAAGAAATAAAGAAATGTGTCGTCTCATCGATTTGTTATTCTGAACGGTTGCCAAAAAAATATTGCACGCAACACGCCCGAAAATAGTTTTTTCAGACTCACAAACTTCCAGGACTCGCCTACGAATCGTCCTAGAATTCTGTCTATTCGTCCAAAATAACCCTATTTTCCTGACTTGTTTCGTAAATTACTATTTTCGACAACCGTCCGGGATGTACCCACTTCCCGGGCATTTTTTATTTGAGAAAAAAGCATTTTCCGGCCCGACTAGGTTCGATATATTTTAACTAGGGCATTCTCATGATATGGTCCAAGGAGGACTGAATCATTGAACTAATTTGAAAATCATTCCATCAACAACCAGTGTGTCTATAGTTCAGAGTTCTCAAAACTCAGGTGCCGGTGATGGTTTGGTCAGCATATCAGCTTACTGATTTCCTTTGAAAGTATATTTCAAATTTATTACACTTTTTCACGAACATGGTGTGAATATGGAAGAAGGTTGATCGTGCTATTTCTGTCTATTGATTAATGTAGGTCTATATTCCACGATCCAACATTTCCAGTTCATATCCGCTAGTGCTTGAGCAAATCTTTTTTTTTATCTGTGGACAATACGAAAGGGAAACCTATGATGTTCGAGGAACATCGTGTTAGCCAGCGGTGGAATTTTGGGAGAGTAGTAAGGTGTTGGAATTTTTCTTGAAAGTTTGGAGGTTGTAAGCATCAGGAAAGCATCACTAGGCGAAGAATTCCATAACTTTGCCGTTCTATTGAGGAATGATGCTTGGTATAGCGATGTTCGACAGGTCTCGAGCCTGACAGTGTAGGAGTGACCAGCTTGAGCTCGTCTGGTTTGTCTACTAGGAATCGCGCGTGGTGGCATAATAGATAATAATAATAATCTCCATTGCTTTCTCGTAGACATTGAATTTTCAGCACATGATGAATGACCTACTGGGCGAAGAAGTAAGAAGAGGTTTGTTTGGAGTTATTGCGACATGATCATCAGGATCTACGGATACGTGTCTTGAATTTACCATATGTTCTGCTTCACATGAGAGAGTGATAAGAAGTTCTTCTCTACGTCTAACAGTCTTCAATGATATTCTCAGTGCCTTCTTCACCGACTTCACCATTATTTCAAATACACTCTGCGCCTGGGCAATTGAATTTCCATGTAGTTCCGTTCAGAAATTAATGTGGAAGAAGTTGCGAGAGCATATTCTTATTTAGATCGAACCATTTTAGAATCTGTGGAATCGGCAGTTCCTCTGACATTGATTTGGCAAGATAACTGCAGTCTCATCATTGCTAGGCAGATTATTCAGCCATCACTTCATCAATCGATCATGTCAGAAACAAGATTAGGCTGGACGATCAATGGAGCCATTCATACTTCAGAAGACAGCAACAAAACAGCTCAATAAGTTTATGCTGTCGTAGAATTCACGACGAAGATTTGTACATTCCGATAAACTTCTGGTGTGAATCCCAAAGATACCACCATAAAGTCCGCGGACGATAAGAAAGCACTCCATCATGGAAATGACTCTGAAGAAGGTGAGAAATAACTCCAAGATTGGACAACTATAGAGGAATGAACACAAAATTTTGCCCCATAGTCGACACAATGTCATGAAAAGGTTGCTGTGTATGGAGAAGAAAATGGACAAAGACAAAGATTATGCAGATGCAGCAGCAAAGTCTCATGGTTACAATCTCAATGACCTCTGGTTTCAGTCCTTTGGCGTTTCAGGCAAGGTATGATTGTTTTCAACTGTGATATACCAACAAAACATTTTGATTATTGGAGGAGATTATATATGGAACTTCAGAGCTTAATGCCAATCTCTATACCCAGGTATTACATTCCAAAAGTATCAGTGGTTCAGAAGGTACAATTTCATGAGGTTCGTGATGCTAGCGATAAGGCCTATGGAGCAGCTGCTTATTTTCGATCTGGAGCTGATGAAGAAGTATCAATAGCATTCATGACCTCCAAATATAAAGTAGCCCCTTTGTTGCTGATGTTTTGACTGAATATATATATATATATATATATATATATATATATATATATATATATATATTTATTTCAATTTTTCATTCAACTAGAACTCAAAAATTCGTTATTTTTTATTTTCGATAAGAGAAGCCATACCAAAGCTAAGCTCGTATTCTGGGCCATTCTCTTATCTTACATTTTGATGTTTATTACTAACTGTGATATACGGCGGGTGGAGGATTATTCTAAATACCCATAACTTTCGATCGTTTATACACAATGATACCCTATACAATACAACGAAATTCTCACTGAAACGGTGTATATACATTCCAATCCAGTCTGATTGCTTTTGCTGAACAAGAAACAGATTATCTCTTTTTGTTGTCTTCACAAACAATACTGCTCACTACTCACTACACAGGGCATGTTCATTACATTACACTTACAGTATTGAAACTAGTATTAGAAGTCATTTTATAAGATGAAAAAAAAAACAAAGAATGAAGAAAAGGGCGAAAATGATAACTGCAATGTAATGTATGTAATAAACCGGGAATATAACTCAGGATATCCTTATGATGTGATGGTACAAATATTTTGACGTGTTTTTCAAACTCATTTTAATTTTTTTGATGTCTATAGTATCAGAGGGTATGATCTGAATAGATCAACTCTTGTAATGAGGTTTGATTTCTTGAATCATTTTACAATGATAACACAATGTCTTCATGTGACCTCTCTGACAACAATGATGACATTTCAAAACAAATGATTTCGTATTGACATTGCCCTCTTGTCAACTTGTTTCAGAGTTTTGTGATTTTGTTGGATCATCAATTTTACTTATATCAAGCTGGAGAATCATCTTGACTTCTTTTTGCCGATGGGCATTTCAATTATCTTGAGATATCAATCGGTGATGATAATTTAGTGATTGAATTGTCAAAGATTCTGAAATGATGTATCACCTTGCACTTCCAGTCCGAGTGACTTCTTCGTATAGAAATACTTTCACGATCATAGATTGTATATGAAATACACAGAACTATTTTCGTAGTATTGTTTGCGTTCGCAAATCCAAAAAGCACTTCATAAACACCTTTTGCTATCCATTCAGCTTCATAATCGAGTCATCACTGACAGGATACGGTATTTCTCCGTCAAAACTTGTATAACATCAAGTTAACAATGCTCCAATTCTGAATAGCCACACGTCATATCTGTCCCCGTCCGAAATTTTTCCTTTCCTCTCCACTTCAGAAATTCTCATTGTCATTTGATATAGCCAGTGACGGATTAAATGTAGACAGAGCTCTAGGCAAGCACCTCATCGGCGTCTCTCAGGTGGTCATGAGATATCATAAATTTTAACAACTCTCTCTTCGGATGGAAGCACCCCAGTTTATTTCGTAATTATTGAGGTGGAATTCGAGAACTCGACGAATCCGTGAACATTTGGCAGAAGATTGGTTTTCACAATTAGGTATTTATGTTCCTACGTATGATTTAATATATTTCCAACTCGTTTAGGGAATTCATTTTCGATTGATTTGAACTTTGCTCTTCATTCACATGATATTTCCCCATTTTCATATTGATATTGTTATTATTCCAAAAATGATGAAGACGTCTGTTACTACTATTATTATTTGTATCAAAACAATAATGCTATGTATGAAATCATTCATTTGGAATTGGTACCAACAATTATCAATCCAATCAATCAAATTTGTTGAAAAAAAATCCCTTACAAAATTGTTGAAAACATCTACATAGTTCAACGACAGCAATAAGTTTGATTCATTGTTGAGTTTCGCTAACGAATTTTGTTTCATCTGTCATGGTTGAGCGAAAACTCCGATCACCACTGCAATTGCCCAGTTGACACAAAATGATCCCAGAGATCTGAGAGAGCATCACATTCATGTCATACATCATACCCGTGACTCCAAATGCGACTTCCACTGAAATTATATGGACTGCTATTCCGGACCCGGTCATTTTATGAATCACATTGGGATGCCAAATGGAACTCGGATTTGATCATTAAGTGAGTCATTATTCAACCACTGAACTGAAATCACATAGACGTATTTGAATGATTATAATGTGAAGTAAAGAAACTAGGATCTATATCAGAATGTGAGGTCCTTTTCGAATCATCACGTGCCTCATAATCCTTCTTCTGGATATTCCTGTGAGTAGAATATTGTGCTCCTCATGATCATCTCATTTATATCAATTTCAGAGTTCCCGGTAAATGCACTATTGTGTTGATGAGGATGTACATTGGGCATGCATATGGAATTCACATGAATGTCTTATAGAATAAATAAAAAACCTCACATATATTCTCAATTTCACTTAGAAGTGAATCTCATTCTGAATCAATCTACACTTCATTCAGTTGGAGTGGGTATGATAAAAAAAACACCTATATTATCATTGAACACATTATTCAAAATAACGAGATTCACAAAAACAACTATAATACATATATTTATAAAAAAACAAAAGAAAACACCTATATTATCATTGAAAACTTTGTTCCAAAATAACGAGATTCATAAAAACAACAGAAAATAAGAGAGATATGGTGCAAAATATATACATTAGATATAATTATACTACCTATAGGTACCTTGAACACATTCCAAACAAACATTTAACAATATATTCCGAATGTAAATCAAGAAAATTTTCTGAACACAAAATTAAAAGTGACATGGCTCCAAAGAAACATACATATATACTATATACATTGTTTGTACTACAAAATAATTATTGAAATGCATACAGGGTGTCCCAGGACAACGTGCAATTAATTTTACAGAACTAGAGATTAAAATAGGCCCATTGAAGCCAACTTACCCCTATACGAAAATGCACCACTGAGCCGTAAGAGGGCAATGTAGAATAACTAATTTTCAGATTTTCTTGAATATTTCAATTTCAGATTTTCTTGAATATTTCAAAATCATTGAAAGGTACGGCTCTGAAATTCGCAAAGCAAATCACTATCGTGAATGTGCATGGAATACTGATTCAATCAATATTCAGGAAGATAGGTTTTTTTCTCATTCCCTTTGAAAAAATTCGATGTAATTTTTTTGGAGTACCTGTGCCATCCCTTAATCTGAGTCAAATCCACGGCACAGTGATTTAATTGCTTCCATTAGTTGAAAAAAACAAATGAAAGGGGACAATACCCCTTTGCGGATATCCAAACGTGCTGCGATTCAAACTGATCGAAGTTAGTGGCAGAGCGTCAAAATTGCCGAGAATGTTTCGGGCCTGTCGAAAGATAATATCCGATGGACCAGTGTAAAACTTATGTCTTGTGGTGCTGGCATTACAAGCACAGTATAGAGAATACTAACAGTAGAGCGACTCTGGCCTACGTGCTCGCTTACCGGTTCCCTTCCCCTCAGGCCCCTCGGACACCGTTCGGTACCCAGACCGCTACGCAGTGGCTAACGAACAGTTATGCGCTCTAGTGTAACGTGCCGTAGGCTATAAATATAGAGTGCGAGAAAATAACTACGTATCATAATTCTTTAGAGCTCGTTTTTTATTTTATAATAATGCCTGTGGTGTATTGTCCTGTGGGAAATTGCACGTCAAGACCGAAATTATCCAATGATCACATTTTCCTTAACAATCTCCAAAAAAATGAAAGTGAAACTGACATCTCAGGTTTTTAGTCATTCGGTTGCAGTTGCCATGTCAACATATATTGATTTTCGAATTTTACCGAAAGAAGCAAAACATACCATGGCTTTTAGGAAATTTTTAGGAAAATGAATTCATTTTTCGACATTTTGAATTCGAACACTCTTTCTAAGCCTTTCGAACACTCTTTCAGAGCCTTTATGGAAACTAGAGAACAAATTTCTGTTTTGAAAGAGATGGATAATTTGTTCGAAGATTTACAAGTAGAAAATATTAATGGAAAAAATATTACCAAACAGCTGAAATTTATTTTTGGTTGGTGATTGACAATCAATTCGATTCTTATTTCATTTAGGAAATCACAAATCAACGGGTATAAGTTTTTATTCACTCCAAATCTCAATAAAGATTGTTTAGAAATTTTTTTTGGACAAATCAGGAACACTTGTGGTAATTTGAAAAATCCAACTCCCATACAATTCAGTCGTTCGTTTAAAAAAATGTTCGCATTGAAGTATTTTGATCAAACCGACGGTACTAATTGTATGGAAGACATAAATGAAGTTTTATTGAGTATTGCTTTAAAAAATATCGTCGAAAATGTCAATCGAGATATAATTCTCAAACCTACGTTCATTCCGCTCAAAGTATACACAAGCTATTATCGAAATCTAGAAACTCCTGAAGGCAACTAATTAGTATATGTAACCGGCTATTTTTTGAGGAAATGTCTTTTACAACATTCTTGTGAAATTTGCCATGATTTCAGTGACTCGAAACACTTCGAATGAGAGAGTAGTAGCACAATATCAAGGGGTTTACTTGTGCCCTCCAGAAATATCATCGAGTTCGTTATCGCGCTAGAGGATATTTTCACAAGTGAATTTGAGGAACTGGTTTCCCAAGTTAACATTGGAAACACACTGAAAAAACATTTCGCAAAGATATCTTTCGGTCATCCATGTGACAAGTTTCCTTTGGACTACTTCATCAATTTGTATTGCAGAGTTCGTATTTATTTCACAGGAAACAGGAAAAGCATCAAGTAAAGTTAATACAGAACTTACAATATTACAGCATTCGTGATTTTTCTCAATGTCTTTCAATATATTATAATAAACGGTTCATTGTCCAATTTCGTTTTTATTTATCTGTACTTTGAAAATTTCCAAAATTATGACAGTTTCTTTTGCTAACAATCAGAAGTAGTAGGTAGCGGCGCGCTTCCGATCTCGAAATATCAAAATCACAGTAAATATCCAATCCACTCAAATTTTTGGGTCGTCACGGTACATCAGCTATCGCGCGAAATGCTTTTTTTTTTACAGCGAATTCGCCATGAGGACACGTGCAGGCGGTACGCTTTTGAGCTGAGAATCTCAAACGCCCGACAGGGAGTCGGCCAACTGTTTATTTATTGAAAGTTTTGCAGTGGTCCATCAGATATTATCTTTCGAGTTGGGCGAAATATTCTCAGAAATATTGACGCTCTGCCATCAACTTAGCTCAGTTTGAATCCTGCCACGTTTGGATATTCGCAAAGGGGACATTTTCCCCTTTTAATTATATATTTGTTTCAACTCGTAATCACATGACACTTCCGGAATAATGACAGCAAATAAGTCGCCGTGTCGTGGATTTGATTCAGATTGAGGGGTGCCACAAGTAGATTTTTAAGATCTACGATTCAATTGGTATCGGATGGTCTAAGTCTTAACTCGTTTTTAAATCGCGAAATTAACTGCAAATTACCGCACAGCGTAGTGCAATTTTCAATCATTTTGCTCAGGATGGTGATAAATATAATGTTTTTATATGCCTTTGGGACAAAATCATTTCTTCATCAGGTGATGATCGAAATTTGCAGCTGGCTCTTGGACTAAGATAAGAGTAGGTATTCATTTTTGACAGTGATAAAATATTTCTTGAAAAAACAATATTAAATGATATTCAACTAGGCGAAGCTCAATACTTCCAATCAAGAATTTTCATCATCCTAAATATGACCCCAATTTGATTTAAAAATAAAGAATTATTATTATAAAATGGAAAAAATTGAGAATTATTATCATAAAATGGGAAAACAACATTTTCATCATTTCATCAAGTGCATTTTCGAAACATATCATTATATTCTATGGTAAAAAAATACTTGTCAGCTGATGTCAAGTAACATCTAACTAAACTTAATATCATATTTCAAGTACGGATGACATAAGTTGGAAGTCTTTAGAAGACATACCACCAATTGACAGAAAGTATTTTATCTGCAAAAAATATGATAATTTATAAAAATGTCTAATCCATTTCCACTTTCAATTCACTAAGAATCATTTATACTTCCTATTTGTGAATTGAAGTTCAAAATTTGTTAAATTGCCTTTCAATAATATCGTATTTATGTATTTAGCATTTTTTTGAGACATAAATCGAGTTCATTGTGGACAAACTGTTCTGCTTGTCCTGTTTCACTTCAGCTAGGAGTGTTTTACCACTGGATTATATGTATGTATTCAGCAGAATTTTCAGTTAATTATTAATTCTTTCAAGTTCACTTCTATATACTAATAATTATGTGGTTCTTTGTTTTTGAGCTTTTGAATCTATGTGCTATTCTTACGCTCGACCTTCACAGTGAAAAATATATGTTTTCTTTAACCTATGCAATAAAATATCTCAGATTTGATGCAACCGTTTTTTTTTTCTGTTCATCATCAGTCAGAATGCTTTCATTGAACTCTTTGAACAATTCAATGGATGTGAAAGGAAAACTATTTTGGAAATCAGTATCAATATTGGGCTCCGGCCTTTCTGCACTCTGTTGATGAGTTTTAATAGACTCTAATTCAACTCTCATCACTCCCAAGAGACTTGTGAGCTTGTCAATTTTTTTTTTCTATTATCTTCAAATCGCTTTCTGAAATGAGAGAACTATCTCATGAATCTACTCTCCAAATATTGAAACAACTGTCCAATGTAAATACCATTTTGTTCCCCTTGATCTGTCCTCAGGTCATGGAGGACCTCTTGTTCTACTGCATAATTTTCATCAGATGGGCAGGAAGTTCACCATGATGGTCTGTCCTGACCTGCCTATCATGTAGAGGATGTATCAAATGAGTTCCATTGAGAGTCCCAGTTGTTGAAAATTAGGATGATTGTTTGTTCTCTAAAAATTTGATGTATTTCAGTTGCATAAAAATGTTGAGTACCTAATGTT
Organism: Gastrophysa polygoni; assembly: GCA_963576655.1. NCBI lineage: Eukaryota > Metazoa > Arthropoda > Insecta > Coleoptera > Chrysomelidae > Gastrophysa > Gastrophysa polygoni. The sequence continues at coordinate 1,314,780 of OY755092.1, forward strand.
ATTTCATTTTCTAGATGAATAGGTACAAATAAAATTTTCCGATACTACCCTGACAATTTCTACACCAACAACCCTATTGAAAGTTAAAAGTATAAACGCAATCAGAACTTGAATAAAAGTAACAGATTGAAATTGATCAAGTGAAAAACAAGAACTTCTGGATATTTCATTTTGAAATTCAAAATTGGCCTACCCAAATTATTATACTGATCTTTATCAAAGACATATAGGTGAACAAACCCAGAATGAACTTTAGGTTTAACCAACAGAGTAGGTACTCTCGGTGTTAGCTTATACATACGTTTGTGTAGAGTTTATGTAAGCATATTGCGACAATATGTTCGATATGTCATGTCGCTTTTGATGTGTAAGGCTTCAGTAGAGAAAATGATATTTCACTAGATCACTCTTTGCGTTTTCCCATATCTATTCCGAGTAGGCGAGTGTCATCTATGACAGGGTTTGTCAGTGTGTTTCCGTCATATCAATGAACGTATCGTAAAAGTGAGAATAACGTACGGAAATTACGAGAAATATAAAATGTTAAGAAGATTTATCCAAAGTATCTAACGATTGTGATATCTCATCTGATATACTGGGTGGTCCAACAAGAACTCATCCCCTCGATTTTCCGGCTTCGAAATGGAAATGTGGGAAATCGGGATGAGAGGTTTTGCGATATCTCATTATGGAGATCTCATCGAGTGACTATCTCACCCTGAAATTTCGCTTCCAAATTTTCATCGATAACAAATGGGCACCATTCACTTCCATGCAGTACCCTCATCAGACATTTGAAGAGTATTTATTAATTTGTTGATTTTTTGTCCAAAAAAGTGTTTTCGTACTTTAGTCTATAGTGAATTTTCAAGAACGTCAGAACTGTGTCAAAGCGACTGTAAATTGATAGTGGAATTAAAATGGTGTATTCCGTACAGAAGGGTAGAAAAAATTAAATTATTATTCAGAAATAACAACTGTGCGCGAGAACCAACGGCTTCATTTAACGAACGACATCCTGAAAGGAATGTATCCGTTGCTTACGTTGTGCATCTGGTTACCAAATTTGACGCTACTGGTTCAGTCGGAAACAAAAAGAGGTTGTGTGAAATAGAATAGTATGGTTCAGGGACCGAATGAAGATGACTTGCCGATTCCAGTTCTGAGAAGTAGTCAGTGAAATTATTACCAATAATCCAAACTACATGTCCGATATTTGTTTTTCGGATGAGTGGTTCATTTCAGCTCAACGGCATTGTAAACAGGCATAACTGTCGGTATTGGTCAGATGAAAATACAAGATAATTTCGCGGTGAAGTGCATACTCAGCATCCCCTAAAAGTAAATGTTTGGGCGGGTATTTATGGCAATCACCTAATCGGCACTCTTTTATATCCGGTAATCTCACTGGCCAAACTCGTTTAGAACTATTGGAGTACGCTATTCATCCAGCCCTAGTGCAAGTATTGGAGAATGAATAAAACCATGAAACAATCGTTAATCAACAAAATTCAATAAGTTCTTAGATGAGAATTTTCCTCAGGGCTGGAGTGGAAAAAGGGGTCATATTGAGTGGCCCAAGTGAAACGTTAGGCTGTGTGCACGTTTCGATAAAATCGGAAAGTGAAATTTGTATTTCGTGCAAAATTTTCATTCAGTAAGTCATTCAGAAGTGATAATTGAAAATTTTGCATGGAATGAAAATTTTATTTTTCGATTATATTGAGTGGCCACCCAGATCACCTGATCTGGCTTCACTGGACTTTTTTCTATGGGATCACCTGAAATCTAAGATTTACTCTACCCAGACTGAGTCCCTGAATGATTTGCGAGTCCAGATCATTATGTGATTCTATCATAGCATATGATGAATGTCAAAGACATTGTTTACGTTCCAGCCCGATCAGTCATCATTCGATCCTTTTTTCCATCTCTTTTCCTCCAAAGACATACTTGCCAGACTGTACAATTTTTCAAATACGTTGATATCTCACAATGGGGTCGAATACTTTACACTCATTTAACACAAACAATATAATACACTTAGAACTTTCAAACAAAGAGATCAGCACGTTTGGGAACGCCGTACTGGCAAGTTGTACGAGATTTACGTCCCGTGAATGAACCTAAACGCGGTTGTCGTGTTAGTGCTATAATTAGTCTAACGTGAGGAATTGAAACGTAATACCAGAAACAAGAGATTCATAATTCATCTAATAAAATACTTGCGACAAACCTGATTTTTTGAAATTACATATTTGTTTTCTATTATTGCTTTTGGGGGATGTTTCACCACCTTTTCAGAATTTCTGGTGTTATTGTTATGTATAAGTTCTTCAACATATGCTTATATACTGTACTGTGTCCCTTTAATGACCAACGTTTCTTTGGATAATAGGGTGATGGATATTTGTTGGAATTGTCCTTAGTAATATGGGCTGGTTCTCACTTGAAATAGATAGTATACATTGATTTGTATACATTTTTCTATAATGTAGCTAAGATAAAACATGAATATATCATGAAATCATAAAAATATGTGAATGTAATGTGTGAAAAAAATGTACTTACTCGTGATACCAGCTTATTTATATGTAATGCAGTCTAAATTTGTATTTTTCATCATCCCTTCATTTGTGGCGTGTGCAAAAACATTGCTTGGTATTTTCCGTGCAACCCTACGAAGTTATTTTTTTCGAGGAATGAAGCAAAAATTATTGAATTTTGATTCAATCAATTCGAATGCAAAACTAATAATCAAAAAGTGTCGGCGGTGAGCACGCCACTGGCCATGACAAGGCAATCAAACATACACTGTTGCCAAATAGCCACCGCCGTGCAGTTGTCTCTCTCGCACTCGTTGTATACATCCAAACAATGTCTGATCGGCTTTCAGAGCGTTTTATCAATGAAAAATATGGTCTCCTGTGTTTTAATGTCTTTGATGAATGAAGTTAAATTACATCAGAAATGTTGTACTCGATGTTGTACCCGATGAGATTATCAGAAAGATGAGGTATCGCAACACTCATCTTCCCTATTCAAAAACAGGGGGTTGTGCTCACCTCCGTTAGGAGTTACGGGAATGAAAAAAGTGGAAAATTTGTTCCCCCTCTAATCAGAAAACGACGAGTACGAGCGATTTTCCATTCTGTACTGTTCACATGTTTAGAGGTCAGCCCCTGAACATACGATGAAGCTCTTCGATTCTATTCGCCTAGTCGGTGATGGAACACTCACCAAATCATTGACCACCCTAGAACACCGTAGAAAGGTGGCGATCTCTCCCCTTTTTTATAGATACTGCCATCGTCTATTATGCCACCACGAGCAATTCCCGGTAGACAAACCAGACGAGCTCAGGCTGGTTACCCCACTGTCAGAAGTTGTGGAACTACTTGCCTAGTGAAGTATTTCCCGATGCTCACAGCCTACAAACTTTCAAAAATAAATAACAACACCTTCATTCCCTCCCAAAATTCCACCGCTGGTTAAGACGATGATCCTCGAACATAATAGGTTTTTCTTTCGTGTTGTCGACAGTTGAAAAAAAAAATAATTGATTTTTATTATTTATCATCATTCATTATTATCACTCTACAAGCAAGACCAGGAATCGTATTTTCATCAATCATATTAATGGATTCTGCCATCGAATTTGTCCCAAAAAAAAGACACTCAGAATGTGATTTCCAATTTTTCCTATAGTTACCGAGTTACCCTAAATTGACATCGAAATTTGCCCACGTGTTGCATACTCTACCTGCAGATTGAAGGAACCTTGTTAGTTCCAAAAATCCCCCATTGAAGTATCCACTGTCATGTATAAATGAGATATAGATCATGTGTCCATAACTTTTGAACCACTTTGTATAGTCCATGAATACTTGTAGTATATAAACAATGTACATCACCCAATGGAAGGAAATAAGAAACAAAATCAAAATCCTGGTTCATCTTCAGGAAAAGAATCAACAATTTATTATTTTTCAAACTCAACACTACCCTGTAAAGCAAATGTTTGTGATCTACTTCGATGGTTGAAATGTAAAAACGCTTTGAAATAATTCAATTAGAGTTAAATGATAGAAATAACCTGTTCTCAATGATTGCGCACATACATATTAAAAAAAAATGATAAATGTCTTGGAGATAAGGAAAATGATTTTCATCACTTTTATCAAGACAGTAGGCAAATACATACATGAAAATCATAATTACTGTTCGAAACCATCACTATTCTCCTGAATACATCGTCTGGATCAGTTGATTAATTCCTTGATTGGATGTCTAATAGCGTTAGGATTTTTTCTAATTTCTCTTTGGAAGCATTTTTTATGCGTCTCGATAGTTCTTTTTACTCTTATTCTCTTTCTGCCAATTGGAACATCGTATAACTTCGATTTTAATCAACTCCAAAGAAAATAGTCGAATAGAATGAAATCCGATGCTCTTGGAGGTCGATCAAGATATTTCGATAAGAAATTCGGGTGTCATTATGTCATAATCATAGACTTATTATCCTGAGGAGACGGAACTATTTACATTCAAAGATCAGACATCGCCAATATTTGGTTCACTGTAGGATACTAGTGTGACCGATTGGAAAGTGTCGTTGCCATATTTCCAGTTTGAGAACGAGATTCGCAATAATTATTGACACGTTCATATCATTTTTTCATTGTATTGCAAGTAATACAGTCTCAATGGAACATTTTTCTGAACGGTATTTTATATATCATGAAAACCTGAAATGTACACGTTGGAAGTACCAAATATTCATTTTGTGAACTATTACATTGTAGCATCATAGGATTTGTTACCCACAAAGCGACATCGGCGCGTCCAGGCCACGCCTATTGTATGAATGATTTTTACTACGAAACTACGATCTGCCCATTTCTCGTTGCGGTGTTGCAGACGAGTGATCTTGTGTTTTGAAGTGTTGTTTTTAGTGACTTTGAATAAATATTGTGGAATTCAGAGTGAATTTTTTGACAATATGGTTCGCCAATGCCAAGTGTGCAAAAAACTTGACATTTCCAGCCCTGATGTTTCTTTTCACAAGTAAGTTGGAATACCTAACCTCCAAATTTGTTTGTTATTCCAGTGGCGTGAATATATGATGATTAGGTACTGTTTATTCATGATTGTTAATGATTTAGGTAGTGTTCATGTTTTCATGGCATAGACTTTCTTGTTCATTGCATCAAAAATTCTGAGCAACTTATTCCTGTCAACCTATTTCTGTATTACTTCAGGTTTCCTGCTGATAGTGAAAAAAGGAAAATTTGGGCATCTCTTCTTGGCTGGCAGGAGAATCGTCTGAGCAAATATCTTTATGTATGTTCTGATCATCTCGATTCAAGGATGTCATAACAAAGAAAAGTGGTTCCAAATACTTGCGGCCAGATGCAAATCCACTACCATGCCATTCAGCGTTTCAGTTCGCACCTGATAGGTAATTTGCAGTTAATACTCCATTGTTTCAACATCACATTTTTCCAATATAGTACAGAAAAACAACAAACTATGTTCACGAGCGACTTCATTTATTTTCTTTGTAAATTATTGTCATTGTATGTTATGATCTATTGTTTTCTTTTGCATAAAAATCCAAAAATTATTTGCAGTTCAATTTGAACCAACACCTTTTTTCCAGTAATGAATCAAAATGTGTCATAATTATCCGAATAAATTTGTTGTATTATATGAATATTAAAAGTATGAAAGCTGTGTTTTTTGTTTTTATCAAAACAGAGAAATTTGTGTGCAAATTATAAGGAAATTCAATTTTATACATCTGTCTGAATGCATATTCAGTTGAACATAATATCTGGAATTACAGGTACTGACAAGAATCTGGTTATATATTTCCAATGATGTATCTTTTTTCAGAATGTTGATTGACATATACAGAGAGAAATTACATGTTTTCATTGAGAGTACATTCGTAGCTTGTTCATAATCAAACGGAATTTGTTTGTCTTCCTAACTAACAAACACGACGCTTCGACTCCGTACAGAACAATATTCAAATATATAGTTATAGATTAAATATGTTTCCAAGTTGTGGAACCATTAGAACGGTACGCCACTGACTGAAATCAGGGAACAAGACACATAAACATTACAGCGTTGCCAACAAGTTGGTGAAGACAAAGAGGTTCGATCGGTAGTCTTTCTCATACACGTGCAGTTCATTTTCAGTCATTGCTTCAAAACAGAAGCAGTTTTATGAATGAGATGTTCCGTCTCCTCAGGATAATAAATCTATGGTCATAATAGACGTGGAAGAGAAGAAAGTATATTAGGCAACAGAAAGGCATATAATATGTGAAAGTATATTTACAGAAGAAACAATAATGGACAAAGATACATGGCAGTAGAAATGTTAAAATATTGAAGTTGGTGTTTGGAATAGAGAATCTCAAATTCATGGAAACTGGAATATTCTCAAAACAACAGCTATTTCTTCTGACGAAACTGAATATCGATGATCTATAGTCAAATCACGTCAAAAATGGAGGTTTCAGTGAAATCAAATCCATTCATTACAATTGACTTCAGGCTCGTATCTTTGATGTTTCATTTGCTAAACAAGATCTAATCACACCAGGAATACTATTGAAAATGAAATTTTCCGTAAATATCATATGTTCGCTTTCAAAATGACTCACAAGTGTTGACCAGAGACTATCGATATATGTATATACAGGATGTTCTTAAATTAGGTCATTGATTTTAACAGCTGATAGAACTCTGGAAGAGAAGTGAACCAAGAATTAGGTAACTTGCGAAATCAAACAAAAAATTCTCAAAATTCAAGCAAATCGAGCAAATGGGGCCGATTTTCAACCGCTTTTGATAAACACGATAAATTTTCTGATTTTTATCGATTTGGAACAAAATTATTTACAGGGAGTTTCATCATTATTGTGAAAAAAATCCAAAGGTAAATTCCTTGATAGAAAGTGAGAGAATAGTTATCATGAACTTTTCTTACAAAGATAACAAAGACACGTAGTTTTCGAAAAACATGATGTCAAAGTTATCGATGATAATGCAATATTCAAATATTTCATATTCAAATTTTTTGGTGTGAATTTTTCACGTGTCTTGCTTTTTTCAAAGATAAAAGAATTAAAAAAAAATATTTCTCTCTACGGTATTGAACCAAAAGTGAATAGAATGAAATTTCATTGAATTATTTTGTTTATTATTTTGATTCGTTGAATATTTTCATAACCATTATTATAACTATTGCAAACAAACAACAAATTTCAATAGAATTAAGAGAAGAGTTCTTCCTAGAATTTTAGGATGTCTATGGAAGGAAGTTTTCTAGAGAACAATTTTATTAATTTTCAGCAAGGAATCTACCCTTGTTTTTACTATATTAATGAAACTCCCTGTATGACACTTTCATTCTGCGACTTTTATGGGAAGTATTTTTGGTGAATTCACTTCTCTTTATGCGTTCTACAAGCTGTTGAAATGAATGAAAACTTTGAGAGCCCTGGAAAAAGAGAATAGCTGAGATCAAGATACTTAACTCAACGACTAGGCGATAAAATTCAGTACAAAATAAAATTATTTTACCCTTAACCTCGATAATTTCGTGATTGAATGACAACATTATTACCACCTCGAGTATACATAGATACATTCATATATTCACGGGTCGATAAAATATTTGAAAGAACCATCAAATGAAATCTCTTCAAGAATCTCATCAATTCAATAAAAAACTATAAAAATAAAGTCAGTCTAAAATATATACATTATCGTGTCCAATAAAACATGCAATCATACTTTCCTTCGACAATTTGTAAATAAATACTTGAAGCATATTTTGTTTCGTTTGGCAACTATGATATCCATATTATATTGCTGCTACGCCGAGAAAATGCATATAATCAGATAGGTACCACGTATGACTCTAAAGATACTAAATTCCATCGATCTGACACTTGCTGAAGTGATGATAATACCACTCATACTGTTCGTTGTCTGATATTGTTCAATTTTGACATGGATTAATTCCAAATTCCAAAGTTTTTGTTGCTATGGAGTTTGAAAGAAAATGTAGCGGTGAATAAATATAGGCTTTACTAGACCCTCATTTCCTTATTCACCTTTCTAAATATTTATTGTGCGATTTCATCGGATTTTTCATGATTGTAGAGTTTGATGAACTCGATAATGTCAAAAGGCGCCACATTCCAACAAAATCCGAGGGCTAGTCAAATTTTGTGATTTCATTTTAGCAATTTGAAAAAAAATCATGCACGCTGTTGGATTCACCAACTCGTGAAAATGGAACAGTGCCTAATTTCATCGAAAACTTTGGAATAATATGAATATAATATATAAAATGATGATGAAGAAGTAATGATTTTGTAGCCAAATAAAAATTGCACTTTACTTACCTTTCATCAATTTATTCTACGTTATAAGAGTTATAAGAAAATAAAATTGAAACTAATAATGATGAAATAATAATTGAAAATAACAATTACTATGAGTAACTTGTTCATCGGGTTGTATCTTAATCCGAACGGATATTATCGCTACGTGCAATTTCTAGTCTGTCTTCTTCAGAGTTGAATTTTCCATTCCATTGATATCAATAAAGGAACTGTTATATTTTCTCAACACCTCGAAATGTCACTCTCGACCATTAACTGTTCCAATGTGTTTTGCATGACTATTAGAGTGAATTGATGAACACAAAAAGTAGCATAGTGCATATTTGATTGGGCTATGAAATCATCTATAGAAAGTTTTGATACAGGCTCGTTTTCAAATAAATTGCATGATTTTTTCCCTAAAGGCTGATATGAATTCAAAAAATTCGATTCATAAAAATAGACGTAGTAGGCCTTAGATTTTGTTGGAATTTGGCGCTTTTTGGTCATATAGTCAAATTCATCAAGCTCTACAATTTGAAAATCCGGTCGAAATCACACATTCAATATACAATCAGGGAATATCAATGGGGATCAATAGGAAATCAATAGAGAAGTCGAAACGTATGATTGGATAACAGTAATTGAATTAACTATAGAATTAATATTTTTTCTCATTATGGATTTTCATGTTATGATGGATTGTTATGCATTTATATGTATTCATTTCATATATTCCTGTTATAAAGAGTAATTTTTATTGGTAAAATGAGCAAAATGGAACAGAAACTCTAGTGTAGACTAAAACTCAGATAAGAAATGCGTATTTCGTGCTGAATACATTGCTTATAACCACTCATACCTCAAACTGTACCAAGCATTCCTTTTATATAAATCCATTTATATTCAAAATATTTTTCAGTATATTGTGAATATTAGTAGTTTTTTTTTTTCATTAAAAATCCCAGTGACAGGTTCATGGCAAAGAAAATATTAAAATCGAGGTGTTCAAAAAATGATAGAAAATATATAACTTATTTCTTGCATACTGCTGAATTTATATGAATATTATATGAATTAAATGAATGGTAGAAATTTTGCTGATTCGTTCGAGAACCCCTGGAAATACTGAAAAATCTAGAAATATCTGAGTGACAATACTAATTGTTCATACAGAAGCATGCAAAATGACACTACATCTGATATAATAGACTCGCGATAAGAGAAAATTAATCCGAAAATATCACATTCTGTATTTTTCTTGAATCATTATCATTACTACTGATCAAAATTTGAGAACAATAGGTACAGAAACTGATCAGCTGGCATCCCAGTTTTTGTTCTCAACTTTCAAACTTGACGAAGTGAATGAGTTTTGAAACACTAGTTTTTACTTAGAATTTATATTGTGATAATTATTATAATGACACTGATGCAGTGAAGGCTACTAATCGCCGAGTATGTTCGGAAGTTGAAGTGGGTGTACAACGGTAAGGTGTTTTCTATTTCCTTTTCATTATGTTTCTTTCTTCGATTCAATTCCAAACTTATTTCAAAATACCGGTTAATTTTCCACATCGTTACATGCATCACCCAGTATTGTCAGGACACGAAGAACAAAAGGAGTTGAGCAGTTGTTATACATATCTATGCAATTCAAGTGTCAGATCGATGAAATTTTTGTTATTATAACGATCTTTGGATATTACGATCCAGCATATCGACTTTATTGGATATCAGTCCCTGTTTCTCGTTTCATTGTCACATTGCCATAGACCAACCAAGTATGATACACCCTGTTCAATATCAACCTATAGACGACGAAGAATAGTACGACAAGAAGAGTCTCTACATACGTCTCATATTTTCACCTCGATACCATCATAGTCTATAGATATTGTAACAAGTCCGCTCCGAAAATTCGAAAACGTAGCAAAAAATAGCACCGGCAGCAAAAATGCCGACCGTTCGAGCACCTCAAAGAAGTGACCTAACTCGTTAAAATATCTATGGATATCGAATGATAAAATCTCACTGCATTTTCTATAACGTTAAAAAAACTGCTATACAAATCTAATCTCCTCGGTAAGCGACAAACTAAAGCATTCAAAGAATCCATCTGTTGAATCAGAGGAATGAACCAACTCAGAGACAACTATCCGGGTGCTGACTCTGTGACTTCCTCAACTTACCGCCCTTCGTTTCGGTTTTTACCTGGTCGATGCTCATCTTTCTGGGGTTTCCTAAAGTCACCAAAGCGCTGGCGATCGCCAGTCCCGCTGACTGACCTGAGAACAAAAATCTTCAGTAGATTCATATTCAGCTCTAAGTACTGCTAGTACTAGTACTGCTGAGAATGACGATAGGATTTGATAAAAAACTTTTATCCTGAGTCGACCTCTTTCCGAGATATTTGATCCAGAAAGTGAACATCAGACTATTTACTTCAATAACTTCTTATCGGTCAGTTATGATCAATCAGAAATTATGGACAAATGAAGAATACGTGTATGAAATTATCTGGATGATGTTACACTCATGATGGTCCACGTCAATTTCAATATCAAATTTCGAAAGGAGTTTTCATAAACTCATCAGTTGCATAAAAACAGTGCTTCAGTGTGATTTTTTGATAATAATAATAATAATAATAATAATAATAATAATAATAATAATAATAATAATAATAATAATAATAAATCGTCTTTATTCATCCAACGAAGAAAAATACAAATTTATAGATGACAACGTAATTAATATATACATGGATGAAAAGGTGAAGTGTCAGCTGATGCTGTTTTATAACTTAACCCTAGATTATTTTGAATTGATGGTCATCAGTGTTGATCAAATTCAAAGAATTCTTCTGTGACTTCGAAAGTCGGTGTCCTGGCATTTGCAATAGATCAGCAGATATTGTATTGTATTCATATTAATCACCATGGACTTGAAATGTACTCTTGTCTCTATGAATTCCTAGTATCGAATAAGATATATAGCGATGACAAAGGCATTATGGAATATTTAAGGAATAGCGGTAGGCAGTGTTCACGGATGCTCGCACCAGCAATGACTCATATTGCCCATTTCTGTAAACGGAATACATAAATAGCATTTGCAGCATCACCCGAATATACTCCCCAATTATACTCTTATCCACCCTTAACTCCCAAACAGCATCTTCCACATAGACAACTTCAACATAATTTGATTTTACATTACTACTATAGCTCTTATTAAACTAAATCACGGTAAATTAACAGTATATTTATCTGAAATAGGCATTGATTTGAATCATTCGATATCCTCTTGTTCGAACCATACCCACCATCATTCCAATTTCATCAATACGGAACTTATAATTTCCAACCAATATCACCATATTGACAGCCACCTCCAACGAACCAATTTAGTTTAACAAATGTTCAAAAAAAAAACAGTGTCGCTGGCTCCCGAGCTAGGTGTGCGTTCCACTAGTCGTCGACAATGCTCACGTTCAAAATGTCACATCATTTCATTCCATTCGTTTTGGTTACTCCTGATGCAAGTTAGAGAGCGAAGACAATCTACTTCGTTTTGATTTGTAGATATGTGTTAATTGAATCTTATTTTTTTTTTCATCAACTGATTTTAACGATACACATCAATGAACTGTTCAATCGAGGATAACACAATTATTGCGCTAATGAGACGAATAAATGAATACTTTTATTTCCAACCGCGATATTATAAGCTTATATCGTCATACGCAACCAATAAAGAGGGTCATTACTCCCTTGGTAAAATATAGATTCTATAATTCCATCTGCCTTTCAACTTGATAACAAAGTTCTGTCCTCATAAAAGTAACATAGCAACAACAAAACACCCATGATCAACGGTACCTGATTCAAATATAGCGGGAAAGTAATGAATTGGTACATTCATTCCTTATCAAAATGAACAAAATTTTATTCAAATCGGTGAGAATAGTACATTGAAACGTAAGTTGCAGAAGGCAACATATTCTAGCAGGAGTCCGAAATTCGGAAATGAGCTACATAGCAGCGAATTTCTGAACGGACGAGTGCTCGAATGGCCTTCTGTAACAAATGTTTTATGCTATTTTCTCTGTTTCTGCTGTATTTTATGGTTTTGTTGATATTGAATACTCATTTTCGTAGCAGAAATCAATTACTACGTAGGGAGATTTCAGAAAGATAATTAGGTTGGCAGAAATGATTCATTTCTGAGAGTTGACTAAAATTTGACACAATATAGCGGAAAATTTCATGATTTCAAAAGCTGCTCCAAATATTTATAGAATGAACCTATCAGTGTATTTCCTATCAGTGAATTGGAATATCATCAGATGAATTTCAAAGGACACCGCCTGAATTGCGGGAACTGGCATCTCGTGCAGAAAATAACTTATTACCTGCCAAATCAGGACGTTGTACAGGTCAACCAATCGGTATAAATAAAATAGGTGAAATTCCAAAAGTTATTGCCAAATATTTGAAGCTACAAAATCCCGAACAATTTTCTGGAAGTTGTTTTCGAAGGTCTTCAGCATCATATTTGGCAAATAGTGCTGGTGATTTGATCACTCTTAAGAATCATGGTGGTTGGAAGAGCTCAACTGTAGCAGAGGGTTATGTCGAAGCATTTACAAAAAGAAAAATTGAGGTGGCGAATATGCTCACATATAATTTTCACACTTTAAATAAAGCAGGACATCCACTAGTACAGCAAAGAGGCCAGAATTATCTAGAAGAGTTGAATCTTCTACTGATACACAGCAGACAGAAACTGCCAGTGGAGCAGCGTCATCTGATTCTATCCTACATCAGGTAGAATTGAATGGAAATAATGAAGCCTTCAATTTTGTTAATTCTCTTTTTAATTCCTGAAATTTCAATCGATGTATGAGATAATTCCACAATTCATGGCATTTCTATAAAAATCTACAGCAATTGTACTGTAACTAGAGAATATTAGCAGATTCAACTTTTTTGTATTTATTTGTAGGTAGGTATCTCATGGTTTGGAAACATTCCTTCCGAATGAATACCTACCTACTATTGCTTTGTTTTTCGTAGGTTGTTAGTCTCAAGTGTGAAAACGATAACCATATACCATTTCTATTTCTTCAATAGTACTTCCATTGGGAAAATGTTCTTTGCACCCTGAATGAATATAAACAACTCGAATCAAAATATTAGTACCATTCTTAGGTAACATAGGCAGGTATTTATAGAGATATTTTTTCATAGTTGAGACCTCAGTTGAGACTAACAACGTAGCAATAATTATTCATTGAGAGTTCTCAAACTATGAGATAGCTAGAAATAATTACAGAAAAGGTATCTCTAGAAGCTGCAGATTCCGAAAGGAATGTCAGAAATGGTGGAATTATCTCTTGCATTCATCAAAATTCCAGAAATATTATGTAGAGGATTTAGGTGCTGAACCTTGAAACTGTCAGACACGAATCATTTCAGCATGTCTGATTATTTCGCCAAAAATACCGTGAATAATTATTGAATTATGTTACGAAAAAATCTATTCAATATTAACGAAACCATATAATACAACCGAAAGAGAGAAAATAGTATGAAACATTCGTTACAGAAAGCAACTCAAGCACTCGTCTGTTCGGAAATTCGCTGCTACGCAGGTCATTTCCGAATTTCAGACTTGTGCTTGAATATGTGACCTTTTCTAAGTTTTTGATATACTATCAGGTCAGCACGGCGTTATATTTGTATGCTATGCATGCTAGTATTCCTTTCTGATTGAATTCCTCACGACGTGTTCAAGCAGTGTCGTTGTTATATGTAAACAATAAGGGGCGCACTGTTACCTTTAGCGATGTAGGGCTCGCCGCCCGTAGGCAGCCGCACCAGCAGACTCAGCACGGCCGCCCTAGATCCGTGGCACGGCTCGAGCGCGATCGGGCTCGGTGCGTCGCCGTCGCGCCGGCGCCGCTTCCCGCCGCCATCTTTGGCGTCTTTGGCGGCGATTCCCCCCTCTTTCGCCTCCAGCTCGACGAGCACCTGCGAGAATGGTCGCGACGCCATCTGCTCCATCTCGACGAACAGCCGCTGCCGGCGCCGGTACAGGTCGTAACGCTGCTTGATTTTCCACAGCACGGCGGCCACTAGCAGCAGCAGCAAGAAACACCTAATAGATAATGATAAAAATAGATAAATAGATAAATAGATGAATAGAGAGATAGATATGATGTCGAATTTTGTGACTGTTTGTATACAATATTCTTCAATCTTCGTGGGAAGCAGTCGTTGTGACTAATTGATTGAAAATCTTTCGGAAATGTTTATTTCATTCAATGAGACTAACTGACTATATATGATAAGAGATATAATGAATACACATTGACTAATGGATATTGGAAATTACTTACTAACATCAAATATTATATGGAATCAGCCACAAAAAGTAACGTAGATGTATAAATAAAAATGTAAAAATGACAGAACTGTCGAAGTAGATCGATTATATCGATTCAATCATATATGATTGCTAAGAGTGTGATGTACAAGGAAAAATATACGAAATGTTCAAATGAACTGGAGGTGGACGAGGTGAAGTATTATTATCTTCAAGAAATCGCAATAAATATATATAGATCGAATCGAGGTCCTTGATATCTGTCCTTTTATTTACTGTTTTTTCATCATTGTTGATATTTAGATTCTTTGAACTAGTAAGACCAGTTTTACATGGTAATGGAAAAGTAGAAATGCAGATATAAACACATACATACCGGTTCTACAAATGAGAAAGGACGCCGGCTGCATCTCGAGAACGGATCATCGTACAGATTTCAGTTGGAAAGAATATCATGAAAGTGACAAAGATGAATCGCTGAAAATAACTTTCGAGTTCGTAGAACAACCGCAATAGGGCGTAATCGGATTGGCAATTCAAGAAAACGGGTTTTGATCGAAATATAATCTATTATAGTACGTCGAAAATACTCTGTTCGTAATCTCCAATCGATTCCGGACTAATACGATCAATGAAAAAGTTCTCTAGCTCTTCAAATAATTGTTGTAGGGGAGGATGACGAGCGCTAAGAAGGAATGATTTGTTTAATCCAACGGAATTGGACAATTTACATCACTTCTTCTGAGGGTTCATTGGACAGTCTTTTACCCCCCACAAGAACGGGAGCAGATGTAACATCTGTCTTGCTTCAACGAGATACGGTATGTTCTTCTTCACACGTCTTGTCAGGAGTGTCAGAAATTGGTACTTTTTCCTCTAGCGCAACGGATTGGACAAGTCATATATACCGTTCTAATCGTTTATCTTCAAAGCTTGAAGTGCTTCATGACTTTAGACACTGCATCAAATATTGATATTGTTTGGTCTACGCTTTTCAGGTGGGTGGCCTCTCCTGGTTTTAAAGAAGTTGAGTTCTTCTAACCTTCCTCCACCTCGTGATTTGGATTGTGCCTTCGATTCTCATGTCCCCATCGTTTTCTCTTGAGTTTTTGAAATGAATAGATTTTTTGGGATTTATTCCTATGCCGACGGTGTTTTATTCTGAACAGACCATCGTCCTCACATAAAGATTAAATCATTGATACAAGTTTATTCAATATGTGAGGTTTTCTCAGTTTATTCATCAGATTTTTATATTTGCATTTTTATTTCGTAAATATTCTAAGAAAACTCATTATTATTATTATTATTATATCATTATTAAAGCATACTGTGGAAGAAATTATGCGAGTTACAATTCAACTTGAATATAATATACCAGTCATCAAATATTTTGATATCAATTTTGAGCTCGTGCAATTTTTGTTTTCGAGCAGTTCAGCAGCAAGTGCCAAGAACCTAGGCAGGATAATTACGTTACCAGTTTGAATGGGAATGGGTTTGTGGATAGTGCGCTATGATTTGAATTCGAAAATGAAGAGTGTGAGTTAACTTTCGGAACGAATGATGCCTTTACGTGATGTTTATATATAACAAATGTAGTTCCAGTAGGAAATTTAATGGATGCGTACACCCCCCGATCACTTACGATGAAAAGGTGATGAAAAACTGTTGGAGATTCAGCTTCGGATACTGGCTGAAGGAAATCTGTATCCAGAGGGGCGGCTGGAAATCGTACACGTACACGTAGAAGGTCGTCTGGGTGATGTTGTCTTCGCCGCCGAATTTATACAGCGATTTAGAAAATTTCGACCTCACTGTCGTGCAATTGTAGTTTTCGTGGATAGGTTTCTCTTCGGAATTGTCTGTTCTGACGGTGATGTTCATTTTGGCGAGTACGGAACAGGTGATGAGGAAGTCGGCGTCGATGTCGGCCTTTATCGGGGAATTGCGGAAGTTTATTTGGGTGTAATGGCGGTCCTCTTTTTTCGATAAATTGAAGGTGAACTGGTAATCGATAGTCAGATCGTCTGGAAAGAGCAAAAAGCGATGAGACAACTGCCATATTGTGAATGAAACATCTTTGATTATTCAAATATGTCTGTTCTCTGAGACTGACTCAATTTGGTACTCATCTCATTTATAATAATAGACAATAATAGTATATGACGTATATATGGAGTATCTTGGTATTTGGTTTGATGAAAGGTTGAAGTGGGACAAACATATTGATGTTCTGACAAAGGAAATATCTCATATCATTGGTGCATTGAGAAGATGTCCCAAAATTGACGTAAAAATTGCAAATATGGTTCTATATTCACATATACTCAGTAGCATTAAATATTTGACAAATGTTTGGAGATCTTGTTTCGAAAATAATTTTAATAAAGTATCAGCATTATATAGAAAATCATAAGATACACCAACCAATCAATTATTTGAAATAACAAGTATGTATTCTTCAGATGACATATATGGAACAGAAACTCTGAGAATTTCTAATATCATAATGAAAATATCAAATCAAATATTATCTTTCATGACATGCAATTAATTTGAAATATCCACAACAAATATTATCCTTTGATTCATTCTAAATTTCAATATTTGATTTCTGTCTGGGGCAGAGCTAGATTATCACTTATTAAGCCACTCAGAATCCTTCAAAATAAGGTTAGGAAGTTGCATGACAAGATGGACTACAATTTGATACTATTTCGTAGAGTGCAGCATACGAAAGTTATACTTTTTGTGATGAGAACCCTGTTTTTCTAGGGATTTTTATGTCCCCCATCGGTAATGAGACCCACTTCGAAGCTTTCCTCTACCTATGATTCATTGTTTCTGAGATATTTTTTTTTGTAAATGCTTGCATGGTTCCAATAAAATTTTCATATCTGCTGTTCCGATCTATTTCTAAGAGAGTTTTCAACTATTCACCAAGGCTATTCGCTCTGAATTTTCTTTCCTTCATATTGTACAGGGTGCTCGAAAATCAGCTCGAAATTCCCCTATCTTCAAACATCAATGATATCAATATTCCAAGTGGGACATTCCATTTTCTCCTGATTGATGTCAAGTGTGTCAACAGGTCTACAAGATGTCGAAGGAGATCCTAATTCCAAATTAATCGATAAATTAAACCGATTTCGCGACTATCATTCAAAATTACAGCCAAGTGAATGTGCTTTTCTGAGGAAAGAAATTAATTTTTTGGGTCATATCATAACTGAATTGGTGTCGAATCAGATCCAAGCAAACATATAAAAGAGAAAGAATCCTTAGTTCCGAAGAACGAAAAAGAAATCAAGTCATTTCTTGACTTTGTGATGATGCAATCAAAGAACTTGAATTTATTTTGACTACCGATGCAAGCCAATATGTATTTTTTTGTACTCTCACAGAGTGAGGTAGGCTCTGATTTACCAGCAGCTTACGCGACCACCGATTATAAACCTTCAACATATCTATTTTCCCATTCCTTTTCCCAGTCCTTTATCACGACTCACAAGATCTCTCTTGAGGTTGGAAGAATGCGAATAAAAAATGATATACAAAAATGCATATATCCTGAATACATACTATATCCATAGAAATGGACACATTTTACGAAAATTATTTGAAAAAAAATGAGAAATTTTGAGATTTTGGGATGAATGAATTTTGAATGAATTTCCAAATATTCCAAGAAATTTCAGTAACAATCAGAGCAAAATTGATTTTGAATCAGAAATTATTTGGAGAACGATTGAGTTAGTTTGTATATTTAATATAATTCAGATGACATTGAAAATGCAACAGGAGAATCTCTTTGATATAGTGATGTGTGCTTTTAGCGCTTTACCCCAAAATTTAGTAATAAGTCAAATCAAGTTGATTCAAGAACGTTCAAATTCAATAAACTATATGGATGAATTCAATTTCCCAGTTAGTCTGTTAGTTGGGAATACTCATGTTTCATTATTTCCAGTTGAAACAAATGTATTTTATTATAATAAGAAAATGGAATTTGTGTTCTTAATATCATTAGTGAATGCTCGTGTGTATGACATCATGAAACCGATTGATAAAACAACATTATTATATGATGAATGATGCTGAACTATGAGCTAGCAAATTCTCAATTCAAAATACTATTATTTGCGAAAAAATCGAACCGATTCTACAAGTGCCTTTTCATGGTGGATGTGAAGCGAATCTCTTCATACCAACCACCGATATACCAAAATCGTGTAAGAGAAGGATCATTCAACTAGATTTTCCAATTTTCATTCAACTACCAACTTCAAATGGTTACCGCCATACCCAATGAGGAGTAAGTGGAAATGAATTGTTAAAAACGGATATTATTTAAATTGCACTATACAGGAATTGTTTAGCATATGTAAAATCTCATGATAATAAATCCTCATCATCAATTTTCAGCAAATGAGATCAGAAATTCATTTCAATTTCAGCTTATTACTTTACGAAAACTTTTCTAAATTCACTACACCCACTATAGTGGAATCAAACAACTTGAAAGTACTTGAAAAAATTAGTCAAGATATAGATTCATTAGATATGAAATCCATAACTTTACACAATATTCTCACTCATGTGCATATATTAGCTTATATAATCGCTGCTATGTTGTATGTTTTGATACCAAAGGAAAGAAGATACTTCAGAAGTAGCAAATCACAGAGAGAAGCAATGAACTAACAAAGTGTTAACGATGAGGAAATGCAAGTTGAGGTGAAAGCAGTTGCTGAAAACCAAGGGCGTGCAGATATTGTGAAGTTACGCTTCCACACCCTCTATGAGGTTCATCGAGAGATTGGTTGATTGAATATAATGTCCTATATTTTATTTCTCTTGCTTGTTTGATATTATGAAAACCCTTACTCCCATTGTGCATCTCTTTTAATTTACACCAATCTTCTACAGAGTAAAATAGAACAGAATCATCTGCGAGAGAATGTATAGTGCCAGTTGAATTCAACTGCAGTAGATCATCAGAATATAATTAAATTCAAATTAAAAATAGTTCCTTGAAGAACACCATACTCGAACAATATCGGATCGCTATTTCTGTAATTTAAGATCAAGATGAAAACGTGGTATTATGATACTTACAGTAACACGACTTGTTGTTCGGATCCGGATGATAATGGTTGGCGATGTCACACTTCTCGCACTGATCACCGATTATGCCCTTCGTGGTGCAAAAGCACTTTCCCGTCTCCCTGTGGCATTCGTCGGCTTGTCTGTTGCACTGGCAAGGCGCACATTTACCTCCGTTCACAGGATTGCCCCAGAATCCCTTCGAACAGAAAAAGATAACATCAACTTTTTATTCATGAACCATAGCCGCAGAGTTGACTGTAGCTTTTGTTTGTTAATGATGAAGTCTTTTTTGTTTTTGGAGTTATAACTACTCAAATGATCATTCAATTGTTACAATATTCCCAATGGAGAACTTTTTGGGGTGTATCATGAAAACAATTGATGCGAAGTCGAGAAAAACCTGGCGATTTTTCAGTGTTTGTCGTGCATGGTAGCGAGGTTGCGCGAAGGGTTTGTTGTGTTTCGATAGTACTTTTTTGTGAAGAAATATCGAATCTACTACTTTACATCTACTTTCACATTTTTTGTAAATGATGATTTGGACCATTGAAGTAATTGAAATAAAGCTTGTATTTTCACTCTGAAATCCAACATCATCACCTTGAAATTAGGATATTTGTAAGAAAAATCGAATTAATAATAATGATAATAACATTTATTAATCCCCAGAAACAGACATGTTCATGGAGGGATATGATAGAGAAATTAAATGAATAAGTAAATATATCAGAAAAGATCAAGTCAAATGTGAGATAAACAGTTAAATAAGAATTAGTCACTATATGAGAGAGTTGAATTTATGAAACATATTTTTTCAGTTCAATCTTGAATTTTGTGACAAAATGAGAAGATAGATTTCATTCTGTTATGAATATTTATTCCAAAAAAATATAATGAGTTTTTTCCAAATTGAGATTTTATCTGAACAATTTTCAAATGATCACATTGTCTGGTGTGATGCCCATGGGAGTCAGAAGTGACATTGAAGGTAAGATTCGAGTCTTTTTTTTTATTTTCATTGATGATGAAAATACACACATTCATATTGAAGAGGGAGTCAAATTCTAGAATATCCCTTGGTATGTATGGTCTAGATGTTGATTCCAAATATGATAGTTTCAAAATACATTTTATTTTGAAGAGATTTCACAGATTTCTATATAGATTTTGCTGCGGTACCCAAGGTTGATATCAAATACTGCAAAGCAATTCAAAATATTTTAGCGGTATAAAATATCATAATTCGTATAATAAACCAACAATGGTAGTTATTTTTTTTGTGCATTTTGATATTTGATGACCTAGATAGAGAACTTCGAATGTTTTGTAGGATTTATGCCAATTTCCCAATTTCAAAGGGAAAGGATTTGGATATCTGGTATTTTCGAGATGAACATGAAGAGGATTTAACAAAATTGAGTGTTAATTTATGATATTGTAGCCATGATATAAATTTACCTTATATTCCTATTCGACTTAGTTTCTTCAATGAAATTTCGGAATTGATTTTGATGCATTTTGAGTTTCTAGTATGAAAAAAAAAACAGATGAAATATACAAAAGATACCTTTTGTCCCCCAACAATTCTGAAAGAGTGTACCGTGAGAGTGTGTGTGTAAGTACCAGTCTCGATTGATACTAGAAATTTTGATAGGACATACCGGTTTAGAGAAAAAATCAAAATTGTTACCAGCGATTGCGTCAGTATTTTTATTTCTTCATTTTTTTTTGAACGTGTGTTGGAAAAACAAACCTCTACCGGATTGTACAAGCGGCCGGTAACGAAGATTTGTGGACTAGACGTAGATGGTGAAAATTCCGAGAAGAATATTCACGAAGGGGAGAATGTTACAAAATAGTTGAATATGTTACATGATTATCTCACTGTATAATGTTATGTTCTTGTTATGGAGATAATTGTTGATCGAAATCTGTCATGTTATGAAGAATATATATAAAGTCAGAAAAGGTGTATATTTCTATATCGAGAATGAGATTATACAATTTTGTTGACCATTTCCACAATAATTCGATTTTTTAATCAGAAAAAGGAATAAAAGATTTTCATTTGTGTTATGTTAGCCCGGAACATACCCACTGAGAGCTCCCGTTGTACCCGGAATTTTTCCAGCGCCTGCTTATATTGGAATAAACATAAACCAAAGAAATCAGAAACCTTGGTCCTCTGTGTGAAAAGTTATAATGAGGCAATGGGCACTTAAATACCCCATGTTTCGTAATGCGAGATATTAGTTCGAGGATATTTCCAATTCGTCATACGACTGTAACATGAAAATTTACCTTTATTTCGATTCAAATGTCAGAATAGTACAGTTCCCTCTTTTTGTGCTCAGACTGTTGTCAAGTTCATCCAAAGTAAACAGCTAGGCTTCTAGTTTACATTTTATTACAGAAACTTACAAGATGTGAATTACATTGCATGGTAATTGTGGGTATTACATCCAGTCCTTGTGCCTGTTGGGTTGGTTGGTCCACTGCTGATGTTTTTGGGAACATTTATTCCTGAAATTGAAGTAAACATATATGTTTTTACACAAAGTCATGTTCATAACTTACTTGAAGGCAGTCCATGTATTCTTTACGGAGGTAGTCATCTCTTAGCAATCCTTGAACTCCAGGAACAATCTGAAAAGAAAAACAAAGGAGTAGGTGGATTCACAGAGAAAGTATTTGAGCTTCAAGAAGAATTCTACTTACCAGTTGAGTCTTGCAGGTGCTATGGCTTTCTTTAATTTTACCCAAATCCGTTTCTTTGGAAAGTTATTTTCAAATTCGTATTTGTTGATTTATTTTCATTGGCTGTCAATCTGAGGATTTACAAGTTGTCCAAACTCAAAAGTCAAATTGTTTCACAGGTCACGTCAAGATTCCCTGTTCGTTCCTTTTAGTGCCGTTCGTTTGCACTCTCGGTGTAAGGTCATGTCATCACAGAATCGTGTGTCACGAGGCAAGGGTCATCTAACCACGTGGGGTAAATTCAATTTTCTCATTGGCTAGGGTTTGAAAGCTTCTAAAGCCTGTGATTGGCTCAATAGCTTAACCCGTTGCTCACGCATGGGCAGCGTTGGTGCGCCGTGTAAATAGTTGGCTGTGTTTGTTTTTTTCAAATAGGTTGCCTTATGAGGTGATTTCGTTTTTTCGACGAGGAGATCTTTCTGGAAGGGATTGTTCTTTTTCCGTTTGCTTGATCGACGCCATCATGTCGACGAAAAGGACATTTGCGATTTTGCCCTGCGAGGTGGTAAAACGCCTAATAAAGTTATTTTTCGGGTGTGAAGCCGATCCTCCGTGGAAGGTGAGTCTTTCGAAGACTAATGGTATTTTCTTGGCATGAAACAGGGTCGATTTCTATTATAGATCTGCCGGCTCCCACGTGATTTATTTTTTTTGGAGATGGCCGTCGGTCATTAGAAAATACGTCCTGCTGTCCCACTGAACTCCGATGCTGGTTTTCTCGACCACAACGTGTTGTGCAACCTGATTTCCCAGATTTCGCTTCGTCTTTGACGCAACCCTTCACTCCAAGTGGTCCTTTGTCCCTGCTGACCGCGTGGGTCTCGAGCACCCTTCAGTAACCAGTCAAGTATGGGCTGTCGCAGATAACACCTCCTGGGGACCTACTTCAAGCTGGTGACCTATGTCAGGAGTTCCTGGAGTTCTGAGGTGCTGGGTCAGAGTACTCAACGAATCGGGTGAGCTCCATCCAAAAAAAGGGTTTTTTTTTATTTTTTTGGGCATAATGATGAATTATTGATTCCACCAATGGTAGTGCCTATCACATTTATTCATAGTGAAGTAACGTGTGGATAAAGTATAGCTAAGCATTTAGGTTTAGGCCACTGTGGTTTATATACAGGAATAATATAAAGTACATAGTTAGCAACGAATGTGATTCACAGAGGTCTTTGTAAACGTATGCAGCTGCACGCGGTAACCGGTGTCTCAGTAAGCTTATGAATACTACTAGTAGTTGTCTCACTTGGTAAATTGCATATTTAATCATTTTCCTTTTGGGATATACTGTCACCAAGAGGTGTCATATTTATCATGTTTTTGCTATGAATCACCATGTCTTTTCACTAAGAAGCCTACAGTGAATAAACTACATTTGACCAAATTCCATACTGTTTTGATTTCTTATTTTTCAAATTCTTATTTTCTTATTTTATCAAATTTAAGTGGCGCCCCCTTTCAAAATATATAAAAAAACTGATAATAATAACATCTGACCAACCCACGTCCAAGCTCTCCAGACACATTGGCTGCCGTTCCTTGACAGCACCATTTTGCTGATTTTGGTACTTATTCTGGATAAGTCTTTAGAAAAATGCAAAAGGTGGTGACACGATTTAGGATACATATATGTATTTATAGTATATTGTGTCAAAAGGGTTGAATATGAGCTTTAGCAGCCCGCGGCTGGTAGCTGGCTGCTGAAGAGTTTTGTGCATATGTGATACACAACTGTTTTTCGCCTACCATGAATATTGAAAAAAAAAAGGAATATAACAAATATGTTAACAGTTCTGTTTCTTTCGGTTCTTGATTCCAAACTTTGATTCATACTAATAAAAATTTATGTGAAACGACAAAATACGCATCATGCAAGTGGCAGTCAAAGCAAGTCTAGCTAGTGAAGAACTACACAATCGTGTTGTTATGAGTTCAACGGCCCAATGGATGATATAGATTACTTCAGGTCATATTTTTAGGTAGAAAATACGTACTTTCATGCAGAATTCGCAGTGATGGCCAGTGGTGAGATTGCCGCAAGGCATGCAAGTGGAAGAATCGTCGACACAGCTGGCATGTCCGTTGCACTGACATTTCGGACACGTGGTGAAGTGCCACCGCTCCGGAGGACATGTGGACGAAGGCAGAGACTGAGTGTGTAGAGTTGGACCTGTCACGTCATAATTACATCAATGATGAACATCTTTCGAACAAATACCAATTTGCTATTTAGTTGCCGAAGGAGGAATAGCGTTTTGCTCTTGAGGTACAAGGTAGATATTACTTATTTCAACTACCTTTGATGCCGTATACAGTGTGACGATTTGTTTTTAGGTCACCTCTTACAAATTTATTGTTTTTAAATTGCGGAGCTTGATGAAATCGAAAAGCGCGCCACATTTCAACAGAATCCAAGGCTTAGTACGTCTATATTCCAGAGTGAATTTTCAGGATTTCATAGTAGTATTTCTTCAAAAAACAAAAAACATGCACGCTATTGGTTTTACTACCGTTCAAAATGGATGTGCACCTAATTTAAGTCAAATCAAAAATGCACTATACTTTTTGCGTTCATCATTTCACTTTAATAGTCAATTTACCCATGCAAAAAACACTTAAACAGTTGATTTTCGAAAGTGACATATCGAGGTGTTGATGTGTTGTTATAACAGTTTGTGTAGTGATGAGAATATTACTGTTGATATTTAACTTGAAGGAAACCAAATTTCAATTGTACGTCGCCATAATATCCGTTCGACAAGAGAAAATGATGATTTTGGCTACGAAATCATTTTAACTCTAAAGTTTTCGACAAAATTCAGTACAGGCCCATCTCAAAATTCGTTAAATGCATGAGTTTTTTTTTTCAATATGAAAGCCTGAAATTTCACTCCTGAAAATATAAGTTATAGGCTTTAGATGTTGTTGGAATGTGTTATTTTTTGTTCATAAAAGCAACTGCACCAAACTTTCAAATTGAAAATTATCCGGTCGAAATCTCACAAACAATCAACATATTACAAGGTGGCTCGACAACAAATGGATCACACTGTATATTCATATATTTTTCAAGAATATGTTTTGTCGAAAAGGAAAGAATACATATAAGAACGCATTGTGATGTAACATATATTACAAAAAAAGCAAAATTTAGGATCGCATTACGTATCACGAAAGTGACAGGAGACTAGCTGGATTTATAATAATTTTATGTGACACATGAAAGACAGATGAATTTTTGATTAGGTCAATTTGTATATATCGTCAAGATATAGCTACCGTGTTACTGTTCAGCATGATGTGTGCAGCAACTCATGGGACGAGAAATAGAGAAAATATGAAGGAAAGTATGGCCACATATCACCGTAACTACGCCACTGGTTAACGAGAATGAATTTCCCATATTACGAATTTATGCAATTTGCAATGTTGCTCACATAATTTGCTCAGATAATTTGCGAGAAAATGTTGCGATATGGGGCTGGCTAATGAGAAAATATTGAATTGGGCAAATTGAAGGAGATTCAATGATCTCATACGGGAACCTCCAGATGTTCGCAAAACGGGTTCTAATATAATTTTATTGGCTTGAATTCTCACACATGGTACTTGAACATGCAATCATCGAACTAAGCCTCGTCACATTGTCTGTGAACATTTACAATTTCTTCTAGCATATGATTTTTCAATCATCCTGTATACAATATACATTCTTTTACTATACTGGAATCTGTACCAACTTCAATATTTTTCGCAAAATGTTCACCGACATCACTATAATGATTGTTGGAGCATTTGCAATGGTTTGTTCATCCTTTATAATTACATTTTCCAACTGTATTTCTTTTATAGTTTCCGTACTGTATCCTATTTTTCCGTCTAGCTCATCAACGTCCTGTCACATGTTTTTTTTTCAATATCCAGTTTTTTTTCGATGGAGGATAAGATAAAATTTGTTTTTCGTTTTTTTGTAACGTTTTGTCCAGCATTTGTATCATCATCATTTCATTCTTTATGTTGATTGATTCTGCGTCGTTGCGGGCCAGCCCGCTTCGTGACGGAGCGGTCGGGCCATTTATAGACAAATTCTGCGCTGCGGGCCTTGTGAGAACCGGGAATCCGGCGGGTCGAGCATGCGGGTTATGTGAGATGTGGGATCATGCGACCTGTGTGAACTGTGCGGTCTGATTTTCCGTCACTCAAAGGTGAGTAATCGAATTCTGAGATGATCTATATTCATTTTATATATTACACATTCAATTAACTATTTCTGAAATGACCCATGTTCATTTCATATTAATATTGAAAATGCGCATGAAGAAGCAATAATTACATGAATCAACGCAGGCCGAATTGGCCCTGCGGGCTAACTGGCTAACAAACCGTGCGGACTGAATTTGCATTCGGGCGTAACGGGCCTGACAGGCCGTGCGGGGCCAACAGGCCAAACGGACCTAACGGGGCGTGTGGGCCGTGCGGGACTCGCGGGACGGGTCAGAATGAACGCAGTGCGTGGCGGACCCAACATTCGCGAACTACGGACCGCGCGGGCCACCATTATATTTCATTTTTTGATTTTTGAATATACAGGGCCGATCGAGA
The DNA here is from genome assembly GCA_963576655.1 of Gastrophysa polygoni. Taxonomy (NCBI): domain Eukaryota; kingdom Metazoa; phylum Arthropoda; class Insecta; order Coleoptera; family Chrysomelidae; genus Gastrophysa; species Gastrophysa polygoni. The sequence goes on from OY755092.1 coordinate 1,342,052, forward strand.
AAATCAGGCCAGTGCAGAGCTCTAACCAGCAGTGATCAACTGACTGTTGTCTAAATTGCACATCCAGACGAATCGATAGCCCTTTCCTTATCATGTTAGTTTCAATGCTCCTCATAAGTCAATGAGGAGGCAAGGGTGCATTTAGTAGAGAATAGGTATATCTTTGGCTCACCGGCATATCCCCCCGGCATGCAAGTGCCCAAGCCGGTCCTCGAGCCGTCGTCGCACCAGCCGCAGGCCGGATCGTCGCGGCATTTGGCGCACGTCTTGTAGAAGCCGCACTGCGAGTTCTCCTCGCTGCCACGCGTCCGGCACTTTGTGTGCACCGTCGTCCATTCGCGGCACTGTCCGTACGGGAAGCTCGACGTGTACGCGTTCTTGTCCACGCACCTGCAATTATCATTTTTTGTTTATTTATCAACTCGGAATCTCCAGGTCGAACTACGAAGTTTTACGAAGGTTAAAAGTGAAGCATAATTGAAACGTGAGTTACAGAAAGCAACATATTCTAGCATGAAGTGCTTGAAATGCCTTCTGGTAAAGAAATGTTTCGGCTGTATTATACAGTTTCGTTAATATTGGATTCATATTTTCATAGCATGATGCAATAATTATTCAGGGGAATTCCGGCGAAATAATGAGACTGGCAGAAACGATTCGTTTTTGAAAGTTGACAGAAATTTGACGAAATATAACGGAAAGTTCAGTACATTTAAGAGATGCCAAAAATTTTTGTGAAATAAACCTTCCAATCACCGAAGTTATGTCAGATGGAATTCGAAGGACAGCATCTGAAATTTCCAGATAATGTTCCTGAAATTTCGATGAATGCAGGAGATACAAACTTCCACCATTTCTGACATTTCTCTCGACATAAGCAGCAGTCATACTATTAATAAACAATATTACTAGATTGTACAAATACATATTCTGTAATTATTTCTAGCTCTTGTAGTTTGGGAACTTTCAGTGAACTATTATTGCTTCGCTGTGAGTCTCAGTTATGAAAACAATAACTATTCAAGTACCTGCCTATGTAACGAGTTGTATTCCTATTTTTAATAGTGATTCAGGTGAAAAATCATCTGATGATAGTCATTTCTTTCATTTTTGTTTCATATTTTTCGATACTTGATCATTTTAATGATTTTGCAGTGTGAATTAGTACAATTTTTGCTTCTATTAACATAGATTTCTGATAGCGAGAGTCACACAGCTATGTCTGAACTGTCGATCATCTGATATTCATTACTTGCAGACATATCAATCTTCGAAAAACCCAAAACATAATCGTGTATTAATGGAGCTCACTAATACACGGAAAACAACGATTAGTATGCGCTCTCTTCAAATCAAAAATATAACAATATGTTTCTATTTCTCAAAAAGTTACTAGGCGGCAGTGCGCAGATGGGAGCCTTCAGGTGCGCTAGAAGAGTTAGTACCACGCCGAGTAGCATGCTACCATTTTTGTACTGCTTGTGAACCGATTAGCGATACCGAGTACCGAGAACATCTACTTCATTGACATTCATAGTCCTTTTTAGTGTTCCACATTTTATTACGTTTTGCATGACATTTTTATTTTTGATTGAATTGTAGAGGATTTCGGTAATCACATGATTATATATCTCAATTGTTGCAATGAACTTGGAAACGATAACAGAATGAAGAAATGAGAATAAAGAGACATTTCGCACGATATATTACAATCCACTTTTCAGGTAAAAAATGGGGTTGTACATATCATTCGAAGGAAGTTCTAGGTAGGGATCGCATTTTGACGTTGAAGAATGTCAATTCATCATTAAAATTTGACGTGTTCCGGGATTTTTCATAAATATGTATAGTAACCAATATGATGAATTTTATTCTGTTTGGCTTTTACACACTGTATATCGATCATTGGCTGGCATCCAAGGGCTCTAAGGACAACCAGCCCGAGAATTCCAGAAAACAGCTGCTGCATCTCTAGGGAAAGTCTGCTGAAAATTTAGAAAATCCTTTTTTTTTCAGTTTCCATATTATACAGTCCACCATTCAAACTTATTTTGAGATGAAAACTAAACGATGATGCATATACAAATGAAATGGATAGGTATAAATATATTAATTTATGAGTTGAAAATGAGTGATAATAATATCTGTTTCAGGAATCTTTCGGATATATTGAAAAAGTCAACTTCAACTCTATTATCATTACATGTAATCCTTTATAATGGAGAATACTTTCCATAATTGTCTATGAAATCAACTACAAATGTCCGACATTTTCTAGTTATTCCAGCATAGTTATACCTACTTACGACAGCAAATTGGGACAATTAATTTCAGAATTCAGAATTTCAGCTTGCGAAAAAATCTGATCACATTCTATTTCGAACTTTTTTTCTATATTATTGATATAAATGTCATATGTTGGTTACCAAGCATATGAAAAATATTCAAGTATTGATGTAATGAAAGAATAGTATCATTCTATTGATATTGGTAAATACATACTCTGATGGTTCTCCATACGGATCCAATCATTTATTGAAAACCTGTTTGAGGTGGAGGTAAGAATTTACTTCCACACTTTGCCTTGTCAATCATTGATGTGCCACGAAGTACGCCTACTCGAATTCGAAATTGATTCAAAGTTTCGCTCATCGTCGACAGCTACCACGCAACCCAAAATAACAGTAGTCACGAACGAGGAAACTCAAACAGACAGCCATTAGATGAATTGATAGAAAATGAATGAGTGCGCATATGGATTGTTTCAAGATCGGCAATCTTCGGACATTTCAGCTGCCATCTTTGTTAAGAGCGGGGTCTCACTGCCTACTTCTGAAACTCAAGATGGCGGTGCGATGTCCGATTGCAATATAATATGAGACTCTTCAAGACGCTGGGATTGATTGTAGTTTCCTTCTTTCTACTTCCGCCGTCTCGATTTAGACGATGGCTGCCCGTTTGTGTTTACATCGCTGACTGTAGAACCGAATCGTCAGGATAAATTTTTGCTTTGACAGAACGCGGAATTTTGGACTGAATTTGTATTTATGAGAGTAGTTGAAAACATAATATCAATATGAAGCATTTCATTCGAAGCAAAAAGGTTACGATACATGTGTTTTTTTTAAGCTTTTAGTTAGTTTCATTAAATCTTACAAGTTGAATTTGACCCACTTCTAATTGATTGATTCAAAATTTGGCAGGTGGACATAATTTATGGTGACAATGAATTATGATAGTTTTGTTAAAAAAATATCAGATGAGTTTTGCGATTATAGTCTGATTCTATTCAAAATTGGTATTAGGTGATTTCGGGGTCTGATATTATGAGTTTTTTTGTCTGAATTAGAGTATTCAACAAGGCGGCTCCGAAATGGCAGACGAGTTTTGTGATAATGGTTGGATTTGATTCGAAACTGGTAGGTGTCTTGGGTTTTTGGATTCGATAATTGTAAGGATTCATGTGTTAGAATTCAAAAAATGACAGGAGAGTTTATTTATAATTACCCCATTCTATTCGGTCTCTGGGGGTTTTTTGGGTCAGACATTAAGATTCTTCGGTCAAAATTCTAAAATTCAACATGGCGGTTCCAAAATCTGGGGGTTCGAAAATAATGATTTTTTCGTCAAAATTCAAAAATTCAACATAGCGGCTCCAAAGTGGCGGACGAGTTTTGTGATTGTGGACCAATAATTCTATTCAAAATTGGTAGGTATATTGGGGGTTTCTGCGGTTGAATTTTTTTTTTTTTTTTTTAGTTTCTTCTGTCCTTGTGTCTGTCTGTCTGTAAAAAAATCTTGCAAGTTAAATGAATGAGAGAAGAAAAAACAAAACAAGATTTTTTTAGTTTTTACTGAAGAAAAAACTGGAAACTGGCGCACTGTTGTGGCGCTGCTTATACAGGATGTTACATTACTGTTTCACGAAACTTCAAGGTCAAGAAAGTTCGTAGCTTAATTTTCGAAGAAAAAATTAATACCAAATGAAAATGGGAAAACTATAATACTCTAGGAAATCTATTCACCTGCATACGGATAATATACGTATGCGCGGATAACTACGGCAAAACAAGAACTCACTTATTGGAAATGAAATCGGTTGAGTCCTCATTCAGGAATTATAAGAAACATGAAATATTCAAAGATTTTTTTTTTCAAATTGTATACCCTGCACCTTAATAATGATAATTTAATAATAATAACTTCGTTCCGAAAAAAAAAAATAGTTTACAAGCATATATAAATGCTAATAAAGTTGGTTTGGCGGTATGTGCGATCATACTTGTTTCGCAGGAAATACAATTACGATTACAATAATGGAAACATAGATACAAAAAGTGAAATTATGTCGAACGAACAATAGAAGTAAAATTTCATTGAAACCTAATTACAGTGGAAATCTCACAAAATATATTAGAGTAAAATAAAAAAATAAGTACAAGAATGATAATAATGGTAAAGGCTGTGAACTATGTACATCTTTCTATATATGACAAGTACACAAATAATTTTCGTACTCAATAAGTGAGCAACACTTGTTTCGAGACGTAAAATCTATCATGAATCAGCACCCAACCAATCAATTCATAAAATAATAATCAATGTATGTAAAATCTGAAAAAAACTATCAATAAACTATGCTCACCTACGCACTTGATGCAAAATGACACATACATATATAAATAAACGAATACTTGACTTTTAAAGGATATAACCGAAAGTAATTCTAACGAGTCGAATCATGAGTCCATCTCAAGAGAATAACTACATAACATATAATAGAAAATGTGATGTTGTACCCATATTTCTACCACTGCTAGAGCTGATCAAAAATATTTTTTATTGACGAAATCAGCGATTGTTTGTCTTGCCTGACTGAAAATGAATGATTTGAGAGTCTTTTTCAAAATGTGGAATATATCGATACTGTTATAGAAGGAAGAGTGTTGAACAGTTTTGGAGCTGAGTACGTACTTATAAGTATGTTGGATGAGTGATTTTTTGGGTTAGTGGGATGACGTGGTCATCTTTTTTTTCAGTATTATAACTGTGAGTCGGTAATATATTTTTCTTTTGTAAACGAATCATTTCTAGATATACAGAGTGTAACTTAATTTCAGGTGGTGATTCCTTGTCATGATTTATGAAAAAAAAATTCACATAAACATGTGTCCTAACTTTTTTCGATTTCGAGGAACGTGTCCAAAGTTTAAAAATCGGTTTTTCATGAATAATTGTTTTCTCCAATTTTGATTGACTTTCGTGTGTATTTTGATTGTAATAAGATGCTTCTTGTCCATGAAATTAGATTTTGAATTTTGTTTTCAGTGATGTCGCAGAGGGTAACCTGATTGATATTTACGATAATGAATGAATATTGTACACCGTAAGAAACAGTGGCGTAAAAATCGGGGGTTACAAACATACCTAGTTTCATCAAAATCGACGTGAATATCTTTGAGTAAATATCTTTGAGTGAATAATAAAAAACATATTTTATAGTAACACCTTGACACCTCGTTACTAGGAAATGAAGCAAGTTAGGACACACGTTTGTATCACCCTGTATAAACATTGCAGAACCGAACATGCGATGAGTCTCAGATCAGATTGTAGTGGCTTTTTTCAATCGTTTCTACTGACATATCGAATAATGATGCATATTTATTTTGTATTGGCTCTGAACTCATTCTGAATTACTTTATCGATATCGACTTTCAGGATGCTAGTAGGTATATGAAAATGGTTGTACATTTTTCAACGATTTCCTGTATACACCATACGATTTCCTGTTAACACCAAATTTGTGTGCATTCGGAGCCAATGAATAGTAGTATTATATTGATACTATTTTCATCCATCGATATTCAGAATTTATCTATAACATTCAAACAATGAATGTATGAATCAAGTCCTCTTGCAGAGATTCATTTTCAAGAAATAGACATAGGTATTCTCATCAAATAATCTAACGGATCACCTCTCGTGTAGTCTCCTTCCAGACTGCTGTATTTTGGTTTGCGTGGTAGCTGTCGATAATGAGCGAAAATGACTAGAAACATGATGGAAGTTTATCTATTCATGTCTCAATAAATTCTCAAAATGCTCAAAATTCGCATATTTATGGTCGTAGGAAAAATATTGTACATAACTCGTTGAAAAGTGTATTTCATGCACTTGTTAGATTTTCGCCCTCACCGGTAAGCGGCTCGTGCTAAATATCTACTCGGTGGAATGAATTTCTCTTAATGAACCTATTGACTGAATATTATCCATTTTCAAGGGTACAATACAATAGCATACCTTTATTAAAGGACTCAGGTAAGTAAAGCATCGTTGTGCCAGAGTATTTTTTTCACTTTCAGTATTATAGTTATTTTTTCCGTATATTCATTTTATAATATATTTCACAATATTGTAATATTAACCTATTATCGATTTTTTCGATTTTTCTCTCACTTCGTAATGTTTCAAAATGATGATTCATAAAAATATCTGTCTCATATCCAGAAATATTATTTCTGTCTCCAAACTGTGTTGAGCTGAGCTAAGATTTGTACTATAAATCATCCTCAAGATCCATGTCAGAGCAGTTTCAAGTAATTCTTTTGAGTATTAGTCAGCCCCCTTCCTCTCCACCACCATGCTAATGCTTTGCCATGCCTTCCGTGTTGTCCACAGATGAGAAATAAAGCAGTTCGTGCGATATCTGATTTATTTACCTACGGCAAAAAATACGCCACAACTTGAGCGTTCACATAATATCTTCTAAATTCTAAACTGTGAACTCTGGGCACCAACCTATACCCGAAAGCACCCGAGAGCCCTCGCAACAACAACAACAATCTGCAAACTCTGTACCGACCAGTGTTTGCCAAGGGTATGAAATTCTAGTTTAATTCACTGCGAAAGAGTAGTTATGAATAATCATTGGTTTCCATCTTCCTGACAATTGTTGCTCTATTGCTAATCCACAGAATCAAATATTTCACCGCAATAATATGTACAAGAAAGTCCATTTATTTCGACCCCCTCCATTACTACTCGATAATGAGTGCTACCAACAAAAAAAATGAAAGAAGAAGCTTAGAACTTTCAGTTTGAAATACTGAGAACAAAAAATTGTTCACATAGTTAGGGTGGAATCTATGTGACCTTGTACCTACTCACCTAATGATTGAGAAGCGAGAAAGTGAAGTGTCAAAATTCAAATAAGCGAATGAAAGTAGGTAAGTACTTATACATTATGAAGGGCTGAACGATATTGGATTTGATTTCAGTTATCGATCATCAACAGTCCAATATATCCGAAGATGAATATAGATATATCTGGTATCGATGAGTATATTATTATATACATGCTGTTACAAATTCCCTTTCAATTTCAGGCATGAGGATCTTAGAAACCGTCAGAGAGACAATCAAAAGCAAATGGAGGCAAAGTTACGTATTTAGAATACCGACAAGAAAGCCAAAGAAATCCGTCCATTTCAGGAGATACCTCAAGAAATCGCGAAAAACTGCAATTTTGAATACATTTTTCCATGATTTTATTCAGAGACGAAATGAAAAAATTATTGAACATTGTCATGGCAATTTTTGAATTTCATAATTTTGTGTAGCCTGTTCTGATTTAATCCTGAATCACTTTTCAAATCAATATTTTTCTTGAGGACAACACTGTTAATTATTTTCACGCATTCTGTCGCCCTTTCCTCGCACTTTTTTAGGACTTTTTTTGCTCTTTGATCAGTGATCATTAATCAACGCTGCTCGAGCTTATCGTAGGTGTATTCATTATAATATCATATCTTGGCGATATTTTAGCTATATATATATATATATATATATATATATATATATATATATATATATATCATCTAGCACTCTGACGTAATTTTTTGATTGCGAGGCACAAAAGTAGCCAATAATTACCAAATGAATCAAAAATAAACTTCACGACTAATCAGTCAGCGATTCGATTCCCCTTTCAATTTATTGATATTTCAACACATTTTCAAACACCAAAAATTACGCTTCAGACTCAGATGATATTTTTTATCATATAAAAATAGGTATAGACGCGATCGCCATCTGTTGGTTGTATTGTCGCGAACTGGGGTTAGTCGAAGCCTCCCCCTGACGCTTGGGACGTAGTCAGAATAGAGAAGGGACCTTTCGAGCCTGACTTACTTGGTCGTTACTCGGGACACCCAACACTCAATGAAACAACCACCGTGGGATACTTCCTTCAAAAATTCGGCTCGGTTACATCGGTTAAAAATGTGGCTAAAAACTGGTTCACGCGCAAAAGACTCAAACTGAACAAGAACAAAACACATAATTTGATAGTTTCCTCAAAACCTCATATTCAAAAAGGATAGAATGTACCACTACTGGGCATTGACATTATTTGTATTGTGACAACTTAGACTAGTTACTAATCCAAATGTAATGAAAATCACAGAATTTTCCTTATTTAACTATATCCTATGGTATTCTCCTTCAGGGTAACTCTAGTAATGCGACAGCGGTTTTTAGATCACAGAAGAAGGCTATAAGAAAATTGGCCAATCTTGATTATAGACCATTGTCAACAATCTCTCATCCAACTAGGTGTAATGCCATTCCTTACCCTATTTATATCCACAGTTTAACTAGAGACAGATAAAACAAGAGAAAATTTTCCGAAAACTTACCATGATTAAAATAATTATCATGATTATACCAGATCTGCAGACTTGTTAAATCTTCAACGACATCGATCAGTTGTGAGCTACCAGAATTTTTGAATCTTAATTAATACAATGCTCTCGATAGATCAGTGAAGATATTAGAGTTGAAAAAATCGCAATTTTTGTCTCACCTGCCCTCGTTCTGACACCAGATGCACTCCTCCTGGGTGCAATTCAGGCAGGAGTTGTATTCGGAGCAGACGCTCTGGCACTGGATCGGCTCGACCGCCTCGACAGTCGCGTTCGAATGCGAGAGATGCGGCGCGCATTTGGCATGCTCGAAGCGCCATCTGCAGAACGGCTGCGACGTGCACGCTCTGCAAGTGTGCAGCTGCCGGCAGATCGGCGACGAATCTGTCGCAGCATCAGGAAATTCATTAGGAAATTTCACAAGACATCTAATCTACATCGATAGATAACACAAATCGAGGAAGAAAAACATTCCGTGGTTTTATGCAGGTGAAAGTCTTTTTCTTCGGATCGTAGGCGTTCAACTGAAAATTCTCGGATCTCAATATATTTGTAGTAACGACAGATATATGATCTGCTTTGAAATGTCACTGCGCTTGGAATTCAACCTGGAGAAAATATTAATTGAAAATTTCTACTCATCTTAATATAATGGACGTTTCGGGAACGAATCTGCTCCTGTTTTCAACACAATGAATGAATAATGTTTTTCTTCGTAGAGTTCGTGATTCGGCAGATCGAGAAGAGAAAATCGCACGAAAACTAGAAATAGAAAACTAGATATCCAACTAAGAACTTCAATTTCAATCTGCGTATAAGAGAGCGAAATACATATTACATGATTGTAAATATAGATTTTTGTTGTCAAACAACAACTTTTACATCAACACACAAATTACACAAATACTGCCAACCGCTTTTCGCTTTCACATTGCATGACTTTATGAAACCACGAAGCAAGTGGAACTTTTTTTTCGGATCGTAGGCATTTACTGAAAATTATCGAATGATTATTCGATTTAGGGTATATTGAAATCGCGGTTTTACTACCATTCGTGACTTTATTCACCAACACCATTTTCTGACGAATATACCAGCACATTGTTATGAGATACTATCAAAGGTAAATGATTTTTTAATATGCCCATTCTATAATAATAATAATGCTAATCAAAGGTTTCTTATAGATATTGCTCTCAACGGAAATATCATCTATTATGCCACCACGCGCGATTCCTAGTAGACAAACCAGACGAGCTCAAGCTGGTCACCCCTACACTGTCAGGCTCGAGACCTGTCGAACATCGCTGTACCAAGCATCATTCATCAATAGAACGGCGAAGTTATGGAATTCTTTGCCTAGTGAAGTTTTTCCTGATGCTTACAACCTCCAAACTTTCAAGAAAAATTCCAACACCTTCCTACTCTCCCAAAATTCCACCGCTGGCTAACACGATGTTCCTCGAACATTATAGGTTTCTCTTTCGTGTTGTCCACAGATAAAAATATATATATATATATTCAACTTACAACCACAAGAAATTAGAAATAATCCCAAGTAACATATTTCTAGAGAAGGTTAATCGTATATCGGTATATATCCACTGAAATATCCACATAGACAGCATCTCATTACTGCTCTCATCATAATCATTTCACGATTCCGTCTTCGAAATAGAATTTAAAATTTCGTCTGCTCATACTATTCGCATCATGATTGATAAAGCATTTCTGCTCTCCTGATAGTGATATCAGAATTATTCTGTCTTCGAAATAGAATGAGAACTTGTGCTCAGATATGGAGATTGGTGGTACTGGGAACCCTCAGGCGTTTCTGCTATCCTGATACTTATTTCATGATTTCGTCTCAGAAATGGAATTAAAAAAAAAATCGTTTGGTTGAATCAGGGTGGATACGAGTCCTGATACGAATATACGAGTTTGCTGGATATATCAATATGGATACAATATAGATTTCTTATTCTTTCTGGAAAATTTCACATTGTACAAATACTTATAACTAGCTGGTACCCATCACGTCGCTGCCGCAAATGGAATAATTTTTGAAAATATTGTTTGAAACAGCATTATTTTTTTCCGGACGACGACCGAAGGACCACCCGAAAGGTTCAGCGAAATATATTTATTTCATTTTCTTTATATTTTTCCAACATTTTTCCAAAAAAGAAATTAAATTATATATACATTGCGATGATGACACACAAGACCGGTAACTTCGTGATATGTGCTATGATAACGTTCAGCAGACCATTACAATATTGTTCATGCCTTTAACCTTCGCGCAAGTGCAAGCAATGAGTTGACCAAATTTCATTGCAATAGGATGAACATACGGCAGCGCAATACGCAAACATTCATTTTTATATATTAGATCAGTTGGCAACACCGGGCACGAACCTAATCCGAAGCGATCTTTGGCAGCACGGAACAGAAAGCTGTCCGAATGGCATTTTCCATACGGAATGAAAAACACTATTTTTTTCTATTTTTCGACTGTTCTTAGTTTTTCCTACCCCTGTATTGAGGCGAACAAAACACAAAAATTGTGTGGATTTATGAAACCACGATGCAAGTGAAACATTTTATCGGATAGTAGGTATGGCAGCACTCAAGAGAGACAGGATCTTAGATTAAAGACTTTAGAGATACCCATATATTCGTAACTTTCGACAATGGAACCTAACCTGACCTCGCGTTTTATGTGAGCCACATATTTCAATAATAAAAAAAATTCTATATGAATGAATTGAGCTAACTATCATATATTTGTAGCTATCGCTGCGTTCATTCAAATTTCTATGAGGAAATAATTTAGATGAACAAACGTTCCAAGAGTACTTCAATGATCTGAGAAGAAAACACCGATGGATTATTTTGTATGGGGTTATCTCAAGTCTACGGTTTACAAGACCACTGTGAATACTGTAGAACAATTATGGCAACGTATCCAACAGGCGACGAATAATCTTACAGGCGATGAAGAAGTTATGCAAAGAGTACATTTCAACTTTTTGCGTCGTATAAATCTTTGTATACGTGAAAATGGTGAACATTTTGAACAATTTTTATGAAATATCTGTTAATTGTTTTATTATTAATTATGCTCTAAATCACTAAAATTGAAATTTTGTCGAAACCATTAGAGGAATCGACTTTTGTCAAGAGTACCTTTTTTGTAGTGAATGAGTTGAATAATTTAGATTTCATATTGAAACTAATTTTTTTCCATTGGCGTAGGAGTTTTAGATGTTTATTTACTGAAAAAATCAAGTTCTACGCCCATGGAATGATATTCATTATGATTATGATATGAGTTTCATTGCCCGATGAGTCTATGCCAACGTACCAAATTTGAAAAAAATCTCATGAGCCGTTCAAAAGTTTGAAGCAAAATCGATTTGAAAATTTCAACTTCAGAGCCGTCTAGCGCCCAAACTAAGCAACTTTTTACTGAGGTAAGTTTGCTTGTATCGAATTGTTTTGGTCTGAAGAATATGTGGTAGCTTTTTGTAAAGACCTTTTAGGGACACCCTGTATAGTATATATTCCAACCAAATATTGTGCCTATATTGACTGAATGATTCCTAAATAATTTTACAAACAACAGTTGGGTTCAATATCGTGACTCACATCCACGGTATTACTCCGCATATACGGATCCAATATTTTTCCCCGTCATTTCTCAATATTGAATATTTATAATTGTAACAATTGTTATACACTTCTGTGGCTTTTCTATGTTTACTAAAAAATGTCTTTACTGTACATTGTACTTATTGTATTATAATATTATTATTGTAACTGATGATGAATAAACATTATTATTATTATTATTATTATTATTATTGTTATGTTACATTCAATTTTTCATTCACTTACATTCGCAATCAATGAGTAGGTCCCATTTCGCGAATGCCTTGGGCAAGAAATGTGGAGGACGTAAAGTCATGGACTTGCGAACAATGCGATGAACTACTGAAATATTCCACAATGAATACTGGTCATTTCAGTGCAATCATGTCCAATCTATACCCCCAACGACACTATGAAACGTTGAACTTTTTCCGAAAATTACTGATTTCTGACATTATACATTTTGGGCAAGGCTGAAAGGAGCTCCAGTACCCAAAACAGATGATTGCCATGACATATTGAATATATGACGGGACAAACTCCCGTATTACTGTAAATTTGTCAGTTTTTGGTTTTCCATTGAGGCGAAGATGGAAAAAAAACCTTTTTTAGTACTAAAACTGAATTTCTCAATAGATTAAACATTGCATCTGCAACAAATTATTGCCTAGAAGTTTCGCATTCCCTCGAAACTCGAAATTATTGAACAACATAATATTCTTGATCTGAATCCAAATAATAACATTAACTGCTGCAGTGATAAGAAAACAATATCGAGATCTAGCATTGAAGAAGGTGATATTTTTACTGGAATCTACAATATTTCGAAGCTGTTTTTCAAGTCACTTCTGAAGTTATATCCTCATATGATAGTTATTTTGTTCGAGAGTTAGATGGCACCAATGTCCAAATATGAGGTGAAATGGACTGATGAAATTGAAATAAATGTCATTTATTGATATGGTGATTTCCAGAGATATCAATTTAATTACCTATCGGACACTCTCCCAGTTTAGAAATAGGGTTCGGTTCGGTATTGTTGCCGGCTATCTTGGGGCACTTCTTGTTTATATTGCAGGAATTGCCGCACCACACGCATCCGCTGGTGGTTTGGACACAACTGAGGCAATCCTCCATATCTTCGCATTTCTTCGTGTTGTGAATAATGGTAGTGGTCGCTGCTGAGCGGTTCAACTTAGGACACCTACAATGATATTCGAGAATGTTTAATCCTTTATTCAATCAGTTATAATAATAATTGTACAATTAACGTCTCTATTCTTTTCGACAGCTTCAGCTTCAGAGAGAAGCGGGCGGGGGTATTTCAATTTGGAGAATAGATCTCTGATGAATTGTTCTTCTACTCACTGACAGTACTGTAGTTGACTGAACAGCAGCTATTGTGCAATTTAATTTGTCCGTAGGTTTTGCGTTGGTCAACTATTTTCGGGGAAAATGTGATATATTTAGTTTTCCTAATATTGAGAGTTGAAGAAGAAGAATCGAAATGAAATTTGTGTGGATTTGTTCCTATTTTTGTTTCACTTGTTCCTTTTTTCCAGAAAACATTAGGGCTGTATCGTCAGCGTAACAAACAAGAGAAACCATACCTGTTGATGTGAGTCTCTTCTTTTCGCAGGATCAAATCTCTGGAAACGTGCTGCGCCAGTCTGCACGAACCCGATTTCGAGTCCCAGACGCATTTCACGCCCGACTTGCTGTTCAGGCAGGCGGATTCGGTCGAAGATCCGCAATCTCCGGGCGTGTACTTCAACATGTCGGACAGCATTTGGCCGTCGAAGCCACCGTAGATGTACAGGGAGCCTTCGAAAACGACGGCCGAATGCCCGAACCTATCTCAAAGGGTAGACATTAGGTAATGGACCGGTCGGTATCGACATTGATATTTGGAAAAATTGACGAAAATTGACAAAAAAAAAACAACGTAAGGTTATATGAAACCACGATGAAAGTTGAACTTTTCCTTCGGATCTTATCAACTGCATTCAGAGTATATCAAAATCGCGTTTCGTGTCCTCATTAATCCACATCATTATCTGAAGAATATATCAGAACATTGTCATGAAACACAATGAAACTAATCAAAGGATTCTTACTAATATTGCTCCCAAAATATTCAACTTACTAACCCATGAAATCAAAAATGATCCCACAAGTGGAATCTTTCAGAAGAATTATGCACAGTTGTATATTGGAAAACATCCAAATATTTCTATTTCATTCATTCCCGTTCACCTAATATTCAATTCCCGATTTAGTCTTTGAAATGGAATTTACATTCTCTTTCATACGATCTGCATCACGATTGATACAGATCGGTTTATGGACAACTTTCAAACTGCCAGTGACGCTTAAGTGATCGTTTTCGACGATTTGACAATACTTGTTGAAGAAGTTATTATGATATAGATTATTAGTTTGAGATGTTAGCGAATAACTCTAAGGGCTATCCACTGTGAATGCCTATTTGGCGCTGAGCTCAGGTTATCGGTAAATACTCTCGGGCGCCACCTATATTATAGCTCCGCTCAGATTTCAGTGAAGAAAGAATGAAAGATCATTCTCGAAATTACAGATAAATCATTCGAAATCGAGAGTAAGAACGTATTTGAACTGAGAATCAAAGATCGTAACCTAAGATTTCTCATCATCCTGATCACTTCACAGACAGAGTATGAAAGGGGAAAAAAGAAATCAACCATAGCAATAAAAGACAAAATTAACCAAATTCGAACGAACACGAAATGAAATTCAATGATCTGAAGAATGATATGAGAGAAATCAAGGAGAAGGAACCAGATTGAAGTTATATGTAGAGAAGAAACATTGGAACCAGAAATGATGTAATACCTAGGAGATGAAGGAGTATCTTGGCTTTGGAAAATTCATAAGAGAACATGGGAAAAAAAGGGAAATACCAAAAGACTGACAGAATAATCTGATTGTGCCCATCTACATCAAATATATATCAAATATATATATCAGATATAATTTGGCGACAGAAACATCTTTCAAACGCACGTGCATTATAGTTGAATTTTCTGGTGGTTAATGTGGATACTTTAGGTTGAAATTTATTTCAACCTGTAGTGAAAATAGTGGAGAATATATTTAGTATGTCCATATTCAATGGAAAGTAGAAAATCCTCACGTAATTAGTGTTTAAGGGACAATTCGTACAAGGTAAACCAACAAAAACTACCAGAACCAGAACAAAAAGTGGCTGAAGTAAAAAACAAATGTTTTATTAAGCTGCATTATCAGCAGATGAAGATAAGAATTTAAAGGGACAGGTCCGGCTTAAAGAATTTAGAAATAATAATTGATATAAAATTTTGAAATGGATGAAACTTGTACTAAATGTGATGATCCAATTGGCGATAAAGACTATGTAGTATGTGATGGATGTAGTGATATAACACATGAAAAGTGCACGAGTCTTGCTCCATCGGAAGTCCGAGCTGTAGTAATAAAAAAGAGAACATTATTTTACTTTTGCCAGACTTGTAAGGATGCTTTCAAGCAATTACCTAGTCTGGTCAGAAAATTGAACGAAATGATGGAAACCATAAAAAGGCTCACAAATGAGAATAATCAACTCAAACAAAAATTGAGTGATCAAAATAACTCTCAGGAAGTGGACCACTTTGAGATGATTCAAGAAATACAGGAAAGACAGATAAGAGCATCCAATGTAATTGTAGAGAACATTCAAGAATCAAGAAGACAGGATAAACAAGATAGAGCCAAAGAAAATACAACCAACGTCGAAAGTGTTCTACAAGGTATCAGCAGTGAGGTGAAAATTAAAAAAGTCTTTCGTCTTGGAAAATTCTCTGAAGGAAGAAATAGGCCGCTAAAAGTGATTTTAGATAATGCTGAGGAGGCCATGAAAATTCTCAAGAATAAAAAGAAGTCGCAGGTTACTGGAATAAGCATGTACAATGATCAAACGAAGATGCAGAGGGATTACTATTTTGCAGTGAAGAAGAAACTTAATGAAATTATTGATCAAGGTGATAAAAGTAAAACGATAAGATTTATCAACAATATTCCTACAATCGTAGACATTACAGAACATCGAAACAAACAAAAAAACTGAATGAGTATCCTGATATACCATATGGCTGAGATATAATATACCTAAATATTCAAAGCATAATAGCTAACTTGGATCAACTAATTACCGAAATAGTATGCTACAATCTGACAATTATTATACTTAGTGAAGCAAGAACCACAACAGATATTGAGGATATGGAGATTGAAATCAACAACTACAAAACAGTAAGATGTGACTCAACTAGTAGATATACATGAGGAGTTATTATATATGTAAGAAAAGACATTAGTTTCAAGATTTCAAAAAAGTTTGTAATTGATAGGGTGTACTGGTCAAGATTTCTCAAGGTGAAAATGCATGGTGAGAATTGGTTTATAGGTGGTTTATATCGCTCTCCAAGCTCTGATAGCGATGTATTTTGAGATGATTTTGAAAATTGGAGTGAGGATATTTTTGACTCACAAAATAAATGCATATTAGTAGGTGATTTCAACATGCAATACCTTGAAATAAATAACAGGTATGTTAAACAATTCAGAGCATTCATAAATTCTATAGGCGTTGAACAATTGATTGAGATACCGACAAGAGTAACAAACTCAAGTAGCACAACAATTGATTATGTTCTAACAAATACATCCAATATAAGCTGCACAGTTCAAGAAACACCAAAAATTACAGATCATTCTATAATAACAATAACTATCAAGAACCAAAATCAATTCAGAAATATAAATAAAATAACTTTCAGAAATTACTCTCAGAATAATCTAGATGAATTGAATAATAAACTAATATTATGTGACACTTAGTTCTAATGATGTTGATTGTATTTATAAGAACTTTATAGAAAATCTGGAACAAAATGTGAATATAATATCGCCACAAAAAACCACTAACTGCAAATACAATAATCTGCCATGGTTTGACTATGAGGTAATTAATCTAACCAATGATAGAAATGAAGCGTACCGCACTTTTCGAAATAGTACTGATATAAACGAAAAAACAGTACATTGGGAGAACTATAAGAAATGTAGGAATGCAGTAGTGAATACCCTTAAGAGAAAGAAAAAACTATACTATGAAAACAAAATAGATTCAAATATAAGTAATCCAAAAAAAATGTGGAAAACATTGAAAAAACTGATACATCCTAATAATCCTGAAATTCCAAGTATTATAACATCTAATATAGATGGTAACAATATCTCAATTAAAGATGATGTAGATAAGGCTGAGAACTTCAACATATATTTCCTTGATAGCATTACACTTACATTACATTACTTCTATTATTCCCACAGCAATTTGGTCAGCTACAGAACTTCCTCAGATAGAAAGTAGGATATCACATTTTGAAAAACTAACTCTCAACAACCTGAAAAGTTTGGTATGTGAAATAGAGGATAAATGCAATTCTGATGTAATCAATGGTAGGGTTCTGAAAAGTATATTTCAAGTAATTGGTCATGTCATTTTGAATTTCATCAATACTTCACTTCTGGTAAATTTCCAGAACAACTTAAAACTAGTACAGTTATACCAATTCCAAAAATTATTAACACTACAGAGGCTCAGAATTTTAGAACAGTCAATACGTTGCCCTGTATGGAAAAACTACTTGAAATGGCAGTATACTCACAAATTAATAACTATATAAAGAATAATAATTTACTAATGGATTATCAGTCGGGATTTAGAGCAAACCACTCTTGTGAAACAGCCTTACAAGCAACAATTTCGAAATGGAAATTATTGATGGACGAAGATAAATATATTGTAATAGTTTTTTTGGATTTCAAAAGGGCATTTGAAACTATAGATATTTTAATAAAGAAACTGCAATATTATGGATTTGACGGTTATGTTTTGAAATGGTTTACAGACTATTTTACTAATCGCTTTCAATCAACAAAGGTAAACGATGTAATATCACAAAAGAAATCAGTAATCTCTGGAGTACCGCAGGGTAGCGTATTGGGACCATTGTTATTTATTCTCTACTTGAACGATATTAGTTACGTCAAAGAATGTGAGTTTATAAGTCTTTTTGCAGATGATACTATAATAGTTGCAAGTGACCAAAATCTAAATATGGCAGTTGAAAAGATTAATAACTCTTTGAACAACATATCAGAATATTTGAATATTAATAAATTAAAACTAAAGCAATGATAATGACATCTAAATATAAATATAACCAAATTGACTTAGACCAGATTAATATAGAAATATATAATAAGAAAATTGAAGTCGTGACAGAGATGAAATACCTAGGATTCATGGTTGATAATACCCTGTCATTAAATAATCATTTTAATTATGCTGCAAAAAAATCAGTAAAAAACTTTTTCTCCTGTCTAGAGTGACATCTCATTTAAGTATACAAGCGTCTATAACAGTTTATAGAACAATCATCCAACCGCATTATGAATACTGTGCTAGCCTGCTCTACTTAATGAGTAATAATAATATTGCTACTCTCCAAAAACTTCAGAATAGTGGTATGCGTATTGTTCTCAGATGTAACAGGTATACACCTACCCAACTGATGCTGAATGTACTGAATTGGTTATCTGTAAAGGATAGACTGTTCTATTTTTCAATGGTATTTATTTTTAAAATATTGCATAATTTATGTCCTGCTTACTTTGGAGAATATATAACAATTTGTTATCAAATACACAACTATGCTACTAGGAACAATAGAGATTTCAATGTAATGAGAACCAATTATAGTAAAACCATGAATTCTTTATTTCACCTTGGGCTTTTGAAATACAACAAACTTCCAAACCACATAAAAGAATGTTCAACACTCAATTCATTTAAATCAATGCTACTTGATTATATTAGGAATAATATTATCTAGGTAAATAATCAAAGGTATTTTTTATTATTATTATATTCATGTACTAATAGAAAAAGATGTATGTCATAGTGAATGGTGTGTGTGTGTGTTTTGTCATTAGGATAGGTTAAGTTAGGTAATTAAATATATATTTTGTATTCAATTTATTTATGTAACGTATTTGTATATTAGGATTTCCTATTTAATGAAGATTTTCTTTACAAGAAAGGAGAACACCTGAATTGTGAAAACAACAGGGCAATATGCCTGTCATCTATAAGTTTCGAAACATACACGAGAATAATAGAGAAGAAATTTGTAGAGAAAGACTCAAGGGAGGAACAATCAGTCTTAAGACCAGAAAGACATTCAAACAACAAAATATACAAATATACAAATATACAAAATATACATACTGAGAAACTTAATGGAGACAGAATGGAGAGGAACTCTTGTTGGCATTCATCGTCCTCAGAGCAGCCTTTGATTCAATACAAAGAACAATAATTTGGAAATGCCTTGAGGAAATTGAAGTACTGAATACACAAATACAAATCGTCAGAAGTATTGAGAAAACAGTGAAAGGAAGAGTACAAATATCAGGAGAAAGATCAGAAGAATTCAAATGGAAGATTGAACAAGGATATATTCTCAGACCACTATTATTCATTATAGATATGAATGAATTGATGAGGAGAACTAGGAGAAGAACGAAACAGCTACAGACAATAAAACAATTGTTATACCAACGCTGCTATACGCTAGTGAGAACTAGACAGAATTAGGAACGAAACAATAAGAGAAACGTTAAAGCAGGAATCAATAACCAACAGAATAACGAAGAGACAATTGAATTGGTATGGGCACATGAAAATGGATTCAAGCAGAATAACAAAGAAGATACATAAATCAAGAAACAACAAATAAGAAGAAGAGGAGACCACATGAGAAATGGATGCAACAAATAACGGAGGCATAAAGAAACAGAGGGAAGTAGTTGAGAGAGATGAAGATACTGACAGAAAATAGAAACTTATGGAAACGATTTGAAAACGACACGCCAGACAATTATCCCTAATCCGACGCGGAGTGACACGTAGAAAATATCACCAATAAGGCAAATCATCACTGATGGTGTACAGGAATATCACAGGAGAAACATGGGGCTGCAACCCATCAATACTGCGATGAATGTAGACCAAGCTAGTGAGACGATCACCTACGGCGCAGTAGTATGGGACAGAAGAACTGAGCTCGTCACTAACAGAAGAACATTAGAGAAAGTGCAAAGACTGACATGTCTTTGCATAAAAAAGCGATGAGATCAACTCCAACAGCAGCATTAGAAGTCATTTTGGTCCTCACACCTCTTCATATCACAGTGAAGAGAAATGCATGGGGAGCACATATCAGGTTAGCGAAGGTCGGAATCAAAGGGAAGCCGCACACTACGAAGAACTTACCTCACACAGGCAAAGCTTATCTTGCTGACCTTCCTAGTGCCATGAAAGCGTTGAGCTCTCCTAACATCAACTCGAATATAGTATGGGAATACCTATATAAGCTGAGTAATCTAGACAGTAACAACAAAGTGATACTCCTTTAGATGCCGGGATATACTGGAGTGGAAGGGAATGAACAAGCAGACACTCTGGAAAAGGAGCAACAATGCCACTGATCGGGCCAGAACCATTGTGTTGGAAAATCTTGATTTCAAGAACTCAACAAAGCAGAAGATGAGAGTATCACAATTGCAGAAACTTCTATGACTGCGGCAGGATAAATATCTCCTCGGCAATTTCAACCATGCAAGATCAAAGACACTGATAAACATCAGCAGAAGAAGTCTTAGAGTAATAACGCTATTTCTAATACTCATGGAACATCTCAGAGGGCTAGGTTTAGAGGAGGACGGCACCTGCAGATTTTGTGGCGAAAGTTCAGAAACACCTCATCATATCCTGATGAAGTTCGATGTTGTATATCACAAAAAATAAAACATCTTGAGGAGCTGCTATGAACGAGCAGAGGAATATGAGACACAATGGATCTACACAAGTAGCATCGCATCTGTCACCATCCTCACCAGTACCTTGACAAAACCTACAACAGTTGAAAGTTTGATTTTCAATGAACATTGACACTATAACATCACCGTCGAAAGCATACGCACCTAGCCAAATCGGCGTACAAATCGATGGGCACTTTCATGACGTTCCAGGTGTCGCAAAGTACGTCGTACGCCAGCAGCTCGTTGCTGTAACATTTGGCGCCGAAGCTGTGCGAAGTGTCGTTATGAGTGTTGCCGCCGAACACCAGCATCAACCCCTCTGAGACGAACGTCGAAGTGTGCAGGAATCTTCAATCAGGAAAAACGTACAATAGAATAGAATAGAATTTATCCAACGATCGAGGATTATAAAAAGCATCAAACATACACGATTGTAGGTATTAAACTTTTATGAGACTAGTCAAAAAAAGTAGTGTATCAATAAAAACAAAAAAAAAATATTTATCAGTAGTTGAATACTGTGTAGGTTAATTGAGGAGATACTGTAGTTCTTTTCTACAGATTTTTGGGATTTTTTCTTCTCGTTTCTAAAAATGAAAATTCGAAACACTACGTGACTAGTTTTGAAACCTTAAACAGCAAGGCTTGCTATTTCATAACTATTTCAATATATTTATGATGATAACGATAGATTTATGATCTGCCCCAAAAGGTCACTACGTTTGAAATTCAACCTTCAGAAATACAAAGAAGAAAGTGTGTAATCTTTTGGTGTTTCTTTGTAATTTTGACTATATTTTTAATTTTTAATATTTATAGGTATTTCTTTGACTAGTCTGATAAGGTTCCATGTTGTTTCTTTCTTTCTTTCTTTCTATCTGTCAGATACATCTTGTTTCTGTTCAATTCAGAAGACAAATATTTATCAAATATCAAAATTTCTACTCTATTTTATTATTGTGGACGTTTCTGGAACGAATCATTTTCAACTCAGTGGAAAAATTATTGGTACCCGAAGTCATTTCAGTCGGAAAAATTGTCACTCAAAAGACTGAACAGCGAAACGATTCAGAAGAAAGTTGTTACTGGTACTTAAATTACAATAATATATATGGGTGTGGGCGATAACAGTTTAGAGATATCGATTATCGCATTGTCTGCACTCACCGAGTGCGGAGAAGTAAACTACTCAAAAATGTCATTATTAAAAAAAATTTGTATGTATTAGAGTAGTTGTAGATTATTCCATGCTAAGTGAGAATCTGTTGATATTCTCTTGATGCCGAGAAGCCTATATGTCTCTATAGTGTATTCTCTTGCACCTTTTCATGTAATTCTTGATTTTTGAATTTCAGCTCAACACAAGAAAAAAGGAAAACTAGGATTTTTTGAGTACTCTCAAATAATTCTTTATGATATAAATGAACTGAGCGGATCTTGAATCAATTTGTAAAATTTCAATAATTGTTCTTTGGTTATAATTGTTCTTTTATTATAAATGTTGATAAATAATAAAAATTATTATTTTTTATTGTTATTCAATCTCTTGTTCTGTAGTTTTTTTTATACTTAGTTGAACATTATTGAGTGAATTATATATTTCTTTCATTTTCGTTCCTAACACGTGCGCAAAGTGCCTTTTCACTTTTCCACTGTGTTGAAAACGGGAGCAGATAAAACGTCCACCACTGAGAAAAGTAGAAATTTTGATATTTTTTGTTGAACTTCAGAGAATGATTCGTTATGTTGATTTAAGAAAGAAAGTTCCCATGAACATATGCTAGAGTTACTTCTTTTCTTAGACACAGGCCGTTGAAATTTTAAAAATATCATGAAAATCTTTGGGTCGATTTGGTTGAAATTTGGTACAGTTATTTGAAGTGAAGGGGCGTTTATTTAGCCTTCACTAGATTGGAATTATTGGGTCCAGTGGCGTCTCAGTGGGCACCACAGCAAACAACATAGAGAAAAAAAGTACGCCACTGACTTTTCGTTGTAGTTCTCTATTGATTTTGATTGTGCAAATAAAAATACAACTTTTTGGACACTTTCAATCCCTACATATCTAGTTTCGTCTTAGGAAAAAAAATCTCTTGAACTCATTCTACTCATAGACAATACAAAATGAAAACAAATAATGAAAAATCAAACGACCTAACGAATCACCATCTGGAGCTATGTAGCCTAGTTAGGAAACACCCTGTATATTTGCCTCCCAAACATTTTTAAAGAACAAGCAATAGAATATAACAAATAGAAAATTTCTCTTTTGGGTATCTGAAGGATAAATTTCAAACACAGTGACATTATGAGGCAGATCATAAATCTGCCCTCAATATAAATGTATTGTAAATATTTTGAAAAAGTTTTTAGTTGAGAAACTCTACAAAATTAAAGATTCATAAACGATGGCAAGGCTTTCTTTGGATACTAACCTAGCAGAAGGAGCGTCGGTGAGAAGCGTCCATATCCGTTCGTTGGGCTCGTAGGAATACAGATTCCTGCTCAGATACTGCGAAGACTCGCTCTCCGATACGACTCCCCCGTAGACGTAAATCTTTGAGGTGAGAGGGTCCCAGCTGGCCGTGTGCCCGTAACCGCCCTTCACCGGATACCCTTGCGTGGGCGCGATATGCCACTCTCTGGTGCCAAAGTAGTACTCTTGGACGGAGTTCAGATAGCCCAGGTGGGGAGAGTGCCCGAATATTACGATCATCCTGCATCGCGAATTTGAAATTTGATAGTGAAAATATATAACTTTCCATTGTCGTTATGATATACCTTTTCATAGACTGTTAGCAAAACCTAATAATAAATAAAACTAATTGTTGGTATATTGGTATATACTTATACCTCTTAAATATTTGAAATATTTGAATATTTTCATTCACTCTGAACTGCAGTATTTGATATCAATCTGGGGTTCCACAGCAAAATCTATGTTGGAATCCCTGAAATCTCTTCAAAATGAAGCCATACAATGTATTTTCAAACTTACATATTTAGAATCAACATCTAATATATACAAACCAAGGGATCTCCTAGACTACTGACTCTCTCTCTTCCAAATGTAAGTCTGTATTCTCATCCACTCTACTTAATATGGAAATGCACTCAAATTTCACCATCAATATTGATTCTGACACCCATGAGCAACACACCAGACTGGAAACTGTTCAGATAAAATCCCAATTCGGCAAAAAGTCATTATATTTTCGTAGAATGAATATTCATAACCCAACAGAATGAAATATGTCAGTCTGGTCACAAAATTCTAGACTGAACTGAAGAAATATATTCCATGAATATTCCTTACATTCCTGATTCAACTGTTCATCTTCTATTTGACTTGATTTTTTTTTATGTATTTACATATCAACTTAGTTCTTCCAGTGTGTCCAAATACTGCCTGTGGTTCAATCAAGGAGGTAGTGTATTGGTTGTTCTAGATCTTTCTGAGATTTTCTCTTCTAGTTTTGAAAAAATAGAATAGAAATTATAATAATTATTTCAATATATTCGTAGGAGGGCCAGATTTGTGATCTGCCCCAGAATATCACTGCGCTTGAAATTAAACCTTGAAATATCTGAACGAGAAATTCTATATTTGTCAGTGACACCTTTTTTCCAGACAAAAGTTGGATGTACAATTATATTTTCAATATGAACAAAACTTCTACTCATCTTAGTGTACGTTTCGGGAACGAATCAAGTTCCGTCTTCAACACAATTCATTTATTTTTTCTTCGTAAAATTTCTCAATGTATGATTGTATCGACACTGGAAGTGACAAGTTGTCAGACGAAGGAATTCTGGTAGCCGTGTTTTTTCATTAATTGATATTGAATAGGCCATTTTTATATTCAGTTTCAAGAAGTGGATGCCAACTTCTATCATCAACTGAACAATAAGTAATTTTATTGTTTTTTATTGTTTTATTGTTTGATTTTTCGTTTTTGATTGTTGTCTCCTTTTCTTATGATATTGCTCCAATCGGCCATATGTTGTTCATCTTGAAAATATGTTCAGCTAATTTTGATTCAACGGTATATCTTTTCTTCATATTGTTCTTATTCTCTTTCATCCTTACTGATAGATGCTTGCTAGTTTCACCTGCTTAGTATCTCATTTTGTATATATATTTCTCTAATAATAAAATACTATACAGGTGGAACTAGCAGGCCTCCATCGGTGAGGATGGAAGAGCATAAGAACAATATAAGGAAAAGATATACCGACAAATCAAAATAAGCTGAAGATCGAGAAGATATGGCATATTAGATTATTTTCAGGAAGAATGGCGAATTGATGAAGGAATACCAGGTAACCAGAATTCCTCCATTTGCCAAATCGTCACTTTTCAATGTCAAAACAACCAAACATTGGAAAATTTTACGATGAAAAACAATATTGTATTGAGAACGGCAGCAGATTCGTTCCCGAAACGCACACTAAGATAAGTAGAAGTTTTGTTTATATTAAATATATATTTGTATTTCTAAATTTATCGAGAAATAAGGTGTTACTGAGAAATAGTGTACCAAGATATCATTCAATCTGAGTAGAATTTGGGTGGTAGATCCCTTCATCGGTAACTGTTATAAATTTCTATAAGGTCAACGTTAGCGACCGATAATGAGAAATCCATGTATCTTCAACTCACATTAATAGGTGGCGTATGCTTATCATTATTAATAAATATTGTTTCGTCTCAATCGCAACTGTCGAAGACGTAGTGGTTCGACAGCCATTAAGTCGCTGCGCACCATTCTGATTGCTTTATCATTGTAATTGCTTTGGGTTGAGACAGGAAGACATTTCTTGAATAATGTGCAATATAGTGACGTGCCTTGAGTAACAAGTGTCGTCAGTTGTTGTATTAGGTGAGTCTTAGTCAAAATAATTTACTAACCAAAATCATTCGAACAAAAGTTGTGTGAATGAGTAATGGTGGCGACTATTTCTCTTTTAGGTATTTGAAGGTTAAATATCAAGCGCAGTGACATTTTGGGCAGATCACAAATCTGTCCTCACTACAAATACATATATCGGAATGATTATTATAGCATCTATTCTATGTTTAGAAATGAGAATCGACAAATTTTATTTTTGATATCAATAATTTCATTACGTTGGTATGAATTCTGTGAAAATGTTTGTCATTCATTCACTGACCTACCTGTCGACTTTCTTGTTGATGTTGTTGTAGACGACGGTGGCCGTGTGGCCAACGGATTTCAAGGGGCCGCACATGAGGAAGCTGCTGTTGCAGCTGTCCGCCTTGACGGCGACGTTCTCCCACGTCTTGGCGCTGATGTCGAATGCCCACAGCTCGGCGGTGGGACCTCGATTGCCTAGCACGCCGCCGTACAGGAAGATCTTGTCGCCGTAGATGACGGTCGAATGACCGTAGCGAGGCGAAGGACTCTCTTTGTAGTGGTGGGTTTCCCATATGTTGCCTGTGAGGGACGGAATCATCAATCGCTTGTGACACGAACGCCTATGATTAGTTCTTAGATTAGTTCGTACAATATGTATTATTAAAGTTGAGTTGTTGTGCAGTAGGCAGACACGAAGGCAAATGTGGTTATAAACGTTCATGATGGAAGGGTATCTATCGTACGACGCTCGGTATGTGTAGGAGAGAAGACTGTTGAATCTGAAGTCATGTCGATACGAAAATAACAACGTGTCATGTCAACATGTCAACCCTGGTTATAAAAGTTTGGACATCGAAAATTGGAAAATCAGAGAACTGATCGATTCCCTTGCTGTGAAATCACCTTATATCATCCTGGTTGACTGTGGACCAGAAGATCGAGAACTTCACTGCCCTTCGGCCATGCGGCATCGTACGACTTCCAATACATGGTGAACCTTTACCTACCCACCCGAGACAGCTGTGTGCGTGAAGTGCGAACTATAAAGTAACATTGAGCAAGTTAGATGTACTTTACCGAGTGGTAAAGTGATAATTCGGACGTCTCACTCTCATAACATCTTAGCTATAGCTAGTTGCCAAGTTGTCCCATCGTTGGCAATAGGTTTTTTATCAAAAATTGAACCGGAATTGATTTCCTTTATTTTAACTACTCTAATCAAAACAGAACTGTCTCTCTCTCTCTGCCGCCTGGCAAGTTACATGCTTCTGATATATAGGTTGTTCATTATCATTATAATGTATTAGATTGAATGATCAAATCACTGTGTGAATCACAATATACTACTGCAAAAACTCTGGAATCTATGAATCTATGGAAAAAATTCTGTGGTTCAAATCATTTTTGACTACTCTCAACGGAGAAATATCTTGAACTATTTATGTGGTTTGTTTTTTTAAATGAATGTCTTCTATAATTTTTGAATTAATATTAGTTTTTGAGAATCTTTTTGCCATGTCAAGAGAGCTGCATATTCTATGACAATAAAGCATTTCTGAATCTGATGGTGTTTTGTTTCGCCAAATTACTAACGGCATTTTTGGCTTTAATGGCAAGATATAGAAGATGGCGACATATCTGCAGATTTCTGTAAAATGGTATTTTGAGATTATGAAGATATGAGAAACAGATTTCAGCAGCTTGAATTTCCAATAATATACAGGGTGTCCTATTTGAATTGAATAACTTTCAGTCACTTTTTCAAACAAACGATATAACTGTATTCTTTGAACACCCTGTATTGAGTAACAAAGATTAGGCTGAAGTACGGGAAGCCCTCAAGTATCACCTAACTCCAAATCAAATTTCGATATCATAGTGTTTCTCCATTTAGAGATATAAGCACTTTAAGAGATGATGATTTCGCAAAAAAAATGAAATTAATTTTTATTTCGGAAACGGTTGCAGATAGGTTTAGAGAAATATCAAGAAAAGTTACTGGGAAATTGTTAGAGATTCTGAAGATAATGGTGTATACAGGGTGTTCCATTTAAAATATGAATGTTGCTACTGCTTTCTGATGGAAACGGCAACACCGCATTGTCGAAAATATTTTGGTTGGGTAGAAAATGGTCCAATATGCTTTTCTTAACATTTTCGAAGTGATCCGTTGGCTAGTCAATCAGAAACGTCTAATGTGACATATATCGTGGATCAGCCTGTATAGTATGCACGGTCTTCCACTGGAAAGTGCGCACGCCAATATTTCGAAAACGAATAGAAATATTTAATTCTTGTGATAAGTAGTCGATGGATGGGGTGAAGTAGATTTTTTTCCGAAGTTTAAAAAATTAGACGCCTACTAAAAGGTGATAGCCACGAAGCGTCGAAAATATAAATCAATTACATTGACTTTGAAATAACGCGCACGCAAAAATACATGTTATTTATATTTTTTTTCGTTCACTCGAACTTATGTATTTTACTCATTTCGGAGTTATACTGGTTTATAGTAAACGTTTCTTGATGACGAAAAATGCGATTCTGGGTGATTTTTACAAAAATGCCATTCATTTCACTCATTTCTAGTTAAACTAATGAACAAAATGAATATTGCGATTAACTTCATGATGGAACAAATTGAGAATGTTGATCGAAATTATGTTCCTCTGATTGGAAACAACTATCGATAACTTGAACAGATGAACTTGAGTCACTTGTAGGAGCCACCTTCTAGTAATAGCGGCACACCTGCATTAATTTTGTGAATAAGATCAGCTATATCTTCGACTGTTTCTTCATAGACAATGTCCTTTAGGTGACCCTAAAGAAAATGATCTGGCGGTGCAATATAATTAGAACCGATCTAATGGAATATTTCGACATTAGGTGCAAGCGCTCCATCCTGTTGTAGCCACATATTCATTCTGGTCCGAAAGGGCACTTCTAATAGTTCTGGAAGTGTAGTTTGAAGAAATCTCAAACAGAGATCTACATCGCAAGAGTCTTCGTGAAAGTGAGGCCCAATAAAGAATCCGTTCAATATGTCTCACCTAACATTGATGCCAAGAACTCGCTGTTTACCACTTTCTGTAATTTAGCGAGGATGGTTTGTGAACCAAAAACGACAGTTTTGTCTGTTAACGATTTCCTTATTTTCATCTTTCGTCGCCCCATAGAATTTTCAAGAGGAAATCCATTCTTCAAGCGAGAACTCTTGGTTTTGATCCATGAACTAGTTTACGTTTTATGAGGTTGAAAAGAGTTTCTGTTTAGAATTCTTCACGATGATGAAGTTTGACGAAACTGCCTTATCCTCTCAAGGTTTTACATAAACTTTCTAAGGTATTTGCATCGGAGACTATTCCATGTGGATAGCGCTGTGCGTACTTTTTTTACCTCTCTACAATTGTACTAAATTAAACCATTCTCATACAATTATTGCTAGTTTTGTTTGAACCGAATGAATCAACATGAATTTCTTGTTACAAAATGTGACAATATCTTTGACACAGAAATGACCACATCTGACGCTTGTGACTGTACTAGAAACACTTACGATAGCAAGGTTGGTAATAATGGTTGGTGACGCGCGCTGATAGTCAATTAGTATCAGTCAATGAGTGAATGAATGAAGCTGAGAAGATAGAGAAATAACCTGGAATGATATTTCCATGGCAGAAACAAAAAAATGAATCAATTTAAC
Source organism: Gastrophysa polygoni (assembly GCA_963576655.1). Lineage (NCBI taxonomy): Eukaryota > Metazoa > Arthropoda > Insecta > Coleoptera > Chrysomelidae > Gastrophysa > Gastrophysa polygoni. Next base: position 1,371,946 of record OY755092.1, read on the forward strand.
GAACAGGAGTTACAAAGTCATATCTTGAAAACTATTCAACGATCGAAAACAGACTTGATCATCAGCATTGCATTCATACTGAGGATGAATACAGCAGACTTTGATTTTACAAAGGTTAGTTTCTTTTTGATGTTATAACATTGTTATTACCCTCTATTATTGAAATGGAACTGAAAATCTGAGAAAAAGTTAATTTTCACTTCCCAACGTACTGGCCACCGAATAGGAACAGCACATCATATCAACCTACTCAATCAGGGTAATGATGAAGGCATTTTCTGTAGTGATAATTTTGTATTGATTGAAATCTTATTGACAAATACAAAGTCACCTTCAGGAGTAACTGTAACTTGTGTAATTTTTTTCAATGCTTTCAAATCTGAGATATATAATGGCTAAATGGAAAGATCTGAGACACCCGTTACCACCTACACAAATTGATTCGATTCACTGTATTGATATCTTCAAATCGAATAGGCTTTCCATAAATTGATTTTCAATATTTATGAATATCATTAATACATTCCATTGAAGAGTCTCCAAGAGACCTTTAACTCACCATCAAAGTGTCTCCAAGAGACCTTTAACTCACCATTGAAGTCATAAACGGACATCATATAGCCCCTGTTGTAGCTCTCACCGGCTATGATGTACATCGAGTCTTTCCATACGGCGGCTCCATGGGAGGCGCTCCCGTTAGGCGTGAATCCCGGGACGTCCACTATCTCCCAATACCTATTAGAGGTGAAGAAATATTACGATTGTTCGGTCTCGGTACATCAACTTTGCATATAGGGACTATCAACTATACAATAAAGGCAATATCGCGGAATAGCAGAAGACAACAGCCCTTGCCCTTGACTACCAAGCTTTTGACATGCGTGTGTTTCATGACATTCACGAATTATTCTTTGTCCTTACAAAGTTTTTTTCTTTTTCGGCATTTCATTGTGTGTGTGAGGATTTTTTACACTTGAAATTTGAGTTGAAACTGTAACTACACTTTTAAAATTTTTATAATATATATAGTGTTATTAATGTCTCTTTAGGTTTTGGTGTATTAGGGTTACCTATTTCAATCAAGCAAAAAATATAGAATTTGTAAAAAAAAACCTAGAAACAATTTTCGCTCCTGCTCATTCTTTTATCTTTTCTGATGATTGATATATGATAAACGGATTGTTTCATTTCCCCCTAATATTCTGAACACTATAGGAAAATTCAATACGATAACGTGATTTTTGAGACTCATATCTGTCCCTTTCATATCTTTTCTTGATTTATCACGGTATCCTGAAGACATATTATACGAATTTCCGAAGAAAACGTTGGAACTTACAAAGGAATCAAACTTGTAGAAAGACCTCCACGTAAGTGTTTTTTGAACAGGAATAGTTTTTCTGAATGATTATGTTGCTTGATTGTTTACTATTCTTATAATTTACAAGTCTTCTTGGGAAATTAATTTTTAAAAATACAATTTCGATATATTACCAACTCATTCCATTTCAATGGCGTATGAACTGATATCTTTTTGCTTAAATCGATTCTTTGATGACATTTTCCTGAGTCACTATAGGTTAAAGAAAAACCGTATAGATGGGCTTGGTGTGAGATCGTCATGTGGAAGAGCGAGATCTATATAAGGGTTTGGCAATAGTACGTCATAGTCTGATTGCTCGAGACCTTCCAAAAACGATTGTAAACTAGACAACACGGTCTATCATGAGAAATTATTGCAGCATAAACAGGGCGCATCAAAATGAATCTAGAGAGTCGTGGGCAATTTCAAATGGAATGCCTTGTATATTAGCATATTTTTTTCAACGTTTCAGTGACCCCCATCCACTCCTCCAATATTATCGACTATCTCTCAATCACTAGAACCATACGATTTTTTTGTCAAAATATTTCATTATTTTCAGATGCATAGTTGAAAATTATCGCTTCAGGGTGGTCAAAACTGATTTTTTAATTCGGTATATTTCGAATTGATTTTTCTAGAGTTTTTCAAATGGATCACCCTGTATATTTTTCTACCATGAGACGTAAAATTGAAATGAGAATACTTTCTGTCTGAATATCCCTATAGCTATTCCTAACCATTTTCCTAATCCTTTTATCTGAAGTATACAATAATCTTATAAACTCTAAACAGTAGGGATCAGCTATTGAACTAATAGAATATTCCATATATTCAGTCGAATATATTTCTTCCTATGTTTCCATATCACTTCAAAATTTATCTCCGTTAGAATAATTTCACCAGTTTCGACATATTCATAAAAAAATGTATATAAAAATTCTTTTTCATGCCAATAAGAATTTTTTTTACCGAGCAAACCCAACTTATTTCGCAGAGTTCCACATATCGTACCAACGGGGCCACCTATTTGTTGAAACACCTTGTATATCACCAAAACTCACGGTGTGAAAATAGGAAAGGAAGATATTACCCTTGGCTCTTGAGCTGTCCGCAATCAGCGCCCTTGTAATCGGCGAGGCACAGACAGCCCTTCTCGGGCTCGCAGCTGCCACGCTCGCGGTGCGCCCCGCAATTGTCGGGGCAGTCGCGCAAGTGGCAGGCCGCCCCACCCCATCCGCCGTCGCAGCTGCACGCCCCCTCCATGCAGACGCCGTGCCCCGAGCAGTTCAAATGGGATATCTGGAAATCGACAGAGGGGGAAATTACGAGACGAGAGAACCATGTCGGATTGGCAAAACTACACGTTTAGTTGTAGAAATACATCAAGTCAACAATCAGAACACTCGATTTTTAGGTTACCATCCGCAAGTCTATTCTTGAATATTTCAGATTTCGACAGTCATAATGAACATGTCTTTCTTTTTCCAAATACAACGAATATTTTCTCATAATAAAGCCTCAAAGCCTGTAAAACGGTGGGATTTACCTTAGTTTTTGTTTTTTTGGCCGTTTCTGAAACTGTTTTTGTGTCTTAGTTTGTTGTGCGGTGGATTTTTGATTCGATACTTCTTTCTGATATGAAGACTTTGATTGTTGTACTTACATTCTTTCCATTAACTTGAGAGGAGTCGTCGTTTTTTTTAGAATAAAAAGAAATCATGATATATTATTATGATTTATTCAAATTGCAAATGACGAAAAACGATCAGTGATCTAATTTTTTGCAGAGTAACTAGTGTACCGACCGTTCGGTGATTTAGCACACGTGCTAATAAACCGAACGGAACACGGTTGTATATAATTAATGAAGACTAGTTTTTCAATGAAATATAAAAGAATAAAATATCATTCTAAGGTAGATAGATGAAAAATGAAGGTTGCATTTTGTATTATTGTCTCCTTTACAATTATAACCCTATAATAAACGTTAGGTGCGCTACTGCAATGTATAATAGCAGCCCGCATGTTGAATCACCCAACGTTTAGAGCTCTAGCCGGCAGGCTGAATCACTGAGCTGCCGGTGCACTATTCACTACCAATTGTTGAGATTAATCACAATGACAATTCAATGATCGAAGCGAATGAATCAAGTTCCGATGTTCACTTTTCTAGGGATTTTCTCTCTCATCCAATGTACGATGGAAAAAAAGAGATAGATTTTGACTTGTATTTCCACGAAGTACTTACTGTCTCTAGGTTAATGGAGGAGGTAGTGGAATTTAAGAACAATCACCAAATAAACGTATTTACAGTATACCATGTGTTTGTGGAGAATGCTATACAGGTGAAATTAGCAGGCTTCTATCAGTAAGGACGAAAGAACATAAGAACAATATGAAGAGAAGATATATCAACAAGTCAAAATAAGATGATCATATCCTCACTGAGATGGACAAGATATGACCGATTGTGGTAATATTGCTTATTGTTCAATTGATATAGATATAACTTGGCAGTCACTTCTTGAAACTGGATATGGAAATGGTAAATTCAAGATCAATTAATAAACACCTGGTATTCAGAATTTCTCTATCTGAGAACTTTTCACTTTTCAGTGTCAACCATTGAAAAGATAACAAATAGAAAATAAATTTTGTTGAAAACGGGAGCAGATTTGTTGCCAAACACACTTGAAAGCGGGACTTCCCGATAAAATTTGTACAAAGTCTCTGATTATAACAACCTCTTTTTTTTTCAATTGTAGAGCACAAAAAAATGTACTTTAGGAAGGAACATATTTTTTTTACAGAAACCAAGGCCTTCTCCATATATTTTTGGAGGTTGAAATTCAATAAAGCATATTGAAGATTTTCTGTCAGAAATCTAAAATCACCTTTAGATCAAGCACTTCTTCAAAAGACTGTATACCAAATTTCATGAAAAAATATTCGATATTAATAACCTTGTGACAGAATCAAAAATCTAATTTGTATTATGAAGTGAAATGAATGAACTAGTCATTCTAATCAAGTAAGCCATAGAAAAAATGAAACAATCAACAATAAATTTTATAGCTGAAGATGAGAACGAACAGTTATCAGATTCTTGTTGTTTCAACCAATCCGCGATTGATTGCATTTACCGTAACTTCTTGTTATACTAAATGTTGTTGTGGGGAGATTTCTGAACAAGCTGCAGTTATTCTGATGCATAGTTTTTCTACTGGTTGCGATCTAGCCTTGTGAACGTTTTGCTTCACAATGTCCCAAGAGAAAAGAATCCAGTGGTGTGAGGACATGGGATCTTGATCGCTATTGAATGAAAGGTATACTTCGACCAATCCATCGACTTAATACTTATTGAGCCATTCTCTCACCACAGCTACATTATGTACAGGAGAGCCATCTTATTGAAAATTCAACCTTCAAATGAAAAATGGTTTGAGATAATTTATTTCTCTGGATGAGGTCTGTATTTTCCAAGATGGAAGTATTGAATTTGTGAAAAAGGTATTTCAATAACAAACAGTTCCATTCGCGAATAGATTAATATCATGTCAACTTCAATATTCTACAGAATTAGTAAATTAAAAACTTTAGAAACATAAGTTGACTATTCTTCTCATAGCAAATTCAATAATTTCTGCTGCCAAAATGGAGATCTCCTACTTTGATTCGCTGAGTTATGTATAACAGGCAGAAACAAATGGCCGTTTTGCAATTTTGTTTTGAACAATCGTCGATGAAGAAAAATCATTGTGCATTATTGTCTCAACCGACAACACTGCATTTCTCGATGCGATGACATAATTTCCAACTAAGAGTGAACAAGGTATGGTGACTTTTACATATACTAATATATTTAGTGATTGAATATTCGGATCTTTCCCAAATATGGTGTTTCGTGACTTTTAGCAGTATTGAGACGATGCAGTGAGCACAATCCACTGAATGAATATCTGTATTATTTGATTAATCACCCCACACACCTCATTTTACTCGATAACGAAATAAAATGAAAACGGACATACCGTGGACGGGCAAGAGTTTATTCGATAAGTGATATTGAATCCTGACATGTTGTAGGCATCGTCGCTGAAGAAGTGTATCAGCGCAGCTCCGCTCTGAGCCATCACTTCGGGTATCTTTCTGATCGCATACGCGTCCTTGTACATCAGTCCGCTGAAAACGGCTAGCAACGGCGATTCGACGCTGTCTCCGTCGTACACGTACCTACAGAAAAACCAGAGGTGGATTCACGCAACTTCAACTAAACTAACATGCTTGAAGATTTGGATGAATTTCAAACTGAAGTCTTCATGACACAGCACTGATAATTGATCACTCGATTTTTTTCAAAAATCAGTCTTAATTCGAGTGTTTCTCTCAATAAACAGAATAGTTATTTTTGTATCTTGCGCGCGAAATCCTACTATGGTGATCGAGAAATTATTTTTTTATTCATTATATGAGTATAATGATATTCTTCACTACTTTGCATGGATAGATAAAAATTGCCTTTCATCCGTTTTTGAAAGTTTGAACCCTTTAGCAAGTAGGCCATAAAAGTATGAAAATTTCAGATATGTCCACATTTTTTTAATAGAGCTCGTTGAGTACCATATCATAGATGTTTTGTTTTTGAAAATCGTACAGAGATTCACATATGCGTAAATTAAAGAGGTTTTCATAAAATCGAACATCGTAATTTCTGTGTAGCTTGGATATTCTGTGGTAATACTAACAGATGGTCCCAGCCACACTCTGTAGCAAACTCTTCAATGTGAAGGGTGATCGTAGAATTCGGCGCATCTATCAGCCAGCTGCATTTGCTGGTGAGCGAATAGTTGCCTGCACCATCGTGGATAGTTCCTTTCGAAGCGCCGAGCCTGTAATCAAGAAACAAAATTCATTCTCCATGAATCACGAATTTTTTGAGTTGTCGTTGACCGCAACAGGCAATGAGTTGTGGCTGATTTTTTCCGTGAAATATGTACAGGCATATTCGTCATAGAGTGTTTAATTCGAGTTTCAGACTACGAATAAACGGATGACTCTAAGTTTCATCTTTCAGCCTGATTCATTCCATACAGAATTGAATGACACAGATATTGCAGCATTTCTCGGAATCATCTCACTGCATTTTTTTATATATTGAAATCAAAGGGTTACATTCATTCTTACATGATAGATGATGAATATTCATTTTCCAGCTTTTTGTGGGATTTTCTCTCCTCGTTTCTAAAAAAAATAGGGTAGAAGTTATTAAAAACTATTTCAATATATTTGTAGCAAGGACAGATTTTGTGATCAGCCCCAAAATGTCACTGCGCTTGAAATAAAACCTAGAAGAGAAATTCTCTATTTGTCAGTGACACCTTGTTTTTGAAAAATTTGGAAATACAAATATATTTAATAAGAATGAAACATCTACTTATCTTGGTGGACGTTTCGGAAACGAATCTATAATATAATAGAATGGATATGTTTTAACTTACTTCTTTCAGATGCACTTAGGTATATGTGCATGTAATCAAATACATATACATTTACATTTCGACTATATTCATAAATATTTGCTGTTGGAAAACAAATATATATATGTATGAACGGAAAAAAAGAAGAAAGTTATAACAACGATAACATTATTATAGCCTCGGACATAGCATTTAGATTCATTTGAAAAAAAAAATTGCATTTGTTTGATTCCTCCTTATACAGGGTGTTCCGTTGAGAAATGGTAATACGTCAACGGTGGGTAGAGGTCATCTAGATGGTTCTGAATATACCATATATGTTGGGACTGACACATTGTATAATAGAGATATAGAGTGTTTCATCAATGTTGCTTATTTCTTTGTGGATTCATGACTTATGAACCACTCAGTATTTTTTTTTCGATATTTGGGTAACATTTTCTCTTACCTCCACCCAAGCGACTAGCCTATCAGTCAGGAACAAATCTACATATTTTTGTGTCCTCAAAAAAACACCCTGTATTTTCGAATTCCCAAAATCCGTACACATATTTGGAGACAGCACAAAAAGCTGAAAATAACTGTACTTTTTATTCTCCCACATTGGTTCACTACTGAACTCCTGAATTCAAAGATTCATACACATAGGGAGGCACTATACATATAGTGGGGCAGTTAGTTGAATGATTGTGATGCTATCGTTGTCAATCTTTGACTTGCATGATGATTGCAAAATCGAACAGATAATTGATCATTTTGCTCTTGTCTTGTATTGTTACTGTGATTTACATATTTTTTAGCACTATGGTTTTGTGAATGTACGAGCAATAACATTTTTCACTTCAATTTATTGAACAAAAATAAACATGTTATACATTTATATGTGGTGATATAAGAGCGTTAGTACATTATTAGAAGTATGCACCTAGGTGAGTTAACACCTGTGCGTGCAATAATATTGTTACGTTATAGTCCGGGTTCGGTTTCTACAAACACTCCGTATAACACTCAAAACGATTTATTCAACGAATTCTACAAAACACAATAACAATTCACTTCTAGACTAATTCGACCTCGCCTATTGCTCGATTCACGGTTCTAAATCGTACTACTCTCCCGGCCCATCATTCCCGTATTTATACCGAGATACACATGATTCTAGAACCTTCGCGAACTTCAGGTAGATTCCTAGTATTTCGCGATGATTCTGTCCCTTTTCGGTCGGCCGACAATTATAGTGGGCGCGGGTCAACTTCTCCTAATGATGCTTCTCTAATCTCGTAACACTGCCCCCCTCTTAAAATTTGATCGTCCTGATCAAACTCAGTTCTTGCATCACCGTAATAGGGCTTCAGCCTCTCTAGGTGGACAATCTTCATCTTGGTCCGAGGGCTACGTTGTATCCTGTAGACCACATCGTTGATCCTTTTCACCACCTTGTATGGTCCTTCCCATGAGGCTGTCAGCTTGGGGGATATTCCTTTCTTCCTGCGTGGATTATACAGCCAAACGTGGTCTCCCACTGAGAATACCTCTGAATTTGCTCTGAGATCATATAGAGCCTTCATTTTGTCGCTAGCCAATTTCAGTCTTCCTCGAGCAATCTCATGTATCTTTGTCAAACTATCCCGTAATTCGTCTGCATAATCTTGCACCTCTTTTTCTTGAATACTTGGTGACCCGAACACCAAGTCACAGGGTAACCGGAGTTCCCTTCCAAAGACTATGCTAGCTGGAGTTAGCTTCGTTGAATCATGGACAGCCGCTCTATATGCCATCAAGAATAGAGGCAGGTGCCTATCCCAGTCCCTCTGATGATCTTCCACTACTTTGGAAAGATGTTCCTCCATTGTCCGATTGAATCTTTCCACCATGCCATCTGATTGCGGATGAAGCGGAGTAGTTCTGGTTTTGTTGATTCCCATTAACTCGCAAACTTCCTTGAAGAGTTTCGACTCGAAATTCCTCCCTTGATCGGAATGAAGTTCCATTGGTACTCCGAATCTTGAAAACATGTTGTCTACCAATGCTCTGGCCACGGTGGAAGCTTCCTGGTTTGGCATCGAATATGCTTCAACCCATTTACTGAAATAGTCCATTGCAACGAGGATGTATTTGTTGCCGTCATTGGTCGTCGGAAATGGACCAGCTACATCGATGGCAATCCGTTCGAAAGGGGCACCTACAATGTATTGCTTCATCTCTCCTCTCGATCTGGTCTTGGGGCCTTTAGTAGCTTCGCACACCGGACATTTTCTGCACCAGCTTTCTACGTCATTTCGACATTGTACCCAATAAAATCTCTGTCGAATCTTATCCAAGGTCTTATTTACTCCTAAGTGTCCACCAGAGGATCCGCCATGAACTTCTTCCAAGATTTCATTTATCCTATCCCTAGGCACAACCAGTTGGGAAATTGCTGATCTACCATCGGCTGACTCCCAAATTCGTTTCAGCAAACCATTCTCCACAACCAGGGAATCCCACTGTGCCCATATGGCCTTGAAGATAGGACCTCTGTCTGATATGTCCTGCCAGGTGGGTCTATCTGCTCCTGCTTCTTTCCAACGTAGAAAGTCTGCGATATCCAAGTCCTTCTCTTGGTCCTGTCTCATGTGTGCTGATGTCCATTTGTTATCTGCCGTGAGTCTGATTTGTCTGGCCTCGACAAGCCCTTCCCGGCGCTCAACTCTCACGCAATGTTTGCAGGAATCTGGGCATGGTCTTCTGGACAAGGCATCAGCGTTGCTGTGTAGACGTCCCGGTCGATGTTTATTTCTTGAGGACTCACTAGATGTTCTAGTCCTCGTTCCTTTCCTCGCAGGTGGATATTCACGCGGTGGCGTCCTCGCAGGTGAATTGGATCGTCCTGATACCCTAGCCCTGCAGTCTCTTATGAAATGTCCTGCTCTTCCACAACGATAGCAGGTCCGATTTTGTCGGTTGCCTGTACCACCCTTCTTTGAGTCGAGCTTTTCCAAAACTTTTTCGACTATTTGTACCACTGTATCAGTCTGCTGGGTCGGTTCCTCAATTGACACCGCTCGAACTTTTGGTCTTGAGGTGTTAAAAGCTGCCTCTACCTCCAAAGATCTGACCAAGGCTTCACTGCTCTTCGTGAAATTCGTCAGTCGCAGAGTTCTTTGAATTTCAACGTCTCTTAGCCCATCGATGAACAGCTGCACTGCCAGTTGTTCCTTGAAGTCTTCTGGGGCACTTGGATAGGCTAGCTGGATCAGTCTTCGCACATCTGCTTCGAATTCCTGAAGACTCTCGCCAGCTTTCTGTACACGAGTCTTCATCTGTGCCCGGTATAGCTGTTCCCGATGTTGATCACCATACCTGCATTCCAGTGCGGCAACTAGATCTCCATATCGGTTTTGTTGTTCGAGAGGTATTGTCTGCAAGATCCCCAAAGCTGGCCCTCTTAATGCTACTATAAGTGCAGTAGCCTTCTCATCGTTGTTCCACCCATTAGCCGTAGCTGCAGCTTCGAACTGTCTATGATACATGGCCCATGATGACTGTCCATCAAAAGTCGGTGGTTTTACGGAAGCATTCGATGTGGCAACTCTGTCACGTCGATCTTGGACCCTGTATAGAGCTCTCTGGTTCTCGATCTCCTTCTTCATGTCGTTCACTTCATCCCGTACTATATCCACTTCTTTCCTCAACTGTCCGTCGATTTTCCTTACGTCTTCCTTCAATTCTTCGATTTGTTCTTCGGTTTTCCGTTGTACTTGTTCTAAATACCTCTGAAATTCGTTTCTTCTTTGTATTTCCATTTTTCCTTGTTCTTCTAGAATTCTCTGGAAGTCTTCCTGCCGACGCTTTTCTTCTTCCAATTTTTCTTCTTGACGACGCTTTTCTTCTTTTTGGCGGCTTTGCTCCAATTCCGCAAATTTATTCTCCATAAATTTCAAAATGTCCTCCATTGCGTCGTACGATGTACTTCTCGTATTCACCATAAATAATCGTTCAATGAAAATCCTCACTTCTGACACCACTGTTACGTTATAGTCCGGGTTCGGTTTCTACAAACACTCCGTATAACACTCAAAACGATTTATTCAACGAATTCTACAAAACACAATAACAATTCACTTCTAGACTAATTCGATCTCGCCTATTGCTCGATTCACGGTTCTAAATCGTACTACTCTCCCGGCCCATCATTCCCGTATTTATACCGAGATACACATGATTCTAGAACCTTCGCGAACTTCAGGTAGATTCCTAGTATTTCGCGATGATTCTGTCCCTTTTCGGTCGGCCGACATATATATATATAGTGGGCGCGGGTCAACTTCTCCTAATGATGCTTCTCTAATCTCGTAACAATATATATATATATATATATATATATATATATATATATATTATTTGTTGAGAGGAAAAATTTAAGTATTGATATGTGCAGACTAGTATCACAATGAAAAGAAATATACTAATGATAAATAAATATAGTAAAATCAACAGTGAAAACATCAGTAATGTCATGTGATAGAATATTATGAATGACACTTTTCAGTGTCAAAACCGAAAACATATTGAAAAATTTTGGGAAGAGAAAAATATTTTAATTGTGTTGAGAACGGGAGCAGATTCGTTCCCAAAACGTCCACCAAGATAAGTAGAGGTTTTATTCTTATTAAATATATTTGTATTTCCAAATTTTTCGAAAACAGAGTGTCACTGACCAATAGAGAATTTCTCTTTTAGGTATCTAAAGGTTTAATTTCAAGCGCAGTGACATTTTGGGGCAGATCCCAAATTTGTCCTTACTACAAATATATTGAAATAATTTTTAATAACTTCTACTCTATTTTTTCAGAAACAAGGAGAGAAAATCCCACGAAAAGCTGAAAAATGAATGTACCACCTCCTCGAAGAACTTACAGACAGTAATCAAAAAAGACTATTTGTGGAATATAGTCTATTTTTGAGTAATATTCTTAGTATATAGTTTCGTACAACATTTAGTTGAGTTAATGCATTGTCTTAGAGCCCTCCCCACACTATGATTCCAAAATTTAGGAGTGATTCGACTAGGGACTTGTAGATTTGCGAAAGGCGTTTTTTGTCATGATTTTGCATATCATATAAAATTTGTGAATCAATCGTCTCATTTTGTTAGTCAAGTTTTTAATATGATTTGTCCAGAGTGATCCTAGATATTTTATGATATCTGTTTCTTTTCTGGTAAGAACATTCATTGTATGTATTTTAACAATATACATTCATGCAGAAAGTTTCAATCTGGGGGCTTTCACCGTTTAGAAGTTATGTAAGAAATTATTTTAATTTTATAAACTTCGGAAGGATATATCTCCCTCAATATGCATTTTGGGCCATAAGTATACTTATTTTTCAATGTACTATCACCCCCAGAAAGCTCACCCTGTATATCAAGGCATTTTAGAAAATTGTATACTTCAAATGTGATATTACTAATTGTTACTATAGTTATTGGCAGAATAGCATGTTTTATGTTGGAGTGAATACTGGAGTGAATATAATCTCTAATAAAAATAAGGATTCCATCATTCTGATTGATGATGCTTTCATTAGGAATATTTTGAGTTTCACCAAAAATCATAACATCCAAATATTTCATTTGGAACTTTTGATTAAAGAATGCTTCTTCAGAAACTTGGAGTTGAAACAAGTTGAAGCAATTGTAACAATATAATTGAAATGAAATGAAATTAAAATTGGATAAAATGAAATCAGAATAGGAGAATGCTTGGGAGAATGAAATGACCACCCCAGGAAAACAATAATATTTACAGATTTACAGGGCGTGGATACTGACTAGTTGTTGATTGTTATGTGTTAATATTTATTGGTTTGATGGATGAATGAGCTTTCTTAGTTCGTTTATGAAAAATTGTAGGGACATACTATTTTGACACATGAAGTCATTGATCAAAAAAATTGTCGATGAATGCTTTGCTATCAGAAGAGCACTAGCTGAAGAGCTTGGTTGTCTGGGGTGTTTGTAGTCAGAAGTTGATCAATTATGTTTTTATATTAGAAATAAGAGCCCTTTACTATTTGTGTGATGTATCTATACTAATAACAAAATATAGAAAAAAGTGCATATGATCATCCAAATCATGTCCCAAAAATGCTTTGCTTCTGATACACTGTGTGAGGTTTTTTGTTTTTTAAAATTTTCTATTGAACAGCTTATTTCAATGAATTTTCAAGGTATATTTGGATGGTATCAATCAGACATCTAACATAATTAGAAAATTCTGATCCACAATTTCCAATGGCATACCAAGCAAGCAACTCGGTTGTTTATTTTTGGAGAAATATCACCTTGTGGTTCTTTGTGATATTTGTTGATCATTCAGATCGAATACAACTAAAAATGCATTATTGTCCCCAACTATCAGGATATATGAACCAAACATCCTGCAAAATAAAAGAGGAGTTAGGAATTCCAAACACAATTGTTACCTCGACTATAACATTGTCTGCAGAAGTCATAAAAAATAGTTACTAACATCGTCTAACATCTAGTGTCTAACATTGATGTAGAAGTAGATAAACTGGGACAATGAACCATATATTCATCAATCAATTTAGTTGATAAATGGAAGCATTCACAATGAGATTGACTTACCTCACCTTCCCTCCACAAAACTGGCACATGGGGCCTTGCCACCCATCATGACAAACACAAGTATCGTTTTTACAGATCCCATTTCCACTGCAGGTGTCATTGCATTTTGCAGAAACATCCGAAACCAGAGACAAAACACCCACAAACACTAGACAATAAATTAAAATTCTTTTCATGCATACTTTTCGTCGATACTTTGACTTGAATAAAAATAAAAACATTTGTAAAATTTCTATCATAACGTTAATATCGAAAGGGCATGAATTTCACATCGTCTTTACATCTCGATGGACACCATAATACACATAATTCAATTAGATTAATTTTTTCACTGGTGAAACATTTTGAAACTTTTTTTCAACTTTTGAGTAACAATTTTACTAGTATATATGCTAGTTATTGCAATATATAAATATTTTTATATCTTGATAATTTCTCGATTCTTGATTTCAATGACACAAGCTACAAAACAAAAAATAAGAATTGACAATTGACAATTGTGAATACCACCATTTCGTGTCACACTTGTGTAAGATGTAAATGAAGATGATGCAACACATGGATCGTCCCGAAGTGGAACAGCAGCCAAAATATCCGAAGATTATCGAATGAGCAGTGGCGTCGAAAGTTTAATGCGGTTCTGGTCACATTTCAATAGCAATGAATTATCAGAGTGATGAATCATTTCTCCACGGAATATAATATCTGTATACGACTGTTGCATGAAGATTCATAATATATGTGGAATTCAATTGGATATATTACCATTATATATGGAAATTAACCTACTATCTTACTTATGGCTAGTACAAAACATCTAAAGATAGCACATTTGAATACAAGATCTTTAATACCTAGTTTTGTGAGTTTCCGACAACTAGTTGGTGTAACTGCAATGAAGCAATCGACTCCGAGGCAGTTTCACTACCGGGTTATACATTATTTAGGAGAGACAGGTCAAATAGAGTTGGAGGTGGCATAGGTGTTCATGTTCGATCTTCTCAATCTTGTGCAATTTCTGACGTTACAATAGAAAATGCAAACTTTGAATACATATTCTTGAGTCTGGCGATTAGTACCTATGAAATTTCTTTAGCTATCTTTTATCGTGTCCTCCTAACACCAGACTTAGTGGCATGTTAGATGCTTTGAATGACATTATTCCCCAAATATTGACTGAGTATGATTACTCTGTTTTAATGGGAGACCTGAATGTTAATATGTTGCAACACAATTCATTGTTGGAAACTTTTGATACTTATGGCTATTCTAATCTCATTAACGAACCTACAAGAATTACCGCAGCTTCTGCAACATGTCTAGACCCCATATTTATCAATTGTAGAGAAATCTGTCTTCATAGTGGAACAGTCCATGCAGATGTCAGTGATCACAATAGAATGCCCTTTTGTACTTTAAATGTTGTTATTAAGAAAACTAAGCAGAAATTTATTTGTATTCGCGACTCTAAACAGTTTAATGCAGATGCCTTCAAACAGGATCTATTGAATATTCCTTGGGATAATATCTTTTATATAAATGATATAAATGATAAAGTCAGATTCTTAGATGATAATAATTATCTCTTCAATTTCCATGCACCTTATAAAACAATCAGAGTAAGTAAACCACCTGCTCCATGGCTAACTGATAACCTGAAATTAATTCTGAAAGAACGTGATAAAGCTCTGAATGAATAAAAAAAACAAAACGTCAGAAAACTGGAATTATTATAAGGAATGCCGTAATTTTGCGATAGCTTCGTTGAGAAGGGAAAAATCAGCGTACCTAACAAAACTAGAAAATGATAAAGATGATAAAAAAGTTTTAAGCAACTTGAATATTAAAACCTGTGAATGTAACAATAAGCTTCCTGATACTTTGCGAGACCCAAATGAAATAAATGAATACTTCATAAGTATTTTTGATAATTCAAATAACTGTGCCAACGCATGCGAATTCTACACAAATAATAGGTACAGTGATAATATTTTCAATTCAACACTAAATAATCAAAATAATGTACTGCAAACAATAAATAATATGAAATCAAACGCCGCTGGAAATGATAGTATTACACTTCACATGGTGAAATTATGCTTGCCTACTATTCTTGATCATATTACTCATGTAATAAACTGTTCCTTGGAATGTGGTTATTTTCCCAAAAAATGGCGTGAGTCGATTATAATTCCAATTCCAAAAACTTCATCATCCAATAGTGTTCATGATTTGAGACCAATTAATTTACTTCCAGTGATTTCCAAAATACTCGAGAGAACAGTATATAGTCAAGTAAATGACTTTGTTCAAGCTAACGGCATAATGCCTGTTGAACAATCTGGATTTAGAAAATGTCATAGTACGACTACCGCACTCTTGAATTTATCTGACAATATAATTGGTGCCTTAGATCAAAAACTTGCAGTTACCTTATTGGATTATTCTAAGGCATTCGATTTAATAAATCATAATTTATCAAGCTCCAAATTAACATATTATGGATTCAATATAACTGCACTATCTTTTTTTAAATCATATTTATGGAATCGCACACAAAACGAGTATGCGTTGATAATAAATTCTCCGACCCCAAAAAAAATGTCTCTGGAGTTCCTCAGGGATCCATCCTAGGACCTTCATTATTTCTATTTTATATACATCAGACTTACCGAAAACTGTAAACACAAGTGAAATACAACTTTATGCGGATGATACACAATTGATCCATAATTTTGAACCTAAATCATACAATACAGCATCTGAAACTATAAACAGAGACCTACAACGGATTGTTGACTATTCGGGTCAACACAACTTAACAATCAATCCTACCAAAACAGTGGTCCTTTTGTTTGGAAATAAAAACTTGAGGCCTAACATTGTTAATGATATGAATATTAAACTTAACAACACTAATTTAGTTATTTCTGATAGTGCAAAAAATTTAGGATTAACTATAGATACTTCTCTTGAATTCAAGAATCACGTGAATATCTTATTACGAAAATGTTATATGCGCACTCGGCTACTTTTTGCAAATAAACATATATTAAATACTGTCTGTAAGTTCTTCGAGGAAGTGGTACATTCATTTTTCAGCTTTTGATGGGATTTTCTCTCCTCGTTTCTAAAAAATAGAGTAGAAGTTATTAAAAATTATTGCAATATATTTGTAGTAAGGACAGATTTAGGATCTGTCCCAAAATGTCACTGCGCTTGAAATTAAACCTTTAGATACCTAAAAGAGAAATTCTCTATTGGTCAGTGACACCTTGTTTTCGGAAAAATTTGGAAATACAAATATATTTAATAATAATAAAACCTCTACTTATCTTGGTGGAAGTTTCGGGAACGAATCTGCTCCCGTTCTCAACACAATTGAAATATTTTTCTTCGTAAACTTTTTTCGATGTTTCCGATTTTGACACTGAAAAGTGACAATTTGGCTGACGGAGGAATTCTGGTTACAAGGTGTTTTCATTAATTGATATCGAATTTTCCATTTTCATATTCAAGTTTCAGAAGTGGATGCCAAGTTCTATCTATATCAACTGAACAAGAAGCAATATTATTGTCTCCGTTCAGGAGAATGCAAGCAGACTCTTTGATTTTCCGTTTTTGGTTGTTGTCTTCTTTTCCTATGATCTTAATATTACTCCAATCGGCCATATGTTGTCCATTCTCAGTAAGGATATGCTCAGCTGATTTTGACTTGTCAGTGTATCTTCCCTTCATATTGTTCTTATGCTCTTTCATCCTTACTGATAGAGGCCTGCTGGTTTCACCGGTATAATATTTTCCACAAACACATGGTATACTGTATATACAATTTTTTGATGACTGTTCTTCATTTCTCGGTTTTGTATGAGTCAAAATCGATCTCATTGTATTTTCTGTCTTGAACACTGTTTTCACTCGAAACTTGTCACCAACACGTTTAATTTTTTCAGATATTCCGGGAATGTATGGGATTACATTTGTTATCAGTGTTGGTTGTCTTTGTGTTTGTTGTATATTCTGTCTGTTCTCAATTTGGTGTATTGTTTTGTCAATGAAATGTTTCGGATAAGTGTTGAGTTGTAGAACATCTTTTATATGGTTCATTTCGGCATTGAAAATTTGGTGGTTCGATGATATGGATTTGGCTCTATCATGAAGTGATTTGATTATTCCTTTCTTCATACTTGTATGATGATTCGATTGAAAATTGAGGTCTCTGTCGGTGTGTGTATTTTTAGGATATACACTTGTTATCAAATTGTTATCTGATTTTTTAATGAGGACATCTAAGAATGGTAATTGATTATTTTATTCGATTTCTAAAGTGAATTTGATTGTTGGTTTAGAAATTTAGAAACATTTCATTGACAAAACAATACACCAAATTGAGAACAGACAGAATATACAACAAACACAAAGACAACCAACACTGATAACAAATGTGATCCCATACATTCCCGGAATATCTGAAAAAATTAAACGTATTGGTGACAAGTTTCGAGTGAAAACAGTGTTCAAGACAGAAAATACAATGAGATCGATTTTGACTCATACAAAACCGAGAAATGAAGAACAGTCATCAAAAAATTGTATATACAGTATACCATGTGTTTGTGGAAAATATACCGGTGAAACCAGCAGGCCTCTATCAGTAAGGATGAAAGAGCATAAGAACAATATAAAGAGAAGATATACTGACAAGTCAAAATTAGCTGAGCATATCCTTACTGAGAATGGACAACATATGGCCGATTGGAGTAATATTAAGATCATAGGAAAAGAAGACAACAACCAAAAACGGAAAATCAAAGAGTCTGCTTGCATTCTCCTGAACGGAGACAATAATATTGCTTCTTGTTCAGTTGATATAGATAGAACTTGGCATCCACTTCTGAAACTTGAATATGAAAATGGAAAATTCGATATCAATTAATGAAAACACCTTGTAACCAGAATTCCTCCGTCAGCCAAATTGTCACTTTTCAGTGTCAAAATCGGAAACATCGAAAAAAGTTTACGAAGAAAAATATTTCAATTGTGTTGAGAACGGGAGCAGATTCGTTCCCGAAACGTCCACCAACATAAGTAGAGGTTTTATTATTATTGAATATATTTGTATTTCCAAAAATTTTTTCAAAAACAAGGTGTCACTGACCAATAGAGAATTTCTCTTTTAGGTATCTAAAGGTTTAATTTCAAGCGCAGTGACATTTTGGGACAGATCCTAAATCTGTCCTTACTACAAATATATTGCAATAATTTTTAATAACTTCTACTCTATTTTTTAGAAACGAGGAGAGAAAATCCCATCAAAAGCTGAAAAATAAACATATATTAAATTTTAAAACAAGAAAAAAACTATCAGAATCTTTGGTCTTATCCCTTTAACTATTGTAACATTGTCTATTATCCATGTCATGATAAATGCACTCAATATCGACTTCAACGAGTGCAAAATACTTTTTGTAGATTCATATTTAATTTAAGGAAATATGATCACATTTCTCAATACATTCTGCAGTTGAAGTGGCTCAAAGTGTCCAATATATTTAAATACCATTTCCTTATTTTTTCTGCATAGATTGCTTGATACTCAAAGTCCGCCCTATTTTTATGACAAACTAGTTTTCAGAAATAATTTACACAATCTCAACACCAGACATTCACAGATACTTAACATGCCTCGCCACTCGACAGCTCTGTTTGAACGCAGTTTTACTCACAATGCAATAAAACTTTTTAATTACTTTAAACCTGACCTTTCAATATCACTAAATAAATTTAGAAAAGTCGTTAAAAATAAATTGCTGATTCAACAAAACTAGCCACATTGTCGTTGCATTACTGCATTTTCATATTTCTTACATTACTTATTATTACTTACCTACTATTTTCTATGTTTCTTTTTTTCTCTTCTGATGATCAATTCAATATCACTGAAATTGTAAAATGATCTCTTTCTATTTTTATTTTATTTTTTCTATTTTCATATTATTATTTTTTAATTTTTTTTTATTCCATTTATTTTATAAACTGAAAAGGTTAAGAGATTTAGAGTAGCTTTAGCTAATCTTCGCCTTTTCAGGGCAGATGTATGTACATTTGTTGAATAAAGTCGTATTATTATTATCTTGTTCAAAAAAATTCATATATTATTTTACTCTCCACAATATACCTCAATAGATTATTAATAAATCATTTTATATAATAACAATAGTTTGTCATGCGTTATTCTGTTGTTACATTTTGGATAATTCTCAATAGATGGCGTGGCTTGTTTTGTTTTGTGGCTGTTTCCACCAATAAGCGCCCGCGCAAACAAACTCTAGTGCCGCGTGAGGACTTCTAATAAAAGAAGAGGAAGATTAGGAGCACGAGCTGGCAACAGGCAGTAGCTGTCAATGGGAGAAAGAAGAAGACTGGACAGGGTGGTCTGATGGTTATTTTTGACAGATGTATACAATATACATTTTTAACTTGTTTGAAGCATTTATTAATAAAGTACAGTTTAAGTTTGCTCAAATTAGTTTAATAAATATTAATACAACCAAAAAAACCCATAATTGGTGACCCCGACGCCGCAAACTGACGTCAGGAGACAACTTAACCACACGTTTGAAACGTGGCCCCAAAGTTTCAAGCAAGAGGCAAGTGAACTCTTTCAATCAAAGGTCAAGCTGCCCCCATTTTGGATGGAGCGACCAAAACTGTGGTTTGCTAGTGCGGAATCCCAGTTTGTTGTACAGCGCGTTACTTCTGATAACATCAAATATCACACAGTTTTGGCAAATCTAGACAAAAATGCTATTGCTGAGATCGAAGACTTCCTAGAACGACCACCTGCCAGATATGAAAGACTGAAAGATACATTGATATCAAGGATCGTTGAATCAAAAGAAATGCAATTACATAAATTGCTAACTGGTTTGGCCCTAGAAGACAAGAAACCATTACATCTCCTACGTCAGATGAAATCTACAGCATCTGGTTCCGTCAATGATGAAGTGTTGAGCTCCTTATGGATGAAGTGACGCCAGAATTTGTCAAATGTGTTCTAGCTGCCAGCAAGAACCTTGAGTTAGACCAGCTAGCAGACATTGCAGATAGAATTATGGAATATTCATCTGGCAATGAATATATTCTGGCTACATCTTATTCTCCAAAGGTTGGTAATGACTTTGAATCTAGAATCGCCACACTTGAGCAAGTGCAGAATCAAATGAACAGCACACTGAAATAATTGTCAAGAAAATTGGACAAATCACATTACTCAAGAGCTAGAAGTAAATCCAGAAGGCGTAACAGTGACAGAAGTGTTTGCTATTATCATCAGAGGTTTGGAGAAAAGGCAAACAAATGCACGCTTCCCTGCCACTATCAAACAATTGATCAAAACCAGTCAAACTAATGCAGCTGTCATCAACTAATGCAGCTGTTTATGATGGTTCAAGCTCGGGAAGCTGCATCAGCTCAGAAAATCGACCGGTGTGAACTTAGCAGCCACTTTCTAGCGGCCGATTTTTTCCAGCAGCCATATCACCAGTGACGTCGGAAAATAATTTTATTGCAAAAAAATATTTTGAAAATAACATCGGAGGATTATAATTGAATTAAACACTCAGAATACAATTAGAACATATGAAAACGATGATCATGAGTTGTTGACATCATGAATATAATGATGGAATTGAACTCTTCTATGTTTCGTAAAATTTTAAAATACCATTCAGAAATGTTTAACCAAGTTGAGATTCGATGTAGACATGATAAATACGGTCTTGATCATTATGTCAGGAGATTAATCATTTGCAGGCCGTCTGAGGGGTAGTTTTCACCCTTCTGAAGTTTGAAGAATTCAAAAACACCATTCAGAAAAGTTTAGCCAAGTTGAGATTTGGCATGGACATGGAAATGGACAATTATTGTGTTGAGAGATGAATCATTTGCAGGCCGTCTAAGGGGTAGTTTTCTCCCTCCTGAGTTCTGAAAAATTCAAAAACACCATTCAGAAAAGTTTAGCCAAGTTGAGATCTGGTATGCATATCATTGATAGGAACTCAATTATCGTGCCAAGAGATGAATTATTTGCAGGCCGTCTAAGGGGTAGTTTCGTCCCACCTGAGTTCTGGAAAATTCAAAAACACCATTCAGAAAAGTTTAGCTAAGTTGAGATTTGGTATGGACATCATTGATAGGGTCTCAATCATCGTGCCAAGAGATGAATTATTTGCAGGCCGTCTGAGGGGTAGTTTTCACCCTTCTTAAGTTTGAAGAATTCGAAAACACCATTCAGAAGAGTTAATCCAAGTTGAGATTAGGTATGGACATCATTGATAGGGCCTCAATCATCGTGCCAAGAGATGAATCATTTGCAGGCCGTCTAAGGGGTAGTTTCGTCCCTCCTGAGTTCTGAAAAATTCAAAAACACCAATCAGAAAAGTTTAGCCAAGTTGAGATTTGGTATGGACATCATTGATAGGGTCTCAATCATCGTGCCAAGAGATGAATTATTTGCAGGCCGTCTGAGGGATAGTTTTCACCCTTCTCAAGTTTGAAGAATTCGAAAACACCATTCAGAAAATTTTAGCCAAGTTGAGATTTGGTATGGACATCATTGATAGGGTCTCAATCATTGTGTTGAGAGATGAATCATTTGCAGGCCGTCTAAGGGGTAGTTTTCTCCCTCCTGAGTTCTGAAAAATTCAAAAACACCATTCAGGCCGTCTGAGGGGTAGTTTTTACCCTTCTTGAGTTTGAAGAATTTGAAAACACCATTCAGAGAAGTTTAGCCAAGTTGAGATTTGGTATGGACATCTTTGATAGGGTCTCAATCATCGTGCCAAGAGATAATTATTTGCAGGCCGTCTGAGGGGTAGTTTTCACCCTTCTTAAGTTTGAAGAATTCAGAAACACCGTTCAGAAGAGTTAAGCCAAGTTGAGATTTGGTATGGACATCACTGATAGGGTCTCAATCATCGTGCCAAGAGATGAATTATTTGCAGGCCGTCTGAGGGGTAGTTTTCACCCTTCTTGAGTTTGAAGAATTCGAAAACACCATTCAGAAAATTTTAGCCAAGTTGAGATTTGGTATGGACATCATTGATAGGGTCTCAATTATCGTGCCAAGAGATGAATTATTTGCAGGTCGTCTAAGGGGTAGTTTCGTCCCTCCTGAGTTCTGAAAAATTCAAAAACACCATTCAGAAAAGTTAAGCCAAGTTGAGATTAGGTATGGACATCATTGATAGGGTCTCAATCATCGTGCCAAGAGATGAATCATTTGCAGGCCGTCTAAGGGGTAGTTTCGTCCCTCCTGAGTTCTGAAAAATTCAAAAACACCAATCAGAAAAGTTTAGCCAAGTTGAGATTTGGTATGGACATCATTGATAGGGTCTCAATCATCGTGCCAAGAGATGAATTATTTGCAGGCCGTCTGAGGGATAGTTTTCACCCTTCTCAAGTTTGAAGAATTCGAAAACACCATTCAGAAAATTTTAGCCAAGTTGAGATTTGGTATGGACATCATTGATAGGGTCTCAATCATTGTGTTGAGAGATGAATCATTTGCAGGCCGTCTAAGGGGTAGTTTTCTCCCTCCTGAGTTCTGAAAAATTCAAAAACACCATTCAGGCCGTCTGAGGGGTAGTTTTTACCCTTCTTGAGTTTGAAGAATTTGAAAACACCATTCAGAGAAGTTTAGCCAAGTTGAGATTTGGTATGGACATCTTTGATAGGGTCTCAATCATCGTGCCAAGAGATAATTATTTGCAGGCCGTCTGAGGGGTAGTTTTCACCCTTCTTAAGTTTGAAGAATTCAGAAACACCGTTCAGAAGAGTTAAGCCAAGTTGAGATTTGGTATGGACATCACTGATAGGGTCTCAATCATCGTGCCAAGAGATGAATTATTTGCAGGCCGTCTGAGGGGTAGTTTTCACCCTTCTTGAGTTTGAAGAATTCGAAAACACCATTCAGAAAATTTTAGCCAAGTTGAGATTTGGTATGGACATCATTGATAGGGTCTCAATTATCGTGCCAAGAGATGAATTATTTGCAGGTCGTCTAAGGGGTAGTTTCGTCCCTCCTGAGTTCTGAAAAATTCAAAAACACCATTCAGAAAAGTTAAGCCAAGTTGAGATTTGGTATGGACATCATTGATAGGGTCTCAATCATCGTGCCAAGAGATGAATTATTCGCAGGCCGTCTGAGGGGTAGTTTTCATCCTTCTCAAGTTTGAAGAATTCGAAAACACCATTCAGAAAATTTTAGCCAAGTTGAGATTTGGTATGGACATCATTGATAGGGTCTCAATCATCGTGCCAAGAGATGAATTATTTGCAGGCCGTCTGAGGGGTAGTTTTCACCCTTCTCAAGTTTGAGGAATTCGAAAACACCATTCAGAAAATTTTAGCCAAGTTTAGATTTGGTATGGACATCATTGATAGGGTCTCAATCATCGTGCCAAGAGATGAATTATTTGCAGGCCGTCTGAGGGGTAGTTTTCACCCTTCTTGAGTTTGAAGAATTCGAAAACACCATTCAGAAGAGTTAAGCCAAGTTGAGATTTGGTATGGACATCATTGATAGGGTCTCAATCATCGTGCCAAAAGATGAATTATTTGCATGCTATCTAAGGGGTGATTTTGTCCCTCCTGAGTTCTGAAAAATTCAAAAACACCATTCAGAAAAGTTTAGCCAAGTTGAGATTTGGTATGGACATCATTGATAGGGTCTCAATCATCGTGCCAAGAGATGAATTATTTGCAGGTCGTCTCAGGGGTAGTTTTCACCCTTCTCAAGTTGCTTGAGAATGGTGAAATGCTTTGCAGGCCTAATAATCAGAAGAAAAAATAGAAAATACTCTATATAGATAGATAGATAGATATTTATTGTTCCAAAGAATACAATATTCTCTCAACGAGTGTTTGATTTTGATAAATACTTGAACAAAGAATAACACTGTTAATAACAGAAAAAATAAAAATATCAATATAACACATCCGTTAATGATGTAAGAGCGGAGCTTCAGAATGTTCATAACGCAATTATATATATGACGATTTTGGGAGAAGCTGTTTCTAACAGGTCAGATAACTCATGTAGAGTGTTTGCGTATAACCTCTGTTGCCCTATAACCTCACTGTAAATAGGATATTCAAATATTGAGTGGTCAAATTCTAGTGAGTTGCATATCGAGCATATTTCATCTGTATTGAATGATGAATATGTCCAATCATCTAATATCTAATCATTTTTCATTATCATCCTCGGAAATACAAATCATATATTGTTTTCTGCATACCTAGATTTCGAAAA
The DNA here is from genome assembly GCA_963576655.1 of Gastrophysa polygoni. Classification (NCBI taxonomy): domain Eukaryota; kingdom Metazoa; phylum Arthropoda; class Insecta; order Coleoptera; family Chrysomelidae; genus Gastrophysa; species Gastrophysa polygoni. Next base: position 1,396,740 of record OY755092.1, read on the forward strand.
TGAAATGTCTAACATTCGATCAAGGAATTATTTATTCGAGTACGTCATTAGTTGAAATGATCAATGAATGGTTACTGAATATATCATCAGATTAATAAGTGGAAGGTTTTCCAAGGTTGGTTATGATTTTTGTAAGCGATAATGATAAGAAATTTCGTTTCTTTTATCATTCAGATATTTGAATATAAAAGGAAGACACAACACACACAATTACGACAAATAATATAATTTCAAAACAATATACAACAAAACAAAAACAGATATTCATCTAATGAAACAATTTTCATGATCACCATCATTAACGTCAGTGAACACAAATAAGATCTCTATTATCATATAAAGGTAGGTATATCATATGAACCTAATGATGCACCAGCCTTTATGACCCTTTATAACACTTACATCCAACTCGAATTCTATAACAGTTGTAGTTTCGCGGAAATGTGGGGGTGGTGCAGCTTCATCCTAAAGCTGCACCACACCCGAAACTATCACTGTAATAAAATTCGAGTTGGTTGTGATTAATGTGTTAGAAATTTTGAGAGTGATTTAACGTTAACACCTGATACAACTGTGATTGTACTCAAATATCCATTTATTCGGAATATGTTGTATGTACGGCATATCCGGCATCATTTCGCGCCATGAAGACATTTTTTTCTGAGTTTGCAAAGCCATAAAAAACAAAATTATTTTCTAGTGTGATATATCAGTAGATCTCTCGTCTTCCAGATACTCATTCCGAGACTTATTCGACAATAATGGAAGTAGATTTCAGATGTAGATTCAGATGGTAGATTAAGGTTGAGATAGTATAGATGGTATTTCAGTATAATCTACATAGATCGCATATTCCATGTTTTGTTTTATCTTCGAATGATACTCCACGTTTAATTTCTTCTCCTGTTAAAATGCATTTCTGATGAGTTGATCTTTTGCAAAATCTACAAACAAAATCGTCTGCACTACTAGGGTGTCCACAAAAGAAGCATACAGAATTGATAGTCGAACTGTTCGATAATAGCAACCATTTGACCTCGTATCTGTACCCATCAATATCAATGATATCAAGCAAACTCTCATCATTTGCCAATTTTGAGAAAAAGTATATGACAAATATACCACAGTTGAAACTGTCTTTCTGGATTACATGATCACGAATGTCTTTGGACCAATTATCATAGTCAATACTTTTCTCTTTCAGAAAATTCATAATTCTCTCGAAGTAAAATGAGATTTTACTTTTTTCCCCTCCTAGTGGATCAATGAAAGTGAATATTTTCTCTTCTAGGTTCAGCTTAATCAATACAAAATGGTTATTTCTTGCGACCGGCATCATCAATTTTTTTTTTTTCAAATTTGATACTGTCAATGAAGTTTCGAAAAAAAAATTGGAATTGACTATGATAGTTGATTTCTCCACTGAAACCAATTGGAATTTATTGGAATTGAGTAAATGAAGACTATGATCTATTATAAAACTACTCAGGCACTCAGTTTGTGATAGTGTAGAAAACTCTTCGATGTAAATTTCCTTCACTGGATAATCAGTGGCAGCTTTCACCGAAACAATATAATTGCGACAAGACTTGAATGGTTTATAATACTCGATATCCGCTATCAATCCATTTGGTAGAAATTGAATATCATTCAAAGTTCTCCACTTCCTGTCGTCGAAGGATGAATTGATATTTTCTGGAGACACAAATGTAGGAAGGAGAAAAAAAAAATAAAAATACTTCAGTTTTTTCAGCATTGTGTCATTCCAAAATGATTTTGATCTAGATATTCTTACAATTTTCAAACCTTTATGTGTGTATATAACCAAATCACACCAGGCACGATTCGAAATCTCTAATGAGCCTTGGATTTGATAATGATATGGATATTCCATTTTGTTCCTTGTTCAAAAAGTCGAATTTGTAATCGAATGGGCTAAAATTTCTTGCCGAATATGGACACTTTATTTCGATCATTCCGTCATCATTAATGAGGCCATCAGGAGAAGCACCTAGGAATGGGTATTGAAGATGGACTATTAATCCTGTCGTTTCAACACCACATTTCTTGTGAAAGTTTCTCATCAGACTGGTCACCTGTCTTGGTTAAACGAGATTTCCCGATTTTCAAATCCGCTTCAACTTTCAATGCTATGATGTCTTCCCTCAATTTTCGTATGAACAGAGAACATCTAAGGTTCTTTTCCCCTCTCAGTTTATTATTCTTCAATTGGGAAAAATAATTTTCAACAACAGAGTTACTCAAAGGAGTAATATCATCTAAAAATAAACAACTCCATAAAGGACAATATGGTAAATACTTGTTGATGATCAGTTTCAAGAACTTCATATTATACATTTCGTTGTGGTCATTACCTTCTTTCAATATTTGTTCGGAGCTCCTGTCAAAATGGGCATGAAGCTTTCGTATCCCAGATGCTTCTCTTGTTCTCTCATTTGGTATTTTATTTTTGATTATTGATATACGAGGTCTGTAAATTAAGTGATGAGACTGATTTTTTTTTTAAATTTCTTATACAAAAAGAATTACAATTCAATATTGTCACCTTTAAAATAACTTCCTTCTGAGGCCACACAGCGCTGGAGACGTTTCTTCCACTCCTCATAGCAGTGCTGGAACTCCGATACTGAAATAACCTTCAGCTGGTCGGTTACAGCCGTTTGAATTTTTTCGACTCCCAAAATGATTTCCCTTGAGGTGACTTTTCAACTTTGGGAAGAGAAAAAAGTCACAAGGACTCAAGTCAGGCGAATAAGGAGGCTGAGGAGCCACAGGAATGTTTTTTCTGGCCAAAAACTCGTTTATTGAAATTGCTGTGTGACAAGGAGCATTATCGTGATGCAACACCCACTTGTTCTTGATGTTTGATTTCACACAAATGACCCTTTTTCGAAGTCTTTCAAGAACCTCTCGGTAAAAGTGTTGATTGACCGTTTGACCTTGGGTACAAACTCTTTGTGGACGATTCCGTGGATATCGAAAAAACAAATCAGCATGCATTTGATCTTTGACTTCGCCATCCTTGCCTTTTTTGGTCTTGAAGAGGTTGAAGTGTGCCACTCCATGCTCTGGCGCTTGGTTTCTGGGTCGTACTCAAAACACCCAACTCTCGTCACCAGTAATGACACGTTCCAGAAAATGGGGGTCATTTTCAATAGAATCCAAAAAGTCAAGGCACCTTTCGTTTCTGATGTTCTTCTGGTCTTGCGAAAGGTTTTTTGGAACCATTTTTGCGCAGATTTTTCTCATCCCCAATTCATTGGTCAAAATTTGATGAATAGTGGTGTGAGTCAAATTTAACTCTTCCCCTATCATTCTGACAGTCAACCGACGATCTGAACGCACAATATCCCGGATTCTGTCAAAATTTTCATCGGTTCTTGAAGATGAAGGCCTTCCGCTTCGTGGTTCATCTTCAATCGACTCTCTTCCTTCTGAAAATGCCTTAAACCACCGAAAAACCTGGGCCCTTGACAAAACACTATCTCCGTAGGCCTGCTGAAGTTTAAGAAGAGTTTCCGTTGCACTGTGCCCAAGTCTGAAGCAAAACCTGATAGCACACCGTTGCTCGAAATTGATGTCATTCATTTTTAGAACACAATAGAAAAAACTGTTTCACAAAAACAATCGCTACGCACAACCAAATGACTCGAGCGAGGTCAAACTAGTACTGAAGGTGGATCCAGTGTTATCAGGACTTTTTTTTACAGTTGTACCACATTAACTGAACGAGATGTACCACTTTGTACCACACCTAATGGCGCATGCGCATTGCATTATTACTTGGTCGTGGCTACAGAACTCATAATTTCATATCTTCTCTCTCTATGTTATGGTCGTTGCTTCACATTGGCACATTCAACCAAAATTTTATGTTATAATTATAGAATTTTAGAGTCGGGATCGCAGGACCTAATCAGTTTTGGCAGATGTTCCATGGCTGAGAATGGGATGTTATGTTCTTGTAAGAACACTGTCAATTTTAATTCAGCTGAATATACCTTATCAGTATGTTTTGAACGTTCTTCATCCTCAAAAATGTTTTGGAAAACTGCCCTTTTTTTGAATTACTTTTATGCTTTTCAGAGAGTTCACGGCGCTTTAAATGTGTAACGCTACCTGAGATTGTTACCCCACAAAACTTACAAAATGGGACTCCCTTTTTATCACTTTTTTTCATCCACGGGTATTCCACCAGCCAATGTTCATTAAACTTATGAAAAAATTTCCTTTGTTTTTTAGAAGTGCCTTCATTTGGTTCCTTGTTCTGGACCAGAACATCGTTCTCATCGTTCTCATCTACTACCTCTTCTACTGCCTTTTCCTTATCCAAAAACCTGTTAACGGGATTTTAAAAGTATTTACCTCTTCATGTTTGAATTTAAGAACTGTGATTTGTGAAAAGTTCAAATTCAAAATTAAAGTGACAAGTAACACAACAAAAATACGAAAATACCTGACAACTGATAAGAATGACAAATGACAAGGACAAGAATGACAAGTAACACAACTGTTGACATGTGCCGTGATCACACTCCTGCCAACTTTCGATATTCTTTATGAAGGAAAACTCATAGGGAACTACTCGATGCCCGTGATTTCATTTTGTACCATATTTTGGCTCATATTCGTAATGTTGTACCACTGTACTTCATCACGGAAATGTACCACATGTGGTACAATGTACCACTTCTGGCAACACTGGGTAGATCACATGTTCCTCTGCCGTCCCACTAAGCCCCGCGCTTCCAGTGTTGCCAGATCAAACGCAACGTTGCCAGTCTCATTACTTAATTTACAGACCTCGTATGATTTTGCATGACCCACCTCAGAAGTATTAAATTTGCTACTCAATATTATTGTTAGGTTTTCTACAAATTTGTCGAATTTTTCTAGCGAATCGATTAATAATGCAAAGGCCATTAGATCTTTGAAACACTTATTCTGTAATTCACTATATTAACATCTTTCGATACCATTTTCATCCAATGCGCGCAACATAAGTGTATTCCTATCAAATTTGAATCACTCAGTGCTTGATTCGTCTCTGATATACGGTAACATTGCTCTAAATATTCCAATAAAGTACACCTATTGAATGCTTTGCAGGCAGCGTGCAAACTGGCGAAAGAAAAATCTGTGACCATTTTAGAGAAAGCAGGCCAGAATTGATTAGCCTCGCAGAAGTATCGGAAATCGTGCAATATTTTGAAAATAGAGTTTGAATCGTGAACCGCAGAAATCATTGAAAAAACTGGGTAAATTCGCTTACTAATACGAACTCAAACAACAACAGTGTAGAAATAGATTCGATTTACTTTCTGCAGAGTGGCGTCAAAATATATTGTTGGTAAAACACCATCCAAACATTGTGCTTTGAGCACATACAATTGTTCTGAACTATATATCTTTACGTTGAAAGGAACACTGACTTCTCTAATATATTCAAGGTGGTCACGTTGCATTTTGATTACATCAATTAGATCATCTTTAACTCTATCTAACTGTGAAACTGCCTCTGATCTTATGCGCCTTAAGGTACAATCTGATTTGATGTCCTGCAAATTTTTACCTTCTTGCAATATTTGGCTTTTGGATTCTAAGAGAGTCATTTTCTTGACGTTGAATGCTTTATCATTCAAAAGTTTTTTTTGAAAATGGCTCTCTCAGCACCTCTCACTGTGCTTGTGAGTAAATTAGTATGGATGTAATCACTGGAAGAGCTATACACAAAAACAGACTTATCTGAGAGATATATGCATATTTTGAATGATTTCCATCCATAGTTGTTGTGTTTACACAGCGCAGCAATCGTGTACGCATTTCGCTTTTTAGAAAATTTCACATACTTCATTATGATACAGCACACGTTATTAACGTATTTCTTTATTCTGTTCTTAATATAATGAGGGTAGTACTTTTTATTGAGTTTCCCGTTATGTAAAATGAATTTGCATAAATGTGATTCAATTTGAAACGAACCTTCCAAATACGAACAAACTTTTTTCATCTTCCTCGCGTTTTTCATCTCAACTCCTTCCATTCCTAAATTTCTAGAATTCATCGGTAAAACTTGAGGACATCCACTAGCACTAGACAAATTCATAAGTTCACTTGGGATTCCAAAATCTTGTGGGGTGATATCATTTTTAGAAGTTACTTTCCGAGGAGGTCGATTTTCTGGTACTTATTTCGAATAATCGTTTACTATCGACCAAACCCTCTTCGACTGATAGTTTGCGCGACCGAGCGCAGCTCGAATAGCTATTGTCATTTAATACATCACAGAAACTTTCGTGCATACTCATTTCAGTCAATTCACTCACTGTGTTATTTTACTCACATATTTCAGGCGTTGAATGATTTGAAACAATTTTTTTGGCTAGTAGGCTGTCGAATGAATCCAAACTAGATGGATGCAAAGTTTGCCCTTTCACTTCATCTATATCAATTGGTGTTCTGGATCTAGATAATTGCATCCAGATATTGAATATGTGTTTCCTAGTTTTTGACGAATTTTTCATTTTCAAACTCTGGCACAATGTTCTATAAATAGATTTAGGATTTCTCCAACACGGGCACACATTATGGCGATAATTCTTGTCGAACGAGTGCAATAGTTCTTCCAGTCTTTGATATTCTTTCAATGTTTTTGATACATGCCCGTCATCAGGAAAGTTTTTGAAATGAACTCGAAAATGAATGTCTCTCTGGATTATTCTCAAAATTATGCTTTTATAAGCGTACTTCGTTCCATTGAGAAGATGCTTCATTTCCTGGAGTATGTTTTCATCCACAACTATACGTTGCAACTGAGATGCAGGAAAATATTTCTTGAGCACATTTGATATTGTGTTGTAAACAGCTTCTTTTGATATATATTTGGCACCCATTATCTTCACCTGTTTACAGACTACAAAGTGAGTATTCGCGATAGAATTGATGTGGATGATTGAAACCTCAAAGTGGAACTGAAACCTGAACCTGATGAGTTGAGATCTCATAGCTTTGATAAAAGAGGGGTACCGGTATGGAACTATTTGATAAAAAATATGAATTTGCTAGGTCGAAAGGCGTGAGAACACAGGGCGTCACGAAGATCAAAGGTCAAAGGACACCTACCACTTGTGTCGATATCGGCGGCCGATGTCCATCACAAGGGCTCTCATGAAAAAATTACAGAATAACTTGTGACTATTCACTTTTAGAAAAAAAAAAGTGTTGGTCGACTTGTCTCTTCTAGCGAGATACATAAAATTTGTGACCCAGTCATCTCATAAGACAACTTTGCGATAAAAAAACTTTTTTCTTTTTCGAATCATATCAATGATGTGATATGAATGAATTTTCCTGAATGAGGTTTTCGAATTTTTCAAAACTTTGAAGCGTGAAATCTACCCCTAAGACGGCCTGAAGATAATGTATCTCTAGGCACGATAATCGAGGTCCTATCGATGATGTCCATATCAAATTCCAACTAAGCTAAACTTTTCTGAATGGTGTTTTTGAATTTTTCATAACTCAGAAGGAAGGAAAATACCCCTTAGACGGCTTGCAAATAATTCATCTCTTGGCACGATAATTGAGACCCTATCAATGATGTCCATACCAAATCTCAACTTGGCTAAACTTTTCTGAATGGTGTTTTCGAATTCTTCAAACTTGAGAAGGGAGAAAACTACCCCTCAGACGGCCTGCAAATAATTCATCTCTTGGCACGATAATTGAGACCCTATCAATGATGTCCATACCAAATCTCAACTTGGCTGAACTTTTCTGAATGGGTGTTTTTGAATTTTTCGAAACTCAGAAGGGACGAAACTACCCCTTAGACGGCCTGCGAATAATTCATCTCTTGGCACGATGATTGAGACCCTATCAATGATGTCCATACCAAATCTCAACTTGGCTAAAATTTTCTGAATGGTGTTTTCGAATTCTTCAAACTTAAGAAGGATGAAAACTACCCCTCAGACGGCCTGCGAATAATTTATCTCTTGGCCCGATGATTGAGACCCTATCAATGATGTCCATACCAAATCTCAACTTGGCTAAACTTTTCTGAATGGTGTTTTTGAATTTTTCAGAACTCAGGAGGGACGAAACTACCCCTTAGACGAACTGCAAATAATTCATCTCTTGGCACGATGATTGAGACCCTATCAATGATGTCTTCAAACTTCAAACTTGAGAAGGGTGAAAACTACCCCTCAGACGGCCTACAAATAATTCATCTCTTGGCACGATGATTGAGACCCTATCAATGATGTCCATACCAAATCTCAACTTGACTAAAATTTTCTGAATGGTGTTTTCGAATTCTTCAAACTTGAGAAGGGTGAAAACTACCCCTCAGACAGCCTGCAAATAATTCATCTCTTGGCACGATGATTGAGACCCTATCAATGATGTCCATACCAAATCTCAACTTGACTAAACTTTTCTGAATGATGTTTTTGATTTTTTCATAGCTCAGGAGGGACGAAACTACCCCTTAGACGGCCTGCAAATAATTCATCTCTTGGCACGATGATTGAGACCCTATCAATATGTCCATACCTAATCTCAACTTGGCTTAACTCTTCTGAATGGTGTTTTCGAATTCTTCAAACTTAAGAAGGGTGAAAACTACCCCTCAGACGGCCTACAAATAATTCATCTCTTGGCACGATGATTGAGACCCTATCAATGATGTCCATACCAAATCTCAACTTGGCTAAACTTTTCTGAATGGTATTTTTTAATTTTTCAGAACTCAGGAGGGACGAAACTACTCCTTAGACGTCCTGCAAATAATTTATCTGTCGGCACGATAATTGGGACCCTATCAATGATATGCATACCAGATCTCAACTTGGCTAAACTTTTCTGAATGGTGTTTTTGAATTTTTCAGAACTCAGGAGGGAGAAAACTACCCCTTAGACGGCCTGCAAATGATTCATCTCTCAACACAATAATTGTCCATGTCCATGTCCATGCCAAATCTCAACTTGGCTAAACTTTTCTGAATGGTGTTTTTGAATTCTTCAAACTTCAGAAGGGTGAAAACTACCCCTCAGACGGCCTGCAAATGATTAATCTTCTGACATAATGATCAAGACCGTATTTATCACATCGAATTTCAACTTGGTTAGAAATTTCTGAATGGTATTTTAAAATTTTACGAAACATAGAAGAGTTCAATTCCATCATTATATTCATGATGTCAATAACTCATGATCATCGTTTTCATACGTTCTAATTATATTCTGAGTGTTTAATTCAATTATAATCCTCCAATGTTATTTTCAAAATATTTTTTTGCAATAAAATCATTTTCCGACGTCACTGGTGATATGGCTGCTGGAAAAAATCGGCCGCTAGAAAGTGGCTGCTAAGTTCACACCGGTAGAAAATCGTCTGCACATCATAGACAAGCATTCTCACATACAATTCCTCATTGACTCAGGCTCAGTTGTGTCTGTACTTCCTCAAACACACATTACCACAAGGAAAACAACCAGAAAAGCTACAGTTATTTGCTGTTAACCAATCTATCATCAAAACATATGGTAATAAAATTTTAGAGATAGACTTGTGTCTGAGAAGAACCTTTAAATGGCCTTTTATAGTAGCAAATGTGAAAACACCTATTATTGGTGCTGACTTTCTTGGAAAGTATGGTCTGCTAATTGACCTCAAGAATAAACGTTTGATTGACTCAACAACTACATCATCTTGTAATGGCAAAATGTTTCAAGCTACTACTTTTGGTATATCAACTATATCTGAAAACATTCTGTGCAGTGATTTACTTGAAGAATTCATGGACATAACTGCTCTCAGAGAATTTCATCCAGTAACAGACAAAACAGTTACTCATTGTATCATCACCACTGGATCACCTGTAGTTGAGAAAGCCCGCAGATTATCAGGTGAAAAATTGAACCAAGCCAAAGCAGATGTGGAATATATGATCGACCAGGGCATCTGCAGACCTTCCAGTAGTGCATGGGCCAGTCCTCTCCATATGGTTGCTAAGAAATCAGGTGGATGGAGAGCCTGTGGAGACTACCGTCGTCTCAATTCACAAACCATACCTGACAGATATCCAATAGCACATATCAATGATTTTTCTCAGCAACTCCATGGAAAATCAGTCTTTTCAGTCTTGGACTTAGTTCGAGCTTTCCATCAGGTACCCATGGAAGAGTATGATATACCAAAGACTGCTGTGATAACACCATTTGGTTTATTTGAATTCCTGTACATGCCATATGGTTTAAAAAATGCAACATCATCATTCCAGAGATACCTCACTCAAAGCTGAAATTCACAAACTAAAGGAGAAAAAGAGTAACTTTTCAGTTACTGATGACATCATCAATGAGCTCCATGAACGCCAAAAAATATCAAACAATCTATTGATCTTTAATCTACCTGAATCAACAACTTCATCCGAAGATATTAACCAAAATAGATCACTCTTATCTGGAGTTAATGAAGGTGCGATTAACGTCAAAAATCTTTCGTTTTGGGAAAAAGAACTAAAACGGCCATCGACCAATTAAAGTTGTTTTATCCTCTGCTCGTGAGGTTCAGCAAATCCTGAGAAACAAAGTTACTTCAGGCCAAGCCAATAAAGTATTTTTCCAACCTGACCAAACTCCCTATAAGAAAAAGCAACTTGACTCAGTGAAGAATGATCTTTTAGTGTGACAACAGGCTGGTGAGAGCAACTTGTCTATTAAATACTTCAACAATGCACCGAAAATCATTAAAAAAACTAAATCTGGGCAGCCCTTCACTTTATTACCAAAATGTTAGAGGACTTAGAACTAAATCTAATTCAGTCCAATCCTTCCATAGAACAGCTGTATGTTCTCCTAAATAACAAATCTATTATTGGGACTGTATATTTTCCACTCAAATCTATGTCTACTTTGTATCAATCATACTTTGATCAGCTTATCTCCATAAGAGAGCAATATGCTAGTGCAAACCTCTTTCTATTTGGCGATTTCAATCTTCCTTTGGCAGTATGGGAGGAAGACGATTATTGTTCCGTTGCTTCCCCTCGGCCAACAGCTTCTCAATCCGAGATTGATTCTATTGAAACAATATCCAACATCTGTACTTTCCTAAACCTTTTCCAGTCCAACATAATAACCAACGAAAGAGGAGCAATCCTCGATCTCATTTTATCACCATTAGATATTTCGGTACTGAAAGCTGTCGACATTTTAATTCCAGAAGATTCTCATCATCCTCCGCTAGAATTCAATTTGCCACTTAAAATCGAAAACGAATATTCAAAATTCATCTGGCGAAGAGTATTTCTATGACTTCCTTCACGCTGACTATGCAGCTATTCATTCGACCCTCGAACCAATTGATTGGGATAGTGCACTACATGGAAAGGTCTCCGATATGGTTTCTATATTTTATGACATTATTTACCCCATCATTGATCGCTTTGTTCCGCAAAAAAAATCTGCCAAAAGAAATTTCCATGCTTTCACAACCCCGTGCTGAAGAAATTACTTTATGAGAAGAAAGCAGCGCACAAGATTTACAAGAGCGCAAGGTGTCCTGAAAGCTATTCAGCATTTAGTAATTTGAGATCTAGATGTAAATCTCTATCAAGACAGTGTTATACAGATTACATTCAACGCACCGAACACTCTTATTATTGATAATGTTAAATCTTTTTGGAAATTTGTAAGTAGCAAAAGGGTTGATAACACTATGCCTGATACAATGACTCTTGGTGATCGTACTGCTTTTAATGGGATTGATATTGCCAACCTTTTTGCTAACCAATTTTCGTCAGTTTACACAAATCATCCCTTGCATCCATTTGATACTCCTATTGAATCCATGGTTAATGTGTCCAATTATCACATTGAAATTTCAAAAATTTATGAAAAATTGTCCGAACTTAACACCAACAAAGGCCCTGGTCCTGACGGAATTCCCCCTACTTTTCTTAAATCATTCAGCTTCATGTTATCTCGTCCACTTTTCTATATTTATAATAAGTCTCTATCGTCAGGTGAATTTCCGGATTACTGGAAAACCTCATATGTTACTCCAATATACAAAACAGGCCGTAAATCCGATGTAAGCAATTATCGTTCCATTTCTATTCTTAGCGTAATCCCTAAAGTTTTTGAAAGCATAATTTTCGATTACCTTACTTATGACTGCTCTGCAATTGTAGGAACCCAACAATTTGGATTTACATCCAAAAAGTCAGCAGAATTGGGTCTTATTACATATGTCAATTTTTTGTCTGAAGCTCTGGAAAGAGGTGCACAAGTTGACTCTGTGTACACTGATTTTTCCAAAGCTTTCGACAAAGTTGATCATGAGCTCCTGATTCATAAATTTTTTCTATATGGCATTGATGGGCTATTACTGCAGTGGCTTAAGAGCTACCTTACGGAAAGAACTCAAATTGTCAGGGTCAATCATTACTATTCTCATCCCATCGCAGTCACCTCGGGTGTTCCACAAGGATCTCACTTGGGACCACTGTTATTCAACCTTTTTATAAACGATCTCATTCGCTGTTTCCAAAATAGTGAATCCTTGCTTTTTGCCGATGACTTAAAATGTTTTAAAATAATAAAAAGCGAGGCTGATACAATAAGTCTCCAAAATGATATAGATTGCCTATCCAACTGGTGTACGCAAAATGGAATGTATTTGAATGTATCTAAATGCCATATTCTTCGTTTTCACCGAACACATCACCCAATCACTTTCGAATATAATATAAACAATCTGACCCCACATTCGGCTTCTTAAACCAAAGATCTAGGAGTGACTCTAGACTCCACACTTAGCTACAAATCCCACATTTCCACTGTAATTCAGAAATCTATGAAGATGTTAGGGTTTATAAAGAGAACCACCTGCGATTTCACCAACATCACTGCTATTGAATCCCTTTATTTTTCCCTGGTTAGATCTCATCTAGACTATTGTTCCTCAGTTTGGTCCCCCATTACATTACACATAAAGTGAAACTTGAGGCTGTCCAGCACAATTTCCTGAGATATATAGCCTTCAAGATGCATGTATACTACGACTATGCTACAGTAGAACGCATTTTGAATATACCTTCTCTTGAGGTACGCAGAAAACAAAGAGACCTAATAATTCTACACAAAATTATCAATGGACTATGTACCAGCCCCGAGCTTCTATCCAGAATATCCCTACTTGTCCCCATCCGTGCAACTAGGCAGATGCAAACCTTTTTTGTTTCTTTTCATAGATTCAACTACTCCTACAACAGCTTTATCTCCAGAACTCTTCGATTAGCCAACTCTCTGAATAACCTTCAAATCTTCAACATACCAGTCTCTCGCTTCAAAAACCATATTCTTCACCTAGCTATCTAATACTTCCAGCTCGTGTTCTTGTATTATGTTTAGTGTTGTTAGGCCTACATGAATTGAATCAGTTCATATTGTTAGCCAAACAAAAAAAAAATCAAACCACCATATTTTATATTGTATTCTATCGACTACTATAATGTACTGTATAACTTTATCTGAATTGGGCTTGCCCGTATATATTAAATAAATAAATAAATATATCAACAACATCTTTAGAGGTCTGGACTTTGTATTCTGCTATGTTGATGACATTCTAATAGCATCAGAAAGTCCTGAACAACATATATATCATCTTAGAACTGTTTTTGAACTCCTACGTCAACAGAATCTTGCCATCAATGTCAATAAATGTCAATTTGGTAAAACTGAAGTCATGTTCTTAGGCTATTCTGTCTGTCTGGTTGTAAACCTCGAACAGATAGAATCACCACAATTCTGGACTACAAGAAACCTGAGACTGTCAAAGACTTGAGACGTTTCCTAGGAATTATCAACTATTACAGGAGATGTATTCGAAATGTTGCAGATCTTCAGGCGCCTCTGAATGAATTCTCGAAAGATTCCAAGAAGAATGACAAACACATAATCCCTTGGACATCAGAATCTGAAGAAGCCTTCATCAGAAGCATAGCATCGCCAATGCTGCCTTATTAACACATCCTTCATCTGATAAACCACTTACTCTAGTCACAGATGCTTCTGATAAAACAATTGGTGCAGTCCTCGAACAGCAAGAAGGAAACATCTGGAAGCCTTTGGGTTTTTACTCCAGAAAACTCAGTCCAACTGAATCCAGATATAGCACTTATGATAAGGAGTTACTTGCAATATATGCTGCAATAAAACATTTCAAGAACATTCTAGAAGCCCGCCATTTTGTGATCAAGACTGACCATAAGCCTCTTGTGTATGCCTTCAGGCAAAAACCAGAAAAAGCTTCACTTCGTCAGCTAAGACATTTTGATCTCATTTCACAATTCACCACTGACATATTGTATTTAGCTGGAGATCAGAACAAATTAGCAGATGCACTTTCACGACTGGATGCCATCAGTATGCCTGCCATATTTACATCAGATGAAGTGAAACTGGCTCAGAATGAAGATCCTGAACTTCAAGACCTCCTCACAAGTGAGAACTCGTTGAAATCACAGAAAGTGGCTGTAGATTCAACAAATCAGATATTTTGTGATATTTCATCAGGTTACATAGGTCCATATATCCCAATCAAGCTACGAAAAGATATTTTTCATACTGTGCATGGTCTTGCACATCCGAGTGGCCGTTCAACATGCACACAAATGAAGCAGAAGTATGTATAGCCTGGTATAAAAAAAGACTCACTAAAATGGTCAAGAGACTGCCTGCATTGCCAGAAAGCTAAGGTTCAACGTCACAACAGATTAGTTCCTAAACATATTGAAGTTCCAAATCATCGCTTTGACCATATCCATCTTGACATCATTGTACTAAAGGAAACAAAAGGTTACCGCTACTGTCTGACCATGAAAGATCGCTCTAGCAGATGCCCGGAAGCAGTACCTCTGAAAGATATGACAGCAGAAACCATTTGTGCAGCAGTTTACAGCAATTGGATTGCAAGATTTGGATCTCCCAAAACAATTACTACTGATCAGGGCTCTCAACTCTATTCAGTGCCCTTGCCAATCTTGTAGGATCAAAAAGAATTCGATCATCACCATACCACCCACAGGCAAATGGTATGATTGAAAGATGGCATCGAACACTCAAAGCAGCTCTCATGTGTCATCCCAATGAGCCTTGGCCTGAACTACTTCCCACAGTACTACTAGGACTAAGAACTGCAGTGAAAGAAGATTTGAAAGCCTCTCCTGCAGAAATGGTATATGGTACAACTCTTCGACTACCAGGGGAATTTTTCATCAATTAAGATATGCCAGCTGATCCTCAAATATTCCTAGAGAACTTTAGAGAACATATGCGTGCTCTACGTCCAGTTTCTACTGCACATCACACGAAAAAGAGCATGTTCAAGTTGAAAGGCATGTATGACTGCTCACATGTTTTTCTGAGAACTGATGCTGTTCGTGCACCATGTGAAACACCATATCAAGGACCTTATCCTGTGATAGAAAGAATAGATGACTACCTTTTCAAGATTCTGGTGGATGGTAAGGAAGTATGTATTTCAACAGAGCGCTTGAAGCCTGCCTTCATATCCCTCAATGATGATTCACCTCGACCAGACTCCATTCATCCGTCATCACAGACTCCAGTCACCCTTAAAACCTACTCACGAAAAATAAAATTTCAAGAACCTATACCTACCAGTTCAAATCGTGACCAACCTAAGCAGATCACTAGGAGGGGAGTACCTGTGGCTGTTTCCACCAATGAGCGCCCGCGCAAACAAACTCTAGTGCCGCGTGAGGACTTCTAATAAAAGAAGAGGAAGATTAGGAGCACGAGCTGGCAATAGGCAGTAGCTGTCAATGGGAGAAAGAAGAAGACTGGACAGGGTGGTCTGATGGTTATTTTTGACAGATGTATACAATATACATTTTTAACATGTTTGAAGCATTTATTAATAAAGTACAGTTTAAGTTTGCTCAAATTAGTTTATTAAATAGTTGATGGGTACAACGTACAACCAAAAAAATCCATAGTTTCTCCAAAAACGCTTACGGCATTTTCCGCGTAATGGCATAATAGTTATGAAACTTCCCAGATCATGGCCACATTTTTTGCAGATTTCTGTACACAAAGTTGATGTTTTGAGATTGTAATAATGTAGTTTCATCATTATAATTGAGAAGTAACCTGAATTACTACTTCTGCATTAACGTTTTCAGAACACTGATGGTGCAATATAACGGATAAAATACTGTTATAAAGTTGGCTGTACGTTAGAGCTTAGGATGGAGTGAGGTGGTTATTAACCACCTCAGGATGGAGAAACCAGATAGGCAAATAGACAGAGTAGCTGCACCAGTGTTCCTTATGTCCTATGTCGTCATAGTGGCTAAAGCCAAAGAGAAGTTCTTCCAATTCTTCTTTCTCAATTCTTCTTTGTCTCAGAAGAATACTAAATGTGTTGAAAGGAATGGTCTCCACAGTGAATATTTAATGATTAACAATAATGCCTAAAAAGAATGAATTGTATTTCGCGGTATCTGTGTCGCTACTTAGGATCCTAGTTATCCTGACATCTTCCAGTCGACACTGGAAATAAACCGACTTATTGTATATTGTACAGGAACCTGGAGTCAGTGAACGAGTACGTTCTTGAATACAGAATCCATTCGACCGATATATATATTCAATCTAAAAAGGCTAGATGGACAGACATTCGCAACTTCGGAAAATTATTATTCGGACTACTGATTTGCTTCATGACCTCATGAGAGATTTATTTCCGAAATTTCAGAGCATTCTGTTCTTGGGAGAAGTGCTGGAGACGGAAGGCTGATTATTCAGAAACTTGAAATATTAGCATTTTATCTTCAGGATGTAGATTTGAATCGAGGTTAGTGAATGTATCATCATTTTCATGCATAGGTACAATAGTTCAACATTTCTGGAAATTTTTATTCGTAGTCACATTGGTGCAACACGAACAATTTGTTAGCGAATTTCTCTCAATTGCTGATTTTCCTTACGATTGAGAAGTCGAAAAATATGAAACCAATAAGAATGTTCCATTCAGAATTGAACATTTTGATCCCTTTGCATTTTTGTTAAATATCTGTTTACCAGTGTCAGTTCTATTAGGTAGTGAATCCGTTGCAATGAATGCAAGGTTTGTGAGTCATTACCCGCCATATTCTGTCCCGAATAATCATCTCGGTCATTATGCGAGAAGAGCATATGTTGCACCAATGAATGACAGGAAACCATTTATTTGAGTTTTGAAAACTTGTGGGAATTTACTTGTGTCATATTCAACGACGGCGACAATTCAATACAATGGCAATGGCATACGTATTTCAATATGATGCTCAAACTCTACTATCAACTTCACTGAAAAAAAAAAACAACTCATCACCAACGATATTTGAAGTTTCACACTGAATTACTCAGTACATCGAATGTAACTCAAATTGATGTTATACAGGGAGATGATTTCAAGAATTGCAAACACTAGTTACCCATAGATATCCAGTGGACATCCAAATCATGTCGGAATATCTTTGGAATACTTTTGGATATTCATGAAATATAGAAAATTCCCCAAAGGGGATTAATGAATGTATAGAATTCAAAAATATGTGAATCGAAAGGATAGGAGTTCAAATTATTAGGTGATAAAGTGTATATTACTGGAAAAGAGATGAAACAATGAATGAGGTTTTGATCGACGTTTTTTCAGACAATAGCCCTTCTGGGATGAAGTTCCTGTGAGTATATGTATATTTGTTATCACGCAATATATTTCTCCCGTTTGGGTCACTGCGACCGAGTGAGGCATTCCTAAAAAATGTTATCTGATGACGACTGTCGGAGTAGGAGTCTGTGGGGAAGACAGACAATTTGATGGATTAGGCGATAGAGGAAAGTGAACTGAAACATTCAGTGCATGAACCGATGATTTCTCGGAGGAAGTCGAAGCAACGGAAGTAAATGAACAAGAGGGTCTCTAAGTTATCAAAGTCAACATCAAAGCCAACATTGGCGATTTCACTATCGCGACTTCGCCAAAAGTCATCAAACCAAACGAGTGATTTGTCAAAGAATTGCCAAATTAAAGAAGGATAGGTTATGAAAAGTACCGATATCCATGTAATGTCTGATATCCATGTGGATCGTTGCCAATGTTGTACTACTATCACCAAGTGTTCTATAGTTTCGGTGGTCTTCTAATAACAATTTTCTAAGTGTTCTGTGATTTCAGTGATAAAGGGGTGTCTACGTAAATTTGACAATCAGGCAAATTGATGGTATGCATAACATCTATCTTGGTGGGACAATGATTGACATTTCGAATGAATATATGTACCTATGCACGTTCTGACATGCCCAATTTGATGATGTCGGGTACCACTGTTCCTATGAGGTCGTCACCACCACCAATAGTGCTCTCTCATGGGACGATCATGTGGAGTCCATTGCGAAAACTGCTTCACAAAAACTTGGTTTTCTATTCCGTGCGAAGAGATACTTCACATCCCAGCAACTGCTTATGATCTACAAAGCACAAATTCGACCTGTCCTGGAGTACTGTTCAGCCCCCAAACATACGCTTAAGCTCTTAAATTCAATTCAGAAAAAAGCTATTCGCCTAGTCGATGATACAACACTCACCAAATCTTTGCCCTCTCTAGATCATCGTAGAAAGGTCGGCGATCTCTGCCTTTTTTATAGATACTTCCACGGTCGGTGCTCTACGGAAATATCATCTATTATTCCACCACGCGCGATTCCTAGTAGAAAGACCAGACGAGATCAGGCTGGTCACTCCTATACTATCAGGCTCGAGACCTGACGAACATCGCTATACCAAGCATCATTCCTCAATAGAACGGCAAAGTTATGAAATTCTTTGCCTAGTGAAGTCTTTCCTGATGCTTACAACCTCCAAGCTTCCAAGAAAAATTCAAACACTTTCCTTCTCTCCCAAAATTCCACCGCTGGCTAACACGATGTTCCTCGAACATTATAGGTTTCCCTTTCGTGTTGTCCACAGATAAAAAAAAATGAATGTATTGAAATAGTGTATTGAAATAGAATGCAGAGATGAAATGATTGAATGATGAATTTGTTGAATTGGCCCACAAGCTGATCACCCCTTCGTTATGCAACCGAAGGCAACCAAAATTAGGTATTCTGATTCTGCCTTAATCGAATTACCCTTTAACATTGGATGACTGTGTATATAAAAATGTCCTACAGCATTTCATAATAGAATAGAATAGAATTTATTCGTACTGCCACAGCAACCACCATAGGTGGATATACACGTCAAAAAAAATTACTATAGAATACATATGAAAAAATACAGATATAGGTCTAAAATATGTATCAGTTAACAAAATCTCAATACGAAAGCCACAGTTGCTACTATTAGTTCCTATATATTGAATATCAATTACAATGTTAAAATCAACAACAGTTCATAGTAAGCTCGATGCATAATACTCATCGATGCTATAGTATGCCTCCCTACTAAGCCATTGTTTCAGGACCTTCTTAAATTTACCTATTGGCATCTCTCTGATTACTTGAGGTAGATGGTTATGAAGCTCGATTCCTGTATAGATGGCAGATTTTTCAAACTTGGACAAGCTATGTTTTGATATCATGAGGTCATTGGCATTTCTTGTGAAGTAACCATGGCAGTCAGAATTTTTAGATAATCTACTTAGATTGTGCTCGATATGCAATAGAGTCTTTAAAATGTAGATACATGGTAATGGTAGGATGCAGTTGTCCTTAAAGACCTGCCTGCAAGTACTACCAAATGGAATATCGAATATGAGTCTCATTATACGCTTTTGTTCAACGAGTAGTTTTTTGGCGATCATAGAATTTCCCCATAAGCAAACTTGGTACGTAAGGTGACTGTAAACTCACTTGAATGAGATTGAATCTGGAATGATGTCACTCATAGACTGTATGATTCTCAATGGAAAGAACTATAGGACGCGAGAAAATATCGAGCCATTAGAATATTCGGGTTAGTTTATACTTCAATTCCAGTACATGAAATATCAGTATCTAGATCATGAAACTCATCACCAAAAATATGTGGGGTCAGTGCCTGTTTATAATGATTGCATCGAAAAATCAATCAAAAAGCGAGACTTGCTTCTGAAAGTGATCATGCTGAGAAATTTCAACATGACAAATTCCGTTTCGTTTTCATCAGTCACTCTTTACATGAGCCATAAATCAAGATAATTACCAAGGAATCGAGTGCCCGAGTTTTCTCCCATGGAAAATTTGCTTCAAATATAGAAAAATTGAAATTCGAGGCCAGTATAGAGACAGAGGTCCCTAAAGACAGTTCAGAGAAAGAGTTGACTATAGACAGTTCAGAAATACTTTGCAGTCGATAGCCAAAGTTTCGTAGTATCTTCGGTTCATATTAGTGGGTACAAACCTGTAGATACAGAGGAAAATCTTTTTCATTTGAGTCAAATGAGAAGCCATCCAGTAGTACCGGTATTCATCACAGTAAATTGTAACCAATGTGTAAAAGCTTCAGTTAGCTAGACATCAAAGTAAATCGAAGTGGTGTGTGAAGAGGAGTCTTCGAGAAAGCTACAATGTTCATCCAAACATGTTAGAAATTTTTTCCACCATTGTCACCGCTGCCTGTCTGAGTTTTATATGCTATCAATAGATTCAATATATATTCTGGGATAGTGTATCAATGTCCAAAACCACCATTCTCCCTCCTGCATAAATATTCATCATGAACCCTGTGAAATAGTTAACTTTGTTGCACCCCTATATATAGGCCACCGCTCTGACTAACTAATATATACAAATAGAAAAAAGGGTGGCATTACACTAATTGAGGGTTTCAACTTGAATGTGTTGGATGATGATTTTCATTCAATTGAGATTGTAAATTTATTGAATATGTATGGCATCCAACGAAGTGTTACGGAGCCTATACGATATACTGCTTGATCTGCAACTCTTATTGATTATGTACTCACTTCACTTCCTCAAGAAATGAATCGAAAAAATATAGAAATCTAGGTGTTGGCAATATGAATAAAATAAATCATGAACTATACTATCATGTAGCTTTCTCTAGATTGTGCAGATGTGGATGTATTTCATAAAGATTCTAATAACAACCGTCGACATGATAGCACCTGGAGAAACGTTTCTATATGTGAAGGTAATAGTATCACATGGTATGATTCAGAACTGAATAACGAAGGAAAAGGAACAGATTCAGCTTGTGAATCATTCAAGAATAGTGAAAGTGAAAGAGATTGAGAAGCATACAAGATTTTGCGAAATGAATATGAGCATGAGCTTCTTGGAGAATGAAGAAAATGAAAATCATTATGATGAAATATATATGAATAGAAATAATCCTTTCGTAATGTGGAAAACTTTGGAAACCCTAGTGAGTACGAAATCTCATGAATCATGTTCTATAAATGGTATTCATTTCAGCATTGATGATACCTTCAAGGTAGTAAAGAAGGATAATGAAATCGCTAAATATTCCAATCATCATTATGTGGACAGCATTAGAGATATAGAGAATGTAACTATTGATGGATGGCAACGAACCGAGATCGAATTGGAAAATCTATAAATGAATTCTATGGATACTAAGTCATCTAGGGAAATAATAGATAGTAAACTCATCAAATGAACATCAATATTCTGACTGATGAAACATTACCAGCTAACTGAAGACAAGTGTGCTTGAAGCTATCCATGAAGTATCTAATACAAATAAATCATGAGAATTCCGCCCAATCGACACCCCATCCAGCGATGGAAAACTATCTATCTGACTGTGAATGAAATTCCAATAAAAAATCCATCAGGCTTCAGACACTATCATTCAAGCGAAACAGCCTCACAGTTGGAAATTTCAAAATGGAAACAGTGCATCGATAAGGGTGAGTGAATTGTAGCTGTATTTCTAGACTCGAAGAGAGCTCTCGAAACAATTGAACACACCATACACATTGATATTCACGATATCAATCAACAGAAAACGATTGCAATACGTAGATAATCGAATCAGTGATGATTTTATGATCATGGTATCGTTACATAGGAATGAAGCCATCATTTGGACCAACATTGATCAATGCTTCCATATTCACGCCCAATTTCGTTTCAGTGTAAGCCAATGAATTCAATGAAGAACTCATTGATCTAAACGAATTCCATGTCATCATTGGGGAATCTAATTCTTTATTTTTCTGCGCAACAAACAATGAATTCAACTCGGTAGAATTTCGAACAGTTTCCTTTCCAATGTATTATTTGAATTCCGGCCAAAGCGAACGATAGAAAGGCATCGTTGAATATTGTTCTTGCAATCCTTTCTGCAAATACGTTTCTCCTATATAAACGTAATTCCCGGCATGGGTCTCGTTCCGGTCTGAGAGAACAGAATCAACCCGGAAGCTGAACAGAGATTTCCTTTGTGATAGAGCACTAGCTTCTGGAATGCTGGAAATAAAATAGGAAATAGTTGTGAATGAACCAATGTCAATTCGCATTTATTCAATTCAGGTAAGAGAAAGTTCGTTAGCGACTGCTATTCACAATTATTTCAATACCTTCGAATGAGTATTTTATTTTGTATTCACATCATATGTTCAGTTAATACTTTCGCATAAGCATATTCCGTTTGATTCTCCCCACAGATAATCTATGAAGCCTGGCACTAGATAAGATAAAAACCAATAGTATGAAGAAACTTTCCTATTTCCATGAGAAAATTAGTAATGTGGGCACCTAATCTGAATAACGATAGACATATTGTTGACCATTTACGTATCTGGTCATGAGGGATGTCATAATTCATTATTCAGGAACGTTTGTTCAGCCATTTGAGTTCCATAATTCCGATAATGAATGACTGGAAGTATTTTTTCTCTCATTTGAAGATATGGAGTAGTCAAAATTCACAATGACAGTTCGAAGTTTTCCTAATCGTCAGGTGATACCTACAGTTGTCGATGAAATCAGTCAGGTTCTGTCCGAACTAATGAAGATACCAGACAATTCGGTATCTCTCTGAATTAGTCAGATTCTTTAACTCAATCAAGATCCAGGCTAATCTAAAGAAAAATTAATTTCAGACGTCCGCTCTAATGAACCCGCCTGAGAATATTTCATTATTATTTCGTCAAATAATCTGATTCAATATTGTAGTCGTTATTTCCGGCCTTAGTGGAGGCCTATCGAATGGAGGAGAAAGCTTCTTTGATGACGAAAATCGCTTTGTTTGTGATTGGTGTGCACTCAATATGATACAATCTTTTTACGAAACAATGAATTTGATGTCATACCAGTGAATTCTGAATACTGATTTTTTTTATATCTTCTTAGAGTTCAATGAGAAATTCTTATTAGAATTCCAATAGAAATCAGCGAAATCAGGGTCGCTTGTAGAGATCGATTCTGTTTTAAATAGAAGAGATTCATCAAAAAATAGTCAAGAAGGAATGATTAGATGGGGAAAGTGTAGAATAGGTAATTTCAATCATTCGAATTCACTTTCAGTGTTCAGTGTGATTTTCTTATAACTTCCTAGAGTTCAATTAGAAATCCTTCCGAGGATTCCAATAGAAATCAGCGAAATCATGGTCGCTTGTAAAGGGATTCTGTTTTGAATAGGAGAGATTCATCAAAAAATAGTCGAGAAGGAATGATCAAATGGAAAAAGTGTGAAATTTGAATCATTTGAATTCCGCAGATATACTTTGAACTCCAATACTTCCAGTGTTCACCAATTGTCTCTAATTATCATAACAATCCTGTTTCAATGAGCATCTCAGGCTTCGATTTGTGCGACACTGAGGAACATGTGTGAAAAAGCCCTACATATCATGCGCAACGACTTTATTAAAGCTCTTATATGTATACATATTTCTCCACAAGCAGCAAGTGTCAATTCACCACAGCAGCGTCCCAATTGAGAACTTCAATTGTTTGACCGTACATTGGGCGTTATTTCCATTAAGTTAACCTCCGATACGAATAGCTGTGTATATGATACTATATCTCCCCTGTCTTCGCAGCATCATCAATTTGTGACACAAAGAGAACAAATGTTAACGAAATTCAAATGGGCTCCTGGCGGTGATAAAATGAGAGCGTGGGGGGTGAGTTATGAAGGCACGTCACTTTCGGTGTCGGCAACAGAACGATCGGGAAGTTTTGTCGCCTCCCAATGAATAGGAGCGACAATGCCTGTATGCTGTTGAGTGATCATCTAGACCCAACCACATGATACGATTCTGTTTCTCGTTCTGAACAAACAATGGGATTAGCAAGTGGATTTCGTATCATCGAACCATTCGTTGACAAAAAAAAATCATATATTACCTATAGAATGCGTATAAGGAAAACGTATTTATTGAGAAAGTCTGTATAAGCTAACTCCATACATCACATTAAAACACCTGTAATCGCAAGAAAACATTTTTATTGGCTCATAAATTGAAAGGAACGGTCCCGACCGTAAATTTTCTGCTTTTTCAGCTCCCAGGGAGAGTCGGGTCGCGTAGGGAGGAGTTTATGTGTTCGGAATAATATGCCTTTCGCGATTTAATACGCGAATTTACCCCCGGAGCTCTTTATATTCGGCTTATGTTGTAGATACGTGTGATGATAAACTGTACCAGGTCTGAGGAAAAGTGGAATAGGGAAAGCAAATAATTGAGTTGGTAATCGTTCGCCAATTTACGTGCTGTTCGCTTGCGATCATGCCACATGCATCTATATGAGAAGTGTTTTGAGTAAACGCCGCCTGTTATTGCGTGTTCACCAACTTTCATCATGATTCATCAGATTCTGTATATTCGTTTTGAAATGATGGTCTTCTGTAGGGTAGCTTGGATTATCCTTCTCCATATTCGAAAAAAAAAATCAGACCAAGGAAAGAAGATGATTCTCACGAGAGCAGTTTCGATTTTGGACTGGTGATACCGTACACAGATGGAGAACTACATTATGAAATTTCAGTCTATACTTCGAGTTATCTTACCTGACTTCGAGAATTTTGATGAGTTATTCCTAGAATCCCATACTCATCTCAATGTACATACATGTGTTCTGCTCAGGAGTTTGACTATTTCATCATATTCATTTTCAGATTAATTCATTGATTTTGGTGAACCCTTCAAGAATGACAGAGATAATTGGTTTATACATGATGAGTCAAAAATGTGTACTGAGCTTTCCGGAGTTAATAGTACATTGAAAAATAAGTGAAGTTTGATCAATAAAGTAATGGCCCAGAATACATATCAAGAGAGATATATCCTTTCGAAGTTGATAAAATTTTAATAATTCCTTATAATAACTTCTGAACGATGGAAGCTGACAGATTGAAATTTTTCCGCATAAATGTATATTGTTGGAATAACATCTTTTCGTTATACTCCCACATCTCTCATATTGTTATAAAGGGTCGTTTTAGAAGGTGACTCATTTTTTTTTGGGACATGTTTTTTGGTGAGAAAATAGAAACATTCGATGGAGCGAAGAAAATACAATGAAAAAGGTAATCTGAACCAGATACAAAAAATTGAACCATTTTTGAGATATTTGAGTTTTCGTAGTCACATGGTGTCAGCGGATTGATTCATCGCGAAATTCATATTCAAGCGGGTCATGAAAAATTCTATTCTTGATTTTGACGTTCATGTAATTACCATTGCTGTAATTAATTTCCTCATGTGGTTTTTTTGCTCAGTTATATCATTACTGCGATTTTCAACTGATATGCTTTCAATGCTTTGCAAGTGCTTGGAAAATGCAAATGCCTCCGTAAGATGTTATGCAGATCGGTTGAAAATATACATTTATGCAGAAAATTTCATTCTGGTGGCTTTCACCGTTAAGAAGTTATGCGGAGAATTTTTTTTTCAATTTCATCAACTTGGAAGGATATATCTCCATTAATATGTATTTTGGGTCATAAGTTCATTGATCGAACTATACTAATTTTTCAATGTACTGTCACTCCCGAAAAGCTCGGTACACTTTTTTTACTCACCCTATATATACTTCATGCTCATGCTATATCAAACAGTTTGGGAGTGATTGTACGATGTGGAGAATGTTTCATGTGTTTAACATCGAACAACAAAATGAATAGTGCCCTTGAAACATATTCAGCTTTCTTATTTTATCAGAGATGGATTGAGATTAATCTCTGATGCTCAATTCATCAACACTCTGTTTGATGTATGATGGAGTTTTTATGACAAACAAACTGTTTTCGGATTTTATCAAAGAGTTCTTTCCCAGCCTGTAATGCCTTGCGGTACGTTTTTGATGGGCCACCCTGTATCCTTTGACCTATTTGTTTTTTTGATGTGATGATGGCATTATGTTGTGCATTCTTCATTTTCTTTGTTTCTGATAAAAAAATTTCAGAAGCACATAATGGAAAATATTCAGTTTGTGTCCATAACTTTCCTCTGGTAATGAAGAATTTCACCTGAGAATATTCTGAGTATTTCGAATGTCAGATATTTGACAATATTTGACACTATCAAGAATAATCATTCCAGTATCTCTGAAAACATATATCGATTGATGAATCCATTTCTTTCAAAAAGATAACAACCTAGTGAACTTCTATAACGGTAGATTTCTTTCTATTCGATCAACTCGGTAAGTTCACTATGCACATATGGTTTTATCTAATTTTTCAACGTTCACTGTTCAACAAGAGATTTATGAGAGTTCTTGATAGAGGCTTGAATGATATCACACCATGGATTTCTGTCAGTTCTTTTTGTAGCAAATATAACGTCATTTTTATCGCTTCCAAAGTGAGCTTGTATCATGTCGCTATCAACAAACCGTTTTAGTATTTCGATCCGAATTATTTGTTATCGTGTCTCGGCCCCAAAGTGAAAACTGATTTCTTCTTGTCTGTCCATTGTCGAGGTCAACGAATTCCATTCGAAATAAACGACAGCAGAAATCATTTCCAAACTTCAACATGTGGAGATATTCTCAATTAGAAAGAAACTGTTAGACCTGGTTGGTACATGTTGAATAAATTCTTGGTAATTGACTATTTCTTTCATGTGGTTTTTGAATTTGCGATTGTTACACATTTGAGAAAGTCAGTGTTTTTTGAGCTCTCGTGTTCTGCTCAGAATAGGGAATATTTAAACACATTTTCAGATTGCTCAGAGATTTTTGGAATTGTTTTTTTTTTCAAATAAGATCTATGGGAGATAAAAAATCTATGAAGTACTATTCATTTCTGGGAATCATCAAACTCATTTCAGCTCAAAATGAAAATGAAATATTTCAATGCACTCGAACATACTAGTTACACCAAGTTCAACACCGAAAGAGTTCCTTGGACCTCAGATAATCAGGAAATGCTGAATCATGTTTTATCCAACTGTCGAAAGTTGAGAGAAATATCAGTAAATAAAACTCTTGTTGTCAGATTTCCATCAATGACCTGGAAACAGATTTCCGTCTTCTGCCAGTTACATATTCTTCGTAATCGGAAACACCTCCATGAAAACAAAAGAAGGGAAAGTCTCGGAAAAATCGATAGCTTCGACAATATTACTACATTGCGTGTTTTCAGAAAAATGCCGTGATCCTCGATTACAAAATAGAATTAACGAAATAAATTACGCTTTATATGCATGAAAATCGTTCGTTTTCCACTAGTTATTCTCTTCTGTGACCTTATGCTCACTGCGATAATTATTTCATTGCGTCTGAGAAGTGAAAGCACTCTTCCATATGATTTTGAGATTATTCAGCATTCTGAGTATAATGAAGGATGTTAGTTATCTAATCGTTTGAATCTTATCTGTATGAATAAATATATCTTCCCATCCGTCCCATATTGTTTCCCTACATCTCGTGAATCTGTCAATTTCCTAGTAGTCGAATCAGCCTGGGAATTTTGATCCTCATGTAGGGAAACTTTCCAATCTAATTTGTAGAATTTGAAATCGAAATTTTGGGAAACACGTAGATTTTTGATTCGACCTTTTTCTGGGCTTTTGAGCTGATTTTAATTTCCAGCTTTTTCGATCACAGTAGCTCAAACCCCTTTTTTGGAGGTGAACAACTTCTCAAAATTTGCCATACCTCTTTTTGAAGGTCTCATTGGAAACAGATCACTATTTTCTTGATTGAAAAACCAAATATACCCAGTTACAAGTTCGATAATCAGGTGCAGACGTCAAATTAATCTTACCAGCTGTTGGAAATCCGGCATGAACATTCTTGTTATAATAAACATTATTATAATGAACATTAGGGAACAGACAAAAACTGGAAATAATCTCAGCCACAAGACTTTTAGTATTAGCCTACTAAAATCAATTCTAGCCGAAATATCCGATTTTTTGGCCGTTGGAGGCAAGAGAATGTTCTCACAAACTTCATTTCTTCGCGT
The DNA here is from genome assembly GCA_963576655.1 of Gastrophysa polygoni. NCBI lineage: Eukaryota > Metazoa > Arthropoda > Insecta > Coleoptera > Chrysomelidae > Gastrophysa > Gastrophysa polygoni. Next base: position 1,425,238 of record OY755092.1, read on the forward strand.
GTCGCACCAGAATTTACATAGCGTTAGTTTAAAGCGATAATTATGGTTTGCACAGCTGAGCGGGTCGAATTGATTTTCATTCATTCCGAAAACAATGAATATAAAGACATACAGCACTACTTTTCAATTTGAAACATCGGGATAAAAATGTTCCACATATCCAAATTTCTAGATAGTATCTGCTTTTCAGATAAATGTTCCTTTTCAGATGGATTGGTCACAATCCTCGATATTAGAGCGATACAAAGCCACATTTATTCAGAGAGTGCCGTACTCAACATCCTGACGAGTTGAATGTCTGGTATTGTTAGAAAACACATAATTGGGCCATTCTTTTTGTGAGGCAATCTGACAGGACATATGTATTTCACTCTGCTTCGAGAAAATATTTCTCCCTGAGGTCATTGCCGAAGATAACAAGATGTAGCTCCAAGCTGGCAATTTTCAGACCAAAATTTCAGAGGACATCAGATTGGCTCTAGAGGAACCATTGAGTGGCCCGCAAAGTCTCCTCATCTTTCCTCTCTTGACTCCATTATCTGAGGCCATTTGAAGTCTCTTGTTTATAAAACACAGCCGTCTCCTCTCCAAGTTCTGCAAGAATCCATATCTGTAGAGAGTGTAGAGTGTCAATGCTGATATGGTGTAGAATGTCAGATAACAGATTGGGAACCAATTTATTATTGTATGATTGTAAATGATGAGCATTTCGGACAGATCGTGAGATGGATTTGACGTGTACACCTCATTGATAAACTTGAAACTTTGAGTACTTGGTATTTCCATTACGAAAACAAAAGTCAATGCCCAAGAATTTGAGCAGATGCCACTTCGTTATCGATGAAAATAATGAGATGAAGATGGGTCCTGAAGAACTCGATGAGACCTATGTGGAAAGGTATGGCACAACCACTTCACTCATGCAAATTTTGAGTGTCTTTCATCCCCAGGTACAGAGTTAACGATACGGGTGTGAAAAAAGCTGAGAATTAGTTCCCTCAAATCGAAAATTTCCAAAATTTCGATATGAAATCTTACATATCAGGGTGGAAAGTTTGCACTGGCCCACTCTGTATTACAGTCCACAGTCACTCTAGATTTCGACCCTTTCATTACAACTCCAGTATCTAATAGAGTTTAATCACGAACTTTTTAATAGCAGTTTCACCCGGCCACTTCATTATGTTGATTATCGTCTTCATTCCGCCTTTTAGATTTCTAATTAGAGGAAAACGACGATGTTTGATTTTCATTCAAGATTAGTGTGTATTATTATTGTATGCCGTTATAGCAATTATTGATCCCTCCCGATTCGCTACAGAGGGTTTTATTCCAGTGTCACTCATATTTACTTGATGAAAATTGTATGTAAGGCTGTTCTGTGATGCAGCAATGTTGATTTTATGAATTCTCATTGCAACTTCTCATAGAACTTCCAGAAGGACAAGCCTCGTATTTCTCAACAATAACAAGTCAATCAAATGAAGATGGAGAATTCAATGACTAAAATCAAATGTCACATCTGTAGTTTTCTGTGGAAGATGAAATGAATTGAAATTGGAATATCTTCAAATGTGTGTTCGTGTAGATGTGATTCGCGAATGATATCTCAGATCTACTAACATTCTCATAATACAATATTCACAAATATGAAAGGAAATTCAGAGCAATGAACTGTCTTCATCCTCCATCCATTCAATTTCCGATATCGAACTGATACCAAGTTTCCAATGTTCTAAAATTTCCTTCTCACAATGATCAAATAGACACAAATCGATTGAGATGAATTTTGTATCAACGTTTGAGATAGTTATTGATTTTGTTGTTTTAGATAGCATTTTATTCGCGGAAGGATGTTTGAACGTGATAGCAAAGCTCGAGGTTTGGACAATCTCGATAAAAACTATTATCTCAGTCGGAGACCACTTGCTGATACACCTAATATCCGTATTCAATGAAATGATAATTCCTGCTCTGTTCCCATATGCCTGGAAACAAACTCTGAGAACTCTCGTCCCTGGATGCGATTAGCCCGAGCTCTGCAGATCTACGTCTTATTAATTTTCTACCGACTCAATCGAAATTATTCGAAATAATTCTCAAAAACCAACTCAATGAATATGTATATGGACATGATCGTTTCAATCAGAAATTCGTCGCAGCTATAGCACAAGTACTGCTCTAATCAATCACTGCTGATATATTCAAGGCAGCTGACCCAGGTGACGCAACATCTTTAGTTCTCTCAGACTATATCGAGGCGTTTGATACATTGGACCACAAAACCATCTTTGCAAAAAATCCAACTTTGGATTATGGATTCTCTGAAAACACCGTTGGGATTTTTTTTGAATTTACTCGATAAGGGTGGTCACATAGTGCTCTTCCACATTTTATCATACATCATAACGCTGACAATGCGCAGCTATATCTCTCTCTCTATTTATGTCGATTCGTCACATGCCTCTGAAAGATTGATCAATGATTGTTGAAATATCTACATTGGTGGTCTTTCTTTGACTACATATGCCCTTTATTTTTTGTGTTCCATATTTCAGCTATGCAAGTGAATGTCATAAATATATTCATACACATTCATTGTTCTCATTTTGTATTCAAATTATCAAATTATTCCAAAAGATACTACTTTGCTAGCTGAAACGACGTTGTTCACTTCATGAATTTCTTCTCATAGTATTGAGTGCGTTCTGTTCGGCAACTGAGCACGAGTGAGCTTCTATGCAGTTGCTATGGAGAGAAACGACGCTGCATTTTTGTAAAATTTGAAAAGTTTGTTGGTGGAGGAAACTGAAAACGGTTGTGTTCCTAATAATTAAGGAGATCCCACAAAATTTGACGCTAAAAGCTGAGAAAGCGTTTAATGCCTGTGAAATCCAAATACTCATTGGAAAATGAGTATGACCATTTTTTGGAATGAAAACAGAGTCAATACCATGAATGAAACTGTCTAAGTGGCATACTTTCAGGAACTGGTGAGTTTATCTCATGAAGAATAATAATATCTTTCAATCATTTCACATCATTTCAGTCTGACAAATATAGTGCAAATAATTCATGGACTGACTACTCACAGCTAGAATCAATATTGATTATTGATGAAAACATTGATATATCAGCATTCGGTCAACTGATTGCCTTTCTGAGAGTTGAATCAAAGATGTTGAAAGGTGAGAAAGTAATAGTTTCCATAAGAAAAGCTCCAGATGATTCTTTTCTGCTACATAAAGTTGTTTTGGTAATGGGTGTATTTGGAGGCTCAATACTCGATGAAATGGTCGAGATGACAATTGATGACCTTGGAGACAGAGGAGACCTTTCACTGATCAAGGTACGAGAAACCAGGACCTGCACCTCAAAAAGTTCCACCACTGTTGAAGAAAGCGAAATAGGAACCTTTAGTTGAGAAGTACATTGCACTACGACCAAAAAGATGTAAACAACATAGGTTCATTTCTTAAACTTACAGGAATGATGAATGCATTGAGTTACCTGTAGGTGAAAATACTATAGGAAGTGTTCCTTCCATCGTAGCGAAATACCTCAATTTGGAAAACTCGAAAGGTTACACCGGACATTGTCTACGACGAACGTCGTCATCGCTTCTTCAAGTTGCTTCCTTCGAAACATTAAAATCACATGGAAAATGGAAGAGCAGTACGGTAGCGGAGAGCTATAATGAAGGAAGTATCTCCTCGAAGACCAAAGTCGCTACAATGATGGCCCATACCGTTTCCGAAAAAGAAAATGTTTACGTTCCGAATGAAACCGAATGCACATTGAGCAGTTCATCATCGGTCAACTAACAGAACTCTAAACTCCATTCTAATTTTTCAGGAACATTTGAAAATTGTAATTTCTATTTGAATAAGAAAATATTTTTCATGTACAGTTATAAATAAAACTCTTCTGAGTAATTGAATCATTGAACTACAGAAGAAAACAATTAGCGGGCGTTATGATTCATAATGCCCTAGGGCATTATGGGTCTATTGATAGCAACCGTTGCCAAGGTATAATGAAGCAGTGATGTACAAGTGAAAAATAAAATTATTTATAGAACATCGACAAGCGCTGGAAACGATGACAACTACATCAATATTGTTATTATTGGAAACGAAGTGAAATATAATAATAGAATGAAAGAAATATCAGTCAATGTGAATGTTGAAAATGATGAAAATAACAATGAATAAGTGAAATGTGATTGATTCAAGATTGTGTTCTCTATTATTTCACTATAAGAATTGATCAGTTATTTCATCAACACACTATAGAGGATAAAGTGGTTTTCCAAAACCAAACTTCAATCATGATGTAATTATGGATGAAAGATGATTATTTACATTTCCGTTTCAAGGAAGGTCTCGTGTCGAGAAATGGAAATATTCATCTTATTTGCTTTCAGGTAGTTTATCACAAAACAAGTATTAATGGTTTGTTTATTATGGCAATAAGTCACTAGCAATAGGAATATTATTTCCTTACCATGATGTTATCGACGCATTTTTACAGTGGCAAAATGATGGAATGCCTCTTTTATTGCCAATAAAGATCATTCAGGGCAGGCGAAATGATCGGTGGAAAAGATGATCTATATTCTCATAGGGTAGGCGTATGCATGAAAGATAAGGAATAGAAAATGAACAATACATATTTCCTAAATAACGCTCGTAGACTCGTAGGCGTACAGCAAACAACATACAACTGATTTATACCTTCGGAAAAAAATGTTTCTATGGAATATTTCTATGTGGGGACACGTGAAACGTAGGAATGTGAAGTGTAGGATTCGCATTCTGTAGTTCATCGGATCGGTAATTCCAAGGAACCGTATTCTTCAGGAACCTCATTTTGTAGGAACGTGAACGTAAAAGACGTAGTGACCGTAACCATGTAGGAATCGTATTCTATAGGAACTGTTATCTGTAGGAATGTATTTATGAATTTTGTATTTCATGGGATCGTTAATTCATAGGAACCGTATTTCATTGGGATCATATCCAATTAGGATCGTACTACACAGGAACCGTGATTCGAAGGAACCGATTTCTATAGGAATCGTATTTCACAGGAACCGTAATCTGTAGGAGCCGCATTCTGTAGGAACCGTATTCTATAAGAACCGTATTCCGTAGGAAGCGTTTTTTGTAGGACCCGTATTATTTAGTAACCATATTATGTAGGAACCGTACTCTGTAGGAGTTGTGTTCTATAGGAACCGTATCTGTAGGAATTGGATTGATTAATGATTGATTGGAATTTTTGTGATCTCTGATATCATAGGGAAGATTTTCATTCGAATACATGAAATTAAGTTCATAATCAAACTCAACATTTCTTTCATTTCAGTCCTTCATATTCCGAAAATGAGGACAGATGATTTCATCATTCGTTTATTTTGACAAATGTGGTGGAAAAACTATCACATTCATGAGGTCGCCAATTGAAAGAAGGATTTTTCAGTTATCCCACTCACTTGAATAGTGATATCAGTTCTGAGGCAGTCGTATCAGTTACTCTGGTGCCTATCTATCAGACCGAAAAAATCCGTAAACATAGGTCTGAAAACAAAAGCATACAAAACCGCAAATTTACGCCGAATTGCATTTGAGAATAACTATAATTGCTTTTCAATTCTCAGCGGAACGTGTGAAAGGCTTTCGAACGATCAGAATACCAGTGGCGCCAATATATGGATTTTACAGATACTCCGAGTGATTTTCCGCGGAAATATTCCGAATATAATTGTATGTAATGAACGTCATATCACTAGAAGTCATTCCAGTGTATCGAAGGGGAGATATTCTAATCCAAGATTCGCATATTTTCAGATGATATTTAGATGAATGATTTTTTCTCCGATTGGCAGCAAATATTAATTTTGTTGACACATATCAATCAGCAAAGTATTACTTTTCCTGCCTTGGCAGCAAAGTGATTATACTCAACAACAACTGCGATTTCTATCAAATTTCATTTCAATTGAACACTACAGGAAGAATAAAGAGATTGTGGGAATTGTATCAATTTGCAAATACAATATCCTCCTATATCATTATGAACAATCGGAGAAAAAATTATATGTTCAACTCGGCAGCAAAGTAGATTGACTGCCTTAGCTGAATTCCTAGACTCGCTATGAATTCAGCCTCGGCAGTCAATCTACTACTTTGCTGCCTAGTTAAACAAATAACTTTTTTCACGATATCCCACACTTTTTTTATTTGGAATTTTTCTGTTATGGCAAGCTCCAATGAAATGATTTTCTGTTCGAATGTTGGCCATCAGTGACTCCTCCGATCGGTGAGTCAGAAGTTGACCTGTGATATACAGAATGCGAAAAATGTCATGCCAATTCTTCGGATTGAACTTTTCAAATAATTCCATCATTCCGAACACCTTGTATATTGTCACAAATATGCCTTTCTTATGATTGAGAATTGCGATTCCTGAGGAATCAAACACAATTCAGAGACTTATTCAAAACGAACAAAATAAATAGTGATATTTCGAATATCAAAATACAAATTCAGAGGCATTTGATCGACAAATCTTGAATGGAATGAAAGTACTTACATTAGAAAAATACAGATTTGGGGATGTCCCGAATGGGACACCCCCTTGGATTGATAATCTATGATGTTTATTTGATGAAAATGTTTTGTCACAAACGAGAACAGTTCGCAATTACAAAGTGAACCATTCTCAATGACTTCATGAACATGGATAAAGATAATAGTAATGATGTTCTTGATATATAATTTGGAAAACACCTTTTTGTGACGACAATTTTATCAGTTTCATGGAAACGCCTATACATGGAGCACTCCATTTGACTTAGTAGCACTTTTTATTTTGGAAACTCGTGCATATCACGCAACCACAATATGATATACTATTATACATACAATGGTCAAATACATACAATGGCAAGATTATCCTCTGATCATTCTCGAAAAAAGCTGAACTTCCCATTTCCAATCATCATTCATCAATAGAAAGGCAAAATTATGGAATGCTTTGTTAAGTCTGTCCTTCGCTCCAAAAATTCCACAGTTGGCTAGCACGATGTTCCTAGAACACAGACATTTGAAATAATAGATTCATTGTTTGATAAGAACTTTCGACAATATATTTTTCGGACGTCTAGCACGCAACATGCAGCGCCATCTCAACACGTTCCCTATGAATTACCAATTCTATATACGAAATACGGTTCCTAAGAATTACCATCCCTATGTTCCACCGATCCGATGAATCATCAATTCTATAAAGTATGGTCCTACGTTTTTCGATTCTACAAAATACATTCCTGCATATTACTTTCCGATGTGATACGTTATGATGCTTTTCAATCCTATAGATGATCGATCCTACAAAGTACGATTCCTACAGAATAGTATTCCCATGAATCTGTGTATGGATGTCATATTAATTCAGGTTATACAATTGTATGTTCGGGAAACGGTTCGAACATGAACTGAGAGAGAATTAAGACCGCAACTGATGTGATTGAAGATGCTACCCTTAATAATTTTTTGCGAGATTCAACATCGCCTTGCACTTTTTTGAGAGGCAAGAGGCTCGCAATCTGAGCACTTCATTCAATTATTTGTAGGTTCATGTAATCCTGTTGTTATTTGTACAATATACAGGGTGAGTCAAAAATGTGTACCGAGCTTTCTGGGGGTGATAGAAAATTGAAAAATAAGTGTAGTTTGATGATTAAACTCATGGCCCAAAATGCATATTAAGGGAGATATATCCTTCCAAAGTTGTTAAAATTAAATAATTTCTCCGCATAACTTCTGAACGATGAAAGCCACCCGATTGAAATTTTGTGCATGAATGTATGTTGTCAAAATACAGTTTTTCGTCACACTTCCACATTTCTGATATTGTTATAAAGGGTGTTTTCAGAGGGTGAGTCATGATTTTTTGTAGAAAACTTTTTTCCCTGTATTATTTTCGGTGAAAAAACAGGAGCATTGGATGGAGCGAAGAAAATTACATGAAAAAGGTACTCTCATCAAATACAAAAAATTGAGCCGTTCGTGAGATATTTGAGTTTTTGTAGTTACATGATATCAGCAGATTGATTTTATTCATCGCGAGATTCATCGGTAACAATATTTGAGCAAGCCATGATGAATAATTTTGTTCTCAATTTTGACGTTCATGTCATCAACATTCGAGTCAACATTGTTGTAGTCGATTTGTTCGTGTGGTTTTTCTGTGTCATTTATCACTGCGATTATCAACTGAGACTTTAAGAAATATGGCAGGTTATTCGTTCTTTGAACAAACTGATATGCTTCTAATGCTTGACGAGTACTTCGGAAATGCAAATGCTGCTGAAATATCGTTATACCGATGAATCTCGCGATGAATAAAATCAATCTGCTGATATCATGTAACTACAAAAACTCAAATATCTCACGAACGGCTCAATTTTTTGTATTTGAATAAGAGTACCTTTCTCATGTAATTTTCTTCGCTCCATCGAATGCTCCTGTATTTCCACCGAAAATAATACAGGGAAAAAAGTTTTCTACAAAAAATCATGACCCACCCTCTGAAAACACCCTTTATAACACTATTAGAAATGTGGAAGTGTGACGAAGAAATGTATTTTGACAACATACATTCATGCAAAAAATTTCAATCAGGTGGCTTTCATCGTTCAGAAGTTAAGCGGAGAAAAGATTTTAATTTTATCAACTTTGGAAGGATATATCTCCCTTAGTATGCATTTTGGGCCATGAGTTTAATCATCAAACTACACTTATTTTTCAATGGTCTATCACCCCCAGAAAGCTAGGCGTTTCCATGAAACTGATAAAATTGTCGTCACAAAAAGGTGTTTTCCAAATTATATATCAAGAACATCATTACTATTATCTTTATCCATGTTCATGAAGTCATTGAGAATGGTTCACTTTGTAATTGCGAACTGTTCTCGTTTGTGACAAAACATTTTCATCAAATAAACATCATAGATTATCAATCCAAGGGGGTGTCCCATTCGGGACATCCCCAAATCTGTATTTTTCTAATGTAAGTACTTTCATTCCATTCAAGATTTGTCGATCAAATGCCTCTGAATTTGTATTTTGATATTCGAAATATCACTATTTATTTTGTTCGTTTTGAATAAGTCTCTGAATTGTGTTTGATTCCTCAGGAATCGCAATTCTCAATCATAAGAAAGGCATATTTGTGACAATATACAAGGTGTTCGGAATGATGGAATTATTTGAAAAGTTTTCTACAAAAAATCATGACCCACCCTCTGAAAACACCCTTTATAACACTATTAGAAATGTGGAAGTGTGACGAAGAAATGTATTTTGACAACATACATTCATGCAAAAAATTTCAATCAGGTGGCTTTCATCGTTCAGAAGTTAAGCGGAGAAAAGATTTTAATTTTATCAACTTTGGAAGGATATATCTCCCTTAGTATGCATTTTGGGCCATGAGTTTAATCATCAAACTACACTTATTTTTCAATGGTCTATCACCCCCAGGAAGCTTGGTACACATTCTTGACTCACCCTGTATATTAACATTACCACTATATCAAAAGTTTTTTCCTCAATTTATCAATGAGTTCATTCAGGTATACATAATTTCATGAAAAACGATATTGATACACTAGTGAAGCCAGAATATAACCATATATTCGAGAACATATGGTTATGTAATGGTTATGTAACATAAAAGCAAATATGACATGTACACAAAAAAATGCGTTATTTTTGGAGGTATATTATCAAAATGGGGTATTGCTTTCCGAAACAAGAAATGATTATCACGTCGTAGTCGAACAGTGATGATGTCGATGATGATGATGAAACAGAAAATCAACGTGTCTGATTTCCTCCCAAACTTGCTCAAACCTTCACGTGGTCACTGAGAAGCAACAAATAGCTCACGTAGTTGATTATCAATAAATTGGTCTCGGGACGGAAGAGATGCTGTTGATTCAGAAACTCGTTAAAACTTTCAAAGTTATGAATTCCAAGAGGAGTAGGAACAAAGTAAGGAACAAATAGTGAGACTCTATTAGTCCTATTGTTCTGCGCACTTTCTAGATGAAGTCACCTGATGACAGATCGTGGTATGGAATCGAAATTCAAACATGCATCATTCGAAAACGATATTGAACACCTCGCCTTACTATAGATGAGAGCGAAAACAACGATGAACAGATAAATGGCAATGAAAGTTGTTCAGAAAAATGTAGCGTTTCATCTCTCGTCCTCATCGTAAAAGCTATCTCAACATCTTGAAATAGCGTGGACCACACTATATTACTCAAAACTCTAGAAGATATGGGGATAAGAGGCACACCACATGAACTTTTCAGAAGCTATCTACTGAATAGGCGGCAAAGAGTAAGAATTGATGACAGTGTGAGTGATGAAAAAACTATTTTATGTGGTGTACCCCAAGGAACGGTCCTTGGGCCAATATTATTCAATATCTATCTCAATAATCTCTTCTTATTGAATACCCACTCAAAAATCATCAGCTTTGCTGATGACACAGTCATATTCTGCGAAGACGACGACTGGTTCACTTAAGCTAGAATACGACCTAAGAAAAATAAAGAAATGGTTCGACTATAGATTACTATCAATAAATCTCGATGAAACGTACTACTTACGATTCAGTAGCTATGATATGTCCCTACCAGAATATGACATAGCAATATCCGACATAATCGTCAGCAGACGAATGAAATACCTCGGGATAATTCTAGATAAGCAGCTGAGATGGGACCAACATGTAATATATCTCGTAAAAAAACTCCGATGCATTCTGTACAAATTCAAGAAAATAATAAGCATACTTAATCATAAACAAAAAATAATTTTGTACAAAGGTTTGGTAGAATCTCACCTGACCTACGGCATAATTGGTTGGGGAGGAATGTCTATCTGCATTCCCTTGAAGTCATTCTAAGACGGAAACTGCAATATTCGACCCAAGGCAATTGTTTTTCATAACTATAACTTCAGTCCAACATAAGCACAAAAATGAATTGATCACCTACAGCCATAACTATGAGACTCGCCACAAAAGAAGCATTCAGATACCAGTCATGCACAAGTCAGTCGGTCAAAACTCTTCAGCGGTCTGCCAAATACACTAAAATGTGAGGCAAACCCTAAAAAATTTAAAAATAAACTCAAACTTTATGTTCACCATAGTTCCCGTGCAGAAATACACGAGATAATCGAAAATTAAATACAACAATTTGATCTCATATACTATACTCAGGATTACCATACACCTCACCTCCAGTCATAATCATCTCAAACGACTTACCTATTCCAGTTATAGTTAGTGACAGTTATATACTCTGATGTATTTGTCTACATTCTATATCGTCTTGTATCATATAATTTTGAATATTTAATTTTTTATATTTTTATATTTTATATATAACCAATCCTCAACTATTTCATACCTTCCATGATTATTAATTCACCTTCATGTATTCTCAACACAAGCAGGGTTTGTCCTGCTTCGTAAGTATTCTCAAGTCTTATCATATGCCTTGGCTGATCTTTCTAACTATATATATATATATATATATATATATATATATATATATATATATATATATATATATATATATATATATATATATATATGATATCCCTACTCATTACATTACATTACTCATCTTTCATAATCATACACATTGTTTTTGAACTATATGTTGTGTTTTGAAGTGTCTTATAGTTTTAAATGTTTATATCTTATTTCAGACTGCATCAACCTCATATAGAATTAATCTGTTCATCACGCACAAGCTGTATCCACAGCTTCAGTGTTTAGTGTTCATTCATAAAATATTGGTACATATTGTCAACTTCAATTATTGTATATAATTTTGCTGAATAAACATTATTATAATTATTATTATTATGCTGCTATATCTCAAACTTCTAGGGGTTATTCAGTGCAACAGTAGAAAACATTAGTGATTAGTGGGTCCCATGTCCGGAAAAGTGTCACTACGGCCCTAATAAGGCCCTAAGACGCGTTGAAATTCAGAAAGACGATTAATTGTCTGAAAAGGATTCAATGCATCCAATTTTGTTCAAATGTCTTTCTCCAACCTGAAACAAACCGATTTAAACGTCGCACATGATTTCGGCAGACTTGACTAAACATTTGATCCTCATTTTGAAAGATCTCAAAAGCTGCTGTAATACGTCCAATTGAGTCTTGCTCTGTTCCTACTGGAGTTTCGTAGACCGAAGACATTACACAGGAAAAAATCAGCGGTTTGGGCACCGATGGATTGCTGGAGGTGGAGCAGTTTCTTGGCCTCCTAGGTCACCCCTTTAACGTCGATAGATTTTTCCTGTGGGGACATGTGGTGTCTTTGGTATACGAAACTCCAGTAGGAAAGAGCAGCATTTCGAATCATTCAAAACGAGGATCACATTTTCAGTCCAGTTCGCCGAAATCATGTGCGACGTTTAAATCGGTGTATTCAGGTTGAAGGAAGACATTCTGAACAATTGTTGTGATGATATCATGTACAAAAGGGAAAAATTATATGCATCAATCCCTATTCAGGCAGTCCATCATCTTTCTAAATTAAAACCCGTCTCAGGGCCGTAGTGACACTTTTCCGGACATGGGACCCACTACTCAAATGTTTTCTACTGTTGCACTGAAAAACCCCTATAAGTTTGATCCCCTAGTTCTGTAACAACCTGTATATATTTTCGGAAATTGAATTATTTTCAAAAAACAACAATGTGGATCGATGAACACCAGTGTTTCCGATGTTCTATGATATTTCTATGAATTGAGGGGATATTTCCAATAACATTGTTTGATCTATAGGAAAATATTTCACTCAATACATAAGGCACTTTCGCAATATCAAATCACCTCTTCTCCACGAGAGCTAGGTAAAATTCAGCCATTCTGAAGTGTGATTTCAGGTCTACCTATTTCTTTTTCCCAGACATATTCTCGCTATATAATAACTGTAAATTCACCTCTATTTTCTCTGGAATAACCGTGAGGTTATCAGACGAGCTGTGGAATTGTAGCTCTTGCGATATCGCAGACTCGCTCAACAACATAATATTATCCAGAGAACTACGTGTGAAGAGGTGATCCTGTAATTCTTGTAACACATCTCATTGTATATGAATACTGAGAATGAAATAATAATAATAACAATAATAACAATCTTTATTCTGAGTAATAATTACGATACATTGCATGTAGAGCAACCGTTGAACAGAATAGTGTCAATGTCAGATACACCTAGATATCATAAAATTCTTCCATCGTATAGGGTTCCAAGTTTATTAACATATAACATATAACATATAACATATAACATATAACATATAACATATAACATATAACATATAACATATAACATATAACATATAACATATAACATATAACATATAACATCATTTATCATTGTATGGAGGTAGGAGGGGCTCATTTCTAGCAATTAATAAATTGAATTTCGATAAGAACAAGTACGATATTGATTGTTTAAAGTACCAGTCATTCGATTTTGTATCACTCGACCCAAGTTCCCTATGATGATTCGCAATGGGGTAGCCGCCCCTGTCAGGGGGATGAAGTTGCGTGACTAAATTCATCACTGACATGAGTCCCCCTAGAAATCAAAATCGAAGTGTTTCAGCGTTTCCGAAAATAATTTGTCATTTCCCAGTAAATCCGTGTGGAAAGTTTTCGTTGGGACACCCTGTATAACCACAGTCTCCAAATAGTAACTTTATCACTCGGTATCGTCCATAATAATTTCCAATTCCGTATTCTATGCTATAATTGAGAGACATTGATATCGGAGGACGATTCTTTCTCTTAATTTTTCATTTGTACTATTCCATTAGTGGTAATATTTCTATAGGGTGGCCCATCGAAAACGTACCGCAAGGCATTACATCAATGCCTTGGCAACCCTGTATGTACAATCGATTATGATGGTACTTTCACGACTCGTTTTTTCCACCCTGAGACACAAAAACTTCTCGGAAAACAACCCGTCTGACTGAATCCAAGTCGGCCTTGAGGAAGGGAATCGATTCGACCCTTCTCAACCTCCATTCGTGCAGAGCTGCCGATCATTTGTACCTGCTACCTGCAAACGTCTCAAGAACAGTGGAAGGCGATCTGCCAGACTTAGCATACACGTCAGACCGCATCCGGATTCGATCCGGAACAATGAGCAATCGCTGTTGCCGAATGATGGATAGAATCAATTCTCCGGCACCAGGACAGGGACAAGAAATGTGCCTTATTTACCTCAACAGATTCATGTAATAGAACTATGATCAATAGCGAAGCAGCACATAGAAGTATGATAAATTATGTCTTTCAAATTATAACGTTTTTAGCCGATTTGCCTTGATGAACTCACAGATTCGTAGCATATATATGCGCGGAACTCATATGGTCTTCTAGGTAGCGCTCCATCAAAGGGGATATAGGATGGTATAGAAAAAAAAAACTCTTCAATAATTTTTTCTTTTCAAAACATGTAGACCTGTCAATTTTCCTAAGGCCACACCTCTTGAGTATAGATATTGATAATGATGATTTTTAGTGATAATGACGGATATCTGAGCTAACGGTTGAATTTTTGCATACGTTTTCAATTCCAAATTAAAATCGTAACTATCGAGATCAGCAGATCAGCAACCGTCTAGTTCTTCAGGAGTCTTAGTGAGGTATCAAAATTGGACATAATCAAGTAGGCAGAAATCTACAACATTTTCTAGTGGCTGTTGATATGGAGTTGGAATACCAATCTATTTTTTGATCTAATCGCATTTTAGGAATCATCTTCATGATTCACATTCGATTCATCGCAAGAATTATCGATGTCTTAGGAGTCTAGTACGTCTAGCCGTTCCGTAGTACGCCCATAGAAATATATCAATCTCAATAACTGAGTCTCTAATCAATTTTGCTCGATCAACAAATGCATTATGGTTTCCGATAATCGTTGGAAATGTTGGCCATTGACTTCAATGCAAAGATTGCACCGTCGCGAATCGTGTGGAATTATCCGGGAATATGTTCTACATTGGTACAACTCGCCATTATCCGTGCTGAACAGATTTTTTTCATTAGGAACATGTGTTTCGTGGACTGAACTCTCCAGATAAATCCAAGGAAAGAATCTAGAGAGCTGAGGACAGGAGAATTTCGATGGCTAGGCCACGGGACCTCCTCTTCCAATCCAGCGTTGGGAAAATCGCTGATCGAAATACCGGCGCCATTTTACACCCAAATGGGGAGTTGCCCCATCATATTTCTGAGGTTCATGGGATATTTCGCAATGATACAGGCGCAATGTTTCGCACAAAATGGAGATGGATATCTTCGCTCAAACGGTAAAGCAGCAAATGGAGCAGTATTGTAGAATACCTGCCCACATGTTCACAGAAAATTGCTGTTGATGTCTCCTAGGGGCCACAGCACGCAGATTATCATATGGCTGTTCCTGTCATGAAAATAACCATCGTGCGTAGAACGTGCCTCATCCGAAAACGATATTTTTTAAAAATCAGATTTGTCGTGATCCAAAAACTATCGGTGTGAATAGTCTTCAGGATTTGGAGGGACTCCGCGTTATAAATGAAAATACTAGAGAAGTTGTTCCTGAAGGACTCGGTGTACCGTCATCCTAGAGGATCCCATACGGTGTGCCATTGCACAACACAACACTTCCAGATTGGCTTTCTCCCATGCGGTGGGAAACTTCTTCAAAATGAACTGTACGAACTGTTCTCGGGCGACCAGCTCCACAAGGATGTCTTAGTGCTCCAGTCTTTCTGAGGAGACTGAGAAGCAAAAGTTGTATGATGAGGTTGCCTACGCTCCAGATATCTGTCTTGATACAAGCGAGCTGAATCTCTTCCATTGCGCAGAGCTTCACCGTAACCCATGTGCATGTCGGCAAGTTCTTCATATGAAAAATTCTTCGCCATTTCGAATGTAATTAGACAAACAAATTGATATCATCACGGCAACTTATCACAGATAATGAATTTTACGACGATCCCAAGATAGGAGTTCTTGAAATATTCGTGATAACAATATGTATCTGCAGCTCGTGATCGAATGAATGAAAACCGAGTGAAAAAACTCATTTGATTATTTGCGTATGATCTAGAATAGTTTTTTTGCTCTACAGTCCGAACAGCTCATATAACATTTTTGTAGGAGTATTTTAACATTCTTAAGAATATCAACGAAAAGCCTACTTTGTTGTTATTCATCGTTATCAATTGAATCGCACTAATGAAGATGCAATGCACCTTTTTTGACGCAAGTAGCACAACTGAACTACTTCCAAGGAGAACTCGCATACATGTTCATGTGACAAACAGTTCTATGTGATTAATGAATTTCTCAATTCATGATCCTGTAGAACTATGTGGTTATATATTATGATCACTGCAAGACTGTTCTGAAAAGTCGATAGTCAATAAATGAGCTGTCTTTGTTTTTTTGTACAGATACTTCCAATCGAGAGTTTCCAAATCTATTAGTTTCCGATCCCAATCATATGATTTCTCATGTTTTTGGCCTGCATGTTTATTTCTGGATGTTTTTTTTTTCTGACACTCCAGTTCTCCAGTTCTTCTTGCTCCAGTTTGGGGGTTAATATGTGGTATAAATATACAGTATAAAAATACAGCGCTAACTCGAGAACCATTGAAGTTTAGCATACATTTGTATAACAAATCTGGCTCAGTTATATAAAGTCCTTGTAAAATGCATCGGAATGGATACCACAAAATTATTTCTAAACCCATAAACCCCTAATTCGAATATGTACATGTTTAAAATTCATAGCCATTCAAAATATCTCTTTTATTCTCAATATTCTGATGAGCAATCGTGATGTAACAGAGTTAAATGAATATTCGAGGCCCAATTTTCAAAATTAATTTATATTGCGCTCCCCAACCTTTCTTTCCATATCAAAATAATAGAATAGGACGTATATTGGGTATCGAAAATTTTGATCCTAGACTAGGCCCAGAGCCCAAATTTTTCAATGACTGATGATTATAATTCAGCCAATTTTTTCATTTTGATATGCAAGCGCGCCCCTCACACAGAGTTATGGCGCCCCTAGGTGGGAGCACCTCACAGGTTAAGGAACGCTGATACGCTGATATTTTACTTGTCATCGTCTCATGTCTTCCACTATATCTTCTACATTATCTGCTAACAGCAGAGGTTCTCAAAACACATTCTGAGGGTGTGATTTGGAACAGTCATACCCACTCGTTTTCAAAATACTTATATGATTCATCATCATTTCCATAATCATTCGAACACTTCAGCAAGAATTGTCCCCTCAATAATCCTTCCTTCACCTCGTGGAGAGAACTGATCAAATGATACACAAAACGAAAAAAGGAATAGGTGAAATCGAGCCTTCTAAAATCGTACCTTGCTTTTGAGTCGTCCTCATTGCAAGCAGGAACGAAGGTTCAGGTCGTTTCAGGAGGGTTGATCACTTTCTCGATTCTTTTCACATCGGCCATTTTGATTTTTGAATAATGCTGCACAAGTCTCTGAGTTGTCTCTCTTTTTCCGAGAGAGGCGCTGAATTTTGTTGAAGATTTTAGAAGGCATAGTACTATGCCAATGAACCATATAGGGTGATCACTTTCAGCTGATGTCTTGGTACATTTTTGAATTGATGAAAAATTGATATTTTCGAACTATAACTATATGACATGAAAGGTACAACACAAATACGTGGCGACGCAACAGTGAAACATAAAAAAGTCATCATTCAATAGTAGATTCTTTTTCTATTAGTGCTTCCTTCTACTTCTTTTCCGAATAATTATGAACATTCGCGATTTTCATTATAGCAGGAATCAAACAGATGCCGTGCTATTCGGCTGCCACTCTGAATCCAAGATGACATACGTTTCGACTATATTTGTATGTCATTCTCATAGTTTCAGACAGAGATAACAATCACTCTAGCGAGATTATATAAAGAGGAACATCAGCAGGATAACTACGTCACCAGTTCGAAAGGATTTTCAGATAGAGCTGTGATTCGATTCGAAAATGAATCATGTTAATCAATCAAGTTACTTTATAGTGTCAAAACCGGAGACATTGAAAAAATATTCGCGAAGATAAAAATATTTTAATTGTGTTTAAAATAGTTTAATTGTGAGAACGGGAGCAGATTGGTTCCAGAAACGTCCACCAAGATAAGTAGAGGTTTCATTCCAATTAAATATATTTGTATTTCCAAATTTTCAAAAACAAGGTGTCACTGACCAATAGAGAATTTCTCTTTTAGGTATCTAAAGGTTCAATTTCAAGAGCAGTGACATTTTGGGGCAGATCCCAAATCTGTCCTTACTACAAATATATTGAAATAATTTTTAATAACTTCTACTCTATTTTTTAGAAACGAGGAAAGAAAATCCCACGAAAATCTGAAAAATAATGAAAATATACATTTAAAATAATAAATGAAGTTATTCTTCCATGGTCAGTATTGAATCATAGGAGGAGAGTTCCAAATGTCTTCACATCTCCGAGATAGAAAGAGGAACTTCTTTTGTTTTACACTTTTTTTTTTTGATTCTTCGACTCGAAACAGACTTTTTGTCATTCGATTGAAAACATCAGTATCATTCATACCCTGTGTCTCACCACGATTGTTTCAATTCCCTACATGGTTCTCTCGAATGAGAAATCTCGCATAGGAATAATATCAAATTTAATCAGTGAAATCTCACGATATGGTCACAACATATCTGCATGAGCTTCTGTGATGCCAAAAAAAAAATTTCTGTCGAAGACCTCCGTACATGGACACTGTTGAAGTTCGCAGGTCGGCTACTTTTCGCGATAAATTCATAGACATATTTCAGCAGTATTTCTGATGCGAAGAGCTTTGCACAACAGGATGTTCGTTGAGTGGCTCTCCAAACACTGGAGATCTACTCGAAGAATCTCGAGATCTATAGAGGAGAGAAAATACCTCGCCCCGGGTTCGGATTTCAGACGCCTCGAGTTTTTACATCTATTGTAGTGGCATGCTACTATTCTATATTAGAATATTATAGAATATTAGAAGGCCAATTGCATCTTAGTGCAATCACAAGTAACGACCGAAAATTTGCACGTGTCATCTCCCAGTTATGCGTGTGATGTAGAAGACATCCACCAGTGAGCAACAAGTATGAGACACTCAAGCAGTAACATGGAGAGTTGGGGGAAAGAAGGTTTGGCTGGATCTGGCATGCCCGACAATTCTCTCTTTGGCTGAATCGGACGCCTCAGATTGCAAGTGTATCTAATGTGAATGTAGACCAGGTAACAGCACTCACAAACCATGTTGCTGAACTTCTACATACAGCGTTCTGGATGAAGAAACAATGATCGTCGCCAAAACAACAGGATCTCTAAGGAGACATGCTGGTTCCATAGGAAAATCAGTGAGGCAGCCTAGTAATGTGATGAGAACGGACTACCAAAGATATGCCAATCGCCTAATATCAACTGACAAGAGTTCAAGAGTACAATACCTTGGTCAAACCGGATCTGATTTGTGTGTGTATAAAACTTTCTTCGAAAGTCGTCATAATAAGACCACGTATAAACTCTATACTGCTAATGGTTCAATTATTAGAACATATGGCACTATAATCGGCATGGACTTCTGAGCTCATAGAATACTTGTAGACATACGTGAATAGAGACATCGATTCAATGACTAGTTCAAAAGTGTCCTCCCAGTAGTGCTCAAATTCGTGTCAAAGCAATGATAATAAAAAAGATAAAGGAATCTATGCGGCGATTCCAAAATCAACAGGAGATATTCTAGTGAATGGACAACTACAACAAATGACAGGAATACATAGTAGATATTGGAAGCGACAAAGCACTCATAAAAGCAAATGAGATGGTAACAAAGAAATCTGTCAATGAAAATAGTGAAAAGTCGAATCCTGGCTCAGAAAGTTATGATGACAGTTCAAACAAGTCACTGATGTTGTTAATGCTGAGGATGTATATATATGTATATTTGAAAGAAAGAACCTGCGATAGGAATGAAAAATTCATTGTCGAATACCTGGAATCGAATGGAAACAACTTGGAGTCTTTCATGGTGGCAGCGGATTCCAAATTCAAGGACCAATTTTTTGATTCTTCATTTTGGCTCAGAGATGTTGTGTACCGAAGATTTGACTTCGAAATGGACAACATCGAATCTGCTGACATTCGGATATTCGAGGAACGCTTAACATTTGCACTTGTAATCATATATAAAGGATTCAAGAACATTCTTTCGACAGGTGATTTCAATATCCATGGAGATAGACCACTTTGTACAGAAACCAACTTCATACAAAGAACTTTGAACACAATAGAGAGCTCAATTGAAAAAGCTAAGGCTGACTACTATCAACAAAGAATAATCAAAGCACAAAATCAAATGAAAGAAACATGGAAAATCATCGATGAAAACTTGGGTGAGGATAATAATTGAGCCACACCAATTTCTCCACATGAGAATGGAAGAATTATTTCTGATATCAGGGAGTAGACGAACTCTTTTGTTAGTTTTTTTCCACAAATTTTGATATTGAAATCATTAATTATTTTGGTTCAATCAACTTCATCACATGCACCGTTCGTTAACGAGTATTTCTGTTCCATTCATTGAGGAGAAGAAATTCTTTCGGAACTGATAATATTCCACAAAAAAAAGAACAGAATTGTTGCTGAGTGCATACTATCCCCTTCAACTTGGCTAGTCAATCTATCATTACAATCTGGAAAATTTCCCGACTTTGCCCCTTATTTTTCCTCTTTCCAAAAGAGGTGATTTGCATTCTACTAGTGATCATCGTCAAATATCACTCTTAACCAGTCACGTCCAAAATTCTCGAACGAGCTGCATATGATATAATTATAGGTTTCATTGAAACAAATAATATATGATCGATATCATAGTATGGTTTCAGAAAATGCAAATCCATAGAAACAGCAACCAACCACCTTTTTGACTATATTCATTAGGAGTTAGATTGTGGTAAATATGTTGCGTCATTGATGTTCGATTTGTCGAAAGCATTTCACACATTTTCAATTCATTCTTGAATAACTCTGCACCATTGGAACTAGAGGAGTTATGTTGGATTGGATACATTGCTATTCAACTAATAGAAAATTATTAGATGAAATTGAAAATCACGAGGTTGACCTAGGTGTTCCCCAGGGTTCAGTTTTGGGTTCTCTCATTTTCAAAATTTTCGCTAATGATCTCCCAAGGCTAGGACAAATCACTATATTTGCTGGTGATACAACCATAACTGTATCAGCAGCGACCCCAGAAGAGTTACAAAAAAAAATCGAAGTTATCCACAATGAGATGTCCGTCTTGGTGCCAACGAAACAGAATAATATTGAACAAGAGAAGACCAGAATGTATCAATTTTTATCTGCGTTGTGAGGTGCCTCCACACTTTCAGTCACCTGAGGATTTGCCTTCCATCAATTCTGTCGAATTTTGAGGAACTTTTATCGACTCACTACTTTCTTTCAGTGCCCAGATGGATCATGTATATACACAACTCGATAAAGCATACTATGCAATATTGCAAATGAAACCATATTCAGATGAACACGTTCGTTTCCGATAACGCCCTAGAGTGCGTTTTAGACTAACTAGTCTTCTTTCTGAGCGATATATTCAGATTGGCGTTAGACGCCAGCCAGTGTAGTTGTTTCGACATTACGGTAAGGGTGTAGGTGAGTGATTTACGCAATTTTTGAATTTTGATTGAAACGTATTATAGAATCACACATGGCGGAAAAAATATTGGTGTACCAGGACCTTATCGGCCCAAAAGGGCAAGAATAGAGATAACAGATGCTGGAATCCTTGAGGGCTATTTGTCGAACCATTTAGACGGAGATTTTGATTCAGGGAGTGATGATAAGTTCGTGCCCAATGGATATTCAGATGATGAAATATCTGATGCGGATCACGATGAAAATACTGAAAGAGAGCAAGAAATAACTCAAGAGAAAGCTATCATGGAGAAGGTAACGTAGAAGGCTGATTCGGAGTCCGTGATTTTTTTTCCTTTCACTAAAGCTGAAATTTTTGTGGCACCTTCAACTGGAAATGACCCAATTGATTATTTTCTGCATATATTGACAGGCAATTTTCTGGATGAAATAGTTACGCAAACAAAATGGTACGCAATTGAATTATTTTCAGTGCCTGAAGTCGAAGAAAAATCTCGCATTATCACATGGAGGGACGTTACTAGGGATGAATAATTAATATTCTTGGGTTTGAAACTTCACATGGGGAAAATTCATCTGAACCGCATTCAAGATTACTGAAAAACGGATGCTTTGTTCGGTTTAGGTATATTTGCTCATAATATGAGCAGGAATCGCTTTTCACTGATACTAAAAGCCTCGCACTTTGCACAAAACCCTCAGGAAGGGAAGGATCGCCCAGAGACCGCCTTTACAGGGTGGCCCATCGAAAACGTACCGAAAGGTATTATAGGCAGGGAAATAACTTTTCGATAAAATCCGAAAACAGGTTGAGTTTGTTTGTTTTTGATTTTTGAGGGATTGAAATGCTGAACCATTAACGAACTCGCCAACGATTGCATATGCATTTGTTAAATGCATATTTCAGATTGGTGTTTGGTCACTTTTTAGGTAAGTGTTGAAATGATAATTGTTCTGTAAATTTCTTGCATAGTTGGAAATTAACACGTGCTTCTGAGTGAAAATTGAACTGTGTGATTGATTCTACAATGCCGGAAAGTTACATTCGCTCCTAATGTATGCCAACTTTTTAGTTCCTCACACTCATCGCTCTCGCATCACATTTGGTCTGCACATCGTGTCGCCATAAGAATAAAGACTGCTCTTGGGATTTCTTGATTTTTTTCCGGCTGGCTAACCCTAAACCCCTGTATCAGTACAAGATCTACATTCGAGAAGAAAGGTATCCAAAAGTTTTCAGGGATATTCATTTTGAAATGCTTCACTTTCATTATGAGCGATCTGAATAACGTTTCACAAGAATACCATACGTATTGAGAACGCCATAACAACTTGGACTCACCGAGGCATAAGACTCCAATAGATCTCCACATTTCATCGCTATGAAATTGTATAATGCCCTCCCTATTGATCTGAAATCCATCTCTTGCTATGGAAAATTCTGAAGAAAATGCAAAGATTCCTTAATATCTGGAATATTTTGCAATGTGAATGAGTTTTTGAACAGGAATAGCTTTCAGTCAATGTATCGACGATTTCATACTGCACATTTTATAGATTCATAGTTCATTTGACTCTTGAATGTACTAACATATGATTGTATTGTATTGCACTTCAATCTTATGTATATTCGACTAGATGTTTCTTTCAATTTCAATCTCACTATCTATCATAGACAAACTGATTTGTCCAACACCATATAATCGTGGTATTTCCTGGATCAATGAAGTTTTATTCTATTTCATCAAAATATTCAACTGTCTCATGTGAACCGCGTCATTCAGCTAGTGACAAATTGAAATTGCCAGACTCTCAGATAGTTGTTGGTCATCACTTGCACCTAGTTAGCAAGAAAAATGAGGAATGGCGTCTGGCGAATTTGACAGGTCAATCAGTTTTTTTCTAAAATCGATGTAGTCAGAGCGTTCAACCGAATCAGAGTTGCTCAAAAGGGGCATCAGAATCAGAGGAAAAGCATGCTCAACATCTTCGTATTATTTTTGAAAGACTCAAAGGATATTGTGTTCTCATCAACACATTCAAATGTTTGGATTTGAACAGATTGAGTTTTTGAGATATCTTCTAACCAAAGATGGGGTACAGCCTACAGCACAAAAAGTGAAGGATATAGTAGGTTTCCCACAGCCGAACAATTGAAGATTTACGTGAGTTCCTGGGAATGCTCAAATTTTTCAGAAGATCTTTGCTAGATAGTGCAACTCTATAAAGCCCTCTCGATAAGTCATTGGAAGGAAAAATCAGGATATGCAAAATGGAAAAATAGTTCAACTGAAGCAGTACATTCACTGATGAAGGTTGGTCACTTCTTCACCAATATTCAACATTTTGTAGAAAATGCAGATTACTTGTCTGGAATTGAAGCTATTGAAGAAGCTGGCAACTCTACTTCCTTGGCCAATTCACAGGAAAATAATGAAGAAATACAAAACTCGTTGAAGAGAAGTACAATTTTGATCTTAGAAGAAATCAGAATTCCTGGAACTTGAACAGATATTTATTGCAATTTTCCGTGAATAACCATATGAAACCCTGAGCTATTTGTCACAGATTTCATCCCAACCAGGCATCAGAAATTCAACAAAGCTAGTGCGTGAGAGATATGTTCGGTCATGCAGCAACAGAAGTTTGAACACATACATATCGACATTGTTGCACCTATTCTATCATCAATAGGATAAAGATATCATTCCAACTATTGTTAGTAGATTTCCACGCCTTCCTGGAGCATACATACGCAGTAGCCAAAATAACAGCAGAAGTTATTGTGAGAACTTCATTCAATTTCTGGATCTGTAGACATGGTATCAATCTACGAGTCACCACAGATCAAGGACGTCAATTCAAGTTCTTCACAAGCCTCATGAAGGATCTGTGGAATTCATCATATTAGGACTACAGCATCATCCTCAGGCCAATGGTTTAGTAGAGAGTTCACATCGCAACATGCAAGCAGCAATTCGATGCCATGAGAATGATGATTTGGTCGAAATACAATTAACTACAACCAGTACATTGATCTCGGCACAAGAAATAGTCCATTTTCGTTTACAGAGATCTAGCAACTTCATTTCATGAGTTTGTACGCGTTGATATATCTCACTCCTCACTTCAACCACCATATGAAGGTCCATACAAAGTTATCGAACGAAGAGGTGAGCAGTTCATCATAGATATTCATGGTGAGAGTACTACAGTATCTACATATTGGAGATGAGCTTCAAATACAACAGGGACAAATTCGTAATGAACCATTTGAAGACTTACTCTCTTCTTCTTCAACACAGACCTCCTCGCAGTACCCAGATCGACCCTTTACGCAGTCCGTTCTCCAAAAAAATCACTCCAGATTAGTGTTCATTTTTCATCAATTTCAAGTTTTGTGTTTAGTTTTGCTCCAACTGTGCCCCAAACAATATTCTCACAATTTTTGTTCAGTGTACATTGGTTTTGTCACTTTATTTGCCAAATATTTCCCACTAGGGTTCAAAAGTGGGGGGGAAGGGAGTGATGTAGTGGCACTATTCTATATATGTTGGCAACACTCAACTATGTATTCAGTACTCAAAAAGATGGCGCTAAGTGAACGGTGTTTATCGGAACGCTCCGGTAAAAATAATAATTTTATATTTTCCGGCTGAAACCAACACACTGAATGGTTACTCTGTGTGCTCAAAGTGTTCCGGTGTCTTTCATACTAGTTGTTCTCTATTAACGAAGTCTTTCACTCACTTGAATGACCACAAAATTATCTGTAAAAACTGTAACATCTCCAATGAAACGAATATCGACGTATATCCTGGAGATGAAGGAATAGAAGATCTGAAAAGAGAAATAAAATCATTATGTGATACTGGAGCAACGAATTATTTCATGATGATGGAGCAATTGGAATGGAGAACGAATTCCTGAGAGAGAAAAGACACCTGCAGAACAGAATCTGCGAATTAGAAGTCATAATAAAAACTCTCGGAGAAAAAGAAACGATAGAACCGAGGAGACCAGTTTTTACAGATGCCAATACCCTGACAAGTGTGAATACAATTGGGAGTGAAACAACGAGTTGATAATGCATCACCACAGACAGCAAATATCACTACATTGTTGTGCTAAATCCAAACATTTCTCCCGGAACTCCTGAGCCACAATACAGGGTGAAGAATAGAGAACGACTTCATTGCAAAAATGGAAATATAGAAAAAATGGAATAATAACTGAATTACTGGATTCTTGTCAGAGTAGACAAACTTCGGATAATGTAGACAAAGTAGCAAAGAACCAAAATAAAGATATCAAGATGATATAAAATAGAAGAGGAAACACAAAATTGCTGATGTCACAGTCATCATTCAAGAAGAAACACTGACAACGACCAACAAGGGGCAAGAAAATAGAAACTCACTGAGCCTGCTCGATGGAATAGAGGAGGTTATTATAGCCGAAAGTCATCAAGAAACTATCACAATTGCATCCCCTAACTATGAAAAACAACCAAAGGCACCTCATCAAATCATATCGAGTAATATGATGGAGAAAAGGGTATTCATCCTGGGATATGACTATGCAAAAGGGTTTGCTAGAGTTACGAAAACAGTCATTGATAGTGAAGATCTCATGAATGAAGAACGCATACAATCAAATGTTGATATCTCCAAGCTAACAGAGGATCTTTTTGACCGGGTGGCACAATACGGAGAGAATGATTTTGTTCTTGTTCTAATAATATCAGCAATATGTCTTCACAGAGCTTCAAGGAATAGAGTAGCTATTAGTGAACTTACAAATCTCTTGATCATCACTGAACAAAACCGCCCCTTGACAAAATAAGTATCAATTATGTGAATAGGTAGATATCACAATCCAACAATAAATACATCTTTTGAATTTCTAGTAGACCTAGGAGTATCAAATAGTAAAATGTGCATCTATGATAATGTGATAAGGTTCATACTTAGACACTGAGGAAATTCACCTGGCTTCAAAATCGATGAAAACTGATAACGATGAGGTGATATTATCAGGGCAAAGTGAAGATATTGATGTAATGAATAGCTGGGAAGTCAATGAAATCAACGTAATGAATCCCCAGACAACTTTTTCAGAAGAAGGAAAGCGGAAAGTCGACTTGAAATAATGCATGTTGATATACAATGTCTCAGATTATTATTCTTATTACCGAACTGCAATCTTCGAGAGATCTTATACCTCCATGGTTTACCATATTTATAACCAGGTCTCATCGGGTCACAGAACACTTTCGCTCCCTGAATTCAGAAACCATTACAAAAAGCTGTAGTTCCAAGCAAATGAATGAATGTACTTGTTGTATGTCATGATAAACTTGCCACATTTGTCACTTTTTTGTTCATTTAATTCCTTTATTTTGCTCATCATGTTTACTTTCATGCCGGTATAGAATATATATATATATATATATATATATATATATATATATATATATATATATATATATATATATATATATATATATATATATATATATATATATATATATATTTTTTCATGTTACCCAGGGATGACAGTTCTACTGTCTCTCATTCCTGTTTTGCAAGTTGACTGATATGTTATGGAATGTTTTTAAACAACTCATATATTGATGTCTGCTCATCTTGCAAATAAATTATTATTATTATTATTATTATTAAATGAGCTGTACTCACTCGAAGCTATCGTATTGAAACATAATTTTGGAATTTTAATATTGACTGAGATTTGGCTGGGTAGTGATGAAACACATAGTCAAGATATGATGAAATTTTTCTAATCTTTCGGCTAATCCAAACGAATTTTGGCCTACAATAAAATTCATGGTAATTATCATGCATCGACATCGACATCGACACATTTTCACAATTTTGATGTTTGAGCAGCAACAATTTCTGACTCCATCTATCTGACCATTATTCTCAAATACTGAGTATTCACCAAGAACGAGAGATTCCACCAGAATATAAAATAATTTTATAAAAAATATTGCCAGAAAACTCTGTTATACGAGAAATTAATGACAGAAGATTGAAATGAACACCCTGAACTACTATATGGAAATATCATTTCCTCCCATGGAAGTCAGATGGAATTTCATATATTCATATCATTTATTCATAGCCAGAAGTATTTGCTGTAAAAAATGAAATTCCGAAACTGAACGATCAATTTGAACTGTTCAACTGTGAACAAATCAGATCAGAATTCAAATCGGAAAAATATAATCACGAACAAATACTCAGGAAAACGGAGAGAGAACAAGCGATGAGACAACTATATGAATCGAACAATGAACAAAAAACCATCTGGCAACCTATAAATGGAAAAATTGGTAGTAATGATCACACAAATAGCTCTTCTTATCTCATATTAGAGCAGTACAATGACTTCTTGATGAATGTAGCCAGTGAATCGAATAAGCACTCCCAATAATTCATTCTCAAACTATCTTCACCAAGTTCCGTGTAATCGAGTTTTCGATGCATTTCTATCAATCTGAAGGTGAATGAAGTCATCAAATCTCTAAAAAACTCGGGCTCGCTTGATATTAACAATAGCTCAGTGGTCATGTATAGAGAAAATCTATCTGCGTTACTGCGACCAATTATTACACGTACTGTCAACTTGATTCTGAAATCTGGTGTATTTCCATCAAAACTAAAAATTGAAGAGATGATTCCGATATTCAAAAATGGTGAAATCGATCGTCATTCGAACTACACACCAATTGCACTACTTCCAGTTATTGCAAAAGTTGTGGGAGAAATAATGGCAATAAGAATGATTGGCAACTTAGAGTACACGAATATCTTAACATACATGTAGTTTGGATACAGGAAAGGGAGAAGCAGGTCGAAAGCAGTGCTCGAATTAGTCGACTTCATAACTGAAAGCGTTGAACACAAAGAATCAACATTTGGCATATTCCTCGATCTGGGCAAGGCATTCGACTGAGTCTCTACTGATATTCTATTGGAAAAACTCATATAATATGGCTTTGTTGGCATAGCACACAATCTACTCGCGTCATATCTATCTAAATGAGAGAAAGCAATGTGTATTTTACGAAGAAGAGCTCAGTAGCTTGCAAACGATCTTTGATGGTGTTCCACAAGGTAGTGTCCTTGGGCCACTACTTTTCTTGATTTAATGACAACGTTCACAATTCTATTCGCCTATGACACTTCCTTTGCCATTCGGAAAAACAATAATGAAGAATCATCAGAACTAGAAAAGCGAGTTATCCAGGAAGTTACGGACTGGTTCAATGCGAATAGCCTTTGTGTGAATAAAAGCAAGACGCAAACAGTTATGTTCTCGCTGTCTCATAATCTCTCAGATAATGTGAAATGTCTTGGTATCACTATTGATTCAGAGCTAACTTGGGAAGCTCATATTGACAAACTAACCAAAAATCATATAAGGTCTATGTAATCAGGCAGATAAGAAATAAAGTCGATAATGAAGCTGTCCTCACCGCTGATAAAGCGATGTTCCACAGTTCTCCAACTCATGGATTGATGAACTGGGGCACATCTATTCATATCTCTAGAATATTATTAATTTAAAAACTAGCAACCAGAGCTCCAGCTGGAATAGTTCAGATGGAGAGCTGCAAGAATTGGTTCATGAAGTTCAATATATTAACTCTGCGGTCATGCAAAAGATACTGCAATTTGATACACATTCAAAAAAATTCACAGAAGCTTACGACAAATGGAAACAACCATACTAGGAACAATATTAGAGCACCAAACCAAAGATTAGAAATGACAAGGAGATGTAACTCATTTGGTTTATGACCATAGAAACATTTCAGTTCCATTTGTGCATGTGTTGGACGCTCCGATAATTTAAAATGGCCCAAGCCCACATTCATGGGAATAATGAACTTGTAGATATGCTCCTGAATTATGGTGAAGTGCATCAAGTTGGTGAAACAGCATCTCGCCTCTATGCAGAGCGCTTCCCCGATCGTGTTCATCCAGCTGGTCGCAGGATTATTGCCCTTGCACAAAGAGCTCGAGGTACCGGTGAACTGTGCATTCATAGAGGCCGAGAGGCTGGTAGAAAAGGACCCCCAAGGATTATCAACGCAGAAGAACAAATTTTGGACATTTTTGCAAATGATCCAACTTCAAGTACCCGCAGCGTTGGTCGTCAGTTAGGGGTTTTCCATAAAGTTGTATGGAGGACATTGAATGAGGATATGCAGAATCCCTTCCATTATCATTGAAACCGGAAGACTATCCACGAAGAATACAATTTCGTGGATGGACAATTCGTCAACACGGAGTTAATCAAAATTTTCTGAATGAAATAATTTTCACTGATGAGACGACATTCACCAGGAATGGTATTCTCAATCACCATAATCATCATCATTGGACTGTCGAAAATTCACATGGAATTAGGCCAACTAACTTTCAGCATTGTTTTCCGAATAACCTTCGTGGTGGAGTGGTGAACGGGGTTTTCACGAGTTGCCACCAAGATTAAATGGACTATCATTTTCAGCGTTTTTGCAAAACGATTCAGATGAACATTCAGAAGATCTGCCATTAGCAATTCGACAAAGGATGTTTTTCCATGCACGACGGAGCACCTTCCCATTATCATGTAGACGTTCGGAAATTCTTGGATGGTAAATTTCCACAGAAATGGATTGGTCGAGGAGGGCCTATATCTTGGCCATCACGTTCTCCGGATGTGAATGTAATGGACTTTCTTGTGTGAGGTTTCCTGAAAAATCTGGTCTATGACCACCGTTCGTGGATATCGAAAACCGGAACATTCCACAAGAAAGAATCAACGTGATTCACGAGATGCGACAACAAAATAGCTTTCAGCGTACTTGCGAGTCTCTACTACGTCGTGCGAGACTCTGCATCGATAGTGGCATTCTCACCTGTTGAGAACCTAAACTTGAACAACAATGGGTGACAGTGTGAGTTTTTTCATTACCAATAACTCAGATAACGTTCTTTTCATGGAATGAAATAGGCCTATTTCAATTCAGTGTCTTTATTCTGGTTAATTTTGATCCAAAATATGATGAGTGGTAGAGCTTACGAAATGAGAACACACTGGCAACAGCACGCGGGTAACAGTGCGGCCACGAGCTGCCGCATGCATAGTGAGGAATCACACCAGTGCATCTCAGACGATAAAATCGCATCATTTTTGAAAATCTTTGACTGACTGAAAAACAAAATATTTCTGCGATTCATTGGGTTGTTTTGACTCGTACAATACCCCATTTCAATGATCGCTCCAATTTCGGAAACACCCTGATGTCATCGGGTGCTTCAGTCATAAATTTTGAAACATCTTCTTGAGTAGAGAATTTGGCCTTTTTCGGTCGAAAACCGACATTCTGTCTTTTTATGAATGCAGTTATTTTGTGAAATTTGCTGATATCCAAATTTTGCTTCACCTTGAACACACTCTCCAACATTGAATATCTGGACCAATTGATGTTCGGCTTCCAGGTTCTAGACATTTCTGGAGAATACGCCAAGAATACTTCTTTGTTTGGCGGCGTTTTTAAATTTTTTTGTTGCACTTTTCCATAGAGCTCGTGAATTGTTTGCCATACCTTTCTCTAGATTTCAATGGCAATAACTCGTATCTGTATCTGCCTGCACAATTCCTTGTGGAAGTTCTTCATCAGGTGAGTAATCCATTGTGGCAACTTCGAAAATTTTATATGATATGAATGATAATGAATGAATGATATGATAATGATAATCTTTATTCAAATAGGCAACCTAATATACATACGTTTTACATGTTACAACAGAATTAAATTTGTAACATTAACAATGAGTAACGCTTTTTCTGTCACCCTGACAATTACAAACAAATTTGTGTTCTGTTCGGCATGACAATCATCAGATCAATCTGAGCCTATAAATGGGGATTTTCATAACAATACATCCGAATTCTTCAATATTTCTTCATTTTCTCAATATATAGTGCAATTTGATGGATGACAAAAAAAAACTCAAATTTTTATATTGTGTCACTCACCTCTCATATTTTGCGAGAACATTACATAAATGTTTTCCCGCACTAGTGTGGAAAGTGTCATTTTCCCGCAGTAGTGCGGGAAAAGATTTCGTGCAGGTATAGGGTGAATCACGCACGCTTGTAGAGAAAGTATCTTTCTTGGAGTCGAGAAAAGGATGAATACGATACAAATTCTCAAGTTGGCCTCGTTACCGTGTAGGAATCGAAACTTTCGTTCCTTTCCTATCATAGTTTCCTGATACTTAGGCCATCGGAGTGTTCCACTGGAATTCAGTCAGTGTATCTGCAGTGAGATAAATGAGGGGAGTTTCTCAGAAGCTCGTGAATAATGGGACGTAATAATATGTCATCGGGAGATGGACAGGAATAAATCATCTAATCTGCTCTACCCTCACAATTAATTGATGACTACATTGAAACTATAATTGAATTCGGAAGTGGCTTGACTACCTTCGATATTCATGAATCCTCGGCCTTGAATAAGTCATCCTGATAGTGCATCCCGTACGTGAGTCTCCAAAATAAGAACTGTTGTATTTTGATTCCAAAATTTCGAAGTGAAACATTGATTGAATTCTTATTTTTTTTCTCGATTTAGATTCCTCAAAGTGGAAGTTTCCTTACATCGCCTCATTTTTTCGTGGCCGCACCCATGGCTCGCATCAGCTATTGGTATTGGTAGTTGTGGATGGTAACAGACCTGATTAGATATGTTGTGCCCCATCTTCTTCTGCTTATTCCGAGGTTTGCTGGTTCAAGATTCAATTCCCTTGAGAATTTTACGATTTTGAGAAGGTCAATTCGTGGTATTTCTTCCACATTCAGCTGGTTTCATCAGTATGTTCCATCTTTTGTGATGTACAGCATTGTTATGCTTCTGGACTTTCGCCACAGAATCTGCCAATGGGTTCGGAGTATTTGGAGCGAGGTCCAAACACTCCTTCTCCACTTTTTCTCGGGAGT
This sequence comes from Gastrophysa polygoni, assembly GCA_963576655.1. Taxonomy (NCBI): domain Eukaryota; kingdom Metazoa; phylum Arthropoda; class Insecta; order Coleoptera; family Chrysomelidae; genus Gastrophysa; species Gastrophysa polygoni. The sequence continues at coordinate 1,458,124 of OY755092.1, forward strand.
CTTGGACCCGTCTGTATTTGAAGTAATGGTGTTTTTTCCCAGCGCTTGAATTTATATGTTCCATTTTTTCTTGTTCATCAGTTCCGTTCGAAAATTCTTTTCGAAACTGAACTTCCTGATGATTTCGTCAGTAGGAAGATCAGCAAGGTAAGCATTGCTTGTGTAGAGTGAGTTCGTCGCAGTGTGCGGTATCCTTTTGATTACGACCTTCGCCTACCTGAGATACGCTCCCAATGCAGTTCTCTTCACTGTTAGATGGAGAGGTGTGGGGTCCAAAATACATTCTAATGCTGCTGTTATGCATCAGTGATGATTTCGCCTCACTAGTGATCTTCTCTAACTGTCGGTTCCAGAAAAGTTTTGAGTCTAGGGTCATCCCTAGATACTTCACCTCTTGCTGCCACTCTGAGTCCACTTCGTCTAGGCGGATCATTCATAGGTGTTGAGTATTTGTTCTTCTAGTGGAAGGTACCACTGTGGTTTTTGTTCAGTCAATCAGCTTCGCATCAGCTATCATTTTCTCACTCATTCGTGCAAGTGCCTCGCGGTATTCGTGTCTCTACAGGAATGTATAAATCTGCATTTTCAATTGTAAAATATGATATATTCCGCACTCTAATATGCAATTTGTCATTGAAATTCATAGCTGGATACTTCGTCTACTATTGATTCACATTATTATTCTCAATGCACAATCATTTAACTATAATTGAATAAATTTCCAAAAGTTTCCAATCGAATGCTTACGATCCGAAAAAAAATTACTTGCATTGTGGTTTCATAATACCACACAATATCTTTCTCGAACTCAATCGCTTTCTGGTTCCAGAGTGTCGCCTCTGATTCCAGACAATTTTTTCTGAGTTATTATTCTTCAATCCAAATGATTTTTCTATGAATTCATTCTTTTATCTTTCAAACTCACTTCTCCATTCCATAAAGTTTGTTGTGCGGAAAATTTCCCAACTTGCAACTCAGTCAGCGTTATAAATAAAGGAATAGTTCTTTTCGACGCAATAACTCTTCGTGAATTGTCGGCAAAACGTATACTTTGGGCACGTTCTTTTTCCGCACGGCCAGTCTCTCTTCACGGGCCCTTTCATTTCGGAGCTGTTTTTAGATTCAGACGGTTCGCGGCCTCCGGCTTGTCTTATCTAATAAAAGATCTATTTTCACTAGAGAAATATGAGCGATTCGATGAGGAAAATTGATGTCGACATGAAATATGTTCACTAGATTATCTCGATCGATATCCAAGAATGGAATGGGGGTGGGATGACATGAAAATATTTTTTGCTGGAAGACAGTTTCTTATGAATAATCAAGTATTTCAGTTTCATCGATGATAGATAATGATTCGGCGGTTTCGTTGGAATACGATTCATTGTCCCTTCCTCATGTCTTCCTATTGTTGCTATTCTGTCGAAAACTATGATACTGGAATACTGGAATTTTTGAATGAACTGATTCTTTTGAATTTCTTCTTCTTCGTGTGTCTCATCTTCTCAAGACGATGTCGATCACATTAGCCCATCTAACTTTATCCACTGCAGCTCCGAACAATTCAACTGAAGTCATATTCGTCCATTGTCGCAAGTTTTTTGTTGGTTGTATGGCTTGTCGAAGGAATTCTCAATATCCTGCGGTAGCACCAAATTTCAAAGGCCTCTAATCTCCTTTGTGTTGTTTCTGTTAGCGTCCACGTTCCTACACCAAAGCAATGTGATGAAAACATAGCATCTCAAAACACGGATTCTGGTTCTGAGGTTGATCTTCTTGAGATTGCACAGCACAATACGCATGAATTGAATTTCTACAGGAAGAAAAATCAATCGTAGTTGATAATTTATCAACCTCCACTACTGTTCTGTACAGAAGGAAACCATTCAACACAACCAATTATTCATTAGGTAAACAATGAAATGAGTTGATTTGCAGGAAACTCGATGTAGTATCCAATCAATGATGTTGCCTTGTTTCGGAATGATATTTATAACAATGAAATTTCTCCAATTCTTTGAATCTACACGCTTTCATGAATGTATATACAGGGTGGGGCATCGTATACGGCACGGTCTTTATGTGGAAAACGATACAATATTTTACAATTATTCTCAACTGGCTGGATAGAGAATTCATTCATGTACAATTTCGAATTATTTAGAGATATACTCGTCTGCTGATACCTGTTTCTCTTTCAATATCGCGTCGGCTGGTATGAGGGTCTTCTATAACAGATCCAACCACAAGAAACTCATTTTCTTCATTATCTGCATTGGGTTTTATCGAATTTCTTTTCGCATAAGATACAGTTCTAGATCTCTAAAATTCTTGCAGTAATCGTTCAAATACCTTCGGATGAGTGAGGTCTGGATATTTTTGAGCGTATACTTTTGACGCTAAAAGGCAATTTTCATGATACTCCCCAATTATCAGATGCATATTGATTCTCTCTTCCTCAGGATAAGTCATTTTGATTAATTCTCCAGTGAAACTCTCATACCAAACGCTTTCGAACTGTCAGTTGACAATTAACAAACAAATTTCGCATGACACCAAAGTCCTAGCCGCCTTAGATTGATTCGAAGAGAGTGATAATAGGTAAAACGTTAACTGATGTCTGCTGTTATGAATAAAATCGCCAATTTCTAGGAATGTATTGGGTTTAGCTATAGGATAAAGGGAATTAAATTCTACGTTGGAATTTGTAACTGACTACAGGGTGTGCCATTTGAAATAACAAAGATTTTCAACTTCATAAATTGTAAGTTTCCAACCATTATTTTGTTATCACCCTGTATGAATTTCGACATCGAAATATGAATGGAGGTATATTTATAATCTTTCTCCAAACAATCGGAGCTACTATGAAGGTTCAAAATTATTCACCGAGCCAAATAAAAATTATCTTCATGTACCATACAATTCACCAATTCTTCAAATATTTCGAAAACGAAAAATGATAGGTAAAGGGAACATTGGAGAAACCCACCTCCATTTGTGCTGCGGAATCCGAAAAAGACAAAAAATATAGGGTGTTCTCTATCCAGCCAGTTGAGAAGAATTCTGAAATATTGTATGGTTCTCCACATGAAGACCGTGTCGTATACGATGCCCCACCCTGTATATATATCTCTTGATCATGACTGACCAATTGAAAACACGATTTTAGTACGTGGAAATAGTTCGAAAAAAACTCTATTCAAATTGTCATTTGTCTCCGTGAAAAAATGTGATAGAATGCAAAACAAAACGAATCGGATATTTTTGGTTATTCTCGGTATTGTGCGTCCCAATCAAACAGCTTTGGGTTGGCGTTTTCTGCTGATTTTCAGATTGATGACAAATACGCAATTCCGCTCGCAAATTGAAGTGGATGGAAATTTCGTTGGCGTTCGTCAAAATAAATAGTTCGGGCAACAGAATGACGAAGCCGTAATAATAGTAACTTCGGCTGAGAGAATTTGAATCGGACTGTTTGCATTTCGGAAATCCATCACACTGTTATTTCAATGTCTCGCCCGAACGGATGAAATGGAATACCAGATGAGACAGAAAACTGTGTTTCATCAGTTAGCAATTTCCGAAGACTACGGAGTAGTAGCCTATTTTATTTTCGATAATATATCAGGGGACCACGACGAATGATGAATCCATGAAATTCGCTGTGTTTTTGAATATGAAGAATTAACATGCAGACATTCGTGATAATGGTAGAATACACGCTTGTTGTGAATTCACTGGATGTGAACACTCAATTTTCATGAAGAGCTGCAATTTGCAACATTTCCTTCTCTTGAAAATTGAAAACCGAATGAAAATTGCAGGAATACGGTCGATTGTTCTAATGAACTGTTCGGTAACTATTCTTTCCATGGATCACTAGACGGTATGATGAAATACTGATGTAAATCGAATTATCCCTTTCGTGATCCGAGGTCATCGGCCTTGAACTCTATCATGGTCAAGAAAATCGTTACAGATAATAACGGTTTTCAAGATGATTGATGGAGTGTGAATTATAGGTCGGGCAATAAAACTCCACTATGATTCCAATTATGTTATTAAATTTTTCCATCCAATACATTCATATCGATTTGTATAACTTGATCAGAGGAAAATATGTTATTTTCGACTGTATTTCCCTAACAGTGAAAGGTATCGTTGCTAATATTATTATTATTATGAAAGCAACAACTGATGATGAATACACTTCCGAATCGAAAATCAGAAGAATACTTTGGCTTGAATATTTTATCAATCATAATATGACCTGACCTGGGCCTGATGCTGAGAGGTAATGGGATAAACTCTGTCCTAATTCCACTTTCAGAAGTTTCCTTTTGTGAATAGTTAACGACTCATTAGTTTCACTTCTCATCGTTCTCTAGCTTTTCGATTCGAATTTGATTGCTGGATGTTCTAGTTGGCCTTCAGAGTTTCTTAGTAGCGAATAACATATTCTCTTCTCGAAAGCATTCTTGTTCGAAAATAACAACTATTCAAATTATAACATGAAAAAGAATGGTATAACTGTATTCAATAAACTACATATAAAATCAATGGGCAATAAGTGACATCCACAGTGAAAAATAACAATGATAATTAGAAATTCAGAATCTGTTGTGAAACATTGAGTAGCAGATATTTTTTGGTCATTCTTCAGTTTTGAGTTGTTGATTGTAAAGTGCATCACATTTCGGTTGAGACTGCCAGGTTTCTCGGTTGCTATAGAAGATGGTTTTCACGTTCGTGTGCTACTGTTTATTGTAAGTCAACATGAACTACGTCCAACGGGAAATTCCAGGCAGAATCCAGTAGCAAACTCAATTTTTCCCGAGGAATGGTTTCGGAGGTACGACAAGAATCATCATTTTTTTCAAATGAAAATCCTTTGTTCTATAATATCTCCATCATATTTTTTTCAAATCTGTGTACCATTATATATATGTTTGTATTTTGATGAAGTTTTGGTAGTAGGCCACAGATTTCCAATATGGAAGAGGTTCTAATTGGAGAATTTTCATTTAGCACTTCTGAGAATCCAATCATCCATCCAGTCATATCCATACTCATCAATCATCCATCCATATTCATAGTGAATCACATCATCTCGTAGGGAAAGAAATAACGAATTCGAGGAGATGATGAAATACAGGGTGTCCCATTGGAAAAAATGCACCAGTTTGTGTCGTATCTCCCAGACCATACCCCAAAAGAACATTCGGACACGCCACTGGATTCTCTGTCTTAGATCAAGGTAATTGCTGATAACTTCGCGAGAAGTGATAATTTTCTAAATCGCCCTGTATCTTATGGAGAGAAACAGTTATGAGGTATCTGATTTGACCATCTTGGGTTGCAGAAAAATAGTATGACAGGAACGTGAAATCCGGAAGACTCCATCTTCTATAACAATCGAGACACCTGGCAGTCTCAACCAAAATGGGATGCACTGGACACTCGATCGAAACGTATAATGCAAAAATGTCGAAAATGAAGAGGCATTCAGTATCGTTTCTCCACACGGAATAGCTGAAGGTGATATGGCAAAGGAACATAATATGTCGAATAGAATATGGAAGGGGTATATTTTCACTAGCTCAAATAATATTTTCGATAATCTGACAGTCTCAATCGTTCCGTCATATCTCTGATCATATCGATATGAACTGAAAAATATTCATATAATAGATTGAGATATAGATTTCTCGGCAGCTATTTCAGCTCCTTTCTGGGAATGATGGAATATCTATATCTTGAGCTGAAAATTCAGAACGTGAGTTCCATACATCGGAATATTTTATACACTGAAAGCTTTCTCTGTGAGAATGTTCCTCCACACTGAAACATTCAACGAAGATATACAATAGAATTTTCGTGATAATAGATTGATTCAATTCTGTTCAATATATATATATATATATATATATATATATATATATATATATATATATATATAAAATATATATAAAAATGTTTTAGATAAATATGCGTCACTCAGTATTTCTATTGGAAAATAATTTTAAACTGCAATTCATTCAGCTTGCCAGAACGACAATATGTGATTCATTGAAATGATTTGAAAACGGGTGACTGTTACAACGATTCCCATCATTTTATATCAACGCGATTCCGCAATGATCCGTTAACAAATTGTTGCGCCATCGGCAAACATGTAATAAATGAAATGCAAATGATTCTCAACAAATTGAAAGAGAGTGGTTGTATTATGTGGAGTGGGTGGTGGTTGTGTCAATATGCAGTTGAATGAATGGCGTTTGTATATGAAATTATTATTTATGATCTACAAGGAAGATCATTCGTTGAATCCCACATTGGCGTCCAACGAAGTCATGCAGCAGGCCATACTGTATATCAGTTAAATTCTTCGTGACACAATGCAGTGCCACGAGAAGAGAGTTGAAATAGAATTGAATCTCAGCTCCCGCAACTGATAATGTATATTCTTCCGATACCGAGTTATTCCCGCTCCCAAGCTCAACTTATCACAGCCGCTATGCAGGGTGGTAATTGATTATGTACAATGAATTTGAAAGATTTCAGGACAGAATAGTCATATAGATATGTTTCCTGACTTGCTTCCTTCTCAAGATACAAGGTGTCGATTTTTTTTTTGAAAAAATGAACTTGCTGAAAAATATTGAATATTAACTCTAATTGATAGCTTTGAAATGAAATGACAACAACTGTCAAGTTGTTGACCATATGCTATCATCGTTTTACCAAGGCAACCCTTGAATACGTTTTTTTTTTCTCTCTTGTGTTGCCAACAGATGAAGGAGAAAAATATGTAATTATACGAATTTTATGTGAAGGTGATCAAGATAAGAACAAAAAGGTGTGATCCTGGATGCATGATTCGTAATAAGAAGCATTGAATTACAAAAATGTCACTGGTGTAAATATTTTCTGTCTTGATGCCAAATCAAAGTAATATCAGGTTGAGTTTATTCAAGATATTTTCGGAAAAACAAATAAAAAAACCTTTGTATCGTGAAAACGTAGGAAGTCAGAACACATGTTTGCAATGAAATGTATCTTGAAATCACTCAAAGAATCGTCTGCCAATTTATTGTACATACTCAATCAACACCGTGTATTATACAATTATCGCACTAAGTTCAGGGCAGCGCTGATAGCCACGGCGGTGACTAGCAGCACGACCGGCCGGATGACCACTGAAGTCGACGCTGAAAGGGCGCTAGGCGTCGTTTGAATACACCGACGGAAGGCGTCGTAGTCGAGACGCGTGATTGCGCAGTAGTGTTGGTGGCCGCAGGTCGTGTCACACCCTGTAGACGGGTTGTTGTGGACGCGGACCGAATTTGCCTTGTAATATCTGAAGGAAAAAATTCTGATGGAGTTGTTTTTTGATTACACTTGATGTAGCTAATTCTTGTGGGTAAAATAGTACTCCTCGAAATGGAATTGTTTCCAGATAATTGAAAGTTGAGAAAATTAGGGAGATGATATTTTTGAACTTGTTCAACTTAGTACCTGAATCATCAGCTGATTTCAAATTATTATTTGTCCAGTCAGTCCATTCCTGTGAGCTATGAAGGGTATTAATTGGTGATCTTTCAAATAATTTCTTCTGAGGTGATTTTTGTCTAGAATTCCGTATTAACATGAGAAGATCGGCTTAACAATGACAACACAAAATAATCATTCGTTCTAACTGGTGCAGAAAGAGTATACCAATTGCACGAAGGATGAAATCCACAGTTAAAAACGGAGTCGTGAATTTGTTACAATTATATATGCAACCAGCACTATTTATCCATGCTGTACACATTTTTTCTGAGACTAATTTATTTGCGAATGGTCAGAGCTTTGAGATTTGAAACTGAGAACTGATGATCGATCATAGAAATTGTCTTGGATAACTATGAATGACCCTCATATCATAACTGATCACATATTGAGATATTATCAATAGTCTGAAAATTATTACTTTTGGCACTATGCATGATGTATATTTACTCACCATCTTGGAATAGTCGAATCAAGCATGTCCAATTTCTGTTGATACAGAATTATTTGTTCACAACACTTATTCGAACCGATTGAATCGTCTGGTGTATGTATACATTCAATTATCTAATCTAATATACACACTTTTTTGATTTCACTTTTTCACATTTAAATCTCTCATCTTTCAGTATGTTCATGGATTTCACTATGAATTTCCATGAGTACTATCAGCCTCCACAATTTGTTATGCCATTGCAACGACACATTGTATTTGAAAATTCATACTTACTTATTGAATACGGTGTTCCCGATGCTATTATCTTGTGTGAATTTATCTGCCAAGGCGTGTAGGCTGATCGGGCTGATTTCGTTGATGGAATAATACGTGCTGAAGTTGTATTCCACCTGCCACTCTGCTTTTCGATTCTCTTTCGCATTGACAGTCGAAAGATCTAGGTAGAACTGGGTATAGTCGAATATCTGAAACAATTCATTTCTCTGATATTCTTCTACTCATTCATATACAAGGAAAGCTTCTCATTTAATGATCATAAAATGATTTGAGCCAGAGTTGTACATTTGATTGAATTCCATCTTTTTTTTTCTCATCTGTGACACACGAAAGGAGAATCTATAATGTTCAATGAACATTATGTTAGCCAGCGGTGGAATTTTGGGAAAGAAGGAAAGTCTTGATTTTTTTTTAATATTAGAGCAGGGTATGCATAAGGAGAGACTTCAGTGAGCGAAGAATTCCAATGATTGGCAGAACTCGTCTAGTTTGTCTGCCTGGAATTTCTCGTGGTGGCATAATAGACGAGATTGCCGTTGAGCACTGACCATGGAACCATCTTTGAGAAAAAGAGAGATTACCCACTTTTTTTACTAACTATATATGAGAACAATGAGAATAATGTGAGCAACGACAGTTTTCTGAATTTTCATGCAATTGGAAATAGTTGATTCATGAAGAAGCCAGCACCAGAAGCAATTTCGATAATTGCCTTTGTTCTCCTTCGACAACAGAATATTCTTTATCAAGTGAAGAGGCGTTCGTGACATATTTCTGCAAAGGCGCACACTTTTCCTCATCTCTTCTGCTGAATTGGAGAAGGCAAAGCCAGACAGATTTTTTTTTGTCTGAAGATTCAGTTCCCGCAGTACCTCTCGTTCAAATCGATCAATAAAATCTAATTTTTGTTCACTTTTCCAGCTTTTGTGTAGGATTTGATCTCTTCGTTTCTGAAAAAGGAAATGAAGAAATTATAATTATTTCAATATATATGATGTACGGACAGATTTGTGATCTGGCCCAAAATGTCACTGCGCTTTGTCCGTATGAGGACGGATCAAGAATTTCCCCATGGTAAATCCTGCCTGTAGTAAGAGGCGACTAAATGGATACCCATAGGTGGAAGATGATGGTTCCTATCATCGCCCGGTGCGACACCACCACATCGACAGAGGTGGTGTGAAATGGGTAATTCCCATGTTTCAGTATTTGGTCGATGCTTCCGGTCATATCCCCATACCCTATCTCCTTTTTCCCAACCCAAACCGCTCATTTCAGCTCAAGAAAAATCTAGATGATGAATTCTCATAGAGTAAAACACTCCGGAAGTGATATACCTCTCCATTCGGATTTCCGGGCGAGAGGTGCTCGATAGGGTTCACCATCGAAACATGTGAATTTAAAAATTGACCTTTGTAACATCCGAGGTCTGAACAAAAATATAAACCATGTTCAATACCATCTACAGGCTGAGGAACCAGATATACTGGCTTCAACTGAGACGCAGGTCAACTTATCTACTAATACGACCTATATGCTCTACCCTGGATATGAGCTCCATACCCGTTTCAGATTCAGAGGAGGTTTATGTCTCTTTTCCAGAAATGGTGAGGAGGAACTGGAACCAAAAGAATTCGATGTAAAGTGGCTCAAGATCGATAACCACAAACAGACAAAGTTCATCTGCTGCCTTTATCTATCACCAAACGAACCAACTCCTGGTGACCTCTTCGAATTCCTTTCTCTAAAACTCGATTTCATCCAGAAGGATCACCCAGCAGCTGAAATCATCATCATGGGGGATTTCAATGTCCACAACTCCACCTGGCCCAAATTCTCGAACAAAACAGATGACGCAGGACGTCTAGCCGAAGCTTTCGCTATCACCTATGGTCTTGATCAACTGATAAATGAACCTTCTCGGATCCCTGATATCAGCAATCATTATGCCAATACGCTCGACCTGTTCCTCACTAACAATCCGGAACCGTATGAAGTGAAAGTCCGTGCACTACTAGGAAACTCAGACCACACTTTCATCTCCACGATATGTCCTTACATCACTCCGCGAACCAGTCCAACACCTCCACGCACTGTTTGGCATTACAATTCAGCCGACTGGGATGGCCTTCGCATGTTTTTTTCCGAGTTTCCTTGGAGTAGAATGTGTTTTGAATCGGGAGATCCCACGCAATGTGCTGAAGAGATCTCGGAAATCATCATGCTGGGAATGGAAACTTACATACCACATAGCACCAAATCAGGAACCACTGGTGAACCATGGTTCAATAGAACTTGTTATAGGGTCGTCGCTCTGAAGCAAGCAGTATACCGTCGTTGGCGCAGAAACCCAAGCCCGTAAACTAGAGCTGAATATGTTGAAGCTAGGAATACATGCAATCGAACGATAGATGAGTCTAAAGAGGCATGCAACACGAAAATAAGATCAAAGCTCATAGAGTGTCCAAATGGTTCCTGTTCATTTTGGACCTTTGCCAAGGCAATCGGGAGGAATTTCACTTCTAGCTCATTTCCTTCCCTCACAAAGGATGATAATACATTGGCTATAACACCTCATGAAGAAGCCAACACCTTCGCCAAAATGTTTGCAGACAATTCTACCTTGGATCCACGAGGCCAGGAACTTCCCAAAATCGCTACCATCGATAACCGTATGCCAGAAATTGTCTTCCGGCAACGCACAATCAGACACATTCTGCTTAGCCTCAGCGTCAAGAAGGCTATGGGGCCCGACGGAATACCGCCTATTGTTCTCAAGAAATGTGCCCCAGAACTAACACCAGTTCTTTGCAGGTTGTTCACCCTTTCGTACAAACTCGGCGTATTTCCTTCTTACTGGAAGAAAGCTAGGGTCCAACCAATTCCAAAAAAGGGCAAGAAAACCCATAAACTATATATAAGAAAAACTATAGACCGATTGCACTACTATCTGTGATCTCTAAAGTGATGGAAAAAGCAATCAACATCGAGCTCATCCGATATCTAGAGAGCTCAAGAATCGTGAACGATTGGCAATATGGCTTTCGTCACCAGAGGTCAACTGGAGATCTGCTTGCCTATGTGACACATAAGTGGCAGGTGTCAATAGAGACAGATCAGTGACACTTCGTTGAAAAAATGGGAAGTACAAATATATTCTCGGTGAAAATAAAACTTCTACCCATCTTAGTGGACGTTTCGAGAACAAATCTGCTTCCGTTCTCAACACAATACGAACACTAAGTTTTGGCATTGAAAAAATTCGCAAGGATAAAGTGTTCGAATTCTGTCGGAAACGGGAGCCAGATTCATTCCCCAAACGTCCACTACGATGAAGAGAAGTTTTTTTTTGAAAATATATTTGTATTCCCAAATAATATTTTAATCAATCAATCAATCAATCAATCAAATCAATCAGTGACATTTTGGGGCAGATAACATATTTTTTGTCGTCAGTACAAATATATTGAGATGATTTTAATGACTTCTGTTTCATTTTTCAGAAACGAGGATACGAAATCCCACACAAATGTAGAAAAATGAATATACCACCTCCTCGAATAACTCACAGACAATACTCTTCTTTGCTATTATCGATTTCACGTTATCTCTTGATTATTCGGGACGGTTTCTACCTATTTTGCCTATTGTTGAATAAACAAACAGTTTTCTAGTGAGTTTTGTATTCTCACACGATATATTCGAGGCGGCAGCAATGAGATGTTCCATAAGATTCATCACATTGTGACAGCATTAAATCAGAACAAGAGAGTAGAGATGATTTGTTTTGTTAGCGTAACCTCGAAGGGATGTTCAGCTTCCCGAATAATAGGAATGTGAAATTGAGTCACATCGTTCGGATATTCTGAGTCTCACCTGTCCAGTATCCTTGTCGAATTTGTACAGTCGCAAACCCGGGTTATTCATCCCTTCATTGCTTCTCTTAGGCGTGACAGAGGGAGCTATCATCGCCCAAGATATTGGCCGGCCTGAAACAATTCAAATAAATCGATGATATCCAGATTCAACTCGTCTAACTCTGATTATCCATGGAAACTTTGAGTGGTTTCATAAAACCACGATGCGAGTGAAACTTTTTTCGTATCGTGGGTATGACACAGGATATTAGCGATAGCATCAAACCTGTGCTTGCTTCAGGAATACCGTTATAGACATATCGTTTATCGTTCGACAATCGATTCTAACCTATCCTTGCGTCTTATGTGAGCCACATATTGAAATAGAAAAAAGGTCTTCTCTGAATGGGATTCGATCCCCTAGCCACAACTTGTGGATCACACTTGATAACCATGAAGCTCAAATACATTTGCAAGGATTGTTGCGTTCATTTATATCGTTGTGAGAATATAATCCATATGGTCACATGTCTCAAGAGTAGTTCGATGATGTAAAAAGAAAAGCGTATGACGTATATAAAGAAATATGAACAAGTCACGCACCATACAGAAAATCAGCGAAACACGGTATTGGCAACCCTCAGACGTTCCTGCTGTCATAATACTCATTTCCTGAGTCCGGTTTGAGGATGACATATAGAAATTTTCGTTTGGCTGAATCAGTGACGATACTACATACAATAACGAAATTCTGCTTTTCTGATACGAATATCGGAATTCTCGATAGAGCTGTAACGCGACATGCGATAGATCGACGATCGAATTGGAGGCAATGTAATGAAAGTTTCACTTTGAAAAATAGAAGAAATATTCAAATGTATGTATAAGAACTCTCAATATGGAATATAGAGGTCAGAGGTCGAGTGAATCATCTTCTTCTCGTGTTGATTTTAACGACACTCCCAACAGTTTTTTTCATACAAGAGTATTGTTATCTCTGCTAGAAACTATGAGTATGACATACCAATTCATGTCGTGATCAATTAGGAATTTTATTTCATACTGCATCATAGAACATACCTTTACGTACCTGATTTCAATTTGGAAAATAGATTTTTACAGGATAGGCGCACGTAATATTTCATTACGTGCTACTATCCCGTAATGAAATTTTACCGGATTGTAAATATTGAAAACTCAGTTATGCGTCGAAAGCATGAATACATTCATTAAAAACAGCAAAACATAATATTAATATTAACCGATACCAGGAGCTCCACTGGATGAATTATTCATTAGGGAGTTGCTACTTGCTGATAAATTCCCATATTTTTGTTGTAGCACTTCAACAAAGATTAATATTTTATTTTTCACTGTTCATTTTTGTTTTTTAGCAGTATGAAATAAAATGTTACACGTCGCACGTCCGGTAAACTTTTACTTACCGTGTACTTACCGGACTAGTAACGTAAATATCTATTATCATTACTTTTGATTGATTACTCATCTTTCCTTGAGGATGACAGCCGAATGACATGGATTTTCACGTCATTGGATCTGTTCGTTTCCTGATTATATAAATTTTCCAAAAAACATTGAAATTGGCCCTCAGAGAGAAACGAAACGAAACTACACTCATTTCATTATTCTACCTCATGTTTTCCATTTTTTTCTCATATTAATTTTTTGCGTCAATAACGCAAATTTTTGAGAATTTCTCAATAGGAATTTTGATCATCCGATCTGACTTTGATAAAGATCTGTGATTCACTATAGACTAATTTTCAATCAATTCACCACCAGCATCCCAATAAGAAATCGGAAGATTCGATATTCTGAGAAGGCATGAAATGCAAAATCTCAATATTATTGAACACACTGTTTCAGAGCACGACTTTATTGAGTACGACGATCAAAGTGAGAAGTAAACAGAGAGAACGACGAAAGTGAGCCTACTTTGATATGAGACCATATTTCCGGATCAATTCCTCACCGTTATCCCCGTATATGACTCGGAAGGTGTCTGAATGCAAATGGCCGAAGAACTGGCCTGCTATGATCCCGGCATACTTCCGGACGATCTCCAAGTACTTTTTGTTGTGGTGATCCGAGAAGGCCAAATGCGATGAGGTCGAAGGCCCTCTTTGACGCTCGTTCGAACCTGGGGCCATGTGACCTACCAGATATACCTGCAACGAATATCGATATGCGTCATTCATGAAGTATAGTTTTCTTAGACGAATTTACGAATATTCACTGTGTCCAAAATGAGGAGATGTAGTATGGCTATCTCGGAAACTACAAGATATACAGATTTGGTTAAATGGTGGAAGAATTGAACGGCCAACCAAATGTCTCTCAAAAAATCTTCGATATGATTTCTCGTTCTTGAGTTATTCCTATTCGGATTCTTGATTTTATTTTTTCTGGCGTTTATAACGAAGTTGAGACAGAATCGAAGAAATATCTTCATGGCAAGTTTTGGAGTTGATTGATTTGGCATTATCGACTTCCTGATGTTCTGATATTACAATTATTCGAATATCCATTCTCATCCTGATGATTTCGTTCTTATGTGACACATCATGGTTTTGACGCGTCTCGAGTCTATTCTAGCCATTATCGTGTAATTTTTGGAATACACACCCTGAATTGTATTCCATATCTCAACATTCTGTAATTTATTTCGACGTCGAAGCGAATTGACGGTGAAATGATGAGTTTCCATCCACATGGGAAAAGTATATTGGGGATGTATCCTGTATATAACGGTCATCTGTTCAATCAGTGCTGTTGATATATGGTCCATTGTAGTATACTGCATGAATTCTCAATCATTCAGTATAATTGTCATTTCATAACCTAGCAGTCTGAGTGTGATTGTTCTTCGCTTCTTGGTTTTTTATGAGTAAGAATCATCTGGAGTCATATTAAGATCATACGAAAACAATCAGAAGAAGAAAATCAGAGAGTCTGCTTGCATTGTTCGGAGAAAAATTATTGCTTCTCGTTCGGTTGATATAATATGTAGATACAACTGGGCATTTACTCATCGGAACTGAATATTAAAATAGTTTATTCAAAATCAAATAATGAAGAAACACACAGTACTCGAGAATCTTCATTGTGACAACTTGTCAGTATCAACATCAGACTACTAGCGAAGAAATTACATAGAAAAATATTATTTTATTGTTCCAGAAAAGCCCACAACGATAATGAAAGTAGAATTTTTGATATTCATCAAATATATTCGTCTTATAAATCTATAAAACTATTCACACCAATTTCTTATGAATAATATTATTTCAATACGTTTGAATGAACTTCAAAAAAGCACCAAGGAACTTCGAAGTGGAAATATTGTATCACCAACAATTTAAAAGAGAAACAATTAAGTGCGATATTTGAGGATATGTTCAGAGCGCTTGCCGTTCACTACCAAGCTTTTCAAAATGCGGGTGCGACTGCTTTTGTCGTGGAGGATCTGAGTTCATTCGGATCCAAATCTTCGAATGTTTGAGTAATTCTCTTTATCAACTCGTCATGGCATATATATATATATATATATATATATATATATATATATATATATATATATATATATGAGAAGCAAATTTCAACAGCTTTCTGAATTCTCAATGATATACAGGATGTTCCAAGTGGAATAATTATCTTTCAGTCACTTTTTTAAGCAAACGAAATAACTGTATTTCTCATCACCCTGTAAAGAAGTTACGAAAATAAGGCTGTAGTATATGAAGCTCTCCAGTATCACCTAACTCCGAATCGAATTGCGATATCATAGTGTTTCTCAACTCAGAGAAATCACCATTTTCAGAGATCATGATTTCCGAAGGAAAAAATTCAAATCATTGAATCATTTAATTCAAAAACGGCAACAGATAGGTATAGGGAAATATCAAGATGAGTTGTTCTGAAATTTCTGAAGATTCTAAAAATGAAAGTATATACAGGGTGTTCCATTCGAGATATCAAAGTTGCTACTACTTTCTAATTAAAGTGGTAACACCGCATTATCGAAAATATTTTAGTAGGGTAGAGAATGTCCGGATATGCTCTCATGCTTCTCATTCAGTGATCCATCGACTGGTTCACCGTGAATCAACCTGTTAGTCGACTCGAGAACATTTTGTTGTGGTAGCAGATTTTCAGAAGTCACAAAATGAACTTGAACACTTGACTTGAAAAAAGATCCCAGAAAACCCCGAACTAGCTAACTGAAACTAGCTTTCCGAAATTTGGTATTTCTTTATGATAGTTTCGACTCAAAATATCACAGCTATAATCATTCAGACAGGAAACAATCGTTCGAGAGCGAACTAAAATCATAATTGTCGTATACAAAAAATTTCATGTATCCGATAGCCTCACCAGAAAACTGTCCAGCCTCGCCTGAGCCTCCGCCGGAAAAATCAACTTCACGGCCTCGATACACAAACAATTGATGAGTATGTTTCTCAGATTGTTATAACCTGAAACGATGATCGTCCTGTTGGTGTGAATCTCCATGACTCTTTCACCGCAAATCTAGTATGTCAAATATGTAACTTGAAGTGCAGATCTACCACAATTTTGATGCAAGTCCAGCACAATTTCAGTACCGATTTGATTTTACTTTCAGTGCAGAACTAGTACACTTCAAGTGCGAATCTAGTACACTTCCAGTACAAATCCAGTACAAATGGAGGTTAATCTATTACAATTCCAGTAGGAATATAATACACTTCCAGTAAAAATCTAGGACTCATTCAGAGCGCGTCTAGTACACTCTGGCTGAGAATATACTACACTTGCAGTATAAATCCAGTACATTCTCAGTGCTAACTTTGCAACCATATTCTCACTTTCAGTGAACTTTCAGTGCAAATCTAGTATCTACACTTTTATTGCAAATCTAGTACACTTCGATCGCATCCATAGGCGGTTAGTTGATCGAGGTGGTTTTGTGACATTGTAGCAATCATGAGATCGTCGGTTCGATCCCTGGCTCGCCATTGAGGCTTCTGAGGGTTTTTTCGGCAATCGAGGAGATGAGTGAAGCTGGATATATCAACTTGACGTTGAAGTTGCTGTTGCTGTTGTTGTTGACGTTTACCGGTCTCTGTTTATCGTTACCGTTAGAGTTCGTCTGAGGTATTGTATAACGTACTTTGCTCTGACTTTCATTCGATAGGTAAAATTCTGAGATGTCAAGTGTTATAGGCACGGCAGCTCTGTTGTTTCGGAGCAGGTCGTGGATTCTAAGAGTTGTGGGGCCTTATTTGCCAGGCGCCACCTAGTTTTTCACTCAGTAGAAAACTAAGAAAATGTAACTGAGAAAAATGTACCATCTGATTAATGAAACACCATATAACTGTACCAGACTTATTTCTCGCTGTGGAAGGTCGATGTTCACAAAAATTAGTTTAATTTGGGTGAATACTCAATAGATACTTGAACAACTCAGCAAAAACCAAGCTAGCGCTGGACCAACAAATATAAAAGTACCAGGTGGTAGTTAAATGATTTGTTATTACTAATAAATGCTCCCACTAGAGTTCAGTTCAAAGCTGAACAAAAAAATAAATTTCTAGTGTTAAATGTAAATCGTGCAGTACAAAAAAATATGGGTTCTAAATGACCTTTAATTCCCCTTCCATATAGGCCTATACTTCTGGTTCACAGAAACGTTCCCCTATCAGATGTACAAGTTAAAGTTAAATGGGATCTTCGGTGTTTCACACAGATCATGTAGTTACGAGTGGTAGAGTTTAACGAAAATTCTTGATGATATATCACTGGACCATCAGGTATAAATAATCAGTTGGATCTGACCTTATGAATCCAGGCGTGGAGGTAGTGATGCTCTGTTCCTCTCAATGACGAGACTCCAACTATTGCGGCTGCTGGTACAGTTAAAAATTAAACGCTAAATGAGGCCTACAGGAACTCCATGATGAGGGCTCCAAAGAACCAGGAGACAAATTTGAACGACGCCATCACTAGGTGGTGTCCCAAAAAAACTGCCAAACTGCATACACTTCTAGGTATGTAGGTATATGTCCCCAACTGGCCAGCAGATCTAAATGGTAATAAACATCTACCTGAAGATTCTATCTTTTGAATGCTCAGAAACTCTTACCTTCCAAGAGGAATGGCCAGTTATCAAACCACAACAAAATGGGTGTTGTACCCCACAACGGATCAGCAGAAAATGTGCTCCAAGGAGCTTCAACACGTTTTCCCCAACAAGAAGCAGGATATGACATTTTGAAGTCTTTATTTCCTGTGCGATATAAAAATAAAACCGTTCATAAAAACTGTTTTAAATGGGAAAATCTTCACTGCGCAGGTACTGTTGGTACCCTATGTCAAAAGTAGTGAGCACCATATCGAGAATGGTCTTTTTGCCACACCGTACTTTGCTCGCTATGACAAAGACAGAAAGACATTTGTATCAGGCCAATAACTGAAAGACAATATTTTCGCTAAGAAAAAGGAGAAGTATAACCTCACTTGTTACTTATCTGATTTGACGTCTCCGAACAGAAATACGAATGTAAACAAAAACCATCAAGTGCAAGTTCCTGAGGAATTGTGAAAATGATATGAAAATGTTTCTGAACATTAATTCCTAGCAGGGAAGAAAAATAGGTAATTACACCCCTCGTACATCTACCCGTCAATCACTTGATATCTCTTCGAGGTTACTTCAATAAGACATCAATGAGGAACAGAACACCACTCCTGCGTGAACACTAGATTCACAGGATTACTAAGACAGAGTAACTCACACTAAGGAAAACATATGTGCTCTCTTGTTCGCCGCATGAAAAGTCCAAACCTACCACATGCCCACTCAATTCACATACCATAAACAGAATGTGAAATGTGCAGTCACATTATCTTTGGTCGCCCTACAAATATCACGATATACTGAGTGTTGCCTTTGGTTAACTAAATAACAAACCCATATGATGGTAGCAAAAAGGTAAAATTACACGTTACAATTGAATCTTTTGTGTTCCTCAATTTCATTAGTTTAATTCATTCCTCAAGATTATGTTCCTCGAAGCACCAACGTCGATTCATCTGTGAGCGAACGGAGCAGGTAGGATTATTCCCGAGGAAAAAGCCAATTCATTTCGTTATCCTCCACCTTATATCGTATGGGTGCTGCAGCCGAAATCCCACATATTACTCGGGATTCCCATGACAATCCCCCCATTTTTAGCAGCAGTTTTAGTTGACGGCTCTAGACTGCTATAATGTCGTTTTCGAGAGGATGGCTTTATTTCATACGATCTTGATAATATCAGAGATCCCGCTACGTCCTATAGGGCACCGTTGATGACGACATTGATGGCGGCTCCGGCTCAGCGCGCTGTCGTCACATAACTCGGATTAAGTGAATTTATGGTCGACCGGAACTCTCGGTATCCCGGTCGCTTTGCTGGAAAAACTGCGAAGATAAGGAGTGGTTCAAGAAAATGTCACTTGCGTTTGCAGTAACGAACAAACATTTTTCTACTGTCAGTAGACAGTTACTGACATTGTGGAAATCGTCAACAGCTGAGTGAAAAAATATCTTGATGATGGAAAAATAGCAGAAGAATAAATAAAAAAAGATCAATTTGGAGCCATACTCCATTCGGTAGAAGGTAGAATCGACATTATTGACAACACTATAAATGGTAAGCTGTTGGCACTATTCCTCTTCCCACTATTGCTATCTCCTAGAGCTATCGGAATCTTCGAGTTTCGAAATCTCCGAATACGAATTTCCATCAGCTATGTAGAGAGAGTATTGTAGAAGAATGATGACTTTCTTTTTATAATTGCCAGTTCAAACTGGCCATTAGGGATGAATACCAGTTCAAACTGGCAATTAGGGCTAACTGCCAGTTCGAACTGACAATTATGGCTAATTGTTCCAGACATTCACCCCTGATTTTCAGTTTGAACTGGCAATTAGCCGCGATTGCCAGTAAGAACTGGCAATTATAAGAAAAATATCATGTTTTCTCAGCACTCACCAGAAAAATTGAATTTTGTTTGTATAATTTATTATTGTCAGTTCAAACTGACAATTGGGGCTAATTGTCATTTTAAACTGGCTATCAACTGCTATTACAGGGCTGATTGCCAGCACATATTTCTACTCAATGAATATTTCTATGATTACTGCACTCGACAGAAATGGCATTTCCATGTACCATTCTCGGAGGGAGAAATAGCACACCTGCGGTCAGCAAGTTACCAAACTGCATGAGAACCAGTCGAAGCATTGGTTGATTTTGAAATCGAACTTCTGAACATTCTTGATAACTGTTTTCACAATTCCAATGTTTTTATTCAAGCACTGTTTGTTGATGATTTGTATCATTATTTCTTCTTTCTGTTATATTATTATAGTGTGCTAAACTTGTGAGTTGTGAATAAGTGACTTCTTTCTCTGTCTCATTCGTTGTATATATAATCTTTTCATAAGAAGACTGCACCGATACAATGTGAATTGCCTGATGGAAATAATGGATGATGATGATGAGACATGAGTTGATGATGAGAAATGTAGCAGAAGTTCTCCTCGGATATCGCTCAGAATATAGATGATAGAGCAGGTCTGTTCCAGCGATCACAATTTACTCAGAAAAAGACATAATTTTTTCCCATTTGATCACATTTTTTTCTTCAGGAGATTGAGGCATTAGCGAGGAAAAGTGCTTACCCTCCATGGCGCCAGCTGATTATTTGCTGAGTTTGGACCACTTATTTGACGTGTCCTAATTCTCGTTGCTATCTTCTAATTTTGTTTGTTGCAATACCTGACATCTGCCTCGCCTACAGAATTCCAAATGAAATCCAGACTGTTCATGTATGATGGAAATAACATAAAATTCCTTCGAATCAGTTTGTCCTGGTTGTTCATGTATTTTGCATATCTCAGTATTCTTGACCCAAATTGAGACGATTCCATCTACGGTGATATTATGGGAGATATTATGGAAGATCATATCAATCTCGTAAACAATTATATTGATGACGTAGTTATACTCATTGATGGAATAATTACTTCCTGCCATACTGACACAGTCGCTTCAGCGCCAATTTCATTCGATGGAGGGTAGAATTTCATCCGCAATTTCGACTCGCGGTCTTCGAATGATGCCGATGGGAATTCAGCACGTGAAAGCTATATCGAGATATACGACAACATCCTATTTGAAAGAGAAAATACTCAATTTCCTCAGAATCATCTGAGACCCAACTATATGTAAATATGCTTCGTTTTGAAGGTACAGGGCTTCCAACGGAAATGTCTCTCTCATATAATTATGATATATTTCATGTACTACAATGAAAATTTGATTTATTGATGGAAGAAGAATTTTTCTTCCAGAAAAATACACTTCGAGTCTCTTCATGGTGTCACTAGAATACCCATGATAGGGGTGTTTAGTTATTATCGAAATATTTTTTCAGCTTCAACAACCTGGCTTTCGAAATCAGAGCGTTTTTCTCTTCAAATTAGTACATTCTGTGTCAACACACACACACTGTTTCAATCAACAATCGTCCATGTCTCCAATCGTATATTCTCAGCGAAATGTGGAACATATCCCCAGACAATGTCAAATGGAATATCAATACGAAAACTCACAGTTTCTCCGTTCCTCTGGAACTTGTGCAGCACTATTTCCAACCACCGCCATTGCTTCTGGGCTTCCACATCGTTATCTGAATGTTTCATCAGATTCGTATTGAGGACGACTATCTGCAGTTTGAGCATCTTCCTCTCTATTATGTAATATCCACCTGAAACCCAGAATTCACTTTGCTATAAAAAAGTAACTGAACTTCTCATGATAATCTAACCAATTAGGCATTACTTTTGTTGAAAGTTCACCACAAATTCGAGGATATTTCGGAGATCATCTACCTTGGAACTATTCGTGAAATAATTTGCAGTGCCGCAAATCTCGGAACTCTCTCCAAATAAAAGTGAATCAAGTTTGTTTCTGTTCGTGAATCATGTAATGAACGACTTTTCTGATTATTTTTCACGTAGGAAGGTACATCTACCAAACTTTCAATCGATTTCTTCCGAATCATGCAGTTCGATGCAAGAAAGGAAATTTGCATGATAAATGGTATGAGAGATGATTCGATTTTGATTCGAATGAATGATTGATTTGAAACGCGATTCAAAGTGATTATTCAGGTTGTCGGTCGAACCGACTAAGTGCTTTCACGGGATTAGCAGTAGTAATGCATAAGTGCCAATTACGTAGCAGCTTCTATGTGCTTCAAAACTTGTTGCATTGTATAGAATTCGTCATGTTGTCATTTTTATTCAATTCCATCTCCCTTATAAAATCAGTTATCCTTGTAATTATCGCAGGAAGAATAGAGGCAGAGAAATCTGATGGAGGTAGTCGACAGACTCCACCATCAGAATTGCCCAATTCGTAATTGAAGTTCACCTTCTTCTGATACTGGAAGAGACCATGAATTCTGGATTACAATCACCGTTCTTCATTATATCGAATAATCGAAACATCATTATTTGAATGATTGCATTTTGTGTGTAATGAGAAAATATACGTAATAAAACTCTCTACGAGCCATAATGATGTTGCTTGATCACCGACCTTGAATGAAGTCGTGTTTGTTTTGTGATCGCCTAATGCCATAACTTTATTGATACAGGAGGTTACCAAACTAAAAAATATAGTAATAACTGTAAGGATTATTGAGCGTTGAGGATGCAAAACTCCTCAGGAGCGTTGAGGAGTTTTGAATCCTCAACGCTCTTATCAGAAATTGAATCATCGTGTGGAAAATTGAATGGGAAACTTATCATCATATGAAGAGATGACTTCACCATATCCGTATCCTGCTTGATCCCAGACATGACAACACGAAAGGAAAACCTACAATGTTCGATGAATATCGTGTTAGCCAGTGGTGAGATTTTGGAAGAGAAGGAAGATGTTGGGATTTTTTTCCAAAGTTTGGAGGTTTTGAGCATCAGGAAAGACTTCACTAAGCAAATTATCTCACAACTTTGCCGTTCTATTGATGAATGATGCTTGGTATAATGATGTTCGACAGGCCTCGTGCCTGACATTGTAGGGGTGACCAGCTTGACCTCGTCTACCAGTAATCGCACGTGGTGGCGTAATAGATGATATTTCCGTTGAGCACCGACCATGGTAGTATCTTTAAAAAAGGCAGAGATCTGCCTTTCAACGATGTTCTAGGGAGGTCAACGATTTGGTGAGTGTTGTATCATCGACTAGGCGAGAAGCTCTCTTCTGAATTGGATCGAAGAGCTCTTGCGTATGTTCGGGGGCTGAGCTTCAAACTGTGAAAAGTACTCCAGGACAGGTCAAATTTGTGCTTTGTAGATCATAAGCAATTGCTAGGATGTGAAGTACCTCTTCGCACGGAAGAACCAAGTTTGTGAGGCAGATCGTCCCATGAGGGAGCGCTTTTGGTGGTTACACCCATCATGGATATTGATGACCTCATAGGAACAGTGGTACCCGACATCATCAGATTGGACATTGTGTGATCTGCCTTCTTGGTGAACATGAAAGCTTGAGTTTTTGTTGCATTGAACTATACTAAATTTCCAGATCGCCATCACAGAATTGTTGTCAGATCCTCATTATAAGCATGGACCTGTCTTCGTATTGCGCCTCTGGCCTCGTTGAATTGAGTGTACTATGATCCGCGAAGCTATGAACTGGGCTGGAGGTCTCATCCAACAAATCATTGATGTGGAGCAAGAACAAAGTTGATGCCAAGACAGAGCCTTGTGGACCACCAGCATTGATCGTCATTGTATCAGACGAGACCCGGTATATCATCACGTAGAGTGATCTGTCTGCAAAGAAACGCGATAGTGAAAGACACAGTTGGGACGGCAAACCATATAACGGAAGTTTCGCTAGAAGGCCTTGGTGCCAAACTGGGTCAATTGATTCGGAGATATTCAGATGCCACTCAAGTAGTTGACCGCTGGTGACGGAAGGCATATTGCCGGTCGTTCACGTTCGTTGAGCTCTCTAGATATCAGATGAGCTCGATGTTGATTGCTTTCTCCATCGCTTTAGAGATCACAGATGATAGTAGTGCAATCGGTCTATAGTTGTTAGGGAGGGTTTTCTTGCCCTCCTTTGGAATTGGTTGGACCGTAGCTTTCTTCCAGTTAGAAGGAAATACGCCGAATTCATATGAAAGAGTGAACAATCTGCAGAGGATAGGTTTAAGTTCTGGCGCACATTTCTTGAGAACGATAGGCGGTATTCCGTCAGGTCCCATAGCCTCCTTGGCGTTGAGGCTGAGCTGAATGTGTCTGATTGTGCGTTGCCGGAAGCCAATTTCTGGCATACGGGTATCGGAGGTTGCTTTTCCTTGGAGTGTTGTTGCCAATTCATAATGATCTTTTGTGAGTGAAGGAAATGAGCTAGAAGTGAAATTTCTCCCGGTTGCCTTGGCAAAGGTCCAAAATGAACGGAAACCATTGGAGCACTTTATTAGCTTTGATCTTATCATCGTGTTGTATGCCTCTTTAGACTCATCTATCGTTCGAATCTGAATCTGAATCTGAAACGAGCATGGAGTTCATATCCAGAGTAGTACATATAGATCGTGTCAGTTGATGAGTTGACCTGCGTCCCAGTTAATGCTAGTATATCTGGTTTCTCAGCCTGTAGATGGTAATGAACTCCGTTCATGTTTTTGTTTAGACCTCGGATGTTACAAATGTCTATTTTCAAATTCATATGGTCGGACGGTGAACCCCTTCAAGCATCTCTTGCCCGGAAATCCGAATGGAGAGGTAGTTCACTTCCGGAGTGTCTTACTCTAGGAGAATTCATCATCTATATTTTTCTCGAGCTGAAATGGGCGGTTTGGGTTGGGAAGAAGAAGATAAGGCATGGGGAGATGACCGGAAGCATCGATCAAATACTGAAACATGGCAGTTGCCCATTTCACAACACCTCTGTCGATGTGGTGGTGTCGCACCGGGTGATGATGGCAACCATCATCTTCCACCTGTAGGTATCCATTTAGTCACGACAGGCAGGATTTACCATGGGGAAATTCTTGATCCGTCCCTATACGGGTGATTGGACGTATAAAACACAGTGTGTATACATCCATGATTGGAATGATTATCATATACCAGAAAATATCATATAAAGTCTGAAAAAGGATCGCATTCTATAAAAGAGAATGTTCGAATCTATAGTCGATTTTGTTTCATTCTTAGTTCTAATGTGATAATCGAATTGGATATGTTTCCAATTCGGACATCCACATATGCATTTGGAGTTGAAAATGTCCGTATGATCAACCTCAATAAGTCCAAAGAAAACAAGTTTGTTCAATCATCCCAAGGATCCATCTACTTCTAGAGCACATGCAATGGTCCTTTGATATCTACAATATTCTCTTTCATCTAGAGAGTCGTTATGATGGAGTTCGTTCCCGATATCAACGAGGAAATGAAATCTAATACTATTTCGAATGCTAACGTCGCCATGTCTCATTTATATGTACTTGAATATGCATCACTCGAGAGTAAGGTGGAATCACTCACTTCCTCTGAACTTCCTCATTCAATCTCACTATAACAAGAAAGACTCTAGCATTTCGATTCATCCGAGATATTGGTGCGGATGTCTTCTTTGATAGATCAGAAAATGATCAGTACATGATTCAACTAATGTATTTGAACAGACTAGTCTTCATCTTTGGTCCTGCGAGCTATCCACATGATCATCATCGTTATTATTATTGAATCTTGATGTAGATCTTTGCTGATAGGTGTCTTTATCGAAGATGGTTTCGTTTTAAATGAACAGATATGAATTGAAGTAAACCCTCACCTGCCTCGAATGTCTTCAAGGAGTCTGTGGGTAGCCATCTGGACCACATCTTGCCGAGCTCCTCTCTGAGGAAGGGGTCATCATGGCCGATGGCGGGAAAGACGAATTGCGAGCTGAATGTTTTGCCCAGCAGATCCGTCAGGTTTTGCAGCAACTCCAGCTGCCTTATTTCTGAAAGGTGTCTGGCCGCATGAGACAAACCATCGCTAGAAAGGAACATGAAGAACCGGTTTACGAATCATGAAGATGGAATAAGAACGAGGAAAGCTGTTCTGCTAGGGAATTGAAAAAATATCAAGAATTGATCGATGGTTATCAAATGAATGAGAGAGCCCATACAATGCAGCCGTTAGTCTTATTATTCATTTTGTAAGCTCAAGTGAATTATTTCAGAAATTATCTCAAGTATGAAAGATTGTGAGTCAGATCAGATTCTTCTCAGGAAATAACTATTCGCCTGGTCGGTGATACTACACTCACGAATTCAAAGGCCTTTCTAGAACATCGTAGAGAGTTTGGCAGATATTCCGTTCATTATGCTACCACGAGTTTCGGATACCAGATTTCAAAAATTATTATATTCGAGACGCTGCCTTCAAGGGTGTGTTGAGACTGGTATTCGACTAGGTGAAAAATGATACTCAAATGATTCTTCATGAAAGAAACAATGTGTTATATGGCCATCTATTACGAGAGAGGATTTCGGAAGTGATATCATTCTTCCACGATAATTCTCAAAGAACAACTTGACAGGTCGAATTATTAATGGATGAACTCCCAATAGACTCTGCTCCTTGATCAATTTCAAAGTCGCAAGGAAAATATGCTGCGTTTCTCGCCTTCTTCCTTGAGAGGACGATCATTCAAGCTCGAGCCTCGAATGAATTAGAGAAATCAAAACAAGTATCACACTGAAAGTTTTCGGTGGCAAGCGATTTATAGTCGACGAGGAACAAATGGAAGTCTTCCACTTCCAATTTGGGGCAAATACGTTCATCATACTAAAACTTTTCAAAGATAAAGATAAGACCAAATAGAAAGCAACGTTTTGAACTGGACAGGAGAGCGAATGTGGAGGTAGTGCCAGTGGTGGGTTGGAGGAGGTGTAAAAGGATCACGATACCCTATGCCGGGTGTCCCACAATTTGCTCGACATGCATTATATAAGATGAATCGAATAGCGTTCTGAAATCAAATAGTACTTCTGATTGCACCAATAAAACTTAGTTTCATCAATTTTACCCTCCAAAAACTATCTCTGACTTTTTTTCTGAATGACACCGTCTATTTCCTTCCATGGAAATAGAATCTCTACTTCATTCTGAATACAATAGAAAACCATACTCTTTTTTTCCATCCATTTCTTTCCGTGGAAAAATCATACAGTAAAAATGTGGAACCAAGTAAATATCCCGGTAACCGTTCTTTGGACTCTTTCGAATTGGTGTACAGGATAACTTCGAAGTATGGCAGATATGAAAATGTTATAGCCGGTGTTGCCACATTATTTTTTTTTCCGAAATTCCTGTCAATTCCTTTCTATTTCAAACGATACACCCTGTATATTTTTATGGAATATAAGAGAAAATGTCACAGAAAATTTCTCGGTTTGTCATTTGTGATTCTTATCATCAATAACAACACAGATATCTCAAAAAAAAGGAACGAACGAATTAGTTACCTGACCAAATAATCAAAACTAACTGAAACTGTGTGTATGTTCTCATCATTCAAAATTCTCACTACCGACATTTGCTTTATAAATGAAAAATAAAGCTACGATGTTCTCGAAGGCAAACCTTGATTCGAAGGGAAAAAAAGGTTGATATTAATTGAGGAGTTTGCGTTCAAAAACACCTATATCCGTTCAGAAAAAATGTCCAGGAATTGACGAAAACTTCTCATCGGTTCGCCGTAATTCATAGAGATAGCAAGACTTTGATGTGATTCGACATTTTCTCTCAAAGTGTAAATAGTTCTCGGAAGACAAAATGGAAACTAATCTGAATATAGATGGTTTCGATAGCAAAGCCTTGAAAATTCTCGAAAAAAAATTCAACACTGGAAAACATTTTTATCATTGAACTGGATCACTTAACATATTTTCATTTCATAAAGTCAACATAGAACACAAGGAACAAGAGAAACATGAGATAGGTACTTATAAACGAAGAGCAGGTTCTTCATCCACACAGTCACATGGCAAATCGTGTTCTCATTCATCTTCTTCCTGGTCACTAGTTTGTTTATCTGCATTACCAGAAATGAGTGAATCTTCATACCATTTCAGATCTGCTTGTGACATCCAATTTTCACCGAACAGCTCTTCCAAAAGCTTTCTAAGACTAGGTTTCTTTCCATCTGGTATAGAATGTCTGGGCTCTATTATGTTGAGAACCAGGATGTCATCGTCTTTCCATTCCTTCAGAATCATCAGACGCGATTCAGTTTTAGGTGCGAACCGATAATACAGATGTTTATTCACTTGAATCTTAGAATTTCGTTCATTTTTGTAACTCATTGTGATGAAAATTCTTTTTGTTTCAGCAATGCCCTTAACCTTTCTGTACACTTTCGATAGCTCTTTTACATTATAAATTTTTCAGTCGTCTCCTGAAATTTTCACTTGTCTGACTTTTCAATACAATTCAATGTGTTCCTCTTCAGAATGTTGCTCAGTTTTTTCTCCTGAGCAACTTTTCCACTCTCCCAAAACAACGATCAGCAGCCATGAAGCTATGTCCGCGGACTGGAAATGTGAGTGAGAATTCGGACAGACCTTCTGGAGATTCATTTTTGAGCCATCAGTGCGTGAACTAAGTAGGAATTTTCGTTTTGGCCTGAACAGTCACTCAGAGAAGTCCCAATTTCTCAATTCCATCGTAGTCAAGAGAATCTACATGGTGAAGAAGTGCTGAGGCAATTACTGTTGAGTCATGCCCAGCATTATCTTCAGTCCACACATAAAAAGTTGGATTACGCGAAGACAGCTCGACACAACAACAAGTGTAGAAACTCATCTGATGTGAGTGAAAGGCATCGCCAATAGCCGTTTGAGGTAGGGGCTGTACCTGTTGAAGGTCAGAGCAAGGGCTTCATTGGCTAACTCATAAAAGGCAGCAGCACTTTTTCTATGTACGCGGTATTCCACTAGCACCTGATTTCTAATGTCAGCTTGTGTCTCGAATTTGTAGTGTTTTCTCATTCGCGTACATATACTACACACATCTCAGGCGGGCGATAAAAACCCAATGTTAAAATCGTGTGTAAAATTTTTTCGGAACATAAAAATTTCTGGGTTTTCCTTATTGAATCTCCGTAATTTCGCATCTGACAGACTTGCAGAAAAGTATATTCTTTTGGACTTTTTCCTATCATAATGGCTTTCTCGTCCTTTTAGTCTCTCGAGAAAATGGTGAACGCATGCTTTTTTTTTCTCCACTTTTTTGAGATTTGCGATCACCGCCCCTATTCCAACAGTATCAACTCTTTGTTTGAAGATACTCAGGGCAGCAACAAAAAACCCTTTGACACACCCGCGTTGCTTTATTGTCACACTTGATAAAATACGAAACACCCAGATTCTCCAAGGAAACCACACTGACACCAGCCGATCTTCGACGAGCAATAGGAGTGGTAGATAACATATGGCACAATCCAATGTCTTGTTTGGTTGTGATCGAATCTGCATAAAATTTTCGCCAAGGCCATATCTGTAAAAGAGACTAGACTCAAAACATACCAACGTAGGTGTACAAACAAATAAGGTACATTGAAGCTATGTAACTAGTGAATCGTGGGATATATTCAAATTATTTCGCATCTTGATAACTTATTAGTCTGGCGTTCAGTCACATACGGCATCTAGAACCTTCATTTCCTTGCTCCACGGTAATGCACGTGGATCGTCACCAAGACGTATTTCTCAATAATATAACGAATCATTGGATATAACCACCTCTGATTGCAAACAGAGGATATATCCAGTTATGATGCAAAAGGCCGATTTTATATGCGATTTTAAAATACGAACAGCCCGTCTTGAACGCAATGATCTTGCCTGTTGATAAATCTTGTGGAACTCAGCCGAAATTCGCAAAGAAGCATATCGTTAAAAAAAAAAAACGGATAAATCCGCTTCCGAACGCAAGCTCCTCAATTGTACACGGGGATAAGAAAATAGTTATATTCAATAAACTTGTATAGGATCCCGATACACAGAGTATATAGTGATACTATACATGAATTGATCAGTGTTCTCAGTTTGTTGTTTGTCATGGACCAATCTAAATCAATCAGTGAATTTGTATAATTCGCTTTTCGAAGCATGTTTGCATCAAAGGGAATCTAGTTCAGCGCGTAGATACATCGAAATGTATCAGAGCTAAGATAATATCTGGGTATTTCATTTCTTCATTCATTATTTCATACAAAAATGATAGCATATTCATTGCTATTATTCTATCCAAGGAAATAACACCTCACTCTGACCTCAGCTGAGGATTCTCATTGAAATTGAAGATTTGGCAGAATCCTTAATATGTTCTGTGAACGATAGTTTATTATTGTATCTTATACCGAGATCTTTGATTTCTGTGTGCCTCCTCAGATTATCATCGGCCATTTTGAAATCAAAAGTGATTTGTTCCCTTGCCATTGATACTGTCATAACCAATCATTCTCTAACATTGAATGGTGATTTGAATTCTTTGTTCCATTAAGCTAGCGAATTCAAATCTTTTTGTAGTAAAATACAGTCCCCAACCATTCGATTCTCCTGAGATATCTTCAAAACATCAGCACATTGGAGACATTCTGAAAAGTTGACCACCGAAGGTAGATCATTGAAGAATGAAGATTAAAGGTCCCAGGTTTGATCCTTGTGATACTAGTGAGTTAGGGTGAAATTGCCATTATACCTTACCATTCCATTTCTAATCTCTAGATATTTTTCCAAGAGTTGCATTAGTCCAGCTGATATTCCGAACTGATATATTTTTCTGAATAGGATATCAAGATCTACTTCATCGGAGGCCCTACTGAAATCTGTCAATATGGTATCTAATTGCATTTTTTCTTCAATTACATTATTGACAAAATTTATGAAAAAGAACGGATTCGTAATTATTGATGTTTCATTCATGAACCCATATTGTTCACTGAAAATATACTATCCACGTGTTTTTGAAGTCTATCATGAATAATTCGCTCGAAAAATGTAGCAATCGATATCGCCCTGGTGTTTTCGATTTTCATTTTATTGCCAAATCCAAATATAGGAGTACATTTTTCCATATGTGTGTGAAGACTGAACTACCAATGATCAGATTGATTGGAATTATAGAGGAGACGTCCCTTCATATATATTCATAGAATGCTTTGAAAGCATGAGGTGAAAATCTATCAAGGCCTGCGGCTTCTTCAGGTTTGAGATCTTGCATCGCTTCATCCAGTTCTCAATGCACTGACTTCATTTATTACCAAAGTATCACCACTAACCCTTACGTCTTCGATAAAATCTGGACAATATGTGGACTCATCAGTTCCGTGAGTTGACGCAAAAAAATAGCAAATTGATTGGCTATATCACTATCATCTACACATTTCACCTTGATATGCTAATTAATCATTGGAATTACAGTTCGCTTTCTTTTCATTGACAAAATTCCAAAAAAAGTTGACGTCGTCTGACTTTATATTATCCTCTAACTTTTTAAAATACTCAGTGTGAGCTACCCCAATCAGAAATTTCAACTTTTCCCTTGATTCTATATATCTGTCATTGTAAAAATGAGAAACAAATCGCAACTTCCTGAATCGTTCTTTTTCAGTAATTAGATCTTTCATTCCTTCATCAAACCAAACAGAACATTTTTGGCATTCAGCAAACTTCTTCCACTTTGGCACCCAAGTATTCATTATATCTTTGATAACATTGTAGAATCGATCTGAGACTGTGTTCACATTTATACTTTCGAAAACTCTTGCCCAATCAGTGTTCTGCAAGCTCACACTGATTTCTAAAAAAAAATGCTCTCTTGAAATTATAGTGAAAGTATCGGGTTTTGTTTCTTCTTTATTATAATTTGTATAGATATCACAGTCCCCAACTTTCCCATCACTATTTACTGCCACTTCAACATCATATTATTTGTGATAAGAACCATTCATGATGAAATGATTTAGTTTTGTGTTGAGTCATCTACAATTCTGAAAGTGAAGAGATACATAAACAATACATATGTCACTCATAAGCTCCTTGTCAACTTCACTCATCAAAAATATACGGCGGTGAGTTTGGAAAAATATGAATAATCAATTCTGGAATGAGTTTGTGAGTTCCAATTAGCTAATTTTATCCAGTGAAAATTCAATAAAAATATAGGAAGTTTTCTAAACGTGCTCACTCTCGCATAGCTCGCTCGCTCCTCTGATTGAATCCAGACTTCAAATATGACCCCATAGAAAATTGTCCAGTATAGTCAGATCTGGGGATTGCGTAGGCCTTTCAATCGTACTCCTTCCTCTAATCCATATATTTTTTGTGATGTCCTGTCCAAGCGCATTCGAACAATGCAATTTTTTTTTCAATATTTCTGTTGTCATAGATACTTGAAATAACAGATAATATATCAATAATTCCGCTGAGAGATTCAATATCGAATGGATATGCAAACGTGGAAACATCGGCGATAAAATTTTCAAATCCGCCATATTTTGAAATCATCCTGTACAGAATTTCGACAAAATCCAACGAACTGTTACCGAGGTATTCAGGTGGTTTCACGTTCCACACTTCTGCCGACCACCGTGTAGGAGCTTGGCAGATAATTCAATCTGGTATTGATGAGAATAAAATCAACGGTACATAGATGGTTCAGGCTTGGCATGAGAATTCTACCTATGTGTTTATAAAATACTACTATGCACGCTTTCATCCTCATCAATAACAAATTGAATTACCTGCCAAGCTCCCGAATGTTTTAACATGGAAAGAAGTGAATGGAAGGAAGGATATAGTATCATTGTATCAGGAATGGACTATAGAGATTCAATTTCCATGAAATCGAATAGAAAAACAAGAGCTTGGGGTGGTTTTCTGAGGGGTTAAACAAACTGAACAACGTTTCACTGGTGCAATCAGAAGGACTAGTTGATGCTTTTTTTATCATCATTCTATCTTCTCAAATAACGGAGATAATGCTTGATGAGGAAATTGTGGAAGGCCCTGCATATTATGAGATCACTGTATATGAATACCTCCGTCTGCAAGAACCTGTAAGCAGGTGAACTTTCGTTATTGTTGCAATTTTCCTTGGATAGTGTGTATGAATTTGAATTCCATGATTCTCTAATGGGCATGGTCTTGTATAGGTGAGATTGTATCACGAAACTAGTAGTGGATTGAACTTACCCCGTCCAAAGAACGAACTCGATGTTGTCGTTTTGTCTGGCTATCATCGCTTGTGCTGCCGATTCTATCAACTCCCAGGTGGAGTCGCAACTGTAGTCGCCGTACCGCCCCATAGGCTTGCGTGCCCCTTTCGAGGGTTTCAAACCCTCGTAGTCAGGGCGCCAGCAACCTGGAGAATCCAGAAGTGGATACAGAAAAAATGAAGTCTGAATCGAGTAAAGAATCATATTCGATTATGTTTCCATCGACATTCGTTCGAAGTTGCTTCCTTTACGCATATTTAAGATACACCGTATTACGGGACGCTCTGTATAGCGCAGCTATTGATGCCAGGAAATAACGGAAGATAATTTTGTGGCTCATTTTCTATCGATATCCAGGAAACATTTCCATTTGAAACAGGGATTGACAGTCAGAATTCAGTCACACAGTACATTGAGTGGGATGGTGTTCTAGCTCTTGTCTAATCCACCTATATTTATCAGATTCGGAATATTGAGTGCTGATGGAAAAAAGGTATTTGTGAATGTTTGATATCATCGATGAGGATTTGATTACCTCAGTTTGAGACCTTTTCCTGCTGGTTCGTTCGTTTCAATAACGAACCAAAACTGAAGGGACCTTTCTCTCCTGGGTTCTCGAATAAGATTCAATATCATTGGGCAGACTGCACTGAGAATATTTGCGTGCAAAATCAAGAGAATAGGAGCAGATTCGTTCTCGGAAGGTCCACTGAGATAAGTAGGAGTTTTATTTTTATTAAATATATTTATATTTCCAAATTAAAAAAAAAACAAGGTGTCTCTGACAAATAAAGTAGGAGTCTTATTTTCATTGAATATATTTATATTTCAGAATTTAAAAGAAACAAGGTGTCACTGACAAATAGAGACATTCTCTTTAAGGTTCCTATCACAAAATCTGTCCTTACTACAAATACATCGAAATAGTTATTTAGAACTTCCACTTTATTTAGAAACGAAGAGAGGAGATCCCACAAGAAGCTGGAAAATGTTTCTGGAATGCTTGAATTTCTGGAGTTTTTTCCTAATTGGTTCATCATCCAATACATTATCGATCTACGCATATTCAAGATACACCATATTATGTGACGCAATGTATGGCGCAGATGTTGAAGCAAGGAAATAACGAAAGATGATTTTCTGGCTCATCTCCTATTGATATCCAGGACGCACAGTACATCGAGTGGGATGATGTTCTGATTCTTGTCTTATCCACCTATCTTCATCAAATTCGATATATTCTGCGCTGATGAAAAAAAAAACGTATTTGCGAATATTTGGTATCATCGACAAGGATTTGATCATCTTCAATCAAGAACTGTTTCTGCTAGTTCGTTCGTTCCATTTCTAACGAACCAAAACTGAGAAGTCCTCTTCTCCTGGGATCTCAAAAAAAAATTGAATATTATTGAGTTTACTGCACTGAAGATATTTCCGTGTGAAATGTTTCTGAAATGTCTTTCAATAATATCCAAACAAAAATGCCAACAATTAGATAGTGGATAGAAAAGGAAAAAATATCATGCACCCTTTGTTATCAGGATTCTATCATTGTTGTTCTTCCTCGAGAAAAACTGGTCTAACTAATTGTCGATCAAGAATAGAACTCACGAAATCCTTCCTTCATTCCTTCATTCTCTCTGCTGACTTACTCTCAGATATGGATTGCCATGTAGGAAATCTTCCGTATACAAGATGTTCCACATTATGATGGGTGTTTGCTAAATAATGGTGCATAGCAAAACTGTAGATTCTTTCGATGAAAATATTGATATATTGTCGAATTTTCCTCAGTCCAGAAGTTGATACCAACAGAGGTATTGGAGTTTCAATTTGCATTTCATTTTCTTTGAATCGACCAGAAGACATAACGGGACAAAATTAGGCGTTTGAAATTCAATGAAAGACAATAATTTTTCGAAGTGATAAACATTCACTTCCATATCATCGACAACCCGTTCGATGAATGACCGTTTCATCTCGTTTCATCTAATAAATGACCATCTCGGAACTGTTTCACAGCATTCACGATTTCATGGCATAATTCTTCTCGAGTATGCACTGATTCTTTATACACAAGCGGCATTACGTATCCCCAGAAACAAAAATCAAGCACGGCCAATGCAACGATCAGGAAATGGAATATTTGGGCAGTCTCTAGAAAGCCTAGAAAAGTGTGCCGAGGCTCCATCTTGCCTGAACAGCATTCGTTGTCTCAGTTCTAGAGAAAAGTCATTAAAATAGTCGCCGTTCGAATCAGGAGGTAATTCGAAAGGGGTCAATACATGTTCACCAATAAAGCCAAACCAAACGTTAATCATCAATTCATGTTGAAAATTACGTTCTGAAGTTGAAAACACCTCTATGCGTATAGACGTTGCTTCATCTGTGAATGATGTTTTGTTTGAAAACAACAGGTCAGCATTGTGCTGGATACGACAGAAATGAGCAAATGTCAGTCTAGCTGGCAGTAGGTACTGTACTGGCGAGAAATGAAATAGATACAGTCCCTTTTGATGGATAGTTTTGGGAACGTGGACTTGCCTACATCAGTTAGGTGTCTTAAGCTTTCAGCAACGCGGATCAGAATTTCATCATCCAAGTCAAGAGGTATAATCTTAGAGCGCCTTATCTGTTTCGTTTGGTACGAAAAGAACCTGCTTCTCCCAGTCGGTCATATAAAGATTCTCGAGAATCTCAAAATCTGGTTGTCTTCGTCGTGGACAGATTCCCAAATATCCTCTATGTATAAATATACAATATCCCTCATCTCTTCGTTAGAACACTCGTCATGTCTGGGCCAAGGTGAATATAGGATAGTGAAATAACTCTTCAATTGATGTACAATTTTGAATTCGAAAGGATTTTTCCAGAGTTTCCAGACGTGACGCCATCTAGTTCCGATCTTGGGAACCCTCAGTGAGCTATTGAAGCGGCTGGGGATAGGGATTTGGAACACCAGTCTATTGATTCCGTTCTCATGACAAACTGAGAAGATATTGAAATTTCTTGGCTCAGACAACCTCCAAAGGCCTATTTTCCTGTCGTTATGTCATGTGGTTGATGTATTATACAGAAAAATCGTGATACAAATTGAAACTTTGACATCCTGTCCTTGCATTATATTGAGTTATATAATTTGTATCGAGTTGTGAAATTGGGACCAATTGGGAAACTTATGCCTCAGTATTTCAATTTGATGTCGGGACAAAAAGGCAATGACAGGTTTCTGTTTACTCCACACAAAATATACTCTCTTTTGACTACGAAGCGGCAGAACATTTGAGAAGGGTTAGGAAACTCGTTTTGAAGTTATCGGACTTTGCAGTGTCAATCCTCAATCTCTATACTGCATAGGTGTATCTAGTGCATACTCAATTACCAAATCAGCGATCGGATCGGCAGTCCCAGATCTGAGTGGATCCTCAAATGCTGCATATTACACTAACCCAAATAACTTCTGCAATTAGACCTGTGACTTAAAAAATCACATCATGGCAAAAAAATTCGACTTACAACATCGATGGACGGACTCAATATCAATTAAATGATCTCATTTTGAAATATTGAAATTCCTATAACATTACTGAAACATTGATAGCAAATGACAATATCACTCAATTTTCTATCCAGAAATTCAAGATCAACTTGTTCGGTCGATATCGATGCATCAAAAGAGGTGTGGTCATTTATCTTTGTCTCCATATTGTTTTGAGAATGACATAGAAATGTGGACTGAGATGGAATATCGATTCATATCATTCAATGGTCTCTGGTCTCCACCAGATAATTTCAATGCTTTTCCCAAGCAACATGAATCAAATTCTAGAAAATCTCTTCATGTGTATGTCTTTCTAACTAGTGATATCAACTCTATGAAGGACTACCAGGCTAACCTCTTCAAAACGCTCCTCGAGTTTTACGGATGATTTCCTATGAACCACTCTCCTACACGTGGTAGACCACATCTATTCCAACTATGAGGACTGACACAGTACCGTAAATATTGATACTGAGTCAGACCATGACACACTTCTATTGAAACTGAATATTACCTCCTGAATGAATGATTATAATGATATTATATATAATATAATATTATAATTATTATAATAATAATATTATATTTCAATAATTATAATATAATATTATAATTACTGGACGAATCACTAGTAACAACCGAAATGAAAATCTGATTACTTGCTTAACTGAATAATCATGGCATAGTGTTTTCTCAGCTGAAGGAACAGAGTGCGAATTCAATAAATTTCCTGATACTTTGATGCACTCAGAAACGAAAAAGTTGGACCCAAATCAAACAAACAATGGGTCACGAATGAAGAGAAAGAATCATCAGTCAACAAAATCCAAACTTGCCAAAAAGACCCTACCCCCAATCAGAAAATCAATATGGAGAGATACAGTTACTATTTGGAGACTGTGGTTAAATCTCAAATACAATGAATGGATACCGAAAGAACACAATGATATTTGAAAAAGTCTGAATACGAATTTCGGCAACTAAGTTGTCACTTCCAGTGGACCTGGAAAGAAGAAATGATGACTTATTTATACATAAAATCATGTTCCAATGAATCGTAATAATTCAATGATAGTCAAATCAGCAAATCCAATATCGAGTGAATGGGATAGGAATTAGGTCTTGGTTCATCAATTGGTTGAATCAATGGGTAACAATCTATCACACTTTGTTGCCAATTCATACAGCAGTAGATTTGTAAATAATAGTAGGAATGGAGTCCAATATTTCCCAAGGGTCTGGCTACGATATGTTGACGACATTTTTGCCATTCTTCGAACAAAAACTTGCTTTTCAGACGAGTTCTTGACTACGTTGAATTCTCCATTCGACTCGATCAAATTCACCGTTGAAAAAGAAAATAGCGGCAGATCTTGAATACCTCGGTTGATGGATAGGTCGAGTGTTCATCATCCAGAAGGGAATCATTTATGGATATGAAAATATTAACAGTTGCAGTAATATACATCATTGAGGGTTGCACATATGTATACCGCAATGAAAACAAACTGGCTGCCAATAGATCAGCACATAATTAATGCACACGTGATGCCTACTTAATACTTCCCAGTCAACATCGCACTCTACTCAATTTTCAAGAAAAAGTGAAGTAACTACTACTGTCAAAAAATTGCTACTTTGTAGAAGAGTTTCTTTCGTGATTTGCCATTTTTATGCGACGTGTATGTTTTCATTCATAAACATCAACAGCCCTTTTATTTATACATATTTGTGAATTTCATCCATAACGTGTATGTGATGTTTCTTTATCGTTATTCAATCTATTATAATTATAATTATTTTATTTCTTATATCATTATGACAGGGGTCAGTTAGAATTTGATATTTATAGGAAATAAATTTGTACACAGATGTTCATACCAAGTGACTTTCAACATTGCATCCAACATGAATAAAATAGAAATAAAAAATACGAATCATGGTTTATTGGGTGACCCCAAAGACAAGGTCAATGAGAATGTGAAAACAGGGATATATAGAATACATCGCGATGAATGTAACATGGAATATTGGACGAACTCATCGAAAGTTAGGAACTCTATTCGAGGAACATATCACTTATTTCAGATATAATCGGTTCGACAGATCAAGCGTTGCCCAACAGTCTCGAGACTAGTCACCCAATAACTTGGATGGAAAGTATTTTCATTTATCGTGATAAGAACCAATTATTGAACCAAGACCTAGGTACTATTCCATACACTCAATTATTCGATTTGCTGACTATCATTGAACTGTTACGGTTCGCTGAACTGCAACGGTTTATTGGATCATCTTTGAATAGGCTGACAAGAATACGGACAATCACTGTCGACCGTAATTCCTAGAGAATATCTTGAGAGATAATGAGGATTCGCTGATCATTTTTACTTTTCCGTTCTACTGGAGTTGCGTATTTAGACTTTTCTAAATATCATTGTGTTTTTTGGGTATATATTCATTCTGTATTCGTCTATATAAAGAGGCCAGAAAGAGAACACAAGGCGCTTGTTGAGAATACAAACATTCAATTTCATTCCAATGAAATGAATAACTCTATCAACCACGATGAATCTACATGAACGAGGTCAAGAAAAGTAAAGAAAAACTATAATGAAGACGAAAATGAAGGATGGTGACGACATACTGGATAATCCGTAAAAAAATGCAAATAAAGTCAATGACTCTTATATGAAAACCCCCAAAAAACACCATGAACAACACATACGAGACAAATATTCCTTCAATATCCCAATAATAATTTTTGAACAAATAGCATTATTCAAGCTCATGTAAATCGCTTGAAATACTCTACAATGACTATCAATGTCTATGGAATGCTATCAATGCCTTAGAATTATTACACTATGAATACCTTCGAAGGTGGACAGAGCCCGACTGGAATATTTTGCGATTTCAGCCGTGGTCTTGACTGCGTTCATCAGGGTACCCTACTTAACTTGTACAGGTATTCATTCCAGAATTTATTACGGAATTGAAGTATGGGGAAACACTCCATCTGCGCTCAGTGTGTTTCCGTCTTAGAAGCGGATCGTACGATGCCTCGCGGGCTGTCCACCTGAGTCCAATATGAGTTGTTATTTTTCTTCAATGAACTCTCTTCTCATTTATCTTTTGGGAACAACTAATTCGATTCATGTTGATCAAAATTCTACAATATTATTGTTCTGCCTGATCATACGGAGCGTTGAGGTATATAATGAGGTATTGTGCTGAAGCCAGAATGAATATACGATACGCAAGGATCTAAATACGTTAACTCTCAATATTCGGAATGGAAAAATAGGATGAAGACTTGAATTGAGATAACTAAAAAAGTTCATTTGTTTATCTCATCCTCTTTTGTTTTCAGTCGCACAATTTTCGAGTCGAGTCGAAAACAGTTCGGAATAAACCCAGAAACAAAGGCAGGCAGGCAAATTACATTGGAAGTATTCTTCTGGCGCAGAAACGAATCCCACAGGAACCTTGTCGGATGTCATTATAATTAATTCAGAGCAGAAATGTTTTCCGGCCAACCGCGTGATTATCTCGCTAGTGTCCATAACTAGGAGTGAGCTCGTTTTCTTTGAATTATCAATGGACCGTGAGGGCCATATTGGATTTTTATTATAACATCCCGAATCCAATATCTGATTTCCTCTTCTTTCCCTGTGGTGCAGTCTGTAGAGACCGAAACGGAGATTCGATTATGAATATTGCATCCAGGTATAGCTATCTGCCCCTCTCGTGTTATGCGCAATGCCGATTCGTGAAGAAAAATGGTCAATTATGCATGCCTCCAACAACGTTGGATGCATTTCTCACTCCGATTTTGTTCTGATTTGGTTTTTCATAGGAAACGGTCACCAAGTCCGAATTACAGTTGAAGTATCATCGGAAAGTGGAGAATTTCCATGCAGTGAGAATATCTGAAGAATGATAAGATCCCGAATTCTGAATTTTGCCAAATGTGAGATAAAGAATGTTATACCTTTTCGAGCATCTCCGTGGGATATCACATGACCGTCGTAGTGGATATCCGTTATATGCCAGAAATATCCTGAAACAAAGGGAAAATTGGTTAATATAGCTTCGAAAACTACTATATACAAGGAATTGACGAGATACTGCTGATATCTCACGCATTGATAGGATGAATTTCTGAACTTCCAAAATGAGTGAATGAATTTCAGCATCAAATCAATTATGTAGAGTTCGTTATGACTATTTTCCTCAGGAATTCATCCAATATGCTATGGAAATCATTTATATAATCTCTGAAATATCGACAATGTATACGAGCTTTGTTCCACCTTAGCTGTCCTAATGAAATACATTTTCGGTATCCGTATCCATATCCTTATCCCAATATCATCATAGATGGCTTTGTGACTGAATGTCAGAATATTTGCTGTTTGACAAATTGTCCAAGTATAATTATGACCCGAATGATAACAGTGATGAATAATAGAGATAAATAATAGTTATCCTAAGAGATAAATAATAGTTATCCTAACAAAAGTTCTAGTTATTATAGGCACATCCAGATTTTCCAGTTACTCGAACAATTTCATATGGTGACAATATGACGAAACATTGATAGAATAACAATATCAGAATGGTTGTGCCTATTCTAATCACACACTTCTTCGAGTGTAATAATTAACCAACGCGAACGGAACTATCGGAATCGTCTCCTCCAAACTCAATGGCATAACTCCTATTATTGTGGGATCAACAACTTCCAAATAGAGGCGATTCCCTTGCTAAACTTTACACACAATTGAGCGGTTGCTATCCTAGAATTATATCCTAATTCAGGAACGTTTGGGAGCAGGAACAGGAGCTGAACGAAGATTTGTGAGATGTTATGAGTTAGATTTCACTCTTCGAAGAATATTTTTCTCGAGATTGATGCGAGGTTCGATGGTTAGTTTTCATATAATCCTCAGTATGAAAATACACACTGAAGCTATTCAGATAATGGGAAAATTTTTGTTGCCATCAAAAATGGAAATCACCTTGTTTGATAGAAATTCTTCTACTCGAACAAAATGGAAAAATTTCTCATGCGACGAATAATAAATTAATGAGGTTTTTGAGGAAATGATAGAGACATAACTTCTCCGAGAGAAGAACAAGAATCCAACATACAGAGTCAGGAAACGAATTCGCACTTGATTTCCTTGTTATCTACCAGAATGGGTTGAATCATTCATTATCGAGATGGCAAGTGACATAATAAAATAATATAATATAATATATAATAATAAAAAATTGGCAGTAGCAAGTCCGTCATGTTGCTCGATGCAAAAAAAAGGCCGTTAATTCTGCTGTTCTTTCGGTAGGTCATCGCACCAAAACATTGCAAATACAGGAATTGGAAGTGACATAAAATCTAGGATTATTGCAGGTGCATTTAACGTGAATATATGAGGCTCTGAATCAGTCAAAAATGGTATTCTGATAAATTGTGATGATAATGATTCCATATCCTAGCTCAAAAACTATATCCATCGAGAAGTTGGCCAAACCTTCAACGTATCTAAGCCAAAAAAATGAATCCAAGGATAATGATACAAGGTGTTGAAAAATCTGCTACTGATAATCCAGGATTCATCAGCAAAATCGTAGCTGGAAATAATCTACCTGTTACTGACGAGGATGTCAAACTCAAAACCATATTCGAAATAATATAAAGAAGAAGAATTGTGTGTCGCAAGAAAGTTCCTGCCACAATCGCTCCAAACATTTTGTCCGGATTGTAATTACTCACAGCATCATATTGATCGTCTGAAACCAAGAACCGTTCATGAATAGAAATATCGATACGAAGTTGAAAGTAGGTCTCATGATTCAGGGCAATAAAATGATTTTGGAATCATGTGTCTCCAAAACTTGGTTGAGTGAAAATATTTCGGGAAATACTATTCATATTCCCAGGTATCGTTTCTTCAGCAGGCATCATTGGGAAAGGAGAGGAGTATTAAGAGGAGGAGGTATTAACTTTCGAGTTAAAAAGTTTTCACAGACTTCGAGAGTATAGAAGGCGTGAAGTATCTCTGGATAAAATCCAACATTGGAAAATACAAGTGTCTACTACGATTTATCGATAGATCTCCCTGTGATACCAATATACAGGGTTGGGATGAAGTATGGA
The DNA here is from genome assembly GCA_963576655.1 of Gastrophysa polygoni. Lineage (NCBI taxonomy): Eukaryota > Metazoa > Arthropoda > Insecta > Coleoptera > Chrysomelidae > Gastrophysa > Gastrophysa polygoni. The sequence goes on from OY755092.1 coordinate 1,501,319, forward strand.
ACCAAGTAAATATCTTCCAAACGAAAAAAACGATATTTATGAAAATTTACAGGTGAGTGCCATGGAACAGAATGCATCCGATGTACATTTTTTTGTTGATGATATACTTTCTGTTTGATCGGAAATGCCATCAACTTCTTCAATTTTTTGAAGATTTTGAAACAGCTTGAATCCATACACACTGAGTTCAGTGTGTAAAAAATTGTAAGAACGGGGAATATAGCACTTTATCAACCTCCTTTGAGTTTTTCGCATTAGAGCAAAAAACTATTCAGATAAACTGATTGATGTTGTTTGTATGCATAGTGATGAATGAACGTGCAATTTACAAATCGTACAATTTAAAATGGTTCAATTAAGTGAGGAAGAACGTATTGCAATTCAATGATGATCGGTTATGGTGATTGTGAAATTTTTTTCCGTCAATTAGAATTTGACACTTGGAGAAAAATGAGTACTCGTTTATTTATCACTATGCATACAATATTCACCTCTAACATGAAAAAATACTCATACTGATGAATCGAAGCATGTGGATGAAATTCATGATCATTACATGTCTGTTTTCAGTCCTGAGAATAACTGTCCTGAAGCTAGTATTCTTCATGAATTCAACATCTCTGTATCGTTCACTCCTAGATCGGCTACAGTGAATATTTCCAGAGGAATTGAACTCAATTTGGAATCTAATGCATGTGAACATGATGGAATATCTGCCAGAATGTTGAAATGATGTTCCTCAGTAATAACCCCTTACGCAACACAGCCAATGGAAGTTAACATCGGTGAAGCCCTTAATGGAAGGTAATAACCGATTTGGCCAATGAGTATCCACCCAAGTTCATCACTTATTCTTGAAAAGTTTGTTCATCTCCAAATATTCGAAGATATACCAATAAATTGTATTCTTTCTGATGAACGTTTCCGTGAAGGTAATAACACCAACACTTTACCAACTGATGTATCAGATTTTATAATGAGGTCTCTTGATGTTGGCTCAGATAGAGCCCTCATGCTTATATATTTCTCTAAGGCTTTCGACACTCTTCACCATTGTTAACTTTGTGCGAAACTTCGATATTTTGGCTTTGGAGAGTGCTCTGTCTGATTTTCCGAATCGTATCTTAGCAAGAGATATCAGAAAGTACTGATACCAGATAACTCATCAACATTTCAATTGGTCTCGTCAGGGGTACCTCAGAGATCAATTTTAAGTCCATTGCTATTCCTTATTTGAATTTCCGACATTTTCAGTAGAGTACAGAAGAATTTGTAGATGATACACAACTATATTCATCATTCGATCTAGAACTCTGATACAGCTTCAATTCATATGACCCGTGATTTGAATAGCATTGAGAAGTACAACCGCCATAATCTGGAATTGAATGCTACTAAATGTGATGTTTTCGCTCCCAATTCATATGATTCAATATCGATGAACATATGAAACTGGGAATAAACAGTTGAAAATAGTTGAGACTGGTAGAAAACTTGTTTGTTAATTTTCGACTACTAACTACGCTTTCACGAGCATGTATCTTCACTCATCAAAAGAGCTTACCTTCCTCTGAAATTATTGTACAATGATTATCTCATTCTCAATTCAGAACTCCAAGAAAAACTATGTGAGGGCATTACTAGTTATCTTTAATTATGGCTTGATATTAAACTTTCCTTGTATTGACAAAGTCACTCAGAACAAAATTAAAAAAAATCAGAATTCTAGTCATTTCATCTGTGGTCTTGGGACCGGACCTATTCAATTTAAATGGCTGAAAATTGAGAATCTGCTCAGGCTTCATTCAGCTGTCTTCAGGTTTCGTGTCGTTTCCACCTCCCTCCCGCCATACCTCAGTCAGAAGTCGATACGTCGACGTAATTTACACGATGTCAATATCAGAAAAAGGAGAACATTAGCAATTCCAAGATTTCATCCGACCATTTCCACCAAGTCCTTCACGTATGATGCAGAGACATGTTATAATTCTATTTCTGCGGAATATAAGAAGTCATCATTTTTTTTTCATGACAAAAGGAGATATTTCTCACTCCTTCAACAGAATGAGCAAGCATCGATATATTTTTTTCCTCTATTCATTGTGATTCAGAGAAGAATTTGTGGAGTGAGGTTGAGTAGAGTAGCAATGGCTAGACTTTGCCCCACTCATTTATACTCGTGGTATGATACATAAAGAAACTTGGGAAAAGATATGGAGATTTGTTTTAATCATTATTATCAATTTTTCAGGTCGTGAACACGAAACCGAGAAATCTGTCAAGCTAACACAAAGTTAGATAAGACCTTGGAGAAGACATATGTACCCTCCTTACCTCATCCATCCGGAGATTCGGAATTTGACAGACAGATTGATGCAAAATGAACTAGCTCACTTCGACCACCTCGACTATTTCACAAAAATCTGAACACTCATCTAACGAGGTGAACCCACAACTGAAATCCTCACACAATGTAATGTATCGTGAACCGTGACAACTTGGTTCATCGCGAAAAAGTTGTTGTCCTTATCAAATCTTGATCAGCATATCGGCTATTAGCTTCGTCGAGGAAACTGAGGCATACTAAATTTCACTTGTTCAATAAGGATAATTTCAATTCATGGTCGAATTTATCGTTCATGATCAAAAAATGCATCTTATTCAATATCTCCTCATTCTCAATATCTCCTCATGATCTCATTTCTGATCACTCACTCAATTGTGTTGCCCTCGAGCTGAAGCTCTCGGGCCCCAATTAGAATTTTAATGTATTATAAGACCTCGTTAGAAGAATTGAGATTCATCATCAAGAAAATATCTTTATCAATCCTGTAATATCCTATGCACGTTCAAATATTGGTTGTGGATAATTCGGAAATCCTGTATTGAAGGTGTTTCAATATCGACCATATAGTCAGTATAGTAGTGAGTGACTTGGGTTTGAGCACAAAAGTCATTTCATCATTTCCTGGCTCCACTTTATAATATTATGTACCAACAAGCATCAGGAAATTGGATTTCACTTTCCTCTGACAAACGTAGATATATCTTCTGAGTTTATTAACATTATATGGTTAATTGCTCCCACTATTGAAAAGTAATTATGTCTGCTTTGGCCAACCACAATAGCATGTTCTTCATTGAGTACCTGGCCTTTGATGTTTTCCAATTATATTCTTTACTGTAGAGTTCTCTCTCTGTATTCTAGTCCAGCAGGATCGGTTCACTATATTCGAAGAAACCCCTTTCTCAATCATGCTCAATTCATGTATCATCAAGTGGAATATCAGATTTTGTCAATGTCAACACAAGACCAGAAGATCATTTACTGAAGGATATGAAGAAGTTGAAGGAAATAAAGCAGATGAAATTGAATTGCAAACTTCATCAGCCTTCTAATTCACTAGATGAAAATCGCACCTTGAGAATAAATAGCCCGATTGAATATGCCGAAATTGATAATGACACAAAATTTCCCATGCAAGATCATCATGGACGAGTTGAACAAGCCGGACAAGAAACCATCTAAAATGACCTGTATCAAAGATTCTGGTTTTGGAAAATGAGAAGAACTGTTGAAACGGGAATTTGTAATTTTCAATTCTGCAAAATCCATGAAGCTATGATTTGACAGCATGAAATATCTCCGTCGTCAGAGTACCGTGTGGAGACATTTTGTTATCGTGGTTTTGACAATTCTGGTCTACTAACAGTGAAAGTCAAACGCAGCATTTTATATATAGGTGCCTTTCACTCATCAAAGAGGGATTCTGCAATCAGAAGTTTTGAAGTTTCGAAGCTCGATCAATTTCATTTCGACTTGCGGATTCGTTACTCCGGTTGGAGGTTGGAGGATGTGAAGAATAATTGTCTTTTTTTTAATGTATGTTCACGCACATTGTAGATGGCGAAAAAAATTGGCAATGTCAACACAAGAGAAGACAGGAGGAATGAGGAAGTTCAGTTGGTTAAAGATATTTTCTTGCGAGTTCTTCAGACGAATTCGAATTTCTCCAGATTGATATGATGGGCATGGCACCAAAATGCATATTGAAACATATTCAGAACTGGCCACTCCAAATCTCTAGAATATCACTAAATTGTCGATTGACCTGTGCCATCATTTACTATTTCATGCCCGATTCCGTTATTCAACACCAGATTCGAAAATTATGGGTTTCAACTGGATGAACGATGAACATTTCCTAGTTGGCTACTTTTCTTACAGCAAATGTTGAGATTTTCACTTCAGCCATTCGAAGTTTCATCATTATCACCAAGCACCTCTGATATTTCTGTGGATTAATTCAGCATTATCCTATCATTTCTACTAGGAAATAAAGTAGTATATTCTAGTAGTTTTTTGAGATATCATCGCGTTTGTTATGGAATGTCTCATGGAACTCCATCCCGACCTCAACAGAAGAATTTTAGTATCACATGGAAGTTGAACTCCAAACAGAGAATCCCAATGAAATCACCATTTTAATTCATGATTATATTCACGAATTTCATCTCATACTAAGATTGTCAGCACAACCTATGATACAGAGTTTCCTGCGGAAATACCATGTGAAGAAAGGACAAAGACAAGCAGTTTGAATGCATCATTCCGAAAGGAACTTATTGCTCGGTGATGTCCAAAGGTGGACACCATTGAAAACAATGTTAGAGGTAACACTTCTACACATTAGAGAGATGACTATTGGACTGTTGAACTCATATGATCGAACTAATTATCAAATTTCAAATTTCTAGTTCAGTATGGAACTCGGATTGGTTCAAAACATTCGTTCCGTATGAATTCCTGTTCATCAATGAATCTAATTGTTTCACGAATTGAAAGAGATTAAGTGATATATCTGGAATGAGAGAATGAAACAAGAGAGTTATCCAATCAAGATTTACTTCTGAATGATTTCTTTTTTTCTAAATTTCTCATGCCTCTGCACTCAGTAGTTCAGGAGAATTTCTTGATGAAGTATAGCAACAAGCTAGTATCCTGAAATATCCCACGAGAAAATACCAGGAGAGTAACTTCGACACAGTGTACATAGATTCAGTGAAAGAACACCTTTTGTCACTTTTCAAATTCTGATCTCGAATAATCGAATCGCAGAATGAAATATTTTTTTCCTGTATATATATGCCTCTAAGAGCTTGACATGCTTGTATTCTTGGTAAATATTGATCTGAGAATATTTTGAAGTTTCCACAACCTTGAGAATGATTCATGCATAATTCCACAAGGTTAACTGTACAGTAGTTTGAACATTCTTGAACAATAAACTGCGAATGCTGGATCCTTCCATTTCGAAATTATCTGATGGTTTTTGAACCTCAATATTACTCCTTCCCTATGTTTTCTAATTCAATTGAGAACCGTTCGAATCACCGAACGACTGACCGAAAGCTTCTCACTGCCTAACCTTTTTCTCCTTTATGCGCCCTCCCGTTCTCCGAACAGATCATTCATGACCTCGAATCGGGATTATCGAATGCGATTTTCCGTTGTTGTCGCGGAAAATCACCAGCGGAAAGCGTCTCATGATGTTCTCCGACAAGCATCTCTGCTAGATGAGTTGCCAATAAAGTTTGAACTTCTCCAAGCCTTGAACTTTTTCATTGAAACAATTCTTCGTGAAAAATCGATAAAATTACGAAAATTCTGGGAAATTGAATTCCATGCAAATCATTTTCATGCAAATCAGCACTAAGTCCAAGCAGTAATCAATGGAATATGAGTCCTCCTGTTTTGAATTTGGTAAAGTATCCGTCAAGTCAAGACAACAATTCAAATATTATTCAACGTCAAACTCAATTCATCGCGCCACAGAAGTAATTATCGTTTTATCTGACAGTATCGTATAATCTGATGCATCATTTGTTCAGTATTTCCATTGTCCCATAGTGGCATTGACTCAAAGTAAATTTTTATCAAGATATTTTCAATATTCACGTTCGTGAGATGAATGTCCATGTGTTGAAAATGAAAGTCAAGGCTACCACAGCATTGTCACAGTGCTCCCTAAATATAAACTATAAGTGCTGCAAAACCATTTATTAACTTTGTGTGCATACTTGAGCTGCTTATTGACTCATTTCGAGAAAAAGTTCACCTTAGTGGAAGATAACAAAATCATCTGTTGTTATGAAGATAAGTCAAATGAACTAGAAGAACAGACGAGTATATTAGAAAAATGATCAATCACCTGGAAGATGGAGGTGAAATAAAGAAAATGCACATTGAAAAGCTGAAGAAAGAAAAAGACATTCAATAAGCAGTGGGAATCGAATCCGAAATGAATACAATATTGGAATCCCAACAAAAAACAATTAGTGAAATGGACGAAAAAATAGGGGAACTACGAAAAAGGTATGAGAAAAACTGAAGCATACAAAAACTACTGATACTGAGACCCAAACAAATCTCAAAGTGAGTCATGAATCCACAAATACAATTACACAGACCAGGAAACAAGCCAAAGGCGGAGATGTTTATATTGAAAGGCAATTAGGTATAGTTAATGAAGAAAAGAAAAGAAATAGATCATACGTCAATGAAACGGATTGAAAATGAAAAACATATGACAGTACATAGTGATGATACTGAAATGAAAAATAAAATGATGTTTGTCTCAAATGACTACGGAAAGAATTCAGCTCTGAGTATTCAGAACCAAGAACACTCCTCCATAGAATCATTTCTGGAAACTAATGCAAGAGCAGAGGAAATTTTCAAAACTGCAATAGGGAGTACAAAGAACTTCACGAAAGATGACACATTGATTGTATGGCTAAAGGAAACAAATACTGAAAAGTTGGAAATGTTCGATAAAAAATGTGAATATCATCATTATTACTCAACCATAACAAACTCCATAACAAACAACAAAATGATAATAAATCGAAGTATGAGAATAATTCAAACATGGCCAGAAAACTAAAGGACCTCAGATCGACGAAAACATTATTTTAATGCAATCGCCCACCTGAAGGCGACAAACCGTATTATACTTTCTAAGTAAATCGCTCCTTGAATATATAACTACTCAAGTCACCAAGATAGATAGTCAGTAGTTTACTAGACCTGACCTAATCAACCAATCAGCACCTAACAGTAATCACTCCGAACAGCCTGAACAAAGAACTCAATAGAAATCCAAACGAACCAGGAATCCCTTCTGAAAGTGAGACGAACAACACTACAACCCTTCCTGGTGAATCTTCCAGTAACGAAACAAAAATTAGTGGGAGTAATAGCAATTTTTCATGCCCGTGACTTTCCCAGTTATCCCTTATGAAATGAATAAACGGAAATGTGACAAGTTCTGTATCAACCGAGAAGGTACTGAACAACATGTCGATAATAGTAATGATTATTTTGTAGTCTACCATCGGAATATTCAGGGTCCTGGAAACAATATTGTTCAGTTAGATGTGACAACAGAATGTGAATTACTTTGTGACTTACTATTCTTTTCTGAACATTGTCAAAATAGTGAACAACTGGCTGTAACGAAGCTGAAATATTTCAGTTCCTGTACTTGTTTCTGTAGAAGTGTAACCAAAAACGGCAGTTAGCAATTCTTCAAAATGATGCAACTAGTTTGGATTTCGCTATTCTAAACCTAGGAAACGTATGTATTGAGGGGGTAACTTGAATCCTGCGGTATCAAATCCCAACAATATAAAACAACCTTCATCTCTATATATAGACTACCAATGGAAGATTTTGAGTTGTTTTTAGACCTACTTGAAGGATCATTGACACTTATTTGCAGAGAAAATGAGAAAGTGATCATAGGTGGGGATATCAATATGAATTTCCTAACGGGTGGCTCAAATCGTGAGGATTTACTGGCTGCGTACAATATAATGTGTACAATATTTCAACCAACCCAAGTGACATCCTCCTCGAGCACGTGCATAAATAATTCTCTCATAACCAAGATGGCAGATTTCGAGCTGAACATCAAGGATTTCCATTCATTTGGTCACTATGGACAAATAATTATTTTCCCAATCAAAAAGACCACCATTACCTCTCAGGTGCCAACTACTCATTATTTGAGCTTCGCAAAAATATCCCAGATTTCAAAATACTACTAAGAAATGAGAACTGGCAGGATGCATACAAGGAAACACGTCCAAATGAAGCGTGTAAAAGATTTCATGAAATCCTTCAATATTACATTGAGATATCTTTTCCACTGAAACGGACAGAACAAAAAACAAAACAAAACAAAAAACAAATCTAACCCCCTTACCCCAGAACTCTTTAACCTCAAGAATATGGTTTCTCTCCACTCAAAATGCGCAAGAGTAGAAATAGTAGAAATAGCGCAATAGTAGAAATTCCAAGGAGATATGTCGCCAAGTAACTTTAACATACAGAGAGAAATTATAGCAGAATTATCAGAGATGCATTGAGCATAAGATTATTAATTTCCATGATAAACCAAAAACCATGTGGCAAACAATTGAAAATATCCAGAAAAAAACTATAAACCCATAAATCTTTTTATTTTTGAGGGTGAACATGAGGTGTCAGTGCTGATATAGCTAACAATTTCAATGAACATTAACGAAAATTGTAGAACGGAGAGAATATGATCCAAACTCCATTGAAAATATAATCACACTTTGCCCAAACTCCATCTTCCTCCAATCAACGAACTTGAGGTTGTTGAATCAATGAATAAATTGAGAAATCCTAATTCCACCAGATATGATCAGGTCTCAAACAATCTTCTGAAAAAATACATGGATTTTTCCAGGGCATTTTTTTACTTCGTTGATCACTATGTGCTGATCCAGGAATTGCCCAAGATTGGATTAGGTCCTATTCAGAGATCAGGTCACAAAGAGAAATAATCCAAGGTGTTCACAGTCAGCCACTGGCAGGCAAACAAGGAGTTCCACAGGGATCCATACCCGGACCATTGCTTTTTCTTATTTATGCGAACGACTCATTGCAATATCTGAATAGTCTTTCGAAGGTACATATAGTTGTATATGCAGACGACACAAATGTTCTAGTCAATGATCACAATAAATCAACACTTGCAGAAAGAATGATATATGAGAGAACAATGAAATAGGCTGATGAAGATCACTGAGCACTGAAAATCAACAGAACAGCATTAGTATATGAAGGTAATCAACTAGAGGTGACATCCAATCATCCATCAGTTGCAGTCCTCATAGAGATTCAATATGCGATGAACTACGGAAAAACTGTTAGGCACTGAGATTTATGTCGAATCATTGAGGAATAGAGGTCAGGGCAAATCTGTATTATGCATCTATTGGCTGTCACTTGAGCTATGGAATCTCAAATTGGCGTATGAGCTCTTCTGTTGAAAGAGTATTCATTCTACAAAAACGTGCTGTCAGGATAATTGTTGATTCAGGATGGCGACAATCATGCAGAAACTCATTAAGAGTGCTGGAAATACTCACAGTTGCTGGTCCGTATATATATGAGATAGGTTTCAACGTTTATAAGAATAGAGAAGAATTCAGGGCAAACCAATAAGACCACCCTTATTCAAAGGGAGCTAGAGGTTTGCTGATAGCAAACCCACACCCAGGAGGGATAACCTCTACCTTGGACCCAAAATATTCAACAAGCTAGATGTTTCTATTGGGGATTCGAAGAATATCTCCATATTCAAATGAAAATTGTGAAAATATCTCATAGAAAGAAACTGCTACACCGTTGACGAGTTTCAATAACTGTTTTTCTTCACATGTATGTTTTCTTTCACTCTCTCATTTATACACAGACGTATTCCTTATAACTGTACAAAACTGTACAAAATCAAGTACTGTGTATGAACTCGTCAATAAAAACAATTATTATCATCATTATCAATTGTGGAAAGTCAAAAATCTCTCATGGAATTACTCCCTCGAACCTAATGATGTCGGTTCACTCTAACATAACATATTGCGATATAGCTTGTTTCATTCGTATTCAGTTTGGAAAGGAGTGTTGAATGACTCATATGACAATATTTCGTGGGTCAGAAGCAAACTTTTATGGGAATCAAATTATAATAGAAGCGTGCTTGAAAGTGTATTCAGCAGCTCGCTCTAAGAAATATTGCGAACTCTAGAGCTGAATTTATGGAACAACATTAAGTCCGGATTAGGGCTAGGAAGGGTCCTTTGCAAAATATTTCCCGACCTTCAGAACTCCCTAATTAAACCCATCAAGATAGAATTGTTATTCAGCAGAATTGTCGACAAAGAAAATGGAGTGTTGCTACGAAACAAAAAAAAAAACGTTGAAGGTGGGCTTGATAGTGAATCTGTCACATTGGAATCTAATTTTTTTTGTCAGCAAATCATCCGTACGATAGAACCAGAAGATGACGAGACGAGACGATAAAGACTATGATTTTCCAGATTCTGCAACGGAAGTAATCTCTCTACGGAAAGAAACAAAGCAAATATTGCCTGTTGGAGGGCTCAAATGGAAGCGTGTTTCTCTCAATTTTTCCATCAAAGATGCAAAGAAACTGCGAAGATTCTTCATTTTCCATCTCTGTATTCCAAACGAAAGTCACGTTTGCATTTGCCCCGCTTCCTTGCCCCAATCCGTCTTTTCAGCCTCGAATAGGACGTGAGCAGTCTGTTTGTTCACAGAAAAGCTAAATCCCAACTTTCCGAAATACATTCCGCACAAAAATGCTATAAAAATGTCGCATTCGAGGTTCGTGATATGCATTATTTACTTCGCATTCTCTATTAATTTTTCAAGCGATCACGATTGTTGGGTTAGTCTGGCGTTCAGTTGAAAGAGTGTGCTTTAAAATTCATAACCTGGAGTGCCTTTCATTGAACAAATTATCATGGTCATCTAGGCAGCCATGATTTATAATGAACAATTCATCAGTTATTCACAAGGAGAGAAATCCTTTGAAATCCTCGCTGAGTGCATATGAGATTTTTCAATCGACCAAAAATGAACAGGAGTATTTCGACTCTTGAAGATTTCTCTTCCATCACAGCATGTTGGTTTCCTTTTGATCGTTCCATCGGTCGGCTTTCCAAGACATTTTCATTAGACGCAAGTTATTCAAACGAAAATTCGTCTCGCATTCAGGTTAAATTAATTCACGTGATCTGGCTAGAAGGATTTCGAAACTGCACAGAGTAATTGGCTTTTCGATATGATGAGATTTGTTGGATTCACAAGATAAATAGGCTACAGGTCATGATACAAGTCTGAGACAACTTCTCTAAAAACAGTTAATGAAAATGTCTTGATCTTGTCCTTATCTCACAGTTCTACACCAGTATCTCAAGAGTTACATAATGAACTGAATTTTCCCAACTTTCGAAACGGCAAGTCATTTCCTGTCGTTATTTTGGAAATATTTCAAGTTTCCAATCACAATTGCCTCACTCTGGACAACATTACGCACAAGAGAACAATTATAGAATCCTACAACTCTCACCGTATCCATCGAATTGGTATCTCAGGGTTCAATTATTCGGCATTATTCATCGATAATATCGAGGTACCGACACCATAAATGAACATAAGTTACTCACCTATTCTCTCATAAGCTTCTCTACCAGCACTGACAGAAATAATAATGAATCCTAGTAGATGTATCCACCACATTACAAATGAATCAGTCAGCACATTTTATCCAACAATCATCAATCAAAAACTCCGAAACTATCGAAGCGATTCACACCATAACTTTCAACTCCAATACCATCCCACTCAATAATCATTCACTAGTCTTAGGAGCACCAAAAAATTTTTGTTATTCAAGTGATCATCTCGTATTATTGTTCATCCTGTTCGAAATCAGTTTCAGAATCGCTGTCTTTATTCGAACAACTTCTATACCGTTTCTATCTATCGTGAGTCCTTTCGAGGGAGAGTTTCTGGCGCGGAATCGCGATCCAGACTGGAGTAGAGACCGTTATCGGTGCGATTTTCATTCGATTCGACGCGCAAGCGCTTCCACTCTTTCGGCAGGAAGTCTTTGTTAAGCCGGAAACAAACCACTTCTTGGTTATTCGCACAGTTTGTGGGTTCATACGAGCAAGAATCCACAGAGAAATGGAACTGAGGATGGAATCCTGTTGCGTTTTATGGAGGGATGGATACGAGAAGTGGATGTATTTACAATACTCACTTATTTCATGGAAGACAGGAATTTCGGTACCGATTGTTTTTTTTTCATTTGTCAACCTAATTTTGTTGACAACTGCTCCAAAGAAATTCCACTTATCAGTAATACTGGATAAAACACGGACTTCACCTGATAGTGAACATCAGTAGCTCTTGGATTTCATATCATCGTCGAATCCTCGGAACCGAGCGATGAATATGAAATCCACTTCCAATGAAGAGCATTCGAATCTGTTATGCAGATAGTAACGTGGAAAAATTCAAATATTATTGCCTGTTCCATATATGCAGATATCGGTTACGAATTCTGTTGAGATATACGTATAGCTAGAGAGCATCGAAACGAATCGGGTCTTATTTGAGAATTCGTTTTATATCGAATGAGCCTTTAGTGAACTGATTTCCTTTCCCGCAGTTCGTCTGAAAATTACAATGTACACAAGCCTGATAGGAATAAATTGGCAGAAAATTGCCGTTTGAGGATTCCAGATCTGCTCGATAACATAGCAGTTCATTGGAAAATAGAAAAGCCCTCCTCCGAGTCTCATTTTCTACATCCACTCCGAACACAACTAAAGCATTAGCAGAAAGGTCGGGGATCGGTGAAAGAAATAGAAACCTCCATTGTGGAAGGATAATAAAACTTGGTTCGCCGAGCCCTTTTCTGAAATATTGAGGAATAGGGCGATGTTGTACCAACGGAAACATTTTATGAATAAAAGAAAAGATGGAAACAATCGCAGTTATACTTTCCATCAGCTCTCGAGTGCCTTTGTGGCGTGTTTTGCGTTGTGAGTATACGATACGTTATGAATGATAAATTCTGTGGAAAAAATACTCCTATTGCTCGCAGTAATAATACAAGGCTCTCAGAGCACATTCCTTTGTTATAGAATGTTCGATAACACCCTCTTTCCATTAATTGCAGTAATTGCGTGTCAGCAATATACTGCTAAGCTCGACTTCATTACGTATGGATGGCAATAAACAGCGTATACCTACATTCGCTCACCTCACAAAACTAATTTAATTACGCAATCACTTCCAGAGTATCGTATTCTATTGTTAATTGGACACATTGAGTTATTGAAATTTACGATTCGGTTTTGAACTGCACGCGATTCATTTGAGAACAACTTGATCTGCTTTGACAGTTCCTTCGATTTATAGCTCCGAATTATCAATGAGCACTCACGACAAACAATAAAAAGTGACATGAAAGAGCCATTCATTTTCAACCCTCAACTATTACTGACAGGGTCAGATTGACCCACAATATAATTGAAATCGGAATAACCCCCGGATAATTCTACGCCACTGCACCAAGACTTCTTGACTTTCTCTGCCTTGCCTGTCCTTTGTCAGTAGTCCAATGAATATTTTCTCGGGTGCACGTCGGTATTGTTTATATTGATGTTACTGGGTCAAACTGACCCATCGATAGTAGTTGTGACACAGAATGGAGATACGCTATGGGAGCGTAGCGTATAGCACGATGCCCAAAGTCAATCCTGAAACGAAGAAACCATACATCATAGAGTATTATGATGGAACAAAAGCAGGTGTTAATGCTCTTGATCAAAAATGCGCCAATTATTCTACCTCACGCCGAGCAAGGCGATAGCCAATGGAATCATTTCATGCTATTTTGAACATTGCTATGTTTTATATCAGTGTGCCTCTGATGAGAATGAAACATGGCACTATAAATTTCTGAAGCAACTAGGGGTATCGCTGTGCAAGCCGTTTGTTATTAGAAATCGTTGCAAATATTCTTCAAATACAGATCAGTACCAGGTGCATCTGCAGCTTGTGAAACTTCTCGTAAACGCGAGAGATAAACCATATGCCCATGGTCTAAAGACCGCAAAACAAATCTAGTTTGCAGAATTTGTAGAAAGTTTATTTGTCAACAATGTGCATCCAAAGTTTGTCCCAACTGCTTGAACTGATTTTGTTTTGTGAAGATTTCACTGATATATCATTGAAATAAATGAATGTTTTGCTCTGTTGCCAATTTTTTCTATTCTTGGCATGAATATGAAACTGGGTCATTCTGACCCATCAGTAGTAGTTGAGCTATTTATTCTTTCGATAGCAGTTGAGGGTTAACATTCAGATTCATTTTCGATAAGGAATTCTGTGAGGCGGGGATAAATTATTGCCAGGGCAATAAGAAAACTCCGATGGATATTTGTTACAACATATCAACATTCCTTCTAACGAAAATTCGTTAAATTCAAGAAATTGTCCAGATGAGTGGTCACATCAACTTCTCGTCTCCTTCCGCATATCGATCACCCACTATCGGTTCAGTAATACCTGCAAATTTGATGAATCCGCGCCAGACAATTGACAGGGAACCGAGTTGGCAAAGGCGATAGGTGATGGCTGGAATAGGGATAGGCAACTTTTGCTTTTTGAAAGTGAACAGAGATGGATAAGAATCTGGTAGGTCTTGACCTTCCGATTATGTATTGAATTTGTGTGAATAATTTGTCATGACTGGTATTAGGTAAGTTGAAATTGACTAATCTCCATTGAATATTTTCGTCATTCTTCGGTGAGAGTAGATCTCTTGTTGATATTTGAAAGCCATACCAGTCGTTCACGATTTCTGAGCTCTCTAGATATCGGATGGAATCGATTTGTGTTTTTTCTTCTGGAATTTCAATCCCAGTGAATCACATGTAATGTTCCCACTCGAAAAACCATTAAGCCGCACGTCATAGCACTATCACGAATGTGAGCATCGGATAGTGGATAGTGTACCGAACAGCCACTGTTGTATGAAGGATTCGATGCATTCTGCGTTTCGGAGCAAGCAAATGCACCGCAACGATCGAACACTCATCGAGCATTCATGTCGAACGTTCTACTCCAACAAACTTCACTCATCGGGCTCTCGGAGTTTAGGCATGTATGGTGACATAGGGAGTTCTATGAATAACGTTATTTCAGTTATTTGAGACTGACACTCCACTTCAATTCTCACCTCTTTCATCATTCAGCAAAGAAATGAAAAATGCATGGGCTTGTTGCAGAATCTAGGATAGTACTTGCGACTCTTGGATGAAAAAACAAATATAAAAGGATACGAAAAATCTGTCAGGAAATTTCACACAATATCACAATATTATTCCTATTGGAATCATTATTGGTAATAGTATCGCAATCAAGACAGTCGGGTTATACATCTATAAATTGTCGAACTGATATGATTTGTATTGTGTAGGAAGTTTGTGAAGTATACTACGAACCTATTTACAAATTTGATGGAATATTTTCTTGAGCAGATCACATGGTAGATGATCTAGTAGGTCCATCATACATATTCCCTATTGCTGGATAATAATTTTTGTTAAATGTCGAAATTTTTCTGATTACTCTGTTGATATTTGATAATTGGGTAATTTCAGGAATGAATACTCGGATAATTTGAAATTTCTTCGTATCAATCGTATTCGTATTCGTATCGACTGATATATATATATGTCTACTACCTGTGATGATTCAGGAATTCCAATTGACAACTAGCCCTCGATATAATGATGAGAAGGAGAATGACCATTATAACCTTAGCTCTCCCTTTTTCGAATTTCAACAATCTAACCGACAATTGCAATGTTGGTATCGTCTATACTTCCGACAATTCAATAATTTATTTCAAAATGTTCGAGTTGTTCAAATGTTTCGAATAATTTTAGACTTCACATCATTCTCAACTAAGATGTGAGTACTTTTCAGATAAATCAATTACAAATAATATTTTGAAACTTTTTTCCAATTCCATCTTTGTAGCTTCCCTGAAGATGGAAATAAACATTTCCGAAAGCTTGGAATAACTTGAAAGAGTACTCCATATGCCCTGCAGCTTTCCCCAATAATATTTGTTTTATATATAAATACAAAAGTCAACTTCATTGGCTTGTAATCAAATTGGAAAAAAAAGTAATCATCATCGTACTGTATTTCCTCTCCCTTGGATTTCAAACTCCTAGATAAATAATCGGCCAATACGTGCCCAATGTAGTTCCTAATTCCTATCGCGTAAAAACAGTGTGCTAAATTGCTTCCTTACGTAGGCACAATAGATAAACAAAAAAGTCTTTCTCGAATAACACTAGGGGCCAGAACCCTGGATATAATGAAGCTTTTTATCTCTCGTATCAACATAATTCATTTCCTCGATGTCTAACTGGGCAAGGGCAAAGAGTTCGAAAGCAATCATTCCGAGCCATGTGAGGTGGAAAATCTTGTTGTAGGAGGGAATAAGATACGAGAGAAATTCGGCGGAAATAGGAACCATACGGTAATAGAAACTATCTGGTTTTTTTTCGGGTAGACGAGGGTTGCTGTTGAATTGGTAACAAGAGTTGCTGATAGTTCGTATCAATAGTCATGTAAACAGTACACCGTACCTCTTCCCAATTCTTTCTCCGGTAGATGTGTTCATGGGTCCAAACAAAACTAGACCGACGTAGGTGAAGGAATGAACGTAACTTTTCACGTGTTCTTTTGGCAAGTTACCCATCTCAGGATATGTAGGCTGACAGTTCTCAATTCTACATAACTGACAGAGTCGAAAACATTCCTAAATAGTTTGTGTTTACAGTACAGGACAATTGGATTTCGAGAATCATTTTGAATCCCAACGTCGTCTGGTATTCTTCCATAGACTCACAGAAAAGGCGACTCTAGACCTTGGTATAAACCTTCCGATTTGATATCTTCCTTGAAACTTTCGTATTGACTTTCGCGAATCCATAGTTTTGAGACTTGAGAAATCGTATCCGAATCCAACAACGAACTCTTCGTATCACAAGCCTATACTTCTCATTCAAACAATTGGTGGTTGTACCTGTCATTCAAAGGGGTTGAAGGTTGAGATTGCATTCCAACGTTGAAGAATGTCAATTTGTAATTTGGATTTGACGTGTTTCCGGATTTTTCAATGATACGGTACCGGATATAATGCATTCATTCCATTTGACTTTCGCACACACATTCTCGATACTCAAGTAACAGTGGCGACATCCTAGGCTTTACTATAATATCGACATAAATTCATACCTTAGCTATCCCAAATAGCTAATTTGAAACGGGACATCATAAAATTACTATCAGAAATAGCATTAACAGCAGTAATCCGAGTTCGCGGAGTGAGCAAAACGGTTCAAACGGCAAAGTGATTGTCTCGATTTGATAACCATTTTATACGTAGGATTCACTACCTTGGGGCAGCCATTTACGAAAGTTAACGGTCAGGTTACCGATTGAGCTGATAGTACAATTGCGTGTAGATACCGGTTACAAATTGATGAATATGTTGAGCAACACATTCCGCCTTCAAATTGCCGAGCTGGCTCCTTCGTGTTTACCTTTCCTTATCAGCCATTTCGTCCGATCGCCGTTGCTTTGGAGGGTAACCCTGATTTGATCTCGACCTGCGATATTATGGAAGTGGCATTTATCATAGAGACTCTTCGTGGACGAAAAATACTATTATCAGGGGGAATGAACGAGAAATGTTCATCTATGAATGCGAAGTGACTGAAAGTTGTTCGTGCTAAGTCACAATGGAGCTTGTTATTAATTCAGAACGTATTCGTCCGAAGAAAGACCGATCTCTAGTTCATTTTAGACCCCATTCTACCCATTCGTTTTTCATATATCTTTCGATTCCTCCTAACGATTTTAACAGTGGGAAATACCATGATTACTAGCAATAATATACAGGGAGAGTCGGAATAACAATACTCATCTCATTATGAGGTAAAATGTTCCCATCCACTTTGAGATACAGGGTGTCAAAACTACCTCAAAAATATGGTTCATTTCAATTTCTCCGGAACTCCTGTAGGAAAAAATGACCTTGGTATACATATTTCAGATTGATCGAGGTGATCACTTGGAGTTCCAAGTTTTGAATTCACTCAACCAGTGGCGTAGTTACGATCATATGCCGTCACATTTTCCCTCGACCGATGAAATGACAAATTGCTGTGTGACATCAGTTGAGCTTATTGATACTCACCCCAAAAGTAATAACATTTCACGTTTTTAGATGTTGAGGTTCCTGAGACATCTGAGGAAACCTGAAGACATTGAATTCACTTTCCGGAGACTGTCGTTAAATACTCAAGTGAAGAATATATCATACCAAAAAACCGAAATAATATTTAGCAAAGCCTGAATAGGTATTTCGGTAACTGAGTTGCCGTCTTCAGTGACCTGTGAAGTGGAAGAGATTAGCAAATCCACAGTATCTCACAAGATATTCTACAGAAATTAATATCGATAGTGATGGTCACTCTCGGTGCTAATTTCTTCACAAGTAGCCGCTACCTGTGTTACTCTCTTCACATCGTGCGTAATATGCGATTTACAACTCTTGTTACGTAATAACTAATATATGATAATATAATCATACTCCATGGCACTGAATGCGAGACCACAGTTTAGAAAAAGTATATTTTCTGAACTGTGGCGGGACCTAAATCTGCATATAATATCACTATTCTGTTTTTTTTTTGATATTTCAACAACACGAAATGAAGATCCTATAAGGTTCGGAAGTCGTAAGCACCAGGAAAGACTTCATTAGGCAAAAAATTCCATTACTTGGCGGTTCTACTGATGCAAGATGCTTGATAGAGAGGAGTCTGGCATGCGTCGAGACTGAAAAGATCTGGTAATTGATGGGGATCTGATGAAATTTGCAATGTCATTTGTGAAAATCGAATGAAGCAAGCCATATCCTTCATGATCGTGTCTTTGAACATCCACTTTGTATTGTTCAGATTTCGAGGTCGAGCAGCTCTATTGTACTGGAACAAAAATCTTTCCTTCTCTTTCACAATATAGAGAATGATAATAAGTCGTGATAACCGACGATCAACATTTTCAGCCCATTTTCGGATCGAAGTAGTTCCAAATCTATGTATTATCTGATGATTATCATATGGAACATTCTTGTCTCAGCGACTTACTACTGGAGAAACGATGAGAAAATACTTCTCTGACATATGGAATTTGTTGATAACTTTTCCGAATCTCCATTCGATAAAGACCGATCGCTCTTCAGTAGCATTTTGTATGAATCAACGGTTGCACAGGAGTAGCTCCTTCAGGAATGATGTTGCTTTCATTCAATTTCTGAGTCTGAGGGAATTACTCAGGGTGAATCATCTTCCAGAAGGAATACAATTACCTGCAGATTCCTGAGAGAAAATATCTCTCCCACACTCTGAATTAGTTCAAATATAAGGAATCCATGTACGATGGATTGCTGGCACGACAAATCAAATCAAATCAGTGAAATTTTGATTGGTAGTGTATCAGATGGAGAAATCAAGTATTGTAATGCTGTTAAGGAGCTGGATCAGACTACGATAGAAGTGCTGAAGTTGACTGAACATTTCTGAAAAATGTTGTGGATGAACAATCACAAATTCTATATTTCTATATATTGGTCATATGTGTCCATTGAAAAAACTGAGCATTCTATAGTATATAGTATAGTATAGTGTTTTTGAAAGTGAACAAACCCCCCGCCTCATTCCAGAAGAATTATCTGATAACAATTTCAACATATGATTCATTTCTGAAATAGACATTCCAGATATCATTACAGGTCTCAATAAAAAAAGGATCTGGTCCTGACGGTATACCATGCATCGGTATTTATGAAATTGTGTGAGTCAATATATATATGTTATTCAACAAATCTTCCATTTCTGGAGAGTTTCCGTATGAATGGAAGATTGCCCAAATAATACCAATACATAAATTGGGAACTCGTACAGATGGCAGCCATCATCACACAGAAATCATTTCTGTCTGAAAGCTACTAACCAATCCACCAATATGGGTTTGTTTAAAAAAAGGGGGGTGTATCCAACTTGGTTCCCTTTGTACAGAATGTATTTGATAACATGGAACAGTGCATAACATTGGAAGAGTGCCCTCAGTACCAGGAAATTTGTCGCCAATTAGCGTTACCCGCCGATTTGAGAACCTGTCTTAGCACTAACATGAAAGAGATCGATAAAATTATAGAATATATGAAGAGAACAGAGTTACTGAAGAAGATTTAAAAAGAAAGAGGGATACTAATGAGTTTGTCATGAAATCAAGGAGATAAATACATGGCCAATGACCATAGCAGTCGACGCCAAAACTTAGAAAAAAAAAAAAATGGAACACGGAGTTCCTATGTGCGGTGTACACCGATTTTTCGAAAGCATTTGATAAGGTACATCACTCTACTCTGATATTGAAGCTATCAAATTTCGGTGTGCACGATTATCTGTTGAAATTCCAAGAATCGTATATTACTGAGAGATAGCAGTATGTCGCTTCGAATAATGTGAAGTCAGCCAATTGCTTGATTACTTCAGGGGTTTCGCAGGACTCACATTTGGGCCCCATTGCATTCAGCATAATTGTAAGTGAGGTTGGAGACTGCTTTGAATTTTCGAAATTTGCTACGTATGCTGACGATTTGGAAGTTTATCAGAGGATTGAAAAAAGATCAGATCATATTTTCATCCAGGAAGATCTTGACAGACTCCAAATCTCCTGCAATACAAATGATAATTCATCAATACAGACAAATGTTACAAAATCCTATTTCCTCGACCACCAAACTATATCACCGAAAATGTGCAAATCATTAATCAGGTAATATCAACAACAGAGGAAGTTCGCGATCTCGGCGTGATTCTGGATACAAAATTATCTTCTGGATCACACATTCAATCAATTGCCAGGAAAGCACTCCGTACTCTAAGATTCATTTCAGGAAACACCAAAGAATTCCGAAACTATTCATCTGTTACTACACTATACAAATCTTCAGTCAGGCCAATTCTCGAACTTTGTTTTACAATTTGGAACCCGGTTTATGAGAAATATGTTGATCAAATTGAACATGTTCAGAAAAAATAATTTGAATTACAGATTCTCTCGTCTTCGTCTCTGGTGGAACTATGAAGAAAATTTTAATTTTTACAAAATAGAGAATCTCTTCGTTAGAAGAGATTTTGTGGACTTATTGATCACTTACAGAATTCTCAACAGTTATATCGATTCCGAAACATTTACAGAATCATTGTAGTCCTAGAACTGTTAGGAATCGACTCACATTATACCCACCGCCTTTCCCAACCAATTTTTATAGTAATTCACCCCTTATAAGGTGTATGAACTCATACAATACGATCTGCTACTCTGATGTTGATATATTTCACCTGAATTTGAATGGGTTCAAGAGACAATTGAGGGCCTGTTTGCTGAATATCTACACTTCATAATTAACTACAATTGAAGGAAATAACAAAGTGTAACTATATCTTCTCATTTTATTGAAGTCGGTCATTACCTACCTGTTGAAATGGATTATGTTTTTGGTATATTTTCCTCTACAATGATATATTGGATTAGTTCAAACCCACATAGCTTGCAGCTCATGTGAATGGGAACATACTTCGTTACCCTGTATCATCCTATTATTGGAAGAGCTTCATATAGCTCATCTGTTGGATGATCTCGTTACCTTGAATAAATGAATGAATAAATAAATTTGCGATATTGAGAAATCACTCTGTATTACGATATTGTCGGAGCAAGTCTTTTATCTAGAACTGAGATAAATGCAGATGACCGTTTTAAGTGGATATTCAAATCCAACAAATCTCATTTCCATAAACGTAACTGCTAGTTCCACACCACTAATTCCATCAATAAAAAGTGTAATCGCAATCTTCTTCGAATGAGTTATTCAAATGGAATGAATAGGTTAGGATAAATGAGGGCGAGTTTGTTTTTGATGCAAATTGTTGGAGCATTTACAATCAAAACGTGAATCCTTGATTTATTCTTTATTTTGGTAATTGGAGATTTTGGGTACGTCAAGAGCATATTCAAAAATCATAATATCAGTTTCATTTCGACATATAATTGACTATTTATCGCGAAATGGACTATGCTTACTATCTGATGAACGATATGAAAGAAAGAAAGAAACAATCTTCAACCAAATTACATTGACTACTGTTTTTGGCAAGTCAGTTATGGCAAAAACTAATATATGGATTGAAAGTGTAGGAAATATTGTATAGGAGTGAATAAAGAGAATATTGAAAAAATCAAAACGTTGAACACTTCAGTTGGTTCATGGTGAATCAATTCCATCGGATACAAAAAAAAAGTGTAGGCATGAATTACACACGAAATACAACACATTGCATATTCACACATGCAAATATACAAATATTCGCAAAACGTTAGAATCACTTCCAATCTATTCAGATGAGATGTGGCCTTTCCATAGTTCCCCTCCGAGTAGAGCCATCTATCCAACAGATCTGTAGCGACTTGGTAGCTCATCTGTTACAGTGTACAGCGTAGGGGCTGGTACGGTTGGTGGTTGGCACAAAGAACCATGGGTTTTCGGTAGATTCTCTAAAACCTAATTCAGATCTCTTGCTGTTAGATGGCGTTCAACATGCATTACCACATGTTGCTCCCATTTGCTCTCTTGAACGTTTTATATACTGTCACGACCAAGTCTCTGGTCAGCCGACACAGATCTGTCTCGAATTTGCTAGACGATTTGGATTTCACAAGCAAACTTGTCCATCAGTGATATTTCGCAGGATGATAAAAATGGAGTAAGTATTGTTCAATAGGTGCATTTTCCATACTTGATGTAGATAGAGAAAATTTTCGCAACTTTGGCATCAGAAATATTGATATTTTGACAGAAAAGTGCTATCATCCAACAAAAAACAACATAGAGCAGTAATACTATCATCCAGGCATTCATGCATACAGAATGATTCATCAATCAGGAAGGCATGTTGAATAAAAATTCGTCTATCTGAACAGCCAAGAAAACAGAACAGTTTCGAACAAAACCCATTAAAACTTGTTGGAACTAGTATTGATGTATCTTCGGGGATCAGTAATAGGTCACACCCATTGAGCCGTGGAGATATTGAGAAATTTCAATCTCGTCTGGAAGAATCTAATTCCGGAAAGTTCAACGAGATGAAACTCCTAATACTCTTCGGAGCAAAAGTAATTTCATTACCTCAGACAGAATATCACATGGAAAGAGAACAATGCTCGTCTTTAGATCAACAAGGTATGCAATGAAAGGTGGAGACGCATTTATCAAAATCGAACACAGTGTCCCAGTATTCATGCTGCAATAAAATATCTTGGCAGTTCTAGAGGGTGGAATATTGAAATTCTCATGAATCAATAATATGATTATTTTCTGGCTTGACATGAAACGATCCTGATATTCTCATTCTAAAGGACTCAGTATATATTTCTGAGGATTCAATAACAATTCAGGATAACTTTTTCAACGTATGAAACTGTCAATAGAAGGATTGTACAATCTTTTATAACCTTGAATTTGACCATTCAGCATCAATATAGAAACAACGTATGAAAAAACAGTACAATAATATTCTGATTCGTTCTGCTTTGTTCTGCTTTGTTCTGCTTCGTTCTGCGTTCGTTCGCTTTGATCTGCTTGATTCTGCATTGTTCTCATTTGTTCAGCCTTGTTCTTATTTGTTTTGTTTTATTCCGCCTTGTTATGATTCGATAAACGTATGAAAGTTTTGCAACATACTGAATCATACATCACATTCTTCAGACCGATTTCGAAGCAAGTTCGATTTCTTCTGATGAAATTCTGAATGGAGAAGACACGGTACAGATTCCAAATCAAGACATTCGATTCACTCCAAGACGGACCTGAGTATACTTGTGGTAGGTGTGCTCACAGCTACCGCTTATAGGCGTTACCAAAAATATTTCCAAATGGAAAGAATGCATTTGCTGTGGAACGAGCACATATTGAAATTTCCGAATGTCTCACGATTTTCATTTGTTTTGGCGTTATTCGCTTGCTCAGAAACTGAAAATTTCGCAAATCATTATACGTGAACTCAAATAACTTGCAGAATCGATGTCTGGTTTATTGCGTTAGAATGCTAGAAGATTAGTTTTGTTAGTGTCGAAAGAATGCAGATTGGACTTATACCACTCTCTCACAGTAGCAATATCCTGAAATACCCAACAATATACTGGAAGAATGTGCATTCATCGGAGTCTATTATGAGAAGCATATTCCGGATTAGTTCCCATCAATCACCACTTCGACAAGTGGGAAATCATAGAGGCATCAACATTTCCATACCAAAAAGATCAATAGTAGAAATTATGCAGGATTCGAAGCGAGATATCAGCCGATCAGAAATTCCTTCGACCATGTTTCCGAGGGACCTCGAAGGAAAATATCGGCGTGAGGGCGACCTCCCTACTCGAATAGGAGGCGTGCGAAAAAATTCAGCATAGATTCCCCAAGGGAAAATAAAAAATGGAAACACGTTTTTGAAGTTTTGCCGGACGAACAAAATTTAACACCAAAGCCATATTAAATTTTGATTGACTACTTTCGTAAATAATTCGAGCTGTTGCGTCTGATAAACGCACGAGAGGATTGTCATGACTAGATCATTGTGATTATTGGAGATAACTCGATTCTGAACTGCTCGGAAAATCAAAATTATTCTAGAGAATAAAACATTTATGATCAGACCGAAATCATTTTTTTTCACATTTTGGCGGACACACGAAAATTTTCATTATGATTGAAATAAGTTGAGATAGTGATCCGAAGATTTGACTGATCAAGCATTATGGAATAGAAAACTTCATGCAATGATAAATGGATGATATTTCAACACTTCCTGATACTCTCGACAACTCTCAAGTGGTTTGATGAAATGGACTGTATATATACAGGGTGTCCTTAAAAGGTCTTCACAAAAAGCTACCACATATACTTCAGACCAAAACAATTCGATACAAGCAAACTTACCTCAGTAAAAAGTTGCTTAGTTTGGGCGCTAGACGGCTCTGAAGTTGAAATTTTCAAATCGATTTTGCTTCATAACTTTTGAACGGCTCATGATATTTTTTTAAAATTTGGTACGTTGGCATAGACTCATCGGGCAATGAAACTCATATCATAATCATAATGAATATCATTCCATGGGCGTAGAACTTGATTTTTTCAGTAAATAAACATCTAAAACTCCTACGCCAATGGAAAAAAATCAGTTTCAATATGAAATCTAAATTATTCAACTCATTCACTACAAAAAAGGTACTCTTGACAAAAGTCGATTCCTCTCATGGTTTCGACAAAATTTTAATTTTAGTGATTTAGAGCATAATTAATAATAAAACGATTAACACATATTTCATAAAAATTGTTCAAAATGTTCACCATTTCCACGTATACAAAGATTTATACGACGCAAAAAGTTGAAATGTACTCTTTGCATAACTTCTTCATCGCCAGTAAGATTATTCGTCGCCTGTTGGATACGTTGCCATAATTGTTCTACAGTATTCACAGGGGTCTTGTAAACCGTAGACTTGAGATAACCCCATACAAAATAATCCATCGGTGTTAAGTCTTGAGAACGTGGTGGCCAATTCACGGGTGCATCATTACCTCTACCTATCCATCTGTCTGGGTACTGTTGGTTTAAAAAATTCCTAACATCCACCGAAAAATTTGGTAGAGCTCCATCGTGCATAAACCACATATCTACCCGATGTTGGAGTGGTAAATCTTCCAACAAATTTGGCAACGTATTTCGTAGATGTTGTAAATACATGTCTCCTGTTAATCTTTGTGGAAGTATGACAGGACCAATTATAAAATTTCCTATTATTCCAGCCCAAACGTTGATTTTGAATTCGTGTTGAAAATGGTTTATTTTAATGGAATGAGGATTTTCAATTGCATAAACGTGTTCATTATGGAAATTAGTTATTCCTCTTCTCGTGAAACAGGCTTCATCAGTGAACAAAATATTCTTTCCAAAGTTCAGATTTATTTCTCTTTGCAAATCAATGAACCTACAAAACATCAGACGACTTTGTGAATCATGGATTAATAAATCTTGAACTGGCGTCTTGTGGTATGGGTATAATAATTGTTCTCTTAGTACTTCATAAACGGCATTCCTAGAAACTTCTAGTTCATTACTTATCCGTCTAGTACTCAATTCTGGATTTTCTTCAATACGGTCTAAAATTTCTACTTCGACTTCGGGAATCCTTACATAACGCTGTCTTCCATAATCACCAGTTCTAGGAGCAAAATGACCGGTCTCCCGAAGACGTCTCTCAACTGCAGCAAAGGTTGGGTGGCTTGGTACGCGACGATTTGGAAACCTTGCCGAATACACCCTCACACTCTCTCGACCATTTCCTTGACAATATCCGAATACCAATAACATATCGGTGTATTCTTCATTGGTGTATTGTACGGCCATGATAAATCAGAAAAGTCCGATATCAACAATCAACGTCAATAAAACTCGACAAATCAACACAGATGAAACTATGGAAACCAAGAATGTGAATATCACTGTTTTCGAGCAGATAATAATAGTCTTCAGAAAAAAAACCAGTGCTACTTATTTTCAATAGAAATAACCTATGCAAAAAGTACATCTCAACTTTTTGCGTCGTATAAATCTTTGTATACGTGAAAATGGTGAACATTTTGAACAATTTTTATGAAATATCTGTTAATCGTTTTATTATTGATTATGCTCTAAATCACTAAAATTAAAATTTTGTCGAAACCATGAGAGGAATCGACTTTTGTCAAGAGTACCTTTTTTGTAGTGAATGAGTCGAATAATTTAGATTTCATATTGAAACTAATTTTTTCCCATTGGCGTAGGAGTTTTAGATGTTTATTTACTGAAAAAATCAAGTTCTACGCCCATGGAATGATATTCATTATGATTATGATATGAGTTTCATTGCCCGATGAGTCTATGCCAACGTACCAAATTTGAAAAAAATCTCATGAGCCGTTCAAAAGTTATGAAGCAAAATCGATTTGAAAATTTCAACTTCAGAGCCGTCTAGCGCCCAAACTAAGCAACTTTTTACTGAGGTAAGTTTGCTTGTATCGAATTGTTTTGGTCTGAAGAATATGTGGTAGCTTTTTGTAAAGACCTTTTAAGGACACCCTGTATATACGCCATACGCCATAGGGGGTAATTCTTCACTCTTCACAGCCGGTCAAAGGGCCCTTTCTGATGAGGTGCCGTGTTGGTATTATGATTAGTACCTCCAAAACACAGCGTAATCCAGAACTTGCACTTTCCGGGATAAGCAAGTGGGTAATCGTCACAATCGTAATTCTGTTCGCGCCGATAACTTATAATTGAGGTAGGTAGTACCTGACATGAGTGATCGTATTCTGCAATTTTTTGGCAAGTGGTTCGTCTCGGCTTGTCTTCCGATTTTTCAATTTGCTGAGGCGTGCGCCGTTCAGTGTCTTTGAGCGCGAAATCTACTTTTCAAAAAAAGATTGAAGCAATCACTAATATTGAGGCATAAATTGAGTACCAACTTGAGTTTGTTGTCGTACCACTTTCCATGGATATGATAGGCCAGATTATCAAAGAAGCGCCTAACACTGGGGTAATCACAGCGGTCATCCTACTCTTTCCACCATCAATATTCCCACGTGGAACTTCTTCGAACTCGACTTTGAACAGAGTATTCGGAAACAAAAACGCACCACATCCAGTCGATCGATTCATTTCACGTTCCGCACCCTCAGCCCAATCGGCGTTATCTAGAAGACAAAAACCGACAATTGCTCGACTATACATAATGACTCCATTTGCGTTTTGGTTGGGCTGTAACCCAGACTCTATTTTCACTGGGAGAATTCTACGAAAACACTCGTTGTTCAAGATGATTGACAAGATTGTTATGATCTTTGGACATTTTCATCTCCGAGAAATGTGGATGTGAGAATTTGCTCTCTAATTTCTCACATGCTCCGTATTCGCATCAGATAAGGCTGTGATAGTACTACATGAATCAGATACAGAATGATTCAATCAGATACGAAATAATTACTCAACTAGTTTTCTTCTGATCCTACACGAAATATCACTCGTCCTGAATTCAATGTTCATTATTGGTATGTCAGAAATCATAAGAGATAGATAATCGGTTGAATGAATGGGAGAAATATATGCAGCCAATAGTTGCAACCCATTAGAATCCTCTCTACTTCAATCAATTCCTGAACGAATGGAACATTACTGCACGACCCAGAGCTTATTAATTGTGAACAACCCATGCAATTTGCTAACGAATGAGGTGTTATATACATGCATCAACCAGTGAAATCAATCATTTCATCCTTTCAAAAAAAAAACCGAATTCCGCACAACGCAATGATGTATCGATTTCCTTCCGGCATTTATCAGCGGTCACGGAGCAGAGAAACACCCTAATATTAGGGTAGTGAACGTGAGAGATGCGACCCAATTAGATAATCAATATATTGTGAGTTAGCTAACCCTCTCATTCCAACGATCTCCAAGTAAGAATCTTGTGTTAGTTAGTGAGAATATATACAACTCAGATGAAACAAAAATGAGTAACCCATAGCATTTAGAAAAATCAGGAGCACCTTCTCAAATGAGACAATTCACTCACTTCCACAAGAGGTCTTCTGTTCATAGTTCAGCCATCATTTGTGACTCCAACTCAATGAAAAATTAAACAAAAATTAGTTCTAACGGCTTTGGAATTATAATCAAAGTTCAAGTTATACGTGTTGTGGAATCATTTCGCTGGCACGGAAAACTCATTCAACTCGTTTGAAACTTCACAATTAATGCTCTCAAAAAATTAGTACCACTCCATGCTCGTCGTACAGTATACGATATAACTCAACATGAACGCGATTTCAATCGGTTTTAAATTGAAGCCGAACATTTTTTTCTGTATCAATTTTCGACAATTAATAGATAATTGAAGGAAGTAGTCCATTCTCGAAGTGGAGTTAGTAGATTAGAGTAGGAAAACTCAAAGTCATCTCTACAATATTTAATGCTGTGGTTGGATTAATTGTAAATGGTGAAAATGGTGAGACATGTTTCGGACATATATATGTCCATCTTCAGTCTTAACAATCGGCGTAAATCTACAAGAAATTAAGTAAGGTATGGTAATAAACCTATAGGTTATGTTTAACTCACATGGTTAGAGATGAAAGTCAATACATTAAAGTCAAAATTTTGAAATTATATAATGAAATGGGATTCAAACCCATCTATACGAGAGCCCCATTAGGGGGGTTGGAAATTGAAAGCACTCTTCAGTTGGAAGGTTTGAAGAATCGAGTGATACAAAGTGATGTCAATCGCCATTTTTGTACAGGTACGAGTATGAGTACCAACTGTACAAAATAAATTCAAAACTGAAATAAATTATTGAAAGAGATTATTCTGTACGGTACAAGGATTAACAAGAAAACTGTATAAAGTTGTCAGCTGCCATCTATATAATTGGTTATGAAGTTAAACAAGGAGACTGTGAAATTTTTTTTTTTAAACTGTAATATTATTATCTTTGGCTGTAACAGAAAATAGTATATGGGTGTAATGAAGGACTGTATGAAACATTGTTATTCGAGCTATAATGTTGAGGAGGCAAGGTTCATAGTAAAGTTATAATCACAGAAGGAATTTTAAGGAATTGAAAAATGATAGGGAGTCAAAATGAGTTTGTTCGTTTAACGAGATAGAGTTTGGATCTATTTGGGATTTATTAATTTCGAAAATTTCTAAAATGTTAAGTTTATTACTCTTAGTCAAAATGAGTTTGTTCGTTTAACGAAATAGAGTTTGGATCTATTTGGGATTTATTAATTTCGAAAATTTCTAAAATGTTAAGTTTATTACTCTTATTACAAATATGTAAGATTTCTAGATTATTTTTGATATCAAAATTGTGTTGGTTGTTAATTATGTGGTTGACGAAAGAACTTTTTGAGACATAGTCTTCATGATCACGGTTACTAGGGAATTTTGAAATTATGGATGTGTGCTCATGTACCCTTTGTGAAATTTTTCTGCCCGTTTGACCGATATAAGTACCTTTACAGTTGGAGCAATTGAGTTTATATACTCCTGACTTTTCCATCAGGGGGACTTTATCTTTTGAATTAATGAGATTTAAAGCTAATGTATTATTCGTATAAAATGAGATTCTGATATCAGGATCAAATCTATGAAAAATGTTTTTTAAATCATTGGAAACTTTACGTAAATATGGAATGGAGGAATAGCGAATGTGGTTGGGAGGAGATAGCAAATTATGATTGATATTCTCAGAGACATGACGATGATAAATTTTGTTAACTATGTGTTGTGGAAAGCCATTATTGTAACCAATTTGGCGTATGATATTCAGTTCCTTATCAAAGTTATCTTGGGACATAGGTATAGCAAAAAGACGTGAAAAGAGAGAATTGAAAGATGCATGTTTCTGGGAATCAGGATGGAACGAACAAAAAGGTATAATAGTATCTGTATGTGTAGGTTTACGGTAGATTGAAAACTCTAATTTATTATCTGTAGTTCTTGTAATGAGCAAGTCAAGGTAAGGGATACAATTATCTTTTCATATTTCCATGGTGAATGTGATTGCAGGGTGAAGAGAGTTTAAGAAGACTAGTAATTCATTGAGTTCGTTATGGGTACCGGAAAATAAAATGATAGTGTCATCTACATATCTGTAGTAAAATATGATTTTGTCAGAAAGTTTTGAATTTCTTAAACAATGACAATCTATAGAAGACGGAAAAATGTGAAATTGAATTTGTAAGATTCATCAACGAACAGGAAATAATAAAAAAGATACATAACAAAATAGTCAATTTTTTCACTATTTGATTCACCCTCTTTCCCCTACGGTGGTACAAATTCAATTTCACATTTTTCTATGGATGTTACTAAATATTCCTGTGAAAGATTCATCAACGAACAGGAAATAATAAAAAAGATACAAAACAAAATGGTCAATTTTTTCACTATTTATGTCACCCTCTCCCCCCTACCGTGGTACAAATTCAATTTCACTTTTTTCCATCTTCTATAGATGTTACTGGATGTTACTGTGGAAAATTTATCAACGAACAGAAAAAAATAAAAAAGATACATAATAAAATGGTTAATTTTTTCTCCATTCAATTCACCCTTTCCCCCCTACGGTGTTACAAATCCAGTATTTCATTTTTTTCTTCTATGGATTTCACACATTATGTCTGTCAAATAACTTTCAATGAATATACACTTTGAGAGATATAGAAGGAATTTTTTTCCACTTTTTTTCCACTCGTGTTTCCAATCCTCTATGGTGCTAATAATTCGATATCGAATGAATTCGTACATTTATATCATGTGATATATCTTATTATCTCCTTGGTGGTGCGAATTATCATGTGAATTTTATAATAAATTGTCAGGTCGTGGATCGTGTATGGGTACCTTTAGTGACTCGAATACATGCAGCCACGCTTTTTTCTAAACCCTGGCTGGAACTTTCGTGGCTAACTTCACACAAACAGATCAACGGGTGTGAAAACAGCAACGGTTTTACAGCAACGGTTTTTTTTTTCTTTTTTTTTTCGTTTATGGTATTTCCTGGCGATTTTTTTATGTGAGTGCACCATTCCGCAGTTGTTGAAGAGGCTCTCAACAAGAAAATAATTAATGAAACAAAAACCACCCCTCAACAACCCTCCAAAGTAGAAAAATCTTGAAACAGTGAAACAGTTGAAAATACCCGTTGCTCGGGATTTTCCGACGGAAATGAACTAACTCACATCCGCTGAATACGCTCTATAGGGTGAAATAATTTGTGAACCAAAAACTACCCCTCAGCAACCCTCCGGAGTAGAAAAATATTGTTACAATTGAAATACCCGTTGCTCGGGTTTTTCCGACGGAAATGAACTAACTCACATCCGCTGAATACGCTCTATAGAGTGAAATAATTTGTGAACCAAAAACAACCCCTAAACAACCCTTCGAAGTAAGAAAATTCTTGAAACAGTTAATATACCCGTTGCTCGAAATTTTTCGACGGAAATGAACTGATTCACATCTGCTGAATACGCTCTATAGGGTGAAATAATTTGTGAATCAAAAACTACCCCTCAACAACCCTCCAAAGTAGAGACATCTTGAAACAGTTAAAAATACCCGCTGCTCGGGTTTTTCCGATGGCAATGAACTAACTTACATCCGCTGAATACGCTCTATAGGGTGAAATAATTTGTGAATCAAAAACTACCCCTCAACAACCCTTCGAAGTAAGAAAATTCTTGAAACATTTAATATTCCCGTTGCTCGAGTTTTTTCGACGGGAATGAACTAACTCACATCTGCTGAATACGCTCTATAGGGTGAAATAATTTGTGAATCAAAAACTGCCCCTCAACAACCCTCCAAAGTAGAGACATCTTGAAACAGTTAAAAATACCCGTTGCTAGGGTTTTTCCGACGGCAATGAACTAACTTACATCCGCTGAATACGCTCTATAGGGTGAAATAATTTGTGAATCAAAAACTACCCCTCAACAACCCTTCGAAGTAAGAAAATTCTTGAAACATTTAATATTCCCGTTGCTCGAGTTTTTTCGACGGGAATGAACTAACTCACATCTGCTGTATAAGCTCTATAGGGTGAAATAATTTGTGAATCAAAATCTACCCCTCAACAACCCTTCGAAGTAAGAAAATTCTTGAAACAGTTAATATACCCGTTGCTCGAGTTTTTTCGACGGAAATGAACTAACTCACATCTGCTGAATACGCTCTATGGGGTGAAATAATTTGTGAATCAAAAACTACCCCTCAACAACCCTCCAAAGTAGAGACATCTTGAAACAGTTAAAAATACCCGTTGCTCGGGTTTTTCCGACGGCAATGAACTAACTTACATCCGCTGAATACACTCTATAGGGTGAAATAATTTGTGAATCAAAAACTACCCCTCAACAACCCTTTGAAGTAAGAAAATTCTTGAAACATTTAATATTCCCGTTGCTCGAGTTTTTTCGACGGGAATGAACTAACTCACATCTGCTGTATAATCTCTATAGGGTGAAATAATTTGTGAATCAAAATCTACCCCTCAACAACCCTTCGAAGTAAGAAAATTCTTGAAACAGTTAATATACCCGTTGCTCGAGTTTTTTCGACGGAAATGAACTAACTCATATCTGCTGAATACGCTCTATGGAGTGAAATGATTTGTGAATCAAAAACTACCCCTCAACAACCCTTCGAAGTAAGAAAATTCTTGAAACAGTTCATATTCTCGTTTCTCGAGTTTTTTCGACGGTAATGAACTAACTCACATCTGCTGAATACGCTCTATAGGGTGAAATAAATTGTGAATCAAAAACTACCCCTCAACAACCCTCCAAAGTAGAGACATCTTGGAACAGTTAAAAATACCCGTTGATCGGGTTTTTCCGACGGCAATGAACTAACTTACATCCGCTGAATACGCTCTATGGGGTGAAATAATTTGTGAATCAAAAACTACCCCTCAACAACCCTTCGAAGTAAGAAAATTCTTGAAACATTTAATATTCCCGTTGCTCGAGTTTTTTCGACGGGAATGAACTAACTCACATCTGCTGTATAAGCTCTATAGGGTGAAATAATTTGTGAATCAAAATCTACCCCTCAACAACCCTTAGAAGTAAGAAAATTCTTGAAACAGTTAATATACCCGTTGCTCGAGTTTTTTCGACGGAAATGAACTAACCCACATCTGCTGAATACGCTCTATAGGGTGAAATAAATTGTGAATCAAAAACTATCCCTCAACAACACAACAACCCTCCGAAGTAGAAAAATATTTTTACAATTGAAATACCCGTTGCTCGGGTTTTTCCGACGGAAATGAACTAACTCACATCTGCTGGATACGCTCTATAGGGTGAAATAATTTGTGAATCAAAAACCACCCCTCAACAACCCTTCGAAGTAAGAAAATTCTTGAAACAGTTCATATTCTCGTTTCTCGAGTTTTTTCGACGGTAATGAACTAACTCACATCTGCTGAATACGCTCTATGGGGTGACATAATTTGTGAAACAAAAACTACCCCTCAACAACCCTTCGAAGTAAGGAAATTCTTGAAACAGTTAATATACCCGTTGCTCGAAATTTTTCGACGGAAATGAACTGACTCACATCTGTTGGATACGCTCTATAGGGTGAAATAAATTGTGAATCAAAAACTACCCCTCAACAACCCTTCGAAGTAAGAAAATTCTTGAAACAGTTCATATTCTCGTTTCTCGAGTTTTTTCGACGGTAATGAACTAACTCACATCTGCTGAATACGCTCTATGGAGTGACATAATTTGTGAAACAAAAACTACCCCTCAACAACCCTTCGAAGTAAGGAAATTCTTGAAACAGTTAATATACCCGTTGCTCGAAATTTTTCGACGGAAATGAACTGACTCACATCTGCTGGATACGCTCTATAGGGTGAAATAAATTGTGAATCAAAAACTACCCCTCAACAACCCTTCGAAGTAAGAAAATTCTTGAAACAGTTCATATTCTCGTTTCTCGAGTTTTTTCGACGGTAATGAACTAACTCACATCTGCTGAATACGCTCTATAGGGTGACATAATAATTTGTGAAGCAAAAACTACCCCTCAACAACCCTTCGAAGTAAGAAAATTCTTGAAACAGTTAATATACCCGTTGCTCGAAATTTTTCGACGGAAATGAACTGACTCACATCTGCTGGATACGCTCTATAGGGTGAAATAATTTGTGAATCAAAAACTACCCCTCAACAACCCTTCGAAGTAAGGAAATTCTTGAAACAGTTAATATACCCGTTGCTCGGAATTTTTCGACGGAAATGAACTGACTCACATCTGCTGGATACGCTCTATAGGGTGAAATAATTTGTGAATCAAAAACTACCCCTCAACAACCCTTTGAAGTGAGAAAATTCTTGAAACAGTTCATATTCTCGTTTCTCGAGTTTTTTCGACGGTAATGAACTAACTCACATCTGCTGAATACGCTCTATAGGGTGACATAATAATTTGTGAATCAAAAAATACCCCTCAACAACCCTTCGAAGTAAGAAAATTCTTGAAACAGTTAATATACCCGTTGCTCGAAATTTTTCGACGGAAATGAACTGACTCACATCTGCTGGATACGCTCTATAGGGTGAAATAATTTGTGAATCAAAAACTACCCCTCAACAACCCTTCGAAGTAAGGAAATTCTTGAAACAGTTAATATACCCGTTGCTCGGAATTTTTCGACGGAAATGAACTGACTCACATCTGCTGGATACGCTCTATAGGGTGAAATAATTTGTGAATCAAAAACTACCCCTCAACAACCCTTTGAAGTGAGAAAATTCTTGAAACAGTTCATATTCTCGTTTCTCGAGTTTTTTCGACGGTAATGAACTAACTCACATCTGCTGAATACGCTCTATAGGGTGACATAATAATTTGTGAATCAAAAAATACCCCTCAACAACCCTTCGAAGTAAGAAAATTCTTGAAACAGTTCATATACCCGTTGGTCGAGTCTTTTCGACGGAAATGAACTCACATCCGGTGAATACTCTCAATAGGGTGAAATAACTTGTGAGACAAAAACCACCATTCAACGATCCTCCGATTCAGAAACATGATGGAATAGTGAATCAACCCGTTGCTCTATCTTCCAAATTGAAGAAACCTTTAGAACAGTTGGGACATACTTTGATGGTGATTTTTCTACTATGACACCATGATTTCCAGAGAAATAATTCATTACCGAAATTCCAAAAATTTATTAATTTCTGCACATGAGTCATTTCTGACATTCATGAAATACATCCAAAAACAAATATATAATCCATAATAAAATAAAACTGAAGGAAAATCCATCAAAAACAAAGATAGAAAGTCATATTCAATTAAATGTGTAACTATTGATGTAGCCTGATCTGAACCACATCATTAAAAAAAAAACAGATTCGTAAAATAAAATCTCAAAAACAAAAATATATTCCATCAAATACAAACTCAAAAAAAATGATTCCGTAATAACAAAACTAAATATCATTCCAACAAAAACAAACTGATAAAAAAAAATATGTTCTAATTGGTATCACATTGGTCATCAGTCTCGTTACAAATATCACAGCAACAATAAAAATCAGTTATTTACATATGGAGATACCTACTTGACTTTTGTTCTACTAATTTTGTGACATTCAAATTAAAAGTTGTGGGTGCTACAAATTTTTCAATTTGGTGAACTGATGTTTTGCGAAAATGCCGGACACTGAATATAATACCTAGCTTCAAGAAAATATACTCAAAATAATGTATCGATATCTCTGAGTGAACATAGGATTAAAAACAATTTTCGAATAAACTTCTTGCATGAGAAATAATTTTGTCCCAAAAAAATAATGCAGATCTGGAATGAAATTGATGCTATATAGGTATGTACATAGTTCCAGTCGAGCGATAGACGCGATTGATAATCCAAAATTTTACTGCAGAATGTTGTGATCCAGTGATAAACTTGGATATCCATACCGTATACTTTATAATTGAATTTTGGAACTATTTGGTATTAATTCTATTCCACAGGTCTGTATATGCCAAGGGTTGGCATTTTATACTGATCTGCTCATAGTTCTTAATTTTTTTCAATTTACATATTCATCTGTCATGTGTCGCATTCCACGTAAGATCGAAATTCATAATGACGTTATTTAGTATGTCTCTTGAACTCTAAGAAAGATAGTGATCAAGCATCATTGACATTTCGAAAAATAATTTTTACATAGTTTGCAAATATTTTCCAAGATCACACAATCACTGTGAAAATTTCTCAAACAAGTTTCACACTGGAAACTATCTATCTATCTATCACGTGAAGTATATTATGTAAACCCCACAGTTATATCCATCCCTCTGTTTGATATGGGATTTTTCTTCGATTTTTAATTTCGAGTTGAAACCGGTGTGTTTAAACTTATTATAGGTATCAATGAATTGTTCGAAGGTTTCCCGGAATTCCACCGCTTTCAACTGCGATTTTCCTCGCAGATCAATGAAAGTGAATGAATCGTCCTGAAAATTAACAAAAGCTATGACCCAATGATTTCGACTGGCCACAGTTCCAATAATTATTGGAAGAATCACTGTGGAGTTTTCAGATATTTCGGGAAAGTCATCGAAAAATTCCTTGACGATATGTTCACACTGATAAAATATTGCGTAGGTTTGATCGGTAATCAGTAATTTGTAATCCCTTTCGGCAGTGTGTTTGTTCATTATTGCTCTTAGGCAATAGTTAAGAGCGAAATCTGTCAACCATTGCTTATCGTACAAGGTTTTGAAATCTTCAAATTTCAATTCCGTAGATATGCCCGATTTAAACTTAGCTACTACATAGTTCCCATATTCTTTGCATTCTTTATAATAATCCATATTACACACAAGCCCATTTTCATGGAAACAGAGCTGTGTTTTTGAAGTTTGGATTTTGAATGCACTAGAAACCGTGTCAGTTGGGGACGGCGTTCCTGGATTTATTGAAATGTTTTCTTGTGTGTTCACTTTGTCCACAGAAAATATAAAACCTTTATCGTCTGTTGAATCATCTTTCGCTTCTTCTTTCAAGCTCAAAGATATAGTTTTTCTCAAACACTGTCTTAATTTTGTTCCATTACTCTCCAAGGATAATGTTTTTTTCTCATTATCTTTTGCTGCCAGACCTCTACCAGAGCCAGCAAGCCCAATGCCAGATTTGATGAAATTTTCCCTCACTTTGGGAGTACCGCCTCTTTTTGCAGTCGTCAATTCATTTTCCATATTTTTGTTTTTTAATGTCGAAGAAATGGTTTTTGACTTAATTTTTTTCAGAGCCCGTTTCAATGTTGTGCCTTTAAAATTATTACTCTTCAAGGGTAATTTTTTTTTCCATTGTTCTTCTGCTGACAAATTTTTATGTGAGCACTTATTAGCTGGTACAATGTCTGATGTTTTGATGAATTTTTTTTCCACTCTGGAAGTGACGCACCTCCTATTAGGACTACTTCTCCTTATCCTGCGCCTCGAAGTGCATCCTTTTTTAGGAATATTCAACGTTAATTCCTTGTGAACAGCCAAAATTCTTTTTCTGATTGATCTGATCACCCCACTGGTTTTCTGATTTTCTAATTCTTCAAGAACCAA
The DNA here is from genome assembly GCA_963576655.1 of Gastrophysa polygoni. NCBI lineage: Eukaryota > Metazoa > Arthropoda > Insecta > Coleoptera > Chrysomelidae > Gastrophysa > Gastrophysa polygoni. Next base: position 1,539,656 of record OY755092.1, read on the forward strand.
ATGCTTGACCACAGAAAACCAGTTTTCTACAGGAGCATTGCTCTGTCTCTTGCCAGATATAAGACTCGTCCATAACGGTAGAAACGGTACATATTTCCTCAACACTTTATTTAGGTATTTTTCATTATAATATTTGTTAACTTTCCCAGAACGATTTTGATTTTTTATCTTACGTTCCATCGTGATATATTTTATTTCGAATAATCTATAAAACGGACTCATCTTATATAGGGGATCTCTTGATCTGGGTTCTTCTGCAAGTTCGATATATTTGAATTCCTTTTCAAATTCATTCTCATTACAGCAAATGTCAAGAAGATCCTTCAGCGCCATTTGGACCTCCGAATTATAATCTCGGGAGCCCAATATCGTGACAAGATTCTCAAACCATTGCACCAAAGATGATAATTTTGTTAAATTGAATGCCGCTGCCATTATTTCCTTTATTTGGCTTATAACAGATTCGTCAAATGAAGCTTTTTTCACATCTTCTACGATATTTTTGAAAAAATGGGAACAGCATATGAATACTGGAGTAATATGTTGGAAATTCCTCGAATTATTGCTGTTTGTTTCTGAAGAAACTATTGCAAATGTAAATTCCAAATATTCTTCCAAATACATTTTATTAAAAAAATACATCACAGCATTTATCAATGCATAACTGAAATCAGTCACTACTCCGGAAAAAAGGGGCCACTTTCTTATATATGTTTCTGCAAAAACTTTGAATTTGGAGAGCCATACTCCAATAGACACGGCATCGTGTCGACAGCTAATCAATTCAGTGATTGGGATAATCCTTTCATTGAATCCGGTGAGTATGACCCCGGCATAATAAAAAACTCTTTTGTCTACAAATTTTGGTTTCCTCACTACATTGCCAGTGGCATCTAAATGTAGTGTGGGTTGAATACCGTCCTTACAACATCTGGAAACTATTTCTAATTGCTGTTTGCTGAACATATACACATGAAAGGGTTGTCCCACTTCTTTAATATAAGCTGTATTAATTCGTTGCATTAATATTAAATCAATGAGGTCATCTTTATCCCTGTCATTTCTTCCTAATTGTTGGGACCTCACTTTGCGGATGACAGCATCTGATTTAACACTCTGCAAATTTCAATTTGACATTTTTCAACATTCCCATAACAATTTTTCTTTCAACCCCTTTTAAATATCTGGTAACCGTTGCTAAGTGGTTGTAATTCAACGAAGAACTTAATACAGTTACCTGATGATCGCATTTTGAATGTATTCTTTCTATCGCATAAATGAATTTCTTACAATTATGTGTACAATATGCATAAATTTTGTAAATATCCTTCGATTTTATGAACCTCTTTGATTTGAAATTGATAACGCAAACATTATTGATCTCAAGAAATGTTTTTTTTGTTAACAAGAATATATATCCATCGGTGAGTTCTCCGTCACGTGATATATCATCCATTTCAACTGATTTCACGATAAAAGAACCTTCCAAGTGTTTGCAGTCTCTGTACGATGGAATTGACCAATTGTCTGTTTTCATATTCTTTGACTTCTCAGGTAAAACATGATCTTCCTCTGCATCAATTTGGCTCAAGCATAATAAAGAATTCGGAATAAATTCATTGGAAGTTGAAATATGTTCGAGTGATGTCATTGAAGAAATGTGTTCAGCATTGAGAACAGCATGGTTTTTTGGTATTGAAATGTCAAGTGTATTACAGTTGAACTCTGAATTCCGATTAATAGGTGAGAGTTTCGGTGAAATTTCCATAGGAACAGTAGCGCCGAATGAACTCTCATTATTCGAAAAACTGTAGGAGGGTCTGATCTGATTCATAGAATCCCTATTGAGATGTATAACCAATTTTGGGGTGGAAGCTATCTTGCTCGGGTGAGAGTTATCGGCACTTTTGACTAAAATATTTTGTAAAACTAGAATGGGAGGTTTTTGAAGATATGAAGAGAAAGATCTTGTATTTCTTCTGATGAATGTAATGATCGCTTTGCAGTTTCGCTGGTCTCGATCACCAAACATGATGAGAGAAGAATTTTGTATTATTTCGCTTGAAGGGGTTAGTTGAGTCAAATCTTCGTACGAATAATTTGGATAATTTGTCCTCAAGAATGAGCCCAAAATCTTCTCATCAACACGAGAAGGTCTACCAGGTTTCATATTTGAGTTTATTATGAAAACAAGATGTGTCTGAGCTGAGCAAAATGTAAGTAGGTACCTCCAACTAGAACGTTTATACCGAGGTTTATACTTCAATCCATAATATGAATGAACATTTACCTATAAATATCATTATATTAAGAACATCATGGGAAAATGAAGTCCTAAGACATGAACTATATTCACAAATACTTGAGGATCCTGTTTTCATGAACTGTAATTCCTGACTCTTGGGGATCCTGTAGACATTACCTGTCCAAGGTGTGCCCTATCTTCAATTCTGTTGAAAACAAAAAAAAATAGTATCTTGTATTTTCGCAATTGAGAATTGAACAGGCCTACTTTGATCGATGAACTCAAAGAACAAAAATATTCTACTATTCTAAATATTTATCAGATATAAGATAAATAAGTCATTTGAATATGTATGGTATTTTCATTCTGATTCAAGCGAGGGGTTGACCACTGGGGAAAAATGTGTATACTGGAACTCCCAAGGATCGGAATTCCCCGGGATTCATCGGAATTCCTACGAGTGGACTGACTACCTACCATAAGAATCTGAAAATCTCCTGAATTGAATATCTGCACATTCTCTTTCAGATCGGATTAATAATATGATAAGAAATATAAGTATTATATGAGAACATATTCATTTTTAGATTCTTATAGTAGGTCTCGTAGTAGGTATTCAGCAAATGTGATGTGATTTTTGACAGACACCGAAACATTGTTTGTCTATCGAAAAATACAAAATCCATACACAGTTTTTTTTTTCTGAATACAATGATGTATATCAAGTTGATTTTCGCGTAAAATTAGTTGACGAAACGAGAATATGAACTGTTACAAGAATTTTCTTACTTCGAAGGGTTGTTGAGGGGTAGTTTTTGATTCACAAATTATTTCACCCTATAGAGCGTATTCAGCGGATGTAAGTTAGTTCATTGCCATCGGAAAAATCCGAGCAGCGGGTATTTTTAACTGTTTCAAGAATTTTCTTACTTCGGAGGGTTGTTGAGGGGTAGTTTTTGATTCACAAATTATTTCACCCTATAGAGCGTATCCAGCAGATGTGAGTCAGTTTATTTCCGTCGAAAAATTTCGAGCAACGAGTATATTAACTGTTTCAAGAATTTTCTTACTTCGAAGGGTTGTTGAGGGGTAGTTTTTGATTCACAAATTATTATGTCACCCTATAGAGCGTATTCAGCAGATGTGAGTTAGTTCATTACCGTCGAAAAAACTCGAGAAACGAGAATATGAACTGTTTCAAGAATTTTCATACTTCGAAGGGTTGTTGAGGGGTAGTTTTTGATTCAGAATTTATTTCACCCTATAGAGCGTATCCAGCAGATGTGAGTCAGTTCATTTCCGTCGAAAAATTTCGAGCAACGGGTATATTAACTGTTTTAAGAATTTCCTTACTTCGAAGGGTTGTTGAGGGGTAGTTTTTGTTTCACAAATTATGTCACCCCACAGAGCGTATTCAGCAGATGTGAGTTAGTTCATTACCGTCGAAAAAACTCGAGAAACGAGAATATGAACTGTTTCAAGAATTTTCTTACTTCGAAGGGTTGTTGAGGGGTAGTTTTTGATTCACAAATTATTTCACCCTATAGAGCTTATACAGCAGATGTGAGTTAGTTCATTTCCGTCGGAAAAACCCGAGCAACGGGTATTTCAATTGTAAAAATATTTTTCTACTTCGGAGGGTTGTTGTGTTGTTGAGGGATAGTTTTTGATTCACAATTTATTTCACCCTATAGAGCGTATTCAGCGGATGTAAGTTAGTTCATTGCCATCAGAAAAACCCGAGCAGCGGGTATTTTTAACTGTTTCAAGAATTTCCTTACTTCGAAGGGTTGTTGAGGGGTAGTTTTTGATTCACAAATTATTTCACCCTATAGAGCTTATACAGCAGATGTGAGTTAGTTCATTTCCGTCGGAAAAACCCGAGCAACGGGTATTTCAATTGTAAAAATATTTTTCTACTTCGGAGGGTTGTTGTGTTGTTGAGGGATAGTTTTTGATTCACAATTTATTTCACCCTATAGAGCGTATTCAGCGGATGTAAGTTAGTTCATTGCCATCAGAAAAACCCGAGCAGCGGGTATTTTTAACTGTTTCAAGAATTTCCTTACTTCGAAGGGTTGTTGAGGGGTAGTTTTTGATTCACAAATTATTTCACCCTATAGAGCGTATCCAGCAGATGTGAGTCAGTTCATTTCCGTCGAAAAATTTCGAGCAACGAGTATATCAACTGTTTCAAGAATTTTCTTACTTCGAAGGGTTGTTGAGGGATAGTTTTTGATTCACAAATTATTATGTCACCCTATAGAGCGTATTCAGCAGATGTGAGTTAGTTCATTACCGTCGAAAAAACTCGAGAAACGAGAATATGAACTGTTTCAAGAATTTTCTTACTTCGAAGGGTTGTTGAGGGGTAGTTTTTGATTCACAATTCATTTCACCCTATAGAGCGTATCCAGCAGATGTGAGTCAGTTCATTTCCGTCGAAAAATTTCGAGCAACGGGTATATTAACTGTTTCAAGAATTTCCTTACTTCGAAGGGTTGTTGAGGGGTAGTTTTTGTTTCACAAATTATGTCAGCCCATAGGGCGTATTCAGCAGATGTGAGTTAGTTCATTACCGTCGAAAAAACTCGAGGAACGAGAATATGAACTGTTTCAAGAATTTTCTTACTTCGAAGGGTTGTTGAGGGGTGGTTTTTGATTCACAAATTATTTCACCCTATAGAGCGTTTCCAGCAGATGTGAGTTAGTTCATTTCCGTCAGAAAAACCCGAGCAACGGGTATTTCAATTGTAAAAATATTTTTCTACTTCGGAGGGTTGTTGTGTTGTTGAGGGATAGTTTTTGATTCACAATTTATTTCACCCTATAGAGCGTATTCAGCAGATGTGAGTTAGTTCATTTCCGTCGAAAAAACACGAGCAACGGGTATATTAACTGTTTCAAGAATTTTCTTACTTCGAAGGGTTGTTGAGGGGTAGATTTTGATTCACAAATTATTTCACCCTATAAAGCTTATACAGCAGATGTGAGTTAGTTCATTCCCGTCGAAAAAACTCGAGCAACGGGAATATTAAATGTTTCAAGAATTTTCTTACTTCGAAGGGTTGTTGAGGGGTAGTTTTTGATTCACAAATCATTTCACCCCATAGAGCGTATTCAGCGGATGTGAGTTAGTTCATTGCCGTCGGAAAAACCCGATCAACGGGTATTTTTAACTGTTCCAAGATGTCTCTAATTTGGAGGGTTGTTGAGGGGTAGTTTTTGATTCACAAATTATTTCACCCTATAGAGCGTATTCAGCAGATGTGAATCAGTTCATTTCCGTCGAAAAATTTCGAGCAACGGGTATATTAACTGTTTCAAGAATTTTCTTACTTCGAAGGGTTGTTGAGGGGTTGTTTTTGATTCACAAATTATTTCACTCTATAGAGCGTATTCAGCGGATGTGAGTTAGTTCATTTCCGTCGGAAAAACCCGAGCAACGGGTATTTCAATTGTAAAAATATTTTTCTACTTCGGAGGGTTGTTGTGTTGTTGAGGGGTAGTTTTTGATTCACAATTTATTTCACCCTATAGAGCGTATTTAGCAGATGTGAGTTAGTTCATTACCGCCGAAAAAACTCGAGAAACGAGAATATGAACTGTTTCAAGAATTTTCTTACTTCGAAGGGTTGTTGAGGGGTAGTTTTTGATTCACAAATCATTTCACTCCATAGAGCGTATTCAGCAGATATGAGTTAGTTCATTACCGTCGAAAAAACTCGAGCAACGGGTATATTAACTGTTTCAAGAATTTTCTTACTTCGAAGGGTTGTTGAGGGGTAGATTTTGATTCACAAATTATTTCACCCTATAGAGCTTATACAGCAGATGTGAGTTAGTTCATTCCCGTCGAAAAAACTCGAGCAACAGGAATATTGAATGTTTCAAGAATTTTCTTACTTCGAAGGGTTGTTGAGGGGTAGTTTTTGATTCACAAATTATTTCACCCTATAGAGTATATTCAGCGGATGTAAGGTAGTTCATTGCCGTCGGAAAAACCCGAGCAACGGGTATTTTTAACTGTTTCAAGATGTCTCTACTTTGGAGGGTTGTTGAGGGGTAGTTTTTGATTCACAAATTATTTCACCCCATAGAGCGTATTCAGCAGATGTGAGTTAGTTCATTTCCGTCGAAAAAACTCGAGCAACGGGTATATTAACTGTTTCAAGAATTTTCTTACTTCGAAGGGTTGTTGAGGGGTAGATTTTGATTCACAAATTATTTCACCCTATAGAGCTTATACAGCAGATGTGAGTTAGTTCATTTCCGTCGGAAAAACCCGAGCAACGGGTATTTCAATTGTAAAAATATTTTTCTACTTCGGAGGGTTGTTGTGTTGTTGAGGGATAGTTTTTGATTCACAATTTATTTCACCCTATAGAGCGTATTCAGCGGATGTAAGTTAGTTCATTGCCATCGGAAAAACCCGAGCAGCGGGTATTTTTAACTGTTTCAAGAATTTCCTTACTTCGAAGGGTTGTTGAGGGGTAGTTTTTGATTCACAAATTATTTCACCCTATAGAGCGTATCCAGCAGATGTGAGTCAGCTCATTTCCGTCGAAAAATTTCGAGCAACGAGTATATCAACTGTTTCAAGAATTTTCTTACTTCGAAGGGTTGTTGAGGGGTAGTTTTTGATTCACAAATTATTATGTCATCCTATAGAGCGTATTCAGCAGATGTGAGTCAGCTCATTTCCGTCGAAAAATTTCGAGCAACGAGTATATTAACTGTTTCAAGAATTTTCTTACTTCGAAGGGTTGTTGAGGGGTAGTTTTTGATTCACAAACTATTATGTCACCCTATAGAGCGTATCCAGCAGATGTGAGTCAGTTCATTTCTGTCGAAAAATTTCGAGCAACGGGTATATTAACTGTTTCAAGAATTTCCTTACTTCGAAGGGTTGTTGAGGGGTAGTTTTTGTTTCACAAATTATGTCACCCCATAGAGCGTATTCAGCAGATGTGAGTTAGTTCATTACCGTCGAAAAAACTCGAGAAACGAGAATATGAACTGTTTCAAGAATTTTCTTACTTCGAAGGGTTGTTGAGGGGTGGTTTTTGATTCACAAATTATTTCACCCTATAGAGCGTATCCAGCAGATGTGAGTTAGTTCATTTCCGTCGGAAAAACCCGAGCAACGGGTATTTCAATTGTAAAAATATTTTTCTACTTCGGAGGGTTGTTGTGTTGTTGAGGGATAGTTTTTGATTCACAATTTATTTCACCCCATAGAGCGTATTCAGCTTATGTGAGTTAGTTCATTTCCGTCGAAAAAACTCGAGCAACGGGTATATTAACTGTTTCAAGAATTTTCTCATTTCGAAGGGTTGTTGAGGGGTAGATTTTGATTCACAAATTATTTCACCCTATAGAGCTTATACAGCAGATGTGAGTCAGTTCATTCCCGTCGAAAAAACTCGAGCAACGGGAATATTAAGTGTTTCAAGAATTTTCTTACTTCGAAGGGTTGTTGAGGGGTAGTTTTTGATTCACAAATCATTTCACCCCATAGAGCGTATTCAGCGGATGTAAGTTAGTTCATTGCCGTCGGAAAAACCCGATCAACGGGTATTTTCAACTGTTCCAAGATGTCTCTACTTTGGAGGGTTGTTGAGGGGTAGTTTTTGATTCACAAATTATTTCACCCTATAAAGCGTATTCAGCAGATGTGAATCAGTTCATTTCCGTCGAAAAATTTCGAGCAACGGGTATATTAACTGTTTCAAGAATTTTCTTAGTTCGAAGGGTTGTTGAGGGGTTGTTTTTGATTCACAAATTATTTCACTCTATAGAGCGTATTTAGCGGATGTGAGTTAGTTCATTTCCGTCGGAAAAACCCGAGCAACGGGTATTTCAATTGTAAAAATATTTTTCTACTTCGGAGGGTTGTTGTGTTGTTGAGGGGTAGTTTTTGATTCACAATTTATTTCACCCTATAAAGCGTATTCAGCAGATGTGAGTTAGTTCATTACCGTCGAAAAAACTCGAGAAACGAGAATATGAACTGTTTCAAGAATTTTCTTACTTCGAAGGGTTGTTGAGGGGTAGTTTTTGATTCACAAATCATTTCACTCCATAGAGCGTATTCAGCAGATATGAGTTAGTTCATTTCCGTCGAAAAAACTCGAGCAACGGGTATATTAACTGTTTCAAGAATCTTCTTACTTCGAAGGGTTGTTGAGGGGTAGATTTTGATTCACAAATTATTTCACCCTATAGAGCTTATACAGCAGATGTGAGTTAGTTCATTCCTGTCGAAAAAACTAGAGCAACGGGAATATTAAATGTTTCAAGAATTTTCTTACTTCGAAGGGTTGTTGAGGGGTAGTTTTTGATTCACAAATTATTTCACCCTATATATCGTATTCAGCGGATGTAAGTTAGTTCATTGCCGTCGGAAAAACCCGAGCAACGGGTATTTTTAACTGTTTCAAGATGTCTCTACTTTGGAGGGTTGTTGAGGGGCAGTTTTTGATTCACAAATTATTCCACCCTATAGAGCGTATTCAGCAGATGTGAGTCAGTTCATTTCCGTCGAAAAATCTCGAGCAACGGGTATATTAACTGTTTCAAGAATTTTCTTACTTCGAAGGGTTGTTGAGGGGTAGATTTTGATTCACAAATTATTTCACCCTATAGAGCTTATACAGCAGATGTGAGTTAGTTCATTCCCGTCGAAAAAACTCGAGCAACGGGACTATTAAATGTTTCAAGAATTTTCTTACTTCGAAGGGTTGTTGAGGGGTGGTTTTTGATTCACAAATTATTTCACCCTATAGAGCGTATTCAGCGGATGTAAGTTAGTTCATTGCCGTCGGAAAAACCCGATCAACGGGTATTTTTAACTGTTCCAAGATGTCTCTACTTTGGAGGGTTGTTGAGGGGTAGTTTTTGATTCACAAATTATTTCACCCTATAGAGCGTATTCAGCAGATGTGAATCAGTTCATTTCCGTCGAAAAATTTCGAGCAACGGGTATATCAACTGTTTCAAGAATTTTTATACTTCGAAGGGTTGTTGAGGGGTTGTTTTTGATACACAAATCATTTCACTCTATAGAGCGTATTCAGCGGATGTGAGTTAGTTCATTTCCGTCGGAAAAACCCGAGCAACGGGTATATTAACTGTTTCAAGAATTTTCTTACTTTGAAGGGTTGTTGAGGGGTAGTTTTTGATTCACAATTTATTTCACCCTATAGAGCGTATTCAGCAGATGTAAGTTAGTTCATTGCCGTCGGAAAAACCCGAGCAACGGGTATTTTTAACTGTTTCAAGATGTCTCTACTTTGGAGGGTTGTTGAGGGGTAGTTTTCGATTCACAAATTATTTCACCCTATAGAGCGTATTCAGCAGATGTGAGTTAGTTCATTTCCGTCAAAAAATTTCGAGCAACGGGTATATTAACTGTTTCAAAAATTTTCTTACTTCGAAGGGTTGTTGAGGGGTTGTTTTTGGTTCACAAATTATGTCACCCTATAGAGCGTATTCAGCAGATGTGAGTTAGTTCATTACCGTCGAAAAAACTGGAGAAACGAGAATATGAACTGTTTCAAGAATTTTCTTACTTCGAAGGGTTGTTGAGGGGTAGTTTTTGATTCACAAATTATTTCACCCTATAGAGCGTATTCAGCGGATGTTAGTTCATTGCCGTCGGAAAAACCCGAGCAACGGGTATTTTCAACTGTTTCAAGATGTCTCTACTTTGGAGGGTTGTTGAGGGGTAGTTTTTGATTCACAAATTATTTCACCCTATAGAGCGTATTCAGCAGATGTGAGTCAGTTCATTTCCGTCGAAAAATTTCGAGCAACGGGTATATTAACTGTTTCAAGAATTTTCTTATTTCGAAGGGTTGTTGAGGGGTTGTTTTTGGTTCACAAATTATTCCACTCTATAGAGCGTATTCAGCGGATGTGAGTTAGTTCATTTCCGTCGGAAAAACCCGAGCAACGGGTATTTCAATTGTAACAATATTTTTCTACTCCGGAGGGTTGCTGAGGGGTAGTTTTTGGTTCACAAATTATTTCACCCCATAGAGCGTATTCAGCGGATGTGAGTTAGTTCATTTCCGTCGGAAAATCCCGAGCAACGGGTATTTTCAACTGTTTCACTGTTTCAAGATTTTTCTACTTTGGAGGGTTGTTGAGGGGTGGTTTTTGTTTCATTAATTATTTTCTTTTTAAGAGCCTCTTCAACAACTGCGGAATGGTGCACTCACATAAAAAAATCACCAGGAAATACCATAAACGAAAAAAAAAAGAAAAAAAAACCGTTGCTGTAAAACCGTTGCTGTTCTCACACCCGTTCTAAGATGGAAGTCATCCAAAGATATCATTATTACTAAGATGTTAAACAATCCAAACCACCCAGAGTAGCTTGTAATGGGATATAACAGGGATCAGAATACTTCCAACGCTTAGAGGACAGTATTTGTCATCATAGATGTATTCAGGGGTGTAATCAAGCCGCTATGGTTATGAATTCCTGGAAAATCTGACAGTACAAATTTGGAAGGTTAGTCGATGTTACATCTTCCAGCCTTCAATGAAAAATACTGGTTGATTCATGACATAATTCTGGTAGGTATCTGTACGTTCCGTTCTAGTAATGAATGTTCCCAAATCACTTCATTACAAGGGAAACTTTTGAATCTTAACATTAGGTGGTACAAATTGAATGAAGGGGCGGAAAGTAATTCGATATATTTTTTTCACAAAATCCATTGTAATGATACCTTGGACCAGATGACAGTTGATATCTGAATTTTGTCGCTGCATTTTCTATCTGTTCGTTCGTGATTATGTCTATGCAGAAATGATTTCAACATCATGTAAATCATGTATTGTATCGTGTAGATTATCGTGTGGACTGGCATAAACACCACTGAGAAATCTCATTCGATATTATTTATAAGATCCTCATATGTGAATATCTAGGCGCTTGGAATCACAACGTCTCACATCGGCTTCAAATATTTTTTTTCGATTGATATCTAGTGTCATATTTATGGTAAGTCCAGGATAGTGAATATCTTTAGGTACTGTAGGTTCAAAATCAAGAGATGATGTCATGAGCACTAGGTCCAGATAATGGTTATCATGATTGAGAACCTTGTTGCATTGAAGAGAATCACAAGTGTAGTAATCTGTCTATTGATATAATAGCTCTATAACTCGGATATATCTAAGTGTCCTAAGACAACAGCTCGATCAATTCCTGGTAAACTTTCAATAAACTCCTCTTAATCATTGAGTACTGAGTTTGGGATAACATGTACTGAGGATGATTATGATTTTCAAGAAATCAACCCTATAAAAACAACCCCTATTCTGAGCATAATGCTTGACGCCCTATTCATAAACCACATACGAAATCGTAACGTTTGGACTCGAGGAAGATGGAATGCTCGTTAGGGGCGTTATTCAGATTTTTTTCATATGAATGCATATCTCATCCTGCTAATATTTTCGGAGCTGCGGACAAATTTCACAGTGGCAAGAATTTCGACCATTTTAATATCATTCCTCGCAATTTCATATGCGCCTGATGCGAATGCCTTCTGGGCAAACTATTTTGCGACCTTTACGGAGCAATTTATGGAAATTATTTCCAGTTCAGTATCTGTTATACATTGGTGGATTGAAATAATGTTGAGTGATCACGAAATATATTTTCCAGCAATATCATCGCAGTTGGTTCGCTGATTTATTGTGATCTTCGTCAACTTCGGAATTACTAGGAATAGAGTAGCATTATATCAATATGTCTGGATTACCTACTTCAGAATCTGTGAATTTTCATTCATCCAACAGCTGAAAAATACTGATTCATTCCTGATTCATGTTTTTTCGCAGTTTCACATGGCAGATTACGTGTATGTAGTTGTGCTCTAATCTACATTGATTTATGAGGGTCTCATGACTGGAAAAACTGGTTTCGTCAGTGGATAATAGATTATGAAATATCAGCACTTTCCAATCATTTTCATACCCTGCCTCCCTGATATTCAACCCGCTCATCGGGTCCACATTCCTTCCTATGGAAAAACAAGTGGGTATGAATGAGCATAGTATGAAACGAAGATATTCACCTATGAGATATGATAGGAAGAGGAAAGAAATAATGAAACTCCTAGTCTCTTCAAACATGTTGAAGAACTTGAACAGACATTACTAATGAATGATTTCAAAAAATGTTCATTCAACGAGAGACATGAATTTATTCTGATGTTCTCTGGAAAAAAGTAATTATTTCATGAAGGTAAAGACTTGGCAAGAAAAACCATGGAACAGAGTCGCATCTCATCTAAAACCATCAATCGAAAGCAAATAGGAATAGGTTGATATCCAGACAAGTAATGGGTATGACATCAATCCGAATAGTTGGAAAGGTAACAAAACATGATCTGGGATTTCCTGGAATCCTTTTCGGCCTTCCGGGAAATACGCTTCATCGAAACTTTTCGTCGTCCTTTCTGTGCATAACTATACTGTCTGAAGTCGGGTTCTCGTAATCGTCCTGGCAGAATTCAGGCAGAATGCACCACTTTTTAGCAAATGGAAGTTATTCTGATCAGTTGTCATCGATAAGAGGTGCGTTTAGCCAAACCTGACTGAGCAGTGCTACATTTTGCCGCGCTGTTCTCCAAAAGGGCTCATTTCAAGCACTTCCAATAGCGTCTGTGAGACATTCAAGTAATGATTATCTTCAAAAATACATATGCATTTGTTATTTTATTATGTGATTCCGTTACGGAATACATAGATATTGAAACATTCAACTTTCGAACATACAAATTATAAAGATCGATTCTATTTGATTCTATTTATACTGTGTGGCCCAATGAAGACGAAGCAAGGCCGATTTGACATCAGTTATCGTTCTCAGAAAAAAAAAACGCACGCACCGGTCGATTTCCATTTCAAAGGGAAAATAATTTGCGCATGTTTTCAACTTCTTCACTCCAAACCCCTCGGAGGGGTGATACATCATTTTGAAGGTAATCGAAATCTCTCACCAACCTTTCCTTGTTTTAGGACCTCAATGCAGTAGTTCTCCTGTTTGAAAAATATACACCAAAACGAAATATTGCTCAAATAGATGCGTAATAATCATAACGAAATCTTATCAGCCTGTTTCATGCGACTTTCCATTCAGTATATTTTCTCCGTACGTTCTCACATAACTGTCGTTTTTTTAACTACTTCTGGTATTATCATGTTGAATGTTGGTGTCTTTCCCTAGTAATCCTCATAGTTTTCAGATAATATTTGTACATCATTGGAAAGTTCGCAGAAGATAATCATCATTCATACCATTGAATTGCATTTGATAATCATCATTATCATCGTTATCGAAACCATTGGATGACATTTTTTCATCACGACTAAGGGTTTGCTATTTCTTTCAGTTGGAGTAGGTAGCGCCTATTGGGGTACTATTGGGCGCCTATTGGTGAGTACTCTTATATGTCGTTTCAGTTTCCCACTCCTATCCTAGAAACGGTTTTGGGCCTTATCATCTTTCGGTCGTGAGATATAGTCCATTGTAAGTTTTTGAATTGTCACACTGTATAGCAAACTGTAATAGTATATTACATCTCAAGAGTTGTAAATCGCATATCACGCACTAAGTGTAACTCCACGAGTGTGTTATTGCATTACAACTCGAGTTGTGTACTATACTTTTTCTACGTCCACAAATACAGAGAGAATCAGAAAATTTGTCTTGTATGGGTAACATTTTTATCATCAATATTCGTCAGGAATTCACATTATTGATGGAAGTTGTTGAATTGTAGAAAACCCACACTGATATTATCAAATTTCGGAATTCCAAAAGAGTATAACAAGGAATGAATATAGTAATTGAATTTTGATCAATCATGAAGTACTATTGTTTTCGACATCATCAGGAAAGTTTTCTGCAATGCACCATCTTTCATCGGGATCACAATTTTCTTCACAAATGACGAATAAAATTTGTTATGTATGTAAACATGGGGCGAACATTTTCATTTACTGTATATCTTTTGAAGATTGGTGTGTATGTAAGTGGGTGTATAGATATCGTTGAACTCAAGTCTGGAAATATGTGAGAATATCAATGGGAATTTTTGGTGAACACCATTTATGTGATCATTGGTTAATTATACAGAAGCAATATGTATCAAAGAATTATCATTCATTTCATTCATTCATTCATTCATTTCATTCATTCATTCATCCAATCATTCATTAGATGATTCTTAAAGAACCAATTGAATGAGAACAGTAAACCTTTCGCATTTCGGTTCATTTTCAGTGGTGAAAATTGAAAAAATTTAGGAAAAAATTCGTGCTGTGCCAGGGACTCGAACCTTCAACAGTTTGGCCGTAACTTTATGGGGTCGACCGCTAACACGCTGCGCCACCAAGCAAATTATATATATATATATATATATACATATCAGGTATCAAGTGGGTACACGACTCACTATGGGCTCACATATTATTATCATTTACATATCAATACAAATCGGTGGAATATAGAATGAAAACTGTAATTCAAATCATTATAGCTAGGTGAATACAGAATGTATCGATATCATGGAAGGAATTTGATATGTATAGCTGATGGTAGTTTAACCGATTAACCTCACTGCCAGATCAGTGTCATGTTGGAAGGTATTCATATACGGAGACATTCCACTAGCAGATAGAAATAGCAAGAAAGCGTGAAAAGGTTTCAAGGAGAAATTAGAACGATCATAATATCATCACGGCATACCAATTGCGCAAGTACCGACACAAGTGGAGGAAACTACAAAGTGTCTTCGTCGAAATCTCCATGTATGGGTACCTATATTGGATGATCATCTATAAGCAGAAATGAATCATATCTGGAAACCCTGCTTTCGCTCATATAACCTAAGACTTTGGGCGAACCGTGTGTAGGGAGAATCTTTCTGTGATTGTTTTTCATCCGTAATCACCATCTTACACTACTGGTCGCAGGCAAACCATATATTCCGTTAAGTTAACAACTAGTATTTTCCTAATTCAATGTTGCTGATTAAGTTTGTGTATCGAAATGTATCGGTTACCTAGCTCACCAAAACTCGAACCATGAGATTTCTTCTCGTTGATTCATGGATTATTCTTCCCTGAAGTAGTGACGTTGTTCCGGTCCTGAAATTGACGATTTATTCCAGCGATCGGCTTTCCCAATGTATCTGGAAATGAAACCAACCTCTGGATCTTGGATTCTGTATGGAATATTCGATCAGTCATGTTCCGTATAGCCCTTCGCGCACTAAAAATCCATTGTAAACGTCGAACTCTGTTTGGGATCCGATTTTTCAATTCGGCAACACGTAAACTTGCATTTCCAATGCAAATATTCGGTAGGAATATCAAGTCACTTCAAAAACCTCCGCGATTGGAATTGCAGTGATTTATTTGTTGTCAGTTATTGTTCTGAATTGAATTCGGAGGCTAGTCAATGTTGATTTATTAGTTTTGGTCGATTCTTTTCTATCTGTGAGCGTTCGTTGGAAACCTCCAATGAATAAGTGTGCACATTTTTCTATATCCTTAGCACTCCATATTCACCAATTGGGTATTTCAATGTTCACCAGAGACATACCCTGAATATAAATTGATGTACAGTGCATCCAATTTGGTTGAGACTGCCAGGTTCCTCGGTTGTTATTGACGTTGGAGCCTTCTGGTTTCAAAGTCCCTGTCCTACTTTTTCTTGAAACTCAAGATGGTCCAATCAGATTTTCTATAACTGTTCCGTTCGGAAGATACAGGGCGATTCCAAGAATTTTGTCACTTTTCGGACCCCTTCAATATCTAAGAAGTCATCAGAAATACTGTCTAGGTTAGAACTACAACTGGAAGAGAATTTACTCACATTAATTTTTTGGGTTATGGTTTTGGAGATACGATATCATATTTTTTCCAATTGAACATGATGTATTTCATCATCTCATTGAATTCGTTATATTTTTCCCTCCAGAATGATGTACAACACTTTCTAGATTTGATTCTTGAAAATGCTGAAAAATACTGAATCAAATACATTATGATGAATTTCCGCAAGTAGGCCACGTATTTTGCATATGAAACAGGTCCCAATCGAGGAATTATCATCTGTGATTTTTTTATGGGAGAGTGAGCGAAGAAGGAGAATGATGATAGATACTCAGACTTAGTTCTAAGCTCGACTTTAGGAAAGTCTCGTCTCGCCTATGGAATATGAAGTCTTGTCTCGAGTCTAATCTCGCAGCCTCAAGTCCCGTCTCGTCTCGCGTCTCGTATGAGAGAGTCTCGCGAATGTATCGCAATTTTGTCATGCATAATCTTGTTACAGTCTAGTACATGATATTTACCTTTACCTACTTTCCAGGTATAATGTAGAAGTAGGAAGAGGAAATTGTAACAGAAATGACATTTTTTATAGAAAAGTGAGTACCTAATAGGCACATACTCACATCATACATCTGAACAAGAAAAATAAACATAGAATTATATATTCGAAAGTTATGAAGATCAAATAAAAAGTAACACGTATACTCTAAACAAATAAACAGAAACAAAAACTCCAATCCAACATTATTCCACTCATTTGAGAAATAGGTATCTAAGAAAGAGAACCTTCATCAGTCAGATCAGCCTTCACGATCGCGAATGTTTTTGACGATTCCGATGTTTTCTTATAGTTAACGCAGCACGGGTCTGAAGTAGCCGGTATGCTTAAGAGATCTCGTGCCATCAAACTTAGAATGGGAAATTCAGAAGCATGAATTTTTCACCATTGCAATTCGATTTGTGATCTGTCGTTATTGCTGTATTGCCTTTATGTTTCGCTGCCGTGAGAGAGAAAATAGTCCGTTTCTGTTTCACGCATTACGTCGTTCAACAACAATCATGAATTGTGTTTTTGAAGTATCTGTGAATGAAATGTTTTGTCTATCTGTGCCAAATAGTTCAAATCCTTTCTGATTATGAATTCTCAAGTCTGCAGTCGGCATGCATAAATATTTACCTGCGAGAGTTTCGCACGAGACACGAGACGAGACCAATAAAAGTCTCGTCTCGTCTTGTCCGAGTCTTGACTCGAAAACGAGACGAGACCATGTGAGACTCTCCCTTTCAATTTTTGATGAAATTATATGGAACACCTCGAAACATATTCCAAAGGATGTGAAGATGGCAGTTTCATAATATATAAAAATAGCAGTTCTGAGGGGTCGACGGATGATCCCGTCGAGAGGTCGAACTCTCGAGCTCAGTACTCGTTAGAGCCCGACTCGTCATAATTCTTCGGGCCTTTCACTGCCAGACGAAAGCTCATCGGCAACCGAAATTGCCTTACGACCACTTCGGGAATGATTCTCATTTCATCGGACAAACGGAGGGTCTCCAAAACCAAAAAATATTCACGTGAATGTACATAGCCACTTTGCGGTTTTCACATCATCAGTACCATAATTTTTATGAAGCGAACGATCCTCTTCAACAGATTTTCCACAGTCCTCCATAATTTGAGGTGAATGACGAAATTGTAAATTCCCACCTTTCAAGCACCTTTCATATATCTCGAATACTTTCCAACTCATTGGCAGGATGTGATCTCACGAATCTTTTCACATATAATACAGTGATTCACACCTTCCATTTTCATAGAAAATGGATCCAATTCTTCCAAATGAGAAAAATAATGATATACAGCTCCATTAGGATATTTTCGAGTTCATCAGAAATATAGTTCACATTTTCACCTATTGTTAATGCTTCAATTCAACACGTTGACATTTCATTCAATATTTTTTCTTCAAATCCTCAAAAAAGAGGGGCTGTGTAAGTTCTGTCTGTTCGTTTCTCGAAAAAGTTGGGTGATTAGGTGGAAATGGCAAGTCTCTATCTCTAGAGGCGACTGAAATATCTAGCGAAAGCAACAAAACCAGGACACACAAACATAATATTTCACTAAAATAGTATCTCAGTAATATCAACAAATCAGTGAAAAACACATTGTTAATCAATGATGTGACCTAAAAGACTCAGATTTCTTGGAGTCAGATATTCGATAATGATATTCCTAGTTATTCTGTTCTTCGTGATACAAGTCACGATTCTGGCGACTCCTCTACGGAGAGCGATGATATACAGAGTGATCGTCTCATTCACCATGTTCCGATTCAATCTAGATAGTATTCGCATCACAACTAGTGCACACGCAAGAATGAATGATTACTCAGTTTGGAGTAATTGCCGTTGCCATTGCTGGCCAAGGAACCTTCCATTGCTTTGTTTGCATCCGGAATGAACAAGAAGATATTGACAATGTGCTTCCACAACTTGAAAACCTCATGAGTGTCAAGAATATTTCTCATTTTCTCATTGAAAAATTCGAGAACAGAAATGAATTTTTTCCAGCTTCGTGAAAGTTCTTGGAATTCTAGAGCATATTCGTTAACGATTTTCAGAGAGTTAGTTATTCGTACCTTCAAATTGCTTCGGGAATTGAAGCCACATTGTATATATATGAATCTGGTTTTGCCGAGGAATGGACCTTGCCCCGGAGCGAAATACAATGCGTGACAATGTGACATCTTTCCGGTAACCGTATCCGATGGAAATAATGTTTTTTCGTCGAACCGAAACTCGCCACGAAATAAATATTATTCTCTACGATGTCGAGCCGAATCGTCGATGGGGAAAATTGGGTCTCTGTATCCGTCCTTGCATCATTACGATCTTCCTTTCTGTTCGCTCGTTGAGCTCGTCAAAAAGAGCGATAAAATAAATCTAGTTGAGAGAAAATGCAATGGAGAAAAGTACCTTGTTTTAAAATATGATCAGCTTCAGGATGATATTCGAATATGAAAATGACTCAGTTTATATCAGCGGCTTCCCTGCGATAATCCAGCAAATTGTTCTTGATAATATTCCTCATTTGAATGGAAACAATAGGGCGGATATCGATCTCAATCATGGATTCCGATGTTTCCCGAGCATTTGATATTATTGAGTGATTGAGTGGATAAATTCTAACGAATTCTCCGTGAGCTTGCGTGATGATGATAATAAATCAGCCTTTCTCATCAAAAAGACATTTGTTGATAGTAATTTTCTCGAATTTGTCAACGACAATTGTTGTATATTGTTGTATTCTTCAACGAATTCATTTCCATCTTCTACTGAACCTGACAATACCTAAAACTGCATATAAGTCCGAACTAGTTTTTTTTATCTGTGGACAACACGGAAGGGAAACTCATAATGTTCGAGGAACATCGTGTTAGCCACCGGTGAAAGTTTGGGAGAGATGAAGCTGTTGGAATTTTTCTTGAAAGTTTGGAGGTTGTAAGCATCAGGAAAGACTTCACTAGGCGAAGAATTCCACAACTTTGCCGTTCTATTCAATTCAAAATGAATTCAAAACTACAACTGATAATATGAAACCATGTGACGCAATGGTATAATAGCTCACTATTTCTGATAAATCTTCACATTCAGTTAGCTGAGTTAGATTTATTTTTTTGTTTTTTCAGTCACAGATATTTCAATTCAGTTGACCATTTATTCAGATACTGACATCTTGACACAAGCCTGGACGAATCTCCATCAAGTGGTTGATATTCCTAATCAGTTTTGAAGGAACACCAGATATACTTCTCAGTTTGGAATTGATTTTAGTTCATTCTGAAGTTGCCTGAATTCACCTTCACTCTGTATAAAGGGGAAGGAGTGTAGAATATCTGTATTCATTATTCCAATGTAGCCGGTAAATTGATGAAATATTCGCGATCCGGGATCAGGGTAGAGTCTGGGGAATGTTTCGCTAGACGAACATATTAAAAGTTATAGCTCCCCATGTTGTCATATATCACATTTACACTTTATAACTTTTTGCTGGCTAAGTGGACACCCTAGGGACGACACCATTTTTCTATTAGGTATGGGGTGGATTGAGAACGAACTTTTTTTCATTCAACGTGTCGAATGTGGCGAGGGAATTGGTCATTGACATATGAAACTGTTCATTCGATTGTCAGGTGATTGGTGATACCTCTTTCTTTCCGTTATTTCACAATGATCCGAAAACAATGCAACAACGCAGGACATAATACACTCTGTATGCAGCTGATTCACGAGCTTGCATCACTTCATTCATGATTATTATTAGATAATAATGTCCAGGTGTTGAAATATACCAGATTGAATTCGTGATTTTTTTCTCAATTCAGCTGAATCAACACTTTTCTTATCACGCTCGAGTAGATCGCTTGTTTCTACAAGAATACGCCCAGGCGAAACAATTTCGTTTCCGACATAAATGAATGAAATCGCGTGTGAGGGAGGACGCTCGCTTACACGATGATTTCATTCCTTCATGATAGACGAAACGAAATCAGCAGGTAATTATAAACTACTTTGTTGAGAATCAGTGGCATGCGACTTCAAAATGGCAGACATGAAACTACCAACAATATTTATTGGTGGAACATCATTGTGGTCATGAATATTTCATAAGATACTTCTGGAACTCACATTCAATTTCTCTTCGTGATTATAGTTCGACACGAAAGCGTGCTAATAGTATAAATATGTGTTATTGGATTGATTCCAAAATTCATACCTACGATATTATCCTCACTATGCCAAATTTTTCTTGCGATGGATGTAGACAGTAGCTGGACAGATTCATAATTTCTCGAGTTTGTATATTTCAATTCTATGTTTCTACATGACATTTGCATCATGTCTTTTTGCATCGCCAACAAGTTCATCAGGAATCCCGATGCTTCACTCTGTGTCTCACCGTGCTCTCTCTGCTGACCGTTTCTGTGATGGAGTGAATTTTCCAGTGAAATAATAACTGCCAGGGGACTCTTCCAGCACGATTCATTGGCTGACGAAATCACCCAGAAACGAAATTAAAGTCCCCCTGGATCCGGAAAGTGAGCCATTCCGAAGACAAATGTGCCACGTAATTACTCCGCATTTCACAACTGCGATTATTTCACACGATCCAACCTTCTCATCCTCATCCAAATGATGTAATGTCGTACAATTCTATCATCTGAGAGGAAATGATTTCGACTTCCATGAAATGGATCGAATTTTTTGTACAAGGAACTTGGAGCGTACATTCACACCTTCTGAAGTTGAAACAGGTTTTTATCCATCAAGAAACAATGATTCACTTCTTATGATCAGCCTCATTTTGATCTCTCCAGCACACTGAGGGAGGCTCTATACTATTCCTTACTTTACATTCATCAGATTATTGCTCTATATGTCTGGGAGGTGGGAGAAAAATAATTTCGCTGGTGAATCCTCGTTGTCGCAGTCAAAAACGACAGGCATTACGTATTCGGGCGGCATAATGAGTTAATTGAAAAGCCGCGGTAGAGAAGATGGAAGCGTATTTTCATCTAGTATAATGGAGGGACGAACTGAGTCGAACGGAACGGAAGAATTATTTTGACGACTAAACCAAAGTCCGTGGCTCAGCATGAGAATCTCGGTAACCGTATGAGAGGTACATATATCTGGAGAAAAACAATCTGCATATTTTTTTTATTAATTTTTCTCCTCAGCTCATTATCATTCCTGAATGAAAAATCACTTCATCGTCTCTTTTTCCTCCTCCACAAAATCGGGTATACCTTTTTTGAACAGCGATCATCATTGTTATTTTATTGATACTGGTCTGGAATTTTTTTATTACTCTCTTTGATCTCGTTGATATGATGATGTATCGAAATAAAATGGTAAAAAATGTGTCTGGAGATTTTGAGGAGTTCAGGTTTTCATAATATATCTTCGGGAATATCATTCCAAATCATTTGAACTCACGAGCAGCGATGAGCATGATGGAGTTAACCTACCCTGCATCCCCTACTGAATTCTCTATGATTGGCCACAAATTTTCAACTTCAATTCTTCAATTCCTTTCCAGTTTGAGTTTTTGATCTAATCCATTATAAGCATCCAACGTGTATCTGAATCACCATCTTTGTTGATAGATTTTCAACTTCAATTTTTCAATTCCTCTTCGAATCCAGTTTCTTCAGTCAGTTTCAATTTCAATTCCAGTCGTGAGTTGATGAGGATTATTCAGTTTTTTCCACCCCAACCCCATTCTCCCACTCCCTATTCCAATGAACATCATTTAGTAGGTATACACGAATATTCCTATTCCGATTATTTGAATTGATCGGATCGAATGAAAAATATGAAATGACAGAAAATTAAATCTTCGTAATGGATTCTCATCCAAAAGCATCAATGATGGAGGACTAAAAAAAGGGAAAAAAATCTCATCTCGATCTCATATATTGTCGATTCCACATCCGATAGAATGAACTCGCGTGCATTTTATGTGTTCGGTATGTGAAAAATATTGACTGGAATGAAATTCAAGCGGATTCCCTTCGAGCAATGGACGTTTCCTCATCCTCGAAACTGAATTGATGAATCCTAGAATAATCAATAATGTGAAAGTGATGATAACTCAATGGGAGTGTCAGACTCCTCTGAGAGAAAGTGGTTGGCTGAACATGAAAGAAAAACGGTTTCTTCATACAGTGTGGAACAGCCAAATGGAATGAATTCGATAACGAATGAATGAGAGAGTGTTGAGAAAAACGCTTGGACACGTTGATCTGTATTTTTTTCGAAATAAAAAATAATAATATAGGATGTGTCATGTGACAGTGGCCGATACTAACTTCCTTATTCTAAATACAACCCCCTGTATATAATTAGTTTTTTGGATTCAACAAAAAATTCTAGACATGACAGTAGTGATCAGTCAGTGCTAATGTCGTTTGAATTTCGTCAACTGTACGTAATAATATCAGAAAAATGGTTCATTCAACAAAAAAGCACAGAATAACCATTCTACAAGTGCAGACAGACAACAAGTTGCTGGGGCTATGAGTTTCATACGAACATAAACAAAACTGTTTTCTTTTTTGTCATTTCATTTCAGTAAAAAGGAACGCATTAATGGTTTACGCACATTTTCTCGATATTAAGCGCTGAAAGGAAAATAAATATTGAGTTTTGTCATTTCATTTCAGTAAAAAGGAACGCATTAATGGTTTACGCTCATTTTCTCGATATTAAGCGCTGAAAGGAAAATAAATATTGAGTTCAATGTAGCGAATTTGTGAAATGAAATATTTTTTTCCAATGTTGATTTTTGTAATACATCTAAGAACACTCACTATTTCCGAAACAGTTGAAGATAGGTATGGTATATCGTACATGAATTATGTCTAGAATTTTCTGAAGAATCCAAAAAACCAATAATATACAGGTCTTGTATTCAAAATGAGAAAGTTGGCATCGACCACTGTCACATGACACACCCTATATAATTTTTTCTCTTCCGGAAAAAAATGCGCTTCTGAAAATACAACTCGACGGGTCCAAGCGTTCTTCCCAACAAGCTCACATTTATTCGTCATCGAATTCATTCCATTTGGCTGTTCCACACTGTATATGTACGTTCCATCATGGAATCATTACTGCGAAGAGGCCTGTTCACTTATTATAGGAATTTCATGCCCGTATGGTGAGGAAAGAAGTAACTGAACCACCCGCACCTTGGCTTACCTATCATATAAGAAAAAAAAAATGATTCCAGTCAGGAACAAAGCCTAAGACAAATACAAGAAATATAGTACTGCTGCGATTTGGGATGGCTACACAAAATTGAGAAACTATGTAACAGGCGCAATTCGAAGAGAGAAAAAGCTTATCTTGATTTCGTTCTGAGACAAGAAAAACTCAAAAAATACTTTGAATACACTTAGGTCATCAGATGTTCTGAGGAAAAGAAACTAAAACTGAAATTTCCCCTGACCTCAAAAAAGTCAATGATATCATTCGTCATTTTATTTTCACCCCAACTGCCCAAAAATCTTCATTACTGTTAGCACTGCTAGATCGATACGATGAACATAATCGTGCCGATAGAGAGTTCCAGTTCAACATAATCAACTAAGAATCTGTTAGAAAATCCATTCATATGAAAGAGAGCAACGCGGTTGGAAGCGACAATATATCACTGAAAATGCTTCTGTTGATCGAAAATCAGCTGATCAAACATTCAACTTTCATATTCAACAAAATGATATCATCTGCTCAATATCCAGCAGCCTGGAAGAATGCCATAGTTGTCCCACTCCCTGAATATGATCAGCCAAGAACTCTCTCGGTTCTCCGACCAATAAGTATGCTTCTCAAAGAACAATTAAGTGACTACGTCTATCAACACAACATCATAACTTCGTGTCAGTCAGGGTTTCGCAGTCTTCACTGCACAACGAACGCCTGATATTTTCACTGACGATATTTTCAAGGCCACGGACGGAAAATAGCGTGCCTTACGCTCTTGGATTATAGCGAGGCGTTCGTCCCCTAAGATTCCGATACTCTCTGAAAAAAACTAAACTATTTTGTATTCTTCCGACACGCATTTTCATTGATCTCAAACTACCTCAGCAATCGCAGCCATAAAGTTATCTTGGAAGACCAGACGTCGGACGAACTGCTTGTAACAGAAGGAGTACCTCAGGGTAACATTCTAGGGCCACTTCTTTTCTCCCTATATATATCTGATCTTCATAACTTTGTAAATAACTGTACCATCTACCATTATGCCGATGAGACGCAGTTTTACCTCTCTTCTGATATCAGTTTCTTAGACTCCTTCGAAGAATTAATCAATGAAGCTCATGAATCTCTCCTTGATATTTCCACGGCTCACAGCCTCAAACTGAATGCCGGCAAGTCGACTGCGATTTTATTCGCACCAAATAAAGTGAGGCAATCCCTCGCGAATCAGCTCAAAATCAAAATAGGAGACACAGATTTAGAACTTACGAATAATACCAAAACTGCAGGGCTCTGGCTAGATTCCGAACTTCGTTTCACCAAACATTTGAATTCCTTAACTAAATATTCATACAATGTCATGAGGCAATTATATCCGAATCGCGCCTTGATGTCTACTAAACTCAAGTTGCAACTTTGCGAGTCGATGACTTTTTCCAAAATCTTTTATTGCGACTCCATATATGGACCTGTACTTCTCCAATCTGACTCCAGTGGAATCTATCAAAGGCAATTAGAGAGCAATTCATCCGATGCAACTCTGAAGCTCCAACAGTAGAAGTTGCCAACTTCAAATAACACAGCGTGCAGTCGGATTTCGTTTCGATTCCACAAAAGATAGGCAGAAAATTATCATGAAATCTTACGAGACTCCTGGAATTTCTGGATGGCTTGTAGATATGCAACGTCGTCGCCTTCCATTCGTAACTGGTCGAATACGAAAGAGAATATTCTGGAACTTCATTTCATTCGTTTCTATGAAAAGACGGCAAGTTTTGACCAACACTCACCCGTATTTGTGTGTGCGGGATATTTTCTAAGACAATACACAAAATCTCTATCTAATATCTCGAGTAATGACTAAGTGAGTTCCACATCACGAATTTTATTTCTGAACTGACAAAGTCTCTAACAACAATTATATGAGATGTTCGTTGCGTGAAGTTATGATTCTGACTGAACTTGGGAATTAACAAAATGAAACAAGAAAATTCTCAAAGCGACAGCGAAATCTGATCGGTCCATGAGAATGCCGATGCAGGATTCCAGTTCTTGGGCAGCTTATGGGAACCGTTGATATAATTCCTCCCTCTGAAGATTCAACTTATGCAGTGGAGCGAACCTCTACCAAATTTATGTCCTGGGCTAGGTTACTCGTATTCTTCGTTCGTCCGATGATCTTCAGATTTCTGGTGGTTAAGTATGCTACACCAGATCAGATGCTGCCAAAATATATAGGATGATGGTCCACATAGAAGGAAAATGGGATATACTGGTGTGCTGCAAGTTCGGCTGGTTTTCGATGATTTTTTTCGTTATGAGATGAAGATCGTCTGAATCGGTATCTTCTAAGTGAATGGTCCAATTTTGCTGTTTTGTTAGACTCTGATTCAGTTGCGGAAAAAGGATCAATTGACAATAATTCATTGATTCCTCCTCATTGGCAATCAGCTCGGTGTCGGTTATAACTTGGCATCCGATGGGAACTTTCAATCAGGTATGAACCACGTAACCGAATGATTTCTTCTTTTTTCGGCATTTGAAGCTAACCGTCTGTTCTTGTGGAAAGACTGCTATCCATTGTTTCGATTCTAGTTGACTGATGATGGGCTTTGTAATCCTGACAGGAACTTCGGTAATAGCCTAGAAGACCTAAGAATCCTTCAATTTGTTTCGTGGTTTTAGAAAGTGGAAAATTCTTTATTGCAATAATTTTGTCTGGGTTTAGCTTGACGCCATCAGGGGTAACAATATGGCCAAGGTACGCGACTTCTTTCCTTAAAAACTCTGATTCGTTCAACTGTACTTTGGAATTAGAGTCTCGTAGCCTTTGGAATACATTTCTGATACGTTCCATGTGTTCTTGCAATGATGTTGAAAAAATGATTATGTCGTGAGGTTGACAAGACATTTTTCATTTTGGATACCACGCAGAATGTTATCCATGACACGCTGAAACGTGGCAGGGGCATTCTTTAGACCAAAAGGCATCCTAAGGTATTCAAATAGCCCGTATTCTGAATTGAAAGCATTTTTTGCAATGTCGTTTTTGTCCATCTCGATTTGATGGAAGCCACTCACCAAATCATGGGTTGAAAAATATTGACACTTTCCTAATTTGTCCAAAAGATCAGTTATATTAGGTAAAGGATACTTATCGTCTACCGTATTTTCGTTCAGTTTACGGTAGTCAACGACCACGCGCCATTTTTGTCTACCGGAGGCGTCCAACTTCTTTGGGACCACCCAAATTGGTGATGACCAAGGAGAGTTA
The DNA here is from genome assembly GCA_963576655.1 of Gastrophysa polygoni. NCBI lineage: Eukaryota > Metazoa > Arthropoda > Insecta > Coleoptera > Chrysomelidae > Gastrophysa > Gastrophysa polygoni. Next base: position 1,566,808 of record OY755092.1, read on the forward strand.
CTAGGCCTAATGGTTTTCTGTTTCAGCATACTATCTATTTGTTTTTTAACTTCCTCTTTATGAATGAAAGGGTAGCGATATGTTTTTGTGTAAATAGGAATTTCGTCGTTTGTTTTGATCTTATGTTTAACTTGATTAGTAAAACTCAAAGGTGTATTCTCGTTATAAAAGATATCTGAATATTCAGGACATATTCAGGATATTTGATTTTTCTTCAATTTTCGGATGATCGGTTCTCAATTTGGAAATGTCTAATTTTTATTTAGAAGTATCATCAAAATTATTCAAATTGAATTCTTGGATATCATGTCTATTAAACTCTTCAACATCAAGTAGAGCAGAAAAATCTAAAGTAATCGAATACTGTCTGTAAGTTCTTTTTTCTAAGAGAAAATCCCATCAAAAGCTGAAAAATAAAGTAATCGACTTTGTTGTATTATTTAAGATTGAAGTTATGACTTCGCCATTTCTTGCAACAGTAAGATATTCTGGTATTTCTCAGTTATGGATTTTCTGATGGGGTATTAAGATTTCTCCGTTTTCGATAGAAGTTTTTACCTTCATAATCTGTTCAGTCCGTGGGGAATTCTTCATTAGATTCAACTCTGTTCTAGTTCTATCATAGGATAAATTTATTTTAGCAAAAGGTGTGATCAGAATCGATTTATCAAATTTCAAGTTAGCTTGCAGTAGCTTCAAATTATCTATCTATTATCTGAATCGTGAAACTTGAATAAATAGAATTTCAATTTTACCGGTTTTGGCATATTGAAAATCCTAGAAGTGGGTAAATGTGCACTATACTTATGTGCAGATCTCTGGAACACTGTAGAGACTATAAATGGGTCGTTTTCAATTGAATTTGGAAAATATCTATGGATCTATGAAGGATTTTGTAGATCCTGTGTCTATCAATATCTTGAGATTATGTTCTGGGAAGGTTATATACGGTAATTCACTAGAATCCGTATTATTGAATGATATTATTGGTTGCTTTACCTCGGGATGCTTATTGTTTAATCTACGCAAAAATTTTCATCATAAAAATATTCGTTTTCCTCGTCATATGGCTTCGATTGATTATTTTCGATATTTTGTTCATATTGCGGTTGAGGTATTGATTCCTCAACTTGAGTATTGTAAAGTTCTTCTGAACTAAAATTCTTCTGTGGTTGCCTGTATTGAGAGGGACCTGCTTGATTATTGTGACGATAGGTTTGTCTGGTATTGACTGACATTGGCGTCTGGTTATATGATGGTTTAAAATTCGGGTTGGATGTGAGAACATTTTTACCGCGATTTTGTTGTGATTTGAAGTCTTGAGAATTTCCGAAAGATCTCTGAGGTTGACTCGGCCTTTTTTGAAAATTGATCTGTTGCGATGAGAACTGATCATTCGCTTGATTGGATATTGGTCTAGGGTTGAAATTTGATCGCTGGCTGAAATTTGAATAGTTTTGATTTCTCTGATATGAATTTTGCTGTGATCTGTAATTTGGCCTGGTTTGCAAATTATTTGGTTGTCTATTAACTAGTCGATTATTCATTTGTGAATGATTCTGATGAGAATGAGTCTGATAGTATTGATTATTCTCTTCTTGGGTGATAAATTGAAGTGCTTGGTTCAAATCGACGGTACGCATACATCTAATTTCATTTCCCAGTGGTTCTCTCAATCCACTCAGAAATGATATCAAGGCTAAATTATTATAAAGATTTCTTTTCATTAGAATTCCGAGACCTGGAGCTTCGTGAACATCTATATACGAGCACAAGAGATTCAAAAGCTGAATAACACGATCGAAAAACTGCTGAGGTCGCTCGTTCGGAGATTGTTTAAGCATAACTAGATCTCGGTTGAGGCAGGCCTCGTCTCTTTGGTCACCGAAATTACGATACAAGGTGTCTTTAAGCTCTTGCCAATTCGTAACATTTTGAATATTCACCATAAATCGTGCATTACCGTTTAATTTTCCGATTAATGAGTGAAGCAAAAAGATAATCAAGAAATTGTTAGCATTCGTAACATCGTTAGAATTTTGGATGATACTCTCGCAAGTTATGAGAAATCTATTCAATTCATTGGGATTTCCATCAAATTCAGGGACGCATTTCAAATAATCAGGTTTGAAATCTTGAGGGGCCATATTTGATGAAACTCGATTATTTCTTTCGATATTACTAGTACTATTTATTATTGGGATATTCTCTTGGTCGTCTGAGTCAGAAGAAGACGGTGCCAAAGATAGATTCTCAAATAGTGATTCTAAAGACATGAATTGTACTCACAATATGAAGATGACTTTGCTCATCGTTCACCTAACTTATGAAGAAGTAGCTGGTTCTGCCGATTTTTGGATCTCGACCTGGTCCACTGCTTCGCAGAGAAAGACGATTTGTGTCCTTCCTCTCTTCGGTTGGTTCTGGTTGACTTCCGTTGGATAAGTCCTCGATGGACTGGGTTGCCTGAAGTTCTAGGAGACGCTCTTTCCGACGAAAAGTCCGAAAACCGCACGAAAGCTTTTCAGATAGCCGGTTAATTGTAGAAACAAAAACCAATGCTCGATGAAAGAATCCCGACTATCCTACCGACTGCGCCAATTTTATTTTTGAACTGACAAAGTCTCTTTTTAAAAACAATTTATTTCGACAAGAGTACAATTACATGAGATGTTCGTTGCGTGAAGCTATGATTCTGACTTTACCTGGGAATTAACAAAATGAAACAAGAATATTCTCAAAGCGTCAGCGAAATCTGATCGGTTCATGGGAATGCCGATGGAGGATTCCAGTTCTTGGGAAGCTTATGGGAACCAGTGATATAATTCACGAAAAACTCGTTAGAGAACGTAAAAATTCTAATATTCGTATCATATCTGATTCAACCAAACTGAAATATTTGAAATCCGTTCCTGAGACGGAATCAGAAAATAAGTTTTAGGAGATTAGAAAAGTCTAAGTGTTCCCAATACTAATCGGTTTTCGCTGATTTCCTGTATGGTGCTCGATTGGATAATTTATATACATATTCATAGTTATATATGATATACATACTTATTTCTGGACATTATCTATAACGTGACGCCTATATCGTTAACTCTGAAACCAGCATATGTTTGAGGCTACCGGTAAGATCCTGTGTCTCCCTGAAGTGCTGCCTTTCCTAGGTACCGAAATAAAGTTCCACTCGCTTTATGGTTTCATGAAACCACATATATTACTATTCGTCTCCTTGTAGGAGTCTGTGAAGTTATCATCTCTTAATATTCACCACTTGATGAATAGCACAAATATTCATATATCTTGTTCATTTTCCCGGTGAATATGATCTAACACGAATATAACACAACTTGATTCGATGTACATGATTCATTCATTCCACTCAGTAACATTATTTCATAGACATATTCCACCCAGAAGTAGGAATTCCAATAAACAAACCGCAGATAGCGTTTGCCATAAAGATGGGTAATGTTTGCCATACCAGATGAATTCCAATTATTGGAACTTGTGTTCTAGAATTCCGCTATAATATTGAACTGGACGATCTGTTCTAGTGATCGAATATTGATATATAGCCCTCTTCGAGAATGGAAAATTTGAGCTATTGATGATTCGCTTTTTTTCGTCGTCTAGTAGATGAACGCAGGACCCGAATGAATTATTCAGTTTGTAACAGTGACTTGAGAATGAAATAACAGCTATATTCTATTCTTGTCACCAACCTGTCCATTGTTCGTCAGAGAAATTGTTGCACCTTGTTCTCCAAAAACACAACAATTTGATTAACGTGAATAATGTACAGGGTGGCCCATCGAAAATGAACCGCAAGGCATTACAGGCTGGGAAAGAACTTTTCGAGAAAATCCGAAAACAGGTTGAGATTGTTTGTCAGGGGGACACATTTTGACGTAGAAAGCATAGTGAAACCTTCAACCCACTAAATAGGAGTGTCACCCCCCCCAACATTTTTTTTTCAAATGGGAAGAAGGGTGAAGCGATACCTCCTTGGAAGGGACTTGTCATTCCCTATACTGCTTAGATTTTTCGAATCGATCTACCCTTTCAGAAAATATGCAGCGTCAACCATTGTGACACGGAAAATACAAAGATCGGTTCAGTTGTACTTTGTCGCAATGAATTCCTTCAAATGGATTCGCTATTTTTGCCGAGTCTCTGTTTTTGCCGATGCACAGATTTTTTTAGGCTCATTTCAGAGAGTAAAAAATGAATCGGATCCCTTTCTTCATGTTTGAATTAGGTCGAGTAGTTGCTAGATACATGTCTTGGTTGAAGTGTTTACCAATTGTTGACTTTAAAATTCATCATTATGGTAAATACTGTGATCTGCCCCAAAATGTCACTGCGCTTGAAATTCAACCTTTAGATACCTGAAAGAGGAATTCTCTATTGGTCAGTGATACCTTGTTCTGGAAATACAAATATATTCAATCAGAATAAAACCTCTACTTATCTTGGTGGACGTTTCGGGAACGATCCTGCTCCCGTTCTCAACACAACTAAAATATTTTCTCTTCGCAAAATTTTTCAATATGTTTTCGGTTTTGACACTGGAAAGTGACAGTTTGGTAGACGGAGGAATTCTGGTTACGAGGTGTTTTCATTAATTGATATCGAATTTTCCGTTTTCATATTCAATTTTCAGAAGTGGATGCCAAGTTTTATCTATATCAACTGAACAAGAAGCAATATTATTGTCTCCGTTCAGGAGAATGCAAGCAGACTCTTTGATTTTCCGTTTTTGGTTGTTGTCTTCTTTTCCTATGATCTTAATATTACCCCAATCGGCCATATGTTGTCCATTTTCAGTAAGGATATGTTCAGCTAATTTTGATTTGTCAGTATATCTTTTCTTTATATTGTTCTTATGCTCTTTCATCCTTACTGATAGAGGCCTGCTGGTTTCACCAGTATAATATTTTCCACACACACATGGTATACTGTGCATACAATTTTTTGATGATTGTTCTACATTTTTCGGTTTTGTATGGGTCAAAATCGATCTCATTGTATTTTCTGTCTTGAACACTGTTTTCACTCGATACTTGTCACCAACACGTTTAATTTTTCAGATATTCCGGGAATGTATGGGATTACATTTGTTATCAGTGTTGGTTGTCTTTGTGTTCGTTGTATATTCTGTCTGTTCTCAATTTGGTGTATTGTTTTATCAATGAAATGTTTCGGATAAGTGTTGAGTTGTAGAACATCTTCTATATGGTTCATTTTGGTATTGAAAATTTGGTGGTTCGATGATATGGATTTGGCTCTATCATGAAGTGATTTGATTATTCATTTCTTTATACTCGTATGATGATTTGATCGAAAATTGAGGTATTTGTCGGTGTGTGTATTTTTAAGATTTACACTTGTTATCAAAATGTTATCTGATTTTTTAATGAGGACATCTAAAAATGGTAATTGATTATCAAATATATTAGTATTTCCAAATTTTTCGAAAACATAGTGTCACTGGCCGATAGAGAATTTCTCTTTTAGGTATCTAGAGGTTTAATTTCGAGCGCAGTGACATTTTGAGGCAGATCTCAAATCTGTCCTTACTACAATAATATTGAAATATTTTTTAATAACTTCTACTCTATTTTCTCGAAACGAGGAAAGAAAATCCCACGAAAAGCTGGAAAATCATTATTATGGTGTATTCAATCGCAGCCAGAGTGGAAATCATTGAGCTTTCTTTTGAAAACGATGAATGTGGACATCGGGTCGCGGAGTTCTTCAACCAATGGCATTCTGACAAACATGCCTCTGGAATTATTGTTCGCGCATTGGTGAGAAATTTCGCGAAAAGGGTTCAGTTCATAACAAAAGAGAGAGCTTGAAAATCCAGTACTGAATGAACCTACGGAGATAGCAGAACGGGGGAAAGTTGCAGTTGATAGTACGCTAAGTACAAGACAATTGGCAATTGCGACGGGTGTGTCTCGTACCAGTGTCCAACGGGTATTGAAAAAATACGAATTCAATCCTTACATAATACGCTCAGTGCACGATCTGAATGAAGACGACTTTGATCGTCTCTTGCAATTTTGTGAAATTATGAGTGAGCAAGCGTTACACAATGGTAATTTCCTATTCAATGTGTTTTTTTTTTTCGGTCGAATGTTCCTTCTTCCTCAATTGTTTAGTGAATTGCCACAATTGCCGGTGCTGGGCTGACACCAATCCAAGGATTTTCCACGAGACACACACGCAACACTCCCAGAAGTTGAATGTGTGGCCTGGAAATTCAAGAGGCGATATGTACTTGAATTTACTACAAAATGCCATCGACCCAGCTCTAACAAATATCATTGAGAACGATCCCGCATACGATGAATAGGAACTGATTCACTAACAAGACGGAGCTCCTCCTCATTATTCCCACAACGTGCGCAATTATTCACATGACACATTTCCTGGACGATGGATAGGACGACGGGGCCCAATAGAATGGGCACCTCGGTCACCCGACTTGAGTCCTTTGAATTTTTTTTGTGGATACACATCAAAAGCGTTATTTACAAAACACCACCAGACACATTGCAACACAGAACAGTTGCAACGAAGAATCATTAACGTATGTCGCGAAGTGACACCTCAAATGCTCCAGAATGTACGACAACGGTTTGAAAATAACTTATACCACTTTGGGCAGGTTGACGGACAGTCATTCGAACATTTACTTGACTGATGAATGATTTTTGGAGTACAATTGAATCAATTTTTCCATCTTTTGCCACACATTATCGTTGAAGTTTCAACGACCCATATTTTCTGAACGAGTGTATCGATTTTGGAAATGTAAGCAGCACTGTGTAGGGAATGACCAGCTCCTTCTGAAGAGGATCGCTTGACCCCCCTTCTCATTCGAAGAAAATGTTGAGGTGCACCCCTACTCAGGGGGTTGGAGGTTTTACTATACTTGTTCCGTCAAAATGTGTCCCCCTGACGAACAAAATTGACCTTTTCTCGGATTCCATCGAAGAGTTCTTTCCCAGCCTGTAATGCCTTGCGGAACGTTTTCGATGGGCCACCGTGTAAAACTGAAATGGTTAGTACAAGGATCACTAGGTTCCAGTTGATCTCTTGCCAGTTGAAAATATGATTCCTACGAATGAATGATTGAGTAAACGTATATTTTTGGCTGAGATAGGATTACCTACGTCATGATTTCTCATAATGTGCTGGAAATTTTCGATGTTCGATTATGCATTCGTGAAGTATTACCGCATATAGTTTATTCAGTCAGTGTGAGAATGATAACGTATCTTCTTTGAAAAAAATAATATTGCATCACTCGGATTATTTCCTCCTCCTAATTGCTATTCCACGAATTGATCTTGAGATCTTGTAAATGAACAGTTATAAATTGACTTTTTCACCTGAAGGTCTCGTGGAAATCATATCTGAGCAGTAGCTGATCATACAGATTTCAGCCAGCCTCCCACGCATGTTTAGTCCAATGAAATACGCTTTGTGGTTCTCCTCATATTCGCCCCAGAAAATGGAATGCCGCTATCAGATTTGGCGGGATCAAACAGGATCAGGAAAGATGACCCAATGAAATGAAAATATCTCCAGAAAGCTCGTCTTGTCGAAGAAGGAGTTCGACACACCTCTTTCTCATGTTCACAAACACCATGGGAAATTTATACATCGACAATTTCAATTCTCCTTACTAGACCGTAGCACTAACATGTACTCTGTCAATTAAACAAGACTACCCTGCTGTTTCGTTCTTCCGAGATCCTTTTTTCGTAAATGGAAATATCAAACTGGCAATTAGTGTCTCTTCTATTAACGTTCCTTCTGTTTCCTTCCGGCTACCGTCAGCCGAGCACGTTTCCTGGGTTCAGTTCCATGGGACGCCTGTGCATGGGAAAACGATTTTCCTAGGGTGGACACGAAAGAGACATCGATGGTATGATGAAACAGATCGCTCAGACCTACGTATGAGATGATATGAATGTGACATATTTTCATTCGCTCTTCAAGAATTCATTCGATTTCCTGTACAATGAGAAAATTCGCCAATGAAAGCACAAATGAGCTTCGAAACCATCAATACCAATATAAAATGAGGCCAGAGGTGCAAGACGGAGATAGGTCGTTGCTTCAGATGATCTGGTAAGAATTATGGAATGACGGTATGAAAACGTAGTAGAGTTCAATGCAACAAAAACTCAAGCTTGTATACTCACCAGGGTGGCAGATCTCACAATTCCCAAAAAGATGATGTCAGGTACCACTGTTCTCATGAAGTTGTCAATATCCTTACTTTCGGTATCATCACCAACAGCGCTCCCTAATGAGACGATCATGTGAGGTCCATTGCGAGAATTTCTTTTCAAAAACTTGGATCTCTGTTTCGCGCGTGTTACTTCATACCACAGCAACTGCTCGCGATCTACAAAGCACGAATTTTACCAGGACCTGGAGTACTGTTCATATGTTTGGATTTCAGTCAGGGAACATACGTTGAAGCTCTCAGATTCTATCCAGAAGAGAGATATTCGCCTAGTCGGTGATACTACACTCACGAAATCATGGACCTCTGTGGAATATCGTAGAAGAGTGGGCGATAGATATTCTTATGGTCGGTATTCAACGGAAATCTCGTCTATCATGCCACCTCCAGCGATTCCAAGTGGACAAACTATACGAGTTCTGGCTGGTAAGTTATGGAACTCTCTGTCTGGTGAAGTATTTCCTGATGCTTACGGCCTCCATACTTTAAAGAACAAATCCAATACCTCTATTTCTCCTCGACATTTCACAGCTGATACGATGTCCTTTGAAAATTATATATTTCTTCTGTGAGTTTGAGTTGAGTTTCGAAAGATTGAAAAAAAACGAACCCAACAAAAATCATCTTAGGCAGGTATGAATCAATCATTCGATCCACAATCATTGCAATATACCTCATATTTTGGTGAAATCTATGCTGCTGTTCATGATGACTAGCTTCTATAAGCCGAAATCATGGCAACAAATTCATAAGGAAGAGGGATAAGGAAGAGGGATAATGTCTCTCCATAACTTTGGTAGAAATCAACGCACCCCTCATAGTCCCTTCCTCTGTGTGTAGTTTATCCGCCGTTTGAAATATTTTAATAAAGACCTAATTTATGGGCAAATATTGAACGCGGTTGACAGGGCCGTTTTTATATACCTACAGCCGCCGCTCCAGGTATAGGCGGCACTAAATATAAAGCGATCAAATTGCCACAGCTGGCTATGAACCGTCGCGACGAATACAAAGAGGTGCCTCGTGGGAGCTGCGAACGTGATTTTCCATATTATTTTCCACGTGAATTATCGTTAACCACCTATGTTATCATGGGTGGTGAAGTTTTTGATTCCAACCAATGGAAAAATATCTTCACAAAGAGAGAAAATAGAAGACGGTGATCAAGCGATCCAGAGGATATTATTTCATCACTGAAATGGAGTGATGAAATGTTATTTCAGTACCTTCATCAGATAACGGATTCTTACATTCTTATTCATCTCCTACTTCTCACATGGGATATGGAATACTCGAACAAAAGTAGATCATGCAGTCGTCGAAGGTCAATTTTTGTAATATGGAACGCTAGAGAAACAGGTTTTTCTCAATGATTCTAGGTAGGTATATTAATGTAGTTGGGATCCAAAGGAACCTAGTATTCAAGATGCTCTTGAACTTTAAGAACTCCGAATCTATCAATATTTCGAGACATCATTGCATGCGTTGTGAAATTAGTTGATGATTAATTCATCTTGTAGAATTCATCTATAAAATATTCCCAGACAAGATTTCTGTGAACGAAATCATTCATTCTCTGATTGCTTGATCAAAGGCGACATTTGTCGATAATTCGATCTGCTTTGTAACAACGAGGTCAATTTTTTTTCAAATGAGCAACGGTTCGACACAAAACTCGTTCAGGAATTCATGTTAATTCTCTATAAAAGGTCGGATATACAACCTCATCAAGGTGAGAATTCAATCTAGATCATTTCCCAATCGAATTGCTGCAACACACTTCCACCTCGCCGATGATCCACATGATGTGATCGGTGAAATGGTTCCATCCTATTTGCATGTGATTCCTGCCGATGCTTTGCTAGTTTTGAACCCTTCACGGTAGGCTAGCAGCAAGGGTCAGGGTATCCCTATCATGAGCACCAGAGATTCCAAGTGAGATTAGGTCGCTGGGTGAATTTGTGTGTTCTCTCTTATTCTACTCATCCCTGCAGAAAGCGAGAGTGAACAAAATTATTTCAGGAATCACCTTTCAATTCTCGCTCACCGTAGTTCACTGAGGAATTATTCCAGAAGAGCTTTATGGAAGGCATCACGTTGAACTCACGTTGACTTGTGACATGATTCCATCTAGAGAATCCTTCTGGTTCTCTTGCGGATAGAAATAAGAATTGTGTGGGGTATTCTGCAGAGCTCTGTTCCAAATGATTCATATTTCAACGGTGAACTCACGCAATTACATTCGGATTATGGCCATTCATTAACCGTGTCATGAATCAGCACCAAAAAAAATCTGCCTAATTGAACAATGTTTCATTCTTGAGCCCATTCGCATTTGGTGAGAAAGCAGTGGTGAGTATTTTTTCGGACGAGAAATTAATAGATTTGTTGCGAATTTGAAGTGACAATCGGTACATATGAGGATGAAATGTTTGTCTTTTTCGATGTAGTCGACTATTTTATCTTCGACTATTTTATATTTCAGCATGAATCTTGCCCTCCCGAGTGAATCAGAAGCTAGGGTTCAAGTTTTCATATCTCCATCAGTGAACAATATACCAAATTGTTAGTAACTGCTCGATGCAATTTTCTGTGAAACTGTGCGTGTCCACCAAAAATACAGACGAAGATTCTCAAGCTGATACTATCGACTAGTTCACTCCTATCGGTATGAGGTTAGGAATATGCTGTTTCCCACTCAATTCCGAAGAACTCGCACTGAAGCAATCGAAAAAACATTCCTGCGAATCATTCTGATACGTTAGAGCTGACAGAACTTGCATGTAAATAACAATAAATTGACATTTCTAGAGGAAATGTCGTAGTAGGAAGAATGTTGGACCCTATACCCACTTTTTTAACAATCAAAACATGCACGATATGATCTGGATTCGATAGCGACAGCAAGAAAATATAACCCAATGTCTAGTGATGGAATGTGATTCCAGATAGGCCGTGCCTTGTACTGTTTCAGATCATGTGGAGAGTGGAAACTTTCCGGAGTCTGAATAATAGCTCCTGAATCCTTTGTAATAGAGCTGTGATGACAAAAACTGAACTTACATTCTGTTCAGTTCCGCATCTTCCATTTCTATTTCCGAATGCATTCAAGATCGACATGCAGTTTCTCATATTCTGGGTGGAAAAACTGCATGTACAAGAAAATGGCATTGAAAAGAATTCAGAGACGATGCCTCCGCATGATATTGAATATCTTTTTCTGCATTTCAATACATCATTGTTGTTCGCGGAAATGGAAATTGGAGGCATCTGAAAATTGTTACATTGAAAGAGTCATTTTGTTCACGTACAATCCTATTCACAACTTGAAAGACTCTATTTTAGTATTAGTATCCGATAGACTTTGAAGAAAATCATATCCGATTCATCATCAAGTGTAGCAGAACTTCCATTGATAGTAGGTCATGTTTTGAGTCCTGAATTGGCAATTCAGCATTGGAAAATTCCAATAATGTGATAATACCTCCGATGTGTGAAAGAGATTGAATGACTTTTAATTTCATATACACAATGAAATTCATCAATCCACTATAAGGTGAAACTGCCAGGACTGTCACGATTTGCGTTTACCGTGTCTACATATTTAAAATCAGTCCTATGAAGGAAAATCATCCAAATGAGTCCCGTGAAGACTTTCCAATCACCAGTCAACAACATTTTGACGACAAATACCTCAACAAATTCGCGGATTATGTGCTATCACCAACTCGAGCCACGATATTCATTCTGTTTCACTTCAGGACTACACTACACTTTGAAATTTTGTCAACTCATATTCAGATAATCATCATCGATCCTCTGTACTTAGATTCGAATGTGATATATTTCGAAGATCTCTTGGATTTTTTGGAGCATCTTCGTCGTCAGATATGAAGGAAATGATAATCAGACATGAATAAATTATTTCGTAGAAACTAGTCCTTAGTAATAATTTCAAAAACAATATATAAATATATAAATATATAAATATAAAATAATATCAAAAACACAGCAGCCCTTGGGGGCCATATACTGATGGTCGAAGGCTTTCAACGGAAAGAATAATATTTCTGACAACTCTATGACATGAATATTTCAGTACTCATTCAAGATTCTTAGGGCCCTCGAGAATCTCGGGGCTGCTATCAGAATTTACGTAAACGTTCTGTTTATCTCGTGTGTATGTTCCGATCCTTTGATCCATCTCGTACCTTGTCATTGGAATTGAAATGATATGGCAACCAAATTGGGTGATCTGTTGCTGTCCGTCCTGTGGTGACAAGTTTGAAAGAGTATATCGGTTGTTCAAGTATTCTTGTTCGTTGTTCGAATGGATGACTATTTTGAATCCTCACTATTCGATACATATTCGAAGGTCTGCAATTCGAGCTGTAAAGAAAACGGAACCCACTATATTGACACCAATAAATGATTTCACGAAATGATTTCTGAAATTGCCTACAAATCAGGTGGTGACTTTTTGGTGACTCAGATTGAATAATGTGATCATTAGGTTGATCAAATCATCACTAAGTGACTACTGAAGGACGATTCTGAAATAATGAAGCCAAGATCAAGGTTACATATGAGATTTTGTATCCAGCTGCAATATTTTTAGATTATTCGAATCTTGTTTCTTGAATCAATCATCTCGAAAACGTATTACAATGTCCCTGAAAACGAATACATACGTACCAGGAAGTCCGAATTGATATCCAACTTCATGCAGCTCAAATTTGGAAGCTTTGAGATATTTCATCAGAACTGATACACTCTGTATATTTTGTCGTGGTCAATTCCTCTGGTCTCATCTCATAAAGATGACATCTTGCAAACCAAGCGAGACTCATCCTAGTTGTAGAAAATTCAATGAGCTCGGGTGGAACATAGAATCCAAGGGATCACGGTGGTTCATAGTATACGGACTGTCTTCGAGACAGCGAGAACATTCGCCGAATTCGAATCGAAGTTTTGCTGAGGGGTGTAGCGGAATGAGGATTTGTCATAAGCGGAATTGTTTTGTTACTTTTTGTTCGTTTTCTTCGAGTGCGCTCTACACTTACTGAGTTACTCCTCGGAATCTTGTCACTGTGGTTTCTCATATCGCGTATGGAAGCATTCTTCGATTGACAGGAGAAGTATAACTTGAATGAACAAGAACACTCAGAGCTTTTGAATTAATTCGAATCCACCATAAAGCTCATCAACTTCTTTCATTGATGTCCTTTGGGGTTCGACTGATATAATTTTTTCTCCTCCATTCTTCAACCGTTAATAAATATATTCCATGGGAAAAGGAAAAGTAATCCAGTACGGATACGAAGAGGAAACATCACAGTCTGAAACGGAATGGTAATACAGAATGAATATTGAACAGTCGCAAAAAGTTTTTTCACGATTTGATCGTTTGGTCTCTGAACACGAAGTGTTTCGTCCAATCCGATACCTCGTAAGCGATGACAGATGTATATTAAATTCGAGATTCCTCAAGATCTCCAGTGGAATGGACGAGTAGGCACAGTGTGAGAAAGAAGCAAGATATATGCTCAGCGACTCCTCGTAGTGAAATTTTTTTCGTCTGGTTACGACTACGACGTGAATGATGTTGTAAACTGCTCAGCTTGGAAATACCAAGAAGTATATTCGAATAATGAAACACATGAGAAAATAAAAGAAGTGATGAAGGAGGTCAATGAACTCAGAGATACAAGAGGAGCATAATTATATAGGAAACAGGAAAGTGAAAGAATGAATAGAGTCTGATGGATTGATGAATGGATGAGAGATTCAAAAGAGACGATTGGAGCCTGAGATTTTTCAGTTCCATTTGAAATTTCTGAAGATTCAAGTGGAATTGAAAGAATTGAAATTTCAAAAAGTGAAGTTATTGGCTGATAAGGAGAGTAGTAAGGAGAGAGTTTGTTGTTCACTAAATTATGTCGACAGTCAACACCACTCGATATCATGAGAACATGTTCAGAATAGTACAACACCTAGCTATACTATTTCAAGAAGATGTCTCCTTCTCAACAATGTACAATTAACTGATCTTCAAAGAAGTTACCAATTCTGACGTCAACAACTACAACAACTATTATTTTTGTAACAACCAAAACTTTCGAAAGGCAACTGATGATTTCGTTATAATACGAGTTGTGTTTGGTTCGAGATTGTCAAAATTGTATGAGAATCTCACAATGAGTGGAACATTCGCGCTTCAATTTCTCTTCCGCTATGTTGGATATTCTCTTTGGAATTGATAATCCCATCGCATACCTTTTGTGATTAAGAGACTTCCCGAAGATAGCTGCTCGGCGCTAAATTAGAGAATTAAACGAATTTTCCGAAAACTCTCGAACAGAACAACCAAAAGTGGTTTATTTATGCAGACGACGTGAACGAAATACAGATTCCAGAAGCGCGAGTTTAACGAATGCAAAACAAGTATTGCGAACCTAATCAAAATTCATCTAATTAAGAGCCCTAATTAGTACAACTGATTTTGTCGTCAACTCTTCCTACTGGGAGATGACGATTTATAATAAAGAGGAATCCTATTCATGGATCAGCATCTATGGAAGCTGCCGGTGTTCTTGTTCTTCTTCTTCTCCTCGATACTAATTTATACAGCCGGCTTGGTTTCGAAATCCACATTGCAATACATTCAATAATCATACTCACTCCTTCGCTATGAATGGAATAGCTGAATAATATTCAGATTCGAGTATACCATTTTTTATACCAATTGTTGTTCGCGGAAGATGTTCCTACCTGCGATTTGGGTGCTATCATTGCTACGCCTCGTGAGTTGATCGATCCCATTTTTTATGAAACATGTCGATGTCACGTTATTTGTTGCACCCACTTCCGTTCGATTCATTGAATTCAATTCATTCACATATGTGGAAGATGATGATTCCCATCATCGCCCGGTGCGACACCACCAAATCGACAGAGGTACTGTGAAATGGGTAACTCCCATGTTTCAGTATTTGATCGATGCTTCCGGTCATATTCGCATACTCTATCTCCTTCTTCCCAACCCAAACCACCCATTCCAGCTGAAGGTAAATCTAGATGATGAATTCTCCTAGAGTAAAACACTCCGGAAGTGAAATAGCTCTCCATTTGGATTTCCGGGAGAGAGGGGGTTCACCATCGAAACATCTGAATTTGAAAATAGACCTTTGTAACATCCGAGGTCTGAACAAGAAAATGAACGATGTTCATTACCATCTACACGCTGAGAAACCAGATAAACTGGCTTTAACTGAGACGCAGGTCAACTCATCAACTAACACGACCTCTCTGCCCTGGATATGAGCTCCACACCCGTTTCAGATTCAGAGGAGGTTTATGTCTCTTTTCCAGAAATGATCTCTCATGCCATCGTGAGGAGGAACTGGAACCAAATGAATTCGATGTAATGTGGCTCAAGATTGATAACCACAAACAGACAAAGTTCACCTGCTGCCTTTATCTATCACCAAACGACTCAACTCCTGGTGACCTCTTTGAATTCCTTCCTCTGAAACTCGATTTCATCCAACAGGATCACCCAGCAGCTGGAATCATCATCATGGGGGATTTCAATGTCCACACCTGGCTCAAATTCTCGAACAAAACAGACGACGCAGGACGTCTGGCTGAGGCTTTCGCTATCACCTATGGTCTTGAGCAACTGAGCAATCATTATGTCAATACCCTCGACCTGTTCCTCACTAACAATCCGGAACCGTATGAAGTGAAAGTCCGTGCACCACTAGGAAACTCAGACCACACACTCATGTCCAAGATATGTCCTCACATCACTCCGCGAACCGCATTACAGTTCTGCCGACTGAGATGGCCTTCGCATGTTTTTTTCTGAGTTTTCTTGCAGGAGAATGTTATTTGAATCCGGAGATCCTACGCAATGTGCTGAAGAGATTTCGGAAATCATCATGCTGGGAATGGAAACTTACATACCACATAGTACCAAATCACGAACCACTGGTGAACCATGGTTCAATAGAACCTGTTCTAGGGTCGTCGCTCTGAAGCAAGCTGCAAACCGTCGTCGGCGCAGAAACCCAAGCCCGAAAACTAGAGCTGGAGAACAAAAGAGTTCTCGTTTATTCATTCATAGCTCTTAGATTCAATTCAGAAGAAGCTATTCGCCTAGTCGATGACACAACACTCACCAAATCATTGACCTCTCTAGATCATCGTAGAAAGGTCGGCGATCTCTGCCTTTTCTATAGGTACTTTCACGGTAGGTGCTCAACGGAAATATCATCTATTATGCCATCACGCGCGATTCCTAGTAGACAAACCAGACGAGCTCAAGCTGGTCACCCCTACACTGTCAGGCTCGAGACTTGTCGAACATCGCTATACCAAGCATCATTCATCAATAGAACGGCAAAGTTATGGAATTCTTTGCCAAGAAAAATTCCAACACCTTTCCTCTCTCCCAAAATTGAACCGCTGGCTGACACGATGTTTCTCGAACATTATAGGTTTCCCTTTCATGTTATTCACAGATAAAAAAACAGTTCACTCATAACCAACGACGTTTAATATGGCTTGTTTTCGAATGAACAAAGGGGAAAGAATACCTCGATACGTCTGGCTATTGAGATAATTGTTATCATGAGTAGTGAGGTAAACAAGGGGCTGAACTCATTCCCTTTCCTCAGGAAAGAAACTGAAATATTTTCGAAAGATTCAAAAAGTAAATTATATCAGATTAGCTCTATTCTAAGAAAGATTGAAATCCTTCCTCATCACAAGAAATATTAAGCAATATTTTTGGAGACAATCACTATACCAAAAGAAGAGTAGTGAAAGTTCCAGAAAAGAATCCCAAGAATTTCATTGCTTGTCTTTCTGCAAGTTCCCCTAATCATCTTCTACCGTTCAATCTCAGATAAATTAACATTTCGCTCTCATGCAACAAATCAAAACAACTGGAATTCTCCAGAATTCGGAAAACCTCTTTGGATCGTTCCGAACGAAAGGAACGATTTAAAATAATATGACATCACGAAGATTCCCATACTTCTTGCTGTTCCAAATTTCAACGAGATTATCATGAGTATGAGTAGAAGTTCTGGATTATAATTTGACAGCATTGTATTACATGATTTACCTCAACTATTCTATCATTGTAATGATAATCTACGGTTTCTTGATTCTAGCATCTAGCATTTTTCGTACCTAGCATCATGATGAAACTTGCAGTGAACTTCCACAAGAATCACATTGGGGCTGTTGTAGGATTGCCTGAAAGTTTTGAATGATTGATTGTCACACCGATGGAGATTCTCAGAGAGTTAGTCGGCCGTGTCGCCCGAATCCTCCTACGAAATTCATAAAATACTAAAGGTGATACTCGAGGAGCTGGGAAGAATTCCCAGGAACTGTATTAGTGTCGGTATATTGCCCGAGGGTCAAACGAGAGTGTGCCAAACCGGCCAGTGCTATGATATTTCGCCGAAGAAAATGATGAGTTAATCGAAAAAAATATTTGTTTTGGCGCACGCACCAATAAGTTTCCACCATATTCATGATTTTAAGTAAATAATAATAATAATGTTTATTCGTCCTAATTTCTCAATAATAATGGTAGAATCATATACAAATTATTCGACAAATGAATATGAGCTCCCACTTTAGGATGAATTTGAGCGTGGGACGAAATAGTTTCAACAGTGTTATCCGAGGTATTATCACATGGTATAAATCAGCTCGATAATGAATGAAAACCCACTGAGGCATTGCCTGAGCGTGGGTGTTCTTTCATCGTGTATGAATATATACCCAATATCGAAAAATAGTGGAATAGTAAGATTAGACACTGAATAGTGTATTTGACTCATAGAGATATATTCACGTTCAAGCATTTACGTACAAGTATTTCGAAATCGAATGATAATAGTCAACAGGTCAACTTGAGTAATGAATGAGGTTGGAAGAACATAGGAGAATATAAGGAATATGAATATGGACTCAATTTGTTTGGGTAGGTACAGTAAGCAACCAAGTAGTGTTATCTCTATTACAGAGTATATTTCATGCGATCGAGGGATCAATTAATCTATGTATAGAAAGTCTTTCTGTTTCTGAAATCACTCATTTGACATCTTTTTCAAATGAAAAAATTGTCGATGCAAGTCTGGTTTTCAGAGTTGAGTAATTGTAGAGCCGATTTGCAAGATGAATATATTGTGTTCTCTGAACGAGCATATTGTGCTCAGTTGTACATTTGGCTTTGAGTCTTGTATTATGCTTGTGATTTACATAGTTCAATTTTGTTCGGTTTTTGTGTTGTTACACAACAGTTCTCAGGAAGTAAAGTTGCCTGAGGTGAAACCATTTTGATTCTTTGAAGACTGTTTCCGATGAGTATTGTGATGGCTTTCCAAGGAGAATTTTCAAAATTCCTTTCTGTAATACATCTAATTTTTTCAAATGCGATATTGGTACTCCGCCCCAGCCTACTATTCCATATGCAAGACGAGACTCTACAATTGCACAATAGATTGTTCTCATCTGCGAGGTATCTAATATATTTCGTGAATACTTGAATCCATAAAGAGTACTCTTTAATGATCTAATTACTCGGTCAACATGATACTTCCATCTCGAGTGTCTATCTATCTCTACTCCTAAATACTTGATTGCTGATCGAATTGATATATTATTTCTGATATTCAATGTATCATATTGGGGTAGTGAGTTGGTATAACACGAGAATGGTGAAAAAACATTTTTCCATGATTTATTGATAGTATTTTATCTGCAAATCATTCAAAGAGTTCACTCATGTCATCTTCTTCTTTAGTTTTGAGGTCATTCCAGCTATCAGCACTATACAATACTGCTGTATCGTCAGCGAAGCAAATGATGCTGCAACAAGTATCATGACGCAATATTTCATTGATATATATTATAAAGAGAATTGGCCTCAAAACTGTTCCTTGCGGTACTCCGCACTGCACAATCCTTGTTCCGCTAACGACGTTATCGATTATCAAGTATTGCTCTCTGTCTGTAAGGTAAATTTCCATGACATTGAATGTGTTAGTTCTGAAACCCATATCTTGCGAGGTCGTCAACAGTTGTGAGTGGTTCACAGTATCGAAGGCCTTAGCAAGATCGAAGAAAACACATAGGCTTGGTTCACTCTTTTTTAGATTTCCTGATATTTCGGAGGTGAGAGAAATCGAAGCGTCTTGGGTAGAAATCCCTTCTTCGAATCCATACTGATTATTCGAAATGAAATTATGCTTGTTAAGGTAGAAGACCATTTTTTTTTATTATTTTCTCAAGTGTTTCAGCTATGTTCGAAATGAGTATAATTGGTCTGTAGTTCAGAACTTCATGTCTGTTTCCTTCTTTTGAAAAAATTGGTTCAATAACCTCTGTTTTGAGTTCTTCGGGAAATCTTCCTGTTTCTATTATTCTATTGAAAATGTTGTTCAGAGGAAAAGCTTTCTCTGTTTCAATCTCTTTCAAAGTTTCAGCTCAGATTCCATCAATACCGGGAGTTTTGTTCATTTTGAGAGATGATATTGTTTCAATAATCTTCATTTTTGTTTTAGGTTCCAAAAATATAGAGTGCACAAAAGATGTTTTTTCAGGGGAGAATTCACAGGTTTTTGTATTTTTTGCAAGCTTTCACCCAATAGAGAGATGATGATTATTGAAAAAATCTGCAATCTTTTTTTGTCATAGGTGTGTCATATTTGATCATTTGGATTTTGCTATTTTCATTTCTCCCAGAAATATCCTTCACCGTTTCCCATAGCGCCTTGGTGTCGTTTTGTGATCTGTCCACACGATTTTTATAGAAATTGATTTTTGAGTTCTTGATGAGGCTATTCAACATGTTTCGATAATTCCTGTATTGTTTTTCCAAAGATAGATCATTTGGCTCTCTTCTAACATTTTTGAATGAGCTATCCCTGGTATTCATGGAGTTTACTAATCCTCGTGTTATCCATTTCTTTTTGTTTGATGCTTCTGTGTTTCACCTCTGATGTTTGAGAATGTTTTTTGATCAAATTCTTCAACAATTTCAGGAAACGTGTGAAGCTTCTGTCGACATTCACTGATAGAATATTAGAGTCAATCATAGAGATTCAATTCTGCTCTCGAAGAAGTATAATCAGTGTATTTACAGTATTTTGTTTCTGAAATCTCATGTTCTTCATCATTTCCGGAGGGGAGTTCAACGATTGAAGTGTAATTATCTGTTATAGCACTTCTCAGTACAGCAGGTGAAATTTCATTCGACCTCCTCTTGACAAAAATGTGATCAACGCATGTGTTACTTCGTTGTCTAGTTACAGTATTTATAACGGAATAATAATCAAACTCGTGAAAGTTATTCAGATATTCAGTAATTATGTCATCTTCAACTGAGATGTTCAAGTTGATATCTCCTTGAAATAAGTGATAGTCAGCATTGATTTCCGAAACATTAGAGAAATATCCTCGAAGATTTTTGCCGAATATTTGTTTATCTGTTGAAGGCGGACGGTATGAACCCGTTAGATGTATGGGTTTTTCGTCTATTTAAGTGTGATTCGAATCGATTTGCATACACCTATGTCAATGATATCATAATTATATCATATATTTTTTCTTACGTAGATAACAACGCCATCACATTTATCAATGTTATTGTACAATATATCGTAGCCATCTAGCTTGAACATATTTTCCATATTCCATGTTTCTGTGAGTACAATGCAGTGGAAATGTTGTTTCAGTTGACGAATGTATATTTCTAGTGCACTCAAATTTTTTGCAATACTCCTCATGTTCTGATGGATAATGCTTAAGTTCGATTTTCTGTTTTCTTCAGATGGAATCGAATTGTAATAGTCATTTATATTATCAATTTTTTTTTTGTTACAATGAGTTCATATTCATTGTCTCTAATATGTGGATTCATTTTTGATTAGAGGAAGTATAAATTCCGTTTCCGTTTGTAACGGAATGGTAATGGTGATAACGATGATATTAGAATAAACAGTTGAAGATGATATATGAAGATGATGATGAGGTAATGGTGATAACGATGATATTAGAATAAACAGTTGAAGATGATATATGAAGATGATGATGAGGAAAAGATAAGTGAGAGCGTTGAATCTATCTAGCG
The DNA here is from genome assembly GCA_963576655.1 of Gastrophysa polygoni. Lineage (NCBI taxonomy): Eukaryota > Metazoa > Arthropoda > Insecta > Coleoptera > Chrysomelidae > Gastrophysa > Gastrophysa polygoni. Next base: position 1,588,236 of record OY755092.1, read on the forward strand.
GAGTGTATTCGCAAGTTTAATTTCTCTCGTACTGTTTCCTTGGTAGTTTTTTTCGTTGCACCTGTTTCCGGAGTATTTGAGTTTTCATAAGTGGAATCAGATTTGGTTTGAGCTGACTTTAGGAGTGTGAAAGCAGCTTCTTCTAGTTTATTTTTTTCCAGAGTGGGATGCTCAGGGACTGGTGTGCCTGGATCGCTTCGTTGTTTGTTCAGATAGTAAGGTTCGCTTGTGTCTTCCAAGGTTTCGAGTTGAAAAACAATTGAAATCTTAATATTGAGGTGGAGTTTGTTGTCATTGATGAGGAAAATATTATTGTCTTCCTACTTAGCGACAAATAGATGTTTTCTCAATATTCTGTGCTGCTGCTGTTCAGTGAGATCATGTGCTATACTTATTGTAGATCCTTTCAAGTTTTTGGTGTTTCTCAGAACCTTAGCTTTTTTTATGTAAGAGGTGAATTCAAATTCCACTGGGCTATTATGAGTTGACCCTGGGGAATATATGTTGTTGGAATCGTTTTCAACAAGATCAATTTACAGGAGATTTTTCATCTATTCAATGATGTATCTAGGAGTTATATAATGTTCTTTTCTGTTCAATCCAGATATTATCACGCTATTTCCCTTCTGCTCGTTTTTGAGTAGTTCTACTTTTTTTTTTCAATTCTCCGTTTTCCCTTTCTGCTATAGTTAGGCAATGATTGATTTCCTCGATTTTCGAGCAAAGCTTCACTTCAACCTCTTGTATTGCCGACTTCAATTCCGTTTTCTCTCTCAATAATTGGTCAAGCAATTGTTTATTAGTAATCTCTGAATCAGGCATTCCTTTTCGTGTATGGTCACTTTTATTTTTATTCCTATGGATCGGTGAAAAACACTTCAGGTATTGCGATAAGGATTCGTTTGTTTATGAGTTTCGTGTCTTCAATTCATCTTCCTGACGGTAATACTGCTATTTCCACTAATGTGTTTCATTACATGGACGTGGTTTATCGATGGAATGGTTATTCGTTATTCAAATCGATTCGGATAATATTTGTCTCTGACATACCAGAATATCAGAAACTTATTCGGGAGCCACCTCGAAGCACACGTTCACTTGACAATAACGAAGATGTATCATAATAGCTGTTTTTCGCTGACGAACTAATGAGATGTTTTCAACGAACACCAACATGTAGCTTACTAATCTGAAAATAACCTAATGAAAGCCCCAGTCCTTTAATCATGAAGAAAAAAGTCCCACAAAGGAAAAGTCACTTCCGAATGGCATTCTCTGCCAAATTATAGAAATTTCAACTTCGCTCACCTTCTCCATCTCACGTTGTGTGCATTCGCAAATGCAAAAATTCTATTTCAGATACGGTTGCTCCATTTCTTTTGTACGAACTTGCCAAAGGCTGTCATTGTATTTTTCCATTTAACAAGACATGTGAAATTTCAATTACAGGTGGAACGGTGGGATAATTGAAAATTACGCAGGGATTAATTGAGCAGTATAATTTGAAATGGAGTCAGTTCTGGATGAAATTTCAGGTACACAGGATTTTGCTGCTAACAGCCGATAAACGGTGAAACATTGAGTTGAATTCAACAAAAAATGAACTCAATCCTTTGTCAGTCCATGTCCACGCCAGATTGTGTTGATATTTCAACATCGGGCTCCTGAGTAACATTCAAACAAAACTTCCTGAATACTGATAATAATACAATTTCTGAATGATATTTTCTCCCAAATTTGTGTTTCTGAAAGTATTGATATTGTATTTCCTTCACAAATTTTCGTCGATATCAATAAAATGTGTGTGAAAAGTTTCCCAGTTTCATGAATCAAATGGAAATCTGTAAGATCAACACTTATTCCAGAAACGGAGTACATTTCCAGAAATTTCTGTTCGGAGTGGGGTGAGAAACTGAAGGAATACTCATTATATTGATGGTCAATATCCCTGAGCCTTTGCATTTCAATTCACTCTCCCCATTCGGCGCTTTTCTACCCTTGGTCATTCAAGGGATTGAGGAAGCACAGGTGCACGGATTTCTTCAACCCATGCTGAAACAATGAGAAACTACAATATCTTACCATAGCTTAAGCGCTGATGAGTATAGCTATAGTGGAAAACAAAATAACATTTAAATGAATCATTGAACCGTTACTACTCTATAAGTCGCTCCGAAATTCCATGACAAAAAACAATCATACTAACAGTGAATTCATGGTGGATGGAGCGAATTTTGAAAATAGATTCTAGATTCATGATGATGATCTATTTCAAAATGTGATCCCGTTGAACCATGATATACATCTGAGTATAAGACAGAAGTTTCGTGAAACTCATGTTTTTTTTTTCTGACGCACGGAAAGTAACTCAGACCTATATAAGCAATAAATCTCTAATGGATTTGTAACTATAAGTGCTACACTCATTGCGTTCCCACGCATGTGTGTTGTCCCTCAAATGGCACAGTATCAGTTTGAAAACGTTTATCTTTCAATCGTTCAAAAATTCACCTTGATATCAGCTGAAAAAAAACACCATATGGTTTCCTTCGTGCAGTACTATGCCTTCTGAAATCTAGAAACAGAAACCAGCGCCTCCCACGGACAACCACAATAAAACTTCGACACTTGGGTCGTAGTAATCACAACTACGAGAAGTGATTGCGTCATGATTTAAAACAGACTTCCGTTAACCTGCTATTCTTCTGTTTTCCTTCATTCGATTTTACCAAGTCATTGGCCGATGTGAAAAGCTAGATACTCTCGAAACTACCTGGAACTGTTCCTGCCATCAATAAGGACGACTTAAACGCAATGCACGATTTTAGGAGGCTCGATTCAACTTCTCTTCGTTCTGTGTATCAATTAATCAGCAACAGTCCCTTTTTTATTATCTCAACAAGGAGCCAGAAACCACACAACACTGACGCAGTGGATGGATGAAAAAACAACACACAGGGTGAATCGAATATGAAATTGAATACTTCTGTGGCGACTTGAGCTGATTGAGATTGACTTATGCACATTTGACTTGGATTGGATAGAATGTCGAAAAGCTCATGTGAGAGTGATTTATTCCGTTCATAAGGTGACTGGACTAGCTCAACTATGCAGAGTATGTGAAAAGTATCATGAATTTGAAGAATGAACTAGATCAGCTCATACAATCGTACAAAAGTATATTCCAATTGCACAAGATATACACTATAGTCTCTAACAAGATTTTATCGAATTTTGTTCAATGTTAGTACAATCTTAGTACAGTTTCATTTCTATAGATGTCATGTGCAGTGTTTCCGTGACTGGAACTCATTTTCTTCGTAATTCCTGGAAAGAATCTTTTTGGTCTGTGAGTCTGCGGGCCGAGGTCAAATGTTTACTAGAAGTTACAACTGATGAAACTTTCAGTATTTATCCAGAGTTTCCCGAGATCGGAATGTTCTTAAAGTTCTCCAGCTGCCCAGATAGAGTGTGGAACGGGAAATTCTTCCGGAAAATTCGGTCATTTTCCTGCATGTAGAAATATTCCGACATTTTTTTATTCAGTGATATTTCCTTGGCATGACGGTTTGACTTAGTATTTAGTATTAGTAAAGTATTTGTATTAGTTGGCAACTACTACTTCCACTACCACCATCCTACATATTCAATGAATAATTCACTCCACCCTACGATCTCTCACTTCGTACGTACCCAAGGAATTCTCCGACATGAGAACGTTAGCAAAAAAGTAACGAATTCGATAAATGTCACAGCTCGCATGGTAGTCACGATGCTACTAGGCGTGAATATTCCAAAAGTATCCCGATCTACCCGTCATTTGATGTCAATTTCCTTTCATAACTTATACAATTCGCTTCTCTGACGAGAGTTTTCAGCTTGAGAAATGTTTAACTGAATAATTCCCAGCATCAACTGATGCGAGGTTTCTGCAGTCGGAAACTCCGAGTCAAAGTGTTAGAGTCAGACTATGATGTGATATTGACGGTAGATTTGACTATGGAAGATTGAGAAAAAAATTATTTCAGCATTCGTACACGTAGAACTCACTGAGCAGCAAGATATCTGAATTTAAGATTCCACTACGGTATTTATGTTTCGATATACCGTTCCAATAAATTTTTCTCAATAATTCCGTGAGACATGTGTTTCTCTGAAACTTCGCATGCTTTCAATAGATTCTCTCATAGTTTCTCAACTAGATGGTAGAACAGTTTCACGTATTTTCATGTCGTCTTCCTAGAATGTCATGCCCTCTGCATCTACAATTTATAATTATTATTCATCGCTCGGAAATATGTACGACGTATAGAATAACATTGAGCATTTCATGTTCAGGATATACGATTCATTTTTGGACTGCAGAAAATACAGAGCTCGCTATTTTTCGGCTTGTCGATGTAAAATGAGGATGTGTGATTTGTTCACTCTGTCGTTCGAAATGGAACAGAGAGTCATCGGTCTATTGCTCAGTTGACCTCAAAAATGTCGAAGTCTCTCATCAGAATCAGACAACTATTAGTCTTCCTATTCGACGATTCCGAGGATTTCAATCTCCGAAAATCTCAATTCTGAGTTATTAATGATACCCCACACCTCATTCTGTTCTGGAATCCCCCTCATCCTCACTGTCGAATCTCATCCGCTTGGTTAGCTGTTTTTCACAGCCATTTTCACTTGGAATTCATTTTTTTTTTTTCGGTCGGAGGATTACCGACAAAGTTTATGATTAATGGGGTAAGAGATGGAACGGTTACAGACGGACGAGATTGAGATAAAGAGGATCTGCAGTGTTTCGGATCAGTTGGCAAAGGATCTGGAGACTGTCACGGGTGAATCAAAGAACAATTATCGATAAAAACGTAATGAGGGTGTAGGATTCTTTCATTGTCACGTCTGTGATGTCTCTGTTAGACGAATTTTCTGATCAAATCACTGATAATGATGATGATTGAGTATGCATTATGTAGGAGAGTTACATGGAAGAAGTATATTGTCCCCTCTCGTATTCGAATTCGAAAATGAATATTCCCCTTTTCTGTATAAGGATAGAACACACCAGAATGTCATAATTCACCAAATATTCTGCAGTCTCTACTATCGATCATTCCAGTTGGTGCCAACACGTGCTGTTAGGAGATCACGAATAATAATGAGAATAATCATGATGAATCGTCTTCATCTATACAAGGAAAAGTATACAAGTTCATGGATAATAACGTAATGATAGGTACTACAGTCGAATACAAATATGATATGCTCTTTTCATGTACTGAACTCTTAAACACTCGATTGAATGCAGTAAAATTCTGAGAGTTCTCCTCGAGAACCCGCTGGATTCATCTATACAAGGAAAAGTATACAAGTTCATGGATAATAACGTAATGATACGTACTACAGTCGAATACAAATATGATATGCTCTTTTCATGTACTGAACTCTTAAACACTCGATTGAATGCAGTAAAATTCTGATAGTTCTCCTCGAGAACCCGCTGAGAAACTCAAATGAGATTCGAATAATCGCTGCGGAAATTTGTTCTCCATTTCACGAATTAGGGAGCGTTATGAGAACATTTTTCAAGGAAAAGCCGCCTCAACGATATGAATGAACGGATTGGATTTCGATTACAGTCGAATGAATCGAAACTGTGAGGAACATATTCCAATTCTGAGGAAATATGGGAATAACTCCATATAAGGCTAGCACAAATCTTAGCAGCCCCTACGAAAACTCCAACTACAGCTGCATCAAAAATAATAATGAGAATGAAAGGTCGCATCTATGATAAATGAACTGCAGCAGGAGGAAATCCCCATCTTGACGTCTATTCTCGTGAAACGCCACATAAATGTCTCACATAGAAGCCGTGATATTCATTATTCATACCATGCGGCACAAGTTTCAATTAATTCCGTCGAAGAAGAGAATATAATACGGCAATGCCAGTGGATTTTTTATAATGCCATTTATGGAACGGTCACATGAATGAATGTCTTATTCACGTGTTCGCAAGGCAATTTTTCTCGAAAGTTTCACAACTATTGAGCTATCACGTCTCATTATTACAGTGTCAACTTTAGGTTGGATCCGAGGTTCTCCTTTGCTGATGAAGGTTTTTTATCAGAGTTCTGAAAACTTTTGTTGAGGTATCGAATTCACTTCGTCTATAAGAGATTTCCTACTCAGACATTTTCCATGGAAAATCTATGGACGTCATCAGGGTGTTTGGCTTATCGACTTCTTGAGTAGTTCTCCAACTATAAATGTGATTTACGTGGATTCTGGACATTCATAGCTTTCAATAAGGAACGCATGACGTTGAAAAGTTGTGGAAAGATTCCATCGTCTTTAATCGAACTGATACACATTGATGGAAATAGATATGGTGCATGACGGAAAGAGTTCAAATTGTTTGCAGAAGGAATATGAATGCCCGTCAAAAGTTTTCCGAACAATCTCAACAGAAATTTCATCTCACCTCAAGAGGTTCTGAACGAGACTTTTTATTGTGTTGTGTTTCTGGAATATTTGAAGATATTTCCTCACAGCTCGAGATATAATTCGTATGATTTGAATGAATTTGGAGAATTTGAATATTCTGGAAATGATTGTTGGATAATGATAATATTCGAAGTTAATTCCGTTATGAGTTTCTTGGATGGATGGAACCCTGATGGAATATTTTATACTCCTACAATGACATCTATATTGAGAAGTGCAACACAATTAGGGTGTCGCGAATCCTTCAATAATAATGTTGATTTGGGAATGACTCTCTTCAACTGACTGACTATATACAGGGACACAAAAGAAGTGGAAATAATCAAAAATAGAAGGATTTGTGATAGGAATTCGAAGTGAATAGGTCATTTCGTTCTTCAAAGTGAAACATCCATTTTCTGAAGTGTTCTTGAATGGAAATTGATCAGGATTCAAGATTTAATGTAGTTTCTATAGTTCAAGGATGATAGGATGCATGACGTTCAATATGTAGAATGATAATGAATTCTCTACGTCCTGTAGAATGAATGTGATTATTCCATAAAAATTTTTCATCATGGATAATTGGGATTTTTCAGGACTCAAACATAATTTGAAGACTTGAACAAAAATAAAAAAATGAACAGATATGAAAATTACATCAAAATACAAATTCGCGAAGTCTTGAAGAGGCATTGGGTCGACAAAAATGTTGAGGAAGAAAAACAGAACTGGGTATGTCCCAAATGGTATGTATATACAACATTATACGTGATAAAGAACAAGCATTGGTATTCGTTCTCCATTTTTGAAAGTTATGAAATGATTATCTTTCGATTCATAACTTAGTACTTGGCTCTTGGAATTCCTACCAAACAGGTGAGGCCTGGTGGCCAAACAATGGTGGAATAGTTCCAATCAGAATCATTAAGGGTAAGTGAGGCGTAGTCACTGGAAGATCTCTTCCTACGGGACCCTGGCTCAAAATAGCACAGATTATCACTCGCATCTGTAGTGGAGAGAAATATTATATCATGGAGGTGAACAAGACATTTTCCGTTCTGTACACCATGAAGATTTTCATCGATGATTCTTTGGAACGTTGCGGAGGGTTCTTCAAACCGAATGGCATCCTGAAGTATTCATACTGTCCGTTCTCAGTATTGAAAGCGGTCTTCTGAATATCCTCCTCGTTCATTTCTACTTGGTGGAAGTCACTAGCAAGGTCTAGAGTTGAGAAATATTGACATCTGCCAAGTTCATCTGGAAGATCGGTAATTTTGGGTATTGGGTATTTATCATCGATTGTTTTTCATTCAATTTCCGATAATCAACCACTACTCGCCAGTTTTATTGACCTGAAGCATCTGACTTTCTGAGAACAATAGGGGACGACTAGTATGAACAACTGGAAGGAATGATTTTTTGTTCCAGCATACTGTTAATTTGCTTTTCGACCTCCCGCTTGGTAGTGAAGTTTTTCATTGGTATAAAATATATGAATACTCTACATGAATGTCCGATCATAACTTTTTTTTCGATATTCAAATGATTCGTTTCAAATCTAGATGATCTGTTCCATCAAATTTATTCAGATTGAATTCTTCCATCTCAACTCTGTCAAATTGCTAGACAACAATGAGTTCCAATGTAATATTACTTTTTGTCTTTTGCGACGCTGAGACACTCAGGAATCTCGCAGTCATTTATTTCATGATGAGGAATGATACTTTCGCCATTATCAATGCTTGTTATTATTTTCATAGCTTGTTCTGAACGTGGTGAAATTGGAATCATATTGAGTTGGTTTGAGACTTTATGAAACTGTTACTCGATCCTAAGCTTCGATCAAACTTCCATTGATTTTGAATACATTTGAGATTGGAATCAATGCGCCAAATTGATCATGTTGAATGGCATTTGGATATATTCCATATATTCATTATACATATGGCATTAGTGTTTTCAAATATTCGAGAATTCATTTGCTGATTACCTGAAGTATCGATCAATTGATCGATACTCAATTTCGAATCTGTCTGAAGACGACTCTGATTACGGAAATGATTTTTTTTTGTGGAGTACAAACATATGTATTCCATATCTGAATTCCGAAACAGAGGAACACATATTTCGAGCGACTGTTACGTTGGAATATAACTTCATGATTTAATTTCGATTGGAACGTGTGCAAAATAATTGATCTGTGCGTTGGATTCCACTCTCTAGCAGCTTTCCAACGAGAGGTCACAAGGGATCAATAGGGTTGCACTTGGGAAGTTGAGGGTAGTTTCAACCTAGCGCCTAAATCCCTCACATTGCTCGCAAAATGTAGGTCAATATATAAAAACGTCAACGTATTTCGGAAATTTCCAAATGAATCATTCACATTCTTGCCAGCGAATTTATTCTAGTGTAGGTCTCACCCCGTATATTTGAGTTCAACACTATATGAGTTGGCTTTCCCAGTCGAGCACACTTCGAGGAGTTCACCCATAGTTTCAGACAGCTATTCGAGTATTCGACCAATTCCATACATGTTCTTGCATGTCAGTAAGTAAATAAAGTATTATTATCATTATTATTATTATTATCATTATTATTATTATTATTATTATTATTATTATTATTATTATCATTATCATTATTATTATTATCATTATTATTATCATTATTATTATGAATATTATTATCATTATTGAGTGAGTCGAAGAGAAAAATATACAGGGTATCCCGAAAAAATACCGACTTTAAACTTTGAGGGGTGATAGGAGACATCAAAAAAAGCATTTTTGTTTATACAGTGTGTAAAGGCCTAGCGGAATGAATTCATTATTTCGTTTACTGTATATTTCCATACAAAATCTCGAAACACGTCAACTTCAAATCATAAATTGACATCTTCCAACATGAAAATGCAATCCCTACCTTCAACCCTCTCCGAATGGGAATAATTGAGATAGAATGGAGGAGAATCATATGGTTACCGAAATTCACTACAATAGAATCGAAACAACCATAATGAACTTGAGAACAATAATATTTTTGGATAGAGAATGGAGAGACTTTTCGAAGGATATATCAGAAGCTTATACCTACTTCCCATTCGAAAAAATCCTGGGTTGTACATGTCGTTCAAAGGGCGTTGAAGAATGACGTTGACGTTGAAGAATGTCAATACATAATTTGGATTTGACGTGTTCCGCGATTTTTCATGAATATGTATATAGTAACCGAAATGATAAATTCATTCCGTTAGGCTTTCACACACACTGCATGAAGTGAATATTCGATAATATTAATTTCATGATAATATCTCGGTTACAACAAGGAAACATCAATAGAGCAATGGCGGAAATCAAGCACAAATTACCTGCTATGGCACACTACTCGTTATTACGTGGTTATTGTTCGAAATCATCGGCCGCATGCACATAAATGCTCGAATTCTGATAATAACTCACGAATTACCAAACGTTTATATTCGACACGAGTTAGACGTATATATTATTCAATGAAAACGGTACCCTGCCAAATATTTGTCTTTCATGTCCTCTCTGCCAGCTCGATTATGGAGCACATAAAACGGTATGACATGAGTGAGTTGCGTTTGCAAGACATTCAAGAAGTCGGATGAAGAATTGGTGAAATGATAACGTGAGAATGAGGACTTGTAGAAGCATTCTGCTGATCAGATTATTGTTGAGCGGAAGGCCCTTCAATTTCTGGATAATTACACATAGAGAGCCAAAAATATTTTTCATTCGAACATTTCTATTCATCATGAATAATTTCCCGATTATCTGTCTTGGTGAGCATATGTAGAATGAAAATTCCAAACGAACCAATCCCTGACCACTCCCAACTCTATTAGACTGAATCAAGAAGAATTCTGCTATTCAGGCCACATCAAATGTCTAGAAATTATAATTGATGAAAATTCATATTTCTGTAACACATTTACTGTCTTGCCAAAAAACTGTTATGGGCAGAGAATTCTGAACAAGAACGCTAATGAAACAATCGCTAGAACTTTTGACTATGCCAATTTTCACTCGAGAGCAAGATTCATGGGGTAGCACCAGCAATAATATTTTCATAATTAAAAAAAGCCAGCCGTAGGCATACTGAATGAATTATCTTGCAGAGAATCCTGTAGAGGTCATTTCAAATCACTTGAATTCCTCACCATACCTGCTTTATACATATATGAGTTTGTTAAAATCATTTTTCACAACAGACATTACATCAATAAAAATGAAATATCACACTCATACCACACCAGGCAATGTTCCATCTCATCATTTGTCACTCCTTGAGAGAGGAAACGTATATTCATCCATCAAGTTTTGAATCAATGCAAAACTTTCAAAACGTGGAAAAACCTGTATTAAAGCTACTCACTGGAATGGAACCATTCAGTGTTAAGGAATAACTCAGTAGAATAATTCAAATCGAAACATTCATTCTGACTCTTCTTTTATGTGCGTTTCTTGACTGGCTGTTACATTTTCCTATGTAATACGTGCAATAAATCAAAATGATTGAATAAAATGAATGAATTGTTTCATTCTCCGGAACAAAAATACAAACTCATATTATTATTAGCAACATTGTTCCATGTTTCGATGAAAAGGATGTTGTTGTAGTCAGAGACTTTATGAGAATATCAATAGTCTCAGAAGGCGATCCATCTACCCATACATCCATCCATACGAAATACCCGCCGAGGATGATTTCTGGCTGCAAGTTTTGGATATCCAGAGGATATTTTCGTTCTGTATTATTCCCTCTTTTTGTTTGCGATACAAACTTTCAGCAAAGAGTCCTAACTGTATGCTGTTCATTATTATCGTACTTGGTGAGAGCTCAAGGGAGACGACTTGAGAGATTAACAATTCACAGGAACTAGGGGTAACTACCCACGTGAAAAGTAATCCTCTCGTAACTCTCTTTCCTGGCCCATCTCTGATAACGAATTTTGCAGTATCGTAACTTCACCGAAACCAGATTCTTGAGAAAATGAGAGGTGGCGCTCGAATCATGTCGCTGTTGCCTCTGAGATAGCCCAAAAACACTAGTTGATCCCAAATTAACTAAATAATGCTGCCACTTGCCGTGAGTTCTATTTATTTTCAAGTGGAGTATTCTGAGTGAAAATGAGGATTGATGTGAAACTTCTGAATGATGGGTCTATGTGACTGTCATGCGAGTTTTATTCATTGACTCAAACGTGAATTCACCGGGAACCCAGGTAGTTCCAGACGAAACAATGTGAGTCAATAAATGAGTCGAAAAGAAACTCACATTCAGAAATAAGATATATTTTCTTTACTTCACATCATGAATTGTAATACCTCAATGTGATTTCAATTGTGTTGAACGCAAAGCTACTTCATGATTACTGAAACTTCTATTTGTCATCACAATGTTAATCATAAAATGATCAAAAAGGTCTAGAATAACAGTCATTGTGATGTGACATTGTGACATGGAAATTTTATGGCTGAACAGATCGATTTTTGATGTTTTGATTTCCGAGCAAAATTATTTTCGTGATATACAGGGTATCCCAAAAACATCGAATATATCAAAGTTGTGTTGTTTCAAATGGAAATTCCTGTTTATTATTCCATTTTCAGGTTCTTCTGGAAAAGCTGATTTCATTGATCTATCACACTTAGTGTCTATCAGAAATGATTACAGAAATACTTAAGGGGTGTACAAGATCTGGAAGTATACATACAAAAACAATATTGTTTAGAAATGAATGGAAATATCTATTCACCCATTATATCATTGATTGTGTAAATTTAATGACCTATTCATATCCCAGTATTAAACCAAGTCAATGAATATGTTCCGTTTTCATCTAGATTTTCATAACTTACATATTCAGAGTACAGTCCTGACAGTTTCTAGTATATGCCAATTCAATTATTGACCCTTAGTATATTATTTTGTGATCCTAATATTCTATTAATTATAATTTCCCGCTATAATGATAAGAGACATTTGGTCACTGATCCCCCTGTACTAAAATTAGGCACTACGCATGTGCGCGCAGGTGTGAATGGCTGGACAAAAAGGAACTTGGAGGAGCTCAGAGAAGATACGAATGATCGGTGCCGGTAAAAATTATTGATAGAGAATTAACTCTTTTCTGTCGATTATTGATATCTCTGTTGATAACTCTTAATCTGTGCCGTAATCGTGTGACATCCTCATCAACAACAGCAAATAGCAGGAAGAGATCCTGAGGCGGTCGCCGACCCTATTCTTTATTTTGCGACATCAGCATAACAGTACAACAGGTGAGTGGCCATTCCTCACCTCTTGTCATTTACCAAATTCATTAACATCAAAATCGAAATATACAGTCCACTGTCTCTCTCTCGCTCAATATACTGTTATGGTAGTAACAGACTTCCATTCTTCCCAAAAAACCACACTCCAGTCAAGCCACTGGTGCAGATAAAAGTGAGCGTTTGCGGTGCCAGTTCTTAAAGCTATCTCCTTCTAACTTTTTCAAACATTTGGAAGTATTGTAGCATGTAAATTTCCACTACTGTATATTTTGTCTGATTCTATACTATTCTGTACTGCTGAGCACATCTGACAGGATATATTGTCACAATAACAGGGTTAACATTTTTCAATAACATAAACTGAACTCAATCTGCTTCATATTATTTAATTATTCTCAAACCTGATATGTGGATACACATCTGAGATTTCACACTGTACATAAAATAAAATACTATTTCTATAAATTCGTTGATATCTCTTGCTATATCTGCTTTGTTGTGATCCAAGTAGAAGGATGATTCGTATGGTTTTCATAGGAACTTATCTGAAAGAGATTAATAATATTAAGTAATATGAAATACCATTTCAGAGACATTGTCATACTCACAATTTCACACTGCTTTTTCCACTTGAAACTTCATCACAGTAGGACCGTAGGTATTGGATTTTCCAGGAATGCTGAGGCGGATGGTTTCACTAGGAATTGAACACTGTGAATCAATTAACTTCGTTTAGCATTATTTCATTGATTGATGCATTTGATAAATTTCAGGTTGATGTTTTGATTTTGTTGATCTGTTATTTCGCTTTACGTCAATTAGCTGTCGGTCATGACACCATGTCAACAGTGTCAATCTTGTCATGCACCAAACGACGATTCGGATTGATTCATCGCCGAGCCAACTCAGACCAAGGAGAGTAGAGTTTATAATCTTTGAATTCAGCCGAGTATTCGTGAAGAAGGTGTGACGTCATTTAAGTCATAAATTCTGATTGATTCAGTCTCTGGAGGGAGTAGCGATAACGTCATTTATTTTGGATATTCAAATTTTCCGCCAATTTGAGGAGCGGAAACTGTTAATTTGTTCTCGAAGTTTCTGAAAATTTGGAGGAGGGATTTTTTTTTTCCGGTCGTGAGACAAGAGCTCACTTCAGAAAATTCTTCGTGGTGGTCAAGTACCATTTTTGTGGTGTGAACCGGCTTCTGAAGTCTTGTACCGCCTGGCGTTCTGGATCACATCAGGATATCCTGGATTTGTTGCTGATCTATAAGGACTGCTGGACTCTACCGATTTTTTGGTTTTGGTTTAAGAGGCAGGATCTCCATGGTTCATCACCCAGGCAGCCACGTGTCTACCTGCATCGTCATTACGGCCATTTCAATCCCCAACCCTTCATAGAAGGGTTTCTACCGGGAGTTTTCTACCGGGAGTTTTACCGGAAGTTCTACAAACGGGAGTTATCCTACCAGGAGCACTATTCTTCCCAGGAGTATAATTACTCGACCAGGATCTGTTAATTCTACCAGGCCTTTGGTGGCTATATATGTAGTCTGGAATCTGGAATCTGGATATCGACCCCCACTTGTTTCCTGATGGATTTTCAAGGTGGAAATACGACAACTCTGCCAATGTCATCTGACATCCAGGGATGTGAAGTCAGCACCCCGCTCTCCGCCAACCTTCCTGTCAGCAGCTTCATCTGGTTGCACTAAAGCCATTCATCAAGGATAACTGGTGTAGGACACACCATACAGGTTTTTGACATGAAAATATATTTTTATTTCTCATTTTTATTCACTCCTAATATTACAACTAATATTACTCATTATCTGGTTGCTCAACTTTCCAGGTAACATTTCATTTGAATTAAAAGTTGCAGTGGCGCCCCATCTTTTTGTTTAACCTTATGATTGCTAGATAACTGAATTTTTGCTATTTTAAGTCATTTTGATAACTCGAACCCATAGTGCCTACTGACGAAGAGCTGCCGTTCGCAAATGCACCTATTCTCCATAAAAGTAGGGCTGCAGTATTTATGATTGTGAACAAATGTTGTACAATGAAGGATATCTGATGTCTCTCCTTCATTTATATGTCTATGGTATGATACAATTGTGGGACCTCTTTTATTGATGGTTTTATTGACATCATTCCCGTACTTTCGGCTCTATACCCCCATAAGGGTCTACATCTACCCAAGATGGAGCGACATGTACGTGAATACCTCGATATTATGTTTCCCAATGGATGGATTGGCAGAAGAGAATTTTCAGGGTGGCCAGCTAGATCTCCTAATCTGACACTACTAGATTTTTATTGTTGAGATACATCAAGTCGAAAGTTCACTTCAACAGACCTCATACTATTGATGAAATCATTTGAATTAACGCTGCTACCTTCACTAATGATCCGCAAATGACCCTCAATTTGAGCACCTGATTCAATAGTTTGTTCGTCGTGACTCATATCAAAACATCATTATGAATGAAACCTCTTCTATTTGTCGAATATACGGTTATGTAACATATAAAAATGACATCCATACATAGAATAAGTGTTATTCTCGTAGGTATTATCAAAATTGGGTATTGTAGGTATTTGAGTAGACCAGACCGAAAAATGCGCAACTGATGAAGAAAATCGAATTGTCTGAGCATTTTCCTTCAATTACAATGTTCAAACAAATTTTTTCCAACCTTGACGTGCTTACTATATATATATATATATATATATATTTAAGAATATGTAATTCATGTGGAATTTCTGAATACGGCTATTCGGGAGTATCACAAATTCATAGGCGAAGTCACATTTCATTTGAGAAAGCGGATCAGCGGGATGATCTGCTTCCAAATAAATATGCTAGTTGTAGTTGTAGTTGTGTACCATATGACTCATATGTATAACCTTGTTGTCAGATTTGTTTCCACTTACTATCGTGCTGCGATCAGATCGAAAACTTTGCCCTCCTAATCCTGGTAATTTCAAATCTAAAAAAGATTCTCGATGCCGTCGTAATGACCTGATGATCGATGCGTCACGATGGGCTTCAGCCTCTTTTTGTCGGGCCATAGAAATCAACGGGAGCCGCACTGCATGAGCATATATGAGCATATATAAGCATATATCATGTTTTTCAGGAGATACTTTTTGAATTACCGAAAATATCGGATGTGCGGGAATAGTTTGGCATGAATTGTGAAGTAGTTGTGTGAACACTTTGATAGAGGGCACGTTGCTTCCCACTTCCAGCATTTCATTTGAAGACATTCTCACATTCAGATGATTCGACAATAAAAGTCACCATAAAAAGATCAAGACGAATTAGAAGTTGTTCAATCGCATATCCGCAGAATATCAAACGATATTATCATCATGAGTGACAGTTCGCAAAAGGAAATCTATGATCAATAATGGGAAAATAATTTGAATAACCCTCTCATAATATTCCGCTTTGAAAAATGACGGCTTTTCTGCTTCGGCTGGCACTGAATGGTCAATAAAAAAGACGTGGAAGAATTGGGATCGATACATTAAGGAAGTTCCACAGTGTAATTCATGGTTTTATCGGCTATTCTCATCACAGACTTCAACGAAGATTTATTATCGAGGGTCGCCGAAATGTAGTTGAATAAATTGCCCAACGACTTTTCTTGAAACTAAATAAAAATAGTTTACGAGGCAGTTTCCGGATTGTCTGCCGACCGATAGAAATTGAGTTGATATTTTTCACCATTATAATTGAGTGATTTCGGATTTTTCCCATCTTCTGACCACACGAAAGAAAATCCTATAATTTTCGGGGAACATCGTGTTTGTCAGTGGTGGAATTTTGGAAGAGAAGGAAGGTATTGGATTTTTTTGAGGTTTGGAAGTCATGAGCATCAAGGAACACTTCAATAGGTAAAGAATTCCATAACTTTCTTGAATTCGACTAGTTTGTCTACTTGGAATAGCTCGAAGTCGCATGACAAAATTTCTGTTGATCACCGACCGTGGAGATATCTATGAAAGAGAGAGAGAGAGAGAGAGAGAGAGAGAGAGAGAGATCTTCCACCTTCCTGCGATGTTCTAGAGAGTTCAATGAATCCGTGAGTATAGTATCACTGACTAGGCGAATGGAGTCTGAGAGCTCCAGCGTATTTTCAGGGGCTGAACTCTCAATATGTGAACAGTACTCCAGGACAGGTCGAATTTGCACTTCGTAAATAGTGAGCAGTTGCTGGGGTGTGAAGTAATTCTGAGCACGGAAGACGAGGTTTCGTGAAGCAGTTCTAGCAATCGTCCTAATGTGATCGTTCCACGAGAGAACGCTGTTGATGGTGAAACCAAGCATGGATATTGACGACTCCATGAAAAGAGTGAAACATGACTTCATCATATTGGTAGCTGTGTGGTCTGTATTCCTTGCGAATCAACTTGAAATTTTGTTGCATAGAACGCTACTTTCTACTCAATTTTCAGAATTTTGAGAATTCTTGCCAGATCATCATTCAGGTCATTGACCTGTCTCTGTCTGACCAAACTCGGTCAAATGTTTTGGAGACATCTAATGCTACAGCTAGTGATTCCCCATGTTTCTCGATTGACACCTTCCACTTATGTGTCACGCAAGCGAAAGCCATATTGCCGGTCATTCACGATTCTTGAAGATATCGAATCAGCTCGATGCTGATAGCTTTTTTCATTACTTTAGAGATCATAGATAGTAGTGCAATGGGTCTGTAGTTCTCAGAAAGAGTTTTCTCGCTTTTTTTTGGAATCGGTTGGACTCTGGATATATCCCAGTTAGGGAAGAATAGACCATATTTGTATGAAAAGGTGAACAACCTGCAAATGACTGACGTTACTTCAGGGGCACATTCATTGAGAACAATGGGTGGTATTCCGTCTCATAGCCTTCTTGGCACTAAGGCCAAGAAAAATGTGTCTAATTGTGCCTTGACGGAAGACGATTTCTGGCATATGGTTATCGATCGTAGCGTTTTGTCAAGGTCTTGACCTCGTGAATCCAATGTAGAATTATCTGCAAACATTTTGGTGGACGTGTTGGTTTCTTCTTGTTGTTGTAGCCGATGTCCTATTATCAACTATCAACTTCGTGAGAGGAGCAAATGAGCTAGAAGTGAAATTCTTTCTGGTTGCCTCGGCAGAGGTCCAGAACTAACGGGAATCATTTCGGCACTCGATGAGCTTCGATATTATATTGGTGTTGTATGTCTCTCCAGATGCATCTTTCTTTCGATTGATGAATGGGCATATCGTGGAGATGGATGTGTGGTCTGAGTTTCCTAGTGTTGCACGGAATTACACCTCATACGGTACTAGATCGTTGGTGAGGAAAGAGCCAATCGTATTGGCATGATGATTGTTCATATCAGGAATCCGAGTAGGTTCATTCATCAGTTGCTCAATATCATCGAAGATAGCGGATGCCTCAGCCTAACATTCTGACATCGCCATTCTTGGTGATGATTTCAGCTGATGGGTGGGTCTGTTGGATAACGTCGAGTTTTATCGAAAGTAATACGAAGAGGTCCTCGATACAATGAGAGATCATTTCTAGAAAAGAGACTCATGAATCTGAAACGAGTATGGAGCTCATATCCAGAGCAGAGCATATAGGTCTTGTTGGTTAATAAGTTGACGTGCGTCTCACTTAATGCCACAATATCTGATTCCTCAGTCTGTAGATGGTGATGCACATCGTTTATATTTCTGTTCACAGCTCGGATTCTACAGAAGAGATTTTGGATTCCTATGTTCCGATAGTGAACCTTTTTGAACACCCCACCTCAGAAATCCGAGTATAGAGGTATTTTTTACTTTCGGAGTGTTTCACTCTGAGAGGATTCATAATTCAGATATCTCTTGAGACTGAAAAAAGGTTTGGGTTGGGAGGGAGAAAACTGGGTATGGGGCTATAACCGGAAACATCAACCACATACTGAAACATGTGAGTTACCAATTTTACGCGAATCAAAGCTCCTCCTTCCTCCTGCCCTCCTCCAATTGTTTCACGTCGATTGTGACGAGCAACTGGATAAGATAATGGATCAAAAACCGCGGCTTTGATTTCCTGGTGAATTAATAATATTTGTCTGTTTTGAAATTCTACATTTTTCTCGAAGAGAGCTTTGTCATCAGATTTGGGAAATGATGGAGTAATTTTAGGAAGACGATCCTAACGACGAAAAGCCTTCAAAGCATCAAAATCAACTGATGCTGTTTGAGTTGAATAATAGGCTGCACGCCTAATTTTCCTTGTTCCAGATCCAACCCAATTCACGCAATTTTCCGTGTGATTTCGATTCAAATAATGTTTTCTCGGAGCTTCCACATTATGTATGGAAAACAGTGCCACATTGAACGTTATACCGTGAACTAGCTCGTGATTCAGGGATTATGTTCGTGAACATGTTTCACCGTTCGTTTGCTATTTCAATCCGATTATCATCTACCGGAAGCATAAAGCAACACTCAAATGCGCCTTTTTAATACCACTGAAGCTCCGAAGGATTATTCGGTCATAATGTTGACAAACACTGAGATGATTCGAAATCGATTGTATCCACCATAAATACACAATCATCTAACGTTCATTTTCTTGAAAATGAACTACATTTCCTCAGTTCCTTTCCCAAAACTCCCTCAACTGAGGAGATGAGAAACAATAACAATTATAATGATGGAAATACCAACGTTAACCAGTCATTGGATTACCGGATGATATGGTCTGTGATGATTTGTAGCAGACATGTGTAACGACATAGGTGGAGAGCCATGGTGTACCTAGACAGCTGGGCTCATCGATGCTCGGAGGAGCGGAATGAGCGGATAGAGGAGGATGGGCGATCCTGGGTTTTGGAGCACGCAGGGAATAGATGGAGTTGTTCAATTGTTATCGAGGTGTTGGGCATAGGAATGAGAATCAGGAGTGATTGACCGATGTGTTCAACTGGCATTTTTCTAGTTTTTTTTTAGGACTTCTCATCGTTTTTGGAATTGAAAATTTCACGAAGGGGCGAATATATGAATTGTGAAATGAACGGAAGCAGATTCGTTCCCGAAACGTCCACTGAGATAAGTAGAAATCTTGTTCTCATCACAAATATATTTGAATTCCAGAATCCTTCGAAAGCCTGACAGTGAAAAATTAGGAATTCATCGTTCATTCATCTGAAAGTCAAATTTCAAGTCCAGTGACACTTTGGGGCAGATCACAAATCTATCCATACTCAAGAATATATTTATATTATTACTATAACTACTTACACAGTTAGTACCGCACACCCCAAAAACTACTCACGATCTATGAAGCGCAAATTCGATCTGTCCTGGAGTACTATTCTCAGGTTCAAAGTTCGGCCTGGAACATAGGTCGCTGCTAGTCGCCTAGTCGGTGTACTCATGAATTCATTGACTCTAGAACATTACAGAGAGGTGGGTAACCACTCTCTAATCCATCGATATTCTATGCATCCACTAGCGATTCCAGGTAGACAAACTAGACGAGTTCAGGTTGGTAATCCATGCATTGTCAGGCTCCAGACATGCCGACGGCAAAGGTATGGAATTATTTGCCTAGTGAAGTCTTTCCTGATGATCACGACCTCCAAACTTTGGAGAAAAATCACAATACCTCCCTTCTCTACCAACATTCCATCACTGTAAAACACGAGGTTCGTGGAATATTTCATCATTTATTTTCTGGTTGTTAAAAGATGAGAACCATTGATTTGATGAAACCACGGAACAAATGGAACGTTAATCGGATCGTGAGCATTCCACTGGTGATTTTCGGAAAATTATTCGATTCAGAGTATTGAAATTGCTTTTTCAATCTTAATTCGATATCAATTGGAAACTGGGAGCGATGATGTGATCCAACATTGAATTTCAATTTCAAACTGCGTGTGAGAGTACAGAATCCAAGATATTTCACAATTGTCAATGTAGAATTGTAGATTTGTCTTGTCAAAAAAGAACATGTCAGGTACCACTGTTCCAATAAACTCGTCAATATCCATGCTTGGTATCACCACCAACAGATCTCTCTAATGGGACGATCATGTGAGGTCCATTGCGGAAACTGCGTCAAAATAACTTGGCTTTCTGTTCCGTGCGAAGCCACCACGAATGATTCCTAGGAGACCAACCAGACGATCTCAGGCTGGTCACTCCTACACTGTTAGGCTCGAAACTTGTCGAACATCGCTATACCAAGCATATCATTCATCATCAGAACGGCTAAGTTGTGGATTTTTTTGCCTGGTGAGTTATTTCCTTATGCTAACAACCTCAAAACCTTCAAAAGTTCCAGCACCTTCTTCCTCTCCTAGAATTCCATCGCTGGCTCACACGATGTTCCTTGAACATTTGAGGTTCCTTTTTGTGTTGTCAACAGATGAAAAAACATAACAACATCCACATTGATACTGTATTCAAAACTGACCGCCCTTCGCTCCACTCCTACTTTGCAGCAGACCGTAATACCGAATGTGATTGTTGTTTAGATATGGCTACACTAACAAATGAGCGTCGCAATGATTCGACAAAGTGCTGTTGATCCGTGAACTATTTGAATGCTCTTCGTGTTCATCCACCGCATATTATGTATCTTGACTACATAAGCCAATACGTTCTCTCAGAAGATGCTGATGTCGCTTGCGAAGCAGTTTCAGATTACATTTTCGTGGATTCGCGACTTCCACCGGCAAATGGAGAATCGAGCGATATTCTCACATCAGATCCGACATAGACTTCAAACTGTCGACTTGTATTATATTTATTCCTCAAATCATCATTCCATGTCCAAACATGCTTTCGGTGATATTCCAAGATAAGAAGGTATATGCATTTATGAGGTGATGAAACTCACAAGTGGAATTTTCATATTTCATATCTTTTTATTCAAGCTACATATAACCTTTTGGCATCATCAGATTTTTATAACACTACCATTATCTTCCCCTATTCCAGGAATATCCGAAAATGAATATTCAAGGATAACCTTCTTTCTTTCGAAATTATCGAAATTAGCAAAGCAGTCCGTTATTTTTGGTCGATAATTCAACCAAGTTTCTTCAGTATTTTGCATTTTACCCAAGTAAACTTTTTGAGTTCAGCCTTTGATCTGACTTCACCTGTAACATGTAGTATATCTGGTGTTCATTTCGCTGCCGCGATCTTCTTAATCCTCTAGCATAATAATTTCTAAAGGTAGGGGGCGCTTCTGACGAATAACGAAATACGAATAACGAATAACGTTATTCAAAATATTCATTCAAGGAGATTCCTGAGAAAATCCATTCATTCTATGAATCTTCCCACGTTGGAGTACTCCATGACAAAAAAGAATTGCAATTTCGATTCGAATTGGATTCCTAATACAGGGTGGACCCCGTAGGAATATGGTTTGATTTCATCAGTATACCTCACCATAGAATACTCACAGGATAAAAACGAAATTGTTGTGCTGTGAACGAAATTGTATCATTTCAATTTTCGATATCTCTCATCGTTATGAAGATATCTCATGAACATGCCTGATTCTATCCACCCTATACAGTCTATTTCACAATACATAATCCAATATTGGAATTGAAATCCAGCACACATAGATAGTTTGTATTCCTCTGTACCGTATGCTATTTTATTCGAATGACCGCAATGTAAATATGGCAGCTCTTCGATTCCACTCGAATTTTGTGAAGCAAACCAGTTGTGCAAGCCGCGTTCTGATATGCCAATGTGTACCAAATGGGAAATCGAGGTATATTTGTATATGCCAATTCCACAGACATGACCATGACAAAGAACTGAGGTGGTTGTAGTATGTTGCGTTTTTCGTATTGAAGATATTTCGTTACCTATCGATAATTTTCGGACTGTGAGGATATTTTGAATACCAGAATATACGGAAACCATTCAGTCAGCAATGTATTGAAATGTCACAATTATTCTGCAGGAACATAACTTGTGATTGTTACCTAATTTAATGTTGAAAAAAAAAATCCATTTACACGCAAGATTCACAATATTAACTAGTTTCGATTGATAACATTTTATGCTTTTCAATCACATGGAATGGTTTTATTACCTCTGCAATCATAGACGATAATTTTTTCATGTGTATTAACACTATTTTTCCATTTAGATTATAGCATTGATAATGGCCATGAAGATTTCAATTAAATATAGTGGATACATTTCATGTATTCATCATGTATCCATTTCATGATGATTCAGATAATATGGATGAATTGAACTGGAAACATTTCTACCTAACTGAATTGTTATTTCAGGAAATTAAAATCTCCTAAAAACTCACCAAAAATATTTCGGGAGATAACATTCCAGAATCACGTTAATTCAGCTCCATCTGGAATTTCTATCCAATCTTTCGAATGGATCCAAATGAGTTCTCAATCGATTCTATCGGAGTAGCGTTGAAATTGAAATATCAGCTTCAAACTCATTAGGATTCAATTTCGCTCCTTATTCTCCTGAAGCTGATAGCTAATGATGTCTAATTGGATTTCTTCAGCGGGTATTCCGTTCCAAATATTGAAGATTCATTTCTTGTGTTGAACTCACCAGCTTTTTTTGCCATTTCAAGGTATGCATGCATCCTGTAGAAACGAAGCTATCGAACTTCAACATGAACCAAATCAACGATTGCTTGATGGCATGTCGGAATTGTTTATTGTTCCCATAGCAAAAACAGCCGAATGGAGTAATAGGTGAATGATAATGAGTTCGCTGTTTGATTTGTTACACGCGATCTTCCGTTATTCGACAAGGATTTCGATTCGAGGTTCTCTTCATGACGACGGTTGTTATGCAACGTGTCAAAGTTTCACAGCTCAAAACTGACGATATTTCTTCGAGTCAAAAATAAGTATCTGTGCAAATATTATTGGAATCTTGGTTGTCACGTATTCATTTCATTCACTATTCGATTACACTAGTCAGTATTCCTCATGATTGAGATTCATTGTAGAAGCCTCTCGCTGAACTAGTTACTAGTTCTAGTGAGAACTATCGATTGATGACTCATAAAGTTTGCAAGAACAGAGATAGGTAGATCGATCGACTGTAACCTTACCTCTCTAGAAGAGATCAGACGGCAGCTGTTCATCGGTAGGCACTAAAGTTTAGTTTTGTTGTCAAACTGAATGTTATTTTCAGTGATTACGAGGAGGTTGAAAAAGTAGGGACTCCACTTGAATTCATTATTGAAAGATCTCACAATGATTGTTCGTTAATTTGAGACACTAGATAATTATTCACCCTGATGTTATGCTCAGAAATATTCGACATATACCTCAGATGATATCGAGTTGTAGAGTACCAACGAAAATTTAACAAAAACAACGTTTGATTTTTGGAACTTCTCACTAGTCAGTTGGTGATGGAAGAAATTACGAGTTATGAGAGAACTGCATGGAGGACTCGAAGTTGATTTATATTCCCTGAGTAGGGGTACCCCTAACCATCCTCCTTCTCAGAGAGATTCGAGAGAAATATATCAATCACCTAGCCAGCGCATAGTACTATGTCGTGGTGTGGTGATCATACAATAGGGAAGAATATCCATTTCATAAGCGATATATCTCAGTATACTTAGTCGAAATAAAATGCGAAAAAATCCAATCATCACAACTACATCTACAAAAACCTGTTGTTGGTGAGTCCTACTCCACCAAGGGACGAATAATCAGCAGGATTCTGGTGCCAGCACAATATTACACAGATGGTAGTCGTCAGAGCCAACACCAACTCGATGAGGGCATTTCTGGTACCAACCAGGCATGGTTTAATGGTCCACGCTAGTCACAGTGATCAGTTTTTGTCGACCTGAAGAACAGTCGTCAACAAGGAAGCTCCAAATAATTCGAGGAGAACTCCGAGATGTGAGCTCCGTGAAAGACTCTGGTTAGGACTCCAGGAAGGACTCACTTCACTGGTGTACAAATCGGCAAATGAGCCATTAGTAGTTGAGGTTCGGTGGTTGGAGAATTTCGGCTGCAATCCGGAGGATCTCACCACTTTACAGTTTCCCAAACTTTGTCACAATTTCTGTCCAAAACCGGTTACGGGATCTGCCTACATGTCTTTCTGATCCTCTCACAAACTTTTTGAAGTTCTTCTCACATCTGTTCCATTCTGTTGGTGGAAAATTCAAATTCAAATCGGATATGAACGAAATGAAGACTTTTTTGGCTTGTCCATTTTCATGCTATATCTGCCATCCTCTCGGGAATTTCATGCTCAAAAATATCTGTACTCCGTATCAGAATAGCCCTCCACTCTTTTCATTCGATAAATCACGCAGCGTTTCAGACCAGCGAAAAATATCTCCTACTACACCTACTCGGAACGAGATTGATCATTTGAGCTCCTCTTGAATCTTGATATTTCTCAGACTGACCTTTTCATATCGTCTCCCATCCCGAGAAATTTTCCAGCGGAGAATAGAAATGCCAAGAGGGGATATATTCATGAATCGAAGGATCTAGATATGAGCCATTCGTTATAATTGTTACACTACTCTGACCATATACAGGGTGGCCAGTTGAAAACAAAACAGAGCCAACTCTGGGCACCCCAGGCCATTTACGAAAAAAATACACACCCATCAGTTTTTCGGAGATGAACTAGCCAATTACATTACTGAAGCTTACGAAAGGAATGATGCTTAGATAAATATCGAAGACGTGGACAACATTTATCAAATTAATACAACGAGTGAAAAAAACTCGACCTATGAAACATAAGCAGCCAATACCACTTCTGAAGCTAATAGACGAGTATTGTGAATATTGAAGAAGAGGGCAACACCAACCAAAATCTGCTATAGGATTCCCAAGAGCTGTCACAAAAATAATTGACCAGTCTGAATATAAAAAAATTACAATATAAGGCCGACTATGGAACTTTTCAAGTCGACTGATGATATATTTTGTGAGATAATAGAGTACGGACAGTTAGATACACGAATAGTCATGTTCAACATGAACAATATCAATAGTGATAGAACATTGCAGTTGATCCTGAATAACACCCTAGGCCTAACTAAACTCAAGGATCTCATTATAGTTTCAGAGTGCAATAACTACATTGACAAAAATATAAACAGGATAATTTTCAAAAAACTCAATGCGTTCATATGATTCAATAAAAATGGCTCAAGCTCATCTGAACTGATAGAAAAATTGAAGGAAAATATCGAATTCATATGAAGAAACAAACAAAGAATTGTTCTCAGAATGATAGGAATAACCGATTTCAATGTCATAGAACCAGTTGCATACTCTACTATCGAATGTCTGTACTCCAAGCTCTCTATGCCTTGAAAATATCAAGGACCGTGTTCAAACGAATATGAGTATTACTACCAATAGGACACGTGATGAATATGTTTCTTCTGCCCACCAAAATATTCAGTGTATATGCAATAAGTTCTTCTGGATAATATGTTTTCGGAAGATAACATATGTGATTTTCTAATCATCACGGAACACTGGCAGAAGGCTGAACAATTAGAAATTATCAAGTTAAGCAGTTCCGCTCTTTGTGCCTCGAACTCTAGAAGTACCAAGATCCACGAAGGAGTTTCTATTGTGAGATTTCATGAATACTCATCACAAGAAGATTGGGCAGACGTCTATGTTCAGAGTTGCCCCAACTTAGCATATGATGATTTCAGTGAAACTCTCACATATAATTTCGAAATATCGTTCCCAGAAAGGAGAATTACCTCAGGGTGACCAGAAAAGTTACGTCACATGAAATGATGATGAATCGTGAAATGGTGGAACTGAAGAAAAGGAACCTTGTTTGATACATCAGCTAGGAACGATGATAGACTTGAGGAAGAATGTCAGGAATTCAATCAAGAATACAGAGAGAAACTGCAATCGCTGAGTAGACAATATTATGATGATTTGATATTTAACTATACAGTAAATCTTAAACAACCTGGGCCATAATCGAGGAGCTCCAAAAAAATAGAACTATGAAACAACGTGAAAAAGTTATAGCAGTCAATGATGTGCAATATGGAATGTTGGCTGAAAAATTTAATCTATATTTCACTAAGCAACATCACCTTGTATAACTAAAGCTTTTTTATGTTCCCAATTACTGAATGAGAGCTCGCACAAATGATCGACAGATTGAACAACTCTAACTCAACAGGTATCGATGAAATCCCCAACAATATTTTTTTTTTCATCTGTGGACAACACGAAAGGGAAACCTATGATGTTCGAGGAACATCGTGTCAGCCAGCGGCGGAATTTTGGGAGAATAGGAAGGTGTTGGAATTCTTCTTGAAAGTTTGGAGGTTGTAAGCATCAGGAAAGACTTCATCATTCATTTATTTATTTATTCATTCATTATAAACGGGTTAACCCCCAATACAGTTATAAAATACATAGAAGTTTAACATATGCAAATATCACAAGCTAAATAACACTATATATATATATATATATATATATATTAATTTGATATTTGTTTTTTATCAATATTTCACAGAAGAATTCAATTCTATCACAATACTTATTTCCCAGTCAGAGCATATTTGATATGGGTGAATAAAAACCATAGTTGGTTGAGTGATGTGGTACAGCAAATAAGGTTTTCTGTCTTGTGGGCCTGTTTGGTACATTGAACGGTATTATATATCATTATATAATGGAAAATTGCTCTGGTGAATCATCACTGACTTTTTCAATTGTTCTCTTAACCTCTAGAAGCATTTCCCCGACAATATGGACAAATAGCTATAGAGCAATTAGTATTCTTCCAAGTATCTCTGAACTCTACAAAATTATCATAAAATAACAATTGAAGGTCTACTTCAAAGCAAATAACTTGTTATCGTCATCACAACATGATTTCACTAAGGAAAAAAGCACTGATACGGCACGGTGTGAATATCAAAATCGAATAGTGAGTGCTCTAGATAAAAATAAATGTGTTTCAGGGTTATTTATCGACTCCTCACGGGCTTTCGACTATGTTAAACCATGATCTTCTGCTAGACAAAATCTCATGATATGGTGTAAGAGGAACACCCCCATATTTACTAAACTCATACTACAATAAGATTAGACAAGTAGTCAAAGTTGGGAAAAGTGTAAGCACTGACTACTTGACAAAATTCCGTTGGCTCAATTCAGACACAGTTTCTTTCAACAAGATGGCGCACCTTGTCATAACGCAGGTGCCATCAGGGTTTATCTTGATCAAAGATTTCAAAACCAGTGGGTTGGTAATAATGGTCTCATTCACTGGCCGCCAAGTTCCCTTGACTTATCGATATCAGATTCCTTCTTATGGGGCTATATAAAAAATAAAATATATCACACGCGGCATGAAAATCTAGATTCACTGATGGATGCTACGAGAGAAGCTTTCGAATATTTACGTATGAGACCTATATTTTGATTGATTGACTCTATCCTCAGAAGATGTCGGCTGTGTCTTCAACAGAATGGGCAGCAGTTTGAACAATATTTATAAGACATTTAACAGGAGAAAAATTAATAGAATTGTTTTGTAGTAGTGTTTGAATTTATTGTTTTATCAAATTGTTTTATGTTTAATTGTTTTATTGTTTTATCAAATTGTTTTATGTTTTATAAAATTGTTTTTATCAAAATGTTATTTGAATAATCATTTTGAATGAATACTTCTCATCCTACCCCATATAAATGAGTGGTATTTAATTATTGCACCAGAATATCTATTCTAAAAGTAGAAGTTATTTGTCTTGACTTGCCATAAAAACTAAAAAACTGAAAATTACCCAAATACAGGACTAATACTCAAAATATCATATAAGTGATAAATATTTTTGAAAAGCGCAAAACTTTCTTGTTTCAAATATTAAGAAATATACAGGGTGTTCTATTTAAAAAAACATAACTTTGGGTTATATCTAAATAGCGACAGCTCATTAAGAGAATCTGACTACGCCACTAAATTCTACGTGAAAAATCGTGAAAGAAACAGTTCTTACTTTTCCTCTAAGTTGAGAGATAGCTGAGCAACAGGGGGGTCCCAAAATGCAATATTTTCAATTTCACCCTGTATCTCAGGAACGAAGCGGGCTATGGAAATTTTGTTCACGGTTTCGTGAGTTTCACGAAAAAGTAGCCAACGTTGATGATATTAAATATGAAGACGGTACTGAAAGTACCAACGCCGACGCTCTTTCTAGAGTCGGAATACACACCAAAGAAACAGACCACTTTCAGAACCAATTAGCGGATATACTGAAAGACACAGATGATCATAACAAGAAGAAGGAATATCTTCCGAAAACCCAACAATATACGCTCATAAAATTCTCCAATTGACTTCTATATTGGAAGCATCCCAATGCCATCGACGACATAAACAATATCTCAACATAAGTACAACCAGTTACCGAACTTCACAGAAACACTGAACTATCGGATGACCTAGAAGACTAACTACCTGAAACTCACCGACACTAAACACCACATTCAAACGATTGCCAAGAAGATAATGATCATGAAGATCAAACTGTTCACTCGAATAACGAACGAAATCCAATCTTCGGAATCATGGAAACAGCAGTCAACTATGGACCGAATCAAATGATTATTAGTTCTGTTCTGCATTCCCCATGTGAACCAGAAATCTGAATACTTCGGAAAAAAATCAATACATCTTCAAATTCAATATTACTCTTTTTTCGACAATCCCGATCATAATGAAATAAATAAATATGAACGACACCCAGCGAAAATTGTCACTCCTACCTCAACCAGACCTTCCGAAATTATCCATATGGTCACCTTCACCTCAGAACAGGATAAATTCCTGACCATCATAGATAGCTTCTCGAAATATGTCCGAGCCTATCACCCGAATTCCCTATGAAGCACAGAATATCTCATCTAATTCTTCTCGCACCACGGTGTTCCAGAACAAATTATTGAAGATAACGGAACTGAATTCAATTATTCTGTAATTTCTGAACCACTTGGATTACACGAGATCAAAATATACTTCTGCTAACCTAACCATCCCCATCCACTCGACAATTATCGAGCACATACGACTCCCCAACACACGAGGTTTCCTCAGAATGACTGTAAAAATGAAGATGGTCTACGCCACTCTGACCTACAACCATTCCTTGCACTCTATAACGAATATGAATCCAAGAGACATAATCAACGGCCACATAATTTAGGAATCAAAAAACTCCTAATCAACGATTATGTGAAGGACCACAAAGAAGGCGGGCAATTATTATATCCACTAATAAACCAATGAAAAAAATCAACGTTCTGCAAAAATCAACCCTGAAATATCTGAACCAAATCAAATAGTATTCAAGAAAATTCACCAAAGTGAGGGAACTGCAACAAATTCAAGAAACCAACCAAACCAGTTTCAGTGAATGAACGAAATGAAACGGTATCTACTAACATCCAAAAAAAATTCACATGGACAACCTCGAAGGCCCTCTCAAATAGACTTTCAAGTTCAAAGACTGACGAAATGCATATATCTCTTCCATCTCACACGGAATCTCAGGGAAGTGAAACTCAAAAATTTCAACAACAACCCTGGGTTAGTCCCACTCAAGCTAGGGATCACAAAATTCAAGAAAGCCCACATCGACTGATCCACTCTCACGATTTTGAGCTTTCGATTTCGGAAATGAATTCATTGATAATTCAGTCACGCGAATAAGACGTTCTGATGAACTGGAACTTGATATACTTAAACGACTCTTCAAATCACCTGAAAATACTGAAATTCATCGAAGAAAAGGTAGGAAACAAACTAACAGAAATATCACCACATCCAAATAGAATCAAACGCGCTTTGATGAACAGATTGGGTTCAATTTTCGAAGCTATTTCAGGGAATTCAGACGCAAATGATGCCGAAAAATTATTGAACAACCACAAAATAATCAAAAAGAATTGGCATCGAATATCAGAACCGGGAATTCACTATCTGAAAAATGTTTCGAATGAAATGATCGGCTTGTATGGAATGATTTTCTCGATACTGCAAGACATCGACAACTCGATGATGTTTCCAAGACTAGACATCATCACAGAAAATGTGTTGCTTCTAGAGAAATTGGTGAAAACATATAGTTACACATTCAACAAAATAATAATCTTTATTTTGAGTATTCCAATATCATTTTCATCAGAATTCGATCTATTCTACGTATACTCCGTTCCTCCGTATCCAAGAAGAGATAATACAAATGAAAGAAACGAATTTATTTGAAATTCCAATCGGCTGGTTAATCACCATGCCACGACCATTAGCAACGAAGCATACTTCAGCAATCCTCGACAGCCGATATTATTCCCAAATGTTGACTATTATGCAGATCACCCAAAAAAAGACCTCGGAATCGCCCTAGAACAGCATCAAGACGAAAATCAGCCAAATCTATCCTTCGTCTCAACATGCCGTACTCCTAGTATCTGGAAGATTATTTCGTATGTATCCGAAATAACATTGATTGGTTCTTTCAGTTACAGAGAAATTCAATCGAAATGGTGTACCAGGAGGAAGAGAGAAAACGAACCTAGTAACTAGCCTTTCAGATGTTCAATTACCTCGCTAGCCCTCTAGACATATCATTTTCCATACAGATTATAAATGTTCGCGGCAGTTGCATTCTTGCTCTCATCCTGGAAAACCCTATTTTTGTATCATCATTGGATCAGTTCACTTGTAGCTCAACGAATATTTTCTCCCAAGAGGACTTTAGCATCTCGAGAAGTTATTTCGTTCTTGTGCCTTCTGTACTTCACGTTTTGATATACTTCTTTGAAGTATCCTGTCACACGTCTCACGAAGACGATCAGGCTGATAAGTGGTGAGTAGTCTCATCAGATCCGGCAATCACGAGACAGCAGTGGAGAGTTATTGACAGCTGTAACGATTGTGAAAATTCGGATAGGTACTTTTCGAATTTTGATTATGCTTCGGAAATTATCATCGGGCCAAGAGGTTATAATGATTAACAGCGGTCAAAGATGGTACATACAATGGTGGTGAGTGGAAGGAGTATCATTACATGATCATATTCTGTTCTTCGAAGGATGTCAAATATTTATTTACCATAAATGCTCCGGCAGGAAAAGTGGTACTTTACTGATATTCGTATGCAAACATTTTGTAATTGATATTTCGCGAGAGGAAAAATAGTTTTTGATGAATAGGCGGAGCGTTATTAGTGCTTATTGTTGCAATAAGTATACAAACGAAATCAATATACGTCGTTTATGATAAAGGGCAAGTGAGGAATCAAAATGAATTCCTCAGTGATATGTAACTACCTCATCAATTTGTACCTACCTATTATAGATGTATTATTCATTTCCTCTTACGATCAACATTGATACAGTACACTATTGAGTACACTGATAAGCTAGCAAATCTTGAATCGCCTCAGAGTCCCTGGAGACCAACCCGTCATCTTCGTTTACTTGGTTTCGTATATTGCAAATATCATCAATGGGTTCGAGGTGTATAGCAAGAAGCTAACGGAAGTATTGATGCATGTAGTTCAATGCTCATCATCTGAATGGTATTCAATTACATTGATTCCATCCCTCATTCCTATTCTCGAGAATGTAATAATTCTGATCATGAACATATCTTCGATTACTTTGAATTCATTCAGTGATCATGATGAGGGATATCTAGTTCTTTAGTTGAACTATGCTATGATTGGTACGTTATAGTTCTCGAATAAATATGTCTACTTCAATTGTGAAAACGAATATTCCAAGAAATTCGAGGTACTAGAATATGAGTCACAAAAAGTTATGTTCTTCTGTTGGTATTCTTCGAGAGATTCAGATTGAACTTTACCAATTACAAGTTTCAATGTTACTCGAGAACAGCGATTCGAAAAAAACATCATAATGAGACGATCATTGTTTCCAAACACTGCAAAATGGGAATAATGGGAATGACGGGCAATAATGAGTGTTTTTTGGGATATCGAATCCGAAACGGACTGCCAGGATTATACGGGCGTATACTCCTTCTTCGGATCATATTATGACAGGAACATTTTTCCGCAATGTGGTACCTAAATCTTAGTTTGATCACGGCAGATTCGGTGATTCCGATCGTTATTCAATTTTCTAAATCATCCGCATGTACACCAGAATCATTTTCTGTCCTCTCAACAAATTCGCACATTTCAGGGCTTGCAAATGCATGAAGACATCATCTGATTCCCACCGAGGATATGTTGATTGTCCCGAATGTGTTTGACCTTTAATCATAATTTTCCGCATTATAGCTACTAGATTGTTTGCGAAGGGAATTCCGACGACGTCTGGTGTTTGCCTTTGTCATCAGGATTTGAGGTGGAAATTGGAGCTTGAGATCTATCTGAAGTGGCGATAATGGCAGAAGACTGCTATATTATTCGTGATAGTGTCACTTGATAATACATGACTCTTCTGTTTCGGTGTTTATATCCGATGATCTGGTTCAGTTTTCATATAGAATATCTGGAATCGACATCTCTTCATGTATGTTTGAGAGATACACCGGACTACTGTGAGTCGTTAACAACACTCTCGACGTTGTCGCATAACCATCGACAGCTCATCATGATAGATATCGCCGTAATAGATATCATGGTGGCAACTAATGCATCAGTTGAATAATTTCAATCTTCAGACTCGCTACACTGATCTGAATGTGAATCAGGATATTGCAATCAGAGCTGAATAAGAAAAATCAGGTCTTCAGAACGGGATGAAATATGCTTTCAGAATGACGGAAGAATGGAATTTCAGTCTATCAATGTTGCCGCTACTGAACATATATAGTCGAAATAGAAATAGCAGATGATGTACTCTCATTTCCATAGAATTCATGAATATTCAAAGGTTTTCCGGTCGACAGGAGACACCGTAAGGCTTTTTCAGTTCGTTGTATGAGCACCTTTTGTTGCCTCTAAACTACGTGGAGTTAATGAATGGTACTTCAATTAATATCGTTGCGGTGAGTATGTACGTTGAAATTGCCTATGCATTTCTGCAAGAGAGTTAATAATATGGAACAGTCTGTGTGGTATTGGATGAGCTTGTTTGGCCCATTGAAAATTTTCATTGCTCATACAGGTTGTTGTTGTTCTCTTATGCTTGGCAGGTCATTCATGAATAATCATCCATCAGATAATAGTTCCTAGTTGAATCATCAGAAAATATCAACATTCCAACAGTGCTGGTGGCAATACAAATATTGCATATCAGCCAAAACTTGGGAATTAGTCAATCTGTCCGTTCAGTTAATCCGTTCAGTTAGATTCGATGAAAGAGGAATGTCTGACTACACTAGTACATATATATGTCGAATATTTGAATATCAACAACTGATACAGGTGAGTTATTCACGTTGCCAAGAGAGCACTCATATAGACTCATCACTAACAATCCGGAATCGTATGAAGTGAAAGTCTGTGCACCACTATCTGTCCACAATCTGTCATTACATCACTCCGCAAACCAGTTCAACACCCCCACACACTTTATGGCTTTACTTTACTTCGCATGTTTTTTCTGAGTTTTCCCGGTTAAGAATGTGTTTTGAATCGGTAGATCCTGAGCAATGCGCTGAAGAGATTTTGGAAATCATCATGCTGGGAATGATGACATACCACAGAGCACACACCACAGAGCACAGAATTACTAACCACTAGTGAACCATGGTTGAATGATATCTGCTCTAGGGTCGTCGTTCTGAAGAGCAGCATACCGTTATTGGCGCAGGAACCAGAAACTAGAGCTGAATACGTTGAAGCTAGAAATAGATGCAATCAAACGATACATGCGGCGTGAGAGGGATCCAGCAGCAAAATAATATCAAAGCTTCTTGAGTACCCAGAAGGTTTCCGTTCGTTTCCGACCTTCTAGCTCATTCTCTCCGCTTAGGAAGGATGATATTACAATGGCTACAACATCACAAGAAGAAGCCAATACCTTCGGCAAAATGTTTGCAGACAATTCTACTTCAAATCCACGAGACCAAGACCTGAAAGACCCAAAATCACTACCATCGATAATAAAAAACGGAATATAGCCTGTTGTTCTCAAGAAATGAAAACATTCGTTACCAGTTTCAAGGCATTCAGGATTGATTTATCTACATTTATTCAACCACTACACTATTTAATTCAATACTAAAACTCTTCGACTCCTTCAAACGAATTCATTCTTCTTCTACTTACCGAATCGAATCTTCAAATTAAAAAATCTCCTAGATATGAAAGTTCTCTATGGTTCGAACAAAAATAATCAGTGCTCATGCAGGTTGATTTTTCTTATCATATCGTGCTCAGCATTCCATCAATGCAGTTTCCATGACATAATTAGTTATCGATGAATGCCTCTAATAAATAATCCAGTACTATCGTTTCGTATGTGATCATTCATATTCATTTCGCAAATATTATTGAAAATATTTTGCGCATTCGCCAAAAAATACTCAGCTCTGATTATTACTTAATATTCACTAAGGCCATCTAGTGAATTATTCATTGTTGAAAATGGAAATGAATGCAGATATATTCATGGAATACAGTCATCGAATTCTCGTTACAAATAAATTCTGCAACCCAACTTTGCTGACAGACAAATTCAAATGAGTTGGCGGGCCACTTTGTGGCCCGTTGACTTGGTTTTGGGCAGCGTTGCTCTTACTTGTTTCCCGCTACTCTATGGAGTTCAAAAGCTAGTACACAAACTAAATATTTCCTCACAAGTACATCACTGAATAGCTGAACAACTTGATTCCTCAATAAAAATATCCCGAGGTAACCTAATACAACAGATTCGACGAAAGAATTTTGCGCATTCGCCAATACTTCAAGAAATTTAATAAAAATTATATATAAAATCTCCAAACATCGCCTCAATTTTGTGAGGGTGAAGCAAAAGGCGGTCGGCAGAGCAGGTGAGGCCAATATGGCGGCGCCTATGACTCGCATCAGCTGACTGTGTAGTATTTACATTCTCAATCATTCGTGCAAGTGCTCCGCGATAATTGTGCGTTATGATCAGTGTATTGATATGAATGTTTTCGCATGACAACACGAATCTTCATTCACAAAAGTAAAATATTATGTACTCCGTACTCTGATACGCAGATTGATATCAAAATTCAATAGTTGGAAATCTTGTCTACTATTGATTTTACATTATCATAATTAATTAACACCAATTATCACCTTGAATCCAATAACTTTTCGAAACTTTCCAGTAGAATGCCTACGATCCGAAAAAAACTTCCTTTTGCATGATGATGGTTTCATAAAACCACACAACATTTTTTCTTGTGCCAAAGTATCTCAGATATTTTCGAAAAGATAGAATTGGTTGAGAAACCATCGGAATACCAACCAAAGGGGCCGAAAGTCGTGAAAATGGGATACATATTAACGTCTATACAGGGTAACTCACGATCGATGGTACGTTAGACGTTTATGGAGAACGCAACACAGGATTTTTCTGAAAATTTCGCATCTTACATTTCATCACCTGTTCTATCGATCTGAAATATTTTCGAAATTGCGACGTTGCCGTTTCTATCAAAAAGTCCTAGCAACTTCATTTTTTTAAACGGAACTCCCCGTATATTAATGAATGTAAATAATCATAATCATAAAGAGTTGATATTTTAGTGGTGGTTTGAACAGGCTTGATGTATTCAATTTACACCAAGAAGTCGCCTCCATATCATACAGGGCGTGCTGAAATCATTATTATATCCGTTGTTCTTGGTCAAGTGGTCAAAAGTTCATTTTTTCAAATGGTACCCACTGTTTCCCACTCAATAAATTGAAAGACGAATGAAAATGCTACAAGATGACATAGCATGTCCCTATACCTAAATCATCAACGTTCCTTAATAAAGCCGCTTTTGGTGAAAAATATAATTTTATGAAAGAGTTAATTTTAGATAATGGAAATATCAAACTCATGACAGTTCGGTGACATTAGTGAGTAATTGACAGTTAATTAATTGTTAATTAATTGTTATTGACAGTTTTTCAAAAAATCTCCCAGAATGAACGCGAATATCGATTATTCAAACGAAGTTCTTATGAAGTTATTTATTATACACGGACAATGTGATCAAATCATTGCCAGAACTTGCAGAAAATTCAACCAAATGTATCCTGAATTGACAAAAATGAACAGGAGGAAGTTTGTGAGATTAAAAAATAATTTCTCCAACTATGGCTCAAAGTTCCCAACAACTCTATCAAAAATCAGCTTATCTAGCATATCTAGGTAAAAAGCTGAATTCACTGTGGAAGTATAGAAAATAACAGAATAAGGAGGAACGAAAGTAACAAAAGTATAAACAAAATATCACATTTTCGAAATGTTAGCCATTACATTCTGAACATTTTAAAATATGCTTTTGTACGCGACTCGTGGTTGCCTTTTGAATTTCATGAGGATCCAAATCTTCAATACACCGCACAATTCGCCGTACGTAAACGTACCATTTGAAAAAAATTAACTTTTGACCACTTGTATGAACAACGGATATAATAATACGCCCTGCATGATATGGAGGCGACTTCTCGGTGTAAATTGAATACATCAAGCCTGTCCAAACCACCACTAAAATATTAACTCTTTATGATTCGAGAGCCCTGATTTACATAAGTTCAATTAGGGATATGTTTTGGATCATATTTAACACAAATTATGTTTTATCTTGAAAACCGATAGAGATAGGTAAAGGGATTCATTAACAGGAGAGTATTGTTATAAAAAGGAAATCCTGAAAATTTGTCAATATACAGGGTGTTCCACTTAAAAAAATGAAGTTGCTAGGACTTTTTGATAGAAACGGCAACGTCGCAATTTCAAAAATGCGAAATTTTCAGAAAAATCCTGCGTTGTGTTCTCCATGAACGTCTAACGTACCATCGACCATGAGTCACCCTGTATAATATTGATGATACACAGTGACTTCTTTCTAATTCAGGATTCCCCTGAAATTCAATTGAAAATCGATTCAATTGTAACGATGATTCAATTCAACGGGTGTGTGTCAAAATGATGAAATCATACATCCATGACAAAAACATCAATCAATATGTTGAAACTTTAAATTTCCCATGGAAATTCCATTGGATCCCCCGAATGATCGTACCGTACTTGTGTAAATCATCTCGTATCTTCCCAATGATATCGGATTCGATTCGTGATATTCATACAGTATAATTTTGTACAATGCATTCATCCACATTTGCTATGTTAATCGGTCACAATCGATCACCAACTAACCAGAACCACTTTAAATAATCCATTTATTTAAACTAAACCAATCGTTGATGACTGTTCGACCGAACAGACATACAACAACACTATTTTGGTCACATCCGCGGATCATTCTTTTCCAAAAACGAACAAACGGCATGACTGTTATTATCAATAGCGAACTCGAAAGAAGACTTCATTTCATAATCTGATATTCAAGAGTCACTCGAATAGAAATATTGTTGTGCGAAATTGCTTCAATTTGATATCGGTCTATTTCTTTCATTACTGTCATATTTCCCTCTCTAATACATTCTCGATAGACAAAGACATATTCACATTGAGAGCTCTGAAACTGCTTGAATTGAACTGGAAAGAATTTGAATGAAAATTCTGTGTGTCTTAGTTGACATGACAACAGATCGGGAATCTCCGAACACTATGCTCAAAGGTGAACTTTCTATTCTACTCGAGAGCAATCCTCTTCTTTCTCTCAACGCGTCCATTCCTGTACTATCTAATTGTATTCGTGGTTCAACTCATCATCCACTCATTAGTTAGTTTTTACGCAACGGCAAAGATATTTCTCTATTCAATGATGAATGATCAATATACATATATACACTTAATCTCTCCATTTTCATTACATTAGGACTCAACCATATTTCCCCTACTACTGAACAGTGAGCCATTCAATTCTATAGTGAACTTCTTCATCTCGAGAAGGTATCAGGAAGAATATATACATTCATGTAAAATAACAATGCAATCAATCAGACCTCAACCTGTCAAGCTAATATAGAAATGCTGAATATATGGGAAATATAAACCTAATCTCGTGGACTTATTCTGAGTATGAAGTAAAAAATACGTTCTGAGTAACTATATTTCGACGAATGTTGGTGTTCCTAGTCTGCTATGGAATCAAGATCGTTCTGTTTATTATTGATTGCCTCATTATTAATAAACCTCCATTCTCCTTTTTCAGATGTACGATGTTTCTACGGGTTTCCTGTCCAGTCCGATCATTCCTAATTTGAACATCGTCACCTTTTTTTTTTTGTTTGAAAACTGTATGCGTGATTCAATGCTAGAGTTAGTTTGTTTTCTCTGATGACATTCTTCACGTATACTTTTCTTCCTTTTTCCAATTCTGCTTCTTTCGCCCTCCGTTCCTTGTCTGCGTATTCCTTCCATTTTCCTTTTTGCATCTCATCCCTCTCTCTCCAACATCTTCTCACTCAAATGAGTGTTCGGTGTCTCGAATGTTGGGAAGTTCATCTCTGAATATTTGTTCGAAAAATATTTCTGATGCTGTTTTCCGAGTAGCTGTGTGTGGTGAACTATTGTACATTGTCAAGTAGTCCGATATTTCCAATATCCAGTCCTGTTTCTGGACTCGATATATCTCTATTCTGCCGGTACACCTAGCCATTTTGTTGTGGCCAATATGGTATACTACGGTATGAACTTTCAGCCCTTTCTTTACAAAACTCTCTCATTTGTTCACTATTGAATTGCCTGAAAGTTACTTTCTCTTCAGCGAATTTGGCAAATTTTGCGTCGATATCAACTCACAACCTTTACAAGCTCTTGATACTT
The DNA here is from genome assembly GCA_963576655.1 of Gastrophysa polygoni. Classification (NCBI taxonomy): domain Eukaryota; kingdom Metazoa; phylum Arthropoda; class Insecta; order Coleoptera; family Chrysomelidae; genus Gastrophysa; species Gastrophysa polygoni. Next base: position 1,627,963 of record OY755092.1, read on the forward strand.
TTTCGACATCCATATCGGTATGTGACCACCACACTTCAGTTCGATTTTCCATGGCTACAATGCCTTCACCAGCAGCTTGTAGTACATCATCTCGTAGTTTTACTGGAATTACATTTTCTCTCCGCCGAGCAGTACCTCGTCATGTATACAGAGTTCTGTTTCCAGCATTTTTTAGTTCCTCGCAGTGTCGTCCCATGTGTTGAATTCAAGCGCATTTTTCACTTTCTGGATTTCTTCGTCAAACTGGAAATTATATTTGAGGTCTTTTATTTGAGTCGCCACAAAGCGAGCATACTCAACGATGTGGCGAACATATTATTCATCGAAACTGTTTACATTATCTAGTAGTTGTTCCACACATGAGCGGAAAAGAGGATGTGCTATATTTGTTTTGTCTGTCTGATAAATGACTGTGAAATTATATGATTGGAAACGTCACAACCTTTTTCCTATTCTGGCACATGGCTCAGCATTGAATACTATTCCAAGGGATTTTTGATCGGTTACTAATTCAAATGATTCATATGAATTCAAAGGTTTTTTCTTCCATATTATTCAACATTGATATGTTTAACATCCCATACCAACGCGAGTTTTTCTTCCTCAGTTTGGCAATATCTCTCCTCACATTCGGACGAACTTCTATTTCCGAATGCTATAATACGCGGTTCTTTATGATCCATTTGAATCAATATCGCCCTCAATCCTACACGGCTAGCGTCTGCCATGACTCGTGTTTTTTTTTTCAATTGGGTTGGAGTATGTGAGTGTTTCCATATTGGCCTAAAAAATTTTAAATTTCTTGAAGACAATCTCTTGTACAGTTGCCAATGTTTTGTATATTTGCCTTTTTTGTTACCTTCAACCGTGAAAACCTTCTGAATGGTTCAGTTAGAGTTGCCAGATTAGGCATCCAATCACCCACATAGTTGATCAGACTCATAAAACCAATGGTATTTGGTTTACGGAAATATAGTTTTCCCGTCACGTGAGTTTGTAGAGGCATAACTATATTCGAATCAGGAGTATGAACAAGAAAATACATTTCTCTGAGTCTATATTCACACTTCGAGCCATTCAGAAGAACGTTATTCTCTTGCAATGCTCTCATAGTATTCTCCAACACGATATCATGTTCTACTCTATCTCTTCCGAAAGCCACAGTGTCGTAAAGAGAATTTTTGGTGCCCTCGCAGTCCGCGAGTATTCTCTCCAAAGTTTTTCGGAACAACTCTTGTGTATACGTTATTCCAAAAATCCAGCGCTTGTATCTACATAAGCCCCTACTAGTTATGAACGTTGTTAACGACAGTGTTCTGCAAGTTTCAACTGGTGGAACGCATTTTTCATGTCCTCATATCGAGTCAATCTGGTCAATGTATTTTTTTGCGAATTGCTGTTCAACTTTTTTTTGTTCCATGTTCGAATAGGTGTTCGAACGGCACTATTTTGTTCTTGTATGTCCTATCATCCCACATTTCAGACACTATGGCCTGACATTTGTCTTGTCTGGAACAAGCTGGGGAGCTCCACATCTACCACAACTTGCGAAACTACGGTTCGGATCAATCTTCTTCATTCCATGGGAAGATCTCGGTTCCTCGAATTGTTGAAGCTATCGATTGATAGTTTCAAAAGCATTAGCTTCAGCAACAATCATCCATGAACAAACAGTATCTCCTAGAGCTAGTATTCCAACTAGATGTTCAATAATGCTCAAGAATGCACATTCATAAGCTTGTTTTCTCTGCCTAACGAGAAATTCATGAAATTCTCTGCCAGGTTCCTGACTATTTCTTCTGTAAAGATATTCATTAAGCTCACTCTGTTTCGGTTGTAAATATTTTTCAAGTTTCTGTTTGGCAATTCAAATATCCTCTTCCTCTCCATCTGGATCATCCACGTGAGCTCCTAGTATGATGTGATGGATCTCTTGCAGTGCTAATCTTCCGAAATACAGAAGCATAGCACGCTTTTTCTTTGGCATTTGACATTTCATGGCCATAATATATACGGAATATCAAACTGGATAACATCAGAAATCTTTCATTTGGTTGCTGAACCAGTCTGTCAGTATTTCATAATAAGGATTTCTTCCGAAGGTCTTCGACCAGTTTCCAAACTGACGAGTTTCCTTTTTTATCATTCTGTAACTGTCATGAACCATTCATATCACCTCATTATGATTTCAAAACCATTCATTGTTTCATTTCATACCAGGAATTCTATCCGTAATACCTATACTCCGAGTGGTTCCTGAACCAAACGAGACTATATATGTATCTACTCCGAATGGTTTCAAAACCGAACAAGATTTCACGTATCTGCTTCTAATGGTTTATAAACCAAACGAGACCTCACCGGGATATCACCCACATTGATATATGGTTTCTGAACCATTCAGCTATCTATTCAATATTTCATTAACGTGTTGCAATTATATGATGCTTGGTGAATCCTTTCCAACACTACACTATACACACTCATGTAGATCGATGTCTTCGGTGCCTCATCCTAGTCGCCAACGATGTACTGATTGATAGAATTCGTGATTTGGTGAAATCAAACACTAGATATCACATTAACTTCAACCTTGTACCGTCTCTCGGTCAGTCCTCACGCAAAGGCGGAGGTATTTCTTCATTCAATGATAAATGATCGATATCCATATGCACTACTATGCCCATCATAATTTCATTACTGTCAGTGCGACACTCCTATCATTATTATATTCATCAGCTTCGAATATTTCTCTTTCCATATCACCAGCCCTCCTGAATATCATCTAATATGAAAAATATTCCAATCATACTACATGTCACCTATTCACTCACGATGTCATGTTTAATTTTCATTCAGGATTGGACCAGGTAATTCGGAAGGATATAATTGTCATACCCCTGTGTTCCAGTGGAAATTATCTCGGTGTCATTCCTTCCACCTTTTATAATATATATGTATATATCTTATGAGGGGGTGTCAAAAAGAGAAAAATACAATTAGAACCGAAGCCTGTGCTCAAGTTCAGCCATATTTTGTAGAAATAAAATATAGTTTCTCGTTGATTTTTTTGTTTCGCTCATCCGAGCCTTATGTTTCCGTGCCGGAATTATATTAATAAAGTTGAGAAACTTGTCCAATTTCCGGGAAGTTTGTGACACAACCCGAAATTTATGAAGGGTTCCTCTAGATTCATGTATTGAATTACTCTGTATTCTGAATCAATAATTTCATAACCACAGCTGTCGAGTACAGTGCGCGATGAAAATTAATTCATAACGAAATCGGTAATATGCAATATCCTCCATTTTGTTAGCAGTTAGTCGAATATCTCGCATACCCCGTATATGTAGACAGCTATCGATAGTCACTATGTAATATAATCACTGATTCATAGGGGTGAGTCTGTATCAGCTCGGAGGATGATTTGGTATTGTCTGAATATTATAGAAAGTGGGTTATATCGGTTATGGGCTATTGATATAGGTTAAGTTAAGTTGAACTGAGTTGGAGTTGGGTTAGTTGAAGTTCGAGTTAGGTTAGCTTCTGAGGTCATCATCAGGAGTGTGAGCCTTCCTGATAAGCCTACGTTAATTCTAGAGCTAACAATTCATTATATCCATAAATTCATTTCAGAAAGTGCATGAGCTGCACAAGTTCTTATGACATCGAAACCATCATTGTAAGCTTCATAGGATCTTGCAATTGTAAGAAATCCTATTGGGACCTCGATTCATATCCATCGTATAGTTATCACTCGATATAGAGGGTGGTCCGAGAAGATACCGATAAATTTGAAGGGGTGATAGGGGACATCAAAATGAGAGCATTTTTATATATCCATAATATGAACATATTTCCACGGAAGAGACGAATGATGGTTCACGATAATTGTTCAAAATGATGACCGTTCACTTCAATGGAAAGATTGCACCGTCGGGTCATTGAATCTTTTGGGGTGGATCCTTGGATCCCAAAGTAGGAATTTCCGAAATGTTCAGTAGTATCATCTCAAGGTGTAATAGGACAAGACCTACCAGCTTACGATACCGAAAGGAATTATGCAACAATTGAGAAAGAGTTATTGGCTATTGTGTAGGCAACCAAAGAATTCAGACCCTATCTTTTCGGCAGAAAATTCACCATCGGACCATAAACCATCAGAATGGCTATTCAACATTGAAGAACCAAATTCGGAATTATTGTGATGGAAAATGAACACGAACGCCGATGCACTCAGTCGCATCGAACTACATACAAAAGAAATAGAACTCGACGACCTCTCACAATATGTTGAAGACATCAATATAACTCTTGGAACACAAACAGACAAAAGCAATCTGTCAACTCGAGTACAACCCGATGAAGACACTCCCATGCTACAAAATGACGACCCTGAAAATCCACATCACTCGAAAATGACGACGTAACTGTACATACAAACGCAGAAGAAAACCCGATGAGCGGAATCAAAATTTCAGATCATCCTGTGAACTGTGGCCAGAATCAGTTGATTATAGATTCAGTTCTTCATTTTCCTCCAAAACCAAGAGTGAAAATCTCATTCGAGAAACAACAGAGAATATCAGTCCAATTATCTCAACATAACTTCGATCAAGACGTTATTGATTTTATCGAAGATTTTGAGGCTCCAAACGTTCAATTTCATTTATATTTTGCAAATTAACTGATGTTTCCACAAAATCAGACATTCCAGATATTATAAAGTCATACCACAAAACCAAAACTGACCATTAAGGTATTGGCGAACCGAACAAAAAATAAAGAGAATCTATTACTGGCCCAACTTGGGGAATTCAGTGACAACATATATAAATTTGTCAACGAGGGGAATATGAGAGGAATCCTATGAGAATGCAGATCAATTTGACACTCACTGCATCTCCCCTTTTGAAATAATCTCGATACATTCACATTCGAACAAAATGAACTTTTGATATGAGCTCAAATGAACTTTTGAATAGATAGTTTCACTAGACACGCACAATCAAATTCATCAACTTCATTAGCTTCCACACAAATTGTCAACCACATGATATCATTGTTCTCATATAATGATAATGGCACAGAGTTCAAGGACTCAGTAATCACCGAACTATCGAGTGTACATGAAATCAAAATCCATTTCTGTTCTCCAAATCACATAAAGTCAGACGGTCGAATCGAAATTCGGATTTCATTCTGCTCTTATTGAAAATATACAATTACTTGATACTGATGGATCTTTGAGAACACTTATCTCAATGAAAATGAACATATGATGTCCTGGCTTACAACCACTCCATTCACTCCGTAACTAAACTCAAACCAATAGACATCATCAATGGACATATCAATAATGATAAACCATTCGATTTGAACTTAGAAAAAATTTTCGTGAATGATAACCGATCATAAACAGGAAACCAATCAGATGTATTCAAGAATGAATGGAGATTTGATTGAGAATTGAAGTGAAGTCTGTCTGTGAGAAAAGAAGAAAAGTAATTTCTAAGATTGACAAAAATCGCGATACGTCAGAACTCTTCCAACCAGAAAATGAAATCAATGAGAAGAAACAGTTATGTCAGAAAAACTCTGACAAATTCTTGAAACCCGAAATAATAAGTAATACGGATAGGAATCGAAAACTATTTCGACTACGTCATACGAAGAAGTCCACATGAACAACTTGAGAGAAACCTTCAGTTATGATTGGTTTGCTCTTTTTCCGAGAAGAAATGATATTCAGAAATCTCGAAAACAATCCAGGAATAATGGCAATGAAATAAGGAATGGCAATGGTACAACAAGGCACACACACATTCATTCATTGCTACGACATTGACCCTATCATCGACGGAATGAACGAATTACACAACCTGAGGAGACAACAGCACCACAACACAGCTAACTACGTAGAAATTCTACTCTTGACATAAGAAGAAGCAGAATGGAAGTTGAAAGAAATCATCCAACACCCGAAACGTTTGAAAAGAGGACTCATACCGGCGTTGGATCGATTTTCAAATCAATAACAGGAAATTTAGATGCTGAAGATGGCAGACGATATAATGAACTGATAAATCAAATCCAGAACAGCCGAATCAGCATGGAATCGAGCATTGAGAAATAAAATTCTTTGTCTGTTGATATCACAGAAAAATTCAATGCAACAGTTCAGAAAATAATTCGTGACGAAAATCACTACAGACAGAAATTTCATATAATATGAAAGTAATCGAGAATACCTCACTTGTTCACAATCAATTTCCATAAAAGATAGCTCGAATCAGCTGATGGACATGTACGAAGTGATTATATCCATTATGCAAGATATAGAAAACTCGCTATAGTCTGCAAAATTGAACATACTACACCCAACTACCTAAAAACATCCGAGCTGTACAATCGACTCGTGAAATAACAAAATATAATCAACCCATGTCAATTCTTATTCGAATTGACTTTGGAAAATACTTCAAACTTCGGAAATATCATAGAAATCGAATGTTATATCCATAATACAGAAAAACCTACCTACTTCGATATCCAATTATGTATCCATTTATTTTGGATTATTATCACTTGTATCCAATTCCTAGTCGGAATCGGTTTGAGACAATATTGCCGAAAAGGAAATACTCACTGAAGAATGCATTATACTTCGCCTTCAACAGCGAAAACTGTGTCAGAATCGAACCACAAACATACGTTTGCAAAAGGACAGACATCCGGAATATCCGAAGACAGCAGCTGTGGAGTACAGCTGCTGAACATGAAGAATACAATTACTCGTCATCAAATTACCACCGAGATCACGAAGCCAAAAATCAATCAACTTGATTCTGAATGCTGAATTGAATGCTCGAAATGCAATCCACCGGTCTTCCGACAATTGGCAAATCGACAAACACATCCTTCTTGCACATTACGAATAACTTTCGGAGTGATTCGATTAACTCCGTCTCTGATTCGGTCTCGCAACTTCTATAGCTTTTGCGGTCCTTCGATTTTGAATATCACCATAGAAAAAAATCTAGATATCTGGAAATCTTCGCTTCGCTCTGTCTTCTGTCACTCTATTGGTCCTCGTCTACCAATCGACCTCCCACGAAAACACTGGTTCAAGAACTCGCGAAAATCACGTGCATAATGCGGGGGTGCATTGTCTCAGTGTATTCACAGATGCTATCATCTGGTGAGTTAGGATGTTTGGCGTCAGAAAAGATACCTATTGGCAAGGACTGGTATAATTTCCATTCGAGAAGTCGCATATAACGCTCTCTTGTTAGATTCCTTTCAGAAACATAAAGGAACAATAATAGTGTTATTGATTATTTCCGCCCAGGCATTGATTCTCTGACGGTGTTGAGTATGACCTCCAGTCATCCAGTGAGGATTATTCTTAGTCAAGTATCTGCAATTCGGACGATTGACTGGGCCATACAGGTGAAATGTAGCCTCACCAGGAAACATAATTTGAGAAATAAAACATGGATTGTGGTTACATGAATCCTGCAAAATTACACAAAACTCCATATACGGCGATCGGAATCATAATGTTGAGTTTCTTTGGTAATTTTGCACTTATCATGCGATGGGTTTTTTTTCTTGGTACTTACGTATTTCGACGTCAGGAACCCGAATTTCACAATGAGAACGTGCGCAAACTTTCATATTTCGAGATATTCCAGGAAAAAGTTTGAAAATTAACCTTCTTTCTTCGGCTCGTTTTGGGTAGGCATGGAGTTTATTTTCTCACACAGGATACTTCTTTATGTTCTTCGAACATTCAAGAAGTCAAAAAGAAGGGAAAACATCCTCGAATTTGTTAAATCAACGTTCTTCAGCATCTTGGAGGAAGGTGGATCCAGCATTTTTCATATGGACGGCGCTGTGAAATGAGAATCTACGTCAGAATCTCTGGTTCTGTGAGTCAAAATATCACAAATGCACATTTGACAGCGCCGTCTATATGAAAGAAGGATTCATCAAAGATGCTGAAGACGATGAATTAAACTTCTTAGAGGATGTTTCTCCTCCTTTTCAGCTTCTGGAATGTTCAAGGACGATATAAAGAGTATCTTATCTGAGAAATGAAACTTCGAATGGCTATGGTGCCTATCCAAAACAGGCCGAAGAAAGAAGGTTGATTTTTATACTTTTTCCTGGAATATCTCGAGAAATATGAGTTTGTGCACAGTTTTATTGTGAAATTCGGGTTTCTGAGGTCGAAATACGTGAGTACCAAGAAAAAAAATTGAAAAATCTCACCTATAAGTGCACCTATAAGTGCAAAATTCCGTTTTTTTATCCGTAGACAACACAGAAAGGAAACCTTCAAGGTTTGAGGAACATCGTGTTAGATGTAACTGCATTTTATACGGATAATGGTACTTTCCATTGTACACAGAGAACGAATAATGGTACAGTTTGGTTTGAAGTATCATGAAAATTATCTTTCAATGCATCATCAGTTTTCACGTTTTCTGATATCTCAGGACGTCCGGCATTTCAGATATCTTCAACATGAGCAGTTTCTTTGAATTTTTCCTCGATTTTACTGACTGTTGGTCGGCTGATAGGTTCTGTCTGGGGACTTTGCATCGGACAAAAGTTGCTGAGTGCTCGTTTCACCTCCACATGTTATCGAAATCAAAATTTCGTTGCGTTTGGTTCCACTTCAAGTAGCCATAATTTAGTTCTGTAAGCTGACGAATCGTCAACTGATATTCTGATTGACATTCAGCTGGCAGCTTTTTTCTTCATCAGTTGATAGCAACTTCATTTTTGACGATTGATTGCTGGTGTGTTTCTGTGTATCTCTTGAGTTCCGTCCTTTTTTCATCGAAAGATAAAGTTCACTGAATGCCGGGCGTGTCACCTGAAATATTGAACTAAAACAGCTCATCGTTGATAATTCTCAATAGTAGTAGAGAATTCTCGAACTGAAAAATAAAATAGACTATTTTCCATTCACTCCGTAGAAATAACAATTGGCCAATATGCCATTACTGAATACAGTATCAAAATATCTTCCTAATGAGATATCACAAGATGTGCATTTCAATCTGAAAATATCGACGTGTCAAAACTGGTGAAATCATCATTTTTGCGCAATATTGAAAAAATTAGCATTTGTAATTGAAAATCAACCTTTCTCAGTATTTTTGTCAGTAATGGATTGTTTGCATGATCATGAATTCGTTCCATAATTGAGCCGCGCAATATATAATAGTTCATACAGAAATTTCGACATTGAAGCTCGTACAGAACAAATATTGCATATTCATAGGTGAATTTCTACGTGCAGCAGCCCAGGCGAGCGTCGGGTATAACGTTTAATCGAAAAAGAGGATTATGTTATTTTCGAATTATGTAAACAAAAATTCTACGCACGATACATGCAACATCCAATTATACAAATTAGAGCTTTTAAAATCCAAATGCATGCAGATCCAGGTGAAATGTTAACAGAGAGTCGGAAAAGTTATAATTTCCTTGGTACTCAGCAAGATGAATTAAAATGCAAGACAGGAAAATACTCTCCAAGTATTCATACATGTTGAGTTCGTTCAAAAAAAAGGTATCGTGTTGAGTTTTTGATATGAAAATTGACTAATGACGTAACCCAACATCTTTTGGAGGAGGTTAAGAAGCGCCGAAATTGTCAAATTTCAAATCCCCCATCGTGAAGATCGTTATAATTTTACTAATTATAGTAATCTAATATCTCTATAATCAGTTATCATCGAAATAATTTCTAGATCTCCTCAATCCGTCATCATAGAAATTCATGCATTCTTTTAGAATAGATTTCGACTATAAGTGTTTTTGTACAGGCCACCAAGCTGATATGAATCCTCATCTCTACTAGGTACGTTCATTCTCATTCCCACGAAGATGAAATGGAACATGAAGTTTAATGGGACGATATTGGCTCCTAACCCAGAAAAGTAGTTTGGCTAAAAGGTTCTAGAAATATTAATGCTCAGCCCAGATTCTATTGATTTTACATTTCGTTTTGTTTAATATCATCTTTTCGATTGGTTGACTACTTCGCAACCAGATCTGGAGAAATTATAGATATGGAGCTTATATCGGAATGAGTTTTCCACTCAGAAAAAACATTGTGTCGTTTTCTCCGGATCGTAGACATTTGACGGAAAATTCTCGGAAATTCATTCAATTTAGTGTATTGAAATCGCACTTCTGATCTTGACTTGATAACTGAAAAATGGGAATGATAGTATGAAATCAATAGTAGCCAACGTTTCCAACTATGAATTTCAATTTCGATCTGCGTAATAGAGTGAGGAATACCTGATATTTAACAATGTAAATTTGTAGTATTGTTGAAAAACAACATTCACATCAATACACTCCCTTGAGAGAATGCAGCGTAGCCGATAATGTGATGAACTTCCTAAATCATAGCAAACTCATTACCAAACTCAAAACCTGATATCATTACACAGTATCAATGTACCAATGTGAAATGAATGAATGTCTTTCATAAATGTTGAGGTTGATGAGGAAATAAATTGAATTATCAAGAAGAAACATCGATAAAATCATCGAAACACACAAATACCGCACAGCACTTGCACGAGTGCTTCACGGTTATCTGATGCGAGCCATGGGATCCGCCATATTGGCCTATCTCACCAGGTTCAGTCTATCCTGTCTGTAGACGTCACAACAGTGGGTTGAGTTTTCAAATCATTTCATATCGGTGCGTTTGTGATTGATAGGCTAGTGATATAGCTCATTGTAACCCCAATAAATTTCCTATCTTTCATTCAAAAACAAGATTCAATAACATAAATGAATAATGCAATGAGGCGTTGTGGAGAAATTCATTTCAATGAATATCAAGATGTTGCATTACGGAATATCAATTTGAGATCGGTGTATGATGAGCCTGAGTATGACAAACTAGGGTGATGCAACAATTATATAGTGGAGAAATTTTTGCACCTCCTACCAAATGAGTGAATGATTCAAAACTACAAGGTGTAGTTTTCCTTCGATATCAACTACCCCTAACTAATCTCGTCTTATCGACGATTCCTGAATTGTCCTGATTATCTTCAGACATAACCGCTGCTCGAACCCTTTGAGATGAAGTGGAAGTATATCATAATGATAATAACATAAAATAGCATCATAATGAAAGCAGTTTATAGGTTCAGCGTCAGAATTTTCGCATTCCTCATACTATATGGAGGATATTCAACGACGATGAATATATATATATATATATATATATATATATATATATATATGGGAAACTACTCTCTAGTTTCATGTGTTTTGTGTACTGAAATATTTTCAGTTTTTCTTGCAACTTCCTGTTTTACAGGAAATGGACCTCAACTCTGTCATCATAAATGGAAAGTACCATAATTCATTGAATTTTTGGAATCTACGCTGGATCTATCTTTATGAAGAATATCATATATCAACAGTACGCCATTCCCAAGTCATTCAAGATTTTTCAAAATTCTTGGCAGAGGCAACCCCTAACAAAAAAAAATGTTTTTCGAAATCTACTCTTCTACTGATTTTGCAGCCAAATTTTCCTATTTCGAAGATAAGGAAACTATTTTTTCTCAAAGTTACTCCCCTTTTTCTCTCCACCAGTGGATTCTACTCTGAAAAGTAGAGAAGAGTTTTGGCAGAAACTTGGAAATACCGATATCTCCATTCATGGTCATTTATGAATTTCATATCATCATCGTGGGAGAAATCTCAAAACGAATCGAAATACAGGGTGTCAAATTTGGAATCAAAGAGTGTTACGTCCTTCTCAGATAGAACGGAAGTGTCACATCAACAATAATCATTCAGAAAAATTTCTCTCCATAAGTTCAATTCCCTCCTTGCCCAATCCAATATCCATTTTTTTGACGAAGAAGCTGTGAATTGGAAATGATAACCAGAATTCACAACAATTCACAACAATTTGAAATTTTGTCCGAAAAATATGAAAATAAGAATTTATCCTTTTCGAATACTAGTGAGATGACATTCATGAAATACAATTATATTTGAAATTCTTCCGAAGAAAATCACCCAGGAAATCAGAAAAATTCGAATATTCTGGTATTCTGATTGTTCAAAAGCAATTATTCTCAAATGCAACGAGGCGGAAATGGTTTTGTGTGGAAACGATGGGTTTTCAGACCTGTTTACATATTTTTTCGGACTAATAGATAGGTACTAGTGAATAACTGATACTGAGGAGGAAACTGGAGAATCATTCCCTCAATAGGCGACGGCATAGATGATAATGTAACTGTTATAAATATTGGCAAGAATAAACAAATGATGAGATTATGTGTAATCATTTTCGAATTAGGGAGAACTGAAATGCAAAAACTATCGAGTTGTTTGAGTATGAACTCATTTTCACATATTCGAATGGAAATCTTCCCTATAATATTAGAGATCACAAAAATTTCAATTTCAATTTCAAAATCACCTGCGCACATGGTCTAATGATATTCTTGGGACAATAGATTACACCCATTAAAACACCATCCTCATTTCCTACTGTCAATTTCATGTATTACTTACTATCAGGAAGAGAAATTATTCCTGTTCTGCATTGTATTTCCTTTGGACAATGCGTTTTGTTGAAACAATATTGTGTACAGTCTTCAAGCATCATAGGTGTACAACTTCTGCTGAACTAGCTAAACTAGGCTGGTTGTCCTGGTGCAATGCAGAAATCTGCTTCGTTTCAAATTTCATGAATCATCGATCCGATTCCAACAGAATACGGTTCCTTTAAGATACGTTTCCTACAATATACGGTACCTATCAATTACGATTCTCATCGAATGCTGTTGCTACGAAATAACGTTCCTATGAAATACGGTTCCTATAGAATACGGTTCCTACATAATACGGTTTCTACATGACACGGTTCCTGCCGAATACGGTTCCTACAAAATACGGTTCCTTCATAATATGGTACCTACGAAATAACACTCCTACAGATTACGGTGCCTATAAGATACGACTCCTACAGGATAAGGTTCCTACGTTTCACCATTCCTACCACGCTTCACGTTCCAATGTTCAACATCCCTATAGATTTCTGTTCGATGATTCACGTTCCTATTTTCGACGTACCTACAAAATACGGTTCTTATAGCATACGGTTCCTATTAACTACCGATCCGATGAAATACTTTCCTACAGAACATGGATCCTCTACTCACGTTCCTAAGTTTTACGTGTCCCCACTATGATTTCGTGATCTAGCTCAATTATTTCTTCTCCTAGCATTCGAGATGTCTGTTCACTGTCAGAAAGGAAAGCTCTGTTTAGTTTTCGGATTACCGGTTCCACCCTCAGTATGGAAAGAGACCGATGCCGGCGAGTGCCAGCAATTGATATATGTATGTATAGGAAAATCATATTTGCAGAAAACACCGTGAGAATATTCAAGAATGCCGTTTTGGCCGGAATTCAAATGATTGATCGAAAAGGAAAATGTTAGGAATTTCATCGATTTTATCTGCTTCCCATCGAATCCATTGTTCAATCAATCGCTAATCCAGTTTTACTCACTGGAAAAACTCAACTGTTCGATAGATACACTTGTAGGGATATCTAACTAATACTGGAGATCGTGATCTGATATCGTCTTCCATTATTTGACCGCGGCAAAATTTGGAAAAATTATACAATGTCAGTCTGTTTTTTCTCCATACTGGGAGAGTTTTTGTTCACAATCAAGTCCCGATATTCTGCAAAACGCACAGAATCCACTTGCAACGTATTCGACCGTTTGATTTGTCGCTTCGACCGAATATTGAGAAATTTTTCATCGATTATTTATTCACTGCATTCTTGAAAATGTAATTCGACTTCACCTGCTCAGTTGACTGACTTTGTGGATATCGGCATTCATTCCCGTCTCATTGTTGCTCGCCCTTTCTTTCTCGCTATACTGCTATACTCGAGGCGATTGCAAATGCCAACGTATTCGTACTGACGACGTGAAGGATCCTGTAAACATTCAGACACGATATCGCCTCGCCAGAGGCCAGATTCATTTGGTTTTTCTTCGGGGGTCGAGAAATTCACTTCCGAAACGTTGGGTTTGGTCGATATTTGGCTATTCGGAACTGCGCGAACCTCTGTCCTATTGTGAATGGATCGGCCATCCCGAGTCTCTGAATATGGAATAGGTACACGATGGGATATCATAGCGATGTGTATTGAATTTCGGACATTGACAAACTGAATATATAATAGAGGCAAAAAGGGCAACCAAGCAATACTTCTTTTTTATCTGGGGACAACACGAAAGGGAAACGTATAATGTTCGAGGAACATCGTGTTAGCCAGCGGTGGAATTTTGGGAGAGAAGGAAGGTGTTGGAATTTTCCTTGAAAGTTTGGAGGTTGTAGGCATCAGGCAGGACTTCACTAGGCAAATAATTCCACAACTTTGCCCTTCTATCGCTGAATGATTCTTGGTATAGCGATGTTCGACAGGTCTCGAGCCTGACAGTGTAGGGGTGACCAGCTTGAGCTCGTCTGCTTTGTCTACTAGGAATCGCGCGTGGTGGCATAATAGATGATATTTCCGTTGAGCACCCACCGTGAAAGTACCTATAAAAAAGGCATAGATCGCCGATCTTTCTACGATAATCTAGAGAGGTCAATGATTTGGTGAGTGTTGTATAATCGACTTGGCGGATAGCTCTCTTCTGAATTGATTCTGAGAGCTTTAGCGTATGTTTGGGGGCTGAGCTCCAAACATGTGAACAGTACTCCAGGACAGGTCGGATTTGTGCTTTTTAGATAATAAGCAGTTGCTGGGATGTGAAGTATCTCTTCGCACGAAAAAGAAAACCAAGTTTTTGTGAAGTACTGGAACTCATGGAACTTCAACAATTAGAAATCATCGATAACGAAGAAAACTGTTAGTCTTGGTACCGATGCCGATGCCGAAATGCTGATGAAAATGAAACAAAGCCACCCGGCCTCATATAAATAGTTTGGAAATGCAACTAGTTCCAATAGGAATCATCCCGTGGCAATGACCGAATTCATACAAATAAGTTATGACAGATCAGTTTCGCAGTGGTGGATTGTGAGAAATCAAAGTATGTGTTCAATTATTATTTTGTGCACTTAATGAGAGCAATTTGAACAATTTTATATATACGTATTGAAACATACGTATTGAGAACCACTGCTCTAGGTGGGTTTCAAATTTATGATCGGTACACATCTGAAAAAATAAGTGTATTCTGAGCTCTCGTATTTCACTCATAATATAGAGGATATTCTAGTGTGAGATTTTAGTTTCTGTTCTGAGATGAGCAGATGTTTCAGAGAGCTTATTTCATCTGAGAAAGTACCATGACAAATATAGGAAATCTACGACTTAATTTCGAGGATTATCAAACATATTCATCCTCGAAATTGGAAGAAGATTCATTGGAAGAAGTATTTCAACGGACTATAGTTACACTGTGTACAATACAAAAAGTAGTTTCTGAGATCAGGTAATGATGAATAATGTTATATGTGTCCAACTATCTATCGAGAGTTGCCAAGAATATCAGTGAAGAAAATTCCTGTTGTCAGATTGTTATCGATAACATGGAAACAGATTTCTGGCTGCTGCCAGTTATATATTCTACGTAATCGGAAACCTTACCATCAGAACAAACGAAAGGAATGTCTCGGGAAAGTCCATAGCCTTGACAATATTACTACATCGCGTGTTTTCAGAAAAATGCCGTGATCCTGATAATGGAATAGAATTAACAAAATAAATTACTCTTAATGAATGGAAAGCGTTCGTTTTCCACTATTTTCTCCCCTTCTGTGACCTAATGTTCACAGCAAGAAACGAACACTCAATTATTAATCTAATTGCCTTTGTTGTTGTTGAGAACTGAAAGCACAAGTTCGATTTTTGAATCGAACGGAATTTGGTTATCATAAGGAAAAATCTCAAGTTGATGGAATCTCATCTGAATCTACATGAAATTAACATTATCGAAATGCCACAGTTTTTCTCTACACCTCGTGGATTCCTGCATTTTCCAGTCAATTCAGTCACCGAACAAAACTAATATGTTTGATGACCCATCGGAAATTTTCGGAATTATCATTCTCATTTCTGCTCTCTCATTACAACTCCAGTGATGTAGTTGATCACGAACTTTCCAATAGAGTTTCACCCGGCCGTTCATTTAGTGTTTCAAAATTTCATTTGAATTTGAACGATGATTTTTGATTTCTAGTCGAGATAAAAGCGTATTATGATTGTATGCCGCTAGAAAATATTGTTTTATTTTGGTTTGCTCCAAAGGTTTTTATTCCAGTATTTTTGATATTCACTGGTTTGAAATTGTATCTGAGATTCTTATTGAATTTTCATTGCAAGCAAGACTTCATAGGAAAAAGTCACATATTTCTCAACAATAGAAAGAAATTCAAATGAAGAGGGAAAATTCAGTGAATGAACTGGAACGTCGCATCTGGAGTTTTTTGTGATGTCAAAAGGCAGGTGAATCAAGATTCCTGGAATATACTGCAAAACCTTTGAGGAAGTTTGTTCCATTGAAAGATTTCCTGGACTGAAATTGGAATTCCCATGAATGGTTCCGACTGTGATCCTTGGATTCTATCTCAGATCTAATTAAATTTTCAGGTCATCATGTTCTGAAATATAATATATTGAGGAATTCTGACAATAATGAAATGTCTTCATCCGATTCATTTGATTTCCGATGTCAAACTGATAAAGGAAACTCCTGAACATTCCTTCGTGAACAGAGAATGATATGAGATCCGAAAACTGCCGTTTATAATTTTGTTAGTATATTACGTAGTTGTGAATTGCTCATATCGCACAAAATAGATAGACTTCACCGCTACGCGGCCGCGTGTGTAACTGCATACCTGCATAAGAACTAGAGTTGTGTACTATACTTTTTCAATGTACAAAAATACAGTTAGTGTCAGAAACTTTGGGCCATATGGTCAACATTCATATCATCGATTCGCCAGAAAAATTTCATTCTCGATGAAAGTTGATGCATTGTAATTTCCAAATTTCATAACGGTTTACAAGGGAGAAAAACCAATGGAATCAAAATCGATAGTGAAATAGCATAATTCTGCACATCATCAGAATAGTTTATTCAGAAGAGTTGTTGATGATTGGATATAATATTCATATTTCAAGTCAAAGCCCACTACGATATGGAAAATGTTTTAAAAAGTAAACATTTTCACATGAAAATTTCAAAACTCACTGTATATCCTTCCAAATTCAGTGTGTATGTAGGTAGGTGTATAAAAAACGTTGCATTATAGTCAACAATATGGAAAATTGAAAAATCACTAATTGGGAATGTTTGGTATGCACCATTGATGTGATATTATTGGATAAAACAATCAGCAGCATGGAACAATCATTCGTAATAGATAACTAAGACCCAATTGATTCATTGACAGAAAACATTCCCAATTCATTTAGGAGCATGTTCATTGGTAACAATCGAATAAATATGGGAAATAAAGAGGGCACCATGAGAATAAATGTTTTTGTCCATAAGAACCTCATAGGTAGGTGTGCATGGACAACATCCATATACAGGGTGAGTCAAAAATGTGTACAGAGCTCTTTGGGGTTGATAGTACATTCAAAAATTAGTATAGTTTGATCGATGAGCTCATGGCCGGGAATGCATTCAAAAGGAGATATATCCTTCCGAAGTTGATGAAATTAAAATAATTTCTCCGCATAACTTCTGAACGGTGGGAGCCATCAGATCGTTATTTTCTGCATGGATGTACATTGTCAAAATAGATTCTTCCATCACACTCCTTCATTTCTGATATTGTTATGAAGTGTGTTTTCAGAGGGTGAGTCATGATTTTTTTGGGACATCTTCTCTTCTTGTATTGTATTGTATGTTTCAGTAAAAAAACATTCGATGGAGCGGAGAAAATCACATGAAAAAGGTACTCTTATGTGTTATGTTCGTGGTCATTTTTTTCAAGAATGTTTCTATCCTTATGAATGAATGATATGATTTGCTGCATAGAAAGTTGTCTGAGATCAAGTATACCAGAAACAAGAAATAATGCATTATTTTGGTATGTCGGTTTATCGTTGTGTATATGATTTTGATGATCCGTTTTTGCGGTTCCGCCCCAGCTCAGTATAACATAACGTAATCTAGATTCAACTAGTGAGTGATACAGTATCTCCAAGTGAGGGAGATATTTTTCAAATATTTGAAAAGGAACAGTATGTTCCTTGTTATGTTTTCAATATAAACATTTCATTTTGAGTGAGAGTCAATGAAGACTCCTGAATATTTATAAGGATTTTTTGTACTCAAAGTAATATTTTTTGACTCGTTCCTCATCTTTAGGGATTTGATATGTTGGTAAGCACTTCATGCTAATGGAAAATGGCATGACAAATGTTTTTCATTGTTCACAGTTCAGTGTTCAGTGTTCACAATTTTGATATCAAATTCCAATGATAGTAAATGGTTTTATTGATGATACATAACGGATATAATGTGGTTAACATTTTTTTTACTATTCACTAGATTATATCTAGAAGAGCAAAGGCCAACGATGGATACGGTCCTTCCTTCAGAGGTAAAATGGATGGAACAGAACTAGTATTCGAAAGTGGTGACAATGGAATCAATATCCTTGTAATTTTCCTCGTATCAATTACTGATGACGGGAACAGAATAGTTGACAAAAACAAAACAATTAGAAATATGTTATAACATATGAAACGTGAATTACAATGAGTGTTCAAAATTCCTACCCTGAACTTCAAGACATTTGTTCAACCAAGTGAACATTAAAAAATTTGCGAAGAAAAGTGTTCTAATTGTGTGGAGAAAATTCATTCTCGAAACGACCACTGAGATGAATAGTTTTCATTTCCATTAGATATATATATTTCCAAATTTTCCGAGAAACAAAGTGTAGCTGACAGATAGAGGATTTCTCTTTTCGGTATCCAAAGGTTCAATTCCAAGCGCAGTGACATTTTGGGACAGATCAGGAACACTTGGACAGGAGGGGCCTAAATGGTTGATGTGCCAAGTATCTAATGGTTCAGTGGGTTCATCCATAAGAAAAGGAAATCCTCCTTCCTTACCGTATTGTGAATGTTTTAACGCACATTCCAGACAGAATTTGACAAATTTTTTTCATGAACCTAGTCGTTCCTTGGAACTGAAATCCACTCTTTATCAATTGTTTGCAGTTCTTCAATCCGGTATGACCAATGTCGTCATGAAATTTTCATACTTTATTTAGCATACTTTGCTATCGCGAGTTCAATTGCTCCTTTGGCTGTCTCACGGTAGAGTCTACCATTTTTCATAAAAAAGATATTTTTCAATTCCCTCTTCCCATTTCCTTGGAGTCTTCTTCTAATTCATCTCGCGATTGAATACAATACAGCCAATCGTCTTAATTGATATTCAATACTGCGTCAACATGTAACATTTTGCTCACAGGTCTATGCTCTATGTGAGAATTAGAATCTTGAATCGAAAACCACAAGCGTGGAACCCTAGGAAGTAGGTATTTTTTTTTGAATGTCAAATGTACTGCAATACAATCGGTTATTATCTTGAAATGTAGACCCGTCAATATATTTTGAAGCGTTTGATCGATTCAACTACTGCTTGGGTTTCTAATTCGTGAGAGTGGTAAATACTCTCTGCGTTTGTTGTGACCCGGGAGTGATACATTACTGGTTCAAGCACGTCTTCATGTGTTTGCATCAAGATACCAGCGATCCCCTCACTACTTGCATCAGTATGCAATTCCGTCGGCAGATTGGTGTCAAATATACTAAGAACGGGTCGAGGGGTCAGTATTTTCTCAATGATATCAAAGGCTCGAGACTGTTTTCCGCTCCATTTCCATACCGTATTTTTTTTTCACAAGTTTTTGAATAGGTTCTACAATGAGGGCATGATCTCTGATGAATTCTCTAAAATACGAGCATAAACCTAGGAACTGTGACAGACTGAATTTTTCTGCGTCTTGGTTTCATATCATCTTCAGAAATTTCGTATCCTAAATATTCTATGCTGTGTAACCCTGTGTCATATCCAATACAGAAAAATACTTGAATCCTTTTAGCCTAGATATGTGATCTTTTATGTTGGGAAGGGGGTATCGATCTTCACAGTTATATTGTTCAATTTCCAGTAGTCGATCACTACTCTATGATCACCGTTTTTTTTTTTAATCGAAATTGGTGGACTCGAATGACAAGAGCTTGATACCCTGATGGTATCATTATCGTAGCTTTCTCCTTCTCGGATATTCTATAAGATTTATAGAAAATGGGTTCTCGTGACCGCAAGTTGATTCCAAACTCTACGATATTAGTTTCTCCTGAATTACCCGTATTTTTAGCAAAACAATCTTAGTATTTCAGCAGCAAGTCGCATACAGTCAAATCATTCATATCGATTTTATTTATGTAACACTCATTCTCAACCTGACTACAGAAGAGCTCTTCTCTTCTGAAAATGTGTATGCTTCCGTCAAGATTTTATTTTTCTGCAATTGTAGTTGTCAAGATCCAATGTTGGTGATACTGATAATGAAAACATTATTAGTTGTTGTGACGGTAGGAAATGAAATTTTATCATGCATTTTACCAGATACTATTAAGCTACCAGAATGATTACTTTCCACGAAAACTTCTGAAGTGGCTCTGTGACGTAATAGAGTGTCCTCTGCAACAATGACTTCGAATTTTCCATCTCGATGTTCTACTTTGTCGAAAGTATACTCAATGGGTCTATCATATTTCAGCTGTACGGTATCACTCCGTACTTTAATCTAATCAATCTAAATTCATATCAACGGAATATACGTCATTCTCGATCGAGAATTCATTGAATGATAGGTTAACTTTACATTCATCCATAGGATACACTATGTTATTTCAAAACCCCGTATTATAAGAGTCTGGTTCATCTAATTTCATGTTAAACATATAAAGCAACTCTTTTCGAGCCTTGAGTGTAGAGACCCAATCTGCTGCATACCATAATTGCATAATGCATACCTATTGAAAACTTCACCATAGTTTTCCCTAAATGAAAAAATCTGTATGAAACATGTTCTTTATTAACTCGGCCGTCAGTACTAGACTTCCATCGTAGTGTAGCTACTACAGAGTGTTCTATTTAGAAAAGACAGCTGTGCAGTATAATAAGTTTTATCTCTATCTGTTCAATAGATCATATGCGGATGGATTTATCATACAGTTATCAACGTCGATCAATAGCATTTTGACGGCTCGTTTCACGCACCCTGAGGCACAAAGAATCCTCTAAAAACTGGATTCAAGTCATCCGTGAAAAGGGGAATCGATTCGACCCTTCTCAACCTCAATCCGAGGACGCCGACCATTTGTACTTGCTACCTGCAAACTACTCGAGAACAATGGAAGGCGATCTGCCAGACTCAGCATATACATCAGACCACATCCGAATTCGATCCGGAATAATGAGTAATCGCCCTTGCCGAAGTATTATCCCGATGATGGATAGAATAAATCCTTCGGCACCAGGACGGGGACAAGAAGTGGGCCTCATTCAATTCAATTCTAGGATGTCCAGAAGTTCATGTACTATAGTTGGATGTTTGATAGTGGAGATATACCGGTTCGTCCGTGTGCGAACTTGTATAGAGGTATAGTCGATTTTTCATTTCAAATATAACGATTCCAGTCAACTTGCCTTGATGAACTACCATATATTTGTGGCTTCAAATGTGTGCTGATCTTTCCTAGTCTTCACGTTCACAATCTATTGATTACAATACATTTGCAAAAAATATATCTACCTTCCAATGATATTATTCTACCAATTTCAATCAGCTGAATAATTAATCAATCAATCAATTTTTTTTCGTTGAAATTACTCAGTTTCAATACACTTCTATGAAGAAAGCACTAACTTGTCTATCAAGGAAGTTTAGCGTACATGTTTGACACTGACACTTGAACGTATTGCACCTTCTGTAAAATATATCGGGGCGGATACCTAACTGTTTTTTTCATCTTCAGAAACCCCTACTTTGAGAATGTTCATGAATACAATCCGAGAACTCAAACTATTTCTCCTATATTCAATATCACAATGAGGCATGTTGGGTCAAATAGTAATGGTGAGAAGTCATAAAAATTACTATATTTCTCAATGAACATTGTATTTTTGATAAAAAAAAACTACCACTACGAATATGCCCCCGATTTCAACACAATTTGAATATACTTTCCTTCTAAGAATTTTCAATGTTTTGTTGTTTTGACACTGGAAACTGACACAAGTTGTCAGGCAGAGGAATTACAATTCCTAGGTGATTCTTCATTGATTGATATCAGATTTAATTTTTTCATATTCAATTCTGAGAGGTGATGAACAGTTATAACTATATCAACTGAACAATAAGCAATATTATTTTCTCCGTTCAGAATGCAAGCAGATTCTTCGATTTTTCATTTTTGGTTGTTGTCTTCTCTTCCTCTAATCTTAATATTCCAATTTGATTATTATGTTTTATTATTCAATTATTTTCATCTCATTATCATGTCACTATAATATGAAATTATCATTTCAACTTCAATTCATTTTTTTTTCAGAAACGAGAAGATGAAATCCCAGAAAAATTGAGAAACATTTGATGTTCTTCAATTCGGTATGGATTACGGCCGCGTTAACGTTGAAGTACTCATACCAAAAGCAACCGGTAATGAATAATGCATTCGCACGTCGATGGTAATGGTAGTGCCCTGATATATTTCTAAGGTATTCATCTCATTCCGTGGGGCTCTAATAGATATTAAATTCCTTGGGGGTATCATTGTCGGTAGCGGTTATTGGGATTTGAAAGATATTTGCCGTACGTGAGGGTTCGGTCGATCCCAATGTTTCACGAGGAGGTAGATCGCAACACGTATTGGATGTGTGATTCGGAATAGTCACACCCACTCGTTCTCAAAACAATCATATTTTTTTTTTTTTATCTGTGGACAACACGAAAGGGAAACCTATGATGTTCGTGGAACATCGTGTTAGCCAGCGGTGGAATTTTGGGAAAGAAGGAAGGTGTTGGAATTTTTCTTGAATGTTTGGAGGTTGTAAGCATCAGGAAAGACTTCACTAGGCAAAGAATTCCACAACTTTGCCGTTCTATTGATGAATTATGCTTGGTATAGCGATGTTCGACAGGTCTCGAGCCTGACAGTGTAGGGGTGACCAGCTTGAGCTCGTCTGGTTTGTCTACTAGGAATCGCGCGTGGTGGCATAATAGATGATATTTCCGTTGAGCACCGCCCGTGAAAGTAACTATAAAAAAGGCAAAGATCGCCGACCTTTCTACGATGATCTAGAGAGGTCAATGATTTGGTGAGTGTTGTGTCATCGACTAGGCGAATAGCTCTCTTCTGAATTGAATCTAAGAGCTTAAGCGTATGTTTGGGGGCTGAGCTCCAAACATGTGAACAGTACTCCAGGACAGGTCGAATTTGTGCTTTGTAGATCATAAGCAGTTGCTGGGATGTGAAGTATCTCTTCGCACGGAAAAGAAAACCGAGTCTTTGTGAAGCAGCTCTCGCAATGGACCTCGCATGATCGTCCCATGAGAGAGCACTGTTGGTGGTGACACCCAGCATGGATATTGACGACCTCATAGGAACAGTGGTACCCGACATCATCAAATTGGGCATTGTGTGATCAGCCTTCTTGGTGAACATACAAGCTTGAGTTTTAGTTGCATTGAACTGTACTAGATTCTCAGATCCCCATTTCAGAATTCTTGTCAGATCCTCATTTAAAGCATCAACCTGTCTTCGCCTCGCACATCCGGCCTCATTGGACGATACAGGGGCTCTAGAGGAAAAGGCGGAATGAAGTGTACTATCATCCGCAAAGCTATGAACTGGGCTGGAGGTCACATTCAACAAATCATTGATGTGGAGCAAAAACAAAGTTGGTGCCAAGACAGAGCCTTGTGGAACACCAGCATTGATCGTCATTGTATCAGACGAGACCCCGTCTACCACCACGTAGAGTGATCTATCTGCAAGAAAACTCGATAGTAAAAGACACAGTTGGGGCGGCAAACCATATGACGGAAGTTTCGCTAGGAGGCCTTGGTGCCAAACTCGGTCAAATGCTTTGGAGATATCCAAGGCTACAGCCAGAGACTCCCCATGTTTCTCTATTGACACCTGCCACTTATGTGTCACATAGGCAAGCAGAT
The DNA here is from genome assembly GCA_963576655.1 of Gastrophysa polygoni. Lineage (NCBI taxonomy): Eukaryota > Metazoa > Arthropoda > Insecta > Coleoptera > Chrysomelidae > Gastrophysa > Gastrophysa polygoni. The sequence goes on from OY755092.1 coordinate 1,652,286, forward strand.
CTCCAGTTGACCTCTGGTGACGAAAGCCATATTGCCGGTCGTTCACGATTCTTGAGCTCTCTAGATATCGGATGAGCTCGATGTTGATTGCTTTTTCCATTACTTTAGAGATCACAGATAGTAGTGCAATCGGTCTATAGTTGTTAGGGAGGGTTTTCTTGCCCTTCTTTGGAATCGGTTGGACCCTAGCTTTCTTCCAGTTAGAAGGAAATACGCCGAGTTTGTACGAAAGGGTGAACAACCTGCAAAGAACTGGTGTTAGTTCTGGGGCACATTTCTTGAGAACAATAGGCGGTATTCCGTCAGGCCCCATAGCCTTCTTGACGTTGAGGCTAAGCAGAATGTGTCTGATTGTGCGTTGCCGGAAGACAATTTCTGGCATACGGTTATCGATGGTAGCGATTTTGGGAAGTTCCTGGCTTCGTGGAACCAAGGTAGAATTGTCTGCAAACATTTTGGCGAAGGTTTTGGCTTTTTCAGGAGGTGTTATAGCCAATGTATTATCATCCTTTGTGAGGGGAGGAAATGAGCTAGAAGTGAAATTTCTCCCGATTGCCTTGGCAAACGTCCAAAATGAACGGGAACCATTTGGACACTATGAGCTTCGATCTTATTTTCGTGTTGTATGCCTCTTTAGACTCATCTATCGTTCGATTGCATGTATTCCTAGCTTCAACATATTCAGCTCTAGTTTGAGGGCTTGGGTTTCTGCGCCAACGACGGTATGCTGCTTGCTTCAGTGCGACAACCCTAGAACAGGTTCTATTGAACCATGGTTCACCAGTGGTTCGTGATTTGGTGCTATGTGGTATGTAAGTTTCCATTCCCAGCATGATGATTTCCGAGATCTCTTCAGCACATTGCGTAAGATCTCCCGATTCAAAACACATTCTCCTCCAAGGAAACTCAGAAAAAAACATGCGAAGGCCATCCCAGTCGGCTGAATTGTAATGCCAGACAGTGCGTGGGGGTGTTGGACTGGTTCGCGGAGTGATGTAAGGACATATCGTGGAGATGAGTGTGTGGTCTGAGTTTCCTAGTGGTGCACGGACTTTCACTTTATACGGTTCCGGATTGTTAGTGAGGAACAGGTCGAGCGTATTGGCATAATGATTGCTGATGTCAGGGATCCGAGTGGGTTCGTTTATCAGTTGCTCAAGACCATAGGTGATAGCGAAAGCCTCAGCCAGACGTCCTGCGTCGTCTGTTTTGTTCGAGAATTTGAGCCAGGTGGATTGTGGACATTGAAATCCCCCATGATGATGATTTCAGCTGCTGGGTGATTCTGTTGGATGAAATCAAGTTTCAGAGAAAGGAATTCGAAGAGGTCACCAGGAGTTGGTTCGTTTGGTGATAGATAAAGGCAGCAGATGAACTTTGTCTGTTTGTGGTTATCGATCTTGAGCCACATTACATCGAATTCTTTCGGTTCCAGTTCCTCCTCACGGTGGCATGAGAGATCATTTCTGGAAAAGAGACATAAACCTCCTCTGAATCTGAAACGGGTATGCAGCTCATATCCAGGGCAGAGCATATAGGTCGTATTAGTTGATGAGTTGACCTGCGTCTCAGTTAAAGCCAGTATATCTGGTTTCTCAGCCTGTAGATGGTAATGAACATCGTTTATATTTTTGTTCAGACCTCGGATGTTACAAAGGTCTATTTTTAAATTCAGATGTTTCGATGATGAACCCCCTCGAGCACCTCTCGCCCGGAAATCCGAATGGAGAGGTATTTTACTTCCGGAGTGTTTTACCCTAGGAGAATTCATCATCTAGATTTTTCTTCAGCTGAAATGGGCGGTTTGGGTTAGGAAGAAGGAGATAGGGTATTGGGATATGACCGGAAGCATCGACCAAATACTGAAACATGGGAGTTACCCATTTCACAGCACCTCTGTCGATGTGGTGGTGTCGCACCGGGCGATGATGGGAACCATCATCTTCCACCTATTCGTCCTCATTTCCACAATCATTCGAAATTTGTCATTTCTTCGATAACTGATACCTGTGCGTTCTACAAGGCTATTCAAATTTCAGTTCAGCAATAATGTGAGAAGCTTCACTATTCGCCGGAAAGATTTTCGATGCATTGGAACATCAAAAAAATCTCTATCAGAATTCACTATAATAAATAAAAGCATCTCAAATGATGAAAAAGATTTCTGGAATGATCAGAATTGAAGGTCTTCAGAAACTATTTTTTTTTTATCTCTGAACAACACGGAATAATGTGCGAGGAACATCGTGTTAGCCTGCGGTAGAATTTTGGGAGAGAAGGAAGGTGTTGGAATTTTTCTTGAAAGTTTGGAGGTTGTAAGCATCAGGAAAGACTTCACTAGGCAAAGAATTCCACAACTTTGCCGTTTTATCGATGAATGATGCTTCGTATAGCGATGTTCGCATATATTGCCGACCTTTCTACGATGATCTAGAGAAGTCAATGATTTGGTGAGTGTTGTATCATCTAGTTTGCGGGCTTGGGTTTCTGCGCCAACTACGGTATGCTGCTTGCTCCAGAGCGACGACCCTAGAACAGGTTCTATTGAACCATGGTTCACCAGTGGTTCGTGATTTGGTGCTATGTGGTATGTAAGTTTCCATTCCTAGCATGATGATTTCCGAAATTTCTTCAGCACATTGCGTAGGATCTCCCGATTCAAAACACATTCTCCTCCAAGGAAACTCAGAAAAAAACATGCGAAGGCCATCCCAGTCGACTGAATTGTGATGCCTAACAGTGCTTGGGGGTGTTGGACTGGTTCGCGGAGTGATGTGACGACATATCGTGGACATGAGTGTGTGGTCTGAGTTTATCCTAGTGGTGCACGGACTTTCATTTCATACGGTTCCGGATTGTTAGTGAGGAACAGGTCGAGCGTATTGGCATAATGATTGCTGATATAAGGGATCCGAGTGGGTTCATTTATCAGTTTCTTAAGACCATAGATGATAGCGAAAGCCTCGGCCAGACGTCCTGCGTCATCTGTTTTGTTCGGGAATTTGAGCCAGGTGGAGTTGTGCACATTGAAATCCCCCATGATTATGATTTCAGCTGCTGGGTGATCCTGTTGGATGAAATCGAGTTCCAGAGAAAGGAATTCGAAGAGGTCACCAGGAGTTGGTTCGTTTGGTGATAGATAAAGGCAGCAGATGAACTTTGTCTGTTTGTGGTTATCGATCTTGAGCCACATTACATCGAATTCTTCTGGTTCCAGTTCCTCTTCACGATGGCATGAGAGATCATTTCTGGAAAAGAGACATAAGCCTCCTCTGAATCTGAAACGGGTATGGAGCTCATATCCAGGGCAGAGCATATAGGTCGTATTAGTTGATGAGTTGACCTGCGTCTCAGTTAAAGCCAGTATATCTGGTTTCTCAGCCTGTAGATGGTAATGAACATCGTTTATATTCTTGTTCAGACCTCGGATGTTACAAAGGTCTATTTTCGAATTCACATGTTTCGATGGTGAACCCCTTCGAGCACCTCTCGTCCGGAAATCCGAATGGAGAAGTATTTTAATTCCGGAGTGTTTTACTCTAGGAGAATTCATCATCTAGATTTTTCTTGAGCTGAAATGGGCGGTTTGGGTTGGGAAGAAGGAGATAGGGTATGACCGAAAGCATCGACCAAATACTGAAACATGGGAGTTACCCATTTCACAGCACCTCTGTCGATGTGGTGGTGTAGCACCGAGCGATGATGGGAACCATTATCTTCCACCTATAGGTATCCATTTTTTTTTTTTTTTTATCTGTGGACAACACGAAAGGGAAACCTATGATGTTCGAGGAACATCGTGTTAGCCAGCGGTGGAATTTTGGGAAAGTCGCCTCTTACGATAGGCAGGATTCACCATGGGGAAATTCTTGATCCGTCCTTATACGGATAATTAGGAGACTTCCTAATATCTTCACATGTTCGAGATAGTCTGGACAGAAAGCGATATTTCGTCATTCAGTTAGAGAAATCAGTATTGTTCATACCTTATGTTTCACACACAGGTTCAGGGCACAGGGGATAATTCCTTCAACTTCTTTGTAAAAATACTGATACTTCCACAATTTATTCACAACGAATAATATAAATAAAATGTGGGATGAGAGAAGCATAATGTTATTACCATGGAAAATATCGTCGTATGGCATCATGTGTGTCTTCATAATAACCGTATCGAGGACATTATGAACAAATAATGTACGAGTGGATACTGATGGAAGTTTCTTTCGCCAGTCAGTATATCTTCAGTCGGATAGATCTGGAGGGTTCCTCAGAAACTGATTGATAATGGTACATAACATGTCGTCAGCAATCAATGGGTCGGTTCAATCTAGAACTGGATGTGGAATTGGTCCTGAATTAGTCAACCCGATGATTTCAGTGGTAGATGATATCATTCAAAGAACCTTCATTGGAATTTTTGGCAGAATTTTAGAACTTTCATTTCTCAAGACGTTTCTCAGAATTTCTCATTTTCATTCTCAAAACTTCTTTCTCTTGAAACTTTTTTCATCGAATTCAGTCTCCAATCTTCGAATTCACACTTTCTCCTTTCTTTGAGCTCATAGTTCTCCAGAAGGAAAAAAATTGATTGTTCAGAAAGGAAATGATCGTATTCAGTGCAGTAGAGACATGAATAAAAGTTCCATATAGGCTGTTACGGAAAAAATTGCCAAACTTGACGTTGAACACGTCAATTTCCATGTGGACATCTCTCTTTTTTTTTCTCTCTCTTTCTCTTTCTCTCTCTCTCTCTCTCTCTCTCTCTCTTTCTCTCTCTTTCTCTCTCTTTCTCTTCTCAAGCCGTTTCATTTCGGAGCTGATATTTTATTCAGACAATTCGCAGCGTCCGGCTGGTCTTTTTTAGTAGATGATCTATTTAATATTTTCCGCCACCTGCTGATTTAATAGGAAGACATTATTGAATTTATCGCGGAAGAATATAAGCAATTCGATGAGACAACGGGAATGTTGGCATGCCACTAGATCTTGATCGATATCCAGAAATCAAATTGGGGTGGAATGAATTGAAAACCATTTGTTAAGAATACATTTTGTATTTCAGTTTCATCAGGATTCTGATCTGAAGATGGTTATGTAGGCTATCGATAGATATAATTTTCCTGTTCAGCTGACTTTTCCTATTGTTGCCAATTCTTCACAGACTGTTCCTCAATAGGTACTGGATGTTTGGAATAAACCATTTGTTTTGAATTCTTCCAGAAGGAAAAATCACGCGCAGATGAGACTTCGTAAACGTTCACTACTGTTCTTGAAAACAAAAAAAAACACCTCTCAAAATCATGAATGACGGTGATTCAGTTACTCCAATTAAGTTATTCACATAATAAATTGACTCATTCGTATTTTATTTGAATTTAAAAATGTATATTCTGATATAGGAACTCTACAGTATCCAATAAGGATCGTTGCCTTGTTCTTCAACATAAGAAAATATTGTTCTCACTCATTCAAATCTGAACTCTCATGAATCATGAATGTATATTGGAAGCTGTCTACTGACAAATTCAAAAACACGATTCGTTGTACGTGGAAATGGTTCGAAATAACTTCATTCATGGTGTCCTCCAATCTGCTGGAAAAATGTGCAAAAATGCCTGACAGTTATCTGGGTATTGTGCGTCGCAATCAAACAGTTTCGGTTGGTAATTTCATTCTGATCGGCAATGTATCTTCATTGCTCTGCTAATTGACGGCAATCAGAATTGCTGAGTTCCAGCCTGATGACAAATAAGCAATTTCACTCAAAAGCTGGAGTGGATAGAAATTTCTATCAACAATAACGATAAGCCGATAAGTGAAGGTGCCTCGCGCGCACTTAGCCTCGTAACTCGCTTACCGTTTCCTTTCCCCTCAGTCACCCTGGACACCGTTCGGTTCCTAGACCGATACACAAATAAGTACTCCAGTTCAACGTGTCGTAGGCTGTGAATTTAGAGTGCGAAATAATAGCTACGTATCATCATTCATCAGTGCATGTTTTTCATTTCATGAAAATGTATATTGAACTGTGGGAAATCGCACTCCGAGACGTGGAAGTGACATATCCTTCTTTCGTTGTTCAAAAGATGAAACAATGTGTGTATTCGACACGGTTTTCCATGTGAACGTCCTCGCTTCATATTTGACGATCAATGAAGATTGACTTTTTCAGTTAGGAAGTTGATTTTAACAATGAGGAAACAAATACAAACATTCCAGAACAAATTCCGACGAGGAAGAACAGTATAGACATGCACCAAAATCATCCAATAATCACATTTTCCAAATTAATTTCCACAAAACGAAAGTTGAATTTTATCTCAGCTATTCAGTCATTCGATTGCAGATGCAATGTCAGATACATTGATTTCAAAGTTTCCTTCAAAAAAACAGAACATGACATTGATTTTGAATTCGAATATTCTCTATAATTTTTGAGCCGTCATGGGAACCGAAGAACAAATCTTCTATTCTGGAAGGGATGGATAATTCAATCAGAGATTCATGAGTAGAAAATATCGATGGAAAAATGTCACCAATCAGCTGAAAGTCATTTTTGGTTGGCGATTGACAATCATCTCGTTCCTCATTTCATTCAACAGATTACAGACCGATGGGTATTAATATTTATCTACTGGGAATCTTGAGAAAGATTGTTTAGTAATGTTTCTAGAAAAATCAAGAACACTCTTGGTAACTCAAAGAATCGAACTCTGATATAGTTCAGTCGTTCGTTTGATTGGATTGCAATATTTTCGATCCAACGGACGGTACAAATTGTATGAAAGACATAAATGAAGTTTTTCGAGTAATATCAATCAATATATAATTCCTGAATCTACGTAATTTCTAATTTCGAGAGGAGGATGAACTGTAGTTGTGTCCATAATATCCAAATATCAGAATCATAGTCAATATCCCTTTTTTTGTCATCACCGGTACAGCCATCAACTATAGCGCAAAATGCTTTTCCGTAGAAGCGGGTTCACGGCGAGAACACGTGCAGGCAGCACGTTTTAGAGCTGAGAATCTCGAACCCCCAAGGGTGTTGTCTAACTGATTCATTCATTGAACTGTGCCCGAGCCTGAATTTGTCGGTTTTTGGTACGTGCTCAAAACATCCCCAGTACGACTCATAGGGGAAATGTGTATAGTCTTAGTTTTCCTTTTCCCTTGCAAACCCGAAGGGACATTTTCAGAGAGAAAAAAAACATTTCGGAATCTTGTTGTCTGACATCTCACATACGGTATTGGATTCATTCGGTCTCTTAGGCGTGAAATCTCATACTGTCAAAAATCATTCTCTGCATCAATGTGTTTTCATATCGATGTCGATCTTCATATAACTTCTCAATCCAATAACGTGCGTTGGTCGTGCTTTCCTTGTTTGTGTTATCATCCTATCAATGATAGAAACACTCAGAGCAGCCCCAGATACATAAGACTCTATGATTATTTTACTAATAACTAGATTCTATCTATGTCTTTCCAGACATACGTTGTGATTGAGAATACACGCTCTTTTATAATGAATCCAATAGTTTACCACTTCCTCTTCCACCATACAAGAAGAACAATCTATTGTATATTCTGTTGGAACTGATGACAATCAAATTATTTTTCATCGTAACCCAAGGTCATAGTCCTTGAACTTTATCGTGCATGTGAGAAAATCAGTTTTCAAAATGATTGATGAAATGTGAATCAAAGCTCTGGCAAATGAAATCCGTCTATGATTCCAATTATATTTTTAATTTTTTTCACTCAATGCATATACATCATCCATATACATATCGATTAACATTATTTGAATTGATGAGAATATGTTAATGTTGCTGATACTATTATCATTATTATCATCAAAACAGCTAACTGATGATTGATAAATTCTCCAATCGAAAATCAAGTGAATACAATATTCCATAATTCGAACGACCTAACTTCACCCTTGAAGTTCCATTTGCGAATAGTTGACGATTCATTAGCTTCGATTGTCAGCGTTCTCTGGGTTTTCGATTTTGATTTGATTGCTGAATGTTCAAGTTGGTCATGTTCCTCACCAGCAAATGACATATTCTCTTCTCGAAATCATTTTCTTTCGAAAATAATCAACAACAAACAATTAACATCCGAAGGATAAAATATCAACAAAAAATTCAATAGATTCACCGATATTCAAAGAACAACATATCGAATCAATGAGGAATATGCAACATCCAGTGGAAAATCACAATGATTATCAGAAGTTCAGAATTGGTTGTTAGTTATTGAGTAGCGAACATTTTTCCAGCACTCTTCAGCGATTGATTCAGGTGTATACAGTCGATCGAAACATATTAACGTCTCAATCGAAGATAATATAAAAATTGTGTTGAGAAAGAGACTTTCAACGTCGTTTTTCCTCAAGGAATAGCTATCATCTCACATATTCAACCGTTCCATTATCTCTTCGCTCGTGTCGATGTGAACGAAAAAATATTTATATAGATTGAGATATATTGATATCTCAATGTATCTCAATCTCAATATCTCATGTCGAGTAATTGTCCTCGACAGCTATTCCAGACACTGTTTGGAAATCATGAAAAGCCTCCATCTCGAGCAGGAAATTCCAAACGTGAGTCCAATACATCGGATAATTTTGTGCACTGAAAGCTTCCTCTGCAAGAATCTTCTTCCACACTGATACTACATTCAACGGAGGTATACAATAGAATTTTGGTAATGATATATCCATATGATTTCGTTCAATATATACAAAAATATTCCACATGGATATCCATCCGTTAGTATTTTCGAATTAAGGATACTCATGAACTGCTATCCATCCAGCTCGATGCCAGAACGACAATATGTGGTTCACAATGAATTCGTTGTGGGCGATTGTCACAATAATTCCCATCATTTCACGTCATTCCGCAATAATGCATTGCTCAATTGAACATGTACTGAATGCAATACAAATGATTCTCAACAAACTGAAATGAAGTTTATTGGTAGTTGTTTAATTATAAAGGTGAATTAATGACTTGATTTGAAATGAGATCATTTTCATTTCACGAGAGAGATCATTCAGTTGATCCCATATTGGCATTCAACGCAGACATAGTGACTTACACTGTATATCAGTTGAATCCTCCGTACACGAGAATATTGAAGATCGTGAGAGAATGCAGAGACAGGAGAAAATACTAATCAACTCAATCAACTTCTTCCTAGCCCTAATACGCCCTATGGAATCTCTTACATCTCTCATATCTTGCCTCGTCTTCCGATATCTTTTTTTTTTTTATCTGTGGACAACACGAAAGGGAAACCTATGATGTTCGAGGAACATCGTGTTAGCCAGCGGTGGAATTTTGGGAGAGTAGGAAGGTGTTGGAATTTTTCTTGGAAGTTTGGAGGTTGTAAGCATCAGGAAAGACTTCACTAGGCAAAGAATTCCATAACTTTGCCGTTCTATTGAGGAATGATGTTTGGTATCGAGTTATTTCCGAGTTCTCCCCATCTGAGCCCAACTTATCACAGTCGCCAAATAGTCATATATCCAATAATACTTATATGGATAATACATACTTTTTGTTCAGGCGATGGTGACGCCACAACAAATAAAAGTCATCACGATCGCAACAGAGATATATGCCCATGTGCGTATTCGAGGCTTTTCGGATGTCGCTTCTCATTATGGAATGGCGCATGCGCATAAATGAGCAGCGAATCGCGGTCGTTTGTTGTTTCTGGTTTCAGTTTCCATGTCGTTGTTATCCATATAGTTATCATCAGATATTTGTACAAAGTACAATTATCGCACTGAGTTCACGGTGGCGATGAAAGCCACGGCGGTAACTGACAGCACGACATGCCGGGTGGCTGTCGATGTCGACGCTGAAAGGGTGCTGGGCATCGTTTGGATACACCGACGGAAGGCGCCATAGTCGAGACGCGTGATTGCGCAGAAGTGTTGGTGGCCGCACGTCGAGTCACATCCTGTAGTTGGGTTATTGTTGACACGGACCGAGTTGGCCTTGTAGTATCTGTCGAGGAAAGTTGTGATGATTCTGGATAGTATGATGGTAATCCTCAAAATGAAATTGTTCATAGGAAGCAGCAATTTTGATCACTATTAGACTTTCCCATGAGTACTCTCAGCCTCCCCAATTTATTACTCCATTATAACGACAATCATACTCATTGAACACGGTGTTCCCGATGCTATTTTCCATCGTGAATCTATCTGCCAACGTATGTAGGCTGACCGAGCTGATTTCGTTGATGGAATGATACGTGCTGAAGTTGTATTCCACCTGCCATTCTGCTTTTTGATTTTCTCTCGCATTGACAGTCGAGAGATCTAGCTAGAACTGGGTATAGTGAAATACCTGGAACAAGGTTGATTTCTTCATTCATTCATGTGTATAAAAGCTTCTCAATCAATACTGTCTGTAAGTTCTTCGAGGAGGTGGTACATTCATTTTTCAGCTTTTCATGGGATTTTCTCTCCTCGTTTCTAAAAAATAGAGTAGAAGTTATTAAAAATTATGTCAATATATTTGTAGTAAGGACAGATTTGTAATCTGCCCCAAAATGTCACTGCGCTTGAAATTAAACCTTTAGATACCTAAAAGAGAAATTCCCTATTGGTCAGTGACACCTTGTTTTTGAAAAAATTTGGAAATACAAATATATTCAATAAGAATAAAACCTCTACTTATCTTGGTGGACGTTTCGGGAACGAATCTGCTCCCGTTCTCAACACAATTGAAATATTTTTCTCTTCGCAAAATTTTTCAATGTTTTCGGTTTTGACACTGAAATGGATTCCTTCGTCTACCAAATTGTCACTTTGTGTTGTGTTTTGCTGACGATCTGATCCCCTCGACACCTCTCGTATCGATCGATTCACTGACCTATCTCTATCATGGACTCTACGTTCTCACCTAAGAAGACATTTCGAATGCACTCGAAGAGAGCACCACGCTGAGACACGTCTGCGCAAGTAGTGCGTCTGAGGAGTTGGAGGATCTCACCGGAAAGAAAAAAACAGGGCTGAGAAATTAGGCCTCCCAGAACAAACTGGAAGGAAAATTGACTGGCCAGACAAGTTGAAGAACAACTACGAAACCACTTCGATAACAGAAGAGACGAATCCATCCAGGGTTCACACCCTGATGAACCTGGTCTTTGAGACGATAAGTGCTTAGAGCCTCAAGGAAACCACTCACACCCATACACGAGGAAAGGGCATCGTTTATACTCTGAGAGGAAATGCAGAAGCATTTTCTGACAGTCTCAAACTGGGATGTGAAGGAAACAATCACTCTGACGAAGATGAATATCATGGAGCTAGGGTCAGAAGTTAGGTGAGACGCTCGAGACGGCTGGGTGAGGATGAGGATGAGGTCATTGCACCAACTTCCCCAGAGGAAGTTAGCGACAGCAGCACCAGGCTGCGATAAGATCCCCAACAGGGCGCTGAAGAAGCTCTCCAGAAAGGCTGTGGTATCCATAACCAACACAGCATTTACGAGATGTTGGGACTCATTTCCCAGAGAGGTGCAAAAACGAAGAGGTCATGATGATCGCTGGGCCTGAAAATGATGTTCAGTTTTCCCAGAACTTTAGATCCTTCAGCCTGTTACCGTCAGTCAGAAAAGACACCAAACGAGTAATCGCCAAGCGACTTGATGATAGCAGTGAATCTTTCAACGACATACTGGATGAAAAATTCGGATTCACAGAGCGAACTCGATGGAGCTTCAAGTCCTGAGACTGGTCGAATATGTTTCGACGTTTGATCACGGATCTTCCTGGATGTCTCCGAAGCTTTCGATGGAGTATGACTCGATGGAATCGTATACAAAGTGATCTCACTAGGTTACCCAGTATCCAGTGTTTGGAGACGCTAGCTCAGAATGAAGGTAGCTCATGAGGTCTCTTTAGCCGGATCTACAGAAACAGGAGTTCACCAGGGAGCTGTGCATGCATCAGACACCCCGAAGACAGACCAAACCTTTCTATCGCTGTACGGTGACGACAAAGCATTAGCAGGCAGATCAACCCAGCCATCGATGATGATTCGTTCAAAGAGCTGCCACAGAAATCGAGGACTGGTGTGTGGAGTGGATAATAGTAACGAAAGTAAGGCTGTCCCCTTCTGTGGGAGTGAGAGACTGCAACCTGAAGGTGATATAGAACTGGGAGGAAACAACATCGGAAGGTCAGATCACGCCAAATATATTGGAGTGACGATGGTCGAACGACTGACATTCACCGAGCACGTCAAGCAGACCATAGGTAAGGCTGAAGCCACGAAGCAAAATTCGTTTCTCTCATAGGTAAGAAGAGCAAGATGTTCCTCACTAACGAACTCTCTCCGATCCGGGCCGTAGTTCTGCCAATACTCACGTGAGCCTCTCTGGAATCGGCTGAGACTCACTTTGGTCACCACGAAGATGAACGAGAAGGCAGGTTTCCACGCATCAAAAATCATCCGAACAGAGGAGTTGATTGACTATGTCCCCAGGTTCGAAAAGAGATTCAAATGACCAAAGGCGCAACTCCTGGATGACTGATCAGGTACCGTCAGATAACAGACGATGACGTAAGATTCACCAGGTGAGCAGAAATCTGCCCGTACGAAGAGAGTGTAGGCCGATAAAATTGCATTCATCACACACGCAGGGCTGGTACTATTGTGAAACCAGGTAAGTCCCAAGAAAAGTTATAGAGCGACTCCACAGACTGCTACTTCCGAAACCCTCCACTCCATACAAACGATATGACGCATTATAGGCTCCTCCGGCTGGGCGCATTGGTAGCAAAAAGCGCGACCGGAAAAGTCGAGAAGCTCTGTTCTCTCATTCAGGTCCACCGTTACAGGTTCCAAAAAAACGGTGTTAAGACCACTCCAGGAGGAGTGGGGTTGGAAGGCAAGTCTTCGGGGAATTTCATCCAGCTCGAATAATGATATTCCTCTAGTATGAGACTGACAATAGGAAATGACACCAAGGGACGTTCACTTTGGATCTCTTGGATTTTCACACAAGAAAAATTCCATGCATGATAACGGTAAAAAGCAGTTTTTCAAGAGTATGCTGACTCACACTCTTATTCAACCCTCACATTAATTCTCCCATAATTGGTCTCATACAAGATGTATGTCTAGAAATAAGTTATCATTCGGAACGATAGATTGTAGTTCAGGAAACATTGGATACAATTCGGAAACTGTTATTTATGAATCAGACTAGTTGATCGAATTTCAGATTGGATAATGAAGCAATTTTGGTCAGTGAATTGTTCATAAGAAACAATACAACGTAATTCTTGGATCAGGAACTGTAATTCGCGAAATGAGAGATCTGAACGTGAATCAAGTTTTCGACTGTCATGAACGACACATCACCGTTCACTATGCGGTAGCTTTAACATTTCAAAACATGCCCATTTGACGGTATACAGAGTTGCGCGAGAGTCCGGAATTACATTATTACTATTCAAACAGTGACATGAAAAAAAAAACGCTGAAACACGTCGATTGATTCCACGTTAGACGTATTGTTGCCAACGATATGCGATATTCTTCAACCCCTTGCTGCAAGTCTATCCAACAAATACGTGTAGTATAGTTAGTTCAAGTTACAGTTTGAAAAAATAATGAATTTTGTTGATGAATTGTGTAATGTTGATGTTCATTGATGTGATGTTTTTTTTTGCTACGGTGATACTTTACATGCAAGTTTCGCACAGTTCAGAGAGAACGACCTCATAAATCGGTAATTAACTGTTCACAGTGAGAAACAATGATGAGAATTATTTTTCTCTCCGCAACGTATTCTGTGGGCCATATTGAACATCCTCGACGTGAACATGATAATAAAGCGGTTTATCAAAAGCGGCAGCATTGAGATTTTCCATATTCATCATTTTGGGACATGCATTAAAAAAGAACAACAAACGAACTCAATTTGTTTTGGTAGGGTGACCTCGATCAATATATGGACGCATGCTATGACATAGGTGTTTCGTTTTCCGAGTTTCCGAGAGATAGTATTGAAAGCTTCAGAAATTACAGTAGAAAACTACTCGGGAGCAGACCCTATTATAGTTTGCAGAAATTCAACAATGACGACTCTCAATGGAAAATGTGAACTGTCTTTTCATTTTCATAACCCATAAATGGAAAAATTGACAAAATGTTGAAATAACATTTTTCCATCAAAATTTCATTCATTCATTGACATTTATTCAAATAAATAAAATGCAGGTGTGGATATATATGTATGTGTATATGCACTAAATGTTCAAATAATGATTTTCATACGTATATATATTTATATTATCCATTTTTATTTATATTTCACATGCTTGTGTGCATTCTGTCTATATTTTATTTTTGTACTGTGTATCTTTCGATTTGTCAACATGAATAAAGTATATTTTGATTCGATTTAATTTGAATTGATTTGATTTGATTTGATTTGAATGTCACCTGCTATTAGGAATGTGAAATCTCAGTCTCACCTGGCCAGTATCCATGTGGAATTTGTACAGTCGTACACCCGGATTACTCATCCCTTCGTCGCTTCTTTTAGGCGTGATAGAGGGAGCTATCATCGCCCAATTTATTGGCCGGCCTGGAACGAGTCAATGGAATCGATAATATACAGATTGACTTTGTCTCGATACGAAAATCGATAAAAATATAGAAATATCATGAATACGTAGGTATGAAGCTAGATTCTGGAATCCGTTCTCTACAGTTAATCGATTATTCCATATTGTTAAAGATGACGTATTCATTCTGAGTATTATTTTCGTCAATTGAACCTCTCTGTTCTTTCCGAATGATAATAGTGAATCACGACTGTAGGAAAACTATACTCCTTTCATCACCGCACTTCATGTTTTTCCATTTGTTCATATATCTTTCTTCATTCTCAAGATATTGGAACAAATGTCTAATAGTTTTTATATATGATACTTATTATTATCCGATATGAATATTGATCACGAATGGTAAAAAATCAGAATGATCTTCCATCATTCATGATTTACCAGTAGCATTCCAATAAGAACTCAATGGGGATCAATATGCGAAGAAGATATAGAAAGTTAGAAGTGAATATTATTCGAGTTTCATGAGTCGCTGTTTTGCTGCATGATTTTTTCGCGTACGACGATCGAAGTGAAAAGAGAGAGCGGAAGTGACCTCATTTTGATACGAGACATCATGTTCGAATCAACCATTGCTCACCATCATCCCCGTATATGAGACTCGGAGAGTGTCTGAATGCAAATGGCCGAAGAACTGGCCTGCTATGATCCCGGCATACTTCCGGACGATCTCCAAGTACTTTTTGTTGTGGTGATTGGAGTAGGACACATGCGAAGAGGTCGGGCACTCTTTGACGCTTGTCCCACCCTGTGGCCATGTGACCTACCAGATATACCTGCAACGAATATAAATATACCTCATTCATAGAGCCTAGTTTTTATACACAGTTGAAATTTTTCACAGTTTTCACATGAAAATACCCATACATCAATATTTAGGAATATATCACCCAAAATATCAGCTTCTGGAATGTCTTCATTCGAACGAGAAGCGGATGTGAACCTGAAATCTGATGAAAGGACATTATTTTTCGTTTAGTATATTGGAATTCGTGATATTTTTGTTCGAAAGTAGGAAACAGGAATTTAGCAGTTCAGAGTTGTTCGGACCCTACCTGATAGATGGTGGTATACACGCATGTGAAACTTCGAAATTCCTCAGGGGGTTCATTTGAGGAATAGAATGGAATGAGGGATTTACCCCTGCCTTGGTGGATGTATGCCTGAAATTTATGTGCTGGAATTTTTCACCATCGGCTGCGGCTCAGAGCGCAGTCGTCACATCACCCGGATTGAGGCAATTCATGGTCGACCGAAAATCTCGGTCTCCTGGTCGATTTGATATGGAAACTGCAAAGATAAGGAATGGCTGGAAGAAATATCACTTGCGCTCATGAATATGTTCCTTCTTTCAGTAGATAGGTACAAACATTGTAGAAATCTCCGACAGCTAGGTATGATGAGCATGTTCGTGTAACTGTGAACATTACATTCAGTGAGCTACTACTTTTTAGGAGATTCAAGTGGTATTTCCCTGATTCCTTGAATTCCAAATCTGTTCGAACTGGACTTGGTAGAACTTGACAGTGAAATACAATAAACAACCAATATCATCGCGCTGTTGCCAGTTGAACATGATGAATGAAACACGAAGCAGTAGTGTGCGCATGGATAGTACCAAAGATTGCTGCAAAAATCGGAGGTCAATTGGATGAACAGTTTACAAAAATGTCACAAGAAATGGAGGAAAACATCAAGAATATAATAGAGAAAATGTCATCGATCGAGGAAAATACAAAAGAAAATGAGAGCAATATTGAGGTGAACTGAATCACATTGAATTAAAACTAAAATCGGATATCCTCAGAATAGTTGGAGTGAAGCAGAATCCTAGTGAAATTATATCGACAGAAATGATAAAATCAATTAACGATAAACTTCAAGTATCCTGTGAAACAAAAAAATATATTTCGTATAGGCAAAGTTGACGAATTAAGCTCAAAATTAAGAACGATTCGTCAGTGTACTCAAGAGAAATGGGATAAATGAGGCTGAATGAAGTTGAAAGGAATGAGGATATCCATCAATGATCTTACCAACGAGTGTTACGAATCCAAATTGGCCGCCATGTAAAAATATGGAGCGAATGTTTGGTCTCATAATGAAAGAATTTATGTGAAGACCAGCAACGCTGTGAAGGCATTAGGGAAAAAACCAAAAATATACCTAAGTATGAAAACAGAACTTTTCATGGAAACAGTCGAAGAAAACGATTGTTCATAGAGTTCCAACTGATATATCGTTTTTTTTTTCTCCTCCACTGTGATTTTAGATATTATTGATATTCTGTTTTTTATATTAGACAAATGATGTGATCACTAAGTTGATAACGATGCATTATACGATCCGAATGAATTATTATCTTGTCTATCCTTATCGTATACCTCCAATGGAGAAGATTATCTTCCATCTGTGCTAGCCCACATCATTATGTTTATTATATGGCATGTAATACTGAACTGTACTACCAGAACTGTAGAAGTTTGAATACTAAAAAAACTGAATTTCATAGGAGATCACAACAAGGGGATTTGATATAATCATAGCAACTGGAACATGACTGCAATTGTGTGAAGGATGGAGGAATTGTCGATGTGAATAACTACAATCTATTGAGAGCCGTTGGAAACTTGCCAATGACGAGAAAAACTACCGGTGCGCTCAAGAAAAAAAATTCAAAGTACATAATTTCACTAAACAATCTACACTTTTCAAGCACAATGATTCAATGTAGGGTGAGTGGGAAAAAATATACATTAGTTGTTCTTTATATTCCTCCTAGTTGTCGAAATGATATCTATGAGTCATCGTTCGATGACTCTATGATATAAATTCAAATAATGAGAATAATATGAATGTGAATAATGATAATTCAATTACCGAAACAACTGAGGCTATCAATAGATAGAAATCGAAGAAATCAGCCTGAATAGACGGTATACCTCCGTATCCCTTGAAAGGATGCCATGAATGGCTTATGAAACCATTATTACATATTGATTATCTAATGATCACCAAAAATATGTGTTGTCGGAAATATATAGTTTTGATCGGAAATATCATTCGTTTGATTACCAATATCATCAATATCTGTATGGAAGACATTTCATCCTATTGAGTGATAACATACCGCTTGTCGGTATCTTTGGACCGAAGAATGGAATCTCAATCATGGCCGCAACTCGACTACAAAGACATGCCCATTTTTGAGTGGATTAGATTTTACGTGATGTGAATACGTTGGGAAACACAAGCACGAATAGAGAAATTTCTAGGGAAAAACGTATGCCTTGTGGGAGTATGTAAAACTAACATTCGTTGGAAAAGACATTTCAACCAGATCATGTACTGTAGTGACGATGAATTAACATTGAATTCCGATTACTTTCCGATGGGAAGAAGTTGGAACCGACAATTCGCATAGATGATGACAGAGGAAGAAAAATAATCGTGACTCACCATGCCCAAATTCTAAAACTGAAAGCCTGATCCACAACAACGCTCTAGTGAATGTAAAGTCTGAGGATACGGTGAAAAGTCATAACTGTGATTTGAGTGCCTCGAAAAATTATCCTGCAAGAATCAGAGTTGTTCCGGATAGGTTTAGATTTTGAGGATATGGATAAGCCTATTTAAGTATCAAATAAGGGAAGGAGTGTGTAATGTATTGGATATAATGGAACTGATATAAAAACATTAGGCACCTGCGCGTGTCGAGAGAGAGAGAAGAAGAAAATGAAACTCACTGGTCGGTACCAATCGGAGAGTATGAAAATGTGGTGTCGGAAATATACAGTTTTGATCGGGAATCTCTAGTCGTTTGATTATCCTTTCCAGACACTTCAGCTACACGAATTCATAAAGCCGGTAGCGTTCTAGAAATGAAAGACTATAGAGAGATATCAATTATGTGCGCTCCATCCAAGCTATTCGAGCTAATTATTCATACTGAAATAAATTCTTGTTTGAGTAAATATGTAGGATCTGAGCAGTACGGTTTCGTGGCTGAACGATCGATACACAAATTCACTGGCTTCCAGCAACAGTGCATTCGGGACATTACAGAATAGATCCTAGTTGAGTTCAATCTTCACAGATTTTAGTAAAGCTTAGGTTTATCATGAAACCATCTCAGGAAAAATCAGTAATTTTGGAATACAGATAATTTACTTCAGTTAATCAAGAATTATCTACGAAATAGATGCTTCGCTGTCAGGCACAACAGAAATACTTCTAGTAAATTCCAACTAAGGACCTTTACTATTCATGTTATTCATTATTGATCTTCCATCGGTATCGAAATATTCACAATGTCCACTCTTCGCGGATGACTTGAAGATATTTGGAAATATTCGAACATAAGGGACTGCGTATACCTCCAGAAAGACATAAAAAAGCGTTGTTGAAAGGAGTCATGATAAGAAGTTGTTCTGCAATGTAAAGAAATGTGCTGCATCAACAATAACTCGCTCGAAAGATGAAGCAATCTTCGATCATTCAATGAATGATGGGATTCAGATCAGGAATTACATACAGGGTGTCCTTAAAAGGTCTTTACAAAAAGCTACCACATATTCTTCAGACCAAAACAATTCGATACAAGCAAACTTACCTCAGTAAAAAGTTGCTTAGTTTGGGCGCTAGACGGCTCTGAAGTTGAAATTTTCAAATCGATTTTGCTTCATAACTTTTGAACGGCTCATGAGATTTTTTTCAAATTTGGTACGTTGGCATAGACTCATCGGGCAATGAAACTCATATCATAATCATAATGAATATCATTCCATGGGCGTAGAACTTGATTTTTTCAGTAAATAAACATCTAAAACTCCTACGCCAATGGAAAAAAATTAGTTTCAATATGAAATCTAAATTATTCAACTCATTCACTACAAAAAAGGTACTCTTGACAAAAGTCGATTCCTCTCATGGTTTCGACAAAATTTTAATTTTAGTGATTTAGAGCATAATTAATAATAAAACGATTAACAGATATTTCATAAAAATTGTTCAAAATGTTCACCATTTTCACGTATACAAAGATTTATACGACGCAAAAAGTTGAGATGTACTTTTTGCATAGGTTATTTCTATTGAAAATAAGTAGCACTGTTTTTTTTTCTGAAGACTATTATTATCTGCTCGAAAACAGTGATATTCACATTCTTGGTTTCCATAGTTTCATCTGTGTTGATTTGTCGAGTTTTATTGACGTTGATTGTTGATATCGGACTTTTCTGATTTATCATGGCCGTACAATACACCAATGAAGAATACACCGATATGTTATTGGTATTCGGATATTGTCAAGGAAATGGTCGAGAGAGTGTGAGGGTGTATTCGGCAAGGTTTCCAAATCGTCGCGTACCAAGCCACCCAACCTTTGCTGCAGTTGAGAGACGTCTTCGGGAGACCGGTCATTTTGCTCCTAGAACTGGTGATTATGGAAGACAGCGTTATGTAAGGATTCCCGAAGTCGAAGTAGAAATTTTAGACCGTATTGAAGAAAATCCAGAATTGAGTACTAGACGGATAAGTAATGAACTAGAAGTTTCTAGGAATGCCGTTCATGAAGTACTAAGAGAACAATTATTATACCCATACCACAAGACGCCAGTTCAAGATTTATTAATCCATGATTCACAAAGTCGTCTGATGTTTTGTAGGTTCATTAATTTGCAAAGAGAAATGAATCTGAACTTTGGAAAGAATATTTTGTTCACTGATGAAGCCTGTTTCACGAGAAGAGGAATAACTAATTTTCATAATGAACACGTTTATGCAATTGAAAATCCTCATTCCATTAAAATAAACCATTTTCAACACGAATTCAAAATCAACGTTTGGGCTGGAATAATAGGAAATTTTATAATTGGTCCTGTCATACTTCCACAAAGATTAACAGGAGACATGTATTTACAACATCTACGAATTACGTTGCCAAATTTGTTGGAAGATTTACCACTCCAACATCGGGTAGATATGTGGTTTATGCACGATGGAGCTCCACCAAATTTTTCGGTGGATGTTAGGAATTTTTTAAACCAACAGTACCCAGACAGATAGATAGGTAGAGGTAATGATGCACCCGTGAATTGGCCACCACGTTCTCCAGACTTAACACCGATGGATTATTTTGTATGGGGTTATCTCAAGTCTACGGTTTACAAGACCCCTGTGAATACTGTAGAACAATTATGGCAACGTATCCAACAGGCGACGAATAATCTTACAGGCGATGAAGAAGTTATGCAAAGAGTACATTTCAACTTTTTGCGTCGTATAAATCTTTGTATACGTGAAAATGGTGAACATTTTGAACAATTTTTATGAAATATCTGTTAATCGTTTTATTATTAATTATGCTCTAAATCACTAAAATTAAAATTTTGTCGAAACCATGAGAGGAATCGACTTTTGTCAAGAGTACCTTTTTTGTAGTGAATGAGTTGAATAATTTAGATTTCATATTGAAACTAATTTTTTTCCATTGGCGTAGGAGTTTTAGATGTTTATTTACTGAAAAAATCAAGTTCTACGCCCATGGAATGATATTCATTATGATTATGATATGAGTTTCATTGCCCGATGAGTCTATGCCAACGTACCAAATTTGAAAAAAATCTCATGAGCCGTTCAAAAGTTATGAAGCAAAATCGATTTGAAAATTTCAACTTCAGAGCCGTCTAGCGCCCAAACTAAGCAACTTTTTACTGAGGTAAGTTTGCTTGTATCGAATTGTTTTGGTCTGAAGAATATGTGGTAGCTTTTTGTAAAGACCTTTTAAGGACACCCTGTATAATGACCCATTCTCTTTCGAGAATCATATTACAATTACAGTTACATCTGGTAATCGGATATCAAGCTACTTGATGAGAAAATCAAGACTGTTCATTGTAGTGAGTACAGTTGAACTTTTGTATTATATGTTGGTCAGACCTAAACTGGAATTTGAATCACTGATTCGATTCGCCCAATTTTCTACAACTTCAGGAAGTTTGGAAGATGTTCGGAAGAAAATTGTTCGTTACTTATGAGAAGAAAATATAAGATATGGTCATTATATATCGTTATATATCATCAATATACTCATTCTTATTGCTTCGATTTCTCCTTCACTGATCCGTTGATGTATTATTGTGAACAGGGTGTTTGAATATCCATAGAGTAAGAAAGTCGATTTTTGTGAAATATCGATTGATGAGAGAATCATTCCGATATCTCTAACCGTTTCCACTTTGGTGTTTTGGTGTATATTTATGGGTCTGTATATGGCCCAATATACACACACACACCTATTATTTGTTTCTGTGAGGTATTCTGTGGTTGTTGTGGCAAAGCCGAACACTGTAGAGTTGTTTCAGTTCTTTGGTATATTCCCGATGTACCAAAATATATCGAGATGTCTGTAGCGTGAAGAGAAATAGGCAAGTACTTGAGACGCATGGAGAAGCTGTGTGCTTTCGAGTGCACGGAGTTGTTCTTACTGACTAGCTGAACTAAAAACTGTTTTGCAAGAAGGGTATCAATCTACCGTTAGAACGTTCCCTGAGCGGCTAAACCATTTGGGTTTTTTGGGAACTTTCACTGTTAGGTGATAAAAGTTACCTTGCTTCGGATATTGAACGTGCCTCTATGAATGAAAATAATTTCACTTTATTGGACCCAATTGGTGGGTTTTACTGCTAGACAGACATTTCGTATACGATGCGAAAATCAATTTTACAACAAAATACATCTCAAATCCAAATTGGTAGTTCCAACAGCTACGAGGATGAAATTTACAATGTCTGGGGGAAACCCCCACAGCACCCCCCTGCCAGTGATGAAGTTACGAGACCAGCCTGCAACCGATCAGGAAATCTAACTCGTCTTCCTGATCTGGTGGTCCGTAGTTCGTTGTTAGGTCCGGGAGGCGCCACGTCGGGGCCTGCTGTACATGATGTAGGTGGGTCTACAGTTGGGGCGGCTCGGTGGGGTGGTGTCACGATGATCCTTTGTTCTTGGATCTGCACTGGTTCAGCGTCGTCTTGAAGTTCTGGTGATAGCATAAATGCTGGTTTGAGACGATCTATTGTGACAGTGACGTCGCGTCCACGTATATGTATCACGAACGTTTTATCAGACCTTCTCACGACTCTGAATGGGCCATCGTATGGCTGTTGCAGCGGAGATTTTGGGCCATCATGGCGCAGGAACACGTACTCGGTGGTAGCAAGGTCCTTGTATATGAAAGTCCTCTTACAACCGTGCTGAGTACCTGGTGTTGGTCGCAGCTCCTGCATGTGTTCTCGCAGTCTTCCGATGAATTCAAGAACGCTGTTGTTGGATGGAGAGTTCCTGGCGTTGAGGAATTCTCCTGGAATCCTGATCGTCTGTCCGTATAGCATGTCTGCGACGGTGGACTGAAGGTCTTCCTTCCAGGCAGATCGAATGCCTAGGAGAACTGTTGGTAGGGTGTCCATCCATTGCTTGCGGTGGTGGCAACTGATAGCTGCCTTCAGCTGACGATGGAATCTCTCAATCATGCCATTTGCTGCTGGGTGGTATGCCGTGGTTCGTAAGTGAGTTGTACCAGTCAAGCGGTTCAAGTGCTTGAACAGCGGCCTTGGTCAGTTGTAACTCTGAGAGGCGTGCCGAACCGACAAATCCAGTTACTATAAAATGTTTCTGCCACAGTTGCTGCTTCTTGATTTTGCATAGGTATTGCTTCGGGCCAGCGAGAGAATCGGTCGATCATCGTGAGGCAGTAACGATACCCGTTACACAATGGCATTATCACAATATCCATGTGCACATGCTCGAACCTGGATGAAGGTGGCACGAACGAACCGACAGGTGTTGCGACATGTCGACTCACTTTCGATTGTTGACACTCCAAGCAACTCTTTGCCCAGGCTCTGCAATCCTTATTGACTGACGGCCACACGAATCGTTGTGTAACCATCTTCAGCGTTGCATCGGCTCCGGGATGTGAAAGACGGTGTACTGTGTCGAATGCTGCTTTTTGGAAGGCTTGCGTAATAAACGGTCGAACTGATGCAGTTGAGACATCGCATACAACCATGGAATTCGTTCCAGGGATCTGCATGCGTTTGAGTTGCAGGGAATGGTTCTCCTGTTGAAGGTTTGCGAGTTCGACGTCATTTCCCTGCGCGGCAGCAAGGACTTCGAAGTCTAGATTGGCTTCTAATTCTTCGATGCGCGACATAGCGTCCGCTACCATGTTGTCTTCACCGGGAATGTGTCGAATGTCCGTTGTAAATTGTCCAATAAAATCTAAATAACGGAATTGTCGTAGCGAGCTCTGATTGGCTCTTTGGCGGAAGGCAAATGTAATGGGCTTGTGGTCCGTATACACTGTGAACTGCCTTGCCTCCACCATATGACGGAAGTGTCGAATAGCCAAGTATATGTCCAAAAGTTCGCGGTCGAACGCACTGTACTGAGGGGTTCCCAAGCATCATTGTTCTACTGTTGTAGCGCGGCACCGACCGAAAAATCTGATGCGTCACAAAAAATCGCGAGATTTGCTTCGAATTTCGGATGAGCCAACAAAGTCGCCTGAGCAAGGCTCTCTTTGCACGACTCAAACGCCGCGGTTGTCACAGGAGTCCAGTTCACCGGTGCTTTACCTTTCACGTTTTTTTTCAATAACTCGTTGAGTGGGGCTTGCGTGATGGCAGCTCTAGGTAGAAATCTACGGTAGAAATTTATCATACCAAGAAACTGTCGAAGCTGTTTCACCGTGTCCGGCCCTGGAAAGGTTCGAATTGCATCAACTTTATGAGGTAAAGGACGTGTACCTTCTTCGGATATCAGGTAGCCCAAGAAGGTAACTTCTGGTTGACCGAAGAAGCACTTTGAGGGATTTATCACGACACCGTACTTCGCTAATCGCTCAAACAAAATTTTCAAATGATCCATGTGTTCTTGTGCGGATTCTGAGGCAACTAGAATATCGTCTATATATGCGTAGCAGAAATCCAGACCACGAAGTACTTCGTCAATGAAACGTTGAAATGTTTGAGCGGCGTTCCGCAAGACGAAGGTCATGAACCGGTATTCGAATAATCCAAACGGTGTAGTTATCGCAGTTTTCGGAATGTCCTCTTCTGCGACTGGAATTTGATTGAATGCACGCACTAAGTCCACAGTCGAAAAAATTGTCTTACCACGGAGACACTGAGAGAAGTCCTCAAAGTGTCGTAGCGGATAGCAATCGGGAATTGTCCTTGCATTAAGCATACGATAATCGCCACACGGTCTCCACTCATCACCCTTTTTGGGCACCAAGTGTAATGGTGCTGCCCAACAGCTTTCTGAAGGTCGAGCAATTACTAGTTTGAGAAGTGCGTCGAATTCCTTCTTGGCAGCTCGAAATTTGTCTGGAGCGAGACGACGTGGTTTCTGAGCGACTGGTGGTCCAGAAGTGGTCACAATATGGTGCACTGTTTCGTGATGAATCTCTTTGGGAGTTCCATCTGGCCGTGTGATGTCTGGAAACTGGCTAAGAAGGCCATTGTATGGAGAAGAACCAACGACAGTCTTCACTGACGGTACTTCGCTATCCACTACTTCTCCTGGAAAGGCGGCTTTTGTGTAGATCTGGGAGCAGTCCGAAGTGCGCTAGGAAATCTGCTCCTAGGATGGGTTTGGAAATGTCTGCGATGACAAACCTCCACGTGAAGTCCCTCCGTAGGCCTAAGTCCAGGGTGAATGTACAGGTACCATATGTCGCAATGTCAGTTCCATTGGCCGCGGAAAGTACATACGATGACCTTTCACGTGGCTCTTGGAGTAGACGACGAGGGTAAACGCAAAGATCTGCTCCTGTATCCACCAAAAACTGTAAGTTTGTTGTGCGATCGCGAACAAACAGACGGCGGGATTGAATAGGGCAATAGCTACCCGCTACTGACGATTGCCCGATTGGTTTTCCGAAACCCAATTGCACGGTGAGTTGCAACTTCTTGCTCCATTGCCGAATGTCTGATGGTACCAACACAGTCCCGATTGAGAACGTCCTGGTGTACGCGAGCGCCGCGGGCGGGAACCGGATCGCGATCTCGTTCGCTCCAAATCGCTCAACCGCGTTTCGATGGCATCTAAACGTACTATCACACGCTCTAAGTCAATAGCAATCCTTTGTAGGTCACTGGATTGGTTGTTGGTTGGGGCGGATGCAACAGCGATGGTTGAACGTGACGACAAAATGTCGTACACGCGGTCGGCTGTTTCGGCTGATTCGCACAAGGTGTTGCTCGTTGAAATAGCTACCGTTGTTTGTATGTCAGTTGGCAAACGACTTTGCCAAATGGTACGCACTAGTGAGTCTGGTACAGTGGTACCTGCCAAATTTTGGAGTCGTCTGAGGAATTGTGACGGTTTATCGTCACCCATTTGTTCCTGCTGAAGAAGCTGCTCAGTTTTCTCTTCCTGAGAAATACTCAATCGCTTGAATAATCCTTCTTTGAGACGCTCGTAGGAAAGATTATCGACCGGTCTCATAATTATATCTCGCACTTCGCTACTATATCGACGAGGTAATGATTTGAGGACACTCAGGTAGCGTGTGGCGTGGTCATTTATGGACTCTAAAGTGAATTGCATTTCCACTAGTGTGAACCAAATCTCTGGGTCGGCTGGATTAAACTCAGGTAGTGCCGTCGAAATTATCACTGGATTGACCTCAGATCAACAAAAGACCGTAGATAGGCCCACCTCGCAGATTTACATTGCTTGTTGTGAACCAAACATAAACTTTATTATTATTTACGTTTTCCAATGACAACATCGAATACACGTTGCCAAATCGAGGATATTTGCGGAAGATTCAGAAAACTGTTACATTTTTACTGATAATTATTATACACGATTTGAACTGTGAAGCTTATAAATGACCAAAGCGTATCAAGAAAATATGAAAAATAAACTTCTGAGCCATGCAGCAGAATTCGATAATATTTTCACCATTTACGACATGATGCTGTAAAATGTATTGTATTTTCTCGGTATATCGGATGAACTGCTATTGGCAACGGCGCTTTCGTCATGTCATGTCACTTGCCACATGTTTGTTATGTCGTCCATCTTGGTTTGTTTACTTCGCGTGAGCTGTTTGTTATTTTGGATATTTGCAGTGTGTTTTGCAGTTATAAACATTATTCTCTTAGATTTAGTGAGGTTTTAGTAGTTTTAGTGACATTCATCACCCAAGTAGCACGCTGAGGTCATAATTCGGTTATACAGACGTCTACAAGACCTTTCGCAAAAGCCAGTCACTTATGTCTTGTAATATGCTCAGACATCGGTATGTATACCAACACGATGAAAAGGCACACTCTTGCGACGTTACATCGACGTTATGAAGTGGTGGTAATGACTTGCCAATATAGAATAACATAAACCAGTCGCAGAAGGGTTGGATTGAGATGTTATTATCACCACAGTTATTACTTCGTTCTGTGGTTATAGCGTAGACATTATTTATAACATTATGCAAGAAGGTCATGAATTCTCAAATATTATATTACAATATGTATACCAAATCAAAATATTTTATATAATATTATTATAATATATAATTCAGTCTTCCCTTTCATTTTCATTATACTCTGTTGTAATGTCCTTATGTTACTTATATACAAATAATGAATGGCGGTGATAGTTATCGAGATAAAAATGATTTTCATATGCATGTTTGATAATAGTTCTGGAACCCTAGTGACCGAGCAAACCCATCATCACGATGAAAATCTAATTCTACTCACTTAAAATTCATGCGCCTCGCAAATATAGAGAGATAAATCTACTTTTTTTTTTGAGAAAAAATATTTTATGAATTTTTCTCAGTAATCGTTGAAAAATTTTCAATATATTGAAAAAGATACTTGATCAGATCATCTCTGATGTTTTTTAACTTGATATAACACCTAGGGTTCTATATTTTTCAGTTTAAATATTTTCGTTCCAATATGGCTTCCATAATGGTGTGTTATGAATCAAATGAAAACATGGATGCCGTCCTTCTAGGGTCGAAATGTTGTAATTACTTCGGTTTGTACTATTATAGAATAGTTCACGAGTGTCTTGAAGATATCGCATTACCTTACATAAAAGAGTTGTGATGTAGTCGCTGTGACCACAAGTGGCAAGCTTTGTTGTACTAACGTCGTAACGTTATCAAAACAGAAAAAGTTGTACACCTCAGTTTGGTTTGGCCTAATCACAGAACAGACACCTACAGGTCTCTGTTTTGTGGTCTAATGACATTTGAAGGTTATCATGTGTGACTGTGGAGGTTATGTTGAACGGCGAAGAAAAATATTAATTTTTTAATTGTAACCAAAGTGAGAACATTTTATGTCTTTCATTGTTGTAAAAACAGTTGAAGATGGGAAGATTTTTCTCACCACAGTACCTATTAATTGGTGTGATGGAAAAACACTTTATTTCCCGAGCAGTGGCGACTGGAAAACCTTCAGGAAAAATAGAATTCCTCCTGAATTAGACTGGAAACGATATCGCTGTGATGTGAAAGGCAAATATGATAAACTGGAAGAAGCACTGCAAGCTGAAAAAAGATTTGCCAATTTCGAGGATACTGAAGATGAAGAAAGGTAACTGAAATGTCATTGTTGAGTTGAATGAAATTCTTATGAGAATAATGTTCTTAGGTACTACACGAATCTGAAGGAAAAAAGAGCACATCCAGCAAGAGTATTAACTGCAAAAAATGAAAATAATTATAATGAAAGATTACAAGAGTTATCTAGCCAACATAGTGATGCCACTACTAGTAACACAAGTAGATATGAAAATTCTTCTAGTTCCGAGATGGACTACTCTGAAAATGATAAAGCTAATGAAACTATTACACAAAATTCTCAACAGGATAATGAGGTTCATTCAGATAATTTATCTGAAGATGTTCTTCTTGTGAATCTTCCAAATGTGGCAACCAGCATAGTAGAACTCAAAGAAGATATCATAAAACTAAATGCCAAGACTGATAAAATCTTGGATATTCTCATAAACAAGGTGACTGTTGTTGAAAATACAGCATTTCTGAATTCATACCAAGATTCTCTTGAAGAAGAAGAAGAAGGTACCTAATATATTTCCAATCAAATCCCTTGAAGATCTGAATTCTTTGAATGAGAAGTTATCAGAATCAAACTTCTTCAAGTCCACTATCAAACAATTCAGTAAGGAGTATATTGGTGCAGGATACAATTGGAAGAAGATCTCATACTTATTAATTGATAAATTGATTGAGAGGCAGGTTCTCACATCATTTACTTGGACTGGCTCATCAAAGAAACAGTCTAAATTCAGCTTCAGTGCACTAATCAATTTCAACAGACTGTTTTATGGAATTGTAAAAGCAGGCGATCAATCTTATACCCAATTAAATCATGAGATTTTTTTTAAACATTCCATACTGAAGTATAGTGATGCCAGAGCATCAGCAGCAGACAAGGGTTTGAAGCGGACCTCCACTCCTCGAGTATGTGTGAGCCGAAAGAAGACATCCATCAACTTATTGTTAGAAGAGCCAATAGGAGTTTCACAGGAAGATAAAGAGAATGCGGATCTTCATGTTGGAGATGGAGTAATTGAAACCGAGTAACACTTCTCTCAGTATCATGACCTTTTTCAATAAGGTTTGATAATATTTCATTATGATCCCAGTTTAACTTCCATGAATGTTGGTTTTGTTTTGAACTTCATAGTTTTTATTCCTCATTAAAGAAAATTCAGGTTAATGGATGAACATGTTTTTATTTCTTCAAAACATTTACATATTCCAGAAGCCATAATTCAAAATATTATGATAACTATCTGATTCATATACTTTTTGTCAATTGTTAGGAATTAAGGTATGTAGCAAAGGGGAAAATATGAAACTGTCTCGATATTCCAATGAAACTAATTTACATTCAATATCTTCTGTGTGGTATTGTTGAACATAGTCGAATAATTCACCATTGGACTTGAAAATATTCATGTATGTTGAATTAATTGGATTTGCTTCAAAAAGAGGGTGTTTGTCTTTAAGAGCTTTCCCATAAATGAAAACCTCATTATCAGAATACATAGCATATTCCATTGAAACGATTTCAGATTTCTTAGTTAGAAACCACTTATTCTTTTTGTCACTCCTGAGGCTGAGACCTTCTCTAACATTTACTTTATTGAAAACGTTATTATCAACCAGAGAATTTCTGCAACCAGCTACTGAAGGATATCTCAAATTCTTAGTCTCGCTCCTGCAATTTAATTTGGAATATTCACTTAATCTCATAGCTACTTGTTGAAGTGGTGTTTTACCACTACGCAATAATGACTTGATAAGAAATAACTTATTTTCAAAAGGGTATGTGCTTATGGTGCCAAGAGGACCAAATCTCTTGACATCATCAACTACGTGAATCAAGTTGTGCACATTACTTCCTATAGAATCTTTCCCATATATATCTATAAACTCTTCAACATAGTCACTGAATAAGTCTTTGGCAATATCTAAGTATTTGGAATACATATTTGATGAACAGATTGTAACAGCACGAAAAAATTTTAAAAAATGTAAGTAAACATCTGGACCCAAGAAGTCTCTCAATACTACTGGACCAAGATGGAGGATAAATGTTCTGTACTCCAGGCCTTTCCAAAATCTGAGACAATCCAGCCCTCTCACAGCTCTGTGTATTTCCATAGGTAAAGTTTTGTTGAATGATAATGATATATTTAATATTTCACTGATTACATTTGCACTCAATTTAGTTTTGAAGTTGAAACTCCCATGAACCCAGCCTGTCAAACATTTTTTCATGATTCCTAGATCCAATAAGTGCAACGGGTCAGCTACAACAAAATCAGCAACCATATCAATTGGCAGAGTTTCTAGTGGACTTTTTTCTTTGTGATGATCCTCATCTAAGCGTTGGCGAAATGAGGTATTGGTTCTCAAACTAGCATCGTGTCTATGAAAACTTATATGATGACCTTCTTTGAAAAACTCTCCCTCAACAGTGCATCTAGCACAACCATGGCGGTGATTGAAATTAACAGTACCTGAAATGAAGTCAAGTAAACAATGTTGAAAAATATTTAACCAAATTTTTCTCACCTTTGATGAAAGATCTTGCTGGTGTATCACAAATGAAACATCTCAATTTTATAGTTGTCAAATGGTCTCCTACTTTTATCCCATTTGTGATTGATCTCATAACATCTTCAACAAAATCTTGTAGAAATGACTTCTGGCTTACATTTCCCATAGTAGATTGCTAACACCAAAGGAGATATCTCAGGAATCTCTTCAATTTTGGCAAGTATAGGCCAAAATTCATATTTGGAACTTTTATAAATAGGTAAACCATCAACATTGAATAATAAATGAAATTCAGAGTTGATTATTGGCTCTATTATGGAAATAATACTATTGAAGCATTTCTGCAACCCTTGATACCAGAATAAACCATCAGACTCTGGACCCATGTGAACCACTTCAATTTTTCGTGGTCTCTCCAGTAGTGTCCTAGCATCTCTTGGCAAACTCCCAATTTGTGTTGAAGATTTTAAAATATTCATCAGATCATTCAATGCTGTGTGTGGGACCTTGTGAACTAATGCCCATTTCCTTAATTCTTCTTTGAAAACAGAAGATTCTTCTGAGTATTCTTCATCACCCTCATCCATACTTTCTTCTTCAAAAGCATCACTTTCCACAGTGATACCTTCTGTGGTTGATGGTTCTGAATGAGAACTTGTTCCAGGAAAATGTTCATCTGGAACTGGATGAACTTCATTTTTTTGCGGTGTTAATTTTTGGATAGGTACTCCTTCCTCTTTATATTTTTTCAAAATTTTTCTGTACCCTCCAGTTCTCTTGTAAGGCAAATCAGATTTTTGCTTTGGCATTATAAGTTTATATGATGTACTCAAGGTGGTGGTGTATTAAATAGTCATAACCAACAAAAATAATCTGACTGTAGATACATAATGTAATCATTATGACCAGAGTTCATCTGTTGATGAAACTATATTATATGAGTACAATATATAGTCGTTGAAACGTTTCAATAATCTATTCATTAGAATCACATATGTTTGTTGTCATAATAACCTTACGGCAACTGCTTTTCAGTTCCATTCAACGACACCTACAATTCATTAACAGACAAACCACAGTACAACTTCATTTCAAGAATTCTTTATTGACGCTCTTAATATCTACTGTACGACGTCACTGCAACGCCTAAAGGGTATAAAACGCACATAAACTTTTTGGTTATAAAAGATTGTAAATGCGTGGTCTTTAAGACGTTATAATAAGTCATAATGTTAATTTTATGACTTTGTGCTACTTGGGCAGATTACTTTTCCGTACTGTGAAGTGAGCCAATGAGCCAAAATGGCTAAATATTGCTTTGTTTGCAAAACAATCTCTCATAAACAAACTCTTCATAGGTAAATATTCATAGGCGTAGACTACGTAAAATGCCGTTTGGGTGTTTGTTTTTATTACAATTTTAAATAAATGATTTGCAGATTTCCTACCGATGAGAAGAAGTTGAAGATGTGGTGTGATGCTTTGAAATTGGATCCTCTCAGCATGAAGAAAGATTCATATATCTGTTCTATTCACTTTGAAGTTAATCAGATCATCAAAATGCCACAAGGAAAATCATGTTTGAGTTCAGATGCTATTCCAAAGTTACTGGCAGTTGAAACTATTTTTTCAAAATTAGAATTCTTCATGAAATTTCTCTGAGGACAAATAATAAAGAACAAAGAGTGAGGTCTCTTTTGACTAAAACAATTTTATCAAAGAATCAGTGAAATTCTTAAATGTACCTACTTTTCAATATTTCAAATACATTTAATTTGTGTGTAGTCAAACAAAAACCCAATATTTGAATATTTTCGCATTTTTCAATTAAGCATACTGTCTTGAAATTATAAATTCAAATAGATGAGACATCATATTTATTTTTTCACTTCTAGAAGTTAAAATTAAAGTCTCCTGAAATGCAATTGGTATCTTGTTGAACCATCCTTTAGGTGTATGTGTATATACTGTATATCATTTTTCAATCATTTTTTTATTTTTTCAATCATCCTGTATATTATTAGCCCGATTCGCTAATTCAGGGCATGAAGTATATTTCTACCAAGTTTCATCCACATATGTGAAGTTTGAGGCCTGTATTATTATTTTTTCAATTACCCTGTATATAATTTGTTTTTAAAAAATATGAGACCACCTCTGGATCTTCAAACTTTGAATCATCAAAATCAGGTCTCTCTTTATTTTCATATTTATGAATTTATGTATATTAGCTGAGTGTGCCTACCTTTGTGCCTATAGAAAATTAAACAAATTTATTATCAAATATAACATATATTTATAGCAGGCATTACCATAAACAAACACTAGTGTTTTAATATCATTTGTCATTGTTTTGACCCCTTGAGAAAAGGCCGGCACTGGATCTTCGTTGTTTTGTTTTGGTCGAATCGTCGTGAACGTAAAATAAACACAGTTATGTTTGATTCACAACAAAGCAGCTATGGGCCAATCTAGGGTCTTTTGTTGATCTGAGGGATTGACCATGTCTGCGTCTACACGGTTGGCTTCGATATTTGGCATGATTGATTGTCACTTATTTCACGGGAATATCACTCACAAAAAAACGATCACGTCGGGGTCACCACTTTGGTGTTTTGGTGTATATTTATGGGTCTGTATATGGCCCAATATACACACACACCTATTATTTGTTTCTGTGAGGTATTCTGTGGTTGTTGTGGCAAAGCCGAACACTGTAGAGTTGTTTGTTCTTTGGTATATTCACGATGTACTAAAATATATCGAGATGTCTGTAGCGTGAAGTGAAATAGGCAAGTAGGTACTTGAGACGCACGGAGAAGCTGTGTGCTTTCGAGTGGTTGATGTGAAGTTATCCACGCTTTTCTAGCCACGCTTCCGATCGAGGCACAGAATTAGCGCGCAACGTTGCCAGATTTCTCAGCCACGGTTTTATATATACGGACTTTTTATTATCCTCTTTACCCATGCCTGTTTACTATTGATGACTTGTTATATAATGAATTCTAGGATGAATAACAGAATGCTACGATTCTCTTAATAGCAACATAATATTGTAAAATGTTTTTTTTTTCAAATTGAGAAGTTTTTTAGTTATATCTGCTTTATTGGATGAGTGTCGATAATAATATATCTGAATCGTGGTCGAAATATCTCTGTAATTAATCGATGTAGGAACTTGATTCTTCGACTAGGATATCGATAATAACCTATTATATATAAATCGTGGTAGAAATCAATTTTGACTGCCGTAGGAAATCGGAAAAAAAATAAAATGTGTCAATTCTGACATAATTTCTGGAATATCTCTGTTGATAATCGATCTGCGAACTTGATTCTTCCACCAGAATATCTATAATAACCTAATATATCTGAATCGTGGTCGGAATCAATTTGGACTGCCGTAGGAAATCGGAAAAAAATCGAAATCTGTCAATTTTGACATAATATCTTATTTATCTCTGTTAATAATCGATGTGCGAACTTGATTTTTCCACTAGAATATCAATAATAACCTAATATATCGGAATCGTGGCCGAAATCAATTTGGACTGCCCTAGGAAATCGCAAATAAATTAAAATCTGTCAATTTTGACATAATATCCTAATTATTTCTGTTAATAATCGATGTGCGAACTTGATTCTTCCACTAGAATATCAACTATAACCTAATATATCTGAATCGTGGCCGAAATCAATTTGGACTGCCGTAGGAAACCGCAAATAAATTGAAATCTGTCAATTTTGACATAATATCATAATTATCTCTGTTAATAATCGATGTGCGAACTTGATTTCTCCACTAGAATATCTCTAATAACCTAATATATCTGAATCGTGGTCGAAATCAATTTGGACTGCCGTAGGAAATCGCAAAAAAATTAAAATCTGTCAATTTTGACATAATATCCTAATTATCTCTGTTAATAATCGATGTGCGAACTTGATTCTTCCACTAGAATATCGAATATAACCTGATATATCTGAATCGTGCTCGAAATCAATTTGGACTGCCGTAGGAAATCGTAAAAAAATTAAAATCTGTCAATTTTGACATAATATCCTAATTATCTCTGTTAATAATCGATGTGCGAACTTGATTCTCTCACTAGAATATCTCTAATAACCTAATATATCTGAATCGTGGTCGAAATCAATTTGGACTGCCGTAGGAAATCGTAAAAAAATTAAAATCTGTCAATTTTGACATAATATCCTAATTATCTCTGTTAATAATCGATGTGCGAACTTGACTCTTCCACTAGAATATCAATAATAACCTAATATATCTGAATCGTGGTCGAAATCAATTTGGACTGTCGTAGGAAATCGCAAAAAAATTAAAATCTGTCAATTTTGACATATTATCTTATTTATCTCTGTTAATAATTGATGTGCGAACTTGATTCTTCCACTAGAATATCAATGATAACCTGATATATCTGAATCGTGGTCGAAATCAATTTGGACTGCCGTAAGAAATCGCAAAAAAATTAAAATCTGTCAATTTTGACATAATATCCTAATTATCTCTGTTAATAATCGATGTGCGAACTTGATTCTCCCACTAGAATATCAATAATAACCTAATATATCTGAATCGTGGTCGAAATCAATTTGGACTGCCGTAGGAAATCGCAAAAAAATTTAAATCTGTCAATTTTGACATAATATCCTAATTATCTCTGTTGATAATCGATGTGCGAACTTGATCCTTCCACTAGAATATTTCTTATAACCTAATATATCTGAATCGTGGTCGAAATCAATTTGGACTGCCGTAGGAAATCGCAAAAAAATTAAAATCTGTCAATTTTGACATAATATCCTAATTATTTCTGTTAATAATCGATGTGCGTACTTGATTCTCTCACTAGAATATCTCTAATAACCTAATATATCTGAATCGTGGTCGAAATCAATTTGGACTGCCGTAGGAAATCGTAAAATAATTAAAATCTGTCAATTTTGACATAATATCCTAATTATCTCTGTTAATAATCGATGTGCGAATTTGATTCTCTCACTAGAATATCTCTAATAACCTAATATATCTGAATCGTGGTCGGAATCAATTTGGACTGCCGTAGGAAATCGTAAAAAAATTAGAATCTGTCAATTTTGACATAATATCCTAATTATCTCTGTTAATAATCGATGTGCGAACTTGATTCTTCCACTAGAATATCAATAATAACCTAATATATCTGAATCGTGGTCGAAATCAATTTGGACTGCCGTAGGAAATCGCAAAAAAATTAAAATCTGTCAATTTTGTCATAATATCTTATTTATCTCTGTTAATAATTGATGTGCGAACTTGATTTTTCCACTAGAATATCAATAATAACCTTATATATCTGAATCGTGTTAGAAATCAATTTGGACTGTCGTAGGAAATATGAAAAAATTAAAATGTCAATTCTGACGTAATTTCTTAAATATCTCTGTTTATAATGGTTGTGCGAACTCAATTTCTTTAATAGTTGAGTTGAGAAAAAAAAAATGAAAGTAATAAGGGTTGCCTGTTTCTCCTAGCCACTTTTTCTGAAAATCCCCTACTTAGCCGTTAATTTTCAATAGAATGTATCATAATGTAGATACTTCTATAAAATATTAACGTTGTCCGACAAGAACCACGAGGAGGTGTAGGGGTATCTCTTGTCAAGGGATTTGGAATGGAAGGAAAATATGAACAATGAGTAATAATTATGAAGATGAATGATGATGAAGGGGATCGAAAGCAAACTCAATGGAAGGTACCCACCATCAAACAATTCACATAAAATATCTGCTATTGCTTACCGGATATTGCCTGATTTTTACAGAAAATAATTTATTCATCAGAACACATTTTGAAAAGAGAGATAGATAGATTATAGTTATTAAAGACAGATTTTGAAGAGAGATGAATGGGTAGATGAACGTGAAAAAGAAAATGAGAAATAGAAAATGAGAAATGGTTAATGCTTCAGTTGGGATTCGAACATGGCCTCATTGCTCTTCAAACATGCTCCATATCAGACTTCTTACTTGTTGGTGAAGAATCGTGGCAAGAGTGTTACAGGATCAATGTTCGAATTCCCAACTGGAACATTCTCGTGCTCGTCCTCATGAATATACTATAATATTTATGTAGGTATAATTAATATAATTTTTGAACTCAACCTGCATGTTGGGTAGGTTCCATTGGTACGCAACAATAATAAATATCTGAAAATCATAACAATTGAATCAACAATAATAAATATCTTAAAATTGTTACAAATGAATCAACAATAATAAATATCTGAAAATATAACAGATGATAAATATCATAAATATATGGAAATAAATAGAACTTAAATAACTGACAGGTTGAAAGAAAATAAATGAAGCAACTTTCTGATGAAAATAACAGAATGAAGAGATAAAAAGGTGAATAATGCAATTTCCTGGTGCAAACAGAAAATGAAGAGAAGTGAAAAAATAATTGATAAAAAATGAACCAGAAATTTACATAACAAAGAAATATTCAAGAATGATAAGTTATGAATAAATAATAAATATTATGAATATAATGAGATGAATGAAACTCGAATAACTTTCTATTGAAAACAAATGAACAAAACAACACAATGTTTAACACTTCAAGAAAAAATATAGAACGAAAAAGAATAAATAAAACAACATCCTGTTGAGAAAAAAAATAAAACAAATTTCTGTAGAAAACAAATAAACAAAACGAGACATTACGTCGAAAACTTAAAAGAAAAACTATTAAAACAACTTCCTGGTGAACAGAAAAAGATAAATAGAACAACTTCCTGTTGTGAACAAAAAAAGAATAAATAAAACAACTTCCTGCTGAGAAAAAAAAATAAAGCAACTTTCTGTTGAAAATAACGAAATGAACAAATGAAAATAAATAAAAATTAAATAACTTTCTGTTCAAAACAAATAAACAAAACAACACATTGTGTCGAAAACTCAAAAGAAAAATTATTGGAACAACTTCCTGTTGTGAAAAAAAAATAAATAAAGCAACTGTCTGTTGAAAATAACGAAATGAAAAATTAATGAAGCTAGTTCCTGTTGAAAATAAAACAAATAATATTCGTTGAAAACAACAAAATGCATAATAAAACAACTTTGCTGAATACAACAAAGTAAATAAAGTAACCTTCTGTAAAGAATAAATAAATATCAAAATGTTTTCTATCAAGTTAATATTTGGAACACAATGGGCAAATACCGAATGTGTATTGAAACGGATGATTGCTGACATGAGTTTCAGGAATGACACATTTTACGTGACTGATTCTGTAACAGCTACTACATTTAACTTTACGTGATGGTCCATTAACTTCGTTTCCACAAAAGTAACACTTCTGAGACATATTATCGGATGAATTAATGATAATTTCCCTCAACTCTCGTCTATATTTCATGATATCGATGTTATTACTTAAACTCTCCCCATTTACAATTTTATCAAAGAAATATATAATGAAAACTCCACAATTGTAGGCGTCATTTTGTTTGTCGTGTTCTTTAATTTCAATTGTCCAATTCGAAATATCAATATGACACATATTGATTCTACTATAATATTCTAAAAAGTTCAGAAAATATTTGAGATATTTAGAAGTCTCACTTCTAGTGCTCTTGAATGGGTTCATGAAAACAAACTTCTTGAATTTCAAGTCGGCAATTGCTAAGCAGAAGTGATGCGAGTGAGATCTATCTTCAGTATCGGAATAGTTTTGGAGAATGGGAAATACTATGAGATCTTTGTCGATTAGGAAGTTATCGAGTGAAGGATGTTTTTCCCCACTACCATATAAAAAAATTCTGGTCGAGAGCATACATGTTTGGAAGTTGTTTGCCAGAGAATTTAATATGTTCAGACAAATATCTACTATGAAATTAGTGAGCCAAATTTTCCTGGACAATATGACAAAGTCTTCATTTGTGATTTCAGTGACATCACATTTTAATTTAGAAAAATATGAAATATAATATGTTCTGCCAATGTCCCCATAATATTCTGGGTCTGATATTAACCCGTTTGCTAAAATTGATATATCCTTCTCTGGTTTCCATTTGCATAAAGTAGGAGTAGTTGAAGCATTCGATATGCTCGGTAGCATTAGAAAATAAAAAAATCTACGCAATTTCGGAAATAATAGGCTCCAACATACTCTATCTCTATAAATGCGCAAAACTTTGATCCCCCTAAACGTCCAGATTATGAAATCGCACCATTCTCTATCCGTGATTTCAAGAAGACCCTGAACTTGATAATAATAATTATGATTTTTGGAAATGCCAGTTTCTGTATCAAAATATTTGATCAATCCTAAAGTACATGCTTCATTTGGGTCTAAATTTCTGCATGAGTATGGACATTTGACTTCAATCATGCCATTACTTGATACCAATCCGTCAGGTGACCCAGCAATGAATTGGTACATTTTGTGAATTTTCAAACCAGAGTTTTCACATGTCCTATTGGTTAACCGTTCATACTCAGTAATAGCGTTCTTTTCATTATGTATTCCATGTCTTATTGGATCAGTATTGATTTGTGCTTCATTCAAAATTCTTTTCAAAATTTTAGTCAAACTAGCATCACTTCTGCTATTGAAAATGCTTCCAAAATTTGATGCAGTAACACGTATTCGTCGTTCCTGAAACCAAATGTGGGAGAGTCTTTGATCTCTGGTATCTACTTCAATTTGATTCAATTGCATGTCAGATTTTGTGAAATGTTTTTCGAAAAATGAATTACAAATGATTGTATACTTTGAAAACTCATTGACGTTTGACATTTCTTCTTCGAAATGATCACCTACTTGTGGTGATGATACAAGTACATCATCAAGATTACAAAATTTACAAAAGAAATCTCCATTCAAACTCGTATCTAAGTTTTCAATACACACTAGATGTACCCACCCATCACATTTGTCACATTGTACCCAATCAGCTTCAAAACCTAGTTTACCCTGTTGACAATATATGCATAAATTTGGATCGACACTTCTGGTATACTGACATGATTGAGACTTTTTCAGTGCATGTCTCAATGACGTTCCCGAAAAATTATTATGAAGCAGCTTTCTTTTCTTAATCCATATTTCTTCATCAGGAACCGTTGATATTCTAGTGGGTGAATCAAATTCGCACATCGATTATTAACAGAAATAATTAGGATATTATGTCAAAATTGACAGATTTAAATTTTTTTGCGATTTCCTACGGCAGTCCAAATTGTTTTCGACAACAATTCAGATATATTAGGTTATTATTGATATTCTAGTGGAAGAATCAAGTTCGCACATCGATTATTAACAGAGATAATTAGGATATTATGTAAAAATTGACAGATTTAAATTTTTTTGCGATTTCCTACGGCAGTCCAAATTGATTTCGACCACGATTCAGATATATTAGGTTATAAGAGATATTCTAGTGGAAGGATCAAGTTCGCACATCGATTATCAACAGAGATAATTAGGATATTATGTCAAAATTGACAGATTTAAATTTTTTTGCGATTTTCTACGGCAGTCCAGATTGATTTCGACCACGATTCAGATATATTAGGTTATATTTGATATTCTAGTGGAAGAATCAAGTTCGCACATCGATTATTAACAGAGATAATTAGGATATTATGTCAAAATTTACAGATTTAAATTTTTTTGCGATTTCCTACGGCAATCCAAATTGATTTCGACCACGATTCAGATATATTAGGTTATTATTGATATTCTAGTGGAAGAATCAAGTTCGCACATCGATTATTAACAGAGATAATTAGGATATTATGTCAAAATTGACAGATTTTAATTCTTTTGCTATTTCCTACGGCAGTCCAAATTGATTTTGGCCACGATTCCGATATATTAGGTTATAAGAGATATTCTAGTGGAGAAATCAAGTTCGCACATCGATTATTAACAGAGATAATTAGGATATTATGTCAAAATTGACAAATTTTATTTTTTTTGCGGTTTCCTACGGCAGACCAAATTGATTTCGGCCACGATTCAGATATATTAGGTTATTATTGATATTCTAGTGGAAGAATCAAGTTCGCACATCGATTATTAACAGAGATAATTAAGATATTATGTCAAAATTGATAGATTTTGATTTTTTCCAGATTCCCTACGGCAGTCCAAATTGATTTTGACCACGATTCAGATATATCAGGTTATTGTTGATATTCTAGTGGGTGAATCAAGTTCGCACATAGATTATTAACAGAAATAATTAGGATATTATGTCAAAATTGACAGATTTAAATTTTTTTGCGATTTCCTACGGCAGTCCAAATTGTTTTCGACAACAATTCAGATATATTAGGTTATTATTGATATTCTAGTGGAAGAATCAAGTTCGCACATCGATTATTAACAGAGATAATTAGGATATTATGTCAAAATTGGCAGATTTAAATTTTTTTGCGATTTTCTACGGCAGTCCAAATTGATTTCGACCACGATTCAGATATATTAGGTTATTATTGATATTCTAGTGGAAGAATCAAGTTCGCACATCGATTATTAACAGAGATAATTAGGATATTATGTCAAAATTGACAGATTTTAATTTTTTTACGATTTCCTACGGCAGTCCAAATTGATTTCGAGCACGATTCAGATATATCAGGTTATATTCGATATTCTAGTGGAAGAATCAAGTTCGCACATCGATTATTAACAGAGATAATTAGGATATTATGTCAAAATTGACAGATTTTAATTTTTTTGCGATTTCCTACGGCAGTCCAAATTGATTTCGACCACGATTCAGATATATTAGGTTATTAGAGATATTCTAGTGGAGAAATCAAGTTCGCACATCGATTATTAACAGAGATAATTATGATATTATGTCAAAATTGACAGATTTCAATTTATTTGCGGTTTCCTACGGCAGTCCAAATTGATTTCGGCCACGATTCAGATATATTAGGTTATAGTTGATATTCTAGTGGAAGAATCAAGTTCGCACATCGATTATTAACAGAGATAATTAGGATATTATGTCAAAATTGACAGATTTTAATTTATTTGCGATTTCCTAGGGCAGTCCAAATTGATTTCGGCCACGATTCCGATATATTAGGTTATTATTGATATTCTAGTGGAAAAATCAAGTTCGCACATCGATTATTAACAGAGATAAATAAGATATTATGTCAAAATTGACAGATTTTGATTTTTTTCCGATTTCCTACGGCAGTCCAAATTGATTCCGACCACGATTCAGATATATTAGGTTATTATAGATATTCTGGTGGAAGAATCAAGTTCGCAGATCGATTATCAACAGAGATATTCCAGAAATTATGTCAGAATTAGCACATTTTATTTTTTTTCCGATTTCCTACGGCAGTCAAAATTGATTTCCACCACGATTTATATATAATAGGTTATTATCGATATCCTAGTCGAAGAATCAAGTTCCTACATCGATTAATTACAGAGATATTTCGACCACGATTCAGATATATTATTATCGACACTCATCCAATAAAGCAGATATAACTAAAAAACTTCTCAATTTGAAAAAAAAACAACATTTTACAATATTATGTTGCTATTAAGAGAATCGTAACATTCTGTTATTCATCCTAGAATTCATTATATAACAAGTCATCAATAGTAAACAGGCATGGGTAAAGAGGATAATAAAAAGTCCGTATATGAGTCCGTGGCTGAGAAATCTGGCAACGTTGCGCGCTAATTCTGTGCCTCGATCGGAAGCGTGGCTAGGAAAGCGTGGATAACTTCACATCAACTTTCGAGTGCACGGAGTTGTTCTTACTGACTAGCTGAACTAAAAACTGTTTTGCAAGAAGGGTATCAATCTACCGTTAGAACGTTCCTTGAGCGGCTAAACCATAAAGTTACTCGCTCATCAATTGTTGATATCGAAGCTGACTTTGTTTCATCGAATAGATATCACCTGGTATCCCAGGGCTTTCAGGCCACTATTTCCAATCTACCCACTAACGAATTGAATTTTCTCTATTAACTATCTTCACAACTACATTTTATGATGTATCGTTGGAAAAAGATTGGAATGGACTGTAAGTTGAACCAAAACAAACATGGGGGTGCAATTTGGGAAATAAAAGTACGAGGTGGTTCCTCGAGGGTTGTTTACCAGGGGTTGGATTTTGCTATGCTCATTGCCTCCTACGACACTAATTTTTTCTTCAATTTTCTTCTCTGCAAATAACTGAAATATCTGCTGGCCCAAAAGCTCTGAGACACCCGGTATAATTGTACTGCCATATCGAAAGTGCAGCAAATTTCATGAAGCATCCACTCTGAGTTCCATTGTATCCTTGAGAACACGAGTTTGGAAGGATCCTCAGAGGATAATCTTGCCGGCAAGTTCATCTTCGAACATTGTTAGTATGAAGGTATATCATATTGATGTGGTTTCGATCGAGATATGCCAGGTGGAGATTCTTCCATTTCTATTAGTATGCATCGTTCTGAATTTCTACGATTCAATTGAGATATTCACTCAGATGTCCACTTTCATGGAATTATCGACAGTTCTGGAGATATTCGAAATAATATGTGTTTTCTTTCACTTTTTCTGACATTCATAATATTTGGAATATTCATGTTATGCCAAGCTCCAATGAAATAATTTTGTGGTCAACTGTGACTCCTTCGATCGGTAATTCAGAAATTCACTCGTCATATACAGAGTACGAAAAATATCATGACAATTTTCTGGACTGGACTTTTTGAATAATCCTCATTCCAAATGGAACATCCACTTTGATATTGGTGTGATGGCCAAAGCGCCTATGGTAATGCAATAAATCTCATGGAGCAATTCCTTTGACAGGTGGCAATTTTCATATAACCTTGATGAGATGATGAGTTGCTCCTGTGATTTTCCACACAAAAACTACAACAAAACTTCTCATCAGAATTTGATAATCAATTAGGAATATGACGAAGAGCAGCAACAATAAAAATGATATACCTGTGGAATTTTGGGAGAGAGGGAATGTGTTGGAATTGTTCCTTAGAGTTTGGAGGTTGTTAGCATCTGGAAAGACTTCAGATTTCACTAGGCAAATGATTCCACAATTTTGCCGCTCTATTGATGGATGATGTTTGGTATGTTTGACAGTATCGAGCCTGATAGTGTAGGGGTAACCAGCCTGAGCTCGTCTGGCTTGTCTACTAGGAATAGCTCGTTTTGGCAGGATAGCAAAATATATCCGTTGAGCACCGACCGTGGAAGAATCTATGAGAAAGGCAGAGATCGCTCACCTTTTCATGATGTTCTAGAGAGGTCGATGATTTGGTGAGTGTGGTATCACCGACTTGGCGAATAGCGCTCTCCTGAATAGAATCTGAGAGCTCAAGCGTATGTTTGGGGGCTCAGTTTCAAACATATGAAGATAACTTCAGGACAAGTCGAATTTGTGCTCTGTGATCATGAGCAGCTGCTGAGGTGTGGAGTACCACCTCGTGAAGCAGTTTTCATAATGAACCCCACATGATCGACCAATGAGAGAGCGAGAAACAAAATTGGTGTTAAGACAGATCCTTGTGGAACACCAGCATTGACAGTAATTCAATCAGACGAGATCGTGGAAGATACAGTTTTGACGGTGAACTCAAAGGCAAGCAGATCTTCAGTTGACCTCTGGTGACAAAAGCCATATTGCCGATCGTTCATGATCCTTGAGATCTGTAGATTTCAGATGAGTTCGTAGTTGATTGTTTTTTTCCATTACTTCAGATATCTCGAATAGTAAGTAGTACAATCGGTCTATAGTTGTTAGGAAGGCTTGTCTTGCCCATCTCCATAATCGGTTGGATACTTGCAATCTCTCAGTTAGAACGAAATACATCATGTTTGGATGCACATGTTTGGGTGAACAACCTGCAGA
This sequence comes from Gastrophysa polygoni, assembly GCA_963576655.1. Taxonomy (NCBI): domain Eukaryota; kingdom Metazoa; phylum Arthropoda; class Insecta; order Coleoptera; family Chrysomelidae; genus Gastrophysa; species Gastrophysa polygoni. The sequence goes on from OY755092.1 coordinate 1,697,012, forward strand.
AAACTGAAGTCAGTCAGGTATAGGCGGTGTTTCTTGGCTTCTTCCTGTGGTGTTGTAGCTAATGTACTATTATCTTTCGTGAGGGGAGAGATTGATTGTCGTTCATGATGATGATCCGAGTGAATTCATTTATCACTTGCTCAAGACCATATGTGATAGCGAAAGCCTGCGCCAAACGTCCTGCTTTTTCCGTTTTGTCTGCGAATTCAAACCAAGTGAAATTGTGGACATCAAAATCCCTCATTATGATGATCTCAGCTGCTGAGTGGTGCTGTTGAATAAAGTCAAGTTTCAGATTCGAGATTCAAAATTTGAATTATACCAAGCATCATTCATCAATAGGACGGTAGAGTTGTGGAATTCTTCATCTAGTGAAATCTTGGCTGAGGCTAACAACCTCCAAGATTTCAAGAAAGAATCCAACACCTTCCTTCTCTTCCAAAATTCCATCACTGGCTGACACGATCAGGAGTTGGTTCGTATGGTGATAGATAAAGGCAGCAAATAAGCTTCGTCTGTTTGTGGTTATCGACATCGAGCTACATCACATCGAATTCTCTCGGTACCAGTTCCAGACTTTGGATTGTACGAGGGTCTATCTCAAAATATACATATTTCGATGGGGACTCTCCCCCAACACCTCTCGCCCGGAAATCTGAATGGAGAGGTATTTCACTTCCGGAGTGTTTTACTTTTTCTCTTCCAGACTGGAACGAGTGGTTTGGGTTGGGAAGGAGGAGATGGTGTTCATGGGTACCGGAAGCATCGATCAAATACTCAAACATGGGAGTTCCCCATTTCACAGCACCTCTGTGAATGCGGTGATGTCGCAATGGGCGAAGAGGAGTAACATTATGTTCCACCTATGGGTACCCTTCCAGTCGCCCCTCACGACAGGCAGGATTTACCATGGGGATATTTTTGATCCGGCCTCAAACGGATGAAAGCGAAACTTTGTCGAACAGCTGGTGGAAAACTGACCAAGGGATCTAGAACTCGATTTTTGTGAACTGTCGATCGACGAGAACCGCATGTAAATATCTCTTACTGCTTTATTTGGCCAACTATGATTGGCTTCGACTTTTGATATCGAAAAATGAAAGAGTTATGATAACATTTCGAAATCAGTCAAATGTCAATTTTTGCTTATACCTATCTCAAAAACTGTTTGAGATATCGAAATGCGGTTCTCATCAATCGACGTTTCACACAACTCGAACTGTAGACCTATAGGTACTGTAATCATTTCAGCAAAATGAATTATATCTATCTATCTAAGTCAGTTTTTTTCTACCTGTTCACGAAATAGGGAAACTGACAGAATACAGGAAATTGGACACTCTGTGTTGGAAACAATATCCAACAGTTTTTTCAATTGTATTTTTAAATGTTGGTAACGCTGCTTGCAGTGAGTTGGCCGCCTGCGCGCGGTAAGCAAGCAGCATAGCGAGTCTGTCGCTCCGTCCTCCGTCCCAGTAGTAAAAAGCGGTAGTTGTTGCTGCTCATTTTTTATTTACATCATTTTCTATTCATTGCCAAAGTGGTGAAATTTCGTGGCTGTAATTCGTCTTGCATCACGAACAATTGTCGTTCTACGCTTCCCATACACGGCGCAATTCGCTTGCTCGTGTGATATAATGTAAATAGTGTACATAGATTCGCAAAAGGTGTGTACCGCATAGCGGCATTCGTGTATATAGTGTAAATAAAAATCCAAACTAAGAAAACATACAGTCCACTCATTTCGACCCCTGATGTAGTTCCGCTAAACTCTGTACATAACATATCGATGGATGGGTGGAAGAAGATCGAAGCGATCAGAGTGAATGAAATAATCAGAAAGTCATTCAATGATGTTACTATTCAGGAGCATAATTCATCACTCACTCACAAAACACTCGACATGCAGCTCCATCTCAGAGCATTAATATGATTCCTACATAATGACGGTCCTACAAAACGGTCCTACAAACGGTTCAAACAGAGTACGGTTCCAGAGAAGATTTTCTACAGAAAACGGTTCCTACAGAATACGGTCCCTACAGAATATGGTTCCTATTTAATACAGTTCTTTTGAAATACGATACATGTGGAATACTGTTCCTATGTTTCACGGATCTCAATAATTACCAATTCTACCAAATACGTTTTCTATTAATTAGGGATCCGATGGAATACAGGACGCAGGAAGCTGAGAAAGACCGTGCAGTATATTTATCGCTCCAAGCAACTATTTTCTACAGAGTAATTCGTTCGCTATTAGCACCTGAACACATTTGTGAATAATTTTGCACAACGTAAGGGATTCTAGAACAGGTCGTTTGTGGCCATTTTGAGCCTTTTTTGTGGTGATGGCATGCGGAGTCTTATTGTTCAACGTGTAGCTCCCACAACAGCGTGACAACACCCTTTTGTTACAAGGTTGTGAGGTTCTTACCTAATGAGCCATGAATCACGATGGATCACAACTTTTCATTTTTTTTATATGGCATTGTGTTTTCTTGAGTTGATTCGTTTTTCGAATATTAAAAATCGTCGATTCAATATTGAATAATGTCTGATATATGAATTTGATAACGTGAAACGTGACTTTGTGTGCTCTTCTGAATTTGGTTATTTTGGTCTGAAAGTTGCTTACAGTCGTCTAGAAGTGTTATTTCAGTGATCCCAACATGAACGAGTGCATACTCTGCATAATGAATGTGTAAAGAAGCATTTTAAGAATTGATGAAATCCAGAAAGGAATCGAACCAGTGAAAACAATACAATCAGTTGACATAATCCAGTGTAACTGAGCATTTCTCAAGGAAATCCCGCTGGAAGTTGTGAAAACACATTCATTGAAATAATGGATGATATCAAATGCGGGAAATGCAATCAACAAGTAACCGAAAAAGATAGTGTGATATGTGACTGCTGTAATGAATGGTTAAATGGAGGATGTTCAAAACTATCAAGTACTGAATTGAGAACAATTGCTTCAAGAAGAAGGATTATAATATATTCTTGCCCCACATGTCGAATCAATTTCGAACAGGTACCGAAGATTGTAAGGACCGTAAGGATGAACGAATGGAGGAGAACAAAATATTACTGGAGGAAAATGATAAACTACAGATGAGAATTGAAGAATTATCATTTTCTAGGGATTGCCCAGAACCAGACAATTTCAATATCATTAACGAAACATTAACATTCAGAAGTCAAGTCAGACACCTCATTTCTAAAGTAGAGAGGACGACGCTGCTGCTGTGATGAAAATTCTAGAGGATATTTCTGATGAAGTGATTGTGAAGAAAATATTTCGCTCGGGTGAACTCAGAATAGAAACAGACCAATCAAAGTCATTTTGTCAAGTGCACAATCTGCTCTAAATATTTCGCGGAATGAAAAAAAATGTTAATGTTCGACCATTATAGGGATCTGAGAATCTAGTACAGTTCAATGCAACTAAAACTCGAGCTAGTATGTTCACCAAGAAGGCTGATCACACAATGCCCAATTTGATGATGTCGGGTACCACTGTTCCTATGAGGTCGTCAATATCTCTTGCTCGTCAGTGCTCTTTCATGGGACGATCATGTGAGGTCCATTGCGAAAACTGCTTCACAAAAACTTGGTTTTCTATTCCGTGCTAAGAGATACTTCACATCCCAGCAACTGCTCATGATCTACAAAGCACAAATTTGACGTGTCCTGGAGTACTGTTCACATGTTTGGAGCTCCCCCCAAACATACTCTAAAGCTCTTAGATTCAATTCAGAAGAGAGCTATCCGCCTAGTCGATGATACAACACTCACCAAATCATTGACCTCTCTAGATCATCGTAGAAAGGTCGGCGATCTCTGCCTTTTTTATAGGTACTTTCACGGTCGGTGCTCAACGGAAATATCATCTATTATGCCACCACGCGCGATTCCTAGTAGACAAACCAGGCGAGCTCAAGCTGGTCACCCCTACACTGTCAGACTCGAGACCTGTCGAACATCGCTATACCAAGCATCATTTATCAATAGAACGGCTGAGTTGTCGAATTATTTGCCTAGTGAAGTCTTTCCTGATGCTCGAAACCTCCAAACTTCCGAGAAAAACACCTCCTTTTTTTCCCAAAATTCCACCGCTGGCTAACACGATGTTCCTCGAACATTATAGGTTTCCCTTTCGTGCTGTCCACAGATAAAAAAAAAAGATGCGAACCAGAATGCAAAGAGACTAGAACATATCAGTAGAAAAAAGCTAACTGAAATGGATGCGAATAGCCGAGCTAACAAAACTATCAGGTATATCAATAATATCCCCACTATTGTTGATAATTTCCCGTTACAAAAAAAAAAACCGATAGTGAATCCTAGCATATCATTCCAAGGTGACATTATATATCTAAATATGAAAAGTTTGATAGCAAATCAGGATAATATCATAGCTGAAATATTGTGTTTCAACCCATTATTGATATTGCTCAGTGAAACTAGAACAACTACAGGCGTTGAAAATTTCGAAATTCATCTACAAAATTTTGATATTTTTCCAGGCAGGAGGTGTATCAATATATGTTAGAGAAGATTATAATTGTAAAGTCTATAAAAAGTTTTTCAAAAATGAAATGTAGTGGTGTTTGCTTATGAAGATCAATTATCAGGGTGAAAACTGGACTTTTGGCCATCTTTATCGCTCACCGAGTTCAGATATTGGTAGCTTCATAACAGAATTTGATGACTCAGGGGAAAATATTTTCAATGGAAACAATGAATGTATTCTGGTAGGCGATTTCAATCTCAATTATGATCTTCATGATCTTCATGTTGATCCCACTAGAATGGAAATAACTATGACTTCTCTATTTCACCAAGGTTTAGTTGAGAACAATGAACTTCACATTGAAATCAAGAGCGAGCTCATCCATCCAAATATCCAAATCGGAAATGAAGAAAAGAACTAATTACTGATCAGTTATTACATTGAGTGTTCTATTGTTATTACCCATTGTATTATGTCGAGTAACATGTTCCCATTCTTTATATTATGTAGTTTATTTGCTCATTTGAGGTTCTTCAAGTCAAATCTACTATTCTAGTATCTCCAAATGAACCATGAATAATGCATAGGAAATTTGAATCAAGGCTAAATCGTTTCTCAAGATTATTTTGGCTCTTTTCGAAGCAGAATAATTTTTCAACTTGAGAGCCATAAAGGTCGAAAAAATAAACATCTTATGGTTTTATATACACAGCTCTATCTTTTGAGGCAATCACAACGTGTCTTTTGTTTTGAAAAAGTAACTTCGAAACAATAATAATCAGTTTGAATTGAAGTCTCCGTTTATCATGACGAAGTCGAGGGTTTTCACTTGTACTTCTCATTACTTCGAGCTGAAGAAATATGGCATTTTCGTCAATGCTTTGAGAAGTCAGAATCATTATTCACTAGGACGGAAGTTCCTTGCATTGAATTAATATAATACCGGGGAGTTTCAAGTCTGAGTCATTCATATTCGAATCAAGGAATCCTTCCTAATTGTGTGGTGGCCATTTTGTGGAAATATCTGCTCCCGTTCTCAAAACAGTGGTTGTTTTCCACAGTGCTTTTTCCCAATTATCTCAGACTCATGTGTGAAGAAACTCAGCTATATGTGAACAAGTTTCTCTCTCAAGGAAGTTCATTCCGAAAAAAATGTTGATATTCATATAAAATCGACTTCCTATTTCATAAACCTGAATGAAAATTGAGAATCTTTTATGGAAATATACTTTTTTTCCAAAACAACACACATTCGATCTGTTCACGGTGCCATTGGAATAAACATGATGTTTCATAGGGTAGGTCTCTGTAGATATCAGGCGAAGTATTTGTCTTGGCTTCATCACTTTGGATCATGAAACCGAAGCACATTCTTCTCGTGATATACTTTCAACACACAAACTCATTACAATCAATATTTACCCATGTCTCCAATCTGATATTCTTAGCAAAATGTGGTTTGTATCCACGCAAACAATGTTGAATATCAATACACAGTTCATACACAACTCACAGTTTGTCCGTTCCTCTGAAACTTGTGCAATACTATTTCCAACCACCGCCATTGCTTCTGGGCATCCGCCTCGTTGCCTGAATGTTCCATCAGATTCGTATTGAGGACGACTATTTGCAGTTCGAGCATCTTCCTTTCTATTATGAAATATCCATCTGTAACCCAGAATTCATACCCTTGATCATTGCAATTTCCGTTCAACCTCAGAGATGATGGAAATCATTGTTGGTGCCGAGATGTACTCCACAAAAGCTTCTGATATTCTACTGTTCACATGTTTGAGGTTCAGGTCCGAATCCAAAAAATACTCCTACATAAATATGGTTCCTTACGGTAGCCGTTCGTTAGAAGATTTCAGATTTGGTTAGAAATAACTTGTGATTCTGAATTTTACGTATGAATCCTACTGGATCTCACAATACCGAAGGAATATCGCGAACATCTCACTCTTGTATCGCTATACTATCATGGATGATAATCTGCTGAATGAGCTATGATTGATCTTCCTGTGTTCCTACGGCGAACTCAAGTGGCTCATTCAAAGCATGAAATCAGATGAAATGCATTTCTACACCTTTCTGAGTATATATTGTCGTTTTCATAATATAATTCACTCGCTAACAATTTCGATTAATATGTGTGATTCTAAGAAATGAGGAATTGTCGGGAAACATAATCTAGATACAAGTACCTGAGTTGTGGTGGTCTTTTTGAAGAACCAATAGCCATCACAAAGATGAGTGCCAATGCTACCGATCAATATAATTGATATCTGATGGAAGTATTGAAGAACAATATATGATTTGTTTTGGTTTTTAAAGAAGCAGTGATTATGAAAAATGGTTACGGTCATGAATGATAATGAAGATCAATGAAATATTCCGAATGTATTTGGACTATCGATGAGTATTTTTTTATAAATTTGTTCCACATTGAGAGGAAGTAAGTTGAATATTTTGGATTCATAGTGATAAAACATTCTTTGTATCAGACTTTTTCCAAAAAAAGTACAGTGGATATTGGTGTGGCTGATTACAGGAAATTTCTACACAGATCATCATAAAAAATTCATAGGAATATTCTGACTCATGACACATGACTTGTATGTGATGGTATTTTCGGATGCTTATCTTTCAAGAGGCACTGCCGAAATTATATCTGTCTCATTACGAGCAGTTTGGTTTCCTGATGAAGTAGGTTGGTTGAAAACTGTCTGTCTTTCTTGAATATTATCATAATTGAAGTATTTTGCACAGTTTACAGGTTTTGTAGTGTGATCGTGGTTGTTCCTCGATATGATTCTACTCATTTATTTATTTATTTATTTATTTATTTATTTATTTATTTATTTATATAAAGGAATACAAACAGGACGAGCCCAAAACAGTATTCACAGACTGACATAACGTGGTAAGAATAATATAAAGAATAAAACTAGGAAAAGATGTGCAGCATGGTCATAATATTCGAAATAAGGTTCGAAAGGAAATATGATTTATTTACAAAGGTAGTAAATGAATTACGAAATATGTCAATGCCAATCATATTTGATATGGAATTGTAGTTTTTGAGACAACGATGATGAGAGGAGTTCAGATAATAATTTGTGTTTGCCATTGTTGTGTGGAATAATTGTCCACGACGAGTGGGATATTGCGGAACGATAAAGTGGATGGAATCATTTATTGGCACTGAGTCTATCATATTATTCACCAATTTGAAAGAAAATTTTGTATCGCCAATGTCTCTTCTATTTTCAAGTGGTAGTAAATTGAATTATTTTCTAATGCAATGATTTTCAATATGAGGGGTGTCACGAAAGTATTTATTCTTGATATAATGGACAAATTTGTTTTGGATATTTTCTAATTGTTTTATTTATATAATATATTGAGGGTTCCATATTGTACAGGCATAACTCAAGGTGCTATTTACGTAAGCCATGGAAAGGGTACGAACAGTTGTTGGATCTTTGAGATTGTAACATGTTCTGATAATGAACCCTAGCATTCGATCTGCTTTTTTGAAAATGTAGGCAATATGCTTATGAAACAGCATTTTTTTATCGAAGATAATTCTCAAATCTTTCACTTCCTCGCGAGTGCCGAGATTATGATTTGACAGTCTATAATTAGAAATAATTGGGTCATTATTTCTGCTGAAAGTTATTTGATGGCATTTGCTGAAATTCAAATATAGAGCGTTTTCAATGCAATATGAATAGAATCTGTCTAAATCTTGTTGGATCAAGGAAGTATCCAGCGGGTTCTTAATACTGTGAAAGATCTTCAAATCATCGGCGTACATTAGGAACCTTGAGAATTTGAAACATTTCGCAATATCGTTTATGTAAATATTGAAAAGGAGGGGCCCAGGTGTGATCCTTGTGGTACACAAGATGTGATGGGAATTGTTTGTAATATATAGTTACCTATAGTTGTAGCTTGAGAACGGTTATTTACATGAGATTTCAACCAACTCAGAAGTGTGCCGCTAACACCGACCTCAGCAAGTTTGAACGCAAGCAAACCATGGTCTATTTTGTCGAATGCCTTGCTGAAGTCAGTGAAAATCGTGTCAACTTAACTTATTTAAATTCTCGGGTATATACTCAGTATAGCCAAATAAGTTCGTTTCCACTGACCTTTTTTGAGAAACCCATGTTGTTCAACGTTGAGAGAATTAATGATATCGTAGCTAAGGAATTCAAGAATTATTGATTCAAATAATTTGGCCAGGAAACAGAGTTTTGATACTGGTCTGTAATTCTGTACTAATCGTTTGTTCCCAGACTTATGGATTGGGACGATAAATGCCTGTTTCCATATAGTTGGGAAATATCCTTCCTTCAAAGATTTATCGAAAATTATATACAAAGGTGTTACTAGGCTTTTGGCACAATTTTTGATCATATTAGTTGTTAAACTATCTGGTCCAGGTCCTTTGTTACGAAGTGCTTTGATTTTTTCATAAATTTCGTCCTCTGTGATATGATAGTTATCGATGTTAGGCGTGTTACAATTTGCGGAAATATTTCTACTTATGTTGGTCAATGGTTGATTGAAAGTTGACGAGAAGTGATCTGAGAATAATTCACAGATTTCTTGACCATCAGTAAATTTTTTGGAACATAGTTGTCGATTGCTTCATTCATCACAGTGTAGACATGTCAAACAATCTTCTATATTTTTATTCTCAAAGATATGTACCCAATCAATTTCAGACAAGTGATTATTCATCGCGTCATAATTTGCTCGATTGAAATTATATGTATAAAACTTATTTTCAATATTCTTTTGGCGTTTAATTGCAGGAATATTTATAATGAATTCCAAAGTATTATGGAAGTTATCTTCACGGACTATTGGAGACTGACGTATTTCTAAACTGTGTATGTAATTACAATTATCGGAAATGAGATCAAGAGTATTTTTAGAAACATTTGTGTTACTATTGTACTGCACAAAATTTCCGAACGAGATGGTGTCGACAAGCAAGCAGCTATTCACATCATGATAATTGGAGGGTTGGCTCAATTTATTGACATTATCAAAAGTCCATTGGATATTGGGGAGATTGAAGTCTCCACATATGAGTTTATCATTCGGATGATTAGTTACTATATCAGTCAATTCAGAACAAAATAAGTCCAACGCTGCTGAATCACATGGCGGTATATAAACACAGCACAAATGAAATTTCAATGAACCATTATCACCTGCATCAATATCTATAGTTACCCACAGGTCTTCTGCATCGGATATCCACTCCTCTTGAACAAAGCTGTTGAAAGATTTGTTGACGGCAAATAGAACACCACCTCCTTCTGTCTTGGAACTGACAGAGGATTCACGATTTCTTCGATACACATTGTATTCCCCGCAAATCACCTCACTGTTGAACACTGAACTATTCAGCCATGTTTCTGTGAGGCAAAATATGTCATGGTCACAGCCTAGGGTATTTGAGAATATATTTGAAAACTTCGTTTTCAAACCTCGAACATTTTGATAATAAACAGTTATGTTCGTAGAATCGAAGAGGATTGGGGATTAACACTAATTTGAAGTTAGAGCGATATATCTGTAAGTTATTTCAGTTTGGCTATATCTCCTTCATTCACAATTTTTATCACTTTCGAAATGTCATTTTTCCGTGCAAGAATACTGCCATTCCTCACCCAGACAAATTTATAATTGTGTAATTTTGCGGCTTCTTTTGTATGCTTCAGTAATAGTTTGATTTTATTCGTGAGGTGTTCATTTATGAATACCTTGTCAGATATGTTTTCAATCATCAATCCAGGATAATTAGCACCGTTCTTTATGTGTCTTGCATTCTTGGCCGCTGCAAGTATGGAATCTCTCTTCAATTTGGAAAGATGTTTGACCACTATCGATTTTGGCTGCCGCTAATCAAATGATGGGTGTTGAGCAACACGATGAACAGTATCCACATCCTGTGGAAGAATGGGACACTGAATGTGCTCTCCAATTTTGACTAAAATATTCCATAAGCTTTCATTAGATTTGAATGGGACACCTTGAGTTTCAATGTTATCAGAACGTGCTTGTTGTTCTAGTAGGTCCACCTTTGTGGACTGAAGATTATTCAAAATGAAAAGATTAACCTCAGATGAAATATCTCTGATGTGAACAAAATTGTAGAATTCATGCATTGAATAACGAATCCTTTCAATGATCTAATAATGTGATCTATTTTGTTCTAGTAACGTTCAGGTTCGGAAGGTTGTAATTTAACCATACTTTGACATATTTCAGATATGTTTCCGTTTTCCTGTCAATCTCCTCCCATGTTCCACCAGTGAAAAAACATGCTGAATTGTCAGCATTTTCACATTTCCTAGAGAAAATTTTATTTTGGATATACTACTAATGTATATCAGACAGAGATAAAGTCCTAATATCCTTCCTTGGGAAACGCTCGTTTGAAGAATTCCATCAAAGCTCAATTCGATTCCTATTCTCATTCCTTGCACTCTGTTCTTCATGCCATGATTGTTCATTCTTTCAATGATAGCTGTGATAGAAACAGTGTCGAAAACCTTCGTCAGATCAAGGAATTCCACCAGGCACTTCTTCGATCCGTTCAAATCCTGATAAAGTCAGAATTGAAATATCTAGAACCAGAATATTTTATTACCAGAATTCATGTTAATCTCTTGCAGAGGAATTCAAATTTGAGTTGTTGTACAAAAACAAGGTATTTCTGAGTTCGTTCACAAAATAGAACCGAGTAAGTGACTTTGCTCTCTCTTATATACAAAATAGATCGACATAGATTTATCTTGCTTTTGTATGACCAATAGGAAACATCTTCTCTCTGGAGCTCCCAGTCATAAGATCTAGGCTTCACAAACTGAACATAATGTAACGTCATCAATGAGACATCTATGTATTGAAAATTCATTTCAACTGAGAGCATATTTAGAATGCCACCACCCTTAGACCTTCCTATGAAGTAATCCGCAGTTGGAAAAACCTTGCAGCTCTCTTCGAATGGAGTCAATTAGAGTTTGTTTCTATTCGTAAATCACATGATGAACGACTTTTCTGATCGGTTTTCACGCACATCTACCAAACTTTCCGATTATGTCAATGTTATTCGTTTTCAATCAACTTCGAATTGCTTCTGCGAATTGCGAAAATTCAATATTAGTCCAATATATGAAGGAGAATTCTCTATGATTTTGGTACGAGAGGATTATGTGTTCGATTGGATGATTGATTCGGAATGTTACAACTTAGCAATTTGACATCAATATTTGCGCTAGTGTCGGTTTGAGGAGTATACATTCCACACGACTAATCACGAGACGGTTGAGTGTTTTCAAGTGTTTAGTAGTAGTAATAGACTGAGAGCAAATTATGTAACAGCTCCAGAGTGCTTCAGAACTTTTTTCTTAGTATCGATATGAATAAGCATTTGTTATGTTTCCATCTCGATTCCATTCCACTTCCGTTACGAAATAGGTTTTTCTGATAATCATCTCGAGGAAGAGTACAGTTGAAGAAGGTACAGTCACAAATATTCACCAACAGAATCTCTCAATTCATAAATGAAGCTCATTTTCCGTTGTGTTTCATTCTTCTGTTGCTGCATGATGCTATGAATTCCAAGATACAATAGTAATTCTTGATAATAAAGAATGACTAAAACATCATTATCAGGAAGATTGCGGTCATACCTCGTATGGGGGTAAATGGCTCGACTGGATAAACCGTTGGGGTAAATGAAACCATTCCCGCTTGTTGCCTATAATGAGAAAATATACGTAATATGATTCCCTACGAGTCTTAATGATGTTGCGAAACGACCATGAATGAAATTGTGTTTGTTTTGTGATCCCCAATTCTCTCACCTCGGTGTTATACACACAGGATCTTATCCAATAAAAACGTCATAATGATAAATCAAGGGATCACGAGGTATATGAATGATTGATATTGAATCGACTGGAACTGGGAAAGACCTTTTTTAACTGATGATAATTGCGCTTCATTTCAAATGTAGGAAATACTCTATTAAAACCTCATACTGCTCAACCCAAAAACATCCATAATATATTCAAATGGCTACTTACACGGATATCAGCGGTGGTGGATATCACGTTTGTGATCATTCCATCGGTGTGCCATTTTTGCGTAGTAATTGAGACACGTGATAGAGAAAATTGCTGGGAAGTGCCCCAAGGGAAATATATCGAATTGGTAGATCATAATTATATAATGAGAGTTGAACAAGGATTTTTCCCAATTCTTTTGGATCGCTTTCCGATTGTTTATCTCATTCTGTGAGTCGAAAGTTCCATCTTCACTTTTCAGATTGATATTGACTGGATGATAATAATATTGATCAATAATCATCAGATTCGAATCGGAATTCAACTAGAATTGATTCATCATATTCAAATTGAAGATGAACAAATCCATATCGAGTTCAACCAATGACGAATTCATAATGAGGACAATGAGATCGGTGCGAATGCAATTGAGACTGAACATATTCAGGTAGATGATGAACCTGTTCAAATCGAGATTCATCAATTTCAGCACGATCTGTTGATGATAACGATAATGCGATGATCAGGAAGGTGATCAATGTATAATACATTAGGTACTCATTTTGAATCAACAACAAATATATAATGAAATTTTTCATTATATTTTTCTCGTCCTTTGATATCACGGAAGGAAATAATCGTTTGATGTTCGGAAGACATCGTGTTAAACAGTGGTGGTATTTTTGGAGAAAAGGAAGGTATTGAAATTTTTCTTTAAAGTTTGAAGGTCGTAGGCATCGGGAAGACTCCACTAGAATTCCAAAAACTTTGCAGTTCTAATAATGAATATTGGATGATATTTGGTGATGAAGAGTTTGGCATATTTTGAGCATGAAAATCTGTGGATTACCCGACTGAACTCGTCTAGTTTGTATACCTGGAATCGCTAGTGGATGCATGATGGATGAAATGTCGGTTGAACATCGACCATGGAAATATCTATGAATAAGAGAGAGAGAAAGAGAAAGATTGCTCACCTCTCTGCGATGATCTAGAGAGGTCAATGAATTCTTGAGTACAGATCACCGACTAGGCCAATCTCTTCCGGATAGCGTCTAAGAGCTTCAGCATATGTTTGGGGGCTGAACTTCAAACATGTGATCAGTACTCCAGAACAGCTCGAATTTTCGCTTCGTTGCAATGAACCTCACATGATCGTCCCATGCGGTGGTGATACCCACCATGAATACTGACGACTTTATCGGAACAGTAGAACCTGACATCATAATATTGGGCCATCATGTGGTCTGGCTTTCTGGTGAAGATGCAAGCTTGAGTTTCAGTTCCATTGGACTGTACAAAATTTTCAGATCTTCATTTTAGAATTCTCGTCAGATCATCATACAAGATGCCAGGTCAGGTCTCAGGATATTTTCCGAGATGATTGAGTGTTATGAATGCAAGAGTTCAAAACAATGGTACTTAATTCCAAGAGGAGAATTGACAGAATGAAGTAAATTTTGGGAGTAATACAGGCTGGATTTCCGTCGTGTTGTTCTTCTTGTATACTATCAAACTATCTGGAACCATTGGACGTACCTACTCAATCAATTTCATTGGAAAAAATTGAAATATATCGATGAAGTTTTGATGAATTTGATTACATGAGTTGACTTCGTGATCTACAATCCAGGCCGGAGAGCTCAACTGATGAAGGATGAGAATGTCTACCTGCTTCAAATGCTGCAAAATCAAAGAATGCCAAGATGTTTGTTGTGTACAATGTTTCAGCATCATGTTTCATTCTAGTTGAATTGTTCGAAAAAAATATCCTGCAGTTCAAGGTACTGAAATATTAGGCTCGAAAGAGTGCATGAAGGAAAAGGAAAATGAGGAAGAGACACTCAAAAAAATGGAAGAATATGAGCTATATACTTGAAGAACTGCATGAAATCAAGAAAAAATCGAGAAAAGGATATGTACATCAATGGATTGAAAAGGGTCTACACAGATTTTCATGATGAAGTCATCGGTGTGGAAGAGGATTATGTGAAAAGACTCAGGGCAAGTGATAACCACATTTCAAAACTTATTGCGGAACGATCTCAAATAATGGAACAGCGTAATACTGACCTCCAGAATGAGAAAGCGACCATGGCTCGAATGAACCGATTGCAACATGAGCTGACACTACTGATGGAAACAAAAAAGATAACATTGAACATGAAATGAACTTCACAGTGAACTAACAGCCATGAAAATTAATCAGAAGGAACGAATTCAACAAATCACTCGAATGAATATAGCAACAATTCAAACGATCAACATTCTGCCCTGGATATACCCAACAACAAGCATAATATCATCCATAGCAACAGATATCTCAAGGATCAGCAATTTGTCATAAGAAATAACAGGAGAGTTCTATGTATATCAAATTCTCAAGGAAAGGACCTGCTTAACTTTCTGATGTCCCAATCATAATAGCAGAAAGCATTCCAATCGATCCTGAAGCCAAATTGCCCCGACAGCATACTACTGACAACAGTATCAACAAACGGAAAAAATCTCACGATCAGAACGATATCATTATTTTGTGGTCGAATAGTTTGAGCCTCAACTCTATCAAAACATAAGCCAAATATCTGATGAACACAAATCTGATATCATTCTCAGAATTCTACGACGACGAGACAATTAGGAAACAAGATATATACGGAAAAAAACTGAAAATCAAGAAGCATATCTATGAATATAAGCTCATTGATGTAAGTCTGCTGAACTCGAACAATTATCCCAAGAAATCTAACTTCAAAGATGATAACTACCTGAAAAACATTGGAAAACATTTCCTCATCGAAGCTATCCTATTGACTTACAAAATCACTCCAATTCTACTCTACAATTATCAATAGAAAGTGAAGCAACACACAACAAGCATCTCATCACAAAATCCATTACAATGATATTACTGAATATTCAACCAATAAGAAACAGGAATGATGAATTTTATCTCCTTTTGACAACCCTAGATTACCCTAGTATCATACTTTCAATCGAAAATTGGTGAAGGCCAGAAGAACCCATTCACATCCCTAATTATACTCTGCTATCCATATACTGTAGGAAATCGACAGTACATGGCGGAACAGCAATTTTAATACACAATACACCCACAAAAAACCTTCCTTCCACAGATTCTTCAGTCGGCATCCATCTCTCAGAAGAGAAACAATTTGAATTATCTTCACTACACTGTGAACAAATGGAGATATACATAAGCATACCGACAAACTTTAAGGGATGGTAGAGGACATCAAAATAAACATTTTTGCTCGATAAACATAAGTCCGGAAACTCTTCGTTTTCGAGATACGGGGTGTTTTTGTTTGTTTCATTTTATTTAAAACATTTTATTGCTTTAGCACTGTAAGGGCCTTAATTGCCTTAAGGGCTTACAAGGGCGCTATCAGGATCAAAACTATCTTTCCTAAGGAAAACGGGAGTCTTGAGCGCCAGTTTTTTATAAAAGTGGTATACTCCACTTGCTCCAGAAAAAGATATTCAGGAGGCCCAAGTAGCAACACTTGAGCGACGGTTTCCCAGGGGTCGGTTCTTTTGACCCAGGTTAAGTGCTTTAATTACCTAATAACCTTGTCATTGACTGGAATACAGGTTGCTATATTGATCAAAGAAAATTTTATTTCTATCTCAACTGTCAGAATTTGACAGCTTGGAACCCTGGTGTCAGAAGGACAGAAATTTGACAGGCGGATTGGCACAAAAAAAAGAAAGTCGAAAATAAATCAATACCTGAAAACCAGAAATAAAAGAACTTCGAATTTTGACTGGTTTATTCTCCAGTCAACATATTCAAGTACACTGAAAATTATGCAGGAAAATTAGGCATCTGAAGTATATCACAAAATTACCAAAATTGAAAATAACAGAAAAAAAAAACTTCCAAAGAACGTTATTCGCTATAAAACGTACAAATTAATAAATACCGGGTTACTCCGGGTGAAAGATTACAGGCTTATACCTATACAACATGAGATAAAAACCACAGAACTAAATTTCTAAAACACACAACTATACAAGTAACCAGAACTCCAAAAATAACTTACAATATCAACAACAGATCTGGGTTACGTCAGAATCAAAAACACCACCGAACTAGCAACAGGTACAACGATATACATTGGGTAGTTCAGGTGTAGATCAGGAGTAGCGCGTGAGCAGGAATGAACGAAAAGCCAAGTCGAGCAATAAGCGCATTCAAAAGCACGGCGCATAAGCTGGATTATTTCGGGCCAGATATGAGCAGAGTAGATTTTACAGGGACAGGTAAAACTAACTGGTAGAGTGAGTGAAATTATATACAGGATCGCTCAACTCTAAACAATTCAGGTATTGTAGATCTACTCTTCTCAATCCAACCAGTAAACAATGCCAGAAGGTTAGATCGACTTACGGTTTCGGTTTGGCAAACGGCAGCTCAGCTAATCCCAATGATGTACGAACGGGCGTTTACACCGTTGTCCCACTTCACGGTACACTTGAACGGTTTCGCAGACACGACGGGAAGATCAAGAAGGCTCAAGTCTCAGGTTATGTTCAATGTTTTTAATTTGACAAATTGCAAAATATCTGGAATGTTTCCTGAAGTTAGGAATTGACTAGAAAAAGTATTCTGGGTGCCCTGAAGGGATTTACTGGTAGCGGAAAGTTACTGTGGATTCGATACTGGAAAAATGTCGATGGCTGGATATGAAAATACTGGGAATTGACTCTAACGCAAATGCTTCTAAGACGGATGAAGTCCTATATTAGAACACGGATTCTATAGTGATAATTCGACTGCGGCGGAAAACTGTGTATTACGGTTATCTCACTAACTCTCTAACTCTCTAACTTACTAACTGCCTGGCACCGAAGGTGTTCAAGAATTTATAGAGAATGGAATTTTGCAAAAAATTCTAGCAAAAACAAACCAGTTCTCCTTGCTTGACCTCTAGATTTTGACCAAAAAACTTAACAAAAAGTGCCGGTACACGAAACACGTGGCTTTTCATCAGAAAAGTGCGGAACAATTAGTTTTTCCCCAGGCCAGGGTATCTATAAATAATTGGGTATTGTTGCTAAAGCCATTGAGACAACCTGGAGCCCTAATATTCATCAACAAAAAAGTTATAGCCGGTACAGTATCTAGACACATTTCCCTATCTGTGAAATCTGTATTTTCTATGTTCTATTCAAGTATATCTTTCGGAGCCCTCTTAGATGGATGTCATCCAAAGATATCAGTATTATCAAGATTTTAAACATTCCAAACCACTCAGAGTAGGTTGTAATGGGATATAACAGGGATCAGAAAACTTCCAACGCTTTGAGGACTGTATTTGTCATCATAGATGTATTCAGGGGTGTAATCAAGCCGCTATGGTTATAAATTCCTGACAGTACGAACTCAAAAGGTTGGTCTATGTTTCATCTTCCAGCTTTCAATGAAAAATACTGGTTGATTCATAACATAATTCTGTTAGGTATCTGTACGTTCCGTTCTAGTAATGAATATTCCCAAAACACTTCATAACAGCACCCTTTATTTGTCGGTATGTTTTGGACACTCTTTCCAAATTACGAATATTTTCCAATTGAATACAGAACAAAAAATGATCGAAAGTCATTATCAATAATTGATGATTAGTAAAAAAAAGTTATTGGAAGTTTTATTAGTTTTTCAATATTTCAATGAACGCATTGGTGAAATGTAAGGTATAATTTTGAAGCATTTAATTTTTTTTTCATAGATGTAAGAGATAGGGTTTTTATTTTTTTTCTCAAAAACGTAGATACGGAAAAATTTCAAGGGACAAAAAAGTTGCATTTTCAGTTGTTCATTTAAAAAAAATTATCATAATTACAAAAAATCTACTGGGCTATATTTTTTTTGTGCAAAAACTATCCGACATAGCCCGTGGGCACGCCCCTGAAATTATTGGGCAAATTCTAAAAGCTCCAAAAGATACCTTATGAATGTATCAATAATCTGTAAAAAATTTATTGAATTCGACCAAATCGTTTTTACGATAATAATGAAAAATCGATTTTTTTTTCAAAAATTAAACACCCTGTATCTCGAAAACGAAGAGTTTCCGGACTTATGTTTATCGAGCAAAAATGTTTATTTTGATGTCCTCTACCATCCCTTAAAGTTTGTCGGTATATTTATGGGACACCCTGTATATACTCTGCATTCACTGACGTAAATATATTTCTCAATGAACTTGAGGCCTTATGGAATGAGTTGCCTACTAACTCATCTGTTTTTGTAACGGGCGTTCTCAATATTGATTTCAATGACAAAGAATCCATCAATACCCAAATGCTCATGAATATTCTTACATCCTTCAACTTAACCATGCATGTTGATAACCCTTACTCGTATATCACAATACTCCTCCACCATGATCGATTATGTGTGCAGTGAGACAGACGAACAACTCTTTTGCTAAGTGCTGCCTTCCAGCATATCAGATCATGTAGCAGTACAATGCACAACTCAAATAAACATGAACACGAAGACAAAAAACGCCAGATTCGGCAGATTGTACACAAAAATAATATAAGGAAGATTCTCTAAAGCATGCTCAGAAATGGACCAAGAATTCATCTGTAACTAAGTTGCTATAAAATAGCATTTCCTTAAGAGGAATCAGAAGCAAACCAAAAAGCCTTTGGGTGACTGAGGAAATTCAAATCTCACCAAAAAATCTTCGCTCCTTACACAAATGAAGAATTATCGCACCACTTACAGAAAAATAATGAGGGGGGCAAAAGAACACTACTACAAGGGGCAAAAAGATGAGCCCTCCGATGGAGTTGCAAAAAGTTGGCAAATAAATAATGATATCCAAGGAAAAAACAACACCACATCACGAAGTGACCAACACGACTCCATAGTTGCAAATCTGACGAAAGATTCACCATCTGAAATCAATCCAGTGAAATACTTCATTCACCTAGGAATACCAGATTCACTTCTATTATATGACATGAACTTGATAGAAATTGGAGAAATTATCAACGCTATGAAAAATAGAGACACTGCCGGAATTGATGAGGTAAAAATTCGAATAACAGAGAACATCCCAGACGCCATGCTGGAAATTTTGTTGGAACTAATAAATGAGTCCATCTCATTAGGTTGATTCCTCTATATAAGGGAAGTCCCCAAGACGATCCCTCCAACTATCGTCACATTGCTCTCATCCCTTTTCTTGCAGAAATATTAAAAAAAATTAGTGAAAATATAAAAAAAAATCTTAATGAACATAGCTTGCTCACAAACAGTCAATTTGGTTTCCGCACGAAACGCGAATGATGCCATTTTCCAATTCTTGCAAAAAAAATATTATGGCACAATGAATACATCACTGATCTGAATTTGTCAATTTGTGGTGCGACTCGAACCAATGTGCCAAAAACTGACGTCATAGGTTTCAGATGTGAAATCAATAAGCTGTCCCTAGGAAATGATTTCATAGACAATAGATGTGAAGCAAAATTTCTTGGATTGCAAATTGACACTGAGCTCAAGTTTGATAGTCAAATCTCCCACCTGAAGAGCAAGTCAGCTTCGGGTTGTTACGCTGTCCGCATAGTTTCAAACAAATTAGGTCAATCTACGGCCGAGAAGGTTCATCACTCACTGATAGAGTCACACCTCAGATATGATATTGCCTTCTGGACAGTTAACAATAACCATTTGCAGTCTATTCCTATATTACAAAAGCGCGCCATTAGATGCATGAATGAATCCAGATTCTCTGACCCCTGTGAACCCCTCTTTCGTGAACACAAAATTCTAACTGGAGTAGATAGCTTC
The DNA here is from genome assembly GCA_963576655.1 of Gastrophysa polygoni. NCBI lineage: Eukaryota > Metazoa > Arthropoda > Insecta > Coleoptera > Chrysomelidae > Gastrophysa > Gastrophysa polygoni. Next base: position 1,717,458 of record OY755092.1, read on the forward strand.
ATTCTAGAAACAATTTGTATAGTCAAGAAACATATCAATAACTTTGACACAAATCCCTCCCACCATGCCACTCGCCAAATCAGCGTCATCAAGCTACCACGTTCAGCAACAAATCTCATCGGAGATCCTCTGATTTACAATGGTTGAAAAATGTACAACCACCTCCCAATAGAAATTAGAAAAATCAGCTTGCTTGTCAACTTCCGGAAGAGAGTGAAACGTCTATTATTGGATCGCCCCTACTACAATGTTACTGAGTTTTTTAACGACGAACTTCAGCAGACTTACTCATGCATAGGCTTATTTCTGACTATTTCAATGAAAATTTCAACTTTTTGTTGTAATTTGCTGATTTGTATTAGAACCACTTGTTATTGATTATGTTCATCAAAACTGGTGACGTATATTTCTAAAGTTTTGAGTATAACTAGTATTAATGGATTTGTGTGCATAGGCTCATTCCTGATTACCTCCTATGTATTATATTCCATTTTCAAACTGATCACGTCTCTTGTTCATTATTTGTTCATTTTTTTTATTTCTGTTCATTTCTAGAATTAAGGTTATCCCTGAGTAACAAGCTCTGTCAATGAAAATAACTTCTTTGGACAATGAAGCATATTTCTTCTTCTTCTCCTTCTTCTTCCTCAAAACATCGACCTGCCACCTTCTTATACTTCTGGCCGTATTTAAGGGAATCTAGAGAGAAAGGCGGTATGGAGTGTACTATCATCCGCAGAGATATGAACTTGGCTGGAGGTCACATCGAACAAATCGTTGATGTGAAGCAAAAACGAAGTTGTGGCACAGCAGCATTGATAGTCATTGTATCAGATCAACCACCACATAGATTGAGACAACTTGAGATGGCGTAACAACTTGACGACAATTTTCTGCATAACATAGTAATATGACTATCAAATTTCAATTTATTATCAATCAGAAGACCTGAGAACTCATCTTGTTTGGATTTGATGATTTGTCTGCCTAATGAAATATGCTTCCAATTACTTTTGAAGGTGAGGACACTTGTCTTCAAAATATTGGAAGCCAATAAATTGATATCACACCACTACTTGACTCCTCTTGAGTCATCTTGTACATGACATTGTGAGGTATCATCTGCGAATATTTTCCCCATTCCTTCAATTTTTGAAGGAGCTGAGTCGTCGATATATCGAAGAGTAGCGAACAAAGGACTGATGTGGTACTCCGCAGTTTATTCCTCTATCCACAGATACGTTGAAAGCTATTGTTCGCAGTCAAGAATGTTTTCTCTTGGTCCATAGACTTTGAGTTCTTGCAGTAGTATATTATAATTCACACAGTCGAAAGCCTTCGACAAGTCACGAAACATGAATCAGAACTTCATTGAATTGAAATGTGAATCCTAATCCACGAGGTAGATAATTTGGAATATGAATATATCAATTTGCATACATAGGACACCTGCTACAACCTCACCATTGTGAATTTTTGAATAGACATCCAGAGAAGCAAAAATCGCATACTCCATTCACTCATACTCCTGGAGAGTCGGAAGCCGAACTGTCTGGAGGATGAAGAATTTTTCCTCTTCCAGAAACGTGAGAATCTCCCATCGAATTATTCATGAATATATTGAATTATGATCTTTTCGAATTGATATTTGAAAAATTATTCGTGTATATGTGTATATACTAATACGAATATACGAATACAAATATATTTATTTCAAAAGGTTACTTAATTTGCTTGAAACTAATCATTTGGACTATTCGGAGATAGATGGTGGGCAAACTGAGCGCCTCTGGTTTGTTTTTTGCTTCCCATCTTCGCCTCATGGTGATACTTCACATTTCATTCATGGTATTACGAATAGAGATAGCAATAGTATGTTGAATTGATGTAATGTAACAGAGAAAGTTGGTAGAGCAGAACGAATATTTTGGATATTACAATATTATCGATAACGATCGATCGTTCACATATTATAATGGTGCATTTTTCAGTAGGGTCATAATGGGCTTATTATCCGTGATAATGAATTCTTGATACTTTTTTTGTACATACTGAAGTTGTGATTTTTCTGTATGTTGTCTGGGAGCATATTGTAAAATTCAGGTCTCTGTGTATGACTTTTCTCATAGGAGGGTACAGGCAGGTTTTGTGTTTATCTGGTGTTTTTGGTTTTAGTCGTGTTCTCGGTTTAATATTGGTATAATTTCAAATGATACACTGGAACGCATGTAAACTCCTGACGTCAAGTAAGTTGGTTTCATCATACAGTAGTTTGGTATCGAATCGTTTTGGTTTTCTGGAAGTTATTTCAATGATTGATTGATTGTCTACAATCGGCCATATGTTTTCCATTTTCAGTAAGGATATGTTCAGCTGATTTTGATTCATCGGAATATCTCTTCTTCATATTGTTCTTATGTTATATCATCTTCACTGATAGAGGCTTGCTTGTTGCAGCGGAATAGTATTTTCCACAAACACATGGTATACTATGAGTTTCTTGATGATTGCTCTCAATTTTTCAGTTTACCATGAGTCAAAATCGATCTAACTGAACTTTTTGTCTTTAACACTGTTTTCACTCGAAACTTCTCACCAACACGTTCAATTTTCTCAGATATCTCGAGAATCTGAGGGATTTCATTCCTGGTTGTATCTGAGAAAATTCCACTGAGGAAATTGGATGAGATAAAAATAATCAGTTGAAACTGAAGTTCTTGACAACATTATTGATCGATTGGCAAGATAATAGATGATTATATCTGGTTTCTCAGCTTGTAGATGTTGATGGCCATCATTATTGTTCATGATGACAATAATATTCATTCTCGAAAATAATCCTAATATACAAAAATCCAACGATAATTATCACATAATTATCCAACTATTCCAATGAACTCCATGTGTCGTTGATAGGACTGATATGTTGTGAATAAAATAGTAACACAGATATACAGGGTGACTCACGGTCGAGCGAACGCAACGCAGGATTCCTCTGAAAATTTCGCATCTCACATTTTTTCTGTTTCATTGTTTATTTTCATTTTCGAATTCGCGACGTTGCCGCTTCTATCAGGGAGTCCTACCAACTTCATTTTTTTGAATAGAACACACCGTATATTGACGAATTTTAGTAATCGCCTTCCTATTACGATACTTTTCTGTTCCCCATACCTATCTCTATCGGTTCTCGAGATGAAGAATAATTTGTGTTGAATATGGTCCGAAACTAAGCCCTAATTGAACTTGAGTAAATTGGGGCTCTCATGAATCCATGAAGAGTTGATATTCGATTGGTATTTCAGACAGGCTCGATGTATTCAATTTACCTCAAGAAATCGCTTCCATATCATACAGGGCGTGCTTGAGTTATTATTATATTCGTTTCACATACAAGTGGTCAAAAGTGTACAGCTGTACAGTACTCCAGTGCTTACCAAAGAAGAACTGCGACTGTGCAATGTCTCGAAGACCTAGATTCACATGAAATTCGAAAAGCAACCATGAGTGGCTTACAAAAACTATTTCAAAGTTTTCAGAATTCAATGGACAATATTTCGAGCATTCTTTGTGAAAATGTGATATTTTGTTCATAATTTTGTCACTTTCATTTATCCTGATCCTGTTATCATCTGTACTTCTATATTGGATCTAGCATTTCACCTAGATATGCAAGATGGACTGATTTCTTCAATGGAAACTTTGAGCCATAGTGGATGAAATTATTTTTTGATCTAACTAACTTTCTCTCATTCCATGGTGTTGATTCAGGATATATCTGGTTGAGTTTTCTGCAAGTTCTGGCAGTGATTTGATCAGATTATCCGTGTATAATGAATAACTTCATATTTATGAACTTCGTTTCAATAATCGATATTTGCGTTCATTCTGGAGATTTTTTGGAACACTGTCAATAACTATGTACAGGCTGTCCCATTTTCGATGTCCTTACGGGATATCTCGCTTATTTTTGAAGATACAGATTTGCGGTTCTCGCGAACGTTGGCTACTTTTTTGTGAAACTCACGAAACCGTGAACAAAATTTCCATAGCCCGCTTCGTTCCTGAGATACAGGGCGAAATTGAAAATATTTCATTTTGGGACCCCCCCTGTATCTCAGCTATCTTCCAACTCAGAGGAAGAGAAAGAACTGTTTCTTCCACATTTTTTCACGTAGAATCCAGTGGCGTAGTCAGATTTTTTTAATGAGCTGTAGTTATTTAAATATAACCCAAAGTTATGTTTTTTCAAATAGAACACCCTGTATATTTTTCGATATTTGAAACAAGAAACCTTCGCGCTTTTCAAAAATATATAACACTTATATGATATTTTGAGTATTAGACCTGTATTTGGGTAATTTTCAGTTTTTTTATGTAGGTTTCTTATCAATAGGCCTTGTAAAAATGTGGCAACATCATCCACTTCACAAATTTTCATTTTTTTCTTATTGCTGACACAGTGTTTCGTCACACACTCACCACATTCAACAATATTCAGTACTGCGAGTTTAATATTCCCATGACTATCTGAAGTTCACTACCTCAAACAAATTGACTTTCCCACAAGAAGCGGCTTTATAAGGAAAAATTGATGATTTGGTATAGAAACATGCTATATTATCTTGTAGCATTTTTCTTCATCTTTCATTTCATCGAGTGAAAAATAAAGGATTCCATTTGAAAAAATGAACTTAACCTGCTTGTATGAACAACAGATATAATAATAATTTAAGCACACTCTGTCTGATATGGAGGCGATTACTCGACGTGAATCGAATACATAAATATTTCCAAACTACCACTCAGATAACAACTCTTTATGAATTGAAAGCCCTCATTCACTCAATTTCAATTGGGCCATGGTTTGAACCATATTCAACACGAATTATTCATCTCGAAAACCGATAGAGGAAGGTAGAAGGAATTATGAACAAAAAATGTATCAATATATGGAGTGTTCCATTCAAAAAAATTAAGTTTTTAGGACTTTTTGATAGAAGTGGCAACGACGAGTTTTCGAAAATATTTTAGGTCGATAGAACAGGTCATGAAATATGAGATGCGAAATTGTCAGAGAAATCCTGCGTTGCGTTCTCCATAAACGTCTAACCTACCATCGACCGTGAGTCACCCTGTTCAATGTATAATTATAATTATATCAGATAGAATTGATGTAGGTTAGATTTGATCAAACTCAATGTTGAACTTTCCTTGACATGGATATGTAGATCATTTCATTGGATGAATCCTTCTGGAATGAAGAATTCATGATTTTGTCGAAATTGCTTCTATTACTGTATTGACTGTCGTCAATTACCTTCTTCAGATAGGTACAGATGATACGACTCAACGAAATACCAGGGGCCAATCAGATCATACCACATTCACAACTCCACAGCTTATGGAATAGACTCCGGAAATACAAAGAAAAGAGCTGCTCTGCTAGAATATTACAAAAAGTAGCAAGGATTGATTGATAATCAGTTCTCAATGAAAATTCAGGAATGCAAAAAAATGCACGCCTTTATTCATATCATGGTTCTAGATATGCAGTTGATCTTGAGAGAAAAACTCAAGTCCAGAGGAACTTACATAAATCAGATCAGATTCTTGTCAGAGAAGACCTATTTGTCCAGTCGTTGACACTACACACACGAATTCATCGACCTTTCTAGAACATCATAGAAAGTTGGGTGATCTCTTTCTCCATCGTAAATATTCAGATGATTGATGCTCAACGGAAAGTCCTTCTATTATGCGATCACGAGGGATTACAGTGCTTTTCAGCCTGATGATAGACCAAAAAACAGCATATTCAAGACGGTGATACCTAAGAAACTGTATTCCTCATTGGAAACAATTTGTTATATATGACTATCGATTACGAGAAACAATTTCGAAAGTGATATCATCCCTCTGCGATGATTTCCAAAGAAAAACTTGGCCGGTCGAACTATGAATGAACTTCCAGCAGACATTTCGCTCCGTGAGCAATTTCGACTTTTGCAGTCACAGTCTCGAAATGAAAAATTTCGGAAGGAGAATATGACGCGTTTTTCGCTTTCGTTCTCGGAACGAGGATCATTCTGATAAGTTCAGGCCTCAAATGAATCAGAGAAATCACAAAAAGCATTGAACAAAAAGAGTCTATGCGGTAGGCAAGCAATTCACGGGCAGCGAAGATCAAATGGAAAACTTCCATTTCCTACCTAAGGTGAACACGTTCAACGTGCAACAAGAGACGAAAAATTTCTACGGATGAGACCAAACAGAGAGCGATGTTTTCAAACAGTAAGAGCAGAATCTGAAGTGGTAGAAACAGTGGTGAGTTACAGTTGGAGGATCTCAAGAATTTCACATCCTGTATAGGAAAGAGGAATGATTCGTATGTCAAGGCTATAGTCTCCAATGACCTGTTAGCAGGCGGACTCATTTGTCCTCGAATTTGTTAAGTAAGATCAATCCGATATCAGATCAAATTCAACTAACCCCGTCCAAAGAACGAACTCGATGTTATCGTTTTGTCTGGCTATCATCGCTTGTGCTTCCGATTCTATCAACCCCCAAGTGGAGTCGCAACTGTAGTCCCCGTACCGCCCCATAGGTGCGTGCCCCTTTCAAGTGCTCCAAACCCTCGTAGTCAGGGCGCCAGCAACCTGGAGAATCAGGAAGTAGATACAGAAATATTAGGATACTATCAGTACTTTCATCAAGGATACATTGATTCCTCTAGATTTTTTGGGAGTTTCTCTCCACGATCCTCAATCAAATAGAAATCACAATATTTATTCCAATATATTTGTAGTGGTTACAGATTTATAGAATTCAGCTTTCAGACATCTGGAAGAGAAATTCTCTATTTGTCAGTGAGACCTTTTTTTTGGAGTGGAAAAAATGGGAAGAATAATCCATTTAGTGGCTATCAAAATTCAAACTTATCCTAGTTCAGTGAATGTTCCAGAAGAAATCTAGAAGAAGAATATAATTCGAATTGCTGAGAGCATATTGATATTCATCGGGTATTTTCTCTTCCAAAAATTTTTCAGAAACAAGGTGTCACTGACAAATTGAGAATTTTCCTTTCAATTCCAAACGCAGTGACATCTTGGGGCAGATTGGAAATTTCAAATAATAAATGAAGGAAAAAATCAGGTCCAAGTCCAATGAAGAGTTGATCATATGTGTTCGAATTCGCTTCTTGACTGATGCATTTTCAAAATTCATTGGCCTCGAATTTGCTCGAAATATTTGGTACATTCCTTTCCATTTGTTATTGTTAATGGGACGTGAAAGTGTGTCTTCACATTTGAGAAGAATTTATATAGGGAGCATACGAATCGAGAGTCAAATTCTGTCACACAGTATGTTAAGTGAGATGGTGTTCTGATTGATGATAGGATAGGAAACAGCATCGAGATTTGGCAATGGGGTACTCAGAAAAAAATCTCTCAATTTTTTTCATTCACCCTCTATGTCAACCGGAATGGTATGTTCCTTATGTATAAGAATCAGTGTTCCTACAGGATTTCAGAGCGTACCTATTGTATTTATTGGGAATATTGGAATATGGAAATAAATCCAGAATATTTATTCAATTTCAACGCCCTGTAGTGATAAGCGATGCATTTCTTAGTTCAATCATCTTATTTTGGTCTCGATAGTCGATGGTATCATTTTGTACAGATATTCCAGGGACACCTTGTATATTGACACATCGGGTGATTCACCTGAAGGTTTATTCAGTAGATTATTCCCACCAGTGGAATTGACGAAGAAATAATAATAATGAAGAGGTAATGAAAATTTAAGGATACCATATATTTATGCAGATCCATGATGGAAGCACTGACCTTGCGAGGACTGCCGATACGTGATGTAGGTATACATATGTATGTGTGTACGGTTACTAATCCACATATTTCTTTATGAGAGTCGAGATATTGATTGCTGATATAAAGAAAAATGTTTCCTAATGTCTGGTATCGTCGATAAGGATTTAATTACTTTTTTTCGGGAACTGTTCTTGCTGATTCGAGCTTCATTCCAATTTCAACAGTGAGTAAAATTTGAGATATGATTTTTCGTGGGATTCCATATACGGGGTGGTCCAACGAGAAGTCAACACCTTGATTTTCTGGTTTTGAAATGAAAATGAAGGGGGTTGAAGTTACGAGGATGAATCAGAAATCGACGGGTCCGAGCGATTTCTTACATCTTCATTTTGAAGCCAGAAAATCGGGGTGTGGATTTCCTGTTGGACGAATAGTATAATCGAATATTATGCAGCCTACTGAGTTGGAAATATTCGAGTTGGAATTGTTTCTGCAATGTTTCCCAATGACATCCAACCGGACATATTGATAATTGAGAGTGAATAGAAAGAGAATATCATGCACCCTTTGTAATCAGAAATCAGTCAATTGTTCATTTTTTCTCAAGGAAAAACTGGTGTTGAACTAATTCTCTATAGAGAATATAACTCGGGAAACTTCATTGATTCTTTCTTCCACTCAACTGAGTCACTATAGATATGAATTGCTATATCGGGACTATTCACTATACAAGGTGTCGCACAATATATAGACATTCGTCGGGATTGAAGAATAGCACATTCCTGGAAACCATTTTTGTTCAATAAAGTTTCTAGACCTAAAAAGAAACAAGAGGAATGATTATTCCTGAGGAATATCTCGAGGAATAGCTCATCTTTTTTTCATTATAGCTCCACTGAAGATACTCATCGTTCTCCCTGATCATACGCGGAGGGAGATATATCAGAACATATTTAATCATATATCCAACTTTCGAGATGGAATATGTCATCCATCAAAAAATTTTTGTTCTTCGTGTGAAATAGTACTCAGTTCACCATAAACTGATTCATTTATTTCTGCTCTTTGATCGTTCAAGACAATGTGCTCTAATGGTGGTATAAAAACATCATACACAGACACTTCATACCTGAATTCATATATGGAAAACAGTCTTCTAGTCTTAACGAAAGTGACTCAACATTTCTGAAAACTTTTTTTCCGAATGTCAACAAAATTATCAGACGAAATTAGCGAATTATCATTCCTTTGTGAACCATATCATCTATGATTGTAGGGTTTGTGTAGCGAAGTGAAAACTCTTGTTCGGTCACGTATACCAGTCAGAATTACACAGTCTTCGATGGAAGCAGTTCGTATTCTTTGAATATCTCAATATGAGATATAACCACATTGATTTGTTTTTGGGTAATTAGATTCTACACTGCCTGGCATACAGTGAGCAGCATATGGAGAACAATGTTTCACAGAAAATCTTATCAGTTATACAAATATCCGCACCATCTCGATTTCAACATTTTAATGTGTCGTGTTTTCGAATCACAGTCTCTCACAACTCTTCCAGCAATTTCGAATATGAACAAGTAGTGAGCCCAGAATAATTTCTGAATATACCCATTAGAAATTTTGTTCCTTTCTTATATTCGCAGTGCGAAATTAATTCGAAGCAAATTTCACTTGATAATAACCTGATTACTTCTTGAGAATTTTCCAAGAATCCAGGATCTATCATAGATACCAATGCATTCCGTATATGATATAATGCAACCTATACGAGGTGTCACTACGGCACTACGGCCCTAAGACGCGTTAAAATTTCCGAAAGACTAATAATTGCCTGAATTGAATTCATTGCATTCGATGTCTGCCTTTTTTACATGATATCATCACAACAATCGTTCTTCCTCTTCTTCCAGCCTGAATTCACCGATTCAAACGTCGCACATGATTTCAGCGGACTTGATTGAAATTTTATCCTCGTTTTGAATGATTTGAGTCTTGCTCTGTTTCTACTGGAGTTCCGTAGACCAAAGACTTTACATGTCCCCACAGGAAAAAATCTAGCGACGTTAAATCGGGTGACCTAGGAGGCCAAGAAAATGCTCCACCTCTGGCGATCCAACGGTGCCCAAACCGCTGAGCCAAATCCTCACGTACTTGAACAGCAAAGTGAGCCGCCACATTTACTGTCGAACGTTTATTGGAACATTTTCAAGAAGTTCTGGAAGAACTTCCTCCTAGAAACGACAGTAAACAGGTCCAGTTGAAAGTTTCGGTAGGAGGTATGGCTCAATCGAATAATCATCAACAGTGCCTGCACGTTGACAGACCATTGTTGCTGATGTTTTCTAGGGAAAATTCCATGGGGATTCTTGTCGTCCCAACCATGGCTATTTTTACTATTGAAAATACCGTCTCTTGTGAAAGAGGCTTCATCGGTTCATGAAACATAGCTTAAAAAATTTGGTCTTGCAGCGATTTAATGAAGAAGCCATTGACAAAATTGAAATCTAAGATGGTAATCCGCTGAAGTCAATCCTCGAACTCTCTACAAAAAACTTCCTCAGTTATCGTTCTCAGAGATAACACACAAGCGCCGGTAAATTGCTTAAAATAATCAGCTATGAACGTTGACATTGACATTCTGAACAATTGTTGTGATGATATCATGTACAAAAGGCAGAAGTTTTTTGATGGAAAGTGATATATATCTGGTGATATCTATCATTCATGAATCTTTATGTACAGAGTGTTGAAAACAGCATTAGGTATCGTTCTGAAGTTACTCAAAGGAGAAATATCCAATATGCAAGGATATTTGAATGAAAACTCCTGATATACAAAATGGTAGAATAGAAAAACGTCGTGAAATCGTTTGTTCATTCTTTCTTTTGTTTCAAATCGCACAATTGTCGAATCGAGTTCGTAAGGAGATGGAATGAGATGAGTCCGAAACAGTTCGAGATGAAGCAACAAACGGAGGTCGGCTGGCTCCATCAGAAGCTTTCTTTTGACGAATCCCTCAAGGACCTTGTCGAATATCATAATTACTTATTCGGAGCAGAAATGTTGTCTGGCCTCCAGTGTGATTATCTCACCGTGTTAGGAAGTAGAAGGAAGCCCGTTTTCTCTGAATTATTCATGTACCGTAAGGGCCATATTGGATTTTCAATATCACATCCCGAATCCAATTCCTGATATTCTGTTCTTTTTTTTGCAATCCAGCCTGCAGAGACCGAATCGGAGATTAGATTATGAATGTTGCATCTATCAGGTGGGTAGGCTATCTGTTATGTTATGCGATATGCCAATTCCATGAAGATTTGGTTTATTCGACATGCCGCCAAGGGATTTCATAACACGAAATGGAAGAATTTTTCACGTGAATTTCGAAGGATTTGAGCATTCTATGCAGAGAAAAATATATCTGGAGAATGATAAAATCCCACATTCTGAATTTTGCCATGAGTTAGATATAGAATGTCATACCTTTTCGAGCATCTCCATGGGATATCACATGACCGTCGTAGTGGTTATCCGTTATATGACAGAAATATCCTGAAACAATCAAAAACTTCATTAATTGATTATGACGTACAAAGAATTGAAATAAATTGATGATGACCTATATTATAGGGTATATACTTTTCACTTCTCTGAATTCAGTGAATGTGATCATGTTCTTTCATTCAATATACTGTGTGAATTGTCCATGAAATGGAATTATTTCAATTCCGACGGTTCCTCGTGGAAGTTTATATGATACTCTGAAATAACGTCATTTTGGACGAGCCCTGTTCTACGTCAGTTGGCCCCAACTCATGAATTTCTTGTTTGGAAATTCTTCAAGTGAATATATGTTCTGTATCCATATCCTCAATATCATCCGAGATGGTTGAACGAATTCATATAGAATATTTGCTGCCCGAATGAACCAAATCACCCAAGAATGATAAGGAATCGAATGATGACAATGGCCCTAATAATTTACCGTTGCAAAAAGAATAATTGAAATCATCTCCACCAAACCCAATAGTATAACTCCTATCATTGTGGGATCAACAGATTCCACATATAGGTGATCCCCTCGCTGAAGTTCATACACAATCAAGCAGATGTTATCCTTTGATTACTATCCTTAATCATAAACGTTCAGAAGGAGGGGCAGGAAGACGATTCGTGCGATGGAATAAGTTGGATTTCCCTCCTCAGAGATTATCCTTCACGAAGATTGCTTTACGGTGGAAATCCATGGAGACTTGCTCTCGTTCAGTTTTACAGTGCAAGGCAAATAGCCTCGTTTGATGTTGCATATGGCAGTTCTGATAATTATCCAGAATGAATATATGCAGGGTGACATTTCTGAAACATCTCACCCTCAATATCTCCCTTCCGGTAAATAATATGAGAAATCAAGAAGACAAGTCAATTTTATTCTCAAGAAGGAACTAGAAAAGGATTCTCTCAGCCCTCAAGGTTGAACCCCCAGGTAGGGGTAGATGTCACCCTTAGAATCTCAAATGAGAAGGGGGTCCACTGGCACATCATTTTGAAGGGCTTCCAATTCTCCATACCCCAGTTTATTATTTTGCGATGAACAGTTTCCGGAAAACACCGTTCTGAACTTCCAGGAGTGATCAGAACATGCCTACACTGAGATTCATGGTTTTTAGGTTAGTATTAAATCAAAAATAACTGTATTGACTACTTTCAGTACAAATGGTTGGAAGATTAGGTGGCACCTTTCTCAACTCTTTATTAGGGGCATAAGTAGCCTTCAGCTCTAGAAAATCAAAGTCAATAAGTCATTTGATTATGAAATTTCGATGTTAGTTCATTCGCATCCATTATTGGATACTTCGCGCACGAAGGGCGACATTTCTCTTTCATGACATAAATCCGAATTGCGATGTGAATCACCGGTATGTGCTTGATTTGGTGACAAAGTTGTACGAAACTGGTCCGTTGAGAAATAAAAAAGATATAGCCCAAGAGTACTAGATGCAGTAGTTCAAATTGAAGTTTTGTGAATATCTGCAACAGAGCCCACTAGCTCCTTAAGATCAGTAGCAGAACAGACGGGACTGTCACGCGAGACCGTGCGATGAAAATGCACAAATTCCATCCATACTTTCTACAAGAGCTTCATGAGGATGATCATGACAGAATAGAATTTCGTGAAACCATGTCTGTTTGATTCAATGCCATCCCTAATTTTTTGTTGAATATCTGTTCCAGCTAAGAATATCAATTATTCCTGAATTCCAATGTTGATAGACACAATTGTCGTCATTGGAGTGACAAAAATCCTCAAATGTTTCGAGAAGAACGAAAATTTGATGTTCGGGTTGGTATTCATGGAAATGAGTTATTGATCCTTCATTCATCGAAGGAAACTTGACTGGCAAAGTCATGAGCTAGATACTCAAATTGATGGAGAAGGTTATTTTCTGTTGCAAGAGGATTCGTTACATTTTCAACAGGGCGGTGCTACACCCCATTATTTCCTTTCCGTCCGACATTGGTTGAACGAGAGATTCCGGCATAGATGGAATGGCAGGAGGAGAGCATTGAGTGGCCACCGAGGACACCAGAAGATTCAACTACCTTACATTTCGTCTTTTGGGGACATCTCAAATCGATTTTTCATCGAACAAAACCTGATATCGTTGAACTCAAAGGACGAAGTTTTCCGAAACTATAGAGAGGAGTTCTAGAACACATTCTATCACTATCTAGAGCAGAATGGGCAATAATTCCGAACAGTTCATGAGATAGCGCGTGAATGAATGTTAAATGTTGGATGAGGAGAATTTTTTGTAGAAGTGAATCACTGCCATCTAATCTTCTCACCATTCCTATCGAAAGGAGAGTTGATACGATGATTCCTGTTCAAACTAACCTGAAAATCATGCATCTCAGTGCAGGCATATTCCAATTACTCCTGTGAGTTCAGAACGGTATTTTTCGAAAACTATATATCGAAAAGTATTGAGCTAGGGTACCGTTGGGAAGAAGATTGAAAGCCCTTTGGAATGATGTGCCACTGGAATCCCCTTCTCATTCGAGTTTCTGAGGGTGACATCTACCCTTCCTAGGTGGTTCCACCATTAGGGCTAAGAATATCCATTCTGAGTGCCCCCTTGAGAATGAAATCGACCTGTCTTCCCATATTATTCACTGAAAGGAAGATATTGAGGGTGCGGAGTTTTGGAAATGTCACCCTCATACCGAAGCTATTCATATATGATGTTTTTTTGCCATAAAAAATGATGATCACCATCCAACAGAATATTCTTTCACTGACAGAACATCTGAAGATTGTCTATCCAATAAATGATATGTTGGGTTGCTTCCTGGAGAAATAACTTAAAGGGAACTTCTTCGGGAAGAGGACATTTTAGAAGAGAATATTTCATCGCCTATATGCCTCTGATTTGCCTTCGACTTCTCATTTCCAATCCGCCCCTGATTTCTTTGCCAATTACCAGAATGAGTTCAATTTTTCAGGTCCTCAACATAAAGCCAAGGAATTTGTCTAGCTGAAACAAAGTAAGAGAAGACATATGGTCTCTTCCTATCTCCATCCGGAGATTCGGAATTTACGCAGAGAAATTGATGCAAAATGAGCTCGCATCGATCACCTCGAAGATTCCAGAACAATCTGAATGCTCATCTAACGACGTGGAACTACAGCTTGCATCTCTAACAATGTAACCAATCTCGAACTGTGTTTTGAGATGGTGAAAATGGACTGTATATACGAGTGAGAATGAGAATTAGAACTTGGTGCCACTTAATACCTGGTGTGTGTAGATCTTCCGGTCTGTCTGAACTTTCCGGAATTGCAGCTTCAGCACGCAAGGATATGATATTCTGGATCCTGTCGTTCCCTGGACTGGACCGAATGGGCACTCGATACACCAAATTGAACAAAATGACGCGCGATCGCGATTATATTATACTTAAAAGGCACCGTTCCTGAGCAAGGAGGTTTCTTGGCCTCGTGTTCGTGTTCTGGTAGTAAAATCGTATTTTTGTTGATACATTCGGATGATTCCGGTGACGGACTCCGAGGATACGAAGCTTTACCAAGTAGAATGGGAGGGAGATATGACAATTTTGAGAAATAGTATTTTATGGCTTGGTTTAAGTAATGAATGATTATTGAAAAATATATAACATACAAAATGACAAACACATAAAAGTCGACGTTGACGCGACATACCGCCGACCTTTAAAATTCATTTTAAACTTGCAAATCTGATATGGGAAGAGGGGCTAGCTTGACTACCGGTCTCTTCAGGACTCCATTTTTTGTGCGAATGGTAACGACCCTAATGACACCATCTTCGCCAGGGTGTAACTCCACAATCCTCCCAAGAGGCCAGTGTAGAGGCGACGTATTTTCATTTTTTATTAATACCATGGTATCGGGCAAAATGGGAACTGAGGGATCAGTCCATTTGGACCGCTGTTGGAGACTGTGGAGGTACTCTTCATGCCAACGAGACCAAAAGTCTTGGTGAAGACGAATCAATAGTTGCCACCTGCTTAGGTGATTGAGTTTCAAGTGCTTCAGATCAGAGTCTGGAACACATGATAAGGGTTCTAGTGTCAAAAAATGACCCGGGGTTAGGACTGAGAGATCCTGGGGATCGTTGCTTAATGCAGACAAAGGACGCGAGTTGAGCACTGCCTCTACTTGGACCAGGACCGTATAGAGCTCTTCGTAATTTAAAACTTGTTCTCCTATGACTCGTTTTATGTGTGTTTTCATAGATTTGACTCCTGCTTCAATCAAACCGTTGAAATGTGCTCCGCTAGGAGGGTGATGTTTCCAGGTGATGGATTCAGACCTTGCAACCCTTTCCATGAGCTCTGCGAAATATCGATGCGCACCAATGAAATTCGTGCCGCAATCACTAAAAAGTTGACTGCAACGTCCCCGACGCGCTATAAACCGCCGAAAGGCGGCAAGGAAGGCTTCAGTGGACAAATCTGACGCTAGTTCCGCGTGCAAGGCTTTCGTAGCGAAACAGACAAAGAGACAAATGTAAGCCTTAGAGAGGGGCGACCGCTTTGTTTTACCGAGTTTAATGGTTAGGGGACCAGCATAGTCCACCCCTACTACGAAAAAGGCCTTGACCTGAGAGATTCTACATGCCGGTAAATTTCCCATAGGAGGTTGAAATGTGAGAGGTTTCAGTCGAAAACATTTCATGCATTTATGAACTATGCTACGAATTGCCCTTTTGGCAGAGAGAATCCAGAAATTTTGTAAGAGTAAAAATTGAAGTGCCTGAATGCCTGGGTGCATATTTAAATTATGTGTTTCTTCAATAATGAGTTCAGTCAGTCGACTCATACGCGGCAATAAGGCGGGGTGTTTTTTATCGTACGAAAGTTGAGCTAATTGCAGTCTACCGCCGACCCTGAGAATACCAGCGGTGTCTATAAAAGGAAACAATTTTCTGAGGGGTTTAGAAACGGGTAACTTTTTTTCGAGACGGGAAATATCATCGAAGAAGCATGTTTGTTGAGTGCGTTGTAATAAAAGTGAAAGTGCTTCTTGAATTTCGAATTGATTCAAAAATCCGTTTTTTTTATCTTTAGGGAAGCGCGTATTATGAATAAAGCGTAGAATGTATGCCACAATTCTTTTGACTTTTGCGAGGGATGAGAATTTGTTGAGCAGATGATCCAAGGAATCTAACGTTATGACCGCTATCAACGCTAATTTGCGCTCTTCTGTCTCAGAGTCATGGCTAGAACTCGGAATAGATAAAATAGGCCACAAATCAGATGACAACTTTAAAAATTCCGGGCCAGACCACCAAAGAGGATGATTACATAGCTCCGTGGGAAATAAGCCACGACTAGCACAATCCGCTGCATTGAGCTTAGTAGGAACATGACGCCAATGGGAAGGGGAAAGTTTCTCTTGAATATACGAACTTCTATTACTAACGAAAGTTTTAAACTTGTGTGGCGAACTTTTAATCCACGTTAGTGCCGTCGTAGAATCAGACCATGCATGAATATCACTAAGCGTGATCTTGTCCTTGTAAGTGTCACTAACGAAGGCAATGAGCTTTGCTAATAGAGCTGCAGAGCATAATTCTAGCCTGGGAAGTGAGATCCGTTTGAGAGGGGCTACCTTGGACTTGGCACAGATTAAAAATACCTGAGGTGGATCGGAACCAAAAGGGCAGAACCTAAGATAGACTGCCGCAGCATATCCTCGTTCAGAGGCATCACAGAAACCGTGCAGCGAATATGATCCAGGTACACTCAGAAGAATACGTCTGGGTAGCTGTAAGGACGATAAAAGCGGTAGTTCGTTGACATATCGCTCCCAGCTCGTTGAGAGTTCGGTAGGAGGATTATCATCCCATGATAATCCAAGAGACCAGAAATTCTGGATGAGAAATTTTGCATAAAACGTTAACGGTGCTAAAAAACCTAGAGGATCATATATTCTGGCGAGTTCAGAAAGGATAACACGTTTTGTGCCGGTGCGTTGGAGAGGTTTGACATTGTACGAAAAGGAGTCCGAGTAGGGGTGCCATTTCAGTCCGAGAATTTTGATAACATGATCGTGTTCAAAATCACATGAGAGAGACTCGTTTTGGAGATACTCTTGGGGTATATTAGAAAGAAGTTTCTGATCATTACTTCCCCATTTACGTAAAAGAAAACCACCTGCAGCCAATAATTCAATTATCTCCCTTTGCAGGGATAGCGCTTGGTCAAAAGAGTCGCAGCCAAATAACAGGTCATCAACATATAGGCATGTCTCCAGCGTGTGGGCAGCATCAGGAAATCGTTTTCTTTCATCATTACATAGCTGCAATATCGTTCTAATGGCGAGATAGGGACTGGAGGCAATTCCAAAACTCACAGTTTTCAACCTATAATCATCGATAGGGTCATTGGGAGAGAACCTCCAAACTATTCGTTGAAAATCTGTGTGTTCAGGTGAGACTAAAATCTGCCTATACATTTGTTTTATGTCTGCTGACAAAACATATGAGGGCAGCCGAAAATTTAATAATAGTGAAACAATATTCTGCTGTAATTTGGGACCAATCAAGAGAGACTCATTCAAAGAGGGAAAACCTGGCACCCTTGCTGAGGCATCCAGCACTACACGCAACTTAGTCGTAGTACTTTCGGGTTTGGATATTCCATGATGAGGGATATAAAAGCTATTTTTTGTTGAGAAGGAGTCAATAACCTTCTCCATATGATCACTTTCTAAATAATCTCTCATGAACACAGAGTATTGTTCATAGATATCTGGGTTATTTAGTAATCGTTTTTCCAACGACATAAATCTACGTAATGCGAGGGTGCGAGTGTCTCCAAAATAAGGAGGACATTGACCCCTAAAGGGCAAAGACGCTACATACCGGCCATTGTGGGTACGCGAGATATTTTCAACAAAATATTTTTCGCATGCTACTTCGTCCGGGGAAATGTGAGTGTTCTCTGGAACTTCCTCAATTTGCCAAAATGATTTGAGAATTTTGTCGAGATTATCTGACTCAGAAGTACATAAAAGAGAGTTGTGATGTGGTGAATTGATTGAGATACTGGAAGACCCCATCAAAACCCACCCAAAAATAGTTGCAAGTGCCATTGGCTGATTTTCATTACCAACCACACTATCATTGAGAAGTATGTGAGGAAAAATATCTGCTCCCAATAACATATCAATAGAGCTTGGAGAGTTGAAGTTGGGATCTGCAAGATTTAATCCCCGAACATGTGACCATGACGAGTCACAAATGTAAGAACTAGGTAGTTCTGAACAAATTTTCGGTAAAATCATGGCATCGAGAGTAAAACAGGGGTTGCCTTTACCGACATGATGAATGCGACAAATGACCGAAGTTGAAACTGGATTCATTTTCATCTGACCTATGCCGCTCACAGAGATTGGCGATTTGAAACGAGTTAATCCTAATTGATTCGCGCATTTCTGTGTAATGAAATTCACTTGACTTCCACAATCTAGTAAAACCCGGATCTGGTGAGAGTTATCGAAGATATCGTTGATTTCAATTCGTGCGGTAGCGAGTAGAACGCCCTGTACATTGGGCACGATTCCGGCAAAAGAGTTGGCAATCTCCGCCGCGGCGCCGTTGTCTGCTGTGTTGTTTTGCCTGACGCGCGAATCGATTGTATCTCCGTTCGCCTGAGTCGATGAATTCATTTCAGAATTCATGTGCAACAAGGTATGATGTCCTCTTTTGCCGCAGGTTCGACAGTTGGACCTTGAAGTGCAAAATCTTACGTTATGTTTGGTTCCTAAACAATTTAAACACCAATTATTGGCTCTAACGAAATCATTTCTTTCCTTTGCGGATTTTGACAAAAAGTTTTGGCATGTATAAATAGCATGATCCGAATTTTTACAAACAAAACAATACGATTTAGTCGCATTATTCGTAGTCGACATGAGCGCCGAAGCTCGAACTGGATTTTGATAGGTATTATACGAGGGGGGAGAAAAATGTTTTTTATCGGCTGGAGGCAGCTTTGTCAATCGCTGGCTGGCCCCTACGGTTTCTAGGGCATTACATCGCTGCGTGACAAAGTCTTTGAGGGATTCATAAGAAGGGATATCTGTTGAATTTTGCTTGAATTCAAATTGAGTCACCGTATGCGAATCAAGCCTCTTCATCAACAAAAAAAATAAAAGAAAGTCCCACTTGTCTACCGGAAATTGCATATTCTTAAGAGCTGCGATGTTTTCATCAAAGGTATCTATCAATTTGCGCAAATTATATGAATTAGCGTTAATATCTGAAATTCGAGTGCAATTATCAATCTCTTGAAGGTGAGCCGTCGCAATCAGTCGTTTGTTATGATATCTTTTATTGAGCGCCTTATATGCAATTTCATAATTGTCTCCAGTTAGAGTAGTACATTGAATCAATGATAGGGCTGGACCCTGCAAGGAGTTGCAGAGATGAGTGAATTTTTCAATATTTGATAGGTTAGGGTTATGATGCACCAGTGAATCATAAATATCTATGAAACCTCTGAATCTTTTATAATCCCCATTGAACTTGGGAACTTCAATTCGGGGTAGTTTAACGTTGGGTTGTACAACGATAGGGGCATTGTGAACGCTCTCTGGATCGCCAAAAAGTGTGTAATAAGTAGTTTCGATCGAGATGGCTTCATCTTCGAAAGCCTTTCGAATTTTTTCGTGATCATCAAGATTTGTACCGTCGACAATTGAGCCAAAGGTGAGAACATTTTGATGAGCCCTTTTAAATTCTTCACGAATAACGTCGAAATGCTTGTATGCGACTTTGAAAGCGCGATGATAGGCAACATTTGTTTCAGCCATAGTTGCATGTTGAAAAATTGTTTTTAATTCGTTGACATTCATGTCACGAAATGCTATGTGTTGCTTGAGTTTATTCGTATTAGTAGTCATTTTCATACACTATATTATAGATGTGAGAGTATCCAATGTAATATTTTCTTTGGAGAAAATTCTCAAAATGTCACCGAATTATGACTCAGCGATCTAAAATAATTCTACACCGAAAACTAAATTCTGATAAACAAATCAACAAAATAAATAAACAACCGTCTAAGAGGTGAACGTCGCAAAAAAAGGGAGTCACGAACGTCTTGAGGATTCCCGAAATAAAAACAGTCAGCCTTGGCGATAATTTACCACAGACCTATTGTTTTTACACTTTAGTGAATTTCTGCGAATGCGAGATATCGTAGAGAGAGAGAGAGAGCTATTGTGTTTGAGAGAGAAAAGGACAGCAATATGATATTATAATATTTTCGATTTAATGATTAAATGATCAATTAAATCAAGCCAAAAAATACCATTATTTTCAAGAGAGCATCCAATGGCTCGATGGACCAAAATGTTTTGAGATGGTGAAAATGGACTGTATATACGAGTGAGAATGAGAATTAGAACTTGGTGCCACTTAATACCTGGTGTGTGTAGATCTTCCGGTCTGTCTGAACTTTCCGGAATTGCAGCTTCAGCACGCAAGGATATGATATTCTGGATCCTGTCGTTCCCTGGACTGGACCGAATGGGCACTCGATACACCAAATTGAACAAAATGACGCGCGATCGCGATTATATTATACTTAAAAGGCACCGTTCCTGAGCAAGGAGGTTTCTTGGCCTCGTGTTCGTGTTCTGGTAGTAAAATCGTATTTTTGTTGATACATTCGGATGATTCCGGTGACGGACTCCGAGGATACGAAGCTTTACCAAGTAGAATGGGAGGGAGATATGACAATTTTGAGAAATAGTATTTTATGGCTTGGTTTAAGTAATGAATGATTATTGAAAAATATATAACATACAAAATGACAAACACATAAAAGTCGACGTTGACGCGACAAACTGAGTGGATTGTTTGAATGAGGATTCCAATTTTTGATCGTGATTATCTTTCGTCATTTTAACAGAGACATTCAATTCGCGTTGAAGGTTAGCGCCGAGTTTGATAACGTGATACGGTTGATTGCTCTCGTTATCGGAAGGAAGTTGTGTTTGCTTTGGCCAACCGAAATATTATGTTCTCTATCGAAAATCTGGCCTTTGATCTGCTCTCGAGATCTCTCTTTGTGTTTCCGTCCACCAGGATCCGTTTACTCAATCGGAAAACCTTTTATTGACCGTCGTATCGACATCAGAACTGAACTGAACCACATGGTGAACAGGGTAATTCACGGTCGATGGTACGTTAGACGTTTATGGAGAACGCAACGCATGATTCTTCTGAAAATTTCGCATCTTACATTTTATCACCTGTTCTATCGATCTAAAATATTTTCGAAATTGCGACGTTGCCGTTTCTATCGATAAGTCCTAGCAACTTCATTTTTTTAAATGGAATACCCCGTATATTAACAAATTTTTACAATTGAATTTTTATTACAATACTCTTTTGTTGATGAATTCCTATACCTATCTCTATCGGTTTCCAAGATGAAAAATAATTTGTGTTAAATATGATCCAAAACATATCCCTAATTGAACTTATGTGAATCAGGGCTCTCGAATCATGAAGAGTTAATATTTCAGTGGTGGTTTAGATAGGCTTGATGTATTCAATTTACTCTGAGAAATCGCCTCCACAGGGCGTGCTGAAATTATTATTATATCCGTTGATCATAAAAGTGGTCAAAAGTTCATTTTTTCAAATGATACCCACTGTTTTCCACTCAATAAATTGGAAGACGAATGAAAATGCTAGAAGATGACATAGCATGTCCCTATACCTAAATCATCAAGTTTTCTTAATAAAGCCGCTTCTGGTGAAAAATATAATTTTATGAAAAAGTTAATTTCAGATAGCTATGGAAATATCAAACTCATGACAGTTTGGTGACATTAATGACTAATTCAGTAATTGTTATTGACAGTGTTTCAAAAAATCTCCCAGAATGAACGCGAATATCGATTATTCAAACGAAGTTATCATGAAGTTATTTATTATACACGGACAATGTGATCAAATCATTGCCAGAATTCGCAGAAAATTCAACCAAGGTTATCCTGAATTGACACCAATGAACAAGAGGTAGTTTGTAAGATTACAGAATAATTTCATCAACTGTGGCTCAAAGTTTCCAACAACTCTATAAAAAATCAGCTTATCTAGCATATCTAGGTGAAAAGCTAAATTCACTGTGAAAGTACAGAAAATAACAGAATTAGGAGGAACGAAAGTAACAAAAGTATAAACAAAATATCACATTTTCACAATAAATGCTCGAAATGTTGTCCATCACATTCCAAAACATTTTGAAATATGCTTTTGTACGCGACTCGTGGTTGCCTTTTGAATTCCATGAGGATCCAAATCTTCAATACACCGCACTATTCGCCGTCGCAGTTCTTCTTTGGTAGGCACTGGAGTACTGTACACCCTCTCGTTTAAAACACCCCATAAAAAAAGTCAAGCGGCGTGGGATCAGGTGATCTCGGTGGGCAGTCCCACGGACCTGAACGGTCAAACCAACGATCCTCAAACATTTCGTAAAGTTTCCTGGAAAATTTCTGAGTTGAATGAGCTGGCGCCCCGTCCAGTTGGAACCATGAATTCCTACATTCTACTAAAGGCAAATTTTCGAGGGAATCTGTCACAGTCGTCCTCAATATTTGAATATATTTCTCAGCATTCAGTGTGCCATCGTAAATGAAAGAGCTGATTTTATTATTTTTTGAAATACAGAAAACATGCAGGTCAAATTTTACTTGAAAACCCATTTCTTTTGTTATATGAGGATTATGATCATTCCATTGAAAATCCCATCCCTCGTGAATTTTGATTCGTCGCTCTAAATTATTTCCGACAAAAATTCCGAATCCTCCTGGGTATGCATTGAAAGGGCTTCGCAAAAATGCACTCTCCGCTCGAAGTCTTCTGCATTGAGAGCTTGGGCTAATTTTCTTACTGTGAATGTTGCGGTTGTGACTGCAGCCATTTCGAAGTTTCAATTCATGATTGTTATCAAGCATCTCCGATATTCCTGTTTCAATTCAGGACTACATCGTCATTTCCAGTGGAAAAAAAACAATGCTGAATAGTGAGCGTATTTTTCATGTGTTAACAACACACACAGAGAAGAACATTCATTTTCGAGGAACATCGTATCAGTCAGCGGTGGTATTCAAGAAAAGGAGAAAGGTGGTGAAATCCCTTCAGAAAGTTTGAGGGATGTAAGCACCACGAAATACTTCACTACGCAAAGAATTATATCGAGTTGTATGATACTGAGCGCAGTATATTATAGTGAGACACTGTCTCACTATAATATACTGTTTTTAGCAATAACTTGACAAAATGATTGAAGTACATCGAGGAAGTGAGATTGCGAACAGAAAATTTCAATAAAATCACCATTTCACCGTGATGTGATTATATCCAAGGTGTCAATCTCATTGAGATTGTCAGCGCCACATATAACCCAAACACAGTTTCCTGCGGAGATACGATCGATAAATTTGAGCAATGGGCAAGCAAGGAGTTTCAATGCATCAGTCCGAGAGAGTTGGGTGCGGTTCAGAGGTGGACATCATTGAATTTTTTTCATCTGTTGACAACACAGAAGGAAAACCCATAATGTTCAAGGAAGGCCAGCAGTGGAATTCTGGGAGAGAAGGAAAGAGGTGTTGGAATTTTTCTTGAACGTTTGGAGGTTGTATGCATCGGGAAAGACTTCACTGGGCAAATAATTCCGCAACTTTGCCGTTCTATTGATGAATGATACTTGGTATCGCGAAGTTCGACAGGTATTAAGACTGACAGTGTAGGGGTGACCAGTCTGAGCTCGACTGGTTTGTCTACTAGGAATCGTAGGTGGTGGCATAATCGATGATATATCCGTTGAGCACCTACCATGAAAGTATCAGAGTTCAATGATTCAATGATTTGGTTAGTAATGTATCATCGATTAGGAGAATACCTCTCTTCTGAATTGTATCTGAAAGCTCAAGCACATGTTTCGGCTCAGCTCCAAACATGTGAACAGTACTCCAGAACATGTCGAATTGTGGAGCAATTTTCGCAATGGACCTCACATGAGCGTCTCATGAGAGAGCGCTGTTCGTGGTGACACTCAGCATGGAAATCAACGACCTCATAGGAACAGGTACCCGACATCAACAGATTGGACATTGTGTGATCTGCCTTCCTGATGAACATACAAGCTCGAGTTTTTGTTGCAGTGAACTTTACTAGATTTTCAGATCCCCATTCAAGAATTCTTATCAGATCCTCATTTGAAGCACCGAGCTGTCTTCTTCTTGCACCTCTGTCCTCATTGAGTTCTAGAGGAGAAGGCGGAATGAAGTATACCATCATTCACAGAGCAAGAACGAAGTTGGTGCCAAGACAGAGCCTTGTGGAACACCAGCATTGATCGTCATTGTATCAGACAAGACTCCGTCTACCACCACGTGGAGTGATCTATAATATAAAATAAATCATATCATGATGTAAACTATTATGAAAATCATATAACCAATTACATATTTCGGTTGAACCATGTTGACGAATATGATTTCCAGGCATTCAAGAGATTGGAACCAAAAAAATTGGTCGGGCTGGATAATATCCCATATTCCATAATATTCAATGAAAGCATGTTCTGAATGGCTGGAACTATTACATATATTCAGTATCTCAATGAAAACTCAAAAATTTGCAGAGAAATGAAAAATAGCTATATGTATTCCATTTTCCGAATCAGAAAATGAAATTGCCAATTACATAGGAGTTTCTGTATGATGAACTTTACGCACATATCAGAAACACTATTGATCCATGCCAACATGGCTTTGTCAATGGAAAAATCTATAAATACAAATTCATTCATATTCACAAATGATGTCTTGAAAACTTTTGGAAATTATTATCAACTGGATACTATTTTTACGAATTTCTCAAAGGAGTGGATCATACTATGCTATTCTTGAAACTTAACGAATTCGGTATCAATAATCGTCTCATAAAAAATTATCTCCTGGATAGATATTCCGTGGTGGAATTCGTGAGATATTTCACTGATTACTTTTACATCAATTCAGGTGTTCCACAAGGATCGAATTTAGGACCCTTGTTATTCACATCATTCATCAGTCCATCAGTGCATGAGGTTATCAGGAAACTACGAACTGCAATTTTTTGAGAAATATATATTATAGGGAATGTGAAAAACACTATGAAAATACAAATGATGATGGAGAGTTCAAATTTACGGAAAAGAAAGAGTCCCTTCTAGGGAACGTCATGCATAATGAGTAAAACATAACATCAGAAAGAGAACATCAAAACAAAGATTAACAGATATATCATTTCATATCATTCATATCATCATATCATACGTAAAAAAACAATGTTGATGCAGATGAAATTCGCCTTTTTCTTACGAGAAACACAGCTTCTATCAATTTCTAAAAAATGAACCAAATGATTCAATCTGTCAAATTTCGAGTCGACAAGCAACGCCGGTGTTAGTCTCTCCTCACTTGACTCCACTCCGTTTGAATAGAGTGAAGTTTGCGCTAAGTTTCTTCGGAATGAGAGTTATTAAGAGCAAACTGGAATTTCAGGATGAATGATTCTCATCAGTAGCCAAGACACATCAAACAAGTAGACGAAAATTGGCCACCACTATTTTCTTTGTCGTATTCTCGTTCTGTGATTTCCAACCATGTTGTCTAGTTCATCTACTCCACCCATTCCACGATTATAGTTATATTTCATATGCCAGGTTGCGGAACGTTCATTTTAGACTTGATCCATCTACAGTAGCGTGGTGTCGTTTCAGTTGCAGATGTACCAGAGTTTGGAGCTGCTGCCACCACTTTGTTGTCTTTCATTGAACAACCAAAATATCTTCAGATGACACTTGATGTGATGCGCCCCTTTCTGCTATATTCCACTCTTTTTTGGACTTCAGAGGGCATTTCTCTGCTCGATTTCCTCTCAAGGGTCCGGTCGGGCAGAATCCTTCCTGTGACAAATGAGTGAGCTGCTCCGAAGATGTAAAATAGTTATCGTTCTGGATGACACTAAGTGTTTATAGAAAACGATGGCACATCAAACTTCCATTTCCTTTGTGGCTTTGACTTTTGCTCATTCCGTAGATTTCCAACTTTTTTTCCAGTACTGGCTGATCCAATTCTCCAGTTACCAAATGGAAGAGTGGAAGTTCTTCTTCTGAATCATATTCTGGTGGATTTTTTTGTGAAAAAAACTGGTTCACATTCTGTACGTGAAATTGACGGACCAAAATGGTTTGGATCAGCCTCATGCTCTTCATCATTTCCTGGTCCTTCTTCCTGGTCAGTTAGAACACCATCGTCTATGGGGTTTATATGAACATCAGCTCCCTCAAGCTCATCTTCGGCAAGTGCTGCTCTTGAATCATGAAGCGATAACCTGAAATGGATGAAATTTCAGTAATGATATTCTGAAATATATCACTCTCAGTGTATGTCGTCCCCTATAAGGGACGACTATATTCAGGGCCATATAACGGAACAACGTATAATAAAATTGAGTGTGAATTGTAACTGACTCCTATACTATTCTCCTTCCTAACAATACGTTCCTTCAGAATAATTATCATATAACTTATGAAATATAACGAAAACTCTCCCGCCACGCCTAGTTGAATATAAACTGCTATCTATCCTAAATTTTCTACGTTACAAATTGATCACGACAAATTTCTGAAACCAGCTCCTTATCGCTTCTGCCGTACACGCAGAATATGAGAATGATATATCCTTTGTGTCAAAATGTGTCTATGCATTGGGCATGCGCTGTGACCACGTTTCATAGGCGTTCCTTATGTGGGACCATATGCACTTATGGGATTCAACGATCTCACCACATGTTCACATTTTTCGAAGGGATTCCTGTTTACCGATGACACCAAATGCTTCAAGGAGATAGAGACAGTGAGAGATTGTGTTGAATTACAAAAAGATATCGATATAATTTCCGGATTTGATAATTGAATGAAATCGAATGAATTGCTGAGGTATTCATACTATGAAGTGGAACATAAATGGCCGGACTATACAAAAATCAGATCTATGGAGTTGAGAAACCAATTCAGAATTTCACCTTCGTTTATCATATTGAATGCATGTCATATTGAATAAGTGAACACGTTGACTGCCAAGGGGTTTCGATTAGTCTGGCCCCAGCCTAAGTCTGTAATGCGTTAGGCGATAGGAACATGAGGAATTCTCACATTTTCATCAAATTTGCAACCCAATTAGTATTTCTTCCACAAAGAAGAACATTATGACTTATATCGTAGTTGGCGTCCTGGACGACGTAGCATATCCAGACGTCAACTACGAGTGATATCGCACTGACCCCTCCTAAAAGCTCCAATCGCGATAGGGGTTCAGACAAGTTCAATCGTGAAGATCGAAGAGAACATGAGTTATCATTTCGTTTTATTCATTCACGCATGCAAATCATGTCTCCAAAGAGAGAGAATCTCAATGAAAGTGAGTTAGAACAATATGCGAATATGAGCGAATCCGATTGGGAAGAATGTCTAGAGGATTATTCTGATATCGAGGAAGATTATAAGCCGACAGATTCAAATTCACATGGAAGTGATGATTCTGATAACAAACGAATTGAAATGATGGAGAGTGAAGTTGCAGACATTCAGCGGCAACGTATATCAGATGATGAAATACTTTTGTGTGAAACGAAGCAAAATCCAGTGCAATTCGATTTTCGATTGGATAGTGGCCTGCAACAGTTTACGTGACTTTTCAGTTTATTAACTTACCTTTTACTATGTCTAAATTTTATATTGTACCTGAAGTTAATAATTATTATTATTATTATTATTATTATTTGACTCCCAAAATCTGACCATTGGAAATCCCTTGGATCTTCTCTTCACAGATGATTTTTTGAATCTTCTTGTTGTGCAGACCAACTTGTATGCTCATCAAGAAATATATAAACAGAGGCCAATGAGGAGACTTTCGAAGTGGAAATTAGGTTTTTCCTTGGTTAGTTATTACATAAGGGCCCATGCACTCTTTCGAACATTATTGGAAAACCGATAGTCTTCATGAAATGAAATTTTGGGGTTCTGTTATGAGCCGTAATCGATTCCAAATGATTTTACAATTCCTTCATTCTGCTGATAATTGGATAGAGAGCAATGACAGATTCCATGAAATGAGGCCAGTATTGAACTTCAATCAAGTCATGCATGAGAAATATGTTCCATACAGAAGTTTGTGTATAAATGAGTCCATGGTACTTTGGCGAGGAAGACTGTTCTTCAGGCAGTACATGGAGAATGAAAAACACAAATACGGTGTTAAATTCTACGAATTGTGAATCGAATGAGATGGTTCTGGAAATCGAAATATATTGTGGCAAGTCCGAGGTATCAACTGAAATGGGTCATGCTTCTGATGTAGTGTTTTATTTGATGGAACACTACTTAAACGAAGGTTACATGTTATTCACAGATAATTCTTATAACTATGTCAGACTTACGCAGAAACTCACTGATAGAGAAACATATACCTGCGGGACACTGAGATCCAATAGGAAAGGGAATCCGAAAGATTTGGTAGCGAAGAAACTGAAAAAAAAGTTCGGCTGCATGGACAAGACACGAATCAGTTGTTGTGTGCGAGTGGAAAGACAAAAGAGACGTTCTCACCATACCAAATATGCAGTTTGCTGTACAGCACTCCGAAAAGCCTCGAAAGTAATCTGGTCCTAACCAAAATATTTCCAGATGAAATTGCTCTGCAGCAGAAATGTTGATGAAGAATGATGTTGCGATGGTAAAACATGGGAATAATGGTGGGCTTGATGGTTAATCGCTTATGTTGGAATCTGACTTCCTTGGTCATTAAATTAGTAGACGACAAGACGAAGATTCTCGAGATTCCGGAACAGAAGAAATATCACCACGAGGAGAATCAAAGGAAGTATTGCCTGGTGGGGTTGACAGTTTGAGGGCTCGAATGAAATCGTGTGTCTCTCCGATGTTTTAATGGGTTCAAAAAATAAGTGATGATTCTACATTTTCCATCTATGTATTCCCATGAGAACTCACGTCTGAATTTGCCGCGAATGTCACTTTTGCGAAATACATCTCGCACAAATATAACATAAAAATATGTTGCGAGAAGAGTTAGCGATATGCATTATCTACTCAACTCTATTGATTTCTCAAACTACCGCGATGGTAGGGTCAGTTTAGTGCTCAGTTGAAAAAGCGTCATTCAAAATTCATATCTCTCATCAACTTCTTGGGACTGAATATTGACACCACACTAAAATTTGAAGGCCACATTTTTAATTTAGCTAAAAAGCTAACGTCTGGCTGTTATGCCGTACGAGTCACATCTAATGAATTAGGCCTAACTGCGGCAAAGAATGTTTACTTCTCGCTTATTGAATCTCACCTACGTTACGGTATTTGTTTCTGGGGCATGTGCACGAACTATTTATTCGATAGACTTTTTATTCTCCAAAAAAGAGCACTAAGATATATGTGCACAGCTGACTCGAGGGATTCATGTAGACCTTTATTTTTTGTTCATAGAATACTGCCTCTGTCCTGCATTTTCATTTTGGAAACCGTTTGCCTAGTTCAAAAAAAATATAATGAATTCAGATATGAGTCAACGACATATAACACCCGCAGCTCTTCCCATAACATTAAACTACCTATCCCAACATCAACACTAACCAAGAATTCTATAATTTACGAAAGCAAGAAGCTGTTCAATCATCTACCCTTGCACCTAAAGCAAATAGAAAACGAACAAAAGTTTAGGAAATCGGTAAAGAAGTTTCTATTGGAGAAAGTGTATTATAATCTCACCGAATTCTATCAGGTTGCATGATTCTAAAATAATGCTACCGAATTTCAAACTTGCTGGTTTTAATGTATATTTGTCTTTATAAACAAATTTGTGAATGTTCATACATATTTTTACTTTTTTACATTTTTACTTTTATACATTTTTACATTTTAAACAATTTTATATATTTACACATTTTTTAACATTTGGACATTTTTATACTTGAATATTTATATTTATTTTCTACATAGACTATGCTTTGTAAGCACGATCAACACTGTCAATAAGAATTTATTCTTCAGGCAATAAAGTACATTTTGATTTGATTTGATTTGACTTTTGTTATTTGCACATATTTTACGTTTCAAATATAATTCAATGTGTTGTTCTTAGCTTATATGGCATTTTACCTTTTTTCTTTTTCTTAACTGTGACTGCTATTGAACTAAGTTCAAGATGTTTTAAAGTGTCTCTGCATACATAACTATAAATTTTTCTGCATTTGTTACACACCTTTATGTACCTTATGTTTACTCAGATTGATCTGTTTCCACACTTTGTCAATGAGAATTCTTTTCTTCCGACAATAAAGTATATTTTGATTTGATTTGATTTGATTTGGATCATTTCTGATAATTTTTCTGATGTGCACTTGGTACTGAAACAGAGTGGGAAGACAGTTTCAGTTCTATAAAAAACGATTATATGATATTCAAGTGATAAGTATTCGATTCATATGCATCAACCCACTTGTAAATATTGTTCGTCCAATGGGTTTGGGTATATTACTCATGAATATACTCCTATATTATTTCCTTGCGATCATCCCGTGTTCTCTTTCACAAAATTATGTTTATGAATACAAAATCTCAAATCACGTCCTGAACCAGTGGATAATAGTTATTGTTCATGGTATTAGTTGGTTTCTGAAGAATGTTTCGAGTAGGTACCTTCTGCCTCGAAGAAAATTTTCATCGTCATCTTGAGACATTCCCTGTCACGACGAGGTTTCCTGTGGAGAAAACTTCCGGCGAGGAGCACACTCGATGTCGCTTGTGATAGCTGCACACGTGCCCGGGTTGGCAGGTGATTTATACCAGTTTCTATAATAATAAAGTGGTGATTTCCTAACCTTCGTCTGATAGAGTTAACATTTTGTATACCAATAAACGCTGTGATTTTTGATGACGAGTCCTGCTCACAATGCCCTCCTGAAGAACGGAGAATTTCTCCGATGCTAAGCAACTCTGAGACACAGAGGTGTGTTCCTCCTTCCTTCGTTTCCTTTGACTTCCATATCGAACGCTCGTTCTATTGAAATAGGATTTTCTGGTATGACATCAAACAATTACAACTATCTATGACCACCATTGCCACCACGACCACTTCAATATACTGTTTCTTCTCTTCCCTTCAATGTCGCATTGGGAACAGTCATCACGGCTCCGTTTTCCGCTCAGAAATGGATCAGGAATCAGGAATCAAAAATGCCGTGAGCATTGATGGTATTTTTGTTATAAGATAAAAATACGTGACAGTTCGTCATCTTGGAAAACACCTCACCTCAATCAACCCAAAACTTTTGAAGTCATGATAGAATTTCTCAGCCAACTCAAGACATTACATTAATGATAACATGACCTCAGATATAGCAACAACAGGAATCAAAAATAATAACAACCCTACCTGACTAATCAAAGAATTCCGAAGTCATGGGAAATTCCGATGTCACCAGAAATTTTGAAGTAGTGAACAAATTTCATGAGGAGACTTTTGAACAGAATATTCCAGTGGAAAAACAATCCAGTCATGGTTTTCTGAAGAAATAAACAAAAATACTTTTCTGTTCCTTATTTTTCCAACCAACAATTGTCATCATTGTCAAGATATATTGAGTGACAATGAGTTTTTATGGCAGTAACAAATTATTATCCCTCTGGGGCAATGAGAAAATTCAAGTTTCTACCGTGATGAAAATAATAGGCTCTCCGAAGGCACCAATTTTTAATCAGCACAAACTTTTACCCTCTCAGTTAATAATTCTCAATTTTCCGCAAAACAAATTAATTGAATCCAGTTAGAAAATGCAATTTTCTGAACTCCGGTCTGCGGTCCTTATTCTTGTGTAAGGATTATTAAAAAGGATGCTAATGAAATAACTTTTTTCTGGTTATGAACCGACCGTATTTAATTCCAATATTTCGTATATTCGGAACTCAATTTCGATGAGGATGAGCTCATGTTATCACTGATAACTCATATGGACACATAAAGGAAAGCGTTTGATAAGAACAAAAAAAAATCGTTCCATACTGTAACATAATTGATTCAATGTGATATAATTCAGAGCAATCTTCAGTATTTCGGACAACAAAATTTCATTTTGTATACCGTTATTGAGGTATCAATCATGATGATGATGATGATGCCTTCCTGATAACATTGATGTCATATTTATTTCTTTTGGTGCCGTGCCGGAAATCTTCTGAAATGTTCTTGTTCACCATTGGTAGAAGAGATAGACATTATTGGAATTTTTTGAAAACTTCAGAGGTCGTAAGCATCAAGGGAAGATTGCTCACCTTTCTACGATATCCTAGAGAGGTCAATGGATTCGTTAGTATGGTATCACCGACTAGGAAGCGGAAGTAATCTTCTGAATATAATCTGAGAGTTACAGTGTATGTTCGGGAGCATTACTTTACTTTTTATAACTGCCAAATATCACTAATAGGTATCGAAATGAGATATGTTTCAAGGGAAAAGGGAGCGATTTCAGTTGTGGTCCAGTAGAACACCCTCAAATGGATTGAATTCGAGAAAATCCCTTGGAAAGAATTGAGATCATGAAGCTGAACCTTCCATGATTGAATCAATAATGTACGAGATCATGTTTTCCAAGATAGATCACCAATCTGGAATTGAAATAACTGTACATCGATATCCCAAACGGTTCGCTCGGAAAATCATATATGAAAATCTGCATATTAAATATATTTCGATAGTCACCGCTATATTTTTTCAATTTTCACTCCCCATTTCCAACCAGTTGGAATTACCGATGTCCAAATACGATTGTCCGAATACGATTGGTCCATATAAAATCAGGTATTTCATAGTGATGCTCTATTTCTCCATGTTGTTATTTGATATTCATCAATTATATCTTTGTGATAGTCACACATTGTTGCATGGAAAGATATTTGTTCAGGATGTATTTTTCTCTTGCTATAATCTAATTGCATCAAAATTCACAATTTTGGTTGCACATATTTCCACTCAAAATATATATTTCGCCCCGCGACACTATGCAATGCAAGAGGTGATACGCCACTGCCAGGAGCCTCCAAAATATCGGAGATACTGGCTAGTCCCAAAAAAGTGCGCATATAGAACAAGAAATAAATATATCTCCGACTGGCACTTCACTTCGAGTTTTCGAGACCGATATCTAGCGCGACCCGATCGGAGAGTTCACAATTTTCTCTTCATAATACCGTATAGTGTCATGTCTACAATTGAACACTCGTGACGATAATAATAATATGTGCCTCAACCCCACGGACGTTCGCGATTCTCAATACTAGCCAGGAGAAGAACAGCTGTGAAGAAAAAGCAATTGGTTAGTCCCTCCTTGCATTGCCGATCATCAATTCTCATGTATGAACTTCTATACAACCTACAGTAAACAATATTGTACATACAAAAATGATTGTCAGAAGTGATTCGCTTCCGAACAGATTGTAATTCATCGAAAGCAATGTCTATTCTTGAACAGATATTTCTGACAGATATTATCAAAAATGCCCTAGGTAGAGCTGGATTTATGAATATACAACCTATGGATACGATGAGAATCCTTTCTAGTCTCCAGTTAGTGCTATGGGTGCCCTTCTCACTCAGTGGAGATGAGTCGGGACTAAATTAGATCTCAAAAAAGCGCCACCCGCTATATACCCAAGCATAACATATAATTAGGACAGCTGGAGGACTAAAGTGGAAAAAGAGATATTACATCTGATGGGAATTCTCAAGGAAAACTCACATTCGAACAAAAGGAATATTCAATGATCAGTATTTACGGAGTTCTGAATTTCCCCTCCCATATGTTATTGAAAATGTACAGTGCAGTCTGAGGTGATGCATAATCAAACGATAAGAAAAAATCTCCGGTATATAATCCCAATCCCATAGAATATACCTCATTCAAACACTTATTTGTACAATGGAAATGCCTTTTGATTCCTGAAAGTTCTGATCTCTGGCTCATTAGTTCTGGTTCGAACTGTCCAACATGGAGTGGAATGTTTCGAATAATTGAAGAACGACATTATAATTTTGCCTTCATCAAGGTACCTATCAGGATTACCTGTCATAGAAACCAGTACAAAAGTACGTTCGACCATAATCAACCCACTTGGGTATATGGCCATACTCAAAGTTTTACAGTGTGAGAATTCATCAAGAGTTCGATCATTATAAGCTTATTTACACTCAGTGGTGATATGATGAGGTTGATAGAAATGAAGTGGAACGGTCCAACCTTATTTCCAAGGATGAACTGCTACCGGTTGCGATGGTACTTTTCAATAGGTATCCATGCATCAGGATGTCAGGAATTCAGGAGCTGTTACTAATACTCCTATGGTTCGGATTCGAAATGGAAATTCATTGATAATCCAAAGATCCAAAAGTAATTCCAACAAGAATAAGGTATTTCTGAAAGCCTCAAAAATATAGAAAATTTCCAGAAACGTTAATACTTGGAATTTCACTACCAGCCTAAATTATCGTACTTCTCACGTACTCTCGTGATCAACTTGAAACAAATATCAAATGTTGAATATCATGGATATCCCCTTTTTCTTGGCTAAAGAGGAGATCCTGCGACCCAGTTAGCTCGGCGTTGTACAAGGGAAAGAAAGCTCAAGCTCGGAAAAAGACGGGTCAGAAATGCCTTATGACTTTCTATGAGTTTCTTGTGACGATGACAGATTAGTCAGTTCTGTGAGTTTCGTGTCTGGAATGACCTCGGAACACCTAATTATGAAAGGCTGGTAAATACCTATCCGTCAAAACCTGACAAATCGGTGACGTAATACTCTTTGCGGTTACGATTCAATCACAACTCGGCTGAGTGCCATACCGACGACAAAAGAAATAAGAAGCATAGAAAATGTTAGGTTAGTACCTTTGACTCCGACAGAAATATAAATACTATCATTGTGAATATTTTCGATATTCTGGTTCCACCCCATCACCTGGTGACAAATCATCAAACATTGGGGAAGAATAAAATATAGCGATCATGGACTTTTATTATATCAATGCTATTGTTCGAAATCGGTCTATTCAGGAGAAATATCTTCGACAGAAAGAATGAACTCTAGTTCAACCAAGAGTTGGCAATTCGAGGCATTCCCTGAAAAAAAAGAACGGTATACTAGAGTGTACCTTGTTTGTAATATAAATATTACTATTATATACTGAAATCTTGAGTGCATCGTCGAGGACATGCAACATAAAAGAGACTGTGTGAATGTTCTTTGTGTGAGATTAATCTAGATTGGATATCATTTATTCATCCAAATCGAGTCCAGAGACAACTGCGAGGAGGCGTGAGGCAGAAGTGCTAGAGAATTTGAGCGGTCTATTGAGAAATCCATAATTCGCATCAGGCAGATCGTCGCGAAATATCGATTATAGATGTACCATATGTGACCTGAATATTTTTCCACAATGAAACGTTTATTGGGAACGTGAGTTGGACCGATCTGAGAATAAACCGGTCCATAGAGACAAGTTCCTTATTTCCACTCACTAGTATCTAAAGCTTCTTGCTACCTACTTATTTACAGGTGAATTATTGTGAGTGAAATGCTCATTACAATAAAACCGGTTTTTTTTCTAGCATTCCTCCATATCTCGATCCGAAGTAGCGAACCAATCGAGAAGAATACCAATCGTAAACAAGGACGAATTGTGAAATCAATTGGGATTTCTGGACTGGAAGATATTATTTCTATCACCTCTTAGCCAAACTACTTCTGTGGGTTAGGGTCCAATATTACACCCCATTAACTTTCATGCTCCATTTCAACTTTGTGGGAGTCAACGAGTGAACGTAATAAATTGATATGGGGATTTATATCAGCTGGGTTACATGTACAGATGACCCTAGTCGTCAATATACATTTCTAAATATCACATGAATCAGTATGATGACAGATTAGAGAGATTTCAAAATTACATGTTCCATTATTACTTCAACATTATGACGTTCCTGACGTTGGGGAATTTCAAATAACATTTTTGGCACTTTGTATTCACATCCGAAATGCGTTAGGTCAGCTCGTTACTCAATTTTCATAACGAAAACTCAACTAGAACCCTTTTCTGAACAAACTTGTTATGCATGGATAAAGAAAGAGTCTCTTTCTGTCCTGCATTCTAATTTTTCTCGCTTAGTACCAAAGGAAATTACAGCCTTTTTGACCCCTTGTTAACATTTCACCTGGATTTGCATGCCATGTAATTCAGCCGGTATCAACCTATGTATTTGCATTCTGAATGCTGTAATTTGTATAATAGGATGTTGCATTATTCGTCGCCCGAATTTCTGTTCACATTATTCGAAAACAATACCTTTTTAACTTTATTCTCGGAGCTCGTTCTGCCTGCTGCAGTCAAATGAGAATAATTGATATACAATACTCATAGCATCATTCATTAGGATTGAATTAGAGTATTATCCCAATTTGGAATGGAAATATTTGTTTCCGACCACACTAATGAATCTTCATCGTAGACATAGTAGATAACTCAGGTGATTGTGGAAGTTTCTATTGCAAATGTATTTAACAAAAAAATCGGATTTTCCTCCTTACATATCCAGGAAGTGGAAGTGAGATGTACTTTATTTTTCCTGTATCTCTATCCTTGGATCAGAATAGCACCACTTTTACTCGACCGAGAGATATTCATTGTAGCGTGACAATTCATTTCGACGTTTTGGACGCTATTTCATCGCATTCCGAAAAATCTGAGTGCTGTTTAATAATACTGCGCGATTTTGACTCTCTGTGAAATGTCTGAGAGAGTTGATTTTGAATCGTTTTTTTTTATATCTTTATGGAGTACGCTATTATTATTAGTACGACACTTACGCCACTGACAGCTTCAACATGCGCATATTACGACACGCTATTGTAGACGGCGCTATTCTAGTCGGCGCTATTATTTCGCAGCGTTATCATGTCGCGACGCTATTTTGTGACGTGCTATTTTGTCCGACGCTATTATGTCGCTCGCTATTCTGTTGAGCGCTATTTAACAACAGAGCCACTAGAAATAATGTTTTCGAAACCGACGATGGAAACGAAATACAGAATTTATGATATTTCGTTGAAATAAGTGAAGCTGTGAAGTAAGTGCGGCAGTAACGTCAATGCAATGTGAATTTGGCAGGTCGGTGAAGTAGAAATGGCCGTTAACTAGCTAACTGTATGCGGTCACAAAGAGAGTCTGACATGAAAATTACATAAACTGTCACAGGATCAAATACATCAATTCATTAGCTATGAGCTACGTATCAGTTTCCCTTGAAATATCTAGAAAAGAATCATTATTGCAGGGAATCCAGACAAAACTTGAATATTGTCATATGTACATCTTTAACTGAACATCTCATGAAGCTCCTCCCACTCTACCATCTCAGATCAGGCATAAAATCAAGATGAGTTAGTTCCTTTCGAGCAAGAGTTTCTGTGCCAAATTTGGTCAAACATAGACTTCCTGAAAAATACGAACAATTAGTCACTAGGAAATCCTACCTAAGTTATCTTATATCATCACCTCACTATTTGGTCGGACAGAGACTTCCTGAATGATACAAAAAATCAATTACTACCTAAGATATCTTGTATCATCAGCTTACTATTCTTCTGACAATTTCAACCAAGTCGAACTCTTGTTCACATTTGATTTTGATTTGTTTGCTGTTCAACCTGAATTATTGCCGCATATTTGGAACTTCTGACAGTTCCAGGAATTATCCAGAGTTTTCCGAACGAATCTGAGGAATTCAATATAATTGAATATCAGATGAATTCAGGAAAATCATGTTCTTGGCCATTGTCATCAACTCCATCATTTGATAAATGTCCATCATCAATGTTATCTTCTGATGTTTGGCAGCTGTCGTTTCTGGTCGTCGTCAGGCCAATTCATTCGTGTTGAATTTAACAATTATTCTTGGGAAATTTTGAAAGATGATTATCAATTGAGTTGTTCTAAACGATTGCTCACTACAGTGGATATAATCTTTCTCTAATTTCCAAAGTTTGATCTTCCATCACCCACTAAGAGGCCACCCAACTCCTTCAGGCCTCTTCTTCGGTTACCTACCTGGTAATTATGTCACCAAACTATTCATCAAGATCTCTGGTTAACAAGGACTACATACCCTGTGTTATTCTGGAGGACACAGTGAGGACTTATAATTGCTCCAAATCTTGCATTTGTGCAGATCGAATCCCTGACAAAGCTGAACTACACCTGCTCGCTGTGGCTGTGTGGTAGCAAATCAACCAGATAAGGATACCTATTTCAGTATTATTTTTTCTGTGACTGGAAATCTAGAAACTGTACACTGATTTCGATCATGAGGGTACGTGAATACATACTTTGACTACTTTTGCAAGTACTATATGTGATCTGTTACTGCTTTCACTGTTATCATTTTACACCCATTATTGCATCATAGAATCACTATTGGTAAGCTAGGACTTGGTCTCTGTAGTCAAATTATATTTCTGTGAAGTACCTATATTGCATGACATCTCCCAGGAATCCATTCGAACTCTAAGTGAATATACTGAAGGGGCATTGTGGATACTTAATGTAAGAAGAGTGAAATATTTTGAGAACTGAGTCGTAGAAGTACCGTTGTCCACTGCAATCGGAAGTTTCATTCATCATTCATTTCTGTTATATAACGACGTACAGCGTTGCCAATAGAGAAAAAATATTCATCACGAGATCATAGAAGCAAAAATCATCAGAAACGGATAATCAAAGAGTCTGCTTGAATTCTCCAGAACGAAGACAATAATATTGCTTCTTGTTCAGTTGATATAGATATAACTTGGCACTCAGTTCTGAAAATTGAATATGAAAATAGAAAATTCAATGTCAATTATTGATAAAAACAATTTGTAACCAGAATTCCTCCGTCTGCCACATTGTCAGTTTCCAGTGTCAACTCAGATAAGTAGAAGTTTTATTCTCATTGAATATATTTGTATTTCCACTTCTTTTAGTAACAAGGTGTCACTGACAATAGAGAATTTCTCTTCTAGGTATTCAAAGGTTCGATTTCAAGCGCAGTGACATTTTGGGGCAGATTTCAAAATCTGTCCTTCCTACAAATATATTGAAACAATTTCCAATAACTTCTCCTTCATTTTTCAGAAACGAGAAGAGTAAATTCCACAAAAAGCTGAAAAACTGGGAAAAATATCACCAGGGAATAGAAGAATAATTGAATCTGAAAAAAAAAATATCAAAATAGTTCATGTGATTCTCGAACGGAAAATAAACAAATGTTCTTCCATAGCTGGCTTCACATATACAAGATGAAAAAAACAACGATAAGAACCACGGACCAAGGGCATTCTGATTGTCAACTACATGAGTATCTTGTTTTATTCTACACATTTGATATTTGCATTTATTTTCTAGTTGTCACAGATCTCATGGTTGTAGCGATGTTCGATATCAATATCAGATTAGTTGAAATCAATCTTTTTGAATGTAGTATCTCACTGAGAGTGTCTGGATCAATCTATTCATCATTTTTGTTTCATTTGAATTTATCTGGCTGAAGATTCTCTCATCACGAAAACTGCTGTGTGGCAATGTGAATATGAATGCAACTGAATCCATCAAATTAGGATATGCCTTCGTACTATCACCCTCTTCTAATTCATTTATTTTTGCAAGAAACTAACCATGACTTCACCTTTCACATTCTGACAAACATCACCATTCCTCCGAGATCCCCACTCTCAGTCTACTGTATTTATATCACTTCCCGAGATCATTTGATGCGAGCTATGGTCCCACAGTTGTAACTACACATTTCACTGAGAGATCAAGGAACTGATATTGAAATAAATGATTCTTCATGTACTTTTGGATAGGACAGGATTTGAAAAAAAATATTTTGAACCACCCCTCAACTTTTTCATTTATCATCGAGTTTTTTTTTCCAAAAGACAGTCTCTTATGATTCTTCCTGTAGATTTTGAATATGTTATAGAAAAACAATTGAACATGTAAAAAAAAGTTATGGGCAAGATGTATAGATTTTTAACACTCTATATATTTTTATACTATTAGATAGAGTATATTTTTGTGATTTCGAATATATATGAATATATATATGTTGCATATTAGCTATCACAGATTCCGAGAAATTTCATGTTCAACTTCACATTTTCACCAGATTCTCTTCACTGATTATGTTGAGGCTTGCCCCAAGTTTGTAGACCTTTTAGGAAAGGCGGCAACCCCGCACGGAACGTAGCGGGTTCTAGCGCGATGCGCCTTTTTTTATGTTTATGTATTGTCAAGGATTCATTCGGGAAGAAAACAGTCAGTCAATTTTTGTATTTTGACACATGTATCTTGGAAGCGTTCTGCATTTGCAATAAAGGATTGCACACGAATTATAAACTTATTAAATCCTACCTAAAACCTCAGTGAGGTGAATCGAGTCAAGTAAGACAAGAAACCTCACGATATTCAGATTACATTTTATATGGCCAGGGTAGGAAACATGAACGATTATCGATTGTAATTCTATTTATGAGTAGGTAATATATTTGATGTTGATTATGATTGAATCAGTAATAATTATGTCAATTTTGAATTTTTGACATCTGATAATCGTTCATGTTTCCTACCCTGGCCATAGTAAATGTCGTAATCAGTGAAGAGAATCTGGTGAAAAAGTTGAACATGAAATATCTCGAAATCTGTGATAGCTAATATGCAACATTCAAAAGTTTATACATCTTGCCCATAACTTTTTTTCGACATGTTCAATTGTTTTTCCATCAACATATTCAAAGTCAACCGGAAAAATTATGAAAGACTGTTTCTTGGAGAGAAAAATTCGATGATAAATAAAATAGTTGAGGGCGGGTTCAAAATATAGGTGAACACCCTGTACTGAGGGCATCATACAATGAATATAATTTTAGGGATTCAGTTTGAAATTCTACATTTATGTTGACCATGTGAGGTATAATATACTCCATTGATTCCAAGTACCATGAGAAGGCTGTATCCTATCTACCAAATATTCTGACTGGAAATACAACTTAAAGGCTCCGAACTGTTCCAAAACACGTCGAACCACTGATAACAAAGAGGAGTGCCATTTAGATCGGCAATTTTGTAAAATTTTATGGGGTTACACTTCAACAAACTGTTGAAGTTGCTTAGATTCCTCTTTCCTCTCAAAACTATATCGAAAATGAGTGAATATGTCTCTCACTGAATCTTCTGGAACCCTATGTAATTTGAAACGAGCATAAGATACACAAGAGATACAGAATAGAGTGCTTGAGAAGTGCACTTCTGTAATAAACCTTTACAATTTCTAGGCTTTATTTCACAAAACTTTGACAGGATCATGAATATAAAACTGACTGACAAGAACTGTCGAATAACGACAAACAATAACAAAACGAAGTATTTTACAGGATGATAATTATCACATTCTCCCCCATTCAGTTTTCTGGAGATGCATCAAAATACTGAGGAGGTTGACGAAAACGTGTGGATCGGCGAGGCTCAGGTTGTATCGACGAATTGATATCTTCTTCTGACGTTGAATGAGGATTTAGACGTTCTTCAGATATCAAGTCAAGATTACCTCTCGGAGCTAAATGTTTCAACGATATGGTGGATTCTCTTCCATTTTCATGACGAATCAAAGCATATTTAGGATTAACCTCAATAACTTCCACTTCTTCGACCAATGGATCATACTTGCTCTGGCGGACATGTTTCTTCAAGAAAACTCTCTCAGAAGGTGACAACCATGATGGTATAGAAGTTCCATTTGTGGATCGACGAGGATGATAGAACATTCGTTCATGTGGACTACAATTTATAGATGTGCAAAGTAGAGAGCGTATTGAATGCAACGCGTCTGGCAGAACTGTTTCCCATTGAGACGTTTTCAAATGTCTGCTTCTGAGTGCTAAGTTCACAGACTTCCAGATTATACCATTGTACCTCTCCACCAGTCCATTACCTTGAGGGTTATAAGGAGTCGTTCTACTTGAAGCTATGCCTCTTGAATTTAGAAAAGTGACTAATTCTCGAGAAATGAATGATGATCCTCTATCTGTATGCAAATATGATGGCATTTGGCTTTATTTCACAAAACTTTGACAGGATCATGAATATAAAACTGACTGACAAGAACTGTCGAATAACGACAAACAATAACAAAACGAAGTATTTTACAGGATGATAATTATCACAACTTCACAACTTCCAAATCTGGTACATCATTTCTCAACAG
Source organism: Gastrophysa polygoni (assembly GCA_963576655.1). Classification (NCBI taxonomy): domain Eukaryota; kingdom Metazoa; phylum Arthropoda; class Insecta; order Coleoptera; family Chrysomelidae; genus Gastrophysa; species Gastrophysa polygoni. The sequence continues at coordinate 1,760,284 of OY755092.1, forward strand.
TGTTCTAAAACCAATCAATCCAGCTTTGTGATTTATTTTGTGATTATTGAAAAGATGCACGATTGCTTCATATATACCATTGACTATAGCTTTGGGAACAGGGATTAATGCTAGAAATTGGTCATCCATAGCTCTAGCAACAATAGCTAAGTTTTTTGTACACGAATGATCAGTTGATTCATCAATTAAAATGGAGAACTTTGTCGATCGCATTTTTTTAACTGATAAAGATAGTGAATAGTCTCCAACAACATTTTCAATGAAAGCAGTGCGTTTTGTAAGTTTCATACTGATTTCTCTGGCAGCATCAAGAAATTTGCTTGTTTTTTTTTTCATCGGTTGACAACACGAAAGGGAAACCTATCATGTTCGAGGAACATCGTGTTAGCCAGCGGTGGAATTTTGGGAGAGAAGGGAGGTGTTAGAATTCTCCTTGGAAGTTTGGAGGTTGTAAGCATCAAGAATGACTTCACTAGGCAAAGAACTCACAACTTTACCGTTCTATTGATGAATGATGCTTGGTATAGCGATGTTCGATAGGTTTCGAACCTGACAGTGTAGTGGTGACCAGCCTGACATCGTCTGGTTTGTCTTTCAGGAATCTCACGTGATAGCATAATAGATGATATTTTCGTCGAGCACTGACCGTGGAAGGCAGAGATCGCCAAACTTTCTACGATGATCTAGAGAGGTCAATGATTCGGTGAGTCTTGTATCATCGACTAGGCGAATAGCTCTCTTCTGTATCGAATCTGAGAGCTTCAGCGTATGTTTGGGGGCTGAGCTCCAAACATTCGAACAGTACTCCAGGACAGGTCGAATTTGTGCTTTGTGGATCATAAGCAGTTGCTGCGATGTAAAGGCAGAAAGGTCTGCCTGGAATAGAAAACCAAGTTCTTGTGAAGCAGTTTTTGCAATGGACCTCACATGATGGTCTTATGAGAGAGCGCTTTCGGTGGTGACACCCAACATGGATATGGAATGCAGTGTACTATCACCCGCGAAGCTATGAACTGGGCTGGAAGTCACATCCAACAAATCATTGATGTGGAGCAGATACAAAGTTGGTGCCAAGACAGCGCTTTGTGGAACACCAGCATTGATCGTCATTGTATCAGACGAGACACCGTTCACCTCGTAGAGATTTATTCATCCGCAAGGAAACTCGATAGTGGAAGACAAATTTGGGGCGGCAAACCGTATGACGGAAGTTTCGCTAGGAGGCCTTGGTGCCAAACTCTATCAAATGTTTCGGAGATATCCGAGGCTACTGCCAGAGACTCCAGGTATCCAGTTGCCCTCTTGTGAAGGAAGCCATCTTGCCGGTCATTCACGATTCTTGAACTCTCTAAATATCGGATGAGCTCGATATTGATTGCTTTTTCCATTATTTCAGGAAACACAGATAGTAGTGCAATCGGTCTAGAGTTGTAAGGAGGGTTCTCTTGCCCTTATTTGGAATCAGTTGGATCCTAGCTTCTTCCCAGTCAGAAGGGAATACTGCAAACGGGTATTAGTTCTGAGTTACATTTCTTGAGAATAATAGGCGGTATTCCGTCAGGCCCCATAGCCTTCTTGCCGTTGAGGCTTAGCAGAATGTGTCTGATTGTGTGTTGTCGGAAGACAATTCCCGGCATATGGTCATCCATAGTAGTGATTTTGAGAAGTTCGTGGCCTCGTATATCCAAGGTAAAATTGTCTGCTCGATATTGATTGCTTTTTCCATTATTTCAGGAAACACAGATAGTAGTGCAATCGGTCTAGAGTTGTAAGGAGGGTTCTCTTGCCCTTATTTGGAATCAGTTGGATCCTAGCTTCTTCCCAGTCAGAAGGGAATACTGCAAACGGGTATTAGTTCTGAGTTACATTTCTTGAGAATAATAGGCGGTATTCCGTCAGGCCCCATAGCCTTCTTGCCGTTGAGGCTTAGCTGAATGTGTCTGATTGTGTGTTGTCGGAAGACAATTCCCGGCATATGGTCATCCATAGTAGTGATTTTGAGAAGTTCGTGGCCTCGTGGATCCAAGGTAAAATTGTCTGCAAACATTTCGGCGAAGGTGTTGGCTTTTTCTTGGGGTGTTGTAGCCAATGCATTATCATTATTTGTGAGGGGAGGAAATGAGCTAGAAGTGGAATTCCTCCCGATTGCCTTGGCAAAAGTTCAAAATGAACAAGAACCATCTGGGCACTCTATGAGCTTCGATCTTATCTCCGTGTTGTATGCCTCTTCAGACTCATATATCGTTCGGTTGCATGTACCTAGCTTCCACATATTCAGCACTAGTTTGCGGGCATGGGTTACTGCGCCTACGACAGTATGCTGCTTGCTTCAGGGCGACGACACTACAACAGGTACTATCGAACCATGGTCCACCGGTGGTTCGTGAGTTGATACTATGTGGTGTGTGAGTTTTCATTCCCAGCATGATGATTTCCGAAATCCACATTGCGTAGGATCTCACAATTCAAAACACATAATCCTCCAAGGAATATCAGAAAAAAAAACATGCGAATGTCATCCCAGTCGGCTGAATTGTAATGCCAAACAGTGCGTGGGGCTGTTGGACTAGTTCACCATAGACCATAGATGATAGCGAAAGCCTCAGCCAGACGTCCTGCGTCATCCGTTTCGTTTGGGGATTCGAGCCAGGTAGAGTTGTGGACATTGAAATCCCCCATGATGATTTCAGTTGCTTGGTGAATCTGTTGGATGTAATCGAGTTCCAGAGAAAGGATTTCGGAGAGGTCACCAGGTGTTGGTTCGTTTGGTGATAGATAAGAGCAGCAGATGAACTTTGTCTGTTTTCGGTTATCCATCTTGAGCTACATCACATCGAATTGTCTTCTCATGCTTCTGTATGGCTGCGATTTCACCTTGTGAATCAATGCTACAACATTTACCAGTTTGCTAACTAGAATCCATTTGAATCTTCTTTCCCAATTAGGATTCAATTCATGCTTGTAGACTCTTTTCTGTTGGATATTTTCAATCGCTTCAATTCATCCACTGACTTCATTTGTATCGGAATCGGGATACAAAGAGGGGCGAGGAATTTCTGAAAACGAATATTGATAATACTCAGTTCGACTGGAACTTGATATCTATCACAAATCATACATGGAATCCTAGAATATCCTCACCGATATAATCATCATCAATATCGATCATCTTAAATATTTCAGAAAGTTGATTATTCCAACATTGAATTATTCACGGCGGGTTCAGAAACAACTGGAAACGACATAGGACCACAGACTATCAGAACCATACCAACATTCCTGTGCACAGACACAGAACTCTCTATGTCAGCTAAACAAAAGTTATGAGTTTTGCCATTCCTTTATTAGTGTCGTTCATATGGCTCCATATTCTTCCCATAGTCCTACCTATGACAGACGGTAATAGTAGTTGACATACATAAAAACCACCATTCTCGTATGAATATACTAGAAATCACCAGATTCCACAGTTAATTGGGAAATAATCACTGAATCACCGAAATGAAATAAAAATCACCAGATCTGGTGATGATTCACCAGCATTGGCAACACTGACCAAGCATATCAACGATTTGACCATTTTTGTATCTTCAATTCATTCTCACAAATTATCACCTCCGCCAGTAAACACTTCTCAACCACAACACTTTCCTCCTTTACTTTTATCACCACCCACCCCTTCTCCACTGAGCCATTGCCTAATTATTGAAAATAGCCGCCTATTCATTCTTGGGGAATAAGTAAGGTGGCAAAAGACTATGAATTGTCATGTCATCGGCCATGAAATAACGATTCAAAGAAGAAATAAAATGCTATCGATAATGAAATACCTCAGTCGGCAATGATATACGTCTTCCTCACAAAGATTCACTCGATCCTGCTGATCCTCCAATAGTGAAGCTTGCATTTGGGGAGATAGTTTTATGGCACTCATAAATATCAAACCGCAAGCACTTGAGAACTGGAGCTTGTTGCATTTAACATGAACATGTCTCCAGATACAGCTATAATCTCCACTAGATATTTCCACATCGGAAGTGGGATGGCGAACTCAGTATATTTATAGCTAAAGGGTTCGAAGAGTGATGTGGATTCAATTCGGATAGTACACTGTATACAACATTGTATGGAACATTGTTTAGAATAGTTTCACGCACATTGATTTCATCAACGATATAATCTATTGAGTTCTTGAAGAGCTATAAGGAATGCCTGTGAAAATGTACTGGATTTCATCAGTTTTGCTAATGAACTATCATTCACGCAGATTCCAATCTATTCTCCTGTTGATAATGGCTGTTTGGTTGAATGAAAGAAGTTGGGATGACTTCACTGAACATGTGATAGTGGAGTGAGGAATAATGGAAGAAGATACGTATTTCAGGGAAATACTCAAATGAGAATGATGATAATGATAATAATATAGTTCATTCCGTTTGTTTCAAGGTACAGTTGTACAATGACGAAGAAAACGTCTGAGATATAAGATGAATGTGAAAATGGAAGATACCAATAGAGATATTGATGAAAAGAACAGACACAATCCGATTCACACCCGAACCATGAAATATATTCATCCACATCACATGATTTCTCGATGATTCCTCGAATATATTTATATCAGGGGCAGTTCCGATATTCTGATCTCATTGTAGACTTTGCAGCCAAGAAACAGATGACCTTTCTGAATCTTTTTTGTATGGTGTGGGCCTTTTTCATGGATCTTCAGTTCTCAGCGTCTGCTCTCTCTTCTCCTCGGTTTTCCCTCTCTTCCTTCTCTTTCTTGCGCATTATGTTTGCAATGAGTCGATGTTAGTCCGTATGGGGACGGATCAAGAATTTCCCCATGGTAAATCCTGCCTGTCGTAAGAGGCGACTAAATGGATACCCATAGGTGAAAGATGATGGTTCCCATCATCGCCCGGTGCGACACCACCACATCGACAGAGGTGCTGTGGAATGGGTAAAACTCCCATGTTTCAGTATCTGGTCGATGCTTCCGGTCATATCCCCATACCCTATTTCCTTCTTTCCAACCCAAACCGCCCATTTCAGCTGAAGAAAAATCTAGATGATGAATTCTCCTAGAGTAAAACACTCCGGAAGTAAAATACCTCTCCATTCGGATTTCCGGGCGAGAGGTGCTCGAGGGGGTTCACCATCGAAACATGTGAATTCAAAAATAGACCTTTGTAACATCCGAGGTCTGAACAAAAATATAAACGATGTTCATTACCATCTACAGGCTGAGAAACCAGATATACTGGCTTTAACTGAGACGCAGGTCAACTCATCAACTAATACGACCTATATGCTATGCCCTGGATATGAGCTCCATACCCGTTTCAGATTCAGAGGAGGTTTATGTCTCTTTTCCAGAAATGATCTCTCATGCCATCGTGAGGAGGAACTGGAACCAAAAGAATTCGATGTAATGTGGCTCAAGATCGATAACCACAAACAGACAAAGTTCATCTGCTGCCTTCATCTATCACCAAACGAACCAACTCCTGGTGACCTCTTCGAATTCCTTTCTCTGAAACTCGATTTCATCCAACAGAATCACCCAGCAGCTGAAATCATCATCATGGGGGATTTCAATGTCCACAACTCCACCTGGCTCAAATTCTCGAACAAAACAGATGACGCAGGACGTCTGGCTGAGGCTTTCGCTATCACCTATGGTCTTGAGCAACTGATAGATGAACCCACTCGGATCCCTGATATCAGCAATCATTATGCCAATACGCTCGACCTGTTCCTCACTAACAATCCGGAACCTTATGAAGTGAAAGTCCGTGCACCACTAGGAAACTCAGACCACACGATATGTCCTTACATCACTCCGCGAACCAGTCCAACACCCCCACGCACAGTTTGGCATTACAATTCAGCCGACTGGGATGGCCTTCGCATGTTTTTTCTGAGTTTCCTTGGAGGAGAATGTGTTTTGAATCGATAGATCCCACGCAATGTGCTGAAGAGATCTCGGAAATCATCATGCTGGGAATGGGAACTTTCATACCACATAGCACCAAATCACGAACCACTGGTGAACCATGGTTCAATAGAACTTGTTCTAGGGTCGTCGCTCTGAAGCGAGCAGCATACCGTCGTTGGCGCAGAAACCCAAGCCCGCAAACTAGAGCTGAATATATTGAAGCTTCCCGTTCATTTTTGACCTTCCACAAGGCAATCGGGAAAAATTTCACTTCTAGCTCATTCCTTCTCCTCACAAAGGGTGATGATACATTGGCTACAACACACCAAGAAAAAGCCAACGAAATGTTTGCAGAAACCTTGGATTCACGAGGCCAGGAACTTCCTGAAATCGCTACCATCGATAACCGTATGCCAGAAAGTGTCTTCCGGCAACGCACAATCAGACACATTCTGCTTAGCCTAAATGTCAAGAAGGCTATGGGGCCTGACGGAATACCGCCTATTGTTCTCAAAAAATGTGCCCCAGAACCAACACCAGTTCTTTGCAGGTTGTTCACCCTTTCGTACAAACTCGGCGTATTTCCTTCTAACTGGAAGAAAACTAGGGTCCAACCGATTCCAAAGAAGGGCAAGAAAACCCTCCCTAACAACTATAGACCGATTGCACTACTATCTGTGATCTCTAAAGTTATGAAAAAAGCCATCAACATCGAGCTCATCTGACATCTAGAGAGCTCAAGAATCGTGAACGACCGGCAATATGGCTTTCGTCACCAGAGGTCAACTGGAGATCTGCTTGCCAATGTGACACATAAGTGGCAGGTGTCAATAGAGAAACATGGGGAGCCTCTGGCTGTAGCCTTGGATATCTCCAAAGCATTTGACCGAGTTTGGCACCAAGGCCTCCTAGCGAAACCTCCGTCATATGGTTTGCCGCCCCAACTGTGTCTTTCACTATCGAGTTTTCTTGCAGATAGATCACTCGACGTGGTGGTAGACCGGGTCTCGTCTGATACATTGACGATCAATGCTGGTGTTCCACAAGGCTCTGTCTTGGCACCAACTTTGTTCTTGCTCCACATCAATGATTTGTTGAATGTGACCTCCAGCCCAGTTCATAGCTTTGCGGATGATAGTACACCTCATTCCGCCTTTTCCTCTAGGGCCCCTATATCATCCAAAGAGGCCAGAGGTGCAAGGCGAAGACAGGTTGATGCTTTAAATGAGGATCTGACAAGAATTCTGAAATGGGGATCTGAGAATCTAGTACAGTTGAATGCAACTAAAACTCAAGCTTGTATGTTCACCACGAAGGCTGATCACACAATGCCCAATTTGATGATGTCGGGTACCACTGTTCCTATGAGGTCGTCAGTATCCATGCTGGGTGTCACCACCAACAGTGCTCTTTCATGTGACGATCATGTGAGGTCCATTGCGAAAACTGCTTCACAAAAACTTGGTTTTCTATTCCGTGCTAAGAGATACTTTACATTCCAGCAACTGCTTATGATCTACAAAGCACAAATTCGACCTGTCCTGGAGTACTGTTCACATGTTTGGAGCTCAGCCCCCAAACATACGCCAGAGCTCTTAGATTCAATTCAGAAGAGAGCTATTTGCCCAGTCGATGATACAACACTCACCGAATCATTGACCTCTCATCGTAGAAAGGTCGGCGATCTATGCCTTTTTTATAGGTACGTTCACGGTCGGTGCTCAACGGAAATATCATCTATTATGCCACCACGCACGATTCCTAGCAGACAAACCAGACGAGCTCAAGCTGGTCACTCCTACACTGTCAGGCAGTCAATAGAACTGTCAATAGAACGGCAAAGGTATGGAATTCTTTGCCTAGTGAAGTATTTCCTGATGCTTACAACCTCCAAACTTCCAAGAGAAATTCCACAGAAACACAATGTTGTAACTTCTCTTGGGCAGATGGAGATCGTGTGCAGTTATGATCACGATTTCCTTCATTCTAAGTTCCTGGGTGAGCGTAACAACTCTCAAGGCAGTAATCCGTCGTCTGAAATCTCCCTTCGTATGTGTATCTCCGTCGATAGTATTCTAGAACCTGGAAAGTAGATGTAATTCAGTGATGGTAACCGATCGTCAAAGTCAAGTTATTTCTTAGAGTAGTAGGCTGAAATCCGCCGTGAGCATCACAATTTCTCAACAAAACTGATTATTTATGTCCATATAGTCCTAACCTGATGATCTCTGAATATATCAACTGTATCAGCACCTAAATGAAGTAGTAAACCTCTCCATATGACAGAAAAACAGCTGATGGGGAATCTGATTCTGTTATTGTCAGGATCATAATGAAATGAGAATAGTGAATGCACTGATGCGTTTTTGTTTTCCTGAAGGTGGCGCCATTATTATACAAAAAATTGCGTTTCAAATTCCATGGTGTCTAAAAATGGTCTGATTTCACTCATTCTAATATTTTCATCATGATTTCATCAAATTTACAACAATTAGATAAACAAAAGTCTATTCATGTTTCAATTTTGTTTTATTGCAAGTTTAGTAGAACTGCAGTTCTACTGAACTGTTTTCGGTTCTGCCACCCTAAATTTAGTCGAATAATAGTGGCCTCTTCTGGAGAACTAGTGACTCCTACAGTATACAGGTGAAGCGATTTGGTTTGATTTTCTAACCTTGCATTAGATAGGAGTGCGCGCACCTGTCTTATTTCATCATGGTCAGGATGACGTACTATCGTAGCCCAGTGGCACCAACGTAGAAACTGTGAAACCACCAACTATAATAATCGTGATTATTGTTGAATTTCCAGTCCTTGCCTGAAGATTACTATTGTTATGATCCCTATTTAGGATTTGTCCTCCTATCTGTAATATCTATCGAAGGTGAATTCTGGTTACCTGGGTTCCTATCGGCCAACTCAGATGGTACTGCCAACCTTCCGTCTGAACATCACCAGTCTTGTTTTAACCATGTTTTCATGATTTCCGTTGGGAATGAGGAAATATTATTTGCTCAGTGAGTTCTTATTATCTGGGCCTGATATTTGAAACATTCGTGAACCAGACAAGTAAATCTTCCTGAATGATATAGTAACTTTCAGTTACTTGTGTGCTGATTCGTCCAAACCTGTGAGTTGTCAACTCGTACAGATTTGGTGTTTTTTTTTAATGGGATTCCACCATGGATAGAAAGGGATCAACTTTCACTCCTTCCATTGGTAAAATTGGGAATTGTTTATGGCTGTTTTCTAGAGTTCACCTCTTGGTAGTGAAAGTTTATGTTTTTTTGAAACATCCTTTTTGGGAAAAAAATCACTCCAGGGAAAGAAATACTGGAAAAGATTGCCAGTGAAATTCTGCATTGTTGAAGGCAGATATTTCGCCGCGATTTGGCATTTTCACTCTCATTTATGAGGATTATCTGAACTCAACGTAAGTCATCCACAATTCCTTTTTCTTTTTCATTCCGCTAATGGCTAACCGTATAGTGCCTTCACTTTTCATTCGATTCTCACCTCCGAAAGGCCGAGAAATGTCTATGTGAACGGAAGACGATATTTCTCAAAGGGCAAAATTTGAAGGACATCAGATCACAGACAAAAAAAAAATTCCAGTAACAGGAGGTATGTATGTACATACAGTTATCTTCATTTCAAATGAATTTCACTGTTCTTGTGAAATCACTGAATTCTTGTTCGGGGTACATTGTCTTCCAGTGGAGGACGGTTCCACCGATTTTATTTTCAATCATCGAAGCATTGTAGTGAATCTGTGTAGTTGTTTCCTAGCTTTTGAATATTTCATTCAGGAGCAAGACGAGGAAGGGGCTGGAAAATTTATTTTGTCTATTGCTCAGTCTGAGGCAAACTAGCATTAACTATTTTGGTGATGGAAAATCATTGTCACCAAAGACTTCTCGATGGTAAGTTTCATCAAATTAGTTCTTTGTTCTTCACATTTTTTCTTGTCCAACCCATTGACGTATCACTTTCTATTTGAGCGGCTCTATGCTAATGAAATATTCATTGTTGTCTGGTTTAATATTTCAGGGGGTATCATATTAGTTATCCCAATTCAACTCCCATGTACAGGGAGTTAGTTTGTATCAGAGCAAGATTTTTTTAATTCGTTTCTCACTATGGGGGGTAGGAGAAAACGGGGAGCTAACTGATAACATCATGATGAGAGTCAACTAAGCTACTGATGTATTCCTTCTCGATCTCTTCAAAGGTTCAAACGGAAAGTTGAGGTTAGGGTAATATTGAGAGGTTACACTCCATTCATTTCATGATTCAGAATATTTTTCAATATAACAACTCCCTTCTTATAAAAAGAGTTGATGCTCTGCGTCGACTTCTACTCAAATATCAATATTATTCAATTTCAATAACGAAATTTTGCTGATTTTTTTCGTGATTGCCTCTTTGTTCGTACATTTGGATGTTACAGAAAGAGAATCTGACACTGTTATGAGCCATAGATTATTGTCAATATCTTGAACACTATAGTCCTCAGCATAGATTAATGAGGATTGTCAAGTTTTTTTGGTAATTCACCTAATTGTCTGAAGAGTCTGGTCTTCACAAATTCAGTCACTGTCTAATGGGTATATGGTAACACATTTGAACATATTGTCACAAAACTTTTTATGATTCCACAATCGTTCAAGTTTTGAAGTGATCGATCTTCCAAAATGGTTGTAGGGTAGAGATGAAAGAGGGTATATACTTCAGGTTCTACTAATGGGATTTTCAAAACAAAAACAATTTCATTATCAGTTCTGTATGCTTGCAATTCAATGATTCGTGAATTTTGAGCAACATTAGATAGGAAAGTTGGTAGTGGTAGGTTATGTGATACTTATGGGTTATGTTATACTTCCCATGAGTGATTCTCATATTTCAAGGAATTTCACTTGTGAATGATAGAATGAATGATCGTCACGTATGTTAAAGAAAGATTTTTAAATCTATTTGATATCATTATTGGATGTTTCTCCGTCGATCTGTGGTCTCCGAATTGTCGAATTTAAACTTCTTATAACTGATGTTGTGACGGAGACTTGATTCTTCAACATCTGATGTTCGTCCTGTGTAATTTTATTGATGCATTCATTGAAATATTCACCATCGGATGAATCAAGTTATCCTGTAATTGCCAAAAGGTACCTGTGCCATTTATCAATCCTGAATTTTGATTGAAGTCATTCGGATTTTTGACTTAGAAGGCTCACTTCTGTTTTTACTTGGGCTTTGAATGCGAGCATTCGAGGGTATTCTTTCTCGAGTGAATAAACCTTGTTCTCGAGAACTTTGTTGTTGTTGTCGACTGCGTCATTGATTGATGTCAAGTCTTTGTAAACTAATAGTGTCAATTTTTCGTTCGATACTTCAGGGGTTCCTTCTTATGAAGATATATGCCAATTGAGTTTTGGATAGGTTCAATGGTGTATTGGTTTTCCTTCTTGTCGCTCAGTTTCATCGCGTGCAGTTTCATCGAAGTAAGATATTCGATTGTTGAGATCTCTGATATACTTGGAAATGAGGTTCTTTCCATTGAACAAGCTCACTACTAGCTCTACTAGCTCTACTAGCGGTATGACTAAAGACGAGTTCCTATGGTGTGAAACCATGCGTTTTCTTTCTTGTCGTATTGTAACACATTATAGCGTAAGGGAGGATGTTGAGTGGGCGTTCGTTGGGTGTGCCAGGTGTGCGCGAATCATTTCAGCGAGGGTTCCATGAAATCGTTCTGAAGATCCATTTGATTGGGGGTGATTTACACTAGAAAAGGTCGGTTCAATTTCGTGAAGAGTGCAAAGGTCTCCCATGATTTGATTCGTGATGTCGTGTCAGTGATCACAATGTATTGCTAATGGGGTTCCACAATGTTGAAAGTATACCAAAAGTGAATTTACGACTGAGTGAGCTGATTTTTCTTTTATAGGATAGGCCTGTGTGAACTTGGTCAGTTCATCTGTGATTGTGAGTGCATAGTATTCCGTTGGTATTTCGAAAATGTCTACATTTATCATTACGAATGGTGATTCAGGAGTTCAGAGTGCTATATGATATGAAAAATCTGTCGATTCCTTCTTGTATCTTTTCAACAGACTATTCAGGTTGGTCGTCTATGATTTGTTCGAGGGGTTCTGGAGAATTCATTTCGATGATTTGCGCATTCATGAAGGTGATCGATTCGATTTGATAGTCGTACTCTTCGAGTTTGAATCGCTAGCGTGCAAGTCTGCTGCCAGGATCTTCGATTGAAAAAAGCCAAATGAAAGGTTCGTCATCAGTTGTGAGTTTGAATTTTCTACCAAAGATTCACGGACGGAAATGTTTCATTGCCCATACAATGGCAAGCAACTCGCAATCAAAAGTGAACTATTTGGTTTCAGCATTAGGACACAGCGTACGAGATGCGTAGGCGATTGGATCTTTACCAACCGGTCCTTGAGATAAAATAGCAACGATTGCATCTGTGGTGAGCAGGAACGGCTCTTCGAAATCTAGATATATGAGAATAGGGCTAGTTTTGAGTGCTGTCTTTAGTTCGTTATATGATTGTTTGCATTTTGTATCGGAGTTGAATACGGTGTCTTTTCGGAGTAATTTGTAATATCCACATCCCTTTTTGATTTTTTGATTGTGGGAATTTTTGAATTCATTCAATTCTCGATGGATCTGGCTTGACACCATCTTGGGTGATAACAGGTCCAATAGTGGAATATTTGGTTTCAGCATTAGGACGTACGATATGCGTAGGTGATTGGGAGATCTTCAATTACGGGTACTTGCAAGATTGCAAGAAAACTAGCATCTGTGATGAGCAGTTATAAGTTATGAGTGCTGTGTTCAGTTCGTTGAATCGTTGTTCGCATTATGTATCGAAGTTGAATACGGTGTCCTTTTGGAGGAATTTTGTGAGAGGATTTGAGACTTTTGCGAAATTATGAATGGAGCGTCTATAATTTCCAGCTGAGCCAGAAATGATTTCATATTTTTTCGATTCTTCGGAAGTGGGAATTTTTGAATACATTCAATTTTCGATGGATTCGGCTTGACACCATCTCGGGTGATAAAGTGTCCAAGATACGCGACTTCTTTTCTCAAGAATTCGCACTTGTTAGAATGAATCTCAAGACTGACCTCACAGAGTCTTTCGGAAACTTCTGTCAGTCTCGACATGTATCGTGGGTGAATATATCATTATATCGTCCATTCATTTTGTATCTCTGAAAGAATATTGTCCATCACACGTTGGAATATGCATGGGGCGTTTTTTAGACCTAATGGAATTCTGGCAAATTCAAAATGACCGATTTCAACTGATAAAGCGGTTTTTGAGATGTCTTCGCCATCGATTTCGATTTGGTGGAATCCCGGTGCGAGATCAAGGGTTGTGAAGTACTGGCATTCACCGAGTTGATCGGGTACGTCTGAAATATTGGGTGAAGGATATTTATCGCCAACTGTTGGCTCATTGAATTTACGCTAATCGATTACCACTCTCCATTTTTGTTTGCCAGAGGCATCCAATTTTTTGGGTACCACCCAAACAGGTGATGACTAAAGTGATATAGACGGCTGTATGATACCTTGGGATAAAATTTTTGATATTTGCGTTTTGACTTCATTCTTATGCACTTGTGAATACGGGCCTGGAATCTTTTGTGTCAATACTGTGTTCCATTTCGTTGATGAACGTTAAGTTGTCGCATTCAAGATGAAATATATAGGAGTATTGTGAACATAAATCTGTGATTAATCGGTTCTCCTCGTCGTTGAGATGTTCAGTCCCTAATTGATTTCTGATTCCACGAATTATGTCGTTCAGAATTGTGACGGAATTTGGGAAATCATTGTTGGAATTCAAATTTTTTTTCGGTTTTTGGCAAAGGTTTTGATTGAATGTCTGAGTAGTCGATGGTTTCTGGTATTGCATTAGCATTCATTATTGAAGTGAAGAATTCTCCTTTATCATCAATTTTTATCATAGCATTTGGCAAATTTGAATTTTCTTCTACTTGCGCTAGCAGTATAGCGTCAGTATTCGCGAGGTTACAATTGAGTTTGAATATTTTTCTCATTCGGGGTTTGATTGGAATTTCATTCGATTTTTTTGGATTTTTGGTTTCGTTATCGTTCAAATAATGGTACGGTCCTGAAGTCAGTTATCAGTTGTTGATTTTCCAAATCTTCAATACAGTTGTGGTGTTCTAGAAAATCTGAACCTAGTCAACCACCAGATATCTAAGTCATAGACGTACACTTTGTGGGGGTCATTCGTAGTGGAATTCTTGAAGGTTGTGTAAGGCTGTTTTCTCTGAAACCCTATTTGACACTCTAGCTCGGGTTATTTACAAGGAACGGTAATCCAGGGGTCTCAGATATCGATCTGTCAAAGTGACATTTCGAACCTAACGTGTTATTTTCCCGGATCACCAGCTGCTCTCGTTGTGAAAGGAATCAAACTGAAACGTATAACAACTAATATGATTGGAACTAACTATACACGGAATCTATTATACTACTATCCTAGTTACTATTCACACGTTGTTCAGATCACCCCCGCCTGAGACATACGGCCCTCCCTGTGAGTGATAATAGTGACGTTATTGACTCCGCAATAAGTGCTCATACGGCAACCCCTCAGCTTGTTAGCAAAAGTAGCAGCAAACTTGCAGTATCAAGCAACTGCGCAAAACTCTATTCAAGAGCACACAATCGCTCGCGGTCTAGAGCAACGCTAGCAACAAGCTCACACTGTCAAGCAACTAAGCGAAAGCACACCAAATCTCTTGGTCTAGAGCGATACTAGCAACGAGCTTACAGTAGCAACCACCTCTGCGAAAAGCACACTGAAGCTCGCGGTCTCGAGCAATATCGATTCACACACCGTCTCTTATGTCTGTACGGGAGATGCCTCACTTGGTGCAGCACTCACTCTAGCATAGGAGATAACCCGCTCAATGCACCAAATACTCCTGAACCGGTGATAACCCACTTGGTGCGCCAAACACTCTCGCACAGGGGATAACCCACTCAGTGCAACAAAAGATGCCACAACGTTATTTTTCTGCACTCTTCACAGCAGGTCCTCTCTTTATACAGGGTGTAACTGTTGTGTAACTGTTTATACAGGGTGTAACAGGTTGAACATTATAAAAAAAAGATAGGTTATTTCATATGAAGAAACTTCATTGGAGCATCCCATGTCAAGATACATCCCCTTGAAGGGATTACATAAAACCTGTTCAAAAATTTCTTCAACAAGCACTATGAAAGTTACAGTCGGGAAAATGGATGGAATGCGGCGGTCGGTCGTGCTATTTATAACCGGGATTCTGGTATGACAAATGCATGAACAATCAGCAGCGGTCATGTTCACGTTCATCTTGTACGAATGTTCCGACAAAACTGAATCTTTCTCTGATCCGATACATCCCAATGAATCAGCCTCGGAATCAGCTGTTGTATATGATATAGCGACTATCGCTAGCTAAGCGTGTGTTGAAGATCTACATATACGGGGTATCCGAGTTGTTTGACTAGGTACTAGCAGAATTGATTCCTGATTGAGTTATGACTGAGTTTTTGTCGCGCACGGCTATGATTGACAGCTGTAATTATTGAATTTCACACTTCAGGATGCAGTGTGATTCAATACTTGAGTCGATAGGAACCCTCCATGATTTCAGGGATGTATCTGAAACTCTCTGGAAATTGGATAAGTTTCTCAACTTCAATAATTCAATGCCGGCGCGGAAACATGAAACTTGCGGATGAGCGGAACAAAAAAATCAACGGGAAACGATATTTCATGTCTACAAGAGATGGCTGAACTTGATCATGCAATTTCTCTTCAATTATATTTCTTCTTTGCCTCACACCCTCGCACAGCATAATATATATGTAACACAAAAATTGAAGTGAATTACAATGATAAAATTTTCACAGGCAAACTCTGGTATAACAGTAATGCTCTCGGAATTTCTGCTCTCATCCTGAATGAGAATCTGAGATGATATCGGGAATGAATATATGACATGTGGTTTGATTGTTTTGTTTTTCTGTACTGTGAGTGCAGATGTTATGAGACTCGGAATTATCGTCGTTATAAGAGAATGGGGATATTCTGGAGCTGGTGAATATAATTATAATGGGACGAGTCTCGCACTGAAAACAATCATAATCTGGGATGGGCACACAGTGAGAAGAAGAACGGGATAGCAGTCAAGTAGAATGGAAAGTGTACCTTCGAGTATAATTGGAGAATCTTCCATCTGTTTTCATCTCATTGTTACTCTGTTAAAAGATTGCTATCAATCATGCAATTCAAATTCTCATAACCCTTGTAACATGGAGGCCTTTGGAATCAGATATCAGTTCATGCAGAATCCAATCGCGCGTTCAGTCATTTGATGATGTATTTGATTCATCCATTGATTGAGTCATTTGATGATGTAGGGCGTTCTATTCGAGGAAAAAATACTCTGAAGGCTTTCAAAATCCTCCAAATGACAAATTCACCACAAAAATCGTTATAATGCGAAAACGACCTATACGAAATTGTGATAAAATACAATGTGTACAAGAAAGAAAGTTTGTGCCCACTTCCGGCTCAATCGGAAGTGCTATGCTCCTGACGATATTTCATTGTTTATGTTGACTTATGTGATGTACCAAATTTTCAAAATTTCATTAGGATGGTAACAAACTTCTAACCAACTGGTGATGAACTCTGAATATTCTATGATTTTCTATTCTATTCTATATTTTATGATCACAAAACGGCGTTATGAAGTTCATCGATCACGCCTGGTTTTATATCTCGTGAGCATAATTCAGTCACGCCAAGACTGTTTTAGCAGAATGAATTCTATGAATCTCATTTCGAAATATGCTATTATTGACTCGACTCGTAGATATGGAGAACATGATGGAGTTATGGAAATATACAATGTATTACAAACAAAAAAGTGTGTGTGTTCGAGACTATCATCTCAAATAGTCTGTTTTTCCGAGTTATTTCAGTTCTTCTGATGGCTTGTGGCCTGCATTCAAATTTTGATTCCGTCGGTAAAAACAAAAATAATCAACCAAAAAAACTACGAAACTAAACACCAAGTACTTTCGAGCAGTTCCATGTAGAACGTAAAGAGAGGGAGAATTAAATTAGTGGAAGAAAAAACCGAAAGGCCCGACCAAGAAGCGGAACAACCTATTGCGCGAACATAATTTCGTTCGAGAGACTTCGAAACTGATGAGGCTGAAACAATCGGATTAAAAAAAAAATTCAGTTGATATTATATAAACTGATAGTCACCCTGTTAGTACAAGTGAATTGAATTATTCATTACGTCTCCCATTTGATGTATGTGATATCATTTCTCATGCTAGCACGGCGTTATATTTGTATACAATTCATGTACTGGTATTCTTTCCTGATCGAATTCCTCAAGTGTTCGAACTATGTCATCTGTAATAACCTGAACAATATGTCATGGGCCCAGAACGGTTTCAATTGGAGAGAGTCAATCGTGAGATTTCCCAATCCACGACCTGTTGGATGGGACTTCCTACCTAACCCAAAGCTTTGCGGATGATAGTACACTCCACACTGCCGTCTTTTTTAGACCTCCTATCATCCAATGAGGCCAGAGAGTCAAGACAGAGACAGGTCGATGATTTCAATGATGATCTTGCAAAAATTCTGGAATGAGATCTGAGAATCAAGTTCAATGCAACGAAAAATCGAGCTTGCATCATCACCAGGAAGGCAGATCACACAATGCCCAATATGATGATGCCAGGTACCAATGTTTCCATGGAGTCGTCAATATCCATGCTTGGTATGACCACCACCAGCGCTCTCTCATATAACGATTATGTGAGCTCCATTGCGAGAACTTCTTCACAAAAATTTGACTTTCTGTTCCGTGCGAAGAAGTACTTCACACCTCAGCAACTGCTTACGATACACATAGCTCAAATTCGACCTGTCCTGGAGCACTGTTCACATGTTTGGAGTTCAGCCCCCAAACATACGCTAAACCTCCTAGACTCTAATCAGAAGAGGCGATTTCGGTGCTCAACGCAAATGTCGTATGCCACGACGAACGGTTCCAAGTAGAGAGAATGGAAGAGTTCAGGCTGGTAATCCATCCATAGCCTGGATTGAAACATGCCGAACTTCTCATCAACAAGCATCATTCGAGCATCAATAGAACGGAAAAGTTATGGAATTCTCCGCCTTGTGTGATCTCTCCTGATGATTGAGACCTCCAAACTATCAATAGGAATTGCAATACCGTATTTCTTTCCCATCATTCCACCGCTGTCTAGAACGTTGTCCTTCAGAAATTGAAGGATTTCTTCTCGTGTCATAAGAAAAATATGTCTCGAGCCTGACAATGTAGGGGTGATTAGCCTGATCTCATCTAGCTTATCTCCCTGGAATCTATCATGGTAGCACGGTAGATTTCCGTTGAAAAGTGATCGTAGAAATGTCTTTGTAATATCTGATGTTTTAGAGATTTTGATGATTTCGTGAGTAGTTCATCACCAAATGACCGAATAGCTCTCTTCTGGATAAAATCTAAGAGCTTCAGGGTATGTTTCGAGCTGAACTCCAAACATGTGAACAGTACACCAGGACAAGTCGAATTTGCGCTCTGTAGACCGTGTGCAATTTCTGAGGTGTCAAGTAACACTTTGCACTGAGCAGGAAACCAAGTTGTCGTTAGCGCTGTTGATGGTGATACCGAGTATGAATATTGACGACTTTCATAGGAACAGGAACATCATTTTGGACATTATGAGAGCCCGTCTATTGAATATAAAAGCTTGAGTTCTCATTGCATTGAACTCGACTAGGTTTTGAGAACCTTATTTCAATTTTTTTTCCAGATCACCAATCTGTCATCCGTCTTGCACTTCTGGCCTCATCGGATAAGGGGGCTGTGGAAGAGAAGGCGTTATGAAGTGTACTGTCATCTGTGAAGCAATGTACTGAACAGGAGGTCTCTTCCAACAAATCGTTTATATGGAGCGAAAACAAAGCTTGTGCCAAGACAGATCCCTGTGGAACACTAGCATCAATAGTCATTGTATCAGATGATAGCTCATCTAATAACACATGGAGGCGGTACACATACTAGGGCGATATATCACAATGGACTGTCGATTGTTATGGGAGAAGGTCAAGAGTGTTGCGAGCGTCTAACAGTAATCAGGCTGATCATCTGAGCATTTACAGAGGAATAACGATGGCTTTGTAGCTATTTTTTCGCTAAATATCGTTATTCTCTTCCTTCCTTTATAATCATCCTCCCAACAAACTGTTTTCATAACCACCTCGACGAAAGATACAAACATATACAATGGCATATACATGATAAGTCAAATAAAAATGTCCATAGAGCACCATACTACCTCACTTTCAGCTACTCGTTCGCTACTCAAATATTTCTATTCTATTCCAGAAAATTGTTAGAGAGCTCAATGATTAGATTTTTCCTTTCTTCATGATCATCCTCCTAACAAACTCTGTTTCCATAACTAAATCAACGAGAGATTTAAAAATATACAATGGAATATGAATGATAACTCGAATATAACTGTTCATGGTGCTCAATAGATTCTAAGAATTGGGTGAGTAAACAGGTATCTTTCACTGAGAGTATCACGGATACCGTAACACTCTCTCTAATCTACCTTCATCGCCCCTCCAAACAACAATCAAGTCCCAATTCCTTCCTGAAATTCAGTCGGCAGAGGCAAACACCAGACGTCGTCGAAAATCTCTACACAAATAACCGAGCAGCTGTAATGCGGAAAATTAGGATTTCAATCTGAATATATTCAAGACTAATGATATGTACTCAGCAGAATTCGGATTATATCCTCCTGATTGTTTCTGCAAGACTCGAAATGTGCAAATTCTGAGAGAGGGCAGGCAATGATTCTGTGTAATGCGACTGACATGGAGAATTGATTACCGAACGGGTATTTCGAATGCGTCGTGATGAAATTCGACGTAGGGTAACAGATTGCAAAAAAATGTATTTGCTGTGATACATAATTCGAAAAGGACTATATCACCTTGTGATCCTAGAAGTTGATTATGTTAGCTCTGCCAAATCACTTTCCAATACTGACGGGAGTCTCTCTCACGAACGGTGCGTATTTTGCAGTGTTCCAGAACACTGATCGTCTTATCAGACTCGTATTTCAATTAGCCTCTTTCGAGTAACATTGGAACTTGCAATTGGTGGAGTTCACTCTGACACTCTTGAATGATTCCAGCAGATGCAAATGATTTTTGATTTGTTATTTTGTTTGTTATTTTATATTTGATATTTTATTTATATTCCAGTACCTGGTCTCGAGTTTTTTGGGATATTCATGATTTGTTCATGATGGGAATTCAGTAACGTTTGAAATTAGAAGATGGAATATATCTGACGAAAAATGAATTCTACAAACACGTTTCCTCATTCGTATCAAACTATCGCCATTACAATCAATCGGTCTCACTTTGGGATGAAAACTATTCACCCCCCAAAGTGAATCTCAGGTGATATATGAGAACGGATAAGAAAACTTAATTCAACGTCAATAATACAAAAAATTCACAAATAATACACTTTTGATAGGTAGATAACATCAAGAAATTTGATCTTATTCATCACCTGCCCTTCTTGATCAACGATGGAGATTAGTTTGACCTGAATGAAAATTCCAACAATCAGCACTCATTGAGCTCATACTTAACAACAACTATTTTTTTACGACTGACTGCAAAATACCTACATAGAAGAATCGATGAAGTATTTCTGTTCCTGTACTGAATGAATTCAAATATTCGAGCAATAGTAGAAAGGAATTAGTGTTTGACTAGAGAGAGTTCCATTGTACATAATCAGGAGAAAGGTATGAATAGATATTTTGACGACATCAGGACTACCAGTTGATTGAATGTCACTATAATTCCGGTCACCCTGATTATATAATGTATAAACCGTTATACAGATTAAAGGAATCGGATAGTTCTGATAGTGGTTACACGAAATGCCACACTTTGTTTAGTGATTTAGACACGTTCAGTTATACGTTACGAACATAGTTAGGCTGAGATATCAGACGTATCCGAATGTAAAGTGGTATGCTCTGTCCAGAAATCCATCCTTCATTCATGAATTCATGGAACCTAATGTGGAATGCTATCAAAAATGACAAATGATTCAATGAATTCGTTGAGTAAACTATTCAACTATCTACTCTTGACAAGAAGATCATGAAGAATCGTGAAGAGGAACGGATTGAATTGTATTATATGCTCATCTATACAATTTTTTGCAACTTTTCATGGTCAGATCAGTGAGACTCCAGTTTTCCAAGTGATAAAAATGAAAAATGACTCATATCTGACCCCTAGGAATTCATGACTGTTCCTCATCATGGCATTTTCTATTATCTCCGTTGGAGAATTTCTCAGGACAAAAGGAGCTTTCCAACGGTAAGACTGGGAGGATCAGGATTCATGAGGAGAATCTCGAATGATCCATCTTGTTCCAAGTAGGTATATTAGGAGATATTTTCCGCCGGTTTGGAACGCCTGCTAATTTATCAAATGAAAAATGTGAAAGGCAGTCCACTACGGTACGGGCGAACAGATATTCTTGAGCATGAAATTCTGGAGAGAAATCCAGATGAAGCAGGAAAATAGACAAACCAAGCAGAAAATTTTCCTTTCGTTCAGCTCATATGATACAAGGTTTGTACGTTGTCCTGTCACATCGACGCTGTGATTGATGTGGAACGACGTGGATCTTGTTTCAAAATACTCAATAAATACTGAAGTTCCTAAGCTCTCTTATTTATAAACTCACATATGGACTCTGAAGTCTTTGATATTGAATTGATATCTTTCATATTTGGGCGAGAACGAGACAGTGGACTGTATAATGGACTGAATTTGGTAAATGACAAGAGCTGAGAAATGGCCACTCACCTGTTGTACTGTTTCGCTGATGTCGCAGAATAAGGTCGGCGGCCGCCTCAGGATCTCTTCCTAGTATTTGCTGTTGTTGATGAGGATGTCACACGATTACGGCACAGATTAAGAGTTATCAACAGAGATATCAATAATCGACAGAAAAGAGTTAATGCTCTATCAATTATTTTTACCGGCACCGATCATTCGTATATTCTGAGCTCCCCCGAGTTCCTCCTTGTCCAGCAATTCACACCTGTGCGCACATGCGTAGTGCCTGATTCTAGTACAGGGGGATCAGTGACCAAATGCCTCTTGTCATTATAGCGGGAAATTTAAATTTATTGAATTTATTATGATGACAAAATAATATACTGAGAGTCAATAATTGAATTGGCATATACTAGAAACTCTCAGGAATATTTGAGTTATAAAAATCGAGATGAAAACGGAACAATGTTATGTATTGGAGTTTCCTGCTTCCTCCATCGAGAAGAGACCCTCAATAGAAATACTCCTCAATGGAAAAATCTTGTTTGTCAATGAGATTCACAAATATTGATAGGAAAACACTATTTGCTAATCGATCCATTTTCGTATTGATTGGTAATAATTGGAAGTGGAGTAGATGAAGAAGGTGGAAGAGTCAAAAGATGATACATTCTGACAAGAATATGAGAATAATGTGTAGATTGGAATTCACCACCAAATCCAGAGGTCCTGAAGGAGAGGCAGACAGAAGCAAAAACTATCAGATGCTGGTCGAATTTCTCGATACAGATCTCCGCCAATTCCCCTCAAAAAAACTGCTGTTCAGTGTAGGCAATATAATATAGTCGATAAGGACAATGTTTTATCATAACAATATTCAGAATATTTCTATGGTTACCATAACAAATTGTTACAGTAACGAGAAAATCTAGTTTTGCCTATAATAACTAGAACTTCTGTTAGGGGGGCTATGATTTTCCATCGTGATATATTTTGTCATTTATAGCCGTGCGTCACTCATTCTCGTAGCTGTAGTCGACGAAAGATCGAAATCGATGTCCGCTTTTCTAATAGCCAATTGTACATGTCCTAATCGTTCCAGCTTGCCAAAGAATCAAAAATGTATGAGAGGTCTATGCATGAGGAGAGTTTTTCAGTTCAACATGATCAATACATATATTACAATACAATATTACAATACAATATTACAATACAATATTACAATACAATATATTAATATTCTCAAATCAGTCTACATTTCAACAGAATTACGATTATCCAGAACCGTGAAGAGTCACAGTGTTCGCCATCACAATTATAGAGTGTAAAATAACCGTTTGTGGAAATAAAAATCGAAATTATAAGTACATGGTTTTTCCGCCGATGTATTCGACGTTGAGGATCGATTATACATAGAGTGAACACACCACCTTAACAACTAGCCCTATGTTTGCAGACATTGTGAATGAGTTTGTGAATCAATAGTTCTCAGTGAGGCTAGTAACTGGTTCTCCTTGCGGTATCTATATATAACATCAATTACGAGAATCCCAGCTACCAGCTCGCTCCAACGATATATGTCTGGGAGTGATTCGACTCAGTAACACGCAAGATTCGAATATTATTTGACTGATTTCGGTAATGAAAGAGACTGGTCGGAATATTTCCAAAATCAAAAGCGTGACAGATCTGTTTTGGTCCACCAGAGGCCTCATCAGTCGCCATGGGTGGGTCGCAAGAGTGGGTAGAACATGAGACGTTTTATGTTCAGCGCCATCTTGTGGCGAAGGATCGAAGGCTCCTCAAGAACCATCAGAAACCTATGGTTTCTCGTGCCATACGAGATAGGTGAGTCTGGGTGTAACATGTGCTTTTGCATGTTCAACGTCATCTAACGGCGAAAGATCCAATGTAGGTTTCTGAGAAACTACCGAAAACCTATGGTTTCTGATGCCTTCGACCATCCGTACAGGCCACTATGCTCTACGTGTGACACATGTGCTACTGACTGGCTGAAGATCTTCTAGATCGATGCGTCAAACCAAGAACTACTGATCAGGACTCTGGTAGGCCCGAACAGTTCTGTTTTGCTTTTGTTCGACGAATTTGAAATATCTTCGATCAAAATCATTCATTAATAGGAAGGTACTCATGTTGACTTCAATAAAGTAGGAATGAGGACGGATACTTAGTGAAAAAATCATTAGGTCATCAATTTTCATGACTCAAACCCAAAATTTCTAATGGTTGTCAAACATTTAGCAAAAAATGAATTGAAATCAGAGTATGGTGAGATAAAATATCCGAACTCAATATCTGCCTATTCGAAATGGATATGTTCGATTATTCTATGATACTCTGATATTCTGAAGTTGTGAGACTTTGAAGAGTTGAATGAAAATCATCGACATGAAGATAGCGTCGAATCGAAATCCTCCTTGAGGTACGAAAGAACGTTTGTAACAAATCGAACAACGAACTAATGATAAGTAACCTATCACAATAGTCGGCTATTTCCATCAGGCAATCTTCAATCGATACCTCGAATGAGAAGTGAATTCCGCCTAGTTCGACACAGGAGACGTTATCCTTGAAGGAATAACAGGTGGAAAATCGTGCAAGAATTCTTCAGCTATCAGCTCCACGAGGATAACGAGCGAAATTTGAGTCTAACGAGTTCGAAGCAGCTATTTCAGTGTCATCTTGTTATTCCGATAGATGCGATCGAGAATTCATTCGAATCCATTCCAACGATTGATTAGAAATTCCAGCTAACGCCAGATATCCGAGATACTGATTTAATGAAATGTTATTACCTGAAAGATTTTTTCGTGAGTTTCCCAAACATGTATTGGCTATGCTCATTCTTTGATGATCAGTAGGAGATGATAATTTTCTGGTAGTGAAATAATTCAACCAGTAAATGAAACGTAGAAATAGAAATCCAGCGAGACAGACAGACTGATGATAACAGAAGATCAATGTTTGATTTGATCAGTGAGGAAAAGGATGAATTTTATTTAGAAAAATAGTATCGGTATAAGGTACTTCCACCAGAACTGTGCTATATACTGAATTTGTAATTGAGAATATTCCTAAAGTGATGGAGAATATTTGTACGAAATCGAGGTCATGATATGTTCATCGGTTTATTTATAATACTAATGGAGAAAGCCAGTGGATACGTCATATTTTTCTCATCACGCTGTGATTGCATGTGAGGTGAATAAACAAGGAAGGGATGCAAATAGTTTACGCGTTAACAGCACTTCTCGAATAATCGCTGGCGCATTTGTTTATTCTGTCAACTCCGAACAGATTATACGTCGCACTCTCCACGGCGTTCATGGAGTGTTGCCATGAATTATTCATCAATATAACAATTAGTTGATACCGCTTTTGTTTATTCACCCTGCTTGTATCTGAAATATTCCTTCAATTGTTCACGTCGACGGTGACGAGCAATCGAAGATGATGAATTGAAGATCACTGCGCTGATTCCTGACGAATTTATGATATACATCTGTCTCGAAAGTCTACGACATCTTCATCGAGGACAGCTTTGCCATCCGATGAGATTTCCGGAAATGGTGAAGTCATCAAGACGATCCTTACCAAGTGCTTCGGACAAAATTCGAGTTGCTGGTAACAAGCATTCAGAACAATACGATCAACTTCAGCTCCGAAATTATTCCTTGCTTCTCATCCATTTTTTGTCGACAGATGATGAAGTTGATTCTATAAATGAAACAGGCGGAGTCGATTCAGGCAATCTCTTATGTGATTCCGATTCGAATAATGTTTTCTGGAAACATTTACATTATATGTGGAAAGAATTGTCATCGCTCATTCAATCCGATTTTTATTTGTCGAAGCATAAAGCAACACTGAAATCCGTCCGTTTTATTACTAAGGCTCCGAAGGATTGTGATGGTCGGATAAATTGCCTCCACAATAAATGAACAGTTATTTCTCAACAAGTGGCTACCAAATACCTCTGGAACATTAACTGAAATGTTTCTTCATTTCCTTCTCCTACATAGAGATACCCAGTGTCAACAAATGATTTCATCACCGGATAATATTATTTCTGTGCAAGATTACCCACTTCATTTTGGTATTCTACTTCAGCTATTTTTATGAAAGCTATGGAAAATATGAGATGGAAAGTTTCAGATTTCCACATATATTCACCCGAAGTATTACGACAAATGAAACTCCCTATCACCGATGCCTAGAGAAAGAGGAAAGTCGGTTGCGAGATCCTTTTCACGTCTGTTGCGAGATCCTTTTCACGTCTGGTCGTCAAATATTCCAAGATGTGTTTCTTCCTTCTTCTGATTTGTCTGATGAAGCAGGAGAATATGAAATAATGATGAAATAATAATACATGGATGTGGGAATGAACACATATTCCATGATGATTTACTTTGGACAATGCCATAAATATTAGAGGTTTTGCGTTACAAGAAGTTCTCAAAGGCATGTGGGGATTTTTTGGAACTGGCAAAGGAATCTCCATGCTATTTATGTCAGCCTCTGACATTCTCAATAGAATCTGGCTTGAATCTTCTAGAAAGTTGGTCACTTCTTGGAAATGTATTCCTGAATGCTCTAGTTATTTGAATTGGAGTCGAATTTCTGAAATTCCCACAACTATTTCTGAGCTAAACGAAATAGTTTTCCAAATAGCAATTCATATTCCTCGTTAATATCTAGTAGTGTTCTTCGCCACCCTTTGATATGGATCTCATTCCACCTGATGTTTTTTCTGCTTTCTGAGATATTTTGTTCGGAAATGTTACCAATTCTGCCTGAAAATCAATCCGTTCCGAAAAAGGGTTCATTGATCTATTTACAATAGTCGAAGCGATTTGAGTTCGGAATCCTCATTGTTCACCACAATCTCAACTATGCACACCAGTAGCAATTCACTCCATAATAATATTCTCACGCTCGATATTCAAATACGAAATGAATATTCACCTAAAAAACCACAACAATATTTAGGAGAGTCTGGAGAATATCTTGAAAGATACAAGCAGTCGCTGATCATTTTCACTTCTCAGGTTTTCTGAGGATGGCAAATCAGTTGCCGATATATGTATTCAGACTTTTCTCAACCACAGTCTGCTAATTGTAACTTTCATGCTCGCCCTTATTCCACTCTACTTGTTTTCACATCTCTACGGTGACCCCACATGTTCAACATTTTTTTGAGATACTCTTTTGATTTCTGATGTTATCGAGAATTCAACATGCTATGAAAAGCATTATTTTGATGCAGTGCAGTAGGTTTCGATTCATAGTCCATGAAAACATCAATACTGTTGATTTCACTCCTATCCTACGTATTCAACACCATTGGACACATCTATATGAGCTGTTTGGAAAGATGGAATATCATTATAACTCCTATACCAATTTTTAGAAACGAAGAGACAGAATCCCAGAAAATCTAGATTTGATTAACTCACAGACAGTATGAAATGTAAGCCGAAGCCTTGGGCTATAAACATGCAGCATGGAAATATTTATATAATATTATCTGTATTTTCTGACGAGCATTACAAAGATTCAAGACTTTTGGCTCTGTATCAATTCTAATGGATGTCAAACATCAACAATCCGATGTTATAATATATCATGAACTGAAACCGAATTCACTGCTCAAACTACGATAACAACAAAAACAAGATCTCGAAGAAAATCCACAAATATAGAGGGTGTTGAATTCAGAGAAATTATTCTCCTTCGTTCATCCTGCAAGCTATGGAAACAATTGGAACTGTGATCATTTCGAGGAAATTTACATGAAATCCTACAAATTTGTCCTCGATTGGTCCAGTATTCTTCAGAAGAAGAGAACAAAATCCAATTCTGTCGATCATAAATATATCGATCATTATTGTATTTGTTTCTGGGGTCGAGAGACTTGTATTTTGGTTTTCCCTTTCACAGTTTTTCAATCGCTGGAATCGATTTATCGTAATAGTGCCAAGTGAACTAATTTCATTCGGAAGAGTCTCTATGTTATTTATTCCACTATAATTTCTCTGCCTCCAAAAATATATCTTCTATGTTGACTGTGATGAAGATGTCCGATGAAACTATGAATTACCCTGTGGAACTTCCTGAATGCATTGATTATTTCACGTTCTATCCATCGATTCATTGCCACCTCATTTATCATGGTGGAGCATCATAAGAGAGTTATTAAAATTCGAGACTTTTCGTCATTGATTTTTAGTTATTAGGATACATAGATTCTTTTGCGAATTAACATCGTTCGACATTCTGCAATGATATCCGATTGAGCGGTTTGTGATTCATCGGGAGCTTTTTATTATGATTATCAATTCAAAGAGATTCTCAATTCGGTTCGAACAATATGCTCAGGCAGTTCGACAAGCTCCGTATATCAAGCGATATGTTTTCCAACCGCACCTACGTTTAAATGACATCCAACCATTTCCATGACCCGCCGAAAGAAGGTTGACGCCTGTCGCGGCGTATCGATCATCAGATAAAGATGATTGATGAGGGCTGAGATTTTTCACGGCATCGAAACACTTTTTGCGAGTTCGAATAACCAGCATCACGGATGCAAAGTGTTCGAGATGATCGCACCAGAATAATAAGTGAAAACATTCTTCACAATAAGCGCTGATCCATGTACAACATATTCGAAATGATTTTCGTGAGATTTGTTTCCTTCAAAATCAGATCAATCCCACTGGAGTAATAACATTGTATTTGAAAAAAAATCCTGATACACGTTTGAAATTTTGGAAATGACGAAAATGTGTGTACCAGAATAGGGCAATTGAAGCTCTATCATTCAGAAATAATTGCACAAATCGAACATCGAATACTGTTCCCATAAGGTATCCACTAGTCCACTCTGTAGGTATATAGTTATTCCATCCGATCCGAAAATCATTCGATTGATGTCAGAATGAGTTGAAAAACACCGCATACCTTTATACACGTGTTATACGAGCTTTCCGTTCACTTATTTTCTAAGGAATTCAGTTTCGATGTAGGAAGATACGATACTGCATTGTTCGAAGTTATGAGAGATTAACCAGGGATGGTAAACTCGCGATGGTATTTACGTGGGTAGCTACCCCTAGCGATATTCCTGCAGATCTTCCGAGTCAACTTTCGTAAGCTTCTAGCAAGTACGATAATAATAGAAGGCTTGAGCTGAGACTCATTGCTGAAAGTTTGAAAAGGAGAAATTAATGCAGAATGAAAGAGGAATTGCTCAAGGCTAGCCATCTGATGGTTATATTATGTGTATATACCCTATGAATATTCACAACTTGCAGCTCGAAAACAACCTTCGTGTGTATTTCATCTGTTTTTAATAAATGGATCGCCCTCTGAGAGTATAACTTTCCTCATGAACGATCCGGAATACTGGCCTAGTATATATATATCCTTCACTACAAATCGAAAACAATGTTTCGAGTACGGGCCATTCGATCTAACGTGATTTCAGTACTGGTATCAAATCTTCTTCCAGCTCCTGATAAGAAAACTGCAGATGCACATCGAGAAATTTAATCGTGAAATCATTCACGTGAAAGAAAAGTTGTGGATTTGGAATGGAAGTTTTTCCCTTCTGTGAACATTCATTTGAAAATTTGAATCAGAGTGAGGATCTAGCAGCTGTGACGCCATTCGCATGCCAATAGTCTGATCGCCAGGATGCCTACACAAGTCATGAGTTTCCTTTATTCAATTCCTTGTATGTCTTGAACGCATCTCTTCCATATTTTGCAGTTTCATGTGACCAGAATCGAGCTGGCAGAGAGATCGAGCAAGATAAAGATTCGCTGATTCGCTGCACCGTTCCCATTCTATAATGAATACGTCCAACTTGTGTCGAATCAACGTTCTTCTGGTTTGTGGCATGGCGGAATCTTCGATAATGATTTCAATGGTTACCATTGAGAACTGTTTGATATTTTCGTTGAATGTGATTCGGGATTCTCTCTTCTCGTGTCTGAAAATGGAAATGATGATGATTATTCCAATATATTTGTTGTAGGGACAGATTGATGATCTTTTCTAAAATCTCATCACGCTTGGAATTTAACCTTCAGATACCTGGGAGAGATATTCTCTATTTGTCAGTAGTACCTTGTTTTCAGAGGATTTGGAAATACAGATGTTCAACAAGCGTATGCTGACTTCCTATCTGAATCTACTGAACAAGTTTGTGAAATTCTCTCATTTCTCATCAGCAGCTCATTCAGACAAGGTGTATTTCCCAAAAAATTGAAACAAGCTCTTATTAAACCTCTCCTCAAAAGAGGGGATCCTCAGCTAATAGAAAACTACAGGCCCATCAATCTGCTACCAGGCTTCTCAAAATTATTTGAGTTAGCGATGTGCTCTAGACTGACTTACTTTTTGAATGTTACAAATTTCTTTACAAATACCCAGCATGCATATTTGAAGGGTAGGTCGACCCAAACCGCCATTTTCCAGTTCACCAAAAGTATTTTAGATTTAATTGAGAATAACAATCTAGCACTAGCCATTTTCCTAGATTTATCGAAGGCATATGACTCGTTGAATCAAGAGTATCTGTTGGAAAAACTTGAAACTTATGGAATCCGAGGAAAAGCACACAACTGGTTTCGATCGTACCTATCGTCAAGAGCCCAAAGGGTAACAATCACAAAGGGTGGGGTTTCAAAAATATCAGATTTATTGATTAACACAACAGGAATTGCACAGGGGAGTGTAATAGGGCCGATCTTATTCATAATTTACTTGAATGATTTATGCACCATTGCCCAGAACGTAGAGGAAACTGTAGTAAATTACGCAGATTACACAAATTTAATAATTGGTGCTGAAGAAAGCGATGACCTTATAAGCCAGGGAGATGTTTTTTTCTCAAGAGCGAAGAATTGGTTCGATAAAAATAAATTACTGTTGAATGCAAATGAAACAAATTTGATGATTTTTAGTACCGACAGGTGTAGAAAAGAGAAACCGTTGAGTATAAGCTGGCAGGGCGATGAAACAAAAATCAATGAATACACAAAATTTTTAGGAGTATATATAGATAATTTCCTAAAATGGAATAGGCAGACCGATTCCGTTTATCAAAAACTGAACAAGGTCATTTATGCAATCAGAATGACATCAAAATACATGAATGAAAAAACTGTAAAAATTCTGTACCATGCAAATTTTGAGTCAGTGTTGAGATACGGAATTATGTTCTGGGGAACAGAACCTAATCTACAAAAAATAATCATTGCACAAAAAAGAGTTTTGAGAACTATCTATAAAATGCCCTTCAGGCAATCCTGTAGAGGTTTATTCAAAGAAAAACAAATTTTAACAGTCTCTGCACTATATTTATTCGAATGTCTAACATTTTTACATAAGCACAAGGAGGTTTTCACAGAAAATTACATGAATCCCAACTATAATACACGAACACTTAATATTAACTTCCCTATACACAGACTAACACTCACAGAAAAAAAATCCCTCATATATGTGCATCAGAATATTTAATAAATTACCGAACAGTCTTAAGTCTATCACGACACATAGTATCTTCAAGAATAAAGTGAAACAACTTCTGTTGAATCTGGAACCATATGATTTGAAAGAATATTTTGAAACAAATCACTAAAATTATTGTTTTTTATTTGACGTCTTTTCTTTCAATGTTTGTATGTACCATACATATGTATATATTGTGTTGTATATAGAAATGTTTACATGAAATAAAGAATATATTATTATTATTATTATTATTAACAAGAAGCAATATCATTGTCTACTTTTAGGAGAATGCAAGCTGATTCTTTGATTTTTCAGTTCTGGTTGATTGTTGCCTTTCCCTATGATTCTAATATCACTCCAATCAGCCATATGTTGCCCCTCTTCAGGAAGGATAATTTCATCTGATTTCTGTTTGAAAATATCATCACACTACTTCCTTGATCAACCTATCAACCCACAGACAGTATTCAAGATACAGTTGTTTTATTCTTACAACTTTTATTCTCGTCGCTGAATTCTGTGAACCGAAATGATGAATATCCGAATAAATCCTCAGTTGATTATGCATACCAGTATTTGCAACAATGAATTCTGTCACGAAACGATTGATATTGGGGAATATTCCCGATGTCGTGTCGAACAGCATCTTGCTATATTTCCCGATTGTTATTCGTTGATTAATATTCAAAGAGGCAATTATTCAAGCGCCACTTCTCGACTGGAAGATTATTTAATTGCAGGCAAGAAGTTATAAGTCATAAGATTGTCTGAGATTCTCAACACCCTGATTGTGTGGTTCTGCCTAATCTCGATGGGAATTGCGGCAGCATGAAATATTTCTGTGGGGTTTCATTGGAGAAATTTACAACGGAATTTACCTTTGTTGTTATTCCAGGAAACTTCTATTGAGAGAGTATTTTATCAGACATCGACAAGTACTGATCCATAAATAATATTAGAATTCGATTCTTCGAATCAACATATACAAAATTGATGAATCTAACTTCGACGTGCTTCAAAAGATGATAATCATTTTTTTTTCGCAAGAATGATGCAAGACTGATTATACTTGTGTATGATGAAAAGTCCATATCGCGTTACCAGGCCTGATTCATCAATAGACCGGCTAATTTGTGGAATTCTTTGCTTAGTGAAGTTTTTCCCGATTCTCACAACCTGTAAACCTTCAAGAAAAATTTCAACACCTTCCTTCCCTCCAGAAATTCTACCGCTGGCTTACACGATGTTCCTCGGACATTATAAGTTTTCCTGTTTTCCTCTCTTGTTTTCAACAGTTGAAAAAATCCAGAAACAGATTTTCCAACTTTACCGAGTGTCAAAGAGTATTCAGGCTAGCAGATATCTCATTTGTTTGCAGAAAAGAACATTAAAAAAACATACGCTCGTTCATGCAGTATAGCAAAAACCACCTCCTGGCAACCAACCCCCAATTATGCAGAATTATGGCAGATCGAGGAAAAAAATTAAATATCAATTCAAAAGCTCATCTTTATCTTGAATAATACATCATACTACAGAAATTGTTCGAGATGTTGGCTAGCGCTCAAGTACAGGAACCGCTTATCATTTCCGGAGCAACGATATCACAAGCCTCAGCAATTTTCTGGGTTGAATCTTCGATATTTGTTGGTTGAGCTTCGAAAACAAATCGTTCGAATATCCCATAGGAAATAAGAGTCCACTGGCGTGAAATCTGGATAACTCACAGGCCATCGAACAGGTCCACTATTTCCAATCTACCTACTAACGAATTCAATTTTCTCGATTACCTATCTTCATAACTATACAGGGTGAGTCAAAAATGTGTACCGAGCTTTCTGGGGGTGATAGAACATTGAAAAATAAGTGTAGTTTGATGATCAAACTCATGGCCCAAAATGCATATTAAGGGAGATATATCCTTCCAAAGTTGATAAAATTAAAATAATTTCTCCGCATAACTTCTGAACGATGAAAGCCACCTGATTGAAATTTTGTGCATGAATGTATGTTGTCAAAATACATTTTTTCGTCACACTTCCACATTTCTGTTATTGTTATAAAGGGTGTTTTCAGAGGGTGAGTCATGATTTTTTGTAGAAAACTTTTTTCCCTGTATTATTTTCGGTGAAAAAACAGGAGCATTCGATGGAGCGAAGAAAATTACATGAAAAAGGTACTTTTTTTTTCATCTGTGGACAACACGAAAGGGAAACCTATGATGTTCGAGGAACATCGTGTTAGCCAGCGGTGGAATTTTGGGAAAGAAGGAAGGTGTTGGAATTTTTCTTGAATGTTTGGAGGTTGTAAGCATCAGGAAAGACTTCACTAGGCAAAGAATTCCACAACTTTGCCGTTCTATTGATGAATGATGCTTGGTATAGCGATGTTCGACAGGTCTCGAGCCTGACAGTGTAGGGGTGACCAGCTTGAGCTCGTCTGGTTTGTCTACTAGGAATCGCGCGTGGTGGCATAATAGATGATATTTATTCAAATACAAAAAATTGAGCCGTTCGTGAGATATTTGAGTTTTTGTAGTTACATGATATCAGCAGATTGATTTTATTCATCGCGAGATTCATCGGTATAACGATATTTCAGCAGGCCATGATGAATAATTTTGTTCTCAATTTTGACGTTCATGTCATCAACATTCGAGTCAACATTGTTGTAGTCGATTTGTTCGTGTGGTTTTTCTGTGTCATTTATCACTGCGATTATCAACTGAGATTTTAAGAAATATGGCAGGTTATTCGTTCTCTGAACAAACTGATATGCTTCTAATGCTTGGCGAGTGCTTCGGAAATGCAGATGCTGCTGAAATATCGTTATACCGATGAATCTCGCGATGAATAAAATCAATCTGCTGATATCATGTAACTACAAAAACTCAAATATCTCACGAACGGCTCAATTTTTTGTATTTGAATAAGAGTACCTTTTTCATGTAATTTTCTTCGCTCCATCGAATGCTCCTGTTTTTTCACCGAAAATAATACAGGGAAAAAATTTTTCTACAAAAAATCATGACTCACCCTCTGAAAACACCCTTTTTAACAATATCAGAAATGTGGAAGTGTGACGAAAAAATGTATTTTGACAACATACATTCATGCACAAAATTTCAATCAGGTGGCTTTTATAGTTCGGAAGTTATGCGGAGAAATTATTTCAATTTTATCAACTTTGGAAGGATATATCTCCCTTAATATGCATTTTGGGCCATGAGTTTAATCATCAAACTACACTTATTTTTCAATGTTCTATCACCCCCAGAAAGCTCGGTACACATTTTTGACTCACCCTGTATATAATGATGTATCGTTGAATGGAGAATGAAATGGTCTGTGAGTTGAACCAAAACAAACATGAGGGTGCTATTTGAAAAACAACAAGTAGGGGTGGTTTGTTTAGGGTTGTTTGTCAAGGGGTGAATTTTGCTTTGTTGCATGAACGAGCTCATGGTTTCCTACGACAAGTGTTTCTTTCCAATTTTCTCAACTGAAATATTTGCTGGCTCAAAAACTTTGGGGCACATGGTATGTGTAGCAGTATTTGCCAATGAAATATAGTCCGCATCTGTAGATGATGAAGCAACAGTATACCATTACTTTGTTGTCCAACATACTGTTGCACCATATACTTGAAATTGAAACCTGATGTGGACTTCATATCTTCATTTCCAGCGCAGTCAGCATCTTCATGTCACAGGATCGACAACATCACTTCGATAAAACAGTCCATATTCGAGAGTTATCCAGATAGTAGATATCTCAGTATCCGCTCCAGTCCAATCTAGTGTGTTTTTGTTGCATCACTTCGATACCTACTGAGATGATTCATAGCGAAACCAGGTCGAGTATTCAACATCAGAAACATCAATAAACTCATGAGCTCCCTGTGATGTTTCATTTCTATCATAGTTATTTTTTTATCATAGGAAAGCGTTGTTCACATCCATCTGATGAGCTTATCACTCAACTTCTTAATTGAGAAGCAAGCTAACGAGCTACTGGAGCATATGTTTTCTCATAGTCGAAACCCTTCCTTAGGGACTACGAGTCCCACCTTGTATCTTTCGATTTTTCTTTTCTTATTTCCGAACACTTCTCTCTCTTGGGACAACATTGTCAAATCCAATGTATGATTTTTTTTGGGAGATTTCATTTTTTCTTTCACAGCTTCATACCATATCTGTTTGTCAGGTCTTGTCACGATATTCACAAAATATTCCAGCACGTCATTGATCAAAGATTCTGCTTCCATTGCCATGGTACTGATACCGTCAGAACACTTTGACATTTTTGATATTCTGGAACTTCTGCGTGTATTTGATGAACCATATGTTCCTGCATTTTTTCATCTTCTGACTGTTTCTTTGATAAAGAATAACTACTCACTATATATTCTTGTATCTCTGCCTTGATCGGAATCTTCTGGATTCGCCTCAGATATATGTAATCAACTCCTATTCAGTATAATTCGGTAGGTTAGATATCAATACTTGTTCAATTCTCTGATGGCCTGAAGATATTCATCCAGGATCTACCTGAATGAACAAAACATCAATTTACCGCTCTATTGAGGTCCAAGTGTAATAAGAATAAACTAATTGAGCTTAACTGAAAGTTGAGTTTATGGGCCAATTTCCGGTGGACGGCACATAAGACGTTTCTCGTGAACCAGACAACGGATCACTTCGGAAATTTGGTGGACACCAGAATATATAAGAACTTTAATTTTTCAGCTTTTCATGGGATTTTCTCTCCTCGTTTCTAAAAAATAGAGTAGAAGTTATTAAAAATTATTGCAATATATTTGTAGTAAGGACAGATTTAGGATCTGCCCCAAAATGACACTACGCTTGAAATTAAACCTTTAGATACCGAAAAGAGAAATTCTCTATTGGTCAGTTACACCTTGTTTGTGAAAAAATTTTGGAAATACAAATATATTTAATAAGAATAAAACCTCTACTTATCTTTGTGGACGTTTGTGAAACTGTCGAGACGAGGAGGAGGAAAATTGCCCTGCCCTATCCAGGAAAAAAATTTCTGCTCTGGGAGAGGCCCATTTTGACAACCTATCCGATCTTCAGTAGGTTGATATCGAAAGCCTAATGCTGTTCATTAACTGCAACTTCTGGTTCTCAAAGTAGTGGTTGGGCTGATAACCACCGTGGTAACCTAACCTATCATTCGTATTCACTATTGTTGAAGAATTCTTCCACTTTCACATTCGAACTTCCACAAATTTGTAGTGAGATTCATGGATTCAATACAGATACCCATCATGCATACATGAATTCAGATGATTTTCGTGCGCCACTGTGAGATTGATGATGATCAGGAGCGATTGAATATTGCCTCAGAATTGGAAACCGTTCATTACAGTTTTTATTCATTCAACTGTTATCGGAATTCAATCGGACCATTTATATCAAAGCGATGCCTTTTTCTTGAAAAATGTTTTCATAACGGTGTCCAATTTGTTCAAAGGAAAACGAATTTCCTGCGTAGGTTATATTCGAATCTCACATAAATTTCTTTCCCGAAATCCAGCGGTAACTGGGAGCGAATTTCGCTGAACTGAACTGTGTGTTCTTAAGAATATGGAAGTTGACTGACACCAGAAGTTGGGGAATTTATATTCCACCATAGAAAAATGATATAGAATATGATTGCTGTGATCATTGGAAGCCACTTACGATAATGATAAGAAATTCTGTTAGTGAAGGTTGATTTTTGAAACAACATCAGCTGGGGCTTCACCTTTTCATCCAGATAGTATTACGTGATCATTCATGAATTCGTTGTCCCTCCAAAGGAGAGAAGAGATGATTTATCATAATAATTTCCATTACTTTTTTTAGCTTTTCATAGCACGTATTGGCACCAACACACCGAAAATGAAGATGGCAGAACATTCGGTGTGTTCTCGTGTGTTCTATTCTTATGAACGGAAAAGAAATTCATATTGTCGAATTCAATATCCGTAGGGAAGTGAACATTTTTAAGTCACTCTTCTACATAATTCATGCTGATTTGTCATAATCATTGAATAACTCGACCGAAAAGTTTGCTCACCAGAGGCATCACAGACGTTACAATAAATCCTTCACCCTTATCGCATTCTCAATCAATTATTGTTCTTCAATTCACCATTCCCCAGATCCTTCGCCGACTAATTTCGACTATCTCCATCTCCTCCGACTGTAACAGTTTCATCTCTCACACCATTAATCATAAACTTTGATGGTAATCCTCCGGCCAGTAAAAATACATTCGAAGTGAAAATAAGCATTGAAAAATACCTCGCCAAGAGGATGGTATTCGAGAGTTGGAGTGAGAGAGATTCCAGAAGAGGAGGAGAGATAGGGCATCATTTATAATTCAGAATCGAGATGTTCGAAGACTGAAATCTCCAGGATCATCGAATGAGAAAACTAATAGTTATTCAATCCTGATGAGATATTTTGATCTTTCTGAAGTCAACTCAGCAATCAATCGGTCTCTCAGTTTCATTTCTTTTCGAACGAGCGTCGATATTCACCTTCTATCTTTATATTTTCCGCTCTATCTACCTAATCGCCAAATGTATATAGGAAATGCAAAGGCGAGAGGCATGAGATTTATGTTCGATTCGATTATCAAATTCGTGAATACATCGAGAAAGCATGAATAATTATTCGGCAACATGCATGGGATGGGTTTCAGGACTACTGTGTGTTTTCCTCGACGACAGAGGAAAGAGAGAGCTAGTTGCAATTCGAAATGTATCGGTTATCCTGAACATAAAGATGAATGTATCATTTACGTCATATACATATATTTCTGCGGGATGAATCAAGATAATAATATATTGAAAATGAAGATGTTGTGGCATCGTAAAGAAATAATATGAGAATAACTGAATGTGTTCGCGAGAAGGATATACAGGGTGTCCTTAAAAGGTCTTTACAAAAAGCTACCACATATTCTTCAGACCAAAACAATTCGATACAAGCAAACTTACCTCAGTAAAAAGTTGCTTAGTTTGGGCGCTAGACGGCTCTGAAGTTGAAATTTTCAAATCGATTTTGCTTCATAACTTTTGAACGGCTCATGAGATTTTTTTCAAATTTGGTACGTTGGCATAGACTCATCGGGCAATGAAACTCATATCATAATCATAATGAATATCATTCCATGGGCGTAGAACTTGATTTTTTCAGTAAATAAACATCTAAAACTCCTACGCCAATGGAAAAAAATTAGTTTCAATATGAAATCTAAATTATTCAACTCATTCACTACAAAAAAGGTACTCTTGACAAAAGTCGATTCCTCTCATGGTTTCGACAAAATTTTAATTTTAGTGATTTAGAGTATAATTAATAATAAAACGATTAACAGATATTTCATAAAAATTGTTCAAAATGTTCACCATTTTCACGTATACAAAGATTTATACGACGCAAAAAGTTGAAATGTACTCTTTGCATAACTTCTTCATCGCCTGTAAGATTATTCGTCGCCTGTTGGATACGTTGCCATAATTGTTCTACAGTATTCACAGGGGTCTTGTAAACCGTAGACTTGAGATAACCCCATACAAAATAATCCATCGGTGTTAAGTTTGGAGAACGTGGTGGCCAATTCACGGGTTCATCATTACCTCTACCTATCCATCTGTCTGGGTACTGTTGGTTTAAAAATTTCTAACATCCACCGAAAAATGTGGTGGAGCTCCATCGTGCATAAACCACATATCTACCCGATGTTGGAGTGGTAAATCTTCCAACAAATTTGGCAACGTATTTCGTAGATGTTGTAAATACATGTCTCCTGTTAATCTTTGTGGAAGTATGACAGGACCAATTATAAAATTTCCTATTATTCCAGCCCAAACGTTGATTTTGAATTCGTGTTGAAAATGGTTTATTTTAATGGAATGAGGATTTTCAATTGCATAAACGTGTTCATTATGAAAATTAGTTATTCCTCTTCTCGTGAAACAGGCTTCATCAGTGAACAAAATATTCTTTCCAAAGTTCAGATTCATTTCTCTTTGCAAATTAATGAACCTACAAAACATCAGACGACTTTGTGAATCATGGATTAATAAATCTTGAACTGGCGTCTTGTGGTATGGGTATAATAATTGTTCTCTTAGTACTTCATGAACGGCATTCCTAGAAACTTCTAGTTCATTACTTATCCGTCTAGTACTCAATTCTGGATTTTCTTCAATACGGTCTAAAATTTCTACTTCGACTTCGGGAATCCTTACATAACGCTGTCTTCCATAATCACCAGTTCTAGGAGCAAAATGACCGGTCTCCCGAAGACGTCTCTCAACTGCAGCAAAGGTTGGGTGGCTTGGTACGCGACGATTTGGAAACCTTGCCGAATACACCCTCACACTCTCTCGGCCATTTCCTTGACAATATCCGAATACCAATAACATATCGGTGTATTCTTCATTGGTGTATTGTACGGCCATGATAAATCAGAAAAGTCCGATATCAACAATCAACGTCAATAAAACTCGACAAATCAACACAGATGAAACTATGGAAACCAAGAATGTGAATATCACTGTTTTCGAGCAGATAATAATAGTCTTCAGAAAAAAAAACCAGTGCTACTTGTTTTCAATAGAAATAACCTATGCAAAAAGTACATCTCAACTTTTTGCGTCGTATAAATCTTTCTATACGTGAAAATGGTGAACATTTTGAACAATTTTTATGAAATATCTGTTAATCGTTTTATTATTAATTATGCTCTAAATCACTAAAATTAAAATTTTGTCGAAACCATGAGAGGAATCGACTTTTGTCAAGAGTACCTTTTTTGTAGTGAATGAGTTGAATAATTTAGATTTCATATTGAAACTAATTTTTTTCCATTGGCGTAGGAGTTTTAGATGTTTATTTACTGAAAAAATCAAGTTCTACGCCCATGGAATGATATTCATTATGATTATGATATGAGTTTCATTGCCCGATGAGTCTATGCCAACGTACCAAATTTGAAAAAAATCTCATGAGCCGTTCAAAAGTTATGAAGCAAAATCGATTTGAAAATTTCAACTTCAGAGCCGTCTAGCGCCCAAACTAAGCAACTTTTTACTGAGGTAAGTTTGCTTGTATCGAATTGTTTTGGTCTGAAGAATATGTGGTAGCTTTTTGTAAAGACCTTTTAAGGACACCCTGTATATTCAACATTTCTTTTGCTATAACTAGTTGAGAAAGTTAGGAAAAGTGTGGAAATTGCAACCTTTCAGAAGAATTCCTCATGAA
The DNA here is from genome assembly GCA_963576655.1 of Gastrophysa polygoni. Lineage (NCBI taxonomy): Eukaryota > Metazoa > Arthropoda > Insecta > Coleoptera > Chrysomelidae > Gastrophysa > Gastrophysa polygoni. The sequence goes on from OY755092.1 coordinate 1,801,048, forward strand.
TATCATGAGGAGAAATTGATTGAACATGAATGCCATAAAAAATCATTGAATATCTTGTTGCTCATAGTGAGTTATATGTATACGATTGATAGGATCAGTTTCTCCTCCAATTTCGCATATTCAAATCTACCGGTAGTGTCAGTATTACACTTTGAATCGAAGTTCCGCATGATGGACGATGTAGAAACTTCGCATGAGGTGATGCTAGGAATAATTCAGTTAGAAATTTCTGGACCGTGAAAACTTCCATCCGAGAAGCGATTTGGAAAAGTTAGTGAAGGAAATTGACATTGAATGGCTGCTCTATTCACGGGTGAATCGGGTTACCTTTGAAATATTTCTGCCAAGTTGCATTATGACTTCCATGCGAGGTGTGACAAGAATTATAGTTCATCGAATTCAGTACTTTTCTGCTGGAATTCTTGATATCATGAAATTTCATAGAGACATATGAAGAAGGAGCTCACATAGAGTGAAGCGGAATATTCATAAAATATGTAGTCAAATAATAATAGATTGAGTAATGGTTAAATATAACCAACAGCCAAGTAGTTTCTACCAGGTCAAACCGCTATTCGAGAGAAATATCATTGATCAAAAAATGTGTCCACCTCAGAAAATTGTCAAAATATTTCTGCAAATTGAGAGTTGAACGAATTTTCCGAAAGAGTTCTCCGTTTCACACTCTATCCAGGCAGCTGGATGGGTTGAAGAATTTCCCGATCTCGAAAAATACTGAAAGTTTCATGAGTTATAATTCATTGAAGTAAGAAGTTGAGTGAATATTTGACTTTGGCCAATAGACCAGGAGGGTTATGATCAATCCTGTAGGAAATAACGACGAAATTGAGTTTTCAGCACGAAAGTATTGGACAGGACGTCTATAGAAATGCAACGATACTGAGATCATACCGGGTGGCTGGAATTCGAGCCTCGTCAATGGGTTCTCGTGAACCGTGAGAGATACAGAGTCGGTTGAAACATGGCAAAGTTGCAAAGTTTCATGCCTAACTAAAAGCCATTCCGGAACTTGGAAAATAAATAAATAAATAAATAAATAAATAAATAAATGATAAATAATAAATAATAAATAATAAATAATAAATAATAAATAATAAATAATAAATAATAAATAATAAATAATAAATAATAAATAATAAATAATAAATAATAAATAATAAATAATAAATAATAAATAATAAATAATAAATAATAAATAATAAATAATAAATAATAAATAATAAATAATAAATAATAAATAATAAATAATAAATAATAAATAATAAATAATAAATAATAAATAATAAATAATAAATAATAAATAATAAATAATAAATAATAAATAATAAATAATAAATAATAAATAATAAATAATAAATAAATAAATGAATAAATAAATGAATAAATAAATAAATAAAATGAAGGAGACTTTCGAAGATATACGAAAAAAATCGAGAATCCATGAAACCGTTCTCATTTCCTCCTGGCGTTTCTTGAAGGAATAAATCGATATGAGAACAGTTCATCATGGCAACTTTTTCATTCCTACAAGAAAGCGTTCGAAAGTTGAAAAAACCGACGTTGATTCGACCGCCATTAACTCATTTTTCATACGGGCCTAGATTTGATTATTGTTTACTTTTGGATAGCTCAGAAAATATAATGATGATAATAATATTAATAATGATGATAATGATAATAATAATAATAATAATGATAATAATAATCATAATATTGAACATAATAATAACCCTCAGGGGCTCACAACTTGTGAGTACGGAAATGGCAACCCCAAGGTGCCCTAGCTGGATATCTCACATTTCTTCAACTAGTAGTGTTCAATCCTTTCAACTATCCTTTCGGTCTTCCTTGATCAAGTCTTCTGCTTCAGACACTCGGTGGCTATCAGGGTATCCGAGGGTACGAGGGTCTATTTCATTCTCTTCTATTTCTCCCTCGCAAGCAAGTCCCCGTTCAATGACAAACTCTCCGATGGTAGATATACAAACACTGATAAGAGAACTAGTTCCTCTTTTAGTGAGTGCCCTTCAGAAAAACCTCAACTTTTTCCAAGCTCATTCCTCACAGATATTTCTCTTGAATTACGATAACCATCACAAATACATAAACGACTCCGAACAGATTCCTTGGATGAAGAATCACGATCCAGTCAGACCAGCTCAAGAAAAAAAAAAGAAAGGTTGGCCCGAAGGAAAATCACGCAAAACTGCTGTAGAAAACATCTCACCTCCTGAAACACTTTAGGAGTCAGGATCATTGTGATACTAGTTTCGAATAGTTTTTAATTATACATACGTTTCATTATTATTTTTCAATCTATTCAATATATCAAATCCATTACTCTAATGGAACTGTCATGGTTGTATACACCATTACCCTGAACCCAAATTTTTTATATCTAAAAAATCCCCGTTCTGTGTGTGTCTCCAAAAAACACATTTCAAACCATCCGACACCTCCAAATCTCAGAGGATATGATCGCTAAAGGAAAGATACTATTCCCGACAGAAGAGCGAGAGGAGGTGTAGCTATTTTCATAAATGAAACCCCTTCATCAACAGTCACGAACCCCAACAGACGGCTCCAAGCTATAGCAATCGAATATATTCCTCCCATTGAATTCACGATTTGTAATATTCACCTTCCAGGCTCAAACTGGAACATTGATAATATAAGAGAAATAGTAGAACAACTGCCTACTCCATTTATAATTGTAGAGGACTTCAACTCTCATAACCCAATATGGGGTTCAAATAGAAAATATGCGAGAGGACGTATGATAGAAGGAATGATCGAAGAATACAATCACTTTCTGCAATAGATCTGAGTCTGTGCTCTCCGTTACTAGCTCCAAATTTAAACTGGCAGGTGTTGAATGATGAACAATACTCCGATCATTTTCCAATTCTGATAGATCTGCCAAGTCGACCACCCCATCCGCCACCCTTAGGAAAATGGTGTCTCAAAAAAGCTAACTGGAATCAGTTCCACGACTCTTTGACTAACCTGCAGCTGACTGATGCTGTAAATAGCTCAGCTGAATAATTCACACATGGAATCATCAATGCGGCTACGAATAGTATACATCAATGAAATGATGAAAAATGGAGGAGCGTGCCATGGTGGAACCCGGAACTACAACAGGCAATTAGAGAAAAAAAAATATTACTCAATGTTTTCAAGAGAGCTCCTGCCAAATCGAGAAGAATAACTCTATTCAATGAAAGAAGCTCTTGGGAAAATTATGTCGCAAGCATAACTTTCCAAACGCCATACTCTGAAATATGGAAGAAAGTCAAATATATAGCAGGGAAACAGTATTCAGCAGTATCTTCTGTCCTCTTAGTGAACGGCGTAGACATAACAGACCCATCAGAGATAGCAAACAAACAAGCTGAACAGTTAAAAAAACAGTATCTCTGATAATCATAGCGTGGAATTTCAACAACAAGAGGCAAAATAAAAACAAAATGGTAATGATTCCTCAGAAAATTGTATTTCCGCTCATAATGACCCATTTACATTCTCTGAAATGGAAAGAGCACTAAAGAGTACTAATCATTCATCTCCTGGACCAGACACTATACTCCCACAGTCGCCCGAAGATACTATACTTGAGCTCCACAACAAGATCTGGGTAGAGGGTATATATCCGGAGCAATGGAGAAATATAATCATCATCCCAATTTCCAAACCAAGTGAAGACTCGAAAAACACGGAGAAGTACCGTCCAATATCACTTTCAAGCTGCATTAGCAATGTTTCCGAGAAGATGATGAATTACCGGTTGGTATGGTATCTTGAGAGGAATGATTGCTTTGTGAAACGTAATCATCGTGTTGCCATATTTTTTGATCTAGAGAAAGCATATGATATGACATCGGAATATGGAATCATCAAACGATTGCAAGAATGAGAATTGAGAGGGTAGGTTTCCTCTCAACCAAACCTACCCAAATTCATTGAGAGCTTTCTATTCAAAAGATTATTCGAAGTACGATGAACACGTCCTAGATAACGGCGTCTCGTAAGGGTCAACACTAGGGTAGAACGAATAATGAGATCTAATTTTTTTTTTCCACAATTTCAACGACATAGATATTAGAATATGCATTTAGTGGTGACTTATCACTGTGCAAAAACTCAAACTGCTACTAAATTGTTTTCGGGTTCCTCAATGGGATTGAAAAATCAGAAAAACTGCTCTTTCAATACAATTCACTCATTTTGATCATTTTCGTATTCTATAGAGAACGATCGTGGCATAGCTATCAAGGACTACCTTGATGACCAACAAAGAATCGTTCAAAATCTACGAATGAAATACGATCAATCCCAGGTTCCTCAAAGGGTTGTCAATAATAGCTTTTTCAAGCATATTCTCGAAAAAAAAATCACGATGGAGTATTAATCATTTTCATTCTTGAAAATTGTCAAAGATGAACATCGGAGGATATCAAAAACTTTATTGAAAGTGAAAACGAAAAGACATTGGAAAAATAGAAAAAAAAACAAGTCAGTGAATTATCTATTCTTGAAGTAATCTGATTTGGTTTCGAATGATGGTAATAGTTCTCTTGATTTTATACGGGCTTAGATAAATCTATGCAGATTTTCTTGTCCACACACAGCTAATGATGCCTCAGTTACCAGACGAACACATCGTTCAACAGCTTGGGTATTGCAAGGAAAATTAGGAACATTGGAGAAACTCATGTCTGACGCCATTGTCAGGTTTATTTCCATATCAGCGGTCATTGGCGGCTCTGTTACTTCAACATCATTCCAATTTATCATTTCCGAATAATGTTCTGCCTCGAAATTGATTTACGGAACGGAAAATTCTCGTACCACCATTTTTTTAACGGTTCTTGCCTTGATGATCCGTCTGATTCCAAGTTCTCTGAACTTTTGTTCTTCATCTGTTAGCAAAGAAAGCAATATATTTTCCGGATGTGCGAAAAAACCATTGCGTTGGATTACTGGATGAACGATGTTCTTAATTTCTGTTGGTAAAAATCTGTAAGCTTCTATCAAAGTAAATAAATGCCTCGGCCCTTCAATGCACAAAGGCTTGAGTCTTACTCGAAACCAAAATGGGGCGTAAACTTTCATTATGTAATTTGTTAGAATGGAAAGAGATCCTGATGGATTTTCTTCTGTAACGTACAGCCTCAATATTCTATTTGCCGTAGTTAGCCAGCGTGCATGAGAAAGTTTTCCAGGGTTTTTTGATAGTAGAGAGGCTGAAATTTCACCTAACTCGATGGACCGAACTATTTCTAGAAGGTATCTTTGATCTGTACTCATATCATAGTTTCCATCGTCGATTGCAGGAAGATTACTTTCTATTCTCTCGAATTTCACAGCAGGTAGAGTTTCACAGTGTTATAGTTCCTGTCCGATGTCACCTTTAAGTCCACGGGGTCCCGACGTTTTTCCATCTAATTCTTTTATGAGATGCCGCAATGGAAGTTCATTGAAATGCAACAAACAAATCAGCCACTGCAGAGGATGTTCTAAATCTTTTACTAATAAACGAATAACTCCGTTTCTAACCCCTGTATTCACAATAGTTCCGTCTGATCCAACTGCAATCAAATGGGACAGGTCATGGTTTTTTCTCAAGAAATCTACTAATGACTATTTGATGTGCAAAGCACTGCCGCTCTCTGATGTTGTGTGACCCAAATATTCAGAACCAGGTTCACCAATCATAGAAATGTGTTCTTCCATAATGCGTTTTCTTTTACTTGCATTTTTATCGTATACCAAGGTGTTGTCCTTTCGACCATCGAAAAACAGTCCAAAAAGTGGTGTAATCGCTGCGACGTCCGTACATTTTCCACGTTGGTTTGTTCTGTCTAATGTCATCGCAGAGTTACTTTTGGACACCATGCCAATATCCTCCAAAACAGCATTCGCAATTATAGCGGCTGCACGATCGGATACACCAGTTCTATCACAGGCGAGTGCAACAGAGGGAAGCTTCAGTCTCATTTGGGTTGAAGTTCCCATTCCTAAATTATTACCTGAAAACGTTCATTTAATCGAAAAATGAATTTAAAATGAGTAAAAAACTCAAGCAAATCAAACTCACTTGATGCGATAGGTGAGTATTGGAACTCATCTTGTTTCCCTTCAACTTTTTCATCTTCCCCGCTTGTGACGCTTGATGATGATTTTTCTCCTTCGGTTACAATGGTGCCACTACACGATGAAATTTCTGTGGATTTCAATACACTTGATGATGTCATTGCTTTCCTTTCTTCTGATATTTTCATTTTCTTGGAAATTCTCACATCGACTGTTCCAATACCCATTTTTCGGCTATTTCTCTGATCAGTTAGTAATTCTTGTTCTCTCAAAGGCACTTTCTTTGATTTCTCGCATTTACATCCATTGAAATCGCATTTGCATGAAGCAATGTCAAATAATTGTGACGCGTCACTTTGTAATGTTTATATTTTATTCTGCAGGGTCCCAGTATTCCTTCTGAATTTGAGATTTTTTTGAACTTGCTCATAACGTTCATGAAATGTTTTCAGTTTATCCCAGATGCCATTACGAGAAACTGTTGGGATTGATGCACTTCGCCAAATTTCTTCAATTTTCGGCACAACGCTGCTTAGTATTTCAGATACACCTGGATCTTTTCCAGCGAATTTGAACTTAAGATCATTCTGAACGAATAAATAGTGTAAAATGACGTCCCGAAAAGTAGGTAACACTCGATCACTCATCGATTTAGGATGGCCAAATATCTCACAACGAACTTGGCTTCTAGTTGCCATAGTAATAGGGGAATTTAAAGACAAGTCAAGGTCTATTTTCAGTTTTATTACTCTCAGCAATTCTCGCTATTTTCTCACGAATTTCTGCATTGATTTCCAACAACCTTTATCATATTTCCATGTTGAAGATGAAGATGAATCTTGGAAGTTATAAAAAATTGATCATTTCTAACAATTTATTTTTCGTAGTTTCTTCATGTAGCACGCGTGAGAGCTCGGTACCTCGGTACTTTTATTTCCACTGTAAATCTATTGTTTTATATGTATTCGTCTAAGTGATGAATCACTCTTCATATCTAGGTGATGAATCACTTCTCATATCTACTCTCTGTATATCTCTTGCAGGTCCATTGTTATGCTCATTTCTTAGAACATCTTTCACAATCAACCATCACAGCATTCACAGTTTATAGTTTGAATAAACAATTCATCTTCTAGGTATATGATCTTTTTTTTTCCTTATAGACTAGGATTTTCTTGTAAAATGTTATTCTTACTCTAGTTCCTGTATAATCCGTTTGAGTAGTAAGATTTTCGTTTCCTGTCCACACATATCATTTAAATGCAAAGATTCCAGGTCATGAGTAGCGGGTCACGAATAGCATTTTTTGCTACTTGATTTGTCTGAACGGATGGGATGGAATATATCCTTACATTCAACACACATTACTTTGTTCTCTACATATCAAATATTCAAATCATCATTCGAACGACCTAGCAGAAATGAAGAAAACTCCACAAAAATTATAAATGGAGATGGATTTGCCCCCGGATTCCACTCACAGCAATAACTGAAAACAGATGAATCACTGCAATTTATATCTCGAAGCTTTTCGAAGCGAAGTCAAATATTTGCATTGGAAATGCAAGTTTTCATGCCGAATTGGACAATCGATTCACAAGTTCGACGATTAGAATGGAATATCAACGCGCTACGTGTTATATGGAACATAACTGTTCGAATATTCCATACAAATTCCTCGATCTGAAGGTCGGTTTCATTCTTTGGGAAAGACCCTCCAATTTCAGGAATGCAACAATGTGAAGTTGAACGACTTCAGATTCTTGGTGCGAGGGATTGTCCAGGAATCAACGAGGAAGAATCTGTTGAGGTTTGTTTGAGGTTGAGTGCGGTAGGTGGCCACCCTATAAATATTGATCATCTGAAGAAATTATCAATGTATTGAGGGAATCCTAGCTGTTGAAGTGAAGGAATTGTAGTTAATTCAATGTTATTCAGTTCGCTTGTTGACGGCGAGAATATTGCTACTTCTACTCCTGTTTTTCATCGATCGTTACGATGTTTTCGTTCGAATTGTTGTCTTCTTGTTGGAATAGAAACTCACTCTCTTGTTAACAATTCAACGGCTCTTTTTCCAGTGAAATTAACAACTTTTCTGTTGTTCAGTCAACCACTGTTGTCACGAGCAATAACTGTTCGATTCACTATTGATGTTATTCACTCAGAACATACTGTATAATTTGTGATAATGTAATTGATTCATTTGACTGTATAGACATGAAGAATTCAATGAATGAAACTGCCAGACAAACAATCAAAGACTGAAGATAAGAAGATGATATAATAGTTATATTCCGTCCTTCGGAACCGGATAATAACTGCACTGTGCATATGTGCACAGATGACTAGTCAGATGACTAGTCAATAGGTAAGCCGGAAGATGTATGAGAGTAGTCAAGTTCCGAGAGTGGGAAGAGCTGAGATTGAGGATTCTTTCGAGAGAAAACAACTTGAACAAGAAGAATTGAAAGAAGGGGAAAAAATATTAGATTTGGAATCAGCTATGAAATTGGTGAATATAAAGACTAGGATTATTGGATACAGGAAATCTGAGTGAATTCATGTGTCAAGGTAGCCTAATATGGAAAAGTGGATAGACGAGAATTCTCCATGGGACAGGCAGGACACAAAATCTATCGATGTTGAACTAATAAGTTTCATGGAAAAGGACAAGACGATCAGAGATATCATTTGCAAAAATCAACTCGTCGAACCTTCTACTTTTCATAATAATAAGAATTCAGATCGAATAATTGTTCCTCAAATGACAAACATTTTAACAAGACAATCTATGACTGAATATTCGCTCACATTCGATAGAGACACACACTTTGATAGCCCTATTTCGAATATCAATATACGAATTTAATTAATTTTTGCGGATATTCGAATAAATGAAATTTGTGCATATTAGAAAGATGTCCGGAACATAATGCCGAGAGGAGAGTACAATCTATATACTGATGCTGCTGCAAAATATACTGATAATAAAGTGATAATTGACTCATTCCATGCTAGATTCGGACGGTCCGAGTATAGAATATACCGGGTGTCCCAACAGTGCGTAATTGCTCGATATATCGATAATGCTGATATATATGAAAAAAAGTTTCATATAAAAGTTGTATGGCACCGCGAAGGCCACATTTTTAAAATAAGTCCTGATTCACAGCGTGTTGCATTTTTCCGTAGTAACAAAAAATATGTATTTTTCAAATGGAACAACCGGTTTATTTTTCTGTCTTTGAAATGGTCCCTTCGTTCCCTACTCAGCACTAAGTTTTTTTCTCTTCACAATGCGCCGTTGCCAAGTTATCAATTATTTCGAGAAAATAGGGAGTGATGCAGGCTCTCAATGAAATAGCTGTGATTCAGCTGTTTCTTCGAAGATGTGAATTTTGTCTGGTGGATTGACGTAGACAATACCGTAGTAGCGTGTAATACTCTGATCTCCATCGATATTCATACAGGGTGCTTCAACTATCACTTTCTTTTTCGTCCACTTCGATTCAAGTTTATGCGATTTTTTCAAATGGGACACCCTGTATATTAGTTCGTCGCCTCTTTGTATATGGAATAACCTTTCTGAGCATACTAACATGTTATATGTTATTCTCAACCGTTTCTTGATTATTTGTCTATTTCAAATTATTTCTACAAAATTGAAGAAATACCTGTCTAATATTTGAAATTCAAAAAAAAGGAAGAACCATAATCACTTTCAAATGTCTTCCACCCTGTTCAATACATTTTCTGATCTGGACTATGAGAGATCTTCAATTATCACCGTTTTTGTGGAATGTTTTACCAAACAGTGAGGCTGAAACGGTTGAGAATAACATATAACATGTTAGTATGCTCAGAAAGGTTATTCCATATACAAAGAGGCGACGAACTAATATACAGGGTGTCCCATTTGAAAAAATCGCATAAACTTGAATCGAAGTGGACGAAAAAGAAAGTGATAGTTGAAGCACCCTGTATGAATATCGATGGAGATCAGAGTATTACACGCTACTACGGTATTAACTACGTCAATCCACCAGACAAAATTCACATCGTCGAAGAAACAGCTGAATCACAGCTATTTCATTGAGAGCCTGCATCACTCCCTATTTTCTCGAAATAATTGATAACTTGGCAACGGCGCATTGTGAAGAGAAAAAACTTAGTGCTGAGTAGGGAACGAAGGGACCATTTCAATGACAGAAAAATAAACCGGTTGTTCCATTTGAAAAATACATATTTTTTGTTACTACGGAAAAATGCAACACGCTGTGAATCAGGACTTATTTTAAAAATGTGGCCTTCGCGGTGCCATACAACTTTTATATGGAACTTTTTTTCATATATATCAGCATTATCGATATATCGAGCAATTACGCACTGTTGGGACACCCGGTAGATATTATTGGAGAAAATTGTTACGGTTTTATTTTGCATTATGAATGGACTAAGATTGTTATGTTGGAATTATTGAATTTCGTGTTCTTAAGTATCAGATCGATGTCACACTCTGTATCATGTTTATCACGCTATATGATAACTTCATGTTGTGTTATATTGTGAACTATTTTCCTGTATTTTGCCTCACCGTACTCACCTTATTCAATATAATTTCGCAAACATGAGATCGGTAGGATGTTGTCCAAATATAATGACCCAGCATTGTTTACATTTTAATGATTAAATCAATCGTCGATCGATTTCTGACAATTGACAGCCAGTATTCGGTGACAGATGGGAGGTGAATATTTTCATAGCACAGAATACGGAAAACCTTCTGACCCGAGATATGATGAATAGTGCGTCATCGACATTTCAGTCCTGGTCCTAAGAACACGAACGGTACGAAACCGTAACTTTTCCCTCAGCTGCAACACGAATGAGTTTGTTTTCAGATGTTTATTAATATGGTGTGATTAATGATCTGATTTCGTTCCTCGAATATATGTTCCATATGAATATCAATTCAGTTTGGTGCCTAAGGTATTGTCTTAATGGTTTTCACACATTGTAAATGATTGTTAGATCCTGGCTCACGATGAACATTTTCTTGGATAATGTTACACTCGAAGTCTGCTCACACCATCTTAATAATTAACTTAGCGCCAGCCAACAGTTATTGCGAACCGACTGTCTCTGCGCCGTCGTTTATTTTTGATATGTCACTTAACTATTTTCACGTATTATTATGGAATACATTTAGTGATTCAGTCCATTTTCCAGTTCGTGGATTGATGATTCATTCATCGCTGTTTATTTTGTTTGATAAAAGAGTAACTATTCTGTTGTCAGTCATTTAATCTTCTTCTTCTGCAAATGACAGTGATGACATATTTCATCTGTCGGATATAGGACTGACGTTTCAATTTGGCTCCTGTTGATTCGTCCCTTTGTACTTGTTCATGGAGTGAATGGCTGAGTGAAATCATCTCTGTCGAATTTTTCGATCATCTCCGTATGGATTTAGAGAATTCCAACGTTATTTGATTCATTACATATTGGACCATTATTGGATGTTTGTATTTTGAATGAAAACATATTTTCTGCTGTGCAGGATTTAAAGGCCATGGTGAGTTTTTTTTGGAGGTTATATCTCCAGACCTGTAAGTTCCTTTTATAACTTTAGAGCTCCTGTCTTGTCTATTCAGCAAGTCAACTAGTACAATTGTGGAAATAAATCAGACGGTGATAATTCACAACATCGGAATCGCCAGATTAAACCCTCAGCCGTAAAAGAGGTTAGTAACATCTTTGTCAGTCAGCATTGTCATCGTACAATCCGTTGAAGTCCCTGTTCTTGGTCCTTTTGTTTGGCCGTTGGCCTTAGTTATTGGTAACTCCTGCCAGGGAGCTGTGTGTATTCCTGCTAGTATTTCTTCTGGACCATAGACTGTTGCGGGTACCTATCTTCTACGTCTACTCTACCTGTCTACAATTTTCCAAATTGGTCAACACCTTTTGAGACTACCTGCGATTTTCGGCTGTGTCTACGACGCCCGCAGTCTTCCAGTTGAGGCTTGATTGCCTTGACCAACTAGCAGAGGGATTCAATCATAATATGTAACACTATAGGAGCTCCACTGAGCATTCAGATAAGTTTGATATCTTTCAAAACATGAGTGAATGCCCCAAATATCTAACTTCCCATATTAAATTGTAAGCTATCCCCGTGACGTCCCCGTCATGTATAGCCCCTTATTATGACATTCCCCATAGTTGCCTAACATTCGTATACAAAACTCTATCTGAAATTTGAATGCTCCATTGAGTGCCCGCCTCATATACTTTTATCTGGTGTTACCATAATATATGATCCGAATACACAGTTCTTAAGGTATATGACTGTTATTTCTTCATTAACTAACCCCAGGGTACCTACGTGTATAGTTTACCAAGTGATTTGTAAAGTATTGACTTTAACTGCAGTGGTTCATCCCTTTCATCAGGGTGGTTTCTGATTTTGACTAGCGAAAAATCAGTGGCGCACCGGAAAATTTACCCCTTTTATTATATCTTGTTATTCATATAATTTAAAAATTTATGAACCGTACCCACGCCCTACTGAGCAGCTGGGAGAGTTAGTGGTGAGTACATCTTCCGCATGAACCCTGCTTATCGAAATCTTGCCCCTAACAAAATCGATGAATTTCCATAAATGAGGGATGACAGGTTAGATTTGATAATTGAATTTCCTCATGGATCCAATATTTTTTTCGCAACCATTAAATCTCTACAGGAGAATGTTCATTTGAGAATTTCTGTATGAGATATTGAATGAATTATCTACTTGTCATCAGTTTTCCTGGGCAGATCATTGGATACTTATCGAATCAAACGAATACTATCCTTGAGTTAGTAGCATTTTGAAAGTGGCTCAAGGGAAAGGCGAATTCTATATTCAGATTTCCAGGATAAATGACATCAGGAACGACGATCAAAACTCAGAATATGAAAATAGAAACATGATAACCATGACAACCACTCTTGATGTCACCAAGAATTGCTCCTGCTGCAACGAGGAGATTCATCATCTCAGTTCTTGTCCTAAATTCATTGCTCCCGCTGGAAGATCGACATTTATGAGAAGAAAAATGTGTTTCTCATGTTCGATGTCATTCCAAAATGTGAAATAATGCAGAAAGAAATGGATATGTGTAATTCAAAATTGTCAAAAACCACATCGATTATTTTGATGGACCTAATTTCCAGTAATATCTTTGATTGCTATGATGTGTGACGTTGACAGCTGCGAGTTGAAATTCAAATTGAGGATAGAGTCAGGTTCTGTGGTGGCGTTATCATTCTCTAGTTATCATTAGCGTACGTATTGCCAGTACTCTCCGCAAGACATTTCCTTGGACTTTTTCTGTGGAAAGGTTGTTTTGATTTGTGAAGATGAGTTCGTGTATCATCATTTGATACCCAGCTAATGCTATCCGAATCATCGGAATTGGTTCTTATATATACACCATCCGTGCTCACAGCTTGGGACCACTCGGTCTGTATTATTTTGCTATCTTTGTGGCTGACACCTGTTGACATGGTCTGACTTTTCTGTGAATAATTTGTCGAATTCCACCATCACTTGATTATTCGAATTCAGTGAATAATTCTGTCAAAGTGTAACTCGTGGTTCGATTATTTCTTGTGACTGGTATAACTCACACCTGCAGCAACCAGTATTATAGGGTGAATCCACGTGGGTGAACTTGAAGCCCGCACCACTTGTGAACATATCATAGTCCAGAATGCGTTACATCCCAGGCATACCATCGCTTCGACGTCGTTGCTACCTAGGCCTTCCAACAAGTCGTTATTGGGAGAAAGTTGAGTTCACCACAATGATCTAATTGGAATTTGAGGCAACCCAGGTCTATCGAAGATATGTGCCCTATTGAGCACCACTATAAGAATTCCCCCAAAGTGGGATACATCACAAATGTAACTGATTGTGATGAAATAGTTGGAACATTCGCATTGTTGGATGATGCATCTACAACTACATTGATTGACCAAGAATTCCTTGATTTTTTCAGAATCATCTGGTCATCTAAACACGCGCGTTATGTCTCCAGTAGACAAACGAAGATGTAGTTCATCATCAAAATGGAACACAAATAGTTAGTTGCTCAATTGGAGCGAAATATAATAATTGTAATTTCAATCACGACATGTGAGAACCACACAACTGACAAATAATATAAGTTGAACAACTAGAGAGTTGTTATCCTCGAATTGATGATGAAATGATTTCTATTGAAGATGCTCAATCAAAGATCATGATAGGACAAGACAACTGACCATTCTTGGTCAATAAAAAATTGATCACTAATGATCTGCAATGAGTAGAATAATATTTCATTTCTCAATGTATGTGTCTTCGACACAGAAAGATGTAGATCAAAGGTGATCTTGATATTTGTCATGATTGAGTGAAGGATTAATAACAGATGTATTCAATTCAAGCTACAGAAATGGTTATGTCGATTGAAGATCAGAGAGCTCAACAAGTCATGGACACTACCATGGAAAGGGTTAGAGAGAAGTACGAAACTTGCCTCCTCTGGAAGTAAAATCATCAGATTCTCCCAGAGAATGGATCGAATGCCCTGAGGAGACTCAAATTCACTGAGAGTAAAATAGACAGATTTTGAGACCATGGTAATATGTACTGCGGAAAATTCCTGGATTTGTAACAGAAGATATATAGAAGAGAATACAATTCTGATGAGGAAAATATAATTCCAGGAAGGAACTGTTAGCTGCCCCATTTCAGCGATCGGGATCCTAACAAAATCAAACAAGAATTCTGTGAGATTTAGCTGCTGAAACTGATATAATTAATTCATCAACTGGCTCTGATCTATATGATTCACTTCAAATAATTCGATTGAATTTCAGAATTGGACGATATGCCTCCACTGCTGACTTCAACGAGATGTTCCTATAGATCAGAGTTCGAAAAGAAGATTGTACAGCTCATAGATTGTCGTGGCGTGGCATGAATAGAAATGAACCTGAAGTTAATGAAAAACGGTGGTATTTTTTTACCACCATTTCCTAATCTATATACGGTATTTCAATCGACCAATACATGAGAATACTTTAATTTCTTTAGGATTTTCCACCAACGGAGGGGAACAAATGTGATAGTCAATCCTTCTGGAAGTTTTCATAATGAGACAGGTAGAGAGATCCATCATCAGGTTTTGGGCATTGCGTTGTTGTTGTGAGCAGTGAGGTTGTGTGTTAATTTTTAGGAGTGAGACTGGCAGAGATATCTTCTATTTGGACCTCCACAGGTTACCCTGGTTGTAGTGTCAGATCTCTCTGATTATAGCAGAAAAACTCCGTGAGCCATTTCTCCATGCACCGAACTACCAGTGGCTCAATTGCCGATTTGTACACCGGTACAATGATATCGCAATGTGCCGCAGGATTCTTTAGGTTGCTATTTCAGACCAATGCCTCCATTGAAAACCTGTAATGCTCGAAGATCATCGTTCTAGCCAGCGTCGAAATTTTGGGAGAGAAGGTAGGTGTTGGAATCTTCAAATAGCATCAGAAAAGACTCAACTAGGCAAAGAAATCCACAAATGTGCCTTTCTATTTATGAATTATGCTTGATATAACGATGTTCGACAGGTCTCAATCAATAGACAATATCTATGAATTTTGGTTGATGATTTCATCAACATGTCTTGTGAGTATCCGGAGTGATTCTTTCCAGATTGTTTGATATTCATTATCGTTATTTTACAGAAATTTTCTATGCACTGTTTCTACTTGATCGATGTGAGTTTGATCATATGGTGACCACACTGGCGGGCGTATTGAATAACCGAATAAATATACTAACGATAGATATAACGTTCTAAAAGCTATAACAGATAATTTTTCAGTATTCCTAAAAATGAAACCTGATACTACTACTACTACACTACGGAATATGAATAGTTGAATTCAATTGATGATGAAATGTGACTCCTAAATAGCGAATTTCAAAAACTCGTGTAAGGCTGATTTCAATTTGATAATCAAATTTCCATTGAGATTATTGGACCTAGAAAATAACATACAAAGCACTTGTCAACATTGAGTGACATTCCCTTTTTGTAACCGATTGATCAATGCATTCAAGTCAGATTGAGGGTTTCCACAGTCTTTGTCGGAGTTGATTGGCATATAAATCTTGAGGTCATCAGCAAAGAGAAGGTACTTATGAAAGCAAAAGTTGGGAACTATGTCATTGATGGAAATATTACTAATATTATTAGAGAAGTACCCACATGTGACCACTGGGAAACACCAGATGTAACATGAATATCAATTGGAATGTGGTTTTGAATGTTCACCAACTATTCTATCAGATGAATAACTATATAACCATCTTGTTAACCATGTTGAAAAACCTGTTTCTTGTGAATTATCGATCAGCAAACCGTGGTTGACCCTATCAAAGGCCTTACTGAAATCATTATGAATTGTATCAATTTGAAGACCTTTTTCAAGGCCTCTGACAATATACTGTTGGTGTACTAATAGGTTTGATGTTGTTATGCCGTATGAAGTGGATTCATTCTTTGGAAGATCAGGATGCTCAATCGATCTCAATATATGAAAAGTGCCCTATGTGATGATACCAGCAGTAACATTTCCAAGTGAAATATTCACTGCGAGCGTGCATTCTTTGAATATTTCCACACTGGTTCGTTTTACATTCCTGTTGCCATAGTGAAATGGGCCACTAACTGAATGAAAAAACAATGTTGTGAGAGCTGTTTTCATGGATGCTCGTTGAAGAGAGATTTTTCGAAGAAAGCGTTCGCATCAAGTGCACATAAAATTAGGGGTAATGATATCAATCATGATCGCCGATGCGAGATGCATTCATAAAATGAATTCTGAATGAATCCGAATAACGCCGAGCATTTCGTCTTTCACGGGATTTATTGTGCGTTCTAACAGAATGAACCATTTTGTACGAGGGATATGAAATCGGCATCAAGCATTATGCTCGGAAAGGTTGTTTCTATAGATCATATTCTCCAAAAAGCATCAGACCTCACATGGACTGTTTGATATATCATATTTATACTCATACATATAGCACTTAACGCTAGAGGAACTGTTATATAGAGTATTTTGAACGTACAAAATCGTGGAAGCAAGCATCCTGAAGAATAATCTTACATATACATGGAAGGGGAGACTCAACCTATATGCATGTATGATAAATTATATAATTTTTCACCTGTCGAGGTTCTGAGTGTCATCAGGAATATCGTATAGATCTGATGATGGAATTCAAAATGCCATATGAAGCTACCGTCAGAGTCTCTTCGGATCATGGTTGTTCCAGTTCTATGTATTTTCCAATGAATATCACATGGGAATATCACGGGATCATCTTCCGATAGCCTTTCCAGTTTCTCATTTCATAATGAAGCAGGAGCATTCGGTATTGTACAACGGTCGCACAAGCGCAGCCTTTCGAGAAATGAGATCGCTTCCATACAATCTCATTCAGATTATATTGACCGAGACCAGAGAATTACTCAGAGTGGATCTTTTTCCAGAACGATTCACGATTCCTACCAAAGAACATTTTTTTCGAAATCAATCAGTTCAAATTGACGAAATTAATGTACCATAAACTGTTGAAATCATTCAATTCTATTGGGCGAGGTTTATTCAACAAATTCGAACGCTTCAGTTACATGTTGTGAATGAACAATCACAAATTCTATATAACCATTACAAACAGATAAATCTATATTACAATGATGAATGAAAATGTTTCCGACCGTTCCGAGTTGATATTCAAATTCATTAAATCTGATTTTCATGAAGGTAACTGCTAGTCCCGCATAACTGTGATTCCAATCTCTATCGAATGGGTTATTCAAATCAAATGAATAGATTGAGATAAATGAGACCAATTTCCACTCCTGGTCTCGGCAATTGATCGTTGGAGTATTTACACTCAGATCTCACATCGAATAATTCTTCCAATCATAGAGTTCTTCACATGTAGGGGATATAAGAAGGAAATCAGAGCTGAATACTCTCTTTCGATTTCAAAGTCAATCAAGGAGGTGATGTATGAACTTTTAGATTTCCTGGAATTTCCCCTCCTTGTTTCTGGAAATGAGAATCATATTAATTATTTCAACATATTTGTAGTAGAGACAGATCTGTGATCTGCCCCGAAATGTCACTGCATTTCAAGTATCTGAAATTCAATTCTCAGATACCTGAAAGAATACAACTCCATTTGTCAGTGACACGTTGTCATCAAAGAAATTCGGAGTACCAATTTATGTTCAATGAATCAGAACTCCTACTCATCTAATTGGACGCTTCGGAAACGATTCTGCTCCCGTTTCCAACACGAATAAAATATTTCCCTTCGTAATATCCTCAATGTTCAGTCCATTTTACACTGGGAAGTTATACGTTCTCAAGAATCCTGGTCAACGAGTGTTCCTTCATTGATTGATATTGAATTTATCATTTTCTAATTCAATTCAACTGAACAAGAAGCGATATCATTTTCTCCGTCAAGAAGAATGCGAGCAGATCCTTCCATCTGAAATTCATTTTTGATCATTGTCTTCTCTTCCTATGATGTTAATATTACTCCAATCGGCCATAAGTTGTCTATCTCCAGTGAAGATATGTTCCGCTGATTTTCATTTGTTCGTATATCTTTTCTCCATTTTGTTTTCATGTTATTTCATCCTTTCTGAGTACTGCTAGTTTAACGTGTATCTTCCACAGACTGACTGTATGAATCGATATATCATGAGGAGATTTCGGAAATAGGATTATTGAAGGATATAAAACCCAGTGTGGGGATTACAGAAATTGTAACTAGCTGTATGATTCTTCCAAAATGAAACTGAACGCTAGGAGATGTAGCATTTGAAATTATTGTTCCAATTTCTAGGAAAGAGATCATTCGATAACGTTTACAACCACAAATATCGAGTTGATACTAATGCAATATCACTCTCAGCTCTTATCAATCAGTTATAAGATATTTCGAAAACAAAATGTATTCTATTCAATTCATGGAACGCGATGATAAATTCCTGCGTATTCTTCGATGCAATTACTCTCTTTCACAATATTTCAATTGGTTCGGATAGTTAATATGCCATATTGCTCTCCTCGATCATATTGTTTTCTATCATCGATACTCCTCACTGAAGCCTCACCATTTCAATGATTATTATATTGACTGAAATTGAGAATCCAAGTCCAAATCTTCAAATCTAAACACTATCGAAGTCTTCATATCTAATTTTCCGGACTATTTTCAGATGGAAAAATTCTCATTCAGAGGACTGAGAATTTCTATGTACTGTAATAGTTCTGGAAATTCAAACATGATCGATGCATAACATTTCACAATGAACTCCATCTATCTGATGTTGATTGCTGCTTTTTATTGACGTTGAATGAAGTAGCGTAGGGAAGGGGTGCTTTTACATTGATTTGTGTTTGTTTTCCTACGAGCCCTATAAAGGTGCTTCCTCTTTTCTCTTCAAAATCCGTATGCTTGTGTAAGTTATCACATATTCTGATATTTGTCAGTGGGGACTTTCAAATAAGCGGAGCTATTCACAATGTAAGGAACAATGGTGAAGCTACACTGCCCAAGTGCCATCTGATTTATCCTGCCAAAACTCCAACGTACTGCCCACCTGATCAGCAGCATCATAGCGGAAAATTACTCGTTTGTGATCCCTTAGATGGTGACATGAAAACCCTTATCATATCGATAATTCAACAATCGATTGTATGTTTCAAATATAATTGTATGATATGATATTGATGGAACTGCTCCTTCACCAGTCTCGAATCATTTAATAACAGAATTCACTATGAATGTTGTCATCTTCTGGGAAGGTTCATTAGCCATTATAGCTCAAAATGCCGTTAGCGTTTGGCGAAAGAGAAACATGATCAGTGACTTCACCATTCTTTGTGATCCATGCCATATTGAGAAAAGTATGATACATTTCAGGTGTTCAAGGAAACTCTATAGAGTTTCCGTGAGAAAGTTGCGTATTATCCTCATCCTGGGATATGATTCCAGAGGAGATTATACGTTTTCAAAGCAGCTCTAAGGAATTCCGATCCATTCTCAGGACTGGCATGAATTCATGCAACGTGAGGTCTCCATTATGTAAGAAAAGCTGCGAGGAGGCGAAAAAAAAAAGATAATCTGCCATATGCTTCTCAAATTCATGGGGGTGGCGGAAGTGGGATTATCATATTCTGATGAATCTGATACAATCCATATTCTCTCTGAATACAACAATTAAAGTTATATATATTGGAAACGTTATATGAATCAGATATTGGCAAACATTTCTTGTCTTGTACCGAACTTGTCGCTATTCAGTGTGAAAGAAGGAAATATCACGGATAGGTATATAGATATATAGATATCACGAACGTATGATATAGAGAGAGACTTTGTTTTCATAGGGCTCAAGGAAGCAGCATGAGCTTGTCGGGATTTTCTATTAGGAATCGCTCGTAGTGGCATAATAGACGATATTTCCGTTGAGCACCGACCGTGGAAGTATCTGAAGGAAAGAGAGAGATTGCCGACCAGAGACATCAATGATTTGGTGTATTGCATGGAATGTATGAAATGTTGTGTAAATTTTTTGCTTTGTAGATCATGAGCAGCTACTGGGGTGTGAAGTACTGACTACTTCGCACGATCTAATTTTCTGTGAGGCACTTTTGGCAATGGACCTCACATGATCGTCATAAGAAAGATCGCTGTTGGTGGTGATACCAAGCATGGATATTGACAACCTCATAGGAACAGCGCTACCCGACATCATCATATTGGGAATTGTTGGGTCTGCCTTCCTGTTGAACATATGAGCTTGAGTTCTTGTTGCATTGATCTAGATTTTTAGATGTTCATTTCACAATTCTTGTAAGATCATCATTTGAAACATCGACCTGTCTTCGTCTTGCACTTCTGGCCTCATCGGATGATAAAGGGGTTCAAGAGGAAAAGGCGAAGTGGAATGTATTATCATCCGCAAAGCTATGAACTGGGCTGGAGGTCACATTCAATAAATCATTGATGTGGAGCAAGAACAAAGTTGGTGCCAAGACAGAGCCTTGTGGAACACCGGCATTGATCGTCATTGTATCAGACGAGATCACGTCTACCACCACGTAGAGTGATCTATCTGCAAGAAAACTCGATTGCTAAAGACACAGTTGGGGTGGAAAACCATATGACGGAAGTTTCGCTAGGAGGCCTTGGTGCCAAACTCGGTCAAACGCTTCGAAGATATCCAATGCTACAGCCAAAGACTCCCTATGTTTCTCGATTGATACCTGCCACTCTTCTTGCACTTCTTTCAAATCGTTTGACTTTGTTAGAATGAAATAAACCTGGTTTGTACCAAAGGGTGAACAATCTGCAGTGGTGTCGGTTCTGGGGCTGTATCCCGTCTGGCCCCATAGCTTCCTCAACGCTGAGGCCCATGATCTCAGTATTTTTTGAGATGTACATCATCGCACTCCGTCAGGATATATGATGACATATTTCTAGACTTTCGCCACAGAATCTGCAGGTGCTGTCCTTCTCTGAAGCTAGCCTCTTGAGATGTTCTTTGAGACTTTTTTGCCTTTGATCTCGCTCGGTTGGAATTGCCGAGATCTTTAGCCAACCGTGGTCCTGGAAGTATTTGTCATCGCGTTGCTCTCATTGCTCCTTTCGCTTCCATTGGAAATGAAATAGCAAAATGGTTCTGGCCCGATCAGTGGCGTCGATGATCCTTCTCGTGCCAGAGTGTTTGCTTGTCCATTCGTGAACTCAACGGACGGAAGAGCGAACAATATTGAGGTATGCAGAATCGTTATTTCGACTTGAACTCTCACTGATTGCTGGAAGAAATCAGTAAGTGCATTTCATTATATATTCTAGGGAAACGATGAAATTCTTCGAAGCTGAATATTCCACCTGAGGAACGCTGATAGAATTGTGTATTCATCATTGGATGCAAATCAACTTTCTCTGTGATAAGCGAATCGGAGCTTACATAAATGGAAGGACACAAATTGAAGTTGGAAAACCAACTTATATTGAACGAATTCTGAAATATCAAAGTTCATCAGAAATACTATACCGTCAACCAGCATTTCGATTAGGAAGAAAATCATAGACGAGTCAACTTCTCGATACCAACAAAACCATGACCAATTAGATAAATAATGCAGGATTCGAAGCCAGACATTCTGAGATCATGAATTCTATCGATCTTCAAGTGCCTCCGAAGAAAAAGAATGGTGTGAATGCGACATCATTTCATTAGACATCAATCGAACAGTATGGGTACGCAGTGTGAACTTTCCTTGAACGTTGTAGTACAAAGCATTGAAGAAGCGCATGATACTAGGAATAATCTTAGAGGTCATTCAACTTTTTCCACCATTAATATTCCCTTCGTGAAACTTCTTCGAGTACGGAAGAAAACGCAACTCATCCAGTCGCTCCTCACCATTCGACACACTGAATCCTCAGTCCTATCGGTGTTCTCTGAAAGACAAAAACTGACAATTTCTCGACTGTACATAATGACTCGATTCGCGTTTTTGTTGCACTCCGACCATCCTATGTTCTCACGAAGAGAATTCCACGGGAATTACTGTGTTAGAAGGGATCTTGGTTTAGTGTTGCTTTAGAATCAGATCAACCTGTCAAACTCCTACCTTCTTGATGAATAATTAATTTGAACTGTCTGACCGAACGTGACAGGTCTGGCAAGTGATAATGTTCGAAATAGATATGGATAGATTGGTGGACATAATTCACATGATCTGTACACTTACCTTGTGAAGACTCAGAGAAGTGTGCTCGACTCCGACGAAATGGCTAATGCTCAGAAAGCGTGGTTTCTGTCAGCAAGACTCGGAAGTATTCAGGCAAAATGCCTTCTGCTGTATGTACACTTACTTATGTACACTTCCACCACTTTTAACCTATTTCAATTATTTTTATATCAATGGAGTACTTCACTAGAGAATCTTATACTCGAATTCTATGAAATGAAAATTGATGAATGAGGGAATGGTCCCTTACTCTCTATAATTCCAAGATTGAACTGATGAAATGGATGATTATCAACTAGTCGAGTTGAGAAAGAAGTGAAAATTGATAGTTAGAAATCAGATACGGAAGGTATCTTGGCCGATGGAGTGGATGCAGGAAATGAGCCTCCTAGGTGTGGCCTTCCTTTTCCCTAATAAACTTCTACTTCTTCACCGAGCAGATCTGAAATCCTCCTGAAATCTCGTACCAATTCATTTCCATCAGGCTTGTGAAAATCACAAGTCTAATGAATTTCCAGACGAGCTGTGGGAAAAAAATGGTCAATGAGCTACATTCGATATAAAACGAATAACGAAATGACAAAAAATGATTAGCTTCGATGCATTTCTCCTTCTGTTCAACCTCAATGGTTCACTGGATCTCACTATCGATATCAGCATATTTAGGAGAGCTATGATATTTGAATTGACCAAGTGAATATTGTGCATGAGTTGCATATTTCTAACTCACTCCTTCATCTATCCACCTGTTTCCCAGATAGTATTGTTCATTTTGAATCGGTGCGATTTTATCTAACTTTTTTTTTATATCATTCATGAAGGTGTCATAGTGGATGTCCGCGTTAGTAGTCGTATAGTTCCAGTTTTTTTTGAATTGAATCTATTCTAATGTCCCCAATTTTTTTAAAGTAGAAGTAATATATCTCGAGTGAATTTTTCTTGATGTTTTTTTCGTAGGGATGTTGATGACCGTGCCACTAATATCATGATCTGTGAATTTTGGGAAGTTACATCCAACTTCTTGAGGCTTGTTATTTGTGATAATCGAATCGATTAGTTTTCCAGAGTGACAGAGTTTTCAAATGATCTTTTCACACCCTGCCAAATGGATCATGTCTGATAGTCTAGTTGCACCAGTTCCTGAAGTTGATGGATTAAAATTGATGCACAGTACTTCACAGTACTTCAATTTCAAATTGTTCCTGGAGAAATCCCAGAAAAACTGACTGACAACCATTAGGAGATCTGTACACACCCCCAATAATTAAATGTTCATAGCCCATAGCCACTTCAAATAGTGTACAACAGTATTCCCCCCGAATAGAGAATTGTTTCACCTCTTGGCATTCAATGTGGCTTCTGAGATAGCAAATTAAACTGCCTGTGTGTCTACTGGGAGAGAGATCAACAAAACATTTAAAACCCTCTCTGTAATACTCAGACTCTTCAATGTCATTCGATATGTGAGTTTCTGTTGCTACCACTATAATAGGCTTAACATCATATAAGAACTGTTAGAACTCTGAGGAATGTGTTGTAAGCCCATGTATATTCATACAGAGAATTAAACCATATGGAGTTGACTTCAGTTGCTATTGATAATTTACCCTTCTTTTGTTTCTTTCAATTTGTTTTGAGTAACTTTTACATTCAATATCAAAAACTTTATTTTCACAATCAATATTTTCCAACTCCAGAAATTCCACCGCATACTTACAGTTTGTACATTCATATTTGGCAGACTGACATTCTTCTTTCTTGTGACTTTTTGCGCACAATGGGCACACTACAGCGGATCTACACTTGTCTGCACGATGGCCAAATTTCGAACTATTGAATCATCCTAAGACACTAATCAAATCAAAGAATTCATAACTAGATCACCCCAAATATATTCTGTCTTTGTTTTTTTATCAAGTACCTATACTGTTCACTAGACATATCCATCAGCACACCCCATTTATTATTCGATTTGGATTTATATCTGTGAATGCATTTCTATATCATCCGGAAAATTTTGGCTTGCGAACTGGGAGATGAAGCTTCCAGAATCTGTATCATCTCCTTCCATCACATTGTTTATTTTTATCGTTGGCTCCATAAGACTGCCCACTTTCATTTCATACTCCTGTCCCAATCCTTTTTCTGTTGTTGATTTCAGTTTTTGCACTGAATCACCAGAGAATCTTGGGCTGCTTGTTTCATTTTAGATACTGATACAGAAATATCAGACGGGTTAACTTTTTTCACCGACTCCTCTTTTGTTGTACTACTATACTGTTCGAAATTTTTCGGTTTGATGATAAGGGCTCAACTTTGTTCTTGTTTACCACGACTTTGGAAGTGGTTTGTCTCTGGCTCAACAGAGACTTTACGCTGAAAAAGTTGGAGCGCCTGTGCATCAAACCAACTTAAAATCGCACCGTAAACGGTCCCAACTCCAGTCTGAAGTTTCCTTGCATCCTGACACCGCGACCGAAACTCCACGAGAAGGAGTTGCGATAGAATCGGTATAAAGTTAGGTCAAATAACGATGATGACTTCTCAACTAGTTTGTATAGGATAAACAGTGATATCGGATGATGACTCGAATATCAAAGAGTTTTTGGTGCCCCTCCAGACCGAGTGGATGATTATCGAGTGGGATGATAGTGGTGCTGAAAGTTATGAAGCGAATCGCGTCGACAGTTCTGGAGTTTCTCATGATTGTTCTCATGATTGTTCGATGAAATGTGTTCGCTGATTCATTTGCAATGTTGCGGATACATCTACTAGGATTCATTATTATTTCTGCTACTGCCGTAAGAGAAGTTCATGGAAGAATAGGTGAGTTCCAGTTATATTCCTTCAAGATATCGATAGTTGAGAAATTTATTGAGAATTGGTTCATACGATGAGAGTTGTAGTAACCAATGACTTATATTTTCTGCGTACTTATTGTCACATCTGAAATCATGTTTGAGGAAACGACAGAGAAATACTTGTTCTCTTGAAAGTTTTGAAATTTTGACATGAAATTCTATTGAGCATGACAATGAATGATGAAAATTGAATCCATCAACTTCCTTACTACCCTCACTACACTACACCTCACCCGATGGGTACATATAATTCGTAGGAACGTACATAGGAACCGTATTCCGAAAGAATATAGTTTATGAGGATGATATCCTGTAATAACCATAATTTGTAGGATTGGTTATCTGAAGGAATATAAATCATCCGAGCGTATTTCAACAGACAGTAATATGTAGAAATGTAGTTTATACGAACGTAAAAAGTAGGACCGTATTTCATAGGATTGGTTATCCATCAGATCCGTGGAATGGAGGAGTGGTAATTCGTTTGAACCGTATTTCATTCGATCGTTAGAACCGTATTTTGTGAGGTTGAAAAGAACCTCTGATTGGAACCGAAAGGTTGTAAGAAACTGTTGTTTATAGGAACTTTATTTCATAGGAACGCGCCAAGAGCGCATGATTTGAATTCGACCAGGTGCATTCCTTTCCATCCACAGAATGATTCGCTGGTCAGCCATAGTACGGAACTCTCAACTTCCGTCTGTACGCTCTGGATATGAGCTCCCACGCAATTCAAACTTTATTGATGTCGGAAGTCGGAGTGTGAAGTTTGACGAGAACTAATTCGACAAATTTCCTTGAGAGAATTGGGGGACTGCGCATCTCGAAATCTCAGATCAGCTCCCGAACTCCTCATTAGAGATGCCCTAATGTGGTTCAGGACTCAGCACTCCTATTCTTGGTATGAGCTGACACAGGCCCTCAGGTATGCGTTCTGTACTGTGGATTATGAAAACCTGTTTTGGGAGGAAATCCGCAACCTCACCCAAGGCCAAAAGGAGAGAATCATCTGTTTCACATCGGCGTTAGGAAATATGTTCTATAGGTTGTCCGAACACAAACCTTCCGAATTAACTAGGGTTAGGTTGGTACGCAGGAATTTTCTGCCTAGTATTCAGGCCCAGTTAGCCTTATATGAGATCGGTACTATCGCCGAGCAAACATTACTGGACAGGGCGACCGAAGTAGCCGAAATGATTGCCTACCGGTACTTTCCTCCTGCCACTAACTACCGTCAGTTATTGCAACCTGATCTAGCATACAGAAGGCCTCACAATAACTCACCTCATATAGATGCCGTTAACACGAGCACATCTGCACAGGTAGCGAACGTTTGGAGAATGACATCATCAGCCCCGTTCAATATGCCAGAAGAAGGAACTAGCTATGAAGATGTAGTTAGAGTAGCAGCAGCTACCACTAGTGGTTCAACATCATCCCAAAGCGAGTGCTGGAATTGTCAGGGTGCAGGACATGGGTTTTGCAAGTGTGATGAAACCAAGAAAGTTTTATGCTATCGGTGTGGCAAGCCCAACGTGATGGCATCAAATTGTTCTCACTGCCTCTTCTTCCTCCTCCAAAACTTCTTGTTCTTGATCAGGAAGTTGAATCCTACTCGATTTCATTTTGGCCCACGCGATTCAAGAACTCATCTTGATATTTTGAAATTGCAATTGAGGCATATGCGGTTGAGGAATTAGAGGTGATGGATATCGATTCTAAGAAAACTTTGAGTGCGTAACATCATGAGGACCTAGAGGTTTTTATCAACAAGGCATTCGATGAAATGGGAGATAAACTAGGGTGCACTACTCTAGTCGAATACGTGATAACCACTGAGTCTCCGCCTATTCGGCAATGTCATTGGCCTTCGACCCAGCTTCACAGAAACAAGTCCATGCAAAGCTCGATAGATGTTGCAGGACGGAGAAGTTGTATCGTCAAGTTCCTCTTGAGCATCTCCGACCCTTCTATTTGAAGACGCAGAACGGTTTGTCACTTATTGAACCCATTAAAACCAAGGATGCCCTCATAATATCCTTTTGCAAAATTTCCAGAGTCAAAATATCCCCGACAGAATATTCTTCAAACGTCAAAACATCCCAAGATGAAAGAATCTGATTGAATACATCACAACCGAAACTATCCCCAGAAAGATGGTCCTTTCGATGTCGGTCTTTGACCAATGGCCTGAACTTCTTTTTTGACAACACGTATAATGCTCAGGGAACATCGTGTTAGCTAGTGGAGTTTTGGGAGGAAAGGAAAGTATTGGAATTTTTCTTAAAAGGAGGTCGTAAGCATCAGGGGAGACTTCACTGGGCAAATAATTCCATAACTTTGCCTTTCTATTGATGAATGATGCTTGGTAATCATAAGTGAAATGCTTTAGAAGCTATTTCCAACATTGTTGGTTGGAGATTGAAAGAAGTTGAACCCGGCCCTGCGCAATTCAGTGGAGAAACGGCAATGTAAACTATGAGTGTGAAAACCATCTAGAACAAAAAAGTTTGATCAGCTCATTGGTTTTTGTTGGGTAGGTTGGGTAGTTTGATTGTGTTTCAGTGCTGGTACGTTGTTCTCGCAGTTGAATTCACTAATATATATGAAATGCCCCCCAAATTCGTGAACATTCAGGAAGGCAGAAAACTAATAGTATTTCAACAGAATACTTTCAATATGCACAGTCTCAGTCATCGAAAAGTTATTTGGCGATGCAAAAATTACAAAAATACTGGTTGTGGGTCTTGATGTTACACCAATTCAGATCGTCAATCGGGTAAGACTATTCATGCGAATAATAAAAAAAATTAAACCTTTGCAATTTTGTTGAATTTGTCTATATCTAATCCATATGTTCTTTGATTACAGGTGATATACTGGAGTCCACTGAAATAGCAGAGTTGAAAGGTAGAAATCTGCAATAAAGTGAAAGAAGATGCCATAAAAACGAATAATACTCCCGGAAATATTGTAGCTGCGGCAACTTCGACTATATCCAAGACAACTGCTGTGAGGTTACCCGATAACAAATCACTTCATCGGACAATCCAACGGTTTCGTGCCCAAATTTCAGCCCCACTCCCTACTCCATCGAGTGCTGCTGATTTGATTATACCTGAAGAGTATACCAAAACTCTACGTGGTGATAAATTCCTATATTATGACTATGATGAGGGTTCACAACAAGAGAGAATTTGAAAATACTAAAGAAATGTGAACATTGGCAATCTGATGGAACATTTCCAACAGTTTCAAATATTTTTCACCAACTATATACAATTCATGGCATATTCATGGATGAAACAATTCCGTTAGTATATGTTCTTCCGATGAATAGGACAAAAGAAACATATATGAATGTATTCTGGAACATTAGCAGTCATTCAAGCGAGGACTTCAGCCAGACAGCATCTCTTCAGATTTCGAAAATAGTTTCATTCGAGCATTTCAAGATATTCTTGAAGACAGTGAAGTGCATGGATGTTATTTTCATTCTGCTCAGTTTTTATGGGGGCATATTCAGAGTGCGGGGTCACAACGAAGATATACGGAAGATGAAGTATTTGCTTTGGAGATGGAAAAAAAAAACTACTTGCTCCAGCTTCTGTACCAAATGCTGATTTCATTGAAAGCTATGAGAATCTGCGTCGAACAAATTATTATTTGAATAATATTGATTTGTTATTACCAATACTTGAAAACTTCGGATCTACATGGCTTGAGAAATCTAGTCGTAGAAAACGAAAAAGTCCACTTTATCCCCTGAGTCTATAGAAACGTTATTCCAGAGTGATTGAAAACGTTCCAAGAATTGATAATTCTGTGGAAGCTTGGCACAAAGGATTCTCACAAAGGTTGCAAGTATGTCATGTCAGCATTGGAGATTCTTTGATGCAATCCAAATTGAACAAAGCAAAGAGGAGAATGCCTTGGAAAAGTCAATTCACAAGGAGTCTCTCATAATATGAGTATATAAATATAGAGTTTATAGAAATGAATATATTGAATATTTTTTGAGGTTTATCATACATCAGTTAGTTATTATAATGTTATAGGATATTACATTATAATTTTTCATCTTGTGGTGCATCAATGAATGAATGAACATTGAAATATTGTAATTCCAATACATGAAACCTGTTTTTGATGGGATATGATCTCCTAGGTTATTTAGTCATCATATTTGATCCCATGGGATAAAATGTTCTAGGATATTCCATCATGGGATCATTTTTTCCTAGGATATTTTGACGCAGGATATTTTGTCGCCATATATTTTGTCGTAGAATTTTTTCTCTCGAATTTTATGTCGGTAACCCAACAAACCATATGTCTACTCCTCACCATTCCTACGAATTAGTATCCGACGTTTAAAGTTCCGATGTCTCACATTCCTTGAAATCACCGTCCGATGATTTACGTTCCTATGTTTCACGTTCCTGCAAAATACGGTCCCAAATAGAATACGGTTCCTATGAATTACTGATTCGATGGATTCGATTCCGACAGAATACGGATCCTACATTTTATATTCCTACGTTTTACGTGTGCCCCACCAGATTCGCTCACAGCCACACGCTGTTTACTTTTTATATTTCTCTCGCCAGATCACGTTGATTAATATCTGAATGCGACGCGAACTTCCGTTTCAATATCTTGCGCCTGATGGAAATCTACCGAATAGTCGACCGAAGGAACCATAAACAGAATACCAAAATGTAGCGATGAGTGAAAATCGACTATCCTCCTCAGGAATCCGAGAATAATATCATGTGAAACAAAGAAATGTACTTATTTGTATTTCGAGCAGACGAAAAAATCATTAGAGAGTTGAGTTGAGTCGAGTTGAGTTGAGTTCAAATCAAATCAAATCAAAATATACTTCATTGTCGGAAGAAAATAATGTTGGGACCTCAGCTGATGATCGAATACAAAAGGTTTATAGGATTTTTTTCGAGCGAATGTGTTTTTGTTACTTATTATTCATCTAGTCGTTTCTTTGTTGTGGGTTGCTACGCTACTGATGATATACAGTGAGGAACAGTGAATATTGGCTAGTTGCTATTGCAATATTCTCACCATTCATACTAAATGAGATAACTGATGAATGAAAAAGATCTCAATAACGTATTCACTTCGGAAACGAGTAACGTTTGAGAAATATCATACATTTGGAAAACAGAAACATCACAGAACAAAGAGTGAACGCGTTCGGATCCTTGAGACAGAAATGAGTTAGTTGCTAGTGAAAATGATAATTATAATACCGATATTCGGAAAAAAAAGGTCACCAATAAGTACAGTGCAAGGAACAATGATAACCCAAATCACAAATCGAATCTGTGCCTGAATCACAAGAAAATAAATGTAACAAGCCATGGAAATCATAGAACGGAGAAGGCTAACATCAATTGAAGTTTTTCGTCTTCTCATTCTTCATTGGCAAACCCCGACAGAATTCAAAGCTCATCTTCTCTGTTGAAATCAGACGGAAAACAGACAGGTGACATGAAAGCAATTCCATGGTCACCATCACCAGTAGTGAAAGCAAATGTCACAGAAAAACACGTGACGAATGGAATCCTGCAAGGAAAGGAAATCAAAGAAATAATCAACATAGATGAAGATTCCTATGGATAAGCAGATGGCCGAATCACATATCCTGTCCAAAAACAACGGATAGAAGATGGTATTCATGGAACTGTGAACGCAACAAAAAGAAATCACACAAGGTACAAATTGGGAAAGCTGAAATCAAGAAGGGTGGATAATGCACAAGCTTCGCGGGAAAGGAACCCCAGGATAAAAAGATATGGTTACTTACGGATCAACTCAGATGGTTTCTAAGCAGACTGGGTTAGATGCATGTATCGATAACATCGTCATCAATTTTCACCACCAGATAATTGATATATCTCACCTGCTGACAGATGACAAAATAATCAATTCTCACTCTGCAGATATATGACATTTTATTATTGACGAGACAGTGTTCGATTATGATTATATATGTACAGATATGAGCGTGGATATGAACGGAAAATATTTTATGAAAAAAATCCTGAAGCATATGAATGAAGTATTTCTTGTGATCAGGAAGGCATTTCCTACTCAATGGAATTGAGTAGTTCAATGATAGTATTAGAGGAATCAGAAGTGAGATGATATATCTTAATGAATCATACTTCACTTTCGAATGTTATGATTCATTATTAAGAATGAAATCATGGGAATTCAAGTACAGGCAGGCTATAGTGGGAGCAAAACGTGGAGCTATGATGAATTCCATGAAAAATTCAGATAACATTGCGAGAGCTTGTTGAAAAGTCATAAATGGAGGCAAAGAGAGCAGAGATGGATACGACAAATATCAATCCCAACAACTCTAACATTTTTTTCTGCTGAAGGAGCCAACCTGAAGGTGAACCAGAGGATGAACATTCACAATACTTGAAAATAGCAAGGGCCAGAAATCGAGAACTTGAATTTTCATTCAGAGATGTC
Source organism: Gastrophysa polygoni (assembly GCA_963576655.1). NCBI lineage: Eukaryota > Metazoa > Arthropoda > Insecta > Coleoptera > Chrysomelidae > Gastrophysa > Gastrophysa polygoni. Next base: position 1,833,417 of record OY755092.1, read on the forward strand.
ACTTTCATTGAGGTTGAAACTGCTTTAGAAGAATCCAAACCATAACATGGCGAAGACATAATATGAAATCGATATGATCCTCATCAGAGATCTCAAAGATATGTTGATCATTCCACTCATCAAACTATACTATGAATTCATAGAAAAGGATACATATCCTTCAATTCCTGTTCATGGAAGTGGAGATAAGAGTAGCCTCCTAAGCTATAGGTCAATACTTGATACCAGTACTGTCCGAAATACTGGAATTGATTCTGGAAGAAGAATTACAGGAATTCTTTGGTACCAATAACTTGGTGATACAGGAACAATTGCCAAGGCGATCGGGAGAAATTTCACTTCAAGCTCATTTCTCTCACCTCCGCCAAAATATTTGCAGACGATTCTACCTTGGATCCACAAGGCCAGGAACTTCCCAAAATAGCAACCATCGATAACCGTATGCCAGAAATTGTCTTCCGGCATCGCACAATCAGACACATTCTGCTTAGCCTCAACGTCAATGAGGCTATGAGGTCAGACGGAATACCGCCTATCGTTCTCACGAAATGTGCCGCAGTACTGACACCAGTTCTTCGCAGGTTGTTCACTCTTTCGTACAGACTCGGCGTATTTCCTTCTAACTGAAAGATAGCTATGGTCTAACCGATTCTGAAGAAGGGAAAGAAAACCCTCCCTAACATCCATAGACTGATTGCACTACTATCTGTGATCTCTGAAGTGATGGAAAAAGCAATCAACATCAATCTCATCCTATATCTAGAGAGCTCAAGAATCGTGAACGACCGGCGATATGGCTTTAGTCACCAGAGGTCAAATGGAGACCAGGTTGCCCATGTGACACATAAGTGGCAGGTGTCAATCGAGAAACATGGGGAGTCTCTGGCTGTAGCATTGGATGTCTCCAAAGCATTTGACCAAGTTTAGCACCAAGGATTCCTAGCGAAACTTCCGTCATATGGTTTGTCGCCACAACATCTTTCATCGAGTCTCCTTGCAGATAGATCACTCTACGTGGTGGTAGACGGAGTATCGTCTGATACAATGACGATCAATGCTAGTGTTCCACGAAGCTCTGTCTTTGCACCAACTATGTTCTTGCTTCACATCAATGATTTGTTGGATGAGACCTCCAGCTCAGTTGAATGCTTCATTTTGCTTTTTCCTCTAGAACCCCTATATCATCTAACGGAACAGAAGTGGAAGACGGAACAGGTCGATGTTTTGAATGAGGATCTGACAAGAATTCTGAAATGGGGACCTGAAAATCAAGTACAGTTCGATACAACGAAAACTCAAGCTGGTATGTTCACCAAGAAGGCAGATCACACAATGCCCCATTTGATGATGTCGGGTGTTCCTATGAGGTCGTCAATATCCATGCTGGATGTCACCACCAATAGCTTCATTACGAAAACTGTTTCACAAAAACTTGGTTTTCTTTTTCGTGCGAAGAGGCACTTCACATCCTAGCAACTGCTCATGATCTACAAAGCACCACATGTTTGAAGCACAGCCTCCAAACATACGCTGAGGCTCTTAGATTCAATTCAGAAGAGAGCTATTCGCCTGGTCGATGATACAAATCATTGACCTCCCAGAACATCGTAGAAAGGTCGTCTATCTTTGCTTTTTTCATGGATACTTCCACGGGCGGTGCTCAACGGAAATATCATCTATTATGCCACCACGTGCGATTCCTAGTAGACAAACCAGACGAACTCAGGCTGGTCACCACTATACTGCCAGGGTCGAGATCTGTCGGACATCGCTATACCAAGCATCATTGGTGAAACGATTTCGTTTCAATGAGTTGGATTATGATCATCACTAGTAATATAAGGTTCACTGATGAACACTTGATGAAATCTTCAATCCTTTGAACTTATGGAGTAGCAAGGACAACGATAGATGTAAGATCAGAATAGTAACCAGAGCAACTACCTCTCAAGTTGAGTCATTCTCAAAATTGGTGAACTACTGTTCTTTTCAAGGTGAGTGAAATAGCTCCTGGATTTTTCTCCATTCCAGTAGCAACTACCATAAATGAATTGCTGACCGAAACAGAACGTCAACAACCTGTATGAGCAATGCACATTTTCAATGGGCCAGAACGAATGAATTCGATTCGCATATCATATAAAGCTCATACAATACCACACCAACCACAATATTACTGACCCTTCCGAAGGAATGAGTAGGCAATTTCAACGCTTATCCTCACGACAGCAATAACAATTGAAGTACCATTCATTAATTCCGCGTAGTCTAGAGAAAACAGGAGGTGCTAACGAATATAAAACGAACCAAAACGGCCATGCGGTGTCACCTGCTGCTCTAGAGACTGATACATTTTTGAATATTCATGTGGACTGCTATCCTATTTCACCTTTTTGCAGTGGCGGCAACATTGATACACTGATACAAGATAGATATACTTTTTTTGTCATTCTGAAAGTACATTTTCTCCTGTCTTGAGAACCTGATATCTCTCACATTACGACGAAGACTCATTAAATATATTCAGGAATATTATCTAGTATTAATTGATGATACAACATTACTCATTCAGCTCCGATCGGATTATCCTGATTGACATTCTGCGGGGAATAATTATTCGACGTGATGCATCACCAGTATATCTACTACTGCGATATATCATGATGAGCTGTCATTGGTTATAGAGTGTTGTTTGCGACTAACAGTAGTCCGGTTGATCATCCAAACATACATGATGAGATGTCATCGATCATTTCTGGACATTCTGTAAGAACACGTGAATCATCGGATGTAACACCGGTCAATTCAAATGAGAATGACGAATGATTATTGGTGCGAGTAGAAATCTATTTTCAAACGACAACTAGTGTGGGTTGGTGATCACGAACGGAAAATATTCGCGGAAAGCTTCTCCTCAGATACAGTTTGCCGAAAGTGTTACGTGATATGAGCGAAAGCATGGTTTCCAAAGATGTTCCAAAGATGTTGATCCATTTCTTCTATAAGATGATCATCTAATATTGGTGCCGATACATGGAGACCTGAACTGAAACACATTACTGACACATTACACAATGGATACTGGTGATGGTAACGTAGCGTATAATCTTTTTTGAACGAAATTTGAAGCTTTTATGGACTCAATCTTTCCGACGAAACAGTATAGAAGAAAAAAATCATGATTTTGGATTACAATTGGTATGAAAACTTCATGTAAAAGAAAACGCAGTATGTATAGGGAAATGTTGAATGGATGTATATCTGAAATTTACTACAAGAAATATGCTACCATCTTGAAATCGATTATGAAAAAAGCTAAAATATTTTCCCAATAGGAGTATATAAGAAAATCTGATAATGAAAATAAGGCGACTTGGTCACTCGTCAAGAATATAACAAAAAATAACTCAAAAGAAAATACACTCCTGAAAAACATGTCAAAGAAATACCCAAACTTGACAGGAATAGAAATCCTGAATATGGTAAACCAATTTTTTATTGACGCTTGCCCAGATATTGCGAAGGATGAGATAAACTACGATAAAATTGAAGTATGCAATGCAGATTGTTACTTCTATTTAACATCACCAACCGAAGTAGTTAAAATAATAAAAAATCTTGAGAATAAAAAATCAGTAGGTGAGGATGAAGTTCCAGTATTTCTATTGGAAGAATCAGTACATGAAATAAAATGTCCTCTGGCACATATAATCAACGTAGCTTTGTGTACTGTCGAATATCCAGAAGAATTGAAACTAGCACAAGTGAGGGCCATTTTCAAAAGAGGGGAAAAAGGAGACATAAAAAACTACAGACCTTAAAAATATTAGAATACCTTAAAAAATTGGTTCACAAACTAAATATAAACAGAACTCACCTAGTTGATTTTGGGCAACGGAAAGATACCGAAGTGACAATAACATATGAAAATGAAGATATTGTATCAGAATCATTAGTGACATTTCTAAGTGTTAGACTTGATCAGAGGCTGGACTGGAAACACCAAATCGAGTCAAGTAGTATATAAAGGTACAGCTATGTTCTGGAAATTATTCCATCCAATATTAATGGAAATACTGCAATAATGACATATCACGCTTACGTACATTCAAGAATTAGCTATGGAATGATATTCTGAAAAAACTCAGTTCATTCTCAACGAATTTCAATTCTGCAAAAGAGGTGCATCAGAAATATATTTCATTTGAAACAAAGAGAGAGTTGTAAAAATATTTTTATTGACAAGAAAATACTGACTACAGTGTGTATATACATCTCAGAAGCAACAATGTTTATAAACAAAAATTATGATCTATTTGAAACGAGTATATATGAACATCCTCATAATACAAGAACAACAGGCACATTGACATCTGACATACCCAGATGCACATCTATTCAGAAAAATGTCGAGTATTCAATGAAAAAAATATGGAAAAAACTACCCATGCACTTGAAAACCCTAAAAACGGAGCCTTTAAAAACAAAATCAAAATCTATGCTACTTTGCAATGCATATTACAACCTGAATGAGTTCTTCTGTGACTCCTTTGATTAGGATAGTTCCTACATTGGGTTGGGAAATCACTGTGAATTTTTCGATCTGTAATATTCCAAATGTTCTGTCCAATGTCAAATGCAAATTTCAAAAAAATGTTTTTAATTTATTGCCCTCACTCTGAAACACTTATCTGTCACATTAGTTTGTCAAATCATTCTCACATTTGTTTCAAGTAGATCGAAAACCTCTCAATTTTTTATATATGTATGTGTATATGGCCATTTCATTTTCATTTTTAATATGTAAATGACGCATAATTTATTTAAAATATGAATTATTTATACAACTTTCAAATGTATGACATGCTCTATACCTTCATGTAAGGTCTTCGTGGAGTTGATAAAGATTTTTTTTCTCTTTCTTCTTCTTCTTCTTCTTCTTCTTCTTCTTCTTCTTCTTCTTCTTCTTCTTCTTCTTCTTCTTCTTCTTCTTCTTCTTCTTCTTGAAACATCATTTTATTTTTTTTTTCATCTTCACACATGTATATAGAATGAAGTTTTCAAAAAGATACTTCAAGCTATCAGGATTATTATTCGTGAGTCGTGTACCTACTCATGATCTAATGAGGGAAAACATACTGGGTAGCCTAATGAAAACGAAACAAGGCCAATTTGACATAATTATCGTTCTCAGAAAAAAAAAAGGTTGAGCCGGTCGATTTTCATTTCGAGAGGGAAATTTCATCCGCATGTTTTCAACTTTCTCTTTTCAGACCCCTCGGAGGGGTGAACTCCAACCCTTGAATCTCAAATGGAAAAAGGGGTCAAGTGATACACCATTTTGAAGGTAATCGAAATCTCTTACCAACGCTTCCAACAAGTGTATGAAAATTTTCGGCTAATGATGGAAAGTAACGCTTTTTTCCCTCTCATCACTATTTCTCATTTTGTAGTAAGAACGATGTTAATCTGAGGGGTGCCTTATGTGTTTTTTTTCCAATCTTGTCCTCGTGAAATTCATACCTTTTTTCCTTTTTCATTAGGCCATCCTGTAGATGAATTGCTTGGTGGTGCAGCGTGTCCGCATTCAGCTTCATAACGTTACGGCCTAATTGTTCAGATTTGATCAAATCATCTGAGCGGGTCCATTTTCTTTCCTGAATTCATTCAACTTCCACCACTAAAGATGTTCCGAAATGAATGAATGATGCTCATTCCCTTCATTGAATAAGTTCTATCAGAATCATCTGTTGAATGAATAAATGAATGAAATGAACAGAAATTTTGTTCTTCTGATTGGTCTTGCATAAGTATCGATAAAAGATTTTGCATTGCGGAGAACTCTCCTGATGTTGTCGAATATAAAGGTACTTCACAATTCATCATTTTTTTTTCCGGCAACCGTCCGGGAAGTCGGCTTTTTCTTCGAGAAATTAGCATTTTTCGGCCGAGTTCGGTAAGTACGTACATCTCGGACTAAGCCAGGAAATGTGGCTGTAGGATATATAGATAATTCACCCTTGAACAGAATTAAAATTGCCGAGATCATTCAAAAACCATCAGAAGAAAACAATCAATGTGAAACGGAAACTTTTCTCTCTTGTTCTAGCTTCAACAAAAAGAAATTCAAACATACCAAGCATTTCAAACGAATCAAATCCCTTCAATATCAGCAATTACTCGAATTCCAATATAAATATCAATATCAATATTATATATATATATATATATATACAGGGTGAGTCAAAAATGTGTACCGAGCTTTCTGGGGGTGATAGACCATTGAAAAATAAGTGTAATTTGATGATTAAACTCATGGCCCAAAATGCATATTAAGGGAGATATATCCTTCCAAAGTTGATAAAATTAAAATAATTTCTCCGCATAACTTCTGAACGAAGAAAGCCACCCGATTGAAATTTTGTGCCTGAATGTATGTTGTCAAAATACATTTTTTCGTCACACTTCCACATTTCTGATATTGTTATAAAGGGTGTTTTCAGAGAGTGAGTCATGATTTTTTGTAGAAAACTTTTTTCCCTGTATTATTTTCGGTGAAAAAACAGGAGCATTTGATGGAGCGAAGAAAATTACATGAAAAAGGTGCTCTTATTCAAATACAAAAAATTGAGCCGTTCGTGAGATATTTGAGTTTTTGTAGTTACATGATATCAGCAGATTGATTTTATTCATCGCGAGATTCATCGGTAACAATATTTTAGCAGGCAATTTTGTTCTCAATTTTGACGTTCATGTCATCAACATTCGAGTCAACATTGTTGTAGTCGATTTGTTCGTGTGGTTTTTCTGAGTCATTTATCACTGCGATTATCAATTGAGATTTTAAGAAATATGGCAGGTTATTCGTTCTCTGAACAAACTGATATGCTTCTAATGCTTGGCGAGTGCTTCGGAAATGCTGCTGTGAGACGATATGCAGAGATGTTTCCCGCTCGACGCGTTCCAAATTCGAGAACAATTTTGAGGATTGTACAAAGACTGAGTGAAACAGGATGTTTGAAAACCAATAATAGAAATGGTGACCGACCCAGAAGTGCGAGAACTGTAGAAGTTGAAGAAGTATTAAATACTGTGGAACAGGATCCGGAAATGAGTACAAGGAAATTAGCAAGACGAATAGACACAACACAAGCGAATGTAACCAGGATTCTCAGAGAGCAACAGCTACACCCTTATCATTATTTGCAGGTACAAGAACTGTTACCACGAGACAATGAAATAAGATTGAGATTTTGTGAAGAGTTGCTGGAACGAACTCGAAGATGTCCTGAGTTTTCAAACAAAATATTGTTCACAGACGAAGCAACTTTTTATCAATTATTTTAATTTTATCAACTTTGGAAGGATATATCTCCCTTAATATGCATTTTGGGCCATGAGTTTAATCATCAAACTACATACATACATAGTGTCGAGATATGTCTTCTAGTGGGTAGACGTGTTTAACATCGTGTGCTACTAAAGTTACCGAAATTGAGGGAAGAACTATACTTGCAAATCTGAATTCTGTCAGAGTTACTCGTTTGTGTAAATTCTTTCAACTTTTCTTCAAGTGCGAGTGACAATATTGTTTTTAAATCACGATACGTGAAAAATTTTGTTGTTTTCTACCATGGCATCTACAAGGCAACAGAAGAAAAGCGAGGACGGAGACCAACTGCACCAAGCTATCAGGTCGGCTGTTAATAAACTCTGCTCGTCCGAAACTTTCATTTCTCAACTTAGTGAATCGATTTCGGAAATAATAGCTGGAAAATTTGCTGCACAGTTTGACATGCTGAAGAAGAGAACAAATGAGCTGGAAGAGCAGATTCATGAACAGGAAAATGTCATTAAATTCATGAAAAGAAGCCATGAGAAATATGAGAAATGGTATCGTAAAAATAATATTGTTTTCTATGGTCTACAAGAAACGTCTGATGAGAACCTTCAAAGTAAGTTTATTGAAATATGCAAAATTAAAATGAACTTGAATATTAAAAACTCAGACATAGACACCTGCTATAGACTAGGAAAACCTTGTGTAAATAAGTCCCGACCTGTAATGGTGAAGTTTTTCAATGGTTACTCCAAGAACTTGGTTTTCGCTACCAAAAAACTCCTTAAAAGGCACTAAATATGTAGTCAGAGAAGATCTAACTAAAGAACAATCAGATTTGCTGAAGCTGACACTTGCAAAAGTTGGAAAGAAATCTAACGTCTGGACCACCTCAGGTTCAATCTTCGTTAAATCTGCTGGAGATCAAGTCATCAAGATTGTTTCTAGTGATGATCTATCTAGAATTCCAGTATAGCCGTTTATGAATCATCTTTGATTTTTTTTCCTCTTTTACAAACTACATTTACCCTTATTGTGGATCATTTTGTTAAGTTCTGATAGATTAAATAGTAGCATATGAGTGCAGTTGAACGCGCCCTATCTCACAGTGTTTGATTCTTTTTCCATTTTTTTTTCTCTAGTTATTTTCGTGTTAATCTTTTTCATTGTCAATAAACAAATCACTTTAGATGCCTGACTATTTACATATAGGATGTCTTAATGCTAGATCACTTTTACCTTCTTTGCCGGCTGTAAAATTAATTATAGATGAACATAAGTATGATATTTTCTTCATTTGCGAAACTTGGCTGAATGATGGTGTAACAAACGATTTAATTAAATTGGATGGGTATAACTCGTATAGAAGAGATCGTGGTGGGAGAGGTGGAGGCTTGTGTATCTATTTAAATGAAAAAATTTCTTGTGAACAGCTCACTCATCATGGAATAGTGTCAGAACAACTATGGCTGAATTTGAAAATAAAAAATAAAATTATTGCTGTTGGTGCAATATATAATCCTCCTAAAGAAAATAAAATTCATTTCATAGATGAACTTGAAGATGTACTAGGGCTTATATATCCTACTGTGGATCAAATTATTTGTGGTGGAGATCTCAATATAGACTTTCTGAACGTCAACAATAATCTGGTAGATAAATTATCATCTGTATTAGAATGCTTCGGAATTTGTCAAATCATGGATACTGCCACTAGAGTCACAACTACTACTGCAACCTTGCTGAATGGAATTATTACATCGCCTGACTGGGTTGTTGATAAAGGTGTTATTCATGTTACTGGCATCATAGCTGATCACGATATAGCCTCGTGTAAGGTCGAGTTGATTATTGAAAAGCAGCGGCCCAAAATGATTAGACATAGATCTTTCAAGTATTTCAATGATGAAGACTTCAGACGGGACTTATTTAATGCCCCATTTTTCAGAATCTATGATCAAGAAGGGGTTGATGAAAAAATTTCGTTCTTAGTTAATTGTCTCATGACTATTATTGACCGACATGTACCATTAGTAACATCACGCATAACTAAGCCTCGAGCACCATGGGTAACAGGGGCTATCAAAGAAATGATGTCAATTAGGGATAAGGCGTTCAATAGGTATAAAAAAACGAAATTACAACATCATTTGCAGTTTTACAAGGATATGAGGAATCATACAAATTCCGCTATAAAAAGAGAAAAAAAGGCATTTTTTACCTTCTCATTGAATAATAAAAATCAAAAAGATATCTGGAGAACATTGAAAACATATAGTGTTATTCCCAGTGAATCGAACTCAATACCAGATAACTTGAGAAATCCCAGTGAAATTAACAAATTTTTTATTCATTCATGTCCATCAAAAGAACCTACAGAATACCTTGTCTTGTCCTATGCAACTACTAAGATTGTAGATTCAGACTTTAAATTTCAAGAGGTAAATGACTTATTTATTTACCAAACTATAAATGCCATACACACTAATGCTGCTGGGGAGGATAAATTGAATTTGAGGTTCTTGAAACTATGTTGCCCACATATAGTTCCTTATATCACCCATATTGTCAATTTCTGTTTGAGTCACAATGTATTTCCTGAACAATGGAAAAGAGCCGTTATAAAAGTACTACCAAAAAAAACACATCCCCTTGAGTTTAAAGATTTGCGACCGATAAGCATATTGCCAACCTTGTCCAAGTTACTTGAGGGAGCCATAGAATTTCAGCTAAAAAATCATATCGATGAGTTTTCACTGCTGCCTGTTATACAATCCGGATTTCGTAAAAATTATAGCTGCACAACGGCTCTTCTTCATGTTATTGATGATGTTGTAAGGGCTTTGGATCAAGGTAAATGCACGGTATTAGTCTTACTAGATTTTAGCAGAGCTTTCGACACCATTAATTATAATCTGATGCTAGCTATATTACATTACATTGGCCTTTCTAAAAATGCTATAGATCTGCTAGCATCTTACCTTCGTGGTCGCAAACAAATGGTTCAAATTGGCGATGTACACTCCCAATACATGGAACTGAAATGTGGAGTCCCTCAGGGCTCTATTCTAGGACCTCTGTTATTCGCAATATACACCTCAAACCTCGTCAAAAGTTTACAATTTTGTAATGTACACTTATATGCGGATGACACTCAACTTTATTATAGTTTCCATCCAGATAAAGTATTAGAGTCTTGTCATCACGTGAATGAAGATCTTGAGACTTTCATCAAGGCTGCGGAGGATCATTGTCTGAATATCAATTGTAGCAAGTCTAATGTTGTACTTTTTGGTAATAAAAGTAAGCGGGACCAAATTTATAATGATGTAAGAATTAAAATAAAAAATGAACCTCTTGATAATGTAAGTAAAGCTAAGAGGTTAGGTATATTATTAGATCCTGATTTAAAATTTGAACATCACATAAATCAGCTCATAAAACGTGCATATGCTACACTGAAAACAATATATAATAATAGACAATTCCTCCATAGACACACAAAATCAATGTTGTGTGAATCATTAATCTTGTCAATTTTCAATTATGCCGATGTGCTCTATGGTCCATTCTTAACTAGCCAATATCAACGTGAAATACAAAAAGTGCAAAACTCATGCTTGCGTTTTATATTTGGAATTCGCAGAAGAGAACATATTTCGCATAAACTTGAAGATAATGATTGGTTGAATATGAGGAACAGAAGAAATCTACATGCAGCTGTCTTATTCCAAAAAATCATTGTAGTTAAAAAGCCGTCATACCTCTACAAAAAAATCACTTACAGAACCGATGTACATAATGTGAATGTGCGACACAAAGGAACTCTCTCCCCCCCACCTTTCAAACTTAAAACCTTCAGACGAAGTTATACCTATCAAATATGTTCCATATACAATGAAATACCTAAAGCACTCAAAACTTGCAGCTTCAAACAATTTAAGGAAAAGTATAAGAGATATTTGTTGTTAAAACAATCCTAGCACTCAGTAGGCATCACTCAATTCCTGTTAATTCATTGAATACTATGTCATTCATATATGTATATTATGTCAGTCATATGTATTTAGCGATATGTTGTAAGGGTTAAGTGGAAGAACAAGTTACAAGAGGGTTTTAAATCACCTTGTAAATTGAACTTCGCCCTTTGCTTTCATTGTGATTTATATTTTCCTGTAAGTTTTCTTTTTTCTGTAACTGAAATCGGCGATGAAAGTAATAAAGACGTTTATTATTATTATTATTATTATTTATTTTTCAATGTTCTATCACTCCCAGAAAGCTCAGTACACATTTTTGACTCACCCTGTATATATATATATATATATATATATATATAAGAGTACAAACCCATATCTGTAGATTATTGAGAAGGGAAGTCGTTGCTGACCAGTTGGTTTCATTCCTACTGGTCTGCAACGACTTCCCTTCTATATATATATATATATATATACATATATATATATATATATATATTATATATTATATGTTTCTGTTGATAGTGGCTGGATGATAATAAAAACAAACTATGGAGTGCTTTTTATGCAAGATAATAAAACAACCAGCAAAAGAAGTGAAATCACCTTGTTTTTCTTGTGATTCTTGCCGAAATCTTATTTGTACAGAGTGTTCTGATCTAACAGCATCAGAACTAAATTCGTTCCTGAAACGTCCACCAAGATGAGTAGAAGTTTTATTCCTATTAAAAATATTTGTATTTCCAATTTTTTTCAAAAACAAGGTGTCACTGACCAATAGAGAATTTCTCTCTTAGGTATCTGAAGGTTTAATTTCAAGCGCAGTGACATTTTGGGGCAGATCCCAAATCTGTCCATACTACAAATATATTGCAATAATTTTCAATACCTTCTACTCTATTTTTTAGAAACGAGGAGAGAAAATCCCATGAAAAGCTGAAAAATGAATGTACCACCTCCTCGAAGAACTTCAGACAGTATTTAAGTCAACAGTTTATGGATAATGCTCACCATCAACCTTTAGACAACTAATGCGACTGAATAAGGTAATGTTAAGGGAACTTTACCCAGTCTTTGAGGATCTCACAGTCCCACGTTGTTTCCAATGCCAAGAGTTCTATCATAAAAAACAAAACTGCCCTAACAAACTCATCTTTCCTCTATGTAGTGAAGAGCACGGACAAGAAAGCTGTCTAAAAAAGAAGATGTGCCGATTGTGGTAAATCCAACGATAAATACAAATTGAAAAATAGTGTTGACCATTACTCGACAGATACTAATTGTCCAACTCTACAGTTCCAAATCAATTTGACAAAAAATAAAATTGACTACAGTAGTTAAAGGTACTAGTGGATCAAGATACTATCTTAATATACCTTGATATACCAGGATATACAACGATACATAATGACGGTGATTTTAATAAGAACGATGGAGTTTTGATTCTAATAAAATCAAACCTCAACTACAATATTTCAAACTACAAACTAACCATAATATGTGGTGTCTCATTATGTATCGTAAATTCAACAATAAACAATGTATCCTGTAGAATAATTGCCCTATACATGCCTAACCCAACTAATCTCATCTCGTTTATTGATGAACTAGATTCATACCTGGACAAAATACAGACCAATAGAATGGATGTTCTTATTGGTGACATCAACATCAATCTATCAAATGAAAACGATGTTTATATCAATAAATATCTGTCTGTGCTTGCTAAATATGGATTTGTACCATACATACTGAATCCCACAAGAATTACCCCAGAAACTGAGTCATGCATTGATCATATTTTCCTCAAAAAATCTGACAATAACAAAAATTTGATTTTCAATTCATATATTCTTAAGTATAATATTACAGATCATTACCCAGTATCATTAATATAGAGTTAAATCGCAATAAAACCATAACTCCTGATACAACAAAAAAAATTACAACAAAAATTGATTTAAGAAAACTAGAAAACTTACTGCAGCTAGGAAACGAATGTAGTATCAAATGAAAACGACCTTCAACTCGGAACCAATGTCTTCTTGAATAAGTTTGATGACGTTATTGAAAACTCCAAAACTACAAAATTAAGGCATGAAAAACACATGAAAATTAAACCATGGATAACTAAAAGGATAATTATATCAATAAGAAATAGGGATTAACTGAAAAATCAACAAAATAAACACTTCTCATATGAATCAGAACAATAATACAAAATTTATAGAAATAAACTAAATAAATTACTGAATAAAACTGAAAATAACTATAATCTTGAACAAATTTAAAACAATAAAAATGATCTGAAAAAAAATCGTATCAACTAATATCAGAAGCTACCAATGAAAGAAATAACAATAAAAATATCTTAAAGATTGCTAACGAAGATGGTGTTGTATTTGATGATACCAAACTAATGGCAAATTATTGTAATAACTATTTTAATAATGTTGGCTTACACATGAATAAAGAAATCGACACTTCATTAACAATCAATGAAAATATTGAAACAAATCCCAATTCCATGTTCCTCAATCCAATAACAGGAAATGAACTCATAGAGCATATTTCTACATCGAAAAATAACACTTCCCCTGGTATAGATGGAATAACCACTGAAATAATTAAATAGATCCACCAATACATTCTCCAACCCCTTAAACATTTGTGGGGGTTTTCCCCAGACATTGTAAATTTCATCCTCGTAGCTGTTGGAACTACCAATTTGGATTTAAGATGTATATTGTTGTAAAATTGATTTTCGCATCGTATACGAAATGTCTGTCTAGCAGTAAAACCCACCAATTGGGTCCAATAAAGTAAAATTATTTTCATTCATAGAGGCACGTTCAATATCCGAAGCAAGGTAACTTTTATCACCTAACAGTAAAAGTTCCCAAAAAACCCAAATGGTTTAGCCGCTCAGGGATCGTTCTCACGGTAGATTGATACCCTTCTTGCAAGTTTTTGCAAGTTTTTAGTTCAGCTAGTCAGTAAGAACAACTCCGTGCACTCGAAAGCACACAACTTCTCCGTGCGTCTCAGGTACTCGCCTATTTCACTTCACGCTACAGACATCTCGATATATTTTAGTACATCGTGAATATACCAAAGAACTGAAACAACTCTACAGTGTTCGGCTTTGCCACAACAACCACAGAATACCTCACAGAAACAAATAATAGGTGTGTGTGTATATTGGGCCATATACAGACCCATAAATATACACCAAAACACCAAAGTGGTGATCCCGACGTGATCGTTTTTTTGTGAGTGATATTCCCGTGAAATAAGTGACAATCAATCATGCCAAATATCGAAGCCAACCGTGTAGACGCAGACATGGTCAATCCAGTGACAATTTCAACGGCACTACCTGAGTTTAATCCAGCCGACCCAGAGATTTGGTTCACACTAGTGGAGATGCAATTCACTTTAGAGTCCATAAATGACCACGCCACGCGCTACCTGAGTGTCCTCAAATCATTACCATATAATTATGAGACCGGTCGATAATCTTTCCTACGAGCGTCTCAAAGAAGGATTAATCAAGCGATTGAGTATTTCCCAGGAAGAGAAAACTAAGCAGCTTCTTCAGCAGGAACAAATGGGTGACGATAAACCGTCACAATTCCTCAGACGACTCCAAAATTTAGCAGGTACCGCTATACCAGACTCACTAGTGCGTACCATTTGGCAAAGTCGTTTGCCAACTGACATACAAACAACGGTAGCTATTTCAACGAGCAACACCTTGTGCGAATCAGCCGAAACAGCCGACCGCGTGTACGACATTTTGTCGTCACGTTCAACCATCGCTGTTGCATCCGCCCCAACCAACAACCAATCCAGTGACCTACAGAGGATTGCTATTGACTTAGAGCGTGTGACAGTACGTTTAGATGCCATCGAAACGCGGTTGAGCGATTTGGAGCGAACGAGATCGCGATCCGGTTCCCGCCCGCGGCGCTCGCGTACACCAGGACGTTCTCAATCGGGACTGTGTTGGTACCATCAGACATTCGGCAATGGAGCAAGAAGTTGCAACTCACCGTGCAATTGGGTTTCGGAAAACCAATCGGGCAATCGTCAGTAGCGGGTAGCTATTGCCCTATTCAATCCCGCCGTCTGTTTGTTCGCGATCGCACAACAAACTTACAGTTTTTGGTGGATACAGGAGCAGATCTCTGCGTTTACCCTCTTCGTCTACTCCAAGAGCCACGTGAAAGGTCATAGTACGTACTTTCCGCGGCCAATGGAACTGACATTGCGACATATGGTACCTGTACATTCACCCTGGACTTAGGCCTACGGAGGGACTTCACGTGGAGGTTTGTCATCGCAGACATTTCCAAACCCATCCTAGGAGCAGATTTCCTAGCGCACTTCGGATTGCTCCCAGATCTACACAAAAGCCGCCTGGTTGATTCTACCACTACACTCACCTTTCCAGGAGAAGTAGTGGATAGCAAAATACCGTCAGTGAAGACTGTCGTTGGTTCTACTCCATACCATAGCCTCCTTAGCCAGTTTCCAGACATCACACGGCCAGATGGAACTCCCAAAGAGATTCATCACGAAACAGTGCACCATATTGTGACCACTTCTGGACCACCAGTCGCTCAGAAACCACGTCGTCTCGCTCCAGACAAATTCCGAGCTGCCAAGAAGGAATTCGACGCACTTCTCAAACTAGGAATTGCTCGACCTTCAGAAAGCTGTTGGGCAGCACCATTACACTTGGTGCCCAAAAAGGGTGATGAGTGGAGACCGTGTGGCGATTATCGTATGCTTAATGCAAGGAAAATTCCCGATTGCTATCCAGTTCGACACATTGAGGACTTTTCTCAGTGTCTCCGTGGTAAGACAATTTTTTCGACTGTGGACTTAGTGCGTGCATTCAATCAAATTCCAGTCGCAGAAGAGGACATTCCGAAAACCGCGATAACTACACCGTTCGGATTATTCGAATACCGGTTCATGACCTTCGGCTTGCGGTACGCCGCTCAAACATTTCAACGTTTCATTGACGAAGTACTTCGTGGTCTGGATTTCTGTTACGCATATATAGACGATATTCTAGTTGCCTCAGAATCCGCAGAAGAACACATGGATCATTTGAAAATTTTGTTTGAGCGATTAGCGAAGTATGGTGTCGTGATAAATCCCTCAAAGTGCTTCTTCGGTCAACCAGAAGTTACCTTCTTGGGCTACCTGATATCCGAGGAAGGTACACGTCCTTTACCTCATAAAGTTGATGCAATTCGAACTTTTCCACGGCCGGACACGGTGAAACAGCTTCGACAGTTTCTTGGTATGATAAATTTCTACCGTAGATTTCTACCTAGAGCTGCCATCACGCAAGCCCCACTCAACAAGTTATTGAAAAATAACGTGAAAGGTGAAGCACCGGTGAACTGGACTCCTGTGACAACCGCGGCATTTGAGTCGTGCAAAGAGAGCCTTGCTCAGGCGACTTTGTTGGCTCATCCGAAATTCGAAGCAAATCTCGCGATTTTTTGTGACGCATCAGATTTTTCGGTCGGTGCCGCTCCACAACAGTGGAACAATGATGCTTGGGAACCCCTCAGTTTTTTTTCGAAGAAGCCCCGCGGAACGAAAGTACAGTGCGTTCGACCGCGAACTTTTTGCCATATACTTGGCTATTCGACACTTCCGTCATATGGTGGAGGCAAGGCAGTTCACAGTGTATACGGACCACAAGCCCATTACATTTGCCTTCCGCCAAAGAGCCAATCAGAGCTCGCCACGACAATTCCGATATTTAGATTTCATTGGACAATTTACAACGGACATTCGACACATTCCCGGTGAAGACAACGTGGTAGCGGACGCCATGTCGCGCATCGAAGAATTAGAAGCCACTCTAGACTTCGAAGCCCTTGCTGCCGCTCAGGCAAATGACGTCGAACTCGCGAACCTTCAACAGGAGAACCATTCCCTGCAACTCAAACGCATGCAGATCCCTGGAACGAATTCCATGGTTGTATGCGTTGTCTCAACTGCATCAGTTCGACCGTTCATCACGCAAGCCTTCCGAAAAGTAGCATTCGACAAAGTACACCGTCTTTCACATCCCGGAGCCAATGCAACGCTGAAGATGGTTACACAACGTTTCGTGTGGCCGTCAGTCAATAAGGATTGCAGAGCCTGGGCAAAGAGTTGCTTGGAGTGTCAACAATCGAAAGTGAGTCGACATGTCGCAACACCTGTCGGTTCGTTCGTGCCACCTTCATCCAGGTTCGAGCATGTGCACATGGATATTGTGATAATGCCATTGTGTAACGGGTATCGCTACTGCCTCACGATGATCGACCGATTCTCTCGCTGGCCCGAAGCAATACCTATGCAAAATCAAGAAGCAGCAACTGTGGCAGAAACATTTTATAGTAACTGGATCTGTCGGTTCGGCACGCCTCTCAGAGTTACAACTGACCAAGGCCGCCAATTCGAGTCACACCTGTTCAAGCACTTGAACCGCTTGACTGGTACAACTCACTTACGAACCACGGCATACCACCCAGCAGCAAATGGCATGATTGAGAGATTCCATCGTCAGCTGAAGGCAGCTATCAGATGCCACCACCGCAAGCAATGGATGGACACCCTACCAACAGTTCTCCTAGGCATTCGCTCTGCCTGGAAGGAAGACCTTCAGTCCACCGTTGCAGACATGCTATACGGACAGACGATAAGGATTCCAGGAGAATTTCTCAACGCCAGGAACTCTCCATCCAACAACAGCGTTCCTGAATTCATCGGAAGACTGCGAGAACACATGCAGGAGCTGCGACCGACACCAGGTACTCAGCACGGTTCTAGGAGGACTTTCATATACAAGGACCTTGCTACCACAGAGTACGTGTTCCTGCGCCATGATGGCCCAAAATCGCCGCTGCAACAGCCCTACGATGGCCCATTCAGAGTCGTGAGAAGGTCTGATAAAACGTTCGTGATACATATACGTGGACGCGACGTCACTGTCACAATAGATCGTCTCAAACCAGCATTTATGCTATCACCAGAACTTCAAGACGACGCTGAACCAGTGCAGATCCAAGAGCAAAGGATCATCATGACACCACCCCACCGAACCGCCCCTACTGTAGACCCACCTACATCATGTACAGCAGGCCCCGACGTGGTGCCTCCCGGACCTGACAACGAACCACGGACCACCAGATCAGGAAGACGAGTTAGATTTCCTGATCGGTTGCAGGCTGGTTTATCGTAACTTCATCACTGGCAGGGGGGTGCTGTGGGGGTTTTCCCCAGACATTGTAAATTTCATCCTCGTAGCTGTTGGAACTACCAATTTGGATTTAAGATGTATATTGTTGTAAAATTGATTTTCGCATCGTATACGAAATGTCTGTCTAGCAGTAAAACCCACCAATTGGGTCCAATAAAGTAAAATTATTTTCATTCATAGAGGTACGTTCAATATCCGAAGCAAGGTAACTTTTATCACCTAACAGTAAAAGTTCCCAAAAAACCCAAATGGTTTAGCCGCTCAGGGATCGTTCTCACGGTAGATTGATACCCTTCTTGCAAAACAGTTTTTAGTTCAGCTAGTCAGTAAGAACAACTCCGTGCACTCGAAAGCACACAACTTCTCCGTGCGTCTCAAGTACTCGCCTATTTCACTTCACGCTACAGACATCTCGATATATTTTAGTACATCGTGAATATACCAAAGAACTGAAACAACTCTACAGTGTTCGGCTTTGCCACAACAACCACAGAATACCTCACAGAAACAAATAATAGGTGTGTGTGTATATTGGGCCATATACAGACCCATAAATATACACCAAAACACCAAACATGTATTTAACCTGATTATCCCCACTCAGTTCAAATCTTCTATAATTACACCAATTCATAAAACTGGCGATAAAACTGAAATTAGTAATTATAGACCTATCAGAGTAATGATTAGCTTTGGAAAGATCTTTGAAAAATGTCTAAGAACACGCTTAGTACAATTTTTTGATGAAAATGAGATTATACATGATCATCAATATGGTTTTCGCACCGGTCTAGCTACTACTGATGCCATGTACAATGTTATAACAAATATTACAGAGGGACTTGATGAAAACAAAAAATGCATTGCAGTGTTCTTAGACTTGGCAAAAGCATTCGACACTGTTGACCATGCAATACTTCTAAACAAACTGGAACGTTTTGGTATACGTGGTACAGTGTTGGATGTCTTTTGCAGTTACTTGACTAATCGAGAACAATATGTTAAAATGAACAATACCTCAAGTGAATCTATGACTATAAGAACCGTTCTTGGTCCAATACTTTTTCAAGCTTATATAAATTCACTGCTCTGTTTAAACGGGAAAGCAAAAATTAAATCATACGCTGATGATACGGTTGCAATCTTGAGCGGAAACACATGGCCTGAAACTAAAAATTATGTCCAGCAGAGCATGGAAGCAATTAATAAATGGCTGAGTATGTATCGCCTTTCATTAAATGCTAGTAAGACCCACTATCTCGCCTTCTCTATATCAGCAACAAACAGACCTAATTTCTCCAGTATCAAAGTTCCAGGTATGAAAGATGAAATTGAAGGAATAAACGAGGTGAAATACCTGGGCATAATTATTGACGAAAATCTAAGGTGGAAGAATCATATTGACTATCTAACAAAAAAAGTGACGAAGCTAATATATAAATTTTACCAGCTACGACAGTTTTTAGCGAAAAATCTACTCATATCAATTTACAAATCTCTAGCTGAATCACTTTTTCGTTATGGTATTTTGGTGTGGGGCAATGTATAAGAATTCATTACAACAACTGAACACAATACAAAACTATATTTGAAAAATAATATTGAAGAAAAAAAGATCTTTCCATACAAACCTTATATATACAGAAGACATTAGTAATATCTGTACATTATATTTCCACAGTGTATGTATGCATGCATTCAAAAAGAAAATACTTCAGAATTCTGTTCCAACAGTTTATACCAATAGGAGCACTACAAAATTCAATAAAAATGTTTGTCACCGTTTGTTAACTCATACGTTACCCAAAATTTATAATATCCTACCCCTAGATGTGAAACATATTAAAAATCATAAAACCTTCTTGAAAGAATCAAAAAAGTTCATATTCGCAAATTACTTCGAATTTATCAAAATACTAGAACATCAATAGTTACACTGATATAAAACATGATATAAAACCGCTATTCAATTCTTTACTTTCTGTACACAACTGTAAATTTAGATCAATTAACATTACATTTGTAGCACAACACAAGTGTTAAGTCACTTAGGTGCTTTCTGTACACAATTTGTACTTTGTCCCTTATATATTGTAACAAAATTTATCAATAATGGAATTTTCTGACGAATGATGATGGTTTACATATAACCCATATGGGGCAAATTTTTTGACTAACTATATTTGTGGTCGAAGAAGAAGTATGGTACTTAACTCGAGTTGTAAGGCAATAACGCACTCGTGGTGTTACACCCTCGCCGCTGGGCGCACTCCGTGCGTAATATGCATATAACAATTCTTGTTTTTTTTTCAAGTTGGGGTATCGACAACATTGGTCATCACCATTGAATCTCTGAAATATTGGAAAGATCACCTGAACATCAGGTGACTTTCAAATGACATAATGCTCAAATATATGATAAATAAATACTCAAAAAACCACAACAATCTTCAGAAAAGTCTGAATAAATATTTCGGCAATTGAGTTGCCATCCTCAGTAGACCTGAAAAGTGTGAATAATTAGCGACTCCTGAGCATGTTTCAAGATATTCTCCAGAAATTACCATCGAGAGTCACTCTTTCTGAATATTGTTATGGTATTTCGGGTATACATATTCATCTTGTATTTGACTTTTCACAGTCTCCGAATCGAAACTTTGACATGTTGTCCATTTAAACTTCCTTCATTAGACCTGTTCCATTTAGGAATTGGATTGTTTTCAGACATTTTTTATGATTTGTCAAGCATTGTTGCAGCGTGTTAGAGACGAAGCAGTGTTTTCTAGCTTGGGTGTACACCGAACACACAAGGAATTTCTCACAGTAAGTTGGTGGTCTAACACCACAAGGTACCTGAAAGTGATATGGATATGTTCTATTTTTGATCGTGTGAGCGCAACTTGTGTTCTCTTCTGGTGTGATAGAAAATATAGTATTTCATCGACCTTGTTCTCAACCATTTTCAATTCATGGTTTCTATCATTTCATTCTCGGTTCCATTTCCTTTGTATTTCATCATGCAGGTGTGATTTTATGTCTTCAGTTCTCACTGAGATGTCGTTTAGATAATCTTGTCTAGTAGCATCGTGAGCAGCAATATCTGCGAGTTCATCACCGGCTATTCCTATCTGTCCCGGAATTCAGAAGGAATGGTGACTACAGTTGAGATGATCTGAACCGGAGGGTCGATATCGAAACTTTTCTGTATAGCTTGGAGTGAGTGAGTGAGTGGAGTGAATCTCAGTGCTTGGAGAATGGCCTATAGTTCAGCTGTGAATATAGAGGATATTGGGTTCAGTGTCTACTGATGAGTTTTTCCCATGTAAGAAAAGGCAGATCCAACTCCCTAATTTGTTTTTGACCTGTCAGTGAACATTATTTAACAATTATCGAAGTGGTTTGTGATCTGATGTCTCGATGAATCTCAGTTCTTGGAGAATGGCATATAGTTCAGCTGTGAAAATAAAGGATATTGGGTTCAGTGTCCCCTGATGAGTTATTCCCATGTTAGAAAAGGCAGATCCAACTACTTGATCTGTTTTCGACCCGTCAGTATATATATCATTTCACAATAATCGAAGTTGTTTGTGATCTCATGGAATATTTGGAGGTATTGAGTTCGATAAGTGTCTTCTGTCTTGAACCCATTGTCCAATGAGAACTTCATTGCAGGATGGAGAAAAAATTGGTGAAAATCTTGAGTGTTTGAATCGTTTTGTATTCGCTTCCTCACTATTATATTCGATGTTGGAAATGATTGGGTGACTACATAATTTATAATGGTTTCCACCTCCTATGGGTCCATGAACTGATACCAGCTCCACAGAAGATTGATTGGTTTGGATTAGTACGAAAAGCTCCTATGGCTAGTCGGGGTCCTTCTTCATGAATTTTCTCAAGTTGGTACAAACGACTTCTGCACGCAGATCCATATAAAATGCTTCCGTATTGTAATTTTGAGAGTATATGCTATATATGCTAGAAGTGTGATTTCTTGGTCAGCAATTTATATCAGAAATACGAATTCCAATACGAATATCGAATTTCATTTGAGATTGCGGGCGATGTAGTCGATCCACCCAAGCCTCCTGATTGAAGGTGTAAATTATGTAGTAAATTCACATCCCTCAATGATGCAGGGTGTATTAATGATATGTGAATCCGTAGTTCATGATGACAGAGACATTGATAAAAATGCATTCGAATGCAAGTCGTGCTATGAATCAGTGTAAAGCGATGTGAATTCCTCTCAAGAGAATATCCTCCTCAGAAGGAAAATAGATTGTCTGATTGTCTGAATATGATCAAATTCATATTCAACCACCCAAAACGAACTTTCTGTCGATTAATAAGAACTCAGCAGTAGCAAGTCCGTCGTATTCCTTGATCACGCCAAAAGGAACCGTTAATTCTGCTGTTCTTTTGGTAAGGTCAAAGAACCAAAACATTGCAAATGCAGCAATCGAAAGTGATATGAAATCTAGGATTATTCCAGGTGCAGTTGACATGAATATATTAGGCGTCAAGTCAAAAATGGTATTCTAATAAATTGCAGTGATGATGAATCCATGTCCAAGCTCAAAGACTGTATCCATCGAGAGGTTGGCCAAACTTATAACGTATCTGAACCAAAAAAAATTAATCCAAGGATTATGATACAAGGTGTTGAGAAATTTGCCACTGAAAATCAAGAATTCATCAACGAAATCATAGCTGGAAATAATCTACCTTGCTACTGATGGATATGTCAAGATCATAACTAAACTCAAATATAAAGATGTTTTCAATGTTGTGATAGCAACATCACCATCACTCTTCAAAGATCTTATGCAGAAAGGCCATATTTTCGTCTCCTGGGGGTCTATTCTCAAATGATGATATAATTCGTGGCATGCGTGATTTTTACATTGTCGAACAAAAAATTTGATTTTCAATTCTCGAATGTCGCATTCGAGAATTTTTGGTAAATACATTGTAGAGTGGTCTTGAGCGGTCGATAATTTGATGTCGAA
Source organism: Gastrophysa polygoni (assembly GCA_963576655.1). Taxonomy (NCBI): domain Eukaryota; kingdom Metazoa; phylum Arthropoda; class Insecta; order Coleoptera; family Chrysomelidae; genus Gastrophysa; species Gastrophysa polygoni. Next base: position 1,857,021 of record OY755092.1, read on the forward strand.
TGCGAGATGAAATATTTGACAGAATTTTCATAGACCACCCATCAATTTACAATGGCAGCTTTATTGATATCGATTGAAAACTTAGAAAACCAAGAAAATCATCGACGACCTCGAGAGAGACGAACGTACAAAAATGCATTCAGATATTCATCTGATAGGAAATTCATGAAAACATTTAGATTGAGTAAGGAATTGGTGAGAGAGCTTATTGTACTGCTAGAACCATTTGTGGTACAGGCGAGCCGGTCTTCTGCATTATCAGTTGAAGTGAGGCACATACTTTTCTATGAATATGATGAATCAATATGACTATGTCCTAATGCCAGAGAATATTATGCTGATACACTATTATCTGGTGAACTTTTATCATGCTCTCTAGGTTCTTGTGGCATTGAATTTCTATGCAACTGGATCTTACCATGGTACTGTTGGAGATAATGAAAGTTTTGCACTGTCACAGTCATCAGTGAGCTGGTGTGTGAATGAAATAACAGTAGCTCTCAATGCTCCAGGAATTTTCACAAGATTTGTTAAATTTCCCAGAAATTTGAATGAGCTAAATACTATGAGGAACAAGAAATTTTGTGAATTGAAAAAATTGAATGCACACACAATACAGATTCTTTTAGATTCCAAAACATTTTTGGAATGCCAGGAATTGTGGGCTGCATCGATTGCACCCATGTGGCAATCGTACCCCCAAAGAAGCATGATCCATTGGCACCCGATCATATATTTATGAATCGAAAACAGTATCATTCTATGAATGTTCAGCTGGTCGGTTACAGGTGGGTGATGAATTGATTCATAACCCATATTTCAGATATGTGATGAGAATATGAAGATACTTCATTTCAATGCCAAATATCCTGGAAGCACTCACAATTCCTATATTTGGAATAACAGTAATGTGCAGGAATTTTTTGAACAACTCCATGGCAGAGAAATTAAGGGCTATTTTCTTCTGGGTTAATATCAATACTATATAAGTATTTAATATATCTGTCACTAGGAAATTCAATGATATTTTCGCTCATAAAAATGGGAGTTTTTACATGAGGTTTGTTATTTATATACTAAAACTTCCACAATTTTCATATTTCTTGTTGTTAGGGTGAGGACTCTGGATCACATTCTCCTTACCCATGAATGCTTTCATACTCCTATTATATTTTAAGGTGATTCTGGATATCCTCTTCCACCATGACTTATTATACCATTAGCTAACCCTATTACAGATTGAGGAAACAGATTCAATGAAGCACAAAAAAAGCAAGGTTTACGATAGAACGGTATAATGGGTTACTAAAACTGCGATTCAGATGCTTACTGAAGCACAGAACATTGCATTATCCCCCTGACAGTGTGTATAGTGTATAGTGTGTATAGTGTATAGTGTGTATAGTGTATAGTGCTGCATGATATCTGCATTGAAAATGATATAGAACTACTATTGAATCAAGTTGAAGAATTGAGAGTAGTATATTTTGGTCTTCTTCCTCATGATTATGGAAATGGAAATCAAGATATACAGAAGAATCCATTATTAACTGAGGGTATGAGACTACATAGGAGGCTTATCAATTAGTATAAATGAATCGAACAATATAATGCAACTATATGTCATCATATGTTCTTTTCATTGTGAAACATTCAACATCTCGAAACTGAACTGAATTCTTTTGTACTATCATATATTTGACTATTTCAGCTCACAACATACTGAACAAAAATGATGCTTGAACTACATAAACTTGAGGAACAATAAAAAATAGCCGTCAACTTTGATGCACTAGGTTTTGAAACACATTTCTTCCTTTGAATACTTCTAACAGATTTTCTATTACTCCAACTTGTCTTTCAAATAACTGAAGCTTTCCATCATGATATTTCTTTTGAACATCTAGTGTACTGCGAGTCACTACAGCAAGGGTGGTTGCTGCAATTGCACTTGTATTTAAACGCTGACTAGCCATTATCCTTTTCTCTTTGGAGGGTGCAATATTTCCTTTCGCATACATATGATCATTGCCAACTGACTCCAGGACAATTTCATTAGCTTCACCTTGGGAGAAAATTTCATCAGCTTCACCTTGGAAGGCAATTTCCCCACTCATGCCAGTTGATTCTCCTAGAGGTTCATTATTAGATGGCAAGTGAAAATCTATGAATGTCTCATTCACATCCATATCACCAGTTATCGCAGTGGGTGCAATTGTGCTCAATATGAGTTCATCTGTTTTATCAAATTTGAATTCAAGTGGTGGCCCACCTCTAGTACCTCTGGCATGTTCCACTGTTTTTTTTTCGTCTAGATCTTGCCATGTCTGGAAGTGAAAAATCAATATTTCATCTGTCAATAATTGAATAGTTATTGTTATTACTCTTCTCCATTGCTTCCAATCTTCACAATCTCACAGCTCCATGGAGGGATTCACAAATCTTGTTATGTAATACACTATTTTCATAGTGACAGTATTATACCGATACTATAACACTCACTTGCCTGATCTACCGTTATCGCCCCCTCAAACAGCAATAATTTACCGATTTTCCGTTGGCAAATGCAAACACCAGTCGTCATCGGAAATCCCTTCACAAAAAATCGGGCAGCTATCAAGCGGATAATGATAATTTCAATTCAAATAAATCCAAGACAAGCCTCTCCAAGTCTCGAAATGCGCAAATAGCGAGAGAGGAGAGGCAATAATTCTGTGTTATGCGACTGACGTGGAGAGATTAACGAACGGATTCATCAAATTTGCCGTGATCCAAGGGTTAGGGTAACAGATTGCAAAAAAATGGTTCTGTCATGATAGAATTTGAGAAGGATTAAAAGACTCCGTAAGTTGATTTCGTATTCGCTTTCCTGAATTACTTCACATTATTGAGCCGCTTCCACGAACGTTGCGTATTCTGTAGTGTTACGAAACACTGATCGTTATATCAGAATTGTATTTTGAGAATGATTATTTGTGACTACTAGTTATGAATTCCATTTGCTTGTCTGGAGTTTCCTAAAATATTCAAGTGGTGCGTGATTATTTTTACAATTGAAGTTGGCACAATTATTCGCGTACTACGAATTATTCAAAGTATATCTCAAGTATACAAAATAGGATATTCTTTATCATGATCACTAAAATATTGAAGGTATATTCATGACTGGAATTCAGTTGCATCAGAAAATGAGATAAAAAAATATGAAGAGATGAAATGATAAAGAAAATTGAATGAATCAGGGAACAAATAATACCAGAATCGCATTTGGGAGATAAAAAGAAAAGATATAGGAAGAATGCCAATTCTAGTATTTTCTCGAATGATGAGCATTCGACTACCTTCATCGCCGTTATTAGACCTACACCTAGACTTTCATCTCATCCATCAGTCTTTCGGAATTCACCCCCAAGAGTACGCGATATATGGGCCCAAGTGAATGAAGATGAGAGGTTGGTCTCCAAGGGATTTTAGGCAATTCGGGATTCTCTAGTTTGTGTACCTGATAGTGTTTTGTGATAATGTTCATCATGAGAAAAAATAAAGAAACACCTTGAGTAGAATTCGTTTTGATTCATCACCTGCCCTTGATGATAAACGTTGGAAAAATAATTTCAGAACTGAGTACTGATACCGGGTAATATAGTATTGAAAAATTTCTTCCTCTCCGACTCACTGCAAAATATTTGCATACAAATATCGATAAAAGTATGTATGACTTTTCTAGCCTGAGCAGCGAAATGATTGACATCTATGGCGGAAACAATTTTGACATTATTTGACAAACACAATATTATAACACAACGGTTAGCTCATATCCTCAACAATTTCAATAATCCGCAGAATATATAAAAACAATCGGAGAAAATATCGAATGTATAACTGTAGTGAGTGAGTAAGTAATTTATGAAATAGGCAACCTGATACAAACATTAGATGAATATTACATTTTACGAAATACTGATATGAACTTGAATCTCAGGATTTTGAATATGTTCCATGACTCAAGACCTTCCGAGTCTGTGATTCTCTGGAAGTTTTTGGTACCTTATTCATTGAAATCATTGAGGCCCTTGAGAAATAAAGAATTCATATATTTCTTTGAATTCATTTTGCGATGTGGAATTCCTTTTCCAACATTGTCTCAGAGCCATGGATATCCTTGTTCAATATAATGAACTCATCGAAATATATGAATGAATGAAATGATGAATAAATAAATAGGTAGTAATTAGTTTCTGCGAACTGGTATCAATCTTGATACTATTTGCATTTCTTGACTCGCAGTGATTCGATTACATTCAAGAATTATTTTCATACCGCGGTTTTGTAATTTCTGTGGCTGAGATATTTTGTCTTGATTACATAGATACATTATAGTAGCACAGTTTTCGGAATGAGGTTTGATGATAAACTTGTAACAAGTGATTTTGGTGATGAGAGACAGCAAGTTTAGAGCTCTCGATGGTATATACAGTTGTTGTTTGCTCATTCAGTCATGTTCGCCATTACTAATTGGAGATAGCGTAATATCTACCATAAACCCCAGATATTTCATTCCGTGTGAAATTTTTGATGTTTCACTTCGAACTTACAATACATCTATTCTCAGTTGATGATCATAACTTTAGATTTTTTGGAATTTGATTCCACTTCGTTTGTTTTGTAATGAGTGTTGGTGTATTCCAGAGATTCATTCATGTTATTTACATTCATTTTCCAGCTCTTCGTGGAATTTTCTCTCCTCGTTTCTAAAAAATAGAGTAAGAGTTATTGAAAATCATTTCAATATATTTGTAGTTAGAATTGAATTAGAATTATAGGATTGAATTATGATAAAAATAATAAAGATTCAATGAACAACCAAAGACTTGGTGGAGATATGTCGATGATATTTTCATTATTTGGCCACATAACCGTATGGAACTAGATAATTCTATAAATTTCATGAACAATATCGAACCCAGAGTCAAATTCACCTTGGGAATCGAATCTAATAATCAATCACCATTTTCAGATGTCCTCATCAAAGAATCAGATAACATTTTGATAACAAGTGTATATCGTCTATATCATACAAGTATAAAGAGAGGAATTATCAAGTCACTTCATGATATAGCCGAATCCATATCATCGAACCACCAAATTTCCAATACCGAAATGAACCTTATAAAAGATGTTCTACAACTCAACACTCATCCGAAACATTTCATTGATAGAACAATACACCAAATTGAGAACAGACAGAATACACAACAACCACAAAAACAACCAACACTGATAAAAAATGTAATCTCATACATTTCCGGAATATCTGAAAAAATTGAACGTGTTGGTGACAAGTTTCGAGTGAAAACAGTGTTGAGACAGAAAATACAGTGAGATCGATTTTGACTCATACAAAACCAAAAAATGAAAAATAATCATCAAAAAATTGTACATACAGTAAACAATGTGTTTGTGGAGAATATCATACCAGTGAAACCAGCAGGCATCTATCAGTGAGGATGAAAGAGCATAAGAACAATATGAAGAAGAGATATACTGACAAATCAAAATTAGCTGAACATATCCTTACTGAATATGGACAACATATGGCCGATTGGGGTAATTTTAAGATCATAGGAAAAGAAGACAACCACCAAAAACGCAAAATCGGAACGGAGACAATAATATTGCTTCTTGTTCAGTTGATATAAATAGAACGTGACACCCACTCCTGAAAATTGAGAATGAAAATGGGAAATTCAATATCAATCAATGAAAACACCTTGTAACCAGAATTCCTCTGTCTACCATGTTGTCACTTTTCAGTGTCAAAACCGTCAACATATAGAAAACTATTTTAATTGTGTTGAGAACGGGAGCAGATTCTTTCCTGAAACGTCTACCAAGATAAATAGAGGTTTAATTCTCATCAAATATATTTGTTTTTCCAGGATTTCTCAGAAACAAGGTGTCACTGACAAATAGAGAATTTCTGTTGTAGGTATCTGAAGGTTTCATCCCAATAGCAGTGACATTTTGGGGCAGATCACAAAATCTGTCCTTAATACAAATATATTCAAATAATTTTCAATAACTTCTACTCTATTTTTCAAAAACGAGAAGAGAAAATCCCACAGAAAGCTGGAAAAACTTACAGACAGTATGTTATTTACCAATATCTAATAATCGAAAATACCTTGTTACCAGAATACCTCCGTCTTCCAGAATCGTCACTTGTCAGTGTCAAAACCAACTGAACATTGAATCATTTCGCAAAGTGTTGTGTCGAGGATCAGATTTGTTCCCGAAACGTCCACTTATATAAGTAGAATTTTCATTCTCACTGAATATATTTATCTTTCTGAATTTTTCAGAAAACAAGGTGTCACTGACAAATGGAAAATTTCTCTTTTAGGTATATGAAGGTTTAATTTCAAGCGCAGTGACATTTTGGGGCAGATCACAAAACTGCCCTAACTACGAATATATTGGAATACTTCTCAATAACTTCTTCTTCATTTTTCAGAAACGAAGAGAGGAAATCCCAGAAGAAGCTGAAAAATTGAGCTCATAGCTATGTTCAACATGCGAACAAGAATGAATATCATATAATATGTGAACATTGAGATATCACATACTTGAAGAGGATTGAACATGCTTTTCGCTTTCGGTTGATAGTGAATAATGAGCACAGACCAGTCATACTCAGTTCCAGTGTTGTTATTCCAATCAATCAAAACTGTCGATTCCATAACAGAATTGCGGAAGTTCTCCTTTCTGAGGTAGTACATATTTTTCGTGGAATATAAGTGTAATTTTGAGGCCTGACTGTCAGAGAAGTAAACTGCCCAGTTGTATTATCAGATTCGGATTCCAGATATCTCTTATATTCTTCAGCAATCAATATGAAGAGATATGCCTCGAGATCTATCTTAGTGAGAACTTTTTTTTTTATAATATTTTGTACCAACTTGTGATTTCCAATTCCAGAATGAGGAGCTGTGGTGAAGTCATTTTATTTTCCAAATCCATGATGAATCTGTATTATTCCTTCTATTTCTTCCTCAAAAATAAAGATGAAACATATTCGCCTGATCATGATTATTGATCACACATCTGTATGGTACCAATTTCTGATGATCTATCGACGTTCAATGTGGTAACATCGGACGGATTGATATTTCTTCGGGGTACAACTCTCTGAGAGGGAGTTTGTTCGAAGTTCATTTGTACCCTCTGATTCAATCAATTATGGAAGGATGATGTGTTGTCTCAAGCTTCCAGCATATTTATTGGTCACATGGTCTTCAGCTCAGAACTTCGCTTGGCCCGAGCCCACTTCTCTTTTCCTTGCGAGTTTTCATTGTTGTTTGGCTCGATTTGTACTTACTGCCGTAATGCGAGGCTTGTTTCCGAAAATTTTAGGATGGTGATTGGCAGGCGCCTGTGATGGCTTTGGCATTGATCAACGAATGGAACAGTAGGAATATATGTTTTGTTATTTGTTAGTCCGATAGGGCCCTACTGAGGTTATTGCTATTGAGCTCTGTACGTGGCTTCAACAGGTATATCATTTCGTTGTCAGTTTTTGAGGCAGATACTGTTTCAGCGTTCAATTTTGGACTCAATAACAAGAATTTGATGTGGGCGGATATGCTGAGTCAGTAGTTTTCCCGAAGAGGACACTATTATTAGTCTCAAATCAGGGTAACAAAACTGACAACATTGAGAACTGCAGTTCTACTGAGCTCGTTATAAAACAAAATTGGAGAATAAATAGACTTTCGTGAATTGGGAGGAACTCAATTGTTGTATATTTGGAAAAAAAAACATGATAAAATGAGTGGAATCGAAACATGAAACATCATGGAACACCATTCCATGGTGTCTAACAAACACCGATAATGCAGAATAGTTGTGAAATACTGTTCTTATTTCATGATGGGATTATCCAAACAATATTTGTATCCGAAGATTCTGATAACTCGACAGGTTACAAAGCGAGATTTTGGAAACTGTATTGAACACAACTGAAGTATATATGTAACGAGCATAGTTAGGCTTCAAATTCAGAAGTTCCCGAATGTGAAGTGGTATCATAACCGGTTCCTATCCTTCATTATAGGAACATAATATGAAATGTCTCTCGGAATGATAATTGATTCAAATAATTTGCCAAGGAATATATTCACTTGTCTACCTCTGACATTCATCTCATAGATTTGTGAAGAGGAAAAGAATGGTTTGTATCATCCACTGAGGTTCACATTGTTCCAATCTCCTTATGGTCAGTGGGACTTCAGTTCTCCAAGTGATGGTAATGAAGAATGACTCGTATGTGAACCTTCGAATTCATGAATATTCCTCATCTTGGCATTTTTTATTATCTCCGTAGGAGAATTCATCAGGATGAAAAACGCTATACAAAGGTCAGACTGGGCAGGATTGGTATTCATGAAAGTAATCTCAACTGATCCATCTCATTCCGAGAATTGTAATAGGAAATATTTTCTGCTGGTTTGGAACGTTGGGTAATTTATCGAATGAGAAAAAAAAATGGAAGAGAAGTCTATTCTGGTACGAACGAACAGATATTTCATGAAATTCTGGAGAGAAGGACAGATAAAATATGACGAACAAAAAATCTCCCTTTTGTTCAGGTATTGGTATGATACTAGATGTGACAGAAAGTGAGTTGTATGTTTGAAGGTACGATGAGTGAAAGTTTGATCGACTATCGAAACCATATTAAACTCAATCAGTCAATAAAATCAGTCGATACTAAAAGCCTACAGTGGGATACTATATCAAATTCTATATTTTCATTATGTGAAGGACAGAAAATTCATGAATCTAGAAAAATCAAAATCCCACCTTATCACTCAATCTACAGAAAGAATCAAAGTGAACACTAATGAAAACCAATGTTTCTCAACATCTTGAAAACCAATTCGAAGAAGAGAATTCAGGACAATATCTTCATTTATCGTCACTTTTATTGTCAACGAAGGAGTTCATCTTCAATCCCAAGTCCTTGAGACATCTAGTGACCTGAGACGCGTGGTCTCTGTAACACATGGATGTGAATGAACGTCACATCCTGTCACATCGACGATACGTTTGAGTAATTGATGTGAAACGACGCGGGATCTCATTTCGAATTAGTCAACTCCTGTCGGTGAACCTATTCGAAATTCAGAAATTCAAAAAGTCCAAGGATCCTATCCCCAAGTCGAAAACTGGAAGAGGTTCATATTCCTGAGCCAAAATAGGCCCTATTGGAGACGCCACACCTATACGCGAATTCGCAAGATCTGCGGTGTAATCTACACGCCTCCCTATAAATGGAGTTTCAATGTTTCATATTGAGAACCAAAATAATGTACCGCAAACGGGTACCTAACAATTCCAGAAGACGTATCACCAGAAATAGTCGAAGCCATTGCCTAACTTAATTCCATACACTTTCAACACGACAGCGCTCCTGCCCACGATTCAAGATTGATGAGGATATTTTCAGAGGATACTTTTCGAGGCCGCTGGATTGTAATGCATCCACCCATTAAGTGACCTCTGAGGTCACATGATTTGCCTATATTAGCCTTCTTTGTGGGGCCATTTGAAAGATACTATATACCTATAGACACAACAGTCCAGGCAGCTGCTTCCCGGTATTCAAATTCAAAGTCATGTCAAATTCAAATCATGAAATGACATTCTGCAACGTCAAAATACGATACCTCCAACCCCCTTCAAATGACATGTACAACCCCTAATTTTTCGAATGAGAAGAATAGGCTTGTGATATATCATTCTCTATTCGAAAATATTATCGTTCCCAAGTTCATTGCGACAATTGAGTGAATACAATAGAATCATATGGTTTCCAGAATTCGCTACAATTCGGATCAGGATATACATTGACCAAACTTGTCACGACATCATTTTGAAGTGATGCCAAATAATGATCGCCATTCAAATTCCCCTCAGCGGAAAAGGTACCAATCATATGGTTCCCAACAATTCTTGAGGGTATTGCGTTTCTTTCTCATCTAGTAAGGATTTTCCGTTGACCAGTAGTGGCTATTCGGTCAGTAGCATGAACGTTCAGTAAAGAAGTGTACTCATCAAGAAATATGATGTCATCTAATTGGATCATGTTGTCCATTCTTCGCCCACCAATATTAGTTGACAATATCGGAATCGTCTTCCATCAGCTCCTGCTATTTCTGGAATACTCGTGGAAATAATATTCCACACAATTCCACTGATTATTTCCTGACGTTTCTCGAAACCAATAGAATAGACATTATTATAGTGGGAATAATCTACTCACATCATTCCAGCGAGAATAATTCTCGTACATTGTTTTCATTCAATGACAACCACATGAAAACGTATATTCTCGATCCTACGCGTCTGTCATGAATTTCAAGAAATTCGTGAAATGAATCCCGAACTTTTCAGTGAATCATCAGCCGATAGAATGAATGGTATGAAATATTCGGAAGTGCATGTAAGAATACCATGATAAGCAGGGCGTCGATTTGGAAACAATTCCACTTATTTTGCGACGAGAGGAGAATATAAATTCGAAGAATATACATCAACAACAAAACAAGTCATTGATTTGAAGGACTATGGGTTCAATATGAAAAGACAGAATGGAGAAGACTATGAAGAAGCTGTGATCAAGACAATGTGGAATGAAACCGCAAAATTATTGCAAGATATGTATTATGACCAATTCAATAGAAGATACGACTCATTCCATGATATCAAATTGAAATCCGCCAGAGATGCTGAAAACAGCAAGCGAAAATTATCACAGAAAGAGCCCGAGAAAAGAAAACAAAGTTCTGCAAGTTTGGGCTACGACGAAAAAACACCGTCTGGCTTGCAGAAGGAATTCTATCATATTGCTCCATATGAACTGACATGGCGTCGTGGAGGGAGAAGGTTCTCAATGTTTAGTGCATTATTTCAAAGACGAAACGTACATTGCGGGTTTGACCACCACGAGAATAGAGTATAACTCTATATTTTCAAAACGGCACAGGGGGGAGCACAGAGATTGGCGGACATATTAAATGGTTCAAACCAATTACTGAGAACCCTGATATTTGTCCTGTTCGATTGCTCAAGAAATTACTCACCAAGCGAAATGCAAATATCAAAACTGATAGGTTCTTTTCAACAGTAAATATCGCTTGAGATGAACCATATTCTTCAGGCTGGTACAAAAATATGCCGATTGAGGTGAACATGATGTCTAAGTGGATGAGAGAGTCTGCAGAGATGATTAGACTCGATATTGAAAAAAAATTAAATTACCAACCATTCCGCACGATCAACTGCAGTGTGTCACCTCGCCAAATCAGGTATCAATGAGCAGAAAATTATGAGAATTATCAAATACCACACGAGAGTTCAATCGTTCGTCTATTGCCTGGCAACAAGTTTCCTAAAATCTGTCGAATCATTTTCAATTCATTCTCGCTCCCTTGCGATATCACTACAGAAAATAATAGTGATGAAAAAACACCTAAAAAATCCTCAGCCGTTGCTTCGGAAGCGACCTGGACAAATCAAGAACTGGAGTTCCAACCCCTTCATTTTCGACCGTGAAGAGAATTCATGGTGATTGTTCTGAAGTCAATCCATTTTCGATCAATAAAATAATTACCAACTTGGTGGGCCAAGTGAAATCAAGGAAACAAGGTTGGGATGATCTACTTATTGAATTTAATGATGCAAAGCAGAAAATTATCAGCGATAAGAAAAATGCTTGCTGTTGGAATTGGAGAACACACTGCTTCAAACTATTCAGCAAAAAAACAAAATTCAGCAGATTTCTCAATTCATAATAATAAACGAGATCAATTCACAGTCACTCTTCCAACGGAAGAAAAACCTGTATTTTTTTCAACACCATTTATTGAAGTGACAGATTAGGCAAGAGTATGGAAATTCCTCAAGTATCACCTTACTCCAAATCGAATTTTGATATCATAGTATTCCTCAACTCAGATTTTCGAAGACAGAAATTGAACTTAATTTTTGTTTCGAAGAGGGTTACAGTTAGGTATAGGGAAATACCAGAAAGTGAATTTGTTGGAGATTATAGAAATGATATCATTTATAGTGTATTCCATTTGAAAAAACACAGTTGCTACTACTTCCTAATAGAAGTGGCATCACCACATTGTCGGTAGAGGATGTCCAAATATAGTCTTCACCAAATTTTCAAAGTGATCCGTTGCCTGGTTTACCAGAAACGTCTAATGTGTCATTCAACGTGAATCAGCCTGTATATAAATATATGGTCTTCTGCACGTGAATCTCAAGAATAGATACTCCGAAGAATACAGAAATCCGTTTAACAACCAAGCATACACGACATCACCAAAACTCAGCTTGTAGACATGTGAATCTAGTATTTCCTCACTCGAACCGACCCACACTGAATTTTGCTACCAAAATTTGGGCGAATCCTGATCATATCAACTATGAAAAAAAATCCGAAAATTCATGTTACAGAATTGAACTTACTCAACATCCATCAAGAACAAAATCCACAAAATGTCGTCTACAACTTCTTGAATAGACAAATTTGCCAAACTCAACAATGAGACAGAGGTTTTTCGCAATTCTGAACAAGTATACAGATTTACAAAAAAAATATATATATACTGATGAATCAAAAACAGAGATAGGAATGAGGAGTGCCTTCATGATAATGGATAATTTCTATAACTGGACCCTCTTACATAAATCTAGTATATTCACTGTCATCTGACAGGCACCACTACGGATTCAGCAGATACATCAAATTTTCGATTTGCACGGATTCTCTGAGTTCACTAGTAATAGTACTCAAGTAATATCCATCCTCGTAGTGAAAATCTTTCTGCTAGTAACATCGCATGTCTCATTCACAATCTACAGCAGGAACAAAATAATATAATTTCTGTGTACAGGAACCTGAATGAGTAACTGTATGTAGTAGCAAAAATTGCAATCCTAATGCAAATAATTCGGAATTTTTAGCATTCCTGAAAATCCAATATATACAGTATGAAGGAGTGAAATACAGGGTGTTCCATTGGAAGAAGAAATAATTCTGTGTCTCATCTCCAAAACCATACCACGCAAAAGAAACTGGATTATACGCAAAATTTTCAAGTGACGGTTTTTCTAATAATTCTGTAGATATGAGATATCAGAAGAGTGAAATGATAATTTCCAAAATTACTCTGTATTTCTCGAACGGAAACAGTTATGCAAAATCTGATTCTTATGAAGATGCCATCTTGAATTCCAAGAAAAAGTAGGAAGGGAACGTGAAAACCGCAAGGCTCCATCTTTATTAACAACCGAGAAACCTGGCAGTCTCAACCAAAATGTGCCTATTTCAGGTTCGGACCTATTTTTGTGGATTTTGTGAATGAGCTCATTGCTAGTAGGGCTATATAGTGACTGGTTGATCTGGAGGCATCTGCAAAGAACATCAATCACACGGAATATGTCTCAGGGCGTTCACTTCAACGGTATTCTTGGAGAAAAATGATTCTTTGATCAATTATGGTTGTAGAAGATTGAGCTCGATTCCACAAAATATTGTATTAGAAATCCATCCAACTGAATTCCTCATTGTTGCCAAACATCGACTGGAAGATGAAACTAAATCAGAGTATGTGGACATGATATTTTCTGAATCAATTTCCACTCATTCGGAATGAATTCAATCAATTAAACATTACTCATCTCGAAGTTGGGAAACTTCGACACGTTGAATCAACCGTGGACGTGAAAATAACCACGAATCGAAATGCTCTTCGAATAACGAAATATCACTTGTAATATATCGAACCACAAATTCATAATGAGTTTCCTATTTTCCTTTCTTTTTTCGCTATGGAAACAATAAACAATTGAAATTTCGGCATGCCATCAAGCAATCATTCATTTCGTTCGAGTTCCGTTCCTACCTTGGAATAGCGAAATAATCCGGCAAGTTCGACGAACGAAAGACTCTACCCTGAATGTAATAACCACTGAAGAGATCGTGGAAGAATTCATCAGCTAACAGCTCCACGAGGAGAATGATCAGAATCGGATTCTGAGGAGCTCAATGCTGCTATTTCGGTGTAATCGTGTTAATCCGACAGATGCGGTCAAGACTCTATTTAGATCCATTCAAATGATTGAGTAGAAATACCAACTGGAGCTAGATCTCCGAGATTCTGATCCAGTAATGAATCGGAATGAGAATCATTCTCCCAGGATAGGAAACAATTCACTTACCTATGAAAATAACGTGACCATTTCATTTACTGTTCATTCATATCATTTCAACAAATCCAACCATTATATATGAAAGTAATCCATCTTTCCACTGAACGAAAAAGGTACGTAAATACAATGAAAAAATATTTGAAACAAAGAAACGTGATCATTAAATCTCAACCAAAGTAGAGTTTCATTAATACAAAGTATGTTCGTTCATGACCTTGTGGCTGCAATCACTAATTGATGAACGTTCATTGGTATCACGAAAACCAATACCTTGCTATGAACAATGCATTCACTACTTTAATGAACACTATGATATCATTTCAATGAAATGAAAGATAGCTATGATAATATGCATCCATTGCGGTGACGAAATATTATTATTGTTTGAATAAATGCAATTACCGTTTCAAAGTACATTCAATCTCTATTTCAATGCGTAAGTACGTTGATATAATGGAATTCTTACATTGTATCAATGAATTATTCCATCGATTTGATGAATATTTCTACACCATTCCGATGAATATGTTCGTTATTCCGATACCTATTAGTACGTTGTTTGAATGAACGTGTTCACTGGTTCCATAAATATTTCTTCCATGGTTCAATGAAATATTTACGTGGATTCGAAATGGAACGTACATTGTGTTGATTTATTCAAGGAATAACATCTCCCTAATTAAAAATAGTTAATTTTCCAAGTATTCTCTGAACATTATCTGGAATGATATATACAGGTTGATACATATTTTAGAGACATTATAATTATCTTAATGGAACACAGTGTATATATAATATTATAGTTGACACTGATGGGGTTCGAAAAGAATATAGGTACAAATACTGAGAATATAATATAGCAAAGTAACACTTCCGAATGCCGAATGAGTGTAATGATGAAGAGGAAAAGTTGTTATAACTATTATAATTTCGAAATAACAATCATAGATTGAGTGAAGACAGATTGAATTGTTTTCTCGTGATCGTAAGATATAAATATCCATCAAATCGTGTAATATTCTGATATAATGAAACAATCACTGATCGAATTTGAAATAATTTCCATGAGTTGTTCGATACAAGAAACTAATTTGATTTTGCAATTATAGTTCACTCTGTATATCCTCAACTTTCGAAAATACTCCTCCGAAAATAGGAAGCATGTGTCCTATATATGTATTTTCTGAATAGTTTTGATGAGGGAATTATAATCATACAGAAGATGATCATAATAAGAACAATGAATGGTCAATGTTAGTCACAAGTGAATTGATTGAATGTACATCTAGTATTGCCTATAATAATGAGGGAAATAATTCGAATTGTTCTCCATATTGAAACGATTTATTGAAAGACTCATTCTACATAGGACTGTCATAGAAATAAACCTAAACATGAAACCGAATGATAATGTTAAATTAAATAGGTACATTCAGAATTGTAGCTTGACAGTTCTCTTCATTTTCCTTCAGCGCTTCAGATGATATATGTACCTTTGGGAAAGAAAGGCTTCCTGTCATTTTATAGGAATGAAGGACCAAAACATCTCTGATTCAGCAGGAGAATCAAGATTGAACAAATTTATAATTTTGAAACATATATCTACTGCTCTTACTATATGGAAGAAGGTATATCTAATATTATCAAAATAAACACATATTTCGGTGGGAGTTGTCATGTCCTCACCTACACATATAATGAATGGCTGGATAGCACTTTTCTTCGACTTCGAAAATCTTAGGTGCTCCTCGACCTCCTGGTTACTCTTCCCAAAGTGAAGAAATGATTCCTGGGAGTCTGTTATGGTATATTTTATTATGTTGCTCTTTCCACCTATATCTTCTCTTATAGCCTTGTTGGTTGGTTGATTGCAAATGAAGCACATCATTTTCACATAATATGATCAAGTTACACGGTTTCTCACTTTGTTTCTCCGTCCCTATACTCTAGATTTTTATTGCGATATATAGGAAGAGATTCAATCTGAAAACTAACATCTCAATAATTATCATGCCTAATGATAAAAACATAATAACATACCTTCTGTAATGTGAAACAACAGTTGAATTCAAAATCAATGCTACACTTTCGGCACAGTTGAGCGACCTTTCGTTTGTGTTTCTGGACTAGAAATGACCTGAGCGTGGTGTGATGACTTCATCTTAAAAAAACTTTCCGAGCGAATTTTCTCCAGGCCAATAGGAATACTTCTTTTTGATGTAAGAGTTCATCAATATATTGCATGATACGAGCATTACAATGAACCGTTCATCAATCTATGTACGCGGATACATTGAAACAATGAACGCATTTCGTTAGGATCATGTACTGGGTGATTAGTTGAAAACGATGAGATACATTGTTTCTATGACATCATAAATGAATGTACGTCTACATCAAAACAATGAACGTATTTCTCCGAAACAATGTACCGATTATTCACTTAGGTACATGATGAGCATTATTCTTATGAACCGTTCATCAATCTATGTACGTACATTGAAACAACGTACGCAATTCATTAAAATGATGTACTGGATAATTTGTCTAAAGCAATTCGATACATGGTGTATATGTTATTCATAAACTGTAAATCGATATATGTACATGTAGATCAAACCAATGAACGCATTTCTTCAATACAATGCACCGAATAATTATCCACTATCGCTTACATGTATTCAATATTCACTTCTATGATTTGATCTGAACCTTACATTATTTCGACAATGAATGCGTGCATTGTAATGACAAATTAATTTGCTTGAAACAACGTACTTGCTCTCCCATATGTCATGCACAAATTCATTATCCTCATGAAATGAATTATAAACCGATGTATTTATACAATATATTGGGAACCTTGGTTATCACTAGAATGAATACAGTTACTTTTTTGAAACAATTGAACATCAAAGTAATGTTACACATTCATCAGTCGAAAATAGTGATGTTATTGGAAAAATTCATAAATACAATGCTGAAATCATTGAATTCAATTATGAAATGTATCGAAGGGATGGAAATATTCATTGAGTTACTGAATATTTTCGTCAGTACTTGATGAACGCAATTACATTATGATCATGAATGGGATCCTCGAGTAATGATCGTTTGTTTGTTCATATCATGAAGATTACTTTCTTTCGATGTAAATAATTATGATGAATGGTGTTCATTGTTTTCACACACGATAATTTTTTCAGTGTCTCTGTAATTGAAATTGGCATGACCATTATCAATGATGATCTAGATGTGAAAATGTTGTACACAGTAAAATGGAATTATTTAATGATGTAATAGTACCTTGTGTTGTTGGATTTTGTTCAACATCGAATTCAATTTCAGTCGACCATCACGATTAAAATTTATGCTAAATCATCGTTGAATTCAATTTCACCGCGAACTTAAAAGTATTGAATTTCTTGGCATCGAAATTTTCCACAATTCAAAAAATTATTGAAAACTGAATATTACTGAATCGGAAAACATCCTACAACCTCTTCATTCATTCTTCACGGCTATGTCTGGAAACGAGATAAGTAGATCTACCGTAATTCCCATCGGATCTCCTAAAAATTCCCTTTCGAAACACAGGGGGCATCGATTTGTACAGGAAGCAGGGTGCACAACAGATTTGCTACGCGAAATTCGCATGGAATGAAAGAGCTAACATGTAGAGATAAAAAGTTGTTTTCTTCGAAGGAGTTCTACAATGATATTTTTGTATAATTGAAAAATAATGGAATGGTTATGGAGCCGATGTGTCGAAAGATTCACTGTAGCATAGAGGAAAGACATCAAAATTCCAATTTTGACATTCTGAGATTCTTCACAATCGAGGTCAATAAATGTTCATTAGATTCTCGATAACTCCGATTGAGATAGCCAGTGGAAACAACCTATTTTTCACATCGCCCTGTGATTGCATGTGAGGTGAATACACATCAAAGGGATACAAATAGTTCACGGATTGACGACAACTGAACAGATCATACGTCTATTGTCTCTGCGTTGGATTCGGAATCCTACTTTAATATTTGTTCTACATAGACGGTGGAGGGCAACTCAGTAATTGACAACCACTGATATGATTTCCTGGCGAATTATCCACCTTCATATGTTTGTGTATCGACACTGCACGACATTTTTCTCGAGGAGACTTCCGTCATGCGATCAGATTTCCAGAGACGACGACGTCTTCTCAAGAGGGCGATCCTAATGGAGCGCTTCCGAACTGATTCCAGTTTGTGGTGAGAAGCTTTCAGAACATCGAAAGTAAGTACTGGTCGAGAATTTTATCCTCACTAGTCATCAATTCACGGTCAAGGAAAAGTGAAAAATTCGTTCTGAATAATAGACATATAGACTGATTTTGTTGTTCCAGATACGAGTCGATTTCTCAATCATCCATGTGATGATCAAAATAGTCGTATCGAATAATATTTCCTGAAACCTCATACATTATGCGCGGAGAAATCGATTGACATATTGAACTTTCCACCAAAAGCTCGTATGAGATTCATAGGATTACGTTTGTGAACATGCCTCACCGGTTGTTTGCTCAATCAATCCGGAATCATAATGTTGACCAACATGGAGATGCCTTAACAATGAATAAATAGTTATCTTTCAACAAGGGAACACCAAATACTCGCAGGCTTCTTCTTGTACTCCTTTATAGCCTAGTGTGAAGTCGGGAAGACTGGAACAACATGAAAACCGTATATGACCAGGTTTTCTCTATCAATTCCGAATCAATTTTCTAGGTTGCATCCTATTGATATCGTTCCACCAAAAAACTGCTCACGTTTTCCTGGACCGATATAGGTACTTCAATTCAATTATCGAATATTAGATACATTGAGAAACTGAATCATCATTTCCAATTGGGTTGAAGTGATAGTATTTGCAATGATACAATCATCATTGGAAATAAACGGTTTGATGCACCTTGACTGTTGGACCTATATTGGAAGTGAGGTTTGCTTCGATGAGTGAGATATCACAATAACGATATGGAAATGAAAATGATTACGATTCATTGAAACACCGGATGATATGATTGCTGTACAGGGTTATTCAGTCATTCACTATATTTCGATCTCCCTCTAATTATATCAAGAAAAATGCCATTCCATAGACCCCAGCAATTCCAAGAAGCCAAGACGCTATTGCAACTGCGTCAGCTGTTTTCATCTCCGATGCTACTGGAGCTGATACGTAGCTTCGGCAGTCTTGACATTGCACTCATACAATTTAGATGCAATTTATTGTCATCAAATGTTCTCATAATAAATAAAGTACATTTTTTTGGTTCAAACTCATCCCGAGGAACTAAATTGGCGCAGTCGTGTAGGATAGTCAGGAAAATCCATCGTGGAAATTTTGTCTATTTCAATAGTTAACTGACTATCAGAAAAAGTGCCTTCTCTCCATACATCTATCGAATAAAGTTTGGAAGTGATGTGCTGGAACGAGAAACCATCAGAGACGAGGCGAACCAAATACCAGGATTAAACAGATCGATCATCAATGGAGAAAATCGTTCCGTAAGTCCTTCAACACTCCGCATGTCAGACTCCTCTAGTGTATCTTCATCCTTCCGTGATCGTGCATATAAGCTAGAGTTGGAATTAGGTGAACCCAATAGTTCAGAAATCAATACAGAACTAGATAATTTGACTCAAAGTTTGGATTCAATGAGCTCGACTGAAGAAACACAACAAGTTATAATGTCTATAATTTTACTGAAGTTCATGCAGAAACGATTCCAGACTTTGACGGGGACGTCAATGAACTGAATTTCTTTCTAGAGAGCATAGATAGCATAGTAACACACTTTTATGATATTACCAATCCGAATAATTCTCAAAATGTAGTTATTTTGAGAACAATTATTAGTAAATTGAAAGGCCCAGCTAGAGAAGTTGTGAACATCAGCTGTTCTAGTACCATCAACGAAATAAAGAATGAACTCATTACAAATTTCAGTGATACTCGGAACGAATATTGTTTGTCACTAGATTTGAACAACCTGAGGCAGTCTAATAACGAGAGCCCTTATCAATTTCACGATAAGGTTCGAAAAATTTTGAACACAATATCCAATTATTTGGCTATTCATGAAATTGATAATGATGTTAGGAAGCTCAAGCAAAAAATGTATAACCAGCAAGCATTACAAGTATTTTTGGCAGGATTGAAGAATCCCTATTGCATTATGGTACGCACCAAAGACCCCAAATCTATGCTTGAGGCTATGAATTTCATAAGAAACGAAGATAACATCCGGTGTTCACAAAATTCTACGAATCAGAACCAAAATCAATCGAATTTGCAACCGAAAATGTCATTCAATCAAACTCAAACAAGACCGAATTTCACTTCGAATAATTCTGTTCAGAGAAATTCACAACCTCAACATTTTGCATCCTTTTCGAATTTCACACGACCACAACAATATAATGATACACCAACTCAAAATTTTGCAGAACCACAAAACTACATGCAAGCTGGTACCAGTGGCCAACAAAATCAAACATTTCCAACAGGCCCCATCAACATCCAACCTAAACATAATAGTTTCCAACGATTTCCAACAAATCAACAGGTTTTCGGAACTCCGAAAAACGTATGGAAACCAAACCCAAATGCGAATATAAACCATTCAAAACCTACTCCTATGAGTTCAACATCCCGGCAACCCACGATCAATTTCAAACCCAATCAATCAAATCAAAGATGGCAAACAGAACAATTACATAATACTGAACAATTTGATGTACCTATTAACGAGGAATATAACGATCATTGTCAACAAGAAAGCGTTGAATGCGATATAGAAGATTGTTTCGAATTCGCGGAAACACCCACGTATGAAAATAACGAGGATTTTCAACGGGACAGCCATTCGAATCCCAGCACGTAATGCAATACCATAGTTCATTCGATAAACGGCAACTACCTCACATCGTAATTAATGAACCTCCTCGAATTACTTGTTGACACAGGAGCAACCAAATCTTTTTTATTGTAACGTCTCCCCCTTCTTGGGGGGTGTTACTAGAGTGGTGCTCAACGGGGTATGTCTATATCTAGGATAGACCGGGGTTGCCTCGAGCGCCAGTTGGATTATAGTGGTGAACTCCACTTTCTCCCAACCAGGATTTGTTGGGAGGCCTAGGTAGCAACACAGTCGAAGCGACGGTATGCCAGGGGTCGAAGGCCTTCTGGACAATGAAAAGATCACAAGGGGGTGAGGGCTTTAAGTTCACCCACTTGGTTTCACCCTGGTATACGGGTTGCTGCGGGTGTTTGGTATATCACTCAGAACAAATAATCAGAACTAAAATTCACACTTAAACAAGTTTATTCACTGGAAACAATTAACAGATCGAATTTATCTCTCACAATGATTATTATCATAACCAAGAAAATACGACCACGAGGAAATTCGGATGACAGAATATGTCGACAGGAGTCAGTCACAAGGTAGCAAAAATTCCACAGATCAAATAATCTCAGGGTAGATTATCCTAACCACATATATCTACGGGTGACAATTAATTAAGCAGGGTGACTTAAGCAGGGTGACAGCTAATCTGACTGGTATTCAAAGAGTAAGCCGTGCAACGTGCATCCGGGAAGCGCCTATGCGAGTTAAGAAGCTCTACCCCTGCAAAACAAGTTCTGGTCAATGTACAAAGACTATTCACCCCTCTGGGGTTTGCAAGATAATTACTATCAGGGTGGTCTCGACGCTGACTATAAGCCTTATGCGACCAGGAGACCGGGATGCTCACAACCCTGGTGACGCTTGGTGTTGACTGCTACGCAGACCAAGAACCTCGACCGTTACAAGGGTCGTTTTCCTGATGAAACTCTTTACGTTAGGATTTCAAACCACAGAACTCATCCTGCAGGTCATTACAAATGATACATATATATGCAACAGGGCAGTTCCAATGCTTACTCTGTGCTGGATTCTGAATTTCACTGGCCGCTTTCAACCGTCACGACAAATGTCACAACAACTGGATTTATACTGGAAAATTATTTGATCTATAAAGTTAAGCTGCAGTTTGATAGAACTATGAGAAATTGCAGTGAAATCAAAATGCAGTTAACTCACACTTGACTGGTAATATACTTCACGGGTGAATCGTCGGCAGAAAAAGCTCTGGCTCACTTTTCCAACTTTGTGTAACACAAAAACGGGATGTCAATACAGGAAAAACTTCGAGCACCTTGATCACTTTTTATAACGGTTATACGAACTGAATCAAACGGTAAGAATCGGACTGAATCAGAATAATCACTGCCAAATGGAATCTATCTAACTATCTATCTATCTCTCTATAACTGTCGATCTATCATCTATCTATATATCTGTCGATCTGTGTCTGCTCGGGCCTCTGGATTTTGCTACTTATACTCTTTTCAGGTTTGGCAAAAAACAGAGCGAGGTCGGGATTCTGATTGGTCGGGCTGGTCTGGCCTCGAGCTGACCATGGTTTGTTTTCTCAAGGAAAAAGTGAACACTACTTGACCTTGGGTCTGGAAACTTGCGGTGGAAATTATTTTTTCTCAAAACCGGTAAAATCAAAGTGCTTGGCATTCCATGTTTGTGCTACTGAGCGAATTTGATTGCAAAATTACGAAGGATAACAAAGTTATGACCTAAACAATATCACATGACCCTGAAATGTCTTTCCAGGTATGAAAACCATTCAAACTCTTTCCAAAATCATAAATATACTCTCCATAGGCAATAAGAAGTCTTAGTCTCTGGGTTGATCAGGATTTCCGGATGCAAAAATCATTGCAAGATGAATAAAGCAAGTAAACGGATAGCATACTGGACTTCTTATTTCCCAGGGCTCTGGACGGTCATTATGCAATCAAATCCTACCAATACTAATATCAAGAGTCTGAACATGATATGTATGAAATCATTAGCCTGGTAGTGCTTTCGAAACGGAAGCAGGGGTGTCATGAAGTTGATTACCCTAAACAAGGTTAGTCTGGGGTTGGGCTTTCTGGGGGTCTCAAAATACTAGCCAAAGGAGCTCCTTGATTCATGAATTTGTCAATCCGGTATACAGGGTGACTCTATAATGGCCTTAACCATATTTCTCATATGAGGCTCGTTCACCGAAGCCTAGTAATGAAGCTGGTGAGAAAACACTTCATTACATTATGCCCTGAAATTGTTGATAAATATTATTCAAATCATAAAGTTAAGTACTGTCTGTAAGTTCTTCGAGGAGGTGGTATATTCATTTTTCAGCTTTTAATGGGATTTTCTCTCCTCAATTCTAAAAAATAGAGTAGAAGTTATTAAAAATTATTGCAATATATTTGTAGTGAGGACAGATTTAGGATCTGTCCCAAAATGTCACTTGAAATTAAACCTTCAGATACCTAAAAGAGAAATTCTCTATTGGTCAGTGACACCTTGTTTTTGAAAGAATTTGGAAACACAAATATATTTAATAAGAATAAAACCTCTACTTATCTTGGTGGACGTTTCGGGAACGAATCTGCTCCCGTTCTCAACACAATTGAAATATTTTTCTCTTCGTAAAATTTACTCAATGAGAAACGAATCTGCTCCCGTTCTCAACACAATTGAAATATTTTTCTCTTCGTAAAATTCACTCAATGAGAAAATTGAGAAAAGTTTACGAAGAGAAAAATATTTCATTGAAATATTTTATTCTTCGTAAAATTTACTCAATGAGAAAATTGAGAAAATTTTACGAAGAGAAAAATATTTCAATTGTGTTGAGAACGGGAGCAGATTCGTTTCCGAAACGTCCACGTCATTGAGAATCTGGCTAGCGGTTTCCACCAGATCGAGATGCACCCAGAGGACGCCTAAAAAACAGCATTCAATGTGGAAAATGGACACTATGAATACCTCCGTATGCCCTTCGGTCTGAAAAACGCCCCAAGTACTTTCCAAAGAGTTATGGACCACGTTCTCAAAGTACTCAATAATAATATATGTCTCGTTTATCTTGACGACATTGATATTTATTCAACTTTGTTACGAGAACACATACACTTAACAAATTTCTGTTCGTAATATCAATGAACGATGTTGATTGATTTGCATTGTATTGATACAGCGAATGATTCATCAATACTACGAAAAATCAACTGACTCGTTCTGGTTGATTAATGACAGGTTTCATTGATATCATTAACAAGTGTTCATCAACTTATGTATACATCGATCAATATGAATATCCATCGCATTAATGATATTTTAATAGTTGAACAAATTCATTCATTGCACGAATGAACGTTTTTCATCTTCTGCAGGAGACAAGTAATTCAAATCCTTGAATTATATCAACGAACAATGAGTCATCGAACAATCCACTTGTACGTTGTGCCAATCAAGATGAATAATTTCAATGTATAGATACATGGATTTATTATTCAAATTTTTGAATCAACGGATAATTTAGTTAATAATTTCCTATATGTTGATAGCAGACAAAAAATGTTATGGAAAGGAATGAGGCAAACGGGTAGAAGGCACTGCGGGTACTGTGAATCCTCACATAATTTCCAAAACGACCATTTCTTATGATATTGTAAACAATCTTATATAACTCATGATCTCATTAATACGTAGAGGATTTGTTCCAGTATTCATCGCATATAGGAGTATGATATTGTTATTGTAGTGAATTAGTTGAGTTTGACGCTCACATATCATCAATATATGTTTCGAATAGAATCAACGAACGTAAATCATCTCGATAATAAATGAAAACATCGAGTGATCAATATTGATTTTACTCAATGACCGAACGCTATTTTTTAAAGCCATTCGTTGATGGTTCAATGATCAGGTTTATTGAAACTACGTATCTGTCAATTCAACAACGAAAGTTTTCATCAAGTTATGAAAATAATTTTCATTTTATGTACGGTATCATCAATCATCAACTCCAATTATTATGATGATGTCGAGATGAATGGGTTGATGACTAAAAGTTATCTCTTGAATAAATCTTTCATAGATCGAAAATGAGATACATTCCTTCAAGGAATCAGTATACGTCAACCAATGAAATGTTTTATCGTTTTACCACTCCATTTATTGTATTAATGAACGCATACATTAAACTTTTCATGGAAATCCGAAGGAGGCGTAGGAGAGGGGTTGGAATTCGCGCAATATCTTCATTCCTGTATTGCCCTTCGGCTATTTCTGCCTTCAGTATTCATGACAGATCCACGTGAGAAAGTGTTAAAACTATTCCTAAAATCGTGCGTGAAGAAGACTTCTAGAGGTGAACCAATAATTATATTGTGTGTGCATCCAATTCAGTATTAACTTCAATCTGTTTATAGGTATTGGGTTATAAAACGGGATAATCATCTTCATATCTGTGAAAATGATTTGTTTTATCTGTTAAAGCACACTGAATTCGCTAAATATTCTCATATCACATTTTCGAGAAGTGCATTATTTGGACTCACAATCAGTATATCTATGTTGCAAAAACGATTGCTCTCAAATTTTCCGAAATATCAGCAGTTTCAAGAAACATATGAATCGTGAACATATTCTTATTAGTGAAATCCCAGAGTATGTTGAGAATCCATCTGTCGATGATATTGGGGATGCGGAATCAATAGTCAACAACCAAGTCAACAACGTACAACCAGAACCAGGTTTCGATAATGGAGATGGACTCCTTAACAGCACATATTGCAAGAACATAATGTCGTTCCTATCCAACGATAACCATGTGAAGGAAAAATTCACTAGTGAGTAATATCCACATCACTTTTAATACCAATAAAATATTCGAATATTTTTACAGATGGTAGTGATGCTCCAGTTTTCTATTGTCTTCATGGTTATCTGGTTCCCACGAATAAAGTCGTGAAGAAAGATATAACAGGGAAAAAAAACGTATTGAAGTTCACAATGAAAGATTCGCAGGAATCATTTTTATTCCTTGGAAACACTCATCAAGAGCTAGAAGAACACATTTCATTCCTGAAACAGAAGAAAGAATCTATACAGTCATTCATCATGTACATTGGTGAAGACATACTATCCATTACGGACATATATGTTCACTTTGACGACATAAAGTTTAAGTTTCATAGCTTTCTCGTGTTTTGGAATTTCATAGAAACGTTCCTTTACGGAATGAAATCTAAACGTTCATTCTATAAAGTGCATGTATTATCAGAAGCTTTGTTGGCTGAAATTAGGTAAATGAATATATTGAAAAAAACAGATACAACTACTTGTTCTTGATTATTCTTTACCCTATCCCACGAAGGTCTTCCAATGTCCTAAAAATAACTCAATTTGTAGAAATGAATTTTCAATTCTCTTTCCCACTTTTTCTCCTTTTTATACCTCGATTAGTACGATTTCTGGTGTTCGTCAATATTAACAAAACAAGCATTGAGCAATGAATTGAAGACATTGTGATGATAAATGCAATTCATCTTCACGATGAAAGGTATTCATTGTATTGACGAAAACAAACATCAGGCAATGAATGAAGAACATTGAAACAGTGGATGCAATACATCATCAGGATGAAGGGTATTAGTAGTATCAACGAAAACAAGCATTAGGCAATGAATTAAGGACATTGAAACAATGCTCGAAATACATTATTAGGATTAACAAAAATAAGTACTAGCCTATGAATTAGAATATTGAAACAATGAATCTAAAACATCAGAACAATGTATGCGCTTTATCATCTCGATAAACGATATTGATAATATCAATGGAAGTGAGCATAAGGCTATGAATTTTATACATTGTTCGATATTCATGAGTTTGTTATATGAATAAAGGCATTCATTGGACCAAAATTGATCAATGCATTGATATAACGACCTTTTTCACGTCCGATTTTGGTTCAGTGTAGTGAATCTCACAAAGGTATTTTGCCGTCTTCGCGAAGCTAATCTAAAAGCTCAGTTAGATAAATGTGAATTTTTGAAGAAAGGAACAGCCTATCTAGGACATATTATAACTACTGAGGGAATAAAACCCAATCCCGATAAAATAGTAGCTATTAAAAAATTTCCCATACCTAAAACTACTAAAGAAATCAAAAGTTTCCTAGGTCTCTTAGGGCATATCGTAAGTTTATTCCGGATTTCGCCACAATTACTAAACCCATGACGTCAGGTTTGAAGAAAGGAAGTAAAATAAATATCAATAATCCCGAGTATATCCAATGTTTTGAAACTTGCAAAGAGCTATTGACTAATGATCCCATACTTTAATATCCCGATTTTTCGTTACCTTTCAACCTTAGCACGGACGCCAGTGCCTTTGCCATTGGAGCTGTGTTATCACAGGGACCAGTTGGTCAAGATAGACCTGTAGCATATGCATCAAGGACG
Organism: Gastrophysa polygoni; assembly: GCA_963576655.1. Taxonomy (NCBI): domain Eukaryota; kingdom Metazoa; phylum Arthropoda; class Insecta; order Coleoptera; family Chrysomelidae; genus Gastrophysa; species Gastrophysa polygoni. The sequence continues at coordinate 1,884,720 of OY755092.1, forward strand.
TTGAATCAAGCGGAGTAAAATTAAAGTGTGATAGAACGAGAGCTTTTGGCTATAGTATGGGCCACCAAGTATTTCCGGCCTTACTTGTATGGACGGAGATTTTCCATTTACAGTGACCACAAACCACTGCACTGGCTTTTTTCTTTCAAAGATCCTAATGCACGCCTTACAAGATGGAGACTCAAACTCGATGAGTTTGATTACACCATTCTCTATAAAAAAGCAACACTCAACACCAATGCCGATGCCCTCTCCCGGATAACAATTAACGAAATCAATATTAATGATTCATATACCGGTACAGAGATATGTAATGAAAATTACCCCGTATACGAAGTCTCAATTTCAGAAACACCTATTAACAACTTCCGAAATCAGTTATTTCTGAGAATAGTATTACACTCTCCAGTTGTTCCTAGAATGAAGCGATTATACGAAATTAAAACTAGAACGGAAATTCAAATTTCCTCGAATAACTTTGAAAATGATATCATGAATACTTTCAAAGAATTCACTACGACAAAGAAAACGTTTGCAATTAATTTGGACCGACGAGAATATATTCCTCAGGAATACGTTTAAAAACTCCGCATTTGAAATAATTCTTTGCAATAACGTATTGAAAGACGTGACATCAGTCGACGAGAGACAAGAAATTGTTCAGGATTACCACCTAGGTAAAACTAACCACCGCGGAATAATCGAAACCGAATCGCAAATAAAACGTCGTTATTATTGGCCAAATATCAGAGGCACAGTCACGAAATACATCAATAATTGCGAAACATGCCAAAAACTAAAATACGACAGAAACCCACCAAAACAGAAATTTGAACTGACACCAACTCCAAACAAATCTTTCGAAGTCGTTCATGCCGATACGTTCACATTTAGAAATCAAAAATTTTTGACAATAGTAGACAAATTTTCATAATATGCGCAAGCATACCCATTGACAGGACTCACTGCTATTCACATAGCAAAAGGATTCATAAACTTCATGACTCATCATGGAACACCAAAAATGTTAGTACTTGATCAGGGCACTGAACTCAAAAATGATGTAATACAAGAATTTACAGCTTTACATAAAATACAAGTTCATAACACCACTGCTTGGAACCCAAATTCGAATTCAATCGTTGAAAGATTCCACTCAACGCTCATCGAACATCTTAGAATCGTTCAAGAAACGCGAAAAGATCTGAATATTCTTGATCAAATGCCATACGCCATATTAGGCAATAACCATGCCATACATTCAGCCACAAAACAACGCCCTATAGACATAGTCCCTTTGCCATAGATTTTAACGAAAAATTATAAGAAAACTAAATCCGTAAACACAGGGAATGTACAGGAGAAATTTACAAATAACTCAATAAACAAATGTCCAAACAGAAAGAGATCATTCTCGAAAAAATTAATGTAGATCGTCACGATCCACTCACCTATGATCCGGGTACCTTGATCTATCACCGAATCAGATCACGAAACAAAGCTAGTCCCAAATTCAGGTCTCGACCTCTTGAAAAAAATAACAAAATAACTATTCAGGCCGTGAAACTTACCAAAAACCACCTTGGTAGAATCAGTCGCAAAACTATCACCTATCATAAGAGTAATTTGAGGCGACCTCTATCTAATCAGAAAATTGTCCCATTGCAGGCTTCTCCTCGTGCTTCCACTAGCCAAAACCACACAAGAAATCAAGCTGACTAACCTGGAATCCAACCCTGACATATTGCCATATAAGCTAGGAGATGCAAAATTAACAAGTACCTACCACGCTTTTATTCATTATTTTGATATGAATCCAATCGGAACCGAACTCGGAAAAATCGAGAATCGATTCCAAACTATTCAGCAAACAATTCATAGTGAAAACGAAATTTTTGATCGAACGAAAGCAAAATTCAACTTCCTACATTCTACTGAAAGAATAAAACGACGCCTTATTGACGATCTTGGAAGTATTTTCAAAAGCATTTCAGGTAACCTGATACAGAGGACGGGAAAAGATATGATAGTGCCATAGAGACTTTGAATTCGAATCAAAAACAAATAGTTACTACTTTGAACAAGCAAATTTCTTCGAATACCAAAATAATTGATGAATATAATGAGACCATATCTTCAATCAAACAAAACGAAATACAAATTGCTGACAAAATCGAAGAACTCAATGCAGAATTAAAAGAATTGATGTTTGATTACAATGGGTATCTCACAGCTAAGAATGCCTTAGATCAAATCAGTGCCGTACTCAATGTTTTAACGGAAATAATAAGCAATTTAGTAAACGCGGTTACATTTGCGAAATTAGAAACAATTCATTATAGTATACTAAGAATAGAAGATTTGGAATTTATTATACAAGTCTTATTGAGAAATTATCCATCGGAAGACTTGATGTTTGGAAATCACTTTTCAACTTTGCACAAATATTATGACATACTCAAAGTAGAATCATATTATTCAAACGATAGGATTGTTTTAATAATTCACTTACCTATCATGCTACCCGAAACCTATTCCTATTTCCACTTATACTCAGTACCCACCAAGAACAATACCATTCTCGTTCCACCTAAACCTTTCCTTGCCATGGGAAGTAAAATTTCCAAGTACGAGGACAAGAGATGCAAAAATACACACCCCACGTATTTTTGTCAAACCGATAATCAACTCCAAGCGCCCGACCAGAACGATTGTGTATTTCACCTATGGAAAAAATCTAGCGACGTTGAATCGGGTGACCTAGGAGGCCAAGAAACTGCTGAAATCATGAACAACGTTCAAATCGGTGTATTCAGGTTGGAGGAAGACATTTTGAACAATTCTTGTGGTGATTCCATGTACAAATGACGAAAATTAAATTCATCGAATCCAATGTAGGCAATTCATCGTATTTCTGAATTTTAACGCGTCTTAGGGCCGTAGTACCGTGGTGACACTTTTTCGGACATGGGACCCACTGCCCAAATATTTTCTACTGTTGCACTGAATAACCCCTATAAGTTCGATCCCTAGTTCTGTTATACCCTGTATATCAATATGTTGATGAACATTGAACACTGAGAAATTCTCTGCACATTCATGCATAATTCAAAAGCTGAGTACAGTATGTCACAATGCATGTGTCATGACATGTTGATTGTTCTGACATTTGTTCTTCAATCTGCAACTATTATTTCATCGTGCTAAAACGGAGCAGATTCGTTCCCGAAACATCCACAGCAATGAGTGGAAATTTGGATATTCATTGAATATATTCGCATTTATTTTTTTTTCTCAGAGCACGGTGTCACTGACAGATAGAAAATACATCTCTCCTGTATCTGAAGATTGAAATCTACGGAAATTTAAACGGATCAAGAACAACTTCGATACGTTTGGATGAACTTTATTAAAGCACCAAGAAACTTCAAAGTGAAAATATTGATATGAATAAAAATTGAGAGAATAAAACACAATATACAGGGTTGGGATAAATGGATGGAACCAAGTGAATATCTTTTAAACGGGAACCATTCCAAATTGTACAATTCGTGCATTGTACGTTTATTCATTACTATGCATACAAACAACATCGATAGTTCATCTGAATAGTTTTTTGCTCTGATGCAAAAAACTGAAACGAGGTTGAAAGTGCTCTTTCCCTCACTTTCACGAATTCAATTTAAAATAACAAGCTCTTTCAAAATCTGTAGAAATATATAGGGTGTCCAATTTGAATCACAGAAGTTGATGGCATTTCTGGTGGAACAGGAAGTATATCATTAACAAAAAAATGTACATCAGATGCATTTCGTTCCATCAAACTTACCTGCATATTTTCATCAATATCATTCTTTTCGTTTGAAAGATATTCACTTGGTTTCATACTTTATCTCAACCCTGTATGTTCGAAGCGCTGTCAGTTCACTTCCAAGCACTTCTGGTTTCATCCGGATCCAAATCTCCAAATGTTTGGGTGATGCTCTATAACAATTAGTTTCTCGAATGCACGGTTGTTTTTCAAACTGTCTCCAAACATTCCTCACAGATGAAATTCTAATGAGTTGAGCTAGATTGTGATATAGATAAGGTTTATATCATAGGAGATTTCGATATCAGGGATATCAACGGAATGAATTATAATCGTCATTGTCATGATAATAACAATAATAAGAACTTGAGGTGGTTCGAAGACTTCCCCAATTTCAATGGATTTCAGTTATTGAATGATATACTGAACTATCAGGGGAGTTACTCCACTTATTGTTACGTAAAGAGGGACAATATCCCTTTTCTTGTGGAGGATGTTTATCATCCTGCGTTAGATATTGGAATCAAAATGAACACTAACAGATATGAACGGGAGCAAAACCAAAAGGAAATCAAATACAATCACAAAATTGCTGAATTTTACAGACTTCTCGAAATAGTGAGAGACACTGACTGGGCCAATGTGACAACAAAAAAAAAATGTTGATGAACCGAAGTACAATGTCTATAATGATTCTAAGAAATATAGGGTTTGGTTCACAGAAGAAATTGAAGATATGCTGAAAGAGAAATAGAGAGAAAATTGAGATATATATCTGATTATTATGAAGTACAGTTCAACAGTTTGAACAAAAAAGGTTGAAGCACTAATGAGATTGGAGGAAAGACAACTCATTGAAAGAATTGAAAATGAGTTGGGCGCAGATATAAATAATTTTTGGAATTTTGTGAATGGTAGAGAAAATATTGATGATAGTATCAAAATGTAAGTAGAGAGGAGAAAATTGAAAAAACTGAACAGCAGAACCATTTGCAACGTTTCTTTTCCTCTATTCACTCAAAAACCAAGTCATTGTATCAGTCATATTCTGACCGTGTGAGTGGTATTCCTATAACAAATGATACGCTCAACATGCAGCCAGTCACAAATTCTCAATATGAAGAAGCAGTAAAACAACTGAAACATATTGAGAGGTGTAGGTGAGTGGTTGGTAACACCTCTGCTACATATCTGTACCTTGATCCTGAAAACGAATGAATTTCCAAGTTTATGGATAACAGCTGTAGTAACTCCTATTTTCAAATCTGGTGATAAGATGGATTTCGAAAATTCCAGGCATATACCCATGATGCCAGCATCTTCTTAATTATTTGAACAAATCATGTATTCAAGATCATATGTATATGTTGAGAATAGTAAGAAGCCACTGCATTATGGCTTTGTTACCAAAAATTCATTTGATACAAATCTATTCAGCTCCATTTGTACATGGTATGAATCACTTGAGAGTGAATCATGTGATATTTACTGATTTCTAAGAGGCTATCGACAAAGTTGAATGAGTTTGGACTCACACTCAAAATGTTCGGAAGTTATCTTGAAAATAGATTTCTAGTTGTCAAGCATAATGGAAATACCTCAGGGAAATATGAAGCTAATTCTGGAGTACTACAGGGTTTCAATTGAGGACAGTTACTCTCTGTTATGTTCATCGATGACTTGCCCTCAGTTCTCAAGTACTCAAGCTGTTCATTGTTCGCAGATAATTTCAAGATTTTTCGAAAAATTGAAATCATCAGAGACAGGGTGATGTTGCAGAAGGACTCACAATATATCTGCGAGTGGAGTTGTAAGAATGAACTATACTTCAATTTGAGAAAATGTATTGTTATGAGAATAATAAAGTTGAGATATCCGATATTACTCCATTACATGATGCAAGGAGAGGGGTTACAGAGCGTTAGTCAAATGAAAGATCTGGGTATCACATATGATGACAGACTATCCTTTTCAAACCATGTAAAAAATGAACAAATCAGCAAACCGCATGTTAGGCTTTATAGTAAGGCAAACATCAATTTTCACCAACATTGAAGCTATCATGATTTTGTACTACACTTTAGTCAGATCGAAACTTGAATTTGGATCAGAAATTCGGTTGGAACAATATCAAATTACTCTTTTTGGAGTAGAAAAAATACAAAATTAATATTTGGGATTCCTATACTACAGAAAATATCGGACATATTCTGACTACAAAACAGTTAGAACTACACAATTGATAGACAAGTTCAAAATATTGTCTCTAGACAACAGAAGAAACCAAGATTTATTCTTATTTCTATTCAAAATACTGAATCATAAACTGAACTTTCCAGAACTGCTCGCACAGATCAGATCCAATATACCCCAAGTTTGCATTACTGTCAGGTCCCCACTTATAATCATGTTGCGACTAGCCAATACATTCAACTCATTGATGGATATGCATTGGATAGTTTTATCGAATGCTTTCAAAAAGATCACAGTTTATCAGAAACTTCAATCAAACTCATGTATTATACTGTAAGCCAAACAATCTGCATGTGATTCAATGTTCTTCCAAACTTTGTATCCATGTAATGAGGCCTTGTAGGCCTGTTTGACTAATAAATTGATGAACAAATGAATTATCATTTTTTTCAATCTTTCTTGAAAAATTTCGATATTATTAGGACAATGTCACAACGCTACTGTTGAATAGTAATCATGGACTGGTTACCAAATACCGAATGGATATAGCATATTCAAGGATCATTTTCACAAATGAATGCTCATGAGTCCGAAACTAGTTAGGTATAAGTATGATATGCATAGATGATGAGCGAATTCCAGCAGCTATCTGAATTTTTGATATTACTTTCCCACACAAACGAAATAATTGTTTTTTTCACCACCCTGTATTGAAGTAACAAAGATTTGGAAAGAGGGCTGGAAGCCCTCAAGTATCACCTAACTCCAGATCAAATTTTGATATCATAGTGTTCCCCAACTCTGAGGTATCATCATTTTCAGAAGTCATGATTTCCGAAGAAAACAATTGGGATTTATTTATATCCTCTTGGCTTCCCCAAGTTAAGGAATACGTTATCTCTGCAGACCAGAGTAATAAGTGGGGCGCTCTTTTGAGCAACCCATCGGAAAAAATAATCAACCTGATCATCAACTGTTATAAGGACACGCTACTCAGAAATGACCTAGAAAGCCTGAATTGCTCAAGTTATCCCCATATCTACCAGTCGCCAACGCTTTTTGGCACCACTCAAAAATATTTGAAGATTCCTTGCCCAATACACATCAGCAGGCTCGTTGCACAAATCCGGACCTGTAGCACATCACGCTTGAAATTTTCTTTTGCTGGCTCCACTTACATTATCAGTACAGAGGAACTCTGTTCAATCTGTAACTTACAAGACAAAGAGACTTCAGAACATATTTTATTTATATGCCCGGTTTATTCCGGCATACGGCCTAGGGAACCACTTGTACAACTACGCAATATCGATGATCTGATAGGTATACTAAATTCTCACTCATATGATATCTTAAAACAACTAGCTATTACTATCATGAATATACTGAAACTACGGTCATTCATTATTGATGAATAACGCCCAAATTTTTACCTGTCTATTTACTTGTATTTTTTCTTAGCTTCCTGGTTTGTACTCTAGTTATATGTAATATATTATCTACATTGTCAAATTCACACCAAGTATCACTACTGTAATTGAAATATGCTCACGCTCACTCACTGAATATCACCTAATTTTAGGATCATACTGAGCTCATAAAAATCATTAATGTATTCAATTATATTGCACGCACCAATCTCATTGTAATAAGAATATTCTTTAGATACAATAAATGATATTGATTGATTGATTGATTTATTCATATTCACGGAACGGTAACAGTTAGGTATAGGAAAATATCAGGAAAAGTTGGTGGGAAAATTTTGGAGATTCTAAAAGAGATATCGTATATAGGGTGTTCCATTCAGAGAATCACAGTTGCTACCACTTTCTACTAGTGTAGTGGCATTACCGCATTGTCGAAAATATATTAGTTGGGTAGAGAATGCCCGAGTACGGTCTTCTTGAAATTCTCAAAGTGATCCGTTTACTGGTTCACCAGAAACGTCTAATGTCCCATTCACCGTGAATCATCCTGTATTCGCTCGTCTATCAGTATGCTATTATCTGTCGATTCACTACTAATATCAGGATACGGAATGTCCTGATGAACAATTAAACAATGCAACGGAGAATGACATACTGACTACAACGGATTGATGAACACAGTGAATTGCTGCTGTCAATCGAAACTTCCATTAGCTTTGGCAACTATATTTTGATAGAATATTCAAGAGAATTCATGGAAGACTTCAATTGCAAGCTCACATGGAATATTCATTTTCTACAAGTGGAAGCCAGCTTCGTGCGAATAATGAAACTATTTGTTTGATCGCTGGAATCAATTAATCATGATGGGATAGAATACCTCAATATTGATACCTCATTCAATTCTTAACGGTGGGCAAACAATCGGGAAACTGCATCGTGAACAGTTATCATTCAGCTGTCGTTGAGTATTTTCATGTAATTTTGTTTTCTTCACCTCCGATAATAAATCTTCGATGTAGACTCTGATGAGAATGGCCGATAAAACCATGAACCGATCATCAGCGTCAGTCAATGCTGAATAAGCCCTCATTCATCACAGCGAAACATCATCGAAGGGTAACTGAAATTTGGAAAATTTCATGATTGATCATTGATTCATTAGGATATATGGGTTTTTTGAGAAATATCATTGACTATATTGATATTTTGCGAAAATATCCGATTCAACAAATTGCGATTCGTCGAGATCTTTCTATGATTATTTCAATGTTCCAGAAACATTGTGTCAGCCAGCGGTGGAAAGTTGAGAGCAGAGAAATATATTGTATTTTTTCTAGCAAGTCATACCCTTCGCTATGTATCAGATGAATATGATGAGGACGAAGGTTTTTCATGGAACTGAAACGCTTCATGACATTTGGAATCGCCAGGAGAAGAAGAAGATCTTGTTCTGAGATGAAAACATCCCACACAATGAGCGTGATATCCATATACAGTCACATATTTGGAAGCACATCATTCCGTTTGAACATTTTCCAAAATGGAATGTGACTAAGCCTATGGATTTGTAACACTGTCGAATTGATATCACCGTCATTCCACGTACAAACAACATGTTTGATACATGAAATAGGATTCGGAATGCTCATTAGGATCATTACGTTGACTTTAGGAATCCTCGTTTGGACTTAGTCCATCCTCAACATCATATGTGACTGTTGAAACTTCCGGGTAGTGGGTGAAGAAATCTTCTGTTTCTTCTGTAGGAACTGTATTGTATGAGTTATTCAGTGTATCACCTTTGATTGTGCAATGAACGAGTATCAACGGAAATCACCTCATTGCTGATTGATGCGGACGGGGAGACAGTACGCGTTAGGCAGCTAGAGGGTGGCGACCGAGTGAAGTGAATGAGATTCAGGGTGTTTCATTTTTAGTGAAATATATCAGTAGTATAGTAGGTCCTGTATAGTACTACTCTTTCAACTTCGTGGAAGCAGCAACGCCGCATTGGGTGAATTATTTTAGGAAAATAGATCGGGTTCGTTATCAATCACCATGTAGATTGAAAAAAAAAGAGAATATATCATTTCATGGGTGAGAAATTGTATAATATTGAAAAGTTCGAAAAAGCCCCTCGTGCCTAGAGAAAGGTTGAGGAATCCACTCAATGAAAACAGCAAACGTGAGAGAGGCAACAAGTAGTGATCAGCTGAGTGTTGGAAAATTTGTACCTTTCTCCGTTGCACATTCAGGCGAATCGATAGCCTCATTATTTCTCTTATGTTTGTTTTAATGTTCCTCATCTTTCGATGGGCCAAGAGTGCTTCTGGTAGAGACTATATAATATCATATCTTTGGAGCACCAACAATGCTTTATCATCATCGGCACTATTCATAATGTTTTTCTGTACTCGATATCAAGAAAAACACTTGTATCTGCTACAGATAGTACTCTCAAGACTTTCGATCATAAGTCCAAAGGAATGCCGATGAATAATCGGACATCTTCTCCAGATGATGTGATCACGACCTGCTATGAAACCACCATATCATGGAACAATATTCTGACATGAAATGTACATTGACAGATGGTTCTCTCTAGTGTTCTGTGCGCTAACAATACAGAAAGTATCAGGAATCTATTAGAGTAATCACATCAGGTTAGAGAGAATTCCTGGAACATGTTCAAATTCTCGAAGATGAATGGAACTCGAAGTACGCATTCATATTCCGATTTCCTGTACCAGAATGCGACATTGCAGCTTTACTACTAATGAGAATTCTATCGAACAAGCATCAAATGTATTCTACGGACCAACTGAATCACCGTTACTCGACGGTCGACAGTTACTTCAATCAATCAATATGAGTGATTCGTGGAATATATCAAAAACCGAAATACTTTGAGGAGTTTACATTTGAGAGAATTTCCATGATGGATGAACGTAATGGAAATGTTGCCGTCTTGTTACTCCATTACGGATTCCACAATCATTTTGTTTTTGCGTCTGAATTTTCTGCTCTGTACATTTCAATTTCGGTATTGTTTTTTCTCCTGCCTTTTGATTTTTGTTCGTGGTTTTCTGTTCGTTTGGTTTATATACACTTGACATAATATGATGCGAGTATGGCTGATTAGAATTCTAGTAGTGATTATTCAATTTTCATGTTGCCTCATCACGTACAAATTGTTGATTCTGTCAACAACTTTTGTAGGTTTTCCTATTTTAATTGTATGGTTGCATCCACTGCAACACATTGTCGATGCCGATAAACATAAAATTCCATCCTATTCATTTCATCTAGGAAAATACGATGCCAATAAAACCACTTGTCGACCTATTGAAGTACCGCTAGAGAATGAGGCCTCAGTGATGGCATGCATAAGAAATTGAGAAAAAATTCAAAAAGATGATTTCAAGAATGTTTTTATATCCTTCGATAAGACACCTTGCCATATTCAATTCTACAGAGAGCTACGCCAACAAATATATGGGAGAAAAGATAATAACCTCACTATTGAATACTTTAATGGATTTCAATTCAATAGATTCAATTTCATCATTGATTGAAACTAGATCCGTTACCCAACTACAACAAACGTACTCTCTCCATGTACTACCAGAATGTTAGAGGATTGCAAACTAGAACAACCGCCTTTTATAATTCTGTGTTCAGTGGAGAAATGGATATGATTTGTCTCAGAATCAAATCTTAAAGATCGAACTTCATGCAAGCAACTGAATCTTAACAGTACAACTGGATAACGTATATTAATAATCGGAAACTGGATCTAGTCATGACCAACTGTGCAGATTGTATCGTTTCGAAATGTGATGGAATTTTTGTTAACATAGATGTCCATCATCCAGCACTTTCTTTTTCGGTGAATTGTCGCACTCCTCATATGAATGACTTCTCTATTGATAAAACAGATACGGAAAAACAATTCAATTTTCGTGAAGCAAACTTCCCAGCTATGTATGAATTGATCAGGACAACGGAATGGTGTGACATCTCTGAATGTAATGATATCGAATCGGCATCATATCGAAAATTATACAGCATTTTCACTCAAACAGTTCCTCTGAGAACAGTAAAAACACGTGAATTTCCCCTGTGGTTCCAATGTTATTGGTGACATTGAAAAAGGAGGAGTTAGCATATCAAAACTATGAGAACAACACAACAACTTTTTATCGAAATCAATTCTCGGATCAGGAGTTGGTAGCGCACTCAAGACACTTATACGCCATATACGGTGCAATAGTAAACATTCGTTCTAACTGATTACTCAAAATATCAAACCTAAATGATAAAAATTGTGGACGAAAAATACCAAATTTTGTGAAAATAGTGAAAGTAAGGTGTAGGAACATTCTACACTAAAAAGGTGATTGTTTACAGTCCGAACGATAACTGGAATTGATAAGAGGTGAAGTTGTAGATCTGTTCCACCAAGTGTCGGGAAATAATCATGGGTGATGATAAGGTGTACAATATATTGATAGATATACAGGAAAGTAAAACCGAGATAAAGGCTGATATCAAGGAAATTAAAGCCGACCTCGAGAATCAGACAAATGGAATAGAACGAATTAACAAGCAGGTAGAATATCTAGAGGCTGAGAACAAGATATAGCTCTCTTCTGAATTGAGTCTAAGAGCTTCAGCGTATGTTTGGAAGCTGAGCTCCAAACATGTGAACAGTACTCCAGGACATTATTTTCAGATCTTATGTGAACAGAGGCACCATGGGCATTCTCGAACGCATCTGAAAAGCCATGTAATTGTTATGATTTTGCGTCGTGGAATTGTGATTTCATTCAAACATCTGAGTTGATCACGATAAGTTGACCATTTTGTATGGACATCAGACAGCAATGATTCATCCCATGATAACTTCGGAAGCCATATCTTTCATGACATGATTTTTGCTGTTACTGTATAGGGTGACAATAATCCTAAAGGATCAGAAATTGGACAAAATCGATCGCTCCGTTCTCTTGCTTCGATCAATTAATATAGCAATTTTGTACTGAAAATAGTCTGAATTACAAGAACACAAGACAAGAATTGCAAGACTACAATAAACCCGAGGTTCTTCCATTCCCATCAATTATAAGATCAACAATATTCGAACCATTCAATACTTCGAAGTATTCTAGTATCATTTGAAATCCACTTTCATGAATTGAAACAATCTCCTTTCAGTACTTTGGCTGATTCGTTAGCAAAAATAGGAGCTTGTTCAATAGTATCTGCTCTACTCATGAGGTCATCAACATTCGAATCATTTTTGAGGACATTAGAAACCTCTGTGAATTCGTGAGCGCAATCTATTCCTAGTTGATGTAAACATCTCATAGCAAGGAATGGTGCAGACCTGGTAACATAAATAACTGTGTTACGTCAAAATGTCTCAATTAGTATATTCGAACCCTATGGTAGCCTCTGTAACGATCTATGTTCTGAAGTGATAAGAATTTTTCGGTACATTTTCTCAATGTTACCACAGAATACATACTCATGTTTACGGAATATTCATGAAATGGACAATGAATCATTTCGAATGTTTGGTCCTGTGGATTGTAAGTCGTTCAGAGAGGCTCCAGTAAAAGTTGATTCCATGTTCAATCCGTAAATACTATTCACCCTCCATCTTATGATATACTCCTCATGTTGTCATGATCACTGATGTGAAAAAGTTGATACACAATCATTAAAATATAAAATTAAACCGTTGAAGTCAGACAAGTTGTTGATTCTTATATAATTTCAATTAATATACATCTCCTCGCGATACACATCTACTATTGGCTATATTCAACTTAATTTCAACAATTTGTACCTTCCCAGACCAGTGGAAGACTGCTCGAATTTATCCGATATTGAGAAAAGGTGACCCTAGCGATATCACAAACTATAGAGCAATTTCAATATTATGTGACTTCTCTAAACTCTTTGAGATATGTTTGCAAAATGTCACGTACTCTCATGTTCAAAATATCATTCATCTACTCAGCACGGCGTTGTGAAACAAACCTCGCCTTTTCAAATCAATATTCCTGTACCTACCTGGACAAATAAAAACAAGTCGATGTTATCTATTCAGACCTTCAACAAGCCTTCGATCAAATAGACCATTATGTTCTTCTCAACAAATTGAAAACAATGGGATTCTCGAGCCAAATGCTTACTCTAACTGAATCAAATCTAATCAACAGAAAACATTTGTCGAATACGAATCCTAAAAATCTACTCCGTACGTAGTCAATTCTGGAGTGCCACAAGGTTCTTATGACATCAATCACTGCTAGAGAGTACAATCTGAATTAGATGTTATCAAACTTTGGTGCAACGATAATCATCTACAACTGAATGTGTCCGAATGCAATATAATATCATTTACAAGAAAATCGCGAACTCTAATATACGATTATACAATCGACAATAATAATAATGATTAAAATAATGAATAGTCTTCATTCATCGAAGTTCCGGATTTTTGCAAAGGAATATACAGAATGAGGAGTTCAACTTGATGAAAGGGCGAAGTTCAGCTCAGGCTGCTTTTCAACTCAACCCAATACAATCGATCGTGTACACGAGATGAAATACCTTGGTATAACATACGACAGTGTATTCACATTCACAACACATGTCAGAAATATGACTGCTAATGCAAATAGGATGCTTGGATTCATTCACAGAAATAGCAAGACTTCAAAATGTTCCATTCCACCTTGAAATTGCTATATTTTGCATATGCTAGATCTAAGTTAGAGTTCGATTCTATGATTTCTATTTTTCATTTATTCATTTATGTTTTATTTATTTAGTTAATGGACAATATCCTGCTCTTGTATCGACCATAACATTTTGTTATCGCGATTTGATACAAAATCTTTGAAAAAAGTTATTCTTGGTTCAAAATCCCTGCATGAATTAGTAAATAACAACATCGGTAGTATTGTTCTTTCGAACGATATCAATTTCTTAGTACCCAAAGTTGGAGGTCCACACAATTTGAAGTTTTATTGCAAAGCATCACGAACAAATGTTATGGTGCGAACACCGCTGAATTTTATGTGCAGTAGCTTCAACAAAATCTGTGAATTTTGTGATATTCATTTCGACTTCTCGAACACCCTGGTATCATGTATCGACCACCACTTCAAATATTTTTTGTATCATAAATTCCATTTTCAATTTGTGATTACTTGTATATACTCTGTTGAAGCATACACTTATTACTACAGTGCAAAATTTTTATTAGGTATTATATTTTCTTTTACTCTTCTGAATTTTGAATGTATAAATATAAGGTATCTATATTTCTTATGTTAGCAACTGTAATTCGGTACCCGTGTTGGAAATGAATGAGTTTTTTTTTTCATCTAGAACAAGACGCACAAATCTAATAATGAATACAGTTTTCAGAGTGTAGCCCCAGATATTAAATGGGTCAATTTGTATGCAGTTATCCGTTGAGAGTGAAACCGTTGATTGACTTCAGGGTGGTTCAGAACGTCAATGGTATGCTGACATTCACGTGGAATTCAAGCTTCACATTCGGTTATTCTCTCAGGTTTCCAGTTCTTATAAACGAAGATATAATATTGCATTGTTCGCAGTTATGAGAAAAAAACCAGCAGGAAGGGTATTTTAGAGCGATGGTATTTACTCGGATAGCTACCTCTAACGATGGTCCTGCGGATTGTAAATCTCTCAAGTGAACTTCTGGAAGCTCTTACCAAGTAAGATGATGATGAATAGCGTGGAGTTAGGACTCATTGCTGGAAGTTTGCATCGGGGACAAAAGGAGCAAATAATGGTGAACGAAACAGGAATTGCTCAAGGCTAACCATCCGGCGGTTATATTATGTGGAAATAACTTGAATTAATTGAATATCAACAGTTTGTAGTCTGGAAATACCCTTGATGAGTATTTCATCTGTATATTATATATATTATGGGTATTAAATGAATCGCCTTCTGGGAGTATTGATATTTTCATCATCGAATATTGGCCAATTTCAGTGCACCATTTTCTTGACAACATGGAAAAATGTTCTCCAAACTCATTTCTATACTGGTATAATTTCTCATTTCACCTCCAAAGAAGAAGACACTCTTCATTGTACAGATGCACACCAAAACAGGTGATCGTGAAATAATTCTAGTAGAGAAAAGTTGCGAATTGAAGAAAAAAAAAAGCATTTTGGACTTGTATTGTCTTGCGAATTTATTTGAGAATTGAAATTAGAGTGATCATCAAGTATTCGTAAGGGGCTACAAGTAACCATTCTCACGTCATCTTGTCACTTATTCATTTTCTGACTTCTTGAATCTCTTGCAAACGCAAGTCTTCCATGTCATACTGTTTTGTGTGATCGAAATCGAGATGGCAGAAAACACGTGCAAGGCAAAGATGATTCGTCTCCATACAGCAGCGTTTCCATTGGATAATATACTTCTGACTGGTGTCGAATAAACGTTCGTCAATTTGTGAGTAATTATCGGAATCCGCACATTTATGTGCACGCGGCCCAGGATTAGTATCGAACAGTATCATCACGTGATATGAAATAGTGTGCCACCTGCTATTCGTGGTTGATTTCCGCCATTTCTATCTTGATATTTTCTGGTTGTAGCCGACATATTATCATGAAGTTCATATCATCGAACACACTCGATTCCATATTGTTACGAGATTAGAGAAGCATCATTAGGAGGAGTTGACCCGCGCCCACTCTAATTGTCGGCCGACCGAAAAGGGACAGAATCATCGCGAAATACTAGGAATCTACCTGAAGTTCGCGAGGGTTCTGGAATCATGTGTATCTCGATATAAATACGGCAATGATGTGCCGGGAGGGCAGTACGATTTAGAACCGTGAATCGAGCAATAGGCGAGATCGAATTAGTCTAGAAGTGAATTGTTATTGTGTTTTGTAGAATTCGTTGAATAAATCGTTTTGAGTGTTATACGGAGTGTTTGTAGAAACCGAACCCGGACAATAACGTAACAGTGGTGTCAGAAGTGAGGATTTTCATTGAACGATTATTTATGGTGAATACGAGAAGTACATCTTACGACGCAATGGAGGACATTTTGAAATATATGGAGAATAAATTTGCGGAATTGGAGCAAAGCCGCCAAAAAGAAGAAAAGCGTCGTGAAGAAGAAGAAAAGCGTCGTCAAGAAGAAATATTGGAAGAAAGAAAGCGTCGTGAAGAAGAAGAAAGGCGTCGTCAAGAAGAAAAATTGGA
Source organism: Gastrophysa polygoni (assembly GCA_963576655.1). Taxonomy (NCBI): domain Eukaryota; kingdom Metazoa; phylum Arthropoda; class Insecta; order Coleoptera; family Chrysomelidae; genus Gastrophysa; species Gastrophysa polygoni. The sequence goes on from OY755092.1 coordinate 1,901,436, forward strand.
AGAAAGAAAGCGTCGTGAAGAAGAAGAAAAGCGTCGTCAAGAAGAAAAATTGGAAGAAGAAAAGCGTCGTCAAGAAGAAAAATGGGAAGGAGAAAAGCGTCGGCAGGAAGACTTCCAGAGAATTCTAGAAGAACAAGGAAAAATGGAAATACAAAGAAGAAACGAATTCCAGAGGTATTTGGAACAAGTACAACGGAAAACCGAAGAACAAATCGAAGAATTGAAGGAAGACGTTAAGAAAATCGATGAATTAAAGGAAGACGTAAGGAAAATCGACGGACAGTTGAGGAAAGAAGTGGATATAGTACGGGATGAAGTGAACGACATGAAGAAGGAGATCGAGAACCAGAGAGCTCTATACAGGGTCCAAGATCGACGTGACAGAGTTGCCACATCGAATGCTTCCGTAAAACCACCGACTTTTGATGGACAGTCATCATGGGCCATGTATCATAGACAGTTTGAAGCTGCAGCTACGGCTAATGGGTGGAACAACGATGAGAAGGCTACTGCACTTATAGTAGCATTAAGAGGGCCAGCTTTGGGGATCTTGCAGACAATACCTCTCGAACAACAAAACCGATATGGAGATCTAGTTGCCGCACTGGAATGCAGGTATGGTGATCAACATCGGGAACAGCTATACCGGGCACAGATGAAGACTCGTGTACAGAAAGCTGGCGAGAGTCTTCAGGAATTCGAAGCAGATGTGCGAAGACTGATTCAGCTAGCCTATCCAAGTGCCCCAGAAGACTTCAAGGAACAACTGGCAGTGCAGCTATTCATCGATGGGCTAAGAGACGTTGAAATTCAAAGAACTCTGCGACTGACGAATTTCACGAAGAGCAGTGAAGCCTTGGTCAGATCTTTGGAGGTAGAGGCAGCTTTTAACACCTCAAGACCAAAAGTTCGAGCGGTGTCAATTGAGGAACCGACCCAGCAGACTGATACAGTGGTACAAATAGTCGAAAAAGTTTTGGAAAAGCTCGAGTCAAAGAAGGGTGGTACAGGCAACCGACAAAATCGGACCTGCTATCGTTGTGGAAGATCAGGACATTTCATAAGAGACTGCAGGGCTAGGGTATCAGGACGATCCAATTCACCTGCGAGGACGCCACCGCGTGAATATTCGACTACGAGGAATGGAACGAGGACTAGAACATCTAGTGAGTCCTCAAGAAATCAACATCGACCGGGACGTCTACACAGCAACGCTGATGCCTTGTCCAGAAGACCATGCCCAGATTCCTGCAAACATTGCGTGAGAGTGAGCGCCGGGAGGGACTCGTCGAGGCCAGACAAATCAGACTCACGGCAGATAACAAATGGACATCAGCACACATGAGACAGGACCAAGAAAAGGACTTGGATATCGCAGACTTTCTACGTTGGAAAGAAGCAGGAGCAGATAGACCCACCTGGCAGGACATATCAGACCGAGGTCCTATCTTCAAGGCCATATGGGCACAGTGGGATTCCCTGGTTGTGGAGAATGGTTTGCTGAAACGAATTTGGGAGTCAGCCGATGGTAGATCAGCAATTTCCCAACTGGTTGTGCCTAGGGATAGGATAAATGAAATCTTGGAAGAAGTTCATGGCGGATCCTCTGGTGGACACTTAGGAGTAAATAAGACCTTGGATAAGATTCGACAGAGATTTTATTGGGTACAATGTCGAAATGACGTAGAAAGCTGGTGCAGAAAATGTCCGGTGTGCGAAGCTACTAAAGGCCCCAAGACCAGATCAAGAGGAGAGATGAAGCAATACATTGTAGGTGCCCCTTTCGAACGGATTGCCATCGATGTAGCTGGTCCATTTCCGACGACCAATGACGGCAACAAATACATCCTCGTTGCAATGGACTATTTCAGTAAATGGGTTGAAGCATTTTCGATGCCAAACCAGGAAGCTTCCACCGTGGCCAGAGCATTGGTAGACAACATGTTTTCAAGATTCGGAGTACCAATGGAACTTCATTCCGATCAAGGGAGGAATTTCGAAACTCTTCAAGGAAGTTTGCGAGTTAATGGGAATCAACAAAACCAGAACTACTCCGCTTCATCCGCAGTCAGATGGCATGGTGGAAAGATTCAATCGGACAATGGAGGAACATCTTTCCAAAGTAGTGGAAGATCATCAGAGGGACTGGGATAGGCACCTGCCTCTATTCTTGATGGCATATAGAGCGGCTGTCCATGATTCAACGAAGCTAACTCCAGCTAGCATAGTCTTTGGAAGGGAACTCCGGTTACCCTGTGACTTGGTGTTCGGGTCACCAAGTATTCAAGAAAAAGAGGTGCAAGATTATGCAGACGAATTACGGGATAGTTTGACAAAGATACATGAGATTGCTCGAGGAAGACTGAAATTGGCTAGCGACAAAATGAAGGCTCGATATGATCTCAGAGCAAATTCAGAGGGGTTCTCAGTGGGAGACCACGTTTGGCTGTATAATCCACGCAGGAAGAAAGGAATATCCCCCAAGCTGACAGCTTCATGGGAAGGACCATACAAGGTGGTGAAAAGGATCAACGATGTGGTCTACAGGATACAACGTAGCCCTCGGACCAAGATGAAGGTTGTCCACCTAGAGAGGCTGAAGCCCTATTACGGTGATGCAGGAACTGAGTTTGATCGGGACGATCAAATTTGAAGAGGGGGGCAGTGTTACGAGATTAGAGAAGCATCATTAGGAGGAGTTGACCCGCGCCCACTCTAATTGTCGGCCGACCGAAAAGGGACAGAATCATCGCGAAATACTAGGAATCTACCTGAAGTTCGCGAGGGTTCTGGAATCATGTGTATCTCGATATAAATACGGCAATGATGTGCCGGGAGGGCAGTACGATTTAGAACCGTGAATCGAGCAATAGGTGAGATCGAATTAGTCTAGAAGTGAATTGTTATTGTGTTTTGTAGAATTCGTTGAATAAATCGTTTTGAGTGTTATACGGAGTGTTTGTAGAAACCGAACCCGGACAATAACGTAACAATATTATCAAATCCACTCCATATACTGATTCAACCTCACTACTCACAAAATTCTTCAGAGAAGACAATATTCTTCCTAGTTTTCCAGGAATTTTTTTGACTATTTGAGATATGGATTTTTTCTGGACGAACAAAACATATTGTGATGTATAATTTTCATCTACATGGACTCGATCTTCTCTGCCATCTCATCCTCCACAATCCCGACCGCAATATCAATGGAGTTTTGGCAAAGTTATCGAATTGGAAATAACTTCCGCCGCTGATATTGTGGGAACTTGAAACAACGGCTACACGTATACTATATCAAGTTATATATTTCTCTTCTCGGCTCACTAATTAACTCGAACAGCTGTCCAAAACTATGTGTTACTTAAGCGAACTCCTCGAACTGTGCTGTGCTGGAAGAGCCTACTCATATCGCGGCGAAGTTGAATATATATACAGCGTGCTCTATTCGTAACGTGTGATATAATAATTCCGGTGCCTATTTCAAGTTCATGATTTTACGGGAACCCCATCACACCAGCAGCGATATCTGCAGTGGCGACCATTGAAGTACGAAGAGATTCGTCTAAATCAAATGGAAAAAAAGCACTCGTTTTTCTACCACTTTTATTCACGTCGCTGTTTCCTGTGAAACGGAATGGAATGATTCTCATGAATTTTCAGTTCAACACGAATCCAATAATTCCAACAATGAAGTCTGCAACTAGTGGCATCGGGGAATATTCCTACATCCTGCTACATTTCATGAGTATTATTCATCAATTTATATTCACCGAAGGCAATTATCCAAACCATACTCCTCGACAGAACTATTATTGAATTGCAGGCAAGTTTGTGGAGATTGAAGCAGAACTCCATTGAGAGTCTCAAAATGTACAAGAATCACTGGAACAGTAACAGTTCGATAGCAAAAAAGGACAATTTGGAGATATCTATAACTTTTTGATCATTTGAACAAAGAAACTTGACGAATTAGAATAATAATCAACATAACTGAAGTATAGTATACAGAAGTATATAGTATATCGAAGTCCGTATGAGGACGGATCAAGAATTTCGTAAGAGGCGACTGAATGGAGGATGATGGTTCTCATCATCGCCTGGTGCGACATCACTACATCAACAGAGGTGCTGTAAAATGGGTGACTCTCATGTTTCAGTATTTGCCCGATGCTTCCGGTCATATCCCCACACCCTATCTCCTTCTTCCCAGCCCAAACCGCTCATTTCATCCCAAGAGAAATCCAGATGATGAATCCTCCTAGAGTGAAACACTCTTCACTTGAAGTGAAATACCTCTCCATTCGGATTTCCGAGCGGGAAGTGCTCGAGGAGGTTCACCATTGAAACATATGAATGTGAAAATAGACCTTCGTAACATCTGAGGTCTGAACAAGGACATAAACGATGTTATAATTACCATCCACACGCTGAGAAACCAGATATAATGGCATCAACTGAGACGCAGGTCAACTCATCAACTAACACGACCTATACGCTCTGCCCTGGATATGAGATCCATACCCGTTCCAGATTCAAAGGAAGTATATATCGTGAGGAGGAACTGGAACCGAAAGAATTCAATGTGATGTGGCTCAAGATCAATAACCACAGACAAAGTTCATCTGCTACCTTTATCTATCACCAAACGAACCAATTCCTGGTGACCTCTTCGAATTCCTTTTTCTGGAAATCGATTTCATCCAACAGAATCACTAGCTGAAATCATCATCATGGGGGATTTCATTGTCCACAATTCTACCTGGCTCAGATTCTCGAACAGAACGGATGACGCAGAACGTCTGGCTGAGGCTTTCGCTATCATTTATGGTATGGAAACTGATAAATGAACCCACTCGGATTCCTGATATCAGCAATCATTATGCCAATACGCTTGACCTATTCCTCACTAACAATCCGGAATTCTATGAAGTGAGAGTCTGTGCACCCCAAGGAAACTCAGACCACACACTCATCTCCACGATATATCCTAATATCACTCCGCGAACCAGTCTAACATCCCCACGCACTTTTTGGCATTACAATTCATGTTTTTTTCTGAGTTTCCGCGAAGGAGAATGTGTTTTGAATCGAGAGATCCGACCACTGGTGAACCATGGTTCGATAGGACCTGTTTTAGGGTCGTCGCTTTGAAGCAAGCATTGAATATTTTGAAGCTAGGAATACATGCAATCGAACGATATATGAATCCGGAAAGGCATACAACATGAAGATAAGATCAGAGCTCATAGAGTGCCCGAATGGTTTCCGTTCATTTTGGACCTTCGTCAAGGCAACCGGGAAAGATTTCACTTCTAGTTCATCTCCTTCCCTCACAAAGGATGATAATATATTGGTCATAGGAAAAGCCAACGCCTTCGCCAAAATTTTTGCAGAAAATTCTACCTTGGATCCACGAGGCCAGGAACTTCTCGAAGTCGCTATCATCGATAACCGTATGCCAGAAATTGTCTTCCGGCAACGCACAATCAGACACATTCTGCTTAGCCTCAACGTCAAGAAGGCTATGGGGCCTGACGGAATACCGCCTATTGTTCTCAAAAAATGTGCCCCAGAACTAACACCAGTTCTTTGCAGGTTGTTCACTCTTTCGTACGAACTCGGCGTATTTACTTCTAACTGGAAGAAAGCTAGGGTCCAACCGATTCCAAAGAAGGGCAAGAAAACCCTCCCTAATAACTATAGACCGATTGCACTACTATCTGTGATCTCTAAAGTAATGGAAAAAGCAATCAACATCGAGCTCATCTGATATCTAGACAGCTCAAGAATCGTGAACGACCGGCAATATGGCTTTCGTCACCAGTGGTCAACTGGAGACCTGCTTGCTGATGTGACACATAGGTGGCAGGTGTCAATCGAGAAACATGGAGAGTCTCTGGCTGTGACCTTGGATATCTCCGAAGCATTTGACCGAGTTCGGCACCAAGATCTCCTAGCGTAACTTCTGTCATATGGTTTGCCTTCCCAACTGTGTCTTTTACTACCGAGTTTCCTTGCAGACGGTGGTAGACGGGGTTTCGTCTGATATAATGACGATCAATGCTGGTGTTCCACAATGCTCTGTTTAGGCACCAACTTCTTTCTTGATCCACATCAATGATTCGGCTCGAGACCTGTGGAACATCGCTATACCAAGCATCATTCATCAATAGAACGGCAGAGTTGTGGAATTATTTACCTAGTGAAGTCTTTCCTGATGCTCACAACCTCCAAACTTCCAATAAAAATTCCAACACCTTTCTTTTCTGCCAAATTCCATCGCTGACTAACACGATGTTCTTCGAACATTCCTCATTGACTTCACATTATTCCATTCATATCAGCTACATAACCAAAATGACAGAATACTATATGCTTCTGATTGTTCAAAAAGTGGACGGAGATAGTTTTCGTGTTCAATTTCATTTTTAGAAGCAATGAGAAAGTTATCAATGTGAGGATAACGAAAATCTACTTCTCTTGTGATTTGATAATATATCTTTGGCATGTCTGAGCAGCATTGCGAAGACACACTGAGAGTTTCAAATATTCAAAGAGAACGAGTAGGGTGATAATAGCTGTTTTTCCAATATCTTCAGAGCCATAGGTATTTGGTGGAATGCCTTGACCAGATCAATTTTTGGAAATATTCTCTCCTCTGACGAATTATGAGTGAAGTCTCTAATTGTTGGAAGAGTGTGCCTGTCAAGAAGCATTTCAGCATTCCAGCAAGTTCTTATGATACCTTGTTCCAGAAGATATTCAAGTTCCTCTCCAGTTGTCTCCAATTTTTCATAATTTGGTAAAATCTGTCAAAATATTGTAGAATTTTGATAGGCTCTCGATTGTGTTGATTTGGAAACAGTCTGATATTTCTCTGGGAATGTATTGATCGGAGATATTAGTCTGTCCATCTATAATCATACCATTTCTTATATCTACCAAGATTCCGAAATCTGCCAAGAAATCAGGTCCGATGATTGCTTGGTCAATATCGGCAATTACAAATGATCATTCAATTTCTCCAGTGATGTTGTTAATATCAGTTATCTGGTACAGGACATAGTTTCTATCGTTTATCGGCTACCATGTTGGCCGTTTCTGGAGCATGAATCACTGATGTCAACAGACTCGGAGGCTGGAAATCGACGACTGTAGCCGAAAGCTATATTGATGATTCCACAAATCAAGAAAGTATTCGGCGAATGAAATATTGGCCACGAATATCTGCCCTTCTGCATTAAGTCGACCTTCATCGATCCATCCAAATAACTTTCCTGAGGTGAATCAACCTTCGCCAAGTCATATCATATCATGCGTCAGAGTACATAAAGCCGTGCCATAAGCCACCCATTGAATGGACGGTTCGGATCCGCAAATATTTTGCAGAATGTGGATAATTGTTCTTTCGTTATAAAAATTACGAACAAATGATTCCATTTTGTATATTTTTTCCATTGTTATCTAATTGTTAGTTGACAAGTTCAATCAAGAATTGATCGATAACTTGAATTTATTTATTTTCGTTGTTATCTGATATGGAGCTCGTACGAAAAATTTCGTATGTAACACGTGCGCAAATTGCTTTTTCCGCACGCAAAAACTTATACTAACTGTACTGTCTGTAAGTTCTTCGAGGAGGTGGTACATTCAGTTTTCAGCTTTTCATGGGATTTTCTCTCCTCGTTTCTAAAAAATAGAGTAGAAGTTATTAAAAATTATTGCAATATATTTGTAGTAAGGGCAGATTTGGGATCTGCCCCAAAATGTCACTGCGCTTGAAATCGAACCTTTAGATACCTAAAAGAGAAATTCTGTATTGGTCAGTGACACCTTGTTTTTGAAAAATTTTGGAAATACAAATATATTTAATGAGAGTAAAACTTCTACTCATTGATAAAACAATACACCAAAATTGAGAACAGACAGAATATACAACAAACTCAAAGACAACCATTACTGATAAAAAATGTAATCCCATACATTCCCGGAATATCTGAAAAAATTAAACGTGTTGGTGACAAGTTTCGAGTGAAAACAGCCTTCAAGGCAGAAAATACAATGAGATCGATTTTGACTCATACAAAACCGAAAAATGAAGAACAATCATCAAAAAATTGTATTTACAGTATACCATGTGTTTGTGGAAAATATTATACCGGTGAAACCAGCAGGCCTCTATCAGTAAGGATGAAAGAGCATAAGAACAATATAAAGAAAAGATATACTGACAAATCAAAATCAGCTGAACATATCCTTACTGAAAATGGACAACATATAGCCGATTGAGGTAAAATTAAGATCATAGGAAAAGAAGACAACAACCAAAAACGGAAAATCAAATAATAGTCTGCTTGCATTCTCCTGAACGGAGACAATAATATTACTTCTTGTTCAGTTGATATAGATAGAACTTGGCATCCAATTCTGAAACTTGTATATGAAAATGGAGAATTCGATATCAATAAATGAAAACACCTTGTAACCAGAATTCCTCCGTCTACCAAATTGTCACTTTTCAGTGTCAAAATCGAAAACATTGAAAAATTTCACGAAGAGAAAAATATTTTAATTGTGTTGAGAACGGGAGCAGATTCGTTCCCGAATTGTCCACCAAGATAAGTAGAGGTTTTATTCTTATTAAATATATTTGTATTTCCAAAATTTTTTCGAAAACAAGGTGTCACTGACCAATAGAGAATTTCTCTTTTAGGTATCTAAAGGTTTAATTTCAAGCGCATTGACATTTTGGGGCAGATCCCAAATCTGTCCTTACTACAAATATATTGCAATAATTTTCAATAACTTCTACTCTATTTTTTAGAAACGAGGAGAGAGAATCCCATGAAAAGCTGAGAAATGATTATACTTACTGTATTTGCGTAAAAAAGTAAAACTATGCGCACTCGTTAGACGAGTAATGGATACAACATTGCTGCATATTTCTCAGATGTAACACCACTGGAAAGCTCCATTATTCGTATCGTTGTAATGTTTCCTAGAAAAGAGTCCTGTGAATGGTCACAGTGATTACAAAGAAGGTTTTCGAAATGTGTTGAACCGAAATGAATAGTGGGTAGCTTTTTCAGTAGACATTTATTCACTTCGATGATTTTGAAAGTTTCACAAGACAATCATTGCTTACTAACTAACTGAAAATGGCTTCTCTGAAGGCATGTTATTTTATAAACGAAAGTTTTGATGATATACTGGACGTGAGAAACAAAATAATAAATACAATACATATGAACACATTTAGTGTACTCTTTACTTATTTCCATTAGGAAAGTGCTGAAATTGATTATACTGAGACTGAACTAAAATACTTGAAGTAAGTTTCGAAATGGATATCTCACGAGATATCATATGAAGTTTCGTGAGCTTTCAATGCTACGTGATTGATAAGAATGAAAGTGTCAAGTGTCTACTGAGAATATCTGATTATATTATATTTCAAGCGACTACGATTGATGAGAAAAATCCACAATGATTCTAGAAGCGGAAGTTATATTGAATAATTATATGAGGGTTTATGACACTATCTGAAAATCATATTTCCATTCATGCATATACTCAGATGATTTCTTCACGCCATTGTGAGATTGATCATGATCAGGGGCAAATTTATTATTGCCTTCGAGTTGGAATACGTTCATTACAGTTTCTATTCATTCAACTGTAATCAAAATTCAATCGGTTCATTCATATCGGAACGACGTATATTTCTTGAAAAATGTTCTCATGAAGCTATCTGATCGGTGTGATGGAAAACAAATTTCGGCAGAGGTTATTCCAACCACATGTAATCTTCACTCTCGAAATCCAGTGGAATCTTCTTGCGAATTCCACTGGATTCTGCTGACTGAGAGTTCACTACATGAAAGTTAACTGACATAGAAAGTCAAGGAATTTATTTTTCAACGTGGTAGATTATACGATGAAATATGATCGATGCAACTATCAAATGCGTCTTTCGATTTCTATCTGATATTCTAGTAGTAAGGGTTGAGTTGAGATTCCAGATGAATAAAGTAGATTCATCATAATTCATTCTTATGAGCTTTTGTTATACAGGGTTGGGAAAAAGTATGGAACCAAGTGAATATCTTTTGAACGAAAAGAACGATATTTATGGAGATTTGCAGCAAACGCATTGGATCAAAATGCATCTTTTGTTAATTTTTTTTTTCTCAATGATATACTTCCGGTTTGACTGAATTTGGCACTGAACCATGGTATTGAAAAACTCAAAGGAGGTTGATTAAAGTGCTATATTCCTCGTGTTCACATTTCTTCTCATGAATTCATGATAACATGCTCTTTCAAAATCTGTAAGAATATATAGGGTGTCCCATTTGAATTGCAGAAGTTGATGGCATTCCCGGTTGAACCGGAAGTACATTACTTACAAAAAAATCTACATCACATGCATTTGGTTCCATTGCACCTTCCTGCAAATTTTCATGAATATCGTTCTGTCCGCTCGAAAGATATTTACTTGGTTTCATACTTTATCCCAACCCGTATACTCGTAGCACGTGTTGGCACCAACTGAAATGGCCGGGGGTGAAGATTGCAGAACATTGGGTAAACTATCATGACATTCTCGCGTGATCTATTCTAATGAACGAGAAAGAAATTCCCATTCTCGATGGAATTATATTTCAATTCATTCACTCGAGGGGAAATATCCTTCTCAATATTATTCTTCAAGACATCAATTTCAAGTTCATTCGTCATCATTTCCTTCAATTCCAATTCATCACCAATTCATCATTCGTGATTTCATCGAAAAGTTTTTCTACCAGAGACATCACGAAAGTGACAATGGGAGAATCTTTCATCCCCATTGCATTTTCAATCATTTATGTTTTTCTGTTCACGCGTGACATTCCTCAGAGCCTTCACCAATCAATCTGAAACTTCGCAGATCCTCTTTATCTCGATCTTGTCCGTCTGTAACCGTTCTATCTCATACCTCATTAATCATAAACTTCTTTCGATAATCCTCCGACCAGAAAAAATACATTCGAAGTAGAAAAAGGCTGTGAAAATAAGCTCACTGAGAAGGCGGGATCCAACACTGGAAATGAAGGAAGTTCCAGAAGAGGAGGAGGGGGCATCATCATTATTCAGATTCGGAATGTTCGGGGACTGAAATCCTTTGGATCATCGAACGGGAGACTAATAGTTGTCTCATTCTGATGAGAGACTTCGAACTTTTTGAGGTCGACCGAGCAAACGATCGTTGTCTCTTTATTTTATTTGTATCCGAGAGAGCTCTGATCTCGGAGTGATAAATTACGCTTCCATCAGAACGGTCATTCATAGTCACATTTATTCATTATATACCATTCAGGAAATCCATTGAGACATTGAGAAATCATAAATGATTATTCGATCACATGCCTTAAAATGGAACTCAGAGCTTATATCATGTATTTTCCTGAATGACAGAGAAATCGAATCATACATCCGAATTATCCATTGTAAAGCCGGAAAATGGTGACACTCGTTGATGCTCCAGTTAAGGAAATATCGAATATTCCGAACGTTCATTTATTTATTTATTCACGGGATGAACCCCTTTACAGTATAAATAATATACAATGACATAATGATACATGAGTGATAACACTTACCCAATTAAAGTTGAAGGGTCTAATTAAAGATTAGTTGTCACAAGAGACAACAAACACATTCACTGAGAGACGAATATACAATATAGAATTTCTCACTTTCATAATATTCAAAGGTTTCCGACACATATTCTGAGACAATCCAAATATACTGATATCCTTATCGTTTCATAATTCCAAAGGTCTTTCTAATGTTGTATGCTTGTCATGATTTGTATAATGAAATGGTACCTGAAATGAGAAGCTATGTCTGAAATGTCTGTAACGTTGAAGTTGATTATCTCAAGTAGTTCTTGACAAGAAATGGATTGAGTAACTTAAAACTATACCAGAGATCGCCGTGAGTTCTACGTAAAGATGAATTATCATTCTGTATGTCATTTATATTTCCTAATGAATGAAAAAGATATATTGGAAATACCTACAGGGGGTATGGAATTAGCCAACATGAGGATAATTGAAACTATAGGGAAAAGTATAGGAAGTTTGCTTCAGAGGGGCAAATTTTGAACGAATGTCAGGAAAATCAGCCATCTGGATATCTTGATACTGTGAATACGATTGATGGAATCATTTTCGTTCACATTTTCCCATACTCAAATCTACTTGTGGTGTCACTGTATGGTATGACACTTCGACTCGAAGATCTGAGGAAGTGACGCTGCAGGAACTTCGCATGAGGAAATGCAGGGAATTATCCGGTGGAAAATTTGCCCACGTTCGAAATCTACATTCTTGAAGAAATAAAGGTCTTCCAAACACAGAAAAATTGTCTCTGGATTGAAATGAATGATGAGAACGAATGCTTGCCAACTGAAACTCTATGAACAAAAAAATGAACTCTGGTGGCTTGCAGTAAGGGCAATCGAACGATAGATGAGTCTAAATAGGCATACAACACGAAGATGAGATGAAAGTTCATGGAGTGCCCGAATGGTTCCCGTTCATTTTGGACATTTGCCAAGGCAATCGGGAGGAATTTTACTCCTGGTTCATTTCTTCCCCTCACAGAGGATGATAATACATTGACTACAACACCCCGAGAAAAAGCCAACATCTTCGCCCAAATGTTTGCAGACGATTCTACCTCTGATTCTCGAGGCCAGGAACTTCCCAAAATCGCCATCATTTGTGCACTCACATCTCTAAAGTCATGGAAAGAGCAATCAACATCGAGCTCATCCGATATGTAGAAAGCTCAAGTATCGTGAACGACCGGCAATATGGTTTTCGTCACCAGAGGTCGATCGGAGACCTGCTTGCCTATGTGACACATAAGTGGCAGGTGTCAATCGAGCAATATGGGGAGTTTCTGGCTGTAGCATTTGACCCAGTTTAGCGCCAAAGCCTCATAGCGGAACTTCCGTCATAAGGTTTGCCACCCCAACAGTGTCTTTTACTATCGAGTCTCCTTGCAGATGGATCACTCTACGTGGTGGTGAACAGGGTCTCTTCTGATACAATGACGATCAATGCTGGTGTTCTACAAGGCTCTGTCTTGACACCAACTTCGTTCTTGCTCCACATCAATGATTTGTTGGGTATGACCTCTAGCCCAGTTAATAGCTCTGCGGATAATAGTACACTTCATTCCATCTTTTCATCCAACGAGGCCAGAGGTGCAAGACGAAGACAGGTCGATGCTTCAAATGAGGATCTGACAAGAATTCTGAAATGGGATCTGAAAATCTAGTACAATTCAAAGCAACAAAACTCGAGCTTGTTTGTTCACCAAGAAAGCAGATCTCAGGATGCCCAATTTGATGATGTCGGGTACCACTGTTCCTATGAAGTCGTCAATATCCATGCTGGGTGTCACCACCAACAGTACTCTCTCATGGGACGATCATGTGAGGTCCATTGCGAAAACTGCTTCACAAAAACTTTCTTTTCTTCTCCGTGCGAAGAGATACTCCACATCCCAGCAACGGCTCATGATCTACAAAGCACAAATTCGTCCTGTCCTGGAGTACTGTTCACATGTTGGAGCTCAGCCTCCAAACATACGCTGAAGCTCTTAGATTCAATTCAGAAGAGAGCGATTCGCCTAGTCGACGATGCAATCAATACTCACCAAATCATTGACTTCTCTAGAACATCGAATCCGCGGCAGGTGCCCAACGGAAATATCGTCTATCATGTCACCACATGCGATTCCTAGTAGACAAACCAGACGAGCTCAGGCTGGTCAGCTCTACACTGTCAGGCTCGAGACCTGTCGAACATCGCTATACCAAGCATCATTCATCAATAGAACCGCAAAGTTGTGGAATTCTTCGCCTACTGAAATCTCTCCTGATGCTCACAACCTCCAAATTCCCAAGAAAAATTCCAACACCTTCCCTATCTCCCAAAATTCCACTGCTGGTGAAGCATAGTCTCGAGCATGTTCTTTTTCTGGATATACATATACAGAACAGCATATCATGAAGGAAGAAATGAAGAAGCAACTCAACTCAAGTCTAATTCATTCGACTGTAACTGTCTGTAACATCTGTAACTTGTGTTATTTGTTCTGTTTCTAATTATTGTATTTATGATTATTTTCAAGAACTTTCAGACTTCATCATACACTGTCGAACAAAAGTTGAGCATTTCCCAAGATGAAATCAAATTCTTCGATTTTGAAAATGAAATTAGTAACCATGACAACCAGAAGTCATTCAGATTGCGGAGTAATGTTATGCTGCTATAATACGCGAAATGGGATTCTCTCCGAATGTCAGATAACGTAGTACGTGATGATTGATTTCAACAATGCACTTCATTATCGCAACAAAAGTTGAGACGTCTCCACAAAATGATATTTTGTATCGTTCACCGCAAAGAAACAGTTAAACGCTCAGTTTCCTAGAGGTAAGAGGCGAATCCTCTCGATGAGTATTTTTGTTCAACTGCATTTTTGGTTTCACTCTCCTAATTATATATATATATATATATATATATATATATATTATTAAGATAATTTCTTATTACACGTACAATGACGTTGTATTTTAGCCTGATGATGCCCCCCCTGAAGGTCGAAACATGTCGATGTTGCTGTTTTATAGTTTGATATATTTCTGGAATGAGAGAAGTGTTTTTCTGTCTTCTTGCATCTCATCTGATCCAATTAGAGCATGGACTACTACCACAGATTGAAAAGTATTTATAAATATGCTCTCATTAGTGACATTCCGAAGAAATCTATTATTTGTTCATCACTCATAGATTTAAGTGTTCTTGAGACTCATAAAAAAAATAGATATCACATTTCTCATAACGTTTTCAAATTGAAAGAATCTCCTCAGTGTGATAGTTTCGCCGGCAAATGATAAAAATCTGAGAAGAAAGACAAATAGAAAGCAAGCAATAATTGAAGAAATGATGAAATGAAAGGAGAAGAAGTTCAAGGCGTTCTCATAATTTGCTGACCTTCATATATCCGTCTACAGCAGTTCCGTAGTTTCACACTCATCAGGACGGCTTGTGGACTTTCTCAAAATCAATTCAAATCACTCGGATATCAGTACCGGAAGGCAAAATGAGTAGGTGTAGTAGAGTGGATTACAAATGTGCGCCATCTACAATTTGCAGGTGAAACCTGACCAACTGTAGGTGCGCGCCACCTATGGGTAATACTTGACCAGCTCCATGGAATTTTCAAGTCCCGTGTATACAAAATTGACAATCAGAGGTCCTTCCAAATGACGTGGATACTGGTGTACCTCAATGATCAATTCTAGGTCCGTTAATTGTCCTCATACGCGAATGATTAACCGAAATACGTCAGTTTTATTTGCTGACGATATCACTTCAGCATTTGATGAGGAATCACGTGAAGAGCTTACTACAAGAATGAATATTCCTTCAAAATGATCTACATTATGGTATGGAAGAAATTCTGTGGTAGGGAACTTACCAAAATTATTTGTTAGCAGTTCTCCACCAGGAATGAGATATCTGAAGATGCCCAAATTTCTGTAAATGATAATGAAGTTCCATTTCCAAAATGTAAAAAGTGTCAAGATGTATTTGTTTACGATATTTGTATGGGAAATCATTTGACGAGTCAGTTGATGATCGTGCAGTTTCTATTTCGCGAAAAAGGATTATGCAGTTCATTTCCAACTCAGAAAGTGAAGAAACATGTCGAAATCATTCCTAGAAACATGACATCCTAACATTTTTGCTGTGTCCCATTCAAGACGGATCGCTTTGTAGCTTCCGCAATATTGAGAATTCAGAAAAAAAAATTGGCAGAAGTTGCATAATATACTGGTCCCCACATTCTGGAATCATTACGAGAGATTACGGACCGGAGGTTGACAACAGGTTCCTTATTTCGAATGGTACACTCTGTACAATATTATCTACGATATTTCGAGTTGAGTTCCTTCTTACTTCCTCAAACTCCAAATTTACTCTTCTGGCAGAAAAAAAATATATTTCCGAAACCAAGAGTAATAGATATTCGGTTGAGATTGGATCGCTCTACCGTTTCCATGGATTTGGAATGTTTCGTCAACTTAGTAATGTATGATCGACATTTGATGTTAAGAAATTTCGAGCACGGATAACTTGATTTTCTCAAATGATAAAGAATTCGATTTTCTCCCGATTGCATTCAACATGTCCAGGATTATCTTCAAAAGTTTCGGAGACAATTCCAGATCCCTACTCTTTCCAAACCATCAGTGATGTCAATCCCCAGTGTTACAATTCAAATATTTCCATAGGAAACGGACTCATAATTGAGATGAGTGAAGTGAATTTGAAATGGGAAGTATAGGAGAACGAAAATGAACACAACGAAAAACAACATAGGAATATTTTGTTCTGCTCAACACATAAGAAAATAGTTCCTCAATACTATGATCGATACGAGCAGGAACTTCGGGTGTAATATCTCGCAATGCTTTTATGATTCGATTTTTCCATATCATATATCGTATGGAAAGGCGTAGTATGAACAATATTCTTCTCATATCCCCACCAAAAAAATTACAGGTGATCAAGTCAAGCAATCTGTTTTACATACGCTTCATGACCTCGGAATGAAATTTCTGTCAAACAACTTTCCTTCTACATATCATTTCTCCGGAATACAATCACGAGCTGATATGAATTGAGAAACTGGAATTATCTTCGAAATTATCGGGAGTAAAGCAATTCATGCTATGTATTCAATCGAAAGAAAATCGAATCCTCTATCGAATGATGAGGAGAACATTTCACCATTACATTTGAAAAAATCAACTCATCCGTGTTCGAGTCCTATGAATTTTCTGCCAAAAATTAACCAGTTCGCAGAAAAAAATATTTTACAAACAACTACAGACATTCATCGTCATGAATGCAGAC
The DNA here is from genome assembly GCA_963576655.1 of Gastrophysa polygoni. Classification (NCBI taxonomy): domain Eukaryota; kingdom Metazoa; phylum Arthropoda; class Insecta; order Coleoptera; family Chrysomelidae; genus Gastrophysa; species Gastrophysa polygoni. The sequence continues at coordinate 1,918,424 of OY755092.1, forward strand.
TGGATCTATCGTTATTTCGTAGTTACTACCTGCATTGAATGATTGAAGGGTGATCAACAAAACTAATGTTCAATATGTCTGTCTACCTTCAGACATTACGCATGTATATGTACCCCCTTCAAGGGGATGTATCTCAACATGGGATGCTCCAATGAAGTATCTTTATATGAAAGATCCTATCTTTTCATCGATGAGAAAATGCCCCCGTAAATGTTTCAGACTTTTTAAGTTACATCCTGTATATTCTAGGAATCTTCGGAATTGTGATGGGTTCATTCCAGAAAAAAGTCGCTAGAGTCTCGTTGCTTGTCTTTTAATTTTCCGCATGATCAACGGAATCCTCACACGGTTTCATTCTCAGGAATAGTGACATTTTTCTCTCGAGCAAAGAATCCACATCACTGAAATCCTCCAGACTTATGAAAATCTCTCTGGATCGATTCAAACAAGGGACCGATCCTAATATTTATGACGTGTAGGAGTAGATTCCGATGAAAAGGATACCAGGGACGGAGTTTACTAAGCATTATTGCTATACCAGATTCCAACTATTTTATTATGAATATGAGTATGAGTATGAGTTTGAACGATCAACCCCAGGATGACTACTTGATAGAATTCTATTACACTCTGATCATTTCATGATCGTGATAATAATCTACGTTATTTCGATTATAGCCTGTGAAAATTTGTAGTTAGTCCACCTTGTACATCAACCAATTGAAAGAATAATCTATAATATAAGAATGATAATGAGCAAGAGTTTCAGATTGAAACGGATTCCTGAACCAATGTCAGAACATACCTGGAGGCAGTTGTATGGAGAGGCGTATTATGAACAATATTCTTCTCATATCCCCACAAAAAAAATTACTGGTAATCAAGTCAGGCGATCTTTTTTTCATACGCTCGATGAACTGAATGACCTCGGAATGAAATTTTTGTCGAACAACTTTCCTTCTACATATTGAATTATCATTTCTCCGTAATACGATCACGAGTTTATATGAATTGAGAAACTGAAATTATCTTCAAAATTATTGGAAGTGAACCAATTCATGCTATGTATTCAATTGCAAGAAAATCGAATCCTCTATCGAATGATGAGGAAAAAAGTTCACCATTACATTTGAAAAAATCAACTTATCCGTGTTTCAGTTCTCTCGACACCAAATTTCGATAGTACATGACTGAGACATGACATGACATGAGAAGAAACAGTCCAAATCCATCTATTAATCTATTACATCTGGTTCCAGAGATTTTTTTTCTATATCACTGAAAACGTAAAAATTTTTTCCAAAAATATCGAAAAACGCCGAAACGGTTGACTATAGGTATAGGGAAGTATGAAAGATTGAATGGAATTATCTTGTAGATCTCAATTATCCAAAAATATACAAGGTGTATCACTTCCGATATAACCATCTTTGGGAATGATTTCAAAATGTGAGGACCAATATATTATACAACACCTATTAGGAAACACCCCCTCAAATGTTTCACACTCATTCAATTACATCCTGTATATTACCAGGAGGCAGTTGTACAATTCATTCTTGACAAACCAAAAGAAATCAAGAGGCTTTCAGTGATGAAAATATTCATCTTGCGTGAATTCTGGTAGACAATCAGAAACAACAGATTATTGTTTGTCGTGGTCCACTTCAACCTCGTGAGTGTACAAGACAACAAGCAGTGAGTATTTTGCTGAAAACCTAATCTCAACAAATGATTGTACTACATTTGCAGAAGTGTACCTGGCATCATGATGGAACTCGCAATGAAATTCCAGAAGAATCACATTGAACCTGTTATAGGACTGTATAGGAAGTTGAAAATAATTCATTCGTTGTCACGTCACTGGATATTCTCCAGAGAGTTGGTTGGCCGTGTCGTCCGTATCCTCCTACGGAATCTGTAGGATACTAACTGGATGTGATTCTGTAGAAGCTGACAGGAATTCCAGGAATCGCAATAGTGTCGTGTCGGTATATTTCCAAAGGAAACGAGCGTGTGCCATACCGGCTGAGATCACGTAATCTCGACAACAGATGAAGAAGAGAAATTTTGAACACGAGGTCGATAGAACAGGAGAAGAGGATATAACACCAGAAACCAGTTGAAGTATTGAGGTATGGAGTACATTCGTCACTATTGCCGTTTTGGTAATTATAAGCTGTGAGCTCCTGGAGAGGCCATTGATAATTATCACTTCTAGCGAAGGAGTCAAAATAGAATAAAAAACTAGGTCGAATGGAGACGATCATTCTATTCCTATGAAATCATGGAGTAGTGCGAACAGATTATTTTAAATACTGTCTGTAAGTTTTTCGAGTAGGTGGTTCATTCATTTCCCAGATTTTTCTGGGATTTCCTCTCCCCGTTTCTAGAAAATGGAGTAGAAGTTATAAGAAATCATTCCAATATATTTGTAGTGAGGACAGATTTTGTGATCTGCCCCATGATGTCACTGCGCTTGGAATTGAACCTTCAGATACCTCAAAGAGAAATTCTCTATTTGTCAGTGACACCTTGTTCAATATATCCTATAAGAATAACTTATCTCAGTGGATGTTTCGGAAACGAAATTTGCTCCCGTTCTCAACACAATTAGAACACTTTTCTTCGCACATTATTTTATCTCTTTGTTGTTCACAAAATCATGTTCTCGAGCAAAACAATTGAGAAAAGAGACAACATTATGAACAAAGCTTGTCTTGCTAGTCTATTTCGCGAAAGAGATTCCTTCATCACTCCAATTGCAGAATCCAATTGTTCTTCTGAGAACTGTTGAAAATAACAATCAAAAGTAGTTCATTCATGCAGATGACGTGATCGAAATACATATGGCAGGAGCGCGAGTTCCACAAATGCAAAACAAGTGTTGCCAAATCAATCAAAATTCTTCTTATTGAGAACCCTGATTAGTACATTCGATTGTGCTGTCAACTGTTTCCAACTGTAATATGAATATATTGAAACAATTCTTGAAAACTTCTACTTGATTTTTCAGAAACGAGGAGAGAAAATCTCACAAAAAGCTGAAAAATGAATGTACGACTTCCTCGAAAAACTCACAGACAGAATTTAAAAATTTTGTAGTTGCTGCATTCATTCCGACAACCACTCAGCCATTCAGCAGAGAGCGCACTCAACGACACCAAATTAAGTTAACGAAACAATCCCGCTAATGATAAATTCCCATTCCTCTGCACCCTCTCAGCAAATCTTAAATTCAAATTTGGTGAACATTCTCGCATCGGAAATTTATCGCGGAATCGAGAACGGCGCCTCGAAAACAGTTCGTATCCTATAAAACATTTAGATACGTTGGATTTCTACTCCTACACCCGAAACTCAGTTCCATCCGACCATATTGAATCGGACCGTCAGTCTATCTCGATGGGACAAGATGAGACAATCTGCACGAGCAAGACGTGTTTGATCCGCTCCCGAAAATGAATTACAAATGTTGCAAACATGAACCTTTCGTTCATTATGTGTGCACGAAGTGTTCTGGTATATTTCATAAGAGTTGTTTGCAACAACAGTGTTGGTAAATTTGTGAAAAACAATGAAATCAAAATACGATTTCACAAAAAAATATATGTTTGGTAATCGGTACGCGGCAGGATTCTTCCATCACAACACAAAGTCTGAATATAGAAAGATTGATCATGGGGTACCTCAGGGTTCAGTCCTCGGACCTTTTTTATTTATTGTATACATCAATGACTTGTGCAAATACATTGCACCTACTAAATGTATTTTATTCGCTGACGATACAACCCTGATATGCTCTGGTAAATCTCATAATAACCTTACTGAAGATAAATCTGAGATTGTTAGTATAGCCAAAAAATGGTTTGTTCAAAATAAACTAAAATTGAATGAAAATAAAACTCAAAATATAATAGTTTCTTCAAACACAAATTACCAAGAAGGGAAAAACGTAACGTTTCTTGGTCTCATCATCGACGACAGATTGAACTGGTCCAATCACGTAGATCACGTCGTTCGAAAATTATCAAGTATTCTGTTTTTACTGAGACGACTAAAACCCATTACAAATAGCAGTATCTTAAAAATGACATACTATTCCTTATTCCATTCAGTGCTTTCTTATGGTATCCTACTTTGGGGGAATTCAACGAATGCAATAGCAGTTTTTAGATGTCAAAAAAAAGCTATCAGAATATTGGCAAACGTGGGCTTTAGAGACCATTGTCTTCAACATTTTATCCGACTTGGTATCATGCCACTGCCTACTCTGTACATATTCACAGTTTTATTAGAAATACACAAAAATGTGAACAAATTCTCCAGACATTCTGATTCACACGATTATAACACAAGATCGGCTGATTTACTGACTATTCCACGACATAGATTAGCTGTCTGCTGCAAAAACTCCTTGAACCTCAATCTCTATAACACTCTTGATAACTCTGTCAAAATATTGGAATTCAATAGATTCAAAACGGTGATTAAAAAATTTCTGCTCAGCCATTGTTTTTATGACATTGATAGCTATATCGTCTCTGCCAGTTCATTGTGCATTTGATTTTAATCCACTTTTACCTTCAAAAATTTTTCATCCCGATTCTCTGTATTTTCCTCTGCGAATATCTAGATGTGCACTAATTGTCTTTATTTGTTGTGTTTTTTTTTTAACTTGTATTGTTCGAATTTTCAATATTTTCGCTGATCAATTGTAAGTCAGTATATTGATTTTCAGCTGAAATTTATATAATACTTGTAGTGATAAAATATTTTATCATTATTATCATTTTATATTCTTGACTTTGAAGTCATATTGCCTATGCGACTTGCCATAAATGTTTTATGTACATAACATGGTCAAATAAAATATACTACTACTACTACTACAAAAATTATGGACTGATGATTTTGTATTTGAGGAAGGATATGAAACTTCGTGAGTTGACTGAAAATATCCTTTGTGCAGCAATAGAATATAGCCAGGCTGGAACAATAATATACAACAGAAAAAAAAATCCGCAACTGCTCCTGAATAATGTACTAGGTTTCGGAGAATTCTTTCCATTGTATCAGAATGTAACAACTACCATGACGAAAATATCAATGAGCTTATTTTCGAAAAAATTGAGTTATTCAAACGATTGAATAGAAACTGCTTGATAACATTTCTTACTGACAGAAAATAAAAAGGCTGCAAATTTGAACTCATGGAGAAATCATATCGAATTCACAGCAAGAAACCAACAAGAAATTGCTCTGGTCACGATAGATGTGAGTGCGATTGGATGACAAAGAACCAGTCTCACTCCTTTTAGATCATCCTCAAAAACAAACAGTGAACCAGCAGGAAAAATTCAATCTGTCACTGATGCTTATGAGTCAAAAATCATCTTTTATCACTAGAATATCCAATGTATTGGTATGAAACGCTACTTTTGAAGAATATCTTCGGAAATGACAAGGTCTATGATTTATTGCTTATATCTGAACACTGGCACCCTCAAGGAGCGATTGATAATTTTGAATTCAGTTGATTCACTCTATGTAATTCGTTTTCTGAAATTGCGAGACTCATGGTGGAGCTGCAATATATAAGCTCGATGACTTTCAAGGAGTTGTAGAGCGATACTATATGGTATCTTGGAAATTTGTGCTATAAAAATAGTTGCTCATAAAATAATTTATATTGATATCTATCGGCCCGAGTGATATTTCGAATGGGATATGTTCACCAAAGATGACAGTGATAAGTGGAGGTGACCTCAACATCAACTTTATTTCTCACACGACGTATTGTATATTACTCAAAGATGATTATCATGTTTCAATATTGATATCTCATTGAGAATCCCGACATTTATGAAAATTTGCAGGTGAGTGCAATGGAACAAAATGCATCTGATGTACATTATTTGTTTATAATATACTTCCGGTTCAACCGGAAATGCCCTCAACTTCTTCAATTCAAATGGGACACCATATATATTTTTACAGATTTTGAAAGAGTTTGTTATTTTGAATTCATACAGTCTGAGTTGAGTGTGGAAAAATTTGTAAAAACGAGGAATATAGCTACTCGGAGTTTTTCGCATGAGAGCAAAAAACTATTTAGATTAACTAATTGATGTTGTTTGTATGCATAGTGATGAAAAAACGTGAAATTATCAAATTGTGCAAGTCAGAATGGTTCAATTGAGTGAAGAAGAGCGTATTGAAAATTTATTTCCGTCAATTAGAATTCGACACTTGGAGAACAAAAGAGTTCTCGTTTATTCATTCATAGCTCTTAGATTCAATTCAGAAGAAGCTATTCGCCTAGTCGATGATACAACACTCACCAAATCATTGACCTCTCTAGACCATCGTAAAAAGATCGGCGATCTATGCCTTTTTTATAGGTACTTTCACGGTCGGTGCTCAACGGAAATATCATCTATTATGCCACCACGCGCGATTCCTAGTAGACAAACCAGACGAGCTCAAGCTGGTTACCCCTACACTGTCAGGCTCGAGACCTGTCGAACATCGCTATACCAAGAATCATTCATCAATATAACGGCAAAGTTATGGAATTCTTTGCCTCGTGAAGTCTTTCCTGATGCTCACAACCTCCAAACTTCCAAGAAAGATTCCAAAACCTTCCTTTTCTCCCAAAATTCCACTGCTGGCTAACACGATGTTCCTCGAACATCATAGGTTTCCCTTTCGTGTTGTTCACAGATAAAAAAAAGTTGCAGAGTGTTATGATTTGACATTCTAGGAAGCGATGGATGAAACAAAAAAACGATAAAAAAATATCAACACAAAATACACCGATTTCACACACACTGGTTTCTTAGATCCACTTCGTGGGATACGAAGAAAAGAATTTATGGTATCGGGTGTATTTTCCGTTGTTGAATCCACTTGATGTAGATAGGTTTCACCAGCAGCCTTGTAATTTTTGTTTCTCCAATGCTAGATAGTACATGTTACACTCCAATATTTCTGAAATTCAATATGTATTGTCGAAAAATTGTATTGGTTCGATGAATTTTCTCAAGATCAAAAGAAGCGGTAGCAACTGTAGGCATTAAATGAAATTCGATCATAGCATAACACCTACCTCGCAAAATATCGCTGTCAGGGTATATAATGAATTCAAAACTCTTCACTTTCCAACGGAGAAAACTATAAGTTTTCGATATGATAAAACTCATGGAATCATGTGTGTGGAAATGGTAGCAATATACTATACATCATGTACTGATTTTCTCAAAAAACTCAGAGTCTTCTGGTGATGATATATGTGATGAAAAAATCAATTTTGATCCAACAATATCTTTGGAATTACCAACTGGAAATCAATTGCTAAGTAAATAACCTCCAGTAATTCTTCGAACTACGTTAGAAACTTCTCTTGCCGCCTTCAAGCTCAAATTGAAGATTTCATGGAAATCTATTTTTGTTATTTTAAAACTTCTACTATCTCATTACCATTCTCATGTGTCTGATTTCATGAATTCTATTCCAATCTATTATATAAGTGTTAGCTTTGAGTTTCATTGTATCACGATTGCATAAATTTGTATTTTACTAGGGTTACCCGTTTACAACAATGAAAAAATAAATAGATTCAGTTCTCCGAAATCGTTCACAAACTTTCCTTCATATCAAACAGAGTTTCAGAAAGATACATTAGCGATCATTTGAGTACGATAGGTAGGTACTTAGAAGTGGCGGGATGAACATTAAACTAGTACATTTTTCTTCTGACATTCAATAATTCACTAAGTTTACATTGAAACTAGTGACTATAATTGAAATGAAATTGAACCCGTTACAGAATACCAAATCTCATTTGATCTTGTACCAATTACTTCAGAATCGACCTTCAGTGGTAACCCAATGATAATTTAGTCGTAATGAAATGATGACAATTTTATTGAATTAGTGTCACCAAAATGTTGACAGTTCAAGAAATATTTCGCTAGCATTCCGAATGTAGAATACGCAGTAAATTACATTCCAGAACTCGTGATTATGAGCGAAAATAGTGAATTTGATTGAATTCCGACTTCCGATTTCTCTACTGTTCAAATTGAGTACCTTCGAATTTGTGTATCGAATAGTGAGAATTCATTCCATTCTGAAGAGCTGAAATATTCCATCTAAACAGGTTTATTTGAACACTCTATATACTCATTCTTCAGCTTTTAATGAGATTCTCTCTCCTCGTTTCTACAGAATAAAGTAGAAGTTATTGAAAATTATTGCAATATATTTGTAGTAAGGACAGATTTAGGATCTGTCCCAAAATGTCTCAAGACAACTTACTTTCGATTAGATCATGATTTTTATCAACGAAATTTTGGTATGGCCATGGGTTCACCATTATCTCCTATTCTAAGTAATATATTCATGAAAGATTTCGAAGAGAATATTGTGAAAAAATTCAGTAAACAACCAAAGACTTGATGGAGATATGTGGATGATATTTTCATTATCAAGCCACATAACCGTATGGAACTAGATAATTTTCTAAATTATATGAACAATATCGAACCCACAATCAAATTCACTTTAGAAATCGAATGTAATAATCAATTACCATTTTTAGATGTCCTCATTGAAAAATCAGATAACATTTTGATAACAAGTGTATATCGTAAAAATACACACACCGACAGATACCTCAATTTTCAATTAAATCATCATACGAGTATGAAGAAAGGAATAATCAAATCACTTCATGATACAGCCAAATCCATATCATCGAACCACCAAATTTTCAATGCCGAAATGAACCATATAAAAGATGTTCTAAAACTCAACACTTATCCGAAACATTTCATTGACAAAACAATACACCAAATTGAGAACAGACAGAATATACAACAAACACAAAGACAACCAACACTGATAACAAATGTAATCCCATACATTCCCGGAATATCAGAGTGTTGGTGACAAGTTTCGAGTGAAAACAGTGTTCAAGACAGAAAATACAATGAGATCGATTTTGACTCATACAAAACCGAAAAATGAAGAACAATCATCAAAAAATTGTATTTACAGTATACCATGTGTTTGTGGAAAATATTAAACCGGTGAAACCAGCAGGCCTCTATCAGTAAGGATGAAAGAGCATGAGAACAATATAAAGAGAAGATATACTGACAAATCAAAATTAGCTGAGCATATCCTTACTGAAAATGGACAACATATGGCCGATTGGGGTAATATTAAGATCATAGGAAAAGAAGACAACAACCAAAAACGGAAAATCAAAGAGTCTGCTTGCATTCTCCTGAACGGAGACAATAATATTGATTCTTGTTCAGTTGATATAGATAGAACTAGGCATCCACTTCTGAAACTTGAATATGAAAATGGAAAATTCGATATCAATTAATGAAAATACCTTGTAACCAGAATTCCTCCGTCTACCAAATTGTCACTTTTCAGTGTCAAAATTGAAAACGTTGAGAAAAATTTCACGAAGAGAAAAATATTTCAATTGTGTTGAGAACGGGAGCAGATTCGTTCTCGAAACGTCCACCAAGATAAGTAGAGGTTTTTTATTCCTATTAAATATATTTATATTTCCAAATTTTTTCGAAAACAAGGTGTCACTGACCAATAGAGAATTTCTCTTTTAGGTATCTAAAGGTTTAATTTCAAGCGCAGTGACATTTTGGGGCAGATCCTAAATCTGTCCTTACTACAAATATATTGCAATAATTTTTAATAACTTCTACTCTATTTTTCAGAAACAAGGAGAGAAAATCCCATTAAAAGCTGAAAAATGAATATACCACCTCCTAGAAGAACTTACAGACAGTATTTACCCTTTATACTCTTCAAACTTGTCACCACAAGAGACAGCAACAGAACACACAATTACATTCCCATATTATTTCTGCTACGACCGACTGAACAGAACCACTGCAATCTACTACTCTACTCCTGATAGCATACCTTCTCAAGGGTTTTCAGACTGCGATGTTGTTTAATAACAAGGTTACGAGGATCTTGCGATGGTTTGAGATATTTACACGCGATAAACCGAGTGTTTGCGTAAAATCTGGTAGCAGTCCCAATGTTCTCGAGGGCCATAGGAGTATTGAATGAGCACTGAAATATTCATGACTCAGAACACGCAGAAAATGTTACTTCTTGGTAAAAGCCTTCGCCCATCACTCTCTGGCCCCCAAGGGCTGCCATCTCTCTTGATATGCCCCTAATGCATTGACGCGCTCCCTAAATGATACTAATTGTTGTTCTCTCTCTATCGCGCATCGAGAAATTCGAGTGATCTTCGAAATGTACATCAATTAGTTCTGAATATAGAGGATTGACGAATCATCTGAATATGAGTTGACGATAATTTTTGTCGAAGAAAATCTGACATGATGAGCGAAATAAAATGGTTCATAGTTTCATATTCTAGATTTTATAATCTACATTTTGTGATATAGGATATCACTATTTCATGATGGAAATATTTCCAGGAATTCTAGAAAGTAGGAAAGACTATAGTCAAACAAGAATTTCATATATCTCTCGAGAAGGACAGTGATAATCGTCATACTGTTACTTTCAATGATGAATGAATACATTCCACATGAATACGCACATAATAAACATAATACACAACCGAGAACTGAGAACTTCCTTTTCATCCGAATCATCGGTATCATTATCTATCTTTGTATCTCTATCTCATCTCATATATGAGTCTCTATCATCATGTTTATCATATATATATATACATATATATATATATATATATATATATATATATATATATATATATATATATATATATACAGGGTGTCCTTAAAAGGTCTTTACAAAAAGCTACCACATATTCTTCAGACCAAAACAATTCGATACAAGCAAACTTACCTCAGTAAAAAGTTGCTTAGTTTGGGCGCTAGACGGCTCTGAAGTTGAAATTTTCAAATCGATTTTGCTTCATAATTTTTGAACGGCTCATGAGATTTTTTTCAAATTTGGTACGTTGGCATAGACTCATCGGGCAATGAAACTCATATCATAATCATAATGAATATCATTCCATGGGCGTAGAACTTGATTTTTTCAGTAAATAAACATCTAAAACTCCTACGCCAATGGAAAAAAATTAGTTTCAATATGAAATCTAAATTATTCAACTCATTCACTACAAAAAAGGTACTCTTGACAAAAGTCGATTCCTCTCATGGTTTCGACAAAATTTTAATTTTAGTGATTTAGAGCATAATTAATAATAAAACGATTAACAGATATTTCATAAAAATTGTTCAATATGTTCACCATTTTCACGTATACAAATATTTATACGACGCAAAAAGTTGAGATGTACTTTTTGCATAGGTTATTTCTATTGATAATAAGTAGCACTGGTTTTTTTTTCTGAAGACTTTTTTTATCTGCTCGAAAACAGTGATATTCACATTCTTGGTTTTCATAGTTTCATCTGTGTTGATTTGTCGAGTTTTATTGACGTTGATTGTTGATATCGGACTTTTCTGATTTATCATGGCCGTACAATACACCAATGAAGAATACACCGATATGTTATTGGTATTCGGATATTGTCAAGGAAATGGTCGAGAGAGTGTGAGGGTGTATTCGGCAAGGTTTCCAAATCGTCGCGTACCAAGCCACCCAACCTTTGCTGCAGTTGAGAGACGTCTTCGGGAGACCGGTCATTTTGCTCCTAGAACTGGTGATTATGGAAGACAGCGTTATGTAAGGATTCCCGAAGTCGAAGTAGAAATTTTAGACCGTATTGAAGAAATTCCAGAATTGAGTACTAGACGGATAAGTAATGAACTAGAAGTTTCTAGGAATGCCGTTCATGAAGTACTGAGAGAACAATTATTATACCCATACCACAAGACGCCAGTTCAAGATTTATTAATCCATGATTCACAAAGTCGTCTGATGTTTTGTAGGTTCATTAATTTGCAAAGAGAAATGAATCTGAACTTTGGAAAGAATATTTTGTTCACTGATGAAGCCTGTTTCACGAGAAGAGGAATAACTAATTTTCCTAATGAACACGTTTATGCAATTGAAAATCCTCATTCCATTGAAATAAACCATTTTCAACACGAATTCAAAATCAACGTTTGGGCTGGAATAATAGGAAATTTTATAATTGGTCCTGTCATACTTCCACAAAGATTAACAGGAGACATGTACTCACAACATCTACGAAATACGTTGCCAAATTTGTTGGAAGATTTACCACTCCAACATCGGGTAGATATGTGGTTCATGCACGATGGAGCTCCATCACATTTTTCGGTGGATGTTAGGAATTTTTTAAACCAACAGTACCCAGACAGATGGATAGGTAGAGGTAATGATGCACCCGTGAATTGGCCACCACGTTCTCCAGACTTAACACCGATGGATTATTTTGTATGGGGTTATCTCAAGTCTACGGTTTACAAGACCCCTGTGAATACTGTAGAACAATTATGGCAACGTATCCAACAGGCGACGAATAATCTTACAGGCGATGAAGAAGTTATGCAAAGAGTACATTTCAACTTTTTGCGTCGTATAAATCTTTGTATACGTGAAAATAGTGAACATTTTGAACGATTTTTATGAAATATCTGTTAATCGTTTTATTATCAATTATGCTCTAAATCACTAAAATTAAAATTTTGTCGAAACCATGAGAGGAATCGACTTTTGTCAAGAGTACGTTTTTTGTAGTGAATGAGTTGAATAATTTAGATTTCATATTGAAACTAATTTTTTTCCATTGGCGTAGGAGTTTTAGATGTTTATTTACTGAAAAAATCAAGTTCTACGCCCATGGAATGATATTCATTATGATTATGATATGAGTTTCATTTCCCGATGAGTCTATGCCAACGTACCAAATTTGAAAAAAATCTCATGAGCCGTTCAAAAGTCATGAAGCAAAATCGATTTGAAAATTTCAACTTCAGAGCCGTCTAGCGCCCAAACTAAGCAACTTTTTATTGAGGTGAGTTTGCTTGTATCGAATTGTTTTGGTCTGAAGAATATGTGGTAGCTTTTTGTAAAGACCTTTTAAAGACACCCTGTATATATATATAACATATATATAACATAGTTATAACATAGTTAACATATATGTTATAATCCATAACTCACTAGTGAGTTAAGGATTATAACTCACTAGTGAGTCATGGATTATAACTCACGTTCATATTTAAAGCAGAATTCTATTTATTTATTACCATTTCAAGCAGAATTCACATTGATATTGAGATTAAAGGAAAAAGCTAACGGTTTATTCGAATTTGAAGTTATTGTAAAATTGGTTGGTTCATTGGAACCAGACGCTCCCATATCGGTTTTTTTTTTATCTGTGGACAACACGAAAGGGAAACCTATGATGTTCGAGGAACATCGTGTTAGCCAGCGGTGGAATTTTGGGAAAGAAGGAAGGTGTTGGAATTTTTCTTGAATGTTTGGAGGTTGTAAGCATCAGGAAAGACTTCACTAGGCAAAGAATTCCACAACTTTGCCGTTCTATTGATGAATGATGCATGGTATAGTGATGTTCGACAGGTCTCGAGCCTGACAGTATAGGGGTGACCAGCTTGCGCTCGTCTGGTTTGTCTACTAGGAATCGCGCGTGGTGGCATAATAGATGATATTTCCGTTGAGCACCGACCGTGAAAGTACCTATAAGAAAGGCAAAGATCGCCGACCTTTCTACGATGATCTAGAGAGGTCAATGATTTGGTGAGTGTTGTGTCATCGACTAGGCGAATAGCTCTCTTCTGAATTGAATCTAAGAGCTAAAGCGTATGTTTGGGGTCTGAGCTCCAAACATGTGAACAGTACTCCAGGACAGGTCGAATTTGTGCTTTGTAGATCATAAGCAGTTGCTGGGATGTGAAGTATTTCTTCGCACGGAAAAGAAAACCGAGTTTTTGTGAAGCAGTTTTCGCAATGGACCTCACATGATCGTCCCATGAGAGAGCACTGTTGGTGGTGACACCCAGCATGGATATTGACGACCTCATAGGAACAGTGGTACCCGACATCATCAAATTGGGCATTGTGTGATCAGCCTTCTTGGTGAATATACAAGCTTGAGTTTTAGTTGCATCGAACTGTACTAGATTCTCAGATCCCCATTTCAGAATTCTTGTCAGATCCTCATTTAAAGCATCAACCTGTCTTCGCCTTGCACCTCTGGCCTCATTGGATGATATAGGGGCTCTAGAGGAAAAGGCGGAATGAAGTGTACTATCATCCGCAAAGCTATGAACTGGGCTGGAGGTCACATTCAACAAATCATTGATGTGGAGCAAAAACAAAGTTGGTGCCAAGACAGAGCCTTGTGGAACACCAGCATTGATCGTCATTGTATCAGACGAGACCCCGTCTACCACCACGTAGAGTGATCTATCTGCAAGAAAACTCGATAGTGAAAGACACAGTTGGGGCGGCAAACCATATGACGGAAGTTTCGCTAGGAGGCCTTGGTGCCAAACTCGGTCAAATGCTTTGGAGATATCCAAGGCTACAGCCAGAGACTCCCCATGTTTCTCTATTGACACCTGCCACTCATGTGTCACATAGGCAAGCAGATCTCCAGTTGACCTCTGGTGACGAAAGCCATATTGCCGGTCGTTCACGATTCTTGAGCTCTCTAGATATCGGATGAGCTCGATGTTGATTGCTTTTTCCATTACTTTAGAGATCACAGACAGTAGTGCAATCGGTCTATAGTTGTTAGGGAGGGTTTTCTTGCCCTTCTTTGGAATCGGTTGGACCCTAGCTTTCTTCCAGTTAGAAGGAAATACGCCGAGTTTGTACGAAAGGGTGAACAACCTGCAAAGAACTGGTGTTAGTTCTGGGGCACATTTCTTGAGAACAATAGGCGGTATTTCGTCAGGCCCCATAGCCTTCTTGACGTTGAGGCTAAGCAGGATGTGTCTTATTGTGCGTTGCCGGAAGACAATTTCTGGCATACGGTTATCGATGGTAGCGATTTTGGGGAGTTCCTGGCCTCGTGGATCCAAGATAGAATTGTCTGCAAACATTTTGGCGAAGGTGTTGGCTTTTTCATGAGGTGTTATAGCCAATGTATTATCATCCTTTGTGAGGGGAGGAAATGAGCTAGAAGTGAAATTTCTCCCGATTGCCTTGGCAAACGTCCAAAATGAATGGGAACCATTTGGACACTCTATGAGCTCCGATCTTATTTTCGTGTTGTATGCCTCTTTAGACTCATCTATCGTTCGATTGCATGTATTCCTAGCTCCAACATATTCAGCTCTAGTTTGAGGGCTTAGGTTTCTGCGCCAACGACGGTATGCTGCTTGCTTCAGTGCGACAACCCTAGAACAGGTTCTATTGAACCATGGTTCACCAGTGGTTCAATACAGCTGCTGATAGTGCTGGAAGACGCCGACACATTGGAACCTTGTATTTTTTCTGCAATTTGTATTTTGTTATGCACCGATTCTTCTAGGTATCCTACTGCTACCGTCGAGGACTTCCATCCTCCGTGACGCTTCAAAGTAGTCATGTTAGCCCCTGCATTGGCCAAAACAGTCGCCGAAGACCTTCTCAGGCAGTGACCGGTGTAGAGCGCTGGTTCCACCAATTTCAAAAACATTGCAATTTTTGAAGGTATCTTCGACAACGTATTTAATCCCACACATTGGCTGGTACACCTCCCATCCTTGTGAAGAACAAAAAAGCGGCTAGAACTAGTATTCTTTGGTCTCAAAGACATGTATTTTTTACACAAATTGATCGGGTTGACTGGAAATCCTTCTTCAAGTATGGTAAAACTTCTCGATTTCTTGGTTTTAGTGTCTGGCAGAACTATGTAAAAATATTTCCCTTTGTCTTGAATATTTTCTATTTTCAAATTGACTGATTCATCGCATCTACAAGCACCGCTAATCCCCATTATCAGAGCCACTTTCATCAACAAGTACTCGTCATCGGGAGCTTCGTTCAAAAACTTCTCTATTTCAGGTCGTTCTTATGTCTTGGACTTCTTTGGTTTGAATCCCTGTGATTTGCTTTTCAAAAAGCTCGTGAGTTTGCCATATTTCGAAATGTCGATTTTTTTAAAAAGGTGAATAGTCGAGCGAAGCATCGAGTATTTGGTCCACAGCGACGATGGGGCTAATTTTTTTTGCAAATGTAAAAAATAAGCCAATAGAACATTTCCGTCGATATCTTTTATTTTCCGTGAATTCATCCAAGACTCGAACATTTTGAACTCCTTGTCGTAAGCATCTCGGGACTTTTCTGGCAAAATCTGCATCGCCGCTTCTTCCGCTTCCGTAAGGATATCCTCAGGAACGTAATTTTCATCGATTTCCTCCATTTTCTATACGTTTTTTTCTTCAAAAAAGGTTTCTTTTACTGCAGGGAAAACTGACAAGTGTCAAAATTTATTTAAACATTTGCGACAATGTGTTATGCCCGTGGCAACTAAACAAACAACCTACCTTGACCAAAATGTAAAAAAGTCACTGTCAAGTCATTCTGACATATACAGGGTATTGAGACGCAAGTAGCTTTGATTTGATCACGAAACTTATTAATTATTATCTCATAAAAAAATGATTTCTTCCACTTGTTGGATAAAACATTGTATGCCACTCGTGTGTTATGTTTCCTAAGTCACTTGAGAATTTATACCACTCGACCTGACGGCCTCGTGGTATAAATCTTTCTCACGTGACTTATTTTCAACATAACACACTAGTACCATAAATAACTATATTTATTATTTATTCATACATCTATGTTTTGTTGCTGATGTTAAATAATATTTCATGTTAGTAAGTAATTTTCAATTATCATATTTATTCATTATATCCTTCATTGCAGTTAGTCTTGACAAAGAAAATAAACATTTTCGCAAGCTCGACACCAAACAAAGAAATTTAATAAATTGGTCACAACGACTGCTTCCCACGAAGATTGAAGAATATTATATATATATATATATATATATATATATATATATATATATATATATATATATAATATTATATTATATTATATATATATTATATACATATATATATATATATATATATATATATATATATATATATATATATATATATATATGTTATATATGTTAATCCATAACTCACTAGTGAGTTATGGATTATAACACACTAGTGTGTTATTTGATAGTTTACTTATCTGAAATGACATTAATAATGACAGTCATGACTGTCATGTGTTGGATAAAATAATAAATGATTCTTATCAATAACATGTTCAGAGAGACTACAAGATTTAACACATCTCCTACAATCACTTCTATATGAAGTGATTCTATCTTTGGGGCACATTCCTTGAGAGGAATAAGCGGTAATCCGTCTGGCCCCATAGCTTTCTTGTTGTTGATCTTTGTAGATCGTGAGCAGTTGCTGTAGTGTGAAATTTTTTTTCGCACAAAACGTGAAGCAGTTCTCGCGATGGCACCTCACATGATCTTTCCATGAGAGGAAGCTATTGGTGATGATACCGAGTATTGATATTGAGGACTACATAGGAACGGAGGTAGCTGACATCATGATATTGGGCGTTGTGTGATCTGCCTTCCTGGTGAAGATACAAGATTGAGTTTTTGTTGCATTGGAATGTACTGAGTTTTCAGGTCCCCAATTCAGTATTCTTGTCAGATCATCATTTGAAGGATCAACCTCCCTCCGAAATGAAGTGTACTATCAGCCGCGAAGCTATCGACTGGGCAGGAGGTCACATCCAACAGATCGTTGAAGTGGAGTAAGAACAGAGTTGGTGCCAATACAGATCCTTGTGTTACACCAGCATTGATAGTCATCTTATAAGATACAATTACTGCAATAATTGTAGGAATTGCAATAACTAATAGCATTGAACAAGTTATGTTCCTCCACTATCGAATTCCAAGTACCTATTGATCATTTTGGATATAACTCGATTTGAACTTCCGTTACTTCATGATCTTCAAGAACGAGAGAAAGGGATACAGTCGTGATGGTAGGCGAGATTTCAAAATCAGTTTTCTTGAGATTAATGAACTGATATATCAGTGGAGTAGGAGAACTCAATGTCATCTACACAAGATTGACGATTGAGATGAATATTGACGAGATTCCTCTGCCTTCACAACTACGGACTCAAGAATAGATTATTCAAATTCTTTGCTTGATTTCGGTAACGAAATCTGAATCGCTTGTTTCCTTTGTGTTTCAATCTCTCTATTGTGCATCTTGTGCATAGTCTCCGTTCGACATGAAATGATTCACCAACTATAATGCCATGAATAAAGGATCGACGTTGATTCACGTGGAACATAATGAGGATAATATCCTTCGGGGCTCACACAAGTTACCCCTGCGTATGCGTTGCGACGGTTCATAGCCAGCTGTGGCAGTTTGATCACAGCTGGAGACACTTTAATATCTAGTATAGCGTATGCTCACCTTAATCGGCGTTTGTATAAAAAAAACGGACTCGTTATTCGTGTTCAATAGTCGCCATAAATGAGGTCTTCATCAAAATATTTCGAACGAGAAATAAAGTGCACCTTGAGATATCGCATATATAAATTATGAATCTTTCTACTCTGCCGAAGCTGATAGATATATATTTGTTGCCATGATACCAGATTTCACCTTGATATGAGCTATATTGCAAGGTATCTGATGACAAATTCATACTTGCCAAAATGAGTACTGTTGGGTTGGTTCAAAAATCTTATGGTTTCATTCGTGAAGACGAAATGTCATGGATGATTTGAAGTTTGTTGAATTTCTAGAGATCGAAATATACAATTTTGTGACATTCATGTCATTCCGTTATTCAAAATCGTTCTTCTTTTTATAAGAGAGGAGAAAAAAACGTTATTAGAAAAGACTAATTCGATATTCCAGTATAGACGTGGGAAGAGAATTTTTTCCTGTATGAAATTCCGTGTTCATGTGTTCGTGAACGGGAAATCGACGTGTGTCAAATTCAATAACGGAGATTTTCATGACTCCGGTATTTCAGAGATGTTTGTTGGCTTCATTCCTAATATAGCGTCACATTTCCTGATCCCGCAAAATCTAATCGCGTCCTTATATGAGGTAAATAAGAGGCAAGCCACAGAGCGTGTTTTTCTAGAATATGGATTATGTACCAATTAAACATCATCGGGCTCCAACCGGTCCCTCACAGTCCACACAATTTATACTCGAAACAGAATTCGACTCATAGGTGAATATTTGTATGAATTCTACTATATTTCCTCATATCAGCACTTTATCAATGGTAATTGATGTTCAATACACTATTATCATGTGAATGATCCAAACCATTCAGCAAATGATCTATAGTATCCAACTTTCAAGAAAAATTTACAATACTATAAGCGAATGCCCGATGGCAACGTCTGTGGCTCTTACGGCCGACAACAACAGCATGGTTTCGATTCGGAATATATCGACGTTATATATGCGGAACGCAGTCACAACTATGTGAAGTGGTGAATTTGAATACCACAGAGGCTAATCGTATACGCGCATCCGTCGTGCTGGACAAAATAGTTCATAAGTTACACTCACTCAGAACGTAATACCACTGTACAAGAAGTAGTTTATAATAATTGGAATATTACCTACTGGAAGTGGTATCGATCACTTATATGGGGTTACCACTCATATATAGTGTTTTCGATGGAACGAATCAGAAATGACCATTCATTTAGTAGAACAAGACTATATTTATTCAGTTAATGAAGACACCATAGAAATGACACTAGACTACAGCCTCAGAAGGAAGAATTTGTTCATTTTGTCATTTTACAAGATCTCAATATCAATCCACAAAATACCAATCTGGAAATGAAAATGATCCGAGAAGATACATGATGATTCTGCACTGAGTGTATGAACATTAAATGACTATATGTGGAAATTGTTCACGACTGCACAAGTGAACTTCCCAGCACATTCTGGAAGAATTGTCACCTGATCAAACCTGAGCCACATATATAAGCCAAACTATGCACGTCGAATTCAGTAGTTGGATCATCATGGTGGTTATAGGTTGTATTCAAGGGCTGGAAAGAATTGAATCAGAGATATTCAGAGTTGAAAATATAGTATGCAAAATTTTGTTGTTTCCAAGAAAGTCAGCTAGAGGTTCTTAGCGTACGGGGGACCGGAGGAAGCCACGACTCAAGTCAACATCGCATAGTCAATCGTAATCGACATCGAGGCTGTTGAAACTCAAAAAACATCTATTCGGGATATATGCTCATGATCACCCCCAAGTCCTTATACAGTGTCTTGTGATTTCTTTTTTTATTTTCGTTCACTCAATCATTCATGTAAAGGCATTGTGATATCAACTATTACCAGCTGGAATTTGGTATCCCTGGAGTCCTCAAATCATATTTCTTTCATCTGTTGATAACATGAAACAAAAACCTATGGAGTTCGAGGAATATTGTGTTAGCCAGCGGTGTTGGGAGAGAGTGAAGATATTGGAATTTTTATTGAGTGTTTTGGAGATCGTAAGCATCAGGAAAGACTTCAGTAGGGTAATGATTCCACCACTTTTTCGTTCGATCAGTAGTAGTGGAGCATTTCTTCAGCATGCTATATACATATAAGAACAATTTGCGTTGTCACAATATGAACAAGAGAAATCCGGTTGAAAATGAGTGAAATCAAAGTGAATGAAATACAACCACTAACACTTATCTAAAACAACTTTTCCCAGGAGCCGTTCGAAAGGGCTAAGGTTATCACAGTTTTGGATAGACCCTCGTACATATATTAATGATGATATAATAATAATAATAACGAATTTTATTCGCCATTTAGGTACAGTGTGTACATATGGTGAGTCATACAATACATAAGTCACATGATTGAGTTAAACCAAATTGTAGGACATTGAGTAAAAATAAACTGAATAACGATCGTATGTATTAATGAAATCAAAACGGATCTGACGACAGCACAACACAAGATACATATTTAAAAGTGAAACGATTGTCAGTATGAATAAAATCATAAGCTGAGTACAAATGAACCACGACCATATATGATTTAAATCATTGAATTGAAATTTCATCACGGAATAGGATGACAGCACACCACAAGTAAAATAATTCACAATAATGGATCATCCAAATATTCTTGATGGGAATAGTAACATTTTTCAGTCAGCAAACATTTTATTTTGTTAAAAAATATTCTATCACATTCAGAATTTTTAATTTCCGTTGGCAGTTTGTTGTAGAAACCCAATGCTCCATAGGGAGGAGGATTTTGGAATTTCGTGGTTGAGCAGAATACTGTAACCTCAATAAATTGAAACGCGATAATAATAAATGTGCATGTATATCTTCCTGCAGAAACAACATACTGATGCATTTCCAATACTCCCTGGGCTATATTACTATTAGCAAGGTCGACCAAATTGAAGATTTTGGAATCTATTTTGATACCAAAATGACTTTCAATCCTCATTTGGATCATGTAATGAATTTCGGAAGCAAAGCCTTGGGATTTTCCTGTAGAGGATGCAAAGTCTTCAACAACGAGGCAGCAATCAAATCTATTTATGATGCATTCGTTCACAGTTTACTCAATTTTGGAAGTGCTTGATGGAACCCACATTATAATACAAATTGATTGCGATCAGAAAGACTCCAGAACAGATTTGTGAAGTATTTGCACTTCAAAATAACTAAGACTCATGTAACACTTGGCATTAGCGAAATTCGATCTTGCTACAAAATACAGCTTCTAGAACAACGAAGGATAATATCCGACTCAGTTTTCATTTATGAACTCATAACAAACTGTTATGACTCACCCAATCTATTGTCATAGATATATCATCACATTCCTCGAAGGAACACTAGAAACACAAGATTATTTGCCGGTCCAAATTTCAACAAAAATTCAGCCAAAAACTTCCCAATTACTAGAATGTGTGATTTCTCCAACAAAAACTGTAGTAGCATAGATGTTCTCTCTATTACCTTGAATTCCTTTGAAATATCCGTGGAAAGAATATTCAACACATAGCAAATAATGAATAAGCAGTTAGTACGTACGAAATTTCATCAATTCATTTTCTCTTTCGTATCTGCTGACACCGAGTATTTCTGTAAACACTACTATTTGTGGATGGTTCTATTGGTATTCACCTGTTTGTATCCCGAATTCTGAATGAATAAATGAATGAATTAATGAATGAAGATCACAAATACGTCAAGGGATAACATTTCAAGGGATAACAGCCATACATAGTTTTCAACACATCGAATAGTTGAAATCTCATATTTGATATCGCAACGTATCAGGGCCATAAACCCCCTGTTCTGTTGTTGTTGGTAGTGCATTGCTCTAATTTGTACCCCTCAACATGAAATTCATACAATTCGATATCAGGTTATACATGTGTCTCACTCAGAAATATTATTTATCGATGGATGATGTTTGGTAGAGCGAAGTTCAACAAGTCTTGAACCTGACGATCTAGTAGTGACCAGTTCAAGTTCGTCTGCCAGCCTCAGCTGGTCTGGTTGGTCTCGTGATTTCATAATAGAAGAGAGTCACTTCAATCAAAATATATTCCATGTCATGATCCCTTCCAATAACCCAGCTATGCCAAGCTATGTGTGAACGAGATGGTGACAAGAATGGATAATAGCTGTAATTCCATTTTCACCGCCTCTATCACAAAATGAAGAAGTTATTATATTCCTGCGTTTGTCTTGAAAAAAAAAAAACATAACAACGAATCATCGACAGCTCAAAGTATATCCTCTCGAAGAGGAATGAATGTGAATATTCGATCATTTCAACATATCGTGTAGTTCGATATTGGAGCACAATTCTGAAACACAAGTTTCAATATGAAACTTCAATGACAACCATTTTTCATCTTCATGGCAACTGCAATTCGCGATTGTATCAATTTTTCCATCATAATGGATACATGAGTGAAAAATTTCTGGAAGAAGGTTATTGAATGGCATCAATATATTATGTAGATCGAATGAAGTTGTAATTCCTTTGTGCTATCATCTTCACCAAGACAAGAAACAAGAAATATGAACATTTTCGTTGCTGATCAAGCATTTGATATGTAGATCCTTGATAACTTAACAGATTCTTACGAAACTTTTTTGCAAACTACTCCATTTTTTCCACAGTCAACAGTACATACACATTTCCGAGAGAGCAATCCCTTTGAGAAATTCACATTCTAAATACGCACGGGCATTGGGCAGCACCAAATATCTTCTCCGTAGAGAAAGTAATGCTCCTGTGGAATCTGCTGTTGTCTGCCTTCTCATCATTCTCAATCTACAGGAGATGCTATAGAATGGCTGCATTGAGGAATATTGGAATATCAGGATCGTCTTCCAAATGGAATACTAATGGCCGAAGGAAGAATTGCGATAATGGTTCTAACAATTGAATGTTATTTTTGAATATTTTCCGTCGACGTCATTATTTCTCATGGGAGCGGAGAGTTATATTATGTATGGAGTTCGAGTGATTGTATCCAGAAAAAAATGGTAATATATTTGAGAGTTTTCTCTTCTTGCACTTTTTGTTTTTCGAGCAGAAAATGTGAATGATTAGGTTCCATTTGTTCCTCGAATATTTTACAGTCGAACAGTCCATCGAGAATTATGCCTTCGATTGTGATAATTTGAATGTTCAAATCATTATCCCCTATAGTTGATCATTATGTCATTTCTTACTGATATCCTCAACCTTTGTATTCGTCGAAGTTATTTTCCGGATGTTTAGAAGAGATCACATGTTTCACCACTGCCTAAAGTTACCAAGCCTAGATTAGGAAATAACCTTTCGAGTATTTTATTGGTACATTAAAGTATACCACAATGTAGTATTTTGGGCCCACTTCTATATACACTTTATACATCTAACGTTCATCGTCGTTTCTCTCACTGTAACTATTATTCATATGCTGATGATACGCAGGTTTATTATTCTTTCAATCTGACAAACGTTCAACATGCAAATGTGATGATGATTTGAGATCTATCAACACTTCGATCGCAATTTCAGAATCATGTCTTGAAGATGAATGCTTCAAAATTTAATGCTGTTCTATTAGGTGGCGAAAGTCAGAAGACAAAATATATGAGCCAGCTGCAAATATTCAATAGAAATGATCGAGTTGTCTTCAGTGAAGAAGTCAAAAATCTAGGTCTACATACAGACTCGGAGTTGAAGTTTGATGAACAGAGGAAATCAGAACAGCTAATGCTCCTTTTGAATTATTGTATCTTCATAGACATAACATGAATCCATATATTCATTTTCATCATTGTGATACAGTTCACGGAACTTTTCTACAAAAGTCAGATTCATATCACATACATGCAGAAGGTCCAAACCTCGTGTCTGCGTTGAATCCATGGATTGAGAAGAAAGCGTATCACACATGATATGAATGAAATGGTTGAGTATGTACGATCGCCGAGACTCCAGTTGTATAATCTTTTTCATGAGGTGGTGAGAAAAAAAAAAAAAACAACCAGAGAATCTTCCTAGAAAAATCAAATATAGGACTGATATTCATGATTTGTAATCAGGAAGAAACATGGTCATCTTTTTCCTACCAGATTGCGACTGTAAGCCATTCCATGGATTCACAAGATTTTTCTCTATCGTTGAACTCTTTCAAGAAAATGTTTTTCTCAGCAGTGAGATGAAATGAAGTATCTCATATCTTCTATTTTGAAAGTTGTATTTCTAATTACGAAAATGCAATATGGAGTTGATCTTTCCGAATGCTCTAGAATATTCATTTATTTTCGAGTTCTCCAGTTCTCTTCAAGGGAGTGTAGGAGAATTGGTCAATAGACCTAACATTTCACCTTTCGTTTGTCACTATATTTGTTTTTGTGTGGATTTCTCATGTAAGATATTGGTATCCTATTCAGTGATAGACAATAAACGATTTATCATTATTATTATTATTGAAGGTTTTTCTTTCGTGTTGTCAACAGATGGAAAAATATATCATCGAAATGCCAACTCACCAATATCTGTTTATTCCCCAATCGATTCCAATAGGTCTTCTTCGATCAGTCCGCTTCGGTTCCATTCGTCAAATGATGGTTTGAGTCATACGAGGGAGTTTTTGATATTTCAGAATTTCAAAAAGACTTTTTCAATTTTTCTGATTTCCATAAGTCAGGTGATTCCCAGTATATGAAGAATCGTTGTTATCTGGCATTTGGAGGCTGATATATCAATCAACGTCTTTGTTGAAATCTCATTGAATATTTGGGAAACCCCAACTCACTGATTTCTGTCCAGTCATGGAATCATGCTTGATGAGACATATATATGACTCGTCAAATATTCTGACTTGAATCTTATGCTCATTGGGAAGATGTGATTTCAGGCCTTTCAGGTCTCTTCCTCACTCAAGTGTCATGCTGTAATAGTAGAATGCTTGGCAGTCAGTAGGCTGTGGCTCTTAGACATAAAAACTTATATATATTATAGACTGCAGACAAGCTGTATAGACTTCTAGATCACCTTCCTTGGGTTCAGCAGTATAAACAGATGAGCCTAGGAATATTGGTCACATCACTTCTACAACTATTCACTAACTCGGAGTCATGAACATTGTTGAAGAATTTTTGATGATGATGAAGAGTTGAATCTGAATTCTGAAACTCTTCGACAAACTATTCTCCCAACTTGAGTTATAACTCAGTTGTTTGAAACAACGTTCTGCTGCTCATAGTATATTGATATGACCATTTGTATTCAGAAATAGAGATTATGTGGGTTGATTCTCATTATTGATCGAGATTAGTCGAGATTTTGTGTGTTCATATTCATACAAATATAACCAAAGTCAGTACCTGGAACTGATAACCAGAAACCCATTGATGAAGTATTCTATGTAGATATAACACTATGAAGCAATTCGATCTAGAAACTACATGAATTGCATCCATATATTATACTGCTATACCTAAAATTAGTTTTTCTGCCTTATTGAATGCTTCAATGATATAATGAAGCCTACCGTTCATTTCACATTTTCCACTGGTGGTTGCGATACATCACCAGAGGATCTTCAATAATAATACATCAACCTGAATAAAAAGGAACCCTCCACCCCTTGAGATTTTACTACACCATTTGGGAGCTTGACAAAGTTGCAAAGTGCATGACAATTCACATAGTTTCATATGTGTGTGTTTAGGATTCCTCCAGACCAGAAGGAAATGAGGAAAGTTGAAATCAAAATGGAGTTGAAATGAAAATCAGTTCGAATTGAATCAGTCAGTTGAGGGCATTCGAAATTTATCAAATGCCCAAATGTTTTCATTTATACCCGAAAGACCCCCCCCAAAAAAAAATTCTGAGAATTTAAAAATGATTGTACCAACATTCTCGAGTATCTAATCCTCTGCTACAAAACTATTGAAAATGAGCGGTTCATAATCTTACTAAACGACCATTATAACTCTGAATCCAGTTGAATGATGGGAGATTTCGAGAGATATTTCAGAGTGGTACCACTCTATCGAAATATAATAACTTGCGGACCTAACTGTTCGAAAGTGCTTTCTGGTGCTTCTGGTTGTGGTGATTTTTACGTTATTGTTGTCGTTACCATCAGGATACTTTGAACAGTCCATCCCAATTCGCTCATCGATTTTCTGAGAGTCTTCTGTTTGCTCTTCTTCTACGGTTTTTCACTTTTCGAACTTCTGCCGAGAATAGAATAATTATTCATCTTCCAATGCACTAGTCCACGTCTCACCAGGATTCTTGCATAGGAATAATTTTTCCGACTGAATATTGTCTTCAAGAATCAATGAATGCTCTGAAATCTTTGGATCACAAGGAGCAGTATGAGCATTTTTCGAAATTAAGTCCTGTGGCAACTGCGAGTAATTCATTGAGGAAGAAGGTGTTTACCCTGAAAGATTCAAGAAATCAATCATCACACTACTGTTGAAGGAAGGCGATATATCCGTCATCCCAAAATATCGTCTGATCTCTCTAGTTACCTATCTATCGGAAGTATTTGAAAAGATCATTAGAGGAAGAATCGTTACTTTTCTTAATAAATATGGACTAATTTCAGATAATCAATTCATTTCAAATCATCCGAGCTCTGAATGAAAGCAAACCGTCCTTGTGTGTATTCATAGACCAATCCAAAGCCTTCGACACTGTCAGGCATCATCTTCTTCAGTCGTTGGAAGATATTGGAATGCGAGGTTATGAGGTGAAGCTATTCGAGAGTTTTTCAACAGGAAGATCTCAGGCAGTGAGAATAGATTATGTACTGTGCAGAGAAAAAGTTATAGACTGTGGAGTACCTTAAGGGACCGTGCTGGGACACTATCCTATATATATACAATATTGACAGACTCTTCTCATTGAGCAACAATGACAATTTAGTTGGATTTGCTTCTATGAAGCAGATGACTGGAATTCACTGGAAGAAAAGGTAGAAACAGAGTTTTCTGAAATAGGACTTTGGTTAGATGAGAAATTATTAACAGTCACCCTAGAAGAGACACATTCCTTACCATTTTGTTATAACTTAGCTGGAATACCTCCATTCAATCACTCAGTAGTCAGGAATGGAACACCTTCTCACATTATCGCCGAAAAAAGAATTGCATATTTATGAACACTGATTGATATGCATTTGAAATGGGATTTACACATAAAGTATACCGTCAACAAATTGAGAACTATTTGGTTTGAATTCAGGAAGCTCAAGAAAATCCTACCACCGAAGCACTTGAGAACTATGTATTATTCACTAGTAGAATGCCACATTCGTTATGGAATAGCAGTTTGGGGAAACTTTGAATACACACAGACATACATCCTATCGAAGTCATTCAAAGACGTTTCCTCAAATTGATTTTTTCTAAAAACAGTAGATATTCTTCGGATACTCTATACACGGAAACTCAAATCCTGGACGTGAGGCAGCTGTACTTTCTATGCACAAGTATCAAATATCATGCAAACAAGCATACGGCATTGCTTCCCTCACATCAATACAATACTCGCCAAAGAGATCATTACGTCACTCCCCTGATGGTTAGAGTATTTGCTCAAAGATCGTACTCCTACTTCGCTCCCAAACTCTACAATATTATACCTGAAACCATAACATCCATACAAGATTTATGATATTCTTTGCACATTGTTTCATACTTGTTCAAACATTTAAATAATCCTCGAAACAAGTGTTTCACACTAACCGGATGATAATTTTTTTCCTTTTCATTTGAGGAAACAAAAATAGAAACCGCTTCAGCTAATCAGCTATTAGCGGTCATAAACATTGTTATATTTTTAACAGGAAATGTGATTCTTTGAGAAATGCAAACAAATTGTCGGTGGTACAGTTGTTAAAAATTTCACTTAGGTCACTAGGTACAGTGTTTCTTAGTCTTTCGGCTACAAAGAGCGGAAATCCCACTAAAAAATTTTTAGTGGATAATGGCACTTCACACGCGAAGCATTCCGGTTGAGGGTCCTTGGTGAGTATATGTTCGTGGGTGATGCGCGTGTGGCCGAGACGAAGTCGGGTGAGGATTACCTGGTGGAAGCAACTGGGTGATGTTTCTGACCATGGTTGAAATGTTGGTTCAACCTCTCTGAGTTTCGATGTTTTCAGCTGCCATGCCCGGTTCCATGTTTCGACAATCTTGGAATGAAAGAAATGTTTCAGATCTGTTGCGATGGTATCGATACAGGGAACAAGTGTTGGATCTTCAAGGGCTTCTTTTGCATATTTATCAGCCAGTTCGTTGCCGCTTATGCTAGTATGAGAAGGGACCAAAGGAAAACTACTATCTTGTTGGCGAGTACTTTCAATTCCCCCTTGATAATTTTGGTCAGTGGGTGATGTGGATATGTCTTGGAAATACTATGTAGAGAGTTGATAGAGTCCGTTATAATCATAATATTTTGTGCAGGTGTCGTTCTTGTGTAACAAAGATTCGAAGATGGGTTGGATACTGGGATATAACGGTCTGGTAGTTGACCTGGATAAGTTGATGATTTGTGTCTTCTTTGTTTGAAGAGAGAAGAGTTGTGTGAATGGAGGCGGGTCGTGTTGGAGGGATTTGTTGAAGTTGAATGAGAGCGAGCGAGCGTTTGATTCTTTCGGGAAATGGAAGACGAGTCTTCGCATGTTCATTGAATGATGTAGTTAGGTGGATGTTTCTAGCTTGACGTTTTGCTGCATATGAGAGACTTAACTCTTGCCTTCTCAAATTCAAGGGTAGCTCACCGATTTCGCAGTGTAGACTGTCCATGGGGGTTGTTATGAAAGCGCCAGTAATAATGCGGAGTGCGTTATTGTGAATTCTGTCTAAAACTTTCGGAGTTGTGGTGGATGCAGATGAATAGGCTATGCAACCATACTCTAACTTCGATCGAATCAGTGTTCTGTATAGGGTCAGTAGCGTTTTTCCGTCTGCACCCCATTGTTTGTTTGCAAGACATTTCAGAACGTTCATGGGTGATAATTGATTGATATTCAACTTTTTATACAATATTTTATATTCCATTCATCAACTAATTTTCTCGGAATGAGTGTTTCATCACTCATTGTATGTTTATTTTATATAATAATTATTGCGTGAAATGAACATTATTATCATTATTATTATCATTACTATTATTATCATTATTATTATCATTATCATTTTTGTATCAGCATCAAACGGGAGGATCCATTTCTGAGAATGTCAGGTGTTATACTTTCCAAGGCATCATTCGAAATTGAACAGAAATCATCTCGTTTGAGGGGCAATCCAGTATTGCTTATTCTATATGCATAAACCACTTTTTTCCAAGCAGAATTCACGTAGCATTGTGATAAAGTGCAACGAGATCTATTGAATTTCTTTTGCGGAACTCGCTCAATGCCATGGTCAAGTGTGAGTTATGAACATCACAAAAAACAATTACAGGAAATTCAATTTTCTTTTCTACAAGGATGGAACACATTGGCGAAATATACGGAAAAGATTTCTTCAGTCATCCAGCCATTATCTGACATGTTTGATAAAATGGAAGGGGATCCCATTTTTCTTCAAATATGTATTTTTTTTTTATTTTACTCAATCCGATAATGTCATTGCTGGTTCTTCGAAACACTTCGAAGCAGAATTCATCGATATTCAATTTCTTACAATCAGAAGGGCTCCTCGCATCGAAATATCTGATTCGTTTTGAATCAAAAAAAAATATAGTATTTGTCACTTCCTGGTCCCTATTATCATTTTATCATTCCAATGATTTTTCGTACATGAACTCCACACAAAACATTATATGACGAATACTGCTCCTCATGAACATAAATATTTGATGAATCAAGATTGCATCGTAGTTTACTGACTGTGGTTATGATATGAAGTTCCATTCGTTTTCGAGCTCAAATGCATTTGTCCCTGGAAACGTCAGTGGCGACGAATACTAGGGCATGGCGCCGTTTCAATGTACCAGTGTTCGTCATAGTTTTTCCAACGTTTCAAATTTCCATGAGAAGTAGCTTTCCTAATCATCCAATATCACAGTCAATCCATGAAAACTCGACTTCATGCTGTCAAATTCACTGGGAAATCACGTGAACTCGTTCTTCTGCTGTTAGCAACTACTGCTGCCACTAGTTGCTAACTAATTTAAATGAAATTTCCGTATAATGCGCATTATTCCTAATTGATGATTTCTTTGCTAGATAAGATAGGATTGTTGTGACGAGCACTAGGTCACTGACGAATACTGGTACTCATAACTCAATGATGCCATAGCTGGGTATGCGTCTTATGGCAAAAACAATATTATCAGCGAACCAAACATTTTGCGGAATCTTAGTCTCATCGTGCCTAAACAAACTCCTGGGTTGCTCGATACTTTCCATCTCTCCACAGCAAGGACAAATATTATGAAATACTCGCCTCTCCATAGAATGTGTACAGAATACAATAACCTATTGAATAAGCTAGACATCTTTCATTGTTCTATCTCTGCGATTGAGTCTTCTCATCTTCGTTGAGTTTATATGATCATCTGTACTATCGGATATCTCTCTATTTAGCCCTAGTAACTCATGACTTTGTTCTGTTCTGTGTATTCTGTGTTCGGTATAACCTGACGAACAGTGTAACAATGAATGAATGAATACATGAATGAATGAATAAATGAACAAATGAATGAATTAGTCTGGGAAAAACTATGTTACAGAGTTCCTACGGTTGGGGAATGGTATATTCATGACCATATTGATGTTCCACCAACAAAGTAGTCAATAATTTTGTCTGTCATGGAGAATCGAAATAATCTTGTTTTTTGAGCGTCCTGACACACACTTCCATCCATATGCGTTGAACGAACAAGCATTCCACTCGAACATATATACAGGATTGGAATAAATCATGGAACCAAGTAAATATCTTTTAAACGAAAAGAACGATATTTATGAAAATTTGCAGGTGAGTGCAATGCAACAAAATGCATCTGATGTACATTTTTTTGTTAATATACTTCCGGTTCAACCGGAGTTGCCATCAACTCCTTCAATTCAGATGGGACACCCTATAATATCTTCACAGATTTTGGAAAAGCTTGTCATTTTGAATTCATACAAACTGAGTTGAGTGGGAAAAAAATTGTAAGAACAATATCAATATCAATATCAATCGATATCAATATCAGTTTATCTGAAAAGTGTTTTGGGAAAGTTTTTGCATAGTCCGATGCAAAAAACTGAGATCAGGTTGATTAAAGTACTATATTCCTCTTTTCTGCGATTTTCTTCACACTAAACTCAGAATTTATTAATTCAAAATAACAAGTCATCTCAAGATCTGTGAAAATATATAGGGTGTCCCAATCAAATCAAAGAGGTTGATGGCATTTCCGGTTGAACCAGAAGTATAGTATTAACAAAAACATGTATATCACATGGATTTTGTTCCATTGCACTCACCTGCCAATTTTCATAAATATCGTCCTTTTATTTTCAAAGATATTGACTTGATTCCATATTTCATCCCAACCCTGTATAACATACGTGTGAAATCAGTTGATATGCTGCTATTTCGTTTTTTTAAAAATACCGATTCAATCTCGGTGTAATTTGATTCTCGTCATAGTGTCTCTCCTGATATATATTCTTCTACACTATTAATCATGGACAATTCGAAACGAGCTCGTGAATCAACTGTATACAGTGTGTTTTATATCCACGCCTCAATGAGTTGTCTTTATATTCTTGAATGAGTTCAAATTTGTCACAATTAGAATTATAATTAGAATGACCTGACATTCGAATGATTTCCCACACCACATTCGACACGTTTAATGAAAAACGCTTTGCCTCATCTCATAATAGAGAAATCATGTCGTCCCTAGGATGTTCACTTAGCCAGCACAAAGTTCTGAAGTGCATACCTATGTGTTATATGACACCATGGGGATGTGAATAAGATATGCTCGTCTGGCGAAACGTTTCCCAGATTCACCAAAGTTCGTGCTTCGTGAATATCACAATCTACCTACACTACAAGCTACATTGCAATAATGAGAACGAATATCATGGACTCCCCAATTTCAGTCAGTCAGCCTATCGTGGACTGGTGATTTTCAGATGATGAGGAGAGGGAAAAAAACTCAACAAAAATGAATTCATATGAGAATACCGAAACGACAATTTCAGAAAATAACCAGCGACATATGATATATTCATTCGATATCAACACCATTGAGGGTCACAGAGAATTTTTCCGAATTCTCTCAATCACCTACTAAATATAATATCAAATGTTTGATTGATTTCAGGACAATTGAAGCCACGATTGAGAGGAGTATCATATTGTTCCCATTCAATTGGAGGATATCTTCATGATTCATTCGCAGAATAGGCAAGGAAACTGAAAAAATATGATCAGAGTCCGAATGATATATGATTTTTCCACTGACAATCTGAGAAAGTGAATGAATGTCAGAATATTATCTTGGGAGTTGGTACATCTGAGACAGAGTAACTTTACTTGATTGCATTCTTTCTTCAACAACTTCTGCTTCCATTTTATCGCGTTTTTTACGAGTTCAACGAGTGAACAAAAACGCAGATCGTAATGATGCGAGAACGAATACACAGACCCAATTTTCCCCATCGACGATCTGCGAACACAATGGGCGATGATAGATCGACCTCGTTCTGAAAGAACTCGACATCGAGAAAAATGTTATTCATTTCTTAACGAGTTTCGATTCGACGAAAAAACGTTATTTTCATCAGAGAGCCTACTGGAAAGATTCAGCATTCGATGATACTGACGCATTGGATTCCGCTACGAGACAAGTTCCCTTTCCTCGGGGAAATAACTATGAATATTGTTGAAATTTCGAAGATCCTGGATGTTCATAGAACCTCTTTCTGGAGGATCTACGATGCTGCTCCAGATGCTTCACAGTCTTCACTGTTGAATATCACATGAATGTATTAGGACAAATTAACATGTATTGTGGAACCTGAATACGGCCCTGTTCTTCCACCATGACAAGGAACTTTTGACATCTGTTTTCGACAGATGATGTTGTTAGATATATCAAGGTAAATAGTGAATCAGAAGTTGAGAGGAAATAAAGTATTTCGGAATCTAATCTAAACACATCTAATTATTTGCTGGTCATTAATATACAGTTCTTCAGGTTATGGGCCCAGACCCCCAGTGACCCAGTAGTGAATATATATATTTTGGCGGAAAAAAACAAGAAATTAGGTGTGGAAAAGTCTGGTAGAAAAAGCACAGAAATTTCGAGTTTTTAACAAGGAAAAACTCTTGTGGAAGCAAACGAACGTGTGGGAAGTTACCGCAGAATACTACAGAATGATGTCGACGGTTACACAGAGCATAAAGCCGTTCGATGGTACGAACTATGAAAATTTGGAATTCAGATCAAAACTACTCCTGGAAGATCAAGAGGTATTGGAAACTGTGACCAACGGAGCTCCTACAGAATCCGCTGCATTAGCTGCTTCCAATAAGGAGGATCTGAAGGCTTGAAATCTCATTGTGAATTGCCTTTCAGACAATGTATTGATTATGGTCGAAGACAAATCAACTGCAAGAGAAATAAATCATGAGTGAATTGAAGGGCACATATGCTGAAAGTGGAATAGCTAGTCAACGCAACGCAAGTTAAGAAACATGAGATACTCAAAAAATTCTCCCCTGGATTATTTCTTAGTAAAATTTGAGAAAAATGTGTCAGAGCTGAACGGATGTGGGGGAAAATTGTCAGATGGGAAGGTTATAACACAGTTATTATCAACAATGCCAGATGAATATCAGTCTGTAACAACTGCCATAGATATATAGATATTTTGTATAGATATTTTGTCACGATAACACTAAAGTGACATTTGATTTCATTGAAAGTAAGCTGTTAGCTGAAGAAGCAAGACAAAGTGAGAAACAATAAGAGGGTGATGAGTCACAGGCTTTTGGGGCACAGCAATACCGTAGGCATTGGAACAAATTCGAAGAAACTGGTAGAATACAAAGTCAATCAGGTACAAGCGGGTTCAAGTACACTTGTCACTTGTACAGTTGTACACTTTCTCATTGATAATGGCGCAACCATTCACTTTATTCGATTTTTTTATTGAAAGCCCTTTCGGAGAATAATTTCATGGAAGCTAGACAGATTGATCACAAGATAAACGTTGCCGTGGGTGAGTCAATCTTAGCCACAAGACAAGGAAAATTAAGGTTGGTAACCAGAGAAAACAAACATATACTGAAGGAAGATGCGATGGCATGTTACAATCTCTCACACAATCTTTTGTCGGTCGAAAAGCTTGGAGAAAAAGGTTTAAAAGTGGCATTCGAAAAAGGTCATGTTGAAATAGAGAAAGAAGGAAAAATTGTGGCACTAGGAGAGTTGAGAGGAAACCTTTATTATTCAGAAATGATTCTGAAAGTAGATACCACAAGTTTGACAAGTTCTGAAAGAAACCTGTTGCATAGACGTATGGGTCATTCTGCAAGATATCCAACAGATGATGATATCTGTGAGCCATGTCTAGAAGGTAAGCAGACAAAATAACCTCATAGAATGATTAGAGACGATTCAAAGGCAAAAAGACTTCTAGAAGTAGGGTCAACAGATGTTTGTGGCCCTATATCACCACCTAGCAGAGACAATAAAAAGTATTTTGTCTCATTCATAGATCACTTCTTACATTCTGCATGTTGTTACACCATATGGAATAAATCAGAAGATCTGGATAAGCTGAAAGCTCATGTAGCTTGGTCACTATATGGGGGGAGTATGTATCCAAAGATCAACAAATACTACAAATCTACATTCTGTGAAAAAGAGGGTATTGATATACAGTATACAATGGAATATACTCCACAACAGAATGGGATTGCGGAGAGGTTCAACAGAACAATACTGGAAGAAGCCAGATGTTTTATCTTTGATGCTCAAGTAGAAAAAGACTTTTGGGAAGAAGCACTCAAAACATCAGTTTATTTATATAATAGAACCAAAACATCAAGTTACAAAAAGGGGAAATACCAGCCAACATTTGGTATGAAAGGAAAGTTGATTCGAGTGAGATTAAAGTTTTTGGGTATGAAGCTTTTTTACATGTTCCCAAGGCAGAGAGGCATGGAAAACTGGACAGCCGATCACAGGAAATGCTGATGATGGGATACACCAGTACCGGTTATCGTTTATGGGACATGGAAAAACAAAAGATAATTGTGGCAACAAATGTTTTGTTCAAGGAACAAGAGGACATTAGGAACACACAAAGTGAACAGAACATAGAGAAAGAAATAATCGAAAATGTAATAGGAGAAAAAGGACGGGACCAAGATCTCGAGAAATTCGAAACACCACAATACCCTATAGTTGATATACCTCCAAGAACTATCCGATCACCAAGAGAGGAAACAACACTTTGGAATAGACCTCAAAGACAAAAACGATTACCATACAGACTTCAGGATTATGATTCATTTTTCAGCTTTTAATGGGATTTTCTCTCCTCGTTTCTGAAAAAATAGAGTAGAAGTTATTAAAAATTATTACAATATGTTTGTAGTAAGGACAGATTAAGGATCTGTCCCAAAATGTCACTGCGCTTGAAATTAAACCTTTAGATACCAAAAAGAGAAATTCTCTATCGGTCAGTGACATCTTGTTTTCGGAAGAATTTGGAAATACAAATATATTTAATAATAATAAAACCTCTACTTATCTTGGTGGACGTTTCGGGAACGAATCTGCTCCCGTTCTCAACACAATTGAAATATTTTTCTCTTCGAAAAATATTTCAATGTTTTTTATTTTGACACTGAAAAGTGACAATTTGGCAGACAGAGGAATTCTGGTTACAAGGTGTTTTCATTATTTGATATCGAATTTTTCATATTCAATATATCAACTGAACAAGAAGCAATATTATTGTCTCCGTTCAGGAGAATGCAAGCAGACTCTTTGATTTTCCGTTTTTGGTTGTTGTCTTCTTTTCCTATGATCTTAAAATCACTCCAATCGGCCATATGTTGTCCATTTTCAGTAAGGATATGCTCAGCTAATTTGATTTCAAGCGCAGTGACATTTTGGGACAGATCCTAAATCTGTCTTACTACAAATATATTGCAATAATTTTTAATAACTTCTACTCTATTTTTTAGAAACGAGGAGAGAAAATCTCATCAAAAGCTGAAAAATGAATGTACCACCTCCTCGAAGAACTTACAGACAGTATTCAGGATTATGAGTTGGATATGAATGAGGATATGGATCTCATTGTAGCTCTATCAGCTACAAACATCCCACAGACATATTTTGAAGCTGTTAAATTGTCATACGGTTGGAGGGATGCCATCCAGGAAGAGCTTCAAACTCATGAGGAAAATCGAACATGGGAATATGTACCAAGTGAAAAAGATATGGAGGTTATAGACTCGAAGTGGGTTTTTGCTGAAAATGAGAGAGATGGCGAAATCATAAAGAAGGCGAGATTAGTTGCGAGAGGTGTCTTACAAAGTAACATTGAAGATGAAATATAGTCATGTACATTGGCAAAATCTCTTTATGGATTACGTCAAGTACCAAAATTTTGGTATGATAAATTGGATCAACACTTATTAGAAATTGGATCAACACTCATTAGAAATTGGTTTCTTTGGATCTAAGGCTGATCCTTGTTTGTATTATGATCAAGATTCATTCTTATCAGTACATGTTGATGACTCAATTCTACTCTCAAAATTGAAAAAAAAATTAATGGATGGAGAGTTCGGTCCTGCACGTTGTTGAAATAACAACTATAACAGTCGGTCCCGAAATTATTCAAGATAATTAGTGTTCTAAATACCTCAAATTGTGGTGAATTGTGCAAACAATAAGTTGAACATACCAACTTCATCTGTGAGTATTTTCTCACACCCACAAAGCAATAATCTATATCACAATCAAAACAATCTCTACCTGGAGAAATTTATCAAGCACCTTGTCATTCTTATCAGAATCATCTATACCGAGTCTCACCAGGGGCGAACTCAGCACATGTATGGCGAATAAGATTGCAGGAGGAAACTATGGATGAAATCGACAATACAACACCCATCGGTGCGAGAATCGCAAACAATGCAAATTCCAACCTCAATAACACACCTCCAAATCTTACTCATCTGCACTCATACAAACACCACACCAACTCCCATCGAAAGATCAAGCCATTGTCTTCTCCTCTTTAGATGGATTGAAAATACAAGATTATTTGCTAAAACTCGGACCAATTGTCAATCCCAAAAATATAACTTTCTGCTCTCGTATTTCCAATAATCGAATTTGCATATATTTATCCAACAAAAAACTAGTGGATAAATTCCTAGAAAACCAAGGTGCAATTACAATCGATGGCACAATCATTCCAGCGAGAAGATTAATTACTCCGTCAGAAAGACTTCTACTGTCAAATGTGAGTCCCACTATCCCGCATGAAACTCTCACAGATATTCTCAAGAACTTGGGCCTGAAACTCATATCTCCAATGTCATGTTCGAGAATAGGCGCCACCGATTCAGCCTATAGCCACATTCTCAGTTTCAGGAGGCAAATATACATTTCCCCACCAGAAAATACAAAGTTTCCTGATTACATAGATCTAGAGCACGAAGAAGTTCAATACAGAATATTTATTTCACGCGAAAACCATGTATGTTATAAATGCAAGCAGCCGGCCATAATGCATCACAATGCAGCATCCACACAAATTCTCAGTCTACTCCTTCCCCCTCACACGATCAACCCACCAACTCACAACCTCCACACCTACTCTCTCAAATTTCACCATCACAACCTCAACCTACTTCATATACGCCATCAGAAATAATCAATCCTGAAAACCCAACACCAACACTCAACATCCAACAACAAACATCCATACATGATAGTATCTCAGACTCCCTTCAAATAACCCACACAGACGTTACAACAAACAAGCGAACTGCATCAGATATACTGACACCTACCACAGAGGATCCCGCTGAAGTTTTCGCAACACCATCAAACGCACACGTTAAGAAACATAAAACTGACAAAAATCAAACAGATCTCAGCTTCAAGTTCGCTCCCAGCTTGAAAGATTTTATAGATAACCATCACCCAAAATATCCACTTGACAGTCAACAACTAGAAAACTTCATAGAAAATTCTCTCGGATCTACAGATTTAATTTATTATTGCCAAGGACTATACAAATGAACCTCTAACAATAATAGCAATGCTTGACGAAATTCACTTTCAACTAACAGAAAGGAAAACAAAAACCAGATGCACAAAATTGAAAACTAGATTACTTAAACAAATCACCACAGGGAACTTAGACACCGAAAGCGACTCATCAACCTATTAAACCCTGCATCTTCTACAAAACTATGGAAGCAAATGCAATAACTAATCACAATGTATAAAACAGTTATGCAATGGAATCTTAATGGATTCCGAGCACGACTACCCATGCTCCAAATCTTCATAAGCCATTATTCACCAGATGTTATAAGTATACAGGAAACAAATTTCAAAGATTCCCATTACCAAAACTTAAAATCCTATTATGTTTACCATAAAAATCGAACAGACAGAAATCATGCATCAGGATGAGTTGCCATCTACCTGAAGTCCCATCTGATCTCAAAACAAATTTCTCTGATTACACCATTGGAAGCCGTTGCAGTAGAAATTGGCTCCCCACAAAAAACTCATATCTGCAGCATCTATATCCCTCCGAACTACGATATGGACGAAAACCAAGTTCGAAATCTAATTGATCAGATCCCTTCTCCCAAAATGATTCTAGGAGACTTCAACGGTCACAACATTATTTATTTATTTATTTATTTATTTATCATACACCACTCAACAGAAACCATTTACAGAGTGGGAGTAATCACAAAAACAAGAGAATATACAGGATGGGTATACACTACTGAAATTGACAATATGATGTTATAGAGTCATGACGCAATTCAGTTAGAGCAGATTTTACGTATAGTGTTCACATTCGTATTGAATAAATCAAGCTGGTCACTGAATTTGTTGCATGTATTAGACATTCTATATATTGGTGAATTCAGTAACACATTAGTTCGGGGGGTTGGCAGATAGAATAAATCTGTTCTGCGGGTAGTCAGCCGAGGAATGAATATGCTGAAGTTTCCAAGGAGGACACAATCATTAATCATATTATTCATCAATTTATATGTGAAAATAACAGCAGAACACTCTCGGCGGACATCCAGACTACTGACCCTGTGCCTGTGGAGTAAAGTTTCGTGCGGGGTGCCCATTGTGGGATACACGCCATCACATTTGAACGAGAGGTACTTCAAGAAACGCCTTTGCACAGATTC
The DNA here is from genome assembly GCA_963576655.1 of Gastrophysa polygoni. NCBI lineage: Eukaryota > Metazoa > Arthropoda > Insecta > Coleoptera > Chrysomelidae > Gastrophysa > Gastrophysa polygoni. The sequence goes on from OY755092.1 coordinate 1,958,409, forward strand.
TAGTAGGTCAATGTGCACCAGGTATAGTGGCGACCAGACTATGGAAGCATATTCTAATTTAGACCGAGTGTATGCATAATAGAGAGTTTTTAAAGTTGAAACTTTCTGAAAATCTCTACTATTTCGAATCAGAAAACCATAGAGTCGATTCGCTGCAGATACCATATTTTCTATATGAGGGGTGAAAGTAAGTTTGCGGTCGAAAGTTACTCCTAGGTCAATCAGCACAGTAGGTCTATTCAGAGTCGTATTGTCGATCGAATATGGATATGATGTGGGTAAAGATTTCAAGGTGAAAGACATAACATTGCACTTATCAGGATTAAGGGGTAGCTTGTTTTCATGGCACCATTGTACTACATTTTCTAAACTATTCGATAATCGAATGCAGTCTTGAATGTTGGTTATCTCACAAAATAATTTCATGTCGTCAGCATACAAGAGATACTCAACTTCAATAATGTCTGTTATATCATTTATAAATATGTTGAATAACAGGGGTCCCAAATTGCTGCCTTGAGGAACACCAGAGGAGGCTGAGTATTCCACCGACTTAAAGCCAGCAAAGGCAACATATTGTCTTCTGTTGATTAAGTACGAGTTGAATAATGAGATCAAAGAGTTAGAGAGACCAAATGAGGCAAGCTTATTCAGGAGCAAACAGTGATCCAGTTTGTCAAAGGCCTTAGAGAAGTCGGTGTATATAATATCAGTTTGATTTTGCCTATCTATAGTTCCCGCAATAAATTGTGTAACATTCACGAGATTCGAGACAGTAGAGCGTCCCTTCATGAAGCCATGTTGTCTAGGAGAAATTAGGATACTCAGATGATTGTACAGCCTATTGTAGATGACTATCTCAAATACCTTACTGAAATTTGATATTATTGAAATCGGTATGAAATTTTCCACATCAGACTCGTTTCCTTTTTTATAAATCGGGCAGACCTTGGATAGCTTCCTCGTTTCAGGGAATGTGTTGAGTTTCAGACATAAGTTGAGGAGGATAGTAAGCGGAAATACAAGGAGCTGAGCACAGTCCCGGATAACAAACCTGTCGTCATTTTTGATTTAATTTGTTTGAGAGCTGATAATATCTCACTTTCAGAGAAACAGGGTATGATCAAAATGTTATTATTGATTGATATGTCGTTGAGTTGAAATGTCGAAGGTGGGCCGTACGATCTTGCGAAGAAATCAGCAAAGGCATTTAAGATAGTTTCAGGCGTGTCGACCGTTGTTCCTTCATAGGTCATTTGGTTAGCAATACGAGATTTTCCATTTTTGCTGTTAATGAAACTCCAAAATCTATTGGGATTATCGATGAGGTCTGTTTCAACATTTTTGATATAATCTTCATAGGCTTCATTAATTTCTGACTCGATGTCCCGCCTCAGGCGTGAAAATTCATTATAAACTATAGGATCATTGTTCTTTTTATACTCACGATGATATTTGGATTTCTCTTTGATCTTTTTCATGATTTGAAAATTGAGCCAAGGAGGGTAATTAGCTCTTTTCCTTGAAGAAGTGAATTTCGGAACATATCTATCGAACACATTATAAAGCTTACCGTAGAAATAGTTAGTTGCATCATCCACATTTTCAAATACTTTCAAAAAGTTCCAGTCAATGTTTTGTATTGTTTCATACATTGGTGGAAAATTTGCTTTACGAAAATTATATGAATTAATGTAGGAACTGTTGAAGTTGTTCTTCGAGTTGGAACTGACATTCGAGTTACAATGAAAAATTAGCGCAGGATGATGCGAATCCTCAGGCAGTAATGGGTCCAAGGATCTTTCAACTGAACCTCTATCATTGTACAGTATGAGATCCAATAATCTGCCATGATCATTAACAACGTCGTTATGTTGAGTTAGATCAAAAACTCCAGCGAAGTTATTTAACAGTGAGACTTGTAGTGACAATTGCGAGCTCATCCTAAAATTTATATATGACGTAATGTTAAAGTCTCCAAGAAAAGGATTTTGCTTTCATACATAAAGTTAAGTGATTCAAGACCTTCAAATAATAGTTCATAACCATTATTCGAGATATTTGGTGGAACGTAAATTGCAATGACATAAATTTGGTAGGACTGTGTAACGATTTTCACGATTAATATGTCAATGTTTGCGAGTCGTTGAAAATAATTGTTTCCACCAATGTCAACATGGGAGGACATTAGCAACTTATCGACCGCAAGAAGAACTCCTCCCCCTCTCGAACAATTCATAACCTGAAAATTTCGGTCCGTCGTATAGACGTTATAGGAATTGCAGATTATTTCAGAATTATTAATTGACGAATCTAGCCATGTTTCAGTGAGACCAATAACCGAAAACTTATTCACGTGGGACGCATTAAAAAGCTGAACGGTTTTTGTTCTCAATCCTCGACAATTTTGATAGTATAGTGAGAAGTCCCAGTTATCGGCTGACAAAGAAGCAGACTCATTTTGTCTAGATATACTCGACGACAAAAGAGAGGACGTTGATTGCTATTGATTAGCGAGAATATTCGATTTCAACGTGTTTAAGGCTCTATTGTAGGCAGTACTTTTCCCCCGCTCCCAAACAGCGTGATCGATTTCGATGGTGTTGTTATTTTTGTTGTTGTTGTTATTATTGTTATTGAAAGTTGAGAACAATTAGAGCATTTACGAGATTGTGAACTGCAATGTTTGACATCATGATCGCCACTACACAAGGGACAAGAGATTGATTTCTGACATCTATTAGCCGAATGATTGAAACCATTACATTTAAAGCAACGATAGACTTCAAGGGCGTCGAATATACTGCAACTGTCGTATGCAACGAACAAGTGACCAGCTTTTACAATTCTGTCATAAGATGACCTATCAACCCGAATCAATGCCTGATATACGGAGTTGTTTTTCTTGGTAGGACTAATATTCACAACTTTGCAGTCGGCACCATCTGGGAGTAGATCAGAGTTGCAGTTTAGAATGAGGTTCTGTAATGACTCGTTCTCATATTTTTCAGAAAGACCAACTACTCGCAATCTTGGATTCAATCCTGTAGTCACCTTAACTTCGTGTGTATCTGACAATTTTTCTTCAACTAGCTTTCTCAATCTTTCGTTTTCTTCCTTGCTCTTGCAGCCTACCACCAGTCCACCATCTCTAATATTACGAATCCTCGCCAAGTGAACTTGAGACTGAGCGGGATCCACGTTCTTCAGTATATCTGATTTCGTTTGTGCAACAGTTTGGTTAGCATTCTTGGGTCGTATTATGACAGCCGGATGAGTTCTGTTTTTTTGGACATCAGCGTATCGCGGAGTTTCGAAGGAAGAGTTCTCTTTGATAACTTTAGCAACATCTGATTTTATGGACGATAGCTGTTTTTGAAAGAGGGAAATGGCTTCATCAACTTTATTGTCCAACATTGACTTGATATCTGTCTCATTTACGAAGATGTAGCTGTCTCGGCAATCTTCGCACTTCGATGATAGTCCTGGTACAGCATTAATGACGGCTAGTATATCTATAGATTTACTGCTAGATAAACAGATCGAGTGGATTTGTTCTTTACAGGCTTCACAAGAAATACCTGGTTTCGTCCGACTGATAAGCGATTGACAAACGAAGCAATTTACCATATTGATGAGTAGGAAAAATGAGTTTTTCTAAGCTCACCGGCAAGCAAAAATAGTGGATGTCTCGTCCGATACTCAGGAGAGTTTCTTCATATGTGGGGTTCTCATAAAACCACAGTCATGGGGAAGAAAATTGCTAACGTAATAGATGATACTAATCTTGCTATTCTTAATAATGGTTCCAACACACATTTTTGTCTAGCCTCAGGTAGCTCATCAGCTATAGATCTTTCCCTTTGCAGTCCATCTATTTTAATTAACCATACATGGAGAGTTACCGACGATTTGTGGGGAAGTGATCACTTCCCAATTCTAATAACAAATGATAACTTCACAAAATATCCTTCGATACCTGAACCCAAATGGAAACTGGAGACTGCTAATTGGGACATTTTTCAGGAGTGTATTAAAAGAGATATATCGTCAATCTCAATGAATGACTCCGTCGATAACATTCCATCACAGTTCAACAATATATTGATTGAATCAGCTTGAGTAGCGGTAGGTAAAACAAAATACATTGAAAAAGACAAGATAGTACCATGGTGGAATCAAGAATGTGACCGTACAATAAAACAATGCAAGAAAGCTCTGAATACCTATAAACGGCACAGCACCATAGATGATCTTATTGACCTGAAAAGAAAAAGAGCCATCGTGAGAAAAACAACTAATAAAGCCAAAAGAGATTCCTGGCAAGAATACGTGAGCTATAAACGCCAATACACCACTACCAAACATCTGGAAGAAAATAAAAAGAATAACTGGCTCAAACACTCATCATAGTATCGAACAATTAGAAGTACAGAGAAGGAAAATCACCAACAATCTTGAAATATCTGAAAAACTAGCTGAAAACTACTATGAAATGTCAGCTGATTGTAAATATCATAATGATTTCTTGGCTTATAAAGCTATAGAGGAAGAAAACCCAATACACATATTCCCGAATATGAACGCCATAAATGTACCTATCTCAAGAATAGAACTATTCGAAGCCCTTGCCTTACTCAAAGATACCTCTGCTGGGCCAGATGATATTCCCGCCCCATTTCTGAAACATCTACCTGAAGAAGCACTAGATTGTCTTCTAGATCTTTTCAATGTAATCTGGACAGAACACAAGTTCCCAAAACTATGGAAATCAGCTATCATAATCCCAATACTGAAACCTAATAAACCCTCTCACAAAGCTGACTCGTATAGACCAATAGCTCTCACATGTATCATGTGCAAATTGCTGGAGAAAATAATCAACAAACGCCTCATCTGGAACCTCGAGAAAAACAATCAACAATGTCCACCACGGACAATCTTGTTGACCTTGAAACGAACATTAATGAAGCTTTCTCGAATAATCAAAAATGTATAGCTATCTATTTTGACTTATGCAAAGCATTCGATATGGCATGGCACCATAAAATACTCAAGACCTTGGAGTCTTGGGGATATCAAGGTAACGTTCTAGCTTTCATTCAAAACTTTTTATCGAACAGATATTTCCAAGTGAAGGCGAACAGCTCCCTATCGTCAGTCAAACATCAGCAAAATGGTACCTCACAAAGATGTGTGATGAGTTCCACCCTATTCCTAATAGCAATCAATGATATACTTGAAACGTTAAGAGAAAAAACATCCAGAGCATGGGCCGTTTATTACAGCAGGAATTAACCAAATTGGATTCATGGTCTACGAAAAGCGGTTTCACATTCTCACCAGAAGAAACCAAATACATAATTTTTTCAAGACGACCAAAGCAAATCCTTAACCTACCAATTTTGAAACTCAAGGAGCAAATATTGGAATACCATACAGAAATGAAATATTTAGGACTAATATTCGATCAAAACTTGACTCGGAAACCTCACATTCAACACCTACTAGTATCGTGTCAAAGAAGAATGAACGTTCTGAAATGTCTTGCAAACAAACAATGGGGTGCAGACGGAAAAACGCTACTGACCCTATACAGAACACTGATTCGATCGAAGTTAGATTATGGTTGCATAGCCTATTCATCTGCATCCACCACAACTCTAAAAGTTTTAGACAAAATTCACAATAACGCACTCCGCATTATTACTGGCGCTTTCATAACAACCCGCATAGACAGTCTACACTGCGAAATCGGTGAGCTACCCTTGAATTTGAGAAGGCAAGAGTTAAGTCTCTCATATGCAGCGAAACGTCAAGCTAGAAACATCCATCTGACTACATCATTCAATCAACATGCGAAGACTCGTCTTCCATTCCCCGAAAGAATCAAACGCTCGCTCGCTCTCATTCAACTTCAACAAATCCCTCCAACACAACCCGCTTCCATTCACACAACTCCGCCATGGCTCCTTCCTTCGCCTCTCATCAATTCAGAACTTCTCTCTTTGAACAAAAAAGACACAAATCATCAACTTATCCAGATCAACTACCAGACCGTTATATCCCAGTATCCAACCCATCTTCGAATCTTCACCGACGCCTCAAAGACAGAAAATGGTGTGGCTTGCGCATTTACCACAGAAAGTGTAACTGAAAAATTCAAACTACCTGAAACAGCAACCATTCAAACTGGAGAACTTCTTGCAATTCATAAGGCGCTTTGTCACACAAGAACGACACCTGCACAAAATATTCTGATTATAACGGACTCTATCAACTCTCTACATAGTATTTCCAAGACATATCCACATCACCCACTGACCAAAATGATCAAGGAGGAATTGAAAGTACTCGCCAACAAGATGGTAGTTTTCCTTTGGGTCCCTTCTCATACTGGCATAAGCGGCAACGAACTTCCAAAGTTGATAAAATTGAACTAATTTCTCCGCATAACTTCTGAACGATGAAAGCCACCCGATTGAAATTTTGTGCATGAATGTATGTTGTCAAAATACATTTTTTCGTCACACTTCCACATTTCTGATATTGTTATAAAGGGTGTTTTCAGAGGGTGAGTCATGATTTTTTGTAGAAAACTGTTTTTCCTGTATTATTTTCGGTAAAAAAAACAGGAGCATTCGATGGAGCGAAGAAAATTACATGAAAAAGGTACTCTTATTCAAATACAAAAAATTGAGCCGTTCGTGAGATATTTGAGTTTTTGTAGTTACATGATATCAGCAGATTGATTTTATTCACCGCGAGATTCATCGGTAACAATATTTTAGCAGGCCATGATGAATAATTTTGTTCTCAATTTTGACGTTCATGTCATCAACATTCGAGTCAACATTGTTGTAGTCGATTTGTTGTGTGGTTTTTCTGTGTCATTTATCACTGCGATTATCAACTGAGATTTTAAGAAATATGGCAGGTTATTCGTTCTCTGAACAAACTGATATGTTTCTAATGCTTGGCTTGTGCTTCGGAAATGCAAATGCTGCTGAAATATCGTTATACCGATGAATCTCGCGATGAATAAAATCAATCTGCTGATATCATGTAACTACAAAAACTCAAATATCTCACGAACGGCTCAATTTTTTTTATTTGAATAAGAGTACCTTTTTCATGTAATTTTCTTTCTCCATCGAATGCTCCTGTTTTTTCACCGAAAATAATACAGGGAAAAAAGTTTTCTACAAAAAATCATGACTCACCCTCTGAAAACACCCTTTATAACAATATCAGAAATGTGGAAGTGTGACAAAAAAATGTATTTTGACAACATACATTCATGCACAAAATTTCAATCGGGTGGCTTCCATCGTTCAGAAGTTATGCGGAGAAATTATTTTAATTTTATCAACTTTGGAAGGATTTATCTCCCTCAATATGCATTTTGGGCCATGAGTTTGAACATCAAACTACACTTATTTTTCAATGTTCTATCACCCCCAGAAAGCTCGGTACACATTTTTGACTCACCCTGTATACTCACCAAGCACCTCCAACCGGAATGCTTCTCGTGTGAAGTGCCATTATCCACTAAACATGTTTCAGTGGAATTTCCGCTCTTTGTAGCCGAAAGACTAAGAAACAATGTACCTAGTGACCTAAGTGAAATTTTCAATAACTGTACCACCGACAATTTGTTTGCATTTCTCAAAGAATCACATTTCCTGTTAAAAATATAACAATGTTTATGACCGCTAATAGCTGATTAGCTGAAGCGGTTTCTATTTTTGTTTCCTCAAATAAAAAAAAAAAATTAATGGATATTTTTGAGATGAATGATCTGACAAACAAAGATCATCTGGAATTTTCAGGTATGAACATTTCGAAATTTAATAATTACATCTTTACTGATTAGAAAGAATTGATTGGGAAGGTTATTTCTTTTTTAAATATGGAGAATCCAAAACCAAGGCAATTACCTGTGCAAGCGAACTCAATATTTAAGCCCCCCTCTGAACGAAAATTGGAAGACCTACCATACAAACAGCTGATAGGATCATTAATTTATATTATGTCAGGGAGTAGGCCATATATAAGTTATGCTGTAACCTATCAAAGTATGTTTCAGAATAACTATGGTACCGAACATTGGACATATTTGAAATATGTTCTTAGATATCTGAAGTTGACTGAGATTCGGATTTTAAAGAACAACTGGATGAAAATCAGCCTATCCTGAAGGAAAATGTTGACTCAGATTTTGCAAATACTTTGTCGATCGTAAGAGTATGAGTGGCTCTTCTATAAATCTGTACAATGATCTAATCTTTTGGAAAACCAAGAAATATGCTGTGGTATTTTTATCAAGTGCTGAAGCAGAGTATAATACTCTCTATCTGCCTGCGTCAGTGAATTTATTTTCATACCACGAATTCTAAGAGAAATTTCAAATCTAAATGTGTACCCTCCTCGTATTTTTGAAGATAATCAAGCATGTATCAAAATGTCAACTACTTTGGAATCTAAACTCACAAAACACATAGATATAAAACATTATTTCATAAGAGACTAGGTTAGTATTGAAAAAATTCAGATATTTCATGACCTACTGAACAGCAGGTGCTGATATATTTACTAAACCTGTGAACGGAAAAAAATTTAAATATGCTCAAGTTAGTTGAATTGTGATTCATTGAAAAGTATTAGACCTAGTATTAGTTGCGAAACATTTATGTGCTACTACTGATATTTGTATGTTACAACTTGAGATTTGAGTTATTTTGAAGTTCTGATGTTGAATTGAGGGGGAGTGTTGAATATCACATTGATGTATTAGGGCAATTCAACTTGTATTGTGGAGCCTGAATACGGCTCTTTCTGGAGGATCTACGATGCTGCTCCAGATGCTTCACAGTCTTCACTGTTGAATATCACATGAATGTATTAGGACAAATTAACATGTATTGTGGAACCTGAATACGGCCCTATTCTTCCACTATGACGAGGGACTTTTGACATCTGTTTTCCGACAGATTATGTTGTTATATATATCAAGGTGGATAGTAAAACAAGTTGAGAGGAAATGAAGCATTTTGGAATCTATACTTAACACATCGAATTATCTACTGGTCATTTGTATACAGTTCTTCATTCACAACCCGATTCGATTGATACACAAGGAAATTTCAATGAAATCAGGAGGATTGGACAAGAAATCCATTGAAGTCATCATTACTGCTGATTCCGGTTATATTGATATCCATATTGAAATGGAGGAAGCTGATGAATATGTCATGCGAATCACAGTGCAAAATCTGCTCAATTCCACTTCACCCGAAGTTCGTTCCAGATCCACGGAACGTTGAACTTCCAACTATTGAACTCCATACGTTTGGGAAAGATATTCAAGATTGTTCGAATTTTTGGACTCTCTCAAATAAATCCATAACGATGAAGAATCATGAAAAGGAGATAAATTCCAATAAATTCTACAAGCAACCATCCCCAAGCTAAGAGCACGATGGTTTGTTGATAGTTATTCTTCTTCAGGAGGAAATTACCCTGAAGCGATTGATCGTTTGTGAACGAGATTTGAGCGAGAAGACTTGCTGGTAGAGGTCTATGTTAGAGAGGTCATCAAACTTATCTCGAAGGATTTTCACGTGGAATCGAAACTTACCTTACTTCATGATGAACCGGAAGACCAATCACATTCTACAAATGCGCTGCGAAGATATATCTATCCTTCGAATCAATAAACGAATCTTGTCTTCCTGAAGAGATCATTCGTGTCTGACAGAGAAGCGATAATTTCTCCACCTTGGACCCTTCGATTTTCCTCCGCAATGGAGGCTAGCAACTTCGGATTCCGATAATTGAAAGTTCAGTATGAAGGAAGATAACTCGAATGGTGATTGAGACGAATCCACTGATATTGGCTATGAAGGTCGTGATAGAATCCTTGAAAAGGATATTGCCATTCATGATCAAAATTTGGTCACTGAAACTGATCCTTCTGAATCAAAAATTGGCAAAATCCTGGAACACACCAAAACTATTTCAAATCATACTCACACTGGAGTGAAAACACTAGCGGTTCAGTTACAAGGAAGAAACACGAGCATCGTTATAGCAGTCATTGATAGCGGTTCCGGAAGATCTTGATGGAAGGACCTGATAATTCCTCAGTGAACCCCAAAATGGCCTCCCACTCTCTACTTCTTCATTCATTAGATCTTTGAGTAACAAATAACAAAGCCAAAAGAACATCAGCAAACGAGTACGAGGAAGTTATAATGAATCTGTGATGAATATGATGAAGTAATATATCAAATTGATATGCTCAGGATTGAGGGACACCCACCACTACCGAATGAAATCAATTGGCAAAATGTAGGTTAGATTCGTTGATGAGAAAACTAGACGAAGACAGATTCTATCAAGAGTATGATTAACTTTTCCAAGAATGTTCATCCAAGAAAATCATCGAGAATTCCTGATGAAAAAAATTGACTCCGAAGGTTACTACCCACCTCATTGTCACGTAATAGAATTGACTAGCAGTACAACAAAACTTCATCATTCTTCATCAACTTTGAACAATGTTGGTAAAAATGTTTGAATTTCATGAATACGATACCTGCAGCTCTCTCAAAATTTCGTATGTCGAAAATCGGTGTTATTCCAGACATGAAGACGACATTCCTCCAGATATGTTCGAATGAAAATAAAAGAGATTTCATATCATTCCTGTGGTTCGATGAAGGGTGAGATGTGGTTCGTGGCTCTCATTTCATCGACTATGAGGGTGGTATTTGATATAACTTGCAGCCCATTCTCATTAGGAGCAGTGATCGATTCTCCATGAAATTATTGTAGAAGAATCAGAGCGATTTTCTTGAAGCACCATGAAAATACTGAAGGATAATTTTCACGTCGACAATTGCGTATTGCGTCACGAGTGTGAATGATTGAAAAAATACATATATTGTCTGAACAGGAAGAATCCCAATTACAAGACAGATTAGGTGTTTCAGTTGAGAAAAACAAATACAAATCAGTACAAATCATACAGATAATCTGATGGAATAACGAATACAATAATACAGATGATGCTAATACAAATAGTACAATTGTGTGCGGATACAAAGATAGGATATGAGGATGATTTTTGTGTGAAAGTTATGTCATCATGATGAACATGGGATTGATTGTTTTATATAAAATGATCGTTTCAATTTTTCTTCTTGGAAGAACCTATTGATTCATTATGCATGTCAATTTCAGAACACACTACATTCACTATTTCACATGTTGTATACGCAACGGTGATTTTACGAGAATGTTGGTGTTGGGTTGAGGTGAGTAAAAGCACGGTTCCTGTCTGCAGTTGCTACGAGGGATATAAAAATTCACTCGTTCCAATAATTCAAGGCAGTCAATTCATGAGGAAGAGCCTCATCTATTCATCATTGAATCGGAGGAAGTAATGGTGGAGGCAAAGTTCGATCTTCGAGGATGGAAACACTATCTATGACGACACGGAAGCTAGCTGCCAACAACTAACATAACCTGTATTAGAAACCCTTTGGTGAAGGCAAGCCGATATGAAACCATCTTCTGATAGATTCGAAGCCTCGAACACGAATCGAATAACAAATAGGGTAATTCTTTCCGTGGTGCATCGAATATTTGATACTTCAAGTTTCGCTGTACCAGTTCTCATTTCAGCAAATACCAAGATGATAGATGCATAATTTCTGAAATGAAAGGCAGATGAGTTTGCATATATCCAGTAATGCTAGTCAGTTTGCTTGTGCCTGAACGATTTTCCTGAGAGTTGAACCCACGTTGAGTCTAGTTGAGTCTACGAATCGGGTAACTATTCGATTGCTTCATGCGCTGCAAAGGAGGATGAGATACAAACAGAAGTTGAGAGAAGATTTGAGGAGGCAATTTTGCAGAGAATACCTCGGACAGTTGATGATCCGAAGGAAGAGAGTTAATGATCGTAATTCTGGAATCGGAGGAGTGATCTTGGTTGGGAATGATAGTTCCAAATTATCAAATCGGCCTCCAGCAAGAGTGGAAGAATTTATCTCTAGTAAAGACGAAAGAGAACTCTCTTAAGAAGTGGACAAAGCAGAAGGAAATCTTTCGAATATTTCATGTGATTTCATGCATCAACAAGGAAATAATGTTTATGAGGAAGAGGGAGTGCAGATGAGCAAATATGAAAAAAAAAATTGTCTCAGTATATTGTAATTGATATGTAATTCGCGTTAAGCAGGATCTTTCACGGAATATTAGATTTTCCATCTTTTGATTTCCAGTCTGCATTACTGTTAGATTATCACCCCGAACGGTGTTTCGATTCCTCATCACTCAATTTTTGCTCCTAGAGAATTAGAGAATGTTCAGATAGTACACAGCGCACAATGAAGCTTGTGAAGCCTCTTAGTTAACAACTCCAATCGACAATATATCCTTTCGTGATATATTTACCACATCAGCGGAATTTATAGTATCACGTCAATATATGTGAACGAACCTTCATCATGATAAAAACAAAACATTGTTGAGCATTCATTTTGGAAATCCTGTCCATGGATCAGAATCGAAAGTACCTCTACAGGATATCCCAACATGACTGTAGGTGTCGTTGAGCAATTAACACTGACTCTCTTATGTAGAATCTCGCTGTCCATCAACATAAGTGAATGATGAAACCTCAACGAATCTCTTTCGCACTCGCGAGTTCTTTGAATGAGAAGACTATTGAATTGTTTGATACACTTCGTTTGTGAAACGACCGGAAATGTTCTTTCCACAGCTATCAAGATACCCATTTTGACACCATCTCGTGATTTACGTGAACGGGTTTGAAGAAGTGATTAGGACTACGTTTTCAATTCATCTTTCACTCGATATCATTCAACTGAACAGTCCTCATACGAAATGTTTGCTCCACCGGAACGAGAGCTCTCTTCACGAGCTGATGATTTTCTTTTTCGTTCACGCTGCAGTTCGAGCAGTTTTCTACAGGATGTTGTCGAAATTCGAATCGGACATTTCTCAAGTTCCTTCTTGTATTCTCATCGGAAGTTGAAATTTGCTTCTTCCTTCTCATACTCCTGCTCCACTGTGAGTAGAGAATCGTCTATGGTATTGTGTAAAGCTTCGTTACGCTTCGAACCATCTTCATTAGATACTTATATGGAGTGACATTTCTGAAACTTTTTATTCTCAATATATTCCTTTCAATAAATGATATGAAAAATTGAAAAGAAAAGTCAGTTCAAAGTTTCGATTGTTTCCAAAGGAAACAATCGAAATGAATGGTGTTTGGAATTTTTGGAGGGAAGGAAGATGTTGGACTTCTTCTTGAAAGTAGATGTCAGCCTCGGAATCTTGAATGGGAAGGGTTCAGTGACAGATCATTTCGAAGGGCTTTATATTCGCTTTCTGACGGTAACCTAGTTCATTATTTTTTGATAAACTTGTGCTCGACAAAAACTGTTATGGACTAACAGGAGTGATTAGAACATAACTGCACTGAGATACATGGTTTTCAGGTTAGCATTTGAACAAATAGTATTGCATCAACTCTCCTCTAGATGGGAATGATCAGAAGATCGGATGGCATTATCCCAGCTCTCGGATAACAGGAATGAATCTAGTTTACACGTTTGATTTTTTTGGTCATTTTACTCTCACAAAGAAACTTCTGAACATCCATTCACGCGCTAGCTTATAACCTGTTTGAAATATTTTACATTCTGCTCTAGACAGTAGGAGAGTCTGTGTTCGGAGTCATCTCTGAAATTTATCAAAATTTCGGCGGGAATGGACCGACATGCTGCTGTGATTCGTCCTTTCAGTTCAACGGTATAAGCAGGTTGCGATTCATGAAAAAATCTGAGAGAATTGAATCTGGTGACCTCGGTGACCACCCAATTGCTACACTTCTGCTAATCCATGTATCCGGGAATCTCTCGTTCAACCACTGTCTGACGTAAAGGAAATAACGGGGTGTAGCACCGTCCTGCTGAAATTGTAACGAATGCTCCTGAGGAAGTAAATTACCGTCTTTGGTGATGAATTTGAGTTTCTAGCTCATGAGTTATCAGAGGAACGATAGTTCCTTCAAGCATGTCTAGATACAGATTGCGAGTCAAGTTTCCATCGATCTCCAATATTACCAGCCCAAACAATAGGTTTCTGTGGGTGTTGTGTATGCCCTTCTTGAAAAATGAGAGTTTTTGTCACTCGAGTAACGCCAATCTCATCTATCAACATTGCCTGCCATTCAGAAAAAATGAACATTCATCGTTGAAATAGATATTCAACATGAGTTTAGGGATGGTATTGACTCGATTATACATGGTTTCACTTCACAAAATGCTATTATTCTTCTGTCATAATCATCCTCATGAAGCTCTTGACGAATTTGCAACTCAAAAGGATGGAATTTGTGCATTCTCATTGATCTTCTTGCGGTCTCACGTGACATTCTTGTCTGTTCTGCTACTAATCGTAAGGAGCTAGTGGGATCTGCAGTCAATGTTCAGAAAACTCCAATTTCAGCTCCTTCATCTAGTACTCTGCGGTTTTTCTCCTTTTTATTTTCATACGAATCAGTTTCATACAACTTTTCTACCAAATCAAGCACATACCGGTGACATCACAATTTGGATTCCTTTCATTAAAGAGAAAAGCCGCCCTTCGAGCGCACTTTTAACCTCTCCATGATTCAAAATCATCTCAATTCGTTCTTGGAGAGTGTTAACCATTTTCACAGTTGATTCACCTATTGAAGGTATCACTGAACAGCTCGACAGATGAATCTGAATTAACAATGCTACCTAATCGTTTGAATTCGCTGAACATCTCTTCGCTTGGAGAACAAATAAAAATCCGATAATATACGCAAATGAACTATCATCAGAATTTCACTATCAAATTACTTATTGACGTCAATTTTGTGAACTTGATGTTGCCGCTACTGAGAAGTCAAGAAGATGTCACCTGATCTTCCAACTATTCTATCATCTGGCTGGTAGAGCTCTTCCGCGATCATTAGTTACAGGAATCCAAGTCATATCTACGATGGTCTGTGGTCAAAAGAGGGACTGTATCTACCCAATTCCTCCAGAAAGTTACTGATGGTATCAGAGATGATGTGAACAAAGTCGTCAATCTTACTGAGGATGTGATAAGAATGACGTACATACTACAGTCAGAACATTGATGACACTGATATCCAGGCTGTTTTACAAGATGGACGAATCAGGTGCTTCAAGACTAGGGTTGGTTGTGGCGCAAGCAGCTGGAGGGGGGCTTACTACATACCTGACAGATTAAGAGGCAATCAAGATGTATCCAGATTTTTCCTGGGCATATGTCTCATTATGCTTCCCTACCGAGTTGCAGAAATTCGTTGCTGCCCTAGAGATAGTGAAGGAGAACAAGGCTACGGGTTTCGAAAAGACTAAGGGGAAGCTGAATCTACCAATTTTAAGAGCTTCGCTTGGGTCAGTAAAGAACTTCTGATAAAGGCTGATGGGAGAGGATCCTTAGCTAGATACAGGGGCTGGGTGTCAAGAATAGCTTTCCAGGATGAAATAACGACTTTCATTGACAGTTATGTGATGAATTCAACAGAGGCAATTACTGAAGACCGTGTTGAAGAGCGACTAGGGTCCGAAGAGTTCCTGGCTGTTCTTAGAAGTGTGAGACTATAGAACACATCCCATCTCCTATTCCATCTCTCATGATAATCATATCTATCTTAGAGGACCAATACATATGTTATCCTTACAGATTAACAATGTTCATAATCGAAAAATTCGTACTAAAAGGAGTCAATACAATAATTTTTGTTCAAATACTTACCAGGAAGCCATGCATCTCAGTGTATGCATGTTCTAATTGCTCGATTTCAGTAAGGTATTTCAAGATAACTGTTCATCAGAAAATAATGAACCGGGATAAAGTTGGACGACTGGAAGCCCTTCTGATGATATGCCACTGACCCCCCTTCCCATTTGAGATTTCATGGGTGACA
Organism: Gastrophysa polygoni; assembly: GCA_963576655.1. Taxonomy (NCBI): domain Eukaryota; kingdom Metazoa; phylum Arthropoda; class Insecta; order Coleoptera; family Chrysomelidae; genus Gastrophysa; species Gastrophysa polygoni. Next base: position 1,974,436 of record OY755092.1, read on the forward strand.
TCCACCCCTCTTAAGGAGTTTGACCATGACCATTCCAACTGTTCTCGGAACTAGTAATGTAGTAGTATTCATTGGTGAGAAGATATTGATGGTGGGAAGTTTCAGAAATGTCACCCTGTGAACCAAGATCATATATAATTTGATATTGAAAGCACAAGCAGAGGACCATCGATAAAAAATATTAGATCTAGATTGACTAGCCATCGAATTCCATTCACAGAAATAACTGAAAACAGATATATCACTGCAAATGCAGTGCTCTTCGACGAGACGATGGATATTTGCACAAGAAATGCGAGTGTACATGTTAATGAATTGGCGAATCGAATTCCGCCAAAAGTCAGCGAAGAGCTATATCATCGAAATCGAATCTAAATCGAATATAAATAACAGTTACCATTTCTAGATGTCCTCATCGAAAAATCAGAGGACATTTTGATAACGAGTGTTCATCGTGAAAATATACGACAGATAACTCAATTTTCAATCAAATCATCATACAAGTATAGAGATCGGAATAATCAGATCAGTCCATGACAGAGCCAAATCGATATCTTCGAACCACCAACTGAACATATGAGAGATGTTCTATAACTCTACACTTATCCGGAACATATCATTGATTAAACAATACACCAAATTGAGAACAGACAGAATATACAATAAACACAAAAACAACCACCACTGATAACAAATGTAACAACAAATGTAATAACGAACGTGTTGGTGACAAGTTTCGAGTGAGAACAGTGTTCAAGACAGAAAATACAGTGAGATAGATTTCGACTCATACAAAACCGAAAAATGAATAACAATCATCGGAAGATTGTATTCACAGTATTCCACGTGTTTGTGGAGAATATTATACCGGTGAAACTAGCAGGCCTCTATCAGTAAGGATGAAAGAGGATAAGAACAATATGAAGAAAAGATGTACTGACAAATCAAAATTAGCTGAACATATCCTCACTGAAAATAGACAATATATGGCCGATTGGAGTAATATTGGGATTATAGAAGACAACAACCAAAAACGAAAAATCGAAGAGTCTGCTCGCATTCTCCTGAACGGAGACAATAATATTTCTTTTTGTTAGGTTGATAGATAGAACTTGGCAGCCACTTCTGAAAATTGAATATGGAGAATTCAATATCTATAAATGGAAACACCTTGTAACAGAGTTCCTCCATCTACCAAATTGTCATTTTCCCTTGTCAAAACCGACTGCACATTGAAAACTTTTTCAAAGAAAAATATTTTATTTGTGTTGAGAATTGGAGCAGATTCGTTCCCGAAACGTCCACCAAGATAAGTAGAGGTTTTCATTCTCATTAATATATATCTCATGTATCCTATTCCAACGAACATATGCCAGCTTTTTCTGTAATTCCTCCGAAGTTCTGCAAAACGAAATACAAAATATTTGTTGTCGACAAAATACCTCAAAATGAGTAATATGCCGCCACAAGATAGAAATAAGGTACAAATCAAGCCATAAGCGCTTAGGTACCTTCTTTCTGTCTTTCGGTGGTAAAATATGAAATTTTATATCATAAATGTACTGTACACTCTTTGAATGAAGTTGAAAGTTGAGAGTTCTATTTGTATTCCCATTTCTTTCAAAAAACGAAGTGTCACTGACAAATAGAGAATATCTCCTATGGGCATCTGAAGGTTTAATTTCCAGCGCAGTGACATTTTGGGACAGATCACAAAATCTGTCCTTACTACAAATATATTGAAATCATTTTCAATAACTCCTACTTCATTTTCTGAAAACGACGAGGGAAAATCCCACAAAAAGCTGGGAAATCATATAATAGTATTTCCAAAGTAACTGCAGTATTGTCGAACACACTAGAAGATTGATCATTTCTTTCATCTTCCTATTATTTTTCTGAGTGAGTGTCTTTGAGATTCAATAATAAGATATCCATGAAATTTCCACTCACTCTTTGGTTTGATACTGTGATTGTTCATGACAGTTTCTTTACAAAAACATTCAGAATGAGTTCAAAATGCTGTAGATCAATGGAGGAGGTGATATATTCGTTTTTATCACAGACCAAAGGGATTTGCTCTCCTCATTTCTGAGAATGAAAATGAGGATTATTAGTAGGGACAGATTCATGATCTGCCCGAAATGTCACAACGCATGAAATTCAACTTTCAAATACCTGAAAGTGAGATTCTCGATTTGTCAGTAATACGTTGTATCTTTAGTTAATTCGGAAGACAAGTATATTCAATGAGTATCGACGGACGTTTCAGAATCAACTCAGCTCCCTCAGATAAGGATGGAATGCAAAATGGTTGAAAGGAAGAATGAAATTTGTGAAATATCATTGTGATTTCAATGGACGTTCATTGGTTCTGGGGCAGGATATGAGAAGAAATGAAAAACACCCATACTTTATAATCTATTATCCACTGAATGAACAAAACGAGTTCCTACAATCCTCATACTTTCATAAATCGATGCAGATTCGAGCACAAGCTGCATAAACGTGATCTGCAAGGTGAAACAACAAATATCGTAGATGAATCAGGAAGGAATCGATATGATCTGCTGAAATGTTGAAGAAAGAATCATGTTGTTTGAGTCTCACAAAAATCACAGCTTCCAAAAATGGTAATCCTGACACATTGATTCACTGCTGCGTTTATTTCGAAAGGAATTCCTAAGTTGATGAAGATTACAGAAAATGAGTGGAAACAACTGTGACGATATTGCTCATAATCATTTTACGGAATTTCAATCTATACCATCGTATAACGAATACTAAACTGGAGAATTTTCATAAATTGCTCAGTAAAAGTAGAAAAAGAGTTTGCTAAGGAGGCATTTGCGAAAGGTGCACACGAAATTGCGCAAAATGATATTGAATTGTCGAAATTCTTGCCGCTGTATTTTTCTGCCTCTCCGAAAATATTACCTTCATGCAAAATGCATTCACTGAACAAATTCTGAATGAATTCTAATTACGCCACTGACGGAGCATTTCATCTGCCTAGGGATTTATTACGTCTTTCGAACGGAATGAATATGCTGTCGTCGACCATCATGTACAGGCTATATTTCCTGTGAATCATAAACACTCACATGAAATGTTATCATGTCCATACCCTGTATAACACTCAACGTGAAAGAGTGATATATTAAGGGTCGGTTGCATAAAGAAAATTAATCATGTGATTATCTGATGCGACATTAGCGGTGATGTAACGTTAAATCCAATTTGCGTTGCATAAAACTCTCGTATGTTATGATTATCGTTCCATTAACTTACGACGAAAAATACGTGGCAATAGGGCTAATTTGCTGGAACCACACGTTCCGTGCTTGTGAATGATGATGCTTTGCGCATTTTGACGAGGCAGTTTCACAGATCTGTGGCAGTATGGATATTGATATGGATAACTTGAAGAAAAAACGGGGAAGAAACTATACGGAATCAGAAAAAACAACACTGCTGGAGATTGTTCGAAAGTACGTATAGTTTACCATAATATCTGAAATTTGGTACCTATCTTTCGATTGGAACTAATATATCCAATTCATTCCTTCACAGATATAAAAATATAATAGAATGCAAACAGTCCGATACCATATCTTTAAAAAAAAAAACGGGATACATAATCATCGAGCACTGATTAAGTTAATGCCAGGATTAAGGCGATTTGACGTTTAAAGTTGATTGGTTTCGTGCAACTGCTTTTTTACTTGATCCGGCATTTTCATAAGTTAATCAAGTAATTAAGTTAACATACCATCAAGAAGTATATGATGAATGTTTATGCAACCGAATTCCATAAATAACGTTACGTCAAATATTCAATGTGACTTTAAATACTCAATGAACCTTTATACAACCGGCCCTAAGTCTTCAAAGCGAATAATATCGTGGAAGCACATATCCCTGAAGGATGATTTCACATATGAGTACAAGGCAAGACTCAACCTACATACGAATAATATCAATGATATAATTCCATATCTCTAGAGGTTTCGCAGTATTGACGAATTCCGATTAGATCGTTCATCATGAATACCATATTGATCTGATCATAAGATTTACAATGTCTTCTTCCATTTTTTTACTGGTGAGAATACTGTCTGTTAGTTTCTCAAAAATGAAGAAGGAGTTATTGAAACATTTCCAGATATCACAAAAAAAACTCACATTTTCATGGACTTCCAAAATAGGATCTCCTCTCTCAGAGGACGATTCCTCTCAGATATAATCGAACCCTCATCAGGAAATAGTGAGACTTAAATGAGATGAATTTTTTTGGAGAACTAAATGAACTCCATCTTATTACAGATGGATACGATGTAGTGGTTCATTCACTAATATTCCTGTAGACAAAACTTTACAAATTCTATTCTAAGTAATATATTCATAGAAGAATTTGAAGAAAATACAATAAACAACCGAAGACTTGGTGGAGATATGAAGATGATATTTTCATCATTAGGCCACATAACCTAATAGAACTAGATAATTTTTTGAATTATGTGAACAATATCAAACCGAGGATCGAATTCACTACAAAAAACGGATCTGATGATCAGTTAACCTCTCCAGATGTCCTCATACAAAAATCAGATAACATTTTGGTGACAAGTGTATATCGTGAAGATACAGATATCGACTTATACCTCAATTTCCAATCAAATCATTGAACAAGTATAAAGTCAGGATTAATCAAATCACTCCACGATAGAGCCAAATTCATATAATCTGACCACCAAATTTCCATTACCGAAATGAACCATATGGAAGATATTCTGAAACTCAACAATCAAAAACATTCCATTGATTAAACAATACACCTGATCGAAATCAGACAAAATATACAACAATCACAGAAACAACCAACACTGATAAATGTAATTCCATACGTTCTCGAAATATCTGAGAAAACTAAACGTGTTGGTGACAAACTTCAAGTGCAAACAGTGTTCAAGACAGTGAAGATAGATACAGTGAGATCGATTCCAACTCATACGAAACCAAAAAATGACGAGCTATCAACAAAGAATTATATTCATGATATACCATGTGTTTTTGGAGGATAAGAAATAAGAGCATAAGAACAATATAAAGAGAAGATATACTAACAAATCAAAATCTGCTGAACATATCCTCACTGGAAACGGACAACAGATGACCGGTTGGAATAATATTATGATTATAGGGGAAGACAACAACCAAAAACGAAAAATCAAAGAGTCTGCTTGCATTCTTCCGAACGAAAATAATAATATTGCTCCTTGTTCAGTTGAAATAGATAGAACTTGGCATCCACTTCTCGACACAGAATATGAAAATGACGAATTCAATATCAACTATTGAAAGAACAACTTGGGACCAGAATTCCTCTGTCTGCCAAATTGTCACTCCTCAGTGTCAAGAAAACGAAAGCATTGAAAAAATCTTGCGAAGATTAAGTGTTCTTTTTATGCTGAGAACGGGAGCAGATTCGTTTCCGAAACGTCCACTGAGGTGAGTAGAAAATTCATTTTCATTGAATATTTTCGTATTTCCGAAAGGAAAACTCAGAAAACAAGTTGTCACTGACAAATAGAGAATTCCTCCCCTAGGTATCTTAAGGTTTAATTTCAAGCGCAGTGACATTTGAAGGCAGATCACAAATCTGTCCTTACTACAAATATATTGAAATGATTTCAAATAACCTCCACTTCATCTTTCAGGAACGAGGAGAGAAAATCCCACGGAAAAGCTGAAGAATGAAGTGATGAAATGTCACAAGCAAAATTTTCACCCTATTTTCGGATCATGGATATTCCAAATCTATATTCTTTCCAATCATGATATGGGACAATTAAAATGGGCGAACTATTCTCCGTAATCTACTGAAGGAATTCCTTGATGACTCGTTTAGATCTTCATGTTTTATCGCCTGTTAGGATAATTCTCAACAGAACAGCATCCTTCCAAGGAATGAGATCGGTTCCATACAATCTCATTCAGAGAAAACTCATCAAGAGTAAGGAAATAATTGCCCAAGTTGGATTCTCTTTCAGAACGAATACAATTCTTCTTACGATTCCGACCAGAGACCGTTTTCGTATTGATACTCTCATTTAGTTCAAATAGACGGTATCAATGTACGATGTTGGCATGACTCGATTGAATAGTGCGAGGCGCTTGTTGAACAAATTTGAAACTTGGAACAATGAACAAGTGCAGTGAATCAAATTGTTGATCAGGAGTTTCTGATGGGAATTCAATATTGTTATGCTGTCATCAAACGGGATGAAATCATAAAGCCAGGAGTGTTGAATCTTACCAAACCCTTCAAAAGAATGTGAATGAACAATCACAAACTATATAGGGTGGAGACCCCAACTGGAATGAATTCGCTAGCAGGAAGGTGAAGACTTTTTTAGGAATCCCCGAGATACGTCAACTTCTTCATATATTTACCTACATTATGAGAGCAATACGCGGAATATAGGCCTTCAGGGAGAGCTGAAACTACTCTCAACATATTCAACATTCCCTGTGTTATTCAACTGATTTCCTATCGTATCTTTTCATAGAGGTCTGCTATGTTGTTTGGTTTTTCAATGTGAACCTAACTTCTGGAATGTCCCCACAAGAAGAAATCCAGCGCTGTATGATGTGGAGACCTTGCTGGCCACTCAATGGTACCTTGCCTTCCAATTCACCGACCGGGAAAAATTCTGGCATTAGTTCGATCTGGAGAAAATACAAATATCTTGCTCCATTGATAATGTCATCAAAGAAGAATAGCTTTACAATTCCATCTCTGATTATTCCGGCCCATACATCAGTTTTCTGTGGGCGCTGAGTATGAAATTCTCTCATCCAATGAGGGTTCTCTACGTGCCTGTTTGCAAAATTCCAGCCGACAGAATGGATCATCTTCAAGAAGCTCTTGAACAGCTTGCATTTCATGAGGGTGTTTTTTTCCTCATATTTGGGTATTTCGGAAACAGTTTCACGGTTCATTTGGCTAGCTGGAGTGACTGGATCTTCTTCTAGAGCAAGCAATGAATTCAACTTCGTGTCGTTTTCAAAAACAGCCGGATTCTGTCGCGGTACTTTCCTGACATGAACCATCTCTCAATATTGTACCTTTCATCCACTAATTGTATTTTGATTCATTAGTGACAAGTCAGGATGTTCTTCTCGGAACAGGCGAACAACTTCGCGTTGAGTTCACGCCCTATCACCATGTCCAATCATAAATATTTCGATTTTCAGAGATTCAGTTGAATGAAGCATTTTCCCCAGTTCGCAAAAACACTTCGATCCGAACTCTGAAATCGGCATACGAACTCAATTCATCTTTGCGGCTGTGTCAAAACACTAGCGAAAAATAACAAATATCAGTTGTAGCAAAAAATTGCTTGAAGTTTTCTGGGGAGACATCTGGAAGATAAGGTTCACATTCCGAAACTTATGAACACACATTTCGAGCGATTGTTATGTTGAGAATGGATTCAACTTCAAAATTCTGTTTTGATTTTATGCAACCCTCGAACGTACGAAAAAAAATTGATCAGTATGCTGGATTCCACTTTTCACCAGATTCCCACTGAGGGGTCATACATAGCTACAAGCAACCCTGAAGGCATTTATTCCTCATATTGCTTGCAGAATGTAGGTCAATATATGAAAGAGTTGACGTATCTTGATATCTCTTCGATTCACAATACCTATGAACATATCACTTTCCAGTACGATGATGACAGAGCAGCTCTCTTGTCTGTGACTGAGATGAATGGAGATGACCGCTAGAAGTGGATATCAAATCCAACAATTCTCATTTCTATAAATGTAACTGCTGGTTCCACACCACAAGATACACTAATGAGAGAAGTGTGATCCCAATCTCCCTCGAATGAGTTATTCAAATGGAATGAATAAGTCGAACATTTAACTACTGGAAAACACCAATCTTCATGAACAAAGGCTCAGTATTGAACTTGTAATTCGCTAGACTTCGTTCAAAATTTCAAAGAACTCAATAGAAATATCATATCGGGTCACTTTCCTATCTCCCTCAGAATATCGAATGGAATTGCAGAAATGAACCGAAACAAAGCAATCGACTTCGATTCTAACTCACTCGTATTGGAATGGAATTACTCTCTCACTGTAGAATATAAAATGACCATGGAAAATTCAGAAATAATTCATTACATCCCTGATATCGAAACTTATTATGAAAATTTCCGCACTGCTATTTACGATTCTGCCAGAACACTCGCTTCAATGAAAAAATACCAACTATACTTTTCCACATAGAAAAAATTCACCTTGGTTCGATCATGACTGTAGAAGAACAGCAACTTCTCTAATGACAATTCCGCTACTGTGAGCGCTCATATACGGAATTACTCAAATATAAAAAACAACCCTACAATCAGAAACTTCTGGATTTGCTGAATAGTAGCAGTGATCCAAAAACTTCCTGGACTACTACCTGGACTAAGAATTTAGGCATTCAGCACCATCAAAAACACTAAGTTCTCAGATATGGGAAGATTTTTATTTCAACATTTATCCTTCGCACCTTATGAAACATACTCTTTTTTTCTGCTAGAAATCCATATCTTGACCCTCAAATCACTACCTGTGAGATTCATACGATTATCAACTCCTGTAACAATAACAAATCTCCTGGTTGCGATAGAATAACCTATGAACTCATCAAAACTTCACCTCACGACTGAATTATCTATTTGACCTGCCTGTTCAATAAAGTTTCCAATTCTGCAGTAGCTCCTGATGGTTGAAGTAGAGTCGTCCTGTCAATGATTCAGAAAAAAGGCCAGGCAGAAGACCCTTCAAGTTAAAGACGTATCGCATTAACGAATTGTCCAGCCAAGGTTTTCACTCAAATCGTACTGAATAGGCTGAAAATCAAGAAGGCTTCCGATTAAAAAAATGGAAGGTATTTTCGGTGTTTGTAGATTAAAAACGTGCTTTCGATTCTGTCAACCATTCTCTTCTGTGATTGAAACTTTTCTTCGTGAAGGTGAGTTCTGAATTTGAATCATTGTTGAAAACCATATATGGTAAGGCTCGAATGAATGTCAAATCCTCAGAAGGATTTAAGAAAACACTCGATGCCATTACAGGGATTCTTCAAGGTGAACCACTGAGCCCATTGCTTTTTACCTTGTTTTTGTCCGATATGGAAAACTTCTCCCGTGATGATAGTGCATCTGGGATAGATGGAGATAACAAAAATGATCTTTTGATGCTTCTTTATGCAGACGATATAGTGATTTTGGCGGAATCGGAAATAGATCTTAGCCGAAAACTCAAAATCCTTGAACGCTACAGCGACAATAATCTGCTCACTGTAAACGTGCTCAAAACTGAAATTTCATGTTCCGCGAGGCAACCTTCACTCTGAGAATCTGAAATCCACTTATAAAAGCAACCACATCGAGATCACAATAACATTCACCTAACTAGGAGTGAAATGTTCCTCCTTCAAAATATGGCAACTACATCTGCTGATAAAGGCAAGCAAACCGTGGGCGCTGTTTTTCCTATCATGGCCAAAACGAGAATGGATTGCTGGCGATCCAGAGAAAAAATGTAGGATTCGCTTGTTTTGAGTGTATTAACCAATTGTATGTATATTGTGAATATTGTAGAACGTGTTCAACTACACTTTCTGAACAGAATGCTATGTTTGCCTATGAATACTCCAGACTACGCTGTTAGACCAGAGGAAGGTAGAGTCAAGATTTCATACACCATTTTCAAACTCACTTCGGACTGGTTGATCAAAATCCTAGCAATGGATGGAAGTCGACTTTCAAGAGACAGCTAGAACTCCGTTCTACCAATTAAATACAGTACATGGGTGTGTAAGTGGAAAAACGTATCCCTCAGTATATGCATTGCTCACCTCGAAAACAGCAAATATCTACACGATGTATGTGTTTGAGCAATTGCGAATGAAAATGGAAACAGTAATAGTAATAATAATCACAACAGATTTTGAGTTGGCATCAATAAAGGCTTGTCAATTACTTTTTCTAATAGGAAACCAAAGATGTTTTTGTTTTTCATTTCAAACAGTGCCTATATCGACAAATTCAAAAGGTTTAATTTCTAGCGCAGTGACATTTTGGGACAGATCCTAAATCTGTCCTTACTACAAATATATTGCAATAATTTTTAATAACTTCCACTTTATTTTTTAGAAACGAGGAGAGAAAATCCCATTAAAAGCTGAAAAATGAATATACCACCTCCTCGAAGAACTTACAGACAGTATTCAAAAACATGGGTTCGAACGGCAGTATGACTACGATACAGATTTCCAACTAGAAACCAAACTTTCAGCAGCGATAGCCTTTGCACCATTAATATTCGTTGTCCGAACTTCTGAAGTAAATGCCAAAACTAAAGTTATTCGTGAAGACGCTGAAGGCTTCGTCAACTACCTTGAGGATACGTGGATAGGGCAATTTCAAAAAAGAGAGGGAAGACAGCCTAGTTTTGACCACGAACTTTGGACGAACTTCAACGTCGTTGAAGGATGTCATAGGAGTCTGAAAGAACAATTCGATGTGGAAAATCCATCTATCTGGAAATTTATTGAAGAGTCACTTCGAGAACAGATCATGATGGAACTCAAACTATAGCAATAAATTGTGGGAGTGCTGAACTACAAGAAAGAACGAAAAGAATAAAAATAAAAGACTTGCTGTAGTTGTCAGACGATTCCAAGAAAATTTTGAAGACAACGATATTTATTCTTTGCAATATGTTGAAGTTGTTGTTTCTAACATTCAGTTCCTAATATTGATTCCGTAGTTTTTTATGTTTCATCAAATACTGTTTATGTTAATTTTTCAGGTTTCCGTGAGATTTTTTCTCCTCGTTCCTAAAAAATGAAGTAGAAGTTATTGAACATTATTCCAATATATTCGTAGTAAGGGCAGATTTTGTGATCTGCCCCAGAATGTCACTGCGCTTGAAATTGAACCTTCGGATAACTGAAAGAGGAATTCTCAATTTGTCAGTGACACCTTGTTTTTGAAAAATTTGGAGATACAAATATATTCGATGAGAATAAAATTTCTACTTGATTTTTCAGAAACGAGGAGGAAAAATGCCACACACACAGCTGAAAAATGAATGTAATGCTTATGTTATTTCGATTCATAGATATTCCTATCACATGTACTTTCTATCACTTCTGTTTCTATCATATGTATTCTCGATCAGTTATCAAACTATCAAATGTATTTCCTATCATGAAATATTCGATCAAAATTCGTTTCTATCATGAATACATCCGATAAAAAGACTTGTATCAAATGTTTTCCTTTCATTTTTCTTTCTATCGAATTTCCGCCACCCACATCTATAGGATATTAGAACAAAATCTGGGCTATCCAGACACCAAACAGATCGAGATTGAGCTACTCATACTTACACATATTCGAACATTTTCATTCGCATGGATCATTTCGATTATCCATGAATTATTATGATTATGGACTGTCGGCTGCCAGTGTAATGTGATTCAGTTCAACGTATGATTGATTATTTAACACGAAATGAAATATTCGTACTATCTGATGCACGTAATGGAATGAATTCGATAATCCGACAATACCACAAAATATCAGTTTCGCAATCCTTACAGAGTGTGCTAATGAAAATTTTCCACTCTGATCTGTAAGACTCAATTTAAAAAAATAACATATCACAATCAGGATTGCTTTTCAAATTTATACCGCAGTGCAGTCTTCATATATTCAGAGATAGGTCAATATATTTCATAACTGAATATTTCATGGACAGTGCGAATAGTGGATAACAAATATTCTCTGGAATGATTGATAAGCTCACAGTATAATCTATGTAATTATTCAATCGATTGATTCAATGACCTACATGACTGTTGAAACCTTGGCTCTCTGCATATCTCTGCAAGGAGGTAAAAATTTAGGAAAACGCTCGAACACGTCGATTTTTGATTTGAAGAGGAACTAATTTCCAGTTTCCTCCACCCTAGTAGCGTTGAACTTGTGGCTGATGGGTGAACAAGCCTCAAAACTCGCTTGGGGAAAAGGGGTGGTGCCATATCTCATTGAATTGAAGTTCCAAGTCTGATAACCAGGATCTCGATGAAAATCCCAAATAATTAGAGTTACAACTTCAATGATCAGGTGTACACATCGAATCCTCTTACATTTCAAATTTGATGATTGTGGTTTACACTATTGCTGAACGGGTTGAATCGGTTCCTATTCCTTTCGAAAAAAAATGACTGTGTAGGACAATGAGAGACATCAGGATGAGAATGTTCCGTTGGACAACTGATGGAGAAGTTTTTTTGGTAACTGGAACTGCAGAACCAAAGATAATACGGTTCGTGTCGTTAGGAATGAAGCCATGCAAATCACAGTGTTTGGGCACATTACAATGGATGACGAGGCAATTGGCCGAAATTCCTGGTGTTTCACGAACAAGCGTTGAAATAATTTTGAAGGCTCACGAATTGCTTCGACGGTCCTAATTTGTAGAAGGAATGAGTGAACGCTATATTGGCAATCCGCATTTTCTGTATATTTTCTTTCCTGATGAATATTACTTTTTTCTACATGGATTACCCAATCGACAAAATTGTCTTGACTGGAGCGATTTGAACATACATCGGCAATCTCTAGCCGTGAATTTCAGAGGATATTGGATTGGTCGTAAAGGATCTATTGAGTATCCTGCAAGGTCTCCTGATCTTTCCTCTCTTGAATTCTTTCTCTGAGTCCATTTGGAGTCTACTGATTATAAAACACAACTGGCTTCACTTCAAGTTCTGCAAGAACGCATAACAGTAGTGTCAATGGTAATATATCGTAGAATATTATTATGTTTATCGCAGAATGTTAATGGCGAGCGTTTTGAACAATTTGTGAGATAAATTTGACGTGTACACCTGATTCTCAAACTTGAAACTTCAATCATTTGGTATTTTCATCACGATTTAATAGTCTTTTTCGAAGATTCTGACCAGATGTTATTTTGTTATCGATGAAAATGAAGAGATAAAAAGTATAGGGCCTGAAGAACTGAATGAGACTTTTGAAAAGAGGTATGACTCGACCACTTTCTCTCATGCAAAGTTTGAGAGTTGTTCATCCTCAGTTCCAGGGGTTGACGCTACAGGGATGGAAATAGCTGAGCGTTTTCTAAAATTTTGATTCAAAATCCTACAAATCAGGGTAAAAGTTTCCATTGCCCCACTCTGTATGTATACTCAATACATATCGATTCCTACCGCAGCAGGTCAAATTTGTTGGTTTCCGTATGAATTATGTATTTCAGATGGTATGTGAATGTACAGTCGAATATACATATACAGGGTGTACCGAAAAAATACCGACAAATTCCAAGGGGTGATAGAGGACCGAATCTTCTCACAAATCATTCTCTGAATTGAAACTCGAAATCCAAAAAACAGGGTACAACAGAAACATAGTTAAATAACATCAGAAGGCCGGTTAGAACTACTCTACTACCTCAACAACGACAGTTGGTGGCCATAGTCACACGTGGCAGCACCTGTTGCACTGTAGATAATTCCAGGATGTCCTGACGATGATAACATTTAAAGGAGACGAGGATTTTTTCATGGATCTACACCTTCTGAGAGCAGAATCGATTAATTTCTTCCATTCCTGGATGTTATCCAATGTGACATGAATGATATGATATGCATGTATCAAATGTGAGTGAGAACGTCGAAGGAGGAATTTTTCATCCCTGTTCACGGTTAATTTGCATTAAGATCGAGATGGATGAAATTGGGAGTGTATAGGACCATCCATGGCATTTTCTGAATCTGAGTGTCACATTGATTGGAAATCATCCAACAATGGGATTAGTGCATCACATATGTTGTTTGTCTTGATTGTATGAAGTTCTTAGGTACCGTTTGTCGGGCCCACTATGAAATGACGGAAGCGCAGTTTCAAATCCAATGCTAACTTCAGCCACACAAACCAATGGATTGTTATCTGTGTGTGCTATAGTGATTGTGGAAATAAAACATAATACATAATAGAATGAAACAAGAAGCCATGAGAAGATTAGGATGAGTGAGGTGTTGTAAAGACTGATATCGTTCACCGTGAGATCATACATTTACATAAGTACTATACCTAGATTGAATCACCATTGAACAAGAGAGTAACCTATACTTGATGTTTGTAATCAAAAAAATTACAATTCCTTTGGGTTATCCACATTTAGGATTATTGTTTTCATTTTGTTGATGCACTTAGTTCCCATGAATGTAGGAGAATGTTGACCTACCCTTAACATAGAGTACAGCAGACGAAATTCATCAGCTTTTCTAGTGTTCTCTGTCGATAGCAAAGTTTACCAACTGAGAAATATGAAAGCTTGGAGGAGGAAGCTGTATTACTGAAGAATATCTCTACGAAAGGTATCAGGAGGTACATTCTCCATACATCTTGGGATTTTTTCGCATGATAAATGCCTTGTGAAAGTAAAATGATGGGCCCCAGACGACCAAACCATATTGCAAAGCTAGTTGAACAAGACCGAAGTACACAAGTTTCATTGTTTGTTCATCAACACTGTCCCGCAAGCGTTGAAGTGAAAAACACACCCTTGAACATAAGGTATCTATGTGCTTCTCACAGGTGAGCTTGGAGTCGATGTGCAGCTCGAGGAATTTGGATTCTGACACACTCTTGATAGATTCATTATTACCTTCAACTGAAGAGTTACAGTCATGAGATACATTCTGGAAGAAACTGCATATTTACTATTTCGATACTATTTAATACCACTCTATCAAATGTACAATAGCCACTGAACCTCTCGGAAATGTTATGGGCCTTCCCTATCAACTCCTCAATAAGAATGTTGCTCAGCAGGATATTGGTGTTGCCTGCGTATGAGGCAAGGCAACCCATGGAGGTCCGAGTATGGACCCCTGCAGTACACCGAGGTCGCTCTGCACAGTACCTACGTAATATAAAATAATAACCCAATACTTATGGCTCTATCAGATCTAATTCTGGTAATGAAAATTCATCAGGTAGGCAATAACTATTCTTTCCATTTTGTGAACGTAACAGAGGAGACTCTCGATCGAGGCTGCTCATTTTCTTAAAATTCTGAGATGATTCACTTGTAATCATTGTTGTAATACTTGAAAACAATCATTTTGTTGCGTTTAGAACGACAAAAATTGAATTAATGATGATACAAGATCACGCCCAATTTGAATCAATCAATTATGAAACTATTGTAAAATTGAAATGTTTTCCATTACCCTACAAACAGATCAGCTATTCGAATGATTTTTCTGAACGCGATATGATTGAATCATCGATTCGATAAATTCCCCTGTATTTTCCAATGAAATTTTATAGTCTATTCGATTGGTTCGGATAGTTATCGATCATAGTTTCATCGATCATATCTTTCTTCATTACTTTTACTTCTTATACTCTACTTATATATCTGATCCGACGGTCGGAAAAGTTCCTGAACTGAATTAGTTGTGAAAACTGAAACACAATAAGAGTGAAGCATATCATCTCACTATCAACTCCACCTATCTGATGTAGTTTATTGTTTTCTATTCTTCGAAAATAACAGCATGAAAGGGGTGTTTTCCTACTGATTTATATTCATTTGCCCAGGAGTCTTATGAAGATACCTTTTCTCCCTAGATTCCGTGTGCTCGTGAGTTATCAAATATTCTGATATAAGATTTCATTCGTCAGTGAGAACCTCCGAATGAGCGAAACTTAAGAGTATATGGAGGAGAGGATCAAACATTCCACGTGTTCAAAAGAACTTCTCCATACACTTTTCGAGACATGAGTTTCGTATTATCCTTATCAAGGAAAATGATTCCAGAGAAGATCATACATTTCCGAAGTCGCTTCAGGTATTCCGTTTCACTCACAGGAGTAGCATGTTCCGTTATCTGCGGATTCATGCAGAGTGAGGCATCCATTATGTTGGAAACGCTACGAGAAGAATTGGATCTATCTATCCGGAAGAATTCAAGGTTCACAAATGAATCTGTCCTCATGAAACGAGACAATCGAACATATGAATGGAAATTGTCAAACAATTGATTCTTCGTGGCCGACTGGAGTGATGTTAGTTATGTTGATATTACGATAGATATTGATGTTCAATATTACGTACGGATATCACGAATGGGAATATAATTTTAATTGTGCTGAACAGGAGCATATGCGCTTCCGAAACTTCCACCACACTGAGGTTAGTAGAAATTCCGAATATTATTGAATATATTCGTCTTCAATTTTTTTTCTGAACAAGTTGTCACTGACAAATAGAGAATTTCTTTCCAGGGTATCTGATGATTCAATTCCAAGCGCAGTGATTTTTGGGGCATCATAAATGTTCATATTCATTCATAAAAGAGATTCATCTATTCAGATGAATTCCATTCATCCGTCATAAAAGCTGTGATATATCTTGGAATGATGAACAAACAAGTATGATTCGATACTGACTGGTCAATTTTTGATAGTTGATGAAGATATAGAGATTCTTCGCGAGTTTGCATCAGAAATATCGATGTCATTCGGAGTATCATCAAATCACAAGAATTCACATCGATAATCTATGTATAGATGAATCAATGAAAAAGGCATAATAATTAATATTTCGTCGACCTAGCCAGCGCCTCTGCAGTTGATATTTAATCATAATAATGAAAGGTCTTTATTCAATCAGTTATGACACTAAATACATATACAAAACAAAAGAAGAATCTTCATATACATGATTGAATAGGCGAAGTGTCACTCTCAGACAGTGTTCCTCAACTCAACCTTCACAAAACAAAAAGAAATGTGATGAAAAAACAAAACAAGAACGTTATATATGTAATGAGTTATAACTAATTCCTGGGTATTAAAATCCCGTCAACTGGAAGAATTAATGAGTTCGGATGATAATAATGAACAATATCAATATCAATATTCATTCACATAGACGAAAGGGGCTGAGCTTTCAATTTCTTCTTGAAATCAATTATTGAATGGCTGGCGAACTCTGGAGGTAGAGCATTGTAAAGCGTGCAAGCCATATAGGAAAAGCATCGTTTGTATGTGGTAGTAGAGGGTTTCAATTTATTCATCAAGTATAATGGTTAACTAAGGTCTTGTGAATAAATGTTAAGAGATGCAATTTCTGCAGCAGTGCGAGTTTAAGCTTTTTTTATCACGAAATGACTGGCTAATGGAATCAAACTTACGGATGCCTAATGAAAACCTCATACATGAATTTTGTATCCTTTGTAAACGCATTTGATCTTGTTTCAGAAGTGCAGGGTCGTAAATGCAATCACAGTATGAGAGTTTTGACATGATCACATATTCACATATATGGAGTTTGAGATTGTCACTAAAAATATTTCTTTGAGGGTCCTAATTCCTAAGTGTATTGTATGATATCTTACTGGGATGATTAACATGATTTGTATATCTCATATCGCTGTCTAGCCATAAGCCCATATTCTTGCATTCCTCCACAACTGGTAGTGCATCACCTGCTATATTTATGAAATTCTGTTGCGCGAAAGTTATCCTCTTGTTGTTGGGACCGGATATCAACAGTTTTGATTTATGAGAGTTCAGTTTCAGGTTATGTGCGGATGATACATAATACAATAGCGCAAGATATTTATTGATATGGTCCATAGCAAGTTCAAGATTTTCTATTTGGAAACTAAGGTATAACTGTGTGTCGTCCGCGTATTGATATATTTGAGAGAACTCTATGAACTCAATGAAATCTTCAATATAAATTGAAAACAATAGCGGGCCTAGTATAGAACCCTGTGGTACACCAAGGGTTCACGGTTGTATTTCAGATATCTGGTTATCAACTACAACATATTGAGATCGATTCTGTAGGTAATTGGCAATCAATTCCACTGTTCTAGCTCCGAACCCAAAGTATCTTAGTTTTCGTTCTAGTACAAATGGGTCTGAGGTGTCGAAAGCCTTACTATAGGGCAACAAAACAAGACATGTAACTTTGCTTTTGTCTGTGCTTGTCAACATTGAATGAAAAATGTAGGTATAGTTCTGGAGATAGCCCATTGAAATTCATGTGATGATTCATCTTCAGAGATCAGTATTGAGTCACACACATTGAACTGCCGAGGGATTTGGGAATTCCAATCCAGTCTGGAAGAATCCAATTCCGACAACTTCAACGAGACAAAACTCCTTTGGCACAAGTGATCGAAATACCCTAGATGGCTCAAGAAAAAATGCATGTCTGTAGATTGTAAGGATCCAACGGAAGGTGAAGAGGGAGTTAACAAAATCGGATTCATTTCCGGTTCGACAAGGAACTATCTTAATATTCTGTTTTCAACTCAAAGTTACTCAAAGTTACTCTTCCAGCGATGTATGAAACTGTAAATAGCAGCAGTAGATTGTGACCTTGACTCGACCTGACAAAATTGATCCTCAATAGTTATTGTAGAATTGAAATTTCAACGAACAGGCGAACAAATTTTTGCAGACTGTTTCGATTGAACCTGAGTATTACTTATATTGATATTGTGTTGGAAGTATCGTTCTTCCATACTAATATCTTTGCCGTGGTACGTGAACATATCGAAATTTTTGAATTTCCCATCATTTTCATTTGTTTTGGCGTTATTCGCCTGTTCTGAAATGCGAAAATTCCAACTTTCATCATTCGTAAATTCAATAACTCCGGTAGTACGGACGAACAATGCAGAATCGCAATTCCGAGATAAAAATTCACGAGTATATTCTAGCTGGAATTACAAGAATTTAGTCAATGGGATTCATCACCTACATCTCCTTGCAAAACAATGTAGCTTTTCGAAGCTAGATCGTCCAATTATCTGATCGAGATAAGAGTATTAGAATTGCATATTCATTGACATGCTCATAGTCCCACTATAAAAATGATCATATTCTGTGAGAAGGTTCATATGAATGGAAAGTGAAGTAATGGTTCAGTTGATGAACACAAAGGTTTTCAATCGAACTCTTCATTGTAAGTCAACAAACAACAATAATTGTGTAGAAGTATCGTTCTTCCATGCGGTCTCGAGAATACGAATATACATGGAATGACTTGCATTTGCCGAGGAACGTGAACACATCAAAATTTTCGAATGTCCCATCATTTTTATTCATTTTGGCGTTATCCGCCTGTTCTGAAATGCGAAAATTCCGACTTTCAGCATTCGTAGATTTAATAACTCTGGCTGTACGGACGAACAATGGTTAAGAATGCAGAATTGCAATTTCGACATGAAAATTCACGAGTATATTCTAGCTGGAATCACAAGAATTCAGTCAATGAAATTCATCACCTAAATCTCTTAGCAAAACAATAGAGCTCTTCGAAGCTAGATAGAATTGCATATTCATTGACGTGCTCATAGTCCTGATATGAAAATGAACATATCCTGTGAGAAGCAAGTCAAGGCTCATATGAATGGTAAGTGTTCAGGTATATGAATGGTAACGGTTCAGTTGATGATCACGAAGGTTTTCAATCGAACTCTTCATTGTGAGTCAACAATCTGAAAATGAAAATTTAGTGACACGACGAAAATATGGACGGACGATCAAATTGCAGAAAATCTCTAGAATCTCATGCCAGGGTTATCAGTCGAGAATCTGTTGGAAAATCAGTCCCGATAGCATCCCCAAAAGGCTATCAAATTAAAAGCAATGATTTCAAGTGAGAAAACAATGTATCATATAGAGATATACAAACTATCTCTAGGATACCCAAATATTCAAATATTCTCACTGTTTGATGGTTCTGCTACAATGTAGATATATTATGAAATATCGAAAACTAACCGATAATGTGAAGATGGTATTCACAAATGAATGATAGTGTATGTTCCTTTACAAGCGAAAAGCTGTCTGAAAGCCTAGTAAGGAGAGCAATTCGAGATCATTTCCTCATGCCTTCACCAGAAGTTTCAGTTCCATTAGCGGTATCTCTGCATGACAAGTGTGCAAACAGATTCTAGTGAGAATTTGACATCTAAAATTTTTGATCAATTCGAAACCTATATTTTGTATCGATACTAGCAACTGAACAAAGTTCTGGATTTTTTTTCTCCTCCTTGGGGAATTACACTGGGAATTTCTTGACGTGCATAGGTAAAATGACATCAGATTTTTCCTGTATTTTTTTTCGATGAATCGGTGTGGAATTGAGAGGATTTCATCATAATTCACTCGATTCTGAACTGCTTGAAGGACTGAACTCATGCTAGAGAATAAATTAGTTACCATCACGCACCACGATTTTCAACAAAATCTGATAATAATAATAATATCAATAAACGTATTCATCACTCACAAAATATTTTTACAACCAAAAAAAAATATATGGGAGAAGAAAAAAAAAAGGATTGCAGTAAAAAGCGAACTCCAATTCAGGTGATGAGAGCAAGTCACCAGTAACTTTTTCTGAGAAAATAAACTGACTCAAGTTGGAATAGTGCATGGATTAAGGGTGGGCGATAATAGTTTTGAAATATCGATTATCGATAATCCTAATGTATCGATATCATCGATTTATCGATATCATCGATATCATCGACATTATCGACATTATCAATATTATCGATATTATCGATCAATCGATATCATTAATATTATCGATATTGTCGATATTATAGATATTATCGATATTTTCGATATCATAGGAACTATTGTAATGAAATCTGATAGGTTCAAAAAGAATATTCAGACAGTAATCGTTTCAGTATTTCTGGCTTCACCCGCTGACTAATCTCTAACATTCCAAATGGAACACTAATATTTCTTTTTTTCAGTGTCAAAATCGGAAACATCGAAAAAAGTTTACGAAGAAAAATATTTCAATTGTGTTGAGAACGGGAGCAGATTCGTTCCCGAAACGTCCACCAAGATAAGTAGAGGTTTTATTATTATTAAATATATTTGTATTTCCAAATTTTTTCAAAAACAAGGTATCACTGACCAATAGAGAATTTCTCTTTATCTAAAGGTTTAATTTCAAGCGCAGTGACATTTTGGGACAGATCCTAAATCTGTCCTTACTACAAATATATTGCAATAATTTTTAATAACTTCTACTCTATTTTTCAGAAACGAGGAGAAAAAATCCCATCAAAAGCTGAAAAAAAAAACTAATATTTCTGATAATATCGATATTATCAATAATTTCGATTATATCGATGATATCGAAAATGTCGATAATATCCATAATATCGATAAATCGATATTTTTCTTCCAAATTATTATCGATATTATCGATAATTATCGATAATTACCAATATATCGATGAGTTTTCCCACCATGGAGGATTTTGCTGATTGAGAATTATGCAACTGAAAAAAACTTTTTGCAACTTGGAAGTGTGAACTTTCCTTGAATGTGATAGAACAGAGCATGAAAGAAGTGCATGATACTGAGAATAGTCGCAGCGGTCATTCGACTCTCCTCACCAATGATATTTTCTCCATGAAATTTCTTATGAACTCGACTCTGAACAGACTATCCTTTCGCAAAAACAAAAACGCAGCGCATCCAGTCACTTCTTTCCATTTCATGTTCCGAATCCTCAGTCCTCTTGGCGTCATTTGGAAAACAAACACCAACAATTTCTGCACTGTAAATAATGACTACTCTATCCGCGTTTTCGTTACGCTTCAACCAGAGGATTCTACGAAAACACTTATGGCAAACTCGTGCAGATGATTATAATCGTCGAAATTCCAATCTCTGAAAATGTGAAGATACTACAGCAGAAGAGGTCATCGGAAACTGAGAATTTGCTCTCTGATTTCTCAGTTGCACGGTCTTCACGCCATGTTATAATAGGAACACCTAACTCAGAGATGAAATATTAATTTCTCAACTAGATATGCAATCCTACATGGAATATTACGATTCCCACATTCAGTGTTCTCCAATGGCTATCAGGAATTCTAAGAGATCGGTTGAATGAACATGAGGAATATTTGCTGCCAATATTTCTGTCTTTCAATTAGTTCCTGGACGAGTGAAACATTTCTCGGTAACTCAAAGATTATTTCATTGTGGATAACCTGATTTGATAACAAGCAAGGTGTAGTATACATCAGCCAGCCAATGTCTGGATTTGAAGATTCTTCTGATTGCATTCACTGGTTCGTTACTCACTCATTTGAACAGCCCAAAAATGAATTAACCGGAAAATTATACGTCATCAAGGATAAGTTAGTTCCATAAGTGAAACTGGAACAGATGAATCATCAGATTTATTTATTAGAGTGTTAGATTGAATTCACCGCTGAACATTCATTGCTGACTACATTTCGATATCTGTGATATGCATTTCGCTATCCTAATCTCGTACGTATGAGGGAACTGTCGAATAGTCTCGACAAAAGACATGCATCCACTTCTCAAGATGTATAACAAACGCCTTCGCGAGAACATACAATCATCTGTTTTCACATGTCGAGCACCGTTATATGAGAGAATGATATAACCATGAGAGATCGAGCTGAGTTATTCCACTTCACGAAGTTTTGGTATTCGTTGTTGAGCTGGAATGAATCGTGTCGAAATATCTGGTGGGAACACTGATGACTCGAATAATTTTGCTGGTTGTGGAAATATCGCATTCATTCTCCATCGAGAAGACTCGGTTGGCTGAAATTTCACAGTGCTGTTCCATTGGAGTTATCATCAATACGATAATTTCTAATGGGTTGATATACCTGGAAAAAATCGATCAGAAATCTCATTTCGATTTGGGCGTACAGGCAATGGATCCTACCAGAGATTTCTTTACATTTCATTCCTTTATTCGTACGCATTCGAGGTAAATCTCCTCGCACATGTCAATACAAGCAAATATAAATATAGAAAGAAAAAATATAAAGTAGATTACAAAGATTTAAGATGTAACCATTCACATACAACATCACATACATAACATACATCACGAGTACAAAATGAATGAATACCTCAACAAAAAAATTAGAATGGATCACAATGAATCACTGTAGTATCTATTCTCTGCTGAACTGAGTTCAAGAGCGGTGGAACTTTGATCCTGATTCATGAGGATACATTAACTGCGCTACAATTTACTGACATTAATAAATATAACTTTATCATTGACGAAAAGCAAATTGGATATTTCTTGGCCTACGCTAGTGAAGCCAATCTCTTTGTGCTATATGTATACTGATCATCTTGTACTGATGGTTTTATATTTCTAAAAAAACTAGAAACACTTCTTCTCAGATTACCACATAAGGCAATGGTTATTTTGGCGGGCGATCTGAGCATTATCTATGATGATACTAAGTCATCCCTGACCCATGTTAAGGGTCTAAAATCAGTAGAACTCAAATCTGTGGAATGACACAAATCAATAGTCACTCAAATTCATTTTATTATTTACTATACAGAATATCAAGTTCCACCATTTCGAATAATATCCTCTGAAATTTCACCTGAAAGAGAAACAAAATAGTCGTTTACACATGAAAGATCTGGTTGAACATATTCGCCCTGTATAGTATCGGAGGTTTCAGTCCTCTAACCTCGATTTTGGATATGATTTGTCTTGAGTATCATTTTAGAACTGATAAGGCTATCAGAGCTCTTGGTCCTTGACCTTCATGAAATCACTTCTTCTTCCCTCTTTCTTTCATATATCTGAAATTGAGGCCAAGTATCTTTGTTACCTGAATCCTGAAAGGCGTGAGCCTCAACTTAACCTCACCTCAAGTATGAGATAGCGATATTTCCTTTTTTTTCTTAGCTAACCTTCAGGGAAGCATGTTCTTCTGATCACAGAATTGTGGATTTTTGAAGGCTAAAAGGAAAGATTCATATAAGTTCTGTAATTTTCATCTTCAGTGATAATATACCCGTATTGTTGGGATTTAGAATTTATATACAACACAAACAAACTCATCGAGGCCACACACCACCTAAGGTAAAGATATCTATCGCCTATGCACATTTTCTTGAAAAGCTTGCTGCTTTCTTCATCGCTTGATTCTGACTAGATACTGCTTTTATTTGTAGCCCTTCCTTCATTTTGCTACGTCAAGTTCCACTTCTGGCTCTTTCTGCTGTATATAACACAACATAACCATTCAGTAGTATTGCGAGCTCTCATCGGGGCTTCTTTTTCTACTTACTTTTATGCACCGACCAGGATATAATAGCTGCATCACTCCACGGAACTACGGCATAACCAGGCTTCACTTGTCTCAGTACCATTGTTCAGGGTCTGCGCTCTCCCCTGTATCTCACATGTAATAGTCATCGACCATAATACCTGATTGATGTAAATATTTATACATTCACCTACTTACCCTTGTGAACCTGAAGTATACTTTGGGGTGTATCCAAGAACATAGGGCGCTTCATATTTGTGAGCCACTCGTAGCCAAGCTATCACGAAGCGTTTGGAAGCTATACGGAATATCTTCTTTATTAAACGCCTGGTGAATACCTGTGCTTCCCTTTTACCCAGCATCCCTCTCCGACTGAGATTTTCGAAGTAGTCTTCAACTACAGATATACTCTGACTACCAATTGAATCTAGCAGAGGCTCAAAACGTAGCACCCAACAACTCCGAAATTCACTTAGAACATTCAATCCATCCATGCGTACAATTGGTCGAACCCGGATTTCACAATATTCGGAAAGCAAAATCGACTACATATGCACCAATTTGAGCGATGAGAATGTAACCTGTTTGGTTCTATCAGCAGATATTTCCGATCATGAAGCTTTCCGCTGTGATGTGAGGGTTCTTTATGAAAATGCTGGCTATGAATTCAAGTTTGGAAAGTTATCCAGCAGAACAAATTATGACAAATTTTACACCGAATGTTTGAATGAAGATTGGAATGCAGTGTTGTACTCTAATAATCCATTTCTTTCTTTTTATATTCTACTATCTGATCGTTTCGGATCGTCCTTTCCTATCCAAGAAATGAAAAAAAACGATAATAAATACAACAAAGTATGATTAACCAAAGGAATTCGAACATCTGCAAGCAATCTGCGAAGCCATCATTTTATCAGAGAGTACTCTAATGATACTGTATTCCAACACAATTTCTACCTATCTCAGTAGACATTTCGAGAACAAATCTGCATCAGTTCTCAGCACAATTTTTTGACGATTGTCTTGATCACCTTCACGGAATCATCTACTACCGAAAATCCATAATTTCGTTTTTTCAACACGCCGTCTATACCGACCAGCTTGTCTAATTATCTCACACACACAGTCGTTACTCTTTCTCACGAAACTCATGCAAACTATTATATATATGTTATATTATAATGCAATACTACGATCAGGACTACTGAAGGATATCAATCGTGAATAGGTTGGACCAATGGAAATTTTCCAATTTGAGAATCAAAATTTTGGAAAACGCTCGAACATGTAGATTTTTGATTCGAGGAGGAACTAATTTTCAGCTTTTTTCAGCCCCGTAGCGTTGACCCTGTAGCTGGGGGATGGACAACCACCAAAATTTGCAGAGAAGAAAGGTGTCGTGCCACACCTCTCTTCAAAGCTCTCGTCGAGATCTTCCTGACACTGCTATGATTTTGCCTTAATATTTTCATGGATGAGAAAAGACAGCTGGTCAAAATCTTTGAGATAGATCATTGTTCCCATGATAAAAATTACCAAATAATCAAAGTTTCGAATTCAACAATCAGGTGAACATGTCAAATTCATCTTACAATCTGTCACCCAGAGAAAGAGGTTAGGAGAGGAAAGATCGAGAGACCTCGCAGGCCACTCGATAGATCCTCTACGACCAATCCAATATCCTCTGAAATTCACGTCCAGAAATTGCCGAATGGGTGATTTTATCATAACACGAATGTCAATGACGGACATTTTGTTGACGTGCACACCTGATTATTGAACTTATAGCTCTAATTATGCTTATGCTACCTAACATGCATTGCTGCATCACGGTTCAATCTTTTCATCATCAACTGTCCACCGATATAAATGAGTAATTATATATTTTGATGAAATTATAGGGGTGTTTCCGCAATGTGAAGGATCACAGCTGTGATTTAACAGGTATATCATGCTGTAGACTGTAGTGTGAACAATCATTGTTAGTATCCATATACAACTGGAAAACGGAAGGTTATCATATTCCTGGCAGATACTAAACTCGAGCGTGAAATACATAACAGGTGTGTAGTCAATTTTGAAACTCAAGAAAGAATCATACGTTTTGTTATTTTATATTTTAATTATTCATGGTTCGTCAATTGTATCATAATATCTAAATGGTATGATAGAATCAGAGACTCACTTTGTTGCCGCCTATGTCGTGGAATATATTCGCTTAGTTATCACGGCGAATTATTTCGCGCTGATGTGTTCATTCCTCAATGTGACTTATCAGACAACTTCCATTCAATACGAAAGTATCAATCGATGAAAAAAATTTATCTCGTGTGAATTCACCTTGACAATATTTCATTTCATCACCCAAAAATAGCCTCAATGATTCATGCAACAAAAATGGTATAGGCTGAGATCAAATCGAAACTACCTTCATAACAACGGCAATCAAGACGAAATACCTGAAAGGGAGAGGTAAACAAGAAAGGGCCAGCTCGGCAATCTGAAGCCTCAACATATTTATCAATTTTTTAGTTCCTTCACGCAATTGTACTATCAGTTTGATCGGCAACCTAAGCGTAAACTTTCTCAAACGGCTGCCCCGTGGGGTATATTTCGATTCGAATGAATTGATTGGGATAGCGAACGTATATAAATTCATGTAGATATTATAGTTGAGCCGAAGAAGCTGCCACTTTCACTTGGGTATCAGACATTTGGAATATTTTCCATTATACCCCTAATAGAAATTATGATTTCATATAACTGCCAAAATCTACCGTGAGTATGTTGAAACATTTCCCAATATGAACTGATTTCCCGAATGCAATATAACATGGAATCGGGAAAAGATGGAGAATACTCGGCAATTATCTCTCGCAAGTTTTTCCTTTTAGCTACGATTTTTTACCTCAGATCGGACCGATTTTTTTCTCTTTGCCCTAGCCTGGTTTGAAATTGAGGAAATAAATTAGGCGGATGCAAGAAGTTGAATGCTGAATTATATCCAGGGATTTGGACCCAACTATTATTCGAGAAAGATTTTTTGTTCATTTAGTGTGCCTACGCAAGGGTAGTTTTTAATTCATTATTTTCACTCGATAGTGATCAGGGACCAAATTGGACACGTATTGGCTGATGATTTGTCTGTAGGAGATTGGAATCCAAGTAGATAGAAATACATTATAGAGGTGATGATTTTGTGCGTTATATGATTTTAAACAAATTCAATTGAGTTACCTCGTAAAACTCAGTGATATGATACCTCGTTAAGTTCTGCCAATCAGAAAGTCATTTGGAATTTCACGTTTCTCCTCTACGACAGTTTCCAAGACAGACAAAGGTTTGGGAGCCATTTCCAGACATCTTTCATTTCTTTGCTGGATGATGAGAGGAGAGAGAATGAAACGGAAATGTGAGTCTCGAATGATTGAAACAACGTCATTCATGCACCTCCACATTGTATTATACTACTCCATCCGAATTGCTGATCACATTTACATGCCATAAACTCAGAGAGCACTGTGAAAGGCAGTCTGTTGGAGTGGATCTCTCGACGTGCGATGAATGTTCAATCGTTACAGAGCATTTTGCTTGCTTGGAAACGCTGAATGCAATCGAAGTCTTCGCGAAACAACGGCCGCTTGATGGACTATCAGATACTCAAATTCGTGATGTTGCTATGATGCGTGGTTTCATGATATCTCAGAATGAGAGCATTACAAGTGAATTTCGTCATTATCCACCCTAGAAATTCTGCTGCCGCAGCTCACATCACCATCGCCCGAAATGAAGATGCTGAGCTGGACAATTGTTAACCCTATTGCACTGCAACCAGCAGTCAGAACTTCATATTCGAACTGTTAACATATGTCAATTGAATAATTGTTTTTGAGAAGCAAATCCTGTAGTCTCGAAAAATGTTTCGTGGTTCACTTGATGGATTGGAGTTTGAAGAGAATGAAACACAAGAAAAAATCGAATTCCACAGCATCAAAATCATAATCTCGAATGGTTCCAGTATGTGTTCTTTTTCATATTGCAGATATTTGAATTCACATTGCTCCTCATCACTTTACATATATCAAATCAAACAGGTATTATTCAAGGAAAAAACAGAGATCAAGGAACTGACATTGAAATAAATGATTCTTCATGTACTGTAATGTTAGATAGGACAAGATTCGAAAAAAAAAAAACACATAACACACTTCTTAGATGAACATCGTTATACCTACAAAATGAGAAATAGTGCTGAAAGGAAAGAAGCATAACTTTCCATCACCGATTATTTTTATAAACGTGTTTTCTCGAGAACTACTGCATTGAATTCCAAAAACAATGGAGCGTTGGTAAGAGATTTCGATTACCTTCAGAATGATATATCATTTGACCCCTTCACTCCATCACTCACCACTCACCTCTCACCCCTTCGAGGGGTTTGAAGTGGAAAAGTTGAAAACATGCGCAAAACATCTTCTCCTCGAAATAAAAATCGACTAGTTTGAGCGTTATTTTTTTCTGAGAACGATAACTATGTTAAATCGGCCGTGTTTCATTTTCATTGGGACACCCAGTATTTTCTCATCGGTACTGAATCTCGATATGAGGAAATATTACGAATAATTGAGACAGCTCCTCATATGTTGAACAGTCCCGACGATTATCATGAGTTCAGAAGAGATTAAACTGACAGAATGGATGAAGTCATTTCCAACAGAATCGCGAGCCTTCAGAAACCAAACGGTGAATTTTCTATAACTCTACGTGTCCGATTGACAAGTGATCGAATATAGGTAAACGCTGTTTGATAACATCTATACATGATGAATTCAAAGTCTATTGCTGGCATGCAAATAATGAACACAGGGTATCATTGAACATTCCAAGACGGACGAACAGATTATTGAACAATCACAAAATAACCAAAAGGAATTGGTATCGGATATTAGAACCGGAAATTCACTATCTATCAGAATGATCAACCAGTTCAATAACACCGTTCGAAATATCATTCATAACGAGAAACTCATCGAATCCAAAATGAATCAAATTGCTAAAATTGTCTAATGTCAAGTCTTCAAAGAGAACTACATGTATATAAAAAATGTTTTTAACGAATTGATCAGTTTGTATGAAATGATTTTCTCAATACTACAAGACATCGAAATCTCGATGATGTTTTCAATACTGGGAATAATGCATCCCAGCATCATGAAAACGGCTGACCTTTTCAATGAACTCAGATTTATTCAAAACACCTCGACTGGAAATCGCTTACCCCTAGACGTCACCACAGAACACGTGTTGCTTCTGGAGAGATTGGTGAGAATCGATAGTTAAACATTCAATAATAGAATAATTTATATCTTGAATATTCCGATGTCATTTCCATCAGAATTCGACCTATTCCACCTATACTCCGATCCCATTCCCGAAAAGAGTCAGTTCAAGGTAATCATACATAAAAACAAATTTTTGGCCATAAATAAGTTGTACTATGCATATTCGAGTGACGATTATACAAGACTCGCCCCTCAAACCTATTTCTGCGATGGATTGAAAATCCAAGAACTTCAAGAAGAGAACCCCTGCGAAGTCCATCTTCTGAGCCTAAAAAACACCTCCACGTGTCCACGAAAATATATCCCCATCTCTCATCCCATAGTCAGGAGACTCGGAGAATCTAACCAATGGGTTCTCACGCATAAAAATGTTTCCGTTGGTACAACATCGCCTTATTCCATGACGTTCCGGCGAACCAAGTTGTATCATTCTTTCACAATTTTTCTCACCGATCCTCGACCCATCTGCTCATGCCTCAGTTGTATTCGGAGTGGATGTAAGAAATGAACCTAGGAGGAGGGATTTTCTATTTTCCAATGAACTGCTATGTCACCGAGCAGGTCTGTAATCCTCGAAGGGCAATTCCCTGCCAATTTATTCCCATTGAGGCTTATGGAGACTGGAATTTCCAGAAGAACTGTGGAAAAAGAAATCTGTACAATAAGGTTCATTCCATATAAAGCAAATACTCGAATAAGATGACAGGAATCGCTCCGAGGCATTTTATACGTTGAACCCCGATATTCCAGCAGAATTTATGACCGATATTTGCATATATCGAACGACCAATAATATTTGAATCATCAACGTTGGTATGAGCATATGAACATCGGATGCTCTCCATTGGAAGTCGATTCATCTCTCAGTTTGAAAGATTTAGCGATGATACAGAATCCAAGGTCTAGGTACTGATATTTTCTCTCAAGAGAAGTACCTGATTCTACAATGTTCGTGATGAGAATTGACGAGCATGCTTTCTCCAGTATCACTGATATACAGGGTGAGCCAATGGAAATTTTCAACCCCAATTTGTAGGATTTCAAATCAGTGTCTTGGAAAACGGTCGAACACGTGGATTTTTGTTTGAGGAAGTACTAATTTCTTTTTTCACCCCTGCAGCGTTCACCCTGTAGCCGATGGATGGATAACCCCTCAAAAATTGCCTGAGAAAAAAGGGTTGTGACATACCCCTTTTGGAATAGAAAATTGTTCTCGAAATAAAAATAATTGGAGTTTGATGATGATGTGTACATGACGAATTCATCTCACAAACTTTTCGAAATGCTCGCCATCAACATTCTCGCAATATCAAAATCGATCATCTATCTCTTCTATGATATTCTGCAGTCATTCTTTGACACTCTACAGGTTTGCGTTCTCGCAGAAATCGGAGAAAAGCCGGCTGTGTTTCATAAACGGTAGAAAGTCAAGAGAGGGAAGATCAGGACACCTCGCAGGCTACTCAATCGATCCTCTACGGCCCATCCGATGTCCTCTAAGATTTTTGAAACGGAACGAAACGATTCGAAATGATATGAAATCATGCCAATAATGTTCATGGCGAACATTTTGCACATCTTTCAAGATATATTTGAATTTATCTAATAGTAGTTTCTATAGGGCTGTAAGAAGTTCGGGAATAAAAAATCTATGTGTTCCAGCATTCTCCAATATTTTGATTCCAAATCCTACAAGTTAGGAAAGTTCCTATTGGCCCTCCCAGTATGGAAGTTCTGTGGAACAATAAGTTACAAATCAGAGGAAATTGAACTTAGAAAATCAGTTACCGAAATTACTTCAATTTTGTCATTATTGTAATGAGTCAGAATTGTCAATTACCCATCTTCTTGTATCTATATGAAACGCAACAAAATCAAAATACTTACTTCCATTCCGACATGAATCCGAGTTACCCGTAGGAACCCACAAAGTGAACGAATAACCAAAAAGTGTTCGATATTCATAGATCTCCTCTTTTCGTTTTCCAAAATAGAAATATAAATTATTATAATCACTTCATTGGATTTGGCAGACTCATTTCATGATCTGTTCTTCTATGTGCTATGATCTTCTGCTATGGAACTGAATATGTAAATGATCAATTGAATGTCAATTGAACCCTGCTAACCAGAATTCGTCTGTCAGACAACATTTTACTTTTCAGTGTCAAAAATTACAGAACATCGGATACTGTGTAATATGAATTGTGTTCAGAACGAGAGCAGATTCGTCCTGGAAACATGCTCTCAGATGAGTAGAAATTTTTGTTTGGTTAAAAATATATTCTTTTTTCCGAATCTCTGAGAATCAAGGTGTCACTGACAAACAAAGCGCAGTGACATTCTGGAGCAGCTCATGAATCTGCTCTGCTACTAGCCTGTAGCCTGAGATATCTCCAGAGCATTCGATCGTGTTTGGCTCCAAGGCCTTCTAGCGAAACTTCCGTCATATGATTTGCCGCCCCAACGGTGTCTTTTACTATCGAGATTTCTTGCAGATAGATCACTCTACGTGGTGGTAGACGGGGTCTCGTCTGATACAATGACGATCAATGCTCATGTTCCACAAGACTCTGTCTTGGCACCAAAGTTGGTGTGGTTTGTTCTTGCTCCACATCAATGATTTCGCACCCTCAATGTTATAGTAACACATCTCGAAATTGATAGTTTTGAGATATGACAATTTGAAATATTCAAAACTCGTTAATCTATACAAAAAAAATTAACAACCTCCACATTTCTGATGCAGCATATCACATGATTCATGATGAAATCAAAACTCAATAGAAAACAAGTGAAATACTCCAATAACTATTTCATTTTGATTGAAACTGGAAGAAAATACAGGTGTTTTCGAGATATGTTAGTTTTGCATTGGGAGTTTTTAGCTTTTATTTTGATTTAAGATTGCATCAACTGACGTATTTGAGGTTCAGTAGATTCGAAAAAAGTAACTAGACGAAGAAAAGTGAAATTTTTATTCAGAAAAGATAGGAAAACAGGTGAGTAATAGTTCAACAAATATTTTATTCACTAGGTAAATTCTTATAAAACGATTGATACGGTTTTGGTATCAAATTTTTCTGACAGAGAGCCACAAGACCATCTCTTTTCTGTTTGGAAATATTCAATTCTTCTGAATAAACTGGCCATATTTTTCCAGTGAATTTATTTCCATTTCCAGTAGCATTTCTTTTGCTAGATCGCAATGAACTGTTGCATATTTTTATTTCACTATAAGGAATATCCTCTCCATATCCATACTTAAAAAATAAGGAATCTGGATGACTGGCCATTGTCATTAACACTCTTATATCAGTCCATTTAACTTTATTTTTCTCCGAATCCAATGTGAAATTCTTGGCAATATCTCCGGATAATCTCTGGAGATCAAAAAACTCTGATTGGTCCATTTCCTTCACGCGATAAGGTGTTCCTTTTTTCTTTGCGCCTTGTATGATAGGAATCCACTGAGCGGGAATGTAAATTTCCCCCTCCCCCCCCTTCAAAACACGTTTTTTTTCTTTTTCGATAATTTCGATACATGAGTGCATGCTATCACCTTCGTTTTGGGTATGTCCTGTTACTAAAAATTTATGTGTTATGGTAGGAATATCAAGAAACGCTGTTGCATATAAATACAAAGAGGCGATGTACTTATTTTTGTTCTGCCCTGCGCAGTTGTCAGAATAGAAGGTGACATGTTTATCTTTGCAATTTCTTTCTAAAAATTGCAGTAGGCAACTACCTATTTCATTAGCGCCACGTCTCGCAACATTTTCCGACCAAATGTAACAAAAGCCCTCTTTGCTACCTATGTTGTAAATAGTGAAGTTATACGTCGCCAATTTACTTTTATAGTAAAAATCAGACACTTCAGAGCAAGGTGTCGAAAGAACAGCTTGTAAGTCATAAACAGCAACCAATTTATTTTCATCCATAGTGGCATCTGAAACGTCTTTTTGCTTTTCTTCTCTGGATTTGGTCTTATCAGCAATATGATTATCGTATTCATCTTGAAGCGACCGTTTTTCTTCAACAGAAGAATTAGCATATCTTTCACACATACTACACTGATCCTTTTTGGGTTTATGCCATCCAATGTTATATTCATAATTGAATATGTTTTCATAAATGCAAGATTTGACAAAAGGTTCACCAGACTCCTCACATTCACGCTTGTAATCGCGATATAAGGTGGCAAGATTCAAATTTCCTTCTATATAGGTTCTTTCAGTTTGTTGCCGCAAGTAGTGAGATTCTACTGTTGGTAGTGATTCAATATGTTTCCTCACACCGTCTCTCAGAGAAGGGTCGAGTTTTTTATGGTTCCCATGCTTTCCACGCAAATCAGGACCTACAATGCCTTCATCATTGCATTTTTTTAATGCAGTTCGGATCATTGTATCCCCAATATTCAGAGTGCTCATGAAATATTTCTTACAAACTCGAATTCTCTCATTAAAATAGTATGCTTTTGTCCTATTTTTTCTTTGACTATTTTCTTTGAGGTAACTATATTTTGGCCTTATGTCTTGTGTATGGTTGCAAATGAATTGTCTTTGGTGTGATACATTTCCTGAATTCCAAAAAGATGATAAAATGTCAGCACGTTTCACATCAGATATTCTTTGGGTGCACTTCTGCTTGCAAGCATCAGTACATGGTTCTTGTGAAGTACGTTCGGCAACCAATCTTCTCTTGGACGTTACGTAACTTTTACCTGAGTTCTTATCTTGTTTTCTGATTGAACGGGGCCAATTCTCTTCATTTCGTCTCCTCTTCCTTGATTTTTTACATTCTACTCTATCAACTATAGTGTCATCCGGTGTATTCAGCTGTTCCATTGGTAGTTCCGAATCGTCATCCGATTCTGTTTGTGGAATATACTCTTCATCTGAGTTGTTAGCTGGTTCTGATTCTTCAAAGTTTCCATCCGGGTTTTTATCTGGTTCTGATTCTTCTATGTTTCCATCTGATTTTTCATCTGTTTCTAATCCTTCTAGGTTTCCACCTGGGGTATCATCTATGATACCCAATATAGCGCGTTCATTCTCATACGACTCTGTATCCATGTCTGAGAATATTATAGGAGCAGACATTATCGCCTCGGCACTTATTTCCGGAATAATCTGAAATTCTTGATCTTTGGAAGAGTTCATCTGAAAATATTCACATTCATGAGTCTTTCTGAACGTGTGAATTCAGAAAAAAATTGCATCAAACAATGCTATATTGTGAATGAAGAAAAAATCTGATAGGTACATGAAGATCCATTTCACTCACCACAAGAGATATTGAAGGGTTCTCATCATTTCTTGATCCCGTAGCTTTGTTGAAGGCCACAATGTCGCCTTCAAGAATGATTGTATCATTCTCTGATATTATCACTATATCCTGGAATATAGAAGAGAATAAATTAAAATGCATATTATTTATTCACGGGTTACATTCAATATAAATATCTTCTACAACTTCAAAAAGGAGAGGTTTTGATATTCGAGTTTGCTTCACAAGATTTCCAAATCCAAATATTTTTTTTTTGTGTAGGTGCGTGTTACTGAGTCTATATTTCGTAGTGGGACTGCTTCTACTCAAGTCAAAATGTTTAATGTGTCAACAATCTGCATGAACTCACCTGTTGTTGTTTTTCTAAATTATCAAACATCCTCTTAACACGGGATGACATTGTTTCATTCATCACAAGCAACACAAATTTACAAATGAAAAAGTCGAATAAGACACGTGGAATTACAAAACAGCTACCCCTTGAACTGCTGTAAAGAAGACACTGATACGTGACAATTAGGGACAAAACTTGAGTGTAATATCAACACATCTGGAAATAATTAGTTTCGACCGGAATATTACCACTAGGAAGGACGAATGCGGCCGATGTTAAACCAACTCTTTTCCAGATGTGTTAGTATTGCATAAGACTTTTGGGTTTTATGGTGTTAGATCCAAAATGTGAAACCACAATATTTCATGATACGTTACTTTAGCACAGGAAAATGATAAAAACATTCAATTAACAAGGAGGTAAATACTAACACATTGTGAGATGTGGTGATTTAATATTAATTTAATAACATAATCCGTCACATGCAGTTACAGTATTTTCAGATATGTTACTATTCCATTGTGAGAATTTGTCAATCATTTTTATGTCGGTACTCAATTTTCGTAAAATTTTAAATATTTCGCGCGTTTTTCGGGATATGTTGTTTTTTCATTAGGAAGATACTTACATTTGGAATCAGAATAGCCAATAACCCGATTTTCCTTTTTTTTGAGATGTGGTGGTTTTACATTGAGGGTGCGATTTGTTGGATGTGACCTCAAGCCCAGTTCATAGCTTTGCGGATGACAGTAACCTCCATTCTGCCTTTTCCCTTATCATCCAACGAGGCCAGAGGCGCAAGACAAAGACAGGTCGATGCTCCAAATGGGGATCTGACAAAAATTCTGAAATGAGGATCTGAAAATCTAGTACAGTTCAATGATACAAGAACTCAAGCTCGTATGATCACCATAAGGCAGATCATACAATGCCCAAACTGATGATGTCGGGTACCACTGTTCCTATGAGGTCGTCAATATCCATTGCGGAAACTGCTCAACAAAAACATGGTTTTCTATTCCGAGCGAAGAGGTACTTTACATCCCAGCAACCGCTTATGATCTACAAAGCACAAATTCGACCTGTCCTGGAGTACTGTTCACATGTTTGGAGCTCAGCCCCCAAACATACGATTGAGCTCTCAGATTCAATTCAGAATACAGTTATTCGCCTAGTCAATGATACAACACTCACAAAATCATTGACCTTTCTAGAACATCGTAGAAAAGACGGCGATCTCTGCCCTTTTCTTACATACTTCCACGCTCGGTGCTCAATGGAAATATCATATATCATGCCACCACGTGCGATTCCTGGTAGACAAACTAGACGAGCTCAGGCTGGTAAACCCTACAAAATTCCACCGCTGGTTAACACGATGTTCCTCGAACATTAAAGCTTCCTCTTTCGTGTTGTCAACAGATTTGAAAAACATTTTGGAATAATCATTGTTATCCCAAGTTTTATTGTTGGGAGCGAATCACAAGAAATATCGAACATTGTTTGATGGAATTGTTTCCGTCCGTGCCCGTAGAGAACCCGTAGAGAACAGAATGGGTTAGTTCAAACCCATATTCCTAATGATATCGGTAATTCGTTATCATACGTGAATGTAATGATAAATTGAATCATGCTATAGAAAATTGGTTTACGCGGCTGGAATTTTAGAATTCAACAATTGTTTCCTTCGCGTATTACAAATTATGAAAGGTGAATTCATCAACTTACACAATATCCCATCTTCATTAACTGTATGAAGAGTTGTTATCTTTAGTTAGATCCATACCATTGGAAAGCCAATTACTCTCCACCAGATTCACACACACCTACACAGTGTTCATACGTTATTATCCCTCCACCCAGATCATGGTAATTAATATTTCCTGGATGCGGGGCGAATTTCCGTTTGAATAAGGAAGTCAGATTCGGATATAATAGATTGACGAAGTGTACCATCAACTGAAGATTAATTTCATCAGGGTGGGTTCAATAAGCGAGATCTCATTGTCTGGGAATATCTTTCTATTATTATTCTATACGGTTATGTAGTTCACAAGGATTCTTAGAGCAAGCTTCTAGATACATTCTCGGGCACGGCTCTATCCCTATCAGATTTCCATCTAAATTTGATTTGGATCCCAATAGAAAGGCATATATGAATCACTTGACTTTTCTGTATATTCCAAGTATTTACCTCATTGAAAATGTGTTGATTGAAATGTACTTCAAATCGATTCGATGAAACTCAATTTCGGTAGGTATTCTCCGGGAGAATTTCGCATAATGTCATTGTGTTTTGACGAAGTATAATTAAGGAGTTCAATGAATGGAGAAGAAGATGCTCTTCGGAAAAGACCACGAAACACTTTTCTCGAAAGATTTATCGCGACTAGAACGGAAAATCTTAATCCCAATTCGAAGTCATACATAATCTGTTCGGAGAACGGAAGGAAGCGAAACGAGAAATAGGTTAGGAAGTCAGAAGCTTTCGGTCGGTCGGTCGTTCGATATTCGAACAGTTCCGTTCCTCTGTTGAATATGGAAACTCAGGGAAGGAGCAATCTTGAGATGCGAAACCATGAAATGATTGCGAAATGCTAAGAATCTATCAGTCCCAGAATATTATACAAGAATATTTGACTGCACAGGAAACCTTGGGAACTATGCATAAAGCGTTTGCATTAGTGAGGAAACTTTGACATATTTTCACAAACACTCAAAATTGATACAAGATTGTTCGAAAATTTCACCGAATAATTTCTGTAGAATTTGGAGTAGAGAGCAGATGTCATGTTAAATATGTGGGAGTTGTTGATGCATTGTCATCTTTCGATGAATGATTCTTCACGAGAAATATTGTCGAAAACGAAATCATTTCGACAAAGTCAGGATGACCCATAACAAAATATTTCATACAATTCAGGAATGGTCGTAACCGATGATCGATTACTTTTGGAGAAATTCTAAATTTTTACTGGGAATGGCACAGTGCTGAATTCAGTGCTGACAGAAATATTGAGGAAGCTTGGTCACTGTTATGAATTCAAACTGCGAAATGGTTACACTAACAACATCAACATTCGAACTGAGAAAATTATCTCAGCTATCCCATAGTAATTGTCGTAATTGTAGTTGTTGTCGAACCACTAAGATCAGTGAATTGAATACATGATACTTAATGACGTCATACGTCGGCCGACAGTCAATTGCCACTAATGTCAATAGAGTAAATAATGTCAGTAGAATCTTACAATATGTATTATGTTGTTATGATCGTTACGCCAGTCTGGAAGGATCTACTGTGATAAATACCGTAAATAAAATGAAGTGACAATCGACGTTCGATACAGGAGAGATGGTTTCTCGATCGAGTGAACCAAAGAGAGAATTTGCGAGCAAATAATTGAAGAACATCGAGGGTCACATGCTCGATGAAGAACGTATAACATGATAATGTGGCTGTCGAAAGCAAATACAAACTTCCTTCCGATAGCGGAAGCAATCAATCGTATAAAGTTTTCAAACTCAGCGGATAAAGTATGTACCAGAAAAAAATGTAACATCTGATTCCTTGGTGCTTGATGTACGTAGTTATGAAGTGGAGACGGAAAATAATGATGTGAGTTGTGTGCGTCATCCTTGAGCAAATCAGGCTTTCCTGCCTCAAGTGGTGGTCAAAATCTACACAACTTCTGGAGAGCATTTCAGAATGATTCATGATAAATATTTGAAGGTGATGGACAAGAAGAGTCTTCCAATAATTGCATCCCGGAATAACTCCAACGATAGTTCACAATGCATTAATAATATGATAATTAGGGCCAGAGATCTTCAGCTCGAGGGTAACACAATTGAGTAAGAGATTTGGAACGAGATCATGAGGATATATCAAGAACAGAACAGTATTTTGCTGAACTATTATACAACAGCTAGTTTTTTCGCGATAATGGAGTTGTATTTGGTTCGTACTTTATATCAGGTTGTGTGAGAATTTTAGTTGTAGTTTCTAGGTGATAGCTCAGATTGCAACGGAACGATCACTGTTGTTTGTCTTTTCGTGAAATCATTGAGGTAATTGGAGCAGGCTCAATCCCACCTCGTAAA
This sequence comes from Gastrophysa polygoni, assembly GCA_963576655.1. Lineage (NCBI taxonomy): Eukaryota > Metazoa > Arthropoda > Insecta > Coleoptera > Chrysomelidae > Gastrophysa > Gastrophysa polygoni. The sequence continues at coordinate 2,013,749 of OY755092.1, forward strand.
TTCCGTATCTTTTTTCTGATGCAGCTGAGGAAAGAGCATACGTGTTTTCTAACTCTGTTTCAACTCGACAGAATTCTCGGCATTATGTTGACGACTCCACGAGAATGAACTCATTTGTGAATTTGAGGAGTCGAGAAGAAACAACAGTGGCGCACAGACATCATCGATAAGGTATTCGATTTGTTACTTTTTCGTTGCCTCACTCTGTATGTTGGATTTATGTTCTTTCATCACTTTGAGAACCTTTTCGAGTAGCATTTGTTATATGATCAATCTTTCAATTTCATTTCAGTGAAAGTTTTGCTGTTATATGGTGATTTTTCATAGCAGCGAAGATCACCATAATATCTGAATAGCACACACACACACACGTATGGCTTGTGAAAATTCACACTGGAGAGGTTTCAAAACTATCTTATTGAATCCTCAACAAGTTATTTGTTGTTCTTGTTGGCCTCATCCGATAGTTAACCAAATCAGATTCAGAGTTATAATCGAAATCAAAGTGAAATATTCATCCGAAGGCGTTGAACATATCTTGGTGGTATACATAATTAACCAACTTTTTATAGAATTTGGACGAGAAGAACAGATAGCTTTATCTAGATGCAATATTCATAGTCGAATCTTTGATTCGGTCTCTGCAGACTGCACCACAGGACAAGGAGAAAAATCAGAAATGAGATTCGGGATGCGATATTAAAAATCCCATATGGCCCCTTACCGCACATGAATAATTCAGAGAGGACGATCTTTCTTCTAATTTCGGACACTAGCAATTCCGCGGTGAGATAATCACATTGGGGCTGGAAAACATTTCTGCTCTGAATAAATAATGATGGCATCCGACAATTCTCCTTTGGGATTCATGTCTGCGCCAAAAATGATGCTTCCAATGTAGTCTGCGTGCCTGCCTCTGTTTCTGTCTTTCATCTTTCAACGGACTCGACACGACTATTGTGTGACAAAACTACTAAGAACAAAAAAAATTGAAATAAGATATACTGACGAATCAAAATTCAGAGTCCGCTTGTCATTGATAACATACTGAATTGGTAGTGACCAGATACTCTGGACTTTACAATACCTGTTAGTCAGGGTGAGTTGAAGTTTGTACGAAATTCCTTCGCCAAATAGACTAATTTAGTGAATAACTATAACAGCACAAAGTGTGAAACCAAACGTAACTTTTTTCGTGAGCTCTCTTTTGAGCGATACATACAAAAAAAAATGAAATAAGATATACTGACGAATCAAAATTCAGAGTCCGCTTGTCATTGATAACATACTGAATTGGTAGTGACTTATAATAATTAGTGCTCTAAAAAAATCATTTCAACCAGATACTCTGGACTTTACAATACCTGTTAGTCAGGGTGAGTTGAAGTTTGTACGAAATTCCTTCGCCAAATAGACTAATTTAGTGAATAACTATAACAGCACAAAGTGTGAAACCAAACGTAACTTTTTTCGTGAGCTCTCTTTTGAGCGATACATACACTACGAACGCGAAAGGATCCTCAGTAATGACTGGAGACAATGAAGAATTTTTTGAACTACCCAAACAATTCATCAGAGGAGAGAATGGACGACAGACTCAATTGATTGAAGGAAACTGAAAGTCGGTAGTAAATGCATTGGAAGTTGAAGATACTGAATTGTAGCAAGTGATTTTGAGTTGAAATGAAAGAATTGATTTCCTGGAGGAATCTCAGGAAACAATAAAAAATAAAGTTGAATCTATCGAGAGAGATATCAGAAGAGATAACATACTGATTTTCGGGTTGAAAGCTCCAGGAATTGAAAATAAACTAGCTGGTGATCCCACTATTCTGTTTTGCCAGACTTTGAAGTCCAAAAACAATTGAAATAGCAGATGGCGTGGGGTTTTCATATTCAACAATAGATGACGCGAACATCGAGAAATTATCACGGAACAGTTTCAAAGCAGGCAACATTCCGGTTGAAATATAGTTAATGACAGCTGTCAACCCGTAACAGTTTGATATTGGACGCGGTACAAATACAAAATTATTGTTTCTTTTAGTTTCTAATGAAGAACATTCATCAATTCCCAGGTGAAGACAATCTTGAGTGTATTAGTTTCATTGTGTATAAATCGATTGAATTTATCTCATCAGCATGGACTGGCGTTGTTGCAACGTGTGTGGAACACAAAAAAATTCGGAACTCCGAATGTTTTCAGTATCCAAAGTTAGTATGAATATTCAAATGAATGAATTCATCATTCGATGAGCATTCCTAATGATCAGGAAGAGCAGTGTAAGCTGATACTTTTCCGATTTCAGGACAAAGAATTGCTGGAATGGAGTATTTCTACTTGCATCAAGCTGTCCCCAAATGGATATGTCTGTAAAAACATTTTCAAAACGTAGCCATTAGAAAGAAGAACTTGAAGAGAGGTGCCACACCACTGAAAATGTTTGTATTTTTTGAAATCATAACCAGCGTACCCGTCATAAACCTTCTCTTGAATATACAGGCAGTCCAAATTTGTCTTCAAATATCCCTATATATGGCTGATGGTGTATTAAGAAATAAGGGTAGGTACCTTAATATGTTGACTTTCTCTCGAATAGAATATAGGGCAAATATGTCCCTCTCAAACAATAATCACTCAGAAACGGCTTGGTTTATCATAATACTATGAAATATTACCTTTTTCAATAAATGTACAATTCGGGGATGAAATAATGATATTCATCGACCTCCTCCAAAAAGAACTATGGGGAGACAACTCTGGGCTATCCAGTATAGGTCATCAGCTCTTGAGATATGTACATAGTGTGTACCTACATTTGGTATTTTGTCATTGAAATAATCAACGTCTTGAATTTTCAAAGGTATTATTCCTTGCTCTGAATACATTGGTTCTGTTATCACCCTAATACCGAATTCAAGTACCATAATATAAAAATGCCTAGCAGGTTAATGGATGGTACAAGGAAACAGAAATATTACCAACTTAAATTTTATCCAACTTATATAAGGTTCACTAGTATGATAATGCATGCATTCAATGATGTCAATTCCATCTGGATTTTTTTGGACAGGCAATTATGATAAGGCTGAATGAATATAAGAACATTTCGAAAAATATATTTTGTTGGATAATTTATTGTTCGTGATTACTCAATTATATTGTTCTTTCTCTCTCTTGTAGTGAACAAGATTCCTTTGCAGCCAATCTACAATCCCTTTCCAGTTCCTACTTGAACCCTGCTTCTGATACTCCTGAAGATACCTTTCCTGTGAATATTGATAAGAATGTTCATAGTACTACTACTGTGGATACTCTAACTAGCCTGTATCAAGAACTGGCATCTCTTGATAACCAACTGATACTTCCTACCGGTTGGGGTATTCATAAGTAAGAAAAGCACATTCTCATCACAAAACTGACAATTCATAATGACTTTGAAAAATTTCAACGGAGAGATCCATTATCTTAGGCTACTCACTGATTACGGCCCACGTAGGAGCAAAACATGTTGATCTAGAATATGCCATTACCACATTAGGAAAACTTCATGAGCTGATCAATAAAATTTGAACGTGAAAAATATGGAATGGTAACAGCAGATCATGTTCAGTTCTTATTCCAAGTTATAATTATTGCAGAGCAGGCACAAGTTGAGAATTGTTCTTTAAGAAAAGACAAGAGAAAATGAATAAAATAACAAGGAACACAAATATAACTACATGGCTTACTTGTCAAGAAAGAATGCACATTCGAGTAGAATGATTGTCAATCTGAGGAAGGAAAATGCCAATGTGGTTAAGCTTGATGAAATTCTCGAAACTTTGTTAGAAGTTAAACAAGAAATGATAAAAATTTGTTCAAAATCTGACGAGTGTGAATCTGCAGGCAGAAGATAAACCTTGGAATGGGTTTATAATTGCATTCTCATGAAAATTTAGAGCCCAAAGCTTCATAATTATATGAGAGATGAACAAATCATTGCAATACCATCAATTAGCACTCTCTCGAGGTGAGGTGATTATTTTTACAATGCATGGAAATACTGAAATATTCGAAAAGTGATGTAAAACATATTTTTCCAATAGGTACATTAGAAATATAGATGGAACATTTGATTTCGAAAAGGAGGTTTTTGCAATGATAAAATGATGAATTAAGAATATGGCAGAATGGCAGAAGCATGGATGTTTATTAGTAGATGAATGTTAACTCACTCCTACGAAAAAATTCGACAAAAATACCATGGAATTCGTGGGATTTGTTGATCTTGGTCAATTCACTCCGAAAGGCATGGAGGATCAATTAGGAGATCATGTACTCGTGATTATGTTCCAGCCATTTGCTGGTCATGGCTTGCAGGCTTTGGGAAGTTTTCTGACGAAAGGGAATATCACTGGTGAACTCCAAGCAGAACTTATTTTAGGATGTGTGATGTGTGATCAACGTTTGGAGGGTTGAAAGCCACGATATCCTGTACATTGGATTCAACTGGTTACCTCTCAGGGCGTGGATTCCACTACTTCATGACAGCTAGGATGAACCAAGATCATCTGGAGATAAGTAATTCATCAATTCTCCTAGAAGTAATAGAAAACTGCATTAGATTATTTCAGATTTCCTTGTATTAAATTCTGGAGACAAGACACTCGAAGAATTCCACTGTTCAAAGTTTTCAATGTTCAATCAATTTTCTGTTTTTCTCTTGATCTAAATGATACTTGATTTCATTAAATTACCCTGCAATGGCTTCGAAATTGAATAACAATAGAATCTGCTGAATACAGCAGCTAATTACAGTTCATGCATTTATACTTCGATAAATTCCTTGAGTTGAAGATGGTTAAAGTAACAGGTACCTAAGTGAAGAGTTTAAAAAAAACTGGTAGCTTCAGAATAAATCACATATTCTCGTCTCTAGTATTTTCTTTGTTCAGTGAATAAAATATATCCTTGCTATTATGAAACAATATGATATATTTGAATATATCTATACCTATTTTTTTTGTCTTCGAGCATTTCTTTGGGATGATGAGAGCCGCAGGGGGTTGTAATAGTCACCCAGAATCCATTCAAGTGGCCCAAACATTCAGGCTGATGTCTTTATTTTCATTAGTTAAACCACCCACAGGTGGTGAAATGATCCAGTCTCTTTTAACAATAGGCAAACTGAAATAAAATGAAATAAAATGCGTTCTCGATATCACTATGAAATCAGATGGAAATGACACTCTGGATGAATATGAGGAGGAATTCGGAAAAATAGAGGAAGCGTTTGCCTACCTCTGTGGGTATCCACAACATGTTCAGAGACAATTCGTGGAAATGGAAATGAAAAATTCAATTCACTTATTCAGATGAGAAGGAGAGGATTCCTCACATTCCCATCTACCCAAAACATCTCAGTTTTGACTGATATTGGAAAAACAATATCAGAAATTTTTCAAAAATATCAATATCTATTATTCTCGAAAAATTATCATCATTCAAACCTAGAGTGCTTTTAGGGTGTCAAAATCACAAAATTACTTTGAGCAAAAATATAATTCAGATGAATGTAGTTGCCAGACTGATCATTTGTTGTTCAGCAGAGCAAAAAAAAGAAACATTGAGAATGAAGCAAAAAAATCATCAAAGCTTGCAAAACTGAACTAGGATGATGTTTTTAGATGATGATGTAATCAAGACATCTTCTGTTGAAGTAATCATATTGCAAAAACCACATCCACCATCATGAAGAGTATAATTGAGTATCGAATACCAAGTATACAGTATTGAGTTAGAGTATTCAAATTTGCAGGAGTTACAGAGGTACCAAAGATATACACTCATCGACCTAGTTTGATCATCTTCACTGATAATACACTGCTTGCCATCTGCAATGTAATGAATGGAGGATTCACAAGAGCTAAAGGGGTACTAGAGGTATATATCATGAAGGTATAACACTGAAGATGAGATTCAATTTTTTAGCTGAAAGTCAATTGAATTTGATACTTATATTTTGAATCTGAAAAGACTTTCAACCTTTTTTGCCTCCTAATATAATTTTCTGGAAAAGTGGATCATTCCATTGCAGCTGACGAGCAGTTTATATCACTATAGATAATCAAACTAGATCATTGAATGTATCTTTGGTTGATATTCTCATTTCTATGAATAATTTTGTAGAGAAGATCTCAAGTTTCCTTCTACTCTTCACTTTTCCACTCCCCTTTGAATAAGCATGGACTTCCTTTCAATGATAGCAAGACATCATCCTGTTATGAATATATCTGATACCTACTCTACTATCACCTACTCCAAGAAATCTCACTTGATTGATATCATAAATGTATTAAAAAAACAATAAAAGATAATTCAAGCATGGCTGTTACTTTGATGTACCTGTATAATATCAGTAAATAAGATTCTCTGGAGACATCAGAGTGATTGTGATCTGACTCAAGTTGAATAGAAATATGAATCAAATGAGCAACTCCATTGATTGAGCCTCAACTGGACTGATGATATATATATAGTTTAGTACTGAGACCAGGATAAAAATGAGGATAAAAATTATTTCCATATATCGGCCACCTCCATTTTGTACTAGAGAATTCGTTGAAAAATTGAGAATTTACTCCGACGATAATTTTCGTGACGACCTTGAACTCCGAATTATTGTTGGAGACATCAATATCGATTTGTTCCTTGATGATATTGACACGAATGTCTATTTGAATCTGACGAGTGAATACAATTTCATCTCCACCATGAATTCAGCAACCAGGAAAGACTCTTACTCAGATCATGTATTTGTGAAAAAAAGCATGCTTTTGTGGTCGATAACTCCATCACAGATCACAGTGCTAATCAACTGATCGTTATAACCAGCGGAAAACTGAATGGACAAACTATTAACTATTCACAGTATTAAAGGGCCATCATCTAGTACACCACAGAACGAATATCTTTTCAGAATATCTCAGTGGAAAAATGATCAATGTGATGCATTACATTCCTTACGATCTTCACTTTGTACTTCAATCAATTGTAATCCGCATGTTCAACCGTCAACGCCGATCCAACTATGGAACATCTCTACTTCAATGGTTGATCGATTCAAAAACTGTTTTCTTGATGAAAAATGTACGATAAACCAAGTATGATGTTTCACACATCGGAGCAAATCCAAAATATGCTTTGGTGCGGCACCAAAGCGGACGAGAATCTACGGTTCCTCTGAAATATTCAGCACCTAGAGGGGATATCAGTTTCATATCCAATTCCAATGGACAGGGGAAAGAATACTTGTACAAAAATCAGTCGACCGCAGGAACCAAGAATCTTTCGTTCCACCTATTGACATCATCGACGAAAATCGACCAAGAATGCAGCCTCAAGATATCATTACCAATGATAAAATCACCAAAAATACAGGGAAGGACTAGAAACTCGACAATTTGGTTATCACCAAGAAAATCCAGATCTACTGTGCAAGATCCTTTCAAAATTGATGATGATGAAGTTAAAGCCATCGATACTTGACCATTAGCGGAATGACGTTCCAGTTGGTTGCAGGAAGCAAAGTAATAGCTCAAGTAACTATCAAAACTACCTGTATCTATCAAAGATATTGTTGATTTTCAGTTGAAACACAGCTCTTGACGAACTGTACGGAAACGTAGATGAAGCCGAGGTGAGAACGAATGTAGAAGCAATGGTTGATTTATTTTCTTTCGTATGTTCCAACGTTGTGCAGATTTTGGAAAAATCACTCATTCTTTATAAAAAGAACACATTTTTTTCCTCGCAGGGCAAATAGATCTGGAATGTCCACTATTTCCATAGAAGCATTTCTGATGTGAGACGGTTGCAGAAGACATGACTCGACGTGAATCTTCTCCATCAAAGTTGTCATAGGATGTGCACATTGCATTCACTTTGCCAAAATCTGAGACTTATGATTCAGAATTCTTCTGGGCATCTTCTGAAGAGCATGATGCATCACGAATGGATTCGTTTCTGTTCAGTTCTGCACTGACTGGTTACAATCTTTGCTGTGCAATTTCAAAGCCTGTAAGTAATGGTCAATATTTTCTACTGCTTGTTGTCTCCTCGTGGCAAGGAGATATCTGGCTAATACTCAGTTGGCTTGATTTTTGTATAATTCTTGTAGAATTTTCTCAGCTTCCGAATATAGTGGACAATCACTGATGAACTGATACACAAAAAGAGACACATAGTTCGTTAATAGTTTCAGTTTATCTGGTTCAGAAAGTTCACGGTCAGGTAGTTCTTCAGAATCAGCTCCTTCTGAAAAATTCTGGAGAGTCTTGAACCAATACCACCATTCCTTGCTAGCATTGACCGAGTTGGGATCGGCTTCGAATGTGGCAGGAGACAAATATTCGTCCATTGTATATCATTACTTCGCTAATCGAATCGTAATGAATACCTTCCCAGAATGAAAGGCTTGAATTAGCAAAATCTGTCACGTACAAATCTATTTGACAATATGACAAATGTCATGTTCATATAACAAAATTATTCTGAATACAGAGTGGTACCAAATACTGCACGTATAGTGTGTCTTAGACAGACATAACATGACATGAATTATCATCTCTTTTCAAATTCATATTGACATTCATTCATTCATGACATTATTCATCATATAGTTATTGTTTCTCAATTTTATGATCTCAAAATGCATATTTGAGAAGAGTTCCATTATTTTTCTCAAAATCGTTTGAAATCACCCTAATTTTCTCTTCCATCAACTCACTAGTTAGGAAATCATCTGCCCAACATGAGGCTCACCAGAAACATGAATAACTCGAGGAATCTTCATCAGAGTCTAAAAGCATAAACTTGATGATGATTGATGAGTGATTCAATACTCGATTGAGTTGCTCCGTTTTTCAACACAGTGGAGAAATGTCTCTCCTCTGGAACGTTTCACTGTTTGGCCCATTGACACTAGATTATCATCAGATAAGAATACCCTCGGGACCAGGTGTACGATTGATCTCGTATTCACCATTTTCATCTTCAGTTGCGAGAAGTGGATGTCAAGTTCTATCTATATCAATTCAACAGAAAGCAATATTATTGTCTCTGTTCAGGAGAGTGCGAGCAGTTCCTTTGATTCTTCTTCTTTGATTGTTGAACTCTTCCATTCACGTTTTTCTGAAATTCAATTTTTCCAAATATTCAGATTAGTATTCGAAGAAAGATTATTGTCTCCTTTTGATAGGAGGGAGAAGGAGAAGGAGGATATGAGTCCTTCGAGTTCATCGATATCAGCAGTATGTGTTGATTGAACAATTGATTTGAGATGTCCTCCAAGAAGAAAGATCTGAGGGAGTTGATTCTGGGACCTCGGTGGCCAATAAATCTCTCTCCTTATGCCAATCCATCTATCCGGGAATCTCTCGTTCAACCACTGTCAAACGGAAGGGGAATAATGGGGTAGAGCACCGTCGCGCTGAAAATGTAACAAATCCACCTGCAATTACCGTCTGCATCAATATTTGAGTTTCTAGCTCATGAGTTATAAAAGCATCGATACTCTCTTCATGCAATTCTATGAAGAGATTGCCAGTCGGTCCTCTCTCGATGGATTAAGGACCAATTATCATATTTCAAAGAATACCAGCCCAAACATAGGGATTTTGTTGGTGCTGTATATGCCCTTCTCGAAAAAATTTGCCTATTGCCTAGTATATGCCTAGTATATGCCCTTCCCGAAAAATTTTGTCTATTGACCTTGTCAGATAACATAAACATTCATCGCTGGAACAGATATTCAACAAAAGATTGGGGATTACATTGGCTCTATTAGACATATTTTCACAAACTTCCATTCTTGTGTAATAATCAGCTTCATGAAGCTCTTCATTGCTCTTCTTACGGTCTCGCGTTACAGTCCCGTCTGTTCTGCTACTGATCGTGAGGAGCTAGTAAGCTCCGCAGCAAATATTCATAAAACTTCAATTTTATCTCCTCCATCTGGTAATATGCGGCCATTTTTTGTTTCATTTTCCAAAGACCAGTTCCGAACAACTCTGTCACCAAATCAAGCACATACCGGTGACTTACATCACGATTTGGATTTTTTTCATTGAAGAGAAATACCGCCCTTCGTGCGCACTTTCCAACCTCTTCATGAATCAAAATCATCTCAATTCGTTCTCGAAGAGTGTGAACCATTTCCACAGTTATCCACTCATCAAAGGTATCACTAAACAGCTCAACAGATGAATCTGAATCCACAATAATACTTAACCGTTTGAATTTGCGAAACGATGTTTTGCTTGAGAAACTTGAGAAACCTTGTTCTTCACGCAGAATTAGCAAAAGAAAGGACCATCTGTGGAATTCCAGCGATGAAGAAAGAAAATCGAATACTAAACGAGGATGAACTATCATCGGAATATCAGTATCATATATAATTTATTCACGTTAATATTCTGGAGCTGATGTTGCCCGTAATGAAGAGTTGAAAAAGTGCCACCTAATCTTTCAACCATGCATCTGATCACTTTTGTCAGTTCCAAACGCTATTCTTCGGAGAGAGAATTGAAGGCGTTCCAAAATGATGTGTTATTGGACCCCCTTCCATTTGAAATTCTGAGAGTGACATTTTCCCCTCCTAGGGGGTTCAACCATGAGGGAGTAACTATGACTCTATCAACATGTGATCTGTGATCAGGAGACACGTTACGCTAGGAGCAGTATGATTGTCATTCCTTCGGAAGCGTCTGCAGCGGAGTCGTCCCAGACGGTCAACCTCCTACAGCCGATAGTCTGCCCATAGTGCTCGCCTGAGCATCGGAGCTGGTCTACACATAATGTGGGAATTGACAGGTGTTTGAAATATGTTGGGTCTTTTCCTGTGGCGTACCACAGGGTACAGTTCTTGGTCCCGTACTATTCATAGTATATCTGAACTCCTTGCTCACTTCAGAAATTGATGGGAAAATTGTCTCGTTTGCTGACAATACGGCCATCATTCATGTTGCTGATTCGTGGGCTGAGGTGAAAAAAAAGGCCGAAGACGATTTGGAAAAAATCAATGACTGATTTAAAATAAATTCGTTAATGGTAAATGTCACAAAAACAAAGATAATTCCCTTTTTCTCATATGATACCAACTTACCAACATATTCTATTGCTTTTGATGGACAAAACGTCGTAACGGCTCGTAGTGTCCGTTACCTTGGAATATTCATCGACTCCTGTCTAAAATGGGACGTCCACAGGGAAAACCTCGAGAAGAAAATCCGTTCCCTATTGTATAAGTTCTACCAATGTCGATATATACTTCCACTTCGAGAACTGAAACAGATATATTTTGCAATCGGAGAGTCGTTATTGAGCTACTGTATAATTGGGTGAGGAGGGGCACGAAAAACTTTGATAGAACCTCTGATGGTACTCCAGAAGAGAATTCTCAAAATAATATCTTTCAAACCATACCGATACCCATCCGACAAACTTTATAACGACCTCGAGATATTGGATATCAGACAAATATATGTGAAGTCAGTGCTGATATTTATATTTTCGAATAAGTCATCTTATCTCAATGAACCTGCCAATACTTATAATACACGAAGCATGAGAATGAATAATGCATATCTACCTAGAGCCAACAAAGCTTTAGGGCAACGATCTCTAATGTATAATGCACCAAAACTATACAATAGCCTTCCGGAAAATATAAGATGTATCAGATCAAAACTGTTCTTTGAAAGAACCTTGAAAAAATGGATTTTGCAATGTGGAAGAGCATACTTTCTTTCGATTATTGATTGATTGAAGAGAAAAAATTAAAAATTAAAAATTGAAAAGAAAAAATTCTTTCATTCTACTTGTTATACCTTTTATTTATAGCCCTCAGGCTAGGTTGATGTTGTTTACTATTTAATTTATCTATTGTTATACTATATAAATATAAAATTTTAATAAGGTACCTACTAATAATCTAGCAATTTTTTTTTATATTGCACGCGCAAATTCATGAAAGCAAATAAACATAAACCAATCCATAGACAGTCCTCACAAGGGCTACATGGCGTTTTTGTTTATTTACTTGGTATTTATACATGTGTATTTCCTTTGTAAAATTTTTTATTTGTTACCTTGTGAATGACCATATATTCTATTCTATTCTATTTCCAAAACTGATTTCCAGGGTGTCGAAGGTATTTTGGAATCAGTCAATGAAGTTAGGAACGGTTTCTAGAATCCCTCGTTTCACTTGGAATTATTCAGTTCACAAACTACTATTTCGACAGTTATAGGCACCTTTTTTCAATACTTGGAAGAGTTCATTCCCATAACTTGCAAATACAATCCATTCCTCAGATTTATTCTTGAAACTTTTTGATTCTCAAGGAATCTTCTCAGGGCATCGAAGGTACTTCGGCTTTTCGAAGGAAATACTTGAGCATCTCCACAGACTACAAGGTGTTACAAAAATATCCCATTGTCGGAAATTTCTCATTATCATTCCAATTCCAATTTTTTTTTACAGGCTGTCATGAAAACAACCAAGCTTCGAAAATTTTGTTTTTTTGGAACTATGTTGTCTTCACAACGGTACATTGAAAGTATTTTCATACTTGGGAGAGTATCTCGAGTGAAATTTTTCTTCCTGACTTCTTCAGTATTGGTTATAACGAGTACTACACGGGGTGTTTCATCCATTTCCTCAGAACCCAAGACGAGGAATTCAGCTGTAGGTGTACAACTACAAACAGTTGTTCATTATAAATTGTGTATTGTATATAGTTTTTTTGAGAGCGAGGCTCAAGGGTACATTCATCGTCGTTGTCGTCGGGCCATATTTATAAATGTAGTTCCTTTTGTTTCCTTTTCTTCTTGTGAAGGGCGTGTCCTTCGGTGATTTTCGATCGAATGTACGTAGACTGCAGATGAAATAAAGGTCAATAGATTATTAGGAGACGAAATTGCATATGAGTTAGCTTCAAGAGGATTACCGATTTCGAGAACTGTCGCAGAAAATAGAGTTACCTTCATTTCAAAGTCAAAGAGAAGGTTTGATAGCAATCATATCTTTTCCTATAGAAAACAGTCAAACTCATCATGAACTTGATATCTGTGACCATAAACTGGTTGACCTCAATAGGGAAGTTCAACATTTATAACAACAATTATAATTGTTCTCTTGATTTTTCCAATCGAAATGTTGAACTTCCCTATTGAGGTCAACCAGTTTATGGTTTTTTCTTCTCGAGGTTTTCCCTGTGGACGTCCCATTTTAGACAGGAGTCGATGAATATTCCAAGGTAACGGACACTACGAGCCGTTACGACGTTTTGTCCATCAAAAGCAATAGAATATGTTGGTAAGTTGGTATCATATGAGGAAAAGGGAATTATCTTTGTTTTTGTGACATTTACCATTAACGAATTTATTTTAAATCAGTCATTGATTTTTTCCAAATCGTCTTCGGCCTTTTTCTCAGCCCACGAATCAGCAACATGAATGATGGCCGTATCGTCAGCAAACGAGACAATTTTCCCATCAATTTCTGAAGTGAGCAAGGAGTTCAGATATACTATGAATAGTACGGGACCAAGAACTGTACCCTGTGGTACGCCACAGGAAACTAATCTTGGATCACTTATTTTTCCATTTACTTTGACCATTTGTACGCGGTTTTTGAGAAAGTTTCTGAGGAGTTCCAATGGATTTCCTCTTATGCCAAGATTTTCAAGCTTTTCTAACAAAATTTCATGACTTACCGTGTCAAAAGCCTTTGCTAAATCAACGAAAACACCCAAACAAGGCTGTTTATTATCCACAGCAGCGTATATTTGAGAAGTGAGGTATGCTATGGCATCCTGGGTGCTTCGATTTTCCCTGAATCCGTATTGTCTGTTCGAAATTATATTGTAGAGGTTAAGGTATCCCATAAGTCGGTTTTTAATTATTTTCTCAAATATTTTCGAAAAGACCGATGTGAGTGAAATCGGTCGGTAGTTCGACACATTTGATTTATTACCACCTTTGAATATTGGTATTATAATTGCAGCTTCAAAAGCCTCTGGCACTATTCCGGTGGAGATACACAAGTTGAAGATGTGACACAAGGGTGCAGATATATTTTCTGCCATCAATTTGACCTCCTCATTTTTAAGCCCATCTGGGCCCGGTGATTTATTATTCTTTAATGATGAAATTTCATTTTCAATTTCGGTAACAGACGTGGGTCGAAGATAAATAGAGTTCGGGGATATTGTGTGGTGCTCTTTCGTATTTGATTTGTCGATTTTAGATGCAAGTTTCGGACCTATTTCGGAAGAATAATTATTTATTTCATTTGCTATATCATTTGCCTCAGTTATTTCCTCACCATCTTACAGGATTAGATTTTTGATAGTGTTAGTTTTCTCTTTATAGTTACTGGTGATCAGGTTAACAACTTTCCACATATTTTTTGCTGATCCAACGTTCCTTTTGATTTCAGATTTAAAATATTTGCTTTTAGCTTTTTTTATCAATTTATTTAGTTTGTTCCGATACTTGATGTAATATTTTTTCAGTGTGTGATTGTTTGGTTCTGCTACTTGTCTTCTATGAAGAGAATCACGGGTTTTAATGGAAGTCACTAGTCCTTGGGATATCTACGGCTTTTTTTCTTTCTTACTTTTATTTGAATAATTTGTGTTGCCCCTTTTTTTATTCTTGTCACTTCTGTTATGAATAATTCAAATGATAGTTCAGCGTTTTGGAGATTTTCAACATTGTCCCAATTCTCTTAATTCTATTGTATCGAGAAGTTTTTTTTTTCATCAGTTTTAAAATATGTGAGTACACCTTCGGCCGACGCCAACATATGTTTTCCCATATTGGTGAAAACGAAAGTTGTATAGTGGTTGGTAATTAGTGTTTTTGACACGATGGAATAGTTGTTCTCATCATAGTTTTTATTCTTGCCCTTTATAAATACGTGATCCTAACATTGAATTGTGTTTGCAGCAACCTGTGGTTATTCGTCTGGGAACTGGATAGTTCTAGAAGGATATTATGTTTCCCAAACTCTTTCAATGGGTATTGAAACTTCACGTCCTTCCTATCACCATATACACTCTCATCTTGGTGAGTAGTTCGGGGAGATAAAAAAACCAATTGGCCTGATATTTTCATCAATGGAAATTTTTGTGTTACTCCGGGATCACTGAGTCTGTACAAATACCAATCGAGGTGTCAAAATAAGTTATACAATTTGATTATGTAGGAATTCGTTGAGGAAGAAATTTTCAATAGTCCAAAAGATGGGTAATTTGCTTCAGATAATTCACCATGTGTACCCCAAAACTCTATCATATGTTTATATTGTTTGACCAAATTGAAAAAAAAATTTCACTCAACCACTGTGAGTGTCCAGAATGTGCTGAAAAAACAAAAAGAATCAACAGGGCGCTAATATTATCATCACTTCCTCTACTTGTGTGGTGGAGTAGGTAATGAAAGGGTTGATCTAAAAAAATAACAAAGTTTGGGTCAGCAGAGAGGGTTGGTGGGTAAATTGAATAAATGAAATTGACCAAAAGGTACAATGAAGAAATACATATTTGATAGCTTCTGGACATTCACTGGAGTTAGAAGTGATCATGAATGGAAAATGGTTTCAGTACATGCTATTTGCTGTATTCTTCGGGAGCGTAGAAGGAAGTAGTTCTTTTCACACTTGTTATTTTGCATGAATAATCTCCCATAGTATAAACCCTCAGTTCACAAGCTTATTGTTGAACATAAAGAGCTCAATTCAACAACAATAAATGATGGCAGTACTACTGTGTGTCATGTAAATGTGCAAGGATTCTTCAATAATCAAAACCCTATCGAAATATTCATGAAAAATAATAAACTGGATGTGTTATGTTTCTCAGAATATTGGATAACTGGAAATGGCAATCATGGAATTACTCATTTGGTAGGCTACAAACTTGCAGCAATTTATTAAAGAGATGATCACATTCATGGAGGTGTGCTCATTCTGGCGAAGAATAATTTAGAATTTCTTGAAATTGAACCTATCAAGAAATTTTCTATAGAGTGCCAAATGGAGATTTCTGCAATTTTACTGGGAATGAATAATTCAAAAGTGAGCATTGTGATTGCCTATAGTCTACCGAAAGGTGATACACGAATAGTAACCAACTGCTTGTCGCAGGCCCTAGAATTCGCAGAGAACAGATCACACTATATTATTCTGTGTGGAGACTTCAACATCAACTATATGGTTGCTAATGACCTCAAAACTAAAAACTCATCGATTTGTTCGAGTCTTTCAGTCTAAAAATAAACTATCTGGGACCCACCAGAATCATCACGAATTTTAATGGACATACAAGTCGAACATGCATTGATTATATGAAAATAAATCTCTTAGTTGAAATTCATGAATGTAAATTGGAACAGCCTAATATTGCTGATCACCTTCCACATGTTCTGACTTTTCATATATACAATAGAGATTGTAAAAAAGCATCAAACAAAATAGTGATACCTAAGCGTCAACTGAAACCAGGAAATATTTCCGAATTCACAGCAAGACTTAATTCTATCAGTTGGTTTCCAGAGTTGACTAGTCTTGAAATAAATGAAAGTTTTTCGTTCTTTCTAGATTCAATTTCCTGGTGTTCTGATGTAGCATGTCCTAAGCGAAATATCAATGTGAATGAGAATTATAAACACTGGATATCAAATGAAATTATATAAGAAGGTAAATCTTTGAGGGACGTATTTCATGAGTTGACAAAATATCCAGGAATAGATGCTGAGAGTATGAACAATGAATCGAAATTATTCGACGTCCGACAATTGTATTTTCAATCAGCGGTAACGCGACAGCATGCCCACAGAAATACTTTAATAGCAATGAATCACAACTACAGCACACGTCATAAAAATAATTCCTCTGTTATACCAAGGCCCGAAAAAAACACCTTACAGAGGAGTTATGCCTACTTGGGACCGACATTATATAGCTTGATTCCTCTTGACATGAAACAATTCAATTCTCGTATTTTATTCAAATCAAAAATTAAAAAATGGATCAGCGACCAACCACGCCTTAACATTCATCAATATATCGACTTGAAGAATTCATATCGAAGTTTGTTATAACAATTGAAAATGAAAACGATACAAAAAAAAATTACAGTCGTCACAATACATGATGTTCATTCAGCACATACACTGAAATAATTACTCCGAGAACTCCTGCACACAATACATTCCAATGTATTTCTTCACTTATCTTTATCTTTATTTCATTTATCTTGAAATCCAGAGTCATAATTACATCTGTAGACAATATTCACTCCACACAAGGCTCGCCTTTTGGTGATTCTGCCTACATTGACTTGGGTTCTGAAGATAAAACATTTCGACATTTGGCTTAATCATATATTCCGATAATAATAGACTATACTGAAGTGTAGTTCAATACATCAGAATGTTTACTATCTAGTTTGTTTTTATTTTCGCTATCAAGGCTTGCCTTGCTGTAACCTATCCATGTGATGAACTTTTAACTGAACTGAATTTTATAACTTGTTATTATTATATAGTATATAAGATTTTTATTTTTTATGTATATTATAAAACTTCTCTTCTATTTTATACTCCACACTTTTACTACTTACATTATATATATATATATATAGGTACATTTTTCACACACTAATACCTTTTTTAATATGTATTATCTGTATTTATCCATTTGTTTGCGAAACAAGTGCTTTGCACTTATCGCTTAAACACTTCATTCACTTATTGAATTTTAATTTGTTATGTTCTCTATGGTCTGTGAATGAAGTTGTATTATTATATTATATATTGTTATACAACTTCAATTTAAATGAATGTTCAATATGTGAACTTTAGGATTACCACGTACCATATAGTTCTCGAAATGTAGTCATTCCTGGCACCTACAACTCGTATTGAGAATAGATCATTGGAGACTGAAATACACATTTCACATAAGACGAACAATAAATGTAGTGGATTGAAGAATAGACTGTGAATAGATAATGATATCTACAGTTACTGAATTAGATCGGGTTATTGTTTATATAGAGTTATGCCGATTTTTGAGAATGTTCAATGCAAATATGTATGTATAATGAAATCACTAACTTATAGAGTGATTGTATAGCCACCTTCATCATCTTTCGAACCCTATATGAGCGTTAAGATGACATTCAAATCTGATTTATCATCTCGTCCTGAAAAGAAAATGAAATGTATTTGATCATTCTCGACTATTCGTACATGGATACAGATTAGCAATTGCATTTCTCGAATATACTCACTTTTGGCACAACAAACATCGTGTGTCATCTATAGAGAGAACATAAAGTCTACTCAACTCTCCATCTTCTGATCCAAAGAAGATGGCAATCTGGAATTTGAATAGATCTAATGAGAGAGAAGTCTTGTCTTTCATGTTGAAATCATACGACAATTCAGTGAGGATGAATCGTTTCGATCTGAGCCGGTATTGACTTGCAAATGCAGCAGATGCTGTAACTCAGTCCATAATCTTCAGACTGTCAGGGAGCGATGAGGA
Organism: Gastrophysa polygoni; assembly: GCA_963576655.1. Lineage (NCBI taxonomy): Eukaryota > Metazoa > Arthropoda > Insecta > Coleoptera > Chrysomelidae > Gastrophysa > Gastrophysa polygoni. The sequence continues at coordinate 2,032,351 of OY755092.1, forward strand.
ATAGTCATTCCACCGTATGTTCGAGTGATGCTGCTATCATATTTATGGGCGAATGTAGAGAAAGAGATGCGCCAGCTTTCATCCCATGAACTGGCCGTGAATTCCGGGAAATGAGAAACGACGACGATAGCACTCGAAATGATATTCGAATTCGTTTCTCTGTCGATTCCTAAAACGAACTTCATCATATCGGCTCGATTCTTCAGAGAAAATATAATAGATGTGGAAGGGCAGTATTTGCTCTGGAATTTGGATGCATTTGCTTGTGATGATTGAACTAAGTTGGTTCAGTTAGAATTTTTGTAGTTGAGCTTCTATTCTTTTTCAATCTCATATTGCGACTCATATGCAGGAATTGGGAATATATCAAAAAATTCAGTAATCACATCCGAACTGAGAAAGAACATAATCGAATAGAGTGAAGCATGCCTGAATTCACAATGAAAATTTTGTGTATGGGATGCTCTCTCTACTCGTTTCTGAAGATAGGAACAGGAAATATGATGATTTTCTGAGAATCAACCATTCTTTTCAAACTAATTGCATTCTGGAAATTTCAAATCGGGAAACGACAACCTCAAGTATGAATGGTCATGTTGTGAATGTTCGAATTCTTCATTAGCTGCAATAATCAGGTTCCATATCATGATATATCTCATTATAAAATTGTTTTTGAAGTCATCAGTGCGGTAAAAATCAATCAATGTCATGATTCTATTATCATCCATAGATCAGACGATTTCAATCTGATACTGTTAAATCTCTTTATGAATAGGTTCATTTGAATCACATTTCATGTTCAATAACATATCATGCAGGATCATCATATTCTAGAGCAGTCCACTAATTCAGTACTTACATTTCCTCGGCGCATTTCCTATCGCATTTTCGAATCAAGCAAGAATCGCTAGCCAACGAAATGACCGAAACTAAGTTTTATCACCACTCATCCCCGTTTGATATGCAAGTGGTGTTTTGAATGTATTATGGATGTTTTGGGATCAAGAAGGATATGGTTATGAATGAGTAATCCTTACATATGGACCAGAGTTCTGTTATTATCAGAGCATCAAGTTCTTCTTCGCTATCCCTTCCTTTTTTCACAGATCGATGCGACTTCTGTCTGAATTTTCCCTTCGATAATTCAATTTCTGACAGGAGTTTTCAAGCCTCAAAGATCCCACTCATAGATCTTCACATTTATCACTATCAACTTTTTGTTGGACAAGATCCTGTGTGTATAAATCGATACCCTATTTGAAATAGGCTGTATCCCACAAAAGTTAAATTTTACCGGAGACACTCAAAACTGTCTATTTTATTATCATGTACACCTAATAGATTTTTTCAACTGAATAATATACTAACTCGCCACTCTGGGGAAGGAATAAGTTATCTGAACGATTTTCTCATATGAATGGGTACACTATGTTGCTTACGCTATATTGATTTTACATCAATTTGTTGGATACTACAAATTGTTCTCATATTGCAGATGCATTTGTTAGATATAATTTCGGGTGAAATAAGACAAATAATAAGCTGTATTGATGTACAGGGTGTCCTCTTAAAAGGTCTTTACAAAAAGCTACCACATATTCTTCAGACCAAAACAATTCGATACAAGCAAACTTACCTCAGTTAAAAAATGTTGCTTAGTTTGGGCGCTAGACGGCTCTGAAGTTGAAATTTTCAAATCGATTTTGCTTCATAACTTTTGAACGGCTCATGAGATTTTTTTCAAATTTGGTACGTTGGCATAGACTCATCGAGCAATGAAACTCATATCATAATCATAATGAATATCATTCCATGGGCGTAGAACTTGATTTCTTCAGTAAATAAACATCTAAAACTCCTACGCCAATGGAAAAAATTTAGTTTCAATATGAAATCTAAATTATTCAACTCATTCACTACAAAAAAGGTACTCTTGACAAAAGTCGATTCCTCTCATGGTTTCGACAAAATTTTAATTTTAGTGATTTAGAGCATAATTAATAATAAAACAATTAACAGATATTTCATAAAAATTGTTCAAAATGTTCACCATTTTCACGTATACAAAGATTTATACGACGCAAAAAGTTGAAATGTACTCTTTGCATAACTTCTTCATCGCCTGTAAGATTATTCGTCGCCTGTTGGATACGTTGCCATAATTGTTCTACAGTATTCACAGGGGTCTTGTAAACCGTAGACTTGAGATAACCCCATACGAAATAATCCATCGGTGTTAAGTCTGGAGAACGTGGTGGCCAATTCACGGGTGCATCATTACCTCTACCTATCCATCTGTCTGGGTACTGTTGGTTCAAAAAATTCCTAACATCCACCGAAAAATGTGGTGGAGCTCCATCGTGCATAAACCACATATCTACCCGATGTTGGAGTGGTAAATCTCCCAACAAATTTGGCAACGTATTTCGTAGATGTTGTAAATACATGTCTCCTGTTAATCTTTGTGGAAGTATGACAGGACCAATTATAAAATTTCCTATTATTCCAGCCCAAACGTTGATTTTGAATTCGTGTTGAAAATGGTTTATTTTAATGGAATGAGGATTTTCAATTGCATAAACGTGTTCATTATGAAAATTAGTTATTCCTCTTCTCGTGAAACAGGCTTCATCAGTGAACAAAATATTCTTTCCAAAGTTCAGATTCATTTCTCTTTGCAAATTAATGAACCTACAAAACATCAGACGACTTTGTGAATCATGGATTAATAAATCTTGAACTGGCGTCTTGTGGTATGGGTATAATAATTGTTCTCTTGGTACTTCATGAACGGCATTCCTAGAAACTTCTAGTTCATTACTTATCCGTCTAGTACTCAATTCTGGATTTTCTTCAATACGGTCTAAAATTTCTACTTCGACTTCGGGAATCCTTACATAACGCTGTCTTCCATAATCACCAGTTCTAGGAGCAAAATGACCGGTCTCCCGAAGACGTCTCTCAACTGCAGCAAAGGTTGGGTGGCTTGGTACGCGACGATTTGGAAACCTTGCCGAATACACCCTCACACTCTCTCGACCATTTCCTTGACAATATCCGAATACCAATAACATATCGGTGTATTCTTCATTGGTGTATTGTACGGCCATGATAAATCAGAAAAGTCCGATATCAACAATCAACGTCAATAAAACTCGACAAATCAACACAGATGAAACTATGGAAACCAAGAATGTGAATATCACTGTTTTCGAGCAGATAATAATAGTCTTCAGAAAAAAAAACCAGTGCTACTTATTTTCAATAGAAATAACCTATGCAAAAAGTACATCTCAACTTTTTGCGTCGTATAAATCTTTGTATACGTGAAAATGGTGAACATTTTGAACAATTTTTATGAAATATCTGTTAATCGTTTTATTATTAATTATGCTCTAAATCACTAAAATTAAAATTTTGTCGAAACCATGAGAGGAATCGACTTTTGTCAAGAGTACCTTTTTTGTAGTGAATGAGTTGAATAATTTAGATTTCATATTGAAACTAATTTTTTTCCATTGGCGTAGGAGTTTTAGATGTTTATTTACTGAAAATATCAAGTTCTACGCCCATGGAATGATATTCATTATGATTATGATATGAGTTTCATTGCCCGATGAGTCTATGCCAACGAACCAAATTTGAAAAAAATCTCATGAGCCGTTCGAAAGTTATGAAGCAAAATCGATTTGAAAATTTCAACTTCAGAGCCGTCTAGCGCCCAAACTAAGCAACTTTTTACTGAGGTAAGTTTGCTTGTATCGAATTGTTTTGGTCTGAAGAATATGTGGTAGCTTTTTGTAAAGACCTTTTAAGGACACCCTGTATATTGGTTCATCATATCAGGTCATTATACGGAAATGAAAAATACATTCAAATATAGGAAGGTACTCCAAGTAGTACACAATGAATGAAAACAAGGATAACACTTAAGAACTTGAAGATTCAAAAACGTGATAATTGTATTATTATGAAATGATACAGGACATTATGTTTCATAAATTATATCTATAACTATTCATTCATTAATTTTCGATTTATTTCTTTGTGTATTGAATTTTTTGTTTGTTCTTCTCCACTTTCTCAGTCTTCAGTTCTCCTCTTCTTATTCCTTCCCCTATTAATTTTTGTTTCAGTTTCATTGTTAAGCTTTATTTTATTGTTCTATTATTTTTCGATTTTGTTCTTTTCGATTTGTTCCTGTCGTCAGCTTCTTCTCTGTTACAATCCTCAAGGGGTGTAAATTGGCTATTTTCTGCATGTGTTCCCTTTTTTTTCATCAATTGGAACAGTTAATTTTTGTTTTCTATTATCACTCGCAGTTTCTTTGAAATTCTCACTCATTGAGTGATCTGTTTGCTCATAATATGGAATTGTGTCATGAAAAAAGAGAGTATCTAGCGGTCAAAGTTTTTTGAGCTCTTGGAGATGCATTCATTTCTTCTTATTAATCTTGAGTCTCTCGAATAGAGAGGTTGCAGGGAGTAATTTTTATCAATAATTTTCTGTCTCTGATGTAGTTGTTTATATTGATCAGTGTATTTAATTTTGTACATAATTTTTCCACTAGGAAGATATTTTGAACATTTCAGGTCACTTACCTTTGGATCATTCGTAGTTTGCCCTGGGCGAATTGAGATATATCTCATACACTGAGGATCATCATAATTGAGAAAAAATGTATGATTGAGATATGTCACATCCAAAAGTTCAGGGTTATAGTGCCAATATAATCAGTTGGAAGAAAAATATCTCTCCCTTTCAGTTGTCGTTCAATGAGGCTATGGGTGAAGTCACACTCCATTTGAGTGTGTCCCTTTTCGAGATATTTTTGTTCGATATCAATATTATTTTCAGTAGCAGGGGCAATGCATTATTTTCAGTAGAAAGGACACTGTATTAGATATTAAAATCATTTTTATTTTGATAGCCACAACTATCTGAAAAATGGACGATTGGCTTGATTTCACTCTGCAAGATATTCTCCAAATGTTTCACAATGCTTGAAGTGAATACTGATGCGTCCAGTTCCCCTTCTGATTCATTCCAAATGAAATTATGACTGTCGTGTGAAGCCAAATTATACATTGTGGAATTAAGTACCTGTAGTTTTTTTTTTTTTGTAATAGAGTGCACTTGCCTGTAATATCGGGCATGATTTGACAGCCTGAACGTCCATGGTAAAACAATGAATCAACTTTTCCTCAGCTTTCTTCCTATCTGATCCCTTTTCTTCGCGTGCTTGATCTTTTGCAGATATTTGTTCTTGATATTCAACCTCACCCACCTGTTTCCTTTTATATCCAATGCAAAGATCACACTGATCTTTACGAGGTTTGAATAGACCAATATTCATTTCATCAAATTCTTTCAGAAAGGGATACAACGAGAGGGGTATCATGTTATTTTCCAAACTTATTCATTCATAAATATCGTATACTTGGGATTTCGATTCGAAATCTTCTTCCATGTATAATTTGTCTGTTTCGCTCCGGCAATAATGGCTCTCCATTTTGACCAATTCTTTCGAAAACATCTGTAGATAGTCTTTTTTTTCATTTCAACAAACTGATAAATCTTGCTTCTTCTCGAATTCATTTTTATTTCTGTCCTCGGATTCAGCAGGTAGTCCATATTTTATTCCATCATTTATCCAATACGTCACCATTTTCTCGTTGATTCCCAAAATCCTCAAGAAATTTTTTTTGCAAACTTGATATTTAACGGAATCCATTTTCAAATAATATTGAAATGAACCACTCCTTAGCGAGGAATTTTTTGTATAACATCTCTTTCTTTCCCCGTAACTGGTCATGTGTGAAACAAAGACCCTTTTCTGTTCCCATGTCATGTTCCAAAATTCATCAAAAATTGTTTGTCGAGTTTCATCAGTGAATAATTGACAAAACCTATCTGACGCTTTCTTGCAGAGATCAGAATCACACGTTGGTCCCAATGTTCTTTTGTCTCTCATAATTCAAACTCGTGTATCCTTTGTACTCTTCACTTAACATTCTTTTCTTCTTATTCACATTCTTCTCCCAAGATTCTGGGAGAGCATAATGTCTCCTTTTCTTCTTGGGATTGTTATCGATTTCAGATGATTCATCAACCGTTTTGGTTGATGATTTGGAATCCAGAATTATATCTTCTCGACTTTCATCATCAGGTGGCAGATTGTCAGGGTCATCCACAGTATCATATTCCGAATGATCTCATTTCTGTTTTTTTGCGCCGTCAATATCTCCAAAATCATTATTGTTGTCTCCACATTCTTGATTAGCCATATTTGAACGATTTTCTAGTAACTCCATATCAGCATCAACATTTACATTGGCATTTTCATCTTCACATATAACTTGAAAGTTATCAATGTTTGAATCAGTATCCTGAATGATAGTACAGACAAGGTTATCCAAAATTTGTATATCTGGTTGTTCTAGAGATATAATATATCCAACTGAAAGAGCTTTTGGAAAATAAGATTCTGATACTGCCATTTTCGAATGCCGAATTTTAAGCATTTCCAGTGTCGACCTCACCAACATGTTGTGGAATTGAACAGACTTCATTGACTTCTATATCACAAGGAAGATTATTCACAATGTTGAAAATTTGTTCTAGTGGCTCAGCAGTGTCTACATCGATTCAACGAATCATGGCAACCATTTTTGCTACTCTACCAGACATCTGAAATCAATTAATAATCATTCAGATGATATCATACAGACAGTAATTTTCATGTTGTGCGTCAATTATGTTTTCTGAACAAATTTTTGTAAAATGTTTGATTTCATAATGATTTCTATCACATGTCAATAGTCTCAACCCACACGCGTTCCCATTCCTTTTAATAAGTTTATAATAGTACAATTATTACTCTCTGGTTGAAATAATACATTCAAATTTCATCACTACATGGGAACAACAGTTATAGTTTGTACTCACCTTTTGAACTTCTTTAAATCACTGATTTCTCAGCTAAAACGATACATACAAGTGGAGAGCAAAACAACACCTGTTCTCTACTTGGGCTTCTTATGGAATGACAGAGGATAAGCTCTATTAGGAATAATCAGCTGTTGCGCTTAAGATATATTATAATGGGCGCGAAATGAACTTAAATTGTTTCATGAGACTTACGGTAAACTCACATTAGGTTGATTATTGTCTGAGGAACTCGATTCCACCAAAACCTACATTTCATGAAAATTGTGGGTTACGTCTTATTAGAAATAGGGTATCGAAATGTATGTACAAGTGATAGCCGTAGTCGATCTGCAATTATCTTAGTGATTCTTCAAGCAAATCCATTCTTTGTCGTGGCATTTATAAGAATAACCGATTACGTAACGAAAATGGCATGAAATTAGGATTGAAACATACAAAAAATGCTGATATATACCAATGCAATGCAAGTTTCGAGGCAATATAAAGCAATTACATAATTAGCACTACAGCTTATTCTCTGAAAGCACTCAGCCGTCTCGTAATTAGTCATGTATAATGCATACTACTCAAACCGGCTCGAGTGCAAATATTGACCTCGAACTGCCAACCTGCAGGCAATCATAACGTTAGCGTTCAATACCAAATCAATTCAAATCAATCAATCATTCAATCGAACACAATCCATTTGTACCATCACGCAAAATTTTCCTTTCCTAATTGAACTGGCATTCTATCCTCACATTCCGTAGACGTCGATTGAAAACTAATGTTATCGTCCCGCGTTAATTTAGTTTAGTGTTCAATATAGTTTTCCATAAATTAAGTTATAATATTATTTTCTAGTATTTATTCGCTTTCATTATCCACTGAGAATACTCTTCAATTCGAATTCCCGTATCATGACCATAATATGCTCCCTCCCTCGTATCAAAATTCGTCAACCTTTTCGATCGACCGAGAAGACAAGGGAGAGAGAATCAACTCAACTCTCGTCTCGTCTCGACCGTTAAAAATCGTCTCTCGCGAAAGTGTGTGAAATCCGCGAAACGCTATATTCTACTGAGAATCCCCGAAATACAGTCCACTGAACTATTGAATGGGTGGTTGCAACCCTTCCCCAGGCACGAACTAGGAGATTGGCTACCCTAGAGTTTCCAGGTAGGTCAAAGGCTTGGCGAATTTCGATCTCTGGTATTTCTCTTTTTTTTTTATTTGCAATCATACCTTATTCAATTCGCATACGAACATTCATTTGGTCCATTCGAATCGGATATTCTGAATCATGTTTATTCTCAGTGGAATCAGAAAGTTCGAAGTCTTTAACTCGATAATTTCAAACAATTTCATATAACAATCGCCAGAGATAGTTTTTATCGTTTTTTTTGCTCTCTAAAAACTACCCATATCTAGCCTCGAAGTAATTTAGAGGTCACAAGCTGTTCATTGTGGGTGCTGTAGTTTGTTTTTGTGGAAATCCTCTTTACCGGGGTCATTCAAGATTTACGCTGATTCCGAGTTTGATCATCTTTACTCATCCCTTGTTCACCTTTGATATATATTCTATTATAAATTATGTCGCTCAAACAACTGAAACAGTTTCGGGCTTCTCGAGATATTGCAGCTGACCGAATCGAAGAAATTCATCAGATAGCTTTATCAGCAATTGATGACCAATCTTTCCGAACCAGTTTGAGAATCAGATGTACCTATATAGACGCTATTTATGAAGATTTCAATGAACAACATAACTCAGTTATCCAAATAGTCTCAACGCAAGATGATGCAGATTTACACCCTGAACTCGTCTTTCGTCAAGAGGTTGACAAAAATTATTATCGAATCAAAGGAATTCACTTCGATCTGTTCGAGGCGCCAGTGGTTGAGCTTCCGTCCACTACACAAAGAGCTTCGAATGTTAGACTCCCAAAAATAAATGTGCCCGTATTCAATGGCAATTTGAAGGCCTGGCCCACATTCATTAGTCTTTATAATTCTCTCATTCACTCCAACGCATCTCTAACGAATGTTGAGAGATTTCAATATCTTTTATCAGTGTTGACAGGAGACGCACTCAGTTCTGTGAAAAATATCATGCTCAGTGGTGAGAACTATCAGATCGCTTATGATAATTTATTATCCTGGTTCCAGAATAAAAGTCTATTAGCTAATAGTTATTGGGAAAAAATCTCAAATGCTCCAAAGCTTTCGTGTGATTCTCCACGTCTACTTAGACAACTTTTAGATACTTTCTCGGATAATTTCCTGTACAAAGATGGGATTTCATTTTATTTCAAACTCTGAGTAAAAAGCTCGATTCAGAGAGTTTGAAACGTTTTGAGTTAGAACACGCCTCGACGGAAGTTCCAACTTACACTGCTCTCTATGACTTTTTGAATAAACAATGTATTGCATTCAATTCACTCAATTCTAGTAAACCAAAATTAGTCTCTGTCAGTAATAACAAGAAACCACAAGTTTCCGCCCACTCAACTTCGCAGTATTCCTCGTCTCTGATGACTAATACTAGTATTTCGAAATGTCCTTTATGCCCAGCACCTCATACAATTTATAAATGCCCAATCTTCACAGCTAAATCTCCAAAGGATAGGTATGAGTTGATAAAACAGAATCGATGGTGCATTAATTGCTTAGACACTAAACATACCGCAAGAAATTGTAGTTCTAAAAACTGTTGCCGGGTTTGTAATGCCTCATCACATCATACCCTATTACATTTCGATAATCCTCCGTCAACCTCACAGTCTTTGGCTCAGTCAGTGAGCAACCCCTCAAACCATTCCCTGGAAAGAAATTCTATCGATGTTGTCACTCATACAATTGATTCTTTGGCAAATTTATTACCTTCTTCTTCTACAGTTCTGCTTTCGACAGCTGAAGTTGAAGTTTGTGATATTTGGAGAACTTTTCAAAAATTGCGAATAATGTTGGACTCTGCTAGCCAGGCCAGCTTTATTACTGCGAAATGTGCTACCAGACTAGGTCTACCAAAATCCAGGATGCCACTCACCATCAATGGCTTAGGTAATATGTCCTCCCGAGCTACCGACTCTATAACATGTACGCTCAGACCTTTTGATCTCATGAAACCCGTTTTTACTATTGAAGCAGCCATTTTACCGAAGCTATGTTCGGATATGCCTGCACTCAATTTCTCTATCGACGAATGGTCTCATTTATCTCACATCAAACTCGCTGACCCACATTTTAATATTCCTGGTCCTATAGATATGCTCCTCGGTGCAGACATTTTCCCCTCTCTCATAAAAGATGGAAAATTAACCGGAAATACCGATGAACCTTTCGCTATGAATACTCATTTGGGCTGGGTGGTTATGGAAAGAACCAAAATAACTACGAATTCCGTCCAGAGTTTCTTCACTTCTTGTGATATTCCTCTCGAGGATACACTGAGAAAGTTCTGGATGCTTGAAGATATCCCACAACGTAGCCATCTCTCACCAGAGGAAATTCAATGCGAAAATACCTTTCTCAAAACTCACTCCCGAGACTCTTCAGGGCGATATATTGTTTCTCTCCCATTCAAAGAAACCGAGCCGTTCTTCTCTGATACTCGAAATCAAGCTCTTCGTCGGTTTCATTCGTTAGAACGCCGTCTGTTGCGCGATCCCGCTCTTCATCTAGTATACTCCAATTGTCTCAGAGACTATCTCGAAAATCATCATATGGAAGCGGTAGAAAACCCTCGTAGCTTCAACAGAATATATTACATTCCTCATCACTGTGTCATCAACCCGCACAGCACTACCACACGATTGCGGGTTGTGTTTGATGGTTCCGCTAGGTCTCCTCAAGGAATATCTTTAAATGATACATTGTTAGTCGGCCTAAAAGGATATTTTGGCACTTCTTTTGAATTTTCGAATCCATCCATTTGTGTTCACCGCTGATATCAAACAGATGTATCGACAAATGCTCATTCAAGAGGATCATCAGGATTATCAGCGTATTCTTTGAAGATTCTCTCCAACCGATCCCATCCAAGATTTCCGACTGAAAACCGTTACCATTGGCGTATCTTCGGCTCCCTTTTTAGCCATTCGAACCTTACACCAATTAGCTCACGATGAACGTCATAATTTTCCACTTGCCGCAAGAACTCTTGAAACTGATACCTATTTGGATGATATTGTAGTCGGCTCCCCAACGTTGGATGATGCAAAAACCTTACAGTCTCAGCTCATTGGTCTCCTCGGAAAAGGGGGTTTTCTACTACGAAAATGGGCTAGCAATAATCATGTTCTCCTCGAAGATTTCACCCCTTCGGACTGCCAACAAACTACTCGGTCGTTCGATAGTCACGATAGTGTTATAAAAATTTCAGGCCTGAAATGGCACCCTACATTAGATTTCTTCTCTTATGAAGTGGCACCTCTGGATCGGGTGTGTACAAAAAGAGCGATTCTCTCCGAAATCGCTCGAATTTTTGTCCCTTTAGGATTTCTGTCCCCTCTTTTATTCTTGGCAAAACATCTGATCCAATATCTTTGGAGTATAGGTTTAGATTGGGACGAATCTCCACCCCAAATCGTCGTAGATGAATGGACCCAATATAAGAATGAATTGCCTCTCATTTCAAGCATCCAGATACCAAGACATCTTTCAGGCCCCTATACCTCCTGTGAAATTCACGGATTTTCCGACAGTTCTGAAAAGGGATATGCAGCTGTCGTTTACTTGAGATTTCTCCATTCTAACGGTGAAGTCACGGTTCAGTTGATCGGTGGAAAATCTAAAGTCGCTCCATTAAAAAAGATCTCCATCCCACGTTTGGAACTCTATGGTGCTGTTCTTCTGTCGAGTTTGATGGACTTCGTTATGAAAACCTACTCCGGAAAATTATCATTCGATGGAATCTATGCTTGGATAGATTCGATGGTAGCACTAACTTGGATAAAATCATCTCCGCATCGGTGGCAAACTTTCGTTGGCAATAGGGTGAGCTCCATACAAGAACGAGTGTCTCCTAGCTATTGGCATTATGTCCGTTCGGAGGATAATCCAGCAGATTGTGCTTCTCGAGGTCTCTTGCCTTCAGCTTTATTGGATAACTCTCTATGGTTTTCGGGTCCTCACTGGCTCAAACTTCCTTCAAACGATTGGCCGCACAAATCCCATCAACCATCTCTCATTCCTCCCTCGCTTCTAGAAGAGAAGATGATTTCGCTCGTATCTGTCATGGAATTGGAAGCCATTGATGGTCTACTCAATCGATTCTCGTCCTTAGATAAAATCAAGCGCATAATGGTTTATTGTTTGAGATTCATCAAATTGTGTAAATCGCACTGTTGCGAAACTCCCTCACCCATCACGCAGGAAGAACTTCATGAAGCCCTTCTCCTGCTAATCGAGAGAGTACAGTACACTTCTTTCCGGAACGAAATCTCTCTCCTTGAGCGAAAGGGTAACCTCCCCAAATCATTCCGGAAATCGAATCCGTTCCTAGGAGTGGATGGGGTTCTCAGGGTGGGCGGTCGTCTTCATCACTCGGGACTTGCTTATGAAAATAGACATCCGGCTCTCCTGCCTCGTGATACGCGTTTAACCACACTCCTCATTGAAAGTATTCATCGTGACAATCTTCACCCTGGCCTCCAGACCGCATCATTTACTTTCCCAAAATTTTTGGGTTTTATCCCCAAAACGAGCAATTCGCCATGTTCTTTCGAAGTGTTTGAGATGTTTCAAAGTCAATCCTTCACCACTCGAACCGTTCATGGGAAATTTACCCGCCCTGAGAGTGAGTCAAGTGAAAGCATTCCAGTGTGTAGGTGTCGACTATGGGGGTCCTTTCAATGTTACTCTCGGAAAAAATCGCGGGGTCAAATCTCAGAAGGCCTATATCTGTCTTTTTGTGTGTTTCGCCACTAAGGTCATCCACTTAGAATTAGCGTCCAGTTTATCAAGTGAGGCATTTTTAGCATCACTAAGACGGTTTGTGAGTCGTAGAGGTCGCTGCACTCAAATATTCTCTGATTGTGGAACAAATTTTATTGGGGCTAGTCGAGTTTTATCAGATTATATGAAAGGTGCATCAGAGCAGGAAAGAATCAAATTCTCTTTCACCGCACCTGCTTTTCCCCATTTCAATGGATTGAGTGAAGCCGGAATCAAGGCCGTGAAGTCACACGTTTATAGAGTACTTGGAACGCAAATTCTCACTTACGAAGAATTCTATACGCTCCTAGTACAAATTGAAGCTATTCTCAACTCTCGGCCGCTGTGTCCTCTGAGCTCCGATATGAACGACATTTCGGTTTTGACTCCTGGTCACTTCCTGACATTAGAACCGCTAACATGTGTTCCCGATCCTGATCTGTCCCATTTGAAAATCGGGCAACTCAACCGATGTCAACTTGTTCAAAAATTCAGCCAAGATATTTGGAAAAGGTGGAATGCCGAATATTTGCACACATTGCAACAACGACATAAATGGTTGAAGGGTGGTGAAACTTTGAAAGAAGGTGACCTGGTTCTACTGAAAAATGAACTATCTCCCCCCATGCAATGGCGTTTAGGCCGCGTAGTCAAAACGCACCCTGGCCCGGACGGTATTGTAAGAGTCGCTACCATTCGTACGAATCAGGGCCTCCTTCAGCGACCACTGGTCAAATTATGTCCTCTTCTTGCATCCATCTAAAATACACTGTATTTTGGTGGGCGGAAATGTTAACGTCCCGCGTTAATTTAGTTTGGTGTTTTAATATAGTTTTTCATAGATTGAGTTATAATATTATTTTCTAGTATTTATTCGCTTTCATTATCCACTGAGAATACTCTTCAAGTCGAATTCCCGTATCATGACCATAATATGCTCCCTCCCTCGTATCAAAATTCGTCAACCTTTTCGATCGACCGAGAAGACAAGGGAGAGAGAGAATCAACTCAACTCTCGTCTCGTCTCGACCGTTAAAAATCGTCTCTCGCGAAAGTGTGTGAAATCCGCGAAACGCTATATTCTACTGAGAATCCCCGGAATACAGTCCACTGAACTATTGAATGGGTGGTTGCAACCCTTCCCCAGGCACGTAGAAGATTGGCTACCCTATTTCCCTTTTTTTTTTATTTGCAATCATACCTCATTCAATTCGCATACGAACATTCAACTAATCACATTGACATAATCGGAAAGTTCGGTAGATGTACGTGCAAATCAATTGAAAAAGTTGTTATTCATGAACAACAACAAATTCAAATTGCTTGTAAGAGGGTTGCGAATTAGTTCATCATCTGATATATTGGTTGGTCGAATAACATTGTTCATGTTACCTTATTCTTATAGCCAACCGAATGCTAAGTTTCAGGTGTTTATTACACATTCTCATCCTCAAAACGAACCTGAACATCATGGGTTTGCCTTCCATGTTGTCAACAGATGAAAACAAAAAATTCCAGAGAAACGGAGGATTTGTGAGATTTCGTATTGATATTCCATTCGAAAATGTCTGGAGATACGTTCAACATTTCGCTGGGAATGGAGACACATGGGCGGTAGTTGATTGCAATGAATGAGTGGATATCCTAGTTTGGAGGTAAATATTTCGCATCATGAATAGATACCCACCTAATAATAATTCATGACAGTTAACAGTCGCTAGAGTTAAAATTGAGGTGAGGGTTAGCTATCTTGAAAAATTGAAATTGCAGTAGAATAAAAAGTTATGGAGGAATGGTATGGTTTCATGAGTTTCATACGTTAAATGATGTCCACTATACAGAAAAGGTGACTTTTCACTGGAAATGTCTGGAGATACGATCGACATTTCGCTGGGAATGGAGACACATGGGCGGTAGTTGATTACAATAAATGAGTGGATATTCACAGGTATTCAGGCGACACCTGAGAGGAAAATGAAAGTCTGATCGTTTGAAAGTGAAAATAATTATTTCAAAAAAAAAATTCCAGGAAGATCTCTCTGTTGGGATCTCTCCACCTTGAAAACGCAGCATATCTACAATGTATTTGAGTCTCAGATGAGTTTGAGAAAATCCTAAAAATTTCTTCGGGTGGTTTGATTTAGTCGTCTATAACGATGAATTTTTCACGTGCCAAATTGCCATCGGCATCATTCGAACACTGCAAATCGGAATTACGAATGAGATTCCACCCTCCATCGGATAAAAATGGTGCTGGAGCGACTGTGTCGGAATGGCAGGAAACAATTATTCCAGAGGGGAGACAAAAGTTCTCGAACCCGAAATAACTGAGAAAACACTCGAAGAGCCATTCTGTTGTATAACTCCACCATTTACATAATCATTTACAAGAATAATACGCCAGCGGTATTCTGCATGATGTCAGCGTGGATAGAATTGTTCCAATTCGAGTAAAGGATGCCAGGACAAGGTGACTGAATGAAAATGATTCAGAGAAATTTTCATGTTATTTTCAACAGTTGGTATTGTCATTTCTCAGTTATTCAAATGGGATTTTCTCTCCTCGTTTCTGAAAAATGAAATAGAACTCATTTCGAATATTGCAATGCTATTTTTTTTTTTCGAAAACAAGGTGTCACTCACAAGTGAGAAATTTCGCTTTGAAGTAACTAGAAGTTTGATTTCAAGCGCAGTGACATTTTGGAGAAGATCACGAATTTTTCCTTGCTACAAATATATTGAAATAATAATAATAACTCATTTTCCATTTCTCAGAACCGAGGAGTGGAAATTTGAAAAATAAATATACCACCTCCTCGAATAACTTACAGACAGTTTGTATTGTATTTAGATTTCTTCAGATCAGTCAGATGTCGGTATTGTATCATTCGAACTGAGTTGGAATGGGATTATACTCATAGTCCAAAATAGCAACGAAAATGTTGTCTCGCCTTATGAGCGGTCGCGAATTGTTTATAAATCAGCTCGTACCTCATAGGCTTAGCGCTTCTCTCACTTGCTTCAGGAATTCAATGTTTTTGGGACAGGGAAAACTGTGTTTTCATGAGTGAATCATGAATGCTGCAACTGATATAAAACTAATCCGACTCATTTGAGAAATATCTGATCAGACCTAGAATTCGATACCTGATGGCTATGGCAGATAGCAAGAAGTAGTACGAAGAGAAATAGTGCTGACTGCTGACCATATCTTCTTCTTCTTCTACAAATTCTTCTGTCCTTTTCCCACTATCAGGAATTGTTTCCAATCATCTGTTGGTGATCTCTACAATTTTTGTACATATCTACTCCTCTCCTTATCTTCTCAGTTCCGGGATCAAAGCGACCGGAGCTCGAGAGTTCCGGTCGACGATAAATTCACCCGATCCCAGTGTGACGACAAAGCACTGGGCCGCAACCGCCATCAGTGTTGTTATCAACGGTGCCCTATAGGACGGAGCGGGATCTCTGATCTTATCGAGATTATAAGAAATGAAACCATCCTCTCGGAACCGACATTGAAGCAGTCTGGAGCCGTCAACTGAATCCGCTGCTGAAAATGGTGAGAATCATGAGATTCCGGATTCACATGTGAGATTTCAGCTGCAGCTGCCATGCCGATATAATGTTAAGGTCAACGAAATAAATGGCATTTTCTATAAGTTCTCGCCTGTCTTCTGAGGATAAAATCTTAAATTCATTTCTGACATGAGTGGTTCTCACTGTGTTGTAATCTGGATATACGTGGTACTATATTATAATGATTGCGCTTGGAATTGAATCTTCAGATACCTAGAAGAAAAATTATTTCTCTGTCGGTGAGACCTTTTTTTTAATGTTTGGAAGACAAATATATTTAATGAATATCGGAAATTCTACATACTTGATATAGTATATGTAATGGTCTAAAGTAGTGTAGACTATATGAACGGATTATCAAGACATACCTATATACCTAATATCACTTCCTCTGATAACTTACAGACAGTATTCAATGAACCTTATTGTTATGATATGCAGATGAACAATATTACAGCTCTCAAATTTTGTTCTCTTTCTCAACTGCCAATGGTTCCTCCAAGGTTTGTCGAGATGGTATTTTGGATAGATTAATATGAATTCAATCGGATGTAGTAGATAAGTTTTGAATTCGATGGTCCCGCCGTTATTGACGGTTGACAGTTGACATCCGCTAGAGTTAGGAGTGAGGTTAGGGTTAGCTATCTTGAAAGATTGAAATTAAAAAAGTGACTTTTCATTCGACAGTCAATAGAATATATCTTCTTTACATAGGAAATATCAACTATATGAGCATCATTTCGGGTTACTTCATAACATTATAGGAATAATCTCAACATCTATGAGCGAGAGAGTTCACAACACTCCAGATCTCTCCGCAACCTTTATTTGTTGGATTTCTCATTTCGATCTTCTTCTAATATTCTTTCATTTCCACTAATGACTCAACTTCTGCATCCAAAAACTTCCAACGGAAAACACCTTTCAAATGGTCGAACGAATTCTCCTGTCTTCATTTTAACTCTCACTACTCTTCCTGAATGAACTTCCATAATCAATCCCAGAGGTCAATCTACACGTTTCATATCATCTGAAGGAATAATAACAGTATCGCCAACTTCCTGGTCATCAATACGATTTGACCAGTTCGCCAAAGTGTTTCTTTTCGAATCAAATCCTGAGGTCTCAAAACTTGAAGATACCTGAATCTCTTCAATGGATAATTTTTCCGGAGATAATCCAAATCAGACACATGGTGGGAATTTGAGGGACTGCTGGTGTTATTGGTATGAATCCTTCATCGGTGGGAATATAGGTTAGAGGTCTTGTATTTATATTCGCCTCGCAATCACACAGCACTGTATTCAGTTCTTCATGATGCAGTGATTTTTCACCTATATTTCTTCATAACTGTTCTTCACACTGTTGGGATTTCAGATGTTAGAAATATTCGAATTTTTCTAGATATATTTCATTGACTGACAAATGAAGAGTACCTTTTCTGATTGAATTCATTCATATTCATATTCAATATACTTTCTCGACAAGGTTCATGCATAACCAATATATCTAATGTGGTAGGTATTTGAGTGT
This sequence comes from Gastrophysa polygoni, assembly GCA_963576655.1. Lineage (NCBI taxonomy): Eukaryota > Metazoa > Arthropoda > Insecta > Coleoptera > Chrysomelidae > Gastrophysa > Gastrophysa polygoni. The sequence continues at coordinate 2,050,330 of OY755092.1, forward strand.
AAACTGTGAATAACTGACATGTGTATATCATTCGTGAATTCATGTATGGAAACTATACATTATGAATGAAGCATATTGTTATTCGTTCAGCAACCTGAGTATTTATTGAACAAACTGCAAACATTTTCAGACATAAATCAAATTTGTACATGCAATAGACTCATCTTAGTGATACCCAGGCATAATACAGCGCTATTCGAAAGGTATCTTTCATATAAGGCTTGCACCGAATAAAACCAATTATCAGTGTAAATTAGGTCCTACACGATACTGAATTTTAAGAAACGCCTAACACAATTACGTTATTATTATTAATTATTATTATTTCAAATCCATTGAAATTACCATTATTATTATCATCATTGGTACTGTCATTGTTATTATATTCATTATCATTATCATTTTCATTATTCTTACATGTACATTATGAATATTTCATTATTATCTCTGCTATCATTATTGGCATCATCATTTTCAATATTCAACTTATATTCACTATTCTCTTGTAACTATTATTATTTTCACTATGATCATGGGTCTTTTCCTCTTATTCGTTCTAATATTGAATTGATCTGTTTAGGAATATATTCTGGGTAATAGAAATGTCCTTCTACCTGGTCAAGTTGAAAAACAGCCTAGGCTGAACTTCGCCCTTCATCTATGCATTATCAAACACCCTCAATCTTGATGCAATTTGTAGTTTGTAATTTGTAATCATGTAGTGTCATATCACACTAGTGTGTGATATGACCCCAGGATCGAACGAAAGTGAGAAAGGGCCCTCGAACTTTTCGCATGTGGCCGATGACCAAAACAAAAAGAAGGTACTTGAAGATCATCTGGAAGTATGCCGGGATCATAGCATGCCAGTTCTTCGGCCATTTGCATTCAGATACTTTCCGAATCATATATGAAGACTATGGTGAGCAATCATCGATTCGATGATGATGAGTCCGGGTTTGTGAATGTACAAATTCAACAAGGATATTGGACAGGTAAGATTGAAAATTCATGTTTCCTGAATACTGACTTTTCAGTGTCGAAAAAACATGGAATTGAAAATCATGTTGAAAACGGGAGCAGATTCGTTTCCGAAACGTCTACTGAGATAAGTAGGAGTTTTGTTTCTATTAGAAATCCATTCATATTTCCGATTCCTCTTGATTGAAGATGTCACTGACAAAAAGAGAATTCCTCTTCAGGTATCTGAAGGTTTGATTTCGAACGCAGTCACATTTTGGGGCAGTTTGATCAGTACGCTGGATTCACCAGCTCTCCAATGAAGGGTCACAAGCCATAGGGTTGAATTTAGAAAAATAAACTTGTGCAGGGTAATTCCATCTACCCCTGAAGAGCTATATATTGTTCGCAAAATGTAGGTGAATGAATAAAAACGTTGACATTCCTCGGGAATTTAAAAAAAAATATTTACCTCTCTGCTAGCGAATTTATTACAGTAGAGGTCTCCACCGTGTATAAAAAAATATATAGTGAAGAGGTTTCAATGAATAGACTCTTCAGATTCAGGTTTATCAATAAGCAGTTCCAGTCTGAAATGATACATAATCTTGCTGACACATGTCTCGTAAATCCAGCATAACTGTCAAATATTATCTAACTCTACACGCAAATACAGTTTCGAAGATTTATCTGTTGGTAATAGCTCAACTGAGAACAACTCACCTGAAATACCAGGGTTTATAGTTGAATCATTTGTGAAAATGATTCCACAATAACTAGCCCAAAAAGCTATTCCAAACAATAGTGACACACTCAGATTTCTAGATTATCCACCAACATAATTAAGTATACTGAATGATTTGAAAATCATTCAGTTCTATTACAAAAGTATATATAGGAAACCCGAAACTCATCTCTGATATTCAATATTGAAGATGACGAGAATTGAAAAAAATTGCATGCTCAACCACTAACTTCCATACCTTGATACTGAACAAATTTCAATTACGAACTCACGTAATGGGGTTCTTGAACAAAGATGTTTGAATCCTCATTTTTATAATTTTCTTAGGTTTCATTTTCATCTCTAACGATGTATGTCGGATGAAACCTACGTATTACCACACCCTGATATCATTCATTTTCAAACATAGACTTTTCTTGTAGACTTATGCCTGGTTGTCAACTGAAGATGACCAAAAATGTTTCATCATTCGCCAATAATTTCACTGTTGAATATTGTGGAGATGACTTGACTCCTTCTCCTATTGATCTCTACATCTTCATCATGAATGGAATTGACCCTGTGTGGAGACATCCAGGAGATCCAAAGTTTGGGTCTGCACAATCGGCGATTATTCTACTCGGAATGAATGAAGAAATTTCGTAGGAATGAAAATTGGTCCAGGTATTCGACTATACTCAGTTCTACCTAAGTCATTCGACTGTCCAGAAACTCGGAAAGAAGAGGGAAAGGTTGATTACAATTTCAGCACGTATTATTCCGTCAACAAAATCAGCCCAGTCAGCCTACACGCTTCAGCAGGAAAATTTACGCAGGAAAACAGCATCGGGAACCCCGTATTCAATGAGTATGGATTTTTAAATATAGAGTTCCATTGCGATGGTGTGACACATTGCGGAGACTCAGAGTACTAATGGAAATAGATGACGATCTCTATGAACATACTAAAAGAAAAATAGTTGAATGTAGAGGGAAGTAGAAAATCGTAGTAGAAAACCAGACGATTTGAAGAGTTTGAATGACTGCTGTGAGCGGATAATTTTGTAACAATAAGAATTGAAGTATGCTTAATCAATTTATTGCTAAGATGTTTGCCACACGATCTAACACTACCACACTACTACACTATTCACACTGCACTACTCAATTACTCACGAACTCGATTAATTACTCACTTACTCGACTAAATTTCGATATGGAAATCATGCCTTCCTTTCTTTCCTTCCTTCTACCCTCTTGGTCGTCGGATTTGGGTGATTGTCCGATGTGTCGTTTACCCACTGTTTCCATGATTTTCTATTGCCTTTCTGTATCTCCATTACTCTCAAAGACTTTTCTCTTTCTTTTCCTGCCTCTATCATTTGTTGCATCCATTCCTTCCGCTTTCTCCCCGTCTCCTTCTTTCATGTTTCTTGCTTCATTTATCTCCTCATGTATCATGTATCTCCTGTTATTCTGCTTGAATCCATTGTCATCATGTGTCCATACCAATTCAATTGTCTCTTCATTATTTTGTTGGTTATTCATTCCTGTTTTGACGTTTATCTTATTGCTTTATTGTCAATTCTGTCTTGCTTCATTTTTCCATATATCTTTCTCATGTATCTCATCTCCATTGCATTCATGTTACTTTCATGTTTTTTTGTAATGTCCATTGTATTGAAGGGTTGGTACAACAATTGTATTTCATATTATTAGTTTCGTTTGTTGTGTCAGTTCTCTTTTTCCTAATATCTCATTCAATGAATGGTATATCTTGTTTGATTTCATCGATCTATTCACTATTCTATTCTTCCATCATCCGTGATAATACTTCCGAGGTATTCATATGTCGTTACTACTTCCGATTATGTTTGCATATTGTTCTTGTGTTGTATTCTCTTCCTCATTCATCACCATTATCTGTCTGTGTTAAGTTTCATTTCCAATTGCTCTATTCGATCTGTTCATACATTAATCAGACCTCGCATTTTTCCTTCAGTATCAGCTATCAATACAATATCATCTGCGTACATTGAAACTTTTATTTAACATATCTTTCTATTGCATGCATCTGTTTCGTTCTTCTTCTAGTTCCTCAAATCAATTCATTCATAGCTATGATATGTAATAGTGGGCTGAGACTATCTCCTTGTTTGATTCCTTTTTTCCATTCAGTGTATTCGGTACCTCCCCGATCTCCATCCTCCTCTTTATTGAGTTCCTCAGTAATGATATATTGTCATTCGTCTGTCTTTCCGGTCTGAAGGCTGCTTATTCCTCCCCAGGTCTTTCTCTTCAAACTGTCTCAGTATCTTCTCTATTATTCTCGTTTATGTTTTGAATCTCATAGATGGAAGGCACATTGCCCTGTGGTTTCACAATTCAGGTATTCTCCTTTTTTGTAGATGGGCACAATCAGATCTTTTTGTCAGTCTTTTGATATTTACTTTTTTCCCCATGCCACATTATGAATTTCCCAAAGCCAGGATACTCCTTCATCTGCTAGGCATTTTATCATTTCTGATTCTTTATCCTCCTGCTTCACCTGTTCTTTTAGTTCTTATTGCTTCCAAAGTTCCATCTCCACAAATTGCCTCAATCTGTATGGTTCCTACTTCTTGATTCCTTCCATATTCTCCGTTAGTGGTTTCATCATTGGATTTTTCTTCGTAAATATCTTTCCATGTCTGCGCTATTTTTTTGTGTTCGTTTGAATATGGTTATTTTTGTCTTTCATTGCAATGATTTCTTTCTCTCTCTCCCCTTTCATTCTCTTTTTTGTAGTACAGAAATTCCTATAACTTGTTTCGAAACCTTCTCGTGATTTCATTCCGACAATCCTGCAATTATTTTTCAGTTTTTCTAAATGTTTTGAATCAATATATCCAAATAATTCAATCTGAGAGGAGATGTTTTCAACATGTTGGTTCCGCTTATCGTGATTGTACCAAACTCACGACTCCGTATCGAGCTCATTGGGATTCCATCTTTGGTGCAACAAACAGATATACAATTTTTTTGCACTAGTTACTTAGATTAGAATTATTTCATATTGTGTTTCATGAGTGCATCATATGCTTGTGAACAGAAAATTCTTGGAAAAAATCACCTCGAATTATCAAGAATGAACACCAATTCTCTCAATCAATAGCCTTCCAAACTCCTACCGAAAGTACCATCATAACCTCTAGAATTGTGCCGCCGTGAAAATCGGCGCCGCCGTGAGGTCTTTGCGATGGCGGTATTACACATGTAGTTGATCGAGTATGAATAACTCATTCAACATACGATTCTTGTAGTGATTTCAAAACGAAAAGTGTCCTAACGTGCTTCGTTTTCAGGACACAAGGTGTTGATTCGTTTGAGAAATATTTATTCTTTGTGGATGTATTGGATATCGTTCACCCTATCTTATTGTGATTTGCGATTTTTCGTTGTGTTGAGGAATGATACAGCTCAATTCGTATGTTTTTCGGTTTCACAGATTGAATATTTTTTATCCGTCATGCTCAATTTTCGAAGAAAAAAAAAGCCATCCAATTGCATCCCTCGACCGCAAGACACATGGGGAAAGGAAGAAACATATGGGGATGGCCTTGGAGAACGCTTCAAGCATCTGGTGAACAACTTGGCAACTTATCTTTGCATTATCAATCAGAGATAATTATCTGGAAAACCAAGCAGTTTTCATCTTAAAACATTCAAAGCGTCTGTGTTCATACTCAATTATCATACTGTATAGCGACAGTGATGAATTGAGTTTGAATGTGGGAACATACGAGGGCGAGGGGAGATCATACAGGAGATCATCAGAAGGACTGAAACGAAGTTATTCAATTTCAAGTTGCGGGATCTGGGATTGAATTTCATTTCATCTATTTTCTCGTATCCCTCCCACTAACTCCTTCAATCTTGTGTCCGGAGGAGATTTACACTATTACCCACTGTTCGTCTTCGATAGACGCCAATTTATTCATCTCCCTTGTGGAACAAAAATGATATGATTTCGTTTACTGACTGATATATCGAGGCCATTGATTCACCTGCACAATTACACAACTACCCATTAACTATATGACAGTATGATGAGACTCATTTGCATTGCATTCATTACATGTTTACCGCTGGTGCGATGATTCATTTGTGAATGGTTTTCGATGGAATTTGATGTAACAATTATCCCTAACGAATTCATTTCAATGAATCAAATATTGTCGTTTTGAAATCGAACCATATATATTTCCAATTCACAATTGATCTGTATGGTAGCCAGATAGAACCTGAATAAATAAAATGGTAAGTTCCTATTTTCCACCTATAGGCCCTCTTCACGGACACATCTTGTATGATGAATATCATCATGTATAACACAGGATACTAATATCATTCTGTTTCATTCAGTTCATTTTATCGAGAATAAATTAGAGAACAGAACATTTCTTCCTCTTCAAGGTTCCAGCATTCATCTTACAGGGTGTCGAAAAATTGATCATCAGAAATGAATTTCAGTTCATCCTTGATGAACTAATGAAATGTTTCAAGGACACTATTTTGAGAAGTTCTCCCTATTGTCCCTCATATTGAATTTTCAATGAGTTATATTCATTATTTCTGAAGTTATTCGAGAAGAAGCGAAATCCAGCAGCGTCGTTTCGGAGCTAATGTCTACGTAAGGAAGGCCTGAGAGAAAACAAAATAATCGAATTTTTATTGAAGATAATGGTTTGTATACCTCTATTGGATGTATCAGTGTGAAGGAAGATTCTTGCAGAGAGGTTCTTCCAGAGAAGATTCATTGCCAGACCTTTCATTTACACCATATAATCATCTCCGTCTTGAAGACTATCATTATCTGTATCGATTTTCTTTCATGACTAATAAAGTTCAAGAACGATGACCTTGGATTACGAAAGAGAAATTCAATTTCAATGTCACAAATGGGAAACAAGACTTTTTTTTCCATCTGTTGGCAACACGAAAATGAAAACCTAAAATGTTCGAGTAACCTCGTGTTAGCCAGCAGTGAAATTTTGGGAGAGAAGGAAGGTGTTGGAATATTTCTCGAAAGTTTGGAGGTTGTAAGCGTCAGGAAAGACTTCACTAGGCAAAGAGTTCATTCTGAAGAGAGCGAGTACTCTTGCATCATTTTGAATGACTGAATTTTCCATATTTTCTAGCAAATTTCGGGTAACCAAAACGGTCCGAGTCGAATTGTATTGCATTTTCGCACATTTTTTTTGCGATACCGATGCCAATTTGGATATCAAACTATCTCCACATACCTAGAATCGAGGTATCGAATCGGTCAGTCATAATCAAAAGCTTCCAGTATACATTCGTAATACCGTGGGAATGGCAAGAAGTGGAGAAAATCCATAGTTTTCATGGCTTTCTTTGAAGGAGAATATGATAATATGATATATAACAAATTGAGTGTACCTGATCTCATGATGTTTTCTGCCTGAATAATACTCAATAACAATAATTTACTATGATTATTATGAGTATTATGATCATTTGATCTATAATATAAAAAGTTGGATTCAATAAGTAGAATGATAAATGAACTGAATTTTTGACAAATAGTGAAAGATTACATATCTATTGTAGGAGTACTTCAAGAGTTCTAGAGCTCAGGAAAAGGTATCAGCTTTCTGCACAATGATTCATAACTATGAAAATTTTTTATGGACTTTTCATGGATGAAATTGTATATTTCAGGCATATTCAAATATTTGAGACTTTCCTGTCGTGTACTGTAACGGTGTGAAATTTCTTGATATTGCATTTTGTTCTTGTACATGATTTTCGCGATATTGAAAATATATAGTTGAGTCAAATCAAGCAATTTACTCTCTATGAAAAGTTGTTCGGTGGAGAATCTGTGTCTTTCTCTCAGTATTACTTTCGAGATCCATTTCTGTGTGATTTTGAAACAATTTATTCGATTATGATATGCAGCTCCCCATACTATTATTCGATAGGATAAGACAGACTCTACTAAGGATTCATAGGCTAGTTTCAACATTTTTTCTGTAAAAATATCTCTGAGTTCATGAAATGCAAATACCAGCATTCTCAGTATTTGAATATTCTGAGTGGTTATCCAATCTGAGTGTTTCATAGATAAATATTTCCAGATATTTGATTTCTGTAGTGTTTTGAATTATTCTTTCGTGAAATTTGATTGATTTCAGATTTGGTTGTGTCATGGAGCTATTTGTGAAAGGTATGAATTAAGTTCTATTCTCATTCGACTCTGTATAAACCTGCTTCTCTGTTTTCTGTAATATCTGGCCAAATTGTTCCATGGAATAGGAGAACCGCATCGTCGGCATATGAGATGATATCTCCACCCATCTCCATATTCCACATTTCGTTGATTTAGAGAAGGAGAATTTCTGACGATTCACTGGAATTATTTTTTATTTTGACAGTTCATTTTCTCTTCGATCAATAACTTCTTTTTAGCAACAACGGCAAGCCTCTCATCCCGTATTTTTTGAGTTTCTCTAGCAGTTTGTCATGTGAGATACTTTCAAATGCTTTAGCTACATCCAAAAAGATACCTTACACTTTTTCATTCCTATCGAGGAGTTGGTGAATTTCATTCATGAAATGATAATAATAGTGCTTCATCAATGGAACATCCTACCTTGAAACCGAATCGTTCGGGGGAAATGAGCTGGTGATGATCGATGTGATCATGTAATCTATTGGCTATACTTTTTTCATGAACTTTTGCAATAGTATTGATGACAGGACTTGGTCGGTAATTGTTGATAAGACGTGGGTCACCACCTTTGAATATAGGAGTGATGACAGCATCTCTCAACTTATTTGGAAAAATGCCACTCTGGAACATCGAATTTATCAGGTGCACTAAAACGTCAGCAATATTGATTCTTATCATTTTGATAGTTTTAGCTTATATTTTGTCTATTCCTGAAGTAGCATTCGTTCAAAGATTGTCAATCATTCCCAGTATTTCGGTAGTCGTGACAGGTGTTGAAAATTGGGAGTTTTTTATTGGTTTCTCTTTTTTGTTGAGGGACGGTTCAGTATCTGAGAGTGGGTTCGATCTAATCATATTTGCAAAGTTTGCCCCAACTTTCGAGAAATGATCCATGAATATATTAGATATTTGATGTGCGTCATATTCACATTCATCATCTTCATATATATAGAAATCGGTTCGGTGGATTCGTTATTTAAAACGGAATTTATTATTAATTGCCATATTTTCTGTTTTTGTTCGCATCTAGAATTCTTCTGGTGTGATATTTTTTTTTAGTTATTTCGAGTTGTTTCGTGAGGTAATCCCTTTATTCCCTATATTTCTGCTGTGCTTCATTGTCTTCATTAACCAGACTTTTCTCTCCAAGCATCTCTTTTTTTAATGGACTGTATTAATCCATCCATCCAGGGTTTCAGTTTTTTTGGTGGCTTTGATATTGTTATAGTGAATACACTTATCCAGGTGATATAACAACTGTTCCTGGAAGTTATGGAAAGCTCGATCAATGTTATTTTAGTTATTATGTCAGTGCTTCATAATCGATCTTGGTGATTTGTATGTAATCATCAGAGTCTTCAATTTTTATTTCATTACATTTCTCCGCGACGTTCAGTATTATGCTGTAGTAATCAGTCATAGCTGTTGTGAAGATAAATGATGTACAATCTTTCGCGTCTACAGAATTTTCCATTTTCAAGAAGATATGATCCAAGTAAGTTGACTAACCTCAGAAACCCTAGTATTTGCATTTATATATGAAATATATCCGTGTGAATTGAAGGTATTGAGATATGTATTCGGTATCAGTTCATTTTGGTCACTTAAATTCATGTTGATGTCATCTATCAGAATATTGAATTTAGATTTTCTGTGATCACTGAGAAAAGTATCCAGTCAATGGGATTTGACGAAGGTGATCTATGAATCGCAAATAAATTGTTTCTTTGTTTTGGTATTGAAATATTGAGATTGTCAGGGTACCTTCTGCAACTTTGTACTGTTTCATAGTTGAATAATTCATTCTTTTCTTGATAAATTTGATTATTTCGTCATTGTAGTATATCGTATAATTCCTGAGGGTGTGAGCATCGACATACTTGAGATTCCACGTTTCTGTTGATATTATTATATCACGAGTAAAAGACAATGATTCTAAATGAACAGCGGATTCTTCGAAGTTTTCCTGCATATTACGGATATCCATATGAAGAATATCAAGTCCATTTTTGAGTTTCCTCCCATAAATCAAAGTGTTCATTGTTAACGACAATTTCCTGCAGAGCTCCTGAACTATTGAAACTTCCCAAGGTGAGAACATAAAGTTGATGAGTCGAGAAATATATTCGAGAAAAATCCATAGTGCCCGTATTTTGTGTTAAATTTGTATATATGTGAGATTACTAATGAATATATGGGATAACTTATACCTAATTCATAATATCTTGCTTCTTGATGCACTTCTTATTCTCATTCACACTGGTAAAAATATTTCCATTCATTGTCCATACATTTTTGTAACCAAATGTTTCTCTTGCTTTTGTTAGCATCAGAAATCTTACACCCGTCAGATCCTCCGTTATGAATATTTTCGCACCTTTCATTTTTTTTTCTATTTCGATATCACTTCAGTTTTATCCATCTGGTTTTGGAACTTGACGAAGATAGGTCGGTAGATTTCTGCCATTATTGATTCTTCCAATCCTGTAACATTCCACAAGCGGTTTTCTTTGTATATTCCTTTTTTCAAGAACTGTTCCTACTTGCTTCCTGTCCGTTAATCTCGAATTTCCCTCAATTCCATAAATCCTGATATTCTTCCTTCGATTGTACTGTTCCATTTCAACAAGTTTTTCTTCCAGTTTCATGATTTTTGTTCCGTACTCCGCTGTATAATCCTTTATTTTTGTTCCTATAATGCCCTCCAGACTTTCCATCAGCATCGATATGAATTCCTCATCTCGTACGGGTTCATTCATTGATGTTTTCATACCAGTTTTTATTTCTTGTAATTGTTTTCTTGTGAGTGGCATTTTTGAGTAAGGTTCCACAACAATTTCGGTCACTATTCGGATATTCCATTCGAGAACGTCAATGAGTCAATTCATTATTATGTAATCAATTTCATTGATGTATTGATGATGAATTCCTCGATATTGTACTGTTATAAAGTAGGTGCTCTTCAAATGCGTTGAACAAATATTCGTAATGATGAGAGTTGTTTTTTTTTTCTGTCAAGAACTTCTGTCACCAAATTCGCTTGATTTTTTCTCCTGGAAATGAAACGGTTCATTGAATCCAGCAGCTATTGGGGAATACAATTTTTGACGAGAGATCACCGAATTCTTATTTATAGAAATCAGATGAAACAAAAATACTCAATGCATTCATAGGAAAATATATTGCAACGAAATGATTTCCATTCCATTACACTCCCATTCGATTGATTCCTAGATATCGATCAAGATAATCTAGTTGGCATTGCGACATCATGTTTCCTTCTCAAATTCCTAATAGATCCACCGTGAGAAATGCAATGATGTCTTCCTATCAGTTCGGCAGCCAACGGACAATAGGAAATAGATAACCTATCAATATGGCAAGCTAGAGGCCGCGAATCGTCTTCATTCATGAAGAGACTTATCGTGCGGAAAAAGACGTGACAGACGATACGTTTTTACGACATTGCACGAAGACATATTGCATCGAATAGAGCTGCCCTTTTATTCATAAAGATCACGACATCACAATTTCAGGCACAACAAACTATCTGGAACTCTGATTATTTCATTCATATTTTTTTTTCAGTGAATACGATCATTTCCTCTCCTATTTTTTTGAAGAAGTCTGAACACAAATTCGGAGATTAAAGACTGAATTCGATAAACAAAGTCTCAATTCAGAGACTGTGGTCTGGAGTCAGAGGAAGGAGTTCAAATTTAAAGAAACAGGTTCGAATTCAGAGGCTGAAGTTCAAATTGTGAGAATAAAAATAAAACATAACGGCGACCTTTCTACGCTTCCTTCGTAGGAATCTTTATCTAGGAAAAAAATCTGCATTCAAGAACTAGACTCTGGTATCAGAGTTTGAAGAAATAAATTCTATTCCAGAGACCAAAGTTTCAATTTTGGAAATAAAATAAAAACACACAACGGCAACATATCTACGCTACCATGAAATTCAAAAGAAAGAATACTGATTCATGAAATGGAGTTAGGATTGAAATGGAGAAATTCAATTCAAAGAAGAAACTTCGCATTCAAAAACCTGAATCTGAAATCACGTTTCACATATTGTCTCTGAGGAAACTGTTTGCATTTAGGAAATGTCAACGAAATAAACATATGGCCTATCAATCTCTCGTAGAATCATCTGTTAGTTACTCATCAATTGCGAATACTGTGGAAATAAATCACAAAAAAATCCCACAAAAAGTGTCAACTGATAAGAGTCTAGCTGATCTGCTAAACGTTCAATAGTCCAGGAACACTAGTGCTAACACTGCGCTCAAGGTTAATACTCCACTGAATCTGGAATCAAATAACGAATCTACGTTACCGGTGAATATCATCAAGGTGAGACTCATTAGAGTTGACTGTAACATTACTGCAGGAGCTTACCTCAATGATGTGATGTGATGTGGAGCCTGGGTATAAGCTATCAAAAGAGCCAGAAAGTATTATATATCTACCAATCAGTCCGACTGGACGTCAGTATATCGACAACATCTAGCTAAGAATTTTGGATGATAACGGTCTGCTAAATGATTTTCGAGGGGAAAAAATTATAGTGAAACTAGAACTCAAAACGCTCACATAAACCTACATCGAGAATGGGTTTCTGCTTTGGGTACCAATCAAAGCGTGTGACACTAGCTGAAAATAATACCAGCAACCAGAATATCAATAAGAAGGGGAAGCAACGAGGTGGTGGATTCATTCGAACAGAACTATCCAGACAGGATAGACGTAGATTATCTGTGAGCGACATCGATTTTTTGAAATCTATCGGTCTGAAGTTGCGACGAAAAAGCAAAAACTGAAGAAACTATGGTTGCTTCAACATCGACAAGCTTACAACTGGAAGTATTTGCTGAACCAATTTTCGATCACTCCCTGATAAGTCTACATGAGCACACTTACGAACCATATGGTTCACCATCATTCAAGAAATCCGATGAAATAAGAATCTCCATCAACTTTCAGGATCGAAGGAAAATTAATTCCCAATGATGTGACTAAAGAATGCTATCTATCCAATAATGCTTTAGCATTTCTGTTCGATGAAATTCGTTATGAAATGGGTGGAGAACAAGTATGTATGGTTCGAAAGCCCGGCATTACCACCACCATGAAAAGTATGATCTCTTATGGTGAAGCGAATGCTAAATTCCTAGAAACAGTTGGATGGGGCCTCAGCAGTGAGAAACAGGTGATTCTGGATAAACATAGTCACATATTCAGCGGCAAACTCCCTCTCAAATATTTGATGGGATTTGCTGAAGATTATAATAAAGGTATTATGAATATAAAACAAGAGCTGATACTTATCATATCTCGATCATTCGAGAACTCCTATATGGGGGAAGTTGATGCCGATGTAGAAATTAACAAAATCGAGTGGAAGATAAGACACGTTATACCGTCAGATCAACAGAAATTGAAACTTTTGAATCGTGTGAATCGGAGTGCAGCAGCAAGAGTGAAAATTGCATACAGGGTGTGGGATCTGTATGAATTACCAACCATTCGTGAAACGGCTTCCGATATTTGGGCTGTCAAAACTACAAATAGTCTCGAACGCCCTCGTTACATCGTGATAGGCTTTCAGAGATCCAATATTGCTGATAATAGATCTGAGGATGTCACACAATTCATCGATGCTGGAGTCGACAATATACGTATATATTTAAATTCGGAAGTTTATCCATCCGAACGCTGGAATTTGGATTTCGACAAGAAGTTGGATGCAGTAGCATATTATGCATATGATAATTTCCAACGCAGCTATTATGGCAAAGATATGAGTGAACCAATTATGAGTATTGAGGAATTCCGAAAAAATCCGCTTTTTATCATCGACTGTTGAAATCAAGTTGGAGTTTGAAACCCGCCGAACCAAGTTCCCATCAAACACCAAGGTCTATGCTCTCATTCTCCACGATGCCTATCTAACATATAGTGCATTGGATGGTTCCATACATATGGGAGCTATATGAATGCTATAGATGCGACGTCAACCCACACCACTACAATTATACATTATTTGATCTATAATTATTATCATTATCGAGTGTAGTAGTTATTTTATAATAAATAAAAGACATAATATACTGATATTGTATTATTATTATTATTTCTACTTCATGGCTCCTCAATAATATCAGAGTTATCATAGGAATACAGATTATTTTATATACGTCAACTATCTCATTTCCTTCCCTCTTCTTCTTCTTTGTCAGAAACTTCTTCTGGAACCACCTCCAGCCTATATTTCTGAATGAGGTGGTATGGTAGGAATTCTGCAATTTCCTGGAGGTATTGTCTCAAGTTTTCTCTAACCATTGCTTCGAGGAACTGATCTAAAGTAATGCTGCCGTATTCGAATCTCTCGCACAGGATCCGCCCCCATTGATACTGTTCAGCTGTTGTGTAAAGGTGTTGAATTTTTTCTTCATCGAAGCACACACTCACATCATAATTTATGACATGATGTATATCGCGCTCCAAGTCCGCCATCTGACACCTCAGCCGCCTCACAGATGATTCTTTTTGTTTTTTTTTGTTTTTTTTTTGTTTTTGTTTTGTTTTGTTTTTTTTTTGTTTTGTTTTGTTCTTTCTTTCTCTCTTCATTATTGATTTCTTCCTTTTTTTTCTCTAACATTGTTTTTTCTCTAACATTGTTTTTTTCTCTAACATTGTTTTGGTAGTGAATAAGTATTTTTCTTTTCAATTTTATCATTATTTTCTTACACACACTATTTAATTTTTAGGAGGGGTGGAAGATAGCCTTTGGCTAACCCTTTTCCTTTTATGTATAAAATGTACTTTATGCATAATAAACGATATTATTATTATTATTATTATTATTATTATTCGATGTCTTCTGCCGCTGGCCAGCTCTGACTAGAATAGTGCATCCACATGTCTGGAACACTTACGATGATTCTATAAATGAATAAAATATTCAAGCTCGCGAATAGTGATAAGAAGATATAATTTCCTCCCTACATCTAATATACCACTTACCGCAGAACAAATATGAAGGCGATTTGCGATAAAGAGAAAATGTAAATGTAAGGAACATTATTATATAATTTTTAAACCCTTTTCACTCTGACGTACATAAGAATTGAATGAATGAGGATATATACATTTGACTACGATGCCTTGGTACCGAACTTGCACCCTCAAATACTGGCTCGCTCTGACCCAAGTATGTGAGAGTATATAATCCGTTAGAAGAATTCATCTCAATAGCATCGCTCTCTTTCATCTCCTCTACAACTCTTTTCGGTAACCAGCATTTGATACAAACTTCAGTTTTTTCATCACACAATATCACATTACCGCTTCTACCGAATTTGGTCGAAAAAAACGATATCTTCTTGATTATATAACTT
Source organism: Gastrophysa polygoni (assembly GCA_963576655.1). NCBI lineage: Eukaryota > Metazoa > Arthropoda > Insecta > Coleoptera > Chrysomelidae > Gastrophysa > Gastrophysa polygoni. Next base: position 2,065,655 of record OY755092.1, read on the forward strand.
TTATTCAAGGGTAGTGATGATAACAGAATTTGCTCTATAATTTCATCAACCTCATTGATTCTATGATTGATAGCGTCTAAATCAATATTAGAAGATGCCATTTCCACTCCCTCGGTTACGTGAAAGAAGGTCTAAAAAGTATATGAACAGTACTTACAAGAAACAGATTACACTTTATCGCACTTTCAGATTCTCACTTATCTTGGCAGATTATGTATTCAGTGTGTTTGCTGCTGTGAGAACTATGTTGTGTAGATGGAAAATATGGTATTTATAGGAACTTCGATATGTGACGTAGCAATACCCCACTACTACCGAACGGCCTTGGGGTGAGGCGTGCATCTCCAAGGTCGCTCTCTAACGCAATAATAACCTTCCAGGCCAACTTCCTCTCGAGGTCACGGAACACGCTCAAGGTCACTCGCCCCAAGGTCATATACATGGCCCACACCACTCCTAAAGGACAAAACTCCCAAGAGCGCTTCTAAAGGTCACTCCCCCCAAGGTCATAGCGCTTCTCAAGGTCACTTCCCCCAAGGTCATGCCCCTCTGACCTTGGGGGGAGATCCAGAAACGGCAAAGACCTTCTACTACCAGTCTCTCGCTTCAAAAACCATATTCTCCACCTAGCTATCTAATACTTTCAGCTCGTGTTCTTGTATTATGTTTAGTGTTGTTAGGCCTACATGAATTGAATCAGTTCATATTGTTAGCCAAACAAAAAAAAATCGAACCACCATATTTTATATTGTATTCTATCGACTAATATAATGTACTGTATCACTTTATCTGAATTGGGCTTGCCCGTATATATTAAATAAATAAATAAATAAATAAATAAATAAATAAATAAATAAATAAATAAATAAATAAATAAAAACTGAAAAAATGTCAATCCAGAGAAACAACATGAGAATTCAATGAAGGTTGTTTGAATCTCAGGAATTATAATATAACACACCTTCTGTATATTCATGTACTGCTGACGCACTATTAGGTTGACTAATCCAAGCCCGACAATCGACGAATACCGAAGCTAATCAAGCAAATTCCTAATTCAATTATAGTTTAAATGAATTCATTAATCAATCGTGAGAGTAGGGCAGATTGGCTGATTCATCTTTGTCCAGCTACTGAGGACATATGACGTCCCATTATTATTCACGAGCTTCTGAGAAACTCTCCCCATCTATCTCGCTGCAGATACACTGACTGATCTTCAGAGTAGCGCTTCGATAGCCTGACTGTCAGGAATTCATGAAAGGAAAGGGTTGGAAGTTTCGCTTCCTTCATGGTTAGGAAACCAACTAATGTCCTTATGGATACATTCTCAGTTTTCTCTAGTCTGAAGATACTTCCATTATTTACCAATCGTACTTTATTCCTTCATGATATATTTGATACGGCTACCATAAACTTGATAATGATGCCCTAAGACCATATAAGCCAAAGTGATTATATCATATTCCTCTCATCTCTCATTTTCTTTTTGCGACTTATTTGTTATCTCATATCAATATTTCTATTGACAAATTCAATCAATGAATGTGAGCGAATCGCCAAGTTATAAGATAGAAGAATGAGGTCTTGATTTACCAGAGCATCCTAATATGATCACGCTCATCGATTGATATTCATCCCTCTAACCGGAACCCCTCTGGCACTCATTCACCCTATGAAGCACTCTGTACATATTCACCCATAAAATCCCGTGGCCTTTGTGATCCGAACCCAAGGCGGAGTATTTTCGTTCCTCTATGGATCTTTAGATCCTTCTTGTACATCTCTAGTGTTTTCGAAAGCCACTCGACCAATTTTTCTTATTGTGAGGATTCTTCACAGAAATGTCGCTCAAAGATTCCGATGAATTCAGAGCTGAAATTATTCAACAGTTTCCATACACAAGGACTTTAGAGGTTTTTTTTGTATATCAGAGAATCTGATGCGAATAAGTCGTGAAGATATTGCGAGATTCCACCAATTGGATCTGATATTGCTATGAATGAAACAGTCTTCTCCGAGAGGAAACAATGTAAATGATTCAAAATATAGATTGTGAAATACAATATATAAAAAAACTTGTTTTTTTTCCAGCTGTGAAACAAGAAGTCGATTACTGAACTGACTCTCTCGCATATGTCAAGATATTGGATCTCTCTTAGTGAAGTTTCATGAAGACCTTGAATTCGGAATTCATTTCAGTCTCCATTTCGGTACGACTTCTTCATTATTGGAAGTATCTTATATCTTCATCACCTACTGTTGTCATGAGAATAAATGAACATTTCGTGATAGAACTGAACATAAATGTGGTAGTGATAGACATGTTGCTTGATATTTCAACGCACTGGGAAATCAATGAAGCGAATAGTGAGCTATTCCCATCGGAGTGTGAATTGAAGTGACAATTTCTCCGAATGATCAGGATCGATCATATGAATATTCTGAAAGCAAGAAAATATGACTGTATTGGATCAGACACCTAATACGTGTCTCGAGATGCAGTTCACCCTTTCAATCCACCCCCTGGTGCAACATTAGCGTCGACCGAGCCCTCACGTACGGCAAATATCTTCCAAATCCCAATAACCGTTTCCGACAATGATAGCCGCAAAGAATTCGATATCCATTAGAGCAGCACGAACGATGATAAATAACTAGGAAATATATCGGGGCAATATCATCGACGTGTGAATGCATTATTAATAACCGGTTGCTTTCGGTATGAGCAATATAACGTTAAGACGGGCGTTAAATAAACCGACTTGGAAATGATCGAATAAAAGCTTTAGTAGAAGATTTTGGGAAGTCTGCTTAGGAGTTATTAGTAGAAGTTATTGTAGAAGACATGAGTGGACTACTGAGTACAATGATGATGTATCTCAACTTCATATATACATGAACATTCACAAATCAGGGATATCTAAGAGTGAAAAATCATGATATGGTATGCGCCTCGATGGATTTTACGAAAGGAGCCATATAATCAAGCCACATACGTGGCACAAATGTTCACTCAACTTCCTTGGCTCTCTTCGCTCTCTTCATCGATGAATTTCGAACTATTTCAACAAACAAATTCGAACTCACGATCAATCTCGAAATATATGATCAACTCAGCTTCCGATGTTGATGTTTCTGGTGATGAATTGGATGTGAATCATGCAGATGATACCTGAAATGAGATAATATCAGAAATTGTCAAGTCCTAGTATTGATAAAAAAATGTAATTTTCTTGGGTTCTATTGAGATGTTCATAGAGGTTCATTGAGGCGAACTGGCTAGAATTGATGAAATTTTGACATAAATATGTACTTCACTTCTTTGTACGAATGAAACCTGTATTGGTCATAGTACTTGTACATAAACCTTCCCAAGTGAATTAGGCACAGTTCTTGCGTTCATCCTGTTGCCGGAGAATTGGTTTTTTCCATCATCAGGCGAAAACTCCTGCAACACCAATTGCTCATTAACCCAGATGGAATCAGGATACACTTCTTTGTTCGAATCTGTTCCGGTCAATTTGAATCCAGTCCAGAGGGGGTTCTTCTGTCTCAGAGTCGATGAAACTAATCGTGAGAGCACGATCCATGGATGTTGATAACTGTATATTATAACTGATATTCGATGAAACTAATAGAGATACAACCAATAAAGGAATGATATAATTGGAAACTGGAGAAACAGACGTCCTGAGATATTGATGACTCTCAATCATCGTGTATGATGCGTAATTTTAAAGTATGATTTGACGAAAAGAAGTTTTCGAATTCGAAAAGAATCAAGATATTTCAGACACCTAAAACTCAATTCAATATCATATTTCGTTCTATCCAAGAGTTTGGTTTATCAATTTGGCATCAAAAATGCAATGAATTGGATGAATACATTCCATAACTCTCAAAGAAATTCAAATTCCATATTGGTGAATGAGGTGATGTGGAAATGTAATTAGATTTGAGACAGCATTCGCTGGTCACAGTCGGAACCATTCATGGAAACTCAAATGTATATTTGATGAAATAATGTAATATAATAATCTATCAAGGTATTGGATAATATTCCAGGAATCCTGGTTCACATGTACTCTGAAGGTTGAGAATAATTCATGATATCATGATTATCTTTCAGTGCTATACAGGGTGTAACTAGTGATTTCAAGTATGTCTGAATATGTCAGTTTTTCTTTCAAAATTCCTTATAGAATAAGTTGGAGTTCTTGCACAAAGAAATAGTACCATGTGATAATAATAATGATGAATCTTTATCGATCCTTTCGGACCATCTTCCAATGGTATGGGAAATGTCATAATTCGTTGGTACGAACAAAATAGATGTAATAACGTCATCTAAGATACGGTTTTATAGAGAAAAAAACCAACAAAGCTCATGCCGACATGATGCCATATTCGAATATTGAAAACCACTCCATTCATTTTTATTCTTATTCTGACAAAAATCTCAATCCGTCATATTGAATACAGAATCAAGCCTATTAGGTTACAAAAAGCCTTCTGAACAAAACCAATATCAGGACGGGAATATTGTATCTCTTCCAGATTGAGTTCATGTAAGAATAACTCACCATGTATAATGATCTTCGAAATTCTGAGCTCAGATTCGAAATCTACGGAAGGAATCCTGAAGGAACTTGCTAGAAAAACCGGGAGAACTGAAGGATGGATACGTAACAGGATCGGAATGAGCAATAATAATCGGATTAAGCAATAAGTGTTGAGTTCTCGTAAGAATAACTGACGTAGCTTCCTCCTGCAAAAAGTATTCAACCGTCTACAAGAAACCAACTTCAGGATTCAATTTGACAAGTCAGAATTTTTGGAAGAAAAACGCCTATTTAGTTCACGTGATCACCACAGAAGGCATCAAACCCAACTCAGACAAAATCATCGCAATATCAAAACTTCCAACTCCTGAAACTACGGAAGAAATGAAAATCTTCCTAGGTCTCTTAGGGTGAGATGGAAATCTACACGACCCCCCAACAAAAGTGCGACCCAACAGGACGGGATACTTACGGGGTCATCATAAGTGATGGCAATAAATCCTACAGAGACATATTGGCTGGAGTTGAAAATGTCGTCGGGGGCTCCGACTCGGCCAAGGCAATTCGAGGTACCAGGAGTACGAGGGATAGCTCCCTCCTCCTTACACTGGATAAGGACCCGGAGGCACTAGAAAAAAATAAGAGGAGCAATTGATAGCGAGGGTTCCATGAAATACAGAAGACTGGGCACGGAAAGTGCTATGGAAGTGATACACCTTAGGGGCATGTCCACCGATGTTACTGAGGACGCGATCATCCGTGCCATTGGACCTGAAATTGGGAGGTGGGCAAAAGACTGCAAACTGGGGGACATTAGGCCTCTTCGAAATATGACACGAAAGCGGCGACGATTACACTACCACGAAATACTGCAGCTATCCTGCTAGGGAAGAACACGCTTAGAATAGGACTCGAGAGGTGTATAATGGAGAAAAGGATGAGCGTGGCTGAATGCCCTACGTGTTAGAGCTACACCCACAGAAGGGATGAATGCGCAGGACCGGATAGAACATCCACATGCTCCAAATCCTCGCAAAGGCCTGCAGGAATGAAGAGTACTGTCCAATATGCGACCAGAAGGAGCACAAAGTAGGCTCGATGATTTGTCCGGCCTTCAAGGAAGTACTGACGAAGGCTAGGCAGGGGGGTGAACAAGGAAGAAATCCATTAGTTCGCAACTCGAGCAGTCTGCTAGAGTCCTCACGGAGATCATGGGTTTATCCTCACCGCAGTTATTCACTCAAGATTAACACCAGTATACATGAACAGGCTACGGAGGAGCTCCAACAATCACTAAATACCTATGAGCTCAAAATTTCTACAGATAAACGTCGACAGGGGGAGAAACGCGCATCACCTGTTACAGAAAACTGCCGATGAGTTGGACTCGGATATGATCTTGATACAGGAGCCAAATCATGTCATCACTCGAAAAGACTCCAGGTGGATTCGGGACCTAGATGAAGATACGGCCATACTGTGTCGAAATAGGAACTGCGGGGTGCTTAGACATGTATCAAATCATGGTTTCAGCAGCCTGCAGTTCAAGGATTGGGCTTTATATAACTGCTACGTGTCCCCAAACATCGCGCTAGACAGGTTCAAGTATATAGACAGACTGGCACAACATGTAAGAGACTGGGGTAAAGACGTTCTCATCGTAAGAGACCGAGTCTATGGAACAGCTCAAGGACCTTTACAGGGGCCTTTACATTGAGGATTGGATCAATAAAATGAACATGACGGGGTATAATAACGGCTACAAGCCAACCTGCGTCAGGGCCGCAAAGAACTCAATTATAGACGTAACCCTGTCCACCGGCAGGATATACAGCAGAATTGAAGAAAGGCATCTATCTAACGAGGAAAGTGGTAGCCTCCACAGATATGTTGTTTTTGGGATGGACAACGGAGAGAGAAGCCGAAACACCGTCAGGAACATGCATCTTATTGACTTGCCAACGTTCAACGGTACGCCAAATCCTTGCTCATAACATCGTGGACCAGCAAGGGCTGGTCAGGGTAATTCGAAGCGGTCAGAGGCTTGGCCAGGGGCAAAGCACGAATAGCGCACCCAGGTCTCAACCCATATGGTGGAACGAGGAGATTCGAAACCTGAGAGCAATCTGTAAGAAGCGGAAGAGGGAACTTGCCTGAATACGATGCGCACATGCCACACTTCTGGACATAGCAGATAAGGAAAGAGCCTATAAGGAGGCTAGGAGAGTTCTGAGGAGAAGGATCAATAAATCCCAGAAGGAACAGTGGAGGCTCCTAAGTGATAGGCTCGAAGATGAACCCTGGGGACAGGGGTACAAAATCGCAACACGAGAACTGAAGGGCTTCAGGAGACCCTTTGATATTGAGCCTGAGCAGAGGAAGACCCTCCTTGAGGAGTTCTTCCCACAATACAACCTAAGGGAAGAAGAAGAACCGCGAACTCAAGAGACGGTGGAGCCATAGAGGAGCTAATACATGCTGCACAAAGTATGAAGGGTAAAAGGTCCCCTGCACCAGAAGGCATAACGCCAGAAGCGGTGTAACGTACGGTGGAGCTGATTCCAGATATAATCCTGGGGTTACTGAACGGGCTCTACGACAGTGGTATCTTCCCCGGTGTCTGGAAAAACGGCAGGGCTATATTAATCCCCAAGGGGCCGCAGCTCAAGTATAGACCTATTTGTTTTATGGACTGTTAAGGAAAATTTTATGAGTATATGGTCAAGGCCAGACTGGCGCAGGAAATTGATGTCATTTGTCAATTTGGCTTCAGGGCAAGGATATCCAAGGTAGAAGCCATTAAGGCGGTATTGGACACCACAACCAATCCCGTGAGAAGTGTGGGGCTATCATCATGGTGAACATCAAAAACGCGTTTAACACAGCCAAATGGCACCTCATGAACCGAGAGCTGGAACGCCTGGGCATCAGCGTCTACATACGAAGAGTGGTTAGGAGCTACTTATCCGAACGTAGGCTGAGCTACAGAGAGCTGGAGATGAAACTTACCCAAGGGGTTCCACAGGGTTCAGTACTGGGTCCCACTTTATGGAATATCTTATACGATGGTATCCTGACGATGGAGATGCCTGGAAACTGTAGAACGGTGGCCGTCGTAGTCGTTCGGTCAGTGCTCATGTACGCCGCCCCGATATGATGGAAAATTCCCTGCGAACACATCTGTTATATTCACGTAAATATCACATAAAATGCAACATTTGTATGTGAAACTGTTATATGTATGTTTTGTAATATTTCTAAGATATGTGAACCCTATATTCAGGTGAATAGTTCACATAAATATGACATAGCTGATACGTAATAATTGACCGTCAATAACACATCTTATATATTCACGTAAATATTACATAAAAACGATGGAACATTTCCATGTGAAACAGTTCCATGTATGTTCTGTAATTTTTCTAAGATATGTGAACTCTTTATTCATGTGAATAGTTTACATGAATATGACATAGCTGATACGTAAGAATTCACTGTCAATAACACATCTGTTATATTCTCTATATGCTCTGTGCTCTATACCGTTTGTGGTCTGTGTCTGTGGTCTGTGGTGTCTGTGCTTTCGCGTATACCGACCGATGATCGATGATAAGATAAGTGTCGCTTGCCGCGTATTTTTCTAGTGTGTGTTTTGCAGATATTGTATAATTAGAGGCATATCTTGTTTGTAACTCAGTTCATTTTGTTTCAATAATGTAACTACCTATTCCTGAATATTCATTATTCAAAATGCCTCGAGATTTTCCTAACCTCTCAAAACGGCAACAGAGAAGACATTAATCGAATATTGGGAAACTAAGCTCCCAACCTGGACCTACCAATGCTGAGATATCTAGGATTGATAGTCCACCGATTACCCATTCTGAAAATGTTGTAACAGAAGAATCGCAATCTGAATGTGTGATTATTGAGACCAGTAGATCACTGTACAGTGATCCTCTTCCTGATTTTTGTAGTGATGAAGACATTTCTAGTGATTCTGAAGGCCTATCCCCTATTTCATCATCATTGTCTCTGTCACAAAGAGAATGCTCTGAAAGTCAAATTGTTATGAAGGAGAACCTCTTGTCAGATGATCTTAGAAAATGTTTTCATACACATAATATTCCACAAAACTGCATCAGTGATTTGTTGAACATTTTGAGAAGGCATGGCCATCATGAATTACCAAAAGATGCAAGAAGTCCTATGAAAACCCAAAGGTGTATCAAGAATGTTGATGAAGTTGCAGGCGGTCAATATGTGCATTTTGGATTGGAGGAAAACATTGAAAATGCAATTGTGAGATACAAGTGTTCTGATGATGTTATTCTATTCAACATAAATGTAGATGGTCTACCAATTTCTAAGTCATCTGGTAGCCAGTTCTGGCCTATTTTAGGAGATATTGTTCGAAGAAATATTCATACAGAACCCTTAGTAATTGGTGTTTTTCATGGCTCAAAAAAACCAGAAGATGCAAATGATTTTTCAAAATTGTTCATTCAGGAATATTCGAATCTACATATTAATGGCCTTCTCATAGAAAACAAAACATACTCTATTCAATTAAATAACATAATATGTGATGCACCAGCAAAAGCATTCATTTCTGATACCAAACATCATTCAGGGTATTTTGGATGTTCTAAATGTATTTGTGAAGGTGACTATGTAGAACATAGAGTTGTGTACTTATCAATCGATTCAAGTTTACGAACTGATGAATCTTTCAGAAATAGAACCCAGCCTGAACATCATCATGGTTCAACAATTTTAGGAACTATAGATATTGATATGATGAAACAAATTGCTCTAGATTATATGCACCCAGTCTTACTAGGTGTAACAAAACTAATTTTAACTCTATGGTTGAAAGGTCACAAGAATGTTCGTTTGAACAAAAATCAAATTGATCAAGTGAATCAGTTGTTTCTTGAAACAGGTAAATTTGGTGTATCAGAATTTTCTAGGAAGCCCAGGAGCATACATGAAGTTGAACGTTGGAAGGCTACAGAATTCAGATTTTTTTTGTTATATGCAGGTCCACACGCAAAGAAATGAAGTTGGAAAAATCAACCATTTGTTGTGGTTTTGAATTCGTGGTAGTAAATATCGAAGTTGTGATCGAATCAACCTCTGAAAATGTTGTTAGGTGTCTGCATGTTATTTGTATCTACTATGATAAAATGATTCATCAAGAAATTATTTCGTGGTGTTATTTACCACGACGCCAAGAGGTTTCAAACATTCGAGGATGGTTCTTGGTACTGAGAGTATATTCATAACAAATCAACTAATTTTCATCACATTGAATGTTAAATGCTACCCAAGTTATGTGTATAAGCCACTGATCGTGTTGTGGTTATCAGTTATAGAGGATTATTACTATCCGGAATGACAAACGACACTAAATATTGTTGAATTCGAATAAAATTAGGAGTGTCTTATTGACCAAAACTTTCGAAGTTATTCTAATATGAAACAATTCAACAAAAATCGCTCATTATAAGATTAGCACCACTTTGATAGAAACTACTTTGAACAATGGAATAAAATCAACTATAATGGAAGGTCGGATGAACTTAGATGAGTACTATTTCTTTCGATTCTAGTCCGAACACGTGATTCAAAAGTACGCCTCGACAATAGATTTCATACCTCATTTATCATGCGAACTGAAGCCAATCGATAAACTCGCAGTATCCTAAGTACATAGTTCATTTAAACACAGTGAAAGTGATTATTTTTCTTGAAATGAGCAGAGACCACGAGTGAATACCGATTTATACATCTCATATACGTGAGTAATAGTTTTATTCTCCATGAATTCACGCTGATATAATCATTCTTTGTAGATAAGGAAGGGACGAGAATATGAAATGTTATATATGTCTAAACGAATTTATTTCATTGAAAGCTATAATTGCTCATTTCGAGGTAGCTCATAGACTGCATAATTCCTCCATGTATAGATGTGATGAAGATTTTTGCTTGAGAAAATTTGGATGTCTCAAGTCATTCAAAAAACACGCAGTTACACATTTCATGAATTGTCATCAAGAAGCAAATCAAGAAATACCAGAAAATCATCGTCTTCTCGAAGCTACAAAAAATTTTGAGGAGACACCTTCTCCAGATGACGGATCAGATGTATTTGAGGAAAAAGTTGAGAATGAGAGTCCTTCAAGCATCTTTGAAGATTTAAGGAATTTATATAAGAATTCTGCGAACCAGTATATGGCAGATCTATATTCACTGAATATGCCAAGAAGTTATGTTCAGACAATTTTAGAAAAAACTAATTATTTATTTGGTCATCGATTTATAACAGAAATGAGAAACATCATAATTGAGGAATTTGAAAAACTCAAGGTAGAGGCTCCGTTCAAGCAAGAATTAGAAAATAACTTCGATCTTCTTCAGAATCCTTTCGGCCACATTCTAACTGAATACAAAAGATTGGTATTTCTAAAGCAGTCTGGATATTTCATCGAGCCTACTCAAACAACCATTGGACATGAATTGCAAATTACAAATCGTTCAACTAACATGTCGATAAATTACGAAAAATCAAAAATACAATGCGTCGACCTAGGAAGCATTTTGAAAAATGTTTTTGAAACGCCAGGCTTTATTGAAAAGATATTAGATTTCACTTATTCTTTAATGACATCCACTGATGTAGTTCTTTCCAACTTCATTCAAGGAGAACTATGGAGAAGAAAAGTTTCGCACAATAAGAATACCTTATTTCCTCTATTTCTATATAGTGATGACTTCCAACCAGGAAATCCATTAGGTTCTCATCCAGATAGTCAAAAGTTGACAGCTGTATATGTATCACTACCATTTTTACCCCCCGAGATCGCATTGAATGTCGAAAATATTTTTTTATTCGGACTCTACAATTCCAACCTCAAAGATAAGTTTTCAAAAAAACAAATATTCAAACCGTTGATCCAGCAGTTGAAGGATTTAGAATGCAATGGCGTGGAAGTTAAAACGACTAGTGGTGATTATAAAACTCTTCATTTTGCCCTAGGTTTGATAATCGGTGATAATTTGGGACTCAACAGTATCCTGGGACTTGTGGAAAGTTTCTCAGCTAACTTTTATTGTAGACTATGTAAAAGCTCTAAAGATGATAATATGTCTAAATGTTATGCTACCGAAGACACTTACAGAAATAAACAAAACTATGAAGCTGATCTCAAGAGAAACGATAAATCTCAAACGGGTATAAAAGAAGAATGCGTGTGGCATAGTTTGGAATATTTTCATCTTACCCAAAATTTCTATGTGGATATAATGCATGACATTTTCGAAGGAGTCTGCATTTTTGATTTATCCCTGATTTTCAATCAATTAATTCATACCGACAATCTGTTCGAATTGAAAATTCTCAATCATAGACTTCAAACTTTCGATTTTGGATACATTGATAACAAAAATAGACCACCGAATCTGAAGGCAGATGATTTAAAAAAAAATAAAATTCACATGTCTGCCACAGAAATGAAGATCTTCTGTAAATATTTGGGTTTGCTCATTGCTGATCTGATTCCTGAGGGTAATCCCCATTGGAATCTTTATATAATTCTATCGAGGATCATCGATTTAATCACATCCAGATCTCTTCAGACTCGATCGTATTTATTATTAGATGAACTTGTTCGAGAACACCATAGTCTATATCAGGACTTATTCAAACATACACTTAAACCAAAACACCATAATATGTTGCATTATGAAAAAGTGTTCAGAATGTCTGGGCCATTAATACAACTCTCTTGTATGCGCTTTGAAGCCAAGCACCAGTATCTGAAGAAAATAGCTAACACCTGCTGTTCAAGAAGAAATTTACCTTACACATTATCTTTGAAACACCAACTCGAGCTTGGTTACAGCTTCATAACTGGTAAAAAATTCGAGAATAATTTCAAATATGGTAAGGTAGATTTCAATTTGGATCTTGAACATCTAGATATTACTCGAGATCAATTCGAAGAATCGTTTGCTGTTTCTTGGGTTGAATACAAGGGAATTATTTATAGACCTAACACAGTACTAATGTACGAATATGATGATGATGATGAACCAAAATTTTGTTTGGTGAAGAAAATATTGTCATTGAACAAAGAATTATTTTACACTTGTGAACTAATTGAAACAATTTATTTCGACGAACACTTTTCTGCATTCAGAGTAATAGAAGTGCAAGATTCATTGAATCATATTTTGCTGAAACACTCCGACTTTGTGAGTGATTTTCCATGTACTTTGATCCAGCAATCAAATGGGAACTATTATATTGTAGTGCGAAATCCTGTATGAATGCATTTTATGTATTGAGTAGGAATCGTCACATCAAATGAACCTTATTCTTCTCTATACCTGAAAGGTCTCATGTCAAATAGTCTCAATCATCTCAAATGTCCAATAAAGTGATATAGAAACTCATTTTGATGTTTTTCATTATTGAATATTGATAACTGGTTGTTCACCTCTATGCTTTCTCAAATTATTCCGATTAGAATTGAATTTCGCCAACTAAGGAGAATTGCGTGAGAACCAGTAGGTATGATTTCAAGTCATACCACTGACCATAATAATTCATTCAAGTGTTCTGACAAATGGTCTTCCCTCATGTTCAAATTATCATCACCAAGTGATCATACGCCTCTTATTCAGACATCCATTAATCACACTATCAAAAGTTATACCGAATTCTTTAACCCATTTGACCCATTTCCGGTGAATATCTTGATGACGAGACACTATCCCTCTACTCGCCCCTTACGGATACAGGCGGGTCAGTTGCCATTTCGTTCTCCCTAAGTGAAGACTGTGCGTGCGTGTTTTATATACATTGTGCAATTTCTTATGGAAAATGAACGACAGTAGCTTGAAAGACACTTTTGACTTGTATGGGTTGACTCATTTGACTGATACTTTCCATGGTAAGTACCTATATCTCATTTTTGTATTTGTATGGAAAATAAGAGAATTTAGATATAGTATTCAGTGTATAATGCACTTGATGATGCATGATTTTCACATATAACGCGCGGAAGTTGTTCAAAACTACCACGACAAAATTGGTATTTACGACGCCGCTTCTTGGTACAATCGAAACATCTGCTGGCATAAGATACCTATTTGAATGGACTCTATATTACGATCAGTATGTTAGTAGATATCTCCACTCACATCGCTTTTCACCTTCATTGGTTCTATTTATATTCATCTGAATGAGAAAAATGACATACTTCTCGAAATTCTATAGTGTTACAATAACATTATTTGGAGATTCGTTCAGCTTAACTTGTACCTATTATTCTTTCAGAAAACAATGTTTTTGATATCAATGATATATCAGATGGTCTGATCAGGAAGATAGTAGAAAATCCGAAGGATAGGGAAATCATACAAAACTTATTTGAGATCAGTCTACAGAGAAATCAGCCAACTGAAACTGTTTCTGAAATTAGAAACATCTTGACCGGTATGTTTGTATCAATTTCCTACGCCGACTTCATATCTCGAATAATTTCATTGCAGATGTCACAAATACAACAATTCGTCCGGATCCAAATTCTAATATGGTCTTGTTATCTGAGGCAGGTCCTTCGAATACGCCAACACAAAGTAAGTATGGGATGTTCGATCTAAATGTCTGTCAGTTTGATAAGGGAATTATGAAATGAAATTCGAATGGTATTGCATGGTATCTTGATTCTTCATAAATTGAATGAGATATTGTTTCAATAATTGAAGAACACATTTACTCCCTTTCTCCAAGTACTGTTCATGATGAATAATAATATTCTTCATACAGTGCTTTCACAATGGAGAAAAACGTCGATTTTGTTTTCTAGTGACATTTTTTGTTATCCGTATTATAGGCATACCTATACATGATTATACTTATTATAATATGGGGATTCGCAACCAACTCGGTATCGTTGAATTCCTTATGATAATACCTACGTTATTCTCAAATTAAATACAGATTTCCATTGAAATGAAGCTGTCAACTTCAATTTCACCCGAACAAGTATAGGTGTCATTCTGTATATTCACAATATAGTTGATGAGATTCATCATCAAAAAACAAAATCGACGTCTCTGTCATTCGATAGAGATCGTCATGAAATTATTGAAAAAAGTGGACAATCACCAATTAATGCATTACTTATATAATGGAGCAATGTTGTTTCAGGGAGAGGGGTTAGAAATTTGAGACAAAGACTCTCAGAAACTGTTCTAGGAAAACTCATTTTGCATTCAGTTGAACATGGAGATGTAAATCGGCGACAACTCGCGAAATTTCTCATTGAAGAAAAATTATCTTCGGATGTCAACAGGAGGTGAGTGATTTCGTAATGTAACCATCACTTGTATGAGTGAAATCATATTTCAGGCTCAGCAGAGAGATTTTTGAAGACATGGTGGACGAAATAATGGAATTGGTTCCAACTGAAATAAGAGAAATATATTACATACCATCTAAGATAGTTGACAAACGAAAAATTTCTTGCAAAGGAATTCTATATGATAATTATTGCAACAAAAGGAAAAAATTCATCAAACTTGGTTTGATTCGAAAAGGGCAGAAAATCATACAGGAGAAAGTTTCCGAAGGTATGGAATGCATGGTCTCACCTCATTGTTGAAGGTATGGTAATCAATTATCACTTTTCTGTAGAAAAAAAATTACCCGAAGAAATGCTCGATGATATAGAATGGCTGAAGAATTCATTCGAGCCATGGACAATGGTGTTACAGAAATGGAAACAAACTCATCAAGGCAGATTTGAGTATTTTTCGGGAAGTAGTATTCAAGAGATGATTGACACATTTGTTCCCTTCAAAAATAAATTGGGATGGAATCTGGTGAGTCTTCTTATACAGTACCATTCAAATTATGTGTTTCTCAATGATATTCGATATCATCTAGGAACAGGAAGGTACTGAGAGCAAGTTTTCACTTTGCTTTTAGAAATTTCATCATTCGATATCTTGGGTCAGAATCAACCTTGAGTATCTGAAAACAAACCTGTTTTCAGTCAGTATCATTCTACAAGATGAATGTATTTTCAGTAACACGCTTCATCTAAAGGTTTTATGCATGTTAAAAAAAATGATGACGACATGAGTCGCGAACCACGTAATATTTTCTGAAACCACCAATAGGTATTTCGTGATACTGTCGGTGTCACATTTTGCACTATTTGTCTCATAAACAGGCTGTACCTCTAGGTCAGTGGACATGCTGTATTTTGTCCAGTTTCCCGTTGTGATAATGGCTAGCATAATTATGCTCATGGTCAAAATACGAAATAATATAAAATAAACAAGATTTCAATTCAATGGCTTCGTGGAAAATGCGAACCTATGGACAAGTATGGTGTCACAATGAAGAATGAAATTTTTGATTGTGAATATTGGATACAGAAATTGAATGAATCAAACGATCATTAGAAGAATAGGGGAAAACATTTCTGAATATTGTTCTGAAAATTACTTGCGTAATCGAATTATATTTCAATTTTCAGATCGAAATTGATTTCCAAAAGATTTACCCCAATGAATCGGACAACCTTTTCCTCAACTGGCCCTTGAAGAGAAATATTATTTCGAAAAAGTTGCTGAAAAATAACAACAAAGAAGTTAAAAATCTCCTGTCTGAGTTCACTGAAGAGGAAATCCAACGGAGCGATATTTTTACTCTTCATATGATCCCACTATTCCTGAACCTCAAAAAAATAAGAGGCTCTTCGTGGCGTCCTTCGAAGTTGGAAGTACAGGAAGCTTTCATCATCCATGTGAAGGTGAGGAATCATACTGTCTGTGAGTCAGACGAGGAGTTATATAGAGTATTCATTCTCCTAGATTTTTCGTGATTTTCTCTCCTCGTTTCTCAAATTGAACATAGAAGTTATAATAATTATTTTTATATAATTGTAGTGAAGGCAGTTTTATGAACTGTTCCGAAATGTCACTGTGTTGTGAAATTCAACTTTCAGGCACCTGAAAGACATCATGAATACATTTTTTTTTCTGAGGAAATGGGTTATGAGCAATTGACCCCATACTGATAACTTACAGGTATACTTTCAATGTTGCGTGTTCATAATTATTTCAGTAACCCGAAATCAAATCCAAAATAGAACAAATATATCCCTACGAATTCGTAAATTTTCGAATATTCAAGGTAGGTATATATCCAGAAGAAAAAATGAATCAGTCAATCAAATGTGCTTCAGTTCGAATGTTCAGTAACAGAAATAAAGAGGGTATTGAAATTTCAAATACTGGTCTTTATTAATCTATTTCTCGAAAAGTTATCAGCAATGATTTTGATGAACGTAATTTTTTTGTAATTGAAAATTCCAGAGTGTAGCTGACATCGAACCGACTCTAACATACAGAAGAAATAAATACCAGGTCTTAAAGATGACAATGCAACCTGTACCAATATTCATTGGTGAGAAGATCACAGACATAAAGAAAGCTTTTGTGAGCATTAACAATATTTTGTGGGAAGTTGAGTCGCCACTCAAGGCATTTGATATATGCTTCAAGTCATATCAAACTTTCGATGCGAAATATCCACCAGAAGCAGAAATGGCTTGGCTATTCATTCAACAAAGTATATATGGTATACATACTTCCCATGATAATGACTTCACAACTTTGAAAATATTTCAGTGCGATATATAAAGGGTTATATATGAAAGAAATGTTCATCATCCCTCCTATTCATGTTTTGAAGAATTGGTTTTTGTTACTGAGTCGTGTGATACTTTTTATATTTGAGAGAATACCTATTTGTTTTTTTTACTCGATATACCTTTTAAGTATTTCAGCACCTGGTATTGTGGACAAAGTATTTAGATTTTATATTTGTGATCTCAATGTGTGATATACATACACCTACTCATATATAGTTACTATATTGTACAGAATGTTCGCCATATCTACCCATCCTCATAGTAGAGTGTAATATTATGAAGTATCAAAAATTTTATATGAAGTTTCCTGATCTACAAGAATAGTTCGAAATTATCACCTACAGCTAGGATGCAAGAATCCAATTTCCTACCAAATCGAAATTTGTACTGAACTGGGCGTTTGTTGAGTGATTCTCTTCGTTTCGAAGATTTACAATATTTTTCAAAGATATTTCCAAACACATCAGATATGGAATAGGGAACATTCAGTATTTATTTTTTATTTTTATAGTATTTATTTTTTATGTTTTATTCAAGAAAGTGTACCTGATGGATCGTTTTCATATATTTGTTTCTTCAATAAATGATTATTTATGATAAAACTCATTTTCTTTCATCTCCTCGATGATTTCAAAAATCGATCAATGAAAGCCGTAAAATCCATAGTAACAATGATAATTACTTTTTTCATCATTGTTATTGCAATTCTGAATGATCAGTTATGAACTATCACTGATACGGATATTTATAAAATCAATGTTGAAAAATACTATACCACTTTTGAGTAATTCATCTTAGAAAAACCATCAAGAATCAATAGTTCATATAAACACTCGTTGAATGAAATTAATCAGTCAATATCGGTTGATGGCACGAGCGACAATGTTCATGAATACCCCCAAATGAGGTGGTGAATCTGGTTGATACATATCTCTTTCCTGACTCTATCAGATCTTGACAATATAGAACGATTATCATAGTGCCATGCGTCGTGGTGAATTTTACCATCAATTATATCATGGTTTCACTGGACTGTCATTATCAGATCGCCATGAGTCGTGGTAAATTCTACCACCGGTAATATTGTGATTTTACTGTACAGAATGTCTGAAGACACTGCTACTAGCGGTACTATTTACCTACCGGTTTGGTTCGAAGGGATTTGTTTCAATCGCCAATAATTCCTAGTGGAATTAATCACGACGGAAAGTCAGGCGCTATACGCACCATTCTGTGCGGTTGATTTCGCCATGATCTCAGTGAAGAGTACCGGCTTTTTCTTTGCGTGCAGTTATATTACAGAAAATTTTGAATAGTAAAAATTATAGTAGATTATACCACGAGTCAATAATAATAGCCATTATTGCGAGTAGTATACTCTACTTTATTCACGACAAATTCATTTATTTTAGATTTTCAATGAACAACTTCATTTGTCAATAACATTTATTTCAGATTTTCAATCAACAACTTTATTTGTCAATAACATTCAAATTAGTGACAGTACAATTAATAAACTGAATTGGTCGTAAATTATGATTAACTTTGGAAGAGTTTTCAACATGAATATTTGGAATTTCGGTTGCTGTGAAAGAAGAAGTTGCTCCATTACTATTTATCTGTTTGGTAATAGTATCTGCTGTAGTTGTTTTGTTTCTCATAGACTGATCAAATTATCCTTCAGCTACTTGGGTAGAGTGGCAGATGATCTGCGATAACAATGGCCGGTATAACTTTCAGGATTTGGCAAGTTTAAATATTTGGCAATTTGTTTACCAATGTCTGCAAATTTGTTTTTTCCTATACGTTGTATTGTACATTTCGATTTCTGATAATTTAGAAAGAATGAATTGGTTTATACATGTGACGGACGGAGATCGATGTACTTCTTTACAATATTGTAAAACGTACTGTTTATGGTGAATTTTCCTACAATTTTAGTTTTAGTCTTGGGTATTATTATCAATAACTCTGTTTGGAAATCCTTCACGCCTTCTATTTTCATTTCATGAAGCTCGTTTGAGCGGCATGCGCCCATAATTCCAATAACTAATATAACCTCAATCAAATAAGAACATGAGTTTTTCAATAGATCAGATTAAATATGAACATTTACCTTATGCAAAAGAAAAATTTCATCAGGAGCTCTGTCAATAAATTTCCTGATTTCTTCCGGGGTCAGAGTGGAAGATTTCTTTGCTTGAAATCCTTCAGATTTTCTTTTTAAAAACGCTCGTAGTTTCTCATATTTTTCCAGATCAACGTCATGGTGTATCTTCAACACACATTTAATCATTGAATAGAATGACCATAATGAAGATGGCTTGTATTTTGCACCCAATTCAGCGAAATAGGCCAGCAGAACATTTTCGGAATAAGAGTTTGCCTTGTTTCGAAGACGCCATTCGTTGAACGATGCATACGTTTTATTATAAATGTATTTCGATGTTTCTGGTATTGAGGTAGATGTTGTTGCTGCAGCTAATTGTACAATTTCTGGTGGTGTACAAGTGAAAGATTCTTCATTCTCATTCATTTTAATACAAATACACAAACACTACGCGTTTGACAGTGACACTTTTGAGTTTGGTTATATTGTTTCCATGGTATTATTTAAGTCGAGAAATTTTGTGATAGGAGTACAAGAGGGATTGGAGACTATCAATCCCTGGCCATTATTCCCTAAGGGATTAATATATGGCATTATACTTCAACAACCATAAGTATAATACTTATATTATATATGAGTCGTAAATAAAAATCATTTCATGTCATTAGTTGTAGCAATTCGTCTTTTATGTGAAAGAAATCGAAGCAATGACAACATTGATTATGCTAATGAACTTCTATTGTATTTTGTTAAAAAGTTTGGTATGGTTTTTGGTCAGGAATATGTTAGTTACAATGTTCATAATTTAATACACTTGAGCGATGATGTGGAAAATCATGGTAGTTTAGATGAATTCAGTGCAAATAAATATGAAAACTCAATGTATAAAATCAAACGTAAACTCAAACATTAAAAACTTCCACTCCAACAACTGCACAATAGACTAGTTGAAGGGACTTCTTTAGGAACTGTAATTTTTGAGGAAAATTTTCCGAAAATAATTGACAGAACTAAATCAATATTTGGCATTGAACAACATTTTTCTGTATCGATGAAAGAAAATGAAAATTGCTGTCTACTGACTGATGACAGAATTGTAATCATTGGAGATATAATGAAAGTTGGTACTGATATCTACTTTAGTGGCAAATACTATCATTCAAAGATTGAATTCTTCAGCATTCCATGTAGTTCTATTCCTCTTAATATCTACAAAGTATCTGATGAGAATTTATCAGCATGTACAGAACAAATATTTTGATTTTGAAAAAAATTGTAAAATTTTCATTTGGCAATGAATATGTTCTTGTTCCATTACTTTATTGATTCTGAATATTCGGTTTGACTAGTATACTTTTCTCTGCTCCTATACTCATATTTTTTTGAAAAAACAGTCCCTAGCTTTACTATGATGATTTCAATTAGGATGTGAATTCTTCATCGAGATGATGGTTTATAACAAATAGAAATGCAATACGCAGAATTCTGTCAATTTAAACCAAACTATTTTTTTCAATATGTGACTGATCTAAATTCTAGCAAATTCATGCTTCTTGCAACTGAAATAAAAAAATATTGTATGCAATTGAGATTCAATGACTGTTAGGACCGGATAGAACATCCACATGCTCCAAATGTGGGAAATCCGACCACCTCGCAAAGGCCTGCACGAATGAAGAGTACTGTCCAATATGCGACCAGAAGGAGCACAAAGTAGGCTCGATGATTTGTCCGGCCTTCAAGGAAGTACTGACGAAGGCTAGGCAGGGGGGTGAACAAGGAAGAAATCCATTAGTTCGCAACTCGAGCAGTCTGCTACAGTCCTCACGGAGATCATGGGTTTATCCTCACCGCAGTTATTTCCTCAAGATTAACACCAGTATACATGAACAGGCTACGGAGGAGCTCCAACAATCACTAAATACCTATGAGCTCAAAATTTCTACAGATAAACGTCGACAGGGGGAGAAACGCGCATCACCTGTTACAGAAAACTGCCGATGAGTTGGACTCAGATATGATCTTGATACAGGAGCCAAATCATGTCATCACTCGAGAAGACTCCAGGTGGATTCGGGACCTAGATGAAGATACGGCCATACTGTGTCGAAATAGGAACTGCGGGGTGCTTAGACATGTATCAAATCATGGTTTCAGCAGCCTGCAGTTCAAGGATTGGGCTTTATATAACTGCTACGTGTCCCCAAACATCGCGCTAGACAGGTTCAAGTATATAGACAGACTGGCACAACATGTAAGAGACTGGGGTAAAGACATTCTCATCGTGAGAGACCGAGTCTATGGAACAGCTCAAGGACCTTTACAGGGGGCCTTTACGTTGAGGATTGGATCAATAAAATGAACATGACGGGGTATAATAACGGCTACAAGCCAACCTGCGTCAGGGCCGCAAAGAACTCAATTATATACGTAACCCTGTCCACCGGCAGGATATACAGCAGAATTGAAGAATGGCATCTATCTAACGAGGAAAGTGGTAGCCTCCACAGATATGTTGTTTTTGGGATGGACAACGGAGAGAGAAGCCGAAACACCGTCAGGAACATGCATCTTATTGACTTGCCAACGTTCATCGATACGCCAAATCCTTGCTCATAACATCGTGGACCAGCAAGGTCCACGTGGTCAGGGTAATTCGAAGCGGTCAGAGGCTTGGCCAGAACCAAAGCACGAATAGCGCACCCAGGTCTCAACCCATATGGTGGAACGAGGAGATTCAAAACCTGAGAGCAATCTGTAAGAAGCGGAAGAGACGATGCGCACATGGCACACTTCTGGACATAGCAGATAAGGAAAGAGCCTATAAGGAGGCTAGGAGAGTTCTGAGAAAAAGGATCAATAAATCCCAGAAGGAACAGTGGAGGCTCCTAAGTGATAGGCTCGAAGATGAACCCTGGGGACAGGGGTACAAAATCGCAACACGAGAACTAAAGGGCTTCAGGAGACCCTATGATATTGAGCCTGAGCAGAGGAAGACCCTCCTTGAGGAGTTCTTCCCACAATAAAACCTAAGGGAAGAGGAAGAACCGCGAACTCAAGAGACGGTGGAGCCATAGAGGAGCTAATACATGCTGCACAAAGTATGAAGGGTAAAAGGTCCCCTGCACCAGAAGGCATAATGCCAGAAGCGGTGTAACGTACGGTGGAGCTGATTCCAGATATACTCCTGGGGTTACTGAACGGGCTCTACGACAGTGGTATCTTCCCCGGTGTCTGGAAAAACGGCAGGGCTATTTTAATCCCCAAGGGGCCGCAGCTCAAGTATAGACCTATTTGTTTTATGGACTGTTAAGGAAAATTTTATGAGTATATGGTCAAGGCCAGACTGGCGCAGGAAATTGATGTCATTTGTCAATTTGGCTTCAGGGCAAGGATATCCAAGGTAGAAGCCATTAGGGCGGTATTGGACACCACAACCAATCCCGTGAGAAGTGTGGGGCTATCATCATGGTGAACATCAAAAACGCGTTTAACACAGCCAAATGGCACCTCATGAACCGAGAGCTGGAACGCCTGGGCATCAGCGTCTACATACGATGAGTGGTTGGGAGCTACTTATCCGAACGTAGGCTGAGCTACAGAGAGCTGGAGATGAAACTTACCCAAGGGGTTCCACAGGGTTCAGTACTGGGTCCCACTTTATGGAATATCTTATACGATGGTATCCTGACGATGGAGATGCCTGGAAACTGTAGAACGGTGGCCTTAGGAGTCGTTCGGTCAGTGCTCATGTACGCCGCCCCGATATGATGGAAAATTCCCAGCGAACACATCTGTTATATTCACGTGAATATCACATAAAATGGAACATTTGTATGTGAAACTGTTATATGTATGTTTTGTAATATTTCTAAGATATGTGAACCCTATATTTAGGTAAATAGTTCACATGACATAGCTATGCTAGCTATGACATAGCTGATACGTAATAATTGACCGTCAATAACACATCTTATATATTCATATAAATATTACATAAAAACGATGGAACATTTTTATGTAAAACAGTTCAATGTATGTTCTGTAATTTTTCTAAGATATGTGAACTCTTTATTCATGTGAATAGTTTACATGAATATGACATAGCTGATACGTAAGAATTCACTGTCAATAACACATCTGTTATATTCTCTATATGCTCTGTGCTCTATACCGTTTGTGGTCTGTGTCTGTGGTCTGTGGTGTCTGTGCTTTCGCGAGTTACGTCGAGCGAGCGGTCCCACGGTACCGAGCTGGGTATCGCACTTCTCATGCCGTTTCCCAGAAAGCGGCCGATTCAGCAGGAATCGTATTTCGTCTTCAAGATCAACCGACATTATAAATATATCTATCTATTCACCTTTGCTTGATTTTGACCATATCTCTTGTACAGTAAAGTAATAAAGTTTTTTAAAAAGTCTCTTGCCGGTTTTTCGAAAATAACTGGCGCAGTCGGTAGGATAAGTCCGGAACGTCTCAACGTGAATTCGTTTTGAGTTTTCACTCTTCACGGGCGAAATCGTACATTCGGTGTGAACATCGAGGAGAAGAATCGGTGCAGACTTCAGAAGACAACCCCTGGGCCAAGGAAGAGGAAGACGGTACCAAGAATAGGTGAGCCATCCTTTTTCAACCCCATCCCAGATTTTCTGTGTCAGAATTGGTCAGAATTCCTAGTGAAACAGAGTAAATGTTTCTCTAGTTGTTGGTGGATACAACAAAAATTAGTATAGGTCTGAGTTGACGAACACAACTGCGTTCTAGAAAAAAAATTAATGCACATAATATTTTCAGAACATAATTAGGGAGAACAAAAAACAAATGAACAGAAATAAATTCATCTACAGTCTAACACAGTAGATTACAGAGTGAATTAAATAATATTAAAAATTGAGGAAATAATAGAAAGACTCAATAATTTAGAATTAGATCAAAACGAAATGGCAGAAGCACAAGTTAACTACCTATTACTTAGATTATACATTGACACAATCCCAAATTTCGATGGTAATGATGAAAGTACTTTAGAAATATTCTTAGAACATTGTGACTATCTCATCAGAACTTATAGTAATAATCAGAACCCAAACGATCCAATCAACGATTTTCTTATCAGGGCAGTGATAGGAAAATTATCAGGACATGCTTCGAGTTTAGTAGGAAGTAGGCCGGAAATTAGAGATTGGAATGCGTTGAAAAACCTTCTAAGACTTAGCTTTGGAGATCAAAGAAATTTAGATTGTCTTGTACAAGAAATGATCATAATGAAACCCCATAGAAATGAATCATTTTTCACTTTTGGACAGAGAATTCAGAAAAGTCGAAGTGGCATTGCATCCAAATTAATTTCAATGAATTTACCTGTTGACGAGAGAACCTTTAAAATAAGAAACTATGACGAGCTTGCTCTGAAAACATTCATTCGTGGTTTAACTGGTAGAATTCAAGATATGGTTAGACTGAGAAATCCCGATAGCTTAGAGTTAGCAATTTCACATGTTTTAGAAGAAGAAAATTTTATACATAATCGAAGACAAAACTCATTTCCTCAAAAACAATCTCTTCAACCCCATCATAATTTTCCTAGACAACAAGTTCCTTATCAGAATCGAAGTTTCAATCAAAATTCAGTTCCAAGACCAAATTTTCCGAATCCAAACTATCAAAGACCAAACTTTTCTCATCAAAATTTCAATCAGAATCATAACAACTCACCTAGAAATCAATTTCCATCTCAACCTATAAATATTCAACCAAGGCAAAGTAATGCAGCACAACAAAATAATTTCTTCACAAATCGACAAATATTCGGTCCACCCCGTAACGTATTCAAACCAACGGGACAAGCACCTAATACTAGACCACAGCCGATGTCGGTATCTACAAGAAACCCGACAGTTCAACTTCAGAGACAAAATTTCAATAGAAACAATTATTTTCAAAGTACTGGTCCAAGGAACTTCAATTCTGAAGAACTTCATAACATCGAGGAACCACAATATGATTATTCCGAATTATATGACTTTAGCGTAGAAAATCAAGATTATGATCAATCTAATCAATACGTCGAACAACCAGACGACTTTCAAAATTTCACTGATTATGAAGATTCAACTGAACAAGAAAATCCATTTCTGGGAAACGTAAATTTTCGACAGGATGTAAGCAAAGATCACCTAACGTAATTATTAAACTCAACCACCTGAAGAATGATTTACCATACATTCTCATCCCCGAAATCAAAGCAAAATTCTTGATAGACACAGGTAGTTCACGTAGTTTGATCAGTCCAAAATTAGCCTATCAGGCTCATCCGAATTTTATAACAAATGAAACATTCAGTATCCAAACTTCACACGACATCAGCTTTCACAATGAAGTATTGATCATTCCTATTTTTGAAATATTTCAAACACAAGAAACACACAAGTTTCATATTTTCAATTTCAACGAAAAATATGATGGACTCATAGGTATGGATCTTCTCAGGCAATTAAATGCAAATATTGATATCCAAAATAGAATTCTTTTCACGCCAAATGTTCAAATTCCCATGGTTTTTGATGAACACATTCATGAACCCCCAAAACAGTTCGAAAACTGTCATCACACAATAATTATTCCTCCTATGACACAACAAGTCTTTAGAATTCCAGTATGTCATGAAAACGGATTAGGTTTATTAGATTTTATCGACTTCGGAAACAAAATTCAATCACCAACAGCTGTCGTCAATATTCGTAACCACTTTGCTATCACGACGGTAATAAATCCAAATTCAACCACATTCAAAATCACTATTACTCAGCCATTCAATGTAGAAATGTTAGATCCTAATGAAATTCATTTCATTGAAAGAATCGACTGTAGTAATAGTTTGAGCGACGAACAGGATAATCTCTTGAAATCTAACTTGAAAAATCTAAGGCTTAATCACTGCAATAACGAAGAAAAACAAGCGATCCGTGACCTTTGCTATAAATACCGAGATATCTTTCATTGTGAGGAAATTCCCCTAAGTTTTTCAAACGAAATTACACATGAAATCAAATTGAGAGATGAGACCCCTGTATTTACTAAATCATATCGATTTCCGGAGATTCACAGAAAAGAAGTTGAATCTCAAATGGCTAATATGTTATCCCAAGGAATTATTCAACCCTCGACTTCCCCCTGGAGTAGTCCGATATGGATTGTTCCGAAAAAATTAGATCACTCAGGTAAACAAAAATGGCGAATTGTCATCGACTATCGCAAACTGAATGACAAGACAGTTGACGACAAATACCCCCTTCCTAACATCACAGACATTCTTGACAGACTTGGCAGAGCGAATTATTTCACCACCCTAGACTTAGCCTCTGGCTACCATCAAATTGAGATGAACAAACATGACATACCAAAGACAGCTTTCTCTACCCATAATGGACATTTTGAGTTCAAAAGGATGCCTTTCGGTCTCAAAAATGCCCCCTCTACATTCCAGAGAGTAATTGACAATGTTTTACGAGGACTCAACAACGATATTTGCTTGGTATATCTAGACGACATAATAATTTTCAGCACATCCCTACAAGAACACGTATCTAGACTCAAGAAAGTATTCGACAGACTTAGAAATTCCAATTTTAAAATTCAGACGGACAAATCAGAATTTTTACAGAAATCAGTTTCTTTCTTGGGACATATAGTAACCCCTGAAGGCGTTAAGCCAAACCCAGATAAAATCTCGGCTATTCAAAATTTCCCAATCCCCAGAACACAAAAAGAAATCAAATCATTTTTAGGCTTGCTAGGTTATTATCGCCGTTTCATTCAAGACTTCGCAAAGATTACGAAACCCATGACTCTTTGTCTCAAGAAAAATGCAAAGGTTATTCACGATCAAAAATTCATTGAGAGCTTCGAAAACTGTAAGAAAATACTATGTAATGACCCTATCCTTCAATTTCCAAACTTTGAACGAGACTTCATACTAACAACGGACGCGTCAAGCATAGTTCTAGGTGCTATTTTGTCACAAGGGACTATAGGACAGGACAGACCAATATCGTTTGCCAGTCGCACTCTAAACGAAACAGAACAACGTTACAGCACGATAGAAAGGGAGTTATTGGCAATAGTTTGGGCATGCAAGTATTTCCGTCCCTATCTGTTCGGGCGAAAATTCACTATAGTTACCGACCATCGTCCCCTAACTTGGCTGTTCAATCTGAAAGAACCAAATTCCAAACTAATACGCTGGCGCTTGAAATTAGAAGAGTATGACTATAAAATCGTCTATAAAAAAGGAACCATGAATTCAAATGTAGATGCTCTGTCGAGAATAAAACTCAACCTCCACGAATCAGAATCAGTAATCAATTACCCTGGCGATATAAATCAAGAATCCTTAGAATTCCTAAGAAACCTTGCCGAAAACCCTGAAACATTTCAAGAACCTGAAACCGAAAATCCAACAAACACTCAACCCAAAATTTTGATTCACTCAGATGTACAACTGAAACCACCCACTGACAAAACAGACCAAACACCACATTCCTTATCAAAAGAAGTAGCCAATGATGGAATTCCTATCCTAGATGAAATAATCAATAATAAAACATTTCAAATTCTTGTTTTCGCTCATAACCATGATAAAATCTCACTCCAACATGATAAGTACGGAAATCACAAAATAATAACTGTAAAATTGCCATTGAATAATAATGAACGAATCATTTTTGACTTCATGACAGAATATTTGAAACCAAATACTAATTATTACATATACTTCGATACGAAAAAATTAATTCTAAATTTCAGCAATGTCTATTCAGAAAACTTTGACAAGAGAACTTTGAAATTATTTCGATGCACAAAATTAGTAAATACCATAAAGGAACAAGAAGAACAAATTCTCATGACAAAAAATCATCATGAAGGTAAAACTAATCATCGAGGTATCGAAGAAACGATTCAATATCTGAAAAGGAACTACTACTGGTTGAATATGAAATCGACAGTGACACAATTCATAAACTCTTGTGAAATATGTCAAAGATCAAAATACTCTCGTAAAAATCCATATGTACCACTCGTTTTGACTGAAACCCCATCGAAACCTTTCCAAATAGTACATATTGATTCATTCTTTTACGACTCCAAAATCTACCTCACTCTAATAGATGCTTTTTCGAAATTTGGTCAAGCTTTTCATGTTCCCGGAAAATCCGCCATTAATACATGCAATGCGTTAATAAAATATTTCACTTGTTTCGGTACCCCACAAATAATCGTAGCTGACAGTGGAAAAGAATTTAATAACGAGACCGTCAAAGAATTACTAAACCTACACAAAATCAAAGTTCATTTCACCACCCCTGGACATCACGAAGCCAACGGAATCGTAGAAAGATACCATTCTACGTTGATAGAACAACTGAGAATCTTGAAAGAAGTATATCCTAACGAATGTGATTTAATCAATTATGCAACTTTAGGTTATAATAGTTCGATACATAGCTCTACAGGGTTCACTCCATTCGAACTTGTCTTCGGACACACCACACCGACTCAAGGAACCCTGATGAAATTTTCGTCCCTAAAGAAATATTTTCGGCATATGTACTGTAACGTCTCCTCCTTCTAGGGGGGGTGTTACTAGAGTGGTGCTCAACGGGGTATGTCTATATCTAGGATAGACCGGGGTTGCCTCGAGCGCCAGTTGGATTATAGTGGTGAACTCCACTTTCTCCCAACCAGGATTTGTTGGGAGGCCTAGGTAGCAACACAGTCGAAGCGACGGTATGCCAGGGGTCGAAGGCCTTCTGGACTATGAAAAGATCACAAGGGGGTGAGGGCTTTAAGTTCACCCACTTGGTTTCACCCTGGTATACGGGTTGCTGCGGGTGTTTGGTATATCACTCAGAACAAATAATCAGAACTAAAATTCACACTTAAACAGGTTTATTCACTGGAAACAATTAACAGATCGAATTTATCTCTCACAATGATTATTATCATAACCAAGAAAATACGACCACGAGGAAATTCGGATGACAGAATATGTCAACAGGTGTCAGTCACAAGATAGCAAAAATTCCACAGATCAAATAATCTCAGGGTAGATTATCCTAACCACATATATCTACGGGTGACAATTAATTAAGCAGGGTGACTTGAGCAGGGTGACAGCTAATCTGACTGGTATTCAAAGAGTAAGCCGTGCAACGTGCATCCGGGAAGCGCCTATGCGAGTTAAGAAGCTCTACCCCTGCAAAACAAGTTCTGGTCAATGTACAAAGACTATTCACCCCTCTGGGGTTTGCAAGATGATTACAATCAGGGTGGTCTCGACGCTGACTATAAGCCTTATGCGACCAGGAGACCGGGATGCTCACAACCCTGGTGACGCTTGGTGTTGACTGCTACGCAGACCAAGAACCTCGACCGTTACAAGGGTTGTTTTCCTGATGAAACTCTTTACGTTAGGATTTCAAACCACAGAACTTATCCTGCAGGTCATTACAAATGATACATATATATACAACAGGGCAGTTCCAATGCTTACTCTGTGCTGGATTCTGAATTTCACTGGCCGCTGTCAACCGTCACGACAAATGTCACAACAACTGGATTTATACTGGAAAATTATTTGATCTATAAAGTTAAGCTGCAGTTTGATAGAACTATGAGAAAATGCAGTGAAAACAAAATGCAGTTAACTCACACTTGACTGGTAATATACTTCGCGGGTGAATCGTCGGCAGAAAAAGCTCTGGCTCACTTTTTCAACTTTGTGTAACACAAAAACGGGATGTCAATACAGGAAAAACTTCGAGCACCTTGATCACTTTTTATAACGGTTATACGGTAAGAATCGGACTGAATCAGAATAATCACTGCCAAATGGAATCTATCTAACTATCTATCTATTTCTCTATAACTGTCGAAAAGACTGAGCGCCCCCGGGCCTCTGGATTTTGCTACTTATACTCTTTTCAGGTTTGGCAAAAAACAGAGCGAGGTCGGGATTCTGATTGGTCGGGCTGGTCTGGCCTCGAGCTGACCATGATTTGTTTTCTCAAGGAAAAAGTGAACACTACTTGCCCTTGGGTCTGGAAACTTGCGGTGGAAATCATTTTTCCTCAAAACCGGTAGTATCAAAGTGCTTGGCATTCCATGTTTGTGCTACTGAGCGAATTTGATTGCAAAATTACGACGGATAACAAAGTTATGACCTAAACAATATCACATGACCCTGAAATGTTTTTCCAGGTATGAAAACCATTCTAACTCTTTCCAAAATCATAAATACACTTTCCATAGGCAATAAGAAGTCTTAGTCTCTGGGTTGATCAGGATTTCCGGATGCAAAAATCATTGCAAGATGAATAAAGCAAGTAAACGGATAGCATACTGGACTTCTTATTTCCCAGGGCTCTGGACGGTCATTATGCAATCAAATCCTACCAATACTAATATCAAGAGTCTGAACATGATATGTATGAAATCATTAGCCTGGTAGTGCTTTCGAAACGGAGGCAGGGGTGTCATGAAGTTGATTACCCTCAGCAGGGTGCAACGGGGCTAAACAAGGTTAGTCTGGGGTAGGACTCTCTGGGTGGCTCAAAATACTAGCCAAAGGAGCTCCTTGATTCATTAATTCATCAATCAGGTATACAGGGTGACTCTAAAATGGCCTTAACCTCATTTCTCATATGAGGCTCGTATACCGAAGCCTAGTAATGAAGCTGGTGAGAAAACACTTCATTACACACCCCTCCTACTTGCGGAAAAAAAAAGAATGATTGTGTAACAATCATTATATTTTTTTTTTTTTATCTCAAAATTAAACATCTGGGAAAATCTATGATAATACTCATGTACTAGTGCTGTCTTCAACGGGAGTGTCTCGGGCGTACTCCTTCGCACGAGCAGCGGTTGCATTGGACTCCCTTGTCAGCGACGGTGGGGGTTGATGTCTGGGTGCGCTGGTTCACTTTCGCTGGCTTAGAGCGGGATGATCGAGGATACTCGGGGACGAGTATCGGGTACGGCGTCGGAGCTGCTGGGGGTGTCGGGGCTCGGGCTGGGGTTGTCTTCAATCGTCGTGGACAGGGACAATCGCTTGACCGGATGCGATCCCGGCCACATCGGGAGCAGAACAGCCTCACGGGACGAGCACAAGAGTCTCGTTCGTGGCCCGGCGTGCCACAGCGCCAGCACAGCCTCTCCTCTACAGGCAGGTAGAGTGGAGGTGAGCGTCGTTGTCCAGCGGAAGTTGGCGGGGTTGACTGGCGGTTTTCCGGGTGGAGGCCTTCCAGGGACTTCAGCATGATGTATTGGAGGCCTCGTGGTGCGAAGTCTCCTAGCGGGACGGCGAGTACCCCACCTCGGTGGTCGGTATCACCGGGGTCGGCTTGTCTGCCGGCTGTGGAACTAGTGGAGTCGGGGCTCAGGTTGCCATGGCCAAGGTCTGCGGTGTCAGAGCCTGCGGTGCCGGGGTGTGCGGTGTCAGAGCCGGCGGGGTCTGCGGTATCAGGGCCTGCGGTATCAGGGCCAGCGGTATCAGGGCCAGCGGTGTAGGGGCCTGCGGTATCAGGGCCTGCGGTGTCAGGGCCTGCGGTATCAGGGCCAGCGGTGTCTGGGCCAGCGGCGTAGGGGCCTGCGGTATCAGGGCCTTCCTCGGCCGCGTGGTCGCCTGGGAGTGGGGACGCGTCTGTATCCACTTGGTGAAACGATCCTGGTAAACGGCAAGGTAGCAGTTTCCTTTGCTTGACCTTGGTAACGGCCCTACTAAGTCAGTGGACACGGTGTCCCATGGCTTAGTGTTCAGGGATGGATGCATCTTTCCAGGCGGTTGCTGCTGTGACACTTTATACTCCTGGCAGGTTTTGCAGCTTCTCACGTACCGGGCGATCTCGTGGAACATTCCAGGCCAGTAGTACTTCTGGGTGATTCTAGCCGTGGTTTTGGCAATGCCCATGTGTCCTGCAGTCACGTCATCGTGATTCTCCTTCAGTACCTGTGGTCTAAGGGGTTTAGGAACACATAATTTCCAGGGATCGTCCATCCCTAGCTCACTCAACTTATTAGCATCCCAAAAATGGCGGAAGAGGCGGTCTTCTTTCACACAGAAGTCGGGAAAAGCAGCGGGGCGCTTCTCCACTTCCACCTTCTTGTTGCGGTACCATGTACATCTTTGTCCAGCTTCCTTCTCCAGCTCCAAGGTGCAGCACAGGGCATCCGTTGATTCAGCCTCCTGACTAGACAGGGGAAGAGGCTGTCGGGATAGAGCGTCGGCAACTCTATTCAACGTTCCCTTGCGGTATTTGACCTCGAAGTCAAATTGCTGCAGGTACATAGCCCAGCGGGCTATGCGGCCAGAAGGATTCTTGATGGACTGCATCCATTTCAGGGAGAGATGATCAGTTATCACCGTGAAGTGGTAACCCTCCAGGTAGGGTCTCAGTTTCTCTATGCCCCAGACGATGGCCAAACATTCCTTCTCGGTAACGGAGTAGTTTCGCTCTGGAGCACTCAGCATCCTGCTGGCATAGGCGACAACCTTCTCCTGACCATCGATCGTCTGGGTGAGGGCGGCTCCAAGTCCACAGTTGGAGGCGTCCGTCTGTAATACAAAAGGCTGGGAGAAATCTGGGCAAGTCAAAGCAGGGGCTTGTATAAGACAAGTCTTCAAAGTAGCAAAGGCGGTTTCCTGAGCTTCAGTCCACTTCCAACGGACATCCTTCTTCAGGAGTTTGGTTAGTGGAGCAACTATGGCGGAGAAATTTGGAATGAACCTCCTATACCAGGAAGCCATTCCCAGGAATTGTCGTAGCTTCCTCAGGGTTGTAGGCACCGGCCACTGGACGATGGACTCAATTTTATCAGGGTCCGTCTGGATGCCCTCAGGAGTGACCATATGTCCTAAATATCTAAGTGAATTCAAACAGAACTTACACTTATCCGGATTCAACTGGAGATTAGCTTCACGTAAACGGGTGAATACTTGCTTTAAATGCTCCAGGTGATCTTCGAACGTTTTGCTTAGTACAATTATATCGTCCAGGTATGCAAAAGCAAAAGGTTCCAGGTCGGGTCCGATGATGTTGTCCATCAGTCGCTGGAAAGTTGCGGGGGCGGAATGCAACCCAAACGGCATCACTCGGAATTGAAACAGGCCCCTTCCAGGCACTGTGAAGGCTGTGATGGGTTTGCTATCTTCGGTGAGCGGGATCTGCCAATAGCCTTGGCGTAAGTCCAGGCTCGAAATGTACTTAGCTTCCCTAAGTTTATCCAGGATTGCATTGATAAACGGCAGGGGGTAGGCATCTTTCTCGGCGACGTTGTTGACCTTCTGGAAGTCAATGCAGAAACGTGGTTTCCCATCCTTCTTCTTCACAATCACCACCGGCGAACTCCACGGGCTTCTGGAGGGCTCGATGATTCTTTCGGCCAACATCTTGTCGACCTCATTGTTGATGACTTCCTGCATCTTCGGATTCTGGGGTCGGTATCGTTGTTTGATCGGTTCGGAGGTTTTCAGGCGGATCCTATGTTGGACCAAAGGTGTAGGTCCCTTGATCTGTTCGAAGGCAGGCAGTTCTACCTCCAGGAATCTTTCCAGAGTTAACTTCTGCTCTGCTCCCAGGGCTTGGTGGTCCCAGCTGTGGTTCTGCGGGCGAACCGCAGGTTTCTCTGGCAGGCTGGCCACATCAGCCTTGCTCGGGGTGTGGCAGGGCGGCCTGACTGACCGTCTTTTCCGGCGGGTTTTCGTTTTTACGGAGCCTCTCATGGTTGCTACATCAGCAGGCGTCTTCTCGGGTTGTTCCTGGGATTTTACAACTGAAACAATTTTCTGGTTACAATATACGGCGGCCCTGGTAAGATCTATGCCAAATCCGTGTTGGCGAAGCATATCCATACCCAACACTAGCTCAGTAGACAGGTTTGGAATGATCAACAATTCATTTGTCAAACAATTGTCACCTACTGTCATCCAAACCTTGTATCTTCCGGTGATCCTAGTGACTGATCCATCTGCCTGGGAAGTCTGGATGGCATCATGGGGGTATTTCTGGAAGCTAAACTGCTCACATTTGTCCGCAACAGCGCTGCTGGCGAAGGACCTTGTGGCACCGGTGTCTACCAGGCCCAGGAATTGTTGGTCTCCAATGATAACGGGCACATACAGGCGGTTATCATCTGGTCGGGGCGGTTTTCGTTTCTCCGGGATGTTTAATTGCTGGAGCCTGACTGTCCTCGGTTCAGTCGGGCTCCGGGGTAGTTTTCCGACCTGGCACAGGTACAATCTCTGGACAGGATACCATCACGTCCACAACGTGAGCAGAAAATTCTGGCTGCATTCCTGCAATCACTCCTTCGGTGTCCAGGTTGTCCACATTTCCAGCAGTTGTCGGTCCGGTTATATGCCCTTTGTGGCGGGGATGCAGGCGTTCGGGGTGTCTGCTGTTCCACAGGGCGCATGTGTCTCACAGGTAAGGGGCTGTCGGCTGGCGGAGTAATTCTATTCTGGTTACTCTGAACCAGAGGAGTCTGATGGGAATTGTCATTCTGGGCTGGTTCTGGTGATGAATTCCTGGGCACGGTTGGTGGAATCATCCTCGGGGCAGTGTCAATCCTAGCTGCTGGGTGACGGGAGTGCATCTGCCTCAGTTCCTTCCGCAGGTTCTGGTACTCTAGAATCAGGGAAATCAGGGATTGAATATCATGGTAATCAGTCCTCTTGATATACTGCCTGTAGTCAGGTAGCAAGTTCCGGTACAGCCAACCTAACTCCTGTTCAGGTCTGAGGCTTCCATGCCTTCGGATGAGTGTCTGGAGATCAACTATATAGTCCATGGCTGGCTCATTTTCCCGTTGCAGGCGTCGACTGATGGCCATCTCCATGTCTTCCTGGAACCTCAGCGGGAAATAGGATCTCTTGAAAAAATCCTTGAACGATGCCCATGAGTTCCAGAAGCGTGCATTGCAACGGTACCACAACAGTACTCGACCTTGCAAAAGTTCGGGTAGAGCATCCAGGAGTTGTTCGGGGTGGGCCTTTTCTGCCCTGCCAATTTCTTCCAGGCGTTCCAAGAACGCCACTGGATCGGTGCTGCCATCAAAATGCAAATTCCAGTGGTACGGTTTCAGGGGCGGTCGATATGCTGGAACATGTTCTGGAACATATGAGTTATTCATGGGGTTTGGAAACGGCATATTTCCCTGCAACAGGGGTGAATATGTTGCGGGTTGATCTGCTGGCATAACAGGTGCGGCTGGAGTCTCCACAGGACATTCCAGGAATGGTTGTACAGGGGGTACAACATGTCCCGTCGCTGGGTGTCGGGCTCCCACAAGCTTGGGCAGTTCTTCCCTCAAGAACCACACAAGTCGACGGCGTAGTTCCATCACTGTACCATCAGCATTCAGTCCATATCGCTTCAACTCCTCCGTCAGGTCTGGTTTCTTCAAACGGTATATCCATCCAACTCTCGGATCCAAGTTGGCCAGATAATCATCTCCAAATTCTTCCCTTTCTGGATCAGGAGAATTTCTTCGGCTAGTCCTGGTAATTTCAGGGGGAGCGAGCTGAAGCTCACTGGATTCTCTGGTTGTCTGCGTTTCAGTCATTTTCCTAATGTGAACTGGATTGTCTACCAAACAAAGATTAACAAACAAACAGTGTATTGTTCGCAGGATGAACAGAAATAGATTCCAGGAGGAAAAGAAGTATGCAAAAGCAAAACTCACCGGATTGATTAACCTAGAAATCATCAAATTAGGTATCAAAAAGAATCAGATCGTTCAACAGAAAATTGTGTGTATGCAACAAACGGGACTGCAATTATATTCACTCAGGGGAAATAGAGAAAAATCAAAACAACAAAGAAAATAAAATATCACATCAACAGTATAAAATCCAGATGTAGAAGTCGGGTGGAAAATCAAGTAAAAGCAGGGTAGGGTAGATAAATATGTATGTCACCCTCTGAACAGGAACAAAATTAGGATTCAAAGAAAATAACAACAGTGAGATATAATTGCCTGGAATGTAAATAGATATCCACCAGGGTTTGAAACGGAATACCTCTCGTAACACACAAACGATATCTAATAATCACAATTTTACGGGCTTCAGCAATAGCTGGAAAACAATAACGATTTCTGGTGAAATAACAGACCAAACTATTGATACAATTAACCTAAGAAATACCTGGGAACTATCCACCACTGCAAAGTTCAAAATTGTCAGGAAAACACAAGTTCTGATTTTCTGTATACCTTCAGGACTTTCTCTGGATTTCTTCTTCAAAACGGTCCCTGCTCGGGCGCCACTTGTAACGTCTCCTCCTTCTAGGGGGGGTGTTACTAGAGTGGTGCTCAACGGGGTATGTCTATATCTAGGATAGACCGGGGTTGCCTCGAGCGCCAGTTGGATTATAGTGGTGAACTCCACTTTCTCCCAACCAGGATTTGTTGGGAGGCCTAGGTAGCAACACAGTCGAAGCGACGGTATGCCAGGGGTCGAAGGCCTTCTGGACTATGAAAAGATCACAAGGGGGTGAGGGCTTTAAGTTCACCCACTTGGTTTCACCCTGGTATACGGGTTGCTGCGGGTGTTTGGTATATCACTCAGAACAAATAATCAGAACTAAAATTCACACTTATAAACAGGTTTATTCACTGGAAACAATTAACAGATCGAATTTATCTCTCACAATGATTATTATCATAACCAAGAAAATACGACCACGAGGAAATTCGGATGACAGAATATGTCAACAGGTGTCAGTCACAAGATAGCAAAAATTCCACAGATCAAATAATCTCAGGGTAGATTATCCTAACCACATATATCTACGGGTGACAATTAATTAAGCAGGGTGACTTGAGCAGGGTGACAGCTAATCTGACTGGTATTCAAAGAGTAAGCCGTGCAACGTGCATCCGGGAAGCGCCTATGCGAGTTAAGAAGCTCTACCCCTGCAAAACAAGTTCTGGTCAATGTACAAAGACTATTCACCCCTCTGGGGTTTGCAAGATGATTACAATCAGGGTGGTCTCGACGCTGACTATAAGCCTTATGCGACCAGGAGACCGGGATGCTCACAACCCTGGTGACGCTTGGTGTTGACTGCTACGCAGACCAAGAACCTCGACCGTTACAAGGGTTGTTTTCCTGATGAAACTCTTTACGTTAGGATTTCAAACCACAGAACTTATCCTGCAGGTCATTACAAATGATACATATATATACAACAGGGCAGTTCCAATGCTTACTCTGTGCTGGATTCTGAATTTCACTGGCCGCTGTCAACCGTCACGACAAATGTCACAACAACTGGATTTATACTGGAAAATTATTTGATCTATAAAGTTAAGCTGCAGTTTGATAGAACTATGAGAAAATGCAGTGAAAACAAAATGCAGTTAACTCACACTTGACTGGTAATATACTTCGCGGGTGAATCGTCGGCAGAAAAAGCTCTGGCTCACTTTTTCAACTTTGTGTAACACAAAAACGGGATGTCAATACAGGAAAAACTTCGAGCACCTTGATCACTTTTTATAACGGTTATACGGTAAGAATCGGACTGAATCAGAATAATCACTGCCAAATGGAATCTATCTAACTATCTATCTATTTCTCTATAACTGTCGAAAAGACTGAGCGCCCCCGGGCCTCTGGATTTTGCTACTTATACTCTTTTCAGGTTTGGCAAAAAACAGAGCGAGGTCGGGATTCTGATTGGTCGGGCTGGTCTGGCCTCGAGCTGACCATGATTTGTTTTCTCAAGGAAAAAGTGAACACTACTTGCCCTTGGGTCTGGAAACTTGCGGTGGAAATCATTTTTCCTCAAAACCGGTAGTATCAAAGTGCTTGGCATTCCATGTTTGTGCTACTGAGCGAATTTGATTGCAAAATTACGACGGATAACAAAGTTATGACCTAAACAATATCACATGACCCTGAAATGTTTTTCCAGGTATGAAAACCATTCTAACTCTTTCCAAAATCATAAATACACTTTCCATAGGCAATAAGAAGTCTTAGTCTCTGGGTTGATCAGGATTTCCGGATGCAAAAATCATTGCAAGATGAATAAAGCAAGTAAACGGATAGCATACTGGACTTCTTATTTCCCAGGGCTCTGGACGGTCATTATGCAATCAAATCCTACCAATACTAATATCAAGAGTCTGAACATGATATGTATGAAATCATTAGCCTGGTAGTGCTTTCGAAACGGAGGCAGGGGTGTCATGAAGTTGATTACCCTCAGCAGGGTGCAACGGGGCTAAACAAGGTTAGTCTGGGGTAGGACTCTCTGGGTGGCTCAAAATACTAGCCAAAGGAGCTCCTTGATTCATTAATTCATCAATCAGGTATACAGGGTGACTCTAAAATGGCCTTAACCTCATTTCTCATATGAGGCTCGTATACCGAAGCCTAGTAATGAAGCTGGTGAGAAAACACTTCATTACAGTACATGATCACAAACAAAAATTGTACCCGGTGTATGAAAAGGTGAAGGAAAAACTCCAAGCCCAGAAGGAAAAGGTTATTTCGAGAAGAAATGTTAAAGGCGATGCAAGTGAAGAATTTAAGATAGGTCAAAAAGTATATAAAAAGAATCCGCTGAACAGGAATAAGAAAAATAATAAGTTTCTAGGTCCATATAGCATAACCAAAATATTAGAGCATAATAAGGTCGAGATTAAAAGTATGAAAGGAAAATCAGAAATCATCCACATCAAAGAATGAAGAAAACCCGTTCTGTTACAGGCTCAGAATGAAAAGATTGATACTCCTTCAATTGATGACCCTGCTGGTCCAAGCTCACGAGATTAAAGGAAAACAAATCACCAACTCACCCGGAATTCTCCCTTTCAAATTAGGCAAATCTAAAATTATAACCAGTAAACATGTATTCATTAATGAAATCAATTTAGAAATCATAAATGACGAGATTGGCAGATCAATTGAAAATTATCAGAATCTTGAATACCTCTCAAGTAATCGGTCGAAATATTTCTATAATATAAAAAATACCTATGAGAGTCTAGACCCTATCATCAGGGAAATCACCAATAAATTTAGTAATATCTATGATCCAATTATTTCTAGGAATAAAAGAGGATTGATCAATGCTGGTGGAACTGTACAGAAGTTCCTTTTCGGTACACTTGATTCATCAGACGGCGAAAAATATGACCGTGCTATCACTACTCTGAAACAGAATCAACAGAAAATCGTTAGAGATGTCAATATCCAAATTTCATTATCAAAACAATTGATTGGTCAATATTCTAAGGATATAGATACGATTACTAACGATCAAAATAAAATTTACAAGTATATCTCAGAGAACAAAGCATTCTTAGAAAACATCAATGATCAGTTCGGAAAATACGCAGTCTATACAAATATAATAAATCAAATCTTCCTGAATGCCAATATATTCGTCACTCTCTTAGATAATATAGAAAATGCAATAATGTTCGCAAAATTACATATTATTCATCCCGACATATTACCTCATAAAAATTTGAAGAACATATTGAATGAATTGAGAAATCACAACAGTCAGAAGACAATATTGAATATAGATTATCACTCTTGGTAATAAGATTATTTTTGCCATAGAAATTCCAATCACTCACCCAAACACCTTCCAATATTTCCAATTATTTCCAATCCCAACCGATAACCAAACATTGATTATTCCCAATAAACCTCATTTGGCTCTCGATCAAGAAACCTACCAGTACATGGATCGTATCTGTCCTAAAATCGAAAACATCTACCTCTGCGAACAGACAGAATTGAAATTCCACCCCGTCGAAGACTGCATTTCTGCCCTCATCCAAGACAAGAGATCCCGATGCCTGCAAATACCAATACAGATTCCATTGTTGATGTTTAACAAAATCAACGACGAATATTTACTAATAATTAGCCGAGAAGAAATCAAGTTGAAATCCCATTGCCCTGAAGAACAGTTTCTGGCCGTGCAAGGAAACATTCTTCTACAAATTCCACTGAACTGTAACATCGAATACCAGTCAATCAAATTCGAGAACAGTCAAACCTCAAGTTTCGGAAGTCCCCTCTTACTACCGAAAATCATGAATGACAATGCGCAAGTTAAGGTAGTTCGTAGGAAACCACTGAAAATCGGAAACATCCCTCTAGAAGAAATCCATCGGCTCCGTCAACACATCGAAGCCACCGATCAACTATCGATCGATGACACCGAGGAAGATCAATCAGCCAATTGGATGTTTTGGACTACAATCAGCATGGTTCTACTAGCCCTATCCTTCTACGCCCTCCGCAGAATTCGAAGACTGAAGAAAAAGCCTAAAACCCCAGAAATCCAAATCAAGATCGAAGAGAATCAATCAGTCCGATCGCCTTCGGTCCTGTTCCAGCCCGAAGCCGTCTCTTAAGGAGGGAGGAGTTACGTCGAGCGAGCGGTCCCACGGTACCGAGCTGGGTATCGCACTTCTCATGCCGTTTCCCAGAAAGCGGCCGATTCAGCAGGAATCGTATTTCGTCTTCAAGATCAACCGACATTATAAATATATCTATCTATTCACCTTCGCTTGATTTTGACCATATCTCTTGTACAGTAAAGTAATAAAGTTTTTTAAAAAGTCTCTTGCCGCTTTTTCGAAAATAACTCGCGTATACCGACCGATGATCGATGATAAGATAAGTGTCGCTTGCCGCGTATTTTTCTAGTGTGTGTTTTGCAGATATTGTATAATTAGAGGCATATCTTGTTTGTAACTCAGTTTATTTTGTTTCAATAATGTAACTACCTATTCCTGAATATTCATTATTCAAAATGCCTCGAGATTTTCCTAACCTCTCAAAACGGCAACAGAGAAGACATTAATCGAATATTGAGAAACTAAGCTCCCAACCTGGACCTACCAATGCTGAGATATCTAGGATTGATAGTCCACCGATTACCCATTCTGAAAATGTTGTAACAGAAGAATCGAAATCTGAATGTGTGATTATTGAGACCAGTAGATCACTGTACAGTGATCCTCTTCCTGATTTTTGTAGTGATGAAGACATTTCTAGTGATTCTGAAGGCCTATCCCCTATTCCACCATCATTGTCTCTGTCACAAAAAGAATGCTCTGAAAGTCAAATTGTTATGAAGGAGAAGACGAAGTACCTGAGCTTGATGAAAGTAGTGGGTCAGTGTTGGAAGATCAAGGTGAAGATCTCGCTGACGAAGTAGACGACACTGGCTTAGACCTCATGGATCCCTCGGAAGAAGAGGATTGTCAGGATGAAGCATCGGCCTTCGTAAGGGAGTCAGAAGGTGAAATCTATAGAGAGGCCCGGCAGATTGTGGACCCTCCTGCTTCGAGATATGGAGATGTATTCACGTTCCATCTGCACTATCCGGCCTCGGAGATGGTTGATAGACTTCTGTCCTGGATTAATCAAACTAGCGAATCTCAGTATGCTATCTCGTACCCAGTATCAGAAGTCATATATATATATACAGAGAAACACCATGCAGGGGGGAGTCTAACTGTGCAGGTGCCTCAAATCCTTGTGCAGTCCCTCGTGCCAGGACTCCCGATAAACCTAGGTCGGAATCTAAAGGGCCTCGAAAAACATCAAATCGATTTGATCAGGACAATACACATATGGTGGAGGCATTCACGAAGGGGGTAAGAATCCCACATCGGAAGCGTCCAGGAAAGTTTATAGTATACAATACAAAGAGACAAGGATTTCATCCCGATCAGATAATTGAATACATCAATAAACACCCCCAGACCGGTTATAAAGGGATTATAACCGGGCTGATATCCAATAAGGATGAACTTAGGTTGTTGAGATCTTTATACGACCTAGACAAGGTTGAAGCCCTTTGAGTCATGAGAGTTTGAGTCAGAGTGGAAGATTTCTTTGCTTGAAATCCTTCAGATTTTCTTTTTAAAAACGCTCGTAGTTTCTCATATTTTTCCAGATCAACGTCATGGTGTATCTTCAACACACATTTAATCATTGAATAGAATGACCATAATGAAGATGGCTTGTATTTTGCACCCAATTCAGCGAAATAGGCCAGCAGAACATTTT
This sequence comes from Gastrophysa polygoni, assembly GCA_963576655.1. Taxonomy (NCBI): domain Eukaryota; kingdom Metazoa; phylum Arthropoda; class Insecta; order Coleoptera; family Chrysomelidae; genus Gastrophysa; species Gastrophysa polygoni. Next base: position 2,108,186 of record OY755092.1, read on the forward strand.
CGGAATAAGAGTTTGCCTTGTTTCGAAGACGCCATTCGTTGAACGATGCATACGTTTTATTATAAATGTATTTTGTATGTATTTTTCGATGTTTCTGGTATTAAGGTAGATGTTGTTGCTGCAGCTAATTGTACAATTTCTGGTGGTGTACAAGTGAAAGATTCTTCATTTTCATTCATTTTAATACAAATACACAAACACTACGCGTTTGACAGTGACACTTTTGAGTTTGGTTATATTGTTTCCATGGTATTATTTAATTCGAGAAATTTTGTGATAGGAGTACAAGAGGGATCGGAGACTATCAATCCCTGGCCATTATTCCCTAAGGGATTAATATATGGCATTATACTTCAACAACCATAAGTATAATACTTATATTATATATGAGTCGTAAATAAAAATCATTTCATGTCATTAGTTGTAGCAATTCGTCTTTTATGTGGAAGAAATCGAAGCAATGACAACATTGATTATGCTAATGAACTTCTATTGTATTTTGTTAAAAAGTTTGGTATGGTTTTTGGTCAGGAATATGTTAGTTACAATGTTCATAATTTAATACACTTGAGCGATGATGTGGAAAATCATGGTAGTTTAGATGAATTCAGTGCAAATAAATATGAAAACTCAATGTATAAAATCAAACGTAAACTCAAACATTAAAAACTTCCACTCCAACAACTGCACAATAGACTAGTTGAAGGGACTTCTTTAGGAACTGTAATTTTTGAGGAAAATTTTCCGAAAATAATTGACAGAACTAAATCAATATTTGGCATTGAACAACATTTTTCTGTATCGATGAAAGAAAATGAAAATTGCTGTCTACTGACTGATGACAGAATTGTAATCATTGGAGATATAATGAAAGTTGGTACTGATATCTACTTTAGTGACAAATACTATCATTCAAAGATTGAATTCTTCAGCATTCCATGTAGTTCTATTCCTCTCAATATCTACAAAGTATCTGATGAGAATTTATCAGCATGTACAGAACAAATATTTTGATTTTGAAAAAAATTGTAAAATTTTCATTTGGCAATGAATATGTTCTTGTTCCATTACTTTATTGATTCTGAATATTCGGTTTGACTAGTATACTTTTCTCTGCTCCTATACTCATATTTTTTTGAAAAAACAGTCCCTAGCTTTACTATGATGATTTCAATTAGGATGTGAATTCTTCATCGAGATGATGGTTTATAACAAATAGAAATGCAATACGCAGAATTCTGTCAATTTAAACCAAACTATTTTTTTCAATATGTGACTGATCTAAATTCTAGCAAATTCATGCTTCTTGCAACTGAAATAAAAAAATATTGTATGCAATTGAGATTCAATGACTGTTAGGACCGGATAGAACATCCACATGCTCCAAATGTGGGAAATCCGACCACCTCGCAAAGGCCTGCACGAATGAAGAGTACTGTCCAATATGCGACCAGAAGGAGCACAAAGTAGGCTCGATGATTTGTCCGGCCTTCAAGGAAGTACTGACGAAGGCTAGGCAGGGGGGTGAACAAGGAAGAAATCCATTAGTTCGCAACTCGAGCAGTCTGCTACAGTCCTCACGGAGATCATGGGTTTATCCTCACCGCAGTTATTTCCTCAAGATTAACACCAGTATACATGAACAGGCTACGGAGGAGCTCCAACAATCACTAAATACCTATGAGCTCAAAATTTCTACAGATAAACGTCGACAGGGGGAGAAACGCGCATCACCTGTTACAGAAAACTGCCGATGAGTTGGACTCAGATATGATCTTGATACAGGAGCCAAATCATGTCATCACTCGAGAAGACTCCAGGTGGATTCGGGACCTAGATGAAGATACGGCCATACTGTGTCGAAATAGGAACTGCGGAGTGCTTAGACATGTATCAAATCATGGTTTCAGCAGCCTGCAGTTCAAGGATTGGGCTTTATATAACTGCTACGTGTCCCCAAACATCGCGCTAGACAGGTTCAAGTATATAGACAGACTGGCACAACATGTAAGAGACTGGGGTAAAGACATTCTCATCGTGAGAGACCGAGTCTATGGAACAGCTCAAGGACCTTTACAGGGGGCCTTTACGTTGAGGATTGGATCAATAAAATGAACATGACGGGGTATAATAACGGCTACAAGCCAACCTGCGTCAGGGCCGCAAAGAACTCAATTATATACGTAACCCTGTCCACCGGCAGGATATACAGCAGAATTGAAGAATGGCATCTATCTAACGAGGAAAGTGGTAGCCTCCACAGATATGTTGTTTTTGGGATGGACAACGGAGAGAGAAGCCGAAACACCGTCAGGAACATGCATCTTATTGACTTGCCAACGTTCAACGATACGCCAAATCCTTGCTCATAACATCGTGGACCAGCAAGGTCCACGTGGTCAGGGTAATTCGAAGCGGTCAGAGGCTTGGCCAGAACCAAAGCACGAATAGCGCACCCAGGTCTCAACCCATATGGTGGAACGAGGAGATTCAAAACCTGAGAGCAATCTGTAAGAAGCGGAAGAGACGATGCGCACATGGCACACTTCTGGACATAGCAGATAAGGAAAGAGCCTATAAGGAGGCTAGGAGAGTTCTGAGAAAAATGATCAATAAATCCCAGAAGGAACAGTGGAGGCTCCTAAGTGATAGGCTCGAAGATGAACCCTGGGGACAGGGGTACAAAATCGCAACACGAGAACTAAAGGGCTTCAGGAGACCCTATGATATTGAGCCTGAGCAGAGGAAGACCCTCCTTGAGGAGTTCTTCCCACAATAAAACCTAAGGGAAGAGGAAGAACCGCGAACTCAAGAGACGGTGGAGCCATAGAGGAGCTAATACATGCTGCACAAAGTATGAAGGGTAAAAGGTCCCCTGCACCAGAAGGCATAATGCCAGAAGCGGTGTAACGTACGGTGGAGCTGATTCCAGATATACTCCTGGGGTTACTGAACGGGCTCTACGACAGTGGTATCTTCCCCGGTGTCTGGAAAAACGGCAGGGCTATTTTAATCCCCAAGGGGCCGCAGCTCAAGTATAGACCTATTTGTTTTATGGACTGTTAAGGAAAATTTTATGAGTATATGGTCAAGGCCAGACTGGTGCAGGAAATTGATGTCATTTGTCAATTTGGCTTCAGGGCAAGGATATCCAAGGTAGAAGCCATTAGGGCGGTATTGGACACCACAACCAATCCCGTGAGAAGTGTGGGGCTATCATCATGGTGAACATCAAAAACGCGTTTAACACAGCCAAATGGCACCTCATGAACCGAGAGCTGGAACGCCTGGGCATCAGCGTCTACATACGATGAGTGGTTGGGAGCTACTTATCCGAACGTAGGCTGAGCTACAGAGAGCTGGAGATGAAACTTACCCAAGGGGTTCCACAGGGTTCAGTACTGGGTCCCACTTTATGGAATATCTTATACGATGGTATCCTGACGATGGAGATGCCTGGAAACTGTAGAACGGTGGCCTTAGGAGTCGTTCGGTCAGTGCTCATGTACGCCGCCCCGATATGATGGAAAATTCCCAGCGAACACATCTGTTATATTCACGTGAATATCACATAAAATGGAACATTTGTATGTGAAACTGTTATATGTATGTTTTGTAATATTTCTAAGATATGTGAACCCTATATTTAGGTAAATAGTTCACATGACATAGCTATGCTAGCTATGACATAGCTGATACGTAATAATTGACCGTCAATAACACATCTTATATATTCACATAAATATTACATAAAAACGATGGAACATTTTTATGTAAAACAGTTCAATGTATGTTCTGTAATTTTTCTAAGATATGTGAACTCTTTATTCATGTGAATAGTTTACATGAATATGACATAGCTGATACGTAAGAAATCACTGTCAATAACACATCTGTTATATTCTCTATATGCTCTGTGCTTTATACCGTTTGTGGTCTGTGTCTGTGGTCTGTGGTGTCTGTGCTCTCGCGTATACCGACCGATGATCGATGATAAGATAAGTGTCGCTTGCCGCGTATTTTTCTAGTGTGTGTTTTGCAGATATTGTATAATTAGAGGCATATCTTGTTTGTAACTCAGTTTATTTTGTTTCAATAATGTAACTACCTATTCCTGAATATTCATTATTCAAAATGCCTCGAGATTTTCCTAACCTCTCAAAACGGCAACAGAGAAGACATTAATCGAATATTGAGAAACTAAGCTCCCAACCTGGACCTACCAATGCTGAGATATCTAGGATTGATAGTCCACCGATTACCCATTCTGAAAATGTTGTAACAGAAGAATCGAAATCTGAATGTGTGATTATTGAGACCAGTAGATCACTGTACAGTGATCCTCTTCCTGATTTTTGTAGTGATGAAGACATTTCTAGTGATTCTGAAGGCCTATCCCCTATTCCACCATCATTGTCTCTGTCACAAAAAGAATGCTCTGAAAGTCAAATTGTTATGAAGGAGAAGACGAAGTACCTGAGCTTGATGAAAGTAGTGGGTCAGTGTTGGAAGATCAAGGTGAAGATCTCGCTGACGAAGTAGACGACACTGGCTTAGACCTCATGGATCCCTCGGAAGAAGAGGATTGTCAGGATGAAGCATCGGCCTTCGTAAGGGAGTCAGAAGGTGAAATCTATAGAGAGGCCCGGCAGATTGTGGACCCTCCTGCTTCGAGATATGGAGATGTATTCACGTTCCATCTGCACTATCCGGCCTCGGAGATGGTTGATAGACTTCTGTCCTGGATTAATCAAACTAGCGAATCTCAGTATGCTATCTCGTACCCAGTATCAGAAGTCATATATATATATACAGAGAAACACCATGCAGGGGGGAGTCTAACTGTGCAGGTGCCTCAAATCCTTGTGCAGTCCCTCGTGCCAGGACTCCCGATAAACCTAGGTCGGAATCTAAAGGGCCTCGAAAAACATCAAATCGATTTGATCAGGACAATACACATATGGTGGAGGCATTCACGAAGGGGGTAAGAATCCCACATCGGAAGCGTCCAGGAAAGTTTATTGTATACAATACAAAGAGACAAGGATTTCATCCCGATCAGATAATTGAATACATCAATAAACACCCCCAGACCGGTTATAAAGGGATTATAACCGGGCTGATATCCAATAAGGATGAACTTAGGTTGTTGAGATCTTTATACGACCTAGACAAGGTTGAAGCCCTTTGAGTCATGAGAATTTGAGTCATGAGAACCTCTTGTCAGATGATCTTAGAAAATGTTGTCATACACATAATATTCCACAAAACTGCATCAGTGATTTGTTGAACATTTTGAGAAGGCCTGGCCATCATGAATTACCAAAAGATGCAAGAAGTCCTTCGAAAACCCCAAGGTGTATCAAGAATGTTGGTGAAGTTGCAGGCGGTTAATATGTGCATTTTGGATTGGAGGAAAACATTAAAAATGCAATTGTGAGATACAAGTGTTCTGATGATGTGATTCTATTCAACATAAATGTAGATGGTCTACCAATTTCTAAGTCATCTGGTAGCCAGTTATGGCCTATTTTAGGAGATATTGTTCAAAGAAATATTCATACAGAACCCTTTGTGATTGGTGTTTTTCATGGCTCAAAAAAACCAGAAGATGCAAATGATTTTTTAAAAATATTCATTCAGCAATATTCGAATCTACGTTTTAATGGCCTCATAGAAAACAAAACATACTCTATTCAATTGAATAACATAATATGTGATGCACCAGCAAAAGCATTCATTTCTAATACCAAACATCATTCAGGGTATTTTGGATGTTCTAAATGTATTTGTGAAGGTGACTATGTAGAACATAGAGTTGTGTACTTATCAATCGATTAAAGTTTACGAACTGATGAATCTTTCAGAAATAGAACCCAGCCTGAACATCATCATGGTTCAACAATTTTAGGAACTATAGATATTGATATGATAAAACAAATTGCTCTAGATTATATGCACCTAGTCTTACTAGGTGTAACAAAACGAATTTTATCTATGGTTGAAAGGTCACAAGAATGTTCGTTTGAACAAAAATCAAATTGATCAAGTGAATCAGTTGTTTCTTGAAACAGGTAAATTTGGTGTATCAGATTTTTCTAGGAAGCCCAAGAGCATACATGAAGTTGAACGTTGGAAGGCTACAGAATTCAGATTTTTTTTGTTATATGCAGGTCCAGTTATATTACAGAAAATATTGAATAGTAAAAATTATAGTAGAGATTATACCACGAGTCAATAATGAAAGTTATTATTCTCGAGGAATTTTTAATAATAGCCATTATTGCGAGTAGTATACTCTACTTTATTCACGACAAATTTATTTATTTTAGATTTTCGATGAACAACTTTATTTGTCAATAACATTTATTTTAGATTTTCAATTAACAACTTTATTTGTCGATAACATTCAAATTAGTGGCAGTACAATTAATAAACTGAATTGGTCGTAAATTATGATTAACTTTGGAAGAGTTTTCAACATGAATATTTGGAATTTCGGTTGCTGTAAAAGAAGAAGTTGCTTCATTACTATTTATCTGTTTGGCAATAGTATCTGCTGTAGTTGTTTTGTTTCTCATAGACTGATCAATGTATCCTTCAGCTACTTGGGTAGATTTCCAGCCCCCATGACGCTTCAATCCAGTTATATCGCCTCCTCCATCAATGTACAGAGTGGCAGATGATCTGCCATAACAATGGCCGGTATAACTTTCAGGATTTGGCAAGTTTAAATATTTGGCAATTTGTTTACCAATGACTGCAAATTTGTTCTTTCCTATACGTTGTATTGTACATTTCGATTTTTGATAATTTAGAAAGAATGAATTGGTTTATACATGTGACGGACGGAGATCGATGTACTTCTTTACAATATTGTAAAACGTACTGTTTATGGTGAATTTTCGTACAATTTTAGTTTTAGTCTTGGGTATTATTATCAATAACTCTGTTTGGAAATCCTTCACGTCTTCTATCTTCATTTCATGAAGCTCGTTTGAGCGGCATGCGCCCATAATTCCAATAACTAATATAACCTCAATCAAATAAGAACATGAGTTTTTCAATAGATCAGATTAAATATGAACATTTACCTTATGCAAAAGAAAAATTTCATCAGGAGCTCTGTCAATAAATTTCCTGATTTCTTCCGGGGTCAGAGTGGAAGATTTCTTTGCTTGAAATCCTTCAGATTTTCTTTTTAAAAACGCTCGTAGTTTCTCATATTTTTCCAGATCAACGTCATGGTGTATCTTCAACACACATTTAATCATTGAATAGAATGACCATAATGAAGATGGCTTGTATTTTGCACCCAATTCAGCGAAATAGGCCAGCAGAACATTTTCGGAATAAGAGTTTGCCTTGTTTCGAAGACGCCATTCGTTGAACGATGCATACGTTTTATTATAAATGTATTTCGATGTTTCTGGTATTAAGGTAGATGTTGTTGCTGCAGCTAATTGTACAATTTCTGGTGGTGTACAAGTGAAAGATTCTTCATTTTCATTCATTTTGATACAAATTCACGAACACTACGCGTTTGACAGTGACACTTTTGAGTTTGGTTATATTGTTTCCATGGTATTATTTAATTCGAGAAATTTTGTGATAGGAGTACAAGAGGGATTGAAGACTATTAATCTCTGGCTATTATTCCCTAAGGGATTAATATATGGCATTATACTTCAACAACCATAAGTATAATACTTATATTATATATGAGTCGTAAATAAAAATCATTTCATGTCATCAGTTGTAGCAATTCGTCTTTTATGTGGAAGAAATCGAAGCAATGACAACATTGATTATGCTAATGAACTTCTATTGTATTTTGTTAAAAAGTTTGGTATGGTTTTTGGTCAGGAATATGTTAGTTACAATGTTCATAATTTAATACACTTGAGCGATGATGTGGAAAATCATGGTAGTTTAGATGAATTCAGTGCAAATAAATATGAAAACTCAATGTATAAAATCAAACGTAAACTCAAACATTAAAAACTTCCACTCCAACAACTGCACAATAGACTAGTTGAAGGGACTTCTTTAGGAACTGTAATTTTTGAGGAAAATTTTCCGAAAATAATTGACAGAACTAAATCAATATTTGGCATTGAACAACGACATTTTTCTGTATTGATGAAAGAAAATGAAAATTGCTGTCTACTGACTGATGGCAGAATTGTAATCATTGGAGATATAATGAAAGTTGGTACTAATATCTACTTTAGTGGCAAATACTATAATTCAAAGATTGAATTCTCCAGCATTGCATTTAGTTCTATTCCTCTTAATATCTACAAAGTATCTGATGAGAATTTATCAGCATGTACAGAACAAATACATGTCACTATGATTTCAAAAAAATTGTGAAATTTTCATTTGGCAATGAATTTGTTCTTGTTCCATTACTTTATCGATTCTGAATATTCGGTTTGACTAGTATACTTTTCTCTGCTCCTATACTCATATTTTTTTGAAAAGACAGTCCCTAGCTTTACTATGATGATTTCAATTAGGATGTGGATTCTTCATCAAGATGATGGTTTATAACAAATAGAAATGCAATACGCAGAATTCTGTCAATTTAAACCAAACTATTTTTTTCAATATGTGACTGATCTAAATTCTAGCAAATTCATGCTTCTTGCAACTGAAATAAAAAAATATTGTATGCAATTGAGATTCAATGACTGTTCAATCACATTGAATGTGAAAACTCCTTATAAAAATAGAATTTTTGAAAATTTTTATAGTTAGTGTCATCACATTGTATGTAGAAAAGAAATTGTAATATCCATTCACATATTTGAAATCAGAGATCTAAAAATCGGAATTTTAATTGGTCAAGTTCAACCCCTTGTTCGGCATAGAAGTTTTTTAAATAGTACTAAGAATGGTTCAGAGTTAGATAAGTTGTTGATATTTGAGAATATCCAAAAAAATCTCTAGTTATGTGTGTCGACATGCTGAACTGATGAGTATTCACCTATCACTGTTTGAGTAAGCGTCTTTTGATAAGAAGGGGTCCAAGAATTTATTATTAAACATAAATTTTCTTTGTAGCTATATACAATTCTGATAATATAACTCCTATATTAGCTTTTCAAAATCTGAGTTATTGGAATCATATTCAAAATGGATAAGAAGCCATTTGCTGTTGTTTATTTTGCATCAGAAAATATATACTCTGAAGTTCCAACAAGTTGGTTGATTGATGACAAATCATGCTATTGGCCCAAATCACTGAAACTTATTCAAAAAGGGGTGGAACCGATTAAAAAAATTGGGACATTCATCAATTAAGAATTGATGGGTGCAGTTGTAAGTAACTTCTTCATTTTTCATGTGTTATATATATATTTGCATACTTAATTTTATTAGGTTTTCGAAAAAGTTCTAAAATTTGTTCATACTTGAAACCCCAATTTTGACTTGTACTGAAAATAACAATTTTTTGCTTCATCTCACAATATTATTGTAACTTTTTTAGCTACTTTGGATGGTGCTCGAAAAAAGGCTGCAGATTCCGACTATAGTACCAGCAATGATGATAAAATGCAAAATGCTGAGAGGGGTAGAAGAAAAAAAAATTTACGTGCCTGGACCCAAGACATTGTTGCTACCAGTTCTGATGAAGATAAGACATTAACACCTCCTCCGACACCTAAACAAGAATCCTCCAAGACATTACCTGATCCACCAACAATAAGTATTGATAATGATGCTGGAGAAAATTCAGATAATTCTGAAGCCCCTGCTGGTAGTCATTCAGGTAGTTTGACATCTGAAATATTCAGTTTGTGAATATGGAAACATCATTTCAACTATTTTGGCGATTTCTTAACTTCCTTTCTTCACCTTCTCCATTGACAAAAATTGTTTCGGGAACGAATCTGCTCCCTTTCTCAACACAATTGAAATATTTTTTCTCTTCGTAAAATTTTTTCAAAGTTTTCGATTTTGACACTGAAAAGTTTCTCTTCGTAAAAAAGATATTTCAATTGTGTTAAGAACGGGAGCAGATTCGTTCCCGAAACGTCCACCAAGATAAGTAGAGGTTTTATTCTTATTAAATATATTTGTATTTCCAAATTTTTTCAAAAACAAGGTGTTACTGACCAATAGAAAATTTCTCTTTTAGGTATCTAAAGGTTAAATTTCAAGCGCAGTGACATTTTGGGACAGATCCTAAATCTGTCCTTACTACAAATATATTGCAATAATTTTTTATAACTTCTACTCTATTTTTTAGAAACGAGGAGAGAAAATCCCATTAAAAGCTGAAAAATGAATGTACCACCTCCTCGAAGAACTTACAGACAGTATTTGAGAATAATTCGTTTATTCAATAAAAAATACTTGAATACGATATACAGGAAGATCAATTCCATGGAGTTTTGAAATCAGGCAAACAATCAAAATGGAGTAATGTTGAATGTTCCTTTGAAAACTCTGGATGACATTCAAGAATTTGAATTAAAATTAGAAAATGAGAATGTCAAAAGCAGTTTGGTAAGTTCAATACAATTTCATGAATCTTATTCCTAAATAAGTCGAAAAGTCATCTGATATACCTCCAATAACAGAATATGAAATTTATTTATGGCTTCGAATAAATCGAAGTATCTTGGTGTATTGGTGGAGCAACACCTGAGGGATGAACATGCATTATATTCAACAAAGAAATTACGACTAAAAATACATAAATTTCACTTGCTACGCGATATTCCCAGCAGGAAAAATCTTTCCATAATTTATAGCTCATTAGCTCAGTCAATTTTAAGATATTGCATACTACAAAGATTCGTTTTCTTCATAGGCCCGAAACTATATAATGCACTACCTTTATGTGTGAAATATTTGAGAAGGGATAAAGCTGAAATAAAGGAGCTCATAGAGTCATACGAAATTAATGTTGTTCTTCTGTATACATAATTTTAGCAAACAAATTGAATACCTACCTCAAATTGAATTCCAAAAATCCTCTATTTTACTTTGAAACAAAATATTATTAATCACTGATGTGATGTTATTGTGAAATTGATGTTGAGCCCTTATGAATACCTGAAATGTTTCTACTTATATTTGGGTAAATGAACAAACAAACAAATAAAAATTCATTCATCAAAAAAATAATTGGAAAGTTGAAATTTATTGAAACTGAATAATTCTACTTTTAGATAAGTGTTTTCAAAACCCTTGGTGGAAGGGATGGAAAAGACCACCTTTATAGGTGCCTTGTCCACTTATTTACCAATGAATTGGCAACACAATGCTCTTATTGGTATGGGCAGAGAGGCAATTTCAAAGTGAGAGAGTTGAAATTCGTCAAAATATTATCAGGTAACTTATACTGTAAACTTTGTTTTCAAAAAAATAGTATACCAATACAATTTTTTAAAATGTATAATTCATCATCACACTTCAATGACTCACTCTGAAATAGAGAAATATGCAAAAGAGTGGTTTCGTTTGAGTCGACAGAGACTGGCCAGGGAAATTAAGAAGAAGGACATCAAATAATCTACATGCATTGATTGTGCAACCCTCGATCAATAATTAGAAATATTCTCTTCCAATCTAGACCTTTTCTCTGCATTCTACCCTGACAATATTGACCACAAAATATTTCTGAAGTATTTTTTTGTGGCTTATTTTTGAAATGACAATGCTTGGCGTCTTTGAAGGCCCCCAGCCTTCATCAGAAAAAAATTGTATTTATTTTTTTCGTCATCGATCTACTGAAACACCATATGCTAATTTTATCACCATGAAAAGTTGAAATTCAATTTTCTCTAATGAAAACTAGGCGCCTTCAGCCGTCCAACATTGCCATTTTTCATTTTTTGAACCACAAGTCCTAAGGAAAATTCGCTCAGAAATGAAAACAGAACAGGTTCAGAACCTCAAAGATTTTTGACGTGAATTAGTTACGTAACAATATTGACATGAAGTTTACATAAAACTTTGTAGTATTTGTGGCAGGCATTCATTCGTAACAGTGATGTAAATTTTACGCCGTCATTTATATAATTGTGACGTGAAGTTTACATAAAACTTTCGTGCAGTAGTTACATCATTATTATGTAATGAATAGGTGGTATTTGTGTCGGACATTTCTACGTGACATTGATGTAAATTCAATGTAATGTAGTTACATGACATGTCGTAACAGTGATGTAAATTTTACACCTTCATTTATATAACTGTGACGTAAAATTCACATAAAACTTTCGTGCAGTCCTTACATCATTGTTATGTAATGAAGAGGTGGTATTCGTGGCGAACATTTCTACGTAACACTTATGTTAATTCAATGTAATATAGTTACGAAACATGTATTATGTGTTATGTAATATTCATGTCTCAATTATATAATTGTGTTTGCTGGGTTACTAGGGTCGCAAAATATAGAATTATGCTCACATCATTACAACAAAAAATGCTACTCCGCTCTGCGATGGCGTATAGGACAGTTTCGGCAGAGGCACTGCTAGTGACCACCGCGACACCTCCAATAGACCTGCTAGTCGATGAAAGGGTACGCATACACGAGAGAGTAAATATCACCCCGGGAGATAAGAAAGAAGAGAGAGAGAGAGGACGGTCGCACTATGGCAGGAAAGGTGGAATAAAAATGACTCCTGTGCCCAGTGGACTAAACGAATCATCCCGGATATCAAGTCGTGGCTAGACTGCGAGCATAGGACCACAAACTATTATGTGAGCCAGGCGCTGAGCGGTCATGGCTTTTTCAGAACATATACTAATGAAATTGGTAGAAGCGACAACGACATATCTGTGTACTGTGCGGAGGTGGACGACCCCTACCATACCCTGTTTGAGTGCAACAGGTGGCACCACGAGGGCCTGAATCTGGAGCAGACCCTAGGAGAAAGGCCCTCCTCAGAAAACCTAATCAGGTCCATGACGGGTGGAGAACCGGCTTTGGGTTTCTACAAAATGTGATGGAGCTTGAGGAGAGAGAGGAAAGGGAAATTCAAGGATTGGCAAATCCCCAATGAGAAATCATCCTGCCCCAAGTGTTTCTATACAGTGTGTGTTGTTGAGTCCAGGTTTCAAATTATTCATTCTTTTATTCAAATAGGGCGTATCTTATACTGTGAATGTTTGTTGAGTCCAGATTGTGAGACTATAGATTCATCATATTTATGAAGTGCGCGTCTTTATACAGTGAGTGTTTATTGTTGAGAGGTTAGACGTCATGTCCCCCAGGTCGGTTCCGGGTATGAGCGCGGCAGAAGAAGTGGTTTTTAGAGGGTGAACGACTTTTCTGACGGAGTCCTTCACTACAGGGGTAAGGCAGAACCAATACCCTGTTTAGCTCATAAAGAGTTTTCCACCTCGAAAACAAAAAGGAGAAAAAAGTCTCTTAGGGTATTTAGCAAATTCATTCCGGATTTTTCGGAAATTATGAAACATGTAAGGAACTCTTGACGACCCGATTCTACAATGCCCTGATTCCTCTGAAACATTCAACATTTATACTGATGCAGGTCAATATGCTCTTGAAGTTGTCCTGTCACAGGACCGGTAGGTCGAGATAAACCAGTGGCTTACGCATCTAGGACACTCAATCAAACAGAACCGTCCGTATCTATATGGCCAGAAATCTACAATTCGAGTTGAAAAATCAATGAAACCAATGCCATATTTTCCTATATAGGAGATTTCAACAAGACAATGTCTTCAAATAATCCCTCAACATCGTGCAATGATACAGCAAATGCTCATGAGAAGGATATCCAAGATGCTACCGAATCCATATCCGGAAATATCGATGGAATCTCAAACTTGAATACGCCAACCTCAACATTTATGACACGAATAAAGACGATGATAGGGAAACCACACACACAAGTCATAATTTCAAGAACCAAATAATCCTTAGAGTCGTTTCACATTCCCGAGAAGTCGCGTAAGCGATTATTCGAAAACGAAACAAGAATATCTGAACATTTCTGAACAAGATTTCGAAAGAGATGTGATAAAAACATTCAGAGAATTCACTACGACTGATGATACTGATGATACTGATGATACATTCAGACAACGAGGAATCTATCCTCAAACTCTGTCAACTTCTGAAAGATATGTTCAAACTAGTTTCATGTGATAATGTGCTAGAGGACGTGTTCTCATCGGATTCTCGTGATGGAACTATAAAATTATGCGACGAGGACAAAATCCATCACCGTGGAATTATCGTAACAGAAACTGAAACAAAGAGACGATATTACTGACCGAACACCAGAAGTACAGTTGGAAAATATATCAATAACTGCGAATTTAGCACCGAAGAATGAAATATGACAGAAATCTGCCGAGCCAGAATTATCAACTCACATCGACACCAAACAAACCATTCGAAATTGTTTACGAGAATGTTTTCACAATCAAAGGCCAGAAATCCCTTACCATAATGTTTCGATCGACGAAAAATACTCACTTCTTGCATTCGAAATTATATTCCATCCTCTATAAATATCAGCTTCTTACTTAGCTCCACCGATAAGAACGTTTTTGATTCTTCATCTGGGAAATCAAACTAGATATTAAAAAAAAATTACAAATATCTTTGGCAGAGGGGCATCCAAATGCCAACTTCCTCTTTCTCCACTCCACTCAGACACTTCAGTTCACCATAAAATCAGAGCTCGAAATGAAGCAAGCCACAGATTCAAAATTTCTCCATCTCAAAAAAGCCCGAAGAAATGATATTCGAGAAATATCGCCTAGGAACAAATCCGCTAGCTCTTCAATGATGAGTGGATCAACAAAAGTCAACTACAAAAAAATCTGGAAAAGCCTGATCAAAAACCCATCGCATATCAGGACGCTCCTGGCACTGAAAGCGAACAATGCTCAAGAAATGAGGATAACTAGCCTAAATTCCAATCCCGGAATCCACCCATATGAACTAGGTGATACCAAACTGAACGCCATCCATCACACGTTTATCCAATCAATCCCATCGAAATCGAGTTACTGGAATCAACTGATCAATATTCGAAGTCGACACCCACTGTATGATAGCGGATTGATAAATTATAGACGCCATAATAGATAACGTCATTCTCTTCAATCTCAATCTAGCTAGAGAAGAAATCAATTCCATGTATTCGAGTAGAAGAGTTAGGAGAGGACTCATTGACGGTTTGGGTAGCATTTCGGAGAACTTTGATGTCGATGATGGCAGAAGATATGACGACGCTAATGCCACCCTGAAAACCAACCAAGAAAATATAGCAATAACCTTAAAGAAACAGATCTTATTAACGAAAAAGGTCATGATTCATCACGAGAAATCTTTAATGTTGATCAAACACAACGGAAAGCAAATATCAGATGAAATCAACGAACTCGATGAAGAGCTGTACAAAATGGTATTTGATTGCAATAGTTACCTCTCTGCAAAAATTGCCCTAGATCAATTGGGAGCAATATTGAATATCTCACTAAAAATACTCAATGGTTTGGAAAATGCGATCTCCTTTTCGAGATCGAAAATTGTTCACGCTAGTCATTTGAAAATCGAAGATGATATGATCCAAACACTCCTATGTCATCATCAACTCAATCAACTCCTGTTTGGAAATGATAACATCACGTTATACAAATATTACGAAATTTCAGATACCGAGTGTTACTAATCAAACGATAGGGTAGTTTTCATTATCCACCTTCCACCAATACTATTTTGATCCTTACCGAAACTTCTCTGGTAATTAACGAGAACTTCTATCAGTTTCAAGACACCGAATGCAGAAATACACGTATAACTGCAGCTCTGGGATACTTCAACAGCACTGGAATCAGGAGGATTGTATATACCAAACTCCTGGAATTGAAAGCGAAAGAACCGACTCTGTGAGCCAGTCTCACTCTTACTTGAACGTGAAATCGTCGAACAACTCAACACCGCCCACTACATAACCATATTCCGAGAAGACACAAAAATCTACCAAATGTCATGAAACCAAAGACATTAAAACACAGGTGACCAAATGTTTTATTGATGGAACGCTCTGAAAGCCGATCAGACATTGTTTGGATGTATACAACGAGTGCGAGAGGGAAAAATGCCTAACGGCGGATATTTGATATATGTTTGATCGCCCTGTCATGGCCAGTGGCGTGCTCACCGCCGACACTTTTTGGTCATTAGTTTGGCATCCAAATTGATTGAATCAAAATTGAATAATGTCCTCTTCATTCCTCGAAGAAAATAACTTCGTGGGGTTGCACGAAGACTACCAAGCAATGTTTTTGCATGCCTCACGAATGGGAGGATGATAAAAAATACAAATTTGTACACATCACATTAACATATTTTTATGATTTCATGATATATTCATGTTGTTTTCTCCGCTACATTATAAAATCTAATCGAAAATGGGACCTTCGGGATGAGAAAAAGTGTTGATGATACCAAAACCAAAATTGATACAAAACAATGTATACTATTCATCTCAAGTGAGAACCAGCCCATATTACCACAGACAATTTCAACGGATACCTATATCGATCATCCTATTATCCAAAGAAACGTTGTTCATTGAAGAGACAGTACAGTACATAATAATATATATATAATAATAATATACAAGAGAATATATACAAAACAAAGTGAATCCTGAGAAAGTGGTGAAACATCCCTAAAAAGCAATAATAGGAAACAAATATGTGATTTCAAGAAATCAGTTTCGTCGCAAGTATTTCATTAGATAAATTATGAATTTCTTGATTCTGGTATACGTTACAATTCCTCACGTTATGAGTAGGATAAAATCATTCCATTATGGAATTAGTGAATATGACTTTATGTACCAATTTTCAGATATTTTTCTATGAGTTTATTGAATGACAGTGAAATCAATTGATATTGGTAATGGTAAATCAATTGAAGAGGAGAATGAACGAAATTTCCAAACATGCACGAGGCAAAGCTGGGGTTTCAACAGGAACTTTCGGACGCCTCTATCTATTGAAGCAATACACTATTACATAACCTCAATTACAGATGAGAAGTTAATTTTGGGTTAAGATGATCCACCCGTTTGCACACGAAACACGAATTCACCCAAATTTTCTCAGAAATAATGTTCAACACTCACAAAAACTCACAAAAAAAGGTGACAAGACTAATTATACCACTAACACGACAACGGCGTTTAGGCAATCTCGCAATGTATAGGTTCATTCAAGGGACGTCAATCTCGTACACCTTGACAGTGCGGCGTTGCCAAAAGTGATGATATCCTTGTTGAAAAGTTCTGGATTTGGATTTATTCTATTGAAACGAATATCATTGAAGTAATAGGACTATGACTCATTGGATGGGGATCATAAGGAACAATCATACTTCGGTAAAAGTGTATATTATATTGTTGTTTTTGAATGAGTTTGAAGTATTCAACTCATGGTGAGATATCATATAAAAATCGTACAGTCTGGCAAGTATGTATTTGGGGAAAGAGAAAATGGAAAAAAAGGATCGAATGATGACTGATCGAGCTGAAACGTAGACAATGCAGTCTCCTGTGTTTTAATGTCTTTGCATGAAACCGATATGACAATTCTGAAAGGACCCTACTACATCGATGTTCCATCTGGATGCAGTTTCCATACGTCTCGAGAGTCCTATGCAAACAACGAGGACACTATCCCGGCTGTGAAAATTCCCAAGACATCTAGTACAAGAATGGGTCCTCCATGATATACCCTTGGACCAACTACACTAAATCCGAAAGGAGCACCAGAAGATACACCAGGTCACCCTGAAGAATGTGAAACAGGAAACATCCGATATTTGGGCCACACCCATCGACCTTCTATTCATATCGATTATTTCATGCACACGTGATTGCACCTATGAAATTACATGATAGAAGTAACACGATATGTAATATGAGCGGCTATTCAGTTAAAAAGAGGAACATGAGCGACTTTTCAGGGAGAAAATTGACCCAATGAAGAGTCCTGATAGTGTCTAAATGACTGTGATATCTTGCAAAATCATTAAGTGACAATAAGAAATCATTATTCCAATTCGAAAAAAATCATACGTACATTATGCAAAATATAACGAATGCTCGAGTTCTGACACCTTCCACGCTGAACCTAGGAACCGTGGATTCATGCTGTTACCGACTTTTTTTGTGGAAATTTCATTGTATATATATTGATGAATCGATACACATAGTACACTTCCACTCCATCTCAAAGGGTTTGAGCAGCGTTTATGTATGATGTCTCAAGATATCAAGAATCCAGGAGTAACCGCTGAAATGTCAATACATGTCAGATAGTAATCATCATTTAGGGAGAATACGTTTGCGCTCTCCGTTCATAATTCATTTAGACTTCCATTATAGGTGGCACCACAATCATGTCACCACCCATGACTCCATTTGAAGCATTTATATTCTCATTATAACGTTAAGATTGAAAACGCGATTTTATTACCCTGAATCGAAAATTTTTCAGTTAGATGCCCTGGGATCAGAGAAAAAGTTTCACTATCATCGTGGTTTCGTGAACCCACGAAATGTTTTTTTCAATTTCTGGATCCTATAGGTAACAGTCTGAAAACTTTGTCACGCAATACAACCTTTTTGTTTCCGATCTTGGATGCAGAGAGTCAGACACCGATACAGTTGAAACTAGATGAAAGTTTGTCTATCTATATCTTGATAGCTTCAATTCCCACAATTCAACGGGAAGAATTTTTCACTATTCCGTGGAGAAAAACCCTCGCAAATCATCCGACGTCAATAGCAATCGGCCGGTGGCCGCCGTCCACTTGTTTTTTGGTCATCGAAATGGATTTGCATCTCCGCGAAGGGCTGGTAATTCGCGTCGACCCCAAAAACAAACAGGCTCATGTCCGTAGATTAAACGACAGATTTTCCTGAAACGGCAACAGTCTCGCCAAAACACTTCCAAACGCTATCGGTCGCTATCGCTAGTCATTAGAAGATTATGTATGTACGTTTTTGCAGATTATCGTGATTTGATCGTGAAACACTCAATGAGGAGATATCAAATTGATGTACGCTCTTCCAATTCTCGATAGATATAACATATAACTTTTGGCGGGGTATCATATGGGTATTTGAAATAAGGCGGTAAATTAGGTTGGAAAGGAATAATTGCCTGATAAAACGACTGACTACGATGATATCCTCTTGACACGAGATGAATATCGAGGGTTCTTTCCCGGAATGGTACGGAAAGATTCGTTTCAAGATTCGCGATAATTTTTTACGGTTTCATTTGTGTACTTGAAAATTTCGATATAATTTTCAGTTACTATCCCTAGCACTGATGATTCATCACCTACCAAGTATATGGTGATTTCTTGAACTATTTTGAACTCCAAGGATCGACTTTCCAATCAGCTATGCGAACTATTCATCAGAGAAGGTATAATACTAGTCCTATCGACTCTTCTATCCTCAACCTAACTGAATTTAATGTCATGATCCTATATTCTTTATATCGATCCCATATATCATAGCCTTCGTTTTCCTACCGGACATATCCATTGCTGTCCCGCTGCATGTTTTGCGTTCTTTTTCGCTAAGTCTCTTTTTTGCTAAGTCTGATGTAAAGTCAGTGTTGAAACCAGTATGTTCGAGAAGAGGAAATCCTCAAACCTTAAATGATTGTCTGTCATTTGATAGGTACCCGCCAATTCACGATAGGCATATCTCATTGTGACTCACGACACTTATTCTGATCGGAAACGGGTGTTTCTGATTTTCGCAAACTGTGCGGATTTGTTCTGTCTCATCATAGAATTCCGGTTGGAATCAACAACTCATAATGATTACATCATTTGAGTGATTAATTATTCAGTACTCACCGAATGGTGGATCCATTTTCAACCTGTCGAGATATCCCTATAACACGAGGCCACACGACATCAAAGGAAGGTCTTCTCAGGCTTTTCCATCATTTCTAGTGTACAATTTCATTTTTCTCATCTACTTGCATCCTCATCTTCATATATATTTCAGGCCTTTCAGTGCATGCCTAGGGCATATTACCTGCCAACTACACATATCACTGAGGCACCCTAAGCCCATAGAGGCTTCACTCAAGCAGAGCATGTCACTAAATAATAAAGAACCTCAGGTGAACGAAGAACCAAGATCGAGAAAAGTCTCTCATATACGACCTCCGAACTCCAAACCTCAAGTAAGATCTATCTAATATATCGTGCTATCTTTTTTTCAATATTAATTGTTTTTCATTTTTTATATTTTCCTATAGACAATTACAACATTATATAGGAATAGTCAATGGGAGTACATGTAGGTAAAGTACAAAATGTACGTAGTGTACAACAACAACATGGGTATAAAACTAACACATAACATGAGTGTGACTAGAGAGGTATCATATAAGCATTCAACTATTTTGAAAAATTTTGGGACAGATACTCTTCCACTAAATAAAAACACTTGTTCTGTAATAGTTGTTTCGAGTGTTTCTTGAAAGAAGTCTTACATTGTTTAATTTCAGCAGGTAGGGCGTTATAAAATCTGAGTGCCGTGATATTAGGCTAATGTCTGGTTATGTTCATCTTACTGAAAGGGATATAAGAATCATCTTTGCGTCTATTATTAACTCCATGGCGAGAACTATAAGTATCAAATTCATCTTCGTTATTGAACACATAGAGAAATGTTTTTTTAAATTAGAAGAGAAGATAGCGTGAGTATTTTCAAGAAAATGTCAGGACACGAAGTTCTGTTGGACACAC
This sequence comes from Gastrophysa polygoni, assembly GCA_963576655.1. Taxonomy (NCBI): domain Eukaryota; kingdom Metazoa; phylum Arthropoda; class Insecta; order Coleoptera; family Chrysomelidae; genus Gastrophysa; species Gastrophysa polygoni. The sequence continues at coordinate 2,128,986 of OY755092.1, forward strand.
CCACCAGGGAACGGATAACTCGTTTCTGAGCAATGAAAACATATTATGATGAGCAAGATAGACGACTATCAATTTGACAAAAATAAAGATTCAATTGTTGTTCTCTGTTTAGAATATTTCTCAAGTTTCTGAATTGATAAGAGTACGAATGGATTTCAGATTTCAATATTTCGCAGTTTTTGTTCCAATCTAAGCATTCATCGATGTAGAGTCCTGAAAATTTCACGTTACCTGAATCCGTGGAAATTAGATTTGATGACTCATCGGCTTGTAGGATGATCTCATCACATATCACATATATGTGATCTCATCTCATATCTGAACTGGACATCTGATGAATGCTTCATTATTGCCTTGACTGTATATCACCTGTATGCTGACTGCATCTTGTTCAAGCTTCAGTTTTTTTTTTTGTGTTGCATGAAACATATAATTCGAAATACATTGCTGAACTTTCCAGTAGTTACAGCTGCCAAATTTCACTACTTACTCTTGTGAACTCAAGGTATATATACCTCAAGGGTGATATTTCCTTGAGAATACAATCGTTATGGTGGCCCTGACACTGCTTCTCCGCTACTTTCCGAACATATATTAATGTGGTTTGATTTTTTAGTGAGTGAGCATGGTGAAACCATATTTCCGCATGTACCGGTAATTCGAATCCCTGTGGATACTCAGAGAATATTACCCTAGTTGAAACCTGATTCGTTTGACTCATCATCCCTCTCCGCGAGCAAAAATTGATGCGAGTGAAGTGAATACCTCTCATTCGAGAACACCCTAATAAGTTATTGTTACCTCTTGAGGAACGGAGTAACAAATTCTTTGAGAACAAAAGCGGAGAAAGATATTTTGCGGAAGTCATCTCAGCGTTTGCGGACACACGTTGTTGTTGTTTCTGATTGATTTCCTACTCACCGGTTTGTTTTGATCTCGTCCATCAGCCATGAATAACTCATTTGCTCGTTGATATAGGAATAGGGGTCGCCCTGATGGTGACCAATATTTATGATTAAATGTGAGAATACAATACGTATGGATAATGGCAATGGAAATGGATAATGATCAAACAGAAATGCAGGAACATTTTGTGAACAATGTTAATGAATCAAAATCATTTCAGAAGGTATCAAACAGTGAGAAGTCGTTAGACCCGGATCCATGGCCTATCAATTATTTGAACAACATTGAAAAGAATGAACGTATTCAATTCATCGATCTGGCAATTCAAATCCCTTATCGTTCTGCCCAACAGACAAGGAATTCAACTCATTCTCGAGTTTTTTGAGAGGGAATTAATCCAGGAGCTGAGCAGACCTTTCCTCTGTGATAGTGCACTAGTTTCTGAAATGCTCGGAGGAGAAAGATTGAAGCTAGATCTCACAATAGTCATGACTAATCCAATGTCAGGTTCATGAATTTTTGGCAGATGCGAAAGATGAAAAATCAGTGCTATCAAAATTGTAGGACTATTGATGCAATTCGAAGAGATGAAGGGAAAGCGATATGGCATCAACGAATTCCGGTTGGAAAATCAATAATATCTTTGGATTTCCCAGAGAGTCACCGCAGTCATCATTTTATTACAATCATTTCAATACCATCGTATTCATACCACCAACATCATATTATATGTCTGGCTATAACTCTCACTTATGGATATTCCATTGGATTCTCCTCCGATCCAATGGAGAGTATAGAGAATCTTTCTTGACCTGCAAAGAACCTCCCTCTGTATTCCACTCAGATACGGCCACTTTCTACTAGATGTGAAAATTGGTAATGGTGGGCACCTAAATCTGAATTAGCATAGACATAGCACATTGTTAGCCCTCAACGTATCTGATCACGTGAAATGTCACTTGAATATCCGTTATCCCCTTCCTGAAATATGATTGCCAGAATTTAATAACTAGGAACGTTTGTTCAGGCCGTTGCGTTCCATAATGTAATCAATGGTTAGCTCAATAGATTATTCTCTTCTCTCGATGAGATTCCATCATATTATCAATCATTATTCGATTATAAAGCCTTCTTTGTGATGATGATGAATAATACAGGCTCAGCCGAAAGTCCGTTACCCCCCAAATGATTTTTGAACCACCTGGTGGATCGTAACGAAATTGAAACGAGTTGAATAGAACATGGGAACCAATATTTTTATGAAAAAAAATGACAGCATGATTTTTCAAAATGACAACTGAGAGCAATCTTGATTTTTCTCTCAAATAGAACACATTGTTCATTATTCCATTTTCAAAATCTATTCCTAACATTTTTTTTTGATACACTTCATTCGTGAATCACGAAAAAAGCGATATTTTGGTTCAGAATGGAGAATGTATATTCATCACTTTTTCTAACTGAATTCTTATATTCATTTGTAGGTCAATCCCATCATGAATTCTACTTATGATAGGCGTGGAGAGAAAAGATTGAAAATGACAATACCGCTCACCGCTTTCGAACCAAAATGTCACTTCCAAAACGTGAATATTTCAAAAAGAATTGGATTCAGGAGTTGAGCGTGCTCATGGAAACTGATGAGATTTATAAGCAGAATCCGAAAATGGAGTGTTTTTCATCTGAAAAAATAATTCAAATGGTGCCCAGCCATTATTTTGGAATTTTCAGCTGTCATTTCTCCATGAACACGATGTTCCTCGAACATTATAGGTTTCCCTTTCGTGTTGTCCACAGATAAAAAAAAATGTGGTGAATAAAATCTACTTGGTCACTATTTAGATCACATATGAGAGTACTATGAGAATAATACTTCTCGTATTATAATGTTTTTCTCCAATTCTTTATATTGACCATGAATATTTCGAGTTGCATTCCTTTTGCATTGCATATATTTCTCGTGGTTGATTCCAGGATCTGAACCTGAAAATTTCATTTCCATGAAATGTGTGTTATACACAGTGAATGGAGATTAGTTGACCATATTCTATCGAATTTCACTCGCTCTTGTCTTAGTACCCAACACGTCTCCTATTCGAACCCTGCAAATTCCATTCTGATATACAAGCTGGTTCAGAAAAAACTACGATGGGAATGGAGTTCAGACGCACGTTTTATGATTTTCAACACACTAGTGCGTATTGCATCATTTCAACTCACTCGTAGAGAACACCTTGATGGAAATGAAGATATCAAACTTCCCACCTGACCTCATTTCGACTCAGTCAATAATTTGGTGAAGGTATATGCTATTTCGTGAATTATTGTGGATGATTATCAGGATACACAAAACATTATGTAATAATTCGAGATAAATATGAGAAATAGAAGAAGCTTTCTACGTATTGCATCATACATTTCATTTTTCAAGAAGTAGCAAAACAAACTTTCAGCTTGATATTTATTATCAGTTATGACTAATGAGTGAATGAACGAAGCCAATAGGAATCGGAAAAATCTATAATGAGAATTTGATAATTTGAAGCTTTCCATATTTTCACCCTTATCTCATCTTAAATTTAACTACAGTTGCTGATGGAGGTGTTATATTTTGAGTCAGGTTCTGTCCTAAACAATTGATACACCAGACATTTCGGTATCCTGACTTCATCTGCTTCTATAACCCAATCAAGATTCAGGAGATCCTTTATCATCAAATATCTCTGGCGAATCTGATGAACCATTAATTTCCGGCGTACGCACTTATAAACCCGCCTCTTATTAATGTTTCGTCAAATAATGTGATTTCAAATTGTAGTCGTTATTTTCGACCTAATCCGGGACTCATTGGATGAATCACTGAATATAGTGGACAAATGATTTCAAGACGGAAATCGCTTTGTTGTGATTAAGGTTCACTGGATATAATACAATTGATTCATCTAAGAATCAAGTCCCTATTAGGTGCATAAGTGAATTTCAAAATCGATTCTCTGAAATTGTCATTCATAACTTTATAGAGTTCGATGAGATATGTTCCTAAGAATTCCAATAGAAATTAATGTCGCTTGAAGAGATCTGAGATTGTGAAAAGAGGATTCATTGGAAATAGTAGAATGAGAATTATTGAATGGAAGGAGGGAAAGAAGTGATCATTATATTTATAGCGTTTCCTTTCACATATGTGAACCGACAAAACTTTAAGACATTCAAGATCCTGAACACTACACTGGAAGTAACAGCAACTGAAAAAGCTGAATACTTGGGTATATTCATTGACAAAAATCTTGAACCACCTCACGAATCGAGTACGGAGATTGATTCACAAACTCTTCGAACTGAGAATGTTTATGAATAAAAAGACACTCCAGATGATTTACAAGACATTTGTTGGATCAATAATGAAATATGGTTTGGGAAGGACTTCATAACAACGTTGAATATTGTTATGAACCCGTTGAATATTGTTCAAAATTCCATACTACGAGTCATTTCTCATGGAGACGACAGTATCCAACAACTCAATCAAGAAATTCGAACGTTGTGTGGAATTCTGAATGTTGGAATGCTATACTCTCAAGCAAATTGTATTTTCAGCTCGAAAACTACCCAGATCACTGATGTAGTACTCAGTAAGTCACAAACAAACTACTGACGACACCAAACTGTCATAAAGATACAAGTTACATACTCACAACAACTATTGCTCCAAAAATTTTCAATACTCTACCGCTGGACATTAGGAAAATGGAAAACTTGAGACTATTTTCGACAAAATGCGATCAACATCATAGAATATATCTCATGAGACCAAAAACTTATGGAACTGATCTTATCAAAGGTATATTGATTAAGTATATATATATATATATATATATATATATCCTGTTTCAATAAGAATCTCAGGGATGATGTGAGAAAAATCTGTTCACATCAGCCGCAACAACTCCAATCAAGCTTTTTTATATGTATTTTGTCACTAGCAGCAAGCGTCGAAGCACAGCGAATATACATCTATGTTTCAATTGAAAACTTCTATCGTTTTGCCATGTTTTAAGCATAATTTTCATTTAATCAACCTCTCATTTAGATAGCTGTATGCCACTCTGTCCCGATTACCGCAACAATATTCATTTGGAACACAAAGAGAACACAAAGAGAACAAATGTTAACGAAAATTTGTTGGGCTGTTGGCGACGATGAGAAAAGAGAGTCTGGGGTAAATTATGAAAGCACGTCACTTTTGGTGTCGACAACAGATCGTGAGAAGTTTTGTCGCCTTCTGATGAATAGAACAAAACCATTCCTGTGTGCCCCTGAGTAATGATCTGGACCCAACGAGGTAATACGATTTTGTTTCTCGTTCTAAACAAACAATGGAAGTACCAAGTGGATTTTCCATCAAACCTTTTGTTGCCAACAATACTATATGGAGTACGTTTGAGGAAAAACGTGTTTATTGAGAGGAAGTATCGATGAATTCACGCGTCTTCTTACTGCATATATCGCAATGGAACACCTTTCACAAGAATACGTTTTTATTGGTCCATAAATCGGAAGGAGCAGTCCCGACCATGAATTTTCCGCTCGAACTTTCTGCTTCGCCAGCTCCCAGGGAAATTTGTTTCTCGCCAGGTAGAGTCGATGTGTTCCGAAATAATATGCTTTTCGTGATTCAAAACGCGAGTTTACCCCCAAAGCTTCCTAAATTCTGCTCATGTTAGATGCGCGTAATGATAAGAGTAAATTCTACCGGGTCTGAGGAGAAGTGGCATAGGAAAGCAAATAATTGAGTTGGTTATGTTTGCGAACATAGGTGCTTGCTTTGCCGTCATGCCTCATATGGCATCTGGATGAGAATTGTTGAGCGGTCGCCGTCCGTTGATGTGTGCTCAGCAACATTTATTATCTCTCATCAGACTCAAGGTATTCGTTTAAAGTGATAGTGGGAGTTTTGATTTTAACTACGTTTTTCCGTTTCGATCAATATTTTCTTTTATCTTCTGATAAGGATCACTGTAATGGAATGTTCCTAAGTATACCCAACACATCCCATCATACATGCATGTGTTCCTGCTATATAATCCATGATATTCATAGAAACTAATAATTATTGGTCGAAAAGTTCAGGAACAATCGTTATATGTGGAGAGTGCCTAATAAGTTTCTGCACTCCTCACGAGTGTGATGAGTAAATTTATTACCAGAATCTAATGAGGAAATCAAGTGAGAGTCTTTCTCTATTCTCTCTATTCCATTTTATCTCGTTCAATCATCTCCACGGATAAACATATGAATATAGCAATAATCCATTTCCATTAATCACAATCTCGTGAAATTCCAAAGCGTAGATGGGTGTCCATTCGACCAATTCAGAATTGAATATGGAACAATTTGCACTAGATGATTTATCTAGTTTGGATAGAGAAAGTAATATAGATATCTGTACAGGGTGTTCCTCCGGGAACTGAATTGATCGATTTATCAAAAACTATGAGAAGGGATAATTTGAGAATTTGGTGGCATACTATCGTTGATGGGGGCAATTCGACTGAAATATTTTCAAGATGCCATTTTCGGTTGCACCAGGATATGATATAAATTATTCCATTCTAAGATTTTTCGAAAGATTCTAGGCAAATTTCATCCATGATGTTCCATACCGAAAACTAACCGTTCTCGATATATTTTATGTCAGAAATGACGTTTGCAGGCCTGAACATAGCCAATAATTCCTCCTATATGAAACCTTCAACAATTCAATTGGGGGTTTCCTCATGGAAGGAGATCGTCTTCAGTATTCTTGCAGATAGATCACTCTACGTGGTGGTAGACGGGGTCTCGTGTGATACAATGACGATCAATGCTGGTGTTCCACAAGGCTCTGTCTTGGCACCAACTTTGTTCTTGCTCCACATCAATGATTTGTTGAATGTGACCTCTAGCCCAGTTCATAGCTTTGCGGATGATAGTACACTTCATTCCGCCTTTTCCTCTAGAGCCCCTATATCATCCAACGAGGCCAGAGGTGCAAGGCGAAGACAGGTTGATGCTTTAAATGAGGATCTGATAAGAATTGTGAAATGGGGATCTGAGAATCTAGTACAGTTCAATACAACTAAAACTCAAGCTTGTATATTCACCAAGAAGGCTGATCACACAATGCCCAATTTGATGATGTCGGGTATAATGCTCCTATGAGGTCGTCAATATCCATGCTGGGTGTCACCACCAACACAAATTCGACCTGTCCACATGTTTGGAGCTCAGCCCCCAAACATACTCTAAAGCTCTTAGATTCAATTCAGAAGAGAGCTATTCGCCTAGACGATGATACAACACTCACCAAATCATTGACCTCTCTAGATCATCGTAAAAAGATCGGCGATCTATGCCTTTTTTATAAGTACTTTCACGGTCGGTGCTCAACGGAAAAATCATCTATCATGCCACCACAAGCGATTCCTAGTAGACAAACCAGACGAGCTCAAGCTGGTCACCCCTACACTGTCAGGCTCGAGACCTGTCGAACATCGCTATACCAAGCATCATTCATCAATAGAACGGCAAAGTTATGGAATTCTTTGCCTAGTGAAGTATTTCCTTATGTTTACAACCTCCAAACTTTCAAGAAAAATTCCAACACCTTCCTACTCTCCCAAAATTCCACCGCTGGCTAACACGATGTTCCTCGAACATTATAGGTTTCCCTTTCGTGTTGTCCACAGATAAAAAAAAAGAGAAGTGAACTGTGTTGATATTTTGATAATAAATAAATTAATGGAGATCAAAAACTATCCATTTTGAGAAAATCATCAGAAGTTATTTTTTTTCCAAATTCCATATCATTCATTGAAAATGAGGAAAATTCCGTTTGAGTTTGTCTGTTCCAGGAGATCGCATATTCTTGAATTGAGTTATTCTCAGTTGGCCATGACGTCCGTGGTTGTGTTAGAAACAAACAAAATGTATAAGTACAATTCTTTGAATAAAGCTATTTATCTATCTATCTATCTATCTATTACGGCAATGTCATTGTTAATAATGATGATAAGAATTATTTGAATGAAAGATAATCAAATCTATCAATTTCTTATGGTGAATGTAATGGAGATATCTCAAGAAGATATGTGATACATTTGCTATTCGATATCTGCAGAAACAGAAGCCCTCACGAAACACTGTTGAACGGATTATAGGGAACAGTCGATATACTGATACAACAAATCAGAATGAATGTAAGATGTAGAAAGTTCACGAGAATCATTTGGCTCCTTTCTATGCACTTTCTGACTCATCCAAAGACTTTTGCAGTTTCCTTTAATTCGTCCAATAGTGTTTCGTGAAGACTTCTGTTTCAGCAAATATCAAATGAGTAGCGAATGTATCACATGTTCTTGAGATAATCCTATAACATTCAACATGAAGAAGTCATCTTCATTTGAGTAATTCAAGCGACAGCGACCTGGCATGATTATTCACATGACATTTCTGTGACACTCGATTGTTTGTAACACAACCGAACTCAAGAATTCGCGATTTTCTGGAACAAACAGATGTTGATTCGCTCATTATTTCGAAATCTAATATTTTTGGAGCACACAATCTCATACAGAATCACCCTCATTGTCAATGCTGAATGATATGGAATTATGAAAATTGAAGGTTTACATTCGAAAAAAAAAATACTCTTGTTGATTTTTCCTAGGGGATTTTCAATGTTAGTTTCTGACCACCATGTATCTTTTTATCATCAGAATATCAACACAGTACACTGCAGTAGATCTCATCCCTTGAGAAAACCAACCATCATCGAATGATTGACGATTTCATGTAGGAGAAATTGATAGTTAGTGCTGAAGGCGTCATTTTTGACATACAACTCAGAATAACAGCTAGAATTTGGTAAGGACATCGTACACAAAATTTGGCTAGAATTTTTCATAGAATCTTGAATTGGAATGATATAAAGGGTGTTCCATTTGAAATACGCATGTTGATATCATCTTCCGGTGCAACCAGAAATGGCATCTTGAAAATATTTCAACCCATCAACAGTACTATACCACCAAATCTAAAAGACAGGTCAATTTTATTTTGATATGATCACCTGGAGGGGAAATATCGAGGGTGAAAATTTCTAGAAATGTCACCCTGTATATGTGAGTATTTCACTTCTATATGAGCGAACTCGCTGGGACAAACAACTCTTCAAAAACTTTTCTCGAATATCATTTTTCTCATGTGTGAATGCCATTAACATTTTCTTTACATAGGCGACCCGACCTATTTGTTCTCGAGATCCGCAAATTGAAGAAGCGTGTTCTTTAATGTAGGCTGAAATGCGTTCCGCCCAAAGATGAAAAATGGTGTGACTCGTCCGAGGCCAGTGTCGGGGTTAACCGATCATATTCGGAATACACGAGATCATGAGTATTTCCGGAGATTAGAGGAATTGAAGAAGCGATGAGCTGAATGACCAAGAATGAATCAGATATTTCCATACTCCCACACAACTCTCTTTACACCCAACGAAATGTTGCCCAAGCGACTAAGGGTCGGTTGCACAAAGAAAAATCAATCATGTGATCTGATGCCACATTAGCCACAAAACTCTCGTATGTTGTGATTATCGTTCCATTAACTAACGACGAAGAATGCGTGGCATTAGGGCTAATTTGCTGGTTTCACACGTTCCGTGCTTGTACATGATGATGCTTTGCGCATTTATAGGTTAGGTTTGATTATTTGATTTGACGAAGCAGTTTCACAGACCTGTTGCAGTATGGATATTGATATAAAGAAAAAACGGGGGGCAAACTATACGGAATCCGAGAAAACAACACTGCTGGAAATTGTTAAGAATCACGTATAATAATAATAATAATAATAGTATCTAAAATTTGGTACCTATCTTTCGATTGGAACTCATATATCCAATTCATTCCTTCACAGATATAAAAATATAATAGAATGTAAACAGTCCGATACCATATCTTTAAAAGAAAACGGGATACATTATTCAATATATATAAATCAAAATATTCAAAATTATTTGGCGGAAAAATCAAATGTGCTTGCTGCTTGTCACTTTAATAATCAGTCATCGAGCACAAGTTGAAGCCAGGATTATGGCTATTTGATGTGACGTTTAAAGTTGATTGGCTTTTGTGCAACTGCTTTTTCACTTAATCGGGCATTTTCATAAGTTAATTAGGTGATTCAGTTGACATATCATCAAGTATATGATGAATGTTTATGCAACCGAAGTTCATAAATAAGATTACGTCAAAAATTCAATGTGACGTAAAATACTTAATGAACCTTTATGCAACCGGCCCTAAGTCTGAAGCCACTGATGGTCAATGATGAGATATCTTGTCAATCTCGGAAGAGCAATAACTTTCCATCTCCGTTCTTTCGGAACAAGAGAACATGATCAAACTGAGGATACAATAATTCAAATCGGAGTTTGTGTATTCCAGATGAGACAAAGCAGATCAGTAAATGATGGAAAAAGTGAAAGAAATATCTCAAAGTTGACGTATGAATTCTGTTGTGATCATGTTGAATCATCAACAATAGTTGTCTTTTCTCAATTTCGTCCCAAAGTGAATGAGCTAGTTAATGCTGAATTTCAAGGTGATAATCAAATCGGATCTTTCAATACACGATTTGAAAATCATGATGACAGTGAATGTATGAGTTCATAATTTGGAAAGCCTGAATTCAATTTTGAGAAGGAATATATTTTCGATTAGTTGAAAACATATAATGTCAGAAAATGTGACAAGTAGGACCTGTGTTTCCAGAACAAAGCATCGGCGTTTCATCATCGAAATTTCCATTCTCACTCCTGGAAGTGTTACGCTCCTGAGCCCACAATTTTTCAGGATTTTCCTCGACGGGTTCGACCCCATTGTTATGTCGGGCCAGTGTTATTCACAAAGAAATACTCGACTCGACTACCAACAAGCCATTGTTTCGGTTTCGCGCCCTTCGTCCACATCAACCGGTCCGCTACAGTTTGCTGAAAATTTTCCACGAAGGATGATGAAGAGGTCGAGCAGGAATGATAGAAGCATTTATGCCTCTCGGATTCGGAACAATCATGAACATCATGAACATCAATTGAGAGTAGGAGGATGATATCAATAGTAGAATATGCTCTACTTCAATCTTCGCTTCGTTGAATATGTGTTCGAATTTAACTTCCCAATGTTTCAGTCATCAGAAAACATGATCCTAATTATTAGAAAACATTAAGTCATGAGAGAGTTCATACATGGATTTTCACATTCTCTCGAATCTTATTCATGAGTTTTAAGTCATAAGGAAATTTGGTCATTATTCATCTTATTTCCTATGCGAAGCGAGGATGCGATTTTGGGTAGATCTTCGCAAAATCCAACTTTTCATCATTCAGCTCTATTATTATTATTGATAATAACTCAATTTTCAGTCAGATGGAAAACATGGGAGATGAGAATAAAGAGTGACTCGCAAAGATACCGACAACATCCTAGGGGCGATAAAGGAGATGAGAACAAGCATATTCGTTCATGTCCTCAACCGAACCGTTTGGGCTGTAGAGCGAAAAACTGTTCTGCATTCATTATACTGCACAATATTTGAATCACTGTCAACTCATTAAATTTGCTTCATAAACAAGTTGATTATAGTTCACAATGATTGTTCGAAATATTGACCATTTACTCCAATGCAAAGATCGCACCGTCGCGAATCCTTTGGCGTCAACTAATCACAAATAATAAATCTTACGACGATCTCAGAGGAATAATTATCGATGTTCATGATGAGGAAATATTTCCACAGCTTGTGTTGAATAAACGACCGAGTAACAAAACTTCTGCAATATTTTTACTATGTTTCGAATAGTTTTCTGATCTACAGTCCGAACGGCTCGTTTGCAAACACATGTTCATGTATACAAAAATGCTTGTTTTGATGTCTCCTATCACCCCTCGAAGTTTGTAGGTATATTTTAAGGTGACCCTGTATGAATGAGAATGGAGAGTATTCTGATTGTTCTAATTGATAGTGTCAGTACAATCATTCTTGAGAATTCTGTTATCCTCAGTCGAGATTAGCCTATACTATATGTTGTGGACTTCAAATAAATGCACGTATTTCTTATATGACTATCTATTGACTTCTCTTTGTCTTATGTCACACATTTCACATCGTTCAGTGTAGTCAATGCATGATCACGATAGTCGGGTGAATACAAAGAAGTGGGGACATAACAATTCTTCCCCACGAACTTGGAATGACTACAACGGTTCGAACTCAAAATACGAATATGACAGTTTCACTGCTCTTTTTTTCTCAATGTTGAGGCAGTTTTCGACATTTCATTAACTCATCTCACTAAAAACTACTGGCATTCAATAATTTGATATATTCAAAATAAGGTCTCAGCTGAACTAGCTATTCTCAATCTCCTTCATTGCTTCCGGGATCGAAGTTTTATAGCATTGTTTCAAGAAACATACGTCCAATACATTATCTCTAATTATTGATATGAGAATGTAAAAAAGAATTTCCGATAGTAGTTTGAAATGGGTATACTCAAACCAAGTTTCAGGCAGTTCTCTGTTGTGATGAATATTTTGATATATTTTCACCGTTTTTCTTCAGTCGCCAATCCTCTGTTTTATTTCCCACTTGTATTCAAATATATTATATGGATATGGTGGAAATTTTGTCCCAGACCGCTGCAAACTGTGCCTAAGAAATGACTCTTCTCTATCATTTCCGATTCCGCGTCTCTGTGAGAAATAGTGGTAATTTCCAGATCTCGATACAGGGAATATTTCAGATGAAACTGTAGACGGAAAACCACAATTCCGTTGTACTTGGTTCGAATCTCGAGATCTACAATATTAACAATGGAATTCACTGTATAAAGAAAAATGAAGCATCATCTGGTGACCTGAAATTTTCTGTCTGAAAACGTTACCGATTACTGGCTAGTAAACATTACGATCGTCACGAATGGAGAAACCATTTTAATTGTTTTGAAAACAGGAGCAGATTCTCTCTCGAAACATACAAAAGTAGAAATCTGGATATATAATAATAATAATAAACTTTATTTGCTCAGTTTCAGGTAATAACTCACAAATGTAATATAAAAATATACAGTATAATAATGGCATTTCCATAAAGATATTCGTTCATAAATATATATTTAAATTGATCCATCATGTATGTGCTATTTTATAGTTCAATCAGCAAATAAATAGAGAGCTTCCCCGCTAAAGATACCTTGTCTGCGGGTTGTTTTCCTATCAATTTTACCAATACCATACAATATCTCTCATGGTTTTTACTAATTCATGTGTCTATAAATTCATGTATACCTATATATTTAATAGCAAATGCTCAAATTAATAATAATAACAATGATGAAAAAAACAAAAATTACATTGGAATCAATGAGTTTGTAACAAATAATAAGGGTTTTTGGTATCAATAAAACGAAATAGATCTATCCTGGCTATACCAGAAATCCATTTCACTATTTTGGATTTGAATAAATTGTATGTATTGATTCGTTTAACATATAATGGCAATTCGTTAAAAAACTTTGGTCCCAAGATTACGAACGATCTTTGGCCAACAGTTTTTGAACTTCTTGGTACTTCTACATTGGCATTTTGTTTTTGTCTAGTATCATATTTGTGTTCAATTGGTTTCATGTACTGTTTGTTCCTGAATTGGTGTAATATTGTGATCTTACTGTAAAGCTGGTATATATCAAATATTTTGGATTCTGTATATAAGTTTTCGGTTGGGTGAGTTCTTGGCCATTTGAATATTATTTTGATTACATATTTTTGTACGATTGATAGCTAATCTAAGTACTTATGAGCAGCACTTCTCCAAGCAATAATACCATATGTCAAATGTGATTCAACAAGTGCATAGTACAGTGTTCTCAGATAACATGTTGGAAGAATATTTTTCAAAAATTTGAACTTGAACAACATCGTCCTCACCTTTATAACCACATCGTTTATTTGTTCTTCCCATCTCAAGTGTGGATCTATGTAAATCCCTAAATATTTAATTTTTTTGTGAGTGATATTCTAATGTTTTTATCATTTGTTTTTATATTCAAGTGTTGGAAAATTGGCAAAGTTGTCGAGTAGGAGGTGAAAGGCATGAAGTATGTTTTATTGAAATTGATTGTCAAAAGTTTACTATGGAAATAATCTATCAATTTCCTCAGATCGTTTTCAACAGTTTCCTTTAAGGAATTCCACGAAGTATTTGAATAAAAAATGGCAGTATCATCTGCAAATGACATGATTCTGCCTTCTGTCTGCTGTTGGAAAAGATCATTGACGTATATATTGAAGAGAATTGGTGCCAGCACCGTGCCTTGCGGCACTCCATACTCTATTGTTCTATATTCGCTCAATGTTTGATTGATTCTAACACACTGTTTTCTATTCGAAAGATAACTCTTGAGGAGTTCAAAGGCTGTTCCTCTGAGACCAATGCTCTCCAGTGCAGAGAGAAGTTGGACGTGGTCCACCGTATCAAACGCCTTTGCCAAGTCAATGAATATGCATAGCGATTTTTGTTTTGTGTCTATAGAATTGCATATCATACCCGTTAACTCAGCAATTGCATCCGCCGTAGACCGTCCTTCTGTAAATCCGTATTGTTGGTCAGAGATAATTTTGTATTTTTTCAAAAAACAGTTCAGTCTTTGCTGGATTATCTTTTCAAATATCTTCGCAATTGTAGTTATTAGAGAGATCGGCCTATAGTTGGAAATATCTTTTTTATCGCCGTGTTTGTGGATTGGGGAAATTATCGCAATTTTAAGGGGTGCAGGAAATGTTCCTTCTTGTAATGATCTATTTGCCAGGAAGCTTAGTGGTTTTGATAATATTTCTGCTAGATCTTTGAGAAGTTCTGGACTTATACCATCAGCACCAGGTGCTTTTTTGTTTTTCAAAGAATGTATTATTTGAATTATTTCCGATTCATTAGTTTGCGATAAAAAAATTGAATTAGCAATCCTTCGCATAGGTGCTACATCAACCAATGATATTTTTTGATCATTCTTTATTTTATCAGCTAAGTTTTTACCTACATTAGAGAAGTACTCACAAAATTCATTCGATATCTGTTTTTCCTCTTTTATTACTCCTGCATTTGTTAATATTTCTGTGATTTGATCGACATTACCTTTTTTTCCTGTAATTTCTTTAACGCATTTCCATAGGCTCTTATTGTTTCCTTTATTTGTTTCAATTTTGCGTGTATAATAGTCACATTTAGTTTTTTTCAGCAACAAAGTTAATTCATTTCTATATTTTTTGTAGATTCTTGTATTTTCTTCAGTTACGTTTTGTTTCATTATTCTATAGAGTTCATTTTTCTTATTTATCGATTGTACAAGACCTTTGGTAATCCAGTCTTTTCGTTTTTTATTAATTCTACGTATCATTCTTGTCTCCGTGCACATATCAATGTATTTTTTGAGTCTATTGATGAAAAATTCTGTACACTCATTTAAATCCGTTATTTTATGCAGTTCTATCCATTTTTCTGATTTCAATGACTGTTTAAGTTTGTGTTTATTCAAAAAGTATGTGTTTTTCTCTTTGATAATATTCGTTTCTCTCTTTTCAGGAAATGCCAGTTTATTAGATATCATGTAATGGTCGGTTGGACTGACTTTTATAATAGACGCAATATTTTGATGATTTAGAGCTGAATTTACTTTAACAAATAAATGATCTATACAAGACTTTTCATTTCCTTGTACCCTCGTGTAATTATTGATTGCACTCTGGAATCCTTCCGAGCTCATTATGTTCAAGTAGTCATTTACGTGGTCATCATTTTTCATGATATCAATATTGAAATCACCTACCATTACGTTGATATCTTCGAAGTTGTTTCTCATTTGATCGAAATATCTTGCTAGGTCACTATTGAAATTATTGATTTCAGCTGTACTGGAGTTCTACTGGATCTATAAAAAGCGTTGATCATTATAGTTTTACCATTCATTATTGTCTTCAGTTGTATGATATTATTATTATGGATTTCAATTATCTCAACATCACAGATGAAATCAGCTCTCACATATATAACAACTCCGTCATTTTGGTTGAAATGTCCTTTGTTGTAAAACATATTATATCCATCAATTGCATAGACCGATATATCCTCAATTTTCCATGTTTCTGAGAACACTATAAAATCAACCTTCTCATTGAACTCGCTAATTATTATTTTCATTTCATCCAAGTTTTTATTTATACTTCTAATATTTGTGTGACATATTGTAATGCATAAGTTTTTTTCGTATTGCTTCACTAGTTCATTATATTCAGATACATTGTCTGCTAAATATGTGTGAATTTTTTCAATTCAGAAATCCCTTATATAATTGTCCATATCACTTCATCCAATTTTGACTACTAATGTACATTAAAAACTTGATTATTTATATCATCAGGAATGTAGATAAATTTCTAATCACAAAGGGTGATAATATTGAAAATTCTGGCACAAATAAGAAATTATGATAGTAATCAAATGACTAAATTATAATAGTGACTAAGTGTTTTTTTTATAAAATCAATAAAGGTAGTTTTCGTGACATTCGATATTATATGTTTTTTCTTTTTGCTTATTCTTTTGAGTTCAATCTTTTTGGTCTAGATGATGATCTCAGTGGTTGCTGCAATTTGATTTTTTTTGATAATTTTATTTCCTCTTCTTCCTCTTCGTAGATATGATCGTCAGCAGTAGTCTTCTTGATGTTTCCTTTCGCGCCACTTGGTCTCTCTCCTCTGTTCAGTTGACTTGTTTTCAGTTCTTTCAATGTGTATGGTTTGCTTTCTATGTACAATATTTGGCCGTTGATATGTGCTTTTTTATTTTGAAGGCGAGCTTCTTTAAGATGGCTGACTAAGATCTTATTTTCTTCTCTTTCGTCTACTGATAACACTTTTGAGATTCTTATGTTACAACCTCTCAAGTTTTTACAATTTTTCAACACTTTGAGTTTATTCAAGTACGTAACAAAATCCAGTATAATTGGTTTGTTTGTCGTTTGTTTTCCAATTGTATATACATTATTCACATCTCTATCTTCAATATTGAGGTTCAATAAGTTTATTTAATTTTCCTTTTGTAAACTCAAGTAGATCACCATCAGAATACTCCAAGTTGAAAATAATAACCTTATTTTTTTTAATGTATTTTTCTAGATTTTTATTCTTTTGCTTAGCTTCTTCCAGATCTTTCTCTAATCTATCGTTCCTTTGACTCTCCCTTTGAATAGCTGCTTTCACCTCCGATATCTGTTTATCTATGTGGGTTACGAGACTGTCAGTCTGAATTTTATTCTGATCCTGAATGAATTTCTTCAATCCGTCTAACAAAGATTGGCTCTGATCAGATAGTTCATTCATATTACCCGTACTCTGACTTATTTCTATCAGTTTTGTCCTGTACTATATCTGTATTTATTATGATGGTTTTTTTACTCGAGCTTATATTCAGCAGTTGACAATATTCACGTTGATAAAGAATAAACTAGTTGTTTATTAGAGAGTTTACATACCCAGAGGAATTCGGAGATTGTAAACCAACTTTCTATCCAAAATTCAGAATTTTCACACAAATTTTTATCACTTTTTGAGCTATTTCAATGCACACAGATATTCAAGCGATGTTGCTGGTATTAGTACGGTACAAATATATTTGAAATATATCTGTCTTCTGAAATGTTTTCAAAGAACAAGGAGTTACTGAGGAATACAGGATGTAGAATTCAGAGAGAAGCACAGTGATATTCTGAGGCTGATCATGAATCTTGTAGCATGTGAATTTTCGGTACCGTACCTTCTCAATTGATTTCCTGGTTTTTTACTCTGAATTGAACTGTGCACCCTGAATGTTGTCTCATTTCCAGAATGATATATTTCGAATGGCTTATTTCGATGAGCACACATCTGTAATGAATAATCGATGGCTAGTTACCTATCAATATGTTAACAATGATGATAGAACTCAGAATTCACGTCCATACTTCTATAAGTTCACGAATTAGTCATGTATCGTTTTTGGATGCAAAAGTTGGAATGAGTTTGGTTATTTTGATTGAAATTGTAGATCTATCAACTGTCCATCCTGTCCTTCATATGTCAGATATTTGTAGGTACGCAAGATACACCCGAGATGAGTTAACGACCTTATCCTCGATACACTATGCGTATGAAATACTCCCAGTGGAAAATGATGTAGCCATCGATGATTCGTAGACACTGCCTGATAGCACAGAATCTATTGAGTTTAATCTGTAATCATGGGTAGCCGCCACTGGAAGTTCTGAGAAATCAGCAACTGGTGATGTCAATGAAGTCATCACAGTGGATAACCTGAGATTAGTTGACCACTGATGACGTTCCAATCTGGTTCCACAGTAAGGTTCGGTGATTACCTTATAGTTAAGTGATCCAACTGGGTCTCAACCATCGGTTGAACGGTGGAACGAGAAGAGGTGTGGGGGCAACGCTCGTGAAGACGGTGTGCTGATTTTCGTGGAACCGGTATGTGCTCCGGCTCAGAATAATAGCAGTTCGTCCTTAATCCTGTTTTCATTTCCGTTCTGAGATGCCTTCAGAGAAGCCATTCCGCCAATTCTCGGGCTGATTTTGCTGCGAAACCAGTTCCACCATTTTCTATCACGAGCCTGTTGGAATCTTTGATAAACGCCATCTCTTCATTGGAGGGTCCTTCCAACAGTTTCACTCCTTGTGGCTTCATATCTTGCCACCCCTCATGAACTTAACAATTTTTCATGGTAACCATAACAATATTCTGATCAATGTGATGATAAAACGTGAGAATATCAAGATCATATCAAGTCTTGGGACGTGTTATTTGGTGAAACAAATCCCAACACATGCGTTGAAATATTCCTGAATACTATGCAATATCGATATTAGTTTTCCAATAATGAGAGTGAAAACTGGTAGAAATAATACAAATATCAAAAACATATATAATGATGATATACAAAGGGCAAAGGCAAACATAAGAGAAATGTGCTGTTTATTATAACTTAACTTGACTAATTCTGAAAGTCTGAGAGAATTATTTAAATTGCGAAAATATGAATACGAGAAGCTCATACAAGAGAAGAAAAAAAATATAGCAATAGAACATATCCGAGAAGCCTCGAACAAACCAAAAGCCATTTGGAAACAAGTGAATAATCAAATAGGTAGAGGAAAAAAACAAAATGTCCCTGAAAGTCTGTTGGCTAGAGAGTTCAATGAATTCTTTGTAAATGTGGCTGTAAAAATAATAAATGATATTCCAGATTCAGAAACTCACTATGCATCATATTTGAGAGGTATTACAAATAACAAGAGTGATTCCATATCTTTATATCCTACGACAGAGACAGAAGTGTCAGATATTATCAAATCATTCAAAAAGAGTAATTCTACTGATATATACGATCATTCAATATGTTACTACAAGGATAATCTTGAATCGTTGACAAAACCAATTACTCATATTGTCAATAATATTTTGACGACTGGTATATTTCCAGACAAACTAAAAATCGCTAAAATTATACCTATATATAAATCTGGAGACAGTAATAGCTTAGCAAATCATAGGCCCATTGCTCTCCTTCCTATACTAGGTAAGTTGACCGAAAAGGTGATTGCCTTGAGAATAACCTTGTTTCTCGATAAAAATGATTTATTTACAAGTAGACAGTTCGGATTCAGGAAGAGGAAGAACACAGCAAAAGCAGTTATAGACCTGGCTAGTTTTATAGGTCAGGGATTTGAAGAAAAACAGTCAACTCTGGCAGTCTTCGTTGATTTGAGTAAAGCTTTTGACTGTGTTTCAAAGAATATTCTTTTAGAGAAACTTGAGCACTATGGATTAAGGGGTACTGCAAGCAACATTATATCATCTTATCTGTCAAGTCGTAAGCAAACAGTGTTTCACAATAATAAATATAGTAGTCAACTGTTGATAAATAATGGAGTTCCTCAAGGCAGTGTTTTAGGTCCCTTGCTGTTCTTAATTTATATAAATGATTTACCATCATCCATGAACATTAATACAATTCTCTTAATAAAAATAAAACGTCGTCGATGATATTCACCACTCAAAAATGTGATTCACGATCCATTAAATTCCTAGGTATCCACTTAGATAATACTCTCTCTTGGAGAACACATACAGAAAACCTAGCGAGGAGGTTATCGAGTACAGTCTATGCAATAAGACATGTGAGATTGAATATAAGTGTGGAAGCTGCACTTTCATAATGTGATGACGTATGGATTACTCAACTGGGTATACTCCTGTTACTTGAAGAATATGTTCATATTCCAAAAACGAGCAATCAGAGCAATAGTAGGAATAACTAGGGTAGAGAGTTGCAAACCTTGGTTTATCAATCTTGGGATTCTCACTTTGCTCATCATCAGCTGTAATATATATCAATCTTCTATATGTGAGGGAGAACATCACACAGTTCCAAGAAGTGGGCTCTAATCATAACTATAGTACTCGAGATAGACAGAATCTCCTCATTCCTAAACATAGATTGACCAGTACAAGTCGTAGCCAACTAGGCATAAAATTGTATAATAAACTTCCATTACCTTTGAGAGATGCTAACCTGGAAACATTCAAAAACAATTGGAAATTATATTACTGCAAGAAGCCCATTATGAGATCAATGATTTTAACCCTTGCTGATTAGATCATCTTTAAATTCTATCAAATTTTATTATTATTTTGCCTCATAGGGAGAGTTGTAATGCATAATTTCAATTATTTGTAGGTGTATGTGTATATCTGTATATTTGTTATGTAGTAGGTTATAGTTTTTGTATTTTAATACTACTATTATTAATAGTTTTTGACCTATCCAGACACCAAGGTGTATTTGTGATGAATAAAGTTTATTATTATTATTATTATTATTATTATTATTATTATTATATGGTTGTGCCTATACTGACCAGACCGTTTTTTGAGTGTGAATACGATTATGAACGTCATATTGAACAGGACATGAAAACGTGTGTACCCTGAAAATCAGTATCTTTTGCAGATTTGCAGAGATTCAAACTCACTACCGTCCGGCAGCTCGATTATGGTTCAAACACATTGACTATTGTGACAGCTGAAGAAGATTCAGATAATCCATCAGAGATTCATATGCATAATATAATAATAATAATAATATGTTTATTCACCAAATATAACTTGCATGAGAAAGGACAATATATAGTAAGAATAAACGAAAATAATCACTGAAGCTGTAGTAGCTTGTGTGTGATAACAAAACATACAGGTCAATCAATATAAAATATAATCATGAACACACAACATCTTAAAATACATCATACGAGAATAAAAATTTGAATATGGAAACGTTGATTGTAAAATATCAAGTATAAAATTAAAAGATTTGAACAACACGACATTTTAGAATACAATGCACGACACTTTAAAATATAACATATGAGTATAATAATAATAATAACGGAAGGACTATAAATAAAAATATTTCAATATTATTCATATACAAATATGTACAGTTACTGTCTAGGTTTTAATTTTGCTAATAAGTTTCTTTTTATCACTCAATCAGCTCTCTATCATTTTGTGTATTTTTATTCTGTCTGTCCCATTAACAAATAATAAAAGTTTAAAGAAGTTTCATTGATGATTTTTTGTGGTAATTGACTGAACAGTTTAGGTGCCAAATAGTTGTAACTTTTTTGGCCTACTGTTTTAGAAACTGTCGGTATGCAATATTGATTTTTTGATCTGGTTGCGTATCTGTGGTTCTGAGTGGTAAGTTCGCTTTTATTTTCATATTGCTGGCATCCTATCTGAATAAAATACAATTGTCTGATATCTAATATTTGTGTTTCAGTATAGAGTAGAGAGCTTGCATACCTTGCAGGTTTGTTGAGCATCATTCGGAGGAATCGTTTTTGAGAGATTTCGAGGGCATGTAGGTAATTTCCTGATACTCCTCCCCAGCCAATAATACCATAATTTAGGTGTGACTCAACCAAACTGTGGTACAGTATCTTTTTATATTTGAAGCTCAAAAATGGCCCAACTTGTTTGAATCGAAATAGAATACTACGAAGTTTTTTTGTTAAATATTCCATATGATGGTTCCATCGTAAGTGATTGTCGATGTGAATGCCCAAGTATTTTATTTTTTTTGCAGGTTTAATTAAAAATTCTCGTTGAATATTCAGACTATATTCTGGCAACGATGCTTCATGGCTACTGAAGGGTAGGTATACGGTATCGAAATTTATTGAGAGTAATCTGCTGTCGAACCAGTCTTTGAGTTTTGCAAGATCATTTTCAATGTTTAATTTGAGATTGTACCAGTCATCATTTCTGTAATGAATCACAGTGCCGTCCGCAAAACTGATTATTTTACCAATTGTTTCTTGTTGAAATAGATTATTCAAATAAATTACGAATAATACCGGACCCAATACGGTTCCTTGAGGTACACCACATTTAATGTTTATCTCTTCACTCACATGATTTTTGAATTTAACTTTTTGTGTTCTATTTGTCAAATAACTTCCGAAAAGATTGTGTGCTAGACCCCTTACACCCATATCTTCCAGAGTATCTAAAAGTATGGAGTGATCGACAGTATCGAAGGCCTTTTTTAGATCTATGAAAACACCAATAGAAGCAGTACTTGAATCTAAGGATTCATATATAGGTTTTGTCAAGGAATGGATTGCATCGTTGGTAGATTTTTTCTCTCTGAAGCCATATTGGGATGTCGACAGCAGGTTATACTTTGATAGAAAGGCGGTAAGTCTTGTTTTTAAGATTTTTTCAAAAACTTTGCTTATTGATGATAGGAGAGAAATAGGTCGATAATTTGAAACATTGTCAGCATCGCCATTTTTGAAAATTGGAGTTATGAGTGATTTTTTGAGAGTGGAAGGAAATATGCCCAATTCAAAAGATATATTTATGATATCTGTCAAGGGTTTGCATATCAATTTTGTCATATTCTTCAGGGTTTCAGCTTCAATTCCATCAAGCCTGGGGGTCATTTTATTTTTCAAATTATTTATTGTATTTTCAACCTCAGCAGTATTCGTTGGTGTAAGAAAAAGAGAATTTTTATTGATAAATTTTTTACTTTTGTAATTGGGATTCGGTCTTATGTTCTTTGCCAAATTTTCTCCCACATTCGCGAAGAAGTTATTGAATATATCGGCAGCATGTTTTGGATCGGTGACGTTCTCATTTTTTTCATTTTTAATATTATTAATTATTCTTCCCGTTTTGATATTCAAGATTTCATTAACGGTATTCCAGAGTTTTTTACTTGCATTTTGTTCTTTTTCCATTGATTTTTTATAATAATTATCTTTTGCAGTCTTTATTTTCATCTCAATTTCTTTCTTTATGGTTAAATAATCATTTTTTAAGTTTTCATTTTCTGGATTTTGTTTCCATAGGAGATAGGAATGATTTTTTTGGTTGATGTGCTTTATCAATGACTTTGTTATCCAATTTCTCCTTTTACGTTCACTATTTTTTATTCTGAAGTATTTAGTTGCTTTTTGAACACATGTGTTTATGGTGTTCATGAATTCTTCTGTTGTTGATTCGATATCATGCATTGGGTATAATTCATTTTTCCAATATATGGTACCAACTGCTTTTTGTAATAATTGTTCGTCTATTTTTGAAAATATTTTTTATTATTATTCATTGGATTGGTTTTTGTTTTGTTCAGTACAACTTGTAATAGAGTTATGTAGTGATCTGTAATTGTTGATGACATAGTGAGTGGTAAAATGTTATTGAAGTTTTGTTGTTTTGTTTTAATAAATATATGATCGAGACAAGATTCAGATCCATTTCTCGCTCTTGTTGTAGTATTAATTGTTGAATGGAAGCCGTACTCGCTCATGATGTCGAGATAATTTCTTGAGTCTTCAGTTTCTCTCAGTGAGTCGATGTTTATGTCACCCGCAAATAGACTGTAATTATGTTTATCTTTATCTTCATCTAGTAAATTATTGAGCTGGTCAAGGAAATCGTCGATTCGACTTGCTGGAGATCTATAGAATGCATATATGCAAAAAGTTAGCTTATCTACAATCATTTTTATTTTTAGTAATATACCTCCATTTATCTCAATTTGTTCATGGGAATGGTATGAGTTTGTTTGCACATGCACATAATGTTCAGATCCCACCAATAGAGACCATGATACAGTCGTGTACATCATATACCGGGACACCTCAGAGATTTTGTGATAGATGTGCAGGAAAAAAGAGCAGTGAAACTGTCATATTCGTATTTTGAGTTCGAACCGTTGTGTTCATTCCAAGTTCGTGGGGAAGAATTGTTATGTCCCCACTTCTTTGTATTCACCCGACTATCGTGATCATGCATCGACTACACTGAACGATGTGAAATGTGTGACATAAGACAAAGATAAGTCAATAGATAGTCATATAGGAAATACGTGCATTTATTTGGAAGCCACAATATATAGTTTAGGCTAATCTCGACTGAGGATAACAGAATTCTCAAGAATGATTGTACTGACACTATCAATCAGAACAATCACAATACTCTCCATTCTCATTCATACAGGGTCTCCTCAAAATATACCTACAAACTTCGAGGGGTGATAGGAGACATCAAAACAAGCATTTTTGTATACATAAACATGTGTTTGCAAACGTTGTCGCACTGTAGTTGAGTTCAACAAGGGCTGGTAGACAAGAAAGCGAAGAAAATCAAATTTCACAGTTATAGTTGAGAGGAAATGAAAGAGAATTGGCAACTTGGCGAATATACTCTCCTCAATCAAACCAAGAGATGGGGTAACAATACATGCTCGACTCACGACTGAGACCCAAGGCAGTCAATCCTTGGGGATGTGAAGATCTTCATCTGAAGATTTGAAAATTGCGTTCATACCCTCGTTACCCTACACCGTACAATTGGTGGCGCGGAACGATAACGCAGACACAGCTGAATATTGAAATACTAGAGGTTCGATACTGGACTATAACACCCTCGATATCGAAACAGATGAACTCTTCTTCTGATAGAAGTTATAGGAAGAGCATACCAGTGCTCCTAGTTTGACCTCCACATTTTGGCCAGAAAATTCAGCAGCAAGTGTGGGTTTCTACCAGTGGAATGAGTGGCTTTCCAATCAAGAAGATGCCAGAAAATTTGTGTCTCTCGATGCCAGGATATCTATCAATTATTCAGTATTGTAGCCGTGTAGCATTAATTAACGAGAAAGTTATGTCTAATACATGACCTCAACACATTCTCTTATAGCTATGATATATGTATTGCCTATTTCTTTGATCAATTTCAATTTGGATTGAATCCTCAAACTTGTTTTTATATTTTCCTCAAACAATCCGTTATGAGTTGCCAAATACTCTAATCGAACCTCGTATTGCATTATCGCATTCCATCATATATTGGTCACTAGTGCGACAACTATTCATGTCTTCAAGCACACGAGGTTTTTTTTGTGGTTGATCTACTAGTTCGGAATGAAACGACGAGTGAGAAAACAGTCAGAAGCGGAAAGAATGCGTGTCTATGACTGCTGAGACGATTTCACCGAACCATCTATGTCCGCTCTGTCCAAAAAGAATTAGCGTGATTTCTGAAATGAATCTTTCCTTATCATTCCGGGAAGATATCCTAGATATTTATCTAGTGTGTGATCGTGAAGAAATCCGCCAGCCCTTCAAACTACTATCCTATATACATACATGCATTCCTATTGTCCCATTTCATTGATTGGTTGCCTGATTTCGGTTTCTCATATAAGACCCCACCACACACACACACCACACTATACTGTAGATTCAATTGTTTTAAATATACTTGGCAGTCTTATACAGTAGTGGAAATATTCTGTTCTTGTTTTGACATGGTCATAACAGGAGGTTTCCATTTACGAGAACACGATAACAAAAGAGTTCTGAGAAGCACTGTGAGTTACATTCATATCGAATTGCTGGAATTGTTTGTCTATTCTAATAAACGGGATAATAAATGATACTCATAGCCTTGATGGATTTCAATGACTTGTATACTTCCTAAACGAAGGCTATTCAGAAAGCAATAGAACTCATTGATTTTTATTATTGATTAAAACTCTATTGTGGAGGAAAGGGAATCCTTCATCAGTGAAATTCAATCTCTGCATCACACCATATCGATGAAGTGGAAGATATATATTTATTGAAGAACTTTCCGCTCGGAAGCCAGAATGCCACGAAATCGATACAAAGTGGTGACAGAAAGAGCCGAAAGTTATTTTCTGTTCACTCGCAAGATTGAAAATGCAATATTTATGAGTCCATTGTTCCGGGTCAATCTACTTCCCAGTCTTGTCTGGACTGGAGCAATCGTGTCTATACTGGACATAGGAAGCTTGACTTGGATAATCGAATCACCAGATAGGAACTTTGGAGTGGATGGAGTTTGTGTACATTTTGATGGAATTATTATCCGACTACAAATGATCGAGAGTTGGTGGCTGTTTCTTGATCAACTATCGAACTCGACGACCCATTTTTGGTCAGAAAGACATGGACATTGGATATATTATTCGACAGTGTGTTGGAATGATACAACACTTCCTAGTGAATTATACAAGGTATATAATTCCGAATTTATTCTTCAGAAACGGTAAGAGAAAATCTCACAGAAAAGTTGGAAAAAAAGAGAGAGGAGATTATTGGAGCTATTTATTATCGAGATTACAAGACGTAACGGCTTGAAGGAAGGTTTCTGAATCATATAGATTCTGGTAATCATTTTTCGTGTTGGGGATAACGGATATTTGGTAGA
Source organism: Gastrophysa polygoni (assembly GCA_963576655.1). Taxonomy (NCBI): domain Eukaryota; kingdom Metazoa; phylum Arthropoda; class Insecta; order Coleoptera; family Chrysomelidae; genus Gastrophysa; species Gastrophysa polygoni. Next base: position 2,155,845 of record OY755092.1, read on the forward strand.
AGGCTAACAATGTGCTATATCTATGCCAATTTGAATTGAAGTGCCCACCTTTACCGATCATCTCATGGGGATAAAACACGTTGCCAAATCCGAGTACAAAACATATTGAGGATTTTGCATGTGAAATAATGTTCCCCCATATTTTCATCAGTTCATCTTATGTGGTCTTTGATTTATAGAATATCTGTATCACTGATTAGTCGAAACGCTCAGGCATTCCCAAGAGGAGAATGTTTTTGATATTAGGTTAACTTTCAAAGCATGCTCCACCACTTGGAAAGGCAAAGTTGCAGGAAGATGGAAATGAAACAGAGCCAAATATATGGTGTCGATCATACCCATTGAATTGTAATGAAATTATCATAAAAATCGTAGGCTTTCCAGGGAAACGAGAATTTTGGGGATATTCCTCATGTAACATGAAACTTGTTGGAACCATCTCTCCTCTCATCTTTCCGAAGTGCATCAATAGTCCTACGATTTTGATAGAAATGAAATCAGAATTGAGAATCTGAATTTGTTCTATCAGTTATAACTAGTTTGTGTCAGAAGCTATTGCACTATCACAAAGAAGAACTCCATTTATCTCCCAGATTATTTCTGTTCCACCATCAGATCGGAAAAAGACCGATGCCAAGGATTTCGTTCACATTGATAATTTGTGTACGCAGAAAGAACTGGGAGAACAATATTCAACGATGCCTTCCTATCGTTCGCTTTGGATGGAATTCAACTCATACATCGGATTCGGAAAGGAAGCTGCTGGAAATCTTGCCGAGTTGAATTCCTTCTTTGGTGCATAGAACAATATAGAATCGAAATATCGAACGATAAAATATAATTCTTGTGATCGATGAATGTTTCGTTGAATTTTCTGATTGAATCATTGTCTACTCCAAAGAACCAGTTTTAACCGATAGAATGACCTTCTACTGTTCCATACATTCTGAAGAGATTTTGATTCATGAACGGTTTCCAGGAGCTCTCTCTGCAAGGGGTATGTATCGAACATTTAAAACCGGAATTTATCGGCTTAACTCTGACAGCTCGTAAGATGTCACTCTCCATTCATTGTGATCACGATCAAATCTCGATAATATGCGAAAACGCCGATACCCCACTGACGACGTATTCGACATCAATCGGTTGGCCAACTTCCTGTCATGAATCATTCGATGGCGTTCGAGCAAAGTGTTTAGGCCGCTTTAGGAAAATCCATCGTTTATTCTTCGGTCACGAGTCCGTTGACAAGCGATTCGTTTTTGGGGGCGACGCGAATTACCAGCCATTTGCGGAGATGCAAATCCGTTTCGATGACCGAAAAACGAGAGGACGGCGACCACCGGCCGATTGCTATTGACGTCGGACGATTTGCGGCTGTTTTCTCGACGCGGTTCGATGGGATCTGTTCGAGATGAATCTACTTTTCATATCTCAACTCAACTCGGTTACTCGAGAGCTTCTCCATTTCTATAGATGTTGATCTTGCTCATTTGATCGAATCAGAGTCTCAGTCATCATTCATTGTGTATCCTGAATATTTCGATGAATTCGATTCCTATCTGTATATCGATATTTTGGATATTCCTCTTAACGATTGCTATGAAATCGGTTTTCTTCTTGTTGATCTTGAGTTTAAAGAGATTGCTCATTTTAGATACTCTATTGAACATCATCTGCATAGTGGAGATTACTGATTATTGATTTTGATGCCTCTTTTATGCCCTATGTTCACATGAAGTTTTCTTCCTATGTCTGGTCCCTGAAGCCGCTGGTGAAGTACTCCACACTATTTTCGGCACACCCTGTATAGGGATGGCTACCATCAGTGAAGTACTTGACCAACTATGGCGGAAATATTTGACGCTTCTAGCCTTCGATCATTGAACAGACTAGATAAGTAATCCACACCCCTGGCAATACAGTTTGTTTGGAAGCAACATCTATAGTATCTATCTTTGTCTAAACAAGGATAGCAGAACCTGATTCTCCCAGCAACAGTGCCGTGTGTTGTCAGAGGGGGTCGAATTTATTATTAATTCATGATGTAACCAAATTGAAAATCCGTAACAATTTAAGTGGTACTTTTTAGCATTTCTTGGAGGGAAAATGAACATCTTTATACCTCCTTCACATTGTTACGAGAAATTCGAATACATACAATCCTATGGTGATTTTTGTAACTTGCTTGTAATCAATAAACTTATTATGACCACGTTACAATATACTTACTATTCAGTATACAGTTGTCTACTTATACTTCATCATAAATAACGTTCAATTTCGATAATGAACATTTATATCTTTGACGATCAGTGACAGTGCATGTAAGTATATTTACGATTCCTGAGTTCAGTACCTACTAGTGCAAATGATTTTCAAAAAAGTGAAAAACTCGTTTTCAAGGTAAATAGATATGATTGCATATTTGAATGTAATTTTCAAATCTAAAGATGAAACTTGTTTATATCACGATATTTCACGATATCGTCAAAAATGAAGGAGGTTTCATCTTGAGCAGAATTCATATATTTTGACGCAAAAAATTGATGTCTGATTATTTCATTTCATGTAGATAAATGAAAATCGATAATGAATATGTGTTGACAAGTATTATGACGGAATGTTATATCAACAATAAAATCATGAAAAACAACCATGGATAATCACACAAATAATTTATTGATTTTTAAATAGGATTGTTTCTGTTAACATACTTCTCACTCTAACTTCCGTTGAATCTTTCAATTTATTTGCCTCATGATGAAGTCTTACAGTGAAATATTTCTCCAAATTAGTTTGACTAGTTCCAAAAACAGTCAACGGTAAATTTCTCATTGTTGTGTGTAGAAGAAGTATAGAAATATCCTTATATTTTTTGTATCAGAAATATTAATTGAGTTCATCATTATTCTCAGTGATTTTTCAGCAGCTTCGCATTCTTTGATTACAAATAAGGAAGCATTTATCAGTGCTACATATTTTACCACAAGACACTGTCGCAGCTGACCTATGGGTATAATCAATATAATCTAATCAATTCAATTTAAATTCATTTTTATCCATTCCATTTGGGAAAATGCTTCAAAATCTCGAATGATACGGCAATGGTAACTCACCTATGAAATGACGTGTTTTGATCGCCGGTTCGAATTGTCTTTAACACACCTCACAACGTCTCACCATTATATCAAATCACCAATGATTTATGATGAATTCTGAGTACAACAACTGAACACAAGTTGAATAATATCGATAAATCAAAACGTAAATAATGACAGATACCAAACAAAGCAATAATCGCCGTCGACTGTCAATATCAAATTGCGGTGTTGCAACTTTGAGCAAAAAGTATTCACGATACCCATGCTGGTCCTCGAGCCCCCAAGAAAGTAAAATTGCTAAGTCTCAGAATAATGTAGCAATCTTCTATTAATCAGAACTGATTCATAATCGTCATGACTCAAATTTATTATTATATTTGTGCATTGAACTACATGAATTCATAAAGGACTTTAAATATTATGGACTATTAATCACTTCTTGATGGTTGGATATGACAACATTGGCGACGATTGGGTACTAATATTATGATAATTCTGGGAATTCATGTTAGCATCAGAATATTTGTTTTGTGATCCTTCTAATGGGTTTGTTGTTCGGAGCTTCTAGCAAAAATTGACGAACCTCCCATGCAAGGTTGATACAGGAGGGTGAACCAACTCTTGTTCTTCCTTTTCAAAACCTTTCAGAAAAGCTAACTGAGGCCGCACCGCTCTAGTAGAGATGGCACTACGATCGTCGATCCTGTAAATTCAAATACGCTTCACCTGATATTGACGGATATCTGACAGTGATGGATAGCTTATGGTTCAAATCTTGTAATCATGTGGAATTTCGATTTCAAACTATAATATCCAGACTTTTTGAGATCTATAGATCCAAGACCGATCCAAGAATCCTTGGCCTTGGCCATCACACTTTCAATATTCTCTGTCCTTATGAGCTCTTTCGAATGGGTGAGACTTATCTGAATCGAATACGTCATCTTCCTTTTCAAGACTCAGTGCTGATTCTGATATTGGATTCTGTCGATCATTCTCGGAGGATTATCGAAGTTGCTAGTTTCGAATATTTCTTCGAATTTCTGAACTGTCACTGATTCTAGAAGCTCATCTCACCAAGAAGATGGAAATGCTCCGAATTCATGTCGAGGATCCAGAATGAGAACTATCCAGTACATTGAATTAGTTTCGTTATAGTGTTTCAGTATTTCATCTCTCCGAGTATTGAAGAAAGTTTTTTGAAGATTCTCAGATACTAACAAAATCCACTGATCAGAACCCATTCCTTATCTGATATTATACAATCACTCACATTCTCAATGTTATCGCGAAATGAAGTTGGAGCATTCTCAACACTTTATCAACATGTTTGATCTCGAAAATTCGATTCCATTTTGTAGGTACATCTAATGTCAGCAAGGTTGCATTTGCTCTGAGTTTTTTCACAAGGTTTCGATATTCACTTCTGTATTAGTAACATTTATAAAACTCTCGACTTCGATCTCAGTATCCAAATACTCCAAATCCTCTCAGATGTCTGAACTGTTTCGATTTGTTTCGACAACTTCCATAAAATCCTTGACAGCTTAGTCTAGGATGATACAAAGAATGCATCATTGTGAAGTTAACAGTCGCATTATCAGTTGTCACACCTTGACTACAGTCCAGCCATACCAATATGGCTTTCCTCAGCAGGCACAAAGTCTGATACTGAATGTTCCAATTCTTGTCCACCAAGTGAGCTGAGATGCCATAATAGCCCTCCAAACCGATTGATGACAACTCATCACTAGTCAACGAAATTTTTGAGCAACTTGCTTTCAGTGAGCTCGTTACAAAATTTTTCATTACCTCACATTTATGTTTGATTATTCGTTTCAAGGTATTACTACCAGACAGAGCCACTTCTAGATTCGAATATACAGATATGTTTTTGGTAATATCATTTCCGGAGGAATGGAATGCAGATACTTTTGTCGTTATGAATTCCATGAGTAGTTTGTCACCAACTTATTCGTTCAAGATAATCACAATATTTGATGGAAGGTTTGTCAATTTTTGCTGGGAGCGTCGAATATTTCCGCCAGAGTAAGTAGACGGTTGAAATAATCTGAATGTAAGCAAACTCTGGATTATCATGTCGAGTGGTTCGTCGATGGATCAACACGTTTATGAAAATTCTCTCACTGAGTTTTCGAAAATACGAATGTTTGGTAGCTATCAACTCTCACCTGAAAATGAGTGATGTTTATACACGAGTAGGTCCTACAGATTGTTACCAATCATAAAATTAACATCTGATGAGTTGAATTCAATATACTTCAAAACCATAGAAATGATATACAATACTTTCGAATTTCCCCCCTCTCGCCAATTTCTGTTCTTTCGAGAGCATAAGGGAACGTTCATAAGTGTACCAAATTTGAGAGCGATATCTCGAACCGTTCGAGAGATACCGAGTAAACATACACTCACACTCCCCGACAAACATGCACGAAAAGGCACTATTTTGCTAGGAGTTTTTTTTGCTCAAATTATGTTATGATTGAGATCATCTGGAGCCACTCTAGGAAATTGAGAATTTCTTCGATACGATACTTGTACTTTCCACTATTGTGATATGGAGGTGATAAAAAATATTTCATGGGAAATTCGTGCACATAATTTGAAAGAGTGTTCTTGTGTTTCTCTCGTATTCATTATTGAGGGTTCTGTGACGTACACTGAAGTGAGTATTATGTAAACTCTGAGTATACAGTATCCCACCTAACATTTTCTTCACTTTGACTTTGGTTTATCCCATCTCAAAAACTGGTACTTCCACGTCCACTTGACGCAGAACATTGAACTTCGTTCCGATTAGACATTCCTCCCAAAATCTTCCAAGATCTTCACATTTTGGTGAGTCAAGACGAGATATGTGGTGTGAAGAAACCGTCAAGAGAATATTTTTCTGAATATTTTGATTTTTTCTCGAGCCAAGATGAGAAGTAGTTAGGAAGACCTATGCCTGGCCCCAGAAGCCACCGGTGAAGTACTTCACACCATTTTCGATACAACCAGCATAGAGATAATGATCCAGAGTTCCCAGCATTCAGATTATTTCAACCGACTACTTACATTGGCGGAAATATCTGACGCTTCCAGCAAAAATTGACGAACCTTCCATCAAATATTCAATCACAAGAATTGACGAACCTTCCATTCGATATTCGATCACAAGATGTTTGGGAATGAAATTCGACTTCATCTGACCAGTTCATCGATTTGAAAATCGGCAGTCATACCAACCTTTTTGGTGTCATTTGCCGACCTATGTTCACATGAAGTTCTCTTCCTATTTCTGGTGCCAGAAGCCGCTGGTGAAGAACTTCACACTATTCTCATCTCAATGGGAGAATTCTCATATACGTGATTGACTCTGCCAGCAAATATTGACGAATATGCATCAATATGCAATATGCACGAATATGCAAATATTGCATCAAATATTCAATCACAGGATGTTCAGAAATTAAATTTGACTTCATCTGCCCAGTACATCGACTTGGAAATTGGCATCCATACCAACCAGGTATAAGTGGAACAAATTGGACCTGGTTCGGGTCATATCTGTCAGGACATCGCCAGGTTGTGAAAACACCAAGTGGACAGTCTGATCTAAGTGACATAAAACATGGAGTACCTCAGGGGTCTTTTTTAGGACCAAGATTGTTTTCAATTTATTTAAATGACCTAATAACCATTGACATCGCGGACGATTCACTGTATTTGCCGACGATACCACTATTATATGGAGTCATAAAGAAATTAATCAGCTATCAGATATGATGAAAATAGATATTAGAAAAATTCAAACCTGGTGTAACGCGAACTATTAATGCTTCAACCTAAACAAAACAAAACTAGTTACTTTCGAATGTGTACTAGACGATTTAGAATTGGAGAACCGCTACATAGAAAACAAAGAGCACTCTAAATTCCTAGGAATTTATATAGACAATAAATTGAATTTCAAAGAACATGTATTTCATTTGAGTGAAGAAGTTTCTAGTGAATTTTATGCGATTAGAGTAATATCTAATGAACTAAGGTATACTACGGCTAGAATAGCTTACTTTGCATTGATCGAATCTCATATTCGCTATGAAATAGCTTTCTGGGGCCATTGTAATATACAGTTACTTAATACGATATTTGCTCTCCAGAAGAGGTCGTTGAGATACCTTACAAAGTCTAAATTCAGAGATCACTGCAAGCCTTTATTCATCAGCCACAAAATATTGACTGTCACCTGTTTATACATAATGGAAACAGTATGCTCTATTCATAAGAACAAAACTAGCTTGTACACTCCCGGAACAAATTGTCATAGTACTAGACAGAACCATATGCTTCATCTACCCATTCCAAAATTTGCTTTGACTAAACATTCTCTGATTTATGAAAGTATTGAAGTATAAGTCAAAAGGAGTTAACTTTCAGCATGGCCCAATATTAAATAGGAACCTTGTCTCGATTAGCCGATCAGAGAGGATACCCTCATCCTGACTCAATAAAAGGAAGCATAGGAATAAAAGGTAGAGATATTGCAAAACTGGATCAGACTATATTCATGATCACTGACAAGACATTGTCATCAGCTGGACTCAATTTGATCCTGTCTTATTATATCTCTAGGTTTTACTGTGATGAAGACCATCATGACATCAATAGATACAGGTTGGCAGCCACAGTAGCGGGAATCATTGGAAATTGCAGTGACTATAAATCAATATCTCCTTGGCAGGTCATGCTAACTACTTTCAAGACAGCAGGAGTCAACCTCCAGATAAAAACCATGTCATTTAGAGATTTCAAAGCTCTGGTCAAGGAGGACGAAAGATTGAGAGTTCTTAGACAACTGGAATGATGACATCGGATACATGTTGTCCTCTACACAGCTTCCTCTGATATATACAGGTGCCATAATATTAGCTATGTTCAAAAACCTAAATATCAACAACTTTGTACCATGGTTTCCAAAAAGGGTGGATACCTTCTCAGGGACATTAGGAGATGACTACACCCCGCAAAATACAAGCGAGGGAACCCTTACTCAGTTTTGCCAGCTTCAGCGGTTGCACGGCGTGGCTTCAGCTTATCACGAACTTAAAAAACGATCGTACTTCGAGAAAGTATCATTGGGACAACAGCCAGCAAATTATTGTTCACTAGTATTTTCAGAAGTACACCATCTCCTACGAAGGCATGAGATCAATCATTTAACAATGATATACACCTTCATTTTAGAGTAATGTCCTGAATTCCTGGAGACTCCTGTATTAAGAGGATCAAAGGATAGATATGCTGCGGCGATCAAAGAGCTTCAAGAATACAAAAAAGAAGACATGATGTATGTGAAGATTCATACGAATGAGAATGAGTGTGCCGCACTGAATGGCAGAATCTTCACCCATGCAACCATAGTGGCAACAGCAATCGCCCAATTTGTTAACTCGACCTACAAGAACTATTACCAAAACAATAGCGGGTCTAGTACAAGAACCAGAGGGATTGTGACTTTGTCAATAAGATACCAATTCTTCAGACAATGAAGCATATTTTGATTGATTGATTTGATTGATTTAACCTTTTTGGTGTCATTTTCCGACCTATGCTCACATGGAGTTTTCTTCCTATGTCTGGTCCCAGAATCTGCTGGTCAAGTACTTCAAACTATTTTTGGGACACCCTATATATAGATAGGTACCTGAATTCTGCATTTTCCAAAACTCACTAGGAAAATTTTCATGTACGTGTCGATCCATCAGTGAATTTATTTGATTGATTTAACCTTTTTGGTGTCATTTTCCGACCAATGCTCACATGGAGTTTTCTTCCTATGTCTGGTCCCAGAATCTGCTGGTCAAGTACTTCAAACTATTTTTGGGACACCCTATATATAGATAGGAACCTGATATCCGCATTTTCCAAAATTCACTAGGGAAATTTTCATGTACGTGTTGATCCATCAGTGAACTACTTGACAATAATCCAGAGTTACCTTACATTCAGATTATTTCAACAGTCAATAAAGTATGGCGGAAATATTTGACGCTTCCAGCAAAAATTGAAGAACCTCTGATTTGATCACAGGATGTTGGGAAATGCAACTACATCTTCCCAGTTCGTCGTCATGACATTCTTGGTGTCATTTACCGACCTGAGTTCACATAGAGTTTTCTTCCTATGTCTATTCCCAGAAGCCGCTGGTGAAATACTTCACACTATTTTCGGCACACCCTGTTCAGGGATAGCTACCAAACATTCATATTATATTCATATAAATATCACTGCGCTCAGAATGATACCTCCAGATACCTGGAAGAGAAACTCTTTATTTGCCAGTGACACTCTGTTCTTCGATATTTTTTTGGAAATTCAAATATATTTAATGAAAACGAAACTTATACTCACCTATCTAAGTGGACATTTCGGAAACGAATCTGTTCCCGTTTTCAACATAATTAGAATACTTCCCTCGGAATTGTTCAAATGTTTCCGTTTTTTCGACTGAAAAGTGACAATTTGGCAGACGGAAGGAATTCTGGTTACAAAGAGTTTCATTTAGTATTGACTCTGCCATTCTCATATTCAGTTTCGAGAAGTGTATGCCAAATTCCATCTATATCAACTGAACAAGAACCATCATCATTTCCTTCTTTCAGAAGAAGGTAACCATACTCTTCGATTTTTCGTTTTCGGTTGTTGTCTCCTTTTCCTATGATCTCAATATCAATCCAATCGGCCATACACAACGACTTCGAAAGTAACCAACACGAATAACAAATGATATCTCATACATTCCCGAAATATCTGGGGAAATTAAACGTATTGGTGACAAGTTTGGAGTGAAAACAGTGTCCAAGACAGTGAATTCATTGAAAACGATTTCGACTCATGAAATAACAGACAACAGAGATCAATGAGATCAATCATAAAAAAATTGTATGCACAGTATACCATGTGTAGAAAATATACTGGTGAAACTAACAGGCCTCTATCAGTAAGGATGAAAAAGCATAAGAACAATGTGAAGAAAAGATATACTGACAAATCAAAATTAGCTGAACATATCCTCACTGAAAATGGGCAACAGGTGGCCGATTTGAGTAATAATAATATCATAGGAAAAGAAGACAACAACCAAAAACGGAAAACCAAGGAGCTGCTTGCATTTTCCTGAACGGAGACAATTTTATTGCTTCTCGTTCAGTTGATATAGATAGAACTTGGCATCCGATTCTCAGAACTGAATATAAGAACAAGGTGTCACTGACAGAAAGAAAATCCTCTCTTGGAAGTGTGGAGGTTGAATTTCAAGCGCAGTGATATTTCGGAGTAGATCAGGAATCTGTCCTTACCACAAATATATTGAGATAATTTTTAATAATTACTCGATTATTTTTCAGAAGAGCTGAAAAATGAGCTACTGGGAGAATTTTCATGTACTAGTCAATCCATCAGTGACCAACTTGACAATAATACAGAGTTTCCTCACATTCAGAAAGGGAAACCAATAATGGTCGAGGAAAATCGTTTGAACAAGCTACTAACTCTGGCGGAAATATTTGACCCAATGTTCACAGCAAGAAATGAACACTTGATTCGACTAGTTCGATGTGTCTACTGCTCAGAAGTGAAAGCATAATTCTATTCTTTTTTCGAATCATTCAGCAATATATTTCATTACGGTAACACAGAATCAGATATCATTATACACATTACATTCATTGAAATTACTCAGAAGTCAAAGAGTCGTTAAAAATATATTTGTTTGGTCAATTTCATTTTTTATGTGAAGCCTTCATTATTTTAAGATGATACCACAGATCAAGAATACTTTTCAATCGACAATTTGTTAATTGTCATTCATAAATTCTTCAGGGTGAAATATTTTCTATTTTCATTTGCACTGAAACTTCAATCTAGATATTTTGTAGCTTTGAATGAGTGGCTTTTTTGAAGCGAACAATGATTTCGTCAATTAACGATCACAACTATTATAATCATGTGTAATGAACATCAAAAATACATACCAGTCAAGATTGATTGATAGGGTCAACCAAGAGTAGAGTGTGATAAGAATTTGTCCATTCGCGTTCAAACTTCGAACCGTATCTTTTTTAGAGGAGATAGGAACGATGCAGACGGCACAAGTTCATCGGTAGGCACTATGGGATCATTCAGTCGACAACTCAAATATCATTTTCATTGATTATGAGGAGGTTGGAAAAGTGGGGACGCCACTCAAATTTGCTATTATAAGATTTCAGAATGATTTTTCGAGAATTTGAGACACCAAATAATTACCTTTACTGATGTTATGAGCTCAGAAATATTTCGAATATACCTCAGATGTTATCGAGTGTGCCATTGATGAACGTACAAAAACAACGTTCGATCATTTTCTCGAACTATTTACTAGTCAGCTGATGATGCAGGACACGGAACATGTGGATATACAGGTTGAAGGAGTGGACGTATGTAAAATATCCAGTATCAGAATTCTGAATTTTCTCAAAACATTTCGCGTTATGATAGGATTACCTGATAGATTGAAAGTTCATATTTCCTAAGTAGTCGTACTGCTGGAAGAAATGTATTCATTACCTAATCAGCGTATAGTACTATGTGGTAGGGTGGTTAAATAGGAGAAATGCTCATTCCGTGAGCGATGAAGTGTAAGGAATCACATAAATACATACATACCCAGTCAAAATTAAATTCTGAAAAATGAAAATCTGATCATCACAAATTATCATCTACAAAAACCTGTTGTTGATGACTTCTACTTCACCAATGGAGGAAGAATCGGCAGGGCTGCCAGCACCACTATCCAAGGTGGCATATCAGCAACAAGACCATATCGAGAGGGCATTCCTGGGACCAACCAGGCATGGTTTAATGGTCCACGCTTGTTGCCGTGATCAGTTCTTTCGACTTGAGGAATAGTCGTCAAAGATGGAAGCTCAGAAAAATAGGAATAAACACACCTGTATGTCAAAACCGGGTAGGACCCAATTTGCAAAATCTGGAAAGGCGCTGGTACAGAAGAACAAGAAATAACGATTCTCATCCGAATAAATCACCTCCAAAGGAGGGATGAGGTTGAAAAATCATTCTGTGAAATTCTGCGCCACATGGCGATGTCGTTGTTCTGGTGTACAAATCGGCAAATGCTGCTGTAATCTGAGATATCTCACACTACAACCAGGATGACCTTTGGAGATCCAGATCAGAACTTCCTCTGCTGCTCTCACACCCAAAATCAACAAACCACCACACTGTTCACCAGTCTACAACGCAATGACCAAAACCCGATATCAGATCTCTCTACTTGTCGTTCGAAGAACTCTCATTGACCCAGTTCTCACTGAAGTCACTAGACCATGGTTAAGGAAATAATCCATCGAAAGAGATAGCATATGTTGACAGGATGAATCAACAACATTGATTCAGAACACGAGATGTAACGATTATTCAGAAATATGAATAATTTTGAAACGAAAAATGAAGTAGTGGAATTTTACATGCTGAAAACTCAAATGAAGATATCCTGTTGATTAGAAAAATAGGATCCACTGGAATAATCATTTATTCGATTACTCGCGAGAATTGGATCCACACAATAAAAATGATTCATGAAAATATGTATCGTTGGTCCAACAAATATTCTTCCACTGTTCAAGGGATCGATTGAAGACAAATCATTCTTTGAAAAATATGTTCCCACTTTCTCAACTTCAATTCTATACTATACTCTCTACTCTCACTCAACTACTCTACTTATATTAACTTATCTAATTTTTGTGATTGAGAAATCACTCCATCATCGTCGTCTACCTCTATACTCTATCTATCATCACATCTATCACAAGATTCATCAATTATGAAACAAAAATTTCTGTTAACGTTTGCCTAGTACCTTTTCAAGATCATCATCATCAAACATGGTTATAAACATATTTCTCGTCATGATTATAATGATGATAATTGAGATGATTTCGAGAATAATAACAAGTTTGATTTTCTCCTCGAATGTACGTATTCCATTATATTCCGATGAGAAGAGCGCTTCCGAAAGAATAATTTGAAGAAAAAAAAAATTTCAATCGTGCCGTATATGTGGCTTGACTATATGACGTCCTTCCAAAAACGTTGAAGCTTTCACGTAGTTTCAGTGAGGCAGAGAGAAAAGGATGAGGCGAAGGAACTACTCTACTCCTATGTACAACCTTGTTGTACTCGGTGGTATACCCAACTTCCTGATATTAGATGTTCACGCATCGATAGTATTGCCCCGATATATTTCCAAGGTATTTATCATCTTTCGTTGGGCTCTAATGGATATTAATTTTCATGGGTATCATCGTTGGTGCGGTTATTGGGCTCTGGAAGATATTTGCCGTACGTGAGAGTTCGTTCGACCCTAATGTTTCACCAGGAGGTAGATCGCAAGGGTAATCTATCTCCCATAACACGTACAGGGTGTATAATTCGGGACAGTCACACCCACGGAGACACGTGAAACGTAGGAACGTAATTATGTAGGATCCGTATTCTATAGGAACCGTAGTTCATAGGACCATATTCCGTGGGATCGGTAATTCAAAGGAACCGTAATCCATAAGGACAGTATTCCATAGGTATCGTATCTCAAAGGGACCTTATTTTATAGGAACCGTATTCTGTAGGAATTGGTTCGATAATTCATAAGATTCGGAACAAAACTCATTGATTCGAATATGAATAATCCACCCTACTGTCAGTGAGTACAACATAAAATTGATAGCAGGTTTGGAGGATGTCAAAATGGACGTTATCTAATGTCCCTAGGATAGCATAAGACCATGTGCGCAGTTGATTGGAATTTTTGTGATCTCTTATAACTCAACATAAAACCACGCATTTCCGCCGCGTTGAATTTGAGATAACAATGATTGTTTTTCAATCTTCAGCGAAACGTTGTGAAATGCTTTTGAACAAGAATACCAGTGGCATTGAAATTGGAATTTTCCTGATTTTCCGAGAGAATTTCATCTGGAGAATTTCGTTTGTAATGAATGTCATCTCACTAGAACTTGTTCCAATGTATCGGAAATGAGATATCATAATTCGAGGTTTGCATATTTCTCGGACAAACTTCGATATTGTCAATGATGATGATGTCATTTTCAACTGAGACCTTCCATTTTCGAATGGTGTACATTCACACGATGATGAACAGAATACAAGGGTATCTTGATCAACAGTTACTAATTACTGAACGTAGCGGAAATGGATATTGGAAAAATTACTTATTGCGGATCCGATGGATTTCCAATCCTATGAGATACGTTCCAACGTTTCACTTCCCTACAGAATAAATCGCTACATATTACTGTCCGATGATATACGTTCCGATGCTTCAAATTCCTTTATATAACCGATCCTAAAAATTACGATTCCCACACAATTCAATACAAAACAGTTTTATATACAATGTACAATTGGACAATGATTCGAATGGAAAGTCTCCATGCGACTATACCAGAGAGTTCCAAATATTTCCACACGTTCAATATATTCAGGACAAAAAGTAACTTTTCTTTCGAAAGAATCAGTATTGTTCATACCTCCTGTTCCACAACCAATGTTTCGAATTCTCGAATAGTACTGGTTTATTTTTTCTCATCTTGATTCGTCATGATTTCAATACTCACTTGCGAACAATATCAAACTGAGTCAAAAAAATCCCACAATATGTTCACAACATATTATATGCCTGAACTTATATGATACTGAAGGAAACTCTGTCAAAAGTCTCGTGGATAGGTACTGTTGAAGTTGGCAGTTCACCTTCTTTTCAATTTTCAATTAATTGGAATCTTCGATGGATATTTCAGCCAAACGCTCTCCACAACAAGAAGAAATAATCGGATAGCTCTCCAAATCGCCGGAGATCTTTTTGAAGGAACTCAAGATCTCTAGACAAGACAGAATTTCCCGCCTCGGGTGCAGAATCCAGCCACAAGATTTCCATGGGTATATCTGTACTAAGTGCGTTATAGGGTGACAATTGTGGTCGATATATATGTCCTTGATACAGTGAAACTCAGATGAATCTTCAGATTGACGTTTTATGAATGTGGGTTGACTGATAAAATATGGAATTAGGAGATTATCATGTTATCGCCTTGGCTTATATCGTCGTAGGGCATCATGAACGTCCAGTGCATTATAAAAATACCATTCACGAGTGAAAAATGAAGAGATATGACAAAAATTCGTAACTTAGACAAACCAGACGAGCTCAAGCTGGTCACCCCTACACTGTCAGGCTCGAGACCTGTCGAACATCGCTATACCAAGCATCATTCATCAATAGAACGGCAAAGTTGTGGAATTCTTTGCTTAGTGAAGTCTTTCCTGATGCTTACAACCTCCAAAATTTCAAGAAAAATTCCAACACCTTCCTTCTTTCCCAAAATTCCACCGCTGGCTAACACGATGTTCCTCGAACATCATAGGTTTCCCTTTCGTGTTGTCCACAGATAAAAAAAAAACTTGGCTTCTGAAAATCAGTGAGTGCAGCGAGATAGATGAGGCAAGTTTCTCTGGTCGTGAATAATGGGACGTAAAATGTCGTCGGTAGATGGACAAAGACAAATCATCCAATCTTCCTTACTCTTACAGTAAAATAATGGATCCATTGAAAATATAACTGAATTTGGAATTGGCTCGATTACCTTCATTCGGTACATAAATACTCAGGAGAAATGTCATATTCTAATTCTTAGAATTCAAACATTCTCCATTGAATTCTGTTTTTTTTTTCTGAATTCAAGTGATTTCTTTCAACTCAGAATATATCCTATGAATCTATAGTCCCTCTAATGAATTGTTATGAAAGACGAGAATTGTGTATTTCAATGATATTCCGAAATTTTGAACTTTTTTTTTCTGAGATGAAACTTGTGACAAAGTTTTTTTGAAGTCAACTTGAATTCAGTTCTCGAGCAGAGACTTTTTTCTTTGGATTTAGATTTGTCATCTGAATCCAGAGAGGTCGCCTCTGAGAATTCATTTTCGAAATCGAAATCAAAAGTTTCCTATTTGATTTCGCATATTTTTATTCCAATTAAATCTTATTCCTTTCATTTAAGACTACATTTCTTGATTTCAGACTCTTTTCATCGGATCCAGTCTTCAATCATCGAATTTTGTCTATTTTCTTTCATCGTGCTCAAACTTCTTCACTGTGCAAAAATAATTCTCAGCTTGGAACTCTGTAAACATCATGAATGGAGAGGCAGTTCTGTTCGATGCAATGACCTCGTATATTTTCAAAAAATCCATACGTCGGACACGCCGTTTTCCGCACGGCCAATCTCTTTTCACGAACTTCTTTCGGAGCTGTTTTTGTATTCAGGCGATTCGCGGCTCATGGCTCATTCAATAAATTATCTTTTCATTATTCTCTACCGCCTGCCGATCTGATGAAAAGACATTATTGAAATTTTGGTGCTAACTAAATTATTTTGGATGATATCCAGGAATCAAATGGAGCTAGAAAAAACTGAGAACCATTTCGTTGGATGATATTTTCCTATGCATTCATTACGTATTTTATTCTGATCATTGATCAACTTCGAAAACTCTCAAGTGGTTGGTGATAGTGACTGATCATGAAAAAATTAGTAATTTGAATTCGAGGGCACTGATCTTACTCACCACTGGTTCACCGCGATACTCGGTAATAACTTACAGCCGGTCAAAGGGCTCTTTCTTTTCACGACCTGTCTCAATGGTATGATGTTTCTGTACGTCCAAGACACAAATCAATCCAGAATTTTTAATTATTGTAGTGAGCACAGGTCAATAGTCACAACATACTAGTTCTACCGTTTTCGGCAGTTGGTTTGTCTTGGATATTCTTCAGATTCCCCAATTTACTGACGCGAAAGCCGTTCAGTCTCTTTGAGTAGGAATCATACCCTTAAAACAAAATGTATGAAGCAAAAATCATTTATTAAGGTATATTCCAAGTACTACCACTAACTCGAGCTTTTTGCCGTACCAATCAATGGAAGATCACGAATTGGCGGTTATGTAGAGAAACAATTACTTAAAATACTGTCTGTAGATTTCTCGAGGAGGTGGTACATTTATTTTCCAGCTTTTTGTGGGAATTTCTCTCCTCGTTTCTGAAGAATGAAGTAGAAGTTATTGAAAATTATTCCAATATATTTGTAGTGAGGACCGATTTTGTGCCCCAAAATGTCACTGCGCTTGAAATTGAACCTTCAGAAAATCTCCGTTACAAATAAAATTATGATAGAATTCATGTGCTAAGTCAGGTTTCATTAGACTTCTTGTTCAACCAGTGTCAATAAGAGAATTTGCATTCAATTCGGGAACGAATATGTATGATAAAAAATTTGCTTTGAAAAGATTGATGTTCATCATGTCTGAGTGTTTGAATTGCGTTCTGTCTGAAAATTTTGAGATCCTTGATTCGATGATGTGGGTTGACTGAGTGAATGTTGATTCATTTCTTCATTCGAAAAATCGAAATAATCATAATCATATCGGCCACTAACATTTGCCGACAATTTGTTGATACAGACCGGTGAAACGTGATTCTTGTCGTTAATACGGTTAGGCAAAGCCAACCGACTGAGCCAATCTCCGAAAGCGGAACGCTATGTTTTAAAAAGCACAAGTTACTACTGTAGAAATCATTCACATGTATTGCAATTGAAGGAAATCATCAAATGAACGATGCAATTGATTTTATTGAATGAATGTGATGAGACGACAGCCGGCTATTCCAATGGCGGGGGTGGATGTGGCTTCCCATAACTCAAGCACCCATCACTTGATATCAATGAAATCAATCACATCAATGAGTTGGAGCGGTAATTCAATCGGATGCAAAGTTGTATACTTTGATATGGGGAATGTATGATATCCAATCAGTATCGTTTCCATATTTTTCAATAGAAGCCATGGAAAAATAGATATTCCCCATATATCTCAATCTCCACGCTTTTATGAATAAATCTTTCGATTATGATCCACCAGTTTTAAAACACAATTTCAGGTACGTGGAAATAGTTTGAAATCACTCTATTTGAATAATTTGAGGAAAAACACGATTCGACTCGAACCGTTTTGATTATTCTCGGTATTGTGAGTCGTGATCAAACAGCTTTGGTTGGCATTTTTTACTGATTTCCAGACTGATGAATAATACGCAATTTCACTCGCAAATTGGAGTGGATGGAAATTTCGCTGGACAATCACGATAGGCGTTGGTCAAAAAAACCGTGGATAATAGTTTAGATAATAGATTGGCGAAGCCGATAGTCTCTCCACCTGACCGAAATTGATTCCGACTCTTTCGATGTCGGACAATTCATTGACAGTTATTTCACTGTCTTGCCTGAATGCATAAAGTTAAATGCCACATGAGACAGGTGAATGTTGCGTTCTGTCAGCTAGGATTTTCCAAAGTTTATGGAGATCTAGACTACTCAATTTTTCATAATATACCGGGGGACCACAAGGAATCGTATGCCCTTTGATACGCAAAAATAAACGTTTTTTCATGATGAATCCATGTGTACTACTTCTGGATTCAACCGAAATTGCAGAAATAGATGCATAATGATTCAATCTTCTTGGATTGAAAATGGAAGAGATATATAACAATGGGATCGATTGTTCTAATGAACTGTTTGGTAAGGATCACTAGTGCTATAATGACTAACGGATCTGAGTCAAATTACCTTTCACATAATACAAGGTCATTGTCCTTGTGCAACTTTATTCTTGAAGGAAAATCGATAAGGGTTATATCATTTCTGGAGATGATTGATGGAGTGTGAATCGAAGGTCTGGAAATAAAACTCCTGGAATGATTCCAATTATGTATTAGGTTTTTTCATCCAATACATTTATATCGATTCTACGAGAATATGTTATTTTTGACTGTAATTTCTGTGAGGAATAGTAACAGGTATCGTTGTTACGATCGTTTAAATTGATTGAGCACCAAAATGATGATGAATACCCTTGCCAATCGAAAATCGAGTGAATGCTTCCAATTGAATATTCTCATTATTGATATGACCCTAACTGGGCCTTATTTCACTTTGAAAAGTTCCTTGTATGAATAGTTAACGATACATTATTTTCAATTCGAATTTGATTGATGGATGCATTATTTGTCATTCGGTGTTTTTCAGCGAATAACATATTCTCTTCTCGAATTCAATCTCATTCGAAAATAATAAAAAATATACCAAAGTATGAAATATCAAGGAAAAATTGAATTGATAAACCTATTTTCGATAACCTATATGTATATCTAATCAATAGAAAATTAATAAAATCTATTGGATGATCACGATTTATCTTTAGGAATCCAAAATTCGAGTAGCATTTGTTGCTCATTCTTCAGAGTTCAATACTTTGTACGTACACTACGTACAGTCGTTTATTGAAGATGATGCAGGAATGTCTGGAATGAAGAGACATCAGAATATCGTTACTCATACGAAATAGCTCAAGATTATCGAAGAAGAGACATTTTTGTAAATGAAGTATGGACGGATATTTTCACAAGATCGAATAATATTTTTCAATGATTTCCCAGTAGGAAATATCAATATTATTCATGGAAATATCGATTTCTCGGTGGCTATTTCATCAACTTTTTTGGAAATGACAATTATCTTGAGCTGAAAACTTCGAACGTGAGTCCAATACTTTCCCTCTCCCTTCCTCTGAAGGTATACAATAGAATTTTTGTGATAATAGATCCATTTGATTTTGTTCAATATACACAAAAATATTTCACATAAATATCCATCAGCTAGTATTTCAGAACATCAAATATCTATCAATTGCTATTCATCCAGCTCAATGCCCGAATGACAATATGTCGTTTATCGAAATGATTTTGTTACGGGTGAAAGTTTCCATCGTTTCAGATCCACGCGATTCCGCAATGGAACGTATCAGATTATTGTGCCATTGGTAATAATAATGTGATAAATTCAATGATTCTCAACAAACTGAAATTGAGTTTTTTGGCAGTCGTGTCAATATAAAGTTGAATTAGTGGTTGTTGTATATGAAATCCAGATCATTTTTGTTCCACAAGAACACTCATTCAGGTGCAAACCTACCCGTTTCACGAAGACGTCTTTCAACTGCCGCGAAGGTTTTATGGTTTGGTAAGCGACGATTAGGAAATCTTTCACTGTATTCTCTGCAAAATTCATACTCAATAAGTAGACAAAAACTGTCAAGTTGTCCATCAAATGTTGTAATCATTTTCCAATGCAACCCTTGATTATTTTTTTTCCACATGTTCCTCGTGGTGGCGAGGGATGTGCAAATAAGTGATAATAATAATGTAATAGTAATAAAATTCATTCGAAAAAGAAATGTTCTCACAAAAGTGAACATTTTTAGGGGGTGTCGAGTATATTTTGGTGAAAGATATTTTCGAATGAACAAGTATCCACTCAGGCAGAGCCTGTGCGTGAGCAAAGTGGATTATTTCTTCTTGGAAGCATTGCAATGTGAGGAGAGAAATCAGTCTTTTTGTCGAAAATATTCGTTATAATGCCATTCGGGACATCGATGGACTTGTAGATTCAATTAAATTCGAGTTCCAGCCTCTCATTACGACAAATGATGCCAAATTTCAAAAAGTTGAATGTTCGATGTTTTTTTTCAAGCGATTTTCTCTTTTCATATCTGAAAAATTGGGATGAGAAATTGAAAATGATCTCAATATACAGGGTGTCCCTAGAAGGTGCGGAAAAAAGCTACCACAAGTTCCTGAGGCGTAAATATGAGGATCTAACTCAACTTACCTCAGTCCAAAAGTGGATGATTTCAGAGATACAGAGTGTCAAAAGTTCAATTTGATTTTCATTTTTTTAAAAAAAATATTTCTTTCAATAACTGGTGTATTGTCACAATATTCGGCTTGGGGGGGTTTTGCTGGTTGAGAAATTAGAATTTGCTATCATTTTCATTGTAAAGTTGAGAGGGCACCACCTAAGGAATCTTGCACACATTTAAAACGAAATAATTTTTTTGAGCCACCCCATATTTAATTTTCAAATGAAAATTCGGATTGTCCAACGTCTTTTACATAAAAAATGTATACGTGGTAAGAGTTGATTTGAGCAGCTGTTTTTGAGATATCTGGATTTTAAAAATGCACTGCGTAAATGGCCAGGTCTAAATTATTGTAATAATAAAATTCAACACATTTGAAGCGTAGGCGGTAAATTAAAATAACGTCACTAAAAAAAAGTCATTAGGAATGGGAATAGCAGATTTATTAATAACAAAAGTTCAATTTAAATTAATTTAAAAAAATGATTTAATCAAATGTTCAAAATGACCTGTGTACGTGTGTACAAAGAATAATACGTTTTAAAAAGTTAAATTGAACACTTTGGAGCATTCCGTCATCATTTCTTAAAGCGTCAATTTCAGTTTGAATACGTCTCCTTGAATAATCTTCTGTATTTACTGGCCTAGAATACACAAAGGTTTCCAAAGCTCCCCACAAAAAATAATCCATCGGTGTCAAATCAGGGAACCGAGCTGGCCAATTTGCAGGTGCGTCATTGCCTCTACCTATCCATCTATTTGAATACTGTTCATTCAAATAATTACGTACGGTTATTGAAAAATGCGGAGGAGCACCGTCATGCATAAACCACATTCGTTTCGCAGAAGTTCCAAATAATTTTCGCCTTTCAGTCGAGGTGGTAGAATGACAGGACCAAGTATGAGAGTGCCTATGATTCCTGCACACACATTGACCTTAAACTCATGCTGATAATGGGTTACTTTAGTCGCATGGGGATTTTCTTCAGCATAGACATGTTAATTGTGCAAATTAGTAATGCTACTTCGCGTGAAACAGGCTTCATCTGTGAATAAAATTCTTCGTGTAAAGTTCCTATCTTGATTTCTGTGTTCTTGGATGAATCCGCAGAAAGCTAGGCGTGCTTCAAAATCATGGGGTTGAAGATCTTGTATCCGTTGAACATGAAATGGGTGCAGTAGTTGTTCTCTGGTCGTCCTGTTTACTGTATTTTTACATACCCCTAGCTCTAAGCCCAATCGTCTGCTGCTGAGTTTAGGATTTTCTTCAAGCCTATTTAAAATTTCTTCCTCAACCTCTGGAGTTCTTGCCGTACGTGCACGGCCATAATTAATAGAAACAGGTGCAAACCTACCCGTTTCACGAAGACGTCTTTCAACTGCCGCGAAGGTTTTATGGTTTGGTAAGCGATGATTAGGAAATCTTTCACTGTATACTCTGCAAAATTCTAAACCATTTTCCTGGCAATATCCAAAAACCAATAACATATCGGTCATTTCTTCGTTGGTATACATTGCGGGCATGACAAAAAGAACTTTATTATTTGTTTAACAATTGTCTTGACTTGTTTTTTAGATTCAATTTGACCCAAGTCATTAGTGACGTTATTTCAATTCACCGCCTACGCTTCAAATGTGTTCAATTTTATTATCGCAATAATTTAGACCTGGCCATTTACGAAGTGCATTTTTAAAATCCAGATATCTCAAAAACAGCTGCTCAAATCAACTCTTACCACGTATACATTTTTCATGTAAAAGGCGTTGGACAATTCGAATTTTCATTTGAAAATTAAATATGGGGTGGCTCAGAAAAGTTATTTCGTTTCAAATGTGTGCAAGGTTCCGCAGGTGGCGCCCTCTTAACTTTAAAATAAAAATGATAGCAAATTCTGATTTCTCAACCAGCAAAACGCCCCAAGCCGAATATTGTGACGATACACCAATTATTGAAAATAAATATTTATGAAAAATGAAAATCAAATTGAACTTTTGACACTCTGTATCTCTGAAATCATCTACTTTTGGACTGAGGTAAGTTGAGTTAGATCAGAAACTGGTGATAGCTTCACGACAGATTTATGATCAATTCAATGAAATCAAACCTTCGGATACGTAAAAGAGAAATTCTCTATGAGTCAATGACAGCTTGTTCCAGAAGGAAAATGGAAGACAAATGATGAAATCAGAAAATCGATCATCAATTTAATCATCTTATTGACGCTTCGAGAATTAATTTGTTCTCGTTCTCAGCACAACAAGATATTAGTTTTCACTGGAATATTCTTGTAGTATTAGATATTGACACTAGACAGTGACAAGTTGTCAGACAGAAAATGATGATAGATTGAACAACTTACCGATGATGTTCGAACTCTGTGTGAGGTACCCAGATACACCAACATAGCTAATTAATGTGTGAGTAGTTCAAGATTCATTTTCTAAAAGGGTGATAGAGTACTCACATAACTGAGGACTATCTGAAGATTCCAAGTTACGTCATACCTAGGATACATCAGTTTTTCTTTGAAAATTCCTTCCATGAATCCATGAATCTGCGTCAGCAGTCTTCATTTTCTTCGAAATTTGCAATCACTCTCAGAGCAGATTTATGACAATGCAATGCATTATACCGGGCACCTTAACTATATTCTTGATCGAGTGAGAACAATATTTTATTAGTGGAAGGATTGAGAAAATTAGTGTTCTTCTGGAGACAATAGGACCACTATTTTTCAAGGGTTCAATCATACTTTTCCAGTGTACTACTTCTGGAAGGAGATATCATTGTCGGAATAACTTCTTCGATGACGCCTTTTCTCCTGAGAGCTTCCTCGACACTTTCCCTGCAGCCAGGGTTATGTTCGGCCATATCGGTTGACATTTCCTAAACGGAGAAAAGGTACGATCAGGTCTTGGATTGAAAATAATAGCTTCCTAATTTGGACAGTGAGTTACCTGTAACTGAAACATTTTCTGAACAAGATCTCCTTGTATCCGCCAATAGAAGGAAATCATCTGAGTAGATGAAATCCTCTCGATCTGAGATAATTCATAATGGGTTTCAATATCTTACAGTTGATTGACCAAAATGTAAAGCATTGAATAACTGACCTTGGCAGGAAAATCTCAGATATTTCTCAAATTTTCTCCGCATAGGAATGAAATAGTATGTCTCTCTGAGATCCATCGTGCACGAACGATTCAGGACAAGACAAGAGGAACACTAAAGTCAGCAACCTGCACCTCAAATGTAAGCTTATTCGCTGCATACCAACCAAATATTACATGGATTCATCCATATGGAGTCATAACGGTAGTGCTAGTTCCTTCGCATAAACAACCCTCTGTACAAATCTTATAACGACATAATAGATATGGTATTCGAAGGAATGATGTGATCGTTGCATGAACAACTGTCTACTTGCTGAGATTTTACATAAACAACGCCCTGTGAACTCAAACAACAAAAATATTGTATTCTGGATTTTATGGAAATTGAGGTGATGACTCATGAACAACGATTTTCTCACTGTAATTGTGTTGGAAATTACGATTGATACTCGATTGATACATATAATCTATGTTCAACAATGAGTGGATTATAATGAAACTGTTTGGAACTGAATCATTCAGATTATCTTCTGAATTTTCCATTGCTTCCTGAAGGCATTTCATCTTCTCCGCTACATATCTTTACGCATTATTTTTCTCATTCGAACAGTTCACACACTTCACACACTAAAACGTATTGACGGAATATTGGTGAGACTCAGGTATCAGGGCCCGACAAAAAAATGTTCTGTTTGGCTACAGTGACACACTCGTCGTTCCGAAGCGAGATTACATGGTGGTCTAGTAGAACATGGTCAAGAAGTATAATTATTGTTCAACGGTTGTTTGAGAGAAGCAATATTATTGTCTTCGTTCAGAAGAACAACAACAGATTTTTTAATGTTCCTTTTTTGATTGTCTTCTTCTCTTCCTATGATCAGCCACATGTTGTCCATCTGCAGTGAGGGTATATTCAGTGAAGATATGAGAATATGAGGAATTTTTATAAATTCTATTTCAAATTTTCAGAAACTCACAGACGATATTCAGGTCAGGGAGCTTCAAGAAATTGGGAAAAAAAACTCAATAAGAACGGAGCAAGTTTATATGAACTTTTCCTCTTGAAATCACTCAAGAATCGTCTTTCGAACTCATACATGTACAGGCTGTCCCATTCTCGATGTCCTTACGGGATATCTCACTTATTTTTGAAGATACAGATTTGCGGTTTTCGCGAACGTTAACTACTTTTCTGTGAAACTCACGAAACCGTGAACAAAATTTCCATAGCCCGTTTCGTTCCTGAGATACAGGGCGAAATTGAAAATATTGCATTTTGGGATCCCCCTGTATCTCAGCTATCTTTCGACTCAGAGTAGTAGTAAGAACTGTTTCTTTCACAATTTTCCACGTAGAATCCAGTAACGTAGTCAGATTGTTTTAATGAGCTGTCGTTATTTAGATATAACCCAAAGTTATGTTTTTTCAAATAGAACACCCTGTATATTCTTCAATATTTGAAACAAGAAAGCTTTGCGCTTTCCTGTATTTGGGTTTTTTTATGGCAAGTCAAGACCAATAACTTCTACTTTTAGAATAGATATTCTGGCGCAATAATTAAATACCACTCATTTATATGGGATAGTGTAATATACTAGGGCCGGATAGGCAAATCAAACAACAATCTTCACCGTCCGATCGTCTAGCCACCAATGAATCACTCCACCATTCCGCATACCTCGAACGGGTATTACGTATCGTGCTCGTTGTGATTCACTATTAGCTTTGTTCGCGGATGCGATTCCGAACCAGTTCAGGGACTGTTCGCATGCGCAGTCTTGAAAACGGCGTTCGCGGTTAATAAAATTCTGAATTTTTAGTAACAGTTCTGTGTTCGCGGATGACAACGAATCGATTCCGGATTGATTCGGAATCGGTCCTAGCGGTTCTAGGATTCTTGCGAGGACGGAGAGTTCGATTCTGTTGCTCATGCGCAATATCGGTCGATATCGTCGTCAGCTGTTTTTTAATTGAACAAATTAACCTATCACAACGATCCTATCACCTAGTGAGTGATGAGGTGATAATATCTAATTATTCATAGTTCAAAATGTATTCAGGTTAAAAATGAATCGAATACAAAAAATGAACTGTTTGATATCAACTTGCTTCGGTATCACTCATTTTTCAGCGGTCAAAACACACACAAACACGGTCATGTTAGAAGACTTATCTGACAGTTCTGAGTTCTTCAGTTCTGAAATCGTTCGCGGTAAAATATACTCCTGAACCAGTTCATAACTAGGCATGCGCTTTACGACAATCCTGAATTAATTCTGAACTGGTTCGGAATCGGTTCAAAATGAGATCCGCGAACAAAGCTAATGTCTTTCGATCTCTCTATTCCGATCTCAGCATACTACAGGTAGAATGAGGAAGTATTCATTCAAAATGATCATTCAATTACCAATTTGATAGAAACAATTTGATAAAACATAAAACAATAAATTCAAACACTACTACAAAACAATTCTATTAATTTTTCTCCTGTTGAAAATGTGTTATGAATATTGTTCAAATTGCTGCCCATTCTGTTGAAGACACAGCCGACATCTTCTGAGGATAGCGTCAATCGACCGGAGTAAAAATATAGGTCTCATTCGTAAATATTCGAAAGCTTCTCTCGTAGCATTCATCAGTGAATCTCGATTTTCATGCCGCGTGTGATATATTTTATTTTTTATATAGCCCCATAAGAAGAAATCTAATATCGATAAGTCAGGGGACCTTGGCGGCCAGTGAATGGGACCATTATTACCAATCCACTGGTTTTGAAATCTTTCATCAAGATAAACCCTGATGGCACCTGCGTTATGACAAGGTGCGCCATCTTGTTAGAAGAAACTGTGCCTGAATTGAGCCAATGGAATTTCTTAAAGTATTTCAGAAAGGCAATCATCTGGAATTTCCAAATATCTTTGGTGATTCAAAATACCGTCAAAAATTCGATAGGCTAGTCTTCCTCCATAAACGAAACAAGATACATTGAAGCCGAATCTGCCTTGCTGTTGGCGAACCAACGTAACGTGATGATTTTCATTTGACCAATAACGATGATTATTTCGATTGAATATTACAGCGCTACTTATATGGCTTTCATCGGACCATACCACTGAACGCCCAAAATTTATATTTTCTTCCGTCTTTTGGATATACCATCTACAACTCAATGCGCTTCACAGCATCACTCGGGTTCAAATAATGAATAGTTTGTGGTATGTAGGGGGTATATTTGTTCTTTTTCAATATCTTGGAAACCCTTGTCTTTGGAATACCAAATGATTCTTTAATTTTTCTGCAAGAAGTATAATTATTGCTCTCTTCTACCTTTGCAAGGACACTAATTTCATCGTTTTCGGCATTTTCTTTCCTATAACTTTTTGGTCTTGGCTTTTCAAAAGATCCAAAATTTCTCAAACTTTCTTTCAGTCTGCCAAATATTTTCCCACTTGGTTGTCTCATCTCGGGATACCTGAATTTTTTATCATATTGTAACTAACTGATACCCAGCAATTGGGAGATAGTAAATACCTTTCAAAATATAGGTCCTTCACTTGATTTGCATTGAAGCCAACTTGGTAATATATCTCAACCATATCTAATTTCTCGTAGTTTTGATATCCTGGATTATTATTCGCCATTGTATGGAAAATTTGTGAACTTTGACAGGTAGGTGACAAGAATTGTAAATAATCTGCATTTGTGTTTTTTTTTTCATAGCTACCTACTAATTAGGTTCACAGCTTTCATAGTCAAATTATAGTACTGAATATTGGTAAATGTGGTAAGTGTGTGACGGAACACTGTGTCAGCAATAAGAGAAATATGAAAATTTGTGAAGTGGATAATGTTGCCACATTTTTACAAGGCCTTATAATAAGAAACCTACATAAAAAGCTGAAAATCACCCAAATACAGGACTGATACTCAAAATATCATATAAGCGCAAAGCTTTCTTGTTTCAAATATTGTTCTTTTTGAAAAAACATGACTTTCGGTTATATCTAAATAACGACAGCTCATTGAAAAATCGTGGAAGAAACAGTTCTTACTTTTCCTCTAAGTTGAAAGATAGCTGACATACAGGGAAGGGTCCCAAAATGCAATATTTTAAATTTCGCCCTGTATCTCAAGAACAAAGCAGGCTATGGAAATTTTGTTCACGGTTTCGTGAGTGTCACAAATTAAGTAGCCAACGTTCGCAAAAACCGCAAATCTGTATCTTCAAAAATGAGCGAGATATCCCGTAGGGACATCGAAAATGGGACAGCCTGTACATATTCAATCAACGACCTGTATGATACAATTATCGCACTAACTTCACGGCGGCGCCGATAGCTACGGCGGTGACTAGTAGCACGACCGGTCGGGTTGCTAGCGATCTCGACGCCGAAAGGGCACTGGGAGCCGTTTGAATACAACGACGGAGGGCGTCGTAGTCAAGTCGCGTGGCGGCGCAATAGTGTTGGTGGACGCACGTCGAGTCACACCCTGTAGACGGGTTGTTGGTGACAAGGACCGAGTTGGCCTTGTAGTACCTGTCAAGGAATTTTGTGGTTGAGTTGGTTTCGGAATACCACGTAAACGATGTGATTATTTCTTTAGGGTACCACTCAAAATGAAATTATATTTCGAAAATATGAAGTTATGGCTAGTCAGGTGACCACCAGATCAAAATTTTATTCATCCAATCAGAAAGTGAATTTTTCGTGAATTATGCATTGTTGGTTCCTCCAATGATTCCTTTTGGAATGATTCATTATAGATATTTCTAATCACAACAATGGAGCACAACATAAAATAATTATTGGTGTACTAGTACAAGAAAACTATATTTATAACACCGAGTATTACAGCTCGAGACAAAGTTGGGATATACATGATGAGTGCGACCATCACTATCTGTCCATTGTTGTACATATTTTTCTGAGATTGGAACAACAACACTTGCTAACCGGAAATTGATTGGAAATATTGTATTGGATAACTATGAATTGAATCAACTAGATATCTTAAAAATCGTCTCCCTGTTATTACTGATCACATATTGAATTGTTGTCAATATCAGATGAGATAACTATCGATACTGTAGATAGTATGGATATTGATGTATATATTCTGTTCGAACACTACTCCGATGAAAAATTTTTTGCAATCACTTTTTCGATGCCCCAGCTGTCTAATTTTTCAGCATGTCAATAGAGACTTTCATTCATTATCATCAGCCTCCACAATTCATTCCACCATCGCAATAACACCCTATATTTGAAAATTCTTACTTATTGAATACGGCGTTCCCGACGCTGTTATCTTGCGTGAATTTATCTGCCAAGGCATGTAGACTGATCGGGCTGATTTCGTTGATTGAATAATAAGTGCTGAAGTTGTATTCCACCTGCCACTCTGCTTTTCGATTCTCTTTCGCATTGACAGTCGAAAGATCTAGGTAGAACTGGGTGTAGTCGAATACCTGGAACATTATTTTTCGATATTCGTCCATTCATTCATGTGCATATGCTTCTCATTCGATATTTATGGAATACTGTGTGATCAGAGTAGTGTTTTGGATTGAATTCAATCTAATTTCATTCGCAAGGTGTGTATGTGAATGATATTCACTATGCATGAAAATGTATTTGATCATTGAAAATCAATTTCCTGATGAGAACGATGAGAAGAATGTAATTGACATGCCAGTTTTCTTGATTTTGATGCAACCGGAAATCGTTGATTGTTGTAACAGCCACCGAAAGGAATTTCTGTAATAATGGTTTCCCTTCGTGAACGAAATATTCTTCATCAATGAATCCGGCATTCGCGAGATGATCCTGCAAAGGCGCACATTTTCCCTCTTCAGAATGCCTCTCTCCTGCTGAAATCGAGAAGGCAATGTCGTCAGGTTTTTTATCCTAACGATTCGGTCCTCGTGGCACTTCTCGTTTCAATCGAATTTCTCGTCTCGTCTCGTCTCGTCAATTCATTACATTCGTTTTGTCTTTTCCTGATTATTGGAGACGGTTCATACCTCGGGAAGTACCGTGATCTAAGATTGTCCACACACTAATTTTTTGGATCTTGCTAGAATTCGCACAAGTTCACTTCGATTCATTATAATGTTATACAGTGGATTTTGAAGACTCGAAATTTTAATTTATTTTTCAAATAGGGAAATCAAATTATTTGTCATGAGTTGACTAACTCTCTCAACATTCACATGGAAATTTCGCTCATTTATTGGAATTCATAGCGTAGGTACTCAAGAAATGAGCTGTGATTCAGAACAATGGATTGTAATTCACCAAGAATTGAATGAAATTCGAGTTGATGAAAGTAAATTCAGAAAATGTAACTTGTGGATTAGATTGGTCAACCAAATTTCGTATTGTAATATGTGCAATTCAGATCATTAAATTGTTGATGAGGAAGTGTAAGACTCATATAAGAAAGTTCAGTCTGTAATTCATAAAATAATGACAATGAAAGATTTGAACGTGAATCAAGTTTTCGATCTGTAAGGACATGTGGGACACATCATTTCACTATGTTATAAATGTGAAGGTCCAAGATTCACTCATATGATTTGATATTTACTAATGAACAGTTCGTTGTTCTCATAATGCCATAATCTCGATGGTTTTTTGAATCACAAGTGTATGGTTCACAAGTAGACAATCCACTAATCTCTCTCAAATATAACGGTTCCTAGAATCCAATCATAATCTAATAATAATCTAATTTATAATTTTGAATAATATATCATTCCGACTAACAATTCAGTGTTCTTATTTTGAAGTAGAATTCTCTGAATGTCAGTTAGAAAAATTGTATTCTTCGCAAGGTTCTCATCTGTTCTGAGAAAATGTTCTCATCTTACTATAATTATTTTGTCTGCAGTGAGAAACATGTTGATGAGAATTATTCCTCTCCGCAACGTATTTCGCGAAGCACGTTGAACGTTTCGAGGTTGACATGATAATAAAGCTGTATATTCAAGGCGGCAGCAATGAGATGTTCCTCATTCAACACATTGTGACATGCATTGAATAAGAGCGAGAAATGAAGGTGATTTGTTTTGGTACGGTAACCTCAAAGAATATATAAACGGATGTTACGCCTCAGGTATTTAGTTCTTCGAGAGGGGTAGGAAATACAAAAATTCCACTCCTGTTATATTAAGGATTTGAAATCGAGTCACATCATTCAGATACTTTGAGTCTCACCTGTCCAGTATCCTTGTCGAATTTGTACAGTCGCAAACCCGGATTATTCATCCCTTCGTTGTTTCTCTTCGGAGTGACAGAGGGAGCTATCATCGCCCAAGATATTGGTTGGCCTGAAACGATTCAATGGAATAGATGATATACAGATTGAACTTCTCCAACTCCAACAATGATGATGGAATAGAAATATTATTTGTACGTATCAAAGCTATCGCTTTGGAATTTGTTGAGTCGGTTATAAAAGACGACCTAGTTTCACCAAATGGTATCTTTCTCAATTTCTTCCTGAACGTCACTAGTGAATTCTGACTGGAGTGAAATGATAATCGTTTTGTTAGGTACCTTACTTCTTGTTTTTGATTCGTTTACATATTATTTTTGATGATATGTTAATGGAATAAATGTCTGACAGTTTTTGAATCTAACTCACTATTATTCGATTGAAATATTGATCTTGACCGGAGAGGGAATGAGAGAAACTCTTGATGAACAATCAGAAAAGTTGATAATATTCAAGAAAGGCATAGAATCCGAGATCTACATAATTTTGAACACGATTTATGAGACGCTGTTTTGGCGCACGAGTTTTTTGAGTACGACGGTCCGAGTACGAAGTGCTTTGAGGGAAGGAGGGGAAACTTCATTTATATATGAGACAGTATGCTTGATTGCTCACCGTTATCTCCGTATATGACTCGGAAAGTATCTGAATGTAAATGGCCGAAAAACTGGCCTGCTATGATCTCAGCATACTTCCGGACGATTTCCAAATACTTTTTGTTGTGGTGATCCGAGTAGGCCACATGCGAAGTGGTCGAAGGCCCTCTTTGACGCTCGTTCGATCCTGGGGCCATATGACCTACTAGATATACCTGCAACGAATGTAAATATTCTTCATTCATGAAGTCTAGTTTTCATGTATGAATTGAGGAGTGATATACACAAGTCAGTTTCTCGCAATTTTATCACAAACAATAACTAATGACATCAAATGAAGGAGGATTGAGGAAAAATAAAAGCGAAATTTGGGAGCAGTCTTAGTTCTTCGCAAATGGAATCAATGTTCATCACTGAGTTTTTTGGAAGTTTTCATCCGTGAGTGAGTCTCTTTTTTTTTGTATTGCAGGGATAATACATCTCATCGAATCTCATTGAAATTTTGGAAAAAGACTTCTATTGAGATTCAACACAAATGTTTTCCATATGTCGATGCTCTTTATTTCGGTTCGGCGCCGTACCAAATTGTGGTTGACGGGAAAATGATGTGTTTCCATCCACATTACTGTTATCGATTTAATCAGAGCTGTTGATATATGGTCCATCTACAGCAAATCCACGTCGAATGAGAAAGGTAACGAGTGCATCATCAATACTGGTGGATTTTCCTCAAAATATACACTCCACTGTCAATGTGGATGATGGTCGAACGAAAATTCGCAATGTTGGAATCTGCGTGAGGCTATTATTCCGTGTTTCGTATGGATGAGCGGTTTGAAATGAATGCATATCACATTCTGCTGGTACGTCAACTATACTCAGGAAATCAGGGAAATTGCCAGTCATAGGAAAATTGGAGGTTGGGTTTTCCATATATATTCTTCGAGTCCAATTAGGCTTGCTACTAGGACCCATGAAACTGGACCAAGATATGAAAGAGGCTGTGCAAAACATATCTGATGTAACTCGACACGACTGTACATTTGTCAACACATATATTTCCAAAAGTAACAATACACTTGGACACTAGGTTTGAAGAACACTAGAGATCCACTAGATAGAGAAATGGAACATATTAGCGCCTTAGGAGAAATCTTCTCGGAATTTGATATTTTTCATGGAAATTCTCACTGTCAGAAATTCTGAAATGAGGATCTGAAAATCTAGTACAGTTCAATGAAACAAGAACTCAAGCTTGTATGTTCATGAAGCAGGCAGATCACACAATGCCCAATTTGATGATGTCAGGTACCACTGTTCCTATGAGGTCGTCAATATCCATGCTGGGTGTCACCACCAACAGCGCTCTGCCACGTGTTTTCTTATAAACAAATAAAAATAACTACCTGGAAAATGAAGGCGAAATAGCAAGAGCAAGATTGCCCCGAAGCTCGGTCGGGTATAGGGGGGTTCAAACCAGAACACACTGTATATTCAATAGAAATTAATTCAAAGGGCGCCACCAATTTATGGTATCGCGAGTTCAAGTTGGAAAACTCCCAAAGTTCTCAAAGGTTTCGTTTTCCAGTTATAAGATAAAAAAAAATATATTTAGTTAAAACCTTGCATTATTCATGAATGCGAAATAACCTGCATGTATATCTAATACGATTAATCAATAAAAACAGATCAGCTCTCCCAAGACGAAGTTTTATTCAGTCTGACTAAATATGTGATGGTACTGTTCGATGACAGATTGACATACGGTATAGACGCACTATTTTAGGCAACACCGAATATAGGCAACATATAAGCATACATATATGTCTGCTTGAGTTTACAGGGTGTTGATATGTTAATTTCCGTTACAATGCCTGTTTCAGTGGTGCAAAATAATCATATTATATCGATTAGTAAGGAATCAGTCTCAGAACAAACCCGTAGAAATTGATGAAGTACAATGAGCAATAAAAAAAAAAAAACTAGCAAAATAAATCAAAAATCATGCAGCTTATCTGATTTCCGTAACTCCAACAGATCAGCACGGCCTATAGTATCATCTATGTCAGCAATACATCAGAAACAGCAACTGCCAGACGAAGTGACATCACAGGTTACATAACACAGCAAAACACAGCAAAATTGTTAAGCTGGTACTAGGACCCTGAAATGTCATCGACTATAAGTGAAATGATTCGACTCACCAAATATTCACAGTTTACCTCTTCGGATGATTGAGGGTAGGTATTTGAAATCCTAAAAAAAGAAAATGGAGGACCGAGTAACAGGAACGTGGCCGATTGCAAGGGTCCTTCACAAAGAAAATACAATCATCACTCAGTCATCCCAGGATGATTACAAACGATATATGATGATCGTAAATGAGATGGTGTTGATAAATCCACAAGTATATGTGTAAATTCCCGGAATCCAACATGAACTTTATATAATATCAAGACACCTCTTCAAGCAATCTTACCGAAATGTCCCTGTCCTCGACCTCGATTTCAAGTCCACCCCATTTCATGAAAGATCTCCCTCTACCCTTCCCATCTCTCCTGTCTCTACCACGTTGCTGAACAACGGAATCGAAGAAGATTTATTCAGAAGCTATGTTCATCTCACCAATGCTTATAGTCCAGACAGAGATACATAAACTAATCTGTGTATTCGATGCCTGCTGGGCTGAAGATAGGTAGGCTATGAAAGTAAATTGGAGAAGTAGACGAAAAATCAGTTGAACTGCTAGCGTCCCGCTAACCTATCAAGCGAACTTGATACTACTCAAAACAAAACAATGGTCTCACACCAGAAGAATAGTGTAAACACCTGCGATCACTGATCGATCCTGTATAAAATGTGTTTCCCATTACACATGAACCATTCATGCTTCTAACGTATTTATTCTATTTTTCATATCAGATCGCCCACGATGACGAACAACAGGTCCACCAGCAGAGTATATCCTGGTTTTCTTCCATATGTAAGTACTGCATGGAATATTTAAACTACACTATCAAATTGTTTACGAAATCATTGCCTATTATTACTATAATTCAACGAAAAATTACCAAAGTGAATATTGAAACGTTACAGCTCTCTCATGAGACGATTATGCGATATCCATTGCGAAAACTGATTAAAAAAAACTTGGTTTTCTATCCCATGCGAAAAGGTATTTCACATCACACTGCTTATGATCTACAAAGTATAAATTCGACCTCTCCTGGAGTATGAATACACATGTTTGGAGCTCAGCCCCCAAACATATGCTGAAGCTCTTAGATTCAATTCAGAAGAGAGCTATTCGCCTAGTCGATGATACAACACTCACCAAATCATTGACCACTCTAGAACATTGTAGGAAGGTCGGGGGTCTGCCTTTTCTCATAGATACTTCCACGGTCGGTGATCAACGGAAATATCATCTATCATGCCACCCCGATTCCTAGTAGACAAACCAGATGAGCTCA
This sequence comes from Gastrophysa polygoni, assembly GCA_963576655.1. Taxonomy (NCBI): domain Eukaryota; kingdom Metazoa; phylum Arthropoda; class Insecta; order Coleoptera; family Chrysomelidae; genus Gastrophysa; species Gastrophysa polygoni. Next base: position 2,191,323 of record OY755092.1, read on the forward strand.
GGCTGGTCACCCCTACACTGTCAGGCTCGAGACCTGTCGAACATCGCTATACCGGGCATCATTCATCAATAGGAAGACGAAGATGTGGAATGCTTTGCCTAGTGAAGTCTTTCCTGATGCTTACAACCTTCGAACTTTCAGAAAAGAATTCAACACCTTCTTCCTTCCCCAAAATTCCACCACTGGCTAACACGATGTTCCTCGAAAATTATAGGTTTCCCTATCGTGTTGTCAACAGATAAAAAAAAACAGAAACCAAAGGTATAATTCATTTAGACAAAAACAAAATTATTGGGGATTACAAGTGAGAAGGTAGACCGTGAGTCCGACTTCCATTGAATCCATAAGGGGGCCAGATGATCGAGGTGGTCTAGCGATATGGTAGTTATCATGTAGTCGCGAGATCCATTCCCAGCTCGCTATTTGGATTTCGAGGCAATCAGGGAGATGTGGTGAGAAATAAAATGACGGGGAGGATATGTCCAAGGGGAATGCCATTAGTTTCGTTATCCACCACATCATACAGGTATGGCAGCTGCAGCCCAAATCCCACATATCACTCGTGAATCCCATGACACTCTGCCCATTTTCAGCGGCGGATTCATTCGAAGGCTTTAGACTGATATAATGCCGGTTTCGAGAGGATAGCTCTATTTCTTACAATGTTGATAATATCATAGATCCCGCTGCGTCCTATATGCCACCGTTGATGACGACATTGATGGCAGCTCCAGTTCAGTGCGCTGTCGTCACATAACTTGGATTAAGTGAATTTATCGTCGACCAGAATTCTCGATATCCCGGTTGTTTTGCTGTGGAATCTGCAATAAGCAGATGGGGGAAAAAAATCCAGATAGTAGAGAAAAGAAAGAAAAATGAGTAATAAAAAGAACATCAATTGAGAGCCCTAATCAATTCGGTAGAATCAACATTATTGACAAGACAATACCCGGTAAGCAGTTAGCAATATGGAATGCCTACTTGAGAAACAACTATAATGAAAAACAGATTCATCTGGAATCGGTTCGATTGAAACCGATCAATGATTATGTATGGCTCAGTAGTTTGGAGGACGGCGAGGGTTGCAACAGACAGCTGAAGAGAAACTTTCAGACATCAGCTTCCTACAGATTCCTGTCTCTGGAGAGACAAATTATTGGATAGGATCAACTTGGGATACCGACTACAATAAGAATCACCAAATTTTCTAGATGGTATCTGGCATACTTGTCACAAGAAAATTAATATGGAGTTCTCTTTCCGGAGAGAGATGAGTGGATGAATGTGGTGATATACATTCCACAAAATAAAAACGTAATGTACGCAAATGGCTCGTAGACTACATATGGAGTTGGATCCGATATTTTCAGCAGGACACCGAAGAGGTTTGACGTTGTGAGTATTGATCACTTATTATGCGTGTCTGAATTCTAGTTGCTATTTTGGAATACGAGGTGGTATCCTCTCGTAATTTGATTCGATTGATATAATACCTCATCTATAGAATTCCAAAAACAATCCAAACTGCTATAACGTTTGTTGACAATGACATAAAAACCTTTCTGACTCGTTTTCATTCCGCCACCTTTTCCTAGCTGCCCTTGTATTCCGTATCGCTCACCATTCTTGACTCGAATAGGAGCGATTCCATCCACGCCGACAATATGCAAAATAATGCTGTCATATCAATCTTGTAAATGATTATGTTGATGGCGAAGTTGTACACCGGAATGGCTTTCTGAGTGTCTCCTTATTCATTTCGAGTGCGGGAACTCTTATCGCCCCTATGATTTAATTGTTTCCTGTCATTACGACATTGTCGCTACAGCACCATCACACCGCAATTTTGACTTGCGGTGTTCGAATGATGCCGATGAGAATTCTGCACGTGAAAAGTATAATGGAATATACGACGGACTCATATTTGCCAAAGAAAATTTCCTCAGAATCATCTGAGATTCAACTCAACTATTCGTGAATTTGATTCGTTATATGAGTTTCTGCCTGCGAGAAAGGCACTTTGCGAACGTGTTAGGAACGAAATTTCTTCTACGAGCTTCATATCGAATAACGAAAATAGAAAATTATTCAATTGACTATATTGATTTTGAATTGATAGGAATAACAACAAGAATTGGAGAACAATAAAGAATTATATTATTTGTTCGTGATATTTATGACGGGAGAACAATTATTAACATTTTGCAAATTGCTTTGTTCATAGTTGTTTCTCAAGTGGACGTTCCAGTTGAGTCTATTATCTAAAGCGACACACACATATTTCTCCTCCGCCCAAATGGAAATTTCTCTCTGTATAGAGGATGCTGCCTGAGCTCATCTATCTTTTTCCTCTCGGTGAATAGACGATTCAGAGAGAGGAGAATGAGAAAAAAGGAGAATGAGAAAAAAAACTGTCTGTCTTTTTCTGTGCAAAATCATGGAAGCTGAAAAAGATCTGCTCAATTATGTGAGAGATATCTGAAGAGAACTGAAATTTTCTACAATTATTTGTCATAATTCATTCATACTTCATGAAACGCTGATAAAAATTCATTTTCAAAGATTTCGAAACCCAATTTTTTCCGATGACTCTGGGAGGAAGCAACAGTGGGAACTTAAATAGTGCTAACAGCTAACCAGGTATTGTCTTGTCAATAATGTCGATTCTAACGAATTGATTATGGCTCTGAATCAATGTTCCTTTCATTACTCATTATTCTGCCCTTCCTCCACTATCTGGATTTTTTCCACCAGCTGTTGGTGATTTTCACAGTATTGGTATTCACTGAGAGATGACAAATGTTCTTCACTACGAGAGCGAGTGATATTTTCTGGGACCACTTCTTATCTTAGCAGTTTTCACAGTGAAGCGACCGGGATACCGAGAGTTCCGGTCGACCATAAATTCACTTAATTCTAGTCATGTGACGACAGCGCACTGAGCCGGAGCTGCAATCAATGTCGTCATCAACGTTGGCATATAGGACGCAGCGGGAACTCAGATATTGAGCTGAAGTAGAATACAAATATCAGGAAATACGGTTGAAACGTGGGAGGGAAAATACACTGGCGACGACTTCGCACGTTACTTCGCACAGGCTCGTAGGAAAAATTTATTGCCGTTTTATGTCCAGGGTGGACCAAATTCCATGGGATTTGAGATTTTTTCTAGAAATCAATTCTAGACAAAAACCGACCAAGGTGTCCTAGGCTTGATTTTCGTGAAGAAACAAGAGCGCAAACCGCGGTTGTCTATCTTTCTTGGCTGCCGAACTACAGAGCGATTTTGAAATTCCACCATGCGTCATCAACCTCCGTATCTCGGATCATGAAAAGAAAGACACTCATTTTCCAGCTTTTTGTGGGATTTTCTCTCCTCGTTTCTGAAAAATTGAGTAGAAGGTATTGAAAATTATTTCAACATATTTGTAGTAAGGACAGATTTTGTGATCTGCCCCAGAATGTCACTGCGCTTGAAATTGAACATTCAGATACCTAAAAGAGTGATTCTCTATTTGTCAGTGACACCTCGTTTTTGAAAGATTTGGGAATACAAATATATTTATACTTATCTTGGTGGACGTGTCGGGAACGAATCTGCTCCCGTTCTTAACACAATTGAAATATTTTTCTCTTCGCAAAATTTTTTCAATATATTATCGGTTTTGACACTAAAAAGTGACAGTTGAGTAAACGGAGGAATTCTGATTACACGGTGTTTCCATGAATTGATATTGAATTGTCCATTTTCATATTCAATTTTCAGAAGTGGGTGCCAAGTTCTATCTATATCAACTGAACAAGAAGCAGTATTATTGTCTCCGTTCAGGAGAATGCAAAGAGAATCTTTGATTTTCCGTTTTTGGTTGTTGTCTTCTTTTCCTATGATCTCAATATCACCCCAATCGGCCATATGTTGTCCATTTTCAGTAAGGATATTATGCTCAGCTAATTTTGATTTGTCAGTATATCTTCTCTTTATATTGTTCTTATGCTCTCTCATCCTTACTGATAGAGTCCTCCTGATTTCACTGGTATAATGTTTTCCACATACACATGGTATACAAATAATACAATTTTTTGATGACTGTTCTTCATTTTTCGGTTTTGTATGAGTCAAAATCGATGTCACTGTATTTTCTGCCTTGAATACTGTTTTCACTCGAAACTTGTCACCAACACGTTCAATTTTTTCAGATATTCCGGGAATGTACATTTGTTATCAGTTCTGGTTGTCTGTGTGGTTGTTGTATATTCTGTCTGTTGATGTATTGTTCTATCAACGAAATGATCAAGACATTATTCAACAAATATCACGTTCTCAAGGCACTCCCAAAAAAATTCAATGAGAATTGAAGCATGTTCATTGGAAAATATTTTATCGTTCGATTAAACGCACTTGTTGTCTCTCCATAACGACACTGGAATACTGAATTATGAGGTTATTATGCGATTTTTTTTCCTAACGTCGACAACTTGTCACATCAAACCGAAGCATAATTCTCATCGAACTGAAATTCTGTGTATACACCCACTCACTGTTTCAATCAACAATCATCCATGTCTCCAATCTAATATTCTCAGCGAAATGTAGAACGTATCCCCAGACAGTGTTAAATGAAATATCAATACGAAAACTCACAGTTTCTCTGTTCTTCTGGAACTTGTGCAGCACTATTTCCAACCACCGCCATTGCTTCTGGGCTTCCACATCGTTGTCTGAATGTTTCATCAGATTCGTATTGAGGACGACTATCTGCAGTTTGAGCATCTTCCTCTCTATTATGTAATATCCACCTGGAACCCAGAATTCACGTGGCTTCAAAAAACAATGGTAATGTCGTCAATGAAACTTCTCGTTGTTATCTAACCAATTATGACTTTGTATTGAAAGTTCGCAACAACTTCAAGCATATGTGAGATGTCTTCACCCCCTTGGACCTCTTCGTGAAGTATCAGGCAGTTGAGCAACCCTCGAAACTCATTCAAAATATCCGAAAACTCTTCTCGAATGAAAGCAATTAAAGTTTGTTCCTGTCCGTGAATCACATAATGAACGACTTTCGTGATTAGTTTTCACGTACATCTACGGAACTTTCCGATATTGTCGATGTAATTCGTTTTCAGTCGACTTGTTTTGAATCGTGTTTCACCCACCACTGCGAATTGTGAGAGTTGGATGTCAGTTCGATATAAAAAGTGAGATTTTGCATCATGTTTGGAACGAGTGGATTGTGTTCGATTGAATGAATGATTTGAAACGCTATACAACGTCATTTCCTATTTTGAGATTAATATTTGCACTTCAGCCAATTAAAAGAGTAAGCATTGGACTGATTACGAGACGGCTGAAAACTTTCGGGGGATCAGGATACTAATATCATGAATGCCATTCATGCACTCACTACCGCTATAACTGCTGCCCATGTTCACATCATATTTTCATCCTATTTTCGTAACAAAATAGGTCAGTCACATAATCATCATAATCAAAGTGGTCTGATGTGAGAACGATCAAAATCTTCATCACAAAAATTATACAATTCATGACTAAATATTCAAGTTGTCGCATGAAACCATTCCCGCAATTATCGTCCTAAATTACATTCAATAACCAGAACATCATCATCAGGGTGATTGCGGACTCGAAAGAGTTAGCTGGATGAACGGTTGGGTTCAATGAAACAATTCCCGCTTGTTTCTTTCAATGAGAGAATATACGTTTTATGAATCTCTATGAGTCTCAGTGATATTGTTCAATGACCGTGAACGAATTTTTGTTCATTTCGCGGTTGCAAAAGGTTATCATTCTGGTGTTATCAAGATGTCATCTGAGGAAAAATTAAATGTGGAAAACATAAGGATCAAGCGGTATCTGAATGAGTTCTAAATGGAGAAGTTCTTTCAGAAAGGAAAACTGATTTGAAAACCTGATCTCAGTTCAGTTCACGATGATAATACAATAAAATATTTTACATGAACAATAATAATTCAGGGTAAACAGGTCGGGGTTCAACTAGGTTGAACTTCCATCACGTCATGAGCAATAATACTATCAATTTAGATTATCTCATGTAGGTCTGATCAAGAATTAGACGAGTTATGAGAATGAAAGGAAGAAAAATATAGAAGACAGGGTCAAGAACGAAATATATTACGATGAGAAAATCAATGCAATAATCTGATTATCTGACAAACATTCAAATTGGTATCGTTAACAATCCCAATGTATTGTTACGATACTGAACAAAAAAGAAATATCATTGAGAGGTTCTCAACTGGTCTTGATTTGTTTTACCATTTTCCCTCGAAGACGTATCAAGAAAATAATGATTTTTTCTCCTTCTCTAATAGACGAGCAGATAAACAACTGTAACAATTGTGATATGTCGTTGTATGGTGAACTGGTATTCTAAAATGATTTCGGAATCTAGTGTGATGATTATGGATATGAGGATGAAGACGATCGGACAGATTTTTTTGTTGTTATCTAATGACAACACGGAAGGGAAACCTTCAATGTTTTCTAGGAACATCGTGTTAGCCAGTGGTAGAGTTTTGGGAGAGAAAGAAGCTATTGTAATTTTTCTTCGGAGGTTGTGAGCATCAGTAGGCAAAGAATTTCACAACTTTACCGTTCTATTGATAAATGATGCTTGGTATAGCGATGCCCGACAGGTCTCGAGCCTGACAGTGTAGGGGTGACCAGCCAGAGCTCGTCTGGTTTGTCTATTAGGAATCGCACGTGGTGGCATAATATATGATATTTCCGTTGAGCACCGACCGTGGAAGTATATCTATAAAAAAGGCAGAGATCACTGATCTTTCTACGATGTTCTAGGTGAAAGAGCGCTATTGATGGTGACACGCAGCATGAATATTGACGACCTCATAGGAACAGTGGTACCCGACATCATCAAATTGGACATTGTGTGATCTGCCTTCTAGGTGAACATACAAGTTTTGCATTGAACTGTACTAGATTTTCAGATCTCCATTTCAGAATTCTTGTCAGATCCTCATTCAAAGCATCGACCTGTCTTCGTCTTGCACCTCTTGTCTCGTTGGATGATAAAGAGGCTCTTTAGTAGAGTGTACTATCATCTGCAAAGCTATGAACTGGGCTGGAGGTCACATCCAACGAATCATCCATATGGAGCAATAACAGAGTTGGTGCCAAGACAGAGCCTTGAGGAACACCAGCATTGATCGTCATTTCATTAGATGAGACTCCGTCTACCACCACGTAGAATGATCTATCTGCAAGGAAACTCGATAGTGAAAGACACAGTTGGGGTGGCAAACCATATGACGAAAGTTTCGCTAGGAGGCCTTGGTGCCAAACTCGGTCAAATGCTTTGGAGATATCCAAGGCTACAGCCAGAGACTCCCCACGTTTCCCGATTGACACCTGCCACTCATGTGTAACATAGCCAAGCAGGTCTCCAGTTGACCTCTGGTGACAAAAGCCATATTGCCGGTCGTTCACGATTCTTAAGCGCTCTAGATATCGGATGAGCTCGATGTTGATTGCTTTTTCCATTACTTCAGAGATCAAAAATAGTAGTGCAATCGGTCTATAGTTGTCAGGGAGGGTTTTCTTGCCCTTCTTTGGAATCGGTTCGACCCAAGCTATCTTCCATCAGGAGGAAATACGCCGAGTTTGCACATAAGGGTGTACAACCTGCAAAGAACTGGTGTTAGTTCTGGGGCACATTTCTTGAGAACAAGCCGTATTCCGTCTAGCCTTCTTGACATTGAGGTTGAGCAGAATGTGTCTGATTTCAGGAAGTTCCTGGCCTCGTGGATCCAAGGTGTCTGCAAACATTTCGTTGGCTTTTTCTTGATGTGTTGTAGCCAATGTATCATCACCCTTTGTGAGGAGAGGAAATGAGCTAGAAGTGAAATTTATCCCGATTGGCTTGTGAAAGGTCAAAAATGAACGGGAAGCATTTGGGCACTCCATGAGCTTTGATCTTATCTTCGTGTTTCGTCCCAGACGGTCAACCCCTCTTCAGACTCAGCTATCTTTTCCTAGTTTCAACATATTCAGCTCATATGATATAATATTGAATATGAAAGTATGCTGATGTAGCAGACTTCTATTGCTTATATTGAGTATAATCTTCATTTCCAGTAGCTATTACCGAGATGTCAACAATTTCAGGAAAAATTGCGATTATTCTTCTCTCCAAATATCAACATTTAGACTTTGCAGGATTTATTCTCAGATTTTGGCTATCAGCAAATTGTTTCATGGTATCATGTATCATGTGTTATTGTATATGTTCTATAGCTGGCATATACTCAAGATAAGAAAATCTGATAAATAGTTGTGAGTCGTCTGCGTATTCTGGACTGCAGGTCTCTCTTCATATCTGAGGCGTATATTGAGAACAGAAGTGACCCTAGGATGGTGCTTTGCGGTACTCCACATGAAATTTTCGCAAGAAAGGGATGACAAACATTCATTATTCTTGAGTACCGTTACACACTGATACCGATCGTATAAGAAACTCCGGAACCACGCTATTCTGTTATGAAGAGATCCTAGGAACTGTAGTTTTCATGAGAGAATATCATGGTCAATCGTGTCGAATATATTACTGAGTAACCTTTTTTGGTAGCAACTGTTATCTAACATATTGGTATTCTGATCGCCCAATATCACAATATTGTCAAACTCATCTACAACTGAAAGCAGGAATGAATCTAATCGTATATAAAACGTGTAGTCATTGGAAGGTCTATATACCACACATATCGATATTTTTTGCTTCAGAATGGTTGTTGATATGCGAAGTGATTCCAAGTTGATATGCGGATCATAATAATCACAGATTGTGAATTTTAAACACCTCTTAATGAAGAAACTCATGCCTCCCCTTAGCCAATCGATCATTCCTTACTGAAATCTAGCCTGGTATATCATGATATTGATTATCATCAGTTCTGTGGGGAGAAAACGACAGAAACTGAGAAAGTTTGGGGTCCGATAATAACAAATTTTCGTTTCATATGTGGGGATTACTTTTTCATAACCGCACCATGCTTGATCTCAGAACATCCATAACATTCAGGATGCCACTTGCATATGAAATGGGGATTAGTTGGGATGAAGCTTACGTTTGTGGTCATTCCGTTGGTCTGCAGTTCCTGCAAGATTTGAGATAATCGATAGGAAATGCGTTGCGAGAATTCATTTCAAATTTGGGGACCGTGTATGATAAGAGTCCGATAGTTTTATTCTCAGTCTGAACAAAACAATTCAAATTGGAATGTTTTCATCTAGAATCGATTTGAGATATTCGAATTGTAAATGAACATACTCAAATTGATTTCAACCACTGTAAAATTGGCAGTGAAGATGATGAGGTTGATTGAAAATGATGCGATTGAGAACATATTCAGATCGATAATGTACCAGATCACATCGAGATTCATCAATTTCAGAAGGGGTCCATCCGATCTGTGAGTGATGCCAAAATGAAGAATGAGATTGATGTATATTGGATTACTCATTTTGAATCAATATGATTTCTTCAATGGAATATATCATCATAAGAATTCTAATTCGAAATGGCAAGAATCCTGAAATGGACATCGGAAGAGATAGTAGAGTTCAATGCAATAAAATTCAAACTTGTATCTTCACCAGGAAGGCAGACCAATATGATGAATCCATTGACATTTCTAGAACATCGCAGGATGATGTACAATCTTTCACTCTCTCTCAAGCGGATCTAAGTAGACTATGAGACGAGTGCATGCTGGTATCCATACGTTGTCAGGCTCAAAAGATGCCCAACTTCTCATGACCGAAAATCATCCATCCAAAGTAAGGAGATATAGTTTGCCTAGTGAAGTCTTTCCTGATGCTCACGACCTCCGAACTTCCAAGGAAATGTCGAATACCTTTCTTCTCTCCCAACATTTCACCTCTGTTCAACACGATATTCCTCGAGCATCTAGGATTTCTGTTCGTGTTGTCGAAGTCAAAATATAATGATTGCCCCTAATGATGAATTCATTGATTCACAGTAGAAAAGTTCCAATTCGAAGTTGTCGTTTTCCAGTTTGATTTTTTTTCTACATTCAACGAGTTCGATGTGACTATCAGAGTGGGAGAGCTGATCCTCAATTCAGAAGTCTTGATGTTTCCTTGCTACAAATATATTTCCTGATATCATTTTCAAAAACAATACGAGAGGACATCTCATGAAGTCCGAAAAATTGTTCATTGTCGATATAAAAATGCTTTTCTCTAGTTGATTTTAGATTGTTCTCAGTTCTCCTGCCTGTCGTAAGAGGCGACTAAATGGATACCCATAGGTGGAAGATGATGGTTCCCATCATCGCCCGGTGCGACACCACCACATCGACAGAGGTGCTGTGAAATGGGTAACTCCCATGTTTCAGTATTTGGTCGATGCTTCCGGTCATATCCCCATACCCTATCTCCTTCTTCCCAACCCAAACCGCCCATTTCAGCTGAAGAAAAATCTAGATGATGAATTCTCCTAGGGTAAAACACTCCGGAAGTAAAATACCTCTCCATTCGGATTTCCGGGCGAGAGGTGCTCGAGGGGGTTCACCATCGAAACATCTGAATTTAAAAATAGACCTTTGTAACATCCGAGGTCTGAACAAGAATATAAACGATGTTCATTACCATCTACAGGCTGAGAAACCAGATATACTGGCTTTAACTGAGACGCAGGTCAACTCATCAACTAATACGACCTATATGCTCTGCCCTGGATATGAGCTGCATACCCGTTTCAGATTCAGAGGAGGTTTATGTCTCTTTTCCAGAAATGATCTCTCATGCCATCGTGAGGAGGAACTGGAACCGAAAGAATTCGATGTAATGTGGCTCAAGATCGATAACCACAAACAGACAAAGTTCATCTGCTGCCTTTATCTATCACCAAACGAACCAACTCCTGGTGACCTCTTCGAATTCCTTTCTCTGAAACTTGATTTCATCCAACAGAATCACCCAGCAGCTGAAATCATCATCATGGGGGATTTCAATGTCCACAACTCCACCTGGCTCAAATTCTCGAACAAAACAGACGACTCAGGACGTCTGGCTGAGGCTTTCGCTATCACCTATGGTCTTGAGCAACTGATAAACGAACCCACTCGGATCCCTGACATCAGCAACCATCATGCCAATACGCTCGACCTGTTCCTCACTAACAATCCGGAACCGTATGAAGTGAAAGTCCGTGCACCACTAGGAAACTCAGACCACACACTCATCTCCACGATATGTCCTTACATCACTCCGCGAACCAGTCCAACACCCCCACGCACTGTTTGGCATTACAATTCAGCCGACTGGGATGGCCTTCGCATGTTTTTTTCTGAGTTTCCTTGGAGGAGAATGTGTTTTGAATCGGGAGATCCTACGCAATGTGCTGAAGAGATCTCGGAAATCATCATGCTGGGAATGGAAACTTACATACCACATAGCACCAAATCACGAACCACTGGTGAACCATGGTTCAATAGAACCTGTTCTAGGGTTGTCGCACTGAAGCAAGCAGCATACCGTCGTTGGCGCAGAAACCCAAGCCCTCAAACTAGAGCTGAATATGTTGAAGCTAGGAATACATGCAATCGAACGATAGATGAATCTAAAGAGGCATACAACACGAAAATAAGATCGAAGCTCATAGAGTGTCCAAATGGTTCCCGTTCATTTTGGACGTTTGCCAAGGCAATCGGGAGAAATTTCACTTCTAGCTCATTTCCTCCCCTCACAAAGGATGATAATACATTGGCTATAACACCTCATGAAAAAGCCAACACCTTCGCCAAAATGTTTGCAGACCATTCTACCTTGGATCCACGAGGCCAGGAACTTCCGAAAGTCGCTATCATCGATAACCGTATGCCAGAAATTGTCTTCCGGCAACGCACCATCAGACACATTCTGCTTAGCCTCAACGTCAAGAAGGCTATGGGGCATGACGGAATACCGCCTATTGTTCTCAAGAAATGTGCCCCGGAACTAACACCAGTTCTTTGCAGGTTGTTCACCCTTTCGTACAAACTCGGCGTATTTCCTTCTAACTGGAAAAGAGCTAGGGTCCAACCGATTCCAAAGAAGGGCAAGAAAACACTCCCTAACAACTATAGACCGATTGCACTACTATCTGTGATCTCTAAAGTAATGGAAAAAGCAATCAACATCGAGCTCATCCGATATCTAGAGAGCTCAAGAATCGTGAACGACCGGCAATATGGCTTTCGTCACCAGAGGTCAACTGGAGATCTGCTTGCCTATGTGACACATAAGTGGCAGGTGTCAATAGAGAAACATGGGGAGTCTCTGGCTGTAGCCTTGGATATCTCCAAAGCATTTGACCGAGTTTGGCACCAAGGCCTCCTAGCGAAACTTCCGTCATATGGTTTGCCGCCCCAACTGTGTCTTTTACTATCGAGTTTTCTTGCAGATAGATCACTCTACGTGGTGGTAGACGGGGTCTCGTCTGATACAATGACGATCAATGCTGGTGTTCCACAAGGCTCTGTCTTGGCACCAACTTTGTTTTTGCTCCACATCAATGATTTGTTGAATGTGACCTCCAGCCCAGTTCATAGCTTTTCGGATGATAGTACACTTCATTCCGCCTTTTCCTCTAGAGCCCCTATATCATCCAATGAGGCCAGAGGTGCAAGGCGAAGACAGGTTGATGCTTTAAATGAGGATCTGACAAGAATTCTGAAATGGGGATCTGAGAATCTAGTACAGTTCAATGCAACTAAAACTCAAGCTTGTATGTTCACCAAGAAGCCTGATCACAAAATGCCCAATTTGATGATGTCGGGTACCACTGTTCCTATGAGGTCGTCAATATCCTTGCTGGGTGTCACCACCAACAGTGCTCTCTCATGGGACGATCATGTGAGGTCCATTGCGAAGACTGCTTCACAAAAGCTCGGTTTTCTTTTCCGTGCGAAGAGATACTTCACATCCCAGCAACTGCTCATGATCTACAAAGCACAAATTCGACCTGTCCTGGAGTACTGCTCACATGTTTGGAGCTCAGCCCCCAAACATGCGCTTAAGCTCTTAGATTCAATTCAGAAGAGAGCTATTCGCCTAGTCGATGACACAACACTCACCAAATCATTGACCTCTCTAGATCATCGTAGAAAGGTCGGCGATCTCTGCCTTTTTTATAGGTACTTTCACGGTCGGTGCTCAACGGAAATATCATCTATTATGCCACCACGCGCGATTCCTAGTAGACAAACCAGACGAGCTCAAGCTGGTCACCCCTACACTGTCAGGCTCGAGACCTGTCGAACATCGCTATACCAAGCATCATTCATCAATAGAACGGCAAAGTTGTGGAATTCTTTGCCTAGTGAAGTCTTTCCTGATGCTTACAACCTCCAAACATTCAAGAAAAATTCCAACACCTTCCTTCTTTCCCGAAATTCCACCGCTGGCTAACACGATGTTCCTCGAACATCATAGGTTTCCCTTTCGTGTTGTCCACAGATAAAAAAAAAAAAAAAGATTATAGATCACATGCGACTGCCCTCATGTAGTTAGTTTTCGAAAACAACATGGAAACGAATTCGAATATTATTCCGAGTGCAAATGTCGTCGTGTCTCAACTCTCGGAATTTACGGGCACTTCATGGGGCATAAAAGCCGGCACGTCTCTTCCTGCTCATTCGCTCATAAATATGACAGCAGCATTACTCGATAACACGCTGAAACGGCTATTTTTCATCGATCCCTGACATCTTTGACTGAATTGAAGCATCCGCTGCATTTGTGGGTCGATACCAATTCGAAGCGATTTATCTCAATTAGGATTCAAAAAAATCAATATATCAACAATGAACAGATATGAATTGAAGTGAACCCTCACCTGCCTCGAAAGTCTTCAAGGAGTCTGTGGGTAGCCATCTGGACCACATCTTGCCGAGCTCTTCTCTGAGGAAGGGGTCATCGTGACCAATGGCAGGGAAGACAAATTGCGAGCTGAAAGTTTTGCCCAGCAGATCCGTCAAGTTTTGCAGCAACTGCAGCTGCCATATCTCTGAGAGGTGTCTGGCCGCATGAGACAAACCATCGCTAGAAGAGATCATCGGTTTATGGAATAGACGCTGGAATGGTCGATGAGAAAAGTTGCCCTGCTAAGGAAATACAAAAATAGCGAACATTTGTCGGTGGTAACATCAAAATGAGAATGCCTCTAAGGTAGTGTAAGGTAGTCACCTGGATGTGTAATGATTCCTTGATGATGAGATTTTCAATAAAAAAACAATGTGATAATTTTTGAAGAACAAATTGACAGGTGAAATTATAAACTCCCATCAGACCCTCTGCTCCGAGAGCATTTTTGACATTTGCCGTTGTGTCTTTTCTGAGGACGGAGATTATTTCGACAAGTTCAGGCCTCAAATGTATCAAAGGAATCAAAGCAAGCATCAGACCTGAAGTTTCCGGTCGATAAGCAATTTATGGGCGACGGAGACCAAATGGAAAACTTTCGTTTCCAACTTGGAGAAAACAGTTCAACATACAAAAACTCTTCACCTATGGATGGGATCAAATGAAAAGTGACGTTTCGTAACGAGCAGCAACTGTAGCAGTAGAGATAGTGGTGGATATACGACGTCCAACGAAAGATGTATCGCTACGTATTGTTTGCAAGAACCTGTTAGCAGACCATTTGTTGTCATCCTTGCTTTCTCCCATTGAATGTGTGTATGAATCTGAATTTCTTGATTTTCCGTTCACCGGAGGTTCCGAATGGGTAAGATTAGCCCGAAATTAGTATTAGACTGAACTTACCCCGTCCAAAGCACAAACTCGATGTTGTCATTTTGTCTGGCTATCATCGCGTGCGCTGCCGATTCTATTAACTCCCAGGTCGAGTCGCAACTGTAGTCCCCGTACCGCCCCATAGGCTTGCGTGTCCATTTCGAGGGCTTCAAACCGTCGTAGTCAGGGCGCCAGCATCCTGGGAAATTTGATAATAGGTACAGAAAGCTCCTGATCTGAACCGAAAAAATTATCTAATGATGCTCTCGACAAAGATTGATGCTCTTGCGTTCGGAGTTGCTTCCTATTTGCAGCATTTCCAAATGCATAAGCTCTGAATATGCTTGAATTTCGTTCATCACATCATATTTCAGATTATTTCAGATACATCGTATTATGGAATCGCGCGCTCATGTAACAATAGTGTATGTTAATGTATGCGAGGTATCGTCGATAAGGATTATATTCATTCTGTTTGGGAACTGTTCGGGAGCTGCATCGTCCGTTCTCATAGCAAAAATGAAAAGATTCTTTTCTTGTGATGTCGAACGACATTGAATATCATTGACTTCACTGAACAGAAAATATTTCAGTAAGAACTGTTTCCGAACTTCCTTTCAATAATGCCGAATGAAAATATCAATGATATAAAGTGTGAATAGAAATGAAAGAGAGAATATCAAGCATTATTACCAGAAATCAGTCAATGATTTGTTCTCCGAGGAAAACTGGATGAGAACTAACACGATAACCGGGTGTGTTAGGATATGAATGAAACGGCCGAGTTGATAGAAATATGAAACCAGAAACAAACGTCACCTGGCTACATCGAAAGCATTCTTCTGGTTCTGTAACGAATCTCAAAGGACTTTGTCAAATGTCATGATAATTTATTCAAAGCAGGAATATTTCCCGACCTCACGTGTATATATGTCACCGTGAAATCACATGTGTCCGAAAGTAGGAGCAAACTCGAATCATTCATGTGCTATGTTGTATTTTTGATATCACATCCCGAATTCAATTCCTGATTCCTTCTTCATCCTTGGTGTCCCTCTTGTGTTATGCGCTATGCTAATTCCATAATATTCCGGTCAATCATGCACGAAGAGGTATTTCATTTCAAGTTTGAAGATTTTTTTTAACCAACTCCATCACCAAACTTTGGTCTGCGAGGCTCATCAGGTATGAAGATGAGAACCAGATTTAGAGTTACCATATACACCAGATAGAATTACAGTACAGTATCGATTGATACTACCCCAAAATATTCTGGTTTACCCCGTTTGCCTCATGACACTGCAACCTCTTTTTAGAGACCGCCACCATGCAAATCACATCATCAACAGGTTGAAATAATGACCTCTGAAGTATAAAGAGGAGTTCAGTTGTACAATCACCGTTCGAGGCCTTGGAAATCACGAAGTTCAGTTCATGATACGTTTACACGATTAGACTACCTGGCAAAGCAGAGATTGAGACTTCCATTGTCCTGGGTTAACATATTCAGGAGAGTTTTATTTATTCATTCGGCAACCTACCAGACAATGCAATGTCCTATAACAAGGGTACGCATCAGATATGGAATGATAGATTAGTATTGGTCTAACAGATAATATTGAAAAAGAAGGAGTTATTCATGAGAGGGAGAATATGCTACAGATAGTAGTTATCACCAAATGAGTAGGTTATTAGTGAGCACATACGTGGAGCATTATGGGGTAGTATATATATCTACGATCGACTCGTGATAATCGAGTAAGCATGAGACTTTAGATAAAATTCATTGATATATGAAGAGTCAAGATGGCCAAAAAACTTGTACAGATTTGCAATCTGGTGGGAGAGGAGTTATAACTATGATTCGTATTCATATCCGATATATAAGCCAAGTGAAGAGATCTTGTAGAATACTGCCTCGCATGTGAATTCAACCAACTCAAAATATATGAGGAGTTGACTCCATTGTTCAATAGTTCATGTAAGAAAATCATGTGTCACCTGATGTTTTCCTCAAGAAGCTAGGTTTGCAGTTATTCAGGACAACACATTCACTTCTGTTTATTAGATATGAGTCAAGCCACGTGAGTAAGGAACCGTGAGTGCCGATATTCTTCAATTTTGTCAAACGCCTTGGAGATGTCAGTATACTCAGCACCGGTCTGAAATCTACTATCCTTATCTTCTAGAGTTTGCTAAATGAACGGTTCGGGATTGGTGACTTGAAAAAAACCGTGCTGATGATCGTTCAAAAATGATTCAATTTATAGAAAAGCGCTTTGGTAATGGTGGCCTCGGGAATTTTCCCGAGGAAAGAGAAGTGAAATTCGAACCCATTCTTTGCCAATCTCAAAAACAGGTAAATTTGTTTTTTTCCAGAATTCCGGAAAGCCGCCATTTCTCAGGAATTCATTTGAATAATGAACAGAAGAGAAATTGTTTCCAATTGTTTCCACGATTTGATCAGTACAGCTGGTATCCTATCAGGCCCACCGCCTTACGAAATAACCAGGTTATTTATTTCGTTCGAGATTTCCGGGAGTGTTAGGAAATCAACAGTTACATTGCTATATAATATTGACGTTCTTCGGGATTCTGAGGTGTGTGCTGTTCGGTTTGAATAGAGGAGAGAAATAAGTTGAGAACGACTCATAAATATCATCATCATTCGTCACATCCTGACCATTAATGGATATCACTTTCGGGACAGACCTACCTACTGTCGGATTCATTTTTCATGAAGAAACAGAACGATTAAGTGTTGTATGTCCGATCCGATTGCAAAAATGTATTATTTCGGTCATGGTTGATTGAAATTTTCAAATCTTTTCTCAGGATAGAAAATCGACTGTGAGTCTCGGGTGTCTTGTGTTTTACTCATTTTATATGACAGTTTCCTTGGAATACCACCACGGAAAAAATCTGCTCACATTTTTCAGTACCGAGTTTTCTGATATGAATATTTTCACTTCGTCATAAAAAAGTCGACCGCTTCATTTATTGTCAGAAACTGCATCGATAATGTCGATAATGTCTAACTCTTCACTGATTTTTGCGTGATCTGAGTAGTTTTTTTTTATTTTTCAACTTCACATCTTTGTCCATGGTGATAAGACTATCAAGAGCTTTTCGATATTCATTTACTCGGAGAGAAGGTCTTTCACATTAATTGATCACAATATTTTTCTTCAGTTGGCAACTTGTGCACTACACACGTTACTAAGTAAGGTAGGACCATCGAGAGTGTTTCGAGACCGTATCAGATCATTGAGATTCTAGTCGCCTAGAAATACATCATTTGGATGGTCTAAAATGATGTTATCCACACTATTAACGTGAGCTCTCCGGAGTGGCTTAGATAATCCTATGAAAACTCCGCCTCGATCGAGTCCATCCCGTCGATTTATGTCAAAATTAGTCGTGTCTATGAATTATGAATTTTTGGTTCACTTGTTAGCCAAGATCCAGTGATACACAAGAAATCAGCTCCAGAAACTGAACTTGATAGATAGAAATCATTATTTTTTGTTCCTAGTCAACTTGGGTGCTGGTAGTTGATTGAGAGTTCCATGGAGAGGTGATACGTATCTTCATGAAGATGGAAGTTACTCGATAAATTCCAGTGAATTCATCCGATTGTTCATTTCGGTGGATGAATCTGTTCGATTGCTTGTAGTTCTGAATATTCCATATGAGTGAAACTGAACCTGACAACAGCAGCAACCAGTATCTCAGGGTGGAACCAAGTGGAATTGAAGCCATCATCCCTTGGGCTCATCTTATAGACCATAATGCCTTGGATTCCTAGCATACAGTCGCTTCGACTTTGTCGCCACCTAGGCCTTTCAACAACCCCCCAGAGTGGGTACGTTATACCTTCAACTACGTTGGATGAATTACTTACTTTAATTGCGCATAGATTTGAACTCTGATTCTGAATTGGTCAGCTATAAAAATTGGTCACTAAGACGAACATGTTCCAATCGAGTTAACATATCTGAGATGAAGAATATCCTACCTTTTCGAGCATCTCCGTGGGATATCACATGACCGTCGTAGTGGAGATCCGTTATATGCCAGAAATATCCTGAAACAATGAGACAATTGATCGATATAACTGATATATTTGAAACAATATCGATAATATAGATATATTTCCGACCTTTCCAAAAGAGTCGATGATTATAAACATGGAAATTCATGAAATAGACTTTGCAATACTTTGTCACAACTAACTTTCTCACGAATAAATTTTCATTCAATATGATGTTGAAATTACCTATAGAATGAAATAATTTGAATGAAACGGTGTCGACGATTTCAATGAATCTATTGAATGGAACTGTTTCACATCAGTTCACCATACCAGATGACAATCAATTCATTTTCGATGATTCTTGGGAGGAAAAATACTCCGTTATTGTTCATCTATAATGAATGAAATTCAATGAAGATGGCTATACAAATATATTCCTTAATATTTTCTGTTCGATTTTGTCAAATCATCCCAGAATAATTAGGACGCACATAATAACAGTGACCCCAATAAATTACCACTGCAAATGGAGAGATCTAAATCGTCCTGTCCACTGAAATCAGTGGCATAACTCTCATCATTGTGGGATCAACAACATCCAACATCCAAATGTAGGATGTTTGGATGGTCATATTCGTTTTCTATTAGACCCTTCATCTGATTTCGGAAATTCTTATCAGAAGAATCAAGATGGTGAATATAGTATAATTCTTTTGAAACCCATTCTCGATCGAGTTTGAGTTCTAGTATTCGCGGTGAGCTGTCTAGAGATGGTACTCATAGGTGATGGTTCAGGTTGGTTGGAATTTCGAAAGTATGGGTTTCCAATCATTTTTCGGGGTCCCAAAAACCTAATGGCTGAAATTCTGAAAGCTATTGGGTTGTCATTAAATATTGATTACAGTACATGTGGAATATGTTCTTGGTTGAATGTGTTATGTATGTGGGACGAAATTCGGGTTTCGATATATTTGTAGATAGGAATTTTGGTTGGAATCCTAGCTGAATATTGGTCTCTGTACTCAATATTGATTTGGTTGGGTAGAATTCTTATTGGAGCTGCTGGGATTTTGTCTACCTGAATTCCATCTGGTTTGAGTTGGATTCGCCTTCTGATATGAATGATATGTTGTCCTCGCATTGTATTGAGTCATAATTTGAATTGAGTTGTATACCATAGTTTGAATCTGACTTGAAAGGAACTCATTCCCCAGTATATCAATTCGTTCTCGCGATGAAAAATGCAACGACTGATTTCTTTGCACCTGGTTTTTGGCACGATATAGACTTTCTCTTGACTACCACACGTAGAACATTTGAAAACGGTTGAAAATTGCATCGTACTGAAGTAATCGTACTTTTGCAGTGTCAATCCTCAATCCCTATATTGTATAAGTTTATCTAGTGCATACCCAAGTACCGAATCAGTGATAGGATCGATAGTGACGGTCGTCTCCAGCATGGTAAACGAGTCTTGTCGTTGCCGCAAATGAATTTCTCATTCTCATATCTGAATAGGTTGGAGCTTGGAATGAATGCAATCGAATGATAGATGCGTCTAAAAATGCACACAACACCAAGGTGAGATCGAAACTCATCGAGTGCCCAAATGGTTCCGTTTCATTCTGGATTGCCAAGGCAATCGGGGGGAATTTCACTTCTAGCTTATTTCCTCCCCCCCTTCCTCACAAAGGATGATGGTACATTGACTACAACACCACAAGAGGGAAGCCAACAGCTTCGCCAAAATGTTTGCACATGATTTTATTTTGGATCCACGAGACCAAGACCTTTTCAAAATCACTAACATTGATGACCATGTGTCATGAATTGTCTTCCGTCAACGCACAATCAGACACTTTCTGTTCGACATCACGTCAAGAGGCTATGGGTGTTACAGATATCTGAATACAATACTTTGTTAATTATGACCTAATCACAGATGACATATTATTGACATCATATAACAAAATTATTATTGAAAAAATAGTGAGCTGGAATGGTCGATGTTCAAATATATAATAAATAAATAAGATTGATGATGACAGCATTATTTAATGGGATACTATTTTCTGCTACATTTATCTAATATGGTGTTAGAAGAGGGATGCTTCAATGTCTTCTTGACCTTGGTGTCTTTTGAAAATTCATATCTAGCCATGGCTTTTGAATCGTTCTATCAGGTCTTCGGAATTCAACTGTAGACCTTACCACATTGAATGAATTGAATATGTCCATGCCTTGTGGACCAATAAAATGTAATAGCATAGCGACTTTCTTTTCATCTGATTCAGAGTTGAATCCACTTGCTATCAGGAGAATTTCGAAGGTTTGGAACCATTTAGTCCAGTTTGAAGAAAGATTGCCTTTCATGTCCATGTGTGCTACCGAACTTCGGTACATCATTTTTTGTGGATGATTGCTTCTATCAGTCTGCGGCATTTTCATAGGTACTTTCAGTCTTCCGACACCATATTAGATAAATGTAGTAGAAAAAAGTATTCCATAAAATAATGCTGTCATCATCAATCTCATATATTTATTATATATCTGAACATCGACCATTCAACCTTACTATTTTTTCAATAATAGAATAGAAAATTTATTAGGATAGATAAATGCGAGAATGAAAATAATCTTTCTGATACATCTGTATATTTTCCAAGTGGAAATTCTATTCAACCATCTGATGACAATTCACCTTCAACTTTTTCCGGTATAGCAAGTAGTGTATCTGAGTTTGAAAAGGTTAATAAATCTAGATATGGCCGAGTTTACAAACCCGTTAAAAAATAATTGTATTTCTTTTATCAAGTACATAAATGGTTGTATGCTTTTATTCAGAAAGGGACATGATGCAGATATCTGAATACAATCCTTTGTATGATATGACCCAATCACAGATGACATGTTAGCGACATTATATAACAAAATTATTATTGAAAAAATAGTGAGCTAGAATGGTCGATTGTCAGATATATAATAAATGAATAAGATTGATGATGACAGCATTATATTATGAAATACTATTTTCTACTACATCCATCTATTGATCTGGTCAGACTCAATACTGCCTATTGTTCTTAAGCAATGTGCCCAAAAAGTAACAACAGTTCTTTGCAGGTTGTTCATCCTTTCATACAATCTCGGCGTATTCCGTCCTAACTGAAAGAAAGCTACCAAGAGTCCAACCGATTCAAAGGCAGAGCAAGAAAACCCTCCGTTACAACTATAGATCGATTGCACACTGCTTGCCTTTGTGACACATAAGTGGCAGGTGTCAATCGAGAAACATGAGGCTCCAGAATATATCTCCAAAGCATCAAGGACTCCTAGCGAAACTTTCGTCAAATCATTGACCTCTTTCATTGATACTTCCACGGTTGGAGCTCAACGGTTATATCATCTATCATGTCACCACAGGCGATTCCTAGTAGACAAACCAGTTCAGGATGGTAACCCCCACACTATCAGACTCGAGACCTGTCGAACATCGCTATATCTAGCATCATTCATCAATCAATATAGGACGGCGAAGTTGTGGAATTCTTCATCCAGTGAAGTCTTTCCCAATGCTCACAATCTCCAATCTTTCAAGAAGAATTTCAACTTCTTCCTTCTCACCCAAAATGCCTTCGCTGGCTAACACGATGTTCCTTGAACATTATAGGTTTCGCTTCTTCTTGTCCACTCTCTCGCCCAAACACCTTATATTATTTACTTCGCTAATGAATTTTATAGCCCCTGACATCATTTTTTTTTTAATTTTTGGTAAGAACCATTACCATAATATATACCATAAGGGTTCTCCATGCCTGCTGGAAATATTTCGTGCCCCTGCTGGTTTTCTCTGAATTTTGCGATCAGAAGATTTCTGATATATCAGGAATGGTTTTCACGCAGCTAACATTAACGACCTCTCGAGCCGCTTCTTTCAGATTGATGATTCATGTGCCGAGAATATAGTAACTCATTTCAAAGTCTTGAGTCGAAGAAGTGGGTATAAATTCTACCGATACCTTCAAGGATGGAATTCACTGCGTTCACTTCTCCGTTGGAATCAGATATAGTTTCGGCGTGAACCTTTGATTTGAAATTTGGAATCAACATTGTACTGGTTGCAGAACTATTTTCTCTAGACGGATGAACAATTTCCGATGTTATGTTTTCGAACGTATTTGTGATTCGCAGCATCTTACATTATCCTTTCGTTGTAAAATCCATGAATGTCACAAATTGGGTGACTCTGACAACTTCTTCTCCAATTTTTATCAGGCAAAACATGGCATCGAAGAATTTTCCGATACTACACCCTGGAAAGATTCTTTCCACAATAATGATATCAATACAGATTTTTACGGCAGAATTCAATATGCAGTCGGAAAATGCGTACCTTCTGGACGCAAATATAAGAACTTTCTCTAGTATTCCTCGAACCACACCGACAGATTGATCAGAGGAAAATAAATACCACAGAAGATGGAGAACTTATGTCAATTCTGAAGATGATGTTATGGATAGTTTGACTTAGATTCAAAAAAAAATACGGGATCAGATGAAATACCCGCAGTGTTTGTCAAAACTGTCACTTTAGTCTAGTGATACCTATGAAATTTTTGGACAATCAATCTCTCAAGAATATGCCCAGTTTATTTGGAATCAGCTTGCATCACTCCAAAATAGAAATCCAGACGAAGAAACTTGATAACTATAGGCCTATCAGTAAGCTATGTATGTCTGCCTTACTGTTCGAAACTTATAAATATATATTGATGGATAATCGAATTCAAGTAGATACTGCCTAAACCAACTTCAGTAGGTCTTTCAACGGAATAGATGACGGTATCTAGTCAGAAGACTTGCTGATTGTATCATATCTATCGAGTATAACTCGATACGTCCCTCTTGAATGCTATACCACTTTCAAAAACACACTCACCAATCTGCAGAATGATGAAAACTTTCAGATATTCTCAAGAATATGACATCTTCGATACATTGTTTACATTATTCTTGAATTGTATCTAACATTCCTCCTCAATTTCGAGTCCCATCCGTCAAATCTAGTTACATACAATAATCATTTCCCTTTTGAACTGTACTTTGCTATGTGATTTCAGTCTTCCGTTAATCAATGGATATGTGGAATACATCAGGTTGAAACTATCCGGAAACAGGTATTTGGTGGATAGAGTTCTAGACTTCGCCTTTTGTATTCCGAACATAAAATGAACTAACAAATAAGCAGAGAAACGGAAACATTCGAATCACGGAGCTCTTCACTTCCTAACCTATTTCTCGTTTCGCGCCCTTTCATTCAATAAACAGATCATCAATGGCCTCTATTCGGGATTATAGGATGGGATTTCCCGTTTGAGACGCGGAATATCACCCGCAAAAAGCGTTTCGTGGTGAGTTCAGAAGAGCGTCTCCGCAAGATGAGTTCCTAACAAAGTTTGAATTTCTCCATGCATTGAACTTCTTCATTACCTTCGTTGAAAATCAATGAGATTACGCAAATTCTTCATAATTGAATTTCATGGAAATATGATGAGTATTGAATTTCATCAATGGAAGTATTTGTATATTATTGATGATAAGATATGAGTCCTATTTTGAATTTAGTCGAAGTGTTCGATGTCAAGTCAGAGATTTTCGTAATGATTCGATGTCATACTCAATTGATCGCACTCAGAATCCATATCAGACAGTGACTTGATATATCATCAGTCTCGTATTCACATGATCACGTCATCGCATCGATTTGCATTTTAGCACATTTTCAATATTTACGCTCGTGGGGTGAGTTGTGAATAGTTGAATAGCTCTTATGAACTCATACTTATTAATGTCGGTTCCCTTCACTATATCAGATCGAGAGAAATTTTCTTCCATTCGTATCAGTGAAAAATCGTAACTTTGATCATGAAGGAGAGTGCAATGATTCATATTTGGTTTTTTTGGGTCCGAAGCAACTCTGGATGGATATCAGATGATAATAGAGCGTGCTCGAGAAAGTATTCAGCAGTTTTCTTTGAGAATGATTAGGAGCACAAGAGCCATATCATTGATACAACATCAAGTCCGAATTTGAGCCAGGAAGGGTACCTGGGAAAATTATACCGGACCTTTAGAACTTTCTGATCAATTCCACCGAGATGGAATTGTCATGCAGCAGAATTGTTGAATGGAGAAAAAATAATGGGAGAAGGAAAAACATAATTATTTGTGCACTTGATGGTGAATCGGTTGTTAGAATATGACTGAAGTAATCTGGCAACTGGAAGAAAACAACGAGAATATTGCCTGGAGTAGTTGACAGTTGGAATCCGCATCTTACCCAATTTTGGGTGAATGAAATATGCTGATTTTTCATCAATGTATCCGGGGAAAGTCTGCACTTGCTCGCTGTATTGCTCCCGATCTGTCTTTGCGACCTCGAATATGTCGTGAGCAGTTCGTTAGTTCACAAAAAAAGCTGAATTTCAACGTTTCGGAATACATTCTGCACAAAAAAGGCCATGAAAATGTCGTGACATTTATTATTTACTTCTCTTGCTCTATTGAGTTCTTAAGCAACTATAATTATTGGGTCAGTTCAGAGATCAGTTAGAAGGTTGTGGGTTGTGATGAGATATAAATACAGTCAACTAATAAATACAACAAATGAATGAATGGACTAATACTGAATGTTGACAGTGTGTGGGTTTGAGCAAATAGGGTATTATCATGCTGATTGGAATTTGGTGCCAATATTTTGAAAATTTCAAATCAACAAGAATGTTTTCATCGTTTCCTCCGTAACTCTCACCGCATCAACCAATTCCGTATCTCACGATCCAATTATTAAACACATTCAAATATAATATCGGACTACCCATTTGTTGGAACTCACCTATCCTCTCATAAGCTTCTCTACCGGCACTAACAGAAATAATAATGAATCCTAGTAGATGTATCCAACACATTGCAAATGAATTCAGCGAACACATTTCTTCAAACATTCATCGATCAGAAACTCCGGAACTATCAACGCGATTCGCTCCATAACTCTCAACTCTGTTATCATCCCAGTCAATGATTATTTACTCAGTCTGAGGAGCACCAAAAACTGCTATCGAATAATTCTCTCGTTGTACTGTTCATCCTGTGGAAATTAGTCCCGACTTCATGCGAACGAAGTTATACCGACTCTTTCGCAACTCCTTCTCGTGGAGTTTCTGTCGCGGTGTCGCGATGCAAGGAGGCTTCAGACTGGAGTTGGGACCGTTTATGGCACGATTTTGAGTTTGTTTGACGACGCGCAGGCGCTCTAATTCTTTCTGTGGAAATATTGTGTTGAGCCGTGAACAAATTACTTCTTGGTCTGTGGGTTCCGACGAGCAAGATCACGAACTCTTCCGATTCGAAATGGAACTACGGATTTATTTTTTGTTGCATTATATGTAGATACAAGGAGTTGAGGATTTACAATGCTGATCCATTACACGATTGAAAAAAAAAACAGAAATTTTAGTACCTGAGTTTTTCTTTCTTCTTCTTCTTCCTTTGTGAAGTTTAGTCGCCTCGAATCGGTGATCTAATGCTCCTCAGAAATTTTTTGAATCTGCGATACTGGATGACAGTCGTGTACATTGTAAAAACGGGTACTTTACTTGATAGAAAACATCAGTAGATCTTGGATTTTCTATCATCGCTCGATTTCGAAAACCGATCGATAAACAGATACATGAAAAATCTACTTCGAATGGAGAGCATTCGATATCAGTCATGGATTCTGAGGATAATGAGTTTATGTGTATGGAAATCATCGGAGCTATTCGTTTCTTCGAGTATTCAATCCATATTGAGTTACCTTCATTGAACATATTTCCTTTCCCACTGTTCGTCTGAAGATTATAATCTACACAAGCCTATTGTGAGGAGGAAATTGACAGAAAATTGCCGTTTGAGGATTCCAGACCTACCCTTCCGAAAGTCCATCACTTTGAACACGACCAAATCATTACCAGATAGATCGGAGAAAAGTAAAAGAAGTTGTGAAACCGATATTATGAAAGGATATACAACTCGGTTCGCCGAGTTTCTCTCTGAAAAAATGAGGAATAGGGCGATTTTATAGCAACAGGAACATTTTTTTGGATGATGAAATGAAGGATGAAAGCAATCGCAGTTATACTTTCAATCAGTTCTGGAGTGCCATTGTGCTGTGTTGTGCGTTATGAGGAAACAATACGTTATGAATGATAAATTCTGCAGAAACATGCTCCTATTGCTCACAATAGTAATACAAGGCTCTCAGAGCGTATCCCTTTGTTATAGAAAGTTCGATAATACCCTGTATTCTTTATGTGTAGTGATTGCTTTCCAGCAATAAACTATTCTATATTTGTAAGCTCGACTTCATCATGTACGAATGACGATGAACACCTTATACTTACATTAGCCTCAGCCCACCAACCTGATCTAATAACGTAATCACCTTCGAAGTGACTTATTCTATTGTTGATAAGACACGAAGATTTATTGGAATCTACGGTTTGGTTTCGAACTGCACGCGATTCTGTTACAAACAACTCCATCCACTGTGACAGTTTCTTCGTTTCATAGTTCATACGAGTCGATAGACCTTTCTAGCATATAGGGAGCTATCGAGAGTATCCGTGACATACCTTCCTCAGATTCGAATTCTTTACCGATGAGAATATCAATGAGGTGGGAAAAAATTAATGTCACGGCCAATGGATTGACTACGATTGATATTTGTTACAGCATATTCACATACCTTCTTCAAGTAGATTTTTTAATGATACATGAAGTGTTGACCCGAATTGATATATCTGCAGATATAGATAGATAGATCTTTATTGAAATAGGATATCCTAGTATACAATCGAGCTGAAAAATATAAAGTAAAATAGGTATGTGGCACATATTGAAATGATTTAAAATATATGACAAACATTGGATGAATACATTATAAAGTTAGTTGAACACAAGCATAATAATATCTCGAAACAAAAACTGTAGCTACACGTAACAAACATAATGAATATCATATATGTACATTATACAGAAATTTCTTCAGTTCGTTTATTATTATTTCGAGTGGAGTGGTGGTGAATATCATGATGGAAGACAATGTACTGTTTGAAATAAGATGGTCCTAAATTGTTCATTATTTTATATATGAATATCATTGTGAAATAAAACAGTATTTGAGAAACAGATTGCCAATTCAAAACATTAGGCATAATAGTAATTGGAGTATCTCTACCGCACTTCAAAATGATCCTCATACTACGATTCTGATGTTTTTGGAGTCGAGACAATTTATTCTGATTGAATAGATATAAGATAGATGAGCAGTAGTCAAAGTGTGGCTGAATAATTGACTAATAAATTGTGAAAAAAAAATAATTTCTTTGAAATTTTCTTATGAATGTACTCAAAATGTTCATCAAACGATAAAGTGTTATCTACCTGAAATCCCATATATTTAGTTATTTTGACTACTTCACTTATTTCATCATCAATGTTTAGGTTGATTTTTTTCGATTTCATTTGGCTGTATTTATATTTGGTGCTGATTATCATCGCTTTTGTTTTCAATACATTCAACTTGAGTTTATTCATTTTCAAGTACTTGTTGACACTTATTTTGTGTATAGCACTTTCCAGGTTTTCATCACTGCATGCCAATAGTGTATCATCCGCAAGAAAGTTCATGAATTCACATGCAACAAACAATGGCATGTCATTTAAATATAATATGAATAGAAGGGGACCCAGAACACTACCCTGGGGAACTCCAACATCATTTTCTATTTCACAAGAGAATATATCTTTTACTCTTACCCGTTGTTTTCTGTTGGTCAAATAATTAGATAACCAATTGTATACTGTGCCCTCTATCCCATATCTATTCAATTTTGCTAGTAATATAGTCCTATCGATGGTCTCAAAAGCTCTCTTTAAGTCAAGGAACACAGCCACAACAAACTTATTACTATCCAGTTCAGTTTTGAATTTACTTAGGGATAGTTGAACTGATGATTCACACGAGTACATTCGGCGAAATCCTGATTGGTTATTGATTAAAATGTCGTTTTTTTTCAACATATTCAATTAGTTGATTATAAATTGCTGTTTCTAGAACCTTCTCAATAGGTGGTAAAATTTTGATTGGTCTGAATTCGTTAGCTTTAATCGTATGAGGAATTTTAGGTATCGGAACGATAGTACTACTTTTCAATCTTTTAGGTATTTGACCAGTTTCCAGAGAGGTATTGATAAGGTGCAATATAACGTGACCGATAGTCTCAAAAACTTGTTTCAATATTTTGGAGTTGAGGATTTCATGTATACTGCACTTATTGTCCAAAGAAAGTATAATTTCACGTAGATTTGTTAATGAAAATAATCTGAATTCTGAGAAAGTTTTGTATAAATTTTTTTTTTTTTGTGCCATGACTCTGTATAGTTGATACTCTCAACAATTTCATTTATACTTTCTACAGAATACTTGTTGAAGTTATCTGATATTTCAAAGTCATCTCTTAGTGATTTAAGTTCGCCAGTTTTTTCAAACTGTATACAGTTTGGAAAATCAATATCATCACCTTCAACAAGCTTTTTGAGGGTTTTCCACATTTGTCTAGGGTTATTTTTATACCGATCAATTTTCTCATAATAATATTGGTCTCTTTTTCTTTTCAATACATTGACAACATCATTTCTCAATGTTTTGAATAATTCCCAATTATTTTGTTTTTCTGTATTTGAACAGTTTCTGAAAGCTCTGTAAGCACGATCACGATCCTCAATTTCACAGTGAACTTCAGTATCAAACCATGGCAAATGACTGTTATGAATACAATTTTGTATCGGAGAAACATCATCAATAATTACTTCACAATTATTCACTATTTCTTGATAAATAATTTCTACATCAGTAGATTTTAGTGGCCATTCACATGATATTGAGTTCGTTTTTATAGAGTCCAGATTATTTTCACTGAAGTTTCTATATTTTCTGATTGTTCGATTTTCTTCAATATGGATATTAGTGAAGTTAACAAAGATTGTTGAATGGTCTGTTATTAGTGGATAAAAGTGAACAGAAGCTCGACATCCATTTTTGTTATCTATAAGCGTTCGGCTGTGGTTAGTAACTCTAGTTGGTTCTCTGATTATTTGCGAGATACCGTAAGTATTGAGTAGGTTTTTCAATCTAGAAACATAAAAACTATCATCAGAGTAGTTCAGATTGAAGTCGCCTACTGAAATGCAATGAAGGTTTGTCAAGAATAAACTATCACAGATATCTTCAAAGTCATCTAAGAATTTTGCATCAGATCCTGAGGGCGAGTGATAAAGACATCCGACTAAAATAGGGAGCTTAAGTTTATTCTTCAAAATTTTGCACCAGTAATTTCCTTCTAATATATATGTTTTATAGGCAGAGTACTCAATGTCACTTTCAATGTATACACCACCTGTATGTCGACTTTTTGAGTCACAGCGTACTATATTGTAATTGGGGATTTTCAGTTCAACTTCTTCGATATCATTAGTTACTCTGGATTCACTTAGTAATATAATTTTTGGGTTGTAGTAAACTAGACTTTCTTGTAGTTGATCTTTGTTTTTAAGAAGGCTTTGAATATTCAGGGATATAATGTCTGTGTTTGATTGTATATTAAAATGATTTTCTACTTTTTTGAAGCATTATTCAAAGTTTTGTTGGCATATATGCAAGATGAAAATGTATGGAAGAGCCATCCAAAGATCTGAATTTATCAATAACGTCTGAAATTAAAATGTTTTTTTGTGTGTTTCATACTGGAACTTCAGTTCAAGTAAACCACGTGTGATAATGCAGCACTCTGAAAAACCATGAAACAACATAGCGAAATTACGAATACGAGCATCAGATGATGGTCCATAAAGTAGTCATTGTTGCGTGAAGAGTACGATGCATTCAGCGTTCCGAAGCAAGCAAATGCACCACAACGATCGATTATTCATCGGACATTCACGTCGAGAGTTCTACTCCAACAGATGGCCCTTCATAGTGCTCTCTGAGTTTGTGGTATGTGAATGTGATCAGCAAGTCGGATGTATCAGTATGATGGAATGGGCTGTTGAATGAATAACGTTGTTTCAGTTATTTGATACCCATGCTCTAGTTCCATCACCGCCTCTCTAATTATCCAGCAAAGTATCAGAAATTGTGTGAGCTTACTGCAGAATGTATCAAAGTACTGGCTTCCATACTTTCGGATCATTGGAACTCATATGAAGTATTCAGAAAAGTTGGTACATATTGGCTAGATCAGTAGAAGATGAAGCAGGCTTTTCTTCTAGAGATGTTGCGATATTTCGAGCTACATATTCTTTCATGTAATTTTTCGATCGTCCACTTCCTGGTGGATTTCCAACTGTACCTATTTCATAGTTTTTTGTAACTCGTGAACGTGACATCTGACGATTTTGATCAATATCATTGAAAAGATGACAACCTTCTTGATGCGTTCATCTCCTGTCCCGTAACCCAATCATCATCAGTATTTTTCTCCTTTCTCTATCATCCAATTCGGGCATATGACAAACACGTTGAGACAATACCTTCTTATTATGATAATAACTGTCACCGCTACATGACATGAATTTTGAGAAAATACACAAGCTTACGATGTCATCCAGGTAGGTCATATTTGATTATCTGATTATATCTATTTGACGAATCCAAGCTTCGACATCACACTTTGACAGATTTTTTCCAAAATATATGCTCATAACATGATCCATCATCATCATCCGCATCATTCATTTTCATCTATTAGTTCGTAGATTATTTCCTTCATGGTCGTTCTTGTAGTCGTTTCTTCTTTTTTCTAGCTCATTCTCTTCTCTATGGCATGAGTTGGAAAACAGCTTCAGGCTGATACTCTGCCTCTTCACCTCAGCAGATTCATTTCAATGATTTGATTGTTCCTTACTTCTCCTAATGGAACTGATGAATCATGCATGCACCACTAGGAAACTCAGACCACCCACTCATCTCCACGATATGTCTTTACATCACTGCGCGAACCAGTCCTACAACGCAACGCACTGTTTGACATTATTGCCTTCGCATGTGTTTTGAATCGGGAGATCCTACGCAATGTGCTCAAGAGATTTCAAAGATCATCATGCTGGGAATGGAAACTTACATATCACATAGCACCAAATCACCAACCACTGGTGAACCATGGTTCAATAGAACCTGTTCTAGGGTCGTCGCTCTGAAGCAAGCATCATATAACACGAAAATAAGATCAGCGCTCATAGAGTGCCCGTATGGTTTCCGTTCATTTTGGACCTTTGCCAAGACAATCAGGAGGAATTTCAATTCTAGCTCATTTCCTCCCCTCAGAAAGTATGATTGTACATTGGCTACAACATCCCAAGAAAAAGCCAACACCTTCGCCAGAATGTTTTTGGACAATTCTACCGTGGATCCACAAGGCCAGGAACCTCCTAAAATCGCTACCATCGGTAACCGTAAATTTTCTTCCGGCAACGCAATGAGACACATTCTGCTTAGCCTCGAAGTCAAGAAGGCTATAGGGCTTGACGGAATAGCGCCTATTGTTCTCAAGAAATGTACCCCAGGAATAAAACCAGTTCTTTGCGAGTAGTTCACCTTTTCGTACAAACTTGGCGTACTCTCTTCTAACTGGGAGAAAGCTAGGGTCCAAACGATTCAAAAGAAGAGCAACAAAACCCACCCTCACAACTATAGACCGATTGCACAACTATCTGTGATATCGGAAGTGATGGAGAAAGCAATCAACATCGGGCTCATCCGATATCTACAGAGCTCAAGAATCGTGAACGATCGGCAATATGGCTTTCATCACCAGAAATCAACTGGAGACATGTCTGTCTATGTGACGCATAAGTAGAGTTTGGCACCATGGCTTCCTAGCAAAACTTCGCCATATGTTTTGCCGCCCTAACTGTACCTTCAACTATCGAGTTTCCTTGCAGATAGATCACTCTACGTGGTGGTGAACGGGGTCTCGTCTGATACAATGACGATCAATGCTGGTGTTCCACAAGGCTCTCTCTTGACACCAAATTTGTTCTTGCTCCACATCAATGATTTGTTCGATGTGACCTCCAGCTCAGTTCATATCTTTGCGGATGATAGTACACTTCATTCAGCCTTTTCCTCTGAGAATTCTTCATAATTGATGCGAATTCAATCTTCTTCTTCTGAACATAGGAAAATGCTACATTGTATCTTTAACGCGCAAGAAATGAACCAGTAATTTTTGATTACGAGATTGATGGCACCAAGCTTGAGAGGCGCACCAACTTTACTGAGTTAGGAGTCGAATTTCACACTGAATCAACATTAGTTGAACATACTTCCGATACTGTTTCGTCTGCTTATAAGACTCTTGGCGTTTTGATCAGGAATTCCAAGCAGCTCACTAACCCCAATACACTCAAGCTCCTGTTCGACGCATCTGTGAGATATAAACTTGAATATGCCTCGATTATTTGCATGAATAAATGAATAAATAAATGAAGAAGGCAGATCATGAAATGCCCAATTCGATGATGTCGGGTACCACTGTTCCTATGAGGTCGTCAATATCCATGCTAGGTGTCACCACAATAGCGCTCTCTCATCGGACGATCATGTGAGGTCCATTGCAAAAACTGCTTCACAAAAACTTTCTATTCCGTGCGAAGAGGTACTTCACATCACAACTTCGACCTGTCTTGAAGTACTGTTCAGATGTTTGGAGCTCAGTCCCCAAACATACGCTAGAGCTCTTAGATTCACTTCTGCTCACAATCTCAAAACTTTCAAGAAAAATTCCAACGCCTTCCTTCTCACGATGTTTCTCGAACATTATAGGTTTCTCTTTCGTGTTGTCAAGCGATAAAAAAAATTCAATTCATCACTCGACTCATCCAATTCCTGGGTTTTCCAGCAAGTTAAAAGTGAACCAGAATATGCAATCAAAAGGAACCTTCATTTTCATATATTCACCTTGATGTTCCGTGTGACAGCAAGGAACATTATCAGTAACTACATAATGATGATCGATATGCTCCATAAATGTATCCATCAGTCTGATTGACTAGGATATACTATCACGTTATTCCTCCCATTGATTTCAGGATGTGCAGCAGGTGTCGATAATAAATGAATGGATTTCTTGACTATTGTTTCTCACTCGCGCACTCAGCGAATTGAATGGTATTTGAAAGTGACTACTTACATTTTCTCAAGTCCTTAAATTTTTCCTCGACTATGCGGTGGATAACAAAGCCATTCGAGTCACCTTTGTTGATCCTCGTCAAATATTTGTCGCCACATTGAATCGTATCAACTTTACGAGTTACGTTTCGCCCTTTAACTTTGTTTTTCCCTTCATGGATATAAGTTTGCGTGGTGGGTGCTGAAAATACCTATGTTTACTTCAATGTTGCACGGATTTCCTCTTGAAATAGTTTGCTAGATTCAAGGTGATTGTCTCTATTTATTATCAGAGATTGTGACAGTGGAAATGTTTGGCTGCAATATAAAACTCCATATAATCGCGTTCATGTTCAGTTATATCGTGCTCAAACAGTTGATGACAGCTGATTAACACTACATAATTGTTATA
The DNA here is from genome assembly GCA_963576655.1 of Gastrophysa polygoni. Lineage (NCBI taxonomy): Eukaryota > Metazoa > Arthropoda > Insecta > Coleoptera > Chrysomelidae > Gastrophysa > Gastrophysa polygoni. Next base: position 2,225,839 of record OY755092.1, read on the forward strand.
AAACTCTTGCACAACATTTTGTTTCATACAACGAGCCTGAAATGGTGAATTAATTCCTCACGAGTATGAAATGTGAACTTTTATGGGAGTTTGAATTGAGCAATCCGTGCCAGCGAAATGATTCCACAACGGAAATGAAGTTCAAATTCCAGTCCATAGCTGCCAGTACTTTTTCCTCGTTTTTAATTTTTATCGAGTGGTAGTGGCAGAAATATTTCATGTGATTTAATGCACGATTTTTTGAAGGAGTATTACGGTATGACATGTCACAAATTATAAATTACCTCATTAATTAAACATTGAATTTTTTAGTCTTGATCGCTTGAATACTAGGATAAAGTTTTTTAAATTCACAAAGTAGATACTGGTAGTTGTTCAATCCCTATTATAGATCCAGAGCATCTCAGAAAGAGATGTCTCATAATGAGTGCTGCTGAGATGATGACTTCGGTTGTATATTTCGGAATTTTAATTGGAGACTTGGTTCCAGCAGAAGATCCGTGCTGGCATTTTTATATTGTAGTACATCAAATAATAGATATACTTTTGTCCAATACAATATCTTTGAACACATTGTCGTATCTACAAGTTTTGATTGAAAATCATCATAAGATGTATATAAGTTCATTTGAAGACAATCTGAAACCAAAGTTTCATTTCTTACTTCATTACCCCTGATTGATACAAGAAGTAGGACCTGTCAGGCAATTTTGGGGAATGAGGTATGAAGCTTTCCATAAACAGTTCAAAATATCAGCAAAAGTAGTGACTTCACGAGTCAACATAATTTATACACTATCTCTTGAACAACAATTGAAGTTTTCTTTGAAAGTGTTTTTTTTTTTTTTTTTTTATCTGTGGACAACACGAAAGGGAAACCTATGATGTTCGAGGAACATCGTGTTAGCCAGCGGTGGAATTTCGGGAAAGAAGGAAGGTGTTGGAATTTTTCTTGAATGTTTGGAGGTTGTAAGCATCAGGAAAGACTTCACTAGGCAAAGAATTCCACAACTTTGCCGTTCTATTGATGAATGATGCTTGGTATAGCGATGTTCGACAGGTCTCGAGCCTGACAGTGTAGGGGTGACCAGCTTGAGCTCGTCTGGTTTGTCTACTAGGAATCGCGCGTGGTGGCATAATAGATGATATTTCCGTTGAGCACCGACCGTGAAAGTACCTATAAAAAAGGCAGAGATCGCCGACCTTTCTACGATGATCTAGAGAGGTCAATGATTTGGTGAGTGTTGTGTCATCGACTAGGCGAATAGCTCTCTTCTGAATTGAATCTAAGAGCTTAAGCGTATGTTTGGGGGCTGAGCTCCAAACATGTGAGCAGTACTCCAGGACAGGTCGAATTTGTGCTTTGTAGATCATAAGCAGTTGCTGGGATGTGAAGTATCTCTTCGCACGGAAAAGAAAACCGAGTTTTTGTGAAGCAGTCTTCGCAATGGACCTCACATGATCGTCCCATGAGAGAGCACTGTTGGTGGTGACACCCAGCAAGGATATTGACGACCTCATAGGAACAGTGGTACCCGACATCATCAAATTGGGCATTGTGTGATCAGCCTTCTTGGTGAACATACAAGCTTGAGTTTTAGTTGCATTGAACTGTACTAGATTCTCAGATCCCCATTTCAGAATTCTTGTCAGATCCTCATTTAAAGCATCAACCTGTCTTCGCCTTGCACCTCTGGCCTCATTGGATGATATAGGGGCTCTAGAGGAAAAGGCGGAATGAAGTGTACTATCATCCGCAAAGCTATGAACTGGGCTGGAGGTCACATTCAACAAATCATTGATGTGGAGCAAAAACAAAGTTGGAGCCAAGACAGAGCCTTGTGGAACACCAGCATTGATCGTCATTGTATCAGACGAGACCCCGTCTACCACCACGTAGAGTGATCTATCTGCAAGAAAACTCGATAGTAAAAGACACAGTTGGGGCGGCAAACCATATGACGGAAGTTTCGCTAGGAGGCCTTGGTGCCAAACTCGGTCAAATGCTTTGGAGATATCCAAGGCTACAGCCAGAGACTCCCCATGTTTCTCTATTGACACCTGCCACTTATGTGTCACATAGGCAAGCAGATCTCCAGTTGACCTCTGGTGACGAAAGCCATATTGCCGGTCGTTCACGATTCTTGAGCTCTCTAGATGACTAACTCTAGATGACTAATTGTGGATTTTCTGATATAGTAGAATGTAGTCCAGAAATCGATAATGTAGCAAATATCCAGAACAGACAAATTCAATTAGCTTTGAAACCACATGATGCAATTTACCAAAATGCCCACATTTGCTCTCGGATAAAAAAAAGTTCTACAATTTACAAAGTTAATAATATCTTGCTAATAAACGAATCTGAGCCAGAACCAAACTTTGGTGCAATAAAGTACATTTTGCAAGTGAATAATGAAGTATTATTCATTTTATTGGAACTTCAGAATATAGGATTTCATCACCATTTGCGGGCATATGGAATTTCAGAAACTTCCTTTGGAAACACTTGTTTTACCACCCTCGAATTGGACAGAAATATGCCCAATCCATTACCATTTAATCATCACCGCATGGGTGATGGAAAAATTTGTATTGTTCCGATACAGTAACGTTACTATATTATATTTTTTCATGAATGTTGAAATTCATCAGATATATTTCATTTCAGTTTTTAATTACATAGAAATTATTGGTTGTGTTATTTCTAACTGGCCTGCATTGCAGTGAATCAGTGTTTTTTGAATATATTATTTTATCTTGAATTCATGTCTTTTATATTCATTTCCTGTACCTAAAATCGACACTGTCGAATTGACATCTCTATTTCTCGTGATATTGTTCAGTGAAAATAGTCCGTGAGTCAATATAATATAGGAATACCTATTCGCCACATACCCGTAAAGAATTTTGATATTGAACTATATGACGAGATTAAAATAATTTTTACATGAACTTATCAAAATATCAATGGAATAAATCATTCAACCTGATAAATGATGTAGGTAATTTGAATAATTTATATGTTCCTCTCTGAAGCATTAATTTTTGTAGTCAAAAAATGATATTGTTCAATTTGAAAAAATATTTCTTTCAAATAAACAAATAATTTAGAAATTTCATTCATCGACAATATATTTTTGTTTTCTATTGACAAAAGTCCAGTTTTGCCTCAAATAAGGGCAGGGCCTGAATATATCATTTTCAATAGACTCTGTTCATTCAGAACTCGTCCAATTTCACATAGATTTGAAATTTCCATTTGTCTCCACTTTTTATTTTTATACAGTATGAGTATGAGTATGATATTGGTGTGTCTTGATGATGATAGTGAAGCATTCATCTTAGGTTGAAATTCACTAACAAAATTCTTGCGATTTCTGCTGGAATATATTGGTGATTGTTCATGCGGAAATTTCGATTCTGCATGCCTTGGAATCATTCCTCCATACAGTCAGAGTTATTGAATTTACGAATGATGAACGTTGGAATTTTCGCATTCCATAACAGGCGGATGGAACCGAAACAAATCAAAATGATTGGACATTCGGAAATTTCAATTTGTGCATGGTCCACTGCAAATGCAGTCGTTCCATGTAGGAATTAGTAATATCGTGACCACTTAGGAGAACGACGACTATGACGGAATGAGTGGGACGGTGAGCATAACTGAAACACGAGTATAGTCAGGTTCAACCAGAAGTGAATTCGAATTCCTCATATCGAAAAGTACACTGTGGCTCCTCGATTTCTACTAGAGATTATAATAAATAAAACTTGCTCCGGAATCGTACTGGAGAATAGGTCAATAGGCTGCAACTTTGTCCAACCGTTGTTTTCAATTTCGATTCCACAATATCAGAATTATCTTCAAATTATCATTCACGAACTATCGAGGATCGATTCTGAAGTGATGAAATCAAAGTCGAGATTTCACTAGATTCCGCAAACTACTGCTGCTATTCGGAATTTTGAACATAGTTGGAGAAGTAATTTCGAGTTGCAATTGAATTCAGAGAAGAGCACCCTACAGTAAATATAAGGATAGTTTCATGTCGGACTACTTGAGCTTGTTATTCATCTCGATTTGGAGGACATAATTTCCATATTGATTCATGAGAATTTCAATATTCCGTCTTTCGAAAGGGCCAAGTATTATATTGGAACATGTTAACTGTGTCCGATTTTGATAACTCTATATTTCTTCTGAGGTAATCCAATTATTTGCACCAAAGAGTATCAGGAGTTTCGTGTCGGCGGAATTGGATTCTTCCAGACGAGATTGAAATTTACCAATCTGTCCGGTGCCCAATGTGTGTGACCCATTACTGATCCCTTGAGATACATCATTACTAGTTTCAACAAGTTTCAATGAGTTTTGTTTGAAACTGTACTGTTCTTTTGGAAATATCAACCAGAGACCCTGTCTAGGTCGATGAATTGATATTCACCATTATTTCTGAAGGATAAGTTTGGATCGATGAGATATGCATGGATACTTAGATAACAGAATCACTGCTCTGCGTATTTTCGTGGGTCGATAATACTTATTCATTTTACATCTACTTTTTCTATTCTGAACTGTCAATTTGTTGTGAGACCGAAGGCAAACACGTTCACTCTTATCTGAATGACATGCTAAAAATGTATTTCAACATGAACATAGTCAATGAATCTCTTTCTCCATCTCTCTCACTCCTGTATCTCCTACAAATATCACTGCTATTGACAAAGACAAAAGGAATTCGAATGAATATGTGAATATCGATAACCAACCATGGAAGGAAGTCAAGTAACAATTATTACGATATTATGATGAAAACAATGATATAGGTTCGAATGAATATCATGAGAAGAGGTGAATGAGAACAGGTATTCTTCCCTATAGGTTTATTCTGTTTCTTCCATTCGAAGTGTTTCGAAAAAGTATTCATCGAGATTCATTCAGGAACTTCCTTCAATCTCATTCATTTGGAAATCACGAATTCTTTCGAATACATGATAGATTTTTCTGTTCTACATCTCCTCAAAGCTTTCCCAACATAATGGAATCCAAACACAACGTAACATCACACTCTCATGGATGGAACGGAATTCCTTGGAGCGGCTTCGAGGATGTATAATCTCCCCTGGAATTACATCACTGGATAAGGATGATCGCGACTTATATTTCAAAAAGTCCCTAGAGAAGTTTCCTTGAACACGTGAAATGTTTGATCCCTTTTTCCTGATACTTAAACCTCTGCTCGTTTGGGAGTTTTCGCTGACGAATGAAATCTCATTTCGAAACCAGTTCAGTAAAGTAAAATTTCCACTCCTGTAGAGAGAATTACTTTCTCGCCGAAAAATATATTGGCGAACACGATTTCAAGGCAGGTGAATCAAAAAATCACTTTTAGCATTTGGAAAAGTTGAAATCAATATCCATCACTCTATACATATGAGTTCTATCAAAATAGTGAGAGGATTATTGGGACTTTCTATATTGAAATATGAATGGAATATCCAGATGTCATTGGTAGCTATCTGTCTAGCGTTCAATCATTCGAATTGAATTGAACTATATGAATGCATCATACATAGGTCTCAGTGAGAAGTATAATAAAAATTGAAAAACAATATGATCGGTAAAAGCATTGTCATGATAATTGCCTGAAACAATGGAATTATTGCAATGGGAAATGAATTTGATGGGAAAATACGCGGGAATTTATTGAAATAATAATATCATATCTAGTTCCGATATATGAAATTGATTCTAATTAATCAATTGATCGATTGATTCACACTGGGCGTGATAGTGCATTATAAGGAATTCAGTATTTGTTGTTCGAAGGTTCTCACCATATCATAAAATTGATCAGATAGATAGAATCCAGCTCTGAATTTGCAAAAATCGAGCAATTCTACAACAAATAACGTCTGTTGTCATTCTCTTCGAACCGGTGAATAACATGTATCTTGAGAATTATCACTGTTGATACTCTCATAATGGTTATTATACAGTGTGGAACAGCCAAATGGAATAAATTCGACAACAAATTGATGAGGGTGTGTTGGGAAAAACGCTCGGACACGTCGATTCGTATTTTTATATGCATTCTTTTCAAAAAAAAAAGAATTATATAGGGTGTGATATGTGACAGTGGCCGATACCAACTTTCTTATTTCAAATGGAACACCCTGTTTTTCATTCCATTCTGAAATTTTCACTGAGGAACTGATTCTATCGATACACCACACTTGGGGTCTAGCGGAAATTATTACAGAGATATAGGGTGTAAAAAATCGAAATTTTTCAACGTAATGAATTCTTTGTGTCGAAACTATGCATTATTGGTCGAAACGACTTGTCTATATCTTGTTTTCCGATATATACTATCTACTGACATTTCTTTGGGACAGATACAGGATGGTCAATTTTCTGAATCCTGCACTACCCTTTATTTGTTTCAATCAAATGACAGTAGGTAGTGAACCAAAAGTTAAGACAGGAACATCAATCGTTCTCAACATAACTATACAACCGAAAATCCGGCCAAGCTGTCTTCAGTAAAAAACAGAAGACTTATTAATTTGTATACAGTACAGTACAGTAGTTTTCCAATTCAAACACAAATGTTGTAGTCATCAATCCAAAACAGGAGTTGAAGTGAAAGTGGAGATATTTTCGACAGCGACTATCATTAAGGATCAGTATCATCACTAGGATTTTCTTTTCCTAATTTTTTCTTGTCTACATTTGACGAGTCCTATACAATTCATGTTTTTGTCTAAGAGGAGGATGAATACTGTCTGTAAGTTCTTCGAGGAGGTGGTATATTCATTTTTCACCAGTAAACTCCGGTCAGCATCAAATATTAATATCAACGGTACTGCATTTCCCGCGAAGCCGGAAATAACTATTCTATTTGGGAAGAAAGAACGAAACAGAGTGCAAATTTCCGAGAACAATTCCGAAAGTGACGTTGTACCATTCATGAGAGATTATATTGCACCAAATGTACAATATAATTTGTATTTCGAAAACCCCAATTTTTATGAAAGATTTTAAGTAGTAATGCGAACATATTCCAAATGGCCTTCAATTGAATTAAAAAAATGCAAAAAATTACTAATTGACGTGACAGACAGAAAAGACATGGAAGAATCGATAGAAAACTATCATGAAGGGGAATCTGACCACCGTGGAATAGACGAAATCGTCCAGAGAATTGAGGAAAGATACTATCGGCCCCACATCGAAGAATCCGTATAAACTTATATCAATGCATGTGGAATATGCCAACAAAGTGAATAAATAAAATGAATGAAAATTCAACTGCAAAAACTAGAAAATAACCCTGGCATTATTCCTCTTGAACTTGGTGCAGCGAAGGTTGAACAGTACACACATGCTCTCATCCACTATTATGATATGAGCTCGATTATTTCGGAATCAGGTAGATTGGAATCAAAATCTCATAATATCACAAGCCTCATACTTACCAATGAAGATCATTCATTTGACACATCAAACTATCTGAAAAATATACTTCCACACAATAATATCCGTAAGAGAGGATTGATTGATGGCTTAGGATCAATTTTCAAGTCCGTCAAGGAAATGTAGATGCCTATGAATGCCAACGTCACGAACAAATGATTTCACAACTAGAACCAAATCAAAAACAGGTAATATCAAATATTGGAACACTATATTCTCTATCTCTGAACGTCCTAGATGAATCCAATGGAACTGTCCAAAGAATCAATCACAATGAACAACTAATCACTTCAAAATTGAACCAAATTACTTTGATAGTCGAAAGTCATACGAGAAAATTCAATGTTGTTGAAAGATATTCTGAGTCAAATCATAAACATGTATGAGATAACCAATTCAATACTCCAGGATATTGAAAACTGTTCACCTTCACGAAATTACAAGTTATGCACCCAAGCATCATCTCGATACAAGAATTGTTTGTCGAATTGAAGGAATTGAATTATCACAAAGAGCTCAAACAGCTACCATCCGCAATAACATTCAATAATACAGAATACTTCGAGAAACTGATAAAAATTGATAGTTATCTATTGAACAACAAAATCACATATATTTTTCATATCCCAATAACGTTCTCTTTTCATTTTGAATTATATCTCCTTTATTCAGCCCCTGTATATTCTGAGGGTCAGTACGGAGCAATCATCCCCAGAAATGAATTTTTGATCAAAAATTAAATGTAATTTGCATTTATGAGTAACACTTGTAAAGAAATCCTTCCTCGATAGAATATTTGGGACAAACAAGAACTACGAGGAATCGAAGATGGACCTTGTTAAATTCAGCTGCTTGACATAAAAAAACACCTCCACGTGCCGCCAAACTCGAGTCCACCAGACCAGACCAATTTTGAGCCACCTCTATTCATCTTACCAATGCATCGGAATGTTTCCATCCGAATCAACATCAAAACGAACGAAACCAACGAAGAACAGTATGCAAAACCAAATCAGCCAGTCCTGTTTCCCGACATAGACGTCACCGCCACGACGTCTCCTAAAGCCAACGTCACCATCGAACTTGAGGACCTCAGACTAGTTGAGCTGCAAGAAATGCGCACACAAGTTATCGAAAATCAATCCGATATTCAATTTGGGTATTCTCTCTACGTCCCCAGCGCTGGGACAGTGTATATGGACTTATTGTTGCTGCCGCTCGCTACGTAAGATAAGATAAGAAACATTTTTCTTACATGTCGGTATGTGGTAATCGTTATTGCGGCGTGTATTGAGATTATGAATGCTACTATTGAGCTCAAATTTAGTACGGTTATAGTATATATATACGCATACTTCGAAAATATAGAGCGAAGCCACAGTTGGGATATTAGATTTTTTAAAATGAGCTTTACAAGAGTCTCTTAAAGATATGTTAGCAATATATCTGATTACTCGTTTTTACGCGATAAATACATCGGCCGATGAAGTTGACATTCCCAAAAGACATATACCGTATCTGATCTTGGCATCCTGACCTAGGCATGATACAAACTGAGCAGCTGAGCCTCAGTTGAAATATCACGTGAATTTCTGAACAAGTAGCATGATGAATGTGATTTAGATATAATATCTCTGCAGTTTTCTTTCCCCGTTAGGCAACTGTCTATGAAAATTCCCAGAAATTGTACAGATTTTTTACTGATGAGTTCAACTCCACTAATTATTAGATTCAAGTCTGGGCAGTTCTTTTGCCAATTATGGAACCTCATGAAATGAGTTTCATTTATATTGAAATATAATTTATTCGTCGAATACCATTCACTTATATTGTCAAGTACTGTGTTACATTTTGACTCCAATAAATCATCATTTCTGCCAGGGACAATCAATGATTTGTCATCAGCATACATCACGAAGTTAGCATCATCAATACGATTTTCGATATCATTCGTAAATGATATGAATAACATTGGCCCTAGGACGGATCCTTGCGGCACACCCATATCTATAGTAGCACTATCTGACTGCATTCTACCAAATGTATTGTCACTTTCATTGGTAATGGATACGAATTGACTACGTTCGCGAAGAAAGGACTGAAGCCATTCCCACGCAACATTTCGAATACAATAGATTGCTAACTTTGTGAGGAGAAAGTTAATATCGATGTAGTCGAATGCCCTGCTCAAATCACAAAATATTCCAGCAGGGCACTCCCCTGCCTCGACGTAAGATACTACTTGCTCATACAGGGCATGAATTGCAGATTGTGTAGATTCACTATTACTACGTATTCTACAAGAAATTCGCCAACAGGGTTGAAGACACAGCAACCCCACAGAACGACCATCATGATGTTCGTCTCCCTCTCTAACCCTCTGAAGCCGAATATATGTGTGGAGGAATTATGTCTGCAGTCTACATGGGTTCCCATAAGAAGATGCTGACATCGCAGATCCCACAGTTCAGATTCCATGAAGTCGCTGTCTCCATGAAATCAGCAGGATCGTCTTCGACACCGAGAGAAGCGAGTTCCAGCTCAGTTCATAACACACATTCATACGTTGAACATCATATTATATTTTTTCTTCATCTTTGCACATATACATGGAATAAAGTTTTCAAAAAGAGACTTCAAGTCATCAGAATTATTATTCATGTGAACTTGCATTCCGAATGCAAATATTTGGCGTCGCTCCAAAAAGCTCCGCCATGAAAATAATTGTGGTGATCTGTTTCCAGTTGTTGCTGTGAATGGAATCCGGAGGAAAGTCAATCTTGATGTATCAGTTTTGGTCGGTATGTCTCTATCTATGATCTATGACGTTGGCATTCTACATTTGAAAAGTGAACGCATTTTTCTATTTTCCTAACACTCCATATTAACCGATTGAGAATTGATGTTTTTCGATTACTCACTGAATTTGAATTCAGTACACAATTGAAGCGTTATGACAGGTATACTTTCATTCAATAGGGATGTTTCGAATTGTGATAGAGTTATACCAAATACCGAACATTTAATCCATCTATCATATACTTACAGTGGAGCTGAGGTTCGAAGAGCAGCTTAGCTTCCAGAGAAAAAGGAAATGGAAGTTTTGAAGAATGTGAACCGTCTGAATGAGAAATATGCGATTCAAAACTCGAGAACATCCTATATAATACTGCGCGAACTGCGACATAAACGAAAAAAAGCTTCAGTTCGTGAAGATAGACCTCGATTGAACGTAGTCAGCTATTGTTACAAGTCGGAAAACTCTCGTTCCGGCGAAACAAACATCTTCTATCTCGTATTAGGGCTTTTCAGTCCTGAGTTGACCTCTCATAAACTACAGACACTCGGACATTCGGAGAGACGAAAGCTTTTCGGGATCCGAAAATGCTTTGCGTCCACTTCGGAAAGGCTTCATATTCATCGGTGACCGTTTTTTCCAAAGAACAAAACAACTTTCGCGAAAAACCAAAGTCGGAATTTTGATTGTAGAGCTGAAAATATTCGGTCGAAACAAATCAAACACATTCTTGTTTTTTTTTAAAAACGGTTTCAGTTGTATCGAGGTTATATTCTTTTGATCTCTCGTTCGTGACTGTTTCTTTCTTCATCGAGAAATTCAAAAAGAAAAGGGAATCTTATTGAGCTTCGTGAGAGTTTTTGGAATTCTAGAGCAGAGTCGTTGATGCTATTCTTTGGAATATATGAATTGGAATCAACAGTGAGAATTCTGATATGGAATCACTTGGAGCCACACTGTTTGTAGATGATTCCAGTTTCTCCGAAGAAAGGGCCTTGCCCCGGAGCAGAATCCAGTGAGTTTGAATCATCGAATGTGACTCTAGTAACCGTATCCGAGGAAAATATCATTTCTTCGTCAGAAGGAAACTCGCCACGAAATAAATAACATTTTTCCCGATGTCATGTCAAGCTCTTCCAGATCTGGGACGGTCTGTCATTTCTCATTGTGTTTGCAGATCGTAGATGGGGAAAATTGGGTGTATTCGTCCTGGTATCATTACGGTCTTCGTTTCTGTCCACTCATTCAATTTATGTAAGTCTATGTTGAAGAATATAGCCCTTGAAAGTTTCTTCCAGAGAGCTGCTTCGGAACATCTGAACTTGATAGGGACGAAACGTGACAAAGTCTGACTTTTTATAATCAACACTATTTGTCTGATGAAGATTGCTGCTTTCTTTTCACAACTTCGAAACAGTGTTCATATTCGTGAAAGTAATCAATTATATGAGTGGTTTCCTTGATAATTCAAGGAATGATTCACAAAAATTTCTTCCAATTGGATAAAACAGATATTCATCTCAATCTTTCAGCATAATGATGTTCTTGAGTTATTCATTTGATTTCATGGAGTGAGGTATTGGATTAATTCAATAAAACCTCAATGAAACTGCGAGCATGCGAAATGATGGTATTGAACCCGCATTTGTTGTTAAATGCATTATTGTCCCGTATGATTTGATTTTCTTTATTTTTCTTATCATCTGTGAATCACGGACTGATCAAATTCCATGAAGATAGAGGAGTATAGAATATCTGTATTCAATATTCCAATGTAGCCTGGGAAATTCCTATCATATGTATATCACATTTATACTTCAAAACTTTTTTCTGACGAAGAGGACCTCCTGGGAACGACAGCATTTTTCAATTCCATGACTGTATCGTCGGCTCGACCCTCATAAGATATCAACCCTGTTTCCCACCCATGTAGCACGCATTCATCCTTTCCGCGTTCTGCCCCCTCCCTCTAGTGGCCACCGGTCACCAGATGTGCGGGGCGCAGTTCTTGACTCAGTGCTGCCAATCTCTGTGTAATTACACGATTTCTGTGTAATTCAAGCTCTATCTGTGCAATCGCTGTGTAATGCAATTTTTCCGTGTGAAACCGTGTAATTCGGTAATATTCGATAATATTAAAGATCCTTAGCACTTAGTACTATTGGGAAAAAGGATTTCAATTTTTTGGTGTGGTGCAATTGCAAAACAATTCTCACATTTGTTGCATTGTTGGCATTGTTACTTTTGTTTTGAGAGTGTTCTGCTCATTCGAGAAAAAAACCGAGAGCAAGTTTGGTTTTACCAGAGTCCGAGGAAAAAATACCCAGCACCTCTGATTGTGCTCGTGGCTGAAGAATGTGCGGACATCGGGACCTTTATTTGAAAAAAACCTAGAGATTTTCATAGCAATAGACGCCTCGAATACTGGATGGAGAGCCCAGGTCGGGAACACATCAATCCACGGAGTATGGTCTGCCAATCAGAGAACTTGGCACATTAACATGTAAGAGCAAGGGCCTAAACTAACCTAAAATTAAATGAAAATACACACGCACAAGAAGAAATGTCGACACCGACATTGTACTATATGTCTCGTACCCACAATAATATATAAAATCTATCACGAGATACATCTTACAACATATTGAAACATATTGAAAACAAGCTCGAGTTAGGATGCAAAAAAATTGTTGTAAACTATAATAGGGTTCATCCAACAGGAAAGCTTTTACCCCACCGACTTTGTACCATATGTCTCATACTTAGAACAATATATAAAATCTAGCACATTAGAAACATCTCAACATATCAGAACATATTGAAAACAAGCTTGTCGTCGTCTGAACAAATGCTGATTGTATGATTTTAGTGAATAAATTGAACTGAAATCCACAACTGATGCGAGTAGAATTATTCCAAAATTCCTACCAGTTTCAACTTCATCAACCAAAATCGAGGAAATCGCAAAATGGGGTGAATACTGCTACATGCACATGTACAGCAGGTATCTTACCTCAAGATGTCATCATTTTCTCCTCCTGAAATGCAATGTCCGCCTTGTCAGTGCCAAAGAATGATGGACAGTTTTAGCACCTATCAATACTGTCAAACAGATTACCATCATCAGGTCAACACCCGGTGACGTAGGTAACCTCATGGTCAACTCCAGCACTCCCTAACCTATCACTCTCAGGGCTTCCAGAAAATCTTGAAGCACCTACCCAGGATTCCCAGCAGAGGAGTTGAATTTATTTTGAACCCATAACACATCATCACCCTTGATCAGCTCATCTCTTTCACCTTTGAAAGACATGATATTAGTTTTTTCCATATTCAAAGCTAACTGGTTTGAGTCGCACCATCTTCTCACCTCACACATATCCTCCTTGATGATTTTGAGAGGTGTCTCAGGATTTCTATTTTTCCAGAATATACTACAGGTTATACTCGTATCATCCGCAAACAGTGTTATTCTTCCTGAAATATTCATCCTGGCCAAGTCATTAATGTAGGGTGAGAAGAGAGTTGGTCCGAGTATTGACCCCTGAGGCATACCACATTCTACAGGCAACTCATCGAGGCATGTTGTTGTTTCAACAACTTGACTTCGTCCTGAGAGATATGATTCAAACCATTCCTGAGAGGCACCCCTAATGCCATAGTAGTAAATCTTCCAGTAGTAGTAAAGTATTCTGTGGTTCACACAGTCGAAACCTTCGATGAATCACAGGATACCGCCGCAGTAGGTCCACCTCAATTTTTCTCGGTATATACGTCATGCAAAAAAGACGAGAATTGCATCATTTGTACCTTTTCTAGCTTGAAAGCCACACTGGGCATTTGTGATGATCTCTTTTTCAACTAATAATGCAGATAATCCAATCTTCACCAGCTTCTCGATAATGTTTGCTGGAATAGGTCTATAGTTGGATGAATCGTCAAGGTCACCACCTTCACGCCGGGGAATCACTATAGATATTTTCAGAAAATCAGGTAATCTACCATTGTGAGATCAATAAAGTTTCACTCATTAGATGAACCAGGATATCGAGTGCGATATTCGTACGGAGATATCATCAATGCCTGATGTTGTTTCATTCTTGAAAGTTTTTGACAACACAACACTCACCAAATCATTGACCTCTCTAGATCATCGTAGAAAGGTCGGCGATCTCTGCCTTCTTATAGATACTTTCACGGTCAGTGCTCAACGGAAATATCTTCTATTATGCCACCACGCGCGATTCCTAGTAGACAAACCAGACGAGCTCAAGCTGGTCACTCCTACACTGTCAGGATCGAGACCTGTCGAACATCGCTATGCCAAGCATCATTCCTCAATAGAACGGCAAAGTTATGGAATTCTTTGCCTAGTGAAGTCTTTCCTGATGCTTACAACCTCCAAACTTTCAAGAAAAATTCCACCGCTGGCTAACACGATGTTCCTCGAACATCATAGGTTTCCCTTTCGTGTTGTCCACAGATACAAAAAAAAAATCCTTCATGGCCTCTTACTCCATCGAAATTCCTTCTCCGAGGATATGCGAAGCCTTGTTGCTGAGCACCCAACATCGATAGCCGATTTCCAGGAGAAGTTCTTGTAGGAGGAGTCAACTTTCAGGATATTTTCATATGATCTTTCAAAACCACATACCTATTTTCAGAGGAATCATTATCGCACCCCCACAAACAATATGAGGGCCTTCTTCGTCGCTTCATGCGTAGCCAGCCATCGAACGAGCAGTTCCTCATTTCTAGGGTTGCCCCATTACCCAGACAGGAGCCCTCAAGATTTCGATCTGATAAAAGCACCAGCTCTCCAGTCTATCCGAATGAGTTTCCTGCCATAAAAAGCAGGAAGGGGAAATGAACATCTAGAATAGACAGCAAGCCACCCGAACAATCATCCTACCATCGTCCCAGGAGGCAATGACTTACCGTTGGAGCGCTTCGCTCGAAAATGGGAAGGAGCCGCAGCTCCTTCACAAGTTTTCAGTACAATAAAAGGTTATTCAATTCCTTTCTCGAGCCAACCCGCAACAAAAAACCTATCAAGAAGACATCTGGAAGAATATGCAACGATCGGCATGCAGTACGAAATTCAAGAAATGATACATCATGGTATTCTAGAGAGGTCTTCGTCAACCACGGGGTTCATTTCGATAATGTTCCTTTCCCGTTTCCAATCTGCGTGCGTTGAACAGATACCTATGCCCAAGAAAATTCCATCATTCCAGGGTCTCAAACTTCAAGCGCCCCCTGGCCTTCTCAAGATTGACAAACTGGATTGCAAGTTATCTTTGATCAAAAGGGATGAGAATCATCGTCTACCTAGACGATGTATTGCTGGTTCACCAAGATCAATATTGACTAAGGCGACAAATGGAAGGAACTGAATCCTTCCTTCAGGAGCTAGGGTGGAAGATCAAATAGAAGAAGTCTCTGAAAGTTCCTCGAACAGAGATAGAATTCCTAGCCATCGATTGGAATTCCTTGATGAAGAAAGAAACCCTGAAAAGAGATCTTGAACAGATCATCAACAACACTGCGGAATGGTTTCTGAAGGAACTGAATTTCGGCTCGTTCGCAATTCCAATAGGAATCAGATCCCAGAATTTTTTTTTCAGTTCCACATCTTGTTCTCCATTTCCAACCAATTTGGGTGTGTTTCTTACAGCAGATGCTAACACCGGTTGAGGGGCTCAAGTCGGAGACATATTACAGAGTTCTTCGCAGTATATGCTTTGATTCACCTCTTCGCCGATTACTACATGGGCAACTCAGTTTCAGTTTCAGAGCGACAAGAGAACCGTGATTTCCTACATACAGTATCAGGGCGGGACCAGATTCTTAGATTACCTGAATATGGCAGCATAACTTCTGAAGTTGGCCCTTCACTTGAAGGTGACATTATCCGCCCATTACATTCCAGGGCCAAGCAATGATGTTGCAGACAGCTTGTACCAGACAAAGTTATTGACAGACTAGCACTTGTCAGGAAAGGTATCGAGTCAAATCTTCAGGAAATGGGGCATCCCGGAAATTGACCTTTTGCCTCGAACTCAGCAAAAGTAATTCAACGGTATGTTGCCAGGAACGTAAGGGACCCAGATGCCACTTTCACAGATGCCTCCAGCAGAATATGTGATTTCACTCTGACATGAGTGTTTCTTTTTTGGTAAGATAATTCTCAACCATCTGAACTCGGCGAAGAGAACTTATATCCTGATAGTTACGCGGTGGAAAAAAGTATTTTGGAGACCAGACGTGAAGGCACGTGCTCTCGCACCTCCTTTCCGAATGAGAAATCTTCAGCATCACCTAGTAGATGCTCAGACGAGCAGCCCCTTGCTTTGATCTCGAAACCTTCACTTGGAGGCCTGGAGAATACGGGGTGGTAAAGTATCACGAGGAACTGGCCAACAGAAGACGTGGACCCCTCAGTGGATTCATGGAGGAAGTCTTCTCTGAAGTATAATCCACACCGTGGAATAAATGGTGGGAATGGGCCATTGGAAGGAATATCAAACCTAATGATCCCAGTCCGAACGAGGTGACTCAGTATTGAGGCTTCCTACATAGTTTAAGAGGTAAGCTCCGTGCACAATCGAACTCTACAAATATGTCATCGTCATAACCCATTTTCCTAACCCAGGGAGGAGTGATTCGAATACAAACCATCTGAGACAGATCATATAGACAATCAAGCTGGAAGCTTTCTGAGGGCTCAGAGAGATCGCTTGATCCAATTCATTAGGTGAGACGGCAAATTTTTGTCTCAGCTGAGAGAAGCCAAGCAAGTTGCAAGATGCAAGTTGCATCAGTTTTTGATTACAAGCAGGCATCAATAATTTCTCAGAGAGTGTCCGTTCTGCAGTGGCCTCATCAAGATATCATCACTAGTTTCTTATGAATATAATCCTGAAAAATGGAAACTGGAATGGGAAGGATAATTTCTTCGAATATCATTATAAGGAAAAAGAAAAGATTATTTCACTGGACGTGACTGAATCTGATTCAGAACAGAATATTCTCACATTATTATGTTTGTGTTATATTCGTTGATACAACTAGAGCAGTCAATATTCTGCTGGTTTGAAGTTCCTCTTGTTTTTTTGGTGTTTCAGCATTACTCGTCTGTCTCTGTTGTTTCGTTTCGTCGTTGTCAGAAGATTGATGTTTATTATACCATTCGAATGTAACCTGAATGGAACAGAACAGTTTTTTCTTTGCCTTCTTGGAAAAATGCGGCTATATACAAGGTGACATAGAAAAAATCAAATTTCATAGTGCCACACGATAGAGGACACTGGAATAAGAAGATAAAATTCCCATGAATACGGGTCCGCAATGCCTTCGGCTCAAAAGGGATAGAACCCTGTATGTAACGCTCTCTATCAGTAATCACGGAACTAAGATCATATTCGAATTCAGCATGATGAAAGACCCCTGTATACCACATTTTATCCATTTCTTGCGTCTCTGGTTGGAGATATTCAACACCTTTCCATTCTCTTCTAACCTAATGTCTTGCGGACCCGTGTACATGGGCACTTTTCTTCTTATTTCAGTGTCCTTCATTGTGTGGCACTATGCAATGTCCTTTTTTTAATGTCACCCTGTATATATTCATATACATAGTTCCTGAGTCAAATTACGCTTTTTCGCGTCGTCCGAGTCCAAACACATCTCACAAGGGTCAAACCGAAAGCACAGACATGAAATATATACCGTTTTTCCCTCGAAGGGAAGATGAAAACCAGTTATTACAGGTGTTACCTAGGCTTGACCCAATAAGTATGCGCTTGACGACTTACCAAGAGAAGGTACTGAACAAGAACTGCACACCGCACATCTGACGACCTCTGGCCGCTAGAGGGAGGGGGGCAGGACGCGGAAAGGATGAATATATAGGATGAAGCGTGCTAGAGTGATGGAAACGGGCTTGTTATCTCACAAGGGTCAAGCATAGGCAAGACCTGGAATAAATCGATTTCATCTCTTCGGGGAAAAAACGGTATATATTATGAGAGTGGGGCCAGAACGCGACGTCTTTCTTTCATTTGTCCCGTCGAATGTGGCAAGGGAAATTGTCCATTGACATATGAATCTGTTGAATCGAATATTAGGTGATTGGCAATCTCTTTCTCTTCGTCATCTAACGATAACCCGATAACATTGTAAAAATGAAGGGATGCGTAGACATAAAACACACTGTGATTATCAGTTGATTCACGAACTGGTATTGAATTATCAGGAGCGAAAACGACCCTTAGGCCAGAAACAGTTGAATAACACTAGATCGTGTTGGAATTCCATCGAATATCATGACAGCACATAAACCAAACTCGCATTTTCGTTATTATGTTCGAGTCGAATGCTTGTTCTTATGAGAATACGCCCAAGCGGAACGTTTCATGGAATCGCATTTCTGGCCTATTATCAGCTATCATAATTGTATTATCTCAACGAGACAAAACGTAATCAGCTGCTGATTCATAACTACACTTCGATAGAAATCGATGGCATGGAACTTCGAAATTGCAGACATCACGATTTGTTGATGGTAATCAATGTGATTTTGGGTATCTAATGAAATACGTCTGCAACCTAGATTAATTTTTTCTCCGTGATCATAGTTGGCACGAACGTATGCTACTGTTCATTACTGAATTGATTTGAAAACTATATGATAACACTTTTCTATATAGATTGTCTTCCAATAGCTGTTCACAGTGGTTGTGAACATTCCTAATTCATCGAATTTTCTATATTTTTCCTCATGTGATTTCCTACTCTACCCCTTGTTCATGTCTTCCGCATCTCCAGCAACTTCAATCTTCAATCCAGCAATTGGTCAGGGTCAATTCCATCAGTATTCATTAGCTGACGAGTCGCCAGAAACGGAATTGTGATGTCTCTGAATCTAGAAATGAGCCGTTCGGAAGACAAATCTGCAAAATAATCACTCCAAATATCACAACGGCAATCATTTCACACGTTCTCTCGTGAAAAAAATCATGGAAAACGAAGGAACACCAAATTTTATTCTTCATTCAGTCTCTTCTCATGATCAACCAGATGTTGTAATGTCGTAAATTATATGACCTGGAAAGAGATAAGTTCCACTTCATTAAATGGATGATTTTTTGTCGAAATGGCAAATGATTTCCGAATGAAACTTTGAAAGACCGAAGTCTATTGTAATTTTATTGAAGCGTTCATCAACTTCTTCTGGATTCGACACATCCACTTGAGAAGGTATACAGGTTATCTAGGAAATAGGAATTCACTTCTAATGATCAATCTCAAATTCCACATTCCATCTGACTGAGAAAGATTCTATATTATTCCCTACATTAAATTTTCTTTGTTCTGCCACCCACTTTCATGTTCGACATGTCTGGGAGGTGAAAGAAGATAAATTCGCAGATGTATTTTTATTGCCTTGAGTAGTTGACTAAAGTTAACAACAGCAGCATTCGAACTCGGTGGTATGAAAAGTGAATCATGATGAGATCAGGAATGAGGTGCGTATTTCCATCCAGTATATTGTGAGATGAACTGAGTTGAACGAAACGAAGGAATAATGTCGAATGTCACAAATTCGTCGCTGAGCATGGGAATCTTGGTAAACGAATCAGACATATAGTGTTGTTTGAATTGAGAGGACTTGGAATACTTCAGGAGATAGACGAGAAAATGTTCCCACATTCTACTCTTCATCTTCATTCTTCTATATACATCGAATTTTCATCACTGTTTTGCTCTCGTTGGTATTAGGATGTATTATAAGAACAGGGAAGTGAAGATTTCGAGGTATTTCAGTTTTTTCAACATGAAATCACACTATCCTGTATCTCTTTCCGAATTCAGCATGCTTTGTCATGAATTTTCAACGACCAGTAGAGTCCATGAGGGATTTCAGTCTTCTATATAATTGATTATTTGTATCGAGACAATATCCAAACTTCGATATCCTCCACATCCGTAATGAATCACCATCTTTCTCGACAGATAGCTGTTCATACCTCGTGAATTGATAAGAATTATTCAATTATTTTTAGTCCAAGATAATCAGATGAAAAGCACACTGAGAATTCTATTGAATAAGTGAATGATTTGCATAAAATTATTGAGCAGAAAGTTCAAAGAGCTTCCCAAAATGATGTTCACTATTCAACTTCACCAATGAATAATCATCGCCCAATTTCATTCAGTATAAATTGTATCCTATAAATCTCATATAGAATCTGAATTAATAATAGAATGATCATTTTCTATAGGACTGCCACAAATATGACACACTGAGAGTAATTCGATGAAAACGCTCATTCAATTATTCTTCAAGATCTTGGATAGGTCGGTTTTTTGGTAGACGGTTCATCCAGAGATAATCGCTTGAGGAGCCTATATTTTCCGAACTGTTGGGTCCATTGCCAGAAAGCACTTTCAGCCAATTGGGTGCGCAAATTATTATTTCGATGAAGTGTTTCCACTCTGGAATAGCTCTTGAAATATCTCATTATCCGACTGGACTCTGACTTCTGATGGTCTTTTAGTGAAATTATTTCACGCTGGTTATGTATACTTTCGCAGCAGACTACTTGATATTCAAAATTGTTGATTCAATTGATTTTCAATTCTCAGAACTGTAGTACGAGCGATATTGAATGAAGATACTTTGAAGGATAGATGAAGACAGTCATTCAAAATACCTTCAACCTACTGATTTGATTCGACATTTTTTCAAATTTTCTTAATCCATTCTGCTCTGGAGAGATTGTGAATTCATACATATGAAACCATGAGAATCACAACTTGCTTTGGGCTCGTCTGATGGAATCTATCGAATATAGTCAGAGAGCAACTCATTCGATGCAACTCTGAAGCTCTAACATTGGAAATTGCTAGCTTTGGATCACACAGTATACTGAAAGAGTCGGCTTTTGTTCAATGTTCATCAAAGAGAGAGAGAGGAAATCATTATGAAGATCTCAAATACTCCTGGAATATCTGGATGGCTTATAGAAAAGCAACGTTCGTTTGTTTTCCATCGAAGGTTCGGATCGGTTATTTTCCATTCGCAATTTGATGAAACAGAAAAGGGAATATGCTGGAACTCCATTTAATTCGAATCCATAGGAAGATGACCAGCTTTGACCAGTATTGATCTATATTCGTTTGTGCGGCATATTTTCTGAGACAACACACAAAAAGCTCTATCTGATATCACGAGTAGATTCATGGAATGCTGAAGAAGAAAAGAATAATATGAAAGGTCACTATGGTACAAAACATCTCAGACTGAAGTGAATATATTCATTCCTAAAATCGAATACAATACCTGATTCAATTCTTTGCACTGAGGAGAAGGTAAAGGTCACCAATTATACAGGGTGGGCCAATGGAAACTATCCACCCTAATTTGTAGGAATCAGAAATCAAGATTTTGGAAAATACTCGAACACTTGCTTGATTTGACAAGAAACTAATTTTCAGCTTTCTTCAACCCAGTAGCGTTGACCCTGTAGCTGGGAGTGAGCAACTCAGAATTTGCATAGGGGAAAGGGGTAGTGCCATACCTCTTATCAAAGGTCTCATCCAGTTCTTCATGAACCTATAATTTTGACTTGTCATTTACATCGATAACGAATTGACAGCTTGTCAAAATCTTAGAAATGAACTACTTTAAAAAAAAAAAAAAAATCCAAATATTCAAATTTTCAATATTCAATATTCAATATTCAAATAACAGTTACAAGTCAATTATCACGTCTACACGTCAAATTCATCTTACGAACTATTCAAAATGTCCGTCATGAACATTCTTCTTTTAATGAAATCACCCTGGTTCCTGTGGGCGTGACATTAGGGAACAGACAAGAAATAAAAATAATCTCAGCCGCAGGAGTTTTAGTATTCGCACGTGTCATGACTGTGCAAGACAAACATCACGACAATTCAATGAAAGACACCAGGATGAAAATGTTTCACATACCTACGTTAGAAAACTGGAACAGTGCAGGACCAAAAAGATAATCCGGTTAGTGTCGTTAGGAATGAGGCCATGCAAATCGCAGTGTTTGGGCACATCACAATGCTTTGAGTGGCCTGCAAGGATTCCTGTTCTTTTTCTCTCGACTCTTTGGGGCCATTTGAAGTTTCTTCGCATAACTGTGGTCTCAAAGAATAAATGCTGAAATGTTGCAGAATATTAGGGAAGAGATAGATAATCGATTTCATTATTGCATTTATGTTAATGGCGAGCATTCGGAACAGTTCGTGAAATGAATTTGACGTGTACTAAACGCGAAACTCCAATCATCCAGTATTTCAATTACGGAAACTACTTCCATTACCAAGATTTCGACTAGCTGTTATCTCGTCATCGAGGGAGACGATGAGGCGAAATTATAGGGTCATGAATAACTCGATGAGACCTTTGAAAAAAGGAAAGTCACGACCCCCTTTCCCTCATACAAAGTTCGAGGGTTGTTCAACCTTCAGCTACAGGGTTACGCCATGGGATGAGAGAAGCTGAAAACTAATTTCCCCTGAAATCAAAGATAATGTACGTGTTGTTGAATGCTACAAACATGGGGTTATGGTCATATGTTCATGTTTTTTTTTTTTGTTTTTTTTTGTTGTTTTTTTTTTCCCCACACACTTGAGGAACAGCTTTTATGAAATATACTTCCTGTCTTGAACAAATACTGAATTCGACTCCAGAAGTCTCTTACGCCCATACAAGAAGTATTGAAAATCACGTTCAAGCTGTGATCTCAATTGAAAGACCCATTTTCGTGATACTTTCCATTGTTCATTAGTATTTCGGTCGTGAGACGAACCTAACATCCAATATTCCTTAATGCAGTCATTCTGCAGCATCTTCACGTCATCCTAGAAACAAGAATGATGAGGGTTGTTGGCATGATATCGAAGCGAGAAGGCAGACAACAGCAGATTCCGTAAAAGCGTTACTTTTTCCAAGGGAAAGGAATGGGGTAATAACCCAAAGTAAATTGGACCCTTCAAAAGGGACCCGTGCGTATTAGGAATATAAATTGTTCAACGTAATTGCTCCCTCGGAAATATGTATGAACCGTGAGAAATTCTTAGTAGTTATCGAAAGTGCACTTTTTTGTTTCAGTTTTGCAATAATCTGTGAAGTCATGAACGAACTTCACATCAAGTACTGGATAGACATAACGAATATTTGTATGCCTTATTTTTCAACGTGACTCGTTGAGATCTATGTAATTTATTCATTCGACTAAGTAGCGTTCTCTTACAGGCATATCTTACCGAAATATGAATTATTCACCATTACTAATCATGGAAAACAAACCGATACCGCCGCGAATAGCTTGTAATGAACTTATAGTTTATCTACGTTCGTTTTTGTCGATTGGAATGAAAGTTCTCCTAGGTTGAGAACTCGATCTAGTTTGGTTCCACGTTTTCACAAGTCAGAATCAATACTGATAATTCAATTTCTTCTGTTCTTATCAATTGTACAATGTTATTATATTACTTGCCAACATTACAATAATGATGCATGTGTCGAGGAGAGAAGTGTTCCAGTTTTGATGTTTGTTGAAGGATGTTATTATTCCGAATTGGATACACATTTGTAATACCAGTACGAAGTTATTGACATCACGATGAATAATGTTTTCGAGAAATTATTCATTTCTCCCCACGTTTACACTCATCTCGTATTCGCAGTGAGTAACCTGTCTTTCGAGAGAAGCATTAACTCGTAGTCTGTCAATTAAAAGAGACTCGCTTCCCTGCGGTTGTGTTCTTCAGATATCCTTTTTTCGCTAATGAGAATATCAAACTGGCAATTAGTGTCGTTTCTATTAACGTTCCTTCTGTTCCTTTCTGGCTGCCTTCAGCCGAGCACGTTCCCTGGGATAAACTCCATGTGACGTTCTCAAATGGGATGACGATTTTTCTATAGGGTGGACAGGAGAAGTTGATCGATGGTATAATAGAACAAATCACATAGACCTCATCTATTGACGGAGTGTTACATAATTATCGTACGTATATGTCATAATTGAGTTTGATCTGTGAGAATTCATCTAGCTTCGAAAGCTTCCAGGGAAATTTATCTTTACGAATCATATCATATTGCTTAAACCAACATAACTCATCTCAGCCAATGAAACTCCATGGAAATGCACGATATATGTGTGATAATGTGATAATATTTGGAATAGTACTCATTGATGGAAATATCAAGTCATGACAATACAATGTCAGAACCCACGTGATATGCCCACGAATTCATTGAAAAATATATCTCATCTTCTCTGAATCGGTACAAGTATGAACTCCATACCTGGAATACCAGCCATTCGATCCACAAATCTTAAATTATAGTTTTTATCTTGATGAAGATTCAAGAAAAGGAAGAGGAATTCGACGCACTACCTCATGTTCGCTATCCAAGGGTGCAGTTTAACCGTCGTTCGGAATATTTCAATAGAGTTCTGATTCATAGGCGAATATTGGAGGTGGTTAACGAGGCCGTTTTTATATGAGCCCGCTGCTCTTGTTAGGCATACGTAGCTAAAATTTTGACCGTCTCCAGCTGCAATCAAACTACTACTTCTGGCTATGAACCGTCGTGACGCATATACAGAGGTGCCTCGTATGAGCTCCGGAGGTTATTTCTTCGTATTATTTTACACACGGATTATCGTTGACGACCTATAGAATTATAGGTAGTGACATTTTCGGTTCTAACCAATGACTGAATATATATTTTCACACATCATTGAGATTTTCTCTCCTCTATATTTGTAGAGACAGATTTATTATTCGCCAGATCCCTATAAGAGAAACTCTCTATTCGTTGGTGACACCTTTTCCAACAAGATTTATTCAAAAACTACCAAACTTTTACTAATCCTAATGGTAGACTTTCGGAAAAGAGTCTGTTCGAAAATGTTTTTTTCTTCCGCTGTGTTGAAAACAGTAGAAATTATGATATTTGCTGAATTTTTTTTTCACGAAAAACAAGGTATCACTGACAAATAGAAAAATCCTCTGTTAGTTATCTCAAGGTTGAATTTCAAGAGCAGTGGAATTTTGGGGCAGATTATAAATATGTCCTCACTACAAATATATCGGAATAATTATTAATTTCCATTTTCATTATCAGAAACCAAGAGAAAGAATCCAAGAAATCTCTGAAAATGCAGATACGACATCCTCAATTCATCAAGAGATAGTACGATGACCAAATATCTTCACAATGAGACGGAATGGAAGACGAAGATAATCGATTCAGATGAGATATTGCAATTACCGAAATGAAGCAATGGATTATCATTTCAGTTCTGACAATGAGGAAAGAACATATTTCGAATCCTCACTTAAATTTTTGACTCAAACAAAAGATCATGCAGTAATGAAAGGTCGATTCGAGTTATATGGAACACTTGAAAGACAGACTTTTCTCAACTATTCTGATAGCAATGGAGTTGGGATTCACAACAACCAATATTCAACCGACTCTCCAAACTCTGGAGAATCCAAATCTATCCATATCTCTAGGTCATGAAATAATGGAATGACCTGCGAAATCTTCATTCTATGTTTGCTTTATTCTTTTGATTATTGGCAACATCCATCGATAATGCGACCTGCTTGGTCATGATGAGGTCGGTTACAAATACGAACGCATTGACGTCAAATTCAAACACTCTCCCATAACTTCCTACCCACTTCTACCTCTCTGATGTTCGACAGCATGTGATCGGTAAATGCCGATCCAATTTGCATGAGATATTTGCTGATCCTCTGTTAGTTTTAATGAACCCTCCACGGGAGGGCTAGCGGCTATAGGTTATCCCCGTCCAGGACACCAACGATTCCAATCAGGATTAGATTCTGGCGTAAATATGTGTGTTCTTCCTCATACTGCTCATAACTGCAGAAGAGGTATCGAGAGCGGACAAAGAGTTCTATTTTTTCATGATTTCGTTGATGATATTCATTTATTTTTATTCATTCTCCAATAATTCAATTCAATCCAATCAAGAGTTGATACCTGAATCATCTTTGTTCTATTTAAAATATGAATACAACAATATTGTGTTGCCAATCATTTCATCAATTTTCGTATCATTTCTAATTCATGTGAAATAGATCACACTGATTATCCACTGAACATTCTGACTACGTTCATAATTCATTCACTTTTACTGAGGGAGACTGAATAACTTCCGATATCAGATAAACGAGAAATATCCGAATAAATAATGTGATGATTTGGATGAACATTAGTGATACATCGGTGATATGTTAGTGTGTTGATCGAGTCATCGCGAATTCAGCTGAAATGCCATTCATTATTGAATGTATCAGTATAATAATCATTTTTGTACTCTTCTAACGATATATGATATCCCCTTTCGACGATGATCTTTCCTACCCTCGAGAATCACTCGAAATATTTTGATATATTAATTGATATTCTATCGTTATCTATCTCTTCATACCAGAGAGTATAAGCACTCTTCAAATTCGCCTTCCACGAGGAATCATTCCGGAAGAGCTACATGGAAAGGATCACGTGAAACTCACGACTTGTGACATGATTTCATCTAGGAAATATTTCGCGACGCTTGTGGAAACAATGTGAATGAATTGGCCGCACGATATCAGTCAATGCTCCATGAGCATTGTGTGGGGAGTTGAACTCCGTTTCAAACGAGTCGTATTTTAGCAGTGAACCCACGCAATTTCATTGGAAGTATGACTGGCTATCCATTGACCGTTCTTTGAATTAGACAAAATCTGTTTATTTGGACAATGTTTCATTCTCGAGCCTGTTCGCATTGAATTGGAAGGCAGGGTTGAACATTTCATTCGGACGAAAAATGAATGAAGTTGTTGGAAATTTGTGGTGGTAATCAAAACATATAAGGATGAAACGATTGTCTCTTTCAGCTAGTGAAAAATTCACTCACCAATTTTCGTGAGAATTTCAAGCGGATTTGCCAAAAGTTGGAAATCATACATCGATCTAGTCATAAAAATGATTCTTGAACTCATACCACTGTTTAGTTCAGCTCTATCGTTATGACATGAGGTAAATCCTGTTTCCTACCTCAAATCCGATGAACTTTTCAACGACTGAAGCACTTGGAGAAATATTGCAGGAAGTATTGGGGCATATACTCGCTTTCTTCGACATGTGAAACATGCACAATATTTCCTGGATCCGACAGTAAGAGCAGAAGGGAATAACTTGTAATGGAATTGAATTTCACATACTCTGTTCTCTGAACTGTTTCAGATCCGCCGTTTTGGGTCGTGGACACTTTACGGAGTCTGATCAGCAGCTTTCGGATCCATGGTACAAAAGATGTGATGACAAAATCTGTACTAGCATTCTGTTCAGTTCCTCATCTTTCTTTACCATTTTGAATACATTTAAGTTTGACATGCGGTTCCCCATGTAATGTGTGAGAGAGTTTTCGAAGAGAGGAATCTCATCAGTTTTTTGAAGGACTACTCTTCAATACGACAATATGGCAGGTAACAAAATTTCGACGATATATACCTTTTTTGTGACCAGCCTGAGCTCCCCTGGTTTGTCTACTAGGAATCGTAAGTGGTGGCATAGAAGATGATATTTCCGTTGAGCACCGACCGTAAAAGTATCTATGAAAAGAGGAAGAGATCGCCGACCTTTTCACGATGTTCTAGAGAGGTCAATGTTTTGGTGAGCGTTGTATCATCGACTGAACTGAGAGCTTTAGCGTATGTTTGTGAGCTGAGCTCCAAACATGTGAACAGTACTCCAGGACAGGTTAAATTTGTGCTTTGTAGATCATGAGCAGTTGCTGCGAGTACCTCTGCGAGTACCTCTTCGCACGGAAGAGAACACCGAGTTTTTGTGAAGCAGTTTTCGCAATGGACATCTCATGATCGTCCCATGAGAGAGCGCTGTTGGTGGATACCCAGTATGGATATTGACGACCTCAGTGGTACCCGACGTCATCAAATTGGGCATTGTGTGATCTGCCTTCTTGGTGAACATACACGCTTGAGTTTTTTTTGCATTGACTACTAGATTATAGATTATAGATTGACTACTGTACTAGATTTTCAGATCCCCATTTCAGAATTCTCGTCAGATCCTCATTTGAAGCATCAACTTGTCTTCGTCTTGCACCTCTGGCCTCGTTGGATGATAGAGGAAAAAGCGGAATGAAGTGTACTATCATCGGCAAATCTATGAACTCAGCCACATCCACATCAGTCACATCCAACAAATCATTGATGTGGAGCAAGAACAAAGTTGGTGCCAAGACAGAGCCTTATGGAACACGAGCATTGATCATCATTGTATCAGACGAGACCCCGTCTACCACCGACATATCGGTGGGAGAATTGCTGCTAATGGACTGTTACCAACTTCAGTTTGAGACATTGATTTCATCAAGTCAGCAGTACACTTGAAATTGGACTTGGGTCAGCTCATATTCTTTATTCAGATTCGAATGAAATATAATTCGAATATCACTATGATTCTTCGGTGCACCTTTGTTGGCAGTTATGAAGTGAATGATGATCAATATCATTTCGGAAACAGAACGTGTCAGGGCATTGGGGAAAAGTGGAAACAAGGCATTCCTTGTCGTGACAATTTCGAAAAACTATAAGTGCCCAAGTATACTTGTCAGGATGGAATATCTCAGTGATATTAAATGGAGACAATTTCAGATTCTCACTTCTCGAGACATATTGGGAGGTGCCCAATTTGATTCTAAATTCCGAGGAATTGGTGAACGTTTCTTCTGTTGACATATTGACTATTCCTTTTGGATGATTGAAGTGTTGGCATATGTGTGAGTGTGGTGTGTGTTATCAGCTTACATGTCCAGCAACTGATACCTTGGACGTTTATGTCGCTCTGCAAGTCTGGGGTCGTAGTCTACGGCGTCCCTGATTAGTTAATTTTCGTGAGTAGATATATTTTCGAACATCTTCTCAACGTTTTGCTTGATTCGTTTTCGGACTGGTGCGTGTTGAGGTCTGTGAAGAACAGTATCATCATTAATACTGTTTCTGATGAACCATTAGGCATTCACCAGTATTCAGAGACAGTTGTTCTGGATTCTCGCGAAGTGTGTTGGCGCAGTTCCTCCCATGCTACATACTTCAATATTGGTATTAGGACTGTTTTGAGGAGTAGGAGTTCTGAGTCGATTCCATCGCCTATAATAGAATATAGGCTGGCTGACTTGATTGGTGTAGGAGTTGGTCTTGATTATTAGTTCTGACGTGATCGTATAATTGCTACATCTCACCAAACACCACTCTGGCCATATTCCAGTGCTACATAGACAGGCTAGCCCAACATATCCTAGATGGGGCAAGGATGCCATAATCGCGGGAGATTTGAACGCGAAATCAAATATGTGGACAAGAGGACTCTCGGATGTCAGAGGACGGTATATCGAGGACTGGATTCACGCTGAGAACATGACCGTACACAATGACGGAGTAGAGCCCACGTTTGTGAGAGCAGCTCAAGCCTCGGTTATCGACGTAACTCTATCCACTGGTGGGATCTCCACGAGAATCGATGGATGGCAAGTATCAGAAGAGAAAAGCGGCAGTCTTCACAGTTATATCACTTTTAAGATCCAGAGTGGACACAGAAACAATAATGCTGAACAATACCTGACAAAAAGCCTGGACCTACAAATTTTCCGGAACTCCTTGGAGATCCTCGCACATAACATCGATGACATACAGAGCCTCACCGAGACTATCAAGCAGGCTCAGGAAGCGAGTACCAGGAAAGACGAGCGAGGGGCCACCAGAAGACAGCCCATATGGTGGAATACCGCTATTCAGGAACTGAGGGCCAAATGTAACAGCGCTAGGAGAGAGTTAACAAGGAGAAGGAGAGCTGGCGCCCTACCAGAGGAAATCGAAACGAAGGAGAGGC
Source organism: Gastrophysa polygoni (assembly GCA_963576655.1). Taxonomy (NCBI): domain Eukaryota; kingdom Metazoa; phylum Arthropoda; class Insecta; order Coleoptera; family Chrysomelidae; genus Gastrophysa; species Gastrophysa polygoni. Next base: position 2,256,109 of record OY755092.1, read on the forward strand.
TATATAAAAATAGGAGAAGGGAGTTGAGGAAAGCCATCAATTAGGCGCAGAAGGAGGAGTGGAGGTCACTCTGTGACAAATTGGAGGGTGACCCGTGGGGAAAAGGCTACCAAATTGTCACGAGAAACCTGAAGGGTTTTAGATCGCCATATGAGATGGATCCAATAAAAAGGGAGAAGATACTTGGGGAATTATTTCCGGATGTAGACTTAGAAATGTTAGCCGGGCAAGAATAGCCTGAAGAACCACCACCCCCGTTCACCATTCAGGAGCTCAAACAGGCGTCTTGCAGGTTGAAAAGTAGGAGGGCTCCTGGACCTGACAAATATCATGCCAGAGGCGGTCAAGGTTGCTATAGAGGTGATCCCAGAAGTCATCCTGAGGCTTCTCATGAGAGCTATAAGCAAGGTATTTTCCCAGAGACATGGAAAAGGGGTAAGGCGATTCTGATCCCCAAAGGAGACACCCGTCTGGTAGCAAAATACAGGCCTATATGCCTGCTGGATTGTCTCAGCAAGGTGTACGAATACCTAGTGAAGGCTAGGCTGGTAGCTGAAATCGATAACAAGGAGGGCATAGCAGGAACACAGTTCGGTTTCAGATCGAATATGTCTACTATTGGAGCAATTGATGCCGTATTGAGGATCGCCAACAATGGCTGGAGGACATGGGCAGTCGTGATAATGGAAGACATAAAGAATGCCTTCAATACGGCGAAATGGCACCTCATTATCCGGAATCTGAGGAGGATGGAAATAAATCCGCGGAATCTGGAAGTAGTGGAGAGTTACCTAGCGGGGAGACAACTCATGTCGGGAAAGTTGGCGATGGACCTGACACAAGGAGTTTCGCAGGGATCTGTACTGGGCCCCACCTTGTGGAATGTTCTGTATAGTGGGATACTACTGCTGGAGATCCCAAACAACTGTAAAACCATCGCCTACGCGGATGAATTGGCTCTAATAGCCACCTCGGAGAACAAAGAGGATCTAATGAGAACGGTCAACCAGAGTCTGGAACAAATAGTATTTTGGACAGAGGAAAACGGTCTAGAAATTGCACCTCAAAAAACCGAGGCAATTATAGTCAGGGGCCCGCGGAAGAGGGAAGGGATTCTATTCGAAATAGCGGGGGCTACTATCACGCCAAGGAAATATGTTAAGTACCTAGGGGTCTGGCTTGATGACAAACAGATATTCAATGAGCATGTGAGGAAAACTTGCGAGAAAGCTGATAGACAAGTTGCGGCCTTGAGTAGGATTCTCCCCAATACCAGGGGCCCTGGAATACATAAAATGAATGCTATTTATGGCGTCGTCCAGTCGGTGCTACTGTATGCAGCGCCAATTTGGGGGCATGTCGTACGAGTTGCAAGGTATAGGGGGTTGCTTATATCCACCCAAAGGAGGATGTTACTTCGGGTCGCTATGGCATACAGGACGGTGTCTGCAGACGCTCTGTGCGTGATCACCGGGACACCACCAATTGACCTAATAGGCGAGAGGAAGAGACTGCACCACATTCCTGGAGGCGGGACACAGGGTAACAGAAAGGAGGAGAGGGAGCGGACAATCGAACAATGGCAGATAGCGTGGAACGAAAACACCCTCACTGCACAGTGGACAAAGCAACTCATCCCGGATATAAGAGAATGGATTGGATGTAAGCATAGAACTGGGGACTATTATGTATGCCAGGCCCTAAGTGGGCATGGATCCTTCAGGAGTTATACCCAAAAGATCGGGAAGACAACTGACGACAGCTGCGTATACTGTGCTGCGAGGGATGACCCATACCACACGATCTTCGTGTGCGATAGGTGGCAACTTGAGAGAATGAGTCTAGAAATAAGTATGGGCGAAATACCGACGCCGGACAACCTGCTGAGAAATATGATTAGAAGTCCCCAAAAATGGAGGGAAGGATATGACTTCCTTCGGCGAATAATGGAAAAGAAGGAAAGAAAGGAAAGGGATTTGCAGAGAATGGAGCAGAATGAAGGATAACGGCAGAATAATTGACGATACACGGGCAATCGACAAATGAGACAAAGGGAAGACGGGATGAATGCCGCTCAAACCTGATGGTAATGTCCACAAGACAGTTCCAGGTATGAGGAGAGGACAAAGAGGTGGTTTTAACCGGTGAAAGTCCGGTACTACTGGCGCGTGATGGATACCAAGCGGTCAGTGCCCATGAGGGTTTTCACCACACCACAAAAAAAATGTTAGGTTAGGTTAGGTTAGGTTCCCGTGTGGGGCTTCTGAGGGGAACGCCCTCCGTAAAAAAAGGGTACCGGTAATATTCGGTGCGGACCAACAAGGTGAGGGAAGGAACCCCGACAGAAAACCAAAAGGCGGTCGGAACCCGACAAATCGGAATAACATCTGAGCAGCGGTCATCCGACCTTCAGGGCATATTCTTTGATTCAGCACGGAGAGTTCTTCGGAACAATGCGCCTCCATAACAGAGAGTGCCAAGACCGCGGCAATGATCCTCTTGAGAGAGGAGTCGTGGATCTAGACCAGGAGGTCGATAAATCACCCCTCTGGAGGATATGGCGCCCCCTCAGAGAATCAGCCTATTAGCGATCCTATGGGTTCACTTTGCTTCTCTGGCCTCTCTAACCAGACTATGGGTGAACCATTCTCCTTCTTCTACTCTATGGCCATCTGTGTCACTCTGATGAACTCTTGATGGGAATCTTTCAAACTTTCCTTCCGATCTTCAGGGAAGGAAAACCCTAGCAAACCCCTCTACTCCCAAGGTGTAACTCCATCGTGCCGAGGGGAGTGCACAGCAGTGCCAGCGCAGAGGGGCTAAACTGCGTCTCGAGCGATGCCCACGGGACGCTTCCGACCCCGTGGGGAACATATTGTTAGAAGACCAATCAATAATACATATCAACCGTCCTATCAAAGCTAGCCTCCTCAACATCGATACTATCAAAATCAGTTTCCAACCACCCGACCAAATTTCTCACCTCAGCAATCTCCCCGTGCACCTATTTATATTCAAAGACACCAATATCCACCTGTACGAAAATTTCATACAAATTCACAAGTTTTCGGTGGATCCAGAAATGTCTGGAAGCCAAATAATCAAACTCCACAAAATCGACCCACTCCTATGAGTACCCGCATTAAAAACCCTCAGTTTAGGAGACATATATCAAACTATTTTTCTTCAAACAATCAAGGACCGAGCGTAATTTCGGAAGAACTTTTCAATACCGTCTGGGAATATCGAGTAAAATGACTACCAAAATTTTGACTACTCAGACGTACAACAAAATTACGACTATTCGGACAAACATCTAAACTTTGATTATTCGAGTCCACAGGATACGACTGAACAAGAAAATTTTCAAGAGGTTCCGAATGCCAACGAGGAAACATAATTGAATATCATTTGTCGACAGAGAAGAAAGAACTACCTTACATTCAGATTTCTAAACCCCCTCTTAAACTTTTAATTGACACAGGGTCAACGAATCATTCATCAACCCTGAGATTGCTCACAAATATTACTCTAACAGAATATTTCGTGAACCATTCAACGTATCAACTATATTTCAATCATCAACTCATGAACACCGTGGAGTTTCCTGAATTTAGGCAAACCGAAGACTTGAAATTTTATCTTTTCAATTTCCATGACGTATATGATGGACTTATCGGACTTGACAATTTGAAACTTCTCAATGCTTAACTAAATTTCACAGATTCTAAATTATTCGCACCTACTTGTGAAATTCCTATGAAATATCAACCTCCTCATTCAAAGACTATATTCAAGAAAAAAATCGAACCTCACTCTAAACTCATCACAAAAATGCCCGTCGACAAAACCAACGGCGGAGAAATTATCCCGCGACAATCAATTAAAAATTGCGAAATCCCTGAAACGCTTTCAATTGCCAAAAATGGACTGGCCATAGTCGAATTTTCCAATAAATGCGATGAAGAAATCACCTTATGTATATCAAATCCCATCAGGACACTTCAATATGACGAAAGTAACTTTTCTTTTTCATGTAGACGTTTCTAGGGTAGAACACCAACAATTAGATTTCGAAAAAGTAATTCGTACGGATCACCTTGATATCGAAGAAAAATTCCAAGTCCTCGGGCTATGTAAAAAATATTCAGATTTTTTTCATACTTTCACTAATCAAATCAAGCATTCTATAAAGACGAAAGATGAGATTCCCGTTTTTACGAGATCTTATAGATATCCGTTTATACATAAGTCAGAGGTGGAGAAACAGATAGATTCTATGCTCGAACAGGGGATCATTCGTCCCATTAACTCGCCATGGTCATCGCCGATTTGGATTGTTCCAAAAAAGGCCGATGCCTCAGGAAGGAAGAAATGGCGGATAGTGGTAGATTATCCAAAGGTTGGTGAAAAAACCATCGATGATCGCTACCCCCTTCTGAATATTACGGACGTCCTCGATAAGCTGGGCAGATGTAATTATTTAACGACACTAGACTTGGCTAGCGGATTCCATCAAATCGAGATGGATCCTGACGATATTCCAAAAACGGCCTTTAACGTAGAGAACGTATGAATACTTGAGAATGCCTATGGGCCTCAAGAACGCCCCTGCCACCTTCCAGAGAGTGATGGATAACATCCTCCGTGGATTGCAGAATGAAATCTGTCTAGTATATCTAGACGATATCATTATATTTTCCATGTCAGGAGCATATCGTGAACCTTAAGAAAGTTTTGCAACGACTTAGAGAGACCAAATTTAAAATACATCTTGACCATGTAGTAACTACCGAGGGCGTAAAGCCAAATCCCGATAAAATCATCACTATAAAAAAATATCCGATACCCAGAACAACGAAGGAGATCAAAGGCTTCCTAGGGTTATAAGGATATTATAGGAAATTTATCAAAGACTTTGCTCGCATAACCAAACCTCTTACTCTATGTTTGAAAAAAGACGCGAAAATTGAAAATACACCCCAATTTGTAAAATGTTTCGAAGACTGTAAGACTCTTTTGACAAACGAACCACTATTACAATACCCGGACTTTACGAAAACCTTCAATTTGACAACGAACGCTAGTAATTTAGCCATCGGTGCAATTCTCTCCCATGAACCGATTGGAAGCGATAAACCAGTGGCGTACGCTTCTATAACTTTGAGTGAATCAGAGCAAAATTATAGTACAATCGAAAAAGAACTTTTGGCAATCGTTTGGGCAACGAAATATTTTCGTCCCTATCTTTATGGCAGAAATTTTAAAATATTCACTGATCATCAACCTCTCAAGTAGCTGATGTCACTCAAGTAACCAAATTCTAGGCTTGTACGTTGGCGACTCAAGCTAGAAGAGTTTGAATACGAAATCGAATATGAGGGAGGCAAACTCAATGCAAACGCAGATGCCTTGTCTCGTATCGAAATACACACGAAGGAACTCGAGGAATACATGGAAGATTTCTCAGAACCTTGGAAACAAGGAAACCATCTGATAACGACAATTTATCGATGATTGGAGATGTCAGCGAACAACCAATTATCGTTAATGTCCAACATGCTACAGATGAGCCCCATTCTGATGAAAACAATTCTGCTGAAGAACCTGAGGATGGCGACACTGTGCATAGCAGTCACGACGAACCGATTTTAGAAATGCCTGTTTCGGAAGAGTCTTTTATTATCTTTGATCACCAAATTATGATAAAATTCATACTTCATTCTCCAGCGACACCCATGACTAAACGAATATTCCCGACAAAAAGACGCCTCTGGGCACAGCTAACAATTTTCGACTTAGAAAAAGACGTGATTAACCTTATCAGCAATTATTCAGATCCAAAATTCACATATGCGATACATTTCGAAGACGACACATATACTCCACAATTCTGTAAAATCATAAGAAAAACATTTGAGAACTCCGCCTACAGATTAGTCAGATGTAACACGGTACTGGAAGACATAACTGACAAAAATGCGCAAAAATAAATAATTCGAAATTCTCATGGAGGTAAAACCAACCATTTCAAGCACCGGGACAAAAAGTTCTTACAATAATAGATTCTTTCTCAAAATATGCTCAGGCATATCCACTCGGATATCCACTGGGATATCGGGCATAGAAGTGGTTAAAGCCTTCCTTATATGCATGACTCATCACGGACTACCTACCCTAGTGGTGATGGACAACGGAACTGAATTGAAAAACTCAGTTGTTCAAGAATTTTTCAAAACCCATAAAATCAACACCCACTTTATAACAGTCAATAACCCTCAATCTAATGGAGCAATCGAAAGATTCCATTCTACCATCATGGAGCATTTGAGAGTAATAAGAAGTGAAAATAATGACAAAATCGACATACTAAATCATATGCCCTATGCAATCATTGGCTATAATAATCCATTACACTCTACAACCGAACAACAACCAATTGATATTATAAACGGTCATTTGAATACTAAAGATCCATTCGATGTCGACATTAATGAAAAACTTTTGAATAAATCCAAGAACATTGAGATATGACGAAAATTATCTACAAAAAATTGAATGAACATCTGACCGAACAAAAACAGCGAACGATAGAAAGACATAACAAAGACAGACAAGAACCATTGAATTATGAACCCGGAACTGACGTATATCGTAAACTAACATCAAACAACCGAAATAAATTGACGAAAAAATTTTCCAAGGACAAAGCAGTCACGAATAGAAGTATCAAAGTAACTACTTCTCGAAAAACACTTCACGAACGAAATCTGAGAAGACCTCCGGCTGATCAGCCTAAATTGTATAAATTCGCCTAGTCGATGATACAACACTCATCAAATCATTGACCTCTCTAGATCATCGTAGAAAGGTCGGCGATCTATGCCTTTTTTATAGGTACTTTCACGGTCGGTGCTCAACGGAAATATCATCTATTATGCCACCACGCGCGATTCCTAGTAGACAAACCAGACGAGCTCAAGCTGGTCACCCCTACACTGTAAGGCTCGAGACCTGTCGAACATCGCTATACCAAGCATATATACCAACGGCAAAGTTATGGAATCCTTTGCCTAGTGAAGTCTTTCCTGACACTTACAACCTCCAAAATTTCAAGAAAAATTCCAACACCTTCCTACTCTCCCAAAATTCCACCGCTGACCAACACGATGTTCCTCTAACATTATAGGTTTCCCTTTCGTGTTGTCCACAGATAAAAAAAAGTTGTCACCTTATAGGGATGGCAATGTTCCAGGAAGTTCAAATAACCAATCTGAACAACAATCCAGGAATCCTTCCGTCCAAGTAGGGCCTAGCCAAGCTTGAATATAAAACCCATACCTTCATCCATTATTTCGATCCCATTCCTATTCAGTCCGAATTAGAATCATTGAGGTTACAGTACACAAATGTCACGAATTCTATACAAAACGCTCAAAGTCACCCATATTTTTTTGAATTGCAGAATTTCGACAGAGCATTACTTCATCAACTCAAATCAGCTGAGCAAAAATTCAATTCTATTTGTCCTAGTAGCAGAATGAAACGTGGTCTCATTGACGGTTTGGGCACTATCACTGAAGGATGCCAATGATGCAATCCATTATGATTAAGCAATTTACGATTAAGAAAATAACCAAAAAGAAATAGTTCAAAAAATCAATAAAGATATCTGTCTGACTTCTAGCATCATTAGTAATTTCAATAAGACAATCACTTTGATCGAACATAATCAGGAAGTAATCACTTCAGGGTTGAATCGAATCAACACCGAAATGAATAAATTCATTTACGATTTCAACGACTATTTGGAAACCAGGAATATTTTGGATCAAATGAATTTATCACTCAATACAATCATTCAGCTGTTGAATGATATCGAAAACGAGGTAACTTTTGCCAATCTGAAAGTTCCCCACAGTAGTATTCTGAGAATTGATGAACTCAAATCTACCGTAGAATCAATACTCAAATATTATTCCATCGATCAATTGATTTTTCCTGACATCACAAATGACATTCATAAATATTACCAAATCATAGAAATTGAGGCTTATTACTCAAATAAAAAGATTGTTTTCGTTCTCCACTTTCCCATAATACACCCAGACATGTTTCACTATATAGAGGTGGTCCTCTATTCCATTCCAACCCAAAATTCGACCACAATCATCCCTCCTGATACATATCTGATCATGAATGAGAATTTCTATCAATACACATCATCACCCTGTACGGCCTTGCACCCCGACTTCTACTGTCCTGAAGAAAAATTAATGGATGGCATCAGAGAAGAAGACTGTGTATCCAACTCTTACAAATGGAATCCACCTACGAAATCTGCCACCCGATCAACATACGCACAACCAGGAATATGGTTCAACGTATCGACGAGTTCCACTACATCGCAGTATTCCCAAACGAAACAAAAATCCAGACGATATGCGAGCACCCAGACTTCACCACCCTGCAAGGAAACTACCTCATCACCTTGCCACTGGGGTGCCGATTCGAAACCGACACCGATCGTTTTACTAAACACAAGGAAATATCGAACGGTCAGCCAATGCTGCTACCTGAGATTATCATCACCCATGGTCCATCAAGGATGTCCAAAGCAGGAATAGTCATCGATGATGTCAAGCTGGACGAAATCCACGCCCTTCAGAGTGAACAAAAGAAGCTGAAGCCGATGATCCTGAGTCATACCGAGAAACCGAATAGCAGCCATCGGATCATTCCGATTTATGTCTTATTGACTTCAGCTGGAATCTATTACATCGTTAGATTCTTTCTGAACCGAAAACCAAGAAGAGAGAATCAAGAAGAAGTCGAGGCAACACCAACCCTGGCGACACAAGAACACCCTCGAGCATTTTTCACTCCATGAAAAAGGCTTTCCACTAGGGATGGAGGAGTTACATTAGCGGTATTCACGGTTTCCCATGGAATAGGAAACGCTTCACCAGCACTTTGAAGATTCTCGTGAGAAGTGCTGATTTAGACTTTTCAATTCCCGATTTATGTGAACATTATTCAGGCAGTCTTGACATATATATTGAACTGTCAATTTATAACTGAAATAAAACTTTTTTAAAAACCTAATTCGCAGTACGAATCATTTAAGTCACGCTTCTGGTCTTATTTACTATATTCTGGTTTCAATTGATCGAGTTTACTGGCATATCTGTTATATTTGCTTGAAGCTGTGGTTTTAGCCCAGGTGGTATTTCGTATTGGGAATTCCTTCGCAAAATTTTGTTGACTGTTGTGCTCCATTTCATTGCTTTGTGGATGACCTATCCGAAGGTTTCCACTGCTTGTTCCAGTTCAAAATTTGTTATGATTGTAATATTACCCACCAAATTTGCTTTCCTTATGAATGAGTAGAAAATCCAAAATCAAAGCAACAATATATAATTCCAGATAGTTTGACAAAGATAACAAACAAATCGAGCTATTCTTTCATAACGCTGTGAATTGTGTGTCTTCCAAAAACTACGAAATGTCTAATATCAGTAGGGATTTTTCCAATGCATGTAATAAGGTGGATCGATCCTAACTTGAACACTTAAATATTCAGCGGCTGGAACCGCCTGACTCAACTTCCACTAGGCTGGAACTCTACAGGATCAGCCACTCAGGCCTTTCACAGCTGCAGAGATGATTCTTCAGCAACCGAAGCTCTGAACCTCTCGTAAATTTGACGATCGTCAACCGGACAGCAATTATTCAGCTTCCTTCTGACGACGTTTATCATTCGACGAGCTCTCTGTCTGACGTCTTGTCGAAAAACAACCAAAACAAACCTACTTTTTTTTCCGTATCCACACCAACTAGCATACCGGGCATTATAGAATATAAATCTTTCGAGACCAAATGGAGACTAACTATATACTATTCACCAGTATCAGCAGTATGTTAAGCGAAAGTGCAGCATATGCTGTGTATATACTGCACTCTTCCTTAGCACATGTCAGTTACTGCGTTCTTGCTTGGTGAGTTGGTGAGATTGTGCGATGCGTTTCTGTCTGTTTGGAGATTACAAAACAGTAGATGGTTTGGGTAATTTGGGTATTGATGGAGTGGAAACCTCTTCTGTTTATGAAATTGTGCTATTCCTCCTCTGGCTTTAATATAGCAAAGTGCGTTCCATCAACAACACCAATAACACCAGGAAAACCCCAACGATTCATGAGCTCTAATTTATAGAATTCCTTTCTTGAAGAGTATCTGTAACAAGATTACGTAGTCCGTTTGTGACAGGATAAATACATCTGTGAATACTGGTTTGACTCAAACCACAGTTGTATCATTCACGAACACAACGTTGGTAGGATCCAGTGGCATAAAATCGCAATACTTTGGTTTCCAACGTGATTCCTTTCCTACTCAATCTTTCATCTAGATGTGGCCTTATTGACTCTATCAAATGGCGTACTAACCTTTTGTTCAACCTGAACAGTTCTATAAACCTATTTTCTGATAACGAAAAAGGATTACTGATATTTCGCAGCTGTTGTCTCCGGCGAATTAAATCTAAATTTGTTTGTCGAATGTCAGCTCATGCAATACGGCCCCGAACGATAGGTAACATTTTTATTGTGAAAAAACGATGAAAGCTTGGAAGATATTATTTGTATTTGTAATCTTTGGTTGTATTTGAGGTTAATATTGTTGTATTGCTCAGATGAGGGCGATTGTATCATTTCATTGAATCAAAATCACATTCCATTTTTTTAAAAATTCACAAGAACCCGACAATTTCCGAAGTCATACTTGATCACGATTTGATCGTGGAATAGAACAGGAAAGTAATTCAACTTCGAGTTGATCATCGTATCGTACGACAATCGACGATCGTGAAATAGAATCTTCCTGCTGAAATCCAACGGATCTCGACGTTACGTAGTATATGGACTGTCTCCGAGACGGGTTTTCACGGTAAATATCTGATGCGGAAACGTTCGCCAAATTTGAATTCAAGATGTGCTGAGAGGGTGCAGCGGAATGAAGATTGTTGATTAGCAGAATTGTTTTGTTAACTTAATATATTATCGTCGAGTGCGCTCGCTGCTGAATAAGTTACCATTCGAAATATAGTTACTACGATTTTGCCAGCTTCTTTTCTCGTTTCTGAAGAATGAAATAGAAGTTATTATTATTACTATTTCTGTGAGTACAATGATTAGATGATTGTTCTTCATTTCTTGAATTCGTCTGAGTCGAAATCGATCTCACTGTATTTTCTGTCTTGAAAACTGTTTTCACTGAAAACTTTCCACCAATACGTTGATTTTCTCCGATATTTTGTAATGTATGGGAAAACATTCGTTATCAGTGTTGGTTGTCTTTGTGGTTGTTGTGTTTCCTGGCAATCACACAAAATTGAATGAAGATTCTACAGCAAACATCAAAAATCAACTGACACTTACCGCAAGGAAACATATCTACAGATATCACATCAAACCATCACATTTTTATGGACTTCTCAAAATACATGAACCTCTTCTGTGGAAATGTGGACCTGTGGTATGGACACATGATCAGAATTGATTCAAGCAGAATTACAGAGAAGAAACATGAAGCAAGGAACAACAAGAAGAAGAAGCAGATGAGACCACGAAAGAAATAAATGCAACAAATGACAGCAGAGAAATCGTTGAGAGGAATGAAGATACTGACAGGAAATAGAGAATAATGGAAACAATAGGTAAATGACACACCAGACACTTAGCCCAAATCCGACGCCCAAGAAGGTGAAAGGAATGGGGAGAAAAAAAGAAAGGAAATACATAAACCAAACAATCCATCAAGACCAATCGTGATTTCAATAGGATCTCCATGTCAAAATTAATTACGATTTCTTTCAGATGTAATCAAATCACTATCAAGAATTAGTGGAAGTTCAATTAGAAATACACATTTTTGAAGAAACTTAATAACATCAATCTTGATACAGATGATGTATTAGTTAGTTTCGATATAGTGAGCTTATTCACGAATGTTTCTATAGGAACAACCTCACGAATAGCGAGGAAGCAAAATTAGCTAGAATATGATGAAAAACTCAATAAAAGAAGAAGAAATACAACGAATAATGATAGTATCTACCTATATCAAGAGTTACTGAATAAAGCAAGGAACTTCCTCAAAAATCTGATGATTCTTGATTGGAGGCGGATATACAATATTTTAGTAAGTTTCGATAGCAGTGATGATATAGTGATAGTTTCTCTCTATATAAATCTATCTGAAAATGAAATAATGATTATAATAAATGAAATGAATAATGAAGAATTAATAATAATATTCTACACCTATTCACTAGAAATTGACGATGTATTGTGTAACAGTTTCGGAACAAAATGAATATTATTTATTGATTCCAAGCTATCGTGAATCGATTCATTGTTGTAAAAACTATTTTTTCATTTTCTTCCTTCCCAAATAGTTCATTTTGGATTGTTTTATATCCGTATTTATCAAATTATATAATATTGGACCATTGTAGAATACACTTTTTTGTTGATTCTTCAGCCATTTGACTTTTACAGAGATTATTATGTTTAGCTTGGGTAGTTTTATTATGCTGAATTTGTGGAAAGGTGGATTCATTTTTAGAGACATATATAATTGATATTTTTGCATTGATTCGTCTCATATCACATATCATGTTTTGTTCATGTAGTAGTACAGTTGGGAATCTATTATTTTTGTCATATTTAATTTTCAGAATGCGTCTTTGAATTCGTTCCAAGTATATAGTCGTCGATTTATTACAAGCACCCCGGGCGATAATTCCATATTGTAGTATTGACTCAACAAAAGCATGATACAAAATTTTGAGTTCTTCAGAATTCATTACAGTATTCAATTTTTTGGAATTATAGATTAACCCCGTTCGGACGGTATGATAAATGTGCGTATCCCACCTCAAGTGTGTGTCTATAATGATCCTTAGATATTTGGTACTTTGTTCATTTTTGATTATTATTTCTCCATCTGACAACGTTATCATGGTATGGAAATTTGGAAGTCCCTTTTTATATGACGTGAATGGTAAGTATGATGTTTCATCGTAGTTTATGGTTGATAAATTCTGGTCAAACCAACGAAATATTCTATCCAAGTCACCCTCAATTTTGTGTTTCAGGTTCTGCCAGTCCTCATCTTCGTAAAGTATGACAATGTCATCAGCGAATGTAATAATATTCCCTTCTGATTCCAAACTAAGCAAATCATTCAAATATATAGAAAACAGTATTGGTCTAAGAACTGTCCCTTGTGGTACTCCACAGCACACTACTCGCGGTTTACTGATTTTATCATTTATCAATACATATTGCTCTCTTTTTGACAAATAACTTTTGAATAAGTTTTGTGCAATGTAAGTTACGCCAATATTATTCAGTTTTTTGAGTAGTATATTGTGGTTCGCCGTGTCGAACAATTCTGTCATGTCAATAAAAATAGCAATACAGGGTTTTTTTTATCATCAATGTTTATATATATTGTTGATGACAGCTCTACTATGGCATCCTGAGTACTGATCCCTTCGCGAAAACCATACTGTTTATTCGATAGTATTCGATTTTTTTTTCCAGATATGAATTCAACCTATCTTTGATAACATATTCTAATATTTTTGCGCAATTTGTAATCAGACTAATCGGCCTATAATTATTTATCAACTATTTACTGCCATTCCCAAATAGAGGTTTTACTATGATTATTTTGAATGCGGAAGAGACGTATCCATTTTCTATTGATTTATTGATTATATATATTATATACTGCTGCATAAGCTTGGGTGTTACGGTTTCAGAGGAGCAACAATGAATTGGTTAAAGTCGTACTTATCAAATCGCAGCCAGATAGTAGTAACTTCCTCAAGATCATCAAAATCTTCTATAAATTGTGGAGTGCCCCAAGGATCAGTATTGGGCCCAGTTCTGTTTTTGTTGTACATTAATGATTCATCGAATATCAGCATATCTGGAAAGTTTACACTATTCGCTGATGACACCACAACAATCTGGCGCGCCAAGAATAGTAGTGAACTCAAAGAGGTGATATATAATGATGTCAACAGTATTGAAGTTTGGTGTGACTCTAATCGGTTTGTACTCAATATTTCAAAAACCAACATAATAACCTTCCGATGCCTACTTAATGACTTACCCCTCGGGTCAAATGTTATTTAAAATAAATTCAACACTAAATTCCTAGGATTGGTTATTGATACGAAGTTGAGATTCGAGGATCACATTATGGCCTTGAGGAAAAAAATATCGTCTGTTTCAATTTTTTTATTTTTCTCGAGTATTTCTGCAAGGGATTCTTTGAAAACACCAGCGTTTGTGGACGGGGGCCTAATTGTAGATATAAGGTTTATAAAGGTTTTATTCTGTTTTATTTGCAAAGTAATGAATTTGAAATTGTTCATTTCTATGATCTCAAAATCAACAATATCGACAGAATTTCTTATGTACAGCAGTGCACCATCACAAACATTTATTTCTCCCCGATTGTAGAAGGTAGTAAAGTCAGATATATTATAATTTGAAACGTCATATAATTTTCTTGTTTCAGATAATGCAATAATATCGGGACATACTGGAACCAAGAACTGATCCATATTTTTTTCTGCACTCCGAATGTTTGCATAAGTGACTGTGAAACCTGTTCTGCCAATCGAGATTTGATTCAGTTCTGCAAGGCTATTTATTTCAGATGTGTTCATTGGATCACTTTGAAAATCTCTTATGAATTGATTCATTCTAGCTTATACGATAATTTTGAGATTATATAATGGTATAGATGAAGTATTCAATACTAATATATATATTGATGTATCCAATTCCAAGAACTACCACGCCTGTCTATATAATAATCAAGTGACACCAATGAATACAAGGAGTATCATAAACATACCGACAAACTCTAAGGGATGGTAGAGGACATCAAAATAAACATTTTTGCCCGATAAACATGAGTCCGGAAACTCTTCGTTTTCGAGATACAGGGTGTTTAATTTTTTTAAAAAAAATCGATTTTTTATTGATATCGTAAAAACGATTTGGTTGAACTCGATGAAATTTTTACAGATTATTGATACATTTATTAGGTATCTTTTGGAGCTATTAGAATTTGCCCTATAATTTCAGAGGCGGGGCCACCGGCTATGTCGGATAGTTTTTGCACAAAAAAAATATCGCCCAGTAGATTTTTCGTAATTATGATAATTTTTTTAAATCAACAATTAAAATTGCAATTTTTTTGTCCCTTGAAATTTTTCCGTATCTAGCTTCGTTTTGAAGAAAAAAAAAATAAAAACCATATCTCTTACATCTACATATGAATTTTTTTTGTTCACTTAATAATCCTAATGTCCGTATTGGCAGAACAAAATCAAAATAGTTTGGGTAAGTTTAGTTCAATCAATGTTAAATAATAAATATTAATTTACAAAAAATATTCAGGAAAACATCAATAACTCACTTTGTGTTTACAATAAATAATAATGGTTCATGATAATTGTTCGAAATGCTTTGTTTCAATGCAAAGATTGCATCGTCGGTTCATTGACTCGCGGACCCTATGGAATATACAACTGGCCATCATTCTTGCTAAGAGATCTTCCTCATTAAAAATAGGCGTTTCACAGACCAACGATTTGAAATAACCCCAAAGGAAGAAATCCAAGGGGTTGATATCGGGAGAACGCGCAGGCCAGGCCACGGGGCCTCCAATCCATCGCGGGGAAATCTCTGGTCCAGATACTGGCGCACGTTCAAACTAAAATGTGGAGGAGCCTCGTCATGCTGAAACCACATGTTTTGTCTAATGTTTAAAGGGACATTTTCCATTAATAAGGGCAAAACATTTTGCAGGAAATTGAGATAAATGTCTGCATGCAAACGAACAGGCAGCAAGTGCACTATCAAATTCTCTCCAACAATACCAGCCCATATGTTGACAGAAAATTGTTGCTGGTGCCTTCTAGAGATCACAGCGTAAGGATTTTCATCATGCCAAATGTGGCTATTTCTACTATTAGAATATCCATCTCGTGTGGAAATTGCCTCATCAGAAAATAATACCATCCTCCCAAAATGAGGATCTATTAAGTTTCGATGCAAAAACCATTGACAAAAAGCTGATCGGTGTGGATAATCTTCAGGATTTGAAACTTGTACGCGTTGTGAATGGTAGGGGTAGAGGAGCTGTTCATGCAAGACACGATGTACCGTTGACTTAGAGGATCCCATATGGTGTAAAACCCCTTCTTCAAATTCAACCATACGAGCTACTCTTGGACGACCACCACCAATAAAACGCTTTAGGCTACCACTTTCTCTGAGGCGACGATGGATAGGAGCGAAGGTTGTATGATGAGGTTGCTGGCGTTCTGGATATTTCTGTTCATACAAGCGTGCAGCTTCTCTTCCAATACAATTTGCTGCACCATAAGCAAGGTGCATATCGCTGAGTTCTTCGAATGAAAAACGATCGTTTATCTTCAACAGAAATTTTGAATGAACTATCGACTAATAAAAATGGAACAATTCAACTAAATAAATGAAAAATTGTATCGGTCTTGAAATTGGTATCTGTGGAATTTTATTGTAAAAACAATGTTTGTTCCCAACATCAAACGTGTTAGATCGAAAAATGTGAACAAAAGTCAGTGGTGTTCAACTAAACTGAGAGTTTTTTGAAACTCGATTTCATCCAACAGAATCACTCAGCAGCTGAAATCATCATAATGGGGGATTTCAATGTCCACAACTCCACCTGGCTCAAATTCTCGAACGAAACAGACGACGCAGGACGTCTGACTGAGGCTTTCGCTATCACCTATGGTCTTGAGCAACTGATAAATGAACCTACTCGGATCCCTGATATCAGCAATCATTATGCCAATACGCTCGACCT
Source organism: Gastrophysa polygoni (assembly GCA_963576655.1). Taxonomy (NCBI): domain Eukaryota; kingdom Metazoa; phylum Arthropoda; class Insecta; order Coleoptera; family Chrysomelidae; genus Gastrophysa; species Gastrophysa polygoni. The sequence goes on from OY755092.1 coordinate 2,273,050, forward strand.
GTTCCTCACTAACAATCCGGAACCGTATGAAGTGGAAGTCCGTGCACCACTAGGAAACTCAGACCACACCCTAATCTCCACAATATGTCCTCACATCACTCCGCGAACCAGTCCAACACCCCCACTCACTGTTTGGCATTACAATTCAGCCGACTGGGATGGCCTTCGCATGTTTTTTCTGAGTTTCCTTGGAGAAGAATGTGTCTTGAATCGAGAGATCCTACGCAATGTGCTGAAGAGATCTCGGAAATCATCATGCTGGGAATGGAAACTTACATACCACATAGAACCAAATCACGAACCACTGGTGAACCATGGTTCAATGGAACCTGTTCTGGAGTTGTCGCTCTGAAGCAAGCGGCATACCGTCGTTGGCGCAGAAGCCCAAGCCCTCAAACTAGAGCTGAGTATGTTGAAGCTAGGAATACATGCAATCGAACGATAGATGAGTCTAAAGAGGCATACAACACGAAAATAAAATCAAAGCTCATAGAGTGTCCAAATGGCTCCCGTTCATTTTGGACGTTTGCCAAGGCAATCGAGAGAAATTTCACTTCTAGCTCATTCCCTCCCCTCACAAAGGATGATAATACATTGGCTATAACACCTCATGAAAAAGCCAACACCTTCGCCAAAATGTTTGCAGACAATTCTACCTTGGATTCACGAGGCCAGGAACTTCCCAAAATCGCTACCATCGATAATCGTATGCCAGAAATTGTCTTCTGGCAACGCACAATCAGACACATTCTGCTTAGCCTCAACGTCAAGAAGGCTATGGGGCCTGACGGAATACCGCCTATTGTTCTCAATTAATGTGCCACAGAAATAACACCAGTTCTTTGCAGGTTGTTCACCCATTTCGTACAAACTCGGCGTATTTCCTTATAACTGGAAGAAAGCTAGGGTCCAACCGATTCCAAAGAAGGGCAATAAAACCCTCCCTAACAACTATAGACCGATAACACTACTATCTGTGATCTCTAAAGTAATGGAAAAAGCAATCAACATCGAGCTCATCCGATATCTGGAGAGCTCAAGAATCGTGCAATATGGCTTTCGTCACCAGAGGTGAACAGAAGATCTGCTTGCCTATGTGACACATAAGTGGCAGGTGTCAATAGCGAAACATGGGGAGTCTCTGGCTGTAGCCTTATCTCCAGAGCATTTGACCGAGTTTGGCACCAAGGCCTCCTAGCGAAACTTCCGTCATATGGTTTGCCGCCCCAACTGTGTCTTGTCTGTGTCTTTTACTATCGATTTTTGTTGCAGATGGATCACTCTACGTGGTGGTAGACGGGGTCTCGTCTGATACAATGACGATCAATGCTGGTGTTCCACAAGGCTCTGTCTTGGCACCAACTTTGTTTTTGCTCTACCAAGCATCATTCATCAATAGAACGGCAAAGTTGTGGAATTCCTTGCCTAGAGAAGTCTTTCCTGATGCTTACAACCTCCAAACTTTCAAGAAAAATTCCAACACCTTCCTTCTTTCCCAAAATTCCACCGCTGGCTAACACGATGTTCCTCGAACATCATAGGTTTCCCTTTCGTGTTGTCCACAGATGAAAAAAAAGTTGATTTAGTTATTTTTATTTTGTTTGAAACATTTTATTGCTTTAGCACCCTTTATTTGTCGGTATGTTTTGGATACTCTTTCCAAGATATCAAAAATTACAAATATTTTCCAATTGAATACAAAACAAAAAATGATTGAAAGTCATTAATAATAATTAATGATAAGTAAGAAAGAGTTATGGGAAGTTTTATTAGTTTTTCAATATTTCAATAAACGCATTATTAAAATGTAAGGTATAATTTTGAAGCATTCAATTTTTTTTCATAGATGTAAGAGATATGGTTTTTATTTTTTTTCTTCAAAACGAAGCTAGATACGGAAAAATTTCGAGAGACAAAGAAAAATGCAGTTTTAGTTTTCCATTCAAAAAAATTATCATAATTACAAGAAATCTACTGGGCGATATTTTTTTTGTGCAAAAACTATTCGAGATAGCCCGTGGGCACGCCCCTGAAATTATTGGGCAAAATTTTGATAGCTCCAAAAGATACCTTATAAATGTATCAATAATCTGTGAGAATTTCATTGAATTCGACCAAATCGTTTTCACGATATTAATAAAAAATCGATTCGAAAGAGAAAATAAACATCCTGTATCTCGAAAACGAAGAGTTTCAGAACTTATGTTTATCGAGCAAAAATGTTTATTTTGATGTCCTCTACCATCCCTTAGAGTTTTTCGGTATGTTTATGGGACACCCTGTATATGCTCAAATTATTTATTTCATAGGTAATGATAATATCAATAACTCAGGGTAGAAAAATATATATAACAGATGTATTGAGCAAGAATTTACTATATTTCAACTAAATGATGATCAATGAAAATGCCTCAACGGGAAGTCGAAGACTGGGATCTTGTTTTGCTCCTGTTTGAATTTACGGTTGTAGAATTGTCCTATTACAACGATAATGTTGAACCATTATTGGTTTTCCAAAAGAGGATGAGAGAAAAACTATACACAGAGGGATATGCAAGCACGATTCAATCCATCTTTATGTCAGTAGTGGCGGATAAAAGACTAAAGGCCAAATTGAGTTATAACGACAACAAGGACAGAGATCCTCCCGTTAAGGAATCCGGGTGCGGTCAGATGGAGAAGATATATACTGAGGATCTAGGCAGTGTGTCTAGAGAACAGGTGTCAGCGTCAGATGTCGCGCCGGCTTTGACATTCGTAGCTGACCGGCTAAAACAACGACGGGCAGAGCTAGTAGCTCTCAAAAGAGGTACAGTATCACCTACTCCCAGTAGTAACAGTGAATCCAATTCCAGCGGTAAACATCACTCTAACTACAAGTTCAGCATATTAGATAAAGAGTAGATCTATTGAACAATAAGTTGTCACTATAAGTTAGAATTCGGGTAGGATTCAAACTTTCGTTTTTTTTCGGATTTCTTGTTTATTGGCTCGCCATTCTCAACATTGTTCTTGATTGCTTCATTATTTTCCTATGGTCAATATATTATTTCTATATTCCTTTCAGCTCGGGTCCATGAGAGCGAACAGAGGACAAAATTGTTTTTCTCAGGTTATAGTTCACCACTTCTATGAACACTGATCTAACTACTCCATTGACCGATTTTCCAAGTCTCTGGATATCTCTAGAATCTGTATGATTGCATTTCATTTTTGAGGTATCATTTACTAAACTTATAATTTCGGAACCAATCGTCTGGTCACCCCCTTGTACTCCATAAACAATTAAATTATGCTTTTTCAGTTTCCTTTCTGTTTCTGTAACACGTTCTTTCAATTCTAAGTTAATCAACTTATCGTTTTCGATTTCCAAAGCACATATTTTGTCATTCAAGGTCTCCTTCAGATTATGAATTCCAGTTTTCATTTCATGGTTTCCTTGTTGTATCAAATGAAATGAATCATCAATAGTACAAGACATACCTATCTGTTCTGATATAACAAATTCGCGATCTATTCTGTAGAATTTGCAACGATAGATTTTTAACGAACTCCTGGCAGAGATATTGTGGTGTACTAACCCTGGATTTTCAATAATTTCTGTTCAACGATCCAACTGAAATCGGCACACTCCCACTACAGCTACTGTTTAGCGAAATTTGGCTTTACTCACGTTGAAAAATGCAATCCTCTATGGAATGGCACTTACTCACTTTGAGAACTGCACCAATGCAACTACAGTAGTAGTGGTTCACAGCTACTGCTTCCAGATGTATTAGTGATACTTTTATTATTATTCTGCCACTCTGAACTAACTTTTGTTTCTGTTAATCAGAGAGCGATGTGACTACGATGCGACTACGTGCTACCGTCAAGTGGCTATGAATGAACTGAATTGGGTGTAGAAAGAATTTTTGAATTTTCGAAAGCACTCACCTCCAAAATTAGATGATAATTTTCATTTCATTTCATTTTATGACCATGGGTCCACCACTATCTCCTATTCTGTATATTCATGGAAGATTTTGAAGAAAATATTGTGAGAAAATACAATAAACAACCGAAGACTTGGTGGAGATATGAAGATGATATACTCATTATTTGGCAACATAACCGTATAGTACTAGATAATTTTCTGAATTATGTGAACAATATCGAACCCACAATCAAATTTACTCCAGGAATCGAGTCTGATGATCAGTTGCCATTTTTACATGTCCTCATTGAATAATCAGATTGAATTTTGAGAACAAGTATGTATCGCAGAAATACACATACCGAGAGACACCTCAATTTTCAATCGAATCATCATACAAGTATGAAGAAACGGATAATCAAATCACTTCATGACAAAGCCAAATCATTCGACCACCAGATACCGAATGGAATCATGCAAACGATGTTCTACAACTCAACATTCATCCAAATCATCTCATTGATTAAACAATACACCAAAATAAAAACAGACAGATTATATGAAAACCACAAAGATTACCAACACTGAAAACGAGTGTGATCCCATATATTCTCGTAATATCTGAGAAAAATGAACGTGTTGGTGACAAGTTTTGAGTAAAAATAGTGTTCAAGACAGATAATATGATGAGATCGATTTCGACTTATACGAAACCAAGAAATGGAGAACAATCATCAAAGAATTGTATTCGAAGATATGTTTGTGAAAAATACTATACCGATGAAACTAGCAGGCTTCTATTAGGATGAAAATGCATGAAAACAATATGCAGAAGAGAAAAATCAAAATAAGCTAAACATATCCTAACTGAAAATGGATAACATATGTCCGTTTGAAAAGATATTGAGATCATAGGAGAAGCGAACCACAACCAAGAACGAAAATTCAGAGAATCTACTTGCATTCTTCTGCGAACGGAGACAGTAATATTGCTTCTTGTTCAGTTGGTATAGATAGAACTTGACATCCACTTCTGAAAGTGGATATGAAAATGGCGAATTCAATATCAATTGATGAAAAACACCTTGTAATCAGGATTCCTTCGACTGCCAAATTGTCACTTTTCAGTGTTAAGCAACTTGACATCGAGAAATTCTGCGAAGAGAAAATATTCGAATTGTATTGGTAAGTAGAAGATTTGTTTTCAATGAAAATATATTTGTATTTTCCTTCTTTTCAGGGACACTAACGAACATAAAGGTATTTTGAGGTTCAATTTGAAGCGCAGTGACATTTTGGGGCAAATCACAAATCTGTTCTCATTGAAATAATTATGATAACTTCTATTTTATTTTTCAGAAACGAGAAGAGAAAATCTCACATGAAAGCTGGAAAAATGAATGTACCACCTCCTCTAATAACTCACAGACAGTATTGTCACTTTGGTTGTCAGATTGGATATAGTGAGTACAACTTCATCGTAGTAATTTTATTTTGCCTATCCTGCATTTTTTGTCTGACAAGGGAAATATAATGGAGATAACGGATACACTCAGCTTTCAATGTGATTTGAATTCACCACGAAGGTTACCATCGTCTTTTATGGATGTCCATCGGGATTCAGCCGATCTGAATGATATTTCTGGTACAAATTCTTCAACCGTTGCAATATATTCGACAGGAGAATAAATTCGATGCCGTACTGGGGCCGAAATGGAACATCACGGTCTGGAACGGAATGTAAATGCGGAATGAATATTTAACAATCGAGAGAAGTTTTTTCGCGAGATCCTCGTTTGTTCTGAGAATACGAAGTTTAGTACATGATCTGACATTGTGGGGAAATAGCGAGATATATGCTAAGCAATCCATTCTAGAGACAATTCTCGTGTTTGGTAACGACCAAAACGTTAATGGAATTGTTAAGTTATCAACTTGGAAACACCGAGGAGGATATTTGGATACTGACAAAAAAAGAGTAAGTGGCATGTGTGACATACCGAATGTCTCAGATGTTTTCAGAGAGGCGATATCTCAAATATGCTCCTTGGAAAACATTACTTGATTTGAAACCACATGTTTTCGAATTGGTCTGTCAAATTCGGTCAAACTGTTCATGAGAGACCATCCTCAACTGCAGTTATTCAGATTACATGATACAAAATTGGAAACTTCTTTGCAGTACAATATTTCGCTGAATTTTTCGCTAACGGAACTGAGGGCAACATTGATAATTATTTCGGAAAGTCAAGGCCAACATTGTGTACTACATCTGAAATGTTCAACAAAACATTCTTCTCCAACCCTGTAACACCAGAGGGAGTTGAGGATGCAATGAAAAATTTGAAAAACTAGCACAGGCATTGATAACATCTCAGTAGGAATCTTGAAGGACATAAACATCAACGATGTTCATCACCATCTACAGGCTGATAAACCAGATATATTGGCATTGATTGAAACGCAGGTCAACTCATCAACTAACACGACCAATATGCTCTGCCCTGGTTATGAGCTCCATACCCGTTATAGATTCAGAGGAGGGATATGTCTCTTTTCCAGAAATGATCTCTCATGCCATCGTGAGGAGGAACTGGAACCAGAAGAATTCGATGTAATGTAGCTCAAAATCGATAACCACAAACAGATGAAGTTCATCTGCTGCCTTCATCTGTCACCGAACGATATGTTCCTCTCCCAGAAAGGATCTCTAATGCCATCGTGAGGAGGAACTGGAACCAGAAGAATTCGATGTAATGTGGCTCAAAATCGATAGCCACAAACAGACAAAGTTCATCTGCTGCCTTTTTCTGTCACCAAACGATATGTCTCTCTTCCAGAAATGATCTCTCATGCCATCGTGAGGAGGTCCACCAGAAGAATTCGATTTGATGTGGCTCAAAATTGATAACCACAAACAGACAAAGCTCATCTGCTGCCTTAATCTGGCACCAAACAATATATCTCTGGAGATCTCTCATGCCATCGTGAGAGGCAATTGGAACCAGAAGGATTCGATGTAATGTGGCTCGAAATCGATAACCACAAACAAACAAAGTTCACCTAGTGACCTCTTCTGATTCCTCTCTCTGGAACTCGATTTCATCCAACAGAATCAACCAGCAGCTGAAATCATCATCATGAGGGATCTCAATATCCATTTCATGAGGTAGTAGATTGAACTCCTGGAAACCTTAGAGAACTCATGGTGCTATTACGGTTTGTGCTGGATATATGGAAATCATCGCAATTTCTGGTGAGGTAAAGATGGACATCTCTTCGAAAAAACAAATAAGTTTGAGAATAAGATCGTGCTAGTAAACCATTGCAAAGTATTAGACATAACAAAAATGGACGCATATCGGTTGGCTTTTAAAATCATTCCCATGTCACGATTTCGTATCTTTTGAAGTTGGTTCGATTTATTTAGGTCCCATGGAAATAATACTGATGCGCAGTAATCAAAATGAGGTTGAATTATTGTGTTGTACACCGTTTTTTCCGTTACCATGAAGAGATTTTGTGCTATTCTAGAAAAAAAAGTGAAATTCCTTCCATATTTTTTTGTATATGAATTCGAAATGATTTCCAAAAGACAAGTAGATATCTGAGTGAAAACCCAAATACTTAACTGTTGATACTATGTCAATTCTTTCATTATTCATGGTCAAATCAATTTCACTGATATTAAGAGCTTTATATTTGTGTCTGGTTGTTAAGATCATTCCTTTCCTTCATTCAGTTTATTCATCAATAAATATTTATGAACATCTTCCAACACTGCATTCATTTTTTGAAGTGCCCCATCTAAACTGCTATCACTACAAGCTAACAACGTGTCGTCAGCAGAAATTAGCATTATAAATTGACATTCAATGAATAGCTCGATATCATTTGAATATAAAATGAAAAATAGTGAGCCTATAACACTTCCTTGAGGAACTCCAACATTCAATTCTTGTGAAAAATATGATATACCCTACCTACGATTCCTTAACTTTTTTAATAATTTTTTCAATAATATCTCACGATCTATGGTCTCAAAGGCTCTTTCCAAGTCTAGGAATACACTGACAACATATTTGTTATTATCTTAGTCTTTTTTCAATTTACAAAGCGTGAGTTGTAAGGATATTTTTTTCCGAAAACCCGATTGGTTACTTATGAATATATCATTATCTACAATGTGGTCCATTAATTGATCATATACAGCTAATCCAAAAATTTTTTCCAATGGAGGCAATGTATTAATAGGTCTGAATTCGGAGGCATTAACGGTATTTACTATTTTATGTATTGGAATGATGGTACTAGTTTTGAGTGCATCAGGTATCATACCAGTATCAAGTGAAGTATTGACTAAGTTCAATACAACATGGCCAATTGTTTCAAGAATATCTTTCAGCATTTTGGCATTGAATATTTCATGTACCGATATTTCGTAATTCACACAACGATATTAATCTGAATCTATCCATCAAGGGATACAAATTATAATCAGAATAAAACCAAACTCTCAAGGAATCCAAACCTTCAATAATTCCATTAATACTTCCAATGAAGTAGTAATTGAAGTGAATAGCTTTATTTTCCTCCCAAATAAACTCAATGAATACTACTGCTCTGTAGCTACAAACTTGACAAAAGATTTACTATCGGAAATCAATCCTATGGAAAACTTCACTAACCCCGGAATACTCGATTCACTTCAATTATACGACACAAACCTTGAAGAAATTCTCAGACGGCATGCTGGAAATGTTGGTGGAATTAATAAATGAATCCTTTTCTGAAGGTATATTCCCAGACTTTCTAAAAACCTCGGTCATAATTCCCCTATATAAGGGAGGTCCCCAAGATGATCCCTCCAACTATCGTTCCATTGCTCTCATTCCTTCTCTGGCAAAAATACTGGAAAAATTAGTAAAAATACGAAGCTTGCTCACAAACAGTCAATTTGGTTTCCGCAGTAATAAAAACACTAATGACGCTATTTTCAAATTCTTGCAAAAAGTTTATACCGAGTTGAATGATGGTGAGTTGGTGGCAGCAGTGTTCTGTGATTTGTCGAAGGCTTTTGACTGCGTGAATCACGGGATTCTGCTGCAGAAACTGCATCATTATGGAATCAGAGGAGTCGCCTCTGATTGGTGTAAATCCTACTGATCTGGGCGTCGCCAGCTAGTGAAGACCTCAATAATGAATGCAGATATAAACTCAGGAGTACCACAGGGATCGATACTCGGCTCTCTTCTTTCCTTGATTTATATAAACGATTTGCCAGATATCAAAATCTCAGGAAACTTCACGCCGATGATACCACAATATTATGGCACGATCAAGTCGGTACTGATCTGAATTTGTCAATTTTGAGGACATTGAAAAAATTAAAAAATGGTGCGACTCAAACCAACTATCTCTCAATCTGTCTGAAACATACGTCATAGGATTCAGATGCGGATTCAATACGCTGCCTCTAGGAAATAATTCCATAGAAAAAAGATGTGAAGCAAAATTTCTCGGATTGCAAATTGACACTGAACTCAAGTTCGAAGGTCAAATCACTCACCTAAAGAGCAAGTTAGCATCGGGTTGTTACGCTGTCCGCATAATTTCAAACGAATTAGGTACTTTCACGGCCAAGATGGTATATCACTCACTGATAGAGTCACAACTAAGATATGGCATTGCCTTCTGGGCAGTAAACAATAACCATTTGCAGTCTATTCTGATTTTAGAAAAGCGTGCCATTAGATGTATGACTGAATCCAAATTCCGTGAGCCCTGTATACCGCTCCTTCTTAAACACAAAATTCTAACAGTAGTCGATATCTTCATTCTTGGAACAATATGTATAGTCAAGAAACATATCAATAACTTTGACACAGATCCTTACCACTATGCCACTCGCCAAAACAGCGTTATTAAGCTTCCACGTCCGCCACAAATCTTACAATAGTTGCAAAATTTATAACCACCTCCCAATAGATATCAGGAAAATTAGTTTGCTTGATAACTTCCGGAAGAGAGTAAAACGTCCGCCCCTATAACAGTGTTACTGAGTTTTTTAACGACGAGCATTAGCAGACTTATTTATGTATAGGCTTATTTCTGACTATTTCTATGAAAATTTTTAACTATTTGTTGTAACTTGTAGATGGGTATTAGAACTACTTGTTGTTACTTTTATTGATTAATTTTCAACTGGTGACGTATATTTCTAAAGTTTTCAATTAGCATTAGCGGATATGTATGCATTGGCTTATTTTCTGATCACCTTTTATGAAGATTTTTAATAACTTATTGGACTGTATGTTGTTGGATATTTTTAGAGCTGCTTGTCCATACTGCTATTATTTTTTCTTTTCAAACTGATGACGTCTCTTGTAGACTCTTACTTGCTGGTGTTACTATTGTTTATTTTTAGACATGAGGTTATTCTTAAGAAACAAGCTTTGTCAATGAGAACAATTTCTTCTCTCTCTCTCTCTCTCTCTCATATCTTATCATTATTTGATTTTTGCCCTCTTTGAACAGAACACCATTGGGATGATTCTCAACTCTTGTATCAACTATGTTCTTCAAGGTTTCCTACATTTTCTTGGGACTGTTTTTGTATTTATCGATTTCATCAAAATAATACTGTTGTTTTTTTGTTTTCATTAGATTGATCACCTCGTTTCTACGTTTTTCAAACGCCTCCCAACTGTTTATCTTTTCCCCTTTATTAGATTTGAATATATTATGAGCTCTGTCTATCTTTCATCTTATCATACACCTCATTGCAAACCATGGTTGTTTAGATTCTTATGGACAATTCACTACAAGGGCAACTTCATTCACCACATTCTCATAGGTCGCAAAGAGTTCGCGATATAATACATTAACGTCAACAGAATCGAGATTCCAATTATACATCATCAAATTAATTTTAATGGCATCCATAGTTTAGTACAAAAGTTTCTGCTCCTTTTTGTACTATACTCATGATTGTCAACAGTATTTCACATATTGATTGAAATGATAGAGTGATCTGTGATTTTTGGATAATCATGTACTCTAACTGTAATATCATTTTGATTCGATACATAGTCAACTAGTGTTGCACTTATGTTAGTAACACGAGTTGGTTCCGTTATATGTTGGGAAATGCCGTGAGTTGCGAATAGATTGGTTATTTTATTTGCGTAGAAGCTGTCTGATAAAAGGTTAATATTAAAATCGCCCACTAATATACAACGATGATTCATGGTAATCAAACTGTCACAGATTTCTTCAAGGTGTTCAAAAAATTCAGAATCAGAACTTGATGGTGAATGCAATGAGCACCCAATCACTCATACAGAAGATATTAAATTTATCCTCAAAAAACGGGACCAGTAGTTACCTACTAATACAGATGAGTTGAAAGAAGAAAAACTGATATTATTTTTCACATAAAGTGAAATACCTCCTGTGTGTCTGCTTGAAGAGTTACACCGAATACATTCATATATTTTGATTAATAATGATAATTTAATAATAATATAATAAAGATCTTAATATTACTCTCATTGGTCTCATTTCATTTGGTACAAATTGACCAAGTCTAAATAGTTCCATTTCATACTGAATAATTCGCAGACCTTCAAAAATCTTGTTAACTGCCATATTGTCCTCAGAAATACGATCCTGTTGAGACTCTCCTTTAGGTTCATTCACGTCAGAAATGATTATGTTAGAAGCGCGATTTCATCTATCAGTTAGATCAGATATCACATCCTCTTTATCCTTCACCGATGTCAATGCTGCATCCTCTAAACTCCTTTTCAATTCTTTTATTCCACTTTCCATTTTATCCATTCTCAAGAGAAGTTTGGGAATGAGTTTAATACCATTTTGGCAATTTTCACACTAAAATTTGAGCAGTTTCTTTCCTTTGAGATCCATTACTTTTAGCTCACTTGCATCCAAACTAGTAAATTCTCTATGAGTTGAATGTTGACAGCTATCACATGATATAACAGGTTCCCAGTTTTGAATTTACAAGTGAAACATTCCATATTTCTTCACCAATTTATAGTATACAAGCATTTTTGTTGATAAATTCGACAAGCTATAGATGCATTTAACGTGCAATTCACCAATATCTAGAACTTTGTTTGAGTATCAATTCTCAGTGAGGAGATCAATAGGCAATACCACGATGTTCTGTTTGTTTATTTGTTTGTTGTTGTCAAGCAATACCACTGTTTGCCAGAACAAATTGCTATACGGCAACATAATTGAGTGATGAGAGACATAGATATGGAGAAAATGTTCATAACAGAGAGCTACAATATTCCACAGAGTAGATGTTTTCACCTTAACCATATACAATTCATTATACAGTCATGAATTTTGACGTCTGCAACAACAGTTACTATTTTGTATGGCTCTGGTTTCATCGTCGAATGAGAATTGAAAGGCAGCTGTGATTGTTCAATTCGAATCAGAAGTTCGAGCTGAGTGGAACATTCGACATACTCCTTCAACTATGTTGAATATCCTTTCTTCTATTGAAAATCCTCGACTGCAAATCGACTGTGCTTTCGCCCGTCTCGTAATTGATAATTTCATCGAATTTACTTTGCCAGCAAGAGACTCCGAGAGAAAAGAAAGTTGCGCTCAGCGCTAAATTATAAAATTAAACGAATTCTCCGAAAACTGTTAAACAGAACAACAGAAATTGGTTTATTTATGCAGACGACGTGAACGAAATACAGATGACAGGAGCGCGAATTTTGCGAATGCAAAACAAGTATTGCGAACTCAATAAAGATTCGTATAATTAGGAGCCCTAATTAGTATAACTGATTTTTGCCATCAACTCTTCCCACCGGGAAATGACGGTTTATCACAGAGAGAACTCCTTTTTCATAGATCAGCCTCTAGGAAAGCTACTGGTTCATTTGATCTGGTTTTCTACTCACTTCTATCTCCTACTGTGCGGAGGTTTCGAACTACACATTGCAAATTATACAACTATACTCAACACTTCGCTATGGGAAAATAGCTATAGTACGTTTAGATTTGAATATAGCACTTTTTCCATTTGCTGTTTGCAGGTAATAGTTCTGCCTGAAATTTGGGTGTATCGGATATTCTGGTATCATTGCTATGCCTGGTGAATTGATTGGCACCAATGTCTTGTTATTTGTTGCGCCCTCACCATTTGAAACTTATTATCTTAGAATATACAGAATTTTCATTGCTGGCATTATGATATTAGGTTTCGATGGGATGACACTTAGGAATGTACAGAAATTCACTTCCACACTAGCAGAATTTTGAGTAGTAGATTAGGGTTAGATAATTGTAGTGGAATTTCGGAACGACGTAAACAGAAGTAAAGGCCTGTTGATTGATTTAATTTTTGTTCTGTTTTCTTATGCTTTATAACGCTGAACTCCAAACATCACAAATATCAATATTCGATATCAATATCATCTCAGGAGTTCAAATACGAAATAAATGTGAATGTATAATCAGAGATATGAGATATACATTGCGATGAATGCAACATGAAATATATTGGACGAACTCGTCGAAACACAAGAATTCGGAACATTGGATCCGAAGAACATATTTCTCAGTTCAGGTATATTTAGTTCGACAGATCAAGTGTCCAACATATTATTGAGACTAGTAACTTCCGATAATATGACACTTCTTGAACACGTGACGAACGATCGATAATAATTAATCGATAGTTGTTAATAGAAAATAGTTTGGGAAGTATCTGATGATCTCTTTTACTATTCAGGTCTTCTACATACTTTCCAGTATGTTCTATCCGCCTTGTACCAAAAATTCATCTTCTTCAACAATCTTCAATATCATAGCAGCGGCAGGTACGGCTCACGCTCCATCCTTTCATCAATATTCCGTCACGACACTATTACGATTCCTGGAATTTCTGTCAGCTTCTCCAGCATCACATTTAGAATCCTACGAATTTCGTAGGAGGATTCGGGCGACACGGCTGACAAACTCTCTCTGGGGACTCTCCAGTGGCGTGAGATTTCTAGAAAACAACTCCAATGTTGTTTCTTGTGAAAGTTCACTGCGGAAATCATCTTGATGCTAGGTACATTTCTTAAAATGTAGTTCAATCATTGGTTGAGAATAGGCTAGAATGAAAATACGATACATTATAATTTCGATCATGGAATATCATAGAATTCTATCAGATTGTCATTCAAAAGTTCAACGTGAACTCTCTTACTTCTACTCATATTCATAATATTCTAGTTGAAATCTGGTAGAGCAAGAATGCTTGGTAATCTACGTCTCTGGTATCGTTTTTGTTGAAACCTCCTCCTACAAGTCATACATTTGGATCGTCCCTCTTATTCAGATAGATCCAGAGAGGGTTTCCGAAGCCTGGAGAATTCCAATGATGTGGATTTTCTGATCGAGAGGAGAATGTCACTCTTTCTGGGATTGAGATGGTGTAGGAGGATTCCAGGAACCTGCGGAAAATGGGAAGACAGGCAACGGGTCTCTGGAGATTTACGTCTAGAATGAGCTTATCACTTTCCCTCCCAATCCTCTCATTTCTTATGATGAGATACAATTCCAGTCGCTGTCCGAATAGGGCTAATTTGTTTTGATTCGCTTCTTGAATCTTGAGAAAATATTTCAGTATTTTCCGATGAGTTTCTTTGTGCTTCGCTTGGGAGAGATATTTATCCTCTTGTTCACTTTATTCCTTATGATAACAAATTTCCATAGTCCGACGTTTCGATGCATTCTTTCCCTGTTGTTCCCTCGAAACCAAGTCATATAAACCGTTGTTGGTTGTATGACTGAGCTCTCGAATGAATTGACTTCGAGAATAATGAACGCAAGGAACAAAAAATGAGAATATAAGTATAAAACAGTTACGGTAAGCTTACGGCTCCAAACTCAAAAATTGTTTCTTCATTTCGCACGAGGAATAACTCAATCATAGTCAGAACTATGAAAAATTGAATTCTCTAATGGATTGATATCACTGCCGCAGTATTTGAAGTGTAGAACATTGTATGGTTTCATGGAATAACGATGGGATTGAAACTTCGTTTCGGATCGTGAGCATTTGACTAAAAATTTTCGAAAAATCATTCGATTCATGGTTTATTACTTGCTGTGTTTTCGTTAACGAACATCATTATCAGAAGACTACACTAGCACACCGTTATGGAACACGACCGAAGGTGAATGATGATTTAATATGTCCTTTCTATCATAAGAATGCTGATCAGAGGTTTCATACTGATATTGCTCTAAATACCCAAATACCCACCAAGAAATCGGAAATAATCCCACAGGTGGAATCTTTTAGAAAATGGCTCAGTTGTATATTGAAATACATCCAAATATCTAACTGAAATATCCACATAATCATATCCTCATATCGTATCTGCTCTCCTAATATTCAATTCCAGATTTCGTCTCCAAAACGAAATTGCAATTTTCATTTGCTCATACGATCAGCATACTGCATTGCATTTGTGCACTCCCGATCAGTGCCAGCCTGTTCAAATCATGGCTGGTGCGCCCCTCTTAGGTGGTTTCGTGAATTATTTCTACATTTCATATCAGTAGATATTAATTCACGGTATCGAGTTTTGATATAGTACATTTTTCATAATGATTTATTGTCTGTGTATATTTTTTTATTTATGTTTGAGTTCAAAAATTTTACGTTCATTAATGGTTTCTTTTTGATTTGAGTTTTGATTTCATTGAAACTGAGAAGTTTCCTCATTTATAGGTGAAATAAATGATTTAATGTCATAGGTGTGAGAATATAGACTTATGTTTTGTTTTGAAACTAGTTTATTACGAAAAAAATCAAGAACAAAGAAAACATACATGATTATATACGGAAAAAAGTCAAAATTTGTTTTGTTGTTTATTTTTCCTCAAAACAATTGAAATGTGTGTAGCAATTGCTGGAATGAAGCTCTACAGTTCTTGACTCTGTTTAGACGTGCTACAACTAAGATTGTGAAAAATGTACTTATTTTTTGTTAGCAAACTCAGATATAATTTCAATAGTTTTTGATGATTTTCAACTTGAAGAAGGTTCTCTCTCATGTCGCAACTGAGACATGGAGAGTTAGCATAATTCTTAGGGCTACTGTCAAATACTGTCTGTAAGTTCCTCGAGGAGGTGATACATTTATTTTTTAGCTTTTCTTGGGATATTCTCTCCTCGTTTCTGAAGAATAAAGTAGAAGTTATAGAATTATTTCAATATATTCATATTAAGGGCAGATTTTGTAATCCGCCCCAAAATGTCAATGCGCTCGAAATTAAACCTCCAGATACCTAAAAGAGAAATTCTCTATTCGTCAGTGACACCTTGTTTTTTGAAAATTTGAGGATATGAATATATTCGATGAAAATTAAACTCCTACTCATCTCGGTGTTGGTTGTCTTTGTATATTCTGTGTGTAATCAATGTGGTGTATTGTTCCATCACTGAATTGTTTCGGATAAGTAATGAGTTGCAGAACATCTTCTATATAGTTTATTTCGGTGTTCAAAATTTGGTGGTCCGATGATATGGATTTGGCTCTATCATGAAATGATTTGATTATTCCTCTCTATTTATTTGTTTATTTGTATTTGTCGGTGTGTGTATTATTACGATATACACTTGTTATCAAAATGTTATCTGAATCTTCAATGAAGACATCTGAAAATGGAAACTGATTATCAGATTCGATTTCTGGAGTGAATTTGATTGTGGGTTCGATATTGTTCATATAATTCAGGAAATCATCTAGTTCCATACGGTTATGTGGCCAAATAATGAAAATATCATCTACATATCTCCACCAAGTCTTTGATTGTGTATTGAATTTTTTCACAATATTTCCTTTAAAATCTTCCATGAATGTTTTCCTCAGAATGAGTGATAATGGTAAACCCATAGCCATACCAGAATTTTGTTGAAAAAAATCATCATCTAATTGAAATTAAGTTGTTTTGAGACATAGTTCCAAAAATTCTAAAATGCCTCCTACACCCAGTTTGGTTCTTTCATTGAGTTTTTTTCATCATCTTTTAGTTTTTTTTTTCACTATTCAATTTTTCAGAAGAGTGAAAAGAAAATCACATGAGAAGGCTACTGTCAAGTTTGGGAAATCTTCTACCAATCCTCATTCTTATCTTGTCTTCAAGATTTTTTCCTCTCTTTCAATCATACTTTTGATGAATATAATCTCTTGGAGAAGCTAAACACCTTCAATGTCGCTGTGTCAGTCATCAGTAAGAGCCAGGATTTTGAAGTGTCTTCAATGTTGCTGTTACTGATTATAGACCTTGGGTGAAGAAACCCAAAGAACTGGTCATACTTGTGCAGCTGCTCAAACCGATCACCAAGAGATGAAATAGTCTAATCTCACACAAAGGAATAAGTTGCTTCTGAAAGCGGCCTTAGGGTCAAGAACTCTCTCATCTTCACTTCCATGAAATTCCATAAAAAAAACATCTTTTTTTATTTCTTGGCAGGATTTGACTGGCTTCTGGAAATGTTGGCGCAACGTCAACCATCTCAGCCACTTCCCTGCAATCAACCAATATTTTTCCGAACCCGACATCGGTTCTAGTCTGAATAAAAAAAATTCCGAAGTCAACTTCTTGCAACTTCTAGCTGTTTTCCTGGCAAACGCTTCCAGCCTGTTTTGCTCCTGACTGCATTCAAAGAGAGCGTCATATATTTCGTCGAGCTGATATCTCAATGAAACAACTGCGTTAAAGCGACTTTCTCACCTAGTTGCGCTCAAGGGCTTCACTGTTGAGTCTGCGACATGTTTTCCAGGATTTTCCTTAAATGTGGTGATCCACCAAAGAAGTTGTATATTTCTTGGATGATTCCAAAAAAAGATACTGCTTCAGGACTGCATAAAGCGGTATCGTTGACAATTAAGTTCAGAGTGTACGCTCCACACGGAACAAAAAATCAGTCAGAAAATCCAGATTGAGAAGTCGAAGCAGTTCCTCGTATCGCACTAAACAGTTCATAGCGAAATGGATGAATTGCATCCTTAGTGATGGAGTAAACCAGCCAACTCCTTTGCATGATTTCTCCGTTGTCCAGTATTCTTGAGTAGTTCTTAGCAGTGAACCTACGCGCACGACGATCATTTAACGAACATTATCTGTGATGATGCCAAGCCAGTTTGCTGGATCGTCATAGGATTTCTCAGGAACCTCTTTATCTTCCTGAGAAGAAATATTCGCTCTTATATAATGTCAGAAACTGGGTGAACTATCAATTTATTGTTGTTTATATGAGTTTATATGTTTGTTCATAACTCTTACATAAGAACATAAGGATCGGTTGACTCGTTGTGTACTAACCTCAGAAGTTTCCGAAACATTTGTGCCTTCCTCGCTGTCTGAATCATCGAACGTGATGTCTTCTTCGCCTTCTGTACTTGAAAAGTTTTCCAGTTAATCTTCTTCTTTCTGAAAAACAGTTGAAGAAAAAAAAAATATATTGCCAGGTAAGAAATAAGCTACAAAATATGATAATGTATGAATTGAAAAATTTGATTTGAAAAAAAATATATTGCCAGGAATGAGCTACAAAATATGATAGATAATGTTCATGAATACAAACAAAACAAGACATCATTGAGTCAGGAGCCTGCTTATAAAAGGAAAAAATATCCACTATTCAAATGATATTTGTTGTTGTGAAGCGATAATGAAATACGACACCGTGCCCCGGAGATTACGAACGCCGCACTTCGCAGTGGTATACTATACGTATCATGATCATACACTGTACAAACTGACCCAAACCATGTGATTTTTTTTTGTTCACCTTCAAGATGGCTTCAAGGTATTCAGCTCTAGCTTGCAGGCATGGGTTCCTGCTCGCTTCAGAGCGACGACCCAAGAACAGGTTCCATTGAACCATGGTTCCCCCGTGGTTCGTGATTTGGTGCTATGTGGTTTGTAAGTTTTCATTCCCAGCATGATGATTTCCGGAATCTCTTCATCACATTCCGTAGGATCTCCTAATTCAAAATACATTCTCCTCCAAGGACACTCAGGAAAAAAACATGCGAAGGCCATCCCAGTCAGCTGAGTTATGATGCAAAACAGTGCGTGGGGGTGTTGGACTGGTTCGCGGAGTAATGAGTGTGTGGTCTGAGATTCCTAGTGGTGCATGGAATTTCACTTCATACGGTTCCGGATTGTTAGTGAGGAACAGGTCGAGCGTTTTGGCATAATGATATGATGATATCAGGAATCCGAGTGGGTTCAATTATCAGTTGCTCAAGATCATAGGTGATAGCAAAAGCCTCAGCCAGACGTCCTGCGTCATCCGTTTTGTTTGGGAATTTGAGCCAGGTGGAGTTGTGGACCTGAAAATCCCCCATGATGATGATTGATTTCAGCTGCTGGTTGAAATCGAGTTTCAGAGAATGGGATTCGGAGAGGTCACCAGGAGTTGGTTCGTTCGGTGATAGATAAAGGTAGCAGATGAACTTTGTCTGTTTGTGGTTATCGATCTTGAACCACATTACATCGAATTCTTTTGGTTCCAGTTTCTCCTCACGATGGAATCAGAGATCGTTCCTAGAGAAGAGATATATATTTCTGAAAAAGAGACATATACTTTTTCTGAATCTGAGACGGGTATGAAGCTCATATCCAGGGCAGAGCATATAGGTCTTGTTAGTTGATGAGTTGACCTGCGTCTCAGTTAATGCCAGTATATCTGGTTTCTCAGCCTGTAGATGGCGATGAACATTGTTGATGTTTTTGTTCAGACCTCGGATGTCACAAAGATCTATTTTGGAATTCATATGTTTCGATGGTGAACCTCGAGCACCTCTCGCCCGGAGATCCGAATGGAGAGGTAATTCACTTCCGGAGTGTTCAAATCTGAGAGAATTCATCACCTCGATTTTGTTTGGTAGAAGGAGATTAGAAACATGGGAGTTACCCATTTCACAGCAGGTCTGTCGATGTGGTGGTGTGACAACGGGCGATTATGGAAACCATCATCTCTCACCTATGGGTATCCATTCAGTCGCCTCTTACGACAGGCAGGATTTACCATGGGGAAATTCTTGACCCGTCCCCATAAGGATGTATTAATGATGCCTGACTCCTTCTTCTCTTCTGTAATTTATCTTTTTCCCACTGTCGAATCCTATCTCAGCTGTTTTTCACTGCCTATATTTTCGCTTCGAATTCTATTTTTCTGGTCGGAGCATTACCGTCAAAGTTTATTATTGATAGAGTAAGAAATCAACCTCACAATCGGAGGAGATTGAGATGAAGTGGATATGCGATGTTCAAAATCAGTCGGCGAAGGATCTGTAATGAAGTGTTTTCTCACCAGCTTCATTACTAGGCTTCGGTGTACGAGCCTCATACGGGAAATGAGGTTAAGGCCATTTTAGAGTCACCCTGTATACCTGATTGACGAATTCATGAATCAAGGAGCTCCTTTGGCTAGTATTTTGAGCCACCCAGAGAGCCCTACCCCGGACTAACCTTGTTTAGCCCCGTTGCACCCTGCTGAGGGTAATCAACTTCATGACACCCCTGCCTCCGTTTCGAAAGCACTACCAGGCTAATGATTTCATACATATCATGTTCAGACTCTTGATATTAGTATTGGTAGGATTTGATTGCATAATGACCGTCCAGAGCCCTGGGAAATAAGAAGTCCAGTATGCTATCCGTTTACTTGCTTTATTCATCTTGCAATGATTTTTGCATCCGGAAATCCTGATCAACCCAGAGACTAAGACTTCTTATTGCCTATGGAGAGTGTATTTATGATTTTGGAAAGTGCTAGAATGGTTTTCATACCTGGAAAGACATTTCAGGGTCATGTGATATTGTGTAGATAATAACTTTGTTATCCTTCGTAATTTTGCAATCAAATTCGCTCAGTAGCACAAACATGGAATGCCAAGCACTTTGATACTACCGGTTTTGAGGAAAAATGATTTCCACCGCAAGTTTCCAGACCCAAGGGCAAGTAGTGTTCACTTTTTCCTTGAGAAAACAAATCATGGTCAGCTCGAGGCCAGACCAGCCCGACCAATCAGAATCCCGACCTCGCTCTGTTTTTTGCCAAACCTGAAAAGAGTAAAAGTAGCAAAATCCAGAGGCCCGAGGAGTCTTTTCGACAGTTATAGAGAAATAGATAGATAGTTAGATAGATTCCATTTGGCAGTGATTATTCTGATTCAGTCCGATTCTTACCGTTTGATTCAGTTCGTATAACCGTTATAAAAAGTGATCAAGGTGCTCGAAGTTTTTCCTGTATTGACATCCCGTTTTTGTGTTACACAAAGTTGAAAAAGTGAGCCAGAGCTTTTTCTGCCGACGATTCACCCGTGAAGTATATTACCAGTCAAGTGTGAGTTAAGTGCATTTTGATTTCACTGCATTTTCTCATAGTTCTATCAAACTGCAGCTTAACTTTATAGATCAAATAATTTTCCAGTATAAATCCAGTTGTTGTGACATTTGTCGTGACGGTTGACAGCGGCCAGTGAAATTCAGAATCCAGCACAGAGTAAGCATTGGAACTGCCCTGTTGTATATATATGTATCATTTTTAATGACCTGCAGGATAAGTTCTGTGGTTTGAAATCCTAACGTAAAGAGTTTCATCAGGAAAACAACCCTTGTAACGGTCGAGGTTCTTGGTCTGCGTAGCAGTCAACACCAAGCGTCACCAGGGTTGTGAGCATCCCGGTCTCCTGGTCGCATAAGGCTTATAGTCAGCGTCGAGACCACCCTGATAGTAATCATCTTGCAAACCCCAGAGGGGTGAATAGTCTTTGTACATTGACCAGAACTTGTTTTGCAGGGGTAGAGCTTCTTAACTCGCATAGGCGCTTCCCGGATGCACGTTGCACGGCTTACTCTTTGAATACCAGTCAGATTAGCTGTCACCCTGCTTAAGTCGCCCTGCTTAATTAATTGTCACCCGTAGATATATGTGGTTAGGATAATCTACCCTGAGATTATTTGATCTGTGGAATTTTTGCTATCTTGTGACTGACCCCTGTCGACATATTCTGTCGTCCGAATTTCCTCGTGGTCGTATTTTCTTGGTTATGATAATAATCATTGTGAGAGATAAATTCGATCTGTTTATTGTTTCCAGTGAATAAACCTGTTTAAGTGTGAATTTTAGTTCTGATTATTTGTTCTGAGTGATATACCAAACACCCGCAGCAACCCGTATACCAGGGTGAAACCAAGTGGGTGAACTTAGAGCCCTCACCCCCTTGTGATCTTTTCATAGTCCAGAAGGCCTTCGACCCCTGGCATACCGTCGCTTCGACTGTGTTGCTACCTAGGCCTCCCAACAAACCCTGGTTGGGAGAAAGTGGAGTTCACCACTATAATCCAACTGGCGCTCGAGGCAACCCCGGTCTATCCTAGATATAGACATCCCCGTTGAGCACCACTCTAGTAACACCCCCCCCAAGAAGGAGGAGACGTTACAAGTGGCGCCCGAGCAGGGACCGTTTTGAAGAAGAAATCCAGAGAAAATCCTGAAGGTATACAGAAAATCAGAACTTGTGTTTTCCTGACAATTTTGAACTTTGCAGTGGTGGATAGTTCCCAGGTATTTCTTAGGTTAATTGTATCAATAGTTTGGTCTGTTATTTCACCAGAAATCGTTATTGTTTTCCAGCTATTGCTGAAGCCCGTCAAATTGTGATTTTTAGATATCGTTTGTGTGTTACGAGGTGTATTACGTTTCAAACTCTGGTGGATATCTATTTACATTCCAGGCAATTATATCTCACAGTTTTCATTTCCTCTGAGTGAATATAATTGCAGTCCCGTTTGTTGCATACACACAATTTTCTGTTGAACGATCTGATTCTTTTTGATACCTAATTTGATGATTTCTAGGTTAATCAATCCGGTGAGTTTTGCTTTTGCATACTTCTTTTCCTCCTGGAATCTATTCTTGTTCATCCTGCGAACAATACACTGTTTGTTTGTTAATGTTTGTTTGGTAGACAATCCAGTTCACAATAGGAAAATGACTGAAACGCAAACAACCAGAGAATCCAGTGAGCTTCAGCTCGCTCCCCCTGAAATTACCAGGACTAGCCGAACAAATTCTCCTGATCCAGAAAGGGAAGAATTTGGAGAGGATTATCTGGCCAACTTGGAGCCGAGAGTTGGATGGATATACCGTTTGAAGAAACCAGACCTGACGGAGGAGTTGAAGCGATATGGACTGAATGCTGATGGTACAGTGATGGAACTACGCCGTCGACTTGTGTGGTTCTTGAGGGAAGAACTGCCCAAGCTAGTGGCAGCCCGACACCCAGCGACGGGACATGTTGTACCCCCTGTACAACCATTCCTGGAATGTCCTGTGGACACTCCAGCCGCACCTGTTATGCCAGCAGGTCAACCCGCAACATATTCACCCCTGCTGCAGGGAAATATGCCATTTCCAAACCCCGTGAATAACTCAGATGTTCCAGAACATGTTCCAGCATATCGACCGCCCCTGGAACCGTACCATTGGAATTTGCATTTTGATGGCAGCACCGATCCAGTGGCGTTCTTGGAACGCCTGGAAGAAATTGGCAGGGCAGAGAAGGCCCACCCCGAACAACTCCTGGATGCTCTACCCGAACTTTTGCAAGGTCGAGTACTGTTGTGGTACCGTTGCAATTCACGCTTCTGGAACTCATGGGCATCGTTCAAGGATGTTTTCAAGAGATCCTATTTCCCGCTGAGGTTCCAGGAAGACATGGAGATGGCCATCAGTCGACGCCTGCAACGGGAAAATGAGCCAGCCATGGACTATATAGTTGATCTCCAGACACTCATCCGAAGGCATGGAAGCCTCAGACCTGAACAGGAGTTAGGTTGGCTGTACCGGAACTTGCTACCTGATTACAGGCAGTATATCAAGAGGACGGATTACCATGATATTCAATCCCTAATTTCCCTGATTCTAGAGTACCAGAACCTGCGGAAAGAACTGAGGCAGATGCACTCCCGTCACCCAGCAGCTAGGATTGACACTGCCCCGAGGATGATGCCACCAACCGTGCCCAGGAATTCACCACCAGAACCAACCCAGAATGACAATTCACATCAGACTCCTCTGGTTCAGAGTAACCGGAATAGAATTACTCCGCCCGCCGACAGCCCCTTACCTGTGAGACACATGCGCCCTGTGGAACAGCAGACACCCCGAACGCCTGCATCCCCGCCACAAAGGGCATATAACCGGACCGACAACTGCTGGAGATGTGGACAATCTGGACACCGGAGGAGTGATTGCAGGAATGCAGCCAGAATTTTCTGCTCACGTTGTGGACGTGATGGCATCCTGTCCAGAGATTGTACCTGTGCCAGGTCGGAAAACTACCCCGGAGCCCGACTGAACCGAGGACAGTCAGGCTCCAGCAATTAAACATCCCGGAGAAACGAAAACCGCCTCGACCAGATGATAACCGCCTGTATGTGCCCGTTATCATTGGAGACCAACAGTTCCTGGGCCTGGTAGACACCGGTGCCACAAGGTCCTTCGCCAGCAGCGCTGTTGCGGACAAATGTGAGCAGTTTAGCTTCCAGAAATACCCCCATGATGCCATCCAGACTTCCCAGGCAGATGGATCAGTCACTAGGATCACCGGAAGATACAAGGTTTGGATGACAGTAGGTGACAAGTGTTTGACAAATGAATTGTTGATCATTCCAAACCTGTCTACTAGGCTAGTGTTGGGTATGGATATGCTTCGCCAACACGGATTTGGCATAGATCTTACCAGGGCCGCCGTATATTGTAACCAGAAAATTGTTTCAGTTGTAAAATCCCAGGAACAACCCGAGAAGACGCCTGCTGATGTAGCAACCATGAGAGGCTCCGTAAAAACGAAAACCCGCCGGAAAAGACGGTCAGTCAGGCCGCCCCGCCACACCCCGAGCAAGGCTGATGTGGCCAGCCTGCCAGAGAAACCTGCGGTTCGCCGGCAGAACCACAGCTGGGACCACCAGACCCTGGGAGCAGAGCAGAAGCTAACTCTGGAAAGATTCCTGGAGGTAGAACTGCCTGCCTTCGAACAGATCAAGGGACCTACACCTTTGGTCCAACATAGGATCCGCCTGAAAACCTCCGAACCGATCAAACAACGATACCGACCCCAGAATCCGAAGATGCAGGAAGTCATCAACAATGAGGTCGACAAGATGTTGGCCGAAAGAATCATCGAGCCCTCCAGAAGCCCGTGGAGTTCGCCGGTGGTGATTGTAAAGAAGAAGGATGGGAAACCACGTTTCTGCATTGACTTCCAGAAGGTCAACAACGTCGCCGAGAAAGATGCCTACCCCCTGCCATTTATCAATGCAATCCTGGATAAACTTAGGGAAGCTAAGTACATTTCGAGCCTGGACTTACGCCAAGGCTATTGGCAGATCCCGCTCACCAAAGATAGCAAACCCATCACAGCCTTCACAGTGCCTGGAAGGGGCCTGTTTCAATTCCGAGTGATGCCGTTTGGGTTGCATTCCGCCCCCGCAACTTTCCAGCGACTGATGGACAACATCATCGGACCCGACCTGGAACCTATTGCTTTTGCATACCTGGATGATATAATTGTACTAAGCAAAACGTTCGAAGAACACCTGGAGCATTTGAAGCAAGTATTCACCCGTTTACGGGAAGCTAATCTCCAGTTGAATCCGGATAAGTGTAAGTTCTGTTTGAATTCACTTAGATATTCAGGACATATGGTCACTCCTGAGGGCATCCAGACGGACCCTGATAAAATTGAGTCTATCGTCCAGTGGCCGATGCCTACAACCCTAAGGAAGCTACGACAATTCCTGGGAATGGCTTCCTGGTATAGGAGATTCATTCCAAATTTCTCCGCCATAGTTGCTCCACTAACCAAACTCCTGAAGAAGGATGTCCGGTGGAAGTGGACTGAAGCTCAGGAAACCGCCTTTGCTACTTTGAAGACTTGTCTTATACAAGCCCCTGCTTCGACTTGCCCAGATTTCTCCCAGCCTTTTGTATTACAGACGGACGCCTCCAACTGTGGACTTGGAGCCGCCCTCACCCAGACGATCGATGGTCAGGAGAAGGTTGTCGCCTATGCCAGCAGGATGCTGAGTGCTCCAGAGCGAAACTACTCCGTTACCGAGAAGGAATGTTTGGCCATCGTCTGGGGCATTGAGAAACTGAGACCCTATCTGGAGGGTTACCACTTCACGGTGATAACTGATCACCTCTCCCTGAAATGGATGCAGTCCATTAAGAATCCTTCTGGCCGCATAGCCCGCTGGACTATGTACCTGCAGCAATTTGACTTCGAGGTCAAATACCGCAAGGGAACGTTGAATAGAGTTGCCGACGCTCTATCCCGACAGCCTCTTCCCCTGTCTAGTCAGGAGGCTGAATCAACGGATGCCCTGTGCTGCACCTTGGAGCTGGAGAAGGAAGCTGGACAAAGATGTACGTGGTACCGCAATAAGAAGGCGGAAGTGGAGAAGCGCCCCGCTGCTTTTCCCGACTTCTGTGTGAAAGAAGACCGCCTGTTCCGCCATTTTTGGGATGCTAATAAGTTGAGTGAGTTAGGGATGGACGATCCCTGGAAATTATGTGTTCCTAAACCCCTTAGACCACAGGTACTGAAGGAGAATCACGATGACGTGACTGCAGGACACATGGGCATTGCCAAAACCACGGCTAGAATCACCCAGAAGTACTACTGGCCTAGAATGTTCCACGACATCGCCCGGTACGTGAGAAGCTGCAAAACCTGCCAGGAGTATAAAGTGTCCCAGCAGCAACCGCCTGGAAAGATGCACCCATCCCTGAACACTAAGCCATGGGACACCGTGTCCACCGACTTAGTAGGGCCGTTACCAAGGTCAAGCAAAGGAAACTGCTACCTTGCCGTTTACCAGGACCGTTGCACCAAGTGGATACAGACGCGTCCCCACTCCCAGGCGACCACGCGGCCGAGGAAGGCCCTGATACCGCAGGCCCCTACGCCGCTGGCCCTGATACCGCAGGCCCTGACACCGCAGTCCCAGCCATCGCAGGCTCTGATACCGCAGGCCCGGACCCCGCCGGCTCTGACACCGCACACCCCGGCACCGCAGGCTCTGACACCGCAGACCTTGGCCATGGCAACCTGAGCCCCGACTCCACTAGCTCCACAGCCGGCAGACAAGCCGACCCCGGTGATACCGACCACCGAGGTGGGGTACTCGCCGTTCCGCTAGGAGACTTCGCACCACGAGGCCTCCAGTACATCATGCTGAAGTCCCTGGAAGGCCTCCACCCGGAAAACCGCCAGTCAACCCCGCCAACTTCCGCTGGACAACGACGCTCACCTCCACTCTACCTGCCTGTAGAGGAGAGGCTGTGCTGGCGCTGTGGCACGCCGGGCCACGAACGAGACTCTTGTGCTCGTCCCGTGAGGCTGTTCTGCTCCCGATGTGGCCGGGATCGCATCCGGTCAAGCGATTGTCCCTGTCCACGACGATTGAAGACAACCCCAGCCCGAGCCCCGACACCCCCAGCAGCTCCGACGCCGTACCCGATACTCGTCCCCGAGTATCCTCGATCATCCCGCTCTATGCCAGCGAAAGTGAACCAGCGCACCCAAACATTAACCCCCACCGTCGCTGACAAGGGAGTCCAATGCAACCGCTGCTCGTGCGAACGAGTACGCCCGAGACACTCCCGTTGAAGACAGCCCTAGTACATGAGTATTATCCTAGATTTTTCCAGATGTATAATTTTGAGTCATGTCCAGCGAACAAAAAAAATAATAATGATTGTTACACAATCATTCTTTTTTTTTCCGCAAGTAGGAGGGGTGTGTAATGAAGTGTTTTCTCACCAGCTTCATTACTAGGCTTCGGTGTACGAGCCTCATACGGGAAATGAGGTTAAGGCCATTTTAGAGTCACCCTGTATACCTGATTGACAAATTCATGAATCAAGGAGCTCCTTTGGCTAGTATTTTGAGCCACCCAGAGAGCCCTACCCCGGACTAACCTTGTTTAGCCCCGTTGCACCCTGCTGAGGGTAATCAACTTCATGACACCCCTGCCTCCGTTTCGAAAGCACTACCAGGCTAATGATTTCATACATATCATGTTCAGACTCTTGATATTAGTATTGGTAGGATTTGATTGCATAATGACCGTCCAGAGCCCTGGGAAATAAGAAGTCTAGTATGCTATCCGTTTACTTGCTTTATTCATCTTGCAATGATTTTTGCATCCGGAAATCCTGATCAACCCAGAGACTAAGACTTCTTATTGCCTATGGAGAGTGTATTTATGATTTTGGAAAGTGCTAGAATGGTTTTCATACCTGGAAAGACATTTCAGGGTCATGTGATATTGTGTAGATAATAACTTTGTTATCCTTCGTAATTTTGCAATCAAATTCGCTCAGTAGCACAAACATGGAATGCCAAGCACTTTGATACTACCGGTTTTGAGGAAAAATGATTTCCACCGCAAGTTTCCAGACCCAAGGGCAAGTAGTGTTCACTTTTTCCTTGAGAAAACAAATCATGGTCAGCTCGAGGCCAGACCAGCCCGACCAATCAGAATCCCGACCTCGCTCTGTTTTTTGCCAAACCTGAAAAGAGTAAAAGTAGCAAAATCCAGAGGCCCGAGGAGTCTTTTCGACAGTTATAGAGAAATAGATAGATAGTTAGATAGATTCCATTTGGCAGTGATTATTCTGATTCAGTCCGATTCTTACCGTTTGATTCAGTTCGTATAACCGTTATAAAAAGTGATCAAGGTGCTCGAAGTTTTTCCTGTATTGACATCCCGTTTTTGTGTTACACAAAGTTGAAAAAGTGAGCCAGAGCTTTTTCTGCCGACGATTCACCCGTGAAGTATATTACCAGTCAAGTGTGAGTTAAGTGCATTTTGATTTCACTGCATTTTCTCATAGTTCTATCAAACTGCAGCTTAACTTTATAGATCAAATAATTTTCCAGTATAAATCCAGTTGTTGTGACATTTGTCGTGACGGTTGACAGCGGCCAGTGAAATTCAGAATCCAGCACAGAGTAAGCATTGGAACTGCCCTGTTGTATATATATGTATCATTTTTAATGACCTGCAGGATAAGTTCTGTGGTTTGAAATCCTAACGTAAAGAGTTTCATCAGGAAAACAACCCTTGTAACGGTCGAGGTTCTTGGTCTGCGTAGCAGTCAACACCAAGCGTCACCAGGGTTGTGAGCATCCCGGTCTCCTGGTCGCATAAGGCTTATAGTCAGCGTCGAGACCACCCTGATAGTAATCATCTTGCAAACCCCAGAGGGGTGAATAGTCTTTGTACATTGACCAGAACTTGTTTTGCAGGGGTAGAGCTTCTTAACTCGCATAGGCGCTTCCCGGATGCACGTTGCACGGCTTACTCTTTGAATACCACTCAGATTAGCTTGTAACCTTTTATTCTCTTTATAAGAAAATAAAAGGACAGGCACAACGGTAGCTCATGATGTCTGGTGGCAAAAAGGTGTGGGTTCACAATAAATGAGGCTTCGATATGCTATTTACGGGCGCCACTGAGTTTGTTCTTCCTGAACTAAGAAAATTAATTGAGCATCAGAGATTCTATTAGTTAGGCCATTTGGGTATCTGAAAATAATCAATAAGACGTAATGATGATCTATGGGGTTTATTTAAATAATTCCCTGAGGAGGGACGAAATATGATGTACTCGAATCAGAATTATGAGAAATTAAATAATTTTTCATGAGTGAGAAATAGTTCTACATGGAAATATTCTTCCAAAAACTGCCTCAAAGGTCAAAAAAAAAGTATATAAAAAATTTATGATAATATATAAAAAGGAAACACAAAATGGAAGGATCTAACCTCCATGTCTTGTACTAAATTGGGTCACCATGTTTCCATATCATCCCACAGATTATGCTAGGGGTCACAGGAACTCAGGAAACTGGGCTTGTTAAAGACTGTGGTCCTGGTCTCTCCAGGCTGCGACTTCCAGGAACATGAGTCGGCTGAACAGGCCTCCCTTGGTAAAATTTAATGGCGACCAGAATGACTAAAAAAAAACTCTCCTCCACCGTGCCTCCTCTTCACATGCCCATGAGGCCCAACAAATCTATAATTGGATTTACGAATTCCTATAAGGATTGCCATATTGGGATATGAAATGCTTACCCTCCACTTGGAACGGCCGGAACACTTGATGCTAACGATTCGGAGTCTCAAATTATAATGAGAGTTAATGGCCCACATCGTGGCTCCTAACACCGCCATTTCAAGACGAGACACGAGACAGGGAAAAAACGAAACTTCCTGATACCTGTGCAGAATTTCGTGGAGACTTATGTATAAAAACAGTTACTTGTTCAAAAACAAGATCTGCGCAATGACACCTTACAAGGTGCCTATTTAGCCACTGGTACCGATGTTGTCAGACAACAATTAATTGCGACACTGTTGCCAGCACACCCTCTGCGATCCTGCCATACCAACATCTCTACAAAACGAACAGCCTGTTCCAGACTCTGACGGCATGAGTGTTCAACGGAACAGCCTACCCTCGTATATGGCGCTCTATGCAGGGTGACAATAGACATTTCTCAATATGCTGTCCAGAATCCAAGGTCAACGATGTTATTTTGTGACAATGAATTATATAAAATATTTCCTATGGTGAAGCGAGTGGAACCGAAGTAGGTATCAAACCAAAAGACACTTGTTTAAATTCAAGATAAGTTATTATCTTACTAATATAAGTTACGTTTCAGCATCCAAAACATTCTGCTGACCCTGAGTTGGAAAAGCACAAGTAGGGTCCCATCTACCAACGAAGAACCTGTGAATTCAACAACAAATAGGAACATATCTTCTACCAGGAAATAGCTCTCACGAGTGTTATATTATAATGGTGATAATAAAAATATGTGACAAATATATACAGTGTTTTTGAGTAGTATGTACAAAAAGGCAAAATTTCATGTTACAAGCTGTCACCCTGCTTAAGTCACCCTGCTTAATTAATTGTCACCCGTAGATATATGTGGTTAGGATAATCTACCCTGAGATTATTTGATCTGTGGAATTTTTGCTATCTTGTGACTGACCCCTGTCGACATATTCTGTCGCCCGAATTTCCTCGTGGTCGTATTTTCTTGGTTATGATAATAATCATTGTGAGAGATAAATTCGATCTGTTTATTGTTTCCAGTGAATAAACCTGTTTAAGTGTGAATTTTAGTTCTGATTATTTGTTCTGAGTGATATACCAAACACCCGCAGCAACCCGTATACCAGGGTGAAACCAAGTGGGTGAACTTAAAGCCCTCACCCCCTTGTGATCTTTTCATAGTCCAGAAGGCCTTCGACCCCTGGCATACCGTCGCTTCGACTGTGTTGCTACCTAGGCCTCCCAACAAACCCTGGTTGGGAGAAAGTGGAGTTCACCACTATAATCCAACTGGCGCTCGAGGCAACCCCGGTCTATCCTAGATATAGACATCCCCGTTGAGCACCATTCTAGTAACACCCCCCCAAGAAGGAGGAGACGTTACAGATCTTAGGATTGATACGGGTGAATCGGACAATATAATTGAAATCGCATTAATGAGGATGACAGATTCTTCTATTGTCACGTTTTTGATGTCTCTGATACATAAAATTCTCGATAAAACCAAAGAATGCGATGGAAAGAAGAGTATGAGATATGTAGTAGTACATTATAGAAGAATATTTTCCCCTGAAGTGATTGAACTCGTTAACGGCAATTTCCTTACCGTTGCTGTTACCATTTCCCACTGTGTTGAAAACAGGAGCAGATTATTTCCCGAAATGTCCACCACTGAGATAATTAGAAATTTTCATAACTATTGAATATATGCTCGTAGCGATTTTTCTCACAGCACACATGAGTGAGAGTCAACCAGCAGTGATCAGCTGACAGTTGGCAAAATTATACTTTCCTTTGTTGCACATCCAGGCGAATCGATAGCTCATTCTTTTTCTCATGTTCGTTTGAACGCTCCTCATGAGTCGATGCGGCAAATGTGCATCTAGTAGAGAATATATAATATCATATCTTTGGTGCCAACACGTGCTATGCTGAATAGATCGAAAACGATATTGAAAATAATTATAGCATTCAATGAAGGATGTGAATCAATTGATGATCACGTAATGTTAGTACACGAAAGAAAATTAGGAGTACCAATCATGATGTTGTCTCATGACTCAATCCGTACTATCA
The DNA here is from genome assembly GCA_963576655.1 of Gastrophysa polygoni. Lineage (NCBI taxonomy): Eukaryota > Metazoa > Arthropoda > Insecta > Coleoptera > Chrysomelidae > Gastrophysa > Gastrophysa polygoni. The sequence goes on from OY755092.1 coordinate 2,305,256, forward strand.
GAATATCAGATGGAAATATGAATTTTTCAATTTTCCATGTCAGTCATCTCCCATATACTGGACTCTCAAACACATTCTCAAGTTCCTGCTGATTTTCGAGAGAGGAATTTATATGAGGAACGAATAACCTTTGAGGAAATTCGTTCCCCATTACACGAATCAGACAGCGTTATGGGAACAATTTTCAATAAAAACCTGCCGCTCCAATATGAATGGACCGATTGAATTTCGATTACAGTTATATGAATCGAACTAAAATTAACGTATTCCAATTTTTGACAATATTCTGATGCTCCTGATCATAATCAGTCTTACAGTGGCGTACAGAAATTTTATGAGTATATGCATGCATTAAAAAAGATTCCTGAGTGGCAATATCTGAGATTGGTATCTGTTTCGGATCTGTGAATCTCTTCATTAATTTCCCGTCAGTGGATTTCTTTTTCGGTCATAGTGACTACGAATGCTTGAACTACGATTATTTTATTCAAATCATCTCAATTATTATTCATTTCATCTCAGCAACCTATACAGAAATTTCAACTTTAGCTGCATCGAAAAACATGACAGTAAGAGGCTGTATTATTGATTTATGACGTGCAACAGAATGAGATATCCATCTTGGCTGATATTCTAGCGGAACATCGCATCGAAGCTCATAAGATGAGACACGAGTTTCAGTTAATTCTGATCAAGCCGAATATAAAATACGGCGGTGCCAGTAAATTTCATGATTTCATTCATGATACGATCGCAGAAAGTTATGAATATATATATATATATATATATATATATGAATTTGAAAATGGACCTATGTAACATCCAAGGTCTCAACGAGAACATCGACGATGCCTATTACCATCTACAGGCTGAGAAACCAGATGAACTGGCATTAACTGAGACGCAGGTCACTCATCAATTCAAACGACCTATATGCTCTGCCCTGGATATGAGCTCCATAACCGTTTCATATTCAGAGGAGGTATGTCTCTTTTCCAAAAATGATCTCTCACGCCAACGAGGGGAGGAGTTCGATGTAATGTGCCTCAAGATCGATAACCGCAAACAGACAAAGTTCATCTGCTGCCATCATCTATCACCGAACAAACCAGATCTTGGTGACCTCTTCGGATTCCTTTCTCTGGAACTTGATTTCATCGAACAGAATCACCCATCAGCTGAAATCATCATCAGGGGGGTTTTCAATGTCTACAATTCTACCTGTGGTCACCTATGGTCTTGACCAACTGATAATTGAACCCACTAGGATCCCTGATATCAGCAATCATTATGCCTATACGCTCGACCCATTCCTCACTAACTGGAACCTCAGACCACACACTCATCTCCGCGGACCAGTTCAACACCCCCACGCACTGTTGGGCATTACAATTCAGCCGACTGGGATGGCCTTCGCATGTTTTCCCTCTGTTTCCTAGGAAGATAATGTGTTTTGATTCGGGAGATCCTGCGCAATGCGCTGAAGAGATTTCGGAGATCATGATGCTGGGAATGGAAACTTACATACACATATCACGAAATCACCAACCACTGGTGTTCTTTGATTCAATGTCATATCATCTCATTTGTCATGTCATTTTGAATCTTTGAATGAAATTCTCTCAAGGTCATTCGCCACCTCACCATTGACTGATTTCACACAAAATTTATTAAGCATTTTCGGCAATGTATTCCAGGAATATCTAGGCCCATTATGGAACCTCAACTATAGAAATATTTTGATTTGTTGTTTGTGATTGTCTGATCGGAAGCAGATTCAATTTTTAGCGATTTTTATCGCTTTCTTATAAACCAGACGAGTAAGTTCTCCTACTTTCACTTTTCAAAATTTCAAAACTTTGTGAATTGATCTCTGAATTTCAATCATTGTTACTCACTCATAGGTGAGCACTGAGGATGACTCAACAGTCGAAAGCGCTTTGCTACGATTTTTATGAATTGAAAAATTCCGCAAGGGATACAAATTGAATTTTTTCGATTACATCCGAACTTCCGTCATATGGTTTGCCGCCTCAACTGTGTCTTTTACTTTCAAGTTTCATTGCAGCTGAATCACTCTATGTGGTGGTGAATGGGGTCTCGTCTGATACAATGACGATCAATGCTGGTGTTCCACAACGCTGTCTTGGCACCAACTTTGTTCTTGCTCCACATCGATCATTTGTTGGATGTGACATCCAGCCCAGTTCATAGCTTTGCGGATGATAGTACACTTCATTCCGCCTTTGCCTCTAGAGCCTCTACTATATCATCCAATGAGGCTCAGAGGTGCACGACGAAGACAGGTCGATGCTTTGATTGAGGATCTGACAAGAATTCTGAAATAGGAATCTGATAATCTAGTGGAGTTCGATGCACAAAAAACTCAAGATTGTATGTTCACCAAGACGGCAGATCACACAATACCCAATCTGATGATGTCGGGTACCACTGTCTCTATGAGGTCGTCAACAGCGATCTCTCATAGGACGATCATGTGAGGTCCATTGCGAAAACTGCTCCACAAAAACTTGGTATTCTATCCCGTGTGAAGAGGTACTTCACATCCCAGCAACTGCTTGTGATCTACAAAGCACAAATTCGAACTGTCCTGGAGTACTGTTCACATGTTTGGATATCAGCACCCAAACGCTGAAGCTCTTAGGTTCAATTCAGATGATACAATACACACCAAATCATTCTCTTCTAGAACATCGTAGAAAGGTAGACGATCTCTCGCTTTATTATATACAGTGTGGAACAGCCAAATGGAATAAGTTCGATAATGAATAAACGAGAGCGTGTTGGGAAAAACGATTGGACACGTCGATTTGTATTTCCAGATGCACATTTTTTTCAAAAAAAATATATATAGGGTGTATCAGTTTTTTGGATTCTCCAGAAGATTATAGACGTAATTCATGCACAATTTCCCATACCTATATTCAACTGTTTCGGAAATATTGAGTGTTTTCAGGTGTATTACAAAAAGTAACATTGAAAAAAGAAAATTATTTTATTTCACATATTCGCTACGATACACACAATACTTATTGCCTATTCAGCTCTTGATATTGAGAAAATCAGCATCATCAATGCGTTCCTTTTTACTGGTATGAAATGAAAAAAAAAATACAGAAACAGTTTTGTTTATTCTCCTATGAAACTCATAGCCTTAGCAACTTGTTGTCTGTCTACATGACAGTAGTGATCATTGTAATTGCTATTGTCGTTTGAAATTCGTCAACTGTACGTAATAATATCATAAAAATGGTTCATTCAACAGAAATGCACAAAATAACCATTCTACAAATGATTGGTTATGGAGATAACACACGGACACAAATGGAAGTTTCTCGCTTATTTCACGAAAAATTTACAAATTTGCTGCCTATATCCCAAGGAACAATTAGCAAAATAGAACAGTTTGGCGAGGCTGGTCATGTGAGACAAATAAAAAAAGTACCTGCCAATGCAGTGAGTGATGATACGAAATTGGATGTTATGCTTGAGTTCCACGAAAACCCACATAATTCTGGTCGGAAAGCAGCCTCACTGTTCAACATTAGCCACACATCAATTTTTCGAATATCAAAGGAGAGTAAAATGCATCATTATAAAATGATGCCAACTCAGGAGCGGACGGAAGAATTTTCTGAAGAATCCAAGAAACTAATAATATAATGGGGGTTGTATTCAGAATGAGAGAGTTGGTATCGGCCACTTTCACATGACACACCCTATATAATGTTTTTTTTTGAAAAAATTCACATCTACAAATACAAATCGACTTGTCCAAGCGTTTTCTCTACAAGCTCTCATTTATTCGTTATCGAATTCATTCCATTTGACTGTTCCACACTGTATACTTCCACGGTGGGTGGGTGCTCATTATGCCACCACGAGCGCTTCCTAGTAGACAAACCAGACGAGCTCAGGCTGGTGCCGCTACACTGTCAGGCTCTAGACCTGTCGGACATCGCTATACCAAGCATCATTTATCAATAGAAGGGCAAAGTTGCGGAATTCTTTGACCACTGATTCCCACAACTTCGAAACTTTCAAGAAAAATTCCAACACCTTCCTTCGTTCACGTAACCGTAAGGGGACGGATCAAGAATTCCCCCATGGTGAATCCTGCCTGTCGTAAGAGGCGACTGAATGCATACCCATAGGTGGAAGATGATGGTTCCCATCATCGCCCGGTCCGACACCACCACATCGACAGAGGTGCTGTGAAATGAGTAACTCCCATGTTTCAGTATTTGGTAGATGCTTCCGGTCATATCCCCATACCCTATCTCTTTCTTCCCAACCCAAACCACCCATTTCAGCTGAAGAAAAATCTAGATGATGAATTCTCCTGGAGTAAAACACTCCGGAAGTAAAATACCTCTCCATTCGGATTTCCGGACGAGAGGTGCTCGAGGGGGTTCACCATCGAAACATGTGAATTCGAAAATAGACCTTTGTATCATCCGAGGTCTGAACAAGAATATAAACGATGTTCATTACCATCTACAGGCTGAGAAACCAGATATACTGGCTTTAACTGAGACGCAGGTCAACTCATCAACTAATACGACCTATATGCTCTGCCCTGTATATGAGCTCCATACCCGTTTCAGATCCAGAGGAGGTTTATGTCTCTTTTCCAGAAATGATCTCTCATGCCATCGTGAGGAGGAACTGAAACCAAAAGAATTCGATGTAATGTGGCTCAAGATTGATAACCACACACAGACAGAGTTCATCTGCTGCCTTTATCTATCACCAAACGAACCAACTCCTGGTGACCTCTTCGAATTCCTTTCTCTGAAACTTGATTTCATCCAACAGAATCACCCAGCAGCTAAAATCATCATCATGGGGGATTTCATTGTCCACAACTCCACCTGACTCAAATTCTCGAACGAAACAGATGACGCAGGACGTCTGGCTGAGGCTTTCTCTATCACCTATGGTCTTGAGCAACTGATAAATGAACCCACTCGGATCCCTGATATCAGCAATCATTATGCCAATACGCTCGACCTGTTCCTCACTAACAATCCGGAACCTTATGAAGTGAAAGTCCGTGCACCACAGGAAACTCAGACCGCACAGTCATCTCCACGATATGTCCTTACATCACTCCGCGAACCAGTCCAACACCCCCACGCACTGTTTGGCATCACAATTCAGCCGACTGGGATGGCCTTCGCATGTTTTTTCTGAGTTCCTTGGAGGAGAATGTGTTTTGAATCGGGAGATCCCACGCAATGTGCTGAAGAGATCTCGGAAATCATCATGCTGGGAATGGAAACTTACATACCACATAGCACCAAATCACGAACCACTGGTGAACCATGGTTCGATAGAACTTGTTCTAGGGTCGTCGCTCTGAAGCGAGCAGCATACCGTCGTTGGCGCAGAAACCCAAGCCCGCAAACTAGAGCTGAATATGTTGAAGCTAGGAATACATGTAATCGAACAATAGATGAGTCTAAAGAGGCATACAACGCGAAAATAAGATCAAAGCTCATAGAGTGTCCAAATGGTTCCCGTTCATTTTGGACCTTTGCCAAGGCAATCGGGATAAATTTCACTTCTAGCTCATTTCCTCCCCTCACAAAGGATGATAATACATTGGCTATAACACCTCATGAAAGAGTCAACACCTTCGCCAAAATATTTACAGACAATTCTACCTTGGATCCACGAGGCCAGGAACTTCCCAAAATCGCTACCATCGATAACCGTATGCCAGAAATTGTCTTCCGGCAACGCACAATCAGACACATTTTGCTTAGCCTCAACGACAAGAAGGCTATGGGGCCTGACGGAATACCGCCTATTGTTCTCAAAGAATGTGCCCCAGAACTAACACCAGTTCTTTGCAGGTTGTTCACCCTTTCGTACAAACTCGGCGTATTTCCTTCCAACTGGAAGGAAGCTAGGGTCCAACCGATTCCAAAGAAGGGCAAGAAGACCCTCCCTAACAACTACAGACCGATTGCACTACTATCTGTGATCTCTGAAGTAATGGAAAGAGCAATCAACATCGAGCTCATCCGATATCTAGAGAGCTCAAGAATCGTGAACGACAGGCAATATGGCTTTCGTCACCAGAGGTCAACTGGAGATCTGCTTGCCTATGTGACACATGAGTGGCAGGTGTCAATAGAGAAACATGGGGAGTCTCTGGCTGTAGCCTTGGATATCTCCAAAGCATTTGACCGAGTTTGGCACCAAGTCCTCCTAGCGAAACTTCCGTCATATGGTTTGCCGCCCCAACTGTGTCTTTTACTATCGAGTTTTCTTGCAGATAGATTACTCTACGTGGTGGTGGACGGGGTCTCGTCTGATACAATGACGATCAATGCTGGTGTTCCACAAGGCTCTGTCTTGGTACCAACTTTGTTCTTGCTCCACATCATGATTTGTTGAATGTGACCTCGTTCATAGCTTTGCGGATGATAGTACACTTCATTCCGCCTTTTCCTCTAGAGCCCTTATATCATCCAACGAGGCCAGAGGTGCAAGGCGAAGACAGGTTGTTGCTTTAAATGAGGATCTGACAAGAATTCTGAAATGGGCATCTGAGAATCTAGTACAGTTCAATGCAACTAAAACTCAAGCTTGTATGTTCAGCAAGAAGGCTGATCACACAATGCCCAATTTGATGATGTCGGGTACCACTGTTCCTATGAAGTCGTCAATATCCATGCTGGGTGTCACTACCAACAGTGCTCTCTCATGGGACGATCATGTGAGGTCCATTGCGAAAACTGCTTCACAAAAACTTGGTTTTCTATTCCGTACGAAGAGATACTTCACATCCCAGCAGCTGCTTATGATCTACAAAGCACAAATTCGACCTGTCTTGGAGTACTGTTCACATATTTGGAGCTCAGCCCCCAAACATACGCTAAAGCTCTCAGATTCAATTCAGAAGAGAGCTATTCGCCTAGTCGATGATACAACACCAAATCATTGACCTCTATAGATCATCGTAGAAAGGTCGGCGATCTATGCATTATTTATAGGTACTTTCATGGTCGGTGCTCAACGGAGATATCATCTATTATGCTACCACGCGCGATTCCTGGTCGACGAACCAGACGAGCTCAAGCTGGTCACTCCTACACTGTCAGGCTCGAGACCTGTCGAACATCGCTATACCAAGCATCATTCCTCAATAGAACGGCAAAGTTATGGAATTCTTTGCCTAGTGAAGTCTTTCCTGATGCTTTCAACCTCCAAACTTTCAAGAAAAATTCCAATACCTTCCGACTCTCCCAAAATTCCACCGCTGGCTAACACGATGTTCCTCGAACATCATAGGTTCCCCTTTCGTGTTGACCACAGATAAAAATAAAAAAAACGAAAACATCATAGGTTTTCCTCTCGTGTTGTCAACAGAAGAAGAAAAAAAAGTTTCGACATAAGATGTTTCCGTTGGCGTACAATATTTCATTCACATGTACGAATGTCTCATAAGTATTGAGTAACTATCTCATTGAGAACTGTTGAAATAAGGACAGTGTCAAATTAGGGATGAGTTCGAAGTTGTTCTTTACTGATGAGAGTCCTCCATCAGAGATCTCAGAACTGCTGTTGAGGCATTGAAATCTAGAGAATTCCCTGCGTAGACATCTTAATATCGGGAATATAGTTCTCCCGATCAAATCGGAAGACGTCTTCACGATGTTCGTCTCATCGACATCTTGAGTAGTTGTTCAACTATAAATGTGGTTCACGTGACTTCAGGGCATCCATCCATACAACTTTCGATATACGAAGTATAACGTGAAAAAATTCCGGAATGCTTTCAATAAATTTCAATCAGGTGATAAGCATCAATAGAGATAGATATACTGGCAGGAAGAGTTCAAACTATTTGCAGAATGAAGTGTATCTACCACCATATAAAGAATTTTCTAACAATGTAAGCAGAAATTTCCTGTTTCTTTCAGAAACCATTCAACGTGTTGTGCCATTGGAATCTTGAAGACATTTTTCTACAGCTAGTGTATAATTTATTTGTTTCGAATGAATCTGGTGCAGAATGATATTTGAAAGAAATCCCTATGTTAGTTCCCCCGATGGAAACCACACTGAAATATTTCATGCTGCCACAATCCACCTAGAGATGAGACTGAGCAACACGATTAGGGTGTTGATACTCCTAGACAATCTTATGAGACTGCGTAAGTGAATTTCCGCTCTTCCGTCGAGGAGTAAGGCTTGAATAATTGCCTTTGGTGAAAATCAACCAACGAATAACGACTGAGAAATTTGGCTCGATGCTGCCTGACTCGAAACGGAGAACAACTCCTTATACTACTAGTTTCATTGCAGAATTTATCGTTGGGAATACTGGTATGCAAATTGAGCCTTGAATTGATTTCTTGAGACGTGAAAATCTGGGAATTCATTCGGATCACTTTTCATTTTGGTTGAGAGGATTCAGGAACATGAAGAACAGGAAATATGTTCATGTTCTCAGTATTCCATTATCTTCCGCCCAATTCTCTTTAGCCGCCACAGCAGATGTCGCTGATTGTGTGAGGATTTCGTAAAATCTTGAACTCAGCACAGGCACCACCAATGCTGCAATAAACATCAATATTTGAATTTCCGAATGGAGTCATCGCGTTTCCACGAATGGGTTGTCTTCATATTGTCGCGAATTGGAGTTAGTCGGAGCCTACTCCAGTCGCTTGGAACGTAAACATAGCAAGGAAGAGACCTCTCGGGCCTGGTTCATTTAATCGTTACTCAGGACACCCAAAACTCAATGAGAAAATCACAGTTTGTTGCATAAGATTATATAAATATATTCAACAGAAAAATAAAAATATTTTTAAAATGAATGAGTACACATCTGGCTGGAGACCTCTCTCACGAGGAGACAAGGCAAGCAATTCAAATATGGAAGGTCTATAACCCACACGGCGGAAAACTCAAACTCAAAAGAACTCGGACCCAACAATAATTTTCTGTATCAGTTCCTTGTTCGTCGTCACGAGGACTAACTAACTCCGTACTTCCATTCTCAGCCTTCTTTTTCTCATCTGTTTTTTTTTATCTGTGGACAACACGAAAGGAAAATCTATAATGTTCGAGGAACATCGTGTTAGCCAGCGGTGGAATTTCGGGAGAGAAGGAAGATGTTGGAATTTTTCTTGAAAGTTTGGAGGTTGTGAGCATCAGGAAAGACTAGGCACTAGGCAAAGAATTCCACAACTTTGTCGTTCTATTGATGAATGATGCTTGGTATGGCGATGTTCGACAGGTCTCGAGCCTGACAGTGACCTGAGCTCGTCAGATTTCTCTACTAGGAATCGCGCGTGGTGGCATAATAGATGATATTTCCGTTGGGCACCGACCGTGAAAGTACCTATGAAAAAGGCAGAGATCGCCGACCTTCCTGGCCAAGTTCCTGGCCTCGTGAATCCACGGTAGAATTGTCTGCAAACATTCTGGCGGAGGTGTTGGCTATTTCTTTCATCGTTTGTGTGGGGAGGAAATGAGCTAGAAGTGAAATCTCTCCTGATTGCCTTACAGACAGTATCTATCTTCTTTGTTTGATGGTATGATTATCTGGCACGCACAACGTTTTGACTTCAGTCCTGGCCTCTCTCGTTGACTGTGTCGTGTGGCGTTGGCAGTACTGGCGGTGGCTAGAACGTTCGCCCATGTGTTTGAGAGTTGGAACAGCCGATATCTGTACCCTGGCTCCTGGCGTCATTGCCACTGTGCTGCCGCAACCCAAAGAAGGGTTCAATTGATCCCTACGCTACGTCGTTATTGTCATGATTGATTCTGCATCTCAGAGTGCCTTAGTGAAGCTGGTTGAGTACTGCTTTTCAAATCGGAAATGAACCTTAATGCCAATGAAACCAACCAAAAAGATGGTTGGCAAAAAGTTGCCAACCTATTTTCATATTTTTCAACCCCTTTTCCGGCGCCTCTACCATATGTTACAAATGTAACTTTGATATTATTATTTCTGAGGTTTCGAACATAATTCGAAGACTCATTGACAAGAGAAATATATTGAATATTGAAACTACAAATTTTGGAATCCTTGAAGAGGCATTATGGGTTGATGATCATTATATGAAATTAAAAGTACTTGAAACAAAAGATCTGAGGATGTTCCAAATGGGACACACTCCTTGTTAAAAGCAACCGTCCACTTACGGGACCAGAACTCGATAACTCCTCTTGGTAAGTGGATTAGGTTTCATAATCCATGATGTTCACTTAATAATAATGTTTCAGCTGGAACGAGGACAGTTTGTTGCTACGAAATGAACTGTACTCAATGATTTGATGAACATGAATAAAGATAGTAATAATAAGCTTGGAATATAATATGGAAAATGACCGTTCCTGACAATATTCTTATGGCATATTATATATAATTCGATTCCTGGAGTTAATTGAATAGTGTTTTGTGTGCGGAGGATGTATGAAGAGTACAGTAGTGAAGAGGCGGTAATTCAATTTGGTCGGGAAAGTTTCATGAGAACGAAAATATCACAGTTGGCTTGCATGCAAATCTCCGATACGTGCAATGGACGATAAAGAAAATCTCACAGAATGCAGAAACGGCATAATTCACTGAGTTCGAGAGGGATGATTGTTCAACTTGCTCAGTCGGAATGGATAAGATTTTCTTGCACTTATTGTATGATAACGATAGAGAGAGAAATTTTTGACTTCTACAGCTTATTGCGAGTTGAGTTTATATGATAAGATTTATTTCTCTATGTATGTTGTGATTGAGATTTCACTATTAATCGTATGATAAACCAACACGAAGTCATATCAGAAATTACAGATGAGAATTAGAAGATTTACTTCTTTCTCAACCATATATAGTAGAATTTATGAAATTTTCAATGGATTTGTACCTCAAATGAAAAAGAAAAAAAGTAAGTTTGGTTTGCCAATGAGGTGAAAAAATGTTTTAAATGTAACGAGGACCTGAGAAAGTTGAAAAATATATTCAACTATCATATGCAGCTATACGTTGAGAAACTGTACAAGAACTAGTTGATAACTATAATAAATAATACATAAAGAATATAGAGATCTCTATCAAAAACGATTCCAAACATTTTTGGTAATACACGAAAAGTAACAAAAAAACTAACAATTCATCCCCCATACTCAAACTGCGGGGCTGTCAAGTGAAAGAAGGCGAGTCTGCAGATTCTGTCGGCAGATACTCTCAATCAGTCTATAGTAATGACCAGGCATCTTACAACCTCAACGATGATAATGAAAGTACCTTTTCAATCAGTGAAGTATCCGATAGCGATTATTTTGGAGCCTCAAAGAGAATTCAGCCAAAAAAGTCTGCAGGAAGTGATAGGATCCCACCATATATTGTTGAAGGATGTGGAGGGTGGCTGAAGCAACCTCTTCTTTTTATTCACAACCTATGAATCAAAAGGAATACATTTCCAAAATTATATTCCTATATGAGTGCTATGTGCTATTGCGAAGTTGTTTGAGAAGATTATTCATACGACAATGTGGAGGGATCTTGGCGAAAATATCTGCGATCAACAGCACGGATTTGTTCCAAAAAAGTCGGCCTCAACAAATCTACTAACACTCTCTCATCATGTACTCAGCCATCTAGATAACGATAAACAGGTTGAGGTTATCAGGGACCAAAACTGGGCCCACTGATTCTTATAAAATTCATAGATGACCTGATACAAGATATAAAGTATTCTGAGTGTCTACTTTTCGCAGACGACCTGAAATTTTATAGAGAAGTCGAAGCCGAACAAGATTATGTCAAATTACATCGATAGTGTCCTTCGATGGAGTGTGAAAAATGAACTCTCATTCAATACATCCAAATGTATTGTTCTGTAGTGTACCTGAAAAATCACTGAGACAATATATAATTACTCGATGAACGATATCCCATTATCCAGGGTAGATACTGTTGAAGATGTGGGTATATACTACAACTCCACACTTTCGTTTAAACCACATTTGGATCACATAGCATCTCAGGCACTACGAACTATGGGATTTGTAATGAGACAAAGTGCACATTTGAATGACGCCAAAGCGGTCATCATACTATACAATACCCCGATCAGACCAAAACTTGAATATGGTGCTGTAGTCTGGCATCCTTCTCATCTCGTACACAAAAATAGGTTAGAAACAATTCAAAACAGATTTCTGAGGTATCTTTATCACGAAAAATACAAAGTACCAGACTTTACCATACCCAGACTATAATACAATCAGGTCAGTAGCATTAAGAAATGAATTCAATTCAATGTGTTACAAACTTTAAAAAAAAATTATATCTGCCCATATCTCAGGTCATTACTGAAAGAAAGAATTCCTAACAGATCAACAAGTGCAGTCCGCCCTGTATCTACAGACCTACCGGCGACCATTATTTGGTCATGTATCTATCGACTTCCTTCGTCAGTGTTTATTCATAGGATATAAATTCACTTTTTGTATTGGGATGATATAGCGCTGAGTCAGAATGTACAACTACGTTTTGACTGGGAAGACAGATCGAATCTAGCACTCTTGCTGGAACCTCTATAAGTATAATATATCGTAGTTACAATAAACTTTACTTTTCGAAGTTATTGTTTCATTTCTGTGTCAATTGGACACAGACGACATCAGAAGTGGTTGAAAAGAAAAGTGAGTGTTGAGAGACAAGAGTTAGGGTGTTTTGTGCAGCTTTTCCGACATGGGACGTAATAAAAAAAGGAGTTACCGACATCGGTCGCCTTCATCGTCATCACCAACATCAAGTGAAAGTGAAAAGGATTGCAACAGTCGGGGTAAATACAAGAAGATAAAAAAAAAAAACAAAAAGCCGATCAAGCGTAAGTTACACACCCCCTCGTAACCAATCGTATATTGTTCAGCCCGCTGAAGTCATTGCCGTTTCAACTGTTATACCTGATTTCGACCCTGAATCTAAAGATATTAAAGACTGGATTGAAATAATTCAATATGATGCAAATTTATACCACTGGTCTGATACTCCAATTATTTTTCAAGCATTGAGTAAATTGAAAGGGAATGCAAAAATGTGGTACGATAGTTTCATTGAAAGCGGGGTGGTCTCAGTTTACTTGGGAACAATAGAAACATATTTTATTGTTAACATTCAAATCAAATCGAAATTGTTACAAGTTGTTAATGGACCTTGTTAACCACAAACCAACAGAAGGCAGGCCATTATATGATTTTTGCTTCGAACATTTATCAAAAATCAATAAATTGAAGTTAAACTTTACGGAAGCAGATAAAATCTCCCTAATTACTGGTGCTATAAATGATAATAATATAAGTGCAGCCGTGGAAGCCTCAAATATGACCGATGTCAATATTTTAGGTGCATATCTCAAAAATAAAACCTATTTTATATCAAATAGAACGATTCAAAACAAATCCCAGTCTGAAAATATTAAAAATAGGCCAAATCGTGACACCCCCTCAACCAGTTCCGCCACCAATGCAGAAAATACGAATAAGCAATGTAAAACTTGCGGAAAAATAGGTCACGACCGTTCCATTTGTAGACAGAAGAACCAAGTTTGTAATTTCTGTAAAATCAAGAGGCACATAGAAATTTATTGTTTGAATAAAAAGAAAATCGGTAGTTCAAAGCCTCAAAAGTTGCGAGACAATCAAAAGTATGAAAAACAAAGTTTTAAACCGAAAAGTGTTAATGTTATTGAAAATTCGAATGATATCTCAAAATTTCATAAAGATATTTTTCTCAACGGGTATAGCTGCAAAGCATTCATAGATTTTGGCAGCGATTGCTCTTTGATTGAATTAGCTTTAGTCGAAGAATTCACAATTCATACGTTTGCACTTGAAAAGCCTATCGTTTTATCGGGATTTTTGGGAGTTGGCACCACGGTTGAGCATTATATTTTAGCAAGTATACAAATTGATGACGTAACTCTTGAGACAATATATTACACACTCGATGATTTAGAATTTAAATTTGATATTTTAATTGGTACAAACTTTACAGAAAATAAAAATATTATGTATTATAGGATTGATAACTCTCTTAAGTTCAAATATAAAGAAGACACTCCCCCATGGTTATATAATATCAACCATGGAGAATTGTCGCCCGAAGAGTTGAATTCATTGCAACAACTACTAAAGTGTATGTTTCAAACGCTGAATACATTAGGTAAGGCGCACTCCGTATCACTTTCAATAGAATTAACTGCAAAAAAACCTATAACCCACAGAGCATATCGATGTGCAGAAAAAGATAAGAAGATTTACCGAAATATTATAAAGGAATTATTGGATGCTAATATCATTCAAGAGAGCAAATCTCCGTATTCAAGTCCCGCTCAGCTTGTAAACAAAAAAAAACAACGAAAAAAGATTGGTAGTTGACTACAGGGCATTGAATAAAATTTCTGTTGAAAATCCATTCCCAATGCCTGTAATTGAAGATATCATAGACACCCTAACAGATTATAAATATTTCACCAGTATCGACTTGGCCTCAAGCTACCACCAGATTCCAATGGATAAAAGGTCAATTCCTTACACGGCGTTCGTAACGCCGGAAGGGCATTACGAATATCGAAGGGTCCCATTTGGATTATGTAATGCTCCTTCGGTGTTCCAACAATTCATGAATGAGATATTGTTACCATTGCGCCATTTTCATGTCATACCCTATTTAGATGACATTTTAATACCATCGAAAACAGTGGCTGAAGGCATAAACGTATTAGAAAAAGTTCTAGAAATTATTAAACAATATGGTTTGACTATGAAAATCACTAAATCATCTTTCTTATTGCAAAAAATCAACTATTTAGGTTACGAAATATCATGTAACCAAATTGGACCTTCGAATGCAAAAGTTGAATCTGTCCAAAATTTTCCTCGTCCCCGAAAGCAACACCAGTTGAGACAATTTTTAGGCCTTGTAGGGTACCTTCGAAAATTTATTCAAGATTTTGCACGCAAAACGCAAAATTAACGAAGCTTCTAAAAAAAAAAAATGCGTTTGGAAATGGACAGAAAATCATGAAACAATCTTTATCGAACTTAAAAATCATATATGCTCCAAACCGACCTTGGCATTATTCAATATACAATTACCTACGATTTCATACACCGATGCGAGTCGAGTAGGTTACGCTGGTATTTTAACCCAAAAAAAAGATAATTTGGAACACCCCGTAGCATTTTTCAGAAAACAAACAACCGACGCGGAAAAAAACTACCATTCTTTCGAGCTGGAACTACTGGCTATTGTTAGAACTCTCGAAAAGTTCAGATATTATTTAATTGGTCATGTATTCACAATCTTTACTGACTCCAACGCCGTTAAGAACGCCTGGAGTAAACAAACAATAGTACCTCGAATTGCTCGTTGGGTTTTAACCTTGCAAGATTTTTCTTTCAACATATTGCACAGACCGGGAACACAAATGCATCACGTCGATGCACTAAGTCGTAATTTTATTGAAAGTGTCAATACCCAAACAGAAAAAATTTTGATTATTACTGAAACTGACTATCTAAGAGAAGCTCAAGATTTAGATGAAAGTATCAGAAATATTAAGGAAACATTACTTAGCGGAGATTCAGACAACAATAAGGATGTGTTTAATAATTATAACTTGCGGCCCATTTGGCCGCAGATGGGTGGTACCAAAAAACTGCCGTTGGCAAATTGTCAAAGCGAACCATGACGACATTGGTCATTTTGGTTTTGAAAAAACTATTGAGAGAATAAAAAAGTTCTATTGGTTCCCAAAAATGAATAGGTTTACAAAAAAATATATTAATTCATGTCTGAACTGTCTCTATCACAAAGACTACAGTGGAAAAAAACCGGGATATTTACATTCTATTCCCAAGTATGCGAGACCTCACCACACGCTTCACCTAGATCACCTAGGCCCCTTTGTAGAAAGTAAGAAGAGAAATAAATATTTATTAGTGGCAGTTGATGGATTTTCGAAATATACATATTGCAAGCCAGTTCCTGACACGTGTTCAAAACACGTAGTTGATGAATTAGAAGAAATTTTTTCGATTCTCGGAAACCCTAAACGTATGATTACCGATGCGGGTACATCCTTTACCTCGAAGGAGTTCAAAGAATACTGCGAGAAGAAAGGTATTAAGCTGTTCACAACATCTGTGGGACTCCCTCGGGGAAATGGCCAAGTGGAACGTATGAATAAAACCGTACTGGATGCTCTGGCTACATCAAGTGCTGACTTGGAGAAGAATGACTGGGACAGTGAAGTGCAACAAATCCAACAGGGAATAAATAGCACAAAACACCGCGTAACTCAACACTCCCCCGCAGAACTACTACTCGGCTACCCACTCAAAACAGATATCGACCTACATAATACGTCCGATGAAGATATTGTTGACATCACTGAGATCCGGAGACAAGCAGCTCAAAATCTAGAAGAAAATAGAATCATGTAACGTCTCCTCCTTCTTGGGGGGGTGTTACTAGAGTGGTTCTCAACGGGGTATGTCTATATCTAGGATAGACCGGGGTTGCCTCGAGCGCCAGTTGGATTATAGTGGTGAACTCCACTTTCTCCCAACCAGGATTTGTTGGGAGGCCTAGGTAGCAACACAGTCGAAGCGACGGTATGCCAGGGGTCGAAGGCCTTCTGGACAATGAAAAGATCACAAGGGGGTGAGGGCTTTAAGTTCACCCACTTGGTTTCACCCTGGTATACGGGTTGCTGCGGGCGTTTATCGAATTTATCTCTCACAATGATTATTATCATAACCAAGAAAATACGACCACGAGGAAATTCGGATGACAGAATATGTCGACAGGTGTCAGTCACAAGATAGCAAAAATTCCACAGATCAAATAATCTCAGGGTAGCTTATCTTACCACATATATCTACTGGTGCAGTTCCCTATTCTATTTACAGGGGAAGCAGTAGGAGGGTGACAATTAATTAAGCAGGGTGACTTAAGCAGGGTGACAGCTAATCTGACTGATATTCAAAGAGTAAGCCGTGCAACGTGCATCCGGGAAGCGCCTATGCGAGTTAAGAAGCTCTACCCCTGCAAAACAAGTTCTGGTCGATGTACAAAGACTATTCACCCCTCTGGGGTTTGCAAGATAATTACTATCAGGGTGGTCTCGACGCTGACTATAAGCCTTATGCGACCAGGAGACCGGGATGCTCACAACCCTGGTGACGCTTGGTGTTGACTGCTACGCAGACCAAGAACCTCGACCGTTACAAGGGTTGTTTTCCTGATGAAACTCTTTACGTTAGGATTTCAAACCACAGAACTTATCCTGCAGGTCATTACAAATGATACCTATATATGCAACAGGGAAGTTCCAATGCTTACTCTGTACTGGATTCTGAATTTCACTGGCCGCTGTCAACCGTCACGACAAATGTCACAACAACTGGATTTATACTGGAAAATTATTTGATCTATAAAGGTAATCTGCAGTTTGATTGAACTATGAGAAAATGCAGTGAAATCAAAATGCAGTTAACTCACACTTGACTGGTAATATACTTCACGAGTGAATCGTCGGCAGAAAAAGCTCTGGCTCACTTTTTCAACTTTGTGTAACACAAAAACGGGATGTAAATACAGGAAAACTTCGAGCACCTTGATCACTTTTTATAACGGTTATACGAACTGAATCAAACGGTAAGAATCGGA
The DNA here is from genome assembly GCA_963576655.1 of Gastrophysa polygoni. Lineage (NCBI taxonomy): Eukaryota > Metazoa > Arthropoda > Insecta > Coleoptera > Chrysomelidae > Gastrophysa > Gastrophysa polygoni. The sequence continues at coordinate 2,322,981 of OY755092.1, forward strand.
CTGAATCAGAATAATCACTGCCAAATGGAATAACTCACTATCTATCTATATATCTCAATCTCTATAACTGTGGATCTGTGTATCTTCGGGACTCTGGATTTTGCTAGTTATACTCTTTTCAGGTTTGGCAAAAAACAGAGCGAGGTCGGGATTCTGATTGGTCGGGCTGGTCTGGCCTCGAGCTGACCATGATTTGTTTTCTCAAGGAAAAAGTGAACACTACTTGACCTTGGGTCTGGAAACTTGCGGTGGAATTCATTTTTCCTCAAAACTGGTAGTATCAAAGTGCTTGGCATTCCATGTTTGTGCTACTGAGCGAATTTGATTGTAAAATTACGAAGGATAACAAAGTTATGACCTAAACAATATCACATGACCCTGAAATGTCTTTCCAGGTATGAAAACCATTCTAACTCTTTCCAAAATCATAAATACACTCTCCCTAGGCAATAGTCTTAGTCTCTGGGTTGATCAGGATTTCCGGATGCAAAAATCATTGCAAGATGAATAAAGCAAGTAAACGGATAGCATACTGGACTTCTTATTTCCCAGGGCTCTGGACGGTCATTATGCAATCAAATCCTACCAATACTAATATCAAGAGTCTGAACATGATATGTGTGAAGTCATTAGCCTGGTAGTGCTTTCAAAACGGAGGCAGGGGTGTCATGAAGTTGATTACCCTCAGCAGGGTGCAACGGGGCTAAACAAGGTTAGTCTGGGGTAGGGCTTTCTGGGGGGCTCAAAATACTAGACAAAGGAGCTCCTTGATTCATGAATTTATCAATCAGGTATACAGGGTGACTCTAAAATGGCCTTAACCCCATTTCTCGTATGAGGCTCGTACACCGAAGCCTAGTAATGAAGCTGGTGAGAAAACACTTCATTACAATCAAACAAAACCTGACTTTCAATGTACACGGTTCACCACCAAAGTTCTATTCCGTAGGTGATATGGTACTCACAAAGATAACAAGCTTTCCGGCGAATAATGAGAGTAAAAAACTACTTCCAAAATATAGAGGACCTTTTAAAGTTATCGAAACTTCACCTAATGACCGCTATCGGGTAAAAGAGGACGTTCATTCGGAACGATCCAGCAGACCTTATACAGCTGTTGTTGGATTAGAGCAAATGAAACCGTTCACCCTACAGACTCGATAAAGCAAAAGGTATGTAACATAGTAGCCCTCTTAGGCAATACAGTAGCCATCCTAAGCAATACAGTAGCCCTCTTAGGCAATACAGTAGCCCTCTTAGGCAATACAGTAGCCCTCTTAGGCAATATAGTAGCCCTCTTAGGCAAAACAGTAGCCCTCTCAGGCAATGTAATAATTCTGCTCGACCTGTCCTTTGACGGGTTACAACCCGTATAATATATATTTAAGCGCGTGTTTTTTTTTTTATAGAGGTTCCGTGTCTTTCGAGGACGAAAGAAATTCAGGATGGCCGTGCAGTCCGCCCTGTATCTACAGACCGACCGGCGACCATTATTTGGTCATGTATCTATCGACTTCCTTCGTCAGTGTTTATTCATAGGATATAAATTCACTTTTTGTATTGGGATGATATAGCGCTGAGTCAGAATGTACAACTACGTTTTGACTGGGAAGACAGATCGAATCTAGCACTCTTGCTGGAACCTCTATAAGTATAATATATCGTAGTTACAATAAACTTTACTTTTCGAAGTTATTGTTTCATTTCTGTGTCAATTGGACACAGACGACACAAGGCTTGTTCAGTTCTCCGATGTACCATACGTATCAACAATTAACTGTTCCTTCATCATCACAATGATCAAAACAACGAACAACTTCCTAATATTGTTAAATCCCAATTTTGTTCTCCCTACCAAATAAGTTCATCATGGTCTGAAAACATACTTTGCTAATTTGGAGTAACATTTTTTTTTTTTTTTTTTTCATTCCATTCGCATATGTGTGTGATAACGCAATACGATGTTACTGAATTCATTTGCAAATTGCTGGTAGACTGTTTCGACACTTGTTAATAGAAATATGATTTTCATGTAATGAGGATTTTACCTGTTTGAAAATAAATGAATAAATGGATGATAATGATTTGCTGAGTTCACTTAGGTAACACATAGTTCAGGACAGATACCTGATCGATACCGTATCCGCGTAGCGGTTGTTCCAAGTTACATTGAAAGTCATCGAGGAAAGTTCAGGAAATTAAATAAATTTGCCTAAACTTCATTGATCTGAATGTCGGGTTCTTGGAGGATAATGTACCAAAGGAAGGATGGATAAAGATGAAAATCGTACACTGATAGAATACACAGTTTGGCTACACATCTCTCAAATTATTCAAATAGCTTCCGAGTAGAATGAGACATGATAGGATAGAAGGAGGTTTTAGTGATATTGGGTCAATATATGGAGAGGATATTCGTTAATATGTATTTCATGATATATCTTGGCTACAATAGTGAAATGATGAGAATCAAACATAAATTACCTGCAATGGCACACTTTTTCCTTGTTCCGTGGAGACATTGTCCGAAACTAATCGAATCCTCAATCGCATGCACATAGACCAAATTCCGATATTTGACATGAGTTGAACGTATATTATCCAATGAGAACGGTGCCGTGGAGAGCCGAAATATCTTCAACTTGCACGTCCTCTCTGCCAATTCAATTCCGGTCATACAAAAAAATGATATGGAAGAGTTCCGTTTGCAAGACATTCAGGATGTCGAAAAATTGAATAAGTCACAAAATAACGTTAGAATGGACATCTGATCTGATAAGTGTCATGCGACAGGCCCCTCATGACTGCTAGACACTGACTCCAATTTGGAATGTACATAGAAGAGCAAAAGTGTTTGCCAATTCACGATTTTTATTCTTCATGAATCAATGATTTCACGATTATTTGGTTTGGTATGTATCTATGGGAATTGAAGTGTTTCATACTTTGGAATTGGAATATAGTCTGAACTCTGAACATTATACCATGTTCTCATGGAGTGGATACACTAAACTTGGACAATATTCAATATCTTTGTTGTACTTCGAGTATTGACGAGAAAAAATATACTCTCAAAATTCTTGAGACTACACGCCGTCGATGGGATTTATTGGTGACAAGTTGTGAATATTCTGAATAGATAGATAGAACCTTGAGCAGCTCCTGTTTCATTCTGTATTATGTGCTCCTTGTGTCCCCTATGCAAACTTCCACCTGAAAAACCTGACTGTACGCCGTTCATTATTGTACTTGGTGAGAGCTCATCCAAGTCAACTTGAGAGACCAAAAATTAGTAGGAATATCGCTAGGACGCTAGGGGTAGCTGCCCACGTGGATGATATCATTCTCTCACTTCTTTACGCTAGCTCACCACTCATAAATTCAATTGATGTAGTATCGTAACTTCCTTCATCGAAACTGGATTCCTGAGAGAATAACTGAACGTAAAGTTCGAATTGTATGTGAGTATAGGTATTCCTTCTAATCCTGAACTCAATCAATGTTGTGGATCAGAAAGGGTAACTATATACAGTGACTCCCTTTCGAAAACTGTTATCGCTATTTGATTTGTGCAGTTTTTCAGGATGATAGAGTTCCAATTGCTCTACTCTGGTACAGAAATTGGGCTTGAATTGAAAATTTCAACGCATATTTCGAGTTTTCTTCATCTCAGGAGAATTCGATTTGATACAATGTGATTGATTCACTGGATTCGTGATGAGTACTTTGGAATGAATGTTATTGATATTTCAGAAAACACACGATTTGTAACTAGAATGTATTATGAAGGAAACATGGGAGCAGAAAAAACATTACTTCGCGAAAAATCCGAAAGGAATTTATATTGGCGTATTCAAAGAAACAAATCTTGATAGAAAATATCCAGACATTTTCATAAGTCCACGTAGTAACGATCTCAATGAGCAAACAAAGTCTTCATGTGGTATAATACATTTGGAAATATCACAAAACCATAGACGAAGTCACATCTCATTTGAGAAAACGAATTATTTTCTTTCAGATATATCACTTTGTAAGTGGATCTCACACCTGTTCTGAGAGATTTTCTCACCTCAGAAAGTATACTATCATTTTGCCGCTATCAAATCAAACACTTTGCACCCCTGATCCTGCAAATTTGAACTGACAAAAATCGTCTCAATGCCGTGAAAAATCTTCGTCTTCATCAATCATGTTTTGGCGTCAAAGGCGTCAGCCCTTGAACATATGAGCCTTGTTAATGTGAGGTGTCACTTGAACAGAGGTGTGGATGGAAGGTGGCACCAGAAACCACAAGTTTTTGGTAGTTTATAAGAGAACCTACTTTAGATCATTCGCCGTTAGATGGCACTGAACATGTGACATCTGATGTTCACATGTTCAACCCATCACCCTCTGTGATCTCACTAAGCATAAGCATAAGCATAAGCATTTGACTGCGTGTCCCATGATATATTGGTTGAAAAACTAACATACTATGGAATACGTGACATTCCATTGGAATTTTTTGAATCTTATCTGCGGGGTAGATCTCAGTGTGTTCTGACGAATGGAGTTAAATCAGACTCGAAAGAAATCTCGCATGATGTTCCACAGGGTTCATTTTCAGGACCATCTCTGTTCATATTGTATATTAACGACTTATATTATCAGGTCCCCCCTAAAAATTGCATTCTCTTTGCCGATGATACTACTCTTATTGACCAGAATAGTAATCCACATGAGCTGACTCTCTTTTCTACCCACACCCTGGAATTGGCTGAGAGGTGGTTTTCCTCGAACAAACTCATGCTCAACGCCGAGGAAACACTGAGTCTGCTAATATTTCAGTTACCGATGGAGAATATGTGAAATTACTTGGAATCCATATTGATGATGAACTCAATTGGTTGTACCGCATTAACAAAATCGCTAGTAGATTATCCAGTGCTTTATTTCTGATTCGTAGACTGAAACAATCGGTGAGCATTGGTACCCACAGGTCTAGCGATTTTGCTCTCTTTCATAGCCATATAACATATGGACTCATTTTGTGGGGCAGTTCTTGTCATGCAAGCAAAATATTCATTCTCCAGAAAAGAGTTGTGAGGGTGATGTCAGGTGCCGGAAACAGTGATCACTGCCGTCCCTTTTTCATCAGGCTTCAAATCATGCCACTTTCAACCGCATACATTTTTCACACACTTATTGAAACACATGAAAATAGACTGAAGCTCCTCTTAGAGTCAGATTTTCATCCGTACATACAAGACGCTGGTTCATCGTACAAACACTTCGAAATCATCCTACAAGTCATTGAAGCAGTATGACAGGACAACAGCACAAATATATAAAATCTTGTCATAAACTTGATGATAATAGAGAAAAAGAGATGATGCGACCCCTTCCAATATGCCTGCAATGATGATATAAAAGCTAACACTAACAAGTCACAGAGAAAGTAATTGAACTACATGGAGAATTGATATACGAGAGTGTTCTTCACAAATCATCCAGCGCGAAACTTGAGAAACTCATCTGCTGAAAAAAAGCACTTCTTCAAAAGTGAAGATTAGATTTTCATTTTGAACTGGTTTGTTGAAGTCATTGACTTGTCTTGTTTTGATCGGAAGTTTGTTGTAGAAATCTAAGTTCAAAGGATTCTTTTGAGAGACTGCCTGCCTGCATATTGTAGTTCTCAGTAAGTTACTTGACCTTGTACAATTACGACTTGCTACAAACATCCGAATATGTAACGCAGTTCAATAAACTACTCTTCTCTACTCTACTCTACTCTTGCTTTCAATTTATATATATATATATATACATAACATTTTTCAAGAACAAGGGGTCACTGACAAAAAGATAATTTCTCTTTTAGGTATCTAAAGAGCAGTGACATTTTGGGTCAGATCATTCTATTTTCCATTTTTCATTATGGAGGAAAAGAAGTCTCATGAAAACTATAAGAATTAACCATCTATTGATGTTCCGCTCTGATAAACGAGGGCTCTTCAGCCTTGACTGGTGCTGAACGGTCAATAAAAAGGGCGTGAAAGAATTGAGATGAATACATTCGGGAAGTTTTACAGTGTAATTTATGGTTTTATCGGCCATTATCATCCCTTATATCTTCGGTGTCACAGTATTCATCAAAGATTCATTATCAGGTTCGACAAAATGTACTGAAATAAATTACTCAACGACATCTCCTACAACTTGATGAAAAAAATTATTGAGGTTGTTATTCGGTCCTATCATGATCGAATGATTTCAATTCAAGAATTATTTGAATTATTCGCAGAAAACTCGATTCCATCTCTTTGTGATCGTCGCTAAATTTTTCTCATGAATTCCATCTAGATCAAGTTGCCTTAGCTGATTGAACTTTCAACTGACACCACCAATTCACCATTTCATCATTCCGCTATAGTCAGTATGCCGTTCTTCAACATATTGTTCAATTGTTCATCGAGTCATTCCATTGCCTACTATCAGTAGTGAATCAGTAGTAAAAGCATATAAAGCTATATGCATAGCATTCATGTATAGCAATATGTCCCCTTTTCACTTCATTATGAGAGCTTCAGAAATAAATCAAGGAGAGAGTTTCGTGTATATTTTTTCAAAATGCTGAGAAAATGTGATGAACGAAGGGAAATATTTTTCTTGTTGAAAAGAAAGGGCTCTATATATCTTCATTATCTTTCAGACCTTGTACTTCTTGCTGTCATAGTGCAATAAGTACAATAAGCTGTATTTCATGATCTATCATATCATCGCACTGTTGATGTTTTACAATCAATACAATCAATAGCTAGGAGTCAAAAGTTTTGAATCATTAAAATGTTCATCAGAATATCATGTCAATAGATAAGGGTTGCACATGCATCAAGGCTTATACCCTGAAGCTGAGGCATGAAATGTATTTTGTGCTTTGAAACTGTCACATGAATATGAATGTGTTGAACGGTGTTAGATCCACAGAAGCAGTCGAATTCTCATCAGTATTCAGAAATGTGCAAAAATATTCTCGGCTTCGGCTTCTGTTTAACCCATGCAATCATGGTTAGTAAATCGAATCTGCACTTTGCTTTGAAATAATGCATGAATACTGTCTGTAAGTGTCACTTTTCAAAATCGAAAACATTGAAAAAAATTTACGAAGAGAAAAATATTTCAATTGTGTTGAGAACGGGAGCAGATTCGTTCCCGAAACGTCCACCAAGATAAGTAGAGGTTTTATTATTATTAAATATATTTGTATTTCCATTTTTTTTCAAAAACAAGGTGTCACTGACCAATAGAGAATTCCTCTTTTAGGTATCTGAAGGTTTAATTTCAAGCGCAGTGACATTTTGGGACAGATCCTAAATCTGTCCTTACTACAAATATATTGCAATAATTTTCAATAACTTCTACTCTATTTTTTAGAAACGAGGAGAGAAAATCCCATTAAAAGCTGAAAAATAATGCATGAATGTTCAGAGCATTCTCAATGTCAAGTGTTCATGGAGATATTAATCTATATTCGAAATCAGAAGAACAAGATCTTGAATAGAGTGTAGAAAATGTAGGGTGTTTTATTTCCTATGAGAGAAATACTACGTAGATTGCAAGTATCCGGTAGCCACTCGTTGAAATATAACTGTTTATTTATTGTGAAGACATTCGATCTTGATCATTTCGATGTTTGTCCACATTATGACCGAACAATCCTTCGGAACATCAGTGGGGATGAAATGGCCGGATTTTAGTGTTGCTTCATGCTTCCGGTAGATGAGAATCGGATTGAGTGAGCGAACGAACGGTGTAGGATGTTTGCGAACATAATCTGCTAAATTACAAATTAGTACGGTAAAACGTTCAATGTGGTACATTTCTGTCCATACACAATGATATAGAATGTTACAGGAAAAGATATTACGAATGAAATTACATGAGAATTTGTGAAAACCGATTGGATCTGAGACAGCCAAAATCGGTCGATTCGTCTGTTATTTGCGATCAACTTCATCATCTGCCCACACTAGCAGGAAATGAATTCTGGAACAGCACCATAATTTTGATGTTTCAACAGCTTGTTACCGAAAACTCCAATTTTTTCAACAAATGGAGCACTCCGTTAGGATCGTCTTCGTGAAATGATGTCGTCCTTTCGGGAAATCTGATCGGATGATAAAGCTTTCCTCAAGAAAAATGTCTTAGAATTTCGAGACAGACAGATTATACAAACAAATGAGTATGATTAATATGACAGGAAATCAGAGCAGCAGTCTTCAATTGATCACCGTGTTCAGTTTCTCGTCACCGTCAACGTAGAACAATTGAAGGAGGATTTCAAATTCGCGCATGGACAATAAACAAAGGCGGCATTGATTGTTATTTTCATTATTCATTCATAGAAACACTCCATGAAGTGCTCCATGGGAAGTGTATCGTGATTTGTTTAGTTGACTGGACAAACAAATGCGCCAACGATGATTCGAAGAAATGATAATCATGATAATAATCATAATAATAATAACGATAATAATAATTTATACACCATCGTAATAACATGAATAAGTTTGCCTAAAACCAATGAGTATGCATGGGGATGGTAATTAGATTTTTCCAAATTCACACTAAAGTTTCGGATGAAATTTCGCCCGATGACAAGCTTGTGAGTTACACTTTTCACTCAGTTGAAAACATTGAAAAACAATATGAATTCAGTGACAACGTAAGAAGCTGTCTGCTTCTTGTGTGGAGCCTACCAGATTCCTTATGTATTCAATTATTAATTCAAACGGTAACATAGTGAAAAAGGAACATTTACACTCAGAAAATTGTCCAGAATTGTGCAGAATTAACAGGAACAGATTAGAGTCAGATTTTTGTTGTGATATCTTGTTATAAATTTTTGGGTTTCCCACTTGGTTTATAAACTAGTTTCTCCCAAAGCTCAGTGAAGACGGGGGTAGGAACTTTTTGAGAAGAAAACAACATTTTCTTTATAGTTTTTTGAGGTGTACAGGATGTTTTATTTCCGGAGTAAAACATACAATATCAATGATCCTGATAGAAAGCACTCTTATCATTGAAACTTTCAGCTATTACTGTTATTAGTATCCCTGTTACCATCTGAATTCTTGTAGGCGATTAGAGAATGCCCCCCTTAGATATATATATATATAGCCAAAGTTCACAGAAGTTATTCAATGGTACTGGTTCTATTATGTAAATATATGTTAACAACGTCCCCTATGAGCCCCAAATTGGTCAGGAATACTATTGTCAATGCCCAGAACAGAGTGATACAAGATAATGGAATGGACTTAGCTGGTCGTAGTAGTGATGGTGACAGCTATTGTGAAGTGTCGTGTCGCTACCGCGATAGACAGCTGCCTGATGGTAGGGGCTGCAACTACCCCAGGAGATCCCCACTTTGACCCTTCAATTGGTGTTCCGAAGAACAATCAGCAGGGTGCAGATTCCAGACAGGTGGTGGTTTCGTCGCCCCGAGTGGTGAGGTGGGATCAACTCCCCGAGGGCCCGAGGTATGTACCCCCTTTGTATATGAGGTAGTAATAAAACCAAAAAGGCCTGAAAAGAGGCGGACATCAGAACTATTGGAGTACTGTCTGCACTGGGTTGTCGTAGATGATACACATTGCAGTGAATGGTTCACGAACATATATGATGGAACTGAAAACTTACCGGTGATTTTGGGTGGCCTCAATGTGACTTCCACTGAAGTTATAGTATTCCGATTAAACTTTACGAACTATTCATAAGAAAATCCACACTAGGTGAGAAATTGTTTAGTATACACAATTCGTGATATCTCTTGAAAAGTATCAAAAATTTAAGGACGATTCCGCAGAAGCGTAGTCCAAGTATTTCATTCACATGAAAAAGTTTTCAAAATGGTTCCTATCCATTTTTTGCTCCCGCCGACAGATGCCTAGGGAGTTGCCAATATTCCCCGATTTCACGTTGGGAACACTGAACAAAAATGAGTGGTTTCCACTGAGTACCACCTCGTACCACCGACAGAGTATGATTCGATGTCAAGATTTTTCCGTGAAATACTACCTGAGGGCTAGAATATGTCTAGAAGACTGTTTTACAAGTGCAGCTGAAAGGATTTCCGAAGAGGATGTAATTTAAGAGGGTCTCCTGAGATCGGATATCAGAGCCAAGGTCCAAAGAAAAGAGAAGAGGACTTCAATTTCAACGAATTTGACAAAGTAACCGCTAACTGTCTTCTCCTTCTTCAGGTGATAATTCGAGGTTATGTTGTACAAAACAATGCGAACAATATGACATCTCGTAGAAAAATGTGTCGAGGGTTACAAAAACGAAGGGAACTTCAGGAATATAAATCGAACAGAATATCGTCCATCGCTAATGAATATGGCCACCAACCAGGGTAGGTGCTTGCCCCATCCTGACCATCAAGAATGCAGCTGAAATTAACTTAAAATCAAACATCAGAGGTAGGTTGATTCATGTTTTGTGAAATAGCATCCTAAATGATTATTCTATTTTGTTTCAGATTTCCAAAGAGATTTTGAGCCCAGTGACCAGAATTCGCCTATAAAAGTGCTTGGAATGAAATGTTATTATGCTGTGTACTCAAGGTATGATCCATAATAAACCCTTATTCTGAATAGATAGCTATTTTTGTTCATACTTGTGGGTAAGTGATATCTGTATATGTTTACTCGAGAAAAATCGTAACAACACCCCCCTTTCCTCACGGAAAAGTTTTTTTTTCCAAACAAAAAAAACTTTTTCTTTTCCAATAACTAATTGGCTATGACAACCAATGTAAGTGAACCTATTTAATCTGAAGCGTATTCTCCATCCGGTGGATGGGCCTTCAAATCCTTAGCGTGCCATACGCCGGACTCTTTCCCTCTTTCATCCAACAATTGGTACGCCCAAGGGGATACAGCTTTTTTGATCGTAAAAGGTCCCACGAATCTCGGTGCTAACTTAGATGTGAACTGTTTAGCCGCGTCTGAAAGGACATGGTTCCTTTTATAAACCGTTTGACCCACCTCAAATCGCTCGTCACGTCTCCGTAGGTTATAAACTTTTCGACTTTGCTCATGAGCTTTCTGTAACCGTTTAGATACGTCTAAATACACTTGTTTCAACGACTCTGCCCGAATGTTCGGATCGAAATCTTTCCATTCCTTCTTGTACTGTTCGTTGCCGGAAATATTGACCTCACGTCCAAAATGAATGAAGTTTGGGGTAACTCCCGTCGCCTCATGTTTGGCCGAACGAATTGCCCAAGCGACTTTGGAGAGATACTCATCCCATTTCTTATGATTGTCGTGTACGTAAGCGGACAACATTGTCTTAACGACCCTATGCACTCTCTCCACTGGATTCGCTTGTGGATGGTAGTTAGCTGTGAAGTTGATGGTAATATCGTACTCCTTCATTTTTTCCTGAAAGCGCCGACTTCGGAATTGAACGCCGTTATCCGCTATAATGTGAGTTGGGGCACCAAACAGAAGAATCACTTGGTCTTCCAAGGTTTTGGTAACTTTTTCCGCAGTTGCCGCGCGCAATGGGAACAACAGAACAAACTTACTGAAACAATCACTAACGGATAGTATAAAGGAGTTTCCGAGTGATGTTCTCGGTAAAGGTCCGACGAGATCGATGCTCAGCATCTGCCAAGGTCTAGTCAGGGTTGGAGTACGACTAAGTAATTTACCGGCTGGTTTACGCTGTTCCGGCTTAGTCTTAATGCATGTAGAGCAACGCCGAATGTACCTTGCTATGTCTAGTTTCATTTTGGGCCAATAAAACTTTGACGAAATTCTTCCAACGGTTTTGAAAATACCCAAATGTCCACAGGTCGGTGGGTCATGATTTTTTCGGATGATGGCGTCGCGTTCCTCTTTTGGTACAACTCTAAGCCAGCCGTCAGAGTCCAGCTCTAGCTCCGGGTAGTTTGATCTAGATTTTTTCCATAGATGACTGCCTTGAATCCTCCATAAGGGATATTTTTGGGGGAACTGTTCAACCATCTTGATCATGTTATTGAGCCATCGGTCTTTGGACGTGATTTGTTCAGCCATTTGAGTTTCCAGGGAGCTTACCATCGGAACGGCTCGTGACAACGAATCTGGGACCACGTGGTCTTTACCTTTACGGTGGACAATCTCGAAGTCATATTGCTGAACTCGAACAGCCCACCGGGCGATCCGGCCTACGGGATCTTTGATATTATATAACCATTTCAAAGAATAATGATCCGTTATTATAGTAAATTTGGTACCCTCTATGTACGGTCTTAATTTCTCTATGGCAAATAGTACCGCTAGGCACTCCTTTTCTGTGGTGCTGTACTTCCTTTCGGCTCGGTTTAGGGAGCGACTAAGGTAGCAAATAACCCTTTCTTCGCCTTCCTGAACCTGGGAAAGCACCGCACCCAGACCATAGTCTGACGCATCAGTTTGTACAGTAAAAGGGATATCAAAATTTGGACACGATAAAACCGGGGCAGACACGAGAATATTTTTAATGGTGTCAAGAGAGGTCTGACAAGATTCATCCCACACGAATTTCTTATCTTTTCTTAGGAGGGCAGTCATAGGGGCCATTACCGTTGAGAAGTTCTGCACGAAACGCCGGTACCAGGACGCGAGACCTATTATACGTCTGACTTCGGATACCGTGGAAGGTGCGGGAATTCGCATTATGGCTTCAACCTTCTCCGGGTCTACCATAAGACCAGCGGCATTGACTATGTATCCTAGGTATTTCAGTTCGGGCTTACAGAAGTTACATTTCGCTCGATTCAAAGTCAGTCCTGCTTTCGTTATTCGATGTATGACTTCGCGCAAAACTTCAAGGTGTTTGGAGAAAGTTGGAGTACAAACGATGACATCGTCCAGGTATACGAAGACATATTGTTCAAGGTCGATACCAAGGACCCGATCTATGAAACGCTGCCACGTTGCCGGCGCGTTGTGGAGTCCAAATGGCATTCGTTTAAATTGGAATAAACCTCTAGTAGGAACGACAAATGCGGTTAGTGGTCTGGAGTCCTGAGCAACCGGTATCTGCCAGTACGCAGATTTTATATCAAGAGTGGTCAAGTACCGTGCATCGCGGAGTTTATCGAGTGTCGCGCTAATAAATGGTAGAGGGTATGCGTCGGGTAAACTGACCTCATTCAATTTCTTATAATTAACGCAAAATCGATACGAATTATCTGGCTTTTTGACTAATACGATTGGTGATGCCCAGGGAGAATGCGATGGCTCAATAATATCATCCTCAAGCATCTTCTCGAGTTCGGCATTCACATGCTTTTGCAGTGCCGGAGAGAGTGAATAGTGTCGCTGCTTGATAGGCGCTGAGTTTGTACGAATTTCATGCTGTACTATCGTAGTGCATCCTAACTTAGAACCCATGTTCTGAAATGTCGCCTCCACCAGTTCATCCAATTGGTTCCGTTCCGAATCTGTCAAATTATCCCATGATTGTATCGCGTTGACTACCACCTTACTCATACATTCATCCGTCCGAAATGTCCATTGGTTTGAATACAAATCAGGGACGATTTCCATTTGCACCCAAAAATCTATACCCAGGATGAGATAGTGTGGTAACCGCGGGACAATAAGTACCCTGAAAATTTTTACCTGACCTTGAAGTTCAATTGGAATTGCAATACTCCCAATTACGTCACAAGAATCTCCGTTCGCTACGGTGCAGACCTTCGAAGGAGAAACTTCAAGGGAGCAAGAATTTTTCAGTAGGTCCCATCCGGGTCCGCCTACCACTGTCGTGGAACATCCTGAGTCCAATAGACAAAGAAATTCTTTTCCGTATATATTAACCTTCAGGTATGGTCTCGAATCGTTTTTGGCATGGGCCAAGACGAAATCTAGGACGGCTTTGGTTTGTGAAGTGGTCGGATGCGTAGATGCCAGGGTTGAAGACCGACCTACTGCGAACCCCTTTTCCAGTTTTTTGAGCATGACTGACATTCTCTAACGGTAGTATTTTCTCTACCACATTTGAAACAAAATAACCGTCTTTCTTTCGGACATTTCCGAAACCGATGACCTATTTCGTGACAATTCCAACAACTGCCGGAGGATTGTGAAGGTGATTGAAGGTGAGTGAAGGAGGATTGTGAAGAGGATTGTGAAGAGGATTGTGAAGGTGATTGACTCTGAATCGCGTTTAGATTCATGGAGTTTGTTGAATCCGTGTCCACCCATTGAGAACGAGGAGTTTGAACAACTGAGAGTTGAGGGATGTTTGGTGATGCTCCAGCGGGTTTTTTATATCCAAGATCAGGTTCGAGCAACTGCCTAGCATTGGTAGGAGGGGGAATGAAGTTCTGAACTCTTAATGACGTTTCCTCCACTGACCTACATAGTCTGGTTAAAACGGAAAGACTTTTTACTTCCTGAAGAGAAAGTTGTATTTGGAGATAAGGTAGGAGGTTCCTGCGAATCATTTGCACCCTCTTCTCTTCTTCCGGACGACTAGAACCAAGTTTGTTGAAAAGGTTCTCCATAGATACTATATAATTGACCACCTTTTCTCGAGCACCCTGAGTCCTTTTTCGAATTTCTTCCCATAGATCATGTTCGTAATCATATGGTAAGAAATCTTCTTTTAACTTGGCTACCAACTCCTCCCAAGTCGTAAAGTAGTGGGTCCTCCACCATAATAATGCTCCCTTCACAAACAGCTCAGAGGCTGAGAGTAGAAGTTGTTCATGTGACACTCGTCTCGAAACCCGTATTTCCTCAAGCCTTTCTAAAAAATTTGTAACGCTGGACTCCCCGTCGAAGGTAAGTCTCCATCGCGATACGTCGTGGTGAGGTAGGTAATGGTGGGAATCATTGCAACTCCCCTTATTTGTTTGTATCGGTGATAAGTGTAATTCACGCAAGCGCGATTCGAAATTCCTGGTGGAATTCATTGTCGCCAACCGTTCTCTATGTTCTCCATACACCCCACCCGGTATCTCTGATTCGCGTGATCCAGAAAAGGAAGGCGGCCGTCCTGAGACACCAATCGGGTATCGATCCTCAGACTCTTTAAATCGTACCGAATTTTGATTATACTCTCGGACTGTGCTATTGACATTATCTCTTGCCTTACAGGTTTCAGGATTGTTTCGTTCCCATGAATTAGGTTGTGCGGTGGAATTACCTATAGTTGACCACGAAGGACGTAATGATGACCGGGGTCGCGGTACTGGGTTTGAACGTCCTGATCTATCATCATTTGAATCGACTCGAGTCGGTATAGTAAAGTTATTAATAGGTTCGCTACTGATATTTTCACAATATCTCGCACGCGGTACATCCCTAACCTCCGAACACGATGTTGATGCTCGAGTCCCTCCCAACCTCGGATCTGATCCATCTAAATTACTTGCCTGAATCTCTGTCGCATCAGAATGTACAATCAAGGGAATAACTGGGATAAAAGGAGTGGGATCATCGATGATACTCCTATCTGGATCCTCATTCAAGTTTAGAAGATCGTCTGGAAACTCATTTTCCAATGTCTGATGTCGGTTGTCAATCGCCATCAGGTTATCATTTAATGAACCCACCGAATCCATAAGTTGGAGCACACGACATATGAGTGACATTTTTTTTCTTTCTTGCTCTCCATTGTCAATCGGGATCCTTTTAACTCGTGAATTTACATGATTCAGCCGCGAAGTTATACGCTTAAATTCGTTAACTCGATTGGAATTATCAAAATTGTCGATGTCTTGTTCCAGATCAATCAACTTTCTATTACACGTTTCTAATTCAACTACTGGGTCGAAATCAACTTCCACCTGCATATTTGTAGTGATACCTTCGCGTTCACACCTTAGAGCGCCTCTCAGAGTTGTTCTATTTTCATTGACTGTCTTTTGAACCGGGAGACCTCTTATAATTAATTCATATGCTATCTCATCTCCTAATAAACGGTTAACCTCCATTTTTGTATTTCAAGAGACCGTTGACTAGGTTGCAAAATAACCGAACCGTGTAACCTGGTTACACGACCCCCCTCTTTCCCACAAAAACATCGGAGCGAATCCCCACACTAAAAAGTGAATTCAACCCGGTAATTCACAGAAGTATTACTGGACACCCTGTATAAATTGAGACAAAAAAAAAAAACAGTGCCACTATTCCCAAGTGAGCCACCCTGTACAAAATAAACCCAAAAAAATAGGTCGTTTCGGATTCACAAGAAAATTGCGGACCACCCTGTATAAAACTCTGTATAAAAAAAATCAAAAGTTCCAATGAATATAGTAAGTACCTCGGAAATTATTTACAGTTGAGTACCAATCACTTTGTGCACGTCAAACCATGGATGCAATCAAGGTTGCAATCACTTAATGCAATATCAAGGGTTCATCCAGTCCAAAAGTTCAGAAATAGAACATCTATTAATCTAACCCGAAAAACGAACCCCAATAGTCAATATGATATCTGAACAAAGTATGGAGAGAGAAAAATAATGTAGATAATGGCATACAAGATCAATATATATATATATATATATATATATATATATATTTAAAATAACCCGTCTCTTACTCAAAAATTTATTGTTTCTTCCAGACTATCCTATTTTGATCCACTATGTAATGAGTATCCTGAATAAGTTTTTTAAATCCACAAGAAATAATGGTCAATAATTAAAACCAAAAACAACTCCCGAAATTATATCAGAGTCCAAACAATTGAGAAAATTCCATTAAATATTTCCCCCTCGAAGTTGAAATAAAATATTTACATAGAGTTGAACAGTACACTTTTAATCACTGTGTCCAGTGTTCTGTACTTCCCCGGTACCCCTGAATCGCCCTGTATGATTCACAATGACATTCAACCTGCGTCATGCAATAATATGACAGGTGACAGGTGAATGGTGGTGAATTCCAAATTATCAGTTTTTCTTCCAACAGGATCACCCTGTATTTGTTGGCCTCTGTTAAACAAAATGAAACCTTAGTGTAGGTTCAATATATTCGAAATTGGTCACTGGCACTATGCACTAAATCTCTCTCAATATTCAACCTGAAGAGTGATTGTGAACCAATATTATTTTTGTACCAAGCTGACTCAACATCCTGTATACAAAATATGAACCAACCAATAATATATAGGCAAGTATCACTAATTTTGTTTGTTTCTTATGGCAGCATATACTCTGAACATTTTAGTTGCTGGGAAATTGGAAACAATTGAGAATTTCAGAGAAATAATACACCCTGTACACGGCAAAACACCCTTGACACGTTGGGCGCCACTTGTTATAAATTTTTGGGTTTCCCACTTGGTTTATAAACTAGTTTCTCCCAAAGCTCAGTGAAGACGGGGGTAGGAACTTTTTGAGAAGAAAACAACATTTTCTTTATAGTTTTTTGAGGTGTACAGGATGTTTTATTTCCGGAGTAAAACATACAATATCAATGATCCTGATAGAAAGCACTCTTATCATTGAAACTTTCAGCTATTACTGTTATTAGTATCCCTGTTACCATCTGAATTCTTGTAGGCGATTAGAGAATGCCCCCCTTAGATATATATATATATAGCCAAAGTTCACAGAAGTTATTCAATGGTACTGGTTCTATTATGTAAATATATGTTAACAACGTCCCCTATGAGCCCCAAATTGGTCAGGAATACTATTGTCAATGCCCAGAACAGAGTGATACAAGATAATGGAATGGACTTAGCTGGTCGTAGTAGTGATGGTGACAGCTATTGTGAAGTGTCGTGTCGCTACCGCGATAGACAGCTGCCTGATGGTAGGGGCTGCAACTACCCCAGGAGATCCCCACTTTGACCCTTCAATTGGTGTTCCGAAGAACAATCAGCAGGGTGCAGATTCCAGACAGGTGGTGGTTTCGTCGCCCCGAGTGGTGAGGTGGGATCAACTCCCCGAGGGCCCGAGGTATGTACCCCCTTTGTATATGAGGTAGTAATAAAACCAAAAAGGCCTGAAAAGAGGCGGACATCAGAACTATTGGAGTACTGTCTGCACTGGGTTGTCGTAGATGATACACATTGCAGTGAATGGTTCACGAACATATATGATGGAACTGAAAACTTACCGGTGATTTTGGGTGGCCTCAATGTGACTTCCACTGAAGTTATAGTATTCCGATTAAACTTTACGAACTATTCATAAGAAAATCCACACTAGGTGAGAAATTGTTTAGTATACACAATTCGTGATATCTCTTGAAAAGTATCAAAAATTTAAGGACGATTCCGCAGAAGCGTAGTCCAAGTATTTCATTCACATGAAAAAGTTTTCAAAATGGTTCCTATCCATTTTTTGCTCCCGCCGACAGATGCCTAGGGAGTTGCCAATATTCCCCGATTTCACGTTGGGAACACTGAACAAAAATGAGTGGTTTCCACTGAGTACCACCTCGTACCACCGACAGAGTATGATTCGATGTCAAGATTTTTCCGTGAAATACTACCTGAGGGCTAGAATATGTCTAGAAGACTGTTTTACAAGTGCAGCTGAAAGGATTTCCGAAGAGGATGTAATTTAAGAGGGTCTCCTGAGATCGGATATCAGAGCCAAGGTCCAAAGAAAAGAGAAGAGGACTTCAATTTCAACGAATTTGACAAAGTAACCGCTAACTGTCTTCTCCTTCTTCAGGTGATAATTCGAGGTTATGTTGTACAAAACAATGCGAACAATATGACATCTCGTAGAAAAATGTGTCGAGGGTTACAAAAACGAAGGGAACTTCAGGAATATAAATCGAACAGAATATCGTCCATCGCTAATGAATATGGCCACCAACCAGGGTAGGTGCTTGCCCCATCCTGACCATCAAGAATGCAGCTGAAATTAACTTAAAATCAAACATCAGAGGTAGGTTGATTCATGTTTTGTGAAATAGCATCCTAAATGATTATTCTATTTTGTTTCAGATTTCCAAAGAGATTTTGAGCCCAGTGACCAGAATTCGCCTATAAAAGTGCTTGGAATGAAATGTTATTATGCTGTGTACTCAAGGTATGATCCATAATAAACCCTTATTCTGAATAGATAGCTATTTTTGTTCATACTTGTGGGTAAGTGATATCTGTATATGTTTACTCGAGAAAAATCGTAACAATCTGTCCGATCCTGAGAATATATCAGACATACTACATATAATCTTCTAGTAATACTAACAGCTTATGTTATTCCTGGAACAAATGATTTCCCAATGCGAGTACAGAACTTTATCGTATTTAATGTATTTTTTATCGCCAGAATATGAAACTCATATCAAACATTGATGGGCATTTGATTGATTTGAAAGAATACCATTGATATACTCGATAGTGACACATTATACAGGGTGTCCTTAAAAGGTCTTTACAAAAAGCTACCACATATTCTTCAGACCAAAACAATTCGATACAAGCAAACTTACCTCAGTAAAAAGTTGCTTAGTTTGGGCGCTAGACGGCTCTGAAGTTGAAATTTTCAAATCGATTTTGCTTCATAACTTTTGAACGGCTCATGAGATTTTTTTCAAATTTGGTACGTTGGCATAGACTCATCGGGCAATGAAACTCATATCATAATCATAATGAATATCATTCCATGGGCGTAGAACTTGATTTTTTCAGTAAATAAACATCTAAAACTCCTACGCCGATGGAAAAAAAATAGTTTCAATATGAAATCTAAATTATTCAACTCATTCACTACAAAAAAGGTACTCTTGACAAAAGTCGATTCCTCTCATGGTTTCGACAAAATTTTAATTTTAGTGATTTAGAGCATAATTAATAATAAAACGATTAACAGATATTTCATAAAAATTGTTCAAAATGTTCACCATTTTCACGTATACAAAGATTTATACGACGCAAAAAGTTGAGATGTACTTTTTGCATAGGTTATTTCTATTGAAAATAAGTAGCACTGAAGACTATTATTATCTGCTCGAAAACAGTGATATTCACATTCTTGGTTTCCATAGTTTCATCTGTGTTGATTTGTCGAGTTTTATTGACGTTGATTGTTGATATCGGACTTTTCTGATTTATCATGGCCGTACAATACACCAATGAAGAATACACCGATATGTTATTGGTATTCGGATATTGTCAGGGAAATGGTCGAGAGAGTGTGAGGGTGTATTCGGCAAGGTTTCCAAATCGTCGCGTACCAAGCCACCCAACCTTTGCTGCAGTTGAGAGACGTCTTCGGGAGACCGGTCATTTTGCTCCTAGAACTGGTAATTATGGAAGACAGCGTTATGTAAGGATTCCCGAAGTCGAAGTAGAAATTTTAGACCGTATTGAAGAAAATCCAGAATTGAGTACTAGACGGATAAGTAATGAACTAGAAGTTTCTAGGAATGCCGTTCATGAAGTACTAAGAGAACAATTATTATACCCATACCACAAGACGCCAGTTCAAGATTTATTAATCCATGATTCACAAAGTCGTCTGATGTTCTGTAGGTTCATTAATTTGCAAAGAGAAATGAATCTGAACTTTGGAAAGAATATTTTGTTCACTGATGAAGCCTGTTTCACGAGAAGAGGAATAACTAATTTTCATAATGAACACGTTTATGCAATTGAAAATCCTCATTCCATTAAAATAAACCATTTTCAACACGAATTCAAAATCAACGTTTGGGCTGGAATAATAGGAAATTTTATAATTGGTCCTGTCATACTTCCACAAAGATTAACAGGAGACATGTATTAACAACATCTACGAAATACGTTGCCAAATTTGTTGGAAGATTTACCACTCCAACATCCGGTAGATATGTGGTTTATGCACGATGGAGCTCCACCACATTTTTCGGTGGATGTTAGGAATTTTTTAAACCAACAGTACCCAGACAGATGGATAGGTAGAGGTAATGATGCACCCGTGAATTGGCCACCACGTTCTCCAGACTTAACACCGATGGATTATTTTGTATGGGGTTATCTCAAGTCTACGGTTTACAAGACCCCTGTGAATACTGTAGAACAATTATGGCAACGTATCCAACAGGCGACGAATAATCTTACAGGCGATGAAGAAGTTATGCAAAGAGTACATTTCAACTTTTTGCGTCGTATAAATCTTTGTATACGTGAAAATGGTGAACATTTTGAACAATTTTTATGAAATATCTGTTAATCGTTTTATTATTAATTATGCTCTAAATCACTAAAATTAAAATTTTGTCGAAACCATGAGAGGAATCGACTTTTGTCAAGAGTACCTTTTTTGTAGTGAATGAGTTGAATAATTTAGATTTCATATTGAAACTAATTTTTTTCCATTGGCGTAGGAGTTTTAGATGTTTATTTACTGAAAAAATCAAGTTCTACGCCCATGGAATGATATTCATTATGATTATGATATGAGTTTCATTGCCCGATGAGTCTATGCCAACGTACCAAATTTGAAAAAAATCTCATGAGCCGTTCAAAAGTTATGAAGCAAAATCGATTTGAAAATTTCAACTTCAGAGCCGTCTAGCGCCCAAACTAAGCAACTTTTTACTGAGGTAAGTTTGCTTGTATCGAATTGTTTTGGTCTGAAGAATATGTGGTAGCTTTTTGTAAAGACCTTTTAAGGACACCCTGTATATAAAAGATACTGTGTTTGCTCCATAGAGTGAAAGTTGTTTCTCCTATACATTTATACTATAATTCGAACAATGTATCATCATTCCGAAGAAACATGACCGTCAAAGTTATAAACTTCAGAATGATGATACTGACTGTTCTGCTTACAACATTACTCCTCTACATTCAATCTCAACAATTCCACTGTAAGCGGGAGGAGCCGAATTGTACCGAAACGGCGTATTTGTATGCTACCCCGGCAACGGGCGCGTTCATTCCTGTTGCGAAATGATTGCGAAGGCTAAGAAACTGAAAATCAGAAAGATCACAGGTTTTAACAAGCTGAAAACATTATTCAAAACAAGTGGAATTCTGCAAGTGAGACGATTAGGAAAGAAATGCATTGGTAAGTGCCCGCACACTTATATTTCAATAATGCTGAACATACTGAGCATTTCTCACATATTGTGACAGGGTTGTGATGTTTGAATCTCTATTCACTATTGAATTATTTCTCATGAAGTCCAGTTCAGATTTATATTGCGAATTTTCAGAATAGGTTGAAGTTTCAATACAATTTTTCAATAATTCCTGACCACGTTAATCTTATACATACTGAATACTGAATCATTTTTACAGGTGACCAGGTCACGTTCGAAAAATTTGTGTTGCTAAATTCGAAAATGTGAAGAACCACAGATTTGTTGGAGGGATAGATAATTTTTAACGACCTTGTGAGAATCATTCAAACGTTAGTGGAACTAAGGTATTATATGTAATGTATAGAACATTCCTAGTTGAGAATCAATCTAAAAACAGTGAATATTCTGACGGAGTGGCCTTGTTATGAACATCATATGGGAAGTACTTTGGTTAGTTTTCATCATTGATTGACAATAGATTTTATGCCATGATGTTCTGTTGTTCTTGTTGATTTGCAGATACATTTAGATTTTGAAAATATCTACCCGAGGGCTGCTAAAATAAGCGCTAAATGGAGCTTATTTGTGAACATTGTTTTGGACCTTTTCAAAAGAGAATTGAGGGACAAAAATTGTGAAGCGGTTCTTGGAAATCAGATGATGGAACTGTCTCCGAATGTATAGTTTTCTCATATTATATTCATATATATACATTGAAAAATTTTACGAAGAGAAAAATATTTTAATTGTGTTGAGAACGGGAGCAGATTCGTTCCCGAAACGTCCACCAAGATAAGTAGAGGTTTTATTCTTATTGAATATATTTGTATTTCCAAATTTTTTCAAAAACAAGGTGTCACTGACCAATAGAGAATTCCTCTTTTAAGTATCTAAAGGTTTAATTTCAAGCGCAGTGACATTTTGGGGCAGATCCCAGATCTGTCCTTACTACAAATATATTACAATAATTTTCAATAACTTCTACTCTATTTTTTAGAAACGAGGAGAGAAAATCTCATGAAAAGCTGAAAAATGAATGTACCACCTCCTCGAAGAACTTACAGACAGTATATATACGAGTATATCCTATTGGGAATGCTTTCGAACTGTATCCAAGCTTTCGGAATATTATATTTCTATCATTGGAGAGACTACAAATTTCATCATATTGTAGTCATGTATGGTCATGTGGTTTCCCTCAACATGGAAATGAAGTATGTATTCCGAAAGCATGGATAGAAAAACAAAGGGTATCAAAACAGGGCCGAAATTGGGTAGAAAAAGTACTTTTTGCAAAGATGATGAGGACACTATGGCCACAAGAATAAAATTCATGGCCAATTTATTTTATGGTTTATCACCACAGGAGGTGAGACGCCTTGCATACGAATTTGCAGATTCGAATGGCATTCGACACAATTTCTGCAGAATACGAAAACTTGCAGGAAAAGATTGGTTCTATAATTTTTTGAAGAGAAATCCAACAGTGAGTGTAAGAAAACCAGAAGCGACCAGCCTCAATCGTGTCACAGGATTTAACAGGCAGGAAGTGAAATTGTTCTATGACAATTTGGAATCTTTGATGTCCAAATTCGAATTTGAACCTAGTAACATCTACAATGTAGATGAATCGGGCATATCGACCGTTCAAGATCCAGGAACTGTTGTCGCAGCAAAAGGAAAAAAAAACGTGTTGGATCTGTTACTAGTTGGGAACGGGGAAAACAGTAACAGTTATATGCGCGATGAGTGCTGTAGGAACTTATATTCCTCCGATGTTCATTTTCCCAAGGAAGAGGATGACACCTCTTCTTTCAAAAGCTGGTCCTCCTCGTGCAATATATCACTGCTCCCACAATGGAAGGTCAAATGAATTTCTTCTTGTGGAGTGGCTTGGACATTTCATCAAACATTCGAGAGCTAGCTCAGAAAATCGTGTGTTGTTGATATTAGACAACCATGGGAGTCACATAACTTTGGAAGCTTATAACTTATGCAGAGAAAACGGCATCTCAATGTTGTCTCTTCCCCCTCACGGATCCCACAGGATGCAACCATTAGATGTCACATTTTACGGACCTTTGAAAGCTTCATTCCGCCGAGAATGTGATCTCTTTATGAAGAGTCATGCTTTACTGAGAATCACTCCATATGACCTGGCGTGTCTGTTCAATAAGGCTTATTCCAGAGTTGTAACAATGTCCATTGGTGTTTATGGATTCCAGTCAACTGGGATATATCCTATGAACCCGAATGTATTCACGGATGAGGATTTATTAGCTCCAGATACTTTCAATGAAAACAATAATATTGTTATGCCCGTTGTAGAAAATATGTCAACACCGAAACATGCTCATAATGCTGTTCAGCTCAAATCGACTCATGCCCCTAATGTTTTGCAACCAATTACTGACAATAATTCTAATTTCAGTCGAGCTGAAATATTATTGAATCAGCCAGGACCTTCTTGTTCTAAGAGTGACACAAAAGTTCTGAATTCTCATCCTGACTCTGAATCATCTGAAAGTCCGCTACCTTGTAGCTCAACTTCTTCAGAAGGTTCGAGGAATTCAACCAAAGGAAAAACATTAGATGAGCTGATTCCAATTCCACGTATTTCTATCAATTCTATTTCTATCCCCTACCTACATAAGTGTTAATCTAGTACATACTATCTTCCTGTTTCCTGTGTACCATTCCATGTAAAATGTCATTTGACGGATGTACGTCATTGACTCGATTGTGGCCGGGCATGTGATGTCGACGTGCTGAACGTTTGTATATGTTCTCAATATGGATAGCCATTTTTGTAATTCTTGGTGTGGACGTTCTTAATAAAGATATGAACATTACGTTGTCCACGTTATAACATTATATATTTTCAATAATCATTCATTACTTGAAGCAAACCATCGAATACTATTTCTCAACATCATCATATCTCCCTCCCATTGATTCGATTGAGTATCGAGTGCCAGTTCAGTCCAGTCCAGGGAACTACAGGATCCAGAACCTCATATAAGGAAAATTCAGATAGACCGGAAGATCTACTCACCAGGTATCAAGTGGCACCAAGTTTCCATTAATATTTCAAAATACAGTCCATTTTCAACATCTCACTACGTGTACTGTGTGGATATTTCGATAATAAATGAATACAGGGTAATCAGAAACTAACGTTGGGAACTTCTTTGGAAAAATCGTTTGAAGTTATTTTTTTTTTCAAATAGAAACCCTCTATTTTTATGAATTCATATCATTCATAACTGAAAATGAGAGTTACATTGCAAAGGATTGTCTATTCCAAAAATTTGTAGTTTCCGAAATAATGGGTGAAGTGTCTCGGAAATATCATTGCAAACAATCTGCCGGCTCTTTCAAATCATCCAAATAGAGATTACTTGGATATATACATTATTCATGGTGAATCTGATGTAATGGGGATATCTTAAGAACTTTCTGCACGTGTAGCACGAACATTTTCCAAAACTGGTCTTCTGAAGGAAAAGAGGATTTTGAATATGAGTGTTTATCACCAGTCTCGGAACTGAATCGTCATCATTGTTCATTGAAGATCAAAGAATTGCATTTGATCAACGTATTATGTTAGCACATCCTGTAGCTCGAGCAATTGTTCGCTGGAAAGCGTCGAGAAATAGATGGTGAATGGTGATGATGGTGCACAGGCACCCGATATTCTGGCAAGCCCGAGGTGTCTGTGTTGTTAATAAGATTTCACGGGCCAGGAAATATTCTGATGTCTATGCCTGGATGACTCCATTATGCTATAACTACGAATTCTTCCGGAAGTATAACGAACGATTTCAGTTGTCGGATAACTTCTGCTGGATGCTAAAATGAGGGTTCATGCGATCTAATTCAGTATGATAACTCTTCGTCTCAGAGTAATGCGTTGGCAAATAACGATTATTCACCTTCGCGAGCACAGAATCATTCTAAATGTTGTATTAACATCCATGGCCGCTGAGTTACTGCTGTTTGTGGAAGCATAAATATAGTTCAACGACTTTGTTTTCTGCTGTAGCAGAAACAATTGAATCAGCTTGGCACTCAAACTTTATGGAGATAACAAAGTCATTAATTCTCATATTTATTTAACTTTTAACGCAACTTTGAATTGAAATCTTGCAAACTTCTGCATGCGCTCATCTCAAGTATATCACGGGAAACCACATTCAGTTTTGTACATTCATCATTAGATTGATTATTGATTACGAGAGTTTCAAATCTCACTCAAGCATTACTGGAATTTCATTATCAACATCTAGTCATACGACTCTATCGCACCATTTCCGCGATTGGAAATATTTGCGGAAAAAGAAGTAGATAAGTAGAGTAGATTATTCCGTCATGATTGATACATCAATATTGAAAATTTTTGGCCGGCGGACGTCATTGCTCCATTGTTTTGGTAAAGAAAGATGTTGTGTGAGTTGGTGAACAACTTCCACTCATCGCGACTTTCAAATCATCATTGCCTAGAAAAATACAGACCTGCATCTCACACACTATCACAATTTCCGAAATTTTTCTCAATGCATTCGCATCACTTTCATAAAATATCAACTGAAAGGAATACACACATCCAATTCATCATCAGAAACTCATAGACTTTCATGGGATCAATTCATGTTACTTTCAAGTATTCAGACTCATCCTCCTATTGTTTCATCACAATATCATTCTTGACGATGATGAAAAGATATTTCGTTCAATTTAAAAAAATTGAGTGTACTAAGGGACGTTTGTAACCATAAGGATATGACATTAAGACATTCTTCCATCTCTCTATTTTTCCTCATATTTCATTCCATTTCGATCTGAACCGAGAGTGAGTACTCAACTATGCTGGCCCATATCACTTTTACGCGATTTTTATTGCATTTCATACATACCTTGACTTTCAACTCGATATTGTAGAAATATCTATAGAAATCTGATGTGGAGAACTTTCCCGCTGAGAAATCTGTGTTTTGCAGGAAGAACAAAGAAGACAAGTACACCACTTAGCTCGTAAATGGAATATTCCCGTAAGCCAAGAGACAAAAACCGGGCGCGTTTTCATTCATGCATCCCTACAGTATCTTCGCACGGCAATTACTCCTGATGGGAGAGAAGGAAAGCGTCTTGCTGCCACCTCGAATTAGGGAAATTGCTAAGGAAGCGAATGATGATCCACGAAGTATAGACAAGCTCTGTTGCGATAGCAAACTGCGATGTTTCTTTTACAGGTGACGTTTCTGATTTTGCTGCTGGAAGAGTGTCGACTCATTGACATTTCCATCGCTGGCTGGCGAGAAAATGCGCTGGAAAGGCAGAAGAAAAACCGAATTCGTGTGTAGGCAAAAAAGCATTATCTCTCTAGCATGGCCAACAAAAAAAGGGAATATTGGAGACCTATTCGTGTGGAGGAAAGTTGATGCTGATACCAATGAATAAGAGCAAATTGTGTTTGGTCGTAATGATCTTAGCAATTGGAATCTCACACGGAAGAGCATGTTCGATAATATAAAGAGCTCTCATTTAGTCTTCAACACCTCACAACTGGACTAAGCCCAAGCCAAAGGTCTCGAGTGAATGATTATCTTTCAGTTCTGATTAGCTTATCAACTTCGGTGAGCATGATTGGTTGCATATAGTATTCCTAAGGAAGGGTAAGATATGAAATCGGAAATAATGGTACGGTGCTGGGGCTCCTCCAAATCTTGCTTGAGAGATGAGTTTTTCTACTCGTCATGAACTACTGCACTTTTTCTGAAATTCGGCCATTCGCTAGCATCTGCACCTGAGATTCTGCGAATATTATCGTAACATTTGTTTCTGGAGAATGAACTCTGAAATGCAAGTATAAGCTCTTTCATATGTATTCATTAAATGGTGAGTACGTCATGAGGGATGCATGATTATTGCAAATTGTTCATCTAATTCCATGAAATGGAAGTATTCGTCTATTGCAACAAGTGATATCTGTGGTAAGCATGGTTGGTAAGGCAAGGGTAAGGTAAGGGCCCTGCAAATCTTTGTTTTGTTCTTGTTTGAGAGATAAGGATTCTATTATCTAAGATATAAGTTTTTCTAGTCGTCATGAACTGAAGCACTCTTTTTGAAATTCTGCCATTTGCTAGCATCTGCACCTGAGATTCTGCGAATATTATCGTAACATTGTCATTTGGTGTTCGGTCACTCTTTTAGGTTAGTCTGAGCTGTATGATTACTGTTGTAACCCTCCTTGCATGTGCCGGTACCATTATATTTGTTCATCACTCTCTTAGAGACAAATTGGAGTCGGGTTCGCCATACTAGGTGTGAATTATTATCTGGCCATCTCTCAGCTTCACACCACGAACCAGCTGTTTCAGCACATCTTGGCGCCCAACGTGGGGCTGAGTTTTTTTTTTTCTTGGAAAAATTGGAAAAACCAAATCCATACAATTCACGAACTAGTTGGCGATTGGATTACGAGATCTGGCATGATGATGGAAGTAGGCCGAACAGATGTGAAAATTCAGCAGACAATCCTGGTATGAATTTTACAAATATTTCTGACAGTAGAAATTGAGACAGTCGTGAAGCAGTGCCTAAAAATCTGAAAGATATAAGCAAATTATCAACAATGAACATGGCAATGAACTGGCAGTATTCATGCGCTAGAAAACCGCACATTTACGGAACCTCCAAGACCAGCAGTAAATTTTTCAATACCTCCAATAGTTAAAAATGCAAGAAGTGCGATAAATATTGGTTGTGATTTTCTGCGTTTCAATAGTGTAAATAATGTGTTGTTTTGTGGAAATCTTGAACAAATACAAGCTGATCTTTTCAGATATTCCTGGTCTTACAAGTATGTTATGAAATGAAAGTGGAGGAAACCATTGAGAAAATGCTGTCCTGGCGAGTCATAGACCGCTGTTCCTGGAATCATGGAACCAGACTATGAATTACCCCGGCCAATTCGAGAAATTTTGAAGCTCATGTCTGGGAAACGATTGATGAGTTCCCTTGTCCTCACGCATGGGTATTCGCAATGTCCAATAAAGGAAAAGGAAAGACAATATACAGGATTTATGATCGGTAAAGAAACATACAGATTTCGATGTCTTCCAATTGGTTTGAAGAATTCAACCAGTTCGTTCACTCGATGTATGGACACTGTACTTGGTACAGCGTTCAAAGATTTTGTTGTTACCTATGTTGATGATGTTCTGGTCATGTCCAAGGATCCTGATGAACATTTGTCACTGGTATCCAAAAGACTTGCTTATGCTGGATTGACACTGATATTAAAGGAATGTCATTTCTTCAGATCAATAATCTCATATCTAGGTTACATCCTTACTTCTGATTGATTGAAAGCTCGTGATTCCAGAATTCAAGCCATCAATGATTACAAACGTCCGTCGAATGCAAAAGGAGTGCAAAAGTTTCTGGGTTTATTTCAGTATGATGGAATATTTACCCCTCATTTTGCTGAAATTTCTTCACCACTCAGCAAACTGAGAAAAAAGGTGTCCTGGAACTGGGGACAACTAGAAGAAAGTGCTTTTGATAATGTGAAGGAGAAGTTGGAGGAAAACATACTATTAAATCATCCGGATCCTAATTTACCTTGGTGTGTTTCAATTGATGCAAGTGATGAAGGCATTGCAGCTGTTCTGTTCCAGATTGTGTGTCTGGTTATGCAACTCAAAATGCAACTGTCTGGTTATACAACCCAAAATTCACCATCTCTGTTCCCGCTCACCGCATTTTTTGGTGCAGAGCAGTGTTGCATATGCTATTACTATAGTAATAGTTCTATTACTATTCATCTATTACGCTATCACGTAAGCTCTTGAAAAATGCGAATTCTATTACTATTCAACCAAAACATCATCAACGGGCGTAATTAAGTCAGATATCCCTGAGATGGAACAACGATGAAAGATGTGCAACTACCGAAATTAAAAGTTCTATGCATGCGATATGAATCAGGGACTAAATGTGAATATTGACATTTGACTGATTTGACAAATTTTACATGTATTTTTGGATTTCCCTGGTTTCCCGTGCGAAAAAGATGACCCACTGAACTGACCTAGACCTAGTCACCAAGACTCTAGATGAGTCTAGAGAATTTTCATCATTAACATTAAGAATATGATGAAATTCCTTCAGAATCTTGACCCCACTGTTGTTTTATCAGGAGAAGTCACATCAATTGTCAGCATTGTGAATCATTTTCCCATTCTTTTCAATCCAGAGGAGTTGAATTCTGAATGGAGACAACTACCTGACATAGAGGAATTGAAATCCCTTAAGAAATCTGATTTATGCTAATTTTCGAGTGCAGTGTTCCAAACGAAAAATGGAATGGATGCATTGATGTTTCCGAATATAACCTTATTAGTTAAAAAATTACTTTCTTTACCACACTGATCGGCAGCAGCCGAGAGGATATCTTCTCAATTAAATTTGATTAAATCAAAGATGAGGAATAAACTCATGGTAAAGACTTGCGATGAACTGAAACATGTTGCGCCACCTTCGGTGCCGCCAGTTTCATCCCACTCTTGGCGAAAACAACGGCTCGAGCCTCGAGAGGTTTATGCGTGCCACGAGACTCGACAAGTGTTATTCCAGGGTGTACAGTTGTACAGAAAGCTGTACATTTGAATGTTGAACTATACCAAGGCAATGCAATCAAAAAAACTGTACAAAACTGTACAATTTGACAATTATTCGATATTGAGTTTGTGTAGTTGAGTTCCACACGTGGACAAAAAAAATCACATCAAATTACCAAAAAATGTATGTTTCTTGTTTCGTGATTCCGTGAGACTACTTTCGTGTTTTGTACTCACTCTCTACTCTATGCTCTATGATTTATGTCATGTCTTCGGTCAGCACAGCGGGAGGGAAACGTTACTCGTCATAGCGAAGCTGCCAAGTGGCACAGTATCAATATCAACATCAGCTTTGCTTTGATAATACAAAAATACGAGATAAAATACGACATATTATTGATAATATATATAATGCCAGATACGGGCTAGGAGCCACTCGAAAAAATGGATAAGTAAGTTTATTAAAAAGAAAATAATAGTAAATAACGAAAATCAAATTTCATAGGTTCATGAATAAAACTGCACCATCAACTTCTAGTGCTTCTAGTGGACATCAAACTGAGACTACTAATGATACTGAAACGGACGTTAATAATTCGTCTGAGACTAAAACGAATAATACAACTAGTCATCATAATTCACAGAGTGATAGTGATCAAACTAGTCAGCAATTTCAGCATATATTTTATCATTATTATCATTTTATATTCTTGACTTTGAAGTCATATTGCCTATGCGACTTGCCATAAATGTTTTATGTACATAACATGGTCAAATAAAATATACTATACTATACTATACTATTCTGAATGCCAAAGAAGAAAGAGTACATAGTCGCATTGAAAAAAAAGTATATATACCAAACCCTGAAAAACTTTCCAAATTTTATGATTGGATTGATCCTGGAAGAAACATACCTTTTTGTAAATTGTGCAATACCACTATGAAAGGTGGGAAATTTCATTTAAAGAGACATGAAAGTAAGAACTCACATATCAAGCATGTTGAGACTGCAAAAAAATGTGTGCAAATAACTGAGGCATTTAATCCACAAGTACAAAAAAAATTCAGCTAGTTAAAGAAGCAGAATCGAGAATGTGTGCATTCATTTGTGATGAAAATTTGGCATTGTTATTGATGGATAGCTTGCCCTCCTTCAATAAAGCTATTCATCCTGATTCAAGAATAGCACACATTGTGCATATGAAAAGAAAGAAGTCAATTGATTGTTGGGGTTATGGCTCCTGCATTTAGAAAAGAACTATACCTTAATTTGGAAAATGAATATTTTTCTATCATTATTGATGAGACAACTGATGTCAGTACAAAAAAATCACTTACAGTCATTGTACGTTACTGGAAAGATGGCAGAGTGCAAGATAGGTTTTTAAACCTAGTTGAGGTCACTTCATCTACTGCTGAGTCACTGTTTTTATGCAGCGATGAAATTATTACAGGATGGTGATATTCCAATCAATAGAATTATTGGCTATGGTGCTGATAATGCGAGCACCATGATGGGAAATTTAAATGGTGTTAGAGCTAGGTTTCACGAAATTTTGCCTCATATTTACATTCAAGGATGTTCTTGTCATTCTTTGCATCTATGTGCTTCTGCTGCAGCAAATGAGTTGCCTGGGACAGTAGAACAGTTCACCAGAGATGTATATAGTTATTTCTCACAAAGTAATAAGAGATTAGAGGAACTCAAAGAGTGTCAAATTTTTGCAGATGAGAAACCAAGAAATGCTTCATCCAATTCAGACAAGATGGTTGTCACTGAAGGTTGGAAAATATATAATTTTTTTTATTTTTAAAAAATTGTTGATATTTTAGGCTGTGGTGGATAGAATCCTAGAACATTGGAATTCTTTGAAAGAGCAGCCTTAGAGGAGAACTTGCCAAACGCAAGATCAATCTTGAGTGCATTGAATGATAATGTTTTCAAATTGTATCTACTATTTCTAGTCTATGTGTTAGACTTAGTTACAGAAGTCAATATTGAGTTGCAATCTGAAGCATCTAAGCTACCTATCATACTCAATAGAATTGAAACTTCGTACAAAACTATTTTGAGATGTTTCATCAAAAGTGATGTGAGAAAAGAGAATGATTTCAAAGTGATCAATATAAATAATCCAACAAATTATTTAGAAATAAAAAAGATTTATATAGGTGCCAAATCTGAGATTTTTCTCAAGTCACCAAATTTTCACACTGCTAAGGAAGATTTACATAATGTTTACCTTCGTGTGTTAGAATTTTATGTTGAGTTATGCAAACAGATAAAAAAAGATTCAATTTTCATGATGAATATTTGAAATTTGCAGCATATTTTAACCCTGATGTGGCCCTCTCAGGGGAAATATTATCAATAGCTGAGTTCACTTCATTATTTCTAAATATTGAACTAGATATAGAAGCTGCCAATATTGAGTGGCAGATGTTGAGTGACATCCATCTGAATACAAGATTTGTTGATTAAATGAATTTAGTGGATTTCTGGAAAAATGTATCGGAGCAAAAAAATTTTCATGGCAATAAGATGTTTCCAAATTTGATGATCATTGTCAAAATAATATTATCATTGCCACACTCCTCAGCTGCTGCTGAGCGAAGTTTCTCTCAATTGTCCCTGATTGAAACGTCAATAAGAAATAAATTATTAATAAGAACTTGTGCATTAATTTTATCTATAAAAGATAAAATGAACCAAATTCCTGGCGGATCTCTAATATGGAGGCCTGATAAAACATGTACCAAGTACAATGAAAATACATTGATTTCAATTAACGTAGATGCGATAGTGGTAACACAAACTATAGGTTACCAGTTCCGTCTTCGAACAATGATAATGCAAGTCGAAATGAATCTCTTGAATCACCGTCGCAATCTTTCATCTCTTATTCAGTCAAGACAAGAAATAATCAGGTCATTTTATCGACAGCTATTATTCACATTTCAGACGTTCATAATACACAAATAAAATGTCGAGCTCTACTAGATTCTGGTTCACAGAGTAATTTCACTACTGCAGATTTAGCTAGAAAACTCAACATCACATCAACAAAAATTGATTCACCAGTTTGTGAAATTGATCGAGCATAATTGAGAAAAACATCAAAATGTAATGCACAAATATATTCAGATCATATTTTTTCGTCTGA
Organism: Gastrophysa polygoni; assembly: GCA_963576655.1. Taxonomy (NCBI): domain Eukaryota; kingdom Metazoa; phylum Arthropoda; class Insecta; order Coleoptera; family Chrysomelidae; genus Gastrophysa; species Gastrophysa polygoni. Next base: position 2,356,778 of record OY755092.1, read on the forward strand.
CCTATCATTTCTCATAATCGACAATATAACTTCAAATGTTCCACAATTCATTCAATCCATTAGATCTTGAAATTCCAAGTGAAATCACATTGGCCGATCCAGAATTCCACATTTCTTACAAGGTTGACATTTTGTTAGGAGCTTCAATATTTTTTGATTTATTAGCTCAAGGTCAATTCAAATTAGGGGCTCATAAACCAATACTCTAAAATACCTGTCATGGCTAGATTGTCGCCGGCACAATGACCTTGAACAGTTTCAGGCCACAAAACACATGTCACCTATCAGTTGATGATTTGCTTATCAATGAGCAATTAGAAAAATTCTGGAATATTGAAAATATCACTGATTCATGCAGCAAATCATCTCATGAAGAATTAGAACGCGAAGTACATTTTCGTGAAAACTTTTTCAGAGATGACACAGGTCGATTTGTCGTCAAATTGCCGTTAAAAGAAACATATCAAGGTCTAGGATATTCATTTCACAATGCAGTCTCTAGACTGAATTCTCTAGGAGGACTTTCAAAGAATTCAAATCTACGCAAACGATATAAGGATTTCCTCCAGAGAAGAAATTTGAGAAAATGGGACATATGACAAAAATAGATGCATCGCTCGACTACAATACCAACGTTGAATATTACTTACCTCATCACCATTCCCTGATAAAGGATACTAGCAGCCCAACGCAATTACGTGTAGTTTTCGACGGAATCGCAAAAACTTCCTCGAATTTATCATTGAATGATGTACTAAAGGTCGCTCCAACAATTGAGAAGGACTTGATTGTCATTATCTTGCGCATGAGAATTCACACAATAATAGTTACAGCAGGCAATTCAAGGTAATCTTTAGCGCTGAAGATTTATCCGAAATTATCCAACTCAAAAGAGACGTTCATGGCATTTCACCAAATTCTGGTCTTGAACTTCTTTTTTTTCATCTGTGGACAACACGAAAGAGAAACCTATAATGTTCAAGGAACATTGTGTTAGCCAGCGGTGGAATTTTGGGAGATAAGGAAGGTGTTGGAATTTTTCTTGAAAGTTTGGAGGTTGTAAGCATCAGGAACTAGGCAAAGAATTCCACAACTTTGCCGTTCTATCGAGGAATGATGCTTGGTATAGCGATGTTCGATAGGTCTCTAGCCTGACAGGAGTGACCAGCTTGAGCTCGTCTGGTTTGTCTACTAGGAATCGCGCGTGGTGGCATAATAGATGATATCTCCGTTGAGCACCGACCATGGAAGTACGTATAAAAAAGGCAGAGATCGCCGACCTTTCTACGATGATCTAGAAAGGTAAATTATTTGGTGAGTGTTGTATCATCGACTAGGCGAATGAATTGAATCCAAGATCTTTAGCGTATGTTTGGGGGCTGAGCTTAAAACATGTGAACAGTACTCCAGGACAGGTCGAATTTGTGCTTTGTAGATCATAAGCAGTTGGTGGGATGTATCTCTTCGCAAGGAATATAAAACCAAGTTTTTGTGAAGCAGTTTTCGCGATGGACCTCACATGATCGTGCCATGAGAGAGCTCTGTTGGTGGTGACACCCAGCATGGAAATTGACGACCTCATAGGAACAGTCATACCCGACATCATCAAATTGGGCATTGTGTGATCAGCCTTCTTGGTGAACATATAAACTTGATTTTTAGTTGCATTGAACTGTACTAGATTCTCAGATCATCCCCATTTCAGGATTCTTGTCAGATCCTCAGTTGAAGCATCGACCTGTCATCGCCTTGCACCTCTAGCCTCGTTGGATGATATAGGGGCTCTAGAGGAAGAGGCGGAATGAAGTGTACTATCATCCACAAAGCTATGAACTGGTCACATTCAACAAATCATTGATGTGGAGCAAGAACAAAGTTGGTGCCAAGACAGAGCTTTGTGGAACACCAGCACTGATCATCATTGTATCAGACAAGACCCCGTCTACCACCACGTAGAGTGATCTATCTGCAAGAAAACTCGATAGTAAAAGACACAGTTGGGGTGGCAAACCATATGACGGAAGTTTCGCTAGGAGGCCTTGGTGCGAAACTCGGTCAAATGCTTTGGAGATATCCAAGGCTACAGCCAGAGACTCCACATGTCTATCAATTGACACCTGCCACTTATGTGTCACATAGGCAAGCAGGTCTCCTGTTGGCCTCTGGTGACGAGAGCCATATTGCCGGTCGTTCATGATTCTTGAGCTCTTTAGATATCGGATGAGCTCGATGTTGATTGCTTTTTCACAGATGGTAGTGCAATCGGTCTATAGTTGTTAGGGAGGGTTTTCTTGCCTTTCTTTGGAATCGGTTAGACCCTAGCTTTCTCCCAGTTAGAAAGAAATACGCCGAGTTTGTACGAAAGGGTGAACAACCTGCAAAGAACTGGTGTTAGTTCTGGGGCACATTTCTTGAGAACAATAGGCGGTATTCCGTCAGGCCCCATAGCCTTCCCAACGTTGAGGCTAAGCAGAATGTGTCTAATTGTGCGTTGCCGGAAGACAATTTCTGGCATACGGTTATCGATGGTAGCGATTTTAGGAAGTTCCTGGCCTCGTGGATCCAAGGTAGAATTGTCTGCAAACATTTTGGCGAAGGTGTTGGCCTTTTCATGAGGTGTTATAGCGAATGTATTATCATCCTTTGTGAGCTGAGGAAATGAGCTAGAAGGGAAATTTCGCTCGATTTCCTTGGCAAAGGTCCGAAATGAACGGGAACCATTTGGACACTCCATGAACTTTGATCTTATCTTTGTGTTGTGTGCCTCTTTAAAATCATCTATTGTTGGACTGAATGTATTCCTGGCTGCAACATATTCAGCTCTAGTTTGCGGGCTTGGGTTTCTGCGCCAATGACGGTATGCTGCTTGCTTCAGAGCGACGACCCTAGAACAGGTTCTATTGAACCATGGTTCACCAGTGGTTCGTGATTTGGTGCTATGTGGTATGTAAGTTTCCATTCCCAGCATGATGATTTTCGAAATCTCTTCAGCACATTGCGTACGATCTCCCGATTCAAAACACATTCTCCTCCAAGAAAACTCAGAAAAAAACATGCGAAGGCCATCCCAGTCGGCTGAATCGTAATGCCAAACAGTGCGTGGGGGTTTTGGACTGGTTCGCGGAGTGAGATGTGATATCGTAGAGATGAGTGTGTGGTCTGAGTTTCCTAGTGGTGCACAGACTTTCACTCTATACGGTTCAGGATTGTTAGTGAGGAATAGGTCGAGCGTATTGGCATAATGATTGCTGATATCAGGGATCCGAGTAGGTTCATTTATCAGTTGCTCAAGACCATAGGTGATAGCGAAAGCCTCAGCCAGACGTCCTGCGTCGTCTGTTTTGTTCGAGAATTTGAGCCAGGTGGAGTTGTGGACATTGAAATCCCCCATGATGATGATTTCAGTTGCTGGGTGATTCTTCGTAAGTGAGTCTCAAATAAACCCGGAGTAATTGAAAATGATCAAACCAAATCATGCAACATGCTCTAATTTTCACATCAAAGATAACAAAGGAAGCATAACTTTGGGAATCACATGGAATCCCCGAAATGATACATTCAAATATGCTATAGCCCTTAAGCCTTATTCAGAGATTACAAAACGCAATATTTCATCAAATGTGGCTCAAATCTTCGACCCATTGGGTTTGATTAGTCCAGTCATTATCAATGCAAAATTAATATTGCAAAAATTATGGCAAATTCAGTGTATGCCAGAAGTTCCCAAACTGTGCGCCGCGAGCTAGTGCCAGGTGCGCCGCCGTTATCTATCAAAAAATTCAAAAAGGCCTACTACAAAACTTTGCGTCTCGGTACGTTTTTGTCGTTGTAAGCGCAGCCTCCAATAGCCGCTTTCAGATAGCTTCGACTGTCGCAAGCGACATATCCCCTCTACTATCAATACTTGTTTACTCATTTCAAAAAGAATCGTTATTATTCATATTATTTTTATTTTGGAACTCGTTGCTAGGCAACGGAACTACCTTCGTGTATTTTCGGAAATCGTCGTACATCCTCGCGGGCAGCCCACTGTTTGCATTCCAGTTTCTGCTATTGTTTTGTTTTCAGTTATCACTTTTTATTGGCAGTGTTCTGCGCGTCACGCACAAGTGAAGTAAATAATCAAAGTAGTAAAGCTATTCTTTTGTTCTGTTTTTCAATTGTTAGTTATTAAATTTTTCGTTAAAATGAAAAGATTCTTATCGTCAAATAAAACTGAACAAGGAAGTATGCAAAGTAGTGCGTCCGCATCAACTTCTGCGAAGAGCGATGCCGATACTACTGAGGCAGCTGAGGGAAGCCGTAAACCAAAATACAGAAAATATGACGATAAGTATTTAGATTTTGGTTTTTCTTGTATTGAAATCAATAATGAAGAGCGCCCACAATGTGTTGTTTGCATGAAGGTTTTATCTGTTGAATCTATGCTGCCTAGCAAACTAAAACGACATTTAGAAACTGTCCACCCAAACATGGTTGGGAAACCAAGAGAGTTTTTTCAAAGAAAGCAAACTGAGGCAGTAAAACAAAAGGCTCGTTTTTCTAATCATTCCAAAGCTAACAGCAATGCTCTTTTAGCTTCATACAAAGTGGCATATTTCATTGCAAAATGCAAAAAACCTGACACAATTGCGGAAGAGCTGATTTTACCTGCTGCTGTTGACATGGCTAGGATAATGATCGGTGAGGAAGCAGGGAAACAGCTTCTTAAAATTCCTCTGTCAAACAATACAATAAGCAGGAGGATTGATGACATATCTGAAGATATTAGCAACCAACTTATAAATTGTTTGAGAGGTAAAGAGTTCGGAATTCAATTAGACGAGGCTATTGACAGTCACAAAGACGCTCATTTGATTTGCTACGTTAGGTATGTGAGTGAAAAACAGTTGATAGAAGACTTGTTGTTTTGTAAAGAAATTGAAGGAGGCACCTCTGGTAAAGAATCGTTTGGTATTGTTGACGGTTTTATGGCAGAGAATGATATTAACTGGGAAAACTGTGTTGGGGTGTGTACTGATGGAGGACGGTCAATGTCAGGCCACTACCTAGGATTGCAATCTCGCATTCGAGCAAAAGCCCCAAATGCTGTTTGGACGCACTGTATTATACACCGAGAAGCACTGGCAGCAGGAAAGTTCAGTTCAGAGTTAAGTGCAGCTTTAAAAACCGTGATACAAGTAATAAACTTAATCAAAACAAGACCAATGAAGGCCCGTTTTTTTTCTAAACTATGTGATGACACAGGCGCTCAACACTTATCGCTTTTGTACTATAGCAGTGCGCGATGGCTATCTCTGGGCAATTCTCTGCTAAGAGTTTTTAAACTGAGACACGAAATCCACATGTTTCTGAGTGAAGAAAATAATGTTCTTGCTGATATGTTTATTGATGAAAGTTTTCTCCTTAAACTGGCGTTCCTGACAGACATTTTTGAACGTTTGAACATTCTTAATAAGTCTTTGCAGGGGAACAATACTGATATTTTTCAAATGACTAGTAAAGTTGAAAAGAAGAAACTTATGCTTTGGGAAAAAAGTTTGAAGAATGGAGATGGTTCGATGTTTTCATCTTTGAACCAGTTTCTACAAGAAAACAATTTTACTGTGAAAGAAGAAATGAAAGAAATGTTGATTCAGCACTAAGCTCCAGAGTTATTTTGAAGACTACCTGCCAAAAGATGAAATCAAAGCGCAGCAGTGGGTAAACGACCCCTTTCGAACTGAAATGCCTCAACACTTCAGTAATGAAGAAGCAGAACAGCTGATTGACATTTCAACGGACATGTATTGAAAACGAATTTCCAGTGTTGAGCATGAAGGCTTTGCGTGCTGTTATTCCGTTTGCCAGTTCTTACCTTTGCGAGTGTGGTTTTTCTGCTGTTGCAGTGATGAAATCCAAGTATAGAGCAAAGCTTAGCATTGAAAAAGAAATTCGGGTTGCTCTATCAAAATTTACTCCCAGATACAATGAACTTATAAAAGACAAACAAGCTCATCTCTCCCATTGAAACAGAAAATTATGGACTTTGTTAATTCTTGTATAATTTTTTTCAAGTTGGCACTTCATTTATGTTCATTTATGTTTTAGAATTTTTTAGAAAGAGAGTTGTGTTTTTCTAATGTTTGTTTCAAGTTGATTTTTTGGCAATAAATTATGTATTCGCAATGCAAAATGGGTGAATTATACTAGGTGCGCCGCCAAGCCATGTTAGTACTGAAAGGGAGCCGTGGGTTGAAAAAGTTTGGGAACCTCTGGTGTATGCAATGGCGTATGGGTTGTATCGAGCAGCTCCATCCAGAAGATGAGATTGTGCGCGTAGTGACTGTGCACACCAAGAGTGGCTCCTTTCAGCGAGCAATTACCAAAATATGTTTTTTCCTTCAGAGAACTAATACCGGACCCTTATATTATATTGTTCCTTCAGTTCTTCATGCAACTGTCTGGTTATACAACCCAAAATACACCATCTCTGTTCCCGCTCACCGCATTTTTTGGCGCCGAGCGTCAGTCTGTTATGAGCCACCGAGTTGTTAACATGTACTAGATCTCAAGAATAAAATTCAGTTCATTACTTCACTCCAGCGTTCCAGAGCTCATTCATTCAACATTCTTACCCACAAGTATACAGTCCACTAGCAATCCACAGCATCATCAAACATCTAAACATTGTGGATGGACAGAAGGAATTTGTAGCATAAGCATCATATTCACTTATAGAAAGGGAGAAACGTTATGGAATTCATGAGAGAGAACTTCTTGCAGCCTTGTGGGCGATACAGCGATGGATATATCTACTTGGTTGTCACTTCACCCTTCATACAGACTATAGAGCTATAACATACATCAACACCTGCCAATTGCCTCAACAAGAGTAACAAGATGGGCACTTGCACTGCTGGAATTCTCCTTTTATGTATCCCATATACCTGGGCCTGGAAATCTACAGGCCGATGTTTTGTCTAGGCATGCATGTGTTAGATTCCCCACTCCTGCAGACAAATGCTTCCTAATTAGCGAGTTGGAATTTTCTAAAGAATTCGAATACAAAAAACCCATTGAAATTTGAATTAGTGAGGAGGAACACCAAGTGAATATGTACCACTGAATTTCATAGGACCACTTTCCAGCGACAAATGTCGAGAATACTAAATCATGATTCCTATGAAAATTTGATCAATTTTCCCATGGGAAAAATTTCGAAAATCGAGTTCCTTAATGACTTGGCAGCTACTTCTGAAAATTGAATATGAAAATGCAAAATTCAAAATCAATCAATGAAAACAGAATATCTCCGTCTATCAAATTGTCACTTTTCAGTGTCAAAACCGACTGCACATTGAAAAAATTTTGGAAGGAAAAATATTTCAATTGTGTTGAGAACGGGAGCAGATTCGTTCCCGAAATGTTGACGAAGATAAGTAGACGTTTTATTCCCATTGAATATATTTGTTTTTTCAAATTTTTAAAAAACAAGGTGTCACTGACAAAAAGAGAATTTCTCATTTAGGTAATTAAAGATTTAATTTCAAGCGCAGTGACATTTTGGGGCAGATCACATAATCGGTCCTCACTACAAATATATTGAAATAATTTTTCAATAAATTGTACTTTATTTTTTTGAAACGAGAAGAGAAAATCCCACAGAAACCTGGAAAATGAATGTACCACCTCCTCGAAGAACTTACAGACAGAAATGATTATTCATCAAGAATCATTTTGCATTGTGTATATCAATCTAGACCAAGCAAAAATTCACCATAATACCTATCTCCAAGTTATTGAAATGGTTGAAATTTCCACATCATAAAGGAATAAACAGTAAAACTAATGAGGAAAGCATTCATTGCTTGAACTGGAGGCTGGCCACTTTTTTTTGGTTTATATTTCTATCTTCCTTCTTTCATTCTCTATTGAATCATTTTGCAATGAAAATTGGCACACAATAATATCCGCCTAAGTTGAGATGGGTTGATATTATTACTATCATAGTTGAATAAAGAGAGTTTGGTTTTTTCAACCGCGACCCGATATCGCGTTTTCCTCGGCCTTGTACATTGATCGGCATTTGGCTCCAACAGGCAATTCTGGGAAGTAATTGGTTTCTCAAACCTTTATTTGTTGCTTTCACTACTACTACTATTACTACTACTACTACTACAGAAAATTGGCTGACTTCATTTCACATCATTCTATGACAATGATTCCTTCATGAGAAAAACCTATTCGATTGATTAAATTAATGGAAATAATGTGAAACTGCTGCTTCTCCTGTGATTGTCGAACTCGTGTACTTCTCGTGGATTGCGGCAACGTAACTCGTCAAACAACTCCAATGGCACGTACGACATGATTGTACCGAATCTGAAAGGCATTACCGCTATAGTTTCTACACGACCTCTTCATCATCCTTCCGTGGGGAATTTTCAGCATGTTGTCGTTGAAGACCGGTTGATGTGAACAGAGGGCGTGAAACCGAAACAATGGCTTGCTGGTAGTCGAGTCGAGTATTTCTATGTGAACAATACTCGTCTCGAATCACAATGGGATCAAACGCATTAGTGTGAATGGAAATTTCTATGTAAGAAGAATTCAAAAGCACTGGAGTGGGTTCTGGATCGTAGTGCTAGCAAAAATCTCTGAACTGCAACGCTATGGTTATAACAGTATCTGGACACGTTGGTAATTTATTAGTCTCCTTCTTGGATCTTGTCTAATGTTTACTATTCGAATATCTTCATCTTTTCAAAATTGGATCAGAGCTTTCCAGATCAGGAATCAATGCATTCTTTGATCGAATTGCATGAGCAACAACTCGTGCATTGGTATATTCAATTTGATTATCACATTCAAATTTAGCATGAACTCATTCAATTCGAGACGAAACAACTTCAAATTGGGAAACTACGACTGTCTGTCTCAATTATTCAAAATGAGTGATTCAATATATACATATATCAAACTTGGGATATACTTTTCATTTCTGGCATCATTTGCTGAACTGCTAAATCTAATAAAAAACTGAAATTCTGAATTGAATAGGTTTATACTCACTTTGATGAATTTCATGTTTTTAGAATTGAACATTTGGACTGAAATGAGATGAGACAATTAGTTGTCCGAGAACGACGAGTTGAATCATATATCAACAGAGCTATTCACATTTGATCGTTTGGGAAACATTTTTTGGGGGGTAAAAATGTTGGAAGTTAAGCAGAAGATTTTTTTTTTCCTGATTACGGATTTGTTATGTTCCACCAACACCACGCCACTGGAGATGCATGCAAGAGCATATCCACTGTAACTCTGATGGAGCGAGAATGCAACGAAGATATTCCGTGCACCGAGATTCGAGGATTAGCATTCCAACCTACATTGAATAAACATCTCTATAAAAACTAATTATTGTATCATACCGAATCCATCAACATTCATATTGAATAAAATCTAATTGTGCAAGTCTATCCATCCTTCTATCGAAACCTGGGAAGAACCTAACAAAATTGGCACAGTCGAGGCAGGATTCGCTACCAGAAGAATTTGGTGATTTCCCGAAAATCAGCATCCAGATCTTCAGCAACAACCTTGGTTACTAGAAGCAGCGACCGAAACCATCCACTGGTGTCCCGATGTGAGTCGATATACTTTTTTGTTGCAATTTTTCATTTTTGTTGATCTATAACTCGACTCACACACTATGCCGAATTCAAACCCTCAAACTCCCGATCCCAACTCAACTACAAACTCAAACACAAACTCAACTACGAACTCAAGCACAAACTCAAATGCAAACTCAACAACTAACTCACAAATTCTTACACAAAACATGCCAATACATTCAATGTCAGATATCAGATCGATAATTTCTGAAAATTTTTATGGTCATGGAAACAAGTTGTATGATTTTCCTCAAGATTGTGAACAAGCTGGGGCATTATGTCGTGATACTCAAAAAAACGTTACTTATATCATTCATAGAATCGAAATTGAAAGGTTCAGCTCGTGCTCAAACAAGATTTAAAATCTTTAGAGATTTTGACGAAATAAGAACTTGTCTAATCCAATTGTTTGGCGATCGACGCGATCTTTCACAAATTCTGAAAGAATTAAATACAGTCAAGCAAGCTAGAAATGAATCAGTGCAAAGTTATTTCAATAAAATCGAAAATTTACAAACACATGCATTCAATTCAATCAATATGAATGATGCAGGTGCATTAGGTAAGATGGCATTGATTGAAGAGTTAGCCCTTCAGCGATTCATTTTACATTCAAACGAGGAAATTTCTTCAGTTCTACGCTGATCTAAACCAGAAAATATTAAAGACGCGTTAACTGAAGCACTACGCGAGGAAAAATATTTACTTGCCAGAAAATCAAACTTTTTCAGCAATACCCATGAAAAATATCGCAGGTCTTGCAAGAAAGAGGGACATTTACTCCGATTCAAAACCACCCACCTCACAATCAAATTATTTTGAAAAATTCTGTAACTATTGTATAAAGAAAGGACATTTGATATCGGGATGTAGGAAACGAGAATATAATGATCAAAGAAATCAAACTAATCAAAACTCCAACTCGAATGCCTATGACCAGAATCGAGTAACGTCCAATACTAATCCAAATCGTCTCCAATCACATTCTCAAGATAATCGCACAACAAATCGAAATAGATCTAACTCAACAAATCGATCCCAATCGCTTCATTTGAACTCCAGAGGTTCAACAGAGAGTGTCGCCACGTTGAAATAAAACCAAAAGACGACACTTCAATCAAAAACCAAATCGTAAACAACATTCATGCTAACAATCCAACAGATTCAGTTAGTTCAAATTCAAATGGAAACTATCCGAATCAAAGCAACGAAAACAGAAGTATAACGACGAATATGAGATCATCGATAACTTCTCAACAAGAATTTTCAATGTGAGGTCGAAATTGGATAATATGTTGTATGTAATACTACCTCATCTTAATAAGAACAATGAGATCATGTATTTCAAGCTACTTCTTGACACAGGCTCTCATGTTTCACTTTTGAAAAGTCTGAAGTTGAAACAAACATCCTTGACGTACAACCCACGTCAAATACTGAATGTCAGTGGCATAACTTCCGACTCACCACTTCTTACACAAGGTACAATTTCCATTAGTCCAAGATTCTCTGATCACGAATTGAAAATCAAATATCATATCCTCCCAAAAGGATCAGCTGTTCCATACGACGGTATATTAGGCAACGATTTTCTTGTACAGGAAAATGCCGAAATAAATTTGAAAACACGCGAATTGAAATTAAAATCACTACCTTTCCCATTGAAATTGATATTCGAAAACGAAAATATAAATATAAAATATAAACCAGTCATTACTTTGGAGCCAATATCCGAAACCATCATAAAAGTCAATATTAATAATCCAGAATTATCAATAGGAATGTCTCCTGAAATTCAACTCACTCAAGGAGTATTTTTGGCAAAAGCTATTTTGAAAGTAGATTCCAACAGAGAAGCAGTAACTACTATAGTGAATACCAATGACGAAAAAGTTTCTATAGAATACATAAGTTTAACTTTAGAACCATTTCCTGAAGGAAATTCACACGTGTTTTGCACAAATAAATCTGAAATAAACGATCAAGAATTCAGTAAAAAACGAATGCAACTTTTACGTGAAAACTTGAGACTTGATCATTTAAATAGGGAGGAAGAAGCATCGGTTTGGAATATTTGTCAAAGATTCAGTAGCATTTTCCATTTACCAGATGCAGGCGATATCTCACTTGCACAGACGTAATTTCGAAATAAATACCACTACTCCACAACCGATTGCAACAAAGTTATATCGTTTTGCAAAAAATTCACGAGTAAGGAGTCGAGGTACAAATCGACAAAATTTTAAAACAAAATATAATCAGACCTTCAGTTTCTCCGTACAACGCACCATTATGGGTAGTACCAAAAAAATTGATTCCTCAGGTAAAATCAAATGGAGAATTGTCGTAGACTATAGACGTCTCAACGACGTCACAATTGGTGAAAATTTTCCATTACCTAGAATCGATGAAATCTTAGACCAACTGGGGCACGCTTGTTACTTCTCTACATTGGATTTATCAAGTGGCTTCCACCAAATGAAAATGAAGGAAGGAAAAACAGCCTTCTCAACACAGAGAATGCCTTTCGGGGTCAAGAATGGTCCATTTTGCTTTCGGAGATTGATGTCAATAGTTTTGACAGGTTTACAAAATAGTCACTGTTTTGTATATCTCGATGACATTATCGTATATGCATCCTCTTTAGATGAACATGAAACAAAACTGAGAGCAATTTTCGAACGTCTTGAAAAAAATAAACTAAAACTTCAGCTCGTCAAATGTGAATTTCTACGAAAAGATCACATATCTAGGTCATGTTTTATCTCAATACGGTGTAAAACCAGACGAAAATAAAGTTATAGCAGTCAGTAATTTTCCAGTACCCAAAACTCCTAAGAATATCAAACAATTTTTAGGACTCGCCGGATATTACAGAAAGTTCATATCAAACTTCGCTCGAATCGCAAAACCATTAACATTATTATTGAAAAAAGACTCTAGTTTCTCATGGAGTGAATCTCAACAATCCGCATTCGAAGAAATGAAAAAAATTTTCACCAAAGAACCAATACTACAATTCCCAAATTCTGAAAAAGAATTCATTCTGACAACCGATGCTTCAAATTATGCCATAGGCTCTATACTATGACAAGATGAAATAAACAGCGATTAACCTATAGCGTTTGCATCGCGTACTCTGAATCAACATGAGATCAACTATTCAGCAACAGAAAAAAAACTTCTTGCTATAGTCATTTCAAAATTTTGACTGATTGTCGACCATTGACATGGTTGTTTAATTGCAAAGACCCATCATCACGTCTTGTACGTTGGCGTCTTCTATTAGAAGATTATTCTTACGAAATATTCTACAAGCCTGGTAAAATGAATTCTGACGTGGACTGTCTTTCGCGAAACCCCGTACTATGCACCAACACTTCGAAAAATTTCGACGCATTCATCAAGTTTCACAATATGAATAAAACGGTACATATGATATATCGATAATGAAAGAAAACATATTCTCGAGAACACCTAATGTTATTCTTATCTCCAAAGATTTTGAAACGTACCTTTTACTATAGTTTCAATGCTAACGGCAGCCGTTCATCGGAGGCACTTGGGTGTGAGTCTGTTGCTAAACTTTCTATCAAACTGTATGAATCAAAAGGATTAAATTTCACTATATAGTGTGGGAATATTCAATAAAAGTAAAATCATTAACTGAGAAATTGTAATGGACGCCACTGATTCTTTTAGGCTGATATTTGCCTTGGAAAAATCAGAAACCTGAAATGTAGTGAAAGATATACAGTGGAAATAAGAAAACTTCATCAAATATATACATAGTTTAATATTGAGGAAATATACCATTTATAAAAAAAATGTTTCACTATTTATAAGCCTATCTTACCCTAGGTATGGTTTGCTATCACTGGGAATTGATTCTTGAAATATGTAATGTTCAACTCGTTCAGCTCACTTTAAAAAAAAATAATGATGGATAATATATTTATATATGTATGGGCATAGAGTAAAAATTATTTCACGTTCTTGTATTTAGCCAAGAGATTCATGAACCTTTACATGGCGTTTAAATTTATGCAATATAGAATGCTTATAAATATGGTTAATATCAAAGCGAGCTTCAATCATTCAGAATGCGTAGAAAATTTTGATATATGATACCTTTATACTTAGGACAAAATTGTGAGGAAATAGTGTTTGTTCATAAAAGAAAAAAAAAACCTGGTATTATCCAATAGTGACTGGTTTACTTGAAGAGTGGATTATGTAAGACTTGAAGAATTGGAGGGAGCATCAGGTGGCTTGTGGCTTCAGACATGTGCAGATGCACAATTACAAATGATACCCGTGCATGATCCAGATGGGGCCATCCGAGACGGAGAATGAGGTGGTAGCAGCATTAACTGCAGCAGCCATAGGCCAACAACTTCACGAAACCGGATCCATGCAGGGAACTCTCGAGGAATCAGCAGACGACGTTAGAAGAGAAAATCATCCAAAAACGGAGGAGGAGTCAGTCGAAAGAAAAACCCTAAAGAGATTGATAATTTCAATTCCCATGCCTCTCAAGAACAAAAAGCACCGATGTTTTAAAAAAATTAACTCACCTCTGGTCGTCAGAGGGTTCTCTTGCAACAACCATCATCAGCGGTGAATTGGTCTCTAAATGATCCACTTGGGCACCGTCTTCTCTGAAATGGGGTTTCCAACCACGAGGCCAACATAACCAAAAAAAAAAAAATCGTCCAAACGAAAACGTCGCGTCGGGCCAATTAGGCATAATCGCCCTGTTCCTTGATTTTCTGTCCAAAATCTACAGCCAAAACCATGCTTCGACGAAACCCAGGATGGAAATGAAAATAACGAAAGTCAAATCCCGCGGTCCGAATCGCATTCAAAGCGCAATGAACACGCTGAGGATTGGTCCGATTAACGCGTAGAACGCTCAAAATATCTACTGCGGGACATATATGACGTCATGGATTACGTCACTTCTCGCGCTCAGAGTGCTCACAGTTGAGAGGTGAAGCGGTCTGAGCGCTGCTGTCATTAATGTCAATTAGTCGCTTGAAAAGTAAACATAGAAAAGTGCTATATTCGTTTCAAGTTATTAGAAGATTTAATAAATTGTTCATTCGATGTCTGCCTCACAAAGTAACCTTAGGAATAATCCAACCACATCTGTTTATGTAGAATTGCCAGTTTTACTGGAGGACCAAAACGAACTCATCACACTGCAAGTATCTCCAGCTGATGCAGAAAGAGCAAGTATAGGTAATTTATTTATTTAAACATGCATGTATACCCAGGCTATTGTTCTTGGGTTATTAACTACTTTTACTATATTCCATTTGAAATTGGCAACTGGGTCCCATGATCCATTCTTGCATACTTCAGTAATCCTCTCAACAGTACATCAGAGGAATCTAGTATGGACCATGTCAACACTTTTTTATGATAATATAGTTGCCACTATCTGAAATATTCATTCAAACTGTGATTTGTATGTGACTTTCATAGCTAGTTGTACATTTCAGATGCTCAATATCTACAACGTTTAGTGAATGATCACAGTAGTCTTAGAACAATCAAGAATAGTGAACAGGTTCCAGCAACCTCAAAGACTAACAATGATGAAGGTGCATCAAATAAAAATGTATCCGAAAAATCAGAAAATGACTCACTATTCATATGGACTTCCAATTGTGTCCATCTACTCCTCTCCCTCTATGAAGAGTATGAGAATGAATTTAACTTGGGTGCCAAGCGGCGACAAAAAATCTGGGAGAAAATAGCTATGGAAATGAAACAGCATGGGTATGAAATCACTTGGGCACAGTGTCAATCAAAAATGAATGGGTTGAAAAGGACCTACAAAAAAATTCTGGATCACAACAATGTATCAGGAAATGATAGGAAAAACTGGCCTTACTTTGAGGTATGTTGTTAATTTAGGATATTACAAGTTATCATTGGATCCATTTGAATTGTTCCCTTTCAATTTATCCTTATTTGATTTTGCAGAAAGTGAATGAAATTTTTGGATCAGCTGGCTGGGCCCAGCCCAAAATGCTTGCTACAGAAGCAGGACCATCTTGTGCTGCAGTGAACTCCAATACCAGTGCAGAAGAGAAAGAAAAAACACCAAAGAAAAGAAAATTAGAAACTCTTTTGGAGCAGTTAAATTCTGACATGAAAGTCAATCAGCAAGCTGCAAGAGATGAGAGAGAAGCTAAGAGACAGGAGTGGAATAGTATCAAGTCTAGAAAGTTTGATGAACTCATGGCTCAGAAAGAGAGACAACATAAAGAAAAAATGAACATGATGCAGCTGTTATTGGAATCTGTTTCAAAAAACCAGAAATAATTCAACTTCTAATTCCCAGCTAGTAATAACTGTTTCAGAATTGTTAAGAATTGAAAGGACGTTTTGTTTTGATGAACTCATTTTCTGTTATCAGAGGTTTATTTTGTTGTGTTCATGTCTTTATCTTGTTTAGAATACATATTATTGTTTTGTGATATTGCACTGTTAGTTCCTTGTTCCTTGACTGATAGATTTATTGATAAATAAGGTAACATAATTAAAGACTGCAATATTTTGAAGATTTATTTTGGAATTATCTCTTATTTTACCTCACGAATCAATTGTCTCTGATGATCAAATTATTCATGATTTCTGTACGTTTCAATGCACCATCTACACCATTTACTGCAATTAGTCTTCCTCTTCTTCTAACCCTTGCTACCTCATTGAAAGGCACCAAGTCTCCTTTCAAAATACATATATTATGCAGAACACAGGTGGCTACTAAATATTCTGGGATTTTTTCCAATGTAGTCATTGGCAAACAGTCTTGAATACTACGCCATCGAACCTTCCATAGTCCAAAGGCACGTTCAATAGAAATTCTAGCAGAGGACAAGCAAAAATTAAAATTTTTCTGTCTTTCTGACAAATGACCATTATCTTTGAAAGGAGTCATTATGTTATAATGTATTCCATAAGCCGAATCACCGATGATATGGGAATAATCAGGAAAATAAACATCAGGTGCTTGAATATATCCTTGAACTGGAGATATCCGGAATACACGGGCATCATGAACACATCCTGCATTGCCAGCAAAAACACTTGTGAACAGTAGCTGCTGGGTACAGACAGCCTGAAATAAGTTTGAAAAATATAGTAAATGGATTCAAAAAGTCATTCAATGATATTACCTGCACTTGTATAGAATGATAGTTTTTGCGGTTTATGTATGACTTTGCATCACCAACAGGAGCTTTAATCTTTATGTGGGTTCCATCAATGGCCCCAATGACTCTAGGGAATGCACTGAACTTTTCAAATTGGTCCATAACTTCTCTGGCTCTGTCCCCTGTTGGCCACTGAATAAATCGGGAAGCCAAGCAATGAAGTGCATAGGTCACTCTTCTCAAACTTCTAATACTAGTTGCCTTTCCAACGTTGAATTTTTCGCAAATAGATCTGAGATTTACAAATTTATTGATATTAGATATTGAATCTCATTTGTTGGTATAATTTTACCTGAATGAGTCAGGAGTTGCCATTGCCCATAATGATAGGAGAAGTTGTTTTTTTGCAGGTATTGGTTTCCTTCCACTAACTGTGGTAGTTTTTGATATTGTGGGGCCTATGAGACCAAGAATAAACTCAAATGTTTCAGGATACATTCTGCAAATGTTAATATGTAGTAATAATATTTATGTATGTTAAGTAGAGTTATTTAGTTTGGAGGTGAAAAATGGTATCCTTTCACGAAAATTCATGCATACCTGAAGTGTGACTTGAATTCTTCTGCAGAGTACATGGGGACAACTCTCTCAACATAATTTTCGATACGAGGTCTTAAAACTAATTCATCTCTATGTGTATGAAATTGAAGGAGAGCATTACATACAGCTGCATGATCAGCATCCTCATCATCACTACTTGAAGAAGAGGTGTCAAATATCCTTTCGATATCGCTATCGTCATCACTCTCAATAATGAGAGAAACTGCTTGCACCAAAGTTTGTTTCTCCATTCCTGTATCGACTATGACCTATCATTCATGATTTTAGTTTGTCATTTGATAATGTTTGATGTTTGGCAAGTTTAGTAGGAAAAATATTTTTTGTGAGGTTATGAGGATTCAAAAGCGCGCTCAAAAATGGTCCGAATCAATAGCTGTCAAAGCGTGCAAACTAATTCGGACCAGCGGCGACTAACACCAGCGCGCTCAAAACAAGAAGCTCAATTCGGACCGCGGTAATAATGTCCTACTTCATTTTTGACAATTTCCTCAGCCTTGAACTTGACAATAAATCACAAGATGTAAACTCATCTGCATAGAAATCAGAGATCCGAACCGATCCATGATATTGGATGACAGAAGTGACGTCATGAAAGCAACTCTCATACAAGATATGGTACTGACGGGCAATCCGTTAATTATCGTGACCAATGACCTTGGGTTACTGCCACATCCGGATCCTTAACCGTAAAGGGACTGTCGTATTAGGATTCGAATAAAAGGTTGAGAGGAGGATGCAAATTGTTTAAAGAAGAAGAGTTGAGGTCACCTAACCCTATTATATTCGACAAGTAAACATTGGATAATCACCTGTTCATATTGAATTTAGAAAGAAAAATAATTCATGAATTTAAACCCACGTGAATATACACTATGTACATTTGAGGGGTAAGTGTAGTCATAACTTGAGGTTTCCTGTTAAATTTTCACACTGCTGCTTGATCAATATTTCACTAATATTCCTTTCTTTTCAGGTTTTTATAGGCTGAAAATCATTCAACGACGTCTACCTAGGACGGAATAATTACAGAAATAGTTTGATAATTTCAACTTGGTAAGTTAATTTGACTTTCTTGTTGCACACATGTCATTATTATGTGGACTTGAGCTTACTCTTGTGTTAATTTTTATATAGATTAAATAACTGCCTTATTCCTTTCAGAACACAAATACTTCACCAGGATGGAACACAGACCGAAGCAATGCACAATATATTTACTTTGTTATGAATGAGTAATAAAATAAACTGCTTAGAAATTCACTAAGTTAAACGAACTAAGTAGAAAATCAAACTCTCTGATGTAACGTTTAGTGAGTAAGTTACATAAGTAATTGAAAACGTTACAATTTCAGGGAAGAAAATAAATATTTCAATAATATAAGTCAGCTGTACGATTTGAATAAAATAAGTTCAGAGGAACTCTCACTCCATGACATCATCGTATTAAATTACAATGATAAGAGAACATATTTCATGGTAACGCATTTGAATTATTTTGATACACCTAGCTCGGAAGATATATATTACGCTTTGATCAACTTACACACTGAAGCAAGAAAAGCTAACGAAACAAAATTGTTCATCAAAGATTTTCGGTTTTATAATCATAATATAAAATTGAACGTCATGCAAGATTTAATATTCTATATTGCTTGGGATTCAATATATACTGAACCAGATCCTAACTCGGCGACAGACAAGTTTATTAAAACACTTCATGAATATATGCACAACTCTGCCTTCACAAAAATTATCAAAAGAAAAAACACAAAAATCACTCCCTGGATGACAAATGCTTTACTTAAATCAACGAATACAAAAAACAACATGGCAAAATTAATAAGAAAAAACCCAAACGACAACAACCTGAGAAGCCAGTATAAAAAATATAGGAATAAATTGACAACCCTTATCGAGAAAACTAAATTTGAATATTACAAATGTAAAATCGAAACCAGTAAATCGAACGCAAAAGCTCTATGGGACGTTGTGCAAGAAGTAAGTAACACAAAAAACACGAAGATTAAAGTAAATGAAATCAAAACTGAATTAGGGGTAACGTTGACAAATGATAAAGAGATTGCTAACGAATTCAATGAAACTTTCAAAAACACTGGAAAAAAACTTGCAGAAAAAATAAATCGTGATCCAAACTTCAAAACCAGTAGATCGTCCCTTCCAAATTCCTTCATACTCTCACCAACAAACCTTCATGAAGTTAAAAGCCTTATTAATGAATTGAAAAACCATAAAGCTGTAGGGCCAGATGAAATTAAAGCGGAAACTCTGAAAACCGTCACGCCATATATAATCGAGCCTCTCACTTATATTTTCAACAAGTGTATGGAAACTGGCATCTGGCCAAACGCTTTCAAAGATTCTATAATTGTTCCAATATATAAGAAGGGCGACAAAAAACTAGCGGATAACTATAGGCCTATATCTCTCATTTCCCACTTATCAAAAATTCTTGAAATGGTGTTGAAAATCAGACTACAAAATTTTATAAAAAAAAATAATATAATTTCCGAACGACAGTATGGATTCAAGCAAAAAACTTCCACACAAGATGCCATCCTCTCTTTGACAGAAAAAATTCACAACTCCTTAAACGAAAACAAATCATGCCTGTGTGTATTCATTGATCTATCAAAGGCCTTCGACACCGTAAGCCATGAATTACTCTTCCAGTCTTTAGAAGATATAGGTATCAGAAATACTTCATTAGATTTACTCAAAAGCTACATCACGAATAGACGTCAAACTGTTAAAATAAACGATGTTATCAGCGAAGCCTTACCTGTTGAATACGGGGTGCCTCAGGGTACGGTCCTTGGACCACTACTCTTCAACATCTATTTGAATGGCTTATTTTCTGTGAAGAGTCAAGGAGACATTGTTGGATTTGCCGATGATACCGCAATCTTTTACAAAGCTGATTCATGGAAAGAAGTGAAAAGAATCGTACAAACAGATTTTATTCTGATTAAGAAATGGCTTGAAAACAGATTATTGACAATTAATTTTCAGAAAACGAACTATTTACCTTTTAGCTGCAATAAAACAAATCTTCCCCTTTTCACCGATATTCGAATATCTGACGGAGCAACTGACCTAATAATAACAGCTAAAAATAATGTTAAATATCTGGGAGTCACGATAGACTGCCACATGAAATGGGACATACACATAAAATACGTCATCAAGAAATTACAATTTATCCTCCATAAATTGAAATATTTGAAAAAAATTTTACCAACACATCAATTATTAACTTTGTATCTTGCGCTCGTCGAAAGTCATCTACGATATGGTATACTTGCATGGGGCGGCGCCTTGAAATCGCACCTAAAACCACTCGAAATCCTACAACGAAGATTCCTCAAAATTATTTTGGGAAAGTCATCCAGATATCCTTCTGACCTTCTGTTTGAAGAAACAGAGGTATTCAATATAAAACAACTTTATTACTACCATGTGACCATGCGGTACCATATTTTTAAAAACTCAGGAGACTTACCAACACATGCGTACAACACCAGACAAAAAAATAACTATATCATTCCACAAATCACAAAATCACTCGGAATGACTAGTTTCTCATTTAATGCTCCGAAAATGTACAATTCATTGCCCGAAGCAATCCGAAATATACCCAGCCTATTCTATTTCAAAAAACGACTGAAATTATTCACGAGAAAAACTCAAAAATTCCTCTAAAAGAATTAGTAACCTCACTTCATTTCATTCTTGCGAGGGTGTATATGCATATGTTTGTTCTGTGTGTTAAACAAACTTTTGCCATTCGATGTCTTCAATTCATATCACATATATATGTTTTATTTATATCGAAACAAGTGTTTAATCACTTATCGATTGTTCTTGATTGTTTGTGTTAGTTTTATATACTTAGTAATTCAGCTCGACTATTTTATTCTTATTTATATTGTACTGTAGTTACTTATAGTGTATTTTATCTTATAAGTATTACACTTTATATTATTCACATTACTCAAATAATCACGATAATATCGATTGTTCTTGATTGTTTGTGTTAGTTTTATATACTTAGTAATTCAGCTCGACTATTTTATTCTTATTTATATTGTACTGTAGTTACTTATAGTGTATTTTATCTTATAAGTATTACACTTTATATTATTCACATTACTCAAATAATCACGATGTCTATTGTCTTTATGTATATAAACGAAACAAGTGCAGTAGCACTTATCGTTTGCCCTACTTTGTTCGCCTTGTTCCTTGTAAATAACGTCACACTTTCATTGAATAAAGTTTATTATTATAATTCTTTCGCGAAACAAGTGCATTGCACTTATCGCTAAACTACTTTATTCTCTTCCACCATGTAATTTCTTGTATTTATAATTATTATTGTGTGTGAATAAAGGTATATTATTATATTATTATTATTATTATATTATTATATTTTCAAAGACGAAATAGATATAAATTTTGTAGATTCAGAAAGAGTATCACCCAAAACAAAAGATGACATAGCAAAAATCATTTTTGACAACCACTCTACGTCCATTGCTGGTCATCCAGGTTTTAGTAGAACATACAAAAGAATAAAAGAAAATCATGAATGGTCTCACATGAAAAATGATATAAAAACTTTCATAAAGAAATGTGATGACTGTCAGAAGAATAAAGTAAAAAGACATCCAATTAAAGCTCAATTGCAAATCACTTCTACTCAAAGCTTTGAAAAAGTCTTCCTAGAAGTGGTAGGTCCACTTCCAGTCACTGAAAATGAAAAAAGATTCATTTTGACTTTGATACAGGACGACTTAACGATATTTTCTTATGCATACTCAATTCCAAATCACGAAGCAACAACTATCGCGGAAAAATTCACAGAATTCATTTTAATATTTGGAATACCAAAGTCAATCATTACGGATAATGGTACAGAATTCACTTCGAACTTATTGAAAGAACTCAATAAGCTTTTCAAAATAAAACACATCACTACTTCCCCGTATAGACCTCAAAGTAACGGTGCTTTAGAAAGAACACACAGTGTACTAAAATATTACTTGAAACATTTCATGGATCAAAATCAAATACTATGGGACGAATTTATTCAAACCGTAATGTTTGCATTTAATATACAGATTCATTCATCAACTCATTTCACACCTTATGAACTAGTATTTGGAAATAAAGCTATTTTACCACATAAAGTTAATCAGGAACCGGAATTCAGATATTATTAAAACAATAAATGCACCAAGCAATGTGTCGGTATCAACAAGTTGTGTAGTGTACCAAAATAAATTTCCAATTATTTAGGACTGCCTGCTATATTGACCATTCATTGAGAAATAAAACAGGAACATCAACGAAATATTGTTTTTCAAAAGGCAACTCACAACACTGCAAATGAAATATCAAATACTTCACTCATATTCAATAATGGCACAGTTACCATAAATAACTATCATAAGGATTAGGTCAAGATTCCTTTTATTCATGATTATATCTGCATACGTTAATTTCAAATGTTGTATGATTGAATTCTCTTTTACCGAGTTTATTAAAATTGCTGTTATAACACAACATCATATGCATTTTCTTCATTATCTTGATTCAAATGATCAGTCAAAAATCATAAAGTAGAACAGGAACAAATGCTCGTGATATTCGTAGGTATATAGATGAAAGATTATTCGTAAGATTGAATATTGTTTCCATATTGAATTATAGTTGGAAAGTACATCATGGCAATGCCGCTGATTGATTTTGAAAAAATACTCAATAATCACATGCATGGTGTACTAAATATGCCCATATCATTCACTATGATACGATTTCATATACTATATAGGTACCTACCTTACTTTGAAAGATATTTTTGTGGTAGTAGAAAAAGTATACTACACAACTCAAGTTTCGATGCAATTACGCACCCGTGTGAAGTAAACGATTTACAGCTCTTGTTACGTAATATACTATTTTCAAATATAATCTACAATACAGGGTGATCCTTTGAGTTCCATGATAGTTGGCGATAATGGCCAGTGAGTAACTTGGAATAATAGCATATGATTGTAGCAAAAATTGTGAACAATGGCTGGAAAGTGTATTCCATGTACTCGTAATATTTCCGCACTCACCTCAACGTCTACTCGTGGGAAATATTTAATCTTCTAGACTTTTTACATTATATACTATTTCAATCAGGAAACAAAAAGTACCCAATGGTGCTTTCGAGATATTTCCGGTGTGGTGTGGAAAAAGGTGATGATGAAATCCATTCCATTTCATATTATGGATGTTTCATAATATACATTCATCGAAAAAAGTCCGATCCACGACCGTTTTTCAGAACTTATATGATTTTTTTATATTTCGCGTAGAGGGTGAGTTCTTGACCGACAAAATCAGGTCTTCAGAAGCACCTTCTGAAGTATATAGTCACAGGAAAAAATCCCCTCCACGTGCATTTTCAATGCATTCGATTTGACTAAAATTTGTTTGTGAATTGGTTAGTGACAGAGTCGTTATTCACAAGATGGCGGAACGGGGTACTACGCTATTGGTTCCTGCTGTTAAGAATCTCAATTTCCTCTTCATGAAAGTGGCCAAATAAATGTACGCAGTGTCGAAATCTGTATATGTTATAGTTGATATTGATATCTACTCAGATAAAAGTTTTGTCTCTGAATGAAATCGAAAATTGCAATCCTAACCTATAAACATGAAGCTCACAAAAGAGGAACGTTGACAAAATTGCTGGCGTTCTGGAAACAAAGATCAAAATTGTTATGAGCTGAAGCTGGACATTGAGGAGCTCAAAAACAATATCAAAAAACTCACATTTGATGATTCAGAAATACAGACGAGACTGAAAAACATCCGAATATTTGGAATTCAGGAAACAGAATCTGAAGACTTGAGAAATGTAACTCTCAAAATTGAGCAGGAGAAGCTGGAAATGAAGTCAGTTAGCGATTTGGATATAATGAAGTGTCATCGAATCCCTAGCAAAAATGCAAATGATGGCTCGAACCTCCAGCTATTTTAGTGAGGTTAAATTATATGTCAGTCCGTGAATCGGTTCTAAAAAATCGAAAACTACTCAAATCCACTGGTATCAGTGTGAGAGAAAAAATGTAACGAACTGGAATGGGAACAAGCACAATGATGAGATTCAACGAATTTATGATACAGGTATCCTCTCGGAATGAGCTGTACAACCACCGTGTTACTTGATAAATTTGTTTTTGTAGATCAATTTGTTTTTGTACACTATCTCAAAAGACCATTCAATTATCTGTAACTGTATACAGACCTCCAAAATCTGATTCAGCAATTTTTTTCAATGAACTTGAACATATCTCATCTTTCTCTCATCTTTCAACAATATGATATGTGTTGGGGACTTCAACCTGAATAAATAGATTGGGATTGGAAAGACATTCAGTTTTACTCAATACTTGAACCGTTTAATTTTATCCAGCTGATAAATGTGCCCACACGATATAACGCTGTTTTAAAACTCATAATCAAAAATTTTGATAATTCAGATTGCACTCCTTATGTAGATGACAACTTGATGGCTGATCACTGTCGTATTACTTGTCAATTCAAAATGAATATTATAAGCCCAAATATTGAGAAGAGAATAACTTATCGTAAAATCAATGATATTGATATGAATTCCAACTCTTATGACGTTGCCTTGGCATGATATCTCCACAACTCCCGACATTGAAATACAAATGAAACTTGTAACTGATAACATCATAAATTTATAAGATATTCATTTTCGAAAAGTCGCGTCGTAAATATAAAAAGGTATTCGCCATGGATTACAGGAAATATAAGGCTGATGCAGAAATTGAGGGACAAGGCACTGAAAAGATTCAAGAACTCTAATCAACCTGAACATTGGACTTATTATAAATAAGTCAGAACTTTCAATACTAGGGCAATAAATGCAGAAAAAAAAAAAAATTTGAATTTCAAGATACGTAACTCCGGTAATGAAGAACAGTAGAAAGAACTATGAAACTCAATGTACCTAATAAAGAATTGAGTGGTATACCAGAAACATTACGTAATGTTGAAAATATCAATGCAATATATTTGTAGTAAGGACAGATTTAGGATCTGTCCCAAAATGATGTTCTACAACTCAACACTTATCCGAAACATTTCATTGATAAAACAATACACCAAATTGTGAACAGACAGGATATACAACAAACACAAAGACAACCAACACTGATAACAAATGTAATCCCATACATTCCCGGAATATCTGAAAAAATTAAATGTTGGTGACAAGTTTCGAGTGAAAACAGTGTTCAAGACAGAAAATACAATGAGATCGATTTTGACTCATACAAAACCGAAAAATGAAGAACAGTCATCGAAAAATTGTATATACAGTATACCATGTGTTTGTGGAAAATATTATACCGGTGAAACCAGCAGGCCTCTATCAGTATGGATGAAAGAGCATAAGAACAATATGTATACATATGTATACATATGTATAACAGTATATCCTTACTGAAAATGGACAACATATGGCCGATTGGAGTAATATTAAGATCATAGGAAAAGAAGACAACAACCAAAAACGGAAAATCAAAGAGTCTGCTTGCATTCTCCTGAACGGAGACAATAATATTGCTTCTTGTTCAGTTGATATAGATAGAACTTGGCATCCACTTCTGAAACTTGAATATGAAAATGGAAAATTCGATATCAATTTATGAAAACACCTTGTAACAGAGTTCCTCCGTCTGCCAAATTGTCACTTTTCAGTGTCAAAATCGAAAACATTGAAAAAATTTTACGAAGAGAAAAATATTTCAATTGTGTTGAGAACGGGAGCAGATTCGTTCCCGAAACGTCCACCAAGATAAGTAGAGGTTTTATTATCATTAAATATATTTGTATTTCCAAATTTTTTCAAAAACAAGGTGTCACTGACCAATAGAGAATTTCTCTTTTAGGTATCTAAAGGTTTAATTTCAAGCGCAGTGACATTTTGGGACAGATCCTAAATCTGTCCTTACTACAAATATATTGCAATAATTTTTAATAACTTCTACTCTATTTTTTAGAAACGAGGAGAGAGAATCCCATCAAAAGCTGAAAAATGAAAGAACGGTGAATTTACAAGAAGAATATGAGAATCATCTGATAGAAGAATCTCAAAGTAGATTGGAGAAATATCGAGATGTGGAAACCTAACAATTCTGTTTATTGCTATGATTCGAAAGCGGTCTTATTTACTGTGAATGCATTTCATTATAGAAGCAAATCATCAACATTAAATTTCACTTTTTTCGATTGGAATATTAAGTAAGGGTATTGCTACCTATGGCACGAAGTTTTAGCAAGAAGGGGAGTGAATGGGGAGGGGATATGCAGTTATGTTTGTAAGTTCAGAACTGAACACAGGGATAGAAATAATATAATATTTTACTCCGATAATTGCGTTGGCCCGAACAAAAACAAATTTATCGATTTATTCATATAATACAAAAGTGTTGCGATTTAAAATAGCACACTATGTATAGGGTGATCCAATGAAAAATATTATTATCTCTCGTATCACGTGACCTATGAAAATGATTTTTTATTTGTAGGATTTTGAAAAATATACATAAAACCTTTCTTTTTTCATTAAACACTCTAATATTCTGTATGAAATGGATTCGGGAGGTTCTCGATAATAAAAAATTACATACACAAACTTTCTCATTGTAATCCAAATAGGAATAAATATACACCTTGATCATATGAAAAAATTAATGCTCATGCTTACTTTCGTGACCTCTAATAGTGGCTACAGTGATGTGTTCATAACCAACGAACAAAACTAATAACACAGGTCTACAAAGAAGAAATTGTTTAAAATTTCATCAGTTATCCCTCCGTGCTAATTAGGGGAATATAATGGAAACAATCAATCATATTTAGTTGAGCTACAAAACACACTCACAACTTACAATTTCTTCTTATCCTTCTCTCATTTCTGAAAGCTTCTGACATTCATACAGAGTTTGTTTTTTAGTATATAAAATCTAAGTATATTCAATTCTCGAATTTCCATCCTCACAATCTATTAGGTATTTTATGTAGAAAACTAGTACGAAAATTGAGCAACCATAAAAAAATGTGGTTTCCATTATTCTCGATAGTCTCATTTCATTTCGTAGACAAACCTTCGTGAGAGAAAAAAAACGATGTGATTTTTTTTTTTAAATCAGCACAACAAACTACACAAGAAGCAGTTAACAAAATTGAAGACTATATGTATATATATATTTTGTGTAGACCTGTGAAATCAACTGAAAATCCAAATGTGTGAATTGACATGTTTGTATCTTGGATACTAATAAAAATATCGGAAATCCTCGTTAAGTATTATTGTTGAGTATTATTATTAGGTAGTATTGTTTGTATCTCGAATGCTGATAAAAAAATATTGGAAATTCTTATAAAGTAAGTAAGAACATGAACTTTTTCTGGAATAAATCCATGATACCCTAATTCAAGAAAACGCAATGTTGAGGAATGAAAAAACAGCATGAT
The DNA here is from genome assembly GCA_963576655.1 of Gastrophysa polygoni. Taxonomy (NCBI): domain Eukaryota; kingdom Metazoa; phylum Arthropoda; class Insecta; order Coleoptera; family Chrysomelidae; genus Gastrophysa; species Gastrophysa polygoni. The sequence continues at coordinate 2,384,811 of OY755092.1, forward strand.
TCACTGCTGAAGACAAAAAGTGATCACTGAAAAATGATAGTCACTAGAAAATCTGTCTCACAACTCGTCGTGCAACTCATCTCTGACGTCAGTCGGTGCGTCATAGCAAGCGGCAGGAGTGACGAAATCAAACAGGTATTCACACCTGTTCGGCTCAGAAACACTTGTTATCTTGTTTTCGCTGCCGCATTCTATTCTCACCACCGTAGACCTGGTAGGACCGTTCCAACAAGACTGGCCCCTGCAACAGAATTAACACGAGTAAAAAATTGGTTGAAAAATCCGTAATTTTCTATGCAACAATCCTTTAATTTCAAGAAATTTTGAGTTGTTGGAATATATTACAAATTATTGCTTATTTAGATTAACTTACTGTTTACCGATTCTAGTGAAATAAGAATATGTAACTACTGAGTAGAATACTGTATATAATGTTTTTGGTTCCATTTTTCTAACATACAGATGTCTTATTCTCACCATGGTTACAATATACAGTGTGGAACAGCCGAATGGAATAAATTCGACAACAAATAAATGAGGGTGTGTTGAGAAAAAATCTCGATTTTTCACACCCTATATCTCTGAAATCATCTCCGCTAGACCCCAAGTGTGGTGTATCGATGAAATCAGCTCTTCAGTGAGAATTTAAGAATGTAATGAAATACAAGGTGTTCCATTTGAAATTACAAAGTTGGTATTGGCCACTGTCACATGACACGCTCTATAAAATGATTTTTTTTTGAAAAAAAATGCTTATTCAAAAATACAAATCAACGTGTCCAAGCATTTTTCCCAACACACCCTCATTTATTCTTTGTCGAATTTATTCCATTTGGCTGTTGCACACTGTATAGTATCAGTCGAGTACACATTCCTAAATACTGAGCTACCTGTGTCGTTATTTATTCAATTTCCACCCAGTTTTCACAATTGAATAGCTTGGTTTTCAACAGTACAAGGAAAAGATCGTTAATCGAGAACATCATATTGTGCACATTATATTATACAGTGCTTCTCAAAAGTCCTCTCCCCCCTTCTCATCTTTGGAACGATTATACATAAACAAGTGAAATTTGTAAACTGAATATGAAAGGTGAACTTCCCTACTAGAGATGATATATGACGAAATCGTCAAAGATGACGTCACGAGGCCATTGTGACCAATAATTTTGAATGGAACTCAATGGCAAGCGACACCTATTCGATGATACTGATTTTGTTTGTGTCAGTATGATATTAATTACAGATTCAAAAATCAGTATCGAAAAAATTACAACCTTCAATATTCAGTTTTCAAATTTCACTTGTTTATGTATAATGGTTCCAATGATAAAAGGGGGAAAAAGGAATTTTGCGAAGCATTGTATGGTGAACCCACCCTGATTTGATGGATTTAAAATCAAAATTTTGGAAAACGCTCAAACACACATTTTTGATTTCAGCGGGAACTAATTTTCAGCATAGTGGGAAGGGGTCGTGCCATACCTCTTTCCAAAGGTCTCATGAGTTTGATGGGCGCCATTTAAATATAGGTCTTTCGTTTACTCGAAAAAGTGACCGAAAGTATATTTTATTGAAATGGAACACCTACACCCAACTAGTCAAGTTCCTGACTTATATGCATTTATTTGTGAAGGTTTATGATCCCAGTTTCAAGAGAGGCAATCATATCGATAATGAGGACACAAAACACAATGAATCCAAACCAGCCTGCTACTTTTTTAGAAGAAGGTCAGATACAAAATATCCCCAGGTGAAAGAATTGTCATTGAAGATCTGAAATGTTCAGTAATATGTATTAAAGAACAATAGCAATCAGAACCACAACTTCGAAGATCACAATCTAGTGTCTAGCCATTGCAAAAAGGAAGTCCAACATGGAGTCTCAGCTGTATATACATCCAAGAAGATTGTTAGCAGTCCCTTCTACGAAGAAGTCTTAGCAGAATACTATGTTTCTGAGTGCTCCAGTGCAGCTTGCAAAATTGAGACAAAGTTCAACGAGTTGTTCCCCATCAAGCAAAGTAAACTTGTTTTTCACTAAATTTCAGAGCATGTCAGATATTTTATTCAAAAAAAGTATATATTTTATAGCAGGTGATTCCAACAGACATTTATTCTCTTACAAGCAATACCTGTAAAGACTTCAGAAATTTGTTAACTACTTATAATTCTATTTATAGCATGAACAAACCAATAAAGGTTACTCCCTACTCCAGTTTCTGCCTAGATAACATAATTACGAGATGATACAAAGAAAAACAGGTATCTCTGATCACTCAGGGCAAGTGTTGCTATGTGGCCTAATCAGAATCCAATCAACAACAAAAGTTGAGAGACGTTATTATGATTCCGAATCGAAAAGTGAATATTGTACAAAATGATAGTTCGAGAAGTAGATAAATATATACAGTGCGAAAGATACAAGGAAGCTTCCTCAAATTTCAGTGAAACCTTCAATTTTCATTTAGACCTTCACTTTCCGAAAACGCGTGAACACCTATAGGTTAATCGAGGTGGTAGTGTATTCTTTTTCCTAGATTTTTCTGGCATTTTCCCTCCTCGCTTCTCTATTCTGTGAAATGAAATAGGAGTTGATTGATGATGATTTCAATACATTTGTAGTAGGGACAGATCATACATTCCCGGAATATCTGAAAAAATTAAACGTGTTGGTGACAAGTTTCGGGTAAAATCAGTTTTGAAGACTGAAAATACAGTGAGATCGATTTTGACTCATACCAAACCAAGAAAGGGAAAACAATGATCAAAAAATTGTATTTATCAGTGAGGATGGAAGAACATAAGAACAATATAAAGAAAATACATACCAACAAATCAAAATTCACTGACAATATCCTTACTGAATAATATCCTTACTGAAGATTGGAGATTGAAGTAATATTAGGCAATCATACGCAAAGCAGAAAATAACCGAAAACCTAAAATCAAAGAACGGAGACAATAATATTGCATCTTGTTCAGTTGATATAGATATAACTTGGCATCCACTTATCAAAACTGAATATGAAAATTGGCAAATTTGAATATCAAATCATGAAAAAATTTCAGTAACCAGAATTCTTCCGTCCGCCAACCTGTCATTTTTCAAGGTCAATTCTGTGATGTGCCACGAAGCAAGCTAGACGTATTGCCGGGCGCTCTGTTAGTTTAGAAAGTCTTGGTGTAGTGTTTACCTGAATTGGAAATGAGTTTTTCAAGGAAACAAGAAGAGGATATCAAATTCGTATCTAAAAAGGTATTTCAAGATGCCTTGATAGATCGTAATTTCATGGAAAATTTTGCTGCCAAGTTGGCGGAAATGGTGTACAATAAACTCGCCGATAAAATTGATGGTCTCAATAATCAAATCACAGTGTTAACGTCTGAAGTGAATTCCATAAAAAAACTCAACTGTGCCCTGGAATCCAAAGTCGATTATTTAGAGCAGAAATCCAAAATGTGTCATTTGAAATTATTCGGACTCAAAGAAAAAAAGGGGGAAAAACTCAATGATACTGTATCCAAACTTTTTGAAGAAAGAAATATAATTCTCGAGTTGACACTTCCCAGTTAAGCTGTCATCGTCTTGGTGCTTTTTCATCTGGTTCTAATAAACCCAGAGGTGTAATGATAAATTTTACAACCGATGCCCTACGCAATAAAACATTTATGAATAGAAAACAGCTCAAAGGTTCCAAAATGGTTCTTGTAGAAGATTTAACCAAACTAAGATACAACCTTATGATAAAAGCCAAAGGAAAAAACATTTTTCAAAAGGAGGAAACATTTTCTTCAAAATCGGAGGCAATAAACATTCTTTGAAACATGAGGAGGATCTTGAAAAACTATCCTAAGGTCAGAAGCAGCCCGTCAGTCCATCTAGGTTATATTTCGCATCCACACAGCAATAACATTTTAATTACTTCTATAATCATTTAATATTAATTGTACCTAACTTTTATCTTTGAGTATACATTTGAATCATCACAAAAAGTTTACCTACCTTCTACTCTGTTCTTGCAATTGAGACAATCTTTCTCGTTTTTGCGTTTCATTGAAATAAACACTGAACTAGGTCTATTTTTATATTCATGTTATTCTTTTTTGTTCACGAATGAGTTTCGTTAATTTATGCCATTTGAATGTGAGATCTTTGTTACCATCTTTTCAGGAATTTAGAAATGTTGTTCAGTCCTATGACATTGTGGCAATAACTGAAACATGGCTTACGAATGATTTGAGGGATGATACTGTATCTATGGCAGACTATAACCTTTTCAGGTGCGACAGATCAAGATCTCGCGGTGGAGGTGTTGCATTTTATGTCAATAAGAATATTTCATGTGCTAGATATGATTTTCCTTTTATTTTTGATGAGGATATTGAACAAATCTGGATTCTGATCAAAGTTAATAATCATAAAATAGCCATAGGTAATATATACAGGCCTTCTTCTGGGAATATTAACCAATTCATAAGTGATGTCGAGGAGTCCTTTTCTCAAATTATACCCACAGTAGACGAAATTATCTTTTTTGGTGATATGAACGTTGATCTCCTCAAACCCGATAATATTCTTAGCAAATGTTTTCATGCCTATGACTTCGAACAAATAATCAATGAGCCCACTAGGGAAAGTAATACATCGTTTTCATTGTTAGACCCTATTTTTCTATCGAATTCCAGTCTTTCAAGCAACTTTGGCGTTTTGAATGCTATATCAGATCATGACCTTGTATTTTGTACATTAAAAATCGAAAAATTTCAACATGACGTTAAATTCATTACCTTCAGGGATTTTAAGAATTTTCACCTCAACAGCTTCCTCTAGGATTTAATTAACGCACCACTAAATGATATTTTCCATATTGACGATGTTGATGAAAAAATCGATTTTTTCAATAATGTTCTGATCGCTTTATTTGATAAACATGCCCCAGTAAGAACTGTACGAGTAAGTAAACCCAAAGCACCATGGCTCACATATCCACTCAGAGTTATGATGAAAGAACGAGACGATGCGTTGGCTAAGTACAAAAGGACAACTGACTCACCCGATTGGGAGCGTTATAAGCAACTCAGAAATTTTACGTTAGCCGCAATTCGCCGAGAGAAAAAAGCGTTCCACGATCGAGTCCTCAGTACAAATAATTCCAAACATCTTTGGAAAGAGGTCAACCGTCACATCCTGAACAAAACACCAGTGGTTATCCCTAATCATCTCCAGAATCCAGACGGAATCAATGATTACTTTTGCTCTGTCTTTGTTGATAAGGCGCCTGACGGTGACCTACTTGATTTCTATAGTAACAACAGTTACAATAATATTGTAAATAATTTTAATCTCAAATTTCTTACTATTTCTGAAATGAATGACATTCTTAATAGCCTGAAATCTAATTCATGTGGATCAGACAACATCTTTATGTATGCTTAAATACTGTAGCCCTTTCATCGATTGTTACTTAACCCATATCATAAATTACTGCCTAGAAAAAGCTTATTTTCCCAAGGTATGGAAGAATGCCATTGTGAAACCTCTACCTAAAGTGAAAAATCCACTCACTTTTTCTGATTTACGTCCAATAACTCTCCTACCAGTCTTTTCCAAAATTCTTGAAAAAGCTATTCACATTCAACTAACAGCCTTTGTTATATCTGAAAACATTATTCCGGACTATCAGGCACGGTTTAGAAAGGGGTACAGTATTATTACGGCTTTACTAAACGTTAGCGATAGCATTGTCTCAAATATTGATAAAAGAAACGTCACCGCCCTAGTTCTATTGGATTTTTCTAAGGCGTTCGACACCATTAGCCATAAACTCCTCCTTTCCAAGCTCAAATATTATGGATGTTCAGCCAACGTCATAAATCTTTTGGATTCTTATTTGAACGACCGTTATCAAAAGGTACATATTGATAAAAGTTCTTCCCTTAAAAGGGTAATATCAGGGGTGCCCCAAGGCTCAATTCTTGGTCCCCTCCTGTTTCTGTTATTCACTGCCGATATTTTTTCTCAAATTAAACATTGCCAGGTACAAGCATTTGCTGACGACACGCAATTATATCATAGTATCGCAACTAATAATATCTTAGTATCCCAAAAACAAATAAATGACGACCTTGAACTTATAAATGATCTGTCGACAAACACAACTTGAAGCTCAATCCTGCTAAATGCCATGTCATGTTCTTCGGAAACAAAAACCAAAGACAATGTGTTAAAGATCATATGAAACTCAACATAGGTGACCAAATACTCAAATCGGTTGTCTCTGCAAAAAACTTAGGCATAATTTTTGATGAAGATCTCAAATTCAGTGCACATATAAAACAGCTATCCCACTCTCAAAGTTCTTTATCCACATAGACAAAGCTTGACCACTAGTACAAAAAAGCTTCTTTCCCAATCGCTTATACTTTCAATCTTCCATTATGGAGATCCAGTCTATGGTCCCTTCTTGAATCGGGCTAATCAATCCAAAATACAACGCTTGCAAAATTCTTGTGTTCGTTTCATCTCAGGGATACGTAAATTCGAACACATTTCCCAAGCTCGTTCCAACCTTGGTTGGGTACAAATGTATGTTCTTAGGGAATACAACTATTGCAACATCACTTATTCGGTATTGAAATCAAAAATTCCCGTTCCCCTTTTCAATAAATTGACTAAGAGATTAGAACTCCATTTTTTAAACCTTCGTACTAAGCATAACCTTCATATCCCTCGTCATTCGTCAGCTTTGTTCAGGAAATCATTTTCATACTTAGCTGTTTTTTGTCACAATACGATTATCAAAGACCTGATTCAATTCTCTAAATCCACATTTAAAAGAAAACTGAAAGCAAAACTCAATATGTGATCAGACGAACTCAATCTTATTATCTACTTGTCAATACATGTATACTAAGTAATGTATTCCATCACACAATCTTTAACTATTGTACAGTTACTTTTTTCTCTTATAATACATGATAGGTTGAGTGTAATCTATTTGTACTTCCGAATTTGTTGAAAAACAATGTGTCACTGACCACTAGGGAATTTATCTTTTAGATATCTGAAGGTTGAATTTCGAGCGCAGTGACATTTAGGGACATATCTGTTCTTACTGCAAATATATTGAAATAATTATAATAACTTCTATAATTTTCTAAAAAAAAGAAGAAAAAATTCCAGAAAAATCTAGGAAAATGATTATACACATTCTCGATTAACCTACAGACAGTATTCAACAAATTGGTATGGGCTTCACATCAATCATCAGTTCCGAAAGCTTGAAAATTTCCACAAAAAACTGCCTAACATGGGAAACAGCTTGAGTTTTCCTATGAAATTTCCTGGCAATGGAGTTATACCAAAATGGTTACGTTCGAAAGCACCATTTTATATGTGAATGGATAGTTCTGAAAGCAAGTGAAAGTGTGGTAAGAAAAAGAATAGAAAGAAAACAACAAGGTAAGAACAAGAAATATCTGACAGAACACACGGAGATGATTCAACACATATATGCATTTCTGTGAACAGCTAATACAAGAAGGAAAATTACAAAAACAAATCAATACTCATTAGTTAGTCGTTTACACATTTCAATACAAGTCGTTAACAGATTTTAAAAAATTGATACTGTCAAAAGGTATTAACTTTTCAATTATTCAGAATCAAATTCCAAAATAAGATTTGATAATAGCTATTGAATAAACTGAACAAAGACTTCCTGATGAATTTTATAATTGATATAGAAATTGGAATAAAATATTTATCGAGAAGTAACATTACCAAGAAGAAAAACAGAAACTCAATAATCTCAAACATGATGACACAATAAAAATTTTTCCAGCTGATAAAGGCAACGCTACAGTCATTATTAATACAACTGACCATGATGATAAAAGAGTACAAATTATGAACGATGGCAACTACACGAAATTGAATGAAGATCGTACAGCAATCATACGAGAAAGATACGGAACATAATGAAAAAAAAAACGAAAATCAAATGACGATTTCTGTCAGATATAATCAAACCTTTATCAGAAAATAATGAAAGTTTCATCAGAAATCTTGATACGTATGATCTTTAAGTGATGTAGTGAGTTCATTAACTGAAGATCCTCTGTAGACAAAACTTTACAAACAGTGAAAATGAAGCTAAATGATGAAAAAACCAAAGAAAGTAAACTGAGTGTAGAAGAAATACTTAGTTTTAATTAGATAACGAATTTTATCAACAATGTTTTGGTATGGCGATGGGTTCACGATTACCACCTATTCTGAGTTATATATTCATGGAAAATTTTTAAGATAATATTGTGAAGAAATACAATGAACAACCAAAGACTTGCTGGAGATATAGATGATATTTTCATTATTTGGCCACATCACCAAGCAATATCGAACCAACAATCATATTCACTTCAGAATTCGAATCTGATAATCAGTTTCCATTTTTAGATGTCCTCATCAAAAAAAAGGACAAGAAACCTATTGAAATAAAGTTTTCAATTCACTTGAGATTACACAAATGAAAAACCAACACTTTTTCTATCAATCCATTTCTAAAATTGATCCAGACTGAAGAAGAGAGAAGAGTTGAAGAGGAATTACAAAAATCTTTTGGAAACAGCAAAAAAAGATGACTATAGAAATAAAATTGTTGGGTCAGACAATAAATCCTAATCGATGTGACAGATTATTGAAGAAGTGACCTGTCCAGCCCAAACCAAAACAATTTGAATACGATAATCCATGCGAAATAGCCAATAGCTTCAACAAATATTTCGCCAAACCTGCCCCTCAACTCTTGTCACCACAGAAAGACATTGGTGAGGTTAGCGGTTTGGTTTTGAAAGATCTATGGCCTATTCATATTCTATGACAATATGAATAACAAGAGAAGTACGGGTATTGATGAAGTACACATACACATATTGAAACGCTGTGCAATCAGTCAGCTAATCAATTAGTGAAATTGTTCTCAAACTTAACCTTCCAGCGAGCGCGCTGTCGTAAAATATACGACAAATGCGCCTCATCGCTTCCCCCACTATTACCACCCAATTATAAGCATCGAGCTCCGAGCTATGTGACGGTCAGTGCCTCTCTAAACTACAGACGTACCGGGTGTGCTTAGAAGTCTTTGGTATTCATCGATTTATGGGTATTTCCGTTAAGTGTAAATTTTACGACACGAGCCCGAAGGTGTACTCTATTCAATATTTACTCATTCATATCGTATCTTATGTATTTTTTTGTTTTAGACGTGTTCCATTATGTCCCGTAGGCCGCCTACACAACATGTGCTGGAAAAAATTGCTCAAGATTTATTAGTCAGAGCAAGATGATGAGACCTACTTTCCCTCGAGTGACAGCGGTGGGAGAAATCGAGCAACAAGCTGAAGAAAGTGCTACCGAACAAGAAAACACTTCAGACCAATCTGAAGGAGAGGAGGAAACAATGGAAGAATTTTTCATTGGAAAGAATGAATCTACACAACGGCGAAAGACAACATACCGTGTTCATGAAAAAAAACCAAGGGGATAAACGTGGTCAAAGTACCCACTGGCTTGACTCAGAAAGCTCTTGGTATTGAAAATGAACTAAGTGCGTTCTTTCAAATTATCGATATATCTATGATTGACGATGTTTTGAGGTACACAAATATGTATATCGATCAGCTGAGAATTGATCGTCAATATTCTAGAGATCGGGACTGTAAAAACATCGACAGGCATGAGCTCATGGTATACTAGGGTCTGCTATATTTGATCGGTATAGAAAAAACTCATCATGAAAACGTGAAAGAGATTTTTGCCAGTGACGGTACCGGGATTGAAATGGCAACAGCTACCATGAGTTACAAAAGATTACTTTTCATCACCCGTTGCCTGAGATTCGATGACAAGAATATACGAGTTGAAAGGAGGAAAGTTGATAAACTCGCAGCGATACGTGATTTTTCCCAAGCTTTCGTCAACAACTGCAAGTCATCATTCAGCGAATATATTACAATCGATGAGATGCTTCATTCATTCAGAGGTCGTTGTAGCTTCATACAATATATTCCTAGCAAACCAGCCAAATACGGGTTGAAGGTGTTTGCGTTATGTGATGCCAAAAGTTGTTACACACACAATCTGGAAATATGCTGCCGAACACAACCCGACGGGCCATTTGCTGCCTCTAAGCGTCTAGTTACTCCGATAGAAAACTCAAACTGGAATTTGACCATAGATAACTGGTACACGAGTGTACCACTCGCTGATTATTTGCTTACGAAAAAAATGACAGTTTTGGGCACAATAAAAAAGAACAAGGCACAAATCCCGGAAGAATTCTTGCCGAACAAACACAGACCTGTTGGATCCACTCCTTTGGTTTCCAAGAGGACAAAATGATGGTTTTCTATGTTACTCGGTGAAAAAAATGTGTAATATTACTATCAACATTACATGACGACAACAAAATAGATCCTCAGGTTATACTGGACAACAACGAAACCGAAGGAGGAATGGAAACAGTCGACAAAATGTGTGCCGCTTACTCGGTCTCTAGAATAACAAAGAGATTGCCATATATAGTTTTCTACACTTCAATGAATAGTGGCTGCATAAATGCTCAAATTTTGTATAAATTTGCCTGTCCACAAAAGGCTCCTAAGCATCGAAGACTTTCCCTAAAAAAATTGGCACTGACCATGATGAAAGAGCATCTTATCTTCAGATCAAATATCAAACATTTGCCCCAAGATATAAGTGCTTTTCTAAAAGTGAATTACCTCGGAAAGTTGAACCGATAAGAGGAGAAAGAAGAAGCCCCCCAAAACGAGGTGTTTGTCGGTCATGTGCACTGGAGAAGAAAAGATCATCAGCATCAATGAAGTGTTGCCGTTGCCAGTCCTTTACATGCAAGAACCATTCTGTAGTTGAGGTGGTTTGCAATAATTGTAAGGATGAGAATATTGATTCTGACGCATAGGTCGATAAAATGTTTTGTTTTAAAATAATAACATATTTAGAGTGTTGCTTGGTTATTCGTTCAAGAAAGTCATATACATTTTTTCAAAGTAAGTGTCATTTTTCATAACCTCACAGCAATTTCCTGATATTTATCTATAGAAAACACCATTTACATGGAGAAAACTCGATGACGTAAAATTTACGACGAGGAAAATTACACAGCGCGCCCGCTGGAACGTCAAAGCAGTATGTATCAGAACCAACTCGTATCACATTAGAATCAGGAACATTGATTGATTATGTTATAACAAACCAAAACAATGTTAGAACTGAGGTTCATTCAAGTCCAAGAATCACAGATCATTTAGTAATATCGGTTGACTTTCAGTTCAGTTCAGGGAACCAAAGTAATAAAAAAAAATAAATTGATTTCATGTGAATGTGAATATTATCTATCAAAAAGTCCTTGATAATTTTACTGCAACTATAAACGAAATAGCCCCTTTGAAAAATTGCCATTATAAAAATAATGTCCCATGGTTTGACAACGAAATATATGGTAAAATTAAGGAGAGAAAAGAAGCCTATGAATCATTTATTGAATCGTCACCAAATGATAAACTATTCAGATGGAATAGCTTTAAAGTAATCAGAAATGAGGTTGTGAATATGTAAAAAGGAAAAAAGAAAATTCCTATTTTGAAAAAATTGACAGATATAAAAACAATTCTCAGATGATGTGGAAAACTTTGGAAGTACTTGTTGAAAGCAGTAATCAAAACTCGTACAACCAGGTACAATTTGATTATGACGATGACTCATATATGGTGAAGGAAGAGAAATCCTTGGTGGAAAACTTTGATAAGTATTTTGCTAAGAGTATAAATCAGGTTATCGAGAGCATACAAAGTAAAGAAATCTGGTCCAATTACGATTTTAATCTTTATAAGCCCATAACTAAATTCGAGGGAACTACGAGATATTGTTTCCTCATTAGATAATGAATGTCGTTGCTACCAAATTTCTGAAATCTGTAAGAGAATATTCATGTAACATAGAATACTGATTATTATTTTCTGGCATGTAGAAATTTATGAATCAAACTTTATTTGTATTTATATGTATTTATCGAAATAATCTCTATTTTATATCATGTGTGATATGTCGCACATTTCAAAATTTGTAATCGTGCATGAAACTTGAATATGAATATGAATGTTTCTTATATTTTTTAGATTTATATGTCGACATATTGATATTTTCACATTTTTTCGACGTATTTCTCAGACAAAAATAATCGGCCACTCTTGTGAATGATTATAAAATACTTAGTTGGAATAAGTGCATCTATCTATCTATCATGAGTGGCAAGTTCATAAATGATTTGTATCATAGCTCAAGAACCGAGATCAACTTGTAAATAAAAATACCTCATTGTCAGAAAGAGGTAAAATCCGAAAGGGTGTCAGGGATCGGTCCTGGGACCTACTCTATTTCTACCATTTATAAAACATTTGTCAGCTTCCAATTACAGGAACATTCAATTTCTTTGAACTTGAAAATGGCCAGATAAATGTACCTATAGGCTTTTTTAGCCTCTCTATGAATTGAAATTCTGGAAACAGTTTGCCTCATTTATAAGAAATTTGAGTTCACTAATAATAAAATTTTACATTTTACAAAGCAAAAATCTCATTTTCAATTTGTATTGATGCAATAGGTGTTATATTTTCACTTGGATTTTTACATATTTCAAATTCATTTTGATTTGTGTTTCCTCATGTTCTTGTATAATGCCTTGATATCTATATTTTTTGTTTTCAGTACTAGCCATAGAACCTGTCTTTACTCCTCTTCAGGAGTGAAGGGACTTTTCTTTACCAAGGTAGTTTTTCACATTTTATGAACTAGTAGTTCATAAAGACAAAGCCAGGATACGATATCTGCATGAATGATACTCTTATACTGCAAAGACAGAACACAAGACATCAGAACAACAGCCAACTGTGTAGTTATTGATAGGCGGTGATTGTGGTGAAAAGATCAACTGCTACAAACATCTCGAAAGGTAAAATATAAATATTCATGGTCAATTCATGCTTCCATACTGACATAGTGACAGTAGGTTTATATTTGAGTTTCGTGGAACCATAATGATTGAATTGCTAGTAATGATAAAAATGTAATTCACACCTTGGTCTTGGTAGAAAATAATATCATAACCATGGGACCTTATATCCCTCGGCTGTATTCTTGATCCTTGGGTTTCAATGATATTCTTTACTACCTTGGTGTATAAATAAATATTATGTTCAAAATCTTGTTGATCCAAGCTTTCTTGCAATATTTTCATTCTTTGACAACAATGCACTCTTTGACTTTGACTTGACTAATGGCTAGGACGGGGACGTTAATTGGTTGATTTCATATCTCACAATGAATATTACATGTTTTGAAATTCATCTTGATATATGTTTATTTCCTCGATTTTTTCTCATAATGGCTTAATATGCATGTTTATGTTTATACTCATCTTGATTCAATCTTTGTTACGAGATTCATATTCTCCAACAACAAAGTACTTTTTGACTTTGACTTGACTTATGGATAATGCAGGTATGTTAATTGGTGGACTTCATATCTCACAATGAGCGGATATGAATGAATTCAGTATATTAGAATTGCTCACTCATCTATTTCATACAGTTCCCTACTTGTTTTATTCCATGAGTTGTAGATTTTTGATTTGTTTGATTTGGTTTTGTATTGATGCAATAGGTTTGAGATTCTCACATCTTTTAATTAATGTTGGATATATGTTTCTTTCCTCGTATTTTGATAATGCTTTGATATTCATATGTTTATATTTTCTAGATTTATAATCTTTAACAACAAAGCACTGGTTCGTACACTGACGTTGATTAGATTTCATATCACAGGCAACATGAAGTCATATACATTCAGTAGATTGGAATTGACTAATCCATATCGTGAATTTTGTGGATGACACAGGTTCCGGTACACGCCCTTTTTCCTTCGTTTTCATAGCTACATCTCTGGAATTTGTAACATCTGATTTGATATGCTCACTAGAGAGCACTTCGTGAACAGTATTTTTTCGACTTCCGATTATCTCGGAAATGACTTCATCTAGCGATTTTCAACAGGTACACCCTGTACATTATTACAATTTTGAAAATTCTATATTGAGGATGGATTGAACAGTACTTTCGAGTACCATCGAAATACCATTTTGAAAAATGGAGTTCTGAACAAAAATACGTTTTGGTTTACATTTCTGGCACCGCTTTCCTACCACAATCGTTTTTATCATATTTTTTCATCATTTGGAATCATTCTCGATCGATGAAATAAATGTGTATTCAGACAGATAGAAGATCAATTATTTGGTTATTACAGGATTCACAACACAAAGTTCATGTCATTCCCGGAAGAACCGGGAGCTGAAAAGAATTCTGAATATGTCCAAGAGTTCCTAGAGTACTCTAGAGTAATAGTGCCCAGAGTGATCTAGAGTGATGTTGATGTTCCAAATTTCCGAAATGTAGCTCAAAATACATAGGAGAAAATGGGGTATACCTAGATTCTATATCACCCGGTAAACGAGTGATAGTAGAAAAAATAACAAAGATACTACCTATCGTAAGTCATCTGAGTGTAAACGTTCGACTCGGGGCCCGACCAAGAGCCCCACGAGCCTAACCGCATCTCCGACGTGCCCGACCGCTGCTGCTGCACGGTTTTGTCGAAGGGGCACAACTTGTAGACGTACTCGTGGTCCTCGAATTGGTAGCATTCGCCGGCCAACACAGCAAATTCCTCTTCGGACCCAAAGTCCTTTTCCAGATAACCCGAGATTTCTCCGATTTCACGTTCGAGGTCGCGCACCCGTCTCTCTGCTTCCTCGAAAGCGCTTCGGGCCGCGTTGGCACGATCCACGATCTTTTGCGTCTCTTCGTCGTACGTTATCGTCGAAGTGGGCGGCACCGGCGTCGATTCTTCCGCTTCCTCCTGCTCGTCCTCCTCTTCCTCCTCTTCGTCTTCTTCTGCTGCGTGGTCTGAGAGTCAAGGCAGATTCCACATCAAAACACGATATGATAACAGAAAAAATCTTTGAAATAATTTTCAAAAAAAGGAACGCAGATGCTCTCTACCGAAACGAATATATTTGAACCAGTACAGCGACAGTTGCGGGATCTTGCATACCCCTTGCATACAGAAGCGAGAGAAGACAGACTCGGACTCTCCAGGGGCAGAAGAAGAGTCTAATGACGAAGATATCAAGTGCCGATTGAAGACTATCCTGGAGAGGTTCCACGAAGGGGTGAAGGTGTGTCATAAGAAACATTTGAGAAATTATGTGGTCTTCAATACCTCTAGCAAAGGATTTTCGCGGGATAGGATTGTTGATTTTATCTGGGACAATCCGGATGTAGATCTCAAGGAGATACTCAAATATCTCATGGGGTAGAAGAGCTGGGATTTCCTGAAGGTTTTATATGATGTCGATACCATCCAAGAATAATATCAATTCAATATGAAAAAAAAAATCAGGGGAATAATTTTATGAATTCGTTCATGTTGATATTCAATGAAAGTTTTCCTTGTAAATTAGTTAATAACAATAGAGGTAAACCAAACTATCCTAAAAATAATGAAATAGCTATCCTATTGGTATTATACGAGAATAATGATATTGGTAGAGCAGAATATATTGAAGCGTAAATAGATGACGATCAATCACTGAGAAAAACAAAAAGATAGGCCTATTTGCTCAGAAATGATGGGTAAGGTGAAAAATAGTGAGTGCAAAATCAAAGGTGAACCAGAAAATGTAGCAAATGAATACAATTTACAGTTGACTTATATTGTCCCGGAATTGATTTCAAAGCCTCCTTATGCACCTTTTCGATGTGATATAGATGAGTTAATGTTCACAAAGCCAATATTACCAACTGAATTGATAGACGTGTCAAATAGGATAAAAAATAAATTTTGGACGACGATGATTTAGACGATATCCCAATGCATTATGAAGAGAAGTATATCAGCCTTAAGCGGAATTGTGTCATATATCATCAATAACTCCCTGCAATTTAGTACCTTTCAGTCAGGACTCGAGCAATCTCTTGTGATACCTATATATAAGAAACGTAACCCCGAATAAATGGAAAAATATCGGCCAATACGTCTCCTGACTAGCTTCTCTATTTTCGAACTAGTAATATGTCATAATATATCCCCATTCATGAGATGAAAATGCTTCAGCAATAATCAACCTGCATACCTACAAGAAAGATCAACTCAAAAGTATCACAAATGTAACGAAAAGAAAATACCTAGCTCTGGGCATATTCCTAGACTTGTTCAAGTCTCATGTTTGTTCGAACCACCAAATACTTATTGAAAAACTTTAAAAGTATGATAATAGAGTCTTATCTTACTGACCGCCAGCAAAGTGTCACGCCAATCAGACAGATTACCAACAAAGGTAGGTATACGCCGAGGAAGTATCGCAGGGCCATTATTATCTATCATATACAGGGTGTTAAAAAATTGCTGGGACACAGAGCTACCACGTGTAAAAGAGGTCAAAATAAGTTGATTGGACCCAATTTATTTATGTGCCAAAATTTATGCTTGTCCGTGAGATGAGTTCAAAGTTCACTTTAAAAAACACATTTTTGTATGCTGTGCAGGAATAAGAGAAACAAATTTGATGAAATTTGACAATGGTGTATTTCAGAGGATTACTCTTCTTTTGAAAATGGAGGAAACCTAAAAGAAATTTTAGTAGGGTCAAAACCACCCTCACCTCTGGCCTTTTTTTCAGAACTTCTTCAGGTGCAGTGATACGGTTTTGAGCTTGAAAGCTGATCAATTATCTTCATTTCATTACTGCTGTAAAAATTTCGTATACCGCATAGTTTCGAAGGAAAAAAATGTTCTCCCAAATAATGCTACCAGATATTCATATTACAAGTTTGATGAAATTGTGATATAAAACTTAGCTGGCAGTGGAACCAAGACAAGTCGTGATTTTGACAGGAAACAAATTTGATAGCAGCTGAAATAACAACAACAATTGAATAATAATAAATGGTTGGTGATGGTACTTGCAGTAATAACAAAACAACAAACTTGAATGATACGTTTGTTTCCTGTCAAAATCACGACTTGCCTTCGTTTCCACTGCCAACTAAGTTTTATATCACAATTTCATCAAACTTGCACTAGGAATAGCATTATTTGAGAGAACATTTTTTCGTTAAATACTGTCTTAAGTTTTTTGAAGAGGTGGTATATTCATTTTTCAGCTTTTCGTGGGATTTTCTCTCCTAGTTTCTGAAAAATAAAGTAGAAGAACAATCTATGAAGAAATAAAGAAGAATCATCAGAAAATTGTATTTACAGTATACCATGTGTTTCTGGAAAATATTATACCGGTGAAACTAGCAGGCCTCTATCAGTAAGGATGAAAGAGCATAAGAAAAATATGAAGAAAAGATATACTGACAAATCAGCTGAACATATCCTTACTGAAAATGGCCAGCATATGGCCGATTAGAGTAATATTAATATCATAGGAAAAGAAGACAACAACCAAAAACGGAAAATCGAAGAGTCTGTTTGCATACTCCTGAACGGAGACAATGATATTACTTCTTGTTCACTTGATAAAAATAGAACTTGGCATCCACTTCTGAAAATTGAATATGAAAATGTAAATATCAATTAATAAAGACACCAGAATTCCTTCGTCTGCCAAATTGTCACTTTTCAGTATCAAAAACCAACTGCACGATGAAAAATTTCACGAAGAAAAACTCACATTTGCGAGCCGGAAACCGCACAAATTATGTTGAGAATGGGAGCAGATTCGTTCCCGAAACGTCCACCAAGATAAGTAGAAGTTTTATTCTTATTAAATATATTTGTATTTCCAAATTTTTCAAGAACAAGGTGTCACTGACGAATAGAGAATTCTACTTTTCGGTATCTAAAGGTTTAATTTCAAGCGCAGTGATATTTTGGGGCAGATCACAAAATCTGTCCTTACTACAAATATATTGAAATAATTTTTGATAACTTCTACTTTATTTTTTAGAAACGAGGAGAGAAATTCCCACAAAAAGCTGAGAAATGAATATTTTTTTTTCTCTCGAAACTATGCAGTGTACGAAATTTTTACAACAGTTTTAAATGAAGATAATTGATCAGTCTTCCAGCTCGAAAAATTTGAGAACCGCGTTACTACCCCTAAAAAAGTTCTGAGAAAAATGTCAGGGGGTGAGGGTGGTTTCAACCCCTCTACAATTTCTTTCAGGTTTCTTTGATTACCAAAAGGAGAGTAGTAATCCTCTGAAATACACTATTGTCGAATTTGTGTTTTTTTATGTGAACTTTGAACTCTTCTCACATGCAGCGTGGAGGTGGTGTACTGTGCTGTGTCAAAAAGAAGTATCAAATCACTCAAGTTTCGAAAAGTACCGACATTGATTTCCAGTGGATTTGTGTGACATGCAAATTGTATGAAACTACTATAACAATATGTTGTCTCTATATCAAGTCAGGATCGAACCTCACAGTATATGAGAAAATGCTTGACTCTCTAGAAACATGCAATGATCTTTTTGCAAATAACGTATTCTGCTTAGGCGATTTCAATGTACCTGAAATCAGTGGCTCTCTATATAATCTTGAACTTGGGTCTCCTAAGGCTGGAATAATCATGGACATACTATGAAAGTACGATCTTTATTCAATAAATGATGTACCAAATCATGTAATCAATACGTTGGACCTGGTATCGACAAGCCTAACAGAAGCAACTCTCCCTATCTAATTCACCTCTGGTAAGGATTGACCAATATCACCAACCCTTAGAAATAAACTTCAAAATAAGTTGTAGAAAACGACAACATGCACAAGTTGATAATAACATTTATCATAACAAAAAAGGGGACTATCATAGGTGACACCACTTGCTAGGTCAGTGTGATTGGGCTAATACTACCAACTCAAATGATCCAAATGAATGCACTGCTCAATTCTATAACACTCTGTACATGATCTTGGACGAATGTATTCCACATAAAAGAAACTACAGAAACAAATATCCACATTGGTTCTCCAAAGAACTTGTCCAAAAAATAAAATTGAAGAAACGTCTATGCAAAAAATCAAAACATAATCCAGATTATCTGCAGAGGTTTAGAGAATTGAGTAGTGAAACGAAAACACTAATCAAAACATGCCACGAAAATCATATTAAGACCATTGAGGAACTAATCAATTGTGATCCGAAATACTTTTGGGATTTTCTGAAAAACAAGAGAGATTTGTGTACAAAGATGAAATAATAGAATCTGACGAGGATATTTCCAATGCCTTTGCAGACTACTTCAAATCAGTATATAGTGAAAGTACAGATATTCCCCGGGACACTAAATATAAAAACTATGGTCTCAATAGTCTACAAATAGGAAACATCCAGATATCTGATATTCTTGAAGCCATCCAACAATTGAAATCTAAATCTGCAATGGGTGTAGATGGAATACCAACCTACTTCTTCAAAGCATATGCTTGCCTACTGGCATCACCTCTACAAATAATTTTCGATAAATCACTGGAATCTAATACATTTCCTGATAGTTTCAAAGTTGGGCGTATAATTTCGATTCACAAATCTGGCAAAACAAACCAAATCACATACTACAGACCAATCACTATATTGCCCTCACCCTCAAAAATATTTGAAAAAATTCTGCATATTAAGATTTATAATAACATATCCACTGTATTATTAGAGGAACAACACGGGTTTATAAACAAAAAATCAACTGCAACAAATCTTTGTGTCTTTAGTGAGTACATTTCCAAAGAAATATCCAACTGTCAAGTTGATACCATTTACACTGACCTGGCAAAGGCCTTTGATAAGGTAAATCACAATGTTCTACTAAATAAGTTGTTGACTTCATTCTCATTTGATGAAAATCTGGTTGCATCCATTAAATCATATTTGACAAATCGTCTAGACTTTGTAAAATTCAACAGCTCGCAGTCAGATAGCTTCATCAGTACCTCAGGTGTCCCCCAAGGCTCGATTTTGGGACCGCTGGTCTTTGTTATGTTTGTCAATGATATTGATGATTACCTCAAAGATGCAAAAATTTCTTCTATATGCAGATGACTTAAAAGTTTTTAGGAAAATAACCTCAGTAGAGGATACAAAAACATTTCAATGTATTATTAATGAGATCACTAAGTATTGCGATGATGATGACCTTTCACTAAATGAATTGAAATGTAAATTAGTCTCATATACTAGGAGGAAAAAAGAATTCTTTGTAAACTCAACGATGTTGATCTGGAAATATTAGATGAAATCAAATATCAATGAACATGTCAAATGCCTTAGCAGGGAGTGCTATAGAAAACTAGGTTTTATAATGAGATCCAGTCAGGATTTTCAGTATCAAACTTGCATAATGCCTTTTAACTCACATATCAGACCAAAGTTGGAGTACTGTTGTATTATATGGAATCCTGACACAGAATTATATTCTAATATGCTTGAAAAGATTCAGAAGAAACTTCTGAGGTCTATGCATTTAAAAAAATATAGCGTATATCCAATGCGAGTATCATATGAACACCAAAGGATTGATTTCAACATAGAGACTTTGAGTAAACGGCGTGAGAAAATTCAGATGTTGTTTATTTTTGATATCTTACATAATTTGATCAATGTACCTGACTTATTGATGAATATTCACATAAATGTACCTGATATAAGACTGAGATCCAAAAATAGTGTTTTCAAAATATGTACTGTGAGTTCTTCTATCAACAGTTGCTTTCAACAACTTCTTAAAAACATGTGAAATGGATATCTGGACCATCTCCAAAACTTCACTTCTCTCTCACCTGTGATAAATTCAAGTTAACTAATTTAGTTATTTTAATATGTAATACTAAACTTGGTAAAACTAATTGTGATGTGACTTGAGAGTCTCTCAAATGTATGATGTATATTGTTCTTAGTTTTAGCTTTAGTTAATTCCATTCTCTTCACCTACCTCCATAACTGATCAGACATAGTCTATTTGTAATCAGTAAATAAATAAATAAATTAATAAATGAATAAAATTAAGTCCAGGCACATTAATACTCTACTCAATACTAGAACCTTAATACACAATCATAATACAATGAATAATACATGAATATGATATCATTGTTCCAAAAATCGAGTCAAAATTTGGTGAATACTCAACAACAATGAAAGGAGTTAATTATTACAATGAACTTCCTATAAATTTTGAACTCCTCCCCCATGAAAAATTCAAGTCTTGGTTAGAATACCTCTTACTGAATTGAAGACTCAATCCATTGACAACTATTATCCTACTGTATACTGGATTTATCATTTAGCATACCTAATCACATTAATATTGTTATATGTATCGTTTAATATTGTAATATCATGTATATTTTGTTTGTATATTTCTTCATGATTTTTTTGTTAATTTCAAGGATATTGGATGTACCTGTATAAGATGTAGTAACGTTCTCTAGGTGCGAGAAAAATAAAGAAAAAAAAAAATGATTTGTGAACCCAAAGGAAACTAAGGCGATATTAATGGAAAGGCTTGACACAACTTATATTACAAAACTGTATCTGTTAAAGGATAGACTAGAGTATGTAGATGGAATAAAATAGTTGAACGGTGAGAACTATATTGAGAGTTAACTGTTATACAAGAATATCTGATATGTTAGATTCAACCAAAGATTACTAATGAAAAATATTATATTCATCTGAAAGATGTTTAATATTTTACCACAATAAATGAGCAAAAAAAATAACTTTTGTTCGAGATATTCACAATAATAGCACTAGATCAATGTTTGACATTTATAATCCTACAGTCAGAAGGAGTATAAAGGACTTATATTATACAATAGTTTGCCATTATTCATAAAGTTACTGTACAGAACTCTGGAGTTCAATAGAAGACTATATATATGCCTTGCCTTGAATGCCGTGTATATAAGCATATTTTTTTCAACGTTTCCGTGGCCTCCATCCACTCTCTCAATTTCATTGACTATCTCTCAAATACTAGAACTCAGAAGATCAATTTTGAATGAAAATAGAAATGATAGGTCAAATGTTCATAACGATATCTTATAGTGGAGTAGCTTGTTAGTTCAAAAACACCACTATTCTACAAAATAGATATTTCATTTGAAAAAAAAATCAGCATTGTGAATAAAACTTTTATATTGGTACTGTACTGACTTTTGACGACTTTATTTTAGCATATTTTGTATTATCTCTTTTAGGAATGTTGATGAATTTTATTGAACTTAATTATAATTATTTTTGCTGTGGAAATTTTTCATTTTAAATAATGGTGGACGATCGGGTTTGATGTCGTCGAACAAAAGAACTTTTTTTTATCAAAAATCGTTGCTTCTATCGATTTTCCACACGAGTAATTTATTCAGGAAATAACCTTTTCAGTTATAAAATATTGTAAAATATCTGTCATTTCAAATTTTTGGGGTGTGACCATCGAGGGAAATCCGTTCCTGACATTGTAGCAAAACAACTGACTCCTGCATAAAAGCTCATCAAAGGAATTTATTTGTTTAGTCAATCACCAAAATTTGGATATTCACTTCGAAATTTATCAAAGAACATTTTTCATTTTGTAACTTGGAGGTCCCATATCTTGGTAACAAAGGATTTTATGAAAGAAGTTATGAAAAGTAATGGTTTTTTGATCCCATCTATTCATTCCCGAGAGGAAAAGAGGAAGTTCAGGGACACCCTGTATATATCTCTAGTAGATTCAGGTTAGAGAGAGAGGAATTGGTATGATCATAAGAAACCAATGCAGTAATAAAATATCATGTGACTGTTGACATTGTCAAATCATTTTGATGTGTCATGCCATTGTATTGAGAAATATGATATTTCAAGTTATTTTCATTCAAATTCAGTTAATAGTGTAAGATGTCCTCTCAAATCTTTTGTTTAGTGAAGTTTATTGATCCATGAGTGTATTAAAACAAAGAGACCCAGTTTTACTGGTTTGAATATTGAAAATTGGTGAATAATCCTAGTTATGTCTGCTAGTTCTGCCCATCAAGTCAAGGAAGGATTTGAAAAATTTGTTCGAGATGTTGCCCTGTTCAACCTATGACTGTACTAATAAATTGAAAGGAAATCAGAATATATCATTCCATAGGTGATTGAATAGTGTTGAACAAATTTCTAATAGACCCTATTTTGCACCTAGAGAAAGGCAGAGGAATCCAACCAATGAAAATATCAAACGAGACAGAAGCAACCATCAGTGATCAGCTGATTATTGGCAAAATTTTATCTCTCCTTGTTGCACATCCAGACAAATCCTAGATATTTCTTTTTTATGTTTGCTTCAATTTTCCTCTTGAGTCGATGGGGCAAGGGTACATCAGAAGAGATTGTATAATATCATATCTTTGCTCTCAAGGCACAGAATCATTGGAAGATTCCATGAAGTATATTAGTGGTAGTTTATTTTTTGTTGTTCAAATCCATGTCCATGACAGGTGAAGGTAAAATGTGAAGGTAGAATGAAAGTATGAAAAATAAAATAAGAAATATAAACCAGGAATGGGAACTTGATAAATTATATACATGCCTTCATCTTCCTGTATATTATCAGCTTCAGTTGCAGTTGTTTCTGAGTCACTTACTGGTGGCTGAAATAAACCAGCTTCCATCATCAATCGAGGTTTAATACTGTTCCAACATTCATTGACAAATGTTTCCAAATTGACTGATTCCTGTAGATTCAAGAAATACTTGGCTTCTTCCTCAGACACTGAAAGTATAAGAAACTCTCCATGTAAAGATATTTCAATCAAAACTGTCTTGTCTATTAAGAAAAGTGTTCAAATCAACTGATGAATACCTCAAAAGTGATTTTTTGACTAATTAGGCCTTACTGAAGAGGTTCAATCAGATTTGATATATTTGTTAGTATGTTATATTGTTAAATGTACAAGTGAATTTTAAATATATAATTTTAGACTTGTGTGAGCACTTGAATGTATATTAGCAGAAGATATAGGGAGCACTGGTGCAGCTACTCTGTCTATTTGCATATCTGATTTCTTTAACCAAAACTCTAATGTACAGCTGACTTGATGACAGCATCTGATTTGTTATAGCAGAAAATTGCTCATATATTAGTTGTTAGATGGCAACACAAAAAAACGTTCATTCAGAAGTAGTAATTTAGATAATGTCTCAATTAATGATCAAACTACATCATTACAACAACTATATGTACAGAAATCTGCAAAAATGTTCCCTCTTCTGGAGAGTTTCATAAATATCATGCCATTATTGCGGAGAGTGCAGTTAGAATTTTAGGCAGAACAAAACAACATCAGTGATGGCACTAGTCTTCTGTACATCATTATTATCACTAATAAATCTATCTATCATATTCCAATTCATACAATTCCAAAGCAAATGAGCACAGGATGTACTTCTGATATGATCAATTGACAAAATAATATTCAAGTACCTTCTCCATTTCTATCTTTATCAAAATGCTGCCTAGTCTGAATCTCAGAAATATCCACTAAACCATCCTGATTTGAATCATACATGTTGAAAGTATCTACAGCCTCTGCTCTGTTTCTTTCAGCCTCTGCTTCTACTCTTTTCTTATTCATTTCCTCTTCCAGTTTTCTATAATATTCTAGAGCAGTACTTTCAATTTCTTCAACTTCTTTCTTCAGAGCTTCTCTTTCACTTTTCAATTTGACTGCCTCATCTTTATTCTTCTGTAGATCATTTATTTTTCCTTGTTTCTCCTGTTTTAGCTGCATTCCTGAAAATTGAAAGCTTGGAAAACTATGACTTGAAGGATGTCACCTCATTATAGGAAACATTATTCTATATGAATATGAGCAAGAATAATAGGCCATACCTTTTTGGCTCATTTCAGTTCTCAGCTGCTTACCAGCCTTTACTAATTCAGCTTTTTGCTGGGCTGCTTCTCTAGCACTCCTACCGAGGTCTATACAATTATTCTGACAGACTATTTCGCCGTCGTATTCGTCGGTTCCATCACAACAGTCACATACTCCATCATTAACCCTGTTGGAAGGAATATTCAGAGGCTTGTGACCAGCATTTGTACAATGAAAAACTCCACGGGGACATGCCGTAGTACCTGGTTCATCGCTGGCATCGTAACAATCACAATAATCGTCGTTTACTTGAGTGAACGGTATAGTTTTACTGCCATCGAAGCAGGTAAAATCTCTATCAGGAGGGTATAGAGGAGCTCTCGAAAGAGAGACGCCTCTTGGTCTGGGCACTTCTGACGTTAAAATACCACATACAAAAACGAAAACAACAAAGAATGTTTTCATTAATTTGGAGTTTATCGTTGATTTTGATTTCATTTCACCGGCGATCACACATAAAAATGATAAATTCGGCAACCAGTCAACCAGCAAACAGAATGATGCCCGAACTGTCACGTCACAGGACACGTTTCAAAAGTTCGGAGTCTAGCCACAGAAGCAGGGTACATCTTTGGTCTAGCGGTAACACCTGAAGAGGAACGAGAATATGCGAGCAATGTAGATTGTAGGCAACTGTAGACAAGGATCGCGGGATCACGATTTAGAGAAAATAAGATTGGTTCATAAAAAATAAACCGCAGTAAAAGATGTTCAACTATATCGAAAATGTACAGTAGCCCATTCTGTGGCCTAGTCGTGCCATTCTGAGTTCAGATGTCTCACAGATGCTCTGTGGCATGATGAAATAAGACAAATGTGCGCATTTAAACAAATCATGATACTATAACAGTTATAGTATCATGAAACCAAATCGCTTCCCCTGGATACTGTAGGAGTTATTAGTTCTCCTGAAGAGGGCACTATCATTCGAATAAATTCAGAGTGGCAGAACTGAAAACAGTGAGGACTGCAATTCCACCAAACTGCAATGAAACAAAATTGAAACATAAATAGACTTTTGTGTATGAGTGAAATCAAAACATTTGTAGGACACCAAGGAATTTGAAACGATTTTTTTTTTGTATAATAATGGCGCCATCTTCAGGAAAATCCGCGACTCCTACATCACTTGGAGGTGAAGCAAAAAGCGCATCAGTGCATTCACTAATGTCATTTCATTATGCTCTGTGGCCACAGCTTGACATTTTAACTATTGATATTTGGATATTGACATTGATAATAATAATGTCTTGTAGTCACCCAAATATGAGGTCTACAGATCTACTAATAATCTAATAATATCCTCATGGCCACCTAAATAAGTAGAGTAGGTAGGTAGTGTATCATGATACTATATCGTATCATGTATCATGGTAGAGTATTATTTCAAACCGGAGTAAACTTGGCACACCCAGTCGGAGGCTAAAATTTCAGAAGGTAGCCGAATGGTCAGTGGCGCATCTGAAAAAAAATCACTTACAAGTTGATTATTGTCCCATTGGAATATTCGATCTCAATGAACAAATAGGAAAGAGAAAAATCACAAATCATTGATCTAATTTCTCACATTATCCTAGCAGCCTAATTTCCAAAAATATCCGAACGACCTCCATAGGCGTCGAGTTTTCCTGAGAATTCTCGATGATAAAAAAGGAGCTATGCTTGTTTATTTTCTATAACAATTCCAAACATTTTCCATCATAAGCAATGAACGCAATATACGGGGTGTTTCAGACCAGCAGTACCACCCGAATATCTCGCAAAAAACGAAACGGATTGAGAAACAAAAAAATACGTCCAAAGTATTTTTAAATGTTCTGTTGAATGACACCAAATGTTAGTTCCCCCTAAGAGGTGGGGAGGGGGTCACTTCGAAATTTTAAATGGGAACGCCATCTTTGGAGGACCGAAAATTGGATGAAAGCCTGTTTTTCTACATCACTGAATCCGAATCTGAAATAGAAACTGGGGGTTCCCCTTTGAGATTTTGAAGTGACCCCTCCCTTTCCCCCAGAGGAGGTGAGGGGGGAACTCTTATTTGGTGTCATTCAATAGAACATTCAAAAATATTTCATATATAATTCCTTTCTTCAATTATATAAACTAATACAGATAAAATCATTTAAAAAATCACACATGAAAATTTGGACATATGAAATAAAACTAATAAAATTATGAAATTTGGTCATGTAAAGTAGAACTAATACAGACATAGAAACAGGGAGAAGGGAGAAACATAAGTATACCTGTGCAGAGTATTGAAATAAAATTACAAAGAAAAATTCCCTTTTGATTTCCTGGTCTAGTAGAGTAAAGAAACATTTTTAAATTCTGTTTGAACTTGTTCGAGGAATCTGAGGATTTGATTTCTAGAGGCAGCTGATTTAAACTCTTCAGGCATTTGAAAAACACAAATGTTTGTGTATGAATCTTTGCCAACAGTGGAATGTGGAAATCATTTCGTGACATGGACGTATAAACGATTTATATTATTTATTTTTTTATTTATTATTTTATACGTCCATGTTTCGTGATCTTGTATTGTGGGCGTGCACCATCAGAATTGTAATTAATGATATTTCTTAAATAACCTGGAGCATTACCTGATTTGATCTCAAATATGAATATTATAGTGGGACGTATTTTTTGTTTCTCAATTCGTTTTGTTATTCGAGGTGGTACGGGTGGTCTGAAACACCCGATATAGTAAATTTAATGCAGGAATAATAATTCATGGTAACGAGAGGATAGAGATTGCAAATCTCGAGAAAATTTTGAAATCATACACACATACTATATAAATATGAGAAATCTGTTGAGAAAAAAGTCCAAATCGATATTCTCACCAAAATTAAAGAGTCATTTAAAAGAACTGTAAACGAAAGCAAAGTCTTCTCGGTGCCGCCCAAAATTGATAATCATATAATATAATATAAGTTATTTAATTATGTCACCGATTATCACACATTACACATTAGAATATAATATATTATAATATAAACAAACACTTATAACTGGATACTTGTCATATGTCTCAAATTACTATATTCTTGTTAACCGATACTTGCACATACAAGTGTTATACACTTAGGTGCAAAAGAAAAATACAAATGCAATTTATTAACACAAAAAGTCACGTAGTACACAGGTGTTTACTGTTCTCACTGAAATTCTCTCAATTCAAAGGACATTGCAAACAAAGTGAAGAGAATTTTATATCATTAGAATCCTGAAGATGAGCTTCATCAGATGATAAAATAGTTATCAAGATATCTCTATTGCATAAAGACCCATTGAAAAATCATTGATTCTTAGCCATAAAATTGCAAGCAAAAAGTACGAAGATGAAAGTGTGCTAGGCTTTTTTTTTCTCAATCTTCTTCATTACTCCTTTTGCTCTTTTTGTGCACAAAAACTGAATGCTGAATTAAAACATCATTGTGATTGTGAATTTTGCATTAGTACGGGAACTTTGCTGAACATTTCTTAATCTAAATGGAGTGCTCCAAGTGTTCAATCCATATACAGGATGATGATAAATATATACAGTGTGACAGCTGCCGCACCCCGTTCCATCTTAATGAAAAATGCTCAGGATTGTGCCCAAGCGAGATAAAGGCTATAGTAGTGCAGAGGCGAGTAATATTCTTTTTTTTGCAATGAATGTAAATCATCTTTTAAAAAAGTACCCCATCTCCTAACCAAATTATCAGTATTGGAAAATGATATAAGTCTTCTGAAACAAGAAGTCAAGGATACGAAGAAGAAACATTGTGAGGAACTTAGTTTGTTGAAACGGGAATTGAATGATTTGAAATCCATTAATGGTGCTGGCATGGAAAATATACTTACGGAGGTTCATGAACGTGCAATTCGATCGAATAATCTGATGCTGTTCAATGTTGATGAATCGAAGTCGGAAAGTCTAGAAGCCAAAATAGCTGACGACAAAAAAATTGCCATTCAAAATCTTGAATCTATTGGGGTTGAAAGCAACGATCTAACTAAAGTGATCCGCATAGGTCGACAAGGTAATAAACCCAGGCCTATCAAGATGATTTTATCAAACTCGAATGCAGTTGGTCATGCTCTTCGACTCAAAAATAGATTGCTCAACACAAAATTCAGAATTGCTTCAGACAAAACCAAATTACAGCAAGAACAAATGACAAAAGTTCAAGATGAGCTAAAGCAACGTCGAGACCGAGGTGAGCAAAATCTCACTATCAAATATAGAAAAGGCATTCCTGTAATTGAAGAATCAAAAAACTAAGATATGACACTTACCATACGTTAAAAATATATTATCAAAATGTCGGAGGTTTAAGAACTAGACTTGATGAATTTGAAAACTCTGTCCTGTGCTGCAATTATGATGTTATTATATTAACTGAAACATGGTTAACGAGCTCCTACTATGATGCAGAATTTGGTTTAATCAACTATAATATTTTTAGAACTGATCGAAATGTGAACACAAGTAACAAGTCTCGAGGTGGTGGTGTGATGATGTGCTTCAAAAAAGAGCTGAACGTGAAAATACTGGATGGAATTAGTCCAAATGTCGAACATTTATTCATTCTTTTAAAGATCACAAGTGCTAATGTGATTTTTGGAGCTATATATACCTACCTACCGCCAGGTTCAAAATCCGATATTTATATAGATTATTGTACTTCTGTCGAACAAATATCAGAGAAATTTAGGGCATCTCAATGTTATCTAATTGGTGATTATAATTTACCATTGGCTACGTGGGAATCTTCGGAAGAGCATGGACTTAGCGTTCGTTGCCCTCAAGGATATCCAGCCCATGTTATATGTGATCATTTTTCTTTTCTTGATTTTAAACAACTCAATTCCATTCCTAATAATCATAATGTATATCTAGATCTAGTTTTTTCACAAAATGATTTTGTTCAGGTTCAGGAGGCCACTGACCTACTGTTACCTAATAACTTCCATCATAAAGCCATTACTGCCGAATTGGAACTATCAGTTAAATTTAAACCACTTCTATTTGAAGAGTTTTACTATGATTTTAAGAATGCAGACTATGTAGGTTTAAATAATTATTTTGCACCAATAAACTGGGAACTTCTATTCAATAACCTAGATATTCATACCATGGTTGAGAAATTTTACCAAATTATTGGGAACTCTTTTGCAATATTTATTCCTAGGAAGAAAAGTAAACCAACAACTTATCCAAAATGGTATACCAAAGAGCTGAAAGTACTTATAACTGAAAAAAAGAAAGCTCACGCAAATTATAAATCAACTCGTTCAGATCAAGATTATCTTATATTTTCCATTCTGAGATCTCAATGCAAAGATCTTATGAAATTTTGTCATGATACTTATACAGCAAATATTGATGACCAAATAATCAGTAATTCAAAATATTTTTGGAATTATATAAATTGAGAAAAAATCATGGATTTCCAAATAATATGAGTCTTCATGATCAAATAGCTGATACAGGGAAAAATATTGTTGATCTTTTTGCCGAAAATTTTCCAAAGGTTTATGTTAGAGAAGAATTGGGTTTAGATGATATCATGAACGAATCAGTGGCATCACCGGTTGATATTCCATTCATAAAATTCAGTACTGAGGAAGTATTCGAGGGGTTGAATTCATTAAAAGATAACTTGAGTTGTGGGCCAGACGGGATCCCTGCTTGTTTCCTTAAAAGATGTGTTTA
This sequence comes from Gastrophysa polygoni, assembly GCA_963576655.1. Lineage (NCBI taxonomy): Eukaryota > Metazoa > Arthropoda > Insecta > Coleoptera > Chrysomelidae > Gastrophysa > Gastrophysa polygoni. Next base: position 2,415,557 of record OY755092.1, read on the forward strand.
TTCACTAACTACGCCATTGTGTAAAATATTCAATTTATCATTGAAGCTTGGAATATTTCCCTGCCAATGGAAGAATAGTTATGTCACCCCCATTTTCAAAAGTGGCAAAAAGGATGACATAAAAAACTATCGACCGATTAGTAAACTTGCAGCCATTCCAAAACTTTTTGAATTTTTACTTGTGCACTATCTTTCGTGGCATTGCAAAAATTTGCTGAATGAAAATCAACATGGATTTGCTACAGGAAGATCAACAACATCAAATTTATTAGTATATCAACAAGATATTATCAGGACCCTAGAAAAAGGTCTTCAAATTGATACAATTTATACTGATTTTAGTAAGGCCTTTGATAGGGTCAACCACGGTTTGTTGATTAATAAACTTCAAGAAACAGGTTTTCCAACATGGTTAACATGTTGGTTAAATAGCTATTTAACTGATAGGAAACAGTTGGTAAAAATTCAAAACCACATTTCCAGTGATATTCATGTTACATCTGGTGTCCCGCAGGAATCACATCTGGGTCCACTTCTCTTTAATATTTTCATTAATGATATTGCTCTTAACTTTTGCCACTGTAAATACCTTCTCTTCGCTGACGACCTCAAAATTTATATGCCAATCAACTCCGACATAGACTGTGAAAACCTTCAATCTGATTTGAACTCATTGATCAATTGGTCACGAAATAATGGAATGTCACTCAATGTTGACAAGTGCTATTGTATTTCATTTTCTAGGTCCAATAATCCTATTCATTTCGATTATCAAATTGAAAACAGCCTTACACGGGTTTTTGAAATTCGCTATTTAGGAGTTATATTTGACCATCAATTAAATTTTACATATCATATTGACTGCGTAGTCAGTAAATCTTTTCAATTATTAGGTTTCATTTCTAGAAATACTAAAAAACTATCTGTTATGGCCTTTAGAACGTTATATCATTGGTATATTCGATTATTCAATACGCCTCACCAGTGTGGTCACCATATTATCAAACTCACATCGATCAAATAGAAAGAGTGCATAGAAAATTTCTAAGGTGTATATCATTTAAAATGAATCTGCAACAAGGTGAATATGATTATGTGCAAGTTAGGCAAAATTTGAATATTACCAGCTTGGAAATTAGTAGAACAAGATCTGACTTGATTACTCTCCATAAGATACTATCAGGGGAGATAGATTGTCCTTCATTGCTCCATTTGATTTATTTTAAAGTTCCAAACAGACCTACTCGTAACTCGGACTTATTCCAAGTTCCCTACCATCGCACAAATTATGGCTATCATAGTACGTTATCACGTTTGGTTAGATTAGGTAATGAATATTGCATTAGAGGTTTAGAATTTACTGGGCAAACATCAAATTCATTCAAAGCCAGTTTAAAAAGATTAGTAGTATAGTGTCCGTCTATTACTGTAGTACTACTATAATTGTTCATTTTTGGTTTATATTTAGAATAAGTATGTATCTGTATTATATTTCATATGTAAAAAGGGGAAAACCCGTGTATAATAATAAATAAACAAATATTATTTCCATAGTCTTTGTACATATGTCATTAATGTATATTATGTGAGCAATAAATACTAAATACTAAATATGGGAGAACTTGATACAAAAGCATCTGTTCGGTGTCGTCCAAGGGGTAGTATTTCACCCCTGAATGATGAAAAAATTATTGCATAATGAAGGAAATGGAGCCCAGTTGAAATTCGAACTGAACATTACTAATCACATGAGAAAACTGTATACGAAAGGAAAATTTGTTCGATGGATGATTCAATCAATTCAGGTAACATTTTGAATAGAATGAGATGAAATGACTTGTGTTTGGTGTGAATCGATTATTCCTTTGAGAAATATCCAACATCAGAGTGAGCCACCCCCTGTGAAATTTGAATCTATCGGGGAGTGTGAATCAGAGATTTACATGATTTTTATAAAATTGTGAGTGGACGAAGTGAGAGGCTGAGCGGACGTTAATACGCGTTGATGAAATGTATCATACAGAATTCTGAGTAGAAAAAGGCAGTGTGAACGGTTTTCTGACACATAGTTTTGTTTTTCAAATTGATTATTTCTGTGATAAATATCGGAAATCGAATTTTCTCACCCCCTGTATAACTTGAACCCGTTGATGAAAGTCGAATGGATGGTACACAATTTTCAGAAGGAAGTGTGCCCAGTTTCTTTGACACCCATATAAGTTTTTTGCAACTCGGTCATTTCTGTGAGGAATATCGATAACCGAATCTTCTCACCTCCTGTGTAACTTGAACCCGCTGATGTACGATGATGAAAAACATATGCATGATACAGAATTTCAAGTAGGAGGCAGTGTTAACGGTTTTTTTGCCACCTAAAAAATTTTTTTTTCAGATCGTGTATTTCTGTCTTTTATCTAAAATCGAATTTTCTCAACTCTTGTGAAATTTGAAGCCGTTGATGTGCGTTGATGAAAATCATATGGATGATACAGAATTTTGAGTAGAAAAAGGCAGTATGTCCAGTTATCTTGACACCCAAATAGTTTTTTTTACAAATCGATTATTTCTGTGAGGAATGAAACCGAATTTTCTCACCTCCTGTATGACTTGAGCCCGTTGATATGAGCCCTATTTATATCTGTGCCATTTCCTATCTATCGCCCATTAATTTACATTCTTACGGAAAAAACCTGTCTATTGAAATGAATAGTGACCTTGTGGAAGTCACAAAAATAATTTTCATGAATTCCATTCGAATTACTTCATGTAAGGTGAGACTGTAGACATCGATGTCAGTTTTCTGAAATAATGTATAATTTTACGACATTGACAACTCTTTTTTATCGAATTCAGAGTGCATTTTTTGGTTTTCTGTAACACAAACAATTTCGCTATCTTCAGTCTTGAAATTTTCAGTTATGAATCTTGTATCTTGAATTGTTGAATTTTTGATTCTCTGAAAATTTCTGTATTTGGCCGAAAGATAAATGCTGTCGTATAGGTGAATTGAGGAGGTGGAATATTAATTTTTTACATATCTTTGAGATTTTCTCTCCTATATAGTTTCTGAAAATGAAAATTATAATGATTATTTCAATATAATTATGATCTGCCTCCAAATGTCACTGCGCTTGAACTTCACCTTCAGATACCTAAGAGATAAATTCTATGTAAGTCAGTGACACCTAGTTTTTCGTAAAACTCAGGAGACAAATATATATATATATATATATATCAAAATTTCTACTTGTCTTAGTGGTAGACGTTTCAGGAACGAATCTGATACTGTTTTCAACACATTGGCACATGTTTTTCTTCAAAATCGTTCGGCTGCTTCATGTTTTGGCACTATAGACAAGCTGTGAAATAATTTCATAGGTGTTCATTCATTGATTGATCTTGAATTTACCATTTTTATATTCAGTTTTGAAAAATTAATGTTCCATCCACATCAACTGAAAAGAAAGCAATATAATTGTCTGTGTTCAGAAGAACTCAAGTAGATTTTTCTTGTTATCTTTTGTTCCTATAATAAATATAATAAATGGTTAACAAGGTCCATATTGAAATGATTTCATTGGAACAATAACAGAGCGTGCCTTTGAATTTGTTTGTTATTTATGGAATTTTGTTTTGTAGTTGAAATGTTCATTCTCTACCAAGAAAAGTTGGCATTGATCAAAGAATAAATTATTCACAGGGTTAGTTCCATTCGAGATAGGTCAAAGTTTAGTTTTGTGAAATCTTTGAATAATGAATATTTTTTGATGAACAATTTTTTTCAAGAAAATGACGTAGCAATGTATAGGACACATTTTCACTCCTCACACTATTTTTCTTTTCAAATTGGCCAAATATTAAAGGAGTCACATGCGCCAACTATTCCAAGATTCTAAATGAAATCGGTGGCACTGTCAGATATACGTTCTCTATTGTTCAATCTAACGTTTTATACCGATTTTCTTTTCTGTATCCTTACATTGCCCTTTTCGCGCTTCATCACTTTTTTCAACAAGTTATCAAATGCGCATGGGCACCCACGGGGGGGACAAAACGTTTCTGTTACCCTCTGATGATGAGAATTGAAATGTTTTCAAGAATTTTTACGTCAGGCTTCAACGTTATCGCCAGTATAAATTCTAAATCAATTTCAATCTAACCTTGCCATATTTTATCGCATCAAAGATGATATGAATAAGGCATTGTTTCCATTCAGCATAAAATATTTGTCCATTATCACGCGACGACTAATGAGCAGGTAACGAGATATCGCTTATCAATATTTATTTACAACTCAATAAAAAATTACAAACAAGATACAATCACATTCGGGAAAATTTTCAAATCATGACTGATTATCTTCAATATTTAAATTGGGGAGAGAAATCAAAAATTACATTTTCTCGAAGAAGAAACTGCCTCTTCATAAGCAGAACGAAACTCAAACAACTACATAAGAACACGTTTCTCATATCGAATCACTCAACAATTCAGTTTTCAGTTCAGTTTGGATTCAAATCCACATAAAATACTTGAATATACTATATTCCAAATATCACGAGTTCTCAACAAATCAAATGGAATCGAAGACAAACTGAACACAAGCACAGTGAAAACAAAAACCTAATTACAATTTGCATTTGAATCGTTGGTGGGAGAGCCACTCAACTCATAATAGGGGTATAATTTATGGTTTACTTAATTACCCTGCATGAGAGATATCTTAGAGAAGCAATTTGCAACCTTGGTTTATTGAAACTATTGAGTGTTCTCATAACAACGCTGTTATTACGTAGAAGCAAATTACGATTCCCACAACTTTTAGAAAGAGCAGTTCGAAGAAAATGAATGTATGGATTACGTTTGTACCACAAATCAATAATTTGTCATTTCAATAGATTTCGTAACTTTAGATTCTCCCACTGCACAGCAGAGGTGAAATATGATATAGAAGCCAAATTCAACTTTGTAACATAGGTCCTCCTATGACTATACACCATCGGTATCTTATTATCAGAAATATAAAAATGTTGAAACTAGAAAATTATTTAGCATTTTTAAACCTGTTCAAAATCGAAGAATTGAACTGAGGATCGCGTTTTCTAGTATGGAAATATAATTTCTTGAATTCAAATCACTGTATATTCACTTCCCTCAGAACTTCAAAAAAACTAATGGGGAATCTGGCGCTAAAACCAAAAATGATGTTGATATTACAATTTCTACATATTAACAGCAAAAATACTGTGATGGCTATGGAAACTACATGACCTTCACAATTTGATGGCATAAGGATGAGTGATGAATCTCAGAATAGATCCATGTATCTAGAATCCTGAACATAATGAATATCATTTTCTATCAAATAATCGATTATGCTTTCAATATGTTTCTATTTTTCTGGGATTTCCTCTCCTCGTTTCTGAAAAATGAAAATAGAATCTCAATATACTTGTAGTGAGCAGATTTATGATCTGCCCCAAAATGTTACTGCTCTTGGAATTCAACCTACAGATATTTGAATTATATTCATTATATAATATAAATATATCGACTCAGTTAGAATTAAATAATTGTTTTGAGTGGGTCATATAATAAATCTGTCTTTACTACAAATATATTGAAATAATTATCATAACTTTCATTCTCATTTTTTAGAAACGAGGAGAAAAATTACAAAAATGCTTTCATGTGTTTTTCGCTCATAAGATTTGTTATTTCAGTTATTCAGCTCAATTATTTTTTTTTTCATTCTTATACTTGTATGTTCACTAATTCAAACAATTTTGTATATTTAATATTTTATATTATTACCAATGATGGACACATTATTTGGATAGCCCTGTACATGAATATAACTGATTTCCTCTGATTTCCGAGATAGGCATTTGAAATAATAAAAGCGCAGATTTTACTCATGAAAAATAAAGAACCTTTTCAGTCATTTAGTTCTTCAGGATGTTCCATAATGAAAAGCACATCATGTGGGAAAAATATTGGCGATTAATGTGAATCTTGTTATGGAATATCTCATGAAAGAACAGTCAAAGGAATACCTAGAATTGTTATTAAAGTTCATCATGATTTGTATGTTTCATGACAAAATCGTACAAATCGTCCAAAGATCTGCTTCCCGAGTACTCAGTGAACTTCTGGCCGTCTTTGTATAAAAACAAAGAGGGGAACCCTTCGACGTCTTCTTCATTACAAAGGTGTTTGTTCACCTCCAGAGTGCAGTCTACTTTAACTATGTTAAAAAAAAAATATTATACATTGTTCAACTGATCATTTGAAGGATCGATCTATGTTTGACCCTACCTATGCTGACGTCACTCCTGGCGGAGAATTTCTCTCTGAGACTGTCCCAACTCTGCGAGAGACGTTTGCAATGTCCACACCAAGGAGCAAAGAACTTAACGAAGGTGATGCCGGTTTGAATGCTCGTCTTGAAATTGTCACCTGTCAGTTCACCGAGGACCTCCCTGGATGACGCTTCCGGGCGATTTTCAGATCGACCACCGTTGTCTGTTTTCGTACCCAGCATCTTGTTCACGTATTCTTTGAGGTTTTCGTGACTTCTTTCTCCTTGATATTTATCGACCTGCGCGGAAAAATTATCGATAGATAGATTCGAAGATAATATTCAATCTTGCATTGGACTGATTTGATCTAATGAACTTTATTATTTAATATAATTGTATAATTTACATGTGTTTATAATAAGTGAATCACTAGTTTTTCATTTATTTCATCTAAACTATACTATATCAATATGTATTTTTTATATTCTCTCTTTTTAGGCGTTTATCATGGTTTATTCTGCAAAAGCATGATAAAATGAACAAAAAATGTACTTCGCCCTTCATTTCTCCTTCATTATACAAGGTCCGGCAACAGCGGCCCGGTCTTTCATATCTCATTGGAAAGCATAGTTAGAAATATGAACTTTTCACCGTGTTGTGTAATTTGCCTTACAAAATGAAAAATAAGCCACGTCATACAGAGTGTTTTATTTCCTCTCAGAGAATTCTTCGTTGAAAATAAGGGGGACTGTATATCTCACACTCATGGAATAATTGACAATTTTCGAGATATTCAACTATAGAAGCTTTCTTCACAATTTTAGACATTCATAATATTCAGAATATTTATGTTATGTCAAGCTCCAATGAAACTACTTTCAGGTCGAATGTTGGCTATCAGTGACTCCTCTGAGTGGTCGGTTAGAAAATGACCTGTGGTATGAAGAGTGTGAAAAATATATTGCTGAATATTTGGATCGGACTGATTTTATTATTCCAAATGGAACACCATGTATATTATTGGTCTGTAGGAAGCGCCTGTGAAAGTGCAAATTTTAAGGATCAGTCCTCATGACAAAATTGCATTGTTTTATTGAAAACTCTTTTAGATTATGTTCTTGCCATCAAGTTCATCATTGACGATTGTATATGTATGTGATTATTATCATTATGATACGATTTTGTGATCTGCAGGTTGAAAATTCTTCCATTTCTACTCCTTTTGATAATTTCGAATTTCTTCAATGTAGAATTAGTCATAGGAAATCCATGAAATCTGTTGTACTATCACATATGCTTCCAATAGACCAATAATATACAGGGTGTTTCATTCGAAATAATGAAATCATTTCAAAAGGTCAATACAAAGATTTGTTGTGACAAAACAGTTGGGTCTCGCTGAGAAAATAATAATCACCTTGTATGATTATTTTAATTTTGTTGTCATCGACAAATCAGAAGATATAGTGAGAAATCATTCATCTAATTATTCTTCCAATCTAAGACTGTTGGACCCTGTAAAATGATTATTTTTATTATTGCATACTTCACATGAATGGAAATGATGAAGACTATATTATTATTATTATCATTATCATTCAAAGCTATATTTTGTTGACTCAATAATAAAAAAATAGTCAGAATTACTATCAGAAATATTTGAGAAAAAATAGGAGATAAAATCATACAAAACACTTGATAATTTGGATACAACCATAGAAAATACAGAAAAAGACATACTCTGGTGAAGTAAACAAATAGTTACTTATTCTGTTCATAAAGTATATCGTAGGTAATATCAATTCATGAAGAAAATTTTATACACAATCAGACATATGGAATTATAGACAATTATAGTTTCACCATAGAATTCATCTACTATCTACAGAATTTCTCAAGTGAGGAATTTTCTAATTTGTTCTTGGAAATATTCACATTTTGAGCAGATTTGAGTTCATAATTCAAAACATTGTACAACTCTGGTAGATAAAGCATATGATCAAAATGATAATAGATTGTTGTATGCCTACCCTCTTTCCATTTTCGATCCACAACAATGTAGGGTAACCTTTGACTTCAAAATTGTTGCATATTGTCCTATGCTGAGTACAATCTACTTTGCCTATGCTCACGTCTGTTTGGAACTCCAGAGTATTAGCTAATTGTTCCCAGGTTGGAGCTAGTTTCTGTGGAAAAAAAGGTACAGCATTTCATGAGGAATTGTGCTTTCTCAATGAAAATTATGTTTGAGTCTATTGAATTATGAGTTTGGATATGAAGCAGCTTTCTGTGGGAATATGAACTGAATGATTTACAGAAATATTTTTTCGGCTAATATAATGAATCATTTTTAGTAAGTACATGAAGAGTTAGGAGCTCCTCCATACATTTGAAAAGTATAAATTTCGAGTTTCAATCCATTATTGTTCTAGACTGTCAAATTACCTTGCACTATACATTTATTCAATCTGTTTTTATTATAAGATTTTCTTACCTGACAATGCCCACACCAAGGAGCATAAAATTTGATGAAGTGTTTTCCATTCTGAGTGAACTGTTCAAAATTATCTTCAGTGAGTTCACTCAATCCCCCTAATGACTGAGGTACATCAATATTTCCAGTCTCCTCTTCACCCTTTATCAAGTGCAAGCATGATAAAATATATTTTGTTCTTAAATGATACAATATACTCACTTCTCGAAGTTGTTCATTGATAAAATTTGTGATAGTAGGGAGGTCTCTTGTTCCCCTGAATTTGACACCTTCAGAATCTCCTACCTTGTAAAATTTCAGAGTGGGGTACCCTGTGATGTCTTGTTCTGAGCAAATATCACTGTCAGTTGTACAATCAACTTTTGCGATTTTTATATTGTTCTCCTCATCATCATTCAGCATTTCAGCTAGCTGTTCCCACTTAGGAGCAAACTTTTGGCAATGTCCACACCTTGAAACAAATTTATTTGTAATACCAATATATTATTAAAAATAATAATGATGATAATGATAATAATGATCATCTAAGAGGTAGAAGAAACAAATGGATGTCCAAACACATATCATCACTATAACAATGACAAGAATTAACATAATATATTCAGGATAGTGTAGATAGTAGTAATGAATATTGTAGGCAATACTTAATCTACATGTGAATATTTATAATGGCTTATGGAGTATGGCCCTAGGTTCATGAGGAGTTCCAAAGTCTCGTTTCTGAAAACTTTCACTGAAGATATTGACTTGATTGTTTCTGGTAACTTATTGAAACATTTCAGAGAGGTAAAATAAGAGGTAAAATCATTCTTGTGTGTTACTGTCAATCTATGTGCAGGATAATAGTAGTTGAGGTTTCTGGTTTGGTTTGAAGATCTCAATAGATTTGAGGCATATACTAGATAATAACTCTTTTCTTGAAAAACAAAAGACATTATTGAATATACACTGCAATAACTGTTAGTATATCATAGCTGAGCAAAACTTACATGACTCTCTGTATTTCAATTTATTCATAACTCTCAATACCCTTTTCTTGGATGATAAATAACTGCTCTATAGAACTACTGCCGCCATGAAACAATATACCATATCTGACAATTGATTCAACTTTTGCATGATACACAACTTTGAGTATAGAAAAATTCAGATGCTTGGATAATATTCTAATTGAATGACAAACATTGGATGATTTGATTTCTAATCTGTTGATATGGACATTCCAGTTTAGCTAATGATCAATTCCCTAAGAATTCGAAACTAGTTGTGAACAGTACTGAGTGTTTTTTCTTCATTCACTAACGGTTTGTTTTCTGAAAACCAGTTACTTATCATGTACGTTGAGTTGGATTTATCTAATACAGGTTCAGAATATTCCTGTCATCAGCATAGTTCACTATTTTAAAATCAGAATATAGCAGAGGTTCCCAAACTTTTTCAACCCACGGCTCCCTTTCAGTACTAACATGGCTTGGCGGCGCACCTAGTATAATTTACCGATTTTGCATTGCGAATACATAATTTATTGCCAAAAAATCAACTTGAAACAAACATTAGAAAAACACAACTCTCTTTCTAAAAAATTCTAAAACATAAATGAACATAAATGAAGTGCCAACTAAAAAATTATACAAAAATTAACAAAGTCCATAATTTTCTGTTTCAATGGGAGAGATGAGCTTGTTTGTCTTTTATAAGTTCATTGTATCTGGGAGTAAATTTTGATAGAGCAACCCGAATTTCTTTTTCAATGCTAAGCTTTGCTCTATACTTGGATTTCATCACTGCAACAGCAGAAAAACCCCAAAGGTAAGAACTGGCAAACGGAATAACAGCACACAAAGCCTTCTTGCTCAACACTGGAAATTCGTTTTCAATACCACTCCAAAACTCAAACAGGGATTGGGACTGAAATTTTGATTTCAATGACATGTCCGTTGAAATGTCAATCAGCTGTTCTGCTTCTTCATTACTGAAGTATTGAGGCATTTCAGTTTGAAAGGGGTCGTTTACCCACTGCTGTGCTTTGATTTCATCTTTTGGCAAGTAGTCTTCAAAATAACTCTGGAGTTTAGACAAGTGCTGAATCAACATTTTTTTCATTTCTTCTTTCAGAGTAAAATTGTTTTCTTGTAGAAACTGGTTCAAAGATGAAAACAATCTCCATTCTTCAAACTTTTTTCCCAAAGCATGAGTTTCTTCTTGAATGCTTCAACTTTACTAGTCATTTGAAAAATATCAGTATTGTTCCCCTGCAAAGACTTATTAAGAATGTTCAAACGTTCAAAAATGTCTGTCAGGAACGCCAGTTTAAGGAGAAAACTTTCATCAATAAACATATCAGCAAGAACATTATTTTCTTCACTCAGAAACATGTGGATTTCGTGTCTCAGTTTAAAAACTCTTAGCAGAGAATTGCCCAGAGATAGCCATCGCGCACTGCTATAGTACAAAAGCGATGAGTGTTGAGCGCCTGTGTCATCACATAGTTTAGAAAAAAAACCGGGCCTTCATTGGTCTTGTTTTGATTAAGGTTATTACTTGTATCACGGTTTTTAAAGCTGCACTTAACTCTGAACTGAACTTTCCTGCTGCCAGTGCTTCTCGGTGTATAATACAGTGCGTCCAAACAGCATTTGGGGCTTTTGCTCGAATGCGAGATTGCAATCCTTGGTAGTGGCCTGACATTGACCGTCCTCCATCAGTACACACCCCAACACAGTTTTCCCAGTTAATATCATTCTCTGCCATAAAACCGTCAACAATACCAAACAATTCTTTACCAGAGGTGCCTCTTTCAATTTCTTTACAAAACAACAAGTCTTCTATCAACTGTTTTTCATTCACATACCTAACGTAGCAAATCAAATGAGCGTCTTTGTGACTGTCAGTAGCCTCGTCTAATTGAATTCCGAACTCTTTACCTCTCAAACTATTTATATTTATATCCTGATACCATATTCAATATGGTATCAGGATATCACACACATCATAATGCACCACACATCATCAAGCATTTTTTGTCTAAAATGAAAGTGAAGTAGCTGCTTGGAATAATATTCAGTTGTTATACTTCCTTCTTGACAAAATATTTATCACTGATGATTTTGGTGCAATTAACATTCACTCATCACTCACCAAGGAGCGTAGAACATCACAAAGTGATTTTTCTTGGCAATTTCTTCACCAAAATTAGCTACAGTATATTTAACTGTATGTATATCTTCTTCATGACATAATACTGATGATATTATGAGAATACACAACAAAGGTAATGAGCTCATCATCTTCATCATTTTTAAATGATAACTCGAAATATCGATAAGTACTTTCCAGCTCGCACCAACACTCCCAGAAACTTGAACTTCAAGATACACTCTTTACTCTTTTGTACGACCAAATACTTTAGGTTATGTGTGAGTGACAGTGTTATTTTATCTAGAAATTGAAACAAGAGTCTAGCGGCAACATGTGAAGAGGAACGAGAATATACGAAATGGTGACTGGTGTGAAAGCAGCTCTAAAAGATAGCAGCTAAAATTTTCAAGGTCGGCATAACGCCAATGGGCGTCGGGACAGTTTTCTCAAGAATAAAAATAATAATAGAATAATTCATATAGTTTTCTTGATGAATGAGGTAGGATAAAGTATTCCAATATTCCATCTAATGAAATTCAAGAAAATAATTGGAAACTGATGAGATCCTAATGCATTTTATTATTGTGAGAAATATATATGATATTCATGTTGAAAAAGAACTTTACAATACTTGGCGCGCTGTAATTCGTCTCAAGCTGTAGGTATCTATCGAAGTGAACATAAGAACATTTTTTTTTTTTTTATCTGTGGACAACACGAAAGGGAAACCTATGATGTTCGAGGAACATCGTGTTAGCCAGCGGTGGAATTTTGGGAAAGAAGGAAGGTGTTGGAATTTTTCTTGAATGTTTGGAGGTTGTAAGCATCAGGAAAGACTTCACTAGGCAAAGAATTCCACAACTTTGCCGTTCTATTGATGAATGATGCTTGGTATAGCGATGTTCGACAGGTCTCGAGCCTGACAGTGTAGGGGTGACCAGCTTGAGCTCGTCTGGTTTGTCTACTAGGAATCGCGCGTGGTGGCATAATAGATGATATTTCCGTTGAGCACCGACCGTGAAAGTACCTATAAAAAAAGCAAAGATCGCCGACCTTTCTACGATGATCTAGAGAGGTCAATGATTTGGTGAGTGTTGTGTCATCGACTAGGCGAATAGCTCTCTTCTGTATTGAATCTAAGAGCTCAAGCGTATGTTTGGGGGCTGAGCTCCAAACATGTGAACAGTACTCCAGGACAGGTCGAATTTGTGCTTTGTAGATCATAAGCAGTTGCTGGGATGTGAAGTATCTCTTCGCACGGAAAAGAAAACCGAGTTTTTGTGAAGCAGTTTTCGCAATGGACCTCACATGATCGTCCCATGAGAGAGAACTGTTGGTGGTGACACCCAGCATGGATATTGACGACCTCATAGGAACAGTGGTACCCGACATCATCAAATTGGGCATTGTGTGATCAGCCTTCTTGGTGAATATACAAGCTTGAGTTTTAGTTGCATTGAACTGTACTAGATTCTCAGATCCCCATTTCAGAATTCTTGTCAGATCCTCATTTGAAGTATCGACCTGTCTTCGTCTTGCACTTCTGGCCTCGTTGGATGATATAGGGGCTTTAGAGGAAAAGGCGGAATGAAGTGTATGATCATCCGCAAAGCTATGAACTGGGCTGGAGGTCACATTCAACAAATCATTGATGTAGAGCAAGAACAAAGTTGGTGCCAAGACAGAGCCTTGTGGAACAAAAATTGATGAATTGAATGGTACGCACAATTATTCACTGTTGAGACTTGTTTTTTTCACTCATAAACATGCTGCCTTTTATTCTGCTCATGTTCAGTCGATTATGTTTCGAATAGCAAAATTGCATGCACAGATAGGGACATATTTATAGATTTCAACAATGGAACTGAACCTTCAACAGATATTATGGAAAAACAGTCGTCAGGTACACTCACTCCATTCAGAGGTCCGGAATTCAATTCCAGAGAAATTATAAATTTCAATTATAATGATGATCATCCGTACGATGTCGTTGATAGTTATGTCAAAGGAGTACTCTCAAATTTCAGTGTCAGTAGCAACATAGAAATCACTAAGAAAATTATCATTACTCCAGATAATTCTTCTATTCCAAAACAGCTCAAAGATCTATCAACAAAATTTGATAACGTTATTATACTCCAAAATGTAGCTTCAAAAATTCTAATAACTCAGAAAGATCATTTGAAATTGATGAAGAGGTGTTGAAGATCATTATTGAAAATGTTAAATTAGTAAATGAATATTATCCTCATTACTTCAGGAATCGTATTAGTAAGTATGTCAATGATGTTTGTAATATGAAGTAGGTACACGAAATATTTGAAGAATGAAAAATTCGCGCAGTTTGTAAGAATGATTCATGATAGTGATTGAGAATTCGGAACTGACTCGTCTCTCAATTTTTGTCACCCAAAACCAATAACATCATACGTGAAATGCATAGAGCACGATTTAGCAAAAGAAGCAATAATGAAAAAAAACCATACGAATATAAATGACAAACAATATTGAAAGCGAATGAGATGATAATCAAATCGGGAAACTAGCAATCGATCAAATCTGATTGTACAGTTAGAAAAATAGAATTCGAATGCATGGCTCAATGGAACAGAGACAATAATGCTGTTTTAGATCTCATTATGATGCAAATAGATGAAGAATATATGAGAGAAGTTTGCATTCCATGCAATGTGAAAATTCTAGTCTAGAACGATTCCATGTGATTGATGAATGTGAAATTGATGACAGTTCACCAATTTTATATTTTGATACCACAGGGTCAATTGTTTGAGAACCTGATGTGTGCAGAAGATAGTTTATTTATACAGTGCCGTTACTGTAATATCGCCTGGATGGATATTTCCCATATTTGAATTTCGGCTTCACATTTCTCGAAAACTATTCTTGAGATTTCAGCTTTCCGAATATTCATGCGATAATTGAATCGTGCAACAGATGCACACTATTGGAATATATAAATATATTCTATAAAGTAGTAAGCCATGCAACTGCGTTTCCAGTTTCATTAGTAACGATTCATCTTTGTTGTGTGCACCTCATGAAGATATTCAGCAAAGACATAGAAGAGAGTTTTGCTGATATAAGAATAGCGAACTTTTTGGAAGACAGTATGACACTGGCGGTCAATCTCAATACAATTGTACAGGTTGAAGAATGGTTTTTCAATATGGCTCTATTATTATTGAATGAATCGAAAACGGAAGATGTTCAAAAAAGTCATTAGTATTCAGCAAATAGTTTCAATCAAGAAATGAAAGGAGACTGGTAGAGAGGGTAGTCTTTTATTGGAAGGTAAATCAAATCTTTTTACCAACATTTTGCACGTGTTCTTTCTGAAATTGAAGTATAGATGAGAAGTCGCCAAATGTACATCAGGATAATGAATTTAATAATCGAGAATTTTGTGATTTAATATTACAGTATATACCATTTTGTCCTTCATGGACAGGGTTGATGCTCAAATATAGAGGTAGGGTGACAAGAGTTGGTAATAACTTTGTAGAAAATCATTCTGACCATTTGAAAATAAAAACATTCTACATAGTGGGAGGAATTTAAAATGCTCCACGTTTTTGAGGAAGACTCCAGCAAACGTAAAAAGAGTTGAAAGACGAACATTTCTCACAAGAATCATGGGAAAGGAAGCCTGAAGGAATATTTACTCATTTCAGAGGGGCATTCCTGAAAAATTCAGTGTTATCTCAATCAACTACTGAAAAAGAGCTGAGTCCTTGTCCTACGGATATAACCATGTACAAAACAGGATATTGCGAGGAATACATCTATTGCGTCTATGGATACAACAGTGGATTGGATTGCATGCGATAAATGCAATCGATGGTTGCATAAAAATTGTGAATCATCAACTCTGGATGCCACATTTAGCGGATTATTCTTTCGTAGATTTTGCTCGGGTCCTGATACTCAAACATCAGGATCATCAAATGAAAGAAATAAATGCACTCGTTTCTTGCACGACTTAACAAATGATAGCAGGAACAGAGATCGTCAAACGTATTGTTGAAGAACTATTCAAAGAAATATCAACCATCGCGATTAAACATGGAATTGACTATGAAGGAAATGCGATAGAGGAATATTTGAAAAAAAAACGAAATTATATTACAAGAAATGGGGCTTAGTTATTCATGAAAATTATTACTCTTTGGCAGGATCTCCAGATGGACTTATAGAGGCAGACGGTATTAATGAAGTTAAATGGCTATATACGATTCGAAACGAAAAGCCTACTGCTGAAAATTTGAGATATTAAGATGAGGATGGGAATTTGAAAATAATTAGTAATTATTATCATCGAATTGAGAGATTGATGGAAATTGTTAATAGGTCGTGGTGTGACTCAGTGATATACACTTTTGAAGGAATGCTCATTGAACGTATCAAGAGAAATAGTCGATTTCTTAAAATGATGTTACCGAAGTTGTGCGAATTTCACTATTTTTATCTGTTGCCAGTACTAGTTGGAGGAAAAAATATTATTGAAGAAACTCGGATGTGGAGACCCAAGGAGGAATCAACATTTTTAGAAAACGGGTTGGTCAATGACATTTGTTTCTACAAATGGGAAAAATCTGATAGAGATTATACAGTTAGTGTCATCTTGTGCAGTAAATGAAGTTGAGGCTTCAGATTATGTTTCGCTCACCACTAAAAACTGGCTGATAAATTTTCTTGTAGATATTTCAATCAATTCAATAAATGAACATTAAACTCATCAAGCCATACCAGAAGCAGCAAAATCAATGATTAATAGTCATGGCCACAAAAATCATTCACATAATTTTATACACCTTTTTTCGTTTTGAGTGGTTCCAAAATTGTAAATTTTGTCAGATGGTCTTGGTAGTTCAATATGAAACGATAGTCTCGGTCAGGTCCGGTCTGCATATCGATCAAATCTTCTTGACGTCTCGAAAATCATGTGGTTTGATAGGATTGGTGCAGCAACTAACCCCTTCTTCTTGATCTTCTTTTTTCCTTGACATTGCTCGCAGAGAGATAAATAGATCTGTATAGCTATTCTCGTAACATTGTAGTATTTTTTGTTGATTTCAGCCTCCATAACTAAAAACAAGCTGGTGGGTAGTAGAATGCGCGCAGCGAAAGAGTGGGCCACCTCGTCAATTGAAGTAACAACAACTCCATTACGTATTGCGAAAGAAGACGCAAGGCTCGACATGAAGTCACATGGCGATGTCGCCTCAACAATATCTGAGTGACAATTGAATGTAGTTGCCAGAATATTACTGAATTCGGCGTGCTCGATTCACTGCAATAAAAGTCTAGACAAGAAAGACCTATTCAGAGCTCTCTAAATCATCCAGAACGCATCGTGGGCGTTTGAGCATTGTCCACAACGCGTCGTGGTCAACAAGAACGGACACAAAGCGAAAAATTTTGACTGTTGCATATCTGGTGAGTCACTTCCACAGGTACTACAGATTTGGGAATCACTCTGGATATAAAATTGACATTCAACCTTCACTATAAGAACATAACCAATAGAGCTTACAGAATGTTGGGCTTTGTATGCCGGAATACGCAGGACTTCTCAGATATCCACAGCCTCAAATTTCTTCACAACTCTTTTGTACGCTCTTTACTGGAGTATGCATCTACAGGATGGTGTCCTATCTATAATAGTTCTATACACAATTTAGAAAAAGTTCAAAACAAGTTCCTCAGGTTTGCGGCATACAAACCCAACATTCCTAGACAACATAATAATCTAGATAAAAGTCGAAACACTATAGGAATGTCTAGTTCAGAAGTCCGCAGAATACAGGCAGACCTGACCATTCTATTCGAATTGGTCAACGGACATATAAATTGCCCATCTTTATTATCACAGATCAATTTCCATGTTTCGGCTAGGCTTACAAGAAACACAACTACATTTTCAGTAGATTTTCATGCATTTAATCATTGATTTTTTTCCCTTAGCTAGAATTGCCAAGAAGGGTAATGGTATTGATTTAGATTCCTTTTCTTTGAGTTTGGAATCCTTCAAATATGAAATGAAAAAGATCAATTCCAGTTGAACATAAATAGTTTTCCAACAATATGGAGCTTTTCTTCTCTTTGCATTCTTCTTTGTAATATTTGTATTTTTGTTATGATTGTATTTGTATTGTACTTGTAGTCATCCGTAATTGAATGAATAAAAGAAAATAAAAAAACTAAAGCTGGATACTAGGACCAGAAAATAGTTGACCCTGTATGGAATGAATTAATTTCACGTTATTTCTTGTGTATTATTGCGGTTGTGTACCAAAATTCGCTCCTCCATCTGCTCATCAAACGAATTCAAAATAGGAAGCAAAACTTGATTTTCAATTTTTTTTCATATTTTCAGGTCCAGGTATTTTTGTCCATTGAATTTCATTTTATCTTCTCTAATTTGAGCGGATCTGTTTCTCTACCACTTCACGACACCCCAGTGGTGGGAAAATCATATTTTGTTTATTTATCATGTATAAACACTTCCTCCGTGTTCTGTTCACACTATTGCAATAACTAACAAACCAATTATAATAGTTGACAATTCTCTATTTTTTCAGATTCATCCTAACTTTTCAACTCAATATCTTTAATTGCAATGAGCTTTTGAGTTGTATCTATTAACCTGACATTTACGTTGCTGTTGTCACGAAGGAATGAATATCATTCGAATGTGAGGTTAATTTTTGGAGTTCATTTAATTGTGATGAATAAAAACAAGAATGACATGATAACGTGATTTCGCATTGGAAATTACATCTCAAGGTCATTAAAAAAATCTCTTTAACGAAAAACATATTTGAAAAATCCTCACGCACTGAAATCCTAGTTCCAGCTCTGCGTTTTCCGGATACGTTATGACCGGAATAACTTCAGTATTAGTCAAAAAAAGTAATTGAATCTTGAAGCATATCCATAGCATATCCATTTCACAATCTTTGGAACCAAATCAAAGTAATAAATATTACATTAAAGACAATCCACGATTCGCCGCGTTCTAGCGATTCGGTTTTTATGTACATGAACTCCTTTCCTGTGGTGAAAATATTTGGAAACATCACATACGTGTCAAATTGAACCCGCCATTTGGAGTTTCTATCACCCTGAGTACCGATTATAGTCTGAGCAGGCGAAGGAAAAAATGGCGGTCGTTAGGCTGCTTTCAGTGCTCGCTGTCAGTTCGTTGGATCTGGTATTTCCTCGCAGGAGTCTTATTGAATACATACATTTCATAATGGTTTTGAAGACTTTAATTTATTGTTTGTCACGACTTCATCTGTTCACGTTCGATCATGTATTTCTATAATATTCGTAGGTTAATGACAAGATTCAGTGATAGGATATGAATCATAGATTTATACGTCACTTGGACTATCGACAAGTGATCGTCTTGAGTGTACTGTTAAAATAAACACCAAGGGCGCCATAAAGTCGAGGAGCGGTGGAATCCAACGTTGAATGACCGTTTCGATAGCCACCGGCTCGTCAGAGGGATGTCCTAGAGCGCCGCCCTTCATCCGGATGGCCCTGCATAGGTCACCGCACCCTGCCCGAGGGCGATCGCAAGTGGGACCGTATGTACCCCGTCCGGTAGTCGACCATGTGACTGTTGAGGGGACTCGCTCTTGGCCGACTTCGCCTTCTGCTCCACCTACACACGACATACAGACTTGTACTGTCATCACGTCTACGAAGGAATTGCGAGTTGCCTCTGGGTCATGATGAAATGAGACTGGTGCGCGCATTCCTATTCGATGCGATGTAATTAAACCGAATCGCTTCACCTGGATAATGTAGGAGTCACTAGTTTTCCTATTAGTGGGCATTATTATTCAACTAAATTTTCGGTGGCAGAACTGAAAACAGTGAGAACTGCAGTTCTGCCAAACTTGAAACGAAATTCAAACATGAATAGAATTTTTGTGCATTCAGAAGGATTCAATGGAATTCGAAACGCAAAATAGTTGTGAAATAATAGCTCCATTTTCAAGAGACTTCTATATCAGCTGGGGTAAAGCGGATTGGTTGAACAAAAGTGCATCAGTGAATTAACTATTCTCATTTCATTATAATCAGGGTATATAATTGAGAGATGATGTCACACATGAAAATTGTTAAAGAGAAAGTTGACCCAATGTTAGTAGATGCCGGACCGTGCTAATTTCTTAACCTCATGGAGAATTATCATAGTATGATGTGATGGTGAATATTGAGGTTATGAAAATTAGAAGTATATGTTTGTATCAATAGTTCTGAACTGAGAAATGAGAGAGATATTGATTACTGTGAATACAATGTTTATCATCTTTCAAAGTGAAAACACTATTGAGATGTGTCAGTATCTTTTAACAAGAGGTTATATGTTCTAATAGAGGTTTGTGATGTTAACAATTAAAAAATCTTTGAATTATCGATGAAAATTATACAAAAATATGTTATGAACATTCGATTGGCTGTTGAAACATTGAAACATTCAAACAGCAAAACCACTCGAGTACAAATTTCGCCTAATAGTTTGATATTGTCTACCTGCTAAAAATAAGTAGCGTAACGTAATAGAAACTGTTTTGGTTCTCATTTGGGTTCCATAACGGCTCTATATAGGTCGAAAATCAGAAACATACACATATCATGCAAGAGAATTCTTCAAGAGTGACAAGTAAGTAGGTGAATGAGAATAATCTAATTTCTAATAAGTGGAGTTGACATTGTAGTCATTATCAGTATAGGATCATTATATTAGGAGTATATTTTTGTTGTTACCACGATGTTTTTTCATGGTGTCGGGTCATCTTTTCCAAAATAACTATGAACTACTCTCTAATTCCATACTATGTATGAGCAAGCAGTCTCTAAAATTAACTACCGTACAGGTTGATACAGAATTCCTATCAATTCGAATAATTTGACGGTTTGAAGGTTATCACGAAATGTGAAAATAATAGAAATAGATGTTGTATCATCCTGTACACGTCCACAACAAACAAATTACAAGTGATTCACACTCACATATTAATCAAAACAAGCGGCTGAGTCTTCGCGGTGGAGTGGATGTGGATTCGATCGTTGACTCTCTCGCTTGTAGAGGCACGTTCTTTATGGTTCGAGATCGAGATACAGTCGGAATGCGGTGATATATTGTAGTGTGTGTTTGGTGCGATTTTCGTGTGGAAACATGTTTTCAAAAAGTACACATACGAATAGGGAATGATGATGGGACATTATGAGACTTATACAAGGTGATTCACCTACGAATGCAGAAAAATGGTGTATCAGTCTGTCATAAGAGAAATTTCAGAGCTATCTGACGTAATTGATGATGATCATATATACTTAAATTTACAGAAAGACGCCAATATGTGGAAGTCTGATATAACTGCATGCACTACCTGCATTTCAAAGCGTCAATGTCTCGTTCTACCAACGTTGCGGATTGGACGTCAATTTCCTCCCTGTCAGGTGAAAACCGAATTACCTATAAAGGCATTACCAAATTGAATCTGACCAAAAAATACGGATTTCATTTCATATCAAATCTGTACCAAAGCGAATAATCGGAATTGGATTGAGAAAATCCCAGAAAGACAACAGAAATGAACTACATTTGAGACAACGGATACAGAAATTTTCCATCTTGGTGGCAGAGTTCATCGATCTTATCCAGTATTGGAAATCCATGGAAATCAATTGATTAGTTAGTTTTATAGCATATAGCTAAATATATAAATGAGATATAGTATGAATGAAGATATAAGATATAAATAAAAGTGCGAGCTAAATAACATGGCATCGATCCATGGTAGGCGTTTTGTTAGGAATATATGTTATTTTAATTCTGCTTCAATTATTATTTCTTTCTCACAATCTCCCATTATTTAGACATGATTAGGTGGGGACAACCCACTCAATAATTTTCCGCAATCGTGGGAGAATCACCTTGTATATGTATCAGGATATTTCATTGATATCGTAGAAAATATGCAAACAACCTTTCAACCTGAAAAATAGTTATTTAATGCTTTTTGACGGTCCCGGTATTCTCGACATACAAGGTGTCAAAGTTTTCTACACACGATTTTTTCCAATTACTGAAAACAGTTTTTCTTTTCAAAGAAAAGCAAATATTTCAAGAGTTATCAAGGAACAAAAAGTTGTAGTTTGGATTCCAACCTTGAGAAGGCATTCATCTTGGAAAAAAACAGTAGTATTTCATAAGTTTCCATATCAGCTAAGTTTCAATTGAATAAATTATGTGTACAGGGTGCGTCTTGGAAATTGAACCAACTTGAGATTTTTGTTTTCAAAGACATGAAGAAAAACTAAGTATGTGAAAGTAGGATAAAATAACTCCAATTTTTATTTCCAGATATTTTTTGAAGTGAGGGTCTTTGATTTTCAGGAATGGTTATCAACTTTTGTTGAATCTCTCAGAACGATTTCTTTGGAATCAACAAATTGTTTATTCAGATAGATGATGATTGAGTTATTAACGATCAGAGTTGACCAAAATATCGCTCCCATATTCCTATTCTTGCGATTTTTCCACAATATAAACAAAATACCCTGGATATTGTTCACGTTTTCATCATTATCGTTGAATGCGATGACAATGAAAAAACTACTGAAATAAATCTTGTTGACCTCAAGGATGAGTAGGAACACCCTGTGTTCATTTATTTCGGCCACATCAAATATCCAATAGATGAAACAACCATGTAATTCATCTTGTTTCGTATTATGGAAGCCTTTTTCCATGTATATTCTGGGAAACACCCAGTTACAAGTGCATACACTACACATTCTGTATATGAGGTGTACGTACTTTCTGTGTACAGGGTGCACGGAGTATATATCACGTATATACGTATGTTGATACAGAGTGGTCTAGTTTATCTTAAACCGTTGGATTTGAGATAAATATATTGTTCAATAACTGTCCAGGTAACCACACTTGACTCAGCTTTATCACAAAAAGATCAGTTGAAGTACACAGTTCTGAAACATATACAACTTCCATTCAAAATTTGATCCATTCCGCTACAGAAAAGTGTTTCTCCACACGTTTTATCAACGCGATTTAATTGAGACATCCTAGAGACATCATCAAAAAAAAGATAAAACAAGGAAACTTGAAACACTTTCTGAAACCTTTCCAACTTGGATCTAAGATACAACTGATGCCTGTTACAGAGAAGTGTCTCATTACAAGTTTCATCACCAAGATCAAATTGACTCATGCCTAGCCTTCATCAGAAGAGAGAATCGAGAAGATAACTTCAACCAACCAACTTATAATATATAACAATATATAACTTCGTTTCAACCAAGTTTCAACACAAAATTTCATACTTGTTCATGTTCATGGTTGGCTAAGAATAACGAACCTCTCCATTCTTTGAATATATAAATGATCCAAAATTCCTTCCCTTCGCCTCAAGCCGTCGTTTATTTTGCCACAGACTCTCAGATGGATTTTTTGTATCTTTTGACAACATGAAAATAGATTCTATAATGTTCGAGGAACATCGTGTTAGTCAGTAAAATTAGTATGAATATCTATATTACTTACAGGAGAGGCTACTACTAATTGTCATTTTTTTTGTATTTTTGTTTCTTAGTTTTCATATTGATATGTCACGATTCGATGATACACGTTATCATTGATTGTATTTTTTTTCATTCAAGGTGGTTAACAGGATGGTGTTATTCCTTGGAAATTGTAAGTTCAAAGAGGCAGACCTATTCATAAAATAAGAACGATGTGTTATTATTTTTATGTCGGAAATAAAAATACCTATGTGATGATAATATTGACATCTGCTGTGAATGTAAGAGGACAAGTGATGTATTGGGCATTGACTTCGACATTGAATAATGATAGATGAGAACGAGACGACAGAGAGGAGCACGTGAGAGATTGGGAGCTTAATTGAATGAATAAAGATGTATGACGTACTTTGTACTTTACTGCAGTGTATTATTTCATACTTATATAGAAGATGGCACAGTCGGAAGTCTATATGGTAGAACATATTATTGATTTAAATCGACAACGTATATTTACGCTACAACTGTTTTAGATTAGTCGAGTCGACAGTGATCAGCGAGTATAATGTCTCGAAAATCCTCTAACGTGCCGGCTAAACTTTCACTGGTGGGAAATCTCGGTGAAAACTGGAATTGATTCGAGCAAGCCTTCAACATATTTCTAGAAGCTAGTGATTTGGATACAAAATCGAATAATCCAAAACTATTAATATTTTTGAAGCAAGTTGATGAAGAAGCACATGATGTAGTCAACTGATCAGATTTTGGCACAAAAGAAAAATCACTTGAGCTCGTTCTGAAAAAAATTGATGTACTGTAATTCTAAAAAGAATGGTTTGCACACAAGATTCATTTCCAACCAAATGCACCAGCGAGAAGCAGAAGCTTTCGACTCCTCACAGATAGTATGGTACTTGTCAAAGACTGTGAGTATACTAACCCTGATGAAATCCTGATAGGAAGGTTGATTCTTGGTACAGATGATGGAAAAACTCGAACAAAGTTGATGAAACAAGAGAATCCATCACTTGAAGATAAAAAAAAACTACATTTCGATTAGCAGAATTGACTCAATCCCAGATGGAGCAAGTCTGAAGGAGAAGCAGATGGATTCTCACATAGAAAAACAACAAATCTGTGGTAATTGTGTATATAATCATGTGAACAGAAAGTGGTCTGCTTCAAAGAAGACATGTCTGAAGTATCAGAATCATTTTGTGTACGTCCCGAGAAGATAACAAATCTCATGCAGCCAATTTCAATGAAAATTTCTCTATAAACAGAGAAAACGAAGGATATTTTTGTGGAACAATCTCAACAAATAGTGTAAACTCAGTAGCATGGATGCAAAAAGTCATGGTGGAGGTGCACTCGAGGTAAATTTCAAATGGACCCTTCATTCCAGAATTCCATTCAAGATTTTTTTCTCAAAAAAAAAACAAAAAAAAAATAACAAGGAGACCTTCATCAATAAGAGGACCAACAGCTGAACTGAGAAGTTGGAATGGTTACAAAACCAATGTTGAAGGTATTGTGAGATTATATATCACCATAAAAAGCCAAAGGTATAAAGAAGAATTCTGTGCAGCTGGTGAAGAATACTTTGTCCCAATTCAAGACAGAGACACAAGTGTTTGATTGGGCTCAGTTGATAGAATGGCAGTTGATGAAGTTATGAACAATAGGACAAAAGAACAATTATTGTTAGATACTGTTTGTAAGTTAATCGAGGGGGTGGTACATTCATTTTACAGCTTTTGTGAGGGATTAACTCTCCTCGTTTCTAAAAAATGGAATAGAAGTTATGATTATCATTTCAATATGTTTTTAGTAAGGACAGATTTGTGATCTGCCCCAGAATGTCACTGCGCTCGAAATTAAACCTTCAAATATTTTATAGAGAAATTATCTATTTGTCAGTGAGGATTGGAAGAACAGATATATTTTCATTTTAGTGGACGTTTTTTGAACGAATCTGCTCCCGTTCTCAATACAATAAGATATTCAGATATTTCATCTAATTTTAATTTTTCAATGTTGAGTTGTTTTGACAACTTTTTTTCATCGTCAATATAACAGTTGTTGTTTGTTTTTCAATAACGAGGTGATCAAGAAAGAAATAACTATTATTCCTTCTACAAGGTTGCAAAGAACCAGATTGGAGCTGAGTGTCTATAAGATTATAGTTGAATTTCTCTCGGGCTCTGAAATGCACATAGATGATGCCCCTTGATGCTTGTTCTAGATCTAGTGAGGAAATTACAGAAAATGAGATAGATCACTCAATCAATATTTCAAATGACCTAGAAGCTGAGTTCAAATTGGAAATTTCTAAAGATCTAATTCTACAGAAAATGATTCAATTTTACGAAATGATGGTTGGCCAAAATCTATAACCAAGGTAGATAATTGTAAGAAACCATACTTTAAGATCGAAGAGAAAATAAATATGGAAAATAATATTATATTTGTATAATATATATTTGTATAGGTTGCTCGTTCCATATGAACTGCGATACTCAATATTTGAAAAAAATCATGAAACTCATGAATGCATGACAAAAATGAAAGCACCAGCAAGGAATCTGTTCTACTGGATCTGTATGAATCATAATACCGAATATTTCATATCATGTTGTGATATTTTTGGTAAAATTTGAAATAATAATGTCAAAGAACCTTTGATTATAAGAGAACAGGCAGAATTACCTATTCAGATTGTTTTATAATACATTTTGGAATATGGAAATGATACTTATTCCACACTTATTGATAATGACTCTAAATGGATTGAACTCATGAAGATATATCTATTGAATGTGCTCAGCATATCATCGAAATATTAGAAAATTTCTTTCCTATACCTACATCGCATCCCAGTGAAACTATATGCTGATGATGATCCATTAAATTCTTTGAGTTTCAAGATATCTAGTGTAGACTGGAACTTTGAACTCATTTTCTCGAGTCCCCATCATCATCAAAGTAATGGTCTCGCAGAAAAATCTGTCAACATTTGTGAATCTATTTCTAATCTATGAAAAAACCAAAGAGAGGTAATTCAGATCACAAAATATTACTGATGGAATATCAAAATACGCCTGTATCTAAAACAAACCATGCTGCTTCTGAACTACTGTTCAGCAGACTATGTCGAACTGTGAAAGATGAATTACTCATTCCCACTAATGTATCAAATTTCAATGAAGAGCTATTCACGAATACAACTAAAAACGAATATTAGTGACAGAAGCGCGAAGGTGAATAAAAGTGAGTTTGAAGTTGATCAAGAAATATTTTGTGAGGAAAATTGAAAATACTAAAGAATGAAAGCCGGCAATTGTTTATGAGCGAGATTATCGAATCCTAGATCTGCCATTTTGGAAGGTCATGATGGAAGACTTGGAAGGAGGAATACATGGTATGAAAAAAGTATATATATAAATATCTTGGTCATAATAAAATGTGTGAAAATCCTGAAATTAGTGTTTTGAAAACTGTTGAAAAAATCAAAATATTGGCAACCCCTAATAATGCATCATATCCTGTACAATTAGATGAATTGAAATGACAACATAGATTCAACCGATGATATGAATGTATCATGCAAAGACGAGAACATTGGGCAAGATAATTTTGATAGATCCATGAGAGAAAAAAAAGAGGCCCCCATATCATGATGATTATGAAACTAGTCTCTAAGAAAGTGTTTCCGATGAATTATGTTAGTTAAGAAAATGTGCGCAACTTTTTGTATTACTAATATACTTACATGTAATACATAAATACGTTCATTCAAGAATGCATATTGTTGAAAAAGAAAGATGTAATATTATGTTAATATTGTGAATAATATGTGTTTGTGAACATTGACATCTACTGTAAATGTAGGATGACAAGTGATGTATTGACATTGACATTGATGAATTCATCGTATTCACTATTTCAGCTAAGATTCGAATCTCATTCAACATGATGCCCAGTTGTTAATTATGTAATCAATATAATAATTTCATACCTATGTAACCTTCGATATGGTGTTTGTTCATAGATCAATGTATTTTTTTGGTTTGATGACCCCAAACTACTGTAAGTAACACGTTTTCGTACTCACTATTTATCGGATAGAAATATTTATTATTATTGTACAATTCCTGATGAACAGCATGTTTGATCGCAAAAGCTTCTTGCTTCAATTGATCTGATTTTGTTGCTAATTCGAATCTTGATGGGGTTCCTGTATGGTGATGGTCAATTTTCCCAGTCGCTTTCCCATCTACATTTCATCTTCTCTCACGACCATTTCTCCATTTCCAATAACTAACCCTGTCGTATTGTTTCTCATGAGTGTACAAATAACCATTATACAGCAGTTTATTATTTTCTTTCTGGCTAGGAACATATTGGAAGTTCGAAGACATTTCGACACCAGCTTTCAAACCAACATATAGAAGTCTTCGAAATATTTTCCATGCGATATTTTGTTGTCGATATTCTTCATTTCGATATTATGTTTTTCGATATTTTTTCACTGATCCGTTTTTTCCATGTGAGCTTGCTATCTCAATTCAACCCTATGAATTGAGTAACTATAGGAATATATTTATTCTGAGCTGAGTTTGATGTTGTCTCCAGTGTTCGACGAGTATAGATTATCACAGCTGATTTGTTAGCAGCTGAGGAAAAACCATGTTCAGTTAACCGAATTTTGAGGCAATACATTTTATCGTACAGTTGTTTCGATCTCAAATATATATATATATATATATATATATATATATATATATATATATATATATCTGTGAATTTCCACAATGTTACCTGAAGTTTTCGTCTTCAGTCCATATTGGGAGAATTTCGATTCGAAGACGTTCAAATCAAATTATTCATATGGACCCTTTTCTTTTCATCTGATAAAGAGCACTGTACGTCGAAAAAGATCTGAGTACAGGGCATCTATGGTATTTAGCAATGCATCTTTTAGATTTGGTTTTATGATAAATATCATGAAGACGCCCTCAAGTGAGGAATATTTCCTTGTAACCACCAGTCGTTATATATTTCCATACGCAGGTATTTAAAGTTTTCTCTTTTCAAGTAAGTTTTCAATGATTGGATAGTTGAAGCTATCTTTACCGTTGCAGTGTCGCATGTTCTTCTCAGTACAGATTGAAGTTCATATGAGGTGAGGCAGAATATTCATTCTTTTCTCTCATCCAAATCATCGCATGAACTGATAATCGCAGCTTTTAATGAAAGATACAGTGATGAAAAATTAGTTATCTTCAAGATTATTCAACACCATTGGAGTATAGTTAAGTATGTGGAATACAATTAAACATTAAATGAGTGGTGAGATGAAGATGATGTGTTTTGGCGTCTTATCCGTGCTTTTCCGACCAGACAGACTAACTATTCGTTTCGATTCAGTATGATTTGTGATGAAAAAAGTTATTTATCATTCCAATCAACCACTATTGATGTGCAAGTCTGAGATAACTCTGTGACTTCATCTGAGGAGGACATTCATCCAAGCCATCTCTTCGACAGGTGTGTTCCTGTGATGAAACATGAAGCATTTGGAGCAAGACTCTCCTGTAATTATACGGCAAAGCTTGTGCATCTGAAATGCAGCAATTATAGGATGGGATAGTACTGAATCAGATGTGATGAAACATGTGATGAGTTTGAAATAAATTTGTGATCTCCTTTGATGCGAATATTCCTTTATCTCTGATATGCATCTCTATGCTGAAACATGGAACATTCGAAATGCAACAGTGATAAAGCTGCTTTATGTTTTGGTCAACTGGATGGAATACCCTGTATACATATGTGAGCAAATGATTTGGGAATATTGAAATCACATTTTAAGATGGTTTTATGTTATTTAGGGAGGTACTTTGAAAGTGTAAGAACTCTTTTCATCCTACTAAAAGCAATATATTCAGCACACGTGCCACACTATAACAAAATAGGGGAGCTAAACTACGGAAAATGCTATTTTCTGAAGTGGGGCTCTCAAAATTCCTGAAATTTTCACTTATATTTCATGAGCTTATTATATGATTTATACTGTTTTTCTAGAAATCTCAATACTAATACTTATTTAAGCATTTTTTGACACAATGACTATTATTCTACAATACTATCGAATCTTGTACAGCATCACTAACATTACACAGCCCACTACGCATACATACATTAAATCACGTTTTTTCCCCCTGTTTGGGGTAGGCACTCTATAAAAATTGGAAAAATTACAAAATTACTCCATCGGGATCACAGGGTGTCAACTAATCTTTCGAATGTCTCAAAAATTTCAAACAGTGCTCGATCCCAAGAGATTTCAATGATTGTCGAGAACAGCTAGAGTTCATTTTTTGCAGTGTTGCAGTCAAATTTTGATTAGCAACTCATATCTATTCGTATGTATTCGAATTACTAGGATCGATGGCATTACATTTTTTTTGGAAGGCTTCGCGGCGAAAGAAAAATGTTATAGATTTGATGGTGTTCGAGGGGTGGTTTCTTGGTGTAGAGTGTGTGTATTATGATGCATTTCTCAGGCATTCAGTTGAAGAAACAGCGAGAACAGTTAGATTGGAGACTAGTTAGAGAATGTTTCAGACGAAATAACGGAACACGCATCAAGATTACCTAATCGAAAGAATTCATGCAATTTGTTTTTCAATGACTTACCTCGCACTGTGACTCAACATAATGATATTTCTGGAACAAGATACATTTCTCAAATACTAGCATCGAATTTAGCTGAGATAGATAATAGGTAATGAATATTATCGATGATACCAAACAGATCAAACTCGAAATCTGGCCTACAAACACTACTGGAGGAATTTTTGAAGCCATGCAAATATCTGATTCCGGGGAGTTGTTGACCTCAACTTCGAGTTCAGTTGTTTATAGAAAAAACACTGCATGATATTCCCACGTGTTTATGGTTGATTCATCTCATTTCGAGTGGAATAGTTAATTCAGTATTAGCCCTCTTTCTAATTCACACATTCATTTTGAAATCCAACGTTTCTCTTTTTGGCCACCATTATCACTTCCTTCGAATATGACCTCGAATAATATTTACATATTATGGCACCTTTCGGTTACCTGAGATTGATCAAGAATTGAAAGCTATCAGTAAAATATCAGATATGAGAAAAATAGCCACTTGAAGTGAGAACATCTACCTAACCCTCTTTCGATGATTTCCGTCATAGATTTGTCTTTATTGCACTTATTTGAAGAGCACTTTGTAAGAAGTATTTACAGAAATTTGAAATGACATTTTAAGATGGTTTTATGTTATTTAGGGAGGTACTTTGAAAGTGTAAGAACTCTTTTCATCCTACTAAAAGCAATATATTCAGCACAATTTCATTTTTATCATTTTGAAATATCCATTGAAATATCCTCTATTTTTTCGAATATCTCTGGAAGTACCTTCGAGCGAGGAATATTTGAAATTTCTCATATATAAAGGCTGAGTTTCAACAATTACCGAATTTCTCCAACTAAGCCACACTTTGACCGACCTTATACAAATCATGAGATTTCAATGGTACGCATTGAATTTGATTCAGTTTGTACAAGGTCGTTCACGAAGTATGTTGGTATCGAAAACTAATAAGACAACTTTTCTGATATTTTGTATGAACTAAACTTCAGCTAAACTATTTTGAGTTTTCTGCCGGTTATGCCGGAACCTCATTATTGCGATGAATGATGATTAGGTACTAATATTTCGAGATCCAGAATCTGGCCAGGAATTTCGGGGATTTGCCCCAGTTATCGCAATCCTTGGAAACTATTTGGAAAAGTCATACAGGGCGCTCAGAAATTGTCTATAAAGGTTGCAAAATTTTAGAGATACTAAAATTTAGCACCAATTTTTGCCCACTCTGTATGTTTTGTCTCAAACTTTGGAGATTGAGAATGTAGGGGATAAACTTCCGCCATGACACCTCATAGTCGTAGATGGATTAATCAAGGAGTTGATAGAACAACGATTATTGACTTCAGTGATTGTAATGTCAGAATATGTGATTGATTAATATACCTTGTGATTGATATTGTTCAAATAGTACATTATTGTGAAGGTGACCCCGGCTTATAACAATACACCGTCAATTTTGATGAAATAAAGATGCCAAACACAGCACCAGGTCGAGAAACTAATGTATCAGTTGCTTAAATATCGATGCGTCTCCACTTTTTGGCTATAGAAACCTGCCTCATGGTTCTCGCAATTGGAAGGACAGTTCCATCTGAGCGTAATCACTTGAGATGAAACAAAATTTGCATGTATCGTATCTCAAGTTAGGAAGCTATTTTGCAGTTGAAGTGAAGGACGTTATCACAAATCCTAGACGTTATCCAGAATGCTGAATTTCTACAAACAATTCCTGCCTCACACTGCACCCCTTCAACATACGGAATATTTCTAGTAGGGATAATATCGTTGCAGATAGTTCGTCTCGAGAAGAATAAATTGATCAATTGAATTGTGCAGCGCTGACTAGATCCCAAGCGAATAACGCTGACTCTTTACAAAAAATGATATTACTCTCCGTATACCAGATACCGAACTTATCTCAGCTTACCTTATTTCATTTCTAGCCCATCACCACTGTTACTGAACCATTCCAAAATATCGTTTTAACCATCTACATGGATTATCTTCTTTGAAACCATATACGAATCTCATCAAGGAGTGATTCATATGACCATCAATTAATGAAGACTGCCGTCAATGGACAAGATCCTGCATATCATGCCAACGTTCCGAGATATCACGACGTTTGTCATCACGATGTTTCTTCACCAGTGTGACAAATGCAACCTGCAGGTTAAAAATTCGAGAAATTCTGTATGGTTATAATTGGACCGATGCCGTCTTCGAAACGATACCGTTATTGCCTAACTATGATAGATTTACACGCTCACCAGCAATAAGTTCCGAGAGCTCTGTACACGTCACGATTTCTAAGTAAGGTGGACTTTTCCAGTTGACTTTAGACCAACGCAGATAGTCTGGAAGTAGCCTGTTCAAATCTCTAGCTCAATTTTTCGGAATTCGAAAACTTTAAACAATAGCTAACATTTTCAAGCTAATGGTGGAGCGATGGCATTGTGAACTCAAATCCGCAATAACAAGTTATGAGACTGAAGACTGGGTAGAGATATTACACATTGGAAATGTGATTGATGGTACTCGATTCGTTCACTATGTACTTTGTACATCGTTAGGTCTCACTATGTAAATATGTAGATAAAGTTCATTTCATTGCTTTTGACAGACAAATCGCCAAAACAAATTGACCGTGTGCGAATCGACGAAATCTTGAAAAAACGAAAAAAACTGCGCCTAGACTGTTTGGAGGTGACTGGTTTCGCTTCTCTTCCCGTCTGATGTGAGCTATTGGTGTAGAGAGTATTCCCATATCGCCTAAGTTATATCAGCATAAAAACAACAATTTGATGTTGATGATACTCACGGGAACCTTGGAATTCAGACCGGTGTGTGATTTTTTGTCATATCTTCATATATTCGTACGCAGAATTCCACTCTCGTCGATAGCCCACCTCGCATTCCATTCCAAGCTGATAACATCCACACCTTGCAAGCCACCTAATTATGTTAGGGTTACTCAAGCAATTCACTATTTATATTTTATTTTCAGTTTCTAGCCTTCAGCTATCCTATTGTATTCTTAATTATTCCATCAGCCTTCAGCTCATTGTTGTATATACATTTTTAGTAATACAATTTTTCAACTCCACTCATTGTAACCATATTCTCGACATTACAGCCCTCTGCTGTTGAATTTGTGATTTCCATTAAATTTGAAAAAAAAATCAAATATATTTTTTTATTCTCTGAAACTGAATCGAGTTATCTTTTCTATGTTCTGTTTTGGAATTGAGTGGTTTGTTTCCTGTTTTGTTTCCAGTGAAATTCAAAACCATGTGGCGCCTACATTCAGCTTTAGATCCATAAAACCGAAACCAATTGCCGATTCCACGCACTTGCTCTGGTACTCAATATAATGATCTAAGCTTCGCAAAAATCTTTCATCGCTGCGAACCATATCGGGTACTGGCCATGGCAATCCGCTAGTGTTTATTCACGAATTATTAGCTACTGCATCTCATGTTTTTCCATTCAATCATCTCTCCAGCCATATGTTGGACATTTTGAAGTGGTGAAAAGAGAAAACAAACAATTCACTATCAGTATGAATAGTGAACTTACTACTGTGACTTTGGGCCGCATGTAACCTGCTCATGTCATTGCAGAGAACTTTCAACATTTTAAACGTCGTTCAGATCTGATACCGACAACTGATAACTCTGCTGCACCCAAGAACACGAATCCTCAGTTTCCTTCAAAGACACCATTGTTTAGGCAGCAAACGAGTCAGATTTCCTGATAGGTTCAACCCTCATTGAAATTCATTATCACAAATGTATTGAGTGGTTCCGAGAATTACCTTGTGTCAATATTTATAGTGAATATTGTTATATATTTCTCAAAAATTTTAACTGAAGCTTTGAAAAGGAAAGTATTGTATGTATTCCTTGAATTCGGAAATGAATTATTAAGTACTTGAGAAATTAACGATAACGGACTTCAGTGATTGTAATGTCAGAATATGGAATTGATGAATATGCCATTCAATTAGTTGGTACATGATACTGAAAGAAATTTGTGGGTCTTGATCAGGGAAAACCTCGAATTTTCTGGCCTAACTCCTTTGGATATCGAAATATTATTTTTATATTTATCGTCTATCATGGAGTATCGAAATACGTAGAAGAGGGCACTCTTCTGTCAAATAGAGAATTAAACACTATCTGTAGGTTATTCGAGGAGGTGGAATAATAATTTTTCACAGATTCTTGGAATTTTTCTCTTCTCGTTCCTGAAAATAGAAGTTAATAATTATTTCAATATATTTGCGGTAAGGACACATATATGATCTGCCTCAAGATGTCAATTCGCTTGACTTTCAACCTTCACATACCTAAAAGAAAAATTTTCTGTTTGCCAATGACACCTTGTTTTTGAATTTGAAGATATATTCAACAAATATCAAAATTTCTTTCGATCTGAGTCGTGGACGGTTCTGGAACAAATCTGTTCTCGTTTTCAACAGAGTGGAAAATGCTCACCTTCGAAATCGTTCTGCCACTTCGTGATTCATCAATGAAAGTGACATTGGTCAGACAGAAATGATTCTGGGTACCAAGTGTTCATTTATCAATTGATCTCGAGTTCACCATTTCCATATTCTGTTTCAAGAAGTGAATGGCAAGTTCCTATATATATAGCTACTTCAACGTTGTGATTCAACATCCTGTAAGTCGAAACATGAGCTGGTTGAGAAGAGCGACAGTTTTTTATGGTGGGTTTTCATAGCACTTCTGGGGGACCGAGACTACCGAAGTGACGTCAGAATTGAAATCATGAACCTTGATAATTTTTGAAAAATCGTCAGCCGTGACAGGGGCCGTATTCTCGACAAGTGAGCTTTCGGACGTACACGCATCAAACTAATGATTCATGTGCAAGTACTTTTCCGAAGTGGTATTCTTGGAGACCATTCGTGTCTTGGAACGTATACGGTAGAAAACGAGCGATCTGAACATCCGGCATCACTGGACATTTCACAAACATAAATTTGTCTGTTAATCACTCGCGTTATTAGTTGTTAAGTTGAATTGTAGATATTTTATCAATGAATATGTCCAAATGTGAGAAAAAAATCAGATAACGGACAGCCAGAAGAATATTCTCATTGAATATTTGAAAAAAATCCAGATCTTCAATCTGGCAAATTCTCCAACCATTTCACTTACAAAGATGCCCAGAAGAAATCATTTACTTTTAGACTTGGCAAGACCTGAAGTCGAGAACAAAGGTAAAAGTTATCAATGAAAGAAGGTATGCCAGGGAAATAGAGGAAGATATCTTGGAAATTGTTAAAGTGGTTTCCATTGAGGGCCATAATGATATTTCAATATGATAGAATACCAATATGCCATTGATAGAAAATGAAGTACAGCTTCCAGGAACTTCAGATAAATCTGCTACTACTGAAAAACCTTTACCGAAGAAAAAAAAATCTTCTACTCTAAGGCACACTATTGATGCCGTAAATGATTTCAAACTTGGCATGGATGCAATTCTCAAATTGTAGTCACAAACTAGCTGCACATTTATAGAGTGGTAATGTTTTCTGTTTACATAGATATTCTCAGGATATTCTTCATAATGTACTTTTGGGGGATAAATAGCTACATGAGTACAATCAATACACCCAATTACCCCTGGCAAATTATATCTTCTGTAGAATCTGTAATGAACAAAGTAGTATTTAAATTATGTTATACATAAATATATATATCTAAGTAGTAGTCGCTGACTATTCAGAGATGAAACCAGCAAGTATCATGGGGATAGCAGGAAGTAATAGAGTACCTTGTATACTCTTTCAAGAATATACAAGCTTTCAGATAGTATACTATTCCAATTTTGAATCTTACTCAGTTCTTAGTTGATTCAACTGGTCAATATAGGCAGAAGATTTGACAAATCTCTGTAAGATTTTATCTCTGTTCTGTACATCTACTATTTCGTTCACACATCTTGAAAGAGGGTTCGGACAGAGAGAAATTGAAATTGCAGCCTATGTCCACTACCACTTGCAAAGAAACGTAACGAAACCAACCACTAAAAAAAAATCAATAATCATCAAGAATTCTATGATACAAATACTCTAGACGGAATTTTCATCAGTAAACAGAAAAAATTATTAATATACCAACTTTTGTCGAGATATCCAAATCTTGAGCTCGATTTGCAGGTGTAATGAACTCTGAGGTAATATTCATCAGGTACTGAACCAATTCTTTGGAGAGGCGAAACATTTTGATGAACTGTTGGTCACTCAAATCATGAAATGGATTTCAACGCTGTTCATATCTTCGCCGATCTGTTTGTTCCGCATCTTCCATCATGTCAATCAAAATCAACTGTACCAATTCTTCCATTATGTTTCTACTCTAGTTCCTCAGTTGTAAATTGATGAATATCAGGAAAGATGATTTCCAGTAACTTCCAAGTTGGTAGGCAACAAAAAATATTATTAACTTTATACTTTATCAAGAATGACACATCCAGCAGTACACTTCAAACATCAACAAAACGAACGAATTATACAAAACGAATGATATAAAGCGCTCGCTGTGAACACTCGCTTTCAAAACGTATACGTCTCGGTGTTCACGGGACAAGAATACCAAACCGAACGAAACACTCGGAGTGCGCATAAGCATCAAAAGTTCACTTCTCCAGAATACGGGCCCCCGGTTCGTTCCAACTCACGACCTCTAGAGCTATAGGTTATAACTCATACAACATCAATAAACTATCATCCAGTAGAAATTTTGATATTTCCTGAATATATTTATTTAGTTTCCTCGAGAAAATAGTTGTTCCTCTGAAAAACTGAATTTTTGGCCAAGGGATCTGAAGGTTGAATTTCAAGTGCAGTGACATTTTGGAATAGGTCATGAATCTGCCTTCACCACAAATAAGCATATGAAGATAACATTCGATATTCCTATTTGCAGAAACGAGGAGACAAATACCAACAATCTGTAAAAGAATAAAATTGAGCGTTAAAATATTCATCAGTGTGACCTTTTTGAAATCGTTGAATATTGAACACATATTTCAACAAAATATTATGAATTCAAGCAAAATAGAACGAATAATAAATGATTCACGTTTCGATGCACTGATATATGATACACTCCTTGCTCCGCACTCGTACTCCAAGAAATTCGTTTGCCAAATCAGCGTCTTATAAATCTTGTATAATGATGAACAAATTTCTGTGCGGAGGACTACCAAACCTCTGCTCACCTTCGTTTCATAAGATAGTGGTAGTAGTTTCCCATATACCTATTGACTCAGCTTGAGGTAATAAATAAAAAAAAATTGAATGATGCATTTCGTGTGGATATGAAATAAAATGAGCTAATGCGACAAAAGGCAAAAATATACAAATGAATTGCTGATCTGCGGGGGGTTGAGAATTGAAAGATCTTTATGATGTGACGCATGCGGATGTGTATGCAATACCCATAATTCGATATTCGCGACTGGAATACGACTAATTATCTTGAAAAGCTATCAGTAAACAACTCAACATATAAACTGTGCGAATCATGAGGAATAAAGTGAATAGATCCTGATTTTATTATTCTTTACCATTCATATGTCAGTTCATATGTTGAGCAATATATCAAGCAAAAATAGCAAATTAATTTAATCGGAAGCCTAAGAAACAGACCTTCCCATTGAAGATACGACTCGACTTTCTGCAAAATGAAAATGGAGATGACATGAGAACATGTTTAACCGGGGCCATATCTAGCATGGGCTTTTGGGGGTATGAACCTTCCCGATGCCCTCATTTCTAGCAAAATTTTCCAAATGACATTTTTCTCTTTCCATAATAAGTGCGATGCCCTATCAAATATTTCCATTGTCCATATTCCCACTCTCCATATAAAAAATAAACAAATCAATGATCAGTACAGTAATCACTAGAGCACCATCATAGCAATAGCAACATATTTTGATGATATAAGTCTATGGATGCTAAGAATTTCTAGAGTATCTTCACGTCAGTCAGCAAAATCGCATTAAAATATTATCGTTTTACAATTTTTCCTGATTTCAGAGATTAATCATATTATATCGCCCACTATTCACATCACGAACACAGTTTAGGTGGAAGACGCCTCTGTATACGAGCAATTTTTGCAAAGTTACAGTTATGATGGAAACAAAAATGGTATGAGTTGATTATAG
Source organism: Gastrophysa polygoni (assembly GCA_963576655.1). Taxonomy (NCBI): domain Eukaryota; kingdom Metazoa; phylum Arthropoda; class Insecta; order Coleoptera; family Chrysomelidae; genus Gastrophysa; species Gastrophysa polygoni. Next base: position 2,453,985 of record OY755092.1, read on the forward strand.
ATAACAGTCCACAAAATGCAATTGTGGATTTATCAACCAGTGTCATGAATCCATGTTTCCCAACATTCATTTCCTTCAATTGTGACAGTACATGTAGCTTCATCGGAGAAATAATTCTCAACTACGAGACGTTCGAAAGAATATTTCAAGCGTACATAGGAATCAACATCAAAACTGATAACACAGAGGTCCTAAAATTTGTTTTCCTCGATTTTCGAGGAAAAAGAAAAAAGAAAAAATAGCGTTTCATGGGATAATATTTTTGAAATTGAAATTTCGAGGGTTTCAACAGTGAACTATTTGAATATACTCGAAAAATCATTGGATAATCAACATAACTATTTCGAACCCCCCCCCCCTAATACTTTTGTCCAGATACGGCCCAGCTTCTCAATCAGAGAATGCTTCGTTCACAACAAATAAGATGTACGAAAAAGTCATTGATGAATAATAATATTTGTTCCATCTCAACAACATTCTACGAACAAATCTGGTCAGTAGAAAAATCATCAGATGCTTAATGTTTGGGGACTTATCATCACTTAAGGAATTTTTCATTGACGACTAATTTCTCCAAAAGACAAACCTGAGCAGCCTCGTGATGTAATCGGGCCAGTTATCGGGGAACATGACCAGAAAAAATCCGATGGCGATCAAAACCATTCCTGCCAACTTCATGCCCTCGAAATTCGCTCCGTAGAGAACTACATCCAGGGCTGGAAATGAAGATTGAAACGATCATTTCAGAGGATGTAACTTGTTCGGAAGAGTCCCACCAATATTGGAAAATGAATATCGCATACGGAGCTCAAAAAATTGATACAGATAAAATTCAAAATTGAAATTATGCAATGCTGAACTGGAGAACAAATTACTCATTTTTTATCTGTTGACAACACGGAAGGGAAACCTATATTGTTCGAGGAACATCGTGGAATTTTGGTGGAGGAGGAAGAAGTTGGAATTTTTCTAGAAAGTTTGGAGGTTGAAAGTATCAGGAAAGCTCAATTCAAATATAAATGGGTTAGCGAGCCGTATTACTTTTTCCTCGATTATTTTTTCTCCATTTCTCACCTGCTGATACTGGGACGGCTGTAATCAGTCCTAAAGTGATGAACAAGTCGTAGGTGAGGGCTACACTAAAATTACCGAGTAAATTGGCAACTGAAAAAGAAATCGAAAATTAGTTGACAAAATGACAAACTTTGAAGCAATTTCAGAAGCGACTCATGAATTCAAGATCTGATCAATTACCTGAAATCACTGACTATTGAACAAACCCAGGACGATGATAGTATTCATGATGATAAAAAAATCTTATCAATATGGGTATCAGAAAGTAGCATACACACCACAGTAATATAGGAGTAAATCACACTGAATGTAAATATTCTGAGACCGCACGCGAAAATTAACATTGATTAACAAGCACAGTTTGAAATAATAATATACCAGTTCCGTCATTCTCCGTCTCTCCTTTGCTCCGCTTTGAACGCCTCGGGGATAAACAATCAGGAGATAAACATACTCTAACTTCACGGTGTAATACACCGATACAACTTGCCAACTGTCAGCTTACTACGGTATAGACAGGGAAAGGAGAAGACAGTGAGAGGCATTCGCAGAGAGTGTCGGAACAGTTATAGTATATTTTCTAAACTATGATCATGAGCCACGAGACATGACATAATCTCTGAATCTATCTTGACAAAATTTTACTACCACTACGCAAGCTCTCCTTCTCCAACACGGACCATGGACTATAAACGAATCTCAGCACAGCAAATTGATAGTTGAATAATGTCTGTAAGTTTTTCGAGGAGGTGATACACTCATTTTCCAGCTTTTTGTGGGATTTCCTCTCCTCGTTTCTAGAAAATAAAGTAGAACTCATTAAAAATTACATCAATATATTTGTAGTAAGGACAGATTTTGTGATCTGCCCCAAAATGTCACTGCGCTTGGAATTAAACCTTTAGATACCTGAAACAGAAATTCTTTATTTGTCAGTGACACCTTGTTTTCGAAAAATTTAGAAAAACAAATATATTTAATAAGAATAAAACCTCTACTCGTCCACCAAGATTCCAAGCGCAGTGACATTTTGGGGCAGATCACAAAATCTGTCCTTACTACAAATATATTGATATAATTTTTAATAAGTTCTACTTGATTTTTTAGGAACGAGGAGATAAAATCCCACAAAAAGCTGGAAGATAAATTGATGGTTATTTATGTATCGAGGGAATCATAAGGGCCTCAACTACCGATGGCAATATTTGCTGAGCGCCTCTGGCCCGAGGGGACAGCAATTGCGTGGGGTCATTGAGGCTCATCAATTCTGACCGATTTCAATTGAATTCTATTCAAAACTGAATGGATGTACTAATTCATAACCTTCTCGCTATATTTTATTCAGGTACCGCTAAACATAGGAGTTTTGTTGTTGCTAGATTGTTGCTATGATAGTTGTTAGTGAACAGAAATTTGTTATCACTTGAGAAAGGTAGAGGGAATTATAGAATCTATGAGGTCTCAATGGGAGATATGCCCCTCTTTATCGAAAGAGTAACTATGTCGATATGATCTCATGATCCTGGTCACAAATAAAATAATGAAGACTGATCGAATAGTCCAGTAGATATGATGACTTAACACAATTCTAAAACACAATTTTTCGAATTCATTCTTCCTGAGTCCCTTCAACTGGCTTATGATGGAGAATACTTCTCAATTTTCACGAAAACTCCTCACCTAGAGAGAGGACGCTGGAAGTGAAAAGTGCCGGCCAAGGCAATAGTTCCCATCGCATCGTTTCCACCCCCATCAAGAACAGGCACAGAGAGAGCGGCCACAAAAGGGTGGCGTTCAACATGCCGATCAGCGAGAAGAACAGAGCCACCTGGATAAAACCAAATAAGATTATAAATATTATACAGAATTGAAAAAAAAATCGACGTTCTCTGCATCAGTTTTGATCTGCATCTTGAATCTTCGAATGATGATTCCTGAAATGAAGTTGATCGATTCTGAAATACGATATTTGTAAGTAGTTCTCACATTTTTCATACCCTCATATGCTTCAATCAATAACATTTCTTGGTTGAGCAGCAAGAGCAAGAGTGAATCAATAAATTAAACACAACACTGTCCCTCATTAACTATTGGTGTGGATTAAATAACATCGGAATGAACTCTTCCAAAACCCATTGCATACCCTTTTCTCACATTTGCTGAGCGTGTTCCAATCTCTCATACATTAGTTTCAAATCAAATAGCAAATGTCTTGGGTTCCTTCTGGATTCCCAGCTGAATTAGAAACACCATGATCAGCAGCTCCATAGAAAGTTGAGTGGTTCTTCCTTTGCTCTAAGAACCCTCGAGTCATAGGGTCTCAGCTTGGATACACTCAGAATTGTACAATTCGCTAGTTTTTTTTTCACATCTTTCCTATGGAATTATATTTTGGGGTAAATCAGCGACATGGCAATCTGTTTTTGTACTCCAGAAAAGAGCTGTCAGAATTATTCTAGGTCTTCACCATTCAGACTCGTGCAAAGATTACTCTATCCAACTATAGTTATTCTAATATTTTCCTCTATCTATCATCTTGAAGCTCTATGTTTTACTCACAAAAATAGATTTTTTATATATTCAGGACATCTTCTCGCCTATGCAATCAAATGATATTTTACTTCCACAACGAAATACATCTTTCTTCGCATACAATGTTTACTATTTCTGAGCCATGTTGTACAACAAACTATCCTCTGAGTTGAGAATATACATTTTCATGAATTTGAGCGAACTTTCAAACAACTACTTTTGAAGAAGGCTGACTATTCAATCGATGACTTCCTAAACAATTCAATTTGATATTGTATACTGTGAAACCGTATTCTTCAGAAATGTTTTATATTTTTCTTCTTAGTTCCATGCCATTGGCGTATGGTGAGGTAAGTAAAATGAGTCCATGTATTTTGGTTACTTATCCAGTTATACCAACGTATGTATATTGTGTCAATGTATTTGTAGTGTCTATATACAACACATGAGTATTTTATTTATTCCTTTGGAATTTTGATTATCTGTCACTACTGTGCACTTTCCTACGAACTTTAAAGTTAAAGTACCTGATACATTGACTGAATTCACGAAAAAACGCCCATTTTGAACTCCGTAACTAAATTTCAATATCAAAGCTGAATGAAAATATAACTATTCCTGGATCGATTTTCCAAAAATGTATGAATGATTTTGGATAAGAGAATCAGGGTGTGACCAGGACAGAGAAAAGACAGGTGCGAGTTGAAAGAATCTGCAGAACTTGTACCTTCTGAAACTTATGTATAAGATTGCTGAAAATCATTCGGTGAGATGTAATCACCAAAACAGTTTGAAATAATCCTAATTGAATGGAAAATATTATGAAAATAAAAAAAACGCAAAGATCTATTCAGTGGGTTGTACCCACCAAATGAAGTGTGAAACCAGTGAAACCAAAGAGATAATTACTGAATGGTAATTGCAGATACCTCATAATTATTGGGCAATGCACGCCCATGATAGGAACATTGACTTTGCGGGGACTTGTGACTACGTGACGTAGGTATATGTGTATGTGAGTACGGCTGATGCACATCGAATTTGATCCCGAACGTTATCACTTTTTCGCTCTGAGTCATAGAGTACGTTTTCATACATAACATAGATTAAAATACAAAAAACAGGCTGGTGAAGTCGGTTAGAAACATTTTGTAACGTATTCACAGAAGAAAACATCATTGATTCGTTAAACGTTAGCAGACACAAATGTTCTTAATTGTAGTAGGTTTAGATTTTTATTCGGCCAACTCTTTCAACCGATTCAAGAAAATAATCAATTTTCATCATTCTACGACAGCAAAATTCACATGAAAGGAAGCTGATCAGAAACATGTGGACATATATTGGGAGCTCCATTGGAGAGAATGAAATGTATTTACCGTATATACAAAATGATGGAATCTGATGAGAAACACATACTAGAAAGCAAGAACATCACATTCTAGTTAATTTTCCCAAATCTTGAATATCTCTTTTTGTTTTCGAATCAGCTGTTAAATTCGTGAGATTCAAAGTCAATCACGCTGTAAATACACTCGCTCAAAATTTACAACATCTGGGAAATTTGTAAACCCTGAATCATGTCACAATAATTATCGCGATATCATCGCGATGTGTAAATAGGCATTTTGAGTCAAGCGAATATTCCAAAATATGAGCGGCTATAATTGACTTACTCTGTCAATTATCAGTTCCATATACTGAGTCTGTGAACTCGGCCACTGCGAGAAGATATAAACAGAAACTGGGTTGCCAGCTGACTAATTTATATGCATATTGTTCTCAATTTTGAACATTTATTTGACATGGTACAGATTCAAAATGAAATGAATTGACAGAGGTGTGAAATTTTTGGAGTGAATTTGCTATTTTTGTATATGGCAAGCAGACATTGCTTCCTTTCGGAATATCGGAAAGAGTTCTAGAAATATCACGTATTATGAAGAAGGGGAATTCAACAGAGAAACCGTCGGGAAAAATCATGAAACCACAGGGTTTTTGAAATCATAATTCATTTTGCAACAATTTGACTTATTGATTTCTTTCGTCCGACACACCGATTTCGCGGAAGAAAAGAACTATTTTCCATACATTGTTGTGATATTTAGTATATGGTGCATATTGGTATATAGTTCACAATGTGGTATAATGGCAACCTGTCATTTCTTGAAATATCAGTACAAAATCGCAGTTATGATATAACTGAGCAGAAAAATCACACGAGGTAATTAACCACAACAATGTGTATTTATTTCTTTTATTTATTTATTTCTTACACTGTTCAACAGTTTGCCCCATTTACAGAATAGGGAAAAAAGACGAAGTACAAACATATACATTGAATAATCACATTACATCAATGAATAAACGAGACAATGTTATTTTATCCTGGCTGACTAGTCATACACAGGAAGAAAAAAAGAAGACATCTAATATGTGTTCTTGGAAACTCAGTTATATGCACTACACATCTTATACACAGGTGAATTTTTATATATGTTGGTTCGTGGAAAATCTGAGTAAGATGTATTACAATTCCTGAATGATAGTCTCGGTACAGTGAAATTTAATTTCTCTAACAAATCTGCACAGTCAATTGCATTGTTAACAACCTTGTAAAGGATTAGAATAGAGCAGGCTCACAAATTTGAAGGTTTCAAGAAGCTCTTTATGAGGTGTTCCTATTGGAGGGTATGTACCGCATGGCCTCTAATTAACAGTTTCAAGAACCGTCGTTGCGGACCTTCAAGACAACCAGTATTGCTCTGATAGTGGGCTCCAAAAAACCGATGCATATTCAATCTGCGAGCGTATGTAACAGTAGAACAGTTTCTTGAGAGTATTTATATCTATAAAATCACGACTATTACGAACTATAACCCGTAAGCTCGATAAGCAGATTGGGTCTTAGTAGACAAGTGTTACCAATTGAGTAATCGAAAACGATTGGATCCGACTTTAGTGTATAAGACATGACATTACATTTGAGAGGATTCAGTTCTATTCTGTTATTGAAACACCATTCTACCACTCGATCCAGGTTGTCGGCCAGCTGTTGACAATCATCTATGTGATTCACGCAGCCATATAATTTCAAAGTTACATATAATCGAGATTGGTCTATAGTGGACAAGGTTATTTTTATCACCTTTTTATATATAGGACAGACCTTTGGGAGCTTCCAAGCTGTCGGGATATATTCAGCCTTCAGACATATATTGAGAAGGATTGTTAGTGGTCGGGCAAGTGCTGAGGCGCAGTCTCTAAATACAAACGCTGGTATACAGTCTGGTCGCGCAGTCAATTTTGGTTTCAGCAATTTTATAGCATCATACACCTCTTTCCCACTGAACTTGGTAATATGTATAAGTGGCAAGTTGTCATTGCCCTCGGGTATAGAATCGTACTGCGTTGACAGAGTGTAGGATTTACTGAACATTTAGAATTTCTGGAGGTTCTTGCAATAAGTTGTCGTCTTACACCATTCTGCTGCTTATTTTAGAGGATGATTCACGGGAATTAATGAATTGCCAGAATTTGTTTGAATTGAAAGATATTCCGGCTCCTGACTTTTGCACATAATTTTTATATGACTCATCTATGTCTATTTTAATTTTTGCTCTCAATAGCTCAAACTCATTGAGAGATTGGATATCACTCTCTTTTTTAAAGTGACGCCACAATATGGATTTTCTGCGAATGTCTTTTATAATACCATGGTGGATATTTATTTCTATTTCGTAAATCATACTTTGGAACACAGCATAGAAGTAAGTGCAGGCATCTTCTGCATTGACAGAAACTTCTAAGAATGTCCAGTCAATATTCGAAATTAACTCATACATTGAGGGGAAATTTGCTTTCCGGAAGTTATAACTATTTTGGAAGAATGATTCGAGGTTGTTTCCACGTTTAGAATTGATATTAAGTGAGCAAGATATATCAAGTGCCGGATGATGCTTGTCCTCCCTCATCACAGGATCCAGAGACTTCTCCACCATGCAAAATTCGTTACAGACTACCAGGTCTAAAATTTTATTGAAATCATTGTAAATGAATAAGTTATATTGAGATATATCAAAGAATTAGTTATTAGTTATATAGAAGTTATTTGAGAGTGATATATGTGTATTAGTTCTATTCGTTCGAAGATAGGTTGCATTATCGGCTATGTTGAGGTCCCCGATCATCAGAACAGTACTATCATATGAAATATGCAACGACTCTAGTGCTTCTGAAAACTGTTCAAATTCTGATTACGAATTCAGTATATATAAGTAATTGGATACCAGAGTTATTTTCACGAAGATTACCTCGATAGACTTAAATTTTGGGAATGAGTATTCAGCTAAGATAATTCGATTGGATATAATGTCTTCATGCACATCAATAAGAACACCGCCACCGGTAGACAAATTCGTTGTTGAACAGTCACGATCCTCCCTGTATATACTGAAGCAATTGGGAGATAATTCAGAGTTGCTAACTGACGAGTCGAGCCATGTTTCGGTGAATGCGAATATTTCAAAATCACATTGTGATAGAGAGTTATAAACATCATCTGCTTGATGATTGACATATTGATGACATGAACGTCAAAATTGAGAACAACAATTTTCATGACCTGCTAAAATATCGTCACCGATGAATCTTCCGATAAATCAATCTGCTGACATCATGTGGCTACAAAAACTTGAATATCTCGAAAACCGTTCAATTTCTTGTATTTGGATAAGAGTACCTTTTTTATGTAATCTTCTTCGCTCTATCAAATGCTTCGATTTTTTCCGAAACGAATACGAGGAAGAAGAACCCTTAAAAACAATATCAAAAATATAGAAATGTTACAGGATGATCTGCCTTTTGAGTTGCCTTTCAAAAGTGATGGATACTGCGGTTTATGATGAACTTGTTGATAACCTAGACAGGAATATTATATAAACAACCAGCCAGCATGGCTTTCGTCCTGAGTACTCAACCGAAACAGCATGTGCTGAAATGATTCAGTATATCTATGACAGCATCAATAAGAATAATCGTACTAGGATAATTCTTCCATCTCATTCGTGAATTCGACACAATCAATGCAAAATACTTGACAACGAAGCTAGACACATTGGTGAAAGCATTTGTGGCCTTATAGATCGAGCCTATCATACTTCATTTTGCGTTCAGCATTTTGGAATCAAATCTTTGAAAAAACTATCAACTCCACCACCAGCTGCAATATTCATTATGAGAGGCAGAGCCAAGAAAATTTCGAAAAAAGATTCAATAGACTTCTGTTCGAATTAGGCTAAAGAGTCATAGGGATACGTTCGTTGAGAATCAAATACCAACACTCATATCCATTCATCTGTACAAACTATTGACATAATCTTAGCAATATGGTCAAGCTGAAGAAAATAACGAGTACCACACATACAACACCCGAAACAATCTCAACCTTATATATATATATACATGACATCATTCCTAGTTTTTGTGTGAGATTTCCTCTCTACTTAAGAACAAAACAGAAGTTATTATAATCATTTCAATATATTTAGAGTGGGGACAGATTTGTGATCTGCCCCAAAATGTATCTACGCTTGAAATTCAACCTTCAGATACCTGAAAGAGGAATTCTCTATTTGTTAGTTACGAACTTGTTTTTCAAAAAAATTGGAAATACAAATATATATAAAATATATAAAAGTGTGTTGAAAACGGCAGCAGATTCGTCCACTAAGATGAGTAAAATTATTTATTTTCATTAAAAATATATTTGTACTTCCAATTTTTTTGAAAAACAAGGTGTCACTGATGAATAGAGCATATCTCTCTTAGGTATCTGAACGTTCAATTTCAAGTCACGAATCTGTCCTAACTACGAATATATGATCCCAGAAGATCTAGAAGTTCGATTAACCAAGTGACAGTGGAAATTTTATTTGTTGTATCTGATATGTGTCAGTGAAGAGCACATTTATTTAATTCATTATTTTGAAGTGGGCGAGGAAGGAGGGAAACTGTTTTATAGGAAAGGGAGGGGGGGGGTAAGTAACTGTTCACAACCGGTCGAAATATGAATTGAAGGTGTTTCCGCCTCTCTTAAGGAACAGGATAGATCAAATCACCTTGTATATAGAGAGACTCCACGAGTTCGCTTACCTGTCCGTAGGTGGCGTCGCCGATTACTTTCCTGAAGAGCACCTTGTATACTGCAGAGCCGGCGGCGGCCGACGTCGCTAGAACGACGCCTCCTAGCGTCGGGCTGCCTGTAATACCGTCCATGTAGGCTAGCAGAGCGACGCCTGTATCGCAAATTATCACAGCCATTATCTAAGGAGAAGAGCAAATAATGTGAATGCAACCGAGTGAAACATTTGCTATCCATAATTTTTCGCAAGGATTCATTCAGTAAGATTCTACTTTTCCAGTGGTGTGTATTCGTATGAAAATGAAATGAATCGTATTTTGTGATCTAATCAAGCGGAATTACAGATCTTGGAATGGGCAAATGAACTGATGTTATAATGGGGGTGTTTTATTGCCGTCACCAGTATAAGATAATTAGAAACTATGAAGAAAAACACTCGGTTATTCATTGTCGCCCGCTAAATGAACCAAGTCAGATTGTGTTAGGGGCAAGTGGCGCAAGAATTTTCAATACGTTTTCATTACAATATTCATGATGTGACCCAGTTTATTATCAGACGTTTCAATCATTAGGGGTAATATTGAATTTACCCCAGAATTACCTATATCGACTGGATGAACTAGTTGAAGCTATTATATTGAGTTTTGTCTGGAATAATGTTCATTCTTGACGAGGCTTCAACTTGAAATTAGGTTAATCATTCGGAATTATCAAGAGCGTTCAATGAACTAATAGTTTTCAATGAAAAAATTGGAGATACTTCATTCTAATAGGAGAATGATTAACAGTGAAATGATAAAAAATCAGAAGGATAATCAATCATTGGGGTATGTCCCACTCTCAATGACCACTGGCGTATCTTCTTGATAGAGATACCACGCTCTGGCTCTTTTTTGCAATGCCTATGAATTTAGACTTTTTTTTCTTTTGATCGCACAACTGACATGACATTTAGGGTATGCCTAGCACAGGGTCTCTATTTGAATGCAGGCTGGCTGCAGGAGTCTTATCAGCCAGGCGTTCAAATAAGAGCGTTACCAGATTCAACCATAGACATTATCTCAGCATCACTATCACACAGTTTCAATTTTGTTATTGGAGATAGTTGTAGATGAAGTTCAGTATTGAAATCGTTCTCACATGTTACACAGCACTTGCCTTTTTCTGAAAATTCCATATTCCTTAGTAATGTGCCAGTTGATTGATATACTGTTTCACCACTACTCACTCTGATTCCGACGAACTGTTCGTGTAGAATGACCCACGAGAGGAGGTACACGAAGGATACGTTGGTGGCGAAGAGGGCCATGACGTCGGTGGCCAGCAGTATCCTCAACGACATAATGTACATGTAATTCGTACCAACCCACAATAGACAGAATAAGCTGCACCTCGTCATGAAACGACCTTCAAAAAGGAAATTATTTCAGATAAGCCATTTGCGTTAAAAATCGATTCAAATTTTTGTTGTATCATTTGAACTTTTCTCAACATTTCGCATCGCTGAGCAGACAGTTATGTGGTCTCGAAGCTTTCAGTAGTATAGTGGAAAGAGACATTTTCTGATAGGAACATACGTTATGTGTGAATACGCATAGAAATTATCGCAGGTCAGAGTGCGATACGTATTGCCCGGTCCAGACCAAGAAGAGAGAAATTGAACACGATTTCGAAATAACTGAATTGCGACAAAATTTTAGGTGCTCAGAAAAGACAAAAAAGAAACGACAAATGTGCAACAAAATTTAGTTGCTGGCAAACCATTTTTCAACGAAGTGACGTTTCCGATAATAATAATAACCTTTATTAAGGAATAAGCCATTTACATCAAATATTTCATTGTACGATTCAGTCAACGCAGATCAAAGCATCCCACATAAACGGTAGGTTGTGCGTGGTAATTTATCTCCATGATTGATTTTTTCATTGTGCTATAGGGGTAACATTTGGAGGTTTCCAATGAACTCACTTATATACAAAATAAACTAATAACATTCATAATAACATTTCATCAAGAAAAAAGTTGGAAGGCCCGATCCTCCATTGAGGTGATGTATTTTTTGGACTCTCTTTTGAACATATCTATTTGGTTCAATCCTAATAAGTTACTTCTTCATTTCTTTGGAAAGTATATTGAAAACTCTTGTCACAATATAGGTGAAGCATCTTTGACCAATAGTTTTTTAGCAATATTTGTTTCCGAGAAAGTGCCAAGTCTTATTCTAGTTGAACAAGGGTGATCCATGAAGTTGATACTAGAGCGGTTTTCATACAGGTTAAAAAGAATTTTTTGCAAAAATATTTTTCTGATATTCAAAATTTTTGTTTCAGAGAATGAAAGGTCTGGAGGATATATTCTCTGTTTGCTATTCATTATCTTGAGGAATCTTTTTTGAGTGAGACTCCTCCCCATGGAACGAGAGCATGCTGGATGATTTTCATGTGGATGGTATCTAAAAATTGCTTGGAAAACTTAAGTTAGTGCAAAATACTCCGAAGTGTCGTCGTTATACTGTCGATATGTTTATCCCAACGCATACACTGGTCAATTTTGGCCCCTAAGTATATCACGCCATCCACTCATGTCATTGGAGAAGGTTATAAATTTCGTTTTGTCGACATCGAGAGTGAGCAATTTTTGGTTGAACCACTCTACAATTTCCACCATATATTTTCTTCTGTTGATTTGCCATGTCTGAAACCAAATTGCATGTTCGGAAGGAGTTTATATTTGTCCAAGTCTACTATTTGAAATGTTTTCGAAAATTTCTGTCATGCTGGTGATCAGAGAGATGGGTCTGTAATTCGTTGACAGTAATTCATCTCCCTTTCAAAATATTGGCTCCACTATGGCTTCGTTGAGTTCAGATGGGCATATTCCGTTGATATACATTTGGTTTATTGAATGTGTTGAATGTCGAGATATTTTTACTTATGATTCATAGTATTTATGTTTTGATGCCGTCTATTCCTGGAGCTTTATTAATTTTTAGAGAGTTTTTAGGGTTAGTCGACAGGGTTTAGGTAGAATGAAAGTGGAGAATGATTTCTTACAGGAGGTGGGTTCTTGGATTTGTTTATTTCACTTGCGAGATTATATCCAACCGTGGCATAGTAGTCATTGAATGTATCAGCCATTCCTATGTTATGTTCCCCTCTTGTCATTCCTTATTTGGTTGATACTGGAATTTTTTGTATCATCTTCTTTTATAATGTTCCAAAAATGATTGGTGAATTTTTATATTTCTCGACCTGTTTCTAATAGAAATTGGCATTGGCGTGTTTTATCAAGTGGTCAACTCTATTCAACTCTCTGTAATTCCTTTCTATATATTTCATGATTTATTCAATAAAGTCAGTATAGTTGATTTTTTTTCTCTCGATAGAATCAAGAAGTCCCTGAGTGATCCATTCATTCCTTTCTTCAACTCTTTCTTCCGGAATTATTCCGATTCTTTATTAAGGTATTTTGCAATGGCATTTTTAGTATCTGAATGTAATGATCGGTAATGTATAATAAATCCTCTCGATTGGTGGAGGTAGATCTATATATTGATGTTATAATTATTTTGTCATTGTTCCTTATTATTTTGTCATTGCCATTGTTCCGAACATATTCGAATTTGTAATTTGAATTTTTTCTTCAGAAATACCAATAAACAATCAATTTTGTTTATTGTTTTACTACTTGTGAAATTTCTAGTCTATATTCGCAAAGACTATATTTGTATCAAAATTAGTGAGAGTTGCAGATAGCAATTTGCAATCGAATTCATCATTCTTTCCATTGATTTTGTTCCATCCAAATTTTTTGAGACACTACATACATTTTGGTGCAGTATTGTGGAAGAATTGCCCCGAGATCCAATCAAACTATTAAGTTCTGGAATAGTTTATATAATTTCTGTTGTGATCGGTGTGAAATTATAATCTCTCACATACCGATCTATTATACATGAAATTTCAATTATTGATAAATGAATAGTCTGCAATATAAAGAGAAGAATGCGAGAAAACTGAATTGTCTTCAAGTGTTTTCAATAGTTCAGAATTTTCAGATTGGACATATTCTTTGAGTGTGTTATTTTCCGATTTTATTACCGCTTCTTTATACGCAAATAGATCTTTGGTCGGAATATCACTTTCATTTTCTGTCATATCTCGTAGTGGTTCACTGTCGGATTCGACTGGACTACCTAGCGAGGTTAACACTGAGTGTGAGCAAATGATAGTATAATTATTGATGGTTCATCTAGTTTTCGATTTTTCCTTGAATGTTGAAATCACATACCCCTTTTTCCTAATTATTTTGTAAGTTCGTTCATTGATCTTCTCTCTTGCGAAGTTATAGATTATTGAGTTGACCAATTCCACATTATTTGGGCACTTATTCCGGGATTCGAATTATTCTGTACATACCTATAGCGATCGGTATATTCATGTATAGGAGCTAAATTCATGAAAAGTTAGATATATTGCTAGCCGCCAGTTGTTACATCCTTATTTCTCTTCATATGATGTTGGAAAAATGAAACGCAAACGTTTTTGGATGAGACCAAACTCAATGGAGCGTGACACTGGTCCCATTAATAAATTGATGGTTCAGTTATGTAAGGATTGTGAGGTTTTGAAATTTTTTCCAGAATGTCTACCGAAGATTTCGAGACTTTGATTCGTCTTGTTGGTCCTACAGTTACCAAGAGACATACTGACTTCCGGGTGATAGTACACTTCATACCGGCTTCTCCTCTAGAGCCCCCATATCATCCAATGAGGCCAGAAGTGCAAGACGGAGAGGTCAATGCTTTGAATGATGATCTAGCAAAAATTCTGAAATATGATCTCAGAGAATGAAGTAGGGTTCAATGAGACAAAAACTCAAGCTCATATCAAGGCAGATCACACAATGTCCAATTCGATGATGTCGTGTACCACTGATCCCATGATGTCGTCAGTATTCACGCTTGTTATTACCATCAACAGCGCTCTCTCATGGGACGATCATGTGAGGTCAATTGCGAGAAAAGTTCTTCACAAAAACATGACTTTCCGTTCTATGCGAGATCGGGTTGGTCAGCTCTATATTGTCAGGCTCGGGATCTGTCGAACTGCACTCTACCAAGCACCATTCATAAATAGAAAGGCAAAGTAGTAGAATGATTTCTTCAGTGAAGTCTTTCTTGATGATTACGACCTTCAATCGAGAAAATTTTCAATACCTTCCTTCTCTCCCAACATGCCACGGCTGGCTTACATGATGTTTCTCGAAAGTTATGAGTTTTCCTTTCGTTTGTCGGATAAAAGGAGACGAAAGAAATCAATAAAATTGATTCCAAATGTTATCTCGTTACTTTTTTGAATGGAATAATTGAATGAATAGCTCGAGAGATGACAAATGACAGTTCATGCAACATTCTTGTGCATATCTGAGAAACTATGCACTGACGTTTGATTGTTTTTATTTTTCGATCGATATCGACATCACAATCAGAAAAATATAACACGGTTTGTTGAAGAATACCGCATGCCATAAAATCACGGCATCGCAAATCAGTAGATAATTGGTATCATATTTTTTGTGTTATAATGACGAAAAATATCTGAATAATTTGATGATTGAAATAATCCAGAGTGTACCCGATTTTACTCTCTGCATTCCAGATATTTCGAACTGAAAATCAATTTCGGATTCCTTGATCAATTAGTGACGAAAAATTTCTCGTGACTATTTTTCGTTATTTCCATTTTCTCAATACATTATCAAAAACTATATAATACAATAACATTGAACCAGAACATTGCCAGAAAATAACACTAATGAATGAATGGCTGCAAAGCTACAACAAATTCTCAGAATGACCTTCCTCAGTGAAGTGAAACAAGATTGAACTCTTCGCCTCATTGATTGCCGTATTCGCGCAAATATTCCTGATGTAATTCTTATTGTCTCACAGCCTGCTATAATTTGATTCCTCAGATCTTATAGACTACTGACTCATGCAAAAATCTAGGGGATTTGAATCCGGCGATCGAGCAGGCCATTGTTCCATACCTCCCCTACCTATCCAACGATTTGAATATACTGTATCTAAGTGATTATGTGCATTGATGCTCAAATGGGCTAGTGCACCATTTGAACATGCCATCTCAGTGACCTGTGAAAAAATGTCTTCAAGTAGAGAATGTTACTCTTCTAGGCACGGAAAAAAGTGTCTCTAGGTAGTACAGCTTGCACACGTTGAATGTGAAATGGGTCAAATTGCTGTTCTTTGAAAATTTTAAATACAGTGAAGTTGATTGCATTTGATATGTTGCCAATTCTTCTACTACTTGTTCCAGGAGACTCAGAAATTAACCCGAGCACTGCTTCTTCTAATTGCACAGTTCGTACTGCTCAAGGGCGCCCGCCATCATCTGTTGAATGTAAGCGAATTTCCCCAAAAACGTGAAGACGAGCAAATTATGTGTGGATACCTTACGTCCTGATTGAATCTCAGCATAGAATCGACGAGCTTGCCGACCATTACCATTACTTCGACCATAGACAAAATGCATGTCTGACAATTCCGCATTTGGAAAATTTTCCATTATTTTCGAAAAGAGAGAAATTAATTACTCATCAACATAAATGTAGAAACAAACTGAGAGTTTGAAAATGGAGAAATATCAATTCGACAGTTCGTTGGAATATCCGTTTTTGACAGAATGTAGACAGTAGCCTACTAGCGCTGCTACTAGAAAATGTATTGAAGGAATGAAGAATACGCGTTGGGATGTTTCATATTTTTTTTCATTGAAAACATTTTTTCTCAGAAACAACGAGGAATTGAGAATTTATCTTCGAAAAAAGGTGATCATTACCCGCATAATACACTGCATAATAATTACCTCTCAAAAACCAACAAATTTCATTTCCATAACTCAAGTTCATAACCAATAAAAAAATAGCAAAATTTCAAGAGAATCTCAACACCCCGTTTCTCGGAAAACGAAGCAGTTGCGGGAAAAAGTTATACAGCGAACTGTCATTATTTTTTTATGCAGAATCAGTACCTAATGTAAAAAAAATCAATTGTCCTGTGAAAGAAAGACTTGAATAAGAAAACTGATTTTTCTCTGATACATTCAGCTCACCTGCTGTGAATCCTTTTTCCCTGAAGTCCTTCATGCTTTCTGACAAGATATCGGTCATTGTTTCACACCTTCTGTTGCTGAGCCGACAGAGAAAATACAGAGGGAAGAAAAGCATCGTCCAATTCGTGACGAACCAGGTCGTGAAAAAGGGTGCTTGATACGACGCAGTCTAAAAAATATACGGGTATAAATAGATTCAGAGTATTTTCGTTAAAATTCCGAAAAAGGGAATATTTCCCGAAATATGTAAATTTTCATCTATTCTTCTCTTCAGCGCGGAGTTGGGGTATAGCGAAAGGCGGTCGGCAGAGCAGTCAAACAGAGAAAAAGTATGAAAAGATGGAATTTGCACGGAGCAGAATTTGCAGATGAGATATCTAATCGAAATTCATTAATCTAAAAGTGATGGTTTGTGAAATATTGCATTTCAAGAACTACTGACTCAATTGATATTTGTCGTTTTCCAATCGGCTGCCTCAATTCAAAGCATCGAAGCCTCTATGGAGACTTCCTATATAGATTGATTGTGGTTTTTCGCAAACTTCTCAAGTTGCAATAACAAGTCAATATTTCAATCAAAACGAAATCGTCATTTTCACCTATATAAGACTAGATTGAAATTATCAGGTCTATTGGCGTCTCAGTCACCACAGCAATCAACCAATGACAAACCAATTGCAATCGTGGTTATTAGTAGCTGGACATTTCGCACATCCTCTTCGAGGTCAAAATTGTTTATTCTTTTCTCTTGGTTTCCATTTCATATTGTCCATGTATAGTTTCCAAAATGAGTTGAAGAGAATTCATTTTTCTGCTAGAACGAAGCTAGATATGAAGAGAATACGATCCTCAATTTGAAGAAATAGTAAACAACGGCAAAGAAGTCAGTGGCGATATGATTTTTGCTGTGGTGTCCACTGAGACCTCACTGGACCTAATGATATCAATTCATGTAAATCAGCGCCTCATTACTTCGAATAACTGTTCGAAATCTCTACCAAATCGGTTTAAGGATATTTTATAAATAGGGTGTTGTTTTTCCAAACTTCAACTTTCGAATTCAAATTCTTCGTAGAATCTAAAAAAGAAATGATATATATGGTGTTCTATTCGAAATGAGCAAGTATCAACTTCTGATACATCCTAGAATGCCAGCATCTTGAAAATATTCAAGTCGAACTGCACTCATCGACAGTAGTGTGCTACCTAATTTTCAAATTCGCCCTACTTATATTTTTCCGTATATCGATCGATTCATAGTTTTTTTTTGTTGAAACGTACATTGTGGAGATGACTTCCAGTTTTTCTACTCTCATAACAAAACATCAATTTCAAAAAGTGCGGTTTCATTCTTTTTGAGTGCACAATATTTCAGTGATGAGATAATATATAGGGTGACGTGAAGGAAGTAGTCAGTCCATTCTCGAAGGTGAGTTCGTAGATTAGAATAGAAAAACTCAGAGTTACCTCCACAATATTTAATAGTAGTAGACAAATTTATGATGGATGATGACACATATTTATTAAACAATAATAATTATGTATAGCCATTATTTAGTGAATGAATTGCGTGCTTATCGCCATTTTGTATAGTATGAGACGATTTTACAGTTTTTCTACTCAAATATATATAGGGTGTTCTCGGCGTTATGAATTTCTGATGAGGAATCCTTATGGTTCAGAAAAAAGCTTTCGTACCCATTATTTTCTGATATCCTTCACAATATATACCCTGTAGGTAAGTTGTAAAAATATATGGGAGGAGCCTGTGCAGTCAGACATCAGTGCCTCACTTTCCGAAAAATGAGAAATCAGACCTGAAAATTAGATAGCAGAACTCCTGGCGAAATTATCTATAAATTGACGTATCTATTGAGGGGTTGTGTGTAGCAATGGGGGAAGTGAGTTATACGCATATTGACGATATAACAAAAGATGAGAATTCTCTTGTCTTTCCGATGAAATCGACGAGTTTCGGGATTTTTCCATTACCTTCATTATATCAGTGCAGGTTTCTTTTTGGGAGATCACCTTATAATATACATACACATAGTTAATGCACAGTGCGTTGCAAAATTGACTTTTGGAAAAATTTCGAAGCAGGTTGATTTCAATTTTGAAATATGTATATTTCGACGTGAACGAGAATGTGAGATACTTCGTCAAAGTAGTGACGTTTCCACCCCTTTGAAAAAGCTAATAATTCTCTTAATCACCACATACAGTGTGCTTTACTTCCATATTTATTGAGGTATCATTCTGAACCTGGCAGGAACGAGAGAAATACCAAACGTGCACCCAATGACTGAGTTGATGAGTGTACACTTTTCGCATGCAGCCGGAAAAGTTAGGTTGGAAATCACTTCGGATTTGAAGTCAGAACACTGGATTCTCTAAACATACATTCGTTTTTTTGGAAAATCCTCAGTTCGGAAAATTATTTTTATTGCTCACATGGCTACTGGTGAGCAGTGTATAATTATGAAGATAACCCTATTCAGTCACTGAATATCTTCGGTATCTCTCATTCCTGTCAGTCACATTCCGAAAGATTCAGGGGTGCGTGCCTCCATGAAAAGTGAGACAAATTCAGAATCTTCCGTACTGAAAATTTTCCAGGATCGAATCGTATTTTTGAAGAATTCCATGTTCTGATTCCGAATCCGGCGAGTAGTGTATATCACTGGAGATGACCCTGGATGATGGTAATCGAGTTAACCCTTGGTATTCCTCTCGCTCCTACAAGTTCCACAATCCTACCTAAATAATTTCGGAAGATACAGGGGTGCTTCCATCAGGAGTGAGATACACTGTATAGTTTTGTTCAATCCCGATTGATGAGAGTTAGTCGTAAGAGATGCAAATTTTACTCGATAATTCAATCAGAATTCATAGAAGGTCGATACTCATGCCTGAGCTGATTTTGAGATGAATATGGCATTTTGAATCCATATACTTGTCAAAGTATTGACCCAATTCTTGAATGTTTGGAATAGGAAGCTATGCATTTTACTCCATTCGAAATCTTTACCGATTGTTTTGATTGATCACGTTCCCCAAGATGTTATGATTGAATTAATGAATCGTGAAATTAGGTGTTTCACAAAACATCTTGAATCAGGTCATTTTCTGTATTCGAATGAACAAATTTTGACGTAAAAGTGAAATTCATGAAGTCATACTTGTCAAAGCAGTGACATTGTCTCTGATTTTCTTCAATATGCTATCTACTTGTTGAGAGGGCCTCCAATTTTTTCCACTATCTTTACAAATATTGTGCCACAGGGTAGTGAAAAATGATCAACTACAGTTTTATTTATGTAAATTTTATGAACTTATGAATATCTTAGACACTGAGAATTATGACGAGCAAGAAAAATAATGAAGTAAATGAACGACTAGAATATGAACAAAATAAATTTCACATCCACGACGATATATGCATATTTCATTCCAGGATTATTCGGAAAATCAAACAACAGCTGAGTTGATCGATATATCACATAGTTTTGCAAGGCACTAACGAAAAAAAAGCGCATTTTAAAATAGTTATGTTATGCTTACGTATATCGTTTGTACTATGCTGATATTGAGACCGCTGATATCGTGAGGGAATTGCGGGATCAGGAGTGAGTTTTCAGTGGGCGTTACATCTTGCGGCTGTCTTAGATAGAGGTATTTTATACTGTGTGTTGCACCGACCCATGATGCAGTAACACACACCGTCACCCATATGCCAAAATAAATCTGAAAGAAGAATTATTCAAAGGATACAATTTAGACATTTCAGAGTTTCCAAGATCATTGAAATTCAAGATTGATGTACCCATATGATGTACTAATATCAAATTTGATATTGTCATTCGAATATCACAATGATTTCGAAATACATTAACAAAAAAGTATAAGAATTCAACTTTGACACTCTGTATCTCAGAAACGAATAACTTTCGACATATATTCATACGAACTTTTCATCTTATTTTGACGTCAGCAACATGCTCCTGAATTTTTTACACGTACTCAAGAAACACCTCGTGTCTTGCAATATTTTAGACACAATCAACAATGTAAACTCTGCCTCGAATATATTTCATGATAAAATTCACTCAGCGTTCGACCAGTTCGACCATTTGTATATCGCGATCTAGATATAGTGAATGCTCACCATGGTTAACTTCTGGAATTATTTCTGATTTGAAATCCAAAGAAAGAAATCTCAAACTCTATAAGAAAACAAAAATTGAACAGTGTCTTATTAACTGTTAGTATTTGAGAGCTAAGACTAAGAGAGAAATAAAGAAGCTCATAAAAAATTATGTCGAAAATTTCGAAAGAACTCTGCAAAATGACCCCAAACAATATTGGAATTTCATCAATTCAAAGAAAAGCAAAAACTCGGAGATCTCATCTCATTCAGCATCGTATTCGAATAATCGACACTCTAGAGTTGAATATGGTAGTAATTGTTCGGGAAAATTCCACGCAAACTCTGGGGTCCCTCAAGGATCAAACCTTGGCCCATTGATTCTTCTTATATCCATAAATGACCAAACACAAAATATAAAGTATTCTGAGTGACTACTATTCGCAGACGACCTGAAGTTTCATAGAGAAGTCGAAACCGAACAAGATTATGTCAAATTACAGGAAGACATCGATAGTGTCCATCGATGGAGTGTGAAAAATGAACTCCCATGTATTGTTCTGTCGTGTACCCGAAAAATCACCAAGACAATAAACAATTTCTCGATGAACGATATCCCATTATCCAGGGTAGATACTGTTAAAAATTTGGGTATATACTACAACTCCACACTTTCGTTCAAAACACATTTGGATCACATAGCATCTACGAACTATGGGATTTGTAATGAGACAAAGTGCACATTTGAATGCCACCATAGCGGTCATCATACTATACAATACCATGATCTGACCAGAACTTGAAAATGGTGCTTTAGTCTGGCATCCTTCTCATCTCGTACACAAAAATAAGTTGGAAAAAATTGAAAACAGATTTCTGAGGTATCTATATTACAAAAAATACAAATTCCACCCAGACTATAATACAATTAGGTCGGTAGCATTGAGAAATAAATTCAAAATACCCAGCCTAGAAAATAGGAGAGAGGCATGTATAGTGATAATGTGTTACAAACTTCTTAAGAAATATTAACTCAGGTCAGTACTCAAAGAGAGAATTCCTAACAGATCAACAAGACTTGTTCAGTTCTTCGATGTACCATACGTATCAACAAGTAACTGTTCACCCATCATCACAATGATCGAAACAACAAACAACTTCATACTATTGTTAACTCTCAACTTTGTTGCCCTTTCAAACAAGTTTATCACGGTCTAAAAACATACTTTGCTAATTTGAAGTAACAATGATATTTTTTTTTTCATTTCTCATTCCATGATTTTCATGTAATGAGGCTTTTTACCTGTTCGAAAATGAATAAATGAATAAATAAATAAAATTGATTCTTCATTACCAGGCCATCAAGGGAGAACAGCATATTGCTCAAGCATTTGCTGATCATTTCAGAGCCTATTTCGAACGCAGATGTTTGTCTCAACTTGACATCACGAAAGTAATACAACATAGTATGATTCTATTCTATTCTATTCTTTCGTGTTGTCCACAGATAAAAAAAAAAAGATAATACGAAAATATTCCTGAAAATCACGTATCGAATTCTCGAAGTGACAAATTACAACAAGATATTGATAGAATTTTTGAGTGGTCTGAAGTTGTTTGCCTTTCAACATAGAAAAATATAAAGTTATAACGTACAGTAACAGGAAACAAACACAAGTTTTCTCATACAGAATGAACAATCAAAGCCTTCAACTAGTATACAGTGTGAAGGATCTACTACTGAAGGAATTACTTTCGATCCGAAATTATCCTTCGATGAGCATATCCTTCAAATTACCGACAGAGCCTATAAGAACCCTGGTTTCATTCTAAGTAATTCAAGGGATTTCAAATCAGAAAAGAATACTGAATATATTATACTTTGCCCTTGTAAGGAGTTTATTGGAATACTGCTGTACGGCATGGTCTCCACTATACACCAAATATATAATGAACCTAGAAAACATTCAGAAAAAATATGTTCGTCAATCAGATAATATCCTCCATAGAGCACATGTGTCCGATTACCGATCAAACCTGAAAACTTATAATCTCATGTCCTTATTCAACAGAAAAGTATTATTCAACTTGATATACCTGTTCAAAACATACAACACCACTAATGTTGATAACACACTACAAATCATGAGTATATGTTTTCCAAGTCCAAAAACCTTCTCAGTATTTACTCCTAGAACGAATTACCAGCTTGAATCTCCACATATGAAAATAGCAATTGATTATAACCAGTACCAAGCAGTTTGCGATATATTTGGTGATAATGAAAAGAGATTGAGAAATCAAATAATAAAGAAATTATCTAATGATATGATGCTAATTGAAATGAGTTAATTAACAGGAAAAAGTCAGTTTATATTCTTTATAATGAGCCATTGATATTCAGATACATATAAGATAAGGTATGACCCATCCGATTGACCAATGCACACTCTTTTTCATAGTAATGAATGCTTTAATGCCTTACACAATGAACCGTAGGTGGGGGTACTGGTAACTCAAATGATTAGGTTCACGTTAGGTCAAGTACTATACGCAACATGTAATTGGGTTCTCCACCTGTAATCTGTTGTTATAAATAGATAAATGACTAAGTCTTGTCGAGTTATATTTTATTGAAAAAATTATCGAATCGTACTTTCAACTCGCACAGAGAAAAAAAATCACTAACCCCAAGTGAAACTTTAATAGTGGCAAGTAAAAACTTGAATACTATATGGGACAAGGAAACAAGTTAATAACCACAGAAATATTTGTGTTCTTGAAAATGTACACTTACCACTATCAACCTGTTGCATTAAATTCCAGATTAATACCCATTAGTGAACACATCACTTGCCGAACATTATCCAACTCACTAATGGCAAGTGAACTGAGTAACTATCATGAGTATATACGTTGATCACTACTATTAATCTAATTAATAGCACCAAGTGTACTGATACTATAAATCAACCTCTAATTACTTTCCAATACCTATCAGAGGTATACTGTTCATCACCAATAATATAGCAGTTCACTTACCATTAGCTAGTTATTCACTTGTCATTAGTGACTGATTTACTTGTCATTAGCTACTTACTCACTTGCCACTAGCATGTTATTCACTTGTCATCAGCAAGTTATTCACTTACAACTAGCGAGATGTACACTTGTCAGTAGCGAGCTATTCACTTGTCACTAGCGATCTATTCACTTGTCATTAGCTACTTACTCACTTGTCACTAGCATGTTATTCACTTGTCACGAGCGAGTTATTCGCTTGTCATGAGCTAGTTATTCACTTGTCATCAGCGAGTTATTCACTTATCACTAGCGAGCTATTCACTTCTCACTAGCGATCTATTCACTTGTCATAAGTGAGACATTCACTTGTCATAAGTGAGTTATTCACTTGTCAGAAGCGATTAATTCAGTTGTTATTAGCGATTTATTCACTTTTTACTAGCGAGTTATTCGCTTGTGATAAGTAAATCGTTTGCTGCTGAAAGTAGTCAACTCAGTTCTGCAGAAAGCGAAAACCTACACAATATAGAATCATAATACTTTTTGAACTATGAACACAACATCATTTTGCAGAAGCTTACCAACTAACATCTCTCAATTCGAATAAATGAAGCTGATATATTTTGGGATAGTTTCTTCAAAATGAAGATTGAGTTATGGCCTCAGTGTTCAAAAGGTAGTTTGAACCCATTTGGTAAATGATGACTTTCTGCAGAGCTGCATTAAATTGTTGATACTGCCTGTAAAAATAATTGTTAATTTAAGACCAATAATAATTGATATTAAAATCATGAAAATCAAGACATTTTTTCTAATGTAGATGGAAGTTCATTTGATGCATCATTATTGTCACGAATAATCATGTCGAATATTATTCTCTGAAAAGGAAAAAAAATGGGATTCGAAAATTAGTAAATATATAGAAAAAGTCATGAATATAAAACATTTATTATTCAACATTTATAACTGGTTATAAATATAAGGAACATTAGGTTCCATAAACTCATAATGAATGCACATGGGTAAACTGAATAAATAACTAAATAACTTTCAATAATTAAGTACTAACAAGGAACATAACGATTTGAACATAACTATGACCATACATCATACATTCTAACATAGTACAGGAAATTCGTTTGGTATGATAACTGAATATTTTCGTTGTATAAAAATAATATTAACCCAAAATGTCCTAAAATCAACCGACATGATTTAGCTACTGCTGTGAGGACTTCACATAAAATCAAAAATATATTCTCTATTCCGAAAGAATGTTCACATCATGCTAACAATTTGAATGAATATCCCTGTACTTGAAATGATAATAATATTCAACTCAAAATGAACTGAAAAACCAGGTACTCAGTAATACACATTTGGTACATAATGATATCTATAGCATTTCAGACAAAAATATCACTAGAAACAAGTTATATACTTCTTACCATTCGAATGTTTGGTTAAAGTAACATGAGTATAATAGACGTGAGTATAAGAAATACATTCCAAAATATCAGTTAGTAAGACTTCATAAGCAAACATATGTTCATTGAACTGTATTACATCAATTTTTTTTAATACAAAGCATACAGCATTTTTGTCATTCACTAATATGTGTGATAATTCTTTGAAAATGGGCGAATTTCCGTTTTCAGTTAGTAAAATATCACCAACAATGAAATCATTATTATTAATAGTTATTCTTTTACAAACATAAACGTGTTGAAATAATTTTGAGTTGAAATTTGTTTTCTTGATTGTATTGAAATTTGGCACTACTGAATATATATCATATAGTCTATCTTTAATATAATCGAAAATATCGTCAAAACCTCTACATGAAATCAATCTGTGAGACAACTGCAACTGGCGTTTGATAGCTAAAGTTTTAGTTATGTTTACTCTCGAAGAAACTACATTGGCTGATTGTTTAGATTCTCTATGTTTTGATTCGTACCTAAGAGTAGAAAGATAACGAAGTGGCCCACTATTCAATATTATTTGATGATAGTGAGTTAGATTATGGTGTTTCGGTTTCAAAGTTAAATTGAATACTTTTTGACATACTGCATGATGCTCAGCAACTAAGTTTTTTAATGAAATCGATTTTTCCTCTGATACATGTGTTGCCATGATAATTGTCAACATTTTTCTTAGTAATAAATATACTTTCCAAAACTTATTATTCAATGGAACAAGGTTTCCAAATATCAAGCCAGTATATAAAATCAAAGTTTTCATTTCCGCGCAAGAAGTATTAATTTTTTTCTTCTTCAAATTATCGGAAGCTATAAGTGGAGGTTTATTCATATTATGTTTTCCATATTCGAAATACTTCAAACGTGAATTCAATGTGTCCATTGATATAATTTTATCGACAAATACAAATTGATGGAAAATTTCTATGAAGTCAAAGAGTGCCACACCTTCGAAAATGTCGTGTGCAATATCAACTGAGAAGTTTTCAGTAACATGAAAATTAGGAATTTCATTCCATATGCATTCTTCTTTGATTCCTGTTAAAGTGATATTGTCAATTTGCAGATCGTCCTCATAATTAGTTTTAGTCCGAAGCTTACCATCAATTTGCATACAATTTGTCTGCATTTCACTACGATTACATTTACAAAATCTGCAATAGTAGTTAGCCCGAAAACTTTCAGTGAATCCTAGAATCATATTCAAGCCTAAATTGTCTCCAAGAAAAAAACAAATACAGAAATAAATAGTTTTGTTTCCTTCATTAGTTTTCACCGAAATTCCATTTGATTGTAAAAAAATTAATTCCTCAATTAACTTTTGAAAAATGACACTGCTACCAAATTCTTTCAAGTCTGCACTATGAAATAACATAGCTAAGAATATATTTTCTAGTCGGGCCAAAAATTTGGTGGGTATACAAGGAATAGAATAATATATAGCTCCGATTTTATGAATACCAGCATGAGAACCTAGAGGGTTCCCACACTCGTATTCATCAAAATATAGGAATAAGGGCAGTACAATATTTTCATCGCAAGTTATCGCCTGAACCTTCGATTTCCAAAACTGGGTCTTGATTATATTTGAAATTATTTTTTCAGAATCAAGTTTTTTAATATTCTCCATTGTTTCAGTGTATACAGATGGTAGTTCGAATACTTTTTTGAGAACCAGCTTCAATGGGATAAACTGACTTGTATAATTTTTAGGCAACCCAACTCCATTATGTACCTTATCTAAACGTTCTCCAATTATATAATCAATAGGTTTTATATAATACCCAGATTCTTCAAAGTGTTTCAGTCTGCTATACTCAGTATCAATTCCTTTAAACATATTTTGAAATGTATCAAGATACTGGTCAATCAATATTCGACTAGGCCTAGTGATATTTGAATCGTCAATCAAACGAGATAAAAAATGTTTAAAAATTTCAAATGGTTCATTAAATAACTCTGATACACTGTTCATTATTACCTGGACATCTTTTCTTGAAAACGTATTATTGGCATAACATTTTGATATAAAATGTAAAGAATGTCCTTCAATCATATTTCTGAATTGATCAAAATTGTTTTCATTGGAAAAATCATGTCTGACGTCCTCTGATTCAAGTTTATCTGAACATTTTACGAACTCGGCTTCATTTTCAACAATGTCAGTATCAACATGCATGTTGTTTGTTATTTCCGAATGAAACATCAACGATTTTTCTCCCATTATAGGTGGAGAATATTCATGTTTTTTCAAATGTTTCTTGAATGAGTTCAATGACGTGAAATTTCGAAAACAATTTTCTTCAACACATCTATAATGCGACAGTTCATTTGTATCATGAAACAATTTCATATGTGTTATTAAATTTTTTATGTCCTTATATAGGGTAGAACAAAAACTGCAAGTAGGCATTTTCTTTTTTTTTATAAAATCAAATGAATTTTTTTGGTTTGGAATTTTGATTCTTTCGCATGAATGCTATGTGAAAATCAACAATTGACTTTAATTTAATGTTTACTAAGAACTAGAGGCCAAAACAGAAATAATGAACCATTTGAATGTCTCACACAATACTCAATTCAATTCAAATGAAATCTTATGTCAGCAATAGCACATGCAGTGCTACTTGTTTTACTAGTGCATGGCATCAGGAAGACCATGTCCTGGATGAAATGCCAGATATGTTTACACTCTGATGGGTATTCTAAGTTCAGGGCATGAAAAATTTTGAATAACAGTTCCAGGCACCTGATACTCGATATACATTTGTATTTGTTTTCATTGAAAACTATGTAGAAGCTGATATCATTGGTCTCACCAACTATAACTGCAAAAGGTTGAAGCGGTAAATTGAAATTGTCTAACTTAGCCTTTCTCCTATCAACAATTTCAGCGACATCATACAAATTCTGAAAAAAAAACATACAAGTCATATACATACTGTGTGACTTTCTATCAAGAGAAAAGCCCAATACTTGATAACACAAAACACTTTAACTCTCTTTTTATGTTGAAAAGTCTGGAAAAAATTGATTTGAAATTTTCCATCAAGTTTACATTTCAATTGAGATGAGCCAAAGTATTAATATTCTGTGAATATCTGCAAAATCAGTAAATCTTCAATACCCTATTGCCTTTAGAATTGAAACACTCAAATATATTTTTGAGATTACAAAATAGAACATCATAATAGTTTTGTACTATAAGAATAAATAATAAAAACCATCTGATATTAAGAATCTGCACTATTTCAGGTCGGAATATAATACAGGTATGACAAAGGAAAAAATTATAACATGCCTTATATGTTACTGGATGTTATTATATTGTTCAGAAGAGTGAGTAACTGAAATGAATTCTAGGAATATACAGGGTGATTCATAATGAATTGTACACAGAGCAATGGTAGAATCAAGGTAGAATCTTGACATCAAAATATGACAATTGACCAAATATAGCTTTGATAAAATTTTGAGAGTTAACAAAATATTTCATCAATCATTTTGAAATAATGGTATCCTATTAACAGATATTGAAGAAATTTTCGTAATTGTGGTTTTCAAGGTGGCAAATGTTATTTTTTATATACTCCATGAGGAGGCTCCTTAATTTCACCACCCTGTGGTTTGTTAACAATCAAAATTTCACCAAACTCATATTTGGCCAACAGTCATATTATTTAGATTTCAGGATTCTACCATTGCTCTGTGTACAATTCATCATGAACCACCCTGAATACTGATGGATATAACTCCAAGGATATAACTCAAGGAATCATTCTATTCATTATACAGAATGTATATGAATTTTTGGAGTCTGGACAAATATTTCGAATTCCATAAATGCATAAACTGACCTTAACTGTGGAAATAAAACTTTCCTGAATTTCACATCTGGTGGGTCTCCAGTTTAATTTGTTCTTCAAATTACTCTTCAGCGTCACTGGGGTAAATAAATAGGGAAGAAGCAATAAAGCTCTCGTTGAATTATCTATAAAAATAAAATTCACATAAGTTACAACAATCAATCAACAATCAAGTTAGAAACAATGTCAGATGAACAAAATATTTCAATTGTCAATATTTAATTTGTGAATATATTAATTTACAAATCATAGGTGCAAGGTCATTCAAAATATATTGACATTCCCATTAACTATCATAGGTTGAGCTGTCACCTGTTATAGTTTTTTGACACTAAGAATTCTTGTTACTGAAAAAATTGTGAATTGCTTTGGCTGATGAACAATTATATTACATTCATAAAATCACTATTGATGTTTGAAAATTTCCAGTATTATTTTATGAAGTATTATGAGTCTTAAATCTTTTTGGTATCAGTGGGAGGATATTTAGTTTCACATAGTACCAATGTAGAATGAGTTTTTGAAATAATGCAAATTCAATGTTCAATATGCAAAAAACATCTCATACATTATTTGAAATCAGAAGAAACAGCTCTTGAAAAAAATTATACAGGATATTTTCTGAACAAAAAATGTCCATTCACATAACATGGGACCTATGGAGGTGATTGTTTCTCGAAGAATTTTAAAAGAATTGAATGAAAACCTATTTTTTCATTTCATTGAACTTTTCGTCATAAATTATATATAAAAGGGTTTTGCCTATATTCAATAGTGCAAATGGCATCAAATACAGGAAATGTGAAGATGTATACAAGAAAATAATATCACTGCCTTATTTAAATAGATTTATCAAGCTTATGAAATACTCACCTATATCTGTTTCAAAGTTTGACTGAATTTTTCGTTCATTAACTTCTTTCAGGATTGCCTCTGATATCTTTGGCCATTCACTATACACAACATCAATTTTATCTGTGAACATCTGATTGAAATCAGATTCCAGCTGGAAATCAAAAAAGTGAATAGTTATTTCAGTGAAATTATTATCATGAAATTTTGCCACCTTGGGATTCTTTGATAGGTAATACAAAATTAGGGTTCAAGATTCATTAAATTAAAGTGAAGTTGAGTAAACCTATCTGAGATATTCTTTGAGTGAAATTATAGTCCAATTCAAATTTTAGACTGACTTTTTCTATCACGTCAATATGTATGTGATATTCTACCTGATAATTGTTTTTCATATAAAAAAACAAAATTGCATAAAACCTTTCTTTTCCAGGCATTGTATGAGGGAAGTTATTGTTATGAATGCCACTTTTCATACATACTGAAGTTTTTTCCAAAAATGAACATTGAAGAAACATCTTTACCAATTCAGCACCATAGCTCATTTTTAAGCATGGAAATGCATCCAGGACCTGCTCGATTCCACAATCCTTATACCTTTGTCTACGAACATTGAAAGTACATTCCCATGCAGTCAAAACCCTTGGAAAAGGTTCAGTCGCAGATCTCAAAAATAGGATTTCTCTTTCGATTTCCTCACTTATAGCTTGAACTGATTCTTCTGAACGAGATTCAGATTTATCCAATATATTTTGGTTGGCGACTCTTAGGGCAGCCTTGACATTAACATAACGAGACCATAGTTTTCCTCTAGCCGGTCGCCTCAATCCTGTTTTGGGAGATGAATAGGGCATAAAATAGGTTTCTTTTATCTCTCCAGGAAACAGGGAAATTATTGCGTCAGCTGCGGCATTGAATTTTTCGGCGTTCATACTAAAAATATCAAAGAATGACAAATGAGTACAGGTAACTAGCATCTGAGTTTCTCACTTTAATTTCTCTCCACTTGATTTCAATAGTTCACTTATGACAATTTTACTCAATTTTTGCCTCAAATCATTATTTAGATTTTTCCTGTTCATAAGAACCAATTTTCCATCTGGTGATTTTTCAAGTATATTTTCCAAATTCTGAAATAATATTTTTTGTTTAAAATTTTACTGATGAAATATTGTGGAACTCACATCTGAGAAAATGCTGCTTTTCTTCATTCTCTTAGGACAATGGAAAGTCAAATCGAATTCATGGGTGTTGGAGTTAGTTACTGCACTTGCTGGTACCGGAGGTAATGGAAATTTGAAATTTCCCAGTTCTGTATTCAATATGTTTGCCAGATCTGAATCTGGCTCCAGGACAATATCACTCGTACTTGTATTACTAGACACTATAGAAGCTGTGTCTGTAGTCAGATCATCTATATCACTCGAGAACTCAGCTGTTTGGTGAATTTGGAATTGTCTATATTTTTTTTTAAATATTAGTTTTGGACCAATTTTTGTGAAAATTTGATCAATTGTTGAATCATCTAGAAGTTTGAAACTTTCATCATCTATACCTTCATCTGGAAATAAAGAATATATAATAATCTAAGTGATGATATGAAACAGCTGATAATACAGTTATCAAAACTACAAATGATGAATTTGAAAAGGAACAAGTACAAACTAGTGAACTCTGGAATAGCAAAAACAAGATCAAAAAATAGTTAAGAATAAAACCAGTACCATCACAAAATCTCAAACACAGCATACCTATATCTGCCTATGATTGAAATTTGAAAAAAACTTCAGAATGCATATAGATAATGAACAAAAACGCTTATTGAAATGCTTGCAAGAAACCAAGCAAGAAACTCATTACTTTTGGTTTCCTATAATACATACCCCAAAAATTATAACTAACCTAGTGAAAAGGAATTTTGGGTTTGAATTCTATACAGTAACTACCTACCTAAATTGAATATCTTAGCAGATTACCTGTATCCGCCTCTATCTACCTATAATAAACAGTGTTTCTTAAACTTCAGATTTCAGCAATACCTATCATGATATCATCTTCGACCTATAACACTTGTTTTGAATCTGAAATATCATTTGGAGTGTAATAAAATATAAGAGTACCTACCCAACTAATACACAAGAGAGGATTCTTCTTTTTGTTTGAATTAGGTAAGATGAAGTTATTACTTTAGTGTTTACATCATTCGAGAAATGAAGTTCACATAATTCTGAGAAATAACTATTATTCGAGTAATAATTGGTTGTAGTCAGCAATATCATGATATGAATATAAAAAATCTGTTAGGTTATAAAATTACGGATGAAAAAGTTAAATTTGGAGGGAGACAGGTAAGTACTTACTTTCGAAGTTTGGAATGATGGAAACTAGACCCCAATGTTCCAACAGAGTTTTGTATTCCATCATATCACCACACAAACAAATAAACGCCACGAGACCGCTCCAATTTTAATTAACACACTGGAGTGAACAGCAAGAACAGCGGTATGTCTAATGGTCGCGCCGCGTTTGATTAGCGCGTTCGACCGTTTTGCTAGCCGACTAGACCGGACATGTCCGAACATGGTCCGAACGGAGGAATGATGTATAACTACAGGTGAGCTGTTACCTACCCCAATCGACTTGGTATATTGTCCTTATCGATGAGTTCGCTTAGAGCAAGTGATTTCATCTCAAGAAAATGATTCAATAATAGTAGGTATTCGTATACCTAGCACAAGATTAGTGTTCACTTATGAATAGCGAACACGAAATACATATCGATTTGATGAATACCAACAAGTGTCCTAGTCAATTACAGCAGAAACATTGTTTCAGAAATATAGTTTTGCCTACTGCAAGTACCTTATATTTCTGCTGTAGGTGAAAATTTACTTGTCACAATCGACTTTTTTTCAAGAAAACAATTTACTTGGCCGAGTTTTCTCAGTGCGGAAATTTACTAGGACGGTTTTACTAGAAGCGACATATCGTATACATAAAAAAAATATTTTTCGATTCAATGAATGTTTGACTGTTCAAGAAACCAAACAGAATTGCAAACACGCAAATTTCTTCACGAAATATCTGCCAGAAAATCTGATGATTACCAGAAACACACGGCATGCAACTTCTTGAATATTCATAACTTGCTCTATGCATGAACACTTCATGTGTAGAAAGTGATTTATTCACCTCACGAATCATTATTTCGTATCGTCTGTTCAGGTGATATAATTATTGATATGAAAATGGGAAACTTGACGAACGTTGGCGGATATTTTCGTTTTTTGTGACTAATTCTCTCGATTCGAATCATTTGTCATCATTCCATTGGTACCTCATGAATACATTTATGGCCTCGATACATGATGTACACATTCCTTTATCAGGTGCACGTGCAGAAATAATAGAGAATATATTATTTTAAACACGCACCTCATGAAAATATCACGCTATTCTTAAAGAACTGAACGAGAAATCTACAAAATATCCATGCATGAATATTTTTCTTGTCGGAAAGTTTCCTCCAGAGAAGTATATTTGAACTAGTGTATCATTGTTCAGATGAAAACACTTCTCAGGAGATGATGAGGTATATTTGATTTCGACTCGACTCCAAAATAAAATGTATTTAGTGTGTGTAAATCGTTCCAAAGGTCATTTTTTCGTTTCCAATCATTTTTTGGTGATGATGTATACATCAGAGTGATTTTTGTCAATGAAATAAATGGCGTACCATATGGCAGCAGAGAAAGCTCCTGCAAGATTTCAAAGCAATCTGACTGGATTTATGGGCTCCCAAGTGAAACACGCAAGATGAGCTACTGGTGGCGAAACCACATTTCCTTTTGAAAGACTGATGTACTCTCCTTCGCATGATATCCCGGTATTGCTGAATTGCATCATAAGAAACGAGATCCAAGGTATAATCATCGAAAGGGAAATCTGACTATGCAAGCAGTAATAAGAACAAATTCACCCTGGAAATCCAATCAATCAATTTCCATAATATTCTATAATTATCCTCGTTTATTATCACTCGAATGAGTGGAAAATGTTCGGACGAAAATGCTGAAAAGAGTTGGCAATAGTTGTTTACAGACTGGAACATTATTGTTTACAGTTCGATGCTCGAGAGACGATGATCTCTAGTTCCATTTCGAATTTTAAGCTGATTCAAAGTGAATTTCAAAGTATCATTTTCATGATCAGTTGTTGATTGATAGTGTCTCCATGCAAACACCTATGTCGCAAGATTCAATCAAAATTGAATATTTCCGTGAATAATTCAGCAGACCGATAACTATCTACTAACCACGATCAAAAACCTTCCTTCTCCCGCGCTGTCATTCTGTCGGAAATCATGTTTTGACATCAATAATTGTGATAGAATAGTGGATGATTATTGTATTGTGATTGCTATTTGAAACTTTATAAGCTTATAATTCGTTTGGGAAGTATCGAGATGTTTTTATCATTATCTACTATTCTTATGTACTTGTCTGCTTCCCGAAGCAGTCGATGCATCGTTGAGGGGGAAGCTATTTTGGCAGCAAATCACATTTTTGTTTGTGGAGTGAAAGAAAAGAAAGACAACGAATGGACCATCAGATCTTTTTGTTTGCAAACGAGTGCAGTGAAGAGTGATCCACATGAAATGAAGGGCATATTTCCTATCATTTCAGGCAACAAAGTGGAGATAGAAACGTTCACCTGTAGCTGTGAAGCTGGTGTTCCAGAATCCTGCAAACATTTTGCTGTAACTCTTTTGTTTTGCTCAACGTTGTATCCTGACTGATTTTTATAATGGCTTATCGTGCCTGAAGTGAATGCGGAAGATTCTGCATCATTTCTTTACTTTGTGTTTTTTTTTCTGCTCTCGATTTTTTTTTCTGAGAAAACCCCTGGAAGAGTTGGAAGAATTATCTCGCACGGATAATGAATGTTTATGGAGAGTCCCAAAATCTAGAGTGATCGATAATTACTCGCCTCAGCCACTCAGTAGTACTAATTGCTCAAACCAATCAACAAGAGGTTCAGGAAATGTACCTTCTCAAAAGAAGAAATTATTAGCATGTTTCAGACGGCCTCTTCAACTCTTCCAAATTCTCTCTTTGCCTCACATAGGTAAGTATTTACTGGACTCTATCTATCTATATGGAAATATATAATTGAATTTCCAACTTCCTTACAGACAAGGTCGACGGAAGGATGTTTTGAAGTCCACAGTAGGAAAATCATACATGGAATTCCATCATATGTTGAGGACACTCTCAGCCATCCTGTATATCCCTCATTTATTCAGCATTTGAATCTGAATATTCCTCCACTGTCAAACTCTTGCAAAATTTTGTTGGAATCTTCCAGTGAAGAGAATGTTCTGAAGAGTATGTGATGAGAAAAAGGAACATCAGAGTGAAAAAAGAAACAAGAAAGAACAAAATCACAGGTACATAATATGCTCTTGTGATGAAACTTGTTTTCAATGCAGTGAAATGATTCCAATCATCATTCATAACTCCTGTCGAATTTCTAGGATCAACATGTTATTCAATATTTACGTTCAAGAAACAGGACTGGACAAAAATGTTGGCCAACTTTTTTTACTCTGAATCAATTCAAAAAAAAGCAATGAGATATGGATTGGAATATCATGCCCTTGACGTAGTTAGAGAAATTAATCCCAATAACGATATCGAGAAAATTGGAATTTCAATATGTAAGAAATATCAATGGCTTGCCTATTCACCAGATGGAATTATACCTAGTTGAGCATGGATTACCAAGCAGACTCTTGGAAATCAAGTGCCCATATTTAGGTAACATGTGCCAATGCTGAGTAGAAACATGTATTCTTCAAATCAGTACCTGAGGTAATACCAACTCTGAACTATACTATTGTAGTGGCTCCGGCACCGCCACTATAATGCGACGAGACGGCAGTCAGTTGCAGACAATCAAAGGAAGCGCTGAACTCAGAGTGATTTTATTTGATTCTTCAACCTAATTCATGTTTGTATACTGTTTCGACGAGAATTAAACATCCAGTCAGCATATTTCGATATCTTGAAGAATTTATTCCACGACCCACTTCACTATGCACAAATTCAATTCGGAATGGCTCTGCTGAATTTGCAGAAATGTGAATTCATCATATATTTCTCCAAAGATAACGACAATTTACAGATTTCTCTGCCAATTGAAGAAACATTTACAAAACAATTAATTGAAACTATGTCAGTAGAATATCTCGAAAAAATGATGAATTATTCAGTTCATGAATTGTGAATTGTAAAAAAAAATTTTTGAATGAAAAATAATGTACAAGTCGAAAATGTATCTACACTCATTCTTTCATAAACATATCCTATCTCTCAAGATAGGACTACTCAAACTCACGATTTCACAAATGATTGGAAATATATTATCAATGATTGTATTGAAAACCTTTATACGTGCATTCACTCTTTCAATATCTCTAGCAGATGCAATACTTCTATTCATAGTTGCTTCATCTTTATGGAAGTGATTGTTTTTGGTCAGAAATGGTGATCTTATACTTTTGTATACAATATCCTCAACAGTAATTTTCAATCAGAAACCCCTTATCGATCATAACCTCATCTGGTATTAACTGATCAATCATATGAGATTGCTCAAAAATACGTTTGTCTGAAGCTCTGCCCCCATAGGATGAACTGACAACAGTCATGAAATCAGCAGTATGATTTTTTTTATGATGGTAAAATAATTTGATTTTGCAACACAGTTGAATTATTGATGAAAATTAGCACAATTCACATATACGAAAGTAATAACGTGGGAAACGAAGCACCAAGCATTAAGTAGGATTGCCAGATCATTTTATTATGAGAGAAATTACGAAAAAGAAGTTGGTTGAATGTAAAGGGTGCGAAGGCTACAGAGGCGTTCTGGATTGGATAAAATGGGGAAAAAATGCGGAAAAATAATGTGAGTGATAAGGATAAATTAGTGAAATGTGATAGTTGACATACTATTTTTCATGCAACCGATGAAACCCTGCATACCATTAATTTGAACCCAATTGGTAGTCAATCCCTACCGACTAGTATAAATGTTGATGACATTTGCAATAATATTGAATATATTTTTTACAGAACTGCCAATAAGATAACACCCGTGAGAACAATGACATATGGTGTGAATGACCTACCTTGGTATGATGATGATGTAAAGAAAATCGAACGGAAGAAGAAATCGTAAATCTAGAATCTTCAGAAGTGTATCTAATATAACGAAGTGGAAAAATTAAAAACAAAAGCGTAACGCTGCTGTTAATTTGATGGAAGAGGAAAAAATCTTTGATATTATAATCATATTGACAGAAATATGCATAATCCACGTTTGATGTGGAAAACACTGGAAAAATTGATAAACCCTGAACAAATCAATGATGATTTCTGCAAATGGTGTGCAATTCGAGAAGAATGGTCAGATTCTTTGTGCAAGCTTCGTGAGCTTTCTGAGCATTTCAATGAGTTCTTTGTGAATATAATTGATTATGATGTGGTGACTAGTATTGAAGATATTGAATTTTCTTGTATTATTCAGTGGAGTGTAAATTAAAATTTGGCTTCCTGGTTTGGTTTGGCCAATGTCAAGCTACGTTAGGTCAATTAGAGAAGATTCAAAATGAATTTTTGCGTTATCTGTACTTCAAAAAATACCACATCTTAGTCAGATCCTCACATCTGCGAAACGAGTTCTGTCGCTAGAGAATCGCCGCAACCTGTGCCTTCTAACCTTTCTGCATAAAATTATCAACAGTAAAATCAACTCTCCAGTAATCTTGTCATTAATACGATTCAATGTTCCTGCTAAAAGAACCCGATCATCTGTAATGTTTAATATTCCACTGGTAACCACAGCAGCCACAGCCAGATCTCCTCTTGTATCCATGTTTCGACCGGTGAACGAATATTATCTATTTATAAATATAGATTGGACTGACTCACTGAAAACATATAGAACTGCAATATTAGAGCACATTCTAGCTTTATCTATTCGAACTAGCCCCATCAATCAATGTACATATCAATTTAATAATTAGTATATATTCAAATTATCATAGCCCTCGAAGCTGACCAATTCTTGATTCCTTGATTGTACTCACTGGGTTGATATAGTAAAGTTTTATTTTCAATGTAGGTATAGGTATTATCTCTATCACTTATGTTCTGAAATATGTTAATATTATTATGTTTGATTATCCATGTAATTAGGTTGCAAAATCTGTATGGACAATGATAAATGAATAAATGAATAAATGAATATAAAAATAAACGAAAAAATTCAAGAAACTGGAATTGTATGAGAATTCAAATATCTGTGAGGAGGGTTCTTGTAGGCTGCTCAGAAATGAGTGCAACAAATTGAATGACATTTGACGAGAGTGCATTTCGGTAATCAAAGAAATGAAAAAAAAATTGTATGAAGCTTGACATTTCCCTGACATTTCTTCAGAACTTTTTTATGGGCGTTAATATAATAATGATAATGATAACATTTATTCACATTCTGAGAAAAATAAAGATAATACATTGTTTCAACTGAAACGTGTAGATAAATAATCTACTCGATAAGTGACTAAACACTTGTTACAAGAAAATATATTAGGTTTATTAAGCGCATAATTGAGATAAATATTCAAAACAGTATATACTGAAGACATCGAAACAAGACTAAATATCAATTTCTAATTACATAGTACATAGTATAGACAAACCTACATGAATAAAAACATTTGAATATACTATAGAAAGGCTTGAATTTCAATTTATATTATAGGAAAATATTATCACTTACATGACACGAATGAAAATGAAGGATGGATTTGGGATACTCAAAAAATAGTACAATGTGGTAAATGTGGTGGAATTGTTTTACATATCGAAAAGGGGACGTATCATATATCTCGAATTTTTCTGAATGTATTCTTTCATTAGTTTTCTGAATGCTCTATTGTTATCTATACATTTCAACTCATCAGGAATTGTATTGTATAAATTTGGTGCTGAGAAGCTGAAAATTCTCTGTGTTGTGGCGTTAACCATCAAGGGTGGCACATAATGATTTTTCTTCGGGTATTGTAGTTGTGGGTTAGGAGATTTTCGATCCAGGATATATTGAATCAGATGAATATCTGTCATTTTTTGAAAAAAATATTTTTATGAATCGCCTCTGTATTACTTCCAATGGGTTCACATATGTTTCCAAAGCCCGTTCTCATGCTGATATTCCATACCGTATATGGCTTCCAACCAGTGCGTGGTATAAAGTTTTCATTTGGCTAACAGGTGAATTGTGCTCGAGTTTCTTGAACTTACATGTATATACAATATACATCTCAATTTTCTTGTAACAAAATTCATATGAGACTCCCATTTTGAATGAGAATCAATGATCACACCGAAGTATTTCATTTCTTTCATAGGTTCTATAGAGAACTCTTCATTATTCGTCATAATGTTCAGTTTGTCGAAATTGGGCAGACCACGAATATTACAGCTGGATGGCGAATAGTTTGTTTTCTCTTTTTGTTGATTGCGAGCAATTTTTATTCGAACCATGATATCATTGATTGGAAGTCAGTCTCTGCTTTTTCCTCCAGGTTTTCCCAGTTATCAGCCCTGTAAAAAATTGCTGTATCATCAGCAAATTCGATAATTTCTCCACTGATGATGAGTAATAATAGTCCATGACAAAAAATGTTGAAATAAAATTGGTCCTAGGACAGTTGCTTGTGGTATGCCGTAGTCAATTGTTTCGAAACCACTAACCACACCATCAACACTCACAGCCTGGGTTCTCTTGATCAAGAACCTCTTGAAGAGTTCTAGACAAATGCCTCTAAGGCCAATGTCTTCCAATGACTGTAAGAGGAGTTCGTGGCTAACAGTGTCGAAAGCTTTTGACAAATCTATGAATATTCATAAACATGGACTGCTTTCGTTCAGAGATTCCGTGATTTTTTGATGTTGAAGCTAGAATCGCATTTTGGGTTGACGTATTTTCTCTGAATCCAAATTGATTATTGGAAATAATGCTATATTTGTTCAAGAAAGAAAGTGATCTATTTTTTTCTCGAATTTTTTTGAGATGTGGGTGATCAGAGATAGTTATCGGTTATTGCCCACTTCCTGGGTATTTCCTTTTTTCATGCAGGAAAACTACCATTTTGTGTTTAAATGTCGATGGGTACTTTCCTGCCTGGATGATCTCTATAGTTTTGGCATTTATATTGTCTATACCTACCGCTTTCTTATTTTTTAATTGTCTTATTATATTTTGTATTTCGGTTGACTCGACTGGAGTGTGGACGAGAGAATCAGGTATAAGGGAACGGTGAGGAACATAGTTGAGATTCCTTTATTTTTCTGGATAGTTTCCTACCCGTTTCTGAGAACCTGGAATTCGCAATGAGTTTCCTGTCTAATAATATCCTGATGCCGTCCTCAGTTTCAAAAGAATCTATGGGATGACGTGTTTTTTTGTTTTACCTATTTCCTGCACTACTTCCCATAATTTCTTTGATCGTTGTTGTTATTTTCGATTTCCGTTTTACGATAATTGTAGTTGGCTTTTTTTATGAGTACATTCAATCTGTTCCTGTAGTAAGTATATTCTCTTCTTGGTCGACCGTTATTTGGATATTTTCGAAGGATCTTACTCATTGAACTATTCTTCGTTTATTGACTTGAGTAAGCCATTTGTTATCCAGGGTGCAATTTCAACATGTTTTTGTATCTTTTGCTGAGAATAACGCGGTCCAGGGTATATTTCTGAATATTTCATGGAGTTTTTTGGAATTGATGAAATTAGTGGTTTTGTTCTTTTCTTGTTCAAAATGTATATTATTCAACACAATTTGAGAAATGGTCGTATACTGATCTGTAACCGATGTTTTGAGTATCAACTGGAGATTTCATGAAAATATGATCAATACAGGAGCGACTGTTTGGTTGTATTATTAATTGCAGAGATATACCCATATTCATTCAAAACATTGGAATAATCGGAGCAAGCATTTTCGCCCGAGTTTATTCGATCAATATCCAGATCTCCTGTGAATGAACATATATAATTGAAATTGTCATTGTTCGTTTCTAGGAACTGGTTCATGCTATTTATGACTTCTTTGGGGTCTTTGGCGCATCTATAGACAGCTGTGACAAGTAGGTATACTCCTTCCTTCACTTGTCTGAATTCTAATTTGTATGGCTTTGATTGGTTGGTAGATTTCAGTTATTGTATAGGTATATTTCAACGATGATTTTATGCACGCTGCAACATGGTCACAAATTTTTTCAGCGAGGGGAGTGATTGATATTCCTTGTACAATTATTGTTTGTACATTGTCCCATTACTTTTGGGGCACCCTGTATACGTTTTACATTGAAAAATATTGTTAATTTCCAAAGATGGGGAACACTATAGGGTGTTTCTGAACCAAGGTATCCTTTGGATCTGTGAACAACCAAAAATGAGAAATCAATGAATCTGCTTGCATTCTTCTGAACGAAGGCAATAATATCGCTTCTTGTCCAGTTGATATAGATAGAACTTGGCAATCACTTCTCAGAACCGAATATGAAAATGGCAGACTCAATATTATTGAATAAAACATCTGGTAACCAAAATTGTCACCTTTCAGTGTCGAAACAATCTAACATTGAAAAATTTGCGAAAGAAAATATACGAATTGTGTTGAAAACGAGACCGGATCCATTCCTGATACGTCCACTAAGTAAGTAGAAGTTTTGTTTTTATTAAAAATATGTTTGTGATTCCAGCTTGAAAAAAATATCTAGGTATTTGAAGGTTCAGTTTAGTAGTGACATTTAGGAGCAGATCACAAATCTGTCCTTACTACAATTATATTGAAATGATTAGAATAACGTCTATTTTATTTTTAAGAAACGAACAGAGAAAATCCCACACAAGAGCAGGAAAAATGAACAGATACTACTGGCATTATTTTTTGATAGGTGCGAGATGAGTAGAAATTTTTATATATCGGATATATTTCCATTCCATTTTTCTGAACGAGGTGTTATAATGACAAATAGAGAATTTTTCTTCTAGGTATCTATTCAATGACGT
This sequence comes from Gastrophysa polygoni, assembly GCA_963576655.1. Classification (NCBI taxonomy): domain Eukaryota; kingdom Metazoa; phylum Arthropoda; class Insecta; order Coleoptera; family Chrysomelidae; genus Gastrophysa; species Gastrophysa polygoni. The sequence goes on from OY755092.1 coordinate 2,496,381, forward strand.
TGACTTGCGAGCGCAGTAACATTTTGGGGCAGATTCTAAATCTGTCATCACTACAAATATTTTCATTTTCAAATAACGAAGAGGAAGAAATCCCACAAGCACTAGAAAAATTAACATAGTTCTCAGGTTTTCATGAAACATCTGGATGATTATTGATTGTGATGCCTACAAACTTAGTTGATTCACAGTAAGAAACGTCCACTTCCTCAATATTGGTTTTTTTTGTATACAAATAATCTCTGATATATCTAAAAACAAATATTAATTTCCCATCTATTTGCTATGCACCTTGCTATATCTGGAGATTTCATCCAACAGAATCAGTCAGCAGCTGAAATCCATGGTCTTGAGCAAATGATGAATATGAAATGAACCTACTCGGATCCCTGATTTCAGCAATCATTATGCCAATACGTTCGACCCATTCCTTACTAACAATCCGGAACCGTATGAAGTGGAAGTCCATGCACTGCTATGAAATTCAGACTACACACTTATCTCCATAAACTGTCCTCACATCACTCCACGAACCAGTCCAACACTCCCAGACACTGTTTGGCATCACAATTCAGCCGATGGCCTTCGCATGTTATTTTCTGAGATTCCTTGGAGGAGAATGTGTGTTGAATTGGGAGATCCTACGCAATGCGCTGGAGAGATTTCGGAGATCATCATGAAATCATCATGAAATTGTCAACGGAATACCGCCTATTGTTTTCAGAAATTTGCCCTAGAACTAACACCGGTTCTCTGCAGGTTGATCACACTTTCATACGAAGAAGGGCAAAAAAACCCTCCCTAACAGCTATAGACCAATTGCACTACTATCTGTGATCTTTCAAGTAATGGAAAAAGCAATCAACATCGAGCTCATCCAATATATAGAGCTCAAGATTCGTGAACGACTGGCAATATGGCTTTTGTCACCAGAGGTCAACTAGAGACCTGATCGCCTATGTGACACATAAGTGACAGGTGTCAATCAAGAAACATGGCGAGTCTGTGGTTGTAGCTTCGGACATCTCCGAAGCATTTGACCGAGTCTGGCACCAAGGCTTCCTAGCGAAACTTCCGTCATATGGTTTGCCACCTCAACTGTCTCTTCCTAAAGTTTTCTAGCAGATAGATCACTCTATGTGGTGGTAGATGGGGTCTCGTCTGATACAATGACGATTAATGTTCCACAAGACTCTGTCTTGGCACCAACTTCGTTCTTGCTCCACATCGATGATTCGTTGGGTGTGACCTCCAGCCCAGTTCATAGCTTCGCGGATGATAGCCTTCTCCTCTAGAGCCTCTATATCATCCACTAAGGCCAGAGGTACGAGACAAAGGGAGGTCGATGCTTTAAATGAGGATCTGACTGAAGAATTTTGAAAAGGGGCCGCAACGAGAACTCCAATGCCAATTTGATGATCTCGACACCACTGCTCCTATGAGGTCGTCAATCAATGCTGGGTGTCCCCACCAACAGCGCTGTCTCATGGGACGATGATGTGAGGTCTCATGCGAAAACTGCTCCACGATATCTTGGTTTTCCTATACGTGCGAAGAGGTACTTCAGATCCCAGCATTTTCCTATGATCCATAAAGCACAAATTCGACATGTCATGGAGTACTGTTTACATGTTTGGATCTCAGCCTCCAAACATTCGCTAAAGCTCTCGCATTCAATTGAGAATTGAGCTTTTCGCCTAGTCGATTATACAACACTTATCAAATCATTGACCTTTCCACAACATCGTAGGAAGGTCGGCGATCTCTGCCTTCTTTATAGATACTTCCACGGTATTTTGCCACCGCGAGCAATTCCTAGTGGACAGACGAGACGAGCTCAGCCTGGTCACCCCTTCACTGTCAGGCTCGAGACCTGTTGAACTTCGCTGTACCAAGCATCATAAATCAATTTCAGGTCTTTATTTGAGATCATCGTAATCTTCATCGGCAACTAAGATAGCTGTGTATCTTCTGCGTGATTTGTTTGAGAAGTATATGTATCAGAGATAATATTTGGTGAATCATTGTCATACAACGAGAATATCACAGGACCAAGTACGCTGCCTTATGAAACGCCTATTATGATATTCTTCCTTCTGATTAGTAATCCACAGACTCTGAGGCTAATTAATTCTCTGTTCACGATATTTAGATGAAATTCAAACTTCAATATGCAATATATCGGATTCCAATATTTTCTTAATTTTCGTGAGATAATACTGTTGAGTGCTTCATTCATTCCGATTCAATATGGCAAATGAAAACATCTTCAGGATAAAACACTCACCTTCCTGGCGGCATGCGAGCAAAAAGAGGTCGAGCAGTGTTTGAATTTTCCCGCCATCCCGGTTGGCGTGGCCGCGGAGGCGGCGGCGGTGGGAGTCGCCGGCGACAGCGGTTCGCCGCTCGCGGACTCTGGTTGGCTGGAGAGCGAATCGGCGTGCGCCAGCGGTCCATTCGCAACGTTTTCCTCGGCGGTTACGACCACACTGGGCGCCCTGTTTCGCCCCCCGCGGGGGTTGAAGATGGTCGGGATGTCCGCCCCGCTGGCCCCGCCTTCGAGGGGCATTGCTGGCCGCCCTTAGGTCATTCCTGAAATCAGATGCCAACACAATAACGATGAAAAGTTTTGTTGGACTCATACATTTTGGTGAACCAAAATCTCAAAACCGAGTAGCTTTGCGCATCCATTACAAAATTTCTTTTTCTATGTTTTGTGTCACTTGTAATCAGGCCCGGCGAAACGTATTCAGTTCGGGTGGGTGGTGTCGCTATGTTTTCGTCATTTTCTAATATGGATTCATTGAAATCTTCCTTATAAAACTGTGAATTTCTTCACGCCCACTTTATCACCCATGATGAAACGTTCTAGAGCTTAGAAAAGTTGGTCACTATCAAGTTCACTTTTCAAATAACAAATGACTTGATCGGAAACCTCACTTTATAACATTATAAATATTAAAATCCAGTCTGGAAAAAGCTATATACTCAAGGATGAATAACTTTCTGAAAATATTCAATATATCTAATAAAAACCAACATGAGTTCAGAAAAGAGCATTCTACTGAAACGGCGACTTTTGATTTCATCCAGATAATAAATGATAAAGAAGAAAAATAATTCATTATCGGACTATTCATTGATTTGTCTCGAGCATATGACACCCTCATCTTTGATTTTATATTACCAAATATTGACTTTGTCGGGTTTCGCGGAAACATATCAGAATGGATCCACTCATTCCTAGAAGGACGTAGATTAATAGTGATAGTGAATGAACAAACTGATAAATTGATAAATTCTTTATCAAATCTGGTTGTTCCTCAAGGTAGTGTTCTCGGCCCTCTGATTTTTTTATCATTCATTAACGACCTACCAAGGCACATAGTTGATAAAGAGGTCTACATGTTTGCCGATGATACATCAATAATAGTTTCTAGCTTAGTCACTACGAAAACAACGAATGTTCTCTAAAAAAATCTGATTACTGGTGTGAAGAAAAAAAAGCCGCTTGATTTTGAACCATTCTAAAACCGTTGCTATTCATTTCTCAAAATCTCAGACATAAAGACTTGACACTGAAATGCTATACATAAATAGCTGAATTTCATCATTTCAAAGAACTCTCTAAGAACTATTATTGATAGTTACCTCAGATGGGAGAACTACTTCGCAAAAAAACCTGATACACTGTCTTGATGAAAATGGAATTATCTCCGTGTAATTATGAGCTATTAGCTATAGTTTACGATTTTGCAGCTGATTGCAATGGAGTTTTCCTTGCACAAAAAACAGTAATTTGGCTCATTTTTCACTAGGATTATTGTGAGCCTTGAAGAAATTTTTTCGAAGAGGATCAACTTTCAACAGCATATATCTATATGAACAGACACCTACATTCATAAGAGCAGTTATGCAGGGACAAATTTTTCCAGTATATTATTTTCAAGTCCGTGCTGAAGTTTTTCCTTCTTCAAAACGCATTTTACAATATGAAAGGATTCATACTGTTTCACCAGCGTCTTGCTGATCCTCTTCCAAATGATTTTCGTGATTTTGTCAATTCATGTATGTATGTCATGTATGTATTCATTCGAATGTAATATGTGTGTATAAATGCATTCATTTTTCAGCTTTTCATGGGATTTTCTCTCCTCGTTTCTAAAAAATAGAGTAGAAGTTATTAAAAATTATTCCAATATATTTGTAGTAAGGACAGATTTAGGATCTGACAGATCCTAAATCTAAATTTGGGATAGACAGATCCTAAATCTGTCCTTACTACAAATATATTGCAATAATTTTTAATAACTTCTACTCTATTTTTTAGAAACGAGGAGAGAAAATCCCATGAAAAGCTGAAAAATGAATGTACCACCTCCTCGAAGAACTTACAGACAGTATTTATGAATGCATGTTTTACATTTCATTTTTATTTTCAATACCGCTCACTGTATAATATTATTAACATTGTTATTGACTTCTCAATCCAATGAAAATTGGTGTTGGACCAATGAACATCTATCTTTCTACCTATCTACATTTTCTGGTAATAGATTTCTGATATCCTGAAAACATTAATTATTTTACAAGTTTGATACTATTCAGACGAATTGATCCAAACCTTGATTCAATTCGAACATAAATCAACAATTTATCAAACTGTTTGTTAGTTCGAGGAGGTTCTTGTATGGGATTTCCTCTACTCGTTTCTGAAAAATGAAAATAAAAATTATAATTATCTCAATATAAGGGTGTCAGAATAAGTCAGAAAGTACGAAAAAAATCGATTTTTTTTTTATCTGTGGACAACACGAAAGGGAAACCTATGATGTTCGAGGAACATCGTGTTAGCCAGCGGTGGAATTTTGGGAAAGAAGGAAGGTGTTGAAATTTTTCTTGAAAGTTTGGAGGTTGTAAGCATCAGGAAAGACTTCACTAGGCAAAGAATTCCACAACTTTGCTGTTCTATTGATGAATGATGCTTGGTATAGCGATGTTCGACAGGTCTCGAGCCTGACAGTGTAGGGGTGACCAGCTTGAGCTCGTCTGATTTGTCTACTAGGAATCGCGCGTGGTGGCATAATAGATGATATTTCCGTTGAGCACCGACCGTGAAAGTACCTATAAAAAAGGCAAAGATCGCCGACCTTTCTACGATGATCTAGAGAGGTCAATGATTTGGTGAGTGTTGTGTCATCGACTAGGCGAATAGCTCTCTTCTGAATTGAATCTAAGAGCTTAGGCGTATGTTTGGGGGCTGAGCTCCAAACATGTGAACAGTACTCCAGGACAGGTCGAATTTGTGCTTTGTAGATCATAAGCAGTTGCTGGGATGTGAAGTATCTCTTCGCACGGAAAAGAAAACCGAGTTTTTGTGAAGCAGTTTTCGCAATGGACCTCACATGATCGTCCCATGAGAGAGCACTGTTGGTGGTGACACCCAGCATGGATATTGACGACCTCATAGGAACAGTGGTACCCGACATCATCAAATTGGGCATTGTGTGATCAGCCTTCTTGGTGAACATACAAGCTTGAGTTTTAGTTGCATTGAACTGTACTAGATTCTCAGATCCCCATTTCAGAATTATTGTCAGATCCTCATTTAAAGCATCAACCTGTCTTCGCCTTGCACCTCTGGCCTCGTTGGATGATATAGGGGCTCTAGAGGAAAAGGCGGAATGAAGTGTACTATCATCCGCAAAGCTATGAACTGGGCTGGAGGTCACATTCAACAAATCATTGATGTGGAGCAAAAACAAAGTTGGTGCCAAGACAGAGCCTTGTCGAACACCAGCATTGATCGTCATTGTATCAGACGAGACCCCGTCTACCACCACGTAGAGTGATAGAGATTTTTCTTCTCCAAAACTCCTAGAGAATTTGAAACTCGGTACACTAATGTCGTACACTAATGTGTATCAATTTGATATTTTGAAATATAATTTTCTAATTTTCGTAAACCAGTAGCGTAGTTACGGTGATATGTGGCCATACTTTCCTTCATATTTTCTTTAGTCAATGGACAAATGAGTGTTCGATATCAGTTAGACTCATCAATACTCAATCTGAAAGTCATAACATTTTATATGCCTGGAAGTAAAGATAATTGCGAAAAACTGAAGAAATGTCGTGATATAATTTCTTATAAGCAATAATCGCATGATGCAAATTTCTTACAACATACAGGAATAATTGTCGACCTCCTAAACATTCTTCAATGTTGGCAGTATTCGAAATATCATAATATATATAAAATATCACTGTATCAGTGAACCATGTGCAATATTCTACAGAGGAAACATATGGCAAGAGGTTTATAAATATGCAGGAAGGGGTTTGAGGAATATAGTTGTGACTGAACCTCAACCTCAATGAGAATGAAATGAAATTCATAACCTTCACCATACTAAATACTGACCAGCCAGATGAAACAAAAAACTGAATATTCACACTCCGAATTGTACTGGTGTCATGTGTAATCGAACATCAAATATCAGGCACGGAGCATACGAATTTTACAATCTAAGAGATATTTTAACTGAGAAATCGTTGTTACTTGTATATAATTCCTTGATTGATTCGGTCCTTAGATACTGCATTGCAATATGGGGTGGCATGTTTGAAACAGCGTTCAAGTGATGCAACACAATCTTAAGAATCATTTACAAAACATCCAAACTGTTTGATATTCAAAACCTTTATGTTGGAAGTAACCTACTGAATGTGAGGTCTATACGCCACAAATTGTCTTCTCTGGATGTATACTAATAAGTCCTCATTTCACAAGACGAAAGAAATATTTTGCAGCCTTAAAAATATCGTCTTGTATCATGAGAAATTGGGCAGATTTGAGGAATGCTTCATTGAACACATACGCAGATAAACGCAATATTTTTACATTGAAAATTGAGATGACAGAACTAAAACAGGCCAACGAGACACCTTTTGAATTCTACAATAGAATCCAACATGTTCTCAATCTGCAAATCTCTCAGTTGACTACAGGTGCAAATGCAGAAATTTGGCACTTCGAGTTTTGTTGCGAGGATTGAAAGATCCAATTAGTTCACTAATGCGAACGAAAAATGCGAAAGATTTGAATGAAGCATTGAATATGCTCACGAAAGATTTTCAATTAGATACGGTCAATCAAAGACCACCGAAAAATCACATTCAGACGAAACCATTTCAAAACTTCCAAAATTAACCGCGCATTACTCAACCACTGCAAATCACAAAATAACCTCAAAACTCTCGATTGATTAATGGAGCGAACCATTCATCTCAACAACCCCACACATTCCAAAATGAAACTTCAATGCATTCAGACCAAATCAGTCACAAAACCTCCCAAAACCGACACCAATGAGTGTTTCAACTAGGAATACTTGGAGACCTAATCAAGCAAATTCGAACCAGAATCATAGATTAAATCAGAACCCAAATTTCAGACAAAATAGGCCGAGTTATATTGCCGAAGAATTGTTGAATATAGATGATCAGCCTATAATTGAACACCCGGTAGAGTCAGATCAAGATTACGATGAACATGTTCTAGATCAAGAATAATAATGATAATAATAATATTAATAATAATAATAATAATACTTCATTCTCCACTAAGACAATATTACAAATTGTATAGGAAATTGTCAGAACATAGAAAAGAAAAAAGAGAAAATGTCGTAGAGACGATTCAAAGAACAAGACCTATATCTAGTCTAAAAATTCTGTCAACGAATAAAAACATTTTTGCACCAAAAAAACTGTTTAGGGTCTTTTCGAAAAGACCAAGATGATCTGCATTCTTTATGTGGTCAGGAAGTTCATTGAAAATTCTCCTTCCGATGTGCTCAGGTGACTTGGAAGTTACTCTTAATCTAGCAAATTTTACATGAAATTGATCTCTAATCCTTGTGTTATGGTGATGAACATTTTTATCCACTTCAAAAACTGACCTGTTTTTATATATATATATATATATATATACAGACATATTTCTGACATATATATAGATACTAATACTGTCTGTAAGTTCTTCGAGGAGGTGGTACATTCATTTTTTAGCTTTTTTTGCAATAATTTTTAATAACTTCTACTCTATTTTTTAGAAACGAGGAGAGAAAATCCCATTAAAAGCTACTAATAGATACTAATGTTAACACATTGAAATCTTCAAAGAGTGGTTTACAAGACTCTCTGGCCGAGACCTTTGCAATACATCGCAATATGCGTTTTTGGGCAATGAATACATCTTGCGCCATGCTTGAACTACCCCAAAAACAGACACCATACCTAAGTCTGGACTCTACCTGAGAGTAGTGAATATTAAGCAGCTGAGTTCTATTCAAAACCGAGCGCAAATTCATAAAAAGAAACTTCAGGGAATTAAGCTTAGAAGTTAAGTGTTGACAGTGGACATTCTAGTTCAGGAACTTGTCGAGGAAAATACCCAGAAACTTAACACTTCCGTTGGTCTCCAGATATGTTCCTCAAACAAGAAATTCAACATCAACACATCCTATACGCTGAAGATATTTTCAATCAAATAATCATTCTTCTCAATGGCATTGTCAACGTTCTACAAGATATAGAAAACTCTCTGACATTCTGTAAACTCAGAACCATGCATCCTAGTATCATGAAGCCTGAAGACTTGTTTCTAGAACTAGAAAAAATTTAACTGTTCTATAAAAACCAACTTTCATTTGATCTAAACTACGAGAATATTCTGGACTTCGAATCAATATTAGATGTCAAATGCAAAGTAGACGGGAATATAATTTATCATTTCCTATCAACTCTTATCGATTTTGAATCAATGTTCGATTTATATTACCTGCTTCCAATACCTACGAGGCACAAATCAGATTTTTTGACAATTATCCCGAATTCAAATTACCTATTGAAATCGAAGGACAATACAATGAAAGCTCTAAGTGACATATGTACCCAAAGTGAAATATTCCATTGTCCAAGTCACCTCCTGAGGAATCTAAAGACAACATGCGAGGAACAGATTATTCTAGGAGAGAATAATGTGAAAACGAAATACAAACTAGAGTCGTATCAGGAATATATCTTGTGAAAAACTGCAAATGCAAGATATTCTTCCACGAACAAGAAATGAATTTCCAAGACAAAACATACGGGAGGCCCCTGGTAGCGAACCAACTCATATTCGACTTGAAACAAGAGAATTTCACCGATTTCAAGATCCATCTGAAAACGCTAAAAATCTCGGAGATTCCAACAAATAGAATAATCTCAACTATAAATCAAGATTTTGACTACCGAAAACCAAGCTTTTGGATTATCACCCTGTATATCAGTTCAGCTGTACTAGGCGCAGTCCTCATTTGGCGAAGATGGAAGAAAATCACGAATCAACTTGAAGATGCAGATCGAGTTCCAGAGGTCATTTCTACCGATAGAAAAGTAAACATTCCGGAGGAAGCTTCATTCTTCATCGACGACCATGGAAATCAGTTAGGGCCATGACATTACAGTTCTTTCTTGTATAGTCAGTCTTGAATTAGAATCCGAATTGTTCACTTCTCTGTATGACATAAATAAAAAATCTTTTTAAAAAGTCACTTTGACGAAAAGGTTATTTAAGTTATTTAAGTTACTTCATACATACATACATACATACATACATACATACATACATACATACATACATACATATATATATATATACATACATACATAGATACATACATATATACATACATACATACATATATACATACATACATACATACATACATACATACATATATGTTGTTGTTGCATCAAATATTTATGAAGAAAAAAATTCAACTCTTGCATTCTCTTGGTATGAAAGTTCATTTTTGAATCGTCAATAATTTATAATTGAATTTGATTTTATTTCTTCCGACGCATGGTTTTCGCTCAACGAATAAAAATCGTTCTACCTCAATGTCAATTCGCTAAGACTCTGGAGAGGTGACTGATGTTTGTGCAGTGTCCGTCGAATCTAAGAATGAAAATAAAAATATTATTGTTCTCAATATAGCTATCCCTCACATTTCAAAAGCTATATTTGCAGGCTACAATTTCAAGATAGTAAGTGGTGGGCCAACTCGGATAACATCCACCACTGTCTCAAACTTAGATCACATATTTGACAATTTTCCTAAGAAGGGTGCTATAAATATATCAGACGATACTATATCGGATCATCATTCGATATTCTATTGCTTAGAGGCAACCATTGAGGAGAAACAGAGTAATCTCACATATCTGAAGAGGAATTTTGATAAATCAGTAGTTTCCGACTTTTCCCATGCTTCTTCTAAATGAAACATGGAACAATATTCATAACTGTTTTGATATTGATGTAGCTTACTCATACTTCTGGAAGGTATCACAAAAGAAATCAGATTATCCAGTACTGAATTGAAACACATGCATTTAACTCCTCGTATCTATCCCGAACTGCGGACGGTCTATAAAGAGAGAAAAAAGGCCCATGAAAACCTGATAGCAGTTTCAGAGAAAACATTCCATCAATTCTCAATTCTACTATAGAACTTGCTGGCAGACAGTTTCAGAATTATCAGACCAAAAAATATCAACTACTGAAATTCATATCAAAGATTCACAAAATGATACAATTACCAATCCTTCAACAGTGGGAGATATTTTCAATATCAATTTTCAACAAACGCATCTTCGCATAGTAGAGAAACTCTGAAACAGCTTTGAAGTCCAGTAGCAGTAACAGGTGCATTACTTGTTCATACACGGATAAAGAAATCTACCTCTTACTGGAAATAGTAAATCATGTAGGTCAGATGAAATACCAAATTTCTTAGTGAGAAATATTTCACACTCCGTAATGAAACCTTCAACATATCTCTTCAATTTATCATTTTATAATGGGGTACTTGCTGAAAGTTAATGAAATAATTCCAGTTCATAAAAAAGGGCGACAAGAATGATATAGATAACTATCGACCCAACATAATGCGATCGGTATTCTCGAAAGTATTTGAATATGCTTACTCGAATCGTCTCAACATGTACCCGGAAAAAAAAGAATGATTTCTAAAAACCAACATGGATTCCAAAATAACAGAGGTACGATAACCGCCATGAATTCATTTCATCTTGATATTATCAAGCTTATTCTGTGAGGACATTCGACTGTGTAGATCATGACAAATTACTATTGAAACTACATGATTATGGAATACAAAGCTCAGCGAAAAAATGGATAGAATCACCAGCAGTATGTCAGTATCACAAGCATCAGAAATAACATCAAAGGTGAAGTGAAATCCTCACCGATTGACAATTCCCTCTGAGTACCACAGGGTTCATTGTTGGGACCTGTACTATTCATTTCATATATGAATGACTCAAACGTGTCAATATGTGATATTTCCATTACCATACATTAGTGATAATCAAGTAGCTCAAAATTGTACAAAGTTGGAAAACTCACTGTGATAAGTTGACTCAAAATCTTAATTTTCAGAATTACTCATTCAGAATCTTAAATACAGAACAAGCACCAAACATTTACTATGCTCAAGTGGAATCACGGTTGAGATATGGTGTGTGTTTTTGGGGTTGGTCTACGCATGCAAATAACGTTTTTCTTGTCCAAATTATAAGAACTATCTCTAGTGTTTCAGGACAGCATAGTGTAGGAATCTTTTCATAAAATTGAATATCCTAACATTACCTTTACTTTATATATTTGAAATATGCAGTTATACAGGGTGTAACTGAATAAGTGTGAAACATTCAAGGAGGTGATTCCTCATCAAAAGAAAAATAGATAGGATCTTTCATATGAAGAAACTTCATTGGAGCATCCCATGTCAAGATACAGCCCCTTGAAGGGGGTACATAAAAGTTGTTCAGCTAGAAAAGTTATAGTTTCGAAATTAATCTGACATTTTCGACTACCTATCAAAAAGACACTCAGCCAGTAATTTACTTGGTTCACCCCATGGTTGTAAGGGGTAGAAAACGCAACCATTATTTCACGAACAAGATACATATCGCCATAAAACGAAAATACGAAACTAATTTATCTAGTAGGCAGCTATTAGCGATAGCGACAATCAAATTGGTATCAAGGTCTTAGTTTGTAAATTTTTGAACTCAAAGTAATACTGATTGTGTATTGTTGTTCTGTTCTCAATTTGTTATTTCAATAATTCACTTGTTATCGAAATGGCATACACGAATAAGCAAATGACTGATATGCATAACGTTTAGGGTCTGTCGCAGGGGAATGGGTTATAAGCTCCTAGAAGATATGCTGAAATGTATCCTCAACGGCAGCATCCTTCACATAGAATATTTTTCCGAATTCATCAACGATTACGAGAATATGGTTCATTAGACAATTTTAAGGGAACACTCTCATACCCTTACCGTCTGCAACGAGTACAGACACTGTTACCGCGAAACTTTCCGAACTGTCTTGAATTTTGCAATTGGATGCTGGAAATGATTGGAAGAAATCGTGACTTTCTAAAGACGATCGAATTCACAGACGAATCAAGTTTTTCTCGGGACAAGATCATTAATTTTTATAATTACCACATATGGGCTGATGAAAACCCTCAAGCTATTGTCGAAATTAACCATCAAGAACAGTTCTCTCTCAACGTGTGGGTCGGAGTTTTTGAGGATCATTCAATTGGGCCTCATTTTCTACCTCCTCGATTAAATGGTGAGGCATACGTTCAATTTTCAGGAGAAGTGCATCCCGTACTGCTGGAGGAAGTTCCTTTGGGCGTCAGAATGGATATGTTTTTCATGTATGATGAGGCTCCCGCCCATTTTAGTCAAGTAGCACGTCAGCATTCAACTGAAACATATGCAAATCAGTGGATAGGTCGAGGTGGACCACAGAATTGGCCCGCTCGATCCCCGAATCTCAATTCTTTCGATTTCTCTACTTGGGGCCATTTACAGCATTTGGTTTATCGTACTCCTGTTCGCGAAGTAGAGAACTTGAGAAACCGCATCATCGATGCGTGCAGGGTAGTAAGAGAGACTCCAGGAATATTTTAGCGAATACGTGGCGCAATGCGAAGACGTCTAGACGCATCCGTAATGTCTGAAGGTGAACATTCACTATGATTTCTTAATGTTGTATGTTTTGTTATTATTGAATTAGGTATGTTTATCCCTGTCTATGTATCCCTGTGGTTGTTCGTGAAACAATTTTTGAACGGGTTCATTTTGGGCAAAAAAAATCACGAGACATTTTTTGTTGAAACAGGCTATTGGGAATTAATTTCCAAATGGTAGACAAATGATAAGAGACACATTCACATTGGAAATATATTTCAGGATTTGCGTTTTCCACCCCTTACAACCATGTGGTAAACCAGATAAATTTCTGGTGTCTCTTTGGTAGTAGAAAATGTCAGGTTGATTTTAATACTGTAATGTCCTTAGTGCTTGTGAAAAAAAGTGTCAAACAAATTTTATATACCCCCTTCAAAGGGCTCCAATGAAGTTTCTTTATTTGGATGATCCTATCTTTTTCTCGATGAGGAATCACCCCCTGAAAGTTTGACACTCATTCAGTTACACCCTGTATTTTTACGAACAAAAAACAATACATTTGATGATAAGAAATTCATGATGAAAACACTAGGTACAAAGATAATTTGCATATTCCGCAAACTAGATATTCGATCTCATACCCATCTCCAGATAGACCTGGTTTGATATTCTCAAATAGATTACCAAATGAGTTGAAACGCTGTTCCACACTCCATAACTTTGATAGAGAGTTGAAATTGCTCCTTATTGATATATGTGTCTTTTCAGTCAATGATTTTTTTCAATGTGTGATTTTACTTAAATGGATGTGATTGTGACAGATACATAAATTCAATATGTTTATATTCATTTATGTTCGAAAATTGTGATTTATTACTGAGTATGACTATTCCTATACAAAGTTGTATTTGTCTGAAAGGAAAATGAAGTTTAAAATTTTTTTCATCAATATTATTATGTGGGATGCATAGTCGGAAGGAAACGGAGAGATCGAATTCATTCAAAATTGAATGATAATTCTAGAAATGATTTTTCCTTGTCAGAGTCACATACAATCCAGAATCGATCCTCCATATATATATATATATATATATATATATATACCGGGTGTCCCAACAGTGCGTAATTGCTCGATATATCGATAATGCTGATATATATGAAAAAAAGTTCCATATAAAAGTTGTATGGCACCGCGAAGGCCACATTTTTAAAATAAGTCCTGATTCACAGCGTGTTGCATTTTTCCATAGTAACAAAAAATATGTATTTTTCAAATGGAACAACCGGTTTATTTTTCTGTCATTGAAATGGTCCCTTCGTTCCCTACTCAGCACTAAGTTTTTTTCTCTTCACAATGCGCCGTTGCCAAGTTATCAATTATTTCGAGAAAATAGGGAGTGATGCAGGCTCTCAATGAAATAGCTGTGATTCAGCTGTTTCTTCGAAGATGTGAATTTTGTCTGGTGGATTAACGTAGACAATACCGTAGTAGCGTGTAATACTCTGATCTCCATCGATATTCATACAGGGTGCTTCAACTATCACTTTCTTTTTCGTCCACTTCGATTCAAGTTTATGCGATTTTTTCAAATGGGACACCCTGTATATTAGTTCGTCGCCTCTTTGTATATGGAATAACCTTTCTGAGCATACTAACATGTTATATGTTATTCTCAACCGTTTCTTGATTATTTGTTTTTTTCAAATTATATTTACAAAATTGAAGAAATACCTGTCTAATATTTGAAATTCAAAAAAAGGAAGAACCATAATTACTTTCAAATGTCTTCCACCCTGTTCAATACATTTTCTGATCTGGACTATGAGAGATCTTCAATTATCACCGTTTTTGTGGAATGTTTTACCAAACAGTGAGGCTGAAGTTGGCTATGATTTTAAATATCACCAAAAAGTAAACGAAATAATAAGTCGTGACATTTGTTGACAGCCTGTTGTGTGGTTTGTTCGAAAGCTATAGTTATTCATTATGAATTATACAAAGGAAGAGTTGATTGGAATGGTGTATGCTTTGGGCGCTGGTGAAGAGAATTGTTTGTTGGCTTCCCGTATTTATGCTGCAAAATATCCTGATAGAAGGCATCCACAAGTGAAAAGTTTTGAAACTTTGAAGGAAAGATTCGAGAGAACAGGACACATCGAATACAATAAGAAGAATCCTGCCAAAACAATATTGACTCATGAAAACCAATTAGCTATTAGTCTTGCAGTGGTAGAGAATCCCGAGTTGAGTGTGAGGGAAATAAGCAGAGATTTAGAGATATCGAAATCTTCAGTTGCCAGGAGTTTGAAATCTAACAAATTTCACCCTTATCATGTGCAACTGCACCATGAGTTGATAGAAACCGATTTCTTGAAAAGAGTGCAGTTCTGTCGGACGATGCAGAATAAAATTACGGAAAATGCAAGATTTCTGAAAAGCATTATGTTTACCGACGAAAGTACCTTCCACAGGAATGGATTCGTTAATAGGCACAACTATCATTATTATAGTACCGAAAATTCGTATAAACTTTATGTTAACGATTACCAACACAAATGGAGCCTCAATGTATGGGGCGGTATTGTGGATAATTATGTTATCGGACCATATTTTTTCGAACAAAAACTAAATGGACAAGAGTTTTTGAGATTTCTCAGAGAAGACTTTCCCAGGTTGATCGAACACCTACCTAATCATATCAAAAATGAAATGTGGTTTCAGCTAGATGGGGCACCAGCGCATTTTCTGGGAGAAGTTCGAGCGGAGTTGGATATAATGTTTCCTGATGAGTGGATAGGACGAGGAGGACCTATTCCTTGGCCGCCTAGGTCACCGGACCTAACATCAATGGATTTTTATCTTTGGGGAACAGTAAAATCGGAGGTTTATCGTACTGCCGCTACTACACGGGAGGACATGAAAATGAGAATTCGTGAGGCATTTCAACGAATTATGCCTTTTCATTTGAGCAGCGTGAGAACAAACTTCATTGAGAGATTGAGAAAATGTATTGAACAGGGTGGAAGACATTTTGAACATGTATTACGAGTGTAATTATTGTCATTCTTTCTGTTCTAGATTCCAAATATTATGCAGGTATAGGTACTTTTACTTTTCTTCAATTTTGTAGAAATAATTTGAAATAGACAAATAATCAAGAAACGGTTGAGAATAACATATAACATGTTAGTATGCTCAGAAAGGTTATTCCATATACAACGCGACGAACTAATATACAGGGTGTCCCATTTGAAAAAATCGCATAAACTTGAATCGAAGTGGACGAAAAAGAAAGTGATAGTTGAAGCACCCTGTATGAATATCGATGGAGATCAGAGTATTACACGCTACTACGGTATTGTCTACGTCAATCCACCAGACAAAATTCACATCTTCGAAGAAACAGCTGAATCACAGCTATTTCATTGAGAGCCTGCATCACTCCCTATTTTCTCGAAATAATTGATAACTTGGCAACGGCGCATTGTGAAGAGAAAAAAACTTAGTGCTGAGTAGGGAACGAAGGGACCATTTCAATGACAGAAAAATAAACCGGTTGTTCTATTTGAAAAATACATATTTTTTGTTACTACGGAAAAATGCAACACGCTGTGAATCAGGACTTATTTTAAAAATGTGGCCTTCGCGGTGCCATACAACTTTTATATGGAACTTTTTTTCATATATATCAGCATTATCGATATATCGAGCAATTACGCACTGTTGGGACACCCGGTATAGTCGTGACTGACTAGTCAAGGTGAAATATCTAAGATTTAGAAAACTAGATCATGAGGATGCAGTCAAAATTTGAGCATCAAGTAAGTGGACTATCTGTTAATAAGCCCAGCTTTCGGAAATGTATATTTCCTTTATCAAGACAATCTATAAGAAAAATGAGTATATATATCGTCAATTACACAAACAACAAACTACTTACTAACGTGAGATTGAAGATGAAGATATCACAATAAATAACAGATGTAGCATAAGCAGAAATTAATCAGAAAAATTCAACTGGTGGACAGTCACGAGGAATGAAAAAATATATAACTAGAACAGCAAAGTGTCGTTTTCCGGACGGACGATACAAAATGGACGGTTGGTCGTTTCAAAAAATGCAAAACAATTCGTAATCGTTCGGCTCCAAACAAACCAACACGTTGTCAACCCAGTGGCGGGAAAAAAAGATCATTCAATTTTAAATTGGAGAAAATTTTGAGGATTCAAATGTGAAAAAATGTCAATGTTGAGGAGCTGATTGTGAGTATCTGCATTCCCAATTATATCCCAAGATTCTCACAATCAGCTCCTTAACATTAACATTTTTTCAGATTTAATTCCTCAAAATCCTTCCCAATTTGAAATTGAAAAAAAAAATTCCCCGCCACTGGGTTGACAACGTGACGATTTCGAATTGTTTTGCATTTTTTGAAACGACCAACCGTCCATTTTTCATCGTTCGTCCGGAAAACGATACATTGCTATTATGATTATATATTTCTTCATTTCTCGTATTTGTCCACGAGATGAATTTCCTGATTGATTCTTGCTAATGCTATTTCTATTATATATTGCAATACCGTCATCTTCAACCTCACGTTAGTAAGTAGTTTGTTGTTTGTGTAATTGACATGGTTTTTATAAACACCCATTTTTTTTATAGATTGTCTTGATATATATAAATATATATATTAAATATATATATATATATATATATATATATATATATATATATATATATATATATATATATATATATATATATATATATTGAAACTTCACTACCTTGTATATGAGGTTAGGTGGAAGGATAGCTTTAGCTAAACCTTATTATTATTATTATTATTGTATCTTAGAAGTTGAGGTGTTCAGGACATGAGTTCAGATTTTTTTTTTGGAAACTGGTACAAGAATCACCTTTTTGAATATTAACATGTCATTGAAGAACACCCTGTATATTTTCGAAATGAGAAGAAGCTCTCTATAGATATGAGAAAATATACGGATGATTATTCTGATTATTCAGAGAAGAAATGGAACATTTCTTCCAACATATTTTTATAACTCTTGAAATTCTCCTGTGGGTGGGGTGTACGAAAAAACCTTGTAATTATTTGTAAATATTCTGTCTTCCTGTTCTCCAGATACTGCTAATACACCATACACCGTGAATCAAAGTGTACACGCAACTGTGGCGATATAAGAAGATCAAAAAGTTATGAATAGAAAAGTTGTTATGGTATTTATACAGATTTCATCGACAATCAAAATTCTCATTCGATGTCCAAGCGAAACACTTCTCGACCCATACTTGCATAAATGTTTTGACATTAGTGACCTGAATAATGCTTAGAACTCAACAACTTCTAAGATGGGGAAACCCTGTGCAGATAAAGAGTTACCGATAATTAGTCAAATATCACCGATAATGGATCTTTCAAATATAGATTTTTCCACACGTTATTAAAAGGGGCAAAATTTCAATGTGAAACATGAGCTATTCCTGAATAATCGAAACTCACCTGTACTGAACGAATGGGAAAACAACTTGCGTTCCTGTCGTCGAAAACGCGGATCAAATTCCACAGAGACCGTCTGGAGAGAACGTCACGAAGGCTATCCTGGATCACGCGATAGCCCGATTGCCGGAGAGGCGTCGGGACGCTCGGTAAGCGTCGAATAGTGGCGTGGAACGGTTTTCGCTTGGCGATGGACGGTGGAGGGGGTAGATCGTTCGATAGGTCTGTCCTTTGAGTATAAAGACGATAGGTAGAACAGATTGCTGTTCTTAGCAATGATTTCTGTGAAAGGTATTTCTAATATTTTTCTTTATATTTTTTTTCTATCTGCCATCTGATATCGCAGCGACTAGACGTATTTGTGTAGCGCTCCAGCTAAATTTGTAGTGTTATTGTTTATAAATTGCTTTATAAAACAAAGGAATCCAAAATAAGTGGTGTGAATAAAGTTATATCTACCTCGAACTAGAATTCGTTAAAACGTGTTGTTCTTGGATGATAGTAGAAAATGGAAAGCGACTGTAAAATTTGCAAGAAGGCAATAAAGGATAGTGAAAACTACAATACATATGATATGTGTAAGGGTTTCAAGCATGCAGGTTGTCTAGATTTATCAACAACGGAACAAAGGTGTGTCCCCTTGAAGAAGAGGACTTTGATGGTAATATGTGGAAAATGCAAGAATGTAATGAACAGAATGTCACTATTGCTTGATGCCTTTGAAACAATGAAAATTGGAAAGGAAGATATATCAAATGCCCAAAATGTAGTGGCACTCATGAACAGAAAAATTGTAAGCAAGAACAACAGAAATATGTAAATTGTATTCGTGCAACTAAGTATAACGCATTGTTAGATATTAAACACACAGTTTGGGATATAAAATGTCCATGTTTGCTAAAGGTAGAACAAATAATAAAAGATAAACAATTTATAGAGGTGAAAAGAAGTAGCAATTGAATATTATGTGCTTGAATATTGAAAAATTATTACCAAAAATAGAAGAAATCAGAATATTTGTAAGAACAGAACTGAACAAAAATGAGATCATAGCATTTACAGAGGCATTGTATTACTACAGATATTGAAGATAGTGAAGACATAAATGGATATGTAACTCTCAGGTGTAACTCAGTAAGTAGACATACAGGAGCTGTAGTTTGTTATGTACGGAATGATATTCAATTTCATGTAGTTGAAAACTTTAGTTTTGGAAAAGATTCATGGATCATGGCAATACAAATTGAGAAAGATCTTCATATTATTATATATATAGGTCACCAAGCTCCAGTATTTCAACATTTTTAAGTCAGCTAGATGATTTCATGGACGATGAAATAATGTTAGAAAATGAGCACATATATCTGTTCGGTGACTTTAACATAGATTTCTGTAAAAATAGTTTTTATGAATCCAAAACAACTAAAAAACTGAGAAGGCTCAACCTTAGGCAAGTCATTACACAACATACCAGAATAACCAAAGATTCTGAAACTTTAATTGATCCAGTTTTTACTAATGATAAATCTATAAGAGCGGAAGTGAAGCGAGTACCAAAATTTTCGGATCATGATATTGTACAAATAACAACCAATTATAAAATTGATGCAATAAGTAACACTTGTAAATATAAACAAATAGAATGCAGAAACAAATGGTGAATAAGAGACCCAAAGTTTGAAAGAACCCTTAGTGAATGCGACTGGATAGATGGAGACATTGAACTGTTAGTAGAGAGACTTTATAAAAATGTTTTGAATACCTTGGATGAAATTGCACCTGTAAAATTAGTGAATATACGCATTGATAATAAATGGTTTGACGAAGAAATCCAAGATGTCTTAAATAAAAGAGATATGTTATATCAGAAGTATTTAATACAAAAAACTGTAGAAAATTGGAATGAGTATAGGTCCAAAAGAAATGAATCTACAAACTTGATGAGAAAGAAAAAATATGACTACTATAAAGAGTTGATTGATAGTTGCAAAACAATGGGAAACAAATGTGGAAGAGTATCAAAGAAGTCATGGGGGGAGAAAAAACAGATAATCAAACAGTTACAAACATTTACTTTGATGATGAGAACATAACGAAAATAATTGATATTGCAAAAAAGTTCAATACATACTTTATTGGTAGTATCGAAAATATAGTGGGAATAAATAGAAACCAACACATAATTACTATAACAGATTCACAAGACAACATACAATTACTGACTAAATTTACTGAAATGAATATTGTTGATTTTGATAATATTATTAGTGAAATAAAAAAGGAAAGCTCTGCAGATATCATGGAAATGGCAGTTACAAGAGAGGGTAAAGATAAGTTGAGAAATGAACAACATGAAATGATATCAACAAGTAAAAATTGATAAATATGTGTCACATAAGCGAAAAGTCCAATTTGGAGTACCACAAGGGTCAGTGCTGGGCCCAATTTCATTCATCACATACATTAATGATATCATACATAGCTTTGATGAGGTAACAATTGTAAACTTATTTGCGGATGACACGGTTATTTCAGTATCTGGAAATTCATTAGATGAAGTGTACGATAGGATGCAAAACGAGCTAATCAAATTTGAAAAATGGTTAGAGGATAACTTCTTGTTTGTGAACACTAAAAAAACAAAAGTAATGCTATTTGTAACAAATAGTGACTTGGAAACAATTGATAAGTTGAAATTATTCAATGAAGAATTAGAATATGTGTCAGAATGCAAATATCTGGGCTTAATGATTGATGAAAAATTGGAGTTCAACAAGCATATTAGGTATGTACTTGATAAAATTAGCAAGAGGGGAATTTACTTCTATAGAATTAGCAACAGCTTATCATTGTTTGCCAGAGTAACAGTATATAAAACCATTATAGCTCCTCTCTTCGAATATTGCCCTACTATTGTATATTATTGTAATGAAGGAGATAAAATCGAATAACAGAAACAACAGAATAGAGCTATGAGAATTATTTTGAAGGTGAACAGGTATACCGCAATAAATTCGATGTTAGAATGTTCACACTTCATGAGTATCGATCAAAGATTAGTCTACAATATTGTATTATTTATCTTCGAAATCAAGTTTGTTAATGAAGTCCATGAATATAACACGAGAACGGCTTCTAATATATATGTCGCATCGGTGAAAAAAACATCAACAAAACAGTCACTTTTTTATAATGGTCTCATTTTATATAATAATTTACCACTGGCTATAAGATCAGTTGAAATATTCAAAGAGTTCCGAAGAAATGTAGTTAAATATGTGAAAGAAAAATTTTAGTTAGGTTACATCAGGAAATGATAAATGGATATTAATTGGTGATTGCTTATTTTTATATTATATTTATATATGTGTATAAGATCTATAACTTTATATAAGATGTATTATTGTATATTTTGTAAGCATTTGTAGCAGAAGATTGCTAATAAACTACCACTACTACTACTACTACTACTACTATGTTTTGATTCCATGGATCCTCGAAGGATGTTTCAATGAGAAATTCCACCTCTCGTCCTTCATTTACATGGGAGGTTGAAAAAAGAAGGTTTCCAAAGGCGCCCTTTTCAAAAATAAATTATAAATTGTGTTTTTCCATCTGTTGACAACACGAAAGGGAAACCTACGATGTTCGAGGTACATCGTGTTAGTCAGCGGTGGAATTTTGATATAGCTTTTGGTGTAGCTCAACTGATATCGAAGACAAAGGTTGGGAATATTGAATGAATTAGCCATCGAAATTTGGTCTGTGTAGAGAAATACATGATATTGTGATACTTTTCCTGGCGAGGATATGTTTGGATCAGTTTTGTAATGATATTATGATTCAATATATATGTAGTTTCTCACCATATTTCACCGTCGAGTTTCTTGATTACCTATTGTCGAACTACGTCTTCAATATACCGAGTGATCCAGTAGATTATGTGTCCCCCTGTAACTTTCTCAGTTGGAAGAATGAAATAATCGAGTTGTCATGAACAAATTAATTCGAAAAATTACAATTTTTGTAATCTTCAAATGGAAACTTTCGTCTTCCAGGATATACCGGAAATGATGCGACACCACTTCTGTTGTTGAATCTCAAACCTCAATTTTCTCAACAAACTCTCATGAGAAAATAGAAATCGCGTCAGAATCAATTCTTCCGGATGGTCCAAACCTGACACTTTTTCGAAAGATATTGCAGATATTTCCTCGGATATTTCATAGGACCAAGCTATGAAAGTTTCCTTACCGGAAAGTTTTATCGATCAATACACACAGGGTTTGTAGAAATGATGGACATTTTGTACAAACATCGATCACAATCCATTCGTTTATATGTTATCGATGCTATTGGAATTCTTTTCAGAAATTCGAATATTGAAATTGTCTTTTCATCACTCATAGATATATTGTTCATCGTTGATTTGCGGACATATCGTTCTCCATAAAAACTGATCCTCTCAAGTGGTAAAAGTGAAATTATAAATGTGAAATCTCTTCAGAAATTGAAGGCCGACTGAGTACAAAGTCATCCAAATCAGTTATATTAGAAATTGTAAATTGCGATTTAATGCACAAATCGATTCAACGACATATCCTTGAAAAACCAACACTGTTGTTGCTGCAAAAAGTCGATACTGATAGCCGGCATTAATAAATACGAGAATAGTTTGTGTGCTGAGAATTGAAATATGAGCCTGATCACAAACCAAGAATTACTATCTAAATTGGAAGGACTCATGAATAAAATTTCAGCGGAAATAAAAACAGAAATGAAATCAACTGATGATACTTTGAATGGGAAACTCAGTGAGCATGAAGGAAAATATGAGAAGATTGAGCAAAGAGTTACTTCTTCAGAACGAGCAAAGAGAAGGAATAATATCGTAATTTTTGGAATTCAATCTGAACGAGATGATATCTTAAAAAATACCCTCTCACAACTCAATAATATTTTTGAATCCAATCTCGTGGCAAGAGATAAAAACAATTACTACACCATCGGAAAGAGAAATACCGTCATAGTAGAATTCATCTCATATCTGCAAAAACTTATATAAATTAAAAGGATCCGGCGTCTCCGTTACAAACGATCTATGTCCAGAAGATCAACAAACGAATAGAATTCTTGTAAAACATTTGAAAGAAGCTAGAGCCCAAAACCAAAAAGCACACATCAAAAATTTCAAGTTGTATGTGAATAACGTATCATATACAATCAAGGAGTTAGAGAACCCAACTGAAGTTGTTTCCGACCCAGAATTCGAACACACTCTCCCTCCAAAAACAATAGTGGTCTAGCTAGTCCAACGATCAAACGTCAAACTTATAGACTTATAGACTTTTCGATGTTTTGATGTTCTATAGCTTTTTATATGTTGGATCAGTATATAAGGGATTTCAAAGTCGATCCTGTCGGAACATATAGTTTAGATACCATTGAAGAATGCAGTCAGATCCTTGATATCAATAAAAGCTCCAATAATTTCAAGATCCTGCAAATGAATATTCGTAGCATTTATAAAAACTTTGACGAATTTTTAGTGATGTTACAAAATTTGAATACCGATATTGACTGTTTAATTTTGAGTGAAACTAGAGAGGTAATCGATCAGAGCATTTTTCACATAAACGGATATAATATGATGTATAATGAAAGCCGTTATAACCAGAACGATGGGGTAGTTGCCTATATCAAATCGCATCTTAACTTCAGTTACGAGACAATACAAATTTCAAACCAGCAGAAAGAACTTCAAATCAAACTTGATCTGGACATAAAAAATACACTTCTCATTACAACATCTCTAAGAGTTTAATACAAATCTTATTAATTTTTTCGAGAATCATCTGTTTTTGGGAGATATCAATATTGATCTGTGTAATCCGGATGACAGGGATACAACTGAATATCTTAACACTCTGAACGAATTTGGATATATCCACAATAAACACACCTACTAGAGTGCAAGGCAGGAGTAAAACCTGTCTACACCATATTTTCATTAAATCTAAATATCCAAATTGGAACGAAAATATTCTACCCCTTATATTAAAAACCGCAGTAACAGATCACTACACTACTTTACTCCAGGTTATAATTCCAGAAAAAACAGATAAAAGAAAACAACAAATTAACAACAAATTAATAAAATGTTCAAATAACAACAGAATGCACAACTTTTTCAGAAATATTTCCTGGGTCTACGTCTATACTGCACCAACACCATACTGTGCAACAAAAAAAATTATAAATATTACCACTTTTACGTTGGAAGCATGCACAAATAGATGTCAGATTAGTAGGAAAAACAACAAAATAGCTCCTTGGGTTACGAACGGATTGTTAAACTCAAATAATAAAAAAAACAGGATGTTTCGTCTTATGCAAAAGAATCCACAAAACGATGAATTGGAAAAAGAATACAAAAGTTATCGAAACAAGTTAACCTCATTTATCCACAAAACCAAATCGAAATTTCATAACAAATTAATAGAACAAAATTATAACAATTCAAAAACCCTGTGGGATATTGTTCAACAAATATAAAGGACAAAAAAACAAAAAAACGTTATAGACAAAATCAAACATCCAACAGAAAACAAAATTCTGTCTGACAAAACAGAAATTGCTAATGCATTGAATATAACCTTTATTGAAACGGGTAGAACTCTTGCTGGTCAGATGAAGAACAACAAGAATTACAAAACAGAGAGATCACCTATTTTGAACTCATTTGTGTTTGAACCAATCAATACTATGGAGTTGAGAAACATAATTTTTGAATTAAAAAACAACAAAGCAGTAGGGTATGACGACCTGAAGGCGGAAACTATAAAACTAATATCAGTCTACATTCTTGAACCCTTGACATATATATTGAATAGATGTGTGGAATAAGGTGTTCACCCTGATAGATTCAAACAATCAATCGTTACACCACTGTTGAAGAAAGGGGATAAATCTGTCATCACAAACTATCGTCCGATCTCTCTAGTTACCCATGTATCGAAAGTATTAGAATTAAATCATTAAAAAAAGAGTCATTATTTTTCTTGATAAATATAAACTAATTTCAGATTCACAATTCGGGTTTAGAGATGATATTTCAACTCAGGATGCTGTTTTGTCATTGAATTCAAAAATCACCCGAGCTTTAAATGACAGCAAACCGGCCTTGTGTGTATTCATAGACCTATCCAAAGCCTTTGACACTGTCTGTCATCATCTTCTTCTTCAGTCGTTGGAAGATATTGGAATGCGAGGTAACATATTAGAGCTATTTGAAAGCTATTTAACATGAAGATCCAAGGTGGTGAGAATATATGATGTACTGAGCAGTGAAAAGGTGATAGACTTTGAGGTACCAACTGTTTATGAGATATGGGAGGGAAGTGAGAAAGTCTACCTTTTAATAAACCGAGTCGTCAAACAGGCCCTTTTCCTACCTGGATAATTCCCGTGACTCCGTTTTCTGGCTGACTTCCACTTGATCCTCTCTGCTAGGGTATTTTAGAATGGACTGTAGTACACACGGGAGACTACCGGCACTAGTCTGCCCATCGGTTGACTGCAGGGAATAACAACATCACGCGACAATGCCTCAAAATACAATAATTTCTCGTCCCGACAATTTTCGTTCAGTGAGGCATGCGGCGAAAACTCACGTGACCTCTCTTCTCGGTAGGTGCGAAGAAAAAACTCTTTCGACAACTAAACTCGCAAACTACAGGGTGATACCATTCAGGTTTAGTTTTAACCGTGGTATAGTAGGTGATATTAGGATATTAGGGTTATTCAAAATAGAGACAGTAATATTAATAATGAGACGTATGATTGTGGGGAGTCCGAGGACTCAATACCAACACTATTCAATATATATATATATATATATATATATATATATATATATATATATATTAACGGACTCTTCTCATTGAGCAACAATGACAATATAATTAGATTTGCAGATGATACGGCCGTCTTCTATAAAGCAGATGACTGGAATTCATTGAAAGCAAAACAGAGTTTTCTGAGATAAAACGTATATCAAATATCATGCAAACAAGCATACAGCATTGCTTCCCTCCCATCAATACAACACTCGCTAAAGAGATCATTACGTTACTCCCCTGATGGTAAGAGTACTGCTCAAAGATCGTACTCTTACTTTGCTCCCAAACTCTACAATATGATACCTGAAACAATAAAATCCATAAAAAACATTCACCACTTCATAAAAAGAACTGAAAAAGTACATACTTCTAAATAAGAGAATTGAACTACAACGAATATTCCATTAGATTTATGTATGTATCAGTATATACAGGGTGTCCCTAAAAGATGCGGAAAAAAATCTACCACAAGTTCTTGAGGCGTAAATATGACGATCTAACTCAACTCACCTCAGTCCAAAAGTGGATGATTTCAGAGATACAGTGTCAAAAGTTCAATTTGATTTTCATTTTTTATCAATATTTTTTTTAATAATTGGTGTATTGTCACAATATTCGGCTTGGGGGGGGGGGGGGGGGGGTGCGGACCCTTGCATTGCGGACATTTGAAACGAAATAACTTTTTTGAGCCACCCCATATTAAAAAAGGGTGCTGCTGATATGATGTAGAATTACCGCCCAATCTCTGTATCACCAGTTTTGTCAAAAATATTTGAGTATGCCATGCTTCAGCAGATGTTGAAATTTTTAGAAATTCATGAAGTTCATGAGCGACATTCTCAACCTCAACACTTTTGGAATCGTTCTATAACGAAGTACTGAATTTGGTCAACTAGGGCGAAAGCCCAATTGGGATATTTTGTGATCTCAGTCGGGCTTTTGACTGTGTCCAACATAGTATTTCGAGAGACAAGCTTTACAAATATGGGTAATAGGGGTAAAGCGTACGAATGGTTATCCATGTACCTATATGACAGGTTACAATCCGTGAAAATTATTGATAAAGGGAACACATATATGTCTGACCTTATGGTAAATGCACAAGGAGTTCCGCAGGGATCCATACTTGGACCTCTGTTGTTTATGTATATTAATGAGTTACCTTCTGTTATACCAGAGTCATTTACCACTCTCTATGCAGATGATTCAACAATTCTGTTTAGTGATGAAGACCCAAACATTTTGAAGGCCAAAATTATGAATGCTCTATTGAAATTTTCTGCCTGATCCAGTGATCAATCCTTGTTATTTAATACACCTAAAACTAATTTCATCTCATTTCATCCTCGCCAAGAAACTTTCTCCCCTAACTTCGATATATTGGTTAACAACTGAAACATAACAAAAACAGAAAATGTGAGATTTCTTTGAGTATTCTTCGATTCAGATTTGTCCTTTAAAACTCACTGTTTAAACTTATCAAAGTTGTTGAATTCTAAATGTCTTCAAATCAGAAATTTAAGGAAAACACTCAATGTACATCATATTCGTTTACTTTATTTCAGTGAAATGCAATCTAGGATTAGTTATGGGATTTGTATTTGGGGGAGCTCCCCTCATGATAATAATGTTTTTCTGTCACAGAAGAGAATTCTAAGGTGTATTTCAAATATTTCATTTGTAAACTCCTGTCGTCCTGTTTTTATCAACCTGAGAATTTTAACTGTGTATGGCGTTTATATATTGGATTTAATCACATCGGTTCATAGAAATAGGAATTGTTATTTGAGGAATAGTGATATTCATGCTCATGACACAAGATATAAATCAGACTTCTCTATACCCTACCATCGTAAAGAAATATGTAAAAAATCACATGTAGTAATGGGAATTGAACTTTATAACAGGCTTCCTCAATATCTTGAAGATATTGCCTTAACACATGAATTTAAAATGAAAA
Source organism: Gastrophysa polygoni (assembly GCA_963576655.1). Lineage (NCBI taxonomy): Eukaryota > Metazoa > Arthropoda > Insecta > Coleoptera > Chrysomelidae > Gastrophysa > Gastrophysa polygoni. The sequence continues at coordinate 2,524,833 of OY755092.1, forward strand.
TAAAGAACTATCTTATTGACATGTATCCATATTCGGTTGAAGAATATTTCGAATACACATTGAATCATGTCTAAGCTACAACACACACTTTGCCTGATTCAATTATATATTTTTTATTTTTTTTTATTTATTGATGAAAGAAATCATTTGTATGGATTGAAGAATGTGAAATGGCTTCTTGAAAACTAATAAATTTAATCATATCAGAACCTATACTTCGTATTCCAGATCCAAGACTGAATTATGAATTATGCACAGATGCATCTTATTACGGATGTAGAGCCATACTATATCAACGAGATATCAACGAAAGAAAAAAATCGCCAATTGAGAGTTATATCCTATTACTCATATACCTTTTCGAAAAGTGAGCAGAATTATTCAGTGACCGAAAAAGAATGTTTGGCTGTCCTGAAAGCGATGAAATATTTCAGAACTTATTTGGAAGGAAGAACATTTAAAGTGCATACCGATCATCGAGCGCCTACTCAACTTTTGACAACTGGTAATTTGAGAGATAGACTGGCGAGATGGCAAATTTTCTTATTAAGTTTGGACATGATCATCAATCATAAATCCGGCAAAGAACAACAAGATGCAGATGTGATCTCTAGATTATGTATAGCAACTCCAGCGAATTTATGTCAACATTTTGGTGCAATTTAAATATTGAAGATTTGGAAATGACGCAAGATGGTAGATATCAAGTGAAAACCAAAGAGATGAAGAATGAAATCCTATCACTGTATCACGACGAACCAGAGAGTAAGAGGTTCTACTGGAAAGGACAAAGTGAAGATGTCAAATATTACATTAATACATGTGATATTTGTCAAAACGTTGAATTTAAGTATTTGCCTGAGCCTAACTACATTCATTTGACAGCATGTGCTGAAGTTCCATATGAAACGATTCATCTTGATTTTGCAGAATCGAATAAGTCAGATCTCAACAGAAAAACTCAGTATTTTTTTATTGTATTCCGGCGAAGGCAATGAAAGAAAATGGTACCGCATTGGTGGATTTCTTTAGTAGTTTTCCTTTCTCAGACAAAATAAAAAATATTGTAACTGATTGTGGACGATCTTTCACATCTGGAGTATTTAAGGAATGGGCTTTATCTGCAGGTATAAATTTGAAACATACGACTCCATATCATCCTGGTGGTAATGGATTAGCAGAAAGATCAGTGAGGACCTTGAAGACGTTCATGAAATGTTATCCAAATTATAGAGGTGAGTGGAAAAATTGTTTAGAGGCAGTGGCTCGTCACCACAATTATTCACACAATGAATATTTAGGTTGTTCACCAAACTTCAAATTATATGGAAGATCTACAATCCTACAGGCAGATAAGAAGTTTGGAATGGAATTTAAAGTAAATGAAAAGTTGAAAACACCTGAAGAGCAGTTAAAATATAAGAAAAGGATTCAAGTTCAAGCAAACAAAAATCGAAAGTTAATGCCACCGAAACTAAAAATTTGAGATTGGGTTCTTACAAATAATTAACGTATTGGTAAAGATTTTGCTGTAAGAGGGCCTCTCAAAATAACTAAGATAAGAGAAAATAGTGGAGTTTTGGCATATATTCATTTCCTGAATGACGATTCCAAAGAAAAAACTGCTCATATTCCAAATATCAGAAAGTATCATCACAGGAGTGATGCTGATTGCTGTGGTAACAGAATTATTATGATATGTATGTGATTGATGTCGGATTGAAAAGAAGTAATTTCGTGAGAACAAGATATTTTATTACAACTAACATTCATGGAATGAAGGCATAGAAATACGTATATCAGAAAAAATTGAAAAATCTGGGCCCAAAAAACTACAACCTCTTTTGATCTTTCCTGGATCCAAATAAAAATCTTTTACATGTGTGTAGATACTCTGAAATGTTATGTACAAAAATCAAAAACACTGTGGCCACATACAGATGACAATCTCTCTCAACTGGGAAAGAAACACATCATAATGCTTATTTCCAAACATTGAGTAGATGGGTTAAAAATACCTTGGTAGGAGTGTGAGTAGATATTTCAACGTTCTCAACTCATAGTACTCGACACGCTGCAACTTTTGCAGCTTCAAGAGCAGATGTAAATATTGAAGTAATTAGGCAGACCGCTGGGTGGATCAAAACCTTTGTCGAATCAAAGACATGAATTTGCAAGAGCCTTAATGAAGAATCGTTGAATAGTTATTCGTTTTACTATAACACATAATTCTTTCTGCAAATTCGTTCCAATTTCATGCAAAATCCAAATAATTGAATTCACTCTATTGTTGTAGAATGTACCTTACTCGACCGTATGGATATTTGTTGATATATACATATAATGACACATCGGGAGAGTTAGGTGAATGTCTGACGGTGATTCACTGGTGAGCGAACATCGGAATAAAATAGTCGTGAGCGTTCCCATGGGAATCGCTGACCGTGCAAGACTCTGAGATGCCTTCCAGTTCCAGTTCCAAGAAGATGATGCGCCAGCATTTTCAAATTTGAGAAATTCTCACATTTTGTTCAGATTTATTCCAACTTTCATATTATTCACATCGACTTAGTGATGAAATATCGTTTTTAAAAGGAGACTTTGAGTTTCGGAAGTTGTAATTGGCGCAGTTGATAGGATATTCGTGGACCTTTTTCGTTTCAACGAATTGACTGAATATTCGGACCATTGTTGAATTTGTTTCGTGGAGGTGGTTGTGAAGGAGCGGCTCTTCGACATTCAAGACACCCAGTCCATCGCGGACCCTTGGCTACCCTCAACAGGCAAAATCATCGGAGATTGGAACAAAAATCGTCCGATCTCGCAAAGAAGTCATCTGGGGAATTCAAAATCAAGGAACCAGCTGTCTGCCTTATAATATCAATTTGAGTAAGCAAACCGGATGTCAATTGAGAATTTATCGGATATTTTACAAAATTCGAATTTGAGTACCGAAAACTCTTCAACAGACTCCCCAGTTTTTTCGCATAACGCTAGTAGAACAGAATGTTTCGAATTGGCAGGAGCTTAAAGAAACATTAACACGAAATGTAATGTAATGTAATGTAAGAAAGTGGGCGGTCTGAGACCTGACGCACTTAGGTCACCTCTTCGGGCCCATTGTGCACCCACAACTCCTGGGATCGCAAGTCAGCCATGAAGAAGGCCAATTTCACGGGCGAAAGATACCATTTTCCTTGGCCGAATCTTTTTCACATCCTCTGGGTTCAGGATGCTGCCCCCAAGATGTATTTCCCTTGCTGCTGCCACCGCCGGGCATTCAGTGAGGATGTGAGTAGAAGTCTCTTCGTTCTCAAGGCACCATCTACATTCAGGATCTTCTACAATTCCGATCGTGTTGAGATGTTTGTTCAAGGGGCAGTGCCCTGTCAGGAGCCCCACCACCAATTTTAGCTCTCTCCTGTCAAATCCAGGAGTGCATTTGTCTGACTTCGTGACGGATTTCCTATGTGATGTCTGGACTGCCTCATTCCTGGAGCCTCCGCCCAGCTATTCTGAAATCTCTTCATCAGGATTCCCGCCATTCTAGAATTGCTTCAGGATCGAGTATTGGCTCTGGGCCAATCACTGAGCACTCCGCACCCTTCCTGGCCAGACTGTCGGCCATTTCATTACCAGGTACCCCTGAGTGACCAGGGACCCACAGGAGACAGACCTCATTCGTCGCTGACAGCCTTTGTAGGCTGTCTATGCATTCTGACAACAGGGAGGAGGTCACTCTGTATGAAATCAGTGCCTTGATCGCTGCCTGGCTGTCAGTGCATATAGTAATTTGCCGGCCATGATAGCCCCTTTCTATGTTCTCTTGAACACATGCAAGTATTGCCAGCGGCGGTAGTGGCAGCCCCCCAGGCCCCACAGCCCCCCAGGCCATCCCAGCCCAAGCCAATATCAGGCCTCCAGGTTCCGTACCTAGTGAGACCGTGTGCATTGCTGGATTTCGGTCGCCTCGACAGCGATTACCAAGTCCAAGCGCGCATCGTCGATATCGGCGGTCAGGCGGCCATGCCAGCAGCGGTTTACCAACAACTGCTACAGTTGACAACCGTGGAGCTTCCGATCACTGAGAATCAGTTTACTCGTATGTGGCGAACCATACTTCTGAAACGATGTCAAGACATCTTTGAGATGCAAACCGCACAGCGAGCTGAGAACTTCGTGCACCTAGCACGCGTACTGACAGTCCCCGCCCCCCTTGGTGATATACTACACTCCCTTGGCGCTTATCAGAGCGCAGCGCGTGGTGTTCGCTATCAAGTGAACCCTCCCGCACGGCCAGCCCAACCTCCAGATTGGTGAGCCATTGATAACAACATCCTTCAAGGATGGATTACGATGATGGGCCGCATGTCACACAAGTTTGTGATGAGAGAATACCCTTCTCAATCAGAGTGGAAGGATCGACCTATGCTGCTCACAGCAAGAGAGGTCGATCAGGACATAGGCCAAGTTAAGGCCTACACTAATGAGCCTTAGCCTAGTGATGGCTTGATTCGGCTCGTTAATGACGAATTGTTTGTTGCCGATGACATAACATTCGCCCAATGTCATTTAATTATGACAGAGCGCTTACATATCACCTCAGTTAGAGGAGAATATGTACAGAGCTACGTGACAGATAGTCGCGCATAGTTCATTTTAATTTTATTTTACCTATTCATTTGTTGTTCATGGTAGTGAGACTACTTATTTCTACTTTGTTACTTCTGTTACAGCGTTTATTCTCCTAGGAGAGGTTAATTTTACAAGAAATTATTCGAAAAAAGAAAAAAAGATGTTTTAATCATTTTGTTACTCTTGGTTTCCCAGCCACAGGACGTCATGATTTTCTTATTTTTGTTTAGAATAATCTTTTCTTTGTTGTCCTAGGGTTGATTGCATAATGAATATTTGCACACACTGCATCAACGAGGGAAATGGTTGACTGCTGAAAATTCAATTGAAAAAAAATACATTGGTTTTGATAAAAACCGAATTGTATCCTCTACTAAAATGGCATCTAGGCCGTATTGTCGATTTACATCCGGGTGAAGATGGGGTCGTACGCGTAGCTACTGTACGAACGAAAAATGGTGTATTCAAGATACCTTTGGTGAAGCTATGTCCTTTACCGAACGTTCAAACCGAATCGGAAAACTCTTTAGTTGTATATCATTAGTTTGATAAATATTTATATGAATATGCAGAAATGCTTATTTTATGCAGAATTTTGTTATTTTATTTTATTTGAATTTGGCGCGTAATCACTAAAGCGTTGAATTGGTACAGTATCCTAGAGTGGGAGAAAATATTTGCGCATAAAAATGAAATGGGAGACGGGAAGAGATACCATTATTGCTGCTGTGTGCTTTTCGCTAAAACTCACTTGTGTGCGCGGTTGACGATAATTGGCGATAATCAAGTAACGGAAGATTTCGCCTCTGAGAGGAAACGCACATGCAACGCTACCCGCTTTAGTGAAGCCGCTTTGAGACAACTTCACGGTTTTCCGCCTTTTCGCATGTTCAGGAACTTCAAGATCAGGTGAGTGCCTTTTCAACGCTCCGCTATATTTACAGTCCACTCATTACGCAAACATTATATGGTCCTGCGAGCCAAAATTCTATCAAGATCTGTATAAAATAAGTTTTTCATGCATACGTTTAATTTTGATATCCATTCATTTCAAATACCGTGATTCTTTGAAGTTCTATAAATTCAAGGTCACTCGAATACACACATTTGTTTTCTATCAGTTTCTTCATGAATCGAGTTTTTTGTATTTTGTATTGCTGAAGCACAGTCCGTGTGGTGCAGATAGGCGACGATTTCACCAATTATAAGGGGTATTTATCTGGGATAAATCAAATTCAATCTATTATATATCTTAGTACTTTCCTACTCATTACGACATGATAGCAAAACTGAAAATTCACAAATCTCTTCGGCAAGTCTGTGTCAATCAGATTCTGGAAATGAAGGAATTTGCGAATAACGCTATTGATGATGAAACGCTTCGCGATCAATTCGAAAAGATGTACGAACCATTGAGTAGGATTGCTGAAGAATTTAGAGAAAATCACCAAGGTTTATTAGTTCTTGATAAAGATGAAGAATTTGATGCAGAGGAAATGGTTAGAAAATCGTTTGATTTCAATTTATCATTTATTCGTGCACTACATCGACAATTATTTGAAAAGAATGTAAATAGATCTACCAACGCAGGTTCAGTTTCAGTTCAGTTTCTGTTGAAAAATAATGAAAGTTATTTTGTAATCATTGAAGGCCCTCGGAACATTATACAGGGTGTCTCACGGTCGATGGCACCTTAGACATACCGAAAACAGATCATTCTGAAAATTTTGTCATTTCAGTAATCGCTTGATCTAACGATTTAAAATATATCCAGTGATTCAACGTTGCCGGTTAGGCCATAAAATCATCTTTGATATTTCAAATCCTGTATATTATTGAATTTTTTGATTCGTAATTACTATCTAAAACTTTCTGTCTGACACTTCACTATACCAATCTCTAATGGTTTTCAATTTGATAATTATTATTTTCAATATTTTTTGTTCACAGCATAGCTCTAATTTAAGTACCTATATTACTATCGGATATGAAATCAAGTTTTTGTCAGAAAATCGGAATTTGGCATATTTATCGCAGATAACGGTGAAATAATTCATTCACAACGAAAAGAAATAGTACATTGTCTGCCATTATAAAATACATGAAAATACTACAGAATACTTCTAGATAAAACATTATTAAGAACCTACAGTAAATAGACGATACACTGGATGAGTATATGTACATCACATTGCCAAAAAGTAATCTTTTACTCTCTTTTTTGGAAAATTTACTGAGAGACTTTCATTGATGTCCCTCGGAAGACTGTTGAAGATACCAATTCCTTTATGGAATACAGAATTGTATGTACTAGTTTTTCTACATCTTTCAATTCGCAGGTTATTTCTATTTCTAGTACCATAATTATGTATGTCAGTATTATAAATTAATTCATTATGCAGATATACTGGCGCCAGTCCAGTTTTAATTCTGAGAATAAATATGATCAAATGATACTGAAAAAGCTTCTTTAGTGGCAGCCATTGAAGTGTCTCCAACATAAGTGCTACTGGAGTCAATCTTGAGCGATGTAAAATTATTCGCATGGCACGATTCTGCATTTTTTAAGTCTATTCGTTTCGTTAATATTGAGATAATATAAAATTGTCGAACAAAAATTAAAATGGGGTAAGATAATGGTATTGTATATTATAAATTTTAACCACTGACTGAGATACAGAGAACACCTTCTCAAATAGTTTACTTTGTATGCTACTGTTTTGAAAACTCTATTAGCATGCTCTTTAAATTTCAATCGAGTGTCAATAGTTACACCCAGATAAACAAATTTTTCAACATTTTTCTATATCTCTGTTGTTTAACCGTACACGTATGTTCTCATAAGTAGTGTTTTTATTTTTTCCCAAAAGCATCCATTTTGTTTTATTCACATCGACTTTCAATAACATAACAATGACATCAACGCATTTCTTCACATCTCCACTACTACTGAAGTATAGCAGAGTGTCGTCAGCGAATAAGTGAATTTTACATTCTCCTGCGATGGTTACTATGTCATTCAAATATATCGAAAATAACAATGGTCCTAAAATGGACCCTAGAGGCACACCTATGCCATTTCGCAATTTAGCTCAAAACGAAGCACAAAAAAATACAAGTTTCTATCAACTTTTTTTTTTATTTTTCCTATTTCTATCGCCTAGTTAATTAAAAATTAAAAAACACATTGTTAATAACAATGATTAACATTTTCACACGAAGAAAAATGGTGATGTCAAAACAAGTCCAATTAAATAAAATAATTCATATTTACCATCATCTATGGTATGGGCCCCTATTAAGTCCAATAAAATTTTGTCACTTTCTGCTGACACATAATTGCCTCTTAATTTTATCAGCTTCGTTATTGAAATCTCCCAACAGTTCATCAGTTTTTCTGCCTTATTCGGAAAAATCTTTTCGAAATCTCTCTCAATCTGAAAGGAAAGTAAAACATTTCTCAGTTCGCTCATCTACTGGATCGCACGAAAGGGATTTCCCATTATGTTTGTGGAAAATCATGCTTAAGTACCTGGGGTGGATAGGAAGAGAAGGTAGGTATTGCATTTTTTTTCAACTTTTGAAGGTTATCAGTTCTTGGGAATACTTTCCTAGGCAAATAATTCCGAAGACTTGCTGATCTATGGATAAACGAATTTTGGTAAAGAAGTTAATTGACAGGTCTCAAGGCTGACAATAGGCTATAGGAGCTGACTGAGCTTGTCGAATTTCTCTGACTGATACCAATGAATAATTTATAATAGGAGAAGATTAAGACTCCATAGAAACTGGATGGAGAATAAGAAGAGATTTCTTATATAGTAAATATTCAACTCACCAATGATATACATATGTTTTCCTTCAGTATGGGAAAGTCACTGTGTTTACGATTGATATTTTGTACTCATTTTGCTCCGTGTTTCGATCGTATTATTGAAATAATATATATATCATGTTTGGAAAGTTGGATCTCCTCGCGAACCAACGTGGCAACGCGGCATATATTAGCTTCGTGCAGATAGTAACGAGACTCTCGTGTGTGATTTTCGAGAAGCCGGTCGGTGTGATTGATTCCCTAAAGGTTTCAAGAAAAACGTAAAACACAATTCAAGGTTTTAGATAATGACACTGGCGCCAGTAGCAGTTTGAGCAGACCAGAATCCATGGAGTCAAGGTGAGTGAGGTTAGATACCGATTTTCCAAACTTTCCGGAAACTTAACAAATTTTCATCATTACTACGAATCATCGTGAACATTTTTGGTCCTTCGAGCCGGATTTTAAAGTCCTGAGAAATACAGTCCAAATGTTTTGGTGATTTTTTAGGTTTTCATTGGGTTTTTACGAAGTTTGTTTCACTGACCTATGGGTTTTTTTACGAAAGTCGTGGTATTTGTGTACGCGGTGCTGCCAGATGTCAAAGTTTAACTGATAACTGAGAATTGTAGTGTGTTGTGTGGAAACCTCGAATTACAGTTAGTTGTGATTTTATAAATAGTCCTGCGTGGAAATTCAAAGTGAATCGTTTCGATATTAAATTTCAAATTAGTGATTTTTTGCGATGTCTGTCACTTTGAGTGATGCTGAGTTGAAAGAGGTACAAAAGTTGACCAATCAACGACATTCCATTTTGTGTCGTGTACGTAAAATATTAGAGTTTGGAATAATAGCAGAACAAGATACTTCAAGACTGCAAGAGTTTGAAATTAGGTATGAAAGTATTGAAGAACTTGTGAGTAAATTTCAGTCTGATCATTTAGAAATAGTGACATACGTCGTTGATGATGATCAGAGAAAAGAGCAGGAACAGATTCAAGAAGAATTTGATGATATGCAGTATACAATCAAAGGAATTTATCGCCAGTTAACAAGTGCGAAGCATAAACCTGATGTTAAATCAAAAACTTCCATGCTAGATGACAAAGTATCAAAAAATGTGAGATTGCCTACTATTGAGAATCCAAAATTTGATGGTGTATTAAAAAATTGGCCAAATTTTTATGATTTGTATAAGAATTGATTCATGAAAATAATGACTTATCGAATATTGAGAAATTTCAATATCTTGTGTCGTGTTTATCAAGGAAGGCTCTAGGAATTGTGAAAAATCTTCCCTTTACAAATGATAACTACAATATTGCGTATGATACACTAGTGAAAAGGTATCAGAATGAACGAATTTTGTTGACTTCTTATTGGAATTCTATTTTTAATGCTCAAAAACTTAGTGGTGAATCGTCTTCCTCCCTCAGAGGATTACTGAATGTCTTTTCTGAAAATATTGCTGCCTTAGATCAATTCAAATGTGATTTGTGGGATTTCACAAAATTCAATTTTTTGATTCAAAAACTTGATCCTGCCATTAAAAGGCGATTTGAATTATCATTCAGTGATAATGGGTCATCCAACATACCAACATATCAAACCTTATATGAGTTTTTGGAATAAACTTGTCGTGCCTTGGAAAATAATGTGGTTTCTTCAAGTCATAACCATGGAATGACTCAGAATACTCCACCCTCCAAGCGAACTAATCAGTATTTACAAAATAAATCATTTTCTGCCTCCTCCTTTTTCACTAAGTCAGAGCCAATTTCTAGGTGTATGTTGTGTAAGAAGGGTCATTCTATTGTAAAATGTGATAAGTTTTTGGAAATGTCTCCCCATCAGCGTCATGATTTTATTGTGAACGAGCGTGCCTGTTTTCGTTGTCTTTCATCCAATCATTTTTCTCAACTGTGTAGATCAAAATCAACTTGTGGAGTTTGTCAGAAAAGTCACCATGTGTTGTTGCATTTTCCCGTCACAAATTCTTCAAATACTGATGGCATCTCACCTCAATCTCAGTCTTCAAATATAGATGATCGAGTGAATGTGTTAGCAAATGTGTTGCCTGTTCAAAAGGCTATATTATTCTCTACTGCAATAGTGTGTGTGAAAGATTCATGTGGACATTTCATAAAATGTCGAGCTCTATTGGATAGTGCGAGTGGTGCAAATTTTATTAGTGAAAGATTTGCAGTACTTCTTAATCTGAAAAGAAGTTCTCATCAAGTCCCAATTCAAGGATTGAATCAAATGTCAACTGTCTCGAGATTAGGAGTTGTGTCCTGTTTGATAAAACCTCATTTTCAAGCAACTCCAGAATTTAGTGGTGAATTTGTTGTGGTGAAGAGTGTTTGTGGAAATATCCCCACTACTCGTGTGTGTGGTGCTGAGTGGGAGCATATTCAAGGTCTTCTATTAGCTGATCCTTATTATGGTGATCCTAATGAGATAGACATCTTGCTTGGTGCAGAAATGTATGCACAAAGTTTGGAGAATGGCTTGAGAGTGGGAAAATGTGGTGAACCTCAAGCTATAAAAACATTTTTTGGTTGGGTGCTAATGGGTGGTGTGAAGTGAAGAAATATTTGTGAAATCGCATGCCAGGGACCAGAGTGGGAGGTATATTGTGCAACTGCCTTTCAAAAATGATAGTGGTGAGTTAGGAGAGTCTTATAGTGTAGCCTTACGTCGTTTTCTGTCGCTTGAGTCTCGTTTAAAAAAGAACCCAGAATTATATCAGAACTATTCAGAATTCATGAAGGACTATATTGAATCTGGTCACATGTCACAATCAAAATGTTACAATAAAAGACCTCACGAAATTTACTATATTCCACATCACTGTGTGCTAAAGCCTGAGAGTAGCACAACCAAATTGAGGGTAGTGTTTGACGGCTCGGCAAAGACGTCAAATGGTGTATCTTTAAATGATAAACTGCTTGTTGGTCCTACATTGCAATTGAACATCGCAACAATTCTACTGAATTTTCGTGTTCATAAAGTTGTTTTTATGGCGGATGTACGCCAGATGTATCGTCAGATACTTGTGGTAGATAAGCATAGAGATTTTCAGCGTATTCTGTGGCGATTTTCTGAGTCAGAAGATATCTCAGAATACCGTCTAAACACTGTAACGTATGGATTAGGACCAAGTCCGTACTTGGCAATAAGAACTTTATTTCAGTTAGCAGATGATGAAGGTGACAGTCATCCTTTGGCTGCCGAAGTGTTAAGATCGAGTATTTATGTGGATGATATAGTGGGTGGTGCACAATCTGTGGAGCAGGTTTGTGAGATTCAAAAGGATCTGATTGATTTACTTGGTAAAGGTGGATTCCTCTTGCGTAAATCGGCAAGTAACCGTGCTGAAGTTTTATCTTCGGTTCCTGCTGCTCATCAACAGCCGTGTTTGTTCGAAAGTGAAGATAAATCTTTCTTGAAGGTGAAGGCTTACAGTGGTGTCCCAAGAGTGATTGCTTTTGGTATAGGGTAGTTCCTCTAGATAAACCTGGTACCAAAAGAAATGTATTGTCAGAGTTAGCTAGGATATATGATCCTTTAGGCTTATTAGCCCCACTGACTCTGTTTGCAAAGCATTTGATGCAGTGTACCTGGAAATTGGGATTGGGGTGGGATGATGATTCACCTGTGGATCTTATGACAAAATGGTCTAGCTATAGAAATCAACTTCCATGTGTTAGCGATATTATGGTGAAGGTCTCTCTTGTGTGTGCTAAATCTAAGGTTAGTCCATTGAAATCATTATCAATTCCCCGTCTAGAGCTATGTGGTGCGGTATTACTCGCTGATCTTATGAAGTATGTCCTACAAACGTACAAAAATAAGATCAAATATGATGAAGTCTATGCTTGGTCCGACTCAACAGTTGTTTTAGATTGGGTTAAGTCCAGTCCTCACAAGTATAAGAGTTTTGTGGCGAACCGTGTCAGTCACATTCAGGATCTTGTTGCACCAAGTATGTGGTCTTATATTAAGGGCGTTGAAAATCCGGCAGACCCAGCTTCGCGAGGACTGCTGCCTGAACAGTTGAAGGGAAATGCCTTATGGTGGGCGGGGCCTACATGGTTATCGTCGCCAGTGGACATTTGTAAAAGATCAGTTGCGATCGACAACACAATTTCTGTTGATGTGTCATGTGAAGAAAGAAAATTAGTTTGTGTAGCAGTGGTGTCGAAATCCGATTGGGTTTCATCGTTATTGAGGAGATTTTCTTCGCTGAGGAAAATTCAAGGAATTGTGGCCTTCTGTGTTCGATTTATTAGCAATCTTAGAGTGGCACGAGAACATCGTGAAAAGGGTGCGTTATCGGAAGTGGAGTTATATAAGGCTTCAACCATAATTGTGAAATCTGTTCAGAAAGATGTTTTCTCCAAGGAAATTCACAATCTACAGAGTGAAGAGAGGTGTTCTAAAACTTTTAGAAAACTAGCCCCCTTTATAGATCAAGGTGGGGTAGTTAGGGTTGGCGGTCGTTTGCGACAGTCGGATCTCACGTTTGATGCCAAACATCCAATGGTGCTTCCTCGATCTCATCGTTTAACAGAGTTAGTTATCCTATCGATACATGAGAATAACTTTTAACTTTTGTCACAATGGGAGAACATCGTGGTGTGAAAAGTGCAAAGGCATATATCTTTTTGTTTGTTGCGCTGTGAAAGCGGTGCACTTAGAGCTTGTATCTAGTTTGTGTTCCGAAGCCTTTCTCGCAGCGTTCCGAAGATTTATAGGAAGAAGAGGTAAATGTTCCGACGTTTATAGTGATTGTGGGACAAATTTTATTGGATATGTGATATCATCTTTCGATAACTTCTGCCTTCTATAAGTGAAAGATGCGTCCCACTGGGTCATCTAAGAACGAAATGACAATGAATCACAAAATGAATAATAAAAAAATAAAAGAAAAGAACAAAAGAAATGTTACCTGCGTATCCATTTTCTTTGTCACTGTTCCTTCCTGGCAAAGTTCCTGCTTCTCTCAAAAAAGTGAGTTTGTTTCTGAATTTATCCACCAATTTGCCCCTGGTAACACCAGCTTTTTTAGTTATTGAATCTCTCTTTTTCGTAGGAGGAAGAAAGTAAGCCTCAGTAATCTCTGATGGAAACAAATCCACAATCTTCTGGCTCAGAAAAGAATATTCAGCGTTTGTTAAGTGTCTATAAATAAATAAAGATTTTCAATGGAAGCTAGACTAGAAGTTTCATTCGTGAGACGAAGTAGGTATAATTGAGAAAATAATATTGAAAAAAATACATCTTTTGAAAATTTCAAATTCAACTTCTAATGAAAATTCATAATACATCTCAATGGTTCCTCAGATGCTGAACGTTGGAATAGAAATATTTCCAGATGATCACCCTGTACTTCAGCCCCTTGTATGTTGAATTGAAGAAGTTACCTACTTCACAATTATAACTGAATTAACGATATGTACTTACATGAACTTTTCATTTAACAAATGTGAAGCAATTATGTCCACCAGATAACTTTGACGAGTGCTGTCGAATGATCCCTTTAGAGAGTACCAACTCAGTAGTGCTTGTCCAACTGCTGTGGCCTGTAGTATAGACTTCAGATTGAAAATTTTCAAGTAAGAATGGATTGTTTTTTCATCCATCTTCAATTTTTTGGCAGTTGGTCCTACAGAATCCTCAAGATCAATTATTATTGGAGTTGAAGAACTACTAGCAACTGGTGTGAAAAAAATGTCATATTTTGACATGTTGTAATTTTTTTTTCAATGGAACACCCTGTATATTATTCCTTGTCTAAAAAGAGCTTCTTCTTGATTCCTAAAATATATAGATGTGGCATATTTCATCCATTCGTTTTCGAAATATAAGCATTCAAATATAATGTATATATAATAAGAAATGTACCTATATTAATGTGCACTAAAACATTGTTAGCCATGCTTAAAAGGCAATAGATAATGACAGGACCTGGAGCCATGTTTGTTGTTCACCTATTAGATGTAAGTTTATATGGATTTATATTTTTTTTTTTCAAAATTTTCAAACAATCCCTATGGGTAGGGTGCAAAAATATACGGGAGAACCGTGTACGTGAAAAAGAGGTTTTTTTCCATGAATGTATGCCTCTTAGGGTACTTTATGATCCCTATAGATTACAATTCTTTGTCAGGCAAAAATTCACCACTAGTACCACATTTTTGAAAATCCGAAAAAAATCATTTTTCAAAAAGTACATAGAGGAATTATTTTCTCATGAATGTAAGCACTATAAAAAGTCACAATATTTCTCCGGGCAAAAATTGAGCCTCATACCCAAAATAATTTTTTTGGTAAGTAAACAAAATCATACCTCCTTCAAAGGTGTTTTATAAACTCCCATATGGTCACCTTACTTTGTCGGGAAAAAATTCACCACGAAGTACCCTACTTTCAAAAATTCAGAAAAAATTATAACATTTTCAAAATATAGTGAATGAGTATTTTCGAGAGTATTTTTTCCCATGAATGTATGCCAAAGGATACTTCATAAACCCTATAATAGGTCATATAGTATTTCCTCCAGCACAAAACTGAGCCCCACTGACCAGGATCTCTGATACTGTCTGTAGGTTAATCGAGGAGGTAGTGTATTTTCATTTTTAGAAATGAGGAGAGGAAATCCCAAAAATATATAGGAAAAAGGATCTCTGATGTTTTGGAAATTAAAAAAACCTACCTATTTCTTTTTGAAAATGAATGTGGATGGAAATATTTTTCCAAGAATGTATGCCTCCGAGGGTATTTCATAACCTGTGACCATATTTTGTCGAAAAAAAAAAACACCCACTCATATTCCCATCAGTTGAAAATTTGAAGAAATTCATATAATTTTTCAAATGTACGTAGGTAATAGATGAATTCTTTTTCATGAATTTAATACTATGCATCTAGGGGTATTTGATAAGCCCTATTATAATAGTCATATTTTGTCGAGCAAAATATAGCCCATTCAAAATGTACCTATGTGGATGGGAGTTTCAAATTTTCAGTGGCATGAGTTTCGAATTTTTGCCAGACAGAGAATAGTATAGTCATCATGGTGAACTACTTTAAGGGTTATAAATAACTGGTTGTCTCGAATTTTCAGAATACCTTTTTGAAATTGAAATTGCTTTTAAAATCAAAGTTTTGTTTACACAATTTTTACATCTACATTGGTAGTACGTAGGTACATTTGCATTTCATAACAAAGGCATAACACTGCTATTTTGTACTTTATACCTTTGCTGGTTTGATTTCTAAAACATAAGTTGGTCTCAAAGTAGGTTATTTCATCAATCTTTGGTTGCCTTCGAAATTGAGAACCCAGATTTTGAGGACAGAGTACCTAGATATAAGTAGATACATACCTAACTACTTGCTTATCTACCTACCACTACACCTCTCGACACCTACGTACTTACCCACCTCACACTGAAAGTTCTCATTTTAGGTTTTTCATACATAAATCCACTCTCTTAAAACCTAGCAGGTATGTATTTTCAAAAAAATGTACCTACCTCTATTATAATAGACACATGAACTGATTTTATAATTTTCATAAAAACGTTGATTTGTGCTAAAAATTATCCATGGTAGGTATTTCAGAAGTTTGGTGTGAAACAGGTGGGACTCCCTTAACTTTCAAGAGTCAAGAGAAGTGTATAGGTATGATAATAGGTTCATCATCTTATATTATTTCCTGCTTAGAAAACATTATTATCACCATTAATTTTACCTTTGAATATGGGGATGTATTCAGCTAATCCCCACTGTCTCAGTAAGTGCGTGACCGTATCAGGCTCTGATGGAGAATCTGAGAAAATTGAGGAACCATCCTCCATAGCTATAAAAAAGTCGGATCGTGAAAATGTGATAATGTTTCAGCAGAAAATAAATAAAATGCATTGGATAAATGTTTATAACTAGATAGAAAACATTTTCGAAACTTCTGTGCTATTCAAGATGTATCTACTACCTTGGGTAATTATAACAGCCATGTGAAGAGCTAACAAACAAATTACCCGCCAACCTATGTTATACATAATATAGTCAAGACAAGGTGGATGGAAGAAATTTTCCTCGAAATTTACCTACCTGATACATGCTCTTGAACATAATGTAAAAATAAACTCACCTGCTTAGTTATTTCACTTTTTGTAGGAGCACTATTATATAGGAATTACCATACACGAAGACGGTATAACCATCACACATTCACACACACATTCGAGTCAGAACGCGTTCGTTCCCTTTGCCTCCTTTGCCCTCAGATAGAAGCCGATCGAATGAAATAAACAAAATAAAAATAGAAGCTGGTGTATTGAGACGCAACGGTATTTGATTGGTGCAATATTTGTCACGATCGCGTCTGTATATTGAAATGAATTTAAATAACTTCTACTCTATTTTTTAGAAACGAGGAGAGAAAATCCCACGAAAAGCTGAAAAAAAGGAAGTGGATAATGGCAATGAATAACTGTTCTGGGATATTTTCATGCGTTTCCAAATGCTTTCGTTCACGAAGCTGGAAGGGAAATAGGTATATCATAAGTAACAATTTACCGAATTCTCAAAAAACACAATTGGCATCCTATAAATTCTACTGTGTTCAACATCTGTGAGAAACTGATCTGCCCCGTAGAGTTGCAGTTTTTGAATGGTTACTTATTGTCAAGACTCAAGGGGACCACCGTTTTCTTGACACTATCATCTGGACAGATGAAGCCAGATTCACATAGAATGGAGTTTTCAATAGACACAATAGTCATTATTGGGCGTCAAAAAATCCCCATGTCGTTCGACAAATGGGTTTCTATGGAAGATGGCAGCTCATTTTATTTTATTTTATTCATTTCATTTAGTAGTACACCATTCAACAGCCGAAGCCAATTACAGAATGGGAAAGATACTTCCAAAGCACAAAAACGCTGATGTGAAGTTAAACCTAGTGTGCAGATTGCACATTACACAGAGATGAATATGAATAATTATGAATAGTGATTACAATGATGAAAATAATAGAAATAATAGTGATGATGCGTATATGAACTGAAAAAAAAAATTTGTGAGAAAAAAGTTCGTACGCATCGTCACCATGAGATTCTTATGCTTGCAAGATAGCTCTTTTAATGTCAATTGGCTTGCACTTGAAAATATCAACGTCATTTTGAATTGACAAATAATCAAGACATATTCTATACAGGGTGTCCCAACGAAAACTTTCCACACGGATTTACTGGGAAATGACAAATTATTTTCGGAAACGCTGAAACGTCGATTTTGATTTCTACACATGTCAGTGATGAATTTGGTCACGCAACTTCATCCCCCTGACAGGGGCGGCTACCCCATTGCGAATCATCATAGGGAACTTGGGTCAAGTGATACATCATCTGAAAGCTCTCTTCATTCTCTATCCAAACGTTCATTATTTTTTCAAAATCGAATGACTGGTACTTGAGATTAGTGTGGTAATAGGTTCAATTTAAATAATCAATATCGTACCTGTTCTTATCGAAATTCAATTTATTAATTGCTCGAAATGAGCCCCTTCTACCTCCATACAATGATAAAGTCTACTTTCGAAATTATTACGATTATTAAATCTCAAAGACGTCCATAAGACGTCTTCAAGACGCCCGTTGTTACAAAATCGGACGTCTTAAAGATGTCTTTATTACGTCCAATCGAACATAAACTGGACGCCCTAAAGACGTTTCCAGACAGCAAAAATACGTCTCAAAGACGTCTTCAAGACGTCGATCCAAGGCGATCTGGACGTTTTCAAGACGTCCACTGAAATCTTGAAGACGTCTATAAGACATAAGCTGGACGTTTCAAAGACGTTTTTTAATGTCCGATACAAGTCCATCATGGACCTTAGTAGAACATGGTCAGGACATTATGAGTAGTTACTTTTGATTTTGAGTATGAAATTAAATACAGTCAACATTTATATATTTTTATTTTCCTTCAACAACTTTCTATCTCCCGCTCTTCTTAGCCATGACTGGATTGAAGATTCCGTTTTTTTCCGGTCACCGAATATATCTGTCTGTTCAGTTGCACCTAGAACAATAAATATACAGATATATATAAACAATGTGATCTCGGTAACCTTAGTAGGTTAAAATATGGCAAAGTTGCACCATTTCATGCTCAACAAAATGCTGCTTTGAAATTGAGAAAATTTCAATCATTTCCGGAGATATCCGGAAAAGAAGGAAAATATGCAAAATCGTCTTTATTTATTTCTGTTTGTTTGAGGATATTTCAAAATGAATGTCACTTCATCATTGTCGTATTTAAAAAATATAGTTGATGATGGCCGATCGAAGAAGAAACGTCGGATTCCAATTTAATAATTCCATTTTGGAGAAGGAGGAAAAGTGACATTCATTTTGAAATATCTCCTCAAATGAACTGAGAAATAAACGATTTTGCATATTTTCCTTGAGATCCCCATGCTTAGCTACGAATTTGTAACACCCTCTATATATATCTTTTGAAATTCCTCATTTCCAATAAGTAAGTAGGTATTGAACCAGTGATATACAATACAAATTGACTCTTCACCATTGGTGATTTTGTTATAATTGAAGATATAACATTGTTTAAATCAGGAAACTAGCAGTTTTGACAAAAAAAAAATTTCTGCTAGACAATTAAATTCAAAAAATTGTCAATTTGAATCATTTTGTATCTTCAATAACAACAGTTACCAATAACCCTCTATATAAACTCACATACATTTACATAATACTTACACAGGATCAGTTATCATCATGTTAGTTTCAAAAAAAGGTTTTTTACATTTCCTTCCTAACAAGCTGAACTTCAATCCCAAATCATTTGTTATTAAGGTATGTAGCACTCGTTTCACGAAATTATAATTATCAGTACCACCAACTTTGGCTAATTCAGTCACCTGAAAAACAATCATCTATTATCTTCAAGAAATAGTCTGATTCGAATACATCAACTGAATTTGTTTTGAATATCTCATAAAAAAATACTATTTACTCTTGTCATATTTCAATGAATTAATTGTTTACAAGAATTACCCAATCATTGAAATTTTCCACATTTCTAAGAATTTCTTCAAACACTGAAAATTCATCTTCATCATTTAATGGGAACTGTAGATTTGGAAATTTATTGAATACAGAGATTGAAGTTGCTGGTGGTGCTCTAAAGTGCCCCTTCACTTCTTCTTTCAGGTTTTTAATTTCTGATAGGATATCTTGAGTAATAGACCTCAACAGGTGATTTTGTTGAATTATGGTCTTAAGATTCTTATCTGAAAAAGAACAGTAGGTATTGAATTTAAATTGTAGATGGGAAAATGAGAATTATTTACCTTTTTCTATACAGGCCTCACATGTAGCTGCTGGACGAAGTGGATGTATTTCCGAAACACTGTAGTCCGCAGAATTTGAAGGAGAATCTGAAACTCAAATATCAACTTTTGATCCACATAATAATCCTCACAGCATAATGAAATTTCGCCTATACAAAAAATGCATTGGCAATAATATAGAAGTAATATACAAGAATACTGGACAGCAATTATTATAGGTCATAATGTGTTTGAATAAAATTTCAATACAAATCATGCTCACTTGGTTAACCTTTCCCTTTTTCTACCTGCATCAGTTTGCTTCCGAAACAGAAAATTTTCTGATCAGGTATTGACAGAATTCATATTTCAAGAATTAAGCCTGGTTTACTATTGTTTCAACTTAATCTATAACTCATTATTTTTAAAATCAAATGTGGCGTCAAAAAATTGAAGCCATGTTCCTAATAAGTAGCATCAGAGCCATCAGAGCATTGAACTTATTTCAAAAATATTTTCAACATCACTCAACTTTTTTTTTCAGGATGGGAGGTGGAGGTATATCATTCCTTTCCATCGAGTCTTCTTCACTGCTAGATGAGAAGACTTTTGTGATGATTCTTTCAATGCATTTTCTCAATCCAAAGTGATAGTAATAATAATGATAAAATTGAGATTATTTCCACTACTTCCCGGCGCCATCACGCTGGTTGAACTTCCGACATCCACGTATGGACAGAATTTGTTTTGCCTTTTGGCACGCATGTAATATTTCTGCAACTGAGCCATTATAATGATCGACTTACCTGAAGTGTTTATTCACTGATTAATTTCACTTTCATAACAGTTTATACCAATAGATTGTTGTTTATCACCAATTTTCAAGTGGTTATGTTATAAACAAACACTGTCTGGCTGGGCATTGCACGGAATACGGAACACAACACAGAGCCGGGTGTCAAATGTCAAGCGTCCGCGAACTGTGATCGCTAATTCAATTATGTCTGTCCCAATCACTCTCGAGTAGAATATGCCCATGAACGAGAAAGGAAAAGTGATAATATGAGTTCATTGCAAATCCAATGTCATGAACAGAACAAATTGACATAAATTTGTTGAATTTCGAATGTTTCATGGTTGGAACAGAAAATAAATGAATTCATGATAATTTCATTGTTCTTATTAAGATACCTATATATACAGGTATTCAATCGACAATAAATCACTCAATATATTTGATCAATGGATTTTCATCGGCGAAGATTAGGAGCCAATAATTTCACCAAAAAAATCAGCAATAGTCATTAATTCTGAATCAAAATTGAATTTAGTGCTACTTTTACGAAAGCTTTGATTTTATTGATAAAATAATAAGACATCTTTAGGACATCCATCTCTGAACGTCTCTGAGACGTGCCTGTGGACCCAATAATTTCACCAAAAACATCACCAATAATCGTTTATTCTGAATCAAAATTGAATATACTGCTTCTTTTACGAAAACTTCGTTTCTACTGATAAACTATTTCTGGACTTCAATAAGACATCTTTAGGACATCCATTTCTGGACGTCTCTGAGACGTCCTACGATAGACGTCTTCGAGACGTCTATTTTATGCCTGTGGACGTTCAGGCATTATATGGACATAAAATGGACGTCTTTAAGACGTCCGGTGCTGTGTGGGTGGAGTTATGCTGCCGCACAATTCGACCACGTAGATCCTCTAGTGACTCTGGCGGAGTGGCAAAAACTTTGCTCTGAGATGCCTCCATAAAAAATAATCCAACGGGTTGAGGTCCGGTGATATAGCTGGCCACTCAATTGGTCCTCGTCGCCCTATCCAATGATTGGTATATCGTTCATCCAGAAAGTTTCTAACCGCTACTGCATAGTGAGGTGTTGCTCCATCTTGTTGAAAATGGAGGTTGTCTGCCGAATAATCTCCATCGTTTTCGATAATATCCGTTATCATGGGATCGATGGCATTCTCAAGAAGATGTAAATACATTTGTCCATTGTATTGTTGTATTCGCGAACAGCGACAACATGACAACAACCTGATACTTTTGGTTGAAAGATCTTCGCAATTAATAGTCCCAGCCTGGCTACTTACTTACTGTTTTGACTAATTTGTTTTCGTTTTTCGTGCGGTGACTGGGTTCCCTGGCCGGATGGGATGTTGCCATTGTCTATCTGTCCACTCATTGAGTCTTAAAATAGTTAATAAATCGAATTTGAATAAGAACAGGTAAGATATTCACTAATTACATTGAACCTGTCAACAACACTAATTTCAATTACCATTCATTCGATTTTGAAAAAATTATACATGTTTGGATAGAGAATGAAGAGAGCTTTCAGATGATTTATCACTCGACTCACGTTCCCTAGGATGATTGGCAAGGGGGTAGCCGCCCCCGTCCGGGGGATGAAGTTGCTCGACTGAATCTATTACTAACATGTGTCCCCCTAGAAATTAAAATCGACCTGTTCTAGCGTTTCCGAATATAATTTGTCATTTCCCAGTAAATCCGGGTGGAAAGTTTTCGTTGGGACAGCCGGTATAGAGGAGAGCGTGTGAGTACATTTGTTTGAGGGAAGGGAAGATAAAATGTATTACTGTTTCTTACAGGTAGCCTGGGAACATGTAAATTTATATGTGCAAGTAAATAAGGACAGTTAATCAGAGATAATATAACCTTTTGCAAAAATAATATGCCTAGGTATTTACGACGATTGTCTAGAGAGTGTACCTGAAATCTCGAAAGTAGCACTTCATGTGGAATGCCTTGGTTTGGATAGATTCCATCACACTTGAAACTAACATACTTCAAGAGACGTCTCTGGATATTCTCCAAATTCATGACATGTATATTGTAACAAGGATTCCACACGACGCTGCAATACTCAAACCTTGATCTCACAAGTGCATTGAAAAGGAGTAGGTGGGTGCTGGTATCTGAAAGCCTTTTCGAATTTCTAATGATGAGGCCGAGAATTTTGAAACCATTTGAGACAAGGGTATTCACGTGATGACTGAATGTGAATGTTTCGACAAAGATGATCCCAAGATCTTTGAATTCTGATATTTTTTGCAAGAAGTGAGTTGTCCTCACACCATGCAGACAATTCTTGGATATCTTTCTGTAGAATGCTGCAATCGTTCAGGTTGGATATCTTACGATTTAACTTGCAATCATCTGCATATAGAAGAATTTCGGAGTCTAAGCCAAGGCAAATGTCATTTATAAACGTAACGAATAGCAAAGGACCCAATACGGGTCCCTCAGGGACTCCAGAGGTAGCGATTATTTCGACAGACTTAAAACCACGGTATTGAACTCTCAAACGCCTCTCGGTTAAATAAGATCTCAGAAATAGTGTAAAGTTGTCGGTCAAACCAACCGAGACGAGTTTTTTGAGAAGTATACCATGGTCAAGCCTGTCAAAAGCTTTCGAAAAATCTATATGAATGACATCAACCTGGGAGGACATATCCAAAGCATTTGCTATATATTGAGTGATGCATGCAAGATTACTTGTGGTCGAGCGACCCTTTACAAATCCATGCTGATTATCCACAAGCTGACATCTCACATGTGCATATATAATATCATATAGGACCATCTCGAAGAGTTTACTGAAATTGCATAGCATAATGATTGGTCTATAATTCTCAATCATGTGTTTGTCTCCCTTTTTGAAGACAGGACATATTTTTCTATCCTTCCAAACATCTGGAAAACAGAGGGTCGTGAGCGCTTGATTGAAAATGATGGACTAGATTGGAATTGATGTATTATGTGCCATAAGAAATGATTCAGTTTTTTATACCGAATTTTATGATTGTAATTTGAATGCAACAAATAATGGAGATATACTGATAACTCTCGTTCAGTAGGTGAGGTTTTAACTGAAATCTTCGAAGACCGATGGATTGGTTATAATGGACCTTTTCATTGGCCTCCTAGAACACCAGACGGTAATCCAGTGGACTATTTAGTGTGGTGTTTCATTAAAAATGTGGTTTACTCCACTTCAGTAACAACAGTAGAAGATATGAAATTGAGAGTAGGGACTGCTTTCGATAGCTTAACTCCTGAATCAATTAGAACCGCTTCACACGAACATATTTTGAAGAGATGACATGTTTGTCTGAGTAGAGGTGCAGACGTGTTCGAATATATTTTGAAATATGCCGATGGATGAACTTATTTCTACTTCGTGAATTTTCTATAGGATTCAGCAAAAAATGAATATTTCCCAGCTACATTCACACTTGGAAATTGACAAAAACTAGTCATTATTAGAACATTAGAAATTTCTGAAAGTAAATTCACGATTGAGTACCAATTTTAAGTTTCTTATTAGCTGATGATTTCTGTAATAAGACCTATTCCTTCCATTCAATCTCCCAAGAACTATAATTTTGGCTTTTTCAAAGATAATAACATCATATATATGAAGGCCAGTCCCAATGTATAATATACAGGGTAACTCACGGTCGATGGTACGTTAGACGTTTATGGAGAACGCAACGCAGGATTTTTCTGAAAATTTCGCATCTTACATTTTATCACCTGTTCAATCGATCTCGAATATTTTCGAAATTGCGACGTTGCCGTTTCTATCAGAAAGTCCTAGCAACTTCATTTTTTTAAATGGAACATCTCTATCGGTTTTCAAGATAAAAAAAAATGTTTTAAATATGATCCAAAACATATCCCTAATTGAACTTATGTAAATCAGGGCTCTCGAATCATAAAGAGTTGATATTTTAGTGGTGGTTTGGACAGGCTTGATGTATTCAATTCACACCGAGAAGTCGCCTCCATATCATACAGGGCGTGCTGAAATTATTATTATATCCGTTGTTCATGAAAGAGGTTCAAGATGACATAGCATGTCCTTATACCTAAATCATCAAGTTATCTCAATAAAGCCGCTTTTTGTGAAAAATATAATTTTATGAAAAAGTTAATTTCAGATAGCCATGGAAATATCAAACTCATGACAGTTCGGTGACATTAATGAGTAATTCAATAATTGTTATTGACAGTGTTTCAAAAAATCTCCCAGAATGAACGCGAATATCGATTATTCAAACGAAGTTCTTATGAAGTTATTTATTATACACGGATAATGTGATCAAATCATTGCCAGAACTTGCAGAAAATTCAACCAAATGTATCCTGAATTGACACCAATGAACGAGAGGTAGTTTGTAAGATTACAAAATGATTTCATCAACTATGGCTCAAAGTTAAAAGCGCCTCCAACATTACCAAATCCTGTTACTTCGAATGAAGACAATATTTTTGACGTTTTGGCATATTTTCATGCATATCCAAAAGCGTCCATTCTTAGTGCAGAAAAAGATTTGGGTGTATCACATGCTTCAGTACAAAGGATTTCGGGAAATCACATAATGCATCCGTATAAATTCAGTAAAGTTCAAGCTCTCAATCCAGAAGACTTCGAGCGGAGAGTGCATTTTTGCGAAGCCCTTTTAATGCACACCCAGGAGGATCCGAAATTTTTGTCGAAAATAATTTGGAGCGACGAATCAAAATTCACGAGGGATGGGATTTTCAATAGAAGAAATAAGCATTTTTGGAATGATCATAATCCTTATATAACAAAAGAAATGGATTTGCAAGTAAAATTTGACCTAAATGTTTTCTGTATTTTGAAAAATAATAGAATCAGCTTCTTCATTTACGATGGCACATCGAATGCAGAGAGATATATTCGAATATTGAGGAATATAGGAATTCATGGTTCCAACTGGACGGGGCGACAGCTCATTCAACTCAGGAAGTTTGCAGGAAACTTCACGAAATGTTCGAGGATCGTTGGTTTGGCCGTTTAGGTCCTTGGGACTGGCCACCGAGATCATCTGATCTCACTCCGCTCGACTTTTTTTTATGGGGTGTTTCAAAAGAAAGGGTGTACCAAAGTGCCTACCAAAGAAGAACTGCGACGGCGAATAGTGCGGTGTATTGAAGATTTGGATCCTCATGAAATTCAAAAGGCAACCACGAGAAGCATATTCTAAAATAATTAGAATGTAATGGACAACATTTCGAACATTTATTGTGAAAATGTGATATTTTGTTTATACTTTTGTTACTTTCGTTCCTCATAATTCTGTTATTTTCTGTACTTTCACTGTGAATTTAGCTTTTTACCTAGAAATGCCAGATAAGCTGATTTCTGATAGAGTTGTTGGAAACTTTGAGCCATAGTTGATGGAATTATTTTGTAATCTTACAAACTACCTCTTGTTCATTGGTGTCAATTCAGGATACATTTGGTTGAATTTTCTGCAAGTTCTGGCAATGATTTGATCACATTATCCGTGTATAATAAATAACTTCATAAGAACTTCGTTTGAATAATTCATATTCGCGTTCATTCTGGGAGATTTTTTGAAACACTGTCGATAACAATTACTGAATTACTCATTATGTCACCGAACTGTCATGAGTTTGATATTTCCATGGCTATCTGATATAAACTTTTTCATAAAATTATATTTTTCACAAAAAGCGGCTTTATTGAGAAAACTTGATGATTTGGGTATAGGGTAATTCTATGTCATCTTGTAGCATTTTTATTCGTCTTTCAATTTATTGAGGAAAAAACATTGGGTACCGTTTGAAAAAATGTACTTTTGACCACTTGTATGAACAACGGATATAATGATAATTTCAGCACGCCCTGTATGATATGGAGGCGACTTCTCGGTGTGAATTGAATACATCAAGCCTGTCCAAACCACCATTAAAATATCAACTCTTTATGATTCGAGAACCCTGATTTACATAAGTTCAATTAGGGATATGTTTTGGATCATATTCAACACAAACTATTTTTTATCTTGAAAACCGATAGAGATAGGTAAAGGGATTTATTAACAAAATAGTATTGTAGTGAAAAGGCAATTCTAAAAATTTGTTAATATACGGGGTGTTCCATTTAAAAAAATGAAGTTGATAAAACTTTTTGATAGAAACGGCAACGTCGCAATTTAGAAAATATTTCAGATCGATAGAACGGGTGATAAAATGTAAGATGCGAAATTTTCAGAAAAATCCTGCGTTGCGTTCTCCATAAACGTCTAACCGTGAGTTACCCTGTATATAATGAATTATTTCGTATGAAATTTGTCCATAATTAGTATTTTAGGAAAATTAATACAAATAGTGTTTCATTGCCCTCAATTAGATTTTTCAGTTTTTTTCTCATATGCAATTGTCAGAACCAAAACTCATAATATTCTCAGGATATATATCACTTCAAGGATTTCATTTTCACATTCTATATTCCTCATTCTCATATTTCGTTGTTCTAAAGAATTGTCTAGAAACTTTGGACTTTCCCTCGTAAAATTGTTTCTGCTTGAGAGTCAACTATTTGAATACCCCCTAAAGAACTGGCGGCGTCCAGCGAATTCCTTTCCGCGCAGCTTGTCACTCATTCTACCTCCTCTCATAGATAGATAGATAGATAGATAGATAATTTATTTCTTTGTTTAAAATATACAAAGTATAAAAGTATATTACACATTGCCATATATAACAAAGAAAACGTCACAAAACAGAATAGAATGTTACATAAATTAGTCACTATAATAATAATAAAAAAAAATAAATACATGTGTATATAGAACACAACAACGAATATGAGTTAAAATACCACTAGTTGTCAGCGAGCGAAACACTTAGTGATCCACTAAACTCGTTTATCTTGTAGGGAACCATGTTGACAAGATTTTTCCTGATTTTATTTTTGAAAGAATTCAGTGGTAGTTCCCTCGTTTCACGAGAGAGCAAATTGAAAAGGGGGATACCTATAGATTTACTTTTTTCCAATCTCTTCCTACTAGGCACGATGTTATGTCTGTTGCGGGTGTGGAAGGTGTGAACATTAGAGTGTGTCGTAAAAGTATGTATATTTTTCTTGACATGTATCAAATTTTCATAGATGATTTGAGCAAACAGTGTCATAATGCCGAAATTTTGAAAGAGTGGTTTGCAATGTTCATCATAGTTAACCCTTGCAATGCTACGTACAGCAGCTTTTTGTAATATGAAAACTCTTTGTAAATTTGTGAAACTGGCCTTTCCCCAACTCAGTAATCCATAGCTCATTACCGAGTGGAACATCGCATAGTATGATGTTAGGGCTGCTTCTTGACCAACAGTTGATGCTATGCGCCGAATGGCGTACACAGATCTTGCCAACCTTCCACACAAGTGACTAATATGCGTGTTCCAAGAAAGGAGTGGATCAAGATGTATTCCTAGAAATTTAACTGATTTCGTGTTGGAACCAGTATTGTGGTTTGAAAATGAACAAATCTCTGTTTTAGCAGCATTCAAAAATAGTTCATTGTCATTGAACCACGCTTTGGCATGGGCAGTAGTATGTGCCGAAATTTCATCAATATCTGCACTTTGTTCAACTTGTAGAGAAAAGGACGTGTCATCGGCATATAAGATCGTCATTAAATTACGTTTCTTGCTGAATCCTACAGAAAATTTCGATGAAAAGTATGGAACCAACCATATATCTCGGTAACCAGTCGTTGGATCCTCATGATTTTTTTTACAGAGTGGATTGAATAATTGAAGAATTCGAAAATCTGAAAAGGAACGAGATCTGAAATTCCGTTGAAAAGCCATTGAATAGAAATTCATTAAAACTGAGTGGTGAGGTGGGCGTTTGGAACAAGACACAATGAAGAAAGAGTAGCTCAAAGATATTTTGCACTGATAATAAATTCATTGATACAAGTGTCAAAAAAGGACTCGTGTGGGTGCCACCTAAAGGCTGGTTCATGCAACGTTCATTATAATTACATTTTAATTTTATTATAATTATATTATCACTAAGAAAAACTCCCCGTTCATGCAACACATTAACAGCGCATTAGTGCATGCTTATTGAGACGCTTCAGATTTTTACCATGTGTTATATTTGAAATTCAACGAATTGTGGAATGCATCTGTATGTGTTTAATAATTAATTTTTGTCTTCACAGCGTATTGGACTTTTGTTATCTTCATTGATTATGTCTTTGCTTGTATTGGTTCGGAAGAAAAGGTCACGAAACCGCAGATTTTGTGCGAGGAGAAGTGACAGGAATTCGATTTCATGCTCTATGTCTAGCAAATGACATCCCGGCGCATGCGAATTAGCTGTTTTCACTACGAATATAATGTAATTATAATGCATAGTTGAAAGTTGGCCAACTTCTTAGTGGACTAATGTAATGAAAATGCACTAATGCATTGTATGAACTTGCCGCATCAGTATTAGTGATTCAACTTTTCTTAATCATAATATAATCAAAATGTAATTATAATGAACGTTGCAAGAACCAGCCTTAACTTTATTCCTGGTTCCGTTCCACTCATGATACCTACTATAACTCGTTATAGTATCATGCGTTCCACTCATGAACTTGACATTCTTCGCAACATTCAAGTGTGTTCTTTCTAATCTCAGACTAAACATTGTAAATCACACCGATTTGAACAGAGATAACCGAATCGGACTCTCGAGTGATATCTTGAATAAACTAACTCAAAAGGCATATGGTCAATTTCTCATGATTATAACCAATTTATCCAGCGGCGCTCTCTTATACCTATTCACACCTACCTGAGAAGAAGACTGTCACAGTGAAATATATCGAGAGAGTCATATTTCTACCCACATAATGATAACTCTGATGAGAAAATCACTACACCTCTGTCTGTCTAATATTTTTTTCGATACCTAGATCATATCGATCCCCATTATGGACAATTCGTTTTCCATGATTTTTCGTGACATTATCGAAGTGGCCCTGGAAAATGAATTGTAAATGTTGGGGATGAATCGTCAAAAAAATATTGAGCAGGCAAGTGTATTGATAATTCATCGTGACAGTCTTATTATCTGATGTTGGTGGATATATAGGAAGAGTAGGTATATTTACGTTATAACGTAGGACACTTAATACCTAATATACCTATTCATTAATGATGCGATCAAAATGAAGACTCGAAATTAAGTCAACAATTCATGTACTTTATCCTATTTATCCATTGACATCGAATATCTTAATAGAACAATAATGAATTTTGAACCAAAAAATTTTCTAGATACGCCACTGACCATTCGGTCATTCCGTCGAAAATTTTAGTCTGCCAAGCTCACACCGGTTTCCATGTTCACATTGGCCTTGTTACTCTCGTCTCTCGTTCTTGTTTCTCTCTCCATTACTTCTCTAAGGTGCTGTTATGTTGTTGGTTAGTTTCATCTACATAAATAATTGTACAGCAAGCTGACGACCTATTGTATTGTACCCACGTCTACGATGTTGGATGAGTGGAAGCATGATGTGAAAATGTAAAAGAATCGAAAAAGGAGTGGAGATATTGTTATAAGGAACTTCTAGAGAGCAGCCTCTTGAGCATCGTGGTAAGTATTTGATAAACAATTTTTTTTCTTTTCATTTCAAGGTGAGAAATTACTGGTGATGAAATTATATAGTTATGTTTTCTGAATGATCGACTTTGATTCGTCTGATCTTGAATCAACAAAATGATGTTTTCTGCTGCACCAGCTTACTGCTTCACTTCTCAGGATTAATAAATATTCACTAAGATATCGACTGTATATTTCAGCTGTTAGCCAATCAGCATCCATTTTCTCATTGGTCTCTCTATAGTCAACTTTGCATTTCATGCAGGAAAAATTTGAAGATACTCAGTGTGATAGGAAGTACCAATATATTTATCAATTGTTGAATCTGATGTTTCTATCTAAGACATACAAAATACAAGGTCAACTAAAAGTCAATTTCATGTGGAAGCTCAAGTAATAGAATTCTAACATTCATTTCCATATTCCTTTGTTCCCATATGAATATCTAAATAAATGTTTCATACTCACAATTCAACTATATTTTGAGAGATTATGATTGAGTTGAATCATGAATGGAGCAGCAGATAATGAATCTGCTCTGGTTGATCTGCCAAGTACAAATCCTTCCAATAATAGGTCTGTTTCAAGATTATTCTCGTTCTTGGTAAGAGCTTCATTCTATGTGAGATGTTAAAGTGGTGGAGTTCTTGCTGCTAACATGTTCATCAACCTCGAAATCTCATCACAATATCTATAATGTCTGGTCTAATCTTGAGCAATCACTAGATCTTCTGATTCTTATAGGTACTAAATTCTTCTCTGAGTAATTGGCATGGAATTTCATTTTGAATTCTCTTTTTATATCATTCATATCCTGAATTCACCTAATATCAATCGATCAACATACCTTTGCAGTGGTTATAATGCCGTCTTCTTTGCTTATAGTACACACAAGGATCTGATGGGCTTCTGTTTAATTTCATACTCAACATGGATTTGTCCAAAGTTTGGTTCCACAATTAACCTGATTGGAGCCATGTGAATTCGTGGACTGAATTTTGAGCTACTTATAATTCATTATATTCAGTGAGTATTTCCATGGATATGTCTCCTAAATCAGCAGAGAGATATGCGCTGTTCTGTCGATGTGATATATAGTACAATTTTTTGCACCTAACAATGAAGAAATGCATTGTCATCTCATTATCTTCTATTATATTATTGGCGCATCAGATTGGTTAAATCCAATCACTGGCATCTGTATGTTACTTAATGCTACCATTCTTGCACAATACCTTTGAGCTACACCTCCATTGTATCCGTTCTGAATGCCCACCTCAACACTACTTAGTTTTAATGAATTTCCTATTCAATGGCTTCTCAACTAAATTTCAGATCTTATTCCTTGTCAGATTTTCGAATTCTTCAACTATTGCTTCTTTCCTTCCAGAAAATATTATCTTCTCCACCAAAAGTTCCTTCAAAATTAACTAGATATCTCAACTTTCAATTTGATATTCTTTCTTCGTTACAAGATTGAAAATCCTTTACATTTTCATTCACATCCTATCACTGCATATCCATTTTACATTGTCACCATCATCAATTTTACATTTCATGGGTGAATCTCTATATTTAATACTTGGTTTTATAGCAATCCTTCCTCTAGGCATACCAAGTGAGAAAAAAATTATCATACATAACAACTAATATAACATAATAAATAATGATAGAAATAAAACCATGTTACTTAGTTACTTACATACTTGTTTGCTTTGAAATTCATCAAACAATAGAACATTTTTTTTTTCGCGCCCTCAGTTTTTATTTAATTAGCTAGCTCTGCTAACTATATTGAATTAGCAGAACCACTACTATAAATCGACAATTGATCTTTGAATAACATTGCTGTTGGTTCCAAAAATTGTCAAAGTTCAGTTAAAGTGAAAAAATAGATTATACATTCTTTTCAACTCAAATATTTCAAGCATTTTTCAAAACAACACTGATATTTTGAATTCCAAAGAAGTTTCATGAATAAGTTTTTCTGATATTTCGAACCATTCTACCTTCATGACAAATGGGAAAATAATGAAGATACCTACATAATGAGTAATAAAACAATAATGATAAAACAGCAACAAATCAGATCTGCAAAGGCAGGCTGTAGAGACGTTTATTAGAATTGAAAATTAAATAGATATAGTTTATTCTCAATAAATTGATAACTGGATCACTTTTCAATTGAAGGCTTATTCCGAGGCTTATTCATATAGAATGGTCTATTGCACTTATTCACCCACCTATTCATTGAATGTACATCTGAATTTTGCATTTATGCTTTCACAGAATTCTTTTTTTTTTTCTAAACCAATATCTTTCAAGATATCATATTTCTCATAATAACTGTGCATATGATTTCCAAATAAAAAGGAGGTAGCATGCATTTTTCAATTGATGAAATCATTATCCATTTAAACATTGTCCATATTCCTGCTCAACCAAGAGACTGCTTCTTCAAATTTGGTAATTCTTCTTTCAAATAAATAAATAAAATTTAGTTAATTTGAAGAAAATAAATTAATTTGATTGAATACAATTCAAGGTAATATGGTTTTGTCTCGAATCAATAGGATCAATTAGCTTTCATCAATATTTTATCTATTGGAGATCTCATAATACCCAAGCACACTCTGAGTGATTTCAGTTGCATACCAGATATTAATTTTAGGTTATTTTCGCTAGTTTCTCCATACATTATCAAACCATACTCAATTCTTGGTAATATTGGTGCATGATGTATAGCCAACATAATTTCAGGATCTGTGCCCCAACTTACCCTCGTTAGATACTTAATTATATTTAGAATATAACATTCATTATTTCTATAATATGTTACATCCACGTGAGGTTCCTATCAGAAGTTAGGCCGAAGATTTGAGTTATATTAGAGTATTTGGTGCTGATGTGCCTTCAAAAATACCATACATTTGGATTTTTCTGCTGATATACTCAGACCGTGTTTAGCCAGCAGCTATTCTTCCATTGAATTCAATGCTCTCTAAATATGATGCTTTGGAACTGAAGACGATTTATGAGATTTGTTTAACGCATTTTCGTCAACGTATTGAATGTATGTGCAATGTGGATGAATTGCATCCCATTGATTTGAAGAAAAACGGCTAATCTTCAACTTTGCTGTTTCAAGAGAAGAGAGAGCAAAGTTTCTCAGTATACAATCTCAATCCTGACCATTACCCGCACAATGTAATATGAGTCTGATTATTTCAAAAACAAATTTCTTGTGATGATTCTTCAAATAAGTGAACAGATATGAGCTGTTTTCTTGATTTCTGGAAAATATTGGACATTGGTCATGAGGGATATGTCATTCGACAGGACATTGCCCTCTTAATGTTATGAATGAAGTCAGTTGCAAAAATTAGTTCATTCAATATTCCCAGAATCAGAATAATCAAATACCAAGTCTAGGGAATTAACAGAAAAATGTATTTTTCATTCAGAGGAATCGGGGTCAGCATTTGGATCTGGGATCAACATTTTATATGTTCATTCTTCAGTTTCTTAACTGGGATTTTCTTTCTGAAAAGTTGATGTACCACCTTCATCTAATAACTTACAGACAGTATTTTATATGTTATTTTATTTATTCCAGGTGCAGTCTTTGACTATTCTAGGTTACTTCTTAGCTCTTTTCCTGTAAAAGTGTAATTAATGTCGTTATAATTCTCTATTTGCTTAATTTCTATCGGTTGCCTCTGTGTATCCGGTTGCCAACAATTCTCACGGAACAACTCATTGAATTTTTCATTATCTTTTTTCTGTGAAGCTGTTTCCTCGACAATTAAATGTTTTCGAGAAATGTTAAAAATTATTCCAAACTGCCGATACATTACATTCTCTAGATAGAGTTTCAGTGAATTTCTTGAAAGATTCCATTTTCTTCTAATTCAAAATCATTCTAAATTTCGCTATCTCTGTTTTCGGTTCCAAAAAGTTTCTTCATCAAATGACTCTTTATAAACTTTGAATTTTGCCTTCCTTCTTTTAGTAGTTTCAGAACATTCCTGATCCCACCATGGACGCTTCATTATGTTTCTATATATATATATTATTCATGTTTATTTTAGAGGCGGATATAGATGTCCCAAGATTTATTGTGGTTGCAATGTAACGCTAGTATGTAATTTCTTATCATGTATCAGGTATTCACAACCTCGCGTGAAGATAGTAGTGAATTTATTTTCATCCGAGCTTTGCAGTCGAGATGCTTTTTTTGCAATACGGCTCACAGAAATAGGGATAAGAGAGGTACGAGTGTGTTAATTGGTGTGTAATCATATTTTAGCCATTGCATAGCAGGGTTGTTAATCGGCGATTTGCTAGTGGCTGCATAATTTAGATCGTATCATCCTGACGTTCTGGACTGCGATCCGAATTTTCGTCTCTGGCTGTAATAATCGATTCTCCCCTATCCTGTCGAAGCCTGAGAACCCACTGTACCAGAAGAACCCCTGAGATAAGACGTTTTGTGACATGTTTTTAAGGTCATTGTAGGAGTTGATACTGCACATTTCAATACATTGAGAATACTTGACTCAATGCTTTTTCTAATATTTAAAATTATCTCATTGTTATCTAAGTGTGAATGAATGTCAATATTACCCAGATTATTCAATTGATAAGTGGCTTTCATGCTGGAGTGTTCGAACCTGTATGTGTCTGTGTAATGTTTTAGATTCAGCTATGTTCCACATATAATAACACTTTTTGATTGAAGGAAAATGACAGTACGTTGAAAATCACTGATTTTAATCATATATCCATTGAAAACCAAGCTATTCAATATTATTACCCCATATTGTTGTTTGAGTTACCCCAGCTTGTATGGTGACAGTTGTAATCTACTGTTATGTCAGGAGGCA
Organism: Gastrophysa polygoni; assembly: GCA_963576655.1. Taxonomy (NCBI): domain Eukaryota; kingdom Metazoa; phylum Arthropoda; class Insecta; order Coleoptera; family Chrysomelidae; genus Gastrophysa; species Gastrophysa polygoni. The sequence continues at coordinate 2,560,016 of OY755092.1, forward strand.
TATATATAGAAAATATAGATGATTTTAGGCTAATTTATTACCTCATGTCACTCGTTCGGTTCGAAAAAAACTTATTTTTGGTGATTCGAAACAGTGGAACTATTGAACTAATTTAAGGCTAAATAATAACCTCATTTTCGAATTCTTTGGTCCACGTTTCCAGGTAGAAATCCGTAAAAACGCAAGGATTGGGAAATATTTGCTAAGTCGATTATGTCCTTTTGTTGAAATCATATATCACGTTTTTTTTTCATTCTTCAGCTTTTTGTGGGATGTTCTCTACTCTTTTCTGAAAAAAGTAGAAGTTATTGAAAATTATTTCAATATATAATAATAATAATGATAATAATTTATTCACATATATACATAATGTCACAGAAAGTGAATAAAATACAAATTGTGAATACAATGATTCCACCGAAGCAGTTAGTGCTACTTGTGTGTGGATATTAAACATATAATTTCGAGGAATATAAGTTTCATGATATATAGGTACATATAAATGAATAACATGTGAAAAAAAAATACCACGGAAGTAGAGAAAACTACTTGTGTGTGGTGAATTGATTACATCATGATGCTCACAGTATAGTATCTAAGATCATATGAGTATTGAAATCGACCAAAGTATTGAAAATTATAATAGTATAAAAATAGTAGAATGATATACATGGATGTATTTGTAGTATAGATGAAGGAAGCACAAAGAAATTTATATAAAACTGACACAAATAATCATCATTCAAATGAATATAATTGAAAAATAGAAACATTGTGGCATGCAAGACAAATAACAATATTGTGTAGAACAATTGTGTGTAGAAAAAAACAATGCACGATAAAATGTATATAAAAGTCTCTCAAAATAATCATCATTCAAATGTCTATGAATGAAAATAAAATCAATGGTATATACAAGACGGAGATCAATACATGAACTGAAAAACATATGAAAAGTAATAGTACATACAGATTCAGATCGAATTTCCAAGATATGAATAAAAATTAAGATATGTAAATGTCACTCCCATCGGGTAGAAATAAACATATTTGTATAAGTAAAATGCAGAGCATAGAACAATAGATACACGGATCATACTCGAACCACAGTACAGTATGGAGAGAATGAAATTTATGTTCCAACAGAATTGGGAATAATGTAGAGAATAATAATAATAATATCCTAGGTGATGAGGAGTTGCGAGATAACTGTATTTGCTTGCTATATTTGTAGTAAGGACAGTTTTTGTGATCTGCCCCAAAATGTCACTGCGCTTGAAATTAAACCCTAGGATACCTAGAAGAGAAATTCTCTCTTTGTCAGTGACACCTTGTTCTTTGGGAAATTTGTAAAAATGAATATATTCAATGAGAATAAAACTTCTACTTATCTCAGTGGACATTTCGGTAACGAATCTGCTCTAGTTCTCAACACAATTCGAACACTTTCCTTCGCAAAATTTTCCAATGTTCAGTTGAAAATCCCACAAAAAGCTGAAAAATGAAAAACTTACAGAAAGTATATTATATGACGCATTGATATGACAAAGTGGTAGATCTGTATCTTGGCTTGATGACCATTCTATTTTGAAATTAATGACTGGTTCTTTACTAAATGAAAACCTTGGCTTTGCTAGCTTTGGCCGAAATCAGCAGTCATTTTTTTCAATTCCACATCTAACACTCGGGATCTGATGATACTTATCTGGGATACATGTCAAATCACTTCCCCCGGGTTCTCGGCGGTGTTTTTCCCCATATTAGAATACTAGAAATCAAATTATCCATTCACCTGATTACAGTTGTATTTCGAGTGTGAAAATCTGGAATGTTGAAATATTTTCGAATGCTGACCTTTTCAATTGCTTATCCAGAATGGAGAGAAAAAACTACAGACAAACTTACTCGTTGATTAAATACTTTCGAACAGGTCAACGATGTGCACCTCTCGAATATCACCGCTAGAATCTCCAACAATAACAAAATTGAATGTATTGGTGACAAGGTCAGAGTGAAAATAGTGTTCAAGACCGAAAATACTGTGAGATAGTGGCTTATATGAAACCAAGAAATGATGAACAATCATCGAAGAAATGTATTTACCGAATACCATGTGTTTGTGGATAGTGAAACTATCAGACCTGTATCAGTAAGGATAGTTCACAGATACGGAAGGAATTATTAGAAAAAACTAAATACGTACCCTTTGCAAACTATAAAACAGGACTTTCAAAAAATTAAACAATTTCGGCATATCTACCATTTAGGAAAGACAGATGATCAATCGAGAGCACAGATCATGCTAACTATCTAGGCATAATAGTAGATAGTCATTTGAAATGGGACTTTCATATCCAGACATTATCAGAAAAAATACGATCGCTTATGTTAATGTTCAAACAAATTACAAAAATAACAGGCTAACGGAATTTGCGAAATAACTTTGCTTTGGTTCAGTCACTACTAGGCTATGGCCTAGTTGGATGGGGTGGGGCATATGAAAATACTTTGAAACCATTAGAAATTGCACACAAGCGAATTTTAAAGATAATTCATGAAGCAAACATCCGTTTTCCTACAGAAACATTATTCAAACATTTCGGTTACATAGATACAAGGAACCTTTCCTATAAAACAGTGCTAACACAAGTTATCAAAAACAATTCATCTACAGATGATATTTACCACACTCACCAAACGCGGTTCTGGAAAAATTTTAATATTGTACTAGGTACCCTAAACACAAAAAATCATAGGTCAAAGAAGTTTTCTGTATGTCGGTCGAAAAGTCTATAACAGCATCCCACATGATTTGAAGAATAGAATCAAATATATAAGATCCAAAAAAATATTGTCCAACTGGTTGGTTACCAATTCTCTCGCCATATTGTGAACGATTATTATTATTATTCTGTTTTTTAAACAAAATTACAGAACATTGTAATTATCTACGAATAGTTTACACATAATACATTGCAGTCGAAAGAAACAGTCAACCAGCAACTAGATTTGCAGACAAGCTTAATGCTTTGCGAATCTGTTGCGAATGTATTGATACTATATGTGTCACGTGACTACAACAACTTCACCAAACATCCAGCCTATGCAATTTTTTGTCCTTTGTTTTATTGATATATTAGATAGATTGAATTGAATTGATTAAACTTATATTATTATTATTATTTTTAATTGAACGACCCATATGGTACATACGTGGTAAAAACGTATGCATATTTGTATCAACGTTTGTACCATATGGGTCGTTTAATTGAATGGCTAATGACTGATTTGAATTTATCTCTTGGAGTATTAAAACATACTTGCAGGTATCGCAAAGATGATGGCTTGATAGCCGAAAGTACTAAGCAATCTTAATTCAATATTTTCACACGAGATACAACTATGTTCATTCAATTAAAATATATTTGTCTTCTGAACTTTTTGACAATTTAATATTATTTTATTCATCAATTATTCATCTGCTACTTCACCAATGCAAGCTTTTATGGCTCATTATACAAATTTCACTGTTTTAGTTTTTGCCTTTCACACACCTCAATATTTTTGTAAACTCTGGCTAATCAAAGTAATTAAAAGATATCTGATGCATGCTTCCCCAAATTTAGAAAAAAACTCAACAAATTTTTCATCAGTTATTCGATAAAAAAGCACTGAATTTGATGAAAAACAAATTATTCGCCTAGTGAAGTCTTTCCTGATGCTTACGACCTCCAAACTCACAAGAAAAATTCAAATATCTTCCCTCTCTCCCAACATTTCACTGGCTGGCTAACAGGATAATCCTCGGATATTATAGAGTTTTGTGTTTTGTGATATCTTATATCTTATAATGTTGTCTGTAATCATCAGTTTCAATGGGAATTGCTCTTTTTTTTTTATATCATTCAACTTGTTTTGATACAGTTAGCGATTGAGTAAGAAAGTAATGAAAATTAAATATACTGTGAGTTGACGGTTAAGCTCTAAACAAACTCACTGAAGTGGCCATAAAACTCAACCAAATCAGCTGTACTGTAATCTGGGTTTTATAGGATGAAACTAGGACTTGGTTATAGCTGTACTCTCTTTTTGATCCTTAGCACGGAATATGCATGAATTCTTGAGGCAAAACAATATGACTGAATAACAGTTTTCGTGAATTCCATTTTATATTCCACTGCCTGACATTCTTCAGGGGTAGAATTTTGACAGTTTCTTGTGGATGAATAATTGTTCAAGTATTATATTCCAATGGCTTCTCATAGAAATCAGTGATGGGTAATTCAATCATTTCATTTGATATACCAATAATAGTCATCAAACATTCTTCACCATTGCAATTGCCATTGAAACATATCTACAAAAAAATATGCTCATGTACTTAGTAACTACACCATAAAACTCTTAATTTTCTGTCAATCGCCACTCATTGATACCTGGATTTTTTTTTTCAGATCTACTCCTCATATGAGGGACTCCATCAAGCTCTAGAGGTCCTGCTGACCTCTTCATACCAAAGAATGCTGGAAGAAAAATGAAGCATTGTAGATTGAATGATGCATAGAGGACGATATCTGCTACATAATGGTCTTGAATATTCGTTATGTTCCTGTGGTAATGGCAGTCAAGGTTTAAATTGAGGTGCTACACCAAGTCGAGTGTCTGTGGTATTGCAGCCTCCAGATGTTGACTTTGATTGGGACATTTCTGCTGGACATTATGCTGTAGATGCAGATGATAGTACAAATCGTTCTGCCTTCTTCTCTAGAGCCACTATATCAAACACTGAGATCAGAAGTGCAAGACCGAGAAAGGTCGATACTATGAATGATTATCTGGCAAGAATTTTGAAATAGGGATCTGAAAATCTAGTCGAGTACGATGAGATAAAAACTCACTAGATGGAGATCACACATAGGTAGATCATCCAATGCCTAATAGGATTATGTCAGTTACCGCTGTTCGTATGAAGTCGTCAATATCCATGCTTGGTATCACCACCAATAATGTTATCTCATGGGACGACCATGTGAGGTCCAGTGCTTCACAAAAACTGAGCTTTCTGTTCCATGCAAAGAGATACTTCACACCCCAGCAGCCATTCATGATCTTTAAATTTTGGAGTTCATCTTCCAAAAATACACTGAATTTCTAAGATTCTTCACTCACGAACTCATTGATCTCTCTAGAATATCATAGTAAGATGGAAAATCTCTTCCTTTTTGTAGATATTTACGTGGTTAGTTCTTGATACGAGATTTCGTCTTTCATGCCACCATGCGCGATTCTAGGTAGAAAACTTGAGAGCTCAGGCTCGTCACCAATAGAACACAAATACACAATCTGAACTACATCGATAGGATGACAGAGTCGTGGAATCATTCACTTAGCTTGCTCATTTCGATTCGTATTTGTCGGCACGTGGAGGTTTTTTTTATTCCCAATAGTTGATTCTCGCATGTATTGTGGGTATGTCTCTGAGCACGGAATACCTCATCGATAGGATGACAGAGTCGTGGAATCATTCACTTAGCTTGCTCATTTCGATTCGTATTTGTCGGCACGTGGAAGTTTTTTTTATTCCCAATAGTTGATTCTCGCATGTATTGTGGGTATGTCTCTGAGCACGGAATACCTAGAAATAGAAAGTACAATTCGCTTTCGACAAGAAATTTATTTCACGATATAATCGCCTTAAACTGACGTGGATAACAGGGGCGAAGTATAGATAGTATAAGTCGTAAACAAGAGGATTTGTGATCAGGATATGTAGTAAATAGGTTATTTTATTATTGATTGTTTAACTGTCAATTTTTATTAATTTTTCGAATAAAGGAATATCGTCCAAGAATAATTCAAGAGGTAATTGATTTTTGTTAGATTGTTTGGATAAGATTTCAAGCTCTGCATAAAGATCTTTCATTCTCATGATGGTAGGATTTATCACCTGTATTTTAGAGAATGATATTGAGTTTTCAATATCTTGTCAAGTTGCATTCATTATTTCGAACATATTAATGATTCGGATACATCTTTACATCAATTACACCAATACATCTTCAATGAAATTCGAATTTTCTCTAAGGACATTTTTCTGAACGATAAATGTAATTTGTTTGATTTTTTTCTCTAATAGTTTTTTGTTATGACTTATTTGCTGAATGGTATCATTGAATTTGTTTATGAGATTTACAGATAGTTTTGAATTCTAATGTATGCAGCGAGTTCAGTTTGGCCGTTCTGAAGTTCTTGAATAATTCTTTCGTATCGTTCGCAATCATCGGCATCTAAATTACCGGTTATCGATTTGAATATCGAAAATAGTCCATCGATTAAGCCTCGTTTCGTTATTCGACGAAATGTTGAAATTACTTTGCCCTCAACTCTTTCTTCGGTGTAATGAAGTATTTTCGAATAGTCCGAAACGTCATTGAAGTAATCGTCGTTCTTCTGGATTAGTTTTGTCAAATCATATGATTTCATTTTCAGTCTTTCGATTTCCGAAATCCTAGTCGGAGTGGAGTAAGTCCAAAGTTTTTGTCTGAATTTCTCAATGTTATGTGGTCTTGGAGTCCGAGAATACAGGGGAATCTGTAAATATATACATAATTTATTTCTTGGGTTAATAAGTATTTTTTGAAGGTCATTTGAGGTTATCCATGTCTACCTTTTCTTGATTTTCGGTAGACGTGGTTTTTATTCTAGGGTTCGCTGAGTTTGGTGGATTCATCATATTTGTTCGCGGTTTTTTGCCTTACGTGTTTTTTGAGAAATACCTTTTGTTGAGGGCTAAAAATATTTGTATCGTCTCTGAATGTATTGACCCTTTGAGGAAGGCGAAAAAAAAGTATGCATTGAACAATGAATTTGTGAAACATATCATTAAAGTTTTATAGAAAATACACAACAGGTGCACAAATATCCTGCATTATCCTACAGGATATGGTTACTGGTAGTAACCAGTAGGACAGAGTTACATAATTGTTATGAAAACCAAAGAAGCAGTTCCGGTCTTTATTTAGACATATATCGACGTCGCATGTCGCATTTACAATACATGCGTCGATGGAATAAAAAAGATCCGGTGCCTCCATTTGTGCGATTTTCGGTCAACTTCATACAGACTTTTCAGCATATCAAATCGATCAACATATCCCATTGTGCTGCTAGCCCCTTCAAAAGATTGTATTTTGATTTATGAGCCGAGCGAAAGGTCTTTTGGGGCGAGTTTATGACAAAAGAATGGTAATTATATTGTGGGTATCGTCTCATGCGTTGAAGAAGCAACTGTGTAAAGATATCAAGATAAACTATAACTTTATTATTATTATAAAAGAAGAGTCAGAGCAAACGTTGATAAAACATATAAATTTTCAGTACATGGTTAAACATCATCATGAGCTATTGAACTCAATCACGATCTATCTGAACTGTATCTGTAACTTGAAGTCTTGCAAAAACGAAATTGAGTTTAATTGCACACTATTACAATAGTTACAATATAGGTATCTGACAATCCACGCAAACAACTCATCTCTCTGTGTATTCGGAGATGGACAGCCATAAATCAATGGCACGTGCTAACCGTTCAGGGGATGAATTTAAGGATGCTTGTAATGTTATTTCGACAACTGTCTGGTTTCTCTGTGATTTATTGATACCGGGCCTTTGATACGATCTACTTTAACTGGTTCTTGCTCACTGTTTCAATGTTAATTTTCTGATGTCTACATATTATCTGCTACTGCTTTACTAGTTACTATTTGATATACTGATCACTGACTTTTGATTGCGCCTATCGTGAACATTCTTACACAATTACTGTTAGCGGCAGATCTAGGCTTACCTCGCCCACTGATCTAAACCGTCTCTCCCGAACTCTCTTTATTAATCCTTTTCATAGGTGATATCTGGTGACGACAATAACAATTTCTTCATCTTCATGAGGTTGCACGTGAATACGAAAAGTCATAAATCTGTCTATATTTGATTTAAGCCGACAGCGGCAACCGTTTCATACGCTCTTCATTATCTTATCTCTGACACATTCCACTGGTGTAATCAATAGGTTTGTTTTTCTACTACACGTGTGCGATGCAGGTGTCCATTTGATAAGGTACTAGAGATGGTATATTATTTGATACATTTCTGTGCTGGTTCAGCACATCCCTCCAATCCATAATTTTTGGAAATCATCATGTATGTACATGTTGATTTCGTACTCATCTTCACTTATAGGGGAAATGTGCCTATGATGGACCCCTTAAGGAAATATCATTACAACTTTTTTAGTTTTGGACTTATTAATTTTTTTTACATGGAAATATATACTTAGTTCGAAGTTTATTATAGTATACGAAGATTTTTCTGCCAAATAATTTCCTGTTTAATAGCATAGCTATTTTTAAAAAAGTAGTCGAGGGGTCCATCATTGGCACACATCTGCCCATGTCGGACCCCTTTAAAATAAATGAAAAAAAAATGTCTAAAGTTTTATTAGAAAATATATAGAACAAACTAACATCACGTTAGGTACAGAGCTCACAAATAAAAGACTTTCAATGGAAGGAAACACCAGCGCACTCATTATGGCACCACGAGTTACATTTTTGACAACGAATCCACTTTTCTTTTGCACGTGAGTGCGAGAATAACTCATTGCAGTAAAGGCAGCTAGCATCATCATCTGAGTCATCTTGTCCCTTTTCCAAAAAGTTCTCTAAGGCGGATTCATCTTCATCAGAACTGACATTTTCAATGACAAGTTTCCGTTTTACTATCCTGGCTTGTTGTTTTCTTATCTTTGTTTCCTTTTCTATAACCTTCTCTTTGAGTTCATGAATTTCTGGTGTTGAATTCAAATGACCAGTTTTTCCCCTTCTTCTGCATCTTTTTTATCAGTACCAATTGCTACAGTTTGAGGGGGAGGACAAATTTCCTTCACAGAAATGTCGAGAACTGACGATGAAGACATGTTAAGACCAGATGTGGATGGGGTTTGAATTTCTAATTCCATTTGGTTCTCGATGATATCTCCTTGAGCCTCGGGAATCTGCTTATCCGTTGCTAAAGCTGGTGCAAACTGCCAGTCCTCGAAGACATGAGGATTGAAAGGACGAATGCCAGTCTTTTTGAACGAATTTATTGCATCTGATGGTACAGCACTCTTTAAATAAGCTTGATTGAGAAGACCTGCTATTTTGAATTGGGTCACTGCCTTCCCCGGGTTTTGACGAAGCCATAATTGAATTTCTTGATCAAAATACGTATGAAGAGGACGGAAGAATCCTACGTCCAATGGTTGAACGTGATGTGAACAATGTGCCGGGAAGCAGAACACAATTACACAATTTGCAAACTGAAGAGATTCGAGACTCTTATGGCTACTGTGCCCATCTAGGAGCAAAAGAACCTTATTGTTATTAGATGCTTTCGTATACTTCACGAAATGCTTTAGCCATCTACAAAAAATTTCACTGGTCATCCAACCTTTTTCTTGTACGAAAGCTATGCTACCAACGGGAGCACCGTTCATAAGCTCATCGTTCATCCTTTGACGAGGGTAAATAAGAGCAGGAGGGATGTAAGTGCCCATGACATTCATTGCGCACACTACGGTCACGTGCTGCCCACGCTCTGCACTGCTGAGTGCACCAACTTGCTTCCGATCTTTTGAAGCGTAAATTTTTCGACATTTCTTTTGGACCGTAGTCAAACCTGACTCATCCATATTAAATATATTTTCGGGAGGAAAGTTGTACTGCTCCAGAGTGTTAGATAGTGCATTGAAATAGGCTTGAATATTAGGCTTGTTAAAAGCTTGGGCTCTAGCTAATGATCTACTTTCTGGACTACGCAAATAAATTCGTGGATTGCGCTTCAGGAATCCCCTCACCCATTTCCAACCTGCCATTTTTGTTTCACGATTGAAACGATGTTCTATTTTATTTTTTTCGGCTACTTCGAATACCATCCGCCGCAAATCTTTAGAGGTTAAACCAAAAAAACGTGTTTCCATATCAATAATATATCCTGCAATCTCCTCTTCGATGGCTTTAGAGAAAATTGCGGTTCGTCCTCCCAAATTACCCTTGGAACTGTCCTGTTTAGCCAAACGCCTTCGCAAAGTTGTTTTGGGAACATTGAAGGTCTTTGCAGCCAACTTAAAGCCCATACTGTGATCTTGTACGTTCTCAATAGCCTGTCGCATATCATGCTCGTCCCACTGTTGTCTTTTTTTGGATGCCATCTCTATAAATGGAAAAGAAAAACTACTAAAACAATATATTTATTTTGTTTATTTCAGTTCCAATGATGGACCCCTGGTCCATCATTGGGATCCGTTGAGTAGTCCATCATAGGCCATATTGCATAAATCAGATAAAAATCTCAATTTTTTTTGTTCTCCGCCATAACCTCAATTTTTACTCGCCAATCAACATGCAACAGTTCTATCAAGCTGCAGTAACAAAATCAGATTCTAGCTAAGAGTAAAACAAAAGTTATCTAACATCATGCCATGCTACTTTGTTATATCAAGACATACCAATTTCAATTTATTTATTTATTTTCACAAAAACGGTTTAGATTCACAAGAGCGCTTGTAAACAATTGACTATAAGCATCAATCAACCCAACCAATATGGTGGTAGTGTAATATGCGCGGTAAATTTGAAAATATAGCTAGTGGTCCATCATTGGCGGGGGTCCATCATAGGCACATTTCCCCTACCCTATTTTTTTTTGAGAAATAAGATTGTTATATAAAAAAAATGCCTTATTCTAAATGGGTTATGAAAGAACAATAATTATGAACACGTTTGTCATCATCATACTTGCGGTGGGTAAGGAGGGGTCCATGTCTCTAGAAACAGGTTAGAGACGGGCAGCATTTCGACGAGCTTGCTTGGCCCTGGATCCATGAAATCACAGGGATTCTGCTGGTGTTCGCCGAAGGAGGCTGTTGTCACCTGGTTGACATCCCAGTCACTCTCGGGGGTTGGGATTTCATCTGCTTGTCGGGTTCTCTGCCAAGGAGGTCATCTGGGTGTTGGGGCTGTTTTCCTCTTCGTGGGGTATGGGGAAGCTTTGGCACCAATGCCAATGGCACCCGCCTTCGGCTCTCGGCTGGGTTGCGACTACTGCGGGTATGCACCACGTGCAATCACAGGTGGCTTGTCCCATGTTTTCCATCGTTCGACGGTGTTCCGCATGGAACATCATCAGGTACAGTAGATTATAACAACGTTGGCTGTTTTGGCTCTGCCATATGTGTCGCTGCTGATCCAGGTGGTTGGTCAATATGATGTACTCCCGGACCAAGTTGTTGACTATGGTCAGGAGCAGATTTTTCTTCTCGGCGTTGTCAGCGTTCGCGAGCTCAAGATTTGAGCTTGACTTGAGTTCACTTGAGATTTTGGTTTTATAGTGTTTTTACTCTAATAACGCACGCACTATCTGGGAGGGGTTTTATGTTCTAAGTTGATTATTTGGGTCGCACTATCAAGTCAGTGTTTTTATTGAGCTTCCACTTTCAACTGTCAGTTGATTATTTAGCACTATTAGATTTCTAATCTTATTCCCGCATGTCCTTTTTCTGGGTATTTCATCCCTTTGGTTCACATATTATTGGTTTCGAACTCTCTAATCGCGCACTTGATTTTATAGTCAATGGTCATGTCGTTTCTCTTTTTTTTTATATATACACTGTCTGGATTTCTTGTCACCCTATCGCTAAATTATTATAGTCTCTCGAATCTCATCATGATACATTTGGTTTCCTTATCTTAGTTGAAAATTATCATGTCTCTTTGGGCTATCTATAAATGATCCTGATAAACTGGCCTGTCGAGAAGTTATGTTCTATCATCTCGTGACAATATACAGGGGTCGGCATAAGTCAGGCAACCAATTTGCATCAGGCAACCAATTTGCATTAAGATAAATAAATGCAGCGTCAAAATATATTTATTAAAAAAAATACAAAAGGTATTCGAAAAAGGGTTACTGTAAGTGTTCAAATTGATGCCCATCCTGATCGATGCATTTACGGCAACGTTCCTCAACGGAGAGGCAGGTCCGGCGAAGCATTTCAAGCTGTCTGCGAAAAGTTTCAAATTCTTCTTCAATTGCGGTTCGGAGGTCGGGAAGGGTGCGTCGTCCTGTTGCGAAAACGTGGTCCTTGAGAAGGCCCCACAGAAAAAATCACAGGGTGTTAGGTCACATGATCGTGCGGGCCACTCAATGAATCCTCGTCTGCCTATCCATTCTCCAAAATGAACATTAAGGTACTCCCGCACACATAACACGTAGTGCATCCTGCATGCATCCTGCATGAAATGACGGATGTTCGCCAGTGTTGGATCGTTTTCCATTTGTCCACGTAAATCTTCGAGCATTTCCAGATAACTTTGTCCCGTTGGAATGCTGGAACCGCCTATCATCCTGACTGCATCCGAGGTACCACTCGCGAAATTCCAATCTGCGAAGTGCGTGGACGAGACGCGGACGGTAAACTCTATAGTGCATGCGTTTCAGCATTCGTCGTAAAGAACGATCGGATATCTGAAGTTCTCCCGATAGCCGCACTGCAGATTGGTTCGGCTTCATTATTTATTTCAAGTTTGGGATACAAAGAGGTAAAACCCATACAAGCATCCACTAATAGTTACAATAATAATAGATATTTCGGTAGTCTAAGAGGTACAGGAATAAACTAAATTGTATTCATTATGAGATTAAGAATTGAAAATATGTCTTACAGTTATTTTGAAAGAAATCAATGTCATGGAGAATATATCTAAATTATTACAATATTTGTTGAAACAGTAACACATTTTGGTGATTGGAGAGTTTTTTTCCCAAATTCGTGTTGTAACTAGGACTAGTAAGTAATTGTCTATTTCTAGTATATCTTCAAGGAACATGATAAAAATCATAGATACTAAATTAGGAGAATCGTAACAATTTTTTATGATTTTGTACATAAAGAGTAAATCCGTAATTATTCGTCGTTGTTCGAGAAGCTGTATTTCATAAAGAGAACGAATTTCACTAATGCCAACAGTTATGTAAACCTTTGTTATTTTGAAGTGGAGAAACCTTACAAATCTATTCTGGAGTCTTCATAATCGTAATTTATAAACATTATAATGTGGGTTCCGTACTACACTGGCGAAATTTAGTTTGCTGTGAACAAAAGCAAAATAAACAGATTTGATGGCTGCCTCATTATCAAAGTCCCTGCATGTTCTGCAAAAAAATCCCAAAGCTCTATCGCAAGAATTAATTAGGTACTCAAAATGTGGGTTGAAAGTCATTTTTGTATCGAAGTATACACCAAGATCCTTGATTCGGTCCGTTCTTTTGATTATACTGTCATTCAGTATTTATTGGAATTCTATAGGAACAATGTTTTTATTGAAAGATATACTCGCACATATGCTGACATTGAGTTTCATTTTGTTACGGTTACAATATTCAGTGAACCTATTTAGATCTTCTTGAATTTTTGAGCAGTCCCTTATTGTCAGAACTTTTCTGAATATCTTCAAATCGTCAGCATATAACAGTATCTGTGAATTTTTGAAACAGCTGTTCAGATCATTAATAAACACTGAAAACAATAAAGGACCTAGATGAGAGCCCTGAGGGACTCCCGAAGTTACTACGAAAGAGGCAGACCTATATCCATTTATGTTCACAAGTTGTCTTCGATTATAAAGATATGACGAGAGCCATCTCAGGAGATTTCCCCTGTATACCAATTCCAGAAAGTTTCGATATAAGGAGGTTGTGATCGACTTTATCGAACGCTTTGCTGAAATCAGTATACAGTGAATCAACCTGCGCTTGATTGTCTAAGGCATTCGAGATGTATTCAGAATATATAACCAAGTTTGTTTCAATCCCTCGTTTGGAGAAAAATCCGTGTTGGCATTCTAAAATCGAGGATTTAAGACTATGAAACATAATGTCATAAATGTTGCTTTCAAATAATTTGCTGAATATGGATAATTTGGAGATACCGCGATAATTATTCACAGAGTTTCTATTGCCGGAATTTTTGTATATTGGAACCAAAAGAACAATTTTCCAGGCATCTGGGAAGGTACCAGACTGCATGGATTTGTTGAAAATAACACAGAGTGGAAGGCATAAACTGGGAGCACAGTATCTAACAAAATATGAGAGATAGCCATCTATTCCGGCTCCCTTGTTAACATCTAAAGAGTTCATTTTAGCGAGTATCATTTCTGGAGTGAATTCTATTGAGTTCAATAGATTATTTGTGCTAGATTGAGGAGAAAAATGATGGGTTTGCTGATGGGGCTCGTATACACTTCGAAAATAGGTAGCGAATAAATCACATATTTGTTTGCCGTTTTCAGCGGATGTGTCGTTGTAAGACATTTTATTAGGAATACCAACCTCATTTTTGCAACAATTTATATATTTCCAGAATTTTTTGGGATATGTTGTAATTTCATTTTGAATATTGTTTGTGTACATTTTGTAGTCATTAGATATAAGATTTTTACTTCTACGTCTCAGAAGTTTGAATTCTTCATAATGGTATTGATTATTATATTTTTTCCACTTTTTGTGCATCTGATTTTTTTGTTTTATACATTTTATTGTATCGATAGAAAAGTATACAGGAAATTTTTTATTTTTTATGGTTACTTTGGGAACATGCAGAATGGTACCTTCCTGTAAAATTTTGTAAAATACAGAAATTCCTTGATCAACTGATAAGTTAGAGAGCTGCTCGTCCCAATCATAATTGAAAAAAAATTGTTGAGCTCGTTGTAGTTACCATTTCTGAAATTATAAAAAAATTGATATGTTTTGTCAAGAACTTTGATATTGAGACAACTAATGTAAAACTCAATGGGTGGATGATAAGAATCAGGATATACTAAGGGAATGTCACTCTTTTCTAATTTTGATAAGTGAATTTTAGTGCAAAAAACTAAATCTAATATTCTATCATCTACGTTTTTTATATCATTGTGCTGTGAAAATTCACCAAATGTCAAGAGATCGATCAATGAAGAGTTAGAGTTATCAGTGTTCGTTGGAATAAAAAAAGTTGTACATTCACTGGGAATCCAACTAATGTATGGAAAATTTAAATCACCAAATATGATAATTGGTTCACCTGTGAGTTCATCAAGGTTTGCTTGTAGTTTTGGAGTGAAACATAATCTGGCATAGTCGTCCCTGGGAGGAAGATGAACGCAGCATACATGGATCTTCAAATTGTTGTCATTGTGGATGGTTATCCATAAGTCTTCTGCGTCGCTCTGAAAGTGCTCTCGAAGCGTAACACCAATTTTATTTTTAACACCTATTAGTATATTCATTTTTCAGTTTTTGATGGGATTTTCTCTCCTCGTTTCTAAAAAATAGAGTAGAAGTTATTAAAAATTATTGCAATATATTTGTAGTAAGGACAGATTTAGGATCTGTCCCAAAATGCCACTGCGCTTGAAATTAAACCTTTAGATACCTAAAAGAGAAATTCTCTATTGGTCAGTGACACCTTGTTTTTGAAAAAATTTGGAAATACAAATATATTTAATAATAATAAAACCTCTACTTATCTTGGTGGACGTTTCGGGAACGAATCTGCTCCCGTTCTCAACACAATTGAAATATTTTTCTTCGTAAACTTTTTTCGATGTTTCCGATTTTGACACTGAAGAGTGACAATTTGGCAGACGTAGGAATTCTGGTTACAAGGTGTTTTCATTAATTGATATCGAATTTTCCATTTTCATATTCAAGTTTCAGAAGTGGATGCCAAGTTCTATCTATATCAACTGAACAAGAAGCAATATTATTGTCTCCGTTCAGGATAATGCAAGCAGACTCTTTGATTTTCCGTTTTTGGTTGTTGTCTTCTTTTCCTATGATCTTAATATTACTCCAATCGGCCATATGTTGTCCATTCTTAGTAAGGATATGCTCAGCTAATTTTGACTTGTCAGTATATCTTCTCTTTATATTGTTCTTATGCTCTTTCATCCTTACTGATAGAGGCCTGCTGGTTTCACCGGTATAATATTTTCCACAAACACATGGTATACTGTATATACAATTTTTTGATGACTGTTCTTCATTTCTCGGTTTTGTATGAGTCAAAATCGATCTCATTGTATACAATGTATTCATTGTATACATTGTATACATTGTATATACAGTATACCATGTGTTTGTGGAAAATATTATACCGGTGAAACCAGCAGGCCTCTATCAGTAAGGATGAAAGAGCATCAAAAAATTGTATATACAGTATACCATGTGTTTGTGGAAAATATTATACCGGTGAAACCAGCAGGCCTCTATCAGTAAGGATGAAAGAGCATAAGAACAATATAAAGAGAAGATATACTGACAAGTCAAAATTAGCTGAGCATATCCTTACTAAGAATGGACAACATATGGCCGATTGGAGTAATATTAAGATCATAGGAAAAGAAGACAACAACCAAAAACGGAAAATCAAAGAGTCTGCTTGCATTATCCTGAACGGAGACAATAATATTGCTTCTTGTTCAGTTGATATAGATAGAACTTGGCATCCACTTCTGAAACTTGAATATGAAAATGGAAAATTCGATATCAATTAATGAAAACACCTTGTAACCAGAATTCCTACGTCTGCCAAATTGTCACTCTTCAGTGTCAAAATCGGAAACATCGAAAAAAGTTTACGAAGAAAAATATTTCAATTGTGTTGAGAACGGGAGCAGATTCGTTCCCGAAACGTCCACCAAGATAAGTAGAGGTTTTATTATTATTAAATATATTTGTATTTCCAAATTTTTTCAAAAACAAGGTGTCACTGACCAATAGAGAATTTCTCTTTTAGGTATCTAAAGGTTTAATTTCAAGCGCAGTGGCATTTTGGGACAGATCCTAAATCTGTCCTTACTACAAATATATTGCAATAATTTTTAATAACTTCTACTCTATTTTTTAGAAACGAGGAGAGAAAATCCCATCAAAAACTGAAAAATGAATTTACCACCTCCTCGAAGAACTTACAGACAGTATTTACCTATTAGTATGCCAGACTTATGAGCGTTGCCGGACATATGTCGAAATTTCGAGAGCGTTGCCTGACTTATGCCGATCCCTGTATTATTCACAGCTTCTCTCTTTAATCCGTACATCATTACTTCTTGGGCCCGTCTTATTTCCGTGTCTGTGCAAATACGCCCTGATCTCAATTGTTTGATTGACTGGAATTATGATAGGGTATGATAGGGGTCAAAACCGATCCACTTGGAGTTTATGTAATATAACGGCGGTATGAGTTTGTTACATTCTGTCTTAGTGGCGTATGTTTGTAATAGAGAAACATGAGGAGTCTCTGGCTGTAGCCTTGGATATCTCCAAAGCATTTGACCGAGTTTGGCACCAAGGCCTCCTAGCGAAACTTCCGTCATATGGTTTGCCGCCCCAACTGTGTCTTTTACTATCGAGTTTTCTTGCAGATAGATCACTCTACGTGGTGGTAGACGGGGTCTCGTCTGATACAATGACGATCAATGCTGGTGTTCCACAAGGCTCTGCCTTGGCACCAACTTTGTTTTTGCTCCACATCAATGATTTGTTGAATGTGACCTCCAGCCCAGTTCATAGCTTTGCGGATGATAGTACACTTCATTCCGCCTTTTCCTCTAGAGCCCCTGTATCATCCAATGAGGCCAGAGGTGCAAGGCGAAGACAGGTTGATGCTTTAAATTAGGATCTGACAAGAATTCTGAAATGGGGATCTGAGAATCTAGTACAGTTCAATGCAACTAAAACTCAAGCTTGTATGTTCACCAAGAAGGCTGATCACATAATGCCCAATTTGATGATGTCGGGTACCACTGTTCCTATGAGGTCGTCAATATCCATGCTGGGTGTCACCACCAACATGGGACGATCATGTGAGGTCCATTGCGAAAACTGCTTCACAAAAACTCGGTTTTCTTTTCCGTGCGAAGAGATACTTCACATCCCAGCAACTGCTTATGATCTACAAAGCACAAATTCGACCTGTCCTGGAGTACTGTTCACATGTTTGCAGCTCAGCCCCCAAACATACGCTTAAGCTCTTAGATTCAATTCAGAAGAGAGCTATTCGCCTAGTCGATGACACAACACTCACCAAATCATTGACCTCTCTAGATCATCGTAGAAAGGTCGGCGATCTTTGCCTTTTTATAGGTACTTTCACGGTCGGTGCTCAACGGAAATATCATCTATTATGCCACCACGCGCGATTCCTAGTAGAAAAACCAGACGAGCTCAAGCTGGTCACCCCTACACTGTCAGGCTCGAGACCTTTCGAACATCGCTATACCAAGCATCATTCATCAATAGAACGGCAAAGTTGTGGAATTATTTGCCTAGTGAAGTCTTTCCTGATGCTTACAACCTCCAAACATTCAAGAAAAATTCCAACACCTTCCTTCTTTCCCAAAATTCCACCGCTGGCTAACACGATGTTCCTCGAACATCATAGGTTTCCCTTTCGTGTTGTCCACAGATAAAAAAAATATTCTTGTGATTGGAGACATGTAATATGACTCATTATACACAGTTACTGGTAACTCCACGTAACAATTTTTTGGTTCTTGTCGTATGTCGATATTCACTGGTTGACATTTCAGGATGTAGAGAACTTCTCCTTGAATTTGACCAATATATCCCAGCTGATCTTGTACCAAAGCCGCTACGGCGTTAGGGGTGCTTCGAGCTAACTAAAGTCGGCTTTTCAGAACTTCCCGCCGGAGAAGGCGTCTTCTTCAGATTCTCGAACGACAGTGGCTTCTCCATCGTAAAGTATAGCAAAGGCTTTGCATTCTTCCTCTTTTATGGGGTCCCAGATTGTTTCCCCAACGAGGTAATCTAGACAATATCTATATAAAAATTTACAAACTAAACCATCTCGTAGTACCATTTCATTGTTATCTAATCTACCGGTGGCTAGATAATTTGTTATAGTGATTTTGACTGACGCTATAACAACAACATTGCTCCATTCTTCTCCTTTGTAACTATACGTTACTCCATTACAGACTCCTTCCTGAAATAGGCTTCCTGCCAAGGTGACTGACGTGGTCACCGAAGAATTTCTCTCTAATTTTCCACGCCAACTTCTTCCTTTTTGGGTCGAAGAAAATGTTCCAGCATGAAACAATAGCGCTCGCTGTTGAACGTTACGGTTTGCCCATTTTCTTCAGATGCCTAGGCGGGAAACAGCACACCACACAGTCACTTTTGGGCTATGGAGGGGTTCCTGATGGATTTCCCGAGGATTTTCCTCACTCCAATATCGAAAATTCTGCCTGTTTACGGCGCCACAAAGATGAAAATAGGCTTCGTCCGTGAAGAGCACAACATCGTCGTTTGGAAGTTCTCGGAGATCGCGACAAAGGTTCGTACGGGTTTCAAAATCCCTTTCACTTAATTCCTGTGCAACAACCATTTTGTAGGGATGCATTTTGAGGTCCCGGTGCAAAATTCGCAGAATACTGCGGTTGGATATCGCCAAAGCGAGCGAATGTTTTCGCGCCGAACAACGCGGGGAACGTTCAATCGCGGCTCTCACATTAACCACTTTTATAGGTCCTGTTGCTGTCCTGGGACGTCCAGGCGATTTCTTTTTCAATGCTGATCCCGTCTGTCGGAAATTTGACACCCACACTTTAATCGTAGCGTGATGTGGAACAGGATCATGAGTCCGAAATGAAGTCGAAAAGCACGTTGTGTACCAATTATCGAACCGCCGTTTTCGATAAACCGCTCAACAACAAAAGCGCGATGATCACCAGACCAAGGCATGTTGACTACTGACAAATGGCATACAACCGGCTTTCCAACGGTTTTTACCCCACTAGTCTACCTGCTCCCTCTTCTGAGAAAAAGGGATTTGAAATCGGATAGGTTCTTCTGCCCCACCTTGTAGAATCAGTACATTTCAATATCAACTGCAGTCAACAGAACTATTATTTCCGTAGAAAACTAGACAAAATTCTCACTACGAAGATATGTTGAATCATAACAGCTCAAGCAGTGATATATACAAGAAAAATTAATCATTATCACCAGAATATGAGGGGATTCGAAAAAATCCGAGTTAACCAATGAATCGCAGTTGAATGAAACGTTTCTCCTGGTGATATTGACCTCCCAAAACTAGAAATGTTGTACCATATTTCCAGGTTTATGATCACTATCAGGGCAATGAAGTTCACTCATCAATGCTGTAAATTATACCACGATGTGTTCGAAAGTACCACGACTTTCAAACAAACAAAGTGTGGTGAATTCTTTGGCCGGATTTTTCTGCGTGTGCTATCCTACCAGTGACATCGCAGAGTCCGCATTCCCACAGACACATGATGATGATCAGTCTAGACAGAAAAACAAAATATTGAATATATATATATATATATATATATATATATATAGTTGAATTGATATTGATATCATGATTACGTTTTCTCCATTCGATTCGTTTTGTCTTCATACAGGGACGTTGTTCCAAACATGTAGGACATGTTGAAATTATTGTTGAAACTATTGTCGTTGGTATTTCGTATAGATTCCTGTGTTACTAATTCACTGCATACGGCACATACTGTTCCCTCTACAGTATGTGAAATGTATGCTACGAAAGTTGGTTTTCGTCTACTCATATCTTCCTTATTCAATCTATAAAGTCGAAAGGAGATGAGTCCTGTATAAAGTGATTTTCTCTCTCATACCTACGATCAATCCTATTTGAGAGGTGAATCCATCGATAATTTTTCATGACAATACAAATCGATAATGCCTTCGTCGCTCGTCGAGTGTCTTTGTATGGATTCTCCGCAAAAACAGAAGAATCAACCACAACCATTGCACCATTGAGTTCTAAATATTTTCAAATAGTTGTTGTTGTCGTTTTTATTTGTAACGGATTCTAGTTTGATACGTTTAGTCGTTGTATGACTATTGAATTTGTCAAATCTCTTCTTGGAATAGAAAACATTCTATGAATGAAATAAAAAAATGAAACTTGACCTTATTGATTGAATGAAAAATCATGAATTCCCACGGTATTGTGTCTGTATGAATGTAATTGACAATTCTCTTATCATTGTATGGACTCGATGCATTTTTTTTTTAAATCGAAAATACATCGTGTTTCTTAAAGATTATTGAATTTTGAATAACTTGTACTTGCGTTTTATGGAACTAACAATTGTAATGATCATCGAATTTCATTTCTTTCAGTGCACCATTCTTTTCAAAGATTTTGAAAGCATACATTTTCGATCTCAAACCAATGAAGTGAGTCATTATTTTTCCATTATTTTCATCTTTCAACAGACCTAGTACTTTCTTGTTTTTGAGAGGAATACCAAATGCATTATCTTCAGGACATTCAGATGTATCAAATTTATGTGGATCGTTTTTGAGGTCCATATAAATATCATCAATATCAATAAAATGATATATCAAACTATCTATATCAGTATATAGTAATTTAGCATTGTTATTAAACTTTTTCTTGATATAATTATAGTGAAAATCATAAATAACTGTTTTCGATATGACCAAAATAGACATTCCGATGGAAATTAGTTTATTCAGAGTTACTTTGAGTTTGTTCATTTCAATTATCAAAATATACTCACTGAATATTACACAACTGTTGGAATTAGGTTGGGCAATGTAATATTCAGCACCATATTTTCCAGCCTATTTATTCACCAGTTTCAACTCTTTATATTTCCTTACATTTTCTATGGTTTTGCCATATGTTGCATCATTCATCAACTTGAGATAATTCTTTTCAAAATCGTTTTCACTTTGTTTTCTCAATTTCGTATTGATATCTATATATTTTTTCAACCAGTCTGACTGTTTGAATTTCAAACACCTATGAAATTTTCTGACAACGATGCCCAATTGCTTACATTGTTCTAGAGCTTCATAGTGGATAATATACTTTTGTTTGTCAAAGAGCGTTGTTAATAATTTTGGTGATTGATACTTCGAAGATGGTGGAACTAAACGTGCAGGGCACAATGTTGAATCTTCGTGTAGATCAAATAATGATTTGGGATAATATAAATCAACTTCAAGAATATATCCAATCCCAGGTAAATTCCTTGTGAATTTCCTCTGGAGAAACCCATTCGCGACCACCATATGGAAGTTTGGATGTCATTGCTTTGCCATATAAATTGACAACATCGAAATACATCAGATATGATGTAGGAACTTCTGGTTTTATACCGTTCACCCATATACCTATCATTTGCTCATCCATACCTATTACTACACTGTGAAATTCCACCTCTTATTCCTCTTCTCTCTATGAATATTTCAGGATCTGTCAATAGTTCCAATTCAACATTTGTTACCTTCAACATTGCATCAAAAGCCAAACCAGGTGTTGTATAATAATGCAATGCATCCAGTTCGTAGGTTTTCAAACACATCATTCTAAAATTCTCAAAAATATCAACATGAAGCATTACGTCCGTTCTCAAATATAGTTCAGCATATTCCCTCAGATTATTGATATTGAATACTCTCCACACAGTACAAGCATGATTATAATCATCATATCAAATACCTTTATTATTGATCAAACTATAAAATTCATTTTGTGGAGGCAAACATGTTTCATTCAATTTCTCCCAAGTACTCAGATAATCGTAGGGAAAAACTCATTTTTTTGTAACAAGTTTGAATTTATAATCGTCAGGATTGTATTTCCTGGTGATGATTTTTTGTTCATCATCAAGATAAGAGGATAAAGTATCCGAACTACTTGACATGCATCTGAATGAATCCAAAAATCTCAACTGAATATTTGAACCTGAAACATATTTTGTGAATGAAATGTAGCGTTCTTTGTTCAGAGGTAATAAACTTAAATTTCCTTCTATTCTCGTACAAAGTAAATTTGATCATGAAATTTGCATCGTTACCTGATAAATTGTGAAGGACGACACAATGATATGTGTTTGATGAATGATATGTGATTTTCGGCATAATCTGTCAGTGAAATGACAATGGTCTCTCACCTTATCGTTGGGAGAAAAGTGATCGATTTCTCACAAATGTGACAAGTATTGGTCAATATAAGATCATTTCGGTCGTCCAGTCATTTTTATCGGCTCTTCATGTTTATATATCTGCTGTACTTGTGCAATCCGTTTTAATTGATCAACAAACCAATCCATACAATCTTGACCAGTATATCATGTAAATTCCGATGCAATCCCCTCCTCATGATTTGATTTCAGATAAAAAGCAACAATGAATGGTTCATGCTTTTGATACAAATGTGTGTTTCCTTCGTTATGATAATATTCCGTCATTATACATTCGATGCCTGCATATATGACAAAAGGCACAGGTTCTCTATTTTTGGAATTTCTGAATTTTATAATGTAATGAGTCTCATCAGGCATTATAACTTTTGTCTCATTCAAATTTCTGCATTCAATCAATCTATCACATATCCATTTTTTATTCTTTACATTACCGACTTGTCGTGAAACTAACTTTTTTGGCTAGTACCTCATCAGCCTGATGTGATGAGGTATCTTTGTTTCCTCCGTAGAATATATCGCGCTCTTTACATGCCTCATCTAAATCATTGGTGGGAAAAGAGTTCTTCAACAAGAATTTCGAGAATTTGACGAAAAAATATAACATAAATCATTATCCATGAATCATCTGGTCGTGTTGAGATATTTAATAGTCATGATTTATTCCATAGCTTGAACTGTGGACATTCATGTTTACTGTTTCTTTTTTATAATGATAATAAATGATGTTTAACCGATGTGTGTGTATTCATTTCAACTTGAACCTTCCCAACAGCAACAATGACAAATTTTATATTCCAGTTAGATGATAGAAATTCACTCTTTTATACAAAATTACCAAACCCGATAAGGTTACAAGATAATATGAATTATTCGTTGGGTTTGGTGGAAATGATCACTTATAACACAATAGCGAATGTCACTGTGAAAAATAACAAGTTTTCCATCGGTCATTTCGATCTAGAGATACCAGAGGGTACGTTTGAAATACAGGATATTGAAGAAAATCTTAAATCTCAAATAGCTGCCAGAGAAATGAATATGAAGGAAAAACAAGGACTACAAAATGATGAAACACACATCTCATGATACATGCAAATAAGAATACATGCAAGTGTATGTATTCTTAGTGTAGTGTACGAAGCAACAAGGTGATAGATTTTGAGAGAATGGATCACTACTAGGATTCACTGAACGTCAAAAACTCTAATCGAATAAAACACATATCAGATGCTAATATGGATGTACTACCAGTGAACTCCAATCTATAGAATGTAGCATAGTTACAAATTCATATCCTAACAGTATGCCTGGTCACATTCTGTACATGTTTGCACCTAACGTACCGCCGGGCTATAAAATCATTGAGAAGCCCTCTGAAGTCACCTATCTACCAATCAACACAAACCACAATGATGAAATCCACATCGAAATAAGAGAAAATACTTGGAGGTGTGGATGTTATCGAACTCCCGCTATTATTTTCTCCGTCTGAAGGAGTTTCTTGGCGAATGAATTTAGATTTCACCTCGATGATTTCTTGGTCAACCATTCCCCTACCGCCTTCTCAAGGCCTGGACACACCTGTCATGCAGCCTTCCGATCCGACTCCGGTCCGATATTGCTTAAAGAATCTGATCGGTGCGGGATCGGAAAGGGGTGAGCACACATGTCATGCCCACTTCCTGCTCTTTTCAGATTTGACACTCAGTCTACTCGAAATCGCCAGTTGAAACGGTTGCGAATATATTGCGCGAATGTTGAAACATTTTAGCAATCGTGATTTAGCTATTGTGGCTATCTGTTTAGATGAAGAAGATCGACTTAATGCGAAGTCTTCGATGAAGAGTAGTGGAAAACGTAAATATTGGGTTCATGATGCGTGGAAAACACGAGACAAAGAAGGAGAGTTTGCCACACTTTTACCTCACCTGTTGGACGACGAAACAAAATTTTATCATTATTTTAGAATGCCGATGGATACATTCAATCGGTTGGAACTTAAACTCCAAGAAAGATTAGCCATGCAAGACACGTATTTTAGAAAAACTATCACTCCTAGACACCGTTTGGCTACATTTTTAAGGTAAGATACTTTGTAATTTACATAGTTGTCGAATCATCCGTTTATAAATGCCGGTCACTTAAAATCTGTTAACAAGCCTATCTCTGACTCTGTTTAAGATATTGACATGACACTTAAAAATTAGGTAAAATATTAAACATAGTTATAATAAATTGTTATTAAAATTATTCAAGCCTTTTTTAGATAGTGGCCATTTTACATCAAGATATTGTCATAAAATAAAATTAATTACAATCATAGTGTGTGAGTAAATCTTCATAAAAAATGGTTCAGCCGTAACAAACTATAAACTATAGGGATGTAAAATGCTTGCTAATCCCCTTCACACCTAAGTGTATTTTACTTTTTTGAAAGTGCTTTTTCCTTTAAATCAACAAAGAACTATATTGCGGCAAAGCAAGAATCATTGGTACAGGGACAATACATTACTGCTTTTTACTGGAATTAGAGCATAGTAGACACAAGGAATTTTTAAAAAGAGAATTTATTAATATGTAATTACATAGTTACATCAAAACATAGATTTATTAAAGTTGAAAAAATGTTACGTTGGTGTACGTGTCAGCATTGACAGCAGGAGATGATGATGTTTGTGGTACACCACTCGAAAGATGTCCATCTAAACACGATCCTTCTTCTTCTGACAGTGTGAAAGATGTTGTGTCAGAGGACACATTCCTTGTAACAACCATAGCAGTTTGTCGGTTGTTATTTTCACGAAGCTGCTCTAGTTCATACTCTTGAACAATATTAAAGATCTTCCCTTTGGCAGAATGTAAGCGCAGAGGATCCAGTGATTTCAGAGATGTAGCAATTCCAGACAAAAATACATCAACGGGATGCTGTTCGTCATTGTCACTAGGTTTTTTTTCTTCTCTGCTTCTTTCTCAGCCAATAATTATGCCATTAGCTGAGATGATGCAGATTCTCCAGGTTTCATTTCGGTATGTGGGAGCTTTCTTTTGCGTTTTGCAGATGGAGTCCTGTTGTCGATAGAGACTCGACTAGCTGATGGAGTTCTAGGTGGTAGCAACGACTCTGATTCTGCAGTCCCATCAGATACATACTCATTTATATCTGCATTTATATCATTGTTTAGGTTCTGCATTTGGGGGTCATCAGTGGGTTGGGTTTCATTATTTTCTTCCGCTTCATCAGGAACGTTACCTATACCTTTCCGCTCGGCGAGGTGAGGAATCAGAAATTCAAGAATGGTCTCAAATTTGTATTTATTTGAAGATATAGCCGCCTGTCCAGATTTGGTTTTCCGTTTTTGTCTCGCTCTTCGCAGACTGTCACGAATTCCGTTCCACTTCTTTTTACATTCCTCCTCTTGACCTAAAGAATCAAAAATGTATAATTAAAACTATTATAATTAGATAGCATCATAGCAGGAAAATAAAAAACCTTATTAAATTATTGATAATTATTGATTAAATATAGTTTGTATGTGTATTAGTATAAGTTGTTTGTTACAGGTTTCTGCTACTGGAGATTCTTTCAAGACCATCTCATTCACTTACAGAATGGGAAGAAGTACAGTTGGTTCCATTGTTCATCGTACAAGCAGAGTTGTAATTGAAGTACTTTTAAACGAAGTAATGCCAGCTCCGACAGAGGACAGGTGGAATGAAATAGCAATCGAATTTTGGGAAAGGTGGCAGTTTCCCAATTGCATTGGTGCTTTGGATGGAAAACATGTGACAATACAAGCTCCAAAAGCATCAGGAAGCCTCTATTGGAACTACAAGAAAACATACTCCATTGTTCTTTCAGCGCTAGTTGATGCTCGTTACAATTTTATTTTTGTAGACGTGGGAAGCTACGGAAGAAACTCTGATGGTGGTGTTTTGGCGAATTCCAATTTAGGTAGAAAACTATTTCGAAACCAACTTAACATCCCAGAAAAAAAAAGGCCTCCTAGGAACAAACATGGAACTTCCCATGGTTATAGTTGCCGATGAAGCTTTCCCCCTCACAAAAAATATCATGAGGCCATTTCCTGCAAAGAACTTGTCTAACGAGCAAAGAATTTTCAACTACAGATTGAGCAGAGCTCGAAGAATGTCAGAAAATGTCTTTGGCATTATGGTGCAAAAATTTCGAATGTTCATGAGGCCTCTCCAAGGAAATCTTGACAACATAACAAGGGTAGTTCTTGCAGCATGTATCATACATAACTTCATTAGAATTAATGAAGACTACAAAGTGCCAGAAGTAAGTGACAATACTGACACAACTCCATTGGAGAAATCTCGTCTTCAGGATTTTCCTCGTCGCCGAGGAGGGGAAAATCGTGAAGCATTCAATGTAAGAGAGCAGTTTAAGCAATTCTTCAACACTGAAGAGGGTAGTGTGGAGTGGCAAGAACGCCGGGCTTTCATAGGTTAATAAGTTAGTTGTTCTTCCTTGGAACTGTTCGAAACTATGAGTATTTTATAGCTCTTCTTGTGTTACTTACAACTAAACATTATGGTTTTATATTTTAAAAAATTTGAAAATTTGTGAGAACCTGTGTACAATAAAGAATATGTTTGAAACTTACTTGCACAAAATCAATGTGTTGAATTAATTATAATGCAAAATAGCAAAACAAATTGAAATAATACAAGTACAAAAGATAGCAAAAATTTGCCAAATTTCAAGCCGATATCTTCAAAATTGCGGCCGGTATCGCGTGACAGACATACGGACAGACAGACAGACAGACAGAAAATCCAAATGCATATCGAGTCTACTCTCTAACCATAGACTCACTTACATTCGTCAATTACTATAGATAAGAATAAATACCGGGTGTTTCAAAGGTCAGTTTACCAAACTAATTGAGGTAAACTGATTTATTAAACACAATGCTTTCGTAACTAATGTTGCACAACCTGTTTTTGAGCAATGATAAAATCAACTGTGAAGGTCATTGTTAACATTTTTATGTTTTAACTCGGTAAACTGACTTTTGAAACACCCGGTATATTCCTAACGAATAAATCCCTTGAATATTTTCGGAATTAATTAATTTATTTATTTTAATTCACAATTCCAACAGGAAACCCCTTCCCTAGAAGTGGAAGTGGATTTAAATATTGTTATTATGTTATAAATATACAAATGTTTTTACCTTCTACATTTAGTTTCTTCGCAACTTTTTTCCACATAATGTCCTTGTACTCCGAGTTTCTATATTGCTCTTATGCCTGATCATAGAGAGCTGGAAACATTCGGACAGTTTCAATAAGCTCCTCCGCTTTTATACCCGCCATTTCACTGAATTTAGCACAAAAACTGCCACCGACAACCTTCCCGCATCAAGTAAACGAATGGTCTGCAATGTCGGAGCATGACGGGATAACGGAATCGGAGACGGGTGGGAGTAGGACGGGTCGCGTGTCGGACAGGTGAGACCTACTGCATTCCAAACCATTGTTTATTCCCATATCATACAGTCGTCCCGCTGTATGACCGTAGTCGGATCGGAAGGCTGTATGACAGGTGTGTCCAGGCCTTTAGGCGGTGGTGAAGCGGAATCATCATCATCAGCGAAGTCATGATAAGAAATCATATCTTACTGATGTAAGGAGATCGATGACGTTGACGGTGTAGATATCTTCCATTAAATATACAAAAAAAAATATAATGCTGGAATCGTAGGAAAATGCTAGTTCACTATCGAGGAAAAATTGTGATTTTTATCTTTCAGAAAAATGTTTATACAAATAAATATGCATTACATTGTACCTAATATTTGCTGAACAATGATATAGTCAAAAGATTTGCATTTGACTATACTAGATATGAATCTACTATTTACCAAACATAATAAAAGTTATTTATCGAAGTGAAATTGTATTTATCACTTTTCCAACAATTTTGGCGTATTGCTGTAGTAAAAATCTTCTAAGAGTAAAAGATTTGCTTTCCGTGCATCGTCATACTCTATAACACTAACAACCACTTCTTTAAATGTCCATATGCATAATTAACATTTTTTCCTTTTTGCAATATGTAAGATACCTTGGATCTGATGATAATAATTTTGAGTCATTTTAATCCCATCATCCTTATAGAAAATAATATATTTATCATTATTTTTTAACTTTTTGGACAAATAATCTAAATGTATATGGACATTTCACTTCAACAATTGCTTCATCAATTAATCCATTAGGACTAGCACCAAGGAAACCAGAGGTTGTAAGCCATACTTCTATAGGTTGAACATTTAAATTGTAATATTGCTTCAAGTGTTCTAGTGCATCTTTTTCAAGCCTTTTACCCCACTGGATTGCTTCAATGCCATCTAGATTATATTGACCTGAAAAGAATCAAACATCCATTTAATATATTATTTATTTTCAGGTGATAAAAATGAAATTAATGAAATTAGAAATTTGCTAAATGATAACGCTAAGAAATAAGTTAGGTGCTCTATTCTTAACTGGCATCGTTTGGAATCGAAGGTTCAAATGAGCTCAAGACATTGTATGTATAAGGAATTCTCATATGAAATCAACTTTAATATAAGCAACAGATTTTTCACTCACCTATAAGTGTCTCAAACAAACTGACTGGGAACCTGTTTCTCATACAAGCCGAAATGATGAGTCCAAAGTTGCTAGCAGTTAATCGAAAGTTCCTTGTAGCGGTTGAGTGTTGTTTATATTCACCCCAAATTGGCGTTTACATTTACCCGTTGTGCATATTTCAAAGGGGTAATTATTAGTTTCATGAAATATACTTTTTTACATCAAATCACTATCATCGCATGCAATATTGAGTTGAAAACTCACCTCAGAGCACTTGTAACACTAAATACAGATACTAGTGACCGAAACGAATTATAATTTTTTTAAAACCATCGAAAACTTTTCGCCAATCCGGGCATCAAAACAACTGTACGGAACAAAAATATGAGGGTACATTACCGACAGGAGTGTGTCATAGAAATTACAAAGGGTGATGATCCAGTCGCATAAGTGTAAGATATAATGTATCTTGTGAAAAAAATTATTAAAAAATCATAATGATATTGTTTTTTGATGACATAATTTGAATAGGTAATGTCTTATTCATGATATGATTTCAAATCACAATATTTGTCATGTTGTCAAATATACATACTAATGTTACGAATTATTTCACATAGATATACATGGCATGATCATGCCATGAACACAACGAATTCCAACATGGAAGCGTCGCACTGACAACACTGTCATGAGTATGATTTTATTTTCAAGTGCACATTCAATGATTCTCAAACTTATGTGACTTTTGTGTCCATCGTACAAGAGTAACGCATTCTGGTCTGGTAGATTTTTGATGACTCTCAAATTTTTGACCCACTCGACAAAAACAGATTCGAACCAGTTAAA
The DNA here is from genome assembly GCA_963576655.1 of Gastrophysa polygoni. Lineage (NCBI taxonomy): Eukaryota > Metazoa > Arthropoda > Insecta > Coleoptera > Chrysomelidae > Gastrophysa > Gastrophysa polygoni. Next base: position 2,590,594 of record OY755092.1, read on the forward strand.
GAACTGGCCTTTTTCCATCCATCCATTTTCTGGACACAGAATAAACAGTTCCTGGATAGGCATTGGGTGAGGTCCATCTAGCTTGTACTGCACCGCCTTTGAAAATAATAAAGGGAGGCAAAAATAAACCATCAGACGCCTCGCAAGCTAGGACACTTGTTGACAAGGTCTTTCCTCGTTCGCCAATGGCTTTTATCCTTGAGGGATCATTTCCAAAACCACTTTCATCAGCATTGAAAACAAACGCAACATCATCAATCCTTCCTTTGATAACCACCTCTTCTATTTTTTCATAGAAATCATAGATGACTTCTGGTTTCCTCTGATCCTTTCTTGCTTTTTGAAGATGCTCAGGCTTTTCGAATGACAAAGATTTATTTCGATTCATGAATCTATAATACCAGTCTAAGCCTGGCCGGCCATCCTCGAAAGGTGTTTTCAAATGTCTTTCTTGGACGAATGTTGCAATAAGGTCTCGTAACTCTTCTTTGTTACATGGATATCCCATTTGTGCTCGAGCCTTCAAACATTCCACTATTTGCTCTCCTACTTCGGCACTCAAGGCGGTAGATCGTCTTGCTCCCATTTTGGTTTCAGGAACATTCCTGCCCCTTATTCTATGGAAGATAACTGCTAAAGGGACATTATATCCTTTTGAGGCCATGCGATAAGTTAATTTTTTATTTTTCACGTCACTGACTGCTCTCAGAAGATCGTCATGTGAGTATCTCTCTGTTGTCTTCTTAATATATTTTCTAGGCATCTCTCTGTTTGCCTGAAATTAAAATAATGCGCTCTTGAAGCGGTTGAGTGTTGTTTATATTTACCCCAAATTGGCGTTTACATTTACCCGTTGTGCATATTTAAAAGGGGTAATTATTAGTTTCATGAAATATACTTTTTTACATCAAATCACTACCATCGCATGCAATATTGAGTTGAAAACTCACCTCAGAGCACTTGTAACACTAAATACAGATACTAGTGACCGAAACGAATTATAATTTTTTTAAAACCATCGAAAACTTATCGTCAATCCGGGCATCAAAACAACTGTACGGAACAAAAACATGCGGGTACATTACCGACAGGAGTGTGTCATAGAAATTACAAAGGGTGATGATCCAGTCGCATAAGTGTAAGATATAATGTATCTTGTGAAAAAAATTATTGAGAAATCATAATGATATTGTTTTTTGATTACCTAATTTAGAGAGGTAATGTCTTATTCATGATATGATTTCAAATCACAATATTTGTCATGTTGTCAAATATACATACTAATGTTACGAATTATTTCACATAGATATACATGGCATGATACAACTGTATCATGCCATGAACCTAAAAACACAACGAATTCCTACATGGAAGCGTCGCACTGACAACACTGTCATGAGTATGATTTTATTTTCAAGTGCACATTCAATGATTCTCAAACTTATGTGACTTTTGTGTCCATCGTACAAGAGAAAAGCCCAGTTCTTCAACTGGTTCGAATCTGTTTTTGTCAAGTGGGTCAAAAATTTACCGGACCAGAATGCGTTTCTTCTGTACGATGGACACAAAAGTCACATAAGTTTGGGAATCATTGAATGTGCACTTGAAAATAAAATCATACTCATGACAGTGTTGTCAGTGCGACGCTTCCATGTAGGAATTCGTTGTGTTTTTAGGTTCATGGCATGATACAGTTGTATCATGCCATGTATATCTATGTGAAATGATTCGTAACATTAGTATGTATATTTGACAACATGACAAATATTGTGATTTGAAATCATATCATGAATAAGACATTACCTCTCTAAATTAGGTCATCAAAAAACAATATCATTATGATTTTTTAATAATTTTTTTCACAAGATACATTATATCTTACACTTATGCGACTGGATCATCACCCTTTGTAATTTCTATGACACACTCCTGTCGGTAATGTACCCGCATGTTTTTGTTCCGTACAGTTGTTTTGATGCCCGGATTGGCGAAAAGTTTCCGATGGTTTTAAAAAAATTATAATTCGTTTCGGTCACTAGTATCTGTATTTAGTGTTACAAGTGCTCTGAGGTGAGTTTTCAACTCAATATTGCATGCGATGGTAGTGATTTGATGTAAAAAAGTATATTTCATGAAACTAATAATTACCCCTTTTAAATATGCACAACGGGTAAATGTAAACGCCAATTTGGGGTAAATATAAACAACACTCAACCGCTTCAAGAGCGCATTATTTTAATTTCAGGCAAACAGAGAGATGCCTAGAAAATATATTAAGAAGACAACAGAGAGATACTCACATGACGATCTTCTGAGAGCAGTCAGTGACGTGAAAAATAAAAAATTAACTTATCGCATGGCCTCAAAAGGATATAATGTCCCTTTAGCAGTTATCTTCCATAGAATAAGGGGCAGGAATGTTCCTGAAACCAAAATGGGAGCAAGACGATCTACCGCCTTGAGTGCCGAAGTAGGAGAGCAAATAGTGGAATGTTTGAAGGCTCGAGCACAAATGGGATATCCATGTAACAAAGAAGAGTTACGAAACCTTATTGCAACATTCGTCCAAGAAAGACATTTGAAAACACATTTCAAGGATGGCCGGCCAGGCTTAGACTGGTATTATAGATTCATGAATCGAAATAATTATAGGTCAAGGAGAGTCGATGTAGTTCATCAGGTTTTGAAGAATACCAAAAATATACAATAAAGAGGCAACCGTATTTCTACAGTTTACCTCTGAGGTTCAGTATGTCTGTTTCATAACTGGAAGAACGGAGAGTACCTAGATTACAATATTACGTCAGAAAGAGAGAAGACGAGAGAAGACGAATTCATCGATGACACCCTATCTCAATTTTAACAGACAATCACAAATCCAGATGTTTTGCAGGAATACTTCGATCAATTCGAAGCGCCATTACCACGAGAATATATTAAAGGAATGATAAGAGATACAAAAAGTGAATATGATCATATTTTAGGCCTTTTCCATAATCCGATGGGAGACAAATTTTGAATAGGAGATTCGCAAGTCGACTTTATAGGATCCAATGTTAAAGTGAGAGGTATCACTTACAATGGAACTGCAGGACTTTATGAGTTACTTTTTTTAAAAAATCCCATTTCTTACACCAAACAAGACATTGAAAATTATGTAGATATTATAAAGAGAACTAATGCATATCGTCGTGATAATAATGCCGATTTGCCAATCAGAAAATTTCCCGAAGATACCAAAGAAAAGTATGTTTACATTATAAAGCCCTATCTAGAGAAAACTCGTATCAGATCCGGTTCTGTACCGGCATCTTTATTGAAAGGCGTGCTCACCAGAAAGATGTCGAAAAGAGGGCAAGGTGCTAAAATGCCAATACTGACGATGATGAAATATGATGATAAGCCAATTGATTATAAATATTTTGACAACTACAACGAGCTTGTAGATAGATTGCGTTTGCTTGTAGCTTCCCAAGCAGTAGGCAACACTACCGGTCACAACAATGAAATAATTTTAATCATTGAAGAGTTACGTGAAGGCGCAATAATTTCATAAATGAATGTACCTCCCAGTTATTCATATCAGTATTCAAAATGCCTCTGAACAAATTCAATCAACATTTTCTCACTACTCCCTCTGATGCTTCTACTTCATAAAATATTGTTGCATAAGCTAGACAACTACCCACAAATGATGTGCCGTATTTTATCTGTCTACCTTCTAAATTCCATAGTAAATGTATCTTAACTATTAGGGGCACTAAAAACATGTCTTACAGTAGAACGCATTATATTTTGGATGATAATAGTACTACTTATACGATTTCTATTACAGGAAAAATTTAAAGTTATAAATATTTTCCCAGTACATTGAAAATATCCCATCAGAATCAAGGGGATATTTTGCCCAATCTTTTGAAGGAATATATCCTCAACAAAGGTGACGTTATTCAATTTCCCCTAGATACCCGTGCATTAGATCATTTATACATCGAATTTGTAATTCAATGTCCTTTGGAAAAAGATGAATAATACAAAACGTTGGATGTTAATGATTAATAAACACTCGAAAGAAAAAAAATGTTTTATTTATTAGGAAAATCGATCAACATTTTTGAAAACTTTTGTTTCCCAATTCTTCTCCTCTCGCAGATTCATAATTTTTCTAAGATCTGACTTATGACAGTGATGCAGATCGCCCTTCTCATCCTCTTCCTCCTCCTCCTCCTCCCCCTCCTCCTTGTTTTCATCTCCATTATTCTTCCTTTCAGTTTTATTCTCGAGCCACTTTTCAAACGATTCAGTTATCTGTTTTTTCTCACTGACTCCACATGATTCCATTTCCTTTCTCTTTCTTTCTCTCTTCCTACCGTCCGATTGCTCAAAACGTTTCACGCACAGGCGAATTCAGTATTCCCCGGTGATCTTCTTTGAATCTACTAATCACTTTGATGGGACTTATCTGCATACACCAACTACAAAAGCCGAGCACCAAAATAGGCCTACTAACGAAAAAGTTGACTTCTAAGTATTGAAGCTTAGTAGCCCTACAAATGCAACAAATTCTTCTCCGAACTACAGAGTACATTGGTACCTACTTGCTCACGACGTACATCTGATTATATATATATTCTGAATGTTCCCACCTCACCCTCATTCGAATTTCAAACGATCCCAAACACAGATTGACTCTCTCTCTCTCTCTCTCTCTCTCTCTCTCTCTCTCTCTCTCTCTCTCTCTCTCTGAGTCAAGGTCGAAATTTTATGTTTTTTCTTATATTATACCTTTGAATAGATTCAATCAACATTTCCTGCACCCTCATCAGAGAGAAGCAGTTGAGGAAGGGGAAGAAGCTACGTTAGCCTCCCCACTACAGTCGCAAATGAATTTCCCGTTTTATGTCTGCGAATCCTTGGATTATCACGTTGAAGTTTTGATCCGTCTAACAGGCACAAAAAATATCAGTTTGGATGAAAAATATTATACATTAGATAATGGAGGTATTGTGTTCAAATTCCCCATGTCTGCTAAGATAGAAAGCATAACGCAATATAATCTACAGCATGCCGGAGATGGAGAAGTTTTGATAAATAATAATTTTTCTTTGAAATTCCATCAACTAGCAAACAAGCCCATTGTTAAGGGAGATGAAATGATATTCAAACTAGGAACGGTACCTACGATTTGTATTGAGATATTGCTACAGTGTCCGTTAGTTAAAAATGAGTAAAGCACAAATTGTAGCTGAACTCCATAAACCGGTTCGAATCAATTATAAAAGACGACATGTTATAGTTGAAGATTTACATGACTTGATACAAGCTGATTTGGCAATCATGAATAAATTTTCAAAAGAAAACAGAGGATACAATTACATTCTTGTTATCATAAATGCCTTTTCTAAATACGTTTGGGCCATACCGGTTAAGAAAAAAACTGGAAAAGATATAACCGCTGCTATGAAATCTGCATTAGCCCAAATGACTACCACGCCAAAAAACTTACAAACTGATATGGGTACAGAGTTTTATAACAGGGACTTTCAAAATCTCATGAAGGAATATGATATAAATCATTATAGTACTTTTTCGAATTTGAAAGCCAGCATTGCTGAAAGAGTCATAAGAACTCTGAAATCATCACTATGGAAACAGTTTAGCTACCAAGGATCCTATAAATGGCTCGACATTCTTCCTGAAATCGTTGAAAAATATAATAATACCAAACATTCCACCACGAAGGCAATTCCTAGCAAAATTAATGATAAAAATGCCAAATTTATAACCTCATTCCAACACTTGGAAACTGTTGACCCAGTAAAGCCCAAATTTAGGAAAGGTGAACGTGTTCGCATAAGCAAGTATCGACATGCATTCAAAAAGTCCTATACTCCAAATTGGACCACTGAAGTGTTCACAATGAAACACACCAAATTAACAAATCCTACTACTTATATTCTAGAAGATAGCAGAAAAGATATAATACAAGGGGTCTTTTATACTGAAGAGTTACAAGAAACGATGCACCCCGATATTCATTTGGTGGAGAAAGTTATTCGTAAGCATTCCATTAATAAATAAAAAACAGTTATATATAGGTATTTTATTTGTTCGCACACCCTTGTTCCTATCATTTACATCCGGAAAACGATTTAAACATGTGACTGCTGCCACTTTGTTGATGCTTGCATCTTGATCTATCACTTATTTCCATGTTTAAATATGTTCATCTAGAAAGAGTTTGGGATGGCGATACGTCACTTCCAATCCAAGAGTATGTACTTCAGGATTAACTTCTTTTATTGTATCAAGTATTTTCAATGACCAATCAACTAGATTCTTCTTCACTTCCAATTGTACCATAGTCATGAAAATATCAAAACTTGATGATTTCAAAACATCTATCCTATCCTGAAGAATAGGTATGAGAAGCCATAAATACTTTCTGTAAGTTCTTCGAGGAGGTGGTATATTCATTTTTCACCTTTTAATGGGATTTTCTCTCCTCGATTCTAAAAAATAAAGTAGAAGTTATTAAAAATTATTGCAATATATTTGTAGTGAGGACAGATTTAGGATCTGTCCCAAAATGTCACTGCGCTTGAAATTAAACCTTTAGATACCTAAAAGAGAAATTCTCTATTGGTCAGTGACACCTTGTTTTTGAAAAAATTTGGAAATACAAATATATTTAATAAGAATAAAACCTCTACTTATCTTGGTGGACGTTTCGGGAACGAATCTGCTCCCATTCTCAACACACTTGAAATATTTTTCTCTTCGTAAACTTTTTTCAATGTTTCCGATTTTGACACTGAAAAGTGACAATTTGGCAGACGGAGGAATTCTGGTTACAAGGTGTTTTCATTAATTGATATCGAATTTTCCATTTTCATATTCAAGTTTCAGAAGTGGATGCCAAGTTCTATCTATATCAACCGAACAAGAAGCAATATTATTGTCTCCGTTCAGGAGAATGCAAGCAGACTCTTTGATTTTCCGTTTTTGGTTGTTGTCTTCTTTTCCTATGATCTTAATATTACCCTAATCGGCCATATGTTGTCCATTTTCAGTAAGGATATGGTCAGCTAATTTTGATTTGTCAGTATATCTTCTCTTTATATTGTTCTTATGCTCTTTCATCCTTACTGATAGAGGCCTGCTGGTTTCACCGGTATAATATTTTTGTTTGTTTGGGCCATGAATTTTTTAATTGATTTCTGTTTTTCTAAATGGGTGCATTTGTTAGATAATGTGTTGTGTTCATTTGTATCACAATATAGGCAGTGAGCTTCATCCTGATCACAATTAAGGTTCTCATCTTTTTGTTGGGCGCAGTTTTGACAAAGTGTATTCTTGCTACGGCATTGTTTTGATACATGTCCATAACGTAAGCATTTAAAACACTGAACTACTCTGGAGACGTATGGTTCAATTTTAAAATACACACTGTTGATGCTGATAGCTTTTGGTAACACAGTTCCTTCAGTACCTTGACTCGACGTTTCATTCTACTGACTTCTAATATACTCGCATCTGATGTGATGTTATCCATAATATATTTTTCATCAAAGACTGTATCCATTCCAAAAATCAGACCTTTTCTAACTAGAAGGTGATTAGGTATGAATGCCTTTAGGTTTTCTTTTTCGAGTAAATTGTTGTTCAACAATTTATTTGCCTCCATAATTGATTTTAGTTGCACTTTCACTCTGTTGTTGCCAGCTTTACTGATTTGGATAATGTATTTAACATTCAGTTTTTTGTGTAGAATATGTCCTACAGACATCGGATGTAACTTACCAATATTTTCCTCATTATTTTTTTCTATGTAAACATATATGTTACCTTTATCGTACTGATCAACTTTGGCAAGGTTGAAAAACCTAGGTGATATGTTTTCGTTTGTTCTTTCGTCGACCTCCATTTCATTAGAGCGGTTGCCGTCACGGTTTGGATTTGATGGTCCCACGTTTCCTTTAGATTTTCTGATGTCGTTTGCCGCTTGGTCCTCATTGCGATTGACCTCATCATCATGGGTTAGATCGTATATGCCAATATTGTTATTACTCGATACACTTGTAGCCAATTTTGCGCTTTCACTTGGCCCCCCGCCTCCCGGCGGCGGGCTTGCACTCATTTTTTATCACTTCGTGATCACTTTTTGGCTATATCTGGCTCAATCCTTGCCTTTTTCGCTGATGATATCTCTGAATTATCATCTGGGTCCACCAGCACTTCGTTTGCTCTCTTTCTCTGAACGTTTTCTCCTACTTCCATTGGAGCAGAGCCAGATGCATGAGCTAGTGACATTTTTATTTGTGCGGAAATCAATAGATAAAATTCAAGAGTCCGTTTATACTGGAATAAACATCTTACAACATATTAAAAACAAGCTTTAGTTAGAATGCATCATTATAAAATTCTTGTATAAACTATGATAGGGTTTATCCAACAGGAGTGCTGTTACTGCCTAAGTACTGGAATGCACATATTAATACTTGCATCATGATTATCTCTCACACATTCTTCGTCACCAACACCTTCATCAACATTCATCAAAATGTTTCGGCCAACATCATCGTTAACAACATTCGCATCATCTCTTGCACCCTTGTTGGTTGGATGCACTATATTTACACGAATGAGTTCAACCCTTCCTCCAGATCGATTCGAATGCTGTTTCGATCCAGTTGGCGGGGATTCGCATTCCAGGGCTCTGTACAAGCTAGGTCTTTCCTCACCCCGCTGGTACGGATTATTTGTGCCGCGATTAGAAAGGAACTCCTTCAAAATACTCGGATGTTATTGAACTTCTGTTATTATTTTTGTCCGTCTGGAGAAGTTTCTCGGCAAATGAATTTAGATTTCACCTAACATGATGATGCTGGCAACGATGACGATGATGATTTTCCTACCTCCTTCTCAGGCGGTGTTGGTGCGAAATCATCATCAGTGAGCTCATAAGAAATGAAATCTAACTGAGGTGAGGAGGTCAATGACTATGACAGTGTAGATATTTTCCCACCTTCCGAATACTTCCCAATAATATCTGTATCATCATCACCACCTATTAATGGATCAATTGGTAATGAAGGATTATCTGACATACACGTTACTTGAGACCACCTTAATAAATCAAACTCACCAATGTCACCATTGCCACAAGCTTCATCGATCTGCAGACATTCACGAACCGCTTGGCTGTACCACTCCTTTTGCGAGTCTGTATGAAATTGGGACCCGCATTGCAACATCTTTCCGATGTTGGGAGTGTGCAGATGAGGTCTACTTGATGTTTGAGATGGGTCAGCTTTTTCAACAATGCGTTAGTGGCAGATCCCATCTCCTCACGAAAACATATCTGTATCAGAAACATTCCACATTGCGAACTCATATATACCCAAAAATCTTATCTGGATAATTTTTTTCTGAGATGTAATCAGAAATCGAATGAATGGGTACTTATTTTCACGATATATTTTCCTCGGGATTTGTAGTCGAAGAGTGGAAGAGCTGGTACAACGAAAGCTGGTGCAAACTAAATATTATAGATTGATCGTATAGTGTTAGTGAGCGAGCAATATCTGCTAAAAGAATGAGGAGTCAATGTGTACGGGCCTGGATTCATACAATAGTTCCCACCACTTGAACAAATGGCGTGTTCATTCCTAGGGCGGGTCTACGAATTCTGCCGATGGCTGAATATCATGACACCCCTCCTTCTTTAGGGTCAAGGTACCGGGCTGGTTGCATACAATAGTTGCCATTCATATCCCCACCACTTGAACAAACGACGTTTTCAATCCAAGAGTGGAGGTCTACGAACTCTGCGAATGGCTGAATATCATAACACATACACCTCTTCCTTCAAGTTCAATGTATTCCACGATATTGTGGGAAAATGGTAGACCCTATTCCTGAAGGTCTTTCATCCATGTACATATATAGCAAACCAAATGCAGAAAATGTGTTCGGATGATATTCATTTCCTCTCATACATATTCATAATGATTTCACATTCACGAAGCAATGCATAGTTGAAAGGTATCAGTCGGTAGGTACAAAATATATACATGTGCATATTCCCCATTTTCATCAGTAGGGGTGGCAGCGGTATAGACCACCCCCACCCCTCCACTTTTCCACAGTCGAGTGAGCATCAAACACAACATATGCGACTTCGCCAAAACGCATCAAATACAACATGTGCGACTTCGCCAAAACGCATCAAACCCAAATGTAACACAACCGCAAATGTGGCTAACCTACCTTGATAAGCCGAGTCGGTAGCATACCTAACCTATCTAAAATAGTTCCACCAGCCAGGGGCGTACCTAACCTATCTAATAGCCCCACCAGGGTCGTACCTAACCTATCTAATAGCCCCACCAGGGTCGTACGAACCCCCATAAATATTTTCGGGGGGTACACAGGTCCACATCCCCAATGACCCGCCCCACACCGTTTCAATGTCCCACCCCGACCTACAACATACGTCATGCGTCATACGGTGAAACGTCAAAACGATGAAACGTCAAAACGATGAAACGTCAAAACGACGAAACGTCAAAACGACGAAACGTCAAAACAACGAAACGTCAAAGCGATGAAACGTCAATCGGCATCGAGATTTTCGGGGGGTACACAGGTCCACATCCCCAATGACCCGCCCCACACCGTTTCAATGTCCCACCCCGACCTACAACATACGTCATGCGTCATACGGTGAAACGTCAAAACGATGAAACGCCAAAACGATGAAACGTCAAAACGACGAAACGTCACAATGGTCCAGGGTCCACCTCAACACTTCCCCAGTGGCCTTCCCCACACCGTTTCAATGTTCCACCCTGACCTACAACATAAAAAATGTTATAGACGAATGTTTTTCAAACAGTTTTCAAATGGCGTCGATAGAGTATAGACACCAGCTTGAAGAATTCCAAAAGAAAATAAAGGAACTCAATCATACAATAAAACAATATGAAGATAAACAGCTGATGATTAGAAATTTTTCGAGAATATCTTTATTGGAAAAAGTAATCACTACTCGCAGCATACCAGTATCATCACCAACTGTGAAAAAACTATGGTTATTTTGAAATATAATATTTTTTATAAGAACTGCATACAATATTAGGAAAATTCGACGATACTCAGATGTAATCCTAATACAAGTACCACAGATCATATTTTAATATAAAACTCTACGATAAAACCCATGAAGATGTCAGTTTTTTTGAAGCATACAGCATCCTCAGAACCGCCACACGACCTCAGCCGACAATGAAGCATAAAAAACCATTTGAGCTATCAAACAATCTGTTACATGCATTTCACATTATATTAATTGTAATCAATATTATTTGATGTTTTTCCAAATGAAATGAAATAAATTCTAATCAATATTGTGTATTTTCATCGAAGGTTATTATTATAGATTAGCATGATAGGTGAAAAATATTCTTACCTTTATAGAAAAACCGCAATTTTTGTTTTCAACAATATTTTTGAACTGAACAAATATTTATCTATTTTTCTGCGGTTACCAAATTTCGATGTTTTTCATGCGTGCTATATAACCGAATCACCATCACCAAAAATCATTATTCCTGCTACACCTCGAAGACATCGAGCAATAATCAACCTTTGTGTGTGTGAACCACATCAGCTGACCAATAACAGTGAGTATTTTTTCATTTTATTCTTCTCAGAATTATTCCTTTGATATCAATCCAAATTCTCGTTTATTAATACACAATTTTATAATAATTTCTATCCTCATTGAACACCGTTTCATGTATTGCAGAAAGAAAACCAATCACAAAGATTGGAGAATTGAAAATCGGAGTGCCTTTCCCCATCATCTCAGCAAAGAGCGTTGAAACAAAATTTGGGGTGTCTATTCTGCTTGAACTGCAGGACTCTGTGGTTTTCCTGCCTTCAAGAGTAACTGAAGCATACGCCGCTCACACAAAAGAGCTCTCAACTGGTGGATACGCATTAATATTCAAAGGTCTCATCGCAGTTCACGTCGAGAGCAAGTAAGAACCTATGTACCGTGTAGTTCAGTCAAGAATTTGTTGTATTTGTAGAACTACTAAGCTTCAATACTTACGAGCCAACTTTTTCGTTAGTAGGCCCATTTTGGTGCTCGGTTTTTGTAGTTGGTGTATGCAAATAAGACCCATAAAAGTGATCTGTAGATACAAAGGAGATCCTCTAGGAATACTAAATTCGCCTGTGCATGAAACGTTTTGAACAATTGGAGGAGGAAATGGAATCATTTCCAGACAGTAAACAAAATCAGAGAATTGAATGGTTTCAAAAGTGGCTAGAGGAGAAAAAGAAGAAAAAGAAGAAGAAAAAGGAAATGAAGAATAATAGAGATGAGAATAGGGAGGAACATCAGGTGAAAGATGAGGAGGAGGAGGAGGAGGAGGAGGATCCCCATCACTGGCATGAGTTAGATCTTAGAAAGATTATGAATCTGCAAGAGGAAAAGAATTGGGAAACAAAAGTTTTCAAAAATGTTAATAATCGTTTTTCTTATAAATAAAACTTTTATTTGTCCCTTCATATTATATTATTTATCTTTCTCCAAAGGAACTACCTGCAAGGCTAACAAAGCATAAATTAGACAAACATATCAATTTATTATTAATTCAGGATAAATACTTTCCAAAAATGAATGATTATGATCCACCATCAACATTAGCTGAAGGTAATAATAATGCGAGTAATACAATTAGATATCATTACTGTTGGATAAAAGACTTGTCTCGTTTGTTATCTAGTCAGCTCAGCAAAACAAAGGTGAAAAAATATATCTGCGACAGATGTCTGAATTATTTCTTGAGTCAGGAAAAACTAGATGAGCATAGTGTACTATGTGAAAATATAAATAACGAAAAAATTTCTTTTCCAAAATATGATGCTGTCGAGTTTAGAGATCACATTTATCAGCAAACATGTCCATTTATAATTTATGCCGATTTCGAATCACAGCTGAAAAAATGTAATACAAAAATTTCGAGAACAATTCTCAAGTATCAACACCACAAGGCCTATAGTGCAGGATATTATTTCAAATGTTCCTACGACGACACACTTTTATTTTATAGGAGCTATCGAGGTGGAGATTGTATGGAATGGTTTGCAAACGAAATGGCGGATGCTGCCAAATTTGTGGAATCGAAATTCAAAAACATTGTACCAATGATTGCGAATCCAGATATCTGTAGAGCAACTATTTGTCATATTTGCGAAAAGAAATTCACGGATAAGGACATTGTAGTAGTCGACCACTGTCATTTTTCTGGCATTGCGTTTCTTGGGTACCGGTCTAGATACTCTAGCATCAACTTTGAAACTAGATGAATTGAAGATTCTAAGGAAAGAATTCAGTAATGTGAATGAGGCTCAATTCAATCTTTTAACACGAAAAGGTGTTTTTCCCTACGATTATATTGATAATGAGGAGAAATTAAACGAAACCAAGCTACCAAGCATTGAAAATTTTCACAATATATTGAACGATTCAAATATTTCAGATGACGATTACGCTCATGCTCAAAAGGTTTGGGAATATTTCGACATCAAATCGCTTGGAGAATATAGTGATTTGTATATGCGTACCGATATTCTCCTTCTAGCTGATATAATGGAAAATTTTCGCGAATCATGTAGGAAAACATATCATCTCGACCCCGCATGGTACATTACGATGCCCTCGTATACTTGGAGTTGTATGCTCAAGTATACTGGGTGCAAATTACAAATTCTAAAAGATGTAGATATGTTGATGTTTGTTGAAAAGGCGATTCGTGGGGGAATAACGGTTTGTAGCAATAGATACTCTGAATCGAATAACAAGTATATGTCAGAATATGATCCCGAGAAACCATCAAAATACCTGCTCTATCTAGACGTAAATAACTTGTATGGGAAAGCCATGAGCGAACCCCTACCGTATGGGGAGTTCACTTGGGTCGAGAACACCAACATCGATGTAACTCAATTTGCAGATGATTTTGTACTCTTGATCTTTAATACTATAAAGTGTAAACGAATAATTTTTCGGACCAGCTGATACGAATTCTGTGATATAAGAACCAGGACCGTAACTTTCTAATTCGTCGGTCATGTCACCGATAAATTGTCCCGTGGGAATGTCATATTCCCCTGATTTGGATACATAGATGACAGAGTCGGTGTCATAATATAAAACTCGATTGCCCAGTTGTTCTAAATAACTGTAGAGTTTCAGGCGAGCCAATGCTGTGACATAGGCAGCAATAACTACATTCACCGTGGATAAACAATCGAAACTTTCATTTTTATATTCCCAGTTGACAATAAGGGTGTCTTCGTTGATGGGTAAAACAGTATTTATAACACGAGAAGGATCAGTCATCATTTTGAAAAATTCAGCAGGCTGATTAACAATGGATGTCTTGGGCTGATTTTCACGTTGACCGAACTTGCCCCAAAACGAATTCAACATGAGCTTAGCCAATGACCTCAGTCCGGGATTATCGGTGATTTTAGAAAAGTCCAAAAGAATATCCTCCCGCTGTAAAAATTCCTCAATGTACCGTTGCTTCTCCGCATCACTACTACAATACTTTGGCCAATTTGATGACTCTTGTTTGACCTTGATGAATTTGTTCATCATGTCGGTGAATAAACCGGCCACGTTCTCACCAAATTGAACAGTATCATAGGACCAAATTTCTTTGGTCTCAAGAATACGATAACCCAACTCAACGGCTTTCACAACCTCTTCTACCACCCATGAACCAGTTAATGCACGTTCTTCATCAGAATGTTGGCAACTATGAGAATTGTAGCTTTCACCACATGTCCGACAAAGAACAAACATCAATTTGTTGTTCATTTTTTGTGGTAAAACAGGGTGAAATAGGTGTTGAGGAGGAAGTATCGTACACTTTATGAGCCCAGATATGGATGAGAGAGAAACAGCACATTCTTCTTCACCAACAAGTACTTTGGGATGACCAACAGGAAATTTTCCATATTTACATACCCAAGGATACAAAGAGCAAACATCGACGTATTTGATTTCTTCACCCTCCTTGGCCTTGTAATATTTGACGATATTTCCTGTCCGTCCTCCATAAAAAGCATCTCGTGGGTCAAGGGGGAGATTTTTCATGAGAGGGTGATTTTCGGTGAATTTTTTAATTTCCTCTGAAAGTTCGCGGCGAAAATCACATTCCCACTTTTCGACGACCTCATAACCCAAAGATTTAATTTTATTGATTTTAGCAATAGTTGCATCATAACGATGATCCATTGTTTCAGAAGGACAATTTTTGAGAGGGGTATCTCTCTGATGATCGAAACATCTCGGACATCCATGAAAAAAACATCCCTGGAACTCGAAAACCTGATTGGTTTCTGCAGAATAACCATCAACTTTCAGACTGCCTATCAATGCCTCAGAAGAACGACATGCTTGTTGAATTTTTATATTTCGCTGTTTTTCCTCCCAAAGCAACCATTGGGTGGCTATCACAGACTGATTGTCACGGTGTCTGTAACCACCCTTGGGAATGATTCCGATGGTATTTGGTTTGAGGAAATTCCTGCGAAATACTTTATTGCATGTTGAGGCAATCGTTACGGCTTCTGTGAATGGACAAACATTAGTTTCGGTCAACATAAGTTTACGAAATTTGAGACAGGCTTTGGTCAGTATATCAACATCCGAAATACAATAGTCTATTATTTCTCGGGAGAAATCGAAAATATAATTTTCAGCGACTCTTTCAGAGTGCCATTTTATGAGGGAAGAACGAGCCTCTGGGACGAGATTATCCGGGGAATAGAATTCGAGAGAAGGAAGCGGTCCAACATAATTTTGATTTTCCACTTTATTGAATAGGTGGGGAAAGTAACCCTTCTTCAGTTCTGTGAAACCGAATGATTTGGGAAGTTTTGCCAAAGCCATTGGGAAATAATTCAGAGAATCCAAAAATTTCACATTCCCGACTACCATAGATATGATTTTGGTTCCCCGTGTGATGAGATCCGGAGTAAGGTCGGTCTTAGTTAGAATATAATTGAGAATGAATTGGTTATCAAAACCCCCACCATTGTGAGCTAGTACAACAATATTTTTGAATTTTTTCCTCATTGTCAATACATGGTGAACAAACGGTGAAATGGGGTCGTTACACTTGAGTATTTGAAGACGAACGCCACATTTTTTACAAATTTGTTGATCGGTATCTATGCAAACATCACAGCATTGGCGAAAAACACACAAATTGGGTTCATGAAGAAGCGAACCATCAGGCTGTACGCTCTCCTGACGAGTCTCCAGATCATAAAATATGAATAAGAGATCGTTAGTTTGAGGGTTCTTTAGGTCTGGTTGAATGAAGCAAAGGTGATCAGCCGGGCAATGTTCGTTGCACACCTTGCAGAAGATCTCTCCACAGGTATGTGTTCTGGTATTTGTAACAATTTTGAAACAGTCTTCACAGCGCCTTATCGAATCGCAGATTTTATTACGAATATGGTTCTCGAAACACACTTGACCACGAAAAGACCTTTTGCAAGACTCACAGGCAATTTTCAATTGGTCATTGGGACATGCTGGCGAAGTACGACATGAAAAACAAGTACCACCGCACCGATGTTTTTCCTTGTGATCAAATGGAATATGACATTCCTCACAGTAATAATTACAGCAGAAAGCTGCAGTTAGAGAAATGATTACGTTATAGTGCCCCTCATGAAACAATAAATTCAACGATGGGCCAGAACCATCACCTTCGAATAACAAATCACGACCCTTGGTTCCATATTGGTATACAGTTATTTTATAGTTGGAGAGATGCTTCTGAAATTGATGTAGCTCAGGAATACTACACCCTTCTGTGGGTACTAAAACTTGCAGCATCAGTCATTAATTGCAGAGCCCTTTGGTTCTGCAATTTCCTGATGTTCCGTCGTACATCATTAAATTTGGGGTCTTTATCAGCGTATGCCTGAGCCACGACAAGTGCTCGGGGAAGACACAAATTATCATTATTTTTAATGACAATGATACCCCGACGCTTGTTACATTCCTCTTCGAAGGTGTTATGCCGGCGACTTCGATCAGAACCTTTGCCCTTTGGCATCTTCACGGTTGTAACTCCGAGACAGAAGGTCTCGGTGTTCAAGCCACAAGAATTCGACTGATAGATGGACGATATTTTCGAAAAAATATCATCCACCGAGACATCTGATGCGTTTTTGAAAGAAATCCACCCTGGACCTCTCGCGAAATCTTTGGAACAGAAGGTAAAGCCTACCTTATCGGTCGACTCCACACCCTCTGTTCCATTCAAAACAATTTCGGTGATAGCTTCCCTCACCCACCCCACTGGTTCCTTACCTTGAGGTATCGGTGTAAGTTTGAACTCCAAAGTACGAGCCTGTACACCAAAACGTCGATTTCTGCTGAGGACATCTTTCACAATCACGAATTTCTCCATCTTTACTCAAAACTCAAAAAATAAATTTTTTCAAAAATATCGAAAAATTTCGAAAAACCAGGAAAATATTGGAATTCGGACTGAACACACACAATAGTACCAATGGCTATCTGAATAAACTATGAGATGAAGGTTTCAAAACAAAGACTTCATATACAAAAATGAGAAAATGTGTGGGTGAAATGTAAGCAAAGTACTTGATTCAAAATTGAAAATTGATAACAAGAATTGAGAGCACTACTCATCGAAAACACGGGAGATAATGACAGAAATCATATATGCGTCGATATTTATAGTCCAAAGTCCATCGCGAACCACAAGCCCGATATCATATTTCATAAACCAAAAACAGGTTGACTCCAATCGAAAAGGCCGCGACTTTGATGATATTTGTTTCAATTTACCATAAGAAACCGTACTATTTATCTATTTATAATCATTTAGCCTTGAAGTACATATGGAGATAGGGACATATTTCAAGGGGTACACAGGTCCACCTCCCCAATGACCCGCCCCACACCGTTTCAATGGCCCACCCCGACTTTCCTCGTTTTGACGTGTCATCGTTTTGACGTTTCGTCGTTTTGACGTTTCGTCGTTTTGACGTTTCGTCGTTTTGACGTTTCGTCGTTTTGACGTTTCGTCGTTTTGACGTTTCGTCGTTTTGACGTTTCGTCGTTTTGAAGTTTCGTCGTTTTGACGTTTCGTCGTTTTGACGTTTCGCCGTATGACGCTTAACGTTTTCGACGTTTCACGTCAGGGTCTTCTTGTATATTCGCTGTATTTGTGATAGGTATTCTCGGTGAAAAAAGTATATGTGTCCATCGATATACCGAAATGCAGGAATCATGTTGAATAGAATATCGGAAAAGATGTAATTGAGAGACCGTGGTTGAGAGTATCTTCATTTTTGTCGATTCCAATCTGGGAATCATTGTTGTACAATAAATAGGTCTGACAGCTGTTTGTTTCAAACACGGTATTCATGAACGCATGAATAGGTAGAGAGAAATTAAATTTGCAACAAACTTAAATAACATCGTAGGATATTGCGAAAATAATCACTGAATTTCATGGCATCCAGCATGGCAATTCTATCAGACGCTGACACCGCAAATTCCGCATTCCCATTGACACATGATGATGATTATGATCAATCTAGAGAGAATATAATAATGATTGATTCTCTATTCTATGATAGAACTATAAATTATGATGAAATAAAAAATCTCAATGTTTTCATATGATTTATTTATTGCTCATGATACAAAATTCTTATATTCTTGTCCCCCATGGTCAAACACAATGTTTATCCATGAAGGGACAGAATTCACACGTTTGACGACGTGAATAAAATTCCTCCTTGTCCTTTTTTGTCCCCCACGGGCAAACACAAAGTTCACTCCCTGGAGGACAAAATGAACAAATTTCTTCGTATTCATCATCAGTATCATAATCATCATCATCCTCCTTCTCATCATAAAAAATTGACTGCTGCTGTTCTTTTTTTTCTTTTTCTTGCTGTTGTTGTTCCTCCTGTTGTTGATGATGATTATCATTCTGACGATGAATATCCTCCTGACGGTCCTCTTCTTTTTTTGTATCATGGCCTTTGTTCTTTTGATTGATCATGTTTTGTTCCATTTTCTGTGGAAAAATATACGAGGGCATCGTAATGTACCATGCGGGGTCGAGATGATATGTTTTCCTACATGATTCGCGAAAATTTTCCATTATATCAGCTAGAAGGAGAATATCGGTACGCATATACAAATCACTATATTCTCCAAGCGATTTGATGTCGAAATATTCCCAAACCTTTTGAGCATGAGCGTAATCGTCATCTGAAATATTTGAATCGTTCAATATATTGTGAAAATTTTCAATGCTTGGTAGCTTGGTTTCGTTTAATTTCTCCTCATTATCAATATAATCGTAGGGAAAAACACCTTTTCGTGTTAAAAGATTGAATTGAGCCTCATTCACATTACTGAATTCTTTCCTTAGAATCTTCAATTCATCTAGTTTCAAAGTTGATGCTAGAGTATCTAGACCGGTACCTAAGAAACGCAATGCCAGAAAAATGACAGTGGTCGACTACTACAATGTCCTTATCCGTGAATTTCTTTTCGCAAATATGACAAATAGTTGCTCTACAGATATCTGGATTCGCAATCATTGGTACAATGTTTTTGAATTTCGATTCCACAAATTTGGCAGCATCCGCCATTTCGTTTGCAAACCATTCCATACAATCTCCACCTCGATAGCTCCTATAAAATGAAAGTGTGTCGTCGTAGGAACATTTGAAATAATATCCTGCACTATAGGCCTTGTGGTGTTGATACTTGAGAATTGTTCTCGAAATTTTTGTATTACATTTTTTCAGCTGTGATTCGAAATCGGCATAAATTATAAATGGACATGTTTGCTGATAAATGTGATCTCTAAACTCGACAGCATCATATTTTGGAAAAGAAATTTTTTCGTTATTTATATTTTCACATAGTACACTATGCTCATCTAGTTTTTCCTGACTCAAGAAATAATTCAGACATCTGTCGCAGATATATTTTTTCACCTTTGTTTTGCTGAGCTGACTAGATAACAAACGAGACAAGTCTTTTATCCAACAGTAATGATATCTAATTGTATTACTCGCATTATTATTACCTTCAGCTAATGTTGATGGTGGAACATAATCATTCATTTTTGGAAAGTATTTATCCTGAATTAATAATAAATTGATATGTTTGTCTAATTTATGCTTTGTTAGCCTTGCAGGTAGTTCCTTTGGAGAAAGATAAATAATATAATATGAAGGGACAAATAAAAGTTTTATTTATAAGAAAAACGATTATTAACATTTTTGAAAACTTTTGTTTCCCAATTCTTTTCCTCTTGCAGATTCATAATCTTTCTAAGATCTAACTCATGCCAGTGATGGGGATCCTCCTCCTCCTCCTCCTCCTCCTCATCTTTCACCTGATGTTCCTCCCTATTCTCATCTCTATTATTCTTCATTTCCTTTTTCTTCTTCTTTTTCTTCTTTTTCTCCTCTAGCCACTTTTGAAACCATTCAATTCTCTGATTTTGTTTACTGTCTGGAAATGATTCCATTTCCTCCTCCAATTGTTCAAAACGTTTCATGCACAGGCGAATTTAGTATTCCTAGAGGATCTCCTTTGTATCTACAGATCACTTTTATGGGTCTTATTTGCATACACCAACTACAAAAACCGAGCACCAAAATGGGCCTACTAACGAAAAAGTTGGCTCGTAAGTATTGAAGCTTAGTAGTTCTACAAATACAACAAATTCTTGACTGAACTACACGGTACATAGGTTCTTACTTGCTCTCGACGTGAACTGCGATGAGACCTTTGAATATTAATGCGTATCCACCAGTTGAGAGCTCTTTTGTGTGAGCGGCGTATGCTTCAGTTACTCTTGAAGGCAGGAAAACCACAGAGTCCTGCAGTTCAAGCAGAATAGACACCCCAAATTTTGTTTCAACGCTCTTTGCTGAGATGATGGGGAAAGGCACTCCGATTTTCAATTCTCCAATCTTTGTGATTGGTTTTCTTTCTGCAATACATGAAACGGTGTTCAATGAGGATAGAAATTATTATAAAATTGTGTATTAATAAACGAGAATTTGGATTGATATCAAAGGAATAATTCTGAGAAGAATAAAATGAAAAAATACTCACTGTTATTGGTCAGCTGATGTGGTTCACACACACAAAGGTTGATTATTGCTCGATGTCTTCGAGGTGTAGCAGGAATAATGATTTTTGGTGATGGTGATTCGGTTATATAGCACGCATGAAAAACATCGAAATTTGGTAACCGCAGAAAAATAGATAAATATTTGTTCAGTTCAAAAATATTGTTGAAAACAAAAATTGCGGTTTTTCTATAAAGGTAAGAATATTTTTCACCTATCATGCTAATCTATAATAATAACCTTCGATGAAAATACACAATATTGATTAGAATTTATTTCATTTCATTTGGAAAAACATCAAATAATATTGATTACAATTAATATAATGTGAAATGCATGTAACAGATTGTTTGATAGCTCAAATGGTTTTTTATGCTTCATTGTCGGCTGAGGTCGTGTGGCGGTTCTGAGGATGCTGTATGCTTCAAAAAAACTGACATCTTCATGGGTTTTATCGTAGAGTTTTATATTAAAATATGATCTGTGGTACTTGTATTAGGATTACATCTGAGTATCGTCGAATTTTCCTAATATTGTATGCAGTTCTTATAAAAAATATTATATTTCAAAATAACCATAGTTTTTTCACAGTTGGTGATGATACTGGTATGCTGCGAGTAGTGATTACTTTTTCCAATAAAGATATTCTCGAAAAATTTCTAATCATCAGCTGTTTATCTTCATATTGTTTTATTGTATGATTGAGTTCCTTTATTTTCTTTTGGAATTCTTCAAGCTGGTGTCTATACTCTATCGACGCCATTTGAAAACTGTTTGAAAAACATTCGTCTATAACATTTTTTATGTTGTAGGTCAGGGTGGAACATTGAAACGGTGTGGGGAAGGCCACTGGGGAAGTGTTGAGGTGGACCCTGGACCATTGTGACGTTTCGTCGTTTTGACGTTTCATCGTTTTGGCGTTTCATCGTTTTGACGTTTCACCGTATGACGCATGACGTATGTTGTAGGTCGGGGTGGGACATTGAAACGGTGTGGGGCGGGTCATTGAGGATGTGGACCTGTGTACCCCCCGAAAATCTCGATGCCGATTGACGTTTCATCGCTTTGACGTTTCGTTGTTTTGACGTTTCGTCGTTTTGACGTTTCGTCGTTTTGACGTTTCATCGTTTTGACGTTTCATCGTTTTGACGTTTCACCGTATGACGCATGACGTATGTTGTAGGTCGGGGTGGGACATTGAAACGGTGTGGGGCGGGTCATTGGGGATGTGGACCTGTGTACCCCCCGAAAATCTCGATGCCGATTGACGTTTCATCGCTTTGACGTTTCGTTGTTTTGACGTTTCGTCGTTTTGACGTTTCGTCGTTTTGACGTTTCATCGTTTTGACGTTTCATCGTTTTGACGTTTCACCGTATGACGCATGACGTATGTTGTAGGTCGGGGTGGGACATTGAAACGGTGTGGGGCGGGTCATTGGGGATGTGGACCTGTGTACCCCCCCCGAAAATCTCGATGCCGATTGACGTTTCATCGCTTTGACGTTTCGTTGTTTTGACGTTTCGTCGTTTTGACGTTTCGTCGTTTTGACGTTTCATCGTTTTGACGTTTCATCGTTTTGACGTTTCACCGTATGACGCATGACGTATGTTGTAGGTCGGGGTGGGACATTGAAACGGTGTGGGGCGGGTCATTGGGGATGTGGACCTGTGTACTCCCCGAAAATCTCGATGCCGATTGACGTTTCATCGCTTTGACGTTTCGTTGTTTTGACGTTTCGTCGTTTTGACGTTTCGTCGTTTTGACGTTTCATCGTTTTGACGTTTCATCGTTTTGACGTTTCACCGTATGACGCATGACGTATGTTGTAGGTCGGGGTGGGACATTGAAACGGTGTGGGGCGGGTCATTGGGGATGTGGACCTGTGTACCCCCCGAAAATCTCGATGCCGATTGACGTTTCATCGCTTTGACGTTTCGTTGTTTTGACGTTTCGTCGTTTTGACGTTTCGTCGTTTTGACGTTTCATCGTTTTGACGTTTCATCGTTTTGACGTTTCACCGTATGACGCATGACGTATGTTGTAGGTCGGGGTGGGACATTGAAACGGTGTGGGGCGGGTCATTGGGGATGTGGACCTGTGTACCCCCCGAAAATATTTATGGGGGTTCGTACGACCCTGGTGGGGCTATTAGATGGGTTAGGTACGACCCTGGTGGGGCTATTAGATAGGTTAGGTACGCCCCTGGCTGGTGGAACTATTTTAGATAGGTTAGGTATGCTACCGACTCGGCTTATCAAGGTAGGTTAGCCACATTTGCGGTTGTGTTACATTTGGGTTTGATGCGTTTTGGCGAAGTCGCACATGTTGGGTTTGATGTGTTTTGGCGAAGTCGCATATGTTGTGTTTGATGCTCACTCGACTGTGGAAAAGTGGAGGGGTGGGGGTGGTCTATACCGCTGCCACCCCTACTTTCATCGAGTCTGAAATCAATACCTGGACGCCCATGAAGGAAACTCAAAGACTTGCTCCTTTTACGCTCAAATTTATCGATAGTTCTTGAAGACATCTTGCACTCGCGGCACTAAGTAGATCAGAGATGAATATCGGATTATACATCCATAAATCCTCGTCGAAAATTTGTCGATCATACTCTACTAGCTGTGAAAGCAACGCATCTCTTTTCAATGAAATCTGACGACATTTGCCTTCACTAGCCAAAATGAGTTTATCAATATTCGCATTCCATCGCTTCAAATCATCATAATATTTCCTGATGGTGTCCATCATGGCATTCATTTCATTCATAAGACACACAACACTAGACCGCTGAAAGAGGGTATATAACACATAAGGTAGAACACAGGAACGAAGGCAACCTACTTTCATTCAAATCTTCAATCCCGTTTATTGTATGAACTTTATGATACTTTGTGTTATTTTCTTATCATTAAGGGCTAAGAGATTTAGCAAGTGGATGGGGGTGGGGGTTTTCATATTCAGAAGATCAGAGTAGAGTTCTCGGCTTTCTTGTCTTGTAATTCTGCAGTTGAAAAATATGTGATCTAGATCACCTTTCACATTGCACACCTCACATAAGTCGGAGTTGGTTATCCCTATTCTGGCTAGAAAAGCAGGGTAGCATCCATGGCCGAATTTAAGCCTATCGTAAACATTTACACATCTTCTGGAGAGATTGAGATCGGAATGCCAAAACTTCGTAGGGATATCAGGGTGAATTTCAGTATATCTTGTCGGATTATTTCCGAATATGCTTTACTCGTACAACATTCCTCTATTTCCCAAAATTTTTTTAGCTGATCTTGAACATCTATTTCTGTAGCAAAATTACATTGATTGATATGATTTTTGGATATCTCAGCTGAATTAACAGGTCCTGAAAGAATTCAACCGAATTTAGTTTTTTGCAAGGTTGGTTTCGATATGCCAAGTTTTATTTGACCAATACACATCAAATTATAAAAATGCTCCGCTTCTATGAGCACATCAATTTTAGAAGGTTTGTTGAAATTTGGATCAGCTAATTCTATATTCTTAGGAATGTTCAAATTTGACATATTTACTTTGAAATAAGGATTATGACGACATATTGAAGGAAGCATGAGACAAGATATAGGAATAGAATGAGAACCATCAATTGATTCAATGAGAATGTCACATTTTTGGTTGATTCGAGATAGAACTTGGCCAATACCAACAATTGAAATATTTGTTGGTGTGGTTTTCATACCAACCTTTGCGACAAATTCATTTGTGATAAAATTCGACATAGAACCACTATCCAATAAAACTCTGCAACTATGTGAATATTTTTTCCCATCTTGTACTTTGACAACAGCTGTTGATAAAAGAATTTGGCTTGAACATTGTGTATAGCTTGCTAGATAAACCAATTCAGTAGGTGAACTGCTTATTTGCGAACTTGAAGCTGATCAGCGTCAATATGCAGCAAAGTGTGATGTTTTCTTGAACATTTTTTACAACCGCTGAAACGACATTCCGAGATATTATGGCCTTTATTCAAACAATTGAGACATAATCTCGATTTTTTATCATTTTCAGCCTTGCCTGTAACTGATAGTTTTTGAAATTCTTAGCAAGTATATATTTTATGAGGACCATGACAATAATTACATGATAAATTGTAAGAATTGAATGAAGGTTGAATTTTCTTTTTCATTTTATCTTCTGCTTTGGCATCTTGGAACTTTCCGTTGCTTTTTCTTTGATTGGTATTTGAGTTGAGTTCCAAGCTCTCAAGAAGGACAGCTCTGTTTTTGAGAAAAAGTTTAAATTCTTCTAGAGTTGGGAGTTCGTCTTTGTATTTGAATATTTCCCATTCTCTAAAAGTTGTAGAATCTAATTTGCTTGAAAGCATATGAATCAATAATGTATCCCACTGTGCAGTAGGTTGACCCAAAGAATCGAGAGCGCGTAGATTTTTATTCAAAGTATCAATCAACTTACGAATTTTCGAAGATGAATCTGAATGTATGCATTCGATATTGAATAATGCAGTGATATGATTATGTATAAGTAATTTCTTGTTTGCATATCTTTCTTGCAGTAATTTCCATGCTATTGAATAATTCAATGAAGTAGTTTCTGATGAGCTTATCACACCATAGGGCTCAGATTTCAATGACGACTTCAAATAATGGAACTTTTGAATGTTATTCAGATTTATATTTGAATGTATAACAGATTCAAACATATCAAAAAATTCTAATCATGTATTATAATTACCATCGAACGTGGTCGAATTGATGATAGGCAATTTGATACCAATCGAATTTGAACTGACAGGATTGTCTGAACTGACTACTGTTAATGAATTGACTGTCGATGGCGATTGAGAAATTGAATGCTTTGCAATTGAAACTACCTTGAAATAATCATTTTCGTAATTGATTCGCATATTTGGATCATTAGAAACTGTTTGAGCTTCATTTTCTATATTGAATTGTACTTCATCAAAATTAGGATAGACTGTATCTTGAATTGAAGCTAAACGTTCTTGCATTTCCTGCGCTGAATGTTTTTTTATTTCGAATGCGTCAACGTAACTAATGAATCTTTGCAGTTGCCCAATAAACTTATCTCTCTTTGCATAAAGAGTTTTCTGATTAGGAGACATATTATGAAAATTACCTAGTGCTATTCTGCTTTTGAAACGTGCAATGGGTTATGTAATGAAAATAAATGGATGACTGGAAATAACTATCGCGGCTCAAGAAACACACTCACTTTTTGATACCGGAAAACGTTAAGGAAATGGGGCCAGCAGGGAATTTCATGAAATTTTCACAGATGCTGTGAAACATGATAAAATCAATAATAAAAAAGGGAATTTGCCGCGGAAAGACATTTTTCACCTTTTTTTTGAAAAATGTATGTCGATAGGTACTCACTTTTGAGACAAATAAATTCAATATGTTGAGAGGATTGATATGATATTATCTCAATTCCAACGTCCCATTAGATCTCTCACATACATATAAGTAGTAATGCACGAGCGAAATGAATCGACAAGAATTTTAAAACAGACAAATTAATAATGTTTGTGCGGTAAACACGAACAAATCGTTTGGCAGATGGCAGCCCTCTGATAAATTCGAAGTTGGGATTGCGGCGTTGCCAATTCAATTCTAGAAATGATTGTATATAGTATATTGCTGGAATGTTTAACAATTTTTTTAAGATAACAGGTAATTTTTCATGAGATACGCCTGCGGCATGTTTGATTCAGTAAGGCACGCCTGTGGCGTGCCTCCCATTTTCTGGGTGCATGTTAATCTGTTCTTCTGATATGAAAGAAGGGAACACAACTTGACCAAACTTCAGATATCTTAGCGTAAGAAGTTGCTTAGTGTTTGCGATTCGATCACTGATTACTGTTCAATTTGTAAAGCACGCCTTGGGCGTGCCTATCATTTTCTGCCTGCACGTGAATTTATTTTTTGATAAAAAAGGAGACCTAACCTGACCTGACCTGACCTGACCTGACCTGACCTGACCTGACCTGATCTGACCTAACCCAACCTAACCTGACCTGATCTGACCTAACCTAACCTTTTTTTTTGAGGTGGTTGCAAAAATCTTTTATAGACACCGGCAACCCTCAGAAGTCGCGAGCGGCTTTTGGGGGTTGTCGGTAGTGTGGGACTCTCCTCTTGGCCTACCCACTAAAAAAACATTCCACCATAACACCACAGGCTACCCGGAACCGTCTTCGAAGACATCACCTCAGGTAGCCTGCTCCTCTCACACTACCACTTTCCTTTCATCACTGTCGCTCTCTCTCTCTCTCCTCTTTCTCCTTAGTGGCTAGAATCGTCCGAATGAGGTTTCGGCCGGTTTCCCAGCCACTCCGACTCGTCATCATTCGTCTTATCATCTCACTCATGCTGTTGACATCCACACCCATCAATAAATCGAACACTCTTCTCGCCTGCACCCACCTCACCCACTCCAGGACGGTGTGCGTCACTGTGTCCACCTCTCCGCAATACACGCAGAGGTCGTCCTCCGCCCTCCCGAATCTCTTCAGGTATGACTTGAAACATCCGTGCCCTGTGAGCACATGCGTGAGGAAATAATCCACCTGCCTGTGCCCACAGTTCACCCACCTTCGGAGATCCGGGATCAGCGCCTTCGTCCACACTGACGTACGTATCGTCGCCACCCATTCTTGCTGCCACAACTCCCATAGTTCTGGCACGCTCCTCTCTCCTCGCTTCGCCATTCATCATTCCTCTCTCATACATCCGTCTCCGTTCACCAACTAGCAAAAAGGTTGGAACAATTCCAGCGATGACGTAGAGTGCCGCCGTCGGGGCGGTGCGATACGCGCATGTTGTCCTCAACAGCCATAGCCTGTCGGAGCGCAACAGGAGGTTCCTGTGGTCTTGCACCTCGACCGACTGGTACCACACCGGCGCCGCATAGAGGACGATGGATTGCACAACACCGGCTAAGACCCTTCTCTTTTCAGAGCTCGGTCCGCCGATGTTGGGCATTATCCTCCCCAATGCAGCCGCTCGTTCGGCCGCCCTCCGTGTCACTACCCGAATATGTTCCCCCCAAGATCCATACTCGTGGAGGGTCACTCCGAGGTACTTAACGTACTTATTCGGGGTAACCCTCTCCCTTCCGAACCGAAATTCCACATTCGCTCTCGCGCGTGGCACTTTCAGGATGATGGCCTCGGTCTTCTCTGTTGCCAGAGAGAGACCGTGGTCCTCCATCCAATCACTCACTCCGTTGAAGACTTGCCACGCCCTCAGTTGGAGCTCCTCTTGGTCCCCCGCTACCACCAGCACCGCGAGATCGTCGGCGAAAGCCAGAGGGGTTGAGCCCCTCGGATACTCCCACGTCAGAATATCGTCGTATGCTAGATTCCATAGCGTGGGTCCAAGGACAGATCCCTGAGGAACGCTGGCGGTTACGTCAACAACCACTTTCTCCCGCGCATCCACCATCAATTTCCTATCACGCAGGTAGTCTCCAACCACATTCAATAAGTAGTCGGGACTACCCCGACCTACCAGGGATCTCATCACCAACTGCCATTTCACGATGTTGAAGGCGTTCCGGACGTCGAAGAGAATCAGAGACACCCATTTGGACTCTCGTGCTCCCTCCAGCCTCCGGAAAACCTCCAGCAGCGCATCCACTGTCGACCGATTCTTTCTGAAGCCGTACTAGTGCGGGGAAAGACCCCCGCTTCTCTCAATCACCTCCTCCACTATCATCCGTATCAACTTCTCATACAGCTTGCTGGTGCTATTCAGAAGGCAGATGTCGGGTTTTTCGGAATGAGGACGAGCTTGGCTATTTTCCAGGCTGCTGGGAAGATCTGCGCCGCCAGCAGTGCGTTAAGATGCTCCAGAAGCCAGACAGGCTCCAGGCGTCCGAGGCGTTTGACGGCTTCCGTCGTTACGTCATCAACGCCCGGAGCCCTTCCGGCTTTTAGATCATCCAACGCCATATCGAGTTCGTCCCGCGAGAAGGATGCGTGTCGCCAATCGGCACCGCCACGTCTCTCCACGGCATGCCGCTCGCCGAGGGGGAAAAGTTCCTCTACAAGCTGTCGCTTATCATCGAGCGGCATGTCAAATGGCGAGTACGCCCGGAAGTGCTTCATGGCGACCCTGTATCCCTCCCCCCAGACATCCTCATCGAGCTTACCACACAGATCCCTCCAGCGTGTCCTCTTTTCCCTTCGTATCAGCCTTTTCAACACCCTCTTGCAATCACGCAGCAAGCCCTCATGCACCCATATCTCATTCGCTAGAGGCTAGCCGGATCGACGCATGCGGGTCAGCTGCCTGCGAAGATGCAGACATCTTCCCCGCACTTCGGCGATCCCGTCAGTCCACCAGTACGGCTCCCTTCTCGTTCTTTCTCCGTTTGCACGCACGCTGCCAGACACAGCCTCATGCATTACTCGATCGAGGTTAGTAGCCGATACGACTTCGTTTCCCCGATCTCTTTCTACACCCCAGAGAATTAGTTGGTCGAAAACCTCCCAATTAACGCCCTGGTTGCTTCCTATACGACCGGCGGACTTTGGCACCTCCTCATCCACCGAGAAGTAGATGAAGCGGTGTTCGGTCCCCGTGTACTCCGGGAGCACCTTCCACTCGATCACCTTTCGTGCCAGCCGACTCGACGCGCAGGT
Organism: Gastrophysa polygoni; assembly: GCA_963576655.1. Taxonomy (NCBI): domain Eukaryota; kingdom Metazoa; phylum Arthropoda; class Insecta; order Coleoptera; family Chrysomelidae; genus Gastrophysa; species Gastrophysa polygoni. The sequence continues at coordinate 2,620,503 of OY755092.1, forward strand.
AACGTCGATGTGTGACTCAGAATTCCCCTGGACGAATGTCGGCTCTCCCCCGGAGTTGATAAGCCCGAAGTCCAGAGCCGACATCCACTCCATGAATATATTTCCCCGGACATCGGTGATGGGGGATCCCCATTCGCTAGATTTAGCGTTGAAGTCTCTTAGCACCATGACCTCCCCGGGAGTCCGTTGCACCATCAGCATGATAGTGTTGAGCTTCATCTCGTACTCCCCGACAGGTATGTTCGGAGAAATATAGCAGCAGAAGATACTAACGACGTCCATCCGCACGACTAGAAATCCGTCGTGCGGGTCTACGCCGCGCACCCTCAGCCTGCGATTTCCGATCCACACTGCGACGTCCTCCGCCACGTCTTTGAACCAGCCACCTCCTCTGCTGACCAGTCCGCGGTTGGGCTCAGCCGCGATGACGATGTCGATGTTCATCTTGTCGGCTGTAGCCCGAGCGAGATCATGTGCTAGTCTCGCTCTCCCTAGATTGGTCTGCAGGAGACGTAGCCTGTTTGAGTGCGGCCTCATTGCGGGTTTCTCCGGGCCCCTGGTCCGGTCCGCATTCTTTCGCTCACTAGGCGAGTGAAAACTTCGCACCGGGTCGCCCCGGCGGAGTGTCCACTCTTTCCGCAGTCAATGCACATTCTTTCATTCTTACATTCCTTCAAGAAGTGCCCCTGCTGGCCACACTTCCTGCACACTTTTTCCCCGTCGGCCTTGCAATCCTGCTTCAAGTGTCCATGCTTTTGGCACTTGAAGCATCGCTGCACGGGCACGACCTCTCTTACAAGGCAGGGAAGCCAGCCGACAGTGACCCACTCCCTGGCGACCAATTCCTTGGCCACCAATTCCTCGACCTCAATAGTGGCGTTTTTGTTTCCGCCACAGGTAGGTCGAAGAGAATGAACGGTCACGTCGACCGGCCTTCCTGCCTTCCTCTCTATCGCCTCTTTTATCTCACTCTCGCTCGTCAGTCCATCCATTCCGACCAGGAGTAGTTTCTTCCCCCTGGATCCCCCCCTGGCCTCCATGTTGGCGACCAGGGCAGTCTTCAGGGATCGGATAACGTCCCTGGCTTTCTCAGCCATCTGCTTGTTCTGTACAACGATGGCCAGGCCGTCACGGGTCTGTCTGACCCGTTGTGTCTGTACATCCTTGCACAGCCCAACGCTCTCTCGCATCCCCCTCAACAGATCGGCATACGACCTTCCGGCCGCCGCGCGTACCAACACTTCACCCCTTTCATTCTTGGGTGCAGCTCTTGCCAGCAGCTCCAAAAGCTTCCTGGACCTGTTAAGTCCAAGGGCTCTCGGGGCCGCCAGCGACACACACTCCCTCTTCTCATCTACCATGCTCTTGCACAGTCCCCTGACCGCCGTCATGAAACTGCGCGTTTCCTCATGCATTTCATCTGTGGCCGTCAGTTTGAAAACGAACTTCTCGGTGGCGGCCCCTCCGATCGCCCTCGTGGTCACAACCATCCCTCCCACACTCGCTGCTCCCACCTGCGTCATTGGGAGACCCCCCAGTTCGGGGTATCTTCCGTAGAACATTCACCTGAGGTCTCCCTGACTGGACAGGTAGAGAGCCTGGTCTCCTTTCGAGGATATCGGGGCCTCGCCGCTCACGCTTGTCCTCTCATACAGGTCCTCGGTCCACTCTTCTACGAGTGAATCGAGGGCCCCTTCCACCCCGTCCGTACACACTCTCTCAATTTTTTCTTTGAGAGCCCGCCTCCTCTCTTCTGAAGCGACAGGGTCCGCATCCTTCGTCTGCGTCCCCGACGTTACCATCGTTTCCATCGTCTGCATTGTCTGCGTCCCCACGGACGTAGAAGACGCCACCGTCCTACGAGTCTTCGCCGCTCTCTCGGCCCCCTCCTCCACCAGTCTCAGAGTCTTCATCTGCCTCTCGAGTCCCTTTGAGGTGACTCTCAAGGCAGACACCGCTTTCTTTATCTCCACCTTCGTATTCGTGTGGGCTTGGGTGAGGTCCCTAAGTTCCTTTACCTGCTTACACAAGTGTACTATCGCCCTCCTAAATTCGTCCGCCTCTAGCTTTTCTGGAGTCCCCTTCCTGGTGGACCTCTTCCTCTTCTCTTGAACAACGAAACCCGCCATTCCCGCTTTGGGAGTGTAGAAACCCTCTCCATCAGAGTCCGGCATCTCACCTTCACTTCTGACCACAGCCTGTCGGTTTCCAGGCGGGGTCCTCTTCAGGGCTGCCCGGGGGGTAAAAACTCTCTCGTTTCCATTCATCGCCACGTCGTTGTCCTTGTTTCCATCGTTATTTTTTTCGTTATCTTTCTCCATAATAATCCCACGAGTTGGGAAGAAAAAAGGTGCCCGGCGTGGCAGTGCTCCCTTGCCGCGCTAGTCCTTATCTTCCCCACGGGGTCAGGAACGTCCCGTGGGCATCGCTCGAGACGCAGTTTAGCCCCTCTGCGCCGGCACTGCTGTGCACTCCCCTCGGCACGATGGAGCTACACCTTAGGAGTAGGGGGGTTTACCAGGGTTTTCCTTCCCTGAGAGTCGAAAGGAGAAATATAAAGAGGGTTGATCAAGAGTAGATCAGAGTTTTGACACAGGTGGTCGGAGAGTAGAAGAAAGAGGGGGGTTTCACCCGTAGTCTAGTTGGAGAGACTAGTGAAGCAAAGTGAAACCAAAGGATCGTTAGTAGGCTAATACTCTGAGGGGGCGCCATATCCTCCAGAGGAAGTTGAAAGTGAGAGAGAGAGGGGGTTCGATCAAGAGTAGTTCAGAGTTTTGACACAGGTGGTCGGAGAATAGAAGAAAGAGGGGGGTTTCACCCGTAGCCTGGTTAGAGAGACCAGTGAAGTAAAGTGAAGCCAGAGGATCGTTAGTAGGCTAATACTCTGGGGGGGCGCCATATCCTCCAGAGGAAGTTGAAGGTGAGAGAAAAGGGGAGTTCAATCAAGAGTTGATCAGGGCATTGAACCAGGCGTTCAGAAATAAAGTGGAGGTTTCACCCGAAGTCTGGTTAGAGAGGCCAGTGAAGCAGAGCGAAGCCATAGGATAGTTAGTACGCAGTAGTCGCCAACGACCCACTCTCCGTAACGCTGCGTGCCCGTTACGAAGAAGCAATAATACGCATGTATGCTGCTAACCAAACATGCGGGTGGTTTCTCGACCTCCCGGTCTAGATCCAGAGCTCCTCTCATAAGAGAATCATCACCACGGTCTTGACACTCTTTGTTGTGGAGGTGCAATGTTCCGAAGAACTCTCCGTGCTAAACCAAAGAATATGTCCTGACGGAAGGATAACCGCTGCTCAGATGTTATACCGATTGGCGGGTTCCGACCGCCTTTTGGTTTTCTGTCGGGGTACCTTCCCGTATCTTGTTGGTCCGCACCGGAATTTACCGGTACCCTCTTTTTACGAAGGGCATTCCCCTATCCGCCACCTGGGGATGCGCCCGATTGGGGTAAGAAACCCCTCACGGGAACCTGACCTGACCTGACCTGACCTGACCTGACCTGACCTGATCTGACCTTACCTGACCTAACATAACCTGACCTGAACTGACCTGACCTAACCTGACCTGACCTGACCTAACCTGACCTAACCTGACCTGACCTGACCTGATTTGACCTAACCTAACCTAACCTAACCTAACCTAACCTGACCTGATCTGACCTAACCTAACCTGACCTGACCTAACCTGACCTGACCTGACCTGATTTGACCTAACCTGACTTGACCTAACCTGACCTGACCTGACCTGACCTAACCTTACCTACCCCAAACTGACCTAACCTAACCTTTTTTTTTTTTTTTGGTGGAGGTGAAAACTCATGTTCTCCGTGTGCTTCGGTCGATCGCACCACGGGTGTGTTGGACTCAGGATTTAAATCCTGCCTACCAACCAAAACACCTCCTGTTCCTCCTATTCCTCCTGAGGCCGGAAACCGTCTTGGAGAGACTTTCCATCGGTCCACAGGTGGAAGGTTCGTGTTTTATTTTCTTTTTCGTGTTTTTTTTTTTTTTGTTTCACTCTCTTAATTGTGATTGTCTTTCTTCCTGTTCTTTCCGCATCATTGTTATCTTTACAAATTCCATAATTGTTCCGAAGTTTTCTTTATTTTTCACCATTGTGGTTATGAAAATTAAGGGAAATCAATTGCCTTGGTATGACCATGAAGTTGTTAAACTAAGCAAATTGAGGGACAGGGCTTATAAAGCATTTAGAAATGGTGATGATGTGAACCTTAAACAAATGAACTGGATCACATATAAGAGATGTAGAAATGATGTTGTTAATCTTCTCAAAATAAAAAAAAATGAGTATTATAAAACAAAAATTGACAATTGTTCACACAACCCAAAAAAAATGTGGGAAACACTAAAAACTCTAATAAAACCAAAAAATCCCTCTATCCCAAATCAAATAATTTTTGAAACAGGTCAAATAACAACAAAAGCTGTAACGGATCACGATAAAGCTGAAATGTTCAATTCATTTTTCATTGAAAGTATAGTATCGATTAGAGATGGAATTCCACCTTCTCTCCCATGGTCTTATACCAATTTACCCAGAATTCAATGCAAATTCTCATCATTTGAATCACTGACTTTAAAAGAATTGAAAATCATAATAAGTAACTTAGACAATAAATGCAATTCGGATATTATCAACAACAAAGTTTTAAAAAATGTGTTTGATGTTATTGGTCCTGTTATTTTGAACTTTGTCAATACCTCTCTGGAAACCGGAGTTTTCCCGCAACAACTCAAGAATAGCACAGTTGTCCCAGTACCCAAAATTGCAAATAATAGTGAAGCTATTAATTTTCGACCAATTAATACATTACCATGCTTGGAAAAAGTACTTGAACTAACCGTTTACAGTCAGCTTTTAGACTATATTAATGAAAATAAACTCCTAATGGAATATCAATCTGGTTTCCGATCTAGTTATTCCTGTGAAACTGCCCTACAAGTAACATTGTCAAAATGGAAAATAGATATTGATTCAAACAAATATGTAGTAGCAGTATTCCTGGATTTCAAGAGAGCCTTTGAAACCATAGATATTTCTATTTTACTCTTGAAACTTCAATATTATGGATTAACCGATGGTCCTTACAGCTGGTTCAAAAGCTATTTGGAAAATAGGTCGCAATGTACCAAAATAAATAATTCATTTTCAACTAATAAAGTCATCAATACCGGTGTTCCGCAAGGGAGTGTACTGGGACCACTGTTGTTCATTTTATACTTGAATGATATCAATTATATTCAGGAGTGTGAATTTATTAATCTTTTCGCTGATGACACCCTACTAACAGCAAGTGATGTTGATCTACCAAATGCTATCCAAAAAATGAATAGAACACTTGGCAAAATCTCAGAATTTCTCACAATTAATAAACTGAAACTCAACATAAAGAAAACAAAATCAATGATTATAACCACTCAGCATAAAAACAATTTGTTAGATAAAAACTTGATAAAAATTGAAATCTATGGTGAAACAATTGAATTGGTAGAAGAATTTAAATATCTTGGATTTATGATAGACAACACACTAAACCTAAAAAAACACTTTCAATATATTAACAAAAAAATTGGCAAAAAATTATTTTTTTTCACACGAATCAGCAGATATATGTCATTTCAAACCTCCTTAACGGTTTATAATACGATAATCAAACCTCACTTTGAAGTAGTAGAACTAAACGGGTTCTAGCACAGTCGAGTAAGCATCAAACACAACATATGCGACTTCGCCAAAACACATCAAACCCAACATGTGCGACTTCGCCAAAACGCATCAAACCACCCAACATAATATGCGACTTCGCAGAAATGCGTCAAACCCAACATATGCGATTTGCCGAAATGTGGCTAACCTACCTTGATGAGCCGAGTCGGTAGCATACCTAACCTATCTAAAATAGTTCCACCAGCCAGGGGCGTACCTAACCTATCTAATAACCCCACCAGGGTCGTACCTAACCTATCTAATAGCCCCACCAGGGTCGTACGAACCCCCATAAATATTTTCGGGGGGTACACAGGTCCACATCCCCAATGACCCGCCCCACACCGTTTCAATGTCCCACCCCGACCTACAACATACGTCATGCGTCATACGGTGAAACGTCAAAACGATGAAACGTCAAAACGATGAAACGTCAAAACGACGAAACGTCAAAACAACGAAACGTCAAAGCGATGAAACGTCAATCGGCATCGAGATTTTCGGGGGGTACACAGGTCCACATCCCCAATGACCCGCCCCACACCGTTTCAATGTCCCACCCCGACCTACAACATACGTCATGCGTCATACGGTGAAACGTCAAAACGATGAAACGTCAAAACGATGAAACGTCAAAACGACGAAACGTCAAAACAACGAAACGTCAAAGCGATGAAACGTCAATCGGCATCGAGATTTTCGGGGGGTACACAGGTCCACATCCCCAATGACCCGCCCCACACCGTTTCAATGTCCCACCCCGACCTACAACATACGTCATGCGTCATACGGTGAAACGTCAAAACGATGAAACGTCAAAACGATGAAACGTCAAAACGACGAAACGTCAAAACGATGAAACGTCAAAACGACGAAACGTCAAAACGACGAAACGTCAAAACGACGAAACGTCAAAACAACGAAACGTCAAAGCGATGAAACGCCAATCGGCATCGAGGTTTCCCAACAGGATTTCAGGAAGAAATAAAGTTTTTCATAAATAATAATGATGAGATTTTTATTGAGAGAGAGATCACAAATTATTTTGGTAGCATATTTTCAAACCATTCATATAAAATATCAACGTTTCGTAAACTACAACAATGATTGGAGTCACCCCAACAGCGACGCAGGTGATGCATACAGGATATCTTGGTGCTATTCTGGAAAGTTGGAACAACCCACCATGAATCATCGAAATCCTCCAGATTCACAACTTTTGCATGTACATTGAATGGAGCTAATTTTTCAATCAACAATTCCTTCTTCTGATAGCCTCGCACATAAATGATATCAATGTCACACAAATTCTCCCGGAGAATATCATCTAGCAAGTTGTATTCCACAAAGCCTGAAGAATATCTCAGACCATGAACGTTTTTCTCCAAGAAACAAACCCCACATCGGTCTTCTTTGCTTAGCAATGAGAATGGTTTTTTTGGCAACAGTAAATAATTACTACATTGAACACCAATTCTTATAGCAATCTCCTTTGGGTGAAATTGCTGTTCAACAAAAAACCCCTGAATGTCTACGAACGCAACTCTCATGATGAATATCTGACTCAAACTGTCGATGAAATCGAATCAGTTCCACTTTTTAATAATTTCACTGAGCGGGAGGTGTTCGATAATGTTATCGTGAACAATGATGCAATAGGCGCGAGTATTGGCGGGAAAACCTTGGGAAGCTTCAATTTCAAGTTTGACGTCGACGCTGGAACTTTTAACACTTTCATCACGTCGAGAACAATCTATAACGAAAATAGGCTGTTTACCGGAAAATTCGGCATAACCGAGGAGTGGGGTATGTATGGTGGTATTTTTGTAACTATACCCGAATTGAGAATAGTTAAAGTAGGCTTGGGGAAAGGCTCCTTTATTGAAGGCCAAATGCATCTTTTCCTTTGGGTAACTTTCTCCGTTGAGTGTTAATGTGATATTTGTAATGTCCACATGATTAAAAACTGTTGGATCATTATTCACTTTATTTTGATCGTGGTTTGTTTGAAAGCAAACGATGACATATCGAGGGCTTTCGAGGAACGATGAAGTTTTGACAGCCCATATTTCATTGGTGGCACCTGTGGTGAGAGAAGGCAGCATATGCAATTCCCATTTTCTGAAGGGTATAAGGATAGGAGTGTCAGCCTTAATTGCCTTCAGAAGTTGTAATTTAATTTGATCGTTCGGATACAATCTTTTCACTTTGAGTTCCACATTTTCGATGTCCAATTGTACTTCTGTGTCAACAGTCGCCCCAATAGCTTCAGTGATTTTGAAGCAGTTGTTATCGTTTCCTGCTCGTACTAAGCGAATTGAATGCTTGCCATAGGAGACACACTCGTAATCGTTGAAAATGTTTAGTAAGTGCTTCAGAGGAATGAGCATACTGAACGTTAATTCCACTCCATTGATGACATCAACATTATTGGGGTAGGTCCAACCTGCTATAACTAAATGTTTTGAATCTTCGGCAGTATAGCATAGATATCCTTTAACGGTGCTGACAGTTCCAACTTCACGTACAGATTCCAATTCTTTACCATTTTGATCATAACTGATGGATTGGAACATATATGCCCCAGCATTATTGACAAAAGATACACGTCCAGCACCTTTAGTTCGAGTGATTTTTCCACTAATGTGTAGCATACTATCATACAGAGCATCGAAGGCATCAGACTGATTAATATTGATTTCTATAACATCATTGTTACGAAAAGACTTGACATAGGGGTAGTATGTCCGCCATTCCACCTTTTGTATGGATTCATCTAGGTGAGGTTTTCGGAAGATGTTAAACACTTGTGCAGATAACATGGTAGCCGAGAGACTTGAGAAATTTTATATTCTGCAGACTGAGCTGCCGAGTGTGACTGATGAAGGTCTTCTTGAAGACTGATGGCTGGGAAACAGTGGAGCGGCTTTTATAAACACCTAACACCATAATGGCTTCAGCTCCAATCGAATGATGATTTCTTCGTTTCGAAAATTGACCAATTGAAAGTTTTGATCGAGCACTTTGAGTGTGATATTATGAATTTCACATGTATGAGTAGCGATGGGCAGATAGATGAGATGATTTGGCGTTTCGTCGATGGCGTAGCCTGGATCGGCGTCGATAGCGAATTCGTAGATCGTGTGGGATGGTCTGTCGTTGTAGAAGGCTCCAGAGGTAATGTTGCTGTCCACATGAATCGTTCGTACTTTTATAATGTTCACAGGCTGATCGGATACATGGTGAATGTCACGTTCCAAAATTCTAGGTGAGAATCCTAATATGTTTGCTAAACTATTGTTCCGAGTGAAATCGATTGCATGGTGCTTACAAAAAATTTCACTTTTCAAAGTATTATTATTCGGTCTGAGATAGAAAAAGTCTTCGGGCTTCTCTGTCGGTGGTGAATTTTTCTTTTGTGAAGTTGGTACGACAAGATCTTTTCTGAGCAACCTTTCAATATCTTCAATTTCGTAAGCTCCAACAGGAATATCAATACTTTTTCTTTTGCCTTTGTTACCATTCTCGAAATAATCAAACTTTGTGTCCTTTTCAATATTAGGTATGCTGTTGTATGAATGAAAACTGAGTAAAGCTAAGCCATAATCAGAATCAGACTCTAATTGAATCGGTGGGGAGAAATCGATGGATAGCGTCGAAGTACGACCCTTCAGAGTTAATATCATAGACATGATTCTTGATTGGTGTGTAGGAAAGTAATAAGATTCAATTCATCAAACACATTCATTTATTTGGAATGTAGTAAAAATGCTAAACATAAATGTCCACAATTGATTTGATTATAATTTTGATATTGTTTATTGTTATATAAAATATCAACGCTGCGTCCGAAATATTCAGCCAATTCTCCTGGCGGCTTCAAATTACCATAACTATCGAAATAACGAACCGTGTTTCCAACTTTTCTATAAGCCACCCAATGTGTACCTGAATTAATGGAGGAATCTAAATTCACCACTGCACACTCGCAACGTCGTGGTCGGTTAGGCAGAGTGTCTCGCATGAAAACACCTCGAAAGTATGGTATTTTCAGCTTTTTTGCATACTTTATAATCTCTCCATCATATAATGCTCTATCGGGCAGCTCAGCTAGAAGTTTTTTGACTGACGCTTCTTCAAGTATAGACCTCTGCCTCCTTTGACACATTTCGGAGTCGCATTCTTCTTCAAGTATAGACCGAATCCTTTACGTGTTTTACGCAGATACACACCAGACCCTAAATGCTCCATAGCTTGATTGTGACGCATATCTTCCTCCATTTTTTTCTTTGCATTCTTGGCATCGATGACTGTCTTTGCAATGGCACTAGCTCCCCCAGCCAACGACCCTAAAGCCGAGAGGCCTGCGAATAGCGGGATTAGCGGTAGAAATCCTCCACTTTTTCCCACCGATGATGATGATGAAGTCGTCGGTAAAGGTATAATTCGAGGTATTCGTATTCTCTTTCGACCTCCAACTTTTTTTATCGCGTTTCGAGCTGCACGCAAAGCTGCTACAGATGATCGATTCAAACCACTACCCTGATGCAGATCGTTATTCACATTACCATGACTAAATGTTTGTTTTTTCAAAACGCCAAGTATATTGTTTACAATTTTTGAAAATGGGTGTTGCTTTTGCCCCATACCCATACCGAGTTTACGTTTCGCCTTCATGCCTGTGGTGACGAACCAAGCTGCTGCTTTCTCACCAAATTTCGCGTCCTTCGATTTGACTCGTTCCCACGCTCTATTTTCCAATACGTGATCGGCCTTATGACGTTCCTCCACAGAGGTGTTTTCAGAGTATGCGATATCGTGTTCTTTACAAGCCTCATCCAACGGATTGATACCCGTATCACCACGCTCTAGTCGCTTTTGTAATTTGGTTCCAGGACCACAATACGAATAACCGGGTAGATGTAGTTCGAATGCTAGTTTATCGATTAATGAATTTACCACACCCTCTCCACGATAGATCAACATTAAAAATGACTAATGATGTTACGAGATATCGATATTTATTATGAATTTGAATGTGGTATGTCTCACATCATGAGGACCGTTCAGCAGAAAAACATCCTACCAATCGAAAACTTGGACCATCTGAATGATGGTGCAGGTGCGAGAGATTCAAGTAAACATGGTGCTTTATTACCAAACTCATTTCGTGCAATCATCTGCGGACCGAGTGGATGTGGAAAAACAAATGCCGCACTGGCACTGCTGTTTCATCCTAATGGCGCCAAATTTGAAAACGTATACGTGTACTCAAAATCGCTGTATCAACCCAAGTACCAGCTGCTCGAAGAGGTATTGAAGGCAGTCAAAGGAGTAGGTTATTTTCCATACAAAGATAATGATGAAATCATATGTCCCAACGAAGCAAAACCAAATTCCGTCTTCATTTTCGATGACATTTCTTGCGATTCACAACAAAAAATTCAAGAATATTATTCAATGTGTCGACATCGAGGTATTGACGCTATATACATTGGCCAGACATACAGTTTTGCTAGAAAGCAAATGCTTCGAGATAATTGTAACCTGATTGTGCTATTTAAACAAGACGAGGTGAATTTAAAGCATGTGTTTGATGAACACGTCTCCCCAGACGTCACATTCGATGAATTCAAGCGACTTTGTGCAGATTGTTGGTGTGAAAAATATGGTGCAATGGTTATTGTCAAGGAGTGTGATCTGAATTCAGGTCGCTATCGACAGGGCTTCGACAAGTTTATAAAAGTATGATTACATTGTGATGTATCATATTCATAATCATGAAACCGTCCAGCAAAGAGGTCGACGTCATTCGCAAGAATAAAATCAGTGAAATAGCCCAGGCTATAAGGAAGAAATATCTAACTTTGAAATTAGGTAGGTCTGAGGAGGATGAGACAATACAGAAATTTTTCCAACCAATATCTACACCCCTGAAAAAACTAGTATCGACAAAAAGTCGATTAATTGATAGTGGCATAAAAAATGAGCCTTCAACACTATCGAAAAAAGAAGAGCTGAAAGTATGGAATGAAAGTGAAAAAACTGAAAAAGAAGATGAAGAAGAGAAAGCATCGGAAATTCAATTTCAAAAACTTGAACGTATTGCTAGCGCTAGCGGTAAAAGTGATGATGGCGTGTTCGAGGAAGATGAGGAATCTGAAGAGCCTGATGGTGACACCGATGTAATTGATCCCGCAGCTATTGAGTCATACCTTGAGCAGTATCATGTGATGAGCATTCGATTCCTGAAAGAATATTGGACAGAGGACGAAAAAATAGACAAAGTATATGGCCCCATATACGATTCCAGTAATTCAAAATGGCGTCTTGGATATAATGAAATTGATTTTGATGGTCGTACAGGCTACATCAAAATTGCGGGAAAACAAGTGAGAGGGACGCCTGGAATATATGAACTGATATTCTACGATGTACCAGAAAATTTCAATAAAGAAGATCTGAATGGATATAAACAAATTTTGGAACTTTCGAATGCCCACAAGAATGCTAGCGGAAAACTGAAAGGTACCAAAAGATATAAGTATAAGGAAATCATTAGACCCATGTTCATACCTCCAACATCATCATCGAGACGTTATACAACGGGACATGGTTTAAATATCCAATTGAGAAATTTGCCGACGAAATTCCAATCGCCAATGTTGTCCTACAATACTAAACCTGTGGAATACATTTACTGGGATGACCCCAATGAATTGTGTGAAAGATTAAAATTGCTCATAGCCTCGAAAAATGCAGGAAATACCTCTCTGGACAACGAGATTGTATCAATCATTGACGAATTGAAGGAGGCCAACATCATACAATAGATACAGACTTTCGCATGGATATTGAGGTCATTTCAAAGATGACTATCGATAAGTTCGGACGTAGTTCGAATGGAAAACGCAAACTGGTGGTAATTACATCTCCGAGCGTCGGTGGTGGACTATCGTACACTTCTAAAGGGGATATAGATTTTGACAATTTGAAATTGTGTAATGTCAAAATGCCAAATTTGAAAAACGATGTCGCCAACAAGGAATATGTAGACAATATTAAAATATATGTAGAACAGACTATTTCACAAATAAAAACAGATTTCAAGATTGCGTTCGATGATTTTGGTGATAAGGTACAAATTGCGATTGATAGTCTCAAAAACGAATCGATAAAACTAGAGAAGATGTTCGATTCACATCGAATCAAACTGGAAACATTCAATTCAAACTTGATACAATTGTCGATGATGCTACAGAAAACAACCAGCTCGATGACAAACTTTCTAAGTATATCATTACCTAAACTGGAGAAGGACATCGTTTTGAATTCAAAGGCAATTCTGGATATTTCCGAGGTGCAGGAGAATATCAATGGAACTATTGACGATTTGAAGAAGCGTCAGCAGCAAAGTTTTGAATCTGAACAGCTTCTCACCAATATCGTCACAGAGATCAAAGATGATCTCGCAAAGAATGTGTATTCCACCATTGATCCGCAAACAAAAATTCCAAACAAAATTGTATCCCTAAGTCGGCAATAAAATAATATATATGAGGAAAAATTACAATTCTTTAACCACTTTATCACACACACACACACACACACACACACACACACACACATGTCACGCTATCATCCAGTCATATTGATATTGAGATATGTCACACTCTGCAGAAAAGATTCGACTTGTCGATGAGCTGCATAAACCTGCAAGAAAAAATTACCCACGTCGGCGAACCATAATTAAAGGTATAGACGAGTTGTGGCAAATGGATCTAGCGGAAATGCGACAGTATGTCTCACACAAGAATCGAAATTTCAAAATGATTATGATTGTGATTGATTGTTTCTCTAAATATGTATGGACGCGTCCATTGAAAACGAAAACTGGTGAGGAAATAACCAAAACGTTTGCAGACATTTTAGCGCACACAAAACGATGTCCGAAAAATCTGCAAACAGATCAGGGAACTGAATTTTACAATAGCAAATTCCAAAGTCTAATGAAATTGCATAACATAAACCATTACAGTACGTACAGCGTCAAGAAGGCTGCAATAGCAGAACGTGTAATTAGAACTTTGAAAGAAAAACTATTCAAATACTTTAGTTTGAATGCCACCTACAGGTGGATAGATGTACTACCCACCATTACAGAATCCTACAATGATACACACCACAGTACGATTGGTTGCAAACCATCGCAAGTCGATAAATCCAATGAAAAACAAATTCTCAATAGATCTTATACACACTTGAAGATTGTTGGCCCGCGAAAATTCAAAGTTGGTGATATTGTACGCATATCCAAGGTCAAGCATATTTTCGAAAAGGGGTACACCCCAAATTGGACGACAGAGTTATTTAAAATCGTCGAAGTCAAAATAACGAATCCCACCACATATCTGTTGGAAGATATGCATGGGACGGCAATCAGGGGGGCCTTCTATGATGAGGAGTTGCAGAAAACCAAGAATCCCGACATCTATCTCGTGGAGAAAGTGATGCGAAGAAAAGGTCAGAAGCTGTACGTGAAATGGTTAGGTCTTGATAGATCTCACAACAGCTGGATTCAAAATACCGATTTAGTATAGGATGTTATAGAAAATACAAACAAATCTAGACAATTCAGGGGGCCTTTTCACCACCACCACCACCACACATTCCATGTTTTCGCACGAAAAACATAAGAATTACCATAACAATGATATCACATTGGAAAAAACAAAAAAACGAAAAACATCACGCCATAATCACGTGATTCCAAGCTTCAAATAGTCTCAAAAAAATCAATATTCATTCAGTCCAGTTTTGAATTATGGTGAGTCAAGATAGTGATTATTTTAGTAGCAGCACAGAAATGGAGTTTGTTTACAATGATGTCGACAGCAACGACGACGTCGACGTCGACGACGACGACGTTGGCTACAACAACAAGTGTGACTTTGAAGAAACGCTCAAAGTCATCAATCAGGCTCTAGACAAATATGAGCATTCAGCTCAAACTGCGTACTACGATGATGGCGTCGATAAAGCTTTAGCTCGATTCGAAAAGATTGCTCAAAGTGAAGACCCACTGCTGCTGATGACATTTCCAATGGACTCATACGGCTGCTGCTATGAAATTCAATGTGGCCTAAGTCCAGCGAGAGATTTTAGCGTCTGTGTGATTCTGAAGCAAAAGTTTTCACCTCGAAGGATTTCCTTCAACACCTACGAGTGGGCCACACTCATAGACATATTGTCTAGAATAAAACAATCATTTTTCGATGGGGACGACGACGACGACGGCGACAGCTATCCCGATGAATATGATCCGGTGATGATAAAGTGTGGAGACTTTGTGCAAGTGTACCAATACATTGAGTGCAGCATAAAACAGGTTTCAATCTCCAAATGGACCGGTGGCGGCGGCGGCATTGCCTCGGACGGGGCAGGCGTCGATATCAACTTGAGTCAGAGAGACGTCGAAAAAATGTTACAAACTCATACGAGTGTGGTGTCTGATAGAATTGCCATGTTGGATGTCATGAACTTCAATGATTATTTTCGAAATATTTTTGATATTGTTAAAGGGTGGTTGCGAGATAATAAGACAAATGTGTCTGCTACAGAAATCATTCTGGGAATTTGTGAAACATCATCTTTGAATAGTTTGTATCCCAATGCTTTGCGTGAATATTTATTTTATTATCGTTCTCAAATTGAATCCGATTTACAATGTAATTAATATGATGTATTTACCTATAATAAATGCGATTTTTCAAACAACGTCTGGAGATCTATTTGTAGTAAGTGGAAATAAATTTTATTCGAGCTATTTTCCAAACTTGCAAATCAAACGAAAAATTAATCTCAATTTACCTGGACAATCTGAAATAAATGCCGCCTTCCAAACGAATACTGGAAAAATCTACATGTTCTTGAACAATTCGTCTTTCATTGAATACCATCAGCATGAAGATGATTATCGTTTAGTCAACAGAGGACGAATTGAGGATATTTTTCCAAATATACCAAGCGATATTACTTCAGCATTCCGCTACATTGACGGACACATATATTTTTTCAAAGCAAGTACATACTTCAAGTACAATGAATTTCAGAGAAAGCTAGTTGCGGTTGGAGACTTTGATTGGAATATGTTTAACATTAATTGTCCAAACCGAGGTATTCTACATGAACTGAAAACTCTACTTTCAAAAGTGATTTCTTTTTATGAATAATTTTCACAGATGTTGTATATAGGGGGAAATAAATAAAGCACAGGAATTTTCAAAATGTTTTTCATTTCATTTTCTAGTGAAAACATTTCAATATATATTTATAGTAAATATTCAAATCATATACAATTGTGTAGGTGTGTGTGTGTAACATTTTCCTCAAAAAATACAAATTGATGAGACATGGAGAAGTTCGATTAATTCAAACTGTAATGACCCCAGGGAAGTGTATCGAACGAATTGGCTAAAAGTTTTCTCTTATCATCATGTGGACTTAGACCGATTTTCGATTGTTTAATAGAAAAAACTTCATGCTTGTATGAGCGTATTGTTTTTTGGGTTACAGTCTTTTGCGCACACTCCTTCAGACAATTTACGTAATCGTCGAATGTTAGTTTATTTTTGACTACACATTTTTTCACCCCTTTAGATTTTTTAGTCATCCCGAAATTTTTCAAGTCATTATCAATTTGATCTTTACTATACCCCTTTCCCTTCAAGCGCTCCCGCTCTCTATCAATGTCCTCCTCATCCATAGATAATTTGAAAGTATACATTTTAGATCGTAACCCTACGAAATGTGTAATTATTTTACCATTAGCCTCGTCCTTCATCAAACCTAGAACCTTTTTGTTGACCTGCGGAATCCCATAGACATTGTCTGGAGCATAATCAGATGTATCAAATCTATTGATATTCTCTAGAATAACTTCTCTATATACATCCTCGCATGACAGCTCATAAAAAAAGCTATCTGTATCTGTATACATGAGCTTGCATTTATCAGCTTCCATGTGAGTTAGCATGAAATTATAGTGGAAATCATACATGATAGTTTTGGAGATATCTAGGATAGCCATACCAATGTATAGAGGCTTATTAAAGATTAACTCACACTTTTTCATCTCAACGGCTACGAGGTTTTCGTCGAAAATTGTGCGCTGCTGGAATTGTGGACTCGATATTAGATTTTTGAGGCCATAACGACCTTCATACTTTCTTACCAATTTAACTATGCGATGATTGCGAATGTTTTCCATAGTCTTTCCAAAGACAGCGTTATTCATCAATTTCCTCAGATCCTTTTCAAAGGCACTCGTGGCCATTGTTCTTAATCGAGTATTCAAGTCTATGTAGGATTTCAACCACGTCGACTGTTTGAATTTTAGAATCTTGTGGATTTTTGTTAATTTAAGACCGTGTTCGAGAGCCTGCTTCAAGTTTCTGTAGTGTAAAATGTATTCTTTTTTATTGTGTAGAGTTGTCATTAATTTAGGTAATTTGGAATCTGGCGGAGTGCGGTGTTCAGGACAAAACGGAAAGTCTTTATGCGCATCATGTAATGTTGTCGGATATTCCAAATCTACTTGGAGAATATAGCCTTCAGGACTGTCATCCGGAATTTGAGTTACATCGATGTTGGTGTTCTCGACCCAAGTGAACTCCCCATACGGTAGGGGTTCGCTCATGGCTTTCCCATACAAGTTATTTACGTCTAGATAGAGCAGGTATTTTGATGGTTTCTCGGGATCATATTCTGACATATACTTGTTATTCGATTCAGAGTATCTATTGCTACAAACCGTTATTCCCCCACGAATCGCCTTTTCAACAAACATCAACATATCTACATCTTTTAGAATTTGTAATTTGCACCCAGTATACTTGAGCATACAACTCCAAGTATACGAGGGCATCGTAATGTACCATGCGGGGTCGAGATGATATGTTTTCCTACATGATTCGCGAAAATTTTCCATTATATCAGCTAGAAGGAGAATATCGGTACGCATATACAAATCACTATATTCTCCAAGCGATTTGATGTCGAAATATTCCCAAACCTTTTGAGCATGAGCGTAATCGTCATCTGAAATATTTGAATCGTTCAATATATTGTGAAAATTTTCAATGCTTGGTAGCTTGGTTTCGTTTAATTTCTCCTCATTATCAATATAATCGTAGGGAAAAACACCTTTTCGTGTTAAAAGATTGAATTGAGCCTCATTCACATTACTGAATTCTTTCCTTAGAATCTTCAATTCATCTAGTTTCAAAGTTGATGCTAGAGTATCTAGACCGGTACCCAAGAAACGCAATGAATCAATAAATCTAAATTTTATTGATGTTTCTGAATCATATTGAGTGAAGGAGATGTATTTTTCCATATTTATTGGGAGTACGGTGACGTGTCCACGCTTGGAAATATCTCGAATAATAAAATGCGAATCATACCCCGAGAGATTGTGGAATGTTATTGGTACAACAAACAATTTTCTAAATCGGAGGTTACATGACTGGTGCGCATGACCGCGAACTGCGCCAGAAAAATGACAGTGGTCGACTACTACAATGTCCTTATCCGTGAATTTCTTTTCGCAAATATGACAAATAGTTGCTCTACAGATATCTGGATTCGCAATCATTGGTACAATGTTTTTGAATTTCGATTCCACAAATTTGGCAGCATCCGCCATTTCGTTTGCAAACCATTCCATACAATCTCCACCTCGATAGCTCCTATAAAATGAAAGTGTGTCGTCGTAGGAACATTTGAAATAATATCCTGCACTATAGGCCTTGTGGTGTTGATACTTGAGAATTGTTCTCGAAATTTTTGTATTACATTTTTTCAGCTGTGATTCGAAATCGGCATAAATTATAAATGGACATGTTTGCTGATAAATGTGATCTCTAAACTCGACAGCATCATATTTTGGAAAAGAAATTTTTTCGTTATTTATATTTTCACATAGTACACTATGCTCATCTAGTTTTTCCTGACTCAAGAAATAATTCAGACATCTGTCGCAGATATATTTTTTCCCCTTTGTTTTGCTGAGCTGACTAGATAACAAACGAGACAAGTCTTTTATCCAACAGTAATGATATCTAATTGTATTACTCGCATTATTATTACCTTCAGCTAATGTTGATGGTGGATCATAATCATTCATTTTTGGAAAGTATTTATCCTGAATTAATAATAAATTGATATGTTTGTCTAATTTATGCTTTGTTAGCCTTGCAGGTAGTACTGTAAAATCTACATTCCGATCAATCACATTCAATTCTAGAGTGTAGACGTTGACTGAAATATTATTAAGTTTTTCGAATTTTGAAATTTGAGTCAATTTCATTGGTATGTCTAACCCTTTCATATTCAAAACTGTAGAATATTTTGGATATTGTGTCATTCTTTGAGGATTTCTAGGTGTAGGATATAGAGCACTGACTATGCTCCAGAAAAAGCATGCATCATCATTGTTTTGTACATTGACGCAGGCATGCTTTTTTTCAATTTGTTCAGGTAATTTGATATAGGACGAGCCATTCCCCATTTCAAATCGATTGATTGCTACCTCTAGGGAAATTATTTCACTCAAGGCCCACCCACTTTTTTTCTCAGAAAATTCGCTCAATTTATTCAGGATGACATCGATTCCATTAATTTTAAACCATTCATCTAGATCCGTCCCTGCATCTACAACTGTATTTGGTGTATTGAAATGTTTACGATCGATTATCTCTTCATCATTTGATTTTTTTACGAAATCACCGCAAAATGTAAAATTTATTTTGAGCATTGTTGAATTATCTAAAATTTTCAATATTTTCTTCTTTATAAGTTTCGATGCATCTATGAGGAAGTCTTCAATCTCCTTGTGATTCAAATTCACAACGAGCCCCGTCTGAATTCTCGAGTCGAAAATCGATTCTACATTAATCCAACGAACAGATGATCTCAATCCTGAACCTACATGACCCCGTTTCATTTTTGCCATGAGAAATCTAACACGTTTCAGCTCCCCAATCTTTGCTTGTAATTTTCTCTTTTGTCCAATCGAAAGTCCGAATTTTTCCACTACCGAAAGACATTTTCTGATTTGTGAATTTATTAGTTTCAATGGATTTGTATAACCGCTTTTGATTTTTGAAAGGGTCTCATCTGTTTCCGCGAGAACTTTATCAAAATTTTCCATGTCGTATCAATTTATATTTTTTTGATGAAAATGTTACTCACTTTTGGCTTTTGATTATTTCAAAGGATGCCGCCGGGTGTGGCTTTCCAACTGCGATGAGGCCTTTGAATATTAATGCGTATCCACCAGTTGAGAGCTCTTTTGTGTGAGCGGCGTATGCTTTAGTTACTCTTGAAGGCAGGAAAACCACAGAGTCCTGCAGTTCAAGCAGAATAGACACCCCAAATTTTGTTTCAACGCTCTTTGCTGAGATGATGGGGAAAGGCACTCCGATTTTCAATTCTCCAATCTTTGTGATTGGTTTTCTTTCTGCAATACATGAAACGGTGTTCAATAAGGATAGATCCATCTGGAAATTATTATAAAATTGTGTATTAATAAACGAGAATTTGGATTGATATCAAAGGAATAATTCTGAGAAGAATAAAATGAAAAAATACTCACTGTTATTGGTCAGCTGATGTGGTTCACACACACAAAGGTTGATTATTGCTCGATGTCTTCGAGGTGTAGCAGGAATAATGATTTTTGGTGATGGTGATTCGGTTATATAGCACGCATGAAAAACATCGAAATTTGGTAACCGCAGAAAAATAGATAAATATTTGTTCAGTTCAAAAATATTGTTGAAAACAAAAATTGCGGTTTTTCTATAAAGGTAAGAATATTTTTCACCTATCATGCTAATCTATAATAATAACCTTCGATGAAAATACACAATATTGATTAGAATTTATTTCATTTCATTTGGAAAAACATCAAATAATATTGATTACAATTAATATAATGTGAAATGCATGTAACAGATTGTTTGATAGCTCAAATGGTTTTTTATGCTTCATTGTCGGCTGAGGTCGTGTGGCGGTTCTGAGGATGCTGTATGCTTCAAAAAAACTGACATCTTCATGGGTTTTATCGTAGAGTTTTATATTAAAATATGATCTGTGGTACTTGTATTAGGATTACATCTGAGTATCGTCGAATTTTCCTAATATTGTATGCAGTTCTTATAAAAAATATTATATTTCAAAATAACCATAGTTTTTTCACAGTTGGTGATGATACTGGTATGCTGCGAGTAGTGATTACTTTTTCCAATAAAGATATTCTCGAAAAATTTCTAATCATCAGCTGTTTATCTTCATATTGTTTTATTGTATGATTGAGTTCCTTTATTTTCTTTTGGAATTCTTCAAGCTGGTGTCTATACTCTATCGACGCCATTTGAAAACTGTTTGAAAAACATTCGTCTATAACATTTTTTATGTTGTAGGTCAGGGTGGAACATTGAAACGGTGTGGGGAAGGCCACTGGAGAAGTGTTGAGGTGGACCCTGAACCATTGTGACATTTCGTCGTTTTGACGTTTCATCGTTTTGGCGTTTCATCGTTTTGACGTTTCACCGTATGACGCATGACGTATGTTGTAGGTCGGGGTGGGACATTGAAACGGTGTGGGGCGGGTCATTGGGGATGTGGACCTGTGTACCCCCCGAAAATCTCGATGCCGATTGACGTTTCATCGCTTTGACGTTTCGTTGTTTTGACGTTTCGTCGTTTTGACGTTTCATCGTTTTGACGTTTCATCGTTTTGACGTTTCACCGTATGACGCATGACGTATGTTGTAGGTCGGGGTGGGACATTGAAACGGTGTGGGGCGGGTCATTGGGGATGTGGACCTGTGTACCCCCCGAAAATATTTATGGGGGTTCGTACGACCCTGGTGGGGCTATTAGATAGGTTAGGTACGACCCTGGTGGGGTTATTAGATAGGTTAGGTACGCCCCTGGCTGGTGGAACTATTTTAGATAGGTTAGGTATGCTACCGACTCGGCTCATCAAGGTAGGTTAGCCACATTTCGGCAAATCGCATATGTTGGGTTTGACGCATTTCTGCGAAGTCGCATATTATGTTGGGTGGTTTGATGCGTTTTGGCGAAGTCGCACATGTTGGGTTTGATGTGTTTTGGCGAAGTCGCATATGTTGTGTTTGATGCTTACTCGACTGTGCTAGAACCCGTTTAGTTCTACTACTCTTTGATTACTGTCCTTCCTTATTATTTCTTCTCAATTCAAACTGTATCTCATCATTGCAGAAACTGCAAAATAGAGGAATGAGAATATTGTTGAAATGTAACAGATACACTCCCATAATATATATGCTGCAGGTTCTTGATTGGTTATCAGTTAAGGACAGAGTGTTTTATTATTCTATGATTTTTATTTTCAAAATAATATCAGGAAAACTACCAACCTACTTTAATCAATTTATCATTTATCAAAATGAAATTCATGATTACCCTACAAGAGGTAACATGAATTTTTATGTGACAAGAACAAATTACACAAGATCAATGAATTCACTATTTCACCGTGGTCTCATAGAATATAACAAGCTTCCAAAAGACATTACAAGTAGCAGTTCTATAATACATTTCAAAAAATTACTTATAGATTACCTGAAATCAAAATATATTTAAATCAGTTTAATGTTTATTTACCATATTTACACCATTTCATTTGTTTAGGACTATAAGATATGTAAAATAATATAATTTTCATTTATTTTCTTTTTTTCCAATATCATTGCATATTCTTGCTTAGAGAATAATTTACTTCAATGTTATTATTGTTAAGATGTAACATTTATATTGTAACATTTATTTTTGTATATTGTATATTAGGATACCTATATTAAACTTACTTACTTACTTAAGTTGTCTGCCCTTATCTCGGTACTCATGGCCGTTTCCGCTGTCCGTCTATAATCTGCCCATCTATTGCATACAAATATTGTATGTTCCGGTGAATCTGTCTCCCTACAGTACATACATTCATCACTTTCAGCCTTACCGATCCTGAAGGTATATGTTTTAAAGGACCCGTGGCCCGTTAAGACTTGCGTAAGCCAATAATTTGTGCTTCGGAAGGCGCAGCCTACCCATAGTTTTAGGTCTGGGATTAGTTTCCTAGTCCACGCAGATGTACTTCCGTCAATGTCCCATTTTCTTTGCCATTCCTCTACTATGCCTTCCCTTATATGTATCTTCATTCGCGCTCTCTCTGAGGCCTGTATATTGTGAAGGAGAGATCTTTCTTTGACCAGGAGGTCTATTGGGGGTGTGCCGGTCACCACTTGCAGGGATTTGGTCGCGGCGGTCCTGTACGCCATGGCTGACCTTAGCATACATTTCCTTTGCACTTTGAGTAGCATGTCCAGATATCCAGACATGGACCTAACCTAACCTAACCCAACCTAACTTGACCTGACCTAACATAACTTCTATAGCTGCCTACGATTCGATCACTATTATTAGGCGTTATGTTAGGCGTCTCATTCAGTGAGGCTCATGTATCTTATTCTATAACTGTGCACATTAATCCAATCTTTCGATATTAAAAAAGGGGGACAATACCACATCAACTTAATTTCGGCTATCCAAAATGAAAGCAATAATAATAACTTCCTTATTAGCAAAACGAATCCTTCGAAAATTATTGGTGGCCCTAAGAAGGGCCGATTTTTTTGAACATTTTTCAGAAGTCTTCCGCTAATTCGGCTCTCTCATCTTCGTCAGCCACATGGATTGAATCTCCTCCACTATATTTCCGAGGATCATATAGTTTTCCTGCCAATTTGAAAATTCAACTGGTCACATTTTTTGTAAAACATATATTTCGCTAGGTTTCCGGGAATGTGGGCTTTTTTTCTTCCATTGGAAGGGTTTACAGCTCTTGCGTGTCTCCACGAGGACTCTATGCTGTTCGTATGCACCCCAGTTTCGGGGTCTCTGAATGCTATGGAATGGTTCACTGTGAGGTGTTGGTAGCCATTCTCAGACAGGCAATCGTATGCCTTCCAACAATCGGAATGAATCGTGGTTCCTTTTTCGATCCATTGCTCAATGATTGGTAGGAGTGTATCTGTGTTTCGTTGGTCCACAGCAACCATAAAAATCCTACCAGAACCACGTTCATAACCACCAAAAACCCATTGCCCCTCCACATGATGACCTCGATGGTATTTTCTTTTGCCAAATTTACTTTCGTCAATTTCTACAATTTTTCCTGGCCCTCCTAGTTTCTCGGGTTTGTCAAAAAAAGCCTCCAAAAGTACTTCCCTACAGAAGCTAGCCCAATCAATGAATGTTACCCTGGAAATTTCCAACTGCTCCGAAATCAGTTTGAGTGAAGCATCCGACACCCATAAATTTACAAATGCCAATATTTGGAACAGCGATAATTTTGTTTTGGCAAAAAATGTCCCAAAACGGAACTCTCTCGTGTAATCACATCTCCTTTTTTTTTGTTTTCTTGCAGAAACATAATTGGGACATTCCATTTCCACCCATCAACCCTTGAAAAAATTTAGCTACAATGTATTATTGGAATCTATATTTCTCTCTATGATGAACCAGTAATAATGCAATAAGAAACCAAAAAAGAAATATTCAATTATTATTTTTTTCTAGATTTCTATTTTTTCAGATTCGTTCCCTATCAAATATTCATCTGCATGATTACAAAGTGTCGTTCAGTAAATGGTAACAAACAGAAGTACCCAATATTGCAATCAATCAGCTCCGATAATTGGAAAACTAGGGTAATCAGAAAATTTAATTCATCATGAGAGATTGTAGAAGATGTCAGGAGATACCTAAGTGTCAGATTCGATTACCTGGAAGGATCTTCACGTAGCGCAAATGAACCATTACATTTGGGGCATTTATGATCTCCATCTCGAGGTACCAAATGCCATTCTCTCAAGCTATCGAGTAAAATTGGTTTATCATCACAAATTTTCAATAAACGCACCAAATTCATTGTAGAATCGACGGGAGACGTTGATACTGAATAGTTTTTGTTGATTATACGTTTTTTGTTAGTAGCTAGGTAACTTGATTTATATGTTACATATTTCCTAGTTATTTTTTGCAAGATTCATAAATACTGTTAGCCTGGAATTGCATTGAATGAGCTCATTACTATGATGTAATTATCGTTCCTGTTTGAAAGAAAGGAAATCGAAAAGTTATTTCACAATCACAATACTGCAGGCGAGCGAAGCGAAATTCCTTGATTCTGGAAATTAATCTGGCAATGTCGCAATCTCAGAACATCCTGGCAGTCGAATTGTCATTTGTCAAAATGGAATTTATTGTTTGTGTCTATAGAAAATATTAAAGTAATGATTGGTTTTTCACATATTTTCATACTTTTTGAGGTTTGTTCTGCTTGTGAATTGTTAACTGTGTGTATGTAAAAGTGTTTTGTGTTCAACACAGTGCATATGAATCGAAAACAATACGTTGAATACTCTTCCCAACAGATTGTATTGACTTTTCTTGAAACTGAGTATTTCGACATGTTTTTTTAAAAAAAAAGGGAAAAATGTCTTTCCGCGGCAAATTTTCATTTTCATTATTTATTTCATCATGTTTCACAGCATCTGTGAGAATTTCGTGAGATTCGCTGCTAGCCCCGTTTTCTTAACGTTTACCATTGTGGTTCAACGTAAGAATACTGCGAGAAATCAGGATTCGGGATACTAGCGTTGTGGACCAGAGTTTGACGTTAGAAGGGCTTGCAGAATCAATGCTCCAAGGTACACTATTTGAAACGCTCGAAGGACCAATGTTTCAATCTGTAGTGGAAGGTATTTCCTTCCCTTTTTGATGAGAAATCGTTGTATCTAAATCTTTTTGAAGTAATTGACAAATTCTTTCTTTATTAAACAAAATGTTTATATGGTAACATCATATTTCAAAATCACACTTCAATGATCGCTATACAGGATCATAAAGTCTTAACACTATCGCTGTGGTCACTGGTTGTCGATAACCTGATAGTAAAGCTTCACGACTCAAGGTTACGCTGATGACCTGGTCGTGACCATTAGGGACAGGCATGACGGAGTAATCTCCAACCGCATGCAAGTAGCTCTAAACACAATCAGAAGCTGGTGTGCAAAGGAGAGACTCAATGTTGATCCTAGCAAAACAGTGCTGGTTCCACCAGGAGGCGAAAGTACGAACTCAATGCCCCAACTCCGAATGGAATCGAGCTTACATCTTCCAAACAAGTCAAATACTTTTGCGTTATCATCGACCAAAAACTGACATGGAATAGCCAAATAAGTTATATTCTTCTCAAGGCAATAGCGGCAAGCTGGACATTTTTTTTTTTATCTCTGGACAACACGAAAGGGAAACCTATGATGTTCGAGGAACATCGTGTTAGCCAGCGGTGAAATTTTGGGAAAGAAGGAAGGTGTTGGAATTTTTCTTGAATGTTTGGAGGATGTAAGCATCAGGAAAGACTTCACTAGGCAAAGAATTCCACAACTTTGCCGTTCTATAGATGAATGATGCTTGGTATAGCGATGTTCGACAGGTCTCGATCTCACAGCTACTGAATACAATATACAATTACAGATCAACTGGTGTTGAATAAGTTAATTTCATTTCTGGATTCTATGTACACTTGATTTTTACCAACAAAAATTAAAATCGAGAAGGTCGATAATAATCTGAAATCGAAGAGCTAATTTCTTGAATTTCCAATACTTGAAGTTGGGTGATCAAAATTTTGAGAGAAACTCGTGGTGATTCAACCAAAATATTGACGAGGATACGTAGTATGATTCTGATAAAAATAATTGATTCTTCACAAAATCTTCAAGATATACGATGAGATATGTCAAAATTGATCAGAACGTTTTTTAGTGGCGCGATAAGATAGAAAAGGTAAATTTAACAAATGTACAATGTGTAGTGTTGATCTTGGTGGTGGTGAGTTTCGATGTTGACTCAGAGACGGTTGACGATAGAATCTGGTTTATTTCCCAATTGATTATCATAACCGATTATGCTTAGGTGGAAGTGCATTGCACTTCAGTTGTACTTTGTTCGCTTATTTCAAATATCGACCTAATTATTGTGCAACGTTAGAGTTCTGCTGAATAGCACTACACCTCCCCCTTACAATAAAATGAAATTTTACAATTCATTTCTAAATTTAATTAACCTATTATTATTGACAATTTTAGGATGATCATCAACTAGAATTGTAGAATTAACTCCATCCCTGTTTATAATCCTGAATGGACCTTCATACGGTGCCTCTAACTTAAGTTTTGCGCCTTTTCTCAACATAACTAAATCATTTATCTTGAAATTCGATGGATTCGCATTTTTATCATAATTTATTTTACGTTGTTATGGGTTGATTTCACTCTAACCAAAAAGCACTGCTAAATCTATGAAATTCGAATGATTTTGTACTAACCTTCGAGCTGAACCTTTGAGCATGATTGTGGAGCCCTACGCCTTACTACTTTGGTGGACAAAAGTAACATATCGATCTGACAGAATCTATTTTCTTTCTGAAAGTCAGCAAGCTGTTTTGTTCACGGTATAACTCAACCCTTGCCCTTTCTTGTAAAACCACCAGTGCTGCGTTATAATTCTTAAATAATAGAATTAAGCACTTGAAGAATGTTGCATCAGTATTTCACCTTTGTTATTTGTTACATTGTCAAAATTCCTGTGTGTATTTAGTTATAGGAATGAACATTAACCCAAGATATGCTTCTTCTTCTTTTGACAATTTACTGACAGGGGTCATAGCCAGCAGGTCGCTGAGCAGTGTGGTTGGTCAAGGAATGTTGTGTTCCGAATGAGCGTTGCGGCCGCGGGTAATCAAACAATTTCAATGGTCTGATATGAATTCCGATGTTCCATGTTCTGTGATGTCATTTAGGCAAATGTGTTATTTCGGCTCTTGACTTCTGATTTCTGTTGTTCTATGGCTCTACGTTGTCATTTGGGTGATGACTTGATGAGTGATATCGGTCATGCGCATAACTCCTTCTTCTTGCACGCCAAATCTAGGAGAGAGAGATAACCATATAGTGGGGATTCTTCCTGGAAAAGTAGTTTTCTCAGAATGGAGGGAAAATGGCGTTTCAAGCGTCCTTTTTCGGTCGAATTTCCGATTTTTGTTAGCATTGATATGTGTAGCTAGTGAGCACAGTGAAAATGGTAGATTGGTTGTATCTGAAATGGTTCCCGCCGAATTTTGAAGTCGGTGATCCCGAACTTGTCCTCCAACGAGCCGAAAGACCTGAATTTTGGGATTGGGATTTTGGTGACTGGCTACGGGAGAACGTAAGATAGGATTGAAGTCTTTCATTTCGTTGAGTATCGCTTATCGTATTTCGTTTAATTGTCCACTACTAGTGGGATCAAGAGAGACTTCTTCCACTTCATTCTGGATCTGGAGTTCAGAAAATCTCGAAAGAGGATTATTGTGTCTTCGTTCGCCGGCCATCTTCATCACCTGAAGCCCACACACCAGCCAAAGGGCTTCTTGAGTCTAAGACTATCAAGTTGGAGTTACAAGTTTCATCCCCTGTATGATTGATTCCTGGGTTGTCAAACAAGGAGTCCAACTAACTAGCTGCTGACTGCTGGCCTGCAGTAGTCGCCATAGGATTTACAGCATCTTACTGCTTTGAGCCATCCCGGACTGTACTGTTCAGAAGGTGGTAGTATAAGTGGGAATGTAACACATTAAACTAAGATCCTGCTCTCTGGTAAGCGTCTTATAGTTTATTTTGGGGCACTACTACCTAGATATTGCAAGATCCGTTAGAATTATGTCATCAGTCTACCGGAAGGGTGCAATCAATCTACAGAAGTTTTAATAAATAGGCTTTTTTTATTATTAAGTGAGAGCTCCATGTGAACTGAGGTGATCACCAAGGTATAAATAACAGTACTGTGTTATATAATATTTCTTATCAGTAGGGGGAAAACCCAACTGCTTGTGAAGTATAAAGAGGGGCCAAATTCGTAACTGCAACACCAGAACAGCACCTGTGTTGTGTTTTATTAAATTTAGTATACATTGAACACTCTGCCACTTTCATTCACCCCAACCTTACTCACCCCACCGCCCACTGAGCTAGTCAGTGTTCCATTCCTTCGGAATGAATGGGGCACTTTGAACACTAACTTTTATTACAAACCTCAGTATATTTAGCCTCCCCAGCAGGGTTAAAGGGATAACAACCATTCTCTTTTGAAGGAATTTCACAGCCACCTCTTACCCTTCAAAAATTCAGGTAATAAATGGCGCCCAAATTAAATTAACCTACTTCAGTTAGTTACAGGGTGAATAAGGTGGAGTGGTCAATATGTTGGTAGTAGTGCATATTATTATCTTTGATTAATTTGGTTATAGACTTGAAATCTATATTTCCTCACCGTTGAACATAAATGGTATAACTGTTCTCTATATTCAAATAATTTGTTTTAATTGGAAATTCTGGGAAGACAGTACAGGGTAGCTCATTTATTTTTTTTTCGCTTATCAGATTTGGCACTTATTAGAAAGGTGTGAATTGTTATTTTGATTGAGAAAGTATCTCATACATTTCCGCAAAAAAAACCACCTTGTGCAAAATCAAGTTTATATTTTCAGTATACAGGGTGGTGAAACCTTGTGGACAATTTTTTTTGTTCTGCCTTATTGTGTTTACAGGGCGGCTCGGCAGAACAGTAGATGTAAGTTGGACTCTGTTTCTAGTATTTATTGGAGAATATATACATGATATTTTCTTGAATATCATACAGGGTGATATTGAGATATTTTTTTGTACATTTTGTGTGAGGAGTTGAAAAAAAATACATTTTATTTGACATTATACAAGGTCAGTATACTTACAGTACTTACAGTTGGAATCATATAGGGTGATTCTGCATTGCGGTTCAACTTGTTGGGAGTCTTGTATTGGATTTCGATTTTTTTCCTGCTGGGAAGGGAGGGAACTGCTGTTTCACTCTACATTAGTTAAAAAAAAATCGAATAGTTTTCACTTGCTGTTAGAATAATTTGAGGATTGCTGACTTGGTAAATTTCAACTAGGATTGAATACAGGGTGATTCTTCTGGGAGACTTGGTGCTTGTTATTCTTGGACTTGACTTTGCGATTTTAAGTTGAATATTAATTCAAAATGGAAGTCAACAGATTATCAGGAGACGAATTGACCTACGAATTATTAATTCGTGGTGCAGGTTTGGGAAACGTTTTTTGTTTAGACAGGCTTTGATTCGTGAACGCGATGCCTGATACAATGCGATGTGACCCGAATAACGAGATTACAGTTTGTTGTTATAAATTAGAGGAGTTAATGGGACATATCCAAGATATCAACATCGATATAGAAAATGAATAAAGACGTATCGGAACTCGACTTTATCACATAAATAATCGGCTGTCAAGAATCACTTCAGAGTCTGACGAGATTGAGGGCGAGAAAAATAAATTGTTATCAATAGTTGAGGAGGCACATCGCGCATTAGAAGAAGCCTATGCCACTAGTGTTGAGGTTAAGGCAAGCAATGCAAATAAGTCTGAAATTTTAGAGCAACCGGTCCAGTTGGACAATGTATCACTGATTGATGAACCAAATTGTTTATTACCGAATTCATCATCTACACGTGGCGATCCGGAGCTGGTCCCAATAAACAACGCGGAACTAACGAATGACAAAGAGGACTTGATCGAGTTCCTCCAACAACCCGCTTCGAAACCAAACCCAACCAACAATACTAAGCCTAATTTCGAACCTAAATCAAAGAATGTCACTATCGTTTCCGATCACTTGATGGAAAAATTTGAAAATATAAGCCTCGGTCAGTATAAGAACTCGAATTTATCGATGGATAAATCACAGCCAACGTTGCCAGATTTAGGTAATTTTCCTCAGACTTCCGGATTTGGTCGAAATGCTAATTCTTTCAACACTCAGTGTGCCACGCTTAATTCTACGACACATCAACCATCTTTTGCTAATACCGCGCCAGGATTTAACCCTTCAGTTTCAGTACAACCCCCTCAGTTTAATCAGTACTGCAATCCAAACTTTTGCCCAAGTCAGTTAAATATGAATTTCCAAATGTTGTAGATCCGTACAACTTTGCCGCTCCTAAATTTGTAGATGTCAGTCGCTGGCGGTTGAGATTCAATGGAAATTCTAGCGTTACCGATTTTATTGAAAAACTAGATGAAATGCGAATCTCAAGAAATGTTTCGAAGAAGCAAATGTTTGATTCAGTGTCGGAATTATCAGAGGGTGATGCCGCTGTATGGTTTCGATTTGCTAGGCACCAGATGAGGGATTATGACGATTTTCTGGAGTCAGTTCGGGTTAGCTTTTTGCCAAGGATTTATGAAGAACGAATTTGGGATACCCTCAAACGTAGAACACAGGGCGGTACAGAATCAGTAACCATTTATGTCGCGTATATGGAGAATATTTTTGCCTAGTAAGCCTAGGGAAGAATCTCGCGTGAACTTTATTCGCGAAAAAATGTTACCCCATTTACAGATGGCTATGGCTGGTAAAGGCATTACAACTTTAAGTTAATTGATTAGTGTCGGTCGCGAAATTGAGGAGGCGAGTTTGAGCGCTCAGGAGTATAGAGCTCCGGTGGTGTTACCCAGACATTCCGTAGAACCTGGCCTCGAGTATCAGCGTACGAGTCAGTCGAGAGTATCGATGATCGGTACCTGTCCTGACCAACCAAATCACGACGATGGGGGTACGGTTCCTGCCGTCCTTAGGTCGGTTCCGGTACGGGAGTCTCCGGGAGCCGCTCGTTGCTAGAATTGTGGCCAACCTGGACACTTGCGCTCTGTTTGCACTCAAGCACCTCGTAGGCACTGTTTCCGTTGTGGAGCTCAGGGTGTGACGGCCAGGACCTGTGTGAGTTGTTCGGGAAACGGTCGGTGGAGCCACTGACTGGTCGCACAGTGTGCTCTAGTTTGCCGCCTTCAGCGACCACATTCTCCGACAACTTACAACCGGTTCTGTCCTTCATCATGTCTCATTGCGAGGGTGACAACCGACCGTATCTGGAGATTGACGTACTGGGACTGAATTTAAAGCAGTGCTGGATAGCGGTTGTAATGGGACTGTCATTGGGGGACTTGGCTGGACAGTGTTGCGGAATCTAGGGATCGAACTTAGTACATCTAATATTAAATCGTGTACGGTAGCTAACGATGAATCCTGTAGGGCAGAGGTTCCCAAACTTTTTCAACCCACGGCTCCCTTTCAGTACTAACATGGCTTGGCGGCGCACCTAGTATAATTTACCCATTTTGCATTGCGAATACATAATTTATTGCCAAAAAATCAACTTGAAACAAACATTAGAAAAACACAACTCTCTTTCTAAAAAATTCTAAAACATAAATGAACATAAATGAAGTGCCAACTTGAAAAAAATTATACAAAAATTAACAAAGTCCATAATTTTCTGTTTCAATGGGAGAGATGAGCTTGTTTGTCTTTTATAAGTTCATTGTATCTGGGAGTAAATTTTGATAGAGCAACCCGAATTTCTTTTTCAATGCTAAGCTTTGCTCTATACTTGGATTTCATCACTGCAACAGCAGAAAAACCACTCTCGCAAAGGTAAGAACTGGCAAACGGAATAACAGCACGCAAAGCCTTCTTGCTCAACACTGGAAATTCGTTTTCAATACCACTCCAAAACTCAAACAGGGATTGGGACTGAAATTTTGATTTCAATGACATGTCCGTTGAAATGTCAATCAGCTGTTCTGCTTCTTCATTACTGAAGTGTTGAGGCATTTTAGTTCGAAAGGGGTCGTTTACCCACTGCTGCGCTTTGATTTCATCTTTTGGCAGGTAGTCTTCAAAATAACTCTGGAGCTTAGACAAGTGCTGAATCAACATTTCTTTCATTTCTTCTTTCTTGTAGAAACTGGTTCAAAGATGAAAACATCGAACAATCTCCATTCTTCAAACTTTTTTCCCAAAGCATAAGTTTCTTCTTGAATGCTTCAACTTTACTAGTCATTTGAAAAATATCAGTATTGTTCCCCTGCAAAGACTTATTAAGAATGTTCAAACGTTCAAAAATGTCTGTCAGGAACGCCAGTTTAAGAGCGGGGATTCACTGCCTACTTCTGAAACTCTGTCTACATGGCGATGCGATGTCCGATCGTAATAAAATATGATTATTTTCCTAAGGCTGGTGCCTTATTGTAGTTTCCTCCTTTTTGGTCAGTTCTGGCATGTTCTCAATAGGTGTCGGTATACTAGCATCGCATCAAAGTAGAAGTTTTATATTATTTGGTTGCTGTTACTGTCCGCGCAAGATAATTATATGTATGTTGTTTTTATAGGTCTGGAGTCTCGATCCAGACAATGTGAGTATTTATTTATGTCGCGGGTCGCGCAGCGTGGTAGAACCGAGCCGACTACTTTGACGATATTTATCTTTCTCAGAGATAAATCTTGATGGCTTTGGCAGAACGCGGGTATTTCGCACTGAATTTTCATCTATAAGAATATGAGGAGTATTCCCGATCTCTCGTATTCCACCTCGTATGTTTACGAATTTGACGTTTCGTATACAATCCAGACAGGTGATTGGTTGACATACTTACGAAACGTCAATTTCATAAGTATAAGAAGAAAAATACGAAGATCAGGAATCCCTAATATCGAAATAAAAATACAAGCTCTCATTTAGTTTCATCAAATCTTGCAAGTTGAATTTGACCCACTTCTAATCGTCCGAATGATTAGGAATTTGGCAGGTGGACATAATTTTTACAAGGCATTATGAAATGAAAAAAATTGCGGACGAGTTTTGTGGTTATCGTCAGATTTTACTCAAAATCGATGTCTGGTGGTCTTTGGAGTCGGAAATTAGAAGTTTTTGTCAAAAATAGAGAATTCAACATGGCGGCTCCAAAATGGCGGAACACTTATTTTGGTCTGATTCTATCAAAGATTTGTATTTTGAGATTTTCGGGGTCATATCGATATTATGATTATTTGTCAAAATCCCGAAATTCAACATGGCGGCCCCGAAATGACCATTTTTTTTTTTCATAATGATCCCAGTCTATTCGGTATCTGGGGTATTCGGAGGAGATTATAATTTTTTGTCAAAATTAAGAATTCAACATCACTGCTCCAAAATATCGGAACAGTTTTGTGATTATATCTAGTCAGATTCTTTTCGAAATTTTCATTTGGGGGTTTTTAGGGTCGGACATTATGGTTATTTGTCAAAAATCAAAAATTCAACATGACTTCAAAATGGCGGAACCGAGGGCGAAACAGTTTTGTGATTTTGGTCAGATTCGATTAGGAATTTTCGTTGTGGGGTTTTCGAGGTCGGAGATTGTGATTTTATGTCAAAATTCAAAACTTCAACATGGCGGCTCCAAAATGGCAGTAATTTTTTTGATTTTGGTCTAATTCTAAACTAAATTGCTTAGTATGGAGGTTTTTGGGGCCGGAGATTTTTTTTTGTTCCACCTGTCCCAGTGTCTGTCTGTCTGTAATCATATCATGCAAGTTAAATGAATGAACAAAATAACAAAAATTAAACAAGCTTTCATTTGTTGTAACAAGATGAAGAACTGGAGACTGGCACCCCGACCGGCCGCTGTTTATACATGGTGTTTTATTATTGTTGCACGAAACTTCGAGGTCAGATTTGTTGGGTCAAAATATGAAAAAAAGTCAGAATGAAAACCAAACTTATGCATAGCTGTTGGAAGAAAATCTGTGATACTCGAGAAAGCTATTTAGCTACAGCCGATCTATCAGCAAACTAATCGGATAACTAGGTATACTTACAAAAATCGGATATCTTATCGGATAACTAGGTATACCTAACAAAAATCCACTTGAAACATTTCTGAAACGAATCGATCTTGAATTTTCGTGCATTGATGACACACCCTGTATAGGCATTGCAGAACCGAACAGATTGAAGTGTAGGTATGTTTTTCAATCGTTTCTACTGGCCTGTCGAACTATATGTATATAATATATCGCGACGGCTCTGATTGAATTCGACGGAACAAAAGAATTGAATATCTTTATTCGCATATTTATTTTGTATTGGCTCTAAACCCATTCTGAATTACTTCATCGATATCGACATCTGCTTCCAGGATGATAGTATATAAACATGGTTGCAACGATCACCTTTGTGTACCTACCACAGTAAACACCAAATTTGTGTCAGGCATTTGAAGAGTTTGAAATGTAGTATTTTTGAATAGTACAATATTATAACAGGTATTTGATCTCTCTTCGTCGGGTGTTTGACAGATGCTTTGTTCAGAACCAAGCCGCGAACGCGAAATGATATTATTGATAATTTATTCACCTAAATGAGAAAAAACACAATGGGTAACTAACAAGTGTATACATAAATAACAAGCGAATAAAAAATAATATAATATAATATGCGCGGTAAGTAAAATGAACATTCTATCGATAAACAAAAAAAGTAATGTTTTTGTTATGTCATTTCGAACTATGGCAACAAGAAAATGTAAAGTAAAACGCACTAGTATGAAAATTTTTCACAAACGCACATTCGCATCAATGATCGATGCGATGATGAATGTAATGATATTTCAATTGAGAATTTAACTGATGATATGATCACATATACATGGTGCCTATGCCCCCACTTATCATATATCTAGATTCATTCCGCATCCCGATCTCTCAAAATATGAATCCACTACAATTCAAGAAGATCAAGTTTATCGACTTTATCGTTTCATATCGATGATACCAATAATATCGATAACAACGATAATAGCGATAATATCGATAATTTTGTTAGTGTGAATTTTTATCGACATCATCGAGAATTATCGATGAATTTGACAATCCCTAGACATAACACAGTTGAGTCATTTCGATACGATGAACTTGAATTAATTTATCTGCGCACAGATTTATTATCATGAAATTGACATAGGTAATTTCATCAGATCGGTCACTCTAACGGGTCACCGCTTGGGTATTCTCGTTCCAGACTGCTATATTTTGGATAGCCGTAGACAATGAGCGAAACTGACTAGAAACATGTCTCATAAACACTCATAATGCTCATAATTGAAATATTCTTGGTCGTTGGAACTCGTTGGAAAGTGTATTTCAAGCACTCGTTACATTTCCGCACTTGTCGCTACACGGCTCGTACTGAATATCTTCTCGATGGCGTATTAGAAGTATCTAGAGAACGGAGCAGAATATATTTTTGAAATTTTGGGTACGGAAATGGGATGTCAAAATCTAGCTCTTGAAAATATTTTCACATGTGCAATGTTGCCAGAACTAGTGTTACTAAGAGCAACTTTTGAATTTCAAATGGAACACCCTATATATCATTAGATTCTCGAATTCTGAGACATTTGAATTGATTGTTGATTTTCGACGGCGAAAACTGCGACATTTTTCTTGCCAGTTACGACAGAAAGCTGAAATTTCTACAGCGGCTTCCCAACACAGGTATCTGAGCAGGTATCTTATGAATTCTCGTGCATATTGAATCAATATTATACAGGGTGTGAAAAAAGGTGCGTCAAACTCGGGTACAAATAAACTCCAAAAATTCGATTTATTCAATAATTTCTATCATCCATTACCTTCCGAATGATATAATATGTCCCTTCGGCTATCTTCAACAGTTTTTGAATTATAGGATTGAAAAGGTGAAGTTCGAGTAATGGGAATGGCATATTTATATACGAGAGGAAAGATTTAGAAACCATTCTCCATTCATGGTCAGTTTAACATGATAATACCAAGGGCATGCAGAAAATTGATGAAGATATTTTATGAGATATTTCTGAATAAAAATAAAATTTGTTCAAATTTGATTGTAGTGGGCCACATGACTCAAATTTATCAGACACAAATGATGATTAACCTAACAATGACAATTTTATCCTGGTTTATATCGATATAACATTTGAAAAGAATCGACTTTTTCGATCTTATTCGTGCCCGAGTGTGACGCACCTTTTTTCATACCCCGTATAATAATAATTCAATATGCGCCAAACCTAATAAGATGACTATGTTTCAAGAAGCACTCGAGGAAGCAGCTGTGAAAATTGCAACATTCTGACAGTATTGATTCTTAGGTCAAAAACAGTGAAAGATAGCTATAGGACATGCTACAGCAAATATGCTCAGAATCTTCTTCAGAATCCGAAAATCTAATAATATATAGGGTGTTCCATTCGAAATATCAAGGCTCCCATTTGCGTAGCCAAAATTTTAAAAATATATTTCTCATATATTTTTTTGATCTGATTATAAGTCTCGCCTTCCCCAATGCTAATGCTAGACCTTGTTCATACTGCTATGCCACGACCACGCTAATTGTGAAGGCAAAAGGCAAAGCAGTTCGCACGATGACTGAGTCATTTACCTACGGCAAAAAATACGCCACTTGAGCGTTGACTCTGGGCACCGACCTGTACCCGAATGCACCCGAGAGGTATGAGGAGCGGGGTAGGTAACGACTCAAGTGAGCCAGAGACCAGCAAAAACGATCTGCAAACTCTGTACCAACCAGTGTTGCCAAGGGTATAAAATAATTCACTGCAAAACAGTAGTTGTAAATAATTATTGACTTCCATCTTATTGACAATTGTTGCTCTATTGCTGAACCCCAGCATCAAATATATTACCCCGATAGTATGTACAACGATCATCACTATATTCTGACTCATAGTTACCACGCACGTGGGCGTGGCTAGTGTGACGTCAGCTTGTGAGAAATTTCGCCATATTGGTGTTATTGGGCTATATTTTGCGTGTGTTTACTGTGGCAAATCTAGAAAATATCTCTTCGAAATAATCAACTTTGAAGTTTAAATTTGATTGAAGATGAGCTGCCCAGTGTATGGTTGTAATGTTGACAATAAGTGCAAGGGCTTTGTGTCTGGTACAAAGTTTTATAGCTTTCCTAAAGACAAGGAAATGCAAAGTGATAGGAAAGAACTGTGTGGACGACAGGACAGACAGACATTGTCGAAGTCCAGTAGAAGTGAAAAAATTGATATAGCAATTTTTTTGACGCAAATATTATTTAATTTTCATTGGATATCCTCGAACTTGCGAAAATTCCGAGTATTTGGCAACACGGCATCAATATTTCTACTTCCACGAGGAGTTTCATAGAGGTGATGAAACTTACGATATTTTATACCAATTCTTGCTCCATAACAAATTTGAAAAGAATTATACATAATGAGTAATATATAAATATGATTCAAGAATCGAACACATTCGTGTAACTTGTAACCTTTCGTATCATTGAAAACGCGGGTCGACGTGAATGCCATCTGCTGGTTGTTTACGGAAACAACATCTCACGAAATCACAGTTGGTAGCATTGGATTGCGAGGTACGTGTGTACCGCCGTCTATTAGGTAGGGTACGAACCGGTACGAACCGGCCCGAACTCGCAAATTAATGTTTTCTACCTCATCTTTGAACGAAATTCCTTCAGAATCTAAATAGCGTCCTTGTGTCAAATTTCAGATTCAAACATGCTTTTAGTTCGAAGGAAGGCATTTCAGATGCTGATATTTTGGTGAAGCATTCCTCAATTTTGGTTCCATAGAATGAGGTAATTTCATTTGAATCTGAGACACAAATTTTACAATGTTTACATTTTTCAATGACCCATAACTTTTTTAAATGGAAGAGTTTTGACTCCAAAAAATACTCATTCCCTAATTTGAACCTTCCTCTTTACAATAATTCAATTACTTTTGGGTTTGAATCCATGACAAGGCCGGAAAGCATGCTGAAAAAAGGGTCTGCCAAACCATTTTAGTGAAACGCCCGTCTTAAGGAGAAAACTTTCATCAATAAACATATCAGCAAGAACATTATTTTCTTCACTCAGAAACATGTGGATTTCGTGTCTCAGTTTAAAAAATCTTAGCAGAGAATTGCCCAGAGATAGCCATCGCGCACTGATATAGTACAAAAGCGATAAGTGTTGAGCGCCTGTGTCATCACATAGTTTAGAAAAAAACCGCGCCTTCATTGGTCTTGTTTTGATTAAGTTTATTACTTGTATCACGGTTTCTAAAGCTGCACTTAACTCTGAACTGAACTATCCTGCTGCCAGTGCTTCTCGGTGTATAATACAGTGCGTCCAAACAGCATTTGGGGCTTTTGCTCGAATGCGAGATTGCAATCCTTGGTAGTGGCCTGACATTGACCGTCCTCCATCAGTACACACCCCAACACAGTTTTCCCAGTTAATTTCATTCTCTGCCATAAAACCGTCAACAATACCAAACAATTCTTTACCAGAGGTGCCTCCTTCAATTTCTTTACAAAACAACAAGTCTTCTATCAACTGTTTTTCATTCACATACCTAACGTAGCAAATCAAATGAGCGTCTTTGTGACTGTCAATAGCCTCGTCTAATTGAATTCCGAACTCTTTACCTCTCAAACAATTTATAAGTTGGTTGCTAATATCTTCAGATATGTCATCAATCCTCCTGCTTATTGTATTGTTTGACAGAGGAATTTTAAGAAGCTGTTTCCCTGCTTCCTCACCGATCATTATCCTAGCCATGTCAACAGCAGCAGGTAAAATCAGCTCTTCCGCAATTGTGTGAGGTTTTTTGCATTTTGCAATGAGATGCCACTTTGTATGAAGCTAAAAGAGCATTGCTGTTAGCTTTGGAATGATTAGAAAAACAAGCCTTTTGTTTTACTGCCCCAGTTTGCTTTCTTTGAAAAAACTCTCTTGGTTTCCCAACCATGTTTGGGTGGACAGTTTCTAAATGTCGTTTTAGTTTGCTAGGCAGCATAGATTCAACAGATGAAACCTTCATGCAAACAACACATTGTGGGCGCTCTTCATTATTAATTTCAATACAAGAAAAACCAAAATCTAAAT
Organism: Gastrophysa polygoni; assembly: GCA_963576655.1. Classification (NCBI taxonomy): domain Eukaryota; kingdom Metazoa; phylum Arthropoda; class Insecta; order Coleoptera; family Chrysomelidae; genus Gastrophysa; species Gastrophysa polygoni. The sequence goes on from OY755092.1 coordinate 2,660,252, forward strand.
ACTTATCGTCATATTTTCTGAATTTTGGTTTACGGCTTCCCTCAGCTGCCTCAGTAGTATCGGCATCGCTCTTCGCAGAAGTTGATGCGGACGCAATACTTTGCATACTTCCTTGTTCAGTTTTATTTGACGATAAGAATCTTTCCATTTTAACGAAAAATTTAATAACTAACAATTGAAAAACAGAACAAAAGAATAGCTTTACTACTTTGATTATTTACTTCACTTGTGCGTGACGCGCAGAACACTGCCAATAAAAAGTGATAACTGAAAACAAAACAATAGCAGAAACTGGAATGCAAACAGTGGGCTGCCCGCGAGGATGTACGACGATTTCCGAAAATACACGAAGGTAGTTCCGTTGCCTAGCAACGAGTTCCAAAATAAAAATAATATGAATAATAACGACTCTTTTTGAAATGAGTAAACAAGTATTGATAGTAGAGGGGATATGTCGCTTGCGACAGTCGAAGCTATCTGAAAGCGGCTATTGGAGGCTGCGCTTACAACGACAAAAACGTACCGAGACGCAAAGTTTTGTAGTAGGCCTTTTTGAATTTTTTGATAGACAACGGCGGCGCACCTGGCACTAGCTCGAGGCGCACCGGGGCGCCGCGGCGCACAGTTTGGGAACTTCTGCTGTAGGATAATCGGAGTCGCATGCATGCCCTTCAACTTAGAAGAACTTGCCCATACGATTATTCTCGGGGTTGACTTTTGGGTTTCAATGGGTATTATTCCGGACTTGAAGCGTGGGTGTTGGGAGTTCGAACAATCTCTTCCCCAAATTGATTCAGTTAGTTCAGTTGTCCCTAAAGAGATCTCAACATCAGAACAGCAAAGCGTCCTAGACAAAGTCATCAAAGAATATTTCGAGCTACAGGGTGATTCCTTAGGTTGCACAACTATGGTACATCATAAAATCGTGACTGAGTCGGATCCGATAAAACAAAGGGCATACCGTGTTTCGCCTGCGATGCAGCTTCATATCGATAACGCGGTAAAGGAAATGTTAGAAAGTGACGTGATCGAACCTTCAGAGCCAGCGGGTTCTAGTCCGGTACTATTGGTCCCAAAGAAAAATGGGGAATATCGTTTCTGTGTCGACTATCGGCAATTAAATCGTGTGACGAAGAAGGACGCTTACCCCCTTCCTTTCATTACTTCGATACTTGATAAACTCAGGAACGCGAAATATCTCAGTTCGATCGATATTAAGTCGGCTTATTGGCAAGTGCCGATCTCTCCTGAATCTCGTGAGTATACCGCATTCACCGTCCCGGGTCGTGGATTGTACCACTTTAAAAGAATGCCATTCGGGCTATGTAATGCACCGGCCACATTTCAACGACTTATCGACAAAGTTTTAGGGGCTGATTTGGAGCCAAACCTATTCGTTTACCTGGACGATGTTATTTTGGTAACACAAGACTTCGAAACGCACTTTTCATTAATTCGTGAAGTTTTTAATCGGTTCCGTAAAGCAGGGCTAACTGTTTCGAAAGAGAAATGCTCTTTCTGTAGGCCAGAATTACACTATCTCGGGTACGTCGTTGACAGTCAAGGTCTTCACGTGGACCCTAGTAAAGTTTCTGCAATACCCAACATTCTGCCTCCTAAAAACACGACTGAAATTCGACGTTTCGTAGGCATTGCATCTTGGTACCGTCGGTTTATTCCGAATTTCTCGAGTTTGGTCGCACCAATGACAGCTTTGTTGTCGAAAAACAAAAAGTGGTCTTGGACAGAGGAATGTCAGAAATCTTTCGTTGCTCTCAAAGATGCTCTCGTTTCGGCTCCCATACTTACATGTCCCGACTTCACTCTGCCATTTTTTGTTCAGACGGACGCGTCAGCCTATGGTATTGGAGGTGTTCTTTCGCAGAAGTTTGAAGACGGAGAGCATGTACTATGTTATGTCAGTAGGTCACTAACTAGACAGGAGAGAAACTATAGCACGACCGAACGTGAATGCCTCGCGGCGCTGTACACTATCGAAAAACTTCGAGCCTATCTGGAAGGGTATAAATTCACCTTAATCACAGACCATCATAGCTTGATATGGTTAAACAATTTACGTGAACCGACAGGTCGTTTAGCTCGTTGGGCTGTTAGGTTACAGCAATTTGATTTTGATATTTTGCACCGCAAGGGAAAGGACCATATTGTCCCTGATGTCTTGTCGCGAGCCGTTCCGGAACTGGCATTACTCGAGACAACTCCGAATGAAAATCAAGATTCATTTTTCAGTTTTTGATGGGATTTTCTCTCCTCGTTTCTAAAAAATAGAGTAGAAGTTATTAAAAATTATTGCAATATATTTGTAGTAAGGACAGATTTAGGATCTGTCCCAAAATGCCACTGCGCTTGAAATTAAACCTTTAGATACCTAAAAGAGAAATTCTCTATTGGTCAGTGACACCTTGTTTTTGAAAAAATTTGGAAATACAAATATATTTAATAATAATAAAACCTCTACTTATCTTGGTGGACGTTTCGGGAACGAATCTGCTCCCGTTCTCAACACAATTGAAATATTTTTCTTCGTAAAAACGAAACGTCCACCAAGATAAGTAGAGGTTTTATTATTATTAAATATATTTGTATTTCCAAATTTTTTCAAAAACAAGGTGTCACTGACCAATAGAGAATTTCTCTTTTAGGTATCTAAAGGTTTAATTTCAAGCGCAGTGGCATTTTGGGACAGATCCTAAATCTGTCCTTACTACAAATATATTGCAATAATTTTTAATAACTTCTACTCTATTTTTTAGAAACGAGGAGAGAAAATCCCATCAAAAACTGAAAAATGAATTTACCACCTCCTCGAAGAACTTACAGACAGTATTTAAAATCAAGATTCTTGGTATAACAGTATGATTTCCGATGTACGTAAGGACCCGATGAAATTTCCGCAATGGCGCCTAGTAGAGGGCAAACTGTATAAGTATGTTAACTGTAAGTATCCAAATTTGCGAGATACTAATGATTTTTGGAAGTTAGTTATTCCAAAGCAGGATCGTAGAGCCCTTATCAGTCAATATCACGATAGTACCGTTGCTTGTCATGCCGGGGTGTTTAAAACTTTTGAACGACTCAAGAGTCGATTTCATTGGCCAAAAATGCGGATAGATGTTGCGAGTTATATCAGAAAATGTACTATATGTCTTACTAGAAAACCTATTCTGAAGGCTCCACCTGGTGTTATGGGCAGACCTCCCGAAGTAAAAGTACCTTGGCAAATGATCAGTGTTGACCTATTTGGCCCACTTCCACGTTCTTCACAAGGGTACAAGTTCATATATGTCATAACCGACACGTTTAGTAAATTTTCGCTGTTTTTCCCTCTGAGAACTGCAACAGCAGCAGCTGTCACTCGTATTACCGAAGAGCAAATATTTTTGGTTTTTGGATGCCCACAGTTTCTTCTATGCGACAATGGGGTACAATTCCGTTCGAATTTATTTCAGAATTTATGTAGAAGTTATAACGTCACTATTCGGTTTACTCCTCTGTATCACGCACAAGCCAACCCTGTCGAAAGAGTGAATCAAGTCCTTAAGACAATGTTGTCCTGTTATATTAAAGATAACCATCGGAAATGGGATACCTTACTCCCTAAGGTAGGCTGTGCGATCAGAACAGCTGTCCACGAGACAACTGGTTTGACACCTTTCTTCGTAAATTTCGGGCGTGAACACATTCTTAGTGGCGAAGATTACCAAAAACCAAGCATTGATGCTACTGAAGAAGCACCGGTTAGTAAGGCTATATCTGCGGAGTATAAGAATATTTTCAATGACATAAGTAAGCGCCTTAAATCCGCGCACGAACGTTCAAAAGTCAGGTACAATCTGCGACGCCGGCCAGAATCGTTTTCGGTAGGTGATAGAGTATATCGTAAGAACCATGTTTTATCGGATGCGACTAGGGACTTCACGGCGGAATTTGCTCCGAAATATGTAGGCCCGTTTGTTGTTAAGAAAAAGTTATCACCAATCACATACGAGTTGGCCGACGAGAATGGCAAGTCTAGGGGTACTTGGCATGTCGAGGACCTCAAAGCACACCGACATAGAACTAGACGACCTTGATTCAGATATTGACGAGTAAAGGCTACGTTATAGATCAAAGGATACGGATGTTTTTTTTGTGTAGTGTTGTCATAGTTTTGGGTATGGTGAATGCTAGTGTTTCACTATCGACGGGTTCTCCGGCTGGTTTGGAGTCATAGTCGAAGTCATCTAGTAGGCAGTTTAGGTATAAGGTTGTCGTATCGTCTCGTTCTCGTTCCGGTCTGTTGTAACCCTTCCTGATTGAGGGATTATTACCGCTGCTCAATAATTTTTCTCTTGTAGAATATCACTTTGGTGGATAAAAAGGATGACAGTTCGAATGAAATCCGGACTTGCCGAGGAGATCGGCGATAGGTGAGTCCACTCGTGTTTGTGTCTGCTCAGGGAAGACGTAGCTGTGCAGTTGGCGGCTTGAGAATGTCACTGTAGGGGAGCTCTCCTGGCGGTAAAAGTCCGACCGAATGGGCATGTTGCCTGACTTATTGGTACACATATTTTCTATTGGAGTCGTTATTGTGGGTTCCGGTTGAGAACCGATATCAATTTTTCAAAGGGGTGTACGATGATTTTTGCAGCTGACCCAATTTCAATATTCTCTCGCGTTGGAGAGGCATTTTTGTTTTGTTGTATTCTACTGTTGGCATTGATGTGCTCGTTTTTCCTGGTCTTGGTTATTGTGATAGTCGGTGGTAGGCTTTGGAGAGCATTCGTCTGGAGCGGTAGGGGGCCACATGACCTGGTGGAGTTGTTCTCAATTGGTGCTAGGCACGGAGTGCGGGTCCAGAAGCGAGTGACTTGCCGGGACTTCATCTTGACTTCGGCATGGGAGATCGAGTGGGGCAATGCTCGCGGTCGATGCATATATATAGTTTTTTTTTGTTCTTCGTTTTGTGTTTTCCCTGTTGTGATGGGTGCTGGACTATGACGAGCATTATTCCGGGTGTTATCCTCCAAGTCTCCAATATTCTTCTTCTTTCTTAATTTTGATCATAGGGACTCGTCGGTATTGGGTGTGGGCTGCGCTCAACTGAGCTGTCTTCAATGATAGGACCGTGGACTAAGGCAAGTATTGGGGGGTAGCAGGCCGGCCCGGCAGACAAACCTACGGGTGTCTGTTCACAGTGCCGGTTGGCTGCTACTGTGCTTTCTGGAAGCTATGCAATCCGTTCAGTTGAGGGGACGGTCCACAGTGCTACCGACGGGAACACTCCCGCCTTAGAGTTATTTACCGGCATTGGTCTGTCAATGTCGTTTCAGCTGGTAGGGCTATCTTTACCCCAATTGAGGTGGCAATTGGTTTGTTTTTTTTTTTTGGGTAACGTTGATATTGTGCTAGTTTTTGTTCCACCTGTGGCCCTCTGTAGGCTGGTCACTGTTTCTGCGGATGGGTCGCGGAGCGGCTGCTGTGTTAACTCAGGGGCGAGTAGGTGATGGATCCTCGACGGCGCTGGATTACCATCTCATAGCGAAGAGACTATCCTGGCTGAGTTTTCATAGGGGGCGTTTGTGTGTCCCGGGGTAGGGATCGCCCTGCAGGGACGTCACCATCACATGCCATTCAGAACGCTGAGTTATCGCGGAATAGTAGTTTCACTTAGGGGTGCATCTTCTATGTTCCTGGGCTTCGTTCCCAAAATAAAAATGTACTTCATCGTTTTGGCTCTATCATTTTTTTTATTGGATATTGTTGCAAAGTAACATACTCACTTAGAAGAGATTTACAGGTAAACCTCTTGGGAGTTGAGGGGGAGTTGTTACGAGTTGATTTCACTCTAACCAAAAAGCACTGCTAAATCTATGGAATTCGAATGATTTTGTACTAACCTTCGAGCTGAACCTTTGAGCATGATTGTGGAGCCCTACGCCTCACTACTTTGGTGGACAAAAGTAACATATCGATCTGACAGAATCTATTTTCTTTCTGAAAGTCAGCAAGCTGTTTTGTTCACGGTATAACTCAACCCTTGCCCTTCCTTGTAAAACCACCAGTGCTGCGTTATAATTCTTAAATAATAGAATTAAGCACTTGAAGAATGTTGCATCAGTATTTCACCTTTGTTATTGGTTACATTGTCAAAATTCCTGCGTGTATTCAGTTCTACACTGAGAAAAAAATCGAATAACGGTTATCAAAAATCAAGTAACCTTCATAACAAACTTCAAATAAATAGGGGACAGCCTAGCTGTCTTATCATTACTATTAAATTCATTTTGCTACGACGACCCAATAACAGCTATTAGAGAATTGTATAACGCATGTCTTGGAGGCTACACAATGGCCGAATCATGGTTATTCGTTCATGTGTATTGATTCAATTGCAGGGTTGAATTACCTTTATTGAGTACTTCAATAACCAGCATTGCAAAAGTCTATAACCATAATTGCAGACTTTTATTTCATTCTTCAGGTAAGCCAATAGATATAATTCATGAACTGTGTTACGATGATTAATCAGTATATTCGCTGTTATTCTCTCGAACCTATGACAGGCATTAAATTTGTTTATTGTAGCAATTAACGAATCAAATAATGTCAAATTGGAGATCGAATCAATTTTTTCAAATTATTATTGTACAAAATGAAAAATATGATCTATTGAACACGTTAAATTTTCTGGAGCTTTTTCAGTGGAAATCACATATACAGGGTGTTTAGAGAAATCATTAAAATATCACTCATACTTAGTTTCAAAAACTTCTTATCCCAAAGGTATCGGAATTTTTTTATACAAATGTGAATTTTTCATGATTAAACTTCATTTCCACTGGAAAAGCTTAGAAAAAAGAATGTATCCAATAGATGATATTTTTGATATTTTGTATGTTTTTGTGTGTATTTGTGTTTGATGTGAAATCATTTTATGATCAACTTTGGCACAACTGAATTTGTTTGTTGGGCTTACTGTTCGTATGATGAAAAATATTAAAGAAAAATAGGATTGGTTCTGTTCTGAATTCGAGATAAAATTAAACTGGGTTGATGGAAGGAAATTGGTAGGTGTTCAATGAAAGTGTGAGAAGTTCAAAAAAATATATATATTTATTCGCAACGACTGCAACCCTTCAATAATACAAGCTTATACAATAGGAAGGAATGTGTACATTCAACTAAACACATCTAAAAATTCTAACATTTCAAATTAAAACATCACTGCTAAGATAGGTGTCTACAACTACTGTTCTGTAAGAAAAATGTCATGTGAACTTCAACGATTCCATGTGGTGCAAATCAAATGTTCTTCCAGAAAAATGGCGTCATATGGCAATATATTTCGAAGTAAAACTTGAGCGTTAAGTTTTACTTTGAAAAAGAACCAAAAGACATCCTCTGATGTGGTCAAAAATTATTTATGTTATATTATGGACTTGAAATAGGATTATGTGAATAAATTTCGGAACCGCGTTTATGGAGATCAGTTGCTTCTATTCCACTTCTATATGTGTGTCCCAAACTCAAATCGTAGGTATATTGCAACTTTCAGTTGCTTCTCGTTTGTTTAGTTTTGTGATAACCAAAAATTTTATACTTTTGGCGAAACTATTTCAAACCAGTAGCTCTATCATGCAATCTCTCACAATTCTATTCCTTACTTAATATTGCCACGCTGCTCAAATACGTTAACTTTATCGTTGCATTCAACCGGCTGTCAGTTGACGGACGGGTAATTTGCCGCTTGCTCTAGTGGAGATGGGGCGGGTTCGATTAGATGGAAATCGACATCAAGAGTCTTCACGAGGGTGGACGCCAGGTAAATTTACCCCTGGCAAATTTCCAAATCAAATAGTAACTCACCAAATTTACCAAATTGAATTACCTTAAATAAGAAACCGTATATCAACAATAAATTTTTAATTTGATATTCATAGACTCCCACAGTACACAGTAATTCCGAAAATTTAAAAGGAGTGATTACACTGTACTATACAAACTAGCATTAAGCAATGAGGGTTATCCCTTAATCCATCATTCCATTCTATATGTCAAATGTACGTAATAATTTCAGGGGCTGGGTTGGTTAACCAATTCTTATGCATAAGCGTTGGGATATAAATGAGTCATCACAGGGCTATGATAGGGGTGTAGAAGGAATTCTGGAAGTTATACCCTTATGCCGAATATCAAATAAGCACAGATCAAAAAGGAAAATAATATCAAACTCAATATGGGTCCTAATGGGTCAGGTAACTTGCGTGACAATCCCGCGTCGTAACCGGTCCCTAATATCCGTGGCAGTCTCTAGTAGTTGGCGGCAAGTCTCGAAACATGGGCTGGTGTGTACCCAGTCACTGCCTAGACCAGCTACGGGGAAGATGGCGGCAAGTCTCGAAACATGGGCTGGTGTGTACCCAGTCACTGCCTAGACCAGCTACGGGGAAGATGGCGGCAAGTCTCGAAACATGGGCTGGTGTGTACCCAGTCACTGCCTAGACCAGCTACGGGGAAGATGGCGGCAAGTCTCGAAACATGGGCTGGTGTGTAACCAGTCACTGCCTAGACCATCTACGGCAGAGAGACTCAAGCTCCTGAGAAACCTCCAGGACCGTCAAATCTTATCCCGAGATAAAAACCCTGGGAAGGAATAAACTAGTTACGTGCTGCCCCATACTTGTTTGGCAATAATTCGCACCCAGATCGGTGATGCCAGTACGAACATTGAAACAGACCGCATGAACTTTCAATGAATCACCCTGTACAGTGACAGACCCCACTCGACAAGTGGATGAAATAGAATAAATCTAAGCCGAACACGCGGCCAATCATGAAGACTATCTTCAAGCGATATTAATAATGAAGTCCGATTATAGGGTTAGAAGTTATTTCATTCATGAAGGAAACATTGAATGCCTGTCATGAATTAGCACCGAGCAACATTGTGCGGTGGAAGTAATTTAAATTTGTAATGCTCCTTTATCCGTTCAGTTCACTAAATGTCGTACCAACCGGGTTGAATCACCTGGTATACAGTTATAGCCGGCTTATGTTATCAATCTCTGCAGAACTTTGAGGAGGACACTCTGTATATCTAGGTTTGAAACGCACCCAATATTTAGCCTTCACATAGATTGAACCTCAACTTAGGTTTACCGAAATAATGTAGTTATTATCCCTTGCAAAGGTTGGAACACCCTGTTTGTGTCCATTCCCAAAATTTTATCAGAAATACTTCTCCCGAGATATAACAAGAGGACTATTTTCTTGAGACTAATATGCTGATTGATATGACACACTGTTTTCCGTTCATGAAGGAGATACTAGAGTAGGTCACTCCCTTGCAGAAATAGTATTGACACTACTAAAACACCGCAGTACGAGATGTGATGAACTGATCGGACTCTCACTGACTGGGCCAATCAATACTAAAACCCTAAATACTTGAAATACTCATCAGAGTGCATCCTTAATCAATTTGAGAATCTTGTGGAGACTACTACATATATCTGGGGGTACGACGTTTCACAATAGGAATCAACATCAAACGAAACTACTTATCACGAAGACACTGCCTCTTTTGATTAAAAATCAATTGATACGTCTCGTGGAACTGTTTGATAAGTGGCTCTAGATTGTACAGACTACAGTAGGGGTGGCAGCGGTATAGACCACCCCCACCCCTCCACTTTTCCACAGTCGAGTGAGCATCAAACACAACATATGCGACTTCGCCAAAACACATCAAACCCAACATGTGCGACTTCGCCAAAACGCATCAAACCACCCAACATAATATGCGACTTCGCAGAAATGCGTCAAACCCAACATATGCGATTTGCCGAAATGTGGCTAACCTACCTTGATAAGCCGAGTCGGTAGCATACCTAACCTATCTAAAATAGTTCCACCAGCCAGGGGCGTACCTAACCTATCTAATAACCCCACCAGGGTCGTACCTAACCTATCTAATAGCCCCACCAGGGTCGTACGAACCCCCATAAATATTTTCGGGGGGTACACAGGTCCACATCCCCAATGACCCGCCCCACACCGTTTCAATGTCCCACCCCGACCTACAACATACGTCATGCGTCATACGGTGAAACGTCAAAACGATGAAACGTCAAAACGATGAAACGACGAAACGTCAAAACGACGAAACGTCAAAACAACGAAACGTCAAAGCGATGAAACATCAATCGGCATCGAGATTTTCGGGGGGTACACAGGTCCACATCCCCAATGACCCGCCCCACACCGTTTCAATGTCCCACCCCGACCTACAACATACGTCATGCGTCATACGGTGAAACGTCAAAACGATGAAACGTCAAAACGATGAAACGTCAAAACGACGAAACGTCAAAACGACGAAACGTCAAAACAACGAAACGTCAAAGCGATGAAACGTCAATCGGCATCGAGATTTTCGGGGGGGTACACAGGTCCACATCCCCAATGACCCGCCCCACACCGTTTCAATGTCCCACCCCGACCTACAACATACGTCATGCGTCATACGGTGAAACGTCAAAACGATGAAACGTCAAAACGATGAAACGTCAAAACGACGAAACGTCAAAACGACGAAACGTCAAAACAACGAAACGTCAAAGCGATGAAACGTCAATCGGCATCGAGATTTTCGGGGGGTACACAGGTCCACATCCCCAATGACCCGCCCCACACCGTTTCAATGTCCCACCCCGACCTACAACATACGTCATGCGTCATACGGTGAAACGTCAAAACGATGAAACGTCAAAACGATGAAACGTCAAAACGACGAAACGTCAAAACGACGAAACGTCAAAACAACGAAACGTCAAAGCGATGAAACGTCAATCGGCATCGAGATTTTCGGGGGGGTACACAGGTCCACATCCCCAATGACCCGCCCCACACCGTTTCAATGTCCCACCCCGACCTACAACATACGTCATGCGTCATACGGTGAAACGTCAAAACGATGAAACGTCAAAACGATGAAACGTCAAAACGACGAAACGTCAAAACGACGAAACGTCAAAACAACGAAACGTCAAAGCGATGAAACGTCAATCGGCATCGAGATTTTCGGGGGGTACACAGGTCCACATCCCCAATGACCCGCCCCACACCGTTTCAATGTCCCACCCCGACCTACAACATACGTCATGCGTCATACGGTGAAACGTCAAAACGATGAAACGTCAAAACGATGAAACGTCAAAACGACGAAACGTCAAAACGACGAAACGTCAAAACAACGAAACGTCAAAGCGATGAAACGTCAATCGGCATCGAGATTTTCGGGGGGTACACAGGTCCACATCCTCAATGACCCGCCCCACACCGTTTCAATGTCCCACCCCGACCTACAACATACGTCATGCGTCATACGGTGAAACGTCAAAACGATGAAACGCCAAAACGATGAAACGTCAAAACGACGAAACGTCACAATGGTCCAGGGTCCACCTCAACACTTCCCCAGTGGCCTTCCCCACACCGTTTCAGTGTTCCACCCTGACCTACAACATAAAAAATGTTATAGACGAATGTTTTTCAAACAGTTTTCAAATGGCGTCGATAGAGTATAGACACCAGCTTGAAGAATTCCAAAAGAAAATAAAGGAACTCAATCATACAATAAAACAATATGAAGATAAACAGCTGATGATTAGAAATTTTTCGAGAATATCTTTATTGGAAAAAGTAATCACTACTCGCAGCATACCAGTATCATCACCAACTGTGAAAAAACTATGGTTATTTTGAAATATAATATTTTTTATAAGAACTGCATACAATATTAGGAAAATTCGACGATACTCAGATGTAATCCTAATACAAGTACCACAGATCATATTTTAATATAAAACTCTACGATAAAACCCATGAAGATGTCAGCTTTTTTGAAGCATACAGCATCCTCAGAACCGCCACACGACCTCAGCCGACAATGAAGCATAAAAAACCATTTGAGCTATCAAACAATCTGTTACATGCATTTCACATTATATTAATTGTAATCAATATTATTTGATGTTTTTCCAAATGAAATGAAATAAATTCTAATCAATATTGTGTATTTTCATCGAAGGTTATTATTATAGATTAGCATGATAGGTGAAAAATATTCTTACCTTTATAGAAAAACCGCAATTTTTGTTTTCAACAATATTTTTGAACTGAACAAATATTCATCTATTTTTCTGCGGTTACCAAATTTCGATGTTTTTCATGCGTGCTATATAACCGAATCACCATCACCAAAAATCATTATTCCTGCTACACCTCGAAGACATCGAGCAATAATCAACCTTTGTGTGTGTGAACCACATCAGCTGACCAATAACAGTGAGTATTTTTTCATTTTATTCTTCTCAGAATTATTCCTTTGATATCAATCCAAATTCTCGTTTATTAATACACAATTTTATAATAATTTCTATCCTCATTGAACACCGTTTCATGTATTGCAGAAAGAAAACCAATCACAAAGATTGGAGAATTGAAAATCGGAGTGCCTTTCCCCATCATCTCAGCAAAGAGCGTTGAAACAAAATTTGGGGTGTCTATTCTGCTTGAACTGCAGGACTCTGTGGTTTTCCTGCCTTCAAGAGTAACTGAAGCATACGCCGCTCACACAAAAGAGCTCTCAACTGGTGGATACGCATTAATATTCAAAGGTCTCATCGCAGTTCACGTCGAGAGCAAGTAAGAACCTATGTACCGTGTAGTTCAGTCAAGAATTTGTTGTATTTGTAGAACTACTCAGCTTCAATACTTACGAGCCAACTTTTTCGTTAGTAGGCCCATTTTGGTGCTCGGTTTTTGTAGTTGGTGTATGCAAATAAGACCCATAAAAGTGATCTGTAGATACAAAGGAGATCCTCTAGGAATACTAAATTCGCCTGTGCATGAAACGTTTTGAACAATTGGAGGAGGAAATGGAATCATTTCCAGACAGTAAACAAAATCAGAGAATTGAATGGTTTCAAAAGTGGCTAGAGGAGAAAAAGAAGAAAAAGAAGAAGAAAAAGGAAATGAAGAATAATAGAGATGAGAATAGGGAGGAACATCAGGTGAAAGATGAGGAGGAGGAGGAGGAGGAGGAGGATCCCCATCACTGGCATGAGTTAGATCTTAGAAAGATTATGAATCTGCAAGAGGAAAAGAATTGGGAAACAAAAGTTTTCAAAAATGTTAATAATCGTTTTTCTTATAAATAAAACTTTTATTTGTCCCTTCATATTATATTATTTATCTTTCTCCAAAGGAACTACCTGCAAGGCTAACAAAGCATAAATTAGACAAACATATCAATTTATTATTAATTCAGGATAAATACTTTCCAAAAATGAATGATTATGATCCACCATCAACATTAGCTGAAGGTAATAATAATGCGAGTAATACAATTAGATATCATTACTGTTGGATAAAAGACTTGTCTCGTTTGTTATCTAGTCAGCTCAGCAAAACAAAGGTGAAAAAATATATCTGCGACAGATGTCTGAATTATTTCTTGAGTCAGGAAAAACTAGATGAGCATAGTGTACTATGTGAAAATATAAATAACGAAAAAATTTCTTTTCCAAAATATGATGCTGTCGAGTTTAGAGATCACATTTATCAGCAAACATGTCCATTTATAATTTATGCCGATTTCGAATCACAGCTGAAAAAATGTAATACAAAAATTTCGAGAACAATTCTCAAGTATCAACACCACAAGGCCTATAGTGCAGGATATTATTTCAAATGTTCCTACGACGACACACTTTCATTTTATAGGAGCTATCGAGGTGGAGATTGTATGGAATGGTTTGCAAACGAAATGGCGGATGCTGCCAAATTTGTGGAATCGAAATTCAAAAACATTGTACCAATGATTGCGAATCCAGATATCTGTAGAGCAACTATTTGTCATATTTGCGAAAAGAAATTCACGGATAAGGACATTGGGTACCGGTCTAGATACTCTAGCATCAACTTTGAAACTAGATGAATTGAAGATTCTAAGGAAAGAATTCAGTAATGTGAATGAGGCTCAATTCAATCTTTTAACACGAAAAGGTGTTTTTCCCTACGATTATATTGATAATGAGGAGAAATTAAACGAAACCAAGCTACCAAGCATTGAAAATTTTCACAATATATTGAACGATTCAAATATTTCAGATGACGATTACGCTCATGCTCAAAAGGTTTGGGAATATTTCGACATCAAATCGCTTGGAGAATATAGTGATTTGTATATGCGTACCGATATTCTCCTTCTAGCTGATATAATGGAAAATTTTCGCGAATCATGTAGGAAAACATATCATCTCGACCCCGCATGGTACATTACGATGCCCTCGTATACTTGGAGTTGTATGCTCAAGTATACTGGGTGCAAATTACAAATTCTAAAAGATGTAGATATGTTGATGTTTGTTGAAAAGGCGATTCGTGGGGGAATAACGGTTTGTAGCAATAGATACTCTGAATCGAATAACAAGTATATGTCAGAATATGATCCCGAGAAACCATCAAAATACCTGCTCTATCTAGACGTAAATAACTTGTATGGGAAAGCCATGAGCGAACCCCTACCGTATGGGGAGTTCACTTGGGTCGAGAACACCAACATCGATGTAACTCAATTTGCAGATGATTTTGTACTCTTGATCTTTAATACTATAAAGTGTAAACGAATAATTTTTCGGACCAGCTGATACGAATTCTGTGATATAAGAACCAGGACCGTAACTTTCTAATTCGTCGGTCATGTCACCGATAAATTGTCCCGTGGGAATGTCATATTCCCCTGATTTGGATACATAGATGACAGAGTCGGTGTCATAATATAAAACTCGATTGCCCAGTTGTTCTAAATAACTGTAGAGTTTCAGGCGAGCCAATGCTGTGACATAGGCAGCAATAACTACATTCACCGTGGATAAACAATCGAAACTTTCATTTTTATATTCTCAGTTGACAATAAGGGTGTCTTCGTTGATGGGTAAAACAGTATTTATAACACGAGAAGGATCAGTCATCATTTTGAAAAATTCAGCAGGCTGATTAACAATGGATGTCTTGGGCTGATTTTCACGTTGACCGAACTTGCCCCAAAACGAATTCAACATGAGCTTAGCCAATGACCTCAGTCCGGGTTTATCGGTGATTTTAGAAAAGTCCAAAAGAATATCCTCCCGCTGTAAAAATTCCTCAATGTACCGTTGCTTCTCCGCATCACTACTACAATACTTTGGCCAATTTGATGACTCTTGTTTGACCTTGATGAATTTGTTCATCATGTCGGTGAATAAACCGGCCACGTTTCTCACCAAATTGAACAGTATCATAGGACCAAATTTCTTTGGTCTCAAGAATACGATAACCCAACTCAACGGCTTTCACAACCTCTTCTACCACCCATGAACCAGTTAATGCACGTTCTTCATCAGAATGTTGGCAACTATGAGAATTGTAGCTTTCACCACATGTCCGACAAAGAACAAACATCAATTTGTTGTTCATTTTTTGTGGTAAAACAGGGTGAAATAGGTGTTGAGGAGGAAGTATCGTACACTTTATGAGCCCAGATATGGATGAGAGAGAAACAGCACATTCTTCTTCACCAACAAGTACTTTGGGATGACCAACAGGAAATTTTCCATATTTACATACCCAAGGATACAAAGAGCAAACATCGACGTATTTGATTTCTTCACCCTCCTTGGCCTTGTAATATTTGACGATATTTCCTGTCCGTCCTCCATAAAAAGCATCTCGTGGGTCAAGGGGGAGATTTTTCATGAGAGGGTGATTTTCGGTGAATTTTTTAATTTCCTCTGAAAGTTCGCGGCGAAAATCACATTCCCACTTTTCGACGACCTCATAACCCAAAGATTTAATTTTATTGATTTTAGCAATAGTTGCATCATAGCGATGATCCATTGTTTCAGAAGGACAATTTTTGAGAGGGGTATCTCTCTGATGATCGAAACATCTCGGACATCCATGAAAAAAACATCCCTGGAACTCGAAAACCTGATTGGTTTCTGCAGAATAACCATCAACTTTCAGACTGCCTATCAATGCCTCAGAAGAACGACATGCTTCTTGAATTTTTATATTTCGCTGTTTTTCCTCCCAAAGCAACCATTGGGTGGCTTTCACAGACTGATTGTCACGGTGTCTGTAACCACCCTTGGGAATGATTCCGATGGTATTTGGTTTGAGGAAATTCCTGCGAAATACTTTATTGCATGTTGAGGCAATCGTTACGGCTTCTGTGAATGGACAAACATTAGTTTCGGTCAACATAAGTTTACGAAATTTGAGACAGGCTTTGGTCAGTATATCAACATCCGAAATACAATAGTCTATTATTTCTCGGGAGAAATCGAAAATATAATTTTCAGCGACTCTTTCAGAGTGCCATTTTATGAGGGAAGAACGAGCCTCTGGGACGAGATTATCCGGGGAATAGAATTCGAGAGAAGGAAGCGGTCCAACATAATTTTGATTTTCCACTTTATTGAATAGGTGGGGAAAGTAACCCTTCTTCAGTTCTGTGAAACCGAATGATTTGGGAAGTTTTGCCAAAGCCATTGGGAAATAATTCAGAGAATCCAAAAATTTCACATTCCCGACTACCATAGATATGATTTTGGTTCCCCGTGTGATGAGATCCGGAGTAAGGTCGGTCTTAGTTAGAATATAATTGAGAATGAATTGGTTATCAAAACCCCCACCATTGTGAGCTAGTACAACAATATTTTTGAATTTTTTCCTCATTGTCAATACATGGTGAACAAACGGTGAAATGGGGTCGTTACACTTGAGTATTTGAAGACGAACGCCACATTTTTTACAAATTTGTTGATCGGTATCTATGCAAACATCACAGCATTGGCGAAAAACACACAAATTGGGTTCATGAAGAAGCGAACCATCAGGCTGTACGCTCTCCTGACGAGTCTCCAGATCATAAAATATGAATAAGAGATCGTTAGTTTGAGGGTTCTTTAGGTCTGGTTGAATGAAGCAAAGGTGATCAGCCGGGCAATGTTCGTTGCACACCTTGCAGAAGATCTCTCCACAGGTATGTGTTCTGGTATTTGTAACAATTTTGAAACAGTCTTCACAGCGCCTTATCGAATCGCAGATTTTATTACGAATATGGTTCTCGAAACACACTTGACCACGAAAAGACCTTTTGCAAGACTCACAGGCAATTTTCAATTGGTCATTGGGACATGCTGGCGAAGTACGACATGAAAAACAAGTACCACCGCACCGATGTTTTTCCTTGTGATCAAATGGAATATGACATTCCTCACAGTAATAATTACAGCAGAAAGCTGCAGTTAGAGAAATGATTACGTTATAGTGCCCCTCATGAAACAATAAATTCAACGATGGGCCAGAACCATCACCTTCGAATAACAAATCACGACCCTTGGTATACAGTTATTTTATAGTTGGAGAGATGCTTCTGAAATTGATGTAGCTCAGGAATACTACACCCTTCTGTGGGTACTAAAACTTGCAGCATCAGTCATTAATTGCAGAGCCCTTTGGTTCTGCAATTTCCTGATGTTCCGTCGTACATCATTAAATTTGGGGTCTTTATCAGCGTATGCCTGAGCCACGACAAGTGCTCGGGGAAGACACAAATTATCATTATTTTTAATGACAATGATACCCCGACGCTTGTTACATTCCTCTTCGAAGGTGTTATGCCGGCGACTTCGATCAGAACCTTTGCCCTTTGGCATCTTCACGGTTGTAACTCCGAGACAGAAGGTCTCGGTGTTCAAGCCACAAGAATTCGACTGATAGATGGACGATATTTTCGAAAAAATATCATCCACCGAGACATCTGATGCGTTTTTGAAAGAAATCCACCCTGGACCTCTCGCGAAATCTTTGGAACAGAAGGTAAAGCCTACCTTATCGGTCGACTCCACACCCTCTGTTCCATTCAAAACAATTTCGGTGATAGCTTCCCTCAACCACCCCACTGGTTCCTTACCTTGAGGTATCGGTGTAAGTTTGAACTCCAAAGTACGAGCCTGTACACCAAAACGTCGATTTCTGCTGAGGACATCTTTCACAATCACGAATTTCTCCATCTTTACTCAAAACTCAAAAAATAAATTTTTTCAAAAATATCGAAAAATTTCGAAAAACCAGGAAAATATTGGAATTCGGACTGAACACACACAATAGTACCAATGGCTATCTGAATAAACTATGAGATGAAGGTTTCAAAACAAAGACTTCATATACAAAAATGAGAAAATGTGTGGGTGAAATGTAAGCAAAGTACTTGATTCAAAATTGAAAATTGATAACAAGAATTGAGAGCACTACTCATCGAAAACACGGGAGATAATGACAGAAATCATATATGCGTCGATATTTATAGTCCAAAGTCCATCGCGAACCACAAGCCCGATATCATATTTCATAAACCAAAAACAGGTTGACTCCAATCGAAAAGGCCGCGACTTTGATGATATTTGTTTCAATTTACCATAAGAAACCGTACTATTTATCTATTTATAATCATTTAGCCTTGAAGTACATATGGAGATAGGGACATATTTCAAGGGGTACACAGGTCCACCTCCCCAATGACCCGCCCCACACCGTTTCAATGGCCCACCCCGACTTTCCTCGTTTTGACGTGTCATCGTTTTGACGTTTCGTCGTTTTGACGTTTCGTCGTTTTGACGTTTCGTCGTTTTGACGTTTCGTCGTTTTGACGTTTCGTCGTTTTGACGTTTCGTCGTTTTGACGTTTCGTCGTTTTGACGTTTCGTCGTTTTGAAGTTTCGTCGTTTTGACGTTTCGTCGTTTTGACGTTTCGCCGTATGACGCTTAACGTTTTCGACGTTTCACGTCAGGGTCTTCTTGTATATTCGCTGTATTTGTGATAGGTATTCTCGGTGAAAAAAGTATATGTGTCCATCGATATACCGAAATGCAGGAATCATGTTGAATAGAATATCGGAAAAGATGTAATTGAGAGACCGTGGTTGAGAGTATCTTCATTTTTGTCGATTCCAATCTGGGAATCATTGTTGTACAATAAATAGGTCTGACAGCTGTTTGTTTCAAACACGGTATTCATGAACGCATGAATAGGTAGAGAGAAATTAAATTTGCAACAAACTTAAATAACATCGTAGGATATTGCGAAAATAATCACTGAATTTCATGGCATCCAGCATGGCAATTCTATCAGACGCTGACACCGCAAATTCCGCATTCCCATTGACACATGATGATGATTATGATCAATCTAGAGAGAATATAATAATGATTGATTCTCTATTCTATGATAGAACTATAAATTATGATGAAATAAAAAATCTCAATGTTTTCATATGATTTATTTATTGCTCATGATACAAAATTCTTCTATTCTTGTCCCCCATGGTCAAACACAATGTTTATCCATGAAGGGACAGAATTTACACGTTTGACGACGTGAATAAAATTCCTCCTTGTCCTTTTTTGTCCCCCACGGGCAAACACAAAGTTCACTCCCTGGAGGACAAAATGAACAAATTTCTTCGTATTCATCATCAGTATCATAATCATCATCATCCTCCTTCTCATCATAAAAAATTGACTGCTGCTGTTCTTTTTTTTCTTTTTCTTGCTGTTGTTGTTCCTCCTGTTGTTGATGATGATTATCATTCTGACGATGAATATCCTCCTGACGGTCCTCTTCTTTTTTTGTATCATGGCCTTTGTTCTTTTGATTGATCATGTTTTGTTCCATTTTCTGTGGAAAAAATAATCGAATTCAATCTAATATCGAGCTTTTTCTATCATTGTCATGAAACGGTGTGATTTCTCCTGAACATCTCAACCTCGTAAAAAGCTGCTGAAGTATTTCATAATGACTAATAAGCAGACAAAAACTTATTCAAAAACAAAAATATATCTACTCTGAATTGATTTTAAATATGGGACCCTGCTATCGAATGACTTAGAGATATCTCGAAAAATTGTTGAAATATATGTTGAATAATTGGAGAATAATTTATAAACAACGCGTATTGTTACCAAAGGAATGATTTTCAGCGAAAAATAAAAATACTCACTGTTATTGGTCAGCTGATGTGGTTCACACACACAAAGGTTGATTATTGCTCGATGTCTTCGAGGTGTAGCAGGAATAATGATTTTTGGTGATGGTGATTCGGTTATATAGCACGCATGAAAAAATATCGAAATTTGGTAATCGCAGAAAAATAGATAAATATTTGTTCACTTCAAAAATATTGTTGAAAACAAAAATTGAGGTTTTTCTTTAAAGGTAAAAATATTTTTCACCTATCATGCTAATCTATAATAATAACCTTCGATGAAAATACACAATATTGATTAGAATTTATTTCATTTCATTTGGAAAAACATCAAATATTGATTACAATTAATATAATGTGAAATGCATGTAACAGATTGTTTGATAGCTCAAATGGTTTTTATGTTTCATTGGTGTATGGCTTCAAAGAACGCAATGCCCCTCAATCATCCAATAATTGACATTTACTTTTTCAAACTGATTTGATAGGATCGCAATTTCGAATTACTGGTGGACAAACACTGCCTCCTTTTTCATCCTCTCGAACTTTGAATGTTTCACCTTAGCAATTTATTGAAAATTATATCGAATTGAATTCTGAAGGAGCCTGTATTGTTACTTCGTTTTCCACCTCGTATTTTATCCTCGTCTGATTAATTCTGTATATTTTTGAAAGATCTTGTATTTCTGATGCCTTCTACCTGACATGAAAATATTTATTCCTCCTCCTGGTACATTCCATAACTGATTCGCTCCGTATATTTTTGTCACACCCTGTATATTGGTCATCCCAAAGTACTTGTTGGTGAAGAAGAATGTGCTGTTTCTCTCTCATCCATATCTGGGCTCATAAAGTGTACGATACTTCCTCCTCAACACCTATTTCACCCTGTTTTACCACAAAAAATGAACAACAAATTGATGTTTGTTCTTTGTCGGACATGTGGTGAAAGCTACAATTCTCATAGTTGCCAACATTCTGATGAAGAACGTGCATTAACTGGTTCATGGGTGGTAGAAGAGGTTGTGAAAGCCGTTGAGTTGGGTTATCGTATTCTTGAGACCAAAGAAATTTGGTCCTATGATACTGTTCAATTTGGTGAGAACGTGGCCGGTTTATTCACCGACATGATGAACAAATTCATCAAGGTCAAACAAGAGTCATCAAATTGGCCAAAGTATTGTAGTAGTGATGCGGAGAAGCAACGGTACATTGAGGAATTTTTACAGCGGGAGGATATTCTTTTGGACTTTTCTAAAATCACCGATAATCCCGGACTGAGGTCATTGGCTAAGCTCATGTTGAATTCGTTTTGGGGCAAGTTCGGTCAACGTGAAAATCAGCCCAAGACATCCATTGTTAATCAGCCTGCTGAATTTTTCAAAATGATGACTGATCCTTCTCGTGTTATAAATACTGTTTTACCCATCAACGAAGACACCCTTATTGTCAACTGGGAATATAAAAATGAAAGTTTCGATTGTTTATCCACGGTGAATGTAGTTATTGCTGCCTATGTCACAGCATTGGCTCGCCTGAAACTCTACAGTTATTTAGAACAACTGGGCAATCGAGTTTTATATTATGACACCGACTCTGTCATCTATGTATCCAAATCAGGGGAATATGACATTCCCACGGGACAATTTATCGGTGACATGACCGACGAATTAGAAAGTTACGGTCCTGGTTCTTATATCACAGAATTCGTATCAGCTGGTCCGAAAAATTATTCGTTTACACTTTATAGTATTAAAGATCAAGAGTACAAAATCATCTGCAAATTGAGTTACATCGATGTTGGTGTTCTCGACCCAAGTGAACTCCCCATACGGTAGGGGTTCGCTCATGGCTTTCCCATACAAGTTATTTACGTCTAGATAGAGCAGGTATTTTGATGGTTTCTCGGGATCATATTCTGACATATACTTGTTATTCGATTCAGAGTATCTATTGCTACAAACCGTAATTCCCCCACGAATCGCCTTTTCAACAAACATCAACATATCTACATCTTTTAGAATTTGTAATTTGCACCCAGTATACTTGAGCATACAACTCCAAGTATACGAGGGCATCGTAATGTACCATGCGGGGTCGAGATGATATGTTTTCCTACATGATTCGCGAAAATTTTCCATTATATCAGCTAGAAGGAGAATATCGGTACGCATATACAAATCACTATATTCTCCAAGCGATTTGATGTCGAAATATTCCCAAACCTTTTGAGCATGAGCGTAATCGTCATCTGAAATATTTGAATCGTTCAATATATTGTGAAAATTTTCAATGCTTGGTAGCTTGGTTTCGTTTAATTTCTCCTCATTATCAATATAATCGTAGGGAAAAACACCTTTTCGTGTTAAAAGATTGAATTGAGCCTCATTCACATTACTGAATTCTTTCCTTAGAATCTTCAATTCATCTAGTTTAAAAGTTGATGCTAGAGTATCTAGACCGGTACCCAAGAAACGCAATGCCAGAAAAATGACAGTGGTCGACTACTACAATGTCCTTATCCGTGAATTTCTTTTCGCAAATATGACAAATAGTTGCTCTACAGATATCTGGATTCGCAATCATTGGTACAATGTTTTTGAATTTCGATTCCACAAATTTGGCAGCATCCGCCATTTCGTTTGCAAACCATTCCATACAATCTCCACCTCGATAGCTCCTATAAAATGAAAGTGTGTCGTCGTAGGAACATTTGAAATAATATCCTGCACTATAGGCCTTGTGGTGTTGATACTTGAGAATTGTTCTCGAAATTTTTGTATTACATTTTTTCAGCTGTGATTCGAAATCGGCATAAATTATAAATGGACATGTTTGCTGATAAATGTGATCTCTAAACTCGACAGCATCATATTTTGGAAAAGAAATTTTTTCGTTATTTATATTTTCACATAGTACACTATGCTCATCTAGTTTTTCCTGACTCAAGAAATAATTCAGACATCTGTCGCAGATATATTTTTTCACCTTTGTTTTGCTGAGCTGACTAGATAACAAACGAGACAAGTCTTTTATCCAACAGTAATGATATCTAATTGTATTACTCGCATTATTATTACCTTCAGCTAATGTTGATGGTGGATCATAATCATTCATTTTTGGAAAGTATTTATCCTGAATTAATAATAAATTGATATGTTTGTCTAATTTATGCTTTGTTAGCCTTGCAGGTAGTTCCTTTGGAGAAAGATAAATAATATAATATGAAGGGACAAATAAAAGTTTTATTTATAAGAAAAACGATTATTAACATTTTTGAAAACTTTTGTTTCCCAATTCTTTTCCTCTTGCAGATTCATAATCTTTCTAAGATCTAACTCATGCCAGTGATGGGGATCCTCCTCCTCCTCCTCCTCCTCCTCATCTTTCACCTGATGTTCCTCCCTATTCTCATCTCTATTATTCTTCATTTCCTTTTTCTTCTTCTTTTTCTTCTTTTTCTCCTCTAGCCACTTTTGAAACCATTCAATTCTCTGATTTTGTTTACTGTCTGGAAATGATTCCATTTCCTCCTCCAATTGTTCAAAACGTTTCATGCACAGGCGAATTTAGTATTCCTAGAGGATCTCCTTTGTATCTACAGATCACTTTTATGGGTCTTATTTGCATACACCAACTACAAAAACCGAGCACCAAAATGGGCCTACTAACGAAAAAGTTGGCTCGTAAGTATTGAAGCTGAGTAGTTCTACAAATACAACAAATTCTTGACTGAACTACACGGTACATAGGTTCTTACTTGCTCTCGACGTGAACTGCGATGAGACCTTTGAATATTAATGCGTATCCACCAGTTGAGAGCTCTTTTGTGTGAGCGGCGTATGCTTCAGTTACTCTTGAAGGCAGGAAAACCACAGAGTCCTGCAGTTCAAGCAGAATAGACACCCCAAATTTTGTTTCAACGCTCTTTGCTGAGATGATGGGGAAAGGCACTCCGATTTTCAATTCTCCAATCTTTGTGATTGGTTTTCTTTCTGCAATACATGAAACGGTGTTCAATGAGGATAGAAATTATTATAAAATTGTGTATTAATAAACGAGAATTTGGATTGATATCAAAGGAATAATTCTGAGAAGAATAAAATGAAAAAATACTCACTGTTATTGGTCAGCTGATGTGGTTCACACACACAAAGGTTGATTATTGCTCGATGTCTTCGAGGTGTAGCAGGAATAATGATTTTTGGTGATGGTGATTCGGTTATATAGCACGCATGAAAAACATCGAAATTTGGTAACCGCAGAAAAATAGATGAATATTTGTTCAGTTCAAAAATATTGTTGAAAACAAAAATTGCGGTTTTTCTATAAAGGTAAGAATATTTTTCACCTATCATGCTAATCTATAATAATAACCTTCGATGAAAATACACAATATTGATTAGAATTTATTTCATTTCATTTGGAAAAACATCAAATAATATTGATTACAATTAATATAATGTGAAATGCATGTAACAGATTGTTTGATAGCTCAAATGGTTTTTTATGCTTCATTGTCGGCTGAGGTCGTGTGGCGGTTCTGAGGATGCTGTATGCTTCAAAAAAGCTGACATCTTCATGGGTTTTATCGTAGAGTTTTATATTAAAATATGATCTGTGGTACTTGTATTAGGATTACATCTGAGTATCGTCGAATTTTCCTAATATTGTATGCAGTTCTTATAAAAAATATTATATTTCAAAATAACCATAGTTTTTTCACAGTTGGTGATGATACTGGTATGCTGCGAGTAGTGATTACTTTTTCCAATAAAGATATTCTCGAAAAATTTCTAATCATCAGCTGTTTATCTTCATATTGTTTTATTGTATGATTGAGTTCCTTTATTTTCTTTTGGAATTCTTCAAGCTGGTGTCTATACTCTATCGACGCCATTTGAAAACTGTTTGAAAAACATTCGTCTATAACATTTTTTATGTTGTAGGTCAGGGTGGAACACTGAAACGGTGTGGGGAAGGCCACTGGGGAAGTGTTGAGGTGGACCCTGGACCATTGTGACGTTTCGTCGTTTTGACGTTTCATCGTTTTGGCGTTTCATCGTTTTGACGTTTCACCGTATGACGCATGACGTATGTTGTAGGTCGGGGTGGGACATTGAAACGGTGTGGGGCGGGTCATTGAGGATGTGGACCTGTGTACCCCCCGAAAATCTCGATGCCGATTGACGTTTCATCGCTTTGACGTTTCGTTGTTTTGACGTTTCGTCGTTTTGACGTTTCGTCGTTTTGACGTTTCATCGTTTTGACGTTTCATCGTTTTGACGTTTCACCGTATGACGCATGACGTATGTTGTAGGTCGGGGTGGGACATTGAAACGGTGTGGGGCGGGTCATTGGGGATGTGGACCTGTGTACCCCCCGAAAATCTCGATGCCGATTGACGTTTCATCGCTTTGACGTTTCGTTGTTTTGACGTTTCGTCGTTTTGACGTTTCGTCGTTTTGACGTTTCATCGTTTTGACGTTTCATCGTTTTGACGTTTCACCGTATGACGCATGACGTATGTTGTAGGTCGGGGTGGGACATTGAAACGGTGTGGGGCGGGTCATTGGGGATGTGGACCTGTGTACCCCCCCGAAAATCTCGATGCCGATTGACGTTTCATCGCTTTGACGTTTCGTTGTTTTGACGTTTCGTCGTTTTGACGTTTCGTCGTTTTGACGTTTCATCGTTTTGACGTTTCATCGTTTTGACGTTTCACCGTATGACGCATGACGTATGTTGTAGGTCGGGGTGGGACATTGAAACGGTGTGGGGCGGGTCATTGGGGATGTGGACCTGTGTACCCCCCGAAAATCTCGATGCCGATTGACGTTTCATCGCTTTGACGTTTCGTTGTTTTGACGTTTCGTCGTTTTGACGTTTCGTCGTTTTGACGTTTCATCGTTTTGACGTTTCATCGTTTTGACGTTTCACCGTATGACGCATGACGTATGTTGTAGGTCGGGGTGGGACATTGAAACGGTGTGGGGCGGGTCATTGGGGATGTGGACCTGTGTACCCCCCGAAAATATTTATGGGGGTTCGTACGACCCTGGTGGGGCTATTAGATAGGTTAGGTACGACCCTGGTGGGGTTATTAGATAGGTTAGGTACGCCCCTGGCTGGTGGAACTATTTTAGATAGGTTAGGTATGCTACCGACTCGGCTTATCAAGGTAGGTTAGCCACATTTCGGCAAATCGCATATGTTGGGTTTGACGCATTTCTGCGAAGTCGCATATTATGTTGGGTGGTTTGATGCGTTTTGGCGAAGTCGCACATGTTGGGTTTGATGTGTTTTGGCGAAGTCGCATATGTTGTGTTTGATGCTCACTCGACTGTGGAAAAGTGGAGGGGTGGGGGTGGTCTATACCGCTGCCACCCCTACTGACTACACTACACGAATGAGTTCACGGGCAAGACAATAGATCTGAGATGTCTTTACTGAAGCCCTACATGATCAACTCGACAGATTGATAAAATTAAGATGAAGATCACACTCACCCGGATGTTATTGGGTTTTTTTTTTATTTATCCCTCAGACATCAATGTACCAGATTCTTCGGTATGGGTTGGCCCCCTCTGGCCCCCTTTACAAGAGAGGTTATGTTTCAATGATAGTTCTATCAACAACGTATGAGCTGTTATTCTGTTCTGTACACACTTAGGGCTCTGAGCTGTGGACAAAGAAGTGACCGTGGAAATATATACAACCTCGTGCCAGATAATATCACAAGTTTCTTATGGAAAACATACCTCATCAATGTGGTGCTTGTGTGGTATTCAACGAGTATTCAAATCCGGTAACGTAAAATCCTGAATCGTATAAAAATACGCTAACGCCAAAACCCAGTACGATTCAGAATCACAATTTCCTCTTCAAAAATGAAATCCCAGGAAGGATGAATCAAATATTCACAAATTCATGAAGAGATACTCTAGAACACCACCACGACCAGGCTGGAAGAGAGAGATGATCCCTGACAGGCTGACAGACCTTGTCCTGACGAAACATGACAGAGGTTCAAGGCCACAGGCGCTCTCCACTGTCCTCGGTGGTGTTGCACATAACTCCACTGTCACTCCAATATATCAATTTCGACGGTGCACCGACAATACCGTATTCCCATGCAAGGAGGGGATACAATTCCCTATTGTCCCATATGCTAGGCCAGTCACGACTGATATTACCGTTACCACCCGAATGTTCTGTGGCTAATATATAGGAAAATGTATAGGTATATATATGTGTTCACCCAATCGCCTGGCTTGCATATCAATAAATGTCATCCTGATAACTGAAATGTTCATAGGGTGGAAACTGCACCGAGATACCCTGACGAGAGAAATTGAAACACTGAACCACCCGAATGGCAATATTGCCATCTACTAGGATTGATCTCACGATGGCGAGACAAAGTACCCACACCATCCCATGAACAGCCCCGGAATTACAATCAGCGCGCCGGACCGTGACTTGTTGGATATAAGGCTAGAGTCACAGATCAAATATGCGTGGCATAGGCAACACGGCTCTAGCGCTGCGGACACATCGTCTGTGGAACAGAGGCGGTGCTATTAAAAGATACGCAGGAGAGGTGGGCTATACTCGCTTGCACAGGTTGATCTATTGACTCAGCTAAGGTGGAAATCGAACCGTAACAATATTTATAATATGTCAAAATGTGTTCGAATGCTAATCTATAAATGCAATTTGAAATTGATTTGTTTCGTAAACATTCCTCAAAGTTTGATAAGATACGTGAAGTAATTCGATGATTTCTTGAATATGATGAATTTGGAATAATTTTTGGTGCTGAAAAAAATCAGTTCAAATGAATTTTCCTTTTGAATGCTTGGGAAATACCAACTTTGCATCGAACATACAAGTTTACGAGGTATTTTCAGTTGAGTGATTGAGTTGAAACTTTCTTGAATTCCAGAAAGTTCTTGACTATCAAAAAATTGCAATAAAACGTTTAAATTCGACACACACGTGTAGAGCTGAAATAGAAACAACTTCCTCTCATGAACATTTTCTAAATTCAAATAAACGTTTTTTGAACCTTTAATTAATTTTCCTCCTTATTGAAAGCAAAAATGAACGTCCAAGTAAATTCAAAATATATTCTAAATGAAAGTTTTCCGATATGATGCCAACTTTCTTAAGGACACTATACAGGATAAATATTTCTCAGTTGCTAGTCAGGGTGGTACTTTATTCTATTTCTTTATTCTATTTCTGATGTATTGGGTTCAGGTATATTATCTCCCAGTATAATCGAAAATCGAACGAAAATAAAAAAAAAATATATTTTTTTCGCCTGTATGATAGGAAAAAGGTGAATGTTAATTATTTTGTCAACTTTTGAATTAATGTTTTTGTCCTTTCACCTGACATGAAGAATACAGGGTATGTCCACCTTATGAAAGTATTACATATCTACTGAATATCGATGTTATTAGAAGAGTGTGATGTATTTCTTACCATTACGTAAAACAGTTCGAAATGTATCAAAAAAAATAAATATCCTTCAATAATACATATTTCAGATCATGAGTTTCTCTCACTTCATGGGCAAAGAAATGTTTACAAAAGCTGATAGTTTCTACCACATTATAAATGATACAAATATTCTTTTCTTCACTTATTAATATCGCTGTGATAACTCCAAATTTTGGATGTTCATCATACGAAATCACAATTGTATCTTTTATTTTGAAAACTGTATTGTTGTAGGTTATTCTATGTGCATTGGTGACATTTGCTTTGAACTCTTCCAAATGAATACTTGAAAAAATGTCCTTGTTGTTACTATTTACAGGTTTGGTTTGTGAAAATGTAACTTTAATAACTAAACCTTCATTACTAACAAATCGTGAAGCCAATTGTAACTGATGTTTCACTGCAAGGGTATGAGTTATATTAACTCTGGAAGAAACAACATTGGCAGCTAGTTTGAACTGTCGATGCTTTGATTCATATCTCAAAGTCATAGTTTTCACCAATGGTCCAACTTTTTTGAGGATTAATGGATAATGAGTCATGAAATGGAACTTAGGCTTCAAACGCCAGTTTCAAGCCAGTATCAAGCCAGTTAATTCTTCACACATAGAAGATGTCACAAAGTTGCTCAGCACAATTTTCAATATCTTTCTCAAATAAATATATAGCTGCCAATATTTGTTTCCTACTGGTATCAATTTACCAAAAATCAAACCTGCATGTAAAATAAAAATTTTCATTTCAGATGCAGACATTCTCAAAGACTTTTTCTTCAAATTATCATTGGAAATTAGAGGTGGTTTGTTATGATTCGCAGAGAAGCTATAGAATTGTATCTTGTTATTCAAAATTTCCAAAGAGAAATATTTATCCACAATGATGAATTGATACAATAACTCGCACATAACAAATACACCTACTCCTACAAAAATGTCGTGCGCTGTATCAATACAATAGTTTCCAGTGACATGAAACAGATCAATATCATTTAAAATTGTAGAAAGATTAATTCCAGTTGAATAAGAGTTATTTGCTTCTAAATCTCGTGAATAATTTTCAATATTTCTCAATTTTGTTAAATCCTAAAGAGTTGATATTTCTGTTTGTTCTCGAATGAGCTTACAGAAAGACAATATGAATTTGACCTGAATCCTGCTTTGAAACCAAGTATTGTATTTAATCCAAGGTTATCGCCTAAAAATAAAGCAGTACAGAAAAATATTTTCACAGTTTTAGTAGGTAATTTTATGTTGATTCCCTCTCTCTTTAAATGGTTCAGTTCAGATACCATTTTTCTGAATAATACATTTTCACCAAAATCTTTAAAATCTGAGGAATGGAATGAAGATATTGAAAATATATTCTCTAAACGTGATTCAAATGATGGTGGTAAACATGCAATTGAACAGTAAATGGAACCTAATTTATGAATACCTGAATGAGAGCCAAGTGGATTTCCACTTTCAAACTCATCAAAATATATGAATAATGGTATTACAATATCAGTTTTCTCATAAAAATCGATTTTTGCTTTCCAAAATTGAGTCTGAACTATATTTTGAATTGATTGTTCATTTTTTAACTCTTCCATGTATTGAATTGTTTCAAACAAGATATTCGGTAGTGACATAAATTTTTCTAAAACATTCCTTAATGGAATATGTTGAGCAGTTTAATTTTTTGGATATGGTTCTGATTTCTTATTATGCACCATACGCTGACCAACCACATATTCAATAGGTTTGATATAATATCCTGATTCTTCTAAATACTTCAATCGAAAATGTTCACTCCTGAAATCATCAAACATGTTCTGAAATTCTTCCATGAATTTTCTGTACTGATCTTTATCAATGTCAGATATAGAATATTTTTGTGAAACATGTTCTAGAAAATATTTCTTGAAAATATTCAGTGGTTTTCCAAATAATTCACTTACATTACTCATTCCTTTTTGTACATCTTTCCTACAGAAAGTTTTTTCATTGTAAAGTTTGCAGATGAATAAAATATTATTCTGTATGATTGCATCTCTAAATTCACTATATAAATCAACACCGCTTTCATCTTTTTCAACATTATCATTGGTTTCAGAAGCAATTATAGAGACAACTTCATGATGATGAGTTTCTTCCGAAACTTCATTGTGATGTGAGTTTCTGTCTTCTGTACTGACAGAAGTAGTATCCGCAATCAATGTTTGGGATTCACAGACTGCATGATTCTTCAAATGTTTACGAAAAGAATTCAGTGACGGAAAATTTCTTTTGCAGTTTCCATCAGCACAAAAGTAAAGACTATTCGCTTCACATTTATGGATAATTTTCAAATGAACAATCAGAGCATTAATGGTGAAAAAACGATCAGAACAAATGCTACAATTCGGCATTATATGAAATCTACGAGACCACCAGTTTACAAGGTACACAAATAAAAGTAATACGTCAAATTGACAATCTAATATAAACGAGGAACTGTAACCAAAAGAGTGAAAATATGATGACTCACTTCACATTATTCAAATGATATGACAAATCCGACATGAGTGTTACTGTTGATGGGCATTTTCGGGTTGATTTCATGGAGAATACTAATCCTTGAATGAACAGCCATACATGTTCACATTCATCAGGGTACTCTACATCCAGAGCATGGAAGAATTTGAACAATAACGCCAGTGTTCGTATTGCACTGTCAAGTTTATTTTTGACATCGTCAATTATTATATAAAACGCCTTAGTTCCATCGACCATTACACCATAAGGTTGCATCGTCAAGCCATAACTTCTCAGTTTGGTTTTCCGAGTGTTTATTCTTTCTTCTAGCTAATCATAGTTCTGGAAGAAAAAATCTATGAGTTCCTATACCTTTTCCTGAATAATGTGATTTCTCAACAAGGTGAAACGGCGCACGCTCACAAGGAAATCCGGTTAGAATTTCGATCCAAATATAATCAGTACATTGTTCCCAATTGAAATATAAATAAAAATAATGTAAGTAACCGGACTTTTTTAATTATTTTCTTTGCTTCAATGGTATTTCAGGAACTACATTTTGACATCGATAAAAAAATGTATCCTCAAATATGGCGCCTTGGCGCCATTTTGAATGATTCGTTGTTTCAACAGTGTCAAAATGTCGCTCTTGAAGTACTTGGATAACAAAAAATATTTAAAAATTCGAACCATTCAAAAGATAACCTTGAGGGGGGTTACTTTATGGACACATGGTATAATAATCATATCTTGAATCATTTGTGGATTGAAAAATCAAAATCAGTTGTATGTGAAATCATGAGATATTAGGAGCAACAAAGAAACAAAAACTAGTTTTTCAGGAAGAAATGTTTATAGATAATATTTCATTTATGTTTCGATAAAACAATGCAAGGAAACTTGAGCAGTATTAATTAGTATTGTACATGCACATAATAATTTTTGATTATTATAAATTCCACTTTGATCAAACCCATCAATACACAACAATAAAATGAATTCTTACCATTACATGAAGAAAGAAACTTTCCTGGACTTCGGACCTAGTCTGTTTCCAGGTAATGCCTTTTCTGTTTTTCTTCAGTGTTATTGGTGAAAACAAGTAAGGAAGAATCAGCAAAGCTTCTGTTGAATCATCTGAAAAGGATGAAAATGAGATCAGATAGATAGATTCAGGCAATGATCAGGCAGTGTCATCGAAAAATTTAAATAAAAAAACTCACCCTTGGTTGAATCAAATTTGATTTTCCTTTCAACAGCCTCTTTAAATATAGCATCTGTCACTTTAGGCCATTCGGAATAAATTTGGTCTATTTTATCAGGGAACCGTTTGTTGAAATCCGTTTCAATCTGAAAAATAATATACAGAGCATCATATCATTGATATTTTGAAAAAACCAAGACTAGATTCTTCACCAAAAAATAAGAAAATAGCTCTTTATTTGCATACTCTAGAGCCAAGTGAATTATCATTTTGTTCATAAGTTTTTGTTTATTTTTAGTATTATCATTACTACTGCAAAAACCCACCAAATTTCAACAAAATCAAGAACCTTTTTTTTTCAAACTGATAATATTTTTTTTTCAAACATTCTGATACCCTGTATCTCCAAAACTACAGATTCTTGGTGGAGAGTTTACGAAAACTATTTTCTTATTTTTTACCCAGGAATCTACCCTTGACCTATTTACCAATATTAATGATACACATCCAAGTTGACAGTGAGAAAATTTGAGTTTGGAAATTCACCAGGCAAGCAGCTATCAGTTACACATACAGTGTGGAACAGCCAAATGGAATAAATTCGATATTTCCCTTGTACAGAGTGTTTGCGAAAAAATCTCGGACACGTCGATTTTGTTTTTTGACGACGCATTTTTTCAGTGATATCAGAAATATACAGGTTGATACATATTTGAGCAAAAGTAAATTTGACACTTTTCTTTAATGGAAACCCCTGTATTTTATTCCATATTCGGATAGGGATTTTCATTACGAGTTCAACGATACCAAGTATGATAGGGTTTTGTCGGAAGGCTACGGAGATATTGAGGGTTTTGTTGAAAATTTGCTCAATGAGTATGACAGAGTCGAGTTGACTCGCCAGAACATTTTTCATACATATGGAATAAAATACAGGGGTTTCCATTAAAGAAAAGTATCAAATTTACTTCTGCTCGAATATGTATCATCCTGTATATTTCTGATATGACTAAAAAAATGCGTTGTCAACAAACAAAATCGACATGCCCGAGATTTTTTCGCAAACACTCTACAAGGGAAATATCGAATTTATTCCATTTGGCTGTTCCACACTGTATGTTTCAGTGATACTGCACATCTTAAGTACTCGAAACATAGAAAAGTGACCAGATTGTTGGAATTTGGAAGAAACTATGAATGAAATTATGTCACTCAGCTATGGTGTAACTACTGATATGTTCAATATCACTAAAACACACGTGCTTTCAGCTGCTTGTTTCATCAACTGATTTTGTCTGAATAACAATTGCTTCCATCCATATACCGGGTGTCCCAGTTTACATGTTCCCATGAATTATCTCAGCCATTACAAAAGATAAGAATTTGAAAATTTCATGAACTCCAATTCGTTCAAGGTACCTACAACTGAGAGAAACAAAAATTGAAAGTCACTTCCGGTTTACTTCCGAATAGCGCCCTGTATACTTTTGCAAATTCTGATTTCTTCTCAAAATTACCATTGCAACAATGTATCACACTTTGTATTTCACATTTGATTTGAAGGAGAAATCGTCAATTGAAATTTCAAATTGAAAGAATTGCAATAGGCTAAGATATTTCGTGTAATCTTGATTTTAACTTTAATAATAATTGATAATTTATGAATAATTATACCTCATTTTTTTATAACGAGTTGCAATTATTATTGAAGTCAAAATCAAGATTACACAAAATTTCGTATCCTACTGCAATTCTTTCAATTTGAAATTTCAATTGTCGTTTTCAAATCAAATGTGAAATACAAAGTGTGATACATCGTTGGAAAGATAATTTTGAGAAGAAATCAAAAATTGCAAAAAAATTTATAGGGTGCTATTTGAAATGAAAAAGTCAGAGTTACTTCCGGCCAAACCGGAAGTTATTTTCAATTTTTGTTCTTCTCAGTTGAAGATTCCTGTAACGAATTGGAGATGATGAAAATTGCACATTTTTATCATTCGAAATGGCTGAGATAATGCAATAGAACAGGTATACTCGGACACCCGGTAAAAATTAATGAGTTGATTTATTCATACTCACCAGTTCAATGCCGGAATTCATTTTGAGACATGGAAAGTCATTGAATATTTTGGAAAGTTCAGAGTTTTGGTATAATTTACGCCTAAGCTTGAAGGTGTCTTGCCAAGCAGATAAAATTTTAGTGTAAGGCTCTACACCTACTTTCAGGAAGTCTAGTTCTTTCATATTTTCAATGCTCTCTTCAGGACTTCTTCTTTTTTCAATGTCTATTATAGGATTCTTCTGGGAATTTGCCAAACGCAAGGCAGCCCTAACGTTGACATACCGGCACCATAATTTGCCTTTTGGCCCCGAACCTCTTTTTGATTTCTCTCCCCCAGCCGAGTAACGTATATAATAAGTTTCGGCCAATTCGTTTTTGAATATTCTTTCGATTTCTTCACAGACTGTGTTGAAATGGTGTGCCCTCAGACTGAAAAAGAGAAAAAACTTTCGAAGGTACCAATTTGACTGATTTGTAAGAAACGATTAAGTGAAATCTGATGGAATTGAAAGAATTAGTATTTATAATCACAGACACATCAAACGAATGGAATATAATTGGAAATTAAAAGAGTTCGAACATAATTAAAAAAAAATACTCCCTCAGGGCCAAACAAGGAAATAAGTTCGTTTACTATCACCTTGCATAACTTTTCCCGGTGATCGTTATTTAGTTTCTTCTTATTAAGTAAGACGATTTTACCATCTGTATATTTCTCTACACTGAGAGAAATTTCTATTAGTAGTAAATAGAAATTGCATTATCACAGCAGAATATCAACATGAAATAGGCGCCAAAGCAGTTCATTTGCTAACACAAGAAAAATCATCTTGCTGAAAGAGCTTTATTTGCCCTAAATAGAAAGTTGCATTATTCAGTACCTGCTCGCACAATAACGAAATATAGCTATCAGTAATAGGTTGTATTACCTACCCCCACTTGCCAACTTATTTGAATCAAATAGGTCGACTGATTTACAACACACAGTTCTTCTTTAAATGTTTACTAATACCAGGAAATTACCTTTGTTGCTATAAATAGATGGGCAAACACCTATAGTAAGGTTTTCTGTATAGTAAAAAGTCAATATTTTTGTCATCACTGATAGATACCCTAATAGCTACTATAAGGTTTTTTATTATTCCAGGTGGAATTTCATATTGTCATAAATAGATTTTCAAACAGCTACAGCACGGTCGTGTGTATTTGAGGAAGTAGATTTTATGTTCACTGTAGCAAAATTTGGACATTAAAAACGACACTCTTGTTATATACAGGGTGTCCAAAAAAATGTGGTCAATCTCCCGGATATAAATGAGAAACATATACAGGGTGATTCAAAATTCGATG
Source organism: Gastrophysa polygoni (assembly GCA_963576655.1). NCBI lineage: Eukaryota > Metazoa > Arthropoda > Insecta > Coleoptera > Chrysomelidae > Gastrophysa > Gastrophysa polygoni. The sequence goes on from OY755092.1 coordinate 2,695,972, forward strand.
TAGGTATTTGTTGCATGTATTGTTGGGATCAAAATAAGACTTTTTCAAAACATACATGTTTGTATCCTAAAATGCACCCCCGCGAGCTACAGCCACTTAATTTTTTGTCATACCAATTTCAAATATTTGTTTTTTTCACGGATCTCACAGTGGCAGTAGCTCGGAGGGGGTGAATTTTAGGACACTTGTTTATTTAAGAAAAAAGTCTTGATTTGATTCCAACAATACATCGAATTTTGAATCACCGTGTATATTAAGGGTTTTTCATGGAAAATATTAAAAAAAACACACCCATCAAGTGAAGGCGGAACAGCTTTCCTAATAGGATTCTTCTTTAGTCCCTTAGAGCTCGATGAAATTTTATGCACGCACTATTTATACCCAATTCAGGGAAAAGAGATTGATTCCAGAATTCTTTCAGGTGCACATGAAATGAACCTAACTTTTTTGTATTCATCTCAGCCTCATTATTATTCATATGGCCCTGAATAGAACTTTGAAATACTTTTCATTTCACCGTCTTGGGAAAGGAACTGAAAGAAAATCTAAAAGCAGTTCTGCTCTCTATGAGTATCCCACAGGCGCGTTTTTTTTTCAATACATTTCGAATGAAAATCCTATTATTTCAATGTGTCTTGCCAAGATCTGGGAATTGCCCATAACTTCGTGAACACTCCCAGAATGACAGTTCAGATGTCCATCTGACGTCACGACATTCCTGGTCCATTGGGAGTAGTGAATTGCTGGAAATTTCAATTCCTCCATACTTGTCACTCTCACTCCTGAATGTGCTTTTTCTGAATCATGGTAAATTATGATGAGTTTCATTGAAATATTTCAGACTGAACATCAACTATCAATAGTTGAATTGTCAAGTTACACAAATACATTTTCTTGTGTGAAACACAGGCATTTTTTAAAGATAAATCTGCACAAATACTGCACACTTGATAATGAATTAAAGATGGGGTACAACTTGAACGTTTTATTGAAAAATTCAACGATTTACAAAAAAATAAACAACTCATAAATGTTATACAAGTTCTGAAATGAACATTTTATATTCATGTAACAAACATAAACGATTTACTTATATAAACACGTGAATCCCAAAATCCCAAAAATCCTGGTAGTTCCCATAACATTAAGTAGGGTTCGTTTAGGAGTTACAGAGTCGTTGAAAAGCATTTGGATGATCAAGTTTTCATGAAATATTGGTAAGTAATGAACAGGAATTTTTCTCTTTCCGACAATTTCCAATTATGAATCATCACATTAAAAACTTACACTGTAGCATCGGTATAGGATCCACAAGACACATTCCATTTCTCATATAATTTGTATACCATCGACGACTTCAAAAGGAACTTCAAAGAGCTATAGCTTCATAACGAACCCTATTTGGGGGTGTATGAACTAGTAGGTTTCAATATTTAGCGAAAATTTGAAATGAACGTTAATCACCCTGTATTTCATATACAAATGAACGATTGTCAAAAATCAAATTTTATATATATGGGCTGTAACAAATTCGATGCTCACCATTAAGATATAGAAAACTGATACACAAAGATATACAGAGATGGTTAAATGAGGACAAACTATTTTAGAATTTAGATCTGAAATAACTGGTGTCAACAAATCTAGAAAATTACAACTACGTATATCCAGAGACATCCGACGGAAACCGAAAATCGGTTATTTCTATACGATGGAAGTTATTTTGATTAATTTTGGAGACTTTTATCAATAGAATAGATTAAAATAGAAAGACAGTGATAATTACTTTGGTCTCTCTCGTTGAATGATGTCAGTAAGGAAGGATTAAATCAAGATTGATGTTTGAAATTTGCGAGATTCAAAGGGCGAGCATCGAATTTCTTACAACCCGTATATAATATATATAATACAGGTATGTTATTTTACAACATACCCAGGAACTTTCTACAGGTACATGTCAGGTACAAGTCAAGAAATGAACATATTGATATTCAACAATCCACAAAAATTAAATATTTGATACAACAGATTATGTCAAATACAAATGAAGGAATGAATATATATTGGCTTTGTGGTAAAAAAGTATTACTCAAGGAATTCAAATACATTCCTTAACAGCTTGAATGAATAAAACTGAAATGAGTAAATATTTAAGTGGCCCCTATTACCTAGAATAATGTGATAAACTTTTTGTTGTCCCTGTAATGAATGGAATGGGTATTGATAGAATGCATTTCATCAAAGAAGGCACAAACCATCATGTTGCTCAAATCAACTTCAAAAGAAAAACAATGTTCATTGAATTTAGAAGTTCCAATTAATTCACAAATAAAACATATATTATTTTCCTGGTTGATAACAATTTTGACAATTTTGCCAAAACTGGGCTTTTCCTCATTTCCTATGATGATAATATCATTGCATCTAAATATTTTTGATTTGATAGATACTCTAGATACCTCATCTATGTTGTTTTGAAACAACTCTAATTTCTTTCTCACTTCAGGAATTTCAAAGTTGGATGCTACATCACTAAATACTTTCAATATATCAAAAATGCATTTTGCAGAATTTTCTGTGCTAGAGGAAGTTAAAGAATGTGTGAATCCAGAATTGCTAACAAATCAATGTGCTAATTGAAGTTGATGTTTCATTGCTAAAGTATGAGTGATATTGGTTCTAGAAGAAACAACATTTGCAGCTAATTTCAACTGTCTATGCTTCGATTCATATCTTAATGTGGCAGTTTGTTCTAATGGTCCAATTTTATTCATTATAGAAGGATATTGAGTTAAAAAATGAAATTGAGGTTTCAGAGAGGCTGAAAATAGCTCAATGAATAATTCAATGAACTCGCGAATTAACGAGCATAATTTTAAATCCATACCTGGTGTTACACATCTGGCCAACACAATGTGTAAAATTTTTCTCAGAAGTATATACATATGCCAATGTTTGTTACCTTCAGGAATTAATTGAGCTAATAAAAGTCCAGTATTCAAAATGAAGTATTTCATTTCGGAAGCTGACATTTTGAGTGATTTATTTTTCAACTGATCACGAGATATTAGTGGTGGTTTATTATGGTTAATATTAAAGTTGAAGTATTCAATTTTATGATTCAACGTCTCTAGATTGAAAAATTTATCGATTAATATAAACTGATGTAACAACTCACTCATTATAAAAACACCGACTCCTTCAAATATATCGTGCGCTATGTCCACGGAATAATTCTCGGTTACATGAAATGAATCGATATTGTTAAAAATGGTTGAAAATTTTATACCAGTGAGGAAAGCATTGTTTGTTGAGACATATTCCTTATAATTTTCAATATTTCTCAATGAAGTATTATCCTCGAATGACTGAGTTTGGGTTTTTGAACGGAGACATTTACAGAATCTGCAAAATGAGTTTGATACGAAACTTTGTTGAAAGCCCAAAATTGTATTGAGACCCAGATTGTCACCGAGGAATAAAATAGTACAAAAGTAAATTTGAACTGGTCCAGATGGCGAGTCAACTTGTATGCCCTTTCTCTTGAGAATATTGAGTTCATCAACCAATTTAGAGAATATCATTCTCTCCCCGAACTCTTTGAGATCTGAGGCATGAAATAAAAGAGCCAGAAAAATATTTTCTAATTGAGCTTGGAATTTTTTTTTTTTTTTATCTTTGGACAACACGAAAGGGAAACCTATGATGTTCGAGGAACATCGTGTTATCCAGCAGTGGAATTTTGGGAAAGAAGGAAGGTGTTGGAATTTTTCTTGAATGTTTGGAGGTTGTAAGCATCAGGAAAGACTTCACTAGGCAAAGAATTCCACAACTTTGCCGTTCTATTGATGAATGATGCTTGGTATAGCGATGTTCGACAGGTCTCGAGCCTGACAGTGTAGGGGTGACCAGCTTGAGCTCGTCTGGTTTGTCTACTAGGAATCGGCGTGGTGGCATAATAGATGATATTTCCGTTGAGCACCGACCGTGAAAGTACCTATAAAAAAGGCAAAGATCGCCGACCTTTCTACGATGATCTAGAGAGGTCAATGATTTGGTGAGTGTTGTGTCATCGACTAGGCGAATAGCTCTCTTCTGAATTGAATCTAAGAGCTTAAGCGTATGTTTGGGGGCTGAGCTCCAAACATGTGAACAGTACTCCAGGACAGGTCGAATTTGTGCTTTGTAGATCATAAGCAGTTGCTGGGATGTGAAGTATCTCTTCGCACGGAAAATAAAACCGAGTTTTTGTGAAGCAGTTTTCGCAATGGACCTCACATGATCGTCCCATGAGAGAGCACTGTTGGTGGTGACACCCAGCATGGATATTGACGACCTCATAGCAACAGTGGTACCCGACATCATCAAATTGGGCATTGTGTGATCAGCCTTCTTGGTGAATATACAAGCTTGAGTTTTAGTTGCATTGAACTGTACTAGATTCTCAGATCCCCATTTCAGAATTCTTGTCAGATCCTCATTTAAAGCATCAACCTGTCTTCGCCTTGCACCTCTGGCCTCATTGGATGATATAGGGGCTCTAGAGGAAAAGGCGGAATAAAGTGTACTATCATCCGCAAAGCTATGAACTGGGCTGGAGGTCACATTCAACAAATCATTGATGTGGAGCAAAAACAAAGTTGGTGCCAAGACAGAGCCTTGTGGAACACCAGCATTGATCGTCATTGTATCAGACGAGACCCCGTCTACCACCACGTAGAGTGATCTATCTGCAAGAAAACTCGATAGTAAAAGACACAGTTGGGGCGGCAAACCATATGACGGAAGTTTCGCTAGGAGGCCTTGGTGCCAAACTCGGTCAAATGCTTTGGAGATATCCAAGGCTACAGCCAGAGACTCCCCATGTTTCTCTATTGACACCTGCCACTTATGTGTCACATAGGCAAGCAGATCTCCAGTTGACCTCTGGTGACAAAAGCCATATTGCCGGTCGTTCACGATTCTTGAGCTCTCTAGATATCGGATGAGCTCGATGTTGATTGCTTTTTCCATTACTTTAGAGATCACAGACAGTAGTGCAATCGGTCTATAGTTGTTAGGGAGGGTTTTCTTGCCCTTCTTTGGAATCGGTTGGACCCTAGCTTTCTTCCAGTTAGAAGGAAATACGCCGAGTTTGTACGAAAGGGTGAACAACCTGCAAAGAACTGGTGTTAGTTCTGGGGCACATTTCTTGAGAACAATAGGCGGTATTCCGTCAGGCCCCATAGCCTTCTTGACGTTGAGGCTAAGCAGAATGTGTCTGATTGTGCGTTGCCGGAAGACAATTTCTGGCATACGGTTATCGATGGTAGCGATTTTGGGGAGTTCCTGGCCTCGTGGATCCAAGGTAGAATTGTCTGCAAACATTTTGGCGAAGGTGTTGGCTTTTTCATGAGGTGTTATAGCCAATGTATTATCATCTTATGTGAGGGGAGGAAATGAGCTAGAAGTGAAATTTCTCCCGATTGCCTTGGCAAACGTCCAAAATGAACGGGAACCATTTGGACACTCTATGAGCTTCGATCTTATTTTCGTGTTGTATGCCTCTTTAGACTCATCTATCGTTCGATTGCATGTATTTCTAGCTTCAACATATTCAGCTCTAGTTTGAGGGCTTGGGTTTCTGCGCCAACGACGGTATGCTGCTTGCTTCAGTGCGACAACCCTAGAACAGGTTCTATTGAACCATGGTTCACCAGTGGTTCGTGATTTGGTGCTATGTGGTATGTAAGTTTCCATTCCCAGCATGATGATTTCCGAGATCTCTTCAGCACATTGCGTAGGATCTCCCGATTCAAAACACATTCTCCTCCAAGGAAACTCAGAAAAAAACATGCGAAGGTCATCCCAGTTGGCTGAATTGTAATGCCAAACAGTGCGTGGGGGTGTTGGACTGGTTCGCGGAGTGATGTAAGGACATATCGTGGAAATGAGTGTGTGGTCTGAGTTTCCTAGTGGTGCACGGACTTTCACTTCATACGGTTCCGGATTGTTAGTGAGGAACAGGTCGAGCGTATTGGCATAATGATTGCTGATATCAGGGATCCGAGTGGGTTCGTTTATCAGTTGCTCAAGACCATAGGTGATAGCGAAAGCCTCAGCCAGACGTCCTGCGTCGTCTGTTTTGTTCGAGAATTTGAGCCAGGTGGAGTTGTGGACATTGAAATCCCCCATGATGATGATTTCAGCTGCTGGGTGATTCTGTTGGATGAAATCAAGTTTCAGAGAAAGGAATTCGAAGAGGTCACCAGGAGTTGGTTCGTTTGGTGATAGATAAAGGCAGCAGATGAACTTTGTATGTTTGTGGTTATCGATCTTGAGCCACATTACATCGAATTCTTTCGGTTCCAGTTCCTCCTCACGATGGCATGAGAGATCATTTCTGGAAAAAAGACATAAACCTCCTCTGAATCTGAAACGGGTATGCAGCTCATATCCAGGGCAGAGCATATAGGTCGTATTAGTTGATGAGTTGACCTGCGTCTCAGTTAAAGCCAGTATATCTGGTTTCTCAGCCTGTAGATGGTAATGAACATCGTTTATATTTTTGTTCAGACCTCGGATGTTACAAAGGTCTATTTTTATATTCAGATGTTTCGATGGTGAACCCCCTCGAGCACCTCTCGCCCGGAAATCCGAATGGAGAGGTATTTTACTTCCGGAGTGTTTTACCCTAGGAGAATTCATCATCTAGATTTTTCTTCAGCTCAAATGGGCGGTTTGGGTTGGGAAGAAGGAGATAGGGTATGGGGATATGACCGGAAGCATCGACCAAATACTGAAACATGGGAGTTACCCATTTCACAGCACCTCTGTCGATGTGGTGGTGTCGCACCGGGCGATGATGGGAACCATCATCTTCCACCTATGGGTATCCATTTAGTCGCCTCTTACGACAGGCAGGATTCACCATGGGGGAATTCTTGATCCGTCCCCATACGGCAGGTAAGCAGCCTAGAGAATAATAAATAGCACCAATTTTGTGTATCCCAGCATGAGAACCTAGGGGGTTGCCACATTCGAAATCATCATAATAGATGAACAATGGAAGAACTAGATCATTTTCATCATAAGAATGAGTTTTACCTTTCCAAAATGTTGTTTGTATAATATTGTATACAGCAGTATCTGTTTCTAAAGACTTGATATAGTTCAAAGTATCTTGCAACACATTTGGCATCGAAAAAAACATTTTAAGTACATTCTGAAAGGGGATAAATTCCATCGTATAGTTTTTTGGGTTTGGAATATTTTTGTTACCTTCTAGGCGTTGTCCAATCACAAACTGACTTGGAGATACAAACACTCCCAACTTCTGCAAATATTTCAAGCGTAAGTATTCACTACGAAAATCACTGAATAAATCCCCAAATTTCACGAAATATTTTTCAAGTTCAAATTTATCTCCCTAGGATATTGAGATATGATTGACTATGACATCTTTCAACATGAGGATGGGCTCTCGAAGCATATCAGACATAATTTTATCAACATCTTTTCTGCAAAAGGTATTCTCATTATAAAGGGAACATATGAATGAAACATTATTGCTCTCTATTTTTTTTTAAATTAACAAATAACCCTTGTAGATTATCAGATCTACTTCTGTCGTGAAGAGGTGAAGACTTAGAAGAAATAGCTACAGCACAATCTTGTCTTGAATCTTGTAAAGCAGAATTTTGAATTAAAGAATCTGACGTTCCATTGTCTAACTTCTCTAAGCAAGTAGCAAGTTCAACGAATGGTTCATGCCTCTTCAAATGTTTTCTAAAACTTTTCAGGGACGGAAAGTGTCTATTACATGATTCATCATTACATATTATGTACAGGCCATTATCTTCACATCTGTGAAGTATTCTCATGTGTGTTATGAGAGAATTGGCCGTTGAAAAAGAATCATCACAAAAACTACATTTAGGCATATTGATATTCGAGCCAGTTATGCGCTGTATAATGGAGAAAAACTATTCTTTTTTCAAATGGTACTGAATATCAGTGGTAACAGCAACTGTGGCAGGGCATTTATTTTTCGGTTTCATTTTGAAGACGAGTTCTTCTATGAAAAGCCAAATATGCTCACTTTCTACAGGATAAGCAATATCCAGTGCATGAAACAATTTAAACAGCAACTCTAATGCTCTCACACTGGAATCCAATTTATATTTAACATTATCCACTAGGATGAAGAAATTATCAGGGTTGTCTAATTGCCCCACCACACAACCCATTGGTTGAAAAGTTACTCCGAAACTGTCTGATTTAGTCCTTCTTGATACAAGTCTTTCATTCAAATCGTCAAAATTCTAAAAAAATATATAGGTATGAAACATTTTGAGACGCCTCATAAACCTGCATAATAATGTCAATGTATAAGAAAAAACTTTCCTGGATTTCGCTTTCGCCTTTCCTGCCCTTTTTCAGAGTTACTGGGGAGAACAGGTATGGAAGGGTCATTAAGGCTTGAAGACTTGAATCTGAAAGTGAGATTAATTATTTGATAATATATCAAGGTTTCAGAAGTCACTTTTCTCAGCCCTATTGAATGAAATTCTCGAGATACTCGCATCAAAGAAAATAAGGAAGCAAGACGAGAATTGTACTCGTTATTATATATTATTTTTTCGACTACCAGCATATTTCACAACGTGATTCTAATCTGAGAAACCTGCTGATTTTTATTTAACCTTAATTGTCCCAAAAAATACAGCAACTACATTCAGAAATTTTGATATAAATACATAAAATATCTACTCCATAATTCACATACAGAGTTTTCCCTTTTATTTTTGCACCCTACCCACCCTACCTACTGGGGTTTTTTCGAGTTATCAAAAAAAATTAGAATAAATTCAAAATTATCATGGCAAATGTCATATTTTGACAAGTTGTCATTTTGTTTCAATAGAACACCCTATATATTATATCATATCTGAAAAGAGCTGATTTTTCTGATTTCAGAAATATATACAGGGTGTCCCAGAATAACCTTCGTATACTCCGGGAGGTCGATCTACAGACAAAAATAGGAAGAAATGTTTCTATCAACATGTGTCTGAAAATGCTTCCTAAGGGCGCTACAGCCCAGTTAGAAGGTTGGTCCCTAAAGGCAGTTTTCTTTCATTTTCATTCAAGTTTGTGAAATTTCGACAATTCCGTTGCGGTTGTTTTGTCAACAAATCAACATGGACTAAGTTACGAATCTTATTTTGTTATGCGAATGTCCTATATAAATTACCTATAGGTACCAAATTTCGTGATACTAGGATCAATGGTAACAAAGATAATTGAAGAAAACTGCATTTAGGAGCCAACCTTCAAAGGGCTCTGGTGCCCTTAGGAAGCATTTTCGTACACATGTTGATAGGAACATTTATTTTTATTTTTGTCTGTAGATCGACTCCCGGCGTATACAAACGTTATTCTGGGACACCCTGTATATCTGTGCTCTATTTCATACATCCGTTTTCGAAATATAAGCGTTCAAATATTTTAATAAATGTAAATCATCATTCACTAAAATATAGTTAGATATTTGCAAAGTTATAAAACCATTATGAATTCATCAAAACATACATTTTTTGATAGGTAAACAACGGAAATGTCGCCAGGTCCTGTCATTCCCGATTACAGCTTCGCATACCTAACTAGGTTTTAATTTATCATCTTAAAATTTTTTAACGCTTATATTTCGAGAACGGATGTATGAAATGAAGTACATGTATATATTTTTGAAATCAAAAAAAAATAGCTCTTTTCAGATATCAAATAATATGTAGGGTGTCCTATTGAAAAAAAATTGCCGACATGTCAAAATATGACATTTGCCGTGATAATTTTGAATTTTTGCCAAAATATTCTGACGTTTCAAAAAAAATATGAAACTTTTGTTTCCAAATTTTTTCATCAACTCTGGAAATAACCTCTGTAGGTGGGGTGCGAAATTATACGGGAAAACCCTGTACATACGTACTTAATTCAATTAATTCACAATATATCATATATTCAAAGCATTGGTTTTTATTATCTGCTAGCAGGAATGTCAATTTTTCTTATAAATTTCTAGTAAAGAAAAACTATTTTAGATGCTCAAGAAAGCATAATAGTATGTTGAACTAGTGGTGAAAAAAAGATTGAATTTTATCACAAATTAATAAGAGTACTCCTTAGTTTCTATAGGGATGTTGATATGCTACTGATGATAAATTCCAAAACAATTTCAATGTTCCTTTGACGTTTGTCAAAAATATTAAGGGATGTGACTTTGGCAGATATTTTTAATAAAGGTCACTACATACACTACGAGTTGCTATTGAACCATATATAATTTTAACTTCAGGGTGGAAAGGAATTAGAAAAAAAGACTATATGAACTTGTGTCCGGAAATGCTTCGTTTCGGAGATACAGGGTGTTAAAATTGATTTTTTGCAAATAAGTTTTCTGCACTAAATTTGGTACACGGGATTCTTTCGAAGTGGGTAATCATATTTTCGTATTAATTTTCATGTATCTAACCCTGTATCTCCGAAACGAAGCATTTGAGGACACAAGTTCATATAAACTTTTTTTCTCAAAATTGTTTCAACAATATGTCATTTCAATATTTTAACGTACTTATGTTACACCCTGTATATATAATTCACTGTGGGCTCATATCAAATTAATTTGAACAGCCTTAAAAATCAGCATAAGCATTATGGAATATTACCTTTATATACAGAAGTGCAGCTTATTTTTCTTTCCTTCGCTTCCTGTAGAATGGCATGAGAAACCTTTGGCCAAGTACAATAAATTGTGTCCATATGAGCTGGAAACCTTCTATTAAAGTCAGTTTCGATATAAAAAAAAGATTTATTTGCTCAAAGAGTAGCAAAAAATTTCCATCGATCCAAAGTAGCCACACTTTAGCTTTAACAAAAATGTACAATGAAAGAGTTGATAATTGGCTCAATATAAAAGAATACTCACCAAATCTATACCACTATTGAGTTTCAATGAAGGAAATTCTTTGAAAATGTTTGCCAACTCAGTATTGAGGTACAACTTCCTCCTTAACTTGAAGGTTTTCTCCCAAGCCTCCAAGACTTTGTTTAAAGGTTCTGTAGCAATCTTAAGAAATTCTAGAAGAGCAGTGTGAGACTCATTGGGAGGACTATTCGTCTTTGACTCTTCATTTATCTCTTTTAGTTTCCGTAAGCTGTTAGCTTGGCGTAATGCGGTTCTAACGTTAACATAACGCGACCACAACTTTCCTCTGGATCCTATTCTTTTCTGTTTTTCTCCCCCAGAACATAAGGGATGTAGTAGGCAGCTGCTTTTTCATTGGGAAAAGCATTTTCTATTTCTTCTGATATTTGGAGGAATGTACTAGCTCTGATCCTGAAAGGAAATGAATTAAATCAATACACAAAATTATTTCATTATTTGCTGAACCAACCCCAACTTGAACATGCAGCAAATATTACTGAAATCTCATTAATACAAAACAAAATAAACTTTAGCTACTTTTATGATGATAAAAAAATTTTCAACAATACAAATGAACGAATTTTTCTCAAGTGGCAAATACATTCAGAAACTTGCAATTCAGTTGAGAGAAAAATAAAAAAAAGTAGTAGTATTTGTGTGCTGGATATGAATTGAACATGTAAATTGATTTTCGATAATATTGTTTGATAATTATCGGAGACAATAAAAAAAAAGAATATCTCTGATGAATATGAGATTTTGGAGATTTCCCAGCTATGAGCTCAGCCTTTCATTTTCAGAGGATATGATTCTCTTTTTCTAATGAATAACATCAACCAAAATAAAAAGAAGAAAAAATAATTCACAAGCAAACTGATACGGAAATAAGCAAACTCACTCCGGCCCAAGAGTTGCAACGAGTTCATTTATTATGACCTTCACTATTTTCTGCCTCTGGTCATTGGTCAATTTATTTTTATTAATTAAGGCTATTTGTCCATCCGTATATTTTTTCAATACTGTTTCCAATCCCTGAAATATTAAGAATTCATGAATGCTAGTAATTATGGTTTTAAAAGGGAAACATACTTCAGGGAATACATTGCACAACTTGGCATATTTCGAGGGGCTATGGTCAAGGAGATCTTCTGATGACTTCCTTTTTTTCTGAGGGCGTGTTTCTTCATCTGGTTGAAAATAATAATTGTTTTCAACTATACCGCTTCCATCAGAGCTTGTACTGGCAAGACTCAGTGTCTCTGTTGATGTAGAAGCAGTGGAGAAGTCCCTTTTATCAGATACCTAAAAGCATATATACAATTATACTTAATATACATTTGAAGATATTTCCATTCATCACATCTACTGAAGCTCTGTAGTTGAGTCATACTAGTTCACAAATTCAATTAACAAATTTTTCAATTTTGATGGATACAAAAAAAAATTGAATGATTCTCTAAACACTCAATTTGAACCAACTAACAATTGGTAAACTTTCATTTGAACCAGAAATGACAAATTCTGTATTTCAACTGCCAAACTTTTATATATTTTTTTTCAACCCTACAGGAATAGAAATTCATTTTTCAATGAAAAATTTTACTAGTTTTAGGTGAGGGGATAACCATGTGGTAAGTGTTCTGATGAGAAAAACTGAAAGCTCAAAATTCCCTGAAGTTATTCAAACTTCCCAAGAATTCCTTTAATATCCATATCATCAGTTCATTGGAATTCAGTATAGTATATTTATGATAGTGGGATTTTTATAATTTCTTGAAATTCTTTACAATTACTCCACATTTCTAGAAAATCTTCTATTCAATGTGAAGGTACATAACAGATTTTCACATGAAGTAGATCCTGCCTATTATTTTAAGTAAAAGAATCACATACCATGATACCCTTCTGTCTATCAGCCCCATCGTTGGTCTGATCCCGGGAATGTTGGCTGAAGTGCTTTTTAAAAATCAACCGAGGTCCAGATTTAGTGAAAATTCTTTGAATTGTCTCTTCATCTAAGAGATTAAAGCTTTCATCATCGATACCCTCATCTATAAAAATAAATTATTTGTCATTCTTTGCTGTAATTTTGCATAATGAATGTGCTGAATGACCATATTTTTCTTCATTCAGATGATATCTTGTTCATGGCTCATGGTTAGCTAACTACTCGAGATTGACTTGAGTTGTATGTAGGTACCTAGTTATTTTCCGAATTGTCAGTAAGATTAGTAGAAATTACTGTTTATTTAAATATTGATTCTTAATCAGCATTAACAAAATTAAAACAATTCTACTCATTCAATTGGAGAATAGCAGTCACCTGCCAATAATAAAAAAATCAAAAAGAAGTCGGGGAACCACAGCCGCCGGTCTATCATAGGCAAGGAAGCACGCACACCCTTCACTGTTGACCAACAACAAAATATCGGTCGAAATTTGGGGCATCCCAGACGCGAACGTCGGGGAATCACAGACGCGAAAGTCGAGAAATCCCATTTTGTTGAAAAAAAAAAATTTGTGATTAATTAACGACTTAACAATAGGTAAGTAGGCACCAATTAAAAAAACCTTAAAATATTTTTCTCTATTTTTGCATATATTTGAATTTAAATTATATTAAAAATTTGAAATCCAGACATTTCCAAAAAGTTCCGAATATTCCGGCCGGAAAGCGATCAGGTCAGAGCGTTCCGGCCAACAGGCCGTATCGGGCCGGATTTGTGATACCGCCGGAATTCCGGTGCATCCCTACTGACAACACCGTTTCCGCGAGGAATTTCAAGGAATTGATGAAATATGGGTGAATCAGGTTGTTTTTTTTTTCAATTCCGAGGAATTCAAAAGTATTTCAGGGAGTTCCAAGGAAATTCGAGAGAAAATTAATAGGAATTCCAGTTGTTTTCACACAAGAATTTCACCGCGGTTTGCCCCTCAGCTTCGCAAACATACCTACGCAGAATACGGAAAAATATCCCCTGAGTAGGTAAAAAACTATAGCTTTGGCTTTTAGCAAACTAGGTAGATAATGAAAGAAAGTAATAGGTATCAAAGGTGGAAGTGCACACTTCCAACTTCATCATGGTTTCCCTATGTATACCTATGGTACTCTTATGAGGGTTTTTGATGCAAATTCCAGCTTAAACTTTTGCTCGAACTTTTGCCAGTAATATATTTCTGTGAAGTTATGAAAATCGAATTTATTAGTACGCAACGGGGATGCTGCTCGGAAATTTCGTAACAAGAAATTGAAAAGTGGCGTGAAATTCTAAATAATTGAATTCTTCTCAAAAAATCGTAGACAGATAATATCGAGAATAATACTTTCGTAGGTATAGGACCTCAAGATATTCACATGAATAACAATTAATAGTGACATAATTGGAGAGATGTCTCATTATTTCATTTGAATTAGGCAGGTACTTACCCTCAAATTTTTCAACGTAATCTTGTAGGCCCCACTCGAGCAAATTTAATTTGTACGCCATAGTTGGATGCACATAAAACTCAAAAAACCAGACAATACAACACTTTATGAGGTGAACTAGATAATATCAATATACAGGGTGTCCTTAAAAGGTCTTTACAAAAAGCTACCACATATTCTTCAGACCAAAACAATTCGATACAAGCAAACTTACCTCAGTAAAAAGTTGCTTAGTTTGGGCGCTAGACGGCTCTGAAGTTGAAATTTTCAAATCGATTTTGCTTCATAACTTTTGAACGGCTCATGAGATTTTTTTCAAATTTGGTACGTTGGCATAGACTCATCGGGCAATGAAACTCATATCATAATCATAATGAATATCATTCCATGGGCGTAGAACTTGATTTTTTCAGTAAATAAACATCTAAAACTCCTACGCCAATGGAAAAAAATTAGTTTCAATATGAAATCTGAATTATTCAACTCATTCACTACAAAAAAGGTACTCTTGACAAAAGTCGATTCCTCTCATGGTTTCGACAAAATTTTAATTTTAGTGATTTAGAGCATAATTAATAATAAAACGATTAACAGATATTTCATAAAAATTGTTCAAAATGTTCACCATTTTCACGTATACAAAGATTTATACGACGCAAAAAGTTGAAATGTACTCTTTGCATAACTTCTTCATCGCCTGTAAGATTATTCGTCGCCTGTTGGATACGTTGCCATAATTGTTCTACAGTATTCACAGGGGTCTTGTAAACCGTAGACTTGAGATAACCCCATACAAAATAATCCATCGGTGTTAAGTCTGGAGACCGTGGTGGCCAATTCACGGGTGCATCATTACCTCTACCTATCCATCTGTCTGGGTACTGTTGGTTTAAAAAATTCCTAACATCCACCGAAAAATGTGGTGGAGCTCCATCGTGCATAAACCACATATCTACCCGATGTTGGAGTGGTAAATCTTCCAACAAATTTGGCAACGTATTTCGTAGATGTTGTAAATACATGTCTCCTGTTAATCTTTGTGGAAGTATGACAGGACCAATTATAAAATTTCCTATTATTCCAGCCCAAACGTTGATTTTGAATTCGTGTTGAAAATGGTTTATTTTAATGGAATGAGGATTTTCAATTGCATAAACGTGTTCATTATGAAAATTAGTTATTCCGCTTCTCGTGAAACAGGCTTCATCAGTGAACAAAATATTCTTTCCAAAGTTCAGATTCATTTCTCTTTGCAAATTAATGAACCTACAAAACATCAGACGACTTTGTGAATCATGGATTAATAAATCTTGAACTGGCGTCTTGTGGTATGGGTATAATAATTGTTCTCTTAGTACTTCATGAACGGCATTCCTAGAAACTTCTAGTTCATTACTTATCCGTCTAGTACTCAATTCTGGATTTTCTTCAATACGGTCTAAAATTTCTACTTCGACTTCGGGAATCCTTACATAACGCTGTCTTCCATAATCACCAGTTCTAGGAGCAAAATGACCGGTCTCCCGAAGACGTCTCTCAACTGCAGCAAAGGTTGGGTGGCTTGGTACGCGACGATTTGGAAACCTTGCCGAATACACCCTCACACTCTCTCGACCATTTCCTTGACAATATCCGAATACCAATAACATATCGGTGTATTCTTCATTGGTGTATTGTACGGCCATGATAAATCAGAAAAGTCCGATATCAACAATCAACGTCAATAAAACTCGACAAATCAACACAGATGAAACTATGGAAACCAAGAATGTGAATATCACTGTTTTCGAGCAGATAATAATAGTCTTCAGAAAAAAAAACCAGTGCTACTTATTTGCAAAAAGTACATCTCAACTTTTTGCGTCGTATAAATCTTTGTATACGTGAAAATGGTGAACATTTTGAACAATTTTTATGAAATATCTGTTAATCGTTTTATTATTAATTATGCTCTAAATCACTAAAATTGAAATTTTGTCGAAACCATGAGAGGAATCGACTTTTGTCAAGAGTACCTTTTTTGTAGTGAATGAGTTGAATAATTTAGATTTCATATTGAAACTAATTTTTTTCCATTGGCGTAGGAGTTTCAGATGTTTATTTACTGAAAAAATCAAGTTCTACGCCCATGGAATGATATTCATTATGATTATGATATGAGTTTCATTGCCCGATGAGTCTATGCCAACGTACCAAATTTGAAAAAAATCTCATGAGCCGTTCAAAAGTTATGAAGCAAAATCTATTTGAAAATTTCAACTTCAGAGCCGTCTAGCGCCCAAACTAAGCAACTTTTTACTGAGGTAAGTTTGCTTGTATCGAATTGTTTTGGTCTGAAGAATATGTGGTAGCTTTTTGTAAAGACCTTTTAAGGACACCCTGTATACTATATCACCAAATTCATCGAACCTGCACTGAAATTTGCAACAATGCAACAAACAAAACTCTTCGCGAACCCTTTCTACAGTTTCCACCGCTATAACCACAACTGCGCCACCCGCTCTCGCTCTGCCCACGCTCTTCCTGTCCGAACAGGAATTTTCAGGTGAAGCGCATGCGCTCCTCTAAGAGTCAAATGAATTATCAATTAGTGGCAAGTGGGTTCCTATTCATTACAGGATGATTGTTGATTAAGGGAAGACTAACCTTCCTGTGCCAATAAGGCAACTTTGTAACTTTTGATAAATGTCTTCTTAGCAAAGTCAACCTATTTAGAATAAATAAGATTATATCTGCTATCAATGGAAAAGTCTCATTGAAACTAAAGTATGCAAGTTTTTTCTTCAGACAAATAGATAATTATGCTATTTCCGAAAGAGAGTCTTAGCAAAATAATTGTTTTTGTTCTCGTTCGTTCATAGGTTCGTAACAAATAAGCACTTCTCTGTCATAGCATGAATTCCATTTAATACAATACATATGACATCAGCAAAGTACTTGATTTGGTCGATTTCTCTCAGTGTAGCAAAGTTACCATTCCCTACAGAATAATTGAATATAAGTGATCACTGTGATCAGTATCCCCTAGAGTATCACATTTGAAAATTTGAAAAAATATTGCATACTGTCTGTATGTTAATCGAGGAGGTAGTTCTCATTTATAAAAATTCTGGGACTGATAATGAATCTGTCTTCTCTACAAATATATTTGAATAATTATTATAATTCCTATTTTTATTTTTATAAACGAGGTGAGAGAATCTCAGTGTCCAAGATAAGGAGGGCCAGTTGAGCATCTCTGACACTACGGGTGATGTAGATTTTATTAAATGGCAGAAAAGTTGCTCGATTGAAGGGCCAACAAAATGACTGAAAAATCGCTGATATCTCTTGTCGTTTTTGAGTTATTTACAAAAAAAACTGAATTTCCGGATTTTCAGTTTAATTTTTCCAGGCGTTAACATTGTTATGACAGAACTGATGGAACTTCTTCATGAAAAAACTTCTAAATAATTTGGCATTATCTATTATCTTATCAAACGTTTCGTCTTTGAACAACCATCATCAACTTCATTTTCTCAAATACTGCCCTGATATCTCGATATCAGATTCGAATAGCCCTTTCCATTCTGTTTTCGACGATATGCTACACATCATGGTTTTGATGCTTTCCGAGCCTATTTTGACCATCATCAAGTAATTTTTGGAATACTGATCTGAATTTTCCATAACTCTGTAAAAACAGTTGGTTTATAAAATTGATCATTCAACAACGCTACACTAACATCAATATGCAATTCGAAAAACGAGAATAATCAATAATTCAATGTCATTGAAACAAATAAATAACGGTAAAAAAAAAATCGATGCACAGGTCAAAAACGCCTTTGAACGTCAAAACGGACATAGTATGGCTCGATAATCATTTCGATGAAAAGAATTTCACGGAATTATGAGAAATTCAGGTTCGTATTCCAAAAATTACTTGATGATGATCGAGCAGGAGCAAATAAACAATTAATAACAGGACGTCCCGTACATTATAGAAGTTCATACCAAAGTGGAATCTCTTATTTAAAAATTACCTAGGTCTTTAAGTATAGTATATAGGTATAGGTAACGATGTGGTATACCCGTATTCCTACCTATATGCCAAAATTTATTATGTGCAGTTTCACATCATGCGCATTAAACATAAAGCAATATACCTACCTACCTATTATTTTTATATCATACATGATTGATCGATTGATCATATAGGTAGTTATCAATGATATATATTACCGGTGATGATTTAATAAAATGTAGGTGTATTGTGAGCTGTTTTTCTACAAAAAAAAAAATACATGCATTTGGAATTCTTACCTTCGAATAAATGAATATATCCGCTAAAGCCCCACTCGATTAGTTGAAGATGATATTCCATCATGTCGTAGGTAGGTTATATTTACATAAAGGTACCTATTATTATCAATAATCATCCAAACCATGTATCACCATCACCATTAAAACTGCCTATCACAGAGCACCAGATCACAAGTTACCGAAGGTGGTGAACACAATCTACCCGCACAGGTTGCTGATAATGATGATCATTACTATAGAAGTAGAACGACCACGTAGACAATGGACATAGACAATGATGGATCGCGCGCAGGGCAGAATTCGATAACGAGTGTTGACCCTTCGACTGATGCGCTAATTGTGACTAATGTGAGTGTTTTCTGAGGCCAAAAAATGCCGGAAACGTGCCAAAATTCTTCTCGTTCTCACTCGAGGCACGTTCGTATATGATCGTTATTCATTTGCACTATAAGGGTTATCCGACAACAAATTCATGGTAATCTGACTGAAAATCACTTGTATGCTTTAATTGTCATAGTTTACGACATGATCATTATAACAAGACGTCTAATTGGAATAATTGGTATACTCTCAATAAAACGACTTTAGTAGTGCCAATTAGTCGTTTATACATAACATGAGTGAATATAATATGAAATTGAATGATAGTAATCAACATAGATATAACAAGAAAATTTAATGAGCGCTTTTTCCTCAGTGTAGGAATGAACATTAACCCAAGATATGCTTCTTCTTCTTTTGACAATTTACTGACAGGGGACATAGCCAGCAGGTCGCTGAGCAGTGTGGTTTGTCAAGGAATGTTGTGTTCCGAATGAGCGTTGCGGCCGCGGGTAATCAAACAATTTCGATGGTCTGATATGAATTCCGATGTTCCGTGTTCTGTGATGTCATTTAGGCAAATGTGTTATTTCGGCTCCTGACTTCTGATTTCTGTTGTTCTATGGCCCTACGTTGTCATTTGGGTGATGACTTGATGAGTGATATCGGTCATGCGCATAACTCCTTCTTCTTGCACGCCAAATCTAGGAGAGAGAGATAACCATATAGTGGGGATTCTTCCTGGAAAAGTAGTTTTCTCAGAATGGAGGGAAAATGGCGTTTCAAGCGTCCTTTTTCGGTCGAATTTCCGATTTTTGTTAGCATTGATATGTGTATTTAGTGAGCACAGTGAAAATGGTTGATTGGTTGTATCTGAAATGGTTCCCGCCGAATTTTGAAGTCGGTGATCCCGAACTTGTCCTCCAACGAGCCGAAAGACCTGAATTTTGGGATTCGGATTTTGGTGACTGGCTACGGGATAACGTAAGATAGGATTGAAGTCTTTTATTTCGTTGAGTATCGCTTATCGTATTTAATAACACGAAAGGGAAACCTATGATGTTCGAGGAACATCGTGTTAGTCAGCGGTAGAATTTTGGGAGAGTAGGAAGGTGTTGGAATTTTTCTTGAAAGTTTGGAGGTTGTAAGCATCAGGAAAGACTTCACTAGGCAAAGAATTCCACAACTTTGCCGTTCTATTGATGAATGATGCTTGGTATAGCGATGTTCGACAGGTCTCGAGCCTGACAGTGTAGGGGTGACCAGCTTGAGCTCGTCTGATTTGTCTACTAGGAATCGCGCGTGGTGGCGTAATAGATGATATCTCCGTTGAGCACCGACCATGAAAGTACCTATAAAAAAGGCATAGATCGCCGACCTTTTTACGATGATCTAGAGAGGTCAATGATTTGGTGAGTGTTGTATCATCGACTAGGCGAATAGCTCTCTTCTGAATTGAATCTAAAGCGGCCCATAGACGATCAATATTATTGTGCAATTTGGATTGCACAATACTTTGACGGCCGCCCACAGACGCTCAATATTATTGTACAATAAGTTGGTTTGTGCAATAAATTGAATCGTGTGGGGGTGATATTGACGGTTGTACAATATTTGGCACAATCACGAACACAGACGATCAATTTGCTTGGCAACAGGTTGTGCAAACAGTCCTCGCCAGAACTTCATTCGATGAAGATGTTGAGTGAAACTGAGTTGTGTGCTGTTGCTATTGCTGTAGCGGTAAGTGCAAAGAAGAGAAAAAAAGAACAGAGCTCGCGAAAAGGGAGAAAATGGGCCAAACAGTGGTTCATTGACAGGGAGAAACACACCCACGAAACATTACTGAATGAACTGAGAGTTGCTGAACCAAATGATTTTCGCAACTTTTTACGGATGGACGGAGTATTATTCGACGAACTTCTCGCTTTGGTAACTCCTCAAATCGAGAAAATCAACACTACCATGCGCGATGCTATTCCTGCAAGCCAACGGTTGTCCATAACCCTACGATATCTCGCAACCGGGAACACCTTCGAAGATCTGAAGTTTTTAACTGCTGTTTCACCTCAGTCAATAGGTCGTATTGTTATGGAAACATGCACTGCTCTGATCAATTGCCTCAAGGAATACATAAAGGTAAGTACTTTGTTGAACTTCATTTTATTTGGCAGTAAAAATGTCGGCATACATGGAAAAATATAAATATAAATTAGGTACATATGAATATGAAAAAATATAAATACATTGAAAAAAAGTGCTTGCCTATAGAAAAGGTATTCACGTGAATTTGAAGTTGAATTATTTCTTCATTCTTGAAAAGTTGAGTAATAGGAACTCTCATTTAGCGGACATTGTTCTTGTGAATTGGGATTATTTATTGAAGGGGTAATGAAGGGGATTGAAGGGAGGGATTGAACAGTATCTGGAGGTTTCTTTTTTTTAGAAGGTCCAACTGAAGAAGGTCCAGCCTGAAAAATCAAAAGAGAAAAACTTGTACAGTCACGCGTATTTTCAAAGAAACGTCAATATCATAGTCTGAGAGATCTTAAAATACTTTAGGTATTTTAACTATTATATTTCAACTATTTTAACTATACGCAATCATTAAAAGTTGTTGCTCTGTATAATGTAGTTATTGTTTGTTACAGGTACCAAGTACAGACCAAGAATGGAAAGCAGTCGCGCAAGATTTCTATGATCAGTGGAATTTCCCTAACTGTCTGGGTGCAATAGATGGGAAACATGTCGCAATAAAGAAACCGTACAATTCAGGATCACTTTACTTCAACTATAAAAAATTTTTCAGCATTGTGATGATGGCAATGGCAAATGCGAACTATGAGTTCATCATGGTTGATGTCGGAGTAAATGGTCGAATATCAGACGGCGGGGTACTCAATTACACGAATTTTGGGCAAGCGCTTGCAAATAAAACACTGGGGATTCCAGAACCTGCTCAACTGCCGAATAGTCAAAAAATATTGCCATTCGTTTTTGTGGGAGATGATGCCTTTGGACTAACTGAAAATTTGATGAAGCCCTACCCTCAAGCAGGATTAAATGCGGAGAGGAAAATTCTCAATTATCGGCTGAGTCGTGCTCGTCGTGTGATCGAAAATGTCTTTGGGATTTTGGTCAGCCGATTTGGTGTACTACAAAATCCAATAGCACTGGCTCCTGAAAATGCTCGAACAGTTGTCTTGGCATGTTGTTATTTACACAACTTTCTTCGTAAACGCCAACCACGAACTTATGTCACAAGGAATCATGTGGATAGTGAGGATTTGATAGCTGGCGTTCTCACGAACGGATCGTGGAGGGATGGTGTAGGTGAGATAATACGACTACAGTCAAACAGTATCTTCCGGAATGCAACAAACACTGCTAAAGTGGTCAGAGATACCTATTGTAATTTCTTCAACAATGAGGGCCAGGTTTCATGGCAATGGAATATTGCAGGTGTGAATACCTCGGTCGATAATTAAATGTGGAACAATAGAAGTTTTTGGTTGGAAGAAAGTGTGCCATACTTGGTAAAAATGTGTAGATAATAGAACAGTTGTTTGGATTTTGCAACGTATAAATATGCTTTGAATAATAAGTTTATATTGTGTGATGAACTTGTAGAGAAAATTAATCGAATAAACAACTTACTGTGTATCTGGTTCCATTATTTGCATCTTCATCACAATCCTCATCCAGAGTAGAGGTTTCTTGACATGTGTCCATCGTGCTGATTGAAGGAGTAGGTGTTTCTTGTGCCTGAAGAAACCTCATTTCTTCGAAATACCACAGTACAGGTTCGACATCTTCCGCACCTGCACCACTTTTCTCTGCTTCGCGAATCCGTTTTAATTCTTTACGAAAGTTCGTACGCAAACAATTTATTTTTTTTACCACATCTGGTTTTTCAGCATCCGGATATTTTTCGCGGTATTTTTCCAACAACACATCGTACTGCTCCCCCTTTCTGGTACGATTAGTATAATCTTTGCACTTCGCATCCCAAAGAGCGGGAAGGCCGCGATAAACTTCAATAAACTCACAAATAAATTGTTTATCCGCTCTCTTGTCAACCATGACGACGCGTTCACCACTACTAGATGAGACAGACTGACGGGATATTGCGCAATGTTGCCTACAGACGGCACAATTCTTTCCCGTTTGCACAATATATTTTCACGGATTTGAATTTCACGCAATATATTGCACAACCTTTCAATGTCGTCTACACACGATCAGTTTTATTGTACAACCCGGGATATTGCACAATAATATTGATCGTCTATGGGCCGCTTAAGAGCTTTAGCGTATGTTTGGGGGCTGAGCTCCAAACATGTGAACAGTACTCCAGGACAGGTCGAATTTGTGCTTTGTAAATCATAAGCAGTTGCTGGAATGTGAAGTATCTCTTCGCACGGAATAGAAAACCAAGTTTTTGTGAAGCAGTTTTCCCAATGGACCTCACATGATCGTCCCATGAGAGAACACTGTTGGTGGTGACACCCAGCATGGATATTGACGACTTCATAGGAACAGTGGTACCCGACATCATCAAATTGGGCATTGTGTGATCAGCCTTCTTGGTGAACATACAAGCTTGAGTTTTAGTTGCATTGAACTGTACTAGATTCTCAGATCCCCATTTCAGAATTCTTGTCAGATCTCTAGAGGAAAAGGCGGAATGAAGTGTACTATCATCCGCAAAGCTATGAACTGGGCTGGAGATCACATTCAACAAATCATTGATGTGGAGCAAGAACAAAGTTGGTGCCAAGACAGAGCCTTGTGGAACACCAGCATTGATGGTCATTGTATCAGACGATACCCCGTTTACCACCACGTAGAGTGATCTATCTGCAAGAAAACTCGATAGTAAAAGACACAGTTGGGGCGGCAAACCATATGACGGAAGTTTCGCTAGGAGGCCTTGTTGCCAAACTCGGTCAAATGCTTTGGAGATATCCAAGGCTACAGCCAGAGACTCCCCATGTTTCTCTATTGACATCTGCCACTTATGTGTCACATAGGCAAGCAGATCTCTAGTTGACCTCTGGTGACGAAAGCCATATTGCCGGTCGTTCACGATTCTTGAGCTCTCTAGATATCGGATGAGCTCGATGTTGATTGCTTTTTCCATTACTTTAGAGATCACAGATAGTAGTGCAATCGGTCTATAGTTGTTAGGGAGGGTTTTCTTGCCCTTCTTTGGAATCGGTTGGACCCTAGCTTTCTTCCAGTTAGAAGGAAATACGCCGAGTTTGTACGAAAGGGTGATGGTGATAGGTTGTTGAAATGGCATGTTTCATTTGGAAAAAATCGTTAATTGATTTCTGCAATGCATTCATGTATTCTGTTCCTAAATCTGTCTTCAATGTCTTGAAAATTCCAAATTTCAAAATTAATTCTTCGGTTAGAGCTTTTGTCACGGTTTTAGCGTCCTTACTATCTAAAGGTATGGCATGGATAAATTTCGTCAAGTTACATTGTATGGTTAAAATACATCTCTTATTATTTTCTATCATCTTCAGTGGACCTACAGTGTCAACTGATACTGATTCAAAACTAGATTATGGCTCGGCAACGAAACTTTCACTACTCTATCGAAATAAATCTTTGCCTTCAGTTTCTTCTGTTCCAAAATATTATTAGTGTCTTTTTCGTTATAAATTTGGAATTCCAATTTCTTTACTTTGTTTATTTCGGTTAGTGACGTAACTTCCCTAGTCCCCAGTTGATCAGGCTGGTTTCCTTGAGTGTCTTGTCGTTCTTTCAAGTCTGTTTCGATTATATTTTTGGTCATGGAACGTGTAGTGATAGCTACTGTCGGTATCATGGCTTTCAACATGTCCGAGTCTAAATGTATACGTGAAAGAGCATCAGCATTCACGTTTCCACGTCCTGGTTTGTACCGTACTTCAAAGTCATAGTCTAAGCGAATTCTCATTAATTTGGAAGATGGATTTTTATGGGTAAACAGTCCAACTAGTGGTCTATGGTCTGTTATTACTACGAGTGTGAAAAGCTTTATCACACAGCCTGTATAGTGGCAATATCAGCAAAATCTGGTATGAATCTACGATAGTAGTTCATGATTGCAGAGAACCGTCTACTATCTTCAGCGTTTGTGGGTGTTGGGTAATTTTTCATGACATTGAGTTTTTTTGGATCTGGGCCTACGCTTTTCTCTGAAATTAAATGTCCCAGATATGTCACTTCTTTTTGCAAATAGTTGCATTTTTTTGGATTCAGAAACTTGTTTGTTAATTCAATTCCTTCCTTTTGTGAATTTGGCAACCTATAATTTTTTACATAAACAGGATCTTCATCAGATAATCTAATTTCCTGCTTGTAGAAATTATTGGCTTCGAGTTTGTCACCATCTAAATAAAATATATCATTATGATTTTTGCATATGTCTAGAATTGATTGTAAAGCGTTGGCATCTATGCTGTTAATTTGTAATTTCGTGAGTAACCTAACTGACCTATCCTCGCTATGAGTGTCATTGTAAGTTGATATCGTACATACTTGGTAATATGATAACGGTTGTATATTTGGATTGATGTCTTCTAATATGACATCGTTGCAAGTTGTATTCACTAATGTTATATGTGCAACACCGTTTTTTGGTACTATAGTATTACAAATGAATATTCCTTCTGCTATCTCTTGACATGAAACTAAACTATCTTCACTAAACTTCCTGTTGATAGCATGAATCATTTCTGTACGCGCTGGTATCTCACGTTTAGATGAGGTAATTTTACTTTCATTAACATAACATATTCTTCATCATCGAAATGAATTGTTAGAGTCCAAATGTTGTAATCTATTTTGCAATTGAATTTTGACAAGAAATCCCGGCCTATTATACCATCAGTTGCAATCGGAAAGTCGTTAGTGACTAGATGAAAATCAAATTGTAAATTTCGACCACTTATGTCTAGAAAAGTTGTTGTTAATCCGAGGGTTTCGATTTTATTTTTTGTTATTCCACCTATTTCGCACTTTTTTTCTGGATAGTAAATTTGATCAGGTTTTATGTCACCTATTTTGCAAAGACTAATGTCAATTAGAAATGTTGTGACTTTACGTGTCATTCTGCAGTAAAATTCTACGTAATTGGTATTATCAGTTGTTATGAAAATTAATTTATGTCCAACTCTCTCATTCTTTCTTCACATTGAAAGAGTTGGTTCTGGTCGTTTCCCGAATGATTCGCTTGGGTGGAGGCTTGAGCTGTGTGAATATTATATGAGGTACGGCCTCCATTGGTTGTGAATATTGATTATTTGTTCCACGGTAATGGGTTCTACCACGCGAATTATTCTGAGGAGTCTGCGATCTGTGTGAATGAAATTGATTTTGGTATTGCCTATTATTCTGGAAAAATCTACTATCGTTGTTTTTTCGTACAAAGTTGTTATTTGATTTGCGGCTCCTACCTTAGTAGTTATTATTATAACGATAATTTCCTCTTCTATTATGGTATGCATTTTGAAAATGGGTTCTTTTGACGTGATACATCATTTGAGTCTCCTGAAAATTTTCCTAAAACTTCAGCTTCTGATGCTATTTCTACGGCTTCGTTAAAGGTATTTACTCTTGATGATGAGACAACAGTTCTGATCTCTCTATTAAGACCTTTTTAAAAAAAAAAAAGTGCTTCTTGATCGGTTAAGTTCAAGATAGTCTGGCGTGCATTGTTACCTTGGGAAGCTATATGTATCTGATTTAGTTCGTTAATTAAGCATTCTATTTCAGCAGCGTATGCTGAAACTGATTTTATACCTTGATTGATTTTACTCAGTTCAGAAGGTGCTGATGCAAGTGTTTTCCTTGGCTTGAAACGATCGATCAGGCATTCTTTTAATTCATTAAATGTTGTAGGGTCGCCAATAGTTGCATTTTTGGATTTTCCTTTAAGCTTCATTTTCAAAAGGAAATTCAGAAGTAGTGATTTGTTTGCATCGTCTTCCAATGTGCATCAATGTAATATTCGGCAGAGTCGACAAAGTCAGTTACTTTTTCATGGTCACCAGCAAAATCAGGTATGATTTGGGAAGCTACTGTGAAATCAAATTCCACTATTGAATAAGTTTTGTTGTCAGTCGAGTTGTCAGTTTTCGCAGC
This sequence comes from Gastrophysa polygoni, assembly GCA_963576655.1. Classification (NCBI taxonomy): domain Eukaryota; kingdom Metazoa; phylum Arthropoda; class Insecta; order Coleoptera; family Chrysomelidae; genus Gastrophysa; species Gastrophysa polygoni. The sequence continues at coordinate 2,723,130 of OY755092.1, forward strand.
GATTTTGAGCGAGTTTTGCAATAATGTTGCTTCAAGTTTCTAGGAGAGAACTATATTGAGAATTGAAATTGTTTTCTAATTCTGATAATTGGACACATTTTTGTATCAAACTTTCCTGTTTGTATACTCTATTTGGGCCACCTTTTTTCAAATTGATATGAATCTTCTCTATCTCAGGTTTAGTGGCTAATAATTCTTGGATAGATATCATTAGGCATCGAAATTCGGCAATACAATGCAAATCAAAATATTTAAATATGAACAAAAATTACTGATATGCATAGTGATATGCATAAATCAAACGAAAATGTTCGAGATTCAAATGGGTACTCATCACTCATCCTCTTCCTTAGGAGTTGCTCCTGGAGTCCTCTTGCATCTCCTAATATTCCTCTGTGGTTGGTTTTCAGCTCGCGCCTTCGATGGGTGTCTGGGCCGTGAAATCTTCATTGGTAGTGGGCTCCAGAGATATCCTTTTGGCACTGCACTATATGTCTTCTTATTGTTTTGTCTCTGAACTGACGCGGGTCATTCTTGATGTAGTTTTCCTTGTGTTTTTATACACTGCTGGTCGTCACTTGTGCTCTAATATTTCGCACTACACTAATGGTAATTGATTTTTTGAAGTATTTGGTGTACAAATAAACTCAAATGCAGCAGAACAGGATCATGAATATAGGAATCATTGTTCCAGCGATGATGAATGATGAAGTGAGATGAGCGCTAGCGACGTCTTCGTTAGTTTTGTTGATTTGGTTAACCTGGACCTCGTGGTTGTTTTCTTCTGTGGTGTTCTGATTTCCCATATTCGTAGCTTGTTTGGCAGGATCCAGTAAATCAGTAAAGTATCAAATTTTGTTATCGCGCACTCACATATCCCGTTTCAGAAGAAAATACCTTGCTTCTCAAATTAGCAGGATTTTCAAGTAGTCATCAGGATCCTTGAATTGGCAGGATTTTTAAATTGGCAGGATTCTCAAATTGGCAGGATTCTTAAATTGGCAGGATTCTTAAATTAGCAGGATCGCCATGTAGTGTTGATCTCGGTGGTGGTGAGTTTTGATGTTGACTCAAAGACGGTTGTCGATAGAATCTGGTTTATTTCCCAATTGATTATCATAACCGATTATGCTTAGGTGGAAGTGCATTGCACTTCAGTTGTACTTTGTTCGCTCATTTCAAATATCGACCTAATTATTGTGCAACGTTAGAGTTTTGCTGAATAGCACTACATCTGTCTGCGTATCCAAAATTTTAACGGATAGTAAAACACGTTTGGTAGTCTTTCTGTCCAATTAATTTGAAGAATCGTTCGTTGATTTGTACAGGGTTTCCTCACCAAGTGCTGTGGAAGTTAATACGCAGTCAATTCTCAAAGATCAGAATTTGTAATTTCATAAATTATAAAATTCTAAAATATAGTGACCCACGCCACTGCCAGATGATAATCTCCCCAAGAAAATTAATATTAATCAAAATCTAAAAGGATCGGAAAGGTAATCGAAGATAAAAATTGTGTGAAGATTCATGCGGCAGCCATTTGTTGCTAAATCCGCAATACAAATTTATTGCATGAAAATATCAACAAAGCAATATTAGAATCATTCTAAAGGGCTTTTCAATAAGGGCGGGTCGATGTTAAAATGGAATAAAACAAGCTGTGTGTGAGGTATTAACGAAATTCTTTTTTTATTTGAAAGGCCCATGTATGCCATTATGTGTGGAATATAACATCGTTCAAATGTCCGCCGCGGCTTCTCACGGTGGCACGGATCCGAGTGGTCCAATTTTCAATGACTCTGCCGCATAGATCCGGCTGAATTTGAGCGATGGCCTGGGCTATGTTGACTTTAAGGGCATCGGTCGATTGCGGCTTATTGGCATAGACCTGCGACTTCAGAAAACCCCACAAGAAAAAGTCTAGTGGGGTCAAATCGCACAATCTTGGTGGCCAATTCACGTCACCTCTGCGAGAGATAACCATACCCTCAAATCGTTCATGCAGAATGTCCATCGTGGCGTCCGCTGTGTGGCACGTAGCGCCGTCCTGCTGGAACCACATATCGTCCACGTCCATGTCATTTAATTTGGGCCAAACGAAATCCGTTATCATCGTTCTGTAGCGCTCGCCGTTGACGGTGATAGCCTCACCAACGTCATTTTCAAAAAAGTACGGACCAATGACGCCGCCGGCCCAAAATCCGCACCAAACAGTTACTTTTTGTGGATGCATTGCTACCTGGTGAACCTCGTGTGGGTTGGAGTTGTCCCATATTCGGCAATTCTGCTTGTTAACATAGCCATTCATCAAAAAATGCGCCTCGTCGCTAAAGATGATTTTTCGGCCAAAATTGGGGTCCTCTTCCAAACGCTCCGAAGCCCAGTCAGCAAACAAACGGCGTTGTCTATGATCATTAACTTTAAGCTCCTGGGTCAGTTGGATCTTGTACGGGTGTAGGCCCAAGTCCCGACGCAAAATTCGCCAAGTTGAAGTCTGCGAAAGGCCGAGTTCTTGTGAACGGCGAGGAATTGACTGCCTCGGGTTCTCCTGCACACTTTCACGGACAGCGGCGATGTTCTCGACCGATCTAGCGTTCTTTTGACGTACGGGTGTTGGCTGATTGTTTACCGAACCGGTCGTTTCGAATTTGGCCACCAAACGTTGGAGAGTCGACTTTGAAGGGCCACCGCGTCTTCCATAAAATGGGCGCAACGCGCGTAACGTTTGCACTGACGAACACTCATTTTGATAATAAAATTTTATCATTTGCACGTGCTGCTCAATCGTGTAACTTGTCATGGTGATTTGGCATCAGTCACTGAATAATAAACAACAGGTTAGACAGACGCCGCCAAAATAACATGGTCGCCACAGGCTGCCAAAATCGACCCGTCCCAATTGAAAAACCCATTACAAACCTGTAAATTATCTCTCTTGATAAACAAGAAAGCACTGCTTCCAATTTTTGCAGAGAAAGGTAAGATAATCAACCGAAAGATGGTTGTCTTTATCAAAAATCTAACAACGATGTTCACAGCGCGGCGATCGATTTCAGAAGGGGCGAAGAATCATCTCTCTCCTAGTTATCAGTCAAGTTCGAGGTTCATCGAATGTATTGACCTCTATCAATTCTATTGTGAACATGGAATTTATCGATGGTATTGATTACTATTCGGTCCAACACCTGATGCGGGAGCTGTGGCTATCGAACGCTAGATGTCGTTCACATTTCTATTGATTTGATGTTCTCATAATTATTCATAGATGACCATATTATTTTTAAAAATGATATTTAACATAAATTTAACGAGGATATCGTTACATATCCCCCTTTCGCCGCAAAAAAATCAAAGCAACGCTTTCGAATTTTTTTTCACTGAAACAATTGAAAATGATAATCATCGCCAGATCATCCTATATCGAAACTTTCAACTCTCTTTACTCTCAACAGACTTGTTGAGTGAAAGGTATCAGATTGGGACACCTGATCCCCCCAGGCAAAGAAACAGTGTAACTGGAGCTCTCTCGAACAATCCAGCCAAGATGTCCTCTTCGCTTCAAGATGTTTATTGTTGCGCTGGTGAGGAACATCTATATCCACTCGCCTCCAGATTGTTCGAGACAGCCACCAAACAACCAGGTCACTTTGATGTAGGTGCCAGGTCACAGAGGTATTAGAGGCAATGCGGGAGCAGACTGCCTTGCTAAGGAAGGGGCAAACACACAATTCCCTGGTCCAGAACCCTTTTGTGGGCTTTCCGAAGCCCATCTGAAAAAGGATTTTTGGCGCTGGGAAATCGATGAAATAAAATCTCACTGGAATAGAGTGCCCGGACAAAGACAAGCAAAAAGGCTAGTGAGCCTATCGCCAAAGAAAGCGAAACAGCTTCTCGAGTTGAACAAAAAAGACTTGAAACTAATAACGGGACTCCTCACTGGACAATGCCCTCTGAGATATCATCTCAAAAAAATGAGTCAATCAGAAAGTGACAGGTGCTGTTATTGCGAAGATTTCGCTGAAACTGCAGAACACGTACTATGCGAATGCACAGCACTTTTCTGCAAGAGACTCAAGTTCCTGGAAGGGGCCTTCCTGGAGCCCCCGACATCAGAAACTTGTCTCACAGGAAACTGACAAACTTTGCGAGAAGTCACGGTATACCTGGCCTCGAATAGACTAAGGGTCATGCACAAAAGATCCAATTGGTCGAAGTGCTCGTGAGGCTGCAGATGGCACTGGCCCGATGTCGAAGAGTCTGCTCCAGCTTTCATCTCGAAGAAGTGAAGGTTCAACTGTGTGTGAATTGTTTTCATTGGCAACAAGAAGTGGGAGTATAGGGCGGAGTTCACAGTGGGATATAGGGTTTTGTAAAGGGTAGGGTATAAGTGGAGTATAGGATGGAGTGGGGGAAGTTGGGGGTATGAAGTAATGTGGAGATGTGGTATGGTTGAATAGTGATGGAAACATTTTTGCCATAGAAAATTTTTCGAATTGCTCTAAATATATTTTTTGAGGAAATAATGAATTTTGATGTTTTTATGAATTTCATTCACGCATATGATATGAATTTATGAATATACGATGTACAAACAATACATATGAATGAATGAAAACTATGAACAATAAACACATATCCTACTTTACAAAATTCACCGAGTCATTAAACTAGTGCGTCATCAATACGGTGATTGCGAGTTCTATTTTCTCGACATTCTTGTCGAAAATTTTCACCCTCTACCAGCTGTCAATCACACTCGGCTAGATGTGAGAGGAACGCATCTCTTTTCGATGAGATCCGACGACATTTGCCTTCACTAGCCGCGATGAGTGTATCAATATTCGCATTCCACTGCTAATTAAATACTAAAACTAATAGAACGCGAAAACATCTTTTCAAACAATATAACAAAATACAGATCGACTGCCTCTGACAAGAGTTACAATTGGAATAATGAAATAAATGGTGGATTCAAGAACAAAGCTTTCGTGGAATACTGCTAACTCCGCGAAGCTGTATCTGCATATTCCGTGCGAACGGCAAATTCGTGGGAATGGTAGGAATGTAACTCGCTTCAACTCATCATCATATTTCCTGATGGCGGCTTATGGTACTGATGGAGGCAGTGGAATGCGCATATTGACACTCGCATCAGGATTATCTCGCACACATCTTTCGTCACCAACATCTTCACCAACAATCATCAGAAGGTCTTCACCAACATCATCGTTAACAACATTCGCATCATCTCCGGCACCCTTGTTGGTTGGATGCACTATATCTACACGAATGAGCTCAACCCTTCCTTCAGATCGATTCGTACTGTAGCTAGTTCTTTTCTCACCTCGCTGGTACGGATTGATTTTGCCGCGATCAGAGAGAAACTTCTCGAACATCATAGGTTTCCCTTTCGTGTTGTCCACAGATAAAAAAAAATACTTGGAGGTGTGGATGTTATCAAACTCCTGTTATTATTTTTTCCGTCTGAAGAAGTTTCTCGGCGAATGGATTTAGATTTCACCTCACATGATGATGATTTTTTTCTCAACCATTTCCCTACCTCCTTCTCAGGCGGTGGTGAAGTGAAATCATCATCATCAGCGAACTTATTATAACAAATAAAATCTAACTGAGGTAAGGAGGTCGATGACGTTGACGGTGTAGATATTTTCGGTGTATTAGATATTTCCCTACTTTTTGAAAACTTCCCAATGATATATGCACCATCATCACCACCTTCAGTTAGTTATCAGTGAGGGATTCTCTGACATACCCGTTACTTGAGACCGCACTAATGAATCAAATCCATCAATGTCACCACCGCCCCAAGCTTCATCGCTCTGCAGACATTCACGAACCGCTTGCCTTTACCACTCTCTCTGTGAGTCTGTATGAAATTGGGACCCGCGTTGCAGCATCCTTTCGATAATGGGAGTGTGCACATGAGGTCTATTCAATGTTTGGGATTGGTCAGCTTTGTTAGCGTTGATGGCAGATCTCATCTCCTCACAAAAACCGTTGACTCCATCCATATCTGTAACAATTACATTCCACAGTGTGAACTCATACAAACACAAAAATCTTTCCTGAATAGTTTTCTCCTGCGATGTACTCAGAAATTGAATGAATGGGTACTTACTTTTGCGATATATTTTCCTCAGGAACTGTAGTCGAAGAGAAAAAGAACTGGTACCACGACAGCTGGTACAACGAAAGCAGGTGCACACTAACAGCCAGTTCCATAATCAAAATTAAAGCTTCCTTTATATGAAAAAGTTACCTTTAATGGCAAAATGTGTTCCATAAACCAATTTTGAAACAAAAGGACACTTTAAAGCCTCCTTTATCATAAAGGCTGGACAACCGCTCTTTACCTGCGAAAAGTGTCCTTTTAAGGTAAACATAACCTATTTGCCTGTCATGGTCATACACTTTGATAGCTAATAGTATGGTGTTATAGTTCGGTTGTGGTTCAGTGGTTTCATAGATCTGAGGTAGACTTCATTATCAAGAATATAATGAATTCATCAAGTTCTAGTTCTTCATCAGATGATGAGGAAATAATAGTAAGGAGGCCCAAAATATATAGAAGAAGACAACAACATTTTGTTACTTTGGACGATTTGGATTTTTTTAATAGATTTCGGCTAACAAAACCTACAGTTTTATCGCTGCTGCAACAAGTTGCACACTTTTTACATCTTCCAAGTAACAGGTAATGGAATTTTTAAAAGTTTTAGGTAGTCGATTACTATATGAAAATTTTCTAGGGGCGGCTGTATTGATCCTATGAACCAGCTTTTATTGACATTACGATTCCATGCAACTGGGAATATGTTATTGTCAACAGGCGATATTATTGGAATTTCTAAGACTTCTGCTAGCAGAATTGTTCGAAGAGTTTCATTAGCAATTGCATCTCTTCGTCCACAGTACATAAAGATGAGCGAAACTGATAATGAAATGAGAAGAACTGCAGAAAATTTTTATGCAATTGCTAGTTTCCCACGTGTCATTGGTGCTATAGATTGCACATTGATTAAAATTAATTCTCCTGGTGGTAATGATGCAGAAATTTTTCGTTCAAGAAAAAATTTTTTTGCCTTAAATGTGCAAACGGTGTCTGATGCAGATCTGAGAATCAGAAATATAGTAGCGAGGTGGCCGGGATCAACACATGATCAAACTATTTTCAATAATAGTGCTTTGAAAAGACAGTTCGAAAGAGGAGTGTTCGGACAGTACTGTTTACTTGGTGATAGTGGTTATACTCTTCAACCATATCTTATGACCAAATTACAAGAAGCACATACTGCAGCGGAAAATTTATTCAACGAGTCAATCATAAGAACTAGGAATGTGGTAGAGAGACAGTATGGTGTTTGGAAACGTCGCTTCCCTATACTTTCTAATGGAATGCGGGTTAAATTAACAACAGTTAGGGCAATCATTGTTGCAAGAGCTGTGTTGCACAATATGGCTATAGATATGAATGAAGCACTTCCAAATGGATGGCTGGACGAAGTGCCGGAGGAAAATGATTTACCAGCACAAATGCATCAAAATAACATTAATGTTGGTCGACATGTGAGGCAGATTATTATAAATGAACACTTTGATAATCTGTAATTATTTTCGAGTAATATGTATGTTAATTCTGAATTTGTCTTTTATTTCCATTGGCAGTGATTCGTCAATAAAAATTAGAAAACAGCAAATGGATATTAGCCAAAATGTACAATTATCTTCGTACCCAATGAGAACACTTCGCATTGAATAGGACAGCTTACTTTAGTTGTTCTATTTTTAACATATAGTTTAATTTTTTCAGCATTTTTATTTTCAGCACTTCTTAATTTCACAGTAATTTCGTTTTTATCTGTTCTAGCATAGAATTCATTCCTTTCCTTTTCAGACAATGGAAGTCCTGAATATTTCTTATCATACAGAAACATTGTCAAGCACCTTCAAACAAACATCCCTATACATGTCGAACGGAAATTAAAAATTGTTACTATCGGAGGATGTTTGTTCGAGGTTAAACTCTGCCTTTAAAAATAAAACCTTCATGTAGAGCTCTTCTCTGATTCTTTCCCATTCATTAAACAAAACACATTGGAGGGTTATAATTTGTTTTTATTACGTAACTCAGATATTTGTAAATCTAGTAAAATTTGTTTTTTCATGTGAGCTTCTTCCTGTCTTCTATTTTCTTCTTCAATTGCCCAAACCTGCTTCTCAAGAAGGTCAATCTTTTTTTTATAAAATGCTTCTTTTGCCAATATTGCAGGATTCATTACCGTTGGCCTTAACTGTCTCGTAACGGGTTCCTTCAATTTGTAAGGTGTATAGCTTGACCATTTACGTTTCAATTTCTACAACAAAAATAAAGGAATGAAGTTGAATTAAATGAAAAAAAATATTCTTACTTTAAGAGATGCTGGTCCCGTTGCTTCATTGCCAAGGTCTAATAAGTTGGTGGTAGAATTTTCCTAAAAATTAAGAAATGTTCATATAATGAGACGTTCGCTAACCTTTTAGTATCACCTACCCCATTGTCTTGAGTGCAATGTGAAACAATTTCCTCAGCAGTGTGGCTTTCACTAGGCTCGCTTTCTTTATTTGTATCATGAATAATCAAAATCTGAAGTATAGAAACCAATAAAACATCATTCATAATATATTAATGACTATCACATACCGGTAGATCAGGAATTTGTTTTTCCACATAGTTTGTATGGCCAGTTTCAGTTGTAGAAAAATCATCCGCTTCGTTTCCTGTGTCTAGGTCCTACAAAATCACAATTAATAATCAAATTATACTTATGAGTAGCTTACCTCATACATCATCACAATCTAAAATGCTATCAAAGCCCACCACTGTTTTGATGTTTATGATTTTCAAAACATTTTCTATAACTGGATCGAATTTATCAGTTACAGGAGGTCCACCACCAGTTCCTTTAATATAAGTACGTTGTGCGGCTACCACTTTCCTTGTTTTTGTTTTCAAATTGTCGTATTTGGACTTCAATTGATCCATATTTCTGCGATGGAGAGCTAGGGCATTGAATGCTGCGGTAACTCGCTGCCAGGCTTTGTCCTACAAAAATTATTACTTAGAAACCAGCTTCTTATTGAAATAATATTTTTCACTCACCTTTTCATCATTTGTGAACTTGTTTGTGGTCTTATTTTCTATTATATTTTTCTCCTTATTAATTAAATCTAAGAGACGTAATTGTTCCTCCACGCTGAAAGAAACACTTTTCTTTTTCCTGTCCAATTCCATTGCAAATTCAAAATCAATACTTTCCGTTTTCCGTGAACTACTAAATTTCAAACTATCACTCTGAAGTAATAACTTACGACTCACGACTATTCAACATAAATACACATCATTTTCTTATTTGAATTACTAATGACACATATCACAGGACCACACAACACACGCTTGACATCAAATATTTGAAGTATTACCACAACTGTATTCATAAAAGTACTACTTATCAGAATAGCCAACAGTATAAAACTTGACGAATGTCGCTTTAAAGGCGACTTTATCTAACAGGAGGTTTTGGTACGTTTATGGAACGGAAGTCGCTTTAAAGTTTACTTTAAAGGACACTTTATCATAAAGCTGACTTCAAATAAAGGAGTCTTTATGATGTTGATTATGGAACTGGCTGTAAATATTACAGATGGATCGTATTGTGCTGGGTGAGCGAGCGAGTGCTAACAGAATGAAGATTCGATGTGTACGGGCCTGGTTTCATACAATAGTTCCCACTACTTGAAAAAATGGTGTGTTTATTTCAAGGGCGGGTCTACGAATTCTGCCAATGGCTGAATATCATACACACCTTTTTCTTCAAGGTCAAGATACGAGCACAGATGAGACCTTACAGATGTGCAACTCCGCCCATTTCCTTCGAAGTCTGGATCGCCGCTTTGTTGACCTTGTCCCTTTAAATTGGTACAACCAGTTGTCAGGCCTTTGAATTATTCAGCTAATACAGTGTTGCCTTCTCATGAGATCCTTAAATATTACAGATCTTGTGATTTCCTTCAGAATAATTTGGAATTCGTTCTTGAAAAATGCTTGTCTGATTTTGCATAACTTTCAGCATCAGTGACAGCAACACTGAATTATACAAGGTGACAGGTCATGAACCACACTCGCAATGAATAATGACATGGTCCTGTCAGGATATCTGTTCATTATTTCACGAGAATAAATAACTCACTGGATGAAGGTTGGATTTTCTCTCCTTGTTTCTAGAAATGAAAAAAGAACTTATAATGATTATTTTAATATATTTGTAATATATTTGTAGTAAGGACAGTCTAGAAACAAAGAGAGAAAATAACAAAAAATCTAGGAAAATTAATGAATAACTTGTTCATTAGGATGTGCTACTTTATAGGTCCGATACTCGAATAAAATTCAATGTATATTATCTGTACTGTCCATATAGGAAGAAAATTTGATTTTGGTGAATAATAAATGCCAATAATGTATTCTCATAGTTTATATTACGAAAACATGTTGAAACCGGTATATAATTAATATATATGCATTTACAAATTCATCAAAATTGTCAACTTCCTATTTTTCCTATGAACAGTTTTGAAACTAGCATTGCTATTTTTCATTACATAATAAATTCTCAATCTTAAAAATAATTTCAAAAGATAGGTGTGTGGAAAATATCGACAGGGATGATCAATTTCATTGAGGTTTTCAAACATATTATATACCTATAGTATTGGCAGGGCGATTTGTCACATCATTATCAATGTTTTCGAATAATATCTTCTCTTAATCAAAAATGAAATGGTAAGCATTTTCATGAGGAGTTCCTAATTCTCCAAACAAACTCTTTTCATTATCATATGATTTGAAGTGGATAAATAAATTGGAATCATCTAAATTATCATTTTCTTTTGAGAATTCTTCACAAACTGTGCAATAATTAAATCTCGAACATTTGTTCATCAAAAATTCAACAACATACTTGAAAGCATTTTGTTCAGTTTTCAATCCTGAAATTTTCGACAACTTCTTGGGCATCCATCAGGGTCCCTTCATTTTCAAATGTATCTTGATCCCAATTTTTTGAATCGAAATCTGAAAGTTTAGTCAGAAGGACACTCAGATCTTCATCGCAATTCATTGATTTCGAATGAATGTAATTTGAAATGAATAAATTCCTATATGCCCTGGTAAATTGAAAAACGGTGGGGTTTGTCGCATTCCCACTTTGTTGTCTGATGCTACCAAAAAAGTTTTCTCAAAGATGATTTATACCATAAATGGACACCGTGGACGGCATCAGAGGCAACGTCTACTGAAGATGTGCGTAACAATTAACAGCTGTCGCCAAGTGAGGCGACTTAAATATTTTACGCATCGTGAAATCAACAACTCTAACGTTAATTACAACAAAATATCTATCTATCTAAGCTCTGCATCCACAAAGTTCTTTCGTTTTTCTGCTCTCCGTGAGTATCTGATAATTCCAAGTTCCATCACTTTTCATTTTACCATAATAATTTTCACCGTTTTCTCTCCTCCTTTAATTCTCATTCTTACCCCATGAATTTCAATCAACATTTTGCCTTTTTCTTCTTCTTCTGGTCTCATTACCATTTATTTTCTTCAGGCGTTCATGACTTGTACTTTCTTCTTCAGTGCTATCATGATTATCTCCGAGGTTTTCAATATTCACATCATCATCGGCTTCAGTTAGGGAAGAATCACCAGAATCACATTCTTCTTCAGAGTCAGGATCATTTGAATCAGTGTATGTTTCTTCTTCCTTATTTTTCACTACCTCGATATTTTCTTCTCCAATCTGTTTGTTATTCCTACTTTCTTCATCTTCTTCTATACATTGATTTTCCAAACTTGAATCTATAAGTTGTATGTTGCTCTTGTCCTTGGTGAAATCAGTAATAATACTTTCTCCAGGTACAATTGTTACGACATCTAAATCTAAAATAATGCTTCCATCGAGATCAAAATTCAATTAGGCAATATCAAACTCTTCAAAATTGCAGCTCTCCAAAATCGAAAGATTGGAAGATCTCTCAGGCTGGTATTCGATAAGCAACTAGTCTTTTCCACAAGTGTTGGTGAAAGTTGAATGATTATCACTGTTCTTAATCGAATCAATTTTTTCGCATATTAGTGTATCATTACTAGTTTTTGGTTTTTGTTTTTCCGTATCATCCTTCGAAGGATTATTTGCTATGAGTTGATTTTCATCAGACTGGCTTTCAGTAAGAGTTCTCTCGTGTTCACATTCATCAGACATAATCTTATCGGAAACAGTTTCAACTGATGGCAAAATGTTTCCGTTTATCCGAAATTGCTCGTTCTTCGGAAATGTTGTTCTTTTGCTTTCACTGTCACTCAACATGGAGAATATTTTTTCAGTCCGACTGAGATATTGTGCCATTTTGTAAGGGTTTCGATCAGTATTTCTGTAAACAAATAACAAATTTTCGAAACTGAAATCACTCGACAGCGACAGCAGATAGTTATTACTTCAAACAGAAGAAAAAAACTTTATATTCATTATGACAAATAATGCCAATTCACGTTCTTGTTCATTCAGAATCATAAAGAACGTGATATCAACCAAATTTCACAAAATGAAAAAGAGAAAAAAAATTTCAAAAGTATTCTTAATTGAAGAACATCAGTTTCTTGAGCGATTTGACAATGGGAATTAATCGTCATAAATAGTTGAAACAGAAATAGTCGTATGCCCAAGTTAAATTTGTATGCTAACTTTCAGTGATTCATTGTTGGTATGAAGTCCATAAATAGTTGAAACAGAAATAGTCGTATGCCCAAGTTAAATTTGTATGCTAACTTTCAGTGATTCATTGTTGGTATGAAGTACAATTTTCATTAGATATGTGTGGAATGAACTTACCGAAAATGGAAGAAAACAATAATTTTATAGGTACTGCGCTAAATATGGAAAAAAATTGTAAGAATACTGTACTGGCAGACTTACGATTATTTCCTGTTCGATTTTATCGTCGATGGACTAACGATATTTTCTAGAATGTGTTTTGAAAATATAGAGCGCAGTAATATCACTCCGTAGATTCCTGTAATAGGCAGATTCGAAACATATTAATGAGGCGTGAAAAATCCAATTTAACCAAAAGTGGACAACAATTGCGAATTAGGGTAACGATATTCCAAATACTTTTTCATCTTCATCTCATCGAATACAATGGTGCAGTATTTTTCTTCGTCACTCATGACCTTCACTTTTTGCTTTCAGTTTGGCACTGAAACCTGGTGTGAATTTAGAATTCTCAATCCATTTTCTAATCATTGAAACATTTGGTAGTATCACATGCTCACTGTTTCTCAGATATTTGTGAGCTTTTGGTGACTTGCAATACAATTTCATTGCAAATGCTCGTTTTTTTGTCCATTGATGTTGAAACGATGCATGCAGCTTTCTGACACATAGCTGGTTTGCCCAGTTTTTTCTTCATTTTGAGTTTTTTCTTCATCTTCGAAATAATGGAACGTTTGTTGCCAAGTATTTTTTTTTGTTTCTCAATAGTGAGTGCCATCCTTCTTGAGTCAAGAAGTTTTCTTTTTAACCCTTTTCACTGATACATCAGGCAATGGCATATCTCTGATCTCCTCGATGATTTTTTGAGTTGCTGGACTAATTGAATGTTTTTGTTCTCTCGAAGTTGAAGGTTGTGGAGAGAATCTGAAAGATGAAATTTTGAACTATTTTCATGATAAAAAACTCAATTTCCTAATTTTTTTTTTTATCTGTGGACAACACGAAAGGGAAACCTATGATGTTCGAGGAACATCGTGTTAGCCAGCGGTGGAATTTTGGGAGAGTAGGAAGGTGTTGGAATTTTTCTTGAAAGTTTGGAGGTTGTAAGCATGAGGAAAGACTCCACTTGGCAAAGAATTCCACAACTTTGCCGTTCTATTGATGAATGATGCTTGGTATAGCGATGTTCGACAGGTCTCGAGCCTGACAGTGTAGGGGTGACCAGCTTGAGCTCGTCTGGTTTGTCTACTAGGAATCGCGCGTGGTGGCATAATAGATGATATTTCCGTTGAGCACCGACCGTGAAAGTACCTATAAAAAAGGCAAAGATCGCCGACCTTTCTACGATGATCTAGAGCGGTCAATGATTTGGTGAGTGTTGTGTCATCGACTAGGCGAATAGCTCTCTTCTGAATTGAATCTAAGAGCTTAAGCGTATGTTTGGGGGCTGAGCTCCAAACATGTGAGCAGTACTCCAGGACAGGTCGAATTTGTGCTTTGTAGATCATAAGCAGTTGCTGGGATGTGAAGTATCTCTTCGCACGGAAAAGAAAACCGAGTTTTTGTGAAGCAGTCTTCGCAATGGACCTCACATGATCGTCCCATGAGAGGGCACTGTTGGTGGTGACACCCAGCAAGGATATTGACGACCTCATAGGAACAGTGGTACCCGACATCATCAAATTGGGCATTGTGTGATCAGCCTTCTTGGTGAACATACAAGCTTGAGTTTTAGTTGCATTGAACTGTACTAGATTCTCAGATCCCCATTTCAGAATTCTTGTCAGATCCTCATTTAAAGCATCAACCTGTCTTCGCCTTGCACCTCTGGCCTCATTGGATGATATGGGGGCTCTAGAGGAAAAGGCGGAATGAAGTGTACTATCATCCTCAAAGCTATGAACTGGGCTAGAGGTCACATTCAACAAATCATTGATGTGGAGCAAAAATAAAGTTGGTGCCAAGACAGAGCCTTGTGGAACACCAGCATTGATCGTCATTGTATCAGACGAGACCCCGTCTACCACCACGTAGAGTGATCTATCTGCAAGAAAACTCGATAGTAAAAGACACAGTTGGGGCGGCAAACCATATGACGGAAGTTTCGCTAGGAGGCCTTGGTGCCAAACTCGGTCAAATGCTTTGGAGATATCCAAGGCTACAGCCAGAGACTCCCCATGTTTCTCTATTGACACCTGCCACTTATGTGTCACATAGGCAAGCTGATCTCATTTATTTATTTATTATTCATATTCAGAGGGTGGCAGTCAGGGTTGGGAAAATCCTAAGTAATCAAATGATGAGAAAATCATCATTTGATTCAAATAAATAAATGAGTGAAGTGTACATTGAAAATTTCATCTTTCAGAAAATACTAACAGAAATGAGATTTTTAAAAAAGTATTTTCAAAAAAAGATGCAATACTTGTCTTATTTATGTATCATTGAATGTTGTCAATTGGCTACGATATCTAATGTTTGCCTCAAACAGATTCAAAGATGAGCAGATTTTTTGAATTTTCTTCTCGAAAAATGAAGAGATACTGTACATTATCCAAGTACATTTTAATAATTGCAAAAGTCTACTGGGTGCTATTTTTTTTGTCAAAAACTAATCGAACTACTCCATGGAGAACCTGGGTCAACTGAAATGTATCTAAAACCTATCTTATTAAATGAAAAATGAATTGTGAAATTTTTTTTTCAATTTGTCCATATAATTCTCTAGATATTGTCATTTTCATAAATTATCTGTATTTTGTGGCATGAATCATGAATATATTCGATTTGAGAATCATATTTTTCTATTTGGGTATGAAATGAAGTCATCATGAAACTCAAATGCAGCCTCCGTTCTAATGAGAAACTTCTTAAAAAAATGTATGCAAAACATTTTTTGAAAAATAATTCAGTTTATATTTGAATATATCTCTGATATTAGAACTGAAGTACTCTAAATATTTTACTCTACTTTATTCATTGTTGATGCAGAAGAGAAGGTACACAAACCTCGGATATCCTTCATATTTCTGGTAAACTTTCTCTGGTGTCAGTACTTTGATATGTCCTGGAGGGCTGGTATTCTCAGAGGGTGATACAGAACAAGTGTGTGAACAGGGACTGACAACCACTTCATCAGACAGGTGTGATGTTGAAGGCAATATTATCGGGTTGATGGAGTACGGTAGTGGCACCGCAGTCTTTTTTTCGCAGTGAAATCTTCCTCAGCGAAATGGTCATCACATATTTGTCTTTCACTCAAAGAGTCTGGTGAAAGTGACAACAGTGTCGCATTTCCTGCAATAATAAAACGTAAATAATCATATATCATCATTTCTGAAACAGTAACAAACAATTTAAATACTGTATGTAAGTTCTTCGAGGAGGTGGTACATTCATTACAAATATATTGCAATAATTTTTAATAACTTCTACTCTATTTTTTTAGAAACAAACAATTTGTTCGAAAGTGAAAAAAAAAACGAAAGGAATGAGTATGTTTTATTTTTCACATTCCAACTGAACAAAAGCAGTCAGTACAGAAGCGCATATTCTGAATTGATCATGTTTCGACAATAAAATAATTATTACAAATTTTTAAAGCAACACAGTATACAGGGACCTTCGGGCCCCCTATGACCTGCACTGCGGGGGTATGCCCCGGGAAGTACTCTGTAGGTACTTCGAAAATTATGAATGAAAATTATGACTGAGAATATATACCAGCTGTAGGAAAGGATAACCGTTGCAATAAATCGGTTGAACGAAAACCCATGTATAAAATTAGCGTTATCGTTTGTGTATTGAAAGTAATGGATATAATTTTGAGCAATTTTTGTAATTCTATTTATGAGTAGGTGATATATTTGATGTTAACTATGATGGATTCACTAATAATTATGTTGATTTTGAATTTTTGACATCTGATAATCGTTCATGTTTCCTACCCTGGCCATATAAAATGTCATAGTCAGTGAAGAGAATCTGGTGCAAATGTGAAGTTAAAAATGAAATATCTCGAAATCTGTGATAGCCAATATGCAATATATATATATATATATATATATATATATATATATTCGAAATCACAAAAATATACTCTATCTAATAGTATCAAAATATGTAGGGTATTCCATTTGAAAATTTATACATCTTGCCCATAACTTTTTTTGACATGTTCAATTGTTTTTCTGTTAACATATTCAAAATCTACAGGAAAAATTATAAAATACTGTTTTGTTGGATTCGCTGATAAATAAAATAGTTAAGGGGTATTCGAAATATAAGTGAAGACCCTGTACATGAATAGACATGCAATTGTATTCTAATAATTGTAATAATTAATTTGATAACTGTTGATACTGAAAATGGATGCGAATTCATGCAGGTTCATATTATATAGGTTCATCGTTTTATTTTCATCGAGAACAAGCCCCTTACAAAATTTCTAGGTATCCATATTGATAGTAAGCTCAAATTTGACGGTCATATCAAGCACCTTAAAAGTAAGATTTCTGCTGGATGTTATGCAGTGAGGGTAACTTCATCGAATTTGGGATCTAAAACCGCCAAAACTGTGTATTACGCTCTAATAAAGTCCCATTTACGTTATGGAATACCTTTTTGGGGAGTAAGCAACTCATCGGCACTTCAATCAGTCTTGGTACTGCAGAAACGGGCTATAAGGTATATGCGTAAACTTAAGCCCCGTGATTCATGCAGAAACATATTTGTTGAAGAAAAAATTTTAACAGTAATTGCGTTGGTCATTCTTGAATCAGTTTGCCTCATATACAGGAATGTGTCATTGTTCGAGGTTTCACGCAGATATTACAACACCCGTTCTTAAATGTTGAAATTGCCAATTCCCTCAACAAATATGATCAGAGATTCGATTTATTATAATGGGGTTAAGATGTACAATCACCTACCCTCAGACATAAGGGAGGCGAATATGAACATTATAAACTTCAGAAAAATTATTAAAAAGTTTCTGGCAGGTAGGCCCTATTATAATTTGCAGGAGTATTACAATGATAAATTTGAATGACAAGGTGCATATTCGAATCTATGTAGGTTTTTAAGTGTGACGTAACTAATTTATAGGTGTGTATGTGTGTATATGTATATGTGTATATCGGTGTATGTATGTATGTGTTTACATGTATGTTATATCTAGAATAGATAATGGTCCCATTTATCTATTGAGACGCAATACCAATGGCGTCTTAACCTTGGCAGCTGTTGATCTACTTCTTATCATCATGCGACGCAGTTCTGAATCAGCACTCAGATATTATAAATAGACGTCCCAGGACCATCAGCAGAAATTCATTTTGCGATCGTCATTCTTAGACGTTAGAATCATATGTATTGAAAATTATAATAAAAGTTCTTGTGAATAAATAAAGTTATAATTTTTTTTTAAAAAGACATTTTCCAAAAGGAAAATATAAAATTGGCGCAGTCGGTAGGATTCCTCAACATCTTAGAATACGGCAACAGTCCTCACTGGCGGCTTGACAATAGTTGGAACACGGCAAACGGTCCTCACCAGCGGTTGGAGTCTACAGAACACGGCGACGTCCTCACTAAGGTGGCGGTTTCCAAACCCCCAAGGTCCGAAGAACCGAAGCAAGAAAACCCAACAGAAATAACGAAGACTGGCTTCTGTCTCCTGCGGATTAGGAACACCTAGTGAAACCCCTGTCAGCGAGATCCAGACAGCCAAATGCAAGGAAAACTTCACATGTAAGCAACATAGAATCTCTCATACTCAAAATTATCCAAATTTGATTCTCACAACACAGTTCGATTAATTCCCATCGCTCACATTCCCATCACATTTGAATTCATACCATTACTATAATAAATCTGGTCAAGGAAATAATTTTCCCAAAATGCCGGATAACGATCAAGAAAATCAACCTCAAATTGAACCATATAAATTATCAGAACTATTTTCATTAATACCTGAGTTCGACGGTGACTCTGTATTATTAGGTGCATTTTTGAACGCTTGCGAACAAGCCTATCAACTTGCAACGAATGATCAGAGAAGACTCCTATTAACTCATTTCAAAAACAAACTCAAAGGAAAAGCAGCTATTTTAGTAAATTCAAAAAACCCAGACTCATTTAGAGAAATTAGAAATCTCCTGAACACCCATTTCGGAGATTCTCGAGATCTCAATTCGTTGATACAAGATCTACAACGAATGAGACAATCACATAATGAAAACGCAATAACTTTTCATTCCAGATTGCAAACTCATAACGCTAAAATGTTAGCATGTGTCCACAAATCTAATTTGACACCTGAACAAAAATCCGCACAAATTACTCTGATCGATAACATGACAATGAACACTTTATTGACAGGATTAGAACCCAGAATAGGTCAAATAATTAGAGCAAGTAGTCCAGTAAACATGATTGACGCCGCATCCCGAATTAAGAGAGAAATGCAACTATCTTATTTCGAAATGCAAAAATCAAATCAACCTAGACAACAAATGATGATGAAACCTAGAACACAATTTAATCAGAGACCCCAATTCAGACCAACACAGTCAAATTTTCGACCGAATTATCAACCAGTTCAAAATCCAAATCAGTCGTATAATCACCAGAGACCTCAGTGTCAATCAACATATCAATCACAAAACCAACAAAGACCTTTTCAACAACCTAATACAAGTTTTCAAAGACCACAATTCAGTCAAAATAATCTTCAGAGACCGCAACAAAATTTTCAAAGTTCTAGTAACCAACAGAGACACTCCACATCAAATTTCAGTCAACAAAGACCTTCTGTCATACAACAAAATCCGAATAGGAAAACACATCATTTCAACTACGGATTCAACGAGAACGAATCTCAATATTATTACGAAGATTATGATGGTTATAGTACAGCCTATAATCAAAATAATGGTTATAATACTGCTTATGACCAACAGCAAAGTGACAATTCTCAATATTATGACGATTACCCCGATTACGACATACCCCAATATGAAGACTATCAAGAAGACAATATTCAATATGATCAATATTGCGAAAAGATACATTTTGAAGAAGAATTCGTACCAACTGAATTCCAAACTCAAAATTTTCAATTAATCAACCAATCAGAAAAACCCCCGCCTATGAATACAACCTCGGAATGCACAACTCAGCATTCAACGACAACTACAATAGACGACCTTGCAACGCAAACACGGACGATGTCTCTCAATCAGAATGCATCACCCAAGAAATCGAAACGCGTGCAACAAACTCAAAAAATGATACAGGGAATGTTCATGTAAAATCAAACTTCACAGTTAGTTCAGAAAATCTATATTATATCTTTGACATAACAAAAACGTTCAAAATTTTAATTGATACAGGTGCAGGTATTTCAATTTTCAAGCCAAAAATGGTAGAACAATTCACAAACAGATACCCCGAAAGTTTATTTGTTTCAGGAATCACTGACGAAAAAATTGAATTGACCGAATCAACTCTGATTCCATTTACATTGAATGACCCACATAAAGTCTATATACACAATCTCGATATAGAATTTGACGGAATATTAGGATCAGATTTCCTAGAGCACTACGAAGGTATCGTAGATATAAAAAATAAACAACTGATCACAAATTTCAAAACCGTTCCTCTATTCAAAGTAGAATCAAGAAAAGAACAAAATTCAGAGCCAACGCGAAGTCCAGATGTATTGAATAATATCATAAATATCGAACCAAGAGTTGAACAAGTTTTCAAAATGAAATCAAATTTAAGAAATACAGATGCTATACTGTTAGCATGCGAAAAAGACAGAGTTCGACTTCCAAATGCAATTGTAAAAATAAATGGAAAAGGTGAGTTCCTCACAACCATTTTGAATGCAAATGCTATACCAAAAACAATAGAATTTTCAGATATTATCTTAGAACCAATCAACAAGACCGATCAAATTCTGAATTACAACATGAATGAATTTGAAAATCAGTCAGATCAAATGTCAATACCAACACGAGAAATCGAAATTAAGAAATTATTACGTTTAGATCATTTAAACGAAGAAGAACATGAACTCATCACGGAATTATGTTTAGAATTTTCTGATATATTTTATCTAGAAGGAGACAAACTAACATTTACTAATGAAATCAAACATGCAATTGACACCAACGATGCAAAACCTATTTTTACAAAGTCATATCGATATCCACATGTCCATAAAGGCGAAGTAAAGAAACAAGTAACGAAAATGCTAAGTGAAGGAATAATACAACCCTCAATTTCACCTTGGTCATCACCAGTATGGGTAGTTCCCAAAAAACTCGATGCATCAGGTAAACAAAAATGGCGAGTTGTAATAGATTACAGGAAGTTAAATGAAATTACGGTAGACGATAAATATCCTCTCCCGAATATTACTGATTTATTAGACCAACTTGGAAAATGCCAATATTTTACAACATTAGATTTAGCCTCTGGTTTCCACCAAATAGAAATGAAACATTCAGACATTCAAAAAACAGCTTTTTCAATAGAAAATGGACATTTCGAGTTTCTAAGAATGCCCTTTGGTTTAAAAAATAGTCCCTCTACCTTTCAACGTGTCATGGACAATATATTAGTAGGAATACAAAATGAAAAATGTTTAGTCTATATGGACGACATTATTGTATATTCACCAACTATTAACGAACATATATCCAGACTATCAGATGTTTTCAAAAGACTACGAAAATTCAATCTTAAACTACAACCAGACAAATGCGAATTCTTACGTAAAGAAGTAGCATACTTAGGACATATAATCACACAAGAAGGAGTGAAACCAAACCCTTTGAAAATAGATGCAATCGTAAATTTCCCTCAACCAATCAACCAAAAAGAAATAAAATCTTTCCTTGGATTAGTAGGATATTATAGACGATTTATTCCAAACTTTGCCAAAATCTCGAAACCATTGACTAGACTATTACAAAAAGACATAATATTTGATTTCAATGAAGAATGTAAACACTCATTTGAACAATTAAAGCAATCTCTATGTCAATCACCAATCTTAATATATCCTAACTTAGAAGAAACATTTATCTTGACAACAGACGCGAGTAGTTTTGCAATAGGAGCCGTTCTTTCACAAGGTCCCATTGGAAAAGACTTACCAATTGCATATGCATCAAGAACTCTTTGCAGTGCAGAAACAAAATATTCAACAATAGAACGAGAATTACTAGCTATTGTTTGGGCAGTTAAACACTTTAGGCCTTACCTATATGGAAAAAAATTCAAACTATATACTGATCATAGACCACTAACATGGATATTCTCAATAAAAGATCCAGGTAGTAGACTTGCTAGATGGATTGAAGGAAGTAGTCCATTCTCGAAGTGGAGTTAGTAGATTAGAGTAGGAAAACTCAAAGTCATCTCCACAATATTTAATGCTGTGGTTGGATTAATTGTAAATGGTGAAAATGGTGAGACATGTTTCGGACATATATATGTCCATCTTCAGTCTTAACAATCGGCGTAAATCTACAAGAAATTAAGTAAGGTAATGTAATAAACCTATAGGTTATGTTTAACTCACATGGTTAGAGATGAAAGTCAATACATTAAAGTTAAAATTTTGAAATTATATAATGAAATGGAATGGGATTCAAACCCATCTATCTTGCTAGATGGAGATTAAAATTAGAGGAATACAATTATGAAATTATTTACAAACCAGCTAAGATCAATAAGAATGCCGATGCATTATCACGAATCAAAATAAATCACTATGGTGAATCCTCAGCATTACTAAGAAAAATTTTAACATCAAATAATAGTGATATTTCAGACGCTGAAACTGAAATTTCTCCAGAAACATTACAACAAGAATTTGACAGTTTTTCTAAATTATATAAAGAAAAATCACTTATTGACTACTCAAAAATTGAATTTTCACATCAACAACTACTTGATAAATCACATAAACATGTAATCGTGATTATCCAAAAAGATCGATTCACTGACCTACAAGAAAAAATCATAGATGACATCTTTGAAGACGAACCAAATTTTTCTGCAAATAAAATTAATGTTGTATCTAGTAGAAGCGTAAAAAATCGTAAATACTACTTTATTTTATTACCATATGATTTAGAAGAAGCAATTATGTATCTGTTTATATCTGTTTATCTATGTCAAGACATAATTCAATCTAACGAAACATATTTCTTGGAAAATAATTTACATCTCCCAGTACAAGAAATTCTATCGTATATTCTTGCCGATAAAGAAGATTTACGACTAGTAATATGTCAGGACATAACCAAAACACCAGATCCAAATGAAATTCCTATAATAATTGATCAATATCATAGCGGAAAAGCAAACATACACCGTGGAATAAATGAAACAATTAGGCGAATTAGAGAAGAATATCAATGGACAGGAATGACGACACAAATCGAAGATTTCATAAAAAAATGCGAAACATGCCAAAAGACTAAGATCTGTCGAAAAAATTTAAATAATCCACTAGTGATTACGGAAACACCAAAAACACCATTTGAAAGAATCAATATTGATATACTAGAAATCTCAACTAAAGACTATATTTTAACAATTCGAGATGAACTTACGAAATTCACTCAAGCATATCCTTTACCGGACAAAACAGCAAAAACAGTAGTAAACACTCTCATATTATATTTCCAACACTACGGAACTCCACTACGAATCCATTCCGATTCAGGAAAAGAATTCGATAATACGTTGATGCGAGATCTTTGTACATTATACGATATAAAAATGTCAATTTCAAGCGTACATCATCCACAATCTAATGGATCACTTGAAAGATTTCACGCGACGCTCATGGAAATGATAAGAATCAATAAAACAGACAACCCTGATGAACACCCTCTGACCATAATACCATACGCTGTTATTTGTTATAATAATACAAAAAATAAAACTCACGGATTCACCCCGTACGAGTTAATATTTGGACATACCTCAGGAAGACCTCCAGAACAATTGTATAATCAAGAACAATTAATCAGCAAGTATATAAGAGATTTCAATAATAGAATTAGTTATTATTATAAAGTAGCCCGCGCAAGAACTGAGTTAAGCAAAGAAAAAGCCAAAGCTCGATTTGATGAACGAATCAAACATGAAAAACCTCAATATGAGATAGGAACTAAGGTATATGTAAAAGAAAGTCAAATCGGATCCAAACTCCAGAATAAATTCAATGGTCCTTTTGAAATCATTGAATTATATGAGAATTCAGTCAAATTGAAAAATCTCACGACAAATCAAAAAACTAAAGTTAATTTCGATAGATTAAAGCCTTACTATGAATAAAAAACTGAAACTCTATTTTTTTTTTTTTTTTTATTACAGATTTCTACTTTTATCACCCTGTATAGCCCAGTACTATTTAAAACCAGTGAACAACACTATAGGAATATATCTCAATGAAGAAGATAGTATGAAAATTTCAAATGAAAAATGGACTCTATTAGTATACAAGGATCTTATCCCGGTAAGAAAGGCCTTAGACAATAATCAGAATATCTTGAACAATCTGCTGGATAAATTCGAAACCAACAATGAAAGAATGATGTATTTCAACGTTGAAATAAAAACGAATATCAGTCTACTGGAGCAAACTGCAAGATCGCTTGAAACAAAGTATGATGAAATTCAATCAGACACAATAGACTATTCAAACCGAGAGAAACGTGGTATTATCAACGCTGTAGGAACGATATGGAAAGCGCTTACTGGCAACCTTGACGCATCAGATGGAGAATATTATACGAATTGTATTAATCAAATTTACAAAGATGAACACCAAATTGAAAATTTGTTGAAAAATCAAATTACTGTGACTACATCTGTTATAAAGAGCTTCAATGAAACAATTCAGAAATTGCAAATTGACGAGGCAACATTTAATGAAGATATACAGAATATTGAAAAATCAATTTATGATATTTCTGATAACTTATATTTAGTAGATGCAAAGTTGAAAGTATTGGATATTTGTGAATCGTTAATGGAAAGCTATCTATTTCTGGAAGATTATTTAAATGACATTCTGAATTCAATAACTTTTGCGAGATTACAGATCATTCATACATCAATAATTACACCAAGAGATTTACTTCATTCTCTTCAAGAAGTCTCTCAAACTCTACAGAAAAATAATTTACCTCTACCATTGAAAATGTCATCTGTAGCTCAATACTTAGAACTCATTGATTTACAAGCATTTCAGACCGAGTCAAAAATAGTATTTGTCTTAAAAATTCCATTAGTTGGTCCTGAAATCTATTCAGTCTTTCGATTATTCCCAATACCTATCCTAGATAATCGAACTGGGTTACATCATATCTTACCAACCAGTATAAAATATATTGCAAAAGACTATGATTCTATGCTGTTTACTATTCCTAAGAATTTTGACAATTGTAAATATTTATTTCATGGCATGAAAATGTGTAAAGACTTGTTACCATATCCAATTGACAATGATGCTATTTGTGAAGCCCAAATATTGAAACACTTATTAGGAGTGCCAAGACAATGTCAAACAAATCTAATTTTTGCCAAAAATTATAACATTTATGAGTTACGGACCAATAATTGGCTAATATCAGTATCTGACCCATTACCAGTTACTATCAAATGTCAGAAAAGAGAAACGATAACGAAGATAATACTAATTCCATTTTGAGATTACAACCAGATTGTAATGCTTTTATTGGTAGTACCAGGGTACATCCAAAAATTCTTGTTAACAACAATGACATGTCAATTGATTACAAAAGTCATGAAATTATGATTCCATTCCAATGCTGTAATCATATACCTGGAAAACAAAAACTTGCGGAATTGAAACCATTGAAATTGAATAAAATCAATACTGATGATTTGAGTATTGCTCAACATACACTGAATCAATATTCTGAAGAATTAGACAAAATTATT
This sequence comes from Gastrophysa polygoni, assembly GCA_963576655.1. Lineage (NCBI taxonomy): Eukaryota > Metazoa > Arthropoda > Insecta > Coleoptera > Chrysomelidae > Gastrophysa > Gastrophysa polygoni. Next base: position 2,748,962 of record OY755092.1, read on the forward strand.
AATGAACCTTTTGTAACAAAACATATATCATGGTTTACTTATTTTATTATTGCATTGATTGTTTGCTTAATCTTGCTGTATTTCTTTTGCAAATGTAAACGAAATCGTTCCATGAAAATTGGAATAATGACTTCAAGAAATGATGGTCCACCTCAGCCTCCACCAAACTCGAGAACCAACTTCAAGTTCCTCACCAAACTTATGCCAAAAAGAAGGCCAAGCTACAGAGTGGGAGAACCAGTAGAACCCGAAGACATACAGTTGAATACAACCAGCTCAAAAAGTTATGCCTAAAAGTTGCTGCAATGTGTAGCACCAACTTTTTCGTTAAAAGGGGAGTTGTTATATCTAGAATAGATAATGGTCCCATTTATCTATTGAGACGCAATACCAATGGCGTCTTAACCTTGGCAGCTGTTGATCTACTTCTTATCATCATGCGACGCAGTTCTGAATCAGCACTCAGATATTATAAATAGACGTCCCAGGACCATCAGCAGAAATTCATTTTGCGATCGTCATTCTTAGACGTTAGAATCATATGTATTGAAAATTATAATAAAAGTTCTTGTGAATAAATAAAGTTAATATTTTTTTTTTAAAAAGACATTTTCCAAAAGGAAAATATAAAATGTATATATGTATGTGTATATGTGTACATACATATGTTTGTGTATAGATGAGCGTGTGTGTGCGTATATATATTTTTAACGAAGCAGTCTACTTTGACTGCGTTTTGTGACCTTGAACGGTATCGTTTATGATAATTTATATGTTCAACTCCTATTTTAGATATTTTATCGTTTTTTATATATCTTTCAATCTACATCCATAATGCTATATATAAATTTATTCAAGCATTGTCCACAAGAATTTCTCTTAATGACATTAAAGTATATTTATTATTATTATTATTATTAAAATAATTCGGCACGACCATCTCTCCTAGTCTTTCCACAGTTGAGAAAATAACACTTGTTACCACTATGACGGCGATTCATGATGAACAATAAGTTCCCAGGCGAAAGAGCAGTAACCAAATGAAAAGTATCAAAATGCAACAATCCAAAGTTCACTGATCTCTAAACAATCGAAACGGAACTTTGAAACATTTCACACGAATGTCAGTAATGACAAGAAACAAGAATGCAATTTGCCATGCTCCCTTAGCAGAGCATACACGGTCAATAATACTGACAGTAGGTATTGATAAAAGTACTGAAGGTGCCCTTCTTCAGTATTTTCTGTGATTACACGATCATTATTACTGAAAGTATTACTGATGTTCGTTTAATTCACACGGTCATTATTACTGTCAATATTATTCGTCAGTTCCCGCTTTCCATCCTTTAGTAGATAACTTAACATGGATAGAGCCTGTTTGGCAATAGTTATAGCTTCTGCTGTTGTAAAAAAAAGAAGAATATGGGTTAAGGATTGGCTGTTGGAAAGAGACAGGTACACCCATTTAAACCTATTGAATGAAATAGTAGTTAAAAATCCTGCAGATTTCAAAAATTATTTTCGAATGAGTGAAACAACGTTTTTAACTTTATTGGACATGGTTTCACCTCATATTAAAAAGCAAGACACTAATATGAGACAAAGTATCAGTCCAAAAGAGCGACTCGCTGTTACTTTGCAATACCTGGCGACAGGAAGAAATTTTGCTGACCTCAAGTTCTCAGCATTGATTTCCCCAGCAGCAATTAGTTCAATGATAATTGAAACATGTGAAACTCTCATCTATGTGCTTCGAGATTATATCAAGGTAAGTTGAACAAAAAAATTCAATTAGTAAAATATTTTATTAGTATGTATAGGCATTTATACACTTTACAAAATTTTATTTTATTCAGAAAATGTATGATAGTAGTCCTTCAAGTTATTTTTTGATGAAATGCCGTTATCATCGATTGGATCATAATTGTTATTATTGTTTAAAATCATAATTTTTTGGGGGGAAGTGGTGGTGGTAGAAGGGACATGGACTGGACTAGGAAGGGTTCCGTTCAGTATTTGGGAAGGATTTGATGAATGGACTGGACTAGGAACGGTTCCGTTCAGTATTTGGGAAGGATTTGATGAATGAATAAGCAAATTATGTTGGGCCGAATAATTTTCAGAGTTAGAGTTGGTGGTACGAAGGAAATGGATTGGACTTGGAATGGGAGTTTCGTGTTGCATTTGGGAATAATTTGAGGAAGGTGTGGAAAAATTATTTTGGACTGAAAAATTTTCAGAGGGAGAGCTGGTGGTAGTAAGGAAATTGATGGTACTAGGAACGGGAGTTTGGTTTAGGATTTGAGAAGGATTTGAGGAATGTGTAGGAAAATTATTTGGCCTTTGAGTTTTGTTAAGAAATGTTGAGGCAGACGGAGTCTGATGAATCCGGTTTGGAGATAGAGCCGGGTTTTGAAATTGTAGATCTCTTGGAAGGGTGTTAATAGGCAAAAACACTTTGTTTTGCGAATAATTTTGGGGTAAGGAAACATTTTTGGGGATGGGAGGACCATGCTGTTGTAGGTGACCAGAGCAGCGTAGGCAGGAAGATTGCGGCTCGTTGATTTTAACGGAGTTGTGATGCAGATTCCCCATTGTAGCCTCAAATAAAATGTCGTTTATGGCCTTTTCGGCAAGTATTTTTTGGGTCGCATCCAAATTTTGCAATTTTGTAGCCCAAACTTTCGCTAAGTTAAGATTGTAATCTCCTTCTTTTTCCTTGGTCAGGTACTCACACGCTAAATTCTGCAGCTCTGATTGTTTATTACATTTTTTTTGTTTTTTGGATTTTCTGTTGTAATTTATTGAAGTCGAAGGCTGAGTGATAACATCGTCCTCTGGAATTATGTTTGTAGTTTTTTGAGCCTAAAAAATAAAACAAGAGTTAAAAAATTCCTCGATGTTCATATTTCATGCTTTAAAAATGATTGACATTCTTTGTAACTAATTACAGCAAATTTTTATTACTACTAATAATAACAATCTTATTATTATTTAAAAAATATTTTTTTTTTTTACAGCTTCCCTTAACAGAAGAGAAATGGTTATTAACTGCAGCAGAATTCAGCAAGAACTGCCACTTTCCTACTTGTCTCGGAGCTCTTGATGGAAAGCATATCGCCATAAAAAAAACGGCTAATACCTCCTCTCTGTATTATAATTATAAAGGACACTTTAGCATTGTTTTAATAGCATTGGTCAATGCAAATAAGGAATTTATAATGGTGGATGTAGGAGCTAATGGTAGGATCTCCGACGGTGGGGTCCTCTTTTATACAAAATTTTGGGATTTGTTTCTAAAAAAGCAATTGCATATTCCACCTCCCACAAAGTTACCAGGTTCAGAAGATTATTTTCCTTACGTTTTTGTGGCAGATGAGGCCTTTGCTTTGCACTGCAACCTTATGAAACCATACCCTCAAAAAAATGTACAAAGGAGCAAGATACTTTCAATAAACGACTGTCCACAGCTCGATGTGTAGTCGAAAATGCCTTTGGCATTCTCGCATCAAGATTTGGTGTGTTTCAAAAGCCAATAAATCTTGGTCCTGACAAAGCAACAAAAATTACACTAGCATGCTGCTATCTGCATAATTACTTAAAAAAGGAATCTCTAAACTTTAGTGCACAAAACGAAATTGAAAGCATAGATGTAGGGGCTAGTCTTCGTGAAGAACATAGTAGGAATGCAAGCGACGCAAAATCCACAAGGGATAAATATTGTACATATTTTAATCTTACATAATAATTTGTCATAATACTTTTGCAAATGTTAATTTTTTATTTCAAAAAATTTAATACTGAAATTTATGGTAAAAACCAAACAATCAAAATCATACCTGTTCCTCTTCCTCGTTTTCCACATCAATCGACGAGTGGGTTTCGAATGGCTGCTCGATTTTATCAAGAAATTGAAGAGCATAAAATACCCATGACGACGGAGTGTAAATGTCTTCGGTACCACATCCAGACCTTTAATAACATAATAAATTCATTTCATATTTTCTTTTTTATATAATTATTATAAAAACAACTATACCTAATGCCTAAATAAAATTTTACTAAGAAAATCAAAATGTTGGTATATATTCTCACCTTTTCGAAGATTCAATTTTCTTAAGTTCTTTTCGAAAATTTGATCTTAATGTATTTATTTTTTTCCTGTCATCGGAAATTTCCGCGTTAGGTTTTATTTTTTTGTACAAAGGCAATAATTTATTTGAGGCTTCCATCCTTTTATTTTTTTTCATGTAATTTGGATCTGTGGAGCTCCACAATTCGGGCATGGATTCAAAAGTATGAATAAATAATTTAAGATCTTCGTCCATATTATCCTCCATCTGCGAATTATTTAACAAAATGTAAATGAAGTTATGATTAATATTTTCGTTATTAACCCTCCGAGTACCATGGGGTCCTTTTGGGACCCAACACTTTTACGAGAATTTAACTTTCTCTGTTGTATGACCTTTGTAAACTCCGTTTCAAAATATTGTTTCTTCAGAAAATACAAGAAAAAACAAGTTGCACCTTTTATTTATTTTTGGGCATAAGTTAAAAGATGAGTAAACTTGAAGGTAAAATTCATTATTAGCATTCAAAAACATGTGAAAGTACCAAGTTTCAACTTCCTATTCAATAACCCAAGATTTAAAATGGAAAAAAATATTTGGGGTCCAAAAAGGACCCCTGTGGTACTTGACTTTCATGAGGACCGTGGTACCCAGAGGGTTAAATTCACAGTATTTCAAAAATAATCTTGTACTTACTTTGGATGCACGAGTTTTTGCACAATTTAATAACTGAGGAAGATAAATTTATCGTAATTAAACTTAATTTAACCTAATTTAAAGAACGTAATTTAACTTAAATTCGTAAGAAAATAAGCAGGCTTCACGTTTTCAGAGAAAATAAACGGCAACTCTACAAAAAGCAAACCAACGTCGAACTCCAAGATTTCATCAATTAGATGGCACGTGTTTTCACAACCTAAACCCGCCTCATTACTGAAGAATGAAGCAAACCCGGCCACACGGTCATTATTACTGTCAGTATCCCCACTACTCGGCGACCAGAACTGAGGAATGAATGGATTGAAGCATCAATCTTCAGTACCCTCTTCAGTACTTCAATACCTCGGATTACACGATCAGTATTACTGACAATATTTTTCGATACTGTCAGTATTATTGACCGTGTATGCTCTGCTTTTGGCCCTTCGACGGTCGGGGTTGGTCAGGGTTAGGGTCAGGTAGAATTCTATAAATAGACTACGTATTCATGAATGGCCAAGAATCCCATCCCAATGGCGGGAATGAGACCGATCTGTTACATCTCAAAGAAGCTCTGCCAATTTAAACAACGGCGGTGTTTATCTATGGCACAGATCACCTTAACTATACAGATGCGAAAGCTTTGATGCCGCCTTCGATGTTCGATGGCTCAAAATCCGTGACCTTGTATAACACTTATTTCCACACTGAGAAAAATTTATCAGTGATCTCACACATTTCCCTTCAACTTAAGGCCTGGACACACCTGTCATGCAGCCTTCCGATCCGACTCCGGTCCGATATTGCTTAAAGAATCTGATCGGTGCGGGATCGGAAAGGGGTGAGCACACATGTCATGCCCACTTCCTGCTCTTTTCAGATTTGACACTCAGTCTACTCGAAATCGCCAGTTGAAACGGTTGCGAATATATTGCGCGAATGTTGAAACATTTTAGCAATCGTGATTTAGCTATTGTGGCTATCTGTTTAGATGAAGAAGATCGACTTAATGCGAAGTCTTCGATGAAGAGTAGTGGAAAACGTAAATATTGGGTTCATGATGCGTGGAAAACACGAGACAAAGAAGGAGAGTTTGCCACACTTTTACCTCACCTGTTGGACGACGAAACAAAATTTTATCATTATTTTAGAATGCCGATGGATACATTCAATCGGTTGGAACTTAAACTCCAAGAAAGATTAGCCATGCAAGACACGTATTTTAGAAAAACTATCACTCCTAGACACCGTTTGGCTACATTTTTAAGGTAAGATACTTTGTAATTTACATAGTTGTCGAATCATCCGTTTATAAATGCCGGTCACTTAAAATCTGTTAACAAGCCTATCTCTGACTCTGTTTAAGATATTGACATGACACTTAAAAATTAGGTAAAATATTAAACATAGTTATAATAAATTGTTATTAAAATTATTCAAGCCTTTTTTAGATAGTGGCCATTTTACATCAAGATATTGTCATAAAATAAAATTAATTACAATCATAGTGTGTGAGTAAATCTTCATAAAAAATGGTTCAGCCGTAACAAACTATAAACTATAGGGATGTAAAATGCTTGCTAATCCCCTTCACACCTAAGTGTATTTTACTTTTTTGAAAGTGCTTTTTCCTTTAAATCAACAAAGAACTATATTGCGGCAAAGCAAGAATCATTGGTACAGGGACAATACATTACTGCTTTTTACTGGAATTAGAGCATAGTAGACACAAGGAATTTTTAAAAAGAGAATTTATTAATATGTAATTACATAGTTACATCAAAACATAGATTTATTAAAGTTGAAAAAATGTTACGTTGGTGTACGTGTCAGCATTGACAGCAGGAGATGATGATGTTTGTGGTACACCACTCGAAAGATGTCCATCTAAACACGATCCTTCTTCTTCTGACACTGTGAAAGATGTTGTGTCAGAGGACACATTCCTTGTAACAACCATAGCAGTTCGTCGGTTGTTATTTTCACGAAGCTGCTCTAGTTCATACTCTTGAACAATATTAAAGATCTTCCCTTTGGCAGAATGTAAGCGCAGAGGATCCAGTGAATTCAGAGATGCAGCAATTCCAGACAAAAATACATCAACGGGATGCTGTTCGTCATTGTCACTAGGTTTTTTTTTCTTCTCAGCTTCTTTCTCAGCCAATAAATATGCCATTAGCTGAGATGATGCAGATTCTCCAGGTTTCATTTCGGTATGTGGGAGCTTTCTTTTGCGTTTTGCAGATGGAGTCCTGTTGTCGATAGAAACTCGACTAGCTGATGGAGTTCTAGGTGGTAGCAACGACTCGGATTCTGCAGTCCCATCAGAGACATACTCATTTATATCTGCATTTATATCATTGTTTAGGTTCTGCATTTGGGGGTCATCAGTGGGTTGGGTTTCATTATTTTCTTCCGCTTCATCAGGAACGTTACCTATACCTTTCCGCTCGGCGAGGTGAGGAATCAGAAATTCAAGAATGGTCTCAAATTTGTATTTATTTGAAGATATAGCCGCTTGTCCAGATTTGGTTTTCCGTTTTTGTCTCGCTCTTCGCAGACTGTCACGAATTCCGTTCCACTTCTTTTTACATTCCTCCTCTTGACCTAAAGAATCAAAAATGTATAATTAAAACTATTATAATTAGATAGCATCATAGCAGGAAAATAAAAAACCTTATTAAATTATTAATAATTATTGATTAAATATAGTTTGTATGTGTATTAGTATAAGTTGTTTGTTACAGGTTTCTTGCTACTGGAGATTCTTTCAAGACCATCTCATTCACTTACAGAATGGGAAGAAGTACAGTTGGTTCCATTGTTCATCGTACAAGCAGAGTTGTAATTGAAGTACTTTTAAACGAAGTAATGCCAGCTCCGACAGAGGACAGGTGGAATGAAATAGCAATCGAATTTTGGGAAAGGTGGCAGTTTCCCAATTGCATTGGTGCTTTGGATGGAAAACATGTGACAATACAAGCTCCAAAAGCATCAGGAAGCCTCTATTGGAACTACAAGAAAACATACTATATTGTTCTTTTAGCGCTAGTTGATGCTCGTTACAATTTTATTTTTGTAGACGTGGGAAGCTACGGAAGAAACTCTGATGGTGGTGTTTTGGCGAATTCCAATTTAGGTAGAAAACTATCTCGAAACCAACTTAACATCCCAGACAAAAAAGGCCTATAGTTGCCGATGAAGCTTTCCCTCTCACAAAAAATATCATGAGGCCATTTCCTGGAAAGAACTTGTCTAACGAGCAAAGAATTTTCAACTACAGATTGAGCAGAGCTCGAAGAATGTCAGAAAATGTCTTTGGAATTATGGTGCAAAAATTTCGAATGTTCATGAGGCCTCTCCAAGGAAATCCTGACAACATAACAAGGGTAGTTCTTGCAGCATGTATCATACATAACTTCATTAGAATTAACGAAGACTACAAAGTGCCAGAAGTAAGTGACAATACTGACACAACTCCAGTGGAGAAATCTCGTCTTCAGTTTAAGCAATTCTTCAACTCTGAAGAGGGTAGTGTGGAGTGGCAAGAACGCCGGGATTTCATAGGTTAATAAGTTAGTTGTTCTTCCTTGGAACTGTTCGAAACTATGAGTATTTTATAGCTCTTCTTGTGTTACTTACAACTAAACATTATGGTTTTATATTTTAAAAAAATTGAAAATTTGTGAGAACCTGTGTACAATAAAGAATATGTTTGAAACTTACTTGCACAAAATCAATGTGTTGAATTAATTATAATGCAAAATAGCAAAACAAACTGAAATAATACAAGTACAAAAGATAGCAAAAATTTGCCAAATTTCAAGCCGATATCTTCAAAATTGCGGCCGGTATCGCGTGACAGACATACGGACAGACAGACAGACAGACAGAAAATCCAATTGCAGATCGAGTCTACTCTCTAATCATATACTCACTTACGTTCGTCAATTACTATAGATAAGAATAAATACCGGGTGTTTCAAAGGTCAGTTTACCAAACTAATTGAGGTAAACTGATTTATTAAACACAATGCTTTCGTAACTAATGTTGCACAACCTGTTTTTGAGCAATGATAAAATCAACTGTGAAGGTCATTGTTAACATTTTCATGTTTTAACTCGTTAAACTGACTTTTGAAACACCCGGTATATTCCTAACGAATAAATCCCTTGAATATTTTCGGAATTAATTAATTTATTTATTTTAATTCACAATTCCAACAGGAAACCCCTTCCCTAGAAGTGGAAGTGGATTTAAATATTGTTATTATGTTATAAATATACAAATGTTTTTACCTTCTACATTTAGTTTCTTCGCAACTTTTTTCCACATAATGTCCTTGTACTCCGAGTTTCTATATTGCTCTTATGCCTGATCATAGAGAGCTGGAAACATTCGGACAGTTTCACTAAGCTCCTCCGCTTTTATACCTGCCATTTCACTGAATTTAACACAAAAACTGCCACCGACAACCTTCCCGCATCAAGTAAACGAATGGTCTGCAATGTCGGAGCATGACGGGATACCGGAATCGGAGACGGGTGGGAGTAGGACGGGTCGCGTGTCGGACAGGTGAGACCTACTGCATTCCAAACCATTGTTTATTCCCATATCATACAGTCGTCCCGCTGTATGACCGTAGTCGGATCGGAAGGCTGTATGACAGGTGTGTCCAGGCCTTTACACTGAAAAAACATGCTTGCACTATTCACAGAAATTGTCATAGTATTTTCGTGGCACTATTACAGTACAATATAAATACTAATTTTTCAACGAATTCGACTTCACAACTGATAACTATGTTTGTGTGTTCATGAAAATCACACTTCTGGGCTGTATATAGTAAGTACTCACTCATAACTAGTAGAAGGTGGAAACATATTGGTATTTTTTCCAACTTTGAGTTTGGGAAGTATAATTATCCATTCTCCTTCAATCAGCTACTGATATAGGATCATATGATCCTATCATGTATATGCCTCAAACATCAAAATAGTAAATAACGAGCAATTCAACTTTTTCATTAATTTATTTTGATCATTTCGAATATCAAAGCATACATAATCATTAATGAATCTCAAATAAACGCTATCAGCATTTATGACTGTCGAATAGAAATATAGTATTAGATATTCATATGAAGTAGTGGGAGTGAATAATAAGGGTTGAGTACTTGTTCATTCTAGTCAAGTATTCGAAGAATTTCATTTATTCCAAGACTACGTTCACAAAGAAGCCTATGATTAAACAATAATAATAATAATAATAATAATAAACGCTTTTATTGATAGATACATAGGAACAAGGCAGAAAATAGAGATAATGGTTTGTACAGAAATGTGAATCTATCAAAATATAAATATAGGGAAGAATAAGACAGAAATGAAGTCTGATTTCAAATAAAAATACACAGAGTAGTTATGATGAATTTTAATATAGATAGAAAGAAAAAACACACACAAGGATCATCTGAATCTGAATGGCACAAAAAACTCATGAGAAAGCTGATAACATCGAAGACCTATGAATATGTATTTTTATGCAATTAGGAATTTTATGTTTCATCGAAATATATAAAAAGGAATGTGTTTATTTGTTAACATTATAACTAGTAAGCTTTGAACAGTAGTAGTAGTACTTTGTAAGAATTTCTTCAGGTGGATACTACAATATAGTAACTGAATATTCAAGAGATCACTAATAAATGCCATCCGACGAAGGCCAACGAGGAGGCTAAACACTTCTTCGTCAGGTTTGGAAGGAAAATGATAAGAAACTGAGTGAGATAACAATCATATAAATGTTGAGTCATCGACTAATGATTTTATCGGATTCTTCAAGATTGGCAACACGAACACTAATCCCAAAATTAATCAGAATGGTTCTTTATTTCGCCTCCTGATTTCATTGGCTTCTTGAAGCTTGGCTACACGAACACTTATTCTGAAATTAATCAGAGCTGTTCATTATTTCGCCATTTGGCTACACGAACACTAATCCCAGAATTGTCCAGGATGGTTCATTAATTCGCCTATTTCTTCGCCACTCACTCAATTTTCTACCAGTTATAAGGAAACGGGGATGAAGGGAATTCAACCATGACAACAATATACAAAATTAGATGATAGATACCGTACACAGAATCACTTCAAATGAAACTTGAAAAATAAGAAAGAAGAACAGATGAACCATCAATTGGAAACAAATCCAGTATATGAACACATGAAAACTGACCATTATTTGAAATATTTCGTGTCAGTCAATAGGTATTAGGTTTCGAAGGAGAAACAGGATTGAAAGTTTTCTATTATTTTTGCCTTTATCACTTTTCATTTCCTTACTTGAGAATTTCAATGAATAGAATATCTTCAATCTTATGAATAATTTCATTACATACAATAATGGGAACTGAGAACACGGGTGAGTAAAAGAATTTTTTTTCATTTCCTCTAAATATGAAAGTGATATTCTATTTCCCTTGCACAAATCATCGAATTTAGAAAGGAATATACTGTCTGTAAGTTCTTCGAGGAGGTGGTACATTCATTTTTCAGCTTTTGATGGGATTTTCTCTCCTCGTTTCTAAAAAATAGAGTAGAAGTTATTAAAAATTATTGCAATATATTTGTAGTAAGGACAGATTTAGGATCTGTCCCAAAATGTCACTGCGCTTGAAATTAAACCTTTAGATACCTAAAAGAGAAATTCTCTATTGGTCAGTGACACCTTGTTTTTGAAAAAATTTGGAAATACAAATATATTTAATAATAATAAAACCTCTACTTATCTTGGTGGACGTTTCGGGAACGAATCTGCTCCCGTTCTCAACACAATTGAAATATTTTTCTTCGTAAACTTTTTTCGATGTTTCCGATTTTGACACTGAAAAGTGACAATTTGGCAGACAGAGGAATTCTGGTTACAAGGTGTTTTCATTAATTGATATCGAATTTTCCATTTTCATATTCAAGTTTCAGAAGTGGATGCCAAGTTCTATCTATATCAACTGAACAAGAAGCAATATTATCCCAGTCATATGTGCATGCTCCATGAAAAGATGTAGTCCACATTGTGCCGTCATATTGGAATTGTCTTCCCTCTACCCAATCTGTTGGTTGCACACTTTGGCAGATAGTTGAATCGCTTCCCCAGCAATCTCCATTGGGTGGGCACAATTTCCCTATTTGACATCTCATTCTGCTTAACCATTGGCTAGCTTCTGCTTTATCAGGTTGTAAGTTTTTCGTTTCTATTAATTGAGGCTTTGTCCCCCAGTTTATATATGCCAGTGCTCTGTAATATCTTCTGTTCATCATATATAGGGTTATTGTTGGTCTGTACACAACTTTTGTCAAAGTTACATTTAGCATGTTCATGACTCGCATAACAGGAGTTTCCTTGACCACTTTTATATAATTTTTGCATCCCACTTTACATGGTTGAGATATTCCTAAATGGCTTATTTTTGATGCAGCTGTTGTTGAAAATGGTTAGCAAACTGTAAGGTAAGCGATTTCGCGTACCTATTTAGCTGTTTTAATATCTCATTATGTTACAATGGTATAGTATTTCATTCTCGAGGCCGTAGGGACTATTGGTTATTGCAACAACAATGTATAATTATCATTATCAGCCATATATCTTGACATTTACTAATTTTCGGGATTGTCTCTTCTTACTCATTTCAGGATATATATGTATTTAGCATAAAAGCTGACTTTTACTTTACAATTTCTGTTCGTTTTCTCAATACACCTAACCGTCAAGAATGTCCTTCATTAATGGCCAAAATGAAGACCATTCTCTCGGAAAGGGAGATGTAGTGCGGTCCGTATGTTTTCCATATTACGAAAGTATTAGAGTAAACAGGCCGACCGTAATACAGCTTGATCAGCGTTGATACACTTATATTGTTATTGTTGAATGAATTATCATTAGGTGACAATTGCGATCATTATTATCGATTTGAGCATGTAACGAGTAACAAGCAATATACGTGTCTGTATCCCGAAAGAGACAGTTTTATTTCCTGCTATCGTTGGACTCATCACAAAACCTCTCATTTCTACTAAGTATTGCATTTGATAGTCAGAACCTTCGAAAACATTCTCGAATTTATTCGGATGATTTTTGTCAGAAGAATTCAATAAATCAAATAATTAATCCTATTTTTCAATGCTTTCTATTGTTGCCATGGCTTCTGCAGGGAGAGCACCTAAACTCACATAAGTATTCATTCCACTGGCTACTGTGTTACTCAGAATCTGAGTGGCAAATTTGACTTTCATTATTTCAAAATTTGTAGGACATATATGTGAAGAAGTGAGTTTAGGTGCACATCTATAAGTTTGTTTCTTATCTTGTTGGAAAAACATGTCTATAAAGGACCATGATGTTTTTTTTCTCATCAAAATGAAGAACATTTTGCATCAAATTGTTTCTGGTGGCTTTGATCAAATGACATGTATCAAATAAATATAAAATATTCTTGTCGCCTACTTGAAATTCAGGATCATCAAGTGTGACACCAAGAATATTAGATAACTGAACGGAATTAGATCCCATATCACTCACAAGTGCATCCACATAGAAACCAGCTCTGAACAATCTTGATATACACAAATTTGCGCAGACGCGCTCTCAAGGATAAACATCGATCAATTAAGAGAAATTAACGAAACCGCGCATCAAGTCCTCGCGGTTACAAGAGCCGCGACTAGAAAGTTAGTCTCCGAAACTGGTTCCATACCACAAGTAGACAAATTTCCGAAAAATAATAATCAGTTAGATCGAATGAAAATATATGAATCATTCGCTGATTCAAATAATTTGAAAATACGCAATTTGAAATTTTTACTGAGACCATCATATCTAAGGATATCGATCGGTAATAAAAGACAAAGCGCGCACGAATCGATTCCAATCGTTGATGACAATTTTTCTTTAGGGAGAATATTGTCCACGCTAGAAAACTTAGCTGGCGAATATGGATACGATAAATTGAAATTAAGATTAGATGATGAAATTTTCAATAGGTGCACCGTTAACGAATTGAAAGAAACTGGCCAAAGAATTTTGAAAAAACTAATCGTAGTACTACATACACCACCAAAATTAGTTAGAGATAAAGAAAAACGTGACGAATTATTGAAAAAATATCATGACGATCCACTTTCAGGAGGACACTGCGGTCAGAAGCGACTTTTGAAAAAATTGAAAACTTCTTATAGATGGAAAAATATGTCAAGGGATGTATACAATTATGTTAAATTTTGCAGCAAGTGTCAGAAGAACAAGATCAAATTAGGTCATTCAGAACCTTCCACTATAACACCCACTCCTCAATCTGCTTTCGACATTGTTTGCATAGACACTATAGGACCTTTTCCTAAAAGTAACTCAGGAAGTGTATATGCTGTAACTCTACAATGCGAGCTGACTAAATACGTAGTGATAATTCCAATTCCAAACAAAGAAGCCAAAACAATAGCAAAAGCTATTTTTGAAAAATTTATATATATTTATAAAATCATCTACGGTATAATAAAAGAGATCAGAACAGACTTAGGAACTGAATATAAAAACCAAATTCTAGATAATCTGATGAAATTATTAGGAACAAATCACAAAATGTCAACTGCTTATCATAGTCAGAGCATTGGCGGGTGCGAAAGGAATCACAGAGTCCTAAATGAATATATACGTATGTATTCGCGAAAATCAGCAAAGGACGCGACACCTACAGTCAAAAATGTATACCATTACAATGGGGAAAACAAACCAAACTTCGATAAGAGTGTGTGTAATTTCTCAGTGTGTTTTTAATTATTTTTCAATAACTTAGGTGATTTTTTTCTATTAGAACATTCATTTAGACTCTTATAGGTCTCATAATGACCAGCAAATGCAAAAGGTATTGCTCTGTGCCGCAGTGCAATCAATACAAAGATAGGAGTACAACAATACATTTGTTCCCGAATGATGTGAAACTACGCAAAGTGTGGCAGAACATACTAAAAATCGGGAAACCTATCTCTAAATACATGTCTGTGTGTAGCAGGCACTTTTTAGAAACAGACTATAAAGGTAATTTCACCCATTTTGAATTGTGATGTTGATATAATAGGTTCTGAATTTGTTCATTCAAGGAAAGTGGAACCCTCATTCGAAAAAGAATCATTTGCGACCAGATGCCATACCATCACAAAATCTACCAGTTACATTTCATGATCATGAAAAACCTGTGATTGATCGATCTAAGAGAAAAAGACTGTGAGTACAAACCTCCGTACAAACCATTTATAAAATGCAATGATGCAATAGGTAATGAACTCATTTTTATTTTCAGTACTACAAAGAATTCTGACACAGCTTGCACTAGTATGGACATTTCAAACCATAGTAATTTCATTGAGATGGATCACTCATATGCTAGTACTTATAACGCTTCAACAGAACATATGAGGAGTGCAAATTCAGATAACTCCAGAATAATAGCTGAGGGATTATCTAGATCAACACAAGAGCTACTCCACTACCAGGAGCCAGAAAACAATATTGTAGAAATGATAGACAAAGAGACTCAGTGTAATATCACTTCATCATTCGAACAACTCTTAGATACAGAAAAGAAATGCATTTCCTTTACTGGTGTTGGCAATAATGTAATAGATACATGTGTAATATGTATCAATGAAATAATAACAGAAAACAAAGGCCAGTATATCCCAGAACTGAGAAAAAAAATCCTGCTTGTCTTGATAAAATTGAAGTTGAATATATCCTTTGCATGTTTAGCTGTCATGTTTGATGTCTCACCAAGTAGTTGTACAAGGTATTTTTATACTGTTTTGCATTTGTTGTCATTGGCATTGGAACCAGTTGTATATTGGCCTACCAAAGATGCTATTCTTGCTAATATGCCAAAGTGTTTTCACAGATACAAGAATACACGTGTCATTCTTGATTGCACTGAGATAAAAGTTCAGAAATGCAAATGTTTACAGTGTAGAATTAGAACATATTCGCATTACAAAGGAACTCATACATTCAAAATTTTAATTGGGGTTACACCTGCAGGAACCATTTCTTTCGTCAGCAAGGCCTTTGGAGGTCGAGCAACAGATAAGGCAATATTTTTGAAAGAAGATGTTCTTAGTAAGTGTGATCCCCATGATGCTATCATGGTGGATAAAGGGTTCATGATCGAAAATGAATGTGCTGAAAGCCATGTTAAGTTGATAAGACCACCATTTTTAAAGAAAAAAGAACAATTCTCAAAACAGGAAGCCGAGCAAACTGCTGACATAGCTAGAGCTAGAGTTCATGTTGAACGAGCTATACAGCGAATAAAATTGTTCAACATACTCAATGACCAAATTGAATGGTTCATAATCCCTCATATTAATGATGTTATCAATGTTATATGTGCATTAGTGAATTTATCACCACCAATCCTTTCAGAAAATAAATTTGAAGACTGTATTAATGAATGTGTCAGTGAAAATATAAGCCTCCTAGATTCCAATCTCACAGCATCTTAGGCAAAAAAGTTAATTTATTTTGTTATAAGTTTGAACAAATATATTGACTGTCTATATTATGTGTAAATATTATCTTTTTTCTTTTATTAAAATAATGTAGCTCATATAAGATTTTTTATTTCACTGCCTTGTAGAAAATCATTCCTTGATTTTTTTTACTATTGCCACTTGAATAATATGAGTCTCATTCATTGTTCAAATTTAAATTTATTCAAACAATATACATGTAACATATTTTTCAAGTACATTTCATTCACTTTTATTATCATTGATTTTGCAAATTCTTCCTCAAAATCAACATTTATTTTGCAAATAGAATTTGACGCTGATGAATAAATAATAAAATCAGTGTTTTTTAAATTCAGCAGGGCCATTCCAAACTGCACCTGACCATAATAAGGATGTTTTTTCTTCAGGAACCAGGTATTGCCTTTTTTTTCCAAATATACACATCCTTCCAATGTTTTCTCAGCATCGTTCTCCTTTCCTGGAAAAATTGAATGGAGATTAGAGTTTGGCCCATCAAGGGAATATGAAACTAATCATATTTTGTCAATGCTACTACTCATTCATAAACTAGGTGCTTACCAGAATAAGGGCATTTAATTTCTAGGAGTTTAGTTGGCTCTCCATTTTCCATTACCACACCATCAGGAGAATATGCAAACCATGGATACCTTTTACTTATAGCAAGGCCTACTTTTTGAACATGATAGAAAGGATAATTTTGTTCATATGCATTCAATGCATGTTGTTCGTAATGCTTCCCATATTTTCTAAATTTACTGGTGAATCCCTTGGGCCAAAAGTAATTCACAGCTTTTTCAGACCATTTTTCTTTTGAATAGGTGTACACTGAATATATTCTAGAACCTTAAAAAATATATTGATATATTTGAAATCACAGGGCATAAGGCTATATTTTGAATGACTTCTTTAACTGACCTGTTATTCTCAATTTTCTGAGATTATGCCACTCAGTGTTTGATTGATTCATTGTTGCAGCGTTCTGGACATCATCACTCTTGAGATTTTCCAGAATTTTTGTACAACAATCATTTTCAGTGGATACTTGCAGTTTCAAATTTTCCAAAACTGAATGCTGGGCATTTTCTAAAATGGCTTTTATGGAAACATTTATGTTGCAATCCAGGTTATCAAGTGTATCTAGCTTTCTGAAATATGTAAACATATGAAGTCACTCTATCCTTAATAACGAGTCAAAAACCAACCTGCTCTTGAGAGTAACAACATCTTCTCTGATCTTGTTGGTTTCACTGGAGGTTTTGCTTCTTTGCACAAATACATGTAGTGCTGATGATTCATTACCTGCAAAATCAATACCATTAAGTAATTATTCAGGAAAGTTAAATGAATATAATATTTACAATTTATAAAGTGCTCGAAATTCTTCCTCTTTATAGCTTCACTTGCTTGGTATGCAAAGACAACATTTCTTTCAGTTTTAAATTTTTCGGGGTGGTAGAAACTAGTTGTTGGCTCTGCTCCATATAATGTTTTAATACTCTCTTTCTCTTTGCCCCATGCTTGAGTGTAAGCTGTACAGCTAAATTCTTCCAGTTGTTCATGCCTAAAAATGTTTTTAAAGATTGAAAAGGGAAATACTTGAAATTATTAAAAGTGAGTGATTGAAAAATAAACGATTACAATAACTACTGATACTAGATAAATAGTGGTTTGGATGTATAATCACAATCTCAATATATATTGTTCAGTCTCACCTGTTTATAGATATCAGCACTGCAACTACATGCTTGCAAAATCCAGATTGTCCTGCTTTGCATGAACAAACACATTTCCAATTGTTGACTGGATTAGTCAAACATAAATTCACCTCATGAGGTTTAGATGTTAGAGCAGAAGTTTGTAAAACCAGTCCAAATATTTCAAGTTTCTCTACACATTTGACTTGACACAGTATAACATGTCCTGCTTTGAAGACCTGTTCGCCTTCCACCATCGGCCGATTTCTATCGCCAATATACGTGAAAATGTCCACCAAACTTATTTTAACTGACACCATTTTAAAAAAGTCACCTAGCTAGCTCCAAATTCGAAATACAAATGATTTAATTATCATTGGGTTATATGGAAATTATCAATGTTTTCCCCACCTCACTGACAGATTTGACACTTACTGCAGCGCCCTCTATCGTAATAATTTTCGCGAATATCAATGCAGAACGATCAGATTGGGACGAGTGGATGTGCTATTACACTTTTTGCTACAACACGACTCGAAGTTCGTACCAATGTAATTGGACCAGGTTTGTCAAGATAATAAGATTCTGAGTCTATATACACTATGGGCCTCCCATCCGAAGTAGTATGGACTTGGAAAACTTTTTTGACTATTTGGCACTCCCAGTCATATGTGCATGCTCCATGAAAAGATGTAGTCCACATTGTGCCGTCATATTGGAATTGTCTTCCCTCTACCCAATCTGTTGGTTGCACACTTTGGCAGATAGTTGAATCGCTTCCCCAGCAATCTCCATTGGGTGGGCACAATTTCCCTATTTGACATCTCATTCTGCTTAACCATTGGCTAGCTTCTGCTTTATCAGGTTGTAAGTTTTTCGTTTCTATTAATTGAGGCTTTGTCCCCCAGTTTATATATGCCAGTGCTCTGTAATATCTTCTGTTCATCATATATAGGGTTATTGTTGGTCTGTACACAACTTTTGTCAAAGTTACATTTAGCATGTTCATGACTCGCATAACAGGAGTTTCCTTGACCACTTTTATATAATTTTTGCATCCCACTTTACATGGTTGAGATATTCCTAAAAGGCTTATTTTTGATGCAGCTGTTGTTGAAAATGGTTAGCAAACTGTAAGGTAAGCGATTTCGCGTACCTATTTAGCTGTTTTAATATCTCATTATGTTACAATGGTATAGTATTTCATTCTCGAGGCCGTAGGGACTATTGGTTATTGCAACAACAATGTATAATTATCATTATCAGCCATATATCTTGACATTTACTAATTTTCGGGATTGTCTCTTCTTACTCATTTCAGGATATATATGTATTTGGCATAAAAGCTGACTTTTACTTTACAATTTCTGTTCGTTTTCTCAATACACCTAACCGTCAAGAATGTCCTTCATTAATGGCCAAAATGAAGACCATTCTCTCGGAAAGGGAGATGTAGTGCGGTCCGTATGTTTTCCATATTACGAAAGTATTAGAGTAAACAGGCCGACCGTAATACAGCTTGATCAGCGTTGATACACTTATATTGTTATTGTTGAATGAATTATCATTAGGTGACAATTGCGATCATTATCATCGATTTGAGCATGTAACGAGTAACAAGCAATATACGTGTCTGTATCCCGAAAGAGACAGTTTTATTTCCTGCTATCGTTGGACTCATCACAAAACCTCTCATTTCTACTAAGAATTGCATTTGATAGTCAGAACCTTCGAAAACATTCTCGAATTTATTCGGATGATTTTTGTCAGAAGAATTCAATAAATCAAATAATTAATCCTATTTTTCAATGCTTTCTATTGTTGCCATGGCTTCTGCAGGGAGAGCACCTAAACTCACATAAGTATTCATTCCACTGGCTACTGTGTTACTCAGAATCTGAGTGGCAAATTTGACTTTCATTATTTCAAAATTTGTAGGACATATATGTGAAGAAGTGAGTTTAGGTGCACATCTATAAGTTTGTTTCTTATCTTGTTGGAAAAACATGTCTATAAAGGACCATGATGTTTTTTTTCTCATCAAAATGAAGAACATTTTGCATCAAATTGTTTCTGGTGGCTTTGATCAAATGACATGTATCAAATAAATATAAAATATTCTTGTCGCCTACTTGAAATTCAGGATCATCAAGTGTGACACCAAGAATATTAGATAACTGAACGGAATTAGATCCCATATCACTCACAAGTGCATCCACATAGAAACCAGCTCTGAACAATCCTAATATACACAAATTTGCGCAGACGCGCTCTCAAGGATAAACATCGATCAATTAAGAGAAATTAACGAAACCGCGCATCAAGTCCTCGCGGTTACAAGAGCCGCGACTAGAAAGTTAGTCTCCGAAACTGGTTCCATACCACAAGTAGACAAATTTCCGAAAAATAATAATCAGTTAGATCGAATGAAAATATATGAATCATTCGCTGATTCAAATAATTTGAAAATACGCAATTTGAAATTTTTACTGAGACCATCATATCTAAGAATATCGATCGGTAATAATAGACAAAGCGCGCACGAATCGATTCCAATCGTTGATGACAATTTTTCTTTAGGGAGAATATTGTCCACGCTAGAAAACTTAGCTGGCGAATATGGATACGATAAATTGAAATTAAGATTAGATGATGAAATTTTCAATAGGTGCACCGTTAACGAATTGAAAGAAACTGGCCAAAGAATTTTGAAAAAACTAATCGTAGTACTACATACACCACCAAAATTAGTTAGAGATAAAGAAAAACGTGACGAATTATTGAAAAAATATCATGACGATCCACTTTCAGGAGGACACTGCGGTCAGAAGCGACTTTTGAAAAAATTGAAAGCTTCTTATAGATGGAAAAATATGTCAAGGTATGTATACAATTATGTTAAATTTTGCAGCAAGTGTCAGAAGAACAAGATCAAATTAGGTCATTCAGAACCTTCCACTATAACACCCACTCCTCAATCTGCTTTCGACATTGTTTGCATAGACACTATAGGACCTTTTCCTAAAAGTAACTCAGGAAGTGTATATGCTGTAACTCTACAATGCGAGCTGACTAAATACGTAGTGATAATTCCAATTCCAAACAAAGAAGCCAAAACAATAGCAAAAGCTATTTTTGAAAAATTTATAATCATCTACGGTATAATAAAAGAGATCAGAACAGACTTAGGAACTGAATATAAAAACCAAATTCTAGATAATCTGATGAAATTATTAGGAACAAATCACAAAATGTCAACTGCTTATCATAGTCAGAGCATTGGCGGGTGCGAAAGGAATCACAGAGTTCTAAATGAATATATACGTATGTATATCAATGCAGAACGATCAGATTGGGACGAGTGGATGTGCTATTACACTTTTTGCTACAACACGACTCCAAGTTCGTACCAATGTAATTGGACCAGGTTTGTCAAGATAATAAGATTCTGAGTCTATATACACTATGGGCCTCCCATCCGAAGTAGTATGGACTTGGAAAACTTTTTTGACTATTTGGCACTCCCAGTCATATGTGCATGCTCCATGAAAAGATGTAGTCCACATTGTGCCGTCATATTGGAATTGTCTTCCCTCTACCCAATCTGTTGGTTGCACACTTTGGCAGATAGTTGAATCGCTTCCCCAGCAATCTCCATTGGGTGGGCACAATTTCCCTATTTGACATCTCATTCTGCTTAACCATTGGCTAGCTTCTGCTTTATCAGGTTGTAAGTTTTTCGTTTCTATTAATTGAGGCTTTGTCCCCCAGTTTATATATGCCAGTGCTCTGTAATATCTTCTGTTCATCATATATAGGGTTATTGTTGGTCTGTACACAACTTTTGTCAAAGTTACATTTAGCATGTTCATGACTCGCATAACAGGAGTTTCCTTGACCACTTTTATATAATTTTTGCATCCCACTTTACATGGTTGAGATATTCCTAAAAGGCTTATTTTTGATGCAGCTGTTGTTGAAAATGGTTAGCAAACTGTAAGGTAAGCGATTTCGCGTACCTATTTAGCTGTTTTAATATCTCATTATGTTACAATGGTATAGTATTTCATTCTCGAGGCCGTAGGGACTATTGGTTATTGCAACAACAATGTATAATTATCATTATCAGCCATATATCTTGACATTTACTAATTTTCGGGATTGTCTCTTCTTACTCATTTCAGGATATATATGTATTTAGCATAAAAGCTGACTTTTACTTTACAATTTCTGTTCGTTTTCTCAATACACCTAACCGTCAAGAATGTCCTTCATTAATGGCCAAAATGAAGACCATTCTCTCGGAATGGGAGATGTAGTGCGGTCCGTATGTTTTCCATATTACGAAAGTATTAGAGTAAACAGGCCGACCGTAATACAGCTTGATCATCGTTGATACACTTATATTGTTATTGTTGAATGAATTATCATTAGGTGACAATTGCGATCATTATTATCGATTTGAGCATGTAACGAGTAACAAGCAATATACGTGTCTGTATCCCGAAAGAGACAGTTTTATTTCCTGCTATCGTTGGACTCATCACAAAACCTCTCATTTCTACTAAGTATTGCATTTGATAGTCAGAACCTTCGAAAACATTCTCGAATTTATTCGGATGATTTTTGTCAGAAGAATTCAATAAATCGAATAATTAATCCTATTTTTCAATGCTTTCTATTGTTGCCATAGCTTCTGCAGGGAGAGCACCTAAACTCACATAAGTATTCATTCCACTGGCTACTGTGTTACTCAGAATCTGAGTGGCAAATTTGACTTTCATTATTTCAAAATTTGTAGGACATATATGTGAAGAAGTGAGTTTAGGTGCACATCTATAAGTTTGTTTCTTATCTTGTTGGAAAAACATGTCTATAAAGGACCATGATGTTTTTTTTCTCATCAAAATGAAGAACATTTTGCATCAAATTGTTTCTGGTGGCTTTGATCAAATGACATGTATCAAATAAATATAAAATATTCTTGTCGCCTACTTGAAATTCAGGATCATCAAGTGTGACACCAAGAATATTAGATAACTGAACGGAATTAGATCCCATATCACTCACAAGTGCATCCACATAGAAACCAGCTCTGAACAATCTTAATATACACAAATTTGCGCAGACGCGCTCTCAAGGATAAACATCGATCAATTAAGAGAAATTAACGAAACCGCGCATCAAGTCCTCGCGGTTACAAGAGCCGCGACTAGAAAGTTAGTCTCCGAAACTGGTTCCATACCACAAGTAGACAAATTTCCGAAAAATAATAATCAGTTAGATCGAATGAAAATATATGAATCATTCGCTGATTCAAATAATTTGAAAATACGCAATTTGAAATTTTTACTGAGACCATCATATCTAAGGATATCGATCGGTAATAAAAGACAAAGCGCGCACGAATCGATTCCAATCGTTGATGACAATTTTTCTTTAGGGAGAATATTGTCCACGCTAGAAAACTTAGCTGGCGAATATGGATACGATAAATTGAAATTAAGATTAGATGATGAAATTTTCAATAGGTGCACCGTTAACGAATTGAAAGAAACTGGCCAAAGAATTTTGAAAAAACTAATCGTAGTACTACATACACCACCAAAATTAGTTAGAGATAAAGAAAAACGTGACGAATTATTGAAAAAATATCATGACGATCCACTTTCAGGAGGACACTGCGGTCAGAAGCGACTTTTGAAAAAATTGAAAGCTTCTTATAGATGGAAAAATATGTCAAGGGATGTATACAATTATGTTAAATTTTGCAGCAAGTGTCAGAAGAACAAGATCAAATTAGGTCATTCAGAACCTTCCACTATAACACCCACTCCTCAATCTGCTTTCGACATTGTTTGCATAGACACTATAGGACCTTTTCCTAAAAGTAACTCAGGAAGTGTATATGCTGTAACTCTACAATGCGAGCTGACTAAATACGTAGTGATAATTCCAATTCCAAACAAAGAAGCCAAAACAATAGCAAAAGCTATTTTTGAAAAATTTATAATCATCTACGGTATAATAAAAGAGATCAGAACAGACTTAGGAACTGAATATAAAAACCAAATTCTAGATAATCTGATGAAATTATTAGGAACAAATCACAAAATGTCAACTGCTTATCATAGTCAGAGCATTGGCGGGTGCGAAAGGAATCACAGAGTTCTAAATGAATATATACGTATGTATATCAATGCAGAACGATCAGATTGGGACGAGTGGATGTGCTATTACACTTTTTGCTACAACACGACTCCAAGTTCGTACCAATGTAATTGGACCAGGTTTGTCAAGATAATAAGATTCTGAGTCTATATACACTATGGGCCTCCCATCCGAAGTAGTATGGACTTGGAAAACTTTTTTGACTATTTGGCACTCCCAGTCATATGTGCATGCTCCATGAAAAGATGTAGTCCACATTGTGCCGTCATATTGGAATTGTCTTCCCTCTACCCAATCTGTTGGTTGCACACTTTGGCAGATAGTTGAATCGCTTCCCCAGCAATCTCCATTGGGTGGGCACAATTTCCCTATTTGACATCTCATTCTGCTTAACCATTGGCTAGCTTCTGCTTTATCAGGTTGTAAGTTTTTCGTTTCTATTAATTGAGGCTTTGTCCCCCAGTTTATATATGCCAGTGCTCTGTAATATCTTCTGTTCATCATATATAGGGTTATTGTTGGTCTGTACACAACTTTTGTCAAAGTTACATTTAGCATGTTCATGACTCGCATAACAGGAGTTTCCTTGACCACTTTTATATAATTTTTGCATCCCACTTTACATGGTTGAGATATTCCTAAATGGCTTATTTTTGATGCAGCTGTTGTTGAAAATGGTTAGCAAACTGTAAGGTAAGCGATTTCGCGTACCTATTTAGCTGTTTTAATATCTCATTATGTTACAATGGTATAGTATTTCATTCTCGAGGCCGTAGGGACTATTGGTTATTGCAACAACAATGTATAATTATCATTATCAGCCATATATCTTGACATTTACTAATTTTCGGGATTGTCTCTTCTTACTCATTTCAGGATATATATGTATTTAGCATAAAAGCTGACTTTTACTTTACAATTTCTGTTCGTTTTCTCAATACACCTAACCGTCAAGAATGTCCTTCATTAATGGCCAAAATGAAGACCATTCTCTCGGAATGGGAGATGTAGTGCGGTCCGTATGTTTTCCATATTACGAAAGTATTAGAGTAAACAGGCCGACCGTAATACAGCTTGATCATCGTTGATACACTTATATTGTTATTGTTGAATGAATTATCATTAGGTGACAATTGCGATCATTATTATCGATTTGAGCATGTAACGAGTAACAAGCAATATACGTGTCTGTATCCCGAAAGAGACAGTTTTATTTCCTGCTATCGTTGGACTCATCACAAAACCTCTCATTTCTACTAAGTATTGCATTTGATAGTCAGAACCTTCGAAAACATTCTCGAATTTATTCGGATGATTTTTGTCAGAAGAATTCAATAAATCGAATAATTAATCCTATTTTTCAATGCTTTCTATTGTTGCCATAGCTTCTGCAGGGAGAGCACCTAAACTCACATAAGTATTCATTCCACTGGCTACTGTGTTACTCAGAATCTGAGTGGCAAATTTGACTTTCATTATTTCAAAATTTGTAGGACATATATGTGAAGAAGTGAGTTTAGGTGCACATCTATAAGTTTGTTTCTTATCTTGTTGGAAAAACATGTCTATAAAGGACCATGATGTTTTTTTTCTCATCAAAATGAAGAACATTTTGCATCAAATTGTTTCTGGTGGCTTTGATCAAATGACATGTATCAAATAAATATAAAATATTCTTGTCGCCTACTTGAAATTCAGGATCATCAAGTGTGACACCAAGAATATTAGATAACTGAACGGAATTAGATCCCATATCACTCACAAGTGCATCCACATAGAAACCAGCTCTGAACAATCTTAATATACACAAATTTGCGCAGACGCGCTCTCAAGGATAAACATCGATCAATTAAGAGAAATTAACGAAACCGCGCATCAAGTCCTCGCGGTTACAAGAGCCGCGACTAGAAAGTTAGTCTCCGAAACTGGTTCCATACCACAAGTAGACAAATTTCCGAAAAATAATAATCAGTTAGATCGAATGAAAATATATGAATCATTCGCTGATTCAAATAATTTGAAAATACGCAATTTGAAATTTTCACTGATACCATCATATCTAAGGATATCGATCGGTAATAAAAGACAAAGCGCGCACGAATCGATTCCAATCGTTGATGACAATTTTTCTTTAGGGAGAATATTGTCCACGCTAGAAAACTTAGCTGGCGAATATGGATACGATAAATTGAAATTAAGATTAGATGATGAAATTTTCAATAGGTGCACCGTTAACGAATTGAAAGAAACTGGCCAAAGAATTTTGAAAAAACTAATCGTAGTACTACATACACCACCAAAATTAGTTAGAGATAAAGAAAAACGTGACGAATTATTGAAAAAATATCATGACGATCCACTTTCAGGAGGACACTGCGGTCAGAAGCGACTTTTGAAAAAATTGAAAACTTCTTATAGATGGAAAAATATGTCAAGGGATGTATACAATTATGTTAAATTTTGCAGCAAGTGTCAGAAGAACAAGATCAAATTAGGTCATTCAGAACCTTCCACTATAACACCCACTCCTCAATCTGCTTTCGACATTGTTTGCATAGACACTATAGGACCTTTTCCTAAAAGTAACTCAGGAAGTGTATATGCTGTAACTCTACAATGCGAGCTGACTAAATACGTAGTGATAATTCCAATTCCAAACAAAGAAGCCAAAACAATAGCAAAAGCTATTTTTGAAAAATTTATATATATTTATAAAATCATCTACGGTATAATAAAAGAGATCAGAACAGACTTAGGAACTGAATATAAAAACCAAATTCTAGATAATCTGATGAAATTATTAGGAACAAATCACAAAATGTCAACTGCTTATCATAGTCAGAGCATTGGCGGGTGCGAAAGGAATCACAGAGTCCTAAATGAATATATACGTATGTATTCGCGAAAATCAGCAAAGGACGCGACACCTACAGTCAAAAATGTATACCATTACAATGGGGAAAACAAACCAAACTTCGATAAGAGTGTGTGTAATTTCTCAGTGTGTTTTTAATTATTTTTCAATAACTTAGGTGATTTTTTTCTATTAGAACATTCATTTAGACTCTTATAGGTCTCATAATGACCAGCAAATGCAAAAGGTAATTGCTCTGTGCCGCAGTGCAATCAATACAAAGATAGGAGTACAACAATACATTTGTTCCCGAATGATGTGAAACTACGCAAAGTGTGGCAGAACATACTAAAAATCGGGAAACCTATCTCTAAATACATGTCTGTGTGTAGCAGGCACTTTTTAGAAACAGACTATAAAGGTAATTTCACCCATTTTGAATTGTGATGTTGATATAATAGGTTCTGAATTTGTTCATTCAAGGAAAGTGGAACCCTCATTCGAAAAAGAATCATTTGCGACCAGATGCCATACCATCACAAAATCTACCAGTTACATTTCATGATCATGAAAAACCTGTGATTGATCGATCTAAGAGAAAAAGACTGTGAGTACAAACCTCCGTACAAACCATTTATAAAATGCAATGATGCAATAGGTAATGAACTCATTTTTATTTTCAGTACTACAAAGAATTCTGACACAGCTTGCACTAGTATGGACATTTCAAACCATAGTAATTTCATTGAGATGGATCACTCATATGCTAGTACTTATAACGCTTCAACAGAACATATGAGGAGTGCAAATTCAGATAACTCCAGAATAATAGCTGAGGGATTATCTAGATCAACACAAGAGCTACTCCACTACCAGGAGCCAGAAAACAATATTGTAGAAATGATAGACAAAGAGACTCAGTGTAATATCACTTCATCATTCGAACAACTCTTAGATACAGAAAAGAAATGCATTTCCTTTACTGGTGTTGGCAATAATGTAATAGATACATGTGTAATATGTATCAATGAAATAATAACAGAAAACAAAGGCCAGTATATCCCAGAACTGAGAAAAAAAATCCTGCTTGTCTTGATAAAATTGAAGTTGAATATATCCTTTGCATGTTTAGCTGTCATGTTTGATGTCTCACCAAGTAGTTGTACAAGGTATTTTTATACTGTTTTGCATTTGTTGTCATTGGCATTGGAACCAGTTGTATATTGGCCTACCAAAGATGCTATTCTTGCTAATATGCCAAAGTGTTTCCACAGATACAAGAATACACGTGTCATTCTTGATTGCACTGAGATAAAAGTTCAGAAATGCAAATGTTTACAGTGTAGAATTAGAACATATTCGCATTACAAAGGAACTCATACATTCAAAATTTTAATTGGGGTTACACCTGCAGGAACCATTTCTTTCGTCAGCAAGGCCTTTGGAGGTCGAGCAACAGATAAGGCAATATTTTTGAAAGAAGATGTTCTTAGTAAGTGTGATCCCCATGATGCTATCATGGTGGATAAAGGGTTCATGATCGAAAATGAATGTGCTGAAAGCCATGTTAAGTTGATAAGACCACCATTTTTAAAGAAAAAAGAACAATTCTCAAAACAGGAAGCCGAGCAAACTGCTGACATAGCTAGAGCTAGAGTTCATGTTGAACGAGCTATACAGCGAATAAAATTGTTCAACATACTCAATGACCAAATTGAATGGTTCATAATCCCTCATATTAATGATGTTATCAATGTTATATGTGCATTAGTGAATTTATCACCACCAATCCTTTCAGAAAATAAATTTGAAGACTGTATTAATGAATGTGTCAGTGAAAATATAAGCCTCCTAGATTCCAATCTCACAGCATCTTAGGCAAAAAAGTTAATTTATTTTGTTATAAGTTTGAACAAATATATTGACTGTCTATATTATGTGTAAATATTATCTTTTTTCTTTTATTAAAATAATGTAGCTCATATAAGATTTTTTATATCACTGCCTTGTAGAAAATCATTCCTTGATTTTTTTTACTATTGCCACTTGAATAATATGAGTCTCATTCATTGTTCAAATTTAAATTTATTCAAACAATATACATGTAACATATTTTTCAAGTACATTTCATTCACTTTTATTATCATTGATTTTGCAAATTCTTCCTCAAAATCAACATTTATTTTGCAAATAGAATTTGACGCTGATGAATAAATAATAAAATCAGTGTTTTTTAAATTCAGCAGGGCCATTCCAAACTGCACCTGACCATAATAAGGATGTTTTTTCTTCAGGAACCAGGTATTGCCTTTTTTTTCCAAATATACACATCCTTCCAATGTTTTCTCAGCATCGTTCTCCTTTCCTGGAAAAATTGAATGGAGATTAGAGTTTGGCCCATCAAGGGAATATGAAACTAATCATATTTTGTCAATGCTACTACTCATTCATAAACTAGGTGCTTACCAGAATAAGGGCATTTAATTTCTAGGAGTTTAGTTGGCTCTCCATTTTCCATTACCACACCATCAGGAGAATATGCAAACCATGGATACCTTTTACTTATAGCAAGGCCTACTTTTTGAACATGATAGAAAGGATAATTTTGTTCATATGCATTCAATGCATGTTGTTCGTAATGCTTCCCATATTTTCTAAATTTACTGGTGAATCCCTTGGGCCAAAAGTAATTCACAGCTTTTTCAGACCATTTTTCTTTTGAATAGGTGTACACTGAATATATTCTAGAACCTTAAAAAATATATTGATATATTTGAAATCACAGGGCATAAGGCTATATTTTGAATGACTTCTTTAACTGACCTGTTATTCTCAATTTTCTGAGATTATGCCACTCAGTGTTTGATTGATTCATTGTTGCAGCGTTCTGGACATCATCACTCTTGAGATTTTCCAGAATTTTTGTACAACAATCATTTTCAGTGGATACTTGCAGTTTCAAATTTTCCAAAACTGAATGCTGGGCATTTTCTAAAATGGCTTTTATGGAAACATTTATGTTGCAATCCAGGTTATCAAGTGTATCTAGCTTTCTGAAATATGTAAACATATGAAGTCACTCTATCCTTAATAACGAGTCAAAAACCAACCTGCTCTTGAGAGTAACAACATCTTCTCTGATCTTGTTGGTTTCACTGGAGGTTTTGCTTCTTTGCACAAATACATGTAGTGCTGATGATTCATTACCTGCAAAATCAATACCATTAAGTAATTATTCAGGAAAGTTAAATGAATATAATATTTACAATTTATAAAGTGCTCGAAATTCTTCCTCTTTATAGCTTCACTTGCTTGGTATGCAAAGACAACATTTCTTTCAGTTTTAAATTTTTCGGGGTGGTAGAAACTAGTTGTTGGCTCTGCTCCATATAATGTTTTAATACTCTCTTTCTCTTTGCCCCATGCTTGAGTGTAAGCTGTACAGCTAAATTCTTCCAGTTGTTCATGCCTAAAAATGTTTTTAAAGATTGAAAAGGGAAATACTTGAAATTATTAAAAGTGAGTGATTGAAAAATAAACGATTACAATAACTACTGATACTAGATAAATAGTGGTTTGGATGTATAATCACAATCTCAATATATATTGTTCAGTCTCACCTGTTTATAGATATCAGCACTGCAACTACATGCTTGCAAAATCCAGATTGTCCTGCTTTGCATGAACAAACACATTTCCAATTGTTGACTGGATTAGTCAAACATAAATTCACCTCATGAGGTTTAGATGTTAGAGCAGAAGTTTGTAAAACCAGTCCAAATATTTCAAGTTTCTCTACACATTTGACTTGACACAGTATAACATGTCCTGCTTTGAAGACCTGTTCGCCTTCCACCATCGGCCGATTTCTATCGCCAATATACGTGAAAATGTCCACCAAACTTATTTTAACTGACACCATTTTAAAAAAGTCACCTAGCTAGCTCCAAATTCGAAATACAAATGATTTAATTATCATTGGGTTATATGGAAATTATCAATGTTTTCCCCACCTCACTGACAGATTTGACACTTACTGCAGCGCCCTCTATCGTAATAATTTTCGCGAATATCAATGCAGAACGATCAGATTGGGACGAGTGGATGTGCTATTACACTTTTTGCTACAACACGACTCGAAGTTCGTACCAATGTAATTGGACCAGGTTTGTCAAGATAATAAGATTCTGAGTCTATATACACTATGGGCCTCCCATCCGAAGTAGTATGGACTTGGAAAACTTTTTTGACTATTTGGCACTCCCAGTCATATGTGCATGCTCCATGAAAAGATGTAGTCCACATTGTGCCGTCATATTGGAATTGTCTTCCCTCTACCCAATCTGTTGGTTGCACACTTTGGCAGATAGTTGAATCGCTTCCCCAGCAATCTCCATTGGGTGGGCACAATTTCCCTATTTGACATCTCATTCTGCTTAACCATTGGCTAGCTTCTGCTTTATCAGGTTGTAAGTTTTTCGTTTCTATTAATTGAGGCTTTGTCCCCCAGTTTATATATGCCAGTGCTCTGTAATATCTTCTGTTCATCATATATAGGGTTATTGTTGGTCTGTACACAACTTTTGTCAAAGTTACATTTAGCATGTTCATGACTCGCATAACAGGAGTTTCCTTGACCACTTTTATATAATTTTTGCATCCCACTTTACATGGTTGAGATATTCCTAAAAGGCTTATTTTTGATGCAGCTGTTGTTGAAAATGGTTAGCAAACTGTAAGGTAAGCGATTTCGCGTACCTATTTAGCTGTTTTAATATCTCATTATGTTACAATGGTATAGTATTTCATTCTCGAGGCCGTAGGGACTATTGGTTATTGCAACAACAATGTATAATTATCATTATCAGCCATATATCTTGACATTTACTAATTTTCGGGATTGTCTCTTCTTACTCATTTCAGGATATATATGTATTTGGCATAAAAGCTGACTTTTACTTTACAATTTCTGTTCGTTTTCTCAATACACCTAACCGTCAAGAATGTCCTTCATTAATGGCCAAAATGAAGACCATTCTCTCGGAAAGGGAGATGTAGTGCGGTCCGTATGTTTTCCATATTACGAAAGTATTAGAGTAAACAGGCCGACCGTAATACAGCTTGATCAGCGTTGATACACTTATATTGTTATTGTTGAATGAATTATCATTAGGTGACAATTGCGATCATTATCATCGATTTGAGCATGTAACGAGTAACAAGCAATATACGTGTCTGTATCCCGAAAGAGACAGTTTTATTTCCTGCTATCGTTGGACTCATCACAAAACCTCTCATTTCTACTAAGAATTGCATTTGATAGTCAGAACCTTCGAAAACATTCTCGAATTTATTCGGATGATTTTTGTCAGAAGAATTCAATAAATCAAATAATTAATCCTATTTTTCAATGCTTTCTATTGTTGCCATGGCTTCTGCAGGGAGAGCACCTAAACTCACATAAGTATTCATTCCACTGGCTACTGTGTTACTCAGAATCTGAGTGGCAAATTTGACTTTCATTATTTCAAAATTTGTAGGACATATATGTGAAGAAGTGAGTTTAGGTGCACATCTATAAGTTTGTTTCTTATCTTGTTGGAAAAACATGTCTATAAAGGACCATGATGTTTTTTTTCTCATCAAAATGAAGAACATTTTGCATCAAATTGTTTCTGGTGGCTTTGATCAAATGACATGTATCAAATAAATATAAAATATTCTTGTCGCCTACTTGAAATTCAGGATCATCAAGTGTGACACCAAGAATATTAGATAACTGAACGGAATTAGATCCCATATCACTCACAAGTGCATCCACATAGAAACCAGCTCTGAACAATCCTAATATACACAAATTTGCGCAGACGCGCTCTCAAGGATAAACATCGATCAATTAAGAGAAATTAACGAAACCGCGCATCAAGTCCTCGCGGTTACAAGAGCCGCGACTAGAAAGTTAGTCTCCGAAACTGGTTCCATACCACAAGTAGACAAATTTCCGAAAAATAATAATCAGTTAGATCGAATGAAAATATATGAATCATTCGCTGATTCAAATAATTTGAAAATACGCAATTTGAAATTTTTACTGAGACCATCATATCTAAGAATATCGATCGGTAATAATAGACAAAGCGCGCACGAATCGATTCCAATCGTTGATGACAATTTTTCTTTAGGGAGAATATTGTCCACGCTAGAAAACTTAGCTGGCGAATATGGATACGATAAATTGAAATTAAGATTAGATGATGAAATTTTCAATAGGTGCACCGTTAACGAATTGAAAGAAACTGGCCAAAGAATTTTGAAAAAACTAATCGTAGTACTACATACACCACCAAAATTAGTTAGAGATAAAGAAAAACGTGACGAATTATTGAAAAAATATCATGACGATCCACTTTCAGGAGGACACTGCGGTCAGAAGCGACTTTTGAAAAAATTGAAAGCTTCTTATAGATGGAAAAATATGTCAAGGTATGTATACAATTATGTTAAATTTTGCAGCAAGTGTCAGAAGAACAAGATCAAATTAGGTCATTCAGAACCTTCCACTATAACACCCACTCCTCAATCTGCTTTCGACATTGTTTGCATAGACACTATAGGACCTTTTCCTAAAAGTAACTCAGGAAGTGTATATGCTGTAACTCTACAATGCGAGCTGACTAAATACGTAGTGATAATTCCAATTCCAAACAAAGAAGCCAAAACAATAGCAAAAGCTATTTTTGAAAAATTTATAATCATCTACGGTATAATAAAAGAGATCAGAACAGACTTAGGAACTGAATATAAAAACCAAATTCTAGATAATCTGATGAAATTATTAGGAACAAATCACAAAATGTCAACTGCTTATCATAGTCAGAGCATTGGCGGGTGCGAAAGGAATCACAGAGTTCTAAATGAATATATACGTATGTATATCAATGCAGAACGATCAGATTGGGACGAGTGGATGTGCTATTACACTTTTTGCTACAACACGACTCCAAGTTCGTACCAATGTAATTGGACCAGGTTTGTCAAGATAATAAGATTCTGAGTCTATATACACTATGGGCCTCCCATCCGAAGTAGTATGGACTTGGAAAACTTTTTTGACTATTTGGCACTCCCAGTCATATGTGCATGCTCCATGAAAAGATGTAGTCCACATTGTGCCGTCATATTGGAATTGTCTTCCCTCTACCCAATCTGTTGGTTGCACACTTTGGCAGATAGTTGAATCGCTTCCCCAGCAATCTCCATTGGGTGGGCACAATTTCCCTATTTGACATCTCATTCTGCTTAACCATTGGCTAGCTTCTGCTTTATCAGGTTGTAAGTTTTTCGTTTCTATTAATTGAGGCTTTGTCCCCCAGTTTATATATGCCAGTGCTCTGTAATATCTTCTGTTCATCATATATAGGGTTATTGTTGGTCTGTACACAACTTTTGTCAAAGTTACATTTAGCATGTTCATGACTCGCATAACAGGAGTTTCCTTGACCACTTTTATATAATTTTTGCATCCCACTTTACATGGTTGAGATATTCCTAAAAGGCTTATTTTTGATGCAGCTGTTGTTGAAAATGGTTAGCAAACTGTAAGGTAAGCGATTTCGCGTACCTATTTAGCTGTTTTAATATCTCATTATGTTACAATGGTATAGTATTTCATTCTCGAGGCCGTAGGGACTATTGGTTATTGCAACAACAATGTATAATTATCATTATCAGCCATATATCTTGACATTTACTAATTTTCGGGATTGTCTCTTCTTACTCATTTCAGGATATATATGTATTTAGCATAAAAGCTGACTTTTACTTTACAATTTCTGTTCGTTTTCTCAATACACCTAACCGTCAAGAATGTCCTTCATTAATGGCCAAAATGAAGACCATTCTCTCGGAATGGGAGATGTAGTGCGGTCCGTATGTTTTCCATATTACGAAAGTATTAGAGTAAACAGGCCGACCGTAATACAGCTTGATCATCGTTGATACACTTATATTGTTATTGTTGAATGAATTATCATTAGGTGACAATTGCGATCATTATTATCGATTTGAGCATGTAACGAGTAACAAGCAATATACGTGTCTGTATCCCGAAAGAGACAGTTTTATTTCCTGCTATCGTTGGACTCATCACAAAACCTCTCATTTCTACTAAGTATTGCATTTGATAGTCAGAACCTTCGAAAACATTCTCGAATTTATTCGGATGATTTTTGTCAGAAGAATTCAATAAATCGAATAATTAATCCTATTTTTCAATGCTTTCTATTGTTGCCATAGCTTCTGCAGGGAGAGCACCTAAACTCACATAAGTATTCATTCCACTGGCTACTGTGTTACTCAGAATCTGAGTGGCAAATTTGACTTTCATTATTTCAAAATTTGTAGGACATATATGTGAAGAAGTGAGTTTAGGTGCACATCTATAAGTTTGTTTCTTATCTTGTTGGAAAAACATGTCTATAAAGGACCATGATGTTTTTTTTCTCATCAAAATGAAGAACATTTTGCATCAAATTGTTTCTGGTGGCTTTGATCAAATGACATGTATCAAATAAATATAAAATATTCTTGTCGCCTACTTGAAATTCAGGATCATCAAGTGTGACACCAAGAATATTAGATAACTGAACGGAATTAGATCCCATATCACTCACAAGTGCATCCACATAGAAACCAGCTCTGAACAATCCTAATATACACAAATTTGCGCAGACGCGCTCTCAAGGATAAACATCGATCAATTAAGAGAAATTAACGAAACCGCGCATCAAGTCCTCGCGGTTACAAGAGCCGCGACTAGAAAGTTAGTCTCCGAAACTGGTTCCATACCACAAGTAGACAAATTTCCGAAAAATAATAATCAGTTAGATCGAATGAAAATATATGAATCATTCGCTGATTCAAATAATTTGAAAATACGCAATTTGAAATTTTTACTGAGACCATCATATCTAAGGATATCGATCGGTAATAAAAGACAAAGCGCGCACGAATCGATTCCAATCGTTGATGACAATTTTTCTTTAGGGAGAATATTGTCCACGCTAGAAAACTTAGCTGGCGAATATGGATACGATAAATTGAAATTAAGATTAGATGATGAAATTTTCAATAGGTGCACCGTTAACGAATTGAAAGAAACTGGCCAAAGAATTTTGAAAAAACTAATCGTAGTACTACATACACCACCAAAATTAGTTAGAGATAAAGAAAAACGTGACGAATTATTGAAAAAATATCATGACGATCCACTTTCAGGAGGACACTGCGGTCAGAAGCGACTTTTGAAAAAATTGAAAGCTTCTTATAGATGGAAAAATATGTCAAGGTATGTATACAATTATGTTAAATTTTGCAGCAAGTGTCAGAAGAACAAGATCAAATTAGGTCATTCAGAACCTTCCACTATAACACCCACTCCTCAATCTGCTTTCGACATTGTTTGCATAGACACTATAGGACCTTTTCCTAAAAGTAACTCAGGAAGTGTATATGCTGTAACTCTACAATGCGAGCTGACTAAATACGTAGTGATAATTCCAATTCCAAACAAAGAAGCCAAAACAATAGCAAAAGCTATTTTTGAAAAATTTATAATCATCTACGGTATAATAAAAGAGATCAGAACAGACTTAGGAACTGAATATAAAAACCAAATTCTAGATAATCTGATGAAATTATTAGGAACAAATCACAAAATGTCAACTGCTTATCATAGTCAGAGCATTGGCGGGTGCGAAAGGAATCACAGAGTTCTAAATGAATATATACGTATGTATATCAATGCAGAACGATCAGATTGGGACGAGTGGATGTGCTATTACACTTTTTGCTACAACACGACTCCAAGTTCGTACCAATGTAATTGGACCAGGTTTGTCAAGATAATAAGATTCTGAGTCTATATACACTATGGGCCTCCCATCCGAAGTAGTATGGACTTGGAAAACTTTTTTGACTATTTGGCACTCCCAGTCATATGTGCATGCTCCATGAAAAGATGTAGTCCACATTGTGCCGTCATATTGGAATTGTCTTCCCTCTACCCAATCTGTTGGTTGCACACTTTGGCAGATAGTTGAATCGCTTCCCCAGCAATCTCCATTGGGTGGGCACAATTTCCCTATTTGACATCTCATTCTGCTTAACCATTGGCTAGCTTCTGCTTTATCAGGTTGTAAGTTTTTCGTTTCTATTAATTGAGGCTTTGTCCCCCAGTTTATATATGCCAGTGCTCTGTAATATCTTCTGTTCATCATATATAGGGTTATTGTTGGTCTGTACACAACTTTTGTCAAAGTTACATTTAGCATGTTCATGACTCGCATAACAGGAGTTTCCTTGACCACTTTTATATAATTTTTGCATCCCACTTTACATGGTTGAGATATTCCTAAATGGCTTATTTTTGATGCAGCTGTTGTTGAAAATGGTTAGCAAACTGTAAGGTAAGCGATTTCGCGTACCTATTTAGCTGTTTTAATATCTCATTATGTTACAATGGTATAGTATTTCATTCTCGAGGCCGTAGGGACTATTGGTTATTGCAACAACAATGTATAATTATCATTATCAGCCATATATCTTGACATTTACTAATTTTCGGGATTGTCTCTTCTTACTCATTTCAGGATATATATGTATTTAGCATAAAAGCTGACTTTTACTTTACAATTTCTGTTCGTTTTCTCAATACACCTAACCGTCAAGAATGTCCTTCATTAATGGCCAAAATGAAGACCATTCTCTCGGAAAGGGAGATGTAGTGCGGTCCGTATGTTTTCCATATTACGAAAGTATTAGAGTAAACAGGCCGACCGTAATACAGCTTGATCAGCGTTGATACACTTATATTGTTATTGTTGAATGAATTATCATTAGGTGACAATTGCGATCATTATTATCGATTTGAGCATGTAACGAGTAACAAGCAATATACGTGTCTGTATCCCGAAAGAGACAGTTTTATTTCCTGCTATCGTTGGACTCATCACAAAACCTCTCATTTCTACTAAGTATTGCATTTGATAGTCAGAACCTTCGAAAACATTCTCGAATTTATTCGGATGATTTTTGTCAGAAGAATTCAATAAATCAAATAATTAATCCTATTTTTCAATGCTTTCTATTGTTGCCATGGCTTCTGCAGGGAGAGCACCTAAACTCACATAAGTATTCATTCCACTGGCTACTGTGTTACTCAGAATCTGAGTGGCAAATTTGACTTTCATTATTTCAAAATTTGTAGGACATATATGTGAAGAAGTGAGTTTAGGTGCACATCTATAAGTTTGTTTCTTATCTTGTTGGAAAAACATGTCTATAAAGGACCATGATGTTTTTTTTCTCATCAAAATGAAGAACATTTTGCATCAAATTGTTTCTGGTGGCTTTGATCAAATGACATGTATCAAATAAATATAAAATATTCTTGTCGCCTACTTGAAATTCAGGATCATCAAGTGTGACACCAAGAATATTAGATAACTGAACGGAATTAGATCCCATATCACTCACAAGTGCATCCACATAGAAACCAGCTCTGAACAATCTTGATATACACAAATTTGCGCAGACGCGCTCTCAAGGATAAACATCGATCAATTAAGAGAAATTAACGAAACCGCGCATCAAGTCCTCGCGGTTACAAGAGCCGCGACTAGAAAGTTAGTCTCCGAAACTGGTTCCATACCACAAGTAGACAAATTTCCGAAAAATAATAATCAGTTAGATCGAATGAAAATATATGAATCATTCGCTGATTCAAATAATTTGAAAATACGCAATTTGAAATTTTTACTGAGACCATCATATCTAAGGATATCGATCGGTAATAAAAGACAAAGCGCGCACGAATCGATTCCAATCGTTGATGACAATTTTTCTTTAGGGAGAATATTGTCCACGCTAGAAAACTTAGCTGGCGAATATGGATACGATAAATTGAAATTAAGATTAGATGATGAAATTTTCAATAGGTGCACCGTTAACGAATTGAAAGAAACTGGCCAAAGAATTTTGAAAAAACTAATCGTAGTACTACATACACCACCAAAATTAGTTAGAGATAAAGAAAAACGTGACGAATTATTGAAAAAATATCATGACGATCCACTTTCAGGAGGACACTGCGGTCAGAAGCGACTTTTGAAAAAATTGAAAACTTCTTATAGATGGAAAAATATGTCAAGGGATGTATACAATTATGTTAAATTTTGCAGCAAGTGTCAGAAGAACAAGATCAAATTAGGTCATTCAGAACCTTCCACTATAACACCCACTCCTCAATCTGCTTTCGACATTGTTTGCATAGACACTATAGGACCTTTTCCTAAAAGTAACTCAGGAAGTGTATATGCTGTA
Source organism: Gastrophysa polygoni (assembly GCA_963576655.1). Taxonomy (NCBI): domain Eukaryota; kingdom Metazoa; phylum Arthropoda; class Insecta; order Coleoptera; family Chrysomelidae; genus Gastrophysa; species Gastrophysa polygoni. Next base: position 2,788,414 of record OY755092.1, read on the forward strand.
ACTCTACAATGCGAGCTGACTAAATACGTAGTGATAATTCCAATTCCAAACAAAGAAGCCAAAACAATAGCAAAAGCTATTTTTGAAAAATTTATATATATTTATAAAATCATCTACGGTATAATAAAAGAGATCAGAACAGACTTAGGAACTGAATATAAAAACCAAATTCTAGATAATCTGATGAAATTATTAGGAACAAATCACAAAATGTCAACTGCTTATCATAGTCAGAGCATTGGCGGGTGCGAAAGGAATCACAGAGTCCTAAATGAATATATACGTATGTATTCGCGAAAATCAGCAAAGGACGCGACACCTACAGTCAAAAATGTATACCATTACAATGGGGAAAACAAACCAAACTTCGATAAGAGTGTGTGTAATTTCTCAGTGTGTTTTTAATTATTTTTCAATAACTTAGGTGATTTTTTTCTATTAGAACATTCATTTAGACTCTTATAGGTCTCATAATGACCAGCAAATGCAAAAGGTATTGCTCTGTGCCGCAGTGCAATCAATACAAAGATAGGAGTACAACAATACATTTGTTCCCGAATGATGTGAAACTACGCAAAGTGTGGCAGAACATACTAAAAATCGGGAAACCTATCTCTAAATACATGTCTGTGTGTAGCAGGCACTTTTTAGAAACAGACTATAAAGGTAATTTCACCCATTTTGAATTGTGATGTTGATATAATAGGTTCTGAATTTGTTCATTCAAGGAAAGTGGAACCCTCATTCGAAAAAGAATCATTTGCGACCAGATGCCATACCATCACAAAATCTACCAGTTACATTTCATGATCATGAAAAACCTGTGATTGATCGATCTAAGAGAAAAAGACTGTGAGTACAAACCTCCGTACAAACCATTTATAAAATGCAATGATGCAATAGGTAATGAACTCATTTTTATTTTCAGTACTACAAAGAATTCTGACACAGCTTGCACTAGTATGGACATTTCAAACCATAGTAATTTCATTGAGATGGATCACTCATATGCTAGTACTTATAACGCTTCAACAGAACATATGAGGAGTGCAAATTCAGATAACTCCAGAATAATAGCTGAGGGATTATCTAGATCAACACAAGAGCTACTCCACTACCAGGAGCCAGAAAACAATATTGTAGAAATGATAGACAAAGAGACTCAGTGTAATATCACTTCATCATTCGAACAACTCTTAGATACAGAAAAGAAATGCATTTCCTTTACTGGTGTTGGCAATAATGTAATAGATACATGTGTAATATGTATCAATGAAATAATAACAGAAAACAAAGGCCAGTATATCCCAGAACTGAGAAAAAAAATCCTGCTTGTCTTGATAAAATTGAAGTTGAATATATCCTTTGCATGTTTAGCTGTCATGTTTGATGTCTCACCAAGTAGTTGTACAAGGTATTTTTATACTGTTTTGCATTTGTTGTCATTGGCATTGGAACCAGTTGTATATTGGCCTACCAAAGATGCTATTCTTGCTAATATGCCAAAGTGTTTTCACAGATACAAGAATACACGTGTCATTCTTGATTGCACTGAGATAAAAGTTCAGAAATGCAAATGTTTACAGTGTAGAATTAGAACATATTCGCATTACAAAGGAACTCATACATTCAAAATTTTAATTGGGGTTACACCTGCAGGAACCATTTCTTTCGTCAGCAAGGCCTTTGGAGGTCGAGCAACAGATAAGGCAATATTTTTGAAAGAAGATGTTCTTAGTAAGTGTGATCCCCATGATGCTATCATGGTGGATAAAGGGTTCATGATCGAAAATGAATGTGCTGAAAGCCATGTTAAGTTGATAAGACCACCATTTTTAAAGAAAAAAGAACAATTCTCAAAACAGGAAGCCGAGCAAACTGCTGACATAGCTAGAGCTAGAGTTCATGTTGAACGAGCTATACAGCGAATAAAATTGTTCAACATACTCAATGACCAAATTGAATGGTTCATAATCCCTCATATTAATGATGTTATCAATGTTATATGTGCATTAGTGAATTTATCACCACCAATCCTTTCAGAAAATAAATTTGAAGACTGTATTAATGAATGTGTCAGTGAAAATATAAGCCTCCTAGATTCCAATCTCACAGCATCTTAGGCAAAAAAGTTAATTTATTTTGTTATAAGTTTGAACAAATATATTGACTGTCTATATTATGTGTAAATATTATCTTTTTTCTTTTATTAAAATAATGTAGCTCATATAAGATTTTTTATTTCACTGCCTTGTAGAAAATCATTCCTTGATTTTTTTTACTATTGCCACTTGAATAATATGAGTCTCATTCATTGTTCAAATTTAAATTTATTCAAACAATATACATGTAACATATTTTTCAAGTACATTTCATTCACTTTTATTATCATTGATTTTGCAAATTCTTCCTCAAAATCAACATTTATTTTGCAAATAGAATTTGACGCTGATGAATAAATAATAAAATCAGTGTTTTTTAAATTCAGCAGGGCCATTCCAAACTGCACCTGACCATAATAAGGATGTTTTTTCTTCAGGAACCAGGTATTGCCTTTTTTTTCCAAATATACACATCCTTCCAATGTTTTCTCAGCATCGTTCTCCTTTCCTGGAAAAATTGAATGGAGATTAGAGTTTGGCCCATCAAGGGAATATGAAACTAATCATATTTTGTCAATGCTACTACTCATTCATAAACTAGGTGCTTACCAGAATAAGGGCATTTAATTTCTAGGAGTTTAGTTGGCTCTCCATTTTCCATTACCACACCATCAGGAGAATATGCAAACCATGGATACCTTTTACTTATAGCAAGGCCTACTTTTTGAACATGATAGAAAGGATAATTTTGTTCATATGCATTCAATGCATGTTGTTCGTAATGCTTCCCATATTTTCTAAATTTACTGGTGAATCCCTTGGGCCAAAAGTAATTCACAGCTTTTTCAGACCATTTTTCTTTTGAATAGGTGTACACTGAATATATTCTAGAACCTTAAAAAATATATTGATATATTTGAAATCACAGGGCATAAGGCTATATTTTGAATGACTTCTTTAACTGACCTGTTATTCTCAATTTTCTGAGATTATGCCACTCAGTGTTTGATTGATTCATTGTTGCAGCGTTCTGGACATCATCACTCTTGAGATTTTCCAGAATTTTTGTACAACAATCATTTTCAGTGGATACTTGCAGTTTCAAATTTTCCAAAACTGAATGCTGGGCATTTTCTAAAATGGCTTTTATGGAAACATTTATGTTGCAATCCAGGTTATCAAGTGTATCTAGCTTTCTGAAATATGTAAACATATGAAGTCACTCTATCCTTAATAACGAGTCAAAAACCAACCTGCTCTTGAGAGTAACAACATCTTCTCTGATCTTGTTGGTTTCACTGGAGGTTTTGCTTCTTTGCACAAATACATGTAGTGCTGATGATTCATTACCTGCAAAATCAATACCATTAAGTAATTATTCAGGAAAGTTAAATGAATATAATATTTACAATTTATAAAGTGCTCGAAATTCTTCCTCTTTATAGCTTCACTTGCTTGGTATGCAAAGACAACATTTCTTTCAGTTTTAAATTTTTCGGGGTGGTAGAAACTAGTTGTTGGCTCTGCTCCATATAATGTTTTAATACTCTCTTTCTCTTTGCCCCATGCTTGAGTGTAAGCTGTACAGCTAAATTCTTCCAGTTGTTCATGCCTAAAAATGTTTTTAAAGATTGAAAAGGGAAATACTTGAAATTATTAAAAGTGAGTGATTGAAAAATAAACGATTACAATAACTACTGATACTAGATAAATAGTGGTTTGGATGTATAATCACAATCTCAATATATATTGTTCAGTCTCACCTGTTTATAGATATCAGCACTGCAACTACATGCTTGCAAAATCCAGATTGTCCTGCTTTGCATGAACAAACACATTTCCAATTGTTGACTGGATTAGTCAAACATAAATTCACCTCATGAGGTTTAGATGTTAGAGCAGAAGTTTGTAAAACCAGTCCAAATATTTCAAGTTTCTCTACACATTTGACTTGACACAGTATAACATGTCCTGCTTTGAAGACCTGTTCGCCTTCCACCATCGGCCGATTTCTATCGCCAATATACGTGAAAATGTCCACCAAACTTATTTTAACTGACACCATTTTAAAAAAGTCACCTAGCTAGCTCCAAATTCGAAATACAAATGATTTAATTATCATTGGGTTATATGGAAATTATCAATGTTTTCCCCACCTCACTGACAGATTTGACACTTACTGCAGCGCCCTCTATCGTAATAATTTTCGCGAATATCAATGCAGAACGATCAGATTGGGACGAGTGGATGTGCTATTACACTTTTTGCTACAACACGACTCGAAGTTCGTACCAATGTAATTGGACCAGGTTTGTCAAGATAATAAGATTCTGAGTCTATATACACTATGGGCCTCCCATCCGAAGTAGTATGGACTTGGAAAACTTTTTTGACTATTTGGCACTCCCAGTCATATGTGCATGCTCCATGAAAAGATGTAGTCCACATTGTGCCGTCATATTGGAATTGTCTTCCCTCTACCCAATCTGTTGGTTGCACACTTTGGCAGATAGTTGAATCGCTTCCCCAGCAATCTCCATTGGGTGGGCACAATTTCCCTATTTGACATCTCATTCTGCTTAACCATTGGCTAGCTTCTGCTTTATCAGGTTGTAAGTTTTTCGTTTCTATTAATTGAGGCTTTGTCCCCCAGTTTATATATGCCAGTGCTCTGTAATATCTTCTGTTCATCATATATAGGGTTATTGTTGGTCTGTACACAACTTTTGTCAAAGTTACATTTAGCATGTTCATGACTCGCATAACAGGAGTTTCCTTGACCACTTTTATATAATTTTTGCATCCCACTTTACATGGTTGAGATATTCCTAAAAGGCTTATTTTTGATGCAGCTGTTGTTGAAAATGGTTAGCAAACTGTAAGGTAAGCGATTTCGCGTACCTATTTAGCTGTTTTAATATCTCATTATGTTACAATGGTATAGTATTTCATTCTCGAGGCCGTAGGGACTATTGGTTATTGCAACAACAATGTATAATTATCATTATCAGCCATATATCTTGACATTTACTAATTTTCGGGATTGTCTCTTCTTACTCATTTCAGGATATATATGTATTTGGCATAAAAGCTGACTTTTACTTTACAATTTCTGTTCGTTTTCTCAATACACCTAACCGTCAAGAATGTCCTTCATTAATGGCCAAAATGAAGACCATTCTCTCGGAAAGGGAGATGTAGTGCGGTCCGTATGTTTTCCATATTACGAAAGTATTAGAGTAAACAGGCCGACCGTAATACAGCTTGATCAGCGTTGATACACTTATATTGTTATTGTTGAATGAATTATCATTAGGTGACAATTGCGATCATTATCATCGATTTGAGCATGTAACGAGTAACAAGCAATATACGTGTCTGTATCCCGAAAGAGACAGTTTTATTTCCTGCTATCGTTGGACTCATCACAAAACCTCTCATTTCTACTAAGAATTGCATTTGATAGTCAGAACCTTCGAAAACATTCTCGAATTTATTCGGATGATTTTTGTCAGAAGAATTCAATAAATCAAATAATTAATCCTATTTTTCAATGCTTTCTATTGTTGCCATGGCTTCTGCAGGGAGAGCACCTAAACTCACATAAGTATTCATTCCACTGGCTACTGTGTTACTCAGAATCTGAGTGGCAAATTTGACTTTCATTATTTCAAAATTTGTAGGACATATATGTGAAGAAGTGAGTTTAGGTGCACATCTATAAGTTTGTTTCTTATCTTGTTGGAAAAACATGTCTATAAAGGACCATGATGTTTTTTTTCTCATCAAAATGAAGAACATTTTGCATCAAATTGTTTCTGGTGGCTTTGATCAAATGACATGTATCAAATAAATATAAAATATTCTTGTCGCCTACTTGAAATTCAGGATCATCAAGTGTGACACCAAGAATATTAGATAACTGAACGGAATTAGATCCCATATCACTCACAAGTGCATCCACATAGAAACCAGCTCTGAACAATCCTAATATACACAAATTTGCGCAGACGCGCTCTCAAGGATAAACATCGATCAATTAAGAGAAATTAACGAAACCGCGCATCAAGTCCTCGCGGTTACAAGAGCCGCGACTAGAAAGTTAGTCTCCGAAACTGGTTCCATACCACAAGTAGACAAATTTCCGAAAAATAATAATCAGTTAGATCGAATGAAAATATATGAATCATTCGCTGATTCAAATAATTTGAAAATACGCAATTTGAAATTTTTACTGAGACCATCATATCTAAGAATATCGATCGGTAATAATAGACAAAGCGCGCACGAATCGATTCCAATCGTTGATGACAATTTTTCTTTAGGGAGAATATTGTCCACGCTAGAAAACTTAGCTGGCGAATATGGATACGATAAATTGAAATTAAGATTAGATGATGAAATTTTCAATAGGTGCACCGTTAACGAATTGAAAGAAACTGGCCAAAGAATTTTGAAAAAACTAATCGTAGTACTACATACACCACCAAAATTAGTTAGAGATAAAGAAAAACGTGACGAATTATTGAAAAAATATCATGACGATCCACTTTCAGGAGGACACTGCGGTCAGAAGCGACTTTTGAAAAAATTGAAAGCTTCTTATAGATGGAAAAATATGTCAAGGTATGTATACAATTATGTTAAATTTTGCAGCAAGTGTCAGAAGAACAAGATCAAATTAGGTCATTCAGAACCTTCCACTATAACACCCACTCCTCAATCTGCTTTCGACATTGTTTGCATAGACACTATAGGACCTTTTCCTAAAAGTAACTCAGGAAGTGTATATGCTGTAACTCTACAATGCGAGCTGACTAAATACGTAGTGATAATTCCAATTCCAAACAAAGAAGCCAAAACAATAGCAAAAGCTATTTTTGAAAAATTTATAATCATCTACGGTATAATAAAAGAGATCAGAACAGACTTAGGAACTGAATATAAAAACCAAATTCTAGATAATCTGATGAAATTATTAGGAACAAATCACAAAATGTCAACTGCTTATCATAGTCAGAGCATTGGCGGGTGCGAAAGGAATCACAGAGTTCTAAATGAATATATACGTATGTATATCAATGCAGAACGATCAGATTGGGACGAGTGGATGTGCTATTACACTTTTTGCTACAACACGACTCCAAGTTCGTACCAATGTAATTGGACCAGGTTTGTCAAGATAATAAGATTCTGAGTCTATATACACTATGGGCCTCCCATCCGAAGTAGTATGGACTTGGAAAACTTTTTTGACTATTTGGCACTCCCAGTCATATGTGCATGCTCCATGAAAAGATGTAGTCCACATTGTGCCGTCATATTGGAATTGTCTTCCCTCTACCCAATCTGTTGGTTGCACACTTTGGCAGATAGTTGAATCGCTTCCCCAGCAATCTCCATTGGGTGGGCACAATTTCCCTATTTGACATCTCATTCTGCTTAACCATTGGCTAGCTTCTGCTTTATCAGGTTGTAAGTTTTTCGTTTCTATTAATTGAGGCTTTGTCCCCCAGTTTATATATGCCAGTGCTCTGTAATATCTTCTGTTCATCATATATAGGGTTATTGTTGGTCTGTACACAACTTTTGTCAAAGTTACATTTAGCATGTTCATGACTCGCATAACAGGAGTTTCCTTGACCACTTTTATATAATTTTTGCATCCCACTTTACATGGTTGAGATATTCCTAAAAGGCTTATTTTTGATGCAGCTGTTGTTGAAAATGGTTAGCAAACTGTAAGGTAAGCGATTTCGCGTACCTATTTAGCTGTTTTAATATCTCATTATGTTACAATGGTATAGTATTTCATTCTCGAGGCCGTAGGGACTATTGGTTATTGCAACAACAATGTATAATTATCATTATCAGCCATATATCTTGACATTTACTAATTTTCGGGATTGTCTCTTCTTACTCATTTCAGGATATATATGTATTTAGCATAAAAGCTGACTTTTACTTTACAATTTCTGTTCGTTTTCTCAATACACCTAACCGTCAAGAATGTCCTTCATTAATGGCCAAAATGAAGACCATTCTCTCGGAATGGGAGATGTAGTGCGGTCCGTATGTTTTCCATATTACGAAAGTATTAGAGTAAACAGGCCGACCGTAATACAGCTTGATCATCGTTGATACACTTATATTGTTATTGTTGAATGAATTATCATTAGGTGACAATTGCGATCATTATTATCGATTTGAGCATGTAACGAGTAACAAGCAATATACGTGTCTGTATCCCGAAAGAGACAGTTTTATTTCCTGCTATCGTTGGACTCATCACAAAACCTCTCATTTCTACTAAGTATTGCATTTGATAGTCAGAACCTTCGAAAACATTCTCGAATTTATTCGGATGATTTTTGTCAGAAGAATTCAATAAATCGAATAATTAATCCTATTTTTCAATGCTTTCTATTGTTGCCATAGCTTCTGCAGGGAGAGCACCTAAACTCACATAAGTATTCATTCCACTGGCTACTGTGTTACTCAGAATCTGAGTGGCAAATTTGACTTTCATTATTTCAAAATTTGTAGGACATATATGTGAAGAAGTGAGTTTAGGTGCACATCTATAAGTTTGTTTCTTATCTTGTTGGAAAAACATGTCTATAAAGGACCATGATGTTTTTTTTCTCATCAAAATGAAGAACATTTTGCATCAAATTGTTTCTGGTGGCTTTGATCAAATGACATGTATCAAATAAATATAAAATATTCTTGTCGCCTACTTGAAATTCAGGATCATCAAGTGTGACACCAAGAATATTAGATAACTGAACGGAATTAGATCCCATATCACTCACAAGTGCATCCACATAGAAACCAGCTCTGAACAATCTTAATATACACAAATTTGCGCAGACGCGCTCTCAAGGATAAACATCGATCAATTAAGAGAAATTAACGAAACCGCGCATCAAGTCCTCGCGGTTACAAGAGCCGCGACTAGAAAGTTAGTCTCCGAAACTGGTTCCATACCACAAGTAGACAAATTTCCGAAAAATAATAATCAGTTAGATCGAATGAAAATATATGAATCATTCGCTGATTCAAATAATTTGAAAATACGCAATTTGAAATTTTTACTGAGACCATCATATCTAAGGATATCGATCGGTAATAAAAGACAAAGCGCGCACGAATCGATTCCAATCGTTGATGACAATTTTTCTTTAGGGAGAATATTGTCCACGCTAGAAAACTTAGCTGGCGAATATGGATACGATAAATTGAAATTAAGATTAGATGATGAAATTTTCAATAGGTGCACCGTTAACGAATTGAAAGAAACTGGCCAAAGAATTTTGAAAAAACTAATCGTAGTACTACATACACCACCAAAATTAGTTAGAGATAAAGAAAAACGTGACGAATTATTGAAAAAATATCATGACGATCCACTTTCAGGAGGACACTGCGGTCAGAAGCGACTTTTGAAAAAATTGAAAGCTTCTTATAGATGGAAAAATATGTCAAGGGATGTATACAATTATGTTAAATTTTGCAGCAAGTGTCAGAAGAACAAGATCAAATTAGGTCATTCAGAACCTTCCACTATAACACCCACTCCTCAATCTGCTTTCGACATTGTTTGCATAGACACTATAGGACCTTTTCCTAAAAGTAACTCAGGAAGTGTATATGCTGTAACTCTACAATGCGAGCTGACTAAATACGTAGTGATAATTCCAATTCCAAACAAAGAAGCCAAAACAATAGCAAAAGCTATTTTTGAAAAATTTATAATCATCTACGGTATAATAAAAGAGATCAGAACAGACTTAGGAACTGAATATAAAAACCAAATTCTAGATAATCTGATGAAATTATTAGGAACAAATCACAAAATGTCAACTGCTTATCATAGTCAGAGCATTGGCGGGTGCGAAAGGAATCACAGAGTTCTAAATGAATATATACGTATGTATATCAATGCAGAACGATCAGATTGGGACGAGTGGATGTGCTATTACACTTTTTGCTACAACACGACTCCAAGTTCGTACCAATGTAATTGGACCAGGTTTGTCAAGATAATAAGATTCTGAGTCTATATACACTATGGGCCTCCCATCCGAAGTAGTATGGACTTGGAAAACTTTTTTGACTATTTGGCACTCCCAGTCATATGTGCATGCTCCATGAAAAGATGTAGTCCACATTGTGCCGTCATATTGGAATTGTCTTCCCTCTACCCAATCTGTTGGTTGCACACTTTGGCAGATAGTTGAATCGCTTCCCCAGCAATCTCCATTGGGTGGGCACAATTTCCCTATTTGACATCTCATTCTGCTTAACCATTGGCTAGCTTCTGCTTTATCAGGTTGTAAGTTTTTCGTTTCTATTAATTGAGGCTTTGTCCCCCAGTTTATATATGCCAGTGCTCTGTAATATCTTCTGTTCATCATATATAGGGTTATTGTTGGTCTGTACACAACTTTTGTCAAAGTTACATTTAGCATGTTCATGACTCGCATAACAGGAGTTTCCTTGACCACTTTTATATAATTTTTGCATCCCACTTTACATGGTTGAGATATTCCTAAATGGCTTATTTTTGATGCAGCTGTTGTTGAAAATGGTTAGCAAACTGTAAGGTAAGCGATTTCGCGTACCTATTTAGCTGTTTTAATATCTCATTATGTTACAATGGTATAGTATTTCATTCTCGAGGCCGTAGGGACTATTGGTTATTGCAACAACAATGTATAATTATCATTATCAGCCATATATCTTGACATTTACTAATTTTCGGGATTGTCTCTTCTTACTCATTTCAGGATATATATGTATTTAGCATAAAAGCTGACTTTTACTTTACAATTTCTGTTCGTTTTCTCAATACACCTAACCGTCAAGAATGTCCTTCATTAATGGCCAAAATGAAGAAGACCATCCTCTCGGAAAGGGAGATGTAGTGCGGTCCGTATGTTTTCCATATTACGAAAGTATTAGAGTAAACAGGCCGACCGTAATACAGCTTGATCAGCGTTGATACACTTATATTGTTATTGTTGAATGAATTATCATTAGGTGACAATTGCGATCATTATTATCGATTTGAGCATGTAACGAGTAACAAGCAATATACGTGTCTGTATCCCGAAAGAGACAGTTTTATTTCCTGCTATCGTTGGACTCATCACAAAACCTCTCATTTCTACTAAGTATTGCATTTGATAGTCAGAACCTTCGAAAACATTCTCGAATTTATTCGGATGATTTTTGTCAGAAGAATTCAATAAATCAAATAATTAATCCTATTTTTCAATGCTTTCTATTGTTGCCATGGCTTCTGCAGGGAGAGCACCTAAACTCACATAAGTATTCATTCCACTGGCTACTGTGTTACTCAGAATCTGAGTGGCAAATTTGACTTTCATTATTTCAAAATTTGTAGGACATATATGTGAAGAAGTGAGTTTAGGTGCACATCTATAAGTTTGTTTCTTATCTTGTTGGAAAAACATGTCTATAAAGGACCATGATGTTTTTTTTCTCATCAAAATGAAGAACATTTTGCATCAAATTGTTTCTGGTGGCTTTGATCAAATGACATGTATCAAATAAATATAAAATATTCTTGTCGCCTACTTGAAATTCAGGATCATCAAGTGTGACACCAAGAATATTAGATAACTGAACGGAATTAGATCCCATATCACTCACAAGTGCATCCACATAGAAACCAGCTCTGAACAATCTTAATATACACAAATTTGCGCAGACGCGCTCTCAAGGATAAACATCGATCAATTAAGAGAAATTAACGAAACCGCGCATCAAGTCCTCGCGGTTACAAGAGCCGCGACTAGAAAGTTAGTCTCCGAAACTGGTTCCATACCACAAGTAGACAAATTTCCGAAAAATAATAATCAGTTAGATCGAATGAAAATATATGAATCATTCGCTGATTCAAATAATTTGAAAATACGCAATTTGAAATTTTTACTGAGACCATCATATCTAAGGATATCGATCGGTAATAAAAGACAAAGCGCGCACGAATCGATTCCAATCGTTGATGACAATTTTTCTTTAGGGAGAATATTGTCCACGCTAGAAAACTTAGCTGGCGAATATGGATACGATAAATTGAAATTAAGATTAGATGATGAAATTTTCAATAGGTGCACCGTTAACGAATTGAAAGAAACTGGCCAAAGAATTTTGAAAAAACTAATCGTAGTACTACATACACCACCAAAATTAGTTAGAGATAAAGAAAAACGTGACGAATTATTGAAAAAATATCATGACGATCCACTTTCAGGAGGACACTGCGGTCAGAAGCGACTTTTGAAAAAATTGAAAACTTCTTATAGATGGAAAAATATGTCAAGGGATGTATACAATTATGTTAAATTTTGCAGCAAGTGTCAGAAGAACAAGATCAAATTAGGTCATTCAGAACCTTCCACTATAACACCCACTCCTCAATCTGCTTTCGACATTGTTTGCATAGACACTATAGGACCTTTTCCTAAAAGTAACTCAGGAAGTGTATATGCTGTAACTCTACAATGCGAGCTGACTAAATACGTAGTGATAATTCCAATTCCAAACAAAGAAGCCAAAACAATAGCAAAAGCTATTTTTGAAAAATTTATATATATTTATAAAATCATCTACGGTATAATAAAAGAGATCAGAACAGACTTAGGAACTGAATATAAAAACCAAATTCTAGATAATCTGATGAAATTATTAGGAACAAATCACAAAATGTCAACTGCTTATCATAGTCAGAGCATTGGCGGGTGCGAAAGGAATCACAGAGTCCTAAATGAATATATACGTATGTATTCGCGAAAATCAGCAAAGGACGCGACACCTACAGTCAAAAATGTATACCATTACAATGGGGAAAACAAACCAAACTTCGATAAGAGTGTGTGTAATTTCTCAGTGTGTTTTTAATTATTTTTCAATAACTTAGGTGATTTTTTTCTATTAGAACATTCATTTAGACTCTTATAGGTCTCATAATGACCAGCAAATGCAAAAGGTATTGCTCTGTGCCGCAGTGCAATCAATACAAAGATAGGAGTACAACAATACATTTGTTCCCGAATGATGTGAAACTACGCAAAGTGTGGCAGAACATACTAAAAATCGGGAAACCTATCTCTAAATACATGTCTGTGTGTAGCAGGCACTTTTTAGAAACAGACTATAAAGGTAATTTCACCCATTTTGAATTGTGATGTTGATATAATAGGTTCTGAATTTGTTCATTCAAGGAAAGTGGAACCCTCATTCGAAAAAGAATCATTTGCGACCAGATGCCATACCATCACAAAATCTACCAGTTACATTTCATGATCATGAAAAACCTGTGATTGATCGATCTAAGAGAAAAAGACTGTGAGTACAAACCTCCGTACAAACCATTTATAAAATGCAATGATGCAATAGGTAATGAACTCATTTTTATTTTCAGTACTACAAAGAATTCTGACACAGCTTGCACTAGTATGGACATTTCAAACCATAGTAATTTCATTGAGATGGATCACTCATATGCTAGTACTTATAACGCTTCAACAGAACATATGAGGAGTGCAAATTCAGATAACTCCAGAATAATAGCTGAGGGATTATCTAGATCAACACAAGAGCTACTCCACTACCAGGAGCCAGAAAACAATATTGTAGAAATGATAGACAAAGAGACTCAGTGTAATATCACTTCATCATTCGAACAACTCTTAGATACAGAAAAGAAATGCATTTCCTTTACTGGTGTTGGCAATAATGTAATAGATACATGTGTAATATGTATCAATGAAATAATAACAGAAAACAAAGGCCAGTATATCCCAGAACTGAGAAAAAAAATCCTGCTTGTCTTGATAAAATTGAAGTTGAATATATCCTTTGCATGTTTAGCTGTCATGTTTGATGTCTCACCAAGTAGTTGTACAAGGTATTTTTATACTGTTTTGCATTTGTTGTCATTGGCATTGGAACCAGTTGTATATTGGCCTACCAAAGATGCTATTCTTGCTAATATGCCAAAGTGTTTTCACAGATACAAGAATACACGTGTCATTCTTGATTGCACTGAGATAAAAGTTCAGAAATGCAAATGTTTACAGTGTAGAATTAGAACATATTCGCATTACAAAGGAACTCATACATTCAAAATTTTAATTGGGGTTACACCTGCAGGAACCATTTCTTTCGTCAGCAAGGCCTTTGGAGGTCGAGCAACAGATAAGGCAATATTTTTGAAAGAAGATGTTCTTAGTAAGTGTGATCCCCATGATGCTATCATGGTGGATAAAGGGTTCATGATCGAAAATGAATGTGCTGAAAGCCATGTTAAGTTGATAAGACCACCATTTTTAAAGAAAAAAGAACAATTCTCAAAACAGGAAGCCGAGCAAACTGCTGACATAGCTAGAGCTAGAGTTCATGTTGAACGAGCTATACAGCGAATAAAATTGTTCAACATACTCAATGACCAAATTGAATGGTTCATAATCCCTCATATTAATGATGTTATCAATGTTATATGTGCATTAGTGAATTTATCACCACCAATCCTTTCAGAAAATAAATTTGAAGACTGTATTAATGAATGTGTCAGTGAAAATATAAGCCTCCTAGATTCCAATCTCACAGCATCTTAGGCAAAAAAGTTAATTTATTTTGTTATAAGTTTGAACAAATATATTGACTGTCTATATTATGTGTAAATATTATCTTTTTTCTTTTATTAAAATAATGTAGCTCATATAAGATTTTTTATTTCACTGCCTTGTAGAAAATCATTCCTTGATTTTTTTTACTATTGCCACTTGAATAATATGAGTCTCATTCATTGTTCAAATTTAAATTTATTCAAACAATATACATGTAACATATTTTTCAAGTACATTTCATTCACTTTTATTATCATTGATTTTGCAAATTCTTCCTCAAAATCAACATTTATTTTGCAAATAGAATTTGACGCTGATGAATAAATAATAAAATCAGTGTTTTTTAAATTCAGCAGGGCCATTCCAAACTGCACCTGACCATAATAAGGATGTTTTTTCTTCAGGAACCAGGTATTGCCTTTTTTTTCCAAATATACACATCCTTCCAATGTTTTCTCAGCATCGTTCTCCTTTCCTGGAAAAATTGAATGGAGATTAGAGTTTGGCCCATCAAGGGAATATGAAACTAATCATATTTTGTCAATGCTACTACTCATTCATAAACTAGGTGCTTACCAGAATAAGGGCATTTAATTTCTAGGAGTTTAGTTGGCTCTCCATTTTCCATTACCACACCATCAGGAGAATATGCAAACCATGGATACCTTTTACTTATAGCAAGGCCTACTTTTTGAACATGATAGAAAGGATAATTTTGTTCATATGCATTCAATGCATGTTGTTCGTAATGCTTCCCATATTTTCTAAATTTACTGGTGAATCCCTTGGGCCAAAAGTAATTCACAGCTTTTTCAGACCATTTTTCTTTTGAATAGGTGTACACTGAATATATTCTAGAACCTTAAAAAATATATTGATATATTTGAAATCACAGGGCATAAGGCTATATTTTGAATGACTTCTTTAACTGACCTGTTATTCTCAATTTTCTGAGATTATGCCACTCAGTGTTTGATTGATTCATTGTTGCAGCGTTCTGGACATCATCACTCTTGAGATTTTCCAGAATTTTTGTACAACAATCATTTTCAGTGGATACTTGCAGTTTCAAATTTTCCAAAACTGAATGCTGGGCATTTTCTAAAATGGCTTTTATGGAAACATTTATGTTGCAATCCAGGTTATCAAGTGTATCTAGCTTTCTGAAATATGTAAACATATGAAGTCACTCTATCCTTAATAACGAGTCAAAAACCAACCTGCTCTTGAGAGTAACAACATCTTCTCTGATCTTGTTGGTTTCACTGGAGGTTTTGCTTCTTTGCACAAATACATGTAGTGCTGATGATTCATTACCTGCAAAATCAATACCATTAAGTAATTATTCAGGAAAGTTAAATGAATATAATATTTACAATTTATAAAGTGCTCGAAATTCTTCCTCTTTATAGCTTCACTTGCTTGGTATGCAAAGACAACATTTCTTTCAGTTTTAAATTTTTCGGGGTGGTAGAAACTAGTTGTTGGCTCTGCTCCATATAATGTTTTAATACTCTCTTTCTCTTTGCCCCATGCTTGAGTGTAAGCTGTACAGCTAAATTCTTCCAGTTGTTCATGCCTAAAAATGTTTTTAAAGATTGAAAAGGGAAATACTTGAAATTATTAAAAGTGAGTGATTGAAAAATAAACGATTACAATAACTACTGATACTAGATAAATAGTGGTTTGGATGTATAATCACAATCTCAATATATATTGTTCAGTCTCACCTGTTTATAGATATCAGCACTGCAACTACATGCTTGCAAAATCCAGATTGTCCTGCTTTGCATGAACAAACACATTTCCAATTGTTGACTGGATTAGTCAAACATAAATTCACCTCATGAGGTTTAGATGTTAGAGCAGAAGTTTGTAAAACCAGTCCAAATATTTCAAGTTTCTCTACACATTTGACTTGACACAGTATAACATGTCCTGCTTTGAAGACCTGTTCGCCTTCCACCATCGGCCGATTTCTATCGCCAATATACGTGAAAATGTCCACCAAACTTATTTTAACTGACACCATTTTAAAAAAGTCACCTAGCTAGCTCCAAATTCGAAATACAAATGATTTAATTATCATTGGGTTATATGGAAATTATCAATGTTTTCCCCACCTCACTGACAGATTTGACACTTACTGCAGCGCCCTCTATCGTAATAATTTTCGCGAATATCAATGCAGAACGATCAGATTGGGACGAGTGGATGTGCTATTACACTTTTTGCTACAACACGACTCGAAGTTCGTACCAATGTAATTGGACCAGGTTTGTCAAGATAATAAGATTCTGAGTCTATATACACTATGGGCCTCCCATCCGAAGTAGTATGGACTTGGAAAACTTTTTTGACTATTTGGCACTCCCAGTCATATGTGCATGCTCCATGAAAAGATGTAGTCCACATTGTGCCGTCATATTGGAATTGTCTTCCCTCTACCCAATCTGTTGGTTGCACACTTTGGCAGATAGTTGAATCGCTTCCCCAGCAATCTCCATTGGGTGGGCACAATTTCCCTATTTGACATCTCATTCTGCTTAACCATTGGCTAGCTTCTGCTTTATCAGGTTGTAAGTTTTTCGTTTCTATTAATTGAGGCTTTGTCCCCCAGTTTATATATGCCAGTGCTCTGTAATATCTTCTGTTCATCATATATAGGGTTATTGTTGGTCTGTACACAACTTTTGTCAAAGTTACATTTAGCATGTTCATGACTCGCATAACAGGAGTTTCCTTGACCACTTTTATATAATTTTTGCATCCCACTTTACATGGTTGAGATATTCCTAAAAGGCTTATTTTTGATGCAGCTGTTGTTGAAAATGGTTAGCAAACTGTAAGGTAAGCGATTTCGCGTACCTATTTAGCTGTTTTAATATCTCATTATGTTACAATGGTATAGTATTTCATTCTCGAGGCCGTAGGGACTATTGGTTATTGCAACAACAATGTATAATTATCATTATCAGCCATATATCTTGACATTTACTAATTTTCGGGATTGTCTCTTCTTACTCATTTCAGGATATATATGTATTTGGCATAAAAGCTGACTTTTACTTTACAATTTCTGTTCGTTTTCTCAATACACCTAACCGTCAAGAATGTCCTTCATTAATGGCCAAAATGAAGACCATTCTCTCGGAAAGGGAGATGTAGTGCGGTCCGTATGTTTTCCATATTACGAAAGTATTAGAGTAAACAGGCCGACCGTAATACAGCTTGATCAGCGTTGATACACTTATATTGTTATTGTTGAATGAATTATCATTAGGTGACAATTGCGATCATTATCATCGATTTGAGCATGTAACGAGTAACAAGCAATATACGTGTCTGTATCCCGAAAGAGACAGTTTTATTTCCTGCTATCGTTGGACTCATCACAAAACCTCTCATTTCTACTAAGAATTGCATTTGATAGTCAGAACCTTCGAAAACATTCTCGAATTTATTCGGATGATTTTTGTCAGAAGAATTCAATAAATCAAATAATTAATCCTATTTTTCAATGCTTTCTATTGTTGCCATGGCTTCTGCAGGGAGAGCACCTAAACTCACATAAGTATTCATTCCACTGGCTACTGTGTTACTCAGAATCTGAGTGGCAAATTTGACTTTCATTATTTCAAAATTTGTAGGACATATATGTGAAGAAGTGAGTTTAGGTGCACATCTATAAGTTTGTTTCTTATCTTGTTGGAAAAACATGTCTATAAAGGACCATGATGTTTTTTTTCTCATCAAAATGAAGAACATTTTGCATCAAATTGTTTCTGGTGGCTTTGATCAAATGACATGTATCAAATAAATATAAAATATTCTTGTCGCCTACTTGAAATTCAGGATCATCAAGTGTGACACCAAGAATATTAGATAACTGAACGGAATTAGATCCCATATCACTCACAAGTGCATCCACATAGAAACCAGCTCTGAACAATCCTAATATACACAAATTTGCGCAGACGCGCTCTCAAGGATAAACATCGATCAATTAAGAGAAATTAACGAAACCGCGCATCAAGTCCTCGCGGTTACAAGAGCCGCGACTAGAAAGTTAGTCTCCGAAACTGGTTCCATACCACAAGTAGACAAATTTCCGAAAAATAATAATCAGTTAGATCGAATGAAAATATATGAATCATTCGCTGATTCAAATAATTTGAAAATACGCAATTTGAAATTTTTACTGAGACCATCATATCTAAGAATATCGATCGGTAATAATAGACAAAGCGCGCACGAATCGATTCCAATCGTTGATGACAATTTTTCTTTAGGGAGAATATTGTCCACGCTAGAAAACTTAGCTGGCGAATATGGATACGATAAATTGAAATTAAGATTAGATGATGAAATTTTCAATAGGTGCACCGTTAACGAATTGAAAGAAACTGGCCAAAGAATTTTGAAAAAACTAATCGTAGTACTACATACACCACCAAAATTAGTTAGAGATAAAGAAAAACGTGACGAATTATTGAAAAAATATCATGACGATCCACTTTCAGGAGGACACTGCGGTCAGAAGCGACTTTTGAAAAAATTGAAAGCTTCTTATAGATGGAAAAATATGTCAAGGTATGTATACAATTATGTTAAATTTTGCAGCAAGTGTCAGAAGAACAAGATCAAATTAGGTCATTCAGAACCTTCCACTATAACACCCACTCCTCAATCTGCTTTCGACATTGTTTGCATAGACACTATAGGACCTTTTCCTAAAAGTAACTCAGGAAGTGTATATGCTGTAACTCTACAATGCGAGCTGACTAAATACGTAGTGATAATTCCAATTCCAAACAAAGAAGCCAAAACAATAGCAAAAGCTATTTTTGAAAAATTTATAATCATCTACGGTATAATAAAAGAGATCAGAACAGACTTAGGAACTGAATATAAAAACCAAATTCTAGATAATCTGATGAAATTATTAGGAACAAATCACAAAATGTCAACTGCTTATCATAGTCAGAGCATTGGCGGGTGCGAAAGGAATCACAGAGTTCTAAATGAATATATACGTATGTATATCAATGCAGAACGATCAGATTGGGACGAGTGGATGTGCTATTACACTTTTTGCTACAACACGACTCCAAGTTCGTACCAATGTAATTGGACCAGGTTTGTCAAGATAATAAGATTCTGAGTCTATATACACTATGGGCCTCCCATCCGAAGTAGTATGGACTTGGAAAACTTTTTTGACTATTTGGCACTCCCAGTCATATGTGCATGCTCCATGAAAAGATGTAGTCCACATTGTGCCGTCATATTGGAATTGTCTTCCCTCTACCCAATCTGTTGGTTGCACACT
The DNA here is from genome assembly GCA_963576655.1 of Gastrophysa polygoni. Lineage (NCBI taxonomy): Eukaryota > Metazoa > Arthropoda > Insecta > Coleoptera > Chrysomelidae > Gastrophysa > Gastrophysa polygoni. The sequence goes on from OY755092.1 coordinate 2,808,510, forward strand.
TTGGCAGATAGTTGAATCGCTTCCCCAGCAATCTCCATTGGGTGGGCACAATTTCCCTATTTGACATCTCATTCTGCTTAACCATTGGCTAGCTTCTGCTTTATCAGGTTGTAAGTTTTTCGTTTCTATTAATTGAGGCTTTGTCCCCCAGTTTATATATGCCAGTGCTCTGTAATATCTTCTGTTCATCATATATAGGGTTATTGTTGGTCTGTACACAACTTTTGTCAAAGTTACATTTAGCATGTTCATGACTCGCATAACAGGAGTTTCCTTGACCACTTTTATATAATTTTTGCATCCCACTTTACATGGTTGAGATATTCCTAAAAGGCTTATTTTTGATGCAGCTGTTGTTGAAAATGGTTAGCAAACTGTAAGGTAAGCGATTTCGCGTACCTATTTAGCTGTTTTAATATCTCATTATGTTACAATGGTATAGTATTTCATTCTCGAGGCCGTAGGGACTATTGGTTATTGCAACAACAATGTATAATTATCATTATCAGCCATATATCTTGACATTTACTAATTTTCGGGATTGTCTCTTCTTACTCATTTCAGGATATATATGTATTTAGCATAAAAGCTGACTTTTACTTTACAATTTCTGTTCGTTTTCTCAATACACCTAACCGTCAAGAATGTCCTTCATTAATGGCCAAAATGAAGACCATTCTCTCGGAATGGGAGATGTAGTGCGGTCCGTATGTTTTCCATATTACGAAAGTATTAGAGTAAACAGGCCGACCGTAATACAGCTTGATCATCGTTGATACACTTATATTGTTATTGTTGAATGAATTATCATTAGGTGACAATTGCGATCATTATTATCGATTTGAGCATGTAACGAGTAACAAGCAATATACGTGTCTGTATCCCGAAAGAGACAGTTTTATTTCCTGCTATCGTTGGACTCATCACAAAACCTCTCATTTCTACTAAGTATTGCATTTGATAGTCAGAACCTTCGAAAACATTCTCGAATTTATTCGGATGATTTTTGTCAGAAGAATTCAATAAATCAAATAATTAATCCTATTTTTCAATGCTTTCTATTGTTGCCATAGCTTCTGCAGGGAGAGCACCTAAACTCACATAAGTATTCATTCCACTGGCTACTGTGTTACTCAGAATCTGAGTGGCAAATTTGACTTTCATTATTTCAAAATTTGTAGGACATATATGTGAAGAAGTGAGTTTAGGTGCACATCTATAAGTTTGTTTCTTATCTTGTTGGAAAAACATGTCTATAAAGGACCATGATGTTTTTTTTCTCATCAAAATGAAGAACATTTTGCATCAAATTGTTTCTGGTGGCTTTGATCAAATGACATGTATCAAATAAATATAAAATATTCTTGTCGCCTACTTGAAATTCAGGATCATCAAGTGTGACACCAAGAATATTAGATAACTGAACGGAATTAGATCCCATATCACTCACAAGTGCATCCACATAGAAACCAGCTCTGAACAATCTTAATATACACAAATTTGCGCAGACGCGCTCTCAAGGATAAACATCGATCAATTAAGAGAAATTAACGAAACCGCGCATCAAGTCCTCGCGGTTACAAGAGCCGCGACTAGAAAGTTAGTCTCCGAAACTGGTTCCATACCACAAGTAGACAAATTTCCGAAAAATAATAATCAGTTAGATCGAATGAAAATATATGAATCATTCGCTGATTCAAATAATTTGAAAATACGCAATTTGAAATTTTTACTGAGACCATCATATCTAAGGATATCGATCGGTAATAAAAGACAAAGCGCGCACGAATCGATTCCAATCGTTGATGACAATTTTTCTTTAGGGAGAATATTGTCCACGCTAGAAAACTTAGCTGGCGAATATGGATACGATAAATTGAAATTAAGATTAGATGATGAAATTTTCAATAGGTGCACCGTTAACGAATTGAAAGAAACTGGCCAAAGAATTTTGAAAAAACTAATCGTAGTACTACATACACCACCAAAATTAGTTAGAGATAAAGAAAAACGTGACGAATTATTGAAAAAATATCATGACGATCCACTTTCAGGAGGACACTGCGGTCAGAAGCGACTTTTGAAAAAATTGAAAGCTTCTTATAGATGGAAAAATATGTCAAGGGATGTATACAATTATGTTAAATTTTGCAGCAAGTGTCAGAAGAACAAGATCAAATTAGGTCATTCAGAACCTTCCACTATAACACCCACTCCTCAATCTGCTTTCGACATTGTTTGCATAGACACTATAGGACCTTTTCCTAAAAGTAACTCAGGAAGTGTATATGCTGTAACTCTACAATGCGAGCTGACTAAATACGTAGTGATAATTCCAATTCCAAACAAAGAAGCCAAAACAATAGCAAAAGCTATTTTTGAAAAATTTATAATCATCTACGGTATAATAAAAGAGATCAGAACAGACTTAGGAACTGAATATAAAAACCAAATTCTAGATAATCTGATGAAATTATTAGGAACAAATCACAAAATGTCAACTGCTTATCATAGTCAGAGCATTGGCGGGTGCGAAAGGAATCACAGAGTTCTAAATGAATATATACGTATGTATATCAATGCAGAACGATCAGATTGGGACGAGTGGATGTGCTATTACACTTTTTGCTACAACACGACTCCAAGTTCGTACCAATGTAATTGGACCAGGTTTGTCAAGATAATAAGATTCTGAGTCTATATACACTATGGGCCTCCCATCCGAAGTAGTATGGACTTGGAAAACTTTTTTGACTATTTGGCACTCCCAGTCATATGTGCATGCTCCATGAAAAGATGTAGTCCACATTGTGCCGTCATATTGGAATTGTCTTCCCTCTACCCAATCTGTTGGTTGCACACTTTGGCAGATAGTTGAATCGCTTCCCCAGCAATCTCCATTGGGTGGGCACAATTTCCCTATTTGACATCTCATTCTGCTTAACCATTGGCTAGCTTCTGCTTTATCAGGTTGTAAGTTTTTCGTTTCTATTAATTGAGGCTTTGTCCCCCAGTTTATATATGCCAGTGCTCTGTAATATCTTCTGTTCATCATATATAGGGTTATTGTTGGTCTGTACACAACTTTTGTCAAAGTTACATTTAGCATGTTCATGACTCGCATAACAGGAGTTTCCTTGACCACTTTTATATAATTTTTGCATCCCACTTTACATGGTTGAGATATTCCTAAATGGCTTATTTTTGATGCAGCTGTTGTTGAAAATGGTTAGCAAACTGTAAGGTAAGCGATTTCGCGTACCTATTTAGCTGTTTTAATATCTCATTATGTTACAATGGTATAGTATTTCATTCTCGATGCCGTAGGGACTATTGGTTATTGCAACAACAATGTATAATTATCATTATCAGCCATATATCTTGACATTTACTAATTTTCGGGATTGTCTCTTCTTACTCATTTCAGGATATATATGTATTTAGCATAAAAGCTGACTTTTACTTTACAATTTCTGTTCGTTTTCTCAATACACCTAACCGTCAAGAATGTCCTTCATTAATGGCCAAAATGAAGACCATTCTCTCGGAAAGGGAGATGTAGTGCGGTCCGTATGTTTTCCATATTACGAAAGTATTAGAGTAAACAGGCCGACCGTAATACAGCTTGATCAGCGTTGATACACTTATATTGTTATTGTTGAATGAATTATCATTAGGTGACAATTGCGATCATTATTATCGATTTGAGCATGTAACGAGTAACAAGCAATATACGTGTCTGTATCCCGAAAGAGACAGTTTTATTTCCTGCTATCGTTGGACTCATCACAAAACCTCTCATTTCTACTAAGTATTGCATTTGATAGTCAGAACCTTCGAAAACATTCTCGAATTTATTCGGATGATTTTTGTCAGAAGAATTCAATAAATCAAATAATTAATCCTATTTTTCAATGCTTTCTATTGTTGCCATGGCTTCTGCAGGGAGAGCACCTAAACTCACATAAGTATTCATTCCACTGGCTACTGTGTTACTCAGAATCTGAGTGGCAAATTTGACTTTCATTATTTCAAAATTTGTAGGACATATATGTGAAGAAGTGAGTTTAGGTGCACATCTATAAGTTTGTTTCTCATCTTGTTGGAAAAACATGTCTATAAAGGACCATGATGTTTTTTTTCTCATCAAAATGAAGAACATTTTGCATCAAATTGTTTCTGGTGGCTTTGATCAAATGACATGTATCAAATAAATATAAAATATTCTTGTCGCCTACTTGAAATTCAGGATCATCAAGTGTGACACCAAGAATATTAGATAACTGAACGGAATTAGATCCCATATCACTCACAAGTGCATCCACATAGAAACCAGCTCTGAACAATCCTAATATACACAAATTTGCGCAGACGCGCTCTCAAGGATAAACATCGATCAATTAAGAGAAATTAACGAAACCGCGCATCAAGTCCTCGCGGTTACAAGAGCCGCGACTAGAAAGTTAGTCTCCGAAACTGGTTCCATACCACAAGTAGACAAATTTCCGAAAAATAATAATCAGTTAGATCGAATGAAAATATATGAATCATTCGCTGATTCAAATAATTTGAAAATACGCAATTTGAAATTTTTACTGAGACCATCATATCTAAGGATATCGATCGGTAATAAAAGACAAAGCGCGCACGAATCGATTCCAATCGTTGATGACAATTTTTCTTTAGGGAGAATATTGTCCACGCTAGAAAACTTAGCTGGCGAATATGGATACGATAAATTGAAATTAAGATTAGATGATGAAATTTTCAATAGGTGCACCGTTAACGAATTGAAAGAAACTGGCCAAAGAATTTTGAAAAAACTAATCGTAGTACTACATACACCACCAAAATTAGTTAGAGATAAAGAAAAACGTGACGAATTATTGAAAAAATATCATGACGATCCACTTTCAGGAGGACACTGCGGTCAGAAGCGACTTTTGAAAAAATTGAAAGCTTCTTATAGATGGAAAAATATGTCAAGGGATGTATACAATTATGTTAAATTTTGCAGCAAGTGTCAGAAGAACAAGATCAAATTAGGTCATTCAGAACCTTCCACTATAACACCCACTCCTCAATCTGCTTTCGACATTGTTTGCATAGACACTATAGGACCTTTTCCTAAAAGTAACTCAGAAAGTGTATGTGCTGTAACTCTACAATGCGAGCTGACTAAATACGTAGTGATAATTCCAATTCCAAACAAAGAAGCCAAAACAATAGCAAAAGCTATTTTTGAAAAATTTATAATCATCTACGGTATAATAAAAGAGATCAGAACAGACTTAGGAACTGAATATAAAAACCAAATTCTAGATAATCTGATGAAATTATTAGGAACAAATCACAAAATGTCAACTGCTTATCATAGTCAGAGCATTGGCGGGTGCGAAAGGAATCACAGAGTTCTAAATGAATATGTACGTATGTATATCAATGCAGAACGATCAGATTGGGACGAGTGGATGTGCTATTACACTTTTTGCTACAACACGACTCCAAGTTCGTACCAATGTAATTGGACCAGGTTTGTCAAGATAATAAGATTCTGAGTCTATATACACTATGGGCCTCCCATCCGAAGTAGTATGGACTTGGAAAACTTTTTTGACTATTTGGCACTCCCAGTCATATGTGCATGCTCCATGAAAAGATGTAGTCCACATTGTGCCGTCATATTGGAATTGTCTTCCCTCTACCCAATCTGTTGGTTGCACACTTTGGCAGATAGTTGAATCGCTTCCCCAGCAATCTCCATTGGGTGGGCACAATTTCCCTATTTGACATCTCATTCTGCTTAACCATTGGCTAGCTTCTGCTTTATCAGGTTGTAAGTTTTTCGTTTCTATTAATTGAGGCTTTGTCCCCCAGTTTATATATGCCAGTGCTCTGTAATATCTTCTGTTCATCATATATAGGGTTATTGTTGGTCTGTACACAACTTTTGTCAAAGTTACATTTAGCATGTTCATGACTCGCATAACAGGAGTTTCCTTGACCACTTTTATATAATTTTTGCATCCCACTTTACATGGTTGAGATATTCCTAAAAGGCTTATTTTTGATGCAGCTGTTGTTGAAAATGGTTAGCAAACTGTAAGGTAAGCGATTTCGCGTACCTATTTAGCTGTTTTAATATCTCATTATGTTACAATGGTATAGTATTTCATTCTCGAGGCCGTAGGGACTATTGGTTATTGCAACAACAATGTATAATTATCATTATCAGCCATATATCTTGACATTTACTAATTTTCGGGATTGTCTCTTCTTACTCATTTCAGGATATATATGTATTTAGCATAAAAGCTGACTTTTACTTTACAATTTCTGTTCGTTTTCTCAATACACCTAACCGTCAAGAATGTCCTTCATTAATGGCCAAAATGAAGACCATTCTCTCGGAATGGGAGATGTAGTGCGGTCCGTATGTTTTCCATATTACGAAAGTATTAGAGTAAACAGGCCGACCGTAATACAGCTTGATCAGCGTTGATACACTTATATTGTTATTGTTGAATGAATTATCATTAGGTGACAATTGCGATCATTATTATCGATTTGAGCATGTAACGAGTAACAAGCAATATACGTGTCTGTATCCCGAAAGAGACAGTTTTATTTCCTGCTATCGTTGGACTCATCACAAAACCTCTCATTTCTACTAAGAATTGCATTTGATAGTCAGAACCTTCGAAAACATTCTCGAATTTATTCGGATGATTTTTGTCAGAAGAATTCAATAAATCAAATAATTAATCCTATTTTTCAATGCTTTCTATTGTTGCCATGGCTTCTGCAGGGAGAGCACCTAAACTCACATAAGTATTCATTCCACTGGCTACTGTGTTACTCAGAATCTGAGTGGCAAATTTGACTTTCATTATTTCAAAATTTGTAGGACATATATGTGAAGAAGTGAGTTTAGGTGCACATCTATAAGTTTGTTTCTTATCTTGTTGGAAAAACATGTCTATAAAGGACCATGATGTTTTTTTCTCATCAAAATGAAGAACATTTTGCATCAAATTGTTTCTGGTGGCTTTGATCAAATGACATGTATCAAATAAATATAAAATATTCTTGTCGCCTACTTGAAATTCAGGATCATCAAGTGTGACACCAAGAATATTAGATAACTGAACGGAATTAGATCCCATATCACTCACAAGTGCATCCACATAGAAACCAGCTCTGAACAATCTTAATATACACAAATTTGCGCAGACGCGCTCTCAAGGATAAACATCGATCAATTAAGAGAAATTAACGAAACCGCGCATCAAGTCCTCGCGGTTACAAGAGCCGCGACTAGAAAGTTAGTCTCCGAAACTGGTTCCATACCACAAGTAGACAAATTTCCGAAAAATAATAATCAGTTAGATCGAATGAAAATATATGAATCATTCGCTGATTCAAATAATTTGAAAATACGCAATTTGAAATTTTTACTGAGACCATCATATCTAAGGATATCGATCGGTAATAAAAGACAAAGCGCGCACGAATCGATTCCAATCGTTGATGACAATTTTTCTTTAGGGAGAATATTGTCCACGCTAGAAAACTTAGCTGGCGAATATGGATACGATAAATTGAAATTAAGATTAGATGATGAAATTTTCAATAGGTGCACCGTTAACGAATTGAAAGAAACTGGCCAAAGAATTTTGAAAAAACTAATCGTAGTACTACATACACCACCAAAATTAGTTAGAGATAAAGAAAAACGTGACGAATTATTGAAAAAATATCATGACGATCCACTTTCAGGAGGACACTGCGGTCAGAAGCGACTTTTGAAAAAATTGAAAGCTTCTTATAGATGGAAAAATATGTCAAGGGATGTATACAATTATGTTAAATTTTGCAGCAAGTGTCAGAAGAACAAGATCAAATTAGGTCATTCAGAACCTTCCACTATAACACCCACTCCTCAATCTGCTTTCGACATTGTTTGCATAGACACTATAGGACCTTTTCCTAAAAGTAACTCAGAAAGTGTATATGCTGTAACTCTACAATGCGAGCTGACTAAATACGTAGTGATAATTCCAATTCCAAACAAAGAAGCCAAAACAATAGCAAAAGCTATTTTTGAAAAATTTATAATCATCTACGGTATAATAAAAGAGATCAGAACAGACTTAGGAACTGAATATAAAAACCAAATTCTAGATAATCTGATGAAATTATTAGGAACAAATCACAAAATGTCAACTGCTTATCATAGTCAGAGCATTGGCGGGTGCGAAAGGAATCACAGAGTTCTAAATGAATATATACGTATGTATATCAATGCAGAACGATCAGATTGGGACGAGTGGATGTGCTATTACACTTTTTGCTACAACACGACTCCAAGTTCGTACCAATGTAATTGGACCAGGTTTGTCAAGATAATAAGATTCTGAGTCTATATACACTATGGGCCTCCCATCCGAAGTAGTATGGACTTGGAAAACTTTTTTGACTATTTGGCACTCCCAGTCATATGTGCATGCTCCATGAAAAGATGTAGTCCACATTGTGCCGTCATATTGGAATTGTCTTCCCTCTACCCAATCTGTTGGTTGCACACTTTGGCAGATAGTTGAATCGCTTCCCCAGCAATCTCCATTGGGTGGGCACAATTTCCCTATTTGACATCTCATTCTGCTTAACCATTGGCTAGCTTCTGCTTTATCAGGTTGTAAGTTTTTCGTTTCTATTAATTGAGGCTTTGTCCCCCAGTTTATATATGCCAGTGCTCTGTAATATCTTCTGTTCATCATATATAGGGTTATTGTTGGTCTGTACACAACTTTTGTCAAAGTTACATTTAGCATGTTCATGACTCGCATAACAGGAGTTTCCTTGACCACTTTTATATAATTTTTGCATCCCACTTTACATGGTTGAGATATTCCTAAATGGCTTATTTTTGATGCAGCTGTTGTTGAAAATGGTTAGCAAACTGTAAGGTAAGCGATTTCGCGTACCTATTTAGCTGTTTTAATATCTCATTATGTTACAATGGTATAGTATTTCATTCTCGAGGCCGTAGGGACTATTGGTTATTGCAACAACAATGTATAATTATCATTATCAGCCATATATCTTGACATTTACTAATTTTCGGGATTGTCTCTTCTTACTCATTTCAGGATATATATGTATTTAGCATAAAAGCTGACTTTTACTTTACAATTCCTGTTCGTTTTCTCAATACACCTAACCGTCAAGAATGTCCTTCATTAATGGCCAAAATGAAGACCATTCTCTCGGAAAGGGAGATGTAGTGCGGTCCGTATGTTTTCCATATTACGAAAGTATTAGAGTAAACAGGCCGACCGTAATACAGCTTGATCAGCGTTGATACACTTATATTGTTATTGTTGAATGAATTATCATTAGGTGACAATTGCGATCATTATTATCGATTTGAGCATGTAACGAGTAACAAGCAATATACGTGTCTGTATCCCGAAAGAGACAGTTTTATTTCCTGCTATCGTTGGACTCATCACAAAACCTCTCATTTCTACTAAGTATTGCATTTGATAGTCAGAACCTTCGAAAACATTCTCGAATTTATTCGGATGATTTTTGTCAGAAGAATTCAATAAATCAAATAATTAATCCTATTTTTCAATGCTTTCTATTGTTGCCATGGCTTCTGCAGGGAGAGCACCTAAACTCACATAAGTATTCATTCCACTGGCTACTGTGTTACTCAGAATCTGAGTGGCAAATTTGACTTTCATTATTTCAAAATTTGTAGGACATATATGTGAAGAAGTGAGTTTAGGTGCACATCTATAAGTTTGTTTCTTATCTTGTTGGAAAAACATGTCTATAAAGGACCATGATGTTTTTTTCTCATCAAAATGAAGAACATTTTGCATCAAATTGTTTCTGGTGGCTTTGATCAAATGACATGTATCAAATAAATATAAAATATTCTTGTCGCCTACTTGAAATTCAGGATCATCAAGTGTGACACCAAGAATATTAGATAACTGAACGTTATTAGATCCCATATCACTCACAAGTGCATCCACATAGAAACCAGCTCTGAACAATCTTAATATACACTCATCAATCACATAATGTAGTTCTGTAGCACAAAGCTGTGTGTTCACAGAAAAGTATGCTATTTGCTGCTTCCAATTATCATAGAGTCCTCTCACCATGATAACGCAAGCATTTTGAGCAAGTAACATTTATTTTTTGTCATTCCCAACATCATGAAGCCCAACAATCTCATCACGACCCGTATGGTAGTGCAAATTAGCTTTAAGAGATATTTCATCAATACATATAATGCAATGCTTGTCCTGATCCAACATGGTTCGTGATTTGATGCCCAGGGATTTAAAAACTGCTTCATTCCGAAACCCTGGTTTGAATGTTAGCTTCTGAGTTAATTGTTCCAAACACCTTTTAGTTGGAAGGCATAACAATTTACTCATGAAATGATATGCTCGTGGCCCTAAGGAATGCAGAGTCAGTGCAAATTGTTTGTATTCCATAGAATACCTTCTTGCTGATGGTTTCAAGTTCTTCAATTTTGCTTGCTCTTTAACAATCCCTGACAAAGGTTCTTGCAAAAACTTGTCACATATTTCATTGAAGTCCTCAAGAGTCCAATTCCTCTCATCATGACAAGATGTTTCCATGCATTTCTTCCTCCTCACAGCTCTCAGTTTCTCACGTAACTTCAATTTTCTTGGTGTTCCAGAACTCAAAAAAGCAGATGTTTGAGTAGAAGTTGATGGAGAGAACATACACCTAGGAGGTGTCAAAGAAACTGGAGTGTTCGAGGCCTGAAACGACAGGTGTAGTTATATTAATTCATACAGTAGTGGTATTTACGTACACAAAGCTCTTTCATTATTTGAATCTGCACTCAATGCTTCTGATATCTAAAGGCATTATGAAAATATTGGAGGAATTTGTGGAAATGATTGGGTGGAAATGAATAAAATACATGAACTGAGTACCTACCTGATATAAACAAATGAACTAAATACATACCTGAAATATTTGAAGCAGCTTGAGGAAGAATTGTGGTTTCTACTTCCGTGACAACAGGAGCAGCAACAGTAGTATCTGAAAATAAAAAATAACTGTTTGAAAATGCTTCAGAGATATTTCAATCAATCATTGAGATCATATGCACTACAACTAACCACACACATCACATGTACACAAAAATTTTCAAAATAATACTCACCAGACAACACAGCAATGTTCTCAGAAGGTTCCTCGAAATCATCGTCAAGATTGTCTCCCAAGGAGTGCTTGGCATTCTGAGGAAAAATGGATGGAACTGCATGTTGAAACGTTTACGAGCTCCACCATGAGAGACAAATTTATTGTCGAAATGTTTTTCACACACCTTCTAGTTCCTATTTGAGGCATCAACACTCTTATCTAATAAATGTTCTCTCTTACATAACTTCAGCCTACAGCTAGACCTGAAAGATCAACAGAACATTCTTCATCATGAGGTACAAGGAATAATAAGATTTGAGATGATAATATCAGTTTCGAAATATATTGAATACATCATTTAAAAAACTGTGGTGAGCAAATGATGTAGAATGGAAATTCTCAACTATTTTACATACCTTGCAGGATCTTTCGGGAATCTGAAAAGACTCGTATTTTTGAGAGTTCTTGAAGAACAACCACGAACAACACAAACCGTTCCTCCTTTGCTAGCCATTCTTCGGCAATTCAAGAGTCTTCACGATCAACGAGATGTATTTCCTTCGTGTTTCTGATGGCAGAGAAAACACAGTGACCCAAGATTTATGAAAACCTTGATCAACACTACAAAATCAGAGGGAAAATAGTTCTCGAACTGAAAACAAAAACAACGTCTTGTCAAAAGTGAGGTTAAAGTATATAACACTTGTAACCATGACAACCGCACATGCGCATAAAAATTTGGTTCTGGCGGGAGGCCGAGCTTTCGCATCTGTGTAGATAGGTAATCTGTGTCTATGGTAGAAATCATCTTTAGTTTTCTAAAGAATCTTGGGTCAACTTTCTAGAGAAAAGGAAATCAAAATTCTCATCTTTTAGTAATTCCCATAGTGCAACCAAAGAATTCATGGAAAAAATCCAACAATCAATGAACTTCACATTGATTTTACTCAATTTTTTGTAAACTGAAAGTTTTTTGAGAAAAATTACCATTTCTTCCAAAAACGTCAACGGATGAATTTCTCCTCTGAATGCTCTATTGAATCGTTCCGTAGAATATAATTTCGAAGAATTGAAAATATCGAACAGTTTGTCAAGTTTTGATATGAACTCTACTGTGGGTAAAGCAGTTTCTGGTAATTCATTAAAGTTGATATATGTTTCTAGAGCAGCTGCACCACTGTTGCTTATTATGTGAGTCGCAAGTTTAACTTTTATCCTCTCAAAATTAGTTGGTCTAATATGAGAGCTAATCACCTTAGGAGCAAACCTGTTCATCATAGATATATCTTTTTCATAAAGGTGTTCTATGTACTTCCAAGAAGTTGATTTGTCTTCCCAAGTAGATTGAGGAGATTGTTCCTTGCTGCTTTGATTAAAGGACAAGCATCATAGAACTAGAACATCTGTTTTCCTCCTAATTCTATCTTAGAATCATTGAGAGTCACTCCCAAAATATTTGCCAAATCCAAACAAAAAGAGCACATATCACTTAGAATTGCACTAACATTCAAACCAACATTTCCAGCAATCCTTTCGTTTGATCCGCATTGTAAGTTGTTGAAGATGAAATATATGCCACCGGTTGTTTCCATTTCGTTTTTAGTCCACGAACCATAACCACTGCAGCTGATGAAGCTGGTTTGGATGATTTTGTAATTCCATCATCTTCCAGACCAATCACTTCATCAGAAGCAAAGTTATAAAATAAATTTGTTTTGATGGACATTTCATCAATGCATATAGTGCAAAATGTATCTTCCCCCCCGGGTCCTATCTCTATGGGTCTATCTCTATTTCGTGGACATCCCATCCTGTGTGATTGGATGAGATCTTCCTGAAACTTGCCAACCAAACCCATCTCCTCCCGGAGAGGTCCTCACATCGTTCGTGTTACCACTAATTGTCTGGTCTTGTCTGTCCGATTTTGTGAGAGCAGGGTAGTATTCGATCTTGCGATCGCGCGTCCCTGCTATGTATGATGTATGTATGTGAAATGTCTGTTCTTGTCTGTCTGAGGGCTTGTTAAGGGGGTGCCCTAGTGACTTTGTTGCAATTTTTTCAAGTGTGACTCGCTCTTGTACACTTGATTATTGCGGCTCGGTCTTACCTGGTTCGCTCGCTCGATGTTAACCCTCGTCATCGCTCAGCAGCTGGTGCCTGGGCCGTTCGAATCTTTCCATGAACCTCGGGTCGTAGTCTGTCAATTCCCTCAGTCTTCTACTTGGATGGTCTGCGAGTAGAGGAAACCATTTCTCTGTCTTCTCCTTCATTTTCTCCGTGACCTGGGAGATTCTTAAGTCATTGAAAAAAGCCTGTTTGAGACGTAGTAGGATGCATTGAGTGCCCATTTCAGGGCTAGGTTTTCCTGAGCTTGTATTTTCCTCCTATTGGTCTTGCATGTCTGGCCCCATGCACGGGAAGCGTATGTGAGGATGGGCAGGATTACAGCCCGGATCAGCGCGAGTTCGTTTTTGAGTGACATCTTGCTTTTTCTAAGTGGATAAAGTTTATGTCTCGCCATTTTTACCTTACCTGTTGTCCTGTTGACGTGTCCATCGTGACTCCTAGATATTGGGTGTGTCCGACCATTGGATGTCATTTCCTCCTATTTCCACGTTGCCGCTTGGTTGTTTGTGCATTCGGCCTTTGAAGAGCATCGCTTTGCTCTTTTCAGGATTTATGGCTATTTTCCATTTTATACACCATTCATCCAGACTTGTGGCTGCTCTCTGAACTGAACTCTCTTTTATCTCAAGGAAACGTGAGTTTGCAGGATCATATCATGAAAGAGGTGTCCATAAAATAATGATAAAAATTCATATGAACAATTATATTGATACTCAATCTGAGAACAAATTCAGAATCCTAAATAATCCTTAAATCTAAAAATACCTCGAGTCCTTTTTCTTTAGAGTTCGGGAAAGTCCACACAACACACAACTGCGATTGTTCGACGTACAGCTCCAGCAACAAATGCTTCAGAATTCGTAAACAGCTTATTTTACTCGATTATGCAGGAATGAATTCATTGCATAATTTCCTTGTCACAGCATTTCGACCATTTCCACAAAACCTTTGGATACTAATTCGCCGGTTTCGTAGCAGCATCAACGAGGAGATGCGCTCTGCAACACCTCTCATCACTTTCTCCCTCAACTCGCTCTCCTCGGAGTCCTCGGGCCATTCGCGCAAAAACCACGCCGGTGAAGCTCAGGCAAACTACCCTATTGATCCATTCGGGCGCGTTCTTCAACACGTCACAATAACGACGAATTCTAGAAGTATTGGCGCACCTGTACTATGCTCTACATAATCTTGTTTTCACTCTACGCCGCGTCACACCAACACCGAAAATCACTCAATCTTATCTAACCTATTCTATAATTAGGGTGGGCCTGTTACATCTCTGCAAGTATCTCGTGGCCATTTCTGGTCTTGTCGTTCTAGCAGCGATTGCAGTGTCGTCTGCGTACAGTGACAGGAAGGTATTGTCTGTCTTTGGAGTTTCTGACGTATAAATGGTATACAGCTTAGGGCTTAGCACTGCTCCCTGCGGGACTCCTGCTTCCGTTTTTCTGGAAGTGGACTTTTCTGGGCCGACCTTGACTCGGAGTTTTCGGTCACGGATATAGGAGTCGATGAGCCTGATTAGGGATGCCGGATATCCCAGGTCTATCATCTGTAATGAAATAAATTCATGATGCCCTTCATTCCTTGAACTTTTGAACAATGAGACTCCTAGCGATTTTTGTGTTATCAGGATGAAATTTTCGATTGTGTTAAGTGAAATGGGCGCCAGTCTATTTTTGTACAAAATATAGACAAAAAAATGGAAATATCAGATAAAGTGATTCGTGGTTCAAGAACTCTCTCATATCTAAGTAAAAGCAATAAAGAAACATCAATTCAAGTATGACAATCTATTACATCAGAAAAATAGAATGAAACAAAAAAATTACAATGGCAATTGATTTACAACAGTATCCCTACTGATTTCTATTTCTTCACACGAGCTTTGATCAATATAATGCTGCATTCACTGCTATACTATTGCAAACCAGATGTCGAATACCCCAACGTGATGACGATTTTCACCTCTGGCTACCAAATCTCAATTATCAAAGATGTTCTGACAACTCCTACTTTGGTGTGAGCTCTCAAGGACGCAGATATAACCTACTCTGATAGTAGACTCTCAAGAAGTAGCTTGCACCCTGGTCTGTTGAGAAGTCTCAGCACTGAGACGTGTGCATATCTAGACGACTATCTGTTGCGTTAGGTTGTCCTCTCCGGATGTCGTTTGATCACTCATGACTCGTTGACAATACATGAAAATTACCAAGAAAATCAGTAGGGTTCAAGGGAGGATGAACTGATGGTTTCAAGTAAAACACAATCTGAAGCTGATGGCTGGAGATTATGGTAGATTGTTATACATTTTCAAAGTATTAAAACTATTTGATCTAGTTAAACAATGTTAATCATGTATCAAAATACAATGAACTATATATTGTCTATTCGAGAATCGACAATATAATTATGCTACAAAAAAAAATATTTGCTGAATTATTCTCAGAAAAACATTGCATCCTCGCAATTGGCCTTTTGCTTGCATGCAAGTATGTATCAGAAAATTTATTGAGAGGAAAAGAAGGAAGGAAAAGAAAACAGATTGTTTTGAAACATCAGAAGTGATATCGAGTTGACAGATGCCTTCTCTCCAATCTTGAGGGCTCAAATAAAAAAGAAACTTGGTCTTTGGGAATCTCAAATAAAATGCATAAAAACTCACTTATTTCGAGTCATAGGAAATCAAATATTCTCCTATGAGGAATTAAACACTCTCTTGATTCAAATCGAGTCTATACTGAACTCACGTCCCATGTGTCCTGTTAGTTCCGACCCAAACGATCTACAAGCATTGACACCTGGGCACTTTTTAACTTTAGAACCCCTGAACTCACTTCCGGAACCCAATTTGGGTGACATTAAAATGTCTCGTCTCTCCCGTTGGCAGTTGGTGCAGCAACTCCACCAATCGTTTTGGGACCGCTGGCATAAGGAGTATTTGCACAATCTTATGCAGCGGAGTAAATGGATCCACCCTACCACACCAGTGGAACCAAACACCCTGGTCCTGCTGAAAAATGAGCTCTCACCACCCTTAAGGTGGCACCTAGCGAGGGTAGAACAAGTACATCCCGGAAAAGATGGCATAATTAGGGTAGTGACAGTGCGGACAGTCAAGGGAACGTTCAGGCGCCCTGTAAGCAAGGTTTGTCCTTTGTCGATATGCACTTCTTAGTAATAATTTTTTTTCTCATTACACTCATAGATTCACGTATTAGATTTATTTTACTTTAGTCACCTTCCATAATTTTCAAATTCAAAATTTCAAAATAAACTCATGAAATATTCATTTTAGGTGGGTGGTATGTTCCGTTTTCATCTCGTTTTTTATAACTTACATATTCAGAGTACAGTCCTGAGAGTTTCTAGTATATGCCAATTCAATTATTGACCCTTAGTATATTATTTTGTGATCATAATTTTCAATTAATTATAATTTACCGCTAGAATGACAAGAGGCATTTGGTCACTGATCCCCCTGTATTAGAATTAGGCACTACGCATGTGCGCGCAGGTGTGAATTGCTGAACAAGGAGGAAAAAAAAGAGGAGGAGGAAAAAAATCGTTTATATGTCAAAACGTGACGTTTATCAACAATACAGGTATAGGAGCTTTGACAATAGTTGGAGAGTTTCATTCCTTGGTTTCATTGTTCATTGTTCACCGATTTTATGCAACTCTATAACCACGAAAATATTACTCACTTTCGGTGATGTTCTCAATTTTTAACTTTTCGAGCAAACATTTCACAGTCTTGTCTTTTTCATGTCCTCCCCTTCGCAGAAACGACACGATTTTATCATAATGTGTCTCCCAATTTTTAATCAGTCCATCCCTATTTTCAAATGCCACCTCGAAATCCATATCAATCTGAAAAAAATTAAAATACAGTTGGTTTGAAGAACTGAGAAAATATAATAGTTACCAATCGGTATCCAGACGGATATTTGTAAAATGGCCATTTATCGAAAATTTTAATGGAATCTTCAGCCATTTTAATATCGTTCAAACGATATTGAGAACATGCTTTCCAATAGCTGTCGAACTGTTCTGAAGTGAGATTGTCAAATTTCATGGCCCGTAGACATGTTTCTGCATCTGTTTCTGGATCTAGAACAATTAAGTTTCTCAAATAAGTTTCTCCTGTTCATAACGTAGGTTCTTACACAAGTCGGGACTTTTTTCCTTCATTCTTTGGTTTTTTAGGGATATTCTTATCTAGAACTTTGGAGAAGGAACTTTTCAAGTTCGTTCACTTATTATAAATTTTACCCCTTTTTTTTGGTACGGTAATATTCCTAAAATTAAATAATCGGAGATGATTGAAACAACACATGCATATCATTATAATGATGTACTGGATAATTTGATGTAGGGGTTCATCAATATATGCAAGATAAGGGGCATTACTATGAACCGCTCATCAATCTATGTACGCGGATACATTGAAACAATAAACGCATTTCGTTAGGATAATGTACTGGGTGATTAGTTTAAAACGATAAGATACATTGTTTCTATGACATCATAAATGAATGTACGTCTACATCAAAACAATTTCTCCGAAACAATGTACCGATTAGGTACATGATGAGCATTATTTTTATGAACCGTTCATCAATCTATGTACGTACATTGAAACAACGTACGCAATTCATTATAATGATGTACTGGATAATTTGTCGAAAGCAATTCGATACATGGTGTATATGTTATTCATAAACTGTTCATCGATATATGTACGTGTAGATCAAACCAATGAACGCATTTCTTCAATACAATGCACCGAATAATTATCCACTATCGCTTACATGTATTCAATATTCACTTCTATGATTTGATCTGAACCTTACATTATTTCGACAATGAATGCGTGCATTGTAATGACAAATTAATTTGCTTGAAACAACGTACTTGCTCTCCCATATGTCATGCACAAATTCATTATCCTCATGAAATGAATTATAAACCGATGTATCTATACAATATATTGGAAACCTTGGTTATCACTAGAATGAATACAGTTACTTTTTTGAAACAATTGAACATCAAAGTAATGTTACACATTCATCAGTCGAAAATAGTGATGTTATTGGAAGAATTCATGAATACAATGCTAAAATCATTGAATTCATTTATGAAATGTATCGAAGGGATGGAAATATGCATTGAGTTACTGAATATTTTCGTCAGTACTTGATATCCTATAATAACACCTTCACACTATAATGACCGAGAACAACGAAAGAAAGGCTGTGTTTGGAGATTTCAAATATTTTACCTATTTGATTGGAGACAAGCTTTACAATAGAACATTTCTAAAATGGTTAAGGATTGTCATTGTCAGCAACTGTCAACTTTAGTGGTAGACTATTATGGAATGAATTGACTGAATAAAGGAGAGAGAAATATTGAAAATAAGAAATGTCTTGTTGTCTTTTTCAGAAACAATTTTGAAACCTGCAGAAGAAATTACAAATTTATTTTCCATTCTATTTGTTTGTTCAGATTCTTAAAACAACTGAATCCTTAATCATTTGGAAATTCAATTCATTTTCAACTTAATTTACTATACAGGGTGTCTCAAAATTGCTGGGACACAGAGCTACCACGCGTAAGAGGTCAAAATGAGTTGATTGGGCCAAATTTATTCATGTGCCATAATGTACCGTTTGTCCGTGAGATGAGTTCAAAGTTCACATAAAAAACCACATTTTTGTACGCTGTTCAGAAATAAATGAAACTCATTTGATGAAATTTGACAATAGTCTATTTCAAAGGATTACTCTCCTTTTTGGGCAGCTGGTAGATGTGGATGGTGATTCAATATTATTATGATTCTATGAATTTACAAGTTCCTCAGGTAATCCTTGGCCCCATATCGTGTTATTCTGTGTGTCTACAGAAACAGTGCCATAACAATGAAAACATGAGTGATCAAGGCCTTCAACAGAGTCGATAAGCTTGTCTAGTGTTTCCAAAGGCTCATCACATCGTATCACATGATATATTATCACGTTCAGTGACAGTTCTTATACAGAAATTCCACTTTATGTGACACTACCGTTTTATTGTGGGAATGGATTCAATATTGCTTCAGGTGAGTGATTTATATGAAATTTGATGTGAAAAAAATATAATGTGTTTTTTTTATCACTTTTGATGACGCCTTGTCATTGTTGCCACGTTGTCGAAGTATATTAACTTTTTTTTTCGCATGACGCTTGTACCAGCTAAGCGTCTTCCGTGGAGAAGAGTAAGTGGAAGTCATTTGATCGCATCTATCGATCCCTGACATGTGATCATTATATGTTACAACTTCTTCAGGTTTCACATATTCTTTTCCAAACTTGTTCGCCGTTGTCACCAAGCGTGGATGGTTCCGAGTTGTAATCACGAGAACATCTCTCTTGTCCTTCCATTTAGAGACATATACGTTTCCTCTACGTTGCCAGATATGTTCTCCTTTTTTGAGTTTAGATGCCACAACTTTCTGGGGATTGTTCTTTCGATTAGCCCTCAGAGTGCCGTTTGTGTGTGTTCTCAACGTCAAAAGTTTCTTCGATAACTCGAAGCTGTTGTAGTAGTTGTCCATGAAGATGTGGTGTCCTTTCATAATATAGGGCTTCAGCAGTCTCAGTACGAGAGCGGTGGTTTTACTGACACTTTTGTCAAGTGCTGCAGCCTGAGCTCCACTATACATTTCCATATTCAGAAGATACCCATCTGAAGTGGTTACCTCGAAGAACTTGATGCCATATCTACTTTTTTTGTTTTTCATATACACTCGGAATCCTAATCTTCCACGAAAATGTAAGACTTTCATCCAGAGAAAGTTCCTTGCTTGGACCGTAGACGTTCTGGAATTGGACGATCAACATATCGAGAAGGGGTTGTACTTTGTCTTTGGATCTCGAACCAGGAGGGAAACAGCAGATAACTCTGAGGATTTTTTGGTAGCGCCTTCCAGACATGGTAAAACTGAAGACTGGATGATAATACAACGGATCAGAATAAGAAAAGTAGCGTTTCATATTTTTTCTAGATATCTGGCCTTGGAGCAAGCATAAGCCAAGAAATTTCTTCATTTCATCAATTGAAATGGGGCGGAAATTTGCGTCTCTGCAATGTCTAGTTTTTGGTCTGTTGCTGTTGACCAAGCTATTTCCATATTCATTTGAGCATTGCAAAATAAATGCTCGTATTTCAGGAGTGAAAAGTTTTTCGAATACCTGGAGTGGACTGGAGTTGTCATCAAGGGTGATTTTCAAACAGTTGCTAGCTTCATCGAAGTCAAATTCTGGTATATCTGTTGTTGTGTCCTCCCAATCGCTGTCATTGTTTTGAGCTTGCTGAACTAACAGTGTCCGTGATGAACTCGGAGAAAGGTCTTGATCACTATTAGGGTCATTGTCAGCCTCCGAATTGGCGCTCAAATCTGCTTTATCATTCTCCACATCTGACTCTGAAGAATTTTCACTTGGTACATAGTCCTAATCCGATCCATACTCTCCATCATCCTCATATGGATCTGATTCTTCATGTTCAGATCCAGAACATAACTCGTCAAACAAACGTTTCAATCTGCGTTGCTCCTTCTCATAAGGATCGTTTGTATAGCCATCTCCATGCATCTGGAATTCAAATAAGTGTTGAGCTATTTATAAAAGTGTAAGCAATTAGGCAATTTCCTTTCCTCATGGGTGGCTTGACATTCGCAAAAACGCACAAAAACGCTACGTTCACGTGCGTTACATGCTCTATTTTGTTCATTGTGCAAGTATTCTACTGGAGGAATGAATCGAAGAACATTGAATCGATTATAAAATCATAATAGGTCAATAATAATATAATGTAGGTACTTACTTTTGCTGTTGCTCCGACAAAAAACTTCTTTGTAAACAAACACTCTTTGTAAATAGACACTACTCTGATTAGCAATGCTTTTCAAATGGCACTGAGACGCCGCACGGCGTGATACGCGTCAAAAGCCAAGCTTAACAAGAACACCTGGTTAGGGAGGGCGGGAGGGGATAATTACCTGAGATATGACGCTACGGTATATGTGCTCCCATGATACGTGACAGTAGGGGTCCAAATAACATTGGCTGATATGCTTATTAGGACGCCGTCCGGCGTACTGGCACCAGATGATTTTGAATTTTTGACTCCGTACGGCGTCATGTCACGTACCTAAGGAAGCAAGATAACGCCGTACGGCGTCGATGTCACTGAACGTGTTATTGTTTCCTAAAAATGTAATGAGCACTAAAAAATTACCAGATCGAATGTTCTATATACTCACCATGTTCATATTATAATATTTTACCGTTCATAAAAATGAAAATATGAGAAATAAATTAGGTTATCTTTTGGAATGAATCGAAATGACAGATATTATCGCAATAACCGAAGCTACCAACGAAATTTGGCAGTAGATTTATTGACATTTGGTTCACCATACTTTAGGTAACCATGTTCCGTTAGTAACCATTTTTTCACGAATATTTTAGTTACCAACAGTTTCGGACCAAAAAATCATAACCGTGGTGACTTTCGGGCCATACCCTAAAACCGTCATTACTGTCAATGTCAATGCGAATGTCATATTATCGATGATCTCAATTCCTGAGTCAAACCACAGTATATTATCTTTATCTTATAGAACCGGTAAGTTCATCCTCACGAAATTTTGGCGAGCCGTTCTACTACGAAACTCGCGGTCGATGCATAGTAGCAAAGAATAATACATATATATATATATATATATATATATATAGATTCATATCCTTACTGAACCACTTGAGATTCCATACAGACCAAGCAAGATATGGTATAGGTGATGGAATATAATCGAACAATATTGTGAGTTGATGATTGATATCTGATTTATACATCGTAATTGTTTTTAGGAAGACTAAAGTGTATATATCTGGAAATGGTACGTTCTTGGACCATCTCTGATATTCATACGGTTCTGAGCCAGAATATACAAGTTCATGTAGTTTCATAGTAAGTCCTGAACCTTTACAATGTTGCCGAATGCGACAATTGCCATTGATTGTTCGAACGGTTTTTCGTATTTCGTCTTTGACAACCAACAAAAAGACGACAAGTTTAAATAGAGAACAAAAACAAACCCAACTAATGGCCAAGTACCCAAAACGGGTTAGTTGGTATCCAATCAATAGTCAATGGAAATCAGGGTGTGGAGGACAATTATTACTTTATTGAAAGTGTTCATGTTTCAATTCAGGTATGGTGTCTCCAAGAGAATTGCTCCAAGTCTATGGTAGCAACCAAATAGTATCTTACCTTCCACAATCGTAGGTACTTGAGCCAGGTTCCATTCGAGTATCAATACCAAAAGTTCACAGTTTGAAGAATTCAGCTGTACATTGGCTTGACTAAAACAAACCACAATCTCAGGTGGCCGGACGAAGCAACCAAGGTGATTTGAGACTATGAAATCTGATGATCAAGCCGACTTATTAGAAGCTTCTACTTATCCGAATCAATTGAGTAGCCAGTGGACCATCCTTTACCTTCTTTTAATAGTAAAAGACCCCCCTTGATTCTGTCAAAAATCTGTCCAAATCTAGGCAAAACATCTTGATTGGTTAATTTTCATTACAACCACTGAATCTTTCGACGAAGAAATATAAAATTAACTGAATCTATAGAAAATCAAATAGAAGAATGTGTCAAATCAATGCTCACCCCAAACCTCAACAGAAGTTCAATTCGAAAATATGTAACTTCTCCCCCTTCTAGGGGGGGTGTTACTAGAGTGGTGCTCAACGGGGTATGTCTATATCTAGGATAGACCGGGGTTGCCTCGAGCGCCAGTTGGATTATAGTGGTGAACTCCACTTTCTCCCAACCAGGATTTGTTGGGAGGCCTAGGTAGCAACACAGTCGAAGCGACGGTATGCCAGGGGTCGAATGCCTTCTGGACTATGAAAAGATCACAAGGGGGTGAGGGCTTTAAGTTCACCCACTTGGTTTCACCCTGGTATACGGGTTGTTGCAAATAATCAGAACTAAAATTCACACTTAAACAGGTTTATTCACTGGAAACAATAAACAGATCGGATTTATCTCTCACAATGATTATTATGATAACCAAGAAAATACGACCACGAGGAAATTCGGATGACAGAATATGTCGACAGGTGTCAGTCACAAGATAGCAAAATTCCACAGATCAAATAATCTCAGGGTAGATTATCCTAACCACATATATCTACGGGTGCAGTTCCCTATTAACTGGCCGCTGTCAAACGTCACGACAAATGTCACAACAACTGGATTTATACTGGAAAATTATTTGATCTATAAAGCTGATCTGCAGTTTGATGAGAAAATGCAGTGAAATCAAAATACAGTTAACTCACACTTGACTGGTAATATACTTCACGAGTGAATCGTCGGCAGAAAAAGCTCTGGCTCACTTTTTCAACTTTGTGTAACACAAAAACGGGATGTAAATACAGGAAAAACTTCGAGCACCTCGATCACTTTTTATAACGGTTATACGAACTGAATCAAACGGTAAGAATCGGACTGAATCAGAATAATCACTGCCAAATGGAATCTATCTAACTATCTATCTATCTCTCTATAACTGTGTATCTGTATCCTCGGGCCTCTGGATTTTGCTACTTATACTCTTTTCAGGTTTGGCAAAAAACAGAGCGAGGTCGGGATTCTGATTGGTCGGGTTGGTCTGGCCTCGAGCTGACCATGATTTGTTTTCTCAAGGAAAAAGTGATCACTACTTGACCTTGGGTCTGGAAACTTGCGGTGGAAATCATTTTTCCTCAAAACCGGTAGTATCAAAGTGCTTGGCATTCCATGTTTGTGCTACTGAGCGAATTTGATTGCAAAATTACGAAGGATAACAAAGTTATGACCTAAACAATATCACATGACCCTGAAATGTCTTTCCAGGTATGAAAACCATTCTAACTCTTTCCAAAATCAGTGGCGGATTTGCAGTCCTAGCCGCTCTAGGCCCCAGGCCATGTGCCGCCCTTTTCTCAGCACCGATCATTAGAGACTAGATACATAATTCATGAATTTACTTTATTGCCACTTTTATTTGATTCAGAAAATTGTTAACTAAAAGCTAGCTTATAAAGCTAGTTTATAATATTTTCCGAGGCCAGGGATGATTGGAAATTTGAATAAAACATTTAAAATGGTTTTAGGTTTCCTTTTTAATAAAATAAAGGTTTTACAATGTGTTACAAAACTCGTCGTCTGCACTTAAGCGCAGCAAAATTATTAATTAAATCTTCGCAATCCAATTTCCTTAAAAAATCAGCTTCTATGTTAAGCAAAGCAAGATCGTTTAGCCTCTGCTCCGTCATTGTAGTGCGTAAATAGTTTTTAACTCTGCGCAAACAAGAAAACGATCTTTCTCCTGTACAGTTACTGGCGGGTGTACACACACACATACGAAGACCAATATCCACGTTTGGATAAATGGTTTGAAGACCTTCGGTTCGTAACCATTTCAACAAACTGACTGCACTCTTTTGCTCCTCATTTTTTATGCTGCAGTGGGAACGAAAATGAAGACATTCTTCTGTAAAATTGTCTTCTAAGTCAGTAGAATAAATCATTTGCAATGCTTTGGCCTTTTCTTCGACTTCTGAGATGCTTAGATTCTTCAGGTTGGTAATAAAGTGGAATTTATTGTAGAGTAATTTATAAGCATCCCGGCGTCTTTTCAGTTCTTCTGACAATGTATCAATTACTACCAAAAAAGTATGTATTCTAAAATTTTCACGGCCACTTTGTTGCATCTCTTCACCTGTATTAGTCTCGCCAGGAAGCAGCTTACGCTTTCGATTGCGTCGAAAATCTTTTTCATATTCCTGTACGAAGGACAGTTTATTCGCTTTTTTTTCGAATTCATCGAAATTCTCTCTTGTTTCGCCAACAAAATGTATTAAAGCCTCGTACAGTTCTATAACAATAGTAATGTCAATTTCCACACTCTGAAGTTTTTTACTTGTGGCGTTAATGCGATCTAGTAAACATCCCCAAAAAACAGCCATGAGAGCCGTTTCAAAACGTTCCAGTTTCAAACGAATACCTCTTGCTTCGCATATAACGGTTCTCTTCTGTTGTGTGTCATTTTCGATGGTGACTAGCGCTTTATGGATTTCATTCCAGGATTCGCGTAAACTTTTGCATGCGTCTGCACGAGCTGACCAACGAGTCGTTGATAGACTTTTGACGGTGAAATGGGTTTGAAGGAGTTCCCAACGCTGAGTTGACGCTGCAAAGAAATTGTATAACTCTTGGAGTAGAAAAAAGAACGAACAAGCCTCTTGGCTGCTTTCAGCAGCACATTCACCTACTAAATTAAGCGAGTGTGCTGAACAGGGAACATAGTCGGCAAGGGGTGAAATTTCCTTTATTTTAGCTTGCAGGCCGTTGTATATGCCTGACATGTTAGCTGCATTGTCATATGATTGCCCGCGGCAGTTTGAAATGTCAATTCCCAATTCAGTTGAAGTTGAGGTAACAGCATCTGCCATTTGTTGTGATTTGTGGCCTGTGTTTGGAATAAACTTGAGGAACCGTTCTACAGGTGACCCATTAGGCAGGACATATCTGATAACATAAGTGAGCTGGTCTACGTGAGATATATCCGGTGTCGAGTCAATAATCAGAGAAAAATATTTTGCGGTTGATATTTCCATAACAATTGTTTCCAAAACTTTGTTTCCCATAAGTCGAATGAATTCTTCGCATGTTGTTGAAGAAAGATAACTCGTAAATCCTGAGCCTGGATTTCCATAACGTGTAATGTGTTTGGCTAAGAACGGATCGAACTCAGCGATAAGCTCTAAGGACATCAAATAATTTCCATTGTGGATTGATCCAAATTTTTCTTCGTGTCCTCTGAAAGGCAAACCACGTGACGCAAGCGCTTTTACGCATGCAACTACTCTTTTCAGAATGTTTCTCCAGTAATTTATTTCTTCATCTAATTGCATTGTTAATGCGCGGTCAATGCGACCTAGCACGTTGCTTCGTTCTTTCATATGCAGAACAGATAATTTGTGAGTAGGCGAATTCTCATGAGTTGACACTCGATGATATGAATTTTTCCAGTCATTGAAACCTTCTTTTTTGTCGAACTGACTCTCCCCGCTATTAAAAAGCAGACAAGGACCACAAAAAACACATCCAGTACTTTTGGAATAAATTAGCCACTTTCGCGGAACTTTTTCACCGTTCAGAAGCTGACGTTCGAATAAAAGTCTCGACAACTGTCGCGCTTTATCTTTGTAAATGCGCTCACTTTTAGGAAAATCATTTTGGATGTTTTGATTGGCTCCGTTCTTACAAATGTGATCACGCGTGAACTCGTCGATTGTCCATTTAGCTGGATCGTCGCTGATTTCGTAGAGCTCCTGGTCCGTAGGATTGGGCTGCACTCCTACTCCTGCCACTCCTGGTACTAGAGGGACATCTTCGGCTTGTTCTTTCGATATGCTTGCCACATCGATCAAAGTATTTTCACTTGAAGACACTGCAGAATCATCAGTTGACGGAGCGCCACTACTACTTGGAACATCAAGTTTTCAAAAGAAATCGTCTAATTTCCGTGTTTTTTTAATCGTATCTTTTTGTTTATCATCTTTTTCTTTAGCTCTCTTGCGATACTCTGCCCCACTTAACCTTACCCTTTTCTTTCCGTCCATATTCAACTTAAGCAGTATCGCACTCAATCGCTCACTAAACTGAACTGTCCCACCGTCCAAACCCGTAGCTTATATATACCGGTGCAACGTTATACTAGAATAGTCGGGCAGTTTCCAGAACGCGCGCGTGTATGCATGCCGCGCGCTGTCTTGCTCACTCTCACGTCGCGCGTATTTCCGTCGCGCTTGCACCGTTTCTAGATCCTTCCTGCGGGGCGGCGCGCGCACGCATTCGAGCGTCGTGTAGAGCTTTCTAGAATGTTCGCGCGACACCGCTGAGTTGTTTTTGTAATAACAATAGGATAGGTATTCTTCCTAGATCACTAATATTAAACTAAACGTACGAACTATTTTTTAAGCACGATGTACGAAAGTATTTATACTTTAATACTCAAAAATAGTGATTTAGGAAGATTATAATCATACGTACGGTACGCGAGCCTCTAAAATATTTTGAGATACTTTGCATTTGAGTTATTTCTTGTTATCATCACTGAGTTTTTTTGGCACGATTGCCGCCCTCCGTATCTAGCCGCCCTAGGCCCGGGCCTACTGGGCCTTATGGCAAATCCGCCACTGTCCAAAATCATTAATACACTCTCCCTAGGCAATAAGAAGTCTTAGTCTCTGGGTTGATCAGGATTTCCGGATGCAAAAATCATTGCAAGATGAATAAGGCAAGTAAACGGATAGCATACTGGACTTCTTATTTCCCGGGGCTCAGGATTCTCTGAAAGTTTTTAGGACAAAAAGTTCATATAAACATATGTCTCGACCGGATACAATCCATTTTCCAACCAAGCCGTTTGGGACATATGTTTAAATGAACTTTTCGTCCTGAAAAATTTCAAAGAATCACCTCCCGAAGTTTGCCAACGTAGGTATTCAATTAACACCCTGTACATACATCCATTGTAAGTTGAATAAAACCTTGAAAAAAACTGGCAACACTTTTGCTCAGCAACTCGTGATCACGTGGTGATTTTCAAAATGGTCCTGATTCTATTATCATGAAACATAATCAGAAATAGTTGATAATGGTTCTACAAATACGAAACGTCGGAGAGAATGGCTTCACTGTGTGAATTCCAATTGAATTCGCTCCAGAAAAGTGTGTTCTGAAAGATTCATTCAGTTCATCAAATATAAATAAGAGAATTGAAAAAAAAAATTCAAAAAAATCCCAATGACTATTCGAATGGACCCTACGATGCAAAACTTTCTCATCCAAATCCGTACCTCCTACAGTTTTCAAGATCCTCATGTTGTTCATTCCCAACTTGGCCACATGATCGACAATGAAATCTTCAATAGAATAATATTTACTTCTCGAAAAACAACATTGTTAATTATTGAATTTTCATTATTAGCTATATTTTTATTGCAACGAGATACGAAGAAAACCGTGATTCAGTCTCATAACATCAATGAAAATAACGGCTGGACTTCCCCGATCATCTTGATAGCTGTTGCCGTAAAAATCCAGAAGTACAGTGTACAGACATCACAAATAGCCAAATTAAATATTTTAACAACAATATTTCCAACTCACCTGCAATCTTGTTCTGTTTAGCCAAATGCACCATGTATTGAATACGATTCATCATGGATTATGGAACATTTCAATCTGAACTCAAATCACGGTAAGAATATATGAATTGCTATTGGAATCTTCAATCCGACGTTGCCACCAATTGTGGTTCAGGATTAACCGTGATATGAATAGAATATATACCGAAACTTATACATGCCAGATCTAAGGAAGCGCCCTCTGTGAATTTTTCGCGAACTAAATTTTCATGATTCATACGAAACTGAGCCAGCTGGAATTTAGTTCAGAGACTCATAGAGAGCGCTGGGTTATTTTGCAAGCAAAAACGATCCTGAACCAGTATGATGGTTCAGGTTTGGAAAGGTGGGTCAGGATTGTATGTGGAACTAACGACGACTGGTTCAGAATGGTATGCTTTCTCAATATATATATTTGCATATAATATATCATTATTAGTACTTTAAGTATTAGTAATGTAAGGTAAGTAGATATGGTGACATATTGAGATAATTATTTTTTTATTCAGTTCCAGAGGTCTTTTTATATCTCGAACTCATTTCAAGAAAGAAATTATACATAATTCAATGTGCATAAAATTTTTCTATGCATTATAACGATATATGAAGGGAGGGAGAACGAAAATGTTCGAATTTTCGTCCATTTCCCCCTTTGATTCAATGTATAGATTATACATATAGATTATATATATATTTATATATATATATATATATATATATATATATATATATATATATATATAGATTATATATATATAGATACTATTATTATGTCGGTTTTGTAGTTTTTCGTCGCTATTTGTGCGTTGTCGTGTGCCGCTCGTGACCTGCCCAGATTTGTTTGGAGAATTTTAGTCATGTCCGTTTCCGCTTCTATCTTCATCCTCGTCCATGTCTCTCCAGGGCTCTTCCTGTTCGTCTGCCTCTTGTACCTCTTTTCTTGGTGTATCAATTCTGCTATCCCAAATTGCCTCTGGCGACGTACGTCCGCTATCAGACGAAGGCGATATTTGTTGCTCTTCCTCCCTTTTTTCCTCGTCCTGGCTCTTAATTCTTTGGATCTTGCCCACTTCTCGGTCTTTAAAGGCGCTGCATTCTGCACTGCCTGTTCTGTGCATTTCTCGGCATAAAGGACAGTATTCATGACATCCCGCATTCATGACAGTTTTTGGTTCTATCTGGACCGTTACACTTGCTCAACACGTGGTCGTAGGCCCAGCACCTTTCACATCTTGGCACTATGATCCTTTTTTCCAGCTTGCACCTTACTAGTCCCACTCTTATGTAGTCCTTAGCGAGCAGCTTGCCTGCAATGTCTTTGAGCACCGTTAGGATGGCTGCCAGGGTATCATTTGCGAATGGCCTTAGTTCGCTTATTTTCATTTCTTCTACAGCTGTTTCAGTTTCACCTGTTGCTTTCGAGGTGTCACTAGACATACCCTTGAAGTGCAGAATGCTGTTAGCCCAATCTTCCTCGTCTGCAGCGAGGAATCCTCTTTCAGGGCTTCGCTGATGTTGTTCAGCGCCTCGGTATTTTTGTCGATGGTTAGTAGCAGTTTCCCATCTCGGGTACTTTTTATTCGCCGGCTGCTTCTTTATCCTTGACTGATCCAGTCACTTTGCCTAGAATTTGTTTGTAGTTGTCTCCGTTTCCGCTCATAATCATCCCGTACGTGGTCTTTTCTCTCTTATGCTCTGGTCTGTGCCTAACCGTGGTGTATATTTCCACCTGTGTCCCCGTCTTGTGAAAGATGCTTTCAGTCATTTTCCGTAGCGAATCGTTGGAAATTCCCAATATGTGATGAATGCATATTTGTTTGTCCTCTTCTGTTTCCCTGCGTAGTTCTTGCAGTTTGGACCATACCCCTTCCTTGGTTCCATCATGCATTATTTTAATAATCTTCCTGTGTTTAAGGATATCCGTTCCACGGATTTTTGTGGTCTGTTCTAGGACCCCGAAGTCTTCGTTAAGCTCTCCCAGTTCAGGACATTTCTCCTTATACACTTTCTGGATACTCATGGTCATTTCGTTGTCCATCGGCTCTATCCAAACTGCCTTTACGGTGTCATCCCCCGTTTGGAGTGGATTCCCAACTACTATTCTCGAGTTGTAGTAAATGCTATCGTCCCAATCTAGATCTTCTATTCTGAGGAAGTCTTTCCATTGTAGATTCACGTCCAATTCCTTCATTTCGGTTTCTTTGTTTATCCGGGTGATTTATTCTTTTAGGACGCCTTCCTTTTTTTCCAATCCATCGTTCCTTGCCCTTAACACCAAGTTCTCCTCTTGAACCTGAGCATTCACGCCCCGTAGCTTATTGTTCTCATTCAACAGATTCGCGATCACCTCCTTTGCTGTTTTCAGCTCCTCTTGTTCCGGTGTTCCTACTGTTTCCCGTTCCTGTAACTTCTTCTCGTCTTCTCTAACTTCTGTGCACCCAACGGTATGTAGCACCTCCTGCATCTCCGCAGTCATAATCTGACTAGTCAGACTACTCAGATGTAGTGCCGCTTCCTTTATTTCTCTCCTAGTATTCTGGACTGGGTTTCTATACCTTTAATCATCCTCCTCAGTGTCTTTCCTAGCTTCCTTCTGCTACCTTCCGGGCTCTCCTTTGAGTTACTCACATCACATAGTATACAGTTTACTGCAGAGATAAGTAAACACTAACTTCACTTGTCTCTGGTTCACTGGCATTCTGTGATGTTCGAAACTGGAAACATCAGCACAGAACACCTTTCCATATGTGGAGAGGGTGTTCTGTGACATCAGTTCAAAAGTGACAATTGTCAGTTTGAAATTGAAAATATGGAGAAATTAAATCAATTATTGCCCCTAATACGCCTTCGTACGAAAATGATGCCGTTTATGGAGAACAAATGACTATCCACAAGGGAGATATACTTTTCATTTGTCTTCTATTGTCGCATCACTTTAGCATTTCATCTGATATGGTCATATGGTATTCATCATCTATATGGCTCTCTAATACGTATCGTATATAGAAGGGTCACACCAAAGTAAAGAATACTAGCGCAAGTAGGTAGCACACCCTTGAGAAGAGATAAATGCTAAATGCCTCTTAATCTGAACCGATTGGACCACCCTGATTACCACTAATGAGATTTTTCAATTTCAATTTTTATTTTATTTCATAGGTAGGTATTTGTAGGTAACATTGATGTGTGTTTTTATATTCATTTTCTCACATATTTCACATATAACAGGTCCAACAGGAAATAACATCCAACAACGATGTACAAATGTGTTGTGTTCA
Source organism: Gastrophysa polygoni (assembly GCA_963576655.1). Classification (NCBI taxonomy): domain Eukaryota; kingdom Metazoa; phylum Arthropoda; class Insecta; order Coleoptera; family Chrysomelidae; genus Gastrophysa; species Gastrophysa polygoni. Next base: position 2,840,419 of record OY755092.1, read on the forward strand.
TCTTTCATCCAAACATACCTACCTAACCTGAAATAATAATTTCCTGTACATTAATAATTCTCACTGAACAGGAAAATCAGCACTTATTGGCAACATTGCACAGGAATAACTGGATGAATTGACTCACGGTATCTCATAATAATGAGATGAATAAGTCATTATAATGAGATGAATTATCTCATTATAATGAGATATTCAGGTCATAATAATGAGTTATGTAACTCATAATAATGAGATAGTTAACTCATTATAATGAGATAAAAATGAAATCTACCATGTCCCTTCAGAGCTTTCGTAGAACGTCATGAAATTCTCATGAGAAATAGGGATTTGTAGAAGTTTCGAGCAAGTATGTGCTACGTGTACTCTTGCGAATCCTTGCGTGGCAATGAAATCTATTTTAATATTTTGGATTGCAAGATCAGAACCCGTACAAAACCTGAGGAAAGCTTCTCTAATTTTTGTGTCACATCCTTTCTCTGCTGCTGCTGCGTTCTTTCATCTGCTGCACCATCCGTTTGAAATTATCTTTGTTTGGTGAAATTTTCGCTTCGTAAGAGTTGCAGAATTCAATAATATCCTCGAAGTCTACTTTCACAAAATGATCAAGGGCGTTCTTCAATATATTCGAATCTGAAGGAGACACATAATGAAAAAGTTATGCATAACCTCCTCATCTTCTACACTCTGGCCGAAACAATCCTTAATAAACACAGCAGCGATTTTTATGGGAAAGTAACCTTCTGTTTTGAAAGCTTGGATTTTTATTTTTGCTATTGACGTCCATTTTTTTTTTTTTGGAAATCGTGCCTCAAGCAAGGTACTTTGAAATCCGCACCCATTTTGCAGATTCCATAAAAGGTAGTGAAGAACTCTGAGATACTATCTCTACCCCACCTAAATCTTCAGCCTGCTCAGAGCTCCCATTTGGCAATATCATCTCGATATGTACATGTTGGAGCTATACGTTCCTCGTTTCAACTGCCTCAATCATCTCCTTGAAAACATTTCCCTCGTGTAAAATTAGATTTTCATTATTTTCGTTTGTATGTGGAGGGTCATCTAATAAAGGTAAATCATACACGTTTTCATGTGAGCTGAACAGACTGTAATCGTCTCGTAATTCATTCTTCGAACAATTTTGAATTCGAAATTGTCGTGTGCGATTGAGATTTTGTTGGCTTCTTTTATTTCTTTGGCAAGAGTATCGTTGTCAAAATCCTTCTGTATATCGCTATCATAAATAATAATTTTGGGTTGACATGCTGCAATCCGTACCTAATTGGTTTCCTAAAGAATCTTACAGACTCTAGAGTTTTCAAAGTTGATAATAACTCCATTGCTGGTTGTCTCAATTCTATTGACTGATCTGCTAAAGTTTTCAATGCGAAAATCTCATATATTCTGCTACGTTTTGAGCCTGTAGTAATCCGTAATCACCTGGAATCTGGAACCCTCCTCATACGGTCGGAACTTTTCAATAGCGTATAGTACTGCCAAGCATTCTTTTTCTGTGGTGGTGAATTTACTTTCCGCCTTAGATAAATATCGGCTGAGATAGGAAATTACTCTTTCTCCTCCGTCTTCCCAAATTTGCGAGAGAGTAGCTCCAACTCAAATCACTGGCGTCAGCTTGTATTACAAAGGGCAGATCAAAGTTTGATTGATATTTCATTCAACTGATCAGCATCATGAAATCTCCATTTCCCTGAGAATAAATCAGGAATAATCTGCATTTTGTGCCAGAAGTCCATTCCTAGAATAAGAGGATGTGGGAGAGAGGGAACTACCAAAACATCAATGATCTTTATCCTCTCTCGCAACTTTATAGGTAGTGTCAGGGATCCAGCCACTAGAACGGACTGACCATTGGCTACGATACAATTTCGATGAGGAGACTCTTGCAGCTTACAAGTGTGTTGCAGTAACTTCCAGCCAGATCCACCTATGATTGTAAAAGAAGCACCCTAATCCAAAAGACCCAACAGTTGGCAATCATAAACAGAGACTTGAAGATACGGCCTGGTGTCATTCTTTGCATGATCGATGATGTAGTCAATGAGGATCTTAGATTGGAATGCCGTTTTTGAGGATTGTTCAGTCGGTCGGTTCATCGCTGTCCTCTGGATCCGTTTTTTCGGCACTTGGGGCAAGTATCAGAGGTCTCATTTTGTTCTCCACACTTATAGCAAAATCTATTGCGTCGTTCAAGACAGGCTTTGAACTTGTATGTGTGCATCCCGCAGTTCCAGCACGATGGTTTAGAACTCGCTTCGGAAACATTGTCAGGAGAAATGGGTTTTCCAACTGTGTGGTTGTGAAATGATCCGGTAGATACCGCAGCCACAGCATTTTCCTGATTTTCTGGTTTTCGAAAAGCCAATTCTGGTTCTAGGAGGTTCTTGAATGCCGTGGAGGGAGGAGTGAATTTTTGGACCAGAATTTCTGTCTCTTCAACCAAGCGACTAAGGCGAATCAGCTCTGCAACAGTATGGGTTTCATTTTTCAGCTTTTAATGGGATTTTCTCTTCTTGTTTCTAAAAAATAGAGTAGAAGTTATTAAAAATTATTGCAATATATTTGTAGTAAGGACAGATTTAGGATCTGTCCCAAAATGTCAGTGCGCTTGTAATTAAACCTTTAGATACCTAAAAGAGAAATTCTCTATTGGTCAGTGACACCTTGTTTTTGAAAAAATTTGGAAATAAAAATATATTTAATAAGAATAAAACCTCTACTCATCTTGGTGGACGTTTCGGGAACGAATCTGCTCCCGTTCTCAACACAATTGAGATATTTTTCTCTTCGTAAAAGTTTTTCAATGTTTCCGATTTTGACACTGAAAAGTGACAACTTGGCAGACGGAGGAATTCTGGTTACAAGGTGTTTTTATTAATTGATATCGAATTTTCCATTCTCATATTCAAGTTTCAGAAGTGGATGCCAAGTTCTATCTATATCAACTGAACAAGAAGCAATATTATTGTCTCCGTTCAGGAGAATGCAAGCAGACTCTTTGATTTTCCGTTTTTGGTTGTTGTCTTCTTTTCCTATGATCTTAATATTACCCCAATCGGCCATATTTTGTCCATTTTCAGTAAGGATATGCTCAGCTAATTTTGATTTGTCAGTATATCTTCTCTTTATATTGTTCTTATGCTCTTTCATCCTCACTGATAAAGGCCTGCTGGTTTCACCGCTATAATATTTTCCACAAACACATGGTATACTGTAAATACAATTTTTTGATGATTGTTCTTCATTTTTCGGTTTTGTATGAGTCAAAATCGATCTCATTGTATTTTCTGTCTTGAACACTGTTTTCACTCGAAACTTGTCACCAACACGTTTAATTTTTTCAGATATTCCGGGAATGTATGGGATTACATTTGTTATCAGTGTTGGTTGTCTTTGTGTTTGTTGTATATTCTGTCTGTTCTCAATTTGGTGTATTGTTTTATCAATGAAATGTTTCGGATAAGTGTTGAGTTGTAGAACATCTTTTATATGGTTCATTTCGGTATTGAAAATTTGGTGGTTCGATGATATGGATTTGGCTCTATCATGAAGTGATTTGATTATTCCTTTCTTTATACTTGTATGATGATTTGATTGAAAATTGAGGTATCTGTCGGTGTGTGTATTTTTACGATATACACTTGTTATCATTATTATTACAGACAGTATTTAGTATGGGTTTGTTGAAAGGTTAGTTGCGTTTGATGTATGGGAGAAGATTTCGACGAATTACATCCACTCTGGACTGTTCCGCCGGAGGTCGCTCCAACTTCTTGAATAAATTTTCCATCGAAGAGATGTATGTGAGAACCCTCTCTTGAGCACCCTGGGTTCGTCGCCTAATTCCTTCCCATAGACTATTCTCATAGTCGTAAGGCCTGAAAGCTTGTAACTGAGAGACCAAGTCGTCCCACGATACGAAACGTCCAATCCTGTACCAGAACAAAGCATCTTCAATGAAAAGCTCAGGCGCAGAACGGAGAAGTTGCTCTTTCGAGGCTCCACGCGAAATCCTCAGTTCCTCGATGCGTTCCAGAAAGTCGTTCACACTTGTTCTCCCATTGAACTTCACGTTCCATCGAGAAACATCTAGGAAACGTACATCGGTCTGATAATATCCAGTAGTTGCTAACTGTGGCACTGTATACTTTGGATTTGGTCAATTCGGTTGGGTACCGCTGTTTCCATCTGTTGTTCCTGGTTCCTTGGATCCAGTGGAATTTGTTGAACACCACGTGGATTTGATCGCTGCACACCAGTTGTGGGGTATTGCGGTCCCATGTTATCAGGGTATGTTGGAAATGGCTGTCTCGATGGCATGAAACGTGATGATTCGAATTGGTAGGTTTCAGCAGCTGCAGAGTATTGATTTACTATCTGTAAGTTTTTCATTCCAGATGCCAAATTTCGATGATAATTCTCCTTTGAGAGAGTTGGAATTGATGGAAGGGAATCACCCATTGTCGCTAGCCTAGAGTTATGATCGTAGGATACAGTTGCAGGATTGAAGGAAACCTGTGGACTGGACTGACCTCTAAAATGTTGACTTCTGAAGCTTTTCATCGGTTCGTCCGTCGGTATTGAACGTAGGTATTGAACTCGAAATAGTTCAGCATAGGACTGAGTAGAAGATAGAGGTTCTCTCGTAACTGGACCACACGCAGATCTAGATTCCGCAATGTGTAATGTCGTCGAATTGGAGTGGATTGAACTTACACACTGTATATGGTCACTAGCTATTTATTCGTCATATGTATATAAGTATGCTAGATGATGTTGCATCGAGCGACATTATGTGATTGATTGATTCTAATCGATATGTAGGTGTATTTCACATACTGCCTATTGCTGACCAATGATATTATATGTATATGTTATAATAGGTACTAAATGTAGCACACCTCCCTAGAAATCCTCTAGAATGATTAATTGACAATAATAAATTGAAATCGATTTCTACATATAATAATAAATTGTCTTCAAATGATCCATTATACAATACTACATATTTTACATAAGATATCAGTTATGGTGAGTTGAATTGTCGTACACGATTCTTGTGCACAGACATTGATTTTCCTTTGCTATTCTTTATAACACAATTTGGACCATCGATAGAGATGACAGAGTATGGTCCATCATATCATGAATCTATTTTATGACGATTTTCATTGGTGATCAGAACAAAGTCACCGGCTTTTAATCGAATAGGCGTTGAATTTTCGTCATAACGAACTTCACGCTGACTTTTGGCCCTATCTAGGTATTCCCCTGCCCTTTTATGAGCTATTTGAAGTCTGTACCGGACTTCTTGATCGTATGAATCTATATCATAAAGAGGGTCAACCATAGTGCCTGTCAACGTTTCTGGCAAGATAGCTTTCTTCGCAAATACAAGTTCGAAGGGAGTGTAATTATGATATGAACTAGGTGTCGTGTTGTAGCAGAAGGTATAATACTTCAACCAATCTTTCCAATCACTGTGAGTCTCATTGATATACATCCGCAAGTACTCGTTCAAAACTCTATGATTTCGCTCGCATCCACCAATACTTTGGTAGGCTGTTGATATTTTATGTTTCATTTTTAAAAGATCCGCAATATTTTCAAAAACTTGATTCTTATATTCCGTTCCCATATCAGTTCTCACTTCTTTCATGGAACCATAAATAAGAATAAAATTTTCGAAAATTGCTTTGGCTACAGTTTTTGCTTCTTTGTTTGGTATTGGCGCTACGACTAGATATTTTGTTAACTCACACTGAAGGGTTGTTGCATAAATGTTATCATTTGAAGTTTTGGAAAAAGGTCCTATGGTATCTACACACACAATATCGAAAGCACTTTGCGGAGTTGGGGTTATTATCATAGGCTCAATTTTCTTCACCTTAATTTTATTTATTTGGCATTTTTTGCAATTTTTCACATAGTTTGCAACTTCTCGTGCCATGTTTTTCCATTTATATGACGACTTCAACTTTTTTAGGAGTCGTTCTTGTCCACAATGTCCACCTGTGATAGGATCATCGTGATATTTCTCAATTAGTTTCGATTTTTCGTTCTTATTAGTTATGATTGTGGGTACCCTAGCTAAAATAATTGTCAATTTTTTCAAAATTTCTTGGCCTTTTTGTTTAAATTCATTTATAGTGCACTTTGAAAATATATTATCAATAATATATAATTTCAACCTCTTGAAACCGGCGTCATCAGCTAACGTATCAAGCTGAGGTAATATCTGCGCTAGAGCAATATTACCATCAATGATCGGAATCAGTTTCTGAGCTCTCAGTTTCTTTTTTTGCCTTATTATCATCCCTACAGACGAAGGCTTCACTTCAAATTTTAAAGTTGCTTCTTTCATATGTTCATAATTGTTCAATGTTTCGTATACACGAGGTTCAATAATGTCTGGCATTATCAATGGTTTCTTTACGTACGTTTCTTTGACTGAGCGTGTGATTGCTAAAATTTGAGATGCGTTTCGATGAATACTTTGTAATGTACTAACGTCAATACGAGATAGAGCATCAGCCCCTACATTTTCGTGTCCTCTGATATACTCAATTTCAAAATCAAATTCTTCAAGATCTAACCTCATTCTAGTTAATTTGGAAGATGGATTCATCATTGAAAATAAATAAACTAGTGGTCTGTGATCACATTTCACTAGAAATTTTTGACCGTATAAGTAGGGTTTGAAATAATTTATTGCCCAATAATTCTCCTTTAGAGAATGAACGTGAAGCGTAAGAGATTGGCAAATCATGCCCATCAAAATTTTGGCTCAATATGGCCCCGCATGCCACATTCGCAGCATCCGTTGTGACAGTGAATCGCTTTGTGAAATCTGGATATTGTAGAATTTGAGGGCTAACCTGCGATTTCTTTAATTGTTCGAAAGAGTTTTGACATTCTTCGGACCAGACAAAATTTGTTCGTTTTCTTGTTAATTTATTCAATGGATGAGTCAACATTGCGAAATTAGGAATAAAGCGTCGATAATAGTTACAAAATGCTACGAATCGTTTAACAGCGTCTCCTTTTTCTGGTACCGGATAATTATTTATCGCGCCATACCTTGATTCATCAGGTAAGATACCTTTATCAGTGATTTTATGACCTAAAAATGTCACTTCTCGTTTGAAAAATTGACATTTTTCCGGATTCAATTTGAGATTGTGTTTCCTACACGTTTCAAAAACATTTCTAAGATTCGCTAAATGATGACTCCTAGAACATCCTATTACGATCAGATCGTCCATGTATATAAATGCTTTTTCGGGTGTTACACCAGAAAATGCAATAGACATCATTCGTTGAAAGCTATTTGGGCTTACTGACAGTCCAAACGGAAGTCGTGTGAATCTAAAGGAACCCGCATCAACGCTAAATGATGTGAAATCACGAGAGTTCTCTTCTGAAGGAATCTGATGGAACCGAGAGATCAAATCTATAACTGAAAACCATTTAGCTCTGCCAAGTTGATCTAAAATGTCATCTATTCGGGAAAGTGGAAACTTATCGCCTATAAGCTTCTTGTTTAGTTGGCGAAAGTCGATTACTAAGCGCCACTTTTTCTGACCATCTGTAGATTTCTTTGGCACTAATAATACTGGACTATTATATTCTGATGCTGAAGGCTCTATTATTTTATTTCGTAACATTTTATTGACTTGTTGATTTATTTCCTCTTTCTGCAATTTTGGCGTTCGGTAGTTTTTATGTAAACAGGTCTATGATCTATCACATTTAGTTTTTGTTTGTAAAAATTATTCGTTGTTGGCAGATCTGTTTTGAGAGCAAAAATATCGGAGAATTCATCACATAATTGAAATACATATTTTTTCACAGATCCCGGCAGATCATCTTTCAGCTGTTTCATCAGATTTGAATGTCGGTCACTAATCTCTGTTTCTATATTATAAATGTTATAGTTGCCAAGGTCGGAGGTTTGCAAATTCACGTTTCTCAAGGTAACACTTTCGCTTGTTGTGTTTATTATTTTTACTAAGGAATTCTCGCTAGCTATGATTATTCGAGCAACGAACTACTAATTTTTGATTCATAACGAGCGTGTCTTCGTCTGTATCCAATTTCACTTTTCTGATGACTTCGCATCGCGGAGGAATATGGAGAACATAGTCATCCGAGCTATTTTCGATTGGGATTGTTAGTTGGTTTTCATAACTCAATTTCATACTCATTATCCAATTTTCATAGTCTAATTTGCGTTTGTATTCTAAGAGAAAATCTCTGTCCAAAATTCCGTCAGAGGGTATAGAAAAATTTTCTTCGACAATATGAAATTTGTGAGTCAATGCAAATTCGTCAACGAAAATTGTTGTTTTTGTGGAACCAATAGAATTAGTGATGTCCATCTGGAATCCCTTTGATATTGCATGTGTCTGAAATATTTATCAATTGACTACTATATATTTTTGTTCTCTTGAAGACGGATATGTCAGCTCCGGAATCCACTAAAAGTGTATTTTGACATGACGTCATTTCAGTTCTTGGAAACACAAAATTCGAAAGTGAGAGATTGAATGTGAAAAGATTTTTTACATTTCCCCCAATCGCACCCGTTGGGGGTCCGATTGGTTTTCCGACAAGTTAGACTGATTTTGATTTTGTTCATAAGATCTGATATACCTAGATCTAGATGATTGACCTCTATTTTCGAAACGTTGACCGACATTGTGATATTGACCCCTATGGTTTTCGCCTCTTATTCCTGCATTTCCGCGCCAATGATGGAAACGACCGGTACGAGTATGATAATTTTGCCGTCCCGCTCTACCGCAATAATTAGTGTTATTATTATTATTGACACCGTTACTGTATCCTCTATTACTTCTTCCAAAAAATATGACATTTGAAGTATTTGATGAATCAGTATTTATATTTACGAATTTTTCAATATCACCTTCAATAGCAGCTTCCATAACTAATCGTGCTCTCTCCGAGGAAGCATTTCTCTTCAACGATCTCACCGCAACATCAGTGGAATAGGTTTCCGCTACATTATTTGGCACTCCTTCAGCGATGAATGCTCTTTTGAGATTGTTAGTCAGTGATTCAATCTCAAAAGTATATTTAACAGAATCTAGGGAATGCTGTTTGAAATCTAATAATTTGGCAGTTAATGCTTTCGATGTTTCACCTTTTACACCTTGTTTTAATGCAACTATTATTTCTGGTAGGCCCATTTGGTCGGTTATGAGATCACGAGCTCTGCCTGTTAGTTTGGTTTTCACGAATGCTACAGCACGTTCCCCATGATCCTCAGCATTAGCATGGAGAAGATTCAATGAATCTAGAAATGATTGCAATTTATCTGGCGAACCATCAAAATTGCTTGACACTAATTAACTGGCAAGATTAAAAAATTCTACAACTGTCAATGCCATTGTCTCTTCTGCTTCTTCGTCAGATTCTTCTAATAAAAGTGGATTTATATTTTCTATTGAGGAAGTTGGTGCCTTATACCTTACACCTAAAGACTGAAAAGACCTAACGATTTTATCCCTAATTTGCATAAAAAGCTGTTTACTAGCATGTTTCTGCTGTTCGCTTATATAATTCCACTATTGGGCCAATGTCGTTGTGGAGTCGTTAAATAATTTTACTAAATTATCTTGAATTTACTAAATTACTTTCTGGAACTTTTTTTCTTTATGGCGCGCTTGGATTCATTAAATATATCTGTTTTTATTCTACAAATATCTGAATGTATTTCTTCCCAACTACGAGGCATTTATTGTTAAAATCTTGACCGCATCAGTGAAATATGCCCAAAAATCATAAACGACAATAAACTCAAATAGCCTAAATTTGAAAAATAATAATATTACGGAATTGCAACATTGGCATTCCTACGAAAATTTAATAGCCACTAAATGCTGAACGAGCATTGTAGAAACAATATAAAACTATCAACTATAAGCTAAAAATTGCGAAAGAACTAGAGTTCATTGATTTCGTTCGGACTTTGATCGCTGCAATCCATGTTGAATGTCATCGACGTGGAACCATTTTGGGAGTGGACATTTACAAATGAGAATAGAGTCACTCACCCCTGTTTCCAGCTTTAATATTTTCAATTTCGTTTGTGAAATTTACCCATATATAATAACCATAAAAAGATATCCATTTTGCCGAACGTCGACATAGTGGTCCAGTTTTTCTTCAGTTCTTCAGTTCATAGGACTCCAATCACTCAATTCACAAGTCTGCAATCACTTAATTCACAAATTGTTTGTTAAATATCAGGTCATAGGAAAAAGTGATCGTAAGTTCAGGGTTGTGTCACCAAGTTATGTACACTGAAGTCTCTCCTTATCTGTTTTTTCATAAGTCTTCTATAACTTTTGGAAAGTTTGAGTGCGAACTGCAAGATCATAATCACAACAATGATGTACAGCATAACTTTTTACGTCGAAACTCACGTTGAATTGTTTCTCTTGGACAATGAAATTCGAATTTACGACTCCATTTTCAGTAACATCTTGGGTGGTTGACTTCGTTTGGCACATCTTGTATACGATATCGGCACAGATGTTGTTTCACTCAGCTTCTTTTACATATTTAACCAAAGTAAACAGCGATGTGTTTATTTGGCAGGATTGCCATGTAATGTCGTCGAATTGGAGTGGATTGAACTTACACACTGTATATGATCACTAGCTATTTATTCGTCATATGTATACAAGTATGCTAGATGTTGTTGCATCGAGCGACATTATGTGATTGATTGATTCTAATCGATATGTAGGTGTATTTCACATACTGCCTATTGCTGACCAATGATATTATATGTATATGTTATAATTGGTACTAAATGTAGCACAAATGAGTGGTTGAGTAAATCCAACATGAGCTGATGAGAGATTCTGCTCTACTTGTCCGGAAGTAGACTGTGCGCGGGGTTTCTCCAGCTCGAGAAGATCAGATACAGGAACATTCTCAAGTAAAGGATTTTTCGGAGGGCGCATACCCCTAGGATTCGGAGTATCCAGTATCGATTCCTTATTTCGGGATAAACTCGTTCTATCACAACTATTGCGCACTCGTGACTGACGGAGTTCTAGCCGATCACCTAACAATTTTGAACATTGGAACACCAATTTCAACCGCGAAATCTCCTCATCTGTAGTTGTCATATTAATTCTGCCTAGCCGCAATGATAAATGTATCAATCTCGAATTAATTCTGTAAAATTCATTGACTTTGTTCTGACTATCAAAATTCAACACCTCCTGTTCAAGTTCATTCAATTTGTCTTGAGAGATCTTCATTTCATTGTTGTTATCTGTTATGTTCCACGTTTATAATAGGTTATTTAGAATATTTCAACCCTTGTTTATGGCAGTGTCGAAACTACCTGCGATGTCCCGCGTGCCGCACACCCCCTCTCAACCAGTGGTCGATACCCGTTTTGCCATTGTTCGAGTTGTTATAAAAGATGCGGTCTTGGGGTTTGTTTGGTTAGGCATCAATTCATATTTTAGTCTCTAAGAGTATTCTGACAGGACTTGATCTGTGTACCGAGAGAATAGCATATTAGTAAAAATAAAGTGTTTTTCAAGCTAAAGTATACAGTCCACTCAATTATTCCACCAACATTAGTGTAAACGAACAAAATTAATCAAGTGGTAGTTGAGAATTATTTCAAAATACACCACGAGATTACACATTATCAATACAAGCCTTTACAGAAAAATTATCCGGATTATCTTTTTCCTGTCGCAACACATCCCTTACAGCTGTGCGTTTTTCAGCTACCGTATTTCCTATTGGTAGTCCACGAATATACAATTCATAGCTCAATTCATCACTCAACAAACGGTTGACTTCCATTTTCGCTTATACAAAAAATTCAAAAAAAAATCACTACTTCAATCTACTGAATTGTTTATTCAAGGTTCCCCCAAAAGGTCTAGTTTAACAACCCAGCAGGTATTTTCGTTCAAGTGATAATTATATATAGAATCCACACTCGTCCTAAAATAAACCAGCCCTGAAATATTTATACACTTATATTCATGCACAAAACTGGTTGAATGTACGAACAGCGAAGGTTACCAAACGGTCCATTCAAAAACGAGAAGAAGAACAGCTGGTCGCTGTCGACAGCCAACTTCACAAGCTAGACAAAACAAACCTCACTTGCTGGAAAATGTCAATGCAGAAAGTAAACAAATCAATACAAATCCGTACCACCTATAAGTTGTATCCCAGAATTCGTTGAAAGCTCTCACAAAAGCAGACTAGCCAGACCCGAAACTAGTCTCACGAAAAACCAGTTGCAACACACGTTTGGGGCCAATTTGTTACGTTTTGAGCCTCTGCTAGATTCAATTGGTAGCCAGAGTATATCTGTAGTTGAAGACTACTTCGAAAATCTCAGTCGGAGAGGGATGCTGGGTAAAAAGGAAGCACAGGTATTTACCAGGTGTTTAATAAAGAAGATATTCCGTATAGCTTCCAAACGCTTCGTGATAGCTTGGCTACGAGTGGCTCACAAATATGAAGCACCCTATGTTCTTGGATACACCCCATAGTATACTTCAGGTTCACAAGGGTAAGTAGGTGAATATATACATATTTACATCAATCAGGTATTATGGTCAATAACTATTACAGGTGAGATACAGGGGAGAGCGCAGAACCTGAACAATGGTACTGAGACAAGTGAAGCCTGGTTATGCCGTAGTTCCGTGGAGTGATGCAGCTTTTATATCCTGGTCGGTGCATAAAAGTAAGTAGAAAAAGGAGATCCGATGAGAGCTCGCAATACTACTGTGCCCTGTTTCAGATGAATCTGTAGCAATGGTGAGCGTCAGAGGATGGTTATATACAGCAGAAAGAGCCGGAAGTGAAACTTGAAGAAGCGAAATGAGAGGAGGCCTAGAAAGAAAAGCAGTATCTAGTCAGAATCAAGCGATAAAGGAAGCAGCAAGCTGTACAAGAATATATGCAGAGGCGATATCCTTACCTTAGGTGGTGTGTGGCCTCGATGAGTTCGTTTGTGTTGTATATAAATTCTCAATCCCAACATTACGGGTATATATATTCGACTGCCAGTGATTGAGCTGAACAGACGTGCGACCGGAGCGTCCTTCCAGTGATTACCAGTGTTGGTGAATTGTGAGTGTTTTTCGAATTCGAGTGTGATCGAGGTTTTTGTTCTTGTTGCTTATCCTACGGATACACTATTCTGAGTGAGTTGATTTATATTAACTCACGCAATAGCGTACACGTGGAGAGAGGTTCAGGGAAAACCTTCTTTCTCATTTAGTTTTCGAGCCAAGTGTGTTGTTTTTACACAAATAGTGTGACCTTGTGAAAGAAGTTACACGACCCAAATTGCCCCCCAAAGACAATCAGTGCAGTGTTGTGAAGAGTGCAGGATTCCAGAACAGTACGTTGCTACTCCAAGGATTCTCAGCCTTCGACTTCAGTGTACGAATATCCCATATTGGTAAGTGCATTTCTCATCTCTTATCATATAGTGAGTGTTTTGTATTTCTAGCAAATTTAGTTTTCTGGGATTTGTGCGCACACTTCTCTGACCGGAGTTAGAAACCTAACGTACGGACGGAGGGAAACCCCATTCCTAAAAACAAATCTGCAAATACCCATAAATCCTGATTTTCAGCTACGGGTCACAAAAAACCCGTGCTCACTGCTATAATAAACTCGAGCAATAAATTTCCGAGGCAAATTTCATTAGAAAATCGACATAAAAATGGGATCCGGCGACAGGAGTCGAACCGGCAAACACCCCCACAGAATGCCCAGAGGATAAGCGAGAGAGGTCCAGGTCGAGCAGGCGGACCATGGAGGCCAGCCTAGCGCTTATACAGAAGCAGCTGGAGGCATCGGAGAAGGAAAAAAAACTTCTAAGAAGAGATGTCAAGGAGGCCAGAGCTTGCATAATGCAGCTAGGGGATCGAACTTATGGCCATGATGAAGGACGGCCAGAAGCAGGCCCCAAGGAACGAAGTGGCAGCCCCAAAGGCTGTCAACGTCAAGGCTGCAACTAACGCCGCTGCAGCTACCGTAGCGGCCCCAGTTGCCGCAGCGCCCCCAGCCACCACCACGACATCGGCCACCAAAACCCCAGAGGTTCCGGATGATGCTGTATCGGCCTTAGACGAGGACATCTGGAGATAGGTGGCCCCCCGCAAGAGGCCCCAAAAGAAGCCGACAATTGACAAGCCCACCCAAGCGGCTAAAGAGGACGGAGCTCGCGTTTCAAAGAAACGCAAAGCCACAGGGTCACCAACTACCCCGGTAGCTGGTGAACAGCCGGCCCCGAAGAAGCCCGTGACCGCCGCAAACGAGGCCTCGACAGACGAGCCCATGGAGCAGGGCTCCACTGAAAAGGCTCCGCCGTCAATCGTTCTACGGAACAAAGAAGCTTGGGTACAGGTAAGTAAATACGCTGCAATTAAAAACATGCAATACAATAAGACCAGAAACACCGAAGATGGAATATCCATCTTCCCCACGACCCTGACCGACTATCGGTCATTCATTAATCTGTTCACCGAGCGAAAGCTCGAGTATCATACTTATATGATGCCCGAAGATAAACTACTTCATGTAGTTATCAGAGGGATTCCAGGTGGCACCGACCCGGAAGACATCAGCGAGGAACTGAAATCCAAGGGCTTCAACCCAAAGTCGGTCAGCTAGATGACGGCTCGATTCTCAAAGAATAACTTACCCCTTTTTCTTGGTTCAAGTACCAAGAGGAGAGAAGAGTATCTTAGAGATCAAAAATTGTTATGGTCTTTCCGTGAGAGTAGAAAGACAAAACAAAAAATCAGGCCCGACTCAGTGTTACCGATGCCAAAAATTCGGCCACGGACAAAGCCGCTGCACACCCTCCGTCAGGTGCGTCAGATGCGGCGAGAACCACCGTGCAAACGAATGCCCAAAGGACATCAGTCTGCCGGCAAAGTGCGCCAACTGTAATCTCGGCCATCCGGCCAACTACAGAGGGTGCACTTGCTACTTGAAGCTAACAGCTCCAAGACGCCCGGCCACCTCGAGACAAGGACCGGCCCCAGCTCCAAGACAAGCACCACCTTCTGTCCCCACGCCAAGCAGCTCCCGGCAAGCCCCCGCCAAAGGAATTAGCTACGCACAAGTAGCTAAAAACCAGAAAGCGGACAGCAACGCCATGTTGCTGAATCAGATGAAGGATATGTTTGCAGCAATGCAAGCAATGATGGCTGCGATGCAAAATAATGTAACCTCATTATGAGCACACGGCCTACCAAACCATCCTCACTGACGATTGCATCATGAAATGCGGACTCCGTCAGGGAGCGAAGTCACGAAATCGGAGAAATCTTAGAACGGGTGAGTATTGACATTTTTGCTTCGCAGGAAACCAAGCTAGACGAAAATTTGACCTTCAAGATGCACGGCTACGAAATCCACCGAAATGATTGCAGAAGAAATTCAGGAGGAACTGCTATTATGATCAAAAAAGGTATAGACTACCATAGCGAACTCACACCAGACGGACTGCTCACGATCGAAGCCACCATAATTGCGGTTCACACCCAGAATCATGGGAGCATTCGCATCGTATCAGCCTACTGCAGACCACAACATCAACTGCACAATGACGACCTGGAAGCTCTCCTGCCAAGAGGAAAGCAAACGATCATAATAGGAGACCTGAACGCCAAATCGCCCAACTGGAATAGTCGTATGACTAATACCAAGGGCAGGAGGCTAGACGAATTTCAAGACAGATATCCCGATGTCAATGTGATAGGGCCCACAAACCCTACGCATTATCCACGAGCGGACCAACGACCAGACGTCCTCGACATCATAGTAGCCAAAGAAGTCACATTCCCGATTGAATTGCACACAATTCAAGAGGGCTCATCGGATCACAACCCAATCCTATTCTCCATAGGTGACGGAAATGACCATGAAGAGGGCCTACAGATTCGAAACGTCGACTGGGACTTATTCCGCAGGAACATCGAAGCCAATCTTTGTCCGATCCGCAGGATCGAAAACGAGGAGGATATCGAAACAGCGATCATGGAATTCGAAGAAGACATCTCGAGTGCACTCGACGAGAGCACCACGCTGAGACGCGCTCGTCGCTTCAGCAAGTACGGCGAACTTCCCCAGGAGATAAAGGACCTCATTAGGGAGAAAAACAAGGCTAAGAGATTAGCCCAGAGAACGTTGGCCCCACAGGACAAGCGGGAGGAAAACCGCTTGGCAAGACAAGTTAAAGAACAACTGTCGAGCCACTTTAACGACAGGTGGAACAGATTCATTCAGGATTTAGATCCTAATGAACCTGGTCTCTGGAACCTGCAGAAAGTGATCCGAGCCACGAGGAAACCACTGCCACCCATACACGGGGAAAGGGGCATTGTTTATACATTCAGGGAAAAGGCCGAAGCATTCGCTGACAGCCTCGAACTTGAATGTAGAGAAAACAATCACCCGGACGATGATGAACATCACGAAGCGAGAGTCAGACGCCAGGTCATACGCTTCAGGCGGCTGGAAGAGGATGAAGTCATTGCACCAACTCCCCCGAAGAAGTTAGACTCATCCTCAAAAAGCTAGCTTTGAAGCGAGCACCAGGCTGTGACAAAATCCTTAACAGGGCGCTGAAGAAGCTCACCAGAAAGGCAGTGGTAACCATAACCAACATCATCAACGGAATGTTGCGTCTCCGATATTTCCCGGAGAAGTGGAAGAACGCCGAGGTCATAATGATCGCAAAGCCCGGTAAGAATGGTATTTTTCCCCAAAACTACAGGCCCATCAGCTTGTTACCGTCAGTCAGCAAAGTCGCCGAACGAGTAATCGCCAAGCGACTTGAACGTCATCCCGGACGAACAATTCGGATTCAGAGAAGGAACTTCAAGTACTGAGACTTGTCGAATATGCAGCCCAAGGGCTGACAAGACGACAAGTAACGGGAACAATATTCATGGACGTCTCCAAAGCCTTTGACAGAGTATGGCACGACGGGCTCGTGTACAAAATGATCTTACTAGGATACCCAGTATCCTTAGTGAAACTCATTGACTCCTACATTCGAGGCCGAAAGCTTAGAAGCACGAGTCCCCCACGGGGCCGTCCTGAGTCCGAAGCTGTATACCATCTACACATCAGACACCCCAAAGACAGATCAAACCTTCCTATCGCTGTACGCTGACGACACAGCGATTGCTGTCAGATCAACCCAGCCTGCGATGGTAACTCCTTACCTTCAAAGAGCTGCCACAGAACTTGAGGACTGGTGTGTGAAATGTGAAAACCCGGACAAAAGCAAGGCTGTACTATTCTGTGGAAACAGGAGAGTACAACCCGCAGGCGACATAGAACTGGGAGGAAACAACATCGAATGGTCAGATCACGCCAAATATCTTGGAGTGACCATGGACTGACATTCACTGAGCACGTCAAGCAAACAATAGGTAAGGCTAAAGCTGCAAAGCAAAAACTTTTTCCCCTTATAAGTAGGAAGAGCAAGATGTCCCTCACCAACAAACTCTCTCTGATTCGGGCCGTCATCCTGCCCATTCTCACGTATGCCTCTCTGGCATGGGGGCAGACATGCAAGACAAACCGGAAGAAGTCACAGGCGCAAGAGAACCTCGCCCTCAGGTGGGCTCTCGACGCGCCTTACTACGTCTTCAACGCGACCATCTTCAATGACCTGAGGATCACTCCGGTCACCACGAAGATGAACGAGAAGGCAGAAAAGTGGTTTCCACTTATCGCAAATCATCCGAACAGAGGACTACGAGAGCTTGTGGACTACGACCCCATTTCAGAGAAAGGTTCAAACGACCGAAGACGCAACTCCTAGAGGACTGATCTGGTAAGGTAAGACAACTCACGACATGGTAAGTATCACAAGGACAAGGACAGGACAGCAATAATCCGCTCAAACGAATAAAGTTTGGGCAGATAAAATTGCAGCAATAATCCGCTTAAACGACGAAAGTTTAGGCAGATAAAATTGCAACATTCATACACGCACCGGGCTACCCCCTAAAAAGCCCCAGACAGACACACTAACACGACATCACTACGGCCTACTAGAGGAGCCCCTGGGAAACCAGGAAGCAACACGAAAAGCCGCAGCGGAACCACAAACATAGACAACAACTGCCTCACAGTTGTTGGTAGTTTCAAAACCATTCGCCCCACAAGAAGACAAGACGCTCTAAAAGCCCCTCAGGCTGAGCGCACTAGTAGCAGGAAGCGCGACCGTAAAGGTCGAGAAGCTCTGCTCCCACTTTTAAGTCCACCTGTCATGATGGTGGACAAAAAGAATGACGTGAGGGCCACTCCAGGAGGACTGGGGGAGGATGGCAAGTCCATGGGGGATTTTATCCAGTTCAATGGATGGGAATCCTTATGGATAGGACTCACACCAGGGAAAGGAACCGGGGGGGGGGGGGGGGGGGGGCTGCGTGTATATAATCACTGAAGATAAAAATTACAGAACTTATATGATTCTTTCCTTTTAGCCTTTAAAAATCCACAATTCTGTGATCAGACGAATATGCTTCCCTGAAGGTTAGCTAAGAAAAAAAAGAAAATATCGCTATCACTTACTTGAGGTGGGATTAAGTTGAGGCTCACGCCTTTCAGGATTCAGGTTACAAAGATACTTGGCCTCAATTTCAGATAGATGAAAGGAAGAGGGAAGAAGAAGTGATTTCATGAAGGTCAAGGACCAAGAGCTCTGATAGCCTCATCGTTTCTAAAATGATACTTTAGACAAATCATATCCAAAATCGAGGTTAGAGGACTGAAACTTCCGATATCATAGAGGGCGAATATGCTCAACCAGATCTTTCATGTGACCATTCTGTAAACGACTATTTAGTTTCTCTTTCAAGTGAAACTTCATAGGATATTATTCGAAATGGTGGAACTTGATATTCTGTATAGTAAATAATAAAATGAATTTGAGTGACTATTGATTTGTTCATTTCACAGATTTGAATTCTACTGATTTTAGACCCGTAACAATTTCTTGAATAGTATTATTAACATCGAACTTGTGGCATTTATAATCCAACAATTCAATGTCAAATGCATCTAGTGGACCTTTAGTAGACATTCCAATACTCCTTTGCTTTTGCTATATTTGTCCATAGAAACTCTGCGAGTATCTCCACCATGGTTTTTCTTCACTTGTCGATATCGTTGAACAGTTTCACTACTATTCCCGGAGAGAGGTCTTTCATTCATATTTTCTCTGAGTTTCTCAATGAGACTTTGTTTTCTGGATGTGTTCTGTTTTGTTGCGAAGTTTCTAACAGTAACTCGATCTCCATATCTTGGGATCAAATCCTTTAGGTCATTTTCTGACATCAATAAAATCGTCGCACAGTCCATCTGGAAAATAATAAAAAATCAACACATTATTATATAGATCATCTATGTTTTATTTAAACGAGAAAAATTTTTGACAATTCTTCTCGATTGATACTGCTTGCGATTAACACCAGCACCGAAGTACCTGTTCGATATTGCAAAACGCTCGATGTTATTTTTGCTGCCTCTATGCACCTCTATGACAGCAGATGAAGTCAAAATACATCATTCACATGTTCAAAGTGACAGTGTTTCATAGTGAATGGCACTGCTTTCATGCACCTATCTCTATTCCGTTTACTATCAATTGATATTTAGTAAGGACAGATACGAAGGGTGATCCAAATTCTGACTCTTGAACCACCCTGTATCGGTCCCAATTCAATTTCAATTGATAGTGAATGAAAAATCAAGATAGAAACATGGAAGCCGTTTTGATCAATAATGAATAGTTTCAACCGGTTTCAACACAAAAATTTACTCATGTGGAAAATTCTTGATTTTTCACACCCAATATCTCTGTAATCATTTCCGGTAGACCCCAAATGTGATAGATCGATGAAATCAGCTCCTCGAGAGAATCTGAAAATGCAATAAAATACATTCGACATAACAAAGTTGATGCTACTTTTCGATAGAAGTGGCTAAGCCGTAGAGCTGAAAATGTTTCAGATCGATAGAACAGAACTGATTACTCGAGAAACCAAATTTTCAACATAATCCTACGTCCCGTTGTTCAGAAACCTTCGATGTGTCGTCCTCTTTGAATCAGCCTTCATAATTCACTGAATTATTCGTTTCATCTGCGAGAATATTCATGAGTGTTTTCAGATTATTGCTCCCAATGAAATGGGGGTGTACACACCTATCGAATTTCGAACTGAAACCACCTTTGTAATGAATTTCTCATATGGAATCATCATGTAACGGCATCATTCATTCTGAAAGTCAATTCACATGCTTCATTTTCGAATTCAAATTACAGCACTATCCAAAAACCCATTCAAATTGGTGACGCAAGCATCCGCCTGCTGTTAGTCGTTCCTCTTCATGTGTTACCGATAGACGTTTGACTCTTGTCAAAGCTTCGTGACTAGCCATCCGTGTTCATACAAAAGTATTGTTATCTCTGTCAGAAACTATTAGAATGACACGCGAATTTAGTCGTGATACAAGTGGAATTTTCGCATTATTTTTGAGTGGTTGATTTGTCAGTTCATCTCTGTTCGGGGGAGGCAGCCGAAGGGCCACGGATGCTGACGTAACTAAATCTGTTCGTTTCCTGCTAATATGAAAATCGCCAATTCCAATAACCATTTAAAAAACCTAGGAAGTACTTGACGAGAAACGGATTGTGCCAGAAAGCTACTTGGGGTGAGTACTATCGAATGGTATATTCACCTTTTCCTGGATGAAATGTGATACAATTGAAGTTGGTAGATCGAAGAAATTCTTCAAGGGATATGTTGATATTTTTGAAATCCTAAAACAGTTACCTAGTCTCAAATTACGAAATCGTTGGAGGGACACGGTACATTCTTTTTTCAACTCATCATAACGAGATGAAAAAAACTACCGTTATTACACACAAAGTTAAAAATATCAGTCACACATTTTTTCAAAGTTCAAATGATAAGCAAGGTAATACTATGTTCGCCAATTAGGTAGGTACAAGCATAGGAAATAGGAAGAAAGCTATAGATATTCATGCATTATTGATTCATTAGGAAGGTAATCAAGAGAAAGATTCTTTGTTCCCGGACGAGAAACAATAATTGAAAAAATTGACATATCTTTCGTCATTCCCTTTCATCATTCATAAAATTGCGGAATGGATCCCTATTATACCTTGAAGTTGAAAAAATGAACACACCACAAACTAATAACCGACTTTAGAAACGCACCTGATACTAACAAAAACAAAGAGGGTCATCTATTATCACGATATACTCAACTGATCTATTATGGAGAACCGCGGCGAATTCCTCCGTTCATGCCCCCCTCCCCCCTCGTATTCGAAGATCGGATAAATAATATCTACAGAATTCTTAGATAACCTAACCTAGCTTATGAATATAATAATTTCTCATGATACTTCATATCATTATACCATAGTGGATAGTGGTACGAGTATACTGGATGACCTCTCCATAAAATAATGCACCATATCAGTAACGTTATAAGTAAGTATATTAGGTACATAAGAAATGGGGTGAGTGGTGCGTTACTTTGCTAATAAAGGGCTCGGACCTCGCGCCACGTCGGCATTATTGGTTGCTCAGACCGTGTCATATCATGAAATAGTATAATGCATGCACTATTGAAAAACAATCTGTACCATCAATTGGGACAGATAAAGGGTGATCAGAATTCTGAATTCTGCACCAACCTGTATTTGTTTCAACATTAAATGTCAGTAGATAGTGGATCAAAAGTTAAGATATGGACATGTAAGCCATTTTTACCAATAATGAGAACTTTTGACACAATAAATTGCTATAAAGTTGAAAAATCTCGATTTTTCACACCAAATATCTCTGTAATCATTTCCGCTAGTGCCTGAGTGTTATACATCGGTGAAATTAGCTATTCAGAGAAAATCTAAAAATGCAATATAATACAGGATGTTCCATTTGAAATAACAAAGTTGTTGCAACTTTTCGATGGAAGCGGCAACGCCGCAGAGCTGAAAATCAGATCGATAGAACAGAACAAATCAATCGTATGTACTGTTCTCCGTAAAAGTCTTATGTAGCATCGACCATGGGCCACCCTGTCAATAGGTTTTCTTCAAAATCTAGAAGATTTTTTTTATTTCTTATGTCCCTGCAGTTGTTTTCTTAGAATAATTCCTTCTATTACAATTTTCTAGGTACAGGAGTATGCACGGAAAGTGTCTTTCAGACGATTCTCGAAATCCGAAAGATTCGCCCTTCCATCATTCTCGAGTATGTGTTGAATCCTATGGAAATACCGGAAGTGATTTTCAATTGTATTTTTCAGTTCTACGACTCATTTTAGGTGGAGTTCGAAGGTTGGAACCGTCATCAAAACATCCTAATGTAAGTGTAGGTCTTATTAGCCCCGCACAAGTTTCGAAAAAAAAGTATTGACATTGACCTGAGTAATTATATTACATATACAAATCACTTGGAAAATCACTTCGATTCACCAATATAACAATGTAATAATATATAAAAATTCACAATAATAGTCGTGTACCTACAATATTTAGGGTTAGCTAGTCCAGAAAAACTATCTGTAGTTTGTTGCTAAGGTTTTATGTCTAGTAAGAAATGTTTATTTGGCATATTAAAGTTTTGAATTGTCTGGTTTGCATTAAATTTTAAATGTACTGTAGTCAGTCATCCGCTATCCTCATTTAGCAACTACCTACCAGCAACCGATCCTCTGCTGGGCCTCTACAAGAATCCAAACAGTCATACTTCTCACCTAAGTCAAACACTGTTCACTGATGACCTCTCTTCCACACGTTCATACATACTTGTTGTATTTTTGTATCATCATAAAATATGAAATGCAAGCTCACTAATGAAACCAATGAAGTTATCATCACAAACTAATTGGACCACACTCGACGGTGGTCCTTCACTTGACGCCATTTTCAATTCCATATATACTTACACCATTGAATAAACTCATATTCATCTCCAGTAGTCTAATGTACTACACTCAATCACTTTTCACTTCGGTCATGACCATCAGGCGTTTCAATCATAAATTCCGACTTGTATGTCGGAATCCCGAGTTACAAGTCGGAATTCCGACATACACTCTCGAAAAGGCCCCGCTCTTCATAGTTCTCCGGAACAAAGATGCCTGGATGCAAGTGAGTAAATACTTCTCCATTAAAAGCATCAATTTCATTAGGGCGAAGAACACGGAAGATGGCATGTCCATACTTCCGACCACGTCGACCGACTATCGGTCATTTATTAACCTTTTTATGGAGCGAAAGCTCGAATACCACACATATGTGGTATATTGTGGTAAAATTGGATGGAGTGATATGGACAATTATATAAGGGATTTCAGAATTGAAAAATTCACACATATTTAGCAGACAATGTATCTGAATATAATGAACTAGTGAAGCAATACGAAAAAAAACTTATGCATTACAATATGTCACACAAATATTAGAAGTATAAATAAAAACTTGGATGAAATGAAAATAATAATTAGCGAGTTCAATGAGAAGGTTGATTTTATAGTGTTCTCAGAAACATAGAAAATTGAGGATATATCGGTCTATGCAATTGATGGATATAATATGTTTCACAACAAAGGACATTTCAACCAAAATGACGGAGTTGTTATATATGTGAGAGCTGATTTCATTTGTGATGTTGAGATAATTAAAATCCATAATAATAATATCATACAACTGAAGACAATAATGAATGGTAAAACTATAATGATCAACGCTTTTTATAGATCAAACTCCAGTACAGCTGAAATCAATAATTTCAATAGTGACCTAGCAAGATATTTCGATCAAATGAGAAACAACTTCGAAGATATCAACGTAATGGTAGGTGATTTCAATATTGATATCATGAATAATGATGACCACGTAAATGACTACTTGAACATAATGAGCTCGGAAGGATTCCAGAGTGCAATCAATAATTACACGAGGGTACAAGGAAATGAAAAGTCTTGTATAGATCATTTATTTGTTAAAGTAAATTCAGCTCTAAATCATCAAAATATTGCGTCTATTATAAAAGTTAGTCCAACCGACCATTACATGATATCTAATAAACTGGCATTTCCTGAAAAGAGAGAAACGAATATTATCAAAGAGAAAAACACATACTTTTTGAATGAACACAAACTTAAACAGTCATTGAAATCAGAAAAATGGATAGAACTGCATAAAATAACGGATTTAAATGAGTGTACAGAATTTTTCATCAATAGACTCAAAAAATACATTGATATGTGCACGGAGACAAGAATGATACGTAGAATTAATAAAAAACGAAAAGACTGGATTACCAAAGGTCTTGTACAATCGATAAATAAGAAAAATGAACTCTATAGAATAATGAAACAAAACGTAACTGAAGAAAATACAAGAATCTACAAAAAATATAGAAATGAATTAACTCTGTTGCTGAAAAAAACTAAATGTGACTATTGTACACGCAAAATTGAAACAAATAAAGGAAACAATAAGAGCCTATGGAAATGCGTTAAAGAAATTACAGGAAAAAAAGGGAATGTCGATCAAATCACAGAAATATTAACAAATGCAGAAGTAATAAAAGAGGAAAAACAGATATCGAATGAATTTTGTGAGTACTTCTCTAATGTAGGTGAAAACTTAGCTGATAAAATAAAGAATGATCAAAAAATATCATTGGTTGATGTAGCACCTATGCGAAGGATTGCTAGTTCAATTTTTTTATCGCAAACTAATGAATCGGAAATAATTCAAATAATACATTCTTTAAAAAACAAAAAAGCACCTGGTGCTGATGGTATAAGTCCAGAACTTCTCAAAGATCTAGCAGAAATATTATCAGAACCACTGAGCTTCCTGGCAAATAGATCATTACAAGAAGGAACATTTCCTGCACCCCTTAAAATTGCAATAATTTCCCCAATCCACAAACAAGGCGATAAAAAAGATATTTCCAACTATAGGCCGATCTCTCTAATAACTACAATTGCGAAGATATTTGAAAAGATAATCCAGCAAAGACTGAACTGTTTTTTGAAAAAATACAAAATTATCTCTGACCAACAATACGGATTTACAGAAGGACGGTCTAAGGCGGATGCAATTGCTGAGTTAACGGGTATGATATGCAATTCTATAGACACAAAACAAAAATCGCTATGCATATTCATTGACTTGGCAAAGGCGTTTGATACGGTGGACCACGTCCAACTTCTCTCTACACTGGAGAGCATTGGTCTCAGAGGAACAGCCTTTAAACTCCTCAAGAGTTATCTTTCGAATAGAAAACAGTGTGTTAGAATCAATCAAACATTGAGCGAAAATAGAACAATAGAGTATGGAGTGCCGCAAGGCACGGTGCTGGGACCAATGCTCTTCAATATATACGTCAATGATCTTTTCCAACAGCAGACAGAAGGCAGAATCATGTCATTTGCAGATGATACTGCCATTTTTCATTCAAATACTTCGTGGAATTCCTTAAAGGAAACTGTTGAAAACGATCTGAGGAAATTGATAGATTATTTCCATAGTAAACTTTTGACAATCAATTTCAATAAAACATACTTCATGCCTTTCACCTCCTACTCGACAACTTTGCCAATTTTCCAACACTTGAATAGAAAAACAAATGATAAAAACATTAGAATATCACTCACAAAAAAAATTAAATATTTAGGGATTTACATAGATCCACACTTGAGATGGGAAGAACAAATAAACGATGTGGTTATAAAGGTGAGGACAATGTTGTTCAAGTTCAAATTTTTGAAAAATATTCTTCCAACATGTTATCTGAGAACACTGTACTATGCACTTGTTGAATCACATTTGACATAATGTATTATTGCTTGGGGAAGTGCTGCTCATAAGTACTTAGATAAGCTATCAATCGTACAAAAATATGTAATCAAAATAATATTCAAATGGCCAAGAACTTACCCAACCGAAAACTTACATACAGAATCCAAAATATTTGATATATACCAGCTTTACAGTAAGATCACAATATTACACCAATTCAGGAACAAACATTACATGAAACCAATTGAACACAAATATGATACTAGACAAAAACAAAATGCCAATGTAGAAGTACCAAGAAGTTCAAAAACTGATCAAAAAAGATCGTTCGTAATCTTGGGACCAAAGTTTTTTAACGAATTGCCATTATATGTTAAACGAATCAATACTTACAATTTATTCAAATCCAAAATTGTGAAATGGATTTCTGCTATAGCCAGGATAGATCTATTTCGTTTTATTGATACCAAAAACTCTTATTATTTGTTACAAACTCATTGATTCCAATGTAATTTTTGTTTTTTTCATCATTGTTATTATTATTAATTTGAGCATTTGCTATTAAATATATAGGTATACATGAATTCATAGACACATGAATTAGTAAAAACCATGAGAGATATTGTATGGTATTGGTAAAATTGATAGGAAAACAACCCGCAGACAAGGTATCTTCAGCGGGGAAGCTCTCTATTCATTTGCTGATCGAACTATAAAATAGCACATACATGATAGATCAATTTAAATATATATTCATGAACGAATATCTTTATGGAAATGCCATTATTATACTGTATATTTTTATATTACATTTGTGAGTTATTACCTGAAACTGAGCAAATAAAGTTTATTATATATATATATATATATATATATGATTATATATATATATATATATATAATCATCGATACTTTTGGTGTCCTGTCTAATACTATGCATTTGGGAAGCAGATTTTTTCGTTAATAGGTGGTTCTTTATATCTGATACTGAATCTGCAACATTATTGTAAGTTGTTCGTTGCCTCAATTTTGCACATTGCGTAATCTTTGCTTTTAATACGTATTTTCGATTAGGAAAGATTTTCCATCATTGTCAAGCAAGTCGCTGTATAATTCAATGGCATCAATTAACTGCTCCGTAACATCCTCAGTACCGTCCATAGATGGTGCGGTTCGCAAAACATTTTTGAACCTTTTACTTCCTCTTTAATATGAATGTTTTCGAGTCTATTGGTCAGAATTGTCTTAGCTTCGTGTAATTTGTTTCCTTTTATACCTAAATAATCATCAAAATCTACTTGCAACTTTTCATCTTCACTACAACTATATCTAATTTTCAAAAACTTAGCTGCTATGATATTAACTATAAACTTGTTAACTCTAGCCAAAGATTCTCTACGATCTGCCGGTTCTTTTTTTATATTACGTAAAACTACCGTCAACACCTCAGATAATTTATCAAATTCTTCCAACCTATCCATTAATAAAAAAAATTACAAAAATGACTTACTACTTAGACAACATATACTTTTTATTCTGGACCCCAATTCATTCCTTTCTTGATTTCCAGCATAACTCCATACAACATCATATATCCCGCGTTGCAAACTAGTGGCATTGCGCCCTACTAATCTGTTCCCACCATTCTGATCACCGGTACGGCCGATCAGTTTTAGACTAAGTCTTGACTTCTTATTATTTCTCTTCTTATCTTGTTCTCTATGGATTTTTTGCCTCGACGATAGCATAAGATGATTAAGCCCACAATTATCAGCATTCCAATAACGACTCCGCAAACTTTCAAGAGAGTGTAACCCAACACAGCGTCACTTTGAGCAGTACTTCCTCCGCTGTTGCCTGCTTGTGGAATGATCACTTCATCCTTTGATTGTGTTTTTCCCATTATCTGATGAACAGATGATTATTATATAATTCATTTTCCCAAACATGTAACCAGCAGGATCGCCATGTAATGTCCTGTCTTCAATTAGATCGTAGTTCGAGTTATCGAAACATGTTCAGGAGAGCAGGGAAGAACAACAGAAGGTAGTTCACTTTTTACTGGTTCATTATAAAATAGTTATCAATTCTTTCAGAGTTCAGACCGGAATGTTTTCTGCAAACTACAATACCTAATTGCTAACCTACCTATTACTATAAACAATAAATTGATGAATAATCCAACTATCGTAACACTTCCGGAAAGCTGTGTTGGACTGTTTCGAAATGGTGCCTGATTTCAATGATATAATTTAACAACAGAGTCGCTGCACCGCCACCGTTAGGTGCGTTAGATGCGGCGGAAATCACCGGGCTACCGAATGTCCTAAGGACATCAACTCACCGGCAAAGTGCGCCAACTGTGAACTCGGCCATCCGGCCAATATCAGAGGGTGTACGCGCTATCAGAACGGCGCACATAAGGACCCATCGTGCTGATTTAACAGCGTCATCGTGATGAAGTCGTGTTTTATCATCATTTAGTCAGGACAACGAGATTCCCCTAGGCTCTACCTTAGATCCGGCTCCTACAAATTGCCCTGAATATAATGAAAGGCAACGATAGGTGCCGTGAAGCGGCCTCATTACTCGGCAATTTTTCATGTTTTCGGGCGCTGCGGAGGATAGCGCGGGGTCTGTCAGAGTGACTCGCCTCGATGTTACAGTGAATGGAGAGCGATACCGTGTGAACTTATGCCCTGAACCCGATGGCTGACCTAGCCTCGTACGCAAAGCTACGTCATTTGATTCTATCGGACCCAGTTAAAGTAAGACCCCTCAAGCGCCAGAATGGGAATCCGCTGCCAACGACCCTCCGCCACGAGATAGTCACCGACGCATAGGAAACACATTCCGCCGTGAGCCTTCTCGACACACCGCCCCGGCCTGCCTGATGTTCTGCCACGATGATGGGAGTGAGCTGGGCTTCGTCCCGATACTTCGCTACCTTCGCTGAATGCGCCCGATTTAGGTCGCTGTTCGTGACCACTTGCACGTCCACGATCGCAATTGAATTTCCCCGCACAGCAGTGATATCCGGCTTTCTCGGTCCCAGAGGCGTTTGATCTCATAAAGAACTATCCATTCCTTCTTCTCTAAGGAGTTGCCTACGGCCTTCACTATGCAGTCGTGTCTGAGGACCCTGCCACACTGAGACTGCATAGTGTTGGCGAAAGAGGATCTCCCTGGCGCACTCCACGAGCCGGGGCACGGCCTCGTCCTCAGACACACCCTCCGGTACGGTGAGAGTTGTGTACCCGTTGCGGTACACGTCTCGTACGTACTCAACCATCGGCCTTGGGAGTCCGGCCCGACGACAGGCATCAAACAATCCCTCATGAGACACGGTATCGAAGGCCTTGGACACATCCAAGGTTGCCACGTGTACCGTTCTCAACGAGTTTCGAGATTCCCGCAGGACGGTGTCTAGCACACTGAGGTTTTCTGCAATGCCATCCACCGTCCTACGTTCGTCTGAAATGACGTTTTCCGCCTGGCCTGTATGTTTTTGGTTATCACCAAAAGGTTTTTAAAAAAAAGAATTCATTTATTGAACACAAATATATCGAAGTTTCATTCAAGAGCAAAAATACAATTCGTCTTTACTGTGTGAAGTCTATGTCACATCTGATGAGAATCGGTCGGAGAATGACTCGTGTCCTGGAAGGTGTAAGATGATTCTGCATCCGTCAACGTTCTCAGCATATCTCGTGAGAACATGGTAGCTTATGGTGTTCTCATACATAATTCCTCCACCCTTAGAAGGAACTCGAGGGTGGAACCACTTGAGTTGCGTTGATTGCTTCCCTGTTGTCTTCTTCTGGCGTAGAACACACTTCACGTGACGCTAGGCCCGCTATCGTTCTTCGGTGGGTGGCTAATAAGTAGACCAAAATCGTTATAACCAAAAATAGGGTGATTGAGAGGGACCATCTTGAGTTTTGGGAATTGATTCTAACTTCTTCTAATGGTTCTTCTGCAAGCTCTTGAAGTTGGAGTTTATGCAACTTGTCTAGAGATACCTTCTCTAGTTTAAGTGTCTTGACTTGTTTTATTGGAATATTGGTTTCACGAATTTCTTCTAAGGTCATTGGATGTCCTACTATCAGGCCTTTTCCATTCCTGTAGGTGTATTCTGATGTCTTGATTCCACATTCTGGCGTCGTTTTCTTCACAGATGATTTGTAACTTCTGGTTCTCGGGAAATATTCCAATGTAATGGCTCTCATTGATTTCCTCTATGATCTGTTGGGTTACTCGAATTTGGACGTGTTGGCAGTTTTGGATACTGTTTTCGACAGAAAGCAATGACGTGATACAATCGGGGTTTTGTCGAAGTGGTAGTAGGTGATTCTTCTTGCAGAGGAATCTTGGCTGGAGCTCGGTGCATTCTTCGTCTGAGTACTGGTATTCGTTGTTGCTTAAGGATAGGTATGTCGAGAGAGGTATAATGATTGACTGGTTTTGGTTTGGAATAGAATAGAGGTGGTAATATTCGAAGGTGTCAGAATGAACTAAGGGAAAATCGAGCGAAAATATAATTTTTCTATTCGAGTAGAAAACACTGGTCCGAACAATGTCGTAATATTTTAGGTAATCTGGCAAGGAAAATAGTAGTTGAGATTCACTATTTGTTTGATGTAATTGAGATATTACTGTTTTCAATTCGTCAGGCGAAATAATGCTGTGATGCAAGACTTTCATGTTAGCGAAGCTTATAGCATTTTCAAGTTCTGATAAAAAATGCAATAACAGGTCAGCGTTTATCTTGATTTGATTCAGGATCTCTTGAATTTCTAGGTAATGTGCATAACTGAATTGTGTTTCATTTAAAATAGTTCTCAAATCTTCAAATTTGTTTTCTATTTTATATTGGTTTCGAATTGTTTTGGATAAGGTGTCATTAATATTCGACATTGGTTCTTTAGTGAGAGAAATTTGTTTGTTTACCTTCTTTATAATATTATTTTGACTATTTTCGAGCTCTGAAATACTATTATGAATTTCAGTAGCGTCCTCATGGTCCATATTTCCAGTGACGTACTTCATAAGAGAACCAAGCGGGATTATCAATCCTCTTTTACGTCTATTCTCAGGAAATAGTGAAGTAATTTTTTCGTTCAAGATATTTATTTCGTATTCCAAATGTTTATGTGCTTTGTACAGTGATTTTTTATAAAGTGATGTAGCGTTGTCAATCATTTTGCCAAGTCTAAAGTAGTGGTTTGTTATTGAAGTACTTTGATTTTCAATGATATCGATATGGATGTAATGGATGAAAGTGTGGGAGGCAATTTTGATACGGGCGTTTCCTAATTTGGAGGGAAGGATGCCGGGATTAGTTTTGAGGTTCCGAATTTGAACTTTCTGTGTCTTCATTAGGGGAAGAATCATCAGCCTGTAATAATGTTTTGTCTATGAATTTTCTAGGAGGTTTGAAAATGTTCTTATGATAAGTGTTTTGGGGTGTTGTCACTGTTAAGTCATTACTTCTGATGATATGCTCTGGTTTGTAATTAGAGTTCGTCTTCAATTGTCTGTCAGTTAATTTCCTGTAGCCAGTAGTTTCGGGTTGAATGTCAGGGGGGTCATTTCTGTTTTCATTTCTTTTATCAATGAGTTGTTCTTTTTGTATTGCCGTTTTCTCGTGTATCGTTCTATATAAGTTTGCCATAATTTCTTTGTGTTCGTTCAACTGGTGTATAACGCTGTAGATACCAAGGCACCAACAATGATGAGTTGGTATCCACCAACAGTTAGCAATAAAACTCAGGGAGTGGAGGATACAATGGCTTTATTGAATGTGGAGGAGTGCTTCAATTCAGGTGTTAGTATTTATAAAGTGGTGCCCTCAAGGCATGCCAATGGCAGATACTATAGGCAATCTTACCTGATTACACTGTCGAGTATACTTAGGTTCTCTCCAGGTATCGATACCAGAAGTTCACATGCAGGAATACCTGTCCTATTTAGAATACAATAGAGCTAGGAAAGATCTAGTTAGGGCTATACACAAAGATAAAGTTGGCTCGAGTAAAGTGTTCAAATAAAAGGAGAAGGTAGATACTCTCACTTGTGATCAGAAAGATATAGGTGCTCCAGGGGCTGGATTCTCTCAGTCTGTTCTCCTAGTCCTATTTCTGAGCCAGGTATTAGGCAGCGAAGACATATGCAGCCGCAAGGGGGTTATAAGACGAAGTAAGCAAGTTACATGCAGCACAAAGCAGGCTAGATGCAGCGTAAAGCAGGTTAGAGGCAGCGGGGTTTATGGAAGGAGTATAGATGCCCAAAATTTGGCCCTGCAAGGGTAGAAAATGGCTATATCTCCTAGGGTATGAAGAATTGAGCCTTAGATTAGTTAGAAACACAACATACCTTGATTTCAGGTAGCCAGAAGTAGCAACTTCGGTGAGTTGAGAAAACGAAATGATTTAATCAATCCTTATCAGGAGTTTTTATCCAATGAGTACCATTGAGTAGTCAGTGGACCATCCTTTGACTACAATACCTTCCCAGAATAAGATCTATTGATTGAGAAAAATCCGCAAAAATGCGACAGACCACTTTCTGTGTCTACCTCCACAGGTTATCACAAAATAGCCGCCTCTCCCAGGCTCGCGCCAAAATATCGTAGTGGGTCCATTGGGTTTTGTGTTTATAGGTCAAGAACTATATCTATGTACCAAGCAAGAGAAGAAACTGACAGCCCAATTTGCTCAATCTGACCCCAACCAAAATTCAAACTGAAGATCTATTATTGATGTTTATCTACTTCTGACAATATATATATATATACCTATGTCCACCAATTCCACCCCACACTATTGAATTAAATCCACTTGAAGCTTTCGCTCTGCTAGGCCTTCTTTAAATGAAATAAAACCGTAACAGGTGATTGATTGGTCGTGAATCAAGATCGATATCGATTGGATCCTTGAGCTCTAAGTGTCCTAAAATCATGTCTATTGGTTTTTGTTTAGTTGCGGAATGAATTGAATTATTATACCCTAGAATTGAGAAGGTAAGTTTCTCGAAGGGATTCAAATTTGGCTTTGTCAAGGTCAAAGTACGCATGTGTTCTAGTAAAGTGGAATGAAACCGTTCAACAATAGAATTGCTATTAGGATTGAGAGGTAGTGTATAGTGCCAATTTATTTTGAATATCGTTGCAAAGTCTCTGAGAAGGTGTTGTGTAAATTCGGTACCGTTATCAGATATTATATTTTCTGGAATTTTGTAGGTTGAAATAAATTGTAACAATTTTTCATAAACAAATAGAGCAGAGAGACTTGGAATAATGTAAGCTTGACCGAATCGTATTTGACTTGTTGACAGATGTTACAATTATTCATGAACTTCTGAACATCTTCGCTCATTTTTGGCCAATAATTTTTAGTTCTGAGTTGATTGACAGTTTCGAGAATTCCTCTGTGATTAGTGATACCTTCGTGTTGATTTTTTATTAGCTCTTCTTGTCTTTTGCTTCTACCTATGTCATGGAGAAGTTTGTTAGATTTAAGAAATTTATAAGAAGAGTTTTTGAAAATTTGTGGAACAAGTCTGCACATTTGTTTGAATAGATCGTCATTGTCGTCGTTTTGGAAATAAAACGCATACTGTCTAGTTGGTCCAGCATATTGTTTTATGAACTGAATAATTTGTTCTTCAAACGACTCATTAGTAACGTATAAATACCAACGAGTACGACTAACGGGATTTTCAAATATTTTCTTGATTTCTGTTCGTGAATTTCTATCTACTCTGATAATGATTATTTGGTATAGGAAGTAATTAAGTGGTTTTTCAGAAATTTTGATTGTCAAAATTGGATCTTCGGCACTTGTGTGTACTGTTTCGTTTCCGTCATTTTCGTCAGGGTCAAATTGTGCTATTATAGATTGATTATCAGGTTCTCGGCTAGTTGAAGGTTGGTTTTGAATATTTTCGGTTTCAGGAATTGTGATAGGGTTTTCATCTAAATGTCTAATGTATTGAAGAATCGGGAGGTCATCGTCATCATTATTTTCGTTAATTTCGGTGGGGTAAATTTCGACTCGTGACAACGCGTCTGCGTTAGTATTTTTCTTTCCTTTCTTATATACAATTTTGTAGTCAAATTCCTCCAATTTTAGTCTCCAACGGACCAGACGGGAATTTGGTTCTTTCAGGTTCATGAGCCATTCAAGTGGTTTATGGTCTGTAGCAATGATAAATTTTCTGCCGAAAAGGTACGGCCGAAACTGTTTGGTTGCCCAAACGATTGCTAGCAGCTCTTTCTCAATAGTTGAATAGTTTATTTCCGAACTACTAAGAGTGCGAGATGCATACGACACGGGTTTATCGTGTCCAATAGGACCTTGGGAGAGAA
Source organism: Gastrophysa polygoni (assembly GCA_963576655.1). NCBI lineage: Eukaryota > Metazoa > Arthropoda > Insecta > Coleoptera > Chrysomelidae > Gastrophysa > Gastrophysa polygoni. Next base: position 2,874,723 of record OY755092.1, read on the forward strand.
CCGCGCCTATTGCCAAATTACTAGCATCGGTGGTAAGAACAAAATCTTGAGAGAAATCAGGGTACTGGAGTATTGGATCATTGGTTAATAGGGCCTTACAATCTTCGAAAGTTTTTATGTATAGTGGATCATTTACGTCCATTTGAGAGCCTTTTTTCAGACATGAAGTGAAAGGTTTAGTTATCTGAGCAAAATTTTTTATGAATTTTCTATAATACCCGACGAGGCCGAGAAAGCTTTTGATTTCTTTTGTCGTCTTTGGTATTGGATAATTTAGAATAGCTTTTATTTTGTTTGGATTCGGTTTGATTCCATCAGGAGTGATAATGTGTCCTAGAAAAGCCACTTCTTTGTGTAGGAACTCCGATTTGTCAAGTTGGATTTTCAAATTACTATCGCGTAATCTTTGGAATACTTGTTTCAAATTAACGATGTGTTCTTGCAGAGAAGCTGAGAACACAATGATGTCGTCCATATAGACAAGACAGGATTTATTCTGCAGGTCCTTTAAAACATTGTCCATTACTCTCTGGAACGTTCCGGGTGCGTTCTTCAAGCCAAAGGGCATCCGAACGTACTCGTAATGTCCGTTTTCTACGTTAAATGCGGTTTTCTTAATATCCTCAGGGTGCATCTCAATCTAGTGAAAACCACTTGCCAGATCTAACGTTGAAAAGTACTTACATCTGCCTAATTTATCTAGTATGTCGGTTATATTAGGCAAGGGGTAACGGTCGTCAATCGTTTTCTCATTGATTTTCGTGTAATCAACGACAATGCGCCATTTCTTTTCACCAGATGCGTCCGCCTTTTTTGGAACGATCCATATGGGCGAAGACCATGGTGAATCGCTAGGTCGAATAATTCCTTGGTCAAGCATGTCGGTAATTTGTCCTTCTACTTCGGGTTTATGTATGAATGGGTACCGGTATGATTTGGAATAAACAGGAATTTCGTCTACAGTCTTGATTTTATGTTTTACTTGATTAGAAAATGTTAATTTTGAATTTTCTCTGTGGAATATATCTGTATAGGACTTGCAAAGGCTTTGAATGTGATGTCTTTCTTCGCTATTCATATGATCCGTACGAATGAGATTATTTATATGAAATTCATCCAAGTTCTCTTCTTCGTGAGGTGAAATGAAAGCATGAAAAATTTCATAATCGTTTCTTTCGAGATGTTTAGCAGAGATGGGACAATAAAGTTTGATTTCTTGTACAAAGTCAGTTCTATTTTGAATATCCACAGGGGCGTAACCATTTTTTGCTGTGGTCAAGCAAGCAGGTATATGAAATTTTGACAAATTTGTCTCAACAATAGTTATATCGCCATTTTCTTTATCAACGGGAATTCGAAAAGATTCTGTAGAACAGGGTTCAATACGGGCAAAGAATAGCAATTTGTTTCTCGGTTCGTATAGGTTTAGCGAAATTTCGGTTGTGGGTGTTTTGATGACTGAATTTGTAATTTTAATATCTACATTTAAATCTTTCAACGTTTCATAGCCAATAAGGCCATCGAAAAAATTGTGAAACTTGAATAGATAGAATTTGATTTTCTTGTCGCAATTAAATTCACTGAAGACTGGTATTTCGGCACACAAGTTTCGCGAAATGGTTTGAAAAATTGAAGATATTGTGAATGGTTCATTTCTTATAAATTCCGGAAAGTGAATTTCGGCAATTTCTGGGTTCAGGAATGATTTTGTCGCACCAGTATCAATAAGCAATTTTAAAGGTGGATTTGAAATTTCGATGTAGGGTAATTCTTTACGGTCGTAAATTGAGTGAATTTCTACGTGTTCTTTCGAGTTTGTTTGGCTATCTGAAAATTTTGTTCTGCATTCGTACTGTCTTCTATCTGTTTGCATGATTTCTCGGAAATCTCTTCAGAGTCGTTTTCATAGTAATCTACACCGTATTGAGGGTCATTGTCAGGATAGTAATCGTCATATTCGCAGTTTTCATAATGTTGAGAAGGTCCGGGGATATTATAGTCGGAATAGTAGTCATATGGTTCAAGGTTGTGTAGTTCATCTAGCGAGAAATTTGAACGTTGAGGTTGAAATGAATTTTGTCGAGGAATCGTGCTATGAGATATGCCACTCATAGGCGTCGGTCTAACACGGGAAATAGAATTTTGTTGATTGGGTCTCCAAACATTGGTTGGATTTCTTTGTTGACCAAAAACTTGACTATTTGTTGGGAATCTTTGGAATTGGGTTGGTCTTGGTTGAATGGGGATAGGTCCACGAGGGAAGTTATTATATCGATTGAAATTCGGAATATTTTGTTGATTATTACGTGCAAAGTTTTGTGAGTTAAAATTAGGATTATTGAAGTGCGTATTACTATGTTGGAAATTTTGAATTGGTCTCTGAGGTTTATTTCTGGTATGATTGAAATTTTCAAACTGATGGGGTTTCTGCAAATGGCGGATATTGTTTTCCGAAATTATATATTGTCTTGCTTCCGCTAGACTGGTTGGTTTCATGGCTCGAATAGTCGATCCTAAAGGTTCTTTAAGACCGGCAAGAAATATTCTCAAAGCATGAGTGTTGTAAAATGTTTTCTTGATATGTTTTGTTTGTTGTAACACTTCATGAGTGTCGATATAATTATGCAGAGCGCTCAAGTTAGACATTACTCTTGTATAATATTGTAAAGAAGGTTCGTTATTTTGCTGTCTCAACTGATCTAAATCAAATAAGAGTCCATTTTCGTCTCTTTGGTCGCCGAAATGGGCAACCAAAGCGCTTCTTACGGATTGCCAATCTTTGGCAATGCAAATGCTATAAAATTCTCTGGCTTTACCTATCAGTTTGGAATAAATTCCGTAAATGATAGTTGTATTCTGAACACAGTTTATGTTAGCAGGATTTGGGTCCCAATATGTATTTATAATAGTGTTTGCTGTTTCTAAAAATGATGACAACTCCAGAGGGTTGCTATCGAATTTTGGAACTATTTCAAGTAGTTTCGACTCGAAATTTGGAACTACTGCCATTATTGATTCGTCAGGTACTAAATTAGAAGGTGAATTATTTCGATTATCAATATCTTCTACTAGTGATAAAGTTTCAAAAATTGAGCTTATTTCACTATCTAAATTCAAACGTAAATCTAACTCGTTCGCTCTATTTTCTGCAATAGAATTAGGCTGGGACGAGGAGAATGACATAGACTATTATAAGGAAAGCAACTTACAATACTACGATGGTGTTGATGGTCTTCATCTGGTTCTTGAAGTCTTCAGGGTTTTCCACTGCGGAGGTCCTCTGAATAAACAGCTTGGAAACCGACGGGATTTTCACGATGAAAGCCCGTTCAGTATCCTACCGACTGCGCCACTTAATGTTTTGGTTATCACCAAAAGGTTTTCAAAAAAAGAATTTATTTATTGAACACAAAAATATCGAAGTTTCATTCAAGAGCAAAAATACAATTCGTCTTTACTGTGTGAAGTCTATGTCAAATCTGATGAGAATCGGTCGGAGAATGACTCGTGTCCTGGAAGGTGTAAGATGATTCTGCATCCGTCAGCGTTCTCAGCATATCTCGTGAGAACATGGTAGCTTATGGTGTTCTCATACATAATTTGGCCGAGCTGGCGCTCTAGAAGCCGATGAAAGTGAGGCACCGATGGTATGGAGAGCGGTCTGTAGTTCGCAGGCCGCGCACGGTCTCTTTCCGCAATACGCATGGGAATGAAAACCGTTCTTGACTCGCGCAGAGCGTCAGGAAGTCCCCCTCTCGCCATGATTAGGTTAGATAGCACGGCAATTATAGGTGCTATAATTAAGTTGCAGTCCCTGGGCAGAATACCGTCAGGCCCAGGCGCTTTACGTCGCCCGACAAATGCCCGAGTGACTTCCTCGGAGGTCACCGGACACCAGAACTCATCTCTGCTTCTAGGGAGAGCCTCTTCATTTGGAGCCACATAGTCATGGCTAGGCGTCTCAAAGAGGCCACGCCGAAATTGGTGAAATTCGCTGCATCCAGCACCCGGGCGCCCTGCACTCCATCTAGAACTTGTCGTTCACAGCGTACTTCGCACTTCTTGTAAAGCTCCTGTACCCGCCGATATTCCCGCCGCCGTCTTTCTCTTCTGTTAATGGGTTCGTTCTCGATTCGGCCGCCGTGCTGTTGGCCGCCTCTACGTGTAGCCACCGTAGGCCGAGCGCTCTTGATCCACTCTAGGAGTGGACCCGTCACGTCCCGCATCCGGCACTCACGTATTAGTGCTCTCAGTCCATCGTGTTGATCGACCGCCCGCAAATAAATACTAAATAGGCACAGATTATTTATATACGGCTGAATAGATTAACATAATAAACAGACGCTAGTGCCATGTGCTAGTGCTGTCGAATGTCAAAAATTCCTGAGCGCTCGCGCAGTCGGGCGACTGGCCCTTTACACTTTGCGCTATTTCATCTTTCTCTAATTTCGTGTGCCTTGTCTGACCATTTCATCTGTTTTCTAATCTGTGACTACGATATGCAGGGTAAGCGTTGGAACACCATTGAGAGATGGCGATTGCGCTGTATTGGAATGTTCAATGAACTTTCTCTAAGAATTGAAAAAGTCGCTACAAACTTTGAGCAGTACTTGAAGAATCATGTGCTAGCAGAACGAGTGGCTGAAGCTATAGAGAACAGCAATGTTTCCACGCATTAGAAAGATGAAAAGCAGGCCGTAAAATGAGATGCAAGTCAGAGCAGTTGAAGAAGAAGTGTTGATTCGAATATTCAAGATGTAATCATATCATTTTGTCTCATCGAAATCATTTGCATACATCGAATTATAAATAAAAATAATGAATTGGAAAATTCATTGAGAAAAAAATTGAAAAAATTTTAAAAAAATTTCTGAAAATTTGAAAAATTTGAAATAAAAGTCCAATCTGTGACCTCTAGTTTTACGTCCGCATGAAAATTTCAAAATTGGAAAAATTCCGAACTCATGAAAATAGGTGCAAAATTTTTTTCAGACCTTCCTCTATCGATCCTGCATAGTCCATAAAACACCTATTCTCCTTCATTTTCCTATGAAATATGGCATTTTTAAGAAAACATTTTTTTCCAAAATTGATATCAAATTCGTGTTCAATAACCTCGTTACATGTCAAAATTCAACGTTTTCAGTTACCAGTATTCTTTTATAATGTGAGTGGTTATGATAATCTTTTTTTTTCCCTAAATCCTCGAATCGATGTCAAAATCAATTTCAACGACCTCGTTATACCATAGATTCGCAAAAAAAATCGGAAATTTTCATGAAACCAAATTTACTTCTATATTATATATACATATTAATAGCTACGAGTCCTATATCTATTATTATCACTACTGAAATTCATCACAAATATGGATCTTAAACTAACACTTTGTCCTCATTTCAATTACATAATGGACATACTTCCACCATATGGATTTGGTGAGGGGGGTCGTCGCATACATCGCAGAAATGTCGTGGAATGTGTAAGAACTCCGATGTGGTATGTGCCGAGGATTGTGTATCGATGACAGCAGGCAGCATCGCATATCGCCTAAAGCAGATGTGACAGAGATATTTGTCACCCTTACTGGTTTCCACCGACCACATCGACACCGTCGTGCAGTACATTCTGTCCATGTGGTTCCTCTTGTATACTTCGGCGTCGAAATATTCTGTGCGGAGTCTAACATATCTTCCAGCCTCACTGCCAACATCGCCAAATTCCTCATCCTCATCAGAGTTCTCCTGCTCCGCGACATCCTCTTCCTCCACTTCACCGAACTCATCTCCATGCTGAAAGAAATTAGTGGGTGATGAATTGATCGATATGTTTGAAGAATAGTGATAACAGTAGATGAAATAGTGAACGAATATATCAATACTTACAGCGACAGAATTATCTATCAACGACAGCTGTTCTAACTTCTCGATTGTGTGATTCAGTTCATCATCCATCTCGATTGGTAGATCAGTCGTGTTATCTTAGTCGTATTAGCAGAGGAGAGTACTGTAGTTCTGAAGCCTGTCGCACGGTTTTATCATATTTTTTCGAGAGAGGAGGTTAGCGGTCTTCTGACGATTAACGGCGGGTAGTGGTAGTGGGTAGACCTTAGATGGCAAGCTCTCATTGGCGGAAGTCGAGGCAACCTTAGAGATTAGCGGTTCTATGGTAGGTAGTCCTTGGATAGTGAGGGACTCATTGGTGGAGGCGGAGTTTTTCCTATCACTCCAAGTCGGCGCAATAATAACAGTCATCTGGAGTAGGACCAACTCGAGTGTACAACGAATTTTGAGTATTTCACATCATTCACAAATCTCCTTGAATCTTCATCGTTTATATCAGTCAGACAAAAAAAAGTTAGAGGGAAATGACGTATCCGTAATCATGGGACGCCAAACCAGTGGTGCTAGTTAACCCGTTTAGGGTGGATCAATACGTGAGCTGTCACAACTGCGACGTGTGCTGGCCAGCCGTAGAGATGAACGCTTGTACAGGGGTTTGCCGAATTTGCGCGTAGCCAAACCATGCGATATCGCCATCCACCTCGTTTAAACACCCGTTCAGAGCGAGGAGTTGGCCCAAGGTGCAAGAAATGTGCAAAGCTGCTGCGGAACACGAATATGGGAATATGCAGAGGTACTTGCAGGGAGTGTAGCATGACGAAGAGATTGCTGCTCCAAAGGTGTCATTGCTGCACGCAATACCGTAATGATTGCTGGAACGGAGTGTGTTCCGGATGTTCGAGGACCATATACTTCTGCGAAGTGGTGGGCCACCTGTTCACAAACTCCTGTTTCCTAGGAAACGAGAATGCATGTTAATCATCAGATATATAATTTTGGGTATGGTAGTTGAGCAGTCTGAATTCACATTTAATGCTAGCTGTTTCATTATTTGAGGTGTTGGTGGTTCAAGCCCACCCAGCTATGGCTGTGCATTTTTGGTTGAATTGTTACTGGGTTCGTGGTTGAAATAATATCAAAATTTCGGGAACCCTAGAAGTGGTTAGGATCCCACTATAATCTGTACTTCTTGTTCTTCTTAATTACGTACAAGTTTCGACTTTAGGGAAGTTGATTTCTTACTTTGAAATGAAAATGAAATGAAATGTTTCATTAATAGCATATAGCTGGAAAAAAATATACAAAAGTTTAAATCATATTCATATCACAGTGTTCTGTTTAACAAATTCAATACACATCTCTTCTAGACCCGCGATATCGCATTGTACGTCGTGAGGATGCAACGGTTACATCCTCAGGAATAATTTTGTCACACTCATGTTTCCTGCTGGCGATGTCTATGCGATGTACTTTTGGGATATCGATGGAATGTGTTTATGCAATGTACTGACAGTCCCATAATGACGTAGTAGGAATGTGACGAGAAGACACAGCAGCGATAGCGAAATCTATGCGATGTACCAATGATACATCTTCATGAAGTACAGATGTACAGATGTGAGATGTACAGGGTGTTTCTTGATATTGAATCTCCCTCAACTTTTTTGTTTTGAGGATACTGAGATATGGTGCATATAAAAGGTGGATGAAATAACTTGAATTTTGATTTGAGATATTTTTTGGTATACAGCGTTTTCAGAAAAGTACTTTGACTTTCGTTTTATCAAATAGGACACTGATTTTTTGACAGATTGATTTCAATTCCATTGATACTAACAACTTGCAAGTTTGGATCAAAAATGAACAAGCTGTATTATTGAAGTTCAATAAAATACTCGATTTCACATGATGTGAGTTTAACTTAGTGGGTTCTGAAAACATGTCAATTATATATTGACATATCCATAGTCTGTGCTCCATGGAGATATCAATATACAGGGTGTCCTTAAAAGGTCTTTACAAAAAGCTACCACATATTCTTCAGACCAAAACAATTCGATACAAGCAAACTTACCTCAGTAAAAAGTTGCTTAGTTTGGGCGCTAGACGGCTCTGAAGTTGAAATTTTCAAATCGATTTTGCTTCATAACTTTTGAACGGCTCATGAGATTTTTTTCAAATTTGGTACGTTGGCATAGACTCATCGGGCAATGAAACTCATATCATAATCATAATGAATATCATTCCATGGGCGTAGAACTTGATTTTTTCAGTAAATAAACATCTAAAACTCCTACGCCAATGGAAAAAAATTAGTTTCAATATGAAATCTAAATTATTCAACTCATTCACTACAAAAAAGGTACTCTTGACAAAAGTCGATTCCTCTCATGGTTTCGACAAAATTTTAATTTTAGTGATTTAGAGCATAATTAATAATAAAACGATTAACAGATATTTCATAAAAATTGTTCAAAATGTTCACCATTTTCACGTATACAAAGATTTATACGACGCAAAAAGGTGAAATGTACTCTTTGCATAACTTCTTCATCGCCTGTAAGATTATTCGTCGCCTGTTGGATACGTTGCCATAATTGTTCTACAGTATTCACAGGGGTCTTGTAAACCGTAGACTTGAGATAACCCCATACAAAATAATCCATCGGTGTTAAGTCTGGAGAACGTGGTGGCCAATTCACGGGTGCATCATTACCTCTACCTATCCATCTGTCTGGGTACTGTTGGTTTAAAAAATTCCTAACATCCACCGAAAAATGTGGTGGAGCTCCATCGTGCATAAACCACATATCTACCCGATGTTGGAGTGGTGAATCTTCCAACAAATTTGGCAACGTATTTCGTAGATGTTGTAAATACATGTCTCCTGTTAATCTTTGTGGAAGTATGACAGGACCAATTATAAAATTTCCTATTATTCCAGCCCAAACGTTGATTTTGAATTCGTGTTGAAAATGGTTTATTTTAATGGAATGAGGATTTTCAATTGCATAAACGTGTTCATTATGAAAATTAGTTATTCCTCTTCTCGTGAAACAGGCTTCATCAGTGAACAAAATATTCTTTCCAAAGTTCAGATTCATTTCTCTTTGCAAATTAATGAACCTACAAAACATCAGACGACTTTGTGAATCATGGATTAATAAATCTTGAACTGGCGTCTTGTGGTATGGGTATAATAATTGTTCTCTTAGTACTTCATGAACGGCATTCCTAGAAACTTCTAGTTCATTACTTATCCGTCTAGTACTCAATTCTGGATGTTCTTCAATACGGTCTAAAATTTCTACTTCGACTTCGGGAATCCTTACATAACGCTGTCTTCCATAATCACCAGTTCTAGGAGCAAAATGACCGGTCTCCCGAAGACGTCTCTCAACTGCAGCAAAGGTTGGGTGGCTTGGTACGCGACGATTTGGAAACCTTGCCGAATACACCCTCACACTCTCTCGACCATTTCCTTGACAATCTCCGAATACCAATAACATATCGGTGTATTCTTCATTGGTGTATTGTACGGCCATGTTAAATCAGAAAAGTCCGATATCAACAATCAACGTCAATAAAACTCGACAAATCAACACAGATGAAACTATGGAAACCAAGAATGTGAATATCACTGTTTTCGAGCCGATAATAATAGTCTTCAGAAAAAAAAAACCAGTGCTACTTATTTTCAATAGAAATAACCTATGCAAAAAGTACATCTCAACTTTTTGCGTCGTATAAATCTTTGTATACGTGAAAATGGTGAACATTTTGAACAATTTTTATGAAATATCTGTTAATCGTTTTATTATTAATTATGCTCTAAATCACTAAAATTAAAATTTTGTCGAAACCATGAGAGGAATCGACTTTTGTCAAGAGTACCTTTTTTGTAGTGAATGAGTTGAATAATTTAGATTTCATATTGAAACTAATTTTCTTCCATTGGCGTAGGAGTTTTAGATGTTTATTTACTGAAGAAATCAAGTTCTACGCCCATGGAATGATATTCATTATGATTATGATATGAGTGTCATTGCCCGATGAGTCTATGCCAACGTACCAAATTTGCAAAAAAATTTCATGAGCCGTTCAAAAGTTATGAAGCAAAATCGATTTGAAAATTTCAACTTCAGAGCCGTCTAGCGCCCAAACTAAGCAACTTTTTACTGGGGTAAGTTTGCTTGTATCGAATTGTTTTGGTCTGAAGAATATGTGGTAGCTTTTTGTAAAGACCTTTTAAGGACACCCTGTATAATTGACATTTTTTCAAAGCCCTATAACATTTTTTGTGATATGTGTATTTTGGTCAACTATAATCGTAAACAAAAGAATGAAAGACCCTGTGTACCAATAAACATTTCAAATCAAAATTCCAGTAGTCATTTCATACAACTTTTATATTCATCAATTTCCCGAAGATCAAATACAAAAAAGTAAAATGATAAAAAGGATGTAATGTCGAGACATATACTCCAATTACAAACAAAAATATATTCTCAACATGGAAGTTTCACTCAGAAAAACACAATAGATGAACACAACTGTATTCTTGCATTGAAAAATGAAAAAATAATGAAATTCCAGGATCTTCCTCCATCTCAGTTATTGGTTTTTTGTTCCCAATCTTCTGCTCTGCATGCCTGAACCAATCGAAACAGGCAAATTTGATGTTTTTTTCAGTATCTTCGTGCTGTTTCATCATATTATCTGAGAATCAATAATAAATTGAAAGAAATTGGTAGTCATTTTTCGTTCCCTAGGGCTTAGATAGAGCAATTCATACAAAATTGGAGCGATAAATAAAAAAGGGGTGTTGTATGAGACATAACGACGAAACAGATCGAAAGGAAACTTGTGATTTTTGGAAAAATGTCCCTATCATACTACATCTCTTCATCAGTAATTGTTACTTCCGGTGTTTCTTACCTCACTGAAAGCGAACACGTAGGTTCAGTGTTAACCTCTGATCAATGATTCACACAGTTCTAGTTCTTTCAATTTTTTTTTCGAGAAAATCTTACTTCCATTTCTTCTTGATTCTTCATTAAATTCAATAGCCCATAAGCGTAATGACTTCACCAAATCAGAAGGTTCATAAGAGACATTTTTCAAAATGTAATCAGATCCTTCTGAGCCGTCTGTTTTTTATGAAATAGGATCACCACTACCAGCAATATCAATACTCATTTCCTGAAGTACATTTTCCACTGTTGAAGACTCTTCAGAAAAGGAGTCTGCGAGAAGTTCAGATTCATCAGTATCGTTATGCAAAATACCAGACGTGTTCGTTATCTTGCGCCTTTTATGTCGGTATGATGAACACGAGAAGGAACGTTACGACATAATTATTCTCGGATAGAAAATCAACACTGGAAAATACTCTAGCTCGTACCATGATACAATGAGAAGGACAATATATCGTGACCTCGTACCACGCCGCACTATGCACAGATGTGGTTTGGCCTGGGCATGCGCACATTTTGGATTTACAGACTGACTAACAATCAATCAGAACGACTCTGGACAAGGCGGTGACTTTGAATCGCCGATCGCATAGAAGATGGAATACAGAGTGTGTTACGGACACACCTTGAATTATTTCTAACAGTAAATAAAGATTGACAGAACACGTACATCGTTCAGTTGATGTATCCGCCTCCACTTTTCATGGCGAATTGATTTTCTATAAATGGAAAATTATGCAATAAACTAGTTGAGGTGAAAATACCTAAGCACCGAACATGTAAGGACAAGTATAGAGATTCACAAAACTTAGATGGGAGGTTTTCTTTGTGTGGATGCAGTAATAATTTTGGCACTGAATAAGTTTTTTTGTTCACCTTTTGACAACACGAAAGAAAATTCTATAATGTTTGGGGAACATCGTGTTAGCCAGCGGTGGAATTTCAGGAGCGAAGGAAAAGGTATTGAAATTTTTCTCAAAAGTTGGGAGATCGTGAGAATCAGAAAATACTCCACTAGGCAAATGATTTCATGACTTTGCCGTTCTATTGATGAATGATGCTGAATATGACCCCTGACAATATAAAACTCATATATACATCGAAAATACGAAGTTCTATATCATTCACGAGAAAAAACATTCTCGAAATAAAAGATATATATCTTAATGAAGAATGTCGCAGTTGGATTGATTGATTTCAATATCGGAGGTTAGCTGCAGTTTAACATCGTAGAGATGTTACGATATAACGCAGAGGTATCTAGATTTCGATATCTTAGGAATGTCGAAGTATTATGTCGAAGGGATGTTACAATATGACGTCATAGGGATGTCTTGATCTAGCTTTTGGTGATTCAGACATCTGAGGGATGTCGTAGTATGATATCGTAGTAATGTTAACGAAATAACATCACAAGGACATCTAAATCTCGTTTCCCTAGATTTTGATATCCCTGAGATGTTGATATTTCGCCTGTGTTGACTGGGTAGACTATTTTTGAATTCAAAAACCAGTGTCAATATATCAAAATGAATACGCTGTTTCACACTCGAAAGGTTTGTTCATTCGAGCATAAATCTGACACTTGTGTACCTGTTACACCCTAGGATTATTCTTATTGCTTCATTTTTTTGTATCCATAGGATAGCATCGAGATATAACCAGGATGTCCTGAAGTGTACCTATGCTTATGCTATGGATGAACAAAAGGCACAATTTCTTCAACCCCAGGACATCCCAGGGCAAACCTGGGTAATAAATAGCATTTCTTCAGTTATATATATATATATATATATATATATATAGTTATAGTATATATATAGTTATATATATATATATATTACTGAAATCTATGTAAATATATCAACATAAACAATATGGGGATTCATTCTGAGCGTGTAACGTCTCCCCCTTCTAGGGGGGGTGTTACTAGAGTGGTGCTCAACGACGATGTCTATATCTAGGATAGACCGGGGTTGCCTCGAGCGCCAGTTGGATTATAGTGGTGAACTCCACTTTCTCCCAACCAGGATTTGTTGGGAGGCCTAGGTAGCAACACAGTCGAAGCGACGGTATGCCAGGGGTCGAAGGCCTTCTGGACTATGAAAAGATCACAAGGGGGTGAGGGCTTTAAGTTCACCTACTTGGTTTCACCCTGGTATACGGGTTGCTGCGGGTGTTTGGTATATCACTCAGAACAAATAATCAGAACTAAAATTCACACTTAAACAGGTTTATTCACTGGAAACAATAAACAGATCGAATTTATCTCTCACAATGATTATTATCATAACCAAGAAAATACGACCACGAGGAAATTCGGATGACAGAATATGTCGACAGGTGTCAGTCACAAGATAGCAAAAATTCCACAGATCAAATAATCTCAGGGTAGATTATCCTAACCACATATATCTACGGGTGACAATTAATTAAGCAGGGTGACTTAAGCAGGGTGACAGCTAATCTGACTGGTATTCAAAGAGTAAGCCGTGCAACGTGCATCCGGGAAGCGCCTATGCGAGTTAAGAAGCTCTACCCCTGCAAAACAAGTTCTGGTCAATGTACAAAGACTATTCACCCCTCTGGGGTTTGCAAGATAAATACTATCAGGGTGGTCTCGACGCTGACTATAAGCCTTATGCGACCAGGAGACCGGGATGCTCACAACCCTGGTGACGCTTGGTGTTGACTGCTACGCAGACCAAGAACCTCGACCGTTACAAGGGTCGTTTTCCTGATGAAACTCTTTACGTTAGGATTTCAAACCACAGAACTTATCCTGCAGGTCATTACAAATGATACCTATATACGCAACAGGGCAGTTCCAATGCTTACTCTGTGCTGGATTCTGAATTTCACTGGCCGCTGTCAACCGTCACGACAAATGTCACAACAACTGGATTTATACTGGAAAATTATTTGATCTATAAAGTTAAGCTGCACTTTGATAGAACTATGAGAAAATGCAGTGAAATCAAAATGCAGTTAACTCACACTTGACTGGTAATATACTTCACGGGTGAATCGTCGTCAGAAAAAGCTCTGGCTCACTTTTTCAACTTTGTGTAACACAAAAACGGAATGTAAATACAGGAAAAACTTCGAGCACTCCGATCACTTTTTATAACGGTTATACGAACTGAATCAAACGGTAAGAATCGGACTGAATCAGAATAATCACTGCCAAATGGAATATATCTAACTATCTATCTATCTCTCTATAACTGTGGATCTGTCTGTGGATTTCTCTATAACTGTCGATCCTCGGGCGTCTGGATTTTGCTACTTATACTCTTTTCAGGTTTGGCAAAAAACAGAGCGAGGTTGGGATTCTGATTGGTCGGGCTGGTCTGGCCTCGAGCTGACCATGATTTGTTTTCTCAAGGAAAAAGTGAACACTACTTGACCTTGGGTCTGGAAACTTGCGGTGGAAATCATTTTTCCTCAAAACCGGTAGTATCAAAGTGCTTGGCATTCCATGTTTGTGCTACTGAGCGAATTTGATTGCAAAATTACGAAGGATAACAAAGTTATGACCTAAACAATATCACATGGCCCTGAAATGTCTTTCCAGGTATGAAAACCATTCTAACTCTTTCCAAAATCATAAATACACTCTCCCTAGGCAATAAGAAGTCTTAGTCTCTGGGCTGATCAGGATTTCCGGATGCAAAAATCATTGCGAGGTGAATAAAGCAAGTAAACGGATAGCATACTGGACTTCTTATTTCCCAGGGCTCTGGACGGTCATTATGCAATCAAATCCTACCAAAACGAATATCAAGAGTCTGAACATGATATGTGTGAAGTCATTAGCCTGGTAGTGCTTTCAAAACGGAGGCAGGGGTGTCATGAAGTTGATTACCCTCAGCAGGGTGCAACGGGGCTAAACAAGGTTAGTCTGGAGTAGGGCTCTCTGGGTGGCTCAAATTACGAGCCAAAGGAGCTCCTCGATTCATCAATTTGTCAATCAGGTATACAGGGTGACTCTAAAATGGCCTTAACCTCATTTCTCGTATGAGGCTCGTACACCGAAGCCTAGTAATGAAGCTGGTGAGAAAACACTTCATTACAAGCGGCACCTCCAAAAGAGAACGTGTGCATTAGCTGAGCATGTCATTGACGAAAATCATAAAATGAATTTCAATGAGGTCAAAATTTTAGCTCAAGAAAAAAATTATTGGAAACGCAATTTCCTGGAAATGGTTTTCATCAATAATGAACACTCCAAAATGAATAAGAGATCTGATATCGGCAATCTAAGCAGCATCTATAACTATTTATTGAAAATAGAACAGAACAATTGCATTCCCAATAATATTTTAAGACTCTCACAATTTCAATTTCAACATCAACAATTTTTCACATTCATTTCCTAAATTTTTTTTTCCAATTTGAAATAAAAAAAAATTTTTCCCCGCCACTGGGTTGACAACGTGAAGGTCGGTTCGGAGCCGAACGTTTCCAAATCGTTTTGCGTCTTTTGAAACGACCAACCGTCCATTTTGTATCGTCCGTCGAGAAAACTTGCTCTTACAGTTATATATTTTTTCATTCCTCGTAATTCTCCACGAGATGAATTCTCCTGATTAATGTTTCCGCTAATGCTACATCTGTTATGTATTGCAATATCTTCATCTTCAATCTCACGTTAGTGAGTAGTTTGTTGTTTGTGTAATTGACATGGTTTTTATATATACCCATTTTTTTTCTTTCTTTTTATAGATTGTCTTGATAAAGGAAATAAACATTTCCGAAAGCTCGGCTTATTAGCAAAGAGTATTCAATGCCAAAAACTTTGACTGCACCCTCACGAAGAAAACCTTCATCTAGTTTTCTGAATTTTATATATATATTATAATATATATATATATATATATATATATATATATATATATCCTACAGTAGATAGGTCTTCCGCTGATACACAATTTGTATTGGTTAGGTCTTCCGAGTGCGATGAGTCCTCCGTATACGGAGGACCTATCACTTCTAATGTAGAACGTTTCTATTCCTTATCCAATATCATTCAGTGAAATATGACGTGGATGACCTAAAGCTGTTTTTTCGTCATTTCGTGTTGAGTAGTTACAGATTTTGCCGCCTCCATTCATGAGTACGTGGCGCTAGCTACGTATACGTATCATTATCCATTTTGCAGTATATTAGTCATCCTTCAATATTCATCACATCTCACAGTAGATAGGTACTCCGTAATATTAGCAACAGTGTTAACTGCGATAGAACAAAAATGTGGAACAAAATGTCGAATTGTACTCTCGGAAGTCTGTGAATGACTTCTGTGTACAGTTTGAGAAATTTATGACCGGGATGAATTTTTGGGGATGGAAATAGGGAAAAAGTTCAGTATTTATTGACAATCCTGAGAATCGTCAATTGAGAGATAGGTGAGGTTATAGCGATAAAAAAAATAAAGGAAATGTTTCGAAGGATCAATCTTCAAGAAGTTAATATCTGCGCTATGTTATAAATGTATCAGAATAGTTGTAAAAGTGATCTATGATTTCAAAGTTGTGGAAATTACACCAGAAAAAAATGATTCCGAAACATCTAAAATCTCGCCCAGAATTATACAATTATACGGAATGCCTTGGTTAGGGAATCATAAACAGCCACACCATTTCCATCAGGAAATTGAGCAATAATTTATACAAAATTTATATTATTCGAATTTTCAATCAGTCACATAGACACACTTGGAATCAACAAAGCATGAAAATCTCATGATCAACTTTATCAATAGACAGGTCAAATTCAAGTCTCAAATCGTTCAATTCTTAACTTATTTCATACCTTATTTTGATATCGATTTGATTTCATGTCAGAATATTTTGATAGATCTCCATGTATCTCGAATCATTTCATCAAATATACAGGGTGTTTCATTGATATTGTACTAGACTTCGAGCTCATATTTTTTGGGTCAAAATAAGAGAAAAAATTCGTATGAACATTAGTCGGAAAACGATTCGTTTCCGAGGTACAGAGTAAAGCATAAATGCATCGTAGGATTGATGCATGTATCGAAGTTCGAGAGGGTCATTCTCAACAACTCTTATGAAATATCGTACCAACCGTATTCACTTTCCCTTCATACTGTAATTCAAAAAATTGAACCTTTGTTGCATATTTTCGGACCTTTTATTCATCATTACTGCTCTTCTCTCCACGGGCTCAGAGACAAGCATGTATTTGTTTTTAATTCTTTCCCTCTAAATCGAAGCTAGATGGGAAAAACTCTAGAGTCAAAAAATACGTATTCAATAATAAATTACGAACATTGGAAAAAATTCACTGGGTGCTATCACTTGTGCAAAAAACTATTGGACTCATGGAGATTTCAACAGACATTGTGAATTTCATCACTATTGGTTCAGGCATTTTTTCAGAATTCGATGAAAACTTGATTTTTTTCAAGAAACTTGAAACGAATCGTTTCCGGAAATATTATGTTTGTATAAACTTTCTTATTTTATTTTGACCCAAAAAATATGACCCCGAAGTTCAAGATCATCGTTTGGTTGTACCATCAAATCTTCCTCCAGATTCAAATCGATTTCGTCCAATGTTTTCCCTTTGAACTGGTCAGCTTCACCTTTCTCCATCAGAAATCAGAAATTGCTTCTGAAAATTCTTCGTAGGCTTGACTATTCCGATTTGAGATGGCAGATTTATACGTTTTGAGGAAGAGTCTTTGAAGTTCCCCTGGGCGTCTTCTATTCAATAACAACAGTCGGCAATATATAGTTTCCAACAAAATCATATACGATTTTCGGTCATGACTGTTCTGTTGTAATTGCGATACTGCAGCACTAGCCTTATCAAGAAGACAGTCTTTCAATAGTTTCAAGTCGCTAGCAAGAGGTACCAAACTAACTTTATTCCATTTTTGAGGATTCAAGTCACTTGAGGCTTGACTCGAGATATCGAATCTCCAGTTACCATCTATCAATTGAATCAAAGTTTTCAACTCTGCTTCAACGTCCGCTGACTTAACTGTGAATAGATCCGATTTCTTCAAGGCATGTACGAGAGCTATATCGCAGCATTGTTTAAGAGTTGTCCCCATATGTAATGCCAAAGAAGGGGACCTATATCATTGTTTCTCCTCATCATACTTCGAGGCAGCTTTGGTGGCAGCAACTAAAACATCGTAATGCTCGGATCTCAGTGCTTCTATGAGGAGTCTGGCTAATTCCCTCATCTTCCTCGAGGAAAAAGACGAAATGTTTCTCTCGGTGGATTTTCAAATATCTTGAAACGAATGCACATATCAGTGGATATTTCTTGGCAACAAGTGAAATTTTGTCAGCTCTCATGCGAGGAAAAACTTCCGTTTTCAATTGAGGATCGACTCTCAGGTGACGTAACAAGAAATTTTGTGCATCGGCTTGGGAATTTTTGGCAGAGTCTCCTCTGGTTGGATTGGCATCACATCGTTTACGATGTCTCCATAAGTTCTTCGCGGAATAAAATCCCAAGCAATGCGTACATGGAAGATAATTAGTATCATAGGAACCCTTCTTTACTGGTTTGTCTACTTCATAGCTATTCAGGTAATTCCCTTTTTTCTCAAAGCGTAAAGTAGTTTTTTTCTCTCTTTACTTTGAGGATCCAATGCAAAAATTTTCTGTCCCTCCATTTCTGTTTTATGATTCACAAAAGTAACAAAAAACTATCTTTCTAGGAGCGGTATTGAATTTCTTCGAAATAGTGTTCACGGGTCCTGAAATAGAATTTTCTCTGGGTTGAATATTTCCAGGGACAACTCCAACAGTTACATCCTGGAGAACCACGAATCTCTCATTATTGTCATTGAGTTTATCAATGTTGTATCTGGGAGGCATTTTTTCGAGAGCAGCATTCTTGTTTTCTTCCTGAAATAAACTTCCGGAAGATGTTGGCGGCGTGCAAAAAAACTGAGGAGAAGACATTTCCTGAAAAACGAGCCCTTATACTTTTTCATGCTTCAAAATGATTCGTGTGCGGCTAACTCTTGCTGAAATTATGTGAGTTCGTCGTATAATATTGTCCTCTTTGAATGCTTGTTGACTCTGAGATACAAGGTGTTGTATTCTCACCAAAAAAATTCAAAGTAACCTATAACTCAGAATTGGGGGAAGAATTTTTTTTCCGCCGATCAGTGGCGCAGACAGTAGATTGAAGAAAATATTTTCTTTGGAAAAATGTTACGCCACTGAATTTATTCAAAATCTCATTTGATATTGGAATCGATGGCTTTTCTTCTGAAAAAATCAAATTCTCTCTGAATGTTTGTAGAGTTCATCGTTTATGAAATCATTACGACTGGAATTATGATTTATCATGAGTATTGAACGTTTTTTCCAATATTGGGTATACAGTTCGAAAAATAATATTTCTTCATAATTGCTATTTAGGGGTGAATTGTGACAGAAACTCAGTTTCCCCAATTACTATTATATTACAACGAGATGTTCCAATATTCACATTTAATAATAGACTGCCACCCATCGTACAGAAACTCGTTCCCGAAAGCAGGACCTATATAAAAAGCTACCATGAAGAAATACATATAGTAGAGCGGAGAGCTATATGAAAAGCTACTATGAAGAAATACATATAGTGGAGCGGAGAGCAGTGCTCAGTCGAACAATTTGCTACAGTTAAAATTGGTTATATCTTGCTACGGTTTAAAAGGGATAGAACAAGAAAAGATTTAACGTGCAACGATAACGTTCGGTAGCTCTCAAGTGTTATCAGTACACGGCCTAGCTAGCTTCGTGGGTTCTCTGTATGATAGTTTCCTGGGTTTATCCAATAAAACGACAACGTACCTGAATTGTTAACTTTAATAGAGAAGAGGAAAATTCCATTCACTACATGGATACAATTTTCCACATTAGGTTAACGATTACTTGAATATGCCATAATATAAACAAGATAACAGGTAGGTGTGAATATATAGATGAATTGGTCAATTTACATAAGACAGTCACTGCTATGAGAAATATGTGGAAAACAAAAGAATATGAGGTTATGTTCCAGGGAAAATGACTACCTATAGTCACGCAAGGGAGATCTCTCTTGGGTGTACACTCTATCAGGGGGTGATAATTATCTCGATAATTATGATATGGGTATGTTCCAATAAACTAGCGATTTCAGGCAAAAGGAAAACAAAAAAAAAGAAATCTATAACTAGTAAGAAAGAAAAATGAACATTGCTATCAGTGACTCAGCTGGTTTTGTAGACGGATTGTGGGGTGATCGTGGCGGCCGGAGACATCCTGTATACATCATCCCTGGCATCGAGCACCATCAGCTGGTTGTTACTCACAAGACAAGGTTGTATGCCTTGTGGTGAGGTCGTCGAATGAGGGTTATGCCAAGCCAAGGCACAAGAGCAAGGCCGAACGCCACGAGGTATCAGACAGGAACTCCAATCTCCTTGAAGAACTCCAGGTGGGAGGGTGAAAGCCGTGGATGGTGGATGGCTTTATAGAAGCTGTCTCGTCAGCGAACACGACACTGAGGAAAGTGCCAAAATGGCGGTTCTGCCGTTTGATTCCGCATACAGCGGTTGTGTGAGAGTGCGCTACACAACAACAAATCCAAATCGGTAAACACTCAGGAACGAGTCCTCTCACAAATCTCACACAACTATTCCTCCGAATCGAGAACTAGATCCCCAAAAGGGTGATTGTAACAGAACAATACTTAATCTTCTCGGGAGGGCGGTCAGAACTTATCTACCTTTTCGACACGACAGGTGGTGGCCGTAACTACAAGTGGCAGCACCTGTTGCATTCTAGAAAATCCCAGAACTTCGCCAGAATCACATGGTCGTCTCAGGTGGGAAGGAAATTCTAGATGTAGACTGATTCCACCGCAGGAGACATCAGTTCACTCTACTATTGATGAAATAACACCCAAACTCATTTCAATCATACCACAATACCTACAAAATGACGATACTAAACGGAATGACCCCGCGAGACGCTACTGACTTCCGCCGGCTAAAGCCCCACGGAAGCTATGTCCCGTACTCAGCGACCAACAGCCAAATTCACGCTACCCAGTTGACCCTGTCACGACTCAAACGGAGCGGTCCGAATTGAGCTTCTTGTTTTGAGCGCGCTGGTGTTAGTCGCCGCTGGTCCGAATTAGTTTGCACGCTTTGACAGCTATTGATTCGGACCATTTTTGAGCGCGCTTTTGAATCCTCATAACCTCACAAAAAATATTTTTCCTACTAAACTTGCCAAACATCAAACATTATCAAATGACAAACTAAAATCATGAATGATAGGTCATAGTCGATACAGGAATGGAGAAACAAACTTTGGTGCAAGCAGTTTCTCTCATTATTGAGAGTGATGACGATAGCGATATCGAAAGGATATTTGACACCTCTTCTTCAAGTAGTGATGATGAGGATGCTGATCATGCAGCTGTATGTAATGCTCTCCTTCAATTTCATACACATAGAGATGAATTAGTTTTAAGACCTCGTATCGAAAATTATGTTGAGAGAGTTGTCCCCATGTACTCTGCAGAAGAATTCAAGTCACACTTCAGGTATGCATGAATTTTCGTGAAAGGATACCATTTTTCACCTCCAAACTAAATAACTCTACTTAACATACATAAATATTATTACTACATATTAACATTTGCAGAATGTATCCTGAAACATTTGAGTTTATTCTTGGTCTCATAGGCCCCACAATATCAAAAACTACCACAGTTAGTGGAAGGAAACCAATACCTGCAAAAAAACAACTTCTCCTATCATTATGGGCAATGGCAACTCCTGACTCATTCAGGTAAAATTATACCAACAAATGAGATTCAATATCTAATATCAATAAATTTGTAAATCTCAGATCTATTTGCGAAAAATTCAACGTTGGAAAGGCAACTAGTATTAGAAGTTTGAGAAGAGTGACCTATGCACTTCATTGCTTGGCTTCCCGATTTATTCAGTGGCCAACAGGGGACAGAGCCAGAGAAGTTATGGACCAATTTGAAAAGTTCAGTGCATTCCCTAGAGTCATTGGGGCCATTGATGGAACCCACATAAAGATTAAAGCTCCTGTTGGTGATGCAAAGTCATACATAAACCGCAAAAACTATCATTCTATACAAGTGCAGGTAATATCATTGAATGACTTTTTGAATCCATTTACTATATTTTTCAAACTTATTTCAGGCTGTCTGTACCCAGCAGCTACTGTTCACAAGTGTTTTTGCTGGCAATGCAGGATGTGTTCATGATGCCCGTGTATTCCGGATATCTCCAGTTCAAGGATATATTCAAGCACCTGATGTTTATTTTCCTGATTATTCCCATATCATCGGTGATTCGGCTTATGGAATACATTATAACATAATGACTCCTTTCAAAGATAATGGTCATTTGTCAGAAAGACAGAAAAATTTTAATTTTTGCTTGTCCTCTGCTAGAATTTCTATTGAACGTGCCTTTGGACTATGGAAGGTTCGATGGCGTAGTATTCAAGACTGTTTGCCAATGACTACATTGGAAAAAATCCCAGAATATTTAGTAGCCACCTGTGTTCTGCATAATATATGTATTTTGAAAGGAGACTTGGTGCCTTTCAATGAGGTAGCAAGGGTTAGAAGAAGAGGAAGACTAATTGCAGTAAATGGTGTAGATGGTGCATTGAAACGTACAGAAATCATGAATAATTTGATCATCAGAGACAATTGATTCGTGAGGTAAAATAAGAGATAATTCCAAAATAAATCTTCAAAATATTGCAGTCTTTAATTATGTTACCTTATTTATCAATAAATCTATCAGTCAAGAAACAAGGAACTAACAGTGCAATATCACAAAACAATAATATGTATTCTAAACAAGATAAAGACATGAACACAACAAAATAAACCTCTGATAACAGAAAATGAGTTCATCAAAACAAAACGTCCTTTCAATTCTTAACAATTCTGAAACAGTTATTACTAGCTGGGAATTAGAAGTTGAATTATTTCTGGTTTTTTGAAACAGATTCCAATAACAGCTGCATCATGTTCATTTTTTCTTTATGTTGTCTCTCTTTCTGAGCCATGAGTTCATCAAACTTTCTAGACTTGATACTATTCCACTCCTGTCTCTTAGCTTCTCTCTCATCTCTTGCAGCTTGCTGATTGACTTTCATGTCAGAATTTAACTGCTCCAAAAGAGTTTCTAATTTTCTTTTCTTTGGTGTTTTTTCTTTCTCTTCTGCACTGGTATTCACTGCAGCACAAGATGGTCCTGCTTCTGTAGCAAGCATTTTGGGCTGGGCCCAGCCAGCTGATCCAAAAATTTCATTCACTTTCTGCAAAATCAAATAAGGATAAATTGAAAGGGAACAATTCAAATGGATCCAATGATAACTTGTAATATCCTAAATTAACAACATACCTCAAAGTAAGGCCAGTTTTTCCTATCATTTCCTGATACATTGTTGTGATCCAGAATTTTTTTGTAGGTCCTTTTCAACCCATTCATTTTTGATTGACACTGCCCAAGTGATTCCATACCCATGCTGTTTCATTTCCATAGCTATTTTCTCCCAGATTTTTTGTCGCCGCTTGGCACCCAAGTTAAATTCATTCTCATACTCTTCATAGAGGGAGAGGAGTAGATGGACACAATTGGAAGTCCATATGAATAGTGAGTCATTTTCTGATTTTTCGGATACATTTTTATTTGATGCACCTTCATCATTGTTAGTCTTTGAGGTTGCTGGAACCTGTTCACTATTCTTGATTGTTCTAAGACTACTGTGATCATTCACTAAACGTTGTAGATATTGAGCATCTGAAATGTACAACTAGCTATGAAAGTCACATACAAATCACAGTTTGAATGAATATTTCAGATAGTGGCAACTATATTATCATAAAAAAGTGTTGACATGGTCCATACTAGATTCCTCTGATGTACTGTTGAGAGGATTACTGAAGTATGCAAGAATGGATCATGGGACCCAGTTGCCAATTTCAAATGGAATATAGTAAAAGTAGTTAATAACCCAAGAACAATAGCCTGGGTATACATGCATGTTTAAATAAATAAATTACCTATACTTGCTCTTTCTGCATCAGCTGGAGATACTTGCAGTGTGATGAGTTCGTTTTGGTCCTCCAGTAAAACTGGCAATTCTACATAAACAGATGTGGTTGGATTATTCCTAAGGTTACTTTGTGAGGCAGACATCGAATGAACAATTTATTAAATCTTCTAATAACTTGAAACGAATATAGCACTTTTCTATGTTTACTTTTCAAGCGACTAATTGACATTAATGACAGCAGCGCTCAGACCGCTTCACCTCTCAACTGTGAGCACTCTGAGCGCGAGAAGTGACGTAATCCATGACGTCATATATGTCCCGCAGTAGATATTTTGAGCGTTCTACGCGTTAATCGGACCAATCCTCAGCGTGTTCATTGCGCTTTGAATGCGATTCGGACCGCGGGAAAAGTGACATCGTGATGTCAACAACACAGTATCAGCAGAATGTAAACAAACCCAAATAAAATGAATTCAGAACAGAAGATTCCATTGAGGCCCTGCAGACGATTCACGGACCACTCTTGAAGACGGATATCATGGTGAGTAGACTTTTGGGTTTATTATTTCCACTTTTGGTATTAGAAGTTCATCAATTGGGCCATCAATCTGTTGTTCATTTTGTGAACGTAACAAATTATTTGATCTGAATACACTACACTCTTCCCTCTCTAAATGAAGGTTGTAACAATAATTTTTAATTATAAAAATATCAAAAAATCTAAATTATTACTTATAAACCAACCGTTCCGGAGGTTTTGTATTACGTCGTGGCCTCTCACCATACGAAGTTGTAGGCGTATTTGTCAAATTGTTGTTTTCAGAAGTGGGAACAATATTTGTATCTTCTTCTGGCTCTGGCTCTTCAATTGAACTCGGAAAGCTTGGTTCGGCGATTTCAGTTACATTTTCTTGCTGTTCTACATTTTCCTGGTTATTAATAATAGGTGAACGACATTTCACGTCTGACTTCAAGATTTGATTAGTATGACGTTTCCATGTACGATTGATATCCGGTACCGAAACTGTATATGTACATTTTCCGATAATTTTTTTTTAATATTGCAGGTATCCATGTAACTTTGTTACTTGAACGATAATCTCTAACAATCACATTTTCATTTATTTTAAATGTTGACCTTTCCTTCCCTCCAAAATTATATCATCTAGGGGGGGTTTCAACAAATCAAATTTTGTACATATATTACGTCCAAACATTAACATCGAAGGAGAAACACCTGTTGTCGAATGCACAGATGTTGTGTAATCGAAAAGGAAATTGTTCAATGTAGAAGAGATATCAATATTTTTATTGTTGCCAAGGGCATTTTTCAATGAATTTTCTATAATTTTGCCCGCGTGGGTTCGAAACCCATCCTCGTCGCCAATGCTATTTAGGGGTGTATTGTGACAGGAACTCAGTTTCCCCAATTACTATTATATTACAACGATATGTTCCAATATCCACATTTAATGATATACTGCCACCCATCGTACAGAAACTCGTTCCCGAAAGCAGGACCTATATAAAAAGCTACCATGAAGAAATACATATAGTGGAGCGGAGAGCTATATAAAAAGCTACTATGAAGAAATACATATAGTGGAGCGGAAAGCAGTGCTCAGTCGAACAATTATTTGATCTGAATACACTACAATAATATTCTGAGTTGCAGCAGTAATACCTTAAACACCTCATATCTCAGTCAACAAGCCTCTGAGAGAAAGATATTATACGATGAACCCTCATTACTTCAGCACATGGATTAATATGAATCATAATTGAGATTGCTTGTACAAATATGTTTTCTGATGAAATGTAATACAAATAATAATAAAAATCCCAGATCAATCTAGAAAAATGAATGTAATATACTTCAATTACCGAGGAAATGGAACTCTCAGAAGGGGAATAGTCAGCGTCGGCCACGTTGTCATCAATATCTGGTGATTCGCTATCTGAGGAAGTTGGTTCCTAGAAATTGAATAAGAAAAAATAACGCTATTCTACAAAACGATCCAAAGAATTGATATTGCAACTAGAGAAAATTCTGGAAGTGAGCTGCAGATATAGAATTTGAACATTATATAATATATACAGAAATGTTTCTCATTTCGATTAATCATTTTTCGAATCTATAGAGTGTATAGAGTGCTGAATTTGTTAAAATTTTCTCTTTGGTCATTGAAACTCAAAACAAAATTATTTCTCTGTATTTATTATTGCATATCTCACCAGTGGGAGAAAAAAGCATGCAATTACGAATGAATATCTGATGCCATACAGTGTGGAACAGCCAAATGGAATAAATTCGATATTTCCCTTGACAGAGTATTTGCGAAAAAATCTCGGCTATGTCGATTTTGTTTGTTGACGACGCATTTTTTTAGTCATATCAGAAATATACAGGATGATACATATTCGAGCAAAAGTAAATTTGACACTTTTCTTCAATGGGAACCCCTGTATTTCATTCCATATTTGGATATTGATTTTCATTACGAGTCCAACGATACCAAATATGATAGGGTTATGTCGAAAGGCTACGAAGATATTGAGGGTTTTGTTGAAAATTTTCCCAATGAGTGGGACAGAGAAAAATGTTCTGGCGAGTCAACTCGACTCTCTGTCATACTCATTGGGCAAATTTTCAACAAAACCCTCAATATCTTCGTAGCCTTTCGACTTAACCCTTCCATACATGGGATCGTTGAACTCGTAATGAAAATCCCTATCCAAATATGGAATAAAATACAGGGGTTTTCATTAAAGAAAAGTGTCAAATTTACTTTTGCTCGAATAAGTATCATCCTGTATATTTCTGATATGACTGAGAAAATACGTCGTTAAAAAACAAAATCGACGTGTCCGAGATTTTTTCGCAAACACTATGTGCAACGGAAATATCAAATTTATTCCATTTGACTGTTCCACACAAATGGAATAAATTCGATATTTCCCTTGTACAGAGTGTTTGCGGAAAAATCTTGGACACGACGATTTGGTTTTTTGACGACGCATTTTTTCAGTGATATCAGAAATATACAGGATGATACATATTCGAGTAAAAGTAAATTTGACACTTTTCTTCAATGAGAACCCCTGTATTTCATTCCATATTCAGGTAGAGATTTTCATCACGAGTTGAACGATACCAGGTTTGGTAGGTTTATTCCGGAAGACTACGGAGATATTTAAGATTATGTTACGAATATGTCCAATGAGTGTGACAGAGAAAAATTTTCTGGCGAGTCAACTTGACTCGTGATTTGAATGTGTTTCGACCTAGTTTCAGCCATTATCAATGTTTTTCAAAAATTCCAAAGAAAAAATACAATCAGTATCACTTATTTTGAAGAGAAATGAGTCAACACACTGATACCTCATCAACTGGTTCCAATTGATGAACTCATGAGGATAATAAGTTGGTGCGTTTTTATCCAGAAAATTTCCCGCAAAATAGATTGGCATTCATTCTACAGTACATTGGCCGGCGCGATCGCCTGATTTAACACCGCTGGGTTTTATGTCTTTGGGGATACATTGAAAACTTTGTTGACGCAAATGATTTTGATAACGAAGAAGAACTAACGTACAGTGTTATCGAAGCATTCAATTGTATCACCCCAGAAATGCCTAGAAATGTCCTAGAACCAACTGTAAGAGGAGATATATTTGTTTGGAAAATAATGGTTATTATTCTGAACATTTGTTATGAAGGTTATTTTTTTTTCAATTACTGTTCTTGATGTCAAAGTTTAGCTATTAAGATAATCCGCGTAAGAATCTATGAACATGAAACAATTTGAAGCGCTGCATTGAAATATTCAGGGGAATATTTTTTTCCACTTTTCAGTATTGAATAACTATTATATCAATGTTTTTGAAATTTGATGATCAGAAATACGAGAAACTGATGGTATTTTTTCTTTGGAATTTCGAAAATACAATGATGATGGCTAAAACTAGGTCGACATACATTAAAATCACTTTGCATAAATACATGGTTGAGTTCAGATTGAAAAAAAAATCATAATCTGGTAAAACACAATCAGGACTGTATTTGAAAATAGGGAAGTTGATGATGGCTCTACGAATACGAAACGTCGTGTAGAGAAATCAATATCACCACATCAAATCTCATCGAAAGTGGCGTTGGAAAAATATTTTCAGTTGAAAAAAAAAAAGTTTTTCTGCCAACCCCTCGAACTAATGTGTTACTGAATTCACCAATATATAGAATGTCTAATACATGCAACAAATTCAGTGACCAGCTTGATTTATTCAATACGAATGTGAACACTATACGTAAAATCTGCCTTAACTGAATTGCGTCATGACTCTATAACATCATATTGTCAATTTCAGTAGTGTATACCCATCCTGTATATTCTCTTGTTTTTGTGATTACTCCCACTCTGTAAATGGTTTCTGTTGAGTGGTGTATGATAAATAAATAAATAAATAAAAATAAATAAATTATAGCAAGTTTTTCCTTTTGTTCTGAGTTGAATTTGCTTTTCTTTTATGATTTTACTGAATATGTTTTTGTGTATTTGTAGATCCACTGTTTTTGTAAATGTTTCAAAACATATCAACCGATGTTATCCATCAGTCTCTATACCTCTGGGCTTATTGAATATTCTTGGAGGAGACGGAATACTTATTATTAATAATTATAATAATAATAATATAATGATAATAATAATTATTATGTGTTCTCATCGTAATACTCATCTTCTTCTTCTGATGAAGAACTACTTTCGATTTTCTTTTTTGGTTTCCTTTTCACTTCATCAATATCCGATATGTCAGATGTATATTGAGCACGATCCCAGACACTGCGAGTTTTCATAAGCTGATCTGAAATGAGGAATATAAAATGAATTGAATATCTGCCTCCATGTTTTCCAGAATATACTGTGTAACATAGGAGTTTGATATTTTTCAATTCATTTTTTTAATGATATAACTATGAAGGTGTAGAAATGGAAGGCTAGTTTGGAATTAAAAAAATGTTACCATAAGTTTTATCTCCGTGTATTCTTCTCATACGGAATTTTTCCCAAATTTCCTTGAGGTTTTTTAGAGAGCGCTATAGCAGATTTCAATATACTACGTTCATAAGAAGGCCAATAACATTCATCATTGTTGAGGCAACACTCAGGTATACATTCCACAGAATTTTCAATTGAAAATACAACTGAAACCCACATTGTCAATGCTGAAATGCATATATGTGCGCTTTTCACTTTCGAAAAGCTCAACTCGAGAGAAAAATTGACTTTTCCAAAGGCGCGAAATAAATGAAATATTAACCGGTGAAGACAATTCGTTCAATCCAAGATTTACATTGAAATTTCAGAATACAAGTTATTTTCATAATATGAATATTATATTGTAGAATACAGAATATTAATTAAGGAATCATTGTCATGGAAACATCACCTCAATATTTTGAAGATATGCCAACTAATAGTTAAGACACTTTTTCCCTTGAGATTCAGATCAAGTGGTATAGCAAAATATAATCAATTTGTGAACTTTCAATAAAATAGTTGTCACCCTACACTGAGGTACTCTAGTGAAATAAAAAACAACTAGGATATGAAATCATTCAGAATGCAATAGAGGGAAAGCTATTATATTATTTCCCTGCTTCAATGGAACATACTTCAGTTCAACATCTATGATTGGTCAAGTTCATTCTACCTAAGTTACAGACTTTATATATCCCGATTTCAGATGATTTACATGGTGTTGTGAAAAAGTCTTCGATATTCTCAGATTTTCTTCCAATTACAATGATATTTCCCAAAGAATCAGAAGCAAAATTTTCCACTGCTATTATGCTACCATTCTTCAACATGCAGAAATTGTTGGGATTTTCAATTTTGATTTTGAAGTAGGTGAATTTGTACTCTTGAAACTGTAGGTCGTAACAATTTTCAATCATGGGTCCAGAATTATGTTCTCTCAAGGGAGCATCAACAATTTCAGCAACAGGGCTGTGGAATATCTGTTCTTTTTCAACTACACGCTTCATCACTTGTGATGATGGTTCATCAGATTTTCTAACCTGCTTTTTCAAAAATTGCATGAAGTTTTCGAAAGGGAGCACTAAAACTGTACAATTTCCCAAAAAAACTCACATCTGCGGAAATATGAAGCTGGTTATGGATATTATGAAAAATATAGTCCCTCTCATAGAGATAAATGAAAAGTTCAACAAAGTGAACCAAAAAGAGAATGAGCATATATGAGGTGTGTCATAACAAAATTAACAATCTCCCATTGACATGAAACGGAGAAAACTGCATAAAACGCTATTATCGGAATTTGTTAGGTTATTCGAATGAAGATCTATATGACTGTCAAGCTAGTGATCTCATTAACCCACAAAAAAGCTGTTACTTTTTTGGAGTGAGCAATAATGGGAAAATTTCAATTTTTTTATTGGATATTGTTTATTCTGATATGAATGGCTGGATATTGTTCATTTTGTTGTGGCAGCATACTGCTCCTCAAGAGTTAGGAATATTTTCAATCTCAGAAAATGAAATTGATTTCAGTGGATTCTCTCACAGTATCTCTTTATAGGTATAGGCTGTGGTATAGGTAGGTGGTATAGGTTAAAAATTTCATGACTGTTTTCTTATAATAGCAACAAAATCTCTAGTGATGATAAGTTTACTAATAAACGATTACAAAACGTAGATAGATGGACTCAATTATATCAGACAATAAATTCTAGAAGATTATGTACTGGTCTACATAAATCAGTGTCATCATCGGTATTGTTTAAAGATGAATTTCCTTTTTCAAAAAAATTTTTGAAATATACTAGCTGCTCGTTTTGCATCCATTGGAGTCCAAATTGCTTTTCTAATATTTTTTTGACATCATCGGCCTTTTCCTGTTTTACTTTGACATTATATTTGTTTATTACTTCAGGGCAGAAAGTACTTAGATTTCTATTTTTTCTCGTAATTGTTTTGAATGAATTCATTGAATTGAACAGGCTCTCCTCGAACCAAAATATCATTAGTTCTGATACTTTTACGTATGAAAAATCTCCTGCACTCAGTAATTTTGAAATGTAAGGTGCTTGTTGATTTCATAACAGTTTCGGTTGCTTTCTTGAAATCCGCCACTACACAGTCAGTTCCAAGTTCAATAATACGTTTATATTCATCTGGATTGACAATATTCTCGTACTTTCTGATTTTTTTCTCAATATTTCCAAAGACCCGGTCCGGTGGTATGAATGAATGTCCTGTAACAGGGAATACGAGTTCCACAGTTTCAATATACACAGGAGCTTTCTGAAGTAACCAGAATGAGCAAGCAGCAATAACTGGCAAATTTTTGTTTTGTCCCCCACATCCATCGGCAACAAGACGAACTACTGTTTTTCCCTGAAAGTTGGTCAAAATCAACCAAGGATGAATAAGAACCACCAAAAATATTTCTTCTAGATTTTTAGTGACTGACGTAGATTATCACTGGTGCAATATTCATGAAATAATATGTTCAATGGTATTTACATCAATCAGTTGATTATATCTGATACTTTCTTGATATGCTTTGTCTTGATCATTGCTGTGAGATACCCTGTATATGTGTTCATGTCACCTGTCTACTAATAAATTCAAATCCCACAATTTACCAATCATGAACAATAAAAAATAATATTGTAGACCGATCAATATTGTAACTCAAAGAGCTTACCTAAAAGTTCCTTTTCGATAAGGTCGATCCCCAATATCAAACTTGAAAATGTAAGATGGAAAAATATAGGTACTTCTTCGGATACTTGCCATGATGGGACAGCTCCTTTCTTCAATCTTCTGCAAGAAAAAGAATCGACAGGAAAATGTCTGGAACAGATGACTGATTTCACATGCAAATTCATTTCACATGCCACCGTCCATTCCAAACGAAGATTTTAATCCTGAAAGACATAAATAACTCAATAAAAATAATCGAATGAATTATCAAAGATGAAGCCTAAAATATTTTGGAAAATCAAAATCAGTCCATCAAAATGGGATTTTGGTATACCCACCACCAAAAAACAAATTGAAAAAATCTCATCGAAGATTGTTGATTGTAGCAATACCTTACAAATGGAAGTTTCATATTGCATGTGACTATGAATTCAGAACAGTTTCGATTTTTCACAGATTTTCAAAACTGATGGAATTTTTCGAAAAATGACAGAATAATTTCCAAGCAGAAAACGGCTGCTTTCAGAGTGGAACGGTCGCGCCCTCTTCAGGGAAACTCGTGACTCTTGTATTGACCAGGTAAAGTGGTTTGGCTGTAACAAAAGCGCATCACTGCAAACACCATATTTCTATATAGTGTGATGTAAATACATCAGTTAACGATATATTCCCAAATCATACGAGAGGAATAAACTCACGAGGGGAAATATGATGGCAGTCCTGATATTATAGTATTTTATCTTTTTATGCATAGACATTTCCGGCCTCCTCTATATGCGCCCTGAGGTTATCAACCAAGTCATCCTCCGGAACATCAGGCATGGGTTCGTCCTCCATGATGCTCGCGGACTTATGGCGCTCGTATTCAGTAATTATCTCGTCGATGGTCGTCTGGTGCTTCGCTCGACGAGTCCAACCCCCGTATTGACGAAGACTCGCTTCTCCGTTGACCTTTATGAGTAGTTCCTTGGCTACGTATGAGAGATTCTTGTACTTGGTGCTAGACACGACCCCTAGATCTTTCTTGAAGCCGTACCATACATTGTCCCCTACCGCTAGTACTGCTGCAGTGAACGATGCCCATTCGTCGGGGTACATTCTCCGGATACGTCCCCAGTTGAAATCGTCATATATTCGTAGTGCTCGGCCCGTTACGGACAGAGCCGTAAGTCCACTTCCAGTGGCTTGAGTCACCGTTAGTCGGAGTCGTAAGGCCGCCACGGGAAGAAGACCACTCCATGCGGCTGTCACGTTTCCAATCGTGGTATCTGTGATGCCCTGGCCGTAGATGGAGTAAAACACGCGACAAGCATCAGGATTGATTCTAACGTCCGCTATTTGCAAATCCATCTGCATCCCCTGGGAGATCTTGTCGCAGAAGGCCTCAGACACGGTGCCACGTTTTAACACCGCCACATATACATGGACGATCATACTCACGCCCCCAACCTTGAATGCTTGACCAGCCCTGGACGCGAGATAGCCCAGTATCTTCATGGCAGATGCTTCCGTATAAGCGGCCCCGATGCCGACCATGGTGTGGTCCCACTCTTCCTGAGTTCCGCCTATGCCGGTTTGAGGAGCCACGTAACCAGCAATGCTCGCATCGCCTATCGTGGTCCTAATGTTGTCCGCTATGAGAGCTTTGACAACTTGCTTCAACATGTTCCGGGCTTCGACCTGGTCGGCAAGTTTGTCTCGCGCTATGAATGGGGCCATGAGATCCGCCCAACTGGCCACCAGAACGTTGGTTCGATTGACTGGCTTGGTAGGATTCACGACCAACGAACGCCCGTACCAGGCCAGATACGTCATGGTAGGGACCATCAGGTCATTGTACATGTCGTCAAAAGGTGCAAGATTGACAGCACTCATGAACAGTCGGTCAAATAGCGCGTCGGTTCTGAGCCATTGTTGTGACAAGAGAATACAACGAACACAGGATAGAATAGCCTAAGAGACAGTTTTAAAACAATGGTTAGTTTTATAGTATTATAGCAACTCTATCCTTATAAGCACCATAAACAATAATTATCACCTGTAGCAGGACCAAAATAGGTTAACCCTCTGATAAACTCATCCAGGATATATTGTTTTTTCGTTACTCTCGTAAGTTGGTGTCATTCACCTTGTATATCACATTCGACAATATAATCGGAATACTTTCGATTTTCACCCTCCTAGCGCCATCTGTCAGAAAATGAGTTCACTCACACATTGGGTTCGAGGCAGCGTCCTATATGGTTCATCACGATCCCCTCAGAATTAGGTCACTCACTCAGCTATAGCGAGTTGTTAGGGTTGCATACTTAGAAGGCTCACGTCGATCCAATACCTATGTTCTTTGAATCGTGAGCGTGAATTTTATTTTTGAACTGACAAAGTCTCTCTTCAAAAACAATTTATTTCGATTTGAGTACAATATTATGAGATGTTAATGGTATGAAGTTATGATTCTGACTGAACTTGGGAATTAACAAAATGTAACAAGAAGATTCTCAAA
Source organism: Gastrophysa polygoni (assembly GCA_963576655.1). NCBI lineage: Eukaryota > Metazoa > Arthropoda > Insecta > Coleoptera > Chrysomelidae > Gastrophysa > Gastrophysa polygoni. Next base: position 2,908,869 of record OY755092.1, read on the forward strand.
GCGTCAGCGAAATCGGAGCGGTCCATGGGAACGCCGATGCAGGATGCCAGTTCTTGGGAAGCTTATGGGAACCGGTGATATAATACCTCCTCCTGAAGATTCAACTCATGCAGTGGAGCGAGGAAGTTGAACCTCTACCAATTTTATGTCCTGGGTTAGGTTGCTCGTATTCTTCTTTCGTCCGATGATCTTCAAATTTCTGATGATGAAGTATGCTACACCAGATGCTGCCAAAATATACAAGATGATGGTCCACATAGAAGGAGAATGAGGTATACTGGTGTGCTGCAAGTTCGGCTGTTTTTGATGATTGTCTTCGTCATTTATTTTATTTATTTTATTTTATTCAAACACCATCCAACAGCCGAAGCCAATTACAGGATGGGAAAATGAACATCTGATATAAAATTACAGTTCAGATACAAACTAGGCTAGGACAAACTAGATAATTTATCACACTAGTGAATGGAGATGGGCCCATCTGCATATGGAAAGCGAGGAGAAAAAGAGCTTATATGCAGATATGCACACTACCAAACAATACTACAATAATGCTCCCTTCATACAGGTAATATTAGTATAGAGGATATCGAATGAATCTTGAGGAGACATATAATCTGAACATATTCTATAAATAGGTGACAATTGCAGTAGATTAGATTGAGGTGTGCGCAAGTAAAAGAAATATTTATCTCTCACATGCAACCGAGGAACATGTATATCAATGAGGGATAGCAAATGGGGACAATCAAGTTTGTTATTGAGTAATTTATATAGGAATAAGACCCCACTATAAGTACGGCGAGAAGCCAATAGTGCAGTTCCAAATCTACGTGTTAATGTCAATTGGGGCAATCCTCTATCCGGATATACCCCATCTGTTTTATACCAGAGGTGTTTGATGAATTTCCGTTGAATGCTTTCAATATTATTGACTCCAGACCACTGAGGCATACTCCAGTTTTGACCTCACAAAAGCATTAAAAATTAACTTCAGTGTGTTACGGGTCTAAAATCAGTAGAACTCAAATCTGTGAAATGACACAAATCAATAGTCACTCAAATTCATTTTATTATTTACTATACAGAATATCAAGTTCCACCATTTCGAATAATATCCTCTGAAATGTCACCAGAAAGAGAAACAAAATAGTCGTTTACAGAATGGTCACATGAAAGACGGATGTGAAAACAGCCACGGTTTCTCATCCACACTTTTGCGGTTTGGCAACACTGTGACCGAAACGGAGCGCATGCGCACTACCCATTTTGGGAGACCGCCTATTCATCGTTCGAAATAATTCTTTTTTGCACACATATAGATGAAATAACAGTTCATGATTGATGAAATAATAGTCATTAGCGGAACGTGGAAGGTGTAAAGGGCAATATATATAAAACAATCGAAAGAAAATGACTAAGCTTATCCGTGAGCAGACTTTCGAACAGACAAATGATAGGTCATTTGATATCATCTACAAATCTTGAATTCCATTGTCGTGTAGTCAGAGGGAAGGCGGGAAGGGGGGGGGGAAGGGGATGGTAATTCCGAAACGAATCTTTAGAAAAATTATATCACTTTTGTTTTGAGATAGCATGCGATATCGCTAATCAGAAGTTATGTATGTGTGCTAGATTCCTTCCTCTGAGACTACATAAGTCATTTTCGGGTCGTCAGAGGGGGTCAAATTTCGATTTGAAAATTTCAAAAAATTCTATCACACTTATAAGACGATGGCACGCGATCTCCCTGATCAGGAATTATTCATCTATGTTAGATCCATCCCTCTGATTCCCGAAAAGTCATTGTCGGGTCGTCAGAGGGGGTCAAATTCCGATTTGAAAATTTCAAAAAATTCTATCACACTTATTAGACGATGGAACGCGATCTCGCTGGTCAGTAATTATATATCAATGTTAGATCCATCCCTCTGATTCCCGAAAAGTCATTGTCGGGCCGTCAGAGGGGGTCGAATTTCGATTTGAAAATTTCAAAAAATTCTATCACTCTTATTAGAGGATGGCACACGATCTCGCTGGTCAGGAATTATATATCTTTGTTAGATCCATCCCTCTGATCCCCAAAAAGTCATTGTCGGGTCGTCAGAGGGGGTCAACTTCCGATTTGAGAATTTCAAAAAATTCTATTACACTTATTAGACGATGGCACGCGATCTCGCTGGTCAGGAATTATATATCTATGTTGGACCCATCACACTGATTCCCGAAGAGTCATGTCGGGCCGTCAGAGGGGGTCAAATTTCGATTTGAAAATTTCTAAAAATTCTATCACACTCATTAGAGGATGGCACACGATCTCGCTGGTCAGGAATTACATATCTATGTTAGATCCATCCCTCTGATCCGCAAAAAGTCATTGTCGGGTCGTCAGAGGGGGTCAAATTTCGATTCGAAAATTTCAAAAAATTCTATCACACTTATTAGACGATGGCACGCGATCTCGCTGGTCAGAAATTATATATCTATGTTAGATCCATCTCTCTGATTCCCGGAAAGTCATTGTCGGGCCGTCAGAGGGGGTCAAATTTCGATTTGAAACTTTGAAAAAATTCTATCACACTTATTAGAGGATGGCACACGATCTCGCGGGTCAGGAATTATATATCTATGTTAGATCCATCCCTCTGATCCCCAAAGAGTCATTGTCGGGTCGTCAGAGGGGGTCAAATTTCGATTTGAAAATTTCAAAAAATTCTATCACACTAATTAGACGATGGCACGCGATCTCGCTGGTCAGGAATTATATATCTATGTTAGATCCATCCCTCTGATTCCCGAAAAGTCATTGTCGGGCCGTCAGAGGGGGTCAAATTTCGATTTGGAAATTTCAAAAAATTCTATCACACTTATTAGAGGATGGCACACGATCTCGCTGGTCAGGAATTATATATTGTTACGTTTTCGCGAGAAATTCTTCAGATATTAACCCTGCTTGCCATAGGCAACCCATTTAAAGAGCAATTCGCAAATGTATACCCGAGAGGTGCCGCCTCTAACGACGGAATAGTTAATTAGTTTTGCCCAAGCAACGAATTTCAACGGATTATCATTTTTACGTTTTGCTGGAGAAACAGTGCTAATCGATACAGTGAGCTGAACAGAATTATTCTAGTTTTGAGTTTTTCGCTATAGGCGGGTCAATCCATCAGTTCTTGTGGCGGATACTATTAGGCAATCATTGTAGAGTTTGTAAGTACCGTCAAGTTTCTCTTTTGAGGATTGAAGTATATTCAGATTAGTTTTGCATCGACTCGAACGTCTCCGAGTTATTTAGGGTCTCGATAATCGGAGGTGAGTTTCACACTGGATTCACACAAAACTTGCTTTTTTAGGTCATTACATATTGCATATTCAAAATATTCCTATTCCATTTTCAATCACCCAAACGGATATTTCCTTCTAGACGTTTGGTAGCAGTATACCTATAAATAATTGACATCAAAGCCCATCCAGTGGACTGAACTCACATTTGGCCAGGAGCACGTGAAAACAAAGTAGGGTTACCTTCTCCGTCATTGGTTCCAACCCTCTGGACGTGAGACAGCTCCCAGATTATCCCGATTCACAAAGGGTCAAGGCTAAGTACCGCATAGCGGCATTCCCTGTTCTTACCTCTTCAAAGTCGCCTGAGAGATCGAAAAAGTCAATATCCCGAACGATATCTTAGGTTTCGTCAATGTATTCACTGTTCGGAAAGTACATCATCAGGATGCGCTAATCAATGCCGGTTAATAACCTGAGTGCCTTTCACTCAGTCAGTTCGTATTGACGGGATTGATAGTCAATGAATTTATAGCCTGTTGTTGAATAACCGTTCATTTAGGATTAATTAGTGTTAGCCTCGTTTCTTCATATGTCCCCTGTATATTGACGTAAAAGAGTGGATAGATCGTATCATTTTAAATACAACTATCCTATCTATACACCCTCCCTCTCGCGAGAGTACGTGCACGACCCCCTGAATACCATCAATATTGTGAGATTGTTGAATTGACGGAAAATACATATTTTATCTCGAAGACTTCGGATTTCTGTATATCGAGCATACTTGATTTGATTGGTTTCCGGAAGAATAGAATCTGTTGGCGCCCTTCTGAAATTTATGACCACCCTGTAACGAACTCACCCCCTCTCCCTGCTAAAAGCTAGACTGTGAGCCCATTACCAATCCTCCTTGTTACATGTTGAAATCAAGTGACATTATTTCAAAATTAAGGCTTAATGAAATACTCTCCAACGCAGGGCATCCCTTTGAAATAAAAAATACGTAACAATATCTATGTTAGATCCATCCCTCTGATCCTCAAAAAGTCATTGTCGGGTCGTCAGAGAGGGTCAAATTCCGATTTGAAAATTTCAAAAAATTCTATCACACTTATTAGACGATAGCACGCGATCTCGCTTGTCAGGAATCATATATCTATGTTGGATCCATCCCTCTGATTCCCGAAAAGTCATTGTCAGAGGGTGTCAAAGTTCGATTTGAAAATTTCAAAAAATTCTATCACACTTATTAGAGGATGGCACACGATCTCGCTGGTCAGGAATTATATATCTATGTTAGATCCATCCCTCTGATCGCCAAAAAATCATTGTCGGGTCGTCAGAGGGGGTCAAATTCCGATTTGAAAATTTCAAAAAATTCTATCACTTTCATTAGAGGTTGGCACGCGATCTGGTTGGTCAGAAATTATTCATCTATGTTAGATCCATCCGTCTGATTCCCAAAAAGTCATACTCTATCCGTCCCCTTGATACATCAAAAGTCAATTCGCAACTTTCCACACCACCCATGAGGTATTGCATCCGCGCGTTAACGTTTTTATAGTGGGTGTTTCGCCATGAGTCCTATTTTTCCACAGAAAGGCTTTCTACTTCTTCTCGTAGCCTTATCCTAACCTCAGTTCAATCTTCGCATTTTGAAACAAGATAGAGATGAGGCTCATCACCTCATCTCTTCAAAAGGCCTCTCTCTCCTCACAGCCTTTCCCTTCCTCCAAAAATATACCGCTCGCTAGGCGCGACTAAGCACTAAGAAGTCGAATATTTTATGAAATACGCTCATCTAAGACAGAGGTGAGGCTCATCACCTCATCTCTGCAAAAGGCCTCCTCTCTCCCCTTTCAGCCTTTCCCTTCCTCCAAAAATATATCGCTCGCTAGGCGCGACTAAGCACTAAGAAATCGAATATTCCATGAGAAACGCTCATCTAAGACTAAGGTGAGGCTCATCACCTCATCTCTGCAAAAGGCCTCCTCTCCTCAAAAATTCCAAAACCATCCTTCCCTCCCAAAATTCCACCGCACACCAACACGATGTTCAGCGATAATAATAGGTTTTCATTTCGTGTTGTCAACAGATAAAAAGAAAAACAAAGATCAGGCTGATCACCTCATCTCTGCAGAAGGCCTCCTCTCCTCAAAAATTCCACAACCATCCTTCCCTCCCAAAATTCCACCGCACATCGACATATAAAAAAAAGACAAAGACTCATCACCTCACCTCTGCAAGAGGCCTCCTCTCTAAACCTCCCGAACTATACCTCACAATAGACGCATACACTTCTCAATGAAGTCAAATATCACATTATTATCGTCAATCTCAACGGCTCTTTGTATACAAAATACATAACTGGCAAACACTGTCAGTCATAAGTTCACATTCGGGGTAGCACCTTCGTCGGCAAAGAGAACATTTCGGTATATCATCGATTCATCGATTCATTACCGCATACATTACATTTCTCATCCATATCATCTGACATACCTAATAACATTGTCTTTATTTTTTTTCCTAAACATGTCCATGTCTTGAAAATCAGTTAGTGGCCGACAATATACCATTTGTTCAACAAAATATATTATAAATACACCACAGTTGTGTGTGTCAGTTTGTCGAACATGCTCAATAACTTCGTTTTCCCAACTGTCTAACTCAACATTTTCTGTGTTGGCATGATTTTTGTAATGATTGAGAAATTTCAAAAATGATATTCTGTTCATATCAGTTTTCTTCGCGTTACTGTTCGAAGGATCTATATATATGAACTTTTTATCGCGAAAATCGGCGATAGCCAAACACCAGTGGTTTCGTCCGACTGATACAGGCATGAATACCACTTTGTTAGCCAAAAGTGGTAAATTTTCATAAAATTCACCTTCAAGATATTCCAAGCAGTTGAAAATTGCAAATGTCTGATTAGCTGTCAGAGCAATATAGGATGTATCATTTCTATGCTTAATTAGACAATGAATACTCAAGTCTATAATGGTATCGAGAAGCCATTGACGTCCGTTTAATGTTTCGAAGCTGTCGTACGACAGTTCTGGCCATGTTGCACCAATGAAATTTCCAATGACATAATTTTTATGCAGTTTTTTATAATAATTCATGTCTCGGACTAAACCATTCTCAAATATATCTATACCATTTGGCGAGTTATTGTTCGGAAGCGATACTGAGGGCAAATTTGAGATTCTTTCGGATTCGGAACTCTCCAGCCAATATCTCCTAACAAATTTCCGTTTGGGATGAAATGGTTGCACAATTTCTGGCAGTAAAAAAAATAGGTAAAACTCTTCTATTTTCAGTTTCATTTCGGACTCCCAGAATTTTCTATCCCACTTGATTCGAACTTCGTGAATACCTACGAAAGTCCGTATAACAAGATCACACCAATTTCTATCCGTTATGTGAAGACCCCCTTGAATTTGGTATTGATACTTATGAAGTTTCACCAAATTCCCATCAGCTTGTAAATATTTTGCATTACGTGGATGTTGCTTTCTAATACTGTAAGGGCATTTAATCTCTATCATTCCATCCGAACCTACCAAACCATCAGGTGAACATGCAAGAAATGGCGATAACTTGTCCACTACTAAACCGCATTTCACTATTTTATAAGAAGGATGTCTATTTCTATATTCGTCGAAACACGTGCTTTCGTACCTGATTCCATGTTGTACGGCAGGAATGGTTAGAGGATCTTGATAAAGCATTTTCTTCACTAAATTTGATTTCCTTTCCTCTTTGATGGACTTACATACGTCTGCGAAATTTGAGGCCGTTATTCTTCGTTTGCGTTCTTCGTGCCAACGTCGATCCAATCTTTGATTACGCGTGATCATTTCTATAATTTCAAAATCATTAAATTCCGGCCCTAATTCTCTCAGAAACTTCTCACAAGATTCTTTCATCGTAGTACCTTCTACAGAATTATTTGCCTCATGTCCCTTATCACCTATAACGCTAGACAATTTATCTATATAAACGTGATCGAAATTATTCATCGCCATTTTCATTTTCTTACCCCATTCTTCGGATTGCGTTAGTTCATTTGGGAGTATTTGTGCCATCCTTTTTCTGAAAGTACATTTTTCTTTGGGAATAGCCAGTAGTATCTCTTCATAAAACATTAATGTGCGCTTCCTAATTAGTCTCACAATACGACTACATTTTTGAAGATTTGATGTACCAATTATCAAATGTTTGACAACTGAGAACCAATTCTCCACTGGGGCATTGCTGTACCTACTATTCTCAGTATTTTTCGTTAATAGACCAATCCATAACGGCAAGTACGTAACATACTTCTTCAGAATTATTTTCATGAAATATTCTCTATTATAATATATATTGACTTCTTTGTTTGTTTCCGCTGTTATTTCTTCATTCAATTCATCCGTTATTATTTTAAAATGCTGGTAAAATTTACTATTTTCGTATAATGTATTCTCATCCAGACTATACTTCAAAAAACCTCCAACTTTTTCCGACACATCAGTTGATTCCTCCAGCAAAATATCCGAATTGACTGTGGACGTTTTACAAATCTGCAATAGATTAACTAGTGACATTTCTAAATTTGGGGACTTTTTAGGTGATAAAAGTATGACTCCCAAATTTATGAACCAGTTTTCAATTACATGCAGATTTCTGAAATTAATGCAGGCTGCAATCACTCCTCTCAAGAATTTCCTGTGATCTGTATCAGCTACATGCTCATCAATATCTTTGGTTGCCATTTTGAAAAAATGACAAGAGTGATTTCATCAATTTTATTCGAGTCCTCGGTGACACTGAATTCATATGCTATATCTAAATAGTCTTTCAATGTCTGGTTATTCCAGGAATACAAAGTTGCATTTATTAATGCAAAACTAAAATCTGTTACAACCCTTTTGAATAGCGGCCATTTCTTTTTCTTTTGTAGCACAAAAGATTTAAATTTTGCCAACCACACACCAATTGAGGTTGTATCTTGTTCGCAACTGAACATTTCGAAAATAGGACATACCCTTTTATTGAAGGATGTAACAATCACCCCAGCATAATAAAAAATTCTATTCCTAACAAACTCTGGCCGACGTATTACATTTTCCGTGGAATCTATATGTGAAATGATGTCTTCCCTATTCCGCAAAGCTATTTGAAGTTGTTCAACACTATAAATATAAACATGAAATGGTTGACCAACAACTTGTATATATTCCAAGTTTTCTCTCTGCATCAAACACATATCGAGTACATCATCATCATGCCGATCATTGTGCCCCAGGATTTCAGACCTCGCTTTGCGTAGGATAGCATCTGATTTGACCCTACCAAGATTTCCCGCCCTAACCAACATAGCAGAACATTCTTTCACTCTGACCTCTCTTGATTTCGAAGCTTTCAATAATTTCAATTCAATCTTTGACAACTTACGATTATCTCCTTTCAAATATCGTGTGGCAGCTTCTAGATGATTGTAATCAGTAGAAGAACTGTGTACACTGACTGGATGAGAATTCAATTTGGAAAATTTCTTCAAACAGAGTATGAAAACATTACATTTTTTATGCGCGCAGTAACCATATATTTTCAAACAATCCCTGGATGAAACGTAACGTTTCTGTTTGATATTGAATATGCAGATATTATTAGTCAGTTTGAATTTACTGCTAATAATATAGGTCCAGCGCCCTTTGATCAAATGTTCATCCTTGTCCATTTCATTGAACTCTTCTGAAGTAATGTGAAACTCCCCTATGAAGTGTTTACATGAACTATATGATGGCCGACATAAGGTTGGATCTTTCTTATTCATTGAGTTTTTTGGTTTCAATTCCATCGAATTTGTTATTTTATCTAATCCACGTATTACTTCTGGAATGTCTTCAAAACTTTTGGGAACGTCCCTCTCACTAAAATTCATAGGCGAATCATTGCTTGTGAGTAGTGGATATATTGATGAACCTTGTAATTGTGGGTTCGATTTTTCCGTGGATTTTTCACTTTCGAATGCTAGTCATTTCACCGGCGGATAATTCAAATTCTGACTCTCTTCGTGACTCACTGAGAGTTGATTCCTCAAAATCAATTTGTGCAGGTTCACCACTGATTGATTGTGCATTTGAGGTGATCACTGACTCGCCAATATGAACGAATACCTCGGATTTTTTAGAAATATCATTATCAAAATGATTTTTCTCCGTTTGAAGATTGGACTCACCGTTGTTGGCTTTAGTCCAAATGAACGCGTCCCTATCTCTAACATGTGAACTATCGCTATATTGGGACTTATTTTGTTGTCCCTGTTGTACATTGTTTTCTATAAGAATACTTTTCTTGAACTTCCAACAATTTCGCTTACAATTTTTAATTGAAAAACGACTACAGAACCCTTCAAAAATTGATTTCCAATCCCTGTTGATAACTTCAATTTCTGACAAACCATTTTCAGCTAGATACTTGAAAATGTCGGATGAAGCGTCATTAGAATTTTTTTTATGTAACTTTTTTTCGCGTTTCTATTCTTATTCATTATTTGAGACATACCCCCCATATCTCTCCTGATGGCTACGACTATTGAATAACACAAACTATCATTAATGATTCCAAAAATATATTTGCAAGCAGCACGTAATATTTCATGACTTGCAGTGAGAGCTTGCAGCTCACCGAATGCTACATCGTACCTATTCAAAAACGATATTAATTTTTGCACAACTATTTTAGATCTTGGCGCCATCGCTGAAATATTTTATTAGTGGATTGAAGTGTGTATACATAAATGTTAAGAAAAGGGAACTTGGACTTAAATTGTAATGAAATGAATGTGACTCACCAGAATTGCAGGAATATGTGATCTAACACGATACGTCTTCAAGTGATCAATTAGGACCTCTTCGCGATTATTCAAACGTAGGAGTAATATATACCTAATACCACTTTTTCATACCATTGGGTAATGAAGCCTATATATCATAAAAATGGTTGCACTGAAAAGTGCAATATTATTCCACTTGTTATGAAGATAATCAATACGCAGAGAAGTAAGAATCACTCGTTACTAGATACAAATCAGATGTCGATGCTAGTTGTTGATATATATTGCGGGTGATTTCAGGGCCGCAATGAGTATAAAGGACCCACTGTTCATATAATATTATTTCAAATTAGCCGAAGATGGATTTGGAAAAATTCAGCAATTAATGAATCAACAATTGATCAACTCAAACATCAGGGTTTGAAAATATCGGATAAGGGTGGTGTTCCTAAATGATATCATGTACATATCGGAAGTGACACTCTGTATATCTGATTCCGGTGGGGTGAGTAAATAGTAGCACAATAGCGTATTTCGGAGAAGAATTATATGTTGAATACTGTCTGTAAGTAAATCGAGGAGGTGGTATATTCATTCCAAAAGCAGAAAGAATCCAGAATTATATGAATCAAAAAATCTGAACTAGCTTCTTTAGTTCCAGAATCATACAGGAATCAACGATAATTCAGAAATTCTACTCTCGCCTTTATCTCTTCATTTCGCGAAGCTCCTACAGAACTTTTGATACTTTTTTAAATGCAGGTAATATATTGGCGAAATATTTTCATGTGATACCACAGTGCTTATGAAATGTTGAATTATTACCAGTGAAATCACAAAAGTTTCTTATAATTTTAAGCTGTTATTTTGAAACTATCAGCTAGATCAGATTTTTCGTTTCATATGATTCCTCTCCAAAATACGCTACTTTGCCCCCATTCAACCCAAATATCAAAGATGGAAATTGATATTCAGAATTTCTGAATATTTATCAATAAACAGACTGTGGGAGAAATAATATATGGTCTACCATCAATCTTTTTACGAATAGTGAAAAATCGGAGGATGTCTAGTGATATCATAAATGTTTAGGACTTCTGACTCACAATGACAAAATATAGGATAGTATGAAAAATGCAATATGAATGGCGCAATCATTACTGATTAAATTCATAAGTGACCGGATCTGAGTACGTACCTGTACGTCAATCGCGTCCAGAAGTTTATGACACTTTCGCCAATAGCGTTTGCATTCCGCGAGCCACCCATCACCCTTCCATTTCCCTTTCTCTAATCTCACTGAGATCATCTCGCAATAGTGGAGTTTCAACAACTCGGCAAAGAGAATATTCGCGGGTAAATGAATAGAGAAGATTTCATTTTCAGCTAAATGAATCAAGAGGATGGATCTAACATAGATGAATAATGTCTGACCAACCAGATCGCGTGCCAACCTCTACTGAAAGTGATAGAATTTTTTGAAATTTTCAAATCGGAATTTGACCTCCTCTGACGACCCGACAATGACTTTTTGGGGATCAGAGGGATGGATCTTACATAGATATATAATTCCTGACCAGCGAGATCGTGTGCCATCCTCTAATAAGTGTGATAGAATTTTTTGAAATTTCCATATCGAACTTTTACACCCTCTCACGGCCCGACAATGAATTTTCGGGAATCAGAGGGATAGATCTAACATAGATATATAATTCCTGACCAGCGAGATCAGGTGCCATCGTCTAATAAGTGTGATAGAATTTTTTGAAATTTTCAAATCGGAATTTGACCCCCTCTGACGACCCGACAATGACTTTTTGTGGATCAGAGGGATGGATCTAACATAGATATATAATTACTGACCAGCGAAATCGTGTGCCATCCTCTAATAAGTGTGATAGAATTTTTTTAAATTTTTAAATCGAAATTTGACCCCCTCTGACGACCCGACAATGACTTTTTGGGGATCAGAGGGATAGATCTAACATAAATATATAATTCCTGACCAGCGAGATCGTGTGCCATCCTCTAATGAGTGCATTAGAATTTTTGAAATTTTCAAATCGAAATTTGACCCCCTCTGACGGCCCGACAATGACTTTTCGGGAATCAGAGGGATGGATCCAACATAGATATATAATTCCTGACTAGCGAGATCGCGTGCCATCGTCTAATAAGTGTGATAGAATTTTTTGAAATTTTCAAAATGGAATTTGACCCCCTCTGACGACCCGACAATGACTTTTTGGGGATCAGAGGGATGTATCTAACATAGATATATAATTCCTGACCAGCGAGATCGTGTGCCATTCTCTAATAAGTGTGATAGAATTTTTTGAAATTTTCAAATCGAAATTCGACTCCCTCTGACGACCCGACAATGACTTTTCGGGAATCAGAGGGATGGATCTAACATAGATGAATAATTCCTGACCAGCGAGATCGCGTGCCATCGTCTTATAAGTGTGATAGAATTTTTTGAAATTTTCAAATCGAAATTTGACCCCCTCTGACGACCCGAAAATGACTTATGTAGTCTCAGAGGAAGGAATCTAGCACACATACATAACTTCTGATTAGCGATATCGCATGCTATCTCAAAACAAAAGTGATATAATTTTTCTAAAGATTCGTTTCGGAATTACCATCCCTTCCCCTCCCTTCCCGCCTTCCCTCTGACTACACGACAATGGAATTCAAGATTCGTAGATGATATCAAATGACCTATCATTTCTCTGTTCGAAAGTCTACTCACGGATAAGCTTAGTCATTTTCTTTCGATTGTTTTATATATATTGCTCTTTACACCTTCCACGTTCCGCTAATGACTATTATTTCATCAATCATGAACTGTTATTTCATCAATATGTGTGCAAAAAAGAATTATTTCAAACGATGAATAGGTGTTCTCCCAAAATGGGTAGTGCGCATGCGCTCCGCTTCGTTCACAGTGTTGCCAAACCGCAAAAGTGTGGATGGGAAACCGTGGCTGTTTTCACACCCGTATGTAATGTCCTGTCTTCAATTAGATCGTAGTTCGAGTTATCGAAACATGTTCAGGAGAGCAGGGAAGAACAACAGAAGATAGTTCACTTTTAACTGGTTTATTATAGAATAGTTATTAATTCTTTCAGAGTTCAGACCGGAATGTTTTCTGCAAACTACAATACCTAATTGCTAACCTACCTATTACTATAAACAATGAATTGATGAATAATCTAACTATCAACACTTTCGAAAAGCTGTGTTGGACTGTTTCGAAATGGTACCTGATTTCAATGATATAATTAAACAATATATTTTAAACATCCACTACACAAATCTCCATATTGTTTTGTGAGTCCCTTTCTCTTTCTGTTATTATTACTACGTCATCGGCAAATGCGCCTTCTGATATATCCGTTCTGTTAAGGTACCTATATCCGACATGTAGTTTCTTTGATCTTGAAGAAGATTTCTTGATTATCTCATCAATGTATACCGTGAACAGTACGGAGCTTAGTCATCCTGACTGTCTCAGTCCGTCTCTTGTTGAAAATGATGTTGAATGATGTTTTATTTCGGTAAATAATGCGGTTAAAATTATTATTGTATATATTTTTTTATTTTTCTTATTGTTTTGTTGGCAATACCTCTTTCTGCTAGAATATTCCATAATTTTTGTCTTGGTACTTTATCGAATGCTTTTTCTGCTATTTATTTAATTGTAAATATATGGTCTTGAATGCTCCTGCCTTTTCTGGATCCACTTTGAGATTCTTCCAATGTGTTTTCTACTATTTGTTTTATTCTTCTATCAATAATTTGTTCGAAAATTTTCATTGTCGTGTTCAGCAAAGTTATTCCTCTGTAATTATTACAATCTCCTTTATCTTCCTTTTTGTGTATTCAACTATCGATGCTACTTTCCAGTCTTCATCCATCCAAACTCTTCTATAAAGTCCAGCCAAAAATTCTATACCTCTATCTCCCATATTCTTGAGCATTTCCGTTGTGATCTTGTCGCATCCAGGTGACTTTCCGTTTTTGAGTTTATTTATTATTTCTTTTAGATCCTCCAGTGTGATGAGCTCTTCGTCATTTCCTCCTCTTATTTCGTTTTGTTCATGTTTTCTTTGGATGTCTCCGTTATTTCCTAGTAGCTCTTGGAAATATTCTTTCCACCTTTTCATTATTTCGTTTTCGTCCATCAGGATATTTCCGTTTTTGTTTTTAATTTGGGTTATGTCATTTATTTTATTTTCCCTTATTTATGGAAAATTTTTGTAGAATAATTTTTGATTTGCTCTGCTGTCTCATTCCATTTCTTCTCCAAATTCTGTCCATTTATTCCTCTTTGATGCTGTCACTAGGTCTTTCACTTTTTTCCTATCTTTATATGATTCGTAATTTTCTGGTGTTTTGTTATTCAGGTATGTTCCCCATTTTTTTTTCTTGATTTTCACTTGGTTTCTTATTTCGTCTGTCCACCATGCTGTTTGTTTTTTGTTATTACTTTTCCTATTACTTCCACATATGTTTTCGGCTGTTTTTAATATATTATTTTTGAAGTATTCCCATATTCCTTCTGTACTACCAGTTCCTATCATTTCCATATCTTCTTCGAACTTTGTTGTTAGTGCCATCTTGTGTTCTTTTGCAGTTTCTGTGTCCAGTAGTTTGTATGACCTGATCGATTCATATTCAACTATGTTTTCCGGTTTCGCTTTATTGTTATTCATTTTCGTAATTCTATTTTTAATTTTTGTTTCTACTAAGTAATGGTCACTTCCAATTTCCGGTCCCCTTCTCACACGAGTGTCTATTACTTCGGTTCTGTTGGTTTTCTCTATCGATATGTAATCAATTATAGATTTCTAGTTCATGCTTTTTACTTCTCGTGTGTACTTATGTATGTCGAAGAAGGTGTTGGTAATGATCAAATTTTGCATCATACAATAGTCGAGCATTCTTTCACCATTATTATTTCTGGTATCTTCTCCATATGCCCCAATTGTCGTATTGTATCTTCCATTTTTTCCTCACCCTACTGTTGAAATCTCCTAATACGTATAGTTTTCCTTTTGCTGATTCTGTTATTAGTGTTAGTTCTTCCCAAAAACTTTCCTTTATCTGTGAACTGTTGGCTTAGGTCCATATACAATTATAATTGTTTTAGTGTTCTTATTCTGGTCCTCAGTTTCTACTGATAGTAACCGTTCCTACCATCCTTTCCATGCATGTATTTGCTCCACTAATTTTCTATGTATTATGCATCCTACTCCCGCTGCAGCTCTTTTTTGTTCTTGTACTCCGCTATAAATTAACAAGTGATTTGAATCCATCTCTATAATTCCTTTTCCTTTTTTCTTTGTTTCTGATATTGCTAGCATATCTAGTCCTGACTTTTCAAACTCCTCTTCTAGTTCTTTTTCCTTTCCTCGTATACTCCTAATGTTCCATGTTTCGATTCTCCATATATTTTCAACTTCATTTTTGTTATGCCTTATCATTTCCTTTTTCATTGCCATTTTTGTTACCTTATTTTTCTGACCCGTATTTACCATACTTGGTTTTTTGGTTCTTCAAGTTCCAATTTTTCCAGTGTTTTATTCCATTTCCATACTTTGCCATCGATAGTAATTTTTATGTATCCAACTTTCACGTTTCTACCTTTATTTTTTTCTTCCTTCTCGATTTTTCTTATTTGCTTGCCTTTTTTTCTTTATTTCTTTGTTTCGTCTTCGTTTATGAATATTTTCTCGTTTTTGTTATATTTGAGTTTATGTTTATTTCCTCTTTGCTTCTTCCTTTTCTAGTTCAATCAAGCATGTTTTATCTCCTAATTTGTAAGCCGCCTTCACTTGTACATTTATCTCCATTTCTTTCTCAATCATACCTTTCATAACTGCCTTCAGCGTTTCTGTTTCATGTGTCTCTATTTTCATTTCTTGTATGACCACATTATTCTTCTTTTTTTGTTTCTCTTGCCATTCTACTTTTCCACTTACTTCCTCTATTTTCATTTTGATTTTTTTATTTTCTCTTTTCAGTTCTTGGTTATCTTTCCATAGTATTCTATTTTCCTCTCTGATTTTCTCCATTTCTTCTCGGCACACTTCTTGTTCTGTTTTTATTTGGTTAGCTTCTGATTTCAGTTACTTCATCATTTTGATGATAAAGTCGAGTTTGTCTTCATCTTTATATTTGTTTGTTTTTATAGGTGTCTTTGCTATGTTGAACTAACGATGTAGATAACACTGGTGCAGCGACTTTGTATATTTGCCTATCTAATTTCTTCAACCAAAACTCTAACTTACAGCCAACTTGATAACGGCATTTTATTCGTTATAGCGGAAAATCACTCGTATATGAACCGTTAGATGGCGACACGAATTGGACGGAATCTGACAAAATTAAAGTTTTGAATTTTATTTTTCATATTAGAGGTTATGTTATTATTTCTAACGGTTCTGCATTTGTGGCTCGCGATGAGGTGGAAAAAGGCAATGTTTTTCATGTTCGAGAAGTATTTATTGAGAATTGTGAAGTTGTCCAATCATATAATGTATGAAACGTATTTTGGAATCGAATCGATTTGTGTCTTTAACTGGACGTGCTCATCTGTGATCAGCGCTGTTTCGTTGGAAAAAACAAGAAAAAGGGATCATTCTGTTCTACCCATGGTCTAAAACCCAGCACTTTACACTTGTAAAACGGTAAGTACCTTCAAATCATTCAGATAGAAAGACATTCCATAGTTATGTTGAATAGAAATGGTTACATATAGAAGCCTCATTTTTTTTCATGGTGAATTCATGCACGACGTAACTTATTAGTACTAACTTAACTTAACCAGAAACTTAAGAAGATGAAATTGGCTCTTCAGATGAACACGTTCATGCACGAAACTTAAGAACTTTAGTGTGACTTAAGAAATTCTTAAGTTGACCAACTTTCAACTTTATGCATGAACACCTATCACGAATTGTTAGGGCAATCTTAAGTTAGTACTAAGTTACGTCGTGCATGAATTCACCATCATGCTTTCATAGCAGTGCTACTGTGATTCTCATGTTCAGTTGTTGATTAAGGTCTAAACCTGTATCAAATTTGAAATGTACCTACCTACCTATGCAAACTGATATTCAGTTGTCAACAATAGATCAGAGTCTTCCTGCCCTATTTCAATAGATTGTGGTGAATACATTGTTTTTTTGGTGATGAGACTTAGAGAAACAAAAAAAAATGTTATTAGTGTATGATTATAGCTAGCTATTCAGCAAACATGTCAATTCTTTATCAACTTCACAGGATCTTTGGGATTTCAGTTGTACCTGAAATATTCCAGAAGAATTGTCATTGTGGCCTTGGTGCAATTTGTATGCCATGAAATTCCATCAACACTTTGTGCAAGTGATGAAACTGTTGTATCTGGGTAAGTTTCATAAATTCATTCACAACCTATTCACACTAGTGCCCCACTGTGAAAAAAATATTCTTATAGGTATTAATGTCAAATTCAAGTTTTTCAAATCAATTAAGAAATATGGAAGTAAGCCACAAAAGAAATAATTCATTATGAATATCAGCCTTTTCACATTGATGTACCACTTACTTATAAGCAAAGTTTTCAATAAACCAGAGCCATGGTAATGTTTTCATAGATGTTCATGTACCAAATGCGTTAAAGGGATCATAATGCCAGGAAGGTGACTGATCCTACCAGAGGGCATCTGGCCCAAGGGATGGATGTTACACGATGGACATTATCATCTAATATCGCTCATGGTACATACAAGATTCAATTTTATACTGAAATATGATTTTTTTTCTTCAATTGGGTAAGCTGATGCATGATTTGACTGATTTTCATGAGAAAAAAAATCAAGTTTGCATTATTATATAATTTATTATTCAGCTGTTCAGTAAACATATCAATTCTTCATCAACTTTACAGGATCTTTGGGATTCCAGTTCTCCCTGAAATATTCCAGAAGAAATGTCATTATAGCCTTCTGGTGCAATATGAATGCCATGAAATTCCATCAACACTTTGTTCAAGTGATGAAACCATTGTACCTGGGTGAGTGTCAAATTTATTCACTACCTGTATGCACTAGTGTCCTAAAGTAAAAAATTAATATTTGTATAGTTATTAACATCAAATTCAAGTTTTTTCAATCAATTAGGAAATATGGAAGTATTCCACATAATAATTAATTCATTATAAATATCAGTCTTCAATAAATGAACTAGAGCCACAGATGCACTGCGAGCACTGAAGGATATATTATGTAATGGTGAATCCTTCCTTCCAAATTGTAATTCTATGAGACGATATTCATAGTTAACCAAAGTGACAAGGTCATAGACAAATTTCTTGTAAAATTATGTTTTGAGTATTATAATCTTGATTGAGTAAGGCTGTGATCTTCAAATAACCAAAAATATAGAATGATAAATAAACATCAACTTTGTTGTCAGCCAAGATATCTTTGTCTAGAATGTATTTCTGACCTTTTCATCAATTTCGATCGACATTTCACACCAATCCGGAGAATCAAACATGATATAAAAATGATGTTAATTCTTTCTATCATTGGTTTGCTCTGTCGACATGAGGCATGTAAACAAATCAGTGAAACACATGATCGAAGGGTGTGATACTTGAGCCAGTTGATTTCAGTGGGCAAAAGTTGTTCCTAGAGAATCTCAGCTAATTCATCATTGAATTCGAAAAGGTTTCTATTGGCCCATTCTTGATTTTTCTCGAAATCTTCATTTATCGATCGGATCTGTTTCAATCGGAGGGTCTAGTTGGTCACTGCTATTGATGCATCGGATAAGTTTGAAGTTATGAGAGTGGTATCTTCAGCGAAACTAACTGGGTTGGTGGTCGTGTGCAACAAATCGTTGCTGATAGTAGGAGAGGAACATCATGGGAGATATAATATTTGAGAGATGAAACTAAAAAAAAATGGAAATATTACAGATTACTGCAATTTGGCCATTTTTGCATAATAGCTAGATCTATTTGAAGCTTTCCTTTCCTTTTGTTCCTTAGCACAGCATATGCTGAGCCTTGAAACTACATACTTCTGAACTATATTTTTCATAAATTCTATTTTGTGTTCCTGACAACCTAGATTTTTTTTGGGGGTTAAATTTGATAATTTTGGTATAATCACCCATAGGCAATTTTTTTTGAGAGGTTGTTCAAAAACTTCTGTTATTAATATTTCTACTTCTTGTAGAAATGTTATCAAAATATTAGAGGGATAAGTTAGGAATCCTCTGCTTTTTTGTTTTATTAGTTCATTAAATCTCTCATCTCCCTTCCCAATTATAGTGTGTATGCAGTTACTACACTTGTTACTACTTCTCAAAGATTTTGCAACATAGCCACAGAAATATGCAAAGGCTTCATCAACTTCTGAGAACTCTTCCTCAATTTCACAAATTTCTTCATTGATTTGAATGTCAAAAATGAATTTTCTCTTTTTTTGTTTCAGGTCTCCTACATGGATAAGCGATTTCATCATTTCTCCACCACTAATATTACTGCCCCTTGGTGGTTTTATCAAAGAGTATAGGGACATCAGTCTGAATATTTGTCCGACTTGTAGTGACTCTGGATGAGAATTATTTCCACCTGCTGACCTCATCATACCAAAAAAATGCTGGAACAAATATTGAATGTTGTGAAATAAAATATCATTATAGCCAAGAGTATCAGAATACTTCTAAATGGTCTTGGTTTATTCTTGTTGTCATCAGGTAGTGGAATCCAAGATTGTCAAGGTATTTGACCAAATCCAGAGTACAAGAAATCGTGGCCTTCAAACCCTCAAATGTGGACTTGGACAGAAATAGTTCTGGAGGAGAACATTGCTCCCACAGATCTAGGTAACTTAAGAAGTCTTCAAGTTCCTAAAATAATTCAATTGATAACTATTGATGGCATAATTGAATGGCCATAAGTGTCCATTTTTGGGCATTTTTTTTATGAACCTAATGACCTTAACTTTTTCAGCAGTTGAATTCAACGTACAGACAATGGGTACTTGAACATACTCATTAATGTGTTATCTGGAACATGTGTATTACTAGACTCGCAATTTATTTCTCCCAATTCCTTGGAATTCAAGGAAACATTTTGAAATTTTAATCCAAAATATTTCGACAATATGCAATGATTGATCAATATCATGAATTCCATAATGAATGAACGTATATTTACATCATATGTTGGCTCATGATTTTCTGGTTCTGCATGAGGTTTCATGAGATATCAACTGCTCAAAGTATAACTAGTAAATAACCATATAGCAAGAAAAAAGATTATATACTGTACATAGTTCTTGAATAACTCAAACTTGATATTTCACTAGTCCATATGTATAGGAATAGGAGAGTATGAGGTTTCGAAAATGTATGCCAACATCTCAGGAACATCTGGAAATGCTTCAGATATGCAGTATTGAAATTGATTGGACATTGATGTTTTAAAATTAAAATAAAATTTCATAATTGTCCCTCATTGATTGACAGGCAGAAATGGAATGAATATCTGTAGCTTGAATCTTTGCAGTTCTCATAGGCAAGCTCAATGCTGGTTCTGCCATATTTTCCCACAAAACTTACAATTCTCTGCCACTAATATAGTTGTGAAATATACCTACCTTGTATTCTTCAGAATCATATCTCAGCCCTGAGAAATTTGATGAAGAATTCATTATGTCGATAACTTTATTCATTCTTTCGCAAAATGACACAGTTGCATCAACATTCTGGAATGAACTTATTTTATCTTGGTATGCTTTTAACGCCATTGCTGTTGTTTTGCTGAATAACTAAAAAAAATGCTTGATATGAATCTTTACACTTCTATCCAGTAGCCGCTAGAATTCTTCGCTGCAATTTATCAATACAGATATTTTCATTTTTGAAATCTTGAATTTTCGTTAGCAATAGGTATCAGACACCAAGAGAGATTATGCATTAGTTGCACATTCATGTCCATAGTCCTAATTTACTGAAGTTGGTTTGATAAGTAGAGGAAGGTATAACTTGCAGTCTCATTTCACCAAAAGAAATAACTTCAATGCCAAAGAAATGAAAAAACTTGGGACATGTTTTGAAGGATCAATCATTCAGCATTATTGATGATTGATAATGTTCTAGTTCTAGTTGTATGTTTTTTGTTTGATTTATTTTTTCATGTAATTTTCCACCACTTTTGAATAATCTCTTCTTATGCTGATGATGAAGGATTGGATCCTTCAAAACATGTCCCATGTTTTTTCATGTCTTGGACATAGGAAGTTATTTTTTCTGGTGAAGTAAGACTAAGTTACAGCTTCCTCTTCTTATGATTTCTTCCTTACTGGTTTTTCAGCCCACTGAAACTGTACTACTCACCTGAAATGCAAGTCTAGTGCACATTTTTTCACTACAGTTAGGATGAACGTGACTAGGTGTTAATTTGAAAGCAATTTTGAATTGTTTAGAGGATTCATAATCCACCAATCGATCAAAATGGGAATGACAAACTAACCCTTCAGGTATCTAAAATATAGAAATTTCATAGCATTTATTCCTTTCAAATTGATATTTTTACTTGAAAACTCCTTTTCTTCACTAAATTATTTCTCACACATTTAATAAGGTGTGGGAAATCTGAACACATGCGAAGCCTCCTGTTGCTGTCTATTGGGTGCTCACTCCATGGTTCCAAGGAATTCTGGATCCTCAAGTACTTCCACATGGTTCTGTTCCAGGTTGCACCATCACTGGTTACAACATCAATGAGGAGACCAGCATTCTCGCACAAAATGACGCATTCTAAAATTATTTTGGCTTGAATTTCGCCAATTATGTTTCCTTTAGAGAGGAAACATGATAGTGCCTGTAAATTATGTCCCGCAAATGGTTGGAACATAATGACCAGAGCATGGTCCCCAATGGCGTCATCTAACTTCTCTGGAGTATAATTCCCCAAATCGACAAATCCAACAAAGTCCATTGTGTTCTTATCAAATTTTTTTGTAGGTGTTATTTTACATTCATCAATTAGTAAACACCCGTGTCTCTGCCATTCTTTGAGGTGTTTTGATTTTTCTTTAATCAATTCGAATATTTCTTTTTTGAATCCAAAGCCTCCATCAATATTTCGTATATACCTGCATAGAAACATTTTCAAGAGATGATTAGACTGTGAACAAAAATCCTTGCAGGAGTTATGTTGCATCTTGACATAACGATGAATAAATCGTGACATGATTATATTATAAAAGCTATTATGCAAGTACATGTTTTAATATAGGTTGATTATATCTTCAATTCGTGATTAGGCATTGTTTGTTTATTTAGATTCTATAAATGTAATATATGTTTGAACTTATAAACATAGTATTTAGTTTTAGTATTGATTTCGAAAATGGAACTAAACCAAATTTGATTTTTAATTCATAGTAAGTAGTTTCATTTAGTTTTTGTATATATTGTTGTTTGTTGATTTTCTGTGTATTATATTGTTGTCATTTTGTGAATTATATTGTTTTCATTTCATAGAAGTACATTGTTGCATGTTTTTGTCTTTATTAAAATAATTATGATTTGATTAGTTTCATCTCCACATCGTGTTTTCTTGTAATTTTTTTCGAGAATGTTTAGAATTTTATTTTGAATTAAGAATTTTGCTCAGTGCATATAGTTTTTGTACAAGACTGTCTGAAATTGTCAATTGTAATGTCATATTTTCTATGAATCATGTTTCATGTAGCTTACCTGGACAAAGTACTTGACGATGACAAAGACAACAAATTATTTTCCCTCATGTGATGATATAATTTTGGTCCCTTGATTTTCATCAGAATGCAGGAGTAAACCCACTCTAGTGTATATCTTGTACCATTTTTTTTTGTTCGAGCAGATTTACAGCAAGCCTTTATCATTTCCTGTTGAATCTCGGGTAGATCTTCCAGGAAATGGTCAATCTTGACTTGATCAATTTTCTGGCTCTTCAAATTATTTATTATGTTCTTCAGGTGATTATGCTTTGAACTCATATACTGAAGGCGCCTCTTTTTGTTATTTTTAACAAGAACACTCTTTTTAGCCTTCTGGTTCTTTTTTATGTGGAAGGATTTGTAACTTCTACATGCATTACAGAAGGCTGAGTTTCCAGATAAAAAAACAGAACAAGATTTACTACAACCCTCACATATCTTTGCTGTGTCAAAATAATGCATGTAGTTATCCAAATCAACTGTTGTTTTGATGATGTTGGTCAACTCTAATGATTTATTTTTAACTTGTGCTAATACTAAATTTTCTCTGATTGTTATTGAACGTTCAATTGCCAACATATCATTCTGCAGGATATTTATTTTCAGCAAAATAATATTTCCTGCTAATTCATGTACTCCCCAAGTAATGGGCAAATTAATCAAGCTTCCAACAGTTGATGAAATTTCATATAAACTTCCAGTTCCTTCATGATTTGGTATGTCAATGGGTTGGATAGGGACAGGTTGAGGCTCAGGGGAGGAGATATCAGAGGATTCCTCAGTTGGGATGGGATCTTGAAAATAAATAAATATTAAAAATCAATAACTAGACTTTTATTTGAATTGATGATCCTGAAAAGTTTTTGATATTTGATAAAAAATGGGATGACTTTCAAAGACAGAACAAACTCCTCGACAAACTGTAAAAAATTATCCATTGATTATACACAATTCCTAATATGAACTATTCTGTTGTAGTATTTTTGATTGATGAATTAAATAGATAGATCTTTATTTGAAATAGGAAACCTAATATACAGTTCACAAATCTAGAAAGATAACAATAAAATAATATTACAAAATATTCACTTAATCTTGATAAATTTACTTATTCTTGAATACATATATATTGCAATTATTGATACTATTGAAGTTGAAATATTATCATTTTGCAAATTATGATAGGTGCTACATCAATACAAAATATGTTGATGGTGGCTACAAACGAATTCATATAGAGATTTATTTTGAAAAATTGAAAATTTGATGACAACAACCAACATAGTGAGAGTGTTGACCCCACTTACTCACAACATTTAACATTAGATTTTCAGTAGGACGATAAAAACCAATTATAAAATATAATGAATGACAATGTAAATTGAAGCAACAAAAACAACATAATGAGTTACTTGCCATACTGATGGTACATCTTCTTTCTTCAATTTTCTCCCACTGGCAGAAAAATGTCTGGAGCAGACATATGATTTTGGGGGCAAAAGCTCTCCACATGCAATGACCCATTCTAGAAGCCTATGATCATCCTGAAAAACATTGATTTCTGATTAGTCATAAAAACATTGCATCTATGCATCTCATTCCCAAATTTGTTTAGGAATTTTCAAACCATAACTAGGTATATTACTTGTAACACATTCCTTGCTCTTATTTGTATAATGTCAGAGCAAAACTATTTCCAATGGTATATTCATGATGAGTCCTTCAAAATGTCATGATAATGTTTTTGTGTATATGGTCACTGAAATAATCAAGGAAATCATCATCCACTAGATTTGAATCGAATTTTAGTTGAAATATTTCAATACAAGGTTTTATACATTCCTTCTGCTCTAGTACTCTATAGTCATAACTTAAATGGTTAGAAATCATGGAATAGTATTGAACTCAAAAGTGGAGTTTATTTGTAGAGAATGAAAATGAAAATTCACTGAATTGATGGACTACATTTTCAATACATGAAAAAGATATGGAAGTAAGTAGGTATCTCCAGACCCATTCAACTGTAGTATAAGTACAAACTACTTGTAGTACCTTTTTCTATAGGTTTCTTGGTATATAGTATTACTGAATCCACTATACCTTACACTTTGAGAAATGGCTTCTCTTCAGTATTCATTACTCACCTTTGGAACAGAATATAAATGCGTAAATGCATCGCTTTCACCGCCACAAACGACACAGCAACGAGTTTTTCGTTTTTCCGTCATCGGAAAGAACAAATTAACACAAATAAACACAACAAATTAAGGAACACTGAACTCAAGAGGAAATAAAAAGTAAATTAACAAGGAACACTGAAACTAATAATCCTTCAAAACACACCTGAATACTGGATTGAATACCAAAAATCGAAATGAAATGGGAAATATCAACAAAACCGCACTCGTAAGTAGAAATTTCCTGACAGTCTGGACAGTCATTGACAGTTGAGAAAAACTAAGGTTAATTATTTTTCTAGCTATTTCTGGGCTTCTTTTACAGAAATCTGCAATAGTGTCGCCATCTTCTGGAGAGTTTGATAACTATTAGGCCATTATAGCGGAAAATGCCGTTAGCGTTTTTGACGAAACAAAACACCATCAGTGACTGCACCAGTGTTTTCTACATCGTTGTTGAACTATTTGTGAATATTTCCCTTCCATCGTGAATTGGTCTTGTTTTTTTTCCACCACTATCTGATGAATAGTCATCACTATCCATTTTCCTTTTGTATTTCCTCGCTCTTCTCCGTATATGCTACGCTACTGTCCAGCGAGTTCGAGTTATTATTTTTTGTCTACGTCAGGAGCCTAAGATAACTCGCAATTCAACCTTTCGGACGATTTATCTTTACCTGTCGATATCACTCCGTTTCCGAATTCACTACTTTCACGATCTAATCTCGCTCTTCAGCAATTTCTTGTTACTTTTATGATTAGCTTACTACTCGTTCTACACTCACTGTTGTATTTCTGTATTTTTTCACGCTTGTTATATCCCGAATTTAAGTTTCACAACGAAGCACTTCAACACGATGTTTATATGTGTCTGAAATATCCTGATCAAATGTTTTTCAAATGTCTGTTCGACCTCTTTGAGACGATTCTGAGTAGAAAGATTTATGAAATAGTTTCATCACCAGTTCCAGTTGACATTGTGTTGTAAAAGGAAACTATTCTTACAGAAACTGAATTGCCATATCTTACTTCTGTAATCAAAACAAAGTTGAAGTTCATTCTCAATAAATGTTAACGACTTAGTTGATCTACAAAGTTCGCAGTCTCTATTTGTCAGATTGTAACATTTCGGATGGAATATTCGCTGACATTTAGAAAATCTATGTGTTGTTTCGACAACATCATCCCCACATATCAAACATAAATTTTCTATTCCATCCGATGATTTCAATAAGAATGATTTAACTTCCTTCCTGTATGAAAACAAATCGACAGGTGTTAAAAGAGATCTCTTGTTGACATACATTTCAGAAAAATATATGATGAAAGCCCCACAATTGAAAGTGTCAGTTTGTTTGACATGATTTTTGAATTTAACTTCCCATGAGCTTACTGATAAATTTGACAATCTGAAGTCATTATATTTTTCAAGAAAGTTCAAAAACGTATCAGCGGTTTTCATCGAACTACATCCTCTCGGATCCAAAAAGATAAACTGCTGGTCTTTCATATTGATAATTATCAAACACCAATGATTCCTGTTGACGTGAAGTGCTACGAAAATTGTATCTTTCATGGAAAATCTCGGTAGGTCTTCAAAGAACGGCTTTTCTAAATCAAACAGCATATCAAAAATTGCGTAAGATTGCTCTACTGTCATCTGTTCAACTGATGGGCCGATTCGATGAGTAGATGTAGACAACAATTTATTATTGAATCCGTCAACCATGCTGTACCAGATGAAGTGATGAAATCATCTATTCTCAGTTCTGAACATAGCAGTTTGCTGAATTTGCATACAACATAGTTACCGAAGGCAGAACATTTCTTATAATAGTCAGTGTCATTAACCAATCCATTATGGCTCTGTGGTCTATTTCTTCACCGAGTACTTCACCAACACGACTTTGGCATGAACTTTTGCAAGTACTTTCACTTGTATGAACTCCAGTTTTCGAAATATTCCATTGTCGCCTCCCAACTTGTTTGGGATGAACAGAACAGATAAAATTCTCTCAATTTAGAAATCATTTTATCTCACATTTGTATATCTCTGTATATTCTCTGTCGATAAATACCACACTAGGTGAAAACAACAAAGTCGCTCCATTCACGTTTCGTAACAGCAAGGATACCTTGAATCTGATAACTATAATTACGATCTCTTTCAAGCACACCTCCTTATGAGGAATATTTCAAATAACCATCTAGAATCGCTTCCTTGGGATTGAGGTCTCTGATTGAATACGGGCAATTGATTTCCAGAATTCCGTCTTCATTCACAAGTGCGTCTGGAGAAGCTCCAATAAAAGGGTATAAACTGCTTATAACCAAGCCAGTACGAATAACTACAAATTCTGGATTCATTGCAACATAAGACTGAATTACTTCCCTTTCATATTATCGGCCGTAATCCATTGCTGGCGTACAAACATCCTTTGAGTAGAGAAAATACTTTATATTGTTGGCCAAACTTTCCGGTGTTCCAGCTTTGCAAATCTTACCGAAATTAGATGATGTTAGTCTTTTTTTCTTTTCCAGCATCTACAATTCTGATTTGCTTTCCCCCATATACCTATTTGGAATTCAAAAGTATCGAGAAATGTTCGAACAAAACACAAGTTGTAAGTACAGAAGCGATTACTTCTTTGAGAAAATTCTGTATATAATAGTCAAAATTTAATTTTTTCATATTATTTGCTACGATTTAAAAAAAAATGTGAACAACATAAATGAATTGTGATGAAACTATTCAGGTCTTCCAATCTTTTCGTAGTCAAAATATTGAATACATGACTCAAGTAGGTTTTCAAGTTCATGTTATTCCAGAAGATCAAGACAGCATTTATTAGAGCGAAACTAAAGTCTGTAACAATCCATCTGAATAATGGCCACTTTATTTCATTGGTGATAGCAAAATGCTTAAACTTAGCTAGCCATAAGCCAATAGAAGTAGAATTGTGGTCGCAACTAACCATTTCTTTTATCGGACATATCCTATTATTGAAACTGGTATTGATAACTGTAGCATACTAATAATTTTTTTTCTGGCACGAGGATGGTTTTCGAATTATACTTCCGGTGGCATCTAAATAGACGATAAGTTCACTACTTTCCTGTCTATCTAAAATATCGAGTTGTTGTTTACTAAATATATATATACATGCAATGGTTGTCCAACAACTTTTATGTATGACGTATTGACCCTTCGCATCAAAATGAGATCATGCAAATCGTTCCAATCGCGATCTTTGGCTCCGAGGTTTTCAGATTTTACTCTTCTTAAAACAGCAGCAACTAATTTACTGGAAGCCTAAGACACAGGATTCTGTCTCAAATTGGTAGGTTTGCAATTCTTTATATTTTTTTTGAATAAATTTCTCTCAATTCCCTTCAAATGCCTTGTGAGTTTTCCAGTGTGGTTATAATTCATTGAAGAACAGAAAACGGTTATTTCAATAATAATAATAATAATAACAAAAACCTCCCAATCATGACTACAATATGCATATATCTTGATACAGTCTTTTGAGAGGACATATCTTTTATGTTTGAAATTGAACACACACACATTATTCACTCGTCTAATTTTGGATGAAATCGAATATGGCCACCTTTCATTGATCAATTGGAGTTTCTCATCTATCATAGTTTTTAGTTCTTCATGAGAAATAGTGAAACTGCCTTCATTTACAGCACACTGCCTATACGTAGGTCGAACCCATTCACACTGGTTCAGGTTAACAGTGTTCTTCGGTAAAATGGTATTCACTTCCTCATGCAAATTTTCCAAAACATTTAGTGCCACTGGATATGTCTTCAGGAAATTCGTTTTCTTTCACATATTTCATCAAATGGTTCAAATCGAAAGAGATCGGACGACCCATATTAATAACTGAAATAAAGAGTGAATCCCACATTAAAACTCCATGACCTTCAAATAAGAAATCACCTAGCCCTCCTAGAAATGAAATGATATTTCCTCAAATCAATTACTTTATCTAATATCCAATGATCATCCTCGTTAAACATTTCTTTTGAATGTGAACGTTGTTCGAGTGAGAGAACTTTTGAAGAGGAGATCTGGCAATGGTTGCTTACCAGATATTACTTCCAAAGTGAGTATAAGAATACATGACAATTCCAACTCTGGACTGAGTGACCAGTGTGAAGGAGTTATTTACCCTGAATGCCTATCTGACGCTCTAGCACACGTTATTTACAATTCCACTCGGGCGCCACCTATTTTATAGTGGTAGGTCCACTTGCTCCGGGCAGTATTCAGCGAAGAAACGGTTATCCAGGGGTCTTGAATATATATCTGTCAAAGTGACATGAGCGCTCATCAACTACTCCTTCCTGGAATACCAACTGCTCTTAGTGGAAAAAAAAACAAATCGACTCTCATCCAGCTACTTTATTACCCTAAATCTATGTACAGAAGAAATATATATATATATATATATATATATATATATATATATATATATATATATGTGTGTCAAACGGCAGTTTCGAGGACACTGATTTCAAATCGCATATATATATGTATATGAGATATACAAACATATATATATACAATTTTTTTTCTTATATATTCAGGAATTAACAATATATTACAATTTTTATATACTTTGGTGGATACGGGAACGTTATCAAATTATAAATCATACTGAGATATGAACATATAACTGAGTGAAAACATACATTTGAATGAGTTCGAAGAATTCAGAAAACATCTAATGAAAGAAAATTCTATTTGTAATACCTCTTTTAGAATATCGGGTTTTCTTAGGACTCGAAAGATCATCTCCATGTGTGGATTTGTGCATACTCTCACTACAGTAGCTCTACTGACACCTAATGCAGCAGCTACTCTCTACGAAAAAAATACAGTTATTCGGAAATAAAATTGTAACATAACCTAAAAGAATATCACTATTATTATACGATTACAAACTTATTTCACGGCAATTATCATTTGAGGACTAGAAATATCACCACTCACTTCTCTCATCTCTCACAGCATTGAATGGAAGTAATGGGCCTTCATTATCTCGAAATATTGTATCGAAGATACAATCATTTTCAGGTCATCCCCAGATGATGCTTTCGTCATTTATTTGAATATAATTCGCAATACTCCAAC
The DNA here is from genome assembly GCA_963576655.1 of Gastrophysa polygoni. Lineage (NCBI taxonomy): Eukaryota > Metazoa > Arthropoda > Insecta > Coleoptera > Chrysomelidae > Gastrophysa > Gastrophysa polygoni. The sequence continues at coordinate 2,939,082 of OY755092.1, forward strand.
AATAAAATCGCAAATGTGTTCGCAAAAGAACAGGATTCTGATTATTGTTCGAAAAATAAACAATTCGCATCCACAGATGAACTATTTTCGCATCGATCAGCTGATTATATGAAAATTGTCGGAAATTATGAAATAAATCTGGCAACGTCGAGCAGGGATGCCAACTTAAACCGAAAGCGCGGAAGGCTGAGTTTGAATTTTACTAGTATTTTTCGTAGTGTTATGTTGGTACGAAATATTCACCAATGATGACGTAATTCTCAAGTAAGAGTGAACAAGGTATACCAATAACAGTCTGGGGAGGGACATCAAAAACACATATTCACCCCTTGGAAGTTATACAACGCAGGTTCCTAAAACTAATATTTGAAAAAAAAGCCCGATACCCCACACAAGCAATATACTCCGAATCGCAAATTCTTGATGTCTCCCAATTGTTCTTCTTACAATCTTGTACCAAATACCACATGTCTAAAGACAAAGCTCAACTACCGGCACACAACTATGACACCCGTCAAAAAAACTTGTATATTGCTCCATTAATGTTGAAAACCACCACACAAAAAACTTATACGTACTTGGCACCAAAACTCTACAATAGAATTTCCGATTCAATTAAAGTTATGAAGCCAATAAACCGTTTCAAGAAATCCCTAAGAAAATTCATCTCAAATAATTCTACAATGAAAAATGGTTCGAATTAACCTCTATCCATATCATATATCGTTTGTAGTAAGTGAAATAAAAATATACATATACATGGATCAGCAAAGACTTTGTACTTGTTCCATATTCCTCTTCAGTGTTTCTAATCTATAATTTTTATTTTTATTCTACTACCTCTCTGCTTGAACTGTGATCACTCATCTCGTGTGAGTTAACAATTCACTCGTTGTTTCTTATAATTAGGAGTTTTACTTTTTTTACATTTTTACAAATATGTCGAATTTTATTGTTATTATTATTGTAAGTGTACTAGTATGCGTGTCTGAGTGAGTGAGTGTATGTGTTTTTCATGATTTACATATGTACATTTAACATCTAGTTGTATACTTACGTAGATATGTATCATTATACATGTATTTTATTCATCTTTTTATATTATATTTACTTGAACCTCTCTCGAAACAAGTGTTATACACTTATCGAGTATTCATTTATTCACATTTAACTTCTATCATTTGTCTAATCTATGTTCTTCGTGTGTTATTTTTGTACTCTTTTCCCATGTATTTATATATACTTAGTGAATAAATATTATTATTATTATTATACCTATAGACCGACAGGTGGTGAAAAATTTTGTCCATGATTTCACTCACCATATGCCTTTCATAGGATTCGATAATGCTGAATTTCTCATGAAGGAGATACGTTTCCAAGGATTCCCAAATGAAAAAACAAAGGATCACGCTCAGAAAATAGATATTTACGTAAGCAGTTAGTGAATGCTTTGTTTTGTGTTACAAAAAATTGCATTTCCTAACGTGTTACATACAATATCTTCCCTAATTCTGGCAAGAAAAATGTTCCCCAAATTGAGTTGACCTGGATAATAATATCACTCAATCGTACATTTTACGTCTGATTTGAATAATTCGCGTGAGAATGTAATGTTCTTTAATAATGAAAATCCTAAAGGAGGCTCCGCTGAAATTATTCCATCAGTTTGATCGAAATGAGTTAACATTCCTCATTATAAAATGGAATTTTCCTATTCTTATAAACAAAGAATTGAAATGACTATAAAAATCATTTCATGATAACACAACGATCGACTAACGATAGCTGGATTTCTTCATACGGGATAAATTTAAAAACTCTTTGTGGCTGTCTTCATGAATAGAAAATTACATCCAGAACTGCACAGAATCGTTGCGGGAACTGAAATGATTCAAGCAGAATTCACACGTACTTATCCCAATTTGTTTGAGGTAATGGGTGCAGCCATTGTAAGAATTGATATTTTCAAAATTTGTATGCACTATTAATACACTACGTCTCATATATTATGTTTCCACTGCATTTTTCGGAAGCTTTTTAATAAAGGAGGTTCCTTTTCAAATTATTCGAGCTGAGGTGAAATAACGTCTATTTCTATCGAACACAATATGTCTAATACAAAAAAGGAGATATATTAGAATTTTGATTTCTTCATTTTTATTTTATTTGAAATCCATGTTTTCACCACACATGGACTTCTGTTCCTCGAAACAGGATTTTCCTGTATATAAGTTTGGATTTGTTTCAACGATGGATAGGATTCATTCTTGATATTATCCTTGAACAATTTCATGACTGTCTCGTTTTCTTCAACAGTCCACCTCTTCTTCCTCTTTACTGGCCCAAAAGGTGATGCTGAAATGAAATCAAAATCACTAAGTCGATTCTCTCGGGATATCGTTACGAGACAGAAGTAAGGGTTATTGTAGTGGGAGTTGAATAATTTGAGTTATTGAAGGAAATTATTGTTTTGATGGTACCGTCAGTGTACCGTCATAATATTCTAGTAAAGATGGAGTTCATACTTGGTATTTTTTTTGGTGTTAGTTTTCTGTCATCACTGTGACTTAAAATGACTCTCATAATGATTGTGAAATCACGATTAAAATAATGAAATGAACTTTTTTGCTACCCACCATTTTTAGCTAGAATTTCTGCTGGATATCTTCCACCTTTTTTATATCTGACAATGCACTTTCTATCCGAAATGGAGCTTATCCTTTTATCACTGCAGATATAAAGTAGATTATCTCCTTCAAATTTCACTAGGAAAAACATATTCACCCAGACACTTCCTTATATCAAATGACCTATTTCCAGTTATGGACTTCTAGTCGAAACAATAATATTATTACCCCTTCCAATCTATGTCCTCAAATGTACCAATCCTCCTAATTCATTCTCAAATATATATACACATTCATTGGTTTTTATCAGGACAGCAGGAATCCTATTTTGTTTGTTTTGATGGTTTGGCGCCCTCTTCTTTCACCAGCATTGGCCTTGAATAAATATATCGACTGCATTCCATATTCGAATTGAAACTGTAACCATTTCGACAACTCATATTTGATACTGAAATTTCGCAAATTCCGAATATAAGTGTTAGTATCTTGTGATTGATACTTGCTTTCAGACAAAGGTACTTCTTTTATTTTTTCGAAATGAATACTTATATGAATGCATTCTGACAAGTAGAAGTGAATTTCAAAAACTTCCATGAAATAACTTCTACAACTATCCCCTTTTTTCTCCAATTATGATCAGGAAGACATGTACAGAGTAATACTTTCATTGATAAATCAGCAGAACATATGCCAAACTTTCAGAATATCGCGAAATCGATCACAACTCACACCATCCTTATAGCGGAACCGATTTTCAACTGTTTCGCAGTTTCGATAGTAAAAATCGTCTAACTTAACCTACACAGAGAAAAGAAAATTTTGATATTTCTGGAATCAATTCATGAATAAATTCATACGGTTGTAATATATGGAGAGAGTTCCTATACTACTGCCAACAATTTGTCTACAATTTTCCTGAAATCGATTCAAGAATAAATTATCAACGGTACCTACCTCATAGTTTCTTTTAGATGCAGTTCATTGAAATAATTCGTCTCCTGTAACTTTCCACATTTTGATTCAACATAGTTGTCCTCATATCGAACCACTTCTTGTACGTAAATTACAGAGGAATCCAAAATAAAAAGTTCCATTTTATAATATACTCCTATAACAATGTATGCATCTACTGATAATATTTTCATAATATGTCATACCACAAGTGATAATATTCTGCTGTTGCTAAGTAATTGACATTTGGATCGACGAATATTTCCAGGGAATTAGTTTCACGAGTTGTATTCGTATGTCCATTTCATGATTGAATGAGACAATATGTACAGGGTGACCCACGGTTGATGGTACCTCAAACGTATACATGCATTTTTATATTTTTCCTGACGAGCTGATTTCATCGCTCCATCACACTGGGGCTAGCAGAAATGAATACAGTGATTCCAGGTGTGTAGATTTTTCAACGTGAAAATCTATTATTAAATTAAAATTATTTTTCTCATATTGAAGTCCCAGTCTTCCGAATTATAACCGATTTGATTCATTATATAGGTACCTATCTAATATTTTTTCACATTAAACGTCCAGAATAAAATTGTCTCACCTTTTAGACGGAATGTCACTGTCATGCATGTTCATTGTCTCTGATTTGAATCCGAAGCACATTTGACCAGGCTCGATTTGAAAAAAATTATCGCTGAAAAACGAGGTTAGTTGGTCGTAGTGTGGAGCGATTCGACTTCTGTATTGGTAGAGCAACTTCGATAATTTTCAGTAAACAAAAAATATCGCTACAATACGGTGAATACCATGAAAATGGGCGATTCTGATTGGGTCTCAAAAACAAGAGTGGAATAGTCAACCAACTAAAATTTGTAATCTGAAATTACGGTTTCGCTCAAAAATCTACTCTTTGGAATTCATCACCTATATAGTTTCTGCGGACATATTTCGGACGTGTTTCAATGATTCATTATTGTTTACAAAACGTTTTTCGATTCACCTACAAATGACATTGCCACGTTTTCCAGTCATACCATATACAGGGTGTCCCAAACTTGATAGTCTATTAAAAGTTTCTGGAAAACAGGAAACAGAATTATTTTGAAAATTCAGTAAATTGGATGATTCCATCTGTTCAAATGACCTGAGATGTCTTCAGATCTGTGGCGTTGCCGCTTGTATCGAAAAGTAGCAACAACCTTTGAGATTGAGATTTTGAGATTCTCCCTGAAAAGCTGATATCAGGATGATGTAAATTTGCCAATATTCTGAAAACCATTGAATGTAGTTATCGACAATCACCCATACAAAGTGGCCCTCATTCTCAATTGATGAAAAAAAGGAGTTTTAAAGGTTTTTCCAACTTCATTCATATGAATGTCTGATGGTGAACATCTTGGATATTTTTTAATGATCAGTCATCACTCCATCCATAGAACGATTCCTATGGAATCATAAATTCACAATTCAAGAATTATGGCCCTGTGTAGGAATATCTTGAGTCAATATCCAGTAATGCTTGGATTGATGGTTTCCGACAATTTATCTTGGCATGCTCATACAGCCAACAAAGCTGAAGCAGCTCCACAGAAGCTGATGAGATTTCTCTTTCGCGTCAGGAAGTATTTCAACTCACAGCATCTTCTGACACTACAAAATTCCGACCTGTTCGCATGTTAGGGGTTCGGCTCAAAAGTTGTCCATGTGGATGCTGTGGATACTGGAATCGTTTCGTTATTAGGCTCATCAATAACCCAACTCTGACAACTGTAACGTGTAATCTTACCTTTTTGCTACCATCATATGGGTTTGTTATTTAGTTAACCAAAGGCAACACTCAGTATATCGTGATATTTGTGGGGCGACCAAAGATAATGTGACTGCACATTTCACATTCTGTTTATGGTATGTGAATTGAGTGGGCCTGTGGTAGGTTTGGACTTTTCATGGGGCGAACAAGAGAGCACATATGTTTTCCTTAGTATGAGTTGCTCTGTCTTAGTAATCCTGTGAATCTAGTGTTCACGCAGGAGTGGTGTTCTGTTCCTCATTGAAATCTTATTGAAGTAACCTCGAAGAGATATCAAGTGATTGACGGGTAGATGTACGAGGGGTGCAATTACCTATTTTTCTTCCCTGCTAGGAATTAATGTTCAGAAACATTTTCATATCATTTTTACGATTCCTCAGGAACTTGCACTAGATGGTTTTTGTTTACATTCGTATTTCTGTTCGGAGACGTCAAATCAGATAAGTAACAAGTGAGGTTATACTTCTTCTCCTTTTTCTTAGCGAAACTATTGTCTTTCAGTTATTGGCCTGATACAAATGTCTTTCTGTCTTTGTCATAGCGGGCAAAGTACGGTGTGGCAAAAAGACCATTCTCGATATGGTGCTCACTACTTTTGACATAGGGTACCTACAGTATCTGCGCAGTGAAGATTTTCCCATTCAAAACAGTTTTTATGAACGGTTTTATTTTTATATCGCACAGGAAATAAAGACTACAAAATGTCATATCCTGCTTCTTGTTGGGGAAAACGTGTTGAAGCTCCTTGGAGCACATTTTCTGCTGATCCGTTGTGGGGTACAACACCCATTTTGTTTTGGTTTGATAGCTGGCCATCCCTCTTGGAAGGTAAGAGTTTCTGAGCATTCAAAAGATAGATTCTTCAGGTAGATGTTTATTACCATTTAGATCTGCTGGCCAGTTAGGGACATATACCTACATACCTAGAAGTATATGCAGTTTGGCAGTTTTTTTGGGACACCACCTAGTGATGGCGTCGTTCAAATTTGTCTCCTGGTTCTTTGGAGGCCTCATCATGGAGTTCCTGTAGGCCTCAGTTAGCGTTTTATTTTTAACTGTACCAGCAGCCGCAATAGTTGGAGTCTCGTCATTGAGAGGAACAGAGCATCACTACCTCCACGCCTGGATTCATAAGGTCAGATCCAACTGATTATTTGTACCTGATGGTCCAGTGATATATCATCAAGAATTTTCGTTAAACTCCACCACTCGTAACTACATGATCTGTGTTTGAAAAACTGAAGATCCCATTTAACTTTAACTTGTACATCTGATAGGGGAACGTTTCTGTGAACCAGAAGTATAGGCCTATATGGAAGGGGAATTAAAGGTCATTTAGAACCCATATTTTTTGTACTGCACGATTTACATTTAACACTAGAAACTTATTTTTTTTTGTTCAGCTTTGAACTGAACTCTAGTGGGAGCATTTATTAGTCATAACAAATCATTTAACTACCACCTGGTACTTTTATATTTGTTGGTCCAGCGCTAGCTTGGATTTTGCTGAGTTGTTCAAGTATCTATTGAGTATTCACCCAAATTAAACTAATTTTTGTGAACATCGACCTTCCACAGCGAGAAATAAATCTGGTACAGTTATATGGTGTTTCATTAATCAGATGGTACATTTGTTTATTCAACTTCAAATATTATCTTAGTTTTCTACTGAGTGAAAAACTAGGTGGCGCCTGGCAAATAAGGCCCCACAACTCTTAGAATCCACGACCTGCTCCGAAACAACAGAGCTGCCGTGCCTATAACACTTGACATCTCAGAATTTTGAATATCGATTAAAAGTCAGAGCAAAGAACGTTATACAACATCACTTCAAAGTTAACGATAACGAGAAACGTTGCGGACTTGTCACTATGCTACCGCTACAATCATGGAAGGTGATTGGCTGAATAAACAGAAGTTATTTCTTCCGAAATGACCTGCGTCCGAAGGAAATGGGAGCTGATATTAATTAGACATCCAAGATGCTGGAAGCTGGACTAATGTCTTGCCTGGAGCCAAATCGAAGGGCTTGGCGAATCAGATCGATATTTGTGATATCAGTGACGAGGATTTCGCTGTCCTAGGAGATGAGAATACCTCATCCATACTGAATTTGATACCTCAATGGTGATGTACCAAAAAATGGCACCCAGCAGATGTGATTTTTTCAAACATTTCGAACTCAAGAACCGCCTTCTAGAATTCTGCCTAGCACACCTTTGCGAATAATGGATCTCTCGCCATTGTCCTAGAAATTTGTTCAGTTATCTCAGAAGACTCAAATGGAGAAGGGGTAAGAAATATTTACTTTCTTGGTAACGTTTCTTGTGAGTTGGCTAATTCTTTGATACTATTAATAACCTACACCTGCACGATTCTACACCACTCTAAAATGCCAATTTCATTAACATCATAGGAATGTTGAATATGGCAACCTCGATTTTGGCACGAGCCAAGTGGAGAAGCCAACAGAAATCTACCAGTGATGAAAAGGTGATACTTTGCTCTCAGAAATAATGGAAACAAAAAAAGAAATGAACCCGTGGAAAGAGCCCTAGATAACTACGTATGTGTTATATAACTGTTCAAATGTACCAGGCACTTTAAACTCAATGAAACTGTGAAAATTATAGGCTTTTTTGTTATGGACCTGGGTATATATCATACCTAGTTCAAAAAAATTATTGAATCATCCTAGAAGATGAAGTGTGGAAAAAATCAAATGCGATACGAAATAATACACGAAATTATTCCCATACTATTTCTCTAGAATCTCATACCAAAAAAAGGTCGAAAATATGACAACTTGTACCGAGTAGTTTCGAACATAATTTTTTTTTGGATTGAATTTTCTTGTGCAAATTTGATGTGAACTTGAACAACATTCAATTTCACAGCAAAAATTTACTCCTGGCAAAACTCGATACTGTGTACAGTTTTCGGAATATTTTGATTCGAAAATATCGAAGTGATGAATGATGCTGCATAAAATATGAAAACACTGGAAGAATACTGAATGACCATGATGAGATACAAAAGTCAAGGATTTTCTATAAAATCAAAACGGTGTCCCCACTATTTATGAAGTCCCTATATGTACCAATAAATCGTAGTTCATACTGAAATATATATGCATCCATTGGTATTTGATGATCTCCAGAAATTTTATGATGGTCACTCGTCGACAAGGAGAATGGAATATTTCTCAAAACGAATCCCAATATGATCAATATTTCAAATTATTGTTTCGATATCATACGGGTGTCTCGAAATTGAACAGCAATATTTCACTAGCGGCTTGTACAATTGAAAGCACGAAAAATTGCTATTCTTGGAAATAACCTGTATAATAGCATTGAGTATTTACATGACAATAGTACATTAGGATAGAAGTTCGTGCGTGTAATAAATTATCACTACCTGATACCGATTTTTTGATATTTATACAGGGAGTTTCGAAAAAAGGTGGCCCGTTACAGGATAGATAGTAGATCACTGCAAAACGAGTTGCTCAGAGAATAATTATCGTAACAGCATCCTTATTGAAGAAACAGAGAATTGAAAAAAAATTATACACATTTCTTACGATTACTTCGGAAATATTGGCAACATTACAGTTGAATTGTGTATGATAATGTTTGTTGGAGAACACATCGCATGAATTTGGTTTCATATCTCACACACATAGACAACGCTAGTTTCACGGTTCATACCGAGTAGTTTCAAACATAATTTTTCGACGTTGAATTTCCTTGTGCAAATTCCTTGTACAATCGAACAACATTCAAACATTCAATTAAACAGCAAAATGGTACTCTTGGGAAGAGTCGATACTGAGTACCGTTCTCGGGATATCTTAGTTTGAAAATGATGAAGTGATGAGTGATGCTGGTAATATAAAGTAATATGAAAAGCCCTGAAAGACATCCAATGAGATCACTAAACGACCGTTTTAAGTATAATTTTGGAAATTTGTCAGTCACCGACGAGATTGAATTTTGCCTTCAGGAGAAATCATACTGAGTGATCATGAACAAGGAAGATCAACTGATATTTCCAATTTCTACACCCTGTCGCTATATCTTCAAAATACGGATGTCTTTTCGAAATTTTTCCATTAAAGAAACTCAAATCATTTTGTAGCTTTCTACGTGCAACAGGGCCATCTTTTTTTTGAAATTCACTATATGTGTTGCCGTGATAACGTCAGTAAGTCAGTGATAAGGTTATTGAATAATTAATTTTTACAGGATGAACAATTTCTTTCATCAATTAAAATATTCGAAGAATGTCTGCAACATGAACACGATTTGGAAATTCGAATTAGCTCGATAATAGTATAATCGCAGTCTTCGAATTATTCGAATTCATCTCCTGTTTTCACAAAGACAAACTTCTTCACTCGATCACTTTCCAGAAAGGACTCTCCGTTGAAACATGGACACTACAGTATTCCCACTATTCAGTCCGTATAGGCACCAATAAATCGTAGTTTATATTAAACTATACAGGGTGTTTCTTAAGTACCTGTCAGGAGCATGTTGCTGACGTCAAAATAGGAAGAAAAGTTCGTATAAATATATGTCCGAAAGTTATTCGTTTCTGAGTGTCAAAGTTGAATTCTTATTTTGTTTTTTGTTAATAAATTTCAAAACAATTGTGATATTCGAATAAAGTTTGGTATCTAGGGGTATTTTCCAATGACAATATCAAATTTGATGTTAGTTTTTCTCTTTCGTGGGGATGGCGATACTTGTACACTCTTGGATCATCTAGTCGCGTAATTCCTCATATACCTAGTACATAATATTGAGCATGATTTGACACAGTCCTCATAAGCACCAATTCATCTATGGTCCCCATAATGACCGTTATACATATACATATTACGAGGACAGTCCTCATATCCACCGAAAGATCTGAATTCTTATGAGGACTGTCCTCATAAACACCAAGTGTCCTCGTAAGCTCCGTCAATCCTATTTTTTTGTCCCCGAAACTGCCATTTGACATATATATATATATATATATATATATATATATATATATATATATATATATATATATATATATAATACATAATAAACACCACAACTATATTTTACTTTGACATCCCTAGGAAAGCGGATGAAAGACGTAGGCTACTGAACACGGGAAAATAATTGATTATCAAGCAAATATTGAGCAAGCACAGTCTAAGCAAACTCAACGTTATCAAGCAACTCTAGCATTAAAAGCCTCTTGTTATAAAATACCAAACCAACTTCATAACATTAGCAAAGCGAAATCAAAACAGATACATGCTTAGGGTATTTCGGGGGGAGATGCCAGGCATTCCAATCCATCCGGCAACACCGCTCTATTACGAACTGAGTCCAGTCATAGAGGGGCCCCGCTCGGGTGGATTGGTCCCTTACGCAACCCTCCTCACCTCCAAGACACCCGGCAACTCCGCCCTAGTACGAACTGAGTCCAGTCCTAGAGCGGTCCCACCTGGAAGGATTGAAGGATATGGCCGCGTAGGGGGGGATCTCCCTTCTTCCTAATAGATCCGGCAACAACGCTCTACTACGAACTGAGTCCATTAACGGAGTGGTCCCGCGCAGATATATTACGGCGGTTAGTAGTGCCCAAGTACGTTAGGACGGGCGTTTCACTAAAATGGTTTGGCAGACCCTTTTTTCAGCATGCTTTCCGGCCTTGTCATGGATTCAATCCCAAAAGTAATTGAATTATTGTAAAGAGGAAGGTTCAAATTAGGGAATGAGTATTTTTGGAGTCAAAACTCTTCCATTTAAAAAAGTTATGGGTCATTGAAAAATGTAAACATTGTAAAATTTGTGTCTCAGATTCAAATGAAATTACCTCATACTGTCTGTAAGTTCTTCGAGGAGGTGGTATATTCATTTTTCAGCTTTTAATGGGATTTTCTCTCCTCGTTTCTAAAAAATAGAGTAGAAGTTATTAAAAATTATTGCAATATATTTGTAGTAAGGACAGATTTAGGATATGTCCCAAAATGTCACTGCGCTTGAAATTAAACCTTCAGATACCTAAAAGAGAAATTCTCTATTGGTCAGTGACACCTTGTTCTTGAAAAAATTTGGAAATACAAATATATTCAATAAGAATAAAACCTCTACTTATCTTGGTGGACGTTTCGGGAACGAATCTGCTCCCGTTCTCAACACAATTGAAATATTTTTCTCTTCGTAAACTTTTTTCAATGTTTCCGATTGAAAATCGGAAATCTGTCCTTACTACAAATATATTGCAATAATTTTTAATAACTTCTACTCTATTTTTTAGAAACGAGGAGAGAAAATCCCATTAAAAGCTGAAAAATGAAATTACCTCATTCTATGGAACCAAAATTGAGGAATGCTTCACCAAAATATCATCATCTGAAATGCCTTCCTTCGAATTAAAAGCATGTTTGAATCTGAAATTTGACACAAGGACGCTATTTATGGTTTATTATATTAGATTCTGAAGGAATTTCGTTCAAAGATGAAGTAGAAAACATCAATTTGCGAGTTCGGACCGGTTCGTACCGGTTCGTACCCTACCTAATAGACGGCGGTACACACGTACCTCGCAATCCAATGCTACCAACTGTGATTTCGTGAGATGTTGTTTCTGTAAACAACCAGCAGATGGCATTCACGTCGACCCGCGTTTTCAATGATACGAAAGATTACAAGTTACACGAATGTGTTCGATTCTTGAATCATATTTATATATTACTCATTATGTATAATTCTTTTCTAATTTGTTATGGAGCAAGAATTGGTATAAAATATCGTAAGTTTCATCACCTCTATGAAACTCCTCGTGGAAGTAGAAATATTGATGCCGTGTTGCCAAATACTCGGAATTTTCGCAAGTTCGAGGATTTCCAATGAAAGTTAAATAATATTTGCGTCAAAAAAAATTGCTATATCAATTTTTTCACTTCTAATGGACTTCGACAATGTCTGTCTGTCCTGTCGTCCACACAGTTCTTTCCTATCACTTTGCATTTCCTTGTCTTCAGGAAAGCTATAAAACTTTGTACCAGACACAAAGCCCTTGCACTCATTGACAACATTACAACCATACACTGGGCAGCTCATCTTCAATCAAATTTAAACTTCAAAGTTGATTATTTCGAAGAGATATTTTCTTGATCTGCAACAGTAAACACACTCAAAGTATAGCCCAATAACACCAATATGGCGAAATTTCTCACAAGCTGACATCACACTAGCCACGACCACGTGCGTGGTAACTATTAGTCAGAATATAGTGATGATCTTTGTACATACTATCGGGGTAAAATATTTGATGCTGGGGTTCAGCGATAAAGTAACAATTGTCAATGAGATGGAAGTCAATAATTATTTATAACTACTATTTTGCAGTGAATTCAACTGAAATTCTATACCCTTGGCAACACTGGTTGGTACAGAGTTTGCAGATCGTTTTTGCTGGTCTCTGGCTCACTTGAGTCGTTACCTACCCCGCTCCTCTCATACCTCTCGGGTGCATTCGGGTACAGGTCGGTGCCCAGAGTCAACGCTCAAGTGGCGTATTTTTTGCCGTAGCTAAATGACTGTCATCGTGCGAACTGCTTTGCCTTTTGCCTTCACAATAAGCATGGTCGTGGCATAGCAGTATAAACAAGGTCTAGCATTAGCATTGGGGAAGGCGAGACTTATAATCAGATCAAAAAAATCAATTCGAACTTCTGAAAATGAGTCCTACAATGTATGCTATTGTTGTATTCTTGGGAATTGAAAAGATTCAGTCACTCGATTGCGTGTTAGAAATATCTAGAGAACGGTGAGAAATATATTTTTAAAATTTTGGCTACGCAAATGGGAGCCTTGATATTTCGAATGGAACACCCTATATATTATTAGATTTTCGGATTCTGAAGAAGATTCTGAGCATATTTGCTGTAGCATGTCCTATAGCTATCTTTCACTGTTTTTGACCTAAGAATCAATACTGTCAGAATGTTGCAATTTTCACAGCTGCTTCCTCGAGTGCTTCCTGAAACGTTGTCATCTTATTAGGTTTGGCGCATATAATAATAATAATAATAATAATAATAATAATAATAATAATAATAATAATAATAATAATAATAAATGGTCTTTATTCATCGAGATTAAAAAAAGAGATGTATACATATATGGGAATGATCTTATCGATGAATAGGCGAAGTTCAGCTTACGCTGTTTTACAACTCAACCTTTGAAATATTATATATTGAAATATTGAAATATTATTATACGGGGTATGAAAAAAGGTGCGTCAAACTCGGGCACGAATAAGATCGAAAAAGTCGATTCTTTTCAAATGTTATATCGATATAAACCAGGATAAAATTGTCATTGTCAGGTTAATCATCATTTGTGTCTGATAAATTCGAGTCATGTGGCCCACTACAATCAAATTTGAACAAATTTTATTTTTCTTCCGGAATATCTCATAAAATATCTTCATCAATTTTCTGCATGCCCTTGGTATTATCATGTTAAACTGACCATGAATGGAGAATGATGGTTTCTAAATCTTTCCTCTCGTATATAAATATGCCATTTTCATCACTCGAACTCCACCTTTTCAATCCTATAATTCAAAAACTGTCGAAGATAGGCGAAGGGACATATTATATCATTCGGAAGGTAATGGATGATAGAAATTATTGAAAAATCGAATTTTTGGAGTTTATTTGTACCCGAGTTTGACGCACCTTTTTTCACACCCTGTATAATATTGATTCAATATGCACGAGAATTCATAAGATACCTGCTCAGATACCTGTGTGTTGGGAAGCCGCTGTAGAAATTTCAGCTTTCTGTCGTAACTGGCAAGAAAAATGTCGCAGTTTTCGCCGTGGAAAATCAACAATCAATTCAAATGTCTCAGAATTCGAGAATCTAATGATATATAGGGTGTTCCATTTGAAATTCAAAAGTTGCTCTCAGTAACTCTAGATCTGGCAACATTGCACATGTGAAAATATTTTCAAGAGCTAGATTTTGACATCCCATTTCCGTACCCACAATTTCAAAAATATATTCTGCTCCGTTCTCTAGATACTTCTAATACGCCATCGAGAAGATATTCAGTACGAGCCGTGTAGCGACAAGTGCGGAAATGTAACGAGTGCTTGAAATACACTTTCCAACGAGTTCAAACTACCAAGAATATTTCAATTATAAGCATTATGAGTGTTTATGAGACATGTTTCTAGTCAGTTTCGCTCATTCTCGACGGCTATCCAAAATATAGCAGTCTGGAACGAGATAATACCCGAGCGGTGACCCGTTAGAGTGACCGATCTGATGAAAATACCTATGTCAATTTCATGAGAATAAATCTGTGCGCAGAAAAATTAATTCAAGTTCATCGTATCGAAATGACTCAACTTTGTTATGTCTAGGGATTGTCAAATTCATCGATAATTCTCGATGATGTCGATAAAAATTCACACTAACAAAATTATCGATATTATCGCTATTATCGTTGTTATCGATATTATTTGTATCATCGATATGAAACGATTAAGTCGATAAACTTGATCTTCTTGAATTGTGGTGGATTCATATTTTGAGAGATCGGGATGCGGAATGAATCTAGATATATGATAAGTGGGGGCATAGGCACCATGTATATGTGATCATATCATCAGTTAAATTCTCAATTGAAATATCATTACATTCATCATCGCATCGATCATTGATGCGAATGTGCGTTTGTGAAAAATTTTCATACTAGTGCGTTTTACTTTACATTTTCTTGTTGCCATAGTTCGAAATGACATAACAAAAACATTACTTTTTTTGTTTATCGATAGAATGTTCATTTTTCTTACCGCGCATATAATATTATATTATTTTTTATTCGCTTGTTATTTATGTATACACTTGTGACCCATTGTGTTTTTCCTCATTTAGGTGAATAAATTATCAATAATATCATCATCATTATTATTATCACCTCCCCACCTACAGCGACTTCATCACAAGAACACGTGTTCGCGGCTTGGTTCTGAACAAAGCATCTGTCAAACACCCGACGAAGAGAGATCAAATACCTGTTATAATATTGTACTATTCAAAAATACTACATTTCAAACGCTTCAAATGCCTGACACAAATTTGGTGTTTACTGTGGTAGGTACACAAAGGTGATCGTTGCAACCATGTTTATATACTATCATCCTGGAAGCAGATATCGATATCGATGAAGTAATTCAGAATGGGTTTAGAGCCAATACAAAATAAATATGCGAATAAAGATATTCGATTCTTTTGTTCCGTCGAATTCGATCAGAGCCGTCGCGATATATTATATACATATAGTTCGACAGGCCAGTAGAAACGATTGAAAAACATACCTACACTTCAATCTGTTCGGTTCTGCAATGCCTATACAGGGTGTGTCATCAATGCTGCACGAAAATTCAAGATCAAATTTCATGGGCCAAAATATGAACAAAGTTCAGATAATTATATGTCTGGAAACGATTCGTTTCAGAAATGTTTTAAGTGGATTTTTGTTAGGTATACCTAGTTATCCGATTAGTTATCCGATTTTTGTAGGTATACCTAGTTATCCGATTACTTTGCTGATCGATCGGCTGTAGCTAAATAGATTTCTCGAGTATCACAGATTTTCTTCCAACAGCTATGCATAAGTTTGGTTTTCATTCTGACTCTTTTCATATTTTGACCCAACAAATCTGACCTCGAAGTTTCGTGCAACAATAATAAAACACCATGTATAAACAGCGGCCGGTCGGGGTGCCAGTTTTCAGTTCTTTATCTTGTTACAACAAATGAAAGCTTGTTTAATTTTTGTTATTTTGTTCATTCATTTAACTTGCATGATATGATTACAGACAGACAGGCACTGGGACAGGTGGAACAAAAGAAAATCTCCGACCCTAAAAACCTCCATACTAAGCAATTTAGTTTAGAATTAGACCACAATCAAAAAAATATCTGCCATTTTGGAGCCGCCATGTTGAAGTTTTGAATTTTGACATAAAATCACAATCTCCGACCTCGAATTCTTAATTTTGACAAAAAATTATAAGCTCCTCCGAATACTCCAGATACCGAATAGACTGGGATCATTATGAAAAAAAAAATGGTCATTTCGGGGCCGCCATGTTGAATTTCGGGATTTTGACAAAAAATCATAATATCGATATGACCCCGAAAATCTCAAAATACAAATCTTTAATAGAAGCAGACCAAAATAAGTGTTCCGCCATTTTGGAGCCGCCATGTTGAATTTTGTATTTTTGACAAAAACTTCTGATTTCCGACTCCAAAGACCACCAGATATCGATTTTGAGTAAAATCTGACGATAACCACAAAACTCGTCCGCAATTTTTTTCATTTCATAATGCCTTGTCGTAAAAATTATGTCCACCTGCCAAATTCCTAATCATTCGGACGATTAGAAGTGGGTCAAATTCAACTTGCAAGATTTGATGAAACTAAATGAGAGCTTGTATTTCTATTTCGATATTAGGGATTCCTGATCTTCGTTTTTTTCTTCGTATACTTACGAAATTGACGTTTCGTAAGTATGTCAACCAATCACCTGTCTGGATTGTATATGAAACGTCAAATTCGTAAACATACGAGGTGGAATACGAGAGATCGGGAATACCCCTCATATTCTTATAGATGAAAATTCAGTGTGAAATACCCGCGTTCTGCCAAAGCCATCAAGATTTATCTCTGAGAAAGATAAATATCGTCAAAGTAGTCAGCTCGGTTCTACCACGCTGCGCGACCCGCGACATAAATAAATACTCACATTGTCTGGATCGAGACTATAAAAACAACATACATATAATTATCTTGGGCGGACAGTAACAGCAACCAAATAATAGCTTTGTTCGCGGATGCGATTCCGAACCAGTTCAGGGACTGTTCGCATGCGCAGTCTTGAAAACGGCGTTCGCGGTTAATAAAATTCTGAATTTTCAGTAACAGTTCTGTGTTCGCGGATGACAACGAATCGATTCCGGATTGATTCGGAATCGGTCCTTGCGGTTCTAGGATTTTTGCGAGGACAGAGAGTTCGATTCTGTTGCTCATGCGCAATATCGGTCGATATCGTCGTCAGCTGTTTTCTGATTTAACAAATTAATCTATCACAACGATCCTATCACCTAGTGTGTGATGAGGTGATAATATCTAATTATTCATAGTTCAAAATGTATTCAGGTTAAAAATGAATCGAAAACATAAAATGAACCGTTTGATATCAACCTGCTTCGGTATCACTCATTTTTCAGCGGTCAAAACACACATAAACATAAAAATTATGTTAGAAGACTTATCTGACAGTTCTAAGTTCTTCAGTTCTGAAATCGTTCGCGGTAAAATATAATCCTGAACCAGTTCATAACTAGGCATGCGCTTTACGACAATCCTGAATTAGTTCTGAACTGGTTCGGAATCGGTTCAAAATGAGATCCGCGAACAAAGCTAATATAAAACTTCTACTTCGATGTGATGCTAGTATACCGACATCTATTGAGAACATGCCCGAAATGACCAAAAAGGAGGAAACTACAATAAGGCACCAGCCTTAGGAAAATAATCATATTTTATTACGATCGGGCATCGCATCGCCATCTAGACAGAGTTTCAGAAGTAGGCAGTGAATCCCCGCTCTTAACCACAGGGATATCGCGGCGACAGATGAGTGCCTTATGTAATCAGTTAGGTAACCCCCTGTCGGAACCTTTGATCTCCATGTTCCAATTTTGCCAGTGCGCAACCAGAATTTGTATCCCACGCGCATCCAGCTGATGAGAACTTATACAATGCTTGCCGTTAATTAGTATACACTGCTCGAAGAAAAGATGATCATGTTCATTGATGATCAGATCCACAATGCAATCTGAGCTGAATTCATCTAACGAGGTATCACAGCGAGAATATCTACTCACATCACAGCGAGAATAATTCAAAGTATATTGTTTTATTTAGTGACAACGTCTTCTCTTGACATATGATGGCGATCATCAATTCGTTGAAATGAAAATATATAATTGGACAATTGTTCTGATTATTGGAACATCAAAAAATAATCAATAGGATACCACACGACAGTTCGATAAATTAACACTCGAGCCCTTCGGGCTCTCTTGTCTACCGGCAACAAGTTTTTTAAAATCTGTCGAATTATTTTCAATTTATTCTCACTGTCTTATGATATTACTACAGAAAATAAAACATCTTTCAATTATATTTTCATGACAGATATATTGAGATAAGAAAGCATTACATCATATACTCAATCATTCTTCAAAATACACCATTACAATATATAAAATAGCTAACCTAATTATGTGTCAAAATACTCAATTTCAAATTAGGTTTATTTTCCCTACTAGTGGATTTTATGTCATGATTTAAAATTTTTATGGTATAATATATTCTTACCCTCACATATAATGATAACATATAATCAATCGGAAAATTTTGACCAGGTTTAGAAAAATTAATATTAGATAGAGTCTTTAAGATTCAATCCAATTTCACTTTTCACAGCAAGTGTTGGAAACAGTTCACAGAAACGGTTTTCTAGAGCATGAATATATTCCAAAAATGTCATGTCTGGCATTTTTAAATTGCCAAATGTATCATCATTTCTATTTGGATATGCTCTGAAAAAACTATAAATTTTGGAGTCATCCAATTCAGTTTGATTTTTACAAAACTTCAAACATGAAACACATTTATGTTTATCTAAAATTTTCTTCATGAAATATCCCCCCACATAAACAAATCCATTTTTTGCTGTTATATTTAAATCAGTGTAATCACTTGTTTCAATTGCAAGAGATTTGAACAATGGTGATGGTTGTGATACTAACATGTGGCAATTTTGAATAATATCAGGTGTAATACTTGCTTAGATTTCATCAAACTCATCAAGGCAGTTTGTTCCTTCAGAATTTTCAAGATAACTGATACCAAACATTTTTTTGAGTGCCCTCTGGAATTGAATGGGTGTGGGATTTCTACAATTTCCGCTTTGTTGCCTTATTTTGCCAAAGAAATTCTCACGACAAACCTGATTTAATCGTCTTCTATGGATTTTATGAATTTGCTTTGCTTTCATTTCTTCCCACAATCCCAAAAAAGATGAAAAGTGTCAAAATCGAAAACATTGAAAAAATTTACGAAGAGAAAAATATTTTAATTGTGTTGAGAACTGGAGCAGATTCGTTCCCGAAACGTCCACAAAGATAAGTAGAAGTTTTTGTTCTTATTAAATATATTTGTATTTCCAAAATTTTTTTCAAAAACAAGGTGTCACTGACCAATAGAGAATTTCTCTTTTAGGTATCTAAAGGTTTAATTTCAAGCGCAGTGAAATTTTGGGGCAGATCCTAAATCTGTCCTTACTACAAATATATTCATGACTGGTGTATCCCCTGCAAGTATTATCACTTATGTTAGTGAAGCTTATGGTGGGAGAGCTTCAGATAAAATTATATTTGAAGAAAGTAATTTGATTCTCAAATTTGACAGTTCCAAAGATGCTATCATGGTAGATAAAGGTTTTTTGATTGATGATATATGTGAACGTTTCAAGATAAAATTGATCAGACCACCATTCTTGAAGAATCGAAAACAATTAAGCGCCGAACAAGCAGTAGTGAATTCAAAAATTGCTGCTCTAGAGTCCACATTGAGAGGGTCAATCAACGTATAAAGCTATTCAAAATCATAAGCAAGTTACATTGGTCATTAGTTGAGAAAATAAAAGACATATTTATAATTGCATGTGGAATCACGAACATGTCACAACCCATATTAGCAGATACTAGATTATTAAACGAATAGTTACTATGTTTTCATGAGTATTTCTCTTCCATATAATTATATAAGCGAGATTTTATTGTAATTATCATTATCCGAAATAATAATTTCCATCTTTTGCTCGTTTACCAAGTAATGAGTCCACTCTGTATATTTGATTGATGTACTTTGAATTGTTTATAAAAGTTAAATGAAGCACTACAACGTCCTTGAATATGTTTATTAAAGTGTAACTGTTACTAATTTTGATGCGAAGTCATAATTGAATGGGACTTCGATTATTGCCAGAGATTTATCAAATGAGGCATATATTAGCAGATAACATTTATCTAGATTCAATAAACTCATTCCAAGTTGGATTTGTCCGTTATACTTATGTTTTTGGACAAATTTCGCATTTTCCATGGCCTCTACAGGCTGTCCCATTTTCGATGTCCTTACGGGATATCTCGCTTATTTTTTAAGATACAGATTTGCGGTTTTCGCGAACGTTGGCTACTTTTCTGTGAAACTCACGAAACCGTGAAAAAAATTTTCATAGCCCGCTTCGTTCCTAAGATACAGGGCGAAATTGTAAATATTGCATTTTGGGACCCCCCCTGTCTCTCAGCTATCTTTCAACTCAGAGGAAAAGTAAGAACTGTTTCTTTCACAATTTTTCACGTAGATTCCAGTTGCGTAGTCAGATTTTTTTAATGAGCTGTCGTTATTTAGATATAACCCAAAGTTATGTTTTTTTAAATAGAACACCCTGTATATTTTTCAATATTTGAAACAAGAAAGCTTTGCGCTTTTCAAAAATATATAACACTTACATGATATTTTGAGCATTAGTCCTGTATTTGGGTAATTTTCAGTTGTTTATGTAGGTTTCTTATTAATAGGCCTTGTAAAAATGTGGCAACATCATCCACTTCACAAATTTTCATATTTCCCTTATTGCTGACACAGTGTTTCGTCACACACTTACCACATTTACCAATATTCAGTACTATCAATTAACTATGGATATATGTAGGTCCAAACCTGTACAGGTGGTCAACGGCGCTACCCTATCACGAACTGAGTCCAGTCATAAGGCAACCCCGTATACACCTGCAGTGGCTTCGCACTCTGGCACTGCAGTTATTCACCCGTAGGATGCGGTCTCACCTTAGGGTACTCCCTACTTGCGGTCTCCAGCGTAGGCAGTTTGCAACTGTCGGCGTTCGGTGGTCGGTGCTCATGATACTATAGGTAGGTGATTCAAGCCAAGCAATACGCCCTCTGATGACAACATTTGGAATTTCAACAAGGCAGATGGATTTGTAAACAAACCATTTGTGGCCATTGATTTTCATAGAGTTTGCTTTTATTTTGTTGTGTATTTGTGTTTTTTACGGATATTATCATGGAATTCAGTCCCAAAAAACCAAGTGAACATACAAACAATACCTATTGTAGTGTTCCTGGATGTAAATCCAAAGGAGATAGAAACTTGAATGTTAGGTTTCACTTGTTTCCTACCATATCCAAAAAAGTAAAAGTGAAAGTAGAAAACAAATTTGGAATTCAAGAAGAGGTGAATGTAGCGAAGGCTTGGCAAATGAAAACCAAAATTGGAAAAAAAATCAGCCCCAGCATGCGGATATGTTCTCTACATTTCAAGAAAGAAGATTATAAAGGTTATTAGAATGGTGTAAAAGTTTAAATGAAATGAATACATGTAAAATTTCCAAGACTTGATCGACCATGTCTGAAGAAAAGGTATTTGAGAGAAACTGCCATACGCTCTCTTAATTTACCATCCATTTCTATAAAAGTAAATGAATCTGAACATGCAGCTTCCAGCAGCAGAGCAAATAGACTTTCGACTAGGAATGTATTAAAATCAGCTCTGGATGTAAGTTTTCCATATTTACTATGTTGGGCCCAGTAAAATTGATGTATATCTTTCAGGAGAATCTCCCAACTTGCATTTTTCATGAAAATGCCAACAACCCTGAAGTAGAGTTTTGCGATGATACAAGTGTTAAACAAGATGAACTAATTGCTGCAGAAGCTCTATGTGAAATGTTACAAGCTGGTCCTTCACATAAAAAATGCTTTCATGAAATATCAGTGCAAGTTGATACACACCGTTTGAACACAGTTTGGGACAGATCCTAAATCTGTCCTTACTACAAATATATTGCAATAATTTTTAATAACTTCTACTCTATTTTTTAGAAACGAGGAGAGAAAATCCCATCAAAAGCTGAAAAATGAATGTACCACCTCCTCGAAGAACTTACACAGTATTTAACAGTTTGTGACTTGATAGATTCAGACTCAAAACTAAATAGTTTCACTGGCTTACCAAATTTGAAACTATTGGAAAAACTTGTGGTCTTAGTTAGAAGATATGATGATAAGAAGATATATCGTCTAGATATCAAAGAAAAAATAATATTGTGTCTTTCTAAGTTGAAAACTAATTCAACATATGTTGTTTTGGGATTACTTTTTGGAGTAACATCTCAAACCTGCAAAAATATTGTAGTCAACATGGTGAAATGTTTGGCAATGATATTGAAGCCCTGCATAAAATTTCCTGATTCACTCGAGATAAAGAGAAATCTACCTTTATGTTTCAAAGGTTTTGAGTCTACCAGAATTATTCTAGACTGCACTGAGATTTTCATTCAAAGACCAAAATGTCTCTGCTGTAGAATTAAGTGCTATTCCCAGTATAAATCAAATATGACTCTGAAATTTATGATTGGTGTGTCTCCTGGTGGTCTCATCACATTTCTCAGTAAATGTTATGGTGGAAGAACATCTGATAAAGTAATATTTGGGCAAAGCCATTTGATTAAACTTCTTGATAAAGGCATTGACAGTGTGATGGTAGATAAGGGATTTCTCATTGATACAGTGTGTGATGTTCATGGCATTAAATTGATAAGACCACCATTTTTGAGAAGTAAATCTCAGTTGAGAAGAGGAGTCACAACTGAATGCTGCCATTGCAGCTGCTAGAGTTCATATCGAACGAGCAAATCAAAGAATAAAACTCTTTTCAATTCTGCATAGTAAGCTGCAATGGCCCTTAGTAAGCATATCAGAGGATATTTTAACAATAGCTTGTGCCATTGCCAATTTATCTTCACCAATTTTAGCTGATAATAAGTTTATCAATAGCTAGCTGCTTATCAACTATTTCAATCAAAATCTGTCATTTATTTTCACATATTTCATGTAGCATATGATCAAAGAAGTTATTTTTCAATTTTCCTAGTAAATTTGTACAATATTCATTGTCATATTTGACATTAATTATGTGAATGGAATCATCAAAAGATGCATAGATTACAAGATCACATTCTTCCAGGTTCAGTAATGCCATTCCTACTTGAATTTGTGCATAATATGAATGCTTTTTCTTCAATCCAATTGATTGGAACCTTTCAAGAAATTTTATAGTTTCTAGACATTCCATAAGTGGTTTTGATTTACCTGAAACAATTTTTTGTAGGAAATGAAAAAACTATATGAAAACCTTTACCTATAAAGGGGCATTTGATTTCTAAAAGTTTAGAAGGTTTACCATTCTCTATAATTATACCATCTGGAGAATACCCAATCCAGGGATTGGTAGATGATACAATGAAACCTGTTTCTTCAACCAAATTTCCTGTCATTTCAATATATTTCTTTCTAGCATTTTTTTCTTGGGCAATACCATGACGAACAAATTTATTGGTGAAAGATTTTGGCCAAAAGTAACTGAATGACTTCTTTTTCCAGTCAAACTGTTTGTAGGTGAAGATTTGATAACAGCGAGACCCTGTTATTCGGAATTTTCTCTGTTTCTGCCACTCAGTTTCACAAATTTTAGTATCAATGTATATAGAATTTATATCATCATAATATAAACTTTCATACTGCACCTTACAACATTCATTCAAAGGTGAACATCTAATTGAAAATATTTCCATCATTAAAATGGACTGTGCTGCATTGCTGAGGATTTCATGCATATAATTTTCTTTTTCTAAAATTATTTGTATTCCCCCATCTTCACTTAAGTCTCTCCTACCAGCTCTAAAATTATTGAAGGTACTAATTTTTTTCATTATTTATCTAATTGTTGTTCACCTGTGTTTTGCTAAAGCAGAAAAAGGACAGCATTCTTCTAATTCTAATGAAATTTTTTAACTTTCTTCATTGGGCATACAGTTCATCACATTTTCATTCTGCTTAAGGCACTCAGTTTCTAGAAGTGGAATTGGCTGATATTGTTGCAAAGCAGATTGCTTCCTAAACTTCCATACACATTTCACTTCTGTGGATGAAACTGGTTCCAGTTCCTCAATGCTATACCTGAAAAATGAGAGCAACAGACAGAGAACAAAATAATTAAGAATGATCATATGATCAATCAATTGCATGGCACGATTACGCCTTCACATTATGTTTACTTATACACCTTGTACAGTGCAATAACACAGCTGAGATGTGTTTGCATTTTCCACCTGCACTTGCCTTGCAACTACATTTCATTTTGATGATACTGATATTTGGTTCAAGTTCTATGCTTCCTTGGATTATGTGTGGTGCAGCAGTTAGGGCACTCGTTTGTAAACACAATGCATAAATATCCACCTCTTCTGGAGATAATTTGGTAGATCCACACAAAATCAAGTGGTTAGCATTTAGAACTTCTTCTCCTTCCCTCACATGCAATATTGAGGCAATATTTGACCCAAGATATCGAAAATACTCTACCAAAGAGAGTCGCATTACTGAAATAAGAAAGGTAAACATTGCGAAAAATATCCAAAAAAGAAGTGAATCAATGATCATACTCAACTTATTTCAAATTCAGTAAGGTCCTTTATAACAGAAGAACAAATTTTCAACCTCAAAACAGTGGGAAAAAACGTTGAAACTAATATTTTCTGAGAGAATGTAAGAGTATATCACAATCAAAGCGGGAAAACAATGTATTTTAGAAGTGAGGTTATGTTTTATCTGCCTTGTCTTGTGTCAAGAGACGCGGGAATTTTACGTTTGAATCGCCAATAACTGAGAAGGTAAACCCACGCGCATGTTTTATTTCTATCTCTCTTGCACAGTATACGTCACTCCGTGACAAATTTCTGTTGGCGCTTCGAGGTTAAGAGAACATTTTAGTGCGTTTATCGTTTTAAATTGTGTTTTTCAGTAGTGTCGGTTCGAATAATTTTGCTTACTGACATGTCATTACTCCACTTTTCCTTCATCGAAGGAAACTTGCAGTTTGTGGGTGAAGAATTGCTTTCAGAAGAACAGGTTCAATGTAAAAACAGCTAGAATATGTACGAAGCATTTCTCAGACGACGACTATAGATTGCAAGAAAAACTGTTAGAATTACCTATTCAGAAATGGAAATTGAAAGATGATGCCATACCTTCCCCAAACATTCCAATACCATCAATGAAATTCGAATGAATGTTACTCCTACAATACCTATGAATGAATTATTTGAAATTCAGAAGATATCCAGGGGAATAACTCATTTTGTTGTGTTCATTTTTATCATTTTATATATTTCGTGGATTGGAATTATAATTCCACTAACATTAAAACTCCAAAAACATTGTTATTCGATAATTCGTCTGATCAAATATATGAAAACCCGTGTTATTCCGATTGCCGCCAATCGTATTTGTAACGTAGTGACGTCATGCGCAAAGCGGTTCAAAACTAGAACCTCGAGTTATCATATCTCTCCTCGTTATAGTATCATGGTCGGTGCTGACTGCCCTGAGCAGTGTTGCCACAGGCTCTGAAAATTTCGTGCCAGATTTATCTTCCAAAAACGGGCCAGATTTCTGTAATTCGGGCCAAACCCTCATCTTTGCCATTATAACCTATGAAAACATGGTGTTCCATTTTGGATTTTTTAGGGAAATTTAGTTCAATTTAGGTAACTTATACAGGGTGTTCCGGTGATCATGTTACAAACTTCTAGGGTAGATAAAACTCACGAAAATGAGAAAAAAAGTTCATGTGAACATGGGTCCGGAAACGCTTCTTCAGGGTGCTAGGGCCCTTCGAAGATGACCTTCAAAAACTACTTTTCGTTTTATAGCTTCGGTACTACTGCAGCTATCGTAACCAATTTTGGGACATGAAATCTAGTTCGTAGGTTCATCAATTTGAGCCTTCCGGATTTTGTCACCTTTAACCAGGGGCGTACAAACCAGGGAGGTATTTGGGTAAATTTGACCCTACTCCTCTTAGGATTTGATTTCTTACCATTTTTATATCTGATTATGATTCTCCAATGCCTTTTACATAAAAGAGGTACTCTTGTAAAAATCGCTATCTGTCACCGTTTCCTCCGAAAATTGCTAAATCCAATCAATAATAAATTATTGGTCTTAAACCAATTATTACGTTGAAATATGAAAATGAGGTTTAGTACAGATAGTTAAAAATCTGTCAATAAAATATTGTGTCGCCAGTGAATCATGGATTATACTTTCGCCGAATATGCCGATATGCTATTAATTTATGGCAAAGTTCATTGCAATGGAAGAGCCGCTCCAAGATTGTATCAGGAGCGGTTTCCTTGGAGGCGTGTACCTGCTCACACGCTGTTCGAGAGGGTAAATCAGCGCATAAGGAAAACTGGCTCCGTGAAAATAACGAGGCCAGATAATGGCGCTCAAAGAACTGTACGAACTCCAGAATTTGAGGAAGAGGTACTCCGACAATTCGAGGAAAATCCTAGTTTTAGTAACCGAGCTGTTGAAGAATCCATGAATGTAAGTCATGTACGTGTATGGGAGATTGTTAACGAACAACTTCTTCATCCTTACCATCGCCAAAAAGTAGAATTGGGACCAAATGATTATGCACCCCGCGTAGAGTTTTGCGAGTGGTTTCTTCAACAGTGTACGCAAGAACCCCAATTTCCGAAATTTGTGCTTTTCTCTGATGAGGCTGTTTTTACAAGAGAAGGTATTTTTAATTCACGGAATAACCATGTGTGGGCAGAAAAGCTTTGTATATGAAACTCCAGTTCAGTCGGAGGAAGATTTGGAGGCTAGGATTTCTGTTGCGGCTGAAATGATCCAAACCATGCCTGATGTTTTCATTGACGTCAATTTAAATATGCTACGTAGGTGTAATAAATGTATTGAACGTGGTGGGAGACATTTTCAGCAATTGTTATTTTGAATTTATTTTGGTACGCACAGGGTCAGTCAACGACAGCGTTAGTAAATTCATCTTCAAGACAAAAATTTACTCTGCCTTATCCTTGACTCACTCGTTAAACCTGTTTGTATTACTTGTTTATTTTGTACTTTTGAAACTTCAAAACTTCAAGTTTTTCATTGGTGCTCGAGAATGATTTATTGCAAATTCATTATTAGTTTTGCTTGTGTAGGTTTAATTGTTTTTTTTTTTGAAATATTTTGTATACGTTCCCTTTTACTTTTTATACCCCCAATTTCGAAAAGGCAGTAAATTTCTCTAATCTAATTTATTTTCATTTAAGAAGAAGATTTGACTAACTAATAATGCTCACTATCTGTACTGAACCTCATTTTCATATTTCAACTTAATAATTGGTTTAAGACCAATAATTTATTATTGATTGGATTCAGCCATTTTCGGAGGAAACGGTGACAGATAGCGATGTTTACAAGAGTACCTTTTTTATGTAAAAGGCATTGAAGAATCATAATCAGATATAAAAATGGTAAGAAATTGAAGCCTAAGAGGAGTAGGGTCAAACTTGCCCAAATACCCTCCTGGTTTGTACGCCCCTGGTTAAAGGTGACAAAATCCGGAAGGCTCAAATTGATGAACCTACGAACTAGATTTCATGTCCCAAAATTGGTTGCGAAAGCTGCAGTAGTACCGAAGCTATAAAACGAAAAGTAGTTTTTGAAGGTCATCTTCGAAGGGCCCTAACTCCCTGAAGAAGCGTTTCCGAACCCATGTTCACATGAACTTTTTTTCTTATTTTCGTGTGTTTTATCTACTCTAGAAGTTTGTAACATGATCACCGGACCACCCTGTATATCTTGTGTATTACATCCATTACTATATCTAATAGGAAGAAATAAAATAAAAGTTACAAATTTTTTATATTATTTTAGTTTATCACAAACGGAACATCACAAAATACAAGCTCATAGGTATATTATATATCTATACATATATATGTATATTCATACATACATATCACAATCTGTTATAGGAACATAAAAACACTATATAACTAATACAGGTACAAAACAAAATCAACTTTCATTCAGTTTCTGAATTTTCGCTTCAATAAACTAGGTTTTGGATTCCAAGTATGTATCATTTTTCAACAGTTGTTTAATGTGTATTATATTTGAACACGTACTTATATGAAGTCGGTTGCGAACTTTTGTTTTCATGAGAAAGAGCTGATAAAAGATCCTCTCTACAGCTGCCGAAGAATGAGGCAATACTAGTAATGGTTTAACAAAATTTATGAGGAATGGAAACATAGGTTCCTCCATGGCATTTTTTAAATTGAACACTTGGTTCCAAAATGATTCTAAATCTGAATCAATATGATTTTTCAATTCTGCGACATCTGGCAAAAATCGCCATTCACTATTTAGTTTCTCTATGTCTTCAACTAGATTTGGAAAATATTTCAAGCTCTGAGTAGCAATACTAGTCACTTCTCCTGACACGGCATTTTTTGGATTGAAAACCTTGAGAAATTTTAAAATAGGATCATCAAAATCAAATCTCAATTTTATTTGGATCACTAGTTCAATGTAAAACTTGAGGCAATTGAGTTTAAACTCTTTAATTTCAGTTTCACCTACTGATTGTTCTTGAGCAAGAAGCACTTCTACTTTGGTCCCTAAATAAACATTTTCAATGTTTAAAAAATTGTTTGGAATTCTTGGATCTATGTTCTTTACTTTTTTCAATGTAAGCAGCTTTCACAAAATTTCTCAAAATATTCCTGTAAAGATCTGACACCTTATCCAGTAATTTGTGAATTTTTACTTTTTCTGACTGAAAGATAAATATAATAAATAAAAAAGATGAATATAATTTGTGAATTGGATTTTTCAACCCAAGTAATATATTGTTACAAATCGACAAATTTTGATGAAAACATTCATTGATGAAAAACCATATAAGTGGATCCCAGTTTTCCAAAACTCTGTCTACAGCTGCTTGTAGATATAGTCAACGGGTCTGGGCGGGATGTAGGAGCTTGTGAGGTTTTAAATGACAAAATATCTGGCATTCATTGAATTGGTCAATTCGTTTTGAACTATTGGAAAAGTAATCCCTATCCCTATCCTAATCCCTAAGTAATCCCTAATGAAATCCTCTATTTGCCTGGGCAATTTTCCAGCAGCAGCTGACGCACACAAATGAACAGAATGACAAACACACCCCAATGTGTATATATTCGGCAATATTTCTTTAAATCGGGCCTGGACCCCTATTCTATTTCCCTTCATTACCGCTGCATTATCTGCGGCAAAACCAACAAGGTTTTCGATAGGTATTCCGAGTTTGTTGAAATTATCAATTATTGCTGAAAATATTGACTGCGCAGTGGAATGATTTAGTTTTAGCAAACCAAAAAATGAATCATTTACCTTTTTATTATAATCATCATAGAATCTTATCACCATTGCTAGAGATTTTTCAGTTCTTATATCTGTAGTTTCGTCAATGAGCAATGAAAACTTGTTTTTCTTCAATATATTTGATAGATATTTGAACTTTTCAAGATTTATGCACATTAGTTAATAATGTAGCTTTGGTGCGACTGCAGTTGATATTTTTGGCAATATCTGAGTCAGGCATATACTTCTTATGAACTAAGGTAAGTGATCTGCTAATAAAGAAGGTAAGTTGTGTTCATGCAAAAATGCACAAATTTTCAACTCTGCTCTCTTTACTTGTTGGTGTTTTTTTAAAACTGCTTCACTTTCTAAGACGTTGACTATTTTTGGTGTATTTCTCAGCTTCGAACAGTTTTTTTATATGGGATGCTGCCTCTACATGTCTTTTACTGTCATAGATTTTGAATCCTAAATGTTTGTTGCAAGGATAGCACAATAATTTATTATTATCAAACCTCTGTAATGAAGTGTTTTCTCACCAGCTTCATTACTAGGCTTCGGTGTACGAGCCTCATATGAGAAATGAGGTTAAGGCCATTTTAGAGTCACCCTGTATACCTGATTGACAAATTAATGAATCAAGGAGCTCCTTTGGCTAGTATTTTGAGCCACCCAGAGAGCCCTACCCCAGACTAACCTTGTTTAGCCCCGTTGCACCCGGCTGAGGGTAATCAACTTCATGACACCACTGCCTCCGTTCTGAAAGCACTACCAGGCTAATGATTTCACACATATCATGTTCAGACTCTTGATATTAGTATTGGTAGGATTTGATTGCATAATGACCGTCCAGAGCCCTGGGAAATAAGAAGTCCAGTATGCTATCCGTTTACTTGCTTTATTCATCTTGCAATGATTTTTGCATCCGGAAATCCTGATCAACCCAGAGACTAAGACTTCTTATTGCCTATAGAGAGTGTATTTATGATTTTGGAAAGAGTTAGAATGGTTTTCATACCTGGAAAGACCTTTCAGGGCCATGTGATATTGTTTAGGTCATACCTTTGTTATCCTTCGTAATTTTGCAATCAAATTCGCTCAGTAGCACAAACATGGAATTCCAAGCACTTTGATACTACCAGTTTTGAGGAAAAATGATTTCCACCGCAAGTTTCCAGACCCAAGGTCAAGTAGTGTTCACTTTTTCCTTGAGAAAACAAATCATGGTCAGCTCGAGGCCAGACCAGCCCGACCAATCAGAATCCCGACCTCGCTTTGTTTTTTGCCAAACCTGAAAAGAGTATAAGTAGCAAAATCGAGAGGCCCGATGGATAGACAGAGAGATAGATAGATAGACAGATAGTTGGAGATAGACATTTGGCAGTGATTATTCTGATTCAGTCCGATTCTTACCGTTTGATTCAGTTCGTATAACCGTTATAAAAAGTGATCGAGGTGCTCGAAGTTTTTCCTGTATTTACATCCCGTTTTTGTGTTACACAAAGTTGAAAAAGTGAGCCAGAGCTTCTTCTGCCGACGATATTCACTCGTGAAGAATATTTCCAGTCAAGTGTGAGTTAACTGCATTTTGATTTCACTGCATTTTCTCATCTTTCTATCAAACTGCAGATTAACTTCAGAGATCAAATAATTTTCCAGTAAAAACCCAGTTGTTGTGACATTTGTCGTGACGTTTGACAGCGGCCAGTTAATAGGGAACTGCACCAGTAGATATATGTGGTTAGGATAATCTACCCTGAGATTATTTGATTTTTGCTATCTTGTGACTGACACCTGTCGACATATTCTGTCATCCGAATTTCCTCGTGGTCGTATTTTCTTGGTTATGATAATAATCATTGTGAGAGATAGATTCGATCTGTTTATTGTTTCCAGTGAATAAACCTGTTTAAGTGTGAATTTCAGTTCTGATTATTTGTTCTGAGTGATATACCAAACACCCGCAGCAACCCGTATACCAGGGTGAAACCAAGTGGGTGAACTTAAAGCCCTCACCCCCTTGTGATCTTTTCATAGTCCAGAAGGCCTTCGACCCCTGGCATACCGTCGCTTCGACTGTGTTGCTACCTAGGCCTCCCAACAAATCCTGGTTGGGAGAAAGTGGAGTTCACCACTATAATCCAACTGGCGCTCGAGGCAACCCCGGTCTATCCTAGATATAGACATACCCCGTTGAGCACCACTCTAGTAACACTCCCCCTAGAAGGGGGAGACGTTACACCTCAACCAGGGGTAAATCTGTAGCCACTTCTCTTGAAATTTATGCTTGTAAATATTGAGTTTCTTTTTCTGAACCACAGGCTGAACAGATTCCACCTTGTCTTCTGTATCGTCTTCTTCATTTCCACTTTTGTCAAATATCATGCTTCCATTATCTTCCATCTCTACCTCTGAAGATACATTCTGGAGTTCCGCTTCAGCCTCAGAGTCAGTCTCAGTAACCACAAATAATGTACTCTTACTCATACTATGACTACTACTACTACTACTACTAGGAGTACTTGGTGCAGCAACTGCAGCTCCAAGATTTGATTTTAGCTTTCTATTTTTACTGCAACAGCTAAAAAAATATCATTCATATAAACAAGGAACCAGAAATTTCAAGATTATTTCTCACTCTGATAGGGAGCCGGAGTCATTCAAATCAAATTTACTACTAGATCCTCCACTTATTCCAGCATCATAATTGGGGGTCAGGTTCTTCAGGTTTTTAATGACATATCTAACAAATATTTTCAACATGAATAAAATTTAACAAACCAGGAATTTGAAGTCAATTTCTTACTTATCCATGATTAATCAAAATCATAACTTGAGAATGAATGAACTTTTTCGACTTTTTCTAATCAAATCGCCAACGGTAGTCAACATTGTCACTTGTCACACTGCTACAAATCAACATTCAACATAAAACTGCATAAAACAATAAACAATGTTATGAATTGACATTGACATCATTATTGACATATTGAAATGTCAAACTTTTCTTCTTCTTCATTCTCTAATTAACCCACATGTCGTGAAGGATAAGGAAGGCTGTGACTATGTGACCGTGACCGGTTCCGATAGTGGCCCCAAACGCTAATGCACGTTCAGATTAGAGCTACTAAAAGAACATTGAAAAAAATATAATGTATAAAATATCAAATGGAAAAATGGGCCAAATTCGAGAAAGGGTGGCCAAAGGGCCAATTGATCACAAAAAGGGCCAGATCTGGCCATATTGGGCCAGCTGTGGCAACACTGGCCCTGAGTCGATTCACTCTCGCTTGATAGCCTTTTGTGCTTTTTCCGAACCAGGGCCGAGCCCTCTCTTTGATCTGAAGCTTTGGGTTGAACGAATTTGATCGTGATGCGATACCATTGTATCATTGAGGCTATCAAAAAACTTGTAGTTTATAGGTCGATAGGACTTGTAGTATAGAGGTCGATGGTGAGATTTGTAGCTATGTTGTTTGTGATTTGTTAGTGGTTGTGCCTGTCAATGTCGAGGATTGTGGGATGTGTGGGATTGGGATGTGCTTAAGTTGTTGGCGTTCCAAGAGACAATTTCATTGAATCATTGCGTGGCTGAATTCATGTTAGCGCCTATAAAGGATGCTAAGTCTCTCGGGTCGTTTTGGGTCGGTTGTGTCGTGTTTTTTTGTGTTACTCTGGCATAACTTCTGTTGGCGGATGTGGGGGTGGGAGTTGGGGGCTGTCTTCTCGTGGGGAACTTTTCGCAGCCTCGGTAGCTGGCGACATGTGGGCCGCCGCAGTTTGCACACTTGAATTTGTCGGTTGTTACGCGATCACACTGGGCTGTAAGGTGGTCTTTGCCGCATTTTACGCACTTTGGGCTTGCGTGGCACCTAGACTGTGCGTGTCCAAACTTTTGGCATCGGTGGCATTGGCCGATTTCGGTCTTAGCCCGCTGTGGTTCTACTTTAATAGAGAGTCCGACAATGTTCGTGATCGAGAAGATTTCTTTGTTTTTCTCGCTCTGAGGGAGGAGAATGAGGACCATAGGCATTGGGGTACCGTCGCGTCTTTTCAGTCTGTGTATTGGAGACACCTGTTAACCTCTTTCCGCGAGCTCATCAGAGACGTCGATAAGGTCAACGTGTTCAGAGAATATTACTCTAAGAGCTTTTTCATCGGGAAGTTGGAATGTGAAAAATTCAGTCTATTAGTTTCGAGTAACTTGGTCAGTGCTCTGAAGGAGTCTGGAGTGTCGCAAAATATTTTGATACCGTCGGGGGTGTTTGTCGCTTTGTTATATTGAATCTTTTTGGAGATAAGCTCCCTATTCAGTTGAACCCAAAGCTTCTTGTCTTTTAGAATAATTGGAGGAACTCGGCTTACCCCAGTTTGGTTCCTCGGAGACTGCGTTTGACGTCTTACGTACTGTCCATCGGGTTGTTTTGCAGGTGTCGGCGGTTGTTGTTTGGCGGCTGGCGGTGTTTGTTGTCTGGTAGGCGGCGGATTTTGATTGGATTGTTGGCTATTTCTTGGCTTCTTTGGTTTTGTCGATTGGGTAGTTGGTTGGTCAGTTTCCGGGTTTGAGTCGGTTGGCCTTTTCTTAGTTATCGAAATCCTACTGGATTTCGAGTTTATGGAGCTATCGCTGGAATAATCTGCTTCCATAATCTCGTCGTCTTCGGTTAAGCAGTCGAATCGGTTTTTGCTCAGGATTTGTGGCATAGCCGGGATTAAATCGTCTTTGGATTTCAAAGGACTGAGGTGTCTTTTGTCGAATACTGTGGCTGATCTCAAAGCCACTGAATTTGACGGGTCTAAGTGGTTGAGCCTTTCGATAATCTGCTGAAGCAGATTCTTAAGGTCATCTACATCGGTGATGTCAGCTGGGAGGTTGGTGCCTCCCATCTTTTTGAGCGTGTCGCTCAAAGCGACAGAGCTTTTTGGTCTAAGCCAATCTGCTCTCTCGTCGTGCTCTGGAATCGGATATGCACCCAACGTCGTTTGTAATCGTGAAAAAACACTCGCTGTGGCTCGGAAATCAAACTCACTCACTGTTCTGTTGTTGTTTGATTCACTCTCGCGCCTCCGAGGCTGGGTCCCCTCTCCCTGCCTTCTGCTCGGATCGGTTCGGTTCCTCTCGTGTTCACACAACGGAATAGAATGCGCACATAGACATCGCGTTGTATGACTGTTCCGTTGCAAGATCTTGATAAACGTATTTACTATGTGTCCCAAATAATAATCAAGGTGTCCCAAATATCGTTATATTTGAAATAAAAATGAAATGATTTTGGTAACTTCGTTACACCAGTTATCTATTCCGCACTCCTCCGACCACTCAAGAAAATAACACGCTCGAGTTGTAACGTATTATTTGCCATACATCAGCTATCGCGCGATATGCTTTTTGGTACCCCCGTATCATCAACTCGGACTTGATTGTAAAGTATATGGTATGTACAGGGTGTAACATAAGTACGTCAAAATATTCAAGTGACTTATTCCTGAGACAATTTCGAGAAGAAAAATCTGTCTATCTATAAAGTGTCCGGAAATGCTTCGTTTCTGAGATACAGGGTGTTGAAATTTAAATTTTTGTTCGCTTTTTGAATATAACTTCTGCGGACAATAAGGTATTTGGACCCGGGCCAGTTGTGGGTAGTTTATTTTAACGAGACCTACCACATACTTAGTTTTTGTAATTTCTCAGCATCTTCACTTAGCGCCCTAGGAGCAAAGTAATAGATAGATAGATATATACTTTATTGTCCAAGAATATTCTTATTGACAAAGTAAGTTATAAAATATAAATATAAATTTGGCCATATAATATTGAATATAAAACAGATAGGTGTAAATACAATATATACAGTCAAAATAAAGAATGAAAGACAGGAAATATTAACAATAATAACAAAAAAAGAAACATAATATCTTTGCATAATATAAATGCAATTGAATCACAATATATATATACATATATATATATATATATATATATATATATATATACATATATATACATATATATATATATATATATATATATATATATATATCTCAGCATCTCAGCAAGCATAAAACAACATATTAATCTACATACAAGTGCACTGAAGAAACTAATAATAATAATAATAATAGTATGCTTTCTCAAGAAGCAGATTTTTAACCGATTTTCGGAAAATTTCATGATCCAATATAATCTTGGTTAGCTGTGGTAGGTTATTGAATATTTTCTTAAATAATAATAATAATAACAATTCCTTAATAATAATATGCATCGATATAGAAAATTGTAAACATCTCGAAAACGACCACCTCCAGGGTTGTGGAGGAAGTGTACCTTTTTTACTTGGAGAAGGTGTGGGAATGAGGTTCATTCATGAAAAGTTCCGAAAGTTCACTGTCGAAAATGTAAGGGCAATTTGAAATAAATAATGAAAGCGTACGCAGATCCCCCTGTAGATGTTACATGAAAATTAATACGAAATTATGATTTCCCACGTCAAAAAGACCCCGAGTCTGTGATAACATAATCAGGACCGTATTTGATATAGATAAGATGGCGATAGTTCAACAAATACGAATCGTCGGAGGAAAAAATCGATATCATCACGTTGAATCATATGAGAAGTTGATGCATCAATAATTCACTTATTTCGATATAACTGAAAAAATATAAATAATTTTGAGAATTTTCGAAGACTGTTGGGATGGCCCTTCGTATGCGCAACATTTTTTCCATTCAACACGTTGAGTGCCAGATGAGACCAACGTTGGTCTCATCCATAACTGGGCATCAATTGCTTCGTGAGACCAATGTGGACTCATATGCATCGCCGCTACATTTCGTTGTATGAAGCAGCATTGGTATCATTGTATGCATTTGAATCAATGTGATGAGATGTGTAAGAGGCATGGCCTGTAGGTCCAATTGCTATATTTGGCGTCGATATGCGAGACCGATGTGGCACCCAACAGCAATCTGATTTATTTTTTTTTTGTTTCAAACTAGAAACATAATCTTCTGGTTTTCTCATTACTAATTTATTTATTTATCACAAAGAAGTAAAACTTCATGATTATAAAACTCTCTCTCTATATATATATATATATATATAATACTCTACATGAAAACTTGAAATGAAGGTAACAAATTTTTCGTTAATTTATATATTTTTTGCATTATGCGCTACAAAAAAACAAGATAGGCAGTAATGTTTTTCGCAATTAGAGCACTTCCATGAACTTTAGGGAGTTTTTCTTGGGGCTTCCTTCGATCCAGATTGTTCATATCAAATAACACACTGTCTTCTGTTAGCTCGACCAAAATCATCCAGTATATGTGAGGCTTCCTCGGACTCTACATTATTTGGGATGAAAACTTCATTTTGTCTCAATAGTCCTTTCACAACTTCTTCCCTGAATTTAGTAATTGACAGACATATTCTCATTAGCTATCTTCTGATGAGCGACATAAGCATTTACAATACACGTTCCTGTACCACTTCAAGCTTTGCCTCAGAGATGTATTATAGGCTTTCACTTGGTCGGATAGATTAAATGTCTTACATTTATTATAATCCATAATAATTTTTGGCTTCAAAATGTATTGTCCTCTTTTCTGCACTCCAACCATCTCATCCGTGTGCTTAGTACTTAGACACAGAACATCGCGCTTATCGTGCCATTTGTGTACCACAATTCCTCCCTTACATTCAGCAGCAACTGTTTCGTCTCTTTTGAGTTTTTTCTGAACAACGTCTTTCGGGTTGAATTTTCGGTTTACACGCAATGTTCCCACGAGATGGGTATTCTGCTTCAATAACTCAGTTGCTAAACTGCAAGAAGTGTACCAATTATCAGTGTAAAGCATGCGTCCTTTACCTGAGAGGTTCCCAATTAGATCCATGACCAATTTGGATGGAACTGGCATTTGCTCGTCTTTGAATTTTCCACCATATACACTAAAGTTGTAGGTATAACCCTTCTCAAGGCATAACTTGAACAACTTGATGCCGAACTTGTGGCGTTTATTTTTTATGTACTGTAAAAACTTCAGTCGTCCTCGAAACGGAACTGAAGTTTCGTCGATACATACGTTTTCAGGAGGTAAAATCAGGTTTTGAAATAAATTTTTTTAGTAGTGGCTTCAGTTTTTGCAACCTGTCGTTCGACAAAATTCCATTATCAAAGAAATGGTGCATCTTGAGTATAAGTTGGAACCTGTTGCGAGACATAACTTTGCAGATATAATTAGTATATATTTCGTCTCGGGACCAGTAGTTCTGCACTTGAGGAAGAGGACATAAACCCATCCAAAGGATAATTCCGAAGAATTTTTCCATCTCATCGGAATCAGTTTGTTTCCAAGACTTCACGCGAGCATTACGATGAACGGTTTTCTCAATGCATTGGTTAGCATAGCGATTTGTTTCAGTCACCTAAAAGTAGGAAAATAATCAAAAAAGCCAAGAAGAAGTATTTTTACCTCTTTACCATTAGGTTTATGATATCGTCGTTTACAAACAATTTGTGAAAATCATATGGAGTTTTATTGTACATTGTTTCATACAATTCCGCTGTAAATCCAGTATCATTTTCGGTTTCCAAAAAAACAAATTTCTTCAGGTAACTGCCAGTCACTGGTTCCCATAAATATGTACCATTAGTTACTTGTTGATCCTCTTCTTCGTCACCAGATGAAGAAACCTGCATTTGTCGAATAACATCTTCGATAGTATCTGATATATTATGTTGTGGTTTACTGACTGATTTGGTAATCTCACTAGACGTCGATGCTCCTAAGTTCAATTGGTGTGAATTGGCAGAGCGTTTTGAGCCACTTATTTTTGTCAAAATTTTCTTTTTCTTGCGGGGTTGATATTCTATTGAATCAGAGTCAGACTCGTTATCTGATTCGGGTTCAAATTCATCTGACGTTCCGTCGGGTTCAAAATCGTACATATACTCTTCATCTAAAAAACATTCTTTCAATAACTTTTGTAAATTTCGCTGTTCTTCCTCGTAACGAGACATGTTCACGTGCCGAAAGTGCAAAAATAACTGAATTGATATTGTAAACAAAGTGCGAGCGACCACATCTGCCTGTACTCACATGTCGAGACCTGTGAAAACATGAAATCGTCATGGTGACACATTGGTCTCATATAGTCCGAGGGCGAAAATTGCAACTCAGTGTGGCTGAACTCTATTTCAATGTTATCAAGTTATCAATATTTCAGGAATTACCAGTCAGAGGATACACGCACTAAAACACGAAGCAAACAGTAAGAAATTCAAAACTGAACTGAATTCAGTTGTATTAACGAAAAACATGTGGACTTGATCTCTTGTTTCATAACTTGAGATTGGACATTTTTTGGGCGCGAAATCACGTATTTTTGAATATTCTCATCCAATAGCAATCCTTGGGGGTGTGTATTACTTCTTTACTTCTCCTTTGACTTGGTTTCCCACTTAATGAGATGAAGACATTTGAGCCTTCTTAGAAATCGTAAATCTGACTACTATTCCCAGCCTTCTACATTAAATAAACTAAGATATCATGCCCTAAGGCAGTAAAATGAACTCTTGAAATGTTTATGATGGGTGCTTAACATCGATACAAGATGAAATATCTAAACTAGTAAATATAGCCATTCCCTTGACAAATAAATCTTGAAGTATTTCCTGGTGGCCCATGGGAAGGTCAGCCTTATATATTACAACATATGGTAGTATATTCTCTCTTTGAGTAGGAGAAAGACCTTCCTAGAAACCTACTCTGTATATATCTATCATGAAATCTTATATCTACGGAACGAATTTAAAATAAACATATTCTGGAGTATCAATTGAAACTTGTCATTTGTTTTAAGATTTAATAGAGGGATCCAAAAAGGTTCTAACCGGGGAGAATATTTATGACTCGGTTTCCCTAACGAGGGGTCCGAGTCAAGTGTCTGGTGAAGATTTCTATAAACTATTATGGAATAATACCCTTTTTGTCGGATTGAGTTTTGTACCCAATCTGCATTGTGCAAATAATGGAATAATGAATAAGGAAATAATGAGTTGTCCCCTTTCAATGGAAGCTATAGTGAAGTTGAATGTTAGGATGCGAAACAGGATACTTTGATTGAGAAAGAATTATTTGGAATATGGAATAGAGTATTCCGCTTCCTTACACCGAGGTCTTCACCTTCGTCTTCACGGAATATACCTATACCCTATATATATATATATATATATATATATATATATAGGGTATATATATATATATATATATATATATATATATATATATATATATATATATATATATATATATCCTTTTTGTCGGATTGAGTTTTGTACCCAATCTGCATTGTGCAAATAATGGAATAATGAATAAGGAAATAATGAGTTGTCCCCTTTCAATGGAAGCTATAGTGAAGTTGAATGTTAGGATGCGAAACAGGATACTTTGATATATATATATATATATATATATATATATATATCTCAAAATGAAATGAATAATAATGGAAACAAACAAGAATCAAAAACAATGTTCATGTAGGTGTACATATAACAGAAAAATCAAATATGTCGATGGAGATGTCGAAAAATGATGATTGGCAGAGTCTCCAACTTTGGCAACTTGCGTTGTCTTGGCAACTGGGGCTCATCGATATCATATTTTTCAATCATTTCCATTGATATTGATTGTTGCCATAACAAGTTGAATTTTGTATTATTTTCTCGAGAGGTGGTGAATATTTCAATCAAACATTTGACTTTCCTCATTGAATCATTGATTGACATATTTATTTTTTGAAGACTACCGTTAACAGTCTCAACTCTGTCAAGTATATAAACATATTCAGTAAAAATACAAACTCGAAAGTCCGCAGTTTAACCAAAAAACCATTAGCTTTCGCTCCAGCATCAGAGTTTTCATTACTCGCTCCCGCCATAAATTTCAAAAGAGATTCATAGTTTGTCAAAATGCTTTTCAGCGAAATAACTCTCATGCACCACCTAGTAGGTCAAAATGACCTCAAAGTAGCAGATTTGGATTCAAAATTTGTTTGTATATCTTTGAAAATCTCCAACCTCTTTGGTGAATTTTTTACAAAATACAGCATATCTCTTGCTAATACCAAAAAGTCTCTCACTTTGGGAATTTTCGTGAAGGAATCCTGAAACACTGAATTGAGAGTATGTGCTAAGCAATGAGCATATAGTGCTCGTGGTTCATCCATGGTGATCCTTTTTTGGAGGCCTGTAAGACATCTACTCACATTTGCAGCCCCATCATAGCATTGTCCTCTGCATTTGTTGATATCAATCTGATATCGTATCAGTATGTCATTAACAATTTTATATAATGTTGCAGCAACAGTGAATTCATTGAGCCCGAAAAAATATTCATGTATCTCCATTTTATCGTCTACTCTTCTGAAGCAGATTGAGTAGTTGTATAAAGTTGGACAAATCGTCGGTATGTCCCCTGAGAGCGAGGCCTTGACAAGTAAGAAATCTTATACTTGTTATAATTTTTTTCAATGAAATTGTGGCAAAACATTCACGTTTTTATCACTTGACGAGCGGGCTTCGATGGAATGCTTGTGTAATTCTGATGCCTCATGTAATTTGAATCTGTCAATCGCCTTTTTCCAGTTGTTAAACCCATCTCGAACGAACGCATCATGTCTGATAGCATGAGTCCCAGAATACTCTAGAAACGCCCTCTCTATAATCTAACCATTTATATTCGTTTTTCCAGATATTTCTAAATCTTCGTTTTTTCTTTTCATCTACCACAACATCAGTTGTTTTACTAACATCAACATCCTTTACACTACCTCTTTGAGGTTGGGCAGAATTTTGAAAGTGAGCCGAGCTTTGAGATTGGGATGGTGGTGATAGTGGAACGGCACATCCACTCATTCTGTTAGGACTATTGTTTTCAGTGTTTTCACGGTTGACAGCTTCAGACTTTTCATCAGTTTGTTCAGTCTTTTTTTGCGAATAACAAATGTGTCCATAGTAGGTAGGTAATAAGCATCTGGAATTGCAAAGTCATTCATTATTCAGTATCTAAAATTAATTACCTATAGTCCTGTACTCCTGTACTCTGAATTTTAGTATAAATACACGAATATGTAAGCGTAAGCTGGTATGC
Organism: Gastrophysa polygoni; assembly: GCA_963576655.1. Lineage (NCBI taxonomy): Eukaryota > Metazoa > Arthropoda > Insecta > Coleoptera > Chrysomelidae > Gastrophysa > Gastrophysa polygoni. Next base: position 2,981,086 of record OY755092.1, read on the forward strand.
TCGTATTGCTCATACACAAATTCCACAACTACTGCAACACCGCCTTTGAATCTTGACCTGTAATATTTGTCAGGAGACTAAGCAAGAAGCAAGTAATGCAGGGACTGCTGTATAAATTTGTCACGGGATTTCACACAGCTAGAATGCAATGATGCCAGATTTTTTCTTCAATCTAGGGATTTGAAAGATTTATTCAATTGAAAAAATATTCTTTGTAGAATTTCAGAGTAGTGTAATATAGAATTCTCAAGGGGGGCGTTGCCCCCCTCAATAGGAACCGGCGCCTCAGTACCTACCTAGTTACAGTTTTTGTATTCGAGAAGTAAACCAAAATTTTATTCTTCTGTTTTTACACGTTACATGATAAAATAACAACAAACATCTCGGCAATAACCTTGTACAATCATTATCGTTTTCATTTCATTTCTATAATCGACAGGTGAATTTCTGATGTTCGAAGTATAAATGATTTACATTGGTACTTACTTGACTGTCAATCAATATTCTGCATATAACTATTATTACACTACAATGAACACTGAACTGAACAAAACTAAAATATTGATCCTCTAATGAGTTCAAAAATAAAGATTGATGAAATATAAAACACGGTTGTCGACTACAGCATGATCCTGATACACCCCTGTACCCTCTAGCCGGCTTCAGAATAGAGCAAAAGGTGTCGACTTGGAACGAACGATTCCGGCCGAAACCTACAAGGCTGAACCAGGGAACCACCGGAACTCATGAATTCGCGCGGTGTTCTGAATTTGAATCGGAAACGGGGTGTTCTTTGACTCGATGTCATTCTTGTCCTTCTAATGATAATTGTAGACGACATTTGAATCAACTATCTGGTAGGAGTCTATCATGTCACAAAATGAAGTAGAGCTGCAGAAGAACAGTAAAACTCTAAGTCATCTCTACGACTTTGATTTTAATAAAATTCTTGGGGGAACATGTTTTGAACTCACATGAGTTCATCTTCAGTCGTGAAATGTTCGAATTCACCCACGTCACTCAAAAAAGCGTGGCGTTGCCACGTTAAAAACGTTATACCTAAATTGCAAACTTCTTCTTAGGGAGGTCCACTACAGCTAATTGCAGGAATCAATAACGAACTTATCTGGCTATCGGTAGACAATATCACATTCTTTAATGTAAAACTTTCATCCTTTCTATAAAAAACCCTCTGATATTATAAATATGATATAATATTTCAATTTTCCATATTTTTCTATGAGGTGTAATTTCGATCGGATTCCTAGCAAATTTCGTTATGCCATATTATGAATAAACCACTTATTATGAGTACTGACGAATGGAACTAATATGGTTCCATAAGAAACGAATGTTTTTTGCCACAAAAACCATTTTGATGAATTCATGTTAGATCATGGAATTATAACTTTTTGGCACACTTAGATCATTGATGTTTAAAATTTATTTTTATTTCTTTTATTTATTCATTCAACGGGAATACACCCCCAAAATTCGTAAAATACAATACTTATGTGATATTTACAGAAAAAGTACTAAATCTAGAACTACTACACAAATAACAATTTTCATTCAAAATACAAAGTTTGTTATAATTACTCAAAATGGATACCTTTATGAATAAATGGAAATATGTTTTATGATAATCCTACAATCCAGATGGAATATTGTTGACCAATGATTTCTTGAAGTTATTGAAGGATGGGTTGAAAAAATCCACATTTGTATTTTTGCATTCCTCATTACACGTGTCAACGGACTGTTTTGCCCATAATTCCATTGATGGAATTGTACGTGAAATGTAGAAATTGATCTTGTTCCGAAATGCTTCACTTTCAGACCAATATTGTGCAGGAGATCAGGGCAGGAAATTTCACCTGATAGCAACTTGTACAAAAAACAAAAGTCCGCTCGTATTCTCCTATTTTCAAGTGTTTCAATATTCAGCTTGGAGCATGAATTTGCGTAGTCCACATGGTAGTTCACTATGGGAATATAAGAAATTGGCGCAGTCGGTAGGATTCCTTCACATCCACGGAACACGGACAGCCTAACCGAGGGTGTTGGATCCTAATCCTTCAAAGGAGGAAACCTACACTTGGACACAGCATCAAGAACATCCGAAGAACATGCTAACTTCGCTTGTGAAGCCGGATTTCATCCTCCGAATGAAAACGATCTTCTGGTAAGGGCTCAAACGAATCACCTCATTATTTCGAATATTTTTTTCAATAATTTTATCAGTTCTATTGTCAAATTATTCCCGAATCAGTCATACAGAATCACCTCCTCCAACTCCACCTACTCCAGCAATTAACGAAATCGAACCATACAGACTAAACGAAATTTTCTGTATAATACCAGAATATGACGGAGATCGAATATTCTTAACAACCTTCATAAATGCGTGTAATACTGCTTACCGCATGTCAGTACGAGATCAAAAGATACTCACAATTCTCCATATAAAAAATAAACTGAAAGGCAAAAAGCAGCCGAATTAATCAGTTCAAGAAATCCTCAAACCTGGGAAGAAATAAGATCACTTTCAATTCAATACTTTGGTGACAGTCGTGATTTAGCTTCTTTGATACAAGATCTCCAACGTATCCATCAGCTACCTGGAGAATCACCTCTAGTCTTCGTTGATAGACTACAGACTACATAATGCAAAAATGCATGCATCTGTTCAAAAACAATTGCTCACATCAGAAGAAAAACAATCACAGTCAAAATTGATAGAATAAATGTCATTGAATACTTTATTAACAGGAATCGATCCAGACAGATACAACACTCACCAAATCATTCACCTCTCTAGATCATCGTAGAAAGGTCGGCGATCTATGCCTTTTTTATAGCTTCTTTCACGGTCGGTGCCCAACGGAAATATCATCTATTATGCCACCACGCGCGATTCCTAGTAGACAAACCAGACGTACTCAAGCTGGTCACACCTACACTGTCAGGCTCGAGACCTGTCGAACATCGCTATACCAAGCATCATTCATCAATAGAACGGCAAAGTTGTGGTATTCTTTGCCTAGTGAAGTATTTCCTGATGCTCACAACCTGCAAACTTTCAAGAAAAAGTCAAACACCTTCCTTCTCTCCCAAAATTCCACCGCTGGCTAACACGATGTTCCTTGAACATTATAGGTTTCCCTTTCGTGTTGTCCACACATGAAAAAAAAGACATAGGACGCATATTGTTTGTGCTGGAAATCCTCCAGATTTATTCACAGCAACTCTGAGAGTCAAACGTGAACTGCAATTAAGTTACTTCCAATCACAAAAATTTCCAAATTCGAAAATTGGTCAAAATTCAATCCCAAATCAAAATCGCAAAATGATGCCTCCACAAAAATTGTGTAATAACTGTAATTACTTCTAAGAACAGCCAGGAACTTCTCGAACCCTACTTGCTCTTCAACACGGTCTCCAGTAATTGCCTCTGTTGAATTCCTCACATAATTTTCAATAAGAGTCGTTATCTCATCCAGAGAAGCTATTCTTGATACCCATTCCCTGTATCTAGCTGAATATTCTCTCCCATCAGCCTTTATCAGAAGTTTTTCACTGACCCAAGCCAAGCTCTTAAAATTGGTAGATTTAGCTTCCTCTTGCCTTCCCGAAACCCGTTGTACTTGTTGTCCTTCACTATCTCTACAGCAGCAGTAGTATAGCAAGCGGGGTTTTGGATCGTAGGTACCCCCTACTTTCCGCTAGGTGGCGCTACAAATTGAAGTCCATCCAGTTCTCGAGCTCTCGTTGGTAATAGGGGGGTCCCGCAGGTGTGACGTCACTTCTTGCAGAAGAAGAAATCTTAAGAAATATCGTCAATGACCAGAAGGGGGAGGGGGAGGGGGGAGGGGGAGGAAGAGGAAGCCCTACTCTGTATAATGAAAGAGTAAGAAATTGAAATAGAAAAAAAAAAATCGTCCATCTTGGGGATTTGAACACGGGACGGCTGGTTCGTGAAGCAAACACTACACGAATTGAGCCACAATCGTTGTTGTGAGATTGGTTGTTGTTGAATGTTTGCATCGGACTCGTTTCGTAACCCCTAAATCAAAAAAAAAAATTCACCTGCCACGTCTATGATGATGATGATGGACGTTGGTGTGTTATTCCGATTGCGGCGGCGGCGGCGGCCCCTGGAATCAGAATCAAAGAGTCTGACTAGCCGAGCCGAGCCTCGACAATATTTCATTTGAGGAATGATGGAGAGAGAGAGAGAAACTTGTAAAGAAAAATTCAGTGTGTAGACTTTTTATTCATTATTAAAATATGCACATTTCACGATATATAATTGATAATTCAAATGTGAACAAAACATTGGAATTCTTGATGTGAAAGTTTCACAAAGAGGTCTTTGAATTGCTCAAATAGGTCTGACAGCTGTTTGTTTCAAACACGGTATTCATGAACGCATGAATAGGTAGAGAGAAATTAAATTTGCAACAAACTTAAATAACATCGTAGGATATTGCGAAAATAATCACTGAATTTCATGGCATCCAGCATGGCAATTCTATCAGACGCTGACACCGCAAATTCCGCATTCCCATTGACACATGATGATGATGATTATGATCAATCTAGAGAGAATATAATAATGATTGATTCTCTATTCTATGATAGAACTATAAATTATGATGAAATAAAAAATCTCAATGTTTTCATATGATTTATTCATTGCTCATAATACAAAATTCTTCTATTCTTGTCCCCCATGGTCAAACACAATGTTTATCCATGAAGGGACAGAATTCACACTTTTGACGACGTGAATAAAATTCCTCCTTGTCCTTTTTTGTCCCCCACGGGCAAACACAAAGGTCACTCCCTGGAGGACAAAATGAACAAATTTCTTCGTATTCATCATCAGTATCATAATCATCATCCTCCTCCTCATCATAAATTGACTGCTGATGTTCTTTTTTTTCTTTTTCTTGCTGTTGTTGTTCCTCCTGTTGTTGTTGATGATGATTATCATTCTGACGATTAATATCCTCCTGACGGTCCTCTTCTTTTTTTGTATCATGGCCTTTGTTCTTTTGATTGATCATGTTTTGTTCCATTTTCTGTGGAAAAAATAATCGAATTCAATCTAATATCGAGCTTTTTCTATCATTGTCATGAAACGGTGTGATTTCTCCTGAACATCTCAACCTCGTAAAAAGCTGCTGAAGTATTTCATAATGACTAATAAGCAGACAAAAACTTATTCAAAAACAAAAATATATCTACTCTGAATTGATTTTAAATATGGGACCCTGCTATCGAATGACTTAGAGATATCTCGAAAAATTGTTGAAATATATGTTGAATAATTGGAGAATAATTTATAAACAACGCGTATTGTTACCAAAGGAATGATTTTCAGCGAAAAATGAAAAAAAAATTCTCACTGTTATTGGTCAGCTGATGTGGTTCACACACACACAAAGGTTGATTATTGCTCGATGTCTTCGAGGTGTAGCAGGAATAATGATTTTTGGTGATGGTGATTCGGTTATATAGCACGCATGAGAAAATATCGAAATTTGGTAATCGCAGAAAAATAGATAAATATTTGTTCACTTCAAAAATATTGTTGAAAACAAAAATTGAGGTTTTTCTTTAAAGGTAAAAATATTTTTCGTGAAATTCCACCTCTTATTCCTCTCTCAATGAATAAGGCCATGTCAGGATCTGTTAACAATTCCAATTCGACATTTGTCACCTTCAACATTGCGTCAAAAGCCAAACCAGGTGTTGTATAATAATGCAATGCATCCAATTCATAAGTTTTCAAACACATCATTCTAAAATTCTCGAAAATATCAACAAGCAGCATTACGTCCGTTTTCAAATATAGTTCAGCATATTCTTTCAGATTATTGATATTGAATACCCTCCACACAGTTTGAGCATGATTATAATCATCATCTGAAATATCTTTATTATTGATCAAGCTATAAAATTCATTTTGTGTAGGTAAACATGTTTCATTCAATTTTTCCCAAGTACTCAGATAATCGTATGGAAAAACACCTTTTTTCGTAACCAGTCTGAATTTATAATCGTCAGGATTATATTTCCTGGTAACGATTTTTTGCTTATCATCAAGATAAGAGGATAAATTATCCAAACTACTCGACATAAATCTGAATGAATCCAAAAATCTCAACTGAATATTTGAACCTGAAACATATTTTGTGAATGAAATGTAGCGTTCTTTATTCAGAGGCAATAAACTCAAATTTCCTTCTATTCTCGTACAAAGTGATTTAATTATGAAGTGCGCATCGTAAACCTGATAAATTATGCATTACAATAGGAATGGTTTGTGATTTTCGGTATAATCTATTACAATAATTATGTGCGGCTCCTCTATATCTGCCAGTGATATGACAATGGTCTTTCACCTTATCGTTGGGAGAAGTGATCGATTTCTTACAAATGTGACAAGTATTGGTTGATAAAAAATCATTTCGGTCGTCCACAGTCATTTTTATTGGCTCTATATGTTTATATAACTGATGTATTTCTTGTGCAATTCGTTTTAGTTGATCAACAAACCAATCCATACAATCTTGACCAGTATAACATCTGAATTCCGATGCAATCCTTTCTTCATGATTTGATTTCAGATAAAAAGCAACACTGAATGGTTCATGCTTTTGATACAAATGTGTATTTCCTTTGTTATGATCATATTCCTTCAGTATACATTCGATGTCTGCATATATGACAAAGGGTACAGGTTCTCTATTTTTGAAATTTCTGAATTTCATAATGTTATTAGTCTCATCAGGCATTATAACTTTTGTATCATTTAAATTTCTGCAATCAATCAAATGTTTTTTTGTAAATTAAATTCACTCTGAAAATGATTCAAACATCTATCACATATCCATTTTTTATTTTTTACATTACCGACTTGTCGAGAAACTAACCTAGATAAATTTTTTATGTATGCGAAATGGTAGAAATGTTCATCATCATCATCATCGGAATCGATGTCCAGAAAATCGATTCTACCAGATATCATTAATAAATTCAAACGAGTAGAAAATGTATGCTTACTCAAGAGTAGTGGTGCAATCTCATGTTTCTCATCAACAACAACAAAAACATTTATAGATATTTCATTCAATAACTCGAATTTGGATATATCTTTCAACTCGATGGGAAAACCTATATTTTCATATTCAAGTACTCTACTGAAATGAGGATATGAACATTTACGACTCACATTATCCTTAGCCGGATAGAGACCACAAACAACAGACCATAAAAAGCAATATTGATCATCATTTTTGATATTGATAACACTTCTTGAATTCTTTATGAACGGTGGTAAATCCACATAGGTTGATACACCAACATTTATTGGCCTATATCTGTTCATGTTAACTTTCAAGTTCAGAATTTTCAATAATGCCCATCCGGAATCACGTTCTTGAAATTCCTCCAATTTAATCAAAATTTTGTCTACTACATTCTTATAAAACCACTCTCTCAGATCAGTGTTGACATCAATTATATCACTTTTGGTAGCGAAGTGTTTTATAGAAGTTTCACCGGTCTGAGGTTTGATGAAAATACCATAAAAAATAGTGTTCGTTTTAATCATAAATGATTGCAATTGTTTCTTCATTTGAATGTAAAAACTCTTGAAGGCTCTTTGTAGAAATAATTTGGGGTCTTTAAATTTAATATTGATTATTACACCTGTTTTGATTCTTCCATTGAAACAGGATTCCAAATCCTCCCAAATAACATGTTGTCGTTTCATTTTTTTCTTTTCATTCAATTGAACTTTGAAATTCTCTAGATAAACTTTAAGAAGACACAAATTTGATTCTATCTTGGCAAAATTTTTTCACACAATCAAATTTTGATTTTATACACTTAGTCAATAAATTAATATTTTTCTTTATACACGTAATGTATCTTCTAATTTCTTTCTTCGTTTTGACCAATCTACTAACCATTTCAATTTTCCTAACAAATTCGTCTGATAAAATATCAATTAGTTTTTTTTGTGATGAACTCATTTTAAAGTGGTGTCAAAGGTAACTGCTGAAAAAAATATTCCAATTTAGTCATCGTGTCGTCGTGTAGAGAGAGAAAATTGATGAAAAAAAAAAAGGAAAAAAAATCTTAGTAATAGTTGAAAAGAATAAATACTCACCGATATATATAGCAGCAAAGGTCGTCAGCAACAACAACAACAACAGCAGGAGCAGATCAGAGAAACAACGAGAGAGACTGATGAGAAATCCAACAAAATCGACTGTTTATATACACAAATACTGACATCAATAATCATGCACTTAGCTGGAGTTCTATTAGAAATTATGTAAAATGCATTTGCATTCATTATGCAAAAACACACCATTTGGAAATTTCCGATAGATATACAACTTTGTTGTCATCATACCGATACGCGTTAGATAATTATGCAATTATGTAATTATGCATATAACATGCATATGCACTATGCATTCATTATGCAAGAACACACCATTCGGAAATTTTCGATAGAAATGCAACATTGTTGTCATCATACCGATACGCGTTATAATAGCATAGCAACGATGTATATTCGTGATTATTCAGGATATTTTCATGGTATATAAGTCGCGCATTATTGCAGTGTGTTCCATTCTAATTCAACCATCAGATTCGAAGATGTCTACAGTTCCGTGCACTTGTTTTTACTGACGACAAAGTTCATTTCCCAATCAAGACGGCATTTGTGGTTATGAAGCAGCTTTTCCAGTGAGTATTTTTTTTTTTTTTACATTTTTTTTTCTCTCTCTCTCTCTCAGCATATGTGCTTTTGTGGTGATGAAATTCATTTCTGTCAGACGACGACGACTCTTGACTATTTCTTTATTGATTTAGATATGGTGTGAAGGATATGTCAATAAAGGGAGGAGACAAAATATTTCTAACGTTGTCTTATTCACCAAGATGCACAACGCTGAAGCGGAAATTTGGTAATTTGCCTGTTCGCTACAAGCGCACAAAACTAGAGAAGGAAGAGGAATTCAAACTGTTGGAGAAGTTAGTGAAGAAATATCGATTTAATCTTATGGATGAAGAGATCGAGGATGTCGAGAGGAGCATGAGGATGTCAACGACGGCAATTGAGAGCAGCAGCAATAAAAAACGAAAACTCTACTTGGAACAACCAACCTTGCAGGAGTTCGAGCAGGGTGAGGAGGAGGAGGAGGAAGAAGAGGGAAAAAAAGAGTCGATTAGTGATATAAATTTTCAACAATCATTTATTCAATAAAAGTGGTTTCCAATGCTGTTTCATGTTTTTTTTTTTCAATCTACATGCATACATAACTTTTTTTTTGTCTTGATAAATTACAAAAGTCTGACAATATTAGAAAGTGGATTATATTGAACTAATCTATCATGTATAATCAATGCATAACAAGCAGTGTTATTTGGAATATTCTTGTTTGTTTCCAAATCTAATCGAATGTCAACACTGCCCCCTTTAAGTGTCTCATTTTGATGACTGCAATCTATTACAAAAATAGGAGCTAATGATAGAAATTCTTGTGGAGTCAAACAGGGTTCAGCAATATCCTTGTAGTAATAGGTTTGCTGAAACTTGACAAACATCTCATAGATGATGGCCCATTGATTTTTATTGAAATTAACATTCAAACTATCATACGGAAATACCTCAGAATTCAAGTATAACTTTATATTAGTCAGATATCGGGAGCAACAATAGAAAGCCCAAAAATTACCAAAGATGGAAAAGAGATTTTCATATTTTCGATGTTCCTCATCTCCTCAAAAGTCTTTGGAACAATTTCATGAATAAGAAACTGGATATTCACATAGATGGAAAGTTGATTTCTTGGAGTGACTTTGATGAGGCATACAAAATCGACAAGGCCAATAAAATTACCAGGTCAATGTTAAAAATAACAGATAAACATGTTTACCCTACAAATTTTCAAAAAATGAGGGTCGAATATGCTGCTCAAATATTCAGCCATTCTGTGTCTTCTACAATCTACACTTTGATGACAACAGGTCAACTGCAGACAGTAACTGCTGCGAATACAGCTCCATTCATAAAAAAGGTTGACGATATATTCGATTGTCTCAATAGTAGAGTTGTCCAATCTCTTCAAATCTTCTCTATCAATACATAAAACATTATCATATGATACATTGATTGAAGCTCAGACATTTTTCAGAAATATAAAAATTTCTGAAAATTCTGAAGAGAGAAATAATATAAATTGCATTGATGGATTCAGTTCGACGATTCAGGGTCGGTTGCTTAAAGAAAAATTAATCATGTGATTATCTGATGCCACATTAGCAGTGATGTTACGTTAAATCCAATTTGCGTTGCATAAGACTCTCGTATGTTATGATGATCGTTCCATTAACTAAAGACGAAAAATGCGTGGCAACAGTGCTGATTTGCTGGATCCACACGTTCCGTACTTGTAAATGATGATGCTTTGCGCATTTATAGGTTAGGTTTGATTATTTGATTTGACGAAGCAGCTTCACAGATCTGTGGCAGTATGGATATTGATATGGATAGCTTGAAGAAAAAACGGGGGGCAAACTATACGGAATCAGAAAAAAAACAACACTGCTGGAGATTGTTGAAAAGTACGTATAGTTCACCATAATATCTAAAATTTGGTACCTATCTTCCGATTGGAACTCATATATCCAATTCATTCCTTCACAGATATAAAAATATAATAGGATGCAAACAGTCCGATACCATATCATTGAAAAAAAAAAACGGGATACATAATCAGTCATCGACCACTGATTGAGTTAATACCAGGATTAAGGCGATTTGATGTGACGGTTAGAGTTGATTGGTTTTTGTGCAACTGCTTTTTCACTTAGTCGGGCATTTTCATTAGTTAATCAGGTGATTAAGTTAACATACCATCAAGTATATGATGAATGTTTATGCAACCGAATTCCATAAATAACGTCACGTCAAATATTTAATGTGACGTTAAATACTTGATGAACCTTTATGCAACCGGCCTTAAGGCTATTTCAATGTTGTGGGAAGAACTGAAGGAGGAAGGCAAGAAATATCTTCTCACATCCAGAATAAATCAAGATCGCCTGGAAAATTTATTCTCTGTTCTGAGAAATAGAGGTGGCTACAATCCTCAGTCAACCCCTCAAGAATTTCGTAAAGCATTGCACACACCACATGCACATCAGGCTAATGACCGCTGTAGAGTCGTCCAATTGTGAGGAAGATGAAGGAGAAATCTTGAACATAGAAGGCGATCCCCAATATGTTCATCAGGAAGAACCAGGCACCTCTCTGGGTCAAGATGGTATACATAATAATGCATTTTTCAGCTTTTGATGGGATTTTCTCTCCTCGTTTCTAAAAAATAGAGTAGAAGTTATTAAAAATTATTGCAATATATTTGTAGTAAGGACAGATTTAGGATCTGTCCCAACGAAATAGTGAAATAGAACAGCTTATAACAGACCTGTTCGAACAGCTCGAACGATCTGTTCGAACAGTTCAACGATCTGTTCAAACAGGTCTGTTGAACTGATGAACAGATGTCTTCAGGTCCTTTAATTATAATTCAGTCGATCTGACGACGATCTGTCAACAAAGTGTAGATTGTAGAAGACACAGAATGGCTGAATATTTGAGCAGCATATTCGACCCTCATTTTTTGAAAATTTGTAGGGTAAACATGTTTATCTGTTATTTTTAACATTGACCTGGTAATTTTATTGGCCTTGTCGATTTTGTATGCCTCATCAAAGTCACTCCAAGAAATCAACTTTCCATCTATGTGAATATCCAGTTTCTTATTCATGAAATTGTTCCAAAGACTTTTGAGGAGATGAGGAACATCGAAAATATGAAAATCTCTTTTCCATCTTTGGTAATTTTTGGGCTTTCTATTGTTGCTCCCGATATCTGACTAATATAAAGTTATACTTGAATTCTGAGGTATTTCCGTATGATAGTTTGAATGTTAATTTCAATAAAAATCAATGGGCCATCATCTATGAGATGTTTGTCAAGTTTCAGCAAACCTATTACTACAAGGATATTGCTGAACCCTGTTTGACTCCACAAGAATTTCTATCATTAGCTCCTATTTTTGTAATAGATTGCAGTCATCAAAATGAGACACTTAAAGGGGGCAGTGTTGACATTCGATTAGATTTGGAAACAAACAAGAATATTCCAAATAACACTGCTTGTTATGCATTGATTATACATGATAGATTAGTTCAATATAATCCACTTTCTAATATTGTCAGACTTTTGTAATTTATCAAGACAAAAAAAAAGTTATGTATGCATGTAGATTGAAAAAAAAAAACATGAAACAGCATTGGAAACCACTTTTATTGAATAAATGATTGTTGAAAATTTATATCACTAATCGACTCTTTTTTTCCCTCTTCTTCCTCCTCCTCCTCCTCACCCTGCTCGAACTCCTGCAAGGTTGGTTGTTCCAAGTAGAGTTTTCGTTTTTTATTGCTGCTGCTCTCAATTGCCGTCGTTGACATCCTCATGCTCCTCTCGACATCCTCGATCTCTTCATCCATAAGATTAAATCGATATTTCTTCACTAACTTCTCCAACAGTTTGAATTCCTCTTCCTTCTCTAGTTTTGTGCGCATGTAGCGAACAGGCAAATTACCAAATTTCCGCTTCAGCGTTGTGCATCTTGGTGAATAAGACAACGTTAGAAATATTTTGTCTCCTCCCTTTATTGACATATCCTTCACACCATATCTAAATCAATAAAGAAACAGTCAAGAGTCGTCGTCGTCTGACAGAAATGAATTTCATCACCACAAAAGCACATATGCTGAGAGAGAGAGAGAGAAAAAAAAATGTAAAAAAAAAAAAAAAATACTCACTGGAAAAGCTGCTTCATAACCACAAATGCCGTCTTGATTGGGAAATGAACTTTGTCGTCAGTAAAAACAAGTGCACGGAACTGTAGACATCTTCGAATCTGATGGTTGAATTAGAATGGAACACACTGCAATAATGCGCGACTTATATACCATGAAAATATCCTGAATAATCACGAATATACATCGTTGCTATGCTATTATAACGCGTATCGGTATGATGACAACAATGTTGCATTTCTATCGAAAATTTCCGAATGGTGTGTTCTTGCATAATGAATGCATAGTGCATATGCATGTTATATGCATAATTACATAATTGCATAATTATCTAACGCGTATCGGTATGATGACAACAAAGTTGTATATCTATCGGAAATTTCCAAATGGTGTGTTTTTGCATAATGAATGCAAATGCATTTTACATAATTTCTAATAGAACTCCAGCTAAGTGCATGATTATTGATGTCAGTATTTGTGTATATAAACAGTCGATTTTGTTGGATTTCTCATCAGTCTCTCTCGTTGTTTCTCTGATCTGCTCCTGCTGTTGTTGTTGTTGTTGCTGACGACCTTTGCTGCTATATATATCGGTGAGTATTTATTCTTTTCAACTATTACTAAGATTTTTTTTCCTTTTTTTTTTTCATCAATTTTCTCTCTCTACACAACGACACGATGACTAAATTGGAATATTTTTTTCAGCAGTTACCTTTGACACCACTTTAAAATGAGTTCATCACAAAAAAAACTAATTGATATTTTATCAGACGAATTTGTTAGGAAAATTGAAATGGTTAGTAGATTGGTCAAAACGAAGAAAGAAATTAGAAGATACATTACGTGTATAAAGAAAAATATTAATTTATTGACTAAGTGTATAAAATCAAAATTTGATTGTGTGAAAAAATTTTGCCAAGATAGAATCAAATTTGTGTCTTCTTAAAGTTTATCTAGAGAATTTCAAAGTTCAATTGAATGAAAAGAAAAAAATGAAACGACAACATGTTATTTGGGAGGATTTGGAATCCTGTTTCAATGGAAGAATCAAAACAGGTGTAATAATCAATATTAAATTTAAAGACCCCAAATTATTTCTACAAAGAGCCTTCAAGAGTTTTTACATTCAAATGAAGAAACAATTGCAATCATTTATGATTAAAACGAACACTATTTTTTATGGTATTTTCATCAAACCTCAGACCGGTGAAACTTCTATAAAACACTTCGCTACCAAAAGTGATATAATTGATGTCAACACTGATCTGAGAGAGTGGTTTTATAAGAATGTAGTAGACAAAATTTTGATTAAATTGGAGGAATTTCAAGAACGTGATTCCGGATGGGCATTATTGAAAATTCTGAACTTGAAAGTTAACATGAACAGATATAGGCCAATAAATGTTGGTGTATCAACCTATGTGGATTTACCACCGTTCATAAAGAATTCAAGAAGTGTTATCAATATCAAAAATGATGATCAATATTGCTTTTTATGGTCTGTTGTTTGTGGTCTCTATCCGGCTAAGGATAATGTGAGTCGTAAATGTTCATATCCTCATTTCAGTAGAGTACTTGAATATGAAAATATAGGTTTTCCCATCGAGTTGAAAGATATATCCAAATTCGAGTTATTGAATGAAATATCTATAAATGTTTTTGTTGTTGTTGATGAGAAACATGAGATTGCACCACTACTCTTGAGTAAGCATACATTTTCTACTCGTTTGAATTTATTAATGATATCTGGTAGAATCGATTTTCTGGACATCGATTCCGATGATGATGATGATGAACATTTCTACCATTTCGCATACATAAAAAATTTATCTAGGTTAGTTTCTCGACAAGTCGGTAATGTAAAAAATAAAAAATGGATATGTGATAGATGTTTGAATCATTTTCAGAGTGAATTTAATTTACAAAAAAACATTTGATTGATTGCAGAAATTTAAATGATACAAAAGTTATAATGCCTGATGAGACTAATAACATTATGAAATTCAGAAATTTCAAAAATAGAGAACCTGTACCCTTTGTCATATATGCAGACATCGAATGTATACTGAAGGAATATGATCATAACAAAGGAAATACACATTTGTATCAAAAGCATGAACCATTCAGTGTTGCTTTTTATCTGAAATCAAATCATGAAGAAAGGATTGCATCGGAATTCAGATGTTATACTGGTCAAGATTGTATGGATTGGTTTGTTGATCAACTAAAACGAATTGCACAAGAAATACATCAGTTATATAAACATATAGAGCCAATAAAAATGACTGTGGACGACCGAAATGATTTTTTATCAACCAATACTTGTCACATTTGTAAGAAATCGATCACTTCTCCCAACGATAAGGTGAAAGACCATTGTCATATGTTACGGTCATGATTTTCGTTTAACAAAATAATAATATTCAATAAATCACCTCAAAGATGAGATATATCCAATGCCCTGTATAGGATGAATGTCTATTTGCAAAACTCATTATCATGCCCATAACAGAACTCTTATTGTGGATAGTTCTTGAGTCACAAACTGCAGAAAATCATCTTCTCAATTGTTACGTTGATTTCGGTAGATTTTTGCAGCATAAGTTTTAGTAGGTATAGGGAAAGTAATTATTACTTTGTGATATGGCAGATCTTTGTTCGAGGTATATTCCGTTCAAATTGATCATTCTTGGAAAACAGGCAGGCAGATAATAAGTGCACGTCACTGGTGTTGAGTACTCTTTGGAAGCAATATGTTGGCGTCCATGTTCACGCATCATCGTTCGGATTCCCGAAGAGATAGACACTACTGATTGGCTGAATTCCGAGGAAATCGAATTCACGCATGATTCTCGTGTTCTCTGTCAAAAATCTTCCATTATTCGACGACCTGTTAGACCATTAAGTGTGGGCTTGTGAGGTTATCAACCATCGAATGAAAGTGTTTTAAAAAAAAAATTTGCATTCCTTATTCTTTTGCTGTGTTTTCGAAATCTGGGAAACTACCCTGTGTATGGGGATCTGTGAGGAAAAGGAAAGTTCGTAAGATATTAATATTTGGATAAATATTTTTTTCTTCTCGGCGTGGTCCGGCTAATTAAAAGCACGTTTAAAAAAAAAAAAAACCTTCGTGGACTCGAAGGTAAGGTATTTAACACGATTATAAATGGGATGATTGTAGAATTGTTTGATTCTTACAGGTTTTTTTATCTGATATGATATAGTATCATATCATATGGGATAACTCTGATTGATGAGGTTGATTCCGACGACTTAATTTCTGGTTTCTTTCCTGGCTTAAGTTCCGCCATCTTGGTCTGTCTGAGTGTGGGCTGTGGTATGTGCGCTGTTACCAATTCCCTGAGCTATCCCCGTCTTATTTTCCAAATCTGAGATGGTTTATTGCTGCCCTCCTGGAGATGGATTGTCCCCGGAAGGATCTTGGGGTACCCTTCGATTAGCTCGTCATAATATAAGATGAGTATAATTATAATTGTATAAAAAAAAAAAAGAGAGAAGATTTTTTTTTCTAAATGGTTACAGCTCTCTATACTGTATAGCGAGTATTTTTTTGGGTTTATTTCATTGGGGAATATATATAGGATGACCAGCAGAGGAGTGGTCTTCTTATGAATTTTTTTTTTTGATATTCAATGTTTAGGATGCAGAGGTCCTGTATTCATGTATAATTGTAGTGCGGTAACTAGCTAGCTACCTAGGCTGTGACATCTGAAATATTACTTATGTGTAAGAATTCATAGATCTCAATGAACAGTTCAATGTTTATTTAATCCTCTTGTATTGAATGAACAGTGCACCCTTCATGCAAAAATTATAGGTTCTCTTCAATAGAAATTGTTTATAGTGATTTCATCCAAGAGTACTAGTGGGCTGATATTGTTTAGATTTAAATAAAAATGTAACCATTGAGAAGATATTCACGAGTTTTTCTTCCCTCAGGTATATCTATAGTCACAAGTAACCACTCTACACCAAATTAAATCTAGTAGACCCTGAGAGGCTGAGTTGGTCGAGGTATGTTGCGGATCTGGCTCTGGGGTATAGTCATCTTCAGTGGGGGAAGTGTTGAATTAGGGAGGATCGGTGGTAAGACCTAAACTCTCCCATATACCATCCCTAACCGAGCCAGAGCTGTAGCAAAATTGGCGCCCAACATTAAAGGGATTAACTGGATACATTATTGTGTGTTGATGTTTTTTTTTTCTTATTCTGTTTTGGGAGTTAAATTTTGACCTACAGCTTTTGGTATCAATTTTGAGTCTTTTGTGTGCCATTTTCCTTTTTTGTCGACTGTTGAAAACTTATTTCAAAATGTTACAATTGTACGTAGATAGGTTACTTAAAGATGAACTCATTTTTGAAATAAATGCTAGAGGAGGACATTCAGATGATACATATACCTGTGATGATCTGAGAAAAATTTTGAGGGAATTGTTGAATTTAGAAAGAGAAGGAAAATCTTTTCGAACACAGATTAATTCAGATACAAAAGAGGAAATTGAGATAATTTCGAGGAAGTTAGAGGAAATCAAAACTTTTCTTAGTGGAGATGTTAGTCAAAACTCATTAAAAAAGGTTGAATCTAAACTTTGTCACACATTAAACAGATTAGAGAGAGTGGATGCTGAAAAAAATGAGGATTACTGTGAACAGAAAGCTAAACTTCTAACTGTTGCTCTCGGATTTGTTACTGACTTGAAAATTAAACAAGATACTTTGAAGAAAACTGCACCCAGTTCACTACCTTTTGATTTAATGCAACAAAATCCTAACTTTTCCAATGCAAAAGTGACATCAACACCAAAGAAAAATGACCCAGCAGATATTGCTTCAATGAATGATTTACCGAAAATTCTTGAAAAATTGTGTATAAATGAAAACAACGAAATAAATAAATGGAATTTGAAATTTAATGGAGAACATGAAATGGGAATAAATGGATTCTTGGAAAGAATTGATGAACTGTGTGAAGCAAGAAATATCAGTCAAGATCAACTTTTTAAAAGTGCAATAGAACTCTTTGAGGGAAAAGCCCTTGTATTTTTTAGGTCAATTCGAGAAAAAGTTAATGATTGGAACAGTTTATGTCAATATTTTCGAGATGAATTTTTACCAAGGGATTATTATGATAAATTATGGAGTCAAATACGATCAAGGACTCAAGGTGAGAAAGAATCTATTGGAATATACGTAGCATATATGAACAACTTGTTCAAAAGATTAGGTACGCAAGTGGATAGTGATGTGAAATTTAAAATCATCAGAAGAAATATATTACCTTTTTACCAAAGTCAACTCATGTTGATAGATATTGATTCTCAAGAACATTTGATTGAATTATGTCGAAAATTAGACCAAGCTAAACATTCAGTTGTTAACTATGTTCCACCAGCCAATGATAAATCAGCCATTGAAACAGATCTTGCTTACAATAAAGGTGCAATTCGAAAAAGAATTGATAACATTGAGTGTAATAAACAAGTAACTTTAGTAGAAGATTGGGGTAATAAAGAAAGTGATCGTAGGATTGACACAGATAGTAGTGGAGAAGGTAGTTCACAAATGAATAATTCAGGGTTTGACAAAAATTCAAGAGATCATCTTAGAGATAGAAATAAATTTTCAAGAGATTACAGTCAAGATAGAAATAAATTTTCAAGAGATTACAGTCAAGATAGAAATAAATTCTCAAGAGATTACAGTCAAGATAGAAACAAATTTTCGAGAGATTACAGTCGAGATAGGAATACTTATTCAGGAAATTATAGTAACGACAGAAATACATTTTCTAGAAATAGTAGCAATGATAGAAACAGGTATTCCAGAGATTCACAAAATTCTCGATTCTCAAGGAGAGATGATTTTCAGGTGAGAAGGGATAATACAGGAAATAGAGATAACAGTTCCCACAGAATTAGAGATAACAGTTCCCACAGAAATAGAGATAACAGTTCATACAGAATTAGAGATAACAGTTCATACAGAATTAGAGATAACAGTTCCCACAGAAATAGAGATAACAGTTCATACAGAATTAGAGATAACAGTTCATACAGAAATAGGGACAACAGTACATTTAGGAACAGAAATAATAGTTTCAATAATTATAACAGGAATAACAGTTCTTATGTACAAAGGGATTTCAGTAGAGATAGGAATAATGTAAATAGGGATAGCGGCAATAATGTAAATAGGAATGATAGTACTAGACGTTACCAAGGACATTTTGAAAAGGATCAGGAGATTGTCTGCTACAAATGTAAGGGAAAAAATCACATTGCTAAATATTGTGCTTTAAAAAGGTCAAAAAACTAGATGTGAAGGTGTTTTCAGATCGTGAACATCCTTCTTCTGGAAATTCGAAACCGGTCGTAACGAACTCATCTCATAATAACATAGAAATCCTCAATTTAAATATTTTTGACAACTTCGACTTGAACCATATCTGCACCAGAAGTGAGATAAATAATTTTAATTCAAAAAATAAGCCTGTTTTAGACTACATGCTATCTCAAGTAGGAGAGAATGAGTGTCCACATGTGAAAGTATCAGTGTATGGTTGTGAATTGAATGGGTTACTGGATAGTGGTGCGAACAGAGTATTTTTAGGAAATTCTGGATATGAAATTTTACGTGACATAGGTATAAATTTGAAGCCTTCTTCAAATACAGAATGTATAGTTGCAAATAACGAATCGATCGAATGTATAGGTGTCATGACAATTCCAATAAGACTAAAGGATAAAGTACAAGTATTTAACGCAGTAGTAGTGCCAAAGTTGAAACATGCCATCGTTTTAGGAACTGAATTTTGGATTAAGATGTCACTTGTTCCAGATCTAAGACGTGGAGAATTTCACTTTAATGATAAGTCAGAAAAACAAGATTTGAAATTAAATGTAATACAAACAGCTGATGATTTGACTTTTGATCAAAAAATGCAACTAGAAAATGTTATCGAGGAATACTTTGAATCTATAAAAGATGTCAAACTAGGTTGTACAAATTTAATAGAACATAAAATCATTACAGATAGTCCACCTATCAAATCTAGATATTATCCTGTTAGTAAATACATGCAAGACAAAATTGATGAAGAAGTTTCTAAAATGTTGGACCTTGGGGTCATTGAACGAAGTGACTCAGGATGGAGCTCACCAATATTGATGGTACCTAAACCTAACGGTGAATTTCGATTTTGTGTCGACTTTCGAAAACTTAATGCTGTAACAGAAAAATGTGCTTATCCATTACCATACATCAGTTCGATTTTAGACAAACTTGGAAATGCCAGGTACTTGAGTAGCTTAGATATTGCATCAGCTTATTGGCAGATTAGAATGAGCGAATCTAGTAAGAAATATACAGCTTTCACAATTCCTGGTCGAGGATTATTTCATTTTGCCCGTATGCCATTTGGTTTGACAAATGCACCAGCTACATTTGAAGCATTAGTTGATAAAATATTTGGCCCAGAACTAGAACCATATCTTTTCAAATATCTTGATGACATAATAATTTCAACACCCGATTTTGAAACACATATTAAAATTCTAAAAGAAGTATTCAGAAGATTAGAAGAGTCAGGCTTAACATTGAACAAAGAAAAATGTAAATTTTGCAGGGATGAATTGAAATACATTGGCTACATTGTGAATAGATCAGGTCTCAACGTAGATCCAGAAAAAGTGTCTGCAATAGTCGATATGCCACCTCCAAAAACTCCAAAACAAGTTAGAAGGTTAATAGGAATGGTCTCATGGTACAGAAAATTTATACCTAACATGTCAACTATAGTAGCTCCGTTAACAAATTTAACACGCAAAAAGGTGAAGTTTAAGTGGACATCAGAATGCGAAAAAGCTTTTAGAGATATCAAAAATGCCTTAATATCATCGCCAATACTTTCTTGTCCTAATTTCGATTATCCATTCATTTTACAAACTGATGCGTCATCTTACGGGTTAGGTGCTGTTTTGAGTCAATATTATGATAACAAAGAACATGTCATTGCATACATTTCTAGAACTTTGAATAAATGTGAAATGAAATATACAGTCACTGAAAAAGAATGCTTAGCTGCTATATGGGCATGCGAAAAGTTTCGATGCTATTTAGAAAATCCAATACCATTTTCTCTGATCACAGATCACCATAGTTTGCTCTGGATGCATAATCTGAAAAATCCGAATGGTCGCTTAGGACGTTGGGTTTTGAGATTACAGGATTTCAATTTTAAAATTTTTCACAGACCAGGACGATATCACTTGGTACCAGACTGCTTATCACGTGCCATACCAGGTAATATGTATGAAACGGATGAATGTGTAGAGAGAAGTGATGAAACTAGCCAAAGAGGTGAATGTATAAAAATGGCAGAAATTTCGGAAATAATTGGAAATATTGGATTCGAAACGAGAAAATGTGAACAAGACGAATGGTATGTTAAGATGTGTAACAAAGTGAAAGAGAAACCTTTGAACTTCTCAGATTGGAGAGTTAGTGAAGAAGGAATATTATATAAACATTTACGGGATAATAAATTTAATGAGGATATTGATAATTGGAAAATTGTAGTGCCCAAAGCATGTCGAGCTGACATAATGAAGCAATCACATTGTGATGAGAAATCAGGACATTTAGGTGTTTTTAAAACATATCATCGTATTTTATCTCGTTATTATTGGTCCAAACTGAAGGCAGATTGTAGTAGATTTGTTAAAAGATGCAAAATTTGTATGGAGCAAAAACCTGAACAACGTATGAAAGCAGGACAGATGGGTTCAAAACCTAAAATAAATAGATGTTGGCAATATATTTCTACAGATATAATTGGTCCATTAGTACAGAGTTCCCAACGTAATAGATATATCCTTACGGTTTGTGATTATTTCAGTAAATTCACACTATTTTTTCCTATGAGAACAGCGAATTCAAAAACAGTCATAAAATTATTAGAAGACAATGTATTTCTCTTATTTGGAACACCGGAATATATCAGGACAGATAATGGAGTACAATATAGAAGTAAAGAATTTACAAATTTTGCAGAAGAATATAGAGTAAAAATTTTGACAAATCCATTATATCACCCTGAATGTAATTTTTCTGAACGATATAACAGAATCATCAAAACAATGATAGCATCATTTATAAAAGATAACCAAAAAGTATGGGATAAGAATTTACCAAAGCTTTCTTGTGCATTGAGAACTGCGAGGTCCGAAGTTATCGATAATACACCCTATTTTGTAAATTTTGGAGTTGAAATGATCACTGATGGTAGACAGTATAAGGAGGAAAGAGATAAGTCCGTAGTTATGAGTGATATGGGGATAGAACAACAGAATAGTACACTATCAGAACAAAGTAAAAAATCAGAAAAATTGGCAAAAATTCGAGATTTTGTAGTCAAGAAATTAAAACAAGCACATCTTAAGGCAAAAAATCATTACAATTTGAGACATAGACCCGTACAATTGAATGAAGGTGATTTTGTTTGGAAGAAAAATTATTTATTATCAGACGCCTCGAAAAGTTTCACGGCTAAATTAGGGAAGAAATTTTCGGGTCCGTTTAAAATTATTGAAAAATGTGGTATAAATACCTATAAGTTGATAGATAGAAATGGAAATTCCAAAGGCAAATGGCACATAAAGGATTTAAAACCTGATGAAACCTTAGATCCTGATGAAAAATGGTAACAGGTATGCTTGAGAATTCTTTTCATTCCTGGATGAATGTACGTATGTGTAGATAGTGTATATTTGTGTATATAAATAAAAAAAAAAATATCTGTCGATTTTTTTTTTTTTCTCGGAAGAAAGGGGAGTATGTTACGGTCATGATTTTCGTTTAACAAAATAATAATATTCAATAAATCACCTCAAAGATGAGATATATCCAATGCCCTGTATAGGATGAATGTCTATTTGCAAAACTCATTATCATGCCCATAACAGAACTCTTATTGTGGATAGTTCTTGAGTCACAAACTGCAGAAAATCATCTTCTCAATTGTTACGTTGATTTCGGTAGATTTTTGCAGCATAAGTTTTAGTAGGTATAGGGAAAGTAATTATTACTTTGTGATATGGCAGATCTTTGTTCGAGGTATATTCCGTTCAAATTGATCATTCTTGGAAAACAGGCAGGCAGATAATAAGTGCACGTCACTGGTGTTGAGTACTCTTTGGAAGCAATATGTTGGCGTCCATGTTCACGCATCATCGTTCGGATTCCCGAAGAGATAGACACTACTGATTGGCTGAATTCCGAGGAAATCGAATTCACGCATGATTCTCGTGTTCTCTGTCAAAAATCTTCCATTATTCGACGACCTGTTAGACCATTAAGTGTGGGCTTGTGAGGTTATCAACCATCGAATGAAAGTGTTTTAAAAAAAAAATTTGCATTCCTTATTCTTTTGCTGTGTTTTCGAAATCTGGGAAACTACCCTGTGTATGGGGATCTGTGAGGAAAAGGAAAGTTCGTAAGATATTAATATTTGGATAAATATTTTTTTCTTCTCGGCGTGGTCCGGCTAATTAAAAGCACGTTTAAAAAAAAAAAAAACCTTCGTGGACTCGAAGGTAAGGTATTTAACACGATTATAAATGGGATGATTGTAGAATTGTTTGATTCTTACAGGTTTTTTTATCTGATATGATATAGTATCATATCATATGGGATAACTCTGATTGATGAGGTTGATTCCGACGACTTAATTTCTGGTTTCTTTCCTGGCTTAAGTTCCGCCATCTTGGTCTGTCTGAGTGTGGGCTGTGGTATGTGCGCTGTTACCAATTCCCTGAGCTATCCCCGTCTTATTTTCCAAATCTGAGATGGTTTATTGCTGCCCTCCTGGAGATGGATTGTCCCCGGAAGGATCTTGGGGTACCCTTCGATTAGCTCGTCATAATATAAGATGAGTATAATTATAATTGTATAAAAAAAAAAAAGAGAGAAGATTTTTTTTTCTAAATGGTTACAGCTCTCTATACTGTATAGCGAGTATTTTTTTGGGTTTATTTCATTGGGGAATATATATAGGATGACCAGCAGAGGAGTGGTCTTCTTATGAATTTTTTTTTTTGATATTCAATGTTTAGGATGCAGAGGTCCTGTATTCATGTATAATTGTAGTGCGGTAACTAGCTAGCTACCTAGGCTGTGACATCTGAAATATTACTTATGTGTAAGAATTCATAGATCTCAATGAACAGTTCAATGTTTATTTAATCCTCTTGTATTGAATGAACAGTGCACCCTTCATGCAAAAATTATAGGTTCTCTTCAATAGAAATTGTTTATAGTGATTTCATCCAAGAGTACTAGTGGGCTGATATTGTTTAGATTTAAATAAAAATGTAACCATTGAGAAGATATTCACGAGTTTTTCTTCCCTCAGGTATATCTATAGTCACAAGTAACCACTCTACACCAAATTAAATCTAGTAGACCCTGAGAGGCTGAGTTGGTCGAGGTATGTTGCGGATCTGGCTCTGGGGTATAGTCATCTTCAGTGGGGGAAGTGTTGAATTAGGGAGGATCGGTGGTAAGACCTAAACTCTCCCATATACCATCCCTAACCGAGCCAGAGCTGTAGCACATATCACTGGCAGATATAGAGGAGCCGCACATAATTATTGTAATAGATTATACCGAAAATCACAAACCATTCCTATTGTAATGCATAATTTATCAGGTTTACGATGCGCACTTCATAATTAAATCACTTTGTACGAGAATAGAAGGAAATTTGAGTTTATTGCCTCTGAATAAAGAACGCTACATTTCATTCACAAAATATGTTTCAGGTTCAAATATTCAGTTGAGATTTTTGGATTCATTCAGATTTATGTCGAGTAGTTTGGATAATTTATCCTCTTATCTTGATGATAAGCAAAAAATCGTTACCAGGAAATATAATCCTGACGATTATAAATTCAGACTGGTTACGAAAAAAGGTGTTTTTCCATACGATTATCTGAGTACTTGGGAAAAATTGAATGAAACATGTTTACCTACACAAAATGAATTTTATAGCTTGATCAATAATAAAGATATTTCAGATGATGATTATAATCATGCTCAAACTGTGTGGAGGGTATTCAATATCAATAATCTGAAAGAATATGCTGAACTATATTTGAAAACGGACGTAATGCTGCTTGTTGATATTTTCGAGAATTTTAGAATGATGTGTTTGAAAACTTATGAATTGGATGCATTGCATTATTATACAACACCTGGTTTGGCTTTTGACGCAATGTTGAAGGTGACAAATGTCGAATTGGAATTGTTAACAGATCCTGACATGGCCTTATTCATTGAGAGAGGAATAAGAGGTGGAATTTCACGAAAAATATTTTTACCTTTAAAGAAAAACCTCAATTTTTGTTTTCAACAATATTTTTGAAGTGAACAAATATTTATCTATTTTTCTGCGATTACCAAATTTCGATATTTTCTCATGCGTGCTATATAACCGAATCACCATCACCAAAAATCATTATTCCTGCTACACCTCGAAGACATCGAGCAATAATCAACCTTTGTGTGTGTGTGAACCACATCAGCTGACCAATAACAGTGAGAATTTTTTTTTCATTTTTCGCTGAAAATCATTCCTTTGGTAACAATACGCGTTGTTTATAAATTATTCTCCAATTATTCAACATATATTTCAACAATTTTTCGAGATATCTCTAAGTCATTCGATAGCAGGGTCCCATATTTAAAATCAATTCAGAGTAGATATATTTTTGTTTTTGAATAAGTTTTTGTCTGCTTATTAGTCATTATGAAATACTTCAGCAGCTTTTTACGAGGTTGAGATGTTCAGGAGAAATCACACCGTTTCATGACAATGATAGAAAAAGCTCGATATTAGATTGAATTCGATTATTTTTTCCACAGAAAATGGAACAAAACATGATCAATCAAAAGAACAAAGGCCATGATACAAAAAAAGAAGAGGACCGTCAGGAGGATATTAATCGTCAGAATGATAATCATCATCAACAACAACAGGAGGAACAACAACAGCAAGAAAAAGAAAAAAAAGAACATCAGCAGTCAATTTATGATGAGGAGGAGGATGATGATTATGATACTGATGATGAATACGAAGAAATTTGTTCATTTTGTCCTCCAGGGAGTGACCTTTGTGTTTGCCCGTGGGGGACAAAAAAGGACAAGGAGGAATTTTATTCACGTCGTCAAAAGTGTGAATTCTGTCCCTTCATGGATAAACATTGTGTTTGACCATGGGGGACAAGAATAGAAGAATTTTGTATTATGAGCAATGAATAAATCATATGAAAACATTGAGATTTTTTATTTCATCATAATTTATAGTTCTATCATAGAATAGAGAATCAATCATTATTATATTCTCTCTAGATTGATCATAATCATCATCATCATGTGTCAATGGGAATGCGGAATTTGCGGTGTCAGCGTCTGATAGAATTGCCATGCTGGATGCCATGAAATTCAGTGATTATTTTCGCAATATCCTACGATGTTATTTAAGTTTGTTGCAAATTTAATTTCTCTCTACCTATTCATGCGTTCATGAATACCGTGTTTGAAACAAACAGCTGTCAGACCTATTTGAGCAATTCAAAGACCTCTTTGTGAAACTTTCACATCAAGAATTCCAATGTTTTGTTCACATTTGAATTATCAATTATATATCGTGAAATGTGCATATTTTAATAATGAATAAAAAGTCTACACACTGAATTTTTCTTTACAAGTTTCTCTCTCTCTCTCCATCATTCCTCAAATGAAATATTGTCGAGGCTCGGCTCGGCTAGTCAGACTCTTTGATTCTGATTCCAGGGGCCGCCGCCGCCGCCGCAATCGGAATAACACACCAACGTCCATCATCATCATCATAGACGTGGCAGGTGAATTTTTTTTTTTGATTTAGGGGTTACGAAACGAGTCCGATGCAAACATTCAACAACAACCAATCTCACAACAACGATTGTGGCTCAATTCGTGTAGTGTTTGCTTCACGAACCAGCCGTCCCGTGTTCAAATCCCCAAGATGGACGATTTTTTTTTTCTATTTCAATTTCTTACTCTTTCATTATACAGAGTAGGGCTTCCTCTTCCTCCCCCTCCCCCCTCCCCCTCCCCCTTCTGGTCATTGACGATATTTCTTAAGATTTCTTCTTCTGCAAGAAGTGACGTCACACCTGCGGGACCCCCCTATTACCAACGAGAGCTCGAGAACTGGATGGACTTCAATTTGTAGCGCCACCTAGCGGAAAGTAGGGGGTACCTACGATCCAAAACCCCGCTTGCTATACTACTAGCAGCAACGAATTTCTGCCACTCGGTAGGGAAGCATAATGAGACATCTGCCCAGGAAAAACCTGGATACATCTTGATTGCCTCTTCAATTGTCAGGTATGCAGTAAGCCCCCCTCCAGCTGCTTGCGCCACAACCAACCCTAGTCTCGAAGCACCTGCAGGTATCTGATTTGTCCATCTTGTGAAAACAGCCTGGATATTAGTGTCATCGATGTTTTGTCCGTTGTTACGAGTTGATTTCACTCTAACCAAAACGCACTGCTAAATCTATGAAATTCGAATGTTTTTTTGTACTAACCTTCGAGCTGAACCTTTGAGCATGATTGTGGAGCCCTACGCCATACTACTTTGGTGGACAAAAGTAACATATCGATCTGACAGAATCTATTTTCTTTCTGAAAGTCAGCAAGCTGTTTTGTTCACGGTATAACTCAACCCTTGCCCTTCCTTGTAAAACCACCAGTGCTGCGTTATAATTCTTAAATAATAGAATTAAGCACTTGAAGAATGTTGCATCAGTATTTCACCTTTGTTATTGGTTACATTGTCAAAATCCCTGTGTGTATTTAGTTCTAGGAATGAACATTAACCCAAGATATGCTTCTTCTTCTTTTGACAATTTACTGACAGGGGACATAGCCAGCAGGTCGCTGAGCAGTGTGGTTGGTCAAGGAATGTTGTGTTCCGAATGAGCGTTGCGGCCGCGGGTAATCAAACAATTTCAATGGCCTGATATGAATTCCGATGTTCCGGGTTCTGTGTTATTTTGGCTCCTGACTGCTGATTTCTGTTGTTCTATGGCTCTACGTTGTCATTTGGGTGATGACTTGATGAGTGATATCGGTCTAGGAGAGAGAGATAACCATATAGTGGGGATTCTTCCTGGAAAAGTAGTTTTCTCAGAATGGAGGGAAAATGGCGTCTCAAGCGTCCTTTTTCGGTCGAATTTCCGATTTTTTTTAGCATTGATATGTGTAGCTAGTGAGCACAGTGAAAATGGTAGATCGGTTGTATCTGAAATTGTTCCCGCCGGATTTTGAAGTCGGTGGTCCCGAACTTGCCCTCCTACGAGCCGAAAGACGACGAAGGAACATCGACTACCAGGACCTGAATTTTGGATGAGTGATTTTTTTGGTGACGGGGCTACGGTAGAACGTAAGATAGGTTTGAAGTCTTTTATTTCGCTTATCGTATTTCGTTTAATTGTCCACTACTAGTGGGATCGAGAGAGACTTCTTCCACTTCATTCTGGATCTGGGGTTCAGAAAATCTCGAAAGAGGATTATTGTGTCTTCGTTCGCCGGCCATCTTCATCACGTGAAGCCCAGACACCAGCCAAAGGGATTCTTGAGTCTAAGACTATCAAGTTGGAGTTACAAGTTCCATCCCCTGTATGATTGATTCCTGGGTTGTCAAACAAGGAGTCCAACTAACTAGCTGCTGACTGCTTGCCTGCAGTAGTCGCCATAGGATTTACAGCATCTTACTGCTGTGAGCCATCCCGGCCTGTACTGTTCAGAAGGTGGTAGTATAAGTGGGAATGTAACATTTTAAACTAAGATCCTGCTCTCTGGTAAGCGTCTTATAGTTTATGTTGGGGCACTACTACCTGGATATTGGAAGATCCGTTAGAATTATGTCTGCAAAAACTGCAAAAATGCAAAACATATGATCATAAGCAAATAAACACATATGAATCTCTTGGATACCAAATCATCGACCTATTCAACATTTCCTTGAAGAAATCATGCATTGGTAAAACTAAAAAGACTTGTATATAAAGCCAATCAATACAGAAAGCATACGACTATATCGCGTAGGCATTAGGCATGCACATCGCATCTAAATGATAACGAGAATTCAACAACTTATATAACATAGATTCAGACTTATTCTCGCAATCAACAGCGTGCATAACATGATTAAAAATAGCTTCATGTACACATCTATCCCTATCTGATACTCGAAGTAATTCGTCCCTTATACACCTATGAGCACATCGAAAACTCGAATTAAATTTAAACAAGGTAAAAACACCGGATCAACTACATCAACAGTAAATAAATGACCTATTTCAAAGATCTTACCGGAATACTTTATCTCAGCGTCAAGGAGGCTACTCAATCCGGTGATATGTTCACCTTCATCACCTATATAAACATTTACATTTAAAAAACAATTATTTATTCTCATGTGACAACTAAATACGTCACGTAATTACTCACAACCGCACATTTCGCATTGTGAAATTACTGCTTCAATGAGTAAAATGGGTAAGTCAATAGCACCGGCCAACCATCCTCGAACTAAATTTGCAGAAATAGACTTTTCACCATACATAAATCGTCTCACACTATAATCCATTAAACTAATTCGATGACCAGTCGCTCTAGTCAAAGCAACATCTAAATCAAATCTATTTTCAAAAGTCATACCAAAGATTTCCTGTCCAATTTCCGCGTTACCAGAGTTATTTGCACTTATCCCACGTCGAACAATATTAAAACCCGGATATACATCACTCACTTCCTGGTCAGTTGGATCATCATCATACCACGACATTACGATATTATTTGAATTATCTCCTAATATTCTCCGAACGCTACGCCGCCTCATCACACTAAAATCATCTTGTAAAACATCCTCACCATATAGTGAAACGCTTTTACACACGCCGAAGCTATCGACGTGAACGACTCTCCTAGGCATCGTTCTCACTGGTAAAGCACAACCTGCCAGATATAGTTTTGTTCCGTCATTAGTAACATACGCCATTTTCTCGTTCACCTGTAAACGAAAAATACAGCTGCTGCTATTTCCAACACTGTAGTTTCAGCAAACTATAAGAATATTTAACAATACAATACAATTCGTCTTTATTGTGTGAAGTCTATGTCAAATCTGATGAGAATCGGTCGGAGAATGTCTCATGTCCTGGAAGGTGTAAGATGATTCTGCATCCGTCAGCATATCCTGTGAGAACATGGTAGCTTATGGTGTTCACGTACTTAATTTGATCCTGGAATACAGGGTGACATTTCTGAAACCTCCTACCCTCATTATCTCCGCACCAGTGAATAATATGAGAAATCAAAAAGACAGGTCATTTTTAGTTTCGAGGGGAACAGTTGAAATGAACATCCTAAGTCCTCATGGTCGAACCCTTTAAGAGGGCTTTCAATTGTCCAACGGTACCCTAGTTCAATATTTTTTAATGAACAGGTATTTCGAAATACAATCCTGAAATCAAGCAATTAGAACATGCCTACACTGAGATGCATGGCTTCCTGGTGATTATCAGAACAAAAATCATTGTATCGACTCCTTTAAGTACGAATCCTTTGATTGTTTGTCCATGAGGATAACACATTTATTGGTCCTCTGAGATAGATATGATTAATACGAGAGATGAAATAGGAGATGGGATGTGCTCCTATAGTCCCTTACTTCTAAGAACAGCTAGGAACTTCTCGGACCCTACTTGCTCTTCAACACGGTCTCCAGTAATTGCCTCTCTTGAATTCCTCACATAATTGTCAATAAGAGTCGTTATCTCATCCAGGAAAGCTATTCTTGACACCCAGCCCCTGTATCTAGCTGAAGATCCCATCAGCCTTTATCAGAAGTTCCTCACTGACCCAAACCAAGCTCTTGAAATTGGTAGATATAGCTTCCCCTTGCCGTCCCGAAACCCGTAGTACTTGTTGTCCTTTACTATGTCTACAGCAGCAACGAATTTCTGCCACTTGGTAGGGAAGCATAATGAAACATATGCCCAGGAAAAACCTGGATGCATCTTGATTGCCTCTTCAATTGTCAGGTATGCAGTTAGCCCCCCTCCAGCTGCTTGCGCCACAACCAACCCTAGTCTTGAAGCACCTGCAGGTATCTGATTTGTCGATCTTGTGAAAACAGCTTGGATATTAGTGTCATCAATGTTCTGACCCTAGTTTATGTTGACGACTTTGTTCAGATCATCTCTGATACCATCGGTAACTTTCTGGAGGAATTGGGTAGATACAGTCCCTCTTTTGACGACAGTCAATACAATTGTAGATATGACTTGGATTCCTGTAACTAATGATCGCGAGAGAGCTCTACCAGCTAGATAATAGAATGGTTGGAGGATCAGGTGGCATCTTCTTAACTCTTCAGTAGCGACAACATTAGGTTCACAAAATTGACGTCAATAAGTAATTTTGATGATAGTTCAATTGCGTTTATTATCAGATTCTTATTAGCTTCCCAATCAAAAAGTTGTTCAGCAAATTCAAACGAGTAGGTAGCATTGTTGATTCAGATTTATTTGTTGAGCTGTTCAGTGATACCTTCAATAAGTGATGAGTGATTAATGGAAGTATCAGAAACAAATATAAGAATAATCCCAATACTAATCTTCATCATCCGAAATATTATTATTGTCATGAGGAAGATCTTGGTAGAAACCGTGAAACATTTTTGGCACCCACTTCAATAAGTTTTTAAGATGTTTGTACTTTTTTCCCAAATAGGTTTTCGTGCATTTCTAATCTGGTATCTCGTCTGGAAATGCCACAGACTTCCATGTGTTTCGGTTCAAATCCAGGACATTGAAATCTTTTTCCTCGAAAAAAGTCTTGCAGAAAACTTTGCCTGGTTGTTCAGACCGAACTTGAAGGTGAACCACCTGTAAAATTTTGAATTCTTTTCCGCTTTCGTATTTTTTTCTTTGAATGAGTGGTGCATTAGTGCCATTAATAAAAGACAAGAAATCTTTCGTCGTCAGAATCTAATAAGAGCATGTTTGCATCTTTATTGAAGAACATTGTGCTTCATCAGTAGCAGCAACCAGAACGTCTTGGGTGTGGCGTACTGGTGATGATGGGGTATCAGAATCAGGTAGGTCATAATGATGAGGATCGTCGACAACAGTGTTTTTAGAATCAAGCAATGGAATGTTTGCATCCATGATTTCATTTGAATGGATCAGCAGAGGCAATGATGGCGCATTGAATTCAGGTAAGTGGGGATAACCGAATGCCAAATGATTGGAATCAAATATTGGAATATTTGCATCCTGATTCAAATTAGAAAAGTCTGGCTCCTCAGCGGCCATAATTCCAGTTGAAGGTGGTTCTGGCATTAATGAAGGACCGTCTTAGTGATCTTCAGATGGCGAAGCAGCAATTGAACTAGATTTGGAGATATCAGCATTGTAGAGGCTCAGCGGATTCAATGTAACATACTCATTTGATTCTGTCTGTTCCATCACATTGCTGGATATAGCTTGCACATCACTTCCATTTATTGTCACCTCATTCTGAAGACCCTTCTTAATCAGTTTCCACCGATAACCGTACTTCTTGTTCTCCATAGTAATTTACGGAGCAAATCTGAAGCAAGTGAAAAAACTACATTCAAATAACATGAATAATAATTCTTAATTAGGTATTAGCCAAGAAGCACCTTTGAGGTTTTTTTAAATGGCAAGTAGGAAACTGATCAAACAACTGATACAAATGTACAATATTTTTGATTTAAATTAATATAGTTGTTATAATAAAGAGCTCAAGTAAACTCCCGAATTAAAAAGAAATAGAAAGAGAGAAGTAAATGACAATAAACATTATGAAGAAAGTACTTATCAATTACTCGAAATAATTTTTTCCAAACTAACACTATCACTTCTTTTATTACTTGTTGGTTATGTTTATGTTATCTTCTACACGTTCAAACGCGACTGAGATCTGCCGCACATACAATAAAAATGTTCGCATGTCACCTGACCCTAGACATAAACGCAGTATCTCCAGGCAAAATTGGAGATGCTGCATTTTAGTCAAGCAAATGTCAGATACTGATCTTTAGATATGTATGAACATCAAAAAGTGGTCATACTGCAAACGTTGTAGCCATTTATTTGAATATGGATTGCCAATACTGCTTTTTTGCTTAGTTAGACAGATACAAAAATGTTCTAGATATGTTAGAAATGCAGTAACTCCAAAATGACAAATTAGGAGTTACTGCGTTCTAGCTTAGGAGGGGAGTATACAGATGCGAAAGCTTTGATGCCGCCTTTGATGTTCGATGGCTCAAAATCCGTGACCTTGTATAACAATTTATCAGTGATCTCACACATTCCCCTTCAACTTACACTGAAAAAACATGCTTGCACTCACAGAATACTATTACAGTATAATATAAATACTCATTTTTCAACGAATTCGACTTCACAACTGATAACTATGTTTGTGTGTTCATACAAATTACACTTCAGGGCTGTATATAGTAAGTACTCACTCATAACTAGTAGAACGTGGAAACATATTGGTATTTTCTCCAACTTTGAGTTTTGAAAGTATTATTATCCATTCTCCTTTAATCAGCTACTGATATAGGATCATATGATCCTATCATGTATATGCCTCAAACATCAAAATAGTAAATAACGAGCAATTCAACTCTTTCATTAATTGATTTTGATCATTTCGAATATCAAAGCATACATAATCATTAATGCAGTTTGAATTTTACATAAACGCTATCAGCATTTATGACTGTCGAATAGAAATATAATATTAGATATTCATATGAAGTAGTGGGAATGAATAATAAGGGTTGAGTACTTATTCATTCTAGTCAAGTATTCGAAGAATTTCATTTATTTCAAGACTACGTTCACAAAGAAGCCTATGATTGAATACACATCAAAATATAAATATAGCGAAGAATAAGACAGAAATAAAGTCTGATTTCAAATAAAAATACACAGAGTAGTTATGAGGAATTTTAATATAGATAGAAAGAAAAAACACACACAAGGATCATCTGAATCTGAATGGCACAAAAAACTCATGAGAAAGCTGATAACATCGAAGACCTATGAAAATGTATTTTTATGCAATTAGGAATTTTATGTTTCATCGAAATATATAAAAAGAAATGTGTTTATTTGTTAACATTATTACTAGTGAGCTTTGAACAGTAGTAGTAGTACTTTGTAAGAATTTCTTCAGGTGGATACTACAATATAGTAACTGAATATTCAAGAGATCACTAATAAATGCCATCCGACGAAGGCCAACGAGGAGGCTAAACACTTCTTCGTCAGGTTTGGAAGGAAAATGATAAGAAACTGAGTGAGATAACGATCATATGAATGTTGAGTCATCGACTCATGATTTTATCGGATTCTTCAAGATTGGCAACACGAACACTAATCCCAAAATTCATCAGAATGGTTTTTTATTTCGCCTTATGATTTCATCGGCTTCTTGAAGCTTGGCTACACGAACACTTATTCTGAAATTAATCAGATTGGTTCATTATTTCGCCATTCAGCTACACGAACACTAATCCCAAAATTGATCAGACTGGTTCTTCATTTCGCCTCATTTCGCTTCTTGAAGCTTGGCTACACGAACACTTATTCTGAAATTAATCAGAGCGGTTCATTATTTCGCCATTTGGCTACACGAACACTAATTCCAGAATTGTCCAAGATGGTTCATTAGTTCGCCTATTTCTTCGCCACTCACTCAATTTTCTACCAGTTATAAGGAAACGGGGTTGAAGGGAATTCAACCATGACAACAATATATAAAATTAGATGATAGATACCGTACACAGAATCACTTCAAATGAAACTTGAAAAATAAAAAAGAAGAACAGATAAACCATCAATTGGAAACAAATCCAGTACATGAACACATGAAAACTGACCATTATTTGAAATAATTCGTGTCAGTTAATAGGCATTAGGTTTCGAAGGTGAAACAGGATTGAAAGTTTTCTATTCTTTTTGCCTCTATCACTTTTCATTTCCTTATTTGAGAATTTCAATGTTTAGAATATCTTCGATCTTATAAATAATTTGATTACATACAATAATAGGAACTGAGAACACGGGTGAGTAAAAGAAATTTTTTTCATTTCCTCTAAATATGAAAGTGATATTCTATTTCCCTTGCACAAATCATCGAATTCAGAAAGGAATATGTTTTCTAAATGGTAAATTTAATGACTTTATTCTCATTAACAATTCATCGAAATCATCACTACAATTCATATTAGTTGTAAAAAAAAAAAAAAAAAAAAAAAAAAAAAAAAAAAAAAAAAAAAAAAAAAAAAATCGGTTTATTGTCTAACAGGAGAGATCCCAATTACAAGACAATTTATATATGTATATAAGTTTACATTTCAATTTCTTACAAATATATAAAGGTACTGAAAAAGAATGAGTAATGAGAATAATAAAAAAAAAGATAGATTAGAACAAAATAAATCAACTAATTATTGTTACAGCTTTTGAAGTAAAAGTGCTTTAATTTTATTTTTGAAATTACTAAGATTATCTGCAAAGACGTCAGTATTAGAACAAATTTCATTGTACCTTTTGCATACAGTGTGTATTGGTGATTTGGTGAATAGATTTGTTCTATATGATTGTAGGTAGAAGCATGACTCTTTTCTGCTACTCTGGCGTGGAACGTGGAAATCAAGTTTGTACAGAATATCAGGACAGTCTATCAAACCGTGTATAATTCTAAATATAAAAATACATGAATAATATATTCTCCTATTTTCTAAAGATAGGAAAGAGAACCTATCGAGAAGTATTTTGTTGCAGCAACCTTGCAACAGCAACCAGCAACCTTGTATGGAGAAAATTCTGACAAAACAGTTTCCGGAAAGCTCTCTCAAATTGGATGGGTGTTGGTTTCACACAATTTCCTCCCTGCTGTCTAACAGTGCCAAAAAAGTTCTCAATTGCATCTTGATTCACCCTTCGAGTTTTCAGATATTTAAAATCCGCTGCAGTCAACTTTTCCCAGAGTTTCATAATACCACTGATGGTAATAATCCAACAATTTTTGAACTTTGACATTGAGGTAACATCTTTTCCATTCTTATTTAAAATCCTCAGGTTACTGATGAAACCTCTCATTTCTACCAAGTATTGCATTTTATAGTCAGAACCTTCGAAAACATTCTTGAATTTATTCGAATGATTTTTTTCAGAAGAATTCAATAAATCAAATAATTTATCAAACTTTTCAATGATTTCTATTGTTGCCATAGCTTCTGCAGGGAGAGCAGCTAAACTCACATAAGTATTCATTCCACTGGCTACTGTGTTACTCAGAATCTGAGTGGCAAATTTGAATTTCATTTTTTCAAAATTTGTAGGACATATATGTGAAGAAGTGAGTTTAGGTGCACATCTATGAGTTTGTTTCTTATCTTGTTGGAAAAACATGTCTATAAAGGACCATGATGTTTTTTTCTCATCAAAATGAAGAACATTTTGCATCAAATTGTTTCTGGTGGCTTTGATCAAATGATATGTATCAAATAAATATAAAATATTCTTGTCGCCTACTTGAAATTCAGGATTATCAAGTGTGACACCAAGAATATTAGATAACTGAACGAAATTAGATCCCATATCACTCACAAGTGCATCCACATAGAAACCAGATCTGAACAATCTTAATATACACTCATCAATCACATAATGTAGTTCTGTAGCACAAAACTGTGTGTTCACAAAAAGTATGCTATTTGCTGCTTCCAATTATTATAGAGTCCTCTTTCCATGATAACACGAGCATTTTGAGCAAGTAACATTTCTTTTTTGCCATTCCCAACATCATGAAGCCCAACAATCTCATCACGACCCGTATGGTAGTACAAATTAGCTTTAAGAGCTATTTCATCAATACATATAATGTAATGGTTGTCCTGATCCAACATGGTTCGTGATTTGATGCCCAGGGATTTAAAAACTGCTTTATTCTGAAACCCTGATTTGAATGTTAGCTTCTGAGTTAATTATTCCAAACACCTTTTAGTTGGAAGGCAGAACAATTTACTCATGAAATGATATGCTCGTGGCCCTAAGAAATACAAAGTCAGTGCAAATTGTTTGTATTCCATAGAATACCTTCTTGCTGATGGTTTCAAGTTCTTCAATTTTGCTTGCGCTTTAACAATCCCTGACAAAGATTCATTCAAAAACTTGTCACATATTTCATTGAAGTCCTCAAGAGTCCAATTCCTCTCATCATGACAAGATGTTTCCATGCATTTCTTCCTCCTCACAGCTCTCAGTTTCTCAAGTAACTTCAATTTTCTTGGTGTTCCAGAACTCAAAAAAACAGATGTTTGAGTAGAAGTTGATGGAGAGAACATACACCTAGGAGGTGTCAAAGAAACTGGAGTAGGACTCAAAGACTGTTCGAGGCCTGAAACGACAGATATAGTTATATTAATTCATACAGTAGTGGTATTCACGTACACAAAGCTCTTTCATTATTTGAATCTGCATTCAATGCTACTGATATCTAAAGGCATTATGAAAATATTGGAGGAATTTGTGGAAATGATTGGGTGGAAATGAATAAAATACATGAACTGAGTACCTACCTGATATAAACAAATGAACTAAATACATACCTGAAATATTTTAAGCAGCTTGAGGAAGAATTGTGGTTTCTACTTCCGTGACAACAGGAGCAGCAACAGTAGTATCTGAAAATAAAAAATAACTGTTTGAAAATGCTTCAGAGATATTTCAATCAATCAATGAGATCATATGCACTACAACTAACTACACACATCACATGTACACAAAAATTTCCAAAATAATACTCACCAGACAACATTGCAATGTTCTCAGAAGGTTCCTCGAAATCATCGTCAAGATTGGCTCCCAAGGAGTGCTTGGCATTCTGAGGAAAAATGGATGGAACTGCATGTTGAAACAGATGTTTACAAGCTCCACCATGAGAGACAAATTTATTGTCAAAATGTTTTTCACACACCTTGTAGTTCCTATTTAAGGCATCAACACTCTTATCTAATAAATCTTCTCTCTTACATAACTTCAGCCAACAGCTAGACCTGAAAGATCAACAGAAGATTCTTCATCATGAGGTACAAGGAATAATAAGATTTGAGATGATAATAACAGTTTCGAAATATATTGAATACATCATTTGAAAAACTGTGGTGAGCAAATGATGTAGAATGGAAATTCTCAACTATTTTACATGCCTTGCAGGATCTTTCGGGAATCTGAAAAGACTCGTATTTTCGAGAGTTCTTGAAGAACAACCACGAACTACACAAACCGTTCCTCCTTTGCTAGCCATTCTTCGGCAATTCAAGAGTCTTCACGATCAACGAGATGTATTGCCTCCGTGTTTCTGATGGCAGAGAAAACACAGTGACCCAAGATTTATAAAAACCTTGATCAACACTTCAAAATCAGAGGGAAAATAGTTCTCGAACTGAAAACAAAAACAACGTCTTGTCAAAAGTGAGGTTGAAGTATATAACACTTGTAACCATGACAACCGCACATGCGCACAAAAATTTGGTTCTGGCGGGAGGCCGAGCTTTCGCATCTGTGTAGATAGGTAATCTGTGACGAGACTCGACCTCAGCCAGTTCCCGTTCAGCTATCGCAGTATCAGCACGCTCTATTTCAGTTTGTTCGACTCGCCCACATGTGTGGCGCATTTTCGTGTATTCCCTGTATTTACACACCGTTACCGGTGGAATTGAAGCAACCTGTGTTCCTGATTTCTTGCAGCACCTCTATAAAGTTAGTTCCTACTTCGCATCTTGGTCTTGAGAGCAGGAAGTAGCAAATCCAAAAGTGGTGACCCCGAACTTGCGTGCAGCATTTCATCAGAATTCAGAGCAGAAACAGTGACTCAAGTGAATGTGTAAAAAGTGTTCAGCAAAAGTCGCTAAGACCTCTGGTTATACAGCATGACAGGTATTCTATGAGATCAATATCACCTAGTATATTGCCAGGCAAGATTTTTCCCGAATTCGAATACTAAAACATGCGGAAAAAGCGATAAATCGCAAACTTTTAGAAATCATAACTCTGTCAGTTTGAACAATAAGAATATGATCATGAAATTGTTGTTCAAAAAATAATATACAGCGTGAGAAGTGCTCGATGAAACCACCCGAACCTCTGGAAGAAACAATAAATTTCAATCAAAGATATGCACATATATATATTCTTCATTAACGTGAAACAACAAAATTGAAAAATAAAATCACAGCCATAGGAGTAACAAGAACCAAAGTTTAGTCAAAACATCCATTGGAAAATTAATAACAGAACTCTTGAATACCCTCTAGAATAACTAAACCCCAGACAGCACAATGACGTCTTAAAGATGTCTTCAAGACGTCGTCGCAAGACGTTCGGGACATCTTCAAGACGTTCCGTTAAATCTCAAAGACGTCCATAAGACGTCTTCAAGACGTCCGTTGTTACAAAATGGGACGTCTTAAAGATGTCTTTATTACGTCCAATCGAACATAAACTGG
Organism: Gastrophysa polygoni; assembly: GCA_963576655.1. Classification (NCBI taxonomy): domain Eukaryota; kingdom Metazoa; phylum Arthropoda; class Insecta; order Coleoptera; family Chrysomelidae; genus Gastrophysa; species Gastrophysa polygoni. The sequence continues at coordinate 3,020,698 of OY755092.1, forward strand.
ACGTCCTAAAGACGTTTCCAGACAGCAAAAAGACGTCTCAAAGACGTCTTCAAGACGTCGATCCAAGGCGATCTGGACGTTTTCAAGACGTCCACTGAAATCTTGAAGACGTCTATAAGACATAAGCTGGGCGTTTCAAAGACGTTTTTTTAATGTCCGATACAAGTCCATCATGGACCTTAGTAGAACATGGTCAAGACATTATAAGTAGGTACTTTTGATTTTGAGTATGAAATTAAATACAGTCAACATTTATATATTTTTATTTTCCTTCGACAACTTTCTATCTCCCGCTCTTCTTAGCCATGACTGGATTGAAGATTCCGTTTTCTTTTTCCGGTCACCGAATATATCTGTCTGTTCAGTTGCACCTAGAACAATAAATATACAGATATATATAAACAATTTTTTTTTTATCTGTGGACAACACGAAAGGGAAACCTATGATGTTCAAGGAACATCGTGTTGGCCAGCGGTAGAATTTTGGGAAAGAAGGAAGGTGTTGGAATTTTTCTTGAATGTTTGGAGGTTGTAAGCATCAGGAAAGACTTCACTAGGCAAAGAATTCCACAACTTTGCCGTTCTATTGATGAATGATGCTTGGTATAGCGATGTTCGACAGGTCTCGAGCCTGACAGTGTAGGGGTGACCAGCTTGAGCTCGTCTGATTTGTCTAGTAGGAATCGCGCGTGGTGGCATAATAGATGATATTTCCGTTGAGCACCGATCGTGAAAGTACCTATAAAAAAGGCAGAGATCGCCGACCTTTCTACGATGATCTAGAGAGGTCAATGATTTGGTGAGTGTTGTGTCATCGACTAGGCGAAAGCTCTCTTCTGAATTGAATCTAAGAGCTTAAGCGTATGTTTGGGGGCTGAGCTCCAAACATGTGAGCAGTACTCCAGGACAGGTCGAATTTGTGCTTTGTAGATCATGAGCAGTTGCTGGGATGTGAAGTATCTCTTCGCACGGAAAAGAAAACCGAGTTTTTGTGAAGCAGTCTTCGCAATGGACCTCACATGATCGTCCCATGAGAGAGCACTGTTGGTGGTGACACCCAGCAAGGATATTGACGACCTCATAGAAACAGTGGTACCCGACATCATCAAATTGGGCATTGTGTGATCAGCCTTCTTGGTGAACATACAAGCTTGAGTTTTAATTGCATTGAACTGTACTAGATTCTCAGATCCCCATTTCAGAATTCTTGTCAGATCCTCATTTAAAGCATCAACCTGTCTTCGCCTTGCACTTCTGGCCTCATTGGATGATATAGGGGCTCTAGAGGAAAAGGCGGAATGAAGTGTACTATCATCCGCAAAGCTATGAACTGGGCTAGAGGTCACATTCAACAAATCATTGATGTGGAGCAAAAACAAAGTTGGTGCCAAGACAGAGCCTTGTGGAACACCTGCATTGATCGTCATTGTATTAGACGAGACCCCGTCTACCACCACGTAGAGTGATCTATCTGCAAGAAAACTCGATAGTAAAAGACACAGTTGGGGCGGCAAACCATATGACGGAAGTTTCGCTAGGAGGCCTTGGTGCCAAACTCGGTCAAATGCTTTGGAGATATCCAAGGCTACAGCCAGAGACTCCCCATGTTTCTCTATTGACACCTGCCACTTATGTGTCACATAGGCAAGCAGATCTCCAGTTGACCTCTGGTGACGAAAGCCATATTGCCGGTCGTTCACGATTCTTGAGCTCTCTAGATATCGGATGAGCTCGATGTTGATTGCTTTTTCCATTACTTTAGAGATCACAGATAGTAGTGCAATCGGTCTATAGTTGTTAGGGAGTGTTTTCTTGCCCTTCTTTGGAATCGGTTGGACCCTAGCTTTCTTCCAGTTAGAAGGAAATACGCACAACAATGTGATCTCGGTAACCTTAGTAGGTTAAATTATGGCAAAGTTGCACCATTTCATGCTCAACAAAATGCTGCTGCAAATGCAAAATCGTCTTTATTCATTTCTATTTGTTTGAGGATATTTCATAATGAATGTCACTTCATCATTGTCGTATTTAAAAAAATATAGTTGATGATGGCCGATCGAAGAAGAAACGTCGGATTCCAATTTGACAATTCCATTTTGGAGAAGGAGGAAAAGTGACATTCATTTTGAAATATCTCCTCGAATGAACTGAGAAATAAACGATTTTGCATATTTTCCTCGAGATCCCCATGCTTAGCTACGAATTTGTAACAACCTCTATATATATCTTTTGAAATTCCTCATTTCCAATAAGTAAGTAGGTATTGAACCAGTGACTCTTCACCATTGGTAATTTTGTTATAATTGAAGATATAACATTGTTTGAATCAGGAAACTAGCAGTTTTGACAAAAAAAAAATTTTCTGTTAGACAATTAAATTCAAAAAATTGTCAATTTGAATCATTTTGTATCTTCAATAACAACAGTTACCAATAACCCTCTATATAAACTCACATACATTTACATAATACTTACACAGGATCAGTCTTGCCATGTTAGTTTCAAAAAAAGGTTTTTTACATTTCCTTCCTAACCAGCTGAACTTCAATCCCAAATCATTTGTTATTAAGGTATGTAGCACTCGTTTCACGAAATTATAATTATCAGTACCACCAACTTTGGCTAATTCAGTCACCTGAAAAACAATCATCTATTATCTTCAAGAAATAGTCTGATTCGAATACATCAACTGAATTTGTTTTGAATATCTCATAAACAGTACAACAGTAGAACAGTAGGTATTGAATTTAAATTGTAGATGGGAAATTGAGAATTATTTACCTGTTTCTATACAGGCCTCACATGTAGCTGCTGGCCGAAGTGGATGTATTTCCGAAACACTGTAGTCCGCAGAATTTGAAGGAGAATCTGAAACTTAAATATCAACTTTTGATCCACATAATAATCCTCACAGCATAATGAAATTTCGCCTATACAAAAAATGCATTGGCAATAATATAGAAGTAATATACAAGAATACTGGACAGCAATTATTATAGGTCATAATGTGTTTGAATAAACTTTCAATACAAATCATGCTCACTTGGGTAATCATTTCCTTTTTCTACCTGCATCAGTTTGCTTCTGAAACAGAAAATTTTCTGATCAGGTATTGACAGAATTCATATTTCAAGAATTAAGCCTGGTTTACTATTGTTTCAACTTAATCTATAACTCATTATTTTTAAAATTAAATGTGGCTTCAAAAAATTGAAGCCATGTTCCTAATAAGTAGCATCTGAGCCATCAGAGCATTGAACTTATTTCAAAAATATTTTCAACATCACTCAACTTTTTTTTTTCAGGATGGGAGGTATATCATTCCTTTCCATCGAGTCTTCTTCACTGCTAGATGAGAAGACTTTTGTTAGTTTTCTTTTTCTTTTTGTGGATTCTATTTCTGCCTCAGATGCAAGGTCACTAGTTTCTTCCGCTACTTTAGCCTTATTCCTGGCTTTCATGTAATCATCTGAAATGGAAAACACATCTTATTATTGAACTTGTACTTTGTTGGTGTGGTGATGAGTGTATCCTGGGAAAGCACTGACTCCATAAATCATAACCTACTTAATAAATCATAACCCAATTTAAGTATACAAAATCAACTCACTGAAAGTTGCATTTCGGAACACTTTTACTGGGTGGGATGTCCAACATGTGTTGAGGGGCTCAGATTTCTTGATTGCATTAACCACTTTATCTGGTGTATATGCAGGCCAGTGGCATTGATCACTTTGAATACAGGCAGTAGGGACAGCTTCTACTGTGTGGTCCTCCATAAACTGTACCACACTCCAACTATGGTCGTCAGTCATTCTCAAACTCATGAAAAGGGAAAAAAGGAGTTGAACTATTCAACTAAATTAAAATTATCCACAAGAAATGAGCACTTTCTCATTGATCGATATAACTTCCATATACAGGATGATTCTTTAATCACTTTATATTTATAAACTGATTGAATATATGAAGAGTACAGGGTGCGCCTCTTAAAATTGAACTCCCTCTCAAATTTTTCGTTTTAAGAGATATGAAAAAATTTAAAATTAATTTTTTTTTGAAACGACCAAACTTTTATTTTGTGAAGTGGTTTTATATACAGCGTCATTAGTTCTTCCAGAAAGGACATCAATTCTGATTTTTTAAACAGAACACCCTATATATTCTTTGATATGTCGATAGAGCCTCCTTTTCTGATCTCAAAAATATAAATAAGTTGCATATTTGGATAAAAAATTGTTGAGTTATTAATGATCAAAAGTTCACCAAACCAAATAGATTATTTGGAAATTATTATTACCAAAATACCATTCAAACAGTCCATCCATATTTTTTTATTGGGATTGAACGATTTCAATTTTATAATAAATAATATCATTATCATGACATTTTCATGGAGCTCAAACAATATATAAACATTATTTCAAAGCCAACTATGTTCAACTGCAGTATTTTGGTAAAGTTTAATTATTAATAACTCAACAATTCCTCATCCAAATATGCAACTATTTATATCTTTGAAATCATAGAAAAAGGTTCTATCAACATGTCAAAAAGTACCTATATAGGGTGTTCCATTTAAAAAATCAGAGTTGATGTCCTTTCCGGAAAAACGAATGACCCGGTATATAAAACAACTACACAAAATAAAAGTTTGGGTCGTTTCAAGCAAGTTTGACATTTTGACATTTTTTCATATCTCTCAAAACAAATGAGTTAAGAGGGGTTCACCCTGTACAAGCAAAAAAGATTTATTTGGTTACTTCCTCTGATGACAATTCAGAAATCAATAAAATTTTAATCAAAACAGATAGAGAAAAAAATTAAGGGATGTGCCATAAGTTTCATAAAGCTGAGATTCGATTATGAGACCTTCAGGCCTCTATTCACAAGATGACTAATGAGAATATAAAAAAATGTATTTCATTTGAACAATCCAGTATGAAAAAAAACTGTTTACCTCTCTGTACATAAGCTATTTCAATGCATAAGCATCAACACTTCTACTGCCTTGACAGTAAAATAGCTGAATTAGATACTGAGGAAAATATGTGTTCAATTTGGCAGTTAAGTGAGATGCAATGCCTCAATAATAATTGCACCTTTCTATCATAATATTCCAGCTGCAGCATTTATTCTTCAACTCCACTGCTTAGTTGAATAAATGACTATTTTTTTTTCAAGAATCCACTCTTGACAAACTTTTATACTTTTTTGTTTTTTTTTTATATTTTTTAATTTTTTTAATTTTTTTGTCTTTTTTGTATATCCCTACTTCAAAGTTGGAAACCAACTCACCAGGGCTGTGAACTTGTGGTGGTTAGGAAGAGATCACTTATCAATTAATGTAACATCTGGAATTAGTTATCATATAAACTTGAAATATCAGTGTGAAGTAGTGGAAAAATAACAAAATCTTTTTTATATATTAATTTGACACATTTGAATGAAATTTGTCTCAAGTCAAAAATTTCCAAAGGCACAAGATCTGGTTTTGCTAAAAATATACCTAACTCTGACGATTTGCAAGGAGTTTCATAGAAATCAGTTAAAGACAAGAATCTATGACCAATTATTTTACGCTCACGTCCTAGAACCACTATATTTTGAATAAGGATGACAAATCCACAATCGAGAAAACAGCAGTTGTCAGGTTCATTTGTTTTCAGAATGAAATGTTCAAAGGTTATTTTTTTGAATTGCTTTGAAATGTTCATGTTTAATGTTGGACCCTCAAAGTGTTCATCTTTATGTGTACAAATGGGAAACTTTTTTATAATACTAGAATTTGTGGATTGATGATTTTTTTCACTTTGTCGTTTTATTATTTGTTGTAGAGGTTTTTCGCTTTTTCTAATTAACTTAAGAATTGATTGAAGAAAATTTTCAAACTTGAAAGCACTAAAATCGTCAAGGGGGCCGTGGTTTTTGACATCTGTTGTTATATGCAATAAATTATGAATATTATGTGAAATATTCTCAGTACCATAAATAATATCAAAAGTATCTACGAAATATTCAAACAGAGATGAAGCATAATCAAACTTATCGAAATGTTTTGAATTTGCTAATATAGTTATAGCAACATGTAGCACCAAAAAATTTTGATATCTATTACCAGCCAAACTCCCCCTCAAAACTAAAGGTCCTGTATAGAATAAGAATTGACGAAACTCTGTTGCTTTCCATCTTCTGACTTCATTTAGTGATCGAGGTTTCCTATTGAATTCTATTGCAATATGTTTTTTCAATATTTCCAGATTATTGGATATTTTTGTTATTGATGAGAAAGATATTTTGGTAGATGGTTTGCCACAACACCACAAAGTTACAAGTAGTTTTTTTACTACACCCAAACATATTAGATGCATGTAGTCTAATGGAAACCCGTCAATCATATTGAAGTTAGGTATTTCTTCAATCATTGGTGTTCCATTATGATGATCTTCCTGTAATTTTGATCTAAATTCAGCATCAGATCTTAATGAAAGGTTCTTGACTTCAGGAAAACATATTCTGTTATTTTTATATTGACCATCAATTTTGCATTTGGTACAAGAAGCATACCCAGAGTGTCCTTTGGTATAAGTAATGAAGGATTTTGCAGGTGCATCACAAATGAAAGCATTTATTTTAATTTCATAAAAATTACAAGTTCAATTGTTTCTTGAATAAAGTCATAAAAATATATTCGCATCTTTGGGTTTTTCGTTACCATGAAAAATTCCAACCATTTCAACAAATTCACTTTTACTAATGCTACAGAGTATGGGGTGAACTTGGCTGCTCGAGCTCTTTGATAATGGCAAACCATCTACATTTATATCAATTCTGATAACTTTTTCATCAAAACCTGGCATTTGTGCGATGATTCTTTCAATGCATTTTCTCAATCCAAAGTGATAGTAATATCCTGGCTCTACTGATTTAACTTCAACTAATTTAGAAGTACCTAACAATGTTCTTGCATCAGATGGTAGCTCAGGATGTTTTGTTTTCAAAATATCCAATAAATCATTCAATGCAGAGTGAGTAATGTTATGTTTCAATGCCCAATTTGATAATGAAAGTGTTGATATTTCCTTTTTACTTGAATTATGAGTATCATCTGAAAATAAAATGGAATCATCATCTGTTGTTTCATGTCCTTGAATAGATGAATTATTTGAAATATTGAACAAACTATTATCCTGACTGTCTGCACCTGTCATCGCATCATCATTATCATTATTGAAAACAAAATCATTTTGACTACCTCGAGGACTGCCTACTCATACTCATTACATCATTATTGAAATTGAGATTATTTCCACTACTTCCCGGCGCCATCACGCTGGTTGAACTTCCGACATCCACGTATGGACAGAATTTGTTTTGCCTTTTGGCACGCATGTAATATTTCTGCAACTGAGCCATTATAATGAATCGACTTACCTGAAGTGTTTATTCACTGTTTAATTTCACTTTCATAACAGTTTATACCAATAGATTGTTGTTTATCACCAATTTTCAAGTGGTTATGTTATAAACAAACACTGTCTGGCTGGGTATTGCACGGAATACGGAACACAACACAGAGCCGGGTGTCAAATGTCAAGCGTCCGCGAACTGTGATCGCGAATTCAATTATGTCTGTCCCAATCACTCTCGAGTAGAATATGCCCATGAACGAAAAAGAAAGAGTGATAATATGAGTTCATTGCAAATCCAATGTCATGAACAGAACAAATTGACATAAATTTGTTGAATTTCGAATGTTTCATGGTTGGAACAGAAAATAAATGAATTCATGATAATTTCATTGTTCTTATTAAGATACCTATATATACAGGTATTCAATCGACAATAAATCACTCAATATATTTGATCAATGGATTTTCATTGGCGAAGATTAGGAGCCAATAATTTCACCAAAAAAATCAGCAATAGTCATTAATTCTGAATCAAAATTGAATTTAGTGCTACTTTTACGAAAGCTTTGATTTTATTGATAAAATAATAAGACATCTTTAGGACATCCATCTCTGAACGTCTCTGAGACGTGCCTGTGGACCCAATAATTTCACCAAAAACATCACCAATAATCGTTCATTCTGAATCAAAATTGAATATACTGCCTCTTTTACGAAAACTTCGTTTTTACTGATAAACTATTTCTGGACTTCAATAAGACATCTTTAGGACATCCATTTCTGGACGTCTCTGAGACGTCCTACGATAGACGTCTTCGAGACGTCTATTTTATGCCTGTGGACGTTCAGGCATTATATGGACATAAAATGGACGTCTTTAAGACGTCCGGTGCTGTGTGGGCAAATACTAATTCGATTTCCAAAACTAAAACACATACAATCAAAACTCCTGTTATTGCAGTGTGTGAATTTGAAAGCAGGATGGTAGGTTGACTAGACCATAGACTTGTTGGATAGCCTTTCCTAATAACATTTATTTACCTATATGACAGGCTCTTTTGTGGAGTGCCTTGTAAGGTAGCTGATGCATAACAAACATCTCTCATCCTCAACTACTGTACAGGAATGGTGAAATGTTCTCTTACAAATTTTGCAGTTATTATTGTAACAATCTGAGTTGATTTTTCAGCTTTTAATGGGATTTTCTCTCCTCGTTTCAAAATCGGAAACATTGAAAAAAGTTTACGAAGAGAAAAATATTTCAATTGTGTTGAGAACGGGAGCAGATTCGTTCCCGAAACGTCCACCAAGATAAGTAGAGGTTTTATTCTTATTAAATATATTTGTATTTCCAAATTTTTTCAAAAACAAGGTGCCACTGACCAATAGAGAATTTCTCTTTTAGGTATCTAAAGGTTTAATTTCAAGCGCAGTGACATTTTGGGACAGATCCTAAATCTGTCCTTACTACAAATATATTGCAATAATTTTTAATAACTTCTACTCTATTTTTTAGAAACGAGGAGAGAAAATCCCATTAAAAGCTGAAAAATGAATATACCACCTCCTCGAAGAACTTACAGACAGAATCTGAGTTGACCTCGAATCCGCAAATTAAACATAACCCTAGCTGTGGTGGATCTGAGTTTTCCAAAAGTAATTTCATCAGGTGGTTCGAAATTCTTCCATATTCTTTTGTTTCAATAAGGAATCTCGTTGAGAAGTTGCGAATAGAAATGGATAATTTATATGCCACAATTATATCCATTTTTCTGTTTGATATGTGGATATGTAGTTTTTTGCAATGTGACGACATGAGCAGTGAAGGGACTATATTTATTCAGAAATATTTCGAAACTGCGTAGGCTTTCCAGCCCTTCTTTGGGTACATGATTATACCTTGGATCAATGTATATGTATTCTTTCCTCCCCAAATCTGCTATAGCGAGTATCCAGTGATCCCTACTGAAAACTGTTCCAACTATGATAGGAAGAATTATTATACTATATCCACTTATTTTTGGCAGTTGTGTGAAAAAATCATTTTGGAGATCAATCGTACAGTATATAATTGCATAAGGTTGTTAGTTGAATATATTCCTCTGATGGCTGGTTCAGCTTGAGCAGAATTGATAAACAATAATTGATCACGAAATCAGTTAGCCATTTTCTACCATATAATGTTCTGAAATCATCCACTCTCAGTTCAACTGAAAAGGGCTGATTGAATTCAGAGACAATATAATTGCCATACTCAGTACAAGGATGATAGAATTCACTATTTTTCACCAAGCCATTATCATAAAAGTCCAATGTATGGACATCAGCTGTTCGGGAAATTTCTGACAAAGAATGATCGCTTGTGTGTTTCATTCCAGATTTCTGAAGAGGTGAAGCAACCAATTCGGGAAGAAGATATGTTAGATAAAAATCTACCAGAATTTTCATCATGTCATTCCAGAAAACTGCATCCCGATGAATTCTTGTTGTATAACATCCTCCCTATGTCCAAATGAATAGGTCACACCAGTTTCTCTCGCTTATATTGAGAATTCCTTGGATTTGATAATAATATATGTGCGATTTTCTCAATTCATAGTTTCGATGAAAATATTTGATTCATGTTGAATGGGCATTTTATTTCTATCACTCCATCATCTCCGATCAGTCCATCTAGTGAGCAAGCTAAAAAGGGATTTTTTTTGTGAATCATCAGACCAACAGTTTTCACTTTGATATGATTGATTTCTTCATATGCTTCAATAGCTTCTTGTTCATATTTATTCCCATGCTCCATTGCTTCTGTTGGGATCACTTTTTCATACAACAGTTTCCTAACGATGGTACGTTTACTTTTTTCAGAAGCTGCTTTGCAAATGAATCCAAAATTCGAAGATGTGAGACGCAATCTCCGTTGGGCTAACCACGGTTCTGATTTTTGTTTCAGTTGTAGCAGATGAGTCGAGTTTACCAGCCTAAGGTCCTCTAAAAATTTTTTTATGTTCAGATGAAAAATTAATTATATCATTTTCTTCAAAATCAACATGTTTCTTCTTGTTACTGGAAAACATTTAGCTTTCTTCATCTGTGCCATCATCGGAATCGCCAGAATACTTTTTCAAACTCATCATCATGTTGGAACAAATGGTTTTTATTTTGATTTGTTGCATTGTTAATTTCTGCTAGTGTTCTCTTGTGTGGCCCCATTGAAATTGTTATCTTTTGCAGCTTGCCATTCTTCCTTTTGCGAATATTCTACCTGTGAATTTGTTGGTTTTTCTTTTTTAGATATTGACCTCGAGGTCAAACCAAGTTTCGGTATTTCCAATAAAATTTCTTAGTGAATCGATATTATTCGTTTACGTAGAGTTCGGATCACTCGGCTACACTTTTGGTTTTCTAACCCATTGCAAATTTGATTTTTCACTTGTGCAAACCAGTTCTCAACATTGGCGTTGCTGAATCTCGTAAAAGAAATTGGATGCGAATGATACAATATTCCGGTCCAAAGTGGGAGAATGGGTAAATAATTCCTCAATATCAATTTCAAAAACTGCGAATTGAAGTATGGATTATCACATGATTGATTATCCAAAGACGTATTTTGTGAAGAATGCAATTCATATTCATCAGAAAACATTCTATAAAAGGGACTGTGGGCTTAGATGGCCTCTCTGGCTTCTGGTTGCTGCGAAGTCATTTCAAGTTCATCATTTGTAGATAGATCTGATGCTTGATAATCGGAACATAAATGTAGTAGCTCTGTGAATGATCTTTCGGTTGATTTAGTCTTGTTTTCTGAACCTAAGAGTACGATGATATGTTCAACCCAAATCACCACCTGAATAATATTAGTGAAATTTATGCATGCTGCCATAATCTCTTTCATATTTTTTGAGGTACTCCATCTATTCCGGATTTTTTTATATCATGACATATTATTTTGAAGAAATGTGCACAACATATGTGAATTGGTGCTACTCCTTCCAATCGTGCCTTCTCTGTAAAAACATCATATGTCCAATTGAAATATTGTTTGAGGTCCATTTTTTGAAAGAAAAATAAGGTTGTGTTGATCAGAGGATAGCTGCAGTCTGTCACAATTGCAGAAAATATGGGCCATTTGTGCGAATATTGTAAAGAATAGGGTTTGAATTTCGAAAGGAATACACCAATAGACACCATGTCGTGGTTGCAATTAAACATTCCTACAATTGGGACAATTCTGGCGAATGTGTTTATGACTCCTGCATAATGAAAAACTTTTTTTTTGTTGAGGGCGGTTTCCTCACTACACATTCTGTGGCATTTAAATGTAACACTGGTTTTCCATCACACTTTTCTACAATATCTAATTGTTCGCGGCTATATAAATATGCATGTAAAGGCTGGCCCACTACTTTGATATACGCTGCATTGGATCTCTGCATGAGAATGAGATCAATCAAATCGTGTTCATGCCGATCATTCCTCCCAAGTTTCACACACCGTACTTTTTTTATGTCTTGCAGATTACCAGATTGTATGATTGATGGCACTGCATTTCTAACAGTTTTGTGTCTGAATATCGATGGCTTTATATTTTTCATTTCTTGCATAAATAACTGTCTTTGAACACCCTTCAAATACCTGATGTTACCCTTAAGGTGGTTATAGTGTTTCGAATTGCTCATGACACATACCCTGTGGCCCTTTTCAGAAAATACATTATTTATAAAAAATACAAATTTCTTGCATGGATTACAGCAATATGCATAAATAATGAAAGAATCGTTTGTGGAACTATACCGATTTCCTTTGAAGTTTATGACACACACATTGTTAACGTGAGTGGAAAAATGTTGCTCCAGTACGTATGTCCAACCTTCAATTATTTTTTCCCGCGCATCATAGCTACCAAACTATTATGCTCAAGAATAAAAGATCCTTCCAGGTTGGTACATGTTTTGTATGATAATGAAGAATGTTTCCAGCTATCTATTTTGGAATTTCTAGAGTTAATCGGTCATATATGTCTCCTTGATTTTTTTTCTTGAAATACCTACTCTGCCAGCTGCTTGGCATCTATTTCAAATGGACGTCCTCTCTGATTGATCTCTGTGAAAAGTTTGTAATGAGTTTCATATTTTGATTCAATTAAATGAACTATTCCAATGGAAATACTATTTTCAATTCCTTCATTGCAGAAAATATATTTATAGAATCTGTATTCATATAGGAAATTGATTTCGTAGCAGAACAATGGTGTTTAGCTGACTAAGAAAGTAGAGAAATCTAAGATGAAACGCCACTGATAACAGCAATATCATGAATAGCTCAGAGCGCTTAGTACATCGGAAACCCTTTTGTAAGAAAGACGCTTTGGTAGACTAATAAAAAAAAATTTCAACTACAACTTATGCAAAGTAAGAAGAGTCTCTGAAAACTGTTTTGGAATAATGTGCAATACGTTCAGAATTTTTTTTACACCCATCAATGCAAAACCAGTAACTGTTGACCTTATTACTTTGTCAGTTGCTGCCTGCACAATTTGCTAAGGGATGAGTTGATATCTAAAATCAATTCCGTAGATACACAGGACATAACTTATGATCTACCAGTACACAACATAATACCGCTTGCCGATAAAGGAAAACTGAGGGCTTCAAAGTCAGAAGCCGTTTCATCGAGTACTACAAAAATAAATGAGCTAGACTGTACTTGGACTTGTAGTCTGTATTTGTATAACAACATTTCATTTTTCACATGCATCATCAAGAATTTATAACTTTCTCTTACCTGTTTTGTTCATCAGTTACCCAATTTCATTCCATGTCTTATCTCTTTTCAAGACGTTCCTAAAATCTGCAGAACCAACATTACACAAATCATGCCCGCTAATTAGCTCAATCAATTGTTCGTCCTCCGACGTTGAAAACTTGACCTGATTATTGGCCATAGTGTGTGAAAAACTACTACAAACAGTCTACACAGTCAAAAACACTTCTACCTGCGCACTGCGACGTACAGTCCCTGCCGAACTCGGCAGCTAGGAAAATGTCTTTACCCAGTCCTGTATGTTGAGTCGGTGCCGAACACCGCAGCGCAAAATCGTAGCGATATTCGGCAGCTAGGAAATCGGGCCTTGAAGCTGCCATTCTTTCTCGACTGGCCAGACGCGCAGATGCACAAGCTCCTCACGGTAGTGAAGCTCGGTGACAAACGTCCGTCTCAACTGTTGCGCCACATGCGCACACTTGCTGGCACTCGCGTCGGAGATGACGTCCTGAGGGTGAAGTGGCTTGATCTTTTGCCACCCCAGACTTCTCTTCTCTCTCTCAAAGGCCAGACGCTCGAAGAGCTCGCTGCAGTTGCTGATGAAGCTCAAGACATCGGCCCTACGATCATGGCCGCCTCGTTCCAGTCCACGCGCAACACATCGCCGATTTCGAACTCCACGACAGTGCACCAGCCGGTCGACCAGGTTAGCCAGGAGCTCGCCGCACAGCGCCAGGCTATCGTCCAGCTCACAACGTTGACTCGTGATGCCATGCAGCTGCAGGTTCACAACAACTCTCCAAGAGGCCGTTCAGCAACGCGCTCGCACCAACAAGGCCGCGTCCGCTCATCAACACCTGGCCCGAATTTTCGAACAGGTCACTGCTGGTACCATACCAAACATGGCGCTTTGGCCATTCGCTGCAAGCAGTCCTGCACCATCTCAGCCCAGATTGTAATGTAAGAAAACTCCATGTATCTTGTTCGACTTACATTTATTGAATCCCCTCATGTTAATACACCTGATTACAATATGTGCTGATATGCTGAGTAGTCACTAGTCGTAGTCGAGCAGTCGTTGAGTCCATACACGGAGGCCAGTGTCCCACAGCTAAATAAATATCGAAATAATTCAAAAAAGTACTTGTGAATCGAAGTGAATTAAAAAATGTACACCTATTTGTTATAAAGTTGTGCCATTATCAATAAAAATTAAACAAAAACATAGACGTGAACGAAGCGAGAATACGAACAAGGAATCCTACTATCATAGGTGCTAGTTGTTTTTGTTGGAATTCCGATATTGACAGTGGCGTAGAAATAATAAATAAATTAATAGATGGAGTCAGGATATGAAGCATCAGACATTGTGAAAATATTGATGGAAATCAAAAAAAGCAACGAAGAAATCAAAAGCGAAGTGAAACAAATAAGGCAAGACATTAATATCCATACAATAGCCATAGAAGAAGTGAGAGGAAAAGTACGACATCTAGAAGAAGAAAACCAGAAGCTACGAGACGAAGTGAAGGCTTCAGGACGAGCAATAAAGAAAAGAAATATCATTGTTTTTGGCATTCCAGAAGAGGAAATCCCTGTAACATACTTTAAAAAAATTGTACACGGAATACTAGAAGTAGAATTACATGATCTCGAAATAAGTGACGCTTTTAGAATTGGGAAGCAAACACTGCATAAATCTAGACCAGTCGTAGACGAATTGGCGAGGAATGCCAAAAAGTCCGAAATTTTCCAAAACATAAAAAAACTAAAGGGCACTGGAATAAGTATCACGAATGATCTAATAAAGGAAGACCAAGAGGTACATAAAGAGTTGCTCAAACATCTCAAACAAGCTAGAGAAAAAGGTTACCAAGCCAAAATCATAAAGGATAAAATTATCATCAATGGGGAAAGCTACACTTACCAAGAATTGATAGAAGTGAATGAGACTCGTGAAACTGTCGGTGAGACAGTACTAAACAGAACAAAACCGGAAAGGAAAAATCTTAGTGAACCAACAACACCGATACTGAAGGAGAAAAATATAGTCGAAAGCCATGAAAAAGTAAAGACACCAAAAACAGAACTCAAGAAACAGAGAGAAATCATCCAGTCCAAGTCAGCAAACAACAAACCATTAGACTTTATGCAAAAGGCGCCCATTCAAAACAACAAACCATATGCATTCCGATCCACAAAAAAAATACAAGCAGCAAAACTATATCTCCACAGACAGCAAATGAAGAAAAGAAAACAAATGCCCATGCATCACTTTATTGACATCGTAAGTGCATTTGATTAGTCTTCTGATTCCATATACATGTTGTTCACACTCTTCTCCTGATTTTCAATTTTATATTCTAAACATTAATTAAAAGGTAAAAATGGATAATTATATAAGAGATTTTGTTATTTCTGACATTGATACTAAAATAGTAGAGAACATCACTGATATATATATCAAGAATTGAATTTAAAACAAGAACATCTTTCCATCTTTCATATGAACATAAGAAGCATCAATAAAAACCTTGACAACCTCATGGTAACTTTACAACAAACAAAAATTGATTTTGACATGGTAATTCTCACGGAATCTCATCAAATTATGGATACCTCAATATTTAATATACCAGGATATACATTGTTATATAATTTTGGTGATATAAATCAAAATGATGGTACAATATTATATCTGAAAGAGAATATTCCTTATCAAAATTCAGTCACAAACATTGGGGATGTCAAAGCATCAGAAATCATCTGCAAATTAAACAATAAAAAAATCAAAATATCATCCATATACCGCCCTCCTGCAACTTGCCCTCGAGAATTCTGTGAAAACGTATCATACTATCTAGAGAAGTATGAAAATGTCACTATGGACATACATGTATTGCTAGGGGACATTAATATTAACATTCTTGCTAACGCCGGGGAAGTTACTAACAACTACATAAACACTATGAGTGCATTTGGATTCCTGTCATATATCAATGTTGCAACAAGAATCCAAGAAAACTGTGTAGACTCATGCCTGGACCACATTTTTATTAAAGATTTGAAACAAACTCTACACTACAAGTCATTAGTATACGAATCTGACATAACCGATCACTATTCAACTATACTCCAAATAATATCACCCACGAAAGAAAAAAATTGTGGTAGTAATTGCAACATAAAAAAATATGTGGACAAGAATAAACTACAAAGAAAAATATGTTCGCATAATTGGCCTGATTTTTATGCTGCGAAGGATCCTGAAAACGCTACAAATATTTTTATTGAAACAATCCAAAACTTTACCGAAGAAAGCACTAACAAAGTAAAAATCAAGCACAATCAAATTAAAAGAAATCCCTGGACATCAACCCAAATTGTGAATACGTGCAATGAGAAAAATCGATTGTATAAATTAATGAAACAGGATAAGACCGAATTCAATAACTTCCGTTACAAAGAAATAAAAAATCACTTAGACTTTCTAATCAGAGAGGCCAAAAAAAAGTACTATCAAACTGAGATAAAAAAATACAACAATAATTCGAGTGGGCTTTGGAAAACGGTTAACAAATTGACAAATCCAGTTAAGTCAAATCATATCAAAGAAATTAATACTGAAAATGGGGAGTTTCACAATGACGAAGACATAGCAAATGTATTTGTGCAGCATTTCACAAGCATAGGAAAAACATATGCCCAAAATATTTTGGACAAAAATAAAGCATACCCTAGATTTCCAGAAACTGACTTACTAAATTCTATATATCTGAAAGAAACGAATGTAAATGAATATTGAAATATTGAAATTAGTTGCACATGAGCTGTCCGAACCTTTGGCCTACCTAATCAATTGGTGTTTTCGGATTGGTTACTGTCCTGTTGCATTCAAATCAGCTGTAGTAGTACCAATACATAAAGGCGGGAAAAAAAATAATGTCTCAAATTACAGACCCATCTCGTTACTTTCATGTTCCTCGAAAATTTTTGAGAAAATATTGAAAAAACGTGTAGACAGCTATCTAAATAAATATAATATATTGTCACCTAAGCAATTCGGATTCCGATCAGGAAAGTCTACTCAAGATTCCATCAACCATCTCATTGGGAAAATAAACGTTGATAAAATAAATGTTGATAAAAAAATTCCATCTCTTTGTGTATTTCTTGACCTCGCAAAGGTATTTGATACAGTAAGCCACGAAAAATTATTGGCAACTTTGGAACGAATTGGTTTTCGCGGCCCATCATACGAACTCATGCGAAGTTACCTCCAGAATAGAAAACAGTGTGTGAAAATCAATGATTCAAAGAGTAACTCCATGTTGGTCGAGTTTGGTGCTCCCCAAGGAACCGTCCTCGGTCCAATGTTATTTAATTTATATTTAAATGACCTGTACAAGCTCACAGTGAATGGTGACTTGGTGAGTTTTGCAGATGATACAGCGGTTTTACTGAAAGATAACTCATGGGAAAGACTTGAAGAAATGGCTAAAAAAGATTTGAGAACTATCTATGAATGGTGCCAAAGTCGTCTTCTTACACTAAACATCCAGAAAACCCACTATGTTACCTTCACTTCATACACAAATCACTTACCTAACTTACCTTGTATCAAAGTGCTTTGCGAAAATGAGGAATTGGAGATCTATAGAGTGAAAAATATAAAATATCTTGGAATCTATATCGATAGTCACTTGAAATGGGACGTACATATTGAAAACACTGTCAAGAAAATTCGATCGGTACTATACAAAATGCGATTCTTCAACAGAATTTTTCAACCTGAGCAACTTGAAATAATGTACTTTGCACTTGTAGAAAGCATATTGAGATACGGAATCATTGCTTGGGGTGCGGCAACAGACATACACATGGACAACCTGGAAAAAATGCAGAAATCAGTATTGAAATGTATCTTCAAAAAACCTTTCACCTACCCCACGGAGTCACTATTTAATGAAACAAAAATTTTAGATATCCATCAACTTTTTCTTTTTGAAATAATGTTAAGGCAACATAAACATCGGAATGAGTTACTGGCTATCGAGCACAGACACAATACAAGGTATAGAGAATATGCAATGCAAGTTCCCAAGCCAGAAAAGACGACCCTACAAAGATCGTACGTTTATTTGGGCCCAAAATGCTATAACATTATTCCATTAGAAGTCAAAAACTGGAATACCTATAACCTATATAAAAAAAATCTAAAGAAATGGATTACTGATCAACCGAGACTTCGAATACATCAATTCATAGATTACAAAACAATTAGGATTGATTAGAGTTGGAATTCATGAATGATATTTTGATGGTCTCTATGTTTGTTCTCATACTAAATTTCCTTATAATCGTTAATATTTTATTTTTATAATTGTACAATTGTTCTTATAGTAGTTTCTCATAATCATTATATACACTGTGTACTGCCTATTTTTAGCATTAGTTATAAGTGTTTTTATGAATGTCTGTAGGACATCATTTTAAGCAAGCGACTACGTTTTAATTTTCAATCTTTGTTGCCGGGCTCGAGGTCCTGTCCTCCTGTGGGTTTCTTATATTTATTTACCGTTCATGTATTTTTACTATGTACTAAATTCTATTTGGCAAATAAATATTTTTTGATTTTTTTTTGATTTGAATCAAAACAATATCATAACATATTCCGTACTCTAATGTAGGTTAACACAAAATACTGAGTGATATATTTCATCCTCTACACCTCCCTTTCCTAGAGAATGACCTTCACTATGGCCACTTGTGAAGGGCTTTCTGTAGACAAACGAAAATGAACTGAAAATGAATTGGATAATCCGTTAAGAGGGTATAGGGAGAATTATATGAGTAATGAACTCATCTATGAAATGAAATAAAATATCCCATGATGAATTATGATTACAGTATGGATAATATGCATTATTGATAGTTGAATACCAATAGGGTTGTGTAATAGTATTTGAAAATCGAATATCTTTCACACCAATATGACTGAAAATAACTGCATTTTTAAAAATAAATAAACATGTCTTCAACTATAACTTTCTTATTCCTATGATGTCGACAGGCCTGTCTATGAATTTATATTTTACAATGTATACATCTTGAGACGATTTTGATGTACTGTCATTTCTCTGCCTTTATCGTTTTTGATGTACAGTTGGGATTGTTTACCGCGACAACTGAAGATGGACCCCTGAACCACGAATCAAGTTTTTGACGACCTTCATTAGTTAATAATACGAGATCGCCTGGTTCAATCATCAACTCTTTTGTCTTGAGGTCTAATTGATTTTCACAATTTTTCTTTGCTTTTTCGAGATATTCTGCTCTTTTCTGTGCCGACTGCAGTCTATACCTAACTTCATGATCATAGGCATCAAGATTATAAAGAGGATCTACACGAGCACCATTCAAAATTTCCCATAGATTAGCTTTTTTACTGAATACTAATTCAAACGGTGTGTAATTGTGATGAGTACTGGGGGTTGTATTAAAACAGAACGTAAAATATCGTGTCCAAACGTCCCAATCTGTGTCTGTGTCATTTACATACATTCTCATGAATTCATTGAGTACACGATGATTTCGTTCACAACCTCCAATACTTTGACTATGATGTGTTATGCTGAATGTTGAGTAATTTTGCAAGGTTCTGAAAAAGTTCGTTCTTGTATTCGGTACCCAAATCCGTTCCGATTTCTTTCATAGGCCCGTATACAAGAATAAAATCTCAAAAATGGCTTCAGCTACTGTAGATGCTCCTTTATTAGGAATAGGTTGTATTATAACGTATTTAGTCAACTCACATTGAATAGTTACGGCATAAACATTACCTGCATTTGACTCTTGGAAAGGCCCTATTGTATCTATGCAAACAGTGTCAAAAGCTGTCTGTGGGGTGGCTGTTGATACAAGTGGCTCCATGTGGCTCCATGTCGTTTCATTTACTTGACATTTATGACATTTTTCACAGAATTTGGCAACGTCACGTGACATGTGCTTCCATCTGTAAAACGCTTTAAGTTTTTTGAGCAGCCGTTTTTGACCGCAATGACCTTCATAAAAAGGATCATTATGAAATTTTTCAATTGACTTCTCATTTTCATCTCTACTTGTAATTAATACTGGAGCATTGCAAAGTATAGTTGTCACATTTTCAAACATTATATTTCCTATCTCTTCAAATTCATTAACAGTGCACTAGCTAAATATTTCATCTTCCAAATTCAATCTTAACTTAGGAAACTTGCAATCACCTGCCATATTCTCAAGCTGAGATAATATCTGCTCTAATGCAAAATCACCTTCGATGATTGGGAGCTTGCCTTGAGCGCTCGTTTTTCTCTTGTGACATAAGGATCCTAATGCATGTGGGATAAATTTCAAATTTTATTAGAGGCAGTCTTAAAGCGTCAGCATTATCTAAAGTTTCAAAAACTCTATTATTAGGCACGAATATTCCGGATTTATCAATTGTTGTCACTTCTTAACCCTTTGCCACCGGAATTTATTTTTTTCTTGATTTTCCCGATTTCAACGCTTATTATTATCAATTGACACCTAATGAGGGGGAAATTATAATAAAAGATATTTTCACTAATATAATATATTCAAAAAAGTGTGGTTTCACAGTGAAACCAGTAGGCACTAGCAAGGATTTGATAAATACCTAATACTATTATCAGTCTGGATTATCTTTTATGGTATTCTTGGAAACAATTCTTCCTGTCAGTAAGACATAAACCTACGTCACACCTGCTATAAAGGTATAATTATTTCATTCCATAGTAAATCGATAATTCAGTAATACTCACCTGGAACAAATCCATCTAGACCTATGAGGTAATGCTGTAGTGCTACATTTGGCACATTTTCTAGAATTTCCGTGGACAGGCATGTGGGCACAGGAGTCATACCGGATCTCTTGGGGTACTGTGACCTTGAAAGGATTATGAGAATTCGAAGAAGATGGTCGTCCTCTCTTCAGCAGGTTTTCGTCAGCTCCAATCAGTCCTACGCTTACAGCAATTTTGAAATCTTTCAAACTCAAAGTAGATGAATTTGACCTCTCTTTGAAGAGAATGTAGGAGTTTACAAGTGATACGTCTAGCAGGTACCAAAAAATTCGATGCCACCACTTCTTTGATTTCCTATTCAATTCATAAATTGACTTGAGCATATCCAATTTATCAACGTAGCCCATGTGTTGATTGTAATTTGCCACTAGCAGTGGACAATCAACGTGTTGAATTGTACCATCTTTATTTCTTCTGTTGGTCACATCTTTTGTAGGGTCATCATAATTGCTGAGAAAATGTACACCTTTGCGGTCCTTCCATTTTAGGAATGTCAAACCATCTCGACTGACACGCCAATCAGATCCTCCTCGATTCATATGTTTGTCATCACGTAGATCCTCGTCTCACAGTCCCAGTTGCATATATCAATTCACTCTGCAATTGTTTCTGGAGAGCCACAGAATTGAAATAATTGTCGAAATAGATATGATGTCCTTTGCCCACCAACATTCGTGTCAGATCTGTGTCAGATCTGTGACAACTCTGGCGCCCTAATTTTTCTCAGTTGAATCGCCCACCTTTCCAGGGTGAATTTGGAATTGGCAGGCAAACCCTGCCTCATCCGCCCGCACCCATACTTTGTATCCCCGTTTGATGGGCTTTTGAGGCATATATTGTTTTAGACTACTACGCCCCTTGAATCTTATCATCGACTCGTCTATAGCTTTGTTTTTAGATGGTCTTTTTGTAGTCTGAAATGTACTGGAGAGTCTGTCGATAACAGGTCTAAGTTTATATGACTTATCAAAATTTGGCATATCTCGCGTTATCGTTCAGATGTAAGTGCCCAAGCAGCCAAACAAAACAATCTCTTGAGAGAACACCACTGATGAAATGATCTCTAGGCACATGGTTAGATGACCAGTAATCACGGTAACTGGGCATTTTCTTTATCCCCATCAACATATTTATACCTAAAAATTTCTTCATTTCTTTTCTATTAGTTTTGAGTGAAAGATGATGCATTTCCTTATTTTTGTGAGACATACAAATTGGTTTGGAAAACTATCAACTCGATAAGGTCTTCAGGAAAAATAGATAGGAAAACTTCAGTTGGGGTTTCTGGTTCAGCGTCAATATCTGGTCCAGTATCTTCTTCAAATCTCTTGATATTTTTCATCAAATTTTCAGCAGATTTGGTCCAAATGGTTGTTTCAGCAATTGCCCTACGCTGAATTACTACAAGAAGAATATCATCATCACTTTCCCATTCATCATTATCTACAGTCATGCCAGCATTTTCTAGAATATCCATTGGTAGGTTCATTATATCAAATTACTGGTCCGCATTTTCAGCATCAATAGAAGATGTAGCCTCTTCATCGACCTCGTTTTCACTCACGATAAACGTATACAAACTATCAGGGTCGAGCTGCTCGAGATCGCAAAGGTTGTACATAATTTTCCTACCTGCAACAATGAGACAACTATAGTGCCTACTGGTCTCATGGTGAAACCAGCTCATTTTACATGAAAATTCTCGATCAACGGTGGTGAATTCCATGGGCGTAGCCA
Organism: Gastrophysa polygoni; assembly: GCA_963576655.1. Lineage (NCBI taxonomy): Eukaryota > Metazoa > Arthropoda > Insecta > Coleoptera > Chrysomelidae > Gastrophysa > Gastrophysa polygoni. Next base: position 3,043,469 of record OY755092.1, read on the forward strand.
GGATTTCAATCAGGGGGGGGGGGGCAGTAGGGCATTTTTTGAAATGGTGAAAATAATTCAGTTCATACCTCAAACGTATATTCAAAATATAATGAAATAAATCTAAAGGAAAAACTAATACACACTAATGATAACTACTAGATTCAAATTATTTTAAAACGAGCCTGCGGGTGTCTTGACAGAATCTGTTCAATATTTCTTCTTCAAATATCTTCTTTTTTTCCAGAACTCTCTTTCTATGCACACTCGACATGCAAAGTCCACTGAGTCGACTTTCGGTCATAGTCGACCTCAACCAGGTTTTCACTCTTCTCAATGTACTGAATGACCTCTCAATTGTACATGTTGTGCATGGTTGAGCAAGTGAAATCAACAGAGCCCGTTTCGTTGCTGGATAAAAAAATTCAGTTTCTTTCACCAATTCTGCTATTTCCATCTCTCTCAATGCTTCTTTTGCAATTTTTCTTTCTGCCCATAAGTTATACCATAATTCGCCTTCACTGGAAAAGTCGTCGATATTGTAGTAATCAGAGAAAATTTGTGTTTTCCTAAGGAAATCTTCTACTGTCATGTCCAACATATTGAATGGGTGCAAAATCAATAGTGAGAAGGCAGGTATGTTATCATCGGAAAATCGCTGCTCTAAAGAAATTATTAATGAATGCAAGTAAGGAATTATTAGTGACCTTTTCCAGAATTCGCAAAGATTTTGCGCTGGAGGATTTGAACGGTGCACTTGTCGTTCTGCGATCCGTGGCCCTTGAAAGTCTATTTCCAGATTGTCAGTGATTTTTTTAGCCTCAGCTATTATACTTTCGCTTGTGATGTCTGCCGTTTCACGGTGATTTTTCACGAGAACAAGTATTTTGTTTATATGATTTGCACATTGAAGCATGTCAATACTTTTCGACTGTAACACATTCACCACAGGTTGTAGTATTGCAGAATACTTCGCTATAAGACTGACACTGACAATAAATTCGGACTTTGTAGCAGTACAATGTAGTTGGAAAGCGACTTTTCTAGTCGCACTGTTACCATCCCTCGATAGTATTTCAAGGGCTTTGACGATACTCACATAATGTTCTCTGAATATGGCAATACTCTTGTATTTTTGAGACCAGCGTGTCTCGCAAAATAATGGTATATTTGGTGCATACTTTCGACGTTAAACAGATTCGCGAAAGAATTTTATTATTTCTTTCACTGTGGATATCGCATTCCTTATCACTGGAATCTGATTTAGATCGTTCACGACTAAGTTTAGTTTGTGACTAGCACAATGGAAATATAGTGCTTTTTTATACTTTTCTCGCATAATCTTCTGAACACCACCATCCTTTCCTGCCATAGTTGAACATCCATCGTATCCTTGTCCGACACATTTTTCTGGATCGAGACCTGCATTTTCTATAAAATTGTCTATTGCAGTAGCAATGGTTTTAGCGTCCATGGCAACTAGTTCGACAAAACCTAAAAATTCCTCGCGGACTATCATTTGTTCCTCGTCAAAAAATCGGACACCAATTGATACTTGTTCCTTCCCAGAAATATCACTGCTTTCATCTGCCAATACGCTATAGGCATAAGCCTTCTTCACTTGTGCGATGATATCGTCTCTGATAACTGCCCCACTCAATTCAATTATTTCATTTTGAATCTGTGGTGACATGTAGGAGGCATTTTTTTCACCCTTGTCTATATGTTCTTCCAAAGTTTCATCACCAGCTTCAATCTTGAGTTTGATTAAGTCTTCAAAAACCCCTTGATGTTGTTCTTTGCCTCTCAAGGGTAAATCGTGTGTACCACAAAACATTACAGTAGAAATAATTGATGCTATAATTTTTTTGTTAGCTTCTATTATGTTTTGGTGAGCAGAAATCATCTGAACATCGACGGCATATCATCCATGTAACATTTTGCTGCTTTGGCAGCATATTTGTGCCATTGAGAAGACATATGATTTTTTGCATATTCGTGCATATCTTTATAACGGGAAAAGGGTCTTATTATGAATGAACCCAAAACTCCATGTACATTAGATGGCGGGAAAAGGACACAGTAAATGCACAATGCGCCCTTTAATCTTTTTGAATAGGCAAGCCAAGGAGAATAGTCCTTCAACCAACTATACTTAAATTTCCTTTTCAAATGAGTTGCATCTTCAGAAAAATTATAGCTTTCTGAAGGTGTCCAGCAGGATTTTAAAATTTCCAATTTTTTGTGTTTTGTCATGATGTCCTACCCAATTACCTAGGTCATTGTCATTATAACAACAGATTCCACTTTCACTTCTTCCAGAACCATGGTCATTCGATGATGATGATGATGCAGCCAGAGCAGCAGTAGGTGCTGCTCCAGCTTCCTTTACCGAATTTTCTTCTCCGCTATCACTTTCACCACTGCTTTTTTCGGGTTGTTTTCGTTTTTGTCCGACTGAAATTCAATCATCAATCATTAATTCTGACAAATCTGTGAAATCAATTGAAAACCTGATATACGATGAAACTCACCATTACGGCCAACGCTGAAAAACTTCCTTATATCCATTCTGAGATATTCATAAATCATATAAATTAACACAATGAGTAAGTCTAGACGACGATCTGAAATCCGAATGAGTTATTTACAGGTCGCGCTTGCCTAATAACAATAATTTACCACTAACACATTGCAAACCACAATACTGCAGGTCAGCGTCAGTGCAGGTAAACTAAACGTTAACTTGTGCAAACCTGCAAACTGGAGCGAAAACCCAGGCGTCTTGTCCAGCGAGCGGCGAGGGTGGGGTATTGTACGAGACACGGGATAGCTCACTGTCGCGGGTTTTCTGGCTGATAGATAGTGCGATACTTTAATTCATGGGCAGCTGATATGGCTGGCTATCCAGATGAATCAACTTCAATGCACACACAATTTGAAATAAATAAGTATTATAAGACAAAAAATGTCGATCGCGAATCGATTATACAAGGTGACCCAGGGTTAAACCGCCAAACGTTAAGGGTCGGTTATTTGGGCAAAAATAAGACTTTTTTTCTAATGAACATATGTCCTAACTTGCTTAACTTGCTTTGTTTTCGATATACAAGGTGTCAAAGTTTTCAGAAAAAATCGGTTCTTCATTAATTACGGCTTGAACTTACGGCAGATTTCGATGAAGCATACCAAGTTTCATCGAAATCTGCCGTTAGTTCAAGCCGTAATTAATGAAGAACCGATTTTTTCTGAAAACTTTGACACCTTGTATATCGAAAACAAAGCAAGTTAGGACATATGTTCATTAGAAAAAAAAGTCTTATTTTTGCCCAAATAAGCGACCCTTAACGTTTGGCGGTTTAACCCTGGGTCACCCTGTATAAAAAATATTACCTATCATGCAGAAAACTTTAATTTGTATTTCCTCTGTCTGGACCAGGGGGGGGGGGCAAGCGCCCACCCCTGCCTCTCCCTGGCTACGCCCATGGTGAATTCTGCTCACAAATAACAAATTGATCATTACTGAACCTTAGTATAACTAATTACGTACAGTACTTACCTTCCATTATAGCACAACTTCAAATAACACGATGAAATGACGTATATCTATGATACACACGTGTACGCCTCAAGAATGTAAACGAAACTGAACGCCTTTTTGATTTCCCTGCGCCGGCGCTGTGGAATCGGGTGGAAGGAAGCATGAACATAACATGAGGCACTCTGGTTCGCCTGTGAAACCAGTCGCGCTCCAAACAAAAATTGATATTCGAATGGTTTCGCCATGAAACCAGTAGGCGTCAAAGGGTTGAGTAATATTTTCCGCGTTTTTAGACATTGATCTGGTAATGACAAAAACTGAATTTGCGTTCTTATGAATTTCTTTCAAGTTTTCGATGCTTACTCTCGATAATGCATCTGCAGTGACATTTTCATTTCCTTCAATATATTCTATGTCAAAATTGAATTCTTCTCAATCTAAACGAATTCTGGTGAGCTTTGAGCTTGGATCTTTCCTAGAAAATAAATAAACAAGATGCTTGTTATCTGATTTGACAAGAAATGTTTGGCCATATAAATAGCAACGAAAATATTTTATGGCCCAGTGGATTGCCGTTAGTTCTTTTAGGATTGTTGGCTTATGGGATTCGCCTTTGGTGAAAGTCCGAGAAGCGTATGCAATTGGAAGTTCTTCTTCCTGAAATTGTTGACATTAAAGCCTCGTTTTCCAATCGACGTGTTTGTCCCGCCGCGTGGTACGGAAGACGCTGGCGTATCCCGTCGGACGGAGAGTGAAGTACCACGCAGCGTGTTATGTTTTCCAATCAGCGGGCCTGAAGTCGACGTATTGGCGGTTTTTACCATTTCGTCTTGAGCTCTACAGAGAGTACAATGACGTCTCGTCATGAAAAACTGTGTTTGCTGGCCAAAATAGTAGAGCACTATTATAATACTGTGGATAGTGAAGAAGATGTGATTGTTGGCTCACTCCTCCGTCGAAAGCCAACTAGCGATATTTTTCTGAGAAGAGAAGAGGAAGGAGTGTATACTACCCTGATCACGCGACACCTCCTCGACGATGGGGTGAAATTCAGAGAATTTTTCCGATTTACGCCTGATCAATTCTCCTTCATCTTATCTCTCGTTCAAGAAAAATTAACGAACGCGCCTTGCCGCCGATTTTCGAAACCAATAACACCTGCACAAAAACTGGCTCTCACCCTGAGGTAAGTTCATGAAAAGGAGTTTAGTAATTAGATTCTTCGTTGATTCCTACATTATGCACGACTACCAGATGATTATCCAGAATTATCAAAACCTTATTCAGAATTGTCCTGATTGAATACAGAATTTATTAAAGATATAAAAAATGGGCCGAAGAGATCTTGTGAATTAGATTGAGAAAATTGTTTATTTGGTTGTATACAATGTTCAAACAACTAATATCAAACAGAAAAATTATGAGCAGTCAATATAGAAGGAGAAAATGTACCATTGTTCATCACTCGTGGCCAGGTGAAAAAGCCATCTCAAAAGACTTGGATATTAGGTTGTTTTCCGACTCTTCTGAAGATGTTTCGTAGAATTCGTCTCTTGCATAATCTAGATTCGAAAAATTGCCATGATAAATTGGTGTTAGTTGATTTTGTTCTTCCAAATCCATCACGATAGCAAATATTTTTTTTTTCGCTTGAGTGATAAGATCTGGCCTCAATTTTTTCACTGTTTTTGCCATGGTCTTGAAAAATAAGTCATTCTCGTCTTCTGACTCCTTCTGGGCTACTTCCTCCAAAAACATTTGCAAATGCTGTCGGTCCTTACGTCTTTCTGCAACTAGTTCCTTCACAGCAGAATTCTCCTTTGCTTTCTTGCTTGGAGGTTTGCGAAATGAGTCTGAATCCTCTGAATGCAAACTGACTGGAGGATTCTGTGGAGTGGGTGGGAGTATAGCAGTTTCTGAAGACTGTGAAAGAGGCTGTGAAGAAGCATCAAGGAGTTCTTGAGAAGCTGGCTCGTCATTCGAATCGTCTCCACGCATTTCTAAATCTTGGGTTTTTGCATTGGAGAAGGTTTGACGTTCGTCTTCCATAGACTCTAAAAACCGAAGACGATCCCAGTATGCTGCTCTTTTCTTAGCAGCCGCTGATCCGGTTGGCATCTTCTTTTCTTGCTTCCTGTAATGATCACGGATACTCTTCCAACGCATCTTGCATTGCACATCTGAAAAAATAACAAATAAAACTATGAAAAACAATTATCGCTATTTCAACTTGAGAAACTGATAGTGAAGTACAAAATAACAACGTAATAGTATAGGTAATGCGCTTTCTGGAAATAAATTTTTTTTGGTAATTTTCCAATGTAATATGCTTTATCGTTTCCAGGTATCTTGCAACGGGAGAATCCTACCATTCACTCCAGTTTTCCCATCGTATATCTGTGGCCGAGATGAGTAAAATTATCCCGAATGTTCTCACGGCCCTCAAAGAAGCATTACTTCCCCGATGTTTACCTCCCTCTGACGAGATCGATTGGAAAAAGAAGGCAGAAGAATTCTGGAGACGTTGGGGTTTCCCCAATGTCATTGCTGCTATGGACGGAAAACATGTCAGGATTGCAGCACCTTCCCAAACCGGAAGTTTATACTTCAACTATAAAGGTTACTTTTCAATTGTTCTCCTCGCAATGGTCGATGCCAACTATAAATTCCTCATAGTTGACATTGGTTCTTATGGCAAAGAAGGTGATGCTGGAATATTCATAAAGTCGGAAATGGGGAAATTGGTTAGAAATGGGTCATTTTTCCCACCCCCATGTTCCTTGCCCGATTCAGAGATCGTCTTGCCCCATGTCATATTGGGAGATGAAGCCTTCAGATTGGACGAACACGTTATGAAACCCTACTGCAAACAGCAAGTTTTGGAAGATGCTAAAAAATTGAGATTCAATTATCAATTGAGCAAGGCACGTAGGGTGTCTGAAAATGCGTTTGGTATTCTGTGTTCGGTCTTTCGAATTTTTTTCACGCCCATTAATGTGAAACCTGAAACTGTCGATCACATTATTTTAGTTTTCTGTTGTTTACACAACTTCCTGAGGAAAGAATATCTGGTGAAGAATACCTTCAATAAAGCTCAGGAGCCGGAAACTATTGATTTGCCGAGGGAAAACATGATTTCTTTGAGAAGGACAGGAGGCTACGCCAAAGCCGAAGGGTTTTTAGTAAGACATCAATTTACTGAGCTCTTCAATCGTTGAAATGTTCTCTACTACCCATTAGTATGATGTACGGATTTAACTGTGACTGTATAGTGTACTTTCTGAATTAAAAGTTTTCCTATCTACTAAAAATTGTATATACTGTTCGAATAAAAAACAAGTTTACACCGAACTCACCTGTTTTTCCTAATTGCGAAGCAATTTCCTTCCATTTTAAATCCTTCTTCAACTGGTTTTTCCAGTCACTGTGAGCCCATGTTCCACATCATTGGATGCCCCGACACCAGCTCAATCAAAACTTCATCTTCTGCGGCAGAAAACCGATCACCCGGCATATCCAAGAACAATATCTACTAACATGAATAATAATAATGAAAGTCTTCAAAACGCAGCGTGAAGCGGACTGACTCCTCGTGGAGCACGCGGGCGTCTTACGCTGGCAGAGTGCGCCGGCGTGAGACGTAATTTGTTTCTTAGGAAAACAGAAAGCTACCTTTTCACTGACCGAGTGGGCGACGTGACTCCGCCAGTGTATTCCGTCCCACGCGGCGGGAAAAACACGTCGATTGGAAAACGAGCCTTAAACAGCTCCACACGCGATATTTGAAGCATCCGTCATCAGAATAATTTTTTTAGAAAAATCTTGGTATTGCAATATTGAATCGTTCACTAGAATAATTTTTTTGGAAAATCTGGGTATTGCGAGATCGGAGGAGTGATTAACGAATTTTTCAACAAGACGAATGAATTCTGGCATGCTTTCGGTACCAAACAAACTCAGCATTTTTTTTTAGTTAATTTATATAATGGATATGTAATAGATGCAAAGTTTGGTATAAGTCGACGGTGATAATTGCAAAATGCAACGAATCGTTCCACATCGTCAGCTGTTTGAGGAGTTGAGTAATTGTTTATAACATCGTATTTCGATTCATCTGGTGAAATTCCTTCGTAATTTTGTGTCCTAGAAAGGTAACCTCTTTCTTGAAAAAATTACATCTTTTCGGATTCAATTTCAAACAAAATTTTCTGCATGTACTGAAAACGCTTCTTAAATCACTTAAATGATGATTCTCGGAACAACCAATCACAATAGGATCATCCATATAGAGAAAAGCCTTTTCGGGAGTAACGCACCAGGACTCACTGATAGTCCGAATGGAAGCCTAGTAAATCAACACTAAAAGATGTTACATCACGGGAAGATTCATCCAAAGGAATCTGATGAAAAGCGGACATGAGATCAACGGCCGAAAACCAACCGAGCTGATCAAGAATGTCATCAATACGATTTAGGGGAAATTTGTCAGCCATAAGAGCTTCATTTACGGACCTAAAATCGATGCATAATCTCCACGCTTTTTGACCATTGGAAGATTTTTTGGGCACCAGTATTACCGGACTGGTATACTTTGGAACTGAAGGCTCAATAACCTCATTACGCAATATTTCCTGAACTTGTTTATTTATTTCTTCTTTTAACACTCTAGGGGTTCTGTAGTTCTTGATATATACAGATTTGTTATTAGACATTTTCAATTTTCGCGTGTAAAAATTATTAATAGTTAATTCATCAGTTTTCAAAGCGAAAACATCTGAAAATTCTTTGCAAAGTTTAAAAAGATTGGAATATTTTCAGAACATTAACTTTACAATCGGGTCGATTCTGTTTGCAAATAGCAATATGGTTGTAGAGAAGATATTGCTTTCAAAGCAAGATTAGAAAAAGTGGAATTCTGATCATTGATTTTGGGCAATATGATCTGTCAATTTCAAAGAGATCTTGTTATTTCATTTTGCTATCCCGGCAACATCATTTTAGTACTTGCTATCTGATTACAAAGTTGAAAATGGCAGTGAACCCATTATTTTTTGCCAATGATTTCTTGCAAGAGTTGGAAAATTTAGAAAATAGGTAGTTTGGTAATTTTAAACAAACTGTTTCACTAATAACTTTTTGAAAATCTTCACTTGAACATTTCATGTACAGGGAAAATATGAGATTACAGTTTCGATATATCAGGGACACCAGTAATCCATTTGAATTACCTGATGAAAAGTTCCTGAAGCTGTTTCGCTTAAATAAGCAAGCGACATTTAGTTTGATAGCAGAGTTGAGAGAATTGGTTGATGAACCAACCAGAAAAGATACTATTCCTTTTCACCTACAAGTGGGTCAAAACTTATAGAAGAGAGTATTGAAGCTTCATCTAACAACATACTTTTAGGTTTTTTCAAGTCTTCTCTTCTTTAGTAGTGGTAGCTACCAAACTATTATTGGTGAAGACCTGAATATTGGTTTGAGTCAGCCTGCTATCAGTAGGGCAATAAATGTAGTCAGTAATCTTATATCCACACATTTGTTGGCAAGATATATTAAATTTCCCACAAGTGAAATGGAAATAATAAATGCAAAAGAAGGGTAAGTTTCATAGTTCTTACTTTAGTAAACAGTGGATTTCATAATCACAATAATTTCAGATCCCAAAATGCAGATTTAATTTTTCCTAATGTAATAGGTACGATTGATTGTATATTGCAACGGAAAGTGCATTTCACAATTTTTTCGAGTATGTCTATGACTCACTTGACAAGAGAAAATATGTCGGTGCACTTTTCTTTGACTTATCGAAAGCATTCGACATTATTGAAGCCGATATTGTATGCAAAAAACTTGATTCACTTGGCTTCAGAGGAAACTTTCTTTCATGGCTCAGATCATACCTGACTCTGAGGAAGATGCATGTTAGAGTTGACAATTTTCAGTCGCAGCAGTATGATATTGATCTTGGGGTTCCCCAAGGTTCTATATTGGGTCCTCTCATTTTTCTTCTTTTTATCAATGATATGCCCAATCATTTAAGCACAGATCATATAGTTTTGTATGCAGACGATACAACGATCGCAGCGAATGCTGATACACCAGAGGAACTTGAAGAAAAATTGAATATCCTGAGTTTCGAATTTACAAATTGGTGTTGTAAGAATTCTTTGGTAGTAAATGTGAAGAAAACTGTTCTGATGCAGTTTTATTCCAAGACAAATAGGAAAATTAATAACTTTCATATTAGGGTGGGTGATGAAATAATTAAATCGTCAGATAACACCAAATTTCTCGGTACTTGTATCGATGGTAACATGACCTGGGAGTCAGGTATTAATCATGTCAGTAAGAAAGTTAACAGTGGGTACTACGCGATTAGACAATTAAAGTCCAATTTCAATAAAGCACAACTTTTGAACGTTTACTTTGCTGTTGTATATTCCCATATTTCTTATAATATTGCCATTTGGGGTTGCTCCACAAAACTGAATAAAATATTTGTCTCGCAAAAGCGGGTTATGCAGCTAATATATAGAATAAAATACAGAGAATCTTGTAGACAATACTTTATTGAAAATAAAGTCATGTGCGTACCTTGTATCTATATCTACAAATGTATTCTGCTTTTCAAAAAACAAATACAGAATTACAATCGTAACTGTGACTTTCATGCATATCCTACCAGGCATGGTGAATTAATAAGGCTCCAGAAACACTCAACATGTCTGTATGAAAACTGTCCATCTTATAAGGGGGCAAAATTTTATAATCACTTACCTGCCGATATAAAAAACATAAACAGGGAAATCATTTTCAAAATTAAACTCAAAGAATTCTTGATTAACGGTTGTTTTTACAATAATGATGAGTATTTTAATCAATGATATGTATTTATATAATCATTTTGTGGTACTGTTATATTTTTATGTATTTCAATCAATTTATATATTTATTTTTTGATACTGTTATATTTCCATGTATTTAATCAATGATAAGAATTTATATATTTATTTTGTAGTACTGTTATATTTTCATGTATCTGTATGTATTGAATGTATGTGAATTACTTGTTGTCTGACGTATCCTATATCATTTTTTATGGTCGCAAAGGATTTAATAAATTTATTATTATTATTATTATTATTATTAATAGTTTCCCCAAAAACTGATGACCCGATTAATCCAGCAATTGCCTACATCAACAGAAAGATACTTGAACACTGAGAGTTCTCAAGAGTTATTTGGAAATCTACTCATACCAGTGATAATATTATTTCAGATATTTGATTCCAACCTAATGATCACGAATATTAATGCTCAATATCCTGGAGCTGCCCATGATGCAGCTATTTGGAATGTATCGAGAATACATCATCATATGAGAAGGAAATATAATGAAGGCAGAAGAAATTGCTACTTTCTAGGTGATTCTGGCTACCCAATTCAACCATGGATGTTGACCCCAATCCTCAACCCTCAACCAAATAGTCCAGAAGAGCGCTACAATATTGTGCACCGTCGTGTACGAAATGTTGTTGAAAGAGGCTTTGGTGTTTTAAAAGGCCGTTTTAGATGTCTCCGAAAAGACAGAGTTCTACACTATAACCACATCATAGCAGCCCGCATCATTTGTTCTTGTGCTGACTTGCACAATATTTGTAGAAAATATAATTTGCCAGAAGATGTTGAAAATGATGAGGATCAATATCACAATGTAGAGAATGCTGTAGAAAATGATGCCAATTTGATGAATAGTACAGGCAAGGCTGAATCAATTTATTAGCATATGCATCATCATTATATGACCAAGAAAATTGTGCTACCAAAAAATCACAGTTTTATTATATATTATATAACCACAAGATGAGTTATGAAAATGATTTGAAGATTTTATGGAATCTTTTAATTCTACAAGTCTAAAAAACTGTCCTTACTACAAATATATTGAAATAATTATTATAACTTCTATTTTTATTTTTAGAAATGAGGAGAAAATCCCAAGAAATGTAGGAAAATGAATTCTGATTTTATTTCAAAGTAATGGACCATCACAAAGAATCTCATTCCCTAGGATGTTCTATACTCTTGATCAACCCATATTAATCATGAGAGTTTAAATTTTCATCCATATTTTGATACTGGAACTTTTTTCAGATAATGATGACCTTACCCAAGGAAGATTTGTGCGAAGTCAAGTGATTCAGGAGATGTTTCAATAAAATATAAATACTTGAAGTAGTTCAATATTGATTTAAAAAACATAACAATACATTTATTTGATAAAAATAAATTAGATCCCACTCTGGAAATTATTAACACAATTCATCAAATTATTAATAACCATTTGACAAATTGTGTTGATATAGAAAAACATAATACATAAAAAGTTGATATGATTAGTCCTTTTCAAAACATTTCAAAGAATCAGCTATTTTTGAGATAGCCTCAGCAAGGTTGGAAATTGCAATAGCCATTTCACTCACTGCCAGAGCCATTTGTTCTGTACTATGACTGTATAATTCAGCGGATTTCTCCAACTTTGATGATGAGCTGATCACTTTCCTCTTCTGTTTCATTTTCAATTGTATATTGAATTTATCTTTTGACAGCATGGGGGTTTCCAATACAGGATGGTTCGAAACATTTTTCTCTACATCCTCTTCATTTATTATAATTTCTATATTATTATCATAATCATCAAGATTATGTAATTCAGTTCCTGAAGTTGTAGGTGTAAGTGCTAGTATTCCTCTATGAATTTCATCATGATCTAGATCTATTTCCCCAAGATCTGGATCTACTTCCTCAGGAGCCCCTGGGCATCCAATAATGTGAACCCAACCAAAAACTGATATAAGTCTATTCTCTATGTCAGTCAGGTCTTTGCATATGTATCCTCCTCCACCTGTCTGAAAAATGGCTTTGATATTCAAGCGAGCCTTCTTTTTTGTTTTAGATTTCCATTCATAAAGGAACTGAAAAGATAATATAATTGAAATTATAGGCATCAAGCATAAAAGTACATACAGTTTTCCACTGTTTTTTTAGTTTCCTAGCTCCATTGGGAGCATTATTAAGAAGATCAGTTAATTCATCCCATTTCTCATCTGATTCTTCTGGATTCATTGGATGGGTTTTCCCAGTTATGATGATCGGGTTCTTTTCTAGAAAATTAACTATAAGTTCCATCTGGCTTTTTGTCGTTTTTTTATTTCGGGACATTTTTGCACAGCTCTTGCACACACAACCAAAAAATGAATAAATAGAAGAATAATTTACGTCCAACACCAATTTCTGAGGTTAACTTATTCTTCTTTTCCTTGAAATGACAATAATGACAGCACTAAAGCAGTGTTGTCAGCTCAAAAATTCATAATTTTCAACAATATTGCTATGACCAAAACATATAGCCAATCTTGCAGTGGACGTTGGAACAGAATATTGAATTGCATAGTCATATTGTTATATTTTATAATTATAACAATGTTGTAGATTGAGCAATGTCACAACAAGATGCAAACAGAATCGACCCGAATAGCTGGTGAATTCTGATTCCAAATTGGCAGATCTTGGCACTCGGTTGGATTATACCTCGTGTGGTCGACTTCCTACTTTTCCAAGCTACTCAGGTTGCTATGACAGCCTCAGGTGTCGCCTCGGTAGTGTCTGCTGGTCTCTTTCCGGAAAGTAGATATGTTTCCAACTCAGCACCTCGAGCACCTTGTGGTTGTATCCAGAGAAAGTTGTAGTCTCTATCTTGGTTTGATCTTCAGTAATAATCCTCGAGATAGTGCATGTAGGAGAAGCAACAGGATCAGAATTTTGTAGACAAGGTATAGGTGTCAATTCAGTTCAATGTTCTGATTATATACTTCTATGTCAAAATACTAATATTCACTCCTGAATGGAGTACTAAAATTCACAGTGGAAAGTTATATGTGAACCTCAAAATACTAATTTGAAATTGAAGGAAAAGAATGGGAGGTGATTTTCTTCTAACTTTAAATTTCAAAATATCCAAAATACCAAAATTTCACAAGTAAAGTTACCAAATTCGAAATATCTGATTAATATTTAGCAAAAATAAAGTTGACTATACGCTTTTCACTATCCAAGAGTGGAAAACTAATTATTTTTCACCACAATTTGAGGAAAGATAGGTCAATATATAAGAGATATAAGAGATTATATTATTTCGTAAGATATACGATATCAGATAATAGATGGTAGTATGAAATAATCGGAAATAAGATAAGATCTTATCGGCTAAGATCTGATAGCATAATATCATAATATCAGATATGATGAGATAAGAAACGAAAGCTCTTCCAGACAAAAGGGTGACAAATCCTTCAATAAAAAAAAGCCCGATATTATGCTTCACGCCTAGTAAACCGATGAGGAAAATATCTGGCAGACCCTTCCAATAACTCAACCTCACTGACATCTAGTGAGCGAGATAGAATCAAAATAACTTAAAGATATTCGAACCTGTAGATTGTGCTTCTGGATTCAAAAACAAAACCCACTCAGTAGTGGGAACATGCCAGAAAGGTGGGGAAACCTCCTCTCAGGTTGCATTTATTTTTCACAGAGGACATTCGCAATAACCTGATTGCATGAAGCAATCAAGTAATTAGAGAAATAAATGCTTACCTGAGGTAGAGTCCTAGAGGAACACAGCCTGATTTCCACACTGTCAGGTTCAACCGTCGAGCTCCAGGTTCAACCGTCGAGCTCCAGGTTCAAATTTCCGGACAATCACTTTTCCAGCTAACACATGGAAATGACGAACTTCTGTCCAAAATCGGATTTTTAGTACCTGAAATTTTCTCACGGAGTAGATACTGATTTCAACGTGATTATAATCCGATTGCACAGAGAAGTAAATCAGATCCCGATTCTACAAAAATATAGCCATGAAATGAAAAATTAGATTCAACGATGATAACCTCTAAGTGTGATACCTAGGTACCGATATAAGATTTTATTCAAAACAAGCAAATATCCGAAAATATATGCACAGATAAGATATTTAATGAAAATTAATCAATTCTAACTCACTAAATATCAGCGATGGCCAGCCATTTCCACAAAATTACTAGATCATAAGATAATCGAAAGGTCAGGACCTACCAGATACCATCCGTCTCGGGTCACGGTCGAAAAGCAAGAGAGCATCTACCTAGCGTTATCAATCCAAATTCTCGCCATCCCATCTCGATTACCGTCAATCATCGCGCAGATTCATCAAATTCGCAGTGATTACTGAACCGATAGTGGGTGGTCGATATGCGGAAGGAGATGGGTCGAAGATGATTAACTCGTTATCGGTAAACTTAATTGATTGGCTGGAACAAATTTTCGTTACAAATTGCGAATTTCTGTCCCTAAATCCTAAATCAAAATTGTGAACGTCAAATTCATTTATGCTGATTGTTTCTAATTTTGGTATCTTCAAGTGCACACTATCAAATGTCGTATTTATAATCCTGACTAAGGGGTGTTCTTTTGCAACTATCGATCTAGCGATAAAAACTCCGGGATACATTTCTTTATTCAAGACAACTGCATCAAAATCCAAATTTTTCAAATGATTAATTTGCCTATTTACTCAAACCTAGGTCGAATATGTACAAAGGTTTCTTATACGCTACTGAATATTGGAATACCAATTTCAAAATTTTCAACTCTAATGGTCATAGTCCATGTCGAGTAGTCTATGACTGCTTGGTATTTCACGAGAAAGTCTCTACCTAAAATACCATCGCCTGGTATAGGAAAATTTGAATCTACTATGTGAAATTGATGACTTAGCATGACAGAATGTTCGTTTCAGTAACCCTTAAGGAATTAGCTATTCCATTTGTTACGCTCTTGATTTCACTTGGATTAGAGAAATCTAAAATCTGATCAGGATATACTTTTGTTCGTTTAAAAACTGATATATCTGCACCTGTATCTACTAAAAGTGACGTTTTTGTGCCTGCCATTTCGACATCCAACGACACAAAATTGGATGAATTCAAATTGAATGTGTATATTTTTACATCTCCCCCAACATTGCTTGGCCCTGATGTGTGGCTTCCCGATTCATCGTTATTACCGACATTGCGAACTGATACATCACTATTATTATAGTTATTTCATCTATTGTTGGTATGGTGTACGCCCCCAATTATTGACGCGTCCACGTTTTCCTCGGTGGTTATACCGACTTGTTGAATAGCTCCTTGTAAAATGACACGATATCTTGCAGTTGTTATTGTCTGCCTGAAGAAAATGAGGCCAAGCATTCTTCTTCTTGGAGCATTCTGTTTCTTTGAATTGTATGAAATTGTATGAAATGTACGATAATTCTGGCTATTGACATATCCAGATATATATACCTATGCCTCAACGGGAAAGAAAGTTAAATCCAATAGTCATTATTGTTCACATTCTGATTGAACCATTGGTAATACTGTACCCGTAGAAGATGTTTTTCAACATTGTCCTAGGATTGAAATTTTCTCTTCAGGAACTTTGAAAACCTAAAAAATGTCTGAACTCTGAAAACTTGGATTTCTTCTAATTTGTGATATTCATAAAATTACAGCAAATTGCAATTTGAGGCATGTTTGTACCAACCTGATAACTTCGCAGTGGATTTCTTAGGAATTTGTTCAACGCATCTTTCAATGTCGTCAATAACATCTTCTAAAATAGATATAGAATTTTCAAGTTTCCCGCAATGCACCAATTTTTATCAAGAATAAAATTTTCTGACAAATGGATAATAAAAAAGTGTCCAATGTATTTACCTTACCCACTTTATCGTTGTCACCGTTATAGATCAGTCAGACGTATATATAAAGATGGACTGGGCATCCCCTACACTTTATTCACCTAATCTTGAAGCCAAGCAGCTTGTAGGCGCGGGTAAGGAGACGAGGTGATAGACTGTGATGTTTCCCGTTCCACCAGTGGCGTACCTCCCAATAATTGTAAAACGATTCAAGATACAAAAAAATGTTATTTTTTTTTCAAAAAATCAGCACTTATAGGAGAGAATCATTTAGTTATTGGTTCGTTTCATTTCCATCATCAAGCTCTACAAATATTCCGAATTCAAAATAAGAAAGCTGGTTGATGATTTTTTTTCAACAGGTAGGCTTAGGTACTATAGGTAACTCGATAGGTTTTTTGAACATTTGAAAGTAGGGTAGGTACCTATACTTCTAATCAATATCACAAAGTCTGATGCATTAATAGATCAGGCATAAAATATAACACATCCTCAGAAAATCCCTAGAAATAGTAGAAGTTCGAATTTTGACAGGTTTATTCTCCAGTCAACATATTCAAGTTCACTGGAAATTATGCAGGAAAATCAGGCATCTAAAGTATATCACAAAATTACCAAAATTGAAAATAACAGAAAAAAACTTCCAAAGAACGTTATTCGCTATAAAACGCATAAAAGTTAATGAATACCGGATTACTCCGGGTAAAAAAATTACAGGCTTATACCTATACACCATGAGATAAGAACCACAGAACTAAATTTCCAAAACATACAAATATATAAGTAAGCAGAACTCCAGAAAGAACTTACAATATTAACCACAGATCTGGGTTACTTCAAAATCAAAAGCACCACCTAACTAGCAACAGGCACAAAGATATACAGGCAATCAGAAAGCAATAGCAACGATAGTTAATCAGGCAAATTCTGGGTAATTCAGGTGTAGATCAGGGGTAGCGTGTGAGCAGGAATAAACGAAAAGCCAAGTAAAGCAATAAGCGCATCCAAAAGCACGGCGCATAAGCTGGATTATTTCGGGCCAGATATGAGCAGAGTAGATTTTACAGGGACAGGTGAAACTAACTGGTAGAGTGAGTGAAATTTTCACGGACAACCTTTCTGACTTACGGTTTCGGTTTGGTAAACGGCAGATACCAAGGCTCAGCTAATCCAAATAATGTACGAATTGGCGGGAAGGTCAAGAAGGCTCAAGTCTCAGGTTATTGTCAATGTTTTCAATTTGACAAATTGCAAAATATCTGGAATGTTTCCTGAAGTTAGGAGTTGACTAGAAGAGTATTCTGGGGCCCCTGAAAGGATTCACTGGTAGCGGAAAGTTACTGTGGATTCGATACTGGGAAAATGTCGATGGCTGGATATGAAAATACTGGAAATTGACTCTTACGCAAATGCTTCTAAGACGGATGAAGACCTATATTCGAACACGGATTCTATAGTGATAATTTGACTGCGGCGAAAAACTGTGTGTTACGGATAACTCACTAACTAACTGGCACCGGGGGTGTTCAAGAATTTATAGAGAATGGAATTTCGCGAAGAATTCTAGCAGAAACAAACCAGTTCTCCTTGCTTGACCTTCAGATTTCGACCCGAAAACTCAACAAAAAGTGCTGGTTGACGAAACACGTGGCTTTTCATCGGGGAAGTACGGAAAAGTCAGTTTCTCCCCAGGCCAGGATATCTATAACTAATTGGGTATTGATGCTAAAGTCATGAAAAAAACCTGGCACCCTAATATTCATCAACAAGAAAGTTATAGCCGGTACAGTATCTAAACACATCTCTCTAGCTATGAAATCTGTATTTTCTATATTCTATTCAAGTATATCTTTCGGAGCCCTCTAAAATGGAAGTCATCCAAAGATATCAGTATTACTAAGATGTTAAACATTCCAAACCACTCAGAGTAGCTTGTAATGGGATATAATAGGAATCAGAATACTTCCAACGCTTAGAGGACCGTATTTGTCATCATAGATTTATTCAGGGGTGTAATCAAGGCGCTATGGTTATAAATTCCTGGAAAATCTGACAGAACAGGTTCGAAAGGTTAGTCTATGTTTTATCTTCCAGCCTTCAATGAAAAATACTGGTTGATTCATGATATAACTCCGGTAGGTATCTGTACGTTCCGTTCTTGTAATAAATGTTCCCACGACACTTCATCACACACCCCTCCTGCTCGCGGAAAAAGAAAATATTGCTTCAGATGTATTTTTCTTTTTTGTGTACTATACTCATGGATGGCTCAACGATGTTCTGGAGGATCTCCTGCTGGGAGGTTCACACGATGGTCTGGTCGATTGTTTGGAAGATGGCCTGCACGGAGGCCTACACGGTGATCTGGTTGAGTGTCTGGAAGATGTTCAGCTGACACCGATTAATACTTCACCTCTGGGCTTCTTACAAGTACACAACTGGCACTGTATGGCGCGGTCAGCGACGGTAGGGGTGGACGTCTGGACTTGCCGATTGACCTGGTTGGGCTGCAACAGGGAAGCTACCGGCCTAGATGCCACTCGGACGCTGGTACGATTGTCGACTCTGGGGACAACTGGTGGACGCCGATACAGTTGGCTTCCCGGTACCAGTACTGGAAAGTGCCCCTGGTCGAGGAGGACAGGCACAGTCACAGGACCGGACACCATCGCGTCCGCAGCGGGAGTAGAATATCCGGGACGAGAATCGACACTGGGGTCGTTGGTGCCCTGGATTGCCGCACCTCCAGCAGAGTCGACGTTCTACCGGCAGGTAGATAAGCTCAAAGCCTTGATTGTCTACTCGAGTGGTCTGGCGGGCGCTCGAATGGGTAGTCTGGCGGTCGTCTGGTGAGGTGGCCTGGCGTTCGTCTGGTTTTGTGGTCTGGCGGGCGTCCGGAGGGGTAGTATGGCGGTTGTCTGGTGGGGTGGCCTGGTGTTCGTCTGGTTGCCTGGTCTGGCGGGCATCCGGTGGAGTAGTTTGGCGGTTGTCTGGTAGGGTGGCCTGGTGGGTGTCTGGTGGAGTAGCCTGAGGGAAATCGGTGATTTCCCACCCGTCGATGTCTTCGAGGGCGTCGAGCTGCCCAATCCCCAAATCCAAGACGCCCATAACTCCTATTACAAACAGCCAAACTACATAAAAAAATAACCCGAAGTATAACCACCTTCTCCCGTCAGGAACATTGGTGCCCATGGAACAGCCGATCCTTGGGGAAGCCGTTGAATCAGTTCCGGAATGGGCTCGGTTGCGATCTCCTCCCGGGGGGTGGTTTTCCACCGAGCCTCGCAGGTGAGCTTAGAGCGTCGGGAAGCGGATGCTGGCCGTGGTGGAAAGGTGCTGAGGGGCGCAGGACCCTTCGCCAGGCGGTTCAGCTCGAAGTACTGGGGAATATTCATATATTCGTCACCCAGGTCTATACGAGGCGTCGAAATGCGGATATCCACTACCGGTAGCCTTTCTGGGGTCACGTATCCCACCGGGAAATCCAATTCCGGGACCTCCGGGAGGTGGAGTACCGGGACGTCGTCGGCCGGCCGAAGCACCAGGTCTTGCAGGACCCCGTTGCGCTTGGCGGCAGGAAAATCACTGGGCAGGCTTCAGTCAGTCATCTGGGAAAGCATAGGGGTTTACTCTGGGTGGTGAAAGCAAGAGCGAGATTTATTCGGACTAGCTCGTGTACTTCTTTGAGCTTTTAACAGGTGTCCTATCCAGGTCTGGGAGGGTTTCTTTTCGGCTTCCTCATCTCCTTCGGTCATATCGATTGTCGGGGTGCGGTGAAGTGCTTTCGGCGGTTCTAACTCTCTTCCGAAAACAAGGAACGATGGACTGAACCCAGTTGAATCATGTCTCGCAGTGTTCATGGCGAACTGGAGTTCTCGTAGGTACTGTTCCCATTTCCGACGATCATTTTCGCAATACTGGGAGACCATTGTCTTCACGGTTTTATTCGTCCGTTCAACGGGAATAGCTTGTGGGGTGTACGGTGGAGTCAGGCGGTGTTTTATTCCTAGATCGGTCAAGAGGGCTTCAAATTTTTTACCTGGCCGTCCAAATCTCAAGACTATATGTTCATAAAACGCTTGAAATACGGCTTTAGAGGTGGCTTTTCGTATCGGCTGGAGTTGATCTCATTTAGTAAACCTATCCTGGTACACGGCTAGGTAGCAATTGCCTTCGCTAGAGCGGGGTAACGGGCCGACAAAATCGGTAGAAACGGTATCCCAGGGTGGTTCTATCAGGTCCGGGATGAGAATTTCTGGAGTGGTACCCTGGATCGGATTTCGGTGGTATAGCTGGCGGATCTCTCCTCTGATCATACTGGGAAATATGTTATCTGGAAAATTCTCTCGAAACTGGCCCAAGAATCCCAGTAGACACGGTTGCATCGGTACCACAACAGGGCTCTTCCTTGCAGGATTTCTGGTAAAGTATAGAGTTATTGTTCAGGATCGGCTCTTTCGGCATTTCCAATTTCCTTGAGGCGTTCCAGGAATGCAACTGGATCGGTGTTCTTTCCATCGAAGCTTAAGTTCCAGTGGTGACTTTTCAATGGAGGCCGGTGTTGAAAAGCAGGAATATTCGCAGGATGATCAATCGGGGGCACCCTGGGTGCAGTGACAAGTGGTGCAGGGTCAGGCAAAAGCGAGGGAGGCCAGGTTCCAGGCACATCATTCATCTGTTGTGCTGTGGAGGGTGGAGGTCCTGGAGCACTGTATGGCGCTTTCAGTCCAATCGTTTTCGGTAGTTCGTCCCTTAGGAACCGAACTAGACGTCGGCGCAATTCAGCAGACGTTCCCTCTGACTCCAGACCATATCTTGTAACCTTTTTCCTTACCCCCTAAGAATGGTTATGGCTCCGACAGCTTTTATAGTCTTGGAGAGCTGGGTCGTGAATAAGGACTGTGTTGTATTTGGGTATGAGTTTACTTTTATCAGATTTTTATTTTGGGCACCACTTGACTTTAGAGTTAAGAAAAGAGAATGAGTTTCGTTAAAAGTCAAGAAAAGGAAACTTTTGACATGAATTACTACAAGGGGTTGTTAAAGTCCACTAATTTTTTTTTCAATAGTCCAACAGGAGTGGGGGTGTGAGAAATACAAACGAATGAATTTTTATATTTTTTTTAATACTAAACTAGTTCAGAAATACCGATTTGAACAATCCCTACTATAACTTCACAAGCTATAGGTATCACAATAAAGCGTACATTTGAGTATTGAGAAAATACTGAGGAGAATACATCCAAACGTAATAAAGAAAGGGAAATAACAGGTTTACTCCTATCAATTCTAGATTATCCCCGATTCAGAGAGGATATTACATGTAAATGAGAACTTCTTTCTCCAGGCCTTGGGACCCACCCAGTATACTGTGTGTTGCGCAGGGTAGAGAAATACTCTTATCAAATATGTGAAGAAGTATGTGATAATAAGCGAATGATATTTGGACTTAAATTGGTGAAACCATTGATGTTATGAAAAATTATCCATAGCAAAATATCTTATAATTAAATGATGGCTTATCTGTGATTCCGGAATTGTCCAAGGTCCAAAGGGTAGCTTCTGAGCTCAGGTAGATACCATCCCCTGACAGGTAGGACATCAGGTGATAGTCTGCAGCCCCTGCAGATGGATGCAGAATATCGGCGATATCCCTTGACTCCAAGCACACAGGAGTTAACCAAAAACTGATGGGGTCCTTCCCCACAATACCAACTGAAATATGCAGCGTAGGCTACTCATCGAAAAGAAACATGCCTAACTCAGGCTCAACCACAAAAATTTTTTTGCCTAAACTAGGCCTAGCCAAACAACCCTGAAAATACACATAATTAATTATCCCTTGAGGGTGAAACAAGACATGAAACTTACCTCACCCTGGAGGGTTGTCTCAAATAAAAAGAATGGCTTCTGCCATAATGCTCAACATATACCCATAACGATCCAGACAGGAGTTCCGAGAAACAGCGTGCATGTCGATCCCTTGGGCGGCTTCTGCAATGGCGCCTGACTCTAACAGCACTGATGCTAATCTTTATCACCGCAAGAACCCAGGCACATAGTCTGATGATTCTCACAAATCCAGGCGATACACCAACTCAACGGCCATGGCGCAGCTCGATATCTGATCACATCAGCCACCGCAGGAGTCGATCTCCCTGAACATCGCCATTTTTCTCGATCTTCTCTCCATCGGTAATGCAGGGTACAGAAAAGGACTACAACGTGAGATGCAGCGCCCTCCAGGAACCAAAGTTTTCTCCCAGGAAGTTAGGAAAACCCTCGAAGGCGAAACAGGAGAACGATGGACCCGACAATCCAGGACGAAATGAAATGACTCAACAGGTGAGTAAAAATCATTCCCAATCCAACATGAAACAACTGATTTTCAAGCTTTTCTCTCAATAACTTTCTTTTCAGGTTTCATCCATCTATGCAAGAATAATGGAAATAGCATTCATTAACGTTGACGTATAGGCATTAATAAAATGGTAATCTGTAATCATTGTTTTATTTAAGATTTCTTACCAATTAATGCAGATTCACACTAGCCGCCACCTACTAACGAAAAACGCAACTGTGAAAACTAGTGCCCATACAATTTGTAAATTACAGAACCAACTGATCGTGCTACTAGGAACCAAAATTATATCTAGGCGACTGTATTGCACGTTTCTAGAACCCCGCTCACAGGTTGCGCACCCGTCCATACAGGTTGTATACCGGATGGAATTCCGAAACGCTACAATCTCTTGACCTCCTCTATTACGTCTATCTTTTTCAGGCGATAGACCCAACTCACACGGGGCTCTAATGATGACATGAAATCATCGTTGTATTCCTTTGGGTCAAGTGAATTCGGTCGACTGGTCCTTGGTGGGTTGGGGGTAGTTGCAAGGTATCCCTATTGTCAGGTTCGCTGTCGTTGTCGTTGCTCATGTTATAGTGAGTTATATACACAGGTACTGGTTTTCGAAATTCAGGTTAGGTAGACTAATAGGCGAATGAGAAAAAAAAATATACGTTTTGGTCACTGGCAAATAACTGGTACTGGATTTCTAAGTAGTTCGGTGGAATCAATCAGTAAACGTTAACAACGAATATATCAACTGGAAAACAATTGTGTAAATTGTTAATTATGTTTTGAATTATTATTTAAATCAAAATTTGAAATGTTGTCTGCTAAGTCATCCAATTTATCCTCGCAAATAGTCAGTTCATATTCCGGTGCCAAGTCAACTACCGAAGGGGGTTGGGTTTCCCCTGATCTTTCCCTTCTCAAAATATCACGTAGTACCATTCGCTTGTCATTAACCGTGCCTCCCACTGGAAAATCACGAATCTGGAGTTCATAAGTAATTTCATCTCCAAGAAGTCTATTCACTTACATGATTATGAAATATATTTATTAAATTACAAAAAGCCAACAGGGACGTGTTGATCCCCCACTCCAACCCAATGAAAAAAAAAACGAAAAAAAAAATAATAAGTCACCTAACACCGGTTGATACCCAAACTGACTGAGGACGAAAATCCAATCAGCTTGAAAGAAAAGATGATTAATAATTCCCTTGAGTAATTGTTGTACCTTTTCTAATGATAAAATTATTCACAAATCACTGGATATTATAACAACAACCCTGTAAACAATCCCTGTCTGAAAGAAAAAAAAATAAAACTGGAGAGAGAGAGATAAGAAAAAAATAGAACTTATCCTCTGGTTTCAGAGTACCACCCTGTATGAATATCTAATTATTCACAATTCTGAGGAAAACGACTCGGAAGAAAGGGAAAAAAATTCTAGATGATAAACAATAATTTGTATCACCCTGTACACTGAACTTTCTTGCTCAAGGTAGTAATTGGCTACTAGTTATCACCAGCCAACACCTTGAACAACTACTACCCCGACTATCAACTTCTTCACTGAAAAAATAAGTGAAACCACGTAGGTGTGCCAATATTACCACCAGGAACAACAACTAAAACCACGTTGAGGCGCCAATTTGCCACCTTATCTATTCCCAAAGAATGAATAGGCGGACTATTTTCAATTATCAGGCCCTGGCCCAGTAAAGAAGGTGTGGGTGGTGATAAGTGGTACCTCAAAGTGAAGAAGAGAAGTGCTGCAGTTGACAAAGTGTTTATTGGCACGGCGAAAAGAGAAGAAGAAGAAATGAAGATATACAGATGGTTATATACCAGAATATATGGTTATATAACAGAAGAAGACGAATTGTGGACGGTCTCAGTTATGGGCTTAGCTAACCTGACTTCGCTACCAGCTGTCAAATTGTGAATTGGTTATATAACAGGAATGACTACCTATTGGGAACTTGTAATAATGATTTTTATCTGTGAATTCCTCAATTACACTGAACAACGGTACTTCTACGACTCAGTTATCAAAATATTCCACTCTTCCGACAGTAAGTATTCTCAATGCCCCTTCAGTATATATACTTAGAGTTATGGATTTGGAGGAGATGTCATACAACATACCTTTGTGAATATAATTTGACTATAAAGACCAAGTCCTAACTTACCAATAGTGGTTTTTGGTGCAAGTATGAGTCTGAAGAATATTAAAAGTGAAAGTAGTAACAGATCACATATAGTAGTTATAAACTCAGTCAAAGTATGGAGCTAAGTACCCCTATAATAGAAATCAATGTCCAGTATTCAGATTATTGGTCACCAAAAAAAAGTAGGTAGTACTGAAATAGGTATGCTTATCTGGTTGGTTGGCTACCATACAGACACCGCGAGCAGGTGTAGTTCAGCCTCGTCCGGGATTCGATATGCCCAAATGAAATAATAGGTCTTCGGTGTTTCCTCCAAAATAATGTACAGGGTAGGTAGTACTTGGTAACACAACTACCAGGTGGTAACCGAAGAAGAAGAGGCCTGAAGATGTTGCGGAAAAAAAAGGAAGAAAACCATATCATTGGAAGACCTGCTGAAGTCCTGGAAGTCACTCAGGGAAATCAAGAGACATACCTGAAGATGTTGGGTGGCCTCGTAGTGGTTAGTGGTGATGATCAAACTTGGAAAATTAGTGCAAGATTTTATCCACTGCAGTGAGCAATTGTTTAGAATAACTCAATTGCTAACTATCTTCCAGAAATTTCCAAGAATAAATATTAAATTCCGTTAAATCACGTCCTTCTCTAGATCCACATGGATACTCAAGAAAAGATCTTTTTTTGTGTTTCTTTTTTTGTATAACCACCAGAAGTGATTGCCCTGATAATAACCATAAACAACAGCTGCCAAACATCAGAAGATGACATTGAAGATGGCCATTTGTCAAATGATGAAGTCAATGACAATGGACAAGGACAGGTTATGTTTCGAACATCATTTTCCTGAATTCCTCAGATATTTAACTATAGTAAATTCCTTAGATTCATTTGGGGTACCCTGGATAATCCCCTAAAACTGACAGAAGTTCCAAATATGAGGCAATATTTCAGGTTGGATAGCAACCATATCAGAATTAAATGTAAACAAGAGCTCGAATTCGTTGAAATTGTCTGCAAAATAATAAAGGTAATGATACAAGATATCTTAGGTAGGATCTCTTGATAGCTATTTGTTTTTATTTTCAGAAAGGCTCTGCTCGACCAAATTTGGCACAGAAAATCTTGAACGTAAGACACAAAAGCATCTTGATGATATGCCTGATTTAAGATAGTAGGAAGGGAGGAGCTGTATGAGATGTTCAGTGAATGAAGTACATATAACGATACTCAAGTTTTTGTCTGAATCATCTTCAT
This sequence comes from Gastrophysa polygoni, assembly GCA_963576655.1. Lineage (NCBI taxonomy): Eukaryota > Metazoa > Arthropoda > Insecta > Coleoptera > Chrysomelidae > Gastrophysa > Gastrophysa polygoni. The sequence continues at coordinate 3,069,558 of OY755092.1, forward strand.
AACAATCATTCTTTTCCAGATATTTCAAGAGAAACTGATATGTAGCACATAACTAATAAATAAATTATTCGATCCTGTAACAACTAGATCAAGAACGGTGTTGGTATTGTTCACAATAGTATTTATTTATGTAGGTTATGGAAGCAGGTCATGTTAGAGATGGTGTCGATGGAGATAGATTCATCAGCGGAGGCTAGATGGGTTGGTAAGGCGGTAGAGCTGAAGTTGTCTCATGACCATGAAATGTGCGGAAGATTAAAATCTCCAGTGAGGCAGAAATGTGTTGGTTGTAACTGCGTAGCTAGATTATCCACATTCACGCTGGAGGAAATATATTTTACTGAGGCTCATTTTTGGGGGCATGTAGACTGTTCCTAGTAGAATCAATTCTTTGCCAATAGAAACAGAGACGAATAGTTGTTCAATATCCAGACTGGAAGGTTATAATTCACTATTGAAACGTTTATTCACAGCTATCAGAACGCCGCCGCCTCTCTCAGAACAACTAGTCAGGTTTGACCTGTCATTTCTGTAGATATTGAAATTGAATAAATTGAGTTCCGAGTCGAGTATTCCGTCTGTCAACCAAGTTTCTGTGAATATTAAAACATCATAGATACATCCTTGGGTGTTCTCCATCATCAGGTGTAATTTTGTTCTGAGTCTTTTGACGTTTCGATAGTGAACGGATACACTTAGTTTTTTGAAGTGACGATTTTCAATGCACCGTTGATATACTTCAGTCTCACCTGTTCCCCTTTCGATAATCTTGTTTTGAATTCGTCTTTGACAATAATAATTTCATGTTCTCGTCGCTTCTGAGTGAGGTCATTAGAAATATGAATGTTGCTACCTCTCGCATTTTGCCGCCCATTCAAGGCAGTGCGAACATCGTGATTGCTAGGAAGGGTCACTTTTAGGGTTCTATGCCCTAATTTGTTTTTCTTGCCAAATCTTACAGCCGATCTGATTGGTATGGGGTCATTCGAGAGTTTCTCAAAGATATCAGTAACAGATTGCATATCGTTTCCAGATTCAGGAACATTGAATTATAGTTCAGAAAGCAGCGTGTCTCCGGAATCTGAATTAACCTTGCTGGCCGTTGGACGGTTTGTTTTCAAACTCATGACTTCCGACTTCAATTCATCAATTAGATTCTTGAGGTCGTCAACTCCTTCGATGAGTCTTGGTACTGAAAGCAGACCCATTTTGAGAGTCCTCACAGAAGAATCTCAGTTTTCTGGGACCCTTGAGCTCAATGATCCGTATTTCTGGAGCATTCAGGTCCGAGCACTTTTTGTGCACATCTCGTTTGCAGCTGTCGCAGATCATCATTAGGTTACTGTTGTCCTCCTCAATGTTACATTCCTAGCATTCATGATTTCCAGATGAGTTGTAATTCAAAGTTATAGATACCCCTGGGATGTATGTAATTTAAAAAAGGAAGGTACATATTCTCAGGGTCATGGTTACATTTGTAAAAATCATGGGAATAATAATAATAATAATAATGATGATGATAATAATGATAATAATGGTAATAATTAATAATGATGATAATAATGATAATAATAATAATCATAATATAAGTAATATTGGATCTTATCGATAGTAAAATAAACGCATAGAACGCAAGATGTCATAGACGTGGTTCGAGCTTCCTCTACCATCCAACCTCCAACGTCTGATGATATGGCACCAGATAAAACTCGAATCTCTCATGCCGCGATTTCAACAGTCTTGTCACCAAGTTTGTTCTCGAAACAAGAGGGCATCAGCATCATATTTATAAATTGATTGGCATCCTTTACGGACGGGTACAGTAAATATACCTACCTGAAAGTACCTATTTGAATTGAATCGTGAATGTTGTTGACGCTGAGAATCAGTACAATGGTACTTCAAATATGATTCATATTTCTATTATATTCTTGCGTGGATTTATACGTAGGCATCCGATATTTTCTGTCTTCTGAATTATGGAGGTTAGAAAACCATCCGATATTACCCAATCGTTTCCAACCTTCCTAATTCGGAGAATAATTGGCAATGATGTCAGGTGTTCATGAATTTCGACATAAGGCAAAATGGTTTTAGTTTTTTTGGAAATGAGAAACAACTGGCTATCAACTGAGTAATTCATTCGCAGAGTAAGCTAGTCCGTAATTTGAGGGCGAATGAGAAGAAAATTATTTCAAAGTGGCAGGTATTGGCCACCCTATAGTTGTTATATTATGAAAGATGGAAAAATTTTGTCAACAACACGAATAGTCGTTTGACTCAAATTGCTTGTTTTTCGTTAGATAAACAGCATGTGATTTGCTACAAATAGTACATAAAAAGTAATAGATGGTAGAAGTTTTTCAATGCATTCAAATTTAACGTCATTTTGATTCTGAGGAAAAATAATATCACAGGCGCTTCCTAAATGGAAAATACTGTCGAATGAGCTATCGAACGACCCTATGTGCCTTTCAATATATTCCACCAAAATGGCGTCACGTCGGCTCTCATTCATTGAATTCGATTTTATTTTTCATCATCTGATTCAATATTGTCATTTTGACGTATTTTCATGATTCCCCAAAGAAGTATTTCATATTTGATGAAAAAAAATCTATCTAAAATCTGCTATGAATGTAATACGCATAAATATATATATATATATATATATATATATATATATATATATATATATATATATATATATATATATATATATCAACGCTAACTGAAAAATTTCGGGGGGTGATTATACATAGTCTTCATAGCTGCTTGTCTGAAACTATATATATATATATATATATATATATATATATACATTTTGAAAGTTTCAGATATATGATTGGACAAGCAGCTATGAAGACTATGTATAATCACCCCCCGAAATTTTTCAGTTAGCGTTGAATCGATGAAATATTGTAATGGTTTTGGAACAATGACGAAATGAGTGTATAATCTGACAACTCTTAAGTGGTTTGATGAAATGGACTGTATGTACAAGAAAATGAGTAGTTCGAATTGCAAAAGAATCGATGGCACTAAACGGACTTACCACTGGTTAATGGCCGCCATAGTGGATAATTCTTCACTGCCGGTTAAAGGGCCCCTTCGGAGGAGGTTTCGTGTGGGTAGGATGATAAGTACCTTCAAACTCGTCCGAAGCACAGCGTAATCCAGAATTGGCACTTTCCGGAATAAGCAAGCGGGTAATCGTCACAATCGTAATATGGTTCGCGCCGGTAACTGATAATTGCGGTAGTACCTAGCATGAATACTCGTATATTGGTTTTTCGACGATTGGTTCGTCTCGGATCGTCTTCCGATTTTCCAATTTGCTGAGGCGTGCGCCGTTTAGTGTCTTTGAGCGCGAATTCTACTTTCAAATAATGATTGAAGCAATTACTAATATTGAGGCATAAATTGAGTACCAACTTAAGCTTGTTGTCGTAACATTACTGCCCACCAAAATGCACCGTTGCATTTTCCAAAAAAATAAAATAAAATTAAAAAAAAAAAATAAATAAATAATTATAATTGTGCGAAATTAATTATCTAACATAGCTTCAAGTTCTCAAGCTCCCGACAAATAATTAGGACGATACAACACATAATATTCAGTGAAGCGAAAGTAACGGTTAAGCAGAGGGAAGAGGGCACAGTTTAACAAGCGGGCGCTTGAAAACATTCGAAGCCGTTTTCACAGTTGCCACGCGAACTATTCCGTCATCCCCAGGAGACCATGAAATAATGCGACCCAGAGACCATCGACTGGGAGGAAGATTTTCATCTTTGAGCACGACTAGTTGACCGATTTCGGGTGCATGTCCTGACTCCAACCATTTTCCACGTTGTTGAAGGGTGTGTAGGTATTCGCGATGCCACCGCTTCCAGAAATCCTGCTGTACACGCTGTAACATTTGCCAGCGGGACAGCCGATTGATTGGTAAGGAGGAATAATCGGGGACGTTCAAAGACGAAATCGGCTCTAGGGTTAGAAAATGTCCTGGAGTTAACGCGTTGATATCCTCCAAATCAGCACTGAGGGGGGTAAGTGGTCTAGAATTGAGCAGAGCTTCTATGAGCGTAAGAACGGTATAGAATTCTTCAAAAGTAAGAATTTGATCTCCAATTACTTTCAGTAAATGGCTTTTAACCGACTTTACTCCCGCTTCACAGAGCCCATTGAAGTGAGGCCCTCCAGGAGGAGAGAATTTGAAATCGATGTGTTCCTTTGCAGCAGCATCTTTGAGTAAATTTAATTGTTTGCTAGCACTCACAAAATTGGTAGCATTATCGCAGTATATAGTAGAAACCCGGCCTCGTCGAGCAATGAACCTTTGCAACGCGGATAAAAAGGTTTCTGCCGACAAATCACTGGCTAGTTCTAAGTGAACGGCTTTCGTAACGAAGCACACGAAAATACAGAGATATGCTTTGGTCGACTTCACACCTCGGTGCCGACTTAAGGTAATGAAGAAGGGTCCACCAAAGTCTACTCCGGTTTGCGAAAAAGGCTTCACCTGCGTAACTCTTGACGAGGGTAAATTACCCATAGGGGGTTGAAAACTCTTGGGACGGGTTCGCCAACAGCGTACACATTTCGATAGGACTGAGTTAATAGCTCGTTTGAACGACAAAACCCAGAACTGCTGAGAGATCAAATACTGAGTGGTGCGGAATCCCGCATGAAAATACTTTTCATGAAAGTGTTGAATTATTAAGGTGGTAAGGCGGCTTTGGCAGGGTAACAATATGGGATATTTGACGTCATATTCTACTGGAGCATGCCTAAGGCGTCCTCCCACACGTAAGACTCCTTGAGAATCAATGAAAGCATGAAGTTTTCGGAGCGGTTTCGAAAGTGGTGGGCTAGTGAGCCCATCATCTTGAAAATGAAGATGTTGTGTGAATTTCACGAGGACAAGCAATGCATCATGTAACTCTGAACGCGATAGAGGGCCAAGGCGGCGCTCGGGGGAGCGAGAATTGAAAGCGAAACGTGAAAGATACGCTACGATGCGTTGAATTTTAGCGAAGCTAGATCTATCGTTGATCAAAGAATTCAAAACAGAATCTTCGTGAGCTACGGCAAGAAGGCAACTTTTTTTGTCTTCCTCCGGGCATGAAATTTCTGAAAAGTTAATTGCGAAGGGAGGAGGCCAGTTTTCATCAGATTCATATAGAAATGATGGACCATCAAACCAGAGGGGATGCGAGAGGAAAGCCGATGGAAAAATACCTCTGGAGGCAACGTCAGCAGGATTTTTAGCAGATTCAATATAGTGCCAAGAATTTGGCGGAAGTTTTTCCTGAATATATGACACCCGATTAGCCACAAACGTTTTTCGAATGTGAGGATCACCATTAATCCAATATAGGGTGATTTGAGAATCAGACCAGGCATATATTCTGCGAAATTGAATATTATTCCCGAAAACCGTTAGGGTGTAATTGATTAATTTGGTCAAAAGAACAGCGGCACAGAGCTCTAAGCGCGGGATAGTTAATTTATGAAGCGGGGCGACTTTTGACTTAGCACAGAGAAAATGATTTGATACAGAATTAGTAGAACTTACAGTTCGTAAGTAAATCACGCAGGCGTATCCTCGCTCGCTGGCATCGCAAAATCCATGAAGATCGCAGATTAAATAATTAACAGGACGTATACACCTAGGAATTCGTAATTCAGACAAGAATTTTAGCTCAAATTTATATTGATTCCACGCCCGAACTATTTCAAAACTCGGGGACTCATCCCATCCGATGCCTGATGACCATATGCGTTGAATCAAATATTTGGTGTAGAAAGTTACAGGACATAAAAATCCCAAGGGGTCATAAACTCTTGCCAGCTCCGAGAGAAGGGTACGCTTCGTACAAGTCTTGTCATCTGCAGGTGATATGGAGAAAAAGAAACAATCCTGTAAGGGATTCCATTGAAGGCCAAGTACTTTCAAGGACGCACTCAAAAAATCCGAATTGAAAGTTAAAGGGTCTTTGGACAAATGCGAAGAGGGTAGATGGGAAAGCAATGAATTTTCATTAGTACACCATTTACGTAATTCAAATCCGCCACATTTCATGAGAGATATTAATTCATCCACAAGACTGCGAGCTTCTTCATAGGTTGCCACCGATAAAACAAAATCATCTATATAAGAAAAATTCCGAATGGCATGAGCCGCATTTGGAAATTGAGTACCTTCATCGTCGGCAAGTTGACGGAGGGTGCGGAGCGCAAGAAAAGGGGCACAATTTACTCCGTAAGTTACTGTAGATAAGCGGAAATCTTGAATTTGATCGTGAGGAGAAAAGCGCCACAGTATACGTTGATAATCACATTGTGCGGGGAAAACACGGATCATACGGTACATTTGCTTTATGTCAGTACACAAAGCGAAGGGGTGCAACCGAAAATTGATCAAAATGCTCACTAGATCTTGCTGTAATTTGGGACCAATGAGTAAATAATCATTCAACGATTTTTGACTTGGCAATTTAGCAGATGCATTGAAGACTACACGTAGTTTTGTGGTGGAACTATCAGGTTTTAAGACACAGTGATGAATCAAATAATAAGATTCGTCCGGGATTTCTGAACTTTCAACTGGTTCCATGTGTTTTGAATCGAGATATTCGCGCATAAACTCCGAATACTGCGAATACAGGACAGGATTTTTTAATAAGCGGCGTTCCAATGACAAAAATCGGTTATAAGCGAAACTACGAAATCCTGGAAACACGGGACGAACATCTTTGAAGGGTAGCGAAACAATATAGCGACCAGAATCTTCACGCTGGAAAGTATTTAAGAAGAGATTTTCGCATACGTCATCTTCCGGGGCGGAATTCGCGATCAAAGGCACGCCCTCAACCTCCCAGAACCTTATCATAATTGCATCTAAATGACTTTCCGTTGCGGAACAAAAAAAAGAGGAGACTGCAGGTGCGGTATTCAATTTGATTTTACCCATCAGAATATAACCGAATATGGTGTTGATAGCAACAGGTTCGTCAGTAGGACCAGAAATGCGACCATTTAAAATAATTTTTGAGAAAATGTCAGCACCCAATAGAACATCAATAGCTCCTGGTCTATTAAAATGAGGGTCAGCGAGCTGTAAATTGAGAATATGGGACCATTCCTGACATGAAACAAGCGAAGCAGGCATGTCATCACATATTCGATTTAGTATAATTGCATCAGTATGCAACAAAGGAGCAGGTTTTCCGATTGGTTTCAAGCTAAGGGTAACGAACCCCTTATCACACGCGGACTGCATGGTCCCAAGACCTTTCAATTCGATTGAACCTTTTAATTGTGGTAATCCGAGTTTATGAACCGCCTTTTGGCTAATGAACGAGGTCATACTACCCGAATCTAGCAAACACCTAAGAGGTTGAGAGTTGCCCCGACCATCAGTGAAATCCACCCAAGCAGTAGAGAGAAGTACACTGTGATTTTTTGCTATTACGCCAGCACCAGCAAAAAGCGAGGAATTTGAATTAGTATTTTCAATTAGTGAATTTGGCGAAGGCGCAACATTAACGGAGCTTCCGGGAATTTCGGCAGCGGACGCGGCAACGGCGGCTGGCTCAGATTTTTCGGCATGTAATAGCGTATGATGATATTTTGACGCGCATCGTTTACAACGCGCCTGAGAACGACAAGATCGAAGATCATGAGAAGCACTGAGACAACCGAAACAGAGACGCGAACTCCGGCAAAATGTATATCGTTCACCCGGCGACTTACTAGCAAAAGCAGAACAAGTGTATAGCGAATGATTTTCCTTACAAAGTAAACAAGATACAGCAGGCGATTTGTTTACAAATAGAGAGGTGGTTGTTCGATACGTAGATGACTGACGTTTTGGCGGTACATTTTTCATACGAGGCACCGAATTAGTGTTAGTCGGTACAAAACGAGAAATACCAAGAGTGTCGAGCACGGTACAATGATTTTGCAAAAATCCAATCAATTTTTTGTAAGTGGGTATCTCGCCAGAGCCATGAGCGAGTTCAAATCGAGTTACAATGGATTCATCTAGACGTTGAAGTATCATCATAACTAAAATAAAGTCCCACTCATCCGTAGGAAATTCCAAGTTTTTTAGAGCTGCGAGATTTTCCGAGAAAGTATCGAGCAATTTTCTCAACGATTCAGCATTTTCTGAGTTTGCTTTCGGGCAATTCTGAATTTCCGACCAATGAGCTTGCGCGCGGAGTCGTTTGTTTGAGTAGCGGTCAACTAATGTTTGATAAGCGATGAAATAATTATCAGCAATTAATGGTAAAGTGCGTACTAAGGTTAGGGGTTGTCCCTGCAGTGACGAAATCAGATAATTGAATTTTTCGACTTCACTCAGCGAATTATTGGTATGCACCAATGCATTGAACAAATCTATGTAAGTCAAAAATGACTTGTAATCACCCGTAAACTTCTGTAATTCAATTTTTGGCAAGCGTATATGATTATGATTCGAAGCGTTAGGATTCACGGTAGAGTTCATACTAGAATGACCCTGTAACGGATCATCGAATAAGTCGGCGTACACGGCTTTGATTTCATAGTATTCCTTGAGAAAACCCTCGCGTAATACATTTTCATCTGTTACATCGGCTTGAGGATCAGTCAGGAGGGTACTGACAACATTGTTATGTTGGCGAAGGAAATCGTCATAAACATCCTGTAGGTCAGCATATCTAACTCTGAACAGAGTTCGAACAGATCGATCGGTTTTGGCTTGATTTGCGAGGGTACTTATCACGCTAATGTCATTGAGGGATGTCGAGCGATGAGATTTATATTTTTTCAATTTTTCCATTGCTTACAATCAATAGATAACAGAACAGCTGATTTTAGTCTGAGTTCGACGTACCTAAGCAAAAAAGAAGTGAACGACCTTGTACTTGGGCGATATCAAAAAAACTGCGGAACTAGGTATTTCTCTATATTGAAAATATTTCCTACTAGTTGTGAAGCAGAATATGAGACTAGCACGTGATCGAGTTTAGTCAATGAAATCGTGACCTGCGTTGTCCCCTTCCTTCTGCAAATATAGAAGACCGATAATGATTCAAGATGGCTAATTCGTGCGAATATTGAATATGAAGTACCGATATTTATGAAAAATTGCGTAACAAATTCATTTCGAGTTTTAGCAGCGCAATAGACGAAATCGTATGAAATTAGGGTTTTTATTAGCGATATTTATTTAGCGATCTTATTTGGCGCGAACTTGAGCACTTGAATATACGTATGATTTTTCAGCGTTTCGAGCGATATTAAAAACCGAAATTTTTTATGTGAATTTGGCTCGAAGGACCAATGTATAATCTGACAACTCTTAAGTGGTTTGATGAAATGGACTGTATGTACAAGAAAATGAGTAGCTCGAATTGCAAAAGAATCGATGGCACTAAACGGACTTACCACTGGTTAATGGCCGCCATAGTGGATAATTCTTCACTGCCGGTTAAAGGGCCCCTTCGGAGGAGGTTTCGTGTGGGTAGGATGATAAGTACCTTCAAACTCGTCCGAAGCACAGCGTAATCCAGAATTGGCACTTTCCGGAATAAGCAAGCGGGTAATCGTCACAATCGTAATATGGTTCGCGCCGGTAACTGATAATTGCGGTAGTACCTAGCATGAATACTCGTATATTGGTTTTTCGACGATTGGTTCGTCTCGGATCGTCTTCCGATTTTCCAATTTGCTGAGGCGTGCGCCGTTTAGTGTCTTTGAGCGCGCATTCTACTTTCAAATAATGATTGAAGCAATTACTAATATTGAGGCATAAATTGAGTACCAACTTAAGCTTGTTGTCGTAACAATGAGTGAATCTCAGAAATGTCATGAATTTTCTTTCCTTGCAACATCAATGATATTTCGACAATTTGGAGCAATTTAGATATGTAATTCGGCCCATAACTTCGAGAAAAAATTTGAATAGATGGGTACTGGGTACCTTATTTGTGAAGGTTCAAAAATTATTCTGAGAGAAGTGCGGTCATTTTGTTCTTCTGAAGAGACGAAGAATTCGAATGTCACAAGCGTTTCTTCTACAAATGAAAACTCCTATTGGAAGAGTTATCGCACGATTCTGCTATGAAAGTAATCCATCCAGTTTGACAGTGGCATTCACAATTATTTTCCCGTTAGTTAGCAGGGGAATTGTTATTATATTCAATATCCTTAAATATTTAGCCTCGTTTGTATTTTGAGCCGTCTTACGGCTTCATCTTTTCCTACTGCCAGACAAACGCTTTCCCTCCACAGCGCCTTGCCTTCCTTCAACCGTTCCCATATCCACAAAATCACAAGAGTATCAACATCGATGAAATGATGTTTTATTTTCAATGGGATGTCTACCAATAAAAATCTCATCCAAACAACAATTGAAACATACAATACTCGTCTTCGAAATGTTCAATATCAACAAATTGGAGTCACACCAGCTTTTGACTTCAGCAACATCAGAGGTAATGATGTTTTTCAGATCAGAGGAATCATTTGTATGCCAGAGAATTGTGGTATCATATGCAAATTATGTGAATGAACCATTTATATCAATACCGGTGATGTCGATGATATACAGCAGAAACAGAACTGGTCCCAGAACAGATCCTTAAGGCACTCCATAAGATATTGGCGAGGGACTAGATAATTTTTCAGAAAGGTTAACAATTTTGGTTCTGCCTGATGAATAAGATGTGGAGAAATCAAGCATATTGTTCCTGAAATCATAACGTTCAAGCTTCCCCAACAGTATTTCATGATACACGCAGTCGAAGGCTTTGAAAATATCACGAAATACCGCAGTGGTTACCTCATTGTTGATCAGTTTCATGTAAGTTGTTCCCACGAAATCAAATATTGCATCGTTCGTACTCTTCGAATTCTTTTTTTTTTTATCTGTGGACAACACGAAAGGGAAACCTATGATGTTCGAGGAACATCGTGTTAGCCAGCGGTGGAATTTTGGGAGAGTAGGAAGATGTTGGAATTTTTCTTGAAAGTTTGGAGGTTGTAAGCATCAGGAAAGACTTCACTAGGCAAAGAATTCCATAACTTTGCCGCTCTATTGAGGAATGATGCCTGGTATAGCGATGTTCGACAGGTCTCCAGCCTGACAGTGTAGGAGTGACCAGCTTGAGCTCGTCTGGTTTGTCTACTAGGAATCGCGCGTGGTGGCATAATAGATGATATCTCCGTTGAGCACCGACCATGAAAGTACCTATGAAAAAGGCATAGATCGCCGACCTTTCTACGATGATCTATAGAGGTCAATGATTTGGTGAGTGTTGTATCATCGACTAGGCGATTGAATTGAATCTAAGAGCTTTAGCGTATGTTTGGTATCTCTTCGCACGGAATAGAAAACCAAGTTTTTGTGAAGCAGTTTTCGCAATGGACCTCACATGATCGTCCCATGAGAGAGCACTGTTGGTGGTGACACCCAGCATGGATATTGACGACTTCATAGGAACAGTGGTACCCGACATCATCAAATTGGGCATTGTGTGATCAGCCTTCTTGGTGAACATACAAGCTTGAGTTCTAGTTGCATTGAACTGTACTAGATTCTCAGATCCCCATTTCAGAATTCTTGTCAGATCCTCATTCAAAGCATCTACCTGTCTTCGCCTTGCACCTCTGGCCTCGTTGGATGATATAGGGGCTCTAGAGGAAAAGGCGGAATGAAGTGTACTATCATCCGCAAAGCTATGAACTGGGCTGGAGGTCACATTGAACAAATCATTGATGTGGAGCAAGAACAAAGTTGGTGCCAAGACAGAGCCTTGTGGAACACCAGCATTGATGGTCATTGTATCAGACGATACCCCGTCTACCACCACGTAGAGTGATCTATCTGCAAGAAAACTCGATAGTAAAAGACACAGTTGGGGCGGCAAACCATATGGCCTTGGTGCCAAACTCGGTCAAATGCTTTGGAGATATCCAAGGCTACAGCCAGAGACTCCCCATGTTTCTCTATTGACATCTGCCACTTATGTGTCACATAGGCAAGCAGATCTCCAGTTGACCTCTGGTGACGAAAGCCATATTGCCGGTCGTTCACGATTCTTGAGCTCTCTAGATATCGGATGAGCTCGATGTTGATTGCTTTTTCCATTACTTTAGAGATCACAGATAGTGCAATCGGTCTATAGTTGTTAGAGAGGGTTTTCTTGCCCTTCTTTAGAATCGGTTGGACCCTAGCTTTCTTCCAGTTAGAAGGAAATACGCCGAGTTTGTACGAAAGGGTGAACAACCTGCAAAGAACTGGTGTTAGTTCTGAGGCACATTTTTTGAGAACAATAGGCGGTATTCCGTCAGGCCCCATAGCCTTCTTGACGTTGAGGCTAAGCAGAATGTGTATGATTGTGCGTTGCCGGAAGACAATTTCTGGCATACGGTTATCGATGGTAGCGATTTTGGGAAGTTCCTGGCCTCGTGTATCCAAGGTAGAATTGTCTGCAAACATTTTGGCGAAGGTGTTGGCTTTTTCATGAGGTGTTATAGCCAATGTATCATCATCCTTTGTGAGGGGAGGAAATGAGCTAGAAGTGAAATTCCTCCCGATTACCTTGGCAAAGGTCCAAAATGAACGGGAACCATTTGGACAATCTATGAGCTTTGATCTTATTTTCGCGTTGTATGCCTCTTTAGACTCATCTATCGTTCGATTGCATGTATTCCTAGCTTCAACATATTCAGCTCTAGTTTGCGGGCTTGAGTTTCTGCACCAACGACGGTATGCTGCTTGCTTAAGAGCGACGACCCTAGAACAGGTTCTATTGAACCATGGTTCACCAGTGGTTCGTGATTTGGTGCTATGTGGTATGTAAGTTTCCATTCCCAGCATGATGATAGGATCTCCCGATTCAAAACACATTCTCCTCCAAGGAATCTCAGAAAACATGCGAAGGCCATCCCAGTCGGCTGAATTGTAATGCCAAACAGTGCGTGGGGGTGTTGGACTGGTTCGCGGAGTGATGTAAGGACATATCGTGGAGATGAGTGTGTGGTCTGAGTTTCCTAGTGGTGCACGGACTTTCACTTCATACGGTTCCGGATTGTTAGTGAGGAACAGGTCGAGCGTATTGGCATAATGATTGCTTATTTATAATACCAAATTTTGCCAAGAATGCAATGACTCTAATCTTCACTATTTTCTCAATCACTCTAGATATCGTTGAAAGTACTGAAATAGGTAGGAATAGGAAGTTGGCTTCAATATTACTATCTTCCCCCTTGTGCATAGGTGTTACGAGAGAAATTTTGAGACATGTGGGGAAATTACCAACAACAATCCAAACAATGATTGATAGTTTCCACCAGTGCATTCAAGGCATAAGTGGGCAAACCAAATATTAGTTTGGCTGATGAATCATCTAAACCAGAAGAGTTTTTATTTTTTATATCTATAAATACAGACAATATGCAAATCATGCCTCTTACTATGCACTAAGGAGAATTCGAATTCTTTCTCCACCAATAATTTATAATTTATTCAATGCTTCGTTTTTGACTAGTATAACAGTACCAACGTGTGAAAAATTGATTCTAAAAAAAATTGACATAACTGTGTACTGTGGAATATGAAAATTTTCCCCATCAATGAGCCAATGTTCTGTTGAACGTACCTTATCTGGAAATTGTTCGCTCTCCAAAAAAAAAAAAAAAGGGCTCGTCAGTTTTAGTCCGTACAGATGTTGTGTTGAGCAGCACAACTGAAAAAGCCAGGTTATAATCACTTATACTGAAAAAAACTTTTCTGTCAACATTGCTTATGCACGTTACATTTGCAACTGATCCAGTTGATGAAATGGGTTCGAGAGGAATATTGATCACTCGGTTTCAGTTCTGGAGTCCTATCTATTTCAACAAAAAAATTTTTAGGAAGTTTAGATCTGTTGATTTACTGAACTGATTCTTTTCACCATCGAAAGATTTCTTACCTTGAAGCCTCTCTTGTCATTTATGTCTACGAAAGTGTTACGATAAGGTAGGTTTTATGAATTAGACTGTCATAAGGATGATCAATAAAATGAAAAAATGAATCAAAGCTGAGACTATTTCAGGAGTGAGTTTGGCTGGAAACTATTCACCGATGGTAGGGTGTCACACTGTCATTATTGAGACACTGTGACACTTTGACGAGGGCGCCACTACCAAGAGTGAATGGTGTTGGAAAAAGACAAAGTCTTGGAACAAATGGAATTTAATGAAGCATGATCTTCATCACTAATGACATGAATTAAAGTAAGTCTATGAGAAGTCACTGGGTTTACACTGTCTTTGCTAACTTAGCTTGAGTCCTCAGGTGTGATCAGGTTACAGCTCCACCACCTTGTAGATTGCACGTTCCTGTGTAGTTTCCTCGCTTGCAAGCTTGTAGCTTACAGCTTTCAAGATTATGTCTTCAAGATCACAAGTTGAAGTTTCCGCTCAGAGATAACAGCTCGCAGGTAACAGTTGAGGTTCACAGTGATGTACCTCACAGACTTAAAGGGACCTGTATTTGTCCCAAGGAAAGGAAATTGAGAGATAATGAACATTTCCTTCGTAGAATACACTATGGGTTTCCAGGAGGTCGCCGGTATTACCATGTGACACAATTGCGCCTCTAATTTACGACACCGAGACCTACGCTGAACAAGCTCGTCGATCAAAAATGCACAAATCTCACAGTCCACCAGTTTTATTGTTTCAGAATTCATAAAAAAACTACTTCCTTTCGAAAATGGATGTTTCCTTTTACATTCAACACGTGAAGGAATGATACATAGACACAGACTCCTATTATACATAGAGGTTCTGATAGTCAGTTGGCAAATCAGTCTCTTTTATTTTTTATTTTGCCAGGTCCGCATTTCCAAATGTACCGGAGAGTGATTCCAATCCAAGAGCGCACTAGATTAGTGGAGGATTATATATACATAGTAGTCGTTGTAAAAAGGTGCAAATCTAGTACTAGTACAATTGGTGACGTCACGGCAAGAATGGCATCAATCAGTGCGGACCTTGAATTGAACGAGAAACGCCCTAGAGTTTTTAGATGAATTTTGGAAGTGACTAAAGCTGCAGCAAGCCGGAATTACGAATGAGAAACGTTGGAAGGACTAGTGTTAATTAACCTCAATACAATTTTGGGTATATCTAGAACGCACTATTGTACAGTAACAATTTATTGTTACATACCACCTCAAGTCAGAAAATTTTGCAAATCACTATTTGAAAAATCTTCCAGCAGGCAATCAAGTAGTGTTTGTATTCAATTGTGTTCGATTCTGTGAAATTGAGAGATCAAGAGGGAATGTAGACGAAAAGTACAGATAGTGTGAAAGACATGACCAAGTTATTTTATAGATAACAAGCGGTTTTATATAAAGTACAATTAAATTAACGATCTCAAACTACCAACTCTGCAATGAATCTGCAATTTGAGTGGCAGGGTATGTGTGACTCAAATCAAATATAATGAATAATTTTGTTTTACTCCATGAGAAGGAACAGAGTTTCCATGTCCCTAGTAAGTTCTAGCATTTACCATACTGAAACTACCTACTCCGCTACATATCGGCGATATGAGTGGCAGGAAGAGGTGATCCTCATGAGGGTCAGCTCCGTTCCTCAGACTCATAGCACGCAGTCACCAACATGAAAGGTTGGTCAGGACTATCTTTTCGCTGCAAGATGACATGTGATAGCAACAGCATAGCCATGACTCCAAGAAAGTGAACTGAGCCGCATGAAGTCACAGGTGAAACAAAAAAAGCAAAATTATGTAATCTACAGAAAAAAAAAACAAATGCCACCTGACAAATGGGGTGAGAATGTCCTACCAGCTGAAACGACATGGTGAAGCCAGTCGGCAAAATGACTCTAAAGCGGGAGTGTTCCCATCGGTAGCACTGTGGACCACCCCCTTAACTGTGCGGATTACGTGGACCCCAAGAAAGCATAGTAGCAGCCGACCAGCACTGAAAACAGACACCCGTAGGTTTGTCTGTTTATAAACAAGAGACCAGAAATCAATTTGTCAGAATCATGGATAAAGATTTCCTCAACCTAGAAAAATATCTCCATTTTCAAACTTGACTAATAGAGAATCAAAAGAATTAGCATAACGATGGGGATCAATTTTCTCTGTCAGTTCTGGACGGAAATGAAATCAAGTCTTATCAAATCAAAGCTCTAAAATTGAGAATCTGAATTGTCTCCAATCCGAATCAAACAAGGGAAGGTGAAAATTACAAGCAAGTTAATTTTATTTAGAATTAAGTCGTGACTCAACTAAGTGATCCGATTCGGTATGGTTCCAGTAGGTCACATGGTTCGTGATGAACTTGACATGCGCACATCAGGCTTAGCACTAATCCGGTTGATTTCACTAATTCACATTTCAATTTCAAAATGACCATCTTGGTTATCAAAATAGCTTTCTTGGCTTGAAACATGAATTATGTGCATGACCTGAGTTATTACAATTCCAACACTTCAGATTGGAAGATAAGATAAGATAAGAGATATTTTCTCCATTCGTCCGAAATTCTGGTGAAACAATAGAACTGAGGTCAGGTTCTAAAAGGCCTGTTCTTCTCACAGGATGAGACTGTGATCGATGTGACCAAGCAAGAGATTCTTCAAAGCGCTCACATTTTTCAGTAAGATCATCAACTGTGAATTTTTTTTTATCTGTGGACAACATGAAAGGGAAACCCATATCGAAGCATATCGAAGCATATCGAAGGTTTTGAGAAAAACGGCAACAACGTTTTATATTTCAAATCTCATTTTCTTAATCGAAAAACATATAAAATAATAAAATACAACTCATGTATAGTATTTATGAATGGAAGAAGTATTCTAAGAAGAATCAAAATTTCTTGAAGACTTGTAAATATAAGAAAAACACTTGGTTCCTTATTGTTTAATGGAAAACATAAGATAAGTTATATGGTTCAGGATCCAAATCACCATATAAACCTAAATAAGAAAAAAGGTTTCACGAAAATGAAAGAAAATGACAACTCTAGAAGCATATCGATACACAAAAAAACAGTTGGTTTTCTAAATTAAATCAGCAAGCATATTAGTTGTCTAGAAACTCGAAGTCCAAGTTGCCATTATATCCATCTATGTCTTCTTCAATGTTCTGGTCTCCGCTAAGATTAGAATGATAAGCGTGATCTGCTGCAGGAATGAGAAACAAATAGCTTAGAATATTTTTTAGTTTTGGTTCGGCTATGGGTTTTCCGTTTGGCCATAGTGGTTCTAGTAACTGAGAAAACGAGTTCGGAAAACTGTGTTCCTTTCCCTTTTTTTATGCCAATCTCTTTATATTCATTTTTCAGTTTTTGATGGGATTTTCTCTCCTCGTTTCTAAAAAATAGAGTAGAAGTTATTAAAAATTATTGCAATATATTTGTAGTAAGGACAGATTTAGGATCTGTCCCAAAATGCCACTGCGCTTGAAATTAAACCTTTAGATACCTAAAAGAGAAATTCTCTATTGGTCAGTGACACCTTGTTTTTGAAAAAATTTGGAAATACAAATATATTTAATAATAATAAAACCTCTACTTATCTTGGTGGACGTTTCGGGAACGAATCTGCTCCCGTTCTCAACACAATTGAAATATTTTTCTTCGTAAACTTTTTCCGATGTTTCCGATTTTGACACTGAAGAGTGACAATTTGGCAGACGTAGGAATTCTGGTTACAAGGTGTTTTCATTAATTGATATCGAATTTTCCATTTTCATATTCAAGTTTCAGAAGTGGATGCCAAGTTCTATCTTTATCAACTGAACAAGAAGCAATATTATTGTCTCCGTTCAGGAGAATGCAAGCAGACTCTTTGATTTTCCGTTTTTGGTTGTTGTCTTCTTTTCCTATGATCTTAATATTACTCCAATCGGCCATATGTTGTCCATTTTCAGTAAGGATATGCTCAGCTAATTTTGACTTGTCAGTATATCTTCTCTTTATATTGTTCTTATGCTCTTTCATCCTTACTGATAGAGGCCTGCTGGTTTCACCGGTATAATATTTTCCACAAACACATGGTATACTGTATATACAATTTTTTGATGACTGTTCTTCATTTCTCGGTTTTGTATGAGTCAAAATCGATCTCATTGTATTTTCTGTCTTGAACACTGTTTTCACTCGAAACTTGTCACCAACACGTTTAATTTTTTCAGATATTCCGGGAATGTATGGGATTACATTTGTTATCAGTGTTGGTTGTCTTTGTGTTTGTTGTATATTCTGTCTGTTCTCAATTTGGTGTATTGTTTTGTCAATGAAATGTTTCGGATAAGTGTTGAGTTGTAGAACATCTTTTATATGGTTCATTTCGGCATTGAAAATTTGGTGGTTCGATGATATGGATTTGGCTCTATCATGAAGTGATTTGATTATTCCTTTCTTTATACTTGTATGATGATTCGATTGAAAATTGAGGTATCTGTCGGTGTGTGTATTTTTACGATATACACTTGTTATCAAATTGTTATCTGATTTTTTAATGAGGACATCTAAGAATGGTAATTGATTATTACATTCGATTTCTAAAGTGAATTTGATTGTTGGTTCGATATTGTTTATATAATTTAGAAAATTATCTAGTTCCATACGGTTATGTGGCCAAATAATGAAAATATCATCCACATATCTCCACCAAGTCTTTGGTTGTTTACTGAATTTTTTCACAATATTCTCTTCAAAATCTTCCATGAATATATTACTTAGAATAGGAGATAATGGTGAACCCATGGCCATACCAAAATTTTGTTGATAAAAATCATGATCTAATTGAAAGTAAGTTGTTTTGAGACATAGTTCCAAAAATTCTAAAATGCCTTCTACACTCAGCTTAGTTCTTTCAATGAGTTTTTCATCATCTTCCAGTTTCTTTTTCACTATTTGTAAAGTTTTTTCTATAGGAACATTAGTAAATAAACTCACTACATCGAAACTTACTAAAATATCATCTGTATCGAGATGGATGTTATTTAGTTTCTCCAAGAAATGAGCAGTATTTCTAATGAAACTTTCACTATTTCCTGATAAAGGTTTTATTATATCTAAAAGAAATCGTGATAAATTTTGACAAGGAGATCCTATGGAACTCACGATTGGTCTTAATGGATTGTTTGGTTTATGTATTTTTGGAAGTCCATAAAAATGTGGGGGTTTGCTATGGTATCTGGATATATGTTTCCTATCTGTTAGTGTAAGTTCATTTTCGTGTTTTTTCATTATGTTTCGTATCTTTCTCTCTATGTTTGCTGTTGGATCTCTATTCAATTTTGTGTAATTGCCTTCATTTATAATTTGTATTATTTTATCATTATATTCATTTTTGTTCATAATGACTGTAGCGTTGCCTTTATCAGCTGGAAGTATTTTGATTGTATCATCGTGTTTAAGATTATTAAGTGTGTTTTTCTCTTCTCTTGTGATGTTTGGTGTTATTTCATGTTTTTTCTCAATAATTATTTTATTTCTGATTCTATATTCATTAGAAAATTCATCAGGAAGTCTTTGTGCAGTTTGTTCAATAGCTGTTATCAAATCTAATTTTGGAATATGATTCGGAGTGATTGAAAAATTCATACCTTTTGACAGTATTAATTTTTCAGAATCTGTTAATGTTCTCGAGGATAGGTTTATAACAGTTCTATTCATGAAATTTTGTTGACGATGTTCTAATCTCGATTTTTTTAAATTCCTTTCTTCAATGAGTTTATTGAATTTTCCTATGTGTATCAATTTGTTCTTGTCATTCTCTTTTTTGTATGAGTTGTTCACAGAAATGAATATATGTGTTGAATCATCTTCGTGTAAAACGTTGTATAAAGTTTGTTCTAACTGTGAGATGATATTTCTTGTTCTTACCTTGTTGTATTTGTGGAAATTTATTCTTTCTCTTACCAATGCCTTACTTGCTTTCAGAACTATCCATTCACATTTCTTACTATAAAATGGTGCTTTCAAACGTAACCCTCTTGGTATCACTCCATTGTCACGACATTTACAAAGAAAAGTTAAACTGTTTTCGGTGTGAGACAGTTTTATGTATAAATTTTCAAGATTCCGAAACTGATGATTGATGTTAGGCCCATACCTATTTGTTAAATACTGTCTGTAAGTTCTTCGAGGAGGTGGTAAATTCATTTTTCAGTTTTTGATGGGATTTTCTCTCCTCGTTTCTAAAAAATAGAGTAGAAGTTATTAAAAATTATTGCAATATATTTGTAGTAAGGACAGATTTAGGATCTGTCCCAAAATGCCACTGCGCTTGAAATTAAACCTTTAGATACCTAAAAGAGAAATTCTCTATTGGTCAGTGACACCTTGTTTTTGAAAAAATTTGGAAATACAAATATATTTAATAATAATAAAACCTCTACTTATCTTGGTGGACGTTTCGGGAACGAATCTGCTCCCGTTCTCAACACAATTGAAATATTTTTCTTCGTAAACTTTTTCCGATGTTTCCGATTTTGACACTGAAGAGTGACAATTTGGCAGACGTAGGAATTCTGGTTACAAGGTGTTTTCATTAATTGATATCGAATTTTCCATTTTCATATTCAAGTTTCAGAAGTGGATGCCAAGTTCTATCTATATCAACTGAAGAAGAAGCAATATTATTGTCTCCGTTCAGGAGAATGCAAGCAGACTCTTTGATTTTCCGTTTTTGGTTGTTGTCTTCTTTTCCTATGATCTTAATATTACTCCAATCGGCCATATGTTGTCCATTTTCAGTAAGGATATGCTCAGCTAATTTTGACTTGTCAGTATATCTTCTCTTTATATTGTTCTTATGCTCTTTCATCCTTACTGATAGAGGCCTGCTGGTTTCACCGGTATAATATTTTCCACAAACACATGGTATACTGTATATACAATTTTTTGATGACTGTTCTTCATTTCTCGGTTTTGTATGAGTCAAAATCGATCTCATTGTATTTTCTGTCTTGAACACTGTTTTCACTCGAAACTTGTCACCAACACGTTTAATTTTTTCAGATATTGCTTAAACAATGTGAACAACTCATACAAAAAAGAGAATGACAAGAACAAATTGATACACATAGGAAAATTCAATAAACTCATTGAAGAAAGGAATTTAAAAAAATCGAGATTAGAACATCGTCAACAAAATTTCATGAATAGAACTGTTATAAACCTATCCTCGAGAACATTAACAGATTCTGAAAAATTAATACTGTCAAAAGGTATGAATTTTTCAATCACTCCGAATCATATTCCAAAATTAGATTTGATAACAGCTATTGAACAAACTGCACAAAGACTTCCTGATGAATTTTCTAATGAATATAGAATCAGAAATAAAATAATTATTGAGAAAAAACATGAAATAACACCAAACATCACAAGAGAAGAGAAAAACACACTTAATAATCTTAAACACGATGATACAATCAAAATACTTCCAGCTGATAAAGGCAACGCTACAGTCATTATGAACAAAAATGAATATAATGATAAAATAATACAAATTATAAATGAAGGCAATTACACAAAATTGAATAGAGATCCAACAGCAAACATAGAGAGAAAGATACGAAACATAATGAAAAAACACGAAAATGAACTTACACTAACAGATAGGAAACATATATCCAGATACCATAGCAAACCCCCACATTTTTATGGACTTCCAAAAATACATAAACCAAACAATCCATTAAGACCAATCGTGAGTTCCATAGGATCTCCTTGTCAAAATTTATCACGATTTCTTTTAGATATAATAAAACCTTTATCAGGAAATAGTGAAAGTTTCATTAGAAATACTGCTCATTTCTTGGAGAAACTAAATAACATCCATCTCGATACAGATGATATTTTAGTAAGTTTCGATGTAGTGAGTTTATTTACTAATGTTCCTATAGAAAAAACTTTACAAATAGTGAAAAAGAAACTGGAAGATGATGAAAAACTCATTGAAAGAACTAAGCTGAGTGTAGAAGGCATTTTAGAATTTTTGGAACTATGTCTCAAAACAACTTACTTTCAATTAGATCATGATTTTTATCAACAAAATTTTGGTATGGCCATGGGTTCACCATTATCTCCTATTCTAAGTAATATATTCATGGAAGATTTTGAAGAGAATATTGTGAAAAAATTCAGTAAACAACCAAAGACTTGGTGGAGATATGTGGATGATATTTTCATTATTTGGCCACATAACCGTATGGAACTAGATAATTTTCTAAATTATATAAACAATATCGAACCAACAATCAAATTCACTTTAGAAATCGAATGTAATAATCAATTACCATTCTTAGATGTCCTCATTAAAAAATCAGATAACAATTTGATAACAAGTGTATATCGTAAAAATACACACACCGACAGATACCTCAATTTTCAATCGAATCATCATACAAGTATAAAGAAAGGAATAATCAAATCACTTCATGATAGAGCCAAATCCATATCATAGAACCACCAAATTTTCAATGCCGAAATGAACCATATAAAAGATGTTCTACAACTCAACACTTATCCGAAACATTTCATTGACAAAACAATACACCAAATTGAGAACAGACAGAATATACAACAAACACAAAGACAACCAACACTGATAACAAATGTAATCCCATACATTCCCGGAATATCTGAAAAAATTAAACGTGTTGGTGACAAGTTTCGAGTGAAAACAGTGTTCAAGACAGAAAATACAATGAGATCGATTTTGACTCATACAAAACCGAGAAATGAAGAACAGTCATCAAAAAATTGTATATACAGTATACCATGTGTTTGTGGAAAATATTATACCGGTGAAACCAGCAGGCCTCTATCAGTAAGGATGAAAGAGCATAAGAACAATATAAAGAGAAGATATACTGACAAGTCAAAATTAGCTGAGCATATCCTTACTGAAAATGGACAACATATGGCCGATTGGAGTAATATTAAGATCATAGGAAAAGAAGACAACAACCAAAAACGGAAAATCAAAGAGTCTGCTTGCATTCTCCTGAACGGAGACAATAATATTGCTTCTTGTTCAGTTGATATAGATAGAACTTGGCATCCACTTCTGAAACTTGAATATGAAAATGGAAAATTCGATATCAATTAATGAAAACACCTTGTAACCAGAATTCCTACGTCTGCCAAATTGTCACTCTTCAGTGTCAAAATCGGAAACATCGGAAAAAGTTTACGAAGAAAAATATTTCAATTGTGTTGAGAACGGGAGCAGATTCGTTCCCGAAACGTCCACCAAGATAAGTAGAGGTTTTATTATTATTAAATATATTTGTATTTCCAAATTTTTTCAAAAACAAGGTGTCACTGACCAATAGAGAATTTCTCTTTTAGGTATCTAAAGGTTTAATTTCAAGCGCAGTGGCATTTTGGGACAGATCCTAAATCTGTCCTTACTACAAATATATTGCAATAATTTTTAATAACTTCTACTCTATTTTTTAGAAACGAGGAGAGAAAATCCCATCAAAAACTGAAAAATGAATTTACCACCTCCTCGAAGAACTTACAGACAGTACTCTTTATATTCGTTCTCATCTCAATAGCCTGTGTTAATGATAATGCTATATTGCTTTTCCTTGAGCAGCTTGATCTCCTTGATGTGTAGCCAATTGACTTTTTCAGAATTACATTTTTTTTTCTGTTGACTATAACTTTTTCTATATTTCTGGTGCTGACGAAGTCAACTTTTTCCATTTTAGTGACATCAATAGCATGTTTCCTCCTACAAGTTTCCATGATGTTTATGTAATCTTTTTAGATGAAACGAGTCCTCTAAATCGGATTTCAGCAAGACCACCATTTTGATATTACGGTTCTGGCCCCCACAAGAATCGCTCCATAAAATAATATGTTCTACACTTTCTGGTATGTTGGAACTCAGAATATATTTCCTTAAGCATGATCCTACCTCTACCCAAATATTGAATGTGGATTGTCTTTCCTTGCCGGCATAAATGCCGCAGTTGTAGAGCCACAGCTGCCTTTTGTAAAACAATATGTTTGTACTCAGGCGAGGGAGAGGAAGTGTCTTCTGCATATCAAATGTTAACGTCTCTGCTTTCTCGTCATTTTCTGACTCAGTAAGATCTGAATCCATTTCTGTTCTCGCAGTTTCTGCTTCTTCCATGTGTGAATTAAAATCTCTTTCAAGTTTTGCTTTCTCTTCTTCAACGAAACTCTTCACTTTAGCACTAAAAGTATCGCATTTATTGCAAATATCTTTCTTTGCTTTTTTTGCTTCAAATTGACAGAAATATTTTTTTATATGCTGAGAAACTTAGTGGATATGAGTTTGTACATTATGGGCATTGTAGTGCCTTATTGTAAAAACTCTTGTTCTAATGTTTTGTTTCTACAGTACTGGGACTTGTAGCGTGGAAACTGGTTTATATGAGCAACCACAGCTTCTTTTTTCTCAGCTGATAACTTGTTGTGTCCACGAGCGTTTCCACGCTGATCCAATACTGTTAAATTCTTTTTTTTACAAAGTGCGGTATTTATTCATTTTGTAGAGATTCGTAAAATATTAGTAGACATATCTCTACAAACTACTATTTGGTTAACTAGATATTGCCTAGTGTCGCTTTCGAGGATTTATTGCTGCGGTATCCTTTTTTTTAATAGTTTGTTCTCTCACTCATGATATTAGAAAGGTAGTCTGCACATTGTAGTCTGCTAAATTCCAATGATGATCAGAAAATGTACGTTGATCCTCTACAGAAATCTATTCATGGCATTTCATAGAACATGTGCAACTAAATTCAACAAACTCTTTGGGTTTTACAAGTTTTCCTTTCGCCGTGAAATGTTCCTTATTGCTATTCTTCTTCACTTTCCTGATATTTCTATCTTGTCCTGCAAATTTTCTTTTTCTACCTTTTTTTGGGCGTCCCTTGTGGTGATTTTCTTGGTGGCCATCAGAATCCTCTTCTAATGATGATTCCTCAGAATCTGGTTGATAATTTTTGTCTCTAATGGAATCATCAGAATCCTCAGAAATTGTATTATTCTCTGCTTCTATATCTGATATTTCTTCATCGCACTTGCTGTCATTTTTTTATCATATTTTCCCTGCTCTTGCTTCTGGTATGGATATATAGAAGAACTGGTTGAAGCCACTGCCTGAATTATGCTTGAGCCAACTTCCAAGTCATTATTTATATTTAGAGTAATGTTCTGAAAAAATAAAATGCATTAGGACAGAAGAAAAACCTGAACACCGGCACCAATAAGTACATTGAGAAAACGAACCAAACTTGTTACTAGATTTGTAGAGGATTATATACAGGGTGTCCCAACAAGAACTTTACACACGGATTCACTGGGAAATGACAAATTATTTACGAAAACGCCAAAACACGTCGATTTTGATTTCTAGGGGGACACATGTCGATGAATTTAGTCACGCAACTTCATCCCCCTGACAGGGGCGGCTACCCCATTGCGAATCATCATAGGGAACTTGGGTCGGGTGATACATCATCTGAAAGCTCTCTTCATTCTCTATCCAAACGTTTATTATTTTTTCAAAATCGAATGACTGGTACTTGAGATTAGTGTGGTGATAGCATTAATTTAAATAATCAATATCGTACCTGTTCTTATCGAAATTCCATTTATTAATTGCTCGAAATGAGCCCCTCCTACCTCCATACAATGATAAAGACTACTTTCGAAACTATTACGAACGTTTTCCAATACTTCTGGAGTTATGCTGCCGCACTCGTTTACAATTCGACCACGTAGATCCTCTAGTGACTCTGGCGGAGTGGCAAAAACTTTGCTTTTGAGATGCCCCCATAAAAAATAATCCAACGGGTTGAGGTCCGGTGATCTAGCTGGCCACTCAATTGGTCCTCGTCGCCCTATCCAATGATTGGTATATCGTTCATCCAGAAAGTTTTTAACCGCTACTGCATAGTGAGGTGGTGCTCCATCTTGTTGAAAATGGAGGTTGTCTGCCGAATAATCTCCATCGTTTTCGATTATATCCGTTATCATGGGATCGATAGCATTCTCAAGAAGATGTAAATTCATTTGTCCATTCAAATTATCATATATAGAAAGTGGTCCAATAATATTTTTGCCAAAAACACCACACCAAACATTCAACTTCTGCGGAGTTTGTGTGTCGACCTCACGTATTAACCTGGGATTGGTATCGCTCCAGTAGCGGCAATTGTGACGATTTACGTTTCCATTAACAAAAAATGTACTCTCGTCTGAAAAACAAATATTGAAGAGCAAATTGGGATTTGTTCTCAGACGCTCAGACATTTCCTCACAAAACTGTTGACGTCTGTCGAAATCGTCTTCGTTCAGTTCATGTACAAGTTTGATTTTGTATGGATGGAATCGATGTGACTTGAGAATTTTCTGAATACTCGATCGCGCTACACCTGAAGCTTCAGCCAAGTTTCGAATACTCTGAGTATGATCCATAGCCACGTGTCCCAAAACCGCTACCTCAACAGCCTCGTTCCTTATCCGACGTTCAGGATGATGTTTCTGGTTTCCCACAGACCCAGTTCTTTCGAATTTATCAATCAACGTTTGAACATAGGTATGAGATGAGATTTTTCCCTGGATGCCTTGTATTGAAAATTCTAGCTGCAGCTCTTAGACAATCATCATTTTTGTAGTTCAAAGTAAGTTTCACTAACTCAATTCGTTCTTCTAATGCGTAAACCATTTTCAGAAAGAAACTTAACTCACAGAATACGAATCAAATGATATTTCCATAAGAATCATGCGAACTGTGAATTCATTCTGAGAACATACACGCAGGCGAACCATGAAAAACAGGTATTTTTTGTCTATGAAAAAGTCAACAGAACAAATGCTAAGAAATATGGTTTCCGGGCTTGAGTGCCGTGATCGTGTCACCTCTGTCGAGGAGGTTCCTTTGGACGTTTCGCTCACAATTGTATTGTTGAATTCGCGAATAGCGACATCAACCTGATACTTGGTTGAAAGATCTTCGCAATTAATAGTCCCAGCCTGGCTACTTACTTTGTTTTGACTAATTTGTTTTCGTTTTTCGTGGGGTGACTGGGTTCCCTGACCGGATGGGATGTTGCCATTGTCTATGTGTCCACTCATTGAGTCTTGAGATAGTTAATAAATTGAATTTGAATAAGAACAGGTAAGATATTGACTAATCACATTGAACCTGTCAACAACACTTATTTCAATTACCATTCATTCGATTTTGAAAAAAATTATACACGTTTGGATAGGGAATAAAGAGAGCTTTCAGATGAAGTATCACTCGACCCACGTTCCCTATGATGATTCGCAAGGGGGTAGCCGCCCCCGTCCGGGGGATGAAGTTGCTCGACTCAATCCATTACTAACATGTGTCCCCCTAGAAATTAAAATCTACCTGTTTTAGCGTTTCCGACAATAATTTGTCATTTCCCACTAAATCCGGGTGGAAAGTTTTCGTTGGGACACCCGGTATACTTAGTAGTCTTTGTAAAAGGGTGCTTATCTAGTACTAGTACAATTGGTGACGTCACGACAAGAATGGCATCAATCAGTGCGGACCTTGCATTGAACGAGAAACGCCCCAGAGTTTTCAGATGAATTTTGGAAGTGTCTAAAGCTGCAACAAGCCGGAATTACTAATGAGAAATGTTGAAAGGACCAGTGTTAATCAACCTCAATACAATTTTGGGTATGTCTAGAATGCACTAGTGAGATCTGTCAAATCTTTCAGTTCTGTTTCTAATTTTGAAATGCATTCATTGGCATGATCGATTTCTTTTTCCAGGAATATGTTTTTTGCATTCATCCCACATGTTTCTTTCTTCAGTGATTTTATAGCATCATTTTGAAGTTGGAGTTCCCTTACAAATTCTTCTTCAGCCTGAAAAGCTACATTTCAAAATCTCTAGTTTTCCTCTTCATCCTATTGATACATATCTTCCCCATTGTTTTCTATTTCAAGGTTTTCTATCTCATTTCGGAGCATGTCAGCTAGTCCATCATCGATTCTATCGTCCTCACATATTTTTGAGCAAATTATCTCATGTTCTCCCAATTTAATATGCTCAGGCCTTCTATCCAAGCACCTAGGATGGAAAACATTATGGCATACAATCCAGCAGTAGTTGGATATGGTGATACACAAATATTCAAAAATTCAAGTACGGCACTGGTCACTTTCGTAGCCTTTTTTTTGTTGTTTTCATGGACAGGTGAATTAATCTCTGCAGAAACTGGACGAATCGATCCTGACTATTGCAAATAGATCAAATTACACTCATCAAGCAGCAAAGTTATGTACAAAACTGTAATATTTACAGGAATGATGTTGAACTCAATGAGAGTTTTGATATTTTTCCAACTGAAAAACACGAATATTCAGCACCGTAAACGATACGTCTCAATAGTCAATATCTATCTAAGATAGGTTGATTTTTTTTCCTTCTTTGCTCTCTCTAGGTTTTGGTATTTCTTTCAGGAAGGGATTTCTCACAGGGTTGTTGTTGAAAATACCCAATGCATGGTGAATAATTCCATTATTTTAAAAGGTACAACAAAAACTTGAGGGAATTATTCTTCCAAGCTGATTGGGTTTTCGTCCTCAGTTAATTATAGTCATTGTTGATAGGCATCGCTGGCCTACAACCTGACCTAATTTTTGATATTTATTCATGTGGGTTGGAGTGGGGGGCCAACACGTCCCTCTTGACTTCTTGTAATTGAATCAATTTATTCTATAATCATGGAAGTAAATAGACTTCTTGGAGACGAAATTACTTACGAATTCCAGATTCGTGGTTCTCCAGTTGGAGGCACGGTTAATGACAAGCGAATGATACTACGTTATATTCTGAGAAGAGAAAGATCAGGAGAACCCAATCCCCTTCGGTAGTTGACTTGTCACCGGAATATGAACTGACTATTTGCGAGGATAAGTTGGATGACTTAACGGACAATATCTCAAATTTTAAACAACAATCGGAATAATGATTTCGGAAGAATAAATTCAAGATTATTACATATAGGATTCAGGTTGAACCGCATCAATTGTCAATCTGATACTGAGTTACATCGTTCTAAATCGTTAGAACTGTGTAATCGAATGATAGAGGATGTTATTCGAGCCCATGAATCAACGGGAATTAGTCATGCACACAGTAGCTCAATCATGGACGATCCCACAAATCGTGTCCCAACTTTGAATTACTATCAGACCAGTCACTTTGGGACGAATGAGCCTGATGCTGAATCAGAATCAGGATATGCAACCCAATGCCGTCAATCTAGGTCGGTAACGAATACAAGTTCGGCTATGAGTGGAAAACGAAAATCCTATGGTCTTTCAAGTCTTCCTGGCAAGGTCGCTGAACTTCGGGGTTTCTTCGAAGCAGGGGTCAGTAGAAATAGTAGTACTGGAGTATTCGAGAGAATACTCCAGATTCATCACGATTCTCCTTCACTCTTGATAACGTGAACACCAACTTTTCGGACCGCCCTTATAATTCTTCAGTAAGGCTTCGAGACCCTGGAACGTACACTGACCAGACAGTGCGGTTCGATAGCGATACCCCTAGAACCGACTTGTCCAACAGGGTGTGTTATGGTTAGTCCATCAGGTTCTCGAAATCAATCAAACTGGCACTACTGAATCATTCCATGGGGAGCATCGGTTGGATGGTTCAGCTCGGGAAAACTCGGTATTCAACCTCCTATCTCGTTCCCAACAAATGACTCTCTCTCCTCCCAAACCTAAAAATTATTCGAGAGATTCTTCCTCTGGTGGACCACAATTATTTGCCAACAGATCTCGGCCTATTCATTCTTGGGGAATAAGTAGGGTGGCAGGGTATAGAAGTAAACTCGATTCGAGTGGGTTATGAATGCCTCTTGAACGTTGTAATAGTTATAATAATACTGATGATGTTTATTCAGAAACGATAGAGAAACGATAGAAAATTTACAATATGTACAAATATATCATGAATAAACAGAGACAATCACTGAAGCTATAACTACAGCTTGTGCGTGATGAACAAATTAATTCTACAGTGTTTACATTTATTTGATATTCTCAGAATGGACCTTCATATAATTGCAAACTTCAAGTGCTTTCGATCATAGGCTCCATATTCATTCCATATCAACTTGTTAAGAAAACTTGAACCGGGTAGATGAATTTTTGTTATCACATATTTCGAATGGACCATTTCAATGTCGGAAAATTCTTGGCCTAGAAATCAATTATTGATTGGCTTTTGTGCAACTGCTTTTTTATTTCAATGGCCATTACCATGACTTAATTAGGTGATTAAGGTACCATACCATTCCGTTACGGTACCAGAAGCAACATTGAGGATAAAGTTAATGTCATTCCTGGAAAAACCAGAAGTTGAGAAAAAGCTTTCTTTCCTTTCGAGATCAATTATTTTCGAGTAGAAAGAATTTTTGAAATTTCTCAATTGATGTCAGTTGTTGGTTCTGACCGTACATGTATAATGAAGCATTCAATTTCTTCATCAATAACCAGAGTTGTTCCAATACTACTGATAATGAAATATTACTGCGAATACCAAATGTCAAATCAGGCATATGATATAGCACTTAAAATTCCAGTTTCAGTTTTGGAGATTGCTTTGTAATTTTATCACTCATATTTCAAAGTCTTCAAGTCAACTTGATACTTCTAGTCACTGTGATAAGAATGCCAATCAGGTAGATAATTTTCATTCAAATTGGACCTATTATAATAAGCGTGAATTGCAGATATTCAAAAAATAATGAGCTCTTGATTTCTGATAACATAATTATTCAGTTTTTTTCACAATTACTCATCATTCCTGAAAACAGTGTTGTGCTAGCTGTTGAAATAGGTAAGTGGAACATACATGGAGAACATACGCGTAGAAATTAACGTACGCAACAACGCTATCTTTCTTGTATAGCCGGAATCATCTTGGCCTTCGCCTTCGCGTCATCTTGTGCGACGACCTCCATGATACATTTCAAATTTTAAAGCCCCTTAAGCACGAGGAAGTTTTCCACTGCGAACACCCAGTCCCCATAGTTTTCGCGTCCCTTCAGTTTAGGAACGTTAACTATATAATTCGCGGCCATTGTGCAACGAAATGTCTGAATGATTATCCCGATTACAATTTCACAGGGTTACACACCACGCCAACGTGCCTGGGCCCATAACCTATTAATCGTGATCGAAATAAAACACGGTGTCCCGTTAATCAGCACGAAAACGACTGACAAGTTTTATTTCCTATTTCCTGTATTTGTCATGTCATGTCAAGTGTCAATCAATACCAACATCCAAACGTACAATAAAGTAAAGTAAATAAAGTAAAGAAATAAAGTAAAGTAAAGTAAAGAAATAAAGTAAAGACTTAATACGACAGGCGTAACGTTCATAATTTGGGCTTATAAACCAACAGTTAGACTTGTTACTTTTGTGCTGAATGCTCGGCAAATAATAAAATTGTGTTACTTTCTGGTTTTTGTTTTACTTATTGATGTTTTCTTCCATCGATGCGAATTTGAGATCGGTTATTGAAACAATAAAATTATAATCAGCAATTATTTCGATCGGGGTTATCGAACTAAACTTACAAACTATATGGAGCTCAATTTCGTAATTATTTTGAATACTTTTGTTTGCATGAATATTTGCCCGCTTGCCTAACTTGTACGTTCATTGAATGGTTTCATGCGATTCACGTGAATGGTGTGAATTATTGTTTTACGGCCTTACTCGATTTTGACTTTGTAATTGACGTCATTCATCTTATCTACAACCTCATGAGGAACAAACCATCGATGGAGTAACTTTTCGACCTTCCGGATAGGTGAATAAATTAAGATTTCACTTCCTATTTCATATGTTACCGCTCTTGTATCGTAAAGAGATTTTTGCTTTCGTTGTTGTCCTTGATGAGCGGTTGTGAAATTAGGATGACTACCTATCCCTTTCAGGAGTTCTGTCACCAAATTAGATGTGAAACATTTTCCTCGATCACTGATTATTCTTTCAGGACATCCGTGACGACAAAAAATGATTTCTATCAGAAAATCAGCGACACATTTTGCTGTGCCCTCTAAAAGCGCTCTAGCCTCCGCCCACTTTGTAGCATAATCTACAGCAGTCACTATACAGGTATTGTTTGAATTCGACTTTGAGAAAGGACCCATAATGTCAATACCTATGGTATGGAATGCGCTTTCAGTCTTGATTAGCTGTAGCAAACCTTGTGGTGATTTCGGTACATTTTTTCTATGTTGGCAATGAATGCATGATTTAACGTGATTCTCAATTTCTTTATACATGTTCGGCCAGAAATACCTAACCTTTATCTTACCGAAACTTTTTGCAAATCCTAGATGTCCAACGGATAGCGGGTCATCGTGGCAACATAGCAAAATATCTGTCTTGAGTTTATCTGGTACTACTAATGATTTTGATGACGCGTTTGGCGAGAAATGTTTCTTATTAAGTACAGCGTCTTCTAGAATATAACTTCGCGATTCTGCAGCGTTCCAATTAATTTACTGAGGCCATTGTCTTCAATTCGTA
This sequence comes from Gastrophysa polygoni, assembly GCA_963576655.1. NCBI lineage: Eukaryota > Metazoa > Arthropoda > Insecta > Coleoptera > Chrysomelidae > Gastrophysa > Gastrophysa polygoni. Next base: position 3,102,190 of record OY755092.1, read on the forward strand.
ATTGTGTGATATCTGATAGTTCTAGATTTAACATAGGTATTTCAGTAGCGTCCGTACATTTTTCCGTCGGCGTCAGTGTGTTTCTTTCCGCTCTTGTGAAAAATGTATGAAAAATCTTGCAATTTGATTGCCCATCTAGAGATTCGAGCACACCTTTCTTGATTTTTACTCAAAAAACATAAAGCATGATGGTCAACTACTACTTTAAAATGACGGCCCCATAAATAATGTCGAAAATACGTTATTTGCATACACCACGGCTAATAATTCTTTCTCCGATGTTGTATAGTTGATCTCGGGTGATGACAAACGTCTTGAAGCATACGCAATGGGGTGTGCATCCCCTTCTTCATCTACTTGAAGAATTACAGCACCTATACCGTAATTACTTGCATCCGTATGGATTTCAGTGGCTCTGTCTAAAATGATGCAAAACGGGGTAATTCATCAATCTTTCTTTCAGATCATCGAAAACCTTTTGTTCTGTGCTAGTCCAGGAAAATTTATTATTCTTTCTAGTAAGCAAAGTTAGTGGTCTCACAATATCAGAAAAGGACTTAATGAATTTTCGATAGTTATTTGCAATTCCTATGAAAGATTGTACTTCTTTCACATCACGGGTCGTTGGAAAGTCACTTATGGCCCTGATTTTGTCAGGATTCGGCGACAATCCTTCATTACTCGCAACATAACCTAAAATTTTGATCTCTTGACACGCAAATGAACATTTTGTGGGTTTTAATTCCATATTTGCTTTTCGGAGCCTATCAAAGACATTTGTGAGATTATGGAGATGATCACTAAAATTTTGTCCTAAAATTAAAACATCGTCCAAATACACCAGACAAGTGTTGTATTTGAGACCTGCTAATACTTGATCCATGCATCGTTGAAAGAATGCCGGACTAGACGCTAAGCCAAATGGGAGTACGTTGAATTCGTACAAGCCATCCGGTACTATGAATGCGGTTTTGTGTTCATCTTTTTCTGCTATTCTAATCTGCAAATAACCGGAAAAAAGATCAAGTGAACTGAAATAATTCGATCCGTCTAAGGCTGACAGTAATTCATCAATCACTGGAAGCGGATACGAATCTGTTTTATTAATTCATTTAATTTTCGGTAATCCACACAAAATCTCCAATTGCCGTCTTTTTTCTTTACTAGAACTACAGGTGAAGCCCATGGACTATACGATTTTCTAATCATTTTCGCCTCCAATATTTCTTTAATTTGTTCATTGATAATTTCTCGTTCTCGTGGTGCTTACCTATCCGGTGGTTGATGTACAGGGTTGGCCCTGTCTGTTTCAATAGTTTGCTCACCTACCTTCGTATTACCCTTGAGTATTCAAATAATAAGAGGTTCAACCCATATGAACGCAATGAAGCCAAAATTTTCGTCCAGGAAGTGGCGGTACCCATGGAAGAATGGGTGAACTAAATTCTTTTTCGAGTTCTGTCCGAGATCTTCGATGCAGAAACCTGTTACTGAAAGAAGCTTTTCTTGATATAATGTTAGCGAACAGGCCCGGATTGAAATCTATTGATTCTGTTCAAAATATTATCCAATAGGTATGAACTGATGAAGTATTTTTTATGGAACTGATTCATCGAAAAGTATTGAAATCAAATCAGTATTTTAGTTGAAAATTCGCCGAAAAATGCGATATAAGTTACGAACAGATCACAAAATATTAAATTTCAAGAGAGGCATTTCATTTGCCAAGCAAAGTAGTATTTCTTTGCATTCGAGAAAATGCTTCTTACTTCATATTTTCTCTTCATCAAATCTATGTAGGGTCACTACGTAATAGTACTAGAACGTGTGGCGCTGCTAGGCCACAGTTTTAGATTACAATAAATGAACACTGATATTGAATATCAGTAGATGATATTTGCGCTTGCTTTACCATGAAATCAGAGTATTTAAAATATGTTCCTTTGAAAAAATAGGTTTATTGATGAAAGAAATCATGTTTAGATGCTAATATTTATATATGTGTTATCACCAGACCAAAATTATACAAGGTGTCCTTGTCTCTATATACCAAAATGTTTAGATTAGCCGTTACAGGGCGTTGAAATTGAATAATTATTTGGATTTATCTGAATAATTCCATATTTTCAAAAGATATATCACTTAAATTTTGTAGGGATACTGAGAAAATCATCATGCATGAAAAATATAACATAACATTTTGATTGACATACAGGGCGTTATACATTATTTGAGTTTTATTGGGGAAAAAGTTACGATCTATTTTTCTATTCTTCCATTAATTACATAACTTTGGTCCCTCATGGCTGTTTTTGATATTCCTCTTGGTTCGCAAGATTATTCACAATAATGACAAGAAATTTTGAATAGTATCAGAAAAAACATTTAGAATATACACGAACTTGAATTTTGTCAATTATCTTGCAAACCAAGAGATATATCACAAACATATAAAAGGACCAAACGAATAGATGAGAGAAAAGAAAATGACATTGAGATCTGTTCAGTGACGAACTCGAAAAAACTTTCAGCTATCGAGAAACTTTTGACGTCCTGTAACTTAAATGTAGCCTTTCGGTATAGAAACTTCGATTTGATAGATTCATCATATTTTCGTTTCAGGAGTCTATGGACTCCTTTTGTACAGGTATATTTCACAGACAATCTGAAATATTTTAAAAAATTAATTTTATTCTTTCTGATATTTTCTGTTTGATTCTTAAGACATGAGGTCTTTCTTTCAAGAATGTTTCGATTGTTATCAGAGATCTCCGTATGATATTAGTGAAGTGATCACTTGGTATTTTTAAATACGTTGTATTTGTAGAAATTCCAAAATCTCTCTGCAAAATATATATCCCTCTATCGCCAATAGCATCATCATTGTTATGGAGTAGTGTTGTTTCGCAGTTTTCACAATTATGTTTTTTATTGATTTTCTTCACCAAATACCCTGCGAAATACAACATATACAACTCATCAGATGATTCAGTACTTCCAGATTCAGAAGGATGTCATCAACAACGTTTTCTTTCTATGAATTCGGTACTGTCATTCCGGGCTTTCTCGATAGTACATAAAACATGGTCACCATCATCTTGACAATTAGATTTTTCAGAATATTTTTCTAAGTATCCAGTCATAACAGATTGTAAACCAAATCTAAAATGACGTGCAGACGGGTTTGGATCATCCCCTTCTTTGCCTTATTTTAGAAAAAAGATTTTCAATTGGAACTTGATTCAGGCGACTCGTCATCAAATAGAGGAATTCAGATTTTCTTTCCTCAAACAATTGTAAAATTCCATTTACTGTTTGTACCAATCCATTAAAACAAATTGGGGTATTTTTTCCAACCGACCACGACTCTATAAATTTAGTAGATTCTTTGAGGGTCTGCATTGCTGCTTTATTTATATCGGACAGTGGTCTTTTCAAATAATTCCCTTTAAATTGACCTTGAGAATTAAGGCAATCGAAGAAATCATTCAGCCTCAAAATAAATTCACGGGCCAGGTCATAAAATAGTTGTGAAAACCCGATTATTTTTATAGAGGCCGGCGGCGGGTACAAAGGATCGGATATGAAAGGCTTATTCATATATCTATTGTGAAACACAGGGTGTTCAGGACCATAGGAAACTTGTGAACAAGTTACGTACATCCATGATGGTGTGTTCTTGTCATGCATTTCTTTGAAAATAAAAGTTTCTTGCCAGTAATTTCAATTCAATAAGTCGCGATATTCTTGGCAGTTTTGTCTTACAATTTAGAATTCACGTGATTTGAATATTATAATAATGAATCTTCGCCAATTTCAAATAATTATTTTTTCCCCAGACCACCTGTTGAAATATCCCATTCGGTTTCTTTACTGTTGATTCGCATTGAACTGATATTTCTATGAGAAGTCAAAATTATTGAGAACGGACCCACGCACTTGTTAAATTGTTTGCGTACGAGCCCGAGCTGTGCGGGGCGTTGAAAAAAATTCGTGTGTTTGCTCTAAATTCCGACCTCGGTTATACCGGGTGAACACAGAATCAGGTACCACGTCTATATTTTCTTGAATGCCGGCGAATTATCTATAAGTAATATAATTCAAATATTTGACATAAAAATTGTACTCTTTCAATGATTCGTTAAGAAGAATAATTGATAAGGAGGACTCACGTTTTTATGAAAATATATTATTTTTTTCTGTACACTCTGTATATTAGGAATTCTATTATACCGTTGATCATATGAATACTGAAGGATTATACTCTGTGTTTATAAAAAGGAGGTCGATCGTTCGAAGACATATTTCTTGAGCAAAATCATTTCATCGTTATATCGAATCAAGAAGACAATCATCATTATCAAAATTATTTTGGGTAACTATTGTGAATCCACTTACCTTTACTTGATGACTTGATGATCGATGTAGAATTTTCAAGAACCTTGTACAAATACGTAAACACAACTATCACACGAGCTCTCTCGCTACAATACAAAAGGACCTAGAGCTTTCGAGAGCTATATAAGTATAGGAAAGGGCATGGATTAGAGTTGCCACAATCTTAATCTTTAGAAAAAGAAGGGGCTTAATGTGAAAATCTGTGAAAAATAAATTTCTACTCATGCAATTTATAATCCAAATCTTCAGCGCAGCTACATGGTTAGCAAATCGTGTCAAAAATTATCCTAATTAGTTTTCAATACATTTTCATACCATAATGAATTACCTTATGGAGCAGAGAATGGTTCAAATCAATGACCCTCTAGTTGATTTCGAGATTAATAAAATATATAAGTAGTTAGGTACCTCCAAATATCTCATGATGGAATTTTTCTTCAGTGTGATTTGGACTGTTCACCAAATTTCGTAATCGTGTGTTTTGTTTTCAGTATTCAGAACCAAAACATTTTCTTTGAAAATTTCAGTATTCGTTGTAATCATCATAATTCGACCGACAAAATAGTAAAGGGTTATCCATCGAGAAGGAATTTTTGTTTTTTTTTTCTGCTTGAAAGAAAAAACAATATACGGAAGTTGAATGAAGTGATGTGGCATTTCCACAGCCCTTCTCAGATATTATACAGGGTTGGCCACTGAAAGTGTGACAAACTACAAATTAATTTAATTTTTTAATTTATCATTATTTTTTCGAAATCAGTGATCTTTTGCGAACACATATACATATATACAGGGTGTCCCAACGAAAACTTTCCACCCGGATTTACTGGGAAAACGAAAACAAATTAGTCAAAACAAAGTAAGTAGCCAGACTAGGACTATTAATTGCGAAGATCTTTCAACCAAGTATCAGGTTGATGTCCCTATTCGCGAATACAACAATACAAGCGGAAGATGCTCACCCCAATTGTGAGCGAAACGTCCAAAGGAACCTCCTCCACAGAGGTGAACCGATCACGGCACTGAAGCCCGGAAACCATATTTCTTAGTTTTTGTTCTGTTGACTTTTACATAGACAAAAATGCCTGTTTTTTATGGTTCGCCTGCGGGTATGTTCTCAGAATGAATTCGCAGTTCGCATGATTCTTATGGAAATATCATTTGATTCGTATTGTGTGAGTTAAGTTTCTTCCTGAAAATGGTTTACGCATTAGAAGAACGAATTGAGTTAGTGAAACTTTACTACAAAAATGATGATTGTCTAAGAGCTGCAGCTAGAATTTTCAATACAAGGCATCCAGGGAAAAATGCATCTCATACCTATGTTCAAACGTTGATTGATGAATTCTAAAGAACTGGGTCTGTGGGAAACCAGAAACATCATTCTGAACGTCGGATAAGGAACGAGGCTGTTGAGGTAGCGGTTTTGGGACACGTGGCTATGGATCATACTCAAAGTATTCGAAGCCTGGCTGAAGCTGAACGAAGACGATTTTGACAGACGTCAACAGTTTTGTGAGGAAATGTCTGAGCGTCTGAGAACAAATCCCAATTTGCTCTTCAATATTTGTTTTTCAGATGAGAGTACATTTTTTGTTAATGGAAACGTAAATCGTCACAATTGCCGCTACTGGAGCGATACCAATCCCAGGTTAATACGTGAGGTCCACACACAAACTCCGCAGAAGTTAAATGTTTGGTGTGGTATTTTTGGCAAAAATATTATTGGACCACTTTTTATAGATGATAATTTGAATGGACAAATGTATTTACATTTTCTTGAGAATGCCATCGATCCCATGATAACGGATATTATCGAAAACAATGGTGATTATTCGGCAGACAACTTCCATTTTCAACAAGATGGAGCACCAGACCCAGAGCTAGATCACCGGACCCCAACCCGTCGGATTATTTTTTGTGGGGGCATCTCAAAAGCAAAGTTTTTGACACTACGCCAGAGTCACTAGAGGATCTACATGGTCGAATTGTAAACGAGTGCGGCAGTATAACTCCAGAAGTATTGAAAAACAGAACAGGTACGATATTGATTATTTAAATTAAATCTATTACCACACTAATCTCAAGTACCAGTCATTCGATTTTGAAAAAATAATAAACGTTTGGATAGAGAATGAAGAGAGCTTTCAGATGATGTATCACTCGACCCAAGTTCCCAATGATGATTCGCAATGGGGTAGCCGCCCCTGTCAGGGGGATGAAGTTGCGTGACTAAATTTTCAATGAAAAGAAAACGGTAAAAGATAACACACTGTATATATATATATATATATTTTCATGATCGCAAATGATCGCAGGTTCATAAAAAATAATAGAAAACAGGTTGTTCCATTTAGAAGAATTAATTTGTAAATTGTCACGCTTCCAGGAGTCACCCTGTATAATATCTGATAGGGGCTATGAAAGGATCACATTACGGCATTCAACTTCCGTACATTGCATTTTTCGTTTCAGCAAAAACTACAAAAAACAAAAATATAAGGGTGGGCCTCTTTCATGGATAACCCTGTACATGATACCGATCTTTTTCTTTTCACTTCGTACAGGTATGTATAACTATTCTGAAATATTTATCGGGAACATTCCTATAGGTACCTATCTAGTCGACCCTTTGACCTAATCCGGTTATTCAATGATACCGCGTGGTAATACCCACCTACCTACCCGTTCGTGATCTCCTCAGTGACAGATATTTATTTGGTTTTATTATTTCTCATCAAATGTAGCATCATCCATTTCAGATTAGTTTCCTACCCATTAATCACAAGGTGCTCACTTAATTCATATGAAAGTCAACACCTATTTACAGAATCGAATATAGAATACACAAGATATCTTGAAATTGAAATCGATTAAATTCTTTTACATCGCTTCAAAATTCTAATGCATGGTTTCAGATAACGGTGGTTGAATTCGAATAATCGAGTGCCAAAGCACACATCGAATCTGGACACTGAAATCTTCAATTCCGTATATCGACTCAATATTGTATTGAAATATCATTCAAAGCATCTTAGGTATAATTATTCAATACGGCCCTGCTTCGAAGAATAAATTCACATCCGAGTGAACTGTATATTGCTAGATAGTTCTGGTATTCTCCGATAGATAGACATTGAATTCGAATCGGATCGGCCAAATTTTACTGAGTTTCGGTGTCGCCATCTACGAACCGGTAAAGAAACTAAGCCCTATTTCGGCTTCAACATTTAACATAGAGGTGGTGCATCTTATTAGTGTATATAATCAAAGGTATTACCCAGATCATAATTACTTAACGCAAAAATATCCACAAATTCTTCTAATAAAGTTACGAGCTCATTTCGTTTTTTCTCGTCTGAGTTCTCATTGATTGGAACTTCCAAATCAACATCAACATCACTCTGAACCCTATCATCCGTTACCTCTATAAACGAATCATCCTGTATAAAATCAGGGAAATAATCAAAAGTCGTCTTATCTACCTCTTGTGAAAAACAAACATTTCTGAAATCGGTAATAATTCATTGGTCTTTCCTAGACATGACCCCTTGAAATTGGAATTTCCACCTTTGTATTATTTGTATTATTATAAACCTCTTACTCTGAAATAATCATAATTCGGTTCAAATTTCATTACATTGTTAGGCTTACTCGAATAACTCAAAACAATCTTTGTTGTTGATAGCGGCAGTAACATAATTCCTTCAGTCGAACGTACGCCGTCGGATGTGGGAGGAACATCCATTATTATTTCACGGTTCACAAATTTGAAACAGAAATTATTCTTGTCTAATTGCATTTTCACTGTGTATGTCAAGAAACTTATATCAGTTCTATAATTTGCGTGAAAATCATTTCCTAATATTATTTTTTCTGCCAAGATTATTTGAAAAGTCGTGCTCAAAATATACATTGCTTATTATAAATCTAATTTTTGTCTTGCCAATCAACCATAAAAAATCACCATTGGCACTTTTAACCCTTATATCAGGTACATTCGACAATTTTGAATTTCTCTCGGGGAAACTAGAATCAATTACACTGATTCCGGCTCATGGATCAACAATAATTTTCACAGGTTCAAGAAATTCATTTTTGATTACGAACAGTGAAATATTTTTGGAATTTCGTTTCCGGTATCTACAAGATGATTTTTTGTGGCCATACTTTTCACAGAAAAAACAATGCAAAGAAAGATCTTCAGGGTTTTCGTCGCTTAGCGACGCGGGTTTCCGTTTTTTGAATTCGAATAGCAAGTTTTTGCGTAGTGGCCTGACTTGCCCATTGAAAACAAACAACTCGATCATCTGGTGTCCGCGGTTCTTTTTGAATATTATGATTCACCCATGATTTTTCTTTTTTGAAATTATGACTATAATTATTTTGCACCGACCTGTTTGGGTATGATTTTCTTTCCAGTTGCTGTATCCTTCGTCTCAGCTCCTGGATTTCGTTTGCTTCTGCTTCGTTTAGCTTCTTCTGATCTCTGGAGGATGAAGATCCTTCTGCTGCTCCGTCCAACATGAATTGAGTCATTTCATCTCCTGGAGATTTCTTCTGAAGCTATCCATGGAATCGTTGTTCAACAAGTTGACCTTTCCAAGTATTTCAGGTTGGAGTCCTCGTGAGATGAAGCCGATTTTATCCTTATCTGTCATCTGCGAGTTCACTGTATGACATAACTTCATAATTTCGTTGAAGAAAGTCGACGCGCTGCTTTCTATTCATCAGCCGAAAATAACTTTGTTCAGTTTTGTTGCACTTTTGAAAGCTCCTCTCAGTTTTTCAGCGGCCGCGTTGAATTCCGTGCTATCATTTTCTATGGTTTCATAAAAATTTAGAGCTGCATTCTCGAGATAACTGGGAAGCTGCAGTAGTTTTGTTTCGGCAGACCAGCGATTTGCCTTTTCTGCTCGCTCGAAATTTTTTATGAATTCTTCGACGTTTTCACTAGGTGCCCCACCAAACGTTGTTGGAATTACAGATGTGTAGACATCTTCTGCAATTCTGGACATGTTAACAGGTTCTTCAAATAGTTCAAAGATGGTGGGTTTACAACTGCCACATGTTTTACAAGTAACTTCAAAGGTAGAGTCCATAGTCCCCTCCGCTCTTCGTACACCGCGCTATTCTGATGACTAAGCATAGTGGAAAGCCGTCTGGAGTCCCACAGCACCAACGGTTGGTTGATCGTGACAATATTTGTATTTCCAAATTTTTCAAAAACATGGTGTCACTGAGAAATAGAGAATTTCTCTTTTAGGTATCTGAAGGTTTAATTTCAAGCACAGTGACATTTTGGGGCAGATCACAAAATCTGTCCTCACTACAAATATATTGAAATAATTTTTCAATAACTTCTACTCTTCTTCTACTTCTTCTTCTCTTCTTCCTCTACTTTTTAGAAACGAGGAGAGAAAATCCCACAAAAAGCTGGGAAATGAATGTACCACCTCCTCAAAAAACTTACAGACAGTATTTAACCATTTATGAAGTTCAAGCATTGCTTCAAAATTGCATCAGAAGCTAACAGATAAGACATCCTTTCCGTAGTTGCCGACTCTGTTGAAGAACTAGTAGCTAAAAATCGAGCACAATTCGTACCACAACTAACTGTGAGCAATTCCATACACCTCACCTTTTCAATAGGTTTTTCTCTCCAAAGGATGTTATGAAGATGTACTTGCAGCGGATTTATTGAAATCTGTCCATACATTTTCTCTATATCGATCGTCAAAACATATTTGAACATCCTAAATCTACATAATATATCGAAAAGTTCTGGTTGGATTGAACCTCCTTTCAACATAACATCATATAGGGAGTAACCAGAACTAGTTTCCATAGACGCATCGATAACCACTCGCAATTTTGTTGTTAGGTTATTTTCTCTGATAATAGCTGAATCATATGAATAACCTAATAGTAAGAAAATTCCTGTTTTAGCAAATCTATCTACTATTACATGATATCTTTCGTTCTCCAAACATTTAGTAGTTGATATGAAAAGGTTTTCACATAGCTTATCTCCAGGAGATAAAACTCGTTTGGTGTGCAACTCCTATTTGCCAAAATTTTGGAATGAGGGTATCTACTTCGCCAAACCGAGAGAAGAATGTACTACAAGTATTATTTGATTCTGTGATATCCACTAGATTCGCCACTGGGCAACCCTTCACCAAATTCAATGAGACCATTCTCTAGTGATACGTAATAAATATCAGCCTCTACATTGATATCAATTTTAGCTGGTGAATTATATCCAGCATCCGCTGATTGCATTTCTGGAGGAATTCCTATCATACCTTTATCAATTTGTATTTGAGACGAGGTGAATGTTTTGTCTATAATACCACAGGTTACACAGACTATAATTTTCATTCTTTTGAGACACTAGGGTGAAATCCATCATGTACTTGATCTGAGTGGTACTATCTGATATTCCAGAAACTTCCTTTGTCATTTTATAGGATATAAGTTTCAGAAAAATCTTCAATTCAGGAGACCTAATTCTGTTCTTTCTTCAATTCATTTGCTCTTTTTGTTTGAAAATCAAATTTTCTATACAGAATGTGAACGAGAATATAGTCCCAGTAATAAACTGCAACCTGCAAAACTCGAAGAGCATTGATATGCTGTTTTATTGATGTCGTGAATTCTCTTAGGAGGACAAAGTCCGCTGTTTCCATCGAATTTGCATCAGTAAGAGCCTTGATATGAGAATTGATGATTGCCTGATTATTTTCATACCTATTGCTCAATAAATCTAGAGCAATCTCATAATTTACATTGGTCAATTTCAATTCACTTATGAGAAAAAAAAAAGAGATTCACCCTTCAGAGAAGCTTCCAGGTTGAGAGGTTTGTACTGGAAGCTGTAGGGATCTGCATAACGTTCATTCGACATGCCGCAGGTTGAGAACTTGCTAGACGTTTTAAAGTGGCAATACTCTTTAAGAATTATGATTCAGTCTCAGTACGATCGTATTCTTGTGTATTATCTTCATTTTCAATAATACCCTGGTTTTCAGAGTGTGTGTCGAAAGTTTGAGTGATAAATTTTTTCCTAATTGTCCACTCGTTTATGTCCATATCACTGTAATTTTTGTTCGCAATTATAAAATTTTGGAACGAGTTAAACACCCTTCCAAATTAGATCTACATTTGATCATTGTCACTAAATCCATCCCACTGTTATGATAGAATGAGCGGCTTAGCGAATGGAATACAATATGAATAGAATATAATGAAATATTATATTATACAATCTTATAGAGAGATCTGACTGTCAATTCTATATTGAAGTCTTGAAGACTGCCGACAGGAGGTAAACTCTGGTAGAATATCGCTGGGGCTCCTATCGAAGTAGGGTTTCTTTACTGGAGTTATGTGATCACTTGAGATCTTGATGATCTTCAGGGCTGCTTGAGATGTGATCACTTGGAATCTTGATGATCTTCAGGGCTACTTGACATGTAATCACTTGAGATCTTGATGATCTTCAGGGCTGCTCGAGATTACTTCAGACTTTTAGTGATACTTTTAGTGATTCTATATTTTTGAGGATCAGTGTAGCCGTTCCCAGGTCACAATGATTCAAGTATCCGGTTCGATGGGACCAATGTTTCGAACGACGAAATGAAGGACCAGCTGAAGAGTTCTGCGAAAAATATTTATTTCAATTTCTTACAGAGTTTCAAAACAAATGATGTCAATCAAACAATAATCATATATATTGTTATGACAACACACACGAACAGTCACTTCGTGATATTCGATATGATGATACTAATAGTAATACTAATAGTAATTAAAAGCTGAAATCTGAAAATACGAACCTCGAAATCATGGAGAGCTTTTGAAATGCAAAGTACCTCGTTGCACGGAACAGAAAGCCAAGTTTTCTTGAAGCTGTTCTCGCAATTAACCTCACATCATCGTTCCATGAGATCATGGATATTGACGAATTCTTAAGAACAGTGGTACCTGAGATCATCATATTGGGCATTGTGTGTGTGATCTGCTTTCCTGATGTGGAAACAAGCTTGAGTAGTATAATGAAGCATTCAATTTTTTCATCAATAACCAGAATACTACTGATGACGAATTTTACTGCAAATAACAAATGTCAAATCAGGCATATAATATTAAAGCATTTAAAATCCCAGTTTTAGTTCCGGAGATTGTTTTGTAATTTTATCACTCATATTTCAAATTCTTCAACAAATTGAAATTTTTCGAAAAAAATCGTTAGTCAACTTCATACTTCTAATCACTGTGATAAGAAAGTCATTCAGGTAGATAATTTCAATTCAAATTGGGCCTATCATAATAAGCGCGAATTGTAGATATTCAGGAAATAATGAGCTCTTGATTTCTAATAACATTATTATTTAGTTTTTTCCACAATTACTGATCATTCCTGAAAACAGTGTTCTCCTAGCTGTTGAAATAGGTGAGTGGAACATACATAGAGAAATTTTTATCGAAATCGATATCACAAATTTACAACACGATATCAAAATATGTTTATATCACAAGTTCATCGATACCAATTCATCAATGAATAACACAGCACTTTCACTTTCTCTACCAACTAGAATTTGTGATCCGTCAAAATATTTTCCAAACAAGTAATTTTTCGATGAAAAGTGAGTTTTTCGAAAAATTTTTCCACTGGAGTTTTCCTAATAAACATAGTTTCATGGTTTGAAGGAGACAAATTTTGTATCAGTTATCCCTGTTCCAACATTCATCCTCACACTCTTTCATCTTTCGACAACACGACTGAAAAACCTTGTGTTCTTGGAGCATCGTGCGAGCCAGCGAGATTTTTTTTTTATCTGTGGACAACACGAAAGGGAAACCTATGATGTTCGAGGAACATCGTGTTAGCCAGCGGTGGAATTTTGGGAGAGTAGGAAGGAGTTGGAATTTTTCTTGAAAGTTTGGAGGTTGTAAGCATCAGGAAAGACTTCACTAGGCAAAGAATTCCATAACTTTGCCGTTCTATTGAGGAATGATGCTTGGTATAGCGATGTTCGACAGGTCTCGAGCCTGAGAGTGTAGGAGTGACCAGCTTGAGCTTGTCTGGTTTGTCTACTAGGAATCGCGCGTGGTGGCATAATAGATGATATCTCCGTTGAGCACCGACCATGAAAGTACCTATAAAAAAGGCATAGATCGCCGACCTTTCTACGATGATCTAGAGAGGTCAATGATTTGGTGAGTGTTGTATCATCGACTAGGCGAATAGCTCTCTTCTGAATTGAATCTAAGAGCTTTAGCGTGAGGCTGAGCTCCAAACATGTGAACAGTATATAGGAATATATAGGAATGAATTTTTTGTTGAAAGTTTGGAGGTCATAAGGATCACAAAAGATTCCACTAGGCAGATAATTCCACAACTTCCATTCTATTGATGCTTGGTAGATCAAAGTTCAATAATTTTCGAGACTAACAATATACGTGACCAGACTGAGTTCGGTTCTTTAGTCTACTTATGATAACGAATAACTGGTGGTGGAATAATAGACGCGATTCTGATGATATAGACACCGACCATGGAAATATTTATCAATACAAGGAGATATCACTCACCCTTCTGTGATGTTCTATAGAATTCAAATTCAACTAGGCAGATAGGTCTCTTCCGAAGAGAATCTGTTTCAGTTCATAATTAGAAGCTGAAATCCAAATATGCGAACTTCGAAATCATGAAGAGCTCTTGAAATGCAAAGTACCTCGTTGAATCGAACAGAAAGCCAAGGTTTTTTGAAGCAGTTTTTGCAATGGGCCTCTTATCATCGTTCCATAAGATACCGCAATGGGCCTCTTATCATCGTTCCATAAGAGACCGCTGATGATATCGAGTATGGATATTGACGAATTCTCAAGAACTGTGGTACCTGATATCATCATATTGGGCATTGTGTGTGTGATTTGCTTTCCTGATGTAGAAACAAGCTTGAGTTCTCGTTGTATTGAAATCTACTAGATTTTCAGTTCCATTTCGGTTCAATTTTTGCCAGATCATCATTCAGAGTATCGACCTGTCTTCGTCTTGCAACTCTGGCCTCATTGGATGATATAGGGGCTCTAGAATAGATGGCGGTGTGAAGTGTTTAATCATCTGCAGAGATATGTACCCGGCAGGTGGTCACATTCAACAGACCGTTGATGTGGAATAAAAGTAGGTGCCAAGTTCCAAAACAAAGCACATGATGCTCTATATGATGATTAGATAGATAGATAGATATATAGATAGATAGATAGATAGATAGATAGATAGATACATCATGAATATACATTGGTGAAAAGTTAATATTGAAATATTTGGGCACCGTCTTACTACCAAAGGCTCAGGCTCAGATAATGATAATATCAACAAAGTGATACATTATAACAGAAATGAAAAACATGCTTCAAATACCGAATTGTAAAAATTCTCCAAGATTATAGAACACGTGACTATGCAATAAATTTTTCTATTTCAAATTATCTGTCACAACATTTCCAGTGTTTGGGGAAGGTGATTGTAAATCTTGATACCATGTACAAGGGTCTCCTGCGATATCTGTTATAATTGTTAGGTGAAATTATCGATTGATTCCGGGTAAGGTATGAATGTCTATCGGTGGGACGTAAGAGGGAACCTCGTTTCTTGTGGATAATAAGTGAAATTTTATAGATGTATACAGGGTATAACTGAATAAGTGTTGAACATTTGACGAGGTGATTCCTCATCGAAAAAAAAAAGGGATCTTTCATATATAGCAACTTCATTAGAGCATCCCATGTTGAGATACAGCCCCTTGAGGGGGGTACACAAAATTTGTTCAACAATTTTTTCACGAGCCTTAAAAAAGTTACAGTATTTAAATTGACCTGACATTTTCTACTACCAAAAAGACACTCAGCCATTTATTCATCTGGTTCACCCCATGGTTGCGAGAGGTGGAAAACGCAACCACTAAAATTTATTAACAATGTAACTTTTCATCTTATCATTTGCTTACCATTTGAATAGATATATATCGCCATATAACGAAAATACGAAACTAATTCATCTAGTCCTGCTTCTTCATTCGGAAGATTTCGAAGTTTTTAAAGAATAGATTGTGATTCTTGATGTGTTGCGTTATGAGCTGGGATAATTTTTCTAGGATTGAAGACCGAGAAAAAATATGTATTGCAAGTCTTATTAGGGCTTGTAATTATCTTATTATCAACTCTCAATGTGTTGATAGGGGCAGTACTGTTTTTTTTTTGATTTCACGAATTGCCATAGATGTTTCGGGTTAAAGCTGATACAGATTTCACAGTTATTGCACTGAAAGAACAGTTTATTCATAGTTAACAAAATTAATTAACATCTAATAAATTATTTATTCGAATATCGCGGAATAAACGTTTATTTATCAGAAACAAATAATGCATTAAAATTATTTAAATATTCCTCATTAATAGTTAATTCAGATTTATTTCCAATACATATAGGTCTCACTATAGATTTATGAACTGTAAATAAAACATTATTTATAATAAATAAAGGATATTCATTAATATTTTATACTTCATTACCATTTACTAAGCACATTTTTATTATTAATATTTTTTATTCATTGAAAATAAACGTTTGTACATAACAAACCTCAGCATTTTTTTCCAAATGAATAAAGAATATTTATTAACGTTACATATTTCATTATCAATAAAAAAATATCCTCATATAGTAATTATATGTTTTTTTATCAATAATAAGGTTTGTGTATAATGTGTTGAGCATTATTCATAATAATTTTTGTGTTTTTTCTATATAATTAAATATATATGTATATATTTTTATAGTTAATAAATGTTCAAGGATAGATGATACAGGGTACTCTACTCACTTGGGGCCAGTTTCTTCATATTTCAGTGAAGTTTGATTATTTTCATTCCTCCTTGAAACTTGATACTTGACATTTGTATTATGCTTTATACATAACTGAAAAGCCAAGTTTCCGAATAAAAATGACCAAACTTCAACCGAAGATCACGAAACTCCTTCTTTCTCTTTTATTTCATTTATTTCGTATGAAAACATAATTGGTACATATATATTTCTTCGACCCAGTATATGAAGATAAATGATGGGTGTAGGATTCAAAATACATTAGGGTTACTATACAACTAAAGCTGAACAGCAAATAAACAAATAGATATTGTCTCTGACAACATTTTATTGCAAAATAAACTTTGATAAAAAAAACAGAAAATAAAAACAGGTACATTCTAAAAATAAAGCAATATAAATATGTGGTATATGCATGTTACATATAATTAAACTAATTTTCGAACTAAAGGTTGAACGAGATCTTGGAAAAAAAGGAAATAATATTGAATACATTTACATCAGACGGATAACACGTTAAATACAGGATATCCCGAAATTCTCTGTAAAACGAAGGACCACAGATTCTTTGGCACAAAACAAGGCAAGTTTATTTTCATATATACTGACTGGTAAAGGTCTCCGAAGTTCTCGAAAAAATTGATTTTGGCTATTTTAAATATCTCTACCTGCAAAATGATGCGATATGGTACAAGCAAATTAGGTTTATTCACCTTATTTTTAGCCAAGGAAATTGTGTTCCGTTTCACTCCGAATTTCTGACACCCTGTAAAATTGAACTTAAGTGGTATATTCGGTAAAAAAGTGGACAAATCTGTAACAAAACGATTATTTGTTCATGAATAAAAACGACGGGAAATAATAAATATTACTAACTAATAATTGCACATTTAAACCTATATTTCTTGATTCATGCAAGAAATGTATTTATTTCCATTTCCAGTTGTATGAATGTGGGTTAAAAAAGGCCAATGTATATAATTTAAAGGTACAACACAATTTTGAGGTAAAACATGTTGCACCTGATAGGCTTCATAATGTTTATCAATACCATAGCAAACAATTTGTTTATAAATCAGATAAGTTTGTTGTTCTTCATTATGCATTATATTTTCAATTAATCCAAATATTGGTTCTCCAAACTGATCACGATTGATCTGAAAAACTGTGCCTTTTTTATATGTTATTCCATTAATTTTTATCCAATTTATGGAGGAGTATTCTTTAATATTTTTTATATTATAATGATAAGATCGGATTTCTGTCCATCCAATCGAAGAATTATGAGTACCTACTTCAATATTATCCGAAAATCCTCGGTTTAGAAGTAATCTGTGTGCTAGTTTTAGCTGATGTTTTATGGCTAAGGTGTAAGGAAGATTTTTTCGTGAAGATGTTACATTACTGTTGGACTTACTAATTTTATGGAAAGCTTCATATCGTATCGATGAAAGTTTCGAAAGGGGCCCTACATTTTTGACAACTCTAGAATAGTGTACCAAAAAATGAAATTTTGGTGTTAAGTTTCCACCAAAAAGAGAAATGTAAAGTTGATTGTGTTCAGCAATCAAATATTGTAAATATATCAATTCACTCGTATTGGTGGTATTTTTTGATGTTATATGAACAATGTTAAAAAGTAATAAAAAGAAATGCCACGTTTCGTCCGACATATCAACTAAATCACCTATTACCATAGAAAAGTAAGTAACAAAGGCATGCATTTCTGCTGCTGACATTATAATTGATTCTTTATCTATCTGATTTAAAGGAATTGGAGGTATTTTATTGCCAATATCGATACCAGAATGGTTGAAGTATTTTATGCGATTGTTAAGAGTATTTATAGTAAAGTATTTCTTTTCAAATATAAAATCTTTTAATATTTTTCCAAAATCATATCTACAAACGCCCTCATATAAATCGTGCATTAAATCAAAGTGTATATTTTCAGTATTGTGAAAATATGGTAAAATATTCCACACACAATCTTCTTTAATACCGTGACTTTTTTCTTGAGAATGTATTTCATAGTTATTTCTATCTCTGAGTGTATTTAAATCCTCTTTGATCATAATTTTTGTTTCTGTTTTGTGAGAAAAACAGGCACGACAGAAATAATTTGAAGAAAAACTCTCAGTCATGCCGATAATTGAATTTATGCCTAAATTATCGCCTAACAACAATGGAACTACAAAATGAATTTTTTTATCGTGAACTGTTATTCCTTCAGTTTCTAAAAACATTAGTTCTTCTAGAAAAGGCCTGAATACATCTCTACTGGAAAACCTTGTCTTGTCAGAAGAATAGATTAATCCCCATAGAAAAATATTTTCCAGTCGTGACGCGTACTTTTGTTCCACAGCTGCAAATGAAATATATATTCCACCTAACTTGTGAACTCCTGCTTGAGTACCTAAAGGATTTCCTGTTTCGAAATCATCATAGTACATAAATAAAGGTAAAATTATTTTATTTTCGTATTTATTCTTGAGAGATTTCCATAAGTAGCTGTTGAATATACTTGATATTTGATCTGAACAAGCTTCCTCAGTTTTAATGTAATTCAACATTTGATCTAAAATATTTGGCATTGCTAAAAATTTTTGAAGCACAATTCTCAGTGGAACTATTTGACCCTCACATTGTTTTACATTCAGAATTGCCGAAGTCGCGGAAGAAGAGCTTTTATTATCCAATAAATTACCAATGAAAAATGATTTAGGCTTAATGAGGACATCAAACTTTTCCAAAAGCTAAAAACGTTTGTATTCTGAATTTGCCGATTTGAATAAATCAGCTGACAAAACAGAAACTAACTCGTTGTAGTCAGTTTCATCTGAAAAAACGACAGATGAAGAACGTAATTTGGCTAGTACGTTTGAAAAAATATTTGACAGTAATTCAGAAGTATCATTTAACGTTTCTTGCACTATAGAACGATTAATTGTGTCATTGCTGTACAATTTACTCATAAATTTTAAAATCTGCATTTGAATGAAATTTTCTGAATTTTCAGGCGTATCATTACTTGAATTTGGTACTACATTATTCATGTCAATAACTTCTGCATTATTACTAACGAGTTGAGGCCTTTTATCTAAATTATTTGATTGCACTGTTCCTATTTTACATATTGGTACATTTGTATTATCATCGTGAAACTTATATATATGTTTCTTCAGCGAACATATGGAACTGAAATTTCTAGTGCAATCTTTATAACAACATGAAAATGAACTCAAAAATCTGTGCGTGACGGTCAAGTGAGTGATAAAATTTTGGTTTTTCAGAAAAACTTTGGAACAATGATCACACTCCATATTTTACGTTTTTCTGGTGAAAATGAAAATCTGAATTATTTATAAAATTTGGTAAAATAATATCAACATATAATTCAACTTCAAAACTAGTTGTCCTAGCTATGTACTTAACTACTTAACGCGTAACTGAGAGGTGAAATTCCGGTTCAGGTACATTTTTTAATCACTATAAAATGGTAATAGTTGGCAACATATAATATGAAGATCATAATACCTTATGATAACTTGACCAAGCTGCAAATTATCAAATTATTAATCATTTATCATTATTATTTATTATAGTAGAGGAATTAATTTTATTTGCAATATCCAATATATTTGGAATTTTGTCATAAATAGTTTTCATCTGATACATTCCCAACTGTATGAACATCCATACATGTTCACATTCGTAGGGGTATTTTAAGTTAAATAAGTGGATTAATTGAAAACACACATCCAAAGCTTTCAAAACGGATACTACCTTGTACAAAATGTTGTCATAACTAACATAGATGTTGTTAATTTCAGTGTACGAGGCCCCTTCGATAATAATGAATGGTAATAAAGGCAAATTGTATTTCGATAATTTTTTGCGCTTCTCTTCAATAGCATTGGTAATGTCACCAGGAATCTGAAAAGAAAATAAAGTGAGAATTATTACAATCAGTAATTAAGATCATTATACTGTCTGTAGGTTAATCGAGGAGGTAGTTGATTCATTTTCTAGATTTTTGGGATTTTCTCTCCTCGTTTCTAAAAAATTAAATTAGAAGTTATAATAATTATTTCAATATATGTGTAGTAAGGACAGCCTTCTAAGACTGCCCCAAAGTGTCACTGCTTTTAAATTTAACTTCCAGAGATGTACCTGAAAGAGAAATTCTCTATTTGTCAGTGACACCTTGTTTTTTTAAAAATTTGGATATTATTATTTGATCAAAAATATATTTTCATTTCCAAATTTTTCAAAAAACAAGGTGTCACTGACAAATAGAGAATTTCTCTTTCAGGTACATCTCTGGAAGTTAAATTTAAAAGCAGTGACACTTTGGGGCAGTCTTAGAAGGCTGTCCTTTCTACACATATATTGAAATAATTATTATAACTTCTATTTTAATTTTTTAGAAACGAGGAGAGAAAATCCCAAAAATCTAGAAAATAAGATCGTTATGTTTGAGAATCCTCAAAAGTTGCCATAAAAATGAGTTGAAGGTATAAAGTGAGTATTGTTTATAAATAATAAAATGTACTTACCCTAACGTGAACCACCATTCCAGTAACCGTTTCTGTCGATGTTGGAAACCATGTATTTTTCCCTTTTTTATTGTAAGTCCTGGCTGGTAATAGTGCTGGTAGTAATGTAAGCATCAAATAGTGACGAGATTCTGAAAAAACAATTTAGATGAAATATGTGGTATGTGGATGTTATGCAGTATACTCCAAAAATATTTTTCATCCCATAAAGATCTTTTTAACCAATTTGAGTGATGTTCTTAGGTACTAGGGTGTGAAATTTCAGTCAAAATATTTTAACATGGCCGGACTCAAGGGGGTTTTTATCATTCAATTACCACACCAAAACAGACAAAAAAATATTTAACATTCATTATAATTTAGCTGATGAGAATATTTCATGTAGGTATTGAAGTCTGCAAAGGACGAAATTAATTCAATACAAACTAATTAGTAAACTAGTATTTAAAACACTTACCATTATCAGTTGAAATGCTGCTGTTTATTATCTCTACCACCAAGGCATCGCTTTGATTTAATTTGTTTCTCTTCAACTCCAGCAATTTGAAAAAAACTGGTTCAAAGTTTTTATAGAGTTTGTTGTGACAAGGATATCTTTTTTTGAAGTCAAGATCTATCAGGCTGTGTCCCAATGAATTTTGAATGATTGGAAAGACGTTCAAAAATTCTTGAAAATCGATATCTTCATTTAGAATTTTCTGTCGGTGGTCATAAGTACTATTCCATTTTTCTACTACATCGGACCATGGCTCCTGATTATTTCTTAACCAAATGATATCTTCCTTGTGGATATCCTCACCTGAATAACAAATGATATGGTATGATACATATATGAAGTTTGATAGAGCTAATTAACTAGTATTAACATACTGTGACGGTTTCATCAAACCGAAACCAAAACTATTGAACTAACACAATGAAAGAAAACTATTCCACCATGATGACGTAGCCAAATGTTGATAGTCGATGGCCATTGGGACATAGTTTATTTCATTGTGCATTGTGGAGATTGATAAAATTATCCCTGTATTACCTTCTTCAATATTTTCTGCAATATCATGATCTTCATTTATTTCTGAAGGACATCTAGAAGACGACAAAATACCAGCTTCTCTCAAAAACGTCAATCTATTCCTAAATTTGTCAACTAATTTGCCTCTAGCAATTCCACTTCTGTTGTCTCTTGAATTCCGTTTTTTTATTGGGGAAGTAAAGTATACTTGAGGCAATTCTTTGGGGAATTCTTGAACTATTAGTTTTGCTATGTTACGAAAATCTTCATTAGTCAATCTTCTGTAATAAAAAACAGTTTTGTTTAAAAAAAAATAAAAATGAGAAAATATTATAATTCAACAAAGGAACAGAGATGATGAATACTAGACTGGATTTTTTTTGTTATGATTTCTTGTTTTGAATTTCAAAAACTCTGGTACAACCTTCAATTATATGATTTTACATTGACAGCAATTTTTATATAATCATTTTATATAACTGTCAATACCAATAATAATTAACGTTCAGAGGCTTGAATCCATACCATTTTTTTTGCACCACTGTACCTACCTATCAAAATCGAAAAGTAACACTTTTTCACAGGAGTGCAAACAGGAAGTGCTTTAGACACAAATGCAAAAAAGACACTTTGGGAACGTTATAGGAATGCATTTTTATTCAAATCACTTCAAATGATAAAAAAAACCTCGTCTGAAGATCTGATTCGAAACTTAGATTGTTATTCAGCCACGTTTTTGAAACAATTATTGTAGTGATATACCAACTCTTTTGAGTGCGTCGAAACGAACTCTTTTTACACTAGTGCATATACAATAATCATATTGACTATTACACAAAAAAAAAACAAATTCAAATGAGAACCTACATAAAATAAAATTTTTGATATCTAGAGGTGATTGAAAAAAGTAGCACAGCTCTAAAGTATATACCTACTAGTACTATACAAAATGTCTTACCTAAATGGAACTGCATTTATAAAGTGTTGTACCACGATCTCCACTAGATACGATTGACACTTAGAACTTAAACATTGTTTCAATTTATATAGCTCTTTTATTGCTCTGCCCATAGAAGTTTTTCCCAATAATTCCGATAAATTAAAATCATCTAATGATGATTCAGTACTGATGGTTCTACTTGGGGCTTTGAAAGAGGTAGATGTTGAGCCACATTCGTCATTTTCCTCAATATGACTGGGACCTGCTGTAGACTGATCAATATCTACAATATATATTTTATTGGGTGGCTCACATTCTTCAATATAATGATCGGTGTCGTCATAGTCAGATCTAAAAAAAAAGACTGTAATGCTACATTTACGTATATTATCCAATTGCAATTTGTAAATTCAAAATAGACATGTAGGTACTCACATAATAATATTATTAGCCTGTTCTTGGGAATGTTCAAAAAGCAACAGCTTGGATTTCAACTTAATCCTTTGCCCTAACTGGGGCACTAATTCTTTATATTCGTTAGGTTCACGAACAATTTCTTTGAGTGTCGTTATGCTATCGACGCCATTTGCTACAAATACAATTTTCTGTTAAACAAAGGATATATTAATTAAATAAGTAAGTTGTTGATACCTAATCAGGTATTATTATTTAATGTATAGCTTGATATCAAATTTATGAATAAAAGATTGGGCTTTTTTGTTATGAAAAAATATTATTAATTATTAATAAACCAATAGGACGCAAGATGAGCCTTCTGAAATCGAAAATTCAATATGGAAGGAATTGGAATTAATTCTGGTGGATTCATGAAACATCATTATAATTATATTTCCACTAATAATGACGATTTCAAAGTCGAACAGCTGTATAGTGACGAATCTGATGCCGTCACAAAGTCAATAAACAATTCCATAATACTAATCCAAATTACCTTTACATATATTTATCAATTCCACAAAACTGTTGTCATTCAGAAACTTTTCCAGCTCCTGGACCTGATCCATTACGGCGCAACACAGCCGCCTTGATAAACTGCGTTAGATAGGTACTTGTATATAACTTTTACACTTTTATAACAGAAGCTATACACAACACACAATACACGTGGCACCACACAACTACAAACAACGAAACTCGACCCCGACGTACGACGTAGCAATGACGAGACACGTGGCCCATTTTATAGCGAAGCCACCGTGCACGGCACCTATCGAGGAGATCTTATAATAATGGTCAGCGCGGTATTTTCAATGAATAAGTATTTATTATCTGGCACTAATACTCATTCACTTTAAATGAACTTAAAATTATTAATGAATACAGTTTTGGTAATATCACCCAACAAACGGTTTCATTAGGAATAAATTTATATTGTTAATTATAAATATATCGACCTCAAACAAACTATTAATTTTTTATTAATGAATCATATTATCGCGTTTACTAATATTAAATAAAATTACCTAATACAAAATAGAATTTTCTTCCCTTTATTCATTGTAAATAAAAGGCACCCAAACAAATATTTATTAACTATGAGCCCTATCTTTTTTTTCAGTGTGATGTTGTTTTTGTAATCTTGTCCAATTGAAAATTTTGAACGATCACGCAGTAGTTTGAATGTTAAGTAGCCATCATTGTGCTTTTTCCATGATCCGTGATATTTTCTCTTCTCTCTGATGACTTTGATTGTACTATATGACGGATATCTCTCATGAACATTTGTTTTTGTCAGAACAACAGATTCGATTATTGAATATATAGTTCTATAAAACATATCAGTTGATTCTTCACAATTCAAGTTATGAAACGAATGATCCCAATCAATTTCAGATAATTCAAATCCCAATAGTTCATGATCAACTTTATAAAAATCATAACAGTTATGTTTGGTGTTATTATAAGGTAATGAGTATTCATGGATATTGACAGAAAATTCTAACGTATTATGATTCTTGTCTTCTGAAACTAAGGGTGTGGTGCTCAATTGATCTCAATAGATCAATCGTGTTACCAGACGAATTATTGAGGTAATTGTATTGTATTATAGCAACCATTTTATATTTGAGGAATTGAAGTCCTTACAAATCACATAATTTTCATCAGAATTAGATAATATTATATCACCTAGTTTCGTACAAAATGTGAGCATTCAGGAGGAGGTATGTAAACACATGTGCGTTTTGTTGTTGTTGCTTGAGGAGATGGTCACCGATAGATCTTCATCATCTGAGTTCCAGGAATGTTGAGCGTAGCTGTTGAAGATTTTATTAACGGCTATCAGGACTCCACCGTCGTCCGATTTAGAAGATGAAGTTGTTTCCACGATCCCTCCGGTGAATGTTGGAGGAATCACAAATCATTTCCGAACTGATTATACAGCTATTCTACCATGTTTCGGTCAAACATATTACACTTTGGTCACAAACAAGCGAGTTTTTGTAGATCAGGTTTGTGTTTGATCTGAGACCACGAACGTTTTGATATAGTATTGATAGTCCATTGAAAAACAAGGATGCATATAATTTTGATTATGAAAGAAGTGAATATTCAGGTCATTTTTTGCACGCCACTTTCAGTATTGATTCTCAAAACTCTGGATCAGTCGTTTTTTCGAGCGAAGACTCTACCGTTTCGCACCCAAACGTATTTATAATTGTTAGATTTGGACATATCTTCAGCTTTTTCAAAGAGAAGTTTGGTGTTTGTTGTCAGATGTTCATTTATAAAGTGGCCTCTTGAAATGTTAGCAATAACAAGACCAAGTTGGCTCTTGTCAGGATAGCTCAGTCTTTTTGTTTTCGCTGCTGCTAAGATTTCATCTCGCTTTACCTCGATTGTAATGGTGTCCAATATGTTGTCAAATATGATCTAGTATTTGGAGGATTTTTTCATTGGGATTCTCAGGCACGCCCTGTGTTGTCCAATATGATCGAGTATTTGGAGGATGTTTTCATTGGGTTTCTCAAGCATGCCCTGTATTTCAATATTGTTAAGGCGAGCTTGTTGTTCAATATGTTCAATTCTGGTTGTCAATTGTCCAACCGTTACCTTTAGATCTGCATTCTCTTTCAACAATATCTCTATAATAGTCATTCTCTTGCTCAATTCGCTCAACATTTTCTCAAATGTAGTTATATGATACTACAATATATACTATCAATATATCAATATCAATCAATATCAATATATATCAATATACAATATATTATACTACAAAAGTTGACTGATTCTATTATGTTATCATATTTAGTATTGAACCTGTTCATCTCTGTTTGTATTTGTTTGAGGATGTTCAACGAATTGATAGAACAATCATCTTCTGGTTCGTCACTTTCGGTAGCTAAAAGGAAAGCCCCTTTCTGACTAGCGCGCTTGCATTCAGCGCAGTTCCAAAGAGCGCCAGGCATGAGTCGTCCGACGTCCTGCCTACTCAGACCGACACATTTTCCGTGGAAGTATTTCTCGCAAGAACCACTGCACGGCAAACCGGGGTCTTGCTGGTATCGCTGACGCACACGTTAGCAGATTGACATCTTTCTTTTTTACCGGGCAGACCGAAGACTAGTGAAAAATTCGGCTGTTTTGCTCCTTAATGAGTCTATTATTTTTCACTGTTGTATTGGGTATAGATTGAATGGCACTATATAGATCCGAAAATTCACTCTTCACACTGATATATGTGAAATTGATGACAAGTTCACTAGAGAATTCAATTATTGATCAATAAATTCTGAATCGCGAATAAGTAGGAACTTTATACGCAAAGATTTACATTTTAGTTGAGAAAGGAGCTTATGCTATAGTGGAAGCACTGAAGAAATGGAGGCATTTCCTTATTGGTCGACATTTTCGACTCATCACAGAAATCATCAGAGAAATTCAAAATATACTTATTCGAGTATAGTAGTTAGGGGTGGGAAATGCCTTCTGTACAATTTTCTCAGCGTGATCTTTTCAAATCTTAGCTTTTCATCAAATATCACTTCAAGATTTCTCAATGACTGCACTAAGTTGACAGTTTTTCCATCAATCTGTATATTCAAATTACCCTCCAATTCATGTCGATATCTATCGTGTCAGCCAGCGGTGGAATTTTGGGAAAGAAGGAAGGTGTTGGAATTTTTCTTGAAAGTTTGGAGGTTGTGGGCATCAGGAAAGACCTCACTAGGCAAAGAATTCCACAACTTTGCCGTTCTATTGATGAATGATGCTTGGTATGTTCCAGCCTGAGCTCGTCTGGTTTGCCTATTAGGAATCGCACGTGGTGGCATAATAGATGATATTTCCGTTGAGCACTGACCGAGAGAGTATCTATAAAAAAGGCAGAGATCGCCGACCTTTCTACGATGATCTAGAGAGGTCAATGATTTGGTGTATCATCGACTAGGCGAATAGCTCTCTTCTGAATTGAGTCTAAGAGCTTTAGCATATGTTTGGGTGCTGAGCTCCAAACATGTGAACAGTACTCCAGGACAGGTCGAATTTGTGCTTTGTAGATCATAAGCAGTTGCTGGGATGTGGAGTATCTCTCCTCACGGAAAAGAAAACCAAGTTTTTGTGAAGCAGTTTTCGCAATGGACCTCACATGATCGTCCTATGAGAGAGCAATGTTGGTGGTGACACCCAGCATGTATATTGACGACCTCATAGGAACAGTGGTACCCGGCATAATTTAATTATGATAGAAAGAGACAATATCAAGTTTTGGCTATAAGCAAACTGAAATAAAAGGAACAGATGCTCTCACTTGATGAGTTCTCAACTTAGGCAGTGGCACCAGTAGCCGTTTATACCAGGTAGGTACTCGATGAGCTGGATCAATGGCTTGGCCTGAAGCAATGTTTTGTCCATTCTCTGGTTAAGATCGGCTATTCCTAGATGTACAGTCTCAAGCAGGAAACGATGTGGCAGAAAGAAATAGGGTGAAGCAAGCAGATTAGAACCAGCGCAAAGTAAGCAGGTCAGAGGCAGCTGAGTTCACGTAAAGTCTAGAGATATTCCAAAATTTGGCTACGAGGGTAGAAAATTGCTATATTTGATAGTATGAAGAATTGAGCACAATTGAGCAGTAGCTCAGGTAGACACACAACATACCTTGATGGTGGGTGGCCAGAAGCAGCAACTATGATGAGTTGAGAGAATTAATGATCAGTTTAATCAATTCTGATGAGAAGTTTCCATTCAATAGGTACAATTGGGTAGTCAGTGGACCATCCTTCGACTACAATAACTTCTTATAGAAGTTTGATTATCATGGGAAAATCAGCAAAAATGAGAAAGCACGCTTTCATCTACCCACACAGGTTATCACCATAATGGCCGCTTTCCCCAGGCTCGAGCCAAAATTATCATAGTGGATCCATTGGTTTTTGTGTTTTTAGGTTTGATGTACTAAGCAAGAGAAGAAACTGTTAACCCAATTCGCTCCATTTTACCTTCACGAAGATTCAAATTGTAGACCTATACTCATTGTTTTCATTTCTGCTGATCTATTAAATGGAACCGTAATAAAGAATGAGAAACAAACAACGAATTTTGGAAAGTATAGACTACATAGAAACTTTTTTAGCCATCCATAACGGAGATAGGGGTATTATGTGAATTTGTCATATAACTTTGACGAACGGTATTCCACAAGTGATGCTTCATAATCAGCTGAAATGTGACATCGACGTATTTTTCTCGAGACTAACCAAGATAGACAGAAAAATCCCAGAGCCGGACTGTTGAAATTTATTTTTCAATGTTATGTCAAGGAAGTTGACTTCCTGATCGTTTTTTCTGCTAGATTCAGAAAGAGCAGGCGAATCGCCAAGAAAACTGCTTTTCAACTCACACGGTACATTTCGACGGGTTCATTAAAAATCTTTTTTAACTTTTTTGAACAAATCTTTCGAATGGATTTCATCAGTCTACTGAATTCATGCAAACTGATCTCTCGCACATTCTTGTTGAGAAAGAGTTGACAGTTGACATTGGTGGGAAGACCACTTTTGATATATATGTGACTTAATTTTATTATTCGAGTTGGAATTTGATCGTCTCCACTCCTCATCCTATTTCTAAAATTCTTCATAATCTCCCCTACTTCTTGTTCCATGATTGGTTCTACAAACATAGATTCACTATTGAATTCAACTTCATTCACAAAATAGATGTTTTGTGTATCTATTTTTTTCAGATTTTCATTTGTATCCGTTAAAAAACGACTATATTATCTTCAGCAATATCTCTTGAATTAACTTCTTCTATTAAGTTCTCAGTTTCACAAATTGAATCATCTACAAGTATGCCAAATGGAACAAAATAGTGAATTAAACGGATAATAAAGTGAAAGTCAGGAAAGACGTCCTGAACGATGTAGAAAATGAATAGAAGAAGAACATTCCGAGCATTCACGTTGGAACATCATATTAAGAATTTATATACATCTCATTGTTAGTTCAATAAATCTTTTCGTTCAATGTACGTACGTAGGTCATTAGATTCATAAATCTAATGAGGTACTTCTGATTATATTTGTTCAAATACTCATTCGTTGAAAAAACTTATGCGTGCTGCGGTGCATCAGAGTCATTCGGCTGAGGACAAAACTCCATCGAATTGATTTTGAATTGAGTTCGAGAACCACCATTCGTTTACAGCGTTTTCATAATTTCTGACATTCTTGAAATCAATTCAATACCACTTCAGTTTTCGTGCTATAATAGACAAGCTTGATAGATGTCATGAATTTATCGAAACCTACGAAGTGTTGACTGTCTTATATTGATATTCGGGTGTTGTCATGTATTTTTCAGTTTAACAAACGGACCATTTATTTCTTTTCCATATCTTCCTATATATAAATTCATATCCATACGAGGAGAATTTAGGTATGATCATGAAGAACAAACCCCTCGTTTTGCAAAATGTATGAATGTATGAGTATCAAAATTTCCCTGTTTATTCGAAGGCCCATGAGTGCCAGCAACAAATTACAAATTCAAAGCACAGATTCGTGATTCACGGACTCAAATATACAGGGTGTCCCAGAATTGCTGGGACACAGAGCTACCACGTGTGAAGAATGTCAAAATAATTTGATTGGACCCAATTTGTTCATGTGCCAAAATGTATCGTTCGTCCGTGAGAAGAGTTCGAAGTTCACATTTAAAACACATTCTTGTATGCTGTTCAGTGAAAAAAAAATTGATAAAATTTGACAATAGTGTATGTATACATGTATGTATAAATGTATAGTGTTCAATGAACCATTGCAATTCAGCGAACTGTAACAATTCAATGATAGTCCAGTCAGCAAATCGAATAATCGAGTGTATGGAATAGGATTTGGGACTTGGTTCATTAATTGGTTCTTATTAGGATGATTCACTTTTCAGTTCACAGATTGCTATATTTCCTTTATCCGCAGATATATATAACATTGTCATTAAAAAGGTTGCGACTCATTATAGTTATAGGACTGATGTAGTAGACAATATGATGAGAAGAACATGAAATTCGTATTAGCGGAACCATCACTTTGGATTCAACTTCACCCAGTGAGAAATTTGTGGAAATTTCTTTCGATTCTAGAGTCACAAGGAATTTGAATGGTATTTTCAAGACTCAAGGGCTGAATGTAGTTTTTATGACAAGAAATAAGATTCATGGTTCATTGGGTAACTCTAAAGACAGAGTCAATTCGATGAAAAATCGGGGTTATATGAAATATATTGCGATGAATGCGACAAAAAATATATTGGACAAAGTCGTCGAAACATAGGAACTAGATCAAAAAACATATTGCTCATTTTTGGTACAATCGGTTCGACAGATCAAGATATTCTTGAGATTAGTCATCCAATAACTGCAGATAATTTGAAACTTCTCAAACATTGTTGAGTCATGATATTATTTTTGTATAAAAAGGCTGATATAAATAGGGACAACCATTCTCGATGTTGATTTTTGGAGAATGTCTTGAGAGATACTACGGAGTCGCTAATCATTATCACTTTTCAGTTCTACTGAGGATGGCAACTTCGTTGCCAAAATATGTTTAGACTTCTCTGAATTTGTTGTTGTTTTTTTTGGTACATATTTATTTTGTATTTGGCCAGTGATGAGAGAAAGCTGCAATTTTCACAGCGACTATAAACATAGGTATCTTATCGAAATTGTGGCGCATATTGAAAAAAAGGTTGCGTCAAACCTTGGTACGAATCAACTGGAAAAAGTCGATTTCTCCAGATGGAACTCCCTAAATTTTATTTTATCATGTATGGATTGGAACTTTGATTACCTTGCGAATGGTTTTTGGATCATGAGATATTTCAATTGTGAATGGAATATGTTCAAATATCAGTGTATTGGACTTTGAATCAATTCTGTCAGAAAATTGAAAAAGTGAATTTTGAGTGTTGAGGATGCCAAATCATCGATCAAATCAAATGGCAAATCACATACAGAAGGAAAAATTTTGAATTTTCTCCGCATTCGTGGTCGTTGTAACAAAATAATATCAAGGATATGCAGAAAATGAATGAGTAATGTCTGAAAGTTGATAGGTAGAACGTTTCGAACCATTCAAATACTTATCATTTCAATGTCATCACATTCATTTCATAATTTCATTTCTAAATATTCATTCCATAAATGGGGTATTTTTTGATGTTTCATAACTGATGTATTTTCTCCAATACAAGAGCAGTGCAGAGGCCATTCACAGGTTTCACATATTATATCACTATAAACCAGGACAAATTTGTCATTGTTGGTCAATTATCATTTTTGTCTGACAGATTTGTATAGAATGCCGTTTAACTTTTCATTGTATCATTTGGATAATGAACATTTTCAAAAAGCAAAAATATTATTCAGTATAACAATTTTTACGTTCATTCTCTCAGAATGGTTTACAACGAATGATGTTACGGATATGAAAAGCAGGCTAGTTAGATTGTCATGAGGAGATGGTATTTCTGGAATCTGTATCGTTTATCTTGTGTCGGTATGTTACTAATAAATGAATTTTCCGTACATCTTCTTGATTTCCGAAAGGGTTAGTAGAATATTCGCAATACTTGTTATTGCAATTATTGTTCCGAATATAGGCGTAGTTGACTGTGGTCTTTCCTCTGGTTGTATGTGCTTCATTTGTCTGGCTATATCATTAATTGCATTCATTTGCTCGAAGTCAATTTTCGTGATATTTGGGGTTTCGTAGATTTTCGACGATTTCAAACTACTCATTTTTAATTTCGGTAGAAATTGTGGTTTGCTTCGCTGAATTCGCGTATCGGTTACAAATTTTCTGTCCTGGACCTGGATCTCGCAGGATCCCGGTATCTTGATCAATGCAGGGTGATTGATTTCGTGATATTGATCCGTCTTGCACTTCGCGTAGATTCGTTCTCGTTGAAATGGAAGTATCAGAACCTTGTCTTCTATCACTTGTTCTACGATGGAGTCTCTCACGTTGATTTCCAGGATTTGGCAATCTTCAGGTGAGCGTCCTTCAAGAAGATGGATGGTGCAGTTGTCTTGGGGTGAAAGCGTCTCTGGGATGTAGTAGGTGTCCTCTAGCGAAGGACAGTCTCCTTTAGAACTGGATGTCTTGCAGGTCAAGTGCCAAATAGGGATGTTTAGTAACGAATAGTTCATGATCTTGGATTATAGGATGAAGGTGAGAAAAATCAGAGACTCTAGATTTCATGATCGGGACGTGAATGGCGAATATCAATTTTGTATTGGCAACTCTTACTTGCGTTCCTGAAAGCTGATAGTAAGTGAGGGTGTTTTCAAATTGTTTTCAAATGTATTCTTCGTTTTATATTTTCTGCAAATATATGATCATTCCTTTCAATTCTGCACTAGATATCTTTGAACTGTCGAGACTATTGTGTTTGGGAAACATCATGGCATTTTCGATCTTGTTAATGAATTAAATGACACTTCGACAGACTAGGTTCATTCGCGAAATTATTCTCTGAAAAAACAATATAGTTACTGACGTTTTCAATTCTTTCGATTTTTTCTTGATTAGAACTCAGAAAACTGATTGATTTACTCATAGTGAGTTCCTTCTCCACTATTCGTGAAGTTTCTCCCACAGGAACATTAGTAAATAACCTTACTACATCAAAACTTACTGAAATATCGTCTGTATCGAGATGGATGTTATTCAGTTTCTCCAAGAAATGAGAAGCATTTCTAATGAAACTTTCACTATTTCCTGAAACAAATTGTGATAAATTTTGAGAAGGAGATCCTATTGAACTCACGATTGGTCTCAATGGATTGGATGGTTGATGTATTTTTGGAAGTCCATAAAAATGTGGGGTTTCCTATCTGTGTCAGTTTATTTTCGTGTTTTTTCATTATATTCCGTATCTTTTTCTGTTTGTTGTAGGATCTCTATTCAATTTCGTGTAATTGCCTTCATTCATAATTTGAATTATTTTATCATTATATTCATTTCAAATGGGAAAACAGCGACTCACTAAGAAGAAACTGGTTTCGTATACCCAGTTCCATCAGTTCATCATGTTCTAGCCACGGATGCACAAATATTGCAAGACTGGCAATGCCCTCTCATATATTCCAAAGATGCATGTTATCATCCATGGTTAGCGGGGGAATCATGCCACAATTTGACGATGTCCTCATTAGTTGTGAATCAGTAGATGATTTGAAAGTCGACTGCAGACGTTCCTAGTCGGTTGCCACTGACCAGCTCAGATACAGAAGGTCCAGCACTTCAAGAAGTACTGATGCTAGAAGCAGTACTCTAGAAATCGCTTGCAGCGGAGAAGATAGCTATGAAGGCGAAAGAAGATAGGACAGTATTGGGAGTGATATTTTGGACACAAACAGGATGGTCAGGAGACAAGAATAAAATTCCAGAAGGATTTAAACAGTCTTGGAGAGAAATCGAATGATAATTCAAAACAAACCAAGCACTGCAATTTCTTCATGAAACGTGTCAATTCATTGTCCGCATGGAAGCCCTTGCCAGGTCACACTTATGGTGGCCAAGACTAGATGCTGACATCGAGCAGCTAGTCCGTCTATGTTCCGTGTGCCAAGAAAATCGGGATATGCCACCTAAAGCGACTACGTACATTGCTATTTCACGAAGTACGAGGGAGGGGTGTTTATGTATATGACTATGATGTTATCTCGTATCATCGTGCAGTAGTTTGCGCCTGTCCAGGGGAAACATTATATATATGTTATGTTGATATTTATGTCGCTTTTGCCAGTCATGAGAAACTGACATACGACTAGTTTGAATTATGATATATTTTTCGAAAGAACCGTCGAGGTCTCATGCAATACCATAAGGTAAACTGTGAAAATGATGTGAAAATTCAGATACATACCAAAAATCAGCACACCCGACTCGTGGGACCGAATGTGCGGTTTCCGGCTCCTTGTGGAGAGAATCAAACAGGGACTGTTGCTGAAAGAAAGAAGTGGAATCGAGCCTTCTCAAACCGTACCTTTCTTTTGAGCCTTCCTTATTGCTGACAGAAACAGTTTCAGGTAGTTTAAGGAAAGCTGATCACTCTCTCAGTCATATCTTGTTTTTCTTGCCGGATGATGGGTAGAAACAAATAGAGGCAGAAGAGTGGCGGGTTTGCAGAAGTCTGATATACAAGACGCGATCACTTCCCGTTTTAGTGATTACTGCGACTCAAGTCGAAGTTATATTGGTGTTGCCCGTAAGAGGTGCTGATTTTGTTTTAGATTTCAGAAGGCATATAGTACTGCGCTGACAAACCATATAGAGTGATTATTTCCAGCTATTGAAAAACTACCATTTCCAAACTATATACTATATGACATCTAAAAGACAACACAAACGCGTGCAGACTCGAAAATTATCATGTACGCTTCCATTCTTCCTCATTCCACTTGTTAGGGCAGACGATCATACCCAACTCGTAGTATTGAGGTTGATACATCATAATACTGAGGTGATACATTCAGAGCTCATCAGACATATCATAACAGTACAATAATAGGATCTGAAATCAGGGAATAAATTGTGGTTTTCATGGACAGTTTTATTTTCTGGGCTTATGTTCTGGTCGCTAATATGCTATGTACTGCTATTTCAAATAGATCACTGTTTATCAGGTTCAAAATTCTGGATACCCTTCGGTATTGATGATCAAGAAATAATTGCATGAATGAAATAAATACATGAATTAATAATCCTGAAGTGCTAGAGAGAACTCAATACCAGGCCAAATCATGGTGGACAGTTGAGATATATTTCGAAAATTTTTCACTAGTTTGAGAGTTCAGTTATCAAATATTGGATAGACAAATGATATGATATCATATATATACGCTTAAGCTCTTAGATTCAATTCAGAAGAGAGCTATTCGCCTAGTCGATGACACAACACTCACCAAATCATTGACCTCTCTAGATCATCGTAGAAAGGTCGGCGATCTTTGCCTTTTTTATAGGTACTTTCACGGTCGGTGCTCAACGGAAATATCATCTATTATGCCACCACGCGCGATTCCTAGTAGACAAACCAGACGAGCTCAAGCTGGTCACCCCTACACTGTCAGGCTCGAGAACTGTCGAACATCGCTATACCAAGCATCATTCATCAATAGAACGGCAAAGTTGTGGAATTCTTTGCCTAGTGAAGTCTTTCCTGATGCTTACAACCTCCAAACATTCAAGAAAAATTCCAACACCTTCCTTCTTTCCCAAAATTCCACCGCTGGCTAACACGATGTTCCTCGAACATCATAGGTTTCCCTTTCGTGTTGTCCACAGATAAAAAAAAAATGATGATATGATATGATAATGATATCAGCACGTATTCAGAACGTTTGTAAGATTATCAATTTGGATAAGATTTTCAGAAATCAATGGAAATCATTCAATGTTGAGATGGATTGGCCTCACTACGGAACATTGAATCGACATGACTAGTGGAAATAGAATTATAGGATTGTGAAATTGAAAGAATCATGAAATAGGTGTCCATTGCATCCAAAACATAGATATAATATTTATAAGACACATTATGCCATGCTGACATGCTGTAATACGTTTGCCATAATATCGCCACAATATCTGACAGAAACAAAATCAATAATTCATAGAAATCTGAAATGTAGGAGACAAAATTTGAACTTGCCTAATTTCGGAAGATATGAAATTATTGATTATTATGATTATTTACTGAAGCGTGATTGGTAGAAGTTAACAATATGCAATTTTTGCGAAATGAATCTTGTATATTTTACTTCGAAGTTTATTGAAAATCAGTTGTGTGATGTCTTTGAAATTGAAATTAATATAAATTTATAGTTTGAAAAGTTAATCTTTTCAGCTTTTTTGTGTTTTTCTGCACGTTCCTGAAAGATAAAATAGAAGATATTATAATCATTTCAATATATTTGGAGTTAGGACAGATTTGTATTCTGCCCTAAAATGTCACTGCGCCCCATATTGAACCTTCAGATACCTAAAAGAGAAATTTGTTTTTTTGTCAGTGACACCTTTAAATAAAAATTGGAATTACAATAATATTTTCAATACAAACAAAACTCCTACTCATCTTATTGGACGTTCAAGCAGTGAATCTGCTCCCGTTTTCTACACAATTCGAACACTTTAACCTCGCGAAATTTTTTCAATGCAAGTTGTTTTGACACCGAGAAGTGACAATTTGGTAGACGGGGAAATTCTGGTCACAAGGTGTTTTTTATTAATTGATATTGAATTTTCCATTCTCATATTATGCTTTGAGAAGTGTATTCTAAGTTCTATCTATATGACCGAACAATAAGCGATATTATTGTCTCCGTTCAGAAGAATGCAAACATATTCTTTGATCTTCCATTTTTGGTTATTGTCTTCTTTTTCTTCGATCCTAATACTACTACAATCGCCCATATGTTGTCCATTTCCAGTGATGATATGTTCAGCTAATTTTGATCTTTTGGTAATCAAGTGATTCCCCATGTCTCTACCAAAAAGATGGGAATTAAATATGCAAGTCAAATCTTTAGTAACACTGTTACTGCTGGCATGAAGCTGTAAATTAGATTCGGGAAACTTACCGCTGGAGCGAATGCAACCGAAAAGTTTATCTGTGAAATGAATAGTCTGTTTGATATTTGCAACCGTCTTCTAACTCTGTACCTTCCTAATATCAAATGGCTTATGATGGAAGTGATGATCAAGAGCAATGTTTAGTTGTTAGAAAATGTTCAATGATTCACAAGTTTCACACTGGAAAGGAGATGATAAAACGAAACAAATCAAGTGTATATGGGGCTGGAAGACAAGCATCAAAGGAATTTTGAATTCATGGGAAATTGTGAAAACTCATGAATTTAAATTTTACTGATGAGAAGATTGAATCAGGATTGTCTGGAAAATTTCTTCGGTTCGACAAGGCAATAAAGCGGAAACTTCATAAATCCAACCCCCTTTATCCAGTTGATTAGAGCATTTTGAATATGTTGTTTTCCAAATATGATTCGTCCGGGTACAGAAAATTGTGGAAAAGATATGTTGAATTACTGTTGAGGATAGAAGATATCAATGAATTTCGAACAGAGAAAATTACTCCGCTTAGAGTCAGTCCCACAGATCATCAAACGTCTGATAATCAACAAAAAAATTCACCCAGCACGTTTGTGGATATTTGATAAAAAAAAGTCTATCAGTTCATTCTTGCCAGGCACGTTTGATATTTGCGAAAGAATACGAAGATCTAGACGATACATCTCGTATATTGTTTTTTGAAGGCTGATAACCATACTGAAGAAGAGCGATTTGATGGTTTATACACGCTGAAACGAATCTTTTGTGTATTATCATATCACTTGATTAGAAATTTTGTTTCAGCAAAATTTTGAGAGTTTCCAAAGACAATGTGATTCAATGATTTGTGAATATTCATTGTGAATATTCTCAGTTCTACTGATCCTACTGGCCTTTTCAATAATTCCACTACACCAGGGTGATCAAGCCTGCTGTGCGGAAGGTTATTTTCATCTTGCCTATTTTGGATATTTTGAGGTCGCTTTGATTGTGCTCTAGTTGCGATAAACATATTTTTAATTTTTTCACTCATTGTTTTCAGTTCATTTGCGTCAATTCGAATACGGGACAAAGCATCCGCTGATACGTTTTCTGATCCCTTTATATAAGATATTGTAAAATCGTATTCCTCCAACGTTAACCTGAATTTAGTTAAACGACTGGACGGACTCGTCATTCCAAATAGATAGACTAGTGGTCTGTGATCCGTAAAAATGTCAAATTTTCTACCAAATAAATAACTTCTAAAATGTTTTACCGACCACACTATCGCAAGTAGTTCCTTTTCGATAGTACAGTAATTCATTTCTGCTTTGTTTAGTGCCCTACTGGCATATGCCACAGGTCTGTCATTAGAATTTGACAGAACTGCTCCTAAAGCAAATCCTGATGCATCCGTTCTTAAAATGAACCGATTATCCTCTGACAGATCGGGATATTGGAGGATGGGTGGACTTGAAAGAGAGCTTTTCAGTGTCTCAAATGATTTCTGGCAATCATCCGTCCACTGAAACTCAATATTCTTCCTAGTTAATTTGTTTAATGGGTTTACTAAATGCGCGAAATCTCTTATGAATTTCCTGTAATAGTTGGCAAATGCAACAAACCGCTTTGTTTCGTTAGCATCTCTGGGAATTGGATAATTCTGGATCGCTTTTATTTTTTCTGAATCAGGTGAAATGCCATCTGATGAAATAATGTGGCCTAAGTAGAAGGTTTCTGTTATGATTGGTTAGGCTATTCCCAAAAATGATTAAATCATCTAAATAAATAAAACATGATTCGTTATTCAGACCAGACATAGCCATCGTCATTACTCTGGAGAAAGCATTTGAACTGATTTTCAGCCCCATTGGTAGGCGTTTCATTTGGAACTGACCTCTCTGTTGTAAATGATGTATATGGTCGACTAGAAGGATCCAATCCCACTTGATAATATCCTTGAGATAAATCAAGGTGAGAGAAGTAGACTGCTCCTGCCAATGAATCTAAGATTTCTGATATACAGGGCAGTGGAAACTTATCATCCTCTACCTGTTTATTCAGCAACCTATAGTCGATCACTACTCTCCACTTTTTGTTACCTCTGCTATCGCATTTTTGAGGCACAATGAGTAATGGCGAAGACCATTCTGATCTTGCTTCCTCGATGATATCATCCTGTAGCATTTTATATATTTGTTTTTGAATTTCTGTTTTCTGTGCATGTGGTAATCGGTAGGGCCTTACGTAAACTGCGCTTGCATTTGGCTTTAATTGGATTTTTTGTTTTGCAATGTTAGTTACAGAAAGCGAGTCATTCTCCAAGTGGAAAACATCGGCATATTTCGCACATATTTTCTGGATTGCCGTTTTTTCTTCCTTATTCAGCGAATCGATATTAATGAGATCTAACAATCTATCTACTCTTTCAACATCTAATTCTTTTCTGTCAAATCTACATACATCAAAACTAGTAAGTTTCTCACTTCTTGGTCTGAAGCTCCGAAGTTTCACTTCCCTGTCATTGACATTCAATAATCTAACGGGTATCAAATGATTTTTTGGTTTCGCTATCACGCTTGCCAGAAACACACCTTCGCTCAATTTTTCTCCTAACACAACGCATTCATCATCACATTCAACCCAGAAATACTTGATAATTTCGCAAC
This sequence comes from Gastrophysa polygoni, assembly GCA_963576655.1. NCBI lineage: Eukaryota > Metazoa > Arthropoda > Insecta > Coleoptera > Chrysomelidae > Gastrophysa > Gastrophysa polygoni. Next base: position 3,141,747 of record OY755092.1, read on the forward strand.
GTGGTGGAATATACGTATAACAATCATATTTAGATTGCAATGGAATTGTTATTCTTCTGTTATGTTCCCACAGAGACAAACAGAATTTATCGAAGTCAATTTTTGAACGATATTTAATAAGGAAATCGAATCCTAAGATTCCATGCATTTCGTTTGCAAAGTTATCACGTAACAAAAACTCGTGCTCAATCATCGCATTTTCTACAACTAAGGAAATATTCACTGAACCTTGCGAATTTTTTGAGCCTGCAATTCCATTTATTCTTACTTTCCTAGAAGTATCAATTCGTTCACTGTTGTCTAAATATTTTTCAAAAAGAACACTAACAGTCGCTCCAGTATCAATCAAAAATATGAGTTCATTTTCCCTATATCTCATTTTCACAAAATTCATACCATTCATGCTTAACATAACAACATCGTTCGTAATATTTTCAATCTGTTTAGGAACGAAAAAACCGTTCACTGGAAGAGTCATTATTTACTTGGTCATCAACCTTGGTGGTTGAATTTGAACTTTCTGCAAAGTAAGCTCTATTGTAACGTCTCCTCCTTCTTGGGGGGGTGTTACTAGAGTGGTGCTCAACGGGGATGTCTATATCTAGGATAGACCGGGGTTGCCTCGAGCGCCAGTTGGATTATAGTGGTGAACTCCACTTTCTCCCAACCAGGGTTTGTTGGGAGGCCTAGGTAGCAACACAGTCGAAGCGACGGTATGCCAGGGGTCGAAGGCTTTCTGGACTATGAAAAGATCACAAGGGGGTGAGGGCTTTAAGTTCACCCACTTGGTTTCACCCTGGTATACGGGTTGCTGCGGGTGTTTGGTATATCACTCAGAACAAATAATCAGAACTAAAATTCACACTTAAACAGGTTTATTCACTGGAAACAATAAACAGATCGAATTTATCTCTCACAATGATTATTATCATAACCAAGAAAATACGACCACGAGGAAATTCGGACGACAGAATATGTCAACAGGGGTCAGTCACAAGATAGCAAAAATTCCACAGATCAAATAATCTCAGGGTAGATTATCCTAACCACATATATCTACGGGTGACAATTAATTAAGCAGGGTGACTTAAGCAGGGTGACAGCTAATCTGACTGGTATTCAAAGAGTAAGCCGTGCAACGTGCATCCGGGAAGCGCCTATGCGAGTTAAGAAGCTCTACCCCTGCAAAACAAGTTCTGGTAAATGTACAAAGACTATTCACCCCTCTGGGGTTTGCAAGATGATTACTATCAGGGTGGTCTCGACGCTGACTATAAGCCTTATGCGACCAGGAGACCGGGATGCTCACAACCCTGGTGACGCTTGGTGTTGACTGCTACGCAGACCAAGAACCTCGACCGTTACAAGGGTTGTTTTCCTGATGAAACTCTTTACGTTAGGATTTCAAACCACAGAACTTATCTTGCAGGTCATTACAAATGATACCTATATATGCAACAGGGCAGTTCCAATGCTTACTCTGTACTGGATTCTGAATTTCACTGGCCGCTGTCAACCGTCACGACAAATGTCACAACAACTGGATTTATACTGGAAAATTATTTGATCTATAAAGTTAAGCTGCAGTTTGATAGAACTCTGAGAAAATGCAGTGAAATCAAAATGCAGTTAACTCACACTTGACTGGTAATATACTTCACGGGTGAATCGTCGGCAGAAAAAGCTCTGGCTCACTTTTTCAACTTTGTGTAACACAAAAACGGGATGTCAATACAGGAAAAACTTCGAGCACCTTGATCGCTTTTTATAACGGTTATACGAACTGAATCAAACGGTAAGAATCGGACTGAATCAGAATAATCACTGCCAAATGGAATAACTCACTATCTAACTATTTCTCTATAACTGTCGAAAAGACTCCTCGGGCCTCTGGATTTTGCTACTTATACTCTTTTCAGGTTTGGCAAAAAACAGAGCGAGGTCGGGATTCTGATTGGTCGGGCTGGTCTGGCCTCGAGCTGACCATGATTTGTTTTCTCAAGGAAAAAGTGAACACTACTTGCCCTTGGGTCTGGAAACTTGCGGTGGAAATCATTTTTCCTCAAAACCGGTAGTATCAAAGTGCTTGGCATTCCATGTTTGTGCTACTGAGCGAATTTGATTGCAAAATTACGAAGGATAACAAAGTTATGATCTACACAATATCACATGACCTGAAATGTCTTTCCAGGTATGAAAACCATTCTAGCTCTTTCCAAAATCATAAATACACTCTCCATAGGCAATAAGAAGTCTTAGTCTCTGGGTTGATCAGGATTTCCGGATGCAAAAATCATTGCAAGATGAAGAAAGCAAGTAAACGGATAGCAAACTGGACTTCTTATTTCCCAGGGCTCTGGACGGTCATTATGCAATCAAATCCTACCAATACTAATATCAAGAGTCTGAAACTGATATGTATGAAATCATTAGCCTGGTAGTGCTTTCGAAACGGAGGCAGGGGTGTCATGAAGTTGATTACCCTCAGCAGGGTGCAACGGGGCTAAACAAGGTTAGTCTAGGGTAGGGCTCTCTGGGTGGCTCAAAATACTAGCCAAAGGAGCTCCTTGATTCATGAATTGGTCAATCAGGTATACAGGGTGACTCTAAAATGGCCTTAACCTCATTTCTCATATGAGGCTCGTACACCGAAGCCTAGTAATGAAGCTGGTGAGAAAACACTTCATTACACACCCCTCCTACTTGCGAAAAAAAAAAGAACGATTGTGTAACAATCATTATTTTTTTTTTTTTTTGTTCGCTGGACATGACTGAAAATTATACATCTGGAAAAATCTATGCTATTACTCATGTACTAGGGCTGTCTTCAACGGGAGTGTCTCGGGCGTACTCGTTCGCAGGAGCAGCGGTTGCATTGGACTCCCTTGTCAGCGACGGTGGGGGTTGATGTCTGGGTGTGCTGGTTCACTTTCGCTGGCATAGAGCGGGATGATCGAGGATACTCGGGGACGAGTATCGGGTACGGCGTCGGAGCTGCTGGGGGTGTCGGGGCTCGGGCTGGGGTTGTCTTCAATCGTCATGGGCAGGGACAATCGCTTGACCGGATGCGATCCCGGCCACATCGGGAGCAGAACAGCCTCACGGGACGAGCACAGGAGTCCCGTTCGTGGCCTGGCGTGCCACAGCGCCAGCACAGCCTCTCCTCTACAGGCAGGTAGAGTGGAGGTGAGCGTCGTTGTCCAGCGGAGGTTGGCGGGGTTGACTGGCGGTTTTCCGGGTGGAGGCCTTCCAGGGACTTCAGCATGATGTATTGGAGGCCTCGTGGTGCGAAGTCTCCTAGCGGGACGGCGAGTACCCCACCTCGGTGGTCGGTATCACCGGGGTCGGCTTGTCTGCCGGCTGTGGAACTAGTGGAGTCGGGGCTCAGGTTGCCATGGCCAAGGTCTGCGGTGTCAGAGCCTGCGGTGCCGGGGTGTGCGGTGTCAGAGCCGGCGGGGTCTGCGGTGTCAGGGCCTGCGGTATCAGGGCCAGCGGTATCAGGGCCAGCGGTGTAGGGGCCTGCGGTATCAGGGCCAGCGGTGTCTGGACCAGCGGCGTAGGGGCCTGCGGTAGCAGAGCCTTCCTCGGCCGCGTGGTCACCTGGGAGTGGGGACGTGTCCAGGATCAGGACCTCCATTCTAATTCTGAAAAAATATAAAGTAACTGGGTTATCCTCAGAAGGACGTTGATTATCGGTACAGGTGGCTCAATGTTTACTTTACGGGGAATGGAGATCCAGACTGGCTTGCCCTCGGCTGGATAAAGGCAGACCCGGCAACGCCGATTTGGGTCGGATCCCGGGGGTCTCAAGGTTTGGACGAGTGCCTCCATCATGGGCGACCAGTCCCGTCTCGTCCGGCAGCGCAGAAACTCCGCCGCAATCCACTGCCGGACGGTCCGCGGCTCGTTGAGTGCCGGGGCGGTCGGGAGCGGGAGGCGTCCCTCCCGCTGCCTGACTGCAGGACAGGCAGCTGGGACATGGGCGGCCGGCGTTAGGAGCCGGCGTAGGATGGAAGGGGGGGAATCGGATCGAGTCAGGAGGGATCGTAATATAGGCGCTCGCCGTTCCTCGGGGGAGAGTTCCCGAGGACGAAAACAGGGAATTTTAGGCGGGTTTATCGGAGCGTACTCCGGGGGCGTCGGTGAGAAGTTGGGGCTCGGCACCGGAGTGATCTGCCCAGGAAAAACAGGAACTGGACTGGGAGGGGGGTCGTAGTAGACGGGGGGAAGCAGGAATTCTTCTGCCGGGTCCTCCAGCCGAGGGGTGAACAGGTCTCCTGGGCCCTCCTGGACGGCGTCCTGGGCACGCGGAGTGGTTTCCAGGGCGTCGAGGAAATCAAGGTCCTCCATCGGGATATCTTGGGCCGGTGCCAAGATGACATCCTGGATGACCTGAATTTTCGTGTCGTCCGGCGACATTTCCTGGAATGCAAATAGTACGGGTTATTGGTTCTGGTCATGGTAAAACGGCTTCAGGTCTTTGATATGAACTCGGTTGAAACGCTTCCCAGTTGCACTTCTCAGGTCGTATACAACGGGGGAAATCACTCTGGTGACGGTGCAGGGTCCTGTATACTTCGAGGCCAACTTTGCGGCATGTCCACGGATTCCAGAAGAGAGATTATGTTCTCTTTTCATGACTTTGTCACCTAGGTGACATCTCCACTCTCGGCGTCGCAGGTTGTAGTAATGACTCTGATTGTTGAATGCCTTAGCCAAGTTCAAGCGTACTAGCTCGTGAACTTCTTTCAACTTAGTCATATGTGATGTCCAACTGGAAGCGGCATCTTCCCCTTGTTCTTCAGGTACAGGTGGTCGGAATAAAGCTTGGGGCGGTTCTAATTCCCTGCCAAACATCAGGAATGCGGGAGTGAAACCGGTAGAATCATGTCTGGCGGTGTTGACGGCGAATTGGAGTTCTGGCAGGTGTTGATCACATTTCCGGTGATCGTTCTCACAATATTGTGAGATCATGGTCTTGACGGTCTTGTTGGTGCGTTCCACTGGGTTTGCCTGCGGGGTATAAGGAGGAGTCAATCTGTGTTGAATTCCTAATTCCTTCAACAATTCCTCGAATACTTTACCAGTGTACTGGGCACCATTATCGCTAATGACCGTAGCGGGGCGTCCAAACCGGAGCACTATGTCCTCATAGAACGCTTGTGCTACAGCTCTAGCTGTTGCTTTACGGAGTGGTCGCATCTGTATCCACTTGGTGAAATGGTCCTGGTAAACGGCAAGGTAGCAGTTTCCTTTGCTTGACCTTGGTAACGGCCCTACTAAGTCGGTGGACACGGTGTCCCATGGCTTAGTGTTCAGGGATGGGTGCATCTTTCCGGGCGGTTGCTGCTGGGACACTTTATACTCCTGGCAGGTTTTGCAGCTTCTCACGTACCGGGCGATCTCGTGGAACATTCCAGGCCAGTAGTACCTCTGGGTGATTCTAGCCGTGGTTTTGGCAATGCCCATGTGTCCTGCAGTCACGTCATCGTGATTCTCCTTCAGTACCTGTGGTCTAAGGGGTTTGGGAACACATAATTTCCAGGGATCGTCCATCCCTAACTCACTCAACTTATTAGCATCCCAAAAATGGCGGAAGAGGCGGTCTTCTTTCACACAGAAGTCGGGAAAAGCAGCGGGGCGCTTCTCCACTTCCGCCTTCTTGTTGCGGTACCACGTACATCTTTGTCCAGCTTCCTTCTCCAGCTCCAAGGTGCAGCACAGGGCATCCGTTGATTCAGCCTCCTGACTAGACAGGGGAAGAGGCTGTCGGGATAGAGCGTCGGCAACTCTATTCAACGTTCCCTTGCGGTATTTGACCTCGAAGTCAAATTGCTGCAGGTACATAGTCCAGCGGGCTATGCGGCCAGAAGGATTCTTAATGGACTGCATCCATTTCAGGGAGAGGTGATCAGTTATCACCGTGAAGTGGTAACCCTCCAGGTAGGGTCTCAGTTTCTCAATGCCCCAGACGATGGCCAAACATTCATTCTCGGTAACGGAGTAGTTTCGCTCTGGAGCACTCAGCATCCTGCTGGCATAGGCGACAACCTTCTCCTGACCATCGATCGTCTGGGTGAGGGCGGCTCCAAGTCCACAGTTGGAGGCGTCCGTCTGTAACACAAAAGGCTGGGAGAAATCTGGGCAAGTCAAAGCAGGGGCTTGTATAAGACAAGTCTTCAAAGTAGCAAAGGCGGTTTCCTGAGCTTCAGTCCACTTCCAACGGACATCCTTCTTCAGGAGTTTGGTTAGTGGAGCAACTATGGCGGAGAAATTTGGAATGAACCTCCTATACCAGGAAGCCATTCCCAGGAATTGTCGTAGCTTCCTCAGGGTTGTAGGCATCGGCCACTGGACGATGGACTCAATTTTATCAGGGTCCGTCTGGATGCCCTCAGGAGTGACCATATGTCCTAAATATCTAAGTGAATTCAAACAGAACTTACACTTATCCGGATTCAACTGGAGATTAGCTTCACGTAAACGGGTGAATACTTGCTTTAAATGCTCCAGGTGTTCTTCGAACGTTTTGCTTAGTACAATTATATCGTCCAGGTATGCAAAAGCAAAAGGTTCCAGGTCGGGTCCGATGATGTTGTCCATCAGTCGCTGGAAAGTTGCGGGGGCGGAATGCAACCCAAACGGCATCACTCGGAATTGAAACAGGCCCCTTCCAGGCACTGTGAAGGCTGTGGTGGGTTTGCTATCTTCGGTGAGCGGGATCTGCCAATAGCCTTGGCGTAAGTCCAGGCTCGAAATGTACTTAGCTTCCCTAAGTTTATCCAGGATTGCATTGATAAACGGCAGGGGGTAGGCATCTTTCTCGGCGACGTTGTTGACCTTCTGGAAGTCAATGCAGAAACGTGGTTTCCCATCCTTCTTCTTTACAATCACCACCGGCGAACTCCACGGGCTTCTGGAGGGCTCGATGATTCCTTCGGCCAACATCTTGTCGACCTCATTGTTGATGACTTCCTGCATCTTCGGATTCTGGGGTCGGTATCGTTGTTTGATCGGTTCGGAGGTTTTCAGGCGGATCCTATGTTGGACCAAAGGTGTAGGTCCCTTGATCTGTTCGAAGGCAGGCAGTTCTACCTCCAGGAATCTTTCCAGAGTTAGCTTCTGCTCTGCTCCCAGGGCTTGGTGGTCCCAGCTGTGGTTCTGCGGGCGAACCGCAGGTTTCTCTGGCAGGCTGGCCACATCAGCCTTGCTCGGGGTGTGGCGGGGCGGCCTGACTGACCGTCTTTTCCGGCGGGTTTTCGTTTTTACGGAGCCTCTCATGGTTGCTACATCAGCAGGCGTCTTCTCGGGTTGTTCCTGGGATTTTACAACTGAAACAATTTTCTGGTTACAATATACGGCGGCCCTGGTAAGATCTATGCCAAATCCGTGTTGGCGAAGCATATCCATACCCAAACTAGCTCAGTAGACAGGTTTGGAATGATCAACAATTCATTTGTCAAACACTCGTCACCTACTGTCATCCAAACCTTGTATCTTCCGGTGATCCTAGTGACTGATCCATCTGCCTGGGAAGTCTGGATGGCATCATGGGGGTATTTCTGGAAGCTAAACTGCTCACATTTGTCCGCAACAGCGCTGCTGGCGAAGGACCTTGTGGCACCGGTGTCTACCAGGCCCAGGAACTGTTGGTCTCCAATGATAACGGGCACATACAGGCGGTTATCATCTGATCGAGGCGGTTTTCGTTTCTCCGGGATGTTTAATTGCTGGAGCCTGACTGTCCTCGGTTCAGTCGGGCTCCGGGGTAGTTTTCCGACCTGGCACAGGTACAATCTCTGGACAGGATACCATCACGTCCACAACGTGAGCAGAAAATTCTGGATGCATTCCTGCAATCACTCCTTCGGTGTCCAGGTTGTCCACATTTCCAGCAGTTGTCGGTCCGGTTATATGCCCTTTGTGGCGGGGATGCAGGCGTTCGGGGTGTCTGCTGTTCCACAGGGCGCATGTGTCTCACAGGTAAGGGGCTGTCGGCTGGCGGAGTAATTCTATTCTGGTTACTCTGAACCAGAGGAGTCTGATGGGAATTGTCATTCTGGGTTGGTTCTGGTGATGACTTCCTGGGCACCGTTGGTGGCATCATCCTCGGGGCAGTGTCAATCCTAGCTGCTGGGTGACGGGAGTGCATCTGCCTCAGTTCCTTCCGCAGGTTCTGGTACTCTAGAATCAGGGAAATCAGGGATTGAATATCATGGTAATCAGTCCTCTTGATATACTGCCTGTAGTCAGGTAGCAAGTTCCGGTACAGCCAACCTAACTCCTGTTCAGGTCTGAGGCTTCCATGCCTTCGGATGAGTGTCTGGAGATCGACTATATAGTCCATGGCTGGCTCATTTTCCCGTTGCAGGCGTCGACTGATGGCCATCTCCATGTCTTCCTGGAACCTCAGTGGGAAATAGGATCTCTTGAAAACATCCTTGAACGATGCCCATGAGTGCCAAAAGCGTGCATTGCAACGGTACCACAACAGCACTCGACCTTGCAAAAGTTCGGGTAGAGCATCCAGGAGTTGTTCGGGGTGGGCCTTCTCTGCCCTGCCAATTTCTTCCAGGCGTTCCAAGAACGCCACTGGGTCGGTGCTGCCATCAAAATGCAAATTCCAGTGGTACGGTTTCAGGGGCGGTCGATATGTTGGAACATGTTCTGGAACATCTGAGTTATTCACGGGGTTTGGAAACGGCATATTTCCCTGCAGCAGGGGTGAATATGTTGCGGGTTGACCTGCTGGCATAACAGGTGCGGCTGGAGTGTCCACAGGACATTCCAGGAATGGTTGTACAGGGGGTACAACATGTCCCGTCGCTGGGTGTCGGGCTCCCACAAGCTTGGGCAGTTCTTCCCTCAAGAACCACACAAGTCGACGGCGTAGTTCCATCACTGTACCATCAGCATTCAGTCCATATCGCTTCAACTCCTCCGTCAGGTCTGGTTTCTTCAAACGGTATATCCATCCAACTCTCGGCTCCAAGTTGGCCAGATAATCCTCTCCAAATTCTTCCCTTTCTGGATCAGGAGAATTTGTTCGGCTAGTCCTGGTAATTTCAGGGGGAGCGAGCTGAAGCTCACTGGATTCTCTGGTTGTTTGCGTTTCAGTCATTTTCCTATTGTGAACTGGATTGTCTACCAAACAAAGATTAACAAACAAACAGTGTATTGTTCGCAGGATGAACAAGAATAGATTCCAGGAGGAAAAGAAGTATGCAAAAGCAAAACTCACCGGATTGATTAACATAGAAATCATCAAATTAGGTATCAAAAAGAATCAGATCGTTCAACAGAAAATTGTGTGTATGCAACAAACGGGACTGCAATTATATTCACTCAGGGGAAATAGAGAAAAATCAAAACAACAAAGAAAATAAAATATCACATCAACAGTATAAAATCCAGATGTAGAAATCGGGTGGAAAATCAAGTAAAAGCAGGGTAGTGTAGATAAATATGTATGTCACCCTCTGAACAGGAACAAAATTAGGATTCAAAGAAAATAAAAACAGTGAGATATAATTGCCTGGAATGTAAATAGATATCCACCAGGGTTTGAAACGGAATACCCCTCGTAACACACAAACGATATCTAAAAATCACAATTTTACGGGCTTCAGCAATAGCTGGAAAACAATAACGATTTCTGGTGAAATAACAGACCAAACTATTGATACAATTAACCTAAGAAATACCTGGGAACTATCCACCACTGCAAAGTTCAAACTTGTCAGAAAAACACAAGTTCTGATTTTCTGTATACCTTCAGGACTTTCTCTGGATTTCTTCTTCGAAACGGTCCCTGCTCGGGCGCCACTTGTAACGTCTCCTCCTTCTTGGGGGGGTGTTACTAGAGTGGTGCTCAACGGGGATGTCTATATCTAGGATAGACCGGGGTTGCCTCGAGCGCCAGTTGGATTATAGTGGTGAACTCCACTTTCTCCCAACCAGGGTTTGTTGGGAGGCCTAGGTAGCAACACAGTCGAAGCGACGGTATGCCAGGGGTCGAAGGCTTTCTGGACTATGAAAAGATCACAAGGGGGTGAGGGCTTTAAGTTCACCCACTTGGTTTCACCCTGGTATACGGGTTGCTGCGGGTGTTTGGTATATCACTCAGAACAAATAATCAGAACTAAAATTCACACTTAAACAGGTTTATTCACTGGAAACAATAAACAGATCGAATTTATCTCTCACAATGATTATTATCATAACCAAGAAAATACGACCACGAGGAAATTCGGACGACAGAATATGTCAACAGGGGTCAGTCACAAGATAGCAAAAATTCCACAGATCAAATAATCTCAGGGTAGATTATCCTAACCACATATATCTACGGGTGACAATTAATTAAGCAGGGTGACTTAAGCAGGGTGACAGCTAATCTGACTGGTATTCAAAGAGTAAGCCGTGCAACGTGCATCCGGGAAGCGCCTATGCGAGTTAAGAAGCTCTACCCCTGCAAAACAAGTTCTGGTAAATGTACAAAGACTATTCACCCCTCTGGGGTTTGCAAGATGATTACTATCAGGGTGGTCTCGACGCTGACTATAAGCCTTATGCGACCAGGAGACCGGGATGCTCACAACCCTGGTGACGCTTGGTGTTGACTGCTACGCAGACCAAGAACCTCGACCGTTACAAGGGTTGTTTTCCTGATGAAACTCTTTACGTTAGGATTTCAAACCACAGAACTTATCTTGCAGGTCATTACAAATGATACCTATATATGCAACAGGGCAGTTCCAATGCTTACTCTGTACTGGATTCTGAATTTCACTGGCCGCTGTCAACCGTCACGACAAATGTCACAACAACTGGATTTATACTGGAAAATTATTTGATCTATAAAGTTAAGCTGCAGTTTGATAGAACTCTGAGAAAATGCAGTGAAATCAAAATGCAGTTAACTCACACTTGACTGGTAATATACTTCACGGGTGAATCGTCGGCAGAAAAAGCTCTGGCTCACTTTTTCAACTTTGTGTAACACAAAAACGGGATGTCAATACAGGAAAAACTTCGAGCACCTTGATCGCTTTTTATAACGGTTATACGAACTGAATCAAACGGTAAGAATCGGACTGAATCAGAATAATCACTGCCAAATGGAATAACTCACTATCTAACTATTTCTCTATAACTGTCGAAAAGACTCCTCGGGCCTCTGGATTTTGCTACTTATACTCTTTTCAGGTTTGGCAAAAAACAGAGCGAGGTCGGGATTCTGATTGGTCGGGCTGGTCTGGCCTCGAGCTGACCATGATTTGTTTTCTCAAGGAAAAAGTGAACACTACTTGCCCTTGGGTCTGGAAACTTGCGGTGGAAATCATTTGGTAATTTTGCACTTATCATGCGATGGGTTTTTTTTCAAAAATTTTTTTTTGTACTTACGTATTTTGATCTCAGGAATCCGAATTTCACAATATAAACTTGCGCAAACTTATACTTTTCGAGATAATCGAGAAAAAAGTGTGAAAATTCCCCTTCTTTTTCGGCTCGTTTCGGGTAGACACCACAGCCAATCCGCCTTCCATTTCTAGCACAGGACACTTTCCATACCTTCATCATACGTTTAATTGACGAAAACATCATTTATCAGGAATATTTCGAACCATTTTCAACCTTCTTTTCCAAGAGCAAATAGTTTTCTGAAAAACGACGGCCATGTTTTGTACAATGACAATAACAAAACATTCAATGATCAAAGACATACGTACTCTTCCATGCGCGTTTTTTCCGCCATTTCGTTCGAATTCAAACTCTTCGTGACATTTTCCTACTAACATTTTTCTAATTCTTCTCCAGCGGTGAAAAAAAAGGGAACACATCCTGTGAATTGTTGAATTCGGTTTTCTCAACATCTTTGCGGAAGAAGGATCCACCTTCTTTCATACATTAAGATTGCTGTCAAATGAGGATCTATCATAACAAGTTCTGTGGATCTGTGGTCTAGTTCTGTGGGTCAGTATGTCTTTGATCATTGAATGTTTTGTTATTGTCATTGTACAAAACATGGCCGTCGTTTTTCAGAAAACTATTTGCTCTTGGAAAAGAAGGTTGAAAATGGTTCGAAATATTCCAGATAAATGATGTTTTCGTCAATTAAACGCATAATGAAGGTATGGAAAGTGTCCTGTGCTAGAAATGCAAGGCGGATTGGCTGTGGTGTCTACCCGAAACGAGCCGAAAAAGAAGGGGAATTTTCACACTTTTTTCTCGATTATCTCGAAAAGTATAAGTTTGCGCAAGTTTATATTGTGAAATTCGGATTCCTGAGATCAAAATACGTAAGTACAAAAAAAAATTTTCGAAAAAAAACCCATCGCATGATAAGTGCAAAATTACCAATCATTTTTCCTCAAAACCGGTAGTATCAAAGTGCTTGGCATTCCATGTTTGTGCTACTGAGCGAATTTGATTGCAAAATTACGAAGGATAACAAAGTTATGATCTACACAATATCACATGACCCTGAAATGTCTTTCCAGGTATGAAAACCATTCTAGCTCTTTCCAAAATCATAAATACACTCTCCATAGGCAATAAGAAGTCTTAGTCTCTGGGTTGATCAGGATTTCCGGATGCAAAAATCATTGCAAGATGAATAAAGCAAGTAAACGGATAGCAAACTGGACTTCTTATTTTCCAGGGCTCTGGACGGTCATTATGCAATCAAATCCTACCAATACTAATATCAAGAGTCTGAAACTGATATGTATGAAATCATTAGCCTGGTAGTGCTTTCGAAACGGAGGCAGGGGTGTCATGAAGTTGATTACCCTCAGCAGGGTGCAACGGGGCTAAACAAGGTTAGTCTAGGGTAGGGCTCTCTGGGTGGCTCAAAATACTAGCCAAAGGAGCTCCTTGATTCATGAATTGGTCAATCAGGTATACAGGGTGACTCTAAAATGGCCTTAACCTCATTTCTCATATGAGGCTCGTACACCGAAGCCTAGTAATGAAGCTGGTGAGAAAACACTTCATTACACTATGACTCTGGCTATTATGATTATTCCTGTATTTATTTGAACGATACATATTATTCGTACCACCGCGTCCACGATAATTTACATATCGCTGACCCGAAAAATTCGTTTGTTGGTTGTTCGGTTGTCTCAATTCATTGTTCTGATTGGATCTAATGAAATTATTATTATTTCTGTGAGAATAATGATTTCCTCTGTTAACTGGTAACCCTCGTCTACCTCGTCTACCTCTCATATAGAAACATTGCGAATTTGACGACCCTATCTTTGACTTATCTTCATCTTTAGCGCCGCTTATTGCATCCTTCAGATTATTATAATTTCTTGCTTTCACAATGGTCCGTAACTCAGAGTTTCTCAGTCCATTTGCAAACGCATTAATCGCTATTTTTTCATTAACTTTTGACAAAATCTTAGTACTATTGTCGTCGCCCTCAGATTGACATAAAGTTAAATTTACTAGTAGTTCTTCGATACTCCGTCCGAATTCCTCAATTGATTTATTGTCCTGCTTGACATTATGCATTTCAACTGATAAAGATGCAGCAGATTTCTTGGTGAATAAATGAATTTTCATATCCTTTAATAGGTTATCGATAGAATTGTAGGTATTCTCTAACCTTAATTTTGCATTCTGTGAGAGCCTAGTTTTCAATACATAGTTGACCAAAAATATTTTACCATCTTGATCTAGAAGATCCTCATATAACTCAATAGCATCGATAAGTTGTTTCGTTGTATCTTCTGTGTTATCCATCAAGGGCAGTAAGGAAGAAGCAATCCTGAGATCAAATTTTGCATTCTGTGAGAGCCTAGTTTTCAATACATAGTTGACCAAAAATATTTCACCATCTTGATCTAGAAGATCCTTATATAACTCAATAGCATCGATAAGTTGTTTCGTTGTATCTTCTGTGTTATCCATCAAGGGCAGTAAGGAAGAAGCAATCCTGAGATCAAATTTTTCGCCCATTTTTGCGACACTATTCTTTTTCTCAATTTTCAATAACCTATCCTTTAAAATATCGTATGTTTCAGAAATTAAACTACTTATATTTTTAGCATAATCTCTAACTTGTGATGTTTCTTCTGGAGTTTTCACTTTTTTTCATTAAATAACTCCTTAAGCCTACTGAAATCAGTCTCTATTTCTTTTAATTCTGCCTGTTTCTGATCGACTGTTTGTGAATTAATTCGCCTCTGAGCATTGTCTTTCAGTAGATTTCGTTTAAAAACCTTAATTTCCTCATGAATATGCTTAAACTCTATCATTTGCCCTACCTAATATTAATTTAACTGATCTACCTTATACATTTTAACATCCTGTGGTCCTTCATGCTCCACGATCCTCGAACCTGCTGTACTCGATGTTCCTCTTAAACCGTCTCTTGGCTTCTGCTGAGTTTTCTTCTGATCTTCCTCTCCAAAGCTTTCCTCGCTCGTCTTCGAATATACAGGGTGATTGCTACCAGAACAAAACAACCCACTATCATTGCCAGCACCTCGAGTAAAGTGTATTTTTGGCTTCCGTCAGCTGCAGTACTCTTGATGGCATCTGCGTTGATCGCCGCTTGGCCCACAACGAAGTTCTCCTTTGTTTGCTGATTTCCCATGTCCAGAATGTGTGATTTGTTGGTTCTTCAACCATTCAACACCTCAGTTTTTTTTCAACAGTGAAGCACAGGCTCATCATTGGTGGTTGGTGAACTTGTTGTTACTTCGACTGGCAGGATCGCCATGTAATAGGATGTGTTCTATCCTATTCCAGGTTCATTACTGGTTGGTTGGAATGAATAGTAACAGCCGTTCAATAGAGTAATTTAATCAGTAATATCTCTAACATTGGGTATTCATACATATATATATATATACAAATCAGTCATGACCTCAAGAACGTATACTATACCTAAACAACCTAAGTTCATGAACACACCGTGCGCTTGGATAACAACAGTGTTATCCACCCGCATGGTTCTTTGCCCTCGCTTGACCTATCGTATACAAGATGATCCTTATCTATCTTATCTATACTAGCTTACATACTACACCTGGATCTATCGAGTTTTCACATTTTTGTTTCAAATTTCTCGTATAATTATTCAATCATCTTTTATGCTAGGATTATATGTTTCAATACTACGGAAAATATCAACAAGAATTTAAAAACAACTAATAGAAATAGGAATGGAGAAACCAATGAAATGTTCTGCTCACCTGACTGACTTTCGCATTTCCAAAATAACAATCAACCGAATGTTAGAAACGATTCATTCATCAAAATTTTTTCGACATTCATCATGTCTTTGTGCAGGAAAACAAACCCGTATTCATCATCGTATTCATCACTTGTGCGCAGTAAAATTTCATAATCGGGTCCTGGCACTCACAACACAGACGGACAAATACATGCGTGCTTGCCATGTTCCGGGATGTTCAAGGTCAGCGAAAACGCACCTTATGAAATGCATGGGCGGCGAGGTACAGTGACGCTGCTGTATAATCCGTATGCTGAAATTTCGATTTCAAGCGCAGTGGCATTATGGATCATGAATATATTGAAGTATTCATAAAAACTACCATTGCATTTTTCAGAAACGAGCAGGGAAAATTCTACACTGAAGCTGGAAACATGAATGTACCACCTTGTTATTATAACTCACAGACAGTATTTGAAAAATCAAATTCGAAATCGATTCTCGACATAGAATTGAACAGATGATCCCATTTTACAAATTTGTTAGATATATTTGAATACGGTTACATCAGCTCAAATATTATACAATGTAGTTCACTCATTTTATATTTGTTAATCCAATCTTAATATATATATATTATATATATATATTAATATATATATATATATATATATATATATATATATATATTATATATATTAATATATATTTATTAATATATATATATATATATATATATATATATATATATAATTCAATGGTATAGATCATGATGATTATAATCTATTTTCTACCTTTCATTTGTTTGACAGACGGTTTTCAAAATAAATCCAACATGTCTTGGACATATTGACTTGAATGAGAGCCTTTTTGATAAGCGGTGAGAAGTTAGTATATCAAGTATTGTTCCATTAAGACAATCGTAATAATAATTCATTTCATGGTCGAACTTTTTTCAATCCGTGCATTTGTCATATGAAAGTTAGGTTCATATTTAGAAGGTAATGAAAATAGGTACTTACCATTCTCCGAACTCCGACAAGTTTGGCTTAGCAATCATCAAACATGGTGACATTATCACTATCATTATTAGTATTACTATTTACAGTCTAACTTCTCTCCGATCACAATGGGAAACATCTCTTTCAAAAAATCCTTTTCTCAACTCCCCTGATATCAACTAGCTCATAATGATATTCACACTTGGATATTTCGAAAATATAAGGATTACTTATATTGTTTCAGGTTGTTGTGGACGAAAAGTGATATCAAACGTGCAGTCATGGGATCTGAATGCCATTGTGGGGGCTGTTCAAGAAATGGAGTTGTAATTTCAGGAATTTCAGGTCGTTTTCCCGAGAGCAACAACATGGAAGAATTGAAAACAAATCTTTTCGATGGTGTAGACCTTGTAACAGAAGATTCAAGGCGATGGCCTTCTGGTCTATATGGTATTCCCGCACGTTGTGGCAAAATCAAGGATCTACAATATTTTGACGCCGAGTTTTTTGAAATTCATCCGAAGCTAGCAGATACCATGGATCCACAGTTGAGGATGCTTCTTGAAGTAACATATGAGGCTATCGTAGATGCAGGTATAAATCCTAACGACATAAAAGGATCAAAAACTGGCGTTTTCATCGCAATGTGTGGTTCTGACGCGTTCGATTTTTTGAATGCGTGTCACGAAAACGTGAACGGTTATGGTCTCACAGGATGCTGCAGATCCATGTTTGCTAATAGAATATCTTATACTTTTGATTTAGAAGGACCCAGCTTCTCCGTTGACTCAGCCTGTTCAAGTAGCTTCACTGCTTTCCAACAAGCTCTGAATGCAATGAAAAATGGAGAGTGTGATTCGGCTATCGTTGGAGGAGTCAATCTCATTCTCAATCCGATTTCAACTTTACATCATCAAAAGATGGGTATATTGAGTCATGATGGAAAATGTAAGGTTTTCGATGCATCTGCAGATGGTTACGTTAGATCAGATGCAGTGGTGGCAGTTTATTTACAGAAATTCAATATTGCTAAGAGAGTATACGCTACTGTATTAGGGGCTAAAACTAATACTGATGGCCACAAGGAAAACGGTATCACATTTCCTTCAGCAGTTATGCAAGAAAAACTTTACACTGAAATATATGATGAAATAGGCATAGATCCAAGAAACGTTTCATTCATAGAAGCCCACGGCACTGGTACCAAAGTAGGAGATCCACAAGAAGTCAACGGCATCGCGAAATTTTTCTGCAAGAATCGTAAAGATCCTCTTCTGATCGGGTCAGTGAAGAGTAACATGGGACATACAGAAACAGCATCTGGTTTGTCTTCATTGGCTAAAATAGTTATAGCCATGGAAGCAGGCTTGATACCTCACAATATCCATTTCAAAACTCCCAATGATCATATACCTGCATTGAAAGAAGGTATTCTGAAGGTTGTCTCAGAAGATGAGCCTTGGAATGGAGGCATAGTAGCTATCAACTCTTTCGGATTCGGTGGCTCCAATGCACACATGGTGTTGCATTCAAATATCAAAACAAAAATTGCTCACTCCATCTCATCGATTCCACGTTTAATAGGTGTTTCAGGAAGAACTGAAGAGGCAGTGAAAAATTTCCTCAGGACGATTGAGCAGACCAGACATGACGAAGAATTTCTGGCACTCTTGGATGAAATTCATAAAACGCATATCAATGGGCATCCTTATAAAGGTTATGTTGTATTGAAAGATGAGCCTTTGATAGAGGTCTCGCAAATTTCAAGTGGAAAGAGACCAGTTGTATTCATTTATTCTGGACTGGGCGCTCAGTGGCCTGGAATGGCAAAACAATTGATGCAAGTGAATTGTTTCAAGTCGTCGATTGAAAAATGCGCAGATGCCTTGAGATCCAAGGGAATTGATCTCGAAGATATCCTTGCTAATGAATCTGAAACCATACTGGATGATTTCGTGAGTACTTTCGTATCCATAACTGCGATGCATATAGCACTCACTGACATTTTGAAAACCGTTGGAATTGAACCAAGTATTATCATTGGGCATTCGTTAGGGGAAATTGGATGTGCCTATGCTGATGGTTCACTAACAAGTGAACAAGCTATTCTAACAGCCTACTCTAGAGGCCGATCCGTCTTGGAAACAGAGTTACCACCAGGTAATATGGTAGCAGTTGGACTCTCCTTGGAGGAAACGGAACGTAGATGTCCACCTGATATATTTCCCTCTTGTCATAATAGTGAAGTCAGTACAACTATTTCGGGACCTCCAAAGTCTATAGAGGTATTCATCACGAAGCTACAGAAAGAAGGCATATTCGCAAAAAAGATCAAAACTTTAGGTAGGGCATTTCACAGCAAGTATATCGCAGATGCTGGTCCACACCTATATGAAGCCCTAAATGAGGTCATACCCGATCCCAGACCTAGATCCCCTAAGTGGATTTCTTCTTCTATTCCGGAGTCAGAATGGAGAACCCCATTGTCACAATATAGTTCTCCGGCATATTTTGTGAATAATATGGTTTCTCCTGTTCTCTTTCAAGAAGCTCTAAAATATGTGCCTCATGATGCCATTGTAATTGAAATTGACCCTAATGGCTTACTCCAATCTATCCTCAGGAGATCATTAGGAAACAAAGCAACCAATATTTGTCTGATCAAACGAAGTTCTGATGATAATGTATCTTTTCTTCTTACTGCTATTGGAAGGTGAGTGCATTTATCGATGTATGAATGGGAAACATCAATATCCCCATTTACACATGAAGTTAAAGGACTGTTTGATATATTTTGTTATTTATTTACCACATTTTTGCTCACGTTATGAGTTAGATTGAGAATGGGCGAATTGAGAGAAATGGTAGGTAGTTATCGAATAATACTCAGGTATATTACATACCGAGGTGATGAATATTCCTTTATTTCCGATATATATATAATCTAAATCTAGTTGGAATACTGAAATTTGCCACTGAGTGGCAATGGCAATGCCATGGCATGGCATGGCAATGGTTCATTCAGAAACATTTCCACTACATGATGTCCGGTACTTTGAGTAAAAAAAACAACTTCCTAAAACACAGGGTGGCGCAACTACAATAATACAAATTAAATGAACTTTTTTTTCGAGATATCGTTCAATCAATGAGTTAAATAAATAGTTGGATGAAGAAACTGAAAAATTCACTGGATTTTGCACAATTTTTCATCCAAACTCTTTTTATGATCTCCTCTTATCCCTACTTCATGGCCACTCAGCTTCCCTTTACTTCAATAATGAAGATATTGGAAGCTAGTGGAAAAAAATTCTTCAAATTAAATGAACATTTCTCTCTTCTGATCTTTTTTTAATCTTCCTACAGAAAAATGAATGGCAGGCCAAATATTTCCTCACTGTAAGAAATCGCGAGACTTGAGAAATTAATTTCAAATATTCATCGACCTACAACTTTTTTCCAGGCTATTCATTGCTGGTGCCCAACCAAAGATCAGTAATCTATATCCACGAGTATCTTTTCCAGTTTCTAGAGGAACTCCAATGATTAGTTCAATGATAGAATGGGATCACTCAAATGAATGGTTTGTTCCTAATCTTTCTGAAACAAGTAATTCTGGAGCATTCATCGTTGAAGTTGATTTAGATAAAGAGTCTTATAAATATTTAGCTGGAAACAATATTGATGACATGATCCTATTCCCAGCCTCCGGATATTTGGTTCGTGAGATTTGATATTTCAACAACATCCGGAATAAATGAATTTTTTTCAGTCTTTGGTATGGAGAACTTTTGCCGAGCATAAAAATGTAAATTTTGAGCAGATGCCTGTAGTTTTCACAGATGTTCAATTTCTCAAAAACATTGTCATACCAGGGAAGGGTTGTATCAAATTTTCAATAAATATCTCTGAAGGAACAGGAATATTTCAAATTTCTGAAAGCGGATCAGTGGTCACTTCTGGTACAATAACTATTCTAGAAGATTCTGGTGAAGAATCAATGTTTTCAAGTGATGTCGAAAATGACAATGATATTGAAAAATTCAATTTGAACTCGAATGACATATATAAAGAGCTGAGATTGCGTGGATACGACTATGGAGGTGTTTTTCGAGGAATAACAAATTCTGATAACTCAGCAAACACAGGATTGCTCGAATGGAAGTACAACTGGACAGCTTTCATCGATGCTATGCTACAATTCTATTTCCTTGGGAAAAACACTAGAGAGCTTTACTTGCCGACTGGGATCCAGAGAGTTTCCATCGACCCAAAAGATCATTTTTATGTCATTGAAAAACTTCCACATGGAACGAGTAAGGAATTTCTTCGACTACTTTGTTTTTCAAGAATCATCATTTTGTTTCACAGATGTTCCAGTGAAGATGTATCATAATATTGATATTATAAGGTCAGCAGGAGTCAAATTACATGGAATAAGAGCCAACTCAGTATCACGTGCTCTAAATGCTCAAGCTCCACCTGTATTAGAGAAATATCAGTTCATACCATACGAAAATACCCAATTCAATATGTGGGACTCTGGGAAAGCTGAATCACAAGCTCTCACTGTAGTCCTACAAACTGTTATAGAAAATATTTTCGATGAATTCAAACTGAATGTATCCGAAGTAGTTACATATAAACCAATGGAAAATATATTAGCTCCTATCATCGAGGGTATTATTGAGAAGGAGATTATGATGTTAGCTGAAATAACTGTAGTGACAGAAGGAGCAATTGATGCTTTCATCTTGGAAACTAATAATATAAGACATGTTGTACGAGATTTGAATGGATCTCTGATCGCTGAGAATGCTCACCTAATCATTCTGAGTCATGTTTTGGAACATGATAATAAGATGATTCTCGATAACGCTGCATCTTCTATCAGAGGTGGAGGTTTCATTCTGCTGGAAGAGACGAAAGGTCTTCTAAATACAGAAAAATTGAGAGGCTTAGAAATTATCAGCAAACAGTGCACTAATGACAAAATGTTCCTTCTTCTGAGGAAATCAATTCCCCCATCTGAATATTCAAGCATCATACAGATCACTGGAAAACATTTCGCATGGGTTGAAACTTTGAAGGTAAGAAAATACAATCCTATCCATATTTCTGGATATCGATCGACTGAGCAATATAAAAACCAGTACAAGCCATAGACTAGTACTGTATACTGTATATTGAAACCTGAAGCATCATACTATTTTCAGGAAGTGAATATTTCGAAATGAGTTTCGCCTTTTATATTATGTCTTTATGTCCTTGTTGAATATTTCATTTCGAAATTTGATAATCTCCTGAACTCTAATTCTCATTCCTTTTACGAAAGGAATTTTTTCATTGCTATAAAACCTATACGATTCCGTGCCTTGTAGGAAATATATCAGGGTATGCAACTGCCAAAATGGTATACAAGTTATGGTATATTCTCAATTCATTCTCGGAACATTGATCAGTAAGTCAGCAAACACAGTAGGCTAAACGCTAAACGTTGATTTCCTGCCTCCATGAATACTAACTCATGACTAAGTTCACAAATATTCCTCCAGACTACGACAAAGAGAAATCTACTCAGAAAATGACATGAAAAAAATCATGGAAGACATGGCAAGAAACTCCACGCCTGTATTTTTTAATCCTTTATTTTTTACAATCCGAATCAAAACGTACTCACCCTCTTTATACGGAATTTATGTTCCTATAAATCCTATGAATTATCGACCTGAGAAGCAATTTGTTCCAAAATTTGAGAGAAGTTATTTGTCAGTTCATCTTAACGAGAGCACATGACATGAGCCTGTTCCACTAGTGCCAAAGTGGATACTGAACAAATAGTTTTTTGATGGGTGTCGAACACCAAACAATATTCTCATGCTGCATTGTCTTCCTAATGAACAAACCTACCCTCGAGAAATCTGAAATTATAGGATATTGGACAGAATTGAACTGAAATATGACAATAATTGTGAACATATCCGTATTAAATATAGGGATATTGAACATTCTCGCCAATAACTCATTTCATGGAAAAAATGGATATTGAACGAACCAATCCAGATGACGATAAGATCAACCGAAAGCTTGAACCCATCACAAGTTTCGATTTTCATAAGTTTCTATGACAATGATTCTCCAGTTTTTTAATAATTGAGGGTGGAAGAGGTGAAGGTTCTATCAAAATCTTGCCAATATTCCAATGCAGATAGCATTTATCCTGCTTTGAAAATTGTATCGTATCGAATATTGACAAACATTATGAAATCCCCGAATTTCTTTCACCCGCAATAATTGATCTCCCTACCCACGCTATGAAACGCATGGAATATAATCAAATTCATAGCCAGCCAACCCGAAGTTCACACCATCTACTTCAAATCTGTCGCCATCACTTTCCAAACTGCTATACCGCCGAGACCACGCATCGATATTTCCATCCCTAGAAGTCGGCTATAAGTCAACGACACTGAGATGGGATGTGTGGTCATGATACAGTGGTCTCCCAAGGAACATGTTCATTTGCCTACATGAGTCTATGTATCTTCATCACAGTTCATATCCTCTTTTTGAGCCCTCAGAAGGTTGCCCTACCAGTTTGAGTCCATAATCTTCTTATAATCCCGCTCTTGATAGCTCTTCCGCTTTTTATATGGCTGGCATTTATTTATGATCAAGTGCCCAAAGAGATGTCATGCTTCTGACGTACTCTTCGAGGAGGTGGTACATTCATTTTTCCAGATTTTGGGTGGGGTTTTTGTCTCTTCGTGTTAAAAAATTAAATAGAAGTTATCATAAGTATTTCAATATATTTGTTATAAGGAAAGATTCTTGATCTGCCCCAAAATATCACTGCGCTTGAAATTAAACCTTCCAATAGCTGAAAGAGAAATTCTCTATTTGTCAGTGCCACTTTGTTTTTTAAAAAATCTGGAAACACAAATATATTTTCAATAAAAACAAAACTTCTTCTTATCTCAGTGGACGTTTCGACACAATTCGAACACCCGATCATCGCAAAATTTTCCAATGTTAAGTTGTTTGACACTGGAAAGTGACAAATAGATAATTTCTCTTTCAGGTATCTCAAGCGCAGTGACAATTTGGGGCAGATCAAAAATCTGTCCTTGCTACAGATGTATTGGTATAATTATGATAACTTATATTTTATTTTGCAGAAACGACGAGAGAAAATCCCACACAAAAGCTCAACTCAACTGAATTTGTCGAAACAAGAAAACTGAACAAGTTTTTCTAGGTTGGTCATAGAATATGCGATTTGTTATTGTAGGAGCTGATGATGACAGTCTGCAGTGAAAGTCGTAGAATTTACCTTTATGTCGAAGGAGAAGAACTCAGTGGTCTCATTGGTATGGTCAATTGCTTGAGACTAGAGCCAGGAGGTTCAAATCTGAGATCTGTGTACATCAAAGATACCAATGCAACGAATTTTTCTGTTTCTGCTTATGAAAGTCAGCTGAAGAAGGACCTTGTTCACAATGTTCTGATGAATAAGACATGGGGATGTTTTCGGCATATAGAGTTGGAAACATCTGGGAATAGTGAAACGCTGGAAGTAGAGCATGCTTATATAGATACATTGGATGGAGGAGATATCAATAGTTTGAGATGGATTGAGGGACCAAATAGTTATCACGAGTACGTATATCATGAGGTTTGCTCATGTTTGTCAATGTATTTCTACCTACATCCCGAAACAATGCGGTAACTACATGATAAAGATCTTGAAAGATATGATTGAATTTCAAAATGAAGTGAATGATGGTATACCTGTCTCTAGTATTGATGTTTCACTACAAAAACATGGTGAATACATATATATTTAAATAGATATTCCACAAAAAGGAGTGGAGTAGAGTAGATCTTATTTTTTCTTCGTCATAATTCGTAATGCAAAGTAATCAAAAAATGCTCTTTCAATCGCTTAATGCATATGCGAATGTTTCCAGACGTTTTAATTCAGGTGAGTTATTATTTCATATATATTCCGTTTGGTTCTCATCAATGAGGTAGGAAATATTTGGACGTGATTTCTTTGTCTGGTATTCTAATGATGAATATCTCTCCTGAACCGAACACTCTCACTCAAATGAGTCGAAAGCAAATTATTAAAAATCTTATATATATATAAATATATAAAAACCAACTTACGAAATTGAATGTATTCCTTAACTGTAAGCCAAATCAATGTCATTTGCATCGATAAAATGATAGTGTATTTAGAACTCCTTAGAATGAATCTCATACAACGATTTTGTAAAATTTGAATTGATTCAATGATATTCTCACATTGTGGATTAACCACTTTTTTCAACGTCTTCCACATAAATCGAGAATCATGTTCGACTTCATCAATTTTTCCTTCAAAGTACTTCAATTTGGTATGTTTCAAGAGAGTAACGACTGCATTTCTTTCGGCTTTATAATTGCGCCAATCCTCATCAGAATGTGTTATTTTGACTCGATTGAAAGCAGAATTCGATCAAAATGGCATTTTTGATATCGGTATTGAACCATTCTTTTGATGGGTGTAGGGGGGAGTGGGTAGGAATGGGTCATTTTTAATAGTTACAAATATATTTTTCAAACTATCCGGAAATTTGCAGACTTCTTCATGGAGGGTCCAATATACATGCAACAGTAATCAGTATCACTAGTGAGATATTTTATATTCCGTCACGAACAAAATAATGTAATTAAATTAACAGATCATGTACTCGTGACTCATTCCTCCTGCTCGCAGGTGGAATGGGTCAGGGTGAATTCAGACAGTGGGAGGATTGGGTCATTGAAGTCAATACATCGGAACATATTCAGATCGAATTTATACGTTTATTATTAACGAACATTTGCAAAAGAACTAAGGTCTATGTCAAAATAGAACACGGAAAACACTCTGTCGCTTCCTCCAGTTTTAGAAGGCGGTGGTAGTTTCATGATAATATCTTCTTTTTCAACAGTACTTTGATCGAGTACGTTGGGAAATACGAATCCCCTTCCTTTATTTCGCAAAAAGTTAATTTCGTACTCGTTCTTTCTAATATTTTGGGATTCGAGACGGCCTACATAGTGAATCACTGTCGTTTTGGTAGTGAACTTAACCAAAAGAAAATTGCCAATCTCTAAATTGTCCGTGTCGAAGTCGAACTCATCAGTTGGATCTTTTGGTTCGTATGTCAAATCTTCGTCTGAATTTGACAAATCTGGTTCATCTTCTTCACTTGTAGAGCTTTCATAGGTTGTACTTTTTTTTTTGTTGAAGATTTTTTTCAAATTCGGAGCGACAGACGCCTTTTTGGTTGTGAAATTCAATTTAACTTTTTTTTTTGAGGTTTCTTCGACTTCAATTTTTTCAGGAGTGTCCGATAAAATGCGCGTACGTCCTGGTTTCTGTCCCTTACGATTTGTTCTACGCGGGGATGCTTTTGGAAAAGGCACAATATCCTGTGGTAGAAGTTTCTGAAACAATAAAGACAGTTCTATACATATTATGTATCATTCAGTACAAACAATTTCAATCAAGACTACCTTATCACTAGTAGAAGCAATTGGAGTACGAGGTCTTTCCATTTCGATGATCCTATCAACAGAGTCAGTGTGTTCTGCTTGAGGCTGGACACTGTGTGAACCACAAGGCAATTCAGTGTCGTCATACAATGAGTTCGGTGTAGGCTGATTTTGTTCGACGCCACTTGGATCAGGTCGATCAGTGACAGAGGACATCATGAAGTCTTCATCTGAAAATATATTTCTGTTGAGAGGCCAAATTCCCGTTTTTTCGAAACCTTTCATAATATTTTGCTTGGAAAATGCTAAAGTATATGCTTTATTTGCCAAATCTGCGATATTGTATATTGTGATTGGTTTACCAGGATGGAATGTCATCCATTCTTCGCAGACCTGATTATATCGGACTTTAAGAGGACCGTATACGGAAACATCCAATGGTTGTAGCCTATGGCTACAGTGCGGTGGAAACGTAATCAAGTGCACCCCATGTTCTCTTGCTTCCTCGATCAGCTCGAGGGAAACATGACTCGAATGATTGTCTAGGAACAATACAACTGGTCGTTCTTTTGAACATCGACAATTCTCAACAAAATGTCTGAAAGCACGCACGAAGTTATCAGCTGTCATCCAGGCTGATGGATGTCCCAAAATCAGACTATCAGGTGGTGCTCCATTGCCCAATACATCCAAGTTTCGCTGTCGAGGAAATATAAATACCGGTGGTATTGTATTTCCAGCTGCACTTACGAAAGCACACAAAGTGACCAGCTGCCCCCTCTCTCCAGATGTTATTTGGCCAACTTGTTTCATTCCTTTTTGTGCAATGATTTTTGGAGGCCTATGAACAGTTGTAAGGCCGGTTTCATCACAGTTCCAAATATCGTTGGCATTGAAAGTGTGTCGCTTGTATACTCTCTCAACATTATCAAAAAAACAGTTGATATTGAACTTATTGAAACTGGTTGACCTACTAAGACTGGTTGCTTCTGGAACACGAATCGACAAGTCAGGATTTCGCCTCAATAAACCAAACAACCATTCCCGACCAAGCTTCTCTTCTGCCTCTTGTTTCTCTGTGAGGGGCTTTTTTAAAGCTTTTGCATATTTGAATCCCAGTTGCCGTGCTTGAGTAGATATTAGTCCATAATGCATCTTCGAGCATTTCGTCAGATACTCGGCAACTCGTGTCTCTTCCTCTGCAGTGAAAATTTGTCGTACTGTTATATTTGGGGTGTATTCAAAATTTGTGATATCTTCTAAAGATTTTGCTTTATCTACGTATCTTTGGAGTGCAGAATATGAGATATTGTGTGATTTTGCTACCGTTCTAATTGAGGTCCCCTGTATAACCTCTTGAATGGCACTCTTTATTTCATCACTTGTTTTTCTGACTCTATCAGTTTTTCTTTTCCATATACGAGGCATTGTTTGACCAAATTGAGTAACACCTATAACGAAATAAAAACTATTGGTCTTATCAGGAGGAATGGGTCGACCCATTCCTCCTGCAATGATCCGACCCATTCCTCCTGCAAGCTCTAGAAATTTTGAAATTGCCGCTAAAATTTTTCTATGTAAACAAAACATAATTCAGTTGGGGAACGATCTAAATGAATAGTAAGAAGTATGACTCTTTTTAATAGATGATTCTATCGACGAAAATTATCTTATAAACCACCACTGAAAATCGACTAATTTTACTTACCGAATACTTGAAAATCTATTTTGATTCACAAAACTATTCAAAACCGTCTGATCACTCTCAACTCACAACAACAACTGAAACTCGACTTCAAGCATCATCCTAACTGGTTTTTGAGATGTTGGTTGCATACATGGAGACACTAATTTGACTGACCCATTCCTCCCTCAACCCATTCCTACCCACTTCCCCCTATGTGTATAACTTTCGATTGCAGAGGACACTCTCTATCCAGTATATCAGTTGAGTTGGTGATAGAATTTTCAAATAAGTTGTTAGGATCTGTACAACTATACGGCCAATCACAATCAATCAGTTCCTTCATGATTTGAATTGTGATGATGGATGATTTAATTTTCAACAGGTATATTACTGACATCATTGAGAAAAATACCAATGGTTTCATTTTATATGTAAATATTGAAAATATTTGACAGTGTTTTTGTGTAGGTATCATCTGGTGGATCCCATCGTATGTTGAAATCACCTACAAATACGTAACACTGGGATAAATCAATATCGTCTAAATAGTTCTCTAAAAATAAACAAAATTCTGCACAGCTTGACTTACTATTTGGTGAGCGGTATGAACTACTGAAGTTCGACACTCTGGAATGTATTTTTATTTCAATCATTGAATTCCAATAATTTCCTTGAACTGATATATTATCAATTATGTGATAATTCAATTGATTATAGACATATATAATTACTCCACCCGTATATCTGTTGAAAGAATTGCATCTGATAAGGCTATACCCATAAATTATAATTTCCTTATGTTTTTATGAATCCTCATACGAATAACTGCCGTCCTCCCCTCAGCCAAAATATTCTAGTATACGTCATGCAGAGGCATGAATATCTATATCTTGTGATATGAACAACAAAAATAAGGGCTGAGCCACTCATTTTGTGGACGTTCATCATGGTCATTCTTGATACGCATAAAAAATCACTTACATCTTCTATGTTTTGGTTAGCACCCTTCTTGTCGGCATCTCCTTCCACGTCCAACGATTATTCAATATTGCAGGAAAGGATCTTCATGTCCGAATTTTTGTTATACGTATTATGCAACCCTCAACTATCGCGATATTCTGCTGGCCACGGGAAAATTATCAAGACAAGTTCTATCAGGCGACCTAAGCATTGAGAATCATCACTTGGGCTCAGAATTCTCTGGAATAAATTCAAGCAGCCGAAGGGTGATGGGAATAGTGGACTCATATGGTTTAGCCACCTCTGTGCAAGCTGATACAGGCTTTCTCTGGGACATTCCTGGAAAGTGGAGTCTTGAGGATGCTGCGACCATTCCTGTAGCCTATGCGATGGTGAGTGAAGTACCTAACTAATAATACCCACTCTGTCTGGTCTGAGAGATATTGATGATTACATATTGATGATTTTGGGAGTAACACTAGCAGCAAAACTATCGCTTTGTTACTTTCATCAATCCTTCCCAGCCTCGAAGGGAAGCTTTCGTTCAAATTCATACTCTTGGAACTACTCCAGATACAGAAGTGATAGTAGCTCCTAATTTTTAAATGGGACACCTTGTCAGAATTCTGTCAAGAGTTTGTTCTGTTTTTTTTTTCGTCCACTCATTATATATTACTTTGTTCAATATCATGATATTCATTATCGTCATGATCGAAATCTGACGAACTTTTCTTTACCAATTCTATTCCTTTATAGACTTGCACATTTCTGGAATCATCAAAGAATCGGAGAAAAATCACCTATATTCCTAAATGAAGTCAATTTGATTTTTTTTTCTTTCCAGAGTTATTATGCCCTGATTATTCGCGGTGGTTTGAAATCTGGTGAATCCCTGTTGGTCCATGATGGTACCAGTAGTGTTGGTCAAGCTTCTATTCATATTGCTCTCCACATGGGCTGCATCGTCTTCTCTACAGTCAGTTGTGGAGTGCAAAGAGAATTCCTGAAGGAAACATTTCCTCAACTCGAGGGCAAGCATATTGGAAACATAAAAAACACTTCTTTTGAACAAATGGTCATGACCCATACTCATGGTAGAGGTGTTGATTGTGTCCTGAATTCTCTGGAAGCTCTTCAAATACGAGCCTCAGTCAAGTGCTTGACTAATGGTGGAAGGTTCCTCGAAATTGGCCAGGCAGATCTTTTGAATAATTCTTCGCTGGGTGTGGATATGTTTAATAAGAATATAACTTTCCATAGAATTCTCCTCGATGCCCTATTCCATGATAATAGTTCTGAAAAACATCATATCGTACATTTAGTTAATGAGGGTATAAAAAATGGCACAGTCAAACCACTTTCTAGGACTGTATTCAGAAAAGATCAAGTCGAACAAGCATTCAGATTGATGGCATCAGGTGGACACATTGGCAAAGTGATGATCAAAATTAGAAACGAAGACGACATGAAGACTCAATGCACTCCTGAAAAAACTGTGATGGCAATCCCCCGTACCTACATGTATCCAAAAAAAAGTTACATTGTAGTTGGAGGGCTTGGAGGATTTGGTCTCGAATTAGCTAACTGGCTCATTGATAGGGGGGCAACAAACTTCATCCTCGTATCTAGACGAGGCGTAGAAACTGCTTATCAGGCGTTTTGTATCAGAAGATGGAATGAAAAAGGAATCAGAGTACATGTTTCCACAATTGATGTTTCTGTTGAAGAAGGTGCTAGTGCACTTCTGAATAAAGCTAATGAAATGGGTCCTATCGGGGGTATCTTCAACTTAGCTGCTGTTTTATCAGACGCTTTCATGGTGAATCAGTCCGATGCTACCTTCAAGTTAGTTTGTAAGCCAAAGGTTGATGTTAGTAAGAAGCTGGATGCCGCTTCTCGTCTGCTAGCTCCAAACTTGGACTATTTTGTTCTTTTTTCATCATATTCCTGTGGTAAAGGTGAGTTACTACTGATTGAATCTACATAGATTATTCATGGGTGATCCACCTGAGTGTACATGGAACATTGTATATCAGCATGGCATCATGGAAACTAGAATATCAGAGAAATCTGAGTGAATTGATATTTTTTTTTTGAATTTAAACCCGAAACCTGATCCTGATGAAACTGATCCTTCGCTGCTGCTAACTTCATCAAAAGTGAGGATATTGAGGATTTGAGTATCGAAATGATCGGAAATCTGACCACGGCATCAGTAACATGAACAATTTTTTTCTGGAAATCTGTTAAAGTCAATCCCTTCGTTCAATATCCTATGAATATCGTCACTTGCCACGATTTCCTCATGTGTATACGTTGTTGGAATGAAAATTGTTCCCTACGAGAATAGCTGGCAATTGTTGTTCATAGTCTAATATATAGCTCAAATAGAAAGGACCTCCAAAACTACACTTCTACATGATGTTCTCCGTAGCAATGATAATACAGTCATGTGAAATAATACTGAAATGTATGACTAAGCCATATCTGTATGCCAGGTGGTTGGTCTCGTTGTCAACTAAATGAGAAACCAAGTTAAGGATATTTTTAATCATTCGCGAATGATGTAATTGGTTTTTTGCACCACAGCATAGACGGCTCATTCGCATATTAACAAAAATGTCTGTTCTAATGTCCCCTCAAAACTTGTCGGTATTTCTTCGCGCCACCTTGTTTGTGACGCCAAGCATATTTTCATCGAAAGAAATCTCCAGGGATCTGAACATATCGGATACGTCTGACCTCAATAATCAGATATGATCAATTGAAAGAGATACGGAGAGCTATAATGTACAGTACGTGAACAGTAGATAGTATCTAAATCAGATACCGAAGATCAACCCGAGAAGATGAATGTTCAGTATGGAGTCAGCAAAGTGGGGGTTGATAATTTGTTATGACAAGTATCACTTTTGAAGGTATAATTATAGAATGATGTCCTGTAGTGAAGAGAAACGATGGTGACGAGTGAATGGCAGAATCAGTTGATCAATCAGTTTAGAAAGGAATGGCTAATAAGTCACTGAGATAGGTCACTCTTCAATATTTTATCAATTGAATTATCATGAATCAATTTCCATAATTTCATAGATTTATAATATTATTTTTTCCTCTCAGGGTTTCAATGTGAGGTGGCGAGTATTACCGGAGAGGTCGAAGTCGAAGGTGCTGAGTTTTGATTTTTCAATTATCAAACTATAAATCTTTTTTTCTCATTCCTATAATAGATGAGATCATTGAAATAGGACGGTGATACCGAAGTAATAATAAACTCCACATGCAACCCCACAAATGAATGCACTCATTCTAGAAGTTAGCATATACAATTGTTAATTTTACTAGGAATGTATCCGGTAGTTTCTAACACTTTTGAAGTTAACGACGCAGGTGCCTGCATAGAGACACTTCTTACAACTGGACACGAAAAAATATCTCGGATTCACAGATTAAAATAGAAGTACAGATCATCGTCTATCGTGCATCAACACAATGAATTGTGAACTATTGCCAGCTGTTTTCGTTCGGAAGCGGGTTAGAGCGGAAGAGAGTTAGAGATGAGAATGATAGTAATATGGAAAAAAATTCAATTAACTATCCAAGGTGGATTCAGGTTTTTGTTACCGGTTGCGTAATCAGATTTCCTTTTATTTTCATGCTCAGATTCTGTATTTAGTCGCATATGATGCAGCTGGCAACAATGGGAGGTCCAAAACTCTCTCGCTGCTCATTGGCTCATCTTTGGAGTTTCACTTTATGAAAATACCATAAATTCACTTTGATTGCACTGAAATTTCGCAAGCGCTTTCTCTGATACCATACTGATACACCATCATTTTCTTTTCGAATCACCTTACATATTCACGATAAATCATCAATGGCTTCGTAAAATACTGTCTGTTAGTTTTTCGAGGAGGTGGTACATTCATTTCTCAGCTTTTTGTGGGATTTTCTCTCCTCGTTTCTGACAAATAAAGTAGAAGTTATCATAAATTATTTCAATATATCTGTAGTAAGAACAAATTTTGTGATCTGCTTCGATTCATTCAATATAATCATTTATCAATAATCATTTCTCTTAGGAAACTCTGGACAATCCAATTATGGTTTTGCTAATTCGGTCATGGAACGCATAGTTGAATCCCGTCAAGATGTTGGTCTTCCTGGTCTGGCCATTCAATGGAGTGTGATTGGCGATGTCGGCATTGCCTTCGAGTCAATGGGAGGCAATGACATAGTCATACGAGGTACTTCACCCCAAAGAATTGTATCATGCTTGCAAACTTTGGATGTTTTATTACGACAACCATATCCTGTTATATGCAGCTTCGTACTAGCCAAGAAAATAGAAACTCGAAGTTCGAGAACTCAATCTCGAGTTGATATTAGAGATGCAGTGGGTGATATTTTGGGAATCAAGAATATTTCTGCAGTTTCGCACAATACAACTCTAGCCGATATGGGTAAGACAATTTTTCTTGATGAATATGTATAGACTGATAATCAAGCAAGCTTCTCGAGATGAAAGGATAACAAATTTTATAGAATTTGTGGTTATTTTGCACTTATCATGCTATCCATATTTTTACGTATTTCGACCTAAGGAAACCGAATTCCACAATTCAAATGGGTGACAACCTTTATATATTGATCTGATTTAGAAAAAAAAGTGTGAGAATCTACCTACTCCCTTCAGCCCGTTTTGGGTAAATATGGCCAATTGGACTTCCATTCCTCACACAAGGTACTTCATACCTACATCATAGTTCAATTGACAAAAACATCATTTATACTTATATCTTCATCCAATGTGCTCAGTACATTAGTTACTTTCGACTACTATACTACTCAGTAGCATAATCGGTTATATTATCAGAGTCTGCCATGTCCACTGTATATATACCAGCTTAGGAATTGAAAAACGAGTTCTTCTCAACTTCTTCTTTTCGAATGTTGTTTGTTATATTTTATCGATTTGGTTGTGGTGGATGTCGCAATGAAGGTATCCATTCTGCTCCCGCACTAGGATGATGTGAATGTTTTTTAATGAAGGTGAAGGGGGGTAACTGTGGCAAAAAAAATTGTTACTCAACTTTACTTATTCTAAGTTATTGAATTTATCAATCGATTTCGTTTTAATACCGAACACGTATCCATCAGTTATGTCAAAAATGATCCAAACATTGTTTAATTCATATTGGAATTCGATCGTTATGAATTGAATTTTTTCTTCAATCCCATGTTGGTGCCACAGTTACCCCACAAATTGGGACAAGTGTGTTTTCGAAAGGTAGAAATGTGGCATACACAATATTCTCAGTGTTGAACTTATTGTAGCTTATCGGGGTCAGTGTGGAGAACAAAAATATTCATTTTATGATTTTCTGTGCATGAACAGAAAAAAAATATTTTCATATAATATCGAAATACATATAATGTGAATATATATATATATATATATATATATATGTCCACAGATGAGAAGAATAATTTATTCCTAAAATATAAAAAACAGTTAATCCAGACTAAATGCGATGAGTAGTTGTATTACCCACTCTAGGTTATCAAATCTTGAAAAATCGAATTCGAAGAAATGCTTTCCTCTTTTGATGGTACAAGGACGAGGTGAAATCCTTTCAATTTGCTTCAAATCAATGAAAGATATTTCATTTTCTGGTGGATATATGAAATCGTATGACATTCCCACTCTTTCCAAGAATTTAACTTTGATTTCTTCATTACTTGAGTGATCAACAATTGCTACGAAATGTTTTCTGTTTTTGTCTTGCCTGAGAATCGTTCAATTATATGATTCCCAACATCTGGATGAAATTCATTACCTTGAGCATTTCCATAAATTTCATAGTTCTCTTCTTCCTCTTGTCTTTTTAGTTCCCCGACATCACACGACGAATTGTCAGACTCTTTATAATGTATTTCTATGTCATTCTCTCCAGATAAATCAGATATCAACGGAGATTTCTGTTTCAGTTGTTTTTGTGTTTGTTGTTCAGTTTTTTCTTGTTTTTGTATTCTCTTTCGTTCTGAGTGTTTCCTCCTTTTGCTTTATGACCTTTCCTATATAATCTTCTTCTGTTATTATTTCAGCTATCAACCTGTTTTCGTTTGTGTTTTTGTTCTGACTTCTGTGTTCTCACAGTTTTTGATAGAAGTTCTTCGAAAGTTAGTGTTGCAGAAGTACTGGGCTCATTATTAGTGGAATCTTAAAAATCAAGAAAATTGCACAGAGATCAATTTGATGAATATATAAATCATACCTTTACTTGCTTCTTCAGTTTGGGAAGTTGTATTTTCCTCATTCTGAACACCATCATCTGATTTTTCTTGATTCACAATATTCTGTTTCTCATATCGTGCAAGTTTCTCTTTATCAAAAATTGTTTTGGGAATAACAGATCTGTCACAAGGATAAAGACCAGTTCTTTGGAATATATTTATGATGACAGTATCTTTCATAGAATACCATACTTCTCCAAGAATATTGGCAAATACAGATCTAGAAATCTTTCCATCAATGTTTCTTCTTTGCCAATCAGTCAAATGTAGATTCCAAGTAGATTTCACCCCTTTGGATACATCAAGTGGTTGTAAAAGTGCTGAGGTGTGAGGAAAAAGTTTCAGAATTGATATATTTTTTCACATGGCCAACTCAATTAGATACATGCGATAAATCTCCATCATATATGAAGATAGCCGGGCGGTCTTAACAATGTGCTGAAAAAACTTGTTCGAACCATTCGAAAAATACCTGTTCCGTCATCCATCCGTTATTACCCGTGTGCAGGACTAAGGGAGGCATTTTTGCTCTAGCCGTATCTACAAAAGCTAGTAAAGTGGTCATGTCGCGACCCGACCCCGCACTTTGCCTTTGTGCCACCTCTCCAGCAACAACTCTGATTCCTTTTGGATCATGAATAATTCCAGTTTCATCTCCGTTCCAGATGCAATAGGGCTTGGTCATCACACACATGATTTTCGATTTGAATACTTTCCAGCTCATCAAAAAAGTCATGGATTATGAATGTATCTTGATGTTGCTTAGGGCTTTTAACAATTCAGCTTTCTTCAATGACAGCCTGTGCTGTTTGGAGAAACGTTTGATATTTTTTGCTAACTTGATCTCAACGTCTATTGGAAAAACTCGTATCTGTTTGTCCAACCTCTGGCTCGAAGCTGGATAGTTGAACGTGGTACAAGAAACAATTCTACAGCCCTAGAACATGTCATTTAGCCATTTTTCACTACATCACTAATGCATTGCACCATTCAAATTTTCTCAAGAATATTTTTGGCCCACGCCAATTGCGGACCATACTTTTTCTCATCAAAATAATACACCACTTTCACTCAGCTAACCTATATTGTCAAAAAAGCCATGCCACATTTGCCCCTAGCCCCATCTATTTAATTTACTGTGGTTATTGTGGATATTCATTGACACCTCTCGCTGATAGATGGATATATTGTAAATTGCATGTCTCCGTGCGGGATTTGACATCGGTAAAGACTGCTTCTACTTTTTGAATTACTAAAATATGTATATACTTCGATGGTTTCCATTCACACCCGAATAGGGAGTTAGTAAATGATATAACTACACCGTGAACTAGGAATATTCCACAAATTCGAACTTTTTATAGAAATATAGACTGTTGCCACAATAACCTCAAATCACACTTACCTCACACCACCCTTTAATTCACAATTAGAACTATTCTAGTCACCATCTGTATACAAAATTCATTTTCAAGTATATAATAAAATAGAATTTGATAGTGTTTGATTGCAAAAAGTCTCTCACAAGATATATATAAAAAAGTGAAAACAGTATCTACAGCTTTCAGTCATGTAAACACGAAAATATCTTACTGAAGTTTTCACTTGTTTGCTTCCACTGCATGAGATGGTCACATGTATGAACCAGCAAAATTATGCTCATTCTAAACAATATATAATTATAAAGTATGTGGTACATATGAAGAGAATGAAGGAAATATTGACTTTCCAATCTAATGAAATATGGATTACAAATCAAAATTCACAATAATTCAAACTAATAATAAAACTAGACATTTCATAATAAGAATTCAAAACTCATTACGCTCGTTGCAGACACTACGGATTCGGAAGTAAGGAAAATATCCGAAAGACTTTTGTCCGTAACATTTTTGCTTTGCGTTCTCTTATCAAAGGTCCAGTTTGTTTTCCTGCGATTGTGCTGAATGGATCGCAATCGCAAAATTATTAAAATGTGGCTATCACACCGCGGTCGACAGAAACGTATACATACTTGAGTTCACTGGGTTCATCCAATAAATGAAATGAGGTGCGAGGTTGATGCATTCTATACCCTGTTTGGAGAGTTACGGAAAGATGATACCAAATTTTTCAACTTTTTCCGCATGTCTATATTCTCTTTCGACGAACTACACGAACGCTATTCAGAGACAGAATACAAAAATGAGAAACTGCATACTTACTTTCACGGTCGGTGCTCAACGGAAATATCATCTATTATGCCACCACGCGCAATTCCTAGTAGACAAACCAGACGAGCTCAGGCTGGTCACCCCTACACTGTCAAGCTCGAGACCTGTCGAATATCGCTTTACCAAGCATCGTTCATCAATAGAACGGCAAAGTTGTGGAATTCTTTGCCTAGTGAAGTCTTTCCTGATGCTAAAAACCTCCAAACTTTCAAGAAAAATTCCAACATCTTCCTTCCCTCCCAAAATTCCACCGCTGGCTAACACGATGTTTCCCGAACATTATAGGTTTTCCTTTCGTGTTGTCCACAGATAAAAAAAAACAGTCAGAATGTTAGCTGTTACGTTGAGGTGAGTATTGAAGATTTGTAATGTGATATTAGTATTATTGGACTGAGGATTAAGAGTATGCAATCATGCCCTCACTAGGGTAGTTGGATTTCAGTTGCAATGAACCTTGACACGTAATAAATGAATTGCTCATTCTTTCTTTCTTACTTTCTGTTAGAGAAACTATAAACATATTCAAAAAGCATCAGAATCTATGATATGGTTTGATGAGGACTCTGGAGACATACTGTCTTCTGGAGTGTCTGATACCATATGTTCAAAGTGTGGGGGGCATCTAGAGAGCAGATGTTGCCGGCTGCGGCTGTTGCGTAGAAGTAGGATATGTGCATGCTTGTTGTCTTGTGTTGGATAATGTCGATAAGCATAGAGAGGTGTAACCGAGGGTGTCTGAAGTGTGAAATGAGAGGATTGCAGTGCAACTGGAGGGGGGTTGTAGTGCAACTAGAGGGTGTTGCGAGAGAAATGTAGATGGTTTTGGTTTTCTACTTTTTGTTTCATCAATATCAGCTAATAATTGCAACACGCCCATTTGAAACTGTAGGAATTTACTTGCATCAAATTATTCTGAATGAGGCATCATACTCTCAATGAACGCAATGTGCTGATTAGGCTTTATAGGTTCTAACGCCTTCAAATTCTTTAACTCCACTTCATCTGGTTCTCGTTGATTTCGTGTCTCCGAACTTGTTGGATGTTTTATCGATTCTTTTGTCAGCAATGTTATTATTTTAGCAGGAGCTTTAGAGTTGTCCTGACTTTCTGATAACTCCTGGCGATCGATATTTTCCGAAGTATCAACGCTGGTATTCGTCTCTCTTGGTTCATAAAGTTCCTATCAAAACTGTAACTGGTCGTTGAATATATACTATTTTCTTTCAAGTTGCCCTGCTCCACTTATTTCATTTTCCTTTATCCTTTTTTCGGGATTTTGAAAATGCGTCTCGCGAATTTGTCCACCTGCGTAGTACTTCCTTGCCTACAAGAACAGAAAAAAAACGATAGTAATGTAATGTGTAACTTCCTGCATGATTTTTTTTTGGAAAATGTTACCCGAACTGCATCAACACCACGAGGCAGACAATGCATACTTGAGAAACGATTCGACTTGGTTACTTCACAAATGCATAACTTTCGTGTTATAAATACTCAATGTGTATTTTATTTCATTAATTTTCGAAAAGATGCTCTATAGTTGTGAAAAGTTCAGTAATGTATATGTCGTGGCCATATCGAAGATTTGCTCACTTCATGAAATGCTCGAGAATTTCATGAAATGGTAGCTTTTCATGATGTGAGCAACTTAATCTGACCAGATCATCAAATCGTCAACGTTTCAGGATTTTGTCATCCACGTTTGGTCGGATCGTATAAATAGCGTGTCCATAAAATATTCAATGAAAATCCACAATATGTTAAGAACTTGTTCATTGTCATTTATGTCCAACTGCGGCATTACATTCGGATGAACTAGGAACATCAGTGAACATTTTGAAAATCTCAAAATACAACATACCTAACCAAAAATGTTTGAATAAAACTTAAAAATGAAATCATGAAGTTTGACAAAAATAATCAGTTCATTTCAACTGATACACATCTATTCATAGAAAAGAAACAGATATTCAGGAATGAGTTTTTTTTTATCTGTGGACACCACGAAAGGGAAACCTATGATGTTCGAGGAACATCGTGTTAGCCAGCGGTGGAATTTTGGGAAAGAAGGAAGGTGTTGGAATTTTTTTTGAATGTTTGGAGGTTGTAAGCATCAGGAAAGACTTCACTAGGCAAAGAATTCCACAACTTTGCCGTTCTATTGATGAATGATGCTTGGTAAAGCGATGTTCGACAGGTCTCGAGCCTGACAGTGTAGGGGTGACCAGCTTGAGCTCGTCTGGTTTGTCTACTAGGAATCGCGCGTGGTGGCATAATAGATGATATTTCCGTTGAGCACCGCCCGTGAAAGTACCTATAAAAGAGGCAAAGATCGCCGACCTTTCTACGATGATCTAGAGAGGTCAATGATTTGGTGAGTGTTGTGTCATCGACTAGGCGAATAGCTCTCTTCTGAATTGAATCTAAGAGCTTAAGCGTATGTTTGGGGGCTGAGCTCCAAACATGTGAACAGTACTCCAGGACAGGTCGAATTTGTGCTTTGTAGATCATAAGCAGTTGCTGGGATGTGAAGTATCTCTTCGCACGGAAAAGAAAACCGAGTTTTTGTGAAGCAGTTTTCGCAATGGTAGATACTTTTGTATATAGTTACGAAGAGTAATATAAAATTCACATGGAATGCACAAAAAATGAAATAAACTTGAAAACTCAGTCTTCAGTCATTTCAGTCATTTGTTGGCGCATGACAAACTTTGATGACACTTTAAAGTACAAAGTGTTTTGTTCTTGAAATATACGCATCTCTTTGTATGACACTGATTTTTTACTGGCTTGCAAAAACATTTTTTGAAGCCTTGACTTGACCTCCATATAAAGATTGAAAATTTACAGCTTCCCTCAATGATATTGGCGATTCCGATATAACTTCGCAATAATCTTTAGACTACACCTGTAGGTCTTGCCGAGAAAACCAATTCTCAATTGTCTCGGAACTAGTTCCAAGTTCATATACTCCGTTTCTGAAATCAAATACCTTTCCAGCAATATTTTTGGTGTCAAGAGGTTCACGGTAAATTTTCGGTGTATTCAAAAACACGGAATTTCCAATTTCTAACAAAGGTAGTATCATGGCGGCGTTATCAACCATTTTCTCTGCAGCACGTTCAACACCTCTGTGAGCTTGACCTCTTTCATTAACAATCAACTATTCCTTTTGACAAAGAAAACATAGAGTTTGAGATCCATAATCTTCTTCTCCACAAGCAACGCCACAAATAGCAATCACAGGTTTGGAACACAAACTACACAAATGAGCTTCTGATGTCTCCTACAGACAAGACATACTGGACCTTCATCATATCTCTATTACTTCAATTTCAGACAATTACTTATCAGCAACTGATTCATTCACTATCACGTCATTTGATTCTCACGGCATAACATTGACTATCTCTTTGCTCTCTGTTGTAGAATAATTCTGATTGGTTTGGTTGAATTCTTCCTCTGTCCTGATTGATGTGATGATACTTTCAGGAATATTACCTGTCAATATAGTTTCAGGCTCTGAACCAAACAATGCACGGTTAGGGGATCTGCCAATTATACGGTGGTAAGAATAATTTTTATAGAATTGAACAAAGAAACAACCAATGGACCATTTAGTAAACTTATTGTCCTGTATCCAACAACGCAACATATTTTCTACACCTGGATTTGATCTCTCCACGCTACCTTGTGTTTTAGGACGTCGAGGACTACCGTGAATAATTTTGCATTCGGGCCATATCGACACCAATTCTTCTATAACATGTGCGGTAAACTCTCT
Source organism: Gastrophysa polygoni (assembly GCA_963576655.1). NCBI lineage: Eukaryota > Metazoa > Arthropoda > Insecta > Coleoptera > Chrysomelidae > Gastrophysa > Gastrophysa polygoni. The sequence goes on from OY755092.1 coordinate 3,182,410, forward strand.
GCCATTATCACATGTAATATAAACGGGGTGCCAAATTCCAAGAATATTTTTGAATGTTCCATGGCTATTTCTGCAGCTCTTTTCGATTTCAGTGGTCTAAGGTGTGAAAATTTTGTCGCATGATCTTGGTAATTCATTAGCCATTTGAATTCTTTATCCGGGGTAGACTGTAAATCTATCAAATCCACCTGCCTCGTGTGTTAAAATCTTTAGAAAACATCGGCTGAGTTATTATACCTTTTTTAGCACTACACGTTTCTTCTCCCAAACAGGGCACTGTTCAACAAATAGCTCGATGAGTTTCTTTGGAATATACAGCCTATTTTTAATGTATTGAATCATTTTCAGTCGTCCACCATGTCCAACAGTCTTATGAACTTCCTTTAATATTTCAGAATACTTCTCCATTGGAAGTATAGAAATAGTAGGATCGTCAACGCATTTTTTCATTGAATATAAGATATTCCTCATCCGCAGTCCATAATATCATATTTTTACAGCCAGTAATAGTCCATTGACTCCTTTTGCGTAGTCACCCTACTCTCCTTGATTCGTTTCATAACCTCAAGAAGAAAAAAACATTATCTTCACTATCACAAGCATATAAATATATCAATTAAATAGAAACACAATACGTTAGCTAGCATGGAGTATTTTAATGAAATGAGTGAATAATGATGTGTTATCATTCTCATTCCATTTGATACTGAATTATTCACTTTTTCACTACGGTAAACAATATTTTTGAAAGCGACTGCCATCTTCACACGTAAACAAAGCGCTTGCAGCGCCTCTGTCGGAATTAATGCAACTATTTTACGATATGATCAAATAATCTTAACCATTTCATGAAATAGCCGCGCGTTTGATTGCCCATATCGAGAAAGAATTTCTTATCATTGATCTGACCAAACCACATCATGATGTGGCTAATAGACTGTGGAACATTTCATGAAATGCGACCATTTCATGAAATTCTCGAGCATTTCGTGAATTGAGCAAATTTTCGATATGGCCACGACGTATACAAAACAATGGTTTGATTAACTCGATTCATTATCAGATAACTTACAAGTGGGTGCACTTGCACAGATCTGCACTATTCGTACAGAATGGGTATTAGTTCATCCGAATAATAGTGAAAGAAGTATGCATAGCAATCTGGTCCATCATGTATCGTGAATGTTCACCTACGCCTTCAACAGAACAATCTATTGCTTCCCATTTTGAACAAACTACAAATTTTCCACACTGTTCAGGAGCAGTCGACAGAAAACACATTCTACTCATCTGCCCAATTAACAGTGGTTCAATGTTCCTTGATTAAAAAGAATATTACTCAGTGGTATTTATGGTAGTCGCAGACTCTCAATATCGCTGTATGCGTCGATATTGGAAGCTGTGGCAAAGAGTGCGATTCCACAATTCCTGAACAATCAAATTTATGGAGAGCTGTAGAAAACAATGCAATACAAATACCAGAAGAGAAGTGCCTCCCAGGAACTTTCAGTTCAAATATGCCATTATTTTTTATTGGAGACGAAACGTTTGGGCTACATAAACACTCTCTTCGGCAATATGGTGGAACACACCTGCCGGTGGAAAAAAGAATATTCAATTATAGAGTGCGCAGAGCTCGTAGATATGTTAAGTGGAGAATATTTCATCGGCCCATTGATCTTCAACCTGATAACGTAGTGATTATTGTTGAAGCTTGAGTTGTTTTACATAACTTCATAAGAGGGAGAGATGGACCTAAAATTGAAGACATTACAACGATTACAGGGCTCGAAGATTCACCAGATCAGTGCACAGCACGATGAGCACTAGCAGCAAATAATATCAAAAAAAATTTAACGACATATTTTGTATCAGTTGGAGCTGTACCCTGGCAACAAAAAAGGATTTAAGAAAAATACAAGAGCTGTTACCAATTGGTATTCAATAAAATAAATGAATAAATTGAATTTCGAAATCTCTCATTTCAGTAGGAGAACTGGTGATTTTTTTTTGTGTAGATATAACAGACAAGGTGCATTTAGCTACTTAACTAGTTCTAGCAAACTGAAATCTTTTCCCACAACTATGTTATGATATTGAAAAATTTCAATAAAATCACAAAAGCTGTTCAATGTTATTTCTTCACCTATCATTTCATGAAATATCTTGAATGAAATGAAAGATCGAATGTATCTACTGATGCAGGGTGATTGAATGGAACCGTTCATTAGACGTTCCTGGTGAACCGGCCAATGGACCGTTTTGGAACTTTATATGGTCGCATAAACTAACTCGTTTTATCTTTCTGAGATGATTTCAATGAAGCAATGTTGCCGCTTCTACCGAAGAGTAGTAGCAACTTTGATATCTCAAATGGAACACCCTGCATTTGAAATTATTTTCAGTTTCTCCAAAAATTTTCTTGCAACTTATCTTGATGATACCCTTCACCTATCTGAAAGCGTTTTTGAGTAACTAATTATTTTGTATTTCTTTTTCTTAGAAAACATGACTCCAAAAAAGTCGATATTTTTCAGCTGCGACTTACGGAGACCATGAAATTTGTAGTGAGAGCAGTGTTAATTTCATACAGGGTAATACAAAAATTCACTTGATTTATACATTTGGAAAAGTGATTGAAATGCGATCCTCTTTCAAACTTCGAAATTGGCCTCAAGATTCTGTACCGATACAGCCCCATCCAAACATTGGATGATATCCGTCTTTGCGTTCGCACTTTTTTTTTTATTTGTGGACAACACGAAAGGAAAACCTATAATGTTCGAGGAACATCGTGTTAGCCAGCGGTGGAATTTTGGGAGAGAAGGAAGGTGATGGAATTTTTCTTGAAAGTTTGCAGGTTGTAAGCATCAGGAAAGACTTCGCTAGGCAAAGATTTAACTTTGCCGTTCTATTGATGAATGATGCTTGGTATAGCGATGTTCGACAGGTCTCGAGCCTGACAGTGTAGGGATGACCAGCCTGAGCACGTCTGGTTTGTCTACTAGGAATCGCACATGGTGGCGTAATAGATGATATTTCCGTTGAGTACTGACCGTGAAACTATCTATAAAAAGGCAGAGATCGCCGACCTTTCTACGATGATCTAGAGAGGTCAATGATTTTAGGCGAATAGCTCTTTTCTGAATTGAATCTAAGAGCTTTAGCGTATGTTTGGGGACTGAGCTCCAAACATGTGAACAGTACTCCAGGACAGGTCGAATTTGTGTTTTGTAGATCATAAGCAGTTGCTGGGATGTGAAGTATCTCTTCGCACGGAAAAGAAAACCAAGTTTTTGTGAAGCAGTTTTCGCAATGGACATCGTCTCATGAGAAAGCACTGTTGGTGGTGACACCCAGCATGGATATTGGTGATCATATGTAATAGAATCCGACGTAGTCGATCAAGGGTTCTATAAATATCCAACCTGTCAGACTCCTCCAGACTACCCTTTGACAGACTCGGATTGTTATTTTTGTGGGTAACGCTGCCACCAGACTAAGAAGTATATTTATACTCCGCACTCAGCCACACGGAGTTTGTGTGGGGTAAGAGACCCCCTGGAACCAGCTCAACAACTCCAACCGCAGACTACTGGTTCAGATGAGACCACCAGGCTTCGGGATGATCATAGGTTCGGCCATCGGCTTACACAATTGCGTGGTCTTATATTTAGAGGGGTTGGGCAGACGGAGCCAATGATAATACCAAAATTTACTTAACTTTTCTATTCAAAATAAAGAAATATACGATAAAAGAACTGGATGAAACAGGCAAACACATAAACAATAGACCAAAAACCAGGACAAGAAATTGGAATGGCTATAGCACTGCTAGCGCCATCTAGCCAACCAACGTTATTCTGCCACTAAATCCCGAGAGAACTCCTACCAAAACCGTACTTTCGTCACCACGAGATGTCTCTCGTCGGCCAATTTACTGTCGTTTCTGTCCTCCAATTTTAAACTTGTTAAATCGGTTACAATGTAACAATTTCGATTTCACTCTCGTTCCCATCGAGTTTATCTGCCCTAGACGCTGACTTCATCAATAATTCCGATAAAACAATACCCTCTGCTTCGTGATCAAGATTAACAATAGCTGGATTCATAATAAATTTTTATATTGAAATACTGAGAAATATTCACATGAAAACGATCTGATATATATGAAATTATACTTGGGCCTAATTTCTGTCTTCTATCCCTTTGCTATCCTTTAGATTATATATATATATATAGGAAAAAAAAATGATAAAAACCTTATTCTAAGTACATAACACCTACAGGGTGTTACAATACTTCCCCCTTTGAAAAAGTTTTGGCTTAGTAGCCATAACTTTTCTTAATATTCCATACTCACTAACAATTCGAAGCAACGCCACTGAAGGTACTTTAGCTCGACTCAGTCAACACCAGACTAGCAATATTTTTGACCACATTCGGTGGAGTTGCTCAGCGAGTAATGTTTGAGGCTCCCTAGCTCAAAATTTCCTATATCTAAGACATTACAATATATGATTCCCCTTGAATCAAAAAAAAAAAAAAAAACAGAAATGTTTTAACCTTAACCACTTTCGAACCCAAGAGACCATATCCACTCCCGTGCTGCTACGATATCACTTCGCCGCATAGACTTCCTTGTTTACCCCTACATGCTCTAGCTACTCTTGCCAGTCAGCAGGGCACTATTTCAGGCTCACGCAGGACAATAGGTGTCTATGTAAGTAATCAATCTTTTTGCTCAGTCCAAACTTTTTATTTCTACCGCACTAAGTGTCATTTATTGTCTAAAGAGTCATTTCACTTGCACTATGGTTTCATCGATCAAGTTTATTTTCCAGTTCCACTATCAGACCAGTGTGTCTGAGAGGTCTGGGGTAGGCCAGGATAAGGTGCTGGTTGGAGGATGATGTTTTGTTGAGGTATCGTGCCAGTTTCAATATTCATTGGGGACCTGTTAACTGGAGGTTGTTCAGGTTGATTCCGTTGTATTACCCACCAGGTTAGGGTATTCCACAAGCTCGCCAACAGAGTAATACCGCATCCAATGGTCTGATACAAGTGTATTCCATTCAGGATTACACCCACAGAGTATTTAACAACTCTAAATATATAATAGAACCCAATCAATCCACTCATGAAGATTCCTATATCAGAGAACCATCCCCATAATTGTTTCATGGTGGTTTCAGCCAACTGTTTAATTTCTCGAGCGTTGAACAAGTTGAGCGTCGTCAATCCTTGTCCTTCAGCTTCAAGGCCCGCTACTCTCCTTGCAATAATATTCTCCACTGCCTTTCGTTCATTCCCAAACGTCAAGATCTTCTGAACCTTGGCAATCTCCTCTTGGGTATACAATCCTTGGGTACCCAAAGGTTGTATTGGGCCGAACTCCAACTGATGTTCTAGATCCACAGCTAATTCTCGTGGTGGTCGCTTAATAGTAGGAAACGGTGACAGTCCCATCCATTCGTCATCTAAATAGTAGAGAGGGGGCGTCAGACTATTACAGTCAATCTCCTCCGCATAATCTTGTATGATTCTGGTTATAGGTGATACAAATTTTGACTGATTATTTACTTCCACAGGTAACTCGTGAAAGCAGCGATCGGTCCGTCTTATCGTTACCATCTTAGGAACACATCTCATTATGTACAATACCTCTCCTAATACTCGTCCTACGTGTCCCCCTTCTTCCTGCAGGATCTGACTGATTGCGTGCGGCATTAGGGGAGCCATCAGGAGTCGATTCTTTGATATTTCACGTCGTAGTTGACATCGTCTATGAATTGTGTCGATATACAATTTATCCAGGCCTCTCTTATACGACTGTTCCACGTACAGAAATTTACTATTCACGTAAGCCATTAGGTCTGTATTTTCTGGAAGTATATTCATTGACGGCATAATATCCCCTCCATTTCTAGTGCCGGCTACAATGATTCTAGGATGTTCGGTCTGCCATACCTCAATATTGCATAGCATCATCCGCTTTGTATACGTGAGTGCGAATATTTTTGTGCCGCCCTCGACCACTAAATATCTCTCATCCGTCACTCGATTATACACCAGTTCTGCATTTCCCTCGAATAAAAGGCTCATATGACTATCGCAAGTTGTAGGGAAATCACTGTCCCATACGCTTTCTCCTAGCATTGTATCAAAACAATAGCTTTTCATGAAGGGACAAGTTACTCCTCCCACCAAACTAATTTCGTTTTCGTTGAGATTTACTTTCCATACATAGTCCCTTGCCTGTATTCTCACGTTGGCCATGATGACGACATCCTTCCAGGTTCGTCCATTTTCGTGGTATACTGCTCCGTCGCATGATCCGGTGGTATCTACCGACCCTAATATCGTCAAGGAAGCGGTAGTCGAACCGTTCATGACTATCTGCCCAATATCCTGTTGGAAGAGTTTCATTGCCTGATAACGATGAAGTGATCTGCAATCTTCTATTCCCAGTCTATGTACATAACTAGAAATTCCTCCTTCCACCATGGACGAATGACTATGCATCCCGCAGTGATACATGATACGGGTGATCTCCACGAGGCAGGTCCATACATGTTGATGCCGGATCTCGTTACGTTGCACTACCTTCACGGATACAGACGTACTCGAATACGCGAGTTCCGGCTCAGGACACTTTCTTACGTCTCTCAGAGAAATTGTTGTAATGTTCACTTTCTCGTCACTGCAGTCATACGCGATTGTCCCATTCACTGAAACGAAATAGTGCATGACCAACAAGGTAGCTAACACGGGGATATTCATCATCAAGTCTCGTTTTTCTATTTTGCCTGGCCGTACTGGAGCTCGTCTGCGCTGGCACTTCCTACATAATATATTGCATTAATAATACAAACATTAGTTCTACAATTGAAGTACAATGACAAACAATACATTATTTATCCTCTATCTGCCTGGGCCTCGGGCAGTTATAAAAAAAACATTAAAAAAAACTTGTTTTTTCTGTCTCGAAAAGTGTTAACCCCGTGCTTTTCAAGTTACGGCGCTCATTTGAATAATCCACTCTCATCAATTCATCATTCATTCTATCCATTTACTTTCATCCGTCCTTATCAATTATCTATTTTCACCCACATTACCCTACATTAACTTTTCCTATAGACGCTAATAAACATCAACATAACTCTCATACACCTGATCTCTTCCAATTACTTATGTACAAATATCTATCCTCATTATAAATTCAGCCGATTTGGAGGTTTTCGGACACGACTTGATCTCCTCAAAGGTTGAGGTTCCTCCATAATTTCTTCCTCCTCGCTTTGTTCCTCTTCCTCGTCCTCGCTTTCATCATCCTCTTCCGAATACTTTTGTAAATCTATCCATTGGGGAGGAATCAGAACTCGTGTATTTCCCTGTATAGTTGTACCTTGTTCCTTCGCCTCGATCTGTGTAATATTCTCGATGTCCTCTGATTCGCTACTAACACTGCTCTCTATCGATTTTGGCTCGAATGTTGAATACGACTTCAACCGGTTGACATGTACTACCTGTTCATCCTTGCCCCCGATTCGTTTCACTCTATATGTCACTGGTCCTATTATTTCAAGTATTTCATATGGGCCAACCCAAGGTTTCACGAGCTTTTTAGATATTCCAGACTTCACATGCATGCTCAAAAGATATACTCGATCTCCAAGATCATATGTTCTTTCCTTGGTTTTCTTATTGAACTGCTTCGCTCGCGTCTCTTTAGCTTTCTCAGCCGTTTTAAGTGCACGCGAGTACACCTTTTTCAGTCTGACTGCTAATTCGGAAGCGTAGTTTTCTGCACAATCGTATTTGATTCGCTGAGGTCGAATGAAGTCCTCTACTGGCAAGATTTGCTCACGCCCGTGCAATAAGAAAAATGGGGTATATCCTGTCGAAATATGAACATTTCCACGATAAGCCATCAATACTAGTGGAATCCATGCATCCCAGTCCCGCTGGTTATCTGCTATATAGTGAGACAACATGTCCTTGAGAACCCGATGCATTCTTTCTATTTGCCCATTCGATGTCGGGGCATAACTCGACGTCTGTATCTTCTGAATGCCCAATATTCCACATACATCTTTGAATAAACCGGACATAAAATTTGCTCCTCTATCTGTTAGAAGCATTCGAGGTGCTCCATGTCGGCACACAATATATTCGACAAAGGCTCGCGCAATCGTCTCTGCTTTTTGATCTGGCAGAGGGATAGCTTCTACATACTTGGTAAAGTAATCTTGAAAAGTCAAAAGGTAACGGTTTCCAGTCCAAGAGGTTACCAACGGACCCACTATATCCATGGAGGTCAGTTCCCATGGTTCATATGCGGTCGTAAATTTTTGAAGAGGTACCTTTTTCTGATGTGGCGAAGTTTTTCGTTTATTGCAGGATTCACAAGCTGCTACGTATCTTCCAATTTCCGTTCTCATATTAGGCCAGAAAAATCTCTTCTTAATACTCCACAATGTTTTCTGTTGCCCCTGGTGTCCTGCCATTGGTGAATCATGAAAATCCTTGAGTACCTTTTTCACCATTCCTCTAGGTACTATTAGTTTTTCAACACCGTCCACGTCAATTTTGTAGAGTATTCCATCTTTATCCAAATAGTATCCTTCATTCTCCTTATCTTCTTCTTTCAGTTGAGCCAATATTCCTTGGCAGAATACATCGCAACGTTGAGCCTCTCCTAACATTTCTCGATCCCAGAGTGGTTCTATCAGTATACTTTCCTCCACTAGCCAAATAGGTCTCTCTATGATACATTTTCCATCGTATACCCTTATATCGATATCCGATCCATAGAAAAGGAATTGGATCATTTCTGCCACTTTTTCCCAAATAAGTCCATCCAATCCACATCCCAGCTTTGGTATGGCTAAACATTTGTCTTGATTCCTTTCACAATTAGTCCTGAGTTCTTTCAGACAATCCCATACAGTATGGTAGGTCGGTTTCTCGTAATAGGCGCTCTTTGTAACCAAGTAATATATGTTTCTTTCCGGAAGTGATAACACTGCTACTTCCCCTATGGTTTTTCCTTGTTTCAGCAAGAAATCTACAGACCCATATCTTTCCTTGAAAGTCTTGGCAATTCCAGCTCCCATTACTAAATCTTTCGACACACAGTGTGCTAACGCCCAATTTTCAGGTACATTAAACAAGTCTCCTTTCTTATAAGTCAATTTTTCCATCCTTGGAACCTGATGATGATTCTTATACTCCTCAAACTCTCCATATTTCAAATCCACGAAGTTTTCCTCTCCGTTATACATTCGACTGAGGGCATCAGCATTTCCATGGAGTTTGCCCTGACGGTGAATAATTTCGAAATCATACTCAGCTAATGCAAGAGCCCATCTAGTCAATCTTGAACTCGGATCTTTCAACGTCAACAACCACTTCAGAGGCCGGTGATCAGTTATGACTGTAAACTTCTTGCCATACACATAACAGCGGAAAGTTTGTATTCCATACATAACTCCAAGCAACTCCTTTTCTGTTGTGGTGTAGTTCAATTCTGCCTTTTTCAATTTTCTACTGGCGTAGGCTATCGGTCGTTCGTATCCATCACGCAATTGGCTGAGTACCGCTCCTACTCCAAGTCCTGAGGCATCGGTTGCCAAAATGAAAGTCTGTTCAAAATCTGGGAAAATCAACACTGAATCTGATTTAAGGGCATCTTTCAATTTTTGGATGGCTTCGAGCACTTCTTCTGTTATTTCAAATTTGACATTTTTTTTCGTCAAATTAACCAAAGGGGCTGATAATTCCGAAATATTAGGAATGAATCTTCGATACCAATTAACTATTCCTAAAAAGGACCTGACTCCTTTGATGTTCTTGGGTAGAGGGAAATTGTTAATCGTTTCTATGGTATCGGGATCCGGTAAGATTCCTTCCTGGGAAATGATATGACCCAAATATTTTACCTTGTTCAACATAAAATTGCATTTCTTTGGCTTCAATTTCACATTTGCCTCACTTAATCTTTCAAATACTTTCTCTAATTTCTCAATGTGGTCTTTTCCACCTTCTGAATTGAAAATGATGATATCATCTAAATAAACCATACATAATTCTGGTGTTAACCCGGTCAATGTCATATTCATGAATCGCTGAAAAGTCGAAGGTGCATTCACGAATCCGAAAAACATTTTGGTATACTCATAATGACCTTGAAAAGTGCTGAATCCTGTCAATGGTATCGATTGTTCTTCCATATCAATTTGGTGATAAGCTTCGGCCACATCTATTACGGAAAATAACATATTATTCCCCGCCTTGTATCCTTGAATCAAATCTGATATGTTAGGTAACGGATAGTACTCCTTTTTTGTTATGCTGTTGAGTCCTCTATAGTCGATACACATCCTCACTTTTTCTTCTCCATCTGGAAGTCGTTTGGTCACCAGTACCACAGGTGCGGACCACGGACTACATGATGGTCTTATAACTTTCATATCTAATAATCGTCCTATTTCTTTCTCAAGTACTTCTCTCTGACGATAAGGTATCCTATATGGTGCCTTACAAATGGGCTGTGCACCTGGTATTAAAGTCAAACCGTGTTTTACCTTTGTCGTGCTGGTCAATTCTTCATCCTCATCCCGAAAAAGATGTCCATACTTCCTAAGAGACTTATAAAGTTCTTCCTTGAGCTCTTCTTCCAAATGCTGTAAGTCAAATCCATCTTCAATCCACTCATCATTCGAAAAATCAAATTTACAAATATCATTATCGAGAACATTCACCGAAGTTATTTCTTCCCCCAACATAGCCTTACACAATCTCTGTCCTTTTCTTAGTTTAATTTCCTTCCAAGATAAATTCATTATCTTCACTGGGATCTCTTTTTCGTTTCTCACGACTGTACGAGCTACGTGTGCTTGCGGGTTTCCTATCTCGTAAGGCTCGCATACCAGTACGTGTCCTTTTATATTTACCTTCAAGCTCCCACGAACGTTTGCTTCCGTCCTTGGAGGAATTACTAGATCTTCTATCGTAAGTAGATCAGACTCGGTTAATAGTTCTTCGGATATGGGCAGAAAATCTTCATGGTGATTCTGATGTTCCATATCTCCAACGATGGAGGATACCCGTAGAGAACCCTCTATAGTAGAAGGTGATAGGCTCGATTTCACATCGATTCCTTGCAACGTCACTTCCTCAACAACTTCAATCTGCGAGTTCTGGGAACACCTGGACTTAGGGTCTTTATCAACGCCAAGGATTTCACTGATTTCTATGAGAGAATCAGCGCCTTTCTGATTCTTGGTCAGACTAATCATTTCATCTTCCTCTTCGATACTTCGAATTTTTTTTTCAGTCTCCGATTTTCTTTCCGACAATCCTGATACTTCTTTGCCACTTACTGGATCTGGGTTGAATATTGGTGAGTTCTGTCTTTGGCTTCCTGCTCCTTCACTCTCCTCACATTCTATGGTATTCTGCCGTGGTATTTTATAATCGCCAATAAAATTCTTCACCGTTTGAAGCCAGCCGATCCAGTTGTCCTCATTCTGGGATTGTACAGAATGCAAATTCTTTGCAGCTGCTCGCCTAATGAACGATCGTGAGGAAAATACCTTCTTTGCATTAGGTTGGGTCATGTGGCAAACGGACGAGTGGTTCCGAATATCCTCGTAAGAATACATTCTTAATGTTTTTCCCCATATCTTCAGCGTCGGCGGATCCGTATACGATATAATCGCATCATTTTCCGAAAGAAAGTTTCTTCCTAATAGTACCTCTACTCGTCCCAACACCGAATTCTCACACACGACTAGTTGTGTTTCTTGCCCCTTTGGTCCTTCATCCTCAAATCTCATTGAAACCATTGCTGTGCCATAGGTTTCTAATTTATGACCTGTCACTCCTGTCAAACAGATGTCATCATTATCATCCACATCAATTTGTTCATCCGTTAATATACACCTCTTAGCCAAACTTATCACAGCACCAGTATCCACTACACATTTACAAATCTTATTATTCACTACTAAAAACACGATATAAGGTATGTTATCTGTCTCTGAAAATACCTCAGGAATTGTCCTAAGCAGCATATTCCGTCGATTATCCCGTGTAATACATGCTGTTCCTATTTGTTCATCATTCACATTCCCCTTTTGCCTTTTCCTGGTATTGCCACCTATTCGGGGGGTAATAGGAGGCCGCCTCAGTTTAAAGACTGCTGTGGAGGATTTGTTCTATCACCTCCTCCATTAAATCCGTCTCTTTGTTGATTCCATTCATCTCTCTGGTATCTTCCTGCGGTGGATGGTCCGCCCCTTCTGATACGCTCTGTTTGGTGCCATGAGCTAGCACCTCTCTCTACCGCTCGAGCCTGACTAGGTCGTTCTTGGTCCCTACGTCTCGATAACTCCCCACGAGAGTTGATTGGTGCCCTGCAGTCGCGATACCAGTGTCCAGATCCCTAGCAACGGAAACATTTGTTGTTCTCATTAACCTGTCTTATGTTAATGTAACAGTCTCTTGCCTTGTGTCCTCGTTTTCCACACTTATAACATTCACATGTCGCTTGTACCTGTCCTATGCGTGCGCTGCTGGGACCTTTACCTTGTACCATAAAAGCAGTAGTCTCTTGCAGCTTTACCAATTCCTCGGCCTTTTCCAGGTCCAGATTCTCCTCTTTCAAAAGCAGAACCCCAGTTTCTTTCAATAGCTCCTTCCTCAGTCCCATCTTGAATTGGTTCAACAGAAGAGTCATATTTTTCTTCCTCAGACCAGCTGCTTCTTCCGGCGTAGCTCCCTGCAGATCTTCTTTGAGAACCTTTGCTCCAAGGAGACGAAGTCGTGTACAAAATGACGCCACATCCTCATCGTGTCGCTGATAACATCTACTCAAATTCAACTGGTTTTCACCCGGTAATCTAATTGGCGCAAATTTTTTAATCAATTTTTCCTTCAATTCACTATAAGACAAGCCATCTAGCGATGAATCCGACTTGAAATAATCATATGCATCACCCTGTAATTTGAATTTCAAAAGTTTCAGCGTCTCATCCTGCGTCCATCCGTCTAATTTAGATCTTTGCTCCAATTTTTCAATATACCTCACTACTTCCTTGCCTGTAAAATCATCTAAAGTAGCCGCTATCATTCCAAGGGAATAGAGAGCCGCCATCCTGATAGGGGCAGGCATATGCCCGACCTGCCCTTCTCCTACAGGGGCTGGGTTGTTACCAGCACCTAGGGCTGCTGCTTGTCCTCCTGGCTGTGTTTCGGGCATTACAGAGAAAAATAATAGCAAGCACAAACCTTTATTTCACTTAGGGTTCCCTTTTTCTACCCTGAAAAACACCTTACAACTTTTTCCTGACTCACCCTGTATGCCAACAAGTAAAATTATCACTGATTATTTTGGTTGACTGAATCAAAAGCCCAACAAAACGTGCTCATAAAATATTTAGTTTCCTCTCAACCCTTGATATATATTTTTATTTGTTCTCCTATCGCTGAAAACTTCCTATATGAATAATTCCAATAATAAAAATGTTCAAAATAATTGAAAAAAATTACCCACCTCAATGAATAAGATTTCAAAGTCTAGAGTTTTCCATTCTCCACCTCTAAAGAAAAATGAATCCAACCAATATTTTCCACAAGACAATTAGATACCAAAACAAAAATTTGTGGTTATTTTAAATTTTCAATTTAACAAAAAAAAAATCCAACCTTATTATTCATGATCACCCTATTCTTCCAGTCGCCAAAAAATAATATTTTCCACAAAAGGGCCAAAGCCAATATGGAAATCTATGGTTACCTGAATTTTTCAATATAAAACAGCAACAACAAAAAATTCCAACCCTATTATTGTTTTTCACCCTATTCTTCCAACCGCCAAAAAAAATTAAAATCCCACCGCTGCCACCACTGTAATAGAATCCGACGTAGTCGATCAAGGGTTGTATAAATATCCAACCTGTCAGACTCCTCCAGACTACCCTTTGACAGACTCGGATTGTTATTTTTGTGGGTAACGCTGCCACCAGACTAAGAAGTATATTTATACTCCGCACTCAGCCACACGGAGTTTGTGTGGGGTAAGAGACCCCCTGGAACCAGCTCAACAACTCCAACCGCAGACTACTGGTTCAGATGAGACCACCAGGCTTCGGGATGATCATAGGTTCGGCCATCGGCTTACACAATTGCGTGGTCTTATATTTAGAGGGGTTGGGTAGACGGAGCCAATGATAATACCAAAATTTACTCAACTTTTCTATTCCAAATAAAGAAATATACGATAAAAGAACTGGATGAAACAGGCAAACACATAAACAATAGACCAAAAACCAGGACAAGAAATTGGAATTATTATCAAATCAGAACTGACAACATATCTCAATCACCTATCTTTATCCTGCTATACTTTCTCAGTAGGAGGAATAACTAAGAGACCCAATCAATTGTTCCTCCTAAATAACCTCTTCAAAAATATAGTGACACTTCAAACGAATACACTGAATAGCAAAGGGAACCCCGTATTCCGCAAACTGATGGCCATTCAAGCAGTGCCCTATCTAGATGTGCCCACCCTGTAGCTACAATAAATAGTTGAACAAAATTCTACCTAATTTCTAGGCACTCACCCCTTTCAACCGCGAAGCAGAGGTTTCTTCCCGCAAATCCAAATTAATGCACACAATTTTCACCAATAAACTATACCTCCACAATTTACCTAAAGAAAAACTCGCCCTCGTAATTAAAATCTCCCAACCAATACTATTCGGGGATTTTCCTAACCGAACGATTTCCCGACGTCCCGTTCCGACTCTCGCGAACGACGTTCCCCGACCTTCTTCTCAAATCCCCAACTCTCTTTTCTTCCAACCCTTATTTTGTTGGTGTAGCGCTTTTCGATTTAGCGCTCCTCCCGCTCAGCCAATCAAAACGTCCTTAAATATCAATACTTTAATTCTGGCTATAGCACTGCTAGCGCCATCTAGCCAACCAACGTTATTCTGCCACTAAATCCCGAGAGAACTCCTACCAAAACCGTACTTTCGTCACCACGAGATGTCTCTCGTCGGCCAATTTACTGTCGTTTCTGTCCTCCAATTTTAAACTTGTTGAATCGGTTACAATGTAACAATTTCGATTTCACTCTCGTTCCCATCGAGTTTATCTGCCCTAGACGCTGACTTCATCAATTATTCCGATAAGACAATACCCTCTGCTTCGTGATCAAGATTAACAATAGCTGGATTCATAATAAATTTTTATATTGAAATACTGAGAAATATTCACATGAAAACGATCTGATATATATGAAATTATACTTGGGCCTAATTTCTGTCTTCTATCCCTTTGCTATCCTTTAGATTTTATATATATATATAGGAAAAAAAAAATGATAAAAACCTTATTCTAAGTACATAACACCTACAGGGTGTTACACATACATGCTTGAGTTTCAGTTGCATTGAAGTGTACTAGATCCTCAGATCCCCATTTCAGAATTCTTGTCAGATCTTCATTTAAAGCATCGACCTGTCTTCGTCTTGCACGTCTGGCCTCGTTGGATGATATAGGGGCTTTAGAGGAGAAGGCGGAATGAAGTGTACTATCATCCGCAAAGCTATTAACTGGGCTGGAGGTCACATTCAACAAATCATTGATGTGGAGCAACAAAAAAGTTGGTGCCAAGACAGAGCCTTGTGGAACACCAGCATTGATCGTCATTGTATCAGACGAGGCCCCGTCTACCACCACGTAGAATGATCTATCTGCAAGAAAACTCGATAGTAAAAATCGTCATTGTATCAGACGAGACCCCGTCTACCACCACGTAGAGGGATATATCTGCAAGAAAACTCGATAGTAAAAGACACAGTTGGGGCGGCAAACCATATGACGGAAGTTTCGCTAGGAGGCCTTGGTGCCAAACTTGGTCAAATGAAGAGATATCCAAAGCTACAGCCAGAGACTCCCCATGTTTCTTGATTGACACCTGCCACTTATGTGTGACACCTGCTCGATGTTGATTGCTTTTTCCATTACTTTAGAGATCATAGATAGTAGTGCAATCGGTCTATAGTTGTTAGGGAGGGTTTTCTTGCCCTTCTTTGGAATCGATAGAAGGAAATAGGCCGAGTTTGTACGAAAGGGTGAACAACCTGCAAAGAACTGGTGTTAGTTCTGGGGCACATTTCTTAAGAACAATAGGCGGTATTCCGTCAGGCCCCATAGCCTTCTTGACGTTGAGGCTAAGCAGAATGTGTCTGATTGTGCGTTGCTGGAAGACAATTTCTGGATACGGTTATCGATGGTAGCGATTCTGGGAAGTTCCTGATTTTGGTGCAGATTTTCTTCTGCATAATAATGCTCATAATTTCTGTTAAGAAGGCCATTTATTAAAAAAATCTTCATTCCGTTGCAATTTCCTATCAAGCCAATTCCAGAATTCTAGCCTTATTTCATTATCTCCTGGTCTCAGTTCTTGGCTGACCTGTAATTTATGACATATTCAATTTTAGAGCAAATTGTGTGGAACCTCGGGGATTTTCCGTAACCTTCAAAATTCCTTGATGAAATCGCAAATATAAATTATTCAATTTCGAAACTCACCGCGTTCATAATAGGTCCTTCATTATCAGCTCCAAATCTTTCGTCATACGCATTTCGTGGCTTACTAAAGCTACCATACAGATCCAAATTCTTGTCCAAATTATCAGAAATGTAATGCGGTTGTGGTCGTCCGAGATATTGCTGTAAATATCTCTCACATGGAATTTGCGAGTTTTTATCGTGTCCAAATCTGTAGTGTCTGCTACGAGCGTTATATCAAATAATCGTAAATCAGAACTTGATGGTTATATGAATCACTTTTGACTATATTCTCATTGATTTTTCATGCATGCATTTTTTTATAGAAAAAGTTTGTGAAACTAAAAAAAATAGCTATAAAATTTCTATAGAAGTCGTGAGTGAAGTGATAATACTCGAAAAACAGATAGAGAAATAATTCAATGAGTACCTATTCAGTTCAACAAATTGTGAATGTACTCCGTAGTTATATCCTTCATATGACATTTCAGGTATTTCCTTCATATGAAATCTGATCGACTCTCCTGAATGTTCGGTGGTAGAGCGATACACAATTTCGGTAACTTTTCGGTCCAATAGATTTATGTGTCTGAGGGAACTCAAACGGAAGTACCTTCTAGTGTTGTAGGAGTGGGTAGGCCTCACAAGCTCATTCTTGTTTTTGAGCTGGCTGATGTTACTATTTCTATAATATAGCTGTCTCAAGTCCAACACATCTGATCCAGCATACAAGCGATCACTCGGATATCTTGAATTTTTTGAATGCGTTAGTTTGAAAAAGCGTATCTGGATAACCTCAAGTTTGCAAATTTTGTGTTTGGACGCTCATCTCAGAAAACCGTACATCAGTATGATAATTCAGTCCATGAATCATCGATGTGACAAGCAATTTTTCCTAGGTTATTTTGTCAGTTCATCCTAACAACGGTACTTGTCAGAAGCCTGTTCCACTATTGGCCAATAGTAAAACAGGCTGGAATATTGAACAAATTGCTCTTGATGGATTTCGGACACCAAACAATATTATCATACTGCATGGTGCAATATTTGCAAAATGAACAAACATGTCTTCGAAGAATCTGAAATCATGGAATATTGGAGAGAATTGAACTGTTTATTCACTACCATAGCATACATAACTAATCAGAAATACAATATGTAAATAAAGTGGTTAAGTGCAAAGCACTTGTTTCGCAAACATATGAATGAATACAAAGAATTCATATTGAAAAGAGGTATAAATGCGTGGAAAATGTACCTGTATGATAGAATAGAATAGAAGAATAGAAATATTCATTGCCTATTTTATGTACATACATGGCACATTTAAAGCAGGTCGAGACATTTATCATGTAAATATGTTAGAGACAAACAATTTTCATTACATTACATCAAAATTACATTACAAGTACATTTAATGTTAATGTAATGTAATGAAAATTGTTTGTCTCTTACAAATTTACATGTATAAATATCTTGACCTGCTATAAATATGCCATGTGTGTTCATAAAATATCAAAGATTCAAAACTAGTTGATTATTCTGACAGCGCCTTCGATATGAAAGAAGGTGGATCAACTCTCAATCATATCAAAGAACGTGAAATGAACCTTCGAAGATGATTCTTCTTCTTTCAGAAAATGTCCACTGTAAGGATTGGAAGGCCGATTGGTTATGATATCTACCTGAAAAATGCCGGAAGAATTTTCAGTTTCCTGGACTATGTAGAAAAATGAAGATTCACAACCTTGTCCTTTTTATAATTCGGGTTCATGTGGTAAAAAAAACGACAGCAATGAAAAAAATCGAGAAATATTGTTACCATGATAGGTGAATGATGAATTTGTCAAAGGTCATTGTCATTTCCTCAAAACTTCGTTGATTGACAAAAATATGAAAATCCGCATGACGGTGTTTGAAGCAAAAAAAAAAAAAATTCATCTCATTGAATTTGAGTGACGATTTGTATTCATATTATTCATACCTATGGTATTCCAAAAAAAATCAATGATGCATTATATGGTTATGAGCAACATGTGTTCATTAACATGGAATGTTTGTGATAATATTCGAAACGTCGAATAATAATAATTTTCGAATACTGATGAATAACAATGTTGGATGGGATTATAGAGAAATTGAGAATGACCTCAGGTCCTTCAGTGTTACCACACGTCCTCCAATCACCGGAATCTAGCATAATATAATTTCTACTTCGATAATTAACATTTCTGACGTTGATGAAATTATGAGATGGTACCGTATACTGTTATGGCCACCAGTAGAAAAAGTGAGAGGAGCCTCACAACGCGCTGTTTTATGCAGAGTTTCCAAGTTGACACTGGACTTCATTGATTCTAAACTCGGCATGGTCAAAGTTCGAACAACTTCACTCACACCATGTTCCAAACCTTTTTATCATTGATACTTACTGTATCAATTTACAGAGCAATGCGCTATGTATAACTCCATTATTCTCTTTATATTTCAGGCATGGATTCCCTCATGAATGCTGACATCAAGGAGACCTTAGAACGCAATTATGGAATAGTTCTCAGTATCCAAGAAATAAGAGCACTCACTTTTGCTCGCATCATGGAGCTTGGTACCGAAGAGCAAATTAATTGACCAAAGAAGAGTCTGGTGTTATGTGTTTTTAGTCTGTAACTCCGTTCACAGTGCATTAGAGTTTACTTACAATTCAGTTGAACTTATCAGAAGCACAGTATACTATCACAACTATCGAATAATAAATACATCTGGGTTATGGACTGGGTCTCACTTCGATTGTCACTGAGGAAAATGGCTTGCTATTGATAGATAGACAGATAGATAGGTAGATGTCATATTGTCATATGTCAATTCAAACAAGATCGTAATAAATGGAAAAGAAACTGACATTAATGCAATTACAATACGAATTACTTGATATATATGTCATTCGCAATAGCAGAAATCGCCCATTGCCCGTAATATAATAATAATTATAAAAAT
Organism: Gastrophysa polygoni; assembly: GCA_963576655.1. Classification (NCBI taxonomy): domain Eukaryota; kingdom Metazoa; phylum Arthropoda; class Insecta; order Coleoptera; family Chrysomelidae; genus Gastrophysa; species Gastrophysa polygoni. The sequence continues at coordinate 3,201,994 of OY755092.1, forward strand.
GATAATAATAACAACGGGCACAGCGCACTGCAAGCACGAAAATATACCTACAAAGCATTTTTGTTCGTCACCAAATTTCTTATATATATTTCTTTATATTGGTAGGGTGTATTCAAAATTGGAATGGAATATTCTTTATTTTATTCTAAATAATTTAAATATTCACATATTTTCATATCATACGAAACCCAGATCAATAATAATAAAAATAATAATAATCTTTATTGGCCCTTTCGATCACTCACATGATATTGGATACGCCACAGTATTGTATACAGAAGTAAAAACAAATAACAACAAAAAGAACAAAAAAATTATAAGAGGACAAGGGCACAATTTAATTACATAAATATAACATAAAATAAATGTATATGTATATGGATGGTCAAGAATAAAAGCAATTTTCAATAAGGATTTTTTAAAGGGCTGTGATAAACTTCCTACTTTCATTAGTATTCTTTATTACTTGTGGCAATTTGTTGTGAATTATCAAACCCATACATGCAGGTGAGTTTTGTGATACACTGTATTTATAATGTGGAATATGATTTTTTTTCTGTCGTGTATTCGCGTTATGGATGTTTGTATTCAGAGGGAAATTAGTTTTGTTCTTGAAAATGAACTTGCATAATTCCTAAATATATAAAAAGAATATTGTCAGAACATTATATTTTACAAACAATTCTCAACAAGAGTAGGTTGAAGGAACGCCTGCCACTACTCTCAATATTCTTTTTCGCAAAATGAAAATATCATGAATAGAATTTGAGTTGCCCCACAAACATATACAATATCTAATTCTTGACGCTACCTGGGAGTGGTACAAGGATAACAGTTGAGGCTCCTCTAAGGCTTGTTTGAGATTTCTGAACAAATAACACAAAGAGTTCAGTCTCTTGCTTAAGTATACGCGAAGATTTTTCTAGTTGATATTTTCATCAATGATCAGGCCCAGGAATTTTTTTTCATGAGTATTGTCTATTGATACATCGTTGATGCAGACAGTTAATGGTAGACATGTTTTTTGCCAGTTGTGGAATTTTACGATTTGTGTTTTAGAGGCATTCGAATATAAATAATTCAAGCTACACCATTCATATATATATATTTCAAAACTTGTTCACTTTTTTGATGTGTTTTGATTTCGTTCTCATCCGATAGTATCAAAGAAGTATCATCAGCATACATCGTTACATAGGACTCTGTTAGGTGCACCTCAAGATCATTGGTGTACAGCAGGAATGAAATTGGCCCCAGTATAGACCCTTGCGAAACACCTATATTCACTAATTGAGTTTCAGAATTGATTTGCCCTGGTATGTTGACGTGTTGCAGTCGGTCAACTAAGAAGGAAAAAATCCAACCGAGGGCTGAACCCCTAACTCCATAGTTGTACAGTTTTGATAATAAAATTTGATGTTTAACACAGTCGAATGTCCTGCTGAGATCACGAAAGATCCCAACAGGACATTCTCCTGCTTCGAAAGTATTCTGCAACTTTTTCGAAGAATGATATTGCGGCTGTATTTGTTAAATGATCACTTCTAAATCCGTGTTGGTTTTTGCTGAAAATATCAAAATTTTGTAAGAAATTCCAGGAATCGATCTAAAAATGAATACTCAAAGATGTTCGAGATGCTGAGCGTAATTGTTATTGGCCTATAGTTATCCATACAGTTGACAGGGCCCTTTTCATGGATGGGAATGATTTTTCCTGTTTTCAGGAAATTCACCAGTTGAAAAAGATAAATTGACTAAGAATGTTATGGGTTCAATAATGCTATTTAAACATTCTTTCGATAGAAAAAGTGGTATTTCGTCATTCCCTGCTGAATTTTTATTTTCTAATTAAGTTTTCAGAAGTGTTTCTAGTTCTATAGCCACAAAAGGGTTGAGAAATATGGAAGAGCAATCAAGTTCAATTCTCGGATTTTCTATTTTTTTTTTTTTATCTGTGGACAACACGAAAGGGAAACCTATGATGTTCTTGGAACATCGTGTTAGCCAGCGGTGGAATTATGGGAGAGTAGGAAGGTGTTGGAATTTTTCTTGAAAGTTTGGAGGTTGTAAGCATCAGGAAAGACTTCACTAGGCAAAGAATTCCATAACTTTGCCGGAATGAGGAATTGAGGAATGATGCCTGGTATAGCGATGTTCGACAGGTCTCGAGCCTGACAGTGTAGGAGTGACCAGCTTGAGCTCGTCTGGTTTGTCTACTAGGAATCGCGCGTGGTGGCATAATAGATGATATCTCCGTTGAGCACCGACCATGAAAGTACCTATAAAAAAGGCATAGATCGCCGACCTTTCTACGATGATCTAGAGAGGTCAATGATTCGGTGAGTGTTGTATCATCGACTAGGCGAATAGCTCTCTTCTGAATTGAATCTAAGAGCTTTAGCGTATGTTTGGGGGCTGAGCTCCAAACATGTGAACAGTACTCCAGGACAGGTCGAATCTGTGCTTTGTAGATCATAAGCAGCTGCTGGGATGTGAAGTATCTCTTCGCACGGAATAGAAAACCAAGTTTTTGTGAAGCAGTTTTCGCAATGGACCTCACATGATCGTCTCATGAGAGAGCACTGTTGGTGGTGACACCCAGCTTGGATATTGACGACTTCATAGGAACAGTGGTACCCGACATCATCAAATTGGGCATTGTGTGATCAGCCTTCTTGGTGAACATACAAGCTTGAGTTTTAGTTGCATTGAACTGTACTAGATTCTCAGATCCCCATTTCAGAATTCTTGTCAGATCCTCATTTAAAGCATCAACCTGTCTTCGCCTTGCACCTCTGGCCTCGTTGGTTGATATAGGGGCTCTAGAGGAAAAGGCGGAATGAAGTGTACTATCATCCGCAAAGCTATGACCTGGGCTGGAGGTCACATTCAACAAATCATTGATGTGGAGCAAGAACAAAGTTGGTGCCAAGACAGAGCCTTGTGGAACACCAGCATTGATGGTCATTGTATCAGACGATACCCCGTCTACCACCACGTAGAGTGATCTATCTGCAAGTAAAAGACACAGTTGGGGCGGCAAACCATATGACGGAAGTTTCGCTAGGAGGCCTTGGTGCCAAACACGGTCAAATGCTTTGGAGATATCCAAGGCTACAGCCAGAGACTCCCCATGTTTCTCTATTGACATCTGCCACTTATGTGTCACATAGGCAAGCAGGTCTCCAGTTGACCTCTGGTGACGAAAGCCATATTGCCGGTCGTTCACGATTCTTGAGCTCTCTAGATATCGGATGAGCTCGATGTTGATTGCTTTTTCCATTACTTTAGAGATCACAGATAGTAGTTTGTAATTGGTTGGACCCTAGCTTTCTTCCAGTTAGAAGGAAATACGCCGAGTTTGTACGAAAGGGTGAACAACCTGCAAAGAACTGGTGTTAGTTCTGGGGCACATTTTTTTAAGAACAATAGGCGGTATTTCGTCAGGCCCCATAGCCTTCTTGACGTTGAGGCTAAGCAGAATGTGTCTGATTGTGCGTTGCCGGAAGACAATTTCTGGCATATGGTTATCGATGGTAGCGATTTTGGGAAGTTCCTGGCCTCGTGGATCCAAGGTAGAATTGTCTGCAAACATTTTGGCGAAGGTGTTGGCTTTTTCATGTTTTCAATTCTACTTTGATCAATATTCCTAATGACTTCTTTTGGAGCATTTATGAAATGGTTTTTAAGTCAATTTGAGACTTCTCATACATTATACCATTTTTATTAATTTCAATATTATGGTGCGACCTAGTCTTTTTGTTACTCGATTCTGAAATAACATTCCAGGCTGTTTTATTTACATTTGTTGAATTAGCAATTTCATTTTGATAGTACGATTTTTTGGAATTTTTTACCAAATTTTCGTGTCTTCTTTTAGCAACATTGCGTAATTCATGGTATTCTGATTGTAAGAGATGTAAATCTTTCAATTTGAAACTAGATGATTTGACATCGTCTGTGACCCATTTCTTAGTGTTCTTCTTTAAATTGTGACATTTCCGTAAAGGGAAATACATTTCAAAGTAATAAAGGAATACTTCCAGGAATGAATTGAGAGCACTGTTCAGGTCAGTCATATTATAAAGTTCAGACCAATTTTCTTGTAGAAGAATTGTATTGAAACAGTGAATCGCCTGCTCATTGTAGCTACTTCTCATAAGAGAAGAACCTCTCGTTATTTCAATTTGTTCAGGAATCTCAAACAGTACTGTTAGGTGATCTGATAGGTTATTATCAACGACGCAAACAACAGAGTCGTTCCAGTTAGTGAAGATATGATCTATTACGGTAGATGAATGGCATGTTACCCTAGTGGGCCAGTCAACAACGGGAGTCATGTTGAAACTGTCTAATATGTTACAAAGTTTGTTGAAATTATACCTGTCAGCTGAATCAGCTGACAGGTATAATGACAGGTTAACTTCTAGGTAACGATATGTATCCATATATTTTGAGAGACCGAATCTTAGATGATGTGCCTAATCAACCGGTTTGTATAAATACTATCTTCGGGTGGACACTCATGGCCAAAATGCCCGTGTCTAATTCTGTTACAAAACGGATTCACTTCCTTTTTGTCACATATTCTGAGCTCCATCTGAGTAATATATTGCAAAATTTTCTTGAATGGGAACCAGAAATTCAGATTTCATCTCCAGTAGATGACTTCTGTGAAATATATTTCAAAAAAACCATTGAAAACAAAAAAAGAAAGGAGATACATTGTGTCTTCACCATTCAAAATCATGGTTCCTGATTTTGGTAATACAAGAATCATTGCTTTACGCCGATTTCTTCCTATCGAAAGTAAATTTATACAAAATCCAAGATTTCATGCTGCATATTCAGATGTATTACGTGATTATTTGAATAATAAACATATAGAACAAGTATCACAACCTCAAAGAGTCTATCAATACCCCTCTGAGGATTGTTTTTGATGCTTCAAGTCGAGCACCGAATAAAATATGATTGAATAATGCAGTTTATGCTGGCCCGAAATTGCAACGGGACTGGGTAAAATTATAACTGAACTTCCGACTTCATAAATTCGTATACACCTGTGATATTCGTCAGATGTATTGCATGATATTAGTCACTCCTGAACATAGAAGGTTTCAGAGGATTTTATGGCGCTTTTCGCCTGAAACTCCTGTCATGGATTTTCAGTTGAATATTTTGATTTTTGGGTTATCTTGCTCAGAAAATTCATTGGAAAATGCCCTTGGCAACAATAAAAATATTGATATCTCTTCTACATTGAATAATTTTCTTTTCGATTACAGAACATCTGTGCATTCGACAACAGGTGTTTCTCCTTCGATGTTAATGTTTGGACGTAATATACGTACAAAATTTGATTTGTTGAAACCCCCCCTAGATGATATAAAAACTAGAGTACAAAAACAACAAGCAAAACAAATAAAAAATTTTTGAGGGAAGGAAATGTCAACATTTAAAATAAATGAAAATGTGATTGTGAAAGATTATCGTTCAAGTAACAAAGTTACGTGGATACCTGCAATAATAAAAAAAATTATCGGAAAATGTACATATATAGTTTCGGTACCGGATATCAATCGTACATGGAAACGTCATACTAATCAAATCTTGAAGTCAGACGTGAAATGTCGTTTACCTATTATTAATAACCAGGAAAATGTAGAACAGCAAGAAAATGTAACTGAAATCGCTGAACCGAGCTTTCCGAGTTCAATTGAAGAGCCAGAGCCAGAAGAAGATACAAATATTGTTTCCACTTCGGAAAAGAAACAATTTGACAAATACGCCTACAACTTCGAATGGTGAGAGGCCACGACGTAATACAAAACCTCCGGAACGGTTGGTTTATAAGTAATGAGGCTCATTACTCATTCCATATTCAATTTTTTGATATTTTTATAATTGAAAATTATTGTTACAACCTTCATTTAGAGAGGGAAGAGTGTAGTGTATTCAGATCAAATAATTGTTCGACTGAGCACTGCTCTCCGCTCCACTATATGTATTTCTTCATAGTAGCTTTTTATATAGCTCTCCGCTCCACTATATGTATTTCTTCATGGTAGCTTTTTATATAGGTCCTGCTTTCGGAAACGAGTTTCTGTACGATGGGTGGCAGGCAATATTGGAGCATCTCGTTGTAATATAATAGTAATTGGGGAAACTGAGTTTCTGTCACAATACACCCCTAAACAGCACATATACATGGTGCCTATGCCCACTTATCATATATCTAGATTCATTCCGCATCCCGATCGCTCAAAATATGAATCTACTACAATTCAAGAAGATCAAGTTAATCGATTTTATCGTTTCATAGATAATAGCGATAATATCGATAATTTTGTTAGTGTGAATTTTTATCGACATCATCGAGATTTATCGATGAATTTGACAACCCCTAGACATATAACACAGTTGAGTCATTTCCATACGATGAACTTGAATTAATTTTTCTGCGCACAGATTTATTCTCATGAAATTGACATAGGTATTTTCATCAGATCGGTCACTCTAACGGGTCACCGCTCGGGTATTCTCGTTCCAGACTGCTATATTTTGGATTGCGTGGTAGCCGTCGACAATGAGTGAAACTGACTAGAAACATGTCTCATAAACACTCATAATGCTCATAATTGAAATATTCTTGGTCGTCGACAAATAGTGTACATAACTCGTTGGAAAGTGTATTTCAAGCACTCGTTACATTTCCGCACTCGTCGCTACACGGCTCGTACTGAATATCTTCTCGTGCGAAATATGTCTGTTTCCATACTAGTCCATACTAGTCGGAGAAGAATATATTTTTGAAATTTTGGGTACGGAAATGGGATGTCAAAATCTAGCTCTTGAAAATATTTTCACATGTGCAATGTTGCCAGATCTAGTGTTACTAAGAGCAACTTTTGAATTTCAAATGGAACAACCTATATATCAATAGATTCTCGAATTCTGAGACATATGAATTAATTTTTGATTTTCCTCGGCGAAAACTGCGACATTTTTCTTGCCAGTTACGACAGAAACCTGAAATTTCTACAGCGGCTTCCTAAAACAGGTATCCGAGCAGGTATCTTATGAATTCTCGTGCATATTGAATCAATATTATACAGGGTGTGAAAAAAGGTGCGTCAAACTCGGGTACAAATAAACTCAAAAAAGTCGATTTTTTCAATAATTTCTATCATCCATTTCCTTCCAAATGATATAATATGTGTCTTTGCCTATCTTCAACAGTTTTTGAATCATAGGATCGGAAAGGTGAAGTTCGAGTAATGGGAACGGCATATTTATATACGAGAGGAAAAATTCAAAAATCATTCTCCATTCCTGGTCAGTTTAACATGATAATACCAAGGGCATGCAGAAAATTGATGAAGATATTTCATGAGATATTTCGGAAGAAAAATAAAATTTGTTTAAATTTGATTGTAGTGGGCCACATGACTCAAATTTATCAGACACAAATGATGATTAACCTAACAATGACAATTTTATCCTGGTTTATATCGATATAACATGTGAAACATCCAATTTTTCGAAGATACAAAGTACAGGGTGTTCCATTTAAAAAAATCGACTTTTTCGATCTAATTCGTGCCCCATTTTGACGCACCTTTTTTCATACCCTGTATAATAATAATTCAATATGCGCCAAACCTGATAAGATGACTATGTTTCAGGAAAATTGCAACATTCTGACAGTATTGATTCTTGTGTCAAAAACAGTGAAAGATAGCTATATGACATGGTACAGCAAATATGCTCAGAATCTTCTTCAGAATCCGAAAATCTAATAATATATAGAATGTTCCATTCGAAATATCGAGGCTGCTCCCATTTGCGTAGCCAAAATTTCAAAAATATATTTCTCTCCGTTCTCTAGATACTTCTAACACGCCATCGAGTGACTGAATCTTTTCAATTCCCAAGAATACAATATCATACATTGTAGGACTCATTTTCAGAAGTTCGAATTGATTTTTTTGATTTGATTATTAGTCTCGCCTTCCCCAATGCTAATGCTATACCTTGTTTATACTGCTATGCCACGACCATGCTAATTGTGAAGGCAAAAGGCAAAGCAGTTCGCATGATAACTGAGTCATTTACCTACGGCAAAAAATACGCCACTTGAGCGTTGACTCTGTACCCGAATGCACCCGAGAGGTATGAGAAGAGCGGGGTAGGTAACTACTCAAGTAAGCCAGAGACCAGCAACAACGATCTGCAAACTCTGTACCAACCAGTGTTGCCAAGGGTATAGAAATTCAGTTGAATTCACTGCAAAACAGTAGTTATAAATAATTATTGACTTCCATCTCATTGACAATTGTTGCTTTATCGCTGAACCCCAGCATCAAATATTTTACCCCGATAGTATGTACAAAGATCATCACTATATTCTGACTAATAGTTACCACGCACGTGGGCGTGGCTAGTGTGACGTCAGCTCGTGAGAAATTTCGTCATATTGGTGTTATTGGGCTATATTTTGCGTGTGTTTACTGTTGCAAATCAAGAAAGGATCTCTTCGAAATAATCAACTTAAAATTTGATTGAAGATGAGCTGCCCAGTGTATGGTTGAAATGTCGACAATACGTGCAACGTGTCGACAATACGTGTCTGGTACAAAGTTTTATAGCTTTCCTAAAGACAAGGAAATGCACGACAGGAGAGTTTCGATTTGAAATTTGATAGGGTTTGCTCTCATCATTTCGCTAAAAATGCGTTCGAACGAAATTTGAGACATGAATTGCTGGGATATAGGTACACCAGCAAAACATCGCCCCTCAAAAAAATATGCTGTTCCATCAGGAAGTGTTTGTGATTATTATCCATGTTTTGTTGTTGATTTTTGGTGTGCCTAATTTCTGGTAGTTATTGTCATCAAATTCTCAATATGTATCCGTAAATGGACTCGTTTGTAGCCCCAGTGTACTCTTATACCTAATATCAAAAATTGCATCATTTTCACAAACATAAATATCTAAGAATGAGTAAATTTATTATGATTGAGTGGATATTTCTTAATATGTGATATTTTATTGTTATCTATAACTGCTAATCTTTCATTTTCATTTGTGCCTGTGAGCTGTATACTTATTAGGTCTCCTATATATTTAAAATACAGATCGACCTATCTATTATAGATTTTTTTTTCATATTCATGTGATATGTCACATTATTCTTTACATTGTTATTTCTTTTTATTGTTATTTAAAAGTGGACGTTTTTATGATGATAATAATGTGAAAATTTAATTTTGAATTAATTCCAGACATCATAATTTTTTTTTGAAACTCAGCCTTTTTTCGAACCCTTTAGAAAATTCATTTTCACAAATCTAATCCACTTATGAAGGTTTGTTACCTAAAAACTGGTTTTTCAAAAGTTTACGCATTCTCTGTTATTCATCTTCAGAAACTAAATCTATCATATTGGTACATAATACATTTATAGTAACAGATATAATTGCTATATTCATCGATATCCTTCTATATGGGTATATTAGACTTGTTGATAATCGATAACTGAAATCCAATCGCGCAGCCCTTATGACATTCTAGGTACCTACCTACTTTTATATTGAGTCCCTGTATGTGATTTGACATTGGATCGTATTTGATCCAATGTCAATTCTGAAAATGTGAGAGAAGAATTCAAAAATAGAATATTGTTCTGTCAAGAAGTTGATGGTCTCGTTGATGGTGAACATTTTGAATGAACTTTAAAATTTTCATTTGTTTCATCATTTTTTTGTTCACTTGTTTTGCTCAGTGTTTAAAATATCACAGTTCTGAATGGAGTTCTAGGTAGCACTTGAAGAGTTCTACAAATCCAAGTTCAAATCATTCTCCAAGAGTTTTGTGATAAAAGTTATATATTCTGCAAATTTTCTGATAATATAGGGTATCATATATTTTCATTATCAAACGAAAAATTCAGGAAATATCACAGAGAGTTCTACAAAATATTCCCCGAGTGTTTTATGAAAAACATATTATATCTCCTAAATTATTCGATCATATAGGGTGGTCACCTCGGTGCTCACTATCAAATTCCACCACATATCATTTTCACCTCTTGGAAGTTTCACGAAGTTACACTCCTTAGGCCAATTGATTATATTTCACTAGAGTCCCTTCAGCAACTGTACAGTGAAAAAAATCATGAAGTTTTGAAGCACTAACAAGTCCAAACCTGAGCTCATGACATAGTTTAGGATTTGTTTGTCCTCTTGTTAGTGATTCCACTTCTTTGTAAAACTATTGATCCATTGGCTGTGTATATAGATATGGAGAATGACAAAAAGTCTTCAAATTCTTCTCCTCCTAATGCAAAGAAGCGAAATAGTCTATATCAAACAGATCAAAAATCCTTTGTTTAAAAAACAAATAATTTGCAAATTAGAGAACAGTGTTGCCGAACTCAAACCGCCCATTTCAAAGAACGTAAATTCCCCCATTACAAAAGGCGTAAATTTCCCCGTTGCAAAGTTGTAAACTTTATCAAAGAAGGCTACAGTTTTTAAAACTACAAAACACACAAGAGTTCAATATTCTCAAAACCGTCCCCCTCCATAGCAGATACAGTAACAGTGATCGAAAAATCTACCTACTCACCGTATCAAGTGGGCACATACTTGTACAAGTAGGAGTTGGTATGTACGGCACCGTGGAAATAGGGTATTGCAAAATGGAAAGCTGATATGTGTAGGGGGGCGTGGGGGGTCTCCAAATAACCAGAGGGGGGCGTGGTACAAAAAAGTTTGGGAACCCCTGGTCTATATAGACAGTTTTGAACTTGTACGGTCCTATTCTTCTTCAGAGGCATACTTGAGGTTCTGCACTAATTCTTTTTCTCTCAGTCCAATAAAAACGATTTCATCCATGAACGTTTCATCACATGCAGTACTAGTATTTGGTGGATATTCACTAGCACAAAAATCTGCAGAGGTGAAGAATTTTTGGGATGTGCCGATAATAATACCTCCATGCAATGATCTTGTACATACGTCAGGTGGTGCGAAGATTCCCCAATATCCGCAATAAATTGGACTGAATAATTTTGGGAACAGAATTTGTGATTGTTGCATACTTTTCACTCTTCCCCTGTTATCCTCTTCCCTCTCATTTCAGCTCTATATATTCAATGACATTATCACCGATTATCAGTATGAATAGATCAGTATGAAGATGAGAAATCTATGAAATATCATTTCCAAAGATATGATTTCAATTCCACCAAACGAAATCATAACCTCTAAATGAAATGAATGGAAACGCCTTTTCATACTAAGAAAAAAAAACATAATCGGGGTATGACGGCATTCTTTGGTTGTAAGTTACAAACAGAACCAGTAATAATCACTAAATGAACATTGAATCAACAATGACGTCCAACCAGGTAGGTATTTGTAATATCCACAATCCACAACTCAAATGTAAACAAGGTCACAAATGATATATATATATAAATATCTCTGACACAGTTCATAGCTATAGAAGGTCACGACCAATTGTCCATTTCCATTAGAACTTATTGATTTCACTTTCGAAAGCCAAAAATTTTGCTCTCTTTTCTCCTTTTTTTGTAATCTCTTCTATCATTGAAAACGCGGGTCGACGTGAATGCCATCTGCTGATTGTTTACAGAAACAACATCTCACGAAATCAGAGTTGGTAGTACTGGATTGCGAGGTACGTGTGTACCGCCATCTATTAGGTAGGGTTCAAACCGGTACGAACTTCCAAATTCATGTTTTCTACTTTATCTTTGAACGAAATTCCTTCAGAATCTAACATAATAAACGATAAATAGCGTCCTCGTGTCAAATTTCAGGTTGAACCATGCTTTTAGTTCGAAGGAATGCATTTTGGTGAAGCATTCCTCAATTTTGGTTCCATAGAATGAGGTAATTTCATTCGAATCTGGGACACAAATTTTACAATGTTTACATTTTTCAATGACCCATAACTTTTTCAAATGGAAGAGTTTTGACTCCGAAAAATACTCATTCCCTAATTTGAACCTTCCTCTTTACAATAATTCAATTACTTTTGGGATTGAATCCATAACAAGGCCGGAAAGAATGCTGAAATAAGGGTCTACCAAACCATTTTAGTGAAACGCCTGTCTTAACTGAATTACATAACTGTTCATTACTGTTGGTCAAACATATCCAGCAGTGACATTCTCAATCAGAAATCGATATGTTGAACAAGGGAAAATCAAAGTCGAAATCTCTAAGGAAATTGAATCCTTCTGAAGACGATAATATGTTGTTGAGAGTCGGGGGGTGACTTCATCATTCCAATTCATCGTTCGGAAAAAAATTCCCTCTCTCACATCCGAATAGTTCAAAACTTATTGATCTTGGAAATACATAAAACATATTTACATTGTGGTATATAAACCACGTATTTTCTTCTATCAGAAAATTTTTGGGTACCAAGTGCAAAAAAGATTACTCGAAAGGTTGAACATAACTGTTCAACTTGTTGGAAAGTGAATCCTACTTCATATCAACCCCCTATGGGCAATTTGTCTAAATTTCGAATTTGTCAGGCTCGAGCTTTTCAAATGTGGGAGTGGACATGTGCGGACCATTTTTGACTACAATGACCAGAATACGCGGTTTCAAACCTATAAAATCTTACGTATGTCTCTTTATTTCTGGAGATACTAAGGCATTGCTTGTTGAATTATTTCTTGATCTCTCGACAGAGACCTTTCTGGCATGTTTAGGAAGATTCATTGCAAGACGCGGCAAAATATCAAATATTTTTTTCAGACTGTGGAACAAATTTCATAAGATCAGAAAAATATTCTCGATACATTTTCTCTGAGGCTGCTTCTCAGGAAAACGTATTGGATTTCTAATTGCCCCAGCAATCTCCAAATGGGGGAAATATGGGAGGCTAATATCAAATCATTCAAGTCCCATTCAACACGGGTAGTCGGGAGTCAAATACTAACATATGAAGAGTTGAATACGGTTATAATACAAATTGAAGAAGTATTAGATTGGTGTCCATTATGCCCTATCAGTACTGACCCGAATGACCTGGGAGTTTTAACCCCTGGACATTTTCTCAATTTGGAGCCCTTGTCTGCGTTTCCTGACCCTGATACGAGTGAATTGAGAACCAACCAACTTTCACGTTGGCAATTATTGCAACGTATGCATCGCGATTTCTGAAATCGTTGGCATTTGAGGTACCTTCATACAATGCATCAACGGAACAAATGGAATGAGTCAATTTCCCCAGTGTCTCGTGGTGTCATGGTGCTTATCAGAAGCGATAATTTTCCTCCACTTGAATGGCCTTTGGGGCGAATTATTGAATTGATCAGAGGTGTAGACAATATTCCCAGAATTGCTGTTGTCAAAACAAACCAAGGGAATTTCAAAAGACCTCTGGTAAAACTGTGCCCACTTCCAAATTGCTTATGCTGAAAATTACTGAGGGTATTTTCAGAGGGGTGGGGATGGTTTGTCACCAAATTTTTCATTATTTTTTTTACATTGGTAGGGTGTATTCAAAATTGGAATAAAATTGTCTTTCTTTTATTATATATAATTGAAATATTTACATATTTTCATATCATACAAAACCCAAATTTTCCCTGTATATGAATCCTGAGTCCATCCAATCATATACGTCGCAAAAAAGTACACAAAGACAAGCAGAACAGTGTTTGTTTTTCGTCGAGACCAGCGTCGCAGAAATGAAGTGCAGGCATTTTACTTATCATTATATCAAATTGTCCTTCGAACTATACACATCTGTGAAAACTACGAAGTTCAGAGGAATGAGAAGAAGAACTATTCTTGTTTTTTGAATATGTCAATAAAGTTACGCTTATATCTCGAATCAACTGTGTTTCATATATTTGTGGAAATTGGCAAGATCATCAAACCGGTGTTCCCTGGAATTTCACTGTCTGTGGATTGTATATTATTAGTTTTTTTCAGTGTCAAAATCGAAAACATTGAAACATTTTACGAAGAGAAAAATATTTTAATTGTGTTGAAAACGGGAGCAGATTCGTTCCCGAAACGTCCACCAAGATAAGTAGAGGTTTTATTCTTATTAAATATATTTGTATTCCAAAAATTTTTTCAAAAAACAAGGTGTCACTGACCAATAGAGAATTTCTCTCTTAGGTATCTAAAGGTTTAATTTCAAGAGCAGTGACATTTTGGGGCAGATCCCAAATCTGTCCTTAATACAAATATATTGCAATAATTTTTAATAACTTCTACTCTATTTTTTAGAAACGAGGAGAGAAAATCCCATGAAAAGCTGAAAAATGAATTTACCACCTCCTCGAAGAACTTACAGACAGTATATTATTAGTGTTAGATAATAATTAACAATCGTTAAATAACACGTTTTCTGTCAGTTCTTGTTAGGAATGCAATAGAATAGAATAGATTAGAATAATAATAATACTAATAATAATAATGATAATGATGATAATAAAAATATTGATAATAATGATAATTATCATCAGTTATTCAAAGACGAAAGAAAACAGAGTGTGTATAGAAAAGTATCAATAAGGTAATGAATGATTCTACTCAATAAGTGACTAAACACTTGTTTCGAGAACAATAAAATCACAACAAACTATAAAGGTAGATATAAAAAAATATAACATATTATAAATAAAATATCTAATCGACGAAAGTATATATTGAAAATGAGAATGATTCGACATAATAAAATATTAAACATATAGAAATAATTGAAAGATTAAAAAAATCAGTACCTACTTATCAAGAATTCGGTTCAATTATTTTATTGCATATCGCTCTCGAGGTTTCGTGGATGAATTTTTCAACTTTGATTTTGAACATTTTGGTGTTCGTATTTCATATTTTCAGGAATCGAATTGAACGCTTTTGGTGCTATATATGAAAATGATCGTTGACAAATTGTGTTGCTCATATGAGGGATGATGTGATGGTGTTCTTGTGCCAAACGTATGAGTCGGTAAACAGTCATGACTTTTCAGTTTCTTGTATTTCAATACGACATTCGAATAATATAGTTGCCTCAAGTCCAATATTCTGCATTCCTGGTATAGAAGATCTGAAGAGTACCGGTAAGGTTTCTCCAAAATTAACTTCAAAAATCTCTCTTGGGTAATCTCTAATGGATTGATATGGGTACACAATGTCATACCCCAGCCTACTATGCCGTAACGTAGGTGGCTTTCCACTAAAGCAAAATACAATGTCTTCATTTGATTGAATGTTAAAATTTTTTTAAGTTATCTTAATTTGTAAAGGATTGTTTGAAGTTTTCTGATGACGTATAGAATTTGGTCATTCCATTTCAGATGTTCATCAATTATTATACCTAGATATTTCATTTTGTCAACAGGCATATTTTTAGTATTGATCAGAAGATCGTCAAATTGCGGTCTACTCATTTTATTGCAACTGATAGGTAGGTAATAGGTTTTTGTCAGGTCGACTGTCAGTAATCTATGCTCGAGCCAGGTTTTTACCATGTAATAATCTGCCTGAGCTTTTTCTCGCAGTGGGTCCCCGTTTTCAGCATCGTATACTATGGCTGTATCATCAGCAAATCCAATCATTTCTCCCGTACTTTTCAATGAGAACAAACCATTAATATATATGTTGAATAAAATGGGCCCCAGAACACTACCTTGAGGAACAACGTATTCAATAACCTCTTGTTGACTAAATACATCGTCCACTCTCACGACCTGCTTTCTGTCGGTAATATAGCTTCGAAATAGGTTCAGGTTTTGATCTCTGATACTAATATCCTCCAATGTTTCTAGAAGTAGGTCGTGACTCACAGTATCGAAGACGTTGTCTATGAAAAAACATAGACATGCTTTGTTATCATTTAAAGCACTATTTAATTTCATAGTGAGTGCCAGAATTGCATCATCCGTTCGCTTGTTCTTTTTGAAACCGAATTGTTCATCAGACAGAATTTCATACTCATCAAGATAGGATATTAATCTTATTTTTTGCAATATTTCGAAAATTTCAGATAAGTGAGTCAATAATGATATCGGTCTATAATTGCCTGCTTTCCTTTTATCCCTTTCTTTATGGAGTGGTATTACAATATAACTTTTGAAAGCTGAAGGCCATACACCAAATTCCATACACTTATTGAATATATGGGATAATGGTTCAATAATATAATCGCAGATGGATTTGAGACTTTCTGCCCTGATTTTGTCAACTCCAACCGATTTTTTATTTCTCAAATCTTCTATCATAGTTTTCTACTTATTACTACTAAGTAATTCTGGTCTTTGCTTATTTCATCAGCGAGTGAATTACCCGTTTTCGAAAATGTTTCATTCAACTCAGTTCAAGTTTCGATTTTCTGCATCTACTCAAATCATTCACTACCTCCCATAACTTCTTCGTGTCACTACCATTTCTCGCTATAATGTTCTTATAGTATTCGTACTTTGCTTTTTGTATCAGTGCATTCAACTCATTTTCACAATGCTCATATGCATTCTTGATTTCAATGGATTCAGGATATTTCAAAGTATTCTTAAACAATTTGTTTTTTGTTTCTATTGACTTCAATGAAGCATTTGTGACCCAAGGTGTGTATTTTTCCTTTCTCTAATTTTAGATATTGTTGCTTCCTCAATGAAATTTGACAGTATATTCATGAATATGTTCATTGTAGCATCAGGATTTTCAGCCGAGTAAATGGAGTCCCATGAAATTTTTCTTAAGAGAGATGGCAACTCATTTCGATCAATGTATTTTATTATGTTTTTTTTTCTGTTCTGTGTGGGAGTATCGAAAACTATTCGTAATGATGTTGAATAGTGATCGGTAATATCTGTTTCTAGAATAATTGGCAGAATATTTTCGAATATATTCAATTTCGATTTGACGAATTCGATTTGATCCACGCAAGCTTTTATGTTGCCCTATACTCTAGTTATGT
Source organism: Gastrophysa polygoni (assembly GCA_963576655.1). NCBI lineage: Eukaryota > Metazoa > Arthropoda > Insecta > Coleoptera > Chrysomelidae > Gastrophysa > Gastrophysa polygoni. The sequence goes on from OY755092.1 coordinate 3,218,974, forward strand.
TATTAATTGTTGACCTGTAGCCAAACTCATTTAGAGTATTTATGTACTCAGTTGTAGCATCATCATTTTTCAATAAATCCATATGAATGTCATTTGCAAAAATGAACAGATTTCCTGTGTTATTTTCGTTTTCTTCTAAAAAGTTTTGTAGACAAGTGATTATATTGATATTCAGTACCTTGATATCATTTATGACTACAATCGAATGTTCGTATGACAAATGAGACTTCAAATATACGATAACACCGTCATTCTGATAGAGATCACCTTCATTGTATATAAGATTGTATCCATCGATTTTAAATATGATTGTATCGGAAATTTTCCAGGTTTCTGTTAGAACTAAACAATTTACATTTTGCTACATTTTTCTAACAAAAGCTAGCCCTGGTTCTTCTTTATCTCTGAAATAGTCTGCACTAGTGACAGGCAAAACATTTTCTGACAATTTAGCCCAGGCTGGAACCGTAGTCCACAGAGTATTCCCAATCATATTGGAAGGAGTCAGACCTCTAGACAAATCATCAGCAGGGTTAGTAACCCCAGCGATATGATACCAACAAGCACTGGGAATTTTTCCCTAATCCGTCCTATTCGATTAGAAAAAAAATATCTTTGGAGTCAAGAGAATTCAACCACTGTATAACAATAGCACCATAACCATCATTGCTTGCATCTATGAAAGTCATCAGTCAGGATATATTTTTGTTGCCCCAATATGATGCGGAAGCTGGAAATCCTCAAACCTTGGCTATTCCTCCCTTAGTTTCGACCAAATTTCCCTGATATTAGGAGGGACTTCTTCGTCCTACCCTAACTTGAGTTTCCATAGGTTTTTGACCATCAGCTTTAAGAAACCTACTGGATCGTAGCATCGTGCTACTGTTGACAAAATAATACGTTTCGTGCATTTTTCGTCAGGCCTTTCAAAGTTGAAACTAAAATCATCCAATTCCGGACTCCACCGCATACCAAATATTTTCGTGTCTGTTATGAAAACCACAATTTATAATAATTGTTTTTCCAGTGGTATCTATTCTGAAATATTTGAAGAGTTTTATGACCAATTCGTCAAATCAAATTTAATTTGGAAAATAAATCTACTGACTCCCGATGAAGCCTATATGCATCCGATTCTGTATCTACATCTACTAGATACTAGATCATCCATGTACAAATTTCCAGACACAAACTCCTTTGCTAGTGACTACTTATCACCCTCGTCAATTATTAGCAGCTCAACCGTACGCAACGCTGAATAAGGAGACGACTCAACACCAAAAGCTACCCTGTTCAACTCAAAAGCTTGAACCTCCTCCTCAGGACTGAACCTCCAGAACAATCTCTGAAACCTCCCATGGTCTTTTATTTTTTTTTATCTGGCGAATGTCTGCAGATACTGCTATTTTGAAAAGCCTGAAATTCATTAATAGCGAACAAATGTCTGTTTGCAATTTTTGACCTTCATATAAAATATCGTTCAACGAAATACCCATATCCGATAAAGCACTCGCATTAAAAACGACTGACACTACCTGGCTTGAATATAAAAGCAGGGACCTCCAACATTTTCATCCTGGACCTTATGAAAATGACCTCGATCGACGATTGTATTGTTCTAAAGACAACTCTTTACTTGATGTAAGAAAAATATTTGTTTGTGCATAAGAAGACGAAATTATCGGCGCCTTCCCCATCAACTCATAACCCAAAACCGTTTGTACAGATACTGGTGAACCGGTCGAACAATAAAGACGATCATTTTCCAACACCTGTGCAGATATTTAAGCATCCAAAATTCCGTCGATTTCACCTGGTTTATCAAAACCATCATCAGCTAATTACACCACTCTAAAATTAGCAAAGAGTGGGGTGTCCACATCGACCCTTGGCGTATTATCCGATATTGTTTTTACCATAAGTGCCTTGATGAAATATTGTGACACTGTCTAGGGACTTGGGGGTAATTATGGGCAAATATCCCGAATAGATGTTTATTGAGTTGTTACAGTGTCTCGATGTTAATTACAACTGACTATGAAACGTTGGCTTGAGTCATGGCTTCCTCCGGTCCCCCGTACGCTGAGGATGTCTCACTGACTTGGCGCAAAGCTTGGTTGCGAAGTGGGCGCGAGTGTTGTACAGGGTGTTTTCGTGACACTCCCCCTTCTTAAAAACGTCGACCCGACGTTTTTTAAGTGACTACCGCCTCAGCCCTGAGCGTCCAAAGTCCTTGGAAGCTGGCTAACCTAACCTAACCTAACCTAACCTAACCTAACCTAACCTAACCTAACCTAACCTAACCTAACCTAACCTAACCTAACCTAACCTAACCTAACCTAACCTAACCTAACCTAACCTAACCTAACCTAACCTAACCTAACCTAACCTAACCTAACCTAACCTAACCTAACCTAACCTAACCTAACCTAACCTAACCTAACCTAACCTAACCTAACCTAACCTAACCTTTTTTTTGTTTTTTTTTTTTTATTTTTTTTTTTTTTTTTTGTGGGGGGAAACCGCGTGGCACCAGAGCCTTGGGCCAGTAGGTCTATCGGCCCTGGTAGTGTCGGGCGCTACTCCGACAAAAACCCCCCATGCCCCACAGTAAGACCTGGAACGTCATATTGACACACCTCAGGCCCTACCATTTTTCGCAACCTCATTCATCTGCTTGTGCTATCCTTTCCTCTTCCTGTGCTAGCCTCTCCTCTTGTTCTTTTTTGCTCATGATAGCCTTTATCATCTTCGAACCATCTTGCCATATGTCTTCCATGCTTGTCATCAACCCTATCATGCTATCTGCGGTTGCTATCACTCCCTGTTGTCGCTCAAAAGCCGATCTTTCACGTGTCCATCGGTGGCACTCAAAGAGTGTGTGATTCGGGTCGTCCCTCATCCCGCAGTATCTGCAGTCTTCGTTCACCGATTTGCCAATACGGTAAGTGTACGTCTGAAAAGACCCGTGACCTGAGAATGCTTGTGTCAGGAAGTAGTTCAGGGAACGGTGTTTGCACTCAACCCACGCTTTTATGTCAGGAATCAGTTTTTTTGTCCACTGTGCCTTAGCCGTGTTGTTGGTCCATTGGTCCTGCCATTCCTGCATAAGGTTGTGCCTTAGCCTCGTTCTGTCCGCTGCCGTAATCTCCCCTATTTCTGCCAGTCCCCTTCTTTCTTTCACCAGTAGGTCTATCGGTGGGATTCCGCATATCACCGTCAAAGCCTCCGCTGATACCGTTCTGTGAGCCGAGCTAGTTCTCAGCAGCATTCTCCTTTGTGCGGATGACATCATCTTGTGGTATTTTTGCACATCCATCACTTTGCCCCATACCGGCGCCGCATACAATAGGACAGACTGCACCACGCCGTACAGAATTCTCCTCTTTTGGAAACCTGGCCCCCTTATGTTGGGCAGGATTCTCGTTAGTGCCGCAGTCTGCCTATCAGCCTTTTCGCATGTTTTCCTTATGTGTTCATTAAATATAAGTTTATCGTCTAGCCAGACACCCAGGTATTTGACGAACTTTTTGGGCACAATTTGTGTTCCTTGAAATTGAAAGATGATGTCTTCCCTTTTCCTTGGGCCTCTAATGATGATTGCCTCTGTTTTCGCAGGAGCCACCTCCAGGCCGTTCTCTAACATCCAGTCGCCTATCGCCTCCAAAGCCAAGTTGGCGTTCCTCATCAGGATTCCTTTATCGTCGGCCGTCACTGTCAGCGCCAGGTCGTCTGCATATGCGGCTGTGTGGCATCCCTGTGGTAGCACGATCCTCAGGACCCCGTCATATAGCACGTTCCACAGAGTTGGGCCCAGGACGGAACCCTGCGGAACTCCCTGGGTGAGTCCCTGTGTGTACGTGCCGCTTGTTACCGTCCTACCATGCAGGTAGCTTGTAATCGAGTTCGTCAGGTAGTTGCTCAGCTGCAGCTCTTCTAGTTTCCCCCTTATTCTGCTCCATTTGGCTGTGTTGAATGCGTTTTTCACATCTATGCATACTATCGCCCCCCAGGCTCGCCCTCTTTCGTTCGCCATCCTCAGAACATATTGAACCGCCTGTACTGTTGACTTTTTGGCCCTAAAACCGAACTGCCTATCCGATATACCCGCTTTCTCGTTAAGTTCCACCACTAGCCTTTGTTTAAGGACATACTCGTATGTCTTCCCTATGCCGTCTATCAAGCATATTGGTCTTAGCTTCGGGTTGGCCACCGTAGGGTCTCCCTTCGGTATAAGAACCGCCTTCGCAGTCTTCCATTCCCTAGGGAAAGTATTCTGTCTGAGGATTCCGTTAAGTATCTCCGTGACTGTGTCAGGGATCGTGCTGATAGTTAGTTTGACTGCCTCGGGGAGTATCCCATCTGGGCCAGGAGACCTTCCATTTTTCATCCGGCCGGCTGCTGTTAGTACCTCATCCTCTGTGATGGGGTTCGGGTCTTCTCTCTCACGTGGCTCCGCCGTGGCTTCTCGACATGCCGGGAACAGCTCCAGAAGTTTCTCGATCCTTTTGTTGTTATCGAGTTCATATGGAGTGCGCAGATTTCTCGCTCCACCTACCACGATTCTGTATCCTTGTCCCCACGGATCCTGTTCAAGGTTGTCACACAGCTTCCTCCACTCGTCCTTTTGGGCCGCGTTGATCCTACATCGCAGATTTTTTCTAAGTTCTTTGTAGGCACCTTCTAGCCTTCCGATCTCTTCTAGGTCGCCATGGTTCTTCCTTGCCCTGGTCAGCAGTCTCCTAGCTCTGTTGCAGGATTGACGGGCGTCAGAGATCTGGTCGTTCCACCAGACTGGTTGTATCCTTCTACTCCCATTAGTGGTTCTCGTCAGGCTTGCTTCCTGTAGGTCCTTCATGGCTCTGGTGAGCCCTTCCACGTTCGTCAGGCTAGGTTCCAGGAGCTTTAAAGCATCCGTAAACTCTCCCTCGTTGATGTGCTGTCTAGCATACCATTCGGTCTTCTTTGGTTTCCTCGTTGCCTTATTGATCTCGTAAAAGATGTGCCTGTGGAGGCTCATGGATTCATCTATGGACACTCGCCATCCTTCGATGCAGTGAGCTAGTCCCTGCGTTGAGACCGTAATGTCAATTATGGAGTTCTGGTTTCCTCTCACAAATGTTGGGGTGTTTCCGTTGTTGTGGGTCACCATATCCAGGGTCTGTAGCCATTCCGCCAAGTAGTTTCCCCTTGCGTCTGTTGTCGTCGAGTTCCACAGAGCTGATTTGGCATTGAAATCTCCCGAGATGACCGCCTCCGTTCCGGCGTTTCTGATGTGGTTCATCACCGTGTCCACGAAAGTTTCGAATTCGGCCTGTGGCACATTCGGGGACACATAGCAGTTGTACAATGCCCAGTGATGAAAGGTAATGCAAACAAAGCCGGGCCCCGATTCATGCTTCAGTACCCCGCAGCTCTTGTTCCTAAACCTGACGGCTACATCGGCTCTTGGGTCAACTATCCACCTGGTGTTATTTGTTGTTAGTTTTTTGTTGGGTTCTTGTAGGAGTGCGATATCTACATTTTCTTCCTCCATGACCTTCTGCAGCAGATGGTGTGCATTCCTGCGCCTGTCAGCGTTGAATTGCATTATCTTGATAGGCATGATGAGATGGTTTACATTTTTTCGAGTCGTGTCCTGCGACTCTTCTCCACCAGCTTCTTGTAGCGCGGGCATCTCATTTGGTCGTGACTGTGGCCCACCTCCTCGCAGTTCCAGCAGTAAGCGGTATTTTCGCATCCCTTCCTCTCATGACCTTCTTTGCCACATTTCCCACACATCTTGTTCCTATCGACTCCTTTGCACTCAGAGGCTTTGTGACCGAAACCCATGCATCTGAAGCATTTTGACAGGTTTACTCTCTCAACCACTTTGCAGTTCAGCCATCCTATCTTCAGTGTTCCCTCTTTCAAGATGCTAGCTGCACCCTCCCTTGGGATCTCGACCGTCGCGAGTTTTTCCTCGTACCTGCCTTCCCTGAGGCTCTTTATCTTAATACTGTCCGGATCCATGTCGGTGGGTTTAGCTATCGCTCTCTTGATTTCCTCTTCTGTAGTGGTCACCTCCATACCTGAGATTAGTATGGTCACCGCGTTGCTGTTCGCAACCCTGGCCTTGATGTCGTTAGAGTTACGGTTTATTTCCTCCCTCAGTGTATTTGCCTCTTCTGCGCCACCTCCTACGCTCAGTAGCAAATGCCCAGCCGCAGATTTCCTGACTCTGGTAATTTCAACCCCTAACTTCTCCATTGCCACGCCCCGTTTGACTTCCCTCAGTAGGTCCGCATAGGATTTGTTGTCTCCCTGGACAGCTACAACGTTATCCCTAGGGATTCTGCCCCTCCTTGCTGGCCTAGTTTTCGGTGTCGCTTCGGTTATTAACAGGCTTATTTCCATTTCACATTCTCTGCAGGCACTTTCCAGGGCTTTCCTGGTATAGTCCTTATCCAGTCCTTCTGGTATTGCCATGGAAAGTTTCCCTCTCCTCTCTTTCTTTGCAGCCTCTGCTAGCCTACGAAAGGTCTCATGCAGTATCCTTATATCATTGGCGCCGTTCTTATCCACATCGTAGTGTACCAGAAACACGTATCTATCATGATTCGTGTCCGCTCCTCTGCTTGTGACCACCTTAATGTCATTTTTTATGAAGTCGATATCTCCGGGCTGACTGGTTGTCACCAGCTCTTTCAGCGCTGGGTACTTTTCTCTGACTCCCTTCATGCGTTTGTCATCAATGTCCCTGCGTCCCGTGATAACCGCGATGTCTCCCTTGTCGCTACTTCGCATCAGTCCGCCAATCTCTAGTTTGGTGCACCTGTACAACTGCTCTGGCCAGTCCCTGTCTAGCACCCTAGCCAGGCTCTGGAAATCTCTCAGGTCCTCCTCTGTCACCTCCCTGCCATTTTCGAGCGTCTGGGTTCCTGCATTCTCCACGCTGTTTTCTCTCCTCATAGCACTCTCCATTTTTTGAAACTCCTCCGCGACCGTATCCGTCGCGGCGTTCACGTCCCATACCATCCCCTTCAGTTCTTCGTCCATGTCAACGCCAGTTCTTGCTGCGTTGGCCAAGGCTCTGACTCTCCTCTCTAGCCTGCAGATCGCCTCTCTCAGTAGCCTGAGTTTGGCTCCCTCCTCTTGCTTCTTCTTCTTCAGCTCCTTGGGGCTGTCGTTCGCCCTTTTCCTCTTCGGGTTCTCATTTTCCCTGTCCATGTCCTTACCTGCCACATCTATGCCGAGTATGGCTTGCATGACGCTGAAACTCTCATCCAGTTCTGCTTCTCCTATCGTTCCAGCCTGTTGCTCGGCCCCCTTGCTGCTTTCCTTTGCTGGGTCTCCCTCGACTAGAGTGTAGCTCCAACTCTTCTCCAGCTCCTCGTCCTGGTACCCGTCGGAGATGCCCTCCTCGGTGTCACTGCGGCTCGTCATTGGCGTCCCATACACCTCGTTCTCTTCAGACTTTCTCCTGCTGTTGCTATCTTCCTCTCTCTTCGGGGTCTCGAAATTCAGGGTAGGAGGCCTCTTGGATGACTTACCCTTCACGATTTGCCAATCTTGTGGCTCTTCACCTTCATTGGCTTCCTTCGGTGTTGGTCCTCTCCTGATAGGTGGGGTTCTCGCCAAGGATGACCTCCTCTGGGTCGGATCCTGTACTCCCTGCCAGTCGTATCTCGGGGGCTGTTCCGAAGTCAATTCCCCCTTTTCTCCAGCGCTCTTCTCCTCTTCTACGTTCTCCAATAGATTGTACATATTCATTTTGTTTTTGTCCATGCTTGATCCCACGAGTTGGGTCGACTTTGCTCTGTCCAGCAGGGCAGTGCGCCCTTACCCTGCTAAGGCTGCTCTACTCCGGGAGGTCGCCTGTTTCCCGGAGGCTCCGTTCGTGACCAACTGTCGCATGGCCATTCACCCATCGGCACGGGTCGCTTGACACCTTGAGTTTCGGATTTTCTCAGGTTTTCTCCTGTTGAGTTAGAAAGGAAACGCGAAAGGAAAAAGAATTGAAAGAGAGTTGGCGTATAGGTATAGAGAAGTTTGCCAAGGGAGGCGGAAGAGAGAGAAGAAGAGAAGTTTGCCAGAATAGGTGAGACACAGGAGGTATAGATGAAGGAACCTCTCCCAAGACTAGTTGAAGAAGAGAAAGGATCAGCTAGGATTTCCAGGAGTCGCCGCCTCCTACACTCATCATGATGAGCCCCTACGGAGTTTTTTGTCGAGGTTGACTCCTCTAGATCCGTAGTGTTCAGTAAGAGACAGGCCGACCTCGAGTAGGTTGTGCTTCGGTCGAGCACGCACTACGGTCTTGCTATCGCAGAGGCTATGTGTTGCGCGTGTCGATAGCCTGGGAAGAATCCCCTCCGGCCCTGTGAACATAAAAAAAAAATACACAGAAAAGTATCTTTCGAAATACAAACAAAATAAAATCAACCCAATAGGTCCTTAAAATCATTATTGAACATAATTCCTCAGGACTCTTGCATGTCCCGGCATCGGATACAAATCGCGAAAGCGTAGCTTAAATCAAAGTAAATAATAAATAACATGAAATCTTTTCTGTCATAAGGTTACTATAACATCCAATGATTGTTATTCTCAGAACAATCTCATTCTTCCTTCTCAATGTTACTTAACATCAAAACTGATATACCTTAAAAATAGGGCGTTTTTATTACATTTCTTGCTAGTAAATTATTATAAGGCGTGTGAGTTCCCCACATTGTATGATAAAGTTGTATGATAAAGTTTTTATACATTTTGTACGATCGAGCTGAATAAAATGAGTATCAAAATTATTCAGAGTCGACTCTTTTATGTAAGGTTATATTTACAATTATTATAGAATACTCAAAACTAGCCAGCAATTCATTTGCAAGGAGTTTTAACTCATTGTCACCTTATTTTTTACTTGTAGGCCTACTATTTGATGAGTTTGATCCAATAATTACTGCACTTTTGTTATGACTTTTTTCTACTGTTTCCTCGACAATCGGCAGTTCTAACGTAGTACTCTCTGTTACGCTTTCTTTCTCTCTGTTTCTTTCTTTTCTTGTCTGTATACAACGATAAATAAACCAAATAACGAAACTTATTATTACAATGAGAACTGAGATTCCGCTGATGTCATTTAGCAAGACGTTCAAGTCCATCGCTTGGACGCGCGGTAAAAGACCTAATCCTACGAGATACGGATTTTTTATGACAATAATGATTGTCAACAAAGATCCGAGGATACTCAGATACTTATATAAATCGATTCCAATCAATGAATTAATGTGATCAGAGTGAAATTCATCCAAATGAACACCTTTCCACTGGAAACTTTCATCTGCTATTTTTCCTTCAAATTTTGGTAATAGTTTTTTTCAATTCCTGTCTAAACATTCCGAAAAATTCTCAAATGTCAGATGAGTATGCGTTGCCATAGGTTTCAACTTGAAAGACTCGAATTTCGACCAAGTGGCTGGTAATACATGCCTTATTTTGAATTTTTCAACTCCATTTGCATCACATGGAAATGTGTCAGAGACAGACAAGGTAAGATTTTCTGTCTGTAATGAACATGAACAGGGAACTTCAACTTCTAGCGATCCTAAATCTAACTTCTTTTCAACACCGATTTGTCGAGTGTTATTATTGCACTTCAAAACCATATCGGCGGGTGCATGAGTAATAATGAATTTCTCTGCTTCAAAGCACTGAGGCTAACATACTTCAACTAATTCTGAAACCGAAGCACCACCTACTAATTTAGAAAAACAAATTTTATCTTTAACAGAAGTCGAACTCGATCTTGGAAGTAAACAAATATCGTCGCTCGGATTGCAAGATTTCAAAGCATTTCCTGTGATAATTCTCATTTCTTTTTCGTGCCTCGCGACAAGAACTTCGTCTTCCGTAAAAACGCACGTTTCACCTTCCCACGCGTAAGGCACTGCTAACATACGATATAATTTCCATTCGTAGCCAATTTTCCTTACTGGAACTCTTATCGTAACGACTACAGAATTTTCAGTTGCTAAGCACGATGCGATATTTAATCTCAAATACTTTGTGATCTCAGCAGGCTGGATGACGAGCTCATGCCCGTTTTGCTTAAGTGCATTATTTAATTTTTCTAGATCGTATTTCTACCATGACGGTTCTACAATCTCATTTGGAATTTTATTATCGCGGCATCTATTTATGATCCCGTATTTGCTAAAAATCTGTAACATATTCAAATGTTGATAAGAATGTTCTGCTACAAACGCCCAGATCTGTCGTATCGCATTGTCTTGTCCACCTAACTCAGCATTCGCGAAGTCGCGGAGGATGCCTAAATGTTTCGAAAAATCGTGCATACATTTTTCGCCGTGTGCTAATAGTGAATTGACTTGACTACTATAGTTTTTTATCGATGAGATTATGTTATTCAGGTCTGCATGATTTTTGTTAACTGCTAATCCTAATTTGTCCATGGAGGACTTGGGTTTTTCTTCGTTCGAAAATAAAGGGTCCGCAGAGCGTTTTGTTGACACACCGCAACACCAATTGAAAGCGTCTCCTAAAAATTCTACTGACATTGCTTTGCGAGAAATTTCATGTTTCGTTACAGCGCTCTGTCCTATACTCCGGTATACAACCCAAAGGTGTTTCTTAAAAACGGTATTCAGATGTTCCAAAGCTCTGGAGTACTGGCAGGTTTCGCTCGTCGTATTTTCGCAAGATTCCGTCAGAAACAATTCCCAGCTCAGGTATTTTTCTTCTGAAGACATCTTGACGACGTAAACTAACGGCACCGAAGATTGATAAATTATAGTTGAAGGCAACTCCGACCAATATGCCCCTGAGACTATACTTATTTCGTTTCCTATACTGAATGGAATTCCAACAAGAAACATAAAAACAATCGAGCTTTCGACTCTCATTTTGACTTGACACAAATGAACAATGGACATTTATTCATTATACTGTACTTGGTTTGAACTCCGATGTCAGTCAGCAATTTCAATTAAAGTGCAATAATTTTTGTTTTACTTATTATGTATAACATTCAAATGGGAACAAATCGATTTGTATGTACAATAACACATTAAGACATCTATTTTACATGTATATACATTTTTTTTTCTTTCGCAAGTTGTTGTTAGCAAAAACTTCAATTTGCTGATGTCGGTAGCTAATTACGATCGTAATACTTCTTTAACCTATCCACGTGGACTGTATCAATTACAATTTTTTTTCCTCGTTTGATCCTTATACGATAGTTAACATCGTTCAATTTTTCTATCACCTCAAAAGGACCAAACCATCGGTGCAGGAGTTCCTCTGACTTTCCTACTTTCCGATAGGGAGTGTACACCATAACGCTTTCTCCTACCAAATAACCAACAGCACGATCCCCAGCATCATACCTTTCTTTCTGCTTCGCTCGTTCTAACTCAATCGGTTTCAACACATCCTGTCTCATTTTTCTATTTTTTTCTAATGTTTCCTGAAAATCGCTATCTTCACTACTGTTGCCTACTCCCAACGCTATGTCAGCTGGCAGTCTGGCTTCTCTTCCGTAAACTAATAAGAATAGCGAAATTTTCGTAGTTTCTTGCGGTGAGGTATCATAAGCAAATGTAACTAATGGAACAAATGTATCCCAGTCCCTTCGATTGGTACTCACATACATAGACAACATTGTTGCCAGGGTTCCGTTATAATGTTCAACCAACCCGTTCGTTTTCGGATGATGAGCTGTCGTCGTAGTTGGATGGCTACCTAATCCACTCAATAATTCAGATACCAATTTAGAAGTAAAACACTTCCCCCGATCAGTAAGTACGTATTTTGGACAACCGTGTTTACAGATCAAATCTTCTATTGGAAAATTCGCAACACACTTGGCGGTGCCCGCCGGCAGAGCTTCAGTTATAGCCCATTTCGTAGCGTAACACATGGCTGTAATGATCACCGTATTATTCGACAAGGATTTCGGGAAAGGGCCTAGAATGTCGATTCCAATTCTTTGGAATGCTTCACCTACTTTTATAGGTTGAAGAAGGCCTGGTTGCGCTTTCGGTACGCTTTTGCGATGTTGACAATTTTTACATGACTTTACATAATTTTCTATTTCTGAATACATGTTAGGCCAAAAATATCGAACTTTTATTTTTCCAAAGGTTTTCGCAAATCCTAGATGGCCTCCTGATAGTGGGTCATCATGACAGCAAAGTGAAATTTCATTTTTCATACTATCTGGGATGACTAATAATTCAGAAGAACCTGATGGGCCAAAATGTTTTTTATTTTTTTTTTTTATCTGTGGACAACACGAAAGGGAAACCTATGATGTTCGAGGAACATCGTGTTGGCCGGCGGTGAAATTTTGGGAAAGAAGGAAGGTGTTGGAATTTTTCTTGAAAGTTTGGAGGTTGTAAGCATCAGGAAAGACTTCACTAGGCAAAGAATTCCACAACTTTGCCGTTCTATTGATGAATGATGCTTGGTATAGCGATGTTCGACAGGTCTCGAGCCTGACAGTGTAGGGGTGACCAGCTTGAGCTCGTCTGGTTTGTCTACTAGGAATCGCGAGTAGTGGCATAATAGATGATATTTCCGTTGAGCACCGACCGTGAAAGTACCTATAAAAAAGGCAAAGATCGCCGACCTTTCTACGATGATCTAGAGAGGTCAATGATTTGGTGAGTGTTGTGTCATCGACTAAGCGTATGTTTGGGGGCTGAGCTCCAAACATGTGAACAGTACTCCAGGACAGGTCGAATTTGTGCTTTGTAGATCATAAGCAGTTGCTGGGAAGTGAAGTATCTCTTCGCACGAAATAGAAAACCGAGTTTTTGTGAAGCAGTTTTCGCAATGGACCTCACATGATCGTCCCATGAGAGAGCACTGTTGGTGGTGACACCCAGCATGGATATTGACGACCTCATAGGAACAGTGGTACCCGACATCATCAAATTGGGCATTGTGTGATCAGCCTTCTTGGTGAACATACAAGCTTGAGTTTTAGTTGCATTGAACGGTACTAGATTCTCAGATCCCCATTTCAGAATTCTTGTCAGATCCTCATTTAAAGCATCAACCTGTCTTCGCCTTGCACCTCTGGCCTCGTTGGATGATATAGGGGCTCTAGAGGAAAAGGCGGAATGAATATAAAATTGCGTCATGCAATAAGTAACTACGCGATTGTTTCAAGACTTTCGAGTCAGCGTTTGTTGGAAATTCAAGCGCGGAAATAATGTCGTTCAACCTTACATCGGCTCTTTGCAATTTAGCGATGTCGTTGTGAATTATTGTTAACATGGGAATTTTGATCTGGGTACGAAACTGGATTTCGTGATAAACTATCGGCGTCAAGATGTTTCTTACCGTTCTCATGAAAAATCTCATACTCATAATCTTGTAGGCGAATAGCTCATCTAGCTAATCGACCAAAAACATCTTGATTTTTATGAAGCCAACACAATGCGTGATGATCCACTACGACTTTGAAACTTCTGCTTCATAAATAAATGCCTAAAGGTGGTTACACCATAGGCAATAGCTATACACTCTTTCTCTGTGGTATTCCACTTTAATTCGGATTCCGAAAGTCGTCGAGACGCGTACGCTACAGGATGCGCACCGCTCTCGTCAGTTTGAAGAATTATTGCCTCTATACCGTACCATGAGGCGTCGGTATGGAGTTCAACAGGCAATGCCGGATTGAAATGAGCCAAAACTGCACCAAACAACCTTTGAGGGTGTCGAAAGCCCTTTGTTGTTCACTCTTCCAATCAAACAATACCCGTTTCCTCGTGAGCAATGTAAGAGGTCGTGCAATTTTGGCAAACGACTTCACAAATTTCCTATAAAAATTTGCCAAACCCAAAAACGATTGTACGTCCTTGACTGATTTAGGCCTCGGAAATTCAGAGACAGCTCGAATCTTAGCCGGATCTGGGGATAAGCCGTTTTTACCTACGACATGACCTAAAACTTTAACTTCCTGACTAGCAAACTCACATTTCGTATGTTTCAATTTCATATCTGATAGCCTAAAACGTTCGAGAACTTCACGGAAATTGACCAAGTGATCGTCGAAATCATTTCCCTTGACGATGGCATCGTCCATATACACCAAGCAAGTATTCCACTTCAAGCCCGACAAGATTTGGTCCATACACCTCGGAAAAACAAGCAGGACTGCTGGCTAATCCAAAAGGTAGTACGTTAAATTCGAATGAACCTTCTGGTACTATAAACGCTGTTTTAGGTTTGTCTTCTTCTGCCAAACTAATTTGCTAGAATCCAGAAAAACAGTCTAATGTTGAAAATACTTTTGACCCATCTAAGGCTGAAAGCAAATCATCGATAACAGGTAACGGATATCTATCATTGACAATTTTGTTCAATTTACGATAATCTACGCAAAACCTCCAGTCGCCCGTCTTCTTTTTTACTAGGACTACAGGTGACGCCCATGGACTATTGGACTCTCTAATAACATTAGCGGCTAACATTTCTTTAATTTGATTGTTGATAATCTCGCGCTCCTTAAAAGAAACTCGATACGGTGTTTGATGTATCGGAGGATGGTTGCCGGTCTCAATGTTCTGTATACAAACATTCGTTCTACCTAGCTCTAAATTACTCGTGGCGAAAATATCGGAAAACTCGTTCAACAAACTATACAATTTTGTTTTTTCGCTATCTGTCAAATGTTCACTCATATCGATGCTTACGTTACGGTTGTCATTTAACGTATTTGTTGGAACTTCATGAATTAGAACAGCTGTTTCCATGTTATTTCCTGTTCCATCTTCGTAACTCTGTACGAAGCCAGGAAATACATTGTTTCTATTCGTCCCGGACGAACAATCGAAACTTCTTATTATGCCCAAATGAGTCCCTTTATAAATTTCCATATTAGTTAGCGCGCGGTTTGTTACGAATATAGCAGAATTATACTGATCTATCTTAGTGACTTGGCAATCTCTGTTACCAAAAAATTTCGCACATGACTCGAAATCAAAATTCTTGACATCTATCTACATGCTATCTACACCATGCTATCTACACCAACCTTGACTTTAGTAGCACTCTGTGGTCATAAATTAACTTCTTCCGTGCAGAGAACTTCATCTCTTGACTGAAAATAACTATTGAAATCTATTTTTCCAAATTTCTTATAAAATTTCAAATAAACAATAACTCTGTTTACTGAAAGTTTAATAATCTCAGTTAAAAAATGGATTTCTACTTGAAACTTTTCATTGAAATCGTTGCCTAAAATGACTTTTTTCTTCGAAATTTGAAACAACTATGAAATTGTGAACTGATTGAATTCCATTTAGTTCAAAGTTTGCTTCTATTTCGCCTACTATTGTAAGCAGATTGCCACTTGCTGATTGGATCCGAAAATTTGGTGCATTTTTTAGTGACTCATTATAATTCTTAATGAAAAAATCATCATTTAAAGAAATACCTGAACCCGTATCTAGTATGAATCTGGCTTGATTAGAAAAACTCACTCCATTAATTTCTAATAAATCTGAAAAATGTACGTTTTCACCGTTTTCGGTAAATGAACAAAGTGATTCTGGTAAGTTTATAACTTCGTCGCCACCTAAAACTATTGGCGACGGGACAGGTCGTTTTTTGAAAAACAATTTCGTCCATAATGGCCTATCTTGCCGCATTTGAAACAACTACTCTTCCGTCGGAAGTACGAGGTTCCTTTTTGATAAAATTTGTCGGTTGACGATGGGAATAACTAAAATTATTTTTCGACCTACCGGATTGTCCTTCGAGCTGTTGAAATCGCTGCAAAAGCTGCTGAATCTGAGGGTCGTCCGAACTAGTTGCTCTGCGTGGCGTCGGGACGCTACTTCCGGCTTGACTGGTCGACGCTTCTCCCACTATGTAGTCCGTCGTCTCGATGCGTTGCAAGTTGCGTCTGAAGCTATCCAGGATTGAGTTGTCTATGAGGTTCACCTTGCTGATTAGACTTGGCCTCAGTCCTCTAATGATAAATCCAATCTTCTCTCCTTCTTCTTCCATTTCGGGGTTGACATCGTGGCATAACTTGAGCATTTCGTGGTAGTACTGCCAAACATCTTCCAATTTCTGTTGCTTCTTCGTCAAGAGCTTCATGTAGCATTGCTCTCGTATCTTCTCGTTTCTAAAATTCGCTTGCAAATTTTGTACAGCATCTTCAAAAGTCTCCCATCCTTCTTCTATAGCTTCGATTCTCTCTTCGTTTTCTTGTATGACTACCTGCGCTCTAGCACGGCTTCTTGTGAACATTAATTTCACTTTTCACTTGGATCCAGCAAGATTCGGATTAATTAACACTGTTTCTACTTCGCGCGTTTTGCTAATTTATTTACTTGATGTTGTTTAATGTTTTACACGAGATGCCCGGCGTGACTCTATCAATTTGTGACACTGTCTAGGGACTTGTGGGTAATTATGGGCAAATTTCCCGAATAGATGAGTTGTTACAGTGTCTCGATGTTAATTACAACTGACTATGAAACGTTGGCTTGAGTCGTGGTTTCCTCCGGTCCCCCGTACGCTGAGGATGTCTAGCTGACTTGGCGCAAAGCTTGGTTGCGAAGTGGGCGCGAGTGTTGTACAGGGTGTTTTCGTGACACTCCCCCTTCTTGAAAACGTCGACCCGACATTTTAAGTGACTACCGCCTCAGCCCTGAGCGTCCGAAGTCCTTGGAAGCTACGACTGGCCCTGTGAACATAAAAAAAATACACAGAAAAGTATCTTTCGAAATACAAACAAAATAAAATCAACCCAATAAATCCTTGAAATCATTATTGAACATAATTCCTCAGGACTCTTGCATGTCCCGGCATCGGATACAAATCGCGAAAGCGTGGCTTAAATCAAAGTAAATAATAAATGACATGAAATCCTTTCTGTCATAAGAATAAAACCTCTTCTTATCTTGGTGGACGTTTCGGGAACGAATCTGCTCCCGTTCTCAAAACAATTAAAATATTTTTCTCTTCGTAAAATTTTTCAATGTTTTAGATTTTGACACTGAAAAGTCACAATTTGGTAGACGGAGGAATTCTGGTTACAAGGTGTTTCCATTAATTGATATCGAATTTTCCATTTTCATATTCAAGTTTCAGAAGTGGATGCCAAGTTCTATCTATATCAACCGAACAAGAAGCAATATTATTGTCTCCGTTCAGGAGAATGCAAGCAGACTCTTTGATTTTCCGTTTTTGGTTGTTGTCTTCTTTTCCTATGATCTTTATATTACCCCAATCGGCCATATGTTGTCCATTTCCAGTAAGGATATGTTCAGCTAATTTTGATTTGTCAGTATATCTTATCTTCATATTGTTCTTATGCTCTTTCATCCTCACTGATAGAGGCCTGCTGGTTTCACCGGTATAACATTTTCCACAAACACATGGTATACTGTAAATACATTTTCGATGATTGTTCTTCATTTTTCGGTTTTGTATGAGTCAAAATTGATCTCATTGTATTTTGTGCCTTGAACACTGTTTTCACTCGAAACTTGTCACCAACACGTTTAATTTTTTCAGATATTCCGGGAATGAATGGGATGACATTTGTTACCAGTGTTGGTTGTCTTCGTGTTTGTTGTTTATTCTGTCTGTTCTCAATTTGGTGTATTGTTTTATCAATGAAATGTCTCGGATAAGTGTTGAGTTGTAGGACATCTTTTAAATGGTTCATTTCGGTAATGAGAATTTGGTGGTTCGATGATATGGATTTGGCTCTATCATGAAGTGATTTGATTATTCCTTTCTTTATACTTGTATGATGATTTGATTGAAGATTGAGGTATCTGCCGGTGTGTGTATTTTTACGATATACACTTGTTATCAAAATGTTATCTGATTTTTTAATGAGGACATCTAAAAATGGTTTATTAGATTCGATTTCTAAAGTGACTTTGATTGTGGGTTCGATATTGTTTATATAATTAAGAAAATTATCTAGTTCCAAATAATGAAAATATCATCCACATATCTCCACCAAGTCTTTGGTTGTTTGCTGAGTTTTTAAATGAATATTTTTTTCAAAATCTTCCATGAATATATTACTTAGAATAGGAGATAATGGTGGACCCATGGCCATACCAAAATTTTGTTGATAAAAATCATTATCTAATTGGAAGTAAGTGGTTTTGAGACGAAGTTCCAAAAATTCTAAAATGCCTTCTACACTCAGCTTAGTTCTTTCAATAAGTTTTTCATCATCTTCCAGTTTCTTTTTCACTATTTGTAAAATTTTTTCTATAGGAACATTAGTAAATAAACCCACTACATCGAAACTTACTAAAATATCGTCTGTATCGAGATGGATGTTATTTAGTTTCTCCACGAAATGAGGAGTATTTCTAATGAAACTTTCACTATTTCCTGATAAAGGTTTTATTATATCTGAAAGAAATCGCGATGAATTTTGACAAGGAGATCCTATTTTTGGAAGTCCATAAAAATGTGGGGGTTTGCTATGGTATCTGGATATATGTTTTCTATCTGTTAGTGTAAGTTTATTTTCGTGTTTTTCATTATGTTTCGTATCTTTCTCTCTATGTTTGCTGTTGGATCTCTATTCAATTTTGTTTAATTGCCTTCATTTATAATTTGTATTATTTTATCATTAAATTCATTTTTGTTCATAATGACGTAGCGTTGCCTATTAAATCAAAGAGTCTGCTTGCATTCTCCTGAACGGAGACAATAATATTGCTTCTTGTTCAGTTGATATAGATAGAACTTGGCATCCACTTCTGAAAATTGAATATGAAAATGATAAATTCGATATCAATTGATGAGAACACCTTGTAACCAGAATTCCTCCGTCTACCAAATTGTCACTTTCCAGTGTCAAAACCGAAAACATTGAAAAATTTTGCGAAGAGAAAAATATTTCAATTGTGTTGAGAACGGGAGCAGATTCGTTCCCGAAACGTCCACTAAGATAAGTAGAGGTTTTATTCTCATTAAATATATTTTTATTTCCAGATTTTTCAAAAACAAGGTGTCACTGACCAATAGAGAATTTCTCTTTTAGGTATCTAAAGGTTTAATTTCAAGCGCAGTGACATTTTGGGGCAGATCCCAAATCTGTCCTTACTACAGATATATTGAAATAATTTTCAATAACTTCTACTCTATTTTTTAGAAACGAGGAGAGAAAATCTCATGAAAAGCTGAAAAATGAATGTACCACCTCGTCGAAGAACTTACAGACAGTAAGATTCGTAATGGTTCAATCAACTGTAAGTACCAATTAATAGTCTGAAATAAATACTCACAGCTTTTTGGAAATTCGCCTCCGAGCGTAAATATTCCTCCAGGACCTCAAGTGCGCTCTCATCATTCATTGGCAGGGAAAATTTTTTGAAAATAGATTCGTTCAATGGTGGTGTAGGATGTTCTTGTGCTAACACAACCTTTGTTTTTATTTCTGTTAGTTCACTTTTTTATGTCTGCCATTATAGCAGTCATGAATATGTATTTTTTTTTATTTTATTCATGTCAACGGAACTCAGAATAGATAGACTGAGTGACATTTATTCATATCTGGAATGATCTATCTTGCATACCCATCTGCACAATCTGTTCATGGGCTGGACAGCAGCAGCAAATACCAGAAGCTGTAGCAGCCACATTTTCTAAAAAACATTTAGCTTACAGCTTGGCAAAATCTACTGTGGATGTCGAGAAACGTATGGGATGCGCAAAAATGATACAGTATTCGGACAAAAAGAGGGTAGTATAAATTTCGGTATAAATTGTACATTCAGTATAAAAGTAAAAGTGTGAATGCTACCGCGCATCGACAGACGTGGCGATTTCACATTCAGAGCCAGATTTGCCAAGCAGTAGATTACTTTATGACATGTAATTTACAACAATATTATCAAAATACTCATGCATAGAAAAAAATAACGTATCTCCATAATTTTACCATTCATTAGAGGAGTGTTTTCTTTTTCCTCATTTATGGGCCTGGTTGGAGGCTTTGGCAGAACTGGCGTTCTCTTTCGGCTAAATCTGCTGGGCTGTTCATCATCTGAAGATAATACAATCGCTTTATTTGCTCGTTTATGACGATTCTTTCGGGTAGCAGATTCTTCTTATATCACTGGTATACTCTGCCACATTGGACTTTCTTCGTGCCTCCAAATATGAATATGGAAATAAAATCAACATGATATTTCCTGTTCAAAACTAAATCACAAGAAAAACGTGATATATCGCAATGAGATTCATGTCACCCTGTACACAGGCTACCACATATTTCACTACAATGATCTCAGAAACAGCCAGAGATCCTGCATCGGTTTATTGTGGATCATTTTTTGCTGAATATTTTGGCGAAGAATAGTAAAACTTATACATACCAAGAGTCCCATTACGAAAAATCTCCATCTTATGAAGAGGCCAATGCGTATTTGGTGTCTCAAAATTCTTGATGGCAGCCACCAGTTTGTCCCTGGCATAAGGGGGCCAATAACAAGAACTCCCTAATATCCATGAGGTTGGAACGGCTTCCACAGTGTTCTCATTGTCAAATTTGACAACTTTCCAAGTTTTCGTAGACATTCTTAAGTATCTACATTTTCAAAATGTTGAATGATTATATGAAAAATATACATATGTAAATCAGTAAGGTTTGAATTGAAGACGAAAATATTTTTCGAATATGCTAATTGACTTATTTCTGTAATAATAAAAATTTCTTGGAATTTTTCCATTTGAGTTCCTTAACTGAACTGCTGCTATGATCAGGTAGCAAATGCAAGCTTCTGAATGTACTAAGCCTATATCTTTTATAGAAATAATCTACAATTTCTTCACAACTTACTCCAGTTTTGAAACAAAGTGCATGTATTTTATGTTTCGAATGTATCACTCATTATGTTTATTCAAAAGTTCTTGAGTATTTCCTATACCTAAATCATTGTTTCTTCTTCTTTTTTTATGAAATATACACGCAGGTGCTATGTAGGTGATGAAACTTTTGGTTGTTGTTATGGCTATTGGTATGTATATTCTGAACATCTCAAGTATAATCTCTGAAAATCATGAAAGCATCATTGAAAATTGCGAGATAATATTCAGTTACATGAGTTTTGTACACAGGATGTCTCAATTTTAACATGCATTTTTTCAGTACCTACCTATCTCTTTTGTTTTCAGTTTGTTCCGATATCTTGCTACTTCTCGAATAATCGCACAAAATGAATTTATCCATGTCTTACAATTTTAAAAAATAAATTTCCATCTTACATTTAATTATCATTCGATAAACATAAGTGCAGACAAATCATTCATAATATCATACTCGGTGATATACTGCCCCCCGGTTTCTTTCCCTAGTGTGAGACCCCCCATAACGATTCCCATCCATCGACCTGATTAAGATCCCCCATGGGCTTGCCTTCCTCCCCCACTCCTCCTGGAGTGGTCCTCACGTCATTCTATTTGTCCACCATCATGACAGGTGGACATAAAAGAGGGTGCAGAGCTTCTCGACCTTTACGGTCGCGCTATTTGCCACTGGTGCGCTCAGCCTGATGGGTTTTCAGAGCGTCTTGTCTCTGTCTCTGTGGGGCGAAAGGTTTTGGAACAAGCAACAACCGTTTATGATGAAATATCCCATGTGTTGCGTATCAAACTTTATCTACAAGTCAGAATAATTATTATTCCGTTGGTATCCATAATGTATCCAATTTTTGTCTATGAATAATGAAAGTTATACAAGTTGACCATGAATAATTGAATATTCATATACTTATAAAAAAATGAAAATGAACAGGTGACTCATTAGTAAATGTAACTTGAAAAAAAAATTATCAAATTTTCAAATCAGATGCAATAAAGGAATGATTACATAGTCATCTTTAAAATGCAACTTCATGCATTTATTTGCAATATTAGGAGAATTCACCAATTCGAGAGGACCTAGATTGCTAACTAAATATATTCCTAATTCCTATATTCATAAACATTGCCCTTCTTCAAGAATTTCTGGACACCTAATTCAATTTCATTATTGACTACTATAATATTCTCGATAATAACAACTTCAGAGTTCTCTAAAACACAACAATTGTCAGGTTCAAAAATGCTCAATAAAAATTTTTCGAAGGAAAGTTTTTTCCAGGATAATTTTTCGGTGATGAGGTGTTTAAGAGTCCATTTGATTCTTCTTCTTCAGCGATTCTACGTTATTATTTGTTGTAAAGGCTTATCAGTTTTTCTTATGTGTTTCTTCAATGTTCTCATGTAGTTCTCAAATGGAAAAGCGCTGAACATATCTAAGGCTCCTAAATTCACTACATCATCACAAATATGTAGTAGGTTGTGAACATTATGAGACACATTCTCAGAACCATACAAAATAATGAAAGTGTTGACAAAATACCTCAATAAAGATTTGCAATAATCCACATTCTTGTTCCATTGTGCACTTGATAAAAATGACAATGATACATGAAGACACAAGAAGTTCACATATCTGTCATTATCCAAAACAGTTTTCAAAACAACGGGACCTGAATAAAATAAAATTAAACGGAACTCAGTAGCCTTCCACCTCCTAGCTTCATTCGACACATTGAGTGCCAGATGAGACCAACATCGTTTCATCCATGACTGGGCAATAATTGCTTCGTGAGACCAATGTGGACTCATATGCATCGCCGCTACATTTCGTTGTATGAAGCAGCATTTGTATCATTGTATGCATTTGAATCAATGAGATCTCGAAAGGCATGGACTGAGGGTCAAACTAGAAACATAATATTCTGGTTCTTTTAGTACTAATTTATTTATTCATTACAAAGAAGTACAACCATATAATAATAAAACTATACTCTACATAAAAACTTAAAATAAAGGTAACAAATGCTTCGTTATTTTATATTTTTTTGCGTTATGCCCTACAAAAAAACAAGATAGGCAGGAATGTTTTTCGCAATTAGAGCACTTCAATGAACTTTGGGGAGTTTTTCTTGAGGCTTCCTTTAATCCAGATTGTTCAGAGATCTTCGCATAACAATTAATACAACGTCTTCTGTTAGCTCGACCAACATCTTCCAGTATATGTGAGGCTTCCTCGGACTCTACATTTTTTGGGATGAAAACTTCATTTTGTCTCAATAGTCGTTTCACAACTTCTTATCTGAATTTAGTAATTGACATATTCTCATTAGCTATCTGCTGATGAGCGACATAAGCATTTACAAGACACGTTCCTGTTGAGAGTTCCAATGCCAGCTTTCTGTACCACTTCAAGCTTCGCCTTAGAGATGTATTATAGGCTTTCACTTGGTCGGATAGATCAATAAATGCCTTACATTCATTATAATCCATAATAATTTTTGGCTTCAAAATGTCTCGTCCTCTTTTCTGCACTCGAACCATCTCATCCGTGTGCTTAGTACTTAGACACAGAACATCGCGCTTATCGCGCCATTTTTGTACCACAATTCCTTTCTTACATTCAGCAGCTACTGTTTCGTCTTTTCTGAGTTTTTTCTGAATAACGTCTTTTGGGTTGAATTTTCGGTTTACACGCAACGTTCCCACAAGATGGGTATTTTGCTTCAATAACTCAGTTGCTAAACTGCAAGAAGTGTACCAATTATCAGTGTAAAGCGTGCGTCCTTCACCTAAGAGGTTCCCCATTAGATCCATGACAATTTTGGATGGAACTGACATTTGCTCGTTTTTGGATTTTCCACAATATACACTAAAGTTGTAGGTATAACCCTTTTCAAGGCATAACTTGAACAACTTGATGCCGAACTTGTGGCGTTTATTTTTTATGTACTGTAAAATTTTTAGTCGTCCTCGAAACGAAACTAAATTTTCGTCGATACATACGTTTTCGGAAGGTAAAATCGGGTTTTGAAATAAAGTAATCAATTTTTCTAGTAGCGGCCTCAGTTTTTGCAACCTGTCGTTTGACAAAATTCTGTTATCGCTGAAATGAAGCATCTTGAGTAAAAGTTGGAACCTGTTGCGAGACATAACTTTGCAGATATAATTAGTATATATTTCGTCTCGGGACCAGTAGCTCTGCACTTGAGGAAGAGGACATAAACCCATCCAAAGGATAATTCCGAAGAATTTTTCCATCTCATCGGAATCAGTTTGTTTCCAAGACTTCACGCGAGCATTATGATGAACGGTTTTCTCAATGCATTGGTCAGCATAGCGATTTGTTTCAGTCACCTAAAAGTAGGAAAATAATCAAAAAATCCAAAAAAAAAAGTATTTTTACCTTTACCATCAAGTTTATGATATCGTCGTTTACAAACAATTCGTAAAAATCATAGGGAGTTTTATTGTACATTGTTTCATACAATTCCGCTGTAAATCCAGTACCATTTTCGGCAAGGTCACTGGATCCCATACATATGTACCATAAGTCACTTGTTGATCCTCTTCTCCGTCACCAGATGAAGAAACCTGCATCTGACGTTCCGTCGGGTTCAAAATCGTTCATATTCTCTTCATCGCAAAAACATTCTTGCAATAACTTTTGTAAGTTTCGCTGCTCTTCCTCACAACAAAACATGTTTACGTGCCGAAAGTGTAAAAACAACTGAATTGATATGGTGAACAAAGTCCGAGCGACCACATCTGCCTGTACTCACATGTCGAGACCTGTGAAAACATGAAATCGGCATGGTGACACATTGGTCTCATATGGCCTGAGGGCAAAAATTGCAACTCAGTGGCCGCATGAGACCAATGTGTCACCATTTTTGTTTCTTCTGTTTAAATTTCCGAATGTTTTTCTTTTAGCTTCTAGTAGCAAAATGAGTTATTCATGTTTATTTTCCTTCGAAGAGAAGCGAAAAAAAAAATTGGCCTAAGGGACCAATTTTTTTCTGCCCACGGTGGCATTCAACGTGTTAAAGACCGAGGCTTACGATTGAAATCTGATGATCTGTAAGTCTTTGATCATATCAAGTTCTGGGATCATTTCTAATACTGATGTTCCAGTATGATGGTCTTCATCAACTGTTGATCTGAATTCTGAGTCATTTCTTAGATTGAAGCTATCAGTTTCTGGAAAACACACTCTTCGATTCAAGTAAATACCATCGGTTTTACATTTCGAACATGAGTGGTATCCACTGTGTCCTCTAACATATTTTATGAAACTTTTAGCAGGAACATCACAAATGAATGCTCTCACCTTGACTCTGAATGACCGACCACCAAACAAAATTCAATCACTGATGACATCTATTGCTTTATTGACAAAAAATTGTAAAAATTCGTTGGCTTCTTCTGGCTTTTCATCACCCTGATAAAAACCAATAATTTCAACGATGATCTTATTCAAAAACAAGTTACAAAGAATAGGATACAGTTGACTTCCAGAACTCTTAGATATTGGTAAGCCATCAATATCAATACATACTTCCAACAAATTCACATCCTGAAATAAATGACTTGAATGGGATAAAAGCTTTTCCAAACACTTTTTGAAGTCAATATGACTGACCAGGTTCAACTATTTCTACAACACTTTTTCGAGGTGTTTTCAAAAGCGTTCTCGCGCCTAGAGGTAATAAATCATTGAGAGAAGGCTTCAATATGGTCAATAAATCGTTCAAAGCAGTATGAGGAATGTTGTGTTTCAATGCCCATTTTGATAGACTTGACTTTATGCTGTCAGGTTGTTCAGAAATAACTTCAACTCCTTCAACTCAAGGTGACCTGAATTTTTATTCATATCCGCGAAATCGTCAAAATGATAGATTTCATCAGACATTTTATCAAAACCGGTTACAGGTACGTTACTTATTGTAGAAGGGAAGCTAGCTGATCTTTCGCTCGAGGCTTCGTTAATCTGTACATGTTCATTATTTTCGCTTTCATCACTAGAAATCCCTTCTGCAGTTCTATCAACAAGCTTTCCATAGTACTTGTTGAGAACCGCATTCCTGTTGTTCGGCTGATAGTGCCTTTTCATGTTCACTTTTACGTGTTTATATAGATGATAATATCTAAAAAATATTTTCAAACTGACCTGATGTTGTCCCTTTGGCCTCCACAGACTACTCGCAATACTTATACCTTCACGATTTCACTCACTTCCACACTTCAATGGCAAGACAAAACTGAAAACAGTGAAAACTCAAAATAGACCATCCCCTCATGTTAGGTTGGTGCGTATGGTGGGCGCTGGGGGCGCTCGTCGAAAATGAAACTGCTGTCTTACGGCGTACACTACCGTTCATGTCCGAACGGATTCGTTTCCTGAAGAGGGTATTATCATTCGACTGAATTCAGGGTGGCAGATTTGAAAATAGCGAGAACTTCAGTTCTACCAAACTGGGTGATTAAACAAGAATAAATCATAAATAGATTTTTGAAATGAAATTTGAAACGCAAAATAGTTGTGAAATAATAATGGCGCTAGTAGGTATCTTCAGGAAAACTCGCGACTCCCAGCTGGAGGTAAAGCGAATTGCTTGAATTATGTTACCATAATACTAATATCACGGACATATATATAATATAATATATATATATATATAATATATATATAATATATATATATAATATGTAATACATAATATCACAGACGTTTTCAATTGATCCAATTTTGGTTTACCAATGATGGAACATTATACAGATGTGGACTAGTTTTCTATGTTCGATCAATGTAAGAGTACTAATGAACGTACAGATGTGGTCCAGTATTGTACATCCGGTGTAGCTACGAAAACATACACTTATGTAAGTTCACAATTGATATAGTATTGAGTGCCCATTGAACGTACAATGATAAACGTATAGATGTGGTCAAGAACCCTACATTCGGCGTACATTCAAAAACGTACAATTATGGAAGTTTCTGATTGATCAATTTTTGTTTGTACATCGTTTGTACACTGGTGATTGTACGGCAGTGATCCAGTATTGTACATTCGGTGTTCATCCGATAACGTCATATTGTGGAAGTTCTCAATTGATCCAGATTTGTATGTCCCATGTACTAACAATTGTAAACGTACAGTATTGTACATTCGGTGTACATACGAAAACGTACACTTATTCAAGTTCACAATTGATACAGTTCTGTTTGCCCATTAAACGTATAATGATAATATTAATAATAATAATCACTTGCCATTCAATTTGAAATATACAATAATCTTGGTTGACGACAAATAGATATAGAATTCCCAGAGAAGGATAAACCTGTGCGTGGGTTATATTATATTAATATGCCATAGATTAAAATGTGTAAAATTGTAAAAATGAAGTGCCTTTCAGTATGAAAAAAACTTGAAAAAAAAAGAAAGCACATTCAATTTTTAAAATAAAACAATCGCAATAGGTACATTGCATCGAACATCAGTCACATCACAAAATAAAGTTTCTTTCGGTATGAACAAAAAGCACGAGAAAAATTGTACATAGATGTCACATCCAAATCACATAGTTAACTGAAAAACTTTCAATGAAATTATTAGTTGATGTAGATGGTGATCTGTAAATAGATGTTAAATGTATACTTTTATTGTGAAGTTTAACTTTCAGCTGTATAATTTTGATTCCACTTGATAAATGTACTATATCATGAGTGAAATATAAATTATTCTTTATAAAAATAATTATTTTTTTTTATCTGTGGACAACACGAAAGGGAAACCTATAATGTTCGAGGAACATCGTGTTAGCCAGCGGTGGAATTTTGGGAGAGTAGGAAGGTGTTGGAATTTTTCTTGAAAGTTTGGAGGTTGTGAGCATCAGGAAAGATTTCACTAGGCAAAGAATTCCATAACTTTGCCGTTCTATTGATGAATGATGCTTGGTATAGCGATGTTCGGCAGGTCTCGAGTCTGACAGTGTAGGGGTGACCAGCTTGAGCTCGTCTGGTTTGTCTACTAGGAATCGCGCGTGGTGGCATAATAGATGATATTTCCGTTGAGCACCGACCGTGAAAGTACCTATAAAAAAGGCATAGATCGCCGACCTTTCTACGATGATCTAGAAAGGTTAATGATTTGGTGAGTGTTGTATCATCGACTAGGCGGATAGCTCTCTTCTGAATTGAATCTAAGAGCTTTAGCGTATGTTTGGGGGCTGAGCTCCAAACATGTGAACAGTACTCCAGGACAGGTCGAATTTGTGCTTTGTAGATCATAAGCAGTTGCAGATATTATCATCCTTTGTGAGGGGAGGAAATAAGCTAGAAGTGAAATTTCTCCCGATTGCCTTGGCAATGGTCCAAAATGAACGGGAACCATTGGACACTCTATGAGCTTTGATCTTATTGTCGTGTTGTATGCCTCTTTAGACTCATCTATCGTTCGATTGCATGTATTCCTATCTTCAACATATTCAGCTCTGGTTCGCGGGCTTGGGTTTCTGCGCCAACGACGGTATGCTGCTTGCTTCAGAGCGACGACCCTAGAACAGGTTCTATTGAACCATGATTCACCAGTGGTTCGTGATTTGGTGCTATGTGGTATGTAAGTTTCCATTCCCAGCATGATGATTTCCGAAATCTCTTCAGCACATTGCGTGGGATCTCCCGATTCAAAACACATTCTCCTCCAAGGAAACTCAGAAAAAAACATGCGAAGGCCATCCCAGTCGGCTGAATTGTAATGCCAAACAGTGCGTGGGGGTGTTGGACTGGTTCGCGGAGTGATAATAATAATAATAACAATAATAATAATAATAATATGTTTAACCAAATTCAAATTCAAATAGTATACATAATAGTTTCATACATTGTGAATAAACATGAATAGGTCACTGAAGTGTGTATTGCAACTATAAGTTGCCATACCACTTGTGTGTGACTTCTCATGCTATTGTGAATGTATGAATAATTTCGATCTCTACAAATGTTGAATAATAAAGCATCGGTAAAATTCAAAATATGCAGTAACAACCCAGTAGTAGACATGTTGATAGAGGTTGATAAAATAAATATATATATATATATATATATATATAACACATTAAAATTAGATTAAAGATCATACATTTACAAAATTTGAAGCTGAATTCTAGGTTCATAAAAATAACTCGATCACAGGGAGTAGTGAACATTGATGAATGTCAGAATTTCACCTGATTTATGAAATCTCCAAAAAAAGATCTACTTCCGTTCAATATCCATATTTTTGCTTTCTTCTTGAAGCCATTTTTTTTCAATGTCTTTTATAGGTATCGGTAGAATGTCATAAAGACGAGGTCCAAGGAAATTTGCGTTACGATGGCCTATATATTTTCCGCATCGAGGATGAAATACATTATTTTGTTTGTTTCTAGTATCATGGCAAGGACATATCGTCGAGATGAGTGTGTGGCCTGAGTTTCCTAGTGGTGCACGGACTTTCACTTCATACGGTTCCGGATTGTTAGTGAGGAACAGGTCGAGCGTATTGGCATAATGATTGCTGATATCAGGAATCCGAGTAGGTTCATTTATCAGTTGCTCACGACCATAGGTGATAGCGAAAGCCTCGGCCAGACGTCCTGCGTCATTTGTTTTGTTCGAGAATTTGAGCCAGGTGGAGTTGTGGACATTGAAATCCCCCATGATGATGATTTCAGGTGCTGGGTGATTCTGTTGGATGAAATCGAGTATCAGAGGAAGGAATTCGAAGAGGTCACCAGGAGTTGGTTCGTTGGTGATAGATAAAGGCAGCAGATGAACTTTGTCTGTTTGTGGTTATCGATCTGGAGCCACATCACATCGAATTCTTTTGGTTCCAGTTCCTCCTCTCGATGGCATGAGAGATCATTTCTGGAAAAGAGACATAAACCTTCTCTGAATCTGAAACGGGTATGGAGCTCATATCCAGGGCAGAGCATATAGGTCGTATTAGTTGATGAGTTGAGCTGCGTCTCAGTTAAAGCCAGTATATCTGGTTTCTCAGCCTGTAGATGGTAATGAACATCGTTTATATTTTTGTTAGGACCGCGGATGTTACAAAGGTCTATTTTTAAATTCACATGTTTCGATGGTGAACCCCCTCGAGCACCTCTCGCCCGGAAATCCGAATGGAGAGGTATTTTCCTTCCGGAGTGTTTTACTCTAGGAGAATTCATCATCTCGATTTTTCTTGAGCTGAAATGGGCGGTTTGGGTTGGGAAGAAGGAGATAGGGTATGGGGATATGACCGGAAGCATCATCTTCCACCTATGGGTATCCATTTAGTCACCTCTTACGACAGGTAGGATTTACCATGGGGAAATTCTTGATTCGTCCCCATACGGATGTTCTTGATCCGTCCCCATACGGTTCACGTTACCATAATTGTAGATGAGATTGTATTCACTCATATTATATGGGTCTATATCTCTAATTTGACAAGTCTCAGATAGAATTATTTTGTCAAAAATTTGTTCAGTTTCTTCTAGTTATACTTTCATTTGATCAAGATTCTTATTAACACTCCTTATATTACTGTGAAGTATTTTGATATTTTCCTTAGTATTGTCTAGTTTCATTAATTGTGAGGCATCTTCAATTATTTTCGTTTCATCTGTTTCAATATGGAACTCTCTGAGGTATTCATTCATATTTTCAATAATATAGTAGATTACAAAAAACTGAAATATGTATAAAATATAACTCGAAATATATTGTTACCTATTTCGAGTTTTTCTGGGTAGATCTCGTTTGGATTTCTTTTGCTGAATTTTTTCTTTCTCTGGTCTCCGGTCTCCTTTGCGTGAAACTGCTATCAATATGTCTGTTAGCTGTGTTTTCATTTTTCACCTCTTTTGCGTCCTCTCCTACCTTTCTTGCAACTTTTTTTGATTCGTGCTCCTCTTTTTTAGCTATTTAGCATGATTGATCGTATTGTTGGCCGATTATTGTACATTCACTAACGTTCTCTTATGGATGTTTCGAGTTGGTCCAATGTCTTACTTCCAATGATAATCCATGAGATGTACAATACGGAATATACGAATCTAATCCAGAATAGTATATCCAGTGGACATCCATATCGAGTCCCTGGACGTTTGGATGTATCTTGGACCCAAAATGGACGTCCACTGGGCGTCGTGGTCTATGTGGGTTGTGACATGCTGTGGCCGTAGAAGTTAGTCGCATCCAAATACATTATATATGAAAAGGGCTCAGTTGGATTGGAATTCGGTAAGAACTTATTGTCCGCCACATTACTTCTCAAGCTTCATTGACTTATCCCACCCCTGATACTTTTTTAGAAGAATTAAACATGTCAATATCTGTTGATAACTCCAATCTGATTCCCGTAAACTTCAGCATAGCATCCCAGGATAAACCGGGTGCTATGTAATATTGACATGGATCTAATTTGTTCGTTTCCGAACAAACCTTTCGAAAGTTCCCGAGAACGTCGCATAGTAAGAGGAGATTTCAAATGAACATCCGAATAGTCGCCGAGTGATTCACATTCGAATAACTTCCATACAAGTTCAGCTAATCGATAATCCTCATCTGAAATATGCCCATTTGATTTCAATTATCATAGAAATCATTTCTGGATGGTAAATCCTAATGATCCAAGTGACTCATGGATGTTATGAAGCTGTATGGAAAAACACCTTTCTGCGTCATATATTCGAATTTATCACGATTGGGAAAATATCTCGCAGTTTCTGTGAACTGATTTCCATTCAAATTTCCAGCCAGTGATTGGAGGGGTTCCGCGAGGAATCTGTAGCTATCTAAGAATCGGAGTTTCAGAAAAATGTGATGATCGCCATTTTTTCCTAAATATTCGCCGACTGAAATATGTTTCGTGAACGAAATATATTTTCCACTAGTTTGAGCGACCAGTCCACCCTCTCTTCATGGTTGAATGATTCTTTTATGTACAGATGACTATCATAACCGCTCATATTGTGGAAAAAGACTGGTATGGAATTTGGTACTTTATAATTTAAGTTGCATACTGAATGTGCAGCTCCATAGCTGATTTTCCCAGTTGAATGGCAATGATCTCCCACTTTCACATCCCCGCAAACGAAAGGTTTGCGACAAATACCACACTCTGTGGTATTATCAAATGCAGCCTCTTCTACGTGGGGTAATTTTTTCATTGGAATTACATTTTTCAAGTATCTGTTATATATATTTTTTGAATCACTAACCAAACTGGATACAAATTCTTTGGCTGCATTTTTTCCACGGAATGTAACAAATTTTGTGATTGAATCATCGAAAGAGCATTTGATGATGTATGCGGATGAGTGAGGTTCATGTATGAATGTTCTATTAGTATATGGATTTCCTGGCTCACTAGTATGTATCGGTTTCAAAACTGATTCAAAATCTGCGTACACATCAAAAGGTACCTTCAACTGTCTCTCAAAATTCTCATATTTCAAAATATTCTCAGGTACCGATCTCCCAAATTAATCAACTTTTATTTACGTAGATGGTGTTGTAGTGAATGTGTGATTACAATCATTAAGCTGGTGGCGTAACAGTCTAGTTTCATCTGCAAAATGTATGAAACAACCATCGCAAAAATAACGTTTATGTCCATTGGCAGATATTTGACTAGACACCAGTCTAGATGAATTCTTCATCCAACAATAGTGACTTTCACCGGAATCATCTGTGATGAGTGGGAGATTGACATGTTCACTTGTAACGTCTCCCCCTTCTTGGGGGGGTGTTACTAGGGTGGTGCTCAACGGGGTATGTCTATATCTAGGATAGACCGGGGTTGCCTCGAGCGCCAGTTGGATTATAGTGGTGAACTCCACTTTCTCCCAACCAGGATTTGTTGGGAGGCATAGGTAGCAACACAGTCGAAGCGACGGTATGCCAGGGGTCGAAGGCCTTCTGGACTATGAAAAGATCACAAGGGGGTGAGGGCTTTAAGTTCACCCACTTGGTTTCACCCTGGTATACGGGTTGCTGCGGGTGTTTGGTATATCAATCAGAACGAAAATTCCACACTTAAACAGGTTTATTCACTGGAAACAATTAACAGATCGAATTTATCTCTCACAATGATTATTATCATAACCAAGAAAATACGACCACGAGGTAATTCGGATGACAGAATATGTCGACAGGTGTCAGTCACAAGATAGCAAAAGTTCCACAGATCAAATAATCTCTGGGTAGATTATCCTAACCACATATATCTACGGGTGACAATTAATTAAGCAGGGTGACTTAAGCAGGGTGACAGCTAATCTGACTGATATTCAAAGAGTAAGCCGTGCAACGTGCATCCGGGAAGCGCCTATGCGAGTTAAGAAGCTCTACCCCTGCAAAACAAGTTCTGGTCAATGTACAAAGACTATTCACCCCTCTGGGGTTTGCAAGATAATTACTATCAGGGTGGTCTCGACGCTGACTATAAGCCTTATGCGACCAGGAGACCGGGATGCTCGCAACCCTGGTGACGCTTGGTGTTGACTGCTACGCAGACCAAGAACCTCGACCGTTACAAGGGTTGTTTTCCTGATGAAACTCTTTACGTTAGGATTTCAAACCACAGAACTTATCCTGCAGGTCATTACAAATGATACCTATATATGCAACAGGGCAGTTCCAATGCTTACCCTGTACTGGATTCTGAATTTCACTGGCCGCTGCCAACCGTCACGACAAATGTCACAACAACTGGATTTATACTGGAAAATTATTTGATCTATACAGTTAATCTGCAGTTTGATAGAACTATGAGAAAATGCAGTGAAATCAAAATGCAGTTAACTCACACTTGACTGGTAATATACTTCACGAGTAAATCGTCGGCAGAAAAAGCTCTGGCTCACTTTTTCAACTTGGTGTAACACAAAAATGGGATGTAAATACAGGAAAAACTTCGAGCACCTCGATCACTTTTTATAACGGTTATACGAACTGAATGAAACGGTAAGAATCGGACTGAATCAGAATAATCACTGCCAAATGTCTATCTAACTATCTATCTATCTGTCTGTCTATCTCAATGTGTATCCCCTCGGGCCTCTGGATTTTGCTACTTATACTCTTTTCAGGTTTGGCAAAAAACAGAGCGAGGACGGGATTCTGATTGGTCGGGCTGGTCTGGCCTCGAGCTGACCATGATTTGTTTTCTCAAGGAAAAAGTGAACATTACTTGACCTTGGGTCTGGAAACTTGCGGTGGAAATCATTTTTCCTCAAAACTGGTAGTATCAAAGTGCTTGGCATCCCATGTTTGTGCTACTGAGCGAATTTGATTGCAAAATTACGAAGGATAACAAAGTTATGACCTAAACAATATCATATGGCCCTGAAATGTCTTTCCAGGTATGAAAACCATTCTAACTCTTTCCAAAATCATAACTACACTCTCCATAGGCAATAAGAAGTCTTAGTCTCTGGGTTGATCAGGATTTCCGGATGCAAAAATCATTGCAAGATGAATAAAGCAAGTAAACGGATAGCATACTGGACTTCTTATTTCCCAGGGCTCTGGACGGTTATTATGCAATCAAATCCTACCAATACTAATATCAAAAGTCTGAACATGATATGTATGGAATCATTAGCCTGGTAGTGCTTTCAAAACGGAGGCAGGGGTGTCATGAAGTTGATTACCCTCAGCAGGGTGCAACGGGGCTAAACAAGGTTAGTCTGGGGTAGGGCTTTCTGGGGGGCTCAAAATACTAGCCAAAGGAGCTCCTTGATTCATGAATTTGTCAATCCGGTATACAGGGTGACTCTAAAATGGCCTTAACCTTATTTCTCATATGAGGCTCGTACACCGAAGCCTAGTAATGAAGCTGGTGAGAAAACA
Source organism: Gastrophysa polygoni (assembly GCA_963576655.1). NCBI lineage: Eukaryota > Metazoa > Arthropoda > Insecta > Coleoptera > Chrysomelidae > Gastrophysa > Gastrophysa polygoni. The sequence continues at coordinate 3,253,730 of OY755092.1, forward strand.
CTTCATTACACACTAATTTTTTTCTTTAGGAAATAATTAAGCGGACCGACTACCTGACATTTCACTTGACGGTTTTCAATCACATTTTCTAATCCGTAAACGTTGATGGAACAATCATTGAGGGTTTCGAACTTTGGAATATTACTCACTTCCATCGGAAACTCTATATCACTCGAATTCAAAACTGTAGAAAAGTGTGGGTATAAAGACATTTCACAGGGTTTGCTGCTTGCTGGATATAGGGCAGATATCACAGCCCAAGCAAAACAAAGCTGGTCCTGATTCACTACGTTCACTACAGCCTTCTTATTTTCGATGAAACTTGGTAGTTTCATATAGCAACATCCTCGTATCGGGCTGTATTCATTGATATTGATTTCAAGGAATAATATTTCTTCTAGAGCCTAATCTGCAACAATGAAAACAATATATATTCACCGTAATAGAGTCACCTCGTATTCCTCAGATTTCGAATCAATTCTTAGCCTTCAACTCACCGGAATCACGCTCCTCGAATTCTGTTGTTCGGTTTATTATAATTTTCTTGGATGTGTCGACGACGACTTCTCAATTGAGAGATGAATCTATGATGTGATTTCGTGCTATGAAAGATTTAACATCGTGAAGATCTTGAGCTTGTAGGACATTACTACCAAATATCTCCATGTTGACCTTGATAGCATGATGAATGGATAGTTTATTCTCCAATAAGGACAATATCATGGCCTTATCTTCGGCGAAGAACGTATTATAATCCAATACCCCTGTCGTACATTCCGGTCTATAGCTGATGATGCGACATTTTAATGCACTTTCAATCACGTATACACCATCACTACGGTGTTCTAATGTCCTTTCATGCGACCTCATTTTATCCATTGCAATCCATCTTTATTGCAAACCACACATGTTGAGACACCCCTAGACGTGGATGCGTGAGTAGGCGAGACTTATTTGCAACGGGTTGGCCTATATTTCCCACACATGCTCCTGTCATTTGGTGTCGGCGTAAATTGTCAGTGCGTGTGAAAGTCTGGAAACAATTGTTACAGGATAACATTTTCACCACTAATCAATAGTAACAATAGGATTGACTTGAGAGCTAACGTAACGACAAAAGTGCGCTCTCATTCGTTCGACAGTTATTCTTGTAGAAGGGAAGCCCCACCACACTAATACCGAACGGCCTCGAGGTGAGGCGTGCATCTCCAAGGTCGCTCTCTAACGCAATAATAACCTTCCAGGCCAACTTTCTCTCGAGGTCACGGAACACGCTCAAGGTCACTCTCCCCAAGGTCGCATACAGGCCCACACCACGCTTTTAGAGGTCATATCCCTCTGACCTTGGGGGGAGACCCAGAAACGGCAAAGACCTCCTACTATTATTATTCTTATTATCATCATTATATTGATTAAATTATTAATAATTATATCCAATTCGAATCATCTATTCCTTATTCCGCTAATGTTGTTATCAATGACATTGATTTGAATTCTTTGATTTCTCATTCATAGAAATCAGTAAGAGATATGAAGATATTTCGTCTCTTGAGAACCACTTATGTGGAATAAATTAGGTAAACGATAAGTTGAGTGAACTGAAATTATCGTACCAATTTCTCACTAGGGAATCTATAATAGTAATAATAATAATATCTTCATTGTCATAAAAATCAACAACGACATGAACAACGTAGAAAGAGAAGAAAAACACTGACCATGCAACATAATAAGTGAAACATTACACAAATAAATACCTCAAGGGCTCGACAAGTGCTAAGTATATAATTTCGCTAGATAGACAGAATACAGTAATTATTCACCAAATAAAACTTATAGAATACTTTTTTCTTTAAGAAATCAATGACTGAACTCCTGAATTTCTTGATATCATCTCTCAAATGAGATGGAAGCCGGTTATAAGCTCTCCTTGCTCTATATTCAGTACCCCGTTTGAAAAAAGCAGTTTTGTGATGTGGAATCATGAAATTATCCCGGTTACGAGTTGATATACTCATTCCCGTTGAATATTCATCTGCATTTGTAGATAAAAATTTGTGATAAAAAGTACAGAGAAGGTATTTTTGATAACTCATGGTTCGCAAAATCTGAGCTGCAGGAGGCATTATAATCAAGACCAAGAATACATCTCAATATGTGTTTCTGCAATATAAATACTTTATTTGTGTTTGGGCTGGATCCCCAAAAAAGTATTCCATACGTTATGATTGACTGGACATGCCCATAATAATATAGCTACAACCCATATTCTGACACCTGTTCTCCCAGGTACCTGATCACCCCAAACATATCCACATGTATTTCCGAACTCATATTAGATTCAATAAAAACCTCCAGAAATTTTATAGGAGGCAGTGCTAGTACTGATTTTCCATGTCATCTTACACACGGAGATTCTAATATATTTTTGGTCAGGTTGAACAGGTTTGGTAGAGTTCATATTGAGAGAGTTATCAGTTATCATCCATTTTCTTTGCCACGCATGATGCTGAGTAGGCATGATCTTTCATATTAGTACTGTTTATATCAACAGCAAATTGAAAAGTTTCGACAGCTTTAACTGGAGATAGCAGATGGCAGAGAGTTGATATACAGGAGGTACGCCTCGCTTGATTTCTGTTTTGTCTGATGTGAATAACCTACCTTCTTGCATAATTGCAATGGCTTGATATCTGTTTTCGAGGTAGGAAGTTTAATGTTACACCTCTGATTCCAAATTCCTCCAGTTTTTCCAACAGAAAATAGTGGTCAATCACGTCAAAAGCTCTTGACATCAAAGTATATTCCCACCGACAAACTTTCGTTAACGAGATGAGTTGCTATATTTGTTACTGCATTGTATATGGCTAATTCATTAGACATTCCTTTACGGAAGCCGAATTGTTCATTGGCAAGTATTGTGTGTCTCTCACAGAAAGCAATAAGTCTTGTGTAAATTATTTCTTCAACTATTTTGGATAGTGCGGGTAATAATGAAACAGGTCTATAGTTATTCACATCGGTCTTAGAACCCTTCTTGTAGATTGGAACGACTTAAGCAAACTTCAAATCATCTGGGAAAGTGCCATTCAAAAATCATGCATCAATCATATGCCAAAACATTTCCGATAAATTGCTGATGGAATTTGATCGAAACCATAGGAGTATTTAGGATGTAATGCATTCAGGACATTGGCTGTAGTAGGTGCCCAAAAAAGAGAGTCTCTGATCAGTTCGCGTTTATGATACTCCTGGGGGATATGGCTGGTCAAATCATAATGTGATTTGAAAACGTCCACAATTTCTGAGGTATCCTCTATAGTAGACCCGCCACTGGTTAGAGTTATATTTCCATTTTCATTTGGCTATTTGTAATGCGATTGAAGATTTATACCTTGAATTGTTATTGTCATTTGAGGATTTTTTGAGGTGAGATAACCATCTCGTATAGGCTGATCTTTCCATTTCATATCTTTCAAGAATATCATTTTATCTCTATGTATTATCTATTCCAGTCCCTAACATACTGAGACTAAGATTTTATTTCTTGATTTACCCAGGAGTTTTCATTATTTTTTACTTATGTCACCTCAGGAGTGAGGAAAAATGATAGAATAATGATAATTTATACTTGTCATTCACGTCACCAGTTAAGTAAACGGGCTCCCATAATTCACCAGACAGAGACTGATGAAAATTTGATAAATTATTATCGGAATAATATCCCTTGTATGTTATCTGGTTTTGAAAATTACCAGGTTCTACTTTCAAATCAGAAACTTGACCAAAATGTTCAGATATAATTGATTTAATCACCGTTACTTGAGAGATGTCATCTGATATGTTCTAGTTCCTAGGATTAGGTCTCGTTATTTCCGTTACTCTAGAATATAATCCATATGAGAGAAACTATGTTCATCTGTGCAGCTCCTACCAAGAAATCCACGTTTATATCACCACACACCACCACCAGCCTTGGATATTTGAAGATAAAATCCACAAGTTCAGTCATTCTCTCCAAAAAAGAATCAATGTTGCTCTCAGGTGAGCGATACACAAATATGACTACAAATTTGAAATTATTCAAAAGACAGTATTCAAAAGACACGTATATTCCAATACCTTCTTCTCTTGAATTCAGTGTGAATTCAAATGTGATATTTTTTATAAATATTGCTGTGCCTCCTCCTATGGATGAAAAATTTGCCAAAGTATGACCATCAAAGTGAATTTTTCTCATTTGATCTACATTACACCAGTTTTTTTGTCATACAGAATATATGTACATTGTATTCCTGAAGACGGACATTTACTATTAGGGATTCAATTTAATGCTTTCGCAGTTCCTTGCCTTCCATTCTTATTATTGTCTCATATCTGGGCTTGTATGGTAGTGTATTCCATCCTTGATTCGCCTCAACTACTTCCTCTGAGCTATCAATTTTGTTTAGTGATGTTTTAGTAATTTCCGCGTACGTTTTTTTTTGTTTTGTTTTTCGTCTCACTTCCTGCCAGTCATCATCGCTCGATATGTTTGTGTTTGTTATGCTTTTCGTTTGTGTTCTTGATGTTGTTTGCTCATTTATGTTGGCTTGTTGTACGATTGTACTGTTTTGCTGTGTGTTTTTTGTGGTGTGCTGATTTGTTGGTTTGCTTTGAATCAAGCCGGGTCCAGACTATGCAACAAAACATGTTGGATAACATTTTGTACAAAAAATTGTTGAACAACTTTGTTTTATAACTTGATATAAAATAGCACAGACATCCAGACTATGTAACAAAACAAAAACTAAATAAAATCAATGTACTATTCACTGCTGGAAGCAGTTGGCAGCTGTAGTATTCAAAATGACCTCAAACGTAAAGTATGTGATTTTGGCACCAGCAGCTTGCGTGATTTTAAGTAGGCGACGGGTGAAATATGAACGAAGATTTTGAGTTCGGCCATAGTAAAGAACTCGAGAAACATATAGTGGAACAACTCTTTCAAAGGATCTAGCAATGGATGACATCAACCCATTGACAGGAGACATCGAATGTGATGGTAGTTTTTAAAACTACAAATACCTTATGAATCAAATTGGCATAAAATAGGCAAAAAACACGACATTTCGAGATGCAATACTAGTAAAAGAAAGATTGGCGGTTACTTTGAGATTCTTAGCAAATGGAGATTCCTACCAAAGTTTAAGCTACTTATTCATATTTTTTAAGCAGAGTATTTCGAATATTGTGCCAGAAGTGCGCGACGCTCTCACGCTGTTTGAGAGACCAAATCGAATTAAGTACATGGACTTTTCTGAACCTCTTTATTCATTCAATCGCAAATAGAAATGATAAAAACATTTATAAATTCAGAAGCATTTGTGTAAATTCAATTCCTCCTCACTTATGTCTTCTGCGCCTGCGTATGATTGAGTGTCAGCGTCTGTTTGAATTGGTGAAGGTGTAGTAGATGCAGGTGTATCGGACGCCGGAGTAGTGGATGGTTCAGGAGTAATTGAAGGTATGTCTGCTATCTCCGCTCGGTACAGAGCATTATTCATTTTATATTTCGCGAAGGCTAGAATCGACTTGCTTCTGAGATTCTGCAAGATCCCGGCTACATATTCACCGTACACATCGAAGTCATCTCGTTCATTCACATCATTTGATAGTTCTTTCATCACCGCATAAGCTTCTTCAGATTTCGCATTTAACATTCTTCTTTCATTACCTTCAGTTGTTTGAACACGTGAAATAGTTTCTATTACACTTCTTTCTTGACATTTTTCTGTATCTTCTGTATGTAACACTGCTCTTCTTCCTACAAGACAAAAAATGAAACTGTAAAGCATTTTTTTAGGTGCCTTAATATCAAGAAGAATAGCTACAGATTGCAGACGAATTTAGCAGAAGTGGAATTACCCTCACTCTTGTGGTAGTATGGGTGGAAACACATATGTTTACAAGGTCCAATGAACACTGGAAGCGACTATTTCAACTACAAGGGATTTTTCAGCTCAGTGTTTTTAGCTATAGTTGACGGTAACTATTGCTTCACCTGAGTAAATGTAGGTTGCCAAGGACGATTGTCTGATGGCGGAGTATATGCTGACACAACATTTAAACAGCTACTTGAAACTTCTTCCCCGAATCTCCCAAAAATGAGAGTATTACCGGGAAGGACATCAACTTCGCCGTTCGTATTTCTAGGTGATGAGGCATATATGCATAATATGCAACCGCATATTATGACACCCTTCCCAGGCACTCAACAGAAAGCTTCACAGGGGCGAATTTACAATTACAGACATAGTAGAGCTAGGTGTGTAATCGAAAATTCATTAGGAATTTTATCTGTCGTATTCAGGGTGTTACGAAAACCAATGCTCCTTGAGCCCGAAAGAGCAGAAAAAAAAGGTTTAGGATGCTGTTATCTCCACAATTTTCTTATGAAAGGTCAGTCATTTTCTTCCTACTGCCGATCAGGTACTTTTGATTCAGAAGACACGTTCACCGGGGCACTAACCGGTACATGGAGAGTCGACGGTCAGCCAAAAGGTACTTTGCTGAGACTCAAAAAGATTCATAGAAATCCCAGTGTGCTAGGCAAGGAAATACCAAAAGAATCGATATCTTTTAGTAGTTTCTCTATATGATATTCCTTTATGACTTTCAAAACATCAATAAACACGTTTCCCCCTAGAATTTAACGAGATATAGTGGACACGTCGCAAGTCAGACATTTTTCGGGCTCTACCAAAAACTGCATTTTTTATCCTACAACTAAGTGCTTAATAATTATCGAGTAACGTATCAGGCACCGGTGAGTAACTAATTCAACTACTCAAGCTGAAATCAGAAATAAATAGCTCTAGGCTATCGATTGATTTTCATAAATCAAAACATTGATGCTACCAATACAAACCAGTGGTCACCATGTCCAACTGCGGAACCTGTGGGGAGCGACCTGCAGCTAAAGCTTAGATAACATGTATATGTTGTTCCAAGGTATTCCATGCAAACTGTGTCGATGTTGCGGAGGATGATCTTGATTTGTTCAACGCAGAAGATTGATTGATGAAGTATGTAACAGCATAATGATTGGAATGAAGAAACTGCGAGATTCATAGATTTAGACGCTGTCGCTGCGCTTGTAGCAGCCGTAGAATTTGAGGAAAAAAGTGTCAATTTATGATTTTATTCCTGGGCGGCTTAGAATTTTGACATTTGTAAGAGTTTCGAAAATTGAAAGTGTAGTTGATGTTTTTTATTTGTATGATTTCTATTCATTTGGTGATAAAAAATGGATAATCATCTCCTGGGAAGTTTTGGTGTCATACTTCTGTGTGCTAGAATCCTGAAAATCATGAAATCTAAGAAGAAAAGACGAGACAGATAGTTCAAAATGAGACTTATGAATAGAAAGAGGAAAAAAAAACGCCTCCGTATATTTTTTGAGAATGAAAGCTCTTGACAGAACAATTCTTCAAATTAACCAGAATGACTGTGCCAGTATTTGATAAATTGCATGATTTAGTTCATCCAATTATAACAGTAAGTTTCCCAATCTTGATTTTGATGGTGGATTTGCAATAAAATTTTATACATCCCATTTTGAGATATCTTCCACAAGGAGGAAAAATACTGAATTTGAACAATCCACAAAATAATTCATGAAACATGCATTGCTATTTGGGATGTTTTTTCTCCAACTTATTTGAAGAGCCCCTCTGAAGAAGAATGGGTTAATATTTCAAATGGACTTTTTAATCAGTAGAAGTTTCCCAATTGTATTGGTGCGCTTGACGGAAAACAGATAGCTATTCATTTTCCCCCCAGTAGTGGTTCAATATTTCTCAACTATAAAAAGTTTTTCAGCATAGTCTGATGGCAGCATGTGATTCTAATTATTCATTCATCATGATTGATATCGGGGCTGTGAATCACAGAGTGATGATGGAATTTCCAAAAAAAGTGCTTTTGGTGAGAATTTTGACAACAAGACAATGCATGTGACTCCACCAAAAACAATTCCTAGCAGCACCATTGAAATATCATATTGCTTAGTAGCAGATGAGGCATTTCCTCCGAAAGATTACATCATGATCCAGGAGTTCACCTCACACTATCTAAGAAAATTTTCAATTATAGACTCTCCAGAGCAAGGAGAACCATTGAAAATGCTTTTGGAATCTTGGTGGCAAGATGGAGAATTTTGAAGCAAACCATATCTGCCAAGGTTGAAAAATTGGATCATACTGTGAAAGCGTGTGTTGTGAACTAAATAAAATTTGTAAGACACCAGTAACAAATTATTGTCCTCCTGGATTCATCGATAATGATGATGAAGAAAATGGCAGTTGGAGGCAAGAAATTGGTGGCATGCCTCTGAGATCTGTTGGTAGTTTATCATCAAATAATACCCGAAGATTAAATATGGAAGCTCGTGAGAGGCTTGAGACATACTTCCTATCACCAGAAGGAGAACTGCCATGGCAAATATAGAGAGTATCAGGAGGAAAAGAGCCTCAACTAATGGAATAGTAGTTTGAAAAAATGTTGGATTGAACTTTGTTTTACTATTCTACAAATAATATAAAAAATAAAAGGAAATAAAAGGAAAATATTCATTGAAAAAATGAACAAACAGCTTGACTGCAAATCAACGAAACTTTATCTCAGTCATCAAAGGACTGAATGGATCAAGCAAAAAAAACTTGAAGAATATTTTGTAACATAAATAAAGAAGTATCACATCGACAGTCAAGGATTACAATAGGAAAATACTTGAACAAATTCACGATTCTAAAATAGTAACAATTTTGCTCCGCACTTCTTTGCCTTCTTTCTCTTCCATCTCATTGAGTGTTTGCTCGATGTATTGAACAAATGTGTGATTTTTTTTATTACTACTTTGACTTAATTTAGAAGCAATATTTTTGGCAATGTCTACCATTTCACTTAATTCGGATTCTTTGTTCTTTTTTTTCCTAAAACAACGAATATTGATTTGGACCTGTCAAGTTATTCAATGATATGGTAAGCTCCGATTTCAAATAAAATGATAACCTTTGCTGTTGTGGGCAGGATACTTTTTCTGCTTTTGGTCAGGATTTTGGTCAGACAGTGGTTCTTTATTGGTGTCTGTTTTTTCTTCAATTATCTCTTGAACTGTAGAAGATATTGGTGGATCTTCATCTTATTAAGTATTATCTATCAACATATCATTCATTAGAATCATCAGTGATTTCAGGTGATTGAACTACATTTCTTTTGGTTGTGGATATTGTTCTGCAATTGATGAAATAATATTCAGAAGTTTGCATGAAAACAATGAATATAATACCTTCTTTCCACAATTTCACAATTTTTCATAGAACTTCATGATTTTGAAATATTCCCAATTTGATTGGGATGCTCCTGATCCTGAAGGGATAATTTTTTTTTCTCTCGTGAATCTGTCCCACAGATTTTTCCACACACGCTTGCAATCTTCAACCAAAAAATTTCACAATGAATACATGAAAAATATGAGTGGAATTATTGAAAAATCACCTGTAATTTCCATCGAAAGGGAAATCTCTTTCCAACTATTTTCTTCCACCAATAGATTTTTATAGTTTCTGTCATTCAAATTGTATAAATGTGGGAAGCTCTCTATTAGATTGAGGAATAATCCTACATCAATGTTCTCCATTTTCAAGCAAACACAAATGATTCAGAAGTCCAGGAAAATAAATATAAATATACACTCTTATCAAGTTTTTTTTTGACACAGACACACAGAAATGAGAATGTCAGCTACAAGAATATCGTGTTTTATGTCATTCTACCACTGCCGCTGCCGCCGAAGATAAAAGTTGGTCAACTTCGGGCGTACAGCGGCAACGGCGACGGCAGCTGCAGCGAATCTACGAACGAATACATGTGCAGCCACACTTTCAATTTCGAACGGATAATGCAACCCCAGCGGCAGCGCCGGCGTCTCAATCTATAAATCTAGCTCAAGTGTAACTAACGATGACAGCCGATATTCGTGACTCACGTAAAGTTATGTTGCAACAACAAAATCAATTTCCTTCGGAATCAGAGCTATACAAAAGTGAAATAAAGAATCTTAAATCTAAGGATTCCGATATGGAAGCAAAAATTCAAAAAAATTCTGACAAATTAGCAGAAATCGAAAATGCAATGGACAATCTGCAAGCAGAAAATGAAGAATTAGAACTGAAATTGAACAAATTATAAGAGTAGCAGAAAGAACTGTTTGGAGTTCACAGGTGTACCTGAGCCAAAAAACGAGAACACCTTTTTAACAGCACAGCTGATCGGTGCAGCACTGGGCATGAGGTTAGAAGAATTCTACGATGCCAGCACCTATAGAATACGGGGTGAGAGAGGTAATTCTTCCAAACGGATAATCAATTTCACAAAGCAACGCTATAGGGATGAATTCTCGAAGTGTCGAAAACTGAAAAGAGATTTCTCAACCTCACGTCTAGACAACTCATTGAAGAATCTAGTTAGAGAACCAAATTTTTTATATGTAAATGAATTTCTACGTTATATCTCGGAACATTATTTGCGAAAGCGAGAGAGTACAAAATGAAAAACAGTATCAAGTATTTATGGATTGAAAATGGCACAATTTATATACAGTTGTAGTATACTCACCATCTTTTTTTTGCTCATCCTCATTCTTCAAATGAGTTTCCCATATGTGAACATCTTCTGACTGCATAGGTAGTCTATTCTCAAAATCATCAAAATTTTCATTTTCATTGTCAAATGCTGGTTTACTTTGTTTTCTCAAGATTTGAACAACAAGTTTTAATTGATTTTTGACTTCATCAAGATCATTCTCAATTTTATGTTTATAATCTGAAAAACTGAAACTGTAATGTGTGGAAAATACACAGATAATTGAACACACCTTTGTCAAACTTGCAGCAACACCTACAGCAGTCTGTGAAAGGCTACTGAATAAGTGATGGTGTTAGAGACTGAGAATACTGCTTTCATAGACTGTGGATACTGATGTTCTGACAGACTTTGGTGTGGAGTATAATTTTGATTCTCAAACTTTCAACTTAGGTATGGCCAATTCATATGAATCCAAAAATAAATATAATTAATAACAGTTTCATTGTATTCAGAAAATTCAAATATGCCAGCAATCAAAATAGTTTCATTCCATATATTCAATATATTACTAATGATTAACTCACGGCAATATTGAATAGTGATCAAAAATACATTAGTCTTTGAAATTTTCAATTTTTTTTATTTTGAATAGCACTGAGCCGAAGGCGACGTCCACTAGTCAATCGAGTGTGCAAAGGTGCACAAAACTTTTTATTCGACTGTGAAAAGAAACCTCAAAAATCTTAATTATTGTCTTTGAAAAACTCTTTTTTAAATAAAAACTGTTAAACTGATACGAAAATTCAATTTGATTTTCAACATAATTTGGGAAGAACAACAACAAAAATTTATATATTTAATTGTAAGAATGTTTCAATACCATATACTCCAAAAATCCTGACGCCACGCAGAGACCATGAATCCTCTCACAGCGCTATCGAATGATCTTTGGTTCTCAATGTGAGGAGGCCAATAACATTCATCTCCATCTATCCATATTTGGGGAACAATTTGCACACTATCGTCGAATTCAACGACACACCAGGACTTGCCCATGATACTTTGGTTTCGAATTTCAAGGCCCACTTTCTTCCTTTGAAATGATAATAACAAACATAAATGCATAATGTACATGAGCCATTCAACACAGAGTAGTAATGATAAGTTTGAAAAGAAACATACAAGTGGGAAATACATACAATATAATGAAGAGATCAAGATTCCACTTGAGGTGATATCTTTTCATATGAAAATTCAAAAATGTAGCTCAGTATAAAAGAAATGGTGAGGTTTGGAATAAGAAATTATAATTCAATATAGGTATGGAGCGTCAGACAATGATTTTGCTGACTGATTTTATGTAGCAATGGAAATACTGCAAATCTGTTAGCATATGATCCATAATGGTTGCAGAATACAATATTGAATATTTGTGCAACTAAAACTGAAGTCTGCGATTAATGGGCCATCTGTATGAAATGCATTCAAATGAATATGTTCTGGGCGGCCAGGAGGTCGAGATGGTCGAGCGACATCATAGTAATCATGAGGTCGTGGGTTCGATTCCTGGCTGGCCGTTGAATTCGGGTTTATTTATGCGCTGTACAATAAATTGTCATAAATTTCTACATAGAACTATCCCGAATGCCACAGTGGTTTGGATCCCACTTGTATATGAACCCACTCGGATCCCTGATATCAGCAATCATTATGCCAATACGCTCGACCTGTTCCTCACTAACAATCCGGAACCGTATGAAGGGAAAGTCCGTGCACCACTAGGAAACAGACCACACACTCATCTCCACGATATGTCCTTACATCACTCCGCGAACCAGTCCAACACCCCCACGCACTGTTTGGCATTACAATTCAGCCGACTGGGATGGCTTTCGCATGTTTTTCTCTGAGTTTCCTTGGAGGAGAATGTGTTTTGAATCGGGAGATCCCACGCAATGTCCTGAAGAGGTTTCGGAAATCATCATGCTGGGAATGGAAACTTACATACCACATAGCACCAAATCAAAAACCACTGGTGAACCATGGTTCAATAGAACCTGTTCTAGGGTCGTCGATCTGAAGCAATCAACATACCGTCGTTGGCGCAGAAACCCGCCCGCAAAACTAGAGCTGAATATGTTGAAGCTAGGAATACATGTAATCGAACGATAGATGAGTCTAAAGAGGCATGCAACACGAAATTAAGATCAAAGCTCATAGAGTGTCCAAATGGTTCCCGTTCATTTTGGACCTTTGCCAAGGCAATCGGGAGAAATTTCACTTCTAGCTCATTTCCTCCCCTCACAAAGGATGATAATACATTGGCTATAACACCTCATGAAAAAGCCAACACCTTCGCAAAATTTTTGCAGACAATTCTACCTTGGATCCACGAGGCCAGGAACTTCCCAAAATCGCTACCATCGATAACCATATGCCAGAAATTGTCTTCCGGCAACGCACAATCAGACACATTCTGCTTAGCCTCAACGTCAAGAAGGCTATGGGGCCTGACGAAATACCGCCTATTGTTCTTGAAAAAATGTGCCCCAGAACTAACACCAGTTCTTTGCAGGTTGTTCAACCTTTCGTACAAACTCGGCGTATTTCCTTCTAACTATAAGAAAGCTAGGGTCCAACCGATTTCAAAGAAGGGCAAGAAAACCCTCCCTAACAACTATAGACCGATTGCACTACTATCTGTGATCTCTAAAGTAATGGAAAAAGCAATCAACATCGAGCTCATCCGATATCTAGAGAGCTCAAGAATCGTGAACGACCGGCAATATGGCTTTCGTCACCAGAGGTCAACTGGAGATCTGCTTGCCTATGTGACACATAAGTGGCAGGTGTCAATCGAGAGACATGGGGAGTCTCTGGCTGTAGCCTTGGATATCTCCAAAGCATTTGACCGAGTTTGGCACCAAGGCCTCCTAGCGAAACTTCCGTCATATGGTTTGCCGCCCCAACTGTGTCTTTTACTATCGAGTTTTCTTGCAGGTAGATAACTCTACGTGGTGGTAGACGGGGTATCGTCTGATACAATGACTATCAATGCTGGTGTTCCACAAGGCTCTGTCTTGGCACCAACTTTGTTCTTGCTCCACATCAATGATTTGTTGAATGTGACCTCCAGCCCAGTTCATAGCTTTGCGGATGATAGTACACTTCATTCCGCCTTTTCCTCTAGAGCCCCTATATCATCCAACGAGGCCAGAGGTGCAAGGCGAAGACAAGTTGATGCTTTAAATTAGGATCTGACAAGAATTCTGAAATGGGGATCTGAGAATCTAGTACAGTTCAATGCAACTAAAACTCAAGCTTGTATGTTCACCAAGAAGGCTGATCACACAATGCCCAATTTGATGATTTCGGGTACCACTGGGTGTCACCACCAACAGAGCTCTCTCATGGGACAATTATGTGAGGTCCATTGCGAAAACTGCTTCACAAAAACTTTCTATTCCATGCGACGAGATACTTCACATCCCAGCAACTGCTTATGATCTACAAAGCACAAATTCGACATGTCCTGGAGTACTGTTCACTTGTTTGGAGCTCAGCCCCCAAACATACGCTAAAGCTCTTAGACTCAATTCAGAAGAGAGCTATTCGCCTAGTCGATGATACACCAAATCATTGACCTCTCTAGATCATCGTAGAAAGGTCGGCGATCTATACCTCTTTTATAGGTACTTTCACGGTCGGTGCTCAACGGAAATATCATATATTATGCAACCACGCGCGATTCCTAGTTGACAAACCAGACGAGCTCAAGCTGGTCATCCCTACACTGTCAGGCTCAAGACCTGTCAGTAGATAATCAAGAGGGTTTCTACGTAATTTTGGCACATGGCCCACCTAATGGTATGATCTATTATTAAGTTGAATGTCTCGTTCAAGTTAAATGTCTCGTTCACTCAATTAAAATTAAAAAAATGCGAATTCTTCGTGGGATTTGAACCCGGGGGCAAGCCAACACTCTACCTTATCGCTACCGAGGCCACATGGATATATTTGTGCTACCAAAGGTACTGTTGCTTCTCTTTCTCTCTCTCTCATCAATGGCACTATAACTATTTCATTCGGAATGAAAAGATTTGGTGGTCCATCACTCATGATAAATTTTGTATTTCGGTTTGTGTTAGCAGATCACTGTTTGAAAAAAAAAATCGATTTCTCCGTGAGATTTGAACCCGGGACCTGTGTGTTGGCAATCCAAAGCTTTAGCTCATCGCTAGCGAGTCCGTTGGATATCTTTGTCTTAACAAAGTTACTGTTGCTACCCGTTCTCTTTCTCTCATCAGTGGGCTATATTATTATTTGGAATGAAAATATTTGGTGGTAGTTCATCACTCATAATAAAGTTGGTATTTCGGTTTGTGTGCTAGCAGATGACAGGCCGCCCCCCCCCGCTTAATTCTCTCAGTGGGGTAATTGAATAGATATCATATTTGGTAGAGTCCATCGCATATGTTTGGAGCTATTGTTAGATGAAATAATACTTCATTCAGGGGATTGCCTAGGCCATCGTATGCATCAACCATCATGCTGTTATTGTGGAACAAGAAGATAGGTAGAAGATCGAATAATGATAAATTGATTGCATCAGCTATTCGTCGTCGTCGTCAAAACAACATCCGCACGATATGCAACCAATCGTGCGTGAAAGTACCCAGTTAGGAGGAATAAGGAAATCGAATTGAAGGCAGTCATTTTTCATTTTTTCTGTGAAAAGTGAATGTTTCATGTAGAGGAAGACTATTTATATTCGATTGAAATATAACTTGCATAGTACACTGTAAGAAATAAGTGAGAAATAAGTGAGTTTGGTATCGTCGGACAAATCGAGGTGAGTGTTCTTCTTAATAATTCGTTTTTGGGACATTGAGAGAGTTTGGTTGAGTCTCGTGAATTTTTTTCAGGTGCGAGACAGACATAAACAAAAATTGACATCATTAATTGCGGAAAATGAACGACAATAACGAAAAAATGGTTATATTTTCATTTGCATTTGATTTCAAATTATCACATCAATATTTTAAGGTTCTGAAAGTGTTGAAAACAAATTCAGCCGCTTATATGCCTACCAGAGCAACTTCTGAATCTGCCGGTTGCGACATCAGAAGTCCAATAGATTTTTCTATTCCTGCTGGTGAACGATTACTCGTAGATAGTTTATTGAAAATACAGCTCCCGGAAGGAGCATACGGGAGAATAGCACCAAGATCAGGCTTGGCACTAGAGTTTGGAATAGACATTCTTGCTGGTGTGATTGATCGAGATTACAGGGGGGCTATTAAAATATTGTTATATAATTCATCATTGGAAAAAGTTGATTTTACCAGAGGAGATAAAATAGCTCAATTGATATGTGAACGTTATTATATTCCAACTATTGAAGAAGTCAATTCTATGGGCGCCACTGGGAGAGGGGAAAGAGGATTTGGCTCGTCTGACATTCCCCTTAATGATTCTCAATGATGGAATAGTTTTAGTATAGAGTAGTTCATGACGAAGTGAAGACAAATATTTCTCATTGGGGAAAAATGGCTCTGCTAAAATCAACTTTTATAATATTGGTAGCTATTATGGATGGTATAATATATACAAATGTGCCAAAAGATTCTCATTATATTGCAATATGTTTTGACATGAAAGATATGAAAATAGAATGCGATAGAACTACATGGAAAATATTAAGTCGAACCCACGAAAATGATGGTAAATTGTCCGCATTTCAAATCAGGATTCCAGAAACGAACGCAACTCATCTCAACTATAAATTGAAAATAATATTTCGAGACAATTCTGAAGGCGATCTCCGAGAATGGCAAACTGTGAATTTATATAAAAAAAAATGAGACTGTGGTTGTGCAATGCGAATCACACAGCATATATTTCATATTATGTATGACCTTTGTTTTAGTAATTTTTATATTTTTCATGATTTTACTGAAAATGGTGATCGCAAAGTATACCTTTCACTCGATACCTAATTAATTGTCGATGAGGAATTCGAGATTACTCAATCAAGGTTAATAAATAATTGAAGAGATTGTTGTTTGATTGAACCTTGAGGGAAAAAACCGTACCTTCTTCCGGTAATATAAATAAAACGAAGGAACGAGAACACATAGTGTCAGTTGAAATGATTTTTTTCGAAGACAGAGAAGATATATTTTTGGGTGAACGTCGATTTCACTTAAACTCTGATGAATCGAAGTATGTGTCGATCTGCATATCAGTACATCCGGGCTATGTTCCTTGTGTTGTTCTTACAGACAATGATGGTGGTGATACTTTAGTCTTCTCGGAAAAGGAATGGATAGATCTAGTGAAGAATAGAGAAGCAATTGATAGTTTACTGGTGTCAACGGCACCACATGTTGATCCAATAGATGTTGGAAGATTTGCTATTGAATATAAACCATTTGAACAAAGTCCAAATGATATTAGACTTTTTAGTGGTGATTCTAGTATTCGTTGGAATTGTGAATCACTTCGGAAACTATGGCTTCTCATACCTATTCTTCAGGATAGGATAGATGTTTTGAAATCATCAAGTTTTGATATTTTCATGACTATGGTACAATTGGAAGTGAAGAAGAATCTAGTTGATTGGTCATTGAAAATACTTGATACAATAAAAGAAGTTAATCCTGAAGTACATACTCTTGGATTGGAAGTGACGTATCGCCATCCCAAACTCTTTCTAGATGAACATATTTAAACATGGAAATAAGTGATAGATCAAGATGCAAGCATCAACAAAATGGCAGCAGTCACATGTTTAAATCGTTTTCCTGATGTAAATGATAGGAACAAGGGTGTGCGAACAAATAAAATACCTATATATAACTGTTTTTTATTTATTAATGGAATGCTTACATTACATTCAGATATTGACTATATCATTTTTATTGATCCAAGAATTATGTGATGCATCAAAGCCCAGCCATTTGACGTAGAGTTTGTCCCCTTTTTTACGAATAACTTTCTCCACCAAATGAATATCGGGGTGCATCGCTTTTTGTAACTCTTCAGTATAAAAGTCCCCTTGTATTATATCTTTTCTGCTATCTTCTAGAATGTAAGTAGTAGGCTTTGTTAATTTGATTTGTTTTATTGTGAACACTTCAGTGGTCCAATTTGGAGTATAGGACTTTTTGAATGCATGTCGATACTTGCTTATGCGAACACGTTCGCCTTTCCTAAATTTGGGCTTTACTGGGTCAACAGTTTTCAAGTGTTGGAATGAGGTTATAAATTTGGCATTTCTATCATTAATTTTGCTAGGAATTGCTTCCGTGGTGGAATGTTTGGTATTATTATATTTTTCAACGATTTCAGGAAGAATGTCGAGCCATTTATAGGATCCTTGGTAGCTAGACTGTTTCCATAGTGATGATTTCAGAGTTCTTATGACTCTTTCAGCAATGCTGGCTTTCAAATTCGAAAAAGTATTATAATGATTTATACCATATTCCTTCATGAGATTTTGAAAGTCCCTGTTATAAAACTCTGTACCCTTATCAGTTTGTAAGTTTTTTGGCGTGGTAGTCATTTGGGCTAATGCAGATTTCATAGCAGCGGTTATATCTTTTCCAGTTTCTTTCTTAACCGGTATGGACCAAACGTATTTAGAAAAGGCATTTATGATAACAAGAATGTAATTGTATCCTCTGTTTTCTTTTGAAAATTTATTCATGATTGCCAAATCAGCTTGTATCAAGTCATGTAAATCTTTAACTATAACATGTCGTCTTTTATAATTGATTCGAACCGGTTTATGAAGTTCAGCTACAATTTGCGCTTTACTCATTTTTAACTAACGGACACTGTAACAATATCTCAATACAAATCGTAGGAGTGGTTCCGAGTTTAAATATTATTTCATCTCCCTTCACAATCGACTTGTTTGCTAGTTGATGGAATTTCAAAGATGTATTATTATTTATCAAAACTTCTCCATCTCCGGCATGTTGAACATTATATTGCGTAATGCTCTCTATCATAGCAGACATAGGAAATTTAAATACAACACTGCCATTATCTAATATATAATGATTTTTATTCAAACTGATTTTTCTGGTGCCTGACAAACGAATCAAAACTTTAACGTGGTAATTAAAGGAATCACAAACATAAAAAGGAAAATTCAATTGTGGCTGCAGTGGTGAGGCTAAAGTAGCTCCTTCTCCTTGTTCTCCTTCAACTGCTTCTCTCTGATGTGTTTGAAGAAAATGTTGATTGAATCTATTCAGAGGCATAATAGAATGGAAAATATAAAATTTTAACCTTGAGAGAGAGAGAGAGAGTCAATCTGTGTTTAGGATCGTTTACAGTTGGAATGAGGATAAAGTGGGAAAATTTAGAATATATATATATTTAGATTCACGTCGAGAGCAAGTAAGAACCTATGTACCGTGTAGTTCAGTCAAGAATTTGTTGTATTTGTAGAACTACTAAGCTTCAATACTTTTTCGTTAGTAGGCCCATTTTGGTGCTCGGTTTTTGTAGTTGGTGTATGCAAATAAGACCCATAAAAGTGATCAGTAGATTCAAAGGAGATCCTCTAGGAATACTAAATTCGCCTGTGCGTGAAACGTTTTGAACAATTGGAGGAGGAAATGGAATCATTTCCAGACAGTAAACAAAATCAGAGAATTGAATGGTTTCAAAAGTGGCTAGAGGAGAAGAAGAAGAAGAAGAAGAAGGAAATGAAGAATAATAGAGATGAGAATAGGGAGGAACATCAGGTGAAAGATGAGGAGGAGGAGGATCCCCATCACTGTCATGAGTTAGATCTTAGAAAGATTATGAATTTGCAAGAGGAGAAGAATTGGGAAACAAAAGTTTTCAAAAATGTTAATAATCGTTTTTATTATAAATAAAATTTTTATTTGTTCCTTCATATTATATTATTTATCTTTCTCCAAAGGACATTTAATTACAAATTCAATGTATAAATGATGTGATGCAAGGGGATCTAGGGGAAATTGAATAACATCACCTTTGTTGAGAATGTATTCCTTCAAAGGATCGGTCAAAAAATCGTTTTGATTCTGATGAGATATTTTCAAGGTACTGGGAAAACATTTATGAATTTCAATTTTTCCTGTAACAGGAATCGTATAAGTAGTACTATTATCATCCAAGATATAATGTGTTTTACTAGAAGAAATGTTTTTTGTACCACGAATAGTTAAGATACATTTACTATGGAATTTAGAAGGTTGGCAGATAAAGTATGGAATATTTGGGGGTAGTTGTCTAGCTGACGAGACAATATTTTTTGATGTAGAAGAAGAAGAAGAAGAAGAAGAAGGAGTGGTAAGAAAATGTTGATTGAATTTGTTCAAAGGCATTTTGAATACTGATATGAATAACTGGGAGGTACATTCATTTATGAAATTATTGCGCCTTCACGTAACTCTTCAATGATTGAAATTATTTCATTGTTGTGACCGGTAGTGTTGCCTACTGCTTGGGAAGCTACAAGCAAACGCAATCTATCTACAAGCTCGTTGTAGTTGTCAAAATATTTATAATCAATTGGCTTATCATCATATTTCATCATCGCCAGTATTGGCATTTTAGCACCTTGCCCTCTTTTCGACATCTTTCTGGTGAGCACGCCTTTCAATAAAGATGCCGGTACTGAACCGGATCTGATACGAGTTTTCTCTAGATAGGGCTTTATAATGTAAACATACTTTTCTTTGGTATCTTCGAGAAATTTTCTGATTGGCAAATCGGCATTATTATCACGACGATATGCATTAGTTCTCTTTATAATATCTACATAATTTTCAATGTCTTGTTTGGTGTAAGAAATGGGATTTTTTAAAAAAAGTAACTCATAAAGTCCTGCAGTTCCATTGTAAATGATACCTCTCACTTTAACATTGGATCCTATAAAGTCGACTTGCGAATCTCCTATATAAAATTTGTCTTCCATCGGATTATGGAAAAGGCCTAAAATATGATCATATTCACTTATTGTATCTCTTATCATTCCTTTAATATATTCTCGTGGTAATGGCGCTTCGAATTGATCGAAGTTGCGTGATTCGTAAGTTTCTTCGTTCCTTAAAAAGCTCGGTAGCTCTGTACCAGTTTCATGTTCAGTAGCAGCCGGAGATACAAATGTTAATTGATTATACGATTTTGGCGATGGTAGTGGCGTCCTTTCAGACTCTTCAAATTTTTCAAACTTTTCTGGTTTGATGGTTTTGGGTTTTGCCGCCGCCGTCGTCGCATCGTTCAATGTTGAAACCAGTTGTTGTAATGATTGAGTAATTGGTTGGTATGATTTTTCCATGAGATTTTGTGATCTAGCTGTGTTGCCCTTTATAATTTTATACTTTTTTCTAAGAGCGTGTCTGGCTCGCACAAGCTGTTTTGCTAATGGAGGGTCCATTTCAACTAATTGTGATATTCCTCGAGCCCATCTTTATATATGAATGTATGTATCAAACCCCTTTCGATATCTGCCCGAAGACAAATCGCAATCTTTGTCAATCACAAAGAATTCAAACTTTTTTTTCCAACAGGAAGATGCTACTTCTTTGAGTTTTTGAAAGTCCATATCGATATTTGCGTGATCATCATATATATGTTTCAAATTGGTGATGTCTTGTGGAAATATGACCAATTATCACGTACCAGTTGCTTGGAGATGGCAGAATACGTTTGACATATCGTCGTTGAGCTGTGAATACCTACTATGTGACAATTCCAAAATTGTTCAGTATCAATAAAAAACTTCTCATTTGAACGAATGAGTAATCTAAAAGTATGTTATAGTTTTTTTTTACTCATGTAAGTCATTAGTTCACTTCAAGACCGTTTAATTATTCAATTTGAGTTTTGACTAACCCCAATAATTAAATACTGTCTGTAAGTTCTTCGAGGAGGTGGTACATTCATTTTTGAGCTTTTGATGGGATTTTCTCTCCTCGTTTCTAAAAAATAGAGTAGAAGTTATTAAAAATTATTGCAATATATTTGTAGTAAGGACAGATTTAGGATCTGTCCCAAAATGTCACTGCGCTTGAAATTAAACCTTTAGATACCTAAAAGAGAAATTCTCTATTGGCCAGTGACACCTTGTTTTTGAAAAAATTTGTAAATACAAATATATTTAATAATAATAAAACCTCTACTTATCTTGGTGGACGTTTCGGGAACGAATCTGCTCCCGTTCTCAACACAATTCTGAAACTTGAATATGAAAATGGAAAATTTGATATCAATTAATGAAAACACCTTGTAACCAGAATTCCTCCGTCTGCCAAATTGTCACTTTTCAGTGTCAAAATCGGAAACATCGAAAAAAAGTTTACGAAGAAAAATATTTCAATTGTGTTGAGAACGGGAGCAGATTCGTTCCCGAAACGTCCACCAAGATAAGTAGAGGTTTTATTATTATTAAATATATTTGTATTTCCAAATTTTTTCAAAAACAAGGTGTCACTGACCAATAGAGAATTTCTCTTTAAGGTATCTAAAGGTTTAATTTCAAGCGCAGTGACATTTTGGGACAGATCCTAAATCTGTCCTTACTACAAATATATTGCAATAATTTTTAATAACTTCTACTCTATTTTTTTAGAAACGAGGAGAGAAAATCCCATCAAAAGCTGAAAAACCAAATAATTAAATTTATGTATTTGGAGGTATTGCACATTCTGTAGAAGATCACATGGAAGATATTACATTCAAGTTTCACTTGGACGGTATCACTACAAGATCAAGGGTCGCACATGGAAGTTGTTTCTATAGCCTTCACATCGATAAAATCTGAAATCATTGATAAAAATAAAGAATTAAATCGTAGACCAGAGAGAGCAAAGTAAACTTATATTTCTGTATGAATATCTCTTCGAAAATGACAATATCATACATTGAACAGGCATGTTAAGAATAATAAAACCATAAAACACATTAATGATGATTTAGTCTACATTTGGGTACATAAAAAACTTATTTCTTTTTCTTCGGTTGATGAGGTAGCGCATCATAAAAAGCATGATGGTCGATTTCCATTACGGATTTGAGTTCCTGCAGATGTTTATATTTGTCGTCTGATATGGGAAGTTGACGTTTGTGAAGCTGTTCCTTATAAACTTCCATATTTTTGTTTTCACGGCGTCGTGGCATCACCGTCCATTCTTCAGAATAATCTAGCGTGAACTTCCCTATTGGGCAAGTATTTCAGTTGTCTGATATCGACAACAACAGGATCTCTGACTCTTTTGCCTGGTCTAATCGAGTCGAAGTTGGATGGTAACTCATATTTCTTGAAGAAGGTATAATCTAAATGTTTTATTTCAAATGGATTTTTTGAACGCGCGAGTCTCATCCGCGCTAGATAATCTGCAGGTGAAAAAATTGGTGGCGTGAAGTAATGTTCAAGGGTTGAGTGAACTGTATCCGCCGACATCATTATGTGTCCTTTTTCGAAGAATAACTGTTGGATTGTAATATTTTCTTCTTTTGCTAAGTCGCTTAGTGCGCTGGACAGGGTTTTGTTACGATTTTGATAGTTACATCCATCTGAGATCATGATAACAGATTTGTAATTGTTTTGGATGTTGGAAAGGTAGTCAATCAAACATGAGGTGAATTCATTACAAGTAACACCTCCATTTGCCTCATGCCAAACATATAGATTGACATGAGCGTCATTCTGGGCATATATAGTGAAATTATGGACTTGTAGCTTCAATTTATAGTAACTTTGTGATGCCAGTAGTCTGGGGCACGTTAATACACTTTGAAGATCCATGGTGAAAACTAGCTGCTCGTCGTTCGCGGACTTTATAAATTTATCTTTAGCTATCTTTGCAGCGTCTTTTTTCTGTTGATGAGCAATGTAATTTTCTTCATTCACAGTTCCGCATTTGTGTCCTACACAAGTATCGCATTGATCTTTTCGTGGCTTATGAATGGCGATTTTCTCGGTAGTAAGAACAGTTCTGAAAAGTTTCAAATGAGCTGCTTTCTTCTGTTCATTAATGCACCAGTTTTTGAATATTTTGTACATGTTGTTTTTAGAAATAAATTCATTGTCCACATATCTCATATTAGAAGAAGCTCTGCAATAATGTGATGGTACTTTAGGTATGATGGAGAGCCATGTCACCACAGTTTTAGTAACCTGTTTTCGCTCTAGAGATCTGCGAGTTTCTTGAAATTTCACTGTTTTGTTCTCATCTAATGAAAACGATTGAGAAGAAGTATCGGAATTTGAAGTGGACGAGTTGTTTCTAGTATTAGAATTAGTTTCTTTTATCCATCGTTTCAAACTGTCTTCGCCTAGTCCAAGAGTGTTTATGAATAGTAAACGGCATACTTTCAAGCGTTTTCCACATATGGTTTTCAAGAAATAATCATGCCCTTGAGATTTCTTGAAATTATTATCTTCTACTTCTGAAGTTATCTTCCTCCTTCTCCTAACAGGTCGCGTGTTAACCAAACCTTTAACAAAAACTTTCTTCTCGCCTCATGATCCCAGTTTCCAGAAAGATGAGAACATATTTTTTCTATCTTCTTCAGAAATCAACGAACACAAGAAACTGTTTTTCAATTCTTTCTTGGGTTGTCGATGAGAACATCTTGGTTTAATTTTTTTTGCGGCTCTAAAAGTTGCATGTGTAACAATCTTTTCTCTACTCCTCTCGTATTCCGTATATTGTTTGCCCCGTAGTCTTTTTGCCTTAGTCAGTTTTCTTCTTTCAGTAATGGTAAGCTTTTTAGGCCCTTCTTTTGATATCGCATCAACTGGGTCTGTATGCGTTTCATCGATTGCTTCCAACGGTATAATATCATTGTTTACGTCGACTGAACCTTCTGCTATGAGGTCATCTGCACTATCTTCCATGGGTGTTTCTTCATTTGGTTCCTCTGATGCTTCTGCTATGGTTTCGTTTACGCATTCTTTTATTGGTCTTACTATGTCTACTTCTCCTGACACATCTTCCATGGTTTCATCTAGGTTATCTTCTATTGTTGCTTCTTTGTATACTTCTTCTGGAGCTTCTGCAATGATTTGGGGAGAAGCGAGGGGAGAAGGTACCATAATTTCATTTTCAGAATTTTCTTCAATACCAATTCCTCCCATTGTTGTTTCATCTACGTTCATTCCATGTTGAAATACATTCAAATCCAGATTGGTTGCACAAGTTTCATGACCTTCAATAGTTGAACAACTTGGATAATTCTGGAAACCTAAAACAGAGTTGAAATTTATGCTTAATGCAAAATCGAGCATTGCAATCGAAATATTATCTCGTTGTGAGACATCTTCCAACACAACAATATTGAAATTATCCATATTATATTCATAGCATCTTTGGAACTCATCTGCTATTTTATTATTCGTAAATTTGAAACCATTCTCATTCTGGACTCCAACTATTTCAATATTACCTGAAAATATTGAATATCGTTCATCACCTCCATTACTACATTGTTGAAATATTTTTACCTTCCACAGGCCTAGCAACTACACCATTTCTTTTACTCATCATGGTTTCATCACCTACATCATGGCCGTTGACAATCTCATCGCTTATCATTGATTTACCAAGTCCATTTTCTTTACTGTTCTCGTTAACAATTGTAGATTTATTATTCTCTTTGTTAGCCATAGCTAACATCATTCGCCTGGTTCTTGATGAGTACACATTCTCTACAGAAATTGGAAATAATTTTCGAATTATCTGATGAATTTGAGGTTAGAATAAATTCGTCTAGCTGGGGTATTCTCTATGAAAATAATCTACTAAATATAGTTGACAAATAATGTTACTAGAGAAATAAGGACGTTTTCAAAATAAAGGAACATTAATCTTACAAGAACTTACCATTCATTTTGGAGCTATAATCAACAAACAACTTGGCGGATACACTGCAATAACTATGAATTATCTCCGAAGTATCGATGGAACAGCTCACAACAAAACACAAGAATGCAATGTAATGTCTCCAATGTAACACTTCTTCACAATGGAGATGTTTCTGTATCCTATATGAAGAAGCTGTCACATTGGAGGATATTAAACATGCACTTTTAAATTATAGGATAAGTATTATTGGAATGGAGGTATTATTGACTTGCGCAGAATGTACAACTGATTCGAACGCCGTAAAAATACCATTTTGGCCAAATATGTCACATTGGAGGTATTCACAGCTCAACGACGATATATAAAAACAGTCTGTTTGTTTATGCCGTCCAAAAGAGAAATAATCTTTGATTATATTTTGATAACAAGATGCCACTTCATCGAATATGATCAAGGAATTTGTTTTAATGCTATCTGCAGGAGGAACGTCTTTACTCTCACTGCATTCATAATATCCAATTTCACTGAGTGGTTGAAGCAAAGTACGAAGATATTGATACTTGGGCTGTTTCAAAGATTTCGAGTGTAGATAGATACTTTCAAATTTCAACCCATTTGGATGCTCGATTAGCGACAACATGATGTTAGTTTTGCCACACCCACTACTACAAACGATCAACCCCCGTTTTGAATCGCCCCCAAATAGTACGCCATGTTTGCCAACGTTTTGCTTATCACATTGCAAATCATAATTGCTGATGAGTAAGGTGACGTTTTGTTTTCGTAACCTCATAATGACTGAGACTGGGGGGTATATAAAGGTGTGCTGACATATATAACAGATTAGAATGGTTAAATACAAAAACGGAGTGAGAGTTCATAGCAGGCGGAAGAGAGGAAGTGGTTTTGTCAACTCTCTAATAGATAAACTACCTTTTGAATTGCATCTACCAAAATACAACTATTGTGGACATTATCAAAATTCTATTTATTTATTCATCATCTTCTTTCTGTAGCGGGAACCAAATTACAACAACGATTAGAACGTGGAGCATCAATTGGGCATCAATTCTTTGGATACTGCATGTAAAGAACACGATATCGCCTATTCTAAAAGCAAAGTTCTCAGTGATAGACATCGAGCTGACGAGATATTGGAAAACAAAGCTTGGGAAAGAGTTAAAGCGAAAGACGCTAAATTAGGGGAGAAAGCAGCTGCTTGGTTCGTTACAACTGCGATGAAGGGAAAACGTAAACTTGGAATGGGGCTGAAAAAGAAAAGAGGAGTGGTGTCGACGGCGGCGTCACGACGAAAACGCATTATTCGTGCTCCCAAAAAAGGAGGATTCTTACCATTTTTACTGCCATTATTGGGGGCCTTGGGGGCTGTGGCAGGTGGCGGTGCGGGCATTGCTAAAGCGGAGAACGATGCAAAAACCAATAGTGAACAAATGGCCGAACAGAAAAGACATAACCTAGCTCTCGAGCAGCAAAAATCTGGAAAAGGATACTATCTAAGACCTTACAAGGGATACGGTTTGAAAAAGAAGAAAGCAACAACAAGACAGTCAAGGGGGTTTCAGCGACCAAGTCCATACTGCAAAAAACAAAAGAAATAAAATTGCCTCGACGTATAATGTCCGATAGAGATCTCATCAAGTATGCAAAAATATTGAGAAATTCCGAGGTATATTTATGCGCGATTCATTACCAAAAAGAATTTCAACAGCAGATGAATCGGGTATTATCGATCTTAATGTAGAAAGTGGACCTGGTACTCATTGGACAGCATATTCCAAAAAAAATAAAAATGTCATTTACTTTGACAGTTTCGGTAATTTACCACCGCCTATTGAATTAGTGAAATATTTCAGGAGCAATGGAGATGTGATCATCAGATATAATTATGAATCAATACAAAAATTCAATTCGTATCAGTGCGGTCAATATTGCCTGAAATTCTTATATAATCAATACTACTAATGAATATTATTTCATTTGTTTCCAAACCATCACAGTAATGTCATATACTTTCACGCTCAGTGGAAATTCATCAATTTTTAGCGCTTCTTTCAATCCGCCATTGTATTTGAATGATGATGATGATTATGAAATTGGATTGGTAAATTTTGATACATTCAATAGCATTCCAAATGTTAATGAAACAAACAATGTATTGGTATGGGGTCCGAATGATGAATTCAAAATTGAAATTCCCATAGGGTCTTACGAAATCGGAGAGATTTTGAAGATTATAAAGGAAGAAATGTTAGAGAAGGGAGGAACCATGATCCATATTACGACAGACACGAAGCGATTCACAGTTTCGATTAAAAGCAGCGATCGAATCAATTTCAGTATTGATCGTTCCATTGGAAATCTGTTGGGATTTCCGAAAACCAAACTCCAACCCAACAAACATTATACTTCAAATAATAAAGTGAATATATTGGCAGTTAATTCAATTTGTGTGGATTGCAACATTGCCGTAGGATCATTTCTACATGGAAAACCTATTCACTTAATCCATCAATTTTTCCCCCAAGTTCCAAACGGCTATAAAATAGTAGAGCAACCTCTCACTGTACTCTATTTTCCTGTGAGTATCAAAACAATAAACAATATAACAGTGAGGGTGCTCGATCAAGATAGTAATTTGGTGAATTTTCGTGGCGAAACAATTACAGTTCGTTTGCATCTTAGAAAAATTGAATAGTTATGGTGTTACAATTCCATCGGTACACAATAGCACACAAAAACTATAAAAAGATGAAGCGACGAGCTAAGAAGTCAGATGGTTTTTCAATACCAATGAAAACGTTAACACCTGAAAATCGTCATTTCTTGAATTCTCTCGGCTTTCGTGTCCTTGTATAATGGATTTATCGAACGTGACAGGTGAACCTTTTAGTGATACAACGATAGAAGATTACCAGTTCCACACTTACCAGCCATACAATAGCGGAGCCCTCAACTACAATGATGAAGTTCGGATTTCCGTACAAGATTTAGATGCATACACACTTCCATGTAACAGCTTCATTTATATCGAGGGAAAAATATTAACGGATCAAAACAAAGTACCTACCAAATTTAAATTCATCAATAATGGCATAGCTTATCTGTTCAGAGAACTAAGGTATGAATTGAATGGCGTTGTGATAGATTCCATTCGGAACGTGGGCCTAGCTTCCACTTTGAAAAATTACTTATCGTTAAACGAAAATGAAAGCAGGCTAATGGAAAATGCGGGGTGGTTTCCAAAAGATAATGAATCACTTTTGATTAACGTAAAGGGTATCAATGTGTGCATACCGATGAAATTATTGTCGGGATTTTTCGAAGACTATCGAAAGATCATAATGAATATGAGACAAGAATTAGTTCTTATCCGAGAAAAAGATGACATTGATGCTGTTATTGGAACGGATAATTCGGAGAAACCAAAAATTCAAATCACCAAATTGTATTGGAACGTACCCCATATAACACCGAGTATCAACGAACAACTACGTTTGAATAAAATAGTTCGTAGTAACGTGGAATTGCCCATCAAATTTAGAAGTTGGGAATTGATAGAATATCCAACTTTGAATGACTCAACACGTCACACATGGTCTGTGTAAACTTCAACTCAATTAGAGAGTCCTCGACACATCATCATTGCTCTTCAAGATGCCTGTAAAGGTCAATTATTGAAAGATATGAGTAAATTTAATTACTGCAATCTGTCAAATGTGCGTATATTTTTAAACAGTGAGAGATTTCCGTATCAAGATTTGAATTTGGATTTCGATACGAATCGATTTGCATCGCTTTATGAAATGTTTGCCAATTTTCAAGAGAGTTATTATCACATCCAAACCAACCAACCTATATTCAACCCTAAAGAATTCAGAGACAAAGCTCCAATTATTCACATTGACTGTTCCCACCAAAAAGAAATTATTCAAAGCGGATCTGTCGTTTTACGTATTGAATTCGAAACTTCAAAACCAACAGGAAACAATGTGTCTGCATATTGCTTAATATTACACGAAAAGGAATTTTATTACAATCCATTGAATAAAACGGTGCGACAGTAAAGTCAGTCAGTCAGTCAGTCAGTCAGTCAGTCAGTCAGTCAGTCAGTCAGTCAGTTGATAATGATAGCTCAATGCAGATGCAGGTTAGTTGAATTCCTTCGTCAGCTGGAGCAACTCAAAGCTGAAATTGAATATTACGAGACAAAAAAATTGATTCAAAAAAAATTTGAAAATCTACAGTTATGAGGTTAGTCATTGATTTTCAAGGCTTCAAACTGGAAAATAATAAATTTCTAGTGAAAGAGTTGGCCTGTTTCGATGACCATCATCGTATTAGCCATTACTTGTTCAAACCGCCATTTCCTCTCAACAATCTACCACACGATTTGAAAAAACAACCATCATGGTTGATGAAAAACCATCATTGCATAGATTGGAATGCAGGATTCACTCCTTCGCATCAATTTGAGAATATAATGCGGTATCTGACCAAGGGCGTAGATGCGGTGTATGTAAAGGGAATAGAAAAATTCAACTTCATCAAGAAATATTGCAGCTGTACAGTGCTTGAATTGGATGAACATCCACCAATGAGGAAGGAAGTGCCAAAATGTTTTTACCACAATAATAATAATATAGATGAATGCGTGTGCGCTTTATCAAATGTTTACTATTTGTACGAACATTTCATAATGCATGATGATAGATGAATAAATTATATTAGCAATTAATAACTTTTTTCTCTCTCGCCATGCCTTCTTTATTCCTCCCCACTCCATCATTACGAATCATATTTTCCTCCTATAAATGACTTCATTGAATCAGTACAGTAGTAGTAGCAGTGTATATCTTGCTTGCTCGCTTGCTCTCTTGACACTCAAAGACGGCCAAAATGAATCAAGAATCATGCTACTGTACCTATCCATTGAGAGATCATTGGCATCTTAAACGAAGTTTACATCACTTTAGTGAAGAAGAACTTTCTCCTACACTATTTGATTGAAAAAGCACAACCAATCGAACTCTTATATGCCTGGAATAAGTTACCTCGAGACTACCGACTTAATTTTGATTTACAAGTGAAACTACCCTGTTTCATTCACTACAATCGGCCTGAATGGCAATGTAATTCAGAAGTGGATGAATAAAAAAAATATGTATTTTTGTCTTTTATTTTTCATGAATTGATAACTTACATCACTGGTGTGAGTACATTTTTCATAAATAATTGTGATACATCAATCATCATCATAATCATCCTCGTGAGAATCCATGAAACGTTTGTATCTATTGTTCATGTTATGTAAATTCATGTCACATTCAGAACGTGGTTTGAGTCTGAATAGTAATCCCATAAAATCATTTTGGCACCACATAGAACTATTTTGCTATATGGTGTGGATGTCACGTGTATCGTGTACCAAATAGAAATGATCTTTCAAAACATGCAAATTCACAGTTATATTATTGAATTTCAGCATTACCAAAAGTCATTTATAACACGGTTTACATAAATATAAATTGAGATTTTTAATCCAAATTCTATGAACCCATATACAATATTTTGATTCAGGATATTTTTATTCCCAATTACAATAACTGATAACTGCACTCTGTGCCTTCGATGTGAAAATCATACTTTTGTATAACATATATACAGGAATGGAAGCATCATCGCTACCATCCTTCGAACGTTCTAAAATTTTCATCCATCTATAATGACTAAATTTTCTAACAATTTCTGAAGTCAAACTCGAAGGTAATAATCGCCTATCCATAAACTTCGTAACTCGTAGAGTTTGAATATTTTGGCAAATCGTCTTGATACACAGTTCACTCAATGATTGCATAATAATATCACTTCCTGAAACATGACAAAAAATAAAATTTACACACTATAATGACCCCATGGAAGTGTATCAAATGAATGAGGAATAATGATTCGTTTGTCATCATGTGGACTGAGAACAATTTTTGTTTGTTCTATACTGAAAACATTGTGGGCATAGGAACGAATACTTTGTTGTGATATGGCTTCGTCTTTGAATTCTCTAAGACAAGCAACATAATCATCAAAAGTTATTGTATTCTTCATTACATACTTTTTCACCCCTTTAGATTTTTTCTTGATACCCAAATTTTTCATCGCAATATCTATTCGTTTTTTACTAACACCCCCCTTCAACAAATTTTTTTTCAGATGATGATGATGAGTGACGTGTCTTCGAACGAAGACCAGCAAAATGTGATATAATCCTTCCATTCGTCTCATCCTTCATCAATTCGGGTATTTTTTTATTCACCAATGGAATATTGTACTCATTATTTTTCTCGTAATCAGAGGTATCAAATTTGTTGATATGTTTCTTGATTACATCTTTATAAACATCTGAACCAGTCAATTCGTAAAAGAAACTATCAGTGTCAGTGTACATTAACTTACAACTGTCCGATCCGACTGTGGGTAACATAAAATTATAATGAAAATCATACATACAAAGTTTAGAAATGTCTAGAATGGCCATACCAATGTAAAGAGGTTTATTGAAAATTAATTCAGCCTTCTTCAATTCAATTGCAATGAAATCTTCATCAAAAATTGTTCTACTATGAAAACGCGGACTAGCAATCAAATTTTTACCTCCATAACGGCCTTCATAAAAATTCACCGATTTGACAACTCTATGAAGTCTTATATTCTCCATTGTTTTTCCAAAAACTGCATTATTAGCTAATTTATATTGATTTTTCTCAAAGTTACTGGTGGCCATAGCCCTTAAGCGAGTATTAAGTTCAATATATGGCCGCAAGCATTCAGACTGTTTGAATTCCAACACCTTATGTATTTTAGTTAGAACTAAACCGTTCGCCAATGCTTGTTTCAAATTTCTATAGTGTAAAATATACCCTTTCTTATCATGTACATCAGCTATCAATTTTGGCAATTTTGATGTTGGAGGAACGGAATGATCTGCACAAAATGGGAAGTCTTTGTGTAAGTCATGTAATCTTTCGGGATACTCCAAGTCAACTTGTAAAATATATCCCACCGATGAATCATCTGGAATCATTGTTACATCAATATTTGTATCGACCCATTTGAAGTCTCCAGAAGGTAATCGTTGAGACATAGCCCAACCATATAAATTGTTCACATCGAGATACAAAAGTGTTTTTGTAGATATCGAAGGATCATAGTTGGGCATGTATTTATTGTTAGCCTCCGAGAATCGGTTGCTACAAACCGAAATCCCACCTCTAATTGCCTTTTCTATAAACAATATCATATCAACATCTTTTAGAATTTGTAATTTACATTTTGTATATTTCAACAAAGCATCCCAGGTATAGCCAGGCATTGTATAATACCAAGCGGGATCTAAACCATAAGTGTTTGAAGCGGTTACCCTGAAATTTTCCATGACATCTGCAAGTAGCAAAATAACAGTTTTCATATACAAGTCACTATACTCTCTTAGGGTTGACATTTCGAAGGCTCTCCATACATTTTGTGCATGAAGGTAATCTTCGGCGGACAATTCTTCATCATTCAATTTGTTATAGAATTTTTCGATCGGTGGAAGTTGACTATCATTTAATTTTTCAACATTATCCAAATAATCATAGGGAAATACCCCTTTTCTAGTCAACAGTTTGAATGTTTTATCATCCAAATCTTTGAACTCTCGCTTCAAATTTTGAAGATTATCCATATCTAATTTAAAAGAATCAATAAATCTAAATTTTATTTTACTTCCACTTTCATTAAGCGTGAAAGAAATGTATTTTTCTTTATTCAATGGAAGCACGCTCAAAGAGCCCTTTTGAGCTAAATCCTTTATCATAAAGTGTGCATCGTAATTCGACATGTTATGACAGATTACTGGCACGACAAACAATTTTTTGAAAATCAAATTACACTTTTGATGTGCGAAACCACGAAATTGCCCATTCAATGATCTTGATCTTTTACAACGACATCATTTGATTTGAATATTTTCTCACAAATATGACATGTTCCAAAATTTGTCGTTCTTCTGGGGTTTTCTATGATCGGTACGATATTGGTTAATTTGTTCTCTACGAATTGGGCAATATTTTCCATTTCAGTCGAAAACCATGCCATACAATTTTCACCTTCATAACTATTGAAACGAGAAATGGAATCGTCATAACAACACTTCAGGTAATATCCCACCGAAAATGCTTTGTGAAGTTGGTATTTTGTTGTTGTTTGGGATAATTTTGAATTACACGGTTCTAAAATGGATTCAATATCAACATAGATTACAAAAGGTACTTTCTGTTTATAAATATAATTTTTGAATTCTACAAAGTCATATTCTGGAAATGATATTCTGCAATCGTTCTGCTTTTCACAAAACACGTAATGCTCTTGTAATTTCTCCTCACTATGGAAATAATTCAGGCAGCGATCACATAAATGAATTTTTTGTTTTCTTCTGCTAACTTGCATCGATATTAGACGTGACATATTTTTGATATAACAATAGTGAAACTTCAATTCTGAATCTTTATCGTCATCATCATTATCTGGTATCGGTGCAGTGTAATCATTCAGTTTGGGAAAGTAATGATTTTGAAGCAATAGCAGATTAACATGACGTTCTAATTTATTTTTAGTAAGCCTCACGGGCACTACTTCATAAGATGAACCTTTGCTGGTAAGACTCAATTCCAACGCATAAACGTTTACGGAAATATTATTCAATCTTTCGAATTTATTGATATGATTCAGTTTCATAGGCATATTTCTGAGCCTTCAGTATTCAAGACGAGACTGTAATGCGGATAGGATGTTGTATATCGGTTGTCTCCTGTGGGGGGATATAAGGCACTAACTATACTCCAGAAGAAGCATGCTTCATCATTATAATTTTGAATGTTGATGCATGCTTTTTTTCTTGAAATTCGTGGAGGTATTTTGATGAAAGATGTTCCATTACCAATTTCATATTTGTTAATTGCAACTTCCAACAATAGAATTTTTTTTAATGCCCAACCACTTGATTCTTCCGAAAACTCTGACAATTCATTCAAGATGTGATCAACAACATGTTCTCGATACCACACTACAATATCCGTTCCTTGATCCAAAATTGCATTTGGTGATACAAAATATTTTTGACTAATTATTTCCTCATCATTTGATTGTTTCACAAAATCACCCCAAAGAGTGGTATTCACTTTCAGAGCAGGCATTCCCTTTAGGATTCTGTTTATGATTTTTTGTCTGAACAAATGGAAGCTGTCGGCAAAGAATGCTTTTATTTCTTTATGCTTCACATTGATTATGACTCCTGTCTTTACTCTGTTTTTGAAACAAGAATTGACATTTTCCCAATAAACCTTACGCACTTTTCGTCTCGAACCCCCATTTTTACTTTTAAGTAAATACCGTAATCGTTTCAGTTGATCAATTTTCGTAATAATTTTACTTTTCTGCCCCACAGTGAGATTTAATTTGTCTAAAGCTTTATTACACTTTCCAATGTGTCTATTGATTAATTTGATTCCATTTTTCTCAGCAGAATTTTCTTTGATTAATTTTAGCGTTTCATCAATTTTCGATAATGTTCCTCTGAATTCATCCATGATGTACCACCAATTATTTATATGAAAAATGTACTCATCAAAACAATCTATTTCAATTCAACGATTTCAAAGTATGCTGCAGGATGAGGTTTTCCAACGTCTTTGGTCCCTCTAAATATTAGTCCGTACTTTTCTGCTACAAAATGTTGTATGTTGGGCCTATAGTCGTTGGTAACTCTCTGAGGCAGGAACACAACGTTGTTCTCGAATTCCAGCAGGACTGACTCTCCAAACTTCGCCTTTACCAATCTTGCCGAATATATCGTCGGCTTACTGTTAAAACCTCGTAAGTCTTTCTGAGCTAATTGTTCAGGAGGGGAAAAAAACGTTTCGTTCCACTCCGAACGAAAGAGTTCCATTTTTTTAGGGTTCTTTGTACTTTGGAATGGTACTTGATGAATTAAATCGACATATAGAGAAGATTCATAGGAGAATGTGTTTTGAATCGGGAGATCCTACGCAATGTGCTGGAGAGATCTCGGAAATCATCATGCTGGGAATGGAAACTTACATACCACATAGCACCAAATCACGAACCACTGGTGAACCATGGTTCAATAGAACCTGTTCTAGGGTTGTCGCACTGAAGCAAGCAGCATACTGTCGTTGGCGCAGAAACCCAAGCCCTCAAACTAGAGCTGAATATGTTGAAGCTAGGAATACATGCAATCGAACGATAGATGAGTCTAAAGAGGCATACAACACGAAAATAAGATCGAAGCTCATAGAGTGTCCAAATGGTTCCCGTTCATTTTGGACGTTTGCCAAGGCAATCGGGAGAAATTTCACTTCTAGCTCATTTCCTCCCCTCACAAAGGATGATAATACATTGGCTATAACACCTCATGAAAAAGCCAACACCTTCGCCAAAATGTTTTCAGACAATTCTACCTTGGATCCACGAGGCCAGGAACTTCCCAAAATCGCTACCATCGATAACCGTATGCCAGAAATTGTCTTCCGGCAACGCACAATCAGACACATTCTGCTCAGCCTCAACGTCAAGAAGGCTATGGGGCCTGACGGAATACCGCCTATTGTTCTCAAGAAATGTGCCCCAGAACTAACACCAGTTCTTTGCAGGTTGTTCACCCTTTCGTACAAACTCGGCGTATTTCCTTCTAACTGGAAGAAAGCTAGGGTCCAACCGATTCCAAAGAAGGGCAAGAAAACCCTCCCTAACAAATATAGACCGATTGCACTACTATCTGTGATCTCTAAAGTAATGGAAAAAGCAATCAACATCGAGCTCATCCGATATCTAGAGAGCTCAAGAATCGTGAACGACCGGCAATATGGCTTTCGTCACCAGAGGTCAACTGGAGATCTGCTTGCCTATGTGACACATAAGTGGCAGGTGTCAATAGAGAAACATGGGGAGTCTCTGGCTGTAGCCTTGGATATCTCCAAAGCATTTGACCGAGTTTGGCATCAAGGCCTCCTAGCGAAACTTCCGTCATATGGTTTGCCGCCCCAACTGTGTCTTTTACTATCGAGTTTTCTTGCAGATAGATCACTCTACGTGGTGGTAGACGGGGTCTCGTCTGATACAATGACGATCAATGCTGGTGTTCCACAAGGCTCTGTCATGGCACCAACTTTGTTTTTGCTCCACATCAATGATTTGTTGAATGTGACCTCCAGCCCAGTTCATAGCTTTGCGGATGATAGTACACTTCATTCCGCCTTTTCCTCTAGAGCCCCTATATCATCCAATGAGGCCAGAGGTGCAAGGCGAAGATAGGTTGATGCTTTAACAGGTTGAGTGCCACCATGTATCGAAAAATTTCGTTTCCAGGGGCCGATGCACTTTCTTCGCCTAAACTCTCAGATACAAATGTTCTATTGATATCTACTTGATTGATTGATTTTTTCTGCAATTGAATATCTGCCTTCCTTTTTTTTTCAGCTTCTATTGTGTCAGTATACTCCTTCCACTTCTTTGAAGTGATTGCAAATGGCATAGCAGTTGTGCTCTTCCTTTTACTGCACTTTTTTTCTACATTTGGCCAATGTAAATGTTGGAGCCACACGTCTTTCGTATTTCTTGGTTTCTGAAGCTCTTGGTGTTTTACACCAAAATAATCTTCCTCCTTCAATTTTTCTTCATTTTGTTCTATTTTTTTTTCTCCTGCTCTTTGATCTTTAGTATCACTACTGTCTATAGAATTTACATCATCACATCTTGCAGTCATATTCTCGGTACACTCCTCTGCATCATCAATTTCTGTATTATCTGATCTGCTAGCTGTATAGAGAATGCCATCGATTTCCAAGGGAAAGTTCATTAAGTCATCTGTTATGTCCATCGTGTATTCCTGCATGTCTGGTATATCGGAATTAGCGATATTTTGCAAATTTTCATCCTCAGTTTCTTCACCTTCATCATCATTTTTATCTGGAGTACTCGAAATGATTGTTTCACCAATCGCATCTTTACATATTTTCCAGAAATTGTAGAACTGAATGTCAGTTATTTCTTTGACTGCATAAGGGTTATTGAAATCTCTGAGGATATTGGAATCTGTATGATGTTCAATGACTTTCAAAGCTATTTTATATTCGTCTGGAGTTACAGAAATATTCTTGTCAAAATTATTGAGGTTCAGCTGTTGTCTCCTGGTTGAAATACATTGTGAATAATTCACAGCATCTGCATTGAATGGATACAACCCACATTTTCTGAAACCGTTTTTGATAATTTCAGGCTTTATCGATTCTTCATAAGCTTTTTTAAACAGTGGGGCAAAATTATTTTTCTTGAACTTGACTTGAATACTGATACATCACATGGTTGCAAAATATGTGTGGCGTTTGGCAGAAGGCAGTACAATATTATTTTTTTCTGAACACAAAAATTATACAAATCGATATTTATATGATATTTGTGGCCGTCTAGCAACTGCAAAACAGGGAACTTAATGTTTTCTTTCTGAAGCCAAGGATAGAAAACATTTGCAATGAATTCATAGAAGGTTGCACTGGGCATCCATCCACTATCCGAGCGGCCAATACACCATTCATCAGGCATAGTAAGTGCAATATCCCTTGAAATACGTTTATATGGGTACATAATCATAGGAGGAACAGATTCTCCTGAAGCAGAGAATGTGCAGAGAACTGTTATGCATTCTTTTTCCTGACCACTTGCAATTTCATAAAAATTTCTATAGTTTTTGGGACCAAGAAGTTTTCCAGTTCAAGGACAAGTCTGTAAACCAGTTTCATCACCATTGAAAAATCCTTTCAGGCTCAGCTAATATGTCTTCTGCATGTTCTCCTACCAAGAATTCCTTCAGATCTTGAAACCAATTCCTAATATTCCCTTCTGTCACAGATGCTCTTGCCTTCGAAATCATTTCTGTATTCTGGACTGTTATCTGTGTGTGCTATCGTTATTGTGAACCTTATACTGAATAAACTGTGAGTAGCACTTTTGGGTTTATTATTTCCACTTTTGGTATCAGAAGTTCATCAATTGGGCCATCAATATGTTGTTCATTTTGTGAACGATTGATGTGAAGTTATCCACGCTTTTCTAGCCACGCTTTCGCACAAGGCACAGAATTCGCGCGCAACATTGCCAAATTTCCCAGCCACGGTTTAATATACGGATTCTCTTTACCGATGGCTGTTTTATATCGTGAAAGCATCATTTTCTGGGATGAATAATAAGAGTGTCACGATTTTCTTTAAAGCAACATGATATTGTCAAATGATGGGAATTGTTTTTTTTCAAATTAAAAATGAATTTTTCGTTACATCTGCGTTATTGAATGATGTGTGTCGATGAATTTTTCGCCAATATGTCGAGAACGACCTCACCGTCATGAGGAAAAAATGAAATAAATTCGCAGTGCCGTACGTAGGTTGAAAAAATGATAACTGATGTGATACACGGTTTTTTTTATATCTCCGTTATTAATTGATGTGCGTTGATGCATTTTTTGCCAGAATGTTGAGAAGGACTGAATATTTAAGGAAAAAAAATTGAATGATTTCGCAGTGCCGTACGTATGTTAGAAAAAAATAATATCTGTCATATTTGACACTTTCTTCGTCATAGCCCCGTTATTAACTGATGTGCGTTGTAAAATTTTTTGCCAAAATGTCGAGGAGCACTCATTCTTCATGAGGAGAGGAAGAAATGAATTCGCAGTGCCGTACGTAGGTTGGGAAAAAATAATATTTGATATGAAAAGACTGGTTTTTTGGAAATATCTCCGTTATTAATCGATGTGCGTTGATGAATTTTCCGCCAGAATGACGGAAAGGACTCGATCTTTATGAGAAAAAAATAAAATGAATTCGCAGTGCCGTACGTAAGTTGGGAAAAAATAATATTTGATATCAAAAGACTGGTTTTTTGGAAATATCTCCGTTATTAATCGATGTGCGTTGATGAATTTTCCGCCAGAATGACGGGAAGGACTTGATCTTTATGAGAAAAAAATAAAATAAATTCGCAGTGCCGTACGTAAGTTGGGAAAAAATAATATTTGATATGAAAAGACTGGTTTTTTGAAAATATCTCCGTTATTAATCGATGTGCGTTGATGAATTTTCCGCCAGAATGACGGGAAGGACTCGATCTTTATGAGAAAAAAATAAAATAAATTCGCAGTGCCGTACGTAAGTTGGGAAAAAATAATATTTGATATGAAAAGACTGGTTTTTTGGAAATATCTCCGTTATTAATCGATGTGCGTTGATGAATTTTCCGCCAGAATGACGGGAAGGACTCGATCTTTATGAGAAAAAAATAAAATAAATTCGCAGTGCCGTACGTAAGTTGGGAAAAAATAATATTTGATATGAAAAGACTGGTTTTTTGGAAATATCTCCGTTATTAATCGATGTGCGTTGATGAATTTTCCGCCAGAATGACGGGAAGGACTCGATCTTTATGAGAAAAAAATAAAATGAATTCGCAGTGCCGTACGTAGGTTGGAAAAAATAATGTCTGTCATAAAAACGTTTTTGGTAATATTTTCGGTATAATATGTTGTGCGTTGAATTGTATGTTTTAGAATCCAATAGTTTCATGGGTAGCTTTCTAGTGTTGGTGTGGTTACCCCCTACTCAGCCGTTAAATTTTAATGAAAAACTTCCATTAAATCTTAACGTTGCCCGACAAGAACCACGAGGAGGTGTAGGGGTATTTCTTGTCAGGAAAGGAAAGGTGTGGGAAGGATGAAAAAATAAAAATCATCAGGTCACCTGGTTATTCGGATGAATAATGGGTTTGATGGGATGGGATGTTCATGAAAACTCTCCGCCCTTTAATTATTACGATATCAAATAGAATATGCCTACTTGGAAAAAACTGTCAAATAAAAAGGGTTGAAATGAATAATGACCATATGAAGAGATTTTTCATTTACATTGTTTTCGGAATCTACTTTATCTCATTCGCTGAATCCATATAGTGCGGAGAGTTTACATTGAGATTTAACAATAATAAATTCTTCAAAACATAATTACATTCTGTTCGAAACTATGGATTAAATAATTAAACAAAAACAACATTCTGTTGATAACAATAAATAAATATATAAATAAAAAAATAAATAAATATCTCTGACTAAAAACTGAAAAGTTTTCATGAAGATAAATAAAACAAGTAATTCCATGTAGAAAAAGAAGGAAAAGAAAAAATATTTCTAAAAACGAAAAAATATAAACTTATATAATTATTCAATATTTCGAACACAATGGGCAAATTCCGAATGTGTATTGAAACGAGTCAGTACCCGAATTGGTTTCAGAAACGGCACATTTTCTGTGACTAATCCTATGACAA
Organism: Gastrophysa polygoni; assembly: GCA_963576655.1. Lineage (NCBI taxonomy): Eukaryota > Metazoa > Arthropoda > Insecta > Coleoptera > Chrysomelidae > Gastrophysa > Gastrophysa polygoni. Next base: position 3,294,661 of record OY755092.1, read on the forward strand.
CATTCACATTTGATGGCATGTGATAATTCGGCAATTTCATTACCACAAAATAAACATTTATTGGTCATATCATCAGACGATTTCACTATCAGATTTTTCAAACCCTGCCTATAATTCATTATATCAATGTTATTTATTAAACATTCCCCTTTCACAACTTTATCGAGAAAATATATTATAAAAACACCACAATTAAAAGCATCTTCCTGTTTATCATGTTCCTTGATTTGTATTGTCCAATTTGATGTGTCTATATGACATTTATTGATATTATTGTAATACTCTATGAATTTTAAAAAATATTTAAGATATTTAGACGTTTCACTTCTGGTACTTTTGAATGGGTTCATGAAAATAAATGTCTTCAATTTAATATCAGCAATAGCTAAACAAAAGTGATGCGAATGAGAATGATCTTCTCTATCTGAATAATTTTGGAGAATCGGAAATACTAAAAGGTCCTTTTCGAATTTGAAATTATTGAGTGAAGGATGAGGGGTTTCTCCCATACCATATAAAAAAATTCTAGTCGACAACATACATGTTACAAGAAAATAATGATTTTTGGTAGAGTTCAGTATATTCAGACATATATCTACAATGAAATTACTTAACCAAAATGTACCGGATAATATAAGAAAATCGTCAATAGAAATTTCAGTTACATCACACTTAAATTTTGAAAAATATGAAATGTAGTATCTTCTTCCAATGTCTCGATAATATTCTGAATCGGATACTAACCCATTAGGTAAAAGTACTAATTTCGTCTCCGTTTTCCATTTTATGAAATCAGGTGTAATTGTTGCTTTCGAAATATATGGTAACATGAAAAAATTAAAAAATCTAAATAATTTTGGTAGTAATCTGCTCCAACATAGATTATCCCTCAAAATCCTAACTGATTTCAGTCCCTTAAATGTCCAAATAATTAAGTCGCACCAATTTCTATCTGTGATTTCTAGAAGACCTTGAACCTGATAATAATAAATATGATTTTCATTGATATTACCTGATTTACTATCCAAATATTTTATCAGTCCCTGGGAGCATGCTACACTCGGATCCAAATTCCTACACGAATAGGGGCATTTTATTTCAATCAAACCGTCATCTGCAATTAATCCATCAGGTGAGCCCGCAATAAACTGATGAGTTCTATGAATTTTCAAACCTGACTTTTCACATTTCCTGCCAGTTCGTATTCGGCGATAGCATTCTTTTCATTATCTATCCCGTGTTTTATCGGATTACAATTCACCTGGATTTGATTCGCGATTCTAAACAAAATTGAAACTAAACTCTTGTCACTTTTAGCGTTAAAAATATTACCAAAATTAGATGCACGTATGCACGTATTACACGTATGCGCCTTTCCTGAAACCATATATTGGATAACCTTTGATCCATAGAATCATTTTCAATTGCAAGCAATTGAACCACAGATTTTCTGAAATTATTATCGAAAAATGAATTACAAATGAAATGAAATTTTGAAAACTCATTTACGTTAGAGGCATTCTCTCCAGAATGTTCATTTAAATCAAGTTCATCAAATTATTCAGTATTAGGAACACAAAATTTACAAAAAAATCCCCACTTAAACTCGTGTCTAAATTTTCAATACACACTACATGTACCCACCCATCGCATTTACCGCATTTTACCCAATCAGCCGCAAATCCTAATACACCCTTCTTACAATAAATGCATAAATCAGGATCAGTACCTCTCGATAACTGCGATGATTGGGAATTTTTCAGTGCATGTTTGAGTGAGGTGCCTAAGAAATTATTATGCAGCACTTTCTCCTTTTTCTTCCATATTTCTTGTGAAGCAAGACCTTCAGTTGATATATCAGACGGATCATCTCTACAACATTTTGTTTTCGGAATTTTGAATTGAATTTCTTTTAAAATGAATAAAATATGCTTTCTGAGTTTTCTAAAAATTCGACTGCTTCTTTGGCGCATAACTCCCTTTGCAATTATGTTCTTAACTATACCAAACCATCGTTCTACAGGAGCATTACTTAACCTTTTCTTGTTTATCAGTAAAATACCACTCCATAAGGGAGCAAATGCCATTTAGTGTTTGAAAAAATATTCAAAAAAACCTGGATTCTTATATTCGTTGTTAGAAAAATTCATATCAGATTTGAGAGTACAAAGTACACAGAGCTGTTAAAAATACTGGCAAAAATAGGTAGATTGAAAAGTTAATAAAATATCATTATTGAATTTAAAATCATATTGCTCTACAGTGACTGCTTCAGTGGAGAATTTTGAAGAACATGATATTTTCAATAAATTCTCGAAAGCAATTAGTAATGATATAAAAATTTGTGAACCATCCACAGAAAATTTCCCAATCATTTATATTATATGCTGAGGCTATAATTTCTTTCATATGACGTTTTACTTTGTTATATTCATAATAATTATCAATATCACGAGCCATTAACTTGAACATGTGAAAACAACATATATGAATTTGAATTTTATTAGAAGGGAATTCTTCTTTATTATATAGGCACTGAAGTGTCATATTTAAATACTCTTTCAATTCTAAGCTATTGAAGGAAATTGAAACAGCGTTCAGAATTGCAAAACTGAAATCGGAAACATCTTTATTAAAAATAGGCCATTTTTTATGAAGGGTGCAGAAAGAACGGTACTTTAAAAGCCATGCGCCTATGCTACCAGCATCATGTTCACTTGATATCATTTCTACTACAGCACATAGCCTGTTTGATTCTGTCTGTATAACCCCAGCATAATAATATATTTTGTTGCCAATATTACCAGGTCGACGCACTATGCTTCCAGTAGCATCAAGATGTGAAACTGAGTCCTTTCTGAATGAAAGAAGCATGAGTTGTTCAACACTATATAAATATACATGCAGAGGAATTCCAACAAACTGAATATAATTAGGATGATCTCTCTGCATATCAATGATATCGAAAATATCATCATTATGTCGATCATTTTTTGAAAATGCTTCTGAACGTACTTTCCTATAAACTGAATCAGACTTTACTTCCCCTAAATTACATTTTTCTAATGAATTATGATTCAGACTCAATACATCATTTTGTCGCTGTTCTAAAGCCTTTACATTCAACATTTCTTTCTTAACTATTTTGCGTTCTAGTCCTCTTAGTTGGGTTGCTAAATTTTTCAAATGATTAAAGTCTTTACCGCTACTGAATACCTCAACTCTATGTTCGGAATGACTACTAAGTGATGATACGTGTCGAATATAAAGAATGAAATTTTTACAAAACGTGTGTGCACAATATGCATATAATTTTATAGAATCCGATTTTTTTAGGTAGCGGTTATGTTTAAAATATAGTTTACATGTGTTATTCACTAACTGAAATTTCTTACTGAGCAAAAAAGTATATTTTTCTTTCAATAGCTTCCTATTTTTGAATACACTGGAAAACTCTACACCCGTTAAGAAAAAAGAACCTTCTCTATAAGTGCAATTCTTATAAGTTAATGTCCAACATTTATTCTCTTCAATATTTTTGGTGCCCTTTGGCAGCAATTCATCTGTTATTATTAATTTATCAGGAAGGTTTTTCAAGTCAGGAGAAATCGTGAAAAAATCAGAGCTAATTTCTTTTTTTACGTGCGTGGAATTATTGAGAGAACTAGATTGATTACTATTATTTTCAAATGGTTTTATTCCGGAAATTATAGTCAATTGGTCATCATTAATTTGAGAATTTTGAGTAGAATGTACCATTTTGATGGATTCGTGATGAGAATTTTCATTTACTATAGATGAATCGCTATCCAACTGATCTATGACGTGTTCATTTGAATTTTCATTAGTTAATTCAGAAGCAATTCCAAAATTGATACGTTCAATATTTCTCTTAACATAGTAACAAAGTCTTTTGCGGTTTTTCTCACTATTTTTCATATTCATTAATTTGCAAAGGTCAGAATATTTTGAATTCTTTGGATAATAAGACTCAGACGAAATACTGTCTCTGGATATTTGATGCTGAATTATTATCCCATTGAGGAGATTGAAATCAATCGACAGTTTTTTTAAATTATTTGTATCACCAATTGCATGAGAATGTATACTATTGCACATTAATAGGTCATGAATTTTGCCAGTATTACGGTGGAGAACTTGATAAATTTCAGTACGTGTTCTAAAGTCATCAGTTGAAAACATGTGAATTGCAGACTTTCGGATAATGTCATCATTAACTCTGAGATTTTGTAAGCTTTGAGAATGTAAATGGGGGTAATGACTATTGATATATTCAGCCAACTTTACTACTGGAAACTTAGTACGTTTTTGTGGCATAATGACATCAAACAAATTTAAAGCTGATCAGAATAAAATGTGAAATTACTTACATTTCAAATCACCGGCTAAATGGAAATCTACCAACCAAACACATAACCTCACACAAATCCTCTTCTTCTTTTCAACGCTTCTAGACATAGACATACACACAGACATGCTTCTAATTATTACAAGAATCTCGCCGTAATACGAGAGCGTTCATACCCGAACGATCTAAACAGAAGCGATGCTCGACCACAGAACACCCGCTCGACTTCCAAGTTATTACCACAGTATATACCCTCTGGAAAGGGCATATACTGTGTTATCACAGGTGTTATAACAGTAGAGAATATACAGGGAAAATGTGGGAAATCTCTCAGATTCAGATCGAACTTGAAAAAATAATATAACAGGTTCCTATATTTTTTTTGGTGATTTTGCAATTATTATTAATTATTTCGAAAAAAAAATTTGTACTTACGACCTCAGTAACCCGAATTTCACAATGAAAACGTGCGCAAACCTATATTTTTCGAGATAATCCAGGAAAAAGGATAGCATATTTTTTTCTCATAAAGATCTAGACCTTCCCGTCATTCTGGCGGCAAATTCATCAACGCACATCGAATAATAACGGAGATATTTCCAAAAAACCAGTCTTTTCATATCAAATATTATTTTTTCCCAACTTACGTACGGCACTGCGAATTCATTTTATTTTTTTCTCATAAAGATCGAGTCCTTCCCAACATTCTGGCGGAAAATTCATCAACGCACATCGATTAATAACGGAGATATTTTCAAAAAACCAGTCTTTTCATATCAAATATTATTTTTTCCCAACTTACGTACGGCACTGCGAATTTATTTTATTTTTTTCTCATAAAGATCGAGTCCTTCCCGCCATTCTGGCGGAAAATTCATCAACGCACATCGATTAATAACGGAGATATTTCCAAAAAACCAGTCTTTTCATATCAAATATTATTTTTTCCCAACCTACGTACGGCACTGCGAATTCATTTCTTCCTCTCCTCATGAAGAATGAGTGCTCCTCGACATTTTGGCAAAAAATCCAACAACGCACATCAGTTAATAACGGGGCTATGACGAAAAAAGTGTCAAATATGACAGATATTATTTTTTTTCTAACATACGTACGGCACTGCGAAATCATTCAATTTTTTTTCCTTAAATATTCAGTCCTTCTCAACATTCTGGAAAAAAATTCATCAACGCACATCAATTAATAACGGAGATATTAAAAAAACCGTGTATCACATTAGTTATCATTTTTTCAACCTACGTACGGCACTGCGAATTTATTTCATTTTTTCCTCATGACGGTGGGGTCGTTCTCGACATATTGGCGAAAAATTCATGGACACACATCATTCAATAACGCAGATGTAACGAAAAATTCCTTTTTAATTTGAAAAAAAAACAATTCCTATCATTTTTCAATATCATGTTGCTTTAAAGAAAATCGTAACACTCTTATTATTCATCCCAGAAAATGATTCTTTGTTTTATTCACGATATAAAACAGCCATCGGTAAAGAGAATCCGTATATAAAACCGTGGCTGGGAAATTTGGCAACGTTGCGCGCGAATTCTGTGCCTTGCGCGAAAGCGTGGCTAGAAAAGCGTGGATAACTTCACATCAATTTGTGAACGTAACAAGTATTTCTCAGGATATTTGTCATCCAGGAATCTGAGTACATGATCTGAAGATATTTCAGTTTTCGATAGTGCTCCTTTTGATGTTGATGCTGAAGATTTTTCGATTGATGCAACTTTTTTTCGTAATGACAATTCTCTTGGTGTTCCTGCCGTTAGAAAGTAATAATCGTGAGTCTATAGCTTTGTTCGCGGATCTCATTTTGAACCGATTCCGAACCAGTTCAGAACTAATTCAGGATTGTCGTGAAGCGCATGCCTAGTTATGAACTGGTTCAGGATTATATTTTACCGCGAACGATTTCAGAACTGAAGAACTTAGAACTGTCAGATATGTCTTCTAACATAACCGTGTTTTTGTGTGTTTTGACCGCTGAAAAATGAGTGATACCGAAGCAGGTTGATATCAAACAGTTCATTTCATGTATTCAATTCATTTTTAACCTGAATACATTTTGAACTATGAATAATTAGATATTATCACCTCATGAGACACTAGGTGATAGGATCGTTGTGATAGATTAATTTGTTCAATCAGAAAACAGCTGACGACGATATCGACCGATATTGCGCATGAGCAACAGAATCGAACTCTCCGTCCTCGCAAAAATCCTAGAACCGCTAGGACCGATTCCGAATCAATCTGGAATCGATTCGTTGTCATCCGCGAACACAGAACTGTTACTAAAAATTCAGAATTTTATTAACCGCGAACGCCGTTTTCAAGACTGCGCATGCGAACAGTCCCTGAACTGGTTCGGAATCGCATCCGCGAACAAAGCTATTGAGATTGCTAATATGCAATATGAATATTTGTCATTCACTTTATTTAATGTCAATTCTTACATTGATGTAAAACTTGATTCGTTTGAACCTGAGCATCCGAGTGAATAACTTCTTTGCTGATACTACTAGCACCGGCATTATCATTTGAAAAGATAATAAGATATGATGAGTAAGGCTACAAAATTCCCAAATGGATTCCAGCCCAGGTGGAAAGTTCTAAATTACAATCTTTGCACCTCACTGAGGTGAGGTGATGATGATGATGATGATGATGATGATGATGATGATGAAGATGAAGAATTTTGTAGAGACCACTTTGAACATTCAATCTGAATCTCGACCAGACATTCTTCTTTTCTCCTATGTCTCTTGGTGGTCACTGTTGTTGTTGTTGTCTTCGTGTTACACCAATAATTTGAAGCGACGAGGTTAGAAAATCTTTATTTTCAGATGTTAACTGTGTCAAGTGTTTTTGGAACTGCTACACTGTTTCTATTTATAGTTGATGTTGTTGGAGTTGTTACTGCTGATGGGGGTTGGGGTGGTGGTACGAATGCTGTATTATATATGAACACCATTTCTTCATAGAACTGCTTTCAGGTATAATCTCACTGTTATGCGTTCACCATTGAAACTGACAAGATTACCATCCTGATCCACTATTTCGATGTGGATTTCATCAATGTAGTTTGTGTTGATTGGTAGATAGGTGACTTCAGAGGGCTTCTCAATGATTTTATATCCCGGCGGTACGTTCGGTGCAAACGTGTACAGAATGTGACCAGGCATACTGTTACGATATGAATTTGTAACTAGTTAACATTCTATAGATATGGAGTTCACTGGTAGTATATCAATATTAGCATCTGATATGTGTGTTTTATTCGGTTCGAGTTTTTGACGTTCAGTGAATCCTAGTAGTGATCCAAGGGAATTATCTTTCTCAAAATCTATCACCTTGTTGCTTTTGATTTCACACTTGTATGTATTCTTATTCGCATGTATCATGAGATGTGTGTTTCTTCTTTCATCATTTTGTAGTCTTTGTTTTTCCTTCATATTCATTTCTCTGGCAGCTATTTGAGATTGTGGATTTTTTTCAATATCCTGTATTTCGTACGTACCCTCTGGTATCTCTAGATCAAAATGACCGATTGAAAACTTTTTATTTTTCACAGTCACATTCGATAGTGATAATTTCCACTAAACCCAACAAATAATTCACATCATCTTGTAACCTTATCGGGTTCGGTAATTTTGTATACAAGAGTGAATTTCTACCATCTAACTGGACTATGAAATTTGTCATTGTTGCTGTTGGGAAGGTTCAAGTTGAAACATCATTTATCATTATTATAAAAAAGAAACAGTAAACATAAATGTCCACAATTGAAGCTATATTTACTCTGGAATACATCATGATTATAAAAGATCTCAACACGACCAGATGATTCAAAATATTTTATAGCTTCCATTGGTGGTGATAAATTTCCGTACGAATCAAAATAGATGATTCGATTGCCTTTCTTACTGTAGGCAGTCCAATTTGTTCCTGGTACCATTCTACTATCCAAATTGATGATGCCAAATTCGTTAGTCTTGTTGATCCGTTTCGGAAAGTTATCTCTCATGTAGACATTCCGGAAATTCTGAATCTTCGAAAGCTTCACATATTTCTTGAGGTCGACATCAGTCAAAGGTCGTTGAATGTTTTTCATCTCTTTTATTGTTGTCATCGTTGTCATCGTGGCGGTGTAAAAAAAACCCAAACCTGTTTTATAGGGTTTCACGTAGAGACATTTACCAGTCCTCATGGCGATGGCTTCCATCGTTTTATTGTGCCGTTGTGATTCGTCAAGTTCTCGTTTCGCAGTTCGAGCATCGTTAACAGCCTTTGCTACACCTGCTGCACCACCGGTTAATGCACCGAGAGCAGAAAGTTCAGCAAAAATCGGTATCAATGGTAGTATTCCGCCAGTTTTCGGCAATTTTATAACGCGAGCAGGTTTCAATTTCTTTTTCAAAGCTCGTACGGATTTCAATGCCATATGAATGATGGCAGCCAAAGTTTTCGGTTTGCGTCTCACCAGTTCTTTTTTCACTTGTCCTATAGCTTTCGTGAATCCAATAGAACTCCTATCTCCTTCCTTCGTTGAATTACTGTTCTTTCTCTTTTTAGCAGCCATCTCAATAGATTGGTATTTGCATTAGAACTGATTGTTTTGATGAAGTATTCAACTTTTTATATAGATTATAAAGTTTCATTTTTATATATGTTTCAAACCATAATCATGTGCGATAATTCAACTGTACAACGCACACAAAGTAAACCTGGTGTATCAGTTTCACCTCCACAACACTTACACAAATGTTCTACTGGCACTGGCATTATTTTCAGACTAACGCTATCACACCAGTTTCAAACGTTTTATATCCTTGTATTCATCATTATCATCATCAGCATCATCATCATCTAATCTACTTTTTTTTCTCGATAATGATGATGATGATGATGATGGATACGTTATGTGTTCGTTCAAGTCCTCTTTTGGTGTTGTTGTTGTTGTTGTTGGTCGTTGTTGTTGTTGTTGTCGTCGTCGTCTTGTGACTGCCATGAGTTCTGGATGTTTCACCATTATCTTCTTCGTCGTTGTCGTCGTTCATTCGGAGGTTGTCATTCCTTCCATTCATCGTCATCATCATCACATCTTCCATTTTCTGATGATGATGGTTCACTGCTGCTGCTGCTCCTGTAGCTGCTGTATGAGCACGATCATCAACGTCATCAAGAATAATATTTTTTTTGTTGTTATTTTTCCTTTTCTTACTGTACATATTCGGTTTTTTTTCTCATTCTCTCCAACATCATTCGTATATTTATATATGATTCTCAAGGAATTCAAGAGGTTACTCTTGACTTTTTTCAAACAATTAAACAAGTAAACTTTTTATGTTTTCTGTCGGCGGCGGCGGCAGCAAGACCCATTTCCAATTTAACTTTCGTCTTCATCATATTTCCAACCGCCAATGATGCCAGTCTTTCACTGACTGAAGCATCATTCGAAAATGCTCTTTTCAATGCTTTTTTGGCAAGTACCTCATCAGCCTGATGTCGTGATGAGGTATCTTTGTTCTATCCGTAGAATATATCGTGCTCTTTACATGCCTCATTCAAATCATTGATTCCTACATCACCTCTCTGTAATCTCTCTTTCAGGCGTGTGCCTGGTCCTACAAAAAAAAAATTAAGGATACACTTCACCACTGAAAGCTTCCCTCAGAACATGAACATACATACCACAAAAACGATAGCCTGGTAGATGTATTTCGAATGGTAAATTATTGATAGCATTATTCAATAAACCTCGACCGCTGTAGAGATACATGTTGATGGAAATACAACGTATGGAGTAATACTCATAAAAAACTTCTACTTTCTATTATATGTCTCAGTCGTTTCGAAGTCATGAAAGTGGTCAAACATCCAACCGTCTCTTTGACAGTCGAAAATAATGATTTTGAAGAACATAAACGCACCAACAAACATGGTGTTCTATTGCCAGCAACGATGCGTTGTATCATCGTCGGATCTTCAAACTGTGGCAAAACAAATGTCTCATAGAACATGAAAACGGTTTAAAACTCGAAAATATTTATGTCTACTCTCATTCTTTGGAACAACGGAAATACGTTTATTTGGCTAAATTTTTGAAACCCATACAAGGACTCGGATATTATGCATTTAGTGCCTCAGAAGATATTTTACATCCTTCTATAGCCAAACCCAACTCCATAATGATATTCGATGATGTGTCTTGTGCGAATCAAGATGAGATTCGTGAATATTTCAGTATGGGAAGACATTATAATGTTGATTCCTTCTATTTATGTCAAACGTACGCCAAAATACAAAAACACCTGATCCGAGACAACGCAAACAGTTTGATCTTATTCAAACAGGACGATCTCAATTTGAAACATGTGTATAATGAACACGTCGGAACGGACATGTCATTCGATGACTTCAAACATATTTGCGGTATGTGTTGGCAACAATCCCCCTATGGATTCCTATCAATTTTCGTTTCTGTCACTGTCTGTTCAGATTTCAAAATTTCTATGAATTTCCACAAAACCAGATGTGATCCCTGTGCTCTAACCCGTGAACAATTGTGCCATCCCTCAATAGGATTATTTGTGCGAGGTTTGCTGTTCAGAGTATTTGTGTACTGATTCCATAGTTCTGGTTCGAATTTTGGTCCGCGACGCCGGTTGTGACGACTTTTCGTTCCAATCCATGTTTCTTCAAAATATGTGAGGAGCGGTGAGAACATATCTTCGTGATCATTGTAAAACTTTAACGATTTCAGATTTTTAAACGAATCACCAACAGCGTCCACAGGAACGAAAGCTAGAGCACACATCATACCTACATGAAGAGCAAAATTGCTATCTTCGGCGTATTGGTTCTGAAGGCCAAAAGATTGAACATGCCGATAAATACATTGGGAGAAGTGATAAAAACAACCTGTTATTTCTGCATCCGGAAATATAGTCCCTACAGCTGATATGAAGGCAGCTTCAAAATCACATACAAATCTTTCAGGAGATAAATTCGGGTTTATATCTCTCAATATTTGGAGAATTTTTTTATATGTTTTTTTGGAACGATTAACTGTTGATGCGAAAATCAGTGGACGTTTTCTTCCATTTATGTCTGCGTGAATGGTGTATAATTGACTAAAACCGTTAGGGACAGTGGAAAATGTCCCATCTGCATACCAAGTATCTGAAGATTCCAGTATTGAGAGATTCCTCTCCGTTCCAAATATCAGTATTCTATTACGATCATCAGTGTCATGAATTAGAAAGCTCTCGTTTTTATGAGTCAATTTATATATTTCTGGTATCTCAAACTGCGATGACGTCGGAATGGGAGGAAGTTCATTTTTTCTCGAGCGGTTCGACTCATGTTCTGTATGCTCGGGAGGTGAGCAAGAGCAGGAGTTGATGTTGTTTCCAAAATTGAAGCTACTACTGAGGAGGAAGGTTCTTGGCTCCTTTGCGCCTTTTTTTAATTTTTTCTCGAGCTGTTTTTGCTTCGATTTGTGCCCTGTCTGGTGCATGGTTATGTTCAGCTGATTTCGTAATTTCCCCTGTAAAAATGACATGTTTTAATAATGGTGCTCCAAAATATGATCGATGGATGCATATATTTTCACATATATGAATGACTATATGGAAATGTAAGTTCGAACTGTTTGAAACAATGCTCATCTTAATGGGTACTCACCTCTTCGTGTCGCTGTCGTTGTATGACAAATTCCCCTGCAACCAGTTTTATAATTGATGCAACTGCCTCCATGTCCGCACGAGAGTAGACGTGTTCTCGGTGAGCTCCACAGTTTAGTGAACTTTTATGGTGTTTATTGTCAAGTTATCCAATATTAGATAAATATAATCAAATCACTATAAATTATAAAAACATTAGCGTGGAAAAGAGTGAAGTAAGAAGTATAGTTGCTATAGTTATCTCCATTACCTCCTCATCTGCCTGAGGTACGGACATCAACAGAGTTGTGGCTACAACACATAGTAGAAGTGAAAATAATCATAAAAATGCGCAGAAACGAACCTAGAGGAAAACATCCAGAAGCAAATACTTCCGATGAGATACAAATGGAAGCATTAATAGAAAGGATAGGGGATAAACTGCTGATGAAACTCGAATCCAGATTTGAAAAACTAGAATCGAACTTGAGCCACATAAATGAAAACATCAAGAAGATCAGTATGACAGTCAATATGCAAGAAAAAACAGTCCAGGAATTATGCAAGAAAACTAACGAAGTTGAATATATACATAAGAAGAACTGGCTGAGATTTGATGGACTGAGAGAAATCGAAGGGGAAAATATCATGGATACCATTCTCAACTTGATCAATCAAACTATGCAAGTGGAATGCTCTCGAAATGAAATCGATGACTTATATAGAATTAGCAAATTGAAGGGTGATAAATGCAGAACAATCATGGTGAAATTTGAGAAGAAATGAAATATTCAAGGCCAAACGAACGCTAAGAAAAACAGGGATATATGTGAATGAAGACCTAACCAAGCAACAATATAGCCTACTGCAGTCAGCAAAACAAAAGTATGGAATGCGACAAGTATGGACATCATCGGGAAAAGTATTCGTGAAGTCAAATGATAACATAAGAATTATAAAATCTATTGATGAAATTTAGCAGCTCTCTCATCGCATAACAAATATAAAATAGGTGAAGGAAATATGGCAGAGAATGTGAAAATAGGTAATAGATCTTTCAGTGGGAATAAATAACCAACAAAATATTTTCCATTTTGTTTTGTCGGACCCACTCATTTGTATATCAATCATTCATGTCGAAAACTAGCAAAAACATTCGAAAGAACGAACACTTTTTCATACTGCAGCGAAATAAAATGAACTGATTGTGGCTACTGCAACTAGCTATCAGCATTTTATATGTACTCAAATGAAGAGCGTCTTTCGTTTTCTTGCAAGTTTTCTTGTTTTTTGCTTGATTTTTCATTTTTTTACTTCATTGTATATAATTAAACTAGGCATTGTTATATATACGGCACTGAAAACATGTTTCTGATATGAAATACCGTACGAAAAACGATTGTAGTAACGAACGGAGCTTACCAGAGATGCATCCAGACATTATATATAATATTATGGATACTGTATCCATCTACTATCAGAACTGTCGTGGTTTGAGAACTAAAACCCATGAATTTTATTGCAACACACTAGATAGACATTATGATATATTTCTAGCTGTCGAAACATGGCTGCAAGATGATATTTTGGACGGGAAACTTTTTGATCTAGCAAAGTATGAAGTAGTTAGAGCTGATAGAAATCTAATTCATACAGGTAAGAGTACTGGAGGTGGAGTTTTGATCAGTGTCAATAGAAAAAATATAAAAATTTTGAAAATTGCAAAATATACCTTGATATATGAAATGTTGGTAGTGGACCTCAGAATCAAAACAAACAAATTCACAATTGTTATACTCTACATTCCACCGAATACCACAAATGAAACCTATTCTGAAATTTTTGAGGCATTGCAACAAAATTTAGGGAACGAACTTGTTTATATATTTGGGGACTTCAACATCCCCGAAGTGAAAGCAGATATTGCAGTGGCCCAAAATATGAATTTAAAATTGCATTTATTGAATGATTTCCTTGAATTCAATTCATTCGAATTGCTCAATACTATCAGAAATAAAAATCAGAAAACGCTAGATTTGGTAATAGGAACGAATAAAACGCCGGGTAGGACTTGTGACATCATTAAAGAAGCACTGCCAATCGTTAAGGAAGATGATCATCATCCATCTTTGGATGTTACAATTAAGGTGTCAAAAAAAAAGAACTACCAAAACAAAGAAAAAAAATCAATCCTGGAAAATAATTATAACTTTCCGAATGCAAATTTTCAATCTTTAGCAGTCAATATAAGAGATGCACAGTGGCTAAGTGTATTTGAACAAACAGATGTTAATAAGTGAACGAATTTTATAAAGTTTTTTACAATCTGCTAGATGAAAGTGTCCCAAAGTTTCAATTTTACCGTAAACGTGATAATTATCCAATTTGGTTCACTAAAGAAATGAAAGAAATGATGAAAGAAAAAAATAAATTTAAAAAACTAAGAAATATATCAACAAATTATGATGAAAAGTATAAAGAGGTTAGGAGATTATTGAAAATTTTAACTAGATCATCATACAAAACATATATTTCAGAAACAGAAGAAAATATTTCAACAAATGTTAATGCATTTTGGACATATGTGAAGAGTAAGAGAGCAAATTCTGTAACTAATAATGAACATTTCAATTTGAATGGTGCTACATTACCAAATGAACCCTGTCAACATTTCACGGAATATTTCTCATCGGTATACTCAAATGTAAAACCTAACTATTGTGTTGATTTTAATACAGTTGATCAATTTACAAATGATTTATTCATCTTGAATCAGTTGGATGAATCAGATTTCAAAACTGGAATTGAGAAACTGAAACCAAAAAAATCGGCTGGTATAGACAAAATCCCTCCATATGTTTTGAAAGCATGTGCCGAATGGATAGGAAAACCACTATTATACATATATAATTTGGCGATATTAACGAATACCTTTCCAGAATCTTGGAAAACCGCAATTTGTGTCCCTATTCATAGATCAGGAGACAAATCAAATATTGCAAACTATAGAGGTATATCGATACTCTCATCACCTGCTAAACTATTCGAACATATACTATACAACAAACTCTATAATCATGTCAAAAATAGTATAAATGATTGGCAACATGGATTCGTCGATAAAAAGTCCATCAATACCAATTTGTTTTCATTTACCAATGAGGTATATAACGCTTTTGAAAACAAAAATCAACTCGATACAATTTTTACGGATTTTTCAAAAGCTTTTGATAAGGTTGACCACGAAAAATTACTTCACAAATTAGGAAGATTTGGTATCAGACACGGAATTATTTGAAAAATAGAAATTTTCTTGTCAAATATAATGGGAACATCTCAAATAAATTCGATATAAATTCCGGTGTGCCTCAAGGTTCCAATCTAGGACCCTTATTCTTTGTACTTTCCATAAATGATCTCCCAACAGTTATCAAATTTTCAAAAGGACTCTTATTTGCTGATGACTTCAAAATGTTCAAAGAAATCACTACTATTAGAGACTGTGTGGCACTCCAAAAAGATATTAACAGTATTTCTGAATGGAGTTTTGCAAATAATTTACATTTTAATATAAACAAATGTTTCATTATGACCCTCACTTTGAAGAAAAATCCTATTATTTTCGATTACAACATGAATTCAGTTCCGTTGAATAGAAACACAGAAGTTAAAGATCTTGGAATTCAATATGATTCGACCTTATCATTCGCATCTCATTTCGAGGATATGACTAGGAAATGCAATAGAAACTTAGGCTTTATTATCAGAAATTCAATTTATTTCACTAATATCAATACGCTCAAAATATTATGTTATACACTTGTGAGGTCAAGATTAGATTTTGGAAGTATTATATGGGGTTCACAGTCACAGACACACCTAAACAGACTCGAAAAAATCCAGAATAAGTTTCTACGACATCTCCATTTTAAAACCCATCATACCTGGCCAGATTATCAAACTATAAGAACAACAGATTTAAGAAAAACTTTCCAAATATTATCACTAGACATAAGAAGGAATGTAACTATGTGCATGTTTTTGTACAAAATACTCAATAATCATATCTCTGACTCCAGCATTCTTAGCCTAATACAATTCTACATTCCGACGTATACCTCTAGGTATACTTGGCTGTTCAAAGTACCATATACAAGAATGACTCACACTTCACGCTCTCCTCTTTCAGTCATGCTTCGTACAGCTAATGATATCAATGTATTTAAAGATTTGGATTATTCTTTGCCACGAAATACATTCTTCAATATTATTGTGAACTACTTTTCAGAAACATCTATTTAGTATGTTATGTTATGCATGTATAGGGACAGTATGTATTACTATTATTAACAATGAGTAGATTATGGTTATTATATTATCATTATATATATATATATTTCCATGTAAAGAGGCAAATTGCCTGTATGGAAAATAAATAAATAAATAAATAAAAATCTCCAAATAACTTTATCATCAGATTTGTAGTGCATGTTGTACATGAAACCATTTTCTACAAGCATTGGTTTTCCTTTGTTGGATGGAATTATTTTCAAATGCATGGTGCGAGATTGCTGATCACACAAGATTATAATAATATAATTGACTATCTTTGAAATAACTAGATGTTGAACACGAACGTATTCTCGGATCGTAGGTATAACAAAGAATTTAACTTTTTACTTCACATCGATGTGGTCGGTACACAGCTCAAAAACTTGTCCTTTCAAATCGAACAGATGGACTCGATATGAAAATTATTGTTATGTGGCATTTCCTACTTTCTTTCACCATTTTAACTAGGAGATTATTTCCAGATCATATTTACCGAGAATTTTTGTTCCAGAAGCACTATTTTCCATAAGAGATTTTTTCCAAGGGATATTTTTCCATGACATTTTTTCCTTGGTGATTTTTGCATGGGAGATTCGGTCCTAGTTTCGACGACACCACCATGATCTCATATTACTCAAATGAAAATGAGGCTGGCTCGGCTAGTCTCTCTCTCTCTCTCTCTCTCTCTCCTCAAATGAAATATCATCGAGGCTCGGCGCATCGCACCCGGACAGGTAAATTAGGTAGGTAGGGCGTGGCCACTACCCACCCACCCCCAGGTGAAAACAGGTACAAACCCTCTGGTCATTGTCTGCAGCAGCACAAGAAGCGACGACAATCACAGAGGACCCCCCTGGGTGTGTGTAAATCGAGAACTTGATGGACAGGGTACCAATAGGATCCAAAACCCCGCTTGCTCTACTACTGCCGTCTTCCGTGATAATGTGTCCCAAATAATTAATTTCTTTACGTAGGAAAACGCATCTACTCGGCAGTGATTTCAATTGATTCTCGCGTAATCTGCTAAATATATCGATTAGTTTGTTATTATAATCATTCAATGAGTTTCCGAATATGACAATGTCATCCAGGTAAACAAAGAAATGAAAATTCATTTCTACAAATTGAGTTATTTTTAGGACATTGGAAGATCTTCGTGGGATAGGGTGAAGAATAATCAAGAACACGTAGTTGTATCTGTTTTTTTTTTCAATAAATCATTTACTTATTTTCAGCCAACAAAGCTTCTGTTCAGATTTCATTCCGTGAAAAATCGTTTCTATGAAATTCCAAAACATTCTTGATTTATGAGGGAAATCTGTGACCTCAAAATCGACACTGTCACTTGACCACGACTGTGTGATGACAATCGAGCATTTGCGGCTACACTACAGTGGTGATGGGGTGGTTCGTTTTCAATGATTTCATTCAATCTAGGTACGTGGTACGGTTGAGCACCAGGTAATTTATTACCCCACCACAAATACCCTGTTGGTTTCACTCTTCAAGTTACCAAATAAGAATGAAACAATGAAGATAAAAACTGTATCGACAATATTAATCCACTTATCTGAAAGAATCCTTTAAACAAAATTAGAGAGGCATATAGAGCATTGCAGTTAATTGAACATATATTGTATTCCCACACCAAGCAAGCAAGAGGCAAGCTCAGATAATATCAATAAGAAAATCAGGAGCGGAGACGTAGGTATAAAAATAAAAATATATATACAATCAGCGGAACTGAGCATGCGTAAATTGAGGGTGATACCAAGACGTCGTGACGCGTGAGCTCAGGCGTATGCGTTTCTCAGTAGTCGATATTTACTAGCTGTCATCAACCAGTTCAGTTACCGCAGCACAAGGTTATATATGTATAAAAAAACGATAAATCATATGGGTAGCAGCAAAAAAAATATAAAAAAATTAGCAAATAGTAAATACAGATGATCAGTATGCGATATTTTGGTTGTTCACAGAAACAAAAAAAAAAACACATATATAAACATATATCATCAGAATTGCCACAGCAATATTTCGCAATATGATATTGTATGGTTAGCACATGAACATATCGGTAAGCAATGTCTCATACAGCTACTGGCACTCAAAAAAGATACTAATAATACTAGTGACCAACAGCATCGAACAAAATAATAAGCAGATCGGTAAGCAAATGCCGAGAAGAAAATATACGTAAGCAAAATAACATAACCAAGCGAAAGTGATAGATAAGCAAGCAAAAAAATATTATCAAACAAAATTATATGTAAGCAAGCAAAAAATATATATAAAGAGAGATATGCAAGCAGGTATAACCAACTTGAGAATACAGGGACGCTCTCTGTATTTTTTTTTTGTGTATCCTGCAGTCACAACTTGCCGAAACAGTCCAATGGGTTCTCACCCGGTACACCCAATACTGCGTTCGTACCCATGTAGCTAAACCAATATCTGATATTGACACTATGACGTGGTGATGAAACTAATATACTGATAACCCTAGGGGAAAATGAAAATAATAGAAAATTGGCTTTCCACAAACAACCTGAGAGACCCAGTCCCAAATTAAATATAAAGAAAATCAATACAACTCTCCACAAGAAAGTTAGAAAACATGAAAAATTGATCATAGCTCATTGTCGTCTGAATCCCTTCTAATATCCAATCCGATCAACTGGCAGAAAGATCGGCCCAATAATAATAAAAAATGTCAATTGTCAGTCATATGATCTTGACACTATTTATGACTTACGACAAATTTCACAGCTGATTGTCAACGATTATCATTAAAAAAAACTGAGCTCATCAGAAACAATATATTCAAAAAATCTTACCCTGGCCAAGAGGTTATAGTCCAATTATCCTATACAGTCCAAATATTTGGTTGTGTGATTCAAAGTGACTGTGGACAAGAACATACGAATAGAATAGGGGAATTTCATCTCAAACGAATACGTGAACTGAATGAATTACCATAATGAAGAATACTACATACCTGATTCACACTCCAGTACAACAGCTTTCGACGTGGAGTCAAAAAATTCTCATGCAGAGATAAATTCCTGCAAAAATACTATGGTTCAAAGCTGTCATCAATTCCCAAGATCAATAATATGGACACCAGAATATAACCCAATCAAGGATGATTTGAAAAATCAAAGATTTCTGGTTGTTCGTCACTGACCACCTACGACCATATACGTCGTATCACCTCTGCGTACCTGTTGCTAACTGCCTGCTACCTGCTATATCCAGATGAGAACCTGTCGAAGAGTTACGGAGACGAACGACTGAAGTTTCGAGACTGCTTCTCACGCCACCACCTGGATGGCGCCACTCATATAGATTTCCATCATAATAAAACACAAGCTCATAATATAATATTTCACGTCCTATACAAGTGCAATCTTCTCGTCGTGACATCAAATTGCATAATCGATAATAAATCATTCGAATCCAATACTGACAAGGACAGCCATACCTCACAACTTGGTTGAACTGTGGACCGACTGTTCATTCATTCGGTGGCAACACCCCCCAGTTGGACCTGGCTCTATATTCAGCCAGGTCATTATTTATAGTCACCAGATAGACTGAACCTTAGCGAGAAATATTGTGTGTGCGCTCTCATCACGAAACAGTAGAGTCATGGCTTGACCTTCGCAGGATATTTGAATTATTATATTGTGTAGGAGAGTATAGAGATAGAGGATACTGCAAAGAAATAATTTTAGAATTTCAATCAGGGGATAAATCAGAGAGGTTACTGCAGATCATATTATAGTCATAATCGGTTCTAGATGTCTCTTGTCCATCACAGCCATAAGTTTAGTTCCTATTGACAAATTATATCCTCTTATCTACAGACACTCCAGAAATATTTCGAAAATACCATTTTCATGGACCTACGATGAGCCGCAGCTCCACTGGGAGCCATTTTCGAGCCACAGTTCATATTAGGAGCAGACACTGGACACTGATGTGTACAATTTCAAACAATATTTGAGCTGTTAATCAGGAATTAAAAAAAAATGAAAACTACGAGAAACGAACCCAATTTTGTTGCAAAAAAAAATTACAAAATGTTGATCAAGATATCGTTGACTAATTTATTCAAAGGCAATGTTGGAAAATGTTTCTTCACTGAACAAAATGATGAGAAAAATCATATAAATACCTACCTACCTATACCAATTTTGAAGCAGTATGAATTATATTTGTTGAAATCACAATTTTCATTTCAAAATCTTGGTTCGTTGATAAAGAGGTTGATACTCATCACATATTCGAAATACTTATAAATTACCTATACCTGCTCTGATTAAAACAGATTTCTAATAGGTACTCAGTATCAAAAGGTAGGTATGCATTTTAATATTGGTGGCTTGTATTATTATTGTTTATTATTCAAAACTAATGATAGTGCTATTTTATCTACCTCAATTGAAGAAGGCTTGCTTATTGTTTTTTGAGACCTCTTGTTCTTTCTGGTAGAAAACAAACGTCTTTGTGGTTCAATTTTTGAATTTACAGTGGGATTATTTCTTTGAATAAAATTGTGTGTTTTATCTTTCATCAATCTCACTGCCATCAACCTGGGTTTTATAACAGACACAGCATTTTTTATAATGTCCACCTCTACTTGTGATTCTGCAATGTTGAGAAGTTCAATCGCTTCATACATTTGATCCATTATATATTTTTTTTGTGTTTTCAAACAGCTATTATTTATTTTTTTCTTACTCAGATGACCAACAAGAACCTTCGATTCCTCCATTGCAGGAGCATTTTCTGCTTAATGAATGTTGAGATCTGGAGGAACTTCAGAGATGTTTATTGAAGTCATTTTCATGGACTAATTCTGCAGTATTGGATAAAATGTAGCGACAAACTAGGTGAATGTGCTTGCACAAATTCCATTTGATACAATCTATGCAGGAACAAATATAATTATGAATGCAACAGTGACAGTCAGTACATATTACTGCACAAGAACATACTCCATTACTTTTTTAAACCACATACTGTTCTAGAGGATTTTTATATGAATTTACATACCACACATCACTTTGACAGTTAGAATCAGAAACCATTGATATGCCAAGCTGTAAACTTTTAACATGCCTTGCCCTTAAAACTTTAATTTTGCTGCTCAATTTACCTTCATGCAATGTGATCAAGCGATCATACAGTTTAATCTTGATAAAATTCATCAAGGTATTAATACAATTATCTAGTCTTGTGATATTTTTACCATTCAAATAGATATATTTCAATATGCGGTGCATGTTTTCAATGTGCATGTTGGTGTTGATACCACTGTGTATTCTGAAACAGTAGGCCCAATTTTCAGCATTTCTTGAATAATTTTCTAAGAAATAATGACCAAATTCATTTGTTCTGTCATCATCCAAGAATTGTTTTATGGCCTCTGCTAACAGAATATCAAAAGTAACTTTATCAGTTTCTTGCAATAATGTTCTGAGAACATGATAAACCTCCACTTGCTTCTCTTTAGATTTCACCTTTGATGAATTTTTTCGCCATGCACGGTCAACATGCCATGTACAATGAAGTCGTTTTTGTGGAATTCCCATTGATGATACCGATGAATTATAAAATGATTCAGCCATATCTGACATAAAAATTGTAGGGGTTAAAGTTCAAACTTTATTTTTCATGGAATCAAAAAACACATTTAATGCATTCTGGTCAGTGTGATTTGTAATTAGAAATGCACATGGTAAACCTTGCCGGAGATCATCAATTACCATTAAAGTAACTAATTTAAACCTATATGAATTTAAACTATGAGTACCATCAACGCATATACAATCATTTGAGAATCTTCTGATTTCAAAACTGGATATTCATTTGAAACAGTGTCTTGTGGTTTATAAAATAAAACATGAGGACCAATTTCTTCAACCAAAGCATCTACACTTAGAGCATCATTTTTGTGTCTGCAAGAATTACCACCAAGATTATAGGTAAGCTCAATATTTATGAGGTCTTGATGTGTTAGTAGATGAATACGTTTCAATTCCCCATTATTAAGTGAATCTCGAACCTAAAGAAAAAAATATTAATATACAACAGGTATTTCAGATTTGTTATAAGGAAATCTAGGATTGATGAAAATGAAATATCCTTAGAAATCTTCATTATAGGCAAAACTTCAAGCAATAAATTATATTCATGATAATGTTATACTTAGCATAAAATAATGCAGTTATAAATGATAGAGAAATACAATTTTGAACAGGTACCTCATCAAGGATGGTATTTAAAGGAATTTTGGCAGCAATTTGAGCTGCCAAATTTTGACGCTCATCTTTGGTCAAATTCAAATGGCACAGAGCACTTTCACTTTGACTGTGGCCCATGTGAGTTTCTGTATATTCAACTTTACATCCACCATTTTCATATCTGTTCACTTGTATTTTTCCTGGACAATATGCATTGATCTTCCGACTTCCTTGAATTTTCAATTTCCTTAAACCTTTTCCAGAAGGAATATGGTTTCCAGAACGATGACAATAGAAATCAGTTTTTTCAGATCCATTAGATGATAATTTCACTGTACTGTTGTGTTTGACGAAATTCACCACTGATTCATCTTCAATGGTTTTCTTTCATACCAAGAATTCCTGAAATGAGGGAAAACTCAAAGATTTTCTCGTCAAGTGTAAATCGTGCTCCACTCCTATATGTCTTTCAAATTATGCAGTGAAAATGTCACTTTCACATAGACTACACTTAACTTTCGTCCTATTTTCAGATGTATGTTGCACTTCATTACTGTGAGCTTCCTTTTTTTTGACATTTGTCTTTTACTGGGTGCAATTTCGTCCAACTTTTCTGGATGAAACTTGTTTCCATGAGCTCTAAAATTATGATATTGAGTGAATGTCTTATCATAACATTCAGGATACTTATTCTTATTATCATTCATGTTGATATAAAATTAATTTTGACGAGACAGCTAGTCAATTCAACGTACGACTGATGCGCGCGCACGAATTGAAATTCCACAATATTTTTCGCTAAGGTTCAGTACCAGATAGAAATGCATTGGATAACTTAGAGGAAGAAGACAACCTCAAAAATGCATATATGCATAATAACAAACAATTGAAAATATATTAAATAAGACCAAACACCTCATCAAACGAATGCAGGTGAGAAGATATGACTTGAAACTTATTCTGAAGCTAATATATACAATATGTCCTATAACTGTGCGGTATGTATGTGAACGACATACATACATAATTTTATCGAGAGCAGGCGAACTGGAGTATGAAGGCGATAGGTACGTACGGGGCACTGATATTAATGTTGATTCTATTATTTCAGCTGTCCAGTGATGACAATTTTGAGCCGCGAGCCAAGTGCAACCATATAGGATATTGGGAGAACACAACTTTATGCGACACTAGCGGTGTGAATGTGAACTACCCGAAACGCGTATTCTCGCATTGTTTACTTTTTGTTGTGCTTGGCTTCCATTAGATATTAGTGTGTAATTTAAGAGTTTTTATTGTGTATTGTTACTGTGACCGCGAGTTTTGGATATCAAAATGCCGAATGAGAAGAGGAAGAATAACATTAACTGTTGTGTTTATGGGTGCACTTCTAGGAAGTCTAAAAATCCAGATTTGCACTTCCATTATTTCCCCCCTAAAAAGCAACATATAGTTTACATAACTAATAAAAGAGTCCTCGAAGAAGTTGATCGCCGTAAGGCCTGGGAAAATGTATTGTTGATGAGTAAACCTGTTACCAAACATATGCGGGTATGCTCCAGACATTTCAGACCTCAAGATTACACCATGAAAACAGGTAAGATGAGGGTTAGCTTTCTGACAGTTGATTCTAGATTTCAACTTGAGATTCTTACAGGGCTTCTTACAAACAAAGTTTCTCCGAGGCTAAGCAGAAAGGCTGTACCATCACAGAATTTACCCAGCAAATCATGCGAACTGAAAACAATCAAGTGTCCAAGAAATGATAGGTTGGTCAGAAGGCAGCAGTTCAGAGAGCATCAAACTGCTTCAGCTTCCAGAACATCTCAGTCTGTTACTGTTGACATGGTTCAAGAATTCCAAATTAATGGATTGGAACAAGATGCTGTTGATGGGTTATTGCAACTGTATGAAGCTAGGGATCAGCCTCGGGATCAGCCATCTACAAAATGTGACAAGACTTTTCAGGTATCAAGTGGTGATTTCAAAACTGAGTTTTGGCAAACTATCAAATCTGATTCAATGTTGAATTCAATCAGTGGTGTACCAAATTTTGTGCTGCTGAAAGTGATTTGTCGGTTAGTTGATCAGTATTACCCACGAAAAAGGCATACCATCCTATCCACCACAGACAGTGTACTGTTAGTTTTTTATGAAATTGAAACTGGGCACACAATTTAAGATAATTTCATTTTTCTTTCATATATCCACTCCTCTATGTTCCAAGATATTTAGCGAATTTATTCAAATTCTGTCAAAAGTTTTCAAATCATTCATTGTTTGGCCTTCTATAGAGGAATGCAGACATAATATCCCAACTTCTTTCACAAATTTTCAAGATGTGAGAGTGATTCTTGATTGTACAGAAATTCCCATAAATCAACCGAAGTGTCCATGTTGTAGAGTAAAAACATACTCTTATTATAAAAAGTGAAATACAATTAAAGTAATGACAGGTGTAAGTCCTGGTGGACTATTGACTTTTGTCAGCAGAGCTCATGGTGGTCGCACATCAGATAAAACAATTTTTGAAGATAGTGGGATCTTAAATATGTTAGGACCACATATTGATGCTATCATGGTTGATAAAGGGTTTCTTGTAGAGGAAAAGTGCAATCAACATTACATTAAAATGATAAGGCCCTCATTTTTGAGAAAGAAAAAACAATTTTCTGAACAGGAATCTATACAGAATAGATAAATAGCTAGAGCTAGAGTTCATATCGAAAGGGTCAATCAGAGATTACGCCTTTTCAATATTTTGAATATACAAATGTCATGGTCTTTAGTTCGACATATTGATAGCATAATTATGGTTTGTAGTGGTATGGTAAATTTACAAAACCCTCTATTCTCTGAAGACAAATTTATTGAGGAATCTTTGCAAAATTTGATTGATGTTTGGTACATAAGTGAGCCAGTAGTTATTTTTTTGAATCATTCATATCATGTTCTTTGTACAAAACAATTATGTCCCTTTTTCCAAAATCAATAATAAAGTGTATTTTATTGTCAAAATGGTATAATCATAATGAAAGGCTTCGATTTTTTTTGTTTGCATCACTTTCATTTTCGTAGATATAATTCAATAGTGTCATAAAAGAATATTTTTTTTGTTCAAAATATATAGAAGTTTTTCAGAAGAGCAATGTATTGGTATGTAGCCGAACCTTAAATATCTGTATTCCCCTGTAATAAAAGTTGTCAATGGATTTTTTTTCATTTCCATTGAAATATCCCAGCCATATTTCAGTTATTTTATGTTCCAAGATAGAATCGAATGGTTCATTGGAGAAAAATGAATTTGAAATCTTTTTCCAATGCACATATTTTTTGTTATAATCTCAAAGTTGACCATGAACTGAATTTTTTGTTCACTTCGCATTCACAAATATGGAAATGATTTATATCTTTTTGCAAAAATGTAGGCGTTGGAATATATATAAAAAAAAACATTTCTAATACGATTTATAATTGCATAAATATATTGTATTATGAAATATTCATAACAGTATAATTATTAAATAGATCACAAGTCAAACTTTGGTATGTGGTTATATGACAATGATGAGTAATGAAAATGAGAATATGATGGCGAAATAAGAAGTAAAAAAAGAAACATTTATGTACATTTTTTAAGACTGGACCATATCAGACAAATATTAATTCACCAATCTATTCTTACCAAAATGTTGCATTAAATTATATACTGATAAATACTTATAATTTTAATATTAGGTTTCACAAACAAAATGCAACATTTTGGTGAAATATTTCTCAGATATGGATGATATCAACTGTTTTGCAAATTGCTCATCAAATGGAACTTCCAATTTGAGATAAGTCTTCGAAAAGCTGGAATAAATAATAAGATCGCATATCTTCAAATTCATGAGTGATAACCCAAGCTGGATCTGTCCATAATAGGAGTGTTTTTTACTGAGTTCTAACCCAGCAGAAGTAATCTTCAGATAACTGCATGCTGTTGTAAAAGAATTTGTATCTTCTGTTTTTCCTGTAATTATAATTATTTATGAATATTACTAAATCGAATATGTATTTTTACCAATGAAAGGGCATTTAATTTCTACAAGCTTGACAGGAATTTCTCCATCTGTGACTAGAGCATCTGGAGAAAACCCAAGCCAAGGAAAATTCTTGTGAATGATAATTCCCAAATCTTCAATAACTTTCAGGTCTGTGCATTGCTTATATGCTTGAGGTGCATTTTTTTCTTCATTTTCTCCATGCTCCACATATTCATTGGTTAATTTCTTCGGAAAAAAACAGTGTTCGGTTTTTCTTTGCCAGCACGCATCACTATTACTCATACATTCCACATTGTGCACTCATATAAACGCAAAAATCTTTTCTGAATAGTTTTTCTGTGATGTAATCAGAAATCGAATGAGTGTGTACTTACTTTCGCGAAAAATTTTCCTCGGGAACTGCAGTCGAAGAGAAAAAGAGCTGGTACAACGAGAGCTGGTACGTACAACGAGAGCTGGCGCAAACTATATATTAGAGATAGATCGTACAGTGGAGAGTGAATGAGAGAGCAATATCTGCTAACAGAATGAGGAGTCGATGTGTACGGGTCTGGTTTTATACAATAGTTCCCACCAATATTCCCACAACTTGAACAAACGGCCTGTTCATTTTAAGGGCGAATATCATGACACCCCTCTTTTCTTCAAGGTCGAGGTACGGGGCAGTTGTATACAATAGTTTCAAACCACGTGTACATTTTGAAGGCGGATCTACAGCAGTTGCCAAGTCCGGAGGCTGACCTTCTGAAGAGGTTCCTGGTTCCTGCCATTTTCAACCACACAACCAGTGGATGACTCAGGTTTTTCTATCTGTGAAAATTGAGTAGCAATTGCTTCCTAAAAAATAAACAGCGTTTAAAAACATACCTGTTCACAATATTTCAAATGTTACAGAAATTATTTTGAGATTACTAACATGAGTAAGTTACAATTTAAATTGAAGCAAAAATTACACAATCAGTGCAAAATGTAAGAAAAAAGAAGTATACCTGTAATTCTGAATTTTCGAATTCTAAACCATTCCTCAGAATTCTGGGATAACAACAAACTTAGCAAAGTGTTACACTGTTCAATAGCTTTCCACTTATTTGTGCAACATTCTTTCAGGTCAAAGTTTTCCAAACACACATCTTTCGCAAGATTATTCAAAAAATCAGAGGAACTGCAGTGCACATATATATTGTTGATGTATGTAGGTATACTATTTTTGTTCGAGTTGACTGGAAGAACTTCATCCAATTGTTTCCTTTTTCGTGAACTGAAACAAATAGGTTACACCGAGGTCATACATAGCCATTAGCACAATTGTGATTGAATAATGGCTTACCAGTGTTTACTAATATTGCTGTCAGGTACTGCTTTCATCACAACTTCCAAGCAATTCCTCATTTCATCTTCTGACAGATCACGTACAACTCTTAGCCTACTCCTAGTTCCAACCAAACATGGATATTCACTGATTGGAACAGGTTTGTACATTTCCTTTGCCTCAGATTTGGCTCTTCTCCAATAACACTCAACATCAGTAGATGATAACATCTCGAGATTGCTGATGTCCATCCTGAAACGAAAAAAAAAAATGGCCATGATAGGGCCTCTTCAGTTTTGTAGTGAATACAACCTAGTACAGTTGAGTAGTAATGCAGAAATATGTTTGCATGTTCCAGACAATCCAGCTTTACATGTGCATTTCATCTCCTCAATCTTTACATCATCAGCAATCGAAAATAATCCATCAATTTGATGAGGTTGTCCTTGAAGTGCAGATGTCGGAAGGCAAAGACCTGTGATGTTAATGCTGTGCCTTGTACTGGACTTCTTTCCACATAAAATCACATGATTTGAATGCAACACTTGCTCGCCCTCCACGATACAACGACTATCAGGTGTTGCATCCAAATACTTGAAAATTTCCGATAACTTCAAGAACATACTGGAGAAATTCTGGAAAAAAAAATAAAGAAGTTACAGCTATTTGCACGGGTATTACTTAAGGTTACCTTAAGACAAAAGCGGACCTTACATTATGATTTTGTTTTGCACCACTGTTTGAGGACCACTTAAGCTATAGTCATGATAAGCCCTAGATTTGCCAAGCTTAGGTTCCACTTAACCTCACTCTTGGTCACCTTGGTTTGACAATGACATGACGTTTATTTATTTTATTTTTTTGGTTTAATATCATTGTTTTGATATTTTCATTTTCCGTTCCCAGTGCGTTCTCAGGAATTTTCAGACGTGACTGATGGTATTTTTGCTGTCTTTTCGTAATAGTTTAATAGCGTAATAGCAACAAAATGGCACGTAGAATATTAGAAGATGACGACGACCTGGACGAGTTGAAATTAATTCTTTATGGTGTGCCCAGATAAGTGTACGAGAGGGTAGATTATTTTCATACCTTTGACGAGCTTACATTTTTTCGCCGATTTAGAGTAACCAAATCTATTGCTCTCTTTATACTGAACCTGATTGAGGCTGAAATTGAGTATCCCTATGATGCGAAAGTATGTCCATTTATATTGCAAGAACTAGAATATTTTGGTGTTTATAGTGGCTCATTTAATTTTTTTTCAATTTTCAGCAATAATAGTGTTGCTCCTATGAATCAGCTGTTATTGTTTCTGAGACTGTGTGCAACAGGGTCTCATCTTTCATGTATTGGAGATTTTGCTGGTGCTCACTTGTCAACTGTATCGAGGCATACCAAGAGAGTGGCTAGAGCTTTGGCTCGTCTAAGCCAGAGATTTATTCAAATGCCAAATACTCATGAAGAAATAGCCATTACTCAGCATTAGTTTTATCAAATAAGTAGATTTCCGAGAGTCATTGGAGCAGTGGATGGAAGCCATATCAAAATCAAATCGCCAGGTATTACTTTTTCTAGTATTGTGTTCTTGGTCATCCTAATAATTGATTTTATTGATTTATTTTCAACACTGTGTCCAAGATAAGCAGGGCTAGTATCGGTATATCGGAAACTACGAGAGATACCGATTTGGTTAAATAGGAAAAAAGTTGCGCGAGTGAAGGACCAACAATGACTTGTGAAAATCTCTGAAATACTTTTTCTTTTTTGAGCTATTTTCAACAAACTGAATTTCCGAATTTTCAATTTTATTTTTTTCTGGCGAAGAAATAATAAAGTTACGACAGAAATGAAGAACAGTTTCATACACTGAAATGGCTATCAAGTCGTACTATGTATCTTATCAACGTTCTGATCAAAGAAGTTTTTGATCTGAGCATTTGTTTATCTTATCTGTTATTTGTTCTCAAATTAGAGATCATTATCATCATTATCATTTTACTGACGATTTCTATACTTGTACAAGTCTTATGAAATAAATATTTACTTACTTACTTACTTACTTATTTACTATTATATGGATGGCATTCTTGAATGTTCATTCTGGTAAATGATCCTTTTTTTACAGAATCAGGAAAAATTCAGGTCCTTTTTCCCAAAAATTACTCGGTGATGGAGTCAAAATAGAGTCGAAACATGTAAAAACTATAATGTCTAGCATATCAGAATGAGAAGTGCTATTCGAATCCAACATCAAGATATCAGAGCCGTATTTAAAAAAGTGAAGCTGATGATGGTTGCTCAAAGCGAAACGTTTTATCAGAAAATTGATAATGCAAAATCAATAAGCATCAAAACTTGCTATGATGATGTCTCTTCAATTTTGTCTTAAATTACCAACGCCAGAAAAAAAATTAATTTGAAAATCCGGAAATTCGTTTTTTTTTAAATAGTTCAAAAATGAAAAATCATATCGAAGCTTTTCGAAAGCCATTTTGTTGGCCCTTCAATCGCACAAATTTTCTCACATTTAACCAAATCTGTATCTCTTGTAGTTTTGCCCCTAGTGGCTGTCCTCATCTTGGACACAGTGGACACATTCCTAGTACTCTTTATGAGGAATGTGTCTTCATAAGAAATTCATTACCCACTACAAGTACTCGTACATTCTGACCAGGAATTATTGAAGATAACTTTTCTTATATGAATAAACTTTTATCCTACTTTTCAGGGGGAGATGATGCTGAAGTATTCAGGAATAGAAAGGGATACTTCTCACTGAACATTCAAACTGTGAGCAGTGCTAAACTTAAAATTTTGGATTTAGTTGTACGTTGGCCTGGATCTGCCCATGATGTTACTATGTTCAAGAATTCAAGAATTAGGCAGAGATTTGAGAATGATGAATTTCAAAACAGTATTCTACTGGGTAAGCATAAATATTAATTAAATAGTGTCTGTATGATATTCAAGGAGGTAAAATATTCAATTCAGTGAAATTTTTGGGTTCTCCTCTTCTCTCTTATTGACCTGCTAAATTAACTTCTGATGTCTTACAGCATTTATATGGATTATTTCCTATTTCGTCACAGGAGACAGTGGATATAATTTAAGGCCATACCTCATGACACCACTATTGAACACTAATACAAGAGCTGAAGTGCTCTTTAATGAATCTCATATTAGAACTCGCAACACAGTTGAAAGGCAAATAGGAGTATGGAAAATGAGATTTCCAATACTTGCCTATGGTTGCCGCTTGAAGGTGGATACAGCAATGGAGGTTATTGTTGCTACTGGTGTGCTGCATAACATATGTATTGAAAATAATGATCCAGAGCCACCACCGCCAGAAGATGTGGAGCTTTTACAAAATATTATGCAGCAAGATGAGATACCGAACATTCCTCACAATCATGAAGCTATCAACAATGGTATATTGCATGTTCAAAGGCAGTTCATTGACAATTACTTCGCACATATTGAGGAATGAAAGCAATGTTCAACTGTTACTAGATGTCTAGAATAATGTTAAAAAATTTGCCAAATAAATGTATGTTCTTTACTTCTGGCTCTTCAATTCAAAAAAGTTTTGGGGTATTCTTTATTAATTGACACAAAAACATTTAACTCAAATATCATGTTTATTTCTCAGTTGTTTCAATTTTTCTTCTTCTATTTCAATTTCAATCATAAGTTTTTTTTTTGGATTTGGAATATTTCTTGTTCCCTTCTCTCTCTTGCCTTCATGTTTTCTTTTTCAGCCTGAAAACATTCAATCTTTATCTGCGACAATAATAAATATTGTTCTGTTAGTTTTGAGGACGGCAACTGCTGGATGGCTGGCCTTCTTCTTTTCAGCCATGTGCTTTTCAGGCATTCAGATTCTGGCCTCTCCACATGAATAGTATGGGCTTGCTTAGTTTTCTATTTAAAAGAAAAAAGTAAATTGATGACGGTCTGAACAGAAAATATTAATTGTTCACTACATTCATCATACATTATCATCTGAATGATGATCTTGTAATAGTAAATTACTCACTTCTGATTTTGGTGGTTCCAAATCATTGTTTTCCCTTGACCTTTTCTGTGAAGGAGTAGTGAATGAAGTTGATCGACAATCTGCGAGCTCAGGAACATCAGTAGGGAGTGTATCTTCGAGATAATTGTGATCAAGTATAATTATCTCCTCAGTAGCAGAATTTTGCTTTTCAAATTCTTGGCCAAGATGATTATTTGCATGGAAATAATTTTGATTTTCTATAACATCACTATCAAACTCGTTCTGTAATCCTGTTACTGTTTTAGGATTCATAAGCCCTAGCGCAAGGTCTTTAATAGGATTTGGCACACATCGAATCACTCCACCTCCTTTCTTAAAAATCTCTTTCTTCTCATCAGCCACCTCCTTCCTAACGGTTTTTTTTTTATATTATCATAAAACTTTCGTAGGGCATCTTTAGTTCTAGGAAAAGTTTCTGGGGTTTGGGAGTTGAACATATCCGTTATTCTCTGCCATGCATCGTCTTTTTCACGCCATGATTGTGAATTTGTCTTTTTATTTTCAATAATACCTTTGAATTCATGTAATATATTCAAGAGTAGATTTTTTTCTTGCAGAGAAAAAATTGGAGCTCTCTTTCTTTCTCCTTCCATCACTATTTTATATCGAAACCGATTCAAATAACTGAAATTATCCACCAAAAACGATCAACACTACAATTTGTTAGGTTAGGATTCTTCGATTCTTCCCTTTCATTTCTCCTTTTTGTCATAAATTGTTCTTGGGCGTTGTTCATGAAAATGATTTTGCGCTGTTGCCAAGCATTCAGTATACTTAGCTAAGGATTGCTATGGTGTGCTATGGTGCAAAGCAGTTTTAGTTTAAGGTCACCTTAAGCTATTCCTACATTTAGCTAAGTTGGATATTCAGGAAAGGCGGTGCAAAAGCGCGTTAGAGTGAATAGACCTAACCTCAATTTCAGAATATCGTAATAAATAAACTCTAAACATCATTTCATACTTACATATGAACTAAGGAACTAATATTAGGAATTTCAAATCCAAAACTGAAAAAAAAATATCGAAACTGCAATAAATACTTGCTCCAAGCCACTTTTCGAAAGTTCATCCAATGCTTTCCGTGAAAATATTACGCGTTTGGAGAACAGCTGATCAACGAATGCAGCGAATTATGTTGTTATCAAATGCAACCTTGCTGTTCTACACGGAGATAACGCTGACGATGCTTTATTCCAGTTTCACTGGGAGATGCGAGGAAGATTTAGTCTGATTGTAACATTCTTATTGTAAGGTTGGAAAACCACATTATTATTCTTATTTGTTCAATAAATAATCTTTTTAAAAACAATCTTCGAGTATCGAGAAATATAATTGGCGCAGTCGGTAGGATTCCGAAAGTCGTGCATTTATCGAAAATCACTTCTGCAGTATCTACTGTTAATTCGGAATCGCGAATCATCGTTCCATCGAGGATCCAGTGGTTCATAGTTAAGAAGAAGAAGCGGCCCCGAAGGAGCCATCCAGCCAGCCAGTCATCACAGATAATGGTTTTATTGGTTTTATTGGTATTATTGTGAGTACATATTCATTCAGTCAGACTCCTCTGTACCCCAGAGTATCATTTCCCAATTGTCCCGATTTGAATATCGAACATATCGATATTGTGTGTAAAATATAAATTAACTCTAAAGTAACTATAAAGTCAATAAAAAACATTCAGGATGTCACTGAACCATCCAATTCCAGTAGTAAGTTCCGATCTTTTGAAAACCATCCCTGAATACGATGGGAACCCAACCGGACTGGCTAGATTCATTAAAATAGTCTCTCAAATAATTTCGACCTACTATGATACAAATAATTTTACATGCTCTCAGAATGTGTTGATTATCAATACCATATTCTCGAAATTAAAAGGTTCTGCTCTTGAAATAGTCAATATTTATAATGCTTCGAATTGGAGAGAAATCGAATCAATTGGAGATCAGAGAGATCTCAATACATTGATTCAGAACTTGATGGCATTGAGACAAGATCAAGACAGCCCACAACAATTTCATTCACAGTGTATACATATGTTGAACACAATTTGTAACCATATTGATTTACATACACCTACTGAAATTGAGAATTGAGAATCACCGGAATCTTTTCACAGATCAAACACTAAGAGTGTTTCTTACTGGCTTGAGGGACCCCCTCAGTGCCAGAGTTAGGGCTAGGAATCCCACAAGCTCTGACAATAATCAATGACGAAATAAATATCTCCAATTTGCAGAACCCACGAAATTCCATTGTGAAATATCAAAATAATGCACCTCGTCCAAAAACCATGCAACGTCCCGTATATCAAAACTATCCGAGACAGAACAATTTCAATCCAAACTTTCGTCCACATTCTAATCAGAATGTCAACCAAAATTTCAATCAAAATCAACGTCCCAGCTTTCCAAGTGCACCCATACCTATTCAATCAACCAATCGCCCACCTCAAAAGTTTTTCACGAATAGTCAGGTATTTGGAGAAATCCTCCGAATAGACCAATCGATAATTCCCGTCCAACTCCTATGAGTGGTGTATCACACGGTTCATTACGACCCCCTCAACAACGTCAGAATTATTTCCAAAATAATAACCAGCCCCGGAAGAATTATTCAATACCGAACAAAATCTTTGTCCTGAAATCGAATACCCTGAAGATAATTCAGAATCCTTCGATAATTCCGAAGAAGGTGCTGTAGGTTATGATTTCGAAAACTTGCAGGAAAATCAGGGAGAATCGGAAAATTTTACCCAAGTTACCGATCACCCGGATTTCACGTAGTATTAGAATCTCATAGCACTGGTGATAGAGTACTACCTTTCATCAAAATCAATAATCCACCACTTCAATTGCTAATCGATACAGGTTCAACCCGGTCGTTCTTAGATCCAAATATAGCAAAAAAGTATTTTTCAGATTGCATATTCGAAGAGCCTTTCTCGGTTTCTACATGTTTCAATACTTCACAACATAAACTTGCAATGAATATCACTGCTTTCGATGAATTCAAAACGAACAAGGAAATCAAGTTTTTTCTGTATGAATTTCATAATGTTTTTGATGGATTATTAGGTGTAGACAATCTTAAATTATTGCAATCTAATTTAGACTTGATCAATAGTAAAATTAACACACCAAATTCCACAATTTCCATTCAATATTTTAAATCCAATCCTGTCATTTTATTCGAAAAAATTATTCCTAGAAAAACAAAAATCTCTGCAAATATTCCAGTTGACTGTAAAGAAGGTGATGTGCTCATCCAATCCCAAGAAATTCTATCTTGTAAAATATCAGAAACGTTAACATGTGTTAGAGATAACTTGGCGTTCGTTGAAATTCATAATCCAACAGATAACGACATCAAGCTAGTAATGTTATATCCTATTAAAACCATACCGTTGCAAAACAACGAGACATATCATCTCGAAGAATTTCCAAGTATAAATAAAAACGATTTTCACGAACACTTCGAAATTTTTCATACTGCCAGTTTGCACAAAATTGATAAATCAAATATCACAGACTCAATCAGAACTAATCATTTGAATGATGAAGAAAGAAATAGTGTTTTGAATTTATGCAAGAAATATTCTGACATATTTTATATAGAGGGTGAGCCATTAACTGCTACAACTCAGGTGAAACACGTTATAAAGACAAAAGATGATTTCCCGGTGTATACAAAATCTTATCGATACCCTTTTATCCATAAGCAGGAAGTCAATTCCCAAATTAACAAAATGTTGGAACAGAATATCATACGTCCTAGTAAGTCACCGTGGTCTTCTCCAATTTGGATTGTGCCGAAGAAGGCGGATGCTTCGGGCATCCGGATAGTGATCGACTGGATAGTGAGGAGGATAGTGATCGACTATAGGAAGTTGAATGAAAAGACCATAGACGACCGATATCCTATTCCAAACATCACAGATGTTCTCGATAAAATTGGCCGTTGCCAGTATTTCACCACCTTAGATTTAGCGTCTGGGTTTCACCAAATTCAGATGAACCCAGCAGATATTGAAAAAACAGGTTTCAATGTAGAAGGAGGACACTATGAATTTTTGCGTATGCCGTTTGGCTTGAAAAATTCTCCCTCTACGTTCCAACGTTGTTTAGACAATATACTAAAGGAATACATCAACAAAATTTGCCTAATTTACCTTGACGATATTCTCATTTACTCTACGTTTTTCCCCTTCCCGGGGGAGGTGTAGTATGTAAGCTAGTATAGATAAGATAGATAAAGATCATCTTGTATACGATAGGTCAAGCGAGGGCAAAGAACCATGCGGGTGGATAACACTGTTGTTATCCAAGCGCACGATGTGTTCATGAACTTAGATAGTTTAGGTATAGTATACGTTCTTGAGGTCATGACTGATTTGTATATATATATATATGTATGAATACCCAATGTTAGACATTACTGATTAAATTACTCTATTGAATGGCTGTTACTATTCATTCCAACCAACCAGTAATGAACCTGGAATAGGATAGAACTCATCCTATTACACCTACAAGAACATATTGATAGCCTAAATAAAATGTTCGAGAAATTGAGAGAAGCAAATTTCAAAATTCAAATGGACAAATCCGAATTCCTGAAACGCGAAACAGCCTACCTTGGACACATCATCACAACAGAAGGTATCAAACCTAACCCCGACAAAATTTTGGCCATTCAAAAATTTCCAATTCCCCAAACGACTAAACAAATCAAAGGTTTCTTAGGACTCCTTGGCTATTACAGACGTTTCATCAAATACTTTGCCAAACTGACTAAGCCCATGACCCTCTGTCTGAAAAAGAATGCCAAAATTGTACATGATTCCGACTTTATCAACTGTTTCGAACACTGCAAGACACTCCTCATAAACGAACCCATTTTGATATATCCCGACTTCGAAAAAGAGTTCATCCTAACAACCGATGCAAGCAACTTTGCCCTCGGTGCGATCCTTTCACAAGGACCTATCGGGTCTGACAAACCCGTAGCTTTCGCTTCGCGGACTTTGAATGCTTCAGAGCAAAACTACTCGACTATAGAAAAGGAATTATTATCTATAGTCTGGGCGACGAAATATTTCCGACCCTACCAATTCGGCCGCAAATTCAAAATTGTCACCGATCACAAACCTCTTCAGTGGGTCATGTCCCTGAAAGAGCCGAATTCTCGTTTGGTAAGATGGAGACTCAGACTTGAAGAGTTTGACTACGAGATCATCTACAAACGTGGAAAATTAAATACTAACGCCGACGCCCTATCGCGAGTCGAAATTCATGCTAACGAAACAAATGACACCGTCGACAAAGAACTTCAAGAATACATTGACCTTTGTAGTAGAAATAGAGACCCGAATCGACGAGACGAAGAAATAGAATCAATTCTGGGCCAAGTTAACGAAACACCTGACATCCAAGACTTCGACAATACAAACACAGTCCACACAAGTAATGAAAATCCTGTCCTGACGATACCTATTCAGAGCATCCCCTGAATAACTTCGACAACCAAGTTGAAATTACCACCGTGTTCCACTCACCAGCTTCACCTAAGACGAAACAAATCTTTCCTACGAGAAAACGAATCATTGTCCAACTAGGTCTTGACAATCTTGAAGAAAACATAAGAAATTTCGTCAAAGACTATTTAGATCCAAAATTCAAACACGCCCTGTATTTTGAAGATGAATCAATTGTTCCCCAATTTTGTCAAATCGTTCAGGAAACTTTTGAAGCCTCTTCATACAAATTTATTCGTTGTACAAAAATCCTAAAAGACGTTATTGGAGTAGGAGACCAAAAACAAACTGTGAAACAATACCACGAAGGTAAAACCAACCACCGCGGTATTGTAGAAACAGAAAAACGAATTAGAGAAAACTATTATTGGCCTAAGTTAGGAATCGATACCCGATTATACATCAATAACTGCGAAATATGTCACACCAATAAATACGACAGAAATCCACCCAAGCAACAATTTTCAATTACACCAACAGCCAGTCGACCTTTCGAACTTATTCACATTGATATTTACCAAATCCGTAATCAAAAATTTTTAACCGTAGTAGATGCATTTTCGAAATACGCTCAAGCGTACCCACTTTCTCACAAAAGTGGAATCGAAATAGCGAATAAACTAATTACATTCTTCGGACATCATGGTATTCCAAAATCTCTAATTTCAGATAGCGGTTCAGAATTTAAAAACGAAACACTTCAAGAGCTAACAAGTCTTCATAAAATTGAAGTACACTTCGGAACCCCTGATCATCACGAATCTAATTCCATAATAGAACGTTTCCATTCAACTATCGCAGAACATGTAAGACTACTTCAAAGCTCCTCAAGCAATGAACAAGATGTTATAAAATTGATGACATATGCCATTTTAGGATATAATCATTCAATTCATTCAGCCACGAAGATGAAACCAATTGATGTTATCACTGGTCATATTTCCAATTCAGATCCATTCAATATCGATTTAGAATATCGCATTCAGAGTGCATATGTTTCCAATCATAAAGAAAAAACGAAAGAAATGTACAAAGCCCTGAACCAAAGATTGATCGAACAAAAGGAGAAAAATATTGGCAAAAGAAACGAAAATCGCGAAAAACCCATAACATACCATCCAGGTGATACCGCCTATAAAGAAACTAGCCCTCGCAACAAAAGTATTCCTAGGTTCAAAATAGTTAGAATAACCTGAGACGAACATAACAAAATTAAAACTTCTGACAACAAAAGGGTACACAAATCAAATGTAAAACGTCCATTGTTTCAGATCCGTCCTGTCGACGACCCTGAACCAGGAAGTTCAAATACTCCCCCTGAATAAAAATCCCGGCATATTACCTTTCAAGTTAGGAACCAATAGAGTTAGAGGAAAATACCATACCTTCATCCACTACTTTGACTTGAAACCAATACATGACGAATTACAGACTATTTCCAATCAATATACACAACTCATCGATGCCGTCAACAACGGACTATCAAATCCTTACTTCATCGAATTATCAGCAATAAATCAATCAATAAATATTCAGCTACAATTATCCATTGAAAAATATAATTCAATTACTCCCGGAAGACGTTTGAGGAGAGGTTTGATAAACGGTCTGGGAACCGTACTCAAGAGCTTAAAATACGAAAAATACGAAAACGCTATTTCCGAGCTACAAGAAAATCAAGCTAACGTCATCACAAAAATAAACGATCAAATTTCACTATCCAAACATATCATAGAAACATTCAATGAAACAATTAGTTTATTAAAACGAAATGAAAAAGCAATGACAGACCGGATTAATAAGATATCTTCAAAGTTGTCAACATTTGTATATAACTTTAGTCACTATTTAGAAATAAAAGAAGCCTTCGAACAACTTAGTTCAACGTTACACATAATCTCACAGATACTGTCAGATGTAGAAAATGCCATCACGTTCTCAAAATTGAATATAGCTCATCCAAGTATTATCAATATTGATGAATTGGAAGTATTAGTCAAAGCTTTGGTAAATCAATACATTTCTGAAAATTTAATATTTGGTACAGATTCTATCGACACCCATAAATATTATGATATACTAGAGATAGGCACCTATCAGAAAGGAAGCAAAATAGTATTTGTGATTAAGTTTCCTCTTGTATTTCCCGAATTGTATACCCACTATCATCTATATTCGATTCCAACTTCTGATCAAAATATCCTAATCCCACCTGCACCTTACGTGACCATGAATGAAATATATTTTCAATATACCTCTATGCCATGTGTGAATCTCCATGAAACCTACTACTGCCAATCCAACGACTTACTTCTTGGAACCACCAAATCGGATTGTATATTCCAAATATTGAACATTGGAACCACCCCTTCCGGATGTACACGAATTCCAATCCAAATCGAAAAGGATATCATTGAGCAAGTCAACGAAGCCCACTACATCGGAATATTCAAGAATTCAACCCGCATCCAAACAGTTTGTCAAACCACTGATATGACAACCCTAACAGGGACGTATCTGCTATCACTACCCCCAGGATGTCTATTCAGAACTCCAACAGATACCTACTTGAACGAGGCAACCGAAGTGCAACAATAACCCTTGCTACTGCCGGATTTAACCCTGCCAAAAAATGCGGAAACCGGCGAGTCAATGCAACCCCTGAAACTTCAAGACATCCCTCTCGACAAACTAAATGGACTTCACGGAGAAACAAAAAGGATCACACCCCTGGAGGCGACCAAGCACACAACAACGGTTCATGCCTGGACAATCCCTCTGTATATAATCATTACAGTACTTGTCTGTATATTTGTTATAGTCAAGTACAAACACTTATTATGGGAACGAAGAAGAAGACCATCAGGCCATCTACGAGATAGTCAACCCGGATCATCAGACAAACCAATCCCTTTGGAAAGAAAAACCATCTTTCCTGATGAAAAATAGTTTTCCATCTTCGAGGGGAGGAATTATGTTGTTATCAAATGCAACCTTGCTGTTCTACACGGAGATAACGCTGACGATGCTTTATTCCAGTTTCACTGGGAGATGCGAGGAAGATGTCTGATTGTGACATTCTTATTGTAAGGTTGGAAAACCACATTATTATTCTCATTTGTTCAATAAATAATCTTTTTAAAAACGATCTTCGAGTATCGAGAAATATAATTAGCGCCACCATCGGTAATTATTCATCCCAATATAGGATACGAAAATAGTATAGGTGGTGTAACACTTGACTCACGGTCGAAATTGACCGTGAATTATATCAACGGTTCCCATAAGCTTCCCAAGAACTGGAATCCTGCATCGGCATTCTCATGGACCGATCAGATTTCGCTGACGCTTTGAGAATATTCTTGTTTCATTTTGTTAATTCCCAAGTTAGTCAGAATCATAACTTCACACAACGAACATCTCATATAATTGTACTCTTGTCGAAATAAATTGTTTTTAAAAAGAGACTTTGTCAGTTCAAAAATAAAATTGGCGCAGTCGGTAGGATAGTCGGGATTAGTGCATCGAGCATTGGTTTTTTGTTTCTACAATTAACCGGCTATCTGAAAAGAACTTTCGTGCGGTTTTCGGACTTTCGTCGGAAAGAGCGGCTCCTAGAACTTCAGGCAACCCAGTCCATCGAGGACCTATCCAACGGAAGTCAACCAGAACCAACCGAAGAGAGGAAGGACACGAATCGTCTTTCTCTGCGAAGCAGTGGACTAGGTGAAGATCCAAAAATCGGCAGAACCAGCTACTTCTTCATAAGTTAGGTGAACGATGAGCAAAGTCATCTTCATATTGTGAGTACAATTCATGTCTTTAGAATCACTATTTGAGAATCTATCTTTGGCACCGTCTTCTTCTGACTCAGACGACCAAGAAAATATCCCAATAATAAATAATACTAGTAATATCGAAAGAAATAATCGAGTGATAATTGTTTCTTCAAATATGGCCCCTCAAGATTTCAAACCTGATTATTTGAAATGCGTCCCTGAATTTGATGGAAATCCCAATGAATTAAATAGATTTCTCATAACTTGCGAGAGTATCATTCAAAATTTTTACGATGTTACGAATGCTAACAATTTCTTGAATACCTTTTTGCTTCACTCATTAATAGGAAAATTAACCGGTAATGCACGCCTAATGGTGAATATTCAAAACGTTACGAATTGGCAAGAGCTTAAAGATACCTTGTATCGTAATTTCGCTGACCAAAGAGACGAGGCCTGCCTCAACAGAGATCTAGTTATGCTTAAACAATCTCCGAACGAGCGACCTCAGCAGTTTTTCGATCGTGTTATTCAGCTTTTGAATCTCTTGTGCTCGTATATAGATGTTCACGAAGCTCCAGGTCCCGGAATTCTAATGAAAAGAAATCTTTATAATAATTTAGCATTGAAATCATTTTTGAGTGGATTGAGAGAACCACTGGGAAATACAATCAGATGTATGCGTCCCGTTGATTTGAACCAAGCACTTCAATTTATCACCCAAGAAGAAAATAATCAATATTATCAGACTCATTCTCATCAGAATCATCCACAAATAAATAACCGACCAGTTAATAGACAACCAAATAATTTACAAACCAGGCCAAATTACAGATCACAGCAAAATTCATACCAGAGAAATCAAAACTATTCAAATTTTAGCCAGCGATCAAATTTCAACCCTAGACCAACATCCAATCAAGCGAATAATCAGTTCTCATCGCAACAGATCAATTTTCAAACAAGGCCGAGTCAACCTCAGAGATCTTTCGGAAATTCTCAAGACTTCAAATCACAACAAAATCGCGGTACAAATGTTTTCACGTCCAACCCGAATTTTAAACCATCATATAACCAGACGCCAATGTCAGTCAATACCAGACAAACCTATCGTCATAATAATCAAGCAGGTCCCTCTCAATACAGGCAACCACAGAAGAATTTTAGTTCAGAAGAACTTTACAATACTCAAGTTGAGGAATCAATACCTCAACCGCAGTATGAACAAAATATCGAAAATAATCAATCGAAGCCATATGACGAGGAAAACGAATATTTTTATGATGAAAATTTTTGCGTAGATCAAACAACAAGCAACCCGAGGTAAATCAACCAATAATATCATTCAATAATACGGATTCTAGTGAATTACCGTATATAACCTTCCCAGAACATAATCTCAAAATATTAATAGACACAGGATCTACAAAATCCTTCATAGATCCTGACATCGCATTCAAATATTTTCCAAATTCAATTGAAAACGACCCATTTATAGTCTCTACAGTGTTCCAAAGATCTGCACATAAGTATAGTGCACATTTACCTACTTCTAGGATTTTCAATATGCCAAAACCAGTAAAATTGAAATTCTATTTATTCAAGTTTCACGATTCATTTCATGGTTTAATAGGTCTAGATAATTTGAAGCTACTGCAAGCTAACTTGAATTTTGATAAATCGATACTGATCACACCTTTTGCTAAAATAAATTTATCCTATCATAGGACTAGAACAGAGTTGAATCTAATGAAGATTTCTCCACGGACTGAACAGATTATAAAAGTAAAAACTTCTATCGAAAACGGAGAAATCATAATACCCCATCAGAAAATTCATAACTGTGAAATACCAGAATGTCTTACTGTTGCAAGAAATGGCGAAGCCATAACTTCAATCTTAAATAATACAACAAAGTCGATTACTTTAGATTTTTCTGCTCCACTTGATGTTGAAGAGTTTAATAGACATGATATCCAAGAATTCAATTTCAAT
This sequence comes from Gastrophysa polygoni, assembly GCA_963576655.1. NCBI lineage: Eukaryota > Metazoa > Arthropoda > Insecta > Coleoptera > Chrysomelidae > Gastrophysa > Gastrophysa polygoni. The sequence continues at coordinate 3,338,034 of OY755092.1, forward strand.
AATTTTGATGATACTCCTAAACAAAAATTAGACATTTCCAAATTGAGAATCGATCATCTAAATATTGAAGAAAAATCAAATATCCTGAATCTGTGCAAGGAATATTCAGATATCTTTTATAACGAAAATACACCTTTGAGTTTCACTAGTCAAGTTAAACATAAGATCAAAACAAACGACGAAATTCCTATTTACACAAAAACATATCGCTACCCTTTCATTCATAAAGAGGAAGTTAAAAAACAAATAGATAGTATGCTGAAACAGAAAATCATTAGGCCTAGTAACTCTCCTTGGTCATCACCAATTTGGGTGGTCCCAAAGAAGTTGGACGCCTCCGGTAGACAAAAATGGCGCGTAGTCGTTGACTACCGTAAACTGAACGAAAAGACGGTAGACGATAAGTATCCTTTACCTAATATAACTGATCTTTTGGACAAATTAGGAAAGTGTCAATATTTTTCAACCCTTGATTTGGCGAGTGGCTTCCACCAAATCGAGATGGACGAAAACGACATTGCAAAAACTGCTTTCAATTCAGAATACGGGCTATTTGAATACCTTAGGATGCCTTTTGGTCTAAAGAATGCCCCTGCCACGTTTCAGCGTGTCATGGATAACATTCTGCGTGGTATCCAGAATGAAAAATGTCTTGTCTACCTCGACGACATAATTATTTTTTCAACATCATTGCAAGAACACATGGAACGTCTTAGAAATGTATTCCAAAGGCTACGAGACTCTAATTTCAAAGTACAGTTGGACAAATCAGAGTTTTTAAGGAAAGAAGTCGCGTACCTTGGCCATATTGTTACCCCTGATGGCGTCAAGCCAAACCCAGACAAAATTATTGCAATAAAGAATTTTCCACTTCCTAAAACCACGAAACAAATTAAAGGATTCTTAGGTCTTCTAGGCTATTACCGAAGATTTATCAATAATTTCGCCAAGCTTACGAAACCACTAACCAAGTGTTTGAAAAAGGGTGCTCAAATCATTCACGATGCAGAATTCATCGAATGTTTTGAAACTTGCAAAAACTTACTAATGAATGAACCAATCTTACAATATCCGGATTTTTCCAAAAAATTTAGTTTGACTACCGACGCAAGCAATGTTGCGGTAGGTGCAGTCCTCTCTCAAGATCACTCCGGATTCGATAAACCAGTAGCGTACGCTTCACGTACTTTGAATGACTCCGAAAGAAATTACAGTACGATAGAAAAAGAATTGCTAGCTATCGTATGGGCGACCAAATACTTCAGGCCGTACCTGTACGGAAGACATTTCAATATCGTCACTGATCACAAACCACTTCAGTGGTTATTTTCTTTAAAAGACCCTAATTCGAAATTACTAAGATGGCGTATTAAATTAGACGAATTTGACTATAGTATAACTTATAAACGAGGCAAATTGAATTCCAACGCTGACACTTTGTCGAGAATCGAAATCCATACTAAAGAGACCGAAGACGTTGATCAATTGATCGAAAATCTAATGAAAACACAAGCGAATAACCTTCCAGACCCAGATTTGAACGAAATTTTCGGCGAAACATCACATAATAATATTCCGAATCAATCTTCCGAATTAGACAATATATCAATGCAAGTTCAACCAGACGAAAATAAAAATTACGATGATATTGATCAAAATAATGACGATGATATTACCATTCATACAAATTTCGAACAGAACCCAATAGTCGATATTCCCATTTCGGAATCTCCTGTCAATCACGGTCAAAACCAAATTATATTTCAATCTGTATTACATTCACCAGCTAAGATAAAACACATCATTCTATTCGAGAAAAAACAAAGATTTTACGTTCAAATTTCAGAAAATCAATTCGAACATGATGTCGTGAATTTCATGAAGAATTACGTTGTTCCAAAAGTTTCTTACCATTTATATTTTAGCGAACCAAACATGTATGAAAAATTTGCGGAAGTAGTTAGAAGAAATTTCGTGTGGCCCTCATTTATTTTAAAGCGTTGTCTAAGGAAACTAATAGATGTTACCAATAAAGACGATATCGCGGAAATAATAAAGAACTACCACGAAAGTAAAACCAATCATCGCGGCATTGACGAAACGGAAAATAGAATCAAAATTAAATACTATTGGCCAGATCTTAAGAAATCGATTCAAACATTCATAAATGATTGCGAGATTTGCCAACAGAGCAAATACGAGAGAAAACCAGTGAAAATGCAAATGAACATAACCCCAACGGCTTGCGAACCATTTGAAATTATCCACTTAGATACGTTTACCCTAGAACAAACTAAATTCTTAACAATCATCGACACCTTTTCTAAATATGCACAAGCATATAAACTGCAAACTTTAAGTTCAACCGAAGTCACCAACAATCTAATAACTTTCTTTTCACACCACGGTGTTCCGAAGCAAATCACAGTCGACAACGGAACTGAATTCAAAAACAGCGTCATAACCGAACTTTTGGCCCTCCACAAAATAAAACTTCATTTCTGCTCACCAAATCATCCTCAATCTAATGGTGTTATAGAAAGATTACATTCTACATTAATAGAGCATATAAGATTGTTAAATACTCAAGGATTTCAGAGAACTCCGATCAATTTGAAAATGACATATGCGATATTAGCCTATAATCATTCAATACATTCAGCTACAAAATTCAAGCCAATAGATGTTGTGAACGGACATATAAGTAACGAAAATCCTTTTGATATAAACATCGATAGAATTTTAGTCAATGATTACGTAAATAATCACAAAGAAAAGACCAAAATACTGTATTCAAAAATCAATCAGACCCTCAGAGATAATAAGGAAAAAGTTATATCAAAATTGAACGAAACCCGTGATAGTCCCAAATTATTCAAGCAAACCGATAAAACCTATTTGAAAAAATTCATTCGACAGAAAGACGCTAATAAATTCAATAAGCCCACTGAAATAGAAAAAGTAAACGAAAAACGCAAAACAGTCACAACAACCTCTCAAGCTAAAGTCCATATGGATAATCTAAAACGTCCTCTAAGGAATACTTATAGTTTCGATTAGTTAGAATTAATAATATTTCAGATTTCCCCTCGTGATGGGATACCAGGAAACAATCCAAATGAAAAGCTTGGAATCCAACCCTGGTCTCTTACCAGTTAAGTTAGGAACAGCCAAAGTGCAAGAGTACATACATACATTCATACATTTTTTCGACTTGAACCCCATAGTTGACGAAATCGATAGACTTGATAAACAATATGGAAGATTGCTGGAGACTCTCAGTGTAAATAAAAATTACTCAGACGATGCTTCAGAAAATCTACGGATTTTAACTCTCACAAAAGAGAGAACAGAAATTAAGATACAAGAAATCATTCCACAGCCGAAACGTACCAAAAGAGGTTTGATTAATGGCCTCGGATCATTTTTCAAAGCAGTATCCGGAAATTTAGATGCCAGTGACGGCGAACGTTATGATCAGCTAATAAAAGATATTCAAGAAAACCAAAACAGATTGGCAAGTAACATAGTCAAACAGAATTCAATTTCCACCGATATTATAAACAAATTCAACGACACAATTCGAAAAATCACCCACAATGAGAAAGAACTAGAATTCAAAATATATCAAATGGCCTTATACATAGGACTCAGTCAAAACCTCAGTCATTCACTCATGCTGAAAGATCTAATGAACCATATGGTGAACGTTTACGAAGTAATCAATTCTCTTCTCCAAGATATAGAAAATTCAATGACCTTTTCAAAATTGAACACCATGCATCCAAGTATAATACGAATCCCTGATTTATACAATGAGCTTTTGAAACTCAAAAACTCAATCAGTACAGCACAACTACCGTTCGAAATAACACTAGAAAATATTTTATTGATTGAAAAAATTATAGACATTGATTGTTATATCAAAAATAATAAAATCACTTATCTATTACATTTACCTATCACCTTTAGAGAAACATTCAACTATTATCAATTATATTCGATACCTATACCTAGTCTGAGTGAGTTCAAGACTATTTTACCAAACGATAGATTTCTCTTGAAGAGTGATTTGTACTTCGCTTTTTCGGATGACCTTTGCACCAAAATCGTCCCCAACTACTTCGTATGCAAGAAGGTAGACTTAACAGAAACCGAATCCAATGGCCCATGCGAAATCCAACTCCTAGATAGGAGAGATCCTTCAAGCTGTCGACAAGTTCCTGTCAGGATTTCAAAGCCCATCATCAGACAACTAGAATCGAAACAATGGATAGCAGTATTTCCACAAGAACAGACGGTTAGCCTCAAATGCCGAAAACAAGAAGAAATCATTCGGTTACGTGGTTCATACCTGATGGAAATTCCCATCGGATGCCAAGTTATAACCGATACCGAGCTGATTGCCAATGAAGAGGAATCAATGAACTATCGTCAATTGATCCTTTTTCCGCAACTGAATCAGAGTCTAACAAAACAGCAAAATTGGACCATTCACTTAGAAGATACCGATTTAGACGATCTCCATCTCATAACGAAGAAAATCATCGAAAACCAGCCGAACTTGCAGCACACCAGTATATCCCATTTTCCTTCTATGTGGACCATCATCCTATATATTTTGGCAGCATCTGGTGTAGTATACTTAACCATTAGAAATCTGGAGATCATCGGACGAACGAAGAATACGAGTAACCCAGCCCAGGACATAAATTTGGTAGAGGTTCAACTTCCTCGCTCCACTGCATAAGTTGAATCTTCAGGGGGAGGAATTATATCAACGGTTCCCATAAGCTTCCCAAGAACTGGAATCCTGCATCGGCATTCTCATGGACCGATCAGATTTCGCTGACGCTTTGAGAATATTCTTGTTTCATTTTGTTAATTCCCAAGTTAGTCAGAATCATAACTTCACACAACGAACATCTCATATAATTGTACTCTTGTCGAAATAAATTGTTTTTAAAAAGAGACTTTGTCAGTTCAAAAATAAAATTCGTGACAAATCTAGATCAAAAACATATATAGTTTTGAAGCATATGTCAACAGCTCTGAGAAAGCTATGAAACTTGAACTTCATGTCGTTAAAGTAAACATATAGCATGTCTTCACCAATGCAAATGATGAATGGCTGTATAGATTCTTCCTTCTGTATCAGGAATGAAATGTGTTCTTCTAGTTATTAATGACTTTTCCCAAGTAATAAAAATGATTCCTGCGAATCTTTCATTGTGAACTTCACCACGTTTTTTTCAAATAACCATGAAGACAATATAAAACTGGAGCATCACTACCATCTGTGGAAATATTCGAATATTTTATTGGTATTAACACGTTCAATGCCCGTGCCGACAGATTGTCGGCGTGCGCATTCCAATAGCAGTGCCCGCGCCGCATAGGTGACGTCATTGATATACTCTATTAAAACGATGAATTATTCAGGGAGCACTCCAGTTGAGTTGTTTATGTGTTAGGGGCACGTCGGAACGACTTCAAGAAGATATTTTTTCAACTTGGCCACGTGTTAAGTTTTCTTTTATAATTTGTTACCCATTTGCTGAGTCTATGTATGTCGCTCAAACGTAGGTTCATTAGATGTGTTTTATATTTGTTTATGTTTTTTAGAATTGAGTTATGTTATCCAGAATGTTCTCTATTATTTTCGTTCTCATTAAATAAATTAAGCGATATATTTTAATAAGTCGACAGGGCTGCGTCACTGGGCACTGAGCACTGAAATTTGTTGTTGAGTGCCCGTGCCGCAGCATATGCGGCTCTTTGTTTTTTTGCAAAAAAAATGCAATAAACATGGAAAAAAAAATACCACTATGATATATTTCTATCAAATGACACTATCAAATTAAAATTTAGAGGTGGGTACTGGTGAGTCATTAACCTTATATCGTGGGCAGTCAACGTGTTAAATGTGATGTGGATATTACTTACTTTCGGTGTACTTGTCTTCCTTCATGACACATTCGATTAGTCCTCTAGTACATTTTTCCTTCACATGGTTATCGTTGGATAGGAACGACATTATGTTTTTGCAATATGTGCTCCAGCTGTTGAAAAAAAAACTAATGACAAACCTTTGAGTAATTCTCATCGTTCAAGAATATATACCTTCTTCAATTTGATTTTCATTAATCTATACTGTTTCCTCTTGACCAATCCTCAGTGGTTTGATGAAATGGAATATATATGGATGAAAATGGATAGCTCGAATTGGAAAATAATCGATGGCACTAAACGGACCTACCATTGGTTAATGGCCGCCATAGTGGGTAATTCTTCACAGCCGGTCAAAGGGCCCTTTCTGACGACTTGACGTGTTGGTATGATGATTAGTACCTCCAAACTCTTCCAAAACACAGCGTAATCCAGATTCAGCACTTTCCGAACAAGCAAGCGGGTAATCGTCACAATCGTATTTTGTTCGCGCCGGTAACTTCTAATTGCGGTAGTACCTAGCAAGAGTACCCGTATTCTGCCGTTTTCGGCAATTGGTTCGTCTCGGATCGTCTTTCGATTTTCGAATTTGCTAAGGCGTGCGCCGTTTAGTGTCTTTTAGCGCGAATTCTACTTTCAAAGACTCATTGAAGCAATAACTAATATTGAGGTATAAGTTAAGTACCAACTTGAGCTTGTTGTCGTAACATTACTGCCCACCAAAATGCAACGTTGCATTTTCCAAAATTAAATAAACTAAACGAAAAAAAAAAACAAAAATATTTATAATTTTGCGAAATCAATTATCTAACATAGCTTCAAGTTCTCAAGCTCCCGACGAATAATTAGAACGATACAAAAACACATGATATTCAGTGACGAGAAAGTAGCGGTTATGCAGAGGGAAGAGGGCAAAGTTTAACAAGCGGGCGCTTGAAAACATTCGAAGCCGTTTTCACAGTTGCCACGCGAGCTATTCCGTCATCCCCAGTAAACAATGAAATAATGCGACCCAGAGACCATCGACTGGGAGGAAGATTTTCATCTTTGAGCACGACTAGTTGACCGATTTCGGGTGCATGTCCTGACTCCAACCATTTTCCACGTTGTTGAAGGGTGTGCAGGTATTCGCGATGCCACCGCTCCCAGAAATCTTGCTGAACATGCTGTAATATTTGCCAGCGGGACAGCCGATTGATTGGTAAGGAGGAATAATCGGGGACGTTCAAAGACGAAATCGGCTCTAGGGTCAGAAAATGTCCTGGAGTTAACGTGTTGATATCCTCCAAGTCAGCAGTGAGGGAAGTGAGTGGTAAAGAATTGAGCAGAGCTTCTATGAAGAGGTTTCAATGAATAGACTCTTCAGATTCAGGTTTATTAATAAGCAGTTCCAGTCTGAAATAATACATAATCTTGCTGACACATGTCTCGTAAATTCAGCATAACTGTCAAATATTATCTAACTCTACACGCAAATACAATTTCGAAGATTTGTCTGTTGGTAATAGCTTAACTGAAAACAACTTACCTGAAATACCAGGGTTTATAGTTAAATCATTTGTAAAAATGATTTCACAATAACTATTCCAAAAAAAGCTATTCCAAACAACAACAATAATTAAGTATATGATTTGATATATGATTTGAAAATCATTCAGTTCTACTACATCTATGAGCGTAAGAACGGTATAGAATTCTTCAAAAGTAAGAATTTGATCTCCAATCACTTTCAGTGAATGGCTTTTGACCGACTTTACTCCTGCTTCACAGAGCCCATTGAAGTGAGGCCCTCCAGGAGGAGAGAATTTGAAATCGATGTTCCTTTGCAGCAAATTACGAAGTTGGGAAAACGGAGTGCCTTTTAAAAAACAATGTTTTTTCTTCAAGCGACAAAAGAGAACTAACTTTATTTCATATCTTTCTGTAACATGTAACGAAAAATTGAATTTGTCGTTACATTTCTACTAATCACATCTCTGTATTCTGGGCCTCTAGTCCGATAGTGCGTTTCATGTAGTGCAGTACCCACAAATAGATTGCTAACGTTTGCCAGGCGAATGACTCCCACTGCTTGAAATATCCGCCAGTTCCATGAGTTTGATTTATGTTCCGTGGTCAATCTATCATCTTGGTTTCGTGTTCTGTGTCAAAACATAATTTATTTGTTGGGTTGGTAAACGGAGGATTGTCCATCTCACTTCATCAGATAGAGTATGATATTTGGAAAAAAGTAAACATCAGATTTATGGAAAAAAAAAAAAACTTTTTTTTGGAATCGATATGATGGAGAATTGAAGATTTTGGCTCTCTTGATTTGGCTCTCGACTGGAAGAGTTGACTTGAAGGTTTTGTGACTTGAGACAGGTAAAACCATTCCCTTTTGCACTTTCTTAATTTTCAATCATTGTCTGAATACTAGCTGTTAATTGTTTGCAGTTTCTCGTATAGTAGCAAATTTGGTAGTTATTTTTTTCTGTTCCTGCTATTTTTGGAGAAATTGAATATTTTCCAGATCAGGCATGGTCACACATGTCTGACTTATGATTTGAGTAAAGATCAGTGAGTTCACAGAATGTTCCTTGCACATAACTTTTTGAATTAAATATCATTCCTGCCTGGCTTTCACTCAACGTTAAATTTATTAGTTGCACGTGCTTTTCATTTATATGATGAATGAGGTTTCTGGGACTGAATAAAAACCATTTTTTTCTGATATCATTGCAATTTTTTTAGACAGCTACTGTGCCATAGATTTGTTCTGTCGTTGTGATCATTTTTCAGTGCTATCCACGTGCTATCTGAAGTGTTATCAGACAGAAGGGATTATAATCCAAGGAGAGATTCTGGAAAATTTGAACCCAAGGAGTGTGTAACCAGGAAAGGACCTATTGAAGTACTACGCTTAGTGTAAGGTGAGTGGATTTTCAATTTAATAGGTAATCATTAGTAGATCAAACAATTTCACGGATCATATCCATAAGTGAGACTCCACTCTCCTACACGACAGACGTAGTTGTCCGTCCTGTTGGCATAACTTGCACTTTTTCACTGATTTCATATACTAGGGTTCATATAGTCTTCTTGGTGAAGTATTCACAGAGTTTATATAATTGGGGCATTCACATACATTTATTATAGTTCTTCTCTTGTACTGGTGAATTATTTAAAGTTGGTATGATATCTTTGATAAAGTTGTATTCACATTCTTCAGTATAGCATATTTCATAGAGTTTTTTTGGTGAATTATTCACATTTTTTTGATATTGTCAGGAAACTGTCCTTGGCAGGCCTGAGTCGGTGTTTTGGTAGTGAGCATCAGCCTCTAGAGTTTCAAGTTCAGTTACTGCCTATTTGTAGGTTATGATACCGGCTAATCGCCACATTTGAAGGGCTTGAAATTCGTTCTGGTGGTGTTTTTTTGCTAGAACCCTGATTCACGACTGTACTTGGTGGTTCCTCTGTGTTATTACATTTCGAGACACTGCAAGATAAAGTTAACAGCTATGTAATGGTCACCTGTCTCAAGGTGCAAACCCTTTAACCGACTTTCTTGAGCTATCCTTGAGAAATATTTCTTTATCTCTTCAATATAATTTTTTATATGAAATAACTCCTATTATTTCAGTGATCCTAATTTTAATCCAAGAATACCAGGAATTGTCTTGAGATCAGTTATTTTCTTGTGGAATTTTTTTATGTGAATTTTCTCACTAGTTATCAATTTTCTTGATATAATTTCCTCATGTTATTTTCCTCACTTTTGAAGAAGTACTTCCAATTGATTTAAGACAATTTTTGCTATTCCATGGAAAGTTTCCTGTGAACATTATTTGTTTAAGTAACAGATATACTTAATTAGTACCATTTCAGTCCATGGTCATAAGTGGTATCCTGATCAGTAATTTTTTATCATCAGTAATTTTTACTATTATCAGCCATTTTCTTTCAATTGAAAAAGAAATATATTGAGAGTACAATTTTTCCTACCACAGCAATTTCAATCACTTAATAAATTTCAATAAGTCAAACTATTTTTTATTCTCAGTTAAAATTTGTAAAAATCGTAGGATATAATTCATAGAATCGATTCTATAAATTTATTTTCTTGTAGATTATATATTTCCTTATATAAATTATCATTTCATATTATATAAAGTTCATATAAATTTCTAATTATTGGATCCATAGTTAGTTGTATCACTTTGGATTATTTCTTCCATTCCTGCATCCTTCCTCTGAATCTTGCTCATACTGCTTCACGTTTATTTCATGACACACCTTGTGAGACACAACCACAATTGAAGAAGACCAACGACCTGTGTGCAGCTCAATCACCAGCTCACGGTTTTGGGGAAGAGAAACCTGATGTAAACATTCTAAAGGTAGCCTGAAAAGCCAGTCCTAGAGCCTTACCAACGGTTCCAGTTAGATCATCAACCTAGCAGTTATATTTGCTGGTATATCTTTGGAGGAAGCCTGTTCTACCAGTCTTGAGACAGGAGTGAATCCGTGTGGAAGCTACCAGGTATTCTCTGACCACTATCCAGAGTAATTTCAAGGTGTCAAACTGAACAGCAGTATATCTTTTCAATCCTATTCAGCCTTCCTATTTTCTTATTAGCTTTTTGTAAAATTTTTGAATTGTTTAAAATTTCTTGATTAATTACTAAATTGTTGAACTAACTCTTCTAACTCCGGTTGAAAAATTGTAGTCGAAATTACCGATTGTAGCTGAACTAACATACTGATTAAATTGTTACTCTTGTTGTTGAAAAGTTGTATATTATTGCTTCCCCACATTTGCAACATATAAATTTGAAATAGTTTTTAAAGTGTCACAACCTTAAGGATTATTTCTGGCGCCCCCCCCTAGTGAAAGTAAGACTGACAATCATTGTACATCAAGACCTCTCCTAAACAACTTAATTACAAATTTGCTAGTTGTTATATAAGGATTCTTCCCTTACCCATCCCTAATTATTTCTCATGCTCAAGTGATTTGTTATAAACAATCATTTCATGATGGGAACAACTTAATACAGTAGATAGATTCATGGAAATGAAATATGAAACCGCTGACTCTGCTGAGATCGCCGGACTGATGTACTTCGTTATTTATTTCATCGATCAGCTCCTTCTGTTTGTTGATATTGTTCTGAATCTCTATCAATTTATGAGTGTTTATTGATGTGAGGTCCAGTGAAACGGGCTCGTACTCGGTTATTTCTGATTTATTCTTCTTGAAGTCCAATTCGGGTAGTTGAATTTTTTCATATGTTATCTTTGGACTGTCGAATGTTCGGATAACGTGCTTATCGATGGTGATTATACAATTTGGGGTAATTTCTAATATATAGGAACCAAGTAATAGTAGATTTTCTTGTTGATTTCCGCATTCCTTTTTCGCTATTGTTTTTCGTGGGGTGACTATAATCCATTTATCTGCCATGATCCTTGTTATTTGAGTATTGTTGATCAGTATTGGAATCTGATAGCAACTATCTGTATTCTTGGAGAATCTTAGAAGTTCAACTTCACAAGGTGTTACTTGGGGTGTGTGAATTGCGTTGTCTTGGTGACATATATATTGATTCGATATAGTTTCCTTGCAATCTCCTTCAAAATACATGAAGTTGTGCTCATTGGTTATTAGGAAGTTCGATTTGGGGATGATTATGTTGAAGGGGCCATTTTGTGTTGTCGGTAAAGGATATAAATGATAATATTGATAGATTTCTCGATCAACTAATGGAATCTCAATAATGAATATGATCTGATTCTGTTTTGAATAGCTTTTTATGTTCATGACGTCTTCAAATAATAAAATATTTTCTATATTAGCTTCAAATGGTAATTTTGTGACTTTTAATAATTCTGCAACGTATTGGATTTCGTTGAGTAAATCTGAAGGATTTATGACTGAGTTGTGTAGAGTATTTAATTTCGCGAATGAAATTGATACCTCTATCTTATCTAATATATGTAAGATTGTTTGAAACATGGAAGTTATCTCTGAAAGTATCATATGGATTGAGAGGAATTGACTAGCACGTTGATTGATGGTACTCAAATCAATTACGTCCGTTATTTGCTTGATTTTATTTTTCAAGACCATTTGGTTGTGAGAAAGATTGTTTGATATTTCCAAGAAATTATTTACTGATGTGTTGAGAATAGACATTTGATTGTCGAGAATATGCTTCATTTTATTCTGATTATTTGTGAGTAGATTAATTTTCGAGTCGTACATTTCAGCATCCTTTTGATCTAAGTTTCCGGTTATACATTTTATCATTGATCCTAGTCCGTCTATAATGCCTCGTTTTTGTCTGTTGATGTCATTCAGAGGATTTAGTTGTTTGAATTGGTTAATTATTTTACTTTCGAGATTATTGATAACATTGTATGAGTTGAAAAATTCTGGTTCGTACGATTTACTGATATTCATTGAATGTTTTATTCTATCAAATTTTGATTTCAGCATAGCGTATTCGTCGATAATTATGTTCAAATCGAAAATATGTATGAATGACCAATAATTATTTGTTAGTTGGGCGCTGCCTAATCTGAATGGAAGGATACCGGGGTTGTTCTCTATCTTGTGGAAAGATGTTGCAGTTAGGATGTTCCTTGTGTTGGTGACGAAGTAGAAGTACCTGAAAAAGGTTTCTTTAAGTCTCTCAAGTGTACTATAATAATTTTCGAATTTTTATTATTCCTAATTTTTGCTTTGTTGTTGTCTAAGATTTCTATCAGTGTGTATGGGCCAATGAATTTATTTTTATTTTTCGTTCTTGCATTAGATTTCTTATAAACGGTTTGATTAACTTTGAATTGTGTAGGATTATCACTTGACTTGTTACGTTTCTCTAGTATTGCTTGCTTGTCTTTGTCTTGTTTGTCATGAATGTTTTTATACAGGGCGTCCAGTTTGTCTTTGTGTGAATGTATATAGTCTGAATAAAAATTTGTGGGGATTAAATCAAATGGATCTCGGGAAGTGGTATGTCCAAATGTTAGTTCGAAAGGTGTGAATTTGGTAGCTGAATGAAGGGTACTGTTGTAAGCTATGATGGCGTATGGCAATAATTCGATCACAGGTTTGGTGGGATCTTTTTCTCTTAGAATTCTCAGATGTTCAATCAAGGTAGAATGGAATCTCTCTACTGGCGAGTTTGATTCATGATGATTAGGTGTTGTGTGATGAATTTTGATTTTTTGGGTTTTCAGAAGTTCTATTATAGAGGAATTTTTAAATTCACTGCCATTGTCAGATACAATAGTTTCTGGTACTCCTTAAATAGAAAAATATTGAATCAGTTTGTCAACAATTGATTTCGAGGTTTTTGTGCATGGAAATGCTTGTCCGAGTTTGGTGAATTTGTCGATGATCGTTAGGAAAGATTCGGATTCGTAGAAAAACATATCGATGTGTAAAATTTGGAATGGTTTTGAAGGTGTTTCAGTGAGAACAAGGGGTACAATAGGATTTTGTCTGGAATATTTAGCTCGTTGGCAAATCTCGCAATTATTTATATATTCCGTTACGTCGGTATTCATGGATTTCCAATAATAATTTTGTTTGAGTCGTTCGTGCGTTTCTGTGATTCCTCGGTGGTTTGTTTTACTTTCATGTTGGTGTTTTATCAACATTATTTTTTCATCCTTTTCTGAGACGTTATTCACTAGTTTCGTACATTGGAACAGATTCAAGGCTTTGAAATCTTGCATGTATATTTTTGTAAACAATGGTATAAGACTTTGGTTCCTAAAATATATATAATTATTTCTTTCAGGATTGACATGATACATAAGAACAGATTTAATTTGAGATGCGTCGTTAATTGGAATTTTTATTTGTTTGATCGTATGACCGTCGAATTTAGTTTGATCGATTTCTAGGTTGAGATGGGGATTTCTATCTAAAATAATTTGTATAGGTTTGTTATTAATTATTTCGTCTAAAATTTGTATTCCGTCGTTCCGTGTTTCTTCAGAATTTGAATGGACAGTATTGTTCGAATTTTCTGGAGGTCGCATTGGTAATGTCATATTATTTTGATGTCCGTTGGAATTATTTGGATTTTCGGCAATTGGGTTTTCTGCATAATTGCGTAAGAAATCTAGAATATCTTCGTCAGCTTGGCCAGGATTATTTGTTATTGATTGAGTTTCGTTGGTATTTAATTGAATTCTTGAAAGTGCGTCCGCATTGAGATTTTGATTTCCTTTTTTGTAAATAATTGTATAGTCGTATTCTTCAAGTTTCAGTCTCCACCTGATCAGTTTACTATTAGGTTCTTTTAAGTTGAAAAGCCAAACCAATGGTCTGTGGTCTGTATAAATCGAGAATTTTTTTCCGAATAGATATGGACGAAAGTATTTACATGCCCAAACGATGGCTAATAGTTCTTTTTCTATGGTGCTATATTTTTGTTCTGTTTCGTTTAATGTTCGTGATGCATATGCAAGGGGTTTGTCATGAGGGATGTTACCTTGTGAGAGTACGGCTCCTAATGCATAGTTAGATGCATCGGTGGTGAGTATAAATTGTTTAGAAAAGTCTGGATATTGAAGAATAGGAGAGTTTATGAGGAGATTTTTCAGATGTTCGAATGATTCAATAAAAGCAGAGGAATGAACAATCTTCTCGTCTTTCTTTAGGCACTTAGTTAAAGGTTTAGAGATTTTTGCGAAGTCTTTTATGAATCGACGATAGTAACCAGCTAATCCTAAAAATGATTTAATTTCCTTGGGTGTCTTGGGAATAGGAAAATTTTTGACTGCTGAAATTTTGTCTGGGTTAGGTTTCACTCCGTCGGGTGTTATTAGATGTCCGAGGTAAGCTACTTCACGTCTTAAAAATTCACATTTGTCTAATTGTATCTTGAAATTAGATTCTTTCAGTCGAAGAAAAACTTTCTTTAGTCTGTCTAGATGTTCTTCAAGGGATGTGGAGTAGATAATGATGTCGTCTAAGTATACGGAACAAATTTCGTTCTGAAGACCTCTTAAAATATTATTCATAACTCTTTGGAATGTTGATGGCGCGTTTTTCAAACCGAAAGGCATTCTTTTGAATTCGTAATGTCCAGTGTCTGTTGAAAAAGCCGTTTTTTCTACATCTTCTGTTTTCATTTCGATTTGGTGGAAGCCATTTGCCAAATCTAATGTAGTAAAGTATTGACTTCTACCAAGCTTGTCTAATATGTCTGCGATATTCGGAAGTGGAAATTTATCGTCTACAGTTTTTTCATTAAGTTTACGATAATCTATAACTATACGCCACTTGCGTTTGTTTGAAGAGTCCATTTTTTTGGGGACTACCCAGATGGGGCTAGACCAGGGTGAATTTGAATTTTGAATAATGCCGGATTCTAACATTTTATAAATTTGAGAATGTACTTCTTGTTTATGAATGTGAGGATATCTGTACGATTTGGTAAAAATTGGGGAATCATTTGACAACTTGATTTCATGTTTGATTCGATTCGTAAACGTTAAAGGTACTTGTTCACAATAAAAAATGTCTCTGAATTCAAAACATAGTTTTCGAATTGCTTCATATTCTTCTTTATTACAGTGATTCAGTTTAATGTTCTTCAAATTTTGCTTTAATAAATTATCATATTGGCTGTTCGGATCGTGATGGGTTGCATTATTTTCGATGAAATATGTTTCATTCGTATCGATTTTATCGATATCAACTGGTTCAAAGAACGTAAGTTTGATTGGTTTTTCAGTGGGGTTAGTTAATGTTGTTATTGCGAAATTATTTTGTACGTTTACTAAAGCTTCTAGCATTTCAACTTTATCGAATTCAGTATAATTTAATATTCCTATACCTTGCGATTGTTTCACCGGTAGCTTCGCTATGATTTGAGATCTTGGAGGGATTATTGTTATGTGTGGTTCTTGTCTTGAAAAATTCTTATTTCTCACCTGAGGAAAAATATTCTGAACTTCTTTATTTGAATAGCTTATAGGGATTACTGTCTCATTCGTTTCTAGATGGTATGTGTTCAAATTGATGTTAGCGCCTAATTGGGTCAATAAATCAAGTCCGATTAGTCCTTCAAATTTTTGTGAGAAGTCGAAAAGGAAAAATTTATGATATTGGGATGACTTGAAGGTAGGGGGTAATGGGATATTTATAACTTCATCATGGAAAGAACTAGCATGTGCTGTACTGACTTGGAATAATTCATTTGTTATAAAATTTGGGAAATATGTTCGTGCTATATTGGGATTGATAAAACTACGAGTACTACCTGTATCAATGAGAAACTTTGCGTTCATTTCTGGTAATATGACATATGGTAAATCAATGATATAATTTTCATTAATATTCAAGTGAATTATGTCGGGTTCTTGAAATGAGTAGTTCTGGAAAAATTTTGTTCTTGTTCGAGTTCAACATGTTTCTGTTCTTGAATATGATTTGTCGACTCTTGATTTTGGTATTGGTCAAGTGAAAGAGATGATGGATCGAAAGTGTCGAATTCTTGGTACGGTTGATTATTGAATGGCATAGCATCATTACTTGAATAATTAGGTTCATAATAATAATTTGAATCGTTTTCAAGTTGTTCTTTCTCATACGTGATTTCGGGTTGTTCAGCTGTATTTTCATCTACAGGTAATTCTTCAGATAGATAATTGAGATTTGAACTCTTTCGGGTATTTCCAGAGGAAACGTCCATAGGAGTAGGATTTGTGAAATGTCTGAAATTTTGAGATTTCGGAGCAAAAACGTTAGTTCTAGGAGGATTGAACTGGAATCTTTGTTGATAATTTGGAGTCATTCGGAAATTAGTGAACGGTTGTTGTTGGAAATTTGGATTGGGTGTGAAATTTGGATTTGGGTTTTGCTGAAATGTATTTCTCATAGGAAATGAAGGTCTCTGAAGGTTGGGATGTGATCTATACATCATTGACGAGTTTTGATAGTTATAAGGATTCGAATATAATGAAAAATTAGGACTTTGATTATTGTTGAATTGGGGTTGGTTCATGGGTATTTTCTGTGAGTTTTGTGTCGTTTGTGGTGGTTGGAAATTAGGAGTAATTGTCGGTCTACTAGGTACTTGAGAATTGTTCTAGCGAATTACGATTTTTTAATCTCACTACTAACTGAGTGTGATAGGGTAAGCCGTTGATGAATGTTTTCAATGCGAAATCATCGTAATGTGTTATTTTCACTAGTTTGACATCATTTGCTTCGTTTGTTGAATTTAATTTGGAAAATAATAAACTTCTTGCATCCTGCAAGCGCATACCGAAATTTATAGGATGTTCATTTTTATAGGGCCTAAGAGATAATAAGTCTTGTATCAAACAATCTATACCTCTCTGGTCTGAAAATGTACTCACAAGTGTGTCTTTGATCAAAGCCCATGTTTTCAGTTCTAAACGTGAACAAATTAAATCGGCGGCTCTACCTCTTAATTTACTGAATATAGTGTCGATCAGACAAACATTTATGGCTGCGTTTGGCTCTGTTCGATTTTGGAAAGCCAATAAGAAGTTTTCGCAAGCTATTATGAATCTCTGCAATTGTTTTGTATTACCATCAAACACAGGTATGTTGTCGGCTTGGTACCGTAACAAGGCGTAATTTGGTTCAGGCATAATTTGATTTGGGATACTTCCTTCGTTCAAACTATGTGTTTCGTTCAAATCCAACGTAGCTATTTGATTAATTAATTGGTCCAGTTTAAGTCAAGAAATTCTAATGAATGGAAATAATATATGTACAATGACGAGAAATATATCGCTTGATTGGGATAGGGTGGAATAGGAAAAATAAGAGCACACTTACAATGTGATCAGTCTTCCGATTCTCATGGTTTCCTTGAGTTGTTGTCTAGATCTACGGTCCTTAAGCTAGGGGTTCTGGCTTCGGCGATGTCTGTCCTCACCAGTGTTGAGCTTCTTTGTGCTTGAAGTTCTCGAATAATCAGCATCCACACAAGATAGTACGATACTACCTCTAAAAGATGGTACCCGATTTTCGAATCGATTGTCGGAATCTTGAGCTACTCAGTTCACCCAAAATTCGACTGTCCCGAATCCCGAACTTTCGAATTTTCGAATTGGTAATTAAAAGTTGAAACTTAAAAGGATTCTACGATAGTTTCCTTTTTACCAATCCTACCGACTGCGCCAATTACGAAGTTGGGAAAACGGAGTGCCTTTTAAAAAACAATGTTTTTTCTTCAAGCGACAAAAGAGAACTAACTTTATTTCATATCTTTCTGTAACAATCATTTCATGATGGGAACAACTTAATACAGTAGATAGATTCATGGAAATGAAATATGAAACCGCTGACTCTGCTGAGATCGCCGGACTGGTGTACTTCTCGTGGATTGCGGTGACGTAACTAGCAGCATTTTTTAGTAAATTCAATTGTTTGCTAGCACTCACAAAATTGGTAGAATTATTATAGTATATAGTAGAAACAAGGCCTCGTCGAGCAATGAACCTTTGCAACGCGGATAAAAAGGTTTCTGCCGACAAATCACTGGCCAGTTCTAATAAGTGATCGGCTTTTGTAACGAAGCCACGAAAATACAGAGATATGCTTTGGTCGACTTTACACCTCGGTGCCGACTTAAGGTAATGAAGAAGGGTCCACCAAAGTCTACACCGGTTTGCGAAAAAGGCTTCACCTGAGTAACTCTCGACGAGGGTAAATTACCCATAGGGGGTTGAAAACTCCTGGGACGGGTTCGCCAACAGCGTACACATTCCGATAGGACTGAGTTAATAGCTCGTTTGAACGACAAAATCCAGAACTGCTGAGAGATCAAATACTGAGTGGTGCGGAATCCCGCATGAAAATATTTTTCATGGAAGTGCTGAATTATTAAGGTGGTAAGGCGGCTTTGGCAGGGTGATACTATGTGATATTTGACGTCATATTCTACTGAAGCATGCCTAAGGCGTCCTCCCACCCGCAAAAACTCCCTGAGAATAAATTAAAGCATGAAGTTTTCGGAACGGTTTCGAAAGTGGTGGGCTAGTGAGCTCATCATCTTGAAAATGAAGATGTGTGAATTTCACGAAGACAAGCAATGCATCATGTAATTCTAAACGCGATAGAGGACCAAGGCGGCGCTCGGGGGAGCGAGAATTGAAAGCAAAACGTGAAAGATACGCTACGATGCGTTGAATTTCAGCGCAGCTAGACATATCATTGATGAATGAATTTAAAAGAGAATCTTCGTGAGCTACGACAAGAAGGCAAAGTTTTTTGTCTTCCTTCGAGCATGAAATTTCTGACAAGTTGATTGCGAAGGGAGGCTCGGCTGCAGCCTTCGCTCCACTGTCATTCCAATCTACGAATTCTTTTGAGTTCCTGAGTTTGGCTTCATCAAATATGACATCACGACCAAAGATGATTTTCCTTTCATCAGGACACCAAAGGCGATATCCATTTATGCAGTAACCAACCATGACACACTTTTTGGTGCGCGAGTCGAATTTTCCTCTCACTAATTCCTTTGGCATGTGTAGATAGGCGATGCATCCGAAAACCTTGAGTTTACTCAAATTCGGCTCTGTTCCATACCAAAGTGTAACAGGCAAACTATTGTCTAAGGCACTGGTTGGGATTCTATAACATAGTATATAACATATACTGCTGCCAAAACTGCTTCGGACCAGAAACTCTTCTGTAAATCAGAACTCAACAACATGCACCTGGCTTTTTCGACAATGGACCGATTCATTCGTTCGGCGACAACATTTTGCTGCGGGGTATAACGGATGATGAATTCAAATTGTATTCCATTTTTTCTCGAAGTGCTCCTTCATTCCCGTCGAGATATATTCCCTACCGTTATCACATCTGAAGTGACTCAGCCTGCAGTTGAAATGGGAGGTGGTTATTGCTTCATACATTTTGAAATAACGAAAAGTTTCTGACTTGGCTTTCAAAAGATAACCAACAGTGAAATGAGTATAGTCGTCGATACATGTGAGGACGTATTTTTTTCCATCGTAAGATTCTGGGGTGATTGGTCCGAAAACGTCACTGTGTACTAGTTGAAGTGGCCTCACTGCACGTACCCTGTGTTGATTGTGAGGAAGTTTCGTTTGCTTTCCTTCCATGCATGTTTCACAAGTTTTCCAGTAACTGTCTTTGGAATTCATTTTCAAATCACAAATATGACTTTCCAACTGCTGCAGACCACTTTTGCTTATATGACCTAGACGCTCGTGCCAGAGCTGAATGTTATCCTCCGTAACACATGCATTTTCATCATGAGATGTTTCCACAACGAAGTTGAGTTTGTCTGATTTTTCATGTCGTTGAGCAACAGCAAGTTTCCTTACAGAGAGCAAATTCAATTCTAGATCAGGTACTTGCAATACTTCACATAATTTAATAGGAATTGCTTTTCCATCGACCATCGATTTGATGTGAACCTCTCCTTTCTTCTTCGCAGAAAGATGCACTCCTGATTTGGCTACTTTGATAAGGACTGGATAATGTATCGATTGCTGTTACAACCACATCATATTCGGGAGGCATGGTTAGCAGCAAATGGCGAACAATATCTGTTTCCTCCAGCGTGGCTCCGGTCGACTTCAGCTCTCGAACTATCTTGTCGAATCTGAGGTAATGAGATTCCATATCTTCTTTCGATAAGTTCAACTTTATAGTGAGAAGAGCTTTCCTCAGACGCAATTGACTAGCTACTCCTTTTCTTTCGAATGCGTCCAGTAGCTCTTTCCAGACACCGTATGCTGTGTCCTTTCCTTTTGCGTACTCTAGATGACTGTCTGCTATCTTCTGTATGATTAGTGATTTGCACCTCTTATCATTTTGTTTTTCTATGGCGTTCGTATTTTCCTTCCTTGCTTTTTCGGCTGCAGTTTCTCCTGGTGCAAAAATTTCAAACTTCAATGCTTCCTCAATATATTTGAGTAGATTTCTTTCGTCCAACAATTATTTCCGCTCTGAACCGCCAGTTATCTTAGTTAGTTCCATCAAAAAGAGGAATCTTATATTTCTCGTTTTCAATCATGTATTGGTTGCGACAATCAACAATTTTCCAGATTAGATTCATACTGGGCACATAACCTGTTGACGCAGTGGGATATTCCAGAAGTACAACTACTACTGTATTGGTAAAACACGATTCAAAATTCCAGAAAACGTATATTACAATTTATGTTTGTTGATAACAAAATCAGTCACACTTGACAGGCCATACATATATGATATCGAAAGACCATATATACCATATTTAGAGTAAATAAAAACAATAAGTAGACCTATGGAAATTGCTACTATTTCAACATATTGGAATATAATATTGAAAAAATTTCAATGCGCTCGCTATTCATTGATGTTTTTTAGAAAAAAAAAATGTAATTGAAAAATGAGCTTTACCGACTCGATGATTTTTTGGGAAGAAATATATTTTAATTTCTCCTGAACATCATTGTGATACCACTTCTGAATATTTCAGAGCTGTTATATCATCACAAATATGATTTTTTTAACATTTTCAACTCTTGTCATTTTCGATATCCCAAATGTTGCCATTTTTTAATATAGCTTCCTTAAAAATCAAATAAACATCCTTGCAAGCTACAATGCAATTTCTATAAAATATCGGAAATTCGCTGGTAGCGGTAGCATTGCGACAGGACCGAACTGGTTTCTATTCCGAACATAATATACAGAATATATCACGCAACCCGTTGGTTAGAAGTTTTCGTTGTTCCCATTCGAAAGAATGGAAACATTGTGAATTTGGGACGTCGTATAAGTCAACAAATACAACAGATATGAATCATCGCCAGTAACGTAGCACTTCCGGTTGAACCGAAAGTGGACACAAACTTATTTCAATTAGAACACCCCGTATTTTATAAAAAAATTATTTTTATTATTTTGAAGAAAAGTCGTATTATATGCCCCTAATACTAATTCTCGATAATTTTCGAATAATAACGATTTTTGTGAAAAATTTTGAGTTTGCACTAGTATCTTTAAAAATGCTGAGGAATCTTGAAAATTTTCGAAATTGAATCATAAATTCATGATGGTCTTTGAAATGGGATTGAGAATTTCACCAAATCTTATACAGTGTAGTCAAAAATATGTTGTCATTTGGAGGTTTTTGAAACCACCGAAAGCCATTTTTTTCAGTTTGAACACACTGAATATTATCGAATAACTGAACACACGATTGAATTCTGCTCCAACTAATATAAGATTTCCTATATCTAATTCCGAAGGTTTTCGTGTTATAAGAATTTCTTTGAGAAAAAGCGTTATGAGAATTTGAATTGCATGATTGTGATAACAGAGTAGGCCAGGCCAAACATTCGCAAGCGATATCAACATAATATAATGAATATTATAATTCTCGAGGATGAAAATTTCCAAAAGATCCGCGAGCTACCAAAAAATCCAATTGATGTACCCTACCTATATGATCATATCATTTTGATTCTACAGTAAGGAATAGGTATCATATGGAATCACGATTCACTATTCAGTTCATTTAATCTATGGCTCATGCACAGATACGAGCACTGGTATGGAGAATGGAATATTTCGTGTGGAATCAATGAGAGGAATCAATTAATTGTCTAATGCCGGTCCTGTCCTCTACTAGCTCACGACACAAAACAACAGCTTGGTGTTCTGTGCTCACGGCGAGTCACAGATAATACGGCGAGTAGCCTGTGCAGAGATCCTGTGAAAGTGTTGTGCCAATTAATAGGAAGTTTCCCGCATCGCTGGAAATTTCGCTTGCAGGAAATTTGGCGGAGTCAGATATATTCATGGGAAATCACGATCAGTTGTCAAGGTAACTTCTGCGGTGATATTCTAACTGCCGGTCCAACATATCAGTGTTGAAGAATACTCTGTCATGGTAACATGATACTTACGTGTCTGATGATACTGAACCACTCTGAACAAGACCTCCGAGCAGCCTTAGAACAACAGTAAGAATTGTGAGATTCGTATTATAGTCTCTGTTTGACATGTGATCCAAAAAACGATTTCAAAAAATTCAATTCAATAAATTCTTCAACATTGATTTAAACTCTTCAACATTGAAACTAAAACCAAAGTAGTACAGATGTGATGTTGATAGTTGATTTGGGACTATATTTTCAATATGATTACTATTATTTTACAGGTATATAAGAAATGTGGCGTCTTGAAAACTGTTTAAAATAAAGAATTAATAAATAAATCATCATTCTCATGAAATAAACTCAAAACTTAAACGTGTTATTAGTGGTATGGAATTCTTTGAAACAATTTCTTCGTGATGTAAAACACAAAAACACATTACAAGATATACATTTAACAACTGTCCTTTTTGACACCCAACGTTTCGGCAACGCTTCTGTATCTCAGGTTCATATTCTGGTACATGTAGGGCTCCTTCTATTCTTCGTATTTTGGTGGGTACTGGAACTGAAGCAGGTCTACCACGTGTTCGGTTATTTGTTATAGGAATTACTTTATCGGGATTATTAGTTGATTGTTGAACACAAGTTCCTGTTTCAATTAATTTCTCTGCCACATACATTTTATAGTGGCGCATTTGTAGGATGTGTTTCCTGGCGACGTTTTTCTTTATTTTGTTTCCTCTATATGTAATCCAACTATTTGTAACTGCTAAATCAATCATATGAGCAATAAACCGATCTGTCCACTTTTTAGTTCGTGTTCGTGATGGACAAATAGATAACAGTCTACCGGCCATGTCGACGCCTCCCATCGTTTACACATATCGGTTGGTTCTCCTCCGTATATCGTCGATATCATGAACACTGGTTTATTGTCGAACCATTTTGTAATTGCTATTTCATCGTCGTCTCTTACGAGCACTTGAAAACTTCCACGGCCTCTTCGTTTTAAAGCTTGATCACTTTCCAACTCGCTCCTTACAGTTTTTGGAATTCGATTTTTCATGATTGTTCCAACTAGCTTGATGTTGTTTTCAAGTAGCTCCTCAGCTAGCTTGATGGTAGTAAAATATCTATCACAATAAACTACATGGCCGGGGACTAAAGTTTTACATAGGTTTAAAAATGCGAGATAAAAACCAGCATTTTTTTCTTCCGGAAATGTAGGTTTTCCTTGATAGACCACCATATCGCATACTGAGCCGTTCGAATTAGCCAAAACGAATAATTTCAGTCCTTCAGTATTTGGTTTTCTTGGACAAAACTGTTTAATGCCACAAACTCCAGTAAATCATTCAGTCAATCGATATGTGTTGATTTCGTTCAAGCTTGTGGCATTCCTCCAATATCTTGTCGATAATTAGACGCACTTTCCATAACTTATCTAGCACTTGCTCTTGATATATGTCATTATCGAGAACCAACTTTATTACCAAAATTTTTGAAGGGTAAGAGGTGGCTGTGAAATTCCTTCAAAAGGGAATGGTTGTTATCCCTTTAACCCTGCTGGGGAGGCTAAATATACTGAGGTTTGTAATAAAAGTTAGTGTTTAAAGTGCCCCATTCATTCCGAAGGAATGGAACACTGACTAGCTCAGTGGGCGGTGGGGTGAGTAAGGTTGGGGTGAATGAAAGTGGCAGAGTGTTCAATGTATACTAAATTTAATAAAACACAACACAGGTGCTGTTCTGGTGTTGCAGTTATGAATTTGGCCCCTTTTTATACTTCACAAGCAGTTGGGTTTTCCCCCTACTGATAAGAAATATTATCTAACACAGTACTGTTATTTATACCTTGGTGATCACCTCAGTTAACATAGAGCTCTCACCTAATAACAAAAACAAAGACTAGCAGGAGAGCAGGAGAGCAGGATCTTAGTTTAGTGTTACATTCCCACTTATACTACCACCTTCTGAACAGTACAGTCCGGGATGGCTCACAGCAGTAAAATGCTGTAAATCCTATGGCGACTACTGCAGGCAAGCAGTCAGCAGCTAGTTAGTTGGACTCCTTGTTTGACAACCCAGGAATCAATCATACAGGGGATGAAACTTGTCACTCCAACTTGATAGTCTTAGACTCAAGAATCCCTTTGGCTGGTGTGTGGGCTTCACGTGGTGATGAAGATGGCCGGCGAACGAAGACACAATAATCCTCTTTCGAGATTTTCTGAACCCCAGATCTAGAATGAAGGGGAAGAAGTCTCTCTTGATCCCACTAGTAATGGACAATTAAACGAAATACGATAAGCGATACTCAACGAAATAAAAGACTTCAATCCTATCTTACGTTCTACCGTAGCCAGTCACCAAAAAAAAAAAACCAACCAAAATTCAGGTCCTGGTAGTCGAAGTTCCTTCGTCGTCTTTCGGCTCGTAGGAGGGCAAGTTCGGGACCACCGACTTCAAAATCCGGCGGGACCATTTCAGATACAACCGATCTACCATTTTCACTGTGCTCACTAGCTACACATATCAATGGTAACAAAAATCGGAAATTCGACCGAAAAAGGACGCTTGAGACGCCATTTTCCCTCCATTCTGAGAAAACTACTTTTCCAGGAAGAATCCCCACTCTATGGCCATCTCTCTCTCCTAGACCGATATCACTCATCAAGTCATCACCCAAATGACAACGTAGAGCCATAGAACAACAGAAATCAGAAGTCAGGAGCCGAAACAACACAGAACACGGAACATCGGAATTCATATCAGACCATTGAAATTGTTTGATTACACGCGGCCGCAACGCTTATTCCTTCATATTCCTAGAACTAAATACACACAGGGATTTTGACAATGTAACCAATAACAAAGGTGAAATACTGATGCACATTCTTCAAGTGCTTAATTCTATTATTTAAGAATTATAACGCAGCACTGGTGGTTTTACAAGGAAGGGCAAGGGTTGAGTTATACCGTGAACAAAACAGCTTGCTGACTTTCAGAAAGAAAATAGATTCTGTCAGATCGATATGTTACTTTTGTCCACCAAAGTAGTAAGGCGTAGGGCTCCACAATCATGCTCAAAGGTTCAGCTCGAAGGTTAGTACAAAATCATTCGAATTTCATAGATTTAGCAGTGCGTTTTGGTTAGAGTGAAATCAACTCGTAACAACTCCCCCTCAACTCCCAAGAGGTTTACCTCTAAGTGAGTAGGTTACTTTCTAAGTGAGTAGGTTACTTTGCAACACTATTCAATAAAAAAAAATGATAGAGCCAAAACGATGAAGTAAATTTTTATTTTGGGAACGAAGCCCAGGAACATAGAAGATGCACCCCTAAGTGAAACTACCATTCCGCGATAACTCAGCGTTCTGAATGGCAGGTAATGGTGACGTCCCTGCAGGGCGATCCCTACCTCCGCGACCAGGACACACAAACGCCCCCTATGAAAACTCAGCCAGGATAATCTCTTCGCTATGAGATGGTAATCCAGCGCCGTCGAGGATCCATCACCTACTCGCCCCTGAGTTAACACAGCAGCCGCTCCGCGACCCATGCGCAGAAACAGTGACCAGCCTACAGAGGGCCACAGGTGGAACAAAAGCTAGCACAATATCAACGTTACCCAAAAAAAAAAAAAAACAAACCAATTGCCACCTCAATTGCGGTAAAGATAGCCATACCAGCTGAAACGACATTGACAGACCAATCACAACAGGGAAAACCCAAAACGAAGAACAAGAAAACTATATATATGCATCGACCGCGAGCATTGCCCCACTCGATCTCCCAGGCCAAAGTCAAGATGAAGTCCCGGCAAGTCACTCGCTTCCGGACCCGCAGGAAGCGACACGCACTCCGTGCCTAGCACCAGTTGAGAACAACTCCACCAGGTCATGTGGCCCCCTACCGCTCCAGACGAATGCTCTCCAAAGCCTACCACAATAATCAAGACCAGGAAAAACGAGCACATCAACGCCAACAGTAGGATACAACAAAACAAAAATGCCTCTCCAACGCGAGAGAATATTAAAATTGGTCAGCTGCAAGAATCATCGTACACTCCTTAAAAAAAATTGATATCGGTTCCCCAACCGGAACCCACAATAACGACTCCAATAGAAAAGATGTATACCAATAAGTCAGGCAACATGCCCATTCGGTCGGACTTTTACCGCCAGGAGAACTCCCCTACAGTGATATTCTCAAGCCGTCAACTGAACAGCTAGGTCTTCTCTGAGCAGACACAAACACGAGTGGACTCACCTATCGCCGATCTCCTCGGCAAGTCTGGATTTCATTCGAACTGTCATCCTTTTTATCCACCGAAGTGATATTCTACAAGAGAAAAATTAATGAGCAGCAGTAATAATCCCTCAATCAGGAAGGGTTACAACAGACCGGAACGAGAACGAGACGATACGACAACCTTATACCTAAACTGCCTACTAGATGACTTCGAATATGACTCCAAACCAGCCGGAGAACCTGTCGATAGTAAAACACTAGCATTCACCATACCCAAAACTATGACAACACTACACAAAAAAAAATCCGTATCCTTTGATCTATAACGTAGCCTTTACTCGTCAATATCTGAATCAAGGTCGTCTGGTTCTATGTCGGGAGGGCGTGCTTTGAGGTCCTCGACATGCCAAGTACCCCTAGACTTGCCATTCTCGTCGGCCAACTCGTATGTGATTGGTGATAACTTTTTCTTAACAACAAACGGGCCTACATATTTCGGAGCAAATTTCGCTGTGAAGTCCCTAGTCGCATCCGATAAAACATGGTTCTTACGATATACTCTATCACCTACCGAAAACGATTCTGGCCGGCGTCGCAGATTGTACCTGACTTTTGAACGTTCGTGCGCGGATTCAAGGCGCTTACTTATGTCATTGAAAATATTCTTATACTCCGCAGATATCATAGCCTTACTAACCGGTGCTCCTTCAGTAGCATCAATGCTTGGTTTTTGGTAGTCTTCGCCACTAAGAATGTGTTCACGCCCGAAATTTACGAAGAAGGGTGTCAAACCAGTTGTCTCGTGGACAGCTGATCGCACAGCCTACCTTAGGAAGTAAGGTATCCCATTTCCAATGGTTATCTTTAATATAACAGGACAGCATTGTCTTAAGGACTTGATTCACTCTTTCGACAGGGTTGGCTTGTGCGTGATACAGAGGAGTAAACCGAATAGTGACGTTATAACTTCTACATAAATTCTGAAATAAATTCGAACGGAATTGTACCCCCATTGTCGCATAGAAGAAACTGTGGGGATCCAAAAACCAAAAATATTTGCTCTTCGGTAATACGAGTGACAGCTGCTGCTGTTGCAGTTCTCAGAGGGAAAAACAGCAAAAATTTACTAAACGTGTCGGTTATGACATATATGAACTTGTACCCTTGTGAAGAACGTGGAAGTGGGCCAAATAGGTCGACACTGATCATTTGCCTACCCATAACACCAGGTGGAGCCTTCAGAATAGGTTTTCTAGTAAGACATATAGTACATTTTCTGATATAACTCGCAACATCTATCCGCATTTTTGGCCAATAAAATCGACTCTTGAGCCGTTCAAAAGTTTTGAACACCCCGGCATGACAAGCAACGGTACTATCGTGATATTGACTGATAAGGGCTTTACGATCATGCTTTGGAATAACTAACTTCCAAAAATCATAAGTATCTCGCAAATTTGGATACTTACAGTTAACATACTTATACAGTTTGCCCTCTACTAGGCGCCATTGCGGAAATCTCATCGGGTCATTACGTACATCGGAAATCATACGGTTATACCAAGAATCTTGATTTTCATTCCGAGGTGTCTCGAGTAATGCCAGTTCCGGAACGGCTCGCGACAAGACATCAGGGACAATATGGTCCTTTACCTTGCGGTGCAAAATATCAAAATCAAATTGCTGTAACCTAACTGCCCAACGAGCTAAACGACCTGTCGGTTCACGTAAATTGTTTAACCATATCAAGCTATGATGGTCCGTGATTAAGGTGAATTTATACCCTTCCAGATAGGCTCGAAGTTTTTCGATAGTGTACAGCGCCGCGAGGCATTCACGTTCGGTCGTGCTATAGTTTCTCTCCTGTCTAGTTAGTGACCTACTGACATAACATATTACATGCTCTCCGTCTTCAAACTTCTGCGAAAGAACACCTCCAATACCATAGACTGACGCGTCCGTCTGAACCAAAAATGGCAGAGTGAAGTCGGGACATGTAAGTATGGGAGCCGAAACGAGAGCATCTTTGACAGCAACGAAAGATTTCTGACATTCCTCTGTCCAAGACCACTTTTTGTTTTTCGACAACAAAGCTTTCATTGGTGCTACCAAACTCGAGAAATTCGGAATAAACCGACGGTACCACGATGCAATGCCTACGAGACGTCGAATTTCAGTCGTGTTTTTAGGAGGCGGAATGTTGAGTATTGCAGAAACTTTACTAGGGTCCACGTGAAGACCTTGACGTACGACGTACCCGAGATAGTGTAATTCTGGCCTACAGAAAAAGCATTTCTCTTTCGAAACAGTTAGCCCTGCTTTACGGAACCGATTAAAAACTTCACGAATCAATGACAGGTGCGTTTCGAAGTCTTGTGTTACCAAAATAACATCGTCCAGGTAAACGAATACGTTTGGCTCCAAATCAGCCCCTAAAACTTTGTCGATAAGTCGTTGAAATGTGGCCGGTGCATTACATAGCCCGAATGGCATTCTTTTGAAGTGGTACAATCCACGACCCGGGACGGTGAACGCGGTATACTCACGAGATTCAGGAGAGATCGGCACTTGCCAATAAGCCGACTTAATATCGATCGAACTGAGATATTTCGCGTTCCTGAGTTTATCAAGTATCGAAGTAATGAAAGGGAGTGGGTAAGCGTCCTTCTTCGTCACACGGTTTAATTGCCGATAGTCGACACAGAAACGATATTCCCCATTTTTCTTTGGGACCAATAGTACCGGACTAGACCACGCTGACTCTGAAGGTTCGATCACGACACTTTCTAACATTTCCTTTACTGCGTTATCGATGTGAAGCTGCATCGCGGGCGAAACACGATATGCCCTCTGTTTTATCGGATCCGACTCAGTCACGATATTATGATGTACCATAGTTGTGCAACCTAAGGAATCACCCTGTAGCTCGAAATATTCTTTGATGACTTTGTCTAGGACGCTTTGCTGTTCTGATGTTAAGATCTCTTTAGGGACAACTGAACTAACTGAATCAATTTGGGGAAGAGATTGATCGAACTCCCAACACCCACGCTTCAAGTCCGGAATAATACCCATTGAAACCCAAAAGTCAACCCCGAGGATGATCGTATGGGCAAGTTCAGGGATGATCAGCACCTCAAGGGTCCGTACTTTTCCCTCTAAGTTGAAGGGTATGTATGCGACTCCGATTACCCTACAGGATTCATCGTTAGCTACCGTACACGATTCAATATTAAATGTACTAAGTTCGATCCCTAGATTCCGCAACACTGTCCAGCCCCCCAATGACAGTCCTATTATAACCGCTATCCAGCAACGCTTTAAATTTCAGTCCCAGTACGTCAATCTCCAGGTACGGTCGGTTGTCACCCTCGCAATGAGACATGATGAAGGACAGAACCGGTTGTAAGCTGTCGGAGAATGTGGTCGCTGAAGGCGACAAACTAGAGCACACTGTGCGACCAGTCAGTGGCTCCCCCGACCGTTTCCCGAACAACTCACACAGGTCCCGGCTGTCACACCCTGAGCTCCACAACGGAAACAGTGCCTACGAGGTGCTTGAGTGCAAACAGAGCGCAAGTGTCCAGGTTGGCCACAATTCCAGCAACGAGCGGCTCCCGGAGACTCCCGCACCGGAACCGACCTAAGGACGGCAGGAACCGTATCCCCATCGTCGTGATTTGGTTGGTCAGGACAGGTACCGATCATCGATACTCTCGACTGACTCGTACGCTGATACTCGAGGCCAGGTTCTACGGAATGTCTGGGTAACACCACCGGAGCTCTATACTCCTGAGCGCTCAAACTCGCCTCCTCAATTTCGCGACCGACACTAATCAATGAACTTAAAGTTGTAATGCCTTTACCAGCCATAGCCATCTGTAAATGGGGTAACATTTTTCCGCGAATAAAGTTTACGCGAGATTCTTCCCTAGGCTTACTAGACAATTTCGCAAAAATATTCTCCATATACGCGACATAAATGGTTACTGATTCTGTAGCGCCCTGTGTTCTACGTTTGAGGGTATCCCAAATTCGTTCTTCGTAATTCCTTGCCAAAAAGCTAACCCGAACTGACTCCAGAAAATCGTCATAATCCCTCATCTGATGCCTAGCAAATCGAAACCATACAGCGGCATCACCCTCTAATAATTCCGACACCGAATCAAACATTTGCTTCTTCGAAACATTTCTTGAGATTCGCATCTCATCTAGTTTCTCAATAAAATCGGTAACGCTAGAATTTCCATTGAATCTCAACCGCCAGCGACTGACATCTACGAATTTAGGAGCGGCAAAGTTGAACGGATCTACAACATTTGGATAATTCATATTTAACTGACTTGGGCAAAAGTTTGGATTGCAGTACTGATTAAACTGAGGGGGTTGTACCGAAACTGAAGGGTTAAATCCTGGCACGGTATTAGCAAAAGACGGTTGATGTGTCGTAGAATTAAGCGTGGCACACTGAGTGTTGAAAGAATTCGCATTTCGACCAAATCCGAAAGTCTGAGGAAAATTACGTAAATCTGGCAACGTTGGCTGTGATTTATTCATCGATGAATTCGAGTTCTTATACTGACCGAGGCTTATATTTTTAAATTTTTCCGCCAAGTGATCGGAAACGATAGTGACATTCTTTGATTTAGGTTCGAAATTAGGCTTAGTATTGTTGGTTGGGTTTGGTTTTGGAGCGGGTTGTTGAAGGAACTCGATCAAGTCCTCGTTGTCATTCGTTGGTTCTGCGTTGTTTGTTGGGACCGGCTCCGGATCGCCACGTGTAGATGATGAATTCGGTAATAAACAATTTGGTTCATGGCAATCAGTGATACATTGTCCAACTTGACCGGTTGCTCTAAAATTTCAGACTTATTTGCATTGCTTGCCTTAACCTCAACACTAGTGGCATAGGCTTCTTCTAATGCGCGATGTGCCTCCTCAACTATTGATAACAATTTATTTTTCTCGCCCTCAATCTCGTCAGACTCTGAAGTGATTCTTGACAGCCGATTATTTATGTGGGAAAGTCGAGTTCTGATACGTCTATATTCATTTTCTAAATTATCGATGTTGATATCTTGGATATGTCCAATTAACTCCTCTAATTTATAACAACAAACTGTAATCTCGTTATTCGGGTCACATCGCATTGTATCAGGGCTTACATACCCATCGCGTTCACGAATCAAAGCCTGTCTCAACAAAAAACGTTTTTCTTGAACAGTACCGTTTCCCAGACCTGCACCACGAATTAATAATTCGTAGGTCAATTCGTCTCCTAATAATCTGTTGACGTCCATTTTGAATTAATATTCAACTCAAAATCGCAAAGTCAAGTCCAAGAATAACAAGCACCAAGTCTCCCAGAAGAATCACCCTGTATTCAATCCTAGTTGAAATTTACCAAGTCAGCAACCCTCAAATTATTCTAACAGCAAGTGAAAACTATTCGATTTTTTTTTTAATTAATGTAGAGTGAAACAGCAGTTCCCTTCCTTTCCCAGCAGGAAAAAAAAATCGAAATCCAATACTCCAACAAGACTCCCAACAAGTTGAACCGCAATGCAGAATCACCCTATATGATTCCAACTGTAAGTACTGTAAGTATACTGACCTTGTATAATGTCAAATACAATGGATTTTTTTTTCAACTCCTCACACAAAATGTACAAAAAAAATATCTCAATATCACCCTGTATGATATTCAAGAAAATATCATGTATATATTTTCCAATAAATACTAGAAACAGAGTCCAACTTACATCTACTGTTCTGCCGAGCCGCCCTGCAAACTCAATAAGGCAAAACAAAAAAAATTGTCCACAAGGTTTCACCACCCTGTATACTGAAAATATAAACTTGATTTTGCACAAGGGGTTTTTTTTTGCGGAAGTGTATGAGATACTTTCTTAATCAAAATAACAATTTACACCTTTCTAATAAGTGCCAAATCTGATAAGCGAAAAAAAATAAATGAGCTACCCTGTACTGTCTTTCCAGAATTTTCAATTAAAAAAATTATTTGAATATAGAAAACAGTTATACCATTTATGTTCAACGGTGAGAAAATATAGATTTCAAGTCTATAACCAAATTAATCAAAGATAATATTATGCACTACTACCAACATATTGACCACTCCACCTTATCCACCCTGTAACTAACTGAAGTAGGTTAATTTAATTTGGGCGCCATTTATTACCAAAATTTTTGAAGGGTAAGAGGTGGCTGTGAAATTCCTTCAAAAGGGAATGGTTGTTATCCCTTTAACCCTGCTGGGGAGGCTAAATATACTGAGGTTTGTAATAAAAGTTAGTGTTTAAAGTGCCCCATTCATTCCGAAGGAATGGAACACTGACTAGCTCAGTGGGCGGTGGGGTGAGTAAGATTGGGGTGAATGAAAGTGGCAGAGTGTTCAATGTATACTAAATTTAATAAAACACAACACAGGTGCTGTTCTGGTGTTGCAGTTATGAATTTGGCCCCTTTTTATACTTCACAAGCAGTTGGGTTTTCCCCCTACTGATAAGAAATATTATCTAACACAGTACTGTTATTTATACCTTGGTGATCACCTCAGTTAACATAGAGCTCTCACCTAATAACAAAAACAAAGACTATTTATTAAAACTTCTGTAGATTGATTGCACCCTTCCGGTAGACTGATGACATAATTCTAATGGATCTTCCAATATCCAGGTAGTAGTGCCCCAAAATAAACTATAAGACGCTTACCAGAGAGCAGGATCTTAGTTTAATGTGTTACATTCCCACTTATACTACCACCTTCTGAACAGTACAGTCCGGGATGGCTCACAGCAGTAAAATGCTGTAAATCCTATGGCGACTACTGCAGGCAAGCAGTCAGAAGCTAGTTAGTTGGACTCCTTGTTTGACAACCCAGGAATCAATCATACAGGGGATGAAACTTGTCACTCCAACTTGATAGTCTTAGACTCAAGAATCCCTTTGGCTGGTGTGTGGGCTTCACGTGGTGATAAAGATGGCCGACGAACGAAGACACAATAATCCTCTTTCGAGATTTTCTGAACCCCAGATCCAGAATGAAGGGGAAGAAGTCTCTCTTGATCCCACTAGTAGTGGACAATTAAACAAAATACGATAAGCGATACTCAACGAAATAAAAGACTTCAATCCTATCTTACGTTCTACCGTAGCCAGTCACCAAAAAAAAAAAACCAACCAAAATTCAGGTCCTGGTAGTCGAAGTTCCTTCGTCGTCTTTCGGCTCGTAGGAGGGCAAGTTCGGGACCACCGACTTCAAAATCCGGCGAGAACCATTTCAGATACAACCGATCTACCATTTTCACTGTGCTCACTAGCTACACATATCAATGCTAACAAAAATCAGAAATTCGACCGAAAAAGGACGCTTGAGACGCCATTTTCCCTCCATTCTGAGAAAACTACTTTTCCAGGAAGAATCCCCACTATATGGTTATCTCTCTCTCCTAGACCGATATCACTCATCAAGTCATCACCCAAATGACAACGTAGAGCCATAGAACAACAGAAATCAGAAGTCAGGAGCCGAAACAACACAGAACACGGAACATCGGAATTCATATCAGACCATTGAAATTGTTTGATTACACGCGGCCGCAACGCTTATTCGGAACACAACATTCCTTGACCAACCACACTGCTCAGCGACCTGCTGGCTATGTCCCCTGTCAGTAAATTGTCAAAAGAAGAAGAAGCATATCTTGGGTTAATGTTCATTCCTAGAACTAAATACACACAGGGATTTTGACAATGTAACCAATAACAAAGGTGAAATACTGATGCACATTCTTTAAGTGCTTAATTCTATTATTTAAGAATTATAACGCAGCACTGGTGGTTTTACAAGGCAGGGCAAGGGTTGAGTTATACCGTGAACAAAACAGCTTGCTGACTTTCAGAAAGAAAATAGATTCTGTCAGATCGATATGTTACTTTTGTCCACCAAAGTAGTAAGGCGTAGGGCTCCACAATCATGCTCAAAGGTTCAGCTCGAAGGTTAGTACAAAATCATTCGAATTTCATAGATTCAGCAGTGCGTTTTGGTTAGAGTGAAATCAACTCGTAACAACTTCAAAGAATTTCGTAATAGAAAGTAGCGATCTCGAGGCATTGACTGCGCAACTATGGGTACCACCCATTTTTTCTCCCAGTACATTCGTACTATAGGATAGTTTATGCAAGACATAATCAAAGAAATTCCAATGTATGTTTGGCATTCTCTGTTTGTGAATTTTATTGTATTTCCCGTCCTTTCCAGAGTACATTGGTTAGTTTTTTTTACTATCAGGCCGATTAATTTGTCATCTATGTACTGACTAAAATAGTCAAGATCGTCCCTGGCTTCGAAATTACTTTGCAAATACGCTGGTTGAGTCAAATGAGGTTCTGGTTTCGAAAAGGTTTTGTCTGACCAACTGGGACCACTATTTGATTTTCATAAACGAGATGCACCTCTCTGAACTCCACCTCTTGTTCTAACTCGGCCATGACAGAGGAAAATAAGAAACTAACGAAAAGCTTGTGGATACAGCACTGCAAGTGTTGAATAAACAGCTGAAGGTTGAAGTTCCAGACTTTGAAATTGACGATATTTATCGAAGTGGTAAATCTAACGCAGCTAAGAAAAGGCCTATTTTAGTTCAATTCACAAGGAATCTCAAGAAGAAGGAAATCCTCAAGAACTGCTATTTGCTCAAGGGCAAAAACATTACTGTTACACACGATCTTACAAATATAGAGAGAGAAGAAAAAAGGTACTAATCAGACATCACAGAGAAGCTAGGACGAAAGAACTACCAACCAAACTTCACAAAAACAAGCTCGTCATTGAAGGTGTTACCTACACTGCTGAGACAATCAAAAACACCGAATCACACGAAGAATCTCCTGGAACTGGAACTTCATCAATCAAGCAGCCCTGAGCCCTCAGCAGAACTCCATAAAGAAACAGTTGAGAAAGAGAAACATTTCAAAATAGCATCTCTATTTATATTTGTTCCTTTCATTTTATGCCGTTGTATTTGAACTCATTGTATTAAATTTTTTTGTTCCGATATCATTATAAAATTAATTCGAACATTCTCAAATTACAATCAGTACCAAGATCCAACCATTGGTTGGTTGAGTAGTAAATTCACAACTGCGTTGGGTTTTAGGCGGAAATGGACCAATATATCAGAGACGTAAACTACATCCCCTTAAAAACTCTACACTTCGAAACTGTGACTGTATTGAATAATTAATTCAATCAGTTGGACAAAACTTATTTCGATATCTTTCAACAGAATATTTGCAGTATAAGCAAAAACCTAGATGAACTGAAAATCCACTTGAATCAATTGGTTTATGAATATGACTGTTTAGTTCTAACAGAAACTTTCAATATTCCAGATTGTAGTTTATTCACCTTGGATGGTTACAACTTACTATATAACGAAGGTAATGTCAACAAAAATGATGGGGTTATTATGTATATAAGAAACACATTCGGGTCTAATAGTAAAATAACCTATACAGCAGATTGTAAAGTAATAACGACAGAAATCACACTGAGAAATAATTACAAGGTACTGATTACAGGTATCTTTAGATCTCCGGCAACGGATGTTGGATATGAAGAAGAAAATCAAAAAAATTGTAACTGATGATGATATTACACTCAAGGAAGATTCAGACATAGCCGAAGAATTCAATGAGTTTTTCTCAAATGTAGGACCAGATCTAGCAAAAAAAATAACAACACCACCTGATCCACTACCACTACCAACAGGAAACCACCTCTTGAATTCGCTTTATTCATCACCAGTAAATGAAATTGAAATTCTGGATATAATAAAAAACTTAAAGAACAAAAAAGCGCCTGGCATTGATGGTATGAAAACCGAAACTATAAAAACATCATCAATACAGCTCGCTCCACTACTCGTCCATTTAGTTAATAATTCCTTCAAACAAGGTAAATTTCCATCTGCCTTCAAAAATGCAGTGGTTATCCTGATATTCAAAAAAGGGTATGAGAATAAAGTCACAAACTACCGTCCTGTTTCTTTGATCTCGACATTCTCCAAAATACTGAAAAAATCCATTAAATCAAGATTAACAGAGTTTTTCAATAAACATAAAATATTATCTGATCGTCAGTTTGGGTTTCGAGAAAATTTATCGACAAACGAAGCAATCTCAACTTTGATTAAAACTATCTACAAATTAGTTGATGAATCCCAACCAACTTTATGTGTCTTCTTGGATCTCGCCAAGGCGTGTGTGCCATTCACAGCTGTTAGACGCCATGGAAGAGGTCGGAGTAAGAGGAGTTTGGTATTGAGTTTTGGGGCACTTCTGTTGAATCAGTATCTAACTTCGTTATACAGAAACGTGCGATTCGAACAGTATTCAATCTGAGGTATAGAGGTTCATGCAGGAATTATTTCGCAAACTATAAAATGAATATTTTATAAATATCTATAATCACCTACCGGAAGCATTGAAAGGATTCTTTATGAATGAATTCAAGATCAATTTAAGAAAATTACTACACCAACATGTTTTCTATAACCTGGATGAATTTTTCAATACCACTTTCCAGTAGTTACTTACCACAATCATGACTACCTTGCGATATCTGATTCGTTCAATTATTTTATTCATATTTATAATTTACATTGTCAGTTAATTGGCTAACCATTTCCCCAAAGCTCTCTGCGATAAAGATACACTAATAAATGTTAACTATGAAATACTTCTAGATATAAACTGTCTCTATAGGTATACCTGCTACCTTCAGTTGTATTACAATGTATCTTTGGGAAATAAATATCTATCTATCTATCTATCTATCAATGTTATACTTTGGGATTTCAGCTCTATACATTTCTGTTCAATAACATTTTGTTGAATATAATGATCTTCGCTTATATTTAAACTCTGATTCGGTGGAA
This sequence comes from Gastrophysa polygoni, assembly GCA_963576655.1. Taxonomy (NCBI): domain Eukaryota; kingdom Metazoa; phylum Arthropoda; class Insecta; order Coleoptera; family Chrysomelidae; genus Gastrophysa; species Gastrophysa polygoni. The sequence continues at coordinate 3,376,094 of OY755092.1, forward strand.
GGGTATTCTTTTAAGGGGACATATATGATGTTTTTCCATAATTGTCTGTTAATTTCCTATTTCTGAACCAGTTGAAGATTTGTTTCAGGTCATTTTCAGCTGTAGCTTAGAGATTTCCCAAGAATCCGAGGTGTATATTATGGCTGTGTCATCAGCGAAGCTTATGATTTCCCCATCAGTGTTCAAGAAGAGCAGTTCATTTATATAAATTGAAAAAAGTATGGGACCTAAAACGGTACCCTGTAGGACCCCATAGTTGATGTGCCCTTGAGTACTACAGCAGTTTTTTATTTTCACCAGTTGTGTTCTGTCCTTCGAGTAACAAAAAAATTTAATGTTACTCCTCTTACTCCGACAGCTGTGAATGGCTCACAGTGTCAAACGCCTTGGCGAGATCCAAGAAGACACATGAAGTTGGTTGGGATTCATCAACTGATTTGTAGATAGTTTTAATCAAAGTTGAGATTGCTTCGTTTGTCGATAAATTTTCTCGAAACCCAAACTGACGATCAGATAATATTTTATGTTTATTGAAAAACTCTCAGTACCTAATATATAAACAATATATATAAACAATATATGATTCAAAATTCATATAGAGAATATATTCACGTATGTGAATATATACTATAAACAATAAAGACAACCAACATCATATTAGCATGAATCATTGATTATTATAGATATATGCATCATGAAATTCATGATCATAAATAAAATTTCAATATTCTATACAATAATTTGAATGAAATAACATTTGTTAGTACCATCAATATTTTTTTAATTTTTTTTATTTCATTATTGCCATTCTAATTACGAAAAAATTAACAAAAATTACAAAGTATGAAATTTCATGATACAATAGTTTAAAATGCATTCTATTTCGATTGTTGGTTTATAGCAGCATCTGGTTCGGGAGCATAATTTGCCTAGGCATAATTTGCCTAGGCAAAATATGCCTGTATTGCAATTCCACACCTTTACATAAATGCTTTCGAATTCGCATTATGTGTGTAATAAGGGCGAGAGTAGGATAAAAAGAAAAAAAAGAAATTAGTGGAATGAAAGTTCATTGTAAGGGTGAGGAAGGACCGACGGAAGCAATGTGGTTTGGCTATCAGTTTATGCGTCTTAGAAACATCATGGAATCAAATAAATCACCTACATTTTTCTCAGGTCCGGTATCTAACAGATGTTTTCATGGTTCTCTAGTATGAATTTTTTTACTTCCTTTTTGAAAGTCTTGTGGTTTTTCATCTCTCTAAGGTCAGCTGCACTGTTTCTTGGGCAGGGTGAAGAGGCACAGGATATGAATGAGCAGTCAATTTTTCAATGAAATTTTTGTTTGTACAAAAGAGTTTTTATTTATTGACTGAACCGTGATATTTTCATTTCCACATGCTTTGATCCACTTCAAACACTTCAATGGGTTCATTTTCATCATTGGAAATGAATGAAACTTTATTTTTTTTATTTTTGCGTGAATCACCTCTACAATTTTGATACGAACACCTGGTCATTTTTAAATCGAACTTTGGCCAAAGGTACTACGAAATACCATCACAGATTATAATACCATCGAAATTCCTAACCATTGTCTACCATAACCTAACATAGGCAACTTTCTAGACGAAAGAATGACAATTGACATAAAAATGACATGAAAGCAGAAGTACCAACACAATGTTCAACCAATCATAACTGAGTTTTATGAAAACTCACTTTATTCTTGAACGACTTGAGAAGAAGAGCTGAGGGCAGTTCTGCATTAAAATTTCATTACAATGAGCACGTTCAGATAATTTTGCTTTCGAAATATTGCTTCCTGGATGGTAGACTTTTTCACATATTTTATAAGTTGGCAACTTGGAGCGAAGTCCCCCATTGGAAATGACCCCCTCTACCACCCTACTTCTTTTGATCCATGACTTATGGAACACCCTGTATATCTAAACTCGAAAAGTTGACGTTTGGAAAACACATATGTACAAAAAAAAACACTTACCCTTTGTAGTACCATGAGTAGCATTTATGTTCACACGATGTTAGTGAATATTGAAGCCACATTTGATTTTTGCTTGATTCCACAATTCATTTGTTAACCAGTTTTGCCATAATCCGTATTTGAGGCATTTGATAGAACGAGTGTATTTTTTTACGCGAGGCATCATTTCTTTTCAATAATTTTGTTTCCATCAACTTTCGGAAATCACTTTGGCGTATCAAATCGCCAAATAATATGAATTTGAGAATATGACATAATCGACTTTCCGAATATCTCCCAACCCTTGCGTTTTCAAGGATTTCCTCCTGAAATCGTGAAGCAAAAAATTCAAAAACAGGGTAATTAATTAGCCTCAATTAGTTCAATGATCTCGCTGCATTAGATCATCGAAAAATATTGTTTTTCAAAAAATTACTCTGCTGAGTTCGGCTGAAGCTAGCAAAGCCACAGGTTTTTTCAAAAAAATGACCAGCCAAAAATTTCAAAATAGGATGGTCATCAAGTCGATATACAGATCTATCACTTTGGCGTATCAAATCGCCAAATAATATGAATTTGAGAAAATGGCATAATCGACTTTCCGAATATCTCCCAACCCTTGCGTTTCTAAGGATTTCTACCTGAAAAGGGAGAGCAAAAAATTCGAAAACAGGGTAATTAAATAGCCCGAAATTAGTTCAATGATCTCACTGCATGAAATCATCGAAAAATATTGTTTTCCAAAAAAATACTCTGCTGACTTCGGCCGAAGCTAGCAAAGCCACAGTTTTTTGAAAAAAACGACCAGTCAAAAATTTCCAAATAAGATGGTCATCAAGCCAATAACCAGTTCCATCGCTCTGCCATATCAAATCTCAAATAATATGATTTTGAGCCATGCACGTAATAGAATTCGCACATATCTCCCAACTCTTGTGTTTTTTACGTATTTCTTCTTCGAAACTTGGAGCAAAAACATTGAAAATAGGGTAATTAATTAGCTTAAAATTAGTTCAAGAATCTCACTGCCTCAGATCACGAAAAAAATAGTTTTTTGAAAAAGGACTTTGCTGAGTTCGGCCGAACCTAGCAAAGCCACAGATTTTTTCGTGAAAGAGATCTATTCGAATTATGGGAATGTGGTAATAAATAAGCCTGAAATCAGCTCTACAAAATCATTCGATTAGATCTCAAAATTTTTTTAATTTTTCAATATTGACACTGCTGAGTTCGGCCGAAACTAGCAAAGCCACAGATTTTTAGATGATGGAGAGGAGCGGAAAAATCGGTTATAGGGTCAAAAATTAGCCTGAAATGAGCCTAAAATCTTACGAACCCTCTGTAGTTGAAATTCGTGTGTGGCTTTGTATGAAGTTTTGAATATTCCAAGGAAATTCGGTAGAAACCACAACGTCGAAGGATGGAAATATTCTGCAGAAAAAGAAGAGGGACCCTATATTTACAATCAACGACAAGAATTTTCTATTCAAAAATATCACCACATAGTTTAGTATAAAAAGACTGATAATGAAACAATGACTTCCGAAAACCATTGTTGGAAAAAACAGATCACTGAATGGTACAACCCAGGAGCCCTCTGTCCCAGAAAAACTGCAGTACTGAAAAATTGTTGGAAAAATTTGAAGGCAGAAGGTAGAAGAGTTGCAGCTGATGGGAGACCAAGAAGAATCAAGACAGGTGAGGTAATATTCACTTTGACCATAACTGTGATTTCTTCTTTGTTACTTCATTCATACATATTAGGTGATGGTCGAAAGAAAGAGGTGACTGTGGATCCTATTATGTTTCGAATCATAGACCTGATTCGTCCTACAGCAGTAGGGCTGAACAATCCATATGACACGGATAGTGTATTCAACAATGGTAAGACACAATTCTGAAACTTTTTCAGAATGTTGTTTTTTGGAGTTGATGATTTGATTGGGTTTGTTTCAGACATAATCATTGAACACAACTATGGTCCGGAAACAGAAGTCTCTGGAGAAAATCGGGTAAATTTGAGTAAAATTTTCAACTATTTAAAGCATCATTTCTGAGAAAGTTTCAAAATTATAATAGGAATTCTGATTCCTTTGTACAACAAAATTCATAAACTAAAATTCAGGATGACAATAGTTCAAATGGAGATTGGTCACAGTATACACCTGGGCAAATTAGGAAGCCTAGAATGACGATCTTGAGGACATTGCCTCAAAGTCATGTTGAGCTTGGAGAAGTTGAACAATTTTTCTTTAAATTGGCATAGAAAACATTGTTGACAGGTCTTTGCACACATCTTCCACTGCTGAGCTTCATTCTAACATTGAAACATTGGAACATGATCGCACTCCTAACAAAAGGCCTCTAATGAGGCCTATGACTGCAGATGAAATTCCACCAAAAAAACATAGACCTAACAAGGAGAATTCTACTAGACACCGGGCAAGTAGAAGGAGACCTATAATATAATATAAGAGTAGAGGCCCTAACAAAAGTCACATGTCATGCAGAAGAGGAGCATCAGAGCAAAAGAACAGAGAAGCAAGAAAAAATCGTACAAGACTACTCCTATTGGAAATGAGGCTGGCCTAGAGACAATTTAGAAATGGATGGAATGGACGGAATCGTTTAGCCTTCCTTCCAGATATTTATATTGATCAAGACTGATTATGTGTTTTTTGTCTAGTCACAGGTTGACCTTCAATCTTCATGAGATGTTGTTTAGTTCGTTTTTGATATTCATGTTGATCTTGACTGATTGGGTTTTTTGTCTAGTCGCAGGTTGAACTTCAATCTTTATATTTACGTATTTTGTTCATTTTTGCCTCTTTGTCAGTTAATTGTTCATGAATTTTTCATGTTCTGTTTCACATGTCTATACCATGAGCATTTTATTGTACATAACTATGTACAAGAATCAAGATTGTAAGTCACAACGTTCTGTTTTTGACATAGAATTCATTACAATATTCTATTTTGATGCAGTCTTGATTTTTCTATAGAAATATTGTACGAGAAAGAGCAGTTCATTATGGTCAAGTTGGAATATTTGTTGAGTTTCATTATTTAACCCTCCGGACAGGGCACTGGGGTCTGTACGACTTGGCGCGCAGAAAATCGGTTGTTACATTCGCGCGGAATTTTTCCGCGAGTGGGGGTTCTCTGTAGCTTCATCATTCCGCATCCAGTACCCGCGTAGCAAGTGATGTGGTCATAGTTCATTAGTGAGAGGAGCTATTCATCAAAAATTCTGTGAGACTCATCGCCCCGACTCACGTCACTCTTTCGTCACTTTGATCGATCGATGACATTTCTTGGGTAAGCTTACATTTTATGGTTATTTTCAATTAAGTACTTGAATTGTTTCGCATCATCTTATCGACAATATTTCGAGGATTTCAGAACATACGTCTTTGTTTGATATATTCATGCAAATACATTTCATTCATATCTTTTTAGGTATGAATTACGAAGAAGAATGAGATAGGCTACGTCGGCTGTGGGATGGAGTCGAGACAATTGAAGATCCAATTGATGAAGATGAATTGGCAAATGGAGATGATTTCATAGAAGAAATAAATACGGATAGCGAATCGGAGCAAGAGTGTGATGAGATTCCAAGATTGCCGACTTTTATCGGGAGAAATGCAACCTCAAAGTGGAAGAAACATTGTCCGAATAAATCAGTGAGAACTAGGTCTGAAAATATCATTATTCGTTTACCAGGAGTGAAGAACTATGGTGAAAATGCAAAATCAGCAGCAGAATGTTGGTCTCTACAGACGATATATTACAAATCATACATTTTTCAGCTTTTCGTGGGATTTTCTCTCTTCGTTTCTAAAAAATAGAGTATTAGTTATTTTTTTTTGCAGCTTTCGATTACCAAGATCATTTAGCTGCCAAATGGTTTCATATTCTGTTGGTTATGTTGATTGGTTCCATAAAGGTGAGTGCTTTTCTAATGTTTTCTTCATTACTCAGCGTGTTTTCAAATGCTGGTTCTATTCCAAGAAGAATCCTGTGGTAATTATATATCGGGCAAGTGAAGATATGAGCTAGAGAGAGTCTAGTATGGCAATGGTCGCAGCGAGGTCTGGGATCTCCAGTTAAAAGGTAAGAGTGCGTAAGGTGAGTATGTCCAATTCTCAGGCGGCATGCAATAACTTGTTCTCGTCTATTCAAGTTTCTTGGGTATGTCCATTTATCTACATCAGGTTCAACATTAGTCAGTTGTGTGTTTTGGTTTGTCCATCTGTCTTGCCATGATTTATGTATTTCTGATTTGATTTTTATTTTCATGTCCTGAACTGGTATAGGGATTCCTTCATCTACTGGGATGAGGGTTGCTTGTTTTGCTGCTGTATCTGCTTTCTCATTGCCAAGAATACCACAGTGACTAGGTATCCACATGATGGTGCATTGTCTTCCATTTGATGATAAGTGAGTAACAAGTTCTAAGATATTCTGGCAATACATATTTTTTGTGAAACTGTTTTCTAGCGACTGTATTGCACTCAATGAGTCTGAACATATGACACAGCTGTGGTGACCGGAGAAAGAAAAGAACAGGAGAGCTTGCCATATGGCATATAGTTCTGCAGTGAAAATTGTGCAGTTGGGATTCAAGGTCCAGCTGTACTCGTTCTCTCCAATCACAACAGCTGAGCCGACCCCATCACTCGTTTTCGAACCATCGGTGTAGATGGTGAGGTAGTTGTTATAGGAAATTAATTCGTTCCTAAAAAGAATTCTGTATGTTGCAGTAGATGTCTCAGTCTTCTTCCATGCTGATAGTCTGCAGTTCAATGCAGGTAAGGTGAATTGCCACGGAGGAACCGGTGAAACGTGTTCATTCAAAATGGTGTATCTCTCAATTGAATATTTCCTGCAGGATTCATGGTAACGAATTCGAGTTGGTCTAGTTGTCGTCGGTCTATTTGAGTAATCATCATCAGATGAAAAGCTGGTATGGTTGATATGCAATGTATTGGCAAAAACTTTGGTTGCGTAGTTCATAGTTTGGAGGCCCCTCCTCAGATCAAGGGGACAAATGGATGAGTCACACTGTACTGCAACTGCAGGGCTAGTTCTGAAGGCTCCAGTGGCTAATCTCAGGGCTGATAATTGGATTTTATCCAATTGTTTGAGCCTTGAATGTCTACAAGAGTTATAAATTGCAGCTCCATAATCCATTCGGCCTTGAATCATAGATTTGTATAGATTCAGAAGTATTTCTCTATCGGCGCCCTATTTTATATTTGCCATACATCTCATAATATTCAAAGCCCTTTGACATTTCGAAGTCAGTTGGCTAATTTGTTCTGCCCAGTTCAGTTTTCGATCAAAAATAATACCTAGAAATTTGATCCAGTTTCGAGTAGGAATTGGGTGACCTTGGATAAACAGTTCGGGTTCTGCGTGAGCTAATCTCAGTCGGCAGAAATGGATACAATTTGTTTTTTCTTTCGAAAAAAGGAAGCCTCGAGATTTGGATAACTGATCCAGGGTGTTTATTTCAATATTCAAATGTTCGTTTATTGTTTCCATGGATTCATGCCGATAAAGAAGAATCAAATCATCTACGTATTATACTTTTTCGATATCAGTTTGTTGTGTTTCGAGAAGGAAATTTATGGCAATCGCGAAGAGGGGAACACTTAAAACTGAGCCTTGAGGAATTCCATTCTCGGATGTTCTGATCGTAGATTCGATAGAGCCTACTCGGATCTGGAAAGTACGGTCTTGAAGGAAACTTTGTAGAATAATCGCCATGTTGCCTCTCAGGCCCCAAATGTGTAGTTGTTTCATTATAGAGTAGCGCCATGTTCTATCGTATGCTTTTTGTAGGTCAAAACTCACTACAACCAAATGTTCCCTGTTGAAGAAAGAGTCTTGTATTTGATTCTCGAGGTATACCAGAGCATCAGTAGTTGAGTGTCTGCTACGGCAGCCCACCTGGTGCTGGGAAAGCAAGCAGTTCGATTCTATCCACCATGAGAGTCTCAGATTCACTATCTCCTCGAAGACTTTACCAAGGTGACTTGTTAGAGAGATTGGGCGGTAGTTGTTTGATTCGTTGGTTTCAGAATCGGAATGATAATGGCAATTCTCCATTGTTTTGGATAAACTCCTGACTCCCATATATTATTATATAATCTTAATAGTTTCAGTTTCTCATTCTTGGGCAGGTGTATTATCATGCTGTACAAAATATTATCATGGCCTGCTGCGGCTTCTGAGCAGTTCTCGAGTGCAAATTCTAATTCATTGATACTAAGGGGGAGGTTGTAGTGGAGATCGCGTTGAGTATCAAAGTTAAGGATATTGCTTTCTTCATTTGTTTTCATGTTTATGAAATCGTCCTCCTAATTGTTTGAAGAGCTCGTCTGTACAAAATGGTCTGCAAATGATTCACAAATATCCACGGGGTCCGATATCATCCGATTGTCACAATTCAATATTTCTGGACTATCCAAAGTATTTTTGCCGGCGATTATTCTGATTTTTTCCATATTTCACCAAGCCCCACCTCGGGATTGATTGAGGAGATGTATTCTTCCCAAGAAGATTTTTTTGCTTGTATGATAAGCCTCCTAGCAGTAGCTCTGGCCTTTTTGAATGCTATTAAATTCTCCAGAGTAGGATATCGATTGAATTTATTACATGCTCTCTTTCTTTGAGCTATTGCCATTTTTATATCCTCATTCCACCAAGGAACTGGGCGGTGAGACTCGGATGGTTTCGACATTGGGATGCTGGCTTTAGCAGCGTCTAGAATAGAGCTGGTGATGGCGTCAACTGCAATCTCGATGTCATTGGGGAGGTCAGGAATATTTACGAGTTCAGAAAATTTTTCCCAGTTAGCTCTCTTAGGAAGCCATCTTTCCTTCACTTTGAAAGATCTTGTAGGGCCTTCAGCATGAATAAGTATGGGGAAGTGGTCACTGGAATGAAGGTCTTCTGAGATGTCCCATATCAGCCTGGTCGCGAGATGAGGAGAACATAAGCTGAGCTCAATAGCTGAGGTCCCGCCGGATCGAGTTTATTAAAAATTATTTCAATATATTTGTAGTAAGGACAAATTTTGTGATCTGCCCCAAAATGTCACTGCGCTTGAAATTAAACCTTTAGATACCTAAAAGAGAAATTCTTTATCGGTCAGTGACAACTTGTTTTTGAAAAATTTGGAAATACAAATATATTTAATGGGAATAAAACCTCTACTTATCTTGGTGGATCTGCAGTGTTTGTTTCAGATCATTCCAATTGGTTACTAATTGGATATTTACAACTAATCTAGCGTTACCAGTAAGCTTTGATATGAGAGAATTCAATAGATAAGTGTTATGAAAACTATTTGGGTTGGCAATATCATAGAAATTTTGAATGATTTGATCACAAATAGAAATATAACGATTTAATTCATTCGGTTTCCCATTGAATTCTGGGATGCAATTTAAGTATTCGGATTTGAATTGGTTCATTTCGGGTTGATTTGCAGTTTCGTATTCGGACGGACTCGCTACTGAATTTTCAGGAAAATGAATAGTTCTACGTATAATCTGAAAGTCAGGTAAAGGTTCACGCAAATTTAAATTCTCTAGAATGTTCGACAAATCTTCTACGGACATTCGATTGATTGCACTTACAAGAATATTAGAGTTACTTCAAGCATATCCTTCTTAACAGCTATGGACTATTAACAGCTCCTCCAGAAGTTCGATCTCTGCAGAAATGGACTATGTAGGTTCCAATTCTCGTTGCTTCGTTGACGGAGAGCTTCAGATGGGTCTCTTCTAGACGGTCCACTTCAAACACCTCCACTCCACGAACCAACAGTTTTTCGATATCCAGTCAATCGTTGATACGAAATCACCACGTTCGATACGCGATAACCCGGATATCCTACCGACTGCGCCAATAATAATTCTGATAACTTGAAGTCTCTTTTTAAAAACTTTATTTTATGTATATGTGTAAAGATGAAGAAAAAATATAATATGATGTTTAACGTATGAATGTGAGTTATGAACTGAACTGGAACTCGCTTCTCTCGGTGTCGAAGACGATCCTGCTGATTTCATGGAAACAGCGGTTTCATGGAATCTGAACTGTGGGATCTGCGCTGTCAGCATCTTCTTATGGGAACCCATGTAGAGTGCAGACATAATTCACGTAAACTTTCACTAGTTTGTGTGTGAATGTTATCAGAATGATAGCAGGTGAAATATATAGAAAAAATAATCATGAGATTACAATCAGACTTAAAATCAGGAAGTGAAGTATTATACAAGAAATGAAAACAAGATACAAAAACCTATTCATCATTCGACATTTGCGTAAAAGATGACTAGATATATACGTTTGTACACTTTCAATTATACAATATGAATATTCACAGTCATTCGATTGAAAATACATATATTTGCGACATAGATATACAAGAAACACATTTCAATATATCATATCTTTAAATACTGTCTGTAAGTTCTTCGAGGAGGTGGTACATTCATTTTTCAGCTTTTGATGGGATTTTCTCTCCTCGTTTCTAAAAAATAGCGTAGAAGTTATTAAAAATTATTGCAATATATTTGTAGTGAGGACAGATTTAGGATCTGTCCCAAAATGTCACTGCGCTTGAAATTAAACCTTTAGATACCTAAAAGAGAAATTCTCTATTGGTCAGTGACACCTTGTTTTTGGAAAAATTTGGAAATACAAATATATTTAATAATAATAAAACCTCTACTTATCTTGGTGGACGTTTCGGGAACGAATCTGCTCCCGTTCTCAACACAATTGAAATATTTTTCTTCGTAAACTTTTTTCGATGTTTCCGATTTTGACACTGAAAAGTGACAATTTGGCAGACGGAGGAATTCTGGTTACAAGGTGTTTTTATTAATTGATATCGAATTTTCCATTTTCATATTCAAGTTTCAGAAGTGGATGCCAAGTTCTATCTATATCAACTGAACAAGAAGCAATATTATTGTCTCCGTTCAGGAGAATGCAAGCAGACTCTTTGATTTTCCGTTTTTGGTTGTTGTCTTCTTTTCCTATGATCTTAATATTACTCCAATCGGCCATATGTTGTCCATTCTCAGTAAGGATATGCTCAGCTAATTTTGACTTGTCAGTATATCTTCTCTTTATATTGGTATATATTGGTTTCACCGGTATAATATTTTCCACAAACACATGGTATACTGTATATACAATTTTTTGATGACTGTTTTTCATTTCTCTCATTTTCATTCTGTTTTCACTCGAAACTTGTCACCAACACGTTTAATTTTTTCAGATATTCCGGGAATGTATGGGATTACATTTGTTATCAGTGTTGGTTGTCTTTGTGTTTGTTGTATATTCTGTCTGTTCTCAATTTGGTGTATTGTTTTATCAATGAAATGTTTCGGATAAGTGTTGAGTTGTAGAACATCGTTTATATTGTTCATTTCGGTATTGAAACAAATCAATATTGTCAAAACGTAGACATCTGAGCAAAAAGTGGAAGCGTTCACGAGACATCACTAACCAAAATCGTTCTGTTCCGTTTCTCGCCCACAATTCCTTGGTATTCAGGCGAGTACTTTTCAAGGTTCCTGCTGAGTAAAGCAATCCAAGGAGAGCCTTGATCTCGCAAATATCAGTAGGCTTGACTCTTCTTTCTCTTGAATAACTGTCAGCTTTTTTGGAGATATTCGTATTATCAGCTATGATTTGTATTACTGTCTGTGAGTTCTTCGAGGAGGTGGTACATTCATTTTTCAGCTTTTCGTGGGATTTTCTCTCCTCGTTTCTAAAAAATAGAGTAGAAGTTATTAAAAATTATTTCAATATATTTGTAGTGAGGACAGATTTTGTGATCTGCCCCAAATTATCACTGCGCTCGGCTCTTGTGAGCAGAGAGGAGGCACTTTGATGTTACCTCCAATACGAACCCTATTTGATCATTTCGTTGAAAGAGGCATATACTATTGGAGTAAATACTACTACACTACTACAATATTGAATGAACATCAATTGATGTTCATTCAAGCAATACATTCCTAGCAAACCCAATATTTGCGTTAGTTGATTCTGCAACATTTTATGCTTCAAATCTTGAAATTTATGTTGGAAGACAACCTCCTGGGCCATATGAATGTGCTAACAGTCCAAACAGTATAGTTCTCAGGCCAATAGAACCTATTTCAGGAACGAACCGAAATCTCACATGTGATAATTGGTTCACAAGTACCGAATTAGTGAATAAATTATTCAATGAGCATAAAATCATATATGTGGGCACTGTGAGAAAAAACAAAAGGAAGTTACCTCTTGAATTCAAACACACGAGCTCGGCCGTAGTATTCTTCTCAAAAGTTTTGCATTCTTGTAGCTGTCTACTCAGTGTCAACTCAGATGAAGTCGTGATTTGGTGAGTTGCCAAATGGGCTTGAATGTTTGGTAATAAGTTCCTTCTTATCATCTTCACCCGACGCTCCTCGGCAGGTTTGTTTGGTCCGAGTTTATTGAAGAGATTCTCTATAGAAGCCACGAAATTGATTATTTCCTCCCTAGCTCCCTGGGTTCTGTTCCGAATCTCTTCCCAGAGATCGTACTCGTAGTCGTAGGGCAAGAAGTCTTCCCTTAACTTTTGAACTGACTGAATCCAAGAATCAAAACGTTGGGTCTGAAACCACAATAACGCATTCTTGGTGAACAGTTCAGCTGCCGATCTGAAAAGTTGTTCGTGCGACACTCCTCGGGATACACTTATCTCTTCAATTCTCTCGAGAAAGTTGGTAAGGCTTTACTCACCATCATAGGTAATTCGCCAACGTGAGATGTCAAAGTATGATTGATTATAATCATAACGGAAACTGGACGCATGAGGGTCGGATAGCTGCAAGTTACGTATCTTAGTTTCAAAGTCCTGGGTAGAGTTCATAGTAGCTAATCTTTCCCGGGGATCCATTGATCCGGACTTGATGGGATTGATGGGAGTTGCGTGGAATTGCATGGATGAGGTCATCATTCAGGAATCGCACCCTACTTTTGGTTAGGTTCTGAGAGCCGATTAGCTTCACTGTGGGGTCGAATGTATTCGGTGGGCGATTCGTTGCTCAACCAAAGTGGTCTGATGCATTCACTGAATGGTCTGGGTGGCTGTGCCGTTGAATGAGCAGCAAATGGTTGAGAAGTTGGTGGATCCTCGAATCGCGATTCGCGCCTGATGGATATAGGGTTGAATTAAACTTATTCGATTCACATGTGGAGGTAGTTGAGACGATCTACTACAACGCTCTCGTAGGTTAGCTGTAGCATCAGTATGTATGATGGAAGGTATCAACGGAATAGGTTCGTCGATTAGTGACCCCTCCACTACATTCTCTTGATCCAAACGAGAATTTTCCGACCTAACTCTGTCTCTCTGATCTTGGAAATCTATCAAGTTGCCATTTGAAGCACCTAAGGAATCCATTATTTGTAAGCACCTACACATTAACTGCCCTCGCGTTTCCTCTTGAATTTGATCAACTACGGGAACTCTTCTCAACCGTGAGTTAACATGACAGAGCCTTGACGAGATTCTTTTAAAATCATTAATTCTTTTCGAATTATTGTTGAGATTATCTAATTTATGATTGCAAGTATTCAATTCCACCGTAGTATCTAATTCAGACGTGATAAAATTACTAGGAGAAACCCCTTCTCTTTCAAATCGCAAAGCACCTCTCAATGTTGTTCGATTTCCATTCACTGTACGCTGCACTGGTGAACCTCTGATTTTCAATTCATAGGCAATTTCATTGCCAAGGAGTCTATTAATTTCCATTTCCAGTGATATACCTCAAGAAAATTGGGAAGTAGGCAAGAACAAAAAAAATAGTACTGACAAGTATATCAATGATCGTATAATAAAGTACCTATATAAGAAATCACCCTGTATAAGTGTAACTGAAATTTCAAGTTCACGGACACTTTCTTGCAACAAAGTCTATGTGATATCTATGAAACTATGTCAAATTTTGTTTTTACTATGTTGATAGAGAAATAAAGGTCTAGAATACTGAAAATATTGATTTGCTCTAAGAAACCCCCACCAAGTAAAACACACGTTGGGCGCCCATTTGTCAGGTTTCAAGATCGCCCACTCGAGCCAACAGTGGTGACGAGGTGGGTAAATAGGCGAGAACCACATAAACCGAACAAGTTTAATAGTGAACCTACAGTGATACAAAAATGGAAAAGAATAGTGAGAAGAAGATCGGGAAGAAGAGTGAGAAGAAGATCGGAAAGAAGAGTGAGAAGAAGATCGAGAAGAAGAGTGAGAAGAAGATCGAGAAGAAGAGTGAGAAGAAGATCGAGAAGAAGAGTGAGAAGAAGATCGAGAGGAAGAGTGAGAAGAAGGTCGAGAAGGTTAAAAGTGAGAAAAAGAGTAAGAGGCTTATCTGCCGGTACTGACGGAGAGAAGAAGAAAGAAGAAATAGAAAAGTTGACACAAATACCGATAACCTAGAGATGATGACCTCACAGGATTTCAAAATACACAATGTTATATCTTACCGTACAACACTGCCTGATCAAACACCATATGTATAACAAATATCAACTACCTTCGTTAGATGTTCGATAAGGTAAGACCAAAATATAGAGTGAAAATGGTACAAAAGGCAATCAAGGCACTGTCTTCGTAGATCAGGATCACTTCATCGACTGTGACTGTCTGTTGGGATGTCCCAACGCTCTACTATACTAAAGTTACCTCAGATTAGTCCGAAATGGTGACTTGCCAGAGGAACCTCTTCCTAGTGTCCTCTCTGGGGGTTCACTTTTGGCTAGGGAGGAGTGACTTCGTAGAAGTTAGATAGCTTTAGAGAGTAGAGAGGTGTAGAAAGCCAATATCATACAAGATAGCAGGTTTCAGTATCCGACAATCTCATGAGCAGAAAAGCGAGAGAAAGATCCCTCCAAAAAAAGGCCTTTCAGAAAAAATTCTAGGATAGCAGGTAGATTGAGAGTTCTTAGCAAGGGTAAACAAAATCACATACATTTGGTGGAGAGTGGCCTTTTAGAAAGTTCGTCCTTCGACAAACAACATTTCATATGAAAATATATGCAATTCAATATAATATTTCCAACTGAAGTTGAGTATGGAATATCTGTCCTAAGATAAATCCCATTAATCACTTGATTTGAAATACATATACTCTCGATTAAATATGCAAAAATTGCGAAGCTCTTCACGTGTTCTGGTCTGAACCAAAAAAAAAAGAATCGACTTTTTTTTGCTGGAATACAGGTTTGCTGAAGTAGGTAAATTTTGAATGTTTAATGTGTTAAGTCACTGGTCATTCACATGAAATCTGACATGACAGGGTTGACAATGTAAATAAAGGAAAATTCACGAATTTTTTTCGGAAATATTTTTGGAAACCAAATTTCACTTTCAAAGGCCAACTCTAGGAAAGGTATGGAAGTTACATTCCGCAGAATACAGTTCAGTGTTCATGGGTGCATGTGGGGTTAAGTGTACAATTGTTTGTTGACCTTTTGCTGATTGTATCTCATTTCATCTCAGTATCAAAAGCCTGGAAAACGGCATAGAGGAAAAGAACAGTACAAGAGAAGTGAGAGATATACCTGCAGAAGATTTTCAAGCATTACGAAGGGTACATATGATCAAGCTGATGAGAGATGCGATGGCTCCACCTATAGTGATACAATAACTTCTATCTGAGGCAAGAAGATTTAATATTCGACTCCTACTGAGTGGCAGAAGGGGTTTGTTCTATATTTCATTCAGATCTTATGGATAACTTCTTATTCTGTTTCAGGGTGACCAGGGAGCCATGAGCATCTCGAATGTGCAGTTTATGTGAGGTGAAGTACGATGAGCATATAGAAGGGTCATTGGAGATCCGAATGGATTCCTAGGGCTGTCAGACCGTAACATATGGGTTCCAAGAAGATATCTCAATCGTATCTTACATTCTCAAAAAGTATAAAAATATTATCTTTGTATCTAGTTTGCATCATGATGATATGATCGATACATCTACTGCTGAAAAATGTGAGCCAGAGATGATTACATTCTATAATCACATGAAGGGAGGAGTTGACACTCTAGATAAATTGAGTGCAACATATGATGTATCTAGGAATACTAGAAGATGGCGGATGGTGATATTTTATACAATGATGGATATGGCAGGTGTCAATTGTCAGATAATTCACGCATCCAATGATAAAATATATAGTATGCAGAGAAGATTGTTCCTGAGAGATCTTTCCTTGTCTTTCACCAAAGATCACTTGGAACGACGTTCTTTTGAAACGAATATTTCACCATCTGTGAGATAAAAAAAAACAAGAGGTAGCTGGTACTCTGGAAGCACACCTCAGGAAATCCCACTTGGAACACGAAAAAGATGTTTTTTCTACAAGAAATATTCTAAAACGAAATATTTCTGTAAAAAATGAAAAAAATTCATTTGTCTCACTCACATTCAAGCTTGTACTCCACTTGTTCAGATAATGCACAAAACTGATAAAAATCAAAATTTGTTTCCATCACTAATGATCACTTTTTCATTTTCCTAATATTTTGTAGTATTGTTATGAACTCTCCGGTTCTTTTCAGATGTCATGTAATTCATTTGGATTTATTTCTTCATTCAGTTCCACTTTTTCATGTTAATGAAGACTCGTTCTATGATACTTAAGCATTATTTCATATCTGAAAGCCTCATGAGTATTTTTTTTTCAATAAGGGTCTGTGAGACCCGTGAGCCCTGGTTTGTTTCAAGAAAGGTTAATTGAAGCCAGTTATTTTTGAACATGAGAGTTTTATTATCCAATCGTGATTCCAGGAACTTTACAAATTATGAAAAGCTGTTGAATACATATCGTTGAACCCCATTTTGAAATTTGTTTCAAAGAGTTGATCCATTGGGTAAAAATAACCAATGATTGGAATGTGACCTATTATTCACAGCTAATGATCTACATCATGACTCAATTCTGGATTTGGATACTGTCTGTAAGTTCTTCGAGGAGATGGTACATTCATTTTTTCAGCTTTTCATGGGATTTTCTCTCCTCGTTTCTAAAAAATAGAGTAGAAGGTATTAAAAATTATTGCAATATATTTGTAGTAAGGACAGATTTAGGATCTGCCCCAAAATGTCACTGCGCTTGAAATTGAACATTTAGATACCTAAAAGAGAAATTCTCTATTGGTCAGTGACACCTTGTTTTTGAAAAAATTTTGGAAATACAAATATATTTAATAAGAATGAAACCTCTACTTATCTTTGTGGACGTTTCGGGAACGAATCTGCTCCCGTTCTCAACACAATTAAAATATTTTTCTCTTCGTAAAATTTTTTAAATGTTTTCGATTTTGACACTGAAAAGTGACAATTTGGTAGACGGAGGAATTCTGGTTACAAGGTGTTTTTATTAATTGATATCGAATTTTCCATTTTCATATTCAAGTTCCAGAAGTGGATGCCAAGTTCTATCTATATCAACTATATATATACAACTCACTATATATCTATATCTATTTTCTATGATCATAGGAAAAGAAGACAACAACCAAAAACGGAAAATCAAAGAGTCTGCTTGCATTCTCCTGAACGGAGACAATAATATTGCTTCTTGTTCATAGCTTTGCGGATGATAGTTCACTTCATTCCGCCTTTTCCTCTAGAGCCCCTATATCATCCAACGAGGCCAGAGATGCAAGGCGAAGACAATGCTTTAAAGGCGAAGACGATGCTTTAAATGAGGATCTGACAAGAATTTTGAAATGGAGATCTGAGAATCTAGTACAGTTCAATGCAACTGGAACTCAAGCTTGTATGTTCACCAAGAAGGCTGATCACATAATGCCCAATTTGATGATGTCGGGTACCATTGTTCCTATGAGGTCGTCAATGTCCATGCTGGGTGTCCCAACAAAAGTGCTCTTCATAGGACGATCATGTGAGGTCCATTGCGAAAACTGCTTCACAAAAACTTGGCTTTCTATTCCGTGCGAAGAGATACTTCACATCCCATGATCTACAAAGCACAAATTCGACCTGTCCTGGAGTACTGTTCACATAGCCCCACTGTAGCTCAGCCCCCAAACATACGCTGAAGCTCTTAGATTCAATTCAGAAGAGAGCTATTCGCCTAGTCGATGATCAACACTCACCAAATTATTGAGCTCAGGCTGGTCACCCCTACACTGTCAGGCTCGAGACCTGTCGAACATCGCTATACCAAACATCATTCATCAATAGAACGGCAAAGTTGTGGAATTCTTTGCCTAGTGAAGTTTTACCTGATGCTTACAACCTCCAAACTTTTAAGAAAAATTCCAACACCTTCCTTCTCACCCAAAATTCCATCGCTGGCTAACACGATGTTCCTCGAAAATTATAGGTTTCCTTTTCGTGTTGTCCACAGATAAAAAAAAAAGTTATAGATATTGATAGAGAAATATTGAGGAAATATGTTCAAATATTTGGACATTCAAATGATATTATTTGAAGGGTATTCCATTCAATTCATCAAAGTTGCTACTACTCTTCAGTAGAAGAGACAACAATTAATGCACATTCCAAATTTCAATAGTTCAAACTGAAAAAAAAAACATAACTTGTAATTCAAGTCTCTACTTTATTGAATGAAAGTTGCTTTCATGATGTCAATTGAAACCTCCTCCTCAGGAGTATCAAATATGTTTAGGATGACATCATTGGCTACAAGAGCATCGATGATGTTATGGATGACATTGGATTCATTGCTCTTTGGACATTTCCTGAACTTCATTGGCACTTTTGCTAGCCACACTGCTATCGTGGACTCAACGTCTTTTTCCGTGATGGTAACATTGAAGGTCTTCCTTACAGCTTCTGAAATCATAAAATATATTGATAAATACTATAATAATGAATACAAACTATGTTCAGTCTCTTTTTTTATACAAGAAAGTATTGGTTGATTTGACATATGACCTTATGTTATACCCTTTATATCTAGGAATACTTACCTATAACAACAGATGAAAAGAGAAGTTTTGAAAAATCTTTCTTCAGTGTGTGGCCCCTGAAACTATATCCTGCAGCCAATTCTGGTGAGAGACACATGTCCATGATCCTTCTTCCACAGTCTTTGAAAGTGTTTCCACCAATTTTTGTTAGTTCGTGAACCTATCAATAGAAGGAATAGAAATTGAATAATGAAATAATGAAAAGTATTGAATTCTCACCAATCCAGATCTGGTTTCATCCTTCTTCAATTCCTCATTTATTATGTTTATGTGTTCTGAAGTAGTTACAGGAAAATATTTTGTTAGGTTTTTCAAATTCTCCTTTTTTTTGGTCCATGGTACTTTGGTTCATATTTCTAACTAAGAAATCAACTTGTCTTTGCAGTTTTTCAAATGAAACTTGCATGTATTCCAATTTTGTGTTCACCTCTATCAGGTGTTCGATAACCTCTTTCTGGAAGCGATCTCCTACAAAATATTATATAAGTGAAAATATCATATACAACCTTTATACAAGAAAGTTGTAATTTTTAGGCAACTTTTTTCAAGTTTTCCAAATAATATCAATAAAGAACATTATGATATGTCAGTGGTAATTGCCATTTTTAGTAGTATAGGCACTAAAGAAGCCTGACTCACTGTAGCAGAACATGTTCTGAACGTAGTATAGTCATTGAAAAACACTGAATTGTATTTTTTGATTCAAGATACTCACGATTTTCACAGCATTTCATTTGTGAAACTTCAGGATTAGTGTCACATGATTTTCTAGGAGAGGTTTTTCTGACATTTCATCATTCCTGTTATCGATAGAGGGAGGTGTTGGAATTGCCACTTTTTCATACAGAATATCTTCATCTATTTGGGTTTCATCCTCAGATGATGAAAAATGTTTAGGTCTCCTAACCTTTCTTTTTGGGGGTAAATCCTTCTCTGTGGAACTTGTTTCAGAATCAGATTGTTCACAGGTTTCACTTGCCCTCATTGAAGCAGCAGATAATTTATCAAAAGGCTGCAGCGCAGGATATTCCTGCCGAGAGCTTGAAGATATCGCATGTGGAAATTCACATACATATCACTGCAGCGAGGAGTTTGGGAAATTCGCATTCATGACCTGGTGACGAGCAGTCTAGGAAATTCGCATTGATAGCCTATGAAGAGGTCTATAAGAGCTCATATGACTAACTAGAATGAGATAATCGCAGCCAATGCTTCTAGAGAGATCTATAAGTGCTCGCATATATAACCAGATCGAGATATTCGCTGCCAGTGCTTTTGGCGAGGTCTATAAGATCTTACATATATGTATAACCAGATTTAGATAGTCGCAATGGGTGCTTCCGGCGAGATCTATACGATCTCGCATGAATAACCAGATTGGGTTGAATATGAACTTTTCATTATACAGGGTGATTCAAAATGGAATTTTTTTGATACGCCACTCAACACAATGTAGTCAGTATTTTGTTTAGGTTCATGGTTCATTGAAAAAGAATATTGAAATATGAAAGTTCATTTATTACATAAATGTCATACATGACATGAATGATGATCAAAGTTCATTTATCACATAAATGACTTGTTTGCTCCTTCCACGATATTCCTCTCATCCTCCCTCTTTTTTTTCTGGCTACAGTGCCGCAGCCATTCCTGAGAGAGAACTTCAAACCTCTTGTATGTTGTTTTCCATATCTGCTTCAATACATCTCCAAAAATTGGAATGTGAATATAGTGGGAAGATGATTTGGAAGGGTTATCAAATTTCTAAGTCGCTCAAAATTGAAATCATCACAACTGAGATCTTGCCTGAGAAAATAGAATTTTGAAAAATGAAAAAATTGTCAATTTTCTTTAATAACAGATTATTTCTCATATTGACTAAATACACTGAAGCAAAATTTGAAGAACATAAGATTTTCTTGAATTTTCAATTTCTTATGTTCAAAACTAAAAGGAATTTGAACCTGATAAGATAAGAATACAAATTCCTATAGGCCCTCTTTACGGAGACATAGGCCCCTAAGGGACATCCTGTATGATAAATACGGAAAATGGCTGAAAATACTAAATTGGAAAAAAGATATCTATACAAAAATATGTATATTATTTCTTATTCACGCTTTCTAATGGAATGAGCGATACAGAAAATACATACAAATGAAAAGGAAAAAAATGGGCAAAACTTCACTTACACAAACTTTCTGTAATGAAACTGACATTTTCTTTATTTAATATTACCACGCTGTCCTTTCCACGAGCATTTCATGCCGAAGTCATTTGTAAAAATGGTTTTGAAAATTCGTGCACGATGGTCCTTCGGCCCAGAACCTCCGATTCCATTAAATAGCAATTTCATTAAAAAAATAAGCTGTAGAGAGAATTTTGACTACTGAATTTTGGATAATTTTGAAAAAAAAAGTTTTCAGGAGTACTAATTTTTTAACTGTTTAAAAGTAACTACATAACTGAATGCATTCGTAGGCTTAGCATTATCACAATAACTGTTATCGCCTTGTTTACGTTTAATTTTGATAGTATTTATTCGCCGTCTTCTTTGTCGATCACTGAGGTACCGAACAGGCTTATAACCTGAACTAGACATGATCTCTAATCTTTACAGAAGCAAAGGCAGAATCTTCAAAATAAATACGTCGTTAATAGCTATAATATAGTTACTCATCTTATGTACCTATAGCGAGCAGGTATACGATAAACTTTGACTACAGATGAACCCAAATTAGGAATTTTGAATTACGGCGATTATGGACCAGTAAACGTGAATATGGCGGCAGCAAACTCAAGCCTAGAGAAAAAACAACCTGAAGGAGAAAAATAAGAAAATTATAAGAAACATCACTTACCACCTTCCACTCACATAAGTCACACAAACGAGTCAGTATGATGATGAATATTGTTTGTCGGATAAAGATGAATAACCCAATCCCTTATTCCAGGAAAGGAAGTCTTACAACTCACAACAGCGAAGCGAACAGCAGCACAGCACATGACAAATGAAATGATAAAGAGAGAAGAGAGCGAAGGCAAAGCACCCTTCACCGGCTTGCTCAATTTGACGGCACATGTTGCCAAGTTTAGGGTAATCTCAAAATTTCGTTTCATTCAATTACCACCGTAGAGAAATAAGTAAACCCTCTCTAAGGTGTTAGTACTTTAAATAAATTTGGTATGTGTATTCTATGAAGACACTGATAGAACATATGAACAATTTTTTCTGTCGTCGAATCATTCTTGCATGCATCCGCAGTTGATTCAACATTTACAAAAATATATTGTCTGATTAATATAAATTATTCTAACATATAAGATGATTGCAAGAGCATATTGAAATATTCAATTCATAGATAATCTTGCAGTTGCATCATCAATTGCAAAATAACTCGATCGGCTGAGCCTCTGCTACTTGCAAGATACTGTATGTACAAAATTCAATTCCACAGCTCGGTGAAGCCCAGCTCCCGACCACTAATGAAACTGTGCTGTCGATTGTTTGCGTATATATAGTAGCACGTGGAGAGCTTTTCATTCAGTGGAATTTGGATAACTAATACTTGAGTTTTCGATCAGTAATATCTTGTATAAAGCTCAGGGCATTGACTATTGTTATTATAGTCAATGCCCTGAGCTTCCTACAAGATATTGCTGATAGACTGAGCTCAGGAATATTTCTTTGAGAGATGACTCATTCGCGAAAACAATAATGTCACATTGCCATCTCTGGACAAATTCACGTCTGTACTCCTCTATCAATAACCCATCACGATTTATCTCGAAGGTGGCGTTGTGTCATTGAAATAACATATCGCAGACTATAGATATAATTCCATGAATTTTGTTTCATAATCATTGATTGGAAATTATGCAAGTTTGTCCACTGAACCCTCTGCCGTTATATCTGGTCAGTAATATTTTTCACAGTTATATAATTCAAAATTCACGCAGCGAACCTTCAACCGAATATTGTTCGAAGCATTCACAAAAACACAATTCAATGCAATATTTTGATATGGAATACCAAATCAATTCCTGATATCTTCAGTGATATTTTCTTTGTTTCCACGAATTTGCTCTGCACTTGATATTGACTTTTATTCATCCTCATTCGTCGCTTTAAATTGATGAAGGTATAGCGTATCTACGGGTACCAACAGCATGGTGAAGTGGTTTTTATATTTTGAATATTTTCTTCGGACTCTGCTCTCCCAAGCGGTCGATACTCAATGAGTAATATTTCAAATCTCTTCTTTGTTAGAATTGTTCAGTAAAATTCTGGATTTCAATATTTTTCAATCAATATGTCAGGTTAGATCAAAAGATCAAATGAATACTTGAAAGTGAATCTATCTACTTCCGTCAGATATAATGTCACGTGAAATAGGTATGATTTCTTCAAATTGGTTCTTCAAATGTTTGCAAATTCAACTCGTTCATCAGTAGCAAAGTCGTTCAAACAAACTAAATTTCATGAAACCACTGCTCACTCGGTTTTTTTCTACAGAATGAAAAACTATCGAAAATATCTGGAGGACTGGTATTACTTTTGATAATTTAATTATCCAGAGCTGTACTATGTGTCACTTGCCAAGCATGAATGCTTTGTCGAAATCTTGGTATCAATCTTCCGTTGAATAAACTCACTGTAATATGAGTTTCGAACAAAATCTGAAATTTTTCTTCAAGCGGCAACGTTGCAAATCCGCTGGACCTTTCCGCTAAGATCCGCAGCAATCAGCGATCTCCGTTTCTTGAGCGCGGGCGATTTGAACGGTACCAGTTGATCATTTGTATTTGTTATTATAATTGTAATGATCCGACGACGTCCAAGAAATTCTATCGTTACTATCAATGAATGGGTACCGTCCGTCAAAAAATATGGTTTTGAATACTGAAATATAAATCTAGAGTGATATTTCGAGAAATCTCTGCTGAAAACAATTGAAAGAAATAATGTATCTCTTCTTCATCTTTATATGAAAGTCCAAGGAAAGTTCCTATTCCTATTCAAGAACAGAGTAGGAAAAGTCACTCACATAACTTTCAGAAATGAATGCTTAGTCGAACTCAAGAAAATTCTCCTTGAAAATTCATATCCAAAATCTATGATTAATAAAATTCTTTTCAGTACTTCCAATATCAATCTTCCACCAAAAACTAACAATCAAATAACCATTTTTAAATCTTTGCGATATACAGGGTGAGTCAGGGTGAGTGTACCGAGCTTTCTGGGGGTGATAGAACATTGAAAAATAAGTGTAGTTTGATGGTTAAACTCATGGCCCAAAATGCATATTGAAGGAGATATATCTTTCCAAAGTTGATAAAATTAAAATAATTTCTCCGCATAACTTCTGAACGATGGAAGCCACCTAATTGAAATTTTGTGCATGAATGTATGTTGTCAAAATACATTCTTTCGTCACACTTCCACATTTCTGATATTGTTATAAAGGGTGTTTTCAGAGAGTGAGTCATGATTTTTTGTAGAAAACTTTTTTCCCTGTATTATTTTCGGTGAAAAAACAGGAGCATTCGATGAAGCGAAGAAAATCACATGAAAAAGGTACTCTTATTCAAATACAAAAAATTGAGCCGTTCGTGAGATATTTGAGTTTTTGTAGTTACATGATATCAGCAGATTGATTTTATTCATCGCGAGATTCATTGGTATAACGATATTTCAGCAGCATTTGCATTTCCGAAGCACCCGCCAAGCATTAGAAGCATATCAGTTTGTTCAGAGAACGAATAACCTGCCATATTCCTTAAAATCTCAGTTGATAATCGCAGTGATAAATGACACAGAAAAACCACACGAACAAATCGACTACAACAATGTTGACTCGAATGTTGATGACATGAACGTCAAAATTGAGAACGAAATTATTCATCATGGCCTGCTAAAATATTGTTACCGATGAATCTCGCGATGAATAAAATCAATCTGCTGATATCATGTAACTACAAAAACTCAAATATCTCACGAACGGCTCAATTTTTTGTATTTGAATAAGAGTACCTTTTTCATGTAATTTTCTTCGCTCCATCAAATGCTCCTGTTTTTTCACCGAAAATAATACAGGGAAAAAAGTTTTCCACAAAAAATCATGACTCACCCTCTGAAAACACCCTTTATAACAATATCAGAAATGTGGAAGTGTGACAAAAAAATGTATTTTGACAACAGTCATTCATGCACAAAATTTCAATCAGGTGGCTTTCATCGTTCAGGAGTTATGCGGAGAAATTATTTTAATTTTATCAACTTTGGAAGGATATATCTCCCTTAATATGCATTTTGGGCCATGAGTTCAATCATCGAACTAAACTTATTTTTCAATGTTTTATCACCCCCAGAAAGCCCGGTACACATTTTTGACTCACCCTGTATAAACGAACTAACTCCTAAATTGATCAATCTATTCAAAAATGGAAATAACATTAAAATAGCACAAACTAATTCGAAAACGATATCACAACTGCATACTAAATTGAAAACTTCGATACCTATGAAAAATAAATCAAATCTGATATACGAAATTCCTTGCACAGACTGTGATGAAGTATATATCGGTCAAACGAGTAGAATGCTCAAAGATAGAATCACTTCACATAGAAGTGATTGTAGGAGATGTGTTAAATCTTGTAGTCTCTCTGAACATGTTATTGATAAGAATCATAAGATGAACTATGATAATGCAAAAATTCTTGATTACGAAAAAAATCTCAATAAACGGATTTTCCTTGAAATGGTACATATCAACAATAATGAAAAAACAATGAATAAAAGGACAGATATCAAGGACCTCAGTTCGATCTATACTTATTTATTAAAATTATATAAAGATGAAAATACTTCACCTCGTCCACCTTGAGTTCATTCATTCAAACATTTTGTATATTTTCTGCATTACTCATAGCAATCATATAGTTTTGAATCAATGTCATCGATCAACCTCGACAGTTTTGTCAATGCATTTTACAGTTTTATTTATATATCTTTGTTTCTTTTTGTAGCTGATTTTATATAATATTTCATGTTAGTAAGTAATTTTCAATTATCATTAGTGAATATTTATTCATTATATTCCTCATTATAGTTAGTCTTGACAAAGAAAATAAACATTTTCGAAAGCTCGACACCAAACAAAGAAATTTAATATATTGGTCACAACGACTGCTTCCCACGAAGATCGAAGAATATTGTATATGAACAGTCACGAAATTCGACATCATATATATCTATATATATAGTATTGATATTCATATTGGAATTCGAGTAATTGCTGATAATGAAGGGATTTGATTTGTTTCAAATGCTTGGTATGTTTGGATTTCTTTTTGTTGAAGCTAGAACAAGAGAGGAAAGTTTCCGTTTCACATTGATTGTTTTCTTCTGATGGTGTTTGAATGATCTCGGCAATTTTAATTCTGTTCAAGGGTGAATTATCTATATACCCTACAGCCACATTTTCTGGCTAAGTCCGGGATGTACGTACTTACCGAACTCGGCCGAAAAATGCTAATTTCTCGGAAAAAAAGCCGACTTCCCTGACGGTTGCCGAAAAAAAAAATGATAAATCGTGAAGTACCTTTATATTCGACAACATCAGGAAAGTTCTTCGCAATGCAAAATCTTTTATCGATACTTATGCAAGACCAATCAGAAGAACAAAATTTCTGTTCATTTCATTCATTCATCCAACAGATGATTCTGATAGAACTTATTCAATGAAGGGAGTGAGCATTATTTATTCATTTAGGAACATCTTCAGTGGTGGAAGTTGAATGAATATAGGCATAGTACGGCTGTGACATTATTTTAGATCCTTTATCCACCTAGGGTTACTTCCGACCATTTTTTTGCTGGGTTCCTGCACCAGGATTATATCCGCGTCACTTTTCTCAGCAGTTTTCATCAATAAGTTGTGGGCATCCCTTCTTCTGTCCACATTTATTTGAATCACTCTGAGAGCAGACATGTCGAATCTATTATTACGGCCCCTCCGCAGCCATCAGTCCTTCCTTTGCTCCTGGGTTTCTTGCCCCCCTTGGCCCGAGCGGTCCATGATCCCGCGCAGTATGGAGCCAGTTATGTCCATTGATGTTGTCATTGGTGTGCTTTCTCTCATCCCCTAACCTGTTGGTTCCCTCGTTTCCGGAAAAACAGTATCCTCTCCTGGGAACACGCTAGATTTTCTTCTCAGCCAGGGTCTGTTACCTGCCCTAGCAGCTTTAAGTGCGTCCCTAAACGCCAGGCATCTCATATTCCCTGACTTATGTCCCTTTTCTGCGCATACTGGGCAAAACTCCTCCCGCTTACACTCGCTCACTTTGTGATCCGATTCCCCACACTTGGAACAGCTAGCCGTCCTGTCCGGTCCCTTTCATTGCTCTTCCTCATGGTTGTAGGCCCAGCATCTTGTACACCTGGGTACGTAGGTCCTCTTCTCAACTCTACACCGTACAAGGCCTATTATTTCCTCCTTTTGGCTGAAAGATTTGGCCATATCCTTCGGTAGGGTTACGGTCACTGCGGCTGTGTCGTTTCGAAGTGGTCTTAACTCGCTCAGCCTACATTCCTCGGTCCACTGTCCCATTTCCCGCTCAAGGGCTTTCCGAATCTCCTCCTTCGAGACATCCCCCTCCATCCCTCTTACGTGGAAGGTCTCCGTCGGGGTATTCCTTCCGAGCTTTCAAGTTTTTAGAGAGCCTTCACACTCAATCGCCTTTTTCATTCCGGTCAGGGCTCCCAGGTCCTTATCTAACGTAAGCAGTAAGTTCCCGTCCCGCGTCTTCCTTATTCCTTTTATGGCCTTCGCGGCATCAGCCCCCCCCCCCCCCCCCCACTGCATTCTTGACCGAGCCAAGAATGTCCCTGTAGGTTTTATTCGCGTCGCTTATAATAACACCATATGAATTCCCCTCCCTACTCCTTCCATTTTGTTGGGATGTGGTATATATGTCCACCACCGTGGATCCTCCATGGATAGATTCCATCATCTTTTGGAATACCTCCATTTTTATTCCCCACAGATGGTGCACACAGACTCTGGCATCATCCTTCGTCTCCTCTTTCAGGAGCCCCAGTTTCTCCCACAGATCCCTCGGTGTTCCATCCAGTGGGATTTTCATAATCTTCCTTTTTGTGATAGTGCCAGCGCCTCTAACATTCGTCACCTGTTCCAGCACGTTCACCCCACTGTCTGTGCGTGCCAGTTCCGGGAACTTGTCCTTGTAAAGCTTCTGGATGCTTAGTCTCATATGCAGATCGTCCGGTTCGACCAACACCACCTTGACCTCGGTATCTAGAGGATTTCCTACCCTGATAGCTGTGTTTGTGTATACTTCCTTCTCCCATATCAGCATTTCTATGGGCGCAAACTCATCATACTCACTGAGCATCTTCAGGTCCCCCGGGGAATTCAACCTCGATGCCAAACAGGTGCATGTACACGTGCATTTCCTTTTAGGCACCTCCTCCGATATGACCTCTGGTACCTCATCTGCCTCAGTTTTTTGGCTGACCACCCCTTCCGTCAAGAAGGATTTCATCTCCCGTGTGTTAAGCTGGTTCATGACATGGGCGTCCGTAGAAAATTTCTCAGGGGGGGGGGCAAGTCACGATGATGATATATAATTATTACTACTTAAAAACATAACAGTTTATTCTATATAAAATATAAAGAACACAAATGATAGAAAAAGAAACAAATTAAATAAAATTAATATCACATTCTGTTTTCAGCTAAAATCACAGTTGAAAATGGCACGTAAAATAATCTCAATCTTGTTCAAACAAAAATAGCATTCTTCTAGAGTCCTGAGCGAATTTGTCAATTACTCTGTTGATAAAATCAACTGTTTCTCCATCTATGATATTTCGATGAATACTCATTAAACAAAGTCCGTTGAGTCGATCTTCCGATATTGTATTCGTAACCAAGTTTTAACTCTCCTCAGAGTACTGAAACTCCTCTCAACAGTGCAAGTTGTAGGGGGAAGAGTTAGAATAATTTTCAATATATTATGGATGGACGGATAAAATACACTTACACTTTCGAGATCAAAAACTTCTTCCAGATTCTTGTTCATCCACTCGTCATTCATTTTACAAGTGTCATACCAAATATCTGCCTCAGTACTAATATTGTTTCGAAAATCATACATTCTACTAACTGACTGAACACTGTCAGTGTACGCTTCTTTGTCAAGATCGTTAATTCTTTTAGGCAAAAAGTCGAATAACTTGTAAGCCTCAGACTGACCTTCGAAAAATCGACAATTAAGAGCACTAATGAGCGAATCAAGGTAGGGATTAAATAATGCCAATCTGAAATACTCTTCAGATATTTCAGACTCATAATTAGATCCATGTGCTTGCTTTTTAGCAATCCTCGGCTTCACTAATTCTATATTCAATGCTAAGGCGATTGTTGAGCAGTTCTTATATAATGCGGAGAATTTATTGATACTATTCTCTCTATCATTTTGATAAATTTTGTTCAGCTTCACAACATGTTTCAACACTTCATGAATATTCATGTCAATACCTTGTAAAGTGTTCACAATCGGCTCTAAACTTGATGAATAATGAGCAATTATACACAAACAAATAATGAAACCTGAATTCGTTATAGCACAATAAAGTTGGGCAGCTTTTTGGCTTACTATTTTTGTCATATTTCATGTCGTGTAATGCTTCCACAATATTCAGAAAATTTTCTTTGAATATACGAATACTCTGGTATTTTGAAGACCATCTTGTTTCGGATAGCATAGGAATATTAGATATTTTAGTTCTCCTAAGAACACTTTCCCTAAAGAAGGTTATTATAGTCTTGATTGTACCTACAGTATTTCTTATTTCAGGAACGTTATTCAAATCATTAATAACTAAATTGAGTTTATGTGAAGCACAATGGAAATATAGGGCTTTGGGATATCCTCGTCGGATTATTCCATGAACACCACCATCTATTCCGGACATCGTAGAACAATCATCATACCCCTGTCCAACCGTCTGGTTCAAATTCAGTTTTAAAAATTGTAAGATTTCTCTACTGATAAATTTTGCATTGAGCTCAGTTAATGGCAGGAAACTCCGAAAATCTTCATGAATTTTGTTGTCATCTGGAGAAATATATCTCACCCCAATTGATAACTGCTCTTTACCCGAGATATCCGCGGTTTCATCTGCCAAAACAGAAAAATAATCTGCACGTTTCATCCTATCCATTATTTGTTCTAGTATAGTTTGCCCACAAATTTTAATCAGTTCATTTTGTATTCTCACGGATAAATATTTTTCATTTCTTTTGCAACTTTTTAGATGTTGCTCAAAGACTTTATCACCACTTTCTATCCGAAAACGTAGGAGATCGATGAAATTTCCTTGGTCACTTAGTTTTCACGTAAAGAAATATCGTGCGTACCACAAAATACTATTGACGATACAATGGAACTCAACACTTTTCTGTTTTCCTCAATTTTTTCACGAGAATGTTTACTAATTTGACAAACAATTGACTTCTGTGGCTGGTCCATGAGTTTCAAGAAATTGTTCAATTTCTGAACAGAATTTGAATGCCATTTTGTACTTAGGTGTATTTTATATTGTTCAGAGAAATGTTTGTATCGTTTGAATGGAGCTTTTATAAATGCCCCTTGTACACCTCTTCGAATGGTAGGTTTGAAAACTACACATATTTTACAAAGAGCGCCCTCTTAAGTACTTCGAATAAGTTAGCCATGACTTATGATCTAATAACCACTGAAATCTGAAAGGACGCTTTCCTGTTTCGACATCTGCTGCAAAGTTATACTCCGGAAAAGGTGTCCACGGTTGCATCACCAAATCATGCCTCAATCTCTCAGGAATATCGGTATTCACAAATCGTCCTATATCCAATTCGGAATAATCGGTTTCAATATTTATGTTGCCATCATCTCTGATTTCAGATTTATTGATCATAACATCATCACTATTAACGTTTTCTGAGCATTTTTGAATATCAGTGCACTTGGATTTACTGTCACTAATATTTTCTGTGAGTTTAACAGATTTGTGCGATGTTCCTTCAATAGCATTATCTGAATTCCGTTTTAAGAATTTTCTAATATCCATATTCAATCCTAAAATTTTAATATAAGAATATTATTTAAAAATCAATATGTAACTATTTTCATACTCACACTAGGAATATTATAATTGTTGAATTGGTTGTATTGTATTATATTCAAGTTATTCACCGATACAATAATTAATAATAATCTTACGCAAACATTACACGCGAGAAACGTTTACGCTCAACTCGAATTCAGAATCGTAATCGTAACTGAAACAGAACCACGAACCACAGACAAGACAATAATGCCTCCCACCTCTCCAACAGAACTATGTATTCAAACCGCGTTTCCATTGTTGCCGTGATTTCGCTTTCATAAGTTCTGAATTCTTCAATTTTCTTCAATTATTGAAATAACACATCTCGCATGCTGATGATAGATACTTTGTTGAGAATGAGAAATTATCTGAGCAAGAACAAGGTGCAAGGGGGGGGGGGGCATGCGCCCCCCTTGCCCCCCCCTTGCGGACGCCACTGGTTCATGATGCTTCTCAGCATGCTTGTTAAATCTCTGATGTCCTGCGCAGCATCGGGTTTGTCTGCGATCTTCTTCGCCAGTTCTCTGGTCGCCGAGTCAGCATGGTCGATGAGCTTATTGAGCTCCTACAATTGCCACCCTGCCCTTAGCGTTGGGTGCTCAGTTTCGTCATCTCCTCTCTTTCTTTTGTAAGCCCTTTCATCTGCATCATCCCATATCAGATCCACCACTGCTATATTTCCTGGTTTTTGAAGCGCCTTCGCATTTCTTGTTGCCGTTTCTCTCTCTTTTTGAGTTTCGGCGGACGACCCTGTCGAGTTTCTTCTCGGGCTGGTTTTCAGATTACTTATTCTGCTTTCACTTATTTGGGGCGTCACCACGTTTCTTGTTGGGACCCCGGACTGCATTTTATTTTTTTCATTTTCGTTCCCACGAGTAGCTAGGGAAAGTCCGTCCGCCCCCGCAGAGGCCCGCATGCGGGGGTAAGGCAGTCTACACCGGGAGGTTGCCATCTTCCCGGCGGCTCCGTTCGCGACCATGTATCGCCTGGCCATTCACCTCTCGGCACGGGTCGCGCGACACTTTAGGCTGCGGATTTTGAAAGGGTTCACTTCCTGGGCGAGGATAGGTAGAGGGTAAGAAAGAAAACGGAAGGGAACAAGAATTTGCCAAGAAAGGCCTAGAGGAAAGTTTGAAGTTATCCTACCCCAGACAAGATGAAGAAAAGTAAGATAGGCCAGAGAACTCCCAGGGTCCGCCATCCCTGCACACCAGGTGTGTGTCTCCAGGAGGGTTTTTTCTCGAGTGTTCCCCCTCTAGATCCGGTTGGATTCTGAAAGAGACAGTCCGGCCACGAGTAGGCACCCATCAGTCTTGCCCGTGGAGAGGCTATTCGTCTCCGCATCACACCGGCCTGAGAAAGGTAAGTGTTGCCACTTACCCCGATACATCCACCTTTTTTTTGAGCGGTGGATTTATCCCAAGTCCCTCGGACCCGCTCGTGTGATTTGATCAAATCTGAATAATTCGACCGTAACTTTATGAAGCTGAATGCGGACACGCTGCACCACCAAGCAATTCATATACAAGGTGGCCTAATGAAAAAGGAGAAAAGGTATGCATTTCACGAGGACAAGATTCGAAAAAAAAAACACATAAGGCACCCCTCAGATTAACATCGTTCTTACTACAGAATGAGAAATAGTGATGAGAGGGAAAAAAGCGTTACTTTCCATCATTAGCCGAAAATTTTCATACACTTGTTTCCTCGAGAACTACTGCATTGAATTCCAAACACATGGAAGCGTTGGTGAGAGATTTCGATTACCTTCAAAATGGTGTATCACTTGACCCCTTTTCCCATTTGAGATTCAAGGGTTGGAGCTCACCCCTCCGAGAGGTCTGAAAAGAGAAAGTTGAGAACATGCGGATAAAATTCCCCTTTCGAAATGAAAATCGACCGGTCCAACCTTTTTTTTTCTGAGAACGATAAATATGTCAAATTGGCCTTGTTTCGTTTTCATTAGGCCACCCAGTATGTTTTTCCTCATTAGATCATCAGTAGGTACACGACTCACGAATAATAATCCTGATAGCTTGAAGTATCCTTTCGAAAACTTAATTCTATATATATATATATGTGTGAAGATGAAAAAAAATAATGAAATGATGTTCAACGTATGAATGTGAGTTATGAACTGAACTGGAACTCGCTTCTCTCGGTGTCGAAGACGATCCTGCTGATTTCATGGGAACAGCGATGTCAGCATCTTCTTATGGGAACCTATGTAGAGTGCAGACATAATTCACGGCTTACACATTATTATCGATGCCAAAATGATACATTTAGGTGAAATACAGAATAGAAACTACAATTCAAACTGTTCTAGCTACGTACACATACTTGATCGATATTATGGTAAGAATTCAATGTGTATATCCGATGCTAGCTGATGATACTTCAACCAACTAACCTCACTGTCAGATCATTGTCATCTCCCAAAAAAAGTTGCTAGCGAAAATTCGACAGTATAGTAATATAAGCGATTCACGACATATCAACCGCACAAGTATCGACACGAGTGGTGGAACCTTCAATGAAGAAGAAGAAGAAGAAGAAGAAGAAAAATTTTTACTAACTCCACAAAGACCTTTCATAGAGCATGTCATGTCACGTCCATATGATATAGTTTATTTGGTTTTTATTATATATCAGATCAGATTCAAGGTAGCAATGAGATTTGAATTAAGTTGTTCTCAGTTAACGATTATTGGCACAAGGATTGTAAGTACGCCACTGGGTGCTCAAATGCAAAACCTTAAAGGAAAAAAAAACTGAAGCTTGTTTTCTATGAAAACGAACAAAATCAAGAGGTGAGCGGGGACTCGCGTGCTCGTATGACAAGTGACCGGACGGAATAGGCATTCACATATATTTTTTCGCAATATAACATTTTTCTCAAAACTTGTGTCAAGTGCGTCGGAGGAAAATCAATCGCTCGTTCAGAAAAGAAGTCCTAGCTAGGCAGAAGAACATTCGCAACGAAGAGCAAGAAATCCAGTGCACATGGTGAGTGGCATTTATATCTACCTTTCTTGTGCCAAATTTACCTACATACAGTCCATTGCATAAGTGTCGCCCGATACATTTGGTCCAAACGAACCGGATACTCAGTATCAGTGGCACATTGAGTATTGATCTGATTTATCGCATCTATAGATAATTTAAAATATTCAGTTGCCTGAAAATTGAAATCAACGCGTACAGCTTCACTGAAGGTCACTCAACCTCATAGGCATACCGACCTATCAACCCATATTGAAATTAATTTGTTCATGAAATCAATTTGTTCACGAATTGAATTAATTTGAAATATTGCATCGCAACTTATACTGAATGTTGATTAGTTGGCACAAAACAGACAAGTACCATCCCCAATTACATACGTTATTGATTATTATCATTTTTGGAATTTCTTTGGCTGAATACGACTCTCGCGTATATTTACTTACATTTCGTTGATCACAATTTCAGCTGCTCTTTCTCTTGATTCGCTTCTTTGCTCATTCTCTCTAGATAATATATCTGTGTGCCATCTCTGCCCTCTAGTACCGGCACTTACCTTACTCTACAGGGGGTACATATTTTCTGTACATTTGATTTCAATCGAGTTCATACGCTCTGGCATAGACCACCATACAATGTCTGCCGAAACTAAGAAGTTGAAAAATTATATAGCCCAGAGGCACACAGAATTAATTAAACTTTCTGAACTCAAACGTACAAGTGAAAGTGCTTTACTTGACACTCAATTTCACAACAATTTCAAATGCAGATACAAGCACATTGAAACAATTTATGCAAGTTTCGAAAAGGTGCATTATAATATTAATGCTCTCGGCTCGTCTCAAGACACCTTCGACTTAGAACCGCACAATAAACTTTTCACTGAATTTGAAAATGATTACTACCACATACAAGCTATTTATGCTCAATTATTTGACAATGGAGATGCATCACAATCAGCAATGAACAATTCTGTAATAACACGTAATAATAATATAAGGCTTCCCAAAATTGAATTGCCCAAATTTGATGGGGATGTGAAGACTTGGCAAGCCTTTATTGACATGTTCGATGCGATGATACACGCAAATGATGCTCTTTCAAATATAGAGAAATTCAATTACCTGATTAGCGCTCTAAGGAATGCTCCCTTAACTCTTGTGAAATGCACGCCTTTGAGTGGACAAAACTATTTAGTTGCCTATAATGCATTGAAAATGCGGTATGACAACAAAAGGCTTATTGCGACTGCTCACTGGCATTCTATTCAAAATACTAAAAAACTGAATAGCACTGATAGCTCTCAGTCACTCAGGAATATTTTAGATATATTTACTGAAAATATTTCTGCATTAGAGAATTTGGAATATCTCACCAAACAATGGGATTTTATTCTTTTCAACATGGTTTTTGATAGAATTGACACCTCTACTGCAACCAGATTTGAAATGGAACATTCCACACTTGACGATAAAAAATACTTCGAGACCTTGAAATTGTTTCTGAATAAACAATGTATAGCATACGACAATGTGTCATTCTCAAATAATCCTAACTCCGAAAAACCTGCTCAGAAAATAAATAAATTCTCAAGTAGTTCGAATCAAGGTTATAAAACCAAAAGTAATTCATTTGTTGTCAACGCAAGTCAGAATAGCAATTGTCAGTTATGCAATAAAGATCATTTGATATACAATTGTACCACATTTCTTGCAAAAACTCCTGAAGAGAAATATGATATCGTGAAAAATAAAAAATGGTGTTCGAATTGTCTTGGGTTCAAACACACCTCGCAAAATTGTACTTCGAAGAGCATATGTCGACTTTGCTCATCACCCAAAAGACATCATACCTTGCTTCATTTTCCCAAACCTAAAGGTCTCAACGCAACTTTATCAACTTCAACGCCTGAAACTAGCACGGCTAATAGCTCTGATGAATTTCCTCCAAATAGTACTCGTGAACAATCTTCTTCAAACACACAGGCTTTGGCTGTCAACTTGAACCCTGGTCACCTTAACATTGTCTTACTCTCTATGTGGAGATACTCGATAGTCAAGGTCATTATCAACCAGTTAGAGTTCTGCCTGATAGTGCCAGTCAAAGCAATTTTATAACAAACAAATGTTGTACAAGACTAGGCCTCTCTCGGAAACCTCTATCTTTAGAAATAAAGAACGTTGGTCAATTGACCTCTCACGCTTCCCATGGCGTCACTTGTTCATTGAAACCACGAAGTAGCCCCGATCCTATTCTCACTGCGGACTTCGTTGTACTTCCCAAAATATGCTCCAACATGCCTTCTGTCACAATTTCTAAAGAAGAATTCTATGAATTCCGCAGCCTGGATCTCACCGATCCTTCATTTAATATTTCTAAACCCATCGACATGCTTTTAGGAGCCGATATTTTCACCTCTGTGTTTAGAGGTGATTCTCGACACATATCAGATAATCACCCTGTGGCCTTTGACACATCATTCGGTTGGATAATAATGGGTAAATTGAACTTTTCCCAAGAAGTAACATCGTTAGTCGCATCTATTGAAATATCCCTAGAAAATTCCGTCAAGAGATTCTGGGAGCTTGAACAAGTTCCTTCTGTTGTAGCTATATCCCCAGATGATCAGAAGGCCGAAACAATGTATCAAAATACTGTTTATCGAAATAAAGAAGGAAGATTTGTGGTTTCCTTACCATTCAAGGATGCAGAACCTGTATTCCCTGACTCGAGGGACATAGCGCTAAGACGTTTCCTTGCACTCGAACGTAGATTGGTACAAAACCCGAACCTTTATAATCAATATCGAGATTTCATGAAGGATTATCTTTAATTCTATAATTTAGTTCTATAATTTCCTTAGATTTCTATACTAATTTTATTTGCGCTTAATCGCTGTCAAATTTTCCTGATAAAAATGACTTCTACTACTGACACCAACTTAGTGTTAGTCGAGGCTAATCCGCTTAATGCGTTCCAAGTCCACCCAAGCTATCTTAGCTTTAGACACGTGAATTCTGTATTCAAATGTATCGGGCGAGACTTATGCAATGGACTGTATGTAGGTAAATTTGGCACAAGAAAGGTAGATAGAAATGCCACTCACCATGTGCACTGGATATCTTGCTATTCTTGTTGCGAATGTTCTTCTGCCTAGCTAGGACTTCTCTTCTGAACGAGCGATTAATTTTCCTCCGACGCACTTGACACAAGTTTTGAGAAAAATGTTATATTTCGAAAAAATATATGTGGATGCCTATTCCGTCCGGTCACTTGTCATACGAGCACGCGAGTCCCCGCTCACCTCTTGATTTTGTTCGTTTTCATAGAAAACATGCTTCAGTTTTTTTTTTCCTTCAAGGTTTTGTATTTGAGCACCCAGTGGCGTACTTACAATCCTTGTGCCAATAATCGTTAACTGAGAACAACTTAATTCAAATATCATTGCTACCTTGAATCTGATCTGATCTGATATATAATAAAAAACAAATAAACTATATCATATGGACGTGACATACCGCCCACCAAAATGGTACATTTTGAATACCAACCCAAATAAAAATGAACATAATTATGCATCAAATAAGTACGCACCCCAATAAAACAACACAACACGAAATCAAAATCAGATTAATTAGATGGAAGTGGACAGACCTTTGATACTGCCCTCTTATAAACACCGTTTTGAGTTTTTACAGTAACCACCCGAGTGATACCGTCGCTCCCAGCATGCAGATGCGTTACTCTCCCACGAGGCCATCTCAATGGGGAAGTAAGCTCATCCTTTAATAAAACAATCGTTCCAAGTTTTATCGGAGTTGATGGAACCGTCCATTTACTTCTCTGCATTAGCGTGTGAAGATATTCTGCGTGCCATCTCTTCCAAAAGTCTTGGTGGAGACGCTGGACAAGTTGCCAGCGGGATAGTCGCCCTAACTTAAGATCACCTAGATCTGGCTCAGGAACTGCATTGAGTGGCTCTAAGGTCAGAAAGTGACCTGGCGTCAAGACGCCAAAATCATTCGGATCAGAGCTTAAAGAACATAATGGCCTGGAGTTCAACACAGCCTCTATTTGAATGAGCGTGGTGTTGAGCTCTTCAAAAGTCAAAAGCTGATCTCCTATGACGCGAATTAGATGAGTCTTCAAGGATTTAACATTTGATTCCCACAATCATTGCATCGCCCTCGGCGTGCAATGAAGCGGTGCAATGATGCAAGGAATGCGTCTGTTGAAAGATCAGAGACCAATTCCACATGAACAGCCTTCGTGGCCATACAACAATAAATGCACACATATGCCTTCAGAACCTTGGCACCTCGAATTCTGGACATGGTGATTCTGAAAGGCCCACAAAAATCTATGCCAACATGGGAGAAAGTTTTTACCTGTGAGACTCGAACTGCTGGAAGATTTCCCATTAGGGGTTGTGGGGATTTTGGATTCGATTTGAAGCACTTAAGACACCTTGAAATTATCTTCCGGATGGTTCTCTTGGGAGAGAGGATCCAATACCTTTGACAAAGCAAGTTTTGCATTGTTTGAAGACCAGGATGTAAATAAGTTTTGTGAGTGAATTCGATGATCAAACGAGTGAGTCGTGTATTGTTTGGTAAAAGAATGGGATGCCTTTGCTCAAAAGGAATTGGAGAGTTTACTAAGCGCCCTCCAACCCTCAGAAAACCATCGTCGTCTAAAAAGGGATTTGCGGATTTGTTTAGGAAGTATCTTGTTATTGATGAGGCAATTTATTTCATGGGAAAAATTATCTGCTTGGTTTAATTTGATAAGAACGAGTAGAGAATTTTCCAATTCTGAATTTGTAAAGGGCTGAGTACATCGAGAAGTTGGAGATCTGATATTCTTTATGAATCTCAAAACGTTACAGACTATTCGTTGAATTTTTGGCAATGTCGAAAACTGATCTATGAGTGAAAGTACGCGATTTTCCTCAATTTCTGCAACTAGTGTATTACCTATGTGCCGTTTTCCAGGGTAAATTGTTCTGAAATAGTTACTTCATCATTGATGTAACAACGATTAGTTTCGCTGTTCATCCAGACGGGAGCTGCATTCCAATAATCACCGTTGCGCGTGTTAGCATAATTAAGCTGAGTCCATCTTGCATTAGCTGGAAGATTGAGCCAACAGTTATACTGTGAATACATCGCGGTCAAACGTGTGATCTCAGGTATTGTTACTTCCGCTGAAGAATGTTGACATTCTAGCGTGAATTGACCTGAATCGGGGAAGGCATGCGTTAAGTTGTTTCCTTGCACTCGAACGTAGATTGGTACAAAACCCGAACCTTTATAATCAATATCGAGATTTCATGAAGGATTATCTTTCATCAAATCATATGGAACCCATTCGAGAAATATCATCCATCAACACGAGCTATTATTTACCTCATCATTGCGTGCTCAAACCTGACAGCACAACCACAAAGCTCAGGGTTGTTTTTGATGGATCCAGTAAATGTAATAACAATCTGTCGCTCAATGACACCTTGTTAATAGGACCCAAATTGCAACCTGACATGATTAGCATTTTGCTACGATTCAGATTGCATGCCGTTTGTTTCACAGCTGATATACGCCGAATGTATAGGCAAATTCTTATCTGTGACGATCACAAGGACTATCAAAGAATACTTTGGAGATTCTCCAGAGCAGACCTAATTGCAGACTACCGTCTCAATACCGTAACTTACGGCATCAACGCTTCTTGTTTTCTTGCCATAAGGACCATTCGTCAACTCGCCTTAGAATGTCGCAATGATTTTCCTCATATTTCGAATATTCTTGAAAATTATGTGTTTGTGGATGATGTAGTTTCAGGTTGTGACACATTCGATGACGCTCTCAGAATACAATCTGACATTAATCAAGTCCTCTCAAAAGGGGGTTTCATCCTCCGAAAATGGGCCAGTAGCAATCCTCAACTAATCAAGAATTTATCACCTGATTTACTACAAATGGATCCGACGTCATTTGACAAGGATACTGCATCAACCCTAAAAATCTTAGGTCTCCAATGGAATCCAACAATGGATACATTCGGATATCATGTGAAGCCACTTGACAAACCGTGCTCTAAGAGAGTAATTCTCTCTGAATTGGCCCGGGTTTTCGACCCGCTGGGGTTTCTCACCCCCACCACCTTATTCATGAAACTACTCATTCAGTCATTATGGACTTTAGGAATTGATTGGGATAGCACTCCTCCAGACAACATTTGCCATCTCTGGTCCAGGTTTAAATCTGAAATCACCACCCTCTCCACGATTCAAATTCCTCGTTGCATCATCCCTGCCTCGTT
Source organism: Gastrophysa polygoni (assembly GCA_963576655.1). Classification (NCBI taxonomy): domain Eukaryota; kingdom Metazoa; phylum Arthropoda; class Insecta; order Coleoptera; family Chrysomelidae; genus Gastrophysa; species Gastrophysa polygoni. Next base: position 3,416,624 of record OY755092.1, read on the forward strand.
GGAATCATGTGAAAAACATGGTTTCAGTGACGCTTCGGAGAAGGGATATGCAGCAGTGGTATATTTTAGAACATATACATCAAAATCGGGGTATTCAGCCCAATTTATTTGTTCAAAGTCTCGCGTAGCCCCTCTAAAAAAGATATCTATTCCTAGGCTAGAATTATGTGGGGCCCTGCTTCTCGCAGATCTAATTTCCTACATTCAAGGAGTTTTCTCAGATAAAATTGAATTGAAGAATGTATTTGCCTATACGGACTCAACCATTGTCCTAGATTGGTTGAAAAGTTCTCCTCATAATTGGACGACCTTTGTCTCGAATAGGGTGACCCACATTCAAGGAAAGGTTCCTCCGTCTTCATGGTTTCATGTCAAATCAGAGGAAAATCCAGCGGATCCCGCCTCTAGAGGGCTCTTACCACGCGAACTTGTCAATAATAGCCATGGTGGGCGGGGCCTACATGGCTATGTTTTCCGAAGAATAAACTCTCTCCGACTCATCATTATAACTCTGACACGCCTACTACCCTGGAAGACGACATTATAAGGCACAAAAAAGGGCGTTAGTAAAGCGGGGGAAATGAAATTAGTAATAGTTTATAGGTTCGCATAAGACTATAAGTTTGAAAGTTTTATGAATAATTTATATCAAATAAATTATGCGTCATTCACATATTGAAAATGAAAATAAAATGGCCATACACACATAAATATATGAAAAGTTTACAAATTAATGGGGCAGATAAGTGTTTCAGAGTGAGGTGCAATAAATTAAAATTATATGTTTATTTTTTCTGCACATGATTCGGATGTGGTTTCGCTGAAAATCAATGAGGTGTCATCTGCATACAAAATAATTTTATCATCTACTATTTGGGGGCCGATTATTGAACCCTGCGGTACACCTTTTTCCATAATTTTTATATCGGATCTGATAGGAATGCTGTTTTCATTATAATCAATTTGAAGTTGTTTTCTATTGTGAAGATACGATTTCATAAGAAGTAAAGGCACCAGTCTAATTCCCATACGCTCCAATTTCCCACACAGGATGGTATGATCAACACTGTCGAAGGCTTTTGACAGGTCAAGGCAAAGTGCTGCTGCTGCTATTATGATTGACTGACTTGAGGACTGTTTGTAATGCTTGATATATAGCACGCATTGTGCCTCTTCCTTTTCGAAAGCTACTTTGACTATGTGACTATTTTATTTTCTTCTAGAAAAGTTTCAATTCTATTGTATATGATGGTTTCAAATATTTTATTCATAGTGGATAACAGCTGAATTTCAATTCTTCTGGATATTCGTCAGTACACAAAGCTACGTTGATTCTATGTGCCAGAGGACGTTTTATTTCATGTACTGATTCTTGCAATAGAAATACTGGAACTTCATCCTCACCTACTGATTTTTTATTCTCAAGTTTTTTTATTATTTCAACTACTTCGGTTGGTGATGTTGAATAGAAGTCACAATTTGCATTCCAATCTTCAATTTTATCGTAGTTTATCTCATCCTTCGCAATATATGGGCAAGCGTCAATAAAAAATTGGTTTACCATATTCAGGATTTCTATTCCTGTCAAGTTTCTTATTTATTTCTCTGACATGTTTTTTAGGAGTGTATTTTCTTTTGAGTTATATTTTGTTTTTTTTTTATCTTCGGACAACACGAAAGGGAAACCTATGATGTTCGAGGAACATCGTGTTAGCCAGCGGTGGAATTTTGGGAAAGAAGGTGTTGGAATTTTTCTTGAATGTTTGGAGGTTGTAAGCATCAGGAAAGACTTCACTAGGCAAAGAATTCCACAACTTAGCCGTTCTATTGATGAATGATGCTTGGTATAGCGATGTTCGACAGGTCTCGACCCTGACATTGTAGGGGTGACCAGCTTGAGCTCGTCTGGTTTGTCTACTAGGAATCAGTTCAGGTCTCCATGTATCGGCACCAATATTGGATGATCATCTTATAGACGAAATATATCAACATCTTTGGAACATCTTTGGAAACCATGCTTTCGCTCATATCACGTAACACTTTCGGCAAACTGTATCTGAGGAGAAGCTTTCTGCGAATATTTTCCGTTCGTTATCACCAACCCACACTAGTTGTCGTGAAAAAAATAGATGCCTACTCGCCTCAGTCATCATTCGTCACTCTCATGTGAATTGACCGGTGTTATATCCGATGATTCACGTGTTCTTACAGAATGTCCAGAAATGATCCATGACATATCATCATGTATGTTTAGAGGATCAACTAATGACCAATGACAATAATTCTTCAAACCAGCTTGGTCATGGTCGAGGTCATACTCGATGCAACCAGTCTAACCACAACCAGAGCTATGCGTCAGTGATCTCCTCACAACCAACGGTTTTGAAAAGGCTACCCACAAGGACAATGGTAAGGTTATCACTGTTACAGTATACACTGTTATCATTGGTACAGACAAGAATTCTCAAGTGCCTAGCTACCAAAATACGAAGCAAATAACTATTCAACAAGTTAATTCTGCTGTATTAGAATCCACCTCGAGTGCAGTCATGAAAGAGTACCAAGAACTTGGTGATGTTGACTACCAAGTGAAATATAATGCTGGATTAAACTCCATCATGAGCGCATCAGGAAGTTTCTAGTTGGTGACAATTGTTAAACTGCTGATGTTCGTGCCGTTATAAAGTTCGTGTCCTTTCATGTCAGTCGCTTACAACCTTGTACGAGTGCTGAGAGCCTGAAGTCAATTTTACTCAATCAGTTTCCAGAAGTTACTGTAGAGCCCATCAAATCAGAATATCCCAATGATCTGGCCAAAAGGAGCCTGTGTGTCTAAGGCCCAGTTTCACCAAACAACTCTCGATCTCAGTTTAATTGAGCTTCGCTCAACACTAATGGTGGCTTGAAAGTATTTCTCGTTTCACCATGCTTCAATCTATCCGAAGTGATTGCGATTAACCGAATCACTATTAGGTCATCAAACTAATTTGGCAACGTTGTGAACAGAAAAATATTCAAGTGCTCTGTGTCATTGATGATTAATAACCTCAAAACCATCTGTAGTAGTTCGGCCGCACTCAGCAGTGTCAGTTTTGAAAAATGAAAAATTTTTGAGATTTGATCAAGTGATTCTGTAGAGCTAATTTTAGGCTTATTCATGACCCCATTCCCATAGTTCGAATAGATCTCTTTCACGAAAAAATCTGTGGCTTTGCTAGGTTCGCCAGAACTCAGCAAAGTCCTTTTTCGAAAAACTATTTTTTTCGTGATCTGGGGCAGTGAGATTCTTGAAATAATTTTGGGCTGATTGATTACCCTATTTTCAATTTTTTTGCTCCAAGCTTCGAAGAAGAAATACGTAAAAAACGCAAGAGTTGGGAGATATTTGCGAAGTCGATTACGTGCTTTGCCCAAAATCATATTATTCGAGATTTGATATGGCAGAGCGATGGAAGTGGTTATTGGCTTGATCACCATCTTATTTTGAAATTTTTGGCTGGTCGTTTTTTTCAAAAAACTGTGGCTTTGCTAGCTTCGGCCGAAGTCAGCAGAGTATTTTTTTTGGAAAACAATATTTTTCAATGATTTGATGCAGCGAGATCACTGAACTAATTTCAGGCTAATGATCAACCCTTTTTTTTAATTTTTTGCCCTACGTTTTCAGGTGAAAATCCATAAAACGAAAGGGTTTAGAGATATTCGGAAAGTCGATAATGTCATTTTCTCAAATTCATATTATTTGGCGATTCGATACGCCAAAGTGATGGATCTGTATATTGGCTCTATGACCATCCTATTCTGAAATTTTTGGCTGGTCATTTTTTTGAAAAAACCTGTGGCTTTGCTATCTTCAGACGAACTCAGCAGAGTAATTTTTTTTAAAAATTTCCGATGATTTGATGCAGCGAGATCATTGAATTCATTTTAGGCTGATTTATAACCCTGTTTCTGCTTTACAATTTAAGGTAGAAATCCGTAAAAACGCAAGGGTTGGTAGATATTCGGAAAGTCATTTTCTCAAATTCATATTATTTGGCGATTCGATACGCCAAAGTGATACATCTGTATATCGGCTTGCTGACCATCCTATTTTGAAATTTTTCGATTGTCGTTTTTTTTTTTAAAAAAAACCTGTGGCTTCGCTAGCTTCGGCGGAAGTCAGCAGAGTATTTTTTTTGGAATCAATATTTTTCGATGATTTGATGCAGCGATATCATTGAACTAATTTTAGGCTAATCAATTATCCTGTTTTTGAATTTTTTGCTCTACATTTACAGGTAGTAATCCGTAAAAACGCAAGGGAGATATTAGGAAAGTGATCTGTATATTGGCTTGATAAACATCCTATTTTGAAATTCTTGGCTGGTCGTTATTTCGAAAAAACCTGTGACTTTGCTAGCTTCGGCCGTACTCAGCAAAGTAATTTTTTGAAAAACAATAATTTCCGATGATTTGATGCAGCGAGATCATTGAACTAATTTAAGGCTGATCAAATACCATGTCATTTTCTCAAATTCATATTATTTGGCGATTCGATACGCCAAAGTGATACATCTGTATATCGGCTTGATGACCATCTCATTTTGAAATTTTTCGATTGTCGTTTTTTTTTTGAAAACCTATGGATGTGCTAGCTTCGGCCGAAGTCAGCAGAGTATTTTTTTGGAAATTAATATTTTTCGACGATTTGATGCAGCGAGATCATTGAACTGATTTTAAGCTAATTAATTACCCTGATTTGAATTTTTCGCTCTACCTTTTCAGGTAGAAATCCGTATAAACGCAAAGTTTGGGAGATATTCGGAAAGTCGATTATGTCATTTTCTCAAATTCATATTATTTGGCGATTTGATACGCCAAAGTATCTGTATATCGGCTTGATGACCATACTATTTTGAAATTTTTGGCTTGTCGTTTTTTTGAAAAAACCTGTGGCTTTGCTAGCTTCGGCCGTCAGCAGAGAATTTTTTTGGAAAACAATATTTTTCCATGATTTGATGCAGCGAGATCATTGAACAAATTTTAGGCCAATCAATTACCCTGTTTTTGAATTTTTCGCTCTACGGTTTCAGGTAAAAATTTGTAAAAACGCAAGGATTGAGAGATATTCGGAAAGTCGATTTTCGAATTGTTTTCGTCTCGCTTTGAAAACCAGTGAAAACGGAAGAGTTTGGATATTCGCCCAGTTCGATTATGTATTCCTTTCATATCATATTATCCGAAGATTCGATATGGCCAAATGATTGATTGTTCTATCAAAGGAAATTCTCGCTGGGCTTTTCAAAAAAATTCTGTGGCCAGAATTTTCGCTCCATATTTTGAGATGAATTACGTGAAGGTCAGGTAATGAAGAGGGTAATGAGATACCTCTTATGATATTCACATAGATATATATATATAGTACCTTGCACTACTCTTATTCAACGAAACCTGTGATAAAATTGAAGCAAATAATAATAATAGACGAGCTAGCTTCATAAATATGCAGATTGTACCGACCCATATAGCACCGAATATCCATAGAATATTTTCTCAATCATCTCAAAGAATAACAGAAAAACATTCTTTAGGAATGTGAAATATATATGCCTGGGATATTTTATATATATATATGCCTTTATTCATTCCAAGAAGATTACAGTGAATCTTATATTAGGAACTAGGGCTATCTATATTGACAATTATAAAAGTAAAGATAAAGTACGTATATAGGTAGAAAGCACCATACAAAAAACATAATACGTAAATCAATGTGGAAAAGCATAATAACATCATAGACACAATTCACACTCATCTGATACAGCCTATGACATGAAAAGGACATTATATTTGTTTACATAATACATGTTATACTAGATAAAAGAAAAAAGGAACCAAGCGCGCAAAGGAGAATTTTTGTCCGGATGAGCATATATTTCAAGCAAGTAAATACTGTTTTAGCCTGGTTTTGAATTTACATACATACATTTACATACATACATTTATTTACATATTTGAGGATTATTATGGGATTATCATGAGATCATTCCAATCGAATATTTCGAATATATTCGTTTAAGAATGTTACAGAAATATTGAAATGAATCAAGATTATAATATCCCATCGGAATATTCCCTCAATAGCCTGAGAACAAGACCAAAGAATAATCTTAGAGAATGTGGAATTGACATATTCTCCTGGATCATTCCTAGATTATTTAAATAGTATGATAATAGAATGTCCCTTACAGAATATCATAAAATTATTCAAATAGAATCATAATGGAATATTCCTTTCACATTATGATTGAATTATTGAAATTATTATTTTTATATATTCCTATAAAATATTCCTTCAATCGCCTGATAGCAAATGCATGACAAAAAAATAATCCTCGAGAATGGGAGTGATTATTATTCTCTTCCCAGAATATTTATGAAATATTTCATCTAGATCAATTTTATATTTGTTCTGTGGAATTATAATATTTCTAATCAATATTCCTGACATGAGACCGTCATACATTTGTTCAATCATATCCGAAAGGATGACGAAACTTTTTGCCATCCTTTGGAATATTACAATTATTTGATTGAAAATTGCATCATATCTATTATAACGGTGATATTCTAGATTGATCAAGATTAATACAAGAATGAAGTTCCTGGAACAGTTAGTGATAATGAAATTTTTTCTTTCATTCTCTCTAACATGTAACCACGCATGGATCATTTTGAATTTACCGCAACCAGAAGGTCGCCATAGATCATTGAATCAGTGTTGCCGGTTGGCGGGTAAGTAGCACAAGCCAGGAAATTTACAGTGATTGGATCCAATTACTCATTCACAACACGTCTTTACACATTGGGGACTGCATTGAGTAACTGGGTACTGTTTTCTGGCGTTGGTTTCTCCGTAATATCCATGGCGTTTTGTTATAAAATGGTTATAAATTAACCAGTGTAGAGTCTGTTAAAAGTTTCACATTATTTGAAAGTCACAGCCTAGAGCCTCAGGAACTGGCTCATATGTCATATGATGCAAGTTCTTTCCCCGAATTGAAAAAATGAGAAATGAAGCAGTTTCTTCAACCACTTCCAATAAGTATGAATATCCATTACCTCCAAATGATTCAACTATGCATTTTTCATTGAATAATACTGAACTATTGAAGAAGTGAGCAGTTGAATTTAAAATATCTCATATTGCCTTGAGAGAATTTTTAAGTTTATTGAAAAAATTTGAATCCTCTGAATATGAAAATCTACCCAAGGATCTGAGAACTTTTTTACAGACAGGAGAGATTCATGAATTTCGCAGTGTAAGTCTGGGTTACTATTCACATATCGGAATTGCCAGGAGTATTGAAAGGCGATTTAGTTCTTTAGGTAAAAAACCAACATCACCAGTATTTCTGGGTGTCAACATTGATGGTTTACCCCTGTCAAGAAGTTCTGCTAGTCAGGTTTACCCTATATTGGGTATTATAAAAAATTTTAAACAAAAGAATATTGTACTCATTGGTATTTATCATGGCCATGAAAAACCATCTGATTTTAATGATTTTTTACGAGAGCTTGAGGAAGAAGCTAAAGATTTAACAAAAAATGGAATCAATTTGTTGGGAGATACCTATCAATTCAAAATCGATAAGTTTTTGTTCGATGCAGTTGCAAAAGCAAGTATTTTATTTATCAAAGGCCATGGTGGTTACTATTCATGTACTAAATGCTAACAGAAGGGTATATATTCCCAAGGTAGAGTTTGCTCTCCAGACCTTGACTGAAAAAAAAAACACACAATGAATTCCTGGATCAGACAGATATTGGACATAATATGGGTAGGAGCTTATTAACAGAAATACCAAATGTTGATTTAATCAAATATGTCCCTCTTGATTACATGCATCTCGTTTGCCTTGATGTTATGAAAAAAATTTTATGTTCAACTTGGTGTTTTGGTACACCACCACATAAATTTGCAGCAGGACAAATACATTTGTTGAATATATTCCTACAGAGTTTGTTCGTCACCCCAGGAGCTTGAGAGAGTGTAAAAAGTGGAAGGCCACTGAGTTCAGGCAGTTCTTGCTTCATACAGGGCCAATAGTTTTGAAGCAAGTTTTGTCGGTTACAAAATATCAGCATTTTTTAACACTTCACATATCAATCCGCATTTTATGTAGTGAAAAACTCATTGAAAGTTACTCAGGTTGTGCTGAATCTTTGTTGGAATATTTTGTTGGTATCACCAAAACAGTTTATGGTTGGCATTTCATGTCACATAATATCCATAATTTACTACATTTAACAAATGATGCTAGAGTTTTTGGTTGTTTGGATGATTTCAGTAATTTCTCAAGTGAAAACTATTTGCATTTTTTTAAAGGTATTATAAGGAAACCTAGTGATATTTTGGCTCTGGTGATTCGTCGTTTAGGAGAAATAGATGCAGTTGGTTCAGTTTCAGAGGAGGAAATGGTACATTGTGATTATCAATTAGTCCAAACGCATGATTGTGGAATCCTGCTGAGCAACTGCTCTCAATTTAAGAGAGTTAATTTTTCAAATTTCAAACTTTCTCAGAAAAAAAAGATTCTTGTTGTATTTTGAAAGATATGACAATTATAGAGATGAAAAATATAGCATTTTGTACATCAACAGAACAGTATGTTCTGATAGGAAACAGTTCTGAACACAAAAGTGATTTTTACAGGTCCCCTTGCAAATCTTCAGTTTTAGGTATATATTTTGTTAAAAATCTTGGTCGACTTTCATGTTGGCCCATTATTGAAGTAGACACCAAGTTATTCAGAATTCCTTACTTGGATGGATTTGTTGTTTATCCCCTTCTTCATAGTGAACGGTCTATTTGAAGAACTCAAATTTATGCCTTTTTCGTAGAAGTCTTTTTATACTAGGTGTCCCAACTTCATTTTTACAGTTTTTTTTTCGAAAACAATACTATTAACTCTCTAAAAAAATTCATTTATTAATACATATTCCTTTGACAAATTGTCACTCAGCACATACTTGTCAGTTTTTTGTTTTAGATCACATCCTCATATTATGCATCTTTGAATAGCTTCAAAGCTGACGAGCATGATGTATTACAATTTACATAAATACAAACCTCCCAGATATATCAATGTGAATCTACAACCTCCACCTCCATTTCAATAATCTGGTATTTCTCCATTTTTTCCAGGTATCAATTTTCATTTCAGTTTTCAAATAGGTTATTACATACGTTTTGGGTGGAATATATTCTTTCTTGTCCATGCTTCCAAACCAATTTTCATCTCATACGTTTGAATAATTAGAGATTAAATACTGTCTGTAAGTTCTTCGAGGAGGTGGTACATTCATTTTTCAGCTTTTCATGGGATTTTCTCTCCTCGTTTCTAAAAAATAGAGTAGAAGTTATTGAAAATTATTTCAATATATTTTTAGTAAGGACAGATATGGAATCTGCCCCAAAATGTCACTGCGCTTGAAATTTAACCTTTAGATACCTAAAAGAGAAATTTTCTATCGGTCAGTGATACCTTGTTTTTGAAAAATTTAGAAATACAAATATATTCAATGAGAATAAAACCGCTACTTATCTTGGTGGACGTTTCAGGAATGAATCTGCTCCCGTTCTCAACACAATTGAAATATTTTTCTCTTCGCTCCTCTTTTTCAATATGTTTTCGGTTTTGACACTGAAAAGTGACAATTTTCAACTGAACAAGAAGCAATATTATTGTCTCCGTTCAGGAGAATGCAAGCACCCAGGTAACACTGACCGCGAAATCTTCAAGAAGGCACCATTTGGATCATAAAAAGAAATGGACTTGAAATATTCATCAATACTGCGAGTACTTAATGATAATATCTCGTACGTAACATGAACAAGTATTTCTTCCTGCGAGTTCCTTGAGATATCCTGAAATACAACATGAACAATCATTTCTAACTGCGAGCTCCCAAAGTTGTCACGAATGCAACATGAGTAGGCATAAATACGGAAGCTCATGAAGCTCCCACCTCTCGATCGATTCATCAAATATGGAACATATACCTATATGGTATCCTTCTTCTAATCATCCGAAAATGTACCAATATACATACGATATAATATATATATATATAAATATATATATAAATATATATATATATATATATATATAAATATATATATATATATATATATATATATATATATATATATATATATATATATATATATATATATATGTATAAGAGTAGAAACCCACATCTGTAGATTATTGAGAAGGGAAGTCGTTGCTGACCAGTTGGTTTAATTCCTACTGGTCTGCAACGACTTCCCTTCTATATATAACTCAAATAACCTTTTCGTCAAAGTTACTTTTCAAAAAGATTTTCATTTATGTCTTACAGAGAAGTGAACAATTCGGATTCTAATTCAAGACTGATTATACAAGAAAGAACTATGATGTCATGGCCCTAACTGATTTCCAAGAATAATGTTGATGTAGCGTTATGAGGAGTCCTATTTCGGTGATGTTGGTGGTTTCCATGGTCGTCGATGATTCTCACGGGAATATAACTCCTCCCCCATTAGAATGAAGCTTCCTCCGGAAGGTTTACTTTTCTATCGGTAGAAATGACCTCTGGAACTTGATCTGCATCTTCAAGTTGATTCGTGATTTTCTTTCATCTTCGCCAAATGTGGACTGCGCCTAGTACAGCTAAACTGGAATACAGGGTGATAGTCCAAAAGATTGGTTTTCGATAGTCAAAATCTTGATTCATATTCTATTATTATGATTATTCTATTTGTTGGAATCTCCGAGATTTTTAGCGTTTTCAGATGGATCTTGAAATCGGTGAAATTTTCTTGCTTCAAGTCGAATATGAGTTGGTTCGCGACCAGGGGCGTCCCGTATGTTTTGTCTTGGAAATTCATTTCTTGTTCGTGGAAGAATATCTTGCATTTGGAGTTTTTCACAAGATATATTCCTGATACGATTCTAGTTTGTATTTCGTTTTCACATTGGACCTTCAATTTTTCTTCTCGTGGAAATACACCTAGATATTGATCGATCTCCGGGATTCTCTCCATTTGGCTTTCTGATATTTCCAAGCGGCTGTATTGACAGTTGCTGTTATTCTCTCCTAGAATAATCTGTTCCTCGCATGTTGTCTTTAGATTCCTCAGGAGGTGACTTGGACAGTGGAATATTTTACCTTGGGTACATATGTCACTTAGAGCTTTCATTGTATTGTCCTTTGATTTCAATAAATAATTTGAATTCGGGATGATTGTCAAAAATTCTGATTCGTGCTTCGTAGGTATTGGAAGCAGGTAATATAAATCGAACATTGATTCGAAATCGATAGGAATTGATAGGAAATAATAAATTATATTTCCGTCTACTTTGCATTTGACATCTGATATTGATTCGAAGTCCAGAATATTCTCGTAATTTAGATCGAATGGAAGTTGGTTTTTATAGTACAGTGAAATTTTTTCTAGTACTAGAAACAAGTCTTCAGGCTTCATGATACTAGGATACATGGTTCTGAGTTCACAGAATGTCAGAGAGTTTTCCATATCTTGTAGAACGTTGACAATGCCATTGAGAAGAATGATTATTTGATTGAAAATATCTTTAGCGTATAGGATATGTTGATGTTGAATTTCTTGTTTGAGGAAGGCTTTCAATTGTAAAATTCTTGATGTCAGTTCGATTTCGTTGTGTTGGATGTCTCGTATTGTATCATTGAATTTTTGGACAATTTGAGTATTCTAACTGTATTGAATTTTGAGTTGGCTTTGGAGATTTATTTGGTTTGACTTCAGGTGATCTAAAATATCGTTGATTCTTTCGTCATCTTCAGCGTCGAGATTTCCTGTTACACCTTTTAGAATCGATCCTCGTTTATTCCTGAGTTTTGGAGATGAGTGTATTTGTATATTTTCGAATTTCTCATTGATGCTTGCTCGGATGTATTCAACGATTGTTACGTAGTTCTCTACAGATCGGACGTAAATTGAGTTATTCTTGATATTTGCATTGACATTATTATACTGAGAGTTCAATCTATTGAATTCATCGAAAAGCGGCTTGATATCATAAAAATGAGGAAATGCGTGTTCTGTTCTTTGTAGTTTTGCAGGGCCTAACTTGATTGGAAGAATTCCTAGGTTGTGTGTTATATTTTCTAGTTTCGTTGTGTGTCCGTAGTAGAAGTAGAAGGACCTGAAATAGTTCTCAATTTAGTTTGTCGTCTGGGTCTCTTAATATTTGAAAGATGAATTTTGTCTACGGTGTTTTTCTGTGGTTGCACAATTTTCGCAGTTTTCAGTTCTGAATCGACCGTTTTGATATTTTCGCGTTTGAATTTATTCAAGGTTTTTCTTTGCTTCTATATGTTTTTCACAAATACAACTTCTGGAATGTCGGTTGGAATCGGTTCCTCATTTTGGTTAAATTTCTGAATTATAATTTCTTTGCCTTTCTGCAAATCGTTATTCAATTTTTGATATAATAATTTTACCTTGTCTGTGTGATTCGAAATATAATTATTAACTAGTTGTTTTTCTATGTCTATATTGAATGGACAATCGGTTTCTAGATGACCAGTGACTATTTCATAAGGCTTCAAGTTTGCAGAATGAACACTGTATGCCAGAAGTGCGTAATTAACCTTTGATTCTATCATATCGTCTTTGTATTCATTTTGATTATTTAATAGTCGAATGTGCTCTACGAGGGTCGAATGGAATCTTCCTATGAGTCCATTTGATTCAGGGTACTGGGAACATATTTAATGAATTTTGACTTTATAGATTTCTAGCAGTTCTTCAACTAGTGGATTTTTGAATTCTAAACCGTTGTCGGAAACTATTTGATGTGGAATTTTATGATGAGTGAAATACTTTATCAACTTGTTGACGACTTCTATTCCTTGAGTAGAATCTAGTTTGTATGCTTGAGCATATTTGGAAAAGGAATCAATGATTGTTGAAAATTTGGCGTTTTCCAAAGTTATACTATCCATATACAATATTTCGAAAGGTTTGACTGGCGTGGGGGTTATATTATATTCCAATTTCAATGGTTTCCTGTCGTATTTTGTCACTAGACAAATCTCACATTCGTTGATATAATTTTGTATGGATCTTCTTTGATTTGGCCAATAATAAGTTGATTTGATACGTTTTTCTGTTTGGTCTAATCCCCTGTGATTCGTTTTGCCTTCGTGATATTTCTGAATTATTTCCTTGATTTCATCGTCGGAATTTACATCAATCAATTTTTTTGTACACCTAACTAAGTTGATTTGAGAATGTTTGAAGAACTTTTGCAGAACGTTGGAGAATTTTTCGTATATCGGATCTTCGAAGTAAACATAATATTTGATTTTAGGGACAATGAATTCTTTGACAAATGTGAGAATATCATGTTCGTAGTGATTTCGTGAAATTTGTGTGAGTATTTTCTGTTTTGTTTTATACAATTTTATTACGCTAGGTGTTGCCGGTTCATAATTGACTTCAGAGATGATGATTTGATTTTTTCCGAAATTTGCTGGACAGTCGATTATTGGCATGCTAATAATCGGATTTTCAGAATTCGAATGGACGGTTTGATCATTATCTTCTGTCGCATTATTCTCGTTATCCAAATTGTCAGCTTCAGCAATCATTGATTGATTATCGGTTTCGATACTGATTTCATTTTTTTCAATATCGTCGTTGAATTTTGTGATAAAATCAAAAATATTATCCGGTTCTTTGTCTTTTGTTTCGTTCATATTCAGTTCTATTCTAGAAAGAGCATCCGCATTTTTATTCTAAATTCCTTTTTTATATTCCATTTCATAATTGAATATCGTGGGGTTTCTTGTCTTACTTGACTCGATTCACCTCACTGAGGTTTTAGGTGGGATTTAATAAGTTTATAATTCGTGTGCAACATTTATTGCAAATGCAGAACGCTTCCAAGATACATGTGTCAAAATACAAAAATTGACTGACTGTTTACTTTCCGAATGAATCCTTGACAATACATAAACATAAAAAAAGGCGCATCGCGCTAGAACCCGCTACGTTCCGTGCGGGGTTGCCGCCTTTCCTAAAAGGTCTACAAACTTGGGGCAAGCCTCAACATGCCGCCCTCCTTGAAAGCTTTATGTGATTAAAGTTTCAACATGAATAATCACCATTAAAAAAATATATATATATATATGAAACACGTTAATGAAGTCCATGCCATGAGTTCATCGAAATGATAATGAATAACATGAGAATATATACATAATTGAGTCTATTGCTCACTTTTAGGAAGCACACATAACTTTGCAACAGGCCTTTTATAAACACCACATGACGTTTTCACCGTTACAACACGCACCTGGGTGTAGCTGCAGTACTCGGCCTAAACTCCATTTCAGTGGGGGAAGATTGTCTTCCTTTATTACCACCACTATATCGGGTTTAATGAGCAGGGGATGCTTCTCCTTCCACTTTTGTCGGACCTGGAGTTCAGATATGTACTCCTTGGACCAACGTTGCCACACATCATGGACGATTTTTTGGCACCTCTTGAACCGGGATAGTATGGACTCCTTCACCTCTGTGAAGTCTCCACAGGGATCTGTCTGTAGTGACTCTCCAATGAGAAAGTGTGCGGGTGTGATGGGTGTGGGATCGTTAGGATCACTGGATAGGGGGTACAATGGTCTCGAATTTAAACATGCCTCAACCTGAGCCAGAACAGTAGAATACTCTTCAAATGTTAAATTTGACTCTCCTATGACACGTTTCAGATGGTGTTTAACAGATTTAACACCTGCTTCCCACAACCCTCCAAAATGTGGTGATCTTGGGGGTATAAAATGCCAATGAATGCCTTCCTGACCCAGCTCAGTCTGAACGTCAGGTTCAATGGAATTCAGCAATTTTTTGAGTTCCGCATTAGCACCAACGAAGTTGGTTCCGTTATCGGAGAATATATGATTACATTTTCCACGCCTTGCCATGAATCTGTATAAACAAGCCAAAAATCCTTGCGAAGTCATCTCACTGACAAGCTCCAAATGAGCTGCCTTGGTCGCGAAACATATGAAGACGCAAACATATGCCTTTGTCACCTTGAAATTTCTTGTTTTACGATCCCGCAAATTAAAGGGACCACAATAATCGATACCCACATGTATAAAAGGTCTCGCTGGGGTTACTCTTAACTCGGGTAAATCAGACATGAGGTATTTTGCGTTCGGATGTGGATCTGTTTTGAAACAAGTTATACATTCATGCACGATTTTGCGTACCAAATTACGCCCTGATAATATCCAGAACCTTTCTCGCAAAGACGCAAGTAATAATTGTGGACCAGCATGGCATTACTTTTTATGATGATATGTAACAAGTAGATTCGAAAAATAATGCTTGTTAGGTAGTACAATCGGGTATTTTTTGTCAGTTTCATAATGTGAATTCTTAAGCCGCCCTCCCACGCGAATCAGCCCATCACTATCGAGAAAGGGGTTTAAAATCAATAATTTACTTCTAGTATCGATAGGTTTATCCGTCTGCAGACATTTCAATTCAGACTCAAACATTTCCCTTTGAACTATTCTTATTAAAACGTTTAATGAACCATGCAACTCTTGAGGGCTTAAGGGTCCTTGAAGCTTAGACGAATTCGGAAGCGAGTTAGTTTTGAAACGTAGTATATAAGCCAAAGTTCGTTGCAGTTTTGTAAAACTTGAAAATCTATTGAACAAATCAACTATGTCCAAATTGACAACTGTAGCGACTGATGTCTGTTTTTTCATTTCTACATAACACTCATTAGGTATTTCTTGGGGATCAAATTTGATTGGCCAGGTGGTGGATGACTTCCTCAGCCAGTCTGGACCACACCACCATAACTCATTAGAACTCAGATTATGTGGATTGAGTCCTCTAGATATAAGATCTGCTGGATTTTGCTCAGTATTAATATGTCGCCAATCATCCTGACTAGTCAAGGATTGAATAGTTGATACCCTATTCGCAATAAAAACCTTCCAATTGATAGCGTTTCTCTTTATCCAGCCTAAAACAATCGTGGAATCACTCCAGAATGACCGTGCGAAAGTCGTACTTAATGCTGAATTAACCTTGTCGTAAAGTTTTGATAAAAGTAGAGCAGCGCATAATTCAAGCTTGGGTATCGATAGACATTTGAGGGGTGCGACCTTTGATTTTGCACACAACAAGTTTACATGAATTTTACCAAACTTATCGATCGATCGTAAATAGATGCACGCACCATACGCTACTTCACTTGCATCTGCAAACCCGTGTATTTCGATGAGGGTTGGGTCATCGCAGACAACATATCATGGCACTTGAATGTCATTTAAAAATTGTAATTGACCTTGGAATGTATCCCATTCGTGAGCTACATCTAATGGAAGTGGTTCGTCCCAGAGTACCTTCAGTTGCCAAAGTCTCTGAAGTAAACATTTAACCTTGACTATAACTGGACCTACAAGCCCTAACGGATCA
Organism: Gastrophysa polygoni; assembly: GCA_963576655.1. Classification (NCBI taxonomy): domain Eukaryota; kingdom Metazoa; phylum Arthropoda; class Insecta; order Coleoptera; family Chrysomelidae; genus Gastrophysa; species Gastrophysa polygoni. The sequence goes on from OY755092.1 coordinate 3,433,137, forward strand.
AAAATCTGGGCGACTGATGAAAGTATCAATCGTTTCGTAGGTTTCCGATTATTGCTTAAATGTTTCACATTATAGTTTGAAATGTCTGAGTTCGAATGCCACAAAAGGCCTAAGGAGTGAGTTTGATCATCCTTACCGATGTTAATTATACAATTTGGCTGTGAATTTTGTATGCTTTGTAATATTTTGGGACTATTTGAAATCCATTTGTTGAGTGTGAATCCATACATACGGAAAAGTGTAGAGATATCCTTGTATATTGTAATGAGTGTATTGATGTCATCTGACCCGGTTAATAGATCATCAATATAGAAGTCTCTGATGATAATCTTGCACGCTAATATAATCGAATTCCTCTAGTTTAAGACGCCATCTGAGTAATTTCGAATTGGGTTCTTTCAATGAAAATAGCCATAACAATGGTTTGTGGTCGCAAACAACTCTAAATTTTCGTCCAAAAAGGTATGGTCTCGACCAAGGTATACTATTGCTAGCAATTCTTTCTCAATAGTGGAGTAGTTTTGTTCAGATTCGTTCAGTGTTCTACTAGCATATGCTATTAGTAGATCTGAGCCGACTTTACCTTGAGACAAAACTGCCCCTATCGCAACATTGCTTGCATCTGTTGTGAGAACAAAATCTTTCGTAAAATCTGAGTATTGGAGGATGGGTTCATTAATCAATAAGTTTTTACACATTTCGAAGCATTTTAGATATTCTGGATTCTTTGTATCGATGTTTGCATCTTTTTTGAGGCATTTGGTCAGCGGTTTTGTGATTTTAGCAAAATCTTCAATGAATTTCCTATAGTATCCTAATAGTCCTAAAAAGCCTTTGATTTGTTTTGTATTTTTCAGGGGTTACAATATGTCCTGAATGAGCCACTTCTTTCCTAAGAAATTCTGACTTATCGAGTTGTATTTTGAAGTTGGAATTTCGCAATCTCTCGAACACTTCTCGTAAACGATTAATGTGTTCTTGGAGACTTGTGCTGAAAATGATGATATCGTCGAGATAAACAAGACATTTCTCGTTTTGTATACCTCTCAAAATATTGTCCATAACCCTTTGGAAGGTGGCTGAAGCATTTTTCAAACCAAATGGCATTCGTAGAAATTCGTAATGACCATTACCAGTATTGAAAGCGGGTTTTTGGATATCATCTTCAGCCATTTCGATTTGGTGGAACCCCGAAGCCAAGTCGAGTGTCGAGAAATATTGGCATCTGCCAAGTTTATCGAGTAATTCTGTGATATTTGGCAGAGGATATCGGTCACCAATAGTTTTGTCGTTGAGTTTCCGATAATCCACAACGATTCGCCATTTTTTCTTCCCAGAAGCGTCTAACTTCTTCGGTACAACCCAAATAGGTGATGACCATGGCGAATGAGACGGCCTAATAATATTTTGACATAACATGTTCTGGATTTGTGTGTTAAGTTCTTGTTTGTGGATTTCAGGGTATCTATATACACTCAGTATCAGTATACACTGGAACCTCATCAGAAGTTTTTATGACATGTTTTACGTTACTCGTGAATGATAATTGATTACCATCAATATGAAATATGTCAGAGTATTCTTTAATTAGTTTCATTATCTCGTGTTGTTCCTCTGAATTCATATGTTCGGTTCGAATTTTTGATGTATCAAATTGAAACTTTTCGAAATTGACATTATTAAAATTTGGACAAGAAGTGGGCTCGTATTCATCGCAAACTTCGGCGTCCATTGGTTCGGTCATGTCAACGAATAATTGAGAATTTGATGAATTCAGTATAGAGCAAATAGCTTGATGATTTTTCACGACAGTTGAACATTCTGGTATTTCTAAGTGTGAAATTTTTGTATGAGGGATGATTGCTTGTCCATCACTTATGTTTCTGATATTTATAATAATAATAATAATAATAATAATGGACGTCTTATTATTTTCAATAAAAGCACAAAAACAAATAATTTAACTTGAACTCAAATACTTTTGAAAATACAAGGCGGAGTTTATTTTCAGTTGTACATTACTGCACAACAAAAAATATTCTTCCACTCAACCCAAAACAAATCTTGTGTAATTCATAGTTATTAGCTGATAACACATAAAATCAAATAAATTAATTAGTATTTGCAAAACAAGATAAACAAAAACCAATGAAAATATGAGTGTATCATAGTAGCTACAATATTAGATATAAATAAGTATTAAACAATTTATAGTTGATGATAAAAGAGAAGATATACGAAGCGAGACAATTTGTAAGAGATGCTTTACAAGGCGAGAAACAAACTTACGCATTTACTTTTTTAAATGAGAAATGAGCAAGTAGATATTTTACGTTACTGCTAAATTTGGTTGTTCAATATATATTTTTTGAGGGTTCTTTTAAATTTAGGAATATTATAAACCTCAAATTCGGATGGAATGGCATTATGATGAGAGTAAATTTGGTATGTAAACGAACGTCTGAAAGACTCAGTCGTGAAATGAGGAACAGTAACTAAACCTTTTTTTCTAATATTTACATTATGGACATCTGAACGATACGTAATTTTGCGGTGTAGATAGGAAGGTTTCTTATCAATAATTATTTTATGGCATAAGGTAATAAAATGAAACTTTCTTCTATTCTCCATATGTAACCATCCAATCTCCTTCAATTTATGAGATACTCGTTGTCGTCTTCTTATACCAAAAATCATACGTAGGCAAGAGTTTTGAACTTTCTGAATCTTATTTTTATATAGGTGAGTTAGATTAGGTCCGTATAGAGCATCTGCGTAATTGAATAATGATAGCACAAGTGTTTCACAGAGATATTTTTTAACATGAATAGGAAAAAGGTGTCGATTGCCGTATATCATTTTAATATTACAATAAGCCCGTTGTAACAACCTGTTCATATGCCTTTCAAATCTAAGTTCAGAATCTAATATAACTCCTAAATTTTTCGCTTCACTTACCACCTCTAATTCTTCATTACCAATAGTAATATTTACTAAATTCAATAAATTTTGTCTGTTTCGCTTAGTGCCAAACAGCATGATTTTAGATTTTACTGTGTTTATAAGAAGGCAGTGTTCAGTTGCATAACTGATAAATTCATCTAGATTTTTATTGATAACGATACAAGCGTTATCCACATCAGCCTGCCTGAAGCTATAATACAGCTGAGTATGGTCAGCATATAAATGAACTTTGTAGTCATGGATTTTATTTAAGAGATGAGAAGCATATATAGAAAATAGTAGTGGTCCAAGGATCGACCCTTGAGGTACACCAGATCCTAGTACGAGATTTTCTGAACTAATACCATTCATAAAAACTTGCTGTTGCCTAAATTTAAGGTAGGCTTCTATTAAAGAACAAGCATCATTAGAAAAACCCATATATTTCAAAATACAAATCATTAAATCGTGATTTATCGTGTCAAAAGCGCGACTAAAATCTAGCATAACCAGCAATGTTGAATAACCCGAATCAGTAGCTTTGAAAATATCATCAATAACATGAATTAAAGCAGTAGTACAACTATATCCTTTACGAAAACCTGACTGTATTGAGGGTAATAGTGAATGTATATGTAAATAATTCTTAATTTGAGATTCTAAAGTTTTTTCCAAGATTTTTGACAACGCAGGTAGAATACTAATTGGACGTAAGTCTTTGAACTCAGTTGGATCTTGTTTTTTAGGTAGAACTTTGACAACTGCTCTCTTCCATACCTCCGGAATGACATTTTCGGTTATGCAAAAATTCACAATATGTGTAATGTACGGGATAATCAATGGACAACACAGTTTGATGAAATTTATACTTAATCCATCACATCTGGTAGCGTTTGATTTAATGTCACAAATTGCTTTATAGACAAGTAAATCATTAGTTTCACTAAATTTGAAATCGGGATTATTAAGTTTATTTGATTTATAAAAAGACTTTATTTCATCCGATGGTTCAGATTGCGGCACTGATTCAATAAAAAACCTATTAACTTTATTCGGATCCCTCAGATTTTCTGGTATATCAAGTGATTTGTCCAGTAAAAATTTATTAGCTCTTAAAATTCGCCACATATCTTTTGGTTTACTGTTACTGAATTGATAGATAAAATAAGCCCTTTTCTCTCTTTTGATGGATTGGAATGTAAAATTTCGTAAATTTCTATAAGTTTGTAAAGTTGCTTCAGTTCTCATTCTTTTATACTTTCTTAGAGCTTTGTCTCTTTCATCCATCATTTTCTTTATAGGAAATGTTATCCACGGTGCTTTAGGTTTTGTTACCCTCGAGGTAACAATAGGAGCATGCCTATCAAGCAAATTATTTAGACAATTGACCAAGTAAGAAACCTTCCCATCTACTGTTTCCTGATCATATATCCTGAAAAATGACGTGTCAAAGAGATCACGTTGAAAATTATCATCATCAAAATTTTTGAAATTTCTATATGTTACAACTTTAGGACCTCTCTGTTCATTAGATATTTTTAACTCACAAAATACCATTGAATGATCTGAAATAACTTGTTGCATAATACCTTTATTATAATTAGTACCTTCGGGGATTATTACATAGTCTAAAAGTGTTGCAGATGTAGCAGTGATTCTAGTAGGTTCATCAAATACTTGACATAGATTGAGTGATTCTAAAATCGAACTGAATTTTTTGACGCTCGTATTTTCATACTCTAATAAATTTAAATTGAAATCTCCCATACAAATAATTTCATCAACAGTAGGATATATTGAAGCAAGGCTATCTTCAAATTCATCTAAAAAATACTCGTATTTTGTTCATGTGGTTTGTAAATAATACCTACAGCGAATGATTTCTTATTAATAACTACCTTAACCCATAGTTGTTCCCAAATGTAGTCCAGTCTACTAAATAGTATCTCGCTACGTATCTTATTTTCAACATATATACATACTCCCTTACCATGACAATTTCTATCAGCTCTATATAAGCGATAGTTACTAATATTTATAACAGAATTATTAACAGAATTTTTTAACCAAGTTTCGCATATCAAAAAAATATGAAAATCATTCTCTAGAATAGTTTGTTTTACATCAGTTATCGAAGGAACTAGTGATCTAGCATTCACACAACCAACTTTCAAGAAATCCATTTTTTTTTTTAATGTTCCTGAACTAATTTTTATCAACAGTAAAATAATATGAAGTTGCAAGAAGTAATATTATATTCTCAAATTCAGCAAATACCACCAACAAAGCAAAAACCTCCACAAGCAAAAAACCTCCACAAAGGTGTGAGTCAATTGCACCAAATTGCTGGTGCTGCAGAATTAATCCTATTATGAGTTAACATACAAAGATTTAAATATAATAATGTGAATGAAATTCTATGACGAAATAAAAGGTATGATGATATATATTTCAATATATAATCGAGAGAGGAGAGAAAAGAAAAAAAATACATATATATATATATATATATATATTATATATATATCAAATATTCAGAAAAATTAAATTTTGTCAATGTCATCTATGGAGACTAACTTCCTAATTTGATTAGCATTATTAAATTTCACAAAAACGTTTTCATGATGTGTCCAAATGGTTCCATTCCTACCCACTTTATTCAGTGCAGCTTTCAATACTTTAACTTTATCAGGAGTAAGGTCTTCTCTTACGATAACCTTGGTTTGTTTTAAATGTCTCTTATTCTTGTAGACCAGTTCCTTATAATAGACGGAAGAAAATCTCACTAATATTGGTCTGATTGTATTGTTTACCTTTTTTCCTACTCTGAAGGATGATGCAATAACTTCTTCACTAACGTTCAAATTCATTGTTCCTGTTACTATGTCCAAAACCAACTTACTGCAAATTTCTCCTTCACTCTCTTGTAATCCATAAAATAAGATGTTTTGACTTCTAGTAATTTCATCTTGTTTTTCTTGCTTACTAACCAGAGTTTCTATAATTCTATCCTGTTCTTCTTCTCTTCTAGTAATTTGCGCATTGTCATCCTTGAGTTTCTGAATTTCATCCTTGAATTTCTTAGCAATGTTTTCAGTTATACTTTTCGATATTTTACTGATAAATTCCTCAGAAGTTAGCATGGTCGTGACCAAGGTTTTAACCAAAGAGTGCAATTCGTCTTCTCCCTTCGTTGGATTTTTACGAGTTCCTCTGGCTTCCATTATGAGAAAAAAAATGCCTAATACAGCTTGATGCAGTTTTAAACTCAGGTCAATTCAGCTACACATACAATTTACAAGAACACTAATATACTTTGCACGTTTTAACACGATATTATCAATTTCAATGCAGCACACCACAATAATACGTCTTACTCGTGTCGACCCATCGTTCTTATCTTCTTATTGATGTTGATTATTTGTTCGGATCTCGGTGGTACTACTATGCAATTCGTACACTGAGATACTTTGTGAAATTCAAGTTTTACTTTGGAATTTGGAGTTATCAAAGCATTTTCTTTCAAATCAATAAAAATGTTCAGTAATTTCAAAAGGTCAAGCCCTAGGAGACAGTCAAAATGATCATGAAATTTAAATAGGTGGAACTTCAGAGGTACACTAGATTTATCGAGTATTTTCGAACAGGGTATCATACTATACTACTATATTGTACAGTTGATGTGCCATGTGCAGTTGTGATTTGGAAAGGATCAATTTTAATTAGTGATTTGAAATGAGTCTCTGCAATATCAGGTCGAATAAACGATTTTGTACTGCCGGTATCTATTGAAAATTTCAATTTATTTTTTGGAAAAATAGTATAAAGAAGTTCGCTTGTATTATTTGTTAGATTCATCAGTTCGAAACTATTTAATTTTGTGTTTCCGAGGCTTCTTGATCTAAAAAATGTTCATCGTAATCTTGATCTGACTCTACCGGGTGTTCAATTATAGGCTGATCATCTATATTAAACAATTCTTCGGCAATATAATTCGGCCTATTTTGTCTGAAATTTGGGTTCTGATTTAATCTATGATTCTGGTTCGAATTTGCTTGATTAGGTCTCCAAGTATTCCTAATTGAAACACTCATTGGTGTCGGTTTTGGGAGGTTTCGTGATTGATTTGGTCTGAATGCATTGAAGTTTCTATTTTGACTTTGGAATGTGTGGGGTTGTTGAGATGAATGGTTCGGTCTATTATTCAATCGAGAGTTTTGAGGATAATTTGTGATTTGCAGTGGTTGAGTAATGCGCGGTTTATTTTGGAAGTTCTGAAATGATGGTTTCGTCTGAATGTGATTTTTCGGTGGTCTTTGAATGACCGCATCTAATTGAAAATCGTTCGTGAGCATATTTAATGCTTCATTCAAATCTTTCGGATTTTTCGTTCGCATTAGTGAACCAATTGGATCTTTCAATCCTCGCAACAGAATTCGAAGTGCCAAATTTCGAACGTATTTCCCTAATATAATAAATCCTTCTGCAGTTGTGCCTGTAGTCAACTGAGATATTTGCAGATTGAGAACATGTTGGATTCTATTGTAGAATTCGAAAGGTGTCTCGTTGACCTGTTTTAGTTCTGTCATCTCAATATTCAATTTGAAGATATCGCGTTTATCTGCGTATGTGTTCAATAAAGCATTCCTCAAATCTGCCCAATTTCTTATGATACAAGACGATATTTTTAAGGCTGCATCGCCTTTCGCCTTTGCTAGGATACTAGACATCAGATATTCATTCTGAAAATCGTTCACATCCGTAACATTGTAAAATTTATTTACTAACTTCTCTGAGATTTCGATGAATCTCGGTAACAATTCCATTTCACCATGGAAATCGGGAATCATGTTGAAATATTCTTGTTTCAAGACAGCCATCGTGTTTGTTCGTAGGACTGAACTTGCAGTTATTGAAATATTACTAGTTTCTAAAGTTAATTGGGTCAGTTGAGATTGTCTCATTGGAATTGATGGTCTCGAGCGATTCGAGGGGGTTTGAGGGATGTTTGAGTCCGAATCAGAATTATGTGAATGTTCAAGATTTTCAGAATTGTCAGAATCGTACTGGTCTTGAAATGCTCTATATGACATGGGTACTTACAGCAAAATCCAAATCCACACCATCGGTCCAAGGCCAGGCATCGGAAGAAACAGCGATTGTATTTCTCGGTTACTGCTGATGGTGGAAACGAACGGATTCTTCTCGTCTAGCTACTCAATTCACCTGACTGGATTTTTCTACCGTACGCGTACCGATTTTTCGAATAGGTCAATAAATCGTTGAAACGAATCAACTTGATATATCCACTAACAGTTGATCAACCTATCCTATCGACTGCGCCACTTAAATAACCTTTTCGTCAAAGTTACTTTTTGAAAAGATTTTTATTTATGTCTTACAGAGAAGTGAACAATTCGGATTTAAATTCAAGACTGATTATACAAGAAAGAACTATAATGTCATGGCCCTAACTGATTTCCGAGAATAATGTTGATGTAGCGTTATGAGGAGTCCTATTTCGGTGATGTTGGTGATTTCCATGGTCGTCGATGATTCTCACGGGAATATAACTTATATATATATGTTTCTGTTGATAGTGGCTGAATGATAATGAAAACAAACTATGGAGTGCTTTTTATGCAAGATAATAAAACTTTTGAGATATCTGGACTTGGCTTTATGAATGAAGATGTCTTACGATGACCTTTTAATAAATGGATTTTCATTCTAATCTTTTTTTTTACTAAAATCTTTACACGTGAAGAATGTATGTGCAACAACCTTAACCTTCTATTTTTTAACTACTACTTCGACAGTGACATATGATGTCACTTATGACAGTCAGCATAGAATGTAGAAATGCATCATAGGCACCACAAAACACAACATCCCCCCTCAATTCTACATTAGATTGCACTATACAAAAATAATAAAATGAATGATCTTCAATATATACATTTCAAACAAGTTACATGAAATGAAACGAAATGACCTAATTCCTAATAATCAAATATACCCACAATCAAAAATATACATTTTAATTCAATTCATATTGAGAGATTTGCGAAATGAAGAAAATTTGTTGACATACAAAGCCTCAGTAAAAATATCAGCAATCTGTTCACTATTAGGAATATATTCAATTTCAATTTTCTTTATTTTGACCAAATCTTTTATAAAATGAAATTTGACATCAATATGCTTTGATCTCTTTGTTTCATAAGTATATGCGATTTTTATTGTAGATTGATTATCCCCATATATTTTAATAGGATATACATTTTTATTGATCACGTCTGTCAGTAACTGTCCTGAAAATAAACACTCAGTTGTGCAAGAAACTAAGGCTACATACTCTGCTTCACAGCTCGATAAAGCAACAACATTCTTGAATTCCAAAAAACAGTATTGGCATTCACTTTCAAAAAAAATCCAGTTGTACTTTTCCTATCATTGCAATCCCCAGCATAATCCGAGTCTACATAAGCATATATGTTTATCTTAGGATCAGAATTCTTTTAATAAGTTGAGCCTAGGTTTTCACTACCTTTAAGATATCTAAGAACAATTTTTAAATAATTCCAATGATTGATTTCGAAACAGTTTTGATATCTACTAAAATAACACACTGCGTAACATAGGTCAGGCCTTGTAACTAACATCAAATATAGACTGCCAATTAGTTCTTCATAAGGAACTTTGAAATTTGCATTAGAATCACCTTTCTTCAAATTCAAATTAACTTGTATAGATACTTTTGTCGTCTTACAATTGGTCATATTGAAATGTTTCAAAACTTTTGAAATATTTTTTTTTTATCTGTGGACAACACGAAAGGGAAACCTATGATGTTCGAGGAACATCGTGTTAGCCAGCGGTGGAATTTTGGGGAAGAAGGAAGGTGTTGGAATTTTTCTTGAATGTTTGGAGGTTGTAAGCATCAGGAAAGACTTCACTAGGCAAAGAATTCCACAACTTTGCCGTTCTATTGATGAATGATGCTTGGTATAGCGATGTTCGACAGGTCTCGAGCCTGACAGTGTAGGGGTGACCAGCTTGAGCTCGTCTGGTTTGTCTACTAGGAATCGCGCGTGGTGGCATAATAGATGATATTTCCGTTGAGCACCGACCGTGAAAGTACCTATAAAAAAGGCAGAGATCGCCGACCTTTCTACGATGATCTAGAGAGGTCAATGATTTGGTGAGTGTTGTGTCATCGAATAGGCGAATAGCTCTCTTCTGAATTGAATCTAAGAGCTTAAGCGTATGTTTGGGGGCTGAGCTCCAAACATGTGAGCAGTACTCCAGGACAGGTCGAATTTGTGCTTTGTAGATCATAAGCAGTTGCTGGGATGTGAAGTATCTCTTCGCACGGAAAAGAAAACCGAGTTTTTGTGAAGCAGTCTTCGCAATGGACCTCACATGATCGTCCCATGAGAGAGCACTGTTGGTGGTGACACCCAGCAAGGATATTGACGACCTCATAGGAACAGTGGTACCCGACATCATCAAATTGGGCATTGTGTGATCAGCCTTCTTGGTGAACATACAAGCTTGAGTTTTAGTTGCATTGAACTGTACTAGATTCTCAGATCCCCATTTCAGAATTCTTGTCAGATCCTCATTTAAAGCATCAACCTGTCTTCGCCTTGCACCTCTGGCCTCATTGGATGATATAGGGGCTCTAGAGGAAAAGGCGGAATGAAGTGTACTGTCATCCGCAAAGCTATGAACTGGGCTGGAGGTCACATTCAACAAATCATTGATGTGGAGCAAAAACAAAGTTGATGCCAAGACAGAGCCTTGTGGAACACCAGCATTGATGGTCATTGTATCAGACGAGACCCCGTCTACCACCACGTAGAGTGATCTATCTGCAAGAAAACTCGATAGTAAAAGACACAGTTGGGGCGGCAAACCATATGACGGAAGTTTCGCTAGGAGGCCTTGGTGCCAAACTCGGTCAAATGCTTTGGAGATATCCAAGGCTACAGCCAGAGACTCCCCATGTTTCTCTATTGACACCTGCCACTTATGTGTCACATAGGCAAGCAGATCTCCAGTTGACCTCTGGTGACGAAAGCCATATTGCCGGTCGTTCACGATTCTTGAGCTCTCTAGATATCGGATGAGCTCGATGTTGATTGCTTTTTCCATTACTTTAGAGATCACAGATAGTAGTGCAATCGGTCTATAGTTGTTAGGGAGTGTTTTCTTGCCCTTCTATGGAATCGGTTGGACCCTAGCTTTCTTCCAGTTAGAAGGAAATACGCCGAGTTTGTACGAAAGGGTGAACAACCTGCAAAGAACTGGTGTTAGTTCCGGGGCACATTTCTTGAGAACAATAGGCGGTATTCCGTCAGGCCCCATAGCCTTCTTGACGTTGAGGCTAAGCAGAATGTGTCTGATGGTGCGTTGCCGGAAGACAATTTCTGGCATACGGTTATCGATTTTGGCGAAGGTGTTGGCTTTTTCATGAGATGTTATAGCCAATGTATTATCATCCTTTGTGAGGGGAGGAAATGAGCTAGAAGTGAAATTTCTCCCGATTGCCTTAGCAAACGTCCAAAATGAACGGGAACCATTTGGACACAAATAAGAATCATTTGGCAAATTGTGATACAATTATTTTGTTGTTCTATTTCAATTCCTAAAAATCTTATTCGGCCATTTCTGTTGCTCAAATCTCTGATTTCTAATTTCATTGAAAGCTTAGTTTTTATTTGATTCACTTCATCAACTGACCTTGACAAAATAATTATATCATCTACCCAAATAAGTGAAAATATACATTCTGTATAATGAAGACATGGATCAGCTTGTGAACGAACAAAGTTCATTTTCAACAGATAGTCATTCATGTAATCATTCCAACATTTAGGACTCTGTCTAAGCCCGTAAAGTGCCTTTTTCAATTCACATACCTGTCCTGATGTGTATCTTAAAAAGCCATCTGGTGGATGCATATATACTACCTCATTTAGGTTACTTTTTAGAAATGCTGATCTAACATCTAGATGGTGAATAGTTAGATCTTTCTCTACTCTAGGGCAAGTAACACTCGAAGTGTCACCATCCTGGCTACAGGTGCATATACTTCCTCTTCTAATGATGGTTGTTGATAGCCTCTGGCTACCAACCTAGCCTTCTTCTTCAGTTTCCCATCTACCATCTTCTCACAAAACACCTACTTGGAGTCAATAATGGTCACATCTGGGGTTGTAAAAACCATTTTCCAGGTGTTATTCTGTTCCAGTAATTGTAGTCCCTCATGAATAGCAAGTTCCCAGCCGTTTTGCATGTTTATGGCTTCATTTCAAGTTTTTGGAATTTCTTGAGGCAAATGACCATCTGACAAAGCGGCCATTAGTTCGCTATCACTGTTTAGATCTTAATCTAGTAGATGCCTTGGTAATCTCCTATTTCTTTCACTTTTGCGAGTGAAAGTTTCAGGCTCTTCATCATCAGACTTTCCAGAATTAGAGTCATCTTTCTCCTCTACATCTTCCACTTCATCTTTTTCATTTTCTACTTTATCTATAGTAGATTAGAGTAGGAAAACTCAAAGTCATCTCCACAATATTTAATGCTGTGGTTGGATTAATTGTAAATGGTGAAAATGGTGAGACATGTTTCGGACATATATATGTCCATCTTCAGTCTTAACAATCGGCGTAAATCTACAAGAAATTGAGTAAGGTATGGTAATAAACCTATAGGTTATGTTTAACTCACATGGTTAGAGATGAAAGTCAATACATTAAAGTTAAAATTTTGAAATTACATGATGAAATGGGATTCAAACCCATCTATACGAGAGCCCCATTTGGGGGGTTGGAAATTGAAAGCACTCTTCAGTTGGAAGGTTTGAAGAATCGAGTGATACAAAGTGATGTCAATCGCCATTTTTGTACAGGTACGAGTATGAGTACAAACTGTGCAAAATAAATTCAAAACTGAAATAGGAGACAAGGCCCTCTTTCGAGATTATTCTGTACGGTACAAGGATAAACAAGAAAACTGTATAAAGTTGTCAGCTGCCATCTATATAATTGGTTATGAAGTTAAACAAGGAGACTGTGAAAAATTTTTTAAACTGTAATATTATTATCTTTGGCTGTAACAGAAAATAGTATATGGGTGTGATGAACGACTGTATGAAACATTGTTATTTGAGCTATAATGTTGAGGAGGCAAGGTTCATAGTAAAGTTATAATTACAAAAGAAATTTTAAGGAATTGAAAAATGATAGGGAGTCATAATGAGTTTCTTCGTTTAACGAGATAGAGTTTGGATCTATTTGGGATTTATTAAGTTCGAAAATTTCTAAAATGTTAAGTTTATTACTTTTATTACAAATATGTAAGATTTCTAGATTATTCTTGATATCAAAATTGTGTTGGTTGTTAATTATGTGGTTGTCGAAAGAACTTCTTGAGACATAGTCTTCATGATCACGGTTACTAGGGAATTTTGAAATTATGGATGTGTGCTCATGTACCCTTTGTGAAATTTTCCTGCCCGTTTGACCGTGTAATGATTGGGATTGCTGTGAGGGTTTAGGAGGTGATTTGTTTTGTTTTTTTGTTTTGGAAACTTGGTATTTTGGGAGCATGAAATGAAAAACGTCATGTTTTTCTTTTTTTGAAAACCTCTGAAATAATTCAAATTTGTAAGAGGTATTCGAACTGTACTTCAATAAAAGTAGATGAGAAGGAGCTGTTTTGATTACCCAAGAACCCGGACTACAGACACATCACATATTTGAAGCACCAACTAGTGGCTGGGTGAGAAAAACACGGCGAGAGAAAGGCAGAACGTGCAAGAATAGAAACAGGAGAGCAGAGAGACGAAAGCAGCGACATTTAGATAACTACGACTACAAACTAGGAGAGTCAAGCAACGAGTACAGCTGAGAAAAAGGAACGACTATAGCAGTCACTGGTTTACTCAAGAGGAAGAATTGCTGAGTGGAATCGTTGGAGCGACAACGAAGGAGCGGAAAAACGTTGAACGAGTACCTATTGAGTTATTATATATATATATATATATATATATATATATATATATATTTTATATTCAAAATTTCATCAAAGGTAGGCACTGTAGTATTATATAATGTCTCGAAAAGGGAAGAGTAAGGGAAAGGATATGGAAGGCGATAGAGCAGATGGGATTTCTAATGAAAGTATGTCAGTAGAGAATGAAAGTGAGGCGACAGGGATGTTTGATCAGAATACGAATGAATTACTCAAAAAACTCGCTTTGGATATGATAGAGCTGAAGCAAACTGTTGGAAATTTGTCAGAAAAGGTAAATGATAATATTAATGCTAATGAGGTAGGGTCTGGCTACTCTAGACAAGCAATGAGTCAGTGTCAAATAGAGAATCATTTACAGAGGGGTATAAATAATTCCCAAGCAACTAATAATGAAATACAAGATCGATCATACATTCTGAATTGGAGAGAATTGGGTGGTTCAGCTTTAACTTTTCATCCAAATGGAAAGTTGCATCCAATTGTTTTTTTAAAAAAATTGAAGAAAATGTTATCTGATGCAGGAGTACCAGAAAATAAGAAAGCAAGTTTAGCAATGAATAATTTACGTGGGTCAGCTGCAGATTGGGCATGCATGAAAGAGGATAATTTTATTGATTTTGAGAGAGCCTTTAAAGAAAGATTCTGGGGTATAAATATGCAAAGAGATTTATTTTTGAAAATTAATTACGGAAAATTTCAAGCACTGGGTCCTTCAGAGAAAATGGCAGATTATTTTTTGAATTTGGTATCTCAAGCTAATTGTTTATGTCAACTCATACCAACAGAAGCATTAGTAGAAATGATTGCGAAACATTTAAACCATGAAATTCAGAGAGGCATCATCACACAGGGAATGAAAACAATTGAAGAGGTAGAAAGTTTTCTTAGGAAAAAAAAGCTGGTATGTTTAATTATTCCAAAATTGAATGCAAATTTGATAATCGGAACTGATTGGATGAAAGATTTCAAGGCGGAACTTAATTTTGATGGAATGATTTTGAATTTCACTAGCAAAGATTTGAAATACCAGTTGCATTTCTTGTGTAAACAGAATGATACATTTTCACTTTCGAAAAGTATCGCTGAAAATGATCTGATAGTTAATAGGATTGAAAGGTCGAATTGTCATATCCAGAAACATAAATATCAGGAGACGGATTTCCAAAACGCTGTTGAATTTTCAAATCTCTCGTCAGTCTCACAAAAGAAAAAATTATATGAATTGCTGAAAAGGTATGATAATTTATTCTCTGAAAGTCCCGGATTATGTAATCACTACGAGCACACTATTGAAATGAAGGATACAAGTTCCTTCTGTTGTCCTTCTTATCCAGTTCCTTTTATATTTCGGAAAGAAGTACGTAAACAAATTAAAGAAATGCTGGAAAATGACATCATCAAACCAGAGAAAACTGAATTCATTTCACCACTTGTGACCGTACGAAAAAGAGATGATACCATAAGAATTTGCCTAGACGCTAGATATTTGATGGAACGTATAGGTAAAGATTTCATCGCACCACCCAATCCACACGAGCTTTTATTGAATTTCAAACGGAGACAAGTCATGAGTACTATTGATCTCACAGCTGCATATTGGCAGATGCCAATAAAAGCAATTGATCAAAAGTATATAGGGTTTATGTTCGAAGGAATGTCGTAAACATTCAACAGGGTGCCGTTTGGATTATCTACATCAATGGCTAGTTTGATTAGATGTTTAGAATTGATTCTGGGAGAACAAGATTTCGTATTTGTTTATGTAGATGATTTACTCATCTTCTCGGATAACTGTGACCAGCATCACCAACACTTGAATGATGTTCTCTCGAAATTGATATCAGCTGGATTTACAGTAAAACTCTCAATTCTTCAGGAATGAGGTTAAGTTTTTGGGACATTTGATCACATCCGAAAGGAGTTACGGTAGATAATCAAAAAATCGATGCAATTGATAAATTTCCTACGCCAAGAAATGTAAAGGGTCTCAGGGGATTTTTAGGTTTGGTTAATTATGATAACCGTTTCTGTAGGAATTATTCACAATTGACTCTTCCATTATTGGAATTATTGAAGAAAGGTACACTATGGCGATGGACCGATCAAGAGCAAAAAGCATTCTCGGAAATCAAAAAAGCTTTTTTGGCTGTTACCATGGTTTCACATCCTGATCATGATCGTACTTTTTTTATAGAGTGTGATAGTTCTCACTTTGCGGTAGGAGGTAGTTTGTATCAAATTGATAGAAAAACATCTGAGAAACGGGTTATCGCGTATACTAGTAAAACATTGAAGTCAAGCCAGTTGCGGTATACGGTAACAGAAAAAGAATTATGGGGGGTGGTGTGTTGTTTAAAGCAATGGCGAGTGTTGATTCTTGGCCGACCTTTGGTCATATACAGTGATCATAAATCATTACAGTTTTTGATGAAGAGTCAATTCGGAAGTGCTCGTTTAACTAGATGGATTTTATATATCCAAGAATTCAATTTCGAAATACGTCATTGTAAAGGTACCGAAAATGTGGTAGCAGATGTATTATCACGTAATCCCATTGGGAAAAGCCAGTTAGCAGAACCGAGTTCTAATACTGAAAGTATTCAAATATTCTTTGCAAAGTTGAGTATTGACAATAAGGTTAAGAATAGAATAGTAGATGATTTGAAGATAGGTCAATTGAAAGAAGAATGGATTAGAGAAAAAATAGAGTTTCTAGAAAAATATGACGGAAGATATAACACTCACTCAATCACTAAAAAGCAACAGAAAATTATGAAGTGGTATATTGTGTATGAGGGAATGTTGTTTCGCAGAGGAAATTTAGGAAGTAGTTCTTGTAAGTTATGTGTGCCCCGTAATCAAATAGTCGAACTAGTGAACTTCCAACATGGATCTATTGGTCATTTTGGTGCTACTAAAACTTACAACAACATGAAAACACATTTTTATTGGCCAAAAATGCAAAGAAATATTCGACAAATTGTAGCCTGCTTCGATTTATGTCAGAGAACCAAGATATCACCAGTTAGTCAGGGTTTGAGACAGGCTGTTTTAACAGAAAAACCAGGGGATTTAGTTTGTATCGACCTAATGGGGCCACTTCCACGAAGTAGGGGAGGGGTTATGCAACTATTGGTTATCGTAGATAGTTTCAGCAAGTTCATTAAGTTATATGCTTTGAAACGAGCGTCTACAAGAATTATTTTGAACAAATTATTGAAATATTATATACTTAAAATACAGGTACCAAAATGTGTTCTTACTGATAATGCTACACAGTTCACTTCGAAACTCTGGGCCAGAAATTTGAATGAAGCTGATATCAAATTCAAACATATATCGATATATTTTCCTCAAGGAAATCCTACCGTACGCTATAATCGGGAAATTGGACGTTTGCTGAGGGCCTATTGCTTCGAAAAACATACCAAATGGGCGACTTTATTGCCATGGGTTGAAAATTGTCTCAACAATGTGATCAATGAAAGTACAGGTTTCACAGCAAGCTTTCTTCAGTATGGAAGAGTTGAGCCTAGCTTCATTGAGGGTGTTGTAAAATTCCCAGAAATCGCAGCAAATGGAAGTAAATCATTGGAGCAGTATTGGATTCTCGCATCAAATAAATTGCAGTCAAAAGCAAAACAACGGGCTATAAGACACAAGTTGAAGGTGAAACCTATTTCATTTGATGTTGGAGACAAAGTACTTGTTCGTCAACATGCACATTCTTCAGCTGAAGATCGCGTCATTAAAAAATTTGTATGGTTCTATGAAGGGCCTTTCTTCATTGCACGATTGATGGGTCCTAATTCATATATGGTGAGTGATATGAATGGGGTAGAAATCGCAAAGCATAATATTATAAACTTGAAGTTATACAATGAATTATCTGTGTTGTCCAATTAGACATGGGGAGAAAAAAAATGCAGGAATTATGAAATGTTGAGTTGTCTGTTGTATGTTTCTTTTCCATTATTCTTCACTTAAATTTGCCGGTACAATAATAATTATTGTACTTCACTTCAAGTGGGGGGGGGGGGTAATGTAATAATTGGGATTGCTGTGAGGGTTTAGGAGGTGATTCGTTTTGTTTTTTTGTTTTGGATACTTGATATTTTGGGAGCATTACATGAAAAACGTCATGTTTTTCTTTTTTTGAAAACCTCTGAAATAGTTCAAATTTGTAAGAGGTATTCGAACTGTACTTCAATAAAAGTAGATGAGAAGGAGCTGTTTTGATTACCCAAGAACCCGGACTACAGACACATCACAACCGATATAAGTACCTTTACAAATGGAGCAATTGAGTTTATATACTCCTAACTTTTCCATCAGGGGGACTTTATCTTTTGAATTAATGAGATTTAAAGCTATGTATTATTCGTGTGAAATGAGATTCTGATATCAGGATCAAATCTATGAAAAATGTTTTTTAAATCATTGGAAACTAAATATGGAATGGAGGAATAGCGAATGTGGTTGGGAGGAGTTAGCAAATTATGATCGATATTCTTAGAGACATGACGATGATAAATTTTGTTAACTATGTGTTGTGGAAAGCCATTATTGTAACCAATTTGGCGTATGATATTCAGTTCCTTATCAAAGTTATCTTGGGACATAGGTATAGCAAAAAGACGTGAAAAGAGAGAATTGAAAGATGCATGTTTCTGGGAATCAGGATGGAACGAACAAAAAGGTATAATAGTATCTGTATGTGTAGGTTTACGGTAGATTGAAAACTCTAATTTATTATCTGTAGTTCTTGTAATGAGCAAGTCAAGGTAAGGGATACAATTATCTTTTTCTATTTTCATGGTGAATGTGATTGCAGGGTGAAGAGATTTTGAGAAGACTAGTAATTCATTGAGTTCGTTATGGGTACCGGAAAATGAAAAGATAGTGTCATCTACGTATCTGTAGTAAAATATGATTTTGTCAAAGAGTGGGAAATCTTGAAGTTTCTTTTCTAAATCATATAGGAAAATTTTTGCTAATGAAGGTGATAGGTTAGATCCCATAGCTAAGCCACTGTTTTGTTTAAAAAATTGATTATTGAATTGAAAGAAATTTTGTTCAAGAACTTTAAGCAATCGTTAAAAGGAATATCAGATTCAAAAAGTAAATTACGGAGGATTCTCAGACAATCTTCTGGATCTACACTAGGGAAAAGGTTGACTACATCAATGGAAACTAAGAGTGAGTTTTCCGGGACTGATATATTGGAAATTTTGTCAGTTAAATCTTGAGAGTTCTTGATAGAAAGTGGATTTTGAAAATTTGTAATGGATCTGATGGTAACATTGAGCCAGGAGGATAATTTAGAGGTTGGAGAATTAGAATACGAAACTACTGGTCTAATAGGGATAGTAGGTTTATGTATTTTTGGCAAACCATAAAGTCTTGGGGTAGAAGGATTCATAGGCAAAAGTTTCCATCTATTAGTATTATAATGATTTAATGTATCTGAAGTAATGTTTAAAATATTTTTGACTTGGGAAGTATATTTCGAGGTTGGGTTAGAATTAATCTTGGAGAAATTGTCATTGTTTAAGAAATTCAAAACTTTCTGGATATATTCATCTTGGTTCAAAATAACCAGATAGTTGCCTTTATCTGCTTTAGTAATGATTAAATTATTGGATTTGATTTTATCTTTAATGTTTTTGAGAATGAGTCTATTTGATTTTTCATGTTTATGGGTTAAGTTAGGTTTGAAACTGAAATTATTGTTGAGGGAAATTGCAAGTTGACTTCTAAGGATATTCTTGTTATGAAAACTATTTTGTTCTATCACGTTTTCACATTCAACAGCTAATAACTGATATTCAAATTTATTTCTTGACTTATCAACATTATATTTCAAACCAAAATTAAGTGATTTAAGTTCTATTTCATCAAACTCTAGCGTGAAATTTAAAATCAGAGAAATTAGATTGTGAAGTACTATGGTGAGCATGTGAGGGGGAAGTTTGTAACATGAAAAGTTTATTAGAGAGTTTGTCATACTTGACTTGGCCCTTGTCCTGTACATAATATCTCAAATCGAAATCTAAAATATGGAATTCGATAGGATGTAACAAAGTGGAGAGTTTTAAGAATAACCATTTCAGTTTTGAATTTACCGTGTTCAGTCTAGCGAAGAGAAACTTGATTTCTTCTTTGATCCAGGTTCTTTGTGCTATTTCCAAGGCCTTTATAGAGGAATGACTATGTGTATCAGAACGAATGGAGACATATTTTGGAACTAAATGTCTGCGTAGACAACTGTTGTTGGACCAGATATCCAGGGACGTTAATTTTCGTTGTAGAAGTAGCTTCTTGTATTCATGGACTAGGGTTGCTCGACTAGCATTGTTGAATTGAAGGAAGTAGTCCATTCTCGAAGTAGAGTTAGTAGATTAGAGTAGGAAAACTCAAAGTCATCTCCACAATATTTAATGCTGTGGTTGGATTGATTGTAAATGGTGAAAATGGTGAGACATGTTTCGGACATATATATGTCCATCTTCAGTCTTAACAATCGGCGTAAATCTACAAGAAATTAAGTAAGGTATGGTAATAAACCTATAGGTTATGTTTAACTCACATGGTTAGAGGTGGAAGTCAATACATTGAAGTTAAAATTTTGAAATTATATAATGAAATGGGATTCAAACCCATCTATACGAGAGCCCCATTAGGGGGGTTGGAAATTGAAAGCACTCTTCAGTTGGAAGGTTTGAAGAATCGAGTGATACAAAGTGATGTCAATCGCCATTTTTGTACAGGTACGAGTATGAGTACCAACTGTGCGAAATAAATTCAAAACTGAAATAGGAGACAAGGCCCTCTTTCGAGATTATTCTGTACGGTACAAGGATTAACAAGAAAACTGTATAAAGTTGTCAGCTGCCATCTATATAATTGGTTATGAAGTTAAACAAGGAGACTGTGAAAAATTTTTTTAAACTGTAATATTATTATCTTTGGCTGTAACAGAAAATAGTATATGGGTGTAATGAACGACTGTATGAAACATTGTTATTTGAGCTATAATGTTGAGGAGGCAAGGTTCCTAGTAAAGTTATAATTACAAAAGGAATTTTAAGGAATTGAAAAATGATAGGGAGTCAAAATAAGTTTGTTCGTTTAACGAGATAGAGTTTGGATCTATTTGGGATTTATTAATTTCGAAAATTTCTAAAATGTTGAGTTTATTACTTTTATTACAAATATGTAAGATTTCTAGATTATTCTTGATATCAAAATTGTGTTGGTTGTCAATTATGTGGTTGGCGAAAGAACTTTTTGAGACATAGTCTTCATGATCATGATTGAAAACTAAATCAAATCAGATATTGATGAAATTTATATGTAGTTGAGTGGAATATTCTCAGCTATAATCTGACCAAGTGTTATTTGTTTCTGTCCTGAATATCAGGTATAAAAACAAAAAAGTGCAATAAAAGTCCTACTGATAAGGTGAAGACAAGGCGATCGGAAGATTTATTTCTTTATTGCCATTGGCGTACGGGTGATAAGGATCCAAAATGTTGTGCATCAAGTGTGATAAAAAAATTACAGATGATCAATTCTGCGAATGTGATGGGTGCAGAAAACAACTACACTTGGGCTGCTCAGATCTAACTGCTTCCGAAATAAGATGTATTCAGCTGAAATCTAAGCGAACTCTAAAATTTTTCTGTGAGTGGTGTCAAGAAGGGTTGCGAATGCTTCCAGTATTGCATAAGAAAATTGAATTCCTGGAAAATAAACTGGTTGACTTTGAAACCAAACTTGATAAAGTTCTTGTAAATGATGAGTTGAAGGAATTGAAGAATAACTTTGAGTCATTTGTAACTGACACTAAAACTAGTAACAGCAGTAAGAATAATAGGCAACAAATAGTGGATGAAAGTTATGAAGAAATCGTAGTGGAAATGATAGAAAGACAAAAAAGAGAATCCAATATAATGATAGCAAATGTTAAGGAACCTGTACATGGTAATGTGCAGAAGCATAAGGAAGAGGATATGGAGAATGTCAAAAGTTTACTAAAAGACTTCAATATTGATATGTCCAACATAAAAGTCTTCAGAGTAGGCAAAGTACAGCTAAATAAGATACGACTATTGAAAGTGGTATTGCCCAACAGGGACTCCGCTATAGAAGTGCTGAAGAATAGAAATAAAGTAGCTAGAGGTATTCGCATATTTGGTGATCAAACATTGAAACAGAGAGAATACTATTTGTTGGTGAAAAGCAGATTAGATGATCTAGTGGCACAAGGGGATGATTCTAAAACAATTAGATTCGTTAATAATATTCCTAAAATAGTAAGCAAAACACTAAACAGACAAAAAAACATGTAAGTCATCCTAATATGATTTCAATTTTCAATTCTGATCTGATATACAGTAACATACAGAGTTTCATTGCCAATAAAGCTCAGGTTCTGATCAGTATAGTACCTTGTAATCCTAAGATAATGCTGTTTAGTGAAAGCCGCACAACTGACGATATAGAAAATACAGAAATATCTATTCCAAACTATAACACAATAAGGTGTAACTCAGCATCCAGGCACACTGGAGGGGTATTATTATATATTAGATGTGATATAAGCTTCTCAATCTACAAATCGTTTGTACTCGAAAAAAATTACTGGTGCAAAGTTATTAAAATAAATCACAATGGAATAAAAATGGTAGTGGGATGTTTATATCACTCGCCAAGCGCCAGCCACTCGCAGTTTGTTAATGACTTCGAAAATATCTGTGATGTTTTATTTGGAGATGTTTCTAAAGTCATACTAGTCGGAGATTTTAACTTGAATCTACTGGAAAACAATTTCTATTCAACTAAAATTGCTAACATATTGAATATGTATGGCATTCAACAAAGTGTTAATGAGCCCACACGATATACTGCTAGTTCTGCAACTCTTATTGATTATGTACTCACTAATTTTGACGTTTCAACAAAAGTGCATGATGTTGGTAATATATCGGATCATTCAGTAATTTCGGTGGATTTCTCAGGGAAAAACTTTACTTCTTCAATTAATAAGTCTAAGAAATATAGAAATCTAGGTGTTGCTAATATAAATAAAATAAATCTTGAATTAATATCATGTAACTTTTTATTAGATTGTGTAGATGTGGATATATTTTATGAAGATTTAAAAACCAAATGTGAACAAACAGTCAACATAATAGCACCAGAAAAAACATTTCGATGTAAAGAAAATAGTGTCCCATGGTATGATTTAGAACTAAAAATGAAAGGGAGAGAAAGAGATTCAGCTTATAAATTATTTAAAAATAGCAAAAGTGAGGGAGAATGGGAGGCATACAGGATTTTGAGAAATGAATATGTAAGCTTATTGAGGAATAAAGAAAAAGAATATTATTATGACAAAATAGATATGAATAAAAATAATCCTTATGTAATGTGGAAAACCTTAAAAACCTTGGTAAGTACAAAATCTAATGAATCATGTTTTATAAATGGTATTCATTTTAGGATAGATGATACCTTGAGGGTAGTGAGAAAGGATGATGAAATTGCTGAATATTTCAATCATTATTATGTGGACAGCATTAGGGATATAATAAATACTATAGATAATGTCACTATTGATGACCGGCAACAAAACGACATTGAAAGTAGATTACTAGAGTTCAAACAAATTGAATTGAAGGACCTCACAGAAATAATAAATTCTATGGATAATAAGTCATCTAGGGAAATAATGGATAGTAAATTTATCAAACAAACATATGGTGTGATTGGTCATGCTCTACTGCATCTGATCAATATTTCACTGACGTATGGAAAATTCCCCAACCAACTGAAGTCAAGTGTACTTGTACCTATCCAAAAAGTATCTAATACGAATAAATCATGGGAATTCCGACCAATTAACACCCTACCCAGCGCTGAAAAACTTCTTGAACTTGTGGTGTACAGGCAATTGTTAGACTATCTGAATGGGAATAAAATACTAATAACAAATCAATCGGGTTTCAGACAAAATCATTCATGCGAAACAGCTTTACAGTTGACAATTTCAAAATGGAAACAGTCTATCGATAAGGGTGAGTACATTGTAGCTGTATTTCTGGACTTAAAGAGAGCATTTGAAACAATCGACCGCACCATACTTATTAAAAAAATGAAAAAAATTGGCATGGATGGGACAGTTCTGGATTGGTTTATAGATTACTTGAGTGAACGGAAACAAGTGACTAAAATTAATGAAGTTTTATCTACACCTATTGCAAATGATTATGGGGTACCTCAAGGGAGTGTTCTGGGGCCACTTTTGTTTTTAATTTACATTAACGATATAAATCAATTCCATTCATGTGATTTTGTCAATCTATTCGCAGATGATACTCTGTTGTCAATTTCTAGTAACAACTTGGATGATGCCATAAACAAAATGAATTACTCACTGCAGCAGATTCAGATTTACTTGAACTCTAATAAACTTAAACTTAATATAGACAAAACTAAGGCAATGATCCTCACAACCTCATACAAATACAAAAACATCAACCTCAATCATCATGATATATCTATTGACAATAGCCAAATTGAATTTGTCACCGAGTTCAAATATTTAGGATTCATGTTGGATAATAACTTATCATTTGGAGCTCACTTTGACTATATGTCCAAAAAAATTGCAAAAAAATTATACTTCTTTTCAAGAATTTCCCATCGATTGTCAACGCATTCAAAAATAACAGTGTACAATTCTATAATACAACCAAACTTCGATTATTGTGCAAGTATCCTGTATTTATTTGATGCAAATAAAGTATCAGCACTACAAAAATTTCAGAATCGTGGAATGCGTATCATCCTTAGGTGTAATCGTATGACCAATATATCCCTGATGCTTGAAGCATTACAATGGCTGACTGTAAAGCAACGACTCTACCTGCGTTCAATGATAATTATTTATAAAATATTGAATAATCAACTACCTGCATATTTCGAGGAATTCATTACATACAATTCTACTATACACGATCATTATACAAGAGGTAACAATAATCTCTATATACCAAGACTGAATATGTCCTCTTCTAGGAAATCACTCTTTTATAAAGGCATCAATGAGTTCAATAAATTACCAACCTCCATCAAAGAGTCGAAATCAGTGAATGAATTTAAGAATATCTTAATCTCAAATATTAAAACTGATTCTTCATATTATGCTGGGAAATGATTGTTATCTGTCATATGTCATTGGATCACTATTTTCTATTTTTATTGTTACTATATATTTTTTTTTTTTTTAATTACCTCATTAATTGTTACTAGGGAAGTGTAATGTACACTCATGTATGTCTGTATATATTACTATTACTATTATTATTGCATACTATTATTATAATTGTTTCATATAACCCTAAAGTTAATTATATTTAGACATTTATCTTTATTTATTTTTATTATCAAGCTTAAAGAAATTGTATTGTATATTAGGATGTATCCTACCAATAAAGACTTCATTCATTCATAAAAAAAAAAAAAAAAAAAAAATCACGGTTACTAGGGAATTTTGAAATTATGGATGTGTGCTCATGTACCCTTTGTGAAATTTTTCTGCCCGTTTGACCGATATAAGTACCTTCACAGTTGGAGCAATTGAGTTTATATACTCCTGACTTTTCCATCAGGGGGACTTTATCTTTTGAATTAATGAGATTTAAAGCTAATGTATTATTCGTATAAAATGAGATTCTGATATCAGGATCAAATCTATGAAAAATGTTTTTTAAATCATTGGAAACTTTACCTAAATATGGAATAATAAATTAGAGTTTTCAATCTACCGTAAACCTACACATACAGATACTATTATACCTTTTTGTACGTTCCATCCTGATTCCCAGAAACATGCATCTTTCAATTCTCTCTTTTCACGTCTTTTTGCTATACCTATGTCCCAAGATAACTTTGATAAGGAACTGAATATCATATGCCAAATTGGTTACAATAATGGCTTTCCACAACACATAGTTAACAAAATTTATCATCGTCATGTCTCTAAGAATATCAATCATAATTTGCTACCTCCTCCCAACCACATTCGCTATTCCTCCATTCCATATTTAGGTAAAGTTTCCAATGATTTAAAAAAACATTTTTCATAGATTTGATCCTGATATCAGAATCTCATTTTATACGAATAATACATTAGCTTTAAATCTCATTAATTCAAGAGATAAAGTCCCCCTGATGGAAAAGTCAGGAGTATATAAACTCAATTGCTCCAACTGTAAAGGTACTTATATCGGTCAAACGGGCAGAAAAATTTCACAAAGGGTACATAAGCACACATCCATAATTTCAAAATTCCCTAGTAACCGTGATCATGAACACTATGTCTCAAAAAGTTCTTTCGCCAACCACATAATTAACAACCAACACAATTTTGATATCAAGAATAATCTAGAAATCTTACATATTTGTAATAAAAGTAATAAACTTAACATTTTAGAAATTTTCGAAATTAATAAATCCCAAATAGATCCAACCTCTATCTCGTTGAACGAACAAACTCATTTTGACTCCCTATCATTCTTCAATTCCTTAAAATTCCTTTTGTAATTATAACTTTACTATGAACCTGGCCTCCTCAACATTATAGCTCGAATAACAATGTTTCATACAGTCGTTCTTTACACCCATATACTATTTTCTGTTACAGCCAAAGATAATAATATTACAGTTTAAAAAATTTTTCACAGTCTCCTTGTTTAACTTCATAAACAATTATATAGATGGCAGCTGACAACTTTATACAGTTTTCTTGTTAATCCTTGTACCGTACAGAATAATCTCGAAAGAGGGCCTTGTCTCCTATTTCAGTTTTGAATTTATTTTGCACAGTTGGTACTCATACTCGTACCTGTACAAAAATGGCGATTGACATCACTTTGTATCACTCGATTCTTCAAACCTTCCAACTGAAGAGTGCTTTCAATTTCCAACCCCCCTAATGGGGCTCTCGAATAGATGGGTTCGAATCCCATTTCATTATATAATTTCAAAATTTTAACTTTAATGTATTGACTTTCATCTCTAACCATGTGAGTTAAACATAACCTATAGGTTTATTACCATACCTTTACGCCAATTGTTAAGAATGAAGATGGACATATATATGTCCGAAACATGTCTCACCATTTTCACCATTTACAATTAATCCAACCACAGCATTAAATATTGTGGAGATGACTTTGAGTTTTCCTACTCTAATCTACTAACTCCACTTCGAGAATGGACTACTTCCTTCAATTTCTCTATAGTTCTAATTAATTTGATTTCTTCATCTAAGACATTTTTGTTTTCATCAAAAATTACAGATCTCATATTATCACGAGTTGGGGGTGTAATGGGACCTGCAACATCACATGAAAAAATTTCCAGTAACTTCTTCGCTTTCCTTTCTTCAGGTAGAGACTTGAACATAGATCCAGTCTGTTTCCCCTTCCCCGTCCCATTCTTCTATGCATCAATTCCTGATCATCAACAACATTTGCACTGAAAAATCTAGCTCTGAGATATAACATACAAATTTCCTCTCAAAACGCCTTCCAAAAATGTCATGTTATTGTCCTTTGTACATATTTTCACTTTCCCATTCTCAAATATAATCTTGAAGCCTTCATTTTCAATTCTTTTTACTGATAATAGATTATATTCCAAGTCATCACTTTGACGTACATTTTTCAGCTTGAATTTTCTTCCTCTAATTTTCTTCTACATGTAAATTTCCACTCTTGAAAACTTTGATTGCGGAGCCCTTCTCAGCAACATTAATGGTATAATTTACTGACTGTATCTCAGTTGAATAGGCACTAGCTTGTTTGTTCACCAAGTGGTTTGTTGCCCCGGAGTCAACAATGAATAACAACATATTATCTCTATCAGTGGCAGATAGAGTGGTGTTGTCAATACTAGAAAAACCACTTTCACAAGTTGTTGCTAAGGGCAGATCAGTTGCATCAGCAATAAATGCAATTTCTTCAGAGACCTCAGTATCAGTTTTCTCACAGTCTGCTACATTTGAGCTTTCTCTACACTCATTACGTTTATGTCTCGGTTTGCCACATTTGTAAGGAAATATTGACATGACATGAAAGCTACCTCTTCCATGATAGTTACCTCTCCCACGATAACTAGGAGCTCTATAATTACTGGTAAAGGCAACTGAATTGTTCTCTTGCTCGCTTTTGCTTGCTTGTCTCATTTCTTCTTGCAATAATTTACTTTTCACAAACTGTACATTGACATCTTTTGGATTTGTGCTGAACATAACATAAATTGTGGTTGTTAATGCTTGATTACTGTCAGGCATTGCTGCCAACAACTGACATATAATTTCTGGTTCTTCCAGCGTACCTCCACTAGCTTTCAGATCTGACACTGTCTTTTCAAATTCTATTATGAAATTACTCAAACAACCATCAGTATATTTCATATTCCTCAAAAACTTCATTGTCACTCAAGTTATTAATATTTTCTCTGTTAGAGTGAAACTCATCACTACTGTCAGTGTCACCTTCCTCTGAAATTTCTTCTTGGCAACTTATTTGTTTATATTCTTCTGTTCTTGTCTGATTTTCAAATTTGGTCTCATCAAATACAACATTTCTTGCTGAGATTACCTTCCTGTCTTTTGGATTCCACAGACGATAACGGTTGTCTGTGTAACCTACCAAGAACATTTTCTGACTTCTAGGATCTAATTTGCTGTATCGATATTCAGTGGGTACATGTACATAACTTGTACTTCAAAAAACCTTTATTTTTGACAAGTTAGGTTTTTTGTTTGTACTATATCTCAGCAGGAGTTTTCTTATCTGGTAATGTAGAAGATGGGGTACGGTTTGCCAAATATGCTGGCACACCTATAGGTTCTTCCCAAAAGGACTTCTCCATCTTTGCTTCAAAAATTAGACAACGAGCTTTATCTAATAGGGTTCTGTTGTATCTTTCTGCCACGCCGTTATTTTCTGGGGTACGAGGTATGGTGTATTCAATTTTGATACCTTTTTGGGTGCAAAAATTTTTAAATTGATGGGATACATATTCCCCACCATTGTCGCACCTCAATCTTTCTGGCAAGGTCTTAACTTTATTTTCAACAAATGCTAAATACTCTCTGAAATCAATATGATTGTTGATAATTTCAATTCGGAGCTAGCATCGAGCGGACGTTTGATGTACCCATACTACAGAGAAAGAGCACCGTAAGATCGATAGTACGACAATAATCTGTTGAGTAACAGTGACGAATTAAAATTATCAACAATCATAATAATTCAAGCGGTTCGAAATCATCAACAAACAATTTGTTTCCTCTTCATTTCGGAAAACAACGAACATCTATCATAATATTGACCACAATCCACATTGGAATGTTTGTCGATAATTTTAATTCACATGAATTGTTAATGATTTTAATTCGGCGCTGGCGTCGGGCGGCAAAATTGTGCATCGCTGATTCCGGCAACAGTGTATGCACTGTGTGGAGTGCGGGAACGATGTAGAAATCGTTGGTGTGGGCATCGTATACTATCTTATAGAATCTAAATAATCATACGATCAATCGAACTTACCTGTGAAGTTCGATAGTAATTATATGACGCGACTCATCCGGAGAGATCACCTTGATTACACTTGTAGTACCCTTATTCTGAGCTTGATGACCACAACGTTCAAAGACTAAAGTCTCAAAAAATAAAAAAATACTTCCCATCTCACATTCCTCGTTGACGTCCTCTCTCTAATATCGCCGTTGCTCTGTCACAGAACACTGTGTGTTCTGTGTATTGTTCCATGATTCCTTCATAATTTTAACGATTCGAAAAATTGTTACATAATTTTTGGATTTTGGGTGGCGCGGGAGGTGATCTCTTCGGACGAGGCGCTTCATATAATTACGATCGAACTTCACAAGGAAGTTCGTTTGATCGTATGATATTTCAGTATTTGGTCGATGCTTCCGGTCATATCCCCATACCCTATCTCCTTCTTCCAAACCCAAACCACCCATTTCAGCTGAGGAAAAATCTAGATGATGAATTCTCCTAGAGTAAAACACTCCGGAAGTAAAATACCTCTCCATTTGGATTTCCAGGCGAGAGGTGCTCGAGGGGGTTCACCATCGAAAGATCTGAATTTGAAAATAGACCTACGTAACATCCGAGGTTTGAACAAAAACCTTAACGATGTTCATTACCATCCACAGGCTGAGAAATAAGATATACTGGCTTTAACTGAGACGCAGGTCAACTCATCAACTAACACGACCTATATGCTCTGGATATGAGCTCCATACCCGTTTCAGATTCATAGGAGGTTTATGTCTCTTTTCCAGAAATGATCTCTCATGCCATCGTGAACTAGAACCAAAAAAAATCGATGTAATGATGTGGCTCAAGATTGATAACCACAAACAGACAAAGTTCATCTGCTGCCTTTATCTATCACCAAACGAATCACCCAGCAGCTGAAATCATCATCATGGGGGATTTCGATGACCACAACTCCACCTAACTCAAATTCTCGAACAAAAAAGATGACGCAGGACGTCTGGCTGAGGCTTTCGCTATCAGCAATGGTCTTGAGCAACTAATAAATGAACCCACTCAGATCCCTGATATCAGCAATCATTATGCCAATACGTTCGACCTGTTCCTCATTAACAATCCGGAACCGTATGAAGTGAAAGTCCGTGCACCACTATGAAACTCAAACCACACACTCATCTCTACGATATGTCCTTACATCACTCGCGAACCAGTCCAACACCCCCACGCACTGTTTGGCATCACAATTCAGCCGACTGGGATGGCCTTCGCATGTTTTTTTCTGAATTTCCTTGGAGGAGAATGTGTTTTGAATCGGGAGATCCTACGCAATGTGCTGAAGAGATCCTGGAAATCATCATGCTGGGAATGGGAACTTACATACCACATAGCACCAAATCAGGAACCACTGGTGAACCATGGTTCAATAGAACCTGTTCTAGGGTCGTCGCTCTGAAGCAAGCTTTCGTGTTGTCCACAGATAAAAAAAAAGCTGCATACCGTCGTTGACGCAGAAACCCATGCCCGCAAACTAGAGCTGAATATGTTGAAGCTAGGAATACATAAAAAGAAAAAAGAAAAAAAAATGTATACATATGAATGAAATGGTAAATGAATTGCAGCAACCACTAAAGGAAATGAAATGCAATCAAACAATAGATTAGTCTAAAGAGGCATACAACACGAAGATAAGATCAAAGCTCATATAGTGTCCAAATGATTCCCGTTCATTTTGGACCTTTGCCAAGGCTATCAGGAGAAATTTCACTTCAAGCTCATTTCTTCCCCTCACAAAGGATGATAATACATTCGCTATACAATCCCTCTTGAAAAAGCCAACACGTTCGCCAAAATGTTTTCAGACAATTCTACCTTGGATCCACGAGACCAGGAACTTCCTAAAATCGCTACCATCGACAACCGTATATGTTTTCCGTCAACGCACAATCAGACACATTCTGCTTAGCCTCAACGTCAAGAAGGCTATGGGGCCTGACGGAATACCGCCTATTGTTATCAAGAAATGTGCCCCAGAACTAACACAAGTTTTTTGCAGGTTGTTCACCCTTTCGTACAAATTTGGCGTAGTTCCTTCTAACTGGAACATGAAAGCTAGGGTCCAACCGATTCCAAAGAAGGGCACGAAAACCCTCCCTAACAACTATAGACCTACTATCTGTGATCTCTGAAGTAATGGAAGAAGCAATCAACATCGAGCTCATCCGATATCTAGAGAGCTCAAGAATCGTGAACGACCGACAATAGCTGGCTTTCGTCACCAGAGGTCATTAGGAGACCTGCTTGCCTATGTGAGACATAAGTAGCATGTGTCAATCGAGAAGCATGGGGAGTCTCTGGCTGTAGCCTCGGATATCTCCAAAGCATTTGACCGAGTTTGGCACCAAGGCCTCGTAGCGAAACTTCCGTCATATGGTTTGCCGCCCCAACTGTGTCTTTTACTATCGAGTTTTCTCGCAGATAGATCACTCTACGTGGTGGTAGACGGGTCTCGTCTGATATAATGACAATCAATGCTGGTGTTCCACAAGGAACTGTCTTGGCTCCAACTTTGTTCTTGCTCCACATCAATGATTTGTTGAATGTGACCTCCAGCCCAGTTCAACAAAGCTTTGCGGATGATAGCCTTCTCCTCTAGAGCCCCTTTATCATCCAACGAGGCCAGAGGTGCAAGACGAAGACAACTCGATGCTTCAAATGGGGATCTGACAAGAATTCTGAAATGGGGATCTGAGAATCTAGTACAGTTCAATGAAACTGAAAACTCAAGCTTGTATGTTCACCAAGAAGGCTGATCACACAATGCCCAATTTGATGATGTCGGGTACCACTGTTCATATGAGGTCGTCAATATCCATGCTGGATGTCACCACCAACAGTGCTCTCTCATGGGACGATTATTTGAGGTTCATTGCGAAAACTGCTTCACAAAAACTTGGTTTTCTATTCCGTGCGAAGAGATACTTCACATCCCAGCAACTGCTTATGATCTACAAAGCACAAATTTGACCTGTCCTGGAGTACTGTTCACATGTTTGGAGCTCAGCCCCCAAACATACGCTAAAGCTCTTAGATTCAATTCATCGTCTAGTCGATGATACAACACTTATTGACCTCTCTAGATCATCGTAGAAAGGTCGGCGATCTCTACCTTTTTTATAGATACTTCCACGGTCGGTGCTCAACGGAAATATCATCTATTATGCCACAAGGTGCGATTCCTAGTAGACAAACCAGACGAGCTCAGGCTGGTCACCCCTACACTGTCAGGCTCGAGACCTGTCGAACATCGCTATACCAAGCATCATTCATCAATAGAACGGCAAAGTTGTGGAATTCTTTGCCTAGTGAAGTCTTTCCTGATGCTCATAACCTCCAAACTTTCAAAAAAAATCCAACACCTTGCTTCTCTCCCAAAATTCCACCGCTGGCTAACACGATGTTCCTCGAACATTTTAGGTTACCCTTTCGTGTTGTCCACAGATAAAAAAAAATTAAAGCTCTGAGACACCTGTCTCCCGTCTTAATACCATCTGTTCAGAGTATATATAATACAAGAATATTGCGGTTTGACGTGCATTTTATATTATAGTTAGAACATTTATCAGCTAGCTTGCACAAATCTATATAACTATCATCTTGTAGATGCCATCTCACTTTTCCTTGTTCTCATGAGAATGCTCAGTGAAACACTTCACAAATTATATTTCTATTTTTATTTTTTATATCTATATTTATACGTGAAGGAATAAATAATTTGACAAAACAAAAACTGAACGTTATTTACTCTTCCAACACCTGTATGATGAATGTATAAAAAAACTCAAATGCAAATTCACAAGAGTGATTTGATCTATAAATACTCTCACATTCTTTGGTATAGGTAAATAAAAGAAAAATTATTTTATGAAACAAATGAAATATTATTGGAATGTTTCATCGAAAAACGAATTATACTGTTGTAGTTGTGTAGGATGTTGGAACTAATTTACAGGGTGTCCTTCCGGGAACTGCATCGATCAATATATGGGAAACTATAAGTAGGACGATTTTGAAAATTTGGAGGCATACTACTATTGATGAGGGCAATTCGGCTAAGATGATGGTGTTTACACCCGCGTTATGTAGGAGGATATATTTTTAGTTCACATTTTTTCCTTCATCTCCGTTATTTGGAGATTTCAATTTCATTTTTAGTTTTTTGTAATAATTGATTGGCATTCAAATATTCACTACATATATAGTTGTAAATAAGTTCGGTTTTGCTTCTTTGTCAAAATTTCCCTGGCGGGCTTATCGTGAAGAATCAATCGAGGAGGAGTATCACTCTGTAGTCGATCGGAATCACATCTCTGGTGATTGGTGGTTCGGTTCGCGAGAACTTTACTTTTTTCTCATAGTGCTACCGGTATATCGTGGTCCTATCTTCAACGCAAGTTTTAACTGAACCAGCCTAAAATTTATAGTCCACAAAGATCTCGTGGATAGGTGGTTGCAACCCCGTCAAAGATCAGAAGCGACGAACAAAGAATTCCAGGTAAGTCCTCCTTTGTGTAATTTTGGCAGTCGTTTCATTCGCAAAACATATACCTCATCCAAAATCAGAACATCATTTGGTCAACTTCGAGCCAAATCGTCAGTGAATATTTGAATTATTATATTGATTACATCCGACAATTAGTAGTCGACAATTGCAGAACTTTTTCGGTTCGCTGAACGTTCGCCACCTCGACAAGTTTTCTCTCAGATTTAACTTCTTTTCAATTGACATTACTCATTCTGTGTAAGTAAATGAAACCTCTGAATAAAATGGCTAATAGAATAAAGCAATATCGCGCTTCTCGAGATATTGCTAGTGATAGAATTCTAGAAATATTGCAGAGTGCAGAATCTGCAGTCACCGATGGCGCTAAGCGCACAGTTTCCAAAATGAGGTTCATGCAACTGTCTGGAATTTATGAAGAAATCAATGTACAGCATAACTCGATAGTTCAAGGCTCTTGCTGTACAGGACGGTGCAGATTTGGGCCGTGAAAAAGACATTCGTGCTCAGGTGGATCGCCAATATTTCGAGATGAAATCGATTCACCATGATCTCTTCGAAAGTGTTTCTATAGCTCAGAACCCTCTCATTCAAACTCTCATGAACTCTAATAATAAACTTCCGAAACTTGATGTTCCATTATTTGATGGCACCCTAGAATCCTGGACTACCTTCGAAGGGTTATATGATTCTTCAATCCACAGTAACAATTCAATTTCGAAAATTGAAAAATTCCAATATTTATTATCTCTACTATCTGGAGAGCCACTCTTATTATGATAATGATGATTAGGATATTGCTTACAAGAATTTGTGTGATCTTTATCAGAATAAGCGAGCTCTAGCAATTTTTTATTGGAAAGAAGTCACTAGTGCTTCCAAAATAAATCTTGAATCACCTTCTGACTTGAGAAAATTATTAGATACATTTCATAATAATTTGAAGGCTTCAGATAACTTAGAATTTCCTGTCGATAAATGGGATTTTGTTTCGTTCACTTTGCTTTCGAAAAAGATTGATGATGATTCCCTCAAACGTTTCGAAATGAAACATGCCTCCTCAGACGTACCTACGTATACTGAATTGTACTCGTTTCTGGATGATCACTACCTTGCCTTGCATTCTCTTTCACTCGTGAAGGTACCGACAAGATTACACAACAACGTTAGTAAAAGACAGGGTTATTCAGTTCAAAAATATCATAGCACTCCCTCAAGCTCTCCCAAGTATTCATCCACTATGTCAACGAGTACTGAAGATGGTGAACAAAAGTGCTCTTTGTAATTCAGATCACACTTTATATGAATGTCCTAACTTTTTACCTAGAACAGCAAAGGAAAGATATGAGATTGTTAAGCAAAATAAGTGGTGCATGAACTGTTTAGGATTCATTTAGAAATGACGTTTGCAGGCCTAAACATAACTATCAATTCCTCCTATTTGATATCTTCAAACTTTCGTTTTTAGTTGATTTCCTCGTTGGATTAGATCTACTTCAGTGTACTTTGATATTTTGATAATAAATGAATACATGATAATGAATGAATGAAATTAATCTAAAAATGAAACAATATATAGGTTGTCCCACTCGAAATGAGCAAGTTGATATCAATTTCCGGTACAACCGGAAATGCCCATCTCGAAAATATTTTAGCCGAATTGCTCCCATCAACTGTAGTATGCCTCCAATTTGCGAATTCGCCCTACTCATAGTTTTCTATGCAAGGACACCCTGTTCAAAAAAACCCAAATGTTTGTATATTCATAGGAGTACTCTTATAATAGGTGAAGTTTTATGTCTTCCTAGATATCTTGGTATGAATTATAATGAGAAGACAACTCAATTGTGTTTGAGCATGTGTGACTGATAGGTCTTCTTAATTCACCCTTCAGAGCATTGAATGAAACCTTAATTTCAGTAGGCATCAGATATGAACCAGTTATGAAGAAATCAGTCGAAGTAGAGAATGGCCATCCACTTCTTGAATCAGCGTCTGAAAATAATGAAAAACTTTTATCTGTTCATTATTCAAATCATCAGTTACAAGGCAATCTGAAATTCTTTGTACTGTTGGTCCCTCTTGTGCTGAAATTAATGTTATATTATTGTAATCACATTTCTCCCAAAATGAAAAATGACTTTCAGGAAAACCTTGAATCATTGCTTCAATTGAGTATTTTGGTTCTTCTATCAACACATCAGTCGCAATTTCCAATATTTGCTGTTAAAGATGATTTTCTCTTGGAAAATCGAAGTAGTTATAAGATGTGAAAAAATTCGTTAATATTTCCACTTCCTTGGAATCTAATGATTTGAAATTACTAAAGCTTTCTTCTACTGAAGCCCTCTCTGTTTGGGTTATATGCAATAGAAAATCTTATACTGTAGTAGTCATTGGGATTTTTCTGCCCAAAAGATAAATACACACACCTTGAAATTTTCGCAGGTAAAGTAGCTATGAGTAAAATTGCATGAGCAAGAATTCTACCAATGATAACTAAAGTATGGCGTTCTTTTCTCAATCTATGCAGTGGTAGGAAAGGAACAATACAATTCTCTCCAACAAAGTAATGTTTTTAAAGTTCTCTCCAACAGTGTGAAGAGTCCTTTTGTGAGACCCCCAAAATCACTTCCTGATTCACCTAGGAATTCAACTAATAGCTTTTTATCTAATATCATTTCATTCTCATAGAGATTTAACATATCTCTCATGCATTCACTTCTTTTCATATAAACAACATCTATTGGAGCTAGCTCTGGTAAATTTGGCATTTTAAGAATTTCATCCATTTCATCATCAAAGATGACCTGTTTTTTTTAAATAATCGAGTTTTTTATTGCTTCTAATTATTTGAGGCTGCAACAGAAGAATCATTATGTGATTCCACTTGAGAGGAGACTTCGGCTGGAAATGAGACATCCTGCGTTTGTAAGGGGCGGAACGAGGGAATAAAAAAAGGTGAGAGAGTCTCAAATGAATATCATTCTTGTGGTCTGGAGTAGCAGTAAAGATGCCCCTTACATAAAGTATGCCGAACAAAGCTAGCTCAGCTTCAGTCGGAGAGAGAGGGGGTTCAAAGAACTTACCGGAGAAGAAAAATATTATGGGCGACCCTCAATGCAACTCGGTCAGAAAGTCCCCGTTGTTTCAGTTACTCCAAAACCAATTCAACCCAAATTATCGATATTACGTCGAACTCGACAAAAAAAAATTATAAAACATCATCTGAGAGGATATATATATATATATATATATATATACTTCCAAATGTTCGTATCATGAAAAACAAAATGACTGTAATATTTACGAGCATCGGAAGTTGAATTTCGGTTAACCATAAACTGTGACGAACCAGTTTTTCAAAAGAATAAGACTCCGTTGATAGTTTTTTCCACCCTGTATATTCAAAATCGCAGTTAAACGTTAAACAGTATCAGAATTGCGCCACCAGAATTTCTGTATTATAATTGGTTTGGAACCATAACTTGTACAAACGTGATCACGTGGGGCTCACAGCCCATTTTCATTATGTAAATTATAAAATTAACGGATCTTTTGAATTCAGCGCAAGATGCGATAAGTGTAAATATATAGTTTCAGGAAATGTATGATATGATATTCCAGAAAGCGATAAGTCATACAAAAAAAAATAATAAACATAAAAGCAGTCCTTGAAACAACTCCGTTTTCTTCGATCCACTTCGTGCGGGACGGAAAAAAGAATATATGGTACCTTGTGTATTGGGCGTCGTTCAGCCCACTCTGTATAGATAAATTTTACCAACAGCCCTCTGATTGTTGTTTCTTCTATGTTACTCTCCAATACTCCAATATATCTCTAAACTTTCCTAAGTGAAGTCGTAATGGTGTAATAAATTCTCCAAAATTGAGAAAACGGTAGCAACTGTAGGCCCTAAAATGAAATAATTCGATCATAGCCTATCTCGAAAATATCGCTGTCTCAGAAAATATAAATTAATACAATCGTAACTGTAGATTTCCAACAGAGAAGACTCAGTTATAAATAAGATGAAACTTACGGAATTGTGGAATGTGGCCTGACGTGGTAGCAATATATTACTTTATGTAGAGTGATTCTTCTATGAACCCAGACTTGTCTGGTGATAATTTCCGTGATGAACAAATCAACGATCATCCAACAATATATCTTGAAATTATCCAATGTGGAAAAGCCAAAATGATCCTCAGCTTTTGAGTATCGTCAACAGGCGATATGAAATTTGGTTTTTCCCTTCACTCTTCAATTGCCAATTCAAAACAAAATCCCGCGTAGTTCTTCGTTTCGATTCTCCGAAATCGTACACAAATTTTTTTTCATCCCAACCAAGGTTGCAAAAAGATACTTGGCGATCATAGGCGTCCAGACATCGAGTGTTTTGTTACATTCAGCGATGGCTACTTATGGAAGTGGATCGATAAAAATTATAATAGCTATAGCTAGTTCATCCCTTCTTATATTAAATAATTAACTTATGTATTCATACTAACTATTAATTATGAATAAAATAAAATTGAACCCGTTGCAGTCTGAGATTCTTGTAGGTGTAGGAATTCTGGAAGGGAATCTTCTACTATAGGTCTTGTCTGAGCTTCTGGTAACATTTCAGGAATTGATAGATCTACTTCAGGTACCATATTTTGAGATGCAGAAACAGAGTTTGTGAATGTTTCAGTTGGTTTGGGTGATGGTAAAGGGAGATCTCTTTCTGGAATCACCACAATAATTCCACGTGGATTTTCAGGTGATATTCCTTCCAATATATTTTTTTCGATAGGCTTCAACTTTTTCTGTTTGATAATTTTTGATAGCTTGAATCCTACCAGCTGCAGAGGTTTTTCAGTAAACAATTTACACAAGGTTTCTTCAACCTCTTCTGGGGTAGAATTTCTCTCGAAAACTGTTTTCTTCATACCTTGAAAATGTGTAATAGTGTAAGTGAAATAGGTGAGTATTGTGAAATTTTGTTTTTCAAAAATAATGTTGACATTTTTGTTGAAATGCCAGTTAGCTAAGTGGCCCCTTTTTGTCACTCAGCTGAGGAAAACATGTTCTAGAACATGAATTTTGAACTTTGTCATATGTTAGGAACCGAGTTAGGGAATCATTTGTGAAAATGATTACATTTTGTGTGTCAGATTTTTCAAAATTTCAATTGACAATTACAGACACATCAATCATTTTTCATTTCCATATTGGTATTAATGCAATTTCCGAAAAAATATAGTTTGCATCTAGAATGTGAAATGCATCTACGTTCTCAATTAGATATTTTGCCTTCCTAATGCAAAAGTATCATTTTGCATTCTAGATATAGAAATATCTATTATTGCTACTTCAATTTGGAAATAGTGATGGGTCGGTATTTCAATACCGCGATTTTGGAACGGTATTTTATAGTAACGTTGTCGCGCGTTTCACAACCATAAAGTAGTCGGTTCCACAGAATAACGACAGAATTTAGGTTACCAGCGTTACCGCTACCGTAGGGACGGGACGGAACTCGTAAGGTAGGTGTAGGACGAAGAACGAGTGGCACGGACGTCGCGACTCAATACCCAAATACCGGCGAATACCGATCAGCTCGTCCCATGATGTAAATATCGACCGTACGACGGTCGACGGTATTTGGATTTTGGAGTGACGCGACGTTCTCTGTTCACGGATTCCTCGTTCCTCGTTCGTTTCGCTTGTTTGTATGTTTGTTCGACATTCTATATGCGACTTATGAGAGCGCGGGAGAGAGGCGGTATTTTAGGTGTATACTCTCGGTAGAAATTTAAATAGACTGATGGAGAATAATTAGAATTGGTTTATATAAATATATTCGACAAAATCACATTGACAACAAAAATAAATAATTTGAATAAATAAACATGATATTCAATAGTTCAGAAGGGTAACTCAATGAACAAAACGTTCTATAAAAAATGAAAATATGAAGGAAAAATTAGTCTTAGAGAAATAATAATAATTATGAATGAAATGATAATAATGAATGAAATTATGAGAATTATTTCTCCACCAAATTAAAGGATCTTCTTTCCTGGGGATTGATGGTTCTTCAAGGTAGCGATTAACTTCAATTATTGCTCTTGATTGAGATGAGCCTGTTGGCTTGAGAGTAGCAACTTTTTTATCAAAACTACTCCATATGGAATTCAGGTGTGTCTTCACTGTTTCCGTATTTGCCGGTTTGTTTTCTTTTGTGTCTTCGATTTGCTCACTTGTTTTTCTTTAAGATTTCTGTTATTAGAGATATTGCCGTTCTTTTCGCTCTTTCTTCTACGCTATCATTGGAAAACGCTATATGTTTGAATCTAGGATCCAAAAATGTGGTGAAAATCAATGAGTTGCTACTCTCTAAATCGCCCAATCTGGAAATCATTCTATCCAATATGGAAGATATCACGGCTCTCGAAACTGAAGAGTAATTCTTATTTTTGTTCTATTCGCGGTGAACATTCAGCAGTTCATCAGTTAATAATAACAGATGATCCTGTTAGGTGATATTCACCGCTCATAGCTCTAGTTACGTCTTCCAAAGGACGAATTATCGCAATAAGATCTTTCAAAAATTGCCACTCTTCAACAGAAATGATGGGCAAGTCATGTTTAATGAGAGCCATTGACGTTCGAACTGGCTCTTCAAGGTCTACAAACCTCTCAGTCATGTAGAACGTTGAATTCCACCTTGTGACGACGTCCTGAATTAGCCTCTTTGTGGGTTCAATTCTGAGAGACTTCTGTTCTAATAATTTTGCCATGACAGATGAGCTTCTCATGAAGTGACTGACGATTTTCTTAACTTTGTCCAATATTCCAACAGCATGTACCAAAGAATCATGCGCAATTAGGTTGATAGTATGTGCATAGCATCCAAAATGTCTGAGTTGAAGTACCTCTTCAACTGCTTTCTTGATGTTGGAAGCATTATCCGAAACTATAATTAAAACTTTATTTTCTAATCCTTACTCATCAATGATTTCTTTCATAGTATCTGCTAAATTTTCACCAGTATGTCTCTCACCAAACGATTCACATCCTAATACCATGTGTTTCATCACAAAATTATCACTCAGGAAATGAGCAGTTTCTGCCAGAAAGTTTTCGGTAGTAGAATAAGTCCAACAGTCAGTCGTTAATGTAACTCCCTTCACATTACTCATAACTAGTTTTGTGTTGTTGTGAACTTCCTCAAATTTCGCTGGAAGAAGAGATTTTGTCAGAGTCTTCCTGGATGGTAACTGATAAGTTATGACCTAACCCTAAAGTTCAATTCTCGATTGTCATCTTTACCTCGCGCAAGGATCAATTTCGCGACAGCTCTAGTCGAAGAAGGGGTGGTTCGTATGGTTGAATTCTAACAATATGTATAAATGGATCTTAAATGGCCGCCAGATAAATTTAACCACACGCCAATACCCAATTCAGAATAATCCAACCTCAAAATTTATCAATAAAGTCAAATAAATCGCACAATAATAAGAGATAGAGAAAACCTTCAATGAATTTATTTCAGTAGAGATAGGCTCAATAGACCATGAAAAAAAAACAAATCAAGACACAATATCTAGTCAACAAATGGATCC
The DNA here is from genome assembly GCA_963576655.1 of Gastrophysa polygoni. Classification (NCBI taxonomy): domain Eukaryota; kingdom Metazoa; phylum Arthropoda; class Insecta; order Coleoptera; family Chrysomelidae; genus Gastrophysa; species Gastrophysa polygoni. The sequence goes on from OY755092.1 coordinate 3,474,903, forward strand.
TTAATATTCATAAGTTTCTCTAGCAGTGCAGTACCCACGACCGAACTACAAAAAATATATAGGTACTATTCCCCAAGCAAATGTCTACCTCGGTTTCACTAACTATCAAATTATACCACGTACAAATTCTAATCGTCATAGGCAAGCAAAAGAGCGCAGAAATTAGGAGAATGTATCAAAGCATGAGAAAGATAGGATAAGCAGAATTCACGTCGCTTGAGCTAAGGCGCATGCGCGGTGAAATACACCAGGGAGTATGATTTCCGCTTCCAATCAACAAAAATATATATATACATAGCTTGGCATCGTAGCATTTTAATATCATAGCAATAAACCATGCGTAATTCAATAGTACTGCCAGTTTAGACAGATATTAAAAAAAATCAAAACTAAGCACAAAAAAATCAATGGAAACGACGGCTGATAGTGTCAATGTTCTCAAGGAGAAGCAATAACTAACTTCGGGCACTAAGCAGATATCTTAAATGGCAATTAAGCGATATAGCAATAAGATTCGTAAAAAAACTCGCGTGCTATCCGTTTACATGCGTTTACATGAGTTGGGAAGCCACTCTGTGTATTGAATCCCTTAAGGGCAGAATCGGTTCCAAGAATCCCATGATGTATTTGGGCCACCCTGTAGTTGTGGATTCTCGAATATTGTTGTGTGAGGTCTGTGCCAGGCCACCATCGACTGAGATATCGAGATCAGAATTCCCACGTACTACCTCGGACCACCCTGTAGCTCCAACTTTTCCTTGTCCAAAAGTAAACTCCACAAAACAAAACCCTGTTTAGGAAGATACGAATTACCATCTCTCCTAAATAAATCATCCCTTCATCAACCCATGGATGAACCAAAACCCAAACCCACAAAACTAATTCAAAATTAAAATGAACGATAACTATTTTACTATCACCAAGAATGAAATCTTGTAGAAAGATTCAGAGAATATTAGGAGATAACCGCTCCAAAACTAATAAACTTAATAACATGGATGAAACCATGTTACACTTAGCAGGGAGTCAAACGCATAATCCCAAAAAAAAATAATGAATATCACGAGTGAAAAACCAAGAGTGTATTGAATAATGAGCGTTTACCTAATGAATGAAATATTTCATGAATACACGATGAAATCACATTAGTGAACTTAATCAGCCTTATCATTCAAAATGAATTGAATTTTCTGTACTCAGTGATAAACTATTGAAAACAATTCACTTAGGAATTATCTTACCCTGACCAAGGGGTTTTAGGTGAGCTCTAGGACACCCTGTAGAACAATCAGCAAGTTCTCCTTACACTGTCAAACTATCAACTTCAATAAGGGCGATTATACTATACAGCCCATGCATAACCAGTATTTTTCATTGGAGGATGGAAGATAAAAACATAGACTAACCTTTCGAACCTGTACTGTCAGATTTTCCAGGAATTTATAACCATAGCGGCTTGATTACACCCCTGAAAACATCTATGATGACACATACGGTCCTCTAAGCGTTGGGAGTATTCTGATTCCTGTTATATCCCATTACAAGCTACTCTGACTGGTCTGGAATGTTTAACATCTTAGTAATGGATTGGATGACTTCCATCTTAGAGGGCTCCGAAAGATATACTTGAATAGAACATAGAAAATACAGATTTCATAGATAGGGAAATGTGTTTGGATACTGTACCGACTATAACCTGCTTGTTGATGAATATTAGGGCTCCAGGTTTTCTCAATGGCTTTAGCAACAATACCCAATTATTTATAGATATCCTGGCCTGGAGAAAAACTATTTTTTCCGCACTTTTCTGATGAAAAGCCACGTGTTTCGTCAACCGGCACTTTTTGTTGTGTTTTCTGGTCGAAATCTAGAGTTCAAGCAAGGAGAACTGGTTTGTTTTTGCTAGAATTCTTTGCAATATTACAATCTCTATAAATTATTGAACACCCCCGGTGCCAGGCAGTTAGTAAGTTAGTGAGTTAACCGTAACACACAGTTTTCCGCCGCAGTCGAATTATCACTATAGAATCCGTGTTCGAATATAGGTCTTGATCCGTCTTAGAAGCATTTGCGTTAGTCAATTTCCAGTATTTTCATATCCAGCTATCGACATTTTTCCAGTATCGAATCCACAGTAACTTTCCGCTACCAGTGAATCCCTTTAGGGCGCCCAGAATACTTTTCTAGTCAATTCCTAACTTCAGGAGACTTTCCAGATATTTTGCAATTTGTCAAATTAAAAACATTGACATAACCTGAGACTTGAGCCTTCTTGATCTTCCCGCCGTGTCTGCGAAACCGTTCAAGTGTACCGTGAAGTGGGACGACGGTGTAAACGCCCGTTCGTACATCATTTGGATTAGATGCGCCTTGGTATCTGCCGTTTACCAAACCGAAACCGTAAGTCGATCTAACCTTCTGGCATTGTTTACTGGTTGGATTGAGAAGAATAGATCTGCAATACCTGAATTGTTTAGAGTTGAGCGATCCTGTATAAACCATAAATTCATTGTTTCATGCCGTATAGAAAACATCCAGTATGATCGGATTCACAGCCAGATTTCATTGATATAAAGCCCTGTCTAGGAGCCGGACTTGTCATAAAGGTTGTCCGTAAAAATTTCACTCACTCTACCAGTTAGTTTCACCTGTCCCTGTAAAATCTACTCTGCTCATATCTGGCCCGTAATAATCCAGCTTTTGCGCCGTGCTTTTGGATGCGCTTATTGCTCGACTTGTCTTTTAGTTTATTCCTGCTCACGCGCTACTCCTGATCGACACCTGAACTACCCAGAATTTGCCTGCTTAACTATTGCTTTCTGATTGCCTGTATATCTTTGTACCTGTTGCTAGTTCGGTGGTGTTTTTGATTCTGAAGTAACCAAGATCTGTGGTTGATATTGTAATGGCTGTATGCACCATTTCAACCGTTAGGCATGATAAGGTGATCGTGATTAACCAGATAACCGTGATTATATAAAACAGTCTATGCACCAACTAAAAGGATGTGTGGGTTTTATAATCAGGGTGAAATTGAAAACTCGATTTGGCAACATAGCTCAGATGCAAATATTCGTGCCGGCAACCAGGAAAACCAAACAGATTGACAGTTGTAGTTATGTTTTTTGTTGTTTTTCCGCGGACTTTTTTTCAGTTCTTTTGCTCATCATCAGAAAAAAACAGTTCGCCATTATGGAGTTTGAATTTGAAGAAGAGGAAAACATATTAGATATGAAAAAGAAAAGAACTCCAAACTTTGTGTTGGATGGACGGTTACATCTCATGGAAGTCATTTCAAAAAAATATGGAACAATCCTGGAGGATAATAAAACAGACAGGACTTTTGTGGAAGACCGAACAAAAGTTTGGCACGAAGTCGAAAATGACTTTATTGCAACTAGTACATGGGGGATATTTCGTGGCAAAGAATCCCTTAAACGTTTATATGAGAACCGAAAGAGGGAAGTAAGAAGGTTAAAAGCAGAAGAAATACAGCTTCGGTAGAAAACTGGTGGGGGTCCTGAAACCAAGATAAAAATAGATCCAGCGGATGAAATGCTACTTTCAATCATGAATAAGAAGAGTGTTGAGGGTCTTATAACAATTTCGATTGCGACAACACTTTTCTGAAGATAACTTCTCAACAAGCTGCAGAGCGAACTGCTGAGTTTAATTTAGCAAAAGGAGTGATGGTGTCTGACTAGAGGTAAGTTTAAGCAATATACCAACCCTATAACAGCCTTGACGCTAATGTTGTTCCACCAAGTAACTTCTTTTTCCTTTTAGGATGATATGGTATGGGTTGCCCCAGAAGATAATCAGACTACTGCGTATGAATTGGAAACAGAGGTTTGTTGTTATATATTTCAAACTAGTTCTAAAATCCTACCAAATGACTAACACACACACAGGTATTTTTGCAGTAATTTCATCCTGTCTTAGAAATATGTAGAAAGTTGTGAGACTGAGAGAAATTATGACATTTGTGATGAAGAACCCTCTACCTGCTTCACTAGTAGTAAAGTGAGTACTCACCTGTATATAACTTCTTTCAATTTTTCTTGACTACCTGTAATGTAATTTTAAAATTGTGATAAATTCAATAATCTAATTTTAACATAAGGCAAAAAACAATTATAACGTTGACAAAATCAACCTTCTACATTTGTAGAGTATTGATAATGCAGAAGAACCCAACTGGAAAAGGGCACTGATTTGCAAAAACCTAGAGATCCAGCTCTTGTTCCACCACATTTAAGAGGGGAAAAAAGAAAGGTAGGTATATCATTTTTTTTCATATCATTTATCTCCATGAAATTTATTTTAATTATAAGATGAAAAATGAAAGACCATCTTGACTTCATTCTAACCAGGTGTGGACTTACCATTTAGTTTATAAAAAGTAGATTATTTATGGTTTTGGCCTTCCAAATGTGGCTCAATATTGTTGATCATCTACAACTTGTGGCAATTGGATTTTGTTTAATTTTTAGAAAGCAGTAGAAACACAGCCGAAAAGACAAGGAGTCAAAATTCTGTCATCTTCAAATATTGCCAAAAAATATGATATACTTTTGGACCGGCGTGCCATTTTAGTTGAGAAGCAAATTGAGCAAGTAAACCAAGAGTTACATTTCCAAAAAATGAAAAACAAATTGGAAATTGAGATTCTGATGCTGAAGGTAGGAATGGAAAAAAGGAAAGAGCAGTTTAGTGTATAGAAGTACTTTTGTTGTTTTTGATTCGATGTTAAATACTCATTTGTTTTTTATGTCTAAATTAGAGCAGAGTGTTGTGTGGTTACTTTTATAAATGAATGTATTGATGATAAATAAAACTATTATATTGAGCACTGTGTGATGGTATAACAAATGTGTATCCAATTCGAAACAATAACATCCTTCAATATTTCAAACATCAAAACTGGAACACTGCGAAAGCAGCCAACGCAGCTCTCTCCTTGACGTTTGTATATACCTGAAACGCAAATGCAAAAAGTCATCGGAGAAGAAGATTAGAAGAGAGATAACACGAAGCCAGGAGCTGGTGTAGTGCAGTGAAACAAGTGAATGGATATTTATTCTTGAAAAGCTGTGTTACCATCTGTATTGCTCAGGCACTCCGCCTTGAGGTTCAACTACAATTACAGCAATCGTGGAATTGACATCGAAGACAGAGGAAGAATCATGATTCCGTACTTGGTATAACTAGCTATCAAGGTTTTTATTGTTATTGTATTTCCCTTTTCGCAGATATTTTTGTTCCCATCCGCTTAGCTAACAAATGAGCACAGTGGACTTATTTAGATATTTATTTGAGGAAATCAAAGTATTTAATAGGAATTTAGTGAAAAATAATCAAGAGAGACGTGTAGATATAAAGGTAATAAATCATAAACTTGAAGAATTAGATAGGATAGGAAATGAATTCAGAAATTTGAAAAAGGGATTTAATAAAGCGAAATATGATCAAGATTCAATTCAAAAAGTAGAGTGTCGTACGTGGAAGCATCCAGAAAACTATTGACTGAAACTCGAAAAACATTAGTGTCTAGATTATCCAATATTACAAATATAGCGACAAATACTAACAATTCAACCGAAAATATGGGCGAAAAATTCGATCTTAGAACAGCTTCAAGCTTATTAACAGTAATCAACGATAGTGAAGAATCAGTAAAACAATTGATCGATGCTATTGAATTATACGATAGTCTTTTAGATAACGATGGAAAATCATTGCTTACCAAATATGTTCTCAAAACTAGATTATCCCAAAGCGCAAAAATGAGGTTAGATTCAACATATCCGTCAAATGCTGATTTAATTAAAGACATCATAATGCATTTATTGACTAAACATTCAGCAACAAGCTTATCAATTGAATTACATAACGCAAAACAAAAAGATAAATCTGTGAATGAATTTGGAAAATCAATTGAACAACTACTAGTCAATTTGACTTTAGCACAGTCCGAAGGTAACGACGAAGCAATGCAAGTTCTCAAAGGTACAAATGAAAAAATTGCTCTCAATGCTTTCGCAAATGGACTACGAAATCACGACTTACGTACTGTTATAAAAGCGAGAAATTATAGCAAGTTAAAAGACGCGATAAGCGGTGCTACTGATGAGGAAAATTCAAGAGGTGTCACATCTTCGTCGCAGGTTTTTCACATGCGTGGAAGATCAAGATTCAGTCACCAGAACAATACGAGTCGAGGTCTCCAGCAAAATTGGCGCGGAAGATCAAGGGGTGCTTCTAGAAATTTCAGTAACTCTAACATAAATAATTTTAGGAATGGTAATAATTTCAGAGGACAAAACCGTGAACAGTTTCGTGGAAATTTTAGGGGGCGATTGAATAGTAATAATCATCGGACTTTTAATTCATCTCAAAGAGGATTTTTCATGGATGATGCCCATCAGGGATCCGAAATAAATGATACTTCGAAACAGGCCGATCAGTTTTTTCGTGCCTTTTAGTGAGAGTGTAGATGATTGCGAGGTGTTGTGTATGAATAGTTTGAATTATGTATGTATGAAAAATGGAATAAATGACTTAACATTTTTATTAGATAGTGGTGCTTCTGTGAGTGTACTATTTGCATCAAGTGTGAATGAAAATCAATATGTTGACACTACAAATAGAATAAAAATAAACGGTATAGCTGGATCTGTGTCTACGCTATGCTCAGCAAATATCATGTTGAAATTAGATAACGGTGAGGTAGGTCATGAATTCCATGTGGTGAATGACTTTGGAAATGATATGAATGGCGTTATTGGATCAGATTTCTTTGCTAAATACTCTGCAATATTAAACTATGAGACATTTACATTTTCGATTTTCATAAATGGCGAGAAGTTTTCAATGCCACTTCATTTCAAATATGATGATTACACCACGATTCCTCCAAGGTGTGAAATTATTAAATATTTTCAAGCTCAAAATTCAGATGATTGTATTGTTATTCCAGAAGAAATTGCTGAGGGAGTTTATACTGCGGGAATTATCGCTAAACCTTGTGATTACAGGACACCAGTGAAAATTTTAAATGTTACTGAAAGGGAAGTCAGGTTCAAAAATTTCAAACCAAAGACAGAAAGTATATCAAAATTCGATGTTCATACTTTAGGAAATACACAATTCACAGTAGAGCGTATAGATACTTTACTCGAGTCTATAAATGTCAAAGGTCTCAGTAATGAAGAAAGAATTTCTATTCATAAAATTTGTGCAGAATATGCAGATGTGTTTTGCTTAGAGAATGACCCACTAACGGTAACGAATGTTTGTGAACAGACAATACATTTGAAGAGCGACGCGACTCCGGTTAAACCATACCGCTTGCCACAGTCACAAAAAGCTGAAATAAATAAACAAATTGGAAAAATGCTATCTGACGGGATTATCGAGCCAACAAGGTCCGAATGGTCAGCACCATTATTGGTGGTACCAAAGAAATCTGATATTAATGGTATTAGGGAATGGAGGGTAGTTATCGACTAACGCCTCTTAAACAAGCGTATTGAAGACGATAAATTTCCATTGCCTTGTATAGATGAAATCTTGGACTCACTGTCAGGAGCAATGTACTTTTCACATCTCGACTTGTCACAAGGATATTATCAAATAGAATTGGATGAATCGTCTAGGCCCTTCACAAGTTTTACAACTGATAGGGGTCAGTATCAAATGACGAGACTACCCATGGGGTTGAAACTTAGCCCTAGCGCTTTCTCGCGAGCGATGACTATAGCTATGTCAGGGTTAAATTATGAAAAATGTTTCATTTATTTGGATGATTTAATAGTTCTCGGTAATAATTTAACCGGCCACAATCAAAATTCACTCAAAATTCTGCAGCGGTTGAGACAAGTTAATTTAAAGTTGAATCCTTATAAATGCGAATTCTTGAGAAAACAGATATTATACCTGGGACATGTGATCTCATCCGAAGGAATATCCCCAGATTTCGAAAAAATACGTGTCATGCAAAAATATCCGGTTCCAAAAGATTCGAGCGAAACTAAACGATTCGTAGCATTCGCAAATTATTATAGAAAATTTATAAAAAATTTCGCTAAAATAGCAGTCCCTCTGAACAAATTATCAAAAGAGGGCGTGGTCTTCAAATGGAACGAAGAATGTCAGGAAGCATTCGAGACATTAAAACAGGCTTTAATACAGCCACCGATTCTCGCATATCCTGATTTTTCAGAAGATAATGAATTTATTTTAAGAACAGATGCATCTGATTATGTTGTTGGTTCAGTTTTATCGAATTCGGATGACAAACCTGTCGCATTTGCCAGCAGAACTCTAAATAAAGCAGAAATCAATTATTGTGTTATAGAAAAAGAATTGCTAGCTATATGCGGGAGTGTAAAAAAATTTCGTCCGTATTTATATGGTAAAAGGTTCACTATTTTGACAGATCACAAACCATTACTTTATCTTTCCGGTATGACTAACCCTTCAAGTAGACTAACTAAATTTAGATTAGCGCTGGAAGAATATGATTTTACTATAAATTATATCAAAGGAAAAGATAATGTGACAGCCGACAGTTCATCACGTATAAGAATTGACTCTGATGAATTGAAAGAAATGGCGAAAAATTCAAGCCAGATGGTAAACGTCATGACGAGGGCACAAAATAGAAAACTGAACAACAATCCGCAGGCAAATTTCAATGTTCCTTCTGATGACAAGCTTGATCACCCTGGAATCGTGGAATTATTGAAACCACCTCAAGAATTTGTACAGTTACAGGCCTTATCAAATAGTGAATTTGAAAATGAAAATCATTATGAGTGTATTAAAATAGGGAACATATTATATGAGGAGAAGGCGAATAATATTTATTTGAATCAGGACAAATCTCGATCAACGACAGCATTCCGTGCATCGTTGAGAGACCTGAAGAAAATTTGCCAGGAACATGGAATTCCACAATTATTAATAATTGAAAATAATCGATGCGCATCGTTATTAAAAAAATGATGAAAGTTCCCAATGAAATAAAAAAGGCTGGTATAAAAATAAATGTTGTCAGAGCTCAGCAACAAATAACTAGAAAAGAAACTCAACAATTGATTATGAACGATTACCACATGTTACCTACAGGAGGACATGCGGGTATCAATCGTATGTATAATAATATTAGGAAACATTACTTTTGGTCTGGACTTCGGAAGGATATCGAAAGTTTTGTAAAACGTTGCGATAATTGTCAAAGATATAAGCATTCTATACCGCATAAACAACCCATGAAAGTAACCACAACTGCTAGCTCAGCGTTTCAGAAAGTTTTTCTTGACTTGGTAGGCCCCTTAGAACAAGACAAGGAAAATAACAGATACATTCTGACATTGCAATGTGAGTTAACAAAAATTGTAGAAGGATATACGTTGGAAAATAAGGAATCAGTTACTGTTGCAAAGTCCTTCGTGGAAAATTTCATTCTGCGATATGGCATTCCCGAACAAGTATTAACCGACAAGGGTACTGAATTTCTAGCGTCTACATTCAAAGAATCTTGCAAACTGCTGAAAATCGATCAACTGAATTCGACCGCATATCATCACGAAACCATGGGAGCTCTGGAGAATACGCATAAGAAATTAGGTGCATATTTACGCATACATGCTTCAAAACACCCAGACACCTGGAGCTCATGGGTTTCATATTGGTGCTTTGCATATAATAACACGGTCCATACTGAAACTCGGTATACTCCATACGAGCTTGTATTCGGAAAAACAAGTCGATTACCTACGAATATTGCTTCTCAAATTGACCCTGTATACAATTTCAATGATTATCCAATTGAGTTGAAATTTCGTTTACAAACAGCTTGGGATGATGCAAGAAATAATTTAAGTATATCCAAAATTAAACGAAAAAACTTATTAGATACAAAAATGAACCCTGTTAATCTTAAATTAGGAGATAAGGTATTAGTTAGGAACACGTCTACTCAAAAATATGACCCAATCTTCAAAGGTCCATTCATTGTAATAGAAGATAGAGAACCAAATGTTGCAATTAGAATAGATGACAAATTGGTTGAAATTCATAAAAATAGGGTAAAATTATTCCATGAATAAAAAAAAATGTAATATGTATATATAAATTTTTTTTTCGTCATCGGGGGAGGTGTGATGGTTTAACAAATGTGTATCCAATTCGAAACAATAATATCCTTCAATATTTTAAACATCAAAACTGGAACACTGCAAAAGCAGCCAACGCAGCTCTCTCCTTGACGCACACATTATTATTGTTATGTTAGCAAGTAATATAATAACATTGTACAACTAATTAGAACAGAAGAAAATATAGGTAGTATCGATTCTGACTTGTAAAAACGTCGAACAAATAGATGAAGTTCTTAACCTAGGAGATGTTTTATTCCAATCAACTAAAACGAACCTAGATAAACTATAAGTTTATTACAACTGAATCAATTCAATTGAGCAAAATGAGTATTTATTATTTGCTGACGATAATCAAGTATATTATTAACATTATTAACAAAAGGCACATGTGGTAAATTATCTTGCTCTATTAAATATTACAACATGTCTTCGTCAATGTCTTCAGGAACAGGTGGCAAATATTCACCTATTCTTCTACATATGTTGTGCAGCACTGCTGTTGCTACTATAATGGCCATCACATTGTCAGTGTGGCATCTCAAACCATATGCAAGAACTGGAACCAAAAAAAGCAACCAAACCAGCAACCAAAAAGTCGTTCAATGCAGTTCCTGGTACGTATATGAGATTCATTATACCTTTGCTCTGCTTGGTTGACAGGATTTAGTAAGGGTGTTATTAAAAAGGGGCTTAGAGCATAGCCACTATCTCCTGAAAATAAAATTAAATAAGTATTTATATTTAAAAGCATGTCTTCAAGTAGTATCGGTATTATTTATTATGTAAAATGAATCTAGGAAATCTTTTTACTGCTGATATTTGATGAGGATGTGTTGATTAATAATCTTGTGAATATAAATAAATATAAAATACCTACCATACCACTTCTTATTTGTGCCAAATTCGTGTTAAGTTTGGTGAAGGTATTCCAAAGCAGCACTTAATGTACCTACCCAAAAAAATGCCATTCCCAAATTCCTGGTTTTCTAAACGACCAAGCTTTGCTGAATTATTAAATATTGTAGCATCATGAACAGAACCTGGCCACCTAGCAACATTATCCATTATTTCCAAATTTGCATTACCCACAACTTGTGTATTTATAGAAAATATCCCTTTTCTGTTTCAGGATCTTCACCACCTGGAAAATATAAAAATTGTTATTCCTAGGGTCAGGGGATAGAATATAATAGTGTCTTGGGAAGCAATGAGGTAGGTTCCCAAGTAGCACAAAGTCATAAAATTAACATAATGACTTATTATAACGTCTTAGAGACCACGCATTTACAATCTTTTATAACCAAAAAGTTTATGTGCGTTTTATACCCTTTAGGCGTTGCAGTGACTTCGTACAGTAGATATTAAGAGAGTCAATAAAGAATTCTTGAAATGAAGTTGTACTGTGGTTTGTCTGTTAATGAATTGTAGGTATCGTTGAATGGAACTGAAAAGCAGTTGCCGTAAGGTTATTATGACAACAAACATATGTGATTCTAATGAGTAGATTATTGAAACGTTTCAAGGACTATATATTGTACTCATATAATATAGTTTCATCAACAGATGAACCCTGGTCATAATGATTACATTATGTATCTACAGTCAGATTATTTTTGTTGGTTATGACTATTTAATACAGCACCACCTTGAGTACATCATATAAACTTATAATGCCAAAGCAAAAATCTAATTTGCCTCACAAGAGAACTGGAGGGTACAGAAAAATTTTGAAAAAATATAAAGAGGAAGGAGTACCTATCCAAAAATTCACACCGCAAAAAAATGAAGTTCATCAAGTTCCAGATGAACATTTTCCTGGAACAAGTTCTCATTCAGAACCATCAACCACAGAAGGTATCACTGTGGAAAGTGATGCTTTCGAAGAAGAAAGTATGGATGAGGGTGATGAAAAATACTCAGAAGAATCTTCTGTTTTCAAAGAAGAATTAAGGGAATGGGCATTAGTTCACAAGGTCCCACACACAGCATTGAATGATCTGATGAAAATTTTAAAATCTTCAACACAAATTGGGAGTTTGCCAAAAGATGCTAGGACACTACTGGAGAGACCACGAAAAATTGCAGTGGTTCACATGGGTCCAGAGTCTGATGGTTTATTCTGGTATCAAGGGTTGCAGAAATGCTTTAATAGAGCCAATTATCAACTCTGAATTTCATTTATCATTCAATGTTGATGGCCTATTAATTTTGGCCTATACTTGCCAAAATTGAAGAGATTCCTGAGGTATCTCCTTTGGTGTTAGCAATCTACTATGGGAAATGTAAGCCAGATTTGAAGTCATTTCTGCAAGATTTTGTTGAGGATGTTATGAGATCAATCACAAATGGGATAAAAGTAGGAGACCATTTGATAACTATAAAATTGAGATGTTTCATTTGTGATACACCAGCAAGATCTTCCATCAAAGGTGAGAAAAATTTGCTTAAATTTTTTTCAACATTGTTTACTTGACTTCATTTCAGGTACTGTTAATTTCAATCACCGACATGGTTGTGCTAGATGCACTGTTGAGGGAGAGTTTTTCAAAGAAGGTCATCATATAAGTTTTCATAGACACGATGCTAGTTTGAGAACCAATACCTCATTTCGCCAACGCTTAGATGAGGATCATCACAAGGAAACAAGTCCACTAGAAACTCTGCCAATTGATATGGTTGCTGATTTTGTTGTAGCTGACCCGTTGCACTTATTGGATCTAGGAATCATGAAAAAATGTTTGACAGGCTGGGTTCATGGGAGTTTCAACTTCAAAACTAAATTGAGTGCAAATATAATCAGTGAAATATCAAATATATTATTATCATTCAACATTGTCTCAGATTTTGGGAAGGCCTGGAGTACAGAACATTTATCCTCTATCTTGGTCCAGTAGTATTGAGAGACTTCTTGAGTCCAGATGTTTACTTACATTTTTCAAAATTTTTTTGTGCTGTTACAATCTGTTCATCAAATATGTATTCCAAATACTTAGATATTGCCAAAGACTTCTTCAGTGACTATGTTGAAGAGTTTATAGATATATATGGGAAAGATTCTATAGGAAGTAATGTGCACAACTTGATTCACGTAGTTGATGATGTCAAGAGATTTGGTCCTCTTGGCACCATAAGCACATACCCTTTTGAAAATAAGATATTTCTTATCAAGTCATTATTGCGTAGTGGTAAAACACCACTTCAACAAGTAGCTATGAGATTGAGTGAATATTCCAAATTAAATTGCAGGAGCGAAACTAAGAATTTGAGATATTCTTCAGTAGCTGGTTGCAGAAATTCTCTGGTTGATAATAACGTTTTCAATAAAGTAAATGTTAGAGAAGGTCTCAGCCTCAGGAGTTACAAAAAGAATAAGTGGTTTCTAACTAAGAAATCTGAAATCGTTTCAATGGAATATGCTATGTATTTTGATAATGAGGTTTTCATTTATGGGAAAGCTCTTGAAGACAAACACCCTCTTTTTGAAGCAAATCCAATTAATTCAACATACATGAATATATTCAAGTCCAATGGTGGATTATTCGACTATGTTCAACAATACCACACAGAAGATATCGAAAGTAAATTAGTTTCATTGGAATATCGAGACATTTTCATATTTTCCCCTTTGCTACATACCTTAATTTCTAACAATTGACAAAAAGTATATGAATTAGATAGTTATCATAATATTTTGAATTATGTCTTCTGGAATATGTAAATGTTTTGAAGAAATAAAAACATGTTCATCCATTAACCTGAATTGTCTTTAATGAGGAATAAAAACTATGAAGTTCGAAACAAAACAAAACCAACATTCATGGAAGTTAAACTGAGATCATAATGAAATATTATCAAACCTTATTGAAAAAGGTCATGATACTGAGAGAAGTGTTACTCGGTTTCAATTACTCCATCTCCAACATGAAGATTCCTGTGAAACTCCTATTGGCTCTTCTAACAATAAGTTGATGAATGTCTTCTTTCGGCTCACACATACTCGAGGAGTGGAGGTCCGCTTCAAACCCTTGTCTGCTGCTGATGCTCTGGCATCACTATACTTCAGTATGGAATGTTTAAAAAAAATCTCATGATTTAATTGGGTATAAGATTGATCGCCTGCTTTTACAATTCCATAAAACAGTCTGTTGAAATTGATTAGTGCACTGAAGCTGAATTTAGACTGTTTCTTTGATGAGCCAGTCCAAGTAAATGATGTGAGAACCTGCCTCTCAATCAATTTATCAATTGATAAGTATGAGATCTTCTTCCAATTGTATCCTGCACCAATATACTTCTTACTGAATTGTTTGATAGTGGACTTGAAGAAGTTTGATTCTGATGAGTTCTCATTCAAAGAATTCAGATCTTCAAGGGATTTGATTGGAAATATATTACCTTCTTCTTCTTCAAGAGAGAATCTTGGTATGAATTCAGAAATGCTGTATTTTTAACAACAGTCACCTTGTTTATGAGAATATCCAAGATTTTATCAGTCTTGGCATTTAGTTTTATGATATCCTCTTTGAGTTCTTCTATGCTGGTTGCCACATTTGGAAGATTCACAAGAAGAACATCTTCAGATAAATAATCTGAATGAACCTCATTATCGTGTTGAGAATTTTGTGTAATAGTTTCATCAGCTTTATCATTTTCAGAGTAGTCCATCTCGGAACTAGAAGAATTTTCATATCTACTTGTGTTACTAGTAGTGGCATCACTATGTTGGCTAGATAACTCTTGTAATCTTTCATTATAATTATTCTCATTTTTTGCAGTTAATACTCTTGCTGGATGTGCTCTTTTTTCCTTCAGATTCGTGTAGTACCTAAGAACATTATTCTCATAAGAATTTCAATCAACTCAACAATGACATTTCAGTTACCTTTCTTCATCTTCAGTATCCTCGAAATTGGCAAATCTTTTTTCAGCTTGCAGTGCTTCTTCCAGTTTATCATATTTGCCTTTCACTTCACAGCAATATCGTTTCCACTCTGATTCAGTAGGAATTCTATTTTTCCTCAAGGTTTTCCAGTCGCCACTGCTCGGGAAATAAAGTGTTTTTCCATCACACCAATTAATAGGTACTGTGGTGAGAAAAATCTTCCCATCTTCAATTGTTTTTGACAATGAAAGACATAAAATGCTCTCACTTTGGTTACAATTAAAAAATCAATATTTTTCTTCGCCGTTCAACATAACCTCCACAGTCACACATGATAACCTTCAAATGTCATTAGACCACAAAACAGAGACCTGTAGGTGTCTGTTCTGTGATTAGGCCAAACCAAACTGAGGTGTACAACTTTTTTGTTTTGATAACGTTACGACGTTAGTACAACAAAGCTTGCCACTTGTGGTCACAGCGACTACATCACAACTCTTTTATGTAAGGTAATGCGATATCTTCAAGACACTCGTGAACTATTCTATAATAGACGAACCGAAGTAATTACAACATTTCGACCCTAGAAGGACGGCATCCATGTTTTCATTTGATTCATAACACACCATTATGGAAGCCATATTGGAACGGAAATATTTGAACTGAAAAATATAGAACCCTAGGTGTTATATCAAGTTAAAAAACATCAGAGATGATCTGATCAAGAATCTTTTTCAATCTATTGAAAATTTTTCAACGATTACTGAGAAAAAATCATAAAATATTTTTTCTCAAAAAAAAGTAGATTTATCTCTCTATATTTGCGAGGCACATGAATTTTAAGTGAGTAGAATTAGATTTTGATCGTGAAAATGGGTTTGCTCGGTCACTAGGGTTCCAGAACTATTATCAAACATGCATATGAAAATCAATTTTATCTCGATAACTATCACCGCCATTCATTATTTGTATATAAGTAACATAAGGACATTACAACAGAGTATAATGAAAATGAAAGGGAAGACTGAATTATATATTATAATAATATTATATGAAATATTTTGATTTGGTATACATATTGTGATATAATATTTGAGAATTTATGACCTTCTTGCATAATGCTATAAATAATGTCTACGCTATAACCACAGAACGAAGTAATAACTGTGGTGATAATAACATCTCAATCCAACCCTTCTGCGACTGGTTCATGTTATTCTATATTGGCAAGTCATTACCACCACTTCATAACGTCGATGTAACGTCGCAAGAGTGTGCCTTTTTATCGTGTTGGTATACATACCGACGTCTGAGCATATTACAAGACATGAGTCACTGGCTTTTGCGAAAGGTCTTGTAGACGTCTGTATAACCGAATTATGACCTCAGCGTGCTACTTGGGTTAGTTTAGGTTTGGATATATTTAAAAAAGCAAAGAAAAAGTAATGAAATTCTAAGATAAGGTCAACTTGAAAGTATGTATGGCATGTAAACTAAGTCAATTCAATCACCAGCTGTAACACCTACCTGGTGAATTTATTTTAATGTGTGTGCAATCAATGCACCCCACCACCCAGGGGAATCTTGCCCTGTGATAAAACTCTTGTTGAGTATGCAGAAGCTGGGCATGGTTTTCTGGCATTTGAATATAGTTGGGCCTCAACATAGCAATGGTTCTACTGACCCTTGAAATGATTCTGCATGCTGTGGTTTGGTGGATCCCCATAAGATCTCCAATACCTATTTGATGCCCATTTGAGGCGTAAAACCTTAAAGTAGTCAGTAGTTGATTCATGGGGGATACTTGATTATTTCTAAAAGTAAGGCATATTAAGAAATAAACAGGCTAATATAGTATGCAGGTACATGGTACTTACAAGTTATTAACAAATTCCATTGTGTGTTGTATTTCTCCCAATAGTGCTTCCGCAGTGGGTTTGGTAAGACGGAATCTTCTAAAGAAACCCAAATCATCTATTGAATCAAAAAAATTAGGTCTCTGAGGTCTAGCTCTCGGAAAGCCATCATCAATAATATCCATTACATCATAATCATCATCAAACATGATTTGGTCTTCAATTTCCATTTTAATAAAAATTCCAAAACAAAATGCAAACATAATCTTTTTGATCATGATTAAATATATTCAACCCACCACAATTGGCCGGTTAACTTTAATTGTGATCAAGTTCCTCAACAGTGCTGGCGCATTGCAAATTATCTTAATCGAGATATTTCAATCATGATTACAAGCTAATCATGATTAACTGGCCTTGGTGCATACGGTCATAAGTTATTTTTGGAGTTCTGGTTACTTATATATTTGTGTGTTTTGTAAATTCAGTTCTGTGGTTCTTATCTCATGTTGTATAGGTATAAGACTGTAATCTTTTACCCGGAGTAATCCGGTATTTATTAACTCGTGCGTTTCATAGCGAATAACGTTCTTTGGAAGTTTTTTTTTTTCTGTTATTTCCAATTTTGGTAATTTTGTGATATACTTCAGATGCCTGATTTTCCTGCATGATTTTCAGTATACTTGAATATGTTGACTGGAGAATAAACCTGTCAAAATTCGAAATTCTTTTATTTCTGGTTTTCATGTATTGATTCATTCGACTTCTTTTTTTTTGTATTAATCCGCCTGTCAAATTTCTGTCCTTCTGACAGCTGTCAGAATCTGACAGTTGAGATGGAAATAAAATTTTCTTTGATCAATATAGCATCCGGTATTCCAGTCAATGACAAGGTTAGGTAATTAAAGCCTACCTACCCTTGTTAAACTTTACCTGGGTCAAAAGAACCGACCCCTGGGAAACCGTCGCTCCACTGTTGCTACTTGGGCCTCCTGAATATCTTTTTCTGGAGCAAGTGGAGTATACCACTTTCATAAAAAACTGGCGCTCGAGACTCCCGTTTTTCTTAGGAGAGATAGTTTTGATCCTGATAGCGCCCTTGTAAGCCCTTAAGGCAATTAAGGCCCTCACACATTCAGCACTGGATTATGAACCTTATGCTATCTGTCAATAAGGAAAATAATTAAGAGTACGGAAATTTGAAATGCGTAATTCAATCAAATATTCAGATGGAAGAGATACTGAGATACTGAGATAAACTGATTTGCGCGACTAAACACTACCACAATTAAACGGCGTTTCGACACAAGTACGGTGATACTGCAGAACCTCGTCTAGAGTACAATTTTGGTTTGATTTTTAAAATATGCATTCCATAGCACCAAACCAATCCCAAAAATGTAAAATATGTAGTCCAATGATACTCTCAGTAACGGATGATTGTGAAAAATTGTACGATCAAACGAGCCTGTGATGTTCGATCGTAATTATATAAAGCATCTCGTCCGAAGAGATCACTCCCGCCCCTACCTTGTTCGTACTTCTATGGTACATGGCCCCAGTGAAATATATATTTATTGCACGAAACTTAAAACTTGTAATGACGCTAGTGGGTGAAGTAGGTAGGGTAGTAGTATTGCTGAAAAGGTTTCTCTTTTTATTATGTGACGCCATCTAGTACCAAGAAGCGGTACTACATAGTAAAGGTTAGTGATTTCTTCGGACGAGGTTCGTTTGATCGTACAATTATATTTCAGCACCTCGTCCTCGAGATCACTAACCTTTACTATGTAGATGTTCAAAGTTTCATGAATATATATTTATTGACGTTGTTACTTCCATTAGGCACATCCCTTGGAACGAACTTTTATTCATTAATTTTTTAAATCATGTATAATATAAACTCATTCCAACTGAAGTGTTATATCTTTTTGATTTCCACATTGGGAAAAATTGCATGACTCAACCTAGTAGAGTTAACAAGAGGACGATTGTAGAATCTAGCGAACGTCTCAGAATTTGCTGACCAGCCTGCAGCCTTTTTAATTACTTCCCAGAAGATTCCGTGGCGAGAGGCTGCTGAAGTGGACGCATGCCTGGTTGAGTATGCCGAAAACATATTCGTGTCAATTCTTGCTGCTTCCATCATTTGCTTTATCCAGCGAGAAATGGTGCTTCTTGCTACACAAATATATGGCTCTCTTGAAGCTATAAAGAGATATGGCCTAATGGATGCTGTTCTTTCTATGTATGACAGCAACGTGGAGGCAACACATACTTGCTTTTCATGATAAAAAGACAATTCCAAATAGGGTTGAACTGAATTCAGTCTAGTTGATTTTATTCTATCTGGTACAAATATGCGAACACCCCTTTCATGAAAAATTATGTTTTCTACTCTTATTAGCTGCAAGGTTTGGATTCTATGCCCTGTGGAGAGGGCTTAAAGGATTGGTAGCTTCTTGGAAAGTCTCAGCAGGGACAGATTCTCATTGGTATCCAAAGAGGTTAGATAAGTCAAGACTATTTGTGGATCCCAAGCGACATTGTACCTAGGCCAAGGAGGTCTCAATCTTAACACTCCCTTAAGAAACCTCCTTATAAATATATTTTTACCTATTTCATTTGGCAAAATCAGTGCAAGAGCTGATATATGTTGATTAAATATTCCATAATTCTTCTTGGTATTCTGCAGTTCATACTCCATAAATTCAAGGACAGCAGGTATACCTGCCTCCAGAGGATCTATCTCCTTTTCGAGACAATAAGACCACTAAGTCCGAAAGGATGAATTATATTGTTTCATTGTTGATACTGAGAGTGACTGCAACGAGGTATTTAATGTGCTTTTTGGATATCTTCTCCTTTCAAAGGCTTGCCTAATAGCCTCCCTGCAACCAGGGTAAGGGTTGCATGAAGAGAGTGAGTCATTCTGAAAGGAGAAGAAAGTAATGTGGGATTAGGTCCTAGTATAACTGGATCTGCAGTCAACAGATTTTTTAACAAGGGGTACCAGGGTTGTGAGGGCCAGTCTGGTACAACGACAATACCCTCAGCACTATCAGATATAATTTTATTAAGCGTTCTTAACATGAGATTGAATGGTGAAAAGGCGTAAAAGTATGTGTTACTCCAGGAGATGGTGAATGCATCAACCGCAAGGGATTCTGGGTCTACGTGCCAAGATACGTATTGATCTACCTTTCTATTTGCACTTGATGCGAACAAATTTTGTAAATGCTTCTTCAGATAGTTCCCATTCGGCTTGTGAAGAAATTATACGAGAATTTGGATCTACAATATTATCCCTAGTGTTCACATAACTAGCATGTAACCACAAATACCGGTACTCGCACAATTTCCAAATTTGTTTTGCAAGAGAACAAAGCTCAAGATGCTGCACACTTCCCATTCTATTGATATATGATAGTGCAGTGGTATTGTCAACTCGAATAAGAATGTTGCACGATTTTAGATTACCAGCAAAACACTTCAACGCATGAAATATGGCTTTGAGCTCTAAATAATTAATGTGTTTGATTATGTCTATAGAACTCCACCAGCCATGAGTAGACTGGTCTCCTGCACAAGCCCCCCACCCCGTTTTCGAGGAATCTGAATATATTTCCAATGAAAAATTATCAGACCGTATTTCATTTGTAGCTGAAAAAATGTTTTCAGCCCACCAATCAAGGTCTTCCCTGACTAACCCAGAAATTATCACGGAACTATTATAATTCTGACCAGTTCTTTTGAGCGCTAGAAACTTTTCCCTTTCCAGGTATTTTGTATATAATTTTCTATATTTCATAGCTGGACAAGCAGATATCAACAGTCCTAAAAATTGAGCAAATTTTCTTATTTTACAATATTTTGTATTTCTGATAATTTCTAAACAATTATAAATCTTCGATTTCTTTTCCTCCGGAAGTTCAATTAACATTTGTTTACTGTCAAATATAAAACCCAAGAATTTACATCTCTGGCAAGGTACTAAGGAACTTTTATGTTGATAATAAAACCTAATGAGGTCAACAAATTGATTGTCAATTTTACATGATTCTGGCAATCTTCCTTTGTATTGCCCATTATCAAAAAATCATCTAGATATGCAACACAAGTTACACCTTGACTTCTCAGATGTGTTAGTACTGGTCTCATCAGTTTTGTAAAAACAAAGGGGGCTATTGCCAAACCAAATGGGAGGCATGTAAACTGGTATAATGTTTTGCCCACTTGAAATCTTAGGAATTTCCTGAATCTAGGATGTACAGGGACCAGAAAATAAGCATTTTTCAGATCTAATGTAGCCATATAACAGTTTTTGTTCAATAGTTTAATGACTGTTCTATTATCTTCCATTTTGAAATGTGGAGGGTCAATGAAGGTGTTGAGTTTTTTCAAATTAAGAATAAATCTAACTTTACCATTTGGTTTCTTAACCAGAAAATATGGAGATACAAACTGATCCTTTGATGGATTGCATTCCACTATGGCACCCTGAGAAAGGAGTTGTTCCACCTCCTCGACAATCTCTCTCCATTCTTTTTCGGAATGGCATGGATTACTACCAAGTGCAAAAGGTTTATTTATAAATGGTATCTTGTAACCTTTGAGTTCGGTCGATAAGTTGCTCCAGTCAACACGTTATTTCATTCGTGCTCCACTGAAAGTGATTTTAAGTGACTTGTACATATCTGAGAACCGCCGAAAGCCATCATCATAAGTAAGTGTTTAGATGGTTTTGTCTAAGACGTTTATGTGATCTGATTATCTGCTAATTGATCACTATCATCAACAAACATTTAATAACGACTCTTCCATTACTCTGTGCATATACCAACCTATCGAGATGCCCAGTTGCCATGCGTGTCGCAGAACTATCGCCTTATCAGATAAGAGTAGATTAACCTGTTCAGTGTGTCGGAAGCATTGGCACGGGGTATGCGCGGAACCGCAACCTCCCAACTCGGACGAGCGTACGCTTAATTCGTGCATTTGTGAGGAATGTATCTCGCCAACGAACTCTGCGACTTATTCAAGTATACTGGGTGATGCTCAGTTCAATGCTATAATGGCGCAACTAAGCTCTATTAACCAGGCCATGACACTATCAAATAATAAAATCGAAGAGCTCAGCTATCTAGTTGCCACTCAATCTCTTTATATTGGAAACTGTGCGAACGATATAGCTGCCCTCCGAGAGGATCATCACATCCTCCAGAACAAGGTCGTCACACTAGAAACCAATATGCAACAACGTCACCCAGCAACGGAAGTTCAAGACATGCAAGTTGAAATATTGGAAAGACTCAAGAGAGAGAAAAATGTAATTATATTGGGCCTCCCGGAACAAAAAACTCTCAATGAAGACATAGCAGAATCCGAAATGATCATTGATAAGATTGCACCAGACAATGATATCAAAATAAAATCTGCATACCGGATCGGGAAACTAAGGCATGATAAGAAGCCCCGTCCACTCAAACTATGTTTCAATTCTTCAGACGAAGTCCTCCTGATATTACGAAATAAGTCAAAAATTTCCAAACGTTACCCTGATCTTACTATCAAATTCGATTCAACACCTGCTCAATCCAAGTTCCTTTCCGACTTACGAATCCAGTTGGACCAAAGAATCAGAAACGGCGAAAAAGACATCACGATTAAGTACATCAACAGAATACCAAAAATTATTTCCTTGAAAAGTAATTCAATTGATAAAAATACTGTATCCAAGAGGGATCGGGAAGAGGATAACTCTCCCAGGCGTCAAGATGGATTGAAAATGTCTTGTATATCAGAGGTCGCAACTATCAACAACCGATAGCAATCATCGAAGATAATATTTTGGAACTTCCATGGTTACGAAAATCTCGATGAATTCATGCTCACAAATAAAGACTTCTTGGTTCTATGTCTGTGTGGAACATGGCAGACCTCTGAACTGGCAGATTTGGACACCCTGAGAGTTATCAGTTCACCCGCTGTCAAAGAAAAATCTTCTGGACGAGCTAGTGGTGGTATATGTATATACTATAAGAAAAATCCCGGAGTAATAATTCTCGACATATCCCCATGGTGGATAGTCTGTCATTTTTCTTACCAAAATATAAAATTTGTATTGTGCTCTGTATATTTCAAACCTTCTTTAGATCTTGCTCATGTATTGGACAGTTTTCAAGTAGTACTCAATGAAATATTCGAGAAATATCATGATGTTCCTCTTATCATTGGCGGCGATTTCAATTGCAGGGTCACCAACCTCAATGCAATACCGGAAGAACTACTTGGAAATACCGATCTGTTCGAACACAGACTGAGGGCGTAATATTCTTGAATTCATGCAAATCAATTTATTATCCTTACTGAATGGAAGAACTTCTCTTGAGACCTGCACAATATACCTATATTTCGCACAACGGTAATTTCGTCATAGACCTAGTATTTATCACCAGTACTACACTCGATTTCATATGTAATTTGCAAGTTCTCAACCAATACCTTATATCTGATCGTTTTCCTGTTTCTATAACTATCTCGCATATCTTCGCAGCTGAACTAGAGGAAAAGAAACCAATGCATTTTTCTGATTCACCAATGCTGAAATGGAACGACTCTCTCAAACTCAACTACAAACTGGCATTACGGAACTCTTGCAAAGCCCATTATAACCCTGAAATACAAAAATCATATCACAACTTTTGTTCCGCCATTTATGAAACCTCCAGCATCTTGAACGACCTCCTAATACACCATCCTTAGATAACAATAATAACTTGATTGATACTCTCAATAATATTACGCCCTCCTCTGCTAAAACTCTATCATCACATATATGTAATATATTGATGCTTCGCTCATTCATTAGGAATGAGTGAATAGGTCTTTTCTCTTCCATCTGATAAATGAGTGTTGTAAAACTGTGCTCGCTATTACGCTAAACCAGAATTAATATTTTTGTTCATAATTTATATTATCTGGAAATTGGTACATTTTATTCAATTGCTAGGATATGTATTATATTATAATTCTTAAGTTCGACCTACTCCTTGTTTATAAAACATATGTTTTAAGGAAACAATAAATAGATTGATTGATTGATTGATTGATAGCAATACTGAATTTGATGATTTTTTTTCCATTGTCCAAAAAAACTGGCTAGCCTACCTGCCATGTAACTTACCTCTATTTCCTTTGAACAACCTGATTCTGCTTCCTGGGATGTTGGAAGTTGCGGCCCACTTGTCTCGATTCCTTCCTGTAGTAATCGGACGGGCCTCTGTAGTTTAAATAATTATTTTTATTTCTGGCAGCATTACCCAAATAAGGAGTGCTGGGCTTTTTGAACCCACTGGCTGCTGGTTTGGTTCGTTCAAAATCTGACAAAGATCTTTCAATGTCCTTTGCAGCTTTAATCCTCTCACTCAAATTAGTTCCGAATAACAAACTCTCTACAGGAGTTGAATTGGTCAAATCTTTGACAGTTTTATTTAAAGTTGGTGTGATCAGAGCTCTCCTCGAGAGAGACATATTATGATCATCTGTAATAAGCTTGGCTGACTCACTCAGCAGACCAAGTAGGGTATTTTTATTTTCTTTATCAATATCATCCTCTTTCAATAAGATATTCATTCCTTTACCTAAGGCGGCGATACTTCTGCCTGATTGATTTTGGTTAGACTGCTGAAATTTGTCTTCATTCATGAGAACTAATAGGCATTGCTTCAATAATTTCCTGATTTATTTCAGGTGCTTTCAGTGCTTCCAGGTTACTGGAGAGGGGATGCTTTTCCAACAGCTTCGACTTTTCATCTTTGTCAAGTCCACCCCTCAATATATCAAGCCACCTATTCTGGAGAATACGGTGAAGCTCAAGTTCATTGGCTTTTTTATTGTGGAGGTCTTTCCCCAAAGCCTGCAAAACCTCCTCCTCTAACTGGAAGTCCACGTGTACAGCCAGTTCGTCCTGATTCTGAAGATCAGTATTAGGTGGTCTTCCACCTATAGATAGCAATTGTGACTCCTGATCAACGTTGACCGAAGCACTATTTGTAGAGTCCGAGTCTTCTGAACTCTGAGAATGTTGTCTATCCCTTGGATTATTGCTACTTGTGTAGCTATCTCTACTGCTATCTCTACTGGGACCTTTATGTCTATAACGAACCGAATTTCCAGTCGAAGTGGATCTGGGGCTTCTTGGGCTATGCCTTTGCCGAACGGTGTTCCCTTCGAACTGCGAGAGTCTCTCGTTTAGGCGTTCGATCTCCCGATCATATCGAGACTTTTTTCGTTCTCTTGATCTCGAACGTCTCGAATCTCGGTAATCACGTTCTCGCGACCGTTTCCCCATCTACAAATGAAGTATTTTAATAATATTTCACAGAAAAAATAGCCATTAAATGGAATTTTAGTGACACCACCAAGCACACAAAAAAGCGTAAATGACGCTAGTGGGTAAAGTAGGTAGGATAGTAGTATTGCTAAAAAGGTTTCTCTTTTCATTATGTGACGCCATCTAGTACCAAGAAGCGGTACTACATAGTAAAGGTTAGTGATCTCGAGGACGAGGTGCTGAAATATAATTAAAATTTATGGACTACACCGAATCACCATTTCTACTTGTCAAAATCCACTTGTAAAATGGTCTCACTACCTCCACCACTATTTAGAGGTCGCTGTCACTCAGCTATCACTCAGAACATAAAAGTATAATGACAACCCTAAGTTTCACCAAATATTAATAGACCAAATGGCAATACTTTAGAATTACAAAGCTACAAGGTAACAGTGCTCACCAATAGCTCATTACCTACTACCCTATGGTCAAACGATGAGTAAGTAGTCGATAATTTTCATATTAACTACCAACGAAACTAAAGAATTTTGTGTTTTAGATCCGGCAACACTGTGCTGATCCTCGGAACACATACTTGTTTGCATAGTGAATGATGTGAATGATGTCAACTGATCGCTGGTTGATCGATTCTTCACTCTACGACCATGATCCTGAATTAATAAAACGAAGTTTGACAAGTTGACCGCTTCATTCACTCGGATTGAAGTTTGCCATACCAGGCAGCAGCGAACAAAGTAAACTATAACTATTGCTTAAACACCTAGTGATCTGAACATTATATATAGTATTAGCAATAGACACTACCAGGTGAGTCTCCAATAAGTTAATAGCAAATAACTAATCCCAACTTACTAATATACTTACTAATAAAATGTTTGTACCAATCTAATCCAGTCGCACAACATGTCTTTAGCCTAGCCTTTCTTGTTGTTTACGGAATACTGCTTTTACGGAGTAATACAGCAGATAAAAATTCGTCAAGTCAGGTACCTATATCGAGGTAAGAACGCATCGAGAAAAACTGCGATCGAGAATCTTCAGTACACGGCGGTCACGATTTGGAATGAAATCAGTTGGACATTGATGACATTGGACATTGATGTAATAAACTAGCTGGTGAACCCACTCTTCAATTGTTTTTGTAAGACTTCAAAGTCCAAAAACAATTGAATTCTAGCAGATGGCGTGGGGTTCTCATATTCAACAATACATGACGCGAACGTCGATCTATTATCACGAAACAGTTCCAAAGCAGGCAACATTCCGGTGAAATATACCCGTTGATGACAGCTGTCAACCAGTAATAGTTTGAATTTGGGCGCGGTACAAATACAAAATAATTATTACTTCCAGTTTCTAATGAAGAACATTTATCAATTCCCAGGTGAAGACAGACTTGAGTGTGTTAGTTTCATTGTGTATAAATCGATTGAATTTATTTCATCATCATAGACTGGCGTTGTTGCAACGTGTGTGGAACACATAAAAATTCGGAACACCGAATGTTTTCAGTAGGTACCCAAAGTTAGTATGAATATTCAAATGAATTCATCATTTGATGAGCATTCATAATGATCAGGAATAGCAGTGTGAGCTGATTCGTTTCCGATTTCAGGAAAGAGAAGAATTGCTGAAATGGAGTATTTCTACTTGCATCAAGTTGCCCCCAAATGGATATGTCTGTGAAAAAACATTTTCAAAACGAAGCCATTGGGAAGAAGAAATTGAAGAAAGGTGCCATACCACTGAAAATGTTTGTATTTTTTGAAATCATAACCAGCGTACCCGTCATGAATCTTCTCTTGAATATACAGGCAGTCCAAATTTGTCTCCCAACATCCCTATATATGGCTGATGGTGTATTAAGAAATAAGGGTAGGTACCTCAATATGTTAACTTTCTCTCGAATAGAAAATAAGGTAAATAGTCCCTCTCAAACATGAATTGCTCAGAAACAGCTTGGTTCATCATAATACTATAAAAGATTACCTTATTCAATAGATGCAAAATTTGGGGATGGAATAATAATATTTATCAACCTCCTCCAGAAGGAACTATGGGGAGACAACTCTGGACTATCCGGAATTGGTCATCAACTCTTGGGATATGTACACAGTATGTACCTACATTTGGTAATTCTTCATTAAAATAATCAACCTCTTGAATTTTCAAAGGTATTATTCCTTGTATTCCTAATACCGAATTCAAGTACCATTGTATAAAAATGCCAAGCAGGTTTATGGATGGTATATGAAAATAGAAATATTTCCAACTGAACTGATTAATTATATAAGGTTCACTAGTATGATTATGCATGCATTCAATGATGTCAATTTCATCTGGATTTTTTGGATAGTCAATTATGATAAGGCTGAATAAATACAAAAACATTTCAAAAATATATTTTGTTGGATAATTTTTTATTCGTAATTACTCAATTATATTGTTCTTTCTCTCTCCTGTAGTGGACGAGATTCCTCTGCAGCCAATCCACAATCCCTTTCCAGTTCCTACTTGAACCCTGCTTTTGATACTCCTGAAGATACCTTTCCTGTGAATATTGATAAGAATGTTCATAGTACTACTACTGTGGATACTCTAACTAGCCTGTATCAAGAACTGGCATCTCTTGATAACCAACTGATACTTCCTACCGGTTGGGGGTATTCATAAGTAAGAAAAGCACATTCTTATCACAAAACTGAGAATTCATAATGACTTTGAAATTTCAACTGAGAGATCCATTATCTTAGGCTACTCACTGATTACGGCCCACGTAGGAGCAAAACGTGTTGATCTAGAATATGCCATTACCACATTAGAAAAACTTCAAGAGCTGATCAACAAAATTGGAACGTGAAAAATATGAAATGGTAACAGCAGATCATGTTCAGTTCTTCGTTCTTTGAGAAAAGACAAGAGAAAAGAAATAAAATAACAATTTACAAAAAACACAAATATAGATACATGCTTGCTTGTCAAGAAAGAATGCACATTTGAGTAGAGTGATTGTCAATATGAGGAAGGAAAATGCCAATGTGGTTAAGCTTGATGAACTTCTTGAAACTTTGCCAGAAGTTCAACAAAAAATGATAAAAATTTGTTTGAAATCTGCCAAGTGTGAATCTGCAGGCAGAAGATACACCTTGAAATGGGTTTATAATTGCATCCTCATAAAAATCAAAAGCCCAAAGCTTTATAATTATATGAGAGATAAACAAATTATGGCAATACCATCAACTAGCACTCTCTCAAGGTACGTTAGTTATATTTACAATGTATGGAAATAATGAAATATTGGAAAAGTAATGTACAACATATTTTTCCAATAGGTAGATTAGAAATATAGATGGAACATTTGGTTTGAAAAAGGAGGTTTCTGCAATGATAAAAGAAAAAACTAAGAAAATGGCAGATGCATTGATGTTTATTAGTAGATGAATGTAAAATCAATCCTACTAAAAAATTTGACAAAAATACCATGGAATTCATCGGATTTGTGGATCTTGGTCAATTCACTCCGAAAGGCATGGAGGATCCATTAGGAGATCATGTACTCGTGATTATGTTCCAGCCATTTGCTGGTCATGGCTTGCAGGCTTTGGGATGTTTTCTGACGAAAGGGAATATCACTGGTGAACTCCAAGCGAAACTGATTTTAGAATGTGTGATTTTGTGTGAGAATGCTGGACTTCTTATTGATGTAATCACAAGTGATGGAGCAGCTTGGAATAGAACGATGTGGAAATGTATGGGGATACAAAACTATTCAGAGCCATGGTGTGAACATCCAATGGATGCCTCTAGGAAGCTGAGGATGTGTTCTGATTTTCCACATCTAAACAAATGCCTCAGAAATAACCCAAAAAAAAGGATATTTCAGGTACATATCACAATGAAAATTCATATTCCTAGATTTTTGGGATTTTCTCTCCTTGTTTCTATAAATAGAAGTTATAATAATTATTTTGATATATTTGTAGTAATGACAGTTTTTTAGACTGCCCCAAAGTGTCACTACTTTTGAATTTACCTCCCAGAGAGGTACCTAAAAGAGAGATTCTCTTTTTGTCAGTGACACCTTGTTTTTTCAAAATTTGGGAATGAAAATGTATTTTTAATAAAATCAAAACTTCTACTCATCTTTGTGGACGTTTCGGGAACGAATCTGCTCCCGTTTTCAACACTGTAGAAACAATGATCTTCTCAATCTTGTCACTCTTCGGTGTCACAAGGCTGAACAGCCAAACAATTGACAGACATTATATAAACACCATTATCTTTGCGATTGGGAAGATCATTTTTTCCAGTGTTGAAAACGGGAGCAGATTCGTTCCAGTTCTGCTCTTGTGAGTTTCAGTATCATATCTATAAAGTTACAAGAGAAACGGGGGTCTTTCCATGAGATTTGAAACGAGATTCAATTTTTCAGCTGAAAATCAAGTGAATTTGTCATTTGTATTTCGAATCTGAGAAGACTTGCAACCTATTTTGCCTCCTAATATAATTTTCTGAAAAAGTAGATCAGTCCATTGCAGCTGACAAAAAGTTTAATAACTGAAGATGACCAAACTAGATCATTGAGTGTATCTTTGGTTGATATTCTCATTTCCATGAATAATTTTGTGGAGAAGATCTCAAGTTTCCTTCTAATCTTCACTCTTCCACTCCACTTTGAGCAAACATGGACTTTCTTTCAATGATAGCAAGACATCATCCTGTTATGAATATATCTGATACCTACTCTACTATTACATACTCCAAGAAGTCTCACTTGATTGATATCATAAATGTGTTGAAAAACAATAACAGTTCAAGATAATTCAAGCATAGCTGTTACTTTGATGTAGGTACCTGTATAATATCAGTAGATAAGATTCTCTGGAGACATCAGAGTGATTGTGATCTGACTCAAGTTGAAATATGAATCAAATGAGCAACTTCATTGATTGAGTCTCAACTGGACTGATGATATAAATAGTTTAGTACTGAGACCAGAAGATATAATCTTCTGGATGACCATGAGCAATATCAGCATTTTCTTATATGGATCAGCAGAAGTATTTCCAATATTTGAATTGAAATCATGAATTTTCATCTGAGCCTAATTTCTATTGGAGGAATCTTTCTGATGAATGAAGTAAGATTTATATCAACTTCTCTACTTCCACTGTTAATGACCACTTGATTCTCATCTGTAATTTGCAACTTATTGTGATTACTGCTGATGCAGCAATTATTAATGAATGAAGTCTTTTGAATACTCACCTCATCTTTTATTTCAATCACAGAATCCTAGGGTATGCAAATAATCCTGAAAATACAAGTATGAATCAGCATTGATAATCAATTCCAATGCATAACTACATATACCTGATTCAATACAAGATTATATATAAGAAGTATTAACTTGATACTCACTTCTCAAAATAAATTACAATCATTTTTACACGAGGTCAATCCGCCATGCACAGTAGAAACATGAATCCCTCTCAGATTTACATATGGAGGTAAAAATGTTATCTAGCTTTTGTACTTCATTCTGATTCGCAACAAGATAGAATAAAACTTCTTTCCATACACCTTGTAAATCTCCGTTTTTTTTTCAAGAAAAAAACTAATAAAACAGTAAAAAGTGAAATGAACATCACACATAACCTCATAGAATATACCAATATTTGTTGGCGACACTGACAAACTAAAAAACGTGTCCCTGCAAATTTGGTTGGAAACTCGGCTGGCAGATACTACAGTTTTTACAGTTTCGCCCACGCCATGTCATGTTTATCAAGGTTGGCCAATATCAAGAGATTTGAACACGGGAGAGGAATAGGAGTAGCTCCACCAGCTAGTTTATTACATCAATGTTTGGACGACCTTCACCTCGCGTATCCCCTTGATATGATGATGCTATTTGAAGACAACAACTGACAACTTGTTCATGTATGATTTCATTCCTATCTAAGAAATATACTACCCAGTAAACATTTTTTGGTTCCTGAAATGTTTCTGAAATGAATTATTTGTTGCATGAAACGTTGCACTCTGAGTTGCCTAAATGTCCGCCCTCAGAGATGTTTCATTGAGATGTTCGAGAAATTATGTTTCAAACAAATAGATTGCAACATTGTTGAAACATTTCGGTATGATTGTTTCTCTCACGAATGTTTCATGAAACATTTCATAAATATTTGTACCG
Source organism: Gastrophysa polygoni (assembly GCA_963576655.1). Lineage (NCBI taxonomy): Eukaryota > Metazoa > Arthropoda > Insecta > Coleoptera > Chrysomelidae > Gastrophysa > Gastrophysa polygoni. Next base: position 3,506,365 of record OY755092.1, read on the forward strand.
CAATATTACCTGAATGTTTCACAAATACTTCTGAAACCAGATATGTTGGCTCTCAGAAATAAGTCATAAACGATGTTTCAGATACATGAATAGAAACATTCTGGGAAGGTTACTAGTATGATCGAACTTCTGGAAATGTTTTTTGCTACATTCCATAAATATTATAATTGCAATTTTACTTGACTGTTTCAGAAATGATTCTGAAATCAGAGATGTTTGCCTTCAGAGATATTTCATAAACTATGTTCCGAATATATGTTTAGAGAAATGTTTCATGATTCATTTCATGAATGTTTTTTTTTGCAATGTAACCAAATTGTTTCAGGAACATATATGAAACATAGGGAGGATATTCCTGGATCATCCGGAATATTTTGAAAACTGTTCCAAATTTAATGGTTCTGAAATATTGGCATCCGATGTCTTACATTGAATGTTCATTTTATAGTGACTGATGTTTTGCAATTTTATCAAAGCATTTCCTGTTGAAGAATATTGCGAAACATCTGGAAATAACTTCAATAACCAAATTCCTGATGAATAATAACATATAGATATGTTGGTAAAATGAAAGAATATAAGATTCACAAAATGTCATTATATTATTATTCAAATAAAGAAATGAAGGAAAATAACATATATTCTGCACAATAACAAATATAAAAAAAGTATAATGACTTCTTTTGAAGTAAATCAGTACATGCTTCATTTACAAAATGTCATATTATAATTCAAATCAAGAAATGAAGAAACATAACATATATATTCTGCACAATAACAAAAATAATTAAAAAAAGATTAATGACTCCTTTTGAAGTAAATCAGTACATGCTTCGGTATTTTCTTTGGTTTTTTTGCAAACATATCGTAATTGGCTCTGACGTAGCCAAGCACTTGTATGCATCTCAAAATCTTTTTCTGACAAATTTCTATATCTTTTTCTTGCAGCATCTGAAATAGTATAAGTCGCTAATGGGGGACAAAGTTTTCAGCAGAAAATAAATTAACTAACCTTTCAATAGGGTCAATATCACCAAATTTTTAAGGAGATAGTTTCCTTTTCTACCTGTTAAAGAGCATTTTCTTGCCAAACTGTCATATATGATTTTAGCCAAACCTCTCATCGATTCCTTTGCATCATTCCCTCCACACATATAGAACAAAGTTTCCTCAAAATAATAACACAAAATATAATAATGTGACCTCTCCTGAACATTCCAGGTGTCAACATATCTAGTAGGTGAGCCATGGTTTGGACATAAATGATGAGCTATTGAACATTTTTCCAAATCTTGAATTCGACACCCCTGCCAAATTTGAGAAGCATACCAAAAGTCTGGAGACCGTGGCTTGTCTGAAGAATATTTTGACAATTAGTAAATGTTTCTACAATGAAATGAAATTATGAAATGATTATTATTATGATACATTGAAAATATTCAGACAACCTATATCTCAATAACAAATAATAAGAATGTATATGAATATATATGTGGAGAGAAGGAAAGTCTTTGCTGACCAGTCAGAGATAAAATCATGGATAGTCGGCAGTAAGGTGGAAAAGAAATCCATATGCAACTATTTGTCCAAACTTTCGGAAATCATATTTCCCCCATCAGGGAAGACTACAAAACATTGAAACTGCATTTGGCTTACACCCTCTGTTTCATATACCTACTTGATGATTCTCTCTCTTATCTTGCTGCATCCTCACTATCCACAATAATATCACTTCAATAGGTTCTATCGATTCCTAGAATATGCTTCATCAAAATCTGACAACCCTGTGTATGTTTAAATGAAGCTTAGTATATTTGAAGTATCATGTGGCTTACCAGCTGTTTTTTCGCTTCCTCACTCTTGTTCAAATCATTATCATAGGCTAAAAGATGTTGAAATGTTTTGAATGGTTTTTTGGGTACCGATTCAAAACTATTGATGAACTCTTCTGGGCCCTGTTGATTACTATTGGATAAAGACCATGCATTTTCAAATGCTTTTTGTTGTTCTTGAAGCAATAATTTGGTAGCAATACTATTTTCAAATATTTTGGTTATAATATCACCATGTTTACAGCACACTTCTGTAAATATCAAACAATGATTATCCCACGTGTATATGAAAATTCATGGTTTATTAGTTCAAATCCAACCATGAGACGAATGAGTACTTATTTTGGAGAGAGTTAGTTGGGACTCTGAAAAAGATAATCTAGAAAAATATTTTTCTGAGAAGACAAAATAGAACAGAGTGAGAATAAAGATTGAAGATGGAAAAAATGGAAAATTCAGAAAACTGGAGAGAAGGTTTATTGTTTGGAATAGAAAGCTGTGAAATGAGGTGAATAGAGTATCAAATCAAAACTCAAGCTGAAAAAAAAATGATTGGGATGAAATTGATATGGTGAATGAAATTTTGAGAAATTTTGACTTGAATTAGTAAATCTCAATCATGTTATATGTTAGGTTATGTTTCTTCAAAGCTGCATTTCATTTAGAAGTTCCGCTTCTGGTATGTTTTTAAAATAGTAATCAATCAATTAAATACCTATGTTTGAATTTTAAATGAGGGAATCAATCTCAAAATACCTAGTATTGGTAACATAAACAAAAACAAACTATGATATGGTGTAATTGGCAAGAATACTGAAATATTTATTGACTCACCTTAGCCTTGTCCATAATGGTCGCACCAAACAGAATAACAACTGCAGTAACTGCACACAATCTGCACACGAATAGATTCATCGATTGTATTTCTTTATTTTTTTGTATGATTCGGATGTGGTCGGTGCTCGTACGTCGTACGCGTAGCAACAATAAAAATGGCGAAAGGCGAAAACGGTGGAGGGCGAAAACAAAAATGCTCGGTTGATATATATATATACCTGCACTGCGCCTGCGGTAAAACCATTGTCGCCAATTCATTTCGACAGAAATTTCCTAGCAAGTGACGAGAAATTCCCTATAGGAAATTCACATTTTCGTGAAAATGTTCCATTTTCTCCAAATGATTTTTTCAGCAATATATACACAGCATCAACAACATTGAAATGATACATAATATGTCACAACTAGAGTCATTTTGAAATATTCAAATCTAATATTTTGAATTGTTTCAAAATATATACCAATTCAAGTTGTTTTGAAATGTTTCAAACATTCACTTTTAGGGTGGATTCGAAATGTTCCAAAAGTTATTCCTTGAAATTTTATTTCCGAAAATATATTTCGATCACATTATTGGAACTTGGAATTTCGAAATGTTTTAACAAATTACAGTTCGAAGTAATTTTGCAATGTTTGGAATAAATCATTCAATAATTTAATAATGATAATAATAATAATAATAATTTTTTCTGAGATATTTCGACCGCATCGAAACATTCCTGAAATCGAGCCACATAATGTATCAATTATGACCAATTATAGTGAAATTTTGTAATTTTCCAGTAGAATACAATTCAAGTAATTTTGAAATGTTTCAGAAAATATCGTTCGAAAAGATATTTTACCACATTAAAACCATTCCTGGAGATGTTCCATATGATTATTCAGAATGAAAGTCATATAAAAATGTTTCGATCATCCATAAACCAGATTATTTCGAAATGTTTCTAAATATTCCGATTGAAGTTGTATTCAAATGATTTAGATATTCTCAAATAAGGTGATTTCGAAATGTTTCGATATTTATGAATTTAATATGTTTTGAAACATTCCAGAAAGGTTTCAGTAATTTTGAAACATCCCCGAAATGTTTCTCAAAAATGTTTCGAATATTAACATTTAAGGTGATCTTGAAATATTTCATGAATGTTTCATGTTTACTGGGTAGGTGCTCAAGACGTTGTGATTTATTGGGCTACTGCCTATTTATACTAGAGGATACACTTATGCCAAATGTTAGCGTAACAAAGTTGGATTGAGTGCTTCTACGAATTTTCTGAATCCATAATCTTCTACTACCGAGAATGACTGGAAATCATTCGTAAAAAGAAGCATCAGACTATCATCTATAGTTTTTCTGGCAATCACACCCATTTTCTTGCGAATGTCAACTTCCATTTCCATAACAGCACCTCTCTGTTCTTTCACTTCATTGCCTTTACCGGTTAGTTCAACAAGAGGATGCTTCCTCTGTATATGTTTCCTCAAATTATTCGATGTTGATCTATATCTCAGCAGATTACAGAACAGTTATGATAGTTTTTTCAGCTATATTGATATATTCACCATATCTTTGAGTACTTTGAAGAGAACTTCACTTTCATTATTATGTCAGCAGGAGTGACATTGGGATAGACATTTCGTTGATGTAGATCGTATCTTATTTCGATATAATTTCCATATACTATATTTAATAGCTATTCAATTTGTTTATTTTCACCCTCGCTTATCATTATGATATTTACTTTTTTTACATCGTTTCTCCTGGAAGCGCTAGAGAAACTGGTAGACCGCCACATCAGAGAGGAGCCACTAAACATCTTCCCACTCAGTGGCCAACAATTTGCATACCAAAGTGGCAGGGGCACCGATGCGGCTCTTCATCGACTCGTCCATAGAATCGAGGGAGTGCTAGACCGTAAGGACTCTGTCTTAGGGATATTCATAGACATTGAGGGTGCATTCGACAACACGTCATTCGACTCTATAAGTCGTGCAGTAGAAAAGCAGGGCGTTAGTCCAATTTCAATAAAATGGATACACGCACTCCTCTCTCAGAGGATCGTGAGAGCGACTCTCCAAAACAGCTCGGAAGTGGCCGTTGTATCGAGGGGTTGTCCGCAGGGGGGAAGGGTGCTATCTCCTCTTCTGTGGTGCCTCGCCGTGGATGACCTCCTATTAGAGATACAGACCATGGGCTACTATACCCAGGCCTATGCAGATGACATCGTCATCCTGATAAACAGCCGAGTATCAACTCCTAGTCGGAGACTGGCACAACAGGCCCTGGATGGGGTGGACCACTGGTGTCGCAGCACGGGACTAAGTGCTAACCCTGATAAGGTGGAAATTGTACTTTTCCACCAGGAAACGCAAAGTAGAGGATCTCCCCGATATACGTTTATCGGGAAAAACCCTGCAGTATAAAGGCTCCACCAAATATCTAGGAGTCATTATTGACTCCAAGCTTAATTGGAACGAGCACATCGAGAGGAAGGTCCAGAAAGCAACTGCGGCATTCTGGGAGGACGTTTGGGGGAACGTGGGGGCTCGAGTCCAGCATCCTTCATTGGATGTATACAGCCCTCATACGGCCAATGATAACTTACGGGGCCATCGTATAGTGGCCGGGAACACTGACAGGCAAGTCGAGGATTCAGCTCGATGGAATCCAACGACTGGCCAGCATCTCGACAGGAGCAATGAGGACGGCGCCGTCAAGGGCACTGGAGACTCTGATAGGACTGCCACCTCTGAACCTATGTGTAGAGCATGAGGCGATGAAGGCCGCCGCTCGCTTGCAAAGTTCCAACCAGTGAAGGAGCGAGGGAACGTACGGCCATTCTCGCCTCTGGAATCAAATGACTGATGATTGCCCCTCACTCAGCATGAAAGGGGACAATATAACACCTATCATTCGATTCAGGAAAATGCCACAGGTCAAAATTCCAACAAGGAGGGACTGGGAGCAGAATAAGCACTGCATGGTACCCACCAAGGGTATCATCTGGTATACAGATGGCTCTAGGATGGGAGAAAGCGCAGGTGCTGGGATCTATGGGCAATCTTCAAGGGCAGACCATTACTTTACCCTTGGGAAATATGCCACGATTTTCCAGGCGCAAGTATTCGCAATACTCGCATGTGTTCAAGAGAACATAGAAAGGGGCTATCATGGCCGGCAAATTACTATATGCACTGACAGCCAGGCAGCAATCAAGGCACTGATTCCGTACAGAGTGACCTCCTCCCTGGTGTCAGAATGCATAGACAGCCTACAAAGGCTGTCAGCGACGAATAAAGTCTGTCTCCTGTGGGTCCCTGGTCACTCAGGGGTACCTGGTGATGAAATGGCCGACAGTCTGGCCAGGAAGGGTGCGGAAGGCTCAGTGATTGGTCTAGAGCCAATACTGGGGGTCACTCGATCCTGGAGCAATTCTAGAATGGCGGGAATCCTGATGAAGAGATTTTAGAATAGCTGGGCGGAGGCTCCAGGAATGAGGCAGTCCAGACTCCACATAGGAAATCCGTCACGAAGACAGACAAATGGATTTGAACAGGAGAGAGCTGAAATTGGTGGTGGGTCTCCTGACAGGGCACTGCCCCTTGAACAAACATCTCAACACGATCGGAATTGTAGAAGATCCTGAATGAAGATGGTGCCTTGAGGACGAAGAGACTTCTACTCACATCCTCACTGAATGCCCGGCGGTGGTAGCAGCAAGGGAAATACATCTTGGGGGCAGCATCCTGAACCCAGAGGATTCGGCCAAGGAAACTAGGTATCTTTCGCCCATGAAATTGGCCTTCTCCATGGCTGACTCACTATCCCAGGATTTGTGGTTGCACAACGGGTCCGAAGAGGTGGCCTAAGTGCGTTAGGTCTCAGACCGCCCACTTCCTTACATCACATTACATTTTACTATCTTTCGGACGGAATCGGCAGTCGCGTCAGTCGCCGGTTCGCTGTTCGTCCTCGCCTCGCCCCCAACAGTCTAGTTTTACGTTAAGTACGGTACCATTCGAAATAACGATAACTATCGCTTCAACTCGGTTACAAAATCGCGGTATTTTATCGCGGTATTTTTCTGGAGCGTTCGCGACTGTAACGCGATACGAGAGGAACCGGTATTCCCATTACTAGTTGAAAACCAACAGTCAGAAGTGGAAATATGTGCGAGCATGTTGCAGAAGAGAGCAGAAGAGACATAACAAGATTGATATCATATTATTTCTCAACAACGATCAATTTCTTATATATTTTGCACTTTCATATTCTGATTAGTCCATTTTCACCACAAATTCTTCTGAGATTCTCTCCTATGAGACATCACAATGGTTAGTTGAAGGATTCCTCACAATATAAAACATGTGTCTTGAAATAGTTCCTAAAAGAGATAAGTACAGAGTGTTCAAGTTGAAAATACATTTAATTTTGAATTGTTCACTGGTTTCACCACTAAAATGAGTTGTTGAATACGTTATCTGTTTCTTCTTCTCAGACTTCATATTTAACCTTGAAAGGAGAGATTCAACTTATCTTTTAATTTTTGCAATATGTCAAGTCTTCAAGTATTGGAAAAATGAATTGATGATTCAATTGAATTTTGCAATGCATATTTTTTCAATACTATGCATGTTCGTATCAATATTAGTTTTTACAACACTTTGTGTAGTTATGTATCGCAATAATTCATTTTTTCAATTCATTAGAGCAATGTCTATTAAAAATAGTAACGTCTTCTTAGTTTCCTATAAACGTAAACTTCATGTATTGCAGAAATTGAAATTCAAAGTGATGAAAAAATGCTTCCACTGAAAATATCATTCGTACAATAGATAATATAGTGGTGAATTTCAGCGATAACTTCACTTGTCGTGTTCAATTTTACAATACATGACATAATGATGTATTGAAAAAATTAATTGTTACATCATATTTGATTGTGGATCTACAGTTCTCCATTATGGTTAGGATTTATCGATGTTATCAAATGCATCTTCCGCCGTCATTGGTCATAATAGACCAAGCGAGTGATTGTGACTAATGGATATGGAGCGAAATCTGGCAACATTGCCATATCTTCTGGGGTGTTCTGTGATATCTGCAATACATGTAGTCTTCAAATATTGAAAAAATCTGCATCAATGTATCGCATCAATATCAGTTTTTACAATACTTTGCTATTCAAGTATCGCAAAAATTCATTTTTTCAATACATGAAGAGCAATGTTTCACGATGTCGATTTTTACAATACATTGCAAGTGATGTGATGCTAAAATAGAGTTCTTGCAGTCCTCGTGTATTGAAAAGTGAAACGGTGTTCCATAGGGAATATTGAGGAATTCATTCCATCAATAGGAAAGCCTTGAGTTGAGGATGTTCATACATTCATGTCGATTATGAATATGGAATTATTTAAAAAAACGTCATGACACAACAGAAATGAACGAAATTATGTAAAATGAAAAGTATAGGAAAATCATATTCTGAAGGATAATATATATTATTTTTGTACATCTCTTTAGGTTAACTTATCTCTGCTAGGTACCAAGCTAGGGCCCCACCTTCGGGTATGCCTCCCGGCAGAAATATAAGGGTGTGATGTCAGATATTATGACGTTATATAGATTGTCACTTGTCAGGTCAGGTCGATTAAAGTATATTATTATATATTATTTACGAATAAAGAACTATGCTTATTGATTTCCGTTGTTGTGCTGATTGCTGATAGGAGTTCCACTATATATACCTACAAAACGGCATTTACATAGATAGACAATCTGGAAGAATATTGTTAGTATTATTATTTAATCAAACGCCGTTTCACAAGTTATTCATCAAAATCAAGACAAAAGAATCTTATCTCGTTCGCCGATGCGCCGTCCCTATCCGCCACGCCGATCGCTTCCGTCCGTCGTCAACTCCAACTCAGCTACGTGGCCGCCTACTTGGAATTTTCCGTGATTTCAGTCGGCAATCCTGAAACATTAATGTCTCCATTAATCGCAAGTCCCAAGCAAAGATCCAACACGATAGTAAGACCTTGTCCAGTTCATCACACCAGATTCACCAGTATTCACCAACAATCATTTGAAATCGCACAAAGTTCAGTCCTCCGCTCTTTTTCTCATTCGCCATCCTCTCTCTCACCTATACCATCTCGTATACCATGCATGGTTAGTTTTACACCCATTCCTCAACTCTCCAACAGATCAATCAGATCTTGTCGATCTGTCATCTCATCCTCACTGTCACTCCATTCGCCTGTATCATCGCCTGGTGTAGTACTACGATATCGCCGGAGTGAATCAACCGCCACAACTGCTTTGAAGTTTTTATAACCTCTTACGCCTTTTACTGCAGTTATGAGATATCGATGACCAAGTATTTTGGCTATTCTGTACGGGCCATCATACTTATTAATCATTTTTCGATTCACGCCTTTCTCACCAGAACAAGTGCCGGCCTTCAATCAGAGCACCAGATCACCAACTTTATAATTTCCGGTTGCAACCTTTCGCCGCAAGTCAAATCGTGCTTTCATTGCCTTGCCCGCCTTAGTCAGGTTCTCTTTCGCCTGGTCATGCCTGTGAAGTACTTGTTCTCGTACCTCGTCAAATGATTCGCCATTCCCATTGACACCCGATTGTTGTGTGAACATGAGTTGGGCAGGTGTGAATCGAGTACTCTCACTTACTGTGTGATTCAAACCCCAAATAATCTCTGGAAGATTTTTGAACATGCTTAACACCTTTCTCCGCCACAAATTCATCTAACAACTTACTGGTGAACGCCAATCCCCTATCGGAGATAATTCGCCTAGGGTACCCATACTCACCAAAGATCGCCCTCAACACATTAATAGCCTCGGAAGATCTGAGCGACCTTGTAGGCCTCGACAACACGAATTTTGTGAACCCATCCACCACCAATAACAGATACTGATTGCTAGTTGTACTACGACAAAAAGGCCCCAAATGATCAATATGCACCGTATCAAAAGGTATCGCCACCTTCTCTATAGGATGTAGCTTCCCTACCACTCTCCCATAATCGCCTTTGCCAAAAGCACACCTCAAGCACGCCCGCACATACTTTTTGACAAAACGCCCCATTTTAGGAAACCAATAAGTCTGCTTCACCAAATCCAGGCAACGCTCTAATCCTGGATGTCCAATGTCATCATGATGCTTGCGCACCAAATTGAACCTCGCCATCGCCGGTACATACAAACGTCGACCCAATAAAGTTTTCCTATGCAATCGCCCATTCACCACCTCGTATACAGACTTGATACCCTCATCTGCAACACCGTGTGACAATGCTATCACTATCGCCTGCGCCTTATCGTCCTGCAATTGAACGGTTAAAAACGAGGTCAAAAACCAATCAGTTTCAGACAAACTCACCAAACAGACATTCACCGGATTTCGATTGAGTGCATCGACATGAGTCATATTTACACCAGGGCGGTACTCCATATCCATACCAAATCTCGCTTGAGCATAGTCGCTCTAACCGCCGAACAATCTGTAACCGCCTTGTACTCCTACCAAATATACTCGAAACCGTTTCACCGACTCCACTAATGCCAAAGTCTCCAGCTCGAAACTATGGTACGCCTGCTCTGCTACTGTAGTCGCCCTACTATAATATTCAACCACTTTGAGCTCACCTTTCGCCTGCTTTTGCAGAAGAATACCACCTAATCCGACCTGGCTGGCATCGGTGTGTAGTTCTGTCTCTGCCATCATACAAAGTCAATACTGGTCGCCCAACCAAAGTTGATTTCAAGTCCTCAAATGCTTTCACCTGAGGTTGATCCCAACACCAAACAACATTTGTCTTCGTAAGATTCGTCAACGGCCTTGCTAAAATAGCAAAGTGGTTGATGAATTTCCGAAAATAACTCGCGAATCCAATGAACTGTCGTACGCCATGGACATTCGTAGGGACTGAAAACTGCTCCACTGCTTGAATTTTCCTGATCCCTGGACGAACACCCTGAGAACTCACCTCATGTCCCAAATACTCAAGTTTATTATTCAAAAATGAACATTTCGCCAAATTCAATTTAACACCAGCATCTGCCACCAACATCAATACCTGCTCCAGTAGCTGCAAACTCTCTTCCACTGTTAGTGACGATATGAGCAAATCATCCATATACGCCAAGACCTTATCATTTATCATGCTACCCAACATCTTATTCACCACTCGCTGGAAGACTGCTGGAGCATTCGCCAGACCAAATGGCACTCGTAAGTACTCGTAATGCCCATCCGGAGTAATGAACGCCGTTTTATGCACCGAATCCGGGTGCATTGGAACCTGGTGGTACCCCTGCGCCAAATCTAAAGTTGTATAAAAATCATTTTCCAGCCAACTTACTCAAATAATCTTCAACCAACGGTAAGGGATATCGGTCTTTCACCGTTATCGCATTCAACGCCCTATAATCAACGCACATACGCACATCACCATTTTTTTTTGGGTATCAAAACAATAGGACTGGCATAATCGGACTCACTTCCTCTGATGATGCCACCATCCAACAGTTGCTGCACTTTATCTCGAACAATCGCCCTCTCTGAATGTGACAACCTATATGGTCGATAAAATACAGATTTGTCATTAGTACGAATGTGCATTTCACGTAAATGTGTCAAACCCAAATCATTTCCTGAAAGAGAAAAGCAAACCGCCATTTTCTGTACAAGATTATACAATACTTTTATTACGGGTGTGAAAACAGCAACGGTTTTACAGCAACGGTTTTTTTTTTTCGTTTATGGTATTTCCTGGTGATTTTCTTATGTGAGTGCACCATTCCGCAGTTGTTGAAGAGGCTCTTAACAAGAAAATAATTAATGAAACAAAAACCACCCCTCAACAACCCTCCAAAGTAGAAAAATCTTGAAACAGTGAAACAGTTGAAAATACCCGTTGCTCGGGGTTTTCCGACGGAAATGAACTAACTCACATCCGCTCTATAGGGTGAAATAATTTGTGAACCAAGAACAACCCCTCAACAACCCTTTGAAGTAAGGAAATTCTTGAAACAGTTAATATACCCGTTGCTCGAAATTTTTCGACGGAAATGAACTAACTGACACCTGCTGTATAAGCTCTATAGGGTGAAATAATTTGTGAATCGAAAACTACCCCTCAACAACCCTCCGAAGTAGAAAAATATTGTTACAATTGAAATACCCGTTGCTCGGGTTTTTCCGACGGAAATGAACTAACTCACATCCGCTGAATACGCTCTATAGAGTGAAATAATTTGTGAACCAAAAACAACCCCTCAACATCCCTTCGAAGTAAGAAATTCTTGAAACAGTTAATATTCCCGTTGCTCAAAATTTTTCGACGGAAATGAACTAACTCACATCTGCTGAATACGCTCTATAGGATGAAATAATTTGTGAATCAAAAACTACCCCTCAACAACCCTTCGAAGTAAGAAAATTCTTGAAACAGTTAATATACCCGTTGCTCGAGTTTTTTCGACGGAAATGAACTAACTCACATCTGCTGGATACGCTCTATAGGGTGAAATAATTTGTGAATCAAAAACTACCCCTCAACAACCCTCCGAAGTAGAAAAATATTGTTACAATTGAAATACCCGTTGCTCGAAATTCTTAGACGGAAATGAACTAACTCACATCCGCTGAATACGCTCTATAGAGTGAAATAATTTGTGAACCAAAAACAACCCCTCAACAACCCATCGAAGTAAGGAAATTCTTGAAACAGTTAATATACCCGTTGCTCGAAATTTTTCGACGGAAATGAACTAACTGACATCTGCTGTATAAGCTCTATAGGGTGAAATAATTTGTGAATCGAAAACTACCCCTCAACAACCCTCCGAAGTAGAAAAATATTGTTACAATTGGAATACCCGTTGCTCGGGTTTTTCCGACGGAAATGAACTAACTCACATCCGCTGAATACGCTCTATAGAGTGAAATAATTTGTGAACCAAAAACAACCCCTCAACAACCCTTCGAAGTAAGGAAATTCTTGAAACAGTTAATATACCCGTTGCTCAAAATTTTTCGACGGAAATGAACTAACTCACATCTGCTGAATACGCTCTATAGGGTGAAATAATTTGTGAATCAAAAACTACCCCTCAACAACCCTTCGAAGTAAGAAAATTCTTGAAACAGTTAATATACCCGTTGCTCGAGTTTTTTTGACGGAAATGAACTAACTCACATCTGCTGGATACGCTCAATGGGGTGAAATAATTTGTGAATCAAAAACTACCCCTCAACAACCCTCCAAAGTAGAGACATCTTGAAACAGTTAAAAATACCCGTTGCTCGGGTTTTCCGACGACAATGAACTAATTTTCATCCGCTGAATGCGCTCTATAGGGTGAAATGATTTGTGAATCGAAAACTACCCCTCAACAACCCTTCGAAGTAAGAAAATTCTTGGAACAGTTCATATTCTTGTTGCTCGAGTTTTTTCGACGGGAATGAACTAACTCACATCTGCTGAATACGCTCTATAGGGTGACATGATTTGTGAATCAGAATCTACCCCTCAACAACCCTTCGAAGTAAGAAAATTCTTGAAATATTTAATATTCCCGTTGCTCGAGTTTTTTCGACGGGAATGAACTAACTCACAACTGCTGTATAAGCTCTATAGGGTGAAATAATTTGTGAATCAAAATCTACCCCTCAACAACCCTTCGAAGTAAGAAAATTCTTGAAACAGTCAATATACCGGATGTGAGTTAGTTCATTTCCGTCGGAAAAACCCGAGCAACGGGTATTTCAATTGTAACAATATTTTTCTACTTCGGAGGGTTGTTGAGGGGTAGTTTTTGATTCACAAATTATTTCACCCTATAGAGCGTATCCAGCAGATGTAAGTCAGTTCATTGCCGTGAGAAAAACCCGAGCAACGGGTATTTTCAACTGTTTCAAGATGTCTCTACTTTGGAGGGTTGTTGAGGGGTAGTTTTTGATTCACAAATTATTTCACCCTATAGAGCGTATCCAGCAGATGTGAGTTAGTTCATTTCCGTCGAAAAAACCCGAGCAACGGGTATATTAACTGTTTCAAGAATTTCCTTACTTCGATGGGTTGTTGAGGGGTTGTTTTCGGTTCACAAATTATTTCACTCTATAGAGCGTATTCAGCGGATGTGAGTTAGTTCATTTCCGTCGGGAAAACCCGAGCAACGAGTATTTCAATTGTAACAATATTTTTCTACTTCGGATGGTTGTTGAGGGGTAGTTTTTGATTCACAAATTATCTCACCCTATAGAGCGTATTCAGCAGATGTGAGTAAGTTCATTTCCGTCGAAAAAACTCGAGCAACGGGTATATCAACTGTTTTAAGAATTTTCTTACTTCGAAGGGTTGTTGAGGGGTGGATTTTGATTCACAAATTATTTCACCCTATAGAGCTTATACAGCAGATGTGAGTTAGTTCATTCCCGTCGAAAAAACTCGAGCAACGGGAATATTAAATGTTTCAAGAATTTTCTTACTTCGAAGGGTTGTGGAGGGGTAGATTTTGATTCACAAATTATGTCACCCTATAGAGCGTATTCAGCAGATGTGAGTTAGTTCATTCCCGTCGAAAAAACTCGAGCAACGAGAATATGAACTGTTTCAAGAATTTTCTTACTTCGAAGGGTTGTTGAGGGGTAGTTTTTGATTCACAAATCATTTCACCCGATAGAGCGTATTCAGCGGATGTAATTCAGTTCATTGCCGTCGGAAAAACCCGAGCAACGGGTATTTTTAACTGTTTCAAGATGTCTCTACTTTGGAGGGTTGTTGAGGGGTAGTTTCTGATTCACAAATTATTTCACCCTATAGAGCGTATTCAGCAGATGTGAGTTAGTTCATTGCCGTCGGAAAAACCCGAACAACAGGTATTTTTAACTGTTTCAAGATGTCTCTACTTTGGAGGGTTGTTGAGGGGTAGTTTTTGATTCACAAATTATTTCACCCTATAGAGCGTATTCAGCAGATGTGAGTTAGTTCATTTCCGTCGAAAAATTTTGAGTAACGGGTATATTAACTGTTCCAAGAATTTCCTTACTTCGAAGGGTTGTTGAGGGGTTGTTTTTGGTTCACAAATTATTTCACCCTATAGAGCGTATTCAGCGGATGTGAGTTAGTTCATTTCCTTCGGAAAACTCCGAGCAACGTGTATTTTCAACTGTTTCACTGTTTCAAGATTTTTCTACTTTGGAGGGTTGTTTAGGGGTGGTTTTTGTTTCATTAATTATTTTCTTGTTAAGAGCCTCTTCAACAACTGCGGAATGGTGCACTCACATAAGAAAATCAACAGGAAATACCATAAACGAAAAATAAAAGAAAAAAAAACCGTTGCTGTAAAACCGTTGCTGTTTTCACACCCGTACTTTTATTTCACCATCTTCCAATTCACCTACATCAATGTTCGCAAGATCTAATGAACTTGTATTTCTAAGCTCACTCACCTTATTGATGCGTAAATTCTCCAGTTCCATCACTATCGCCCTAAATAGAACATCACCTTTCCGCCAATCAATGGGTTTCTCCTCGCAATTTCTGGCAGTCACTCGATTGTCAACGCCTTCCTTAACGAACTGGTTGGGTATCGCCACAAGAACCCCCTGTGTGTGTCCCGCCAAATCCACTTCCATCACTGTTTCCTCGCCTGGTTGTACAGTGACGTCTGGCCGTGCTCGTAGACACCGCCTCCGCTCATCTACCATATCGCCTTCCTCTAGGGTGATCGCCTCGACGACACTCTTTTCAACAGCCTCAGATAGGCACGGCTTGCCGTCCTTGACTGTGAAGATGATGCCCTCTTTGTTCAACGCCGTTTGCCGTAAAAGAATATCAGCGCCAACCAAATCACAATCAGCAATCAACGCCTTGACCCTAAGATCAACATCGTCAATCTTCAAGGTCAAAGTAGTTTCGCCTATAGTGGTGCACTCGCCCCCGCCAAATCCCTTAAGCACTTCAGCTGTAGGCGACACCGAATTAATGTTTAGCTTATTGACACTATTAGCAGCGAGAATGTTATGCTCACTGCCAGTGTCCAAGTACGCCTTCAGATATTCACCATCAACTGTGAGCGCCCGTTTTTTGAAAATATCTCTCTCAGTGTCCACCAATCTCACCTGAAAACTATGCCGCGCCTGGTTGTATTTGCCACCCCATGGCCCGCCTGTGAGCTGGTCTCGCCATCGACGCCGACTTGTATGCGACAAATGCTGAAAGAAAGCCGCCAAACTCGCCAGGTGAGGAACACTTAAACGCCCTCGCATTGTCTCGCAACTCCCCCGGAAGACCCTTAATTATGCACGAAATCGCCTTTTCGCCCACAATCTCACACCTTTCACACAACGCCATCTTGTGATTATAGTGAGTCATACTCCCGCCTGGAAATTTTACCCTCGCCAACATCTCACTCAACAGCTCCGCGAAGTCATGCTGTCGAGGAAACGCCTTCCCCAAATCAGCCTTCCATTGATCCCAGCTTTCATATTCTGACCACCCATGAATTGCGCCCAACTGATCAATTTTATTCATCCACCTGTCAACACTGCAATCCCTATTGTCGGGATCAAACGGCTCCAAAATTTCACCCGTCGCCCTCGTCTGTCCCCTCGTATGATCTGGATTGGGACAACATCCCGATCCCGCCCTGCTACCACCCGCCACTGAAACATTCCCATCGTGCCTCCTAGCCGCCTCCATAATTATACGCCTATCAGCCCCACAAGGTTCACTTACTTCGGTATGCCTGCTTTGGCCTACCTGTCGCCCCCCTGGGCACGCCGCCTCATCCGCCAACGCCATGTCCGCCATCAACTTTTTCATAGCAATCGCCGTCTGCGTTGCCACAATCTCTTGAATTGTTTGAGCCAAATCTCGTCCCCTAATAACGCCCTCCGCCGGAACACTCCTTCCAGGACTAGATAGATCGCCGATCGACTCCAAATCCAACACATCATCGAATCTGTTGTGTTCCGCCATATTCCTTCGGTACACGTTGGAAGTTGTACGCCTTTACTACACAACACTGAACAAAACTCAGGTATCCGCCCAACAAACACCAAAATCACCAAAACTAGCACGTGAATTACTTATAGCACTTCTGAAATGTTAGTATTAATTTTTAATCAAACACCGTTTCACAAGTTATCGCCGTATATTCATCAAAATCAAGACAAAAGAATCCTATCTCGTTCGCCGATGCGCCGTCACTATCCATTCCGCCACGCCGATCGCTTCCGTCCGCCGTCAACTCCAACTCAGCTACGTGGCCACCAGTGTTGTCGCCTACTCGGAATTTTCCGTGCTTACAATATATTGAAATCTTTCAGATGGAATGGAATTTGCCTCACTGGAATGATTTTGAATGTGATATTGGGTACCCATAGATTGGTAAAGGAAAAGATTGAAAAATTATATTAGTGTAGTCCTTGGTACTCAACTCCTCAAAGCCATCTTTATCTAAGGAAAAAGAAGAGTTCCATCCATCTCAACATTTACTCACATGTACAATGAATTCAGTATAAAATTGCACCAGTGCTCTATCAACAAAAGCAAAGAAAGAAAGAAATTGTGCAGCAATTTTCGAAAGGGTCATCGAACAGCAGTATGGAAAAGTTAACTAACTGTTTGATATAATAATGTTATATATAGTTATGTGAATTTTCTTTACTTCCACACGTTTAGAAGGCACTACCATGCTTGAAACTTATAGAATGAAAGTTTATATTGGGAGCCCTTATTTCTTCATCCTCTGATATTTCTGATCAAAGTTACCAAACTTTTTGTGAAACATACTAATGTCATGTTTTTGATAGCAGGAGAGGAATTACAGGTTGCATCATTAAGATCAACTCAACTATATATGAATAGAATATCATTTATTTACTCATTAACATATACCCTGTACAGAGAAATGAATAATTGGATAATTCGAGTCGAATGTAACTTTCAAGACATCATCAATTCAACAATTTGAAAAAATTAAGGGAAGGGAGAGTGTTGATTAACTTTTTTTTCAATCGAATGTTGTATATTGAATGAAGTAACTTTGCACTGCTATGGAACACAAGACTTGACTTTTGGGTGATAAAATTTACTTCTTGGAAAATAACTATCTTGAGTGGACACTAATATATAAGAAAAAATCAAAGCAACCCATGAAAATTAAGGAAACCTGATATAGATGTGAATTGAAAAAAAATGTTTCAATGACAATATAAAATAAATTATTTTGTCAACTTTGAATTGGATTATGATCACCATGCTCTTCATTTATCTACATGGGAAATTAAATCTGCTTTCATAGCTTCATTAGCAGCGAAGTTTGGACACTCAGCACACTTCTTATGTTTCCTTTTTCTTTTGAAAGGTAGCAACTGAGATTCTTGAGTGGCTAATTTTTCTTTTGGTGCTATTTTTCTTGATGCAGGTCATATGCGGTAACTTTTTATCTTCAGACACAGAGACGAAGGCCATCACTTTTCTAATTGCTCCATCAATAGTGAAGTCCAAATTTACAACCACATTGGGAGGCAATGACCGATCTTGCAAAATCTCATACAGTCTCTCAACATTACATTCAAGCCGAGAGTAGCACTTTGATATTACTAATAAAATCCTTCATTGAGAAAAAATTGAGTTCATTAGATATTGCCGCAGGAATGTCTTCAGTAACAACAATAACATACCCCCTACACAAGAATGAGTGTAACTTATGAATGTGTTCGCACAAGGGGCAGGTGTCAGGACAAGTGCAGGTATACAAGTGGCCACATAATGAAGGACATGCCAATTCCTTGCACCTGTCAAAGCACAAATCCCAAGAGCATTTGATGATGACTTCACGAACCAAATGTTGTCAGTCTCCTGCTGGATACTGCTATTTGAAATATGCCATTAACATGTCGTGGGGAGCCTCAATATATCCCAGTGAGGCCTCTCTGTTGCGGGCATCGAGATCATCCTGCTCTATAATCAATAGCATATTGATGAGATCATCCACTCTTTCATTCGGAACCCGCTTCATATATTCTGCCTTTAGTCTGTTGTGAAATGATTCAGCAGGAGCTGTTGTATCAATGTTTCCATGAGGAAATCGCCTGTAGCACTTCTCAACTCTTGGTTTGAAATCAGCTTTGTAAGATACAAATTTAGGAACAGAGTCTTTATATTCATTCACAAAGCCTTCAAACAGCTTGACAAATTCTTCTTTTTTCTGGAAATAGATGAGTAATAGAAGTTCATGGAACACAACATTGAACAGAGGAGTAGGAGCAAGATTCCGAAGGGACCTCTTGAAAGTTTCCTATATATGCCAACAACAAAAGATGTGCTTAATTTTTTCTTGGAAGCCTATCTTGATAGAATCAATGAGTGCTAGAGCATCATCTGTGATCACTGCATTTACATGCAGCTGTTCTTCACATCTCTCCTTTATAACTTGAAAGAGTACTTCAAAGTTTCCTGATCAACTCTATTAGTTATTAGGTGAAAAAAGGGCCATCCCCTTCGCCTTTCGTCAACCACTAATCCAATCAAGAGCTTGATGTTGTCATATTGAGTGCAATTATGAGTATTATCAAGATTGTCTTACAACTTTTCATCATGAGTTCTTTCTGTTCTTTTGTTTGGATGCCACATGAAAACAATTATTTCGAATTAGACAAAAAATCAATTTCACAATAATGTCCTCAGGACGTCGAGGGCGAGCCTGAGGACGTCCCTAGGCCGTCCTCCTGTTACCGATATCTGCGTCCTAATAACGTCTCAAGACATCCCTATAAGGTCTTCTGGGAAATGCATAGGACGTTATGAGAACAACTCTAGGCAGTATTCAAAAATGTCCCCCGGACATCCTTTGATGACTTTTTGGGGATATTCAAGATAAATGGGAGAATACATGCATATGCAGGGTGTAAATGAATGAATGCAAAAAAGAGTAATTCTTTCATATGAGAAAAATGTATTTCAGCAACCCCTGTTTAGATTCAGTCCCCGGAGGAGGGCAGCAAAAAATGCAAAATTCGTTTTCTTAAAAACAAAAGTTACAGAAAGGAAATTGAGTGCAGTGCATTGAATAAATATTTTGATGGTGTTGTCCTATAATTGAATTTTAAATGAACTTTATCATATAGACATTTTTATTGCAAACCTGGGCAAATATCAAATTAGTCCATTTTGTAACTTTTTGACTTTTGATTTTTTGCCTCCTCTCTAAACAAGGATTGCTCTTTTTTTTTTCATGTAAGAGACCCACCTTATTTTTCAACAAAAAATTACCTCTTAATTTTTTTGCATCAATTCTTTTACCCCTTCGGAATATGAAGGCAAGACAAATCAGTAGAATAACAGAAATTTATTGAAAATTGATTGATAACATGGTAATGAAAATAATGACACAAAGTAAAAAAGCATTCTGCTTAAAAAAATTAATAACATTATGATAATAAGAATAATACGAAATAAAAGATAGATTCTGATAAGAAATGAATAAAATAATAATAATAATAGAATGAAAGTAAAATAAATAAACGAATGAAAGTAAAATGAATAAATGAATAAAAGTAAAAAGTGACGATCAATTCAGGTACAAAATTCAGAAAATGAGAAGGTATCTACCAAATCCATTTCACCTGGAAAAAAAATAGATAATGAATATAGCAAAAAATGTATGTCAGTCGATTTTTTAAACAATCATAAAAAAGTCCAGTATTTATGCATTGAAAAAAAAAGTGCAGCTCACCTATCATTCATTGTGGCTTTCTTTGCTCTCTTTTGCAATCTATCTCTACATGTCTCATCCAGTTCTTCATGCAGGACTCTATACTCGCTTCAGTAACTGAATCTTTCAGTATTGGGTTTCTCTTGATCCCATCTGAATATTTTTCAAACTTCAATTACCATGTTAAGATCAGAAAATTGGTTTACCTTTCATTGCTTGGGCCATTTTCAGAACTCCATATTTGTTCTTTTGTTTTTGACCCATCCAGCTGAATTGCTGGATAAGTTCATCTTGAATTGTCCTTTCCATTGCTCTTCTTACTGCTTCAGGTAAAGTTGAACCTCCCAACTTGGTGACATAATGAATCTTCAATATATAAAAAAAATATTTCATTATCAAAATTAGATTTCAACTCGAATATCGAGTAAGTCTCTCACGAATTTTTGGTGATTTCCATCGTTGGATAAAAAGAGTTCAAAATTATTGAGTTCCTCGTCAGTTTTTATCGGGAAATAATTTTCCATTTCCACATCTTTAAGAATTAATGTGTTATCCATGGTCATTTTTTCTAATATTTTTGTTACGTCTGAGGATAGCATATCAACTTTGTGATTCAATATAACTAACTGTCGTAGTATGCAGTCTGAAACATATTTCATCCTATACTCATAAAATAATGTCAATATGATTGGTATGTTCAAATTGAAAAAAATATTTTTTTTTCAGAATTAAGTTTTCATATTAGTCTAATATTCCACTGTTATCATCTGAAAATAAATGAAAAAATGTACCAAACTGACCCGACTGATTAAATTCCTTGTGGTTCACATTTTTTGGTGTTCCATGCACTTGTGTAACTGTTCTACATCTTGATGGAGTTGATTCTAAATTTTCTTTACCCATATCATCCATATTGATTGTGTCCACATCTGACAAATGATATGAAATTCAAATAATTGTGCAATCAAAAATTTTGTTGAACAGTATACATACCAATTATTTCAACAGTGGAGGTACTTGTTGTCGTTGAATGTGATAAAATTTCTACATCATCATTAACAAGCCCTGAGCATGTGCTAGTCAAGTGTGGCACAAAAGCTGAAAGATTTTACATACAGTAAAATCAAATTTTCAGTGAAAGTTTATATGACATTAGAATATTCTGCTACAATCACGAAAGGGATTCAAAATTGAATATACCTAGTTCATAATAGAGATTTTGATGAAAGCTTACCAATTATATCAACTTTGGAATTGCTTTCTGGTGAGGGAATGTCTTCATCAATTCTTGAATTCAGTGTCAGCGCTGATTTACTGGTCAATGGTGATACGAAAGCTGTAATTTTCAGTAAATTCATATTTTAGGAATGTTCATATGAATATGGATTCCATGATGTTTTTATTTTTTCTACTTACAATTGTTAGGTAAAGCTGGTGGATTTGGTAATCGACTCTGGGAACAACCTTCCTCCTCGTCACTACTAAAAAATTTCTTCGGTTTCCTTGATCTCTTAAGGGATTCGCCATCAGAAAGAATATCTGATTCTTCAGCCATCGTACTGCAAGCCACCCTAGCCTTGAGGAAATTATCTACAAGGTGATATTGAAGTAATTCACAGTACAAAATTATTCAGAAAACTTTTGACATAATTCAAACAATTTGTAAATCAATATTTGTTTTTTGTTTGTATTGAAAATGGAATATATCTCACCATATATTTTTTTGTTATCATTTGGAAATCTAATTTCAAAAATTTCCCAAAATGTTGTTGGTTCGGCACAATTGACAATCATGGAATTCAACTTTACACCCTTCACTGCTGGCCAATAGCTCAAATTCTCTTCAGTTCCTGAGAGCCATCTCAGAGGAACAGTCTCAATTGAATTTTCCTCAATGAATATAACTACAGTCCACATATTTTATTAATTTTTCTGAAAAAATCGATACTTACAGAATTGAAATAAATCAAATTTCAGACCATTCAAGAACACTGATCCAAATAGTTTTGTTGATGATGAAACATCAGTTATGAATTTGGGTGTTCCAGAATAAGCTCTGCATCAAAAAAATATATTTTACATGAAAAAGTTCAATTTTGATACTAAATCAAATACTGATAATACTAATAAACTTATCAAACTAATAACAAACTAATCAAATACTAATACAAGATTTCATTTGTATATGAAACTAAAATGTGATTTCTTGTATATGCATGGGATGCTGGTTATACTTCATCCATTAGTCAAGGGAAACACTACTCAACTTCAGGTTTCCCTGGAAACAACACCATCTTCATGGTCCTATACATTGCAATACAATATTCCAAAAATATTCAGAGGGTGTAATATAAGTGCACTTTATGAAGTGCAAGCAGCAAACATTCAAATAATCCATCTTATCCAATACAAAAAAAACATGACAAATAAATCAAATAGGTCATGAAAACAAAATACTGTCAAAATAAGCAGCTGTTTCCATTACTGAACACTTCACCCATAAACTGGTAGTAGTTCTTTAAATTTCCTATTAAGTATACATGTTTGTACTCACAAATGGTGATGGAAAGTTTTTTCTCCTTTCGACCCAAGGAATATCACCCCTTGGACTTTTGACACAAGTTTAGTAAACATACCCTATATATGAAATTAAATCATTGTTTACAGTGTAGTAGTGGTATGGCAACATCTATACTAGGTGAACTTAATTTTACATATTTAATAGAAACATCATCCAATGGCCAACATTCAAGTTCACCTATGTTAGAAATTTCAAATATTCCTGCATAAGAAGAAGGACAGGGTTGTAGATAAAAATCTCGACAATTTTTGTATTTCTGCCCAATCACCATGATATTATCTTTTTTAGATGCAATATTCCTTACTACAATGATAGATCCATCTTTCAATCCCAAACAATTATTAGGATGTGTAATTTGAATGCAAAATATTGGAGACCTGTATTCACTGTAGTGGGGAGAATTACAATTTTCAGTGAGGGGACCTGCAGAGTGTTCCTTTGCAGGCCCATAAACTATAATGTCAGATTTCAATACATTCTCATTTGCTTTCATTGTTTCTTGAAAACGCTTCACAATCTGAGAGATTGGATTATCTGGTTTTCTGGTGTATTTCAAGAAAACTTGCATGAAATTCTCAAACTGAAAAGCACCAAATAAGTCTAAATTACCGAACAATTTCACATCATTTGTGAGATGGATTAAATTATGTATATTATGTGAAACTAAATGTCTACCATAAAGAATTATGAAGGTTTGTACAAAATAGATCAACAAAGAATGAGCGTAATCTATTTTTTGAACAGAAGACTTGGCATTGGCCAGAATGGAAAGTGCTACATGTAAAGACAGAAAGTTGATATAATTATCACTGGGCAAGTGGGCTTTGAGGACAACAGGACCAGTATAAAATAAAAACTGCCGGATTTCTGTGGCTTTCCAGCGTTTACATTGCGAGAATTGAGAAGCCCCGGGGTTTATCGCAGGAGAGAGAAGGACATATAATGCCCTCTCGCTCAGTTTGGTTTCGCCGCCGTGGCGGTTTTTTAAAATTCCCTTGTGAATAACATCGCAATATTTCGCCTTGAACATTTTCCTGTCTCTTTCGCGGTCGCGGTTGTCGCAGCCAGTAATAAGTGGTCGTAGTAATGTCGCAGCCGCTGCCATTAGTGAATAATAATATCCAATTTGGAAATAATGATATTGACATATTATATATCACGGTAAGTAGAAAAAAATGTCCTATTTACTATATCTCTAAAATGATTTTTTGACTTCACAGAACATATTGCCAAAATGGAAAACAGAAATAATTGATATCAAACGGACAACAATGGAAAATCTGCAAGTGCAATTTGCTATTGCTGCTCGCACTGAAGAAGAAAGTAAGTTATGGCTTGATGAATTGCAAGAGAAAAATGAAACAACATATGTTATTAAATCTACAGACTCTGTGAAAGGTCAAAGGGTTAAGTTTAAACAGAGGTTACATTGTCATCACAATACTGTCAAATCCTCTGTAGTTTATGATCCAACATTGAGAAGGGGCACAAAGAATACAAATTGTCCTTCCAAAATAACCATTACATTACATGTTATCGAGAAACATTACAAGACTAAGAAGAAAACCCTCCTGACCCTGAAATGCCATGTGAAATATGTTTCATTGTTACCCATAATCATGGTACACAGAATGCAGATGCGCTTCGTTTCAGAAAAGTATCAAAAGAAGTCAGAGATAAATTGCTTGAGCTCTAAAAAAATGGACATACACCAGCTACAGCATTAGAATCAATCAAAATGGATATAAGCTTGCTTCAAGATAATTTCAAAATTTTAGCTGACAGAAAATATTGTCCTGATTATAATTACTGTTACTATATTTATAGACAGGAGTTCAAGAAAACATATGGTCCACTGGAATTTAACACAGTTGGTAAAGAATTTTTACAAAGATGTCTAGCAGACTTCAATAAATCAACTGGCAATAATGAGTCTGATTATATTATTTGGTGAGTGTATGTATTTTTTTAATGGTTTGCACTAATTTCCATGATTACATTTTAGTATTTGCCCACCATTATTCAGAAGGGTGCATGAAGGAATTATTGCAGCTAGTGAACTAGTTTTCATAGATTCTACTGGGACCATTGACCATGATGGTAGCAGAATATTTGTGATGCTAACACATACTGAATGTGGAGGACTACCACTAGGCATCATTATAACATCCTCAGAGGGTCAACATATTTTAACTTTGGGTTTCAAACTCTTTAAAAGTATGGTTGGATGCACAATTTTTGGAGGGAATGTTGATGGCCCAGAAGTTTTCATAACAGATGACTCTGCATCAGAAAGAGCTGCCCTTACAAATGTGTTTGAAAAATCAAAGTGCCTTTTATGCACCTTTCATGTTCTGCAGTCAATATGGAGATGGTTGATGAAATCTAAAAATGAAGTACCTCAGCCTAAGCAGGCTATATTTTTTCAAAAATTTAGAGCTATAGTGTATGCAAGAACTAAAAAAGAATGTGAAGATGAATATATTGAGGCAAAAATGGAAGAAAAGGATCATCCAAAGTATCTGAACTATATTGAAGGATATTGGGCCAGAAGAGAGTTATGGACTTGGTGTTTCAGAAATAATCTAGCAATGCGAGGAAATAATACAAATAATTACTGTGAGGCTGCTATGAAAATATTGAAAGATAAAATCTTTGACAGAGTGAAAGCTTTCAATTTAACTCAGATGGTGGACTTTCTGTTAACAAAACTTATGATATATTATGAGCGCAGACTACTAGATGCAGCTCACAATCGAATGGCAAAAAATATTATGACAACAGTCATAAAGCTACCACCTCCAGGACTCATTGAACGCATCCAGGTTATCACAGATCATGTAGTCCTAGTTCCCAGTGAAACTACCAGTGATTTATTTTATGTTGTTAAGTCCTTATGTGCACTTGTTTTTTTCAAGGGAATATTTGTAAACATATTGACTGGCATGTCTTTTAGTTGAAAGTGATAAGTATAAGATGGTTATTGACAATGTGAAAGTTCGCAACAATTTTTATATAATTGCAACAGGTAATGATCCTCCACAGGACTGGCTAAAGCCTCTGTTTGGTGGAGATTATGAAACATCAAATGAGATTTCTCCTAATGGTGAAGAAGTATTCAATAATAATATGGTGAAATTTCCAAATAAAAATGAAAAAGTAGAAACGAATATGGATTATGAAGAATATCTACAACATGGACAGAATGTCCTAACAGATATCACAACAAAACTTCAAGAATTGCTATTAAACTATGCAGATGAAATCACACCTGCTTTAGAAACATTTAGAGAAAGGCTACTTAATTTTGAAACAAAATCTGCTATTGTCTCCAGTTTGGCAAGTTTTGGCAAAGGTAGAGGGAGCGATGCCTTCTGTAATATTTTATGAAAAAAGTTTTCGAAATACAGAGTGTTGTCTTATTTACTCTAATCTGAATCTATTGAAACAAAAACTACACTTTTTTTCTACAGAAAATATCATCCCTAAATGACCTTTTTTTGTTTTCATAAAATAGATTAGGTACACAGAATACTGTCCCTTCGCAATTTTTTGCACCATTTCGACGACACACCCTGTAGTTCAATCTGTAAGGTGATGTGTTCCTACCTAGTGCATTTTTCGTTTGTTACATACCTATTTTATTTATTTTTTTTTCATAGAATAAATCTATTTTCCTTATGAAGATTTGTCTTATTTTATTTTTACAATGAACTTTAAAAAATCAAAGATACCAGACTATTTATTTTAGACTGATATTGTCATCTTGAGTAGACCTGAATTATGAAAAAAATTGCTGATGTAGTATATATATTTTACTCTTTGGTGATGTCTTCTGTTTCCTGATATAATAAAGAAATTACCAAATTAGGATTGTGAATATTTTTATTGTCTTATTCATAAAAATTTCAATATGGATTCAAATTGACTGAAAACAGTAATCAAGATAGAAGCGTGCGCTGTTTTCCAAGATTTTATTTAGGCGGAATATGATATGATTCACGAGGGAATTTCAAAAAAACTGCCACGGCGACGAAACCAGACTGAGCGAGAGGGCATTATATGTCCTTCTCTCTCCCGCGATAAACCCTGGGGCTGTTCAATTCTCGCGTTTACATTCACTGAGAGGTCTAGGCTTTCTACAAAACTCCATAGGAATATTTTTTGACTGAGATACTAATGAATCTGATAACTCCTGTACTTGATGTGCAGATAACTTATGTGGAGGAGGACCATTGCACCATAATCCTGAAATAAGTTTTTTCATCACACCCAAACAAATCAGATGCATATAGTCCAGAGGAAAACCAGTTATCATACCAAATTCAGGAATGTTTTCCAATATACTAGTTCCTCTGTGATGTTCTTCATTCCTTTTTGTTAGAAAATGTTTGTCTGTGTGAACTATAGAATGTAAATCAGGAAAACACATTCTATTGTTAATAAATTCTCCCTCTTGTTCACATTTTGTACAAGAAAATGAACCTGTATGGTACTTAATATTCTTGATGAATGCTTTTGCTGGAGCATCACAAATGAACCCTTTGATTTTTACGGAGTATTTGACATTATTTATCAGAAATCCAAACTTGACCAATCGAGAAGCTTCCTGAACAAAATCTTCCAAAAATGAATTGGGATTTTCTGGTTTCTTGTATCCATGATACAAGCCTACCAAACCCACAACATTAGAATACTTATACAATGACACTAAAATAGGATAAAGCTCACTACTGGATCTCTTACTGAGTGGCAGTCCATCAATATCAACTGAAATATCACACACTGACTCTTGTATTTTATTCATCTGTATCAAATAACACAAACACTTTTCTAAGCCAAAATGATGATATTCACCAGGTGGAATGACTTTCTTTGAAATTGTTTGCCTTGGAGTTGCTAACAGCGTACGGGGATCAGATGGCAAACTTGGTAAATGGGGCTTCAAAATTTTCAAAAGTCCTTGGAGTGCCGAATGAGTTATATTATTGCTGATAGACCACTGACACAGCTTTTCTTTGATCTCAGAATTACTTTGAACTTCCTGAAAATGTTTATTGGCTAGTAGTTCATTATCCACTACCAATTCTGATTCGGTTGACTCCTCGCTTAACTCATTTCCTGAATTATTATCCAGATCAAAATGAGGTATATCGGAAGAGTTGATTGCAGGCGGTGAAGTAACTAATGAAGACTCAGTCTCAACATTACTCTTTGAAATATCAGTACCACTACTAGAACACGCCGGCATGCATTCCGCTTCACCTATGTGAAGATGGCAGCCAGGAGTGAGCGGCCAAATTTCCGAATACTTCCGAATGCGCTCGTCAGTGGCGCGCGCTAGTTTCCCCCCTTTTAGGGTAACGTGATGTTTTTAATTCAATTGGAATGTTTCAGACTAGGCACAAGAATCGATTGCAGATTGATTTTGACTCGACTGAAAAATTATTGAGGAAGCTGTCTTCAATCGAAGAAGGATATACATTGATTTGAACCCATTTGTGGTATCGCAATCATGAAATGCACGACATATACTTTTATACAGACATTAAAGTAATTGAGGAGGGCAGAACTGATGTTTGAATATATAGTTTGGGGCACAAATATGATACAGCAGCCCCTAATAGATCCCACAAAGAATTATACACTCAAAAAAAACTTTCATCGATTTTCTATATTTGAACCAGAAACTGATCGAACTTCACTAGGTCTGGGAGGTAGCTTTTCAACTGTAGACTCCAGCTGAGAAATAATTGTTTCTTGCTAAATTCCTCAGAAGATTCTACACACGAAAAACATGATTTTTATATATATCTCTTCGATTTTCGATACTTAAACCAAGAACTGAACAAACTCCAATAGGTCAGGGAAGTAGCTTTCCAACTCCAGAATCCAGCTGAGAAAGAATTGTTTCTTGCTAAATTCCTCAGGAGATTCTACACACGAGAAACATGATTTTTATATATATTTCTTCGATTTTCGATACTTAAACCAAGAACTGAATGAACTCCAATAGGTCAGGGAAGTAGCTTCTCAACTCCAGAATCCAGCTGAGGAAAAATTTTTTCTTTCTAAATCGCCCAGAAGATTCTACACACGAAAAACATGATTTTTATGTATATTTCTTCGATTTTCGATACTTAAACCAAAAACTGAACGAACTCCAATAGGTCGAGGAAGTAGCTTTTCAACTCCAGAATCCAGCTGAGGAAGAATTGTTTCTTGCTAAATCCCCCAGAACATGATTTTTATATATATTTCTTCGATTTTCGATACTTAAACCAAAAACTGAACGAACTCCAATAGGTCGAGGTCGAGGTCCACTTCAGAATCCAGCTGAGGAAGAATTGTTTCTTGCTAAATCCCTCAGAAGATTCTACACACGAAAAACATGATTTTAGATACTTAAACCAAGAACTGAACGAACTCCAATAAGTATATATATATATATATATAAATGTTAATGACATTATACCTCTTAGATAATAGATAATAGGTGGGTCGTTTTAGAGGTAAATGATTGACATGCGTCAAATATAGTCAAATATGGCATATCTAAAAATATTATGTAATATCAGAATGTGTTCTCAATTAATTTCTTTTGATGAATTCGATGTATTCGGGTACATAATCAATACATACATAATGAATGGGTAAATTTTACCAAAATGTGATTGTAATGTTCTAGAATGTGATGTAATTCTATTTCCTATATATATACTATAGTTTCATATTTGTACTACTATCGTTATTTTATTGTTTGTATGTTTGATTCATTCAGGAGGATCAAATTAGAACCTGTAAGTTCTGTCCTTTCTGGAACTGTAGCTTTCATATTGTCCTTACTGTTTATTGATTTCCAGACATGGTGATGACACACCCTAGAGAAACAGAGGAAATCAGAGAGGAATCAGCTCGCTATAATTGGTTCAACCATGATGCTAATGCCTATGAGAGAAGAAAGAAGCGAAATTCAACTGAAAAAGAACACAAAACGAAAGAAAACAAAATCGAGGAGAGAAAAATGAAATCATCTTCAAGAAACCATTCTTTCCTATCCTTGCCCTATCGTCAACCAACATATAAGCACCCCTATTGTGTCCTCCCGGAATGTCATCAATCATCGACCTGACGATCGACACCGCTTCGGTCAAAAGTGCCGCCGAGACAAAGAAAAACAATATACCTATTTGTATATTTACTCCGTGAATTCGTGGTCTCGTGAATGTGAATCTCTAATTTCTCTGGGATATTTTTATTCGCAATACAATTTATAGGTATATAGAACGTTATTTTTACCTCTCTCACCACTGGTATATCGTATACCAGTAGAGATGAAGGAATGGTCAAATAAGAGACGCTTAGCATTGATATATGAATCTCCTGAGGGATTTAGTAAGAAACAATTCTTCCTCAGCTGGATTCTGGAGTGGAAAAGCTACTTCCTCGACCTATTGGAGTTCGTTCAGTTTTTGGTTTAAGTATCTAAAATCGAAAAAAATATATATAAAAATCATGTTTTTCGTGTGTAGAATATTCTGAGGGATTTAGCAAGAAACAATTCTCTCCCAGCTGGATTCTGGAGTTGAAAAGCTACTTCCCTGACCTGTTGGAGTTCGTTCAGTTTTTGATTTAAGTATCGAAAATCGAAGATATATATATATAAAAATCATGTTTTTCGTGTGTAGAATCTTCTGGGGGATTTCGCAAGAAACAATTCTTTCTCAGCTGGATTCTGGAGTTGAAAAGCTACTTCCTCGATCTATTGGAGTTCGTTCAGTTTTTGGTTTAAGTATCGAAAATCGAAGAAATATATATAAAAATCATGTTTTTCGTGTGTAGAATCTTCTGGGGGATTTCGCAAGAAACAATTCTTTCTCAGCTGGATTCTGGAGTTGAAAAGCTACTTCCTCGACCTATTAGAGTTCGTTCAGTTCTTGGTTTAAGTATCGAAAATCGAAGAAATATATATAAAAATCATGTTTTTCGTGTGTAGAATCTTCTGGGGGATTTAGCAAGGAACAATTCTTCCTCAGCTGGATTCTCGAGTTGAAAAGCTACTTCCCTGACCTATTGGAGTTTGTTCAGTTTTTGGTTTAAGTATCGAAAATCGAAAAAAATATATATAAAAATCATGTTTTTCGTGTGTAGAATCTTCTGAGGGATTTATTAAGAAACAATTCTTTCTCAGCTGGATTCTGGAGTTGACAAGCTACTCTCCTGACCTGTTGGAGTTCGTTCAGTTTTCGGTTTAAGTATCGAAAATCGAAAAAAATATATATAAAAATCATGTTTTTCGTGTGTAGAATCTTCTGAGGGATTTAGCAAGAAACAATTCTTCCTCAGCTGGATTCAAGAGTTGAGAAGCTACTTCCTCGACCTATTGGAGTTCGTTCAGTTTATGGTTTGAGTATCGAAAATCGAAAATATATATATATAAATCATGTTTTTCGTGTGTAGAATCTTCTGAGGGATTTAGCAAGAAACAATTCTCTCTCAGCTGGATTCCGGAGTTGAAAAGCTACTCTCCTGACCTGTTGGAGTTCGTTCAGTTTTTGGTTTAAGTATCGAAAATCGAAGAAATATATATAAAAATCATGTTTTTCGTGTGTAGAATCTTCTGGGGGATTTAGCAACGAACAATTCTTCCTCAGCTGGATTCTGAAGTGGAAAAGCTACTTCCTCGACCTATTGGAGTTCGTTCAGTTTTTGGTTTAAGTATAGAAAATCGAAGAAATATATATAAAAATCATGTTTTTCGTGTGTAGAATCTTCTGGGGGATTTAGCAAGAAACAATTCTTTTTCAGCTGGATTCTGGAGTTCGAAAGCTACTTCCTCGACCTATTAGAGTTTGTTCAGTTTTTGGTTTAAGCATCGAAAATCGAAGAAATATATATAAAAATCAAGTTTTTCGTGTGTAGAATCTTCTGGGGGATTTAGCAAGAAACAATTCTTCCTCAGCTGGATTCTGGAGTAAAAAAGCTACTTCCTCGACCTGTTGGAGTTCGTTCAGTTTCTGGTTTAAGTATCGAAAAACGAAGAAATATATATAAAAATCATTTTTTTCGTGTGTAGAATCTTCTGGGGGATTTAGCAAGAAACAATTCTTTCTCAGCTGGATTCTGGAGTTGAGAAGCTACTTCCTCGATCTATTAGAGTTCGTTCAGTTTTTGGTTCAAGTATCGAAAATCGAAGAAATAAATATAAAAATCATGTTTTTCGTGTGTAGAATCTTCTGGGGGATTTAGCAAGAAACAATTCTTCCTCAGCTGGATTCTGGAGTTGAAAAGCTACTTCCCCGACCTATTGGAGTTCGTTCAGTTTTTGGTTCAAGTATCGAAAATCGAAAAAAATATATATAAAAACCATGTTTTTCGAGTGTAGAATCTTCTGAGGGATTTAGCAAGGAACAATTCCTCTTCAGCTGGATTCTGGAGTTGAGAAGCTACTTTCCTGACCAATTGGAGTTCGTTCAGTTTTTGCTATAAGTATCTAAAATCGAAAAAAATATATATAAAAATCATGTTTTTCGTGTGTAGAATCTTCTGGGGGATTTAGCAAGAAACAATTCTCTCTCAGCTGGATTCTGGAGTTGAAAAGCTACTTCCCTGACTTATTGGAGTTCATTCAGTTTTTGGTTTAAGTATCGAAAATCGAAGAAATATATATAAAAATCATGTTTTTCGTGTGTAGAATCTTCTGAGGAATTCAGAAAGAAACAATTCTTTCTCAGCTGGATTCTGGAGTTGGAAAGCTACTTTCCTGACCTATTGGAGTTCGTTCATTTTCTGGTTTAAGTATCGAAAATCGAAGAAATATATATAAAAATCATGTTTTTCGTGTGTAGAATCTTCTGGGGGATTTAGCAAGAAACAATTCTTCCTCAGCTAGATTCCGGAGTTGAAAAGCTACTTCCTCGACCTATTGGAGTTCTTTCAGTTTTTGGTTTAAGTATCGAAAATCGAAGAAATATATATGAAAATCATGTTTTTCGTGTGTAGAATCTTCTGGGGGATTTAGCAAGAAAAAATTTTTCCTCAGCTGGATTCTGGAGTTGAAAAGCTACTTCCCTGACCTATTGGAGTTCATTCATTCCTTCGAAGAAATATATATAAAAATCATGTTTTTCGTGTGTAGAATCTTCTGAGGAATTTAGCAAGAAACAATTCTTTCTCAGCTGGATTCTGGAATTAGAAAGTTACTTTCTCGACCTATTGGAGTTCATTCAGTTCTTGGTTTAAGTATCGAAAATCGAAGAAATATATATAAAAATCATGTTTTTCGTGTGTAGAATCTTCTGAGGAATTTAGCAAGAAACAATTATTTCTCAGCTGGATTCTACAGTTGAAAAGCTACCTCCCTGACCTAGTGAAGTTCGATCAGTTTCTGGTTCAAATATAGAAAATCGATGAAAGTTTTTTTTTGAGTGTATAATTCTTTGTGGGATCTATTAGGGGATCCTCCTCTGGCTGCAGTATCATATTTGTGCCCCAAACTATATATTCAAACATCAGTTTTGCCCTCCTCAATTACTTTAATGTCTGTATAAAAGTATATGTCTTGCATTTCATGATTGCGATACCACAAATGGGTTCAAATCAATGTATATCCTTCTTCGATTGAAGACAGCTTCCTCAATAATTTTTTAGTCGAGTCAAAATCAATCTGCAATCGATTCTTGTGCCTAGTCTGAAACATTCCAATTGAATTAAAAGCATCACGTTACCCTAAAAGGGGGGAAACTAGCGCGCGCCACTGACGAGCGCATTCGGAAGTATTCGGAAATTTGGCCGCTCACTCCTGGCTGCCATCTTCACATAGGTTTCCGCTTCATGCAATTTATGCATGGAACGGTTAACATTCATTATAGTAGTGCCTTTTAGCAGGAGGTGCTCGTGACATTTTGAAAAATACAATAAATAACTATATTAACCGCACAACTTACAGAAAACCTGTCGTGACCGGAAACAAAGCACAACAGATAAAATACTGCGAACCAACAACAAACACAGCGAACTCTAAATAAAACCATACAAACACAAACGTAACGATACTAACGACAGACGACAAACGAGTCAGACGACAAATGAATGTGTCCAGCATTACGTCAATGGTGCAATACCAACACACATATAAGTAAAAGGGTGGCGGTCGCCAGTCGATGGACGAAAATTCAATGATGCCTGTTGATATAACGATTGAAAATTGCCAGAGCACCACTTCTTGCATTAACGCAGTCAATTCGTGCAATGTTGATGGTGCGCTATTATTCGAATAATAATTTGATTTTCAATCATCTTATCTTTTGTTTTACGGAAAAATAAAAAAGTATGATACGCACGACGACATTTGACATAATAAACATCTTTTTTTAAAGTGGACGTGCAAAACTGACATAATAAACGTCATTCTTGTCAGATATGTATTCAAACAAAAAGATTCGGAAACATTTTCGATATCAACATAATTATGTAACCATCAATTAAATCGTATTCGAACGTAATCAGCACAGTTCTTTTACTGGCATCAGAGAAAACCACGAAACTGGCTTCACAGTAATCCTCGAGCGGTTTTCTCATTGAATATCTGTTTATATAGCCACCAAGCGTGAAAATTTCCATTTCTTCTTTTTTTGCTGAGTTTGGAACATTTGGGAAAGGAATATTTTAGGTTAGGCACTAGTGTTATATTTATATTTATTTGTATATTCTATCGACTTACTTTATTCTTCAGTACACGCACAGCAAGCGACATTTCGAGCAAATAATGGAATCATGAGTTCCCACAATAACTTATTATCAGTCAACCTCACATGTGCACAACCCCAAGGATTAAAGACCACTAACAAAGGATTTCAAATTGAAATCATTCTTGGTGCCTTTTTGGTCGTCTGGTTGAGATTTGAATCACATTTTGTCTATCACAACTGGAATAAATAATGTTACAAAAAATATTTAATGTTTCCAAAACGAACGCGTCATAATGAATCAGTACTATCAGTAGCAGCAGAGAGCTGTCAGTAGTTTCTCAAAATGTCATCTGAATACATCCTGAGGACCTTAATACTCAACATCCTCAGGCTGTCGCTGAAAGGACTGATCTGGAACATTTATGGCGTAAATCTTAGGCCTAATAACGTTCTTAGGTTGTAGAAAATAGGACGCCCTCTGCAGGCTATTGGCGACACATTGAGGATGACCTTAGGCGAATTTGTGCTATCTGGGATGTTAATATGTGATGTTCTATACATTTGTTGAACAATATTGGAACTAAAATCAGTGTTCTCCACATTTCAAGAGATCGAAGTTGTAATTCGCCAATATGATGAAACAAACTTTGTTGAATTGTACAAACGTGATTCAAAGTTATCAGTCAAATTAATTGAAAACGCCTCAAAAAATCATCAATAGTTGATAAACAGTTGGAGTACTAATGAATTCTGTATGCTTGTGTCGAAGGAGGCAAAAAATATGTTCCTAGACGGCCTGGGAAACAAACAGTAAGGTGAGTGAACTGCTAATCTACCCACCACCCTTTTTTACGCTTATCTCAATTTCAGCACTTGTAGAGAAGGATGGCCATTTCAGATGTGTTTTACATTATCAGCTCAATCATGTTTGAAGTGGGTACAGAAAAGTTGTTTATAGGCTCTCTAAACTACCCTGTTCAAATGCTGAATTTTTTCGTTCTCTCATTTATCGCCACTTCAATGATGAAAATCAACGTCACAATAAGTCGAAACTTGTGCGGGTTGAGGAGAGCGGGACAGTTTTTCATAGTGGACTCCGGAACAACTTCGGGGAACCGCGACAGCCGAAGCCAAATAGTTTCGTATCGCATGTTAGTTTTATCACAAATATTTTCAATTCTCCAAAATGTTCACATTTTATCATGTACCTGTGACTGTGCTGTGCCAATTATTTTTTTCATGTCATTTCTTACATTCTGACGGTGTGTTATGAAATTGTAACATAATTATAACCATTTCATGGACTGGTGTATTTTTAAATTTATAGTTGCAGTTTGAGAAATGATGTCGAAAATTTCAAGTATACATGGTGGACTTTGCCAACTCCAGATCTTGGGTTCTCGACATTCCCATCTCGAGTTCTCGACTCTCACAACTCGAGATCTCGAGTTTTCGATTTTCACAACTCAAGATCTCGATTTCTCGAGTTTCACAACAATATAGAACAAATAGAACTCCCCAAAACCATGAAATTTTCACTTGTTCGAGATCACAATGCAAGATTATATCTAGAGAATGCTATTTGAATTATATTCATTCGGCCGAAACCTCTGTCAGAAGCGATGTTGAATTCTTCTGGAACTTTGTTAGGACTGAAAGATGTAACAACACGATACCTGATAATATGAACCTTGGCAACTTGTTTACCTCCTGTAGTGGTGAAGTGCCTGATCTGTTTGCCAAGCATTTCTCTTCTGTCTACAAAACTCAATATCTAAATTTCAATCTGAATGATATTGAAATTGAATCAAAACTTAACGTCTCCTATTACCACATTTCAATCTCAACCATTTAAGAAAAATTATCCAATCTTGACATTGAGAAAGGCCCAGGTCCTGACATTATTCCACCTATTCTACTCAGAAATTGTAGCTTCGTTTTGTCTCGCCCTCTTTTTCATATTTTCAATAAATCTATCCAGAGTGAGTGGGTTCCCAGATTACTGGAAACTAATCATATGTCACCCCAATATACAAATCAGGTTGGAAATTACCGACCGATATCTATTCTCAGCACAATTCCCAATATATTTGAAGACATTATAACAGATAACCTCACTCATGATTGCGCAGGCATCATTACTGAACAACAACATGTCTTTCGTGCTGGGAAATCGCCTGAATTGAATCTAGTTACCTATTCACACTTCCAGTCGGATTCTTTGGAGAAAGGTTTCCAGATTGATTCTGTGTACACTGACTTCTCCAAGGCGTTTGACAGGGTCAACCATAATCTCTCACTTCAAAAGCTATACGGATACGGTATTGGTGGGGTACTACTGGAATGGATCAGTAGCTATCTTATGAATAGAACTCAAATGGTTAGAGCTAATCTCCACTACTCCAAATTATTCGAGGTTACCTCAGGTGTTCCTCAAGGGTCACATCTCAGCCCCTTATTATTCAATTCATTTATTAACGACATCATTCATTGCTTCCATCACGCCAAAGCACTACTTTTTGCAGACGATTTAAAACTTTTCCTGAATATTAGAACTTCTTTGGATGCCCACAGGGTTCAGTGAGACCTTGATGATCTATTAAACTGGTGCTCTTTAAATGGCATGGACTTGAATGCTTCAAAGTGCCATGTCATGCGCTTCTATCAGCATATACCTACGGCTATCCATAAAGCCACAGTATGTTATCCCTAGACGAGACAGTAGGGTCAGTTGGCGTCGGGACCTTTGATCTTCGTGGCAGACGTTTGATTTTTTTTCCCAGTGCGCATCGACTGCGCGTCAACAGAAATTGTTGTTCTGTGGCCGAACGTCAACTGAAGCGTAATATACGAGGCGCAATCTTAGTCCACAAACATACGAGGATGTTTTTTTATTTTATTTCCCACGAGAAAACAATCATGAAAAAATATTGAAAACTGCGAACAGTTGCTATGGTCTTTTAACGAACATGATTTATAAATTCATTATCATTATGAGGTGGACACCACAGTTCTATGAAAACTTTATCATGACTAACGAAAAAGAACATATAATGCTATAGATGGAACAAAACAATATAAACTGAAAAGTACAAATTCTACATATGTTTGAGAATAACCAATTTTGGCCTCATTTTGTTAGTTGGAATTGGTTTCAATTACCTGTTTGCAAATTTTATAGTATAATATATCCTAACACGTATGAACAATGAAAGTAAATATTCTTTTGGAAAATCTTCACATGGGTGTGAGAAGCTTATGGATGAACATTTTTCTTTTAGTCTATGTCCGACCTTTCCACCAATACACTCATCAAAATTTGACACGAATTCAGTTTCTAGAGAGACAAGATTATTCAGAAATTCATCAGGAGGCATTTTCAAGTTACCAAACATGTCTCTATTCTTATTTTCATATGCTTTGAATTGAGAATATATATTAGTTTGATCTAGTGTACTCTTAGAAGATCTATAATCAATGCATATTTCACATTAATGTTTCTTCTCCAAGCATTTTCTTATCAGGTACCCAGCCACATATGTAAGACAATTGCCTTCGGCGGTGGTCAAGTCTGAATATTCATTTGTGTCTACTTTCAAAGGAGAGTACGACTTTTTAGTCTTTAAAAGAATTTCATAATTTTTCAAAGGTACTGTTGAAATTGTGGACAATATTTCATCAAAATCTTCCAAACAGTTTGAACCTTCCGAGCTTTGTAGGTACTGAAGACCAAATAACTTCTTGAATGCTCTCGAAAACTGTATAGGAGTGGGATTTTTTGCATTTCCAGAAGCATTCCTGACCTTTCCGAAATAGTTTTCAAGACAATCCTGACTGAGGTTTCGAGTGAAAACGTGATGAATCTTTCTAGATTTGACCTTGAACACAAAAAAAATGTCTCATTGCATCATCGCAGTTATTCAACCAAATACATATACACAATTAATCAGGTTTTATTATTCACTCATGTCTAATATATGAGCATTTCTTAAGGAAAAATCTGATGGCTATAAAACGAATAAATAAAAAATTTCGCAGTTATCTGTTGCGGCCGTAGTAAAAGTTCAGTATCTTTATTATTATTTGATTATATATGATCAATTTGTGATTACAAACACAGAATATCTATTTGATTTGGAGCGATTAGGACTTTCTTAGGATTCATGCATGAATCAATGTTTCATTTCTTAAGATCACGATTCACGACTCACGATATTTTTGGGACACAATGTAAACATGGTGCTGAGCCTCTCTGTACATTCGTCTGGCTCGACTGAGCTACTGCGCATCGATTCGATGCAATGAACTTACTGTCTCGTCTATGGATAATATACTGTGATAAAGCCATGAAAATGTTAGGGTTTATCAAAAGGCTAACCCACGATTTCTCTGACCCAACTGCTATTAAAGCTCTCTATTGTTTACTGGTGTGTCCACACCTAGAATATTTTGTTCCTCTGTCTGGTCGCCTCATTATATTACTTATATCAGGAACATCGAAAATGTCCAACATAACTTTCTAAGAAATATAGCATATAAATATAAATGAATATAATATAGCATATAAGACGTTCGTTTATGAGTTTTTACAGCAATCACTAAGCATGTCCTCCCTGGAAACTAGAAGGAAACAGAGAGACCTGACTCTACTTTTCAATATTATCAACGGTAAATGCAATTCTGCTGAACTCCTAGGAAAAATCAATCTACATGCACAAAACCGCTCGACTCGTCAGCAAATTTTATGTACCATTTTATCGTACAAACCACTCATTCATTCAGCTGCATTCCAAGAGTTTTACGATTAGCCAACAACCACAATGATCTCGAGTTGTTCAACACCTCATTGCATCATTTCAAAACTCGATTACGGAATACTGTGCTTCAGCTTATTGTATTGTATGATATGTATTGATATATGTTTATACAGGGTGTCCCAACGAAAACTTTCCACACGGATTTACTGGGAAATGACAAATTATTTTCGGAAACTCTGGAACACGTCGATTTTGATTTCTAGGGGGACACATGTCAGTGATGAATTCAGTCACGCAACTTCATCCCCCTGACAGGGGCGGCTACCCCATTGCGAATCTTTATAGGGAACTTGGGTCGAGTGATACATCATCTGAAAGTTCTCTTCATTCTCTATCCAAACGTTCATTATTTTTTCAAAATCGAATGACTGGTACTTGAGATTAGTGTTGTAATAGGTTTAATTTAAATAATCAATATCGTACCTGTTCTTATCGAAATTCAATTTATTAATTGCTGGAAATGAGCCCCTCCTACCTCCATACAGTGATAAAGTCTACTTTCGAAACTATTACGAACGTTTTCCAATACTTCTGGAGTTATGCTGCCGCACTCGTTTACAATTCGAACACGTAGATCCTCTAGTGACTCTGGCGGAGTGGCAGTAACTTTGCTTTTGAGATGCCCCCATAAAAAATAATCCAACGGGTTGAGCTCCGGCGATCTAGCTGGCCACTCAATTGGTCCTCGTCGCCCTATCCAATGATTGGTATATCGTTCATCCAGAAAATTTCTAACCGCTACTGCATAGTGGTGGTGCTCCATCTTGTTGAAAATGGAGGTTGTCTGCCGAATAATCTCCATCGTTTTTGATAATATCCGTTATCATGGGATCGATGGCATTCTCAAGAAGATGTAAATACATTTGTCCATTCAAATTATCATCTATAAAAAGTGGTCCAATGATATTTTTGCCAAAAATACCACACCAAACAATTAATAGTCCCAGCCTGGCTACTTACTTCGTTTTGACTAATTTGTTTTCGTTTTTCGTGGGGTGACTGGGTTCCCTGACCGGATGGGATGTTGCCATTGTCTCTCTGTCCATTCATTGAGTCTTTAAATAGATAATAAATTGAATTTGAATAAGAACAGGTTAACAGGTCAACAACACTAATTTCAATTACCATTCATTCGATTTTGAGAAAATTATACACGTTTGGATAGAGAATAAAGAGAGCTTTCTGATGATGTATCATTCGACCCACGTTCCCTATGATGATTCGCGAGGGGGTAGCCGCCTCCGTTCGGGAGATGAACTTGCTCGACTAAATCCATTACTAACATGTGTCCCACTAGAAATTAAAATCGACCTGTTTTAGCGTTTCCGAAAATAATTTGTCAGTGACCAGTAAATCCGGGTGGAAAGTTTTCGGTATGTTTCATTGATGCTCATTATGATGATTATCCTTCGCTTTTGTTGATTGTCTTATTTCATTTTGTTTTAACTTCACATTGTAATCTATTTTTGAAATAGGCTTGCCCGTAATAATAAATAAATACCTCGAGATTTTGAAAAAATATCAGAAGTGGTCCTCCCAGAGCTTCGTCCTCTCAGAGACATAGAGACATCTCTATGTCTCTGCGCTGGTTATATGATCGAAGACATGACAAGGGAGGGATATAAGCCACTGGACATGCTAATCGGGTGAGTTCGGAAATTTAGTAACTTTGTCAACTTTGGCAGCTAACTTCACGTACACCAAAGGTGCCTCACCTAACCTCACATTGTGTCATGGCAAATGGTGTCCAATACACACTCAAATGTATTCAGATATCGAGGAATCGAAAAACAAACAACAGCTGACTGTTCAAACAAAGACACAAATGTAGATCAGTGAATAATCCAGTGCATATCCAGGAGAAATTTATCATTCCAGAAAGGCGTAGGAATGTAGGATCGCCACTACAAAGTAAAGATTGACCAAAGAGAATGTAAGATGTTAGATATGAAATTTCCACAATCAACTATGTGTGGGCTGAGGAAAATCCACAGCTTCATTTGGTTTGGAATTGTGAATGAACGGCAAATTGGACTTCTGGAATTGGAATTTCTACCAGTAAGACTTCTTTATTGAACCTAGAGAAATCCAAGTTTATATGCAGGCTCCTCTTTAGTGTAGCAAAGATCTTCATTTTTGAATTATTTGATGGAATTTATGTTGGCATCTTCACACAATCTCCGAACGTTGATGAATTTGTTGGCCTGCGCTCCTTTTATGAGGTCAAAATCTCTGAAATGAGTTTCATGATGTGAACTTGAGAAATCCTTCTTTTCGAGTGGAAACAAATCATCTTTTGTATTCCATCACTTTTGATACCATGAATTTGTCAAGAGAGACTTCTAAGAAGGTGGGGCATTCATTTTCCATGTCTAGGAAAAAAAATTTCTGCTGGCCTTCGCCGCTCTTCTCCAATGCTCAGGAATGAAGAACTGCGCCTCATATCATCATTATTATTATTATTATTATATGTTTTTTTGTCATCTTCAATAACAACAAAAGCTTGGATACATTCCATAAAAGAATGGCCAGGTACAAAATTATGCTGATTCACTCACTCGATTTGGGTTTTGGCTACCACAGCAGACTAAAATCTTATATTAAGTGCACTCTTATCTTGTCCTCCACAGTTGTCACTGAATGCAACAATATTTTTAACATTGGGAGGTTATGTGTTCGATATATTTCAACAAGCAGGATGCAATTTTCAGGTAACCTCCCTCTACCACATTTGCCTTCATGCCACATTACAACCCTAAGTTGTACAAGTATCAGTGTGTGTTTTTATGGAACTCATTGAATCACATATAAGCCATGGTATTGCATTCTGGGGAATTTGCAACAATCATTCATTGAGCAGTATATTCATCCCACAGTAGCAAGCTTCAAGATATATAAATATCCCAGTTTGAAATTATAACAACTCAAATCTCATTATTTTTCAGAAATTTGAGATTGAAAATATCAGTCGAATTGATTTGATTCTACATTTCAAGTTTCTGTCCTCAAAATTGAAAATTTTAGCTTGATCACAATATAAAGGTATCTTGTGATATTCCCGATGGAGAAATTCCGTGAAATATCAGTAATTTTGGTGGATAGTGAGTTTGATCAGACATGTTACACTATTGATCTATTTGAAATATTTATTATCATTGATGCACAATTACCAAAATATCTTGAAGAAAAAATGTGGGGTGAAAAGATATTTATAATTGTTTTTCAATCATTATATTTATTCGTCACAAGACTCCGCTTCTGAATCAACATTTTATTCTTGAAGGCTTTCTTAAAAAGACCAGTGCACATTTTGAATTTCCAGTGAATGTTTTTTCTCCTTCATCAAAATTGTGGGAGACTCATTGTTCATTCCAATATTTTCTAATATACCAAAACTATTCTGTTCAACACCCTAATAATACCTCATTTAACCTACTGTTTCACAATTCTTCACCTACTGAATCAAAATGAAATATCCAGATTCCGGAAACTCCAAAATTGAGCTATGAGAATCATACTCACATGCTCAAAGAGATCACCCATTGAGCATATGTTAGAGGAAATACAGTGGTTGTCAACAGATGACTTCTTTGAATATAATACATAATATTCATATTCAAGATCAAATCAGGTAGTGCTCCAGGTTATTTAAGAAATATCATTATTCACATTTCTGATGTGCATACCCTCAAAACAAGATCACAAAATGATTCCCACATTCCACTGGTGGCAAATAGTCATACACAAACATCTGTATTTTTCAAAGTCC
The DNA here is from genome assembly GCA_963576655.1 of Gastrophysa polygoni. Lineage (NCBI taxonomy): Eukaryota > Metazoa > Arthropoda > Insecta > Coleoptera > Chrysomelidae > Gastrophysa > Gastrophysa polygoni. Next base: position 3,549,654 of record OY755092.1, read on the forward strand.
TGAAGAGATTCAATCAGCTGCCTCTAGAAATCAAATCCTCAGATTCCTTGTACAACTTCAAACAGAATTCAAAAATTTTTCTTCACTCTCCTAATGCAGGAGTTTGAAAGAGAATTTTTCATTGTCATTTTATTTCATTTCTCTGCACAGGTATACTTATGTTTCTCCCTTTTCTCCGACTGATCTCAATTTTACTCAAGTTTTACTTTACATGACCAAAGTTTGAAATTTTATTAGTTTTATTTTATGTCCAAATTTTCGTGTGTATTTTCTTACATGATTATCTGTATTAGTTTACATAACTAAACAAAGGAATTATATATGTTATATCGCTCCTTGTCGATATGACTTTTTGAAAACAATCTTCGTACTTGGACGATTTACTATTTATTTTCTTATTCAAATTTACAAATGATATTATCAGAGAACAAATGCACACTAAATCTAAATATCATCTGCCTGTTCAAGCCACGCAGGGCTTATTTATAAAATAGGAGTAGCAGCGTCAGCGCTGAGAATTCTAATCTAAGAAAAATCTATCATTGCTGACATTGCTTTTCCCATGAATTCAAATACTTAGAAATCGTTATGAAGTGATCTGATACTTTCATGATTCAGGATATTTTACAATATAACAACTTCTTATAAAAAAAGTTGATGCTTCGCGTCGACTTTTACTCAAATATTGGTTTTATTGAAATTTGGGTTCAATTCAATTTCTTCTTCGACTGGGTCTTCTAAATGGATATTTGATCTCCTTCTTGGGATGAATCTCGCTAGGGTTCTTGGTGCAAGCTTGTTCCTCGATGGCGGCGGTGACGGTCTGTCGTTTGAAGCGTTTTTACCGATTCTGACTGGTCTTTCGTTTTCACATTTGCAGATGACATACAGAATAACTAGAAGGATTATTGTGACTATAGTTAGGTATGTGAACCAGGAAATATGTTTATTCACGAATGGTTCATTTATCAGCTGGTCCAATTGATCTGAATATTGGCTTAACGTGTGTTCGGCTATATTGAGATCATCCACATTTATGTTGTTGAGTTTCAAAGGCTTCAGTTCGGGTGAATTGCGTTTCTCTGGAACATGGTCGCAACATTGAAATGGAATTTGTACAGGGTGATACCTGTATGTGACATTCCTGTATTTGTCAAAAATATTTGGAATGTACTCTGGTGCTGCCTACGAAAGCATTACATTCAGGTTGAAGTTTCAATAAAGAATTATTGTTGATTATTTTCGTAACTGTCTCTCTGTTAGTACATTTGATTGTTACAGGGAGAGCATCTGACACTGTTATGAGCCATAAATTATCATCAATTGTCTCGAGATTTTTTATGATTTTACAATTGTTCAAGTTTTGAAGTGAAATATACAATACTGAATCATCGTCTCGCGCAATGTATTTCCGAAAGAATAAAACATGATGGAGACCTGTTCGATTATCCAAAATGGGTGTAGGATAGAGATGAAAGAGGGTATAGACTTCAGGTTCTACTAATAGGATTTTTAAAACAAATACAATTTTATTATCAGTTCTATATGCTTGTAATTCAATGATTTCTAAATATTGAGCCACATTAGATAGGTAAGTTGGTAGTGGTAGATTATTTTTGTTGAGTGACGTTATAACCGAACTGTGAAGTATTCTCAAACGAGCGAATGTGATTGAGTTAATTGTATCATCGAGTGTGTTTTCTAAAAACAAATAGCTTTCCATAAGTGATTCGCATATTTCAAGAAATTTCGCTTGTGAATGATAGAATGAAAGATCGTCTTGTATGTTATAGATGGATTTTTCGATCTCTTTGATATCCTTAATGAATGTTTCTTCATCGATTTGTAGTTTCTGGATGGTCGAATTAAAACTTTTTATAACTGATGTTGTGACGGAGATTTGGTTTTTCAATAAGTTCTCTATCTGATGTTCGTCTGATCTGATGTAATTTCATTAATGCATTCATTGAAATATTCACCATCGGCTGAATCGAGGTTTCCTGTAATTGCTTTCCAAAATGTACCTGCGCCATTTATCAATCCACGTTTTGTTCGTCTAACATAGCTTTCTGTATCTGCGAATATTTCTCTATATTTTAATTGAAGTGATTCGGATATTTGATTCAGAAGGCTCACGTGTGTTTGTACTTGGGCTTCGAATGCGAGCATTCGAGGATTTTTCTTCTCGAATAAATATACCATGTTTTCGAGTACTTTGTCGTTGTTGTCTAATGCGTCTTCGATCGATGTCAAGTCTTTGTATACCAATAGTGTCCATTTTTCGTTCGATACTTTAATTAAGGGTTCCTTCTTCATGAAGATATATGCCAATTGAGTTTTGGATAGGTTCGATGGTGTATTGCGATCTGGTTGTCGATAGTAGTAGAGTGATCCTGTGAGTAAATTAATTTTCGTGATAGGGTAATAATCTATCAAAGTTAACTTTGGTTTTATTTCTCGTTTTCCAGTTAACTATCATTGCGGAATTTGGAAAGACTTCAGTGATTTCGAATGGTCCGTTGAATTTATTTCTAAGTTTATTCGTTATTTGCGATTCTTTCACATAAACTTTGTCACCTATTTTATACTCGGGAAATATTTTTGTCGAATCTGATTTTTGATTTTTCTTTTTATCGATCAGTTTCATCGCGTGCAATTTTATAGAAGTAAGATATCCGATTGTTGAGATCTCTGATATATTTGGAAATGAGGTTCTTTTCATTGTACATGCTTTCTGGTGCTCTACTAGCGGTATGACCGAAGACGAGTTCGTATGGTGTGAAACCATGCGTTTCATTTCTTGTAGTATTATAACACATTATAGCGTAAGGGAGGATGTTGAGTGGGTGTTCGTTGGGATCTTCGGCCAGGTGTGCGCGAATCATTTCAGCGAGGGTTGCATGAAATCGTTCTAAAGATCCATTTGATTGAGGGTGGTTTACACTAGAAAATGTCAGTTTAATTTCTTAAAGAGTGCAAAGGTCTGTCATGAGTTGATTCGTGAATTCGCGTCCATGATCACAATGTATTCTTAATGGGGTTCCATAATGTTGAAAGTATACCAAAAGTGAATTTACGACCGAGTGAGCTGACTAATCTTTAATAGGATAGGCCTGTGTGAATTTGGTCAATTCATCTCTGATTGTGAGCGCATAGTATTTTCATTTTTCAGCTTTTGATGGGATTTTCTCTCCTCGTTTCTAAAAAATAGAGTAGGAGTTATTAAAAATTATTGCAATATATTTGTAGTAAGGACAGATTTAGGATCTGTCCCAAAATGTCACTGCGCTTGAAATTAAACCTTTAGATACCTAAAAGAGAAATTCTCTATTGGTCAGTGACACCTTGTTTTTGAAAAAATTTGGAAATACAAATATATTTAATAATAATAAAACCTCTACTTATCTTGGTGGACGTTTCGGGAACGAATCTGCTCCCGTTCTCAACACAATTGAAATATTTTTCTTCGTAAACTTTTTTCGATGTTTCCGATTTTGACACTGAAAAGTGACAGATCCTAAATCTGTCCTTGCTACAAATATATTGCAATAATTATTAATAACTTCTACTCTATTTTTTAGAAACGAGGAGAGAAAATCCCATCAAAAGCTGAAAAATGAATGTACCACCTCCTCGAAGAACTTACAGACAGTGCATAGTATTTTGTTGGTATTTCGAAAATGTCTACATTTATTCTTACGAATGGCGATTTAGGTGTTTCAGTTACAACAAATAGAGTGCTCAATTTTTTTCTACAAACTTCAACCTTTTTACAGATATCGCATTTTTTACATGGTTCTCTACATCTTTGATCAAACCATGCCAATTATATTTTTCTTCAACGCGTCTCACCGTTTCATTGATTCCTCTGTGTAAGTTGTTTTTTCCAGCGTGACAGTGATCTAAAATAATTGGAATTTCTTCAGTTACAGGTGTTCTTGTTATATTTTGACATATCTTCAATTTGATATCTTTACTGCAAATATGTATGAAAACGTTTCTAAAATCGGCAATTCTACGTTATTTTCTACGAAATAGGTTTTCGAGAGATCTAGTAGATTTTGGTTTTTATAAATGATGTAAACAGAGGTTCCCAAACTTTTTAAACCCACGGCTCCCTTTCAGTACTAACATGGCTTGGCGGCGCACCTAGTATAATTTACCCATTTTGCATTGCGAATACATAATTTATTGCCAAAAAATCAACTTGAAACAAACATTAGAAAAACACAACTCTCTTTCTAAAAAATTCTAAAACATAAATGAACATAAATGAAGTGCCAACTTGAAAAAAATTATACAAAAATTAACAAAGTCCATAATTTTCTGTTTCAATGGGAGAGATGAGCTTGTTTGTCTTTTATAAGTTCATTGCTCCGAACAACAAACCCACTAGAAGGATCACAAAACAAATATTCTGATGCTAACATGAATTCCCAGAATTATCATAATATTAGTACCCAATCGTCGCCAGTGGTCATATCCAATCATCAAAAAGTGATAAATAGTCCATAATATTTAAAGTCCTTTATGAATTCATGTAGTTCAATGCACAAATATAATAATAAATTTGGGTCATGACGATTATGAATCAGTTCTGACTAATAGAAGATTGCTACATTATTCTGAGACTTAGCAATTTTACTTTCCTGGGGGCTCGAGGACCAGCATGGGTATCGTGAATACTTTTTGCTCAACGTTGCAACACCGCAATTTGATATTGACAGTCAACGGCGATTATTGCTTTTTTTGGTATCTGTCATTATTTACGTTTTGATTTATCGACATTATTCAACTTGTGTTCAGTTTTGTGTACTCAGAATTCCTCAGAAACTCAGTTTATTTCCTGTTTTGGTGATTTGATATAATGGTGAGACGTTGTGAGGTGTGTTAAAGACAATTTGAACTGGCGATCAAAACACGTCATTCCATAGGTGAGTTACCATTGTCGTATCATTCGAGATTTTGAAGCATTTTCCCAAATGGAATGGATAAAAATGAATTTGAATTGATTTGATTAGATTATATTGATTATACCCATAGGTCAGCTGCGACAGTGTCTCGTCATTGTTCATTTTCCCACCAAGAAATGCTGAAAAGTACTACTGAAATTGTTACGGATTTTCAATTTGGTTCCATCATGAATAAATGATAAATTCGACCCCCTCTGACAACACGGCACTGGTGCTGGGAGAATCAGCTCCTGCTATGCTTGTTTAGACAAAGATAGATACTATAGATGTTGCTTCCAAACAAACTGTATTGCCAGGGGTGTGGATTACTTATCTAGTCTGTTCAATGATCGAAGGTTCATTGTATCTGGGAGTAAATTTTGATAGAGCAACCCGAATTTCTTTTTCAATGCTAAGCTTTGCTCTATACTTGGATTTCATCACTGCAACAGCAGAAAAACCACACTCGCAAAGGTAAGAACTGGCAAACGGAATAACAGCACGCAAAGCCTTCTTGCTCAACACTGGAAATTCGTTTTCAATACCACTCCAAAACTCAAACAGGGATTAGGACTGAAATTTTGATTTCAATGACATGTCCGTTGAAATGTCAATCAGCTGTTCTGCTTCTTCATTACTGAAGTGTTGAGGCATTTCAGTTTGAAAGGGGTCGTATACCCACTGCTGCGCTTTGATTTCATCTTTTGGCAGGTAGTCTTCAAAATAACTCTGGAGTTGAGACAAGTGCCGAATCAACATTTTTTTCATTTCTCCTTTCAGAGTGAAATTGTTTTCTTGTAGAAACTGGTTCAAAGATGAAAACATCGAACAATCTCCATTCTTCAAACTTTTTTCCCAAAGCATAAGTTTCTTCTTGAATGCTTCAACTTTACTAGTCATTTGAAAAATATCAGTATTGTTCCCCTGCCAAGACTTATTAAGAATGTTCAAACCTTCAAAAATGTCTGTCAGGAACGCCAGTTTAAGGAGAAAACTTTCATCAATAAACATATCAGCAAGAACATTATTTTCTTCACTCAGAAACATGTGGATTTCGTGTCTCAGTTTAAAAACTCTTAGCAGAGAATTGCCCAGAGATAGCCATCGCGCACTGCTATAGTACAAAAGCGATGAGTGTTGAGCGCCTGTGTCATCACATAGTTTAGAAAGAAACCGGGCCTTCATTGGTCTTGTTTTGATTAAGTTTATTACTTGTATCACGGTTTTTAAAGCTGCACTTAACTCTGAACTGAACTTTCCTGCTGCCAGTGCTTCTCGGTGTATAATACAGTGCGTCCAAACAGCATTTGGGGCTTTTGCTCGAATGCGAGATTACAATCCTTGGTAGTGGCCTGACATTGACCGTCCTCCATCAGTACACACCTCAACACAGTTTTCCCAGTTAATATCATTCTCTGCCATAAAACCGTCAACAATACCAAACAATTCTTTACCAGAGGTGCCTCCTTCAATTTCTTTACAAAACAACAAGTCTTCTATCAACTGTTTTTCCTCTTCCTTCCTTCCTTCCACTTCCTCACCGATCATTATCCTAGCCATGTCAACAGCAGCAGTTAAAATCAGCTCTTCCGCAATCGTGTGAGGTTTTTTGCATTTTGCAATGAGATATGCCACTTTGTATGAAGCTGAAAGAGCATTGCTGTTAGCTTTGGAATGATTAGAAAAACGAGCCTTTTGTTTTACTGCCCCAGTTTGCTTTCTTTGAAAAAACTCTCTTGGTTTCCCAACCATGTTTGGGTGGACAGTTTCTAAATGTCGTTTTAGTTTGCTAGGCAGCATAGATTCAACAGATAAAACCTTCATGCAAACAACACATTGTGGGCGCTCTTCATTATTAATTTCAATACAAGAAAAACCACAATATAAATACTTATCGTCATATTTTCTGTATTTTGGTTTACGGCTTCCCTCAGCTGCCTCAGTAGTATCGGCATCGCTCTTCGCAGAAGTTGATGCGGACGCACTACTTTGCATAATTCCTTGTTCAGTTTTATTTGACGATAAGAATCTTTTCATTTTAACGAAAAATTTAATAACTAACAATTGAAAAACAACAAAAGAATAGCTTTACTACTTTGATTATTTACTTCACTTGTGCGTGACGCGCAGAACACTGCCAATAAAAAGTGATAACTGAAAACAAAACAATAGCAGAAACTGGAATGCAAAGTGGGCTGCCCGCGAGGATGTACGATGATTTCCGAAAATACACGAAGGTAGTTCCGTTGCCTAGCAACGAGTTCCAAAATAAAAATAATATGAATAATAACGACTCTTTTTGAAATGAGTCAACAAGTATTGATAGTAGAGGGGATATGTCGCTTGCGACAGTCGAAGCTATCTGAAAGCGGCTATTGAAGGCTGCGCTTACAACGACAAAAACGTACCGAGACGCAAAGTTTTGTAGTAGGCCTTTTTGAATTTTTTGATAGACAACGGCGGCGCACCTGGCACTAGCTCGCGGCGCACCGTGACGCCGCGGCGCACAGTTTGGTAACTTCTGATGTAAAATAATCGATCAATTACTGTTTCTGGATCGTATGGAAGCAGAATTATGAAATATTTTCGATCTTTATTTGTTTTGCTACTGAATATGTTTATAATATCTCTATCAAAGTCTATGTCTTGTTCAAAAATGTCTTCGTTAATAATATGATGGAAGTCTTTCAGTTTATTTTGCCATAAAAATACAATTATGTTTTTGTTTGATTTGTCTAGTAGTTGTGAATTTTCAAATCCGATCTTGGAGTAGTCGATTAGTGATTGGGTCCTATATAATTCGGAAAATCTGTCAAATTCTTCTTGTATCTTTTCAACAGAGTTCGGGTTGATCGTTCGTGATTTGTTCAAGTGGTTCTGGAGAATTTATTTCAATGATTTCATCGTCGTTTGCTGCTAAAATTGAGAATTTTGACTGAAAATTTGTGCATTCTTGAAAGTGATTTATTTTTATACGTGAAAGGGAATCTGCATTTTCATTAATTTCACCGGGTTTATATTCGATTTGATAGTCGTACTCTTCAAGTTCTAATCGCCAGCGTGCAAGTCTGCTGCCAGGGTCTTTAATTGAAAAAAGCCAAGTGAGAGGTCTGTGATCAGTTATGAGTTTAAATTTCCTACCAAAGATATACGGACGGAAATGTTTCACTGCCCTTACAATGGCAAGTAACTCGCGTTCAATAGTCGAGTATTTGGTTTCAGCGTTACACAGCGTACGAGATGCGTAGGCAATTGGGAGATCTTTACCTACGGGTCCCTGAGATAAAATAGCACCGATTGCAAAAATACTAGCATCTGTGGTGAGCAGGAACGGCTCTTCGAAATTTGGATAAATGAGGATGGGGCTAGTTATTAATGCTGTTTTCAGTTCGTTGAATGATTGTTTGCATTCTATATCGAAGTTGAAAACGGTGTCTTTTTGGAGTAATCTTGTAAGAGGTTTTGAAACTTTTGCGAAATTATGGATAAAGCGTCTATAGTATCCAGCTAAACCTAGGAATGATTTTATTTCCTTTTGATTTTTTGGTTGATGGATTCGGCTTGACACCATCTTGGGTGATAACGTGTCCAAGATACGCGACTTCTTTTCTCAAGAATTCGCACTTGTCAGGCTGAATTTCAAGATTGGCTTTTTGGAGACTTTTGAAAACTTCTGTTAGTCTCGAAATGTGTTCATGTACCGTGGGTGAATATATTATTATGTCGTCCATGTAGACTAAGCATCGTTCATTTTGTATCCCTAGAAGAATGTTGTCCATCACACGTTGGAATGTGGATGGGGCGTTTTTTAAACCGAATGGCATTCTGACAAATTCAAAATGACCATTTTCAACTGAAAAAGCAGTTTTTGAAATGTCTTTGCTATAGATTTGGGTTTGGTGAAATCCCGATGCGAGGTCAAGTGTGGTAAAGTACTGGCATTTACCGAGTTGATCGAGTAGGTCTGAAATGTTGGGTAAAGGATATTTATCATCAACTGTAAGCTCATTGAGTTTACGATAGTCGATCACTACTCTCCATTTTTGTTTGCCGGAGGCGTCCCAATTTTTTTGGTACCACCCAAACAGGTGATGACCAAGGTGATATAGACGGCTGTATTATACCTTGGGACAACATTTTTGATATTTGCGTTTTGACTTCATTCTTATGCACTTGTGGGTATCTGTACGATTTTGTGAATACGGGCCTGGAATCTTTTGTGTCAATACTGTGTTTTATTTCGTTGGTGAACGTTAAGTTGTCGCCTTCGAGATAAAATATATCCGAGTATTGTGAACATAAATTTGTTATTAATTGGTTTTCTTCGTCGTTGAGATGTTCAGTCCTCAATTGATTTTTGATTTATTGAGTTCTATCGTTCGGAATAGTGCCGGAATTTGGAAAATTGGCATTGAAATTCAGAATTGTTTCAGTTTCTTGCAAAGGTTCTAAACGAATGTCGGAAAAGTCAAAAGTCGGTTATTAGTTGTTGATTTTTCAAATCTATAATACAGTTGTAGTGTTCTAGAAAATCTGAACCTAGTGAGCCATCAAAGTCGATATCCAAGTCATAGACGTACACTTTGTGGGAGTCATTCGTAGTGAAATTTATGAAGGTTGATTCGTTGATTCGTTGATTATGATTTTTTGTTCCGTGATACCCTGAACTGTTATGTTTTCTGGAAATCTATGGGGATAATTTTCGCAAGTTTTACGTTTGAATATTGATATGCCTGCTCCAGTGTCTATCAAGAGTCTGAAGGTTTTTGTGCTATCGTGAATATAATATAGATTTTTTGAATTAACTGAATGTAATGAACTCACATGAAATTCTGTTCTATGAAGTTCAAGTTGGGGTTGAAATCGTCGATGTTGAGAGATTGGATTCGGTTTTGTATCTGTGTCATAGAGTCGATTGTTTGGGGTTGGTTCGTTATTTGAGGATGTCCAGGAGGGTTGGTTTGACTCGGAAGTGAAAGAAAATCCTGGTAGTTTGAAGTTTCATTGAAATTCTCTATCTGATCGTATTCTTGACCATTAGCGGTATAATAGTCATCCGTATATTGATTTTCATATGATTGATTTTGATAATCATTGAATTCATAGCTATCAGCAGTGTCGTACTTCTGGTCGTTACTATCAGCAGTATGATAGTTTTGGTTTTCATAATTAACGAAATGCGCTCTTTGTTGGTTTGGACGGTAATTTTGATTTGGTTGTATTACAGAAGGACGAATTTGAGTTTGATTATGAAATTGGGCTCTATTAAAATTCGGATTATTCATTGGTGGTCTATTCTGTTGGAATTGATTTGGTCTTTGTGCGAGATTAAATGATGGTCGTTGATAATTTGGATTTAAATGAATTTTGGGAAAAATTTGGATTAGGTTGTGCAAAATTTGGGTTGTTTGAAGGCATTCTTTATTGTCTGAGTCTACATTCGCTAGAAATGTGTCCTGTACGGCCGCAAGAGTGACAAGTTCTTGTTGCGGGCATTTGAGGTTTCTTAACTATTTGTTGATGTCGTGGATTTGTTTGGTTTTCTCGTTTTTGATTCTCGAAATAAGAAAGCTGTAATTCTCGTCTTATTCGAATGTGTGCTTGCAACAGGTCTGTGGGATTTGAAGCGCGTATTATTTGACCTAGACGTGTTTTTTGTCCAGTGAGTATGTTAAGTGCCATCGTTTCGATTAGTAGAGATTAAGCTTGTTTTTGTTCTGCCGTAAGCATTGTCTTTTGAATGCAGGCATGCATTTTTGCGTTCAATATTTGTAAGCGATTGAAAAATATTAACGCTGATTTGTTAGGTAGTTGTTTGAGTCGCTGGAGATCTTGTATCAGTGACGTGAGGTCACGAGAGTCTCCAAAGTGCAGAGTTAACAAGTGTTTGATTTCTTGATAAGTCAATGGGTTTCTCGAGCTGATAAGTTGTGCGGCTCGACCACGTAGTTTGTTTTTTATGTGAATCAGCTGTGGCCATGCGATACGCACAGTCACATGCATTCATGAACGTACAGAGAAAGATTTGATCTCCTTCATATTCGGGTATAATTGAAAAAACTTCCGATGAACGATAAGGTTCAACCTCTTCGTTTTGTTGTTCATTTTCAGGAATATTTTGTAGTACGTTTTGAATTGGTTCGTTTACGTTATTGGGATCCATTGTTTAGAGGGAAGTTACAGGGTGAATAATCGAACAGTTTTGAAAATAAAATGTGCGAACAAAATATTTCGAGATGATTTTGTAGGTATTACTCACAGAAAGAACAAGAACAAGAAATGGGTCTTTTCATTACATTGTCTATCGAGTCATTGAATGTAAAGTCCGTCACTTATACAAAAAAAGACATTACAATGTTAGAAAAATAATGATTATTTGAAAACAAAATATCTTAGGAAACTACAAGTATTGCTCAAACTGGCCCCCGCCTTCTTGAACACATAGTTCACACCTTCTAATTACACCATGAGTTGCGTTCCAGATAAAATTAGGAGGCATTTCACGACTTCAATGATTCTCTGCTGCAGAGTTTCTAAATTTCCTGGACGTGAAGATAAACTCGATCTTTAAGATACCCCCACAACCAAAAATCAAGTGGCGTGAGATCGGGTGATCTTGGAGGCCATCGAACTGGTCCATAAGTCCCTAACCATCTTTCAGCAAATGTAGCATTCAACCAATCAACATTTATTGGGGCATTATGAGCAGGGGCTCCGTCTTTTTGAAAGTAAATTCTGTTCAGATCGGCAACTAGCAACTCCTCCAAAAAGTGTTCGATATTTTGATGCAATAATTGGTGATATCTCTGTTGATTCAGTGCGCCATCTATAAAAAATGGACCAATCAATCTATCGCACCAATTACCGCACCACACATTCACACTGAATCTACTTTGAAAATTCGTTGGAACGATAATTCTTGGATTTTCTTGGCTCCAATAGCGGTGGTTGTTTCTATTGAAAATGCCATTATTAGTGAATGTACACTCGTCGGTCCAAATAATTTTTCTATAATACGTTCGATCTTGTTGCATCGCATTCAGAAAATGCCTGCAAAATTGTTCCCTTCGATCTCGATCATTTTCTACTAGTGCTTGTACTTTTTGGGGCACGTATGGTATGAATTTGTGCTTATTGAGTGTTGCTTGCACGGATTGTTGCGAAACGCCAATGTTATTAGCAATTTCTCGAGTAGAAGTCCTTGGGTTTTCTTCTACACTGAGAAGAACTTCAAATTCGACATCCTCATCAAACTGACGTTCCTTTCGTTTAGGTTTCTTGAGTGCTCCGTAGTTTCTCAAATTTTGTTCTAGCCTTGCAAATTTACGATGATCTGGAACTTCTCTGTCAGGAAGTCGGTCAACGTATAATCGCAATGCTTGACCACAATATCTACCGCATTCAGAGTACGTTTGTATCATGTCTGTCAGTTGATTATTATCCATATTTCGTTTTATTTTGGAGAATGAATATCTTGAGCTGTTTGAAAATATGGAACAAATGTCAGACTGACAGCTCATGGCCATAGTTGATTCTGAGACATCTACTGCCACTTCAATGACTCGATAGACAATGTAAAGAAAAGAAAAGACCCATTTCTCATCGGCGGAGAATTGATTTTTGTCATCTTATTTTGTGCGAAAATCAACTTGTTACACATGATTGTATTTACAAAAAAAATCTCTATCAGAAAAAAAATTGAAAAATATGTGTGCCCATTTGAAAAACAGTTGACAATCGCCGTCGTTAGAGTTGAAATTTAAAAAAAAAATGTTAGTGCCACCTTGTAGTATCTGATATATCATTTCATTTGCTTTTTTATCTTCCAAAATCGGATAATAAATAGCGGCGCTATGGCTTGGGGCGTTTTTTGTCAGTCAGCCTGTAGATTAAATACTGTCTGTAAGTTTTTCGAGGAGATGGTGCATTCATTTTTCAGCTTTTTTTGGGAGTTTCTTTCCTCGTTTCTAAAAAATAAAGTAGAAGTTATTGGAAATTATTTCAATATATTTGTAGCATGGGCAGATTTTGTGATCTGCCCCAAAATGTCACTGCGCTTGAAATTGAACCTTTAGATACCTAAAAGAGACTTTCTCTATGTGCCAGTGACACCTTGTTTTTGAAAAATTTAGAAATACAAATATATTTAATGAGAATGAAACTTCTACTCATCTTAGTGGACGTATTGGGAACGAATCTTCTCCCGTTCTCAACACAATGAAAACACTTTTCTCCGCAAAATTTTTCCAATGTGTGAAAAACCAACTGTCGAATTGCATTAATACATTTGTTATAATATTACATGTAGATGTCATGTTAATGTCATGTAGATTGAATCTCAAATGAATATTCTATTCAACATCGTGATGTTAAAAGCTGAAAGCCATTTCTTGCATTCTTTTTTGGAATGTTTTTTTTTTGAGATTTTCCGTTTTTAGGTGTAGAGGGAGTTGATTGAATATTTTGGGTGCTATATAGGAATACATTTCTGAGAAATTCTTCCTCACTTTTTAGAAATCTCTGCTGTGAATTGTGGAATTTGTCTATTGTTATAATTTTGCATAATCAGATTGTATTGAATTTCTTCTTTAGTAATACTCATAAGAAGGACTTTGTATGCATACAGTCTCCTCAATCGAAGTACATGGAGATTTTGATGAAGTAGTTGGGTTGAGTACCTTCAAGTTTTCCCCTTTCATAGCCTTTTTCTGTAATATATCCCACGGATGGATGAATTCAAATATAGCATAGCAAATTAAGTGTGACCTGCTCGATTGTGGAATTCTTCCAACGCCAAATTCCTGACTGCTTCGTCAAAACGCGCTCAGCTGGTTTTCCTTCTATTCTATAATACAATAATCCATCTTCCACCAGGAAACACTCAAACTCATGAGGGTTCTCCCCAGGTTCATTTTCACTACCTCTCATCCTTTTAATAATACGAGCAGTTCCTCTACTACACCTCTGAATGGCTTTCAGTTCATCTAAAAACGTAACAACTTGATTACAACAAACTAACGGAAACAAATTCTGTACGACTTCTTCAGTTTTCGACGACTCGCCGCACGGAAACAAAATTCTCTCCCTATCTAATGGTTGATCTACATCGGACTCTAGGCTCCGCCTTGCTCAACTTCGCACTCGAATAGGCAACGACGTCTTCTTTTCCTGCAACACCTCCCTGAAAAAGTTCCGCTCCTACGCCGATATGACTGGCGTCTGTCTGCAAGCAAAGGGGTAGGATCAGGCCTAGCCAGATGTAATGGCTATGAAACGAGCTCCTTAATCTTATCGAATGCCTGAGCTGCCTCCGGATTCCACTTCAAACTACGTTCCTTATCTATAAGGTCTGAGAGTGGAGCTGTAATGTAAAAGTTTAGAATGAATTCTCGTAGCCAACCTGCTACTCCCAGAAAACCTCGAACCTGCCTAATTGATCTAGGTTGGATACGTATGTATATTCAAGACATGAGTCTCCTGCTGCTGATTACCAACTTCAGTTTTTCCATTTTGACAGAGAAACCCATAATCCGTGCGCTCTCCGTGAGCGGCTGAGAGCTCAAAAACTAGCCTTAAATGATCTAGATGTTCTCCCACGGTATCTGAGTATACAATAATATCATCTAGATATACTTTGCAGAAACGATCTGTATATCCTGCCAGTACGCCACTAGTTATGCTTTGAAAAGCGGCTGGTCCGTTTTTCAATCCGAAAGCTAAAACTTTGAACTCATGTACTGATCCGTCTGGTGCTCTGAACGCTGTATACTTCCTGGACTCAGGGACTTGCCAGAACCCATTCTTAAGATCTAACGATGTGAAAACTCTCGCTGTTTCCATTTCACGAACTGTCTCTTGAATCAACGGCAAATGCGGTGCCTAAGAAATCAGCTCATTAACTTCGCATTAGTCCACGCAAAACCTAAGCTTTCCGTCTTTTTTCGGGATCACAACTACCTGACATCTTTGCATACCTAGATTGTTGAAATGGCTTTTCTTGTGAAACATAAATCGTATGTTCCACAGCATGAGTTGACGTATCGAAGCACTAAAAATCTCAGCAAAATCCTGAACAATCGAAAACATAGCTAAAATGCTTCGTTTCTATTGCAAACTGATCATCCTCGAATTTTGGTGTTAAAACTGAAGATGATCGTCGAAACTGGCTACTGTCGAAAAATACATTTTTACGCTAATTCAGACCGAAGTAAACACACCTCTGTCTGAGATCCATGATGGCACCGTTCCCGACAAGCCAAGGCATGCCCAAGATCACTTCTTCTTCCAAATTACTCACTACGGTCGCCTGAATCGTTGATGATCTTCCCTAAATTATCAAAACCATAGAAATACGGCCTAATGACTGTGATACATTGTTCTGACAACCCATCAGAACGGTACAAGGATCAGGTGAATTCGTCACCTTAAACATTCGCTCGAACAAAATTCGTACTGGCGCCTGTGCAAATCGAAAAAACTTCTGCCTTCAAATTCGACCTGAATCCTAGGTAAGACACTAGCGCCTTCGACATTCTTGAGGTCGGTATCTTGAAGCGATACCAAAACCTCCCCACTTACAACCAACTCTGCATTCTGCTCCTCCGAAGGCTGCAAGCAAGGCTTCTTCTCTCTTCTCAGAAACACCTTGAATAACCGCAACACCTGGAATAACCTCAACATGTTTTTGTCGAACACTTGTTTTAAGAGTTCTTCCAGTTCAGCGACGTCTGTTGGAATGTTGTGGCATTTCAGCTGAATTCGATCTACCGCTCCCGTAACCGGGAAGGTGATTTTATCCCCCTTTTCATGTTTATTCCTCACATAATGCCTTAGGGCAGTTGTGAGGAATTTCTTTTCCTCTAGCCTTGAGAGTTTCATGTTTATTTCTATGTTATCATATATGTTATTTGTATTAGTTTCAATTTCGTCAATTTTGCCAATCTGTTTGGGTTCGCTTTCTTTCTTTTTTCTTCTGAAAGATATCATTCTGAGCTTGTCCCTTAGGCCCTTCGATGGGTTTTCTTTGCCTCTTCCTTGTCTTTTATGGCCATTGTCCCTGAAGGGAGACTACTGGCCATAATCTGTTTTTTGAATCATCCTATCCAAGAGCATCTTGTGCGTCTGGCAGTCTGATCCAGCCTTACAGGTTTTTCCCCTATTTTTGCAAGGTATGCAAATTCCTGGGTCCTGTTTTTTGGGGAAATCTTTTTTCTCGTGGCCACTTTCGTCACAGTGTCTACAGATGTTCTCAGTTTTTGAGCAGTATTTGCCAATGTGACCTAAGTCTTGGCATTTTAGACACTTGGGGACTACCAGGTAGTCCTTCGTGGTAAAACCAATGTATACCACTAAGTTGGCTGTTGGTTTACCTTTTGGTCCTGTTTTGAATCTTATCTTAAATTCATTTTTAAATTCTTCTCTTGGGATATCCTCTAAGTTCTGCGTTCGTATGTCCTCTACTATTTCTTCTTCATCTTTATTTGTTGTTACGTCATATATAATGCCCAATGGTCTTTTTTTCTTAGGTAGTTCGCACTTAAAGAGTTCCTTTAGTGCAGGGTTGTTCATTATTTTGACTAGATCCTCTTTCGAGGATGCTTCGATATCAGTGCTTTTGGGGTCGTTCTCATTTTGTTTATCTTGAGGATTTGTGTTCTAGGATTTACTTCTCTGATGTAATAAACAGAGTATGTTCTGGCCGTTGCCTCGATTTTTCGATTATTCTGTCTCTATCTGAGAGCTTCGCTGCGGGTTTTGACGCTGCAGTTGCGTACGATACCGGCATCGACCTCTGCTCACCTTGCTTAAGTTCTGATCTGAGTCTCTCATTCTCCTCTTTGAGAGCCTGAATTCTTCCTTCTAGGTTGGCTTGGTCCAGCCCCCATTCTTGAACTCTTCCTATGAGCCCATCTCTTCCCGCCTTTGTTGAGCGTTTGCTGTTGTCCATTTCGTTGTTGATAAAATGCATCAATTCCGCGAATCTGGACTGCGTGTTGTTTGTTCTGGCACACATGTCTGCCTCGCTAACAGTTCTACTTCTTGTTTGACTTTGACACTGACTAGTTCCAATACTTTGACTTGTTATTTTCCCTTTAATAGGGGTCTCCCTCCCGGGAGGCCCTCTTAACTCTACTGAACAAACCCACAAAATACGTTAAGTGCACTTTGCCCTACCGTAGAGCTTATTGCGGGAGGACCCCGACCGCTAAAATTGTTTTACCTAATTCGTAGCGCATTTTACCGATGAGACAATTGTATAGAAAAGTCTTTCCCGTGCCGCCAGGTCCGTCTACAAAAAATAAATTCTCCGGAGGATGTGGATAAGTTCGGCCTTCCTGTTGACAACTAACATGATCTTCTAACTTCGAAAATACAGCATCGAAAATCCTTTTCTGATCCGGATTCAACATTTCAATATTATCGTCGACGATTCGACGTTGCTCTAATTCATGGAAAATTCCCATCATCAAAATCAAAATCTTCGTGATCATCGTTGCATCACCTTCCTCTCCTTCCAGTCCCGGCGCATCGAACTCAGCTGTCAGAGTTTCCCAGTTTGCTCTGTTCATGTTGTATTTTTTCACCATCGGTTCCATGTCTTGTTCATTTCCGTTTTGTATGACAAAGCTTATCAAGTTGTCGTCACTTACTGTCGGGTTTTCCTTGACCCTCCATTCCACGATCTGGTTGGCCGCGTTCACATTCGATATCGTGATATCTATGTTACTCGCGGCGCCAGCCCTGTCCTGAAAGGTCGGTGGGTTGCCTGCTTTGTTGTGTACTTCTAATTGAAGCTCATTAATCATGTCTTCGCCCTTGGCGTCAGTTGTTCCAGAGTGCCACAGCACTGATTTCGCATCGGCATCTGCTGTTATTATAACCGGGATGTTCTGTAGGTCTGGAAAATCCTTCTCATTTTACTGATGTAATTTGTTATGCACTCATTAAATTGACAATACATGTTTGCGATGATGAATTTGCCTTTGTTCGACTGTAGTTCCACACAGACGCAGTGCTCGTCACTGAACTGCCTCAGGAGAAACAGTCTATAGTTCTTGTTGAACAACACAGTGAATGCCATTGGGTTTTGTCCTATACTTTGTATTTGTGCCGTTATAGGCATGTTGATCATTTTGCCCCTTTTCTTATATGGCTCCTGTATACAAATTAGATCTAGTTTGCTGGCTGGTGTTGTGCAGTATGTCGAGTAGGGGGCGCTGTGCTGAGCGCAGGGGTAGCATTACGGGCACGCGCGCATGCGTCTGGTTCGGGTGAGCCGGCACGGGCGGCCCGTCCTGGAAATCCAGCGGCGGGGGATAGGAGAGGTCGTATAACGTTCTCTGCTCTGACTTTTATTCGGTATGTACAATTCTGAGATGTCAAGTGTTATAGGCACGGCAGCTCTGTTGTTTCGGAGCAGGTCGTGGATTCTAAGAGTTGTGGGGCCTTATTTGCCAGGCGCCACCTAGTTTTTCACTCAGTAGAAAACTAAGAAAATATTCAAAGTTGAATAAACAAATGTACCATCTGATTAATGAAACACCATATAACTGTACCAGATTTATTTCTCGCTGTGGAAGGTCGATGTTCACAAAAATTAGTTTAATTTGGGGTGAATACCTAATAGGTACTTGAACAACTCAGCAGAAACCAAGCTAGCGCTGGGCCAACAAATATAAAAGTACCAGGTGGTAGTTGAATGATTTGTTATTACTAATAAATGCTCCCACTAGAGTTCAGTTCGAAGCTGAACAAAAAATAAATTTCTAGTGTTAAATGTAAATCGTGCAGTACAAAAAATATGGGTTCTAAATGACCTTTAATTCCCCTTCCATATAGGCCTATACTTCTGGTTCACAGAAACGTTCCCGTATCAGATGTACAAGTTAAAGTTAAATGGGATCTTCAGTGTTTCAAACACTGATCATGTAGTTACGAGTGGTAGAATTTAACGAAAATCCTTGATGAAATATCACTGGACCATCAGGTACAAATAATCAGTTGGATCTGACCTTATGAATCCAGGCGTGGAGGTAGTGATGCTGTGTTCCTCTCAATGACGGGACTCCAACTATTGCGGCTGCTGGTACAGTTAAAAAAATTAAATGCTCATGAGGCCTACAGGAACTCCATGATGAGGGCTCCAAAGACCCAGGAGACAACTTTGACCGACGCCATCACTAGGTGGTGTCCCAAAAAAAGACTGCCAAACTGCATACACTACTCGGCATGTAGATATATGTCCCTAACTGACCAGCAGATCTAAATGGTAATAAACATCTACCTGAAGAATCTATCTTTTGATTGCTCAGAAACTCTTACCTTCCAAAAGGAATGACCAGTTACCAAATCAAAACAAAATGGGTGTTGTACCCCACAACGGATCAGCAGAAAATGTGCTCCAAGGAGCTTCAACACGTTTTCCCCAACAAGAAGCAGGATATGACATTTTGCAGTCTTAGTTTCCTGTGCGATATAAAAATAAAACCGTCCATAAAAACGGTTTTAAATGGGAAAATCTTCACTGCGCAGGTACTGTTGGTACCCTATGTCAAAAGTAGTGAGCACCATATCGAGAATGGTCTTTTTGCCACACCGTACTTTGCCCGCTATGACAAAGACAGAAAGACATTTGTATCAGGCCAATAACTGAAAGACAATAGTTTCGCTAAGAAAAAGGAGAAGAAGTATAACCTCACTTGTTACTTATCTGATTTGACGTCTCCGAACAGAAATACGAATGTAAACAAAAACCATCAAGTGCAAGTTCCTGAGGAATTGTAAAAATGATATGAAAATGTTTCTGAACATTAATTCCTAGCAGGGAAGAAAAAAAGGTAATTGTACCCCTCGTACATCTACCCGTCAATCACTTGATATCTCTTCGAGGTTACTTCAATAAGACATCAATGAGGAACAGAACACCACTCCTGCGTGAACACTAGATTCACAGGATTACTAAGACAGAGTAACTCACACTAAGGAAAACATATGTGCTCTCTTGTTCGCCGCATGAAAAGTCCAAACCTACCACAGGCCCACTCAATTCACATACCATAAACAGAATGTGAAATGTGCAGTCACATTATCTTTGGTCGCCCTACTAATATCACGATATACTGAGTGTTGCCTTTGATTAACTAAATAACAAACCCATATGATGGTAGCAAAAAGGTAAAATTACACGTTACATTCACCCCCCTCCAACAAAAAAATAGGCATGTAAGTAACATGACTATTTTAATCGGAGACAACTCTGTATACAGTCACTTTTATGCTATGCTATGGTGAAATAATGATGAATCGAGCTCGATTTGAATGATGAAACCTAACCTACGTTTTATCTAATGAACTTAGACTACTCCTATCACTAATGAAATGTAAACCTACTACCCTACTATTTACAAACCCCCCCGAGAGGTGCTTTTTGGCTACAGTCACCCCGATGAATCAAACGTCGTTCTGACTGTTTCCTGCTAACTCATCATCAGTATCGATCGAGGAAGATTCAGACCCATCATAAGGTTTTAAATCCTGTATGTGCCATACTCCTGCGTTTGTACCATCCTCATTCTTGAGTACATACACAAGTTTAGATTTTTTCTTTGCTACAGTACACAGAATGTAGCGAGGTGCTAACTTTTTAGCAAAATGATTAGCCGCATCGGAAAGAACATAATTCTTTCTCCAGACTTTGTCCCCTACGAAGAACTCTACGTCTCTTCGCCTCAAATTATAATATTTTGCATTCTTCTGATATGCCAAATTTAACTTATTTTGAACATCTTTATAAATTTCGGATAAATTGCCTAAATTCTGAACCCATCTTTGTCTGTCGCCTAAATCGAATATGTCCACATTACCATCCCCATAGTACTTTCCGGAACATGGAACTTCACGTCCAAAGTTAAGAAATGCAGGGCTATAGCCTGTTACCTCGTGTACAGCGGTTCTCATTGAATATGCTATCTTGGCTAATTCCTTATCCCATGACTTATGGTTACCATTGACATAGCATCTAATAGCTGTGCAAATCGTACGATTCGATCTTTCGACATAGTTGGCTTGGGGATGATAGTATGGAGTATATCTGAAATTCGACTCATAATCCTGAACAAGTTTTTTAATAGCCCTGCTAACTAGCTGCTTACCATTATCACAGACTATCTGCTGAGGTGTGCCATACACTAAGAACACTTCGTTCTCTAAAAATTTAATGATACTGCTAGACGTAGCATTTCGTAATGGGCATATTAACGGATACTTGGTGAACCAATCTGAGACGACCAGAATATACTGGTACCCATTTGAACTTCTTGGTAGTGGACCCATTAAATCCAGCGCAATGACCTGCCAAGGAAATCTCACACTTCGTTGTGAACCCATTAAGCCAAATTTGGCATAGTTTGGAGCCTTCTGTGATGCACAAATTTTACAGGACTTAACGTATCTATTGATATCAAGGCGCATCTTTGGCCAGTAGTATGTGAGTATAACTCTTGAATAAGTTTTGTGATATCCAGCATGTGATGCTGTACTGACATCATGACAAGAAGATATAATTTTTGACCGCTGTTTCTTTGGCACCAACAACTTCCACTCTGATATGTTTGTGTCCAGTGAAATCTTGGTTGGTACAAGTTTGTACACAAAACCTTCCTTGACAGCCCATTGCGGGTACTTATTTGGGTTGTCCATTATTTTTGATTGCATATTTGTATAAAAAGAATCTAGATTTGTTAAATCAATATCCAGTGAATTACCTCTATTTACCTCCTCTACAATACAAATTTCTTCACTGATTGGTTCATCAATTACCTGGTTGAGGGGACTTCTTGACAGACTGTCCGGGACGACATTGAGGCTTCCCTGTCTGTAAACTATTTCAAAGTCATATTGACTTAGCCTAACGCTCCAGCGAGCCAAACGACCGGTTGGGTTTTTCATGTTGAAAAGAAATTTAAGTGCAGCATGATCAGTAATAATGGTAAACTTTACTCCCTCAATATATGGGCGAAATTTTTCACAGGCGAAAATACAGGCAAGGCACTCCTTTTCGGTGGTACCATAATTTCGCTCACTTCTTGACAGAGTTCTAGAAGCATAAGCTATTACCTTTTCCTGACCGTCCTGACGCTGAGTTAGCACGCATCCCAACCCATAATCGGAAGCGTCGCATTGAATAACGAAAGGTAGCTCAAAATTAGCACTTGCTAATACCGGAGCAGAGACTAGAGCCTGTTTCACGTCACGAAATGCCTTCTCTGATTCCTCGTTCCAAGTAATTTTCTGACCCTTTTTTTTGTTTTTCAACAAGTTGTTAATAGGAGCCATTATTGAAGAAAATTGTGGAATGAACCTACGATACCAACTGCATAATCCAGTGAATCTTTTAATCTCAGTGGTGTTTTTAGGTTGTGGAAAGTCAACCATTGCCTTAACTTTCAAAGGGTCAGTTCGTAGCCCATATTTATCTACTATGAACCCTAAATATTTGAGAGAAGACCTAAAAAATTCACATTTATCAATGTTGACAGTTAAGTTGGCATCCTCAAGTCGTTTAGCAACTTCTTTCAATAAAGCAATATGTTCATCAAAACTAGAACTGATTATGATTGCATCATCAAGATATACAAAAACGTTTGGTTCCATTTCTGGACCGAACAGAGCATCCATCAACCTTTGTTGACATTGTGCAGCGTTAGATAACCCAAAAGGCATGACGTTGAAGTGAAACAAACCCCTACCAGCCACCGAGAATGCGGTTTTTTCATTTGAAGCTTGATCCAGAGGTATCTGCCAAAAAGCACTCCTCAGATCGATTGACGAGATATAATTAGCATTCCCTAAAAGTGACAAAATCCTATCTACCACTGGCAAAGGATAGCTATCTTTCTTCGTGAGAGAGTTCAGTTTCCTTCCGTCAAAGCAAAAGCGAAAATCCCCGTTAGCTTTCTTTACAAGTAGAACCGGTGATGACCACGCACTATTCGAGGGTTCGACCACATCAAGTTTCAACATTTCATCTAACTCTTTGTTCAAATGAGTCAACATGTACGGTGACATTAAATATTGGCGCTGCTTTACAGGTTGGGCATCTCCTGTTTCAATATGGTATACCATTTTACTAGTTCTTCCTAGCTCTCCATTTTTGGACAATTTTTTAAATTCCTGAATAATATTTTCAACGACAATTTTCCGACTTTCTGGCATATCAGCTATTCCCTTGACTCGATCAGCAATGATAGAATTGTCATTAATTAATCCGACCGAAGCGATATCGACATTAGTACTATCACTCACTTCCCACGTATTATTTCGAAAATCAACTTTCAACTGAAATTTATTGCAGAAATCACTGCCCAGAATAAATGAATAGTTGATGGTGGGGACTACCAAAAAGGAAATCAATTGACACTTATCTCCCGCACAGACTGGAATATCCACTGAATCTCTCACGAATTGTTTAACTCCATCTGCCGTAAAAACAAACTTGTGTTTTGATTTATTCCTTTTCAATTTCAATGAGTCAATGAAATCTACCCCATTTTTCCCTATGGTACTACTACTGGCACCTGAATCTAACAATGCAGTAATTTCTTTGCCGAAAAGAGACACTCTTACATAAGGTCTATTATCTGAGTTCTGTTTCACAAAAATTGGAGCAGCTGAAATTGGAGAAGTCTTGAACTGATTCTGTTTTACCACAGCTGTTGAAGATTTAGGATAATTTTGAAAATATTTCTTAACAAATTTCAGAGTATTTTCCTGCTCAGCAGTACGACGAAGTGAAGAATGTTTGGCCTTGATATTTGGAGGAAAAACGCGGCCAGAAAAGTGTTGTTTTACCTCCGGGACTCGTTTTCCGAACACTTATCGCATTCTTTGCGAATAACTCCAGATTTTCCACAAGAAAAACAAAATTTACTGCGTTTTTTCAAACAGTGTCGAAAATGGTGATTTTCTTGTTTACAATTAAAGCAAATAATTGTTTTCTTAGGAATACTATTACTTGAAGTACTACTAGAACTTGGAGTATCTGAATTACTATTTGCTGATAAAACAGGTTTCTTACTGAATTTGTTATTGAATTTTGACTTCGAAAAATTCTTGGAAAAATGTGTATCCTTAACTTCAACACTGCAATTATTAAATTCATAATCCAAATCACAAGCTATAGAACTGACCTGGGACCTTCTTGAGTTAGATTTACAATGAAAATCTTTATAAACATCCTCTAAAATTTTAACATCCTGAATAAGTTCTTCAACAGAATTATATTTATTTAGGGCAAGTTTTTCAACAAATTCTGGTCTGAGGTTTTTTTGAATCCACTTGATCTTAGTGACAACAGCAGGCATACTATTTAGACGAGAAAAAAGCTGTTCCATCACTGCCACATAAATAACTATAGGCTCGTCGTCAAATTGTTTTCTGTGTTTAATAGTTTCCCATAGTTCTTCATCGTAATCTTTACTCAGAAAGTCCTGCTCAAAACGCTTGGCTAAAGATTCCCAATCATTCACAATTTTCATTTCTTTGACATGACGGAGCCATAACAATCCTTTACCCGAAAAAAGATCAATTGCTGATTCGTACAGCTGTTGTTTAGTGACGTGCCTAGCCTCTGCTAACTCGTATACCCTTTCTAAAAATGATTTTACCCCCATTGATTTTTTTGTCCCATCAAACTTTAGGTCCCACTTATACAATGCAACTGGTTTAGTGTTGCTCGCAAAAAAACTTTGTTGAAACCCTACAGGAGAAGAATGGACAGCAGATTGTAAAACAGATGGATTATCATCCCTGATTCTTTCATGCAAATCTTCCTCTAGGGCTAAGCAAGTTGCATAGGATTCATTTTTGTATGAAAGGTGACTTGGGTCATCATCAGTAATGATTCTATTTATTCTCAAAATAACATGAGCTAACCTAGATCTGATACGACAATACATAGGATCATCAGCTGTACCTTCAAAATCGGGGATCAGCTGTTTAATGTTATCAAGAGTATCATCAATCTGAAGTTTTTCAGTCGCAAATTCATAAGTTGGGTCTATAAGTTGAGAAGGCAATAGACCACCTTTTTTTTCTCTTTTCATAGCAGCAGATAGGATTTTTCTCTTTTCATTCATGTCACGACCAGTTACGATTCCGCGAAGCCTAAGTTCATAATTAACCTCTTCGATGAGTAAATGTCGGGGTTTCATTTCAGATTCCATGTTGATAGGTGGGACCTCAAAATTCAAACCAATACAAGTCAAATCTCCCCAGAGTGTTTCCGAATTATTTGAATTTCCAAAAGGAAAACAGGGATTCCTACTCCTCTTTGGAATCTCAAACAAAAATTTCTTCAAATTAAAATTTTAACACTTTTATTCCTTTCGCGTTGGTCTATCTAAAGTCCATTAATTTATTAAGTTTCCCTAATAAAAAACCCTACTAGGCAATAAAACCGGAGCTGACTATACCGTCTCAACTTTCGAAGCTGAATTCTACCTGAAGCTAAACCTAACTAAGTAGTTCCCAAGCTATTCTATTAAAAGCCCATTGATCTAATGAAATCAGTCCTAGAAAAAGTCTTGGATAGAATATCAATATCGGTCTCAAGTAGATCCACTTATAAGCCCATAATTTGACAGGTTTAACACGAAAAAAAATACTTGAATCCGCAACTTGATATCAGTCACTCGCTAATATAATAGGTCCGATTTCAAAAGAACACCTGAGTCCAATCAAGCAAGGTAAACCTCCAGAAAACCGTCCTAACCTCTACTAATTGCTGAACCAACAGTGGCTCTTTTAATTTAAGAAATTTGTGAAAGACTCGACCACTTTAGGTTAGCAATACTAGGTATTGTAAAAGTTCTGGGCTCTAACCAATTTAGGTAAACAATTGTGAACTGTGGAAGTCCTTAGGGAGTGAATGTAACATACAAGTCCCCAATTCCGCCACTCAAAATACTAGTACTTGAAAAGAAACACCCAGTACACAAAATAAATTGTAAACCGCCCAGCAGCAAAATTGAATAAGCCAATGGAACTTCAAACCCACACTGAGCAAACAAAAACACTAATGTTTTTCTCAGTGAGAGTTACTTATCACTAAAATTTTGTCCTGTGAAGAAAAAAAATATTAAATTCAGGTTTCAACCACTCGTAACTTGAAAAAATCAGGCCCCACGTTTAGAGTGCCAATTTTCTATAACGTTCTCTGCTCTGACTTTTATTCGGTATGTACAATTCTGAGATGTCAAGTGTTATAGGCACGGCAGCTCTGTTGTTTCGGAGCAGGTCGTGGATTCTAAGAGTTGTGGGGCCTTATTTGCCAGGCGCCACCTAGTTTTTCACTCAGTAGAAAACTAAGAAAATATTCAAAGTTGAATAAACAAATGTACCATCTGATTAATGAAACACCATATAACTGTACCAGATTTATTTCTCGCTGTGGAAGGTCGATGTTCACAAAAATTAGTTTAATTTGGGGTGAATACCTAATAGGTACTTGAACAACTCAGCAGAAACCAAGCTAGCGCTGGGCCAACAAATATAAAAGTACCAGGTGGTAGTTAAATGATTTGTTATTACTAATAAATGCTCCCACTAGAGTTCAGTTCGAAGCTGAACAAAAAATAAATTTCTAGTGTTAAATGTAAATCGTGCAGTACAAAAAATATGGGTTCTAAATGACCTTTAATTCCCCTTCCATATAGGCCTATACTTCTGGTTCACAGAAACGTTCCCGTATCAGATGTACAAGTTAAAGTTAAATGGGATCTTCAGTGTTTCAAACACTGATCATGTAGTTACGAGTGGTAGAATTTAACGAAAATCCTTGATGAAATATCACTGGACCATCAGGTACAAATAATCAGTTGGATCTGACCTTATGAATCCAGGCGTGGAGGTAGTGATGCTGTGTTCCTCTCAATGACGGGACTCCAACTATTGCGGCTGCTGGTACAGTTAAAAAAATTAAATGCTCATGAGGCCTACAGGAACTCCATGATGAGGGCTCCAGAGACCCAGGAGACAACTTTGACCGACGCCATCACTAGGTGGTGTCCCAAAAAAAGACTGCCAAACTGCATACACTACTCGGCATGTAGATATATGTCCCTAACTGGCCAGCAGATCTAAATGGTAATAAACATCTACCTGAAGAATCTATCTTTTGATTGCTCAGAAACTCTTACCTTCCAAAAGGAATGACCAGTTACCAAATCAAAACAAAATGGGTGTTGTACCCCACAACGGATCAGCAGAAAATGTGCTCCAAGGAGCTTCAACACGTTTTCCCCAACAAGAAGCAGGATATGACATTTTGCAGTCTTAGTTTCCTGTGCGATATAAAAATAAAACCGTCCATAAAAACTGTTTTAAATGGGAAAATCTTCACTGCGCAGGTACTGTTGGTACCCTATGTCAAAAGTAGTGAGCACCATATCGAGAATGGTCTTTTTGCCACACCGTACTTTGCCCGCTATGACAAAGACAGAAAGACATTTGTATCAGGCCAATAACTGAAAGACAATAGTTTCGCTAAGAAAAAGGAGAAGAAGTATAACCTCACTTGTTACTTATCTGATTTGACGTCTCCGAACAGAAATACGAATGTAAACAAAAACCATCAAGTGCAAGTTCCTGAGGAATTGTAAAAATGATATGAAAATGTTTCTGAACATTAATTCCTAGCAGGGAAGAAAAAAAGGTAATTGTACCCCTCGTACATCTACCCGTCAATCACTTGATATCTCTTCGAGGTTACTTCAATAAGACATCAATGAGGAACAGAACACCACTCCTGCGTGAACACTAGATTCACAGGATTACTAAGACAGAGTAACTCACACTAAGGAAAACATATGTGCTCTCTTGTTCGCCGCATGAAAAGTCCAAACCTACCACAGGCCCACTCAATTCACATACCATAAACAGAATGTGAAATGTGCAGTCACATTATCTTTGGTCGCCCTACTAATATCACGATATACTGAGTGTTGCCTTTGATTAACTAAATAACAAACCCATATGATGGTAGCAAAGAGGTAAAATTACACGTTACAGTCGGACATGCTGAAGTCCGTCGGCGGGGGGAGTCAGTGTCGGGGTGGTGACGAACGATTTTGCTGGAAATAATCGAGAATGCTGTCAGGTCGACGTAATGAAGCATAAGCGTTCTTATCACTTCAAGCATGGACATGGAACAAACAAATGTTTCCACAGGCAGCAATTCCTTTTTCGATGTGTTACCAATGGATCAAATTCCGAAAAAACATCCATATCAAGGCATCTTATATATCTACTAAAGAATCCATGATGACGCCCCGTTTGTAAGGTCTAAACAGGTTCATTCATTCTGGTTTTCGAAAAACACTGTTATCTGACTCACTCGCTTTTGTTAGTTATGATCTCGGAAGACTAGGCAATTATGCAGCAGTATCACTGTTATTGGTTTATTGATGAAGAGATACAAAACTCTCTAGTATATGTGTCGAATGCATCGGCCATTACAGAACACATTTTATGTTACCATGATAATCAACAAAAACAAGAAAACCTTGAAAAACAGAAACACAGCCCTGTCGGTAATACAGGAACTGACATATTCCATATGCAATGAGTGTTGCCTAACTTACAGGTACACAATCAATATACCTTGAATATTGCAACTCACAACATTCTCCCTCAATATAAAAGGTATAGAAATAATTAAAGGTTATCACTCTAAGAAAAAAAAACACATCTTAACAAATATTACAAATCAAAACATATTCAATTATTACAGATAAGAGTATGTTTACCACTACCTAAAGGTTTGGTTAGCATGTCAGCAACCATTTCATTTGTGGATAAATACCTCAAGTCCACATCATTGTTCTTGACACAATCACGAATGAAATGATATTTGATATGAATGTGTTTTGTGCGCTTGTGAAATGTTTGGTTTTCTGATAGCTTTATGGCACCTTGGTTGTCATTATAAATGGTTAATGGTGCATCCAATTTCAGGAAAATGACAATCTTTATTCAAACAAAAAATTTCACTGCACAATGATTTTAGGTAAAGTGATTCTTTTGCCGCTTCACTTATACCAATGTATTCAGCCTCAGTGGAACTTAGGGCTGTCACTTTTTGCTTATGACTTTCCCAAGATATTGGCCCTCCTGCTAAAGAAAATATGAAGCTATAGAAGGATTTTCGGTCTATAACATAATTTCCCCAGTTAGTTGGTTCCCTTCAAATATTTCAAGCCTTTTAGCATTTAGCCAATTTTCTTTACAATGATTATTATTAAATTGACTCAAGTATGAAACTGCAAAGGCTATGTCAGGTCTTGTGCATACTGCAAGATACATTACTGAACCTATCAATTGTTGGTATGGGGCATCATAGAAACTTCCACCAAGAGTTGAATTTGAACTTTGTTCTAATGGAGTTTTGACAGTGTTGCAGTCAGACATTTGAAATTTATCTAACATTTTAACAATATATTGCTCCTGACTTAACTTCAATTCACCATTAGAAAGATTTCTTTCCACTTTCATACCTAAACAGTGTGAAATTGGCCCTAAATCTTTGATATGAAAGTGTTCATTCAGTTCCAACTTCAATTTTTTCCTTCATCCAGGTTATTGTAGAAGATAAAGAAATCATCCACATAAAGTGCAACAATGACAATAGAATCTACAGTATTTTTGAAAAATATACAAGGTTCTATTATGGATTGTTTGTAATTTGATTTTGAAAGAACATTATTAGCCTTTTCATACCACAATCTAGATGACTGTTTTAAGCCATAGATTGCCTTATCCAGAAGGCACACTTTATTTTCTGCCTCAGGCTCTTCAAATCCCTCAGGTTGACACATAAATATTTCTTCGTCAATCTCACCATTTAGAAACGCTGTCTCCACATCCAAATGATCAGCTTTCAAATTCAATTCTGCAGTCATTGCGAAGAGTAATCTCAAATTACTGAAACGGATGACTGGAGAAAACGTTTCTAAGTAGTCGACCACATATTTTTATGTGAAGCCCATAGCAACTAAACTGGCCCCAAATTTGACAATGTCTCCATTTTGATTTTTCTTGACTTTGAAAACCCACTTATTTTTAACAATATTTTTGTTGTTAGGTTTATCAACCAGTTCCCAAGCATGGTTTTGTTTGAATGCATGCAATTTCATAGCAATTTTATAGCATGCTTCCACTCAGCACTTCTGCTGCCAGACAATACTTGGGAAAGGCTCCAAGTCATTTGATACAGATATCATAGCAAAATTTGATTCACCATCAGAAAATTCATCCAATACAAAGTCATTAAAGTAATTTGGTCCATGAACTTTACGTTTGGGATACCTAGATTCATGTTTACTTACTACATTTCTTTCTCCCTCAAAGTATTCACTACTTCGGGAATTTTCATTTCCACTCAACACAGCACTATTTTCTTCACCATGAGACTCTGAAGTTGGCTCTGACTCTATCAGAGTTGATTCGCTATGTGATTCAACTGGCTTCTCAGCATTCACATCATCTTCAGCATTTTCTTCGTCAATGGAAAGTGGAAATGAAACAGTCGTCTTTGTAGACTCGGTAATTTTGAATTAATTTTCTAAAAATATGACATCTCTGGCTATTTTCAAATTATGATTGTCAGGATCTAACAATCTGTAGCCAGCACTAATTTCAGAGTATCCTACGAAAATGTATTCTTTACTCTTTTCATCCAACTTCTCTTCTTCTCTTTGAATCTGGTATGTGGATGAAAGCCCTACATCCAAACACCTTGATGTTGGACAGATCTACTTTTTTATTGGACCATTTTTCTTCAGGCGTTGCAGACTTTATTTTCTTGGTGGGTGAGCGATTAATCAAGTAAATACCTGTGTTTGCTGCCTCTGCCCACATTTGCTTCATGCTATTTGAATCTATCAACATGGAGCGGACCTTCTCTATGATTGTTCTGTTGTATCTCTCTGCCACTCCATTTTGTTGTGGAGTGTGAGGTATTGTCAGTTCATGTTCAATACCCTTATCCTTGAGGAACTTAGCAAGTTTTTTGTTACAGTATTCCCCACCGTTATCTGATCTGAGAGTTTTTATTTTTCTCCCACATTGGTTTTCTACCATAGCACAAAATTCTACAAAAAGATCAGGAACTTCATCTTTCGATTCCAAGAAATAAGGAAAAACTGGTGTGATCATCAACTAAGGTGAACATATACCTCTTGTTACCCCAAGAAGGTACCTCCAGTGGTCCGACGAGGTCTGTATGAATGAGATCTAATTTGTTTTTTGCTACCCCTTTATTTTTGTTAAAGGGAAAAGGTTTTCTGGACTGCTTACCTTTAATGCAGCTCTCACATGTTTCTGGTCTCTCTTGCTCTGTGTAGTTCATACCTGTTGCCAATCCATTCTTCAACAGATGCATACTGAAATGGTTTAGATGTCCCATTCTTCTGCTTTTGCTATATTTGCCTGCTCTGAGAAAACTTCTAACTCATAAAGTCCATCTTTATTCTGAGCAGTAGCAATTATTTCTCCCTCAATGTTGCAATGGTCTTGGTCCAATATTTTACAGCCTTCTGAACCGAAATAGATACAGTATCCCTTCGAAACCATGGAATTCACAGATGAGAGGTTCACAGACATGTCAGGGATATATTTTATATCAGAAATAACTTTCTCAGTGCCACTGTGCTTCAATTTCACAACACTCTTTACAGTACCATCAACAAACAATTTTGTATCATTTGCTACAATTATTTCTTGCCCTGCATTTCTGTTTGTTATATCACTGAGTAGATTACTGTTTCCTGTCATGTGTGAAGAAGCGCCACTGTCTATACCGGGTGTCCCAACAGTGCGTAATTGCTTGATATATCGATAATGCTGATATATATAAAAAAAATTCCATATAAAAGTTGTATGGCACCGCGAAGGCCACATTTTTAAAATAAGTCCTGATTCACAGCGTGTTGCATTTTTCCGTAGTAACAAAAAATATGTATTTTTCAAATGGAACAACCGGTTTATTTTTCTGTCATTGAAATGGTCCCTTCGTTCCCTACTCAGCACTAAGTTTTTTTCTCTTCACAATGCGCCGTTGCCAAGTTATCAATTATTTCGAGAAAATAGGGAGTGATGCAGGCTCTCAATGAAATAGCTGTGATTCAGCTGTTTCTTCGAAGATGTGAATTTTGTCTGGTGGATTGACGTAGACAATACCGTAGTAGCGTGTAATACTCTGATCTCCATCGATATTCATACAGGGTGCTTCAACTATCACTTTCTTTTTCGTCCACTTCGATTCAAGTTTATGCGATTTTTTCAAATGGGACACCCTGTATATGAGTTCGTCGTCTCTTTGTATATGGAATAACCTTTCTGAGCATACTAACATGTTATATGTTATTCTCAACCGTTTCTTGATTATTTGTCTATTTCAAATTATTTCTACAAAATTGAAGAAAAGTAAAAGTACCTATACCTGCATAATATTTGGAATCTAGAACAGAAAGAATGACAATAATTACACTCGTAATACATGTTCAAAATGTCTTCCACCCTGTTCAATACATTTTCTCAATCTCTCAATGAAGTTTGTTCTCACGCTGCTCAAATGAAAAGGCATAATTCGTTGAAATGCCTCACGAATTCTCATTTTCATGTCCTACCGTGTAGTAACGGCAGTACGATAAACCTCCGATTTTACTGTTCCCCAAAGATAAAAATCCATTGATGTTAGGTCCGGTGACCTAGGCGGCCAAGGAATAGGTCCTCCTTGTCCTATCCACTCATCAGGAAACATTATATCTAACTCCGCTCGAACTTCTCCCAGAAAATGCGCTGGTGCCCCATCTAGCTGAAACCACATTTCATTTTTGATATGATTAGGTAGGTGTTCGATCAACCTGGGAAAGTCTTCTCTGAGAAATCTCAAAAAATCTTGTCCATTTAGTTTTTGTTCGAAAAAATATGGTCCGATAACATTATTATCCACAATACCGCCCCATACATTGAGGCTCCATTTGTGATGATAATCGTTAACATAAAGTTTATACGGATTTTCGGTACTATAATAATGATAGTTGTGCCTATTAACGAATCCATTCCTGTGGAAGGTACTTTCGTCGGTAAACATAATGCTTTTCAGAAATCTTGCATTTTCCGTAATTTTATTCTGCATCATCCGACAGAACTGCACTCTTTTCAAGAAATCGGTTTCTATCAACTCATGGTGCAGTTGCACATGATAAGGGTGAAATTTGTTAGATTTCAAACTCCTGGCAACTGAAGATTTCGATATCTCTAAATCTCTGCTTATTTCCCCCACACTCAACTCGGGATTCTCTACCACTGCAAGACTAATAGCTAATTGGTTTTCATGAGTCAATATTGTTTTGGCAGGATTCTTCTTATTGTATTCGATGTGTCCTGTTCTCTCGAATCTTTCCTTCAGTTTCAAAACTTTTCACGTGTGGATGCCTTCTATCAGGATATTTTGCAGCATAAATACGGGAAGCCAACAAACAATTCTCTTCACCAGCGCCCAAAGCATACACCATTCCAATCAACTCTTCCTTTGTATAATTCATAATGAATAACTATAGCTTTCGAACAAACCACACAACAGGCTGTCAACAAATGTCACGACTTATTATTTCGTTTACTTTTTGGTGATATTTAAAATCATAGCCAACTTCAGCCTCACTGTTTGGTAAAACATTCCACAAAAACGGTGATAATTGAAGATCTCTCATAGTCCAGATCAGAAAATGTATTGAACAGGGTGGAAGACATTTGAAAGTAATTATGGTTCTTCCTTTTTTTTGAATTTCAAATATTAGACAGGTATTTCTTCAATTTTGTAAATATAATTTGAAAAAAACAAATAATCAAGAAACGGTTGAGAATAACATATAACATGTTAGTATGCTCAGAAAGGTTTTTCCATATACAAAGAGGCGACGAACTCATATACAGGGTGTCCCATTTGAAAAAATCGCATAAACTTGAATCGAAGTGGACGAAAAAGAAAGTGATAGTTGAAGCACCCTGTATGAATATCGATGGAGATCAGAGTATTACACGCTACTACGGTATTGTCTACGTCAATCCACCAGACAAAATTCACATCTTCGAAGAAACAGCTGAATCACAGCTATTTCATTGAGAGCCTGCATCACTCCCTATTTTCTCGAAATAATTGATAACTTGGCAACGGCGCATTGTGAAGAGAAAAAAACTTAGTGCTGAGTAGGGAACGAAGGGACCATTTCAATGACAGAAAAATAAACCGGTTGTTCCATTTGAAAAATA
This sequence comes from Gastrophysa polygoni, assembly GCA_963576655.1. Classification (NCBI taxonomy): domain Eukaryota; kingdom Metazoa; phylum Arthropoda; class Insecta; order Coleoptera; family Chrysomelidae; genus Gastrophysa; species Gastrophysa polygoni. The sequence goes on from OY755092.1 coordinate 3,583,934, forward strand.
CATATTTTTTGTTACTACGGAAAAATGCAACACGCTGTGAATCAGGACTTATTTTAAAAATGTGGCCCTCGCGGTGCCATACAACTTTTATATGGAACTTTTTTATATATCGAGCAATTACGCACTGTTGGGACACACGGTATACCAAGAATCCCTCTTCATGTCCAGTCCAAATGCTGCAAACAATGCTTTGTTTCTTCCCTGACTTTTGATGGATTTTGCATCATTGTTGCTCTTGGACATTCCATCAGGTTTGTTTGTACATTGACTTTTGTAGTGACCTTTCTGTTTGCAGTTCCAGCACCGCGGTAATTTTTTGTATTTACCTTTTACAGCAAGTGCGGAATCACTGCTTCGGCCATTCTGCCACTTTTCATCTTGCAGAAGTTTGGTCTTGATGAAATCAGCCTTGATGTCTACGCCTCAATTTTCTAGAGCCATGATCATTGGCTCATGATCATCAGTAAGCCCTTGAAGCATGATCACCCCTATGAACTCATCATCCAAAGCCTTTCCTATCGATGCCAGTTGTTGGGATAATGCCATCACTTCATTGACATAATCCTCCATATTTGAAAAGTTTTCAAGTTTTATTGAGCACAGATTTCTGAGAAGCCAAAGACGCCGATGTAAACCTCTGTCTTCAAATGCCTTATCCAGAGCATTCCATGCATCTTTTGCTGTCTGAGACTGCATAACATGTGGAAAGGTAGATTTATCGATGGAAAGAATTATTTTTGACAATGCTCTCTCCTCAAGTCGCGCCCGGCCACTCTGATCTGTCTCTTGTGCACTTTGGCTAGTTATTATACAACCCCAGAGGCCGTCTAATTTTAACAGCGTGGTCATTTGGAACTTCCATTCTATATAGTTTTCTCGGCCTTTCAATTTCTCAACAGTCCAGTCCATGTGTAGAGTCACTTGTCGCCATTTTTGTTGAGCGTTTTTGACTAGTACTACGCACAACCTTTCGTCACAGCTTTCGTATTTCAGTCACAATGAAAAACTACTTCATTACCCTTTAATCACCAGCTGGGCCCATAACCTGTTAGTTTTGATCTCGGAAGACTAGGCAATTATGCAGCAGTATCACTGTTAGTAGTTTATTGATGAAAAGATACAAAACTTTCTAGTATATGTGTCGAATGCATCGGCCATTACAGAGCACATTTTATGTTACCATGATAATAAACCAAAACAAGAAAACCTTGAAAAACAGAAACACAGCCCTGTCGGTAATACAGGAACTGACATATTCCATATGTAATGAGTGTTGCCTAACTTACAGGTACACAATCAATATACCTTGAATATTGCAACTCACAACAGCATTTACGTGACCGAATACATACAGGGTCGCTGATATGTATGGAAACGGTCGATTATTTCCTAAAGTAAGATAGCTAGCGAAAAATTTTAGGATACAAAAGTTGTAGGGTTGTTCAAAATCCATTAAGCTAATGAAAAAAATGAAAAATTAAGTATACAGGATGAGTCAAAAAGTCAGGACGAAACAAAGTTGCTTCTTCTCTAATGGGACACCCTGTATATTATTCCACATTTCAATTCTGCTCGAAATTCTGAACAAAATTGATACAGCGCATCTTTCCTAAATTCAACCGATTTCGAGATATCGAATTTTGAAAATAACTTTTTACTACTCTCAAATTTATTAAAGAAAAAGCACGAAATGATGCATATTTATTATGAAAGTCACAAAAGGTGGAGTATGTGGATATTTATGATTACAATTTAATTATAATTTTTTACAGAAAATAAAAAAAGCATAATTGTTCAGGGTTGATTAAAATGCAATTAAAACAATAAAATGTATTTCTTAATGAATGTCCAGGATATTTAAAATTTTATGAAAACAATAGTTAAGACAGGAGGAAAGAGAGAAAACAAGTTTTAATAAACAACAAATTTTTCTTTGAAATTCTATTCAATAAGGTGCTCAAAGTGTTTACCATTTACCTCCTGACAGTAATGAACTAGCTGAACAAAATTTTGTAGTGAATCTAAAATCATGTGAGGAGGAATGGCAGAAATTTCATGCCTTATTCTTTCTTGCAACTCTTCGATATTTGGCGGCCTATTTTTGTAGACTACATTTTTTATGTGACCCCATAGAAAAAAAGTCAAGTGGGGTCATATCGGGAGACCTAGCTGGCCATTCAATTGCTCCCCTGCGTCCAATCCATTTATTAGGAAAATTTTCATCTAGATATGCGCGTACCATACGTCCAAAATGTGGAGGAGCCCCATCTTGTTGGAATCATATTTGTTCTGCCGGCAAATTGGGATTGTTATTATTCGGTAATAATCGTCTAAGCTCTGGAATAATATGCTGTTGTAAGAGTGATAAATATCGTTCAGAGTTCAAATTTCCGTTTATAAAATAGGGTCCTATGACGTGTCCACCAATAATGCCACACCAGACATTTACTTTTTGTGGCCGTTGAGTGTGAACTTCCTCCATCCAATGTGGATTTTGGTCTGACCAATACCTACAGTTGTGTCGATTTACGTGCCCGTTTAAACAAAATGTAGATTCGTCAGAAAACAATATGTGGTTGACAAAGTTGACATTTTCGCTTAATTTATCCATAATAACTTCACAGAACTCGATTCTACGATCAAAATCGTCTTCACTCAATTCTTGTACCAAATGAATTTTATATGGATGGAATTTTCGCAGTTTGCAAATTTTTTGAATGGAATATCGACTCATGTTATGATTCAAAGCCCTCTGTTGTGCCGAATTTATTGGATTTTCCACCACATCTAACATGACATTCAAAGCATTTTCTTCATTTGTAACGCTTACCGGTCTTCCACTTTTTGGTCGATCTTTGACATCACCAGTTTCATAAAAACGCTGCAATGTTTTTGAAACGGTTGATTTAGAAATAGGTTCCCGATTTGGATGCAATTCATTAAAAATATTCACTACTTGGTCACATCTTCGTCTTCTATCACCGAATCCTATGATCATTAGAATTTCAATACGTTCAGTATTAGTTAAACGTGCCATTTTTGTGCGAAACTTATTTACACTAAATGTATTTTTGACATGTGTTGTCAAGATCATCACTGTTAGACAAAAGAACGACGCGGCGTTGTTATGGAGCTGGAAACTTTCAAAGGTAACTTGATGGACTATGAACTTAATGGACTAACATTTTTGGATAATTTATTATAAGTTATTTTCAAAATTCGATATCTCGAAATCGGTTGAATTTAGGAAATGATCAATTTTGTTCAGAATTTCGAGCAGAATTGAAATGTGGAATAATATACAGGGTGTCCCATTAGAGAAAAAGCAACTTTGTTTCGTCCTGACTTTTTCAAATACTGATTCAAAAATGTATATTGATAGGAAAATAATATCATTCTACCTTATATAATCACATTCATCCAATTGTTGTCCATTCATTCCAAGGTTGTTCCTATGAAGTTCATAGTATCACCAATACTTCCAATCATCATGATGATTCTTTTTTCGTATAGAAATAACATTAATTAACAATTTTCGACGTATCGAATGGAATTAAAGCTCTCGAGTATCGAGATAAGGAGACTGTTGATAATTTTTGTCTAGAATTTCCTACTTCATTTTGATACCTTTTACTACACTTCATTCGAAAATATAAGTAATTTTTAATCGAAAATTATAATTGAAGATTTTCGATGTGGTTCTCATTACCAATTGTTTAGTTAAAAACGCTATAAGATCACTCAAAGATAAGTAAATTAGTTACTCGAAAGGGAATATGCTTCATCATTCAGGGCTGTATATTTGGAATTCATTTTGAATAAATTCCTCGATTATACTTCAATGATTACTAATATACCTTTTTTATGCATATTTATTTTATGCATTTTATGCATGCAAATTTTTCGCATTTTTTTATGTATATTCTCGAATAAATCAATCTGTATAAACTAAAAAGTATTATATTGAATTTGAATGAATAATCAATATTACATTATTTATGATAATAATAATGATAACAATAATAATAATACTATTTCAACTTAGGCTCTAGGAAGAATTTATTAAAGGAAAGAGGTAGGATAGAGAAGAAATTTGAAAAGTCATCAACGATAATGAAATGTGTCACAATGAGTTTTAATAAAATTCCAATATGATATTTAGTTGATGATGAATTGATTTACTCTCTGAATCCGCATTTTTCAACCCTGGCGCAATTGACCGAAAAAAATCAATCGTCGCTGCTTTCATCGATGTTAAGGTGAGCCCGATAAAAAGGACGTGGAATAACAAAATCTCTGTCTCCATCATCTTGTCGAGCAAAAACTCCAGATGTACCTGGTTGATCTAAATTAGATCGACGGGCAGGTACTTTGGAGATTGCTGGAAAAGCTGTTGGAGGCAAGGGCTTTATGAATACCGTTATAGATTGATGTTCGTAATCTAGATCATCATCACACTTTGCCAGTGTTTCATCGTCGATAGTAGTCGGAGAATGTATAGCAATAACACCTCGGTTGCGTTGAGGATGATTTTGAACATTCGTCGCAGAAGTAGGACTGCAATCCGATTCAATGAAATTCAGAAAATTATCAATTTCGATGAGAACTTCCTCTGATAAATGTTCGAAATTATATTCATTTTCCGAAATGTTATCAGCCCCTGTTGTTATTGGTGGTGGTGGTGGAGGCGGTGGTGGCGGTACACGATAGATTTCCGTAGATTGCGTCTGTTGTACATTCTTATCGCCTATTATCGACGGATACACAATATTTCGGGTGAAGAATCGATTTCGGTAAATAAAACAACCTTGTTTGGAGAAATTTCTAATAAATACTTAACACTGTCAAACAAATTTCCACCTTTTCAAAAGTTTGTCCCTGAGACTTGTTAATTGCATGGCGAATGCCAACCTTATCGGAATTTGTAAACGACGAACCGTTCCCGGAAGATACATTATCCCGATGAGCCTCGATGCCGCCAGTTAATATTTGGGCACTAATCAAATTATCACCTAAAGTTCGAATGCGCAATCTGGTGCCGTTGTATAGACCATTCGAAATATCAATGTTCCGCAATAACATATTTACACTTCCAATTTTAAGTGTTAATTCCTGAGGAGGTAGGTGAAAAGGGCAATGGCATTTTGACGTGGGGAATTCCATCGTTTCCGACACGCAGTAGAAAATCAGCAAAGCTCGCGACATCATTATCAGCGACTGTGGGGATGGGATTATCGATGTTAGTGATATTATTGATGGTTTCTGTTGTTGCTGCTGCCGCTGCCGTTATAGCTCTGCTGACTCGTAGATTCTCCTCGAGTCGATAAATCCTCACCAAAGGCCATAGATATGAAGCCTTCTGAGATGCTCGAACAATTTGCCCGGAATGCGCGCGAGGAACGACAGGAAGTTATTATCGGAAATCGCCGCCGAAAACGACGATTTTACCTCCCATAGGAATTCCAGGAGTCCTTATTATATCTCTCAAATAACGATCTACCGCTTCGACGGCTAACCTAGGAGTCATTGGAACTTCGTCCCATGAAATAATGGGAGCCTTTTTGATGACGAGAGCTTTGTCACTTTCTACTGGATACCCTGGCATTGTGGTCTCGTTCAATTTTAATGGTAATTCAAACGTAGAATGTACAGTCATACCTTTTGAAAGAAGAGTAGCCGCGATTCCTGTCCAAGCGACCGCTAAAATTGTTTCACCTAATTCGTAGCGCATTTTACCGATGAGACAATTGTATAGAAAAGTCTTTCCCGTCCCGCCAGGTCCGTCTACAAAAAATAAATTCACCGGAGGATGTGGATAAGTTCGGCCTTCTTGTTGACAAGTAACATGATCTTCTAACGTCGAAAATACAGCATCGAAAATCCTTTTCTGATCCGGATTCAACATTTCAATATTATCGTCGACGATTCGATGTTGCTTTAATTCAGCGAAAATTCCCATCATCAAAATCAAAATCTTCGTGGTCATCGTTCATCGTATTATACAAATTATCATCCCCTGATGGTATAAATGATATTCCCCCGTTACGTGTGAATTCGTCAATGTCGATAACGACACCTCGTAAGATGTCGTCATCGACATCGTGCAATCCCATTCGTTCAGCAGTTTGTACGTCGATACCGTGATCTCTGAAATCAGATATCAAATCGTCTCTATGCATATTCCACATGTCGACGATACCTTCATTATCACCTTTGTCTGTCATTATTATGCACGCTAATAATCCAAACAATTGGCGAGTCATGAAAGGACATCTCGTCAATATGGCTTCTGCAAGAGCGAGTGGGTATTCTTCGCCGTCGGCGAGCAAACCTAATGCCCTACAGGCCGATTTCGAATCGGGATGAACGACTCCATTGACGGTGAGCAAGTGTCTGAATCTTGTTGCACCTTTCACATGCTGTAACAAAATACGCAAATAAATTCTCGAAGTATCGTTCGGAGACACGGACGCTTATGTTCCGATGATCTTGCTAATTGAGACTTGTGTTCCATAAATAATGTTCAGGAATTTGACTGTACTTTAATAATGTTGCTTCCGGATCAGAGCGATTGAGGTTGAAGAAGGCGACCAACTTTGACGGCTTATTCGCTCTCTCAGCAAATTGTTTTGCCGTCTCTTGTGCTTCTTCATCGAAGATGATCTGAGGATCGTCTTCATCATGAATCGGCAAAACTACAACTGTGTGAGATTTGTCGCTAATCTTATATTCAAACAATCTCCAGCACGCCTCCATCGAACTAACGTATCGATAACTTGCGTATCTATCGATTTCATCTCAATCGATAACTCTCTGTTGTTGTCGTTGTTGTTGACTCGTGTTACTTGCGTCATCAGCGTGCTGATTAGCATAGTTGTTGGTGGTGGTAGTGTTGTTGGTGCGTGTATTAGTGGTATTGGTGTTGCTAATTGTAGTTGTAGTGGTCGCTGTTGTTGTTCCTCTTATACCGATCGCGACATTTCCATCGTTGGCCATCTGAACGTTAATGTAATCCGGACCATTTTCCACATACTTGTGTAGATACCTGATTGACCTCAAACTGCCGCACAATTCAACATTTATATGACAGTTATATTCAACCAACAATAACTTATTGAAAGGTACGACATATGTGTTGTCCGCCAGAATACCGTCCAACACAACGGCGTGACCGTCATTGGGCCGTTTATATTCTGGCTGTCCTAAACGATTGGTGTCTCCTCGCAAGTCAGATCTTTCTCGAAAAGCTTTCGGAAAGAACTTCTTGCAACGATTGTCAACCATGCAGGAAGTAGTTGGATTTTGTTGTCCACAAGGTTTGTGAATCATGTGCCGAACTACATTCTCGTGCAGTCGTGCAACCAACGTCATGGCTTCCAAATATCTCCTTTGCAAATTTCTCTCACCGCCGATGAATCTAGAAGGTAAAATAACAATTTTAGCAATTAACATCTTACGTATGCTATGATACGTGGCCGATCTAAGTTCCCTTTGATGTTGCCTATAATACCAAAGGATGTTCGCTTTGGTACGCACCCACGCATCGACGCAGTATTGTTGAATCAATTTTCCTGCGTGATGAAGCGCAATTTACCCGTTATGAGCGCCGTGAGCGACTTGATCCGGATCAACAATACCATCGTCAGTATCGATAGTAGAGTTGGTCGGCCTTTTTGAACGTACCATCAATCGGTGTCGGTAGAATTCTCTCAAAGTTACTCTGGTACGTTTTTTACGACGAGGTATTTCATTACCTTCGACGTCTTCAACTGGAATTTCATTATCCGAATCTAGGTCAACATCATCATCACTATTACCCCTTACGTTAATGGCACGAATGTTATCATTTCGATGTATATTATTATGTCCAGCTGGCGTGGTTGGTGGTGTTGCGATAACATTCCTTCTCCCACCCTGTTGATGATTATTGATTAGATTATTATTATTATTTACATTAGCTTTATCCAAAATAACACGCCTCGGGTTTTTCACTAAAAGAGTGTTCACCTCAAATCCTCGTTCGCCTAATGGGAAAAGAAGCGGATACACCATGATCATTTGTACGGTCATGTACGATGAGGTCGCAGGAGAATGGAGGTTCTTCGCCGATGCTACTTCTGGGCTCGTTTGCGCTGGTAAATCGTACGTCCGCAACCTCTCCAACATACGATCAGTAAAAGCGATCGTGATGTTGTTTACATTTCGTTGACGCCGGCGTAAGTCTCGAATTATCTCTCTCGTAGTGAAATAAGACGCTTCATAAGGATTAACTCTTCTCAAACAATTTTTTAAAGTTCTTATAGTACCTACATTAACTTCATCTCCGTAAAAGTGAGATTTGCGTGCAACAGCTTCTTGTGCATCTACAAAATGATATTGATTCAATTTCAAAACGTTGTCATCGTACGTTGATGGTGATGAATTTACGTTAATAGAATTTGGAATAGGCTCTATATAATGATAAATCTGACCGCACACATGAACATGACCTTGGCCAACATTACGATCTTCTGGAATCTTGGCTTTAAACGAAGCCATAGCGAAAATGGTGTTATAACGCCTGATGTCGCGTCTGAAATTCGTCGATAATTCGTCATTCGAAATGAAAAGTTCACGCAAATCATTCGGATACGGTTTCAAATAGAGAACATTTACTTGACCAAAATTACAACAAATTTTACGATCACCCGCACGATTCGTTGCTTCTTTAGTGAAAAATTGAGCCAATCAAAATCGACTTATATCAGTGAAATTTCCCAAATGGTAGGGTTCTATTCGCTCTACATTTTTGAATTCGTAAGGCTAATCGAAACGTAGCTCTACGTGGAACTTCTGCATGTCTACGTCGTCGTGGTGTTGAGTTAGGAATGGATATATCAGTAAGTCTTGGTGATGGCGATGGTGAATGATGTCTTGGTTATGGTGATGGTAATGGTGAATGTCTTGGTGATGGTGATGATGAATGTCTTGGTGATGGTGAATTTCTTGATGATGGTGAATTTCTTGATGATGGTGATGCTAAATTTTTTGGTTATGGTGATGATGAATTTCTTGGTGATGGTGAATGTCTTGGAAACGGTGAATTTCTTGGTGATGATGATGATGAATGTCTTGGTGATGGTGAATTTCTTGGTGATGGTGATGGTGAATTTCTTGGTGATTGTGAATGTTTCGATGATGGTGAATGCCTCGATGATTGTGTTGATGACGGTGTTGTGAAAATTCGGCGAGGTCGACGCGTTAATATATCCGTCCTACGTATAGGTGTTTGTGATCGTTGTAACGGTGTTTGCGATCGAGATATTGATGATCGAAGTTGAGGTGTATGGAGAGGTGTTAGCGGTGGTGGCATCAAAATTGATGGCGATACGATTCGATCAATGTTATCGTTCTTATTACCGTCATTGTTATCGATTCTACCAGAAATATTATGTTGGGGTTTTAGAGACGGTGGTGTTAATACTTCTTCCTCATTCAATAACAATGGCATTCTGACAATATTGATAATTAATTGACTCGAAGAAACCAGAATTCTATCTTCAACAGCTCTCACTCAATAAAATTGACAAATGACGAGATTCCTCCAATAATGTGTCATCGACAAGCCGTCGATGAAATTGATCGTCTGATAGATCATTTGAATTTTGTGAAGCCACCAATCTTCTGTTGTCGATAGCAAGACGGTCTCGTTCTGTCAACGAAATTACCAATTCATCAAAATTACGATGTTGATGAATCAACTGAATTAAATTACCATCATCGTCAGAATTAGAATTGTCCACAATGTTGTCATTGGATTCAATTGATGAATGGGATTGAATGTGTCTCAAACCAGTTGTGACAGAAAAAGTATCGCCACAACTCTCTTGGTCTGTCAATTCAATTTCACCATCGATGATTTTTTAAAGAAACGATCAAATTATTGCGACACATTTCATTTTCTCTATTGCCCGCCATTTTTTACTGTTTGGAATTACTGTAATTATAATAATGTTATTAGAAGGAATCTTTGAAGAAACGACGACGATGGTGTAGTCGTTCGTAACTGGACCAGAACTAAAATATGAAATAATAAATTATCATTAATAATAGATAGTTGATTTTACTATTTTTCAAAAACGACTTTCATCTATGAAAAAATATAACACTAACGTGTCAAAAAATTATTCAATTGGATACCTCGTTTCGTTTTTTCTTTCATATTACGTAGTTGAGAAATCTTTCAACATTTTCCTTTCATATTTTCAATTTGAATTTTAATCGAAGTATGAATTTGAAATTATTCAATAGTTTCATTGAAGAATGATCAATATTTGGACATATTTCAAATTAAAATGTGATCAATTATTTTCTTGATATCAATTTTTGGGATGATTGTTATAAATATTTGAATATGATTGGATAATCAAACATTGAAATGTATATATTCTTCATAAGCACATTTCAATATATAAATTATATTGTTCATACTGACTGCATTTTCAAAAGTATATTGTTGAAATATATGATCAAAAAACACTTAATATCATCACATTATTTATTATGTTGATAATTTTTGTTTCAACATTCCATGAATTTTTTCTCATGATGATATTCATAATGCTATTTATTCTGATTCAGAGGTATGTAACATTTCAAATCTCATATTAAAATTATTTGATAAGTAATTGGTTTCTGTTATTATGATATTTTAACATTTCATAACATCCTTTCATAATATTGTTTTCATTATCATGTTGATGATGATATTGATTTGCTATCAGCTATCTGGTGTATTTTTCTTTCAAAAATCCACTGTATTATATTTTTGTAACGAACAAAACTATTTTTGTTGATTCGAAGAGAATATTTGTTATATTTTTCTCCTTGGAATCCATTGTTTTATATTTCTTATGCTAGCCAAATCCGTTTTTGTTGATTTGAGGAATATAATTTGATCTTCATAAAAATGTATGATATAGATATTGTTGCTGTTGGTTTTGTTGCTGCTCCTGTTGCTACTGCTGCTGCTGGTACTTGTTGTAATTATCAAATAGTGGAATTTGTTGGAATCATTCAATCAGTATTTTCCATATATGATCTCTTGATTTTTATAAAAAAATATAAAGTTATCGTTGGTCCTGTTGGTTATTGCTGCTCATGCTGTTACTGCTAATCATATTGTTACTGCTGATCCTATTGTTACTGCTTCTTCTGCTGCTGCTTATTGTCGAAATTGTAAAATATTGAAAGTTGTCAGAATTATTCAATCAATATATTCCAAAGTATGAACTTACAGACAGTATGATCTTTGAGTTTTGACTTGCCATTTTTTTTCGAAAATATGATATGCATTATCTTCTCTGATAGAATTCATGGCAATATATCTCATTTCATGCTATATTCAACTGGCTGTGAATTGAACAATCGATCAATCTTCAAATCAATCAGTTACTCAAATAATTCAAAATTGGTTGAACATTGTATTGTATATTTACAATATTTTCTTCCATATAATGATATAGATGATAATCTCTAGTATAAAGAAAAATTTTTATACATTATTTTCATATCATTTCGATAATTTGAAATGTTCCTGTTGATAATCTCATTTCATGATACTTGATGCTTTCTCTTTCATATAATTCATTGTTGAGAGAAAGAAATATTCAAATTGCAAATACTATGCTTCTTCATCATTTTCAATCATAATGATATCCTTAACTACTCCAATTTTATCATATTTTTGATTGTTTTTTTTTCACACATTTTTCATAATTCATTTTTCAAATTCAATTTTTCATAATTGAATTTGATTTTCTTTGGTTTCAATATATAAATATATATATATATATATATAAGTTGTTGTTATGTTCTATCGATGATATAATTAAACTTGTTTTTGTTAATTTGAAGAATATCGTAATTCGATCTTCATAAAGACGTAATTTAAAAATGCTGTTATTGTTGCTGCTATTTCTGTTGCCCTTACTGCTGCTGCCAATTGTTTGTGATTGATTCTGTGATATCTTTGATTGATATGGTGATAGACAATGAGCTTCTCAAATAATTCGAAATTGGTTGAAGATGATATTCTTATAGTATCATTATCTGTTATGTCCCTCTCCTCCTGATCCTCTTGATGATTTCATCTCAAGCCATTTGGTGATTTCTCTTTGATATTTCAACTGGAAACTATGTACAGATAGCTATGGTTTTCATCTTCATGATTCAATTTCATCAAATTGTTGTAATATTTTGTTTATTGAAGTGTTTGAATAAAAAAATAATAATCATTCAATATAGGTATTACAAATATTCAAATATATACAAAAATATGCGAGAATCATATTTCAATTGATAAAGTCTAATTAAATTTTTATCACATGAAATGCTGGAGGGACATATGTACTGAAATTTATCATATGCATGGCAAGTTATAAAAACACTAGTTGTTTTGTGAACAAATCACTGGTACACACACAAATTGAAAAATTCATAGTGTACCACCATGAGAATGTAAATTAAACTTGGTAATATATGTTATTTCATTTTCTTTCTTCTCATTATCATAAGTGATATTCCATTACTTGAAGACAATTATTTATATTCTAATATTAATCGTTGTAATCTGAATGATATTATATTGATATAATTATTTTGATTGAAATAAAAATAATAGAAAAAATATGAATTGAAATGGAATATTATGCTTTTGTGCGAATTGAGGAAGGAAACGAAAAAAATAAAATAATATATTATTCAAATCATCCATTTATTCACTAATTTGAAGAACTATATACACGGTGTTTCATAATATATGCACAGAATTTCAGGATGTAATACCTCGTTCAAATATATGAAAAAAAGTTCCTCTCAACTTACCCCGTGAAATGCACCATTTTCGATATCCAAGGTGTTGAAATTGAAGCTAACGGCAGACATTTGCAACAATTTTTATTGAAAATAGAAGAGAACAATTGCATTCCCAATGATATTCCAAGGTTCTCACAATCAGCTCCTCAACATTAATATTTCCCCGCATTTAATTCCTCAAGATTTTTTCCAATTTTAGATTGAAAAAAAAATTCCCGCCACTGGGTTGACAACTTTGGAGCCGAACAATTCCGAATTGTTTTGCGTTTTTTGAAACGACCAACCATCCATTTTGTATCGTCCGCCCGGAAAACGACACATCGCTGTTATTATGTTAGTTATATATAATTTTTTTTTCATTCCTCGTAATTGTCCACGAGATGAATTTTCCTGATTAATTTCTGATATGTTGCCACGTGCTGTCTTGAAAAACAAATGAAAATAATTACCTGGAAAACGAAGGCGAAATAGCACGAGCAAGATTGCCCCGAAGCTCGGTCGGGTATAGGGAGGTCAAACCAGAACACACTGTATATTCAATAGAAATTGATTCAAAGGGCGCCACCAACTTATGGTATCGCGAGTTTAAGTTGGAAAACTCCCAAAATTCTCAAATGTTTCGTTCTCCAGTTATGAAAAATATATATATATTTAGTTAAAACCTTGCATTATTCATGAATGCGAAATAACCTGCATGTATATCTGATACGATTAACCAAGAAAAACAGATCAGCTTTCTCAAGACGAAGTTTTATTCAGTCTGACTCAATGTGTGATGGTACTATTCGATCTCAGATTGACATACGGAATAGGCAACACCGGTAACAGACAATATATAAGCACGCATATATGTCTACCCCGACGTGATCACGTTGAGTTTACAGGGAGTTGATAGGGTTATTTCCGTTACAATGCCTGATTCAGTGGTGCAAAATAATCATATCATATCGATTAGTAAGGAATCAGTCTCAGAATAAACCAGTAGAAATTGATAAAGTACAATGAGTAAGCAAACAAAAATAAAAAAAAAAACTAGCAAAATAAATCAAAAATCATGCAGCTTATCTGATTTCCGTAACTCCAACAGATCAGCACGGTATCATCTATGTCAGCCATAACCCAGAAACAGCAACTGGCAGACGAAGTGACATCACCGGTTACATAACCGGCAGAAACACAGTAAAATTGTCAAGCTGGTACTAGGACCCTAAAATGTCATCGACTATAAGTGAAATGATTCGACTCACCAAATATTCACAGTTTACCTCTTTGGATGGTTGAGGGTAGGTATTTGAAATCCTCGAAAAAGAAAATGGAGGACCGAGTATCAGGAACGTGGCCGATTGCAAGGGTCCTTCACAAAGAAGATACAATCATCACTCAGTCATCCCAGGATGATTACAAACGATATGTGATGATCGTAAATAAGGTGTTGATAAATCCACAAGTATATGTGTAAATTCTCGGAATACAACAGAAACTTTATAAAACATCAATACACCTCTTTAAGCAATCTTACCAAATGTCTCTGTACTCCACCTCGATCTCAAGTCCATCCCATTTCATGAAAGATCTCCCTCTACCCTTCTCCCATCTCTCCTGTCTCTACCACGTTGCTGAATAACGGATTCGAAGAAGATTTATTCGGAAGCTATGTTCATCTCACCAATGCTTATGGTCTAGACAGAGATACATAAACTAATCTGTGTATTCGATGCCAGCAAGGTGCCTGCTGGGAAGAATAATCGGTAAGTGTTAACACCTGCGATCACTGATCGATCCTATATAAAATACCCACTATGTGTTTCCCATCACACATGAACCATTCATGCTTCTAACGTATTTATTTTATTTTTCATCTCAGATCGCCCACGATGACGAACAACAGGTCCACCAGCAGCTCGAACCGATAGAAATCAACAATCAGTGAAAATTGCAGTGTAGTTATTATTGTTCTCTACCAGGGGGGTAATTCTCGAGTGTATGCGATATCAAACGTATACTTTTCCTGGCGTATGCAAAATATCGCATGGAATGGTTTTGTCATATTCTCGAAACAATTTTCAACGTATACCTTATGAAATGTAATCGCTTCGCACATCCACTTTGGCACCAGCGCAAAAACGGCAGAATGGATATGTTCTATGCATGACACAAAATTCTAACCTCGGTTTTTTGAAGGAGCATTAGTATTGTTATTGTGTCATTATTATTTTATTTATCGCGCTGTTGGGTCCTCAGAATGAATTCATTTAACAAAAAAAAGCAAAAGTTGAAGAGGAACAAAAACTTCATTTAGTTGAGTTTTTGGAACAAAACCCTGAACTGAGAAATGGCAAGTTCACTCCAACATTTACATATAAAACTTCTCAAAAGTGTTGGAACGAAATCGCTCTACAGCTCAACGCAATAGGACCTGTCCAAAAGGACTGGAAACAATGGCGAAAGGTAAAGATCTTGTAGATCTGAATATTTTTCACAGACATTTTATCATTTTAGACTTGGCAAGATATGAAATCAAAGACAAAAGCAAGAAGTTCTGAACTAAGAAAGCACAGGGAGAAAACAGGAGGAGGAACACCGCTGAAAGACTCGAGTGTCAATGAGGAAAGGGTTTTAAATATAATAGGACAGGTTGCAGTGAGTGGTCATCCAAACACACCATCTTCGAGTGTGCTACTTGATGATATGGTAGAAATGGATGTTGCAATTATTCATGATCAGCTGGATCACAACTTTCTTGAAAATCCAGATGAAAATAATGGTTTCATTAGTTTAACTGATGCAGCCAATCCAGAAGTCCTAGAAATTACTTCAACTGATGTAGCTGAAAATACAAAGACAACACTATCAGAAAACAAAGAAAATGGTAGAAGAATAGATTTTCTCCAGAAAAAAACAACCATCAGAAGAGACAAAGATTCGAATGGGCAACATACAGCTGTTACTACATCAAAGGTTGAGAAGAGGCATACGAAAACTAGGAGATTAGATAATAGTATTCGTGCTTCAGAAATGCTGGCTGAACAGACAGCCACTAAATTAAAAATGAAAAAAGAATATTATGATGCCAAGTTAAAGTTGCTTCAAGAGTCCATTGAAGTTCAGATTAGAATTGCTCTCGCACTTGAGAACATTGCTGAATCAATTAAATAAGATGATTTTGCATTATAGAGGGTGATTTTTTTTTCAGATGAGGGCTTTAGTGGAGGGATCCTCGAAATTATAGTAGATTCAAAAAGTTCTGATATGGTTCCCAAGGTCCCTGTACTAACCCTAATGAAAATCAACTTGTGTGAATAATTTGTAAGGCTGATAATTGTATTTGTTTCTGTAGTTTTGTTTTATGTTGTTTTTTGGGTTAATAGAAATTTTATTTTGTTGTTTGTTGTATTGAAAGTCATCATTACCATAAATAGAAGCAATGTATATTTTTGTTTTAGGAGTTTTAATAAAATTTATTTGTGATGCACTATTTTATTCATTGTACATTGAAATAATTTCGAATGATTTGTTGTCGCACTCTTCGTCCTGCCACCAACTCATCATTCCCACGATTTGGTAGATTGATGTCATCATTGAGAGGTGGAGGCATTACTCCAAAATCCCATTCTTGGATGTTCTCATCATTTGGTGGTGGAATATTATTAGCCACACAAAAATTATGCAACATCACACATGTGTTCATTATTTTTGATGCTATCTCTGGGTGATAATGCAGCACTCTATGTTTCAAGAGACACCTAAACCTTGACTTCAATAATCCATTACAGCGTTCAATGGTACTACGAGCACTTTTCTGACAAATATTATAGTGCTCCTCAGGACTGCCTGGTTCTGGAACATCATTCAATGGAGTTAAAAGCCAAGGTCTCAGGGGATATCCAGAGTCTCCTTGAATATTCTGAATGTGAACATTTGCTTTATGATATCACTTTGGAATTACCTAATAAAAGTAGAGATCGGTGTCCATTCCTATGGAGATTTTGTAACAAATCATTCACTGGACTATTATTCCAAATAAATGCATCATTTGTACTTCCCGGATATTGAGCACACACATTCAATATTTTGAGGTTTACATCACATATCTAAAAAATTAAATTCATGACTAAAAACTGGCTGACGATATATTTTCTACAATGATATACCAATTGTACTTTGATGGAATGATATCCTTTCCGATTCACATACACTTCTTCTGGATACAACGGATCTTCCTTTTTCGGTGCAATTATAGCTACATGGGTACAGTCTATAGATCCCACAACTCCAGGAAAACCATATATATTGAAAAAGCTGGAATTGCTACTGTCACAATGGGCTGATAATTCATTATCCAGTTTGAATTCTACGTAATTCTTCAAAATTTTCAGGAACACTCACAAAGCGTCTGAAAATTTCTGGAGTATTCATAGCATCTGTTACTTCTTTGATTGCTCTACTAACTGACGTTTGTGAAACTGCTGTATTTACATTTCTTCCAATGCTGTGTTGATAACTCCCATAGGCGAAAAAATGTAAGGCAATCAACACCTATGAAGTCAGAAAATCATGTTTTTGAAAACTACTAGCATAACATACTTAACTTTATCTTTGATACTTAATGTGCACTGGTTCTCGTTTCTGCAACCATGATAGGCTCCTGAAGAATATTGATGAGTTCTACAACCATAATTTTGCTCAGCCGGTACTCCCTAGAGAAATTGATGTCTGATAAAGTTTCAAACGGATCATCGCGAACATGGAATACTCGTCTCGGCTGATCATCTAATATTTCAGCCTCTTCTACATCCATGATGGCAATTAAATTTAAGAATTCGTCAAAATTAGCCATATTGATTTTTACGGAATATAATGAGTATTAAACTTTGCTCAGCAGATTATAAATCATAAACACTGATGTTGACACCTAACCTATAATTCCAAATGGAAAATATACTTTATCTCTTATCGAATGGCCCTCACCCACTCGTTGAAAAGTGATCGTATAATAACGTATAGAAATAGAAACGATTTGTTCGAGAATCGACTTCTTTTGAAAGCATGCGCAGCACTTACGAAATGTATACAAATGTCAGTCGAATACACTCGAGAATTGCCCCCCAGTGTTTTGTTCGGAATAAATGTATACAAAATTTATCCTGGTTTTCTTCCAAATGTAAGTACTGCATGGAATATTAAAAATACTCTATCAAATTGTTTACGAAATCATTGCCTATTTCACTATAATTTAACGAAAAATTACCAAAGTAAATATTGAAACGTTATAATGTATTGCAATATTTGCATCTTCAATCTCACGTCAGTAAGTAGTTTGTTGTTGGTGTGATTGACATGGTTTTTATATGTACCCATTTTTTTTGTAGATTGTCTTGATGAAGGAAATTAACATTTCGGAAAGCTCGACTCATTACCAAAGAGTCCACTTACTTAATGCCAAAATTTTGACTGCATCCTCACGAAGAAAACCTTCATATAGTTTTCTTATATATATATATATATATATAACTATATATATATATATATATATATATATATATATATATATATATATATATAATATATATATATATATATATATATATAATATATATATAATATATATATATATATATATATATATATATAATATATATATATATATATATATATATAATATATATATAATATATATATATATATATATAGATTATATATATATATATATATATATATATATATATATATATATATATATATATATATATATAAATTTCCGTAAGTGTCAATATGGGGACAGTATGAACCTTATACCGTATATATTTATACGTATGAACTTATACCGAAAATAAACTCTTCGAGTTCTCAAATGCGCACAAAAAGCTCTCTAGGAAAACTCACGACTCTAACATCAGCTGGGATGAAACGGATCGGTTTCATTATGATCGAAAACACGAAAAGTGAATATATCTCTGAAAACCGTGCGATTGGCTTAATCATTTACATAATACTGTGGCTAAGCTGAGTCGCGAGTTTTCCTGAAGATAGCGCCATTATTTCGATACTATTTTGCGTTTCAAATTCGATGGTTTCTAGCAATCATTATGATATCATCAAATATAGAACAATTGAATTCTTATGAATGAGCAAAAGTCTATTTTTATCAATTTTGTTTCATTGTAAGTTTGGTAGAACTGCAGTTCTCACTGTTTCCAGTTCTACCACCCAATATTTAGGCGAATAATAGTGTCCTCTTCAGGAAAACTACTGACTCCTAAATTATCCAGTAAAGCGATGTATTGCATTGAATAGGAATGTGCAGCATAATTTCATGACTGTGGGCAAGCACATATGTATATGTGGCAAACTGTTAGTAGGGAGCATATACAGGGTGTCCCATAAACATACCGACATACCGACAAACAAAGGGATGGTAGAGGACATCAAAATAAACATTTTTGCTCGATAAACATAAGTCCGGAAACTCTTCGTTTTCGAGATACAGGGTGTTTATTTTTTTTTTTTTAAATCGATTTTTTATTAATATCGTAAAAACGATTTGGTCGAATTCAATGAAATTTTTACAGATTATTGATACATTTATAAGGTATCTTTTGGAGCTATTAGAATTCGCCCAATAATTTCAGGGGCGTGCCCACGGGCTATGTCTGATAGTTTTTGCACAAAAAAAATATCGAATTTCCGGACTTATGTTTATGTAGCGGAAATGTTTATTTTGATGTACTTTACCATCCCAGTTTGTCGGTATGTTTATGGGACACCCTGTGTATTACCTATATGGATAACGATCATTTTCTTCGTGTGATAGGGAAGCTGAAACAAATGAGTCAGCGTAATCGCAACAGAGATATGGGCATCCGCGGATTTGACGCTTGTAGCGAAGAGTAATACAATATTATTCTATGCTTGTAGAATGTTGGTTCTCATTTGAGACCGGTGCTTGTGCATATAATAGCTGCGAACCACTGTCATTTGTTTTTATGGCTTCAGTTTCCAAGTTGTTCTGCCAAACCTCTAACGTACGGCCAACTTGATAAAACCATTTTATACGAAGGCGCTGAACGGACATATAAACAATTTTTTTTTTCATCTTTCTCATATAATTGCAAGGTTATTTTGTCAATCAAGCTAATTACAAGATTTATCTTGCAATAAGAGCTTAAGTTATTGACAGATTCATCTTGCAATTAAGCTAATTGCAAGATATATCTTTCAAGGGCTTAATTGACAGATGAATCTTGCAATTAGCCTAATTGACAGATTTATCTTGCATTAAAACTAATTGCAAGATTTATGAATCTTGCAATCGACTTGATTGACAGAATAATCTTGCAATTATATAAGAACGACGAAAAAAAATCTTGTTGATATGTCCGTTGAGCGCCTTCGTAATTTTTCTTGAATGTCTGGAGGTTGTAAGCATCAGGAAAGACTTCACTATGCAAATTCCATATCTTGCCGTTTAATTAATGGATGATGCTTGAGCCTTAGAATTTATGGATTACCAGCCTGAACTCGTCTAGTTTGTTTACTAGGAGTCGTTCGTGGTGGCATGATAGACCGGAATTCCGTTGAGCACCGAACGTGGAAATATTTTTAAGAGAGAGATCGTCCACCTTTCTGCGATGTTCTAGAGAGGTCAATAAATTCAATAGTATAGTATCACTATAGTATCAGCGAATAGCTCTCTTCTGAATAGTCTAGGAATCTAATCCATTGACTTTTTATATCCGAATATTTGGAATAGCGATGTAATGATATTAATCAATCAAGTCTTGATAATGTCAATCTTACTTCTCTGAGATGCAATATTGAACCAAATTTCAGAAATCCAATCGACTCTTTTTGAGGTCCACAAATACAACTGGAAAAGGATTTTTTTCTATTCAGAATACAACCTCATTCAAGAGAAAACGATATGTTCCAGCGGTAGGTTAGGCATGATTAGGTTAGATTGTTTCCATAATTCTCGTTCAGAAATTGTTCACCAAAAATTTTTGTTCGGAAAAATTGTTTGAACAATTTTTTTCCAATATTTTTCATTTGGCACCCCTTGGATTTTCATCCAAGTTGCATCCATATGATTCGCCTAATTGGCGCCCCTTAGATTTTCACGTGAATAAGTAATAAGTATAGCATATTTTTTATTGACAAGTACAAAACTCCATTCTTCTGCAATATCATAACAGGTTACATTCGCAGTGACTCAATAAATCACAGTGGCGACAACAGTATGAGAATACTCGAGAATAGTACTTCTAGGTTGCAATAAATCCTCCACGTTTAGGCAAAATCGATTATTTGAATTTTGTGTTGAATTTGTGGTGTCCACTTCTTTGGACTTTTGTGATATGATAATGATAGTTTGAAATGCTTTGTGAGGTATGTACTACATTACACTTCTCTTGTGTACATTTACGAACTTTCAAATGAAGTGAAATAGAACTACCTATAAGCAACATACATCTCTGATGACAACAAGGGATTTATATTTCGTAGTCCCTGAATCTTTTCTTGTTATTGCTCGAAATACAAAACGTGATATTATTAATCCGCCATGAATTTGCTATCACTCATTCCCTAAAGAAGACTCTACCAATAAGCAACTGAATCTGAAGTTTGATTAAATATGACGGCTTTTGGTTCGTTGTCGCCACTGTGCTTTATGTTCGCCTAAACATACCCGTTGTCGGTTTTGTTGTTTATTGAGTCACTGTAGTTACATTTGATAAGTCAGTCATTCATGTTGTTTTTTTTAATGGTATTATTGATAAAAGCCTTCAATACTGATGGTGTTCTATCCGTGAAAATGGGATTTCCTCTTATTACTTTCTCACAAAGCTTCAAGGAAGGCAACTTTTTATTTTCAATTCCCTTCCGGAATATGCTCAATGCTGTATTGCGTTCTGCACTGTCCCAATGTTTCCTCTTAATTGCGAAAATGAAAACCAATCAATTAATGCAATTATGAACTACAGAATATCGAGAGAATATTTGATTACAGATTTATGTTCAATCTATCATTACTCAATTGATATTCACTAAATGAGTAAATAGACATGTATATAAAAAAGGAGGTAATTACTCTTTCCTGATTTCTGTGGTGACAATTCTTTTTTTTTTCTTGTCAATGTAATTGGCCACATATGCCTTCAGTTGTGTGGCACTCCTTCTGCTCAAGGTTCCATCAGTGTTGATTATTTCGTGGCATAAGTTCAAAGGATTTGATTCAAATCAAATCAATCAAAAAAATGCCTTGAAACGATTTGTCTCTCGTCGAGGTTTATGTAAATCAATATAATTGGACAACGGCACAAATTATGTTGGCGCGAATAATGATCTAAAACGTGTTTATGCTTCTATCCAAGAATTCATTAAGGAATGCAACGTTGCAGATTTTTTCCTAAGGAATAATATTGAGTGGAATTTTATTCCCGCACGATCTCCACACTATGGAGGATTATGGGAGGCTGCGGTCAAAACAGCTAAATATCATTTAATTAGAATAATGGGTAATTGCAAATTAACTTTTGAAGAGTTATACACCATTTTTACACAGGTCGAGGCGATAATGAATTCTCGTCCAATCACACCCTTATCAAGCGATCCTCAAGACCTGATTGCCTTGACATCTGGACACTTCCTGGTCGGTGATTCTCTCCTATCAATTCCCCAATCAGACTTACTACGTCTTCCCACAAACCGCTTATCACATTATGAGCTAATTCAACAAATCACTCAACATTTTTGGAAGAGGTGGTCTTTGGAGTATCTATCTACTGTTCAGCAGCGATCGAAATGGAGAGAAGACGTTCAGGATTCACTCAAGCCTGGGTCAATGGTTGTCCTAATTGAAGAATAACGTTTTTTTGTGAACTATTGAAAGACTATATGCTTTCAAGGTGGGCGGCATGTGCGATCGCGTTACCTTTCTACGATCTGTGCGTTACCCACTTTGACTATGTCATACTGTACCGTCCATTCGAAGAACTGAGTGAGATGCTTGCCGCGATTAGGCCTGTGTGTGACCTCGACATTCCCGGTAAAAACGGAGGGACTAATCGGCAGTCGTAGACTGAACATAGACAAGGAAGCATTTTTAGTATTGTCAACGATTACTTTTGTTCAGTGTTTATAATAAAGTTTATATCGAAAAATAGCAGAACTATTTCATGTTTAGTCATACGACATTACATGATTGATTTTTTTGATCTGATTATTAGTCTCGCCTTCCCCAATGCTAATTCAAGACCTTGTTTATCAAAATAACAAGTTGACTAGTGATTCACAAAACAAAAAATGAATTACACGTTGACATTCATGAACACAAGTTTGCTAACTTTGTCGGAAGTTAATCTTGATCTGCGCTCAGTTAATATTTGTCCCATTTTTGAAAATATTCTTTCACTCGGTACAGAAGTCGCCACCGATCCCATTTTCTCTATAACAGTTTTACTCAAGAACGGATAGTTATAGGCATGTTGCCGCCACCATGTTAATGGATCTTTATCTCTTTCCAAGAGGCCATCTTCTAGGTATCTTTGCACTTCAATAATAGCTCGAGACATTGAGGTACCACTAGGCTGAAGACCAGCGATTTTTTTGTCAAAATGACTCCATATTGACTTTTCCGAGGGGTAGTTTTCAGAAGGATCATTTTCATTTTTATTTGATGGCTTCAGAATATTTTCTTGGGCCTGTTTCATGACTTCTTCGGATTCTGTTACTTTTTGGGTAACAAGGTTAATAACCAATTTTTTTGATCTCTCAGCTACAATGTCTGAAGAAAATGCAACATTTTTAAATCTAGGGTCCAAAAATGTTGAGATTAGTAACGTATTACTACTCTCCAAATCTCCCAAACGATCTTTAATGCTTTGTAACATCGCATTCACCATAGTTTGGACCAAGGCATAATCTTGAGTTTCCATTTCTTTCAAAATGCTCTCCAATCCCTTAGTAAGTACTATTACTGAAGATAATGTCACACAGTTTTGACACTCATGATATTCGTAACTGCCTCTAACGGCTCCAAAACTTTTTTAATATCAGCCAACATCTTCCACTCTCCAACTACTATTACTGGCAACTTATCACTATCCAAGAGTGCCATAGTTGACCTCACTGGTTCTTCTAGTTCTAAGAACCTTTCAATCATGTAAAATGTTGAATTCCACCTCGTACGAACATCTTGAATTAATTTTTTGGGGGTTTGTCCCATTTGTATCTGTATCTCATTTAATTTTATTGTTGATTTTGTACTTCTCTTGAAGTGGCTAACGAGATCTCTCACTTTTTTTACCAGATCATCCACTAAAACTATGCAATCTTCAGCAATAAGGTTGATAGTATGAGCGAAGCAGCCAAAATGTTTCCATTTGAGCTCATCTCTAATTGCTTTTCGGATATTGGCTGCATTGTCCGTTACAGCGAGCATTATTTTATTTTCAATTCCCCAGGTGACCACAATATTATTCAATTCTCGCGCTATGTTCACACTTGTATGCGCTTGAGAAGTAGCTGAACATTCTAATAAAACGGATTTTAACTAGAAGTTGTTCTCTTCAATATAGTGTATTGTGACAGCAATGAAACTTTCGGTGTTTATCGAAGTCCAATGATCCGTCGTAAGTGTAACACTTCTAACATCTTTGAGAAGTGACTTTACATTATTCAAGGTTTCTTCAAACATTGCAGGTAAAAGCGTATGGGTAAGTGTTTTCCTTGTTGGTATTGAATAATTGGGATTAAGAATATTCACGAACTCCCGAAATCCTTCATCCTCTACAATACCGAAAGGCTGATAGTCTTTGAAGAATAACTTCATCAACTGTCTGTCGATTTTATTCTTCGCGACAACTCCAATTTTCTTGGGAATGTTCAATTCAGTTTGAACTGATATTTTTTTCTTGATGGGAAGTGCTTCCGGTATACCGGTACTACCGGTAGTCATTTCAGACGTAGCCGATGACGCCGCCGCTGCTATTTTGGTATTTTTTTTTCTACCGCCCCAACATCTACCAGTGGATGTTTCCTCTCCATATGTCTCTTCAAATTAGAAGTAGACGTTTTGAAACTAATATTCAATCCACACAAATTACATTTTGCTTTTTCACTCGAAGACGGCGTGAAAATGTTCCACAAAACTGATGTTTTTTTCGTTGCCATAATTAAACTGTACGACTGTAAGAAAATAGTTGTTATCAACCAAGAGAACCATCAGATACTGAAAAATTCCTAAAGGGTTTATTTTATTCATAATTCAAAACAAGTAGTTCCACTAGGTTGATTTTCGCTAAGCACCGTTTGATTAGCATGGCTAGCAAGCGACTTCGTGCCATATGCGCGACATATCACATGAAGCGGATTCATCGACTCTTGCTTGAATAACATGTGAGCAGTGTGAGCACACGTTTGAAAGAACGACTCCGAAAAAGAGCTGTGATTTGGAGCCGTGATTTTCTCGGAACTGTCACAGTGACTCACAGTTCCGGAAAAATGCTGTCACAACACATCTCTACTGTACCAACCAGTGTTGCCACGCACGTGGGCGTGGCTAGTGTGACGTCAGCTTGTGAGAAATTTCGCCATATTGGTGTTATTGGGCTATATTTTGCGTGTGTTTACTGTTGCAAATCAAGAAATAATCAACTTTGAAGTTTAAGAAGGGGTGAACCCTCAAGAGAAGATCAAACCAAATCTGAGGTGTAAAGGGGGAAGTAAAAGTCTCGTGCGGCGGAGGCGGAGCCCGATAATGAAGGAAATCGACTAGCGTCTCACTCCAACCCATTCTAGCGTAAAATATAGTAAATGCGGGTTCCAGGAAGCTTCTGCGGCCGTCCGAATTCTCCGAATTTGTCTCCGCTTCCGGCCTGACTGATTATACGTACATTGCCCAGTATTCTCTTGAAATATGCATAGGCAGAAATTGAATATAAATAAGATTGTTTTCTTCATTATATCATGATGAATATTTCGCATATGGGTTAGTATTTATGCAGCTGATGATATTTAGAAGACAAGTGCAAATGGAATTTCAAAATGAGTTGTTACAGGGAAAGAAAAATAACTATTACATGAGTGTAAGTTTTTTATTTGTATAAACAGAATATAATTATACTCATCCTTCACAGGAGCGCAAGAGGTTAGATAACACCCTGCATATAGTACAGGAACAACTTTATTTTCTAATCTCCATATTCCTTTCGATTCGACTGTCTACTATTTCAGGCAGCAGGTATTTCATATAAAAGTCTACTAATTTTGATTCCATTTTATTGTGCCAAAAGTTATCATTGCGAGGAATTCTCTCAATTTTTATACCTTTATATGTCCATACCATGAAATAACAGAAATCAAAGCCAGTAACATGCAACTGCCCTTGAACTTGGAAATACCAATTATGGTTGTCATTGAACTACCCATTTTTTCTCCAACATTTTATCAGGCCTCTAGCAATGCCTTCCTCGGGAGTGAGATCTCTTGCAGAATAGGGACACTTCACTTCGACGAGAGCTTTTTTGACTCCTTCGATGATGCCATCAGGACTTGCAGCAATGAAGTCAATGTTCTGATCAATAAATAAACCGCATTTGGAAATTTCAACCCCCAAATGGTCCTCCAGTTGCTTTATTGCACTTGTTTCATTCTCTATGCCATGTTTTATTGATTTGGCAAAAATTCTTTTCGGGTACAGTATTGACTTTATCAAATTATTTCGAGAAGATTCAGCTTTTTTTTTGCAAATTTCCGCAAATTTCGAAGCTGTGACTCTTTTTCGTCTCTCATTTTGCCACATTTCCGAATTTGCCTGATTCCTAGTTATTTCTTCAATATTTTTTTCTCAGTAGCAGTCAAATGTAATCCTTTCAAGTATTCAGAAATCGCCTGTTGTAATACTTCATCTTCGAGGTCTGGTTTCTCGCAGTGCGTCCCATAGAACTCAAATGATGACTTTACCCCTGGAGCATTGGAGTATTTATTGCGTTTTTCCAAAATTCTCAAATTATTTTTATTGATTCGCCTTTTTATTTTTACAACTTTCATAATTCTGTGTATAATAGCCAACTCTACCCATGCCACTCTTTTTCTTCAAGATTTCTAAAGGAATTTTGGTATTGTGGCTCACCACTGACGCGAAGCATCGAGACTGATATGAACGTCTAAGAACGAAGTTCACCCTCTTCCCTCCAGTATGTTTTGCAATTATCCCGTTGAATTGCTCTACTGAATTATTGTCGACATCTAATATCAAGCTTTTAGCATGATTTGTAAGGTATCTCACGTGGCCCATCAATCTATCAAACAATGCTGAAAAAAAATATAGTATAAGAAGAAATATAATATGATTCAATATAGAGTGAAAGGAAAATATAAATAGAGAGTATATTGTATTTTCATGTTTAAATTATTGATGAAAATGGTAGATTGTGACTGAATGATACCATGCAAAAAGAGGGATGAAATTACTATTATAGCTAGCTCAAAATGAATTATAAAGAGTTATATTTTATCCAGTATTTACCTTTTCGGAAATAAAATGCTGATATATAGAGATATGTATACCTCTCTATATTTCGATAGATGTTCACTTCAGATCGCGAATCAACATATTTTTTTACTGACTGAAAAAAATTTATGGAGAGACTTACGGGTTAGTTTCATATCAGTTATGACATCATTGGTATGTGAACTTCCAGCTTCATTTTGTTTTCGGCAAAAGTAGGCGCTGCAATGAGGATGTTGACCTAAGATATGGAAAGGGCTGTTAAGTATATCTTTCCTCAGCTTTTCACCTTTTTCCTCAATTGTGCCATCTTCACTTCTTCTATACTTGATAGCCTCTGTGATGGCATAACGGAATCTCATAATGTTTTTCTGAAAAATTTTGAAAAACCCCAATTGAAACCCCTTATTGAAATCAAGATTTGTTTATTATTGCAGAACTCAATACGAATAAGTTAGTATATAATATCTACCTATGATAATACCTTTATTTCCTTTCTGAGTATCAGAGGACCTGCGTTGGTATCTTTGCCTAATTCTCTTATTTTATTCATGTAGTTCCTCAATAAGTGATTTCTACACTCAATCTTCTCAACTTTCACATGATAGTCTTTATAGGGGTCACTATCGATAATTTTCTTGTAACAGCTACTATCGTCATCAGCAACCATCCTCTTGTAGATCAATCCATGCATGTTTATACTCTGCATGAATCCTTCATTGATTATGGCAGATTCCATTGAAGATGCAGATCTTTCCCAATTTTTATAGCAAGTATGAGATGGCGTGGAAGTGGGATACCGTTTACACATGAGGCAGAATTTATTTTTAACTGCCAGATATAAAACTTTTCTCGTTCTATATCCCACAATTGCTGCAGCTCCACTCAATGAGTTATAATTATGGCGATATGACCTTTTGGCCCACACCCCATCACATACAACTGTAATAAACGGAATTCCATCAGGAGTTAGATCACCATTTTCAATTGCCAAATACTTCTCCTCTTCAGCAGGTTTTGCCATCTATGGCAGATGATTCCCAATAATCTCCCATAGTTTCTTGGTATCTAGTAAATGATTTACCAGACATAACCGGAATATCCAAAGATGCACCAATTTGACTGAGATGTTCATGTCCAGAACCAGCACTCATGACACCCATCACTCCATCATAATTCAACTGTTTTCTGTTCTTCACAATTGATACGGAGTGTTGAGTTAGACACATAGAACATTGAAAATTGATGTTGGATGCCATACCTCGTTTGGTCTCTCCAACAATTACGAGATTATCCAAAGTACATCCCAAATGGGGGGCATGATAAGCTATATGTTTCAAAGAATCTATGAAATGTTGGATATCTATCACTCTACTTATAACAAGTTCATATCCGTCCAAAATCCGGTATGTGTTATTCGACGATTTCGAAAAATTCTCATAATTTTTTGTCTCAATGATTCCATTGGAAATCCCTACGTCATGTTCCATATTCACAATATTTACATCAGCGTTATCAATCAACCCATCTGGGGCAGTTACCAAACATTCATTTTCATGAATTTTGTTGAAGTTATTATCATTGGAATTCCCGTGTTTGGTTCTGTCATTGGAAATATCTAGGAATTCTCTATTTCCTGATTGTGCCTTGTATTCTAAGTAGGATTCTTCCCTGTAGGAATTATTCAAACGGTGAACACCATCGATAATAACATCAGCAAAATCGAATCCACTATAAAAAGTATCATCGGTGCTCATAGTTTGGTTGATAGATGATTCAGACTCCAGGAAATCATTTTCGACTTGTGGACTTTGTGACGTATTAGCCAAATCGAGATCTGGTTCATCTTGAAATTCTGCTCCAGCAAAATTCAACGAAAATTGAGGGTCTTGTGGAAATCGTTCATCTGGTATGGAGGGTGTTACCGATATAGGAATGGGCTAAAATAAATCTGGCATAAATACATTTTTCTACGAGCGGGCGGACAATTGAATTTTCCACACACATTTTAGTGTGGAAAATTAATTTTCCCGCACCGTGTGGAAAATATTTTACACCTCAATATATCAAATTAATAATAAGCCGGTATATCATGGTATTAGATTTTGACATGTAACTATTATTGTTGATAATATTTCTCTTTATGTTTACTTCATCAATAATCTAGTAAAATATGTTTCTAAGTAAACTATAAGCACTTATAATCAGATAAAAATATCACAATTTTTATTAGTTCTGTTGAATTTCCTCACGCTCGTAGAAAAACTATTGTACCTAACACTTGCGGAAAATGTTTGTCCGCACTCGTCTGCTTCACCGAACTCCGCTACGCGTCGATCTGTGAACGGCAGACTCGTGCGGAAAAAATCATTTTCCGCACTTGTTAGGTAAATAGCTATTTTGATTCTAGACGAAATATGTCATTTCCGTACCCTTCAATGTGGCCTGATGAAATCATTCCAAATCATAGCTACATCAAGAAATTTTCTGTATTGTTAGATATGAATATCTAATTCCTGTGAAATAGTTAGCTCATACATTCTTGACAATGAGTTACTACATAATTTATGAAGATATTCCTATCATTTTTTTTATTCCAGTCTCAGAAATATTCACTTACCTTATTCACTCTCGAAATCCGTTTTTTAAGTGACAATTTTCTGACAGAAAGTCGATTGCGGTATTTATTACCAGTTCGACACAAATGCACAAATATGGAAAAATACAACTATCACTGTCGGAATACTAGAGCAAACTGAATAATATTTCCTTCCCCGTGTATAGGTAATACTAATTCCAACATTTTCGGGCCCTTTATGTATAGCCGCCCGCCGCTCGCCGCTTGCAAAACATGTTTAATTTTTTATCATCTGATTGGGTGAGTGACCTGGAGCGGAACTATTATTCTTCAATGAGAGATTTTTTCTGCATATCTATTTCGAGAAGGTAAATTCTAAATGTTGACAAAAATATTAATGTATGGAACACATAGGAATCTGTGACTAGATATATATAGCTTTTGGATCGATATCTAGACCAAAATATACAATACCAGTAATTACATAGAATATAATGGAAATGGAACTCCTCTAATTTCTTATATTTTCATGTTGAAATAGGTATTGGGGTCCTACCTATATACCCCATACTCATTTTTATAATATAGATTACCTAATACCTACGTCGTATTCGAAAATTCAATCAACCCATCTACAACTTGTATTCTATTTCATCTCCTGTGCTAAATTTTTTTGAATAGCTTCAGTGTTACTTTTTATGAATGAATTCACTATTCATTCAACCATTCATAGTATCCATATAAAATCGCATATTTGTGCGATGGCGCTCGTATCAGTGAGGAAATATGCTCCAAAATTGCGTCTGCAAAGGTCCAGCAAAAATCACTTTGAACGGTGATATTTTGAATTGATCCTGGCAAATTTTTTTGAGAACAAAGACCAATGTATAAGATAGGCATCTCTCGGACTATTTTTTCGAAAAAAAATACCTAGTGAGATAAAAAATAGTGAATCTGGTGAAATTTCTGAAGTTTTTTCGACTTTTTTCATGCAAAATTTTGAAAAAGTACTCCGAGAGATGCCTAGATTCAACCTTCCACAATCAGAAAATGAAAAAAAATCTCGTATTTATTCAACGAGCTCCGAGTATTTTGATTTCTGCCGTTCCTTGTTTCACCAATGATAGCTCATAAGGTTAAACCCCTCTTAAATTTGATTGAAGATGAGCTGCCCAGTGTATGGTTGTAATGTTGACAATAAGTGCAAGGGCTTTGTGTCTGGTACAAAGTTTTATAGCTTTCCTAAAGACAATGAAATGCAAAGTGATAGGAGAGAACTGTGTGGACGACAAGACAGAAAGACATTGTCGAAGTCCAGTAGAAGTGAAAAAATTGATACAGCATTTTTTTTTGACGCAAATATTATTTAATTCTCATTCGAATTTGCGAAAATTCCGAGTATTTGGCATCAATATTTCCACTTCCACGAGGAGTTTCATAGAGGTGATGGAACTAACGATATTTTATACCAATTTTTGCTCCATAACAAATTAGAAAGAAATTATACATAATGGGTAATATATAAATATGATTCAAGAATCGAACACATTCGTGTAACTTGTAATCTTTCGTATCATTGAAAACGCGGGTCGACGTGAATGCCATCTGCTGGTTGTTTACAGAAACAACATCTCACGAAATCACAGTTGGTAGCACTGGATTGCGAGGTACGTGTGTACCGCCGTCTATCAGGTAGGGTACGAACCGGTACGAGTCGGTCCGAACTCGCAAATTCATGTTTTCTACTTTATCTTTGAACGGAATTCCTTCAGAATCTAACATAATAAACCATAAATAGCGTCCTCGTGTCAAATTTCAGATTCAAACATGCTTTTAGTTCGAAGGAAGGCATTTCAGATGCTGATATTTTGGTGAAGCATTCCTCAATTTTGGTTCCATAGAATGAGCTAATTTCATTTGAATCTGAGACACAAATTTTACAATGTTCACATTTTTCAATGACCCAAAACTTTTTCAAATGGAAGAAGAAAGAAAAATACTCATTTCCTAATTTGAACCTTCCTCTTTACAATAATTCAATTACTCTTGGAATTGAATCCATGACAAGGCCGGAAAGCATGCTGAAAAAAGGGTCTGCCAAACCATTTTAGTGAAACGCCCGTCTTAAAATTATCGTATTGGATTTTATGGTTTCTTGCTGCTTGCGCTGTAGCGAATTGTGAGTGATCTAGCTGCGCACTGAGGGATGTCATTTTGAGTTTTCGTGTTCTATGAAATTTTCCAGATATATCAAAAGTCTGTTCCTGGTGATTTCCTGTAGATCCAGTTCCTGATATTCAATATCAATACGAATGCAAACTCTTCATAAGGATGCATCTGGAATTATTCATGATTGCATCTGATTTCGTAGGATCATGATTTAGTGATTTAGCTGCGCACAAGGCGATTTCGTGATGAGTTTTCTTGCTCCAGGATATTCTCCTAATAATGTCAAAGCATGTTACAACTTGTCAAAAAAGAGAAATGAGATGTTTCACATCTCACAATGAACCAACCTATCAGAGTATCAGGTTTCATTTCAGTTTGTTTGCGTTTTCTATGCCTTCATTTTCCATACTCATTTCAATATCTTAATCTGGCCAAGTATGCTTCAAACTAGCTTCCTTCTACTGAGGTCCACCATGAAGTGAGTCTGTGTGATAATACCATGTGCAATAAAGCGATACGAGTTTCAGGCATTAAGCATGGGCGGTTCATAACAGAAGATCTCAACGTGTCTCAGTGATCTCAACATTCCGGAGTCAATGTTGATTTACTGTTGTTCGGTAACCGAAGACCTCTGATAGTCAAAATCACTGATTGTGTGTTGTTTCGCCAAAAACACTATAACGACATCTTCTGCTATAATGGCATGATAGTTATGAATTATGTAGTTTGATTATCAATTGAGGAGTAACCAAATTACTACTTCTGAAATAACTGATTGTAAAATACTGATTTCGTTGTCATTATTGTGTCGCCTCCTGACAACCAATGATATATGAGTGATTTTTTGCTATAACGAATGAGTAGGAGTGGTATTTACTTCTCTAGTTTCGGCAGAAAAAATTAGATGGCAGTTGGGCGGAATAGCTTCACTATCGTTACTTACATCGTTCTCGATTTACTTTTGTACGAAATTATCAACCGATAGTTTATAGATAGTAGGTGACTCAAAAACTATCGATTGTTTTGATATTACAAATCTATCGATACTATCAATAATTTTCCACCTCTAATCGATAGCTCGATTATGATTTTAGGTTAAAACTTGTTTAAAATAAAACAAACAATCTTGAGATAAATAATGATGATAGGTAACACTACAACATGATACTCAAGATTCAGGATTCAGTTGAGGATGTACGATATACAGAATAGGCACTCCAAATTTTCACTTTCAGTCTGCATAGTATCTCTGAATTTATATCTACCGAGAATATTCTCATCAGAATGAAATAATACTTCATTCATTCAATACCTATCTGTTATGAAAAATTGGATGAATCTTATGTGCAGAAAAATACACATCTCTCATATGAAATCTTCAATTATTCGATAGGGGTTGATGGTTCCCTCATAGGAGGAGATCTACTTCAGTTTAGTGTTGATATTTTCACAATAATGAAATACACGGTGATCAGAAACTGACAATGAAAATCACTTCGGAGAAATCATTGAAAATCATGTTTTTCAAATGGGAACCCCCTATTTTCATATCATTCAGTATCAAAAATGAGGTCAACATTGTATGACATTGTCTATTCCAAAAATTTTTGGTTTTCGAAATAATAGGCGAATTAACATCTCTCTGCTCCAGAAAATCGCGTAATTTTGAGTTTATGTAAGAACCGATTGTTTCCCAAAATCTGTTTGACATTGTGTTTTGTGAGGGTCGATTTAATATATTCAAGTAATCTTCATTTGAATAATTCGAACGAGCCGGCATTGTACAATGAGATTTTCGTGACTTTGATTGTTTTTGACAAAAATGCGGGCGCCATGGCCAACTGACATGGCCAACTTAAATCAAAATAAGCGTTTATCTGAAACTGAGATGTTGATTCGCCCACTATTTCGAAAACTACAAATTTTTGGGATAGAACAATCTCATACAAAGTCACCCTCATTTTCGATGCTGAATGATATAAAAATAGGCGTTTCTATATTTGAAAGAATGACTTTAATCGAATTTTCAATGTTAGTTTCTGATCTCCCTGTGTTCATTTATTATCAGGAGATCAACACAGTACACTGAAGTAGATCTCACTCTATAAGGAAACCGACCCCTATCGAATAATTGAAGATTCGATTCAGGGGAATTGATAGTCATGTTCAGGCCTGCAAAAGTCATTTTTAGCATAAAATTCAAAATAAGTCGAAAACGGCTAGACGTAGGCGTGTTATAATTTGTAATTCATGTATTAAGCACTTCAAAACATCTTCAATATACGATGTTTCTCAGTCAACGGAGAATATTCAAGTTTGTTGATATTGATAGATGAAACTTGTCAGAATTGAAGAGTCAAAGAAAGTAAATTACGAAATTCTCATATGAAATACAAAAAGGGTATTTCACAATGATACTTGACTATAATTCTTCGTAGAATATAAAAATGTAATAATATATAGGGTGTCCCATTCAAAACAAGCAAGTTGATATCAACTTCCGGTCCAACCGGAAATGCCATCTTGAAAATATTTCCGCCAAATCGCCTCCATCAACAGTACTATACCATCTGACTTTCAAGTTCGCCCTACTTATAGTTTTCCATATATTGAAAGATTCAGTTCCCGGAGGGACACCCTGTATATATATATATATATATATATATATATATTCGATATATATATATATATATATATCGAAGAGATATGGGGTTCACTTTCATGAAAATCCCCAATTTTCTAATGTGTCCCGGTATTGCTATAGTGTCCCCATATTGATTCAGGAAGTCCTCATATTGATTGATGCTGTCCTCAAATATGATAATTAACGGTCCCCAAATTACTCAAGTTCCCAAACATACTGATACGGAAATAAAAACTTTGGAGACTGTCCTCAAACTGATAAAATGTCCTCAAACGACTATTTACGAATACAAAATGTCCTCAAAGTCACAGTTGTGGATATATATACAGGGTGTCCTTAAAAGGTCTTTACAAAAAGCTACCACATATTCTTCAGACCAAAACAATTCGATACAAGCAAACTTACCTCAGTAAAAAGTTGCTTAGTTTGGGCGCTAGACGGCTCTGAAGTTGAAATTTTCAAATCGATTTTGCTTCATAACTTTTGAACGGCTCATGAGATTTTTTTCAAATTTGGTACGTTGGCATAGACTCATCGGGCAATGAAACTCATATCATAATCATAATGAATATCATTCCATGGGCGTAGAACTTGATTTTTTCAGTAAATAAACATCTAAAACTCCTACGCCAATGGAAAAAAATTAGTTTCAATATGAAATCTAAATTATTCAACTCATTCACTACAAAAAAGGTACTCTTGACAAAAGTCGATTCCTCTCATGGTTTCGACAAAATTTTAATTTTAGTGATTTAGAGCATAATTAATAATAAAACGATTAACAGATATTTCATAAAAATTGTTCAAAATGTTCACCATTTTCACGTATACAAAGATTTATACGACGCAAAAAGTTGAAATGTACTCTTTGCATAACTTCTTCATCGCCTGTAAGATTATTCGTCGCCTGTTGGATACGTTGCCATAATTGTTCTACAGTATTCACAGGGGTCTTGTAAACCGTAGACTTGAGATAACCCCATACAATCCATCGGTGTTAAGTCTGGAGAACGTGGTGGCCAATTCACGGGTGCATCATTACCTCTACCTATCCATCTGTCTGGGTACTGTTGGTTTAAAAAATTCCTAACATCCACCGAAAAATGTGGTGGAGCTCCATCGTGCATAAACCACATATCTACCCGATGTTGGAGTGGTAAATCTTCCAACAAATTTGGCAACGTATTTCGTAGATGTTGTAAATACATGTCTCCTGTTAATCTTTGTGGAAGTATGACAGGACCAATTATAAAATTTCCTATTATTCCAGCTCAAACGTTGATTTTGAATTCGTGTTGAAAATGGTTTATTTCAATGGAATGAGGATTTTCAATTGCATAAACGTGTTCATTATGAAAATTAGTTATTCCTCTTCTCGTGAAACAGGCTTCATCAGTGAACAAAATATTCTTTCCAAAGTTCAGATTCATTTCTCTTTGCAAATTAATGAACCTACAAAACATCAGACGACTTTGTGAATCATGGATTAATAAATCTTGAACTGGCGTCTTGTGGTATGGGTATAATAATTGTTCTCTTAGTACTTCATGAACGGCATTCCTAGAAACTTCTAGTTCATTACTTATCCGTCTAGTACTCAATTCTGGATTTTCTTCAATACGGTCTAAAATTTCTACTTCGACTTGGGGAATCCTTACATAACGCTGTCTTCCATAATCACCAGTTCTAGGAGCAAAATGACCGGTCTCCCGAAGACGTCTCTCAACTGCAGCAAAGGTGGGTGGCTTGGTACGCGACGATTTGGAAACCTTGCCGAATACACCCTCACACTCTCTCGACCATTTCCTTGACAATATCCGAATACCAATAACATATCGGTGTATTCTTCATTGGTGTATTGTACGGCCATGATAAATCAGAAAAGTCCGATATCAACAATCAACGTCAATAAAACTCGACAAATCAACACAGATGAAACTATGGAAACCAAGAATGTGAATATCACTGTTTTCGAGCAGATAATAATAGTCTTCAGAAAAAAAAACCAGTGCTACTTATTTTCAATAGAAATAACCTATGCAAAAAGTACATCTCAACTTTTTGCGTCGTATAAATCTTTGTATACGTGAAAATGGTGAACATTTTGAACAATTTTTATGAAATATCTGTTAATCGTTTTATTATTAATTATGCTCTAAATCACTAAAATTGAAATTTTGTCGAAACCATGAGAGGAATCGACTTTTGTCAAGAGTACCTTTTTTGTAGTGAATGAGTTGAATAATTTAGATTTCATATTGAAACTAATTTTTTTCCATTGGCGTAGGAGTTTTAGATGTTTATTTACTGAAAAAATCAAGTTCTACGCCCATGGAATGATATTCATTATGATTATGATATGAGTTTCATTGCCCGATGAGTCTATGCCAACGTACCAAATTTGAAAAAAATCTCATGAGCCGTTCAAAAGTTATGAAGCAAAATCGATTTGAAAATTTCAACTTCAGAGCCGTCTAGCGCCCAAACTAAGCAACTTTTTACTGAGGTAAGTTTGCTTGTATCGAATTGTTTTGGTCTGAAGAATATGTGGTAGCTTTTTGTAAAGACCTTTCAAGGACACCCTGTATATTTATAATATTCTCCAATCTTCGTGGGAAGCAGTCGTTGTGGCCAATATATTAAATTTCTTTGTTTGGTGTCGAGCTTTCGAAAATGTTCATTTTCTTTGTCAAGACTAACTATAATGAGGAATATAATGAATAAATATTCACTAATGATAATTGAAAATTACTTACTAACATGAAATATTATACAAAATCAGCTACATAATGAAACATAGATGTATAAATAAAACTGTAAAATGCATTGACAAAACTGTCGAGGTTGATCGATGACATTGATTCAAAAGTGTTTTCTCACCAGCTTCATTACTAGGCTTCGGTATACGAGCCTCATACGAGAAATGAGGTTAAGGCCATTTTAGAGTCACCCTGTATACCTGATTGATGAATTAATGAATCAAGGAGCTCCTTTGGCTAGTATTTTGAGCCACCCAGAGAGCCCTACCCCAGACTAACCTTGTTTAGCCCCGTTGCACCCTGCTGAGGGTAATCAACTTCATGACACCCCTGCCTCCGTTTCGAAAGCACTACCAGGCTAATGATTTCATACATATCATGTTCAGACTCTTGATATTAGTATTGGTAGGATTTGATTGCATAATGACCGTCCAGAGCCCTGGGAAATAAGAAGTCCAGTATGCTATCCGTTTACTTGCTTTATTTATCTTGCAATGATTTTTGCATCCGGAAATCCTGATCAACCCAGAGACTAAGACTTCTTATTGCCTATGGAGAGTGTATTTATGATTTTGGAAAGAGCTGGAATGGTTTTCATACCTGGAAAGACATTTCAGGGTCATGTGATATTGTGTAGATCATAACTTTGTTATCCTTCGTAATTTTGCAATCAAATTCGCTCAGTAGCACAAACATGGAATGCCAGGCACTTTGATACTACCGGTTTTGAGGAAAAATGATTTCCACCGCAAGTTTCCAGACCCAAGGGCAAGTAGTGTTCACTTTTTCCTTGAGAAAACAAATCATGGTCAGCTCGAGGCCAGACCAGCCCGACCAATCAGAATCCCGACCTCGCTCTGTTTTTTGCCAAACCTGAAAAGAGTATAAGTAGCAAAATCCAGAGGCCCGGGGGCTCTCAGTCTTTTCGACAGTTATAGAGAAATAGATAGATAGTTAGATAGATTCCATTTGGCAGTGATTATTCTGATTCAGTCCGATTCTTACCGTATAACCGTTATAAAAAGTGATCAAAGAGCTCGAAGTTTTTCCTGTATTGACATCCCGTTTTTGTGTTACACAAAGTTGAAAAAGTGAGCCAGAGCTTTTTCTGCCGACGATTCACCCGTGAAGTATATTACCAGTCAAGTGTGAGTTAACTGCATTTTGATTTCACTGCATTTTCTCATAGTTCTATCAAACTGCAGCTTAACTTTATAGATCAAATAATTTTCCAGTATAAATCCAGTTGTTGTGACATTTGTCGTGACGGTTGACAGCGGCCAGTGAAATTCAGAATCCAGCACAGAGTAAGCATTGGAACTGCCCTGTTGTCTATATATGTATCATTTGTAATGACCTGCAGGATGAGTTCTGTGGTTTGAAATCCTAACGTAAAGAGTTTCATCAGGAAAACAACCCTTGTAACGGTCGAGGTTCTTGGTCTGCGTAGCAGTCAACACCAAGCGTCACCAGGGTTGTGAGCATCCCGGTCTCCTGGTCGCATAAGGCTTATAGTCAGCGTCGAGACCACCCTGATAGTAATCATCTTGCAAACCCCAGAGGGGTGAATAGTCTTTGTACATTGACCAGAACTTGTTTTGCAGGGGTAGAGCTTCTTAACTCGCATAGGCGCTTCCCGGATGCACGTTGCACGGCTTACTCTTTGAATACCAGTCAGATTAGCTGTCACCCTGCTTAAGTCACCCTGCTTAATTAATTGTCACCCGTAGATGTATGTGGTTAGGATAATCTACCCTGAGATGATTTGATCTGTGGAATTTTTGCTATCTTGTGACTGACACCTGTTGACATATTCTGTCATCCGAATTTCCTCGTGGTCGTATTTTCTTGGTTATGATAATAATCATTGTGAGAGATAAATTCGATCTGTTAATTGTTTCCAGTGAATAAACCTGTTTAAGTGTGAATTTTAGTTCTGATTATTTGTTCTGAGTGATATACCAAACACCCGCAGCAACCCGTATACCAGGGTGAAACCAAGTGGGTGAACTTAAAGCCCTCACCCCCTTGTGATCTTTTCATAGTCCAGAAGGCCTTCGACCCCTGGCATACCGTCGCTTCGACTGTGTTGCTACCTAGGCCTCCCAACAAATCCTGGTTGGGAGAAAGTGGAGTTCACCACTATAATCCAACTGGCGCTCGAGGCAACCCCGGTCTATCCTAGATATAGACATCCCCGTTGAGCACCACTCTAGTAACACCCCCCCAAGAAGGAGGAGACGTTACAAGTGGCGCCCGAGCAGGGACCGTTTTGAAGAAGAAATCCAGAGAAAGTCCTGAAGGTATACAGAAGATCAGAACTTGTGTTTTCCTGACAATTTTGAACTTTGCAGTGGTGGATAGTTCCCAGGTATTTCTAAAGTTAATTGTATCGATAGTTTGGTCTGTTATTTCACCAGAAATCGTTATTGTTTTCCAGCTATTGCTGAAGCCCGTCAAATTGTGATTTCTAGATATCGTTTGTGTGTTACGAGGTGTATTACGTTTCAAACTCTGGTGGATATCTATTTACATTCCAGGCAATTATATCTCACTGTTTTCATTTTCCCTGAGTGAATATAATTGCAGTCCCGTTTGTTTCGTACACACAATTTTCTGTTGAATGATCTGATTCTTTTTTGATACCTAATTTGATGATTTCTAGGTTAATCAATCCGGTGAGTTTTGCTTTTGCATACTTCTTTTCCTCCTGGAATCTATTTCTGTTCATCCTGCGAACAATACACTGTTTGTTTGTTAATCTTTGTTTGGTAGACAATCCAGTTCACATTAGGAAAATGACTGAAATGCAGACAACCAGAGAATCCAGTGAGCTTCAGCTCGCTCCCCCTGAAATTACCAGGACTAGCCGAAGAAATTCTCCTGATCCAGAAAGGGAAGAATTTGGAGATGATTATCTGGCCAACTTGGATCCGAGAGTTGGATGGATATACCGTTTGAAGAAACCAGACCTGACGGAGGAGTTGAAGCGTTATGGACTGAATGCTGATGGTACAGTGATGGAACTACGCCGTCGACTTGTGTGGTTCTTGAGGGAAGAACTGCCCAAGCTTGTGGGAGCCCGACACCCAGCGACGGGACATGTTGTACCCCCTGTACAACCATTCCTGGAATGTCCTGTGGACACTCCAGCCGCACCTGTTATGCCAGCAGGTCAACCCGCAACATATTCACCCCTGCTGCAGGGAAATATGCCGTTTCCAAACCCCGTGAATAACTCAGATGTTCCAGAACATGTTCCAACATGTCGACCGCCCCTGAAACCGTACCACTGGAATTTGCATTTTGATGGCAGCACCGACCCAGTGGCGTTCTTGGAACGCCTGGAAGAAATCGGCAGGGCAGAAAAGGCCCACCCCGAACAACTCCTGGATGCTCTACCCGAACTTTTGCAAGGTCGAGTGCTTTTGTGGTACCGTTGCAATGCACGCTTCTGGAACTCATGGGCATCGTTCAAGGATGTTTTCAAGAGATCCTATTTCCCGCTGAGGTTCCAGGAAGACATGGAGATGGCCATCAGTCGACGCCTGCAACGGGAAAATGAGCCAGCCATGGACTATATAGTCGATCTCCAGACACTCATCCGAAGGCATGGAAGCCTCAGACCTGAACAGGAGTTAGGTTGGCTGTACCGGAACTTGCTACCTGATTACAGGCAGTATATCAAGAGGACCGATTACCATGATATTCAATCCCTGATTTCCCTGATTCTAGAGTACCAGAACCTGCGGAAGGAACTGAGGCAGATGCACTCCCGTCACCCAGCAGCTAGGATTGACACTGCCCCGAGGATGATTCCACCAACCGTGCCCAGGAATTCATCACCAGAACCAGCCCAGAATGACAGATCCCATCAGACTCCTCTGGTTCAGAGTAACCAGAATAGAATTACTCTGCCAGCCGACAGCCCCTTACCTGTGAGACACATGCGCCCTGTGGAACAGCAGACACCCCGAACGCCTGCATCCCCGCCACAAAGGGCATATAACCGGACCGACAACTGCTGGAAATGTGGACAACCTGGACACCGAAGGAGTGATTGCAGGAATGCATCCAGAATTTTCTGCTCACGTTGTGGACGTGATGGTATCCTGTCCAGAGATTGTACCTGTGCCAGGTCGGAAAACTACCCCGGAGCCCGACTGAACCGAGGACAGTCAGGCTCCAGCAATTAAACATCCCGGAGAAACAAAAACCGCCTCGACCAGATGATAACCGCCTGTATGTGCCCGTTATCATTGGAGACCAACGGTTCCTGGGCCTGGTAGACACCGGTGCCACAAGGTCCTTCGCCAGCAGCGCTGTTGCGGACAAATGTGAGCAGTTTAGCTTCCAGAAATACCCCCATGATGCCATCCAGACTTCCCAGGCAGATGGATCAGTCACTAGGATCACCGGAAGATACAAGGTTTGGATGACAGTAGGTGACAAATGTTTGACAAATGAATTGTTGATCATTCCAAACCTGTCTACTGAGCTAGTGTTGGGTATGGATATGCTTCGCCAACACGGATTTGGCATAGATCTTACCAGGGCCGCCGTATATTGTAACCAGAAAATTGTTTCAGTTGTAAAATCCCAGGAACAACCCGAGAAGACGCCTGCTGATGTAGCAACCATGAGAGGCTCCGTAAAAACGAAAACCCGCCGGAAAAGACGGTCAGTCAGGCCGCCCCGCCACACCCCGAGCAAGGCTGATGTGGCCAGCCTGCCAGAGAAACCTGCGGTTCGCCCGCAGAACCACAGCTGGGACCACCAAGCCCTGGGAGCAGAGCAGAAGCTAACTCTGGAAAGATTCCTGGAGGTAGAACTGCCTGCCTTCGAACAGATCAAGGGACCTACACCTTTGGTCCAACATAGGATCCGCCTGAAAACCTCCGAACCGATCAAACAACGATACCGACCCCAGAATCCGAAGATGCAGGAAGTCATCAACAATGAGGTCGACAAGATGTTGGCCGAAGGAATCATCGAGCCCTCCAGAAGCCCGTGGAGTTCGCCGGTGGTGATTGTAAAGAAGAAGGATGGGAAACCACGTTTCTGCATTGACTTCCAGAAGGTCAACAACCTCGCCGAGAAAGATGCCTACCCCCTGCCGTTTATCAATGCAATCCTGGATAAACTTAGGGAAGCTAAGTACATTTCGAGCCTGGACTTACGCCAAGGCTATTGGCAGATCCCGCTCACCGAAGATAGCAAACCCATCACAGCCTTCACAGTGCCTGGAAGGGGCCTGTTTCAATTCCGAGTGATGCCGTTTGGGTTGCATTCCGCCCCCGCAACTTTCCAGCGACTGATGGACAACATCATCGGACCCGACCTGGAACCTTTTGCTTTTGCATACCTGGACGATATAATTGTACTAAGCAAAACGTTCGAAGAACACCTGGAGCATTTGAAGCAAGTATTCACCCGTTTACGTGAAGCTAATCTCCAGTTGAATCCGGATAAGTGTAAGTTCTGTTTGAATTCACTTAGATATTTAGGACATATGGTCACTCCTGAGGGCATCCAGACGGACCCTGATAAAATTGAGTCCATCGTCCAGTGGCCGATGCCTACAACCCTGAGGAAGCTACGACAATTCCTGGGAATGACTTCTTGGTATAGGAGGTTCATTCCAAATTTCTCCGCCATAGTTGCTCCACTAACCAAACTCCTGAAGAAGGATGTCCGTTGGAAGTGGACTGAAGCTCAGGAAACCGCCTTTACTACTTTGAAGACTTGTCTTGTACAAGCCCCTGCTTTGACTTGCCCAGATTTCTCCCAGCCTTTTGTATTACAGACGGACGCCTCCAACTGTGGACTTGGAGCCGCCCTCACCCAGACGATCGATGGTCAGGAGAAGGTTGTCGCCTATGCCAGCAGGATGCTGAGTGCTCCAGAGCGAAACTACTCCGTTACCGAGAAGGAATGTTTGGCCATCGTCTGGGGCATAGAGAAACTGAGACCCTACCTGGAGGGTTACCACTTCACGGTGATAACTGATCATCTCTCCCTGAAATGGATGCAGTCCATCAAGAATCCTTCTGGCCGCATAGCCCGCTGGGCTATGTACCTGCAGCAATTTGACTTCGAGGTCAAATACCGCAAGGGAACGTTGAATAGAGTTGCCGACGCTCTATCCCGACAGCCTCTTCCCCTGTCTAGTCAGGAGGCTGAATCAACGGATGCCCTGTGCTGCACCTTGGAGCTGGAGAAGGAAGCTGGACAAAGATGTACGTGGTACCGCAACAAGAAGGCGGAAGTGGAGAAGCGCCCCGCTGCTTTTCCCGACTTCTGTGTGAAAGAAGACCGCCTCTTCCGCCATTTTTGGGATGCTTATAAGTTGAGTGAGTTAGGGATGGACGATCCCTGGAAATTATGTGTTCCTAAACCCCTTAGACCACAGGTACTGAAGGAGAATCACGATGACGTGACTGCAGGACACATGGGCATTGCCAAAACCACGGCTAGAATCACCCAGAAGTACTACTGGCCTGGAATGTTCCACGAGATCGCCCGGTACGTGAGAAGCTGCAAAACCTGCCAGGAGTATAAAGTGTCCCAGCAGCAACCGCCTGGAAAGATGCATCCATCCCTGAACACTAAGCCATGGGACACCGTGTCCACCGACTTAGTAGGGCCGTTACCAAGGTCAAGCAAAGGAAACTGCTACCTGGCCGTTTACCAGGACCGTTTCACCAAGTGGATACAGATGCGACCACTCCGTAAAGCAACAGCTAGAGCTGTAGCCCAAGCGTTCTATGAGGACATAGTGCTCCGGTTTGGACGCCCCGCTACGGTCATTAGCGATAATGGTACCCAGTACACTGGTAAAGTATTCGAGGAATTGTTGAAGGAATTAGGAATTCAACACAGATTGACTCCTCCTTATACCCCGCAGGCAAACCCAGTGGAACGCACCAACAAGACCGTCAAGACCATGATCTCACAATACTGTGAGAACGATCACCGGAAATGGGATCAACACCTGTCAGAACTCCAATTCGCCGTCAACACCGCCAGACATGATTCTACCGGTTTCACTCCCGCATTCCTGATGTTTGGCAGAGAATTAGAACCGCCCCAAGCTTTATTCCGACCACCTGTACCTGAAGAACAAGGGGAAGATGCCGCTTCC
Organism: Gastrophysa polygoni; assembly: GCA_963576655.1. NCBI lineage: Eukaryota > Metazoa > Arthropoda > Insecta > Coleoptera > Chrysomelidae > Gastrophysa > Gastrophysa polygoni. The sequence continues at coordinate 3,628,592 of OY755092.1, forward strand.
AGTTGGACATCACATATGACTAAGTTGAAAGAAGTTCACGAGCTAGTACGCTTGAACTTGGCTAAGGCATTCAACAATCAGAGTCATTACTACAACCTGCGACGCCGAGAGTGGAGATGTCACCTAGGTGACAAAGTCATGAAAAGAGAACATAATCTCTCTTCTGGAATCCGTGGGCATGCCGCAAAGTTGGCCCCGAAGTATACAGGACCCTGCACCGTCACCAGAGTGATTTCCCCCGTTGTATACGACCTGAGAAGTGCAACTGGGAAGCGTTTCAACCGAGTTCATATCAAAGACTTGAAGCCGTTTTACCATGACCAGAACCAATAACCCGTACTATTTGCATTCCAGGAGATGTCGCCGGACGACACGAAAATTCAGGTCATCCAGGATGTCATCTTGGCACCGGCCCTGATACCGCAGGCCCCTACGCCGCTGGTCCAGACACCGCTGGCCCTGATACCGCAGGCCCTGACACCGCAGGCCCTGATACCGCAGGCCCCTACACCGCTGGCCCTGATACCGCTGGCCCTGATACCGCAGGCCCTGATACCGCAGACCCCGCCGGCTCTGACACCGCACACCCCGGCACCGCAGGCTCTGACACCGCAGACCTTGGCCATGGCAACCTGAGCCCCGACTCCACTAGTTCCACAGCCGGCAGACAAGCCGACCCCGGTGATACCGACCACCGAGGTGGGGTACTCGCCGTCCCGCTAGGAGACTTCGCACCACGAGGCCTCCAATACATCATGCTGAAGTCCCTGGAAGGCCTCCACCCGGAAAACCGCCAGTCAACCCCGCCAACTTCCGCTGGACAACGACGCTCACCTCCACTCTACCTGCCTGTAGAGGAGAGGCTGTGCTGGCGCTGTGGCACGCCGGGCCACGAACGAGACTCCTGTGCTCGGCCCGTGAGGCTGTTCTGCTCCCGATGTGGCCGGGATCGCATCCGGTCAAGCGATTGTCCCTGTCCACGACGATTGAAGACAACCCCAGCCCGAGCCCCGACACCCCCAGCAGCTCCGACGCCGTACCCGATACTCGTCCCCGAGTATCCTCGATCATCCCGCTCTAAGCCAGCGAAAGTGAACCAGCGCACCCAGACATCAACCCCCACCGTCGCTGACAAGGGAGTCCAATGCAACCGCTGCTCGTGCGAAGGAGTACGCCCGAGACACTCCCGTTGAAGACAGCACTAGTACATGAGTATTATCATAGATTTTCCCAGATGTTTAATTTTGAGATAAAAAAAAAAAAAAAAAAAATAATGATTGTTACACAATCATTCTTTTTTTTTTTCCGCAAGTAGGAGGGGTGTGTAATGAAGTGTTTTCTCACCAGCTTCATTACTAGGCTTCGGTATACGAGCCTCATACGAGAAATGAGGTTAAGGCCATTTTAGAGTCACCCTGTATACCTGATTGATGAATTAATGAATCAAGGAGCTCCTTTGGCTAGTATTTTGAGCCACCCAGAGAGCCCTACCCCAGACTAACCTTGTTTAGCCCCGTTGCACCCTGCTGAGGGTAATCAACTTCATGACACCCCTGCCTCCGTTTCGAAAGCACTACCAGGCTAATGATTTCATACATATCATGTTCAGACTCTTGATATTAGTATTGGTAGGATTTGATTGCATAATGACCGTCCAGAGCCCTGGGAAATAAGAAGTCCAGTATGCTATCCGTTTACTTGCTTTATTTATCTTGCAATGATTTTTGCATCCGGAAATCCTGATCAACCCAGAGACTAAGACTTCTTATTGCCTATGGAGAGTGTATTTATGATTTTGGAAAGAGCTGGAATGGTTTTCATACCTGGAAAGACATTTCAGGGTCATGTGATATTGTGTAGATCATAACTTTGTTATCCTTCGTAATTTTGCAATCAAATTCGCTCAGTAGCACAAACATGGAATGCCAGGCACTTTGATACTACCGGTTTTGAGGAAAAATGATTTCCACCGCAAGTTTCCAGACCCAAGGGCAAGTAGTGTTCACTTTTTCCTTGAGAAAACAAATCATGGTCAGCTCGAGGCCAGACCAGCCCGACCAATCAGAATCCCGACCTCGCTCTGTTTTTTGCCAAACCTGAAAAGAGTATAAGTAGCAAAATCCAGAGGCCCGGGGGCTCTCAGTCTTTTCGACAGTTATAGAGAAATAGATAGATAGTTAGATAGATTCCATTTGGCAGTGATTATTCTGATTCAGTCCGATTCTTACCGTATAACCGTTATAAAAAGTGATCAAAGAGCTCGAAGTTTTTCCTGTATTGACATCCCGTTTTTGTGTTACACAAAGTTGAAAAAGTGAGCCAGAGCTTTTTCTGCCGACGATTCACCCGTGAAGTATATTACCAGTCAAGTGTGAGTTAACTGCATTTTGATTTCACTGCATTTTCTCATAGTTCTATCAAACTGCAGCTTAACTTTATAGATCAAATAATTTTCCAGTATAAATCCAGTTGTTGTGACATTTGTCGTGACGGTTGACAGCGGCCAGTGAAATTCAGAATCCAGCACAGAGTAAGCATTGGAACTGCCCTGTTGTCTATATATGTATCATTTGTAATGACCTGCAGGATGAGTTCTGTGGTTTGAAATCCTAACGTAAAGAGTTTCATCAGGAAAACAACCCTTGTAACGGTCGAGGTTCTTGGTCTGCGTAGCAGTCAACACCAAGCGTCACCAGGGTTGTGAGCATCCCGGTCTCCTGGTCGCATAAGGCTTATAGTCAGCGTCGAGACCACCCTGATAGTAATCATCTTGCAAACCCCAGAGGGGTGAATAGTCTTTGTACATTGACCAGAACTTGTTTTGCAGGGGTAGAGCTTCTTAACTCGCATAGGCGCTTCCCGGATGCACGTTGCACGGCTTACTCTTTGAATACCAGTCAGATTAGCTGTCACCCTGCTTAAGTCACCCTGCTTAATTAATTGTCACCCGTAGATGTATGTGGTTAGGATAATCTACCCTGAGATTATTTGATCTGTGGAATTTTTGCTATCTTGTGACTGACACCTGTTGACATATTCTGTCATCCGAATTTCCTCGTGGTCGTATTTTCTTGGTTATGATAATAATCATTGTGAGAGATAAATTCGATCTGTTAATTGTTTCCAGTGAATAAACCTGTTTAAGTGTGAATTTTAGTTCTGATTATTTGTTCTGAGTGATATACCAAACACCCGCAGCAACCCGTATACCAGGGTGAAACCAAGTGGGTGAACTTAAAGCCCTCACCCCCTTGTGATCTTTTCATAGTCCAGAAGGCCTTCGACCCCTGGCATACCGTCGCTTCGACTGTGTTGCTACCTAGGCCTCCCAACAAATCCTGGTTGGGAGAAAGTGGAGTTCACCACTATAATCCAACTGGCGCTCGAGGCAACCCCGGTCTATCCTAGATATAGACATCCCCGTTGAGCACCACTCTAGTAACACCCCCCCAAGAAGGAGGAGACGTTACAACTATATGATTGCTATGAGTGATGCAGAAAGTATACAAAATGTTTGAATAAATGAACCCAGGGTGGACGAGGTGAAGTATTATTATCTTTATATAATTTTAATAAATAAGTATAGATCGAACTGAGGTCCTTTATATCTGTCCTTTTATTCTTTGTTTTTTCATTATTGTTGATATGTACCATTTCAAGGAAAACCCGTTTATTAAGAATTTTTTCGTAATCAAGAATCTTTGCATTATCATAGTTCATCTTATGATCCTCATCAATAACATGTTCAGAGAGACTACAAGATTTAACACATCTCCTACGATCACTTTTATGTGAAGTTATTCTATCTTTGAGCATTCTACTCGTTTGACCGATATAAATATACTGTGCAAAAAATTTCGTTTATCAGATTTGATTTATTTTTCATATCATCCAACGAGGCCAGAGGCGAAGACATGTCGATGCTTTAAATGAGGATCTGACAAGAATTCTGAAATGGGGATCTGAGAATCTAGTACAGGCTGTCCCATTTTCGATGTCCTTACGGGATATCTCGCTCATTTTTGAAGATACAGATTTGCGGTTTTCGCGAACGTTGGCTACTTTTTTGTGAAACTCACGAAACCGTGAACGAAATTTCCATAGCCCGCTTCGTTCCTGAGATACAGGGCGAAATTGAAAATATCGCATTTTGGGACCCTCCTGTATCTCAGCTATCTTTCAACTTAGAGGAAAAGTAAGAACTGTTTCTTTCACAATTTTTCACGTAGAATCCAGTGGCGTAGTCAGATTTTTTCAATGAGCTGTCGTTATTTAAATATAACCCAAAGTTATGTTTCTTTAATGAGCAGTTGCTGGGATGTGAAGTATCTCTTCGCACGGAATAGAAAACCAAGTTTTTGTGAAGCAGTTTTCGCAATGGAGAGCACTGTTGGTGGTGACACCCAGCATGGATATTGACGCCCTCATAGGAACAGTGGTACCCGACATCATCAAATTGGGATTGTGTGATCAGCCTTCTTGGTGAACTCACAAGCTTTAGTTTTAGTTGCAAAATCGGTCAGTCTCATTCTCAGATACATCAGGATCTTTCTTGAGTTTTTGAAAGCTTCCAGTGGCTGAAATACCTAGGTATAACTTGTCCAACTCAATCAAATTGTTTGGATCAATGTGATCAATTGTCATGATATCGCCTGTTTGAATGCAAGGAAATTTTAAATAGTTGCTGCATAAAGACTTTAAAAGCTCATATACCTCAGATTTCAATCTGTGTAAGATGTTTGATTGAAATAATAAATTGAATTCAGTTAGTAATCTTAGAGTATATGCCACGAATTCCAGGTAAATTTCGCAGAACTGATTGTCTATTGTGAGAAGCATTTCATTGGTAGTTTTGGAAGGATCTTCACAGTTCAATGTTCTCAAATATGCATTCAGAGGTTCGTATTGCTCAAGAATTCGAATAACACTTTTTTTCAAGGATAACCAGCGTATATTCGATGGTAATAATATTTTATGTATGCCTGTCTTGAAAAATGTCTGAAATTCTCGAAATTTGTCCTGTCTATCGGAGCTTCTACTGAAATGGGCCCCAACATTTCGTAGTAGATCTTCCACTGATGGTGGTAACTTTAGGCAGGCCTTAAAAGCTGCTAAATGAATTAAATGACAAGAGCATTTGATACAAGATATATTGGTATTATCTTGTTCGAGCAATGCATAAACTGAGTTATGCTCTCCAAACATAACATTGGTTGTGTCAGAGGGGAAACCAATTAAATTCTCAAATGGAATATTTTTTGTTGATATAACATTTTTCAAACACTCATAAAGATCATCTGCAGTGCCTGAAAGAACCTCTACCATATCAAAAAAAAATCGTAACCACTTCATTTATTTCATTATTGAAATGAATTACTGTGAATGCACACTGCTTTTTTGTTGAAACATCAGTGGTTTCATCCATAATAATCAAAAAAAAGCATCCTCTGTCCTGAAATCGTTTATACAATTTGTGTAATCATTCTTTTCCAAGACCTTCATCTACTAGGTGAGTAGCTCTTGACAGATAACCCTCTGGCCCTAAGGTATCCATCAGAAGAAAAGGTTATTACAGGCCAGAAGGCCACATAATTTCAATTGAGCCCTTCGAATGTTTTCCTCTAGAGGAGAAGTTTTATATACATCAGTTATTTTCACATTTTCTGATGAACGATTCCAGTTATTCATATGCTTGGATGTGTTACGATGTCGAATTAGACATAATTTTTGTGATAGTATTTTCAGATCACATGCTTGACAAAAAGCAATCTCCTCACCTTTATAGTTCTTCATATTTGTTTTTGACAGACAACCTTGAAATTTTTTATCTTTCAACCAATCGTTCAAGAACTTATACCGACTTTGCACTTTTTTTGTAATTTTACCTTCTTCCGTGGAGACTGTGGAGAGTGACCAACCTCTATATCTGTCTCCACACTCTCCACCTCACTGTATGCTTCACTTTCTAACTGGGCGTCAGTAGATGGATCAATTTCAAATTGTGTTTCCGAACAGAGTCTACTCACATATGAAGTAGATGGTCCACTTCTTGGTTGAGATTCAATAGATGATCTACTTCTTGGTTGAGATCCTATAAATGGTCCACTTTTTCGTTGGGACTCAGAAGATATCAGACTTCTCGATTGGGCTTCTGTAGAGGGTCCACTCGCACACTGAGACTCAGTAGATAATCCACTTTCTGGATGAAATTCATTAGATGATCTACTTTTCAGTTGGGACTCAGTAAACTGTCCACTTTTTGATTGAGACCCAGTAGACAGTCCACTTTCCGATTGTCTCTGAAAACAGTGAAAACAGCTCAATGTTGATTCCCATATCAAAAAAATGATGTAGGAAGCTCATACATGAATTCATTTATGAGGTTCATATTTTGAAATGGTAAATAACTTTTACTCACTTAAATCAACCACTTATCCATTCTGGTTCTTTTACATTTACTATTTGTACTGAGAACTGTATTTATCCTAATCCACATGATATATTATATCAATATTACTTAAATGACTTCAGCGGAAACGCCGAATATGAATTCAAACTTTCAAACTACTTCAAACAGTTCAAAGTTCAAACTCGTCATATTTCTGTACTTTTCGTTTTTAGTTTTGGAAGTGTGTTGCTCCAGGGCTTCTAATTTTACTAATTTCAGCTTTACCATTGCTTGAAAAATGACAAGTGTCAAATTCCACCAATAGTGAAGCTAGAACATGAGCTCTGGAGCAGAACTCTCTCAAAACAAAAGCAACAATGCTAACAATGCAACAAATGTCAGAATTGTTTTGCAGTTGCACCACACCAAAAAATTAAAATCCTTCTTATCAATAGTACTAGGCTTAAGTGCTAAGGCTCTTTAATATTATCAAATATTACCGAATTACACGGTTTTACATCATTTAATCACTCTGTATATAGTTTATTTCCATAAAGGTTCGTAATCAGCAGTATTATGAATTCATGGTTCATTGACATCGCTAATTGTGAAATCATAATTTGGTGAATAAGTAATATATTCATCGGCTATACGAATGGTTTTTGTATCGAATACTTTGATTGAAATATAGATATTGATTTGGTATTTGAATCGAATGATTGTTTCCCTGATCCTAATCCAAGTACATAAGGGAAGTTATTACATATGATCATCCATATGAAGATACACTGTATATCACTATAATTTTTGTTCCATAAATGTTATTTCGAGATTTGAAGCAAGCGTGTAATATGTGGAACGATCTGTATGGCTTACTTGGAATGTATTGCCGAAAAGAACATCTCCCACGAAATGCTTCCAATTTCTCATCAATTGTCACATTTTGAAATGGCGTGTAAGCAGTTTTACATTTTTCGACAAAATAATCAAAAATATTCCTTATTGGTGCCAGTTTATCTATCTGTTTTCTATCCACACGAGTATCTATGTCATCAAATCGCAAATGCTGAAGCAAGAACATAAATCGAAATTTGGACATAGTTAGTCGGAATAGTTCTACACCGGTTCCATCGTTGTTCCATAATTCATTTACATTCAGGCGGCCTGACTTCAGCACCCCTGCTAGATATAGTAAACTAATAAGTGCTTGAAGTTCAACAAGGTCTGTCTCTTTTGTATTTCTCTCGCGGGAATAATTTGCTGAATGCTTCTGAATGTGTTGATTCGTATACTTGACGATCGTCCCTAGCATTTGCAAATCAAAGAAGTGTTTCCAAATTTCAGATTTCAGTTTTCAGCCCGAGTTCTGCTCGAATGGGGAACATGTTTTGACCATTTACTTGTTCGATCTTTCCCAACGAAAATTGGCCCTACTGAAACTTCTTTCTCAATTTCAATATCAGACATATCCTGCTCTGTATCTGAATTCGATTCTTGCTCTTCCAATACGTCTTCTTCATCATCGTCATCATCTCCATCATCAATATCTTCCTCTTCCTCGTCATTGGCGAAGCATTCTAACTTTAGTTTATTCAATCTATCCTGCTCTTTTTCCTATGAACTCATCTGAAAATTAGACACAACCTAATGAATCAGTAAGTGAGAGTTTTATACATATACAATAAAATACATGAAAATAGTTTCTCACCTTCGAATATGTTGAAAACACAAATACCAATATTCAGGTCACTAAAGGGATTGGGAACTGGCGTCGGACTATCACTCCGCAATCGTATGCAACTTGATAACAAAAAAACACTCACGCTCTATACTCTAGTTTTACGCTAATAGTAAAATGCTTGAGGAATCTGAGAAGCTCCGATTGGAGAAGTAGAGGGGTGCGTTGTAAACGGCAAATGGGAGGGGCTGCGGAATGAGAGTCCGCGCGCCAGTCCCGGAAGGTTAATAATCATTTTCATATGTTCAGCACGGAGATTATCTACTCCTGGTGACTTCCTCTTCTTCATTGAAACAATTATATTGTATATTTCAACTTCATTTACATCTTGTATACATCCAAACAATGTCTGATCTGCTTTCAGAGCGTTTCATCAATGAAACATTTGGTCTCCTGTGTTTTAATGTCTTTGGCCATATTAATCATAGGTTCGATGATTTTCTTGGTTTCTTCGAATAATTTTTCGTCTCAATGACAGTGAGATCATCTAATCAATGTCATAAAAAGTTGTTCCAATAAACATTGATTATCTATGATGGTACACAAATATGAATCACCTGCAATTATACTTGGAGATCTATATGAAAATCATTTGAAAATTATGTCAAATTGTTTATTCTTCTGTGTGTACTTCAATTCTTGATAGAGGATCGGCGGCCTTGGTTTTTCCTTTGATATAGGCTTTTTCATAATCGAAATGTTCAAGCTTCGATCTCCATCTTACTAATTTGAAGCTTGTGTGGCACTTTCCCATCTTCCTGGACAGGCCACCACGTTTAGTCCAGAAATTTTTCGATCACTTTTCTCACCTTCTGGTTTTGTACGACTTCTTGAACTTTCTTCGTTTCCATAGAGCGAATCTTGCTGTAGCAACAAGTGAAGACGAAGGAAGTTCGCCCTGGATACGGTCAATGAAGAACAGCGGTTCAAAGATAGACAGTTTGACGGAACAGCATATTTTTGGCAACCAATGGCCACAGTAACCTTTCTATCCTCCTGGACAGGCCACCATGTTTGTAGGAGCACTTATTTTCGTCAACCAGTCATCAAATAGTCCAGAAGTTTCTCGATGACCTTATCTCTTGGCATTTCATGACTTCTCGAATCTCTTTAGTTTCCAGAGGTCGAATCTTCACTTGCACTAGCAACACGTGAAGATGGAGGGAGTTCCTTTCCATACCTATCAATTACTTGGCTGAAGCAATTTTTCACTGATATTTTTGATGATACAAGAAAAATTCGATGCTTCGTTGATCAGTATGCTACTGACAAGAAGGATGTACGAATGATTGGAATTCTCTCACATACATATATATCTCCATATTGATTAACGTACATATATGTGAGTACTTCTTCAATTGGTATAGATGTTGCAACCCTATTCTGTTGAAAATATATATAGGAACAGTAACAGGCGGCAACTGTTCATCGGTGAGCAATATTGCTACCAAAATTCACGTATGAGAATAATAAATTTCAATTACAAATTGATTTCGGCTGTCAAGCCATCATCAGTGCGATACCTACAACTACTTAATGATTGTCGGAAAAAGTTATTCAAATAAGCTATAACTTACTTGTTCTGAATAGTTTTACACGAAAAACAACTCGCTTCATTCGATTGAAGTATCACGCCTACACAGCCAATACAAATTCCACTACTACATCTTCTGAAAGCCTCAATCATTCTCGTTTACACTAGGTATTGACTATAACATTTACCGTTGGTCGAAGTTACGTAACTCTAGATAGAGGTTAACTGATTCACACTAATCCAGAAGAATTTCCACATGAAATCTCGACTGGAGAAAGAATTAATGCCAACCATATCAACTATGACAGGTCACCACGTTTGTAAGAGGTTTCTTTTCCGTCAACCAGTCATCCAATAGTCCATAAAATTTTCGATTTCCCTTTTCCTGGTTTTGTACGACATCTCGTACTCTGTTCGTTCCAATAGTACGAATCTTCGCTTGCTCTAGCAATACGTGGAGATAGAGCGAGTTCGCCGTCGATATGGTTGATGAAAAACAGCGGTTGAAAGATATGCTGTCTGACGGTACTGCAATTCGCCGTTGATTTGGTCAATGAAAAACAATGGAAAACAATGTAAGGTATGCTGTCTGACGGTAATGCATATTTTTGGCAACCAATGGCCACAGGCACTTTCCCATCTTCCTAGACAGGTCACCACGTTGGTAGGAGGACTTATTTTCGTCAACCTTTAATCCGATAGTCCATAAAAGTTTCGATTTCTCTCTTCCTGGTTTTGTACGACGTCTCGAACTCTGTTCGTTCCAATATAACGAATCTTCTCTGGCTCTCGCAATACGTGGAGATGGAGCGAGTTCGTCGTGGATATGGTCGATGAAAAACAGCGGTTGAAAGATATGCTGTCTGACGGTACTGCAATTCGCCGTGGATTTGGTCAATGAAAACAATGGGAAACAATGTAAGGTATGCTGTCTGACGGTACTGCATATTTTTGGCAACCAATGGCCACAGGCACTTTCCAATCTTCCTAGACAGGTCACCACGTTCGTAGGACTTATTTTCGTCAACCAGTCATCCAATAGTCCATAAATTTTCGATTTCTCTCTTCCTGGTTTCGTACGACGTCTCGAACGCTGTTCGTTCCAATATAACGAATCTTCTCTTGCTCTTGCAATACGTGCAGATGGAGCGAGTTCGCCGTGGATATGGTCGATGAAAAACAGCGGTTGAAAGATATGCTGTCTGACGGTACTGCAATTCGCCGTGGATTTGGTCAATGAAAAAACAATGGAAAACAATGTAAGATATGCTGTCTGACGGTACTACATATTTTTGGCAACCAGTGGCCACAGGCACTTTCCAATCTTCCTAGACAGGTCACCACGTTTGTAGGAGGACTCATTTTTGTCAACCAGTCATCCAATAGTCCATAAAATTTTCGATTTCTCTCTTCCTGGTTTTGTACGACGTCTCGAACTGTGTTTGGTTCAATAGAACGAATCTTCTCCTGCTCTAGCAATACGTGGAGAAGGAGCGAGTTCGCCGTGGATATGGTTGATGAAAAACAGCTGTTGAGGGATATGCTGTCTGACGGTACTGCAATTCGCCGTGGATTTGGTCAATGAAAAACAATGGAAAACGATGTAAGATATGCTGTCTGACGGTACTGCATATTTTTGGCAACCAGTGGCCACAGGCACTTTCCCATCTTCCTAGACAGGTCATCACGTTTGTAGGAGGACTTATTTTCGTCAACCAGTCATCCGATAGTCCAAAAAATTTCCGATTTCTCTCTTCCTGGTTTTGTACGACGTCTCGAACTCTGTTCGTTTCAATATAACGAATCTTCTCTCGCTCTAGCAATACGTGGAGATGGAGCGATTTCGCCGTGGATATGGTCGATGAAAAACAGCGGTTGAAAGATATGCTGTCTGACGGTACTGCAATTAGCCGTGGATTTGGTCAATGAAAAACAATGGAAAACAATGTAAGATATGCTGTCTGACGGTACTGCATATTTTTGGCAACCAGTGGCCACAGGCACTTTCCCATCTTCCTACACAGGTCATCACGTTTGTAGGAGGACTTATTTTCGTCAACCAGTCATCCGATAGTCCGTAAAATTTTCGATTTCTCTCTTCCTGGTTCTGTACGACGTCTCGAACTCTGTTCGTTTCAATATAACGAATCTTCTCTCGCTCTAGCAATACGTAGAGATGGAGCGATTTCGCCGTGGATATGGTCGATGAAAAACAGCGGTTGAAAGATATGCTGTCTGACGGTACTGCAATTAGCCGTGGATTTGGTCAATGAAAAAACAATGGAAAACAATGTAAGATATATTGTCTGACGGTACTGCATATTTTTGGCAACCAATGGCCACAGGCACTTTCCCATCTTCCTAGACAGGTCATCACGTTTGTAGGAGGACTTATTTTCGTCAACCAGTAATCCAATAGTCCATAAATTTTTCGATTTCTCTCTTCCTGGTTCTGTACGACGTCTCGAACTCTGTTCGGTTCAATAGAACGAATCTTCTCCTGCTCTAGCAATACGTGGAGATGGAGCGATTTCGCCGTGGATATGGTCGATGAAAAACAGCGGTCGAAAGATATGCTGTCTGACGGTACTGCAATTCGCCGTGGATTTGGTCAATGAAAAAACAATGGAAAACAATGTAAGATATATTGTCTGACGGTACTGCATATTTTTGGCAACCAGTGGCCACAGGCACTTTCCAATCTTCCTAGACAGGTCACCACGTTTGTAGGAGGACTCATTTTTGTCAACCAGTCATCCAATAGTCCATAAAATTTTCGATTTCTCTCTTCCTGGTTTTGTACGACGTCTCGAACGCTGTTCGTTCCAATATAACGAATCTCCTCTTGCTCTTGCAATACGTGGAGATGGAGCGAGTTCCTCGTGGATATGGTCGATGAAAAACAGCGGTCGAAAGATATGCTGTCTGACGGTACTGCAATTCGCCGTGGATTTGGTCAATGAAAAAACAATGGAAAACAATGTAAGATATGCTGTCTGACGGTACTGCATATTTTTGGCAACCAGTGGCCACAGGCACTTTCCAATCTTCCTAGACAGGTCACCACGTTTGTAGGAGGACTCATTTTTGTCAACCAGTAATCCAATAGTCCATAAAATTTTCGATTTCTCTCTTCCTGGTTTTGTACGACGTCTCAAACTCTGTTCGTTTCAATAGAACGAATCTTCTCCTGCTCTAGCAATACGTGGGGATGGAGCGATTTCGCCGTGGATATGGTCGATGAAAAACAGCGGTTGAAAGATATGCTGTCTGACGGTACTGCAATTCGCCGTGGATTTGGTCAATGAAAAACAATGGAAAACAATGTAAGATATGCTGTCTGACGGTACTGCATATTTTTGGCAACCAATGGCCTCAGGCACTTTCCAATCTTCCTAGACAGGTCACCACGTTTGTAGGTGGACTCATTTTCGTCAACCAGTCATCCAATAGTCCATAAAATTTTCGATTTCTCTCTTCCTGGTTTTGTACGACGTCTCGAACTCTGTTCGTTTCAATATAACGAATCTTCTCTCGCTCTAGCAATACGTGGAGATGGAGCGATTTCGCCGTGGATATGGTCGATGAAAAACAACGGTTGAAAGATATGCTGTCTGACGGTACTGCAATTAGCCGTTTATTTGGTCAATGAAAAACAATGGAAAACAATGTAAGATATGCTGTCTGACGGTACTGCATATTTTTGGCAACCAATGGCCACAGGCACTTTCCCATCTTCCTAGACAGGTCACCACGTTTGTACGAGGACTCATTTTTGTCAACCAGTAATCCAATAGTCCATAAATTTTTCGATTTCTCTCTTCCTGGTTCTGTACGACGTCTCGAACTCTGTTCGGTTCAATAGAGCGAATCTTCTCCTGCTCTACTAATACGTGGAGATGGAGCGATTTCGCCGTGGATATGGTCGATGAAAAACAGCGGTCGAAAGATATGCTGTCTGACGGTACTGCAATTCGCCGTGGATTTGGTCAATGAAAAAACAATGGAAAACAATGTAAGATATGCTGTCTGACGGTACTGCATATTTTTGGCAACCAGTGGCCACAGGCACTTTCCAATCTTCCTAGACAGGTCACCACGTTTGTAGGAGGACTCATTTTTGTCAACCAGTCATCCAATAGTCCATAAAATTTTCGATTTCTCTCTTCCTGGTTTTGTACGACGTCTCGAACTCTGTTCGAGACGTAGGAGTAACGTAGGAGTAAGATGTTTTAATTTATTCTCTGCTTCTTTTCTCAAACCAGCTAATCGGTTTTGATCGGTCTGGGGGTTTGCCACATGCTCGCCTGTAGGTGGGTTTCGTGCCGCATGCACATTTCCAGTATAAGCAACGATTCGGTTCATCACGGTATGTTTCAACTAAAACAGCCAACAATAGATTATTTAACCTAGACAGGTCACCACGTTTGTAGGAGGACTCATTTTTGTCAACCAGTCATCCAATAGTCCATAAAATTTTCGATTTCTCTCTTCCTGGTTTTGTACGACGTCTCGAACTGTGTTCGGTTCAATAGAACGAATCTTCTCCTGCTCTAGCAATACGTGGAGAAGGAGCGAGTTCGCCGTGGATATGGTTGATGAAAAACAGCTGTTGAAAGATATGCTGTCTGACGGTACTGCAATTCGCCGTGGATTTGGTCAATGAAAAACAATGGAAAACGATGTAAGATATGCTGTCTGACGGTACTGCATATTTTTGGCAACCAGTGGCCACAGGCACTTTCCCATCTCCCTAGACAGGTCATCACGTTTGTAGGAGGACTTATTTTCGTCAACCAGTCATCCGATAGTCCATAAAATTTTCGATTTCTCTCTTCCTGGTTTTGTACGACGTCTCGAACTCTGTTCGTTTCAATATAACGAATCTTCTCTCGCTCTAGCAATACGTGGAGATGGAGCGATTTCGCCGTGGATATGGTCGATGAAAAACAGCGGTCGAAAGATATGCTGTCTGACGGTACTGCAATTAGCCGTGGATTTGGTCAATGAAAAACAATGGAAAACAATGTAAGATATGCTGTCTGACGGTACTGCATATTTTTGGCAACCAATGGCCACAGGCACTTTCCCATCTTCCTAGACAGGTCATCACGTTTGTAGGAGGACTTATTTTCGTCAACCTTTAATCCAATAGTCCATAAATTTTTCGATTTCTCTCTTCCTGGTTCTGTACGACGTCTCGAACGCTGTTCGTTCCAATATAACGAATCTTCTCTTGGTCTTGCAATACGTGGAGATGGAGCGATTTCGCCGTGGATATGGTTGATGAAAAACAGCGGTTGAAAGATATGCTGTCTGACGGTACTGCAATTCGCCGTGGATTTGGTCAATGAAAACAATGGAAAACAATGTAAGATATGCTGTCTGAAGGTACTGCATATTTTTGGCAACCAATGGCCACAGGCATAATTTCTCATCTTCCTAGACAGGTCACCACGTTTGTAGGAGGACTCATTTTTGTCAACCAGTCATCCAATAGTCCATAAAATTTTCGATACCTCTCTTCCTGGTTTTGTACGACGTCTCGAACTGTGTTCGGTTCAATAGAACGAATCTTCTCCTGCTCTAGCAATACGTGGAGAAGGAGCGAGTTCGCCGTGGATATGGTTGATGAAAAACAGCTGTTGAAAGATATGCTGTCTGACGGTACTGCAATTCGCCGTGGATTTGGTCAATGAAAAACAATGGAAAACGATGTAAGATATGCTGTCTGACGGTACTGCATATTTTTGGCAACCAGTGGCCACAGGCACTTTCCCATCTTCCTAGACAGGTCATCACGTTTGTAGGAGGACTCATTTTCGTCAACCAGTCATCCGATAGTCCATAAAATTTTCGATTTCTCTCTTCCTGGTTTTGTACGACGTCTCGAACTCTGTTCGTTTCAATATAACGAATCTTCTCTCGCTCTAGCAATACGTGGAGATGGAGCGATTTCGCCGTGGATATGGTCGATGAAAAACAGCGGTTGAAAGATATGCTGTCTGACGGTACTGCAATTAGCCGTGGATTTGGTCGATGAAAAACAATGGAAAACAATGTAAGATATGCTGTCTGACGGTACTGCATATTTTTGGCAACCAGTGGCCACAGGCACTTTCCCATCTTCCTAGACAGGTCATCACGTTTGTAGGAGGACTTATTTTCGTCAACCAGTCATCCAATAGTCCATAAAATTTTCGATTTCTCTCTTCCTGGTTTTGTACGACGTCTCGAACTCTGTTCGTTTCAATATAACGAATCTTCTCTCGCTCTAGCAATACGT
This sequence comes from Gastrophysa polygoni, assembly GCA_963576655.1. NCBI lineage: Eukaryota > Metazoa > Arthropoda > Insecta > Coleoptera > Chrysomelidae > Gastrophysa > Gastrophysa polygoni. The sequence continues at coordinate 3,644,538 of OY755092.1, forward strand.
GGAGATGGAGCGATTTCGCCGTGGATATGGTCGATGAAAAACAGCGGTTGAAAGATAAGCTGTCTGACGGTACTGCGATTAGCCGTGGATTTGGTCAATGAAAAACAATGGAAAACAATGTAAGATATGCTGTCTGACGGTACTGCATATTTTTGGCAACCAATGGCCACAGGCACTTTCCCATCTTCCTAGACAGGTCACCACGTTTGTAGGAGGACTCATTTTTGTCAACCAGTAATCCAATAGTCCATAAATTTTTCGATTTCTCTCTTCCTGGTTCTGTACGACGTCTCGAACTCTGTTCGGTTCAATAGAACGAATCTTCTCCTGCTCTACTAATACGTGGAGATGGAGCGATTTCGCCGTGGATATGGTCGATGAAAAACAGCGGTCGAAAGATATGCTGTCTGACGGTACTGCAATTCGCCGTGGATTTGGTCAATGAAAAACAATGGAAAACAATGTAATTTATGCTGTCTGACGGTACTGCATATTTTTGGCAACCAATGGCCTCAGGCACTTTCCAATCTTCCTAGACAGGTCACCACGTTTGTAGGAGGACTCATTTTCGTCAACCAGTCATCCAATAGTCCATAAATTTTCGATTTCTCTCTTCCTGGTTTTGTACGACGTCTCGAACGCTGTTCGTTCCAATATAACGAATCTCCTCTTGCTCTTGCAATACGTGGAGATGGAGCGAGTTCGCCGTGGATATGGTCGATGAAAAACAGCGGTTGGAAGATATGCTGTCTGACGGTACTGCAATTCGCCGTGGATTTGGTCAATGAAAAAACAATGGAAAACAATGTAAGATATGCTGTCTGACGGTACAACATATTTTTGGCAACCAGTGGCCACAGGCACTTTCCAATCTTTTCTACTATACTAAATTCGATATAGTATAAAGCAGCAATTAAAATCGCGGTTATTAAACCGCCCCATAAAGTCATAGCATTCATCTGTCGTATGTATACAACTTGCTCTAAATCATATTCCAGCAATATCCTCATCGATATTGCAGTTGAATTCACACATCTTCTATATGACAAATCAACCAATTTACTACTAGTAAGATTCATACCATCTATTTCACTCGGTATACGCGCAGCAATCTTTCTATCAGATATAGAGGACGAAGGATCCAAGTACAACTTTACCAAAAAGAAAATATATAAACTGAACGTTATAATAACCAATATCCATCGTAAAATTACAACACAATTAGCCTGAACTTGTAACATTCGCAACGTAGGAGTAAGATGTTTTAACTTATTCTCTGCTTCTTTTCTCAAACCAGCTAATCGGTTTTGATCGGTCTGGGGGTTTGCCACATGCTCGCCTGTAGGTGGGTTTCGTGACGCATGCACATTTCCAGTATAAGCAACGATTCGGTTCATCACGGTATGTTTCAACTAAAACAGCCAACAATAGATTATTTAACCTAGACAGGTCACCACGTTTGTAGGAGGACTACAGCGGTTGAAAGATATGCTGTCTGACGGTACTGCAATTAGCCGTGGATTTGGTCAATGAAAAACAATGGAAAACGATGTAAGATATGCTGTCTGACGGTACTACATATTTTTGGCAAACAGTGGCCACAGGCACTTTCCAATCTTCCTAGACAGGTCACCACGTTTGTAGGAGGACTCATTTTTGTCAACCAGTCATCCAATAGTCCATAAAATTTTCGATTTCTCTCTTCCTGGTTTTGTACGACGTCTCGAACTGTGTTCGGTTCAATAGAACGAATCTTCTCCTGCTCTAGCAATACGTGGAGAAGGAGCGAGTTCGCCGTGGATATGGTTGATGAAAAACAGCTGTTGAAAGATATGCTGTCTGACGGTACTGCAATTCGCCGTGGATTTGGTCAATGAAAAACAATGGAAAACGATGTAAGATATGCTGTCTGACGGTACTGCATATTTTTGGCAACCAATGGCCACAGGCACTTTTCCATCTTCCTAGACAGGTCACCACGTTTGTAGGAGGACACATTTCCGTCAACCAGTCATCCAATAGTCCATAAATTTTCGATTTCTCTCTTCCTGGTTTTGTACGACGTCTCGAACGCTGTTCGTTCCAATATAACGAATCTTCTCTTGCTCTTGCAATACGTGGAGATGGAGCGAGTTCGCCGTGGATATGGTCGATGAAAAACAGCGGTTGGAAGATATGCTGTCTGACGGTACTGCAATTCGCCGTGGATTTGGTCAATGAAAAAACAATGGAAAACAATGTAAGATATGCTGTCTGACGGTACTACATATTTTTGGCAACCAGTGGCCACAGGCACTTTCCAATCTTCCTAGACAGGTCACCACGTTTGTAGGAGGACTCATTTTTGTCAACCAGTCATCCAATAGTCCATGAAATTTTCGATTTCTCTCTTCCTGGTTTTGTACGACGTCTCGAACTGTGTTCGGTTCAATAGAACGAATCTTCTCCTGCTCTAGCAATACGTGGAGAAGGAGCGAGTTCGCCGTGGATATGGTTGATGAAAAACAGCTGTTGAAAGATATGCTGTCTGACGGTACTGCAATTCGCCGTGGATTTGGTCAATGAAAAACAATGGAAAACGATGTAAGATATGCTGTCTGACGGTACTGCATATTTTTGGCAACCAGTGGCCACAGGCACTTTCCCATCTCCCTAGACAGGTCATCACGTTTGTAGGAGGACTTATTTTCGTCAACCAGTCATCCGATAGTCCATAAAATTTTCGATTTCTCTCTTCCTGGTTTTGTACGACGTCTCGAACTCTGTTCGTTTCAATATAACGAATCTTCTCTCGCTCTAGCAATACGTGGAGATGGAGCGATTTCGCCGTGGATATGGTCGATGAAAAACAGCGGTTGAAAGATATGCTGTCTGACGGTACTGCAATTAGCCGTGGATTTGGTCAATGAAAAACAATGGAAAACAATGTAAGATATGCTGTCTGACGGTACTGCATATTTTTGGCAACCAGTGGCCACAGGCACTTTCCCATCTTCCTAGACAGGTCATCACGTTTGTAGGAGGACTTATTTTCGTCAACCAGTCATCCAATAGTCCATAAAATTTTCGATTTCTCTCTTCCTGGTTTTGTACGACGTCTCGAACTCTGTTCGTTTCAATATAACGAATCTTCTCTCGCTCTAGCAATACGTGGAGATGGAGCAATTTCGCCGTGGATATGGTCGATGAAAAACAGCGGTTGAAAGATATGCTGTCTGACGGTACTGCAATTAGCCGTGGATTTGGTCAATGAAAAACAATGGAAAACAATGCAAGATATGCTGTCTGACGGTACTGCATATTTTTGGCAACCAATGGCCACAGGCACTTTCCCATCTTCCTAGACAGGTCACCACGTTTGTGGGAGGACTCATTTTTGTCAACCAGTAATCCAATAGTTCATAAATTTTTCGATTTCTCTCTTCCTGGTTCTGTACGACGTCTCGAACTCTGTTCGGTTCAATAGAACGAATCTTCTCCTGCTCTACTAATACGTGGAGATGGAGCGATTTCGCCGTGGATATGGTCGATGAAAAACAGCGGTCGAAAGATATGCTGTCTGACGGTACTGCAATTCGCCGTGGATTTGGTCAATGAAAAAACAATGGAAAACAATGTAAGATATGCTGTCTGACGGTACTGCATATTTTTGGCAACTAGTGGCCACAGGCACTTCCCAATCTTCCTAGACAGGTCACCACGTTTGTAGGAGGACTCATTTTTGTCAACCAGTCATCCAATAGTCCATAAAATTTTCGATTTCTCTCTTCCTGGTTTTGTACGACGTCTCGAACGCTGTTCGTTCCAATATAACGAATCTTCTCTTGCTCTTGCAATACGTGGAGATGGAGCGAGTTCGCCGTGGATATGGTCGATGAAAAACAGCGGTCGAAAGATATGCTGTCTGACGGTACTGCAATTCGCCGTGGATTTGGTCAATGAAAAAACAATGGAAAACAATGTAAGATATGCTGTCTGACGGTACTGCATATTTTTGGCAACCAGTGGCCACAGGCACTTTCCAATCTTCCTAGACAGGTCACCACGTTTGTAGGAGGACTCATTTTTGTCAACCAGTCATCCAATAGTCCATAAAATTTTCGATTTCTCTCTTCCTGGTTTTGTACGACGTCTCGAACTCTGTTCGTTTCAATAGAACGAATCTTCTCCTGCTCTAGCAATACGTGGGGATGGAGCGATTTCGCCGTGGATATGGTCGATGAAAAACAGCGGTTGAGAGATATGCTGTCTGACGGTACTGCAATTCGCCGTGGATTTGGTCAATGAAAAACAATGGAAAACAATGTAAGATATGCTGTCTGACGGTACTGCATATTTTTGGCAACCAATGGCCTCAGGCACTTTCCAATCTTCCTAGACAGGTCACCACGTTTGTAGGAGGACTCATTTTCGTCAACCAGTCATCCAATAGTCCATAAATTTTCGATTTCTCTCTTCCTGGTTTCGTACGACGTCTCGAACGCTTTTCGTTCCAATATGACGAATCTTCTCTTGCTCTTGCAATACGTGGAGATGGAGCGAGTTCGCCGTGGATATGGTCGATGAAAAACAGCGGTTGGAAGATATGCTGTCTGACGGTACTGCAATTCGCCGTGGATTTGGTCAATGAAAAAACAATGGAAAACAATGTAAGATATGCTGTCTGACGGTACTACATATTTTTGGCAACCAGTGGCCACAGGCGGTTTCCAATCTTTTGTACTATACTAAATTCGATATAGTATAAAGCAGCAATTAAAATCGCGGTTATTAAACCGCCCCATAAAGTCATAGCATTCATCTGTCGTATGTATACAACTTGCTCTAAATCATATTCCAGCAATATCCTCATCGATATTGCAGTTAAATTCACACATCTTCTATATGACAAATCAACCAATTTACTACTAGTAAGATTCATACCATCTATTTCACTCGGTATACGCGCAGCAATCTTTCTATCAGATATAGAGGACGAAGGATCCAAGTACAACTTTACCAAAAAGAAAATATATAAACTGAACGTTATAATAACCAATATCCATCGTAAAATTACAACACAATTAGCCTGAACTTGTAACATTCGCAACGTAGGAGTAAGATGTTTTAACTTATTCTCTGCTTTTTTTCTCAAACCAGCTAATTGGTTTTGATCGGTCTGGGGGTTTGCCACATGCTCGCCTGTAGGTGAGTTTCGTGCCGCATGCACATTTCCAGTATAAGCAACCTTTCGGTTCATCACGGTATGTTTCAACTAAAACAGCCAACAATAGATTATTTAACCTAGACAGGTCACCACGTTTGTAGGAGGACTCATTTTTGTCAACCAGTCATCCAATAGTCCATAAAATTTTCGATTTCTCTCTTCCTGGTTTTGTACGACGTCTCGAACTGTGTTCGGTTCAATAGAACGAATCTTCTCCTGCTCTAGCAATACGTGGAGAAGGAGCGAGTTCGCCGTGGATATGGTTGATGGAAAACAGCTGTTGAAAGATATGCTGTCTGACGGTACTGCAATTCGCCGTGGATTTGGTCAATGAAAAACAATGGAAAACGATGTAAGATATGCTGTCTGACGGTACTGCATATTTTTGGCAACCAGTGGCCACAGGCACTTTCCCATCTCCCTAGACAGGTCATCACGTTTGTAGGAGGACTTATTTTCGTCAACCAGTCATCCGATAGTCCATAAAATTTTCGATTTCTCTCTTCCTGGTTTTGTACGACGTCTCGAACTCTGTTCGTTTCAATATAACGAATCTTCTCTCGCTCTAGCAATACGTGGAGATGGAGCGAATTCGCCGTGGATATGGTCGATGAAAAACAGCGGTTGAAAGATATGCTGTCTGACGGTACTGCAATTAGCCGTGGATTTGGTCAATGAAAAACAATGGAAAACAATGTAAGATATGCTGTCTGACGGTACTGCATATTTTTGGCAACCAATGGCCACAGGCACTTTCCCATCTTCCTAGACAGGTCATCACGTTTGTAGGAGGACTTATTTTCGTCAACCTTTAATCCAATAGTCCATAAATTTTTCGATTTCTCTCTTCCTGGTTCTGTACGACGTCTTGAACTCTGTTCGGTTCAATAGAACAAATCTTCTCTCTAGCAATACGTGGAGATGGAGCGATTTCGCCGTGGATATGGTTGATGAAAAACAGCGGTTGAAAGATATGCTGTCTGACGGTACTGCAATTCGCCGTGGATTTAGTCAATGAAAACAATGGAAAACAATGTAAGATATGCTGTCTGAAGGTACTGCATATTTTTGGCAACCAATGGCCACAGGCATAATTTCTCATCTTCCTAGACAGGTCACCACGTTTGTAGGAGGACTCATTTTTGTCAACCAGTCATCCAATAGTCCATAAAATTTTCGATTTCTCTCTTCCTGGTTTTGTACGACGTCTCGAACTGTGTTCGGTTCAATAGAACGAATCTTCTCCTGCTCTAGCAATACGTGGAGAAGGAGCGAGTTCGCCGTGGATATGGTTGATGAAAAACAGCTGTTGAAAGATATGCTGTCTGACGGTACTGCAATTCGCCGTGGATTTGGTCAATGAAAAACAATGGAAAACGATGTAAGATATGCTGTCTGACGGTACTGCATATTTTTGGCAACCAGTGGCCACAGGCACTTTCCCATCTTCCTAGACAGGTCATCACGTTTGTAGGAGGACTTATTTTCGTCAACCAGTCATCCGATAGTCCATAAAATTTTCGATTTCTCTCTTCCTGGTTTTGTACGACTTCTCGAACTCTGTTCGTTTCAATATAACGAATCTTCTCTCGCTCTAGCAATACGTGGAGATGGAGCGATTTCGCCGTGGATATGGTCGATGAAAAACAGCGGTTGAAAGATATGCTGTCTGACGGTACAACATATTTTTGGCAACCAGTGGCCACAGGCACTTTCCAATCTTTTGTACTATACTAAATTCGATATAGTATAAAGCAGCAATTGAAATCGCGGTTATTAAACCGCCCCATAAAGTCATAGCATTCATCTGTCGTATGTATACAACTTGCTCTAAATCATATTCCAGCAATATCCTCATCGATATTGCAGGTAAATTCACACATCTTCTATATGACAAATCAACCAATTTACTACTAGTAAGATTCATACCATCTATTTCACTCGGTATACGCGCAGCAATCTTTCTATCAGATATAGAGGACGAAGGATCCAAGTACAACTTTACCAAGAAGAAAATATATAAACTGAACGTTATAATAACCAATATCCATCGTAAAATTACAACACAATTAGCCTGAACTTGTAACATTCGCAACGTAGGAGTAAGATGTTTCAACTTATTCTCTGCTTCTTTTCTCAAACCAGCTAATCGGTTTTGATCGGTCTGGGGGTTTGCCACATGCTCGCCTGTAGGTGGGTTTCGTGCCGCATGCACATTTCCAGTATAAGCAACGATTCGGTTCATCACGGTATGTTTCAACTAAAACAGCCAACAATAGATTATTTAACCTAGACAGGTCACCACGTTTGTAGGAGGACTCATTTTTGTCAACCAGTCATCCAATAGTCCATAAAATTTTCGATTTCTCTCTTCCTGGTTTTGTACGACGTCTCGAACTGTGTTCGGTTCAATAGAACGAATCTTCTCCTGCTCTAGCAATACGTGGAGAAGGAGCGAGTTCGCCGTGGATATGGTTGATGAAAAACAGCTGTTGAAAGATATGCTGCTGTCTGACGGATTTCTTGGAGATAATTGCATTTTTCTCTCCTCGATTTTGTTTCAAATCTCAAAGTATAGAAGTAATTTCATAATTATCATATCAGAAAATGATAATAAAGTCATATTTCTCAAAATAATAACTAGTCTTTTTCAGTTGAATTTCGCTTCTTTCTTCTCTCATAAGCATTAGCATCATAGTTGAACCAGTTTTAGCGAGCTGATTCAACAATTTCCTCTGTTTCTCTAGGGTGTGTCATCACCATGTCTGGAAATCAATAAACAGTAAGGACAATATGAAAGCTACAGTTCCAGAAAGGACAGAACTTACAGGTTCTAATTCGATCCTCCTGAATGAATCAAACATACAAACAATATAATAACGATAGTAGTACAAATATGAAACTATAGTATATATTCTCTTAGGGAAATTGAATTACATCGCATTCTAGAAAATTTACCCATTCATTATGTATGTATTGATTATGTACCAATATACATGTTCATCAAAAGAAATTAATTGAGAACACATTCTGATATTACATAATATTTTTAGATAGATGAGATGATATATTTCGATATTATAGTTTTGAAACAATCGATAGACCAATCGCAGCTGACGTCACAAAATGGCGGACATCAGCTGATCGGGGAACAAACAGCATTTGGAAGCGTGGTGTGGTATAGCGTTGCATTGTTTTTTTGGTGAATTCTTGTGTTTTTTGTGATTTTTATGAACTTGGAAGAGTCTAGTGTTCTTCTCAACTATTGACATATTGTAAGAGGCTTTTATTATCATGAAAAATCTAAAATTTCTCCTAATAATGATGTTTTTAGCCTGGTGATGTCAGTGTCTGTAAGTATCACAGTTTTTCTGGTTTTTCTTGAGCTTCTTCATATTTTGCATCGAAATGGTGAGTGAAAAACATCAGTTTACATTTTAATCCTTCAATACATTATTTGTGTGTTTCAGGCTAGGTCAGATTATATTGAAAAATTGGACTTTATTGGAGGTACTGATCCATATGCCTTGAAACTGTCAGAGTTTGATGTGCCTTTGGATGATATTCCAAAGATTTCTAAAAATATTATCCTGGATTATTTCCTGTTCAGTGTGAGCCCCTCCACATATTTTGAAATAAGAGCTTGCAAAAGTTTGGATGAATTTGCACAGTTAGCTTGCAAGTGGATTGAATCTCTCTGTGCCAAGAAGTTGAATAACAATTTTCTCATATTTAGGGAGGTAAGTTTAGATTCATGAAATTGATTTCAGCTCACTAAAAGTGAATTATTGTAGGTCCGCCATTCTCAAAGTGTTTCAGGAACAGCTCTAAAACCTTGGGTTTTTGTGTCTGAAAATGGAGCAATCCTTACAGCTCACTGTACTTGTGTAGCTGGGTTAGGAGAAGTATGCACACATGTGGCTTCAGTACTTTTTGCCTTAGAGTTTGCTGATGAAAAGTCAGTTACAGATGTTTCAGCCTATTGGATTGGGCCCAGCAAAAAAGGACAGTTTTATAGGAGACTGGCGGATATTGAGTTTTCCACACCAAAAAAACTGTTGATGGGTGACCCTGGTAGGGATACAAATATATTGGAAAAAAAAAGTAGTGCCATCTTTGTCAAAGAGTGAAATGGATTCATTTACTCAAAAAATGATAGATTTGGATATGATGCCAGCATATGCCTTATCAAATAAGGAATTCAATCCAGTCAAAACATTGGATGAGAAGTTTCCTATTTCAAGAACTCCGCAGTATTTCTAAGAGAATGCATTTGAATGTAACAGCCGATCAAGCTTTGGCAGTTTTTGAGGCAACCACAAAACAAAGTGAAGAAAAGTTGTGGTTTGAATTTCGAGCTGGCAGAATCACTGCATCAAAATTCAAATCAGCTTGTCGCACAAGAATTGAAAAGTCAGCAATGTCTTTGATAAGGAGTATTTGTTATCCAGCATCACAGAAAAAATTTTTTAGGGCAGGAGTTTATGGTTGTAGGCATGAAAGAGATGATTTGAAGGCATATATTGATGCACACAAGAAACAACATAAACAGGCACATGTTGAAGATTGTGGACTGATTATCAATGTGGATTACCCATTCTTTGGTGCCACTCCAGATGGATTTTTGCATTGTGAAGAATGTGGAACAGGTTATATTTTGAATATTGGGAATGATTGGTAAAAATACATTAATTTCTCTTCAACAATAAGAATATAGAAAAAATGCCATGTTTCTCCTGACAATACTTTTCATTTGTAACAAGTGTTCTGCTGAAAGAAACTGTTTATAAGAAAGATTTCAACTGCAATATAAGATCACAAATCAAGGTACAAAAATAAAAAATCACAAATCGAGGTACAAAAATATAAAATCACAAATTAAGGTACAAAATAAAATCACAGCACACACACCACAGCTCATTCTAGTGGAGAATCTACTCCATGGGGACTACTGAAAGGCACATAAGTGCACAGCAAACTGTTAATATCTTATCCAGTGTTGGAATCCCGTCTCCTTCAGTCTTCTTCACTAGTGAGATAGGTAGTGTTTCATGAAGAATGCTATACTTTTGACGAAGTACACCAATAACTCGTTCCACATGAATCCTAAAAATAAATATGGAAACTTTTCATTCTTTGGATCTTCCATATTAACAAAATGAATATAAGTTCAAAAAATTTCCCCCATCAGTTCAACTCTACCTCACAGTTGCAATGTGCCTGGTTTGTTCCAATTCATGTGGTTCTAATTGCTTCCTACATTTTAAGAATGCAGGTGTCTTGACTGAGGCACAACATAAACCAACTATGTCTTCAATCAAGAAACCACGATCAGCCAACACTAAATCCCCTGGTAATAAATTGTTCAACAGACCACAATCTCCAGTCAATAACTTGCTAACTAACTGATGCGACCTCCATATCCAGCAGAAATAAAAGAAATGGCACCATAAGGAGTAATTCCTATTAAATATTTAATGGTATTATGGTGCTTATAATTGGACCAGGTGGAAGCTTGGGCATCAAGGTTGGAAGGTTTTTCAATGAATATTTCAAAACAATCAATGATTACTGTTGTTTTTTTGCCGAAATATTCTTTGAAACACAAAGGCGTAGTGTTTTGCAGTTCCTCTCTTGATGGCCAATAAATGAAACATTTCAGCCTTTGATGAAGAATATCAATTGTATTAGAAAAAATTCGAGAAATCGTATTGTCACTGCAATTGAATATGTAAGAAAGAAGCCGAAAAGAAATATTCAGTCGAAGGCGCATAAGTGTTGAAATTTATCAGAGATAGCATTGAGATTTGAAGAAATAAATGGTTCAATAAGAGAAAATATGAGTTTGAGAGATTCATATGTAGGAATACCAGTGAGAAATAGGGTTTTCTTATTATTTCCAATCAAGGAATTTTCATTAAATGACAAGTTATCAACAGATTCTCTATTCATACAGTTTTATATGTATGTTCAACAATTCATCTTCCAAACCTTTCAAATCAAAATCAGTTTGGGTTGACTTATCATGGTCTCTATCTCTGTCCTCTAATTGTGGGTTATTTTCTTTGTCAGAATCTGATTCAGTGCTGTCTACAATCTAATAACAAAATAACATTGAAAAAAATGAAATATTCATCAAATGTTGACCTTTACGAAATCTGCGAAATGATAATGAAAATGCAAATTTAAAAAAAATCCAAAAGAAAGAAAGCAAAACTAAAGCTGGATCATATTATATCTCACAGTTATTGGTTCCACTTCAAATACAACCTTACTCCTGTTCATAGCCCTAGTGAACCTTGCTACTGGGAACTCCCCAGCAATTTTGGGAGGGCACATAATCTGTATGTTTGGGATCATCAGATGGTCTACCTAAAAAATGTTTTCCATATACATGTGATATGTTTTGGACAGTTTATTACCTGTTATAAAGTGTGCTGAGCATATGAATGAATTTTTAACTTTGGAATCCTGGAAATCATCCCTATGAAGAGAGGCAATCCAACTGGCACGTCTCTCCACCCTTGAAAAAAAATATGTCAGATACTCCATAAACACATATCTTCAAAATGGATATTCCATGTTTAAAACACTTTACACATCTGTGCACTTACTTCACAATATTCACAATGAACACAGAATCGAAATGTTTGAAAAAAAATCACCCAAATTTTTGTTTCTTGCCAAAAATCACTGTTAACAACACATGTACTCTTATGTAAAAATGCTTTGTTTGTCCCCCCATCAGCTGTTCGACAAATGACAGCTTACGTCACTGACGTTGCCCTATTGATTCAATCAAAATTGAATCAATTTATGTTCGAAATTCCACGAAATTGGTATCATTGAATGCAGAAAATTATGCGCATATCGAAGGTGTTCCATTTGAATATCGAGAATCAGTAACTAATTCCAGTGAAATCGAAAGCGTCCAAACGTGACGTGTATCCACTATATAGGGAATTTCAAATGTCAATCATTTACCTCTAAAACGACCCACCTATTATCTATTATCTAAGAGGTATAATGTCATCAACATTTATATATATATATATATATATATATATATATATAAAAGATATGTCTCCCTCTTCATGGTTCACACTGTATATCGAATTATATGTGTAGATGTATGGATACACTGTATACTACCCGCTAAGTTGAAATAGGTACATAAGGTAGGTAAATATAAAATCAACAGCACAAAGTATGACAAGAGAACTTACGTAGTTGTGTGGCTCTATACTCTCCATCAGATATTCGTTTTTGCTTCTTTTTCTTTCATCTCTCCTTTCCTGCATCATTTGACTCTGTGTAAGGAATATCTCCAGTCTTCTTCTATAGCATTATCCAAAATATCTACGATGATATTGAATTTCAATACTCACATATACTCATTCATGAATCGCGGAATACACTTTTACAGTATTTAAATGGCAAATTTCCACACTCACCCAAGAGGTACTGCCTTGTCTGAGCTGATTTAATTTTCCATCAGTTTTTCATTTTTTATTTCACTAAGAAAATGGAACTGATAAGAATCAACAACCAACTCGGACATGGGAGCGTTACATTTTTTTATATGTGGGTAGTTCGCCAGTAGCCCTATCATCCCACACAAATATGCTATACTGCTACTCAATACCTCACCTCTGCAAAAGGCCTCCCTCACACAGCTCTCCAGACGCATACCGCATGGAAACCGCCTATCCTAATTTGACAAAAAATTTACCGCTCTACAGACGCATACCGCATGGAAACCGAATATCCTAATTTGACAAAAAAATTACCGCACTACAGACGCATACCGCATGGAAACCGCATATCCCTATTTGACAAAAAATTTACCGCTCTACAGACGCATACCGCATGGAAACCGCATATCCTAATTTGACAAAAAAATTACCACTCTACAGACGTATACCGCATGGAAACCGCATATCCTAATTTGACAGAAATTTACCGCTCTACAGACGCATACCGCATGGAAACCGCATATCCTAATCAGACAGAAATGAGATTCATCACTTCATCTCTGCAAAAGGCCTCCTCTCTCCCCTCACAGCCTTACCCTTCCTCCAGAAATTCACCGCTCTACAGACGCATACCGCATGGAAACCGCATATCCTAATTTGACAAAAAAATTACCACTCTACAGACGCATACCGCATGGAAACCGCATATCCTAATTTGACAGAAATTTACCGCTCTACAGACGCATACCGCATGGAAACCGCATATCCTAATCAGACAGAAATGAGATTCATCACCTCATCTCTGCAAAAGGCCTCCTCTCTCCCCTCACAGCCTTACCCTTCCTCCAGAAATTCACCGCTCTACAGACGCATACCGCATGGAAACCGCTTATCCTAATTTGACAGAAATTTACCGCTCGACCAACGCATACCGCATAGAAACCGCATATCCTAATTTGACAGAAAATTTACCGCTCTACAGACGCATACCGCATGGAAACCGCATATCCTAATCAGACAGGAAATTATTGCATATCGCCTGCAAAAAACATGTTGAGCACAAAGTTGACAAACATTATCATTAATGAATGATTTCGCACCGACAGATAGACACTCATAATGAACCAATCTCTTACAATGAGCGCAATTATATGATTCGTTCGGATCACCAAAACGCGAACATATCAAGCATCGATCCCATCGAACATAAATGAAGTGCCAACTTGAAAAAAATTATACAAAAATTAACAAAGTCCATAATTTTCTGTTTCAATGGTAGAGATGACCACTCCAAAACTCAAACAGGGATTGGGACTGAAATTTTGATTTCAATGACATTTCCGTTGAAATGTCAATCAGCTGTTCTGCTTCTTCATTACTGAAGTGTTTAGGCATTTCAGTTTGAAAGGGGTCGTTTACCCACTGCTGCGCTTTGATTTCATCTTTTGGCAGGTAGTCTTCAAAATAACTGGAGTTTAGACAAGTGCTGAATCAACATTTTTCTCATTTCTTCTATCAGAGTAAAATTGTTTTCTTGTAGAAACTGGTTCAAAGATGAAAACATCGAACAATCTCCATTCTTCAAACTTTTTTCCCAAAGCATAAGTTTCTTCTTGAATGCTTCAACTTTACTAGTCATTTGAAAAATATCAGTATTGTTCCCCTGCAAAGACTTATTAAGAATGTTCAAACGTTCAAAAATGTCTGTCAGGAACGCCAGTTTAAGGAGAAAACTTTCATCAATAAACATATCAGCAAGAACATTATTTTCTTCACTCAGAAACATGTGGATTTCGTGTCTCAGTTTAAAAACTCTTAGCAGAGAATTGCCCAGAGATAGCCATCGCGCACTGCTATAGTACAAAAGCGATGAGTGTTGAGCGCCTGTGTCATCACATAGTTTAGAAAAAAAACCGGGCCTTCATTGGTCTTGTTTTGATTAAGTTTATTACTTGTATCACGGTTTTTAAAGCTGCACTTAACTCTGAACTGAACTTTCCTGCTGCCAGTGCTTCTCGGTGTATAATACAGTGCGTCCAAACAGCATTTGGGGCTTTTGCTCGAATGCGAGATTGCAATCCTTGGTAGTGGCCTGACATTGACCGTCCTCCATCAGTACACACCCCAACACAGTTTTCCCAGTTAATATCATTCTCTGCCATAAAACCGTCAACAATTCTTTACCAGAGGTGCCTCCTTCAATTTCTTTACAAAACAACAAGTCTTCTATCAACTGTTTTTCATTCACATACCTAACGTAGCAAATCAAATGAGCGTCTTTGTGACTGTCAGTAGCCTCGTCTAATTGAATTCCGAACTCTTTACCTCTCAAACTATTTGAGTTGGTTGCTAATATCTTCAGATATGTTATCAATCCTCCTGCTTATTGTATTGTTTGACAGAGGAATTTTAAGAATCTGTTTCCCTGCTTCCTCACCGATCATTATCCTAGCCATGTCAACAGCAGCAGGTAAAATCAGCTCTTCCGCAATTGTGTGAGGTTTTTTGCATTTTGCAATGAGATATGCCACTTTGTATGAAGCTAAAAGAGCATTGCTGTTAGCTTTGGAATGATTAGAAAAACAAGCCTTTTGTTTTACTGCCCCAGTTTGCTTTCTTTGAAAAAACTCTCTTGGTTTCCTCTAAATGTCGTTTTAGTTTGCTAGGCAGCATAGATTCAACAGATAAAACCTTCATGCAAACAACACATTGTGGGCGCTCTTCATTATTAATTTCAATACAAGAAAAACCAAAATCCAAATACTTATCGTCTATTTTCTGTATTTTGGTTTACGGCTTCCCTCAGCTGCCTCAGTAGTATCGGCATCGCTCTTCGTAGAAGTTGATGCGGACGCACTACTTTGCATACTTCCTTGTTCAGTTTTATTTGACGATAAGAATCTTTTCATTTTAACGAAAAATTTAATAATTAACAATTGAAAAACAGAACAAAAGAATAGCTTTACTACTTTGATTATTTACTTCACTTGTGCGTGACGCGCAGAACACTGCCAATAAAAAGTGATAACTGAAAACAAAACAATAGCAGAAACTGGAATGCAAAGTGGGCTGCATGCGAGGATGTACGACGATTTCCGAAAATACACGAAGGTAGTTCCGTTGCCTAGCAACGAGTTCCAAAATAAAAGTAATATGAATAATAACGACTCTTTTTGAAATGAGTAAACAAGTATTGATAGTAGAGGGGATATGTCGCTTGCGACAGTCGAAGCTATCTGAAAGCGGCTATTGGAGGCTGCACTTACAACGACAAAAACGTACCGAGACGCAAAGTTTTGTAGTAGGCCTTTTTGAATTTTTTGATAGACAACGGCGTCGCACCTGGCACTAGCTCGCGGCGCACCGGGGCGCCGCGGCGCACAGTTTGGGAACTTCTGCCTTAGGACATTCTGTGGCCGCATCTGACGCATTTGACAGCGGCGGTGCAGTGACTTTGTCCGTGGCCGAATCGTTGGCAACGGTAGCATTGAGTCGGTCCGTTTTTCTTATTCTGCCTTTCAACCTTCACAGTTAAACTGCAGCAGTTTGTCACTTCAAATATCTTCTTCTCGTCCCTGGGAAGTTGGACAAGGAAAAGCGGTAGATCCTCCTTTGTGAATCGGGCAGTCATCTGGCTGACCGATTTGGGGTTGAAGCCTTTCGCTTTGAGGTCATCCGCGATGTCCTCGGTGTCAGTGCCGCCTGGGACACCCCTAATTACCACGTGGAGTAGCTTGTCCTCCGGCAACATAAATGTATGGTACTTGAGCTTTCGCTCGGTGAACAAGTGAATAAATGACCGATAGTCGGTTGGTGTCGTCGGGAAGATGGATATACCATCTTCCGTGGCTCTGGCTTGGTCACCTGAGGGGTCATCTTGGTTTTTTGGTGCCTTTTGCGAGGAGCCACCTGTTGCCAGATGTCCTCGTCCATGGCCGTTAGGGGGTTTCCAGAAACCTCTTGGGTTTGGGTGATTGTTGGCATGGCGGCGGCCATTGCTGCGGCGGCAGCAATCGCAGCGTCGTTGGCCTCGACTTTCTTTGCCGGCTCGCTGGCTGGCTTACCCAAATCCTTCCTCAGGGCCGTCATTTGGCTAGTGAGGTCGGCTACCTTCTCGATCAACGTGTTGATCTGAGCTCTCGCCTGTCTCTCTATCTCCTCCTTGTCGGCCAGAGCCTTCTCCAGCTGTCGCTGCAGAAACGCAACAGTGGCTTCCAGCGAGCGTCGGCTTGACCTTGATCTTGCCCGCTTCTCATTTTCGGGGCTGTCCGGGGTATCTTTAGCGCTTTTTGAAGCGCTGCTCCTTTCATTTGCACTCATGTTTGAGAAGTGCCTAAAAGTGCTTGAAAATTATTTTACAGCAGTGTGCACGGATTACCGGCACACTGCCTGCTAATCCTGTATGGGAAGAGATTGAAATTTGGGTATTTTATGACCCGTGCCTGGAAAATTCTAAGGATTATTTATTTTTGTGCTAATCTGTTTTGGATTAGGGATTCCCTCCGTCCGTACGTTAGTTTACTAACTCCGGTCAGAAGTATGCACAGAAAACAAAACTAAATTGGCTGAAAATATGAAATAAACACTCAAATGGACACTCACTGTAATGGTATAGACTCACAACACTAATTGTCTATGGGGGCTGGGTTTGGCGTGTATACTCCTTTTTGCAAAGAAGAAAGTACTAGTACTACTTTTCAGAAGTATTTTCCAATCTTTTCACTACTGCGAAGTCACACTAAAGTCTTTTTGTTGTAGAAACAACACACTTGGTTCGAAAATCTAAGTGAGAAAGAAAGCTTCTCCTCAGCTTTTTCCACGTGCACGCTAGTGCGTGAGTTAATATATTCAACTCACACTAAATAGTGTGTCCGTTGGATAGGCCGTAGAAATAACTACAATCACAAATAAACTTCAAGCACTGGCAGTCGAATGTGTGTGGTCCCTATCCCATTGAGATTCCGCTACCGATTTTATTTTTCTCAAAGTACAATCCGATTTTATGTCCTGTAAGTTACCCGACTCAATAATCCTTAATTTGGCGGCTAGAATTGATTTGCCCTTGTATTCGGACGGCTTTTTATGTAATACTTGATTTTTTACGATCGACCGTTCAATTCCTTTCACGTGAAAAGTTATTTTATTCGGATGACAAAAATTCACCGAACTTGAATAAACGTCAACAGTCTCTCCGCGAATTATTATTTTGAATCTATCACAATTATAATTATTGTTTTTACACATTGCAAAAATTTTGATCGATCCGTCTTTGAGATATTTGCGATATTGGATCGCGATGGTACAAACATTGTTAACGAATTTTCTAATGCGATTTCGAAAATACGATGGATAATATCCGTTGACCAAACGGTTGTTTCTTATAATATAATCGACAAATTCTTTTTTTATCTGAAAAGATCCCTCCAAAATAACGCATTGTTTATAAGAACTTGATGGAAGTGAATGGACATTAAGTGAGTTAACTGGAAGAAGTATACTAGTGTTCAAATCGGATAAATTGAAGCCTTTCGGTATGTCGGAACTTTCAGGCGTTATCTCGAATCCTCTATCACGTAAATCATGTATGTTATCATTATCATCATTGTTATGAACCTGTTCATCTGGAACTAGTGACGTAGTGAAGTCATTTGGAATCGAAATTATCGACTGTTCATTTGAGGAAACATGTACGTCATCGAGAACGTGATCTCTGTTATATTATACTTATATCGAACCGTGCTTTTTTAACAGGAAGAAATTCGGTATTAGCAGGAGTCGAACAGATAGCATATTGGTTCCCAGTATTTTCATTATTATGAAAATCAGGTACATCATACCGGAATACAGGTTCCTCATTTTGATAATCAAAAATGTTATTCGAAACCAATCTTAGTAGCAACACTCACATCGAGACCCTTGTTAACAAAGCATATAAAACTTTGGGGTTTGTTATAAGAAACTCATGTCATTTCAAGAATGAAAACACCCTTATGTATATTTACAATATCTATGTTAGAAGTATTTTGGAATACGCTTCAATCATCTGGTCTCCCTTGTATTCAGAACATA
The DNA here is from genome assembly GCA_963576655.1 of Gastrophysa polygoni. Lineage (NCBI taxonomy): Eukaryota > Metazoa > Arthropoda > Insecta > Coleoptera > Chrysomelidae > Gastrophysa > Gastrophysa polygoni. Next base: position 3,663,288 of record OY755092.1, read on the forward strand.
AAAATAGTATTGAAAAAGTACAGAAAAAATTTCTCCGATATCTATACTTCAAAAAATACGGCATCTATTATTTTGATATTCCATATGATACTTTGCTCACTGAATTCAAATTCCAAAAACTTGAAAGTAGAAGGATAATTGTAAGTTTATTATTTTTATTCGAATTGGTAAACAATCGAATCAGTTGCACGCAATTACTGAGTATGATTAATTTTTATGTCCCTCAATTCAATAGGAGAAATGTGAATGAATTATTCCGGCTAACAACTCCACGTTCCAATCTTGGCCTGGGAGCTCCCCTGTACAGACTGTGTCTCATAGCAAATGAATACCTACACAACGTTGACATTTTTTTCGAAACCTTCCTCAGTTTCAAACGTAAGATATCAGTTTTATTTCCACATTAGGTACTTAAATATCTTAATTATCAATATTGCATACTGAATACTAAGTTTCTCTCCTCTATTTTCTTTACTTTTCTTTGTACGAATATCGAATAACTTTTTTCTTCTTTTTTTCTATTGTACGATCAATTTCAAAGAGTATTTGTAATAAGTTTATTTTTTGTTGGTTTGTTGATATGGTGATTTGAGATATTTTTTCTCATTTTATTTTTTTTTATATATATAACTATTCAAAACGTACCCCTTCTCACCTGTAAGCTTTTTTATTTATTTCTGAGTAGTTTTTCAATAATTATCATGTATCATGTTACACATATGGCTATCTCTTAGTATTGTTATGTAAAGGTGATTATTTGTATGTTGATATGGTGATTTGAGACATTTTTTCTCATTTTCTTTTTTTTTATATAACTATTCAAAACGTACCCCTTCTCACCTGTAAGCTTTTTTATTTATTTCTGAGTAGTTTTTCAATAGTTATCATGTATCATGTTACACATATGGCTATCTCTTAGTATTGTTATGTAAAGGTGATTATTTGTAATCTGTAAATGGATTTATTCTGTTGATTACACAATAAATAAATAAATAAATCAGGTTCCTTATCTTGACATTCCAGTACTTCTAGATCATATCTGGCAGGTTCACAGTACTTCGTATGATAATGATACATTCTTTTCCTATTCCGAACAGTTTTTGGATCCAAACCCAAACTTTGACAAACATTCCCGAATGCTGAATATCTCGATCGGTGAGATTTTACATCAGTATCCTTCAATGTTTCAATCATTCTCAACTTCCTTTCATATGTATATTTACCTCCGCGGGAAACCATTTTAATTATATTCTCTAATTCCGATTTATTTCTATGAATATGCCTATATACTTGACTAGGATATTTGAGACTATTGATTTTACTATTGTTGCAAACAAACGGAAATTGCATGATTTGGCGCGAAACCGATTACTGAATCAAAAGTACAATCAGGATCAAACATCAAGATTGCTCTTGCAATTTTTTCCAATAACGAGATATTTTTGTTAACGCCAACCATGATTACCTACACGTACCTACCTTCCTATCTACCACATCTATTCAATATCAAACTTTTACCGGCGACAACCTATATACACGTACCTAACTCCTACTCAATATCTATCAAATTTTCACCGGCAATATCGTACACGTACCTACCACCTATGAAATTTTGACCGGCAATAACCTACAGGAATCTACCACTTATTCAATAACAATTTTTCACCGGTAATATCCTACACGTGCCTACCACCTATTCAAAATAAAATTTTCATCGGCGATAATAGGTATAGTGTAATGATCTCAAGAGTACTGAAAAGTACAAGTTAATATGAACTGAATGAGTGTTAACAAGTGAACGAATCGAATTAATAATTCAAATTGATACAGCTCTCCCTGAGTTATATTATGGGATTCACAGAGAAATCACTACTTGAACGTAACAATACGCAAAAGCTAATCTCAACACTCAAACTCAACACCAACAGTTGAAGAAACCGGGAACTTTTGGTGGGGACGATTCCATACTCCAAAACACCTTTCAATGGTGTTTCGAGTTCGAATTTGCGCTTCATTGAATATATGTTCTGCTGGGCCAAGAGGTTGTGCCAAAGGAGTGATCAAGTATTTCCTTATGGGGTAACCACTGTCACCAACTAACGAATAATTTCCATGTAATCCATTATCAAAGGAAATGGATAATTCCGAATGGTTGAAAATCGTGGAATCATGACTAGAACCTGGCCAACGACAAACAACATTATGTGAATTTAATGAAGCATCCCATACACCTTGAACATTCATAGAGAAATAGCCTTTGCGGTTTCGAAAAATTTCAGCATCATTTCCTCCTGGTGATTGTATTTTCATGTGGGTGCAGTCAATGGCACCTATACACTGAGGAAATCTGCTCGATTGATAAAATTCAATAGCCTTCTCTCTTCTTCATTTTCTGGCATCTCAATATAAATCCTCAGTGCCTCAGACACTCTATGGATGATTCTACAAGCTGTAGATTTATCAACACCAATAAAATCCCCAACAACTATCACCATGCTTCCAGTGGCACAAAATCGAAGAGTTAATAGAACCATTTCTTCTGGTGTCAGGGAATGATTACTAAAAAAGAATACCTGATTATTGAATTCTATATATAAAAAAAAAAACAGAATTAGTTTTACCGATTTGTCTGGTTACTAATATCGTTGGATATAAGATGTACAATATTACGTGTGATTTCTTTTGGCAACCGGAATCTATTCACAAATTCTCTTTCTGTCCATTTTTCGAAATGGTTTCGACGTTGCCTTTTTCTTCTAGGGGCAATAATATCAACAGTTCCAAAAACTCTTCTTCGTCAGTTATGTCTTCCATAATTCAAAGTAAAGTAATGAAAAAGTAATTCACAATACCCAGCAAACATTGAACTAGTGGCAGAAGTACGGCCTAGTGACGGCAATACTGGGAAAGTGGCTGTGAGGGGGTGACGTGACGGCTTTGAGCCGGTGGCTTCCCTCTTTCATGACACCATCAATAAAAATAACTATTGTTACGGGTTCAAAATGAATTCAACTGTCCTGCGGGGAACCCTCGGTAGTAGGAGCTTTTAGATTGTCTGGAAGCCCCAAGAGTAAACAATGCGTTGGAGAGTGCTGGAGATGGCCATGAGATTATCTCCGTTAACTGGTGTGGAGCGGAGCTGAGGATGGTAATCTGGCTGACATCAGTGATCTGTGCCAAAACTGTCACTGTCCATCATTCCTTGACAGTGACAAGGGGAATATCTAATTTCAGGAGGGAAAGAGATGAGATTTTGAGGTTATATACTGTACATGTGCATGTAGCAGTACTCACGCATTTTGCGGATTTTCTCGATTTTGGTTACTATAGTTGAAACTGGTAGTAATTTGGGAATAATTCTACTCACAGTTGTGGATCTCAGTTCAACGTAGTCACCACAATCATACAATCATCATCTGTTCATACGAACAATCACTCTTCGAGGCCACTCTCCATCACAGGTAGGTACAGTTAAGATTTTCTGCTATCGCTTACTTTTCACTGTCGCTAGTTTACCACTTTCCTCAACTATTCACCAGATTTCAGAATGAAACATTATTTTAGGGACCATCTACTCTTCACTCTTCCAAAGTGATCCTCCTTCTGGGGATATCGAAGAAACTACTGGGTGATCGACCGAGGCGAGGAACTTTGGGAGTAAGATCTAGACCTTTTATCAACTGCGGCTGAGGGTGCCGCCACTACTGTTCAGCCACTGGCACGTTCCCGGACCTCACTCATCACCGAGCATCTCTGGGATTGTCAGATAAGCGATAACTGAGCCTATTTTCATTTGCACCACCTTAATATCTCTTTGCCGATTGACTCGCTTAAGCTATTCACCCTCCATCGACGGGTTACTGGTATTCTGTTGCCTGAACTGCTTCTTAAGCTTGAACCCAGGCATAATTCAATGTATATAAGTTGTAAAATTGTTGTAAAATTGTATGTAATAGCCTGAATAGCTTGTAATAACGCACAATAACAAAACATTGACAGCTCTGACGTCGGGACATTCGCGGCTGACGTTAGAGTAGAGACACAGAACACTTGCACCCAGACACGAAGGACAAAACACGACTTCGACACTCCAGGGCCAGACTCCACATTCCGACCACAGAACCACGCCAACAGCCCAGTTGACTGTCGCGAAGTAAAGCTCTATAAATAGATTATATTTCGACAATAACTGTTTATTGCAGAATTTCATTTACCCACCCCTTCTCCACTGAGTTAGCTGGCATTGCGCAGAACTCTTGCTAGTGCTGTTCTTCCTCGATAGCATAAACCACTAACGAAAAGGAACAGTAACACTATAATGGCCTTGCGATGGGAAAATGCCCATTAAATTGTAGAAATACTCAACCACTGTGGAATCATGGCCTTCTACTAGCCTGTCAATGGTACAAGACAAGGTGTTCTCCTCTAGTGGATACTCCGGAAACTTCGAATATCATTCTGTTGTTCTGTGTCCATGATCTGGCATTTTTTGCTGTCAACGTCAACAATGTGAACTGAGTTCGAGTTGTTTGTTTCCTTCACTGGCGTTGGCGCTCTTTGTGTATGATTAGGCGGGTTTTCGCTTTTAATTGTGAATTTGTGTGGTGTGTATGAATATCGCGAATAGGCCAGAACACAGGATGATTTCCTCAATGATAAGTAAGTAATTTTACAATTCGAATATTCGATACGTTTCCTTGATCTGTGCTTATAACATTACCCTAACCTCGAAGTTGCTTCTATCGTTTAGCGGTTTTCTGACTAGTTTATTGAACATCTCAAGTCTGTTTTTAACCTTTTATATTTCTGTATAAAAATGTCATCATCTCATAAAACTGAATCCGCGTTTGGGTGCAATGAAAGAGTTAAATACAGACAGGCCTATCTTAGCATTGGGTCTCACAGTGAAATTTGACAAAATTGAAGCAATTTTTATTACCACAGCAGTGCTCCACAATATTGCAAATAGCTTGCATGCACCCATTCCAGATAAAGATGAAAATATTTTACAGTTGATCCAGAATGACCTCTCCAATAATGACAATGCCATTGCTCAATTGCCATATGATGGCCCAAACCACATCCTCAATAATTCAACACGTTTATTATTAAATACTGTCTGTAAGTTCTTCGAGGAGGTGGTACATTCATTTTTCAGCTTTTGATGGGATTTTCTCTCCTCGTTTCTAAAAAATAGAGTAGAAGTTATTAAAAATTATTGCAATATATTTGTAGTAAGGACAGATTTAGGATCTGTCCCAAAATGTCACTGCGCTTGAAATTAAACCTTTAGATACCTAAAAGAGAAATTCTCTATTGGTCAGTGACACCTTGTTTTTGAAAAAATTTGGAAATACAAATATATTTAATAATAATAAAACCTCTACTTATCTTGGTGGACGTTTCGGGAACGAATCTGCTCCCGTTCTCAACACAATTGAAATATTTTTCTTCGTAAACTTTTTTCGATGTTTCCGAAACATCGAAGATAAGTAGATTAGTAGAGGTTTTATTATTATTGAATATATTTGTATTTCCAAATTTTTTCAAACACAAGGTGTCACTGACCAATAGAGATTTTCTCTTTTAGGTATCTAAAGGTTTAATTTCAAGCGCAGTGACATTTTGGGACAGATCCTAAATCTGTCCTTACTACAAATATATTGCAATAATTTTTAATAACTTCTACTCTATTTTTTAGAAACGAGGAGAGAAAATCCCATCAAAAGCTGAAAAATGAACGTTTATTATTAATTCAAAATCATTTTTCAACGTTGAACTTGATGAAAATTCTTCTCAAATAAATGGTATATTCTGAAAGGGTTTTTTTGGTGAAATTAGAAATAGGTACAGTTCCACAGTTTCACTAAACATGTCACATCACTTTCCTAGATTTACACATTTCTATCACACATGTCACATCACTTCTCAACACGTTACACAATTTCACTTCACATGTCACATCACTTTCCTAGAATTTACACAATTTCATTATACTTGTCATATCACTTTCCTAGATTTTACACAATTTTACTACACATGTCACATCACTTTCCTTAACTTCACACTTTGGTTATGCTAATTACAATATGATTCACAACACATCACCTATTAATTTTCGTAACTGTCATACACAAATACTGGATGATATATATCACTAGTCACTATCGGACTCTTCAGGACTCGAATCTTCATTTACCCTAATGATCACTGGATTGATACGTGGTAAGATACAATATTCATTTTCTTTTTTGATCACATGAATTAACTATTTGAGACTTCAAAGTTCCTTTTTAAAAAACAACTTTATTTTGCACAAGTAAATAGCGTGAATATAATACGAAAAAATTAGATGTTGATGGTTCGAAGATTTGCGTCTGACTGACTATGAGACCGCCGCGAGTTGGGAATCTCACGAGAAGGCCTTCCAGGAACTGCAAGGACAGCATCAGCGATTCAGCACTTTCCCATGGGAACCATAACGGCTGGAGATGTAATTCCTCCCCTCGAAGATTCAGCTACGGAGAGTTAGCGAGGTAGTTGAACATCTTGGTGGTCAATTCTGGGTGGTGGTTGACCTCGGAACTTAGGCAGCAATTTCTTGTAACCAATATAACATGTTATTAGCAACATAATTAAATAAACGATGATGGTCCAACTACTAGGGATCAATGATATGTTTGACGACGTCAGGTTGGGTTGATTCTCGATGAATTGGGTTTTGATGTCGTGAAGTTCGTCCAATTCGATTTCTTCCAAATGAAGAGTGAAGTTCATTCTTGGAAGGGGTGTGTAAGTGGCATCTAGGTCTGGAAACAGCATTGGTTGCCCTCGTGTTGTGAATTGTTTCGTATTGGTGATTATTTCTTGATTAGTTACAATTTGGCATCCTGCAGGGATTTCAATAAGAAAAGATCCTTTCAGCTTCAAGACTTCTTGTTGAGGGTGACATCGTAGTTTGGCATTCTCTTCGGATGGTAGAATTCCAATCCATTGGTCAGAGTAGTCAAGTCGTTTGAACATTGGCTTGCTCATTTTGATTCGTATTTGTCGGCATGTGGAGGTGTTTTTCATTTCCAATAGTTGAATCTCGCATGGATTTTCTCTCTTGATTTCTTGTAGGTCGAGTTTTTCGCAGAAGAAATTTTGTGCGTATGTCTCTAAGCACGGAGTGCCCATAAATGCAAAGTACAATTCGTTTTTGACAAGAAATTTATTTCGCGATATGATTGCCTTAAACAGACCCTCGTAAAGAACAGGAGCGGAGTATAAATGGTATAAGTCGTAAACAAGAGGATTTGTGATGGGGATATGTAGTAAATAGGTTATTTTATTGTTGATTATGTAACTGTCAATTTTTATTAATTTTTCGAATAAGGGAATATTGTCCAAGATTAATTCAAAAGGTAATTGATTTTTGTTGAATTGTTTGGATAAGATTTCAAGCTCTGCATAAAGATCGCTCATTTTCATTATACTGGGATGCATCACCTGTATTTTAGAAAATGATATTGAGTTTTCAATATCTTGTATGATTGAATTTATTATTTCGAACATATTAATGATTTGGATTAATACATCTTTGATAAAATTCGAATTTTCTCTAAGGACGTTTTTCTGAACGATAAATGCAATTTGTTTGATTTTTTCCTCTAATAGTTTTTCGTTATGACTTATTTGTTGAATGGTATTATTGAATTTGTTTATGAGATTCACAGATAGAGAATTTTGTTTTCTAATGTGTGCAGCGAGTTCACTTTGGCCGTTCTGAAGTTCTTGAATAATTCTTTCGTATCGTTCGCCATCATTGGCATCTAAATTACCGGTTATCGATTTGAATATTGAACCTAGTCCATCGATTAATCCTCGTTTCGTTCTTCGACGAAATGGTAACATTTCTTCAAGTTTGCTCTCAACTTTTTCTTCGGTGTAATGAAGTATTTTCAAATAGTTCGAAACGAAATTTTGTCAAATCATATGATTTTATATTCAGTCTTTCGATTTCCGAAATCAGTGGATTCAGATCGTAAAAGTGAATAAGTGTGTGTCTTTGTTCTTCTATTTTCGCTGTTCCTAGTCGGAGTGGAATAAGTCCAGAGTTTTTGTCTAAATTTCTTACTGTTATGTGGTCTTGTAGTCCGAGAATACAGGGGATTCTGTAAATATATATACATAAGTTATTTCTTGGGTGGATAAGTATTTTTTAAAGGTCGTTTGAGGTTATCCATGTGTACTTTTTCATGATTTTCGGTAGACGTGGTTTTCATTTCAGGGTTCGCTGATTTAAGTTTGGTGGATTTATCAAATTTATTCGCGGTTTTTTGTCTCACGTGCTTTTTGAGAAATACCTTTTGTTGAGGCTTAAAAATATTTGGATCGTCTCTGGATTTGTTAATTTTATCTATCAGTCTTTGTTTGTTATTCCTCAAGTCACTATTGATTTTTGAATAAAGCAATTTGGTACGGTCTCTGTGGTCATTAACGTAATCGTTGATCAGTATTTGATCGACAGCAATATCAAATGGATCGTTGGTACTAATGTGACCATTGACTACATCGATTGGTTTCATTTTGGTGGAAGAATGTATAGAGTGGTTGTAAGCGAGAATGGCTTGTATAATTTTGGTTTTTATAGGTGTTTTTAAGAAACCTTTGGTATTAAGCAAACGAACATGTTCGATCAGGGTCGAGTGGAATCTTTCGGCCATTCCATTCGATTGTGGATGATGCGGCGAACAGAAATGAGTTTCGATTTTATGAAGTTTGAGTAGTTCACCTACGACTGTATTTTTAAATTCTGTTCCGTTATCTACTACAATGAATTTTGGTATTCCATGATGTGAAAAGAATTGAATGAGATTATTCGCAATTTCGGTACCACCTAGTGAATTCAAATGGTATGCTTGTGCGTACCTAGAAAAGCTATCGATAATTGTCAGAAATTTTGATTGTTCTAATGTGAATGTATCTAAATGCACTATTTCGAAGGGTTGTGAGGCGGTTGGTGTGACATTCATTTTCATATGTACAGGGTTTCTTTCATATTTACTTTGCTGACAAACTTCGCATCCGTTGATGTAAGTTTGAACTGCTTCCTTAATATGTGGCCAATAATATTTAGTTTTTATTCTTTGAACGGTTTCATCGATTCCACGGTGGTTCGATTTACCTTCGTGATAATTTTTTATTATAATTTCGATTTCGTCCTTGACGGTGACATCGATCAATTTCATTTTACAGTATTTGAATCTTATTGATGGCCATTTGAAATTTTTCTGTAGAGCAGTAGAGAATGGTTCGTATGTTGATGGATTTTCGAAATGAATATGATATTGCATGTTAGGTACAATGAAATTTTTAATGAACTGAATAACGTCATGTTCGAAATGACTTTCTGATATTTGGACATGAATACGTTTCTTTTTCTCGAATAATATAAGTGTTTTTGGCTTCGCAGGAGAATGTTGAACGGTTGTTACGATAATTTGATTTTGTCCATAGTTCAAGGTACTCTCAGATATTGGTATACCTACGATAGGGTTCTGCTCATTGTTCGAGTGAATTGTATTATCATCTTCGTCAATTTGTCCTGGTTGTTTGTCTACGTTGTTAGTTTGGTTCTCGGTTTCATTTTCGTCGCGATTAACTTGCATGGATATATTATCGGTATTATCGGTAATATTGAATTCTGGCCACGAAATAACTGGTGGTGCTTCCGGTGGTTTTCCTATTACTTGATCAATATCGGGAGTTTTCAGCTGGCGTCCGTTATTTTCTACATCTTGAATTATGTTATCGATTTGGTTCCAAATGTCATTGTTACTTTCCTTAACATGAATTTCTATGCGTGATAATGAGTCTGCGTTAGTGTTTAATTTGCCTTTTTTGTAGATTATAGTATAGTCATACTCTTCCAATTTTATTCTCCAACGGAGTAATTTAGAATTTGGATCTTTGAGCGAGAAAAGCCATTGAAGGGGTTTGTGGTCAGTAATTATGTTGAATTTCCTTCCGAATAAGTAGGGGCGAAAATATTTCGTAGCCCATACTATTGCAAGAAGTTCCTTTTCGATAACAGAATAATTTTGTTCCGAATCGTTGAGTGTTCTTGATGCAAAAGCAATTGGCAAGTCACTACCAATCGGACCTTGCGATAAAACAGCACCGATGGCAAAGTTACTTGCGTCTGTAGTTAAATTGAATGTTTTAGTGAAATCAGGATATTGCAAGATAGGCTCGTTTATAAGGAGATTTTTACAAGTTTCAAAGCATGAAAGAAATTCGTCGTTATGTTCTATTTTAGCACCTTTCTTTAGACATTTTGTGAGCGGTTTCGTGATGTTCGCGAAATTATTTATGAACTTGCGGAGTATCCTAAAAGACCAAGGAATCCTTTAATTTGCTTCGTTGTTTTAGGTACCGGGAAATTTTTGATGGCATGGACTTTATTCGGATTAGGTTTAACTCCGTCTGGTGTGAGGACATGTCCTAGATAGGCAACCTCTTTGCGTAAAAACTCAGATTTGTCGAGTTGAATTTTGAAATTCGAATCACGAAGTCTCTGAAAAACAGATTTCAAACGTTCTAAATGCTCTTGTAGGGATGTTGAGAATACGATGATATCGTCGAGGTAAACCAAGCATTTTTCATTTTGGATTCCTCGAAGAATATTATCCATTATCCTCTGGAAAGATGCTGGAGCATTCTTCAGGCCAAACGGCATACGAAGATACTCGTAATGACCGTTTTCGGTGTTGAACGCCGTTTTTTCAATATCTTTTTCGTCCATCTCTATTTGATGGAATCCGCTCGCCAAATCCAAGGTGGTGAAATATTGACATTTGCCAAGCTTGTCAAGAAGGTCGGTAATATTAGGAAGAGGATATTTAACGTCTATCGTTTTCTCATTGAGTTTCCGATAGTCGACAACAACTCTCCATTTTTGTTTGCCCGAGGCATCCATCTTCTTTGGGACTACCCAAATAGGGGATGACCATGGTGAGTTGCTGGGCCTGATTATTTTTTGATTTAACATTTTATTTATTTGGCTTTCCACCTCTTCTTTGTGTACGAACGGATACCTATGAGATTTGGTATAAACCGGTATCTCGTCTGTGGTACGAATTTGATGTTTTATTCTGTTTGTGAATGATAATGCCATATCTTCCTGATAAAAAATATCGGAATATTCTCTACAAAGATTTATTATCGAATGTTTTTCTTCTTCGTTCAGATGATCGGTCCAAATTTTGGAAGGATCTAAGTATGATGGTGAATTGTCGAAATTATTCAAATCAATTTGTTCAATTTCTTTTCTTGAGAACTTATCAACTTTGATTGGTTCTGAAAAGTCTAGAGTAACTGGATCTGTCGTATTATTGAGAATAGTAGTGAGTGCTTTGCCATTTTTGGCAATTGTGAGACATTCGGGTATTTCACAATCATGAAATTTCTGATGGGGCAAAATTATTTCGCCATTTTGTATAGATGTATTTATTTGTATTACTTGCTCTGTGCGAGCAGAAATTGTTATTAGGTTCAGTTCGCTTTGAGTTTTATGGAAAAGTAATTTGATTTTGCTATACGGGGTGATCAAAAAACCTTTGTCAAAGTCAACACTTGCTTGCAGCATTTTCAGGTTGTCTAGTCCTATCAAACCGTTGAAAACATTGTGGAACTTGAAGAGAAAGAATTTCAATTATTTTTTATTCGGAAGATGAAATATTCTTGAGGCTGGCATAAGTACACTATGTTTATGCGCTGATTTTTGAAATACAGTAGAAACGATAAAAGGATCATTTTTTATGAAATTTGGAAAGAGATTATATGCTATTTCGGGGTCAACAAATGATCTCGTTGATCCGGAATCAATCAAGAACTTCAGATTATATTCTGGAAACACAATGTAGGGTAACTCGCTGGAATTAGACGAATTGATAGGTATGATTTGTGGTTCTATGTTCGGTTTCTTGTTTTTCGAACAGACTGAAAATTTTCGAATGAATTGCCGTCGGCCACATCAACATTATCGCTTTCATAATTTTCATGATTTTCATCATTGCAAGTATCGTAATATTGATCTCGATTGAAATGTTCATCTGTTTCTTCCCATTGTGGGTCACATTCTGTATTGAAGAGCTCCTCGGAGATGAAATCTCTCCTTGGTTGAGATTGGAAAGATGTCGATGGGTTCGATCGGAAATTATTCGTGTTCCTTGTGGAAACACTCATCGGGGTAGCATGTTGATTGGGGCGAACATTATTTGATGCTGAATTCATTGTCGTATTTCTTGTGCATGTAGACATTGGCGTGGGCCTTGAAAAGTTAGGATTCGAATTACCTGGCTTGAAAACATTTCTGTTTTGTTGTTGACCAAAAACTTGAGCATTCGAAAAATATTTTCTCGGATGGTTATTGAATGTTTGTCGAATCGGCACTGGTTGTGAAGGGAATGAATTATTCTGTCGAAATTGGTTGTTTTGTGTTTGAGCATTGAAAGGAACATTTTGAGAACTATATCTCTGCTGTTGTTGGGGTCTGAAAGATTGATTATTTCTAGGACTACTCTCCTTCGTGATTCTGTGAGAGTTATTTTGAAAATAATGGATATTATCCTCTTGAATAACCAACTGCAAAGCTTCTGTAAGTGAATTCGGCCGCATACAACGAATTGTGGTACCCAGAGGTTCTCTTAGGCCAGACAAAAATGTTTTCAATGTAAGGTCGTTATAAAGAGTACGTTTCAAAGTTTTTGCTTCATTTGTATTCTCATGAATGTCTACATAGCTACACAAGAGATTCAGTATTTTCAGACATCGATCATAGAAATCTTGAGGTTTTTCATTCGGGTATTGTTTCATCATTATCAAATCCCGATTGAGGCAACTCTCGTCTCTTTGATCTGCGAAATTTCTATAAAGCGTTTCTTTAAGTTCATTCCAAGTTGACGTATTTTGGATATTGACAACTAACTTGGCGTTTCCGCACAATTTAGCTATTAATGCATTCAACAAATAAGTGTTATGAAAACTATTCACATTTACTCTATCGTAAAAAGTATTTATAATCGAATCGCACACTGCTAGGTATCGATTGAGTTCATTTGGGTTACCGTCGAACTGCGGTACACAATTCAAGTATTCAGATTTGAATGTTTCCGTCATTGTGATCGAATTATTTCCAGAATTTGTTTGGATATTTTGGTTTATTGAGATGGGTTTGGGGTGATTTGAGAGTCAGCTGAAGGAATGTTCAGATTCAAATTCCCGAGGATATTTGTTAAATTTTCAATAGACATAGATAATTGTACTCACATTAAAAGGTTTAGTACTTTGAGCATCTCTTATTATGAGACTATAACCTCCCTTTTTTCTCAACCTCCAAATAATTACTACAAAAAATAAGAAAATGAGTTACATGTATGCGGACGGCAGCTTTTCATCAGAGAACAGATAAGTGAGTTCGAGATAGAGCTATATATGCACAAATTCAAGTTTTTAAGGGGCGCCACTCAATTTAAAGAAAATATTTCAGTTTGGATAATTGAGAAAACCAAATACTTATCATGATGGTAAAATTCTGAAAATAAAGATGTATTATTTTCTTAGATTGTGGATGGCAGACAATTAGATAAATAAAATGCAGAACTCCTTTAAAACCTATTTATTTCCTGTGCAAACAGACAAGGCACATTTGGACCTGTGTAGAGGCTGGTAAAAAATTTTATGACTATGAGTGTGATGGAATTTGAGTATGACAAACAAATCACTCAAATCAGGTCAGCATAAATTATCAAGACATGAGTTCATGATTTGAATGTAAAAGAATCAGATATGGACCAATATCTACCAATAATAAAAGGGGAATAATCTCAAAAAACCAAAGAAGTCAAGTGCAAAACCTACAGCTGTCGCATAGCGCTATGAGAGGGCCTTACAGGGGGTTTTACGTTCAATGTATGGAATAATTGATAAGTTACTGAGTTCCCTAACAAAAACCTGACCCAACAGCCTCTTCAGAGATCTAGATCACCCCGATCACAGTCTGTTCCACAGGATGGGCAGCATAGGTCACTGCCAACAGCACCAACATAAAGGGGGGGTCCTCCACAAATCTGCTGGGCTGAACTCCGAGGTCTCTCTCCCTGGTATTCCTCCTGGCGCTACCACGAAGTGGAGCACAGCAGATTGTTCTGGCACACTCCAATTGAACCCAGAGGTCTCCGCAGTCTCCTCTAGTCTAGATCTGTGGCGCAGGTAGTACTAAAGTACCAGGGCATCCTGACCAGAAGAAAGTGGGATCCTCGATGGACGCAACAACAGCATATAAGAGGAAGAATGCTAGATTCTCAGCATTATCCTACAACCCTGTTATGGAAATAAGGTTCATTTAACCTCAAGTCACAACACGTGGAATATAAAAAAAAACCTTCCAGAAAAAGATGTGTTTTCATCCTAAAAAAACCACTGACTCACCTTCTCAGAAGGGCTAAAACCGGCGTCATCGAAGTAGCAAACACGAGGTAGGGCTCCAGGTGACAATAGGGCAGTTCCCGCGTGGTGACATCAAATTGGCTCAAATCACAACGTTGAAGAAACGTCAATGGCTCATAAGACTTACTCAAACAAATCCCCTATAAGGGCAATCGATATAAATCGATTGTCAGCCTTCTTGTTGAACCAGAAAAATCTTCAAGTGCCTCTCGTCATGGCCACCGAGAAAAAGCCACGATAGACGAGAGCGGAAATCCCTCCCAAACCTCAGTTTTTCCTTAAAAATCCCTAGGAAATATTACTAAATCCATCTTGCCAACACAAAACGTAGAAGGTCACACACAGGAAGCATTATTTTAGACATGGGTTAAAGGTTAAACCTATGGCTGTTTGAAAACCCTGTGCCGACTGCAGCCATACGAGTTCGCTAGCGGCAGTAACGTAGCAGACAAGACAGGTGACTCGTGAAGTATGTCAACCTGACACTCCTGACAGTGACGTTCTGGACGAAAATATAACCTGTTAAATGAACCTATCTCCATTAACCGAAATCCCAACAAAATAATAAACAGATTCTTCAAAAGGGACCCGTTCTATCAGAACAGTCAACCTAATGATTCCTGAAATAGCCAAGCACATCCATTCATCATAGTCGGAGAACACCACAGGTAAGTCATTGTCTTTTTCTTATAAACTACATGAAAACTAATTGACTTTCAAATTCCAGACCAGAAGAACTTCCTCAAATCGTTGGCATTGACTCTCTTCAACATCAGAACCTGTTTATTTGGGTCAGAAAGAGAAGCCTCAGCTTGGATCATCACATCCTACAGGTGTACTGCGTATCAGAGAGGATGTTGAGAAAATTGATGATAAGTTTCCAATATAAAAGGTGTGTGATATGAATCAATAGCCATTAAATGTCTGAACTAAACCGGGTATGGGTATTATTTAGCTGACTGAGTGTTCTCTGTGAATATGTACAAAATTGATGAATTATTTACTTGAATATTTCTTAGGCTTGTATAAAAATCATAACCAAAACTGTATTCAGAAAATTTAAACGCTACAAGACAACTACTGGATTTGCAATTTTCGTCTCCTCCAGGGTCGTTGGTCTCGCAGAATTGGACGATGTGTGTTCCAAAACTCGATGATTCGTCGATATGGCAGGGGTCCTCGTCGGGTCTGCGATAGACTGGGTGTCTTGATTTTTGAAGAGCCACTCCGGTTCGAACACCTCCACAAAACGAATCAACACTTCGAATATCTGGTGAATCGTTAAAACGAAATTGTCCCGTTCGATACGTTACAATCCAGATATCCTACCGACTGCGCCAATTAACTATTTGAGACTTCAAAGTTCCTTTTTAAAGAACAACTTTATTTTGCACAAGTAAATAGCGTGAATATAATACGAAAAAATTAGATGTTGATGGTTCGAAGATTTGCGTCTGACTGACTATGAGACCGCCGCGAGTTGGGAATCTCACGAGAAGGCCTTCCAGGAACTGCAAGGACAGCATCAGCGATTCAGCACTTTCCCATGGGAACCATAACGGCTGGAGATGTAATTCATGAGATACACAATTTCTCCATATGTCACTCTTGTTTATCTAATTAACTACTGTCCTGATGGTGGTTAAAACTGACTCGCTAAATTGCGGTAATTTCTTATTCTTACGTACTTTGCTCTTAATAGCAGCCCAGACCATCTCAATAGGGTTAAAAACACAGTAATATGGGGGCAAACGTAAGACAGTATGGCCGTGTGCTCCAAAGAGTTCATCAACTACATATTCCTTCGGGAAATTTAGTTTCCTGATCATTTCCAGTAATTCTCTCTTCAGAGATATTTCCATGCCTTTTCTCTCCATGAATTGAATAATATCAGCCTTTTTCGTGTTGGTGCTCGGTATTTTCGTTCGTTGACGTGAATGGTATGACGCATTATCCATAACGATGACTGAATTTCCTCGAATATTTGGTATAAGCTGCTGCTCTGTCCATTTCTCAAATAATTCTGCCGTCATGTCCTCGTGATAATCGGCAGATGATTGCCTGAAATTTTTCTAGAATGACAGCGCTTATCCAGTCCACGTTGACTGCTCAGGCTTCATATCGGGGAAGCTCAGTAAAAAATATCTCATTCATTCCTATTCCAATGTTAAGCGAATCGACAAATCCTCGTATCGTCCTTGAAAACGGAAGTTTTTCAACTGACTTCGCATAAACTATGACTCCAATTCTACATTATCCACCATCATGTCTGGTGGCGGTGGACCTTCTCCAGTACATCTAACTAGTCTCTTTTCAATAGCGAATTTCTGTTTTGTTTTTTTCTTTGAATTGTTGAATTCGGTTCTCAGAGCCAGGGCTGTTTTGTAACCAGAACAGATCACCTATGGTCTCCCATGTCTTAATTTTTTTCTGAATTGGTGACTGCATCAGTTTTCTTTGATTCCACGATATGTTGGTATTTCTTCACTAATGAAATAAGAATTTGTTCTTCAGCTTCATTGAGATTTTCAGTTCTTTTTTTCTTCAGAGAAGGCTCAATGTTATGAAAAATATCAGAATCCACTAAAATTATTAATTAGGCAATCCAGAACACGTGACCAAAAATGGCGACAGGGGACATACAAACTAGTCATCGTCATAAGAACATCATTTACGTTTTGGTCGTGGCCAAGTGTAGAGTGTTTTTTGGATTATTTTCGGTGTTTTTGTGAGTCTAAACTTAATGAGGATGGAGAGTGAATACTTAAAAACTTCGATGTTGAACAGTAGAAACGATGGTGAACGGTATGCTTGTAAAAATACTTTGTTATAATCTGTTTACATTTCATCATTATTTCTGTTACAGGTATAGAATGAAGCTCAGAATGATCAACGATTCGGATCCTTTCACATTGGATGAATCTGAACTCGATTATTCCATTGATAGTGTGCCTCCAATCACATACAATGATATATCTGCATATTTGGTTTTCACCCACAGTTATTACTCCCATGTGCAGATGAAGGCCTATAAGAGTTTGGAGTCCTATAAATATTTCGAATCAGGATTTGTTCTGAAAGTGGGAGTAAAGATAGACATATCAGTAAGTAAGGAGCAAATTATTGATATAGAAAAAGCTACCAGGAAAGAGGCAGAAACTGATAACTGGTACCTACAAAGAGCTGGTAGAATAACTGCTTCTAAATTTAAAGTTGTCTGTAGAGCAAATAAAAATAAGCCTTCATTATCATAGATAAAATCGATTTGTTACCCAACAAAAATGACATTCAATGCCAAAGCGACTACTTGGGGCATATCACATGAATATAGAGCTGCTGAAGAATATCGGATATCTATGCAGGAAGAAAATCATGAAGGTTTCCAAATGAATGAAGTGGGATTCTTAATGAATGAGAAGTGGCCTCAGCTGGGTGCATCTCCAGACAGACTGGTATTTTGTGACTGTTGTTTAGGAGGATGCCTGCAAGTGAAATGTCCATACACATTACATACGAACAATGTTCAGGACATAAACCAGTATTTAAATATGAAGAACACCTGCTTATTTGAACAGGATGAAATAATAACATTGAAAACCAAATCATAGTTACTATTATCAGGTCCAAATGCAACTATTTATCTCACAGTTACGGTATTGTGACTTCGTAATATGGTCCCCAAATATATTTCACAAGGTGAGAATTATGCCAGATAGGGAATTTTGGGAGGACAACTTTAAAATTGCCCTACAATTTCATTTAGAAGTGATAATGCCAGAACTGCTAGGTAAATATTTCACTGGCAGAGGAGGTAGAGCAAAGATAACTCATTATTGCATATGCAATGGTGTTGATGATGGGCGACCCATGATTAAATGCGATGGAGATGACTGAGGTGAAATGGTTTCATTTCGAATGTGTTGGATTGTCACAAACTTGCACTTGGTACTGTGACACATGCCATTAGATTTTTATTTGAGATCCACTGTTCACATGCCATCAGATTTTCAGTTTTATTTATATTTGATATCCACTGAAGATGGAAAGGCATGTAATCTTGTTCTATTCTTTCTCACTTCCTTGAACTGTGATGTAAGTTAACACTTTGTTATTAATAGATATACCTATAAAATTATACAATAATACCTATAATAGTCATATACGTGCCTTAGTTTTCCATGAAAACTTCTGTTTCATATTTTATTATTCTTCATGGTACTGAATATTGAATATTTTTGATTTTTTTCAACTGTTTTTTGAATAGCATAGATTTTGAATCAATAAATTTGAAAAGAATATAATGACAACTGTTTTATTATTCAATATCCTTCAGAAATGTGTGAATTAAAACAAAAAAAAAATGGATAATATTTCTGTACAATGAAACGAAAAATAAGGGTATAAAGATTTTATTTCAAATATAGAAAATCAAATGGAACATAATATAACGACATACATAGAAAATGTAAATAACAGACACAACAGGGTGACTTATTAACAAGATTATCAGCAATACAATTATTATCAGCTGTCATCAATGATATAATTTCCCAGCTTTCTAATTATCAATAAAAAATTAAGAATATGAATACATAATATAAATCACAATATGTTTTTACTTTGTACAATCAGGCTAGAGTGGAATTATTGGTAGTGGAATCATTGGTAGTGAAATATTCACCAATCCACTACAAACGGTAACAATTTTATCCAATAAGCTAAGATTTCCATTACCTCTTTTTACCATACTTATTGGAATAGTACCCTCAAAAATCTTGAATGACTCTTTCGACATGTATCCGTACATGTGCTATTTGTCTAGTCTCTTCAATATCTATTTATTTATTATTTATTATTATTTATTATAATTTATTTATTCATTCATTTCAAGTTTGGGATACAAACAGGTGAAACCCATAAGTAGAAGGTCTTTGCCGTTTCTGGGTCTCCCCCCAAGGTCAGAGGGGTGTGACCTTGGGGGGAGTGGCCTTGAGGAGCGCTATGACCTTGGGGGGAGTGACCTTGAGAAGCGCTCTTGGGGGTTTTGTCCTTGAGGAGTGGTGTGGGCTATGTATATGACCTTGGGGCGAGTGACCTTGAGCGTGTTCCGTGACCTCGAGAGGAAGTTGGCCTGGAAGGTTATTATTGCGTTAGAGAGCGACCTTTGCACGCCTCACCTCAAGGCCGTTCGGTAGTAGTGGGGTATTGCTACGTCACATATCGAAGTTCCTATAAATACCATATTTTCCATCTACACAACATAGTTCTCAACATAGTTCACAGCAGCAAACATACTGAATACATTAACTGCCAAGATAAGTGGGAATCTGAAAGTGCGATAAAGTGTAATTTGTTTCTTGTAAGTACAATTGTTCATATACTTTTTAGACCTTCTTTCACGTAACCGAGGGAGTGGAAATGGCATCTTCTGAAATTGATTTAGACGCTATCAATCATAGAATCAATGAGGTTGATGAAATTATAGAGCAAATTCTGTTATCATCGCTACCCTTGAATAAAAGTTATATAATCAAGAAGATATCGTTTTTTTCGAACAAATTCGGTAAAAGCGGTACTGTGATATTGTGTGATGAAAAAACTGAAGTTTGTATCAAATGCTGGCTACCGAAAAGAGTTGTAGAAGAGATGAAAGAGAGCGATGTTATTGAGATGAATTCTTCTAACGGATTATATACTCTCACATACTTGGGTCAGAGCGAGCCAGTATTTGAGGGTGCAACAACGAGAGCTCTGATCAAGTTCGGTACCAAGGCATCGTAGTCAAATGTATATATCCTCATTTATTCAATTTTTATGTACGTCAGAGTGAAAAGGGTTTAAAAATTATATAATAATATTTCATACATTTACATTTTCTCTTTATCGCAAATCGTCTTCATATTTGTTCTGCGGTAAGTGGTATATTAAATGTAGGGAGGAAATTATATCTTCTCATCACTATTCGCGAGCTTGAATATTTTATTCATTCATAGAATCATCGTAAGAGTTCCAGACATGTGGATGCACTATTCTAGTCAGAGCTGGCCAGCGGCAGAAGACATCGAATCATCTGTGAGGCGGCTGAGGTGTCAGATGGCGGACTTAGAGCGCGATATACATCATGTCATAAATTATGATGTGAGTGTGTGCGTCGATGAAGAAAAAAATCAACACCTTTACACAACAGCTGAACAGTATCAATGGGGAAGCGGCAGCATTACTTTAGATCAGTTCCTCGAAACAATAGTTAGAGAAAACTTGAGTCAATACCTCCAGGAAATTGCAGAATTCCTACCATACCACCTCATTCAGAAATATAAGCTGGAGGTGGTTCCAGAAGAAGGCATCATGGAGAATGAGAGCATAGACCTTGGTGTTTGATGGGAACTTGGTTCGGCGGGTTTCAAACTCCAACTTGATGTCAACAGTTGAGGATTTCACAGCTTCTGGTTGGTGGCAACAGTCGATGATGAAAAGCGGATTTTTTTCGGAATTCCTCAATACTCATCATTGGTTCACTCATATCTTTGCCATAATAGCTGCGTTGGAAATCATCATATGCATAATATGCTACTGCATCCAACGTCTTGTCGAAATCCAAATTCCAGCGTTCATATGGATAAACTTCTGAATTTAAATATAGACGTATATTGTTGACTCCAGCATCGATGAATTGTGTGATATCCTCAGATCTATTATAAGCAATATTGGATCTCTGAAAGCCTATCACGATGTAACGAGGGCGAGACTATTTGTAGTTTTGACAGCCCAAATATCGGAAGCCGTTTCACGAATTGGTAAATCATACAGATCCCACACCCTGTATGCAATTTTCACTCTTGCTGCTGCACTCCGATTCACACGATTCAAAAGTTTCAATTTCTGTTGCTCTGACGGTATAACGTGCCTTATCTTCCACTCGATTTTGTTAATTTCCATATTGGCATCAACTTCCCCCATATAGGAGTTCTTGAATGACCGAGATATGATAAGTATCAGCTCTTGTTTTATATTCAGAATACTTTTATTATAATCTTCAGCAAATCCCATCAAATATTTGAGAGGGAGTTTGCCGCTGAATATGTGACTATTTTTATCCAGAATCACCTGTTTCTCACTGCTGAGGCCCCATCCAACTGTTTTTAGGAATTTAGCATTCGCTCCACCATAAGAGATCATACTTTCCATGGTGGTGGTAATACCGGGCTTTCGAACCATACATACTTGTTCTCCACCCATTTCATAACGAATTTCATCGAACAGAAATGCTAAAGCATTATTGGATAGATAGCATTTTTTAGTCACATCATTGGGAATTAATTTTCCTTCGATATAAATATAGCTTTCAGCAATATCGAGTATCAGATCCTGAAAGTTGATGGCGATTCTTATTTCATCGGAATTCTTGAATGATGGTGAACCATATGGTTTGTAAGTGTGCTCATGTAGACTTATCAGGGAGTGACCGAAAATTGGTTCAGCAAATACTTCCAGTTGTAAGCTTGTCGATGTTGAAGCAACCATAGTTTCTTTTGCTTTTTCGTCGCAGCTTCAGACCGATAGATTTCAAAAAATCGATGTCGCTCACAGATAATCTACGTCTGTCCTGTCTGGATAGTTCTGTTCGAATGAATCCACCACCTCGTTGCTTCCCCTTCTTATTGATATTCTGGTTGCTGGTATTATTTTCAGCTAGTGTCACACGCTTTGATTGGTACCCAAAGCAGAAACCCATTCTCGATGTAGGTTTATGTGAGCGTTTTGAGTTCTAGTTTCACTATAATTTTCTCCCCTCGAAAATCAACTGGCAGACCGTTATCATCCAAAATTCTTAGCGTGATATTGTCGATATACTGACGTCCAGTCGGACTGATTGGTAGATATATAATACTTTCTGGCTCTTTTGATAGCTTATACCCAGGCTCCACATCAACATCGAACTCGTATAGTGTATGTACCTCCACACCGTTGAGGTAAGCTCCTGCAGTAATGTTACAGTCAACTCTGATGAGTCTCACCTTGATGATATTCACCGGTAACGTAGATTCGTGTAACACATTATTTGAGTAATACCTCGTTTCGAATCCCAATACGCTGGCAATTGACTTTGATCCGTAGAAGTTTATGGCAAACACTGACTTCATTTCTCATTTCAGTGTATTATTATTAGCTCGAAGGAGAAACATATTATCCATACTCTCTCCTTCAGCCGGCGGTGTTTTACGAGCTATCGCTTTTTGTATAGCTTCATTTATTTCTTCTATCTCATACACACCTGGTGGTATAGTAGTCACTATCAACTCGATATCAGATTTTGACTCAACCCAATAACCGAATGTATTATTCGTCTCATCTATATTGAGTATGGAATTGTATCGCATCGAGCTCTATGGGTGGATAGAAGTCGATACTCAAAATACTATCATCTCCAGAGATGGTGAACGTTTGTGACATGTTTTTTCGATGAAATGAACAACTGGAAAATGAATGCTAATTCGTCTGTTCCAGTAACAACCTTATTGCTGCTTGCAACAATGAAGACTGCTCCGGTTCTCGGTGTGTGTATTACTGATATTGAAATCATTATCGGATGCCACATTCACATCATTCAACTGACAGAAACAGCAGAACATTTTTCTCGGTATCGGCCCATCATTGACATCCCCGATTTGTTGAGCACCCTCTTCACCTTGATGTTCACGATAGAACTGATATTGCGATATATCTGGGTCGTTTCGTAATTCATCCGATAACTTGTCCCATACAAGAGCTATTTTATGTGATGCGCACCCAATTAGAACTTCTTTCGGCATATCTGCAAGTTGTTTCTTGCTCATCTTCAACAATGTGCGTAATCTTGAATAGGTTCGTAATGAGTGCCCCATACGTTTGATACTCTGCCTATCCATCATGTAAAGCTACTACTCGTTGAGAGGAATTTCAAACACAAATGTCCACACCAGACTGTGCCGTAGGCTTGTTGTCGTTCATAATATACATTATTTTAAGGTCGTTCGACGACTTCACCCCCTTCTTCAAATATCTAACCAACTCCTGGGGTGGTGGTGAATCTCCATAACTATCATAATATTCTACTACTCCACCGCACTTTTTATATGCAACCCAATGTGTGCCATCTCCTTCAATACTATCGAGATTTATTATGGCAGATTCTATGCGATTCGGACCGGTAAAGTATCTCTCATGAATATACCTCGGAAGTGCGGCAACTTCATTTTCGCTACGTGGTGTGCGAGATCGATGATCGTTGAAGCCCCTTTCGGTACGGCTTCAAATAGACTCCTTTGCCAACCTTTCCAAGAGCAATAGCCTCCATGTGTTGATTGTGGCGGTTTGCTTCAGATAGTTGCTCCTTACTTTCTCGAGCCGAACTAATAGCGCGCGCTATACCAGCGCTACCTGCGGCCAAACTCCCCAATGCTGATAAGCCGGCGAAAATCGGTATGAGAGGGAGAATCCCACCAACCTAAGGAATTGGTATTATTCGAGATGTTCGGATATTTTTCTTGCCACCAGCCATCCTCACGAATTTTCGAGCTGCACCGATTGCCATGAGGGAGGTTTTGGTTAAATTTTTGACGAGTTCCTTCTTTTTACCCATTTGACGTAGCACATTACGGACTTTGTGTACTATTCCCGAACCAAAAGCAATATTTTTTCCATATGCGGTTGATTTCTTCTTTCTAGAAACACGACGTTTTTTTGTTCCACCATTCTTACTTAATCCCATGCCGAAGCGCCTTTTTCCTTTCATTATGCTGGTTACTAACCAAGATGCAGCCCTTTCCCCTACGGTACCGTCTCGCGATTTAGCTCGCGCCCAGGCAGCTTCCTCCAATTCTTTATCAGCCAAATGCCTAGCAGATAGATCGGTTGGATGCTTGAGATATGATATATCGTGTTCTTTGCAAGCTCTATCCAATTGATTTATTCCCGTATCACCACGAGCTAATCTTTTCTGTAGTTTTGTTCCAGGTCCACAATATTGATAGCCTCCAGGAATGTGTAATTCAACAGGTAATTTATTGATCAAAGTGTCAACGATTCCTTCACCACTTTTATTCTTTCGAGCGCTCTTGTCCTTTTTATTTTTCGATGTGTAACGTTTCACTTCCATAATATAAATGAGCAGAACCTTTCTCGTTGTTCATTATATATCATCCAACCATCATACAATGCGGATTGTTCAGCAGAAAGAAACATTCGATGTAGACAATTTCGATGAGAAAGTGGGTTTAGGGAATCAAACTGCTGCAGATCGCCGTCATGGAGCTCTATTTCCAAACAACATTCGCGGTCTCATAATAGGACCCTCTAATTGTGGAAAAACGAACGTAATGATATCGCTCCTCACCAACGAGAATGGTTTACATTTCGCTAATATTTACCTATACTCAAAATCATTATATCAACCGAAGTATGAATATCTGCGAAATGTGTTGGAACCAATAAAAGGATTAGGATTTCATACGTATGATAATAATGTCGATATAGTGGAACCAGCGGACGCGAAACCAGATAGCATCTTCATATTTGACGATGTTATATGCGAAAAACAGGATGTGATCAGATCTTATTTCTCTATGGGGCGTCATAAAAATGTGGATTGTTTCTATCTAGCTCAGACGTATTCCAGAGTCCCCAAACAATTGATTCGTGACAACTCCAATTTCATAGTAATGTTCAAACAGGATGACACCGATCTACATCATATTTTTTCCGATCATGTATCCCCTGATGTGAGTTTCAAACAATTCCAAGATATGTGTGCACAGTGTTGGACAGATAAATATGGATTTGTCGTTATCGATAAGGATAGTGAAATACATGAAGGTCGATATAGGAAAGGATTCGGATTTCATATATCCTTGATATAATGTTGATATATGATTCATTCAATCCCCAGATACCGCAATGAGCACATCTAACGAGAAAATGGGAGAAATAGCCTCTCAAATCTGCCTCAAACGCGAGCTTGTTGAAGCAACTAATGTAGTAAGAAGAAAATTCACAAGTATCAGGAGTGATCGTATGGGTAATCAAACGGCGCTTGAAAATATATATGAACCATTGACAAAACCGTTGAAGGCCATGTCAGCAGCGACAGCAGCAGCAGCGCAGCAGCTGTTGGCAATAATACCTCAATCACCACATTCACAAAAAAAAAACATCAAGAATCCAGCAGCACTAGAGACAATGGTGGCTAAACCTACATATCACTCCACACCGTTGCATGAAGATGAATCGAATGTTATGAAAACCCCTAGAAAAATCAGTAAACCCAACAGTTTTTTCAGAAATTCTTCTCCATCACCAGCATCATCATCATCATCACCACCATCATCACTGCGAGCGAACCCTGATTATATAGCTACAGTGGATACGCCGCCAACATCGTCACTATCATACATTTCCGCTGATGATATTGCCGATGGCACAATCGGGAGTGATTTAGAACAGCAGTTGACGCAACAGTTGCATAATTTGAAATCTGGTAATCGCAATTATGATACAGAATTTGTTGTTAGCATAAATACCGAAACAGGGAAATTCAGAATGGGAAATATGGAAATTCGTTTCCCACCGAACAAAATTGAATTATGGCGCGGTAAAAAGCGAAGCATGATGTTTCCGGCTACATCTGAACTATACAATTTGATATTCACGAAACATGTGCCGGAATCAATCAGTGATCAGGATAAGCGGGCATATGCTGGTCTACTAGAAAATACAAGAGCTGCATATAAAAACTACGACATCAGAGAGGGACTGAATGCCAACGCCAAATCGAAGAAAAAATATCAGCGGATCATCAAACCATTAATTGGTACACCCCATAAAATGAAAACTCTGCAACAGCGGCAGCAGCCCAAATCAAAAGGCGGTGAAGGAATACTGCGAACAATACCTTCTAAAAAAAATTTCGGAACATATCGCAAGGAATATATATATTGGAATGAAGCTAAAGAGTTGGTGAGTCGCCTCCGACTCACCGACGTGGAGAGAAAAAACATCATCATGAAAATAAGCGCTACCAAGAGACAGATTGTTAATGAATTACATACGCCTGCGAGACGCAACTTCAAAAGGAGAAGAACGATTATAAAAGGCTTCGCAGACCTATGGCAAATTGATTTGGCTGAGATGCAAGATTATTCTGAAGATAATGGTGGTTACAGATATATTTTATTCGTCATCGACTGTTATTCTAAGTATCTTTGGACTGAGCCGATACTTGATAAAACCGGCCCAGAAGTGACACATGCAATGCTGAGAGTATTGAAGAGAGCTGAATACACACCGAAGAATATGCAAAGTGATCAAGGCAAAGAATTCTATAACGTTCATTTCAAAAAATTGATGGTGAAATATAATATAAACCATTATTCAACGTTCAGTGTAATGAAGGCGGCAATCGTCGAGAGAGTTATAAGAACTCTGAAGAACTGGATAATTGAAGAATTCTCTGCAAGGGGTGAATTCAAGTGGCGTGATATTTTGCCCCATCTAACCGACGAATACAATAACAGAATACATAGAACGATTGGAATAAAACCCTCTGAAGTTACACCTACCACAATACTGAGCGCCTATAGTCACCCGAAAATAGCACCGAAGGCGAAATATCAGGTCGGTGATATATTGCGCATAAGTAAATATAAAGGGAACTTCGAAAAAGGGTACACTGCAAATTTTTCTACGGAACTCTTCAAAATATCCGAAGCGAAATTAACCAATCCCAGAACTTACAAACTTGAAGATATGGAAGGACACCCAATCGAGGGATGTTCTTATGAATTGGAATTATTGAAAACTAACAATCCTGACGTATACTTGGTGGAGAAGGTTCTGGAGACGAAAACAATCAGAAGGAAGAACAAGAAGAGGAA
Organism: Gastrophysa polygoni; assembly: GCA_963576655.1. Taxonomy (NCBI): domain Eukaryota; kingdom Metazoa; phylum Arthropoda; class Insecta; order Coleoptera; family Chrysomelidae; genus Gastrophysa; species Gastrophysa polygoni. The sequence goes on from OY755092.1 coordinate 3,690,692, forward strand.
GCAGAAGGGTGAAAAGAAAATGGCTTGGATTTTCTGACAAATTTAATTCTTGGATCAATGTGTCTGCAATTATTTGAAATGTTAGTGGTTATTAATAAAAAGTTGGATGTACTGAACCACCTCTTTTGTACCCGTTCCCAAATAGCTGAAATATGTTGGTGCCGGCATCTTTAGACTCCTTCTGAACACACGCCTCTCGTATGGAAGACACCAACATGCTTTGAAATGGTGGTCGGCGTTTGTGAATAGGTGTCCCACAACTTCGCAGAAGTAGCCGGTCCTGGAACATCCGGAACACACTCCGTTCCAGCAATCATTTCGGTATTGCGTGCAGCTATGACACCTTTGGAGCAGCAATCTCTTCGTCATGCTACACTCCCTTCAAGTACCTCTGCATATTCCCATATTCGTGTTCCGCAGCAGCTTTGCACATTTCTTGCACCTTGGGCCAACTCCTCGCTCTAAACGGGTGTTCAAACGAGGTGGATCTGGCGATATCGCATGATTTCGCTCCGCACATATTCGGCAAACCCCTGTACAAACGTTCATCTCGACGGCTGGCCAGCACACATCGCAGTTGTGGCAGCTCACGTATTGATCCACCCTAAACGGGTAAACTAGCACTACTGGTTTGGCGTCCCATGATTGCGGATACGTCATTTTCTCGGACTTTTTATGTCTGACTGATATGCACACGATGAAGATTCAAGGAGATTTGTGAATGATGTGAGATACTCAAAATTCTCACTTTTATACACTCGAGTTGGTCCCACTCCAGATGACTGCTATTATTATTGCGCAGACTTGGAGTGGTAGGAACAACTTCGCCTCCACCAACGAGTCCCTCACTATCCAAGGACTTTCTACCATAGAACCGCTAATCTCCAAGGTTGCCTTCACTTCCGCCAATGAGAGCTAATCTCCAAGGTCGCCTCCGCTTCCGCCAATGAGAGCTTGCCATCTTAGGACTACCCACTACCGCTACCCGCTGTTAATCGTCAGAAAACCGCCTACCCCCTCTTTCGAAAAAAATATGGTAAAAACCGCGCGACAGGCTTCATAACGTCAGTACTCTCCTCTGCTGATACGACTAAGATAACACGACTGATCTACCAATCGAGATGGATGCTGAACTGAATCACACAATCGAGAAGTTAGAACAGCTGTCGCTGATAGATGATTCTGTCGCTGTAAGTATTGATATATTCGTTCGCTATTTCATCTACTGTCATCACTATTCTTCAAACATATCGATCAATTCATCACACTCTAATTCCTTTCAGCACGGAGATGGAGAAAATGAGTTCGGTGGAGTGGAGGAAGAGGATGTCGCGGACCAGGAGAACTCTGATGAGGATGAGGGATTCGGCGATGTTGGCAGTGAGGCTGGAAGATTTGTTAGACTCCGCACAGAATATTTCGACGCCGAAGTATACAAGAGGAACCACATGGACAGAATGTACTGCACGACAGTGTCGATGTGGTCGGTGGAAACCAGTGAGGGTGACAAATATCTCTGTCACACCTGCTTTAGACGATATGCGATGCTGCCCGCTGTCATCGATTTTTATGCAGAGTCCTCGGCGCATACCACATCGGAGTTCTTAGACATTCCAAGACATTTCTGCGATGTATGCGACGACCCCCTCCATCAAATCCATATGGTGGAAGTATGTCCATTATGTAATTGTAGTGAGGACAAAGTGTTAGTTTAAGATCTATATTTGTGATAAATTCCAGTAGTGATAATAATAGATATAGGACTCGTAGCTATCAATATGTATATATAATATAGAAGTAAATTTGGTTTTATGAAAATTTCCGATTTTTTTGCGAATCTATGGTATAACGAGGTCATTGAACTTGAATTTGACATCGATTCGAGGTTTAAGGGAAAAATGAGGGATTATCATAACCATTCACATTATGGAAGGTGTGTGTAGCCGATCACATTATGGAAGAATATCGGTACCTAAAAACGTCGAATTTTGATTTTTTTTTTTAACGAATCTAGAATGAAACGAGGTTATTGAATACGAATTTGATACCAATTTGTGAAAAAAAAAATTTTTTTTTTAAAATGCTATATTTCCTAGGGAAATGAAGGAAAATAGGTGTTTAATGGACTATGCGGGATCGATAGAGAAAAGTCTGAAAAAAATTTGCACCTATTTTCACGAGTTCAAAATTTTTCAAATTTTGAAATTTTCATGCGGAGGTGAAACTTGAGGTCACAGACTGGACTTCAAAAATTCAAATTCAAAAATTTTTCGAAAATTTTTTTCAAAATTTTTTTAAAAAATTTTTTTTCAATGAATTTTCCAATTTATTATTTTCATTCATAATTCATAATTTGATGTATGCAAATGATTTCAATGAGACAAAATAATATGATTACATTATGAATATTCGAATCAACACTTCTTCTTCTTCTTCTCTGACTGTTCGGACTTGCGTCTCATTTTACGGCCTCCCCCTGCTCCACATATTTCTAATGCGTGAAGACATTGCTGTTCTCCATAGCTTCAGTCACATAATCTGCTAGCACACGATTCTTCAATTTCTGCTCAGAGTTTGTAACGACTTCTTCAATTCTCACAGAAAGTTCATTGAACAATTCCAATATAGCGCAATCACCATCTCTCAATGGTTTTCCAACGTTTGTCAAACGCTTACCCTGCATATCATAGTCCCCATTTTCATCGAGTTTGAAACCAATACCTGGACGACCCTGAAGAAAACTCAAAGACTTGCTCCTTTTACGCCCAAATTTATCGATAGTTTTATGAGACATCTTGCAATTGTGGTAGTTGAAGTGTAACTGGGCAGATCTGAGATGAATATCGGATGATACATCCATAAAATCATAAAACCTAATGCCAACGGCTTATTTCATTTGAAGAAATCAATCGTTGTTTGCAGTTGCAATAGACGATTTAACGAATTGCTCGAAATATATTTTTTGAGAAAATAAGGAACTGTGATGTTTCAATGAATTTTATTCAGGCAAATATGAATGTATGAATATAAATATACAATATATGAATGAATGGAAACTATAAACACAATGAATACATATCCCACTTTATAAAATTCACCGAGTCATTAAATTAGTGCGCTCTCAAGTACTCACTATTGAGATCATCATAACGCTGACGGCGAGTTTTATTTTCTCGACATACTCGTCGAAAATTTTCACCCACTACCAGCTGTCGATCACACTCGTCTAGCTGTGAAAGCAACGCATCTCTTCTCAATGAAATTTGACGAGATTTGCCTTTACTAGCAGCGATAAGTGTATCAATATTCGCATTCCACCGCTTCAACTCATCATCATATTCCCTAATGGCAGCTAATGGTGCTGATGGAGGCACTGGAATGCGCATAGTGATGCTCGCATTATGCTTATCTCTCACACATTCTTCGTCACCGACATCTTCATCAACATTCGTCAAAAGGTCTTCGCCAACATCATCGTTAACAACATTCGCATCATCTCCGACACCCTTTTTGATCGGGTGCACTATATCTACACGAATGAGTTTAACCCTTCCTCCAGAGCGCTTCGAATGCTGTTTCGATTCAGTTGGCGGGGATTCGGATTTCAGGGCTTTCTCACCTCGCTGGTACGGGTTAATCTTGCCACGATTAGAGAGAAACTTCTTCAAAATACTCGGAGGTGTTGATGTTACCGATATTCCGTTATTATTCTTCCTGCCTGAAGAAGTTTCTCGCCAAATGGATTTAGATTTCACCTTATATGATGATGATGATGATTGCGACGATGATGATGATTTCTTTCCCAACCATTTCCCTACCGCCTTCTTAGGCGGTGGTGGTGCGAAATCATCATCATCATCATCATCAGCGAAGTCATAAGAGATGATATCTAACTGAGGTAAGGAGGTCGATGGCGATGACAGTGAAGATATTTTCGGTGTATTAGATATTTTCCCAGTTTTCGAATACTCCCCAATAATATCTGCACCATCATCACGACCTATTAGTGTATTGATTGGTAATGAGGGACTATCTGAAATACCCGTTACTTGAGACCGCACTAATAAATCAAATTCACCAATGTCACCACTGCCCCATGCTCCATCGCTCTGCAGATATTCGCGAACCGCTTGGCTGTACCACTCCCTCTGCGAGTCCTTACAAAATTGGGACCCGCATGGTAGATCAGGTCTACTCGATGTTTGTGTAGGGTCAGCTTCTTCAACAATATTAGCTTTGGTGGCAGATAACATCTCCTCACGAAAACCGTTGACTCCATCCATATCTGTAACATTAACATTTCACATTGTGCACTCATATAAACGCAAAAATCTTTTCTGAATAGTTTTAGTGTGATGTAATCAGAAATCGAATGAATGTGTACTTACTTTTGCGGAATATTTTCCTCGGGAACTGTAGTCGAAGAGAAAAAGAGCTGGTTCAACGAGAGCTGGTGCAAACTATATATTAAAGGTAGATCGTACAGCGGTGAGTGAGTGAGCGAGCAATATCTGCTAACAGAATTAGGAGTCGATGTGTATGGGTCTGGTTTTATACAAAAGTTCCCACCACTTGTACAAACAGCGTGTCCATTTCAAGGTTAATGCAGTCCACGATATTGTTGGGAAATGGTAGACCCTATTTCTGAAGGTCTTTCATACATATACATATATAGCAAATGAAACGCAGAAATGTGTTTGGGTGATACTTATTTTCTCTCTCATTCATATTCATAATAATTTCACGTTCACCAAGCAATGCATAGTACAAAGGTATTCATCGGTAGGTGTAAAATATATACATGTGCATAGATGCGGTAAACCTACGTTGGAGAGTATAGAGTTCGCGGTGAAGTAGGTGACTGTTCCATCAACATTTTTATCAACTCGTCTAACTTATCATCTGGATCTACTATTCGACTTGTTTCCGTAATAGAAATTATTGCCCGGTGTAACCAAAGCATATTATTCGATATCGCTGTGTCCCCACGGTAGAGTTTTGACAGTATTCGGTATAATGAATCGTTTATCGTCATGATAGGAAAGGGCGACTTTATTTTTCATTTCAGTATAAATATCGTAGCGATCGCTGCGAAAACAATTCATTTTTATAAATATCAAACCACCCTTTTCCACGATATTTTTATAATCGCAGACCGTTAATTGGTCCCTAACGACTGCTTTATAAACACCCTTTGCTTTCTTCAGTTCTTAGGGTCGTTTGAGAATTCATCTTTCATATTGCCCACTACCGATTTTGTGATTGGAATATCAAAATCGTTATCGGCTGGATAATTAGATGTATCGAAATAACTTATATTCTCCTTCATAAAATTATAAAAGTTATCTGTTTCTATTTTCAATATCAATGAATCTGTATCAGTATATAATAGTTGCGATTGATCACCATATTTTTTCTTGATGCAATCATATAAGAAATTATATATAACGACTTTCCATACATCTAATATACTAAAGCCTAAATACAGCGGTTTATCATAATGCACCTTGACTTTTCTCATATGGATCGCGACAAAATTCTCGTGAAATACTTTGCAGGATTTGTAATTGGGGAGAGCTATCAATGCATTGGCACCTTTCTCCGATTTGATACTCTCCCAATGAGTAACCAGTTTGATATCGCTCCTTTTATCAACATTCTCCATAGTTTTACCGTAAACTGAATTAACCATATTCTTTTATAAACACTTATCCGCTTTACTTTTGCTCTTATTGCGCATTTCTGTATTCGAATCTACATATTTCTTCAACCATTTAGACTGACTGAATTTCAATACTCTATGGACTTTGATCAAAACTAAACCATTCTTTATGGCTTGTTGTAGGTTTCTATAGTGTACAATATATTTCATTTCATTCGATAGATTAGGAATCAGTTTCTTCTGCTTAGATTTTGAACCAGGCGGTGCGATAGAAAAGGTAGATCAGAATGTGCATCGTGTAGCTCTTGAGGATAATATACATCCACTTCAAGGACATATCCACATGAACTATCATCCGCCACACTCATTATATCCAAAGTCGCTATTTCATTACTAGTGAGCCACCTGAAATCATTTGTGGGAAGCGGTTGTGACATGCTATGGCCGTATAAGTTAGTCGCATCCAAATACATTATGTATGAAGAGGGCTCAGTTGGATTGAAATTCGGTAAGAACTTATTGTTCGCCACATGACTTCTCAAGCTGCATTGACTTATCCCACCCCTGATACCTTTTTTGAAAAAATTAATCATGTCAATATCTGTTAATAACTCCAATCTGATTCCCGTAAACTTCAGCATACAGGATAAACCGGGTGCTGTGTAATATTGACATGGATCTAATTTGTACGTTTCCAAACAAACCTTTCGAAAGTTTCGCATAGCAAGAGGACATCTGATTTTAAATAAACATCCGAATAGTCACCCACTCATTTACATTCGAATAACTTCCATACACGTTCAGCTCTTCGATAATCCTCATCTGAAATATGCTTATTTGATAAATTATCATAGAAATCATTTTTTGATGATCCAGTTGACTCATGGATGTTATGAAGCTGTATGGACAGACACCTTTCTGCGTCATATATTCGAATTTCTCACGATCAGGATAATATCTGGCAGTTTCTGTGAACTGATTTTCATTCAAATTTTCAGCTAGTGATTGGAGGGGTTCCGCGAGGAATCTGTAGCTATCTAAGAATCGGGAGTTTCAGAAAAATGTCGTGGTGATCGCCATTTTTTCCTAAATATTCCCCGACTAAAATATGTTACGTGAACGAAATATATTTTTCACTAGTTTGAGCGACACAGTCCACCCTCTCTTCACTGTTTAATAATTCTTATATGAACAGATGACTATCATAACCGCTCATATTGTGGAAAAAGACTGGTATGAAATTTGGTACTTTATAATTTAAGTTGCATACCGAATGTGCAGCCCCGTATCTGATTTTTCCAGTTGAATGGCAATGATCTCTCACTTTCACATCCCCGCAAACGAAAGGTTTGCTGCAAATACCGCACTCTGTGGTATTATCAAATGCAGCCGTTTCTACTTCGGTTAATTTTTTCATTGGAATTACATTTTTCAAGTATCTGTTATATATTTCTTCTGAATCACTAATCAAACTAGATACAAATTCTTTGGCTGCATTTTTCCCGCGGAATGTAACGAATTTTGTGATTGAATCATCGAAAGAGCATTTGATGATGTATGCGAATGAGTAAGGTTCATGTATGAATGTTCTATTAGTATATGAACTTCCTGGATCTGGCTCACTAGTATGTATCGGTTTCAGAACTGATTCAAAATATGCGTACACAACGAAGGGTGCCTCCAACTGTCTCTCAAAATTCTCATATTTCAAAATATTTTCAGGTACCGATCTCCCAAATTTATCAACTTTCATTGACGTAGATGGTGTTGTGTGAATGTGTGATTACAATCATTAAGCTGGTGGCGTAACAGTTTAGTTTCATCAGCAAAATGTATCAAACAACCATCGCAAAAAAAAGTTTATGTTCATTTGCAGAAATTTGACTAGACACCAGTCTAGATAAATTTTTTATCCAACAATAGTGGCTATTACCGGAATCATCTGTGATGAGTAGGAGATTGATATGTTTACTCATTTTTTTCTTTCGGGAATAATGAAGCGGACCGACTACCTGACATTTCGCTTGACGGTTCTCAATCACATCTTCTAATCCGTAAACGTTAATGGAACAATCATTGAGGATTTCAAACTTTGGAATATTACTCACTTTCATCGGGAACTCTATATTACTCAAATTCAAAACTGTAGAAAAGTGTGGGTATGAAGACATTTCACAGGGTTTGCTGCTTGCTGGATATAGGGCAGATATCACAGCCCAAGCACAGATTAGAAATCCTAACAGATGAGACACTCCGCCCCTTTTCTTTGATGTGCCGACACTTATTTTCCATGACCTCGTCCCTTTAAACTTTGCGCGTCACGTTTGCCGGTTCTCCAAAGATTCAGTGGAACACAGCGACAGCACCACAGAACTATGTGGTACAGTGTTGCCGATAATAGAAAAATGTCTTGATGTTTAGGGAAAAAATAAGTTCATTAACTGGTTCATAATGTATTTTACGGTAAATACATAGAAATCGAGAAGGTATTTAGATGGTGTCTTGTGATTAGCTCATTTTAGAGAACTTGATAGGTCTACGCTCCAATTATTTAAACTGGTAAAAAATGTGCATCACCAAAACAAAAGTTGTTATTTACCAACCTGTCTGGACATTTGTTATTGTTACTAAAATACATCTCAACACCATTTTCATGCATAGAAAGTAGGTATAATAATTGAAAAATATCACACTTTCTGCATCAGAGCATTAGGAAGTTTATAGAAATAATGTAATAAAATAATAGACATGATGAATACATTTTATTTAATATTACAATTTCACAAGTTCATTAAAATATTCAACTTTCTATTTTTTTTGGGACATGATTTGAAAGAAACATTAGTATTTTTCATAACATAAAATTTTCGCAGCCTCAAAAACAATTTCAAGAGATATTGATAAGGAAAGTTGGTACAAGGGTGATTAAATTTATCTAAAGACATGAATATATTATAAATAGTATTTGCAGGATGGTTAGTTATACATTTTTCAATGTTTTCGAAAAATAATTTCTCTAATTTATACACAAAATTATAAAAACTTTCGTGGGGTACTCTCAACCCACCCGTCAAACTTTTTTCATTGTCATATGCCTTAAAATGGATGAAATAATTTGATTCATCCAAAGTATCATTACTTTTAGAAAATTGTTTACATAGTTCACATGAATGTATTTTCAAGCATTTATTTATCAAATATCCCGCTACATATTTAAAAGCATTTTGCTCTGGAAAACATTTATCCTGATAGTCACAATGATCTATCTTGAAATCGTACAAAACCACAGATTAAAAATCCTAATTTCTTATCTGTGACAAAACACTCTTCAAAACACAACCACAACTGGCACAACTGCACAACTCAAACAACTCTATCCCTATTCACAAATCTTTGCGTGTCTTTGCACTCTTCCACAGCAATAAACTGTGTCATATATATTTTATTGTTTTCTGTTCACAAACAAAACATCAATTTTGCAAATAAATACTAAATATGCACAGATCATTTATATACGGCTAAATAGATTAACATAATAAACAGACGCTAGTGCTGTCGAATGTCGAAAATTCCCGAGCGCTTGCGGAGTCAGGCGACTGGCCCTTTGAACTTTGCGCTATTTCATCTCGCTCTAATTTCGTGCGCCTTGTCTGACCGTCTCATCTGTTAGGATTTCTAATCTGTGGCCCAAGCAAAACAATGCTGATCCTGATTCACTACGTTCACTACAGCCTTCTTATTTTCGATGAAACTTGGTAGTTTCATATAGGAACATCCTCGTAGCGGGCTGTATTTATTGATATTGATTTCAAGGAATAATATTTCTTCTAGAGCCCAACCTGCAACAATGAAAACGATGTATATTCACCGTAATATAGACACCTCGTATTCCTCAGATTTTGAATCAATTCTAAGTTTCAACTCACCGGAATCACGTTCCTCGAATTCTGTTTTCATTTATTATAATTTCCTTGGATGTGTCGACGACGGCTTTTAAATTGAGAGATGAATCTATGATGTGATTTGATGTCATGAAAGATTTAACATCGTGAAGATCTTGAGCTTGTAGGACATATCTACCAAATATTTCCATGTTGACCTTGCATGATGAATGGATAGTATATTCTCCAACAAGGATAATATCGTCGCCTCATTTTCAGCGAAGAACGTATTATAATCCAATACCCCTGTCGTACATTCCAGTCTATAGCTGATGATGCGACATTTGAATGCACTTTCAATCACGTATACACCATCTCTATATTTGATGCAAGCATTCGTACGGTGTTCTAACGTCCTTTTATGCGACCTCATTCTTTCCATTGGGACGTCTTTATTGCAGACAACGCATGTTGAGACACCCCTAGACGTGGATGTGTGAGAAGTGATATCGCTTAGGCGCGACTTCTTCGCAACGGGTTGACCTACATGTCCCACACATGCTCCTTTGGTGTCATTTGGTGTCGACGTAAATTGTCCGTGCGTGTGAAAGTCCGGAGACAATTGTTGCAGGATAACATTTTCACCAGTAATCAATAGTAACAATAGGATTGACTTGAGAGCTAACGTAACGACAAAAGTGCGCTCTCATTCGTTCGACAGTTATTTTTATACAGGGTGTCCTCAAAAGGTCTTTACAAAAAGCTACCACATATTCTTCAGACCAAAACAATTCGATACAAGCAAACTTACCTCAGTAAAAAGTTGCTTAGTTTGGGCGCTAAACGGCTCTGAAGTTGAAATTTTCAAATCGATTTTGCTTCATAACTTTTGAACGGCTCATGAGATTTTTTTCAAATTTGGTACGTTGGCATAGACTCATCGGGCAATGAAACTCATATCATAATCATAATGAATATCATTCCATGGGCGTAGAACTTGATTTTTTCAGTAAATAAACATCTAAAACTCCTACGCCAATGGAAAAAAATTAGTTTCAATATGAAATCTAAATTATTCAACTCATTCACTACAGAAAAAGTTACTCTTGACAAAAGTCGACTCCTCTCATGGTTTCGACAAGTTCGACAAGTTTAGTGATTTAGAGCATAATTAATAATAAAACGATTAACAGATATTTCATAAAAATTATTCAAAATGTTCACCATTTTCACGTATACAAAGATTTATACGACGCAAAAAGTTGAGATGTACTTTTTGCATAGGTTATTTCTATTGAAAATAAGTAGCACTGGTTTTTTTTCTGAAGACTATTATTATCTGCTCGAAAACAGTGATATTCACATTCCTGGTTTCCATAGTTTCATCTGTGTTGATTTGTTGTTGTTTCATCTGTGTTGTGATTGTTGATATCGGACTTTTCTGATTTATCATGGCCGTACAATACACCAATGAAGAATACACCGATATGTTATTGGTATTCGGATATTGTCAAGGAAATGGTCGAGAGAGTGTGAGGGTGTATTCGGCAAGATTTCCAAATCGTCGCGTACCAAGCCACCCAACCTTTGCTGCAGTAGAGAGACGTCTTCGGGAGACCGGTCATTTTGCTCCTAGAACTGGTGATTATGGAAGACAGCGTTATGTAAGGATTCCCGAAGTCGAAGTAGAAATTTTAGACCGTATTGAAGAAAATCCAGAATTGAGTACTAGACGGATAAGTAATGAACTAGAAGTTTCTAGGAATGCCGTTCATGAAGTACTAAGAGAACAATTATTATACCCATACCACAAGACGCCAGTTCAAGATTTATTAATCCATGATTCACAAAGTCGTCTGATGTTTTGTAGGTTCATTAATTTGCAAAGAGAAATGAATCTGAACTTTGGAAAGAATATTTTGTTCACTGATGAAGCCTGTTTCACGAGAAGAGGAATAACTAATTTTCATAATGAACACGTTTATGCAAATGAAAATCCTCATTCCATTAAAATAAACCATTTTCAACACGAATTTCTATCTTTAATTTTTTGTACTTGTTACCTAACAATAAAATCATTATTAATTCAAAATCAACGTTTGGGCTGGAATAATAGGAAATTTTATAATTGGTCCTGTCATACTTCCACAAAGATTAACAGGAGACATGTATTTACAACATCTACGAAATACGTTGCCAAATTTGTTGGAAGATTTACCACTCCAACATCGGGTAGATATGTGGTTTATGCACGATGGAGCTCCACCACATTTTTCGGTGGATGTTAGGAATTTTTTAAACCAACAGTACCCAGACAGATGGATAGGTAGAGGTAATGATGCACCCGTGAATTGGCCACCACGTTCTCCAGACTTAACACCGATGGATTATTTTGTATGGGGTTATCTCAAGTCTACGGTTTACAAGACCCCTGTGAATACTGTAGAACAATTATGGCAACGTATCCAACAGGCGACGAATAATCTTACAGGCGATGAAGAAGTTATGCAAAGAGTACATTTCAACTTTTTGCGTCGTATAAATCTTTGTATACGTGAAAATGGTGAACATTTTGAACAATTTTTATGAAATATCTGTTAATCGTTTTATTATTAATTATGCTCTAAATCACTAAAATTAAAATTTTGTCGAAACCATGAGAGGAATCGATTTTTGTCAAGAGTACCTTGTTTGTAGTGAATGAGTTGAATAATTTAGATTTCATATTGAAACTAATTTTTTTCCATTGGCGTAGGAGTTTTAGATGTTTATTTACTGAAAAAATCAAGTTCTACGCCCATGGAATGATATTCATTATGATTATGATATGAGTTTCATTGCCCGATGAGTCTATGCCAACGTACCGAATTTGAAAAAAATCTCATGAGCCGTTCAAAAGTATAGAAGCAAAATCGATTTGAAAATTTCAACTTCAGAGCCGTCTAGCGCCCAAACTAAGCAACTTTTTACTGAGGTAAGTTTGCTTGTATCGAATTGTTTTGGTCTGAAGAATATGTGGTAGCTTTTTGTAAAGACCTTTTAAGGACACCCTGTAGAGGGGGAGCCCCACCCCACTACTACCGAACGGCCTTGAGGTGAGGCGTGCATCTCCAAGGTCGCTCTCTAACGCAATAATAACCTTCCAGGCCAACTTCCTCTCGAGGTCACGGAACACGCTCAAGGTCACTCGCCCCAAGGTCATATACATAGCCCACACCACTCCTCAAGGACAAAACCCCCAAGAGCGCTTCTCAAGGTCACTCCCCCCAAGGTCATAGCGCTCCTCAAGGCCACTCCCTCCAAGGTCATACCCCTCTGGCCTTGGGGGGAGACCCAGAAACGCCAAAGACCTTCTACTCCCATGCAAGCATCCACTAATAGTTACAATAATAATAGATATTTCGGTAGTCTAAGAGGTACAGGAATAAACTTAATTGTATTCATTATAAGATTAGGAATTGAAAATATGTCTTACAATTATTTTGAAAGAATTAAATGTCATGAAGAATATATCTAGATTATTACAATATTTGTTGAAACAGTAACACATTCTGGTGATTGGAGAGTTTTTTTCCCAAATTCGTGTTGTAACTAGGACTAGTGAGTAATCGTCCATTTCTAGTATATCTTCGAGGAACATGAAAAAAAATCATAGATACTAAATTAGGAGAATCGTAACAATTTTTTTATGATTTTGTACATGAAGAGTAAATCCGTAATTATTCGTCGTTGTTCGAGAAGCTTTATAAAGATAACGAATTTCACTAATGCCAACAGTTATGTAAACCTTTGTTATTTTGAAGTGGAGAAACCTTACAAATCTATTCTGGAGTCTTTCTAATCGTAATTCATAAACATTATAATGTGGGTTCCATACTACACTGGCGAAATTTAGTTTGCTGTGAACAAAAGCAAAATAAACAGATTTGATGGCTGCCTCATTATCAAAGTCCCTGCATGTTCTGCAAAATCCCAAAGCTCTATTGCAAGAATTAATTAGGTACTCAAAATGTGGGTTGAAAATCATTTTTGTATCGAAGTATACACCAAGATCCTTGATTCGGTCCGTTCTTCTGATTATACTGTCATTCAGTGAATATTGGAATTCTATAGGAACAATGTTTTTATTGAAAGATATACTCGCACATTTGCTGACATTGAGTTTCATTTTGTTACGGTTACAATATTCAGTGAACCTATCTTCTTGAATTTTTGAGCAGTCCCTAATTGTCAGAACTTTTCTGAATATCACAGCATATAACAGTATTTGTAAATTTTTGAAACAGCTGTTCATATCATTAATAAACACAGAAAACATTAGAAGATCTAGATGAGAGCCTTGAGGGACTCCCGAAGTTACCACGAAAGAGGCAGACCTATATCCATTTATGTTCACAAGTTGTCTTCGATTATAAAGATATGACGAGAGCCATCTCAGGAGATTTCCCTGTATACCAATTCCAGAAAGTTTCGATATAAGGAGGTTGTGATCGACTTTATCGAACGCTTTGCTGAAATCAGTATACAGTGAATCAACCTGCGCTTGATTGTCTAAGGCATTCGAGATGTATTCAGAATATATAACCAGGTTTGTTTCAATCCCTTGTTTGAAGAAAAATCCGTGTTGGCATTCTAAAATCGAGGATTTAAGACTATGAAACATAATGTCATAAATGTTGCTTTCAAATAATTTGCTGAATATGGATAATTTGGAGATACCGCGATAATTATTCTCAGAGTTTCTATTGCCGGAATTTTTGTATATTGGAACCAAAAGAGCAGTTTTCCAGGCATCTGGGAAGGTACCAGACTGCATGGATTTGTTGAAAATAACACAGAGTGGAAGGCATAAACTGGGAGCACAGTATCTAACAAAATTTGAGGGATAGCCATCTATTCCGGCTCCCTTGTTAACATCTAAAGAGTTCATTTTAGCGAGTATCATTCCTGGAGTGAATTCTATTGAGGTCAATAGATTATTTGTGCTGGATTGAGGAGAAAAATGATGGGTTTGCTGATGGGGCTCGTATACACTTCGAAAATAGGTAGCGAATAAATCACATATTTGTTTGCCGTTTTCAGCGGATGTGTCGTTGTAAGACATTTTATTAGGAATACCAACCTCATTTTTGCAACAATTTATATATTTCCAGAATTTTTTGGGATATGTTGTAATTTCATTTTGAATGTTGTTTGTGTTCATTTTGTAGTCATTAGATATAAGATTCTTACTTCTACGTCTCAGAAGTTTGAATTCTTCATAATGGTATTGATTATTATATTTTTTCCACTTTTTGTCTGATCTGATTTTTTTGTTTTATACATTTTATTGTATCGATAGAAAAGTATACAGGAATTTTTTTATTCTTTATGGTTACTTTAGGAACATGCAGAATGGAATTGTAAAATACAGAAATTCCTTGATGCACTGATAAGAGAGCTGCTCGTCCCAATCATAATTGAAACAAAATTTTTGAGCTCGTTGTAGTTACCTTTTCTGAAATTATAAAAAATTTGATCTGTTTTGTCAAGAACTTTGATATTGAGACAACTAATGTAAAACTCAATGGGTGGATGATAAGAATCAGGATATACTAAGGGAATGTCACTCTTCTAATTTTGATAAGTGAATTTTAGTGCAAAAAACTAAATCTAATATTCTATCATCTACGTTTTTTATATCATTGTGCTGTGAAAATTCACCAAATGTTAAGAGATCGATCAATGAAGAGTTAGAGTTATCAGTGTTCGTTGGAATAAAAAAAGTTTTACATTCACTGGGAATCCAACTAATGTATGGAAAATTGAAATCACCAAATATGATAATTGGTTCACCTGTGAGTTCATCAAGGTTTGCTTGTAGTTTTGTTCAAATTGTTGTCATTGTGGATGGTTATCCATAAGTCTTCTGCGTCGCTCTGGAAGTGCTCTCGAAGCGTAACACCAATTGTATTTTTAACACCTATTAGTACACCTCCCCCGGATTTTTTGTTATTGGCACACGGAGCACTTCCGCGATCGCGGCGATAAACATTATAATGTGATGTTTCTGAAACTTCAGAATCAAAGATGTCACCTGAAAGATTGGTTTCAGTTATCAAGTAGAGATCAGCGTTGATATTGAAAGTATTCATTTTGAATTCGGTTATCTTGGAACGCAAACCATTTACGTTCTGTCCATAAATTAACAACTTATCCATTGGAAAAACTATCATATTATATGATGTAGTCAATTATCGCAATTTTCACGGTTACATTTTGTTGATGCATTCGTGATTTTTTATAGCAAGTATCTTGGACGAATCGGATTTTCTACAGAGGATGGCACCATTTTTCACCCAAACACACTTGTATTGTTTGTTTTTTGCAGTTAGCTTCACGTCTTTATATAAAAGTTTGTTGGCTAACGTGAGATGCTCATTTATATAGAAAGCATCTGAGACACCATCGAGATTCATTTTTGGGGAGCTATCATTTCCCATACGTTTGGTTTTGGCAGCCATCAGGAAGCGCTCCTTTTCCCTTCTTGATGTGAATTTCACTATTATATTTTTTATTTTATTATTCGGATTATTATGATTTACTTGAACCCTGTGAGCATAGTCAATGGTAGCAGGATTAATTCTACAATCAATGTGCACTCCTATTTTTTCAATGATGTTATATATGTCTTCATTACTTTTTTCAGGGATACCCTGTATCTCAATGTTATTCAAACGAGAAACCTGCTCCAAGTCGTTCAACTTGGACTGTAGATTATCAATATCGCTTTCCATTCTCCTATTTTCGTTTGCCAATTGATCAGTTTTTTTGACATATTCCTTTAGTATGGAAATTTCTTTTTCAAAATCCGAGATTTCATTGCTACAAAAATTAACTGACTGAAGAACCGTATCTTGTTGTTCTCAGCTCCAGGCGGATTTCTTCCAGGGCGATCGCCGCCGCAGTCACCGGTAGCGGTATCATTCACCTGGGGTGATTGCGGCAGTAGCGATGTCCCACCTACGACTGATGTTCGGGGACGACCTCGACAGCCGGGGCATGTCCATGAAACACCTTCGGCTCGGAGACTATCAAGCTGATTGCCTACGATGTTGATACACTGACCGTGATAAAAACGAGCACAAAAACGTCCACATTGTAAACCAGGATTTTTACGATTCACCGATTTATTGCAGATTTCGCAAAGTTTTCAGTCATTTCCACTGTCTGATAAATAATCTCAATTCAATTTCGCTTACGTGAAACTGTAAAGTTTAATCAGTACGTAGATATGAAATTGAAGATTGTACTATGATTCTCACTATCGATTTTATTGAAAATATCGGAGCTCCTAAATAACACACCTGCACGGCCGAGACTTCTAGTGGATGTAGTTGACTTTCACCTTTGGTAAAAGCAGGTATTATTAGTTTAGCTTGAAGAATACCCAATGTGTCTTCAATCAAAAAGCCTCTATCTGCTAGAACAATGTCTCCTCTTCTGATATTATCACAAAAGCTACTACTCTCCACAATTTGCTTGTCAGAAGAACGCCCACACCAAGCATTACTAATATAACATATACTACCCTGTGGTGTAATTCCAATCAAAAACTTAACTGTGTGGTGGTGCTTGTAGTTTGACCAAAACTGCCGAATTAAAAGAGAAGCTGGCCTTTGAATGAAAATTTCAAAGCAATCTATAATCACAGTTGTTTTGTCATGAAATGATTCTTTGAAACATGATGGGATATTCTTTTGAGAAATTGATCGATCTGGCCACATTATAGTGCGTTTCAGTTTTGTATAAAGAATCCCAACTAGCATTCCAAAGTACCTTGATGCAGTTGTTGGAGAAATTTTGAAATGGAAAGCTAAATCTTTGAAATGCAAATCCAATCTCAATTTGATTAGTGTGAGAAGCAATTGATTGAAGGGACTAAGAGCAGTTAGATACTTGTACGGGATGTATGTCTTAATTAATGTAAAAATTACTATATTCACAAGTTTGAATTCGAACCCAGTGTGGAACTTCCACATGCTATCATTCGATTGTTTGTCCATCAGTGAATCAAGTGTCCATCAAATGGTGAATTTTCAATTTTCTGTTCCAATTCAGAAATTCTGTTTGATGCAAAACTGAGCTGTTCTAATTTCAGTGCTAAATTCTCCATTGTCAAGTCAGTGAGTGTGGAAACTCCAGTTTCTTTTTCAACATTTTCAGTATCAAAGTGTGTTTCATTCTGTTGGTAAAATATAAATATATATACATGTTTTTATATTCAACATAACTCTTGCGAACATTTTGTGATGAATGTCCCATATTTTGTGAAGGAACCCAGTCAGGATTGGTTTCATCATCGAGAGCTGCAGGTTTGCCTGTAATTGATGATATGAAGTGAAGACATTTCAGCTGCATGCATGCAAAATCGATTTCCACATGTCTAGGGACCCACCTGTTATAAAATGTTTGCTGCAAACTTTCTGATACTTGATCTTTGTATCAGTGAGATCGGCCCGTTTGATAGCAGCTAACCAGAGGGCTCTTCTCTTCCTGGATAGGTCATTCTTAGCAGTTAAAAACTGTAACTGTAACTGTAGGAACCGAGTAAAACCTGACTTCATCTCTCTCACGACGAGATCCACAGCCAACAACTATACATGTTACAGGCATTTTCTATTAGATAAAGCAAGAATAGTTGTCCCAAATCAATAATCCAACGCAAATACGAAAAAAACAACACAAAAGGAAACAGTAAATCAACATGCTACCATATGAGTAAACACGATGTTTGCTGTACTCCGCCATTTTGGATTGATTTTGACAACTCACTGGATTGCCCAATTGAAAAGTTAAGGTTATGTTCATTATTATCGCGCGGAACAGTCCGAACTACTCCGAATATTATCCGAATGCTGGTGAATGTGTTTCCAACATATGAAAACAATGGATTAAGCAATCCTTGATTAGTTTTCCTTTGAAAAATGCATGATGCTCTAATTCATAGTTCAATATTGAACCCGGTTCACTCAATCAGCGAATTCAACTTCCATTGAACGACCGGACCTTAAACATGCACGAATTTGTGCAGATCATTTTGTATACGGGTGTGAAATGGGCTGCCAGAAGCTGATTGCCAAGATTTCCGAACATACCCGATTGTATGGTCAGTAGCATGTATCCCTCCTTTAAGGAAACGTATAAGGGAATATGAATTGTATATTGATATTGAAGGTTCAAATATACCGAATGGGAAGAATGAATGAAAAATAGATGTTAAGCGGCCCATAGACGATCAATATTATTGTGCAATTTGGATTGCACAATACTTTGACGGCCGCCCACAGACGCTCAATATTATTGTACAATAAGTTGGTTTGTGCAATAAATTGAATCATGTGGGGGTGATATTGACGGTTGTACAATATTTGGCACAATCACGAACACAGACGATCAATTTGCTTGGCAACAGGTTGTGCAAACAGTCCTCGCCAGAACTTCATTCGATGAAGATGTTGAGTGAAACTGAGTTGTGTGCTGTTGCTATTGCTGTAGCGGTAAGTGCAAAGAAGAGAAAAAAAGAACAGAGCTCGCGAAAAGGGAGAAAATGGGCCAAACAGTGGTTCATTGACAGGGAGAAACACACCCACGAAACATTACTGAATGAACTGAGAGTTGCTGAACCAAATGATTTTCGCAACTTTTTACGGATGGACGGAGTATTATTCGACGAACTTCTCGCTTTGGTAACTCCTCAAATCGAGAAAATCAACACTACCATGCGCGATGCTATTCCTGCAAGCCAACGGTTGTCCATAACCCTACGATATCTCGCAACCGGGAACACCTTCGAAGATCTGAAGTTTTTAACTGCTGTTTCACCTCAGTCAATAGGTCGTATTGTTATGGAAACATGCACTGCTCTGATCGACTGCCTCAAGGAATACATAAAGGTAAGTACTTTGTTGAACTTCATTTTATTTGGCAGTAAAAATGTCGGCATACATGGAAAAATATAAATATAAATTAGGTACATATGAATATGAAAAAATATAAATACATTGAAAAAAAGTGCTTGCCTATAGAAAAGGTATTCACGTGAATTTGAAGTTGAATTATTTCTTCATTCTTGAAAAGTTGAGTAATAGGAACTCGCATTTAGCGGACATTGTTCTTGTGAATTGGGATTATTTATTGAAGGGGTAATGAAGGGGATTGAAGGGAGGGATTGAACAGTATAGGGAGTGGACGCACGTGAGGCGTTAATTTCCACTGAATGACGGTGTAAGGTCCCCATTTGTCCCTCAAATAAAATATCATTGATGGCCTTCTTCGCAAACATCTGTTGTTGTGGATCCATTTTTCTGAGCTCAACTGCCCAAGCTGCAGCCACTTTGCCGCAGTCGTCTTCTGGTTGCTGAAGGCGCCTGGTTACCAATTGAACCAATTCATCACTAGGATCTGGAGGTTTCTTTTTTTTAGAAGGTCCAACTGAAGAAGGTCCAGCCTGAAAAATCAAAAGAGAAAAACTTGTACAGTCACGCGTATTTTCAAAGAAACGTTAATATCATAGTCTGCGAGATCTTAAAATACTTTAGGTATTTTAACTATTATATTTCAACTATTTTAACTATACGCAATCATTAAAAGTTGTTGCTCTGTATAATGTAGTTATTGTTTGTTACAGGTACCAAGTACAGACCAAGAATGGAAAGCAGTCGCGCAAGATTTCTATGATCAGTGGAATTTCCCTAACTGTCTGGGTGCAATAGATGGGAAACATGTCGCAATAAAGAAACCGTAAAATTCAGGATCACTTTACTTCAACTATAAAAAATTTTTCAGCATTGTGATGATGGCAGTGGCAAATGCGAACTATGAGTTCATCATGGTTGATGTCGGAGTAAATGGTCGAATATCAGACGGCGGGGTACTCAATTACACGAATTTTGGGCAAGCGCTTGCAAATAAAACACTGGGGATTCTTGTGCCTGAAGAAACCTCATTTCTTCGAAATACCACAGTACAGGTTCGACATCTTCCGCACCTGCACCACTTTTCTCTGCTTCGCGAATCCGTTTTAATTCTTTACGAAAGTTCGTACGCAAAGAATTTATTTTTTTACCACATCTGGTTTTTCAGCATCCGAATATTTTTCGCGGTATTTTTCCAACAACACATCGTACTGCTCCCCCTTTCTGGTACGATTAGTATAATCTTTGCACTTCGCATCCCAAAGAGCGGGTACGCCGCGATAAACTTCAATAAACTCACAAATAAATTGTTTATCCGCTCTCTTGTCAACCATGACGACGCGTTCACCACTACTAGATGAGACAGACTGACGGGATATTGCGCAATGTTGCCTACAGACGGCACAATTCTTTCCCGTTTGCACAATATATTTTCACGGATTTGAATTTCACGCAATATATTGCACAACCTTTCAATGTCGTCTACACACGATCAGTTTTATTGTACAACCCGGGATATTGCACAATAATATTGATCGTCTATGGGCCGCTTTATAAACGTCGAAACCAGATTTGGATAGATATTGATTAGGTATATCCTAGGTTCCAAATATTTGTTTATCATATTTGCAATTCGTGGAGAGTGATTGTAGCAGTTTCCACAGGAAGAAAACAGCCATAATAGTTTTTTCATAAGTTCCGTGAACGACTGCCAAAACGACAAACCACCCTTACTGATAATAATTCTTTGCTAAATAGGCTGGAGGACTCTACACACGAAAAGAGTAATCTTCAAAATACAGTTTTTCGGCAATTTCACAAAAAACTGGGTCGAGTTTTCCTGGTCAGGGATGTAGCTGACCATGTCCAGAATCACCCTCTCTGAGAATAATTCCTTGCCAAATAGACTGGAAGACTTTACACACGAAAAAAAGAATTTTCAAAATCAATTTTTTACGGCACTTTCGCAAAAAACTGGGTCGAATTTTTCTGGTCGGAGATGTAGCTAAACATGTCCAGAATCACCCTCACTGAGAATAATTCCTTGCTGAATAGGCTGGAAGACTCTACACAGGAAAAAAGTAATTTTCAAAATTAATTTTTTTCTGCACTTTCGCAAAAAACTGGGTCGAGTTTTTCTGGTCAGGGATGTAGCTGAACATGTCCAGAATCACCCTCACTGAGAATAATTCCATGCCGAATAGGCTGGAAGAAATAGGGTCAGATGATCTAAATATCATACAATGGCAAATTTCCACACCCACCCTGAAGGTATTGCCGAGCCAGAGTTTTGCAATCCCGGTTGAAGTCCAAAAGTTTCCGTAACATATAGTTAGAGAATTGCAAAATGATTCAACAAACATCTCTGCTTTTGGGAGCGTTACATTTTTTGATTTGTGGGTAGTTCGCTATTAGCCCTATCATTCCACATTCCATTTCATCAATATGCAATGTGTCATCAAGACATGGTTGAGGTCGGACGCCTCTACTTTGTAAGAATGCACAAGGTTGCCGCACTAAGACAGAGCTGAAGTCGGACGCCTCGACTCTGCAAAAGGCCTCCTACCTCCCCTCACAGCCTTACCCTAGCATCTTCTAAGAAACACACGAAAGAACCGCACTAAGACAGAGCTGAGGTTGAGAGCCCCAACTCTGCAAAAGACCTCCCCTCACAGCCTTACCCTAGCCTCCTCTAAGAAACGAACGAAAGAACTGCACTAAGACAGAGCTGAGGTTGAGAGCCTCAACTATGCAAAAAACCTCCTACCTCCTATTACAGCCTTACCCTAGCCTCCAAATAATAAATGCATGAATAAATACCGCATATGATTATCGTCTAATATTGGGCGCATAATTGACATATGTTATCATTGATAAATGCCCCTCCACGAATAGAAATACATTCAGAGTGAACGAATCTTCTTCAGTAAGCGCAGTTATTTGTTCAATACTCGTATCACCAATTCCGCATATCATCGGAATTATTGAGAATCAAAGTTTCAATTTCTTTCCTGTATCGTTCCATATTTGTAGGTTTTATTGGGTCATTTCCATTTATGATACACTCGAAAAATTTCATGCAAAACATCCCGCAGTTGAAATTATCTTTTTGTTTGGCGTCATTATACACAATAATATTCAGATCATTTATAACCGAAAGATTTTTGAGTTTGTTGTAAGCTTCCACGAATTTTTGGAAAGATTTCAAGAATGGCTCAGTTTTGTTCGCGTTACTGTTGAATGGATCCATGAAAGCAAAAGTTGATTTCTCGAAATCAATGAGAACAAGGCTGTTTGTTTGTTTTCAGTTCCATAAGTGTAATAATAACGATAATTTTCTTAATTCTGATATATGTAGTCTTAATTATTGAAATGAATATGAATATTGAGTTTTATGGGTTGCCTATAGTGTAGCATCAATAATGCGTGTATTCAAAATAATTGTAAAGCGCATTTCTGAGAAGGTTGGTGGGGTAGTACGGTAGTACCTATGGGAGGAAGAGATCTTCTAGCGATCGAAAAAGACATAAATTGATTCCGGTTCGTCGTGCGTTTCGAATAACCATTTTCGTCAGCGTGCTAAATATCGCATCATTCGTCGTGTTTCGATAAAATCCAACTGAGCATATAGTGACTTTGTCCGAGAAGAGGAGTTGCAGGGTAGGCCTTCTTCCAGGGCCAACATATACAGTCCACTCCGGTGAGTCTACTATAAACATCAACCTTCCCTCATATCTCAAGCTTTAGTTCGTGCATTAAGCAACATTCAATGGTCCCTTACGAGCCGAATTAGTTCGTTTTCGTTTCGTTTGATTAGTAATTCGATTTTTTCGATCACAAAGTTATTGATGCTACATCGCAGGTATATTCGCAAATTCGCGTAATTATCGTTGGACATGAAATTATCCCATTTGCAGTCGTCATTTCGTTGATAAATCCATCGGTAATTCGTTTGTTCCAAATATTTAGTTGAAATAATAAATATTTCTACAATCTGAAAATCCAGTTCTTTACATTCGAGTTTAGAACGTTTTTGTCGAGTTTCGAGTTTTTTGTTTCAAATCGCGCATATTGGTACGAACCATCGCCACTAGATAGCAGCAAATCGTCGTTGAGCTGTGAATACCTACTATGTGACAATTCCAAAATTGTTCAGTATCAATAAAAAACTTCTCATTTGAACGAATGAGTAATCTAAAAGTATGTTATAGTTTTTTTACGCATGTAAGTCATTAGTTCACTTCAAGACCGTTTAATTATTCAATTTGAGTTTTGACTAACCCCAATAATTAAATTTATGTATTTGGAGGTATTGCACATTCTGTAGAAGATCACATGGAAGATATTACATTCAAGTTTCACTTGGAAGGTATCACTACAAGATCAAGGGTCGCACATGGAAGTTGTTTCTATAGCCTTCACATCGATAAAATCTGAAATCATTGATAAAAATAAAGAATTAAATCGTAGATCAGAGAGAGCAAAGTAAACTTATATTTCTGTATGAATATCTCTTCGAAAATGACAATATCATACATTAAACAGGCATGTTAAGAATAATAAAACCATAAAACACATTAATGATGATTTAGTCTACATTTGGGTACATAAAAAACTTATTTCTTTTTCTTCGGTTGATGCGGTAGCGCATCATAAAAAGCATGATGATCGATTTCCATTACGGATTTGAGTTCCTGCAGATGTTTATATTTGTCGTCTGATATGGGAAGTTGACGTTTGTAAAGCTGTTCCTTATAAACTTCCATATTTTTGTTTTCACGGCGTCGTGGCATCACCGTCCATTCTTCAGAATGATATAGCGTGAAGTAAACTTCCCCATTGGGCAAGTATTTCAGTTGTCTGATATCGACAACAACAGGATCTCTGACTCTTTTGCCTGGTCTAATCGAGTCGAAGTTGGATGGTAACTCATATTTCTTGAAGAAGGTATAATCTAAATGTTTTATTTCAAATGGATTTTTTGAACGCGCGAGTCTCATCCGCGCTAGATAATCTGCAGGTGAAAAAATTGGTGGCGTGAAGTAATGTTCAAGGGTTGAGTGAACTGTATCCGCCGACATCATTATGTGTCCTTTTTCCAAGAATAACTGTTGGATTGTAATATTTTCTTCTTCTGCTAAGTCGCTTAGTGCGCTGGACAGGGTTTTGTTACGATTTTGATAGTTCCATCCATCTGAGATCATGATAACAGATTTGTAATTGTTTTGGATGTTGGAAAGGTAGTCAATCAAACATGAGGTGAATTCATTACAAGGTACACCTCCATTTGCCTCATGCCAAACATATAGATTGACATGAGCGTCATTCTGGGCATATATAGTGAAATTATGGACTTGTAGCTTCAATTTATAGTAACTTTGTGATGCCAGTAGTCTGGAGCACGTTAATACACTTTGAAGATCCATGGTGAAAACTAGCTGCTCGTCGTTCGCGGACTTTATAAATTTATCTTCAGCTATCTTTGCAGCGTCTTTTTTCTGTTGATGAGCAATGTAATTTTCTTCATTCACAGTTCCGCATTTGTGTCCTACACAAGTAATGGCGATTTTCTCGGTAGTAAGAAAAGTTTGTACATGTTGTTTTTAGAAATAAATTCATTGTCCACATATCTCATATTAGAAGAAGCTCTGCAATAATGTGATGGTACTTTAGGTATGATGGAGAGCCATGTCACCACAGTTTCAGTAACCTGTTTTCGCTCTAGAGATCTGCGAGTTTCTTGAAATTTAACTGTTTTGTTCTCATCTAATGAAAACGATTGAGAAGAAGTATCGGAATTTGAAGTGGACGAGTTGTTTCTAGTATTAGAATTAGTTTCTTTTATCCATCGTTTCAAACTGTCTTCGCCTAGTCCAAGAGTGTTTATGAATAGTAAACGGCATACTTTCAAGCGTTTTCCACATATGGTTTTCAAGAAATAATCATGCCCTTGAGATTTCTTGAAATTATTATCTTCTACTTCTGAAGTTATCTTCCTCCTTCTCCTAACAGGTCGCGTGTTAACCAAACCTTTAACAAAAACTTTCTTCTCGCCTCATGATCCCAGTTTCCAGAAAGATGAGAACATATTTTTTCTATCTTCTTCAGAAATCAACGAACACAAGAAACTGTTTTTCAATTCTTTCTTGGGTTGTCGATGAGAACATCTTGGTTTAATTTTTTTGCGGCTCTCAAAGTTGCATGTGTAACAATCTTTTCTCTACTCCTCTCGTATCCCGTATATTGTTTGCCCCGTAGTCTTTTTGCCTTAGTCAGTTTTCTTCTTTCAGTAATGGTAAGCTTTTTAGGCCCTTCTTTTGATATCGCATCAACTGGGTCTGTGTGCGTTTCATCGATTGCTTCCAACGGTATAATATCATTGTTTACGTCGACTGAACCTTCTGCTATGAGGTCATCTGCACAATCTACCATGGGTGTTTCTTCATTTGGTTCCTCTGATGCTTCTGCTATGGTTTCGTTTACGCATTCTTCTATTGGTCGTACTATGTCTACTTCTCCTGACACATCTTCCATGGTTTCATCTAGGTTATCTTCTATTGTTGCTTCTTTGTATACTTCTTCTGGAGCTTCTGCAATGATTTGGGGAGAAGCGAGGGGAGAAGGTACCATAATTTCATTTTCAGAATTTTCTTCAATACCAATTCCTCCCATTGTTGTTTCATCTACGTTCATTCCATGTTGAAATACATTCAAATCCAGATTGGTTGCACAAGTTTCATGACCTTCAATAGTTGAACAACTTGGATAATTCTGGAAACCTGAAACAGAGTTGAAATTTATGCTTAATGCAAAATCGAAAGTTTAAGTTTTACCACCGAGCATTGCAATCGAAATATTATCTCGTTGTGTGACATCTTCCAACACAACAATATTGAAATTATCCATATTATATTCATAGCATCTTCGGAACTCATCTGCTATTTTATTATTCGTAAATTTGAAACCATTCAAATTCTGGACTCCAACTATTTCAATATTACCTGAAAATATTGAATATCGTTCATCACCTCCATTACTATATTGTTGAAATATTTTTACCTTCCACAGGCCTAGCAACTACACCATCTCTTTTACTCATCATGGTTTCATCACCTACATCATGGCCGTTGACAATCTCATCGCTTATCATTGATTTACCAAGTCCATTTTCTTTACTGCTCGTTAACAATTGTAGATTTATTATTCTCTTTGTTAGCCATAGCTAACATCATCCGCCTGTTTCTTGATGAGTACACATTCTCTACAGAAATTGGAAATAATTTTCGAATTATGTGATGAATTTGAGGTTAGAATAAATTCGTCTAGCTGGGGTATTCTCTATGAAAATAATCTACTAAATATAGTTGACAAATAATGTTACTAGAGAAATAAGGACGTTTTCAAAATAAAGAAACATTGATCTTACAAGAACTTACCATTCATTTTGGAGCTATAATCAACAAACATCTTGGCGGATATACTGCAATAACTATGAATTATCTCCGAAGTATCGATGGAAGAGCTCACAATAAAACACAAGAATGCAATGTAATGTCTCCAATGTAACACTTCTTCACAATGGAGATATTTCTGTATCCTATATGAAGAAGCTGTCACATTGGAGGATATTAAACATGCACTTCTAAATTATAGGATAAGTATTATTGGAATGGAGGTATTATTGACTTGCGCAGAATGTACAACTGATTCGAACGCCGTAAAAATACCATTTTGGCCAAATATGTCACATTGGAGGTATTTACAGCTCAACGACGAAATGGTAAATGGGATTTGAAATTCAAAACATTATGGATTAGTGCCGATTGAATTCTGAACACAAACAAGTGGTTTTGAATTTTCGTAAAATTTGCATTTTCAGAACTATTTTGATTTAGTTGCTATTCGAATAATTTTATATTTCGTTGTGGTACCTTCTCAGATTCTCTAATTCGATTCGATTCATTTCATCAGTTCAGAAGAGTCTTAGTGAACAAATTCAATATCCTCATAGGTATAAATAGTCAGATAATCTCTTAGTCGGCGAGCATGGCTGCAAAGTTGAAACAATCTCGTACTTTGCGAGATATTTGGTCTAATCGAATTAAAGAAGTTGAAAATATTGCTGACCCTGCTGTTACTGATGAAAGATTTTATTCTCATTTGGAAGTGAGGTACAGTTCTATCTGTAACATAGCAGGTGAATTTCAGCAACATCATTCAGCAGTCGTTACGCAATTAGCTAATATTGTCATGTAGTAAATTTGATCCTAAATTTCGATCATATGAATTCAAGCAATTATCTTCATACAGTTCTGAATAAATGCATTCATTTCAATATAATAAGTTTTACATGGCATTCATAACTTAACAGGAACTCAGGTTTCCTATTACAACTAATATTTCCATAACCGCGCTTGAACTTAGATCGAAAGAAATAGAAATGAATTATAGAATTGCTGATATATGAAAAACCTACACGAAGACCCATCTCTAGCAACTTCTTCTTATCCCCTGGCCCATATAGTAATCTATAGCGTATAGTAATCTATAGCGACCTTTGCCTAGTGCCTATACGTCCCTTGAGGGCGAAGTACTTACTAAATACATTTAGGTATCGTTTAGTTTGTTCAATTCGTTTCGCTTGGCTAGCAAGAGGTATTATCTACATCTGTTGAGCTTTTAGTGGAACTTGGGGCAAATAATAAGATGTGTTTTACAAAGAAAGAAAACAACTTTATTTAACTAATTCTACTTACAGGAATTCGGACTTGGAGTCCATCTTCAATGGGCACAGGAGTTTTCGTACCGTTGAATACCTCAACTTTTCTAATTCACCTCTGGAGACCGACTCCTCCTCTCTCTTTTGATCAGAACTCATACAACCAATATTTCCCTCTCCATTCGAAACGGTTTTTCATATATCAGCATTCTATAATTCATTTCTATTTCTTTCGATCTAAGTTCAAGCGCGGTTATGGAAATATTAGTTGTAATAGGAAACCTGAGTTCCTGTTAAGTTATGAATGCCATGTAAAACTTATTATATTGAAATGAATGCATTTATTCAGAACTGTATGAAGATAATTGCTTGAATTCATATGATCGAAATTTAGGTTCAAATTTACTACATGACATATCTCCCCGGCCCATAGGAGCTGGACCTCAGCATCAAGATTTTGATACAGGAAAAAAATTGGATGATATTCGAATAATTGTATATATGAATATATAAACAAAAGTTTGTATACCTGTGTCATGCATGATCAGATCAAAATATAAGACAAATAAAAACTTCATGAAAAAAAAACGCATTAGTCTGACCATATATATATATATATATATTTTTTTTTCCTTTGTTTTTTATAGTTCACTCACACACACCAAAATATTCTCACTATCCACCTAATGTACTGAGTCCGGACCTGAACATTCCGAGGTTGTTGTTGATTGTCACCCACGTCCATCAACCATCCTGTAGAGTGTAGATGTAGCTACTCAGCAGATTTCTATATTCAGCCTTTACGTTGTCTTACCAAGGTCGTTCCTGTTCATTATAGAGCTATACGACCTTTGTGTAATGAAGCTATAGGGCAATGCTTCCGCTTGTTGTTGAGGTGGGTCAAGAACTTGGCGTAGCTCCTATCTCCTTTCGCTGGAATCAGATCCTCGCTAGTTAGTGTATGCGTGAATGGGCACTATCCATTCCGACGTATGGTATAGGGTGTCGTAGAATGTCGTTTCTGTCACTTCCATATCTACTCCACATAATCATTGACGAATATATATTGAGGGCTACTCAATCTACCCTCATTCGTACTGATTATAGGTAGATTATGACGATAACTAATAAGTTTCTACGATTCTACCATGTTTTGGGAACCCATAATATTTGTCGAGCTGCTTCAATGGCCTCAGCGTCTAGGAACAGCTTGGTCTGGTTACCTCATTTTCTTGCCCCCTAGGCTTCTGAATAAGAATATTTGCTTCTACATCTCCATCGGATGTTTTTCACCGGAACATCGGGATAGTTGTGGTCCAGGGTCCTTTGAATTCCGTTCGGGAGCCTGTATTCGGTGCCTGATGTGGTGTGGTCCAAGTATGAAAAAAAATATACAGCAGTAAGTCCTTATAAAAATGAAATATAACATATTAAATGACGTAACAACAAAATAACCTGACAGCCTTATTCTCAAAATATATATGTATATAAATATTCAATATTTCCTGATGATGCCTCATACCACTTATTGAGGTATGTCGAATGATACGGGTGTGAGAATAATTATCAAAATTTCAGCTTTTATCTGGCAAATACGTACAAATCCTTAAGCACATGGACATTATGATACACCTAGTCATAAATGGTAGGTATATTTCAAGCTTTTGTTTTGTTATCACCTATATTTAATACATTGCATGCAATCTTCAGAAAGTTGTGATTTCTTTACTTATTTATAGATATTTTGCTCCTGATTCCTGCGTTGACATTTCAATTACATAGTTATATACATTTCCTTTCTCCAATAATTTTACTCCCTTGATAATCTATCAAGTCAAGTGTTCACATAATAAATTCATCACTTGCTACTACGGTACCTAAAGGTACCTTATATTGTATATTATTCGATGGTGACCGGTCATCTGTTTTGTTGCTTCTATTCTCTTTTTTTTTTTTTGTTGCATGTTGCATGCTAGTATATGTATAATATTATTATAATCCCTATAATTCATTTTGCATTTTCTCCGCAAGAATAATATTTCATTAAATCATAACTTCTTGATATATTCATTCGTCTCTTAGTATATGCAAGGTGCAATCTATTTTTTCTCCTGGTGAAATGGATGATACAGGTTCATTCACCTCCAAAATGTATTGATTTGTTTTTTGTCCACTACGCGTGTCTATGATACTCTTAGTTTTCATCTCGAATGATTCGTCCTTTTCGGGACGTTTTTTCTGACACATGTTCCAATATATTCTAACTGGAATTAGTAGAATGAAAGTTGCGAAAGTTGTATACATTGCCCAGAAAAATAAGGTATGTCCGGTAGGGACACTTGATTCTGCACGTACCTGACCAGCTAAGCCAGGAAATATTGCCAGATTTGGCCTGCCATTGAATAAAATATATGCTAGTGAGAGGATGATGTTCCATATAGAGAATAAGGAATTACCATGACTTCCATAATTATCTGAAAATGACATTATATTACTTTCCTCCATATTGCTCAGAATTTCTTCTACTTGTGCAGCAGTTGAACTCAAATTCAAATGTGGTATCGTTAGTGTCCAATTTGGGTTCAAGCACTCTGAAAAATTTCTGAACTGAGGTAGGTTTCCTTGTTCTTTTGGATTTAGTATGAATGATTTCAAATTTGACCAAGAAGCTGGGATTATGTGCATTAATAATGCTCTGGGTGGGTCAGAATCTAGACAGGGAAATCTTTTCTGGATAATTTCCTCTTTTTCCATCCTTAATTTGCAATTGCATGGTAGTTTAATTTTTACTGCCCCCTGGGCTTTGATGACTCTTGTGGAAATATAATTGTTTGTCCTGGACAGATAATTTCGGAAATATTTTTGGGATGAGTTATGACATAGATTTCTTCGGATATTTGGGTTATTGTAGTGGTGTCTGACTTATGGCAATTTGTGGGACAATGTTGACTAATTTCTTCGACTGTTGCACCGTGAAATAACTTCTTAGCGCACGCTGGTCCATTTTTATTATCTGCCGAAAATCTAGGTAAATAACAGAGTTGATCATGGTATGGCCTACAATGGTGTAGGTCCGTACCTGATATTTGTCTAATCTGACTTCCTTTTGTCTGTGGATGTTCGGAAACAGCTAGAAAGATTGGGTCATGTTGAATCATGCAAGTTTGATCTGACCATGCAAACGGGGTTGTTGTGAGTTGAAATAATTCCCACGAGTGGTTGTTTTGTATTATCGGAACTCGAATATTCAGTATCAATTTATTTTTGACTAATGTGCAATCACAAAGTGGAAGTTCATATAATTTCAAATAATTGTCAATATTTATTGCTAGATTTTGATCATAATTCAGTAGTTCTTTCTGGAGTTGTACTAAGTCGTGAAACATAGTTTCAGGATTGCCTACATGAATTGATTATTGTCTGTACTTTTAAGGCTTGATATAGTTTTACTATGTGTTTCAAGTTTTTGAATTCATTGTGTATGATTGACATGACATAGTCCAGCTCGTTTTGATGATTAGAAATTTGTTTTGTGTAGGCGGCCATTACCGTTTCGACGTTATGTGATTTTGAATGCATTTGTTATGCCCTCTGTGTAATTCTGAAATTTTCTAGAGTTTATTGAGAATTCTGTGAGTGATCTTGTTAAGCTCTTTTGTAAACTGTCGACCCGTACACGTAAATTGTGCTCGTCCATTGTCATAGTCGTGAGTTTTTGTTGTGTTGCTACACCACAACACCATTCTAGACCTGATCCGATGAAATCTAGTGATCTTTTGTTCCTATAATACGTTTTCTCAACATATGAAATATTTTTTGAGAAATCAATGTTCCAGTTTCGTTCAAGACTCATGAATTCTTGTTCGAAAGCTGTATGTAGTTTCTTCATATGGTCTAGGAGTATACATTCCTTTTCAGTGCTATTCTTTGTTAGGCACCCACCTTCACGTGAATCGTCTATCGAACTCCCAACTTCAAGCCAATCTGCATCATAAATTAACGGAATTGTTGCTTCGTAAGCAATCGCACACGGTAGTGCCTTCCAGAATGCCCCCGCGGTAACTTCCACATTCTGACTGAGCACAGTGCTGCTTACCAAACTTATAATGAGTGAAACCCTGAAATATTACAATATTCAATTCCATATTTCTGAACATCAGAATATCAAATTCCCTTTTTTTTTTCTTGCCCCCTGGTTACCTCCTATCAAATTCGAGCGCTATGCCTCTATTCATAGATGCGTCCGCGCTTATGCAATTCATAACATAACCCACATCCACCTTTGAGAACAAATCTCCAAAATACTCATTGTATGAACCCGTTCCATCAGCACTGGTTCTACTAGTTATAACGTTCGAATTGTCCAACCTAAGTTCTGATCTCGCCATCTTTTTTGTCGATCCTTCCGACTTCTCAGTTGAATCGTTTGAAACGGACGAGGTGGACGTCTTCGGCGTAAGTGGAGAATTTGTAGCTTGAGCTGTAAATTGCGGATGCTATTTATCTCATCGTCTACCACTCCTCCCCACTCTAACGGACATCTTTCAATGGTAAATATAGTCACATCCTTACCATTTCTATTGGCTTTTGAATGCACACTCATACGTCCTTCACGTCTCATCTGCTTACCAGTAAACTTTCCGTTCATAAAGTCCTTAATGCTAACTAAAAGATTACAATCAGGGAGTAGAACTCCCTCTAAGATAGTACTACCAGATAGGGTGATAAACTTATTGTACTCTTCATAATTAGGATTTACGTCAAATCCAATCAATGCGCCGTTTCTTGTATCTTTATCTTGGACAGTCCTAGTCGTGAAGCCCACAGACTTACCACCCGTACTCAGAATATAACCGCTGACAAATACTGTCGCGGTGGTCATTGCTCCAGGTATCGCACGTAGTTTTATAAAAACTTCTACCTTGCCGGGTCATTTGTGGTTGTTAGACTCGCGGATAGTGTAACGTCTCCCATGTTTGCAACTTTTGTTGAATTTTTAATTTCTTCAATTAACTCTTTATTTTAATTTATGTCAGTGTCGTCAAGAGAACTTTCACTTGAGTCGAAATTTTCAAGATTGGCTATAATTGTCACGTCTGACTGTCTTTCATCAAAACTGTCGTTGACATCATCACCAATGGGGTATTTGATCTGTGTAGAATTAAATTGTTCCGAAGCTTGCCTACTTAGTGATCTGAATTCAGAATTAGGGGTAACATCTTGGAAATCTGCCGACCTCGTTGTTCTTGTGGATGGATTTTGTAAATTTCTCGAACTCTCAGCAGTATTATAATTCACTGTACTACTCAGTTGTGGTTCGAATGGATCTATACAGGTCGGCGATCTATTACGCGGCAATGATTCCGGTTGTGTACTACTGGGGCTCGAACATAAAACTTTATCGGTGGTAGTTAACTTTACCTTAAAATACCGCAGATTGTACTTTTTGTTCTCTGACATACCTGTACATACCTATTGAATTATCTATTTCATTGTTATACATCATTGATTTTTTTTTATCGTTCTATACCTGGTCAATTATATTATGAAATTCAATCAAATTTCATTGAGGAAATTCAATGTTCAAACCCTCTAAATCATCATCTCCGAAAAGTCTAATGAATTTCGTCTTTGATTTGGCAATTTTTTTTCAGATACCTATCATTAGAGTTTGACAAGTACTCTGAAAAAATTGTGTGGGGGATTTCGGCTTTGGATGTGAACTTTGAATTATCTCCTCGATACTTTTTCAAGTGTTCTGGTGTTCTTGGGGTAGGCGGCCTGTCTAATGAAAAATCTATTGTGTGATCAGGGAAGTAGAAACTGGCATTCTCTTCCGGAAATAATGGACTAGCAGGGCCAAATATACCGGGGTGTCAGTGGTAATTCTGGAAATTCAACGACTCTAATTGGACTCAGATTGCATTTGAGAATATTCTTCAGCTCTCTAAATTTCTCCCTTTGATTTTTACTTGGATTTTTTCTAACCATATCGATGTATTTGCATTATAATATCACGTCTGATTGGGGATGAGGGTTTTATTGTGGGGTTAATGTCAGAAACTTCATCAGATGTTTTGTAGACTTGAACTGATGAAGTCGAAATAGAAAAGAATGAAATAGTGAGTTACCACTCCTTAGCCAGAGGTTTTGGGAATTGAACTGGCTCGTTTGTGATCACTCGTTAGGATAGGTTAATAGTAGGGGTACAGAATTGAGGTAACATGTGGATTATTTGTAGTCGATATTGAAAAAGTTATCATTGATATTGAGAAGTTATCATTCAACTTACCACGAATATCAGTATGTATTGGAAAATCATGAAACTGTTACAAATATTTTATTCACCCTCAGTTCCACTCAGTCAAAATGTAGAATAAAACAATGAGTTATGGAAATATCGCATCTAATTACGAAGAATTAGCCACAGGAAGGAGCACGCGGCGCCTCCACCATATGTCGTATAGTAATCTATAGCGACCTTTGCCTAGTGCCTATACGTCCCTTGAGGGCGAAGTACTTACTAAATACATTTAGGTATCGTTTAGTTTGTTCAATTCGTTTCGCTTGGCTAGCAAGAGGTATTAATTACTTCTGTTGAGCTTTCAGTGGAACTTGGGGCAAATAATAAGATGTGTTTTACAAAGAAAGAAAACAACTTTATTTAACTAATTCTACTTACAGGAATTCGGACTTGGAGTCCATCTTCAATGGGCACAGGAGTTTTCGTACCGGTGAATACCTCAACTTTTCTAATTTACCTCTGGAGACCGACTCCTCCTCTCTCTTTTGATCAGAACTCATACAACCAATATTTCCCTCTCCATTCGAAACGGTTTTTCATATATCAGCAATTCTATAATTCATTTCTATTTCTTTCGATCTAAGTTCAAGCGCGGTTATGGAAATATTAGTTGTAATAGGAAACCTGAGTTCCTGATAAGTTATGAATGCCATGTAAAACTTATTATATTCAAATGAATGCATTTATTCAGAACTGTATGAAGATAATTGCTTGAATTCATATGATCGAAATTTAGGTTCAAATTTACTACATGACAATATTGATGGAGGAGATCTCGCAGCAGAAGAATTTATTAGAATCGAGTTTGATAATATGTATTGGGAAGTAAAAAGAATTCATTCATCTGTAATGGAGGTTTCATCGACATCGCATCCAAAGGCTAATAGGCAGCCTAGTGTTAAACTTCAAAAAATTGACTTGCCTCATTTTGATGGAAATTATAAAAATTGGCTATGTTTTCTTGACTTGTATCGCGCTTTAATACATGACAATGTGTCATTTTCTAAAGGCGGGTTGTAACTCGGTAAGTTAACCTATGGTTAACGTTAACCGATGGTTATCCTTGAATGGGTCGTTGTAGCACGGAATTCTTGAAGTTCACCAACTGGTTAACTACTCATATTCTAACCAGACGATATCGGCAGTTTAACCTCAGTTCAACTAGAGTTCAGAGTGGTTTTTTCACAGAAACATAATTATTTACATGATCCGAGGGAAGTGTAGTTTGTTTATGATTTTACCATGTGATTTTACCATAATGAAATAAGAACCATGGATTTTACGTATTCGAGTGGTGTGTGGTGTTAGTAAATTTAAAGTTTGGTTTTTAATTTACCATAAATAGTTTTTAATAGTTTATCATGAATCTAGAGAGAGGAGATCTGTTGAGCTAGAATTGTTTCCTAGAGTTCCAAGAAATTTTCGACTTAGAGATAATCACTTTTTGAAATGGAGCGACGAAGAGTTCAGAGCTAGGTTTAGACTATCTAAACAAACAGTACAATATGTAATTGATGAAATAGAAGAAGCCATTTCATTTGTTAGATATGAGTAAGTACCTACTATTATTATATCATAACAAAGGTAGAGGCCTACCTACCTTCTTAAAAAAGTCAGAATTTTTCCCAAAATGTATATTTTTGTACATAGGATCACTGCAGTCACTGTGCAAGAAAAAGTACTCATCACGCTCAGATACCTAGCCACAGGTTCAACTCTGCAAGCACTAGGAGATTTCACAGGTAAAATTCCAAGTTCTCTGAATACCAAGCAGATCTTGGAAATATTTCAACATCTTTTGTATATTTTACAGGCATTGACAAGTCCACTGCAAGTCGAATCATCCATAAAGTTGTTGTGAGCATAGCAAGACTTCGTCCTGATTTCATCAAACTACCTGAATCAGAAGAAGAAATGAAGAAAGTCCAAGAAAATTTTTATAACATCAGCCGTTTTCCCAGATGTATAGGTGCAGTAGACTGCACTGATATCAAAATACAGTCTCCTGGAGGTGATAATGCAGAAATATTCAGGAATAGGAAAGGATTTTTTTCTTTGAATGTGCAAACAATGTGTAGACCAGACTTAATTATACAGGATATAGTATGTAGGTGGCCAGGTTCAGTACATGATGCTACTATTTTCGATAATTCTCGGTTGAGAGCAAAACTGGAAAATGGAGATTTCGGAAATGCAGTTGTTGGTGACAGTGGTTATGCTGTTAAATCATACCTCATAACACCTTTGTTAAATCCACAATCACCAGTGGAGCAGCTTCTCAACGAGAGCCAAATAAGAACTCGAAATCCTATTGAAAGATGTTTCGGGGTTCTCAAGAGAAGATTTCCTGTTTTAGCACTGGGCATTCGCCTCAATGTGAATAAAGTAGAAGCTATTGTTATATCTTGTGCTGTACTGCACAACATAGCTTGTGAAAGGGGGGAGCCTGAGCTTGCTGTTGATGAGAATATTGTAGCTATAATTTAGGAGGCTAATAATATAGATCTAGTGATACCCAATATCCCACGTTTCAATATAAACAACTTGGTGAGACATAATTTGATTACTCAATATTTTCAAGGCATCATGTGAATTATTTCAGAATAAATTATGTATTGACACTACTGGAATCTATTACTTTTCCACCAAGCCTGAAATATATGATCATCCCAACTTTCATTTAGTCAAGGTCCTTTATTCAGACTGATTGAATTGATGAAGAAAAGATGAGAAGTATCATGATGACAACCAAAAATTTCAATTTTCAAATTTCTCCACTCATATTTGATCGATGGGTAAGGAAACTAAGGATACAAAAAATACTTATATATATATAGTATATATTTCAGAGGAAAAATGAAACAAAAATTTTATTTCACTTGATTTTTCTACTGAGTGCCTTCTTTCTCCATTTTTTCCTTCTCCAATCTTAAAATTGCCATTTTCATTGAATGAATTTCATCTTTTTGCCTCAATTCTTCCCGATGTTTTTCTTCATTATGTTTCATCTTCTGCTGAGATTCGTTCAGAAGGCACTGCTGTTGAACAGTAACGAAATCTAGTTTAGATTTAGCCCATAAGGATAACTTTGTTTTCAATGTATTATCTGAAATCAAAAATCATTTTTGAAATTCAATTGAAACAATGTATTTGAAAATATCTACTTAATTTATGGATAACATCTTTGAAATGAGAGAAGTATTTCACCTCTTTTTCTCACATCCTTGTTGACCTGAAGTTTATTGGAGACAGGAGTTCTTAAGTTTTCCACTGAATACTTTGACCAATCATTTTGTTCTGAAAAATAGTTACATATCAGCATTTTTTCATCAATTTGTGTAGCTACATTATCATGCTTGATTATTAATCATTTGCATACTTACGAATATCCAAATCTTTCGAAGTACT
This sequence comes from Gastrophysa polygoni, assembly GCA_963576655.1. NCBI lineage: Eukaryota > Metazoa > Arthropoda > Insecta > Coleoptera > Chrysomelidae > Gastrophysa > Gastrophysa polygoni. The sequence goes on from OY755092.1 coordinate 3,728,622, forward strand.
TGCATTGGCAGTATCTGGCAGTTCTACGTCACAGTGTACGTGTTCAGAAACATCCATTTCATCTGAAAACACAAACTACAGTTATATATGACTCACAAACAATTCAATAGCAAAAATTATTGTTTTCATTCATGCAAGTTCCAAGTCTATTTTCAAGAGATACATACCCATAAAATAAGTGTGATCTAAATCATACATATCCTCTAAAACTGTTGGGTCCTCTTCAGCTGGAATATTGATGTCAAGTTCTGTTGAATCACTATCAAATTGGGATGCCAAATAGTCCAGTCAAATGGTAGTTTGAAGTGGAAAGTTTTGGAGTAATTGTTTTTATTGGTTTATTCTATGTTGGGGTGCTGAACACGAATCTGAAGTTGTCCAACAAATATTTGCTCGGCAAATAAGAGAAATCATCAAAAAAACTCTAAAAATCTTGTTTTTTAGTGGTTTTCAGCTCATAACTTGCAAAGCAAGTTATTTATGCAAAAAGTGTTTATATAGTAAAATAAAGGAGAGAAAATTTCCTATAATTTATATTTCTTAGTATTTTTTCGTACGTCGTATGGTTTCCACGCAAAAGAGTGGTGAAATATGGGAGAAATTAGCATTTGCAAAAAAAATAGCAGAATACGGCATTAGTTTATATCTTTTATTTTATGTAGGTGAACATTATCTGATGTTCTGTAAAATGTTCTAATTAATTATTTGATACATCAACAAAAACGGTTATTTAACAAAAGAAAACAAAGGTATTTAATTATTTCAACACACTTTAATATTTATGACCTACTACGAGCCCTCTTAGACACCGGATTCCAGCAGGTGAAACAAATATATGTTTAAGATCCTCAATGTTGATATTCTTGAAGCCAACAGCACCTGCTTTCTCAAAATATTTCAAGGAAACAGCTCCCATCTCACCAACTAGTTGAGCCGGTATTGTTTTCTTTACTCGGGCGATTCTTTGATCTGGAGCAACGGCTTCTCTTGGGGTGATCAAATGTATTTCTCCCATTGCATGGAAGGTATTATATCCATCCAATGTAAGAGTGTTGAAGTCGGCGTTGTCATGTACAAATTGATGGAAACCTGTCGGATCTATTTGTAGTGATGGTCTCATGATTGCTGAAACTTCAAGTCGAACAGCTTCGGAGTAAGAGGCGCAAAATCCCAAAGACGATACAACATCAATTAGTTTTCGCGATCCAAACTTCTTATAAAAAAAAAGTAGATAGCCCTATTTGTATGGGGAGAAACGAAAGAGCTTGGCCTGACAGCACTAATAACACTATGTGAAATGGCTAGAACTTTTGTTTTCCACTTGTCAGTATTTCCTCGTTTTTTTTTTTAGTATTAGTCTTTCCAAGAACACTTTGAGAACCTCCGGAACAAGGCTTTCATTTTCGTCCAAGAAAGAATCTGGAGGAGGATAGTCATCCATCGCGTACGGTACTGATCGTATCTCTTCAAGAATTACATCAGCCGCTGTTTCAACTATTCGAAGACTTTCTTCCCGTTCTGATAAACGTTTTTCAATGTACCAAGCATCAGTCAAAATCTTCTGGCCAGTATGTTCAAAACATTCAATTGTATTCTGTTTGATTTTTGATATGATAACATCTTCCTCATATCTTTCTAGTAAATTTTGTATTACAGTTTTTCTTTGGGGAATATAGTCGCCCTCTATCTGAGTCATTAGCTGGTCAAATGAAAATTGACATTCCTCGTCATTACTTTCCATAAAAGAGAAAATGTCATTCATAGCGTTGTCAATCTCTTCAGAATGAGGGCCAACTTTCTTTTTTTCATAAACCTTGGGCTTACTGTACAGATTTTTTAAACATTTATCATGGTACTGACAATCAGCAGCCACCATATCTGTTATCGGTTGGATCCTCTTGATAACTGCTGCACCGAAATCATCTCCACGAAGGTGAGCGTATTTCATAACTGTATCTTTCATCTCTATTTTCATCACCTGATGTACCAAATTACGTTTATGGTGAGGCAGTCGTTGTTGTGACCTTGTGTAATCTTCGGGAATTCGTGTTCCGCACACAAGACAATCTGTTTTGAAGCAAAAGTCAGAGGATGATCTTAGTTTTCCCGAAGATGTGCTTGGTTGAGCAGCATTTTTCAGGTAAGCAGCTATCATTTTTTCATTTTTGTGTAACTCTTCTGACATGAAACATGTATGTTTACTGACGTTTTACCAGCCGAAACATTTCCCTTCCTATCATTTCTTTTTTTACTAGCATCTCGTAAAGTTTCTACTGCTTTTTCCTTTACCACTTTCACTGGGCCCTCACTCAAATGTTTTTCACAAATAAAACACTCATCACTGGACATTGTAAGGAGTTGTTGTATTGTATCTCAACGAAAACACTCGGAAACGAAAATAACAGGACTTCGCGCCGCCACAGAAAGAAACAAATGACACGGCCACGGCAAAAGAAGTACTGAATGCATAAAGACGTGCCCTTGACGCTCACCCTTTTCAGTCACGTGATTTTGACGGATATCCCCTCCAGTCAGGATAGTCGAAACGAACTGTCTTTGCTTTCGAATCGAAAGGCGGGGTGCTGCAAATGAATTGTTTCACTTAAAGGGAAAGTTGCATTAATTTATTCATAAGTAGCTTACTTTGCAAGTTATAAGCTGAAAACCACTAAAAAACAATATTTTGAGTGTTTTTTTGATGATTTCCCTTATTTGCCGAGCAAACTTTTGTTGGACAACTTCAGATTCGTGTTCAGCACCCCTAAAAACATAGAATAAACCAATATAAACAATTACTCCAAAACTTTCCACTTCGACCCGTTTTCGTGCACCGTTTTAGTGGCCTAAAACCAGTCATTCGATAACCAATGATCTCTTTCATGGCATTATCCACTTCAGTATTAGTGCAAACTACAGGAGGCCATCCACCTGTTCTATAAGTCTCCTTTTTTTCGTCCGAAATTTTTTTTATGTTTTTCTTCTTCAAATTTAAATATTTATTTCTCAGAATTTGTAGGCTTCGGTAGGTACCACCTCCAGCACTATTAAATTCAGTGGCAATTTGTGCCCAAATTGCATTTTTCTTCTGATTCATGCAGCTATCAGTTTTTTTTTATTCTCTATTATTGCTGCATATTTCTTCACCAACAAAATAAGCATGTTTTCTTCACTTCTTGTGAAGTTAACTCCACGTTTGTTACTACTGGCATCATTCTGCTTGATTGTGTTTGCACGTTCTGAAATTAATTGAAGTCTTGAAACATTATTTCATTTATACTAGGTGGACCAAAAGAAGTCATCCGATGTTTGTCATGCAAGACACAGCACTTTGCTCCATTTCGGTGGAAATCCAAGTAATACACGAGGGTCTGAAAATGTTTCTCTTTCGGCTTCCCCCTTGACAAACTCGAGTATTGACAATCCGCAGAATTCTTGTTCTGGACCAAGTCAGACCATCTCTCTAACTAGCATTCATTCGCAAAGTGCAACAGTTTTGTCAGGTACCGCGTTGGTTGAGGTTGGTGATGCATATGGAACTTTCAAAATTATTGAAGTTTTGTTGGACAGTGCAAGTCAGAATAGTTATATAGCTGCATCTTGTTGTAATCGATTAGGTCTTCGTCGTTTCCGATTATCGTTCACAATAAATGGCCTTGGAAACATGACGTCTGAGGCCAGCTCTGGTGTCAATCTTGAATTGAGACCAGTTGGCAAATCTACCCCGTCGGTGGTAACAGAAGCCATTGTCGTTCCTAACATTTGTTGTATATATGCCCCATCTTTCCAATGTTACGTTGGCTGATCCATCTTTCAACATTCCGTCGAATATTGATTGTTTGATTGGTGCAGACTTACTTCCTGAAGTTTTGCTAGGAGGCCAAACAGGAGGTCCTGAATGCCAACCAATGGCCTTGGAAACGATATTTTGGTGGATTTTGATGGGTAAAATGAATCATAATGCCATGACAACGACTTCACTTTGCACTATGTTGTTAGATGATTCCATGAAAAGGTTTTGGGAATTAGAAGAAATTGCAAATGCTTCAGTTTCTTCAGCTGAAGATCGTTTCTGCGAAAAAAAAACAAAAACAATTCGTACCCTATTAGAGTTAGTCGCGGATGAAGGTGAAGCCTTTGGTAAGGCTTCGAAGGTGATATCGTCTGATACCTATGTAGATGATATCATAACAAGTTGCGCAGATATTAATGAAGCTCTTTCTGTTCAGGCTGAATTGATTTCTTAGTTAGCAAAGGGTGGTTTAGAATTGAAGAAATGGGCAAGCAATGATCCGACCTTGCTTGCTTGTATTCCGGCTGAACATTGTCAAAATCAAAAATTGATATTTGATAAAGACGATTCTTCCAAAATTAAAATTCTGGGGATGAACTGGTGTCCAGGTTCTGATACATTTTTTTATCATGTTGGATTGTTGGATAGGCCTTGCACCAAGAGAAACATTTTATGTGATTTAGCGAGGATATTTGATCCGCTGGGATTTCTGGCTCCCATTACATTTTTTGCAAAGTTTTTTATGCAACAGTTATGGGTATTAGGTTTGGATTGGGATCAAGAGCCAGATACTCCTATCTTAAGTCGTTGGATTCGATTTAAGAAGGAGCTGAGTATTTTGTCATCTTTCAAGTTACCTCGATATTTGTCGTTGGATACCGCTTCAGTTGTACAATTGCGATGCTTCAGAGAAAGGTTACGCGGCCGTAGTCTATTTCAGAATCACAGATGTTGATGGACATATCGAAACTCATTTGGTGATGGCCAAGTTCAAAGTTGCACCGTTAAAACGTGTTTCTTTGGCGCGCTTGGAATTATGTGCAGCATTGCTACTGTCGGACTTGATTCATTTTATTTTAACTTACACTTCGAAAACCGTGAAAATTGATGGCATCTTTGCTTAGTCAGATCCATCCGTGACTTTAGATTGGATTCGGTCTGTACCTCATCGTTGGCAGACATTTGTTGCGAACAGAGTGAGCAGAATACAGGAAAATATTTCCCCCTTATGCAGGAATCATGTTTCTTCGAAAGATAATCCTGCGGATTCAGCATCCAGGGGAATGTTTCCATCAGTTCTAATAGAGCATTCGTTGTGGTGGAATGGGCCATCATGGCTACATAAAGTACAAGATTCCTGGCCTCGATCAATCATTGACAGGCGAGCTAGCGTTGAAGCAGCCGCCGAAGAACGAAAAGTTGTGTTCGTTGCGTTTTCTGCAGATAATCCTTTCGGAAATCTGTTGAAATTTTCGTCGCTGTTGAAAATTCAACGTGTGGTTTCCATGGTTCTCAGATTCGCTCATAATTTGATGAATCCGAATGGGAGACGTTTAAGTAATTACACTTTTATTTCATACTGCATCAAAGAACATACCTTTACGTACCTGATTTCAATCCGGAAAAAAGACTTTCACAGGATAGGCGCACGTAATATTTCATTACGTGCTACTATCCCGTAATGAAATTTTACCGGATTGTAAATATTGAAAACTCAGTTATGCGTCAAAAAGCATGAATATATTTATCAAAAATTCAACAGCAAAACAATACAGAGAAATTACTTATTGCTAATATTAATATTAACCGTTGAATTTTCGTTCCCATGAATATGGATACCAGGAGCTCCATTTTTTTGTTGTAGCACTTCAACAAAGATTTATATTTTATTTTTCACTGTTTATTTTTGTTTTTCAGCAGTATGAAATAAAATGTTGTACGTCACACGTCCGGTAAACTTTTACAGTACTCGTTTCGAAATTCCAGACTCGGCTTGCGCCTCGTCCGTAAACATCTCACTCGTACTGTAAAAGTGTACTTACCGGACTAGTAACGTAAATATCTATTGTGGAATTGTTTGAAGCAGAACTTGTATTAATAAAGTATGTATAGGGTGTTTCTTTCTATGAAGAGATCGATAGTCTCTAGAGTGGCAAATTGTTTTCAAAAACATTACGAAAGCTCTCAACATTTCTCGATGAAAAAGGGTTCTTGAGGGTAGGAGGTAGACTGGTAAACTCTGATTTGTGTTTTGAGCAGAAATTTCCCCTTTTACTGCCTCAAAAGCACCGGCTTACGGAGCTCATTATCGAGCATTGTCATAAGCAGAATTTGCATCCTGGATCGCAGGCATTGCGCTTTTTATTATCTCAGAATTATTGGTCTTGAATGCCAAAAGGGCAATTCGATCAGTACTGTCTCGTTGTATTCGTTGTTTCAAAATATCCCCCATCTCTCATCCTCCTCTGATGAGGAATTTGCCAAAGTTGAGGGTAACTCAACTCAAGGCTTTTTCGAATGTGGGTGTCGATTTTTGTGGCCCATTTCAAATGACGCATTCCAAAATTCGGAGTGCCAAAACTTGTAAGGCATACGTCTGTGTTTTTGTTTGTTTTTCAACGAGGGCTCTTCATTTAGAGTTAGCTTCTGAGTTGTCCTCTGAAGCTTTTTTGGCAGCTTTGAGAAGATTTATTGGCAGACGTGGTCGTTGTTCGGTAATTCATTCCGACTGCGGCACGATTTTTGTCGGGGCGCAAAAATACCTCAAATCGATTTTTCAAGGAGCTCTCGAGGCCGAAAATATTGAATGGAAATTCAATCCCCCCTCCAGTCCGCATTTCGGAGGACTGTCGGAGGCACAATCGACAGATGTTATTATTGATAAATGCCTCTCCACGAATAGAAATACATTCAGAGTGAACGAATCTTCTACAGTAAGCGCAGTTATTTGTTTCAATACTCGTATCACCAATTCGCGAAAATATTACGCAACGATTCCGCATATCATCAGAATTATTGAGAATCAAAGTTTTAATTTCTTTCCTGTATCGTTCCATATTTGTGGGTTTCATTGGGTCATTTCCATGCAAAACATCCCGCAGTTGAAATTATCTTTTTGTTTGGCTTGATTATACACAATAATATTCAGATCATTTATAACCGAAAGATTTTTGAGTTTATTGTAAGGTTCCAGGAATTTTTGGAAAGATTTCAAGAATGGCTCAATTTTTTTTGCGTTACTGTTGAATGGATCCATGAAAGCAAAAGTTGATTCCTCGAAATCAATGAGAATAAGGCTGTTTCGTCCCCATTGCTTGTGATCAGTACCATAAGTGTAATAATAACGATAATTTTCTTAATTCTGATATATGTAGTCCTAATTATTGAGATGAATATAAATATTGAGTTTTATGGGTTGCCTATAGTGTAGCATCAATAATGCGCGTATTCAAAATAATTGTAAAGCGCGTGTCTGAGAAGGTTGGTGGGGTAGTACGGTAGTACCTATGGGAGGAAGAGATCTTCTGGCGATCGAAAAAGACATAAATTGATTCCGGTTCGTCGTGCGTTCCGAATAACCATTTTCGTCAGCGTGCTAAATATCGCATCATTCGTCGTGTTTCGATAAAATCTAACTGAGCATATAGTGACTTTGTCCGAGAAGAGGAGTTGCAGTGTAGGCCTACCACATCCACGTCTGACCCGAACATCCAGGGCCAACATATACAGTCCACTCCGGTGAGTCTACTATAAACATCAACCTTCCCTCATATCTCAAGCTTTAGTTCGTGCATTACGCAACAAAGGCAGTGATGATTTCGGTTGATTAATACAGGTAACGCGAGATACTTTTTGGTCAAAGATAGTTTTTCTAAGAACGATTCACTAATATAGTTACCACTGAAAATAACATTCGCGGTTTCTTGCGGTATTATTTGGTATTTATTATCAACATTCAATAAATTCAAAGCTATATCTATAACAGAATTCACTAACCACTTCCCGTTATCAAGAGACGCGAAATCAGAAATATTTATTCGATTGAAACAATGTGAATCTTTAAATATCGCCACGAGTAATCCCTGCTATTTTGTTTATAATAATGGATATCGTTTACTAGTCCATTCGATAAAAAAATTATTGATTTGGGCCTCCATCTACGCGAAATTTCATCGATATCCTCGAAATTCAGGAAAGCAGGAAGATGACAATGATAAAAAAATTCTTTTAGCCTATTCAACATCGAATTCTTGAAATATCTTTGGTTTCTTTCAATTCTTTGATTTGATTGAATTCCTTTGAAGTTATACACGACGAATTGGCACCACGGTCTATTTGTTATCTCCAGCAAACCTTGTACCTGATAATAATAATTAGAAGTGATTTTCAATTTCTCATCTTTATCAACATAGTCGAGCTTATTCAAGGTTTCACGACGTTCACAATCCCGCACCTTGAAAGGACATTTTATTTCAATAATTCCGTCTTCATTAAACAGTTCATCTGGAGACCCCCCTAAAAATGAAAATTCCTCATGGAAATAATAATAAATAAACCGCATTTTTTAAATTCACAATGAGTTTGACGCAGGAATTCTTTGAGCGATAACTTTTCGCAATCGATGCCATGTCTAGTAGCTTCTTTGGAAAACATTTTAGTTGATCTGAGCGATTTCGCGAGGTTTAATTCCGATTTATGATTCCGTGCCTTGCGTATTGATCCGAAATTTGACGCGGTTATTCTTTTCCGTCTTTCTACAAACCACAAAGATGACTTCCGTTGATCTCTCGTATTTTCTTCAATTGAAAACCGTTGACTACTCACTTCGTCTAGCCTCCGCAGCGCCTCTTGGCATTTCGATTTCAAACCGTTCGTACATCGTTCACAATGAACATTACAAGACCGATTTTGATTGATGGATCCATCCATTGCAATTATCGCAAGCTACCCATGCAGCAGTATCATCCAGATCACCTAAGCCGCAATACAAACATTTATATGAAGTTTCATCATTTGACATTTTCCCGGTAATGCAGTTGTCGCATATAAGAACCGCTATAGGTTTTGTCACCGAAAGAAGGATCACATGTCACATGGATCCAACATTGACAAGCATCACAAGCCACCCAATCTACTGTTGTATCGGGACGACCGTATCCGCTGTATAAACACTTTTCTATTGAGGTCATCTCAATATTATTATCATTATGTTTATTATTATCGTCGTTATTCTCGATGTTTTCAACACTCAATTGATTTAAAGATTCCGTTTTCACTTTAATCGACTTAAGGTCCGTTTGTACAAACTTCTTCGATAAATTATTTTCTGTTTCATTAATCACACACATTTTTTTCAAAAAATTACCGGAAAAATGCGTACTCCGTGCACTCTTGACTTTTTTATTCCATGTTTCTTGAGCGATATGCTCATTCATGGGATCGGCAATCTTCTTTTCATGTTGTTTTGTTAATTTCGTTTCAGGGATGTCACAAATGAATCCTTTATACAACGCAAGAACATTTTCTCGACTCTTCCGAAGATATTTCGAACATTTAAGATTTTTACTACCGTCCAAGACATTGTTTTTGAGGTGACCAAAGTACGTTTACACGTAAGAATTACTGACGTGAAGCTCAGTTCTCCTTTTTCTCAAAATTACAACGGTCCAGAACGAACGAAATGGCATATACTTCGATAGTATATTAAGTCGAATAATTTTTCACCATAATATTTATTCGTTAGTCCCTCGTAGGAAAATTTATGAATATATTTGATTTTCTCGGCAAGTTTTTGAAAATGAACATAAAAAATACTGGATTTATGCAAACCGCAACCTCGATTCTCATCTTTTTCACACCCGTCCTCACTGGCGCTATTACACTCTTGAAAATTTATATCAAGGTCGATCAAATTATTACCGTTTTTTGAGCGGAGTAAAATGTCTAAATGCCCACGAACCATTTTATTGATAACCGTACTAAGTAAAACTACACTGATACTTTGGGACCAATCTTCTATATCATTGAAAAACTCCAAATTTATCACCGATGCCATAATGTCTTTTTAAAATTCCCGCACTTCATAATCCGTGAAACACTCATTGATATCTCTACTGAAATTTTTCATGAGATGTGCGCAGCATAAATGAATTGTAATGAGATCTTTGGGATGATCGACTTCATCGGACGCAATTTTATATGTTAAATCGAGGTATTCCAGGAAATTAATTCTATTACAAGCTTTGCATATAGCATGGATATTAGCAAAACTGAAATCCGTAACTACCGATCCGAAGGTTGGCCATTTATTCTGTTCCTCGCAAAAAACTCGAAAATCATGGAAAATAGAGAAAATTGTTTTTTAGAGAAATGAGTACCCGATATCGTTTCAGATATGGGAAATATAAGACCGGTGGAAATAGGTAAAATCGCACAATACAAATGAACACGTTTAGTCTTTGTTGTTGGCTTCCGAACGATACTGCCAGTTGCGTCGAAAAAAATTATCGGTAAATCATTCCCGCCGCTTTTATCGAGAACCTCGAATTGTTCCTTACTAAACATTTTCACATTAAAACTTGTTCAACGTATTCATCGTGATCTTCTTGCATTCTTATCAAATCTAACATATCATTTTGGTCCCGGTCCCATTGAGATTCCGCTTCCGATTTTATTTTTCTAATTGTACAGTCTGATTATATACCCTGTAAATTACCCGACTCTATGATTCTCCGTTTGGCAGATAAAATGGATTTCCGTTTGTATTCCGACGGTTTTTTATGTAACACTTTCTTTTTCACGAGTGAACGTTCAATTTCTTTCACGTGAAAAGTTATTTTATTTGGGTGGCAAAAATTTACTGAACTTGAACACTCCGATCACGTATCAAAATAATGAATTTCTTACAATTATAATTATTGTTCTTACATACAGCAAAAATTTTTATTGATCCGTCTTTGAGGTATTTGGGATATTTTATTACTATCGTGCAGTCATTATTGACGAATTTCTTCAAACGATTTCTGAAATAGGAAGGATAATATTTGCTTACCAAGCGTTCGTCCCGAATGATATTTTTGAATACTTCATCTTTAATCTTGAAAGATCCTTCCAAAATGTTGCATTGATTGAATTTTTTGGAAAAACAATACTAGGCATCGAATCGGATAAATTAAAGTCTTTCGGTATATTGAAACTTTCTGGGGTTACATCAAATTTTATGTCGAATTAATCATTATCATCATTATTATCATTACTGATGCCTTTTTCAACCGGAACTACCGAGTTGACGACGTCATTCGAAATGATCATTTGTTCATCTGAATTACATGGCATGCGATAATCTATATCCCGCTTTATGGTATTAACATCGAACCTTGCTTTTTCGCACTTCTGCAATTCTGTGTTTACTGGAGTGGAACACAAAGCATATTGACTGTCATTTGAGATGGAAATATAATTTTCATATTCACCATCATGGGCTTCATGAAATGCAGGTACCTCACAGTGAAAATCAGGTACATCATAACAGTAATCTACTACATCTATACAATATTTATTGAAATAATAATATACTTGCCTCATATTATTGTGAGTATTTTTCGAGTTCAAACCCAAACCTTGGCAGACGTTCGCGAAAGCAACATACTTTGATCGGTACTTCTCTATATCAGTATCTTTCAATTTTTCGATTATTTTAAACTTCCTTTCATTCAAATATTTGTCACCGCGAGCCACGGTTCTAATTATTTTTTCAAATTCGGATTCAGTCCGATGAAAATGTCTATATAATTGACTAGGATATTTAAGGCCGGCTATTTTATATCATTACAAACATAAGCGAAAATTCCATGATTAGGTTCCAAACAGATAACTGAATTGAATGTGCAACGGAGATCATACGATAAGATTGATGTAGCGATTATTTCCAACGATGCGATATTTTTATAAGTGCCTACCATGATTTTTGATTATTATTAGCAAAAAATTTACACAAGGATAATTAGATGGGTAGGTAGGTAGGTAGGTATATAACCTTCCTATAAGAAGGGGGCGATGATTTCAGTACTGATAAGTTCTTAGTTATTAGTTGTGAAGTATTCAAGTAATTAGATACTCAAATAGTACAAGACAATGGATAAGTCGTTGAAATGATACAGCTCACTATCAGAAATATCTTCGAGAATATAGGCACCTGAACATAACAAACATTCGCATTTGTCTGGTACATAAGATCAAAAGAGTTGAGGAGCTTGCTGATTTCTTGGGGAGGGGGGAGGGGGTGTCTCGAAAAATTGCATGGTCTACCGGGTATATTGATAGACACTAGAGGAAAGTGGCGTACGAATAACTTCTTGTAGCAACTCGATCGTTTCGAATAGGTACATAATATGTTATATACCTAGCCAACCAAGGTTCATTGTTGTACATTGTTTTATTTGTAATAGGTAGATATTAGAATGAAAAATATCCAACTCACTATGTGGAATGTACAAAAAAGTATGGACCTAATTACTTAGATATTCTAATATTCAGTATGAACGCCGCTTTAACCGAACATATATAAGGTCCATATGTTCGGTGCCATTAGTAAGTAGCTACGTATATTTCAACTTATTACCTAGGTATAAACAGATCTAGATATACCTACCTACCTACATAACTGCCTACCAAAAAACAAAAACTATCGAACGAATTCCTCATTTTTGTATATATTGTAGTATATTGTAGTATATGTAGTATATTGTAGTATATTGAAGTATATATATATGTAGTGTAGTATCTGATTCATATCAGAAATATGTGCCGGACCAACTTATAGACTATAGCTACTACATTAACACAAACCCTATAAATCAGAATTGAAACTGTATCTCTTTTAGGTCCAAATCACATATTTTATGTCAGCAGGCATATGTGAGCAACCTTATGTCAGATAGGTATACCTATATGACATACAACCTGCAAACTAGCTAAGAGCTGATCGAATTTAGGTACCAATTAATGTTAATTATTTCTATGATTTAATATTTGACATTAGAAATTTGAAGATTTATGAGGTCTGTCTTATATGCCCCCATTAAAATTCGCCAGTCGTGACCACTGACCTAAATCTAAAGCAGCGTCCACACTATGCCGGAGTATGCCGGGCGAGGCCGGGCGGGCTGACCCGGGCGGCCTAAGCCGGGCGGGTTCGTTCGGGCCGGCACGACGTCCACACCGAAAACGAGGCCGCCCGGGTTATATCTACCTATATTAGTTTCAATTCGACACCAAGACTGGTGACTTCGTTGACTACTTTCAAGAAGTTTTTTTAAAGTGTGTTTTTTTAAATAGTGTTGGTGTTAAAATGATTGCCGACTATGACGTCGCTATGTCAGCCATGTCTGTGATTATAATAGCTTTAAGTCAGCCCCCAAAAAGACGTCCAAGAAGATTTTGGATTCGCCCGAGCCTTAGGAGAGGACGGCAGCTGTACAGGACGAGCGAATTGATAAAAGATTTAATTTTGGATGAAGCAGACCCGCTGAATTTGGAATACCAAAATGACGTTGGTTTCACCAACTTTTTTCGAATGCAGCGATCGGACTTTCAAACGCTACTCGACAAGGTTGGACCCAAAATATCGAAACAGAATACCTGTTATAGAGATGCTATTCCAGCAAGCGAACGATTAGCTGCCACTCTACGCTTCATTGCGACTGGTGATTCGTACCACCACTAATGTATGTTTTGAAGATCTCCAAACAATGTATCTCTAAATTCGTACCCGAAGTTTGTGACGCCATTGTAGAGGCCCTTCAAGATTACATTAAGGTAAGGAAAATTGAACAACATTAATTTAGAATAGTACTTTTATTGACAACATAATGATTAAAAATAATTGAGTACAAAATTTGAAAATAATTTATTACAAAAGTTGAAAATAATTGGGTAAAAAGTTGAAAACAATTTATTACAAAAGTTACAAAACTATTGAGGGAAGGGGTCCATATTTGAAAGTTCTGAACCAGTGGATGCAGGGGATGGCGATGGCGAGTACGAGGAGATTGATGACGGCATTGAGGAGTATCCAGATGTCGAAAACCAGTCAGATGATGCATTGGTCAATTCAGTGAAGATTGGTGGTTGGAATTGATTGGGCATGTTGGAAGCCTGGGGGAATGGAGGCACCATTGGATTGGCCGGTCCAGGATTTTGTTGCATATTGACTTGTGGCACATTGTACCCATGCTGATGATCAAGGTATCCCATTTCAGCTTCAAATAATAATTGGTTGATTTTGTTTTGCACGACCAACCTGGTTCGGGGTGAAGAAAGATTCCTTAGTTTAATCGCTATTTGTTCTCCGTACAAGGAATATTCATCTTCCATGTTCGCTCTTTTTGTATGAAGAGATCTCATAACATTCAGAGCCTCATCCAGTGGACCGGGACTAGCCACTAATCGACGTTTTGCAGATTTGCTTTTCAGTGCCTTCGGAGATTTGAATGTTTTTTTGGTTCCTTGGACCTCTGAAGGGGAAAGCGTTGATGGTTGGTTTTCTTCAGAGTTTTGGGGATGAACAACTTGGCTGTCATCGTTGATGCCTTCTTTTTGACTGTTTTGTGATTCATCTTCCTGAAAATATAAATACCAAAATGATTACTAAAATAGATAAATATAAGTAAATATACAAAGAAAAAATTCTCTGAAAAGTATGACTAATTTTTCTTTTACTTTCATTTTTCAGATGCCTCAGAGTGAAGCAGAGTGGAATGAAATCGCCCAGGTATTTGAGGAAAAGTGGAACTTTCCAAACTGCATCGGTGCTATCGACGGCAAACATATCGCTTTAATAGCACCTTTTCATTCAGGCTCGGAATTTTTTAACTACAAGGGATTTTTTAGCATAGTTTTAATGGCTGTGGTGGACGCCAATTACAATTTTATATATGTTAATGTGGGTTGTCAAGGGAGAATCTCCGATGGAGGCGTTTTCAACAATACATTTTTCAAGAAAGCTCTAGAAGAAAACTCTCTACATTTACCTCCCCCACGGGCATTGCCAGGAAGGACAACACTAACCCCGTTTGTGTTAGTTGCAGACGACGCGTTCCCTCTTTCACCAAATATTATGAAACCGTACTCTGGAATACATGACAAAGGATCTAAGAAAAGGATATTTGGTTATAGACTTAGCAGGGCTCGAAGAGTTTCTGAGAATGCATTTGGAGTGCTGTCTGCTTGCTTTCGCGTATTCCGATCTCCAATGGCATTACAACCTGAAGTTGCAACGAAAGTTACTATGGCTGCTGTTTACCTACATAATTTTTTACGCAAAACCTCCTCAAAATCAGTTTATAACCCTAGAGGAATATTCGATAGCGAATCTACGGAAGATGGGGAGCTCACGATAGGATTATGGAGGCGTGATGCTTCTTCATCCTTACGTTCCCTTTCTGGAGTCCCCAGAAGAAGTACTACTTTGGCTCAATCAGTAAGGGATGAATTTGCCGATTTTTTTATTTCTCCACAGGGTGAAGTGACATTCCAACTCAACAAGTAAAACATATTAAGTAGGAAAATGAACTTAGTTTTTAGCAAAGTTGTTAAAAATTTAATAAATAGAATTACAAACTTACCTCTTCTTTTCTTTGTCCGCTATCCCGAGTATTCCTTGGTTTATTTTTATCTCCCAAAAACATCATTGGCTGGTAGGCGAACCATTTACTAGTGTACGGCTCATCAGCGCCACTCCCTGTTGTTTTCGTTTCATTTTCCTTCTTTTTCTCTCTCCAAAAATGGCTTGTTAAATTTTCCCACTTTCGCTCAATTTCTAATCTTTCTATTCCAAAAGACACAGCGATCTCCATGAGACTGTCGTGTCTTTTGTTTTTTAATTTATAATTTGGATCCGAACTGTCCCATAGATGACGTCGTTCTCTGAATAAGTCAATTAACACCAACACTTGTTCGTCGTTCCACTCCATTAATAGATGATATTTATTATTTAAATAATTTTAATAATTAAATAATAATAATAAATTAATATTTAAATAATATTAATTTTTAGAGAACCCAGAGAACGTCTAGTTCGTTCGGAGGCTCAATTGTAACTAAAGCCGCCCGGTGCCGCTCGGAACGTCCCCACTACATATTTTCGTTCGGCTCGGGCCGGCATCCTTTGATCTGTACCTACTTTCTGCGGGTTGGGATCGGCTCGGCTCGGGCCGGCTTTTTAATCCGCCCGGGGCGTCCACACCAACCCGGCTTAGGCCGCCCGGGTCAGCCCGCTCGGCCTCGCCCGGCATAGTGTGGACGCTGCTTAAGAAATTCCTTGGGGTGAGGTCGTGACTAGGAAGTACACGAAGACAAAGACGTAAGTAAACGCTGTCCGGCTGTCCCATAAAGAAGAGAAAGACATAGATATTATATCCATATAAGATTAGTCATCACGTGACAACTAGCGATATTGGACTGAAAGAGCAAGACTTGTTTTTGCTACGCAATCAAACTCTCCTACTAGACCCGCTACATGCTCGCGACGTTGTCACTGAACTTTCAGATATATATATTTCGGATCTTTCACGTCCATCGTTGAGTATTCAACTAATCAATTTAATAAATAATCAAGGATTATATGATATGTATAAATATCATTGAATCGATCATCATTTCACAGTTCATTGCATCGATCTGTGTATGAGTGATATCCTTGATTATATACACTAATTATAATAATAATAATAATTATAATAATAATATATTTACCAATTTTCAATAAAATAAAGTATAAATTAGTACAGTACAGTAAATATAGGTGACCCACAAAGGTCTTGAGGTCTATATTACACATTACATTTTCTAACAAATATTCTCATTAAAACATACATATAATATATCCTAAAACAAATTTATGAAAGAAAGAAAGAAATTTGAGAATAAAATAATTATGTATAGAAAAGTGAAAATAGTAAAGAGGCAGCATATATCATAGCAGTCTCAGCTGTCACAAAATTAAGTTGTATTATATATTTTTTTTCAATAGTGAATTCAGAGGTTATAGCTATTTTTTCTGTCGATCACGCTGTGAATTTCTTTTCTAGGAACAGTATGTAGCCAAACAGTAAAATTTTTTTTGAACAATCCGTATGCATTAATCCGTGTCAGCTCAGAGGGAATTTTAGCAAAAAGAATGGGTCCAAGGTATCTGTAACACCTTTGGGTTAAGGTTTTTTCAACTTTGGGTATAGCTGTTGTTTTGGTTTTATGTCTCGTATTATAATTATGTTCTATTTGTGTGAATATATTTCTGAACTTGTAATGATTTAGTATTATACGCTGACAGAACAATTGTCTCGCATCAAACACTTTACTTTCCTTAGAATAGAATAGAATAGAATAGAATAGAATAGAATAGTGTTTAATTGCAAAAAGTTTTTCAGAAAATAAAATAAAACATTTACAACAGCTTTCAGCAATATAAACACAGAAATATCTCACAGAAGTTTTCACTTGTTTGTGAGATGGTCACATATGTGAACCAGCAAATATACTAAAATTAATGCACAATATATATATAATAGGAGTACATATGAACAAATATGAAATATTTCTCAAACTAGCGGAATATGAATTAACGACATAAATTTTATAAATATTTCCAACAGTACAATTTGAAATATATTGTTTAAACTATACATGACATACAATCGTAAATTAAAACTATAGACATCAAATAATCATAATCCAGAACGCATTAGGATTTCAGTTCACCACTGACTAGATTCTCATATATTATCGATGCAGGCATTATAAAAAGTAAATTAGGAATTAAAAATAAAATTTTCATAAGATAAAGTTTTCATAAGAATTGGCAGTGGATACAGTATAGAAAGAAATAGGAAGCATATAACTCGAATTGAAAGCAAGAGATTCGTCAATAAGCATTAAACAATTTGTGAATAAAATCCGAGGTTATATTCTTCATATGACATTTCAGGTATTTCTTGAATATTAAAATTGATCGACTTTCCTGAACGGTCGGTGGTAACGTATTATATAATTTAGGGCCTAAATAATGGTAGCTTTTCTGTCCAATAGATTTGTACCTCCAGGGACATCTGAACGTAATGTGTTTCCTTGTATTATAGGAGTGGGTGAGCTTCACAAGCTCATTTTTGTTTTTGTGCTGTCTGATATTACTGTTTCTGTAATATAGTTGTCTCAGGTCCAACACATCTGATTCAGCATACAAGCGATCACTTGGATATCTTTCATTTTTAGATAGCATTATTTTGAGAAAACGTCTTTGTATAACCTCGAGTGGCCGAAGATGATTTTTAGATGCTCCTTCCCATCCCAATAGACCGTACGTCAAGTGACTTTCAACGAGGCTGTGATAAATAGTTTTTTTTTGTTTGAGCTCAAGAATATCGTTAAGTTGCCGAAATTTATATAAAACAAAACGTAATTTTTTCAGAATGAAGTTGATGTGGTGATCCCATCGCATATGTGTATCTAGCATAATTCCCAGATATTTTATATTTTTTACTGGCGATATTTTTATATTGTTGTTTAATGAGAGATATTGAAAAGTCTGTAGTGTGTTTTCGTAAATTGTGAACGGAAGGAAGAAAGTTTTCTCGAAGTTAATGGTTAATAACTTGTAGTTAAAAAAGTCTTCGTTTGATGAAAGATCCCTTTCAACATCAATTTTTAAAGCGTCCCAGGATTCTCCTTTATAAAAGATGGCAGTGTCATCCGCAAAGCTGATTATTTTTCCCTCAGTTTGGATCAAAAATAGGTCGTTCACGTAAATCGAAAAGAGAAGTGGTCCTAGCACGGTGCCTTGAGGCACCCCACAATCAATTGTTCTGAAGTCACTGATAGTATCGTTTACTTTGACACACTGCTGGCGATTTCCGAGGTAGCTTTTGAACAGTTCGAGGCATTTATCGCGTATTCCAATATTTTGAAGTGTTGAGAGTAGTATTTTGTGGCTTACAGTGTCAAAAGCTTTCGCAAGGTCTATGAACACAGCTAGGCAGGGTTTGCTTTCATCTAAAGCTCCATAAATATAGTTGGTCAGTTCCAGTATGGCATCTTGAGTTGATTTGCCTTCTCTAAAGCCGAACTGCATATCGGATACGAGTCCATACTTATTCAAGTAGTTGGAGAGTCTGTTTTTTATAATTCTTTCGAATATTTTTCCAAAATTTGAAATGAGCGAGATGGGCCTGTAATTTTTTGCTTCTGTTGTGTCCCCTTTTTTATACATGGGTGTCACAACAGAAGTTTTGAATTGATCAGGAAAATGGCCTTCATTAATACTTTTGTTGAAGATATAAGTAAGTGGTCCTATTATATGTTGTGCAATGTCTTTGAGTGTTTCTGCTCGTATGTTGTCAATTCCTGGTGATTTTCCGTTTTTCAATTGGTGTATGACTTCAAGAACTTCATTTTCCGATGTTGGACTGATGAATATTGAATTATTTGTTATTTTTGCCCTTATTGTTTTGGTACCATTTATTGTGATTTTGTCTGCTAACTCTTTACCCATATTAATGTAAGTTTCGTTGAAAATGTTTGCAATTTGTTTATCATCGTTGATTAAACAATTTCCGTTATCTTTTAATCTACGAATATCAATCACATCCTTACTGCCAAACATTTCATTTATATTACTCCATAATTTCTTCTAATTACTTTTATTTTCATTAATACGTGATTTGAAATATTCTTTTTTCTTATTTTGAAGTATTTTACCCAATGTGTTTTTGTATTTCTTGTACTCATGTCGTAGTTGTTCATTGTCGGGATTTTTCAATAGTTCAGCATACATAGAATTTTTTTTATTTACAGATTTTACCAGGGACTTAGTTATCCATAGCTTCCGTTTCTTCTGATTACTATTTATCTTGATTAGTTTGGTACATTCGTTTTTGCAAGATTGTACGATAGTTAGGAATTTATTTGTTGCGGATTCGATATCGGGCATTGAATACACTTCATCCCAGCAAACTTGGGAAATTTTTTCTTTTAATTGCTGATTATTGATTCGTGTAATATATCTACTTTTATTCTGTTTATTTTGTTTCCGATTCCCAAAAACTATTTGCATTAGAATTGAATAGTGGTCTGTAATGTCAGTACGCAGCACAAGTGGAATAATGGAGCTGGTATCTTCAGACTTGGCATTCACGAATATGTGGTCGATGCATGACTTCGAGTTTCCCTGTACTCTGGTATGAGTATTTATTGCAGAAAGGTATCCATATTCACTCAAAATATCCAAGTACTCGCTTGAATGATCAGAATAGTTCAAAATATCAATGTTTATATCTCCAACTATCAGTTTGTAATCATAAATATTATCATTATCATTATTTAGGTAAGATTTAAAATTATCTAAGAAATCTGTGACATTGGTAGATGGTGACCTATATAGAGAATGTATTATCAAATGGTTTTGCCCCACGTTAATTTTCAACTTGATCGTGTACGATCCATTAAATTCCAGTATAGTATGTGAATGGTAGATGTACAAAAAGGACCACTCCATCATTTTGATTTAGCATTCCACCATTATATAGTGTTTTATAACCGTCTATGCTATGGATTGCTATATCCGGTATAAATCTTGTTTCTGTTAGTACCATGCAATCAAATGACGATTCGAACTGTTTCATGAAAATTTCGAATTCATCTAGATTTTTCGCGATACTACGAATATTATTGTGAATTAACTTGAAATTATTGAGAGAATTGTTCACTCTGTAAATTTTGTTCACCTCGTATGGAGTATCCAAAACGAAGGTATCTATCTGTTTTATTTCAAAGTTACTAATATAAGGATCCATGTTTCCTGTAAGGTGAGTAAGCTATCATATCAATTTTATCAACATTGCTTTTTCATTGATCATAGTAAAAGAAATATACAGGCGAGGTTTTTAGAGTTCCAATTGAAAACATGAATTGTGTGTTAGTCTATGAGCTTATACTAGGTGGTAAAAAATTAATAAAGACCTGAGATTCAGGAGGTTGTCTTTGTGATCTGCTTGTTCCTCAATGTTCGAGTGTCCTTCACTTCTTTGGGTTTTATGGTTTGGTTTTTATTGGGGTTGTTCGTGAGTGACGTTACAGTAGATGGTGTATTTCTGTCATTGATTGATTCGGTTCGGTTTCTGAATATTTCTGTTCTTGGTGATTGCTGATCCGTTTTTCGTTGGTCTTCTTCTGCTTCTTCTAGGAGGTGTGATTTTGAGGGGGTAGATGGTGCACTATTATTTTTCCGTGGTGGAATTTCAATTTCTATTTCGGGAGTGGTTTCTGTGGGATTTTCCAACTCTTCGATGGTGTATGGTACAGCATTCACATATAGTTTGAAATTTTTTATCTGAGTTTTTTGATTTTTTGCTCTAGCTTCTTTCAAATGATGTACTAGTTTTCTATGCAGTTTTTGATCCTCAGGTCTCAAATCATGTGTGATAGATATGCCGGTTCCCTTCAGCTTGTATAATTGTTGGAATATCTTCCGTTTTTGTAGGTGTGAGATAAACTCTACGATGATTGTGCTTTTCTTTCCAATTTGATAAATGTCATTAAGGTCGTTTTCCACTAGATTGCTTCCAAAAATCACATTCAATTGTTTTAGTGTAGTACTCAGAATATTATCTCGATCTGTTTGTATTCCAAATATAACTATATTATTCTTTCTGTTTGCACGTTCGATAAAAGTAACTTTCTCCTCGATTTTGAGATATTTTTCTTCTAGGTTTTGTAGTTTTTGTGTAAGTGTTTCACTTATCGAATTCAACTCTGATTTTATTTGAGTGGTGTTTTCATTTATTATTTGTTTTAGTTTGTTGAACAATTCGTTGTTTGTGAGTTGGCTCATATTTTAACCAGAGCTCGTGTATCATTCAAGTCCTTCTAAAGAATTGATTCACAATTTTTGTAGGCTCAGGACACGCACAACACAACCACTCTCGTCGAAGCAACTTTTAGATATTGAAGCCAATCAATTGACAAGATCCGTCATGAACCTGATGAGTAGATCGAAAGTTGATTCATGGGATGCTAGAATAGAGCTTTATATAGAGACTCAGTTGGATATGTGAAATTTTTATTGAAGATGATCTTGAGAATCCACTTTTGGGTTATTTCTAATTTCTTCAAGTGATTGTTGGTCACTTCCCCCCATGCTAAAATACCATAATCGATATGTGGTTTCACTAATGCGTTATAAAGGATTTCAAGATGATTCTGATCAAAAATTCTTCTCAAGAACTTGAACATGTATATTAGACTCCTCACTTTTTTGACAATACATTCGATATGGTGGTTCCATCTCAAGTTATCGTCTATAATAATGCCAAGGTATTTTATTTTAGCTTTGGAATGTATTTCTGTTATTGAATCTAAGACATTCATTTGTAAGGTGTTATAAGTAGGCAAATTATTTGAGAGATGCGAGAATGGCACAAAAAATGTCTTATCCGCATTTACTGTAAGAGTTTCATTATTGAACCATCTAAGAATTGTCGGAAAATCGTTTTGAACAGTTTCCTTTAATTCAAGCCATGTTTCAGCTTGGTATAAAACAGCCGTATCGTCGTCACAGCTGACTATGTCACCAGATACAGTTTGAAGAGACCATTAATGTATATAATAAAGAGTAGTGGTCCTAATACAGTACCTTGGGGAACTCCATATGCCATGGTTTTAGTAGAGCTGATTTGTTATATAATATATAATTATATACAGTCTACTACTACTATAATCAAGGCTGATATGAAGAGATCGAAAATTAGAAAAATAAGTAGATACCTACATACGTTATATAATTGAAGACACGAGTGGATGAAGGTGCTAAGTTACATATACGAACAATTGAGAAAATTGAGGTCAAAGTCGAACTGATGGAACTTTTTCAGTTTGACTCTTGATATAATTAATTATTCATAAGCCAATGGACACTCAATAGTCGTTGAATTCAACTTATTGGGGAGAAATTTCTCAATAATAATTTTTTGTTTGGTTTTCATAAAAAATGTGTACATAACACCTTCATCCAATAGAAAAAATAAGGAAATTGTAGTACACAAGAAAGAAAGAATATACTTAATTCCAAAACACTTTAAATCGACAGCCAAAAAAACACCATTATAAAGCAAGAATGTTTTCATAATAATATCGATATTCTTCTTTAACAAACGGTAATTGCTGCACCAGATTCTCTTTCTTCTTATCAGAAATAGTGCCGTATTTTTCTGTTAATCTTTCTACCTGAATATTCTCTGGAACTTCCCTGATTTTCTTGTCTTTGAGAATATTAAAGCCGCGTTTACACCGGAGTTAATAACACAAGTTTTTAACATTTTTGTTATTAACTGATGTTGATAACAGAAGTCATTAACATATGTTAATAACATTTTCTTTTGGCTGCTAGTTTTGTTATCAACAAAAGTTAAAAACTCCGCCATTATCAACGCTCATGCACAGCCAGCAGTTCTAGGTGAGACAATGGTGCGAGAGGATGACGTGGTTCTCGCTGCAGTTGCGTGAGTTGTTTTGGCTACCGCTGCTCAAAGGAGACGTAGGAGATACTGGGTGAGACCGTCCCTCAGAGCAAGGACTGTGTACAGTGGGAGTGATATGTTGAATGATCTGCAAGAACACGATCGTGACCCTCTTTCAGGCGAGCTAAGGTGCGACGGAAGCATCAAGAATTTCCTCCGCATGACCAGCTGTGATGTTGAGTGGTTGATCGGACAATTGGGGCACAGAATTGGGAAAAAGGACACCAACTACAGAAAAGCCATTCCAGTGAAAGAAAGACTTGCGGTCACTTTGCGGTTTTTAGCTACAGGGGACTCGTTTTCAAGTTTAGGATATTTATTTAAAATATCAAAATCTACAATTTCATTGATGGTTCCACAAGTGCTAGATGGTTTGATTGATTGCTTCAAAGAAAATGTAAAGGTAAGTGATTACATACCAGAATATGAAAATGAAAGTACTGTCAATTTGCATAATGCATCAAACTGTCGTTTTGCATAATAGTTTGAAACATGCAAAAACATAATTTTCAAAACCGTCATTATGAATAATGTTATGAATATGTTATGAATAACGCGGAAACTTTTTATCGACCTAGTTAGTCTACTCACCTATAGGTGTCGCAATGCGCACTTACTAATAACTTGCTAATTTGCTGATAATGAGTACTACATGGTACTACTTAATTGCATTAAACAACCCAAAATCATTGTTATTTCATATTTAGGTTAACATAAAAAAAGTGTACAACATTCATGATTACATGTGAAAAATGTATTTAAATAGAAAGAAACGTTACAATAAATTAGTTACAGTTGGGTAAAGTTAAGCATGGTACAGAAATCGCTTGTAGTGGAAATGTTCGTTGCGTGGAGCTGAGTACTTTCAGGGTCCGCGTCATGCGGGCTCACGGATGAATATATACTTGGCGTGGGGCTGTTTGTTGCTTCTAGCAAACTTCCAGGGCTAGAAGTTGCATCCGACGGTTGGAACTCAGACATACCAATTTCAAACAAAACTTGATTGATGCGATGTTTCGCAACCATTTGCAAACGACGGTCTTTTATTTGACGAAGCTGGCAAGCTACGTTCTCCCCGAATACCTGTTAAAAAGGGATTTAAGTGTAGGGCAGTGTTATGACTGTATATTGAAAACTATTTTATAACTATAACGTCAATATTCCTACCTCACAGTGATCTCTTTCTCCGATCTTCTTCTCAAGCCGATTCATAACACCATATGCCTCCTTAGCCATCATTTGGTTTGTTTTCCGTCTTTTTGGTTGGGCTGCTTTCGGAGCTTGGGGTGGTGCCATAGCATGCTTAGCTGCTAGGGCTTGTGCGGTGCCGACTTGTGGAGGCAGGGCTGGGGTGATTTCTGTTTCCTCATCTTCTGTTTCCCGATTGTCCTCTTCTTCATCTTCACGCTGAAAAAATAAATTATTTTAATATAATTGACCGAGCAAAGCGAGGTCTCTGGTTTAACTCGGGCGTTTGGCACTTTTCCTGTCTGTCTGTCTGTCTGTCTGTATGTATGTATGTCTCACGAGTACGGTCGAACAAGTTGACCGATTTTCATGAAATTTGGTACAGATATGCCTTATTACAAGCCGGAACGATGTATATGTTAGGATTTCTCAAATTACTTTTCCATTTCCATAATCCATTAATTTAAGATGTCTTTTTCAGGTACCATCCACGCCTGAGGAATGGCTACACCATGCAAAAGAATATCTCCGACTCTGGAACTTTCCTCACTGCGTTGGCGCCATGGACGGCAAGCATATAATGCTCCAAGCTCCAATACATACAGGTAGTGATTACTTCAACTACAAAGGATTCTTCAGTATCGTCCTGCTAGCTTTGGTCGATGCTAATTATTGCTTCTCCTACGTGTCTGTTGGATGTCAAGGACGATTGTCGGACGGTGGAGTGTTTGCAAACAGTGCGTTGAACGAGTTCTTGGAAAGCAATTCAATCAATCTACCTAACGCCACCCCTTTACCGGGAAGAACCCTACCCGTCCCATACGTTATCGTCGCGGATGACGCATTTCCATTAAAACCAACCATTATGAAAACATATCCTGGGCTGCATGAGAAAGGTAGTGAAAAACGGGTATTTAACTATCGACACTGTCGGTGTAGAAGAGTGGTGGAAAATGCGTTCGGAATTATATCAGTCGTGTTCAGGGTACTAAGAAAACCTTTGTTGCTCGAACCTGATCGTGCACAGAAGGTTGTGTTGGCTTGTATCCATCTACACAACTTCCTGAGACGAAGCAAGTCGTCAAACGGAACATACACACCTTCAGGCACGTTTGATCAAGAGGACCCTTCAACAGGGCAACTAATTCCTGGACAGTGGCGAATTGTTGGTTTGCCATCAGAAAATTTAATTAGATTAAAGAAAATACCGAAAAAACCATCTGACATCGCAAAACTAGTAAGGAATGAATTTTGTGCGTATCTTAACAGCCCTGAGGGTTCAGTGTCTTGGCAAAAGACGTACTAAAAGGCCATGGGGCATATGTCACTCACTACCATAAGTGAAAATCAACAGGTTAACGTTAATTATAATACATTTTTATGAAACAATTCTTATAGTTTTTACATCTATTTAACAATATTACAATGCATATAGTCAAAATGTACAGAAAAGTGTGTCTTGTTGTATAAAAAGTAGCTTTGAATTATATATATTTCTTATAAAATAATTATTTGTGTTATTTTACTAACCTCGTTCCTCTCCAAGCCCACTTCGCTCATTGGTCTGGGCACGGTTTTGTCCCTCAAAAACAATAGATGTTCGTAACCAAACCACTTTATTTTTGCGTTGGTTCCAGACCCACTTTTTTGTTTCTTGCTCTATCGTTGAAATTGTCCTATCACTTTTGTCATCTTGTTCTTAACTTCAACTTTCGTCATGCGTAGAGCTTGGCCAATTTCTGTCCAAGCATAGTTTTTTAAGTTTCTATCTTTGAAATCAGTATTGCTTGGGTCCCACAACACTGGGAGCTCGCGATACAGATCTATCAAATTAACCACTTGCTCCTGATTCCATTCACTTTCCATCATTAAAATAAACAAAAATACTTCACGTCAGCAAAACACACAAACTAACCTCTCTGTCTCCACGTGTTTCGTCTGCTGCTGTAGTTTGTACTGAGGGGCCACTGGCGCGCTCTGTGTAGCAGGATGCCGGGCGAGGGGGTTGCGGGGAAGAGAGGAACCTGTTGTTAACAAAAGTCAACGCGCTAAAAGAGGCCATTAACTTTTGTTATTAACATTTGTTGAAAACATAACACATTTCTTTCGATCTTTACCGACTCTGGATGGATAACATAAATCTTGTTAATAATAAGGAATTTTATGTTGAAAACACGAGTTATTAACTTTTGTTAAGAGAAATTTTTTGGCGATTCAGCTAAGTTGATGACTTTTTGTTAAAAACTCGTGTTATCAACTCCGGTGTAAACGCGGCTTAACTTTCCGAAACGGCATCATTTCATCATAAGATTCTTTGTATAGATAAGACCCGTATTCTTCTATTCTTATCCATTTGATGCCATCTCTGAATCTCACGTTCTCATTCAGTTCATCTTTTTTCCGATTGTAAAGTCTCAGTTTATTAGGAATGTCATCTATTTTTCTGAAATGTTGATCCATGTTGATGACTAGATTTTTTCTATTGGTCTTTGCTATTATTTCCCGGTATTGATCTGATACAAATATAGAGTCATGCTTGCGTAATATTTTTCCGATCCTCCCAAAGTCTCTGTCAGAATCTAAATAAGTATGCCCGACTTCCGGAAACTTATGATCTATTATGCGGAAGTAACCTTTCAGCAATAGGTACTGATAAAGGCAAATTATAGAGAAATTTTTATTTTGCCCTCCACATGAATCAGACCAAACAATCAAGTGATCTTTTTCTCTGAGCGCTTCGTCAACTTCTATACATCGAAGTAGAGAACTACAAACTTCTGAACTTCCTCTAACGGCCATATCCTCGGTCCATGTACAAAAAGTTGCTTTTTCCAAATTCTTGGCAATTATATGTATTCCGAAGGTATAAAACCACATCTGCCTCAGGTAAAATGCCTTCGATGTTGTTAACTTTGGAAGAGGCATTGTCTGTTGCAAGTCTATTGTAAGGAATGCCATATACTCAGACTCTCGTACTTTCTTTTTGTCAGACTTTTGAAGTTCAATTGCTGCATGATAATTCTCTTGGTGTTCTTGATTTGACTTGCCAGCATCACAAACGCTGCAAGTATCACTTTTAGGGTGGCCGAATGATAAATTGAACTCGGTTGCAAAAAGTTTAGAATATGAACTCTTCTTTATTCGGAACTTTTTTGCTAAGTTGTCATCATTACATTCTCGAATATATAGCTCATACATTTTACTTTGATTCAATAGGGGTGAGAGATATTTTTTGTGTGGATTTTTATTCCTAGAATAATGTGACTCTTCTGCAGGAAAGGTCTTTATATGATTTGTGATTCGTTGTTTCACTTCTTCATCCATCTTATGAGGCCTGTTGGAGTGCTATCCTCTACGATCCAAATGAGGAACTGACACACCACTTTGTATTCGATTTTTCAGAATATCAATTTTCTTTCTACCAATTCGATACAAAGCGCATAGAGCTTCTTTGCATACTTGCTCAGTGATGGAGTTTTTTGTTACATTGTAGGTGTACGACGCACTTCTATGTTTTGTGGCTCCCTTGCGTTCTCTCAATACAGGTTTTTTAATAATACTCTTGAATAGCAAAGTGTTTTTCGCATTCACGTCTAGTTTGTAGAATTGATCAAGAAGTGCTGCTCTGTCTTCTTCATCAAAACGTGAACCACATTGTAGTCTACATCTTTCCCGGCACAAAATCCCATTTTTGGGTTCTTTTTTAGGAACAACTGTGTTTTTATAGGATAAATACTCTTCACCCCTCTCTCTAGCTAGAGTTGCCTTTCGTTTTTTCCACATCTGTGGTGTACATTTTGTTTTTTTTTGATGTCTTCTCATGAACAGAAAAGTGTTTTCTTTTTTTTTTAATACTCACTTGAGACTCACTCCCCTCAGCACAATGTTCTATGTTTTGAAGGGTAAAATCATTTGCAATTCCTGTTCGTGACAATGTTTCAATCTGATTATTGTTGTCACTTTGGGATACAGGGTCACCTGTTTCGGAGGAACAACCTATCTGCTGAGTTACATTCTTATTCTCATTCATGTCAGGAAAAGACTGATCAAATCGATTTTCAGGTGTTTCTTCGTCATTAAGTTTGCGTTGATATTCTGCTGAACTCTCCGAAGAACAACTCAACTCTTCCTCATCTGGGGAATAGTCCAAATCACTGTCACTTCCTAGAAAATCCCGTTCCGATGCAGAGGAATCATCGTTTTCCAAACAGTCTGTGTAATTGACAGTATCATGTCTATTTCTTGTTTTTTTTTCAGATTTTTTAATGTCATTCCACCATTCGAACATCCACTGGTTGAAGGAATATCTTGTAACACATCGCATTCTCTTCGTTTGGAGTTATCTGTAATAAATGAATTTAATGGATACGGTAAAAACATATACTGAAAAAGAAAGAAATTGATGCATGTAGATTGTATTCATATGCAAAATAATGTTTCAAGAAGTGATTGCATTGTGATAAATTGAATTTCATTGAGTAAAAATAGATTCAACTTACCAGTGTCTGAGACATTCACATTCGAAAATTTGAGGTTATGATTTTCGGAAGAAACAGATATTTCATCTATACGGTCTGATTCTGTATAGTCGAACTCTTTTGCCAATAGACTCAATATTCTCTTTCCTCTAGAACCCATTTTCAATGGCTATTTCGCTTATTTCGGTCGAAAAAGAATGAAAATTGTACGTGATTTGTTGTCAGTGATCTCACGTGCACTACTAAATTCAAATGATGAATGCGTAGATGAAGGTGTTATGTGCGGTACATAACACCTTCTTCCATACAACCAGCAGAAAAATTTCTTGAATTGCGATGGATGAAGGCACTAAAGGCACATGACACCTTCCTACATGATCAAGTAGAAAAATCTTGTAACATAGCTCCTTCATCGACAACAAAACCTCATATTCTTCACAATATTGAAGTATTATGGAGGTGATATGTTATAGTTCAGGACTCAACACCTTCATCCTTGACGAAAACAGATATTTTCAAAGATTGTAACATAACACCTCCATCCACTCGTGTCTTCAATTATCATTCATGTGTTTTTCTGCAATATGTAGTGAGTTTGATATTTCTTAAAGGAGTGATATAGTAATGATATAGAATTCTTGACATAGTAATGAACACATCACACACAACTTAAGAGGTGGCTAGTACTAAAAGGTCTAGGGTGGCCAAGTCGCTAGTCCGCCTCTGGGAAGGTGCATTCCCCTAGGAAAAACCGGATTCATCTGGATTTGAAATGTTTTCGTCCTTTTTGACTAGGTATGCAATCCACTGACTAGATATTTCGGTCGAGTTTAGAAACGCCCTAGATGAACAGCCTGCATAGATAACATTGATATGCACGTTCGAGTACCAGAAATCGAAAACAACTAGGCAACACTTATAAATTACGTAAGCTGAGCAATCTGGGTGAGTCGCATCGACCAGTGTTGCCATAGGTTCGATAATTACCAGAATCTACCAAAACATACAATTTTTTTGGCTAAGCCACACAACTTAGAAATCGAAATACTTTTTCTCCACCAAAATCAAACATTTAATTTAAAAAAAACGGTTTGAAACCACGATGTCGTGAATTACTGATTGATGAAATTATTTGATTTCAATGAGAAGAAAGCAATGGAGAAAATCTATAAAGAAAATTTTCTTTGGATATTCGGTTATTTGTTTCTCTGCATTCCGAATATGTTTCCCGATTTTGTGGTGTTGAATGCATTTTTCTCTCACGCTTTACAGTCTCGATGTAACCTCTCTCCTGTACTATATCTCTGTCTCTGACTGGTTTCAAATTGAAATATCGTTCTCTCAGTACCTTTTTTCCACAATCTACACTTGCAGTCATCCTGTTGAGCAAGTGTGTTTTTGAACTATTATTATAACCTACCTAACTATCGCCTAGATACCTATACAGTGTCCGCTTTCAAAATGTAAGTAGGTTATTCATCTGTTTCATCTACAAGGCTGATTCATGCAACGTTCATTACCCATAATCTATTTTTTCAATTCATCTGTGATATTTCTGATATTCTCGTTATTCACTTTTTCCTTTAATTATCAATAGTAATTATTTTGAACTACTTTGATTTCCCATGATACTTGATCCATTGTAAATTTAACTTTTCAGCAATGATGATAACTGAAATAGGTAAACCTATGCTGTCTGCCAATATCATATTCTTTCAAACGAATAGAAAATATATATACATCACACATCGTTAAAAAAAAAACCGACAGTTCTTCTATTTTTCGGAATATTCAATCCGAAACATTCGAAAATCAAAATTCGTGATAGCGCATAATTTTCAAGGCTATCGAATCCATGTTCGTATTGAACAAAAATAAGTTGATGATGGTTTCTGGAAGACGAAACGTCAGATTAAAAACTTGGAAACGATATCTTGTAGGGAATAAAAAGTGGCCATGATGAAGTAACATCTATATCGAATGATTCCTTCGAATAACGCCAGAAAAAAATTTGGACGGTGTTTTGAAATTTAGATTTTTTTCGGATTCCTCCGAGAGAATTCGGAATTTACAAAGTTTCAGAATGATATTTTGTTAATCATCGAATTGCGCAACTTTGCCATAATTTGAACGACCCTGTATCTCTTACGGTTTACGAGATCCCAATGATGAATGAAATGAAACAACCAGACGTACTTATAACTCTAGAAATCACAAAGAATTGCAAAATCGGATGAATACAAGAAAATCCTCAAAATGTAGTAGGTTGAGGTTTAGTTAAAAGTTGGGATACTTCTTAGTGGACTAATGTAATTAAAACGCACTGATGTATTGCATGAACTCACTCTATACAGTATTAGTAATTTACTTTAGTTAATCATGATATTGTCACGAGTGGGTTTTCGTATGTGAAGTATTATTTTTATTATTTCTTTGATTGTTACGAGCGATGCACCAATTTTTGAAAAATTTGATCAGAACATACCCTATGAATAGGCTCATAGCGGTAATTAATAATCCAAAAAATATGTCATGTTGAATCAGGTTATTATTGGTTTCAGCGTTTACTCGGTTGACAACGTTCGGTAGGAGGGCTAATGCATTTTGTCTTCTGAACAGGGAATATGCCAGTAAAATTGAAATTACAGAGTTCCATATAAAAAAAAATTGAGTCACTTTTCAGTCCGTGAGTATTTGCATAAAAATAGTTGATGTTTTCCTTGATAGACCCTAGAACTTCCTGTTTGTTCTCGTCTGTCGTCGTTAAATTCAAGTGTGGTATATGTAGGGTCCAGTTAGGTGTCGAGAGATTCTGTCAAGTTTAGGTATTGCGGCGGGTGTTGGGAGTTAGGTTTGATTACGAAAGATTTTAATTTTGTAATGCTGCAGGGATTATGTGAATGGCGGTAGCTTCCTTTGAAGTTGATTTTATGCAAGGAAACCTATGCGGGATTAAATCATCTTGTTCCATAAACAGTTTACAATTACAATTTTACAATTACAAGTTTACAATTTCATGGCTCCAGGAAACGTATATGCGGTATTTGGTAAAGAAAACGATTTCTCCGCACAAACAATTTCAGTGACTGGTTTAGGGTTGGTGATAGCGTATATTTCCTCTTCGATTTCTATAATTATTGTAGCTGTCGATTTGTGACATTGCATAGGGCATATACTCAACTCTTCCACAGATGCTCCGTTAAAATGAATCTTTGCGCAAGCAGGTCCTTGGAGGGCGTCTGCTGAGAATCTAGGGATATAGCATAATTGATCATGGAATGGTTTGCAATGTTGTAATCACGATCCAGAAATTTGTCTTTCATGGGTTTCTGAATTTCTGGTA
Source organism: Gastrophysa polygoni (assembly GCA_963576655.1). NCBI lineage: Eukaryota > Metazoa > Arthropoda > Insecta > Coleoptera > Chrysomelidae > Gastrophysa > Gastrophysa polygoni. Next base: position 3,760,986 of record OY755092.1, read on the forward strand.
CTATCAGATGCTTCTAAGTATAAGGTTTCATGTTGAATTGAACAAGTCTGGTTTTTCCATGGAAATGGGGTAGTGATAAGTTCAAAAAGCTGCCAAGATAAAGACCATCGAATAATAGGAACTCTAATGTTAATGATAATTTTGTTGCGGGTGAATGTACAATCGCAAATGGCTAACTGATAATATTTCGAAATAACTGTTGTAGGGATGGCCAGTTTTTGTCTTGATTTGGTTAGTTCTTTTTGGAGATTCGTCAAGTCGTGTAGTAAGATTGAAGGTTTCAAAATAAAATTGCAATTGGAATATGATGATGTGTGCAAGAATTCAAAATCCCCTGTCTCCTCAGTGCCCTAATAATCTGAACATTGTGTATCAGATTCTGAAACTGTCCGTAGAGAATTGTCATTGTTATGTCGCTAAGTCCTTGGTCTTTTGTGTTAATTTCTGTTCTCATGTCGTTTAGATACTTTCCCAGTTGGTGAATTCTATATTCGGTAGAATTGAAAGATTTCGCAATTGATTTTTCGTATTCTGAAGATTTTTCCGAATCATCCGAAATTTTTGTGATTGTGGCTGATAGTCCACTATGAAGTCTGTCAATTTGTGATTCTAAATCACAAGTGAATCTAATTCATGCTGGGTAGCTACCCCACAGCACCAAGATGAACCATCTCCCAGAAAATCTTATGCCCTTTTTGCCCTACTATGACCGTTCTCTACTGTGGTAAAATTTTTTCAAAAACTGAGTACTCCAGTTTTGTTCTAGAGAGGCGAACTCTGATTCAAATGATTTTTCTAGTAGTTCGAGATTATGAATAACGTAACATTCTTTGTCATCATATGATTCATTGGTGCAACCTCTTGAATATGGTTTCGGTTTATCTAAATCGGTCTCGTGCCATTCTGATTCATATATTAATGGTATCGTAGCCTCGTAGCTGATGGTTGATGGTAAGGGACGCCAAAATGCCCCAGCCGTGATTTCTATTTTCTGAGATGCAGATACTCCCAGAACATAGAAAAATATTGTCGTCCTGTAGATATAATAAAATTTTATTAGCATGTAGCTGATTGTCCTTAGAAAAATATCTAAGTCATTTTCTATTGAATTTTAAACAAGCATCGAATGAATAATTTCACTAAAAAATATATCTTCGTTATATTCATATATCATGATATTCCTGACTCTATACGTTTATATTTAGTTTATATTTAGTTATCTTCAATAGGGGTTCAATCGATTGGTACCACTTCTGGTGTCCAAGGGTCGTTATATGGAAGTATTCGACTAATATGTACAACGTCTTTCTTTGCACCTTCAGTCAAGCCCATCTGCATCTGGCGAGGATATTGGTTGCAATAGATTAGCTTCAGTTGGTAGGATGGGTTCTCTCCCATATACCAACATGAAGGGAGAGAATCGAGTGGTGTCCTGTATTGCCGTATTGTAGGCAAATGTTACCAAGGGCAAACTTTCGTCCCAATCTGTTTGCGGGGTGTTGGTGTACATAGACAGCATATTTGCCAATGATTCACTTTCCTTTCCAATTTCTACCCTAAGTTATGATTCAGCTCTAGTTACGCGTTTATCTCCGTTTTCCATTGAGAAGATAACCTACTTTGTTCATTGTTCCTAATTGTTCAACATTTACTTTGTATTTGAACAGAAGTGGATACGTATTGAAATATGTAGAAGAATCTAGGGAATACCAGATTGATAATTAATAATCAAAAATTCAATAGTTCTAATCCAATAGTAATTCACTTCACCTATCAACAAGTTTTTCTTGTATCGAGAGAAAAAAAGGTTTTAGTTTGTAGCTCGCTTCTATTTTCTTCCAACCAAAGTAGTACCTATTTCACTTTTCATTTGAAACTCTTACAGTTGAGGATTGATTGACTCATTCATCTTAAGTTAGCTATTCGAATACCTTATTGGTGTATTGAGGAAAGAAAGAAAAATAATAATAATAATAAAAATATAATAAAATAATAATAAAAATAGTTGACATTAATATTAAACTATTCTGGGTGTACCTCCCTATGTAAATTAGTTTATTTTGACGAAGGTGAAATGATTTGAAAATGCTTTTTTTTCACTATTCCACTCAGATGAGTAATCAAAAATCCGACAGATCATCATAAAGTTATATATGAAAAAAAAATTCCCGCAAATCGCAAGAATTTTAATCAAAATTCTTACTCAGAAAAAATGCATATGTCTAGAAAATTGTTAGTCTGACTTATGAGCTGAAATTCATTTCAATCAATATAACACGGAAAATACATATTGAAAAAAAATGAAGATGATAAACCGTTAAATAAAACTACAGGTAATATTGAAGCCCTTGAAGTTTTGTTAGAAAATATCAATGAACAATGGTTCTAATAATAACTTTATATTTGAAATACGGATAATAAATTTGGGTTATTTTGTTCCGATCTGAAATTGTGATGTACCTTGCTGCCGATCAAATTGGAACACATAAAAACTTACTTTAATTGAAATCAAGTTAATTAGGGAAAATTAACACACAACACGTTAGGCGCCTCCACCATAATGTCACGAGTGGGTTTTCACCCCTACAATCGCAACTCGAACTTACTCGCTTGCAAGAGGTTTTATGGAAATTATAATTAAAGAATGTATTTTCACTTAACAAATTTATTCATCTTGAATAAAGACAATTTGGGCATGAAATAAATTTACCAATTTTCCAGCAAGATACACCCAACTCAAATAAGAACAAAACAAGAAAACTAAAACAATTGATAATAAAAAAGGGTACTTACAGAAAGGCTCGCTTTTCGTTGGAGGATTGGAACTGCCACTCGCGAAGTTTAGACATGATGCAAAATGTTTAAGGTTTACTTTTTGTTTGCAAATTTACAAAATGTCCCCTTCAAAACATCTGAGTAAGCAAGCCAGTTGAACCTACCCAACCAATTTATTTGGAAATATCGCTTTTTTGTTCCAATGATTTGAGGTTCTAATTTGGTTGAATTTGACGGGCGCCATAAATTATTCAAAATATCAAGTAGTTCGACGTCATCGTTTACTTTGGCTTTAAGATTAACATTAACATAGAGACCAAAGTCAAATTTATTTGACACTTTGGGTTGAGGATCTATGTCGCAGTAGGCATTACCAACGTCATTAACTACGTCTCTAAGTCTGATAAGACTTGATGTTGATTTCTCTTGATTCTCCATTGAGTCTATTGTGAATCCATCATTGGTAGTTTCCTGTAAAAAAAGTTCGATGTCACTGGAAAGTATACCGGGTGTCCCAACAGTGCGTAATTGCTCGATATATAAAAAAGTTCCATATAAAAGTTGTATGGCACCGCGAAGGCCACATTTTTAAAATAAGTCCTGATTCACAGCGTGTTGCATTTTTCCGTAGTAACAAAAAATATGTATTTTTCAAATGGAACAACCGGTTTATTTTTCTGTCATTGAAATGGTCCCTTCGTTCCCTACTCAGCACTAAGTTTTTTTCTCTTCACAATGCGCCGTTGCCAAGTTATCAATTATTTCGAGAAAATAGGGAGTGATGCAGGCTCTCAATGAAATAGCTGTGATTCAGCTGTTTCTTCGAAGATGTGAATTTTGTCTGGTGGATTGACGTAGACAATACCGTAGTAGCGTGTAATACTCTGATCTCCATCGATATTCATACAGGGTGCTTCAACTATCACTTTCTTTTTCGTCCACTTCGATTCAAGTTCATGCGATTTTTTCAAATGGGACACCCTGTATATTAGTTCGTCGCCTCTTTGTATATGGAATAACCTTTCTGAGCATACTAACATGTTATATGTTATTCTCAACCGTTTCTTGATTATTTGTCTATTTCAAATTATTTCTACAAAATTGAAGAAATACCTGTCTAATATTTGAAATTCAAAAAAAGGAAGAACCATAATTACTTTCAAATGTCTTCCACCCTGTTCAATACATTTTCTCAATCTCTCAATGAAGTTTGTTCTCACGCTGCTCAAATGAAAAGGCATAATTCGTTGAAATGCCTCACGAATTCTCATTTTCATGTCCTCCCGTGTAGTAGCGGCAGTACGATAAACCTCCGATTTTACTGTTCCCCAAAGATAAAAATCCATTGATGTTAGGTCCGGTGACCTAGGCGGCCAAGGAATAGGTCCTCCTCGTCCTATCCACTCATCAGGAAACATTATATCCAACTCCGCTCGAACTTCTCCCAGAAAATGCGCTGGTGCCCCATCTAGCTGAAACCACATTTCATTTTTGATATGATTAGGTAGGTGTTCGATAATTATCCACAATACCGCCCCATACATTGAGGCTCCATTTGTGTTGATAATCGTTAACATAAAGTTTATACGGATTTTCGGTACTATAATAATGATAGTTGTGCCTATTAACGAATCGATTCCTGTGGAAGGTACTTTCGTCGGTAAACATAATGCTTTTCAGAAATCTTGCATTTTCCGTAATTTCATTCTGCATCGTCCGACAGAACTGCACTCTTTTCAAGAAATCGGTTTCTGTCAACTCATGGTGCAGTTGCACATGATAAGGGTGAAATTTGTTAGATTTCAAACTCCTGGCAACTGAAGATTTCGATATCTCTAAATCTCTGCTTATTTCCCTCACACTCAACTCGGGATTCTCTACCACTGCAAGACTAATAGCTAATTGGTTTTCATGAGTCAGTATTGTTTTGGCAGGATTCTTCTTATTGTATTCGATGTGTCCTGTTCTCTCGAATCTTTCCTTCAAAGTTTCAAAACTTTTCACTTTTGGATGCCTTCTATCAGGATATTTTGCAGCATAAATACGGGAAGCCAACAAACAATTCTCTTCACCAGCGCCCAAAGCATACACCATTCCAATCAACTCTTCCTTTGTATAATTCATAATGAATAACTTTAGCTTTCGAACAAACCACACAACAGGCTGTCAACAAATGTCACGACTTATTATTTCGTTTACTTTTTGGTGATATTTAAAATCAACTTCAGCCTCACTGTTTGGTAAAACATTCCACAAAAACGGTGATAATTGAAGATCTCTCATAGTCCAGATCAGAAAATGTGTTCTTCCTTTTTTTTGAATTTCAAATAATAGACAGGTATTTCTTCAATTTTGTAGAAATAATTTGAAATAGACACATAATCAAGAAACGGTTGAGAATAACATATAACATGTTAGTATGCTCAGAAAGGTTATTCCATATACAAAGAGGCGACGAACTAATATACAGGGTGTCCCATTTGAAAAAATCGCATAAACTTGAATCGAAGTGGACGAAAAAGAAAGTGATAGTTGAAGCACCCTGTATGAATATCGATGGAGATCAGAGTATTACACGCTACTACGGTATTGTCTACGTCAATCCACCAGACAAAATTCACATCTTTGAAGAAACAGCTGAATCACAGCTATTTCATTGAGAGCCTGCATCACTCCCTATTTTCTCGAAATAATTGATAACTTGGCAACGGCGCATTGTGAAGAGAAAAAAACTTAGTGCTGAGTAGGGAACGAAGGGACCATTTCAATGACAGAAAAATAAACCGGTTGTTCCATTTGAAAAATACATATTTTTTGTTACTACGGAAAAATGCAACACGCTGTGAATCAGGACTTATTTTAAAAATGTGGCCTTCGCGGTGCCATACAACTTTTATATGGAACTTTTTTTCATATATATCAGCATTATCGATATATCGACCAATTACGCACTGTTGGGACACCCGGTACATCCTCTGCCGTTGTTCGTTTGAAAAGAAAATAGTACACTGCAGAAAAATGATTTCTATCTTACCAAAAAAAATATACCTACTTATGCTTATTGCTTACCTTAGTTCTCCTATTGAAATAAGCTAATAAAGTTGTCTGATCTGCCTGATTATCAGCAGGCCGTTTTCGATTTCTATTGGGATCCATAATAACTATAACTCTAACCAATAAAACTATTGTATGTGGAATTCTTCTGGTATGCCTATGCAACTTGCAATTTACGACAGCAATGCGCACGCACTTAACCACTGAGTGAGAGTAGGGAGTGGGCGTTCTTTCATTTTGGACGTTGTGCAATGAGAACGGTTGTCGCCGCTGTTGCCGCAGTTGCCAGCGCTGTATAAATTTCCTAATGTGCGTACGTAAAATTTGGAAATTTTTGAATTCACTTGGGCCCCCCTGGCTACGCCACTGTAATGAAGTGTTTTGGGAACATTCATTACTCCAACGGAACGTACAGTCACCTACCAGAATTATGTCATGAATCAACCAGTATTTTTCATGGAAAGCTGGAAGATGAAACATAGACTAACCTTTCGAATTCGTACTGTCAGATTTTCCAGGAATTTATAACCATAGCAGCTTGATTACTCCCCTGAATACATCTATGATGACAAATACGGTCCTCTAAGCGTTGGAAGTTTTCGGATCCCCGTTATATCCCATTACAAGCTACTCTGAGTGGTTTGGAATGATTAAAATCTCAGTAATACTGATATCTTTGGATGACATCCATCTTAGAGGGCTCCGAAAGATATAATTGAATAAAACATAGAAAATACGGATTTTATAGATAGGAAAATGGGTTTAGATACTGTACCGGCTATAACTTTCTTGTTGATGAATATTAGGGCTCCAGGTTTGCTCAATGGCTTCAGCAACAATACCCAATTATTTATAGATATCCTGGCCTGGGGAAAAACTAATTTTTCCGCACTTTTCTGATGAAAAGCCACGTGTTTCGTCTACCGGCACTTTTTGTTAAGTTTTCTGGTCAAAATCTAGAGGTCAAGCAAGGAGAAATGGTTTGTTTTTGCTAGAATTTTTTGCAAAATTCCATTCTCTATAAATTCTTGAACACCTTCGGTGCCAGGCAGTTAGTAAGTTAGCGAGTTAGAGAGTTAGTGAGTTAACCGTAACACATAGTTTTCCGCCGCAGTCGAATTATCACTATAGAATCCGTGTTCGAATATAGGTCTTCATCCGTCTTAGAAGCATTTGCGTTAGAGTCAATTTTCAGTATTTTCGTATCCAGCATCGACATTTTTCAGTATCGAATCCACAGTAACTTACTTATCTACTTAATCTACTTATCTTGGTGGACGTTTCGGGAACGAATATATATTATATATATTGCAATAATTTTCAATAACTTCTACTCTATTTTTTAGAAACGAGGAGAGAAAATCCCATTAAAAGCTGAAAAATGAATGTACCACCTCCTCGAAGAACTTACAGACAGTATTTAACAAATAGGTATGGACCTAACATCAATCATCAGTTTCGGAATCTTGAAAATTTATACATAAAACTGTCTCACACCGAAAACAGTTTAACTTTTCTTTGTTAATGTCATGACAATGGAGTGATACCAGGAGGGTTACGTTTGAAATCACCATTTTATAATAAGAAATGTGAATGGATAGTCCTAAAAGCAAGTAAGGCATTGGTAGGAGAAAGAATAAATTTCCACAAATACAACAAGGTAAGAACAAGAAATATCATCTCACAGTTGGAACAAACTTTATACAACGTTTTACACGAAGATTATTCAACACATATATTCATTTCTGTGAAAAACTCATACAAAAAAGAGAATGACAAGAATAAATTGATACACATAGGAAAATTCAATAAACTCATTGAAGAAAGGAATTTAAAAAAAAATGAGATTGGAACATCGTCAACAAAATTTCATGAATAGAACTGTTATAAACCTATCCTCAAGACCATTAACAGATTCTGAAAAATTAATACTATCAAAAGGTATGACTTTTTCAATCACTCCGAATCATATTCCAAAATTAGATTCGATAACAGCTATTGAACAAACTGCACAAAGACTTCCTGATGAATTTTCTAATGAATATAGAATCAGAAATAAAATAATTATTGAGAAAAAACATGAAATAACACCAAACATCACAAGAGAAGAGAAAAACACACTTAATAATCTTAAACATGATGATACAATCAAAATACTTCCAGCTGATAAATGCAACGCTACAGTCATTATGAACAAAAATGAATATAATGATAAAATAATACAAATTATAAATGAAGGCAATTACACAAAATTGAATAGAGATCCAACAGCAAACATAGAGAGAAAGATACGAAACATAATGAAAAAACACGAAAATGAACTTACACTAACAGATATATATCCAAATACCATAGCAAACTCCCACATTTTTATGGACTTCCAAAAATACATAAATCAAACAATCCATTAAGTCCAATCGTGAGTTCGATAGGATCTCCTTGTCAAAATTTATCGCGATTTCTTTCAGATATAATAAAACCTTTATCAGGAAATAGTGAAAGTTTCATTAGAAATACTCCTCATTTCTTGGAGAAACTAAATAACATCCATCTCGATACAGAAGATATTTTAGTAAGTTTCGATGTAGTGAGTTCATTTACTAATGTTCCTATAGAAAAAACTTTACAAATAGTGAAAAAGAAACTGGAAGATGATGAAAAACTCATTGAAAGAACTAAGCTGTGTGTAGAAGGCATTTTTAAATTTTTGGAACTGTCTCAAAACAACTTACTTTCAATTAGATCATGATTTTTATCAACAAAATTTTGGTATGGCCATGGGTTCACCATTATCTCCTATTCTAAGTAATATATTCATGGAAGATTTTGAGGAGAATATTGTGAAAAAAACAGTAAACAACCAAAGACTTGGTGGAGATATGTGGATGATATTTTCATTATTTGGCCACATAACCGTATGGAACTAGATAATTTTCTAAATTATATAAACAATATCGAACCCACAATCAAATTCACTCTAGAAATCGAATGTAATAATCAATTACCATTTTTAGATGTCCTCATTAAAAAATCAGATAACATTTTGATAACAAGTGTATATCGTAAAAATACACACACCGACAGATACCTCAATTTTCAATCAAATCATCATACAAGTATAAAGAAAGGAATAATCAAATCACTTCATGATAGAGCCAAATCCATAATATCGAACCACCAAATTTTCAATGCCGAAATGAACCATATAAAAGATGTTCTACAACTCAACACTTATCCGAAACATTTCATTGATAAAACAATACACCAAATTGAGAACAGACAGAATATACAACAAACACAAAGACAACCAACACTGATAACAAATGTAATCCCATACATTCCCGGAATATCTGAAAAAATCAAACGTGTTGGTGACAAGTTTCGAGTGAAAACAGTGTTCAAGACAGAAAATACAATGAGATCGATTTTGACTCATACAAAACCGAAAAATGAAGAACAGTCATCAAAAAATTGTATATACAGTATACCATGTGTTTGTGGAAAATATTATACCGGTGAAACCAGCAGGCCTCTATCAATAAGGATGAAAGAGCATAAAAACAATATAAAGAGAAGATATACTGTCAAATCAAAATTAGCTGAACATATCCTTACTGAAAATGGACAACATATGGCGGATTGGGGTAATATTAAGATCATAGGAAAAGAAGACAATAACCAAAAACGGAAAATCAAAGAGTCTGCTCGCATTCTCCTGAACGGAGACAATAATATTGCTTCTTGTTCAGTTGATATAGATAGAACTTGGCATCCACTTCTGAAACTTGAATATGAAAATGGAAAATTCGATATCAATTAATGAAAACACCTTGTAACCAGAATTCCTCCGTCTGCCAAATTGTCACTTTCCAGTGTCAAAATCGAAAACATTGAAAAAATTTTACGAAGAGAAAAAAAAATTTCAATTGTGTTGAGAACGGGAGCAGATTCGTTCTCGAAACGTCAACCAAGATAAGTAGAGGTTTTATTCTTATTAAAAATATTTGTATTTCCAAATTTTTTCAAAAACAAGGTGTCACTGACCAATAGAGAATTTCTCTTTTAGGTATCTAAAGGTTTAATTTCAAGCGCAGTGACATTTTGGGGCAGATCCTAAATCTGTCCTTACTACAAATATATTGCAATAATTTTTAATAACTTCTACTCTATTTTTTAGAAACGAGGAGAGAAAATCCAATTAAAAGCTGAAAAATTAATGTACCACCTCCTCGAAGAACTTACAGACAGTACCCCATACTGTCTTTCAATAACACATCAAGATCTAATGATGGACTCATTGTACAAATTTTCTGCAGGTGTATGGGATTCCTGCAATTTTGTCATCAGATAGGGTTTTAGGCTATAGCCACTGTCTCCTAGAAGCATATATGAACCAAATTCACCGTTTTCAAATCTTCGCTTCAATCTACTGTTATTGAAGATTGATCATGACATGATCCAGGCCATCTTGCCACAATATCTCTAATTTTCAAATCACTATCTGAAACTGTTTATATGTTCAGACCAAAAAACTGTTTTCTTGTTCTGAAAATTTCTGCATCATCTCCTCCCGGTGAATCTATTTTTATCAGTGTGCAATCCATTGCACCTATGACACGAGGGAATCGAGCAATCTGATAAAATTTAGCTGCAGAACTTTCCATTTCCTCAGCCGTCTCATACATTTTGATGTATTGTCTGTTCAATGAAGCAATTGCATTTGATTTGATATCTTGCTGATAATTCTGCATGCTGAAGAAGTTGAAACACCACTGAAATCAGCAACTGCCTTCTGCATACATCCTAGTGAGTCACTGGTTTAATGCTTCCACCCCCGTAAAAATCATATTTATGAAATGAATGATGCCACACACTATTAAAACGCCTACCTGTTAGTTGGTGTCCTATCAAATGCTCAATAGCTTCTAAAAGTGAATGAAAAGTAGGTTTCGTAATCCTGAACCTAGCGAAAAAATCCAAGTCGTCAAATTTCTCCAAGTTGTTAACTCGTTCTCTTAAAATTTTTCTACGTCCCACGAAAATATAGTCGTCGTCAGAATCACTCGAACTGGATGAAGTTGGATAGTTCAAGTTTATAAAATAAAAATGTAATCTCAAACTCAATATAAACTCAACAGCACAACACTGCCAACACAATGGTTATATGTGAGGTTAGGTCGATAAGTTAGAAACAGAAGATGAAAAATGAGTAGAATGACATTTCTTATTTTGCGAAAAAAGAGACCTTTAAGCCTTTAAATACGGAAAATTGAGCATTCAACTAAAGTACCCTTCGGCCCTAAAGCGCGTTCTACTCCTCTAACGCATGATGATATTCGTGATGGATGACAGTAATCTATATTATTTGAAAAAACATTGACCTCCAAGTTTTTCACGATTATTATAAATTTCTTACAATTATAATTATTATTTTTGCACTTCGCATGAATTTTTATGATACCATTCTTCAAATATTTAGGATATTTGACGATGATACTACAAACATTATTAACGCACTGCCTAATTTGATTCTTGAAATGAAAGGGATAATGTTTATTTAACTCATTATTTGTAAATTTTTCCTGTACTATATCTTCCCTCTAGTATAGTACAGTTTTCGATTTTATTCACTGGCATATTTTCAATGTTACGTGAAATTAAAGGAATTACGTTATTTGAATTCGTTACTGACAGATTCATAAGAGGTTTAGGTATACTGAAGTGGGAGGAGATGACTTTGCGTTATATATTAGTTTTTGTGTTTTGAGAACAGGAATATGCGAGGGAATTTGTAACACATTCGAAGGAGTATCCTACTGGTTCATTCTTCAAAATATCTGCCTGCAAATAATTGGTGTTCACAATATCGAATTTTGTTTTTTTGAAAGGAGAAATATCTACAATATTTGGAGAAGGACATGATATTACCGATTGTTCATTTTTTCGTTTCATGGGATGGCACTCATCATATGATGATGCATTCGATTCCGCCCTATTAATTTGTAGAGGAATATCTAACGTATTTATCTCATTCCTAACTAGCTCATCATGCTCTTCGTCAGATTTAAAATATTTTGTGAAATATTGATAAATTTGTTTCCTGTTGGAACATTTGATTCTGAGCTCTTTGCATATTTGTAGGTATGCAGAATTCGTGATACGATACGACTTGACTTGTTCGCGAGAAATTTCCAAATGTTTGATTAGATCAACTATAATATTTCGTTTCTTATCATACGCCGAACCTGATTTTTCCACAGAAACAGAAGTGAAGATGTCTTGAAAAACAATCTTATCGCGAGTGATTTGTCTATATATTTGACTAGGATATTTAAATTTAGTTTTACCAAGAGCCGAACAAATAAATATTAACATAGAATGGTCAGTTGTAGTGCTACCTATCTATATTGTTTTCATTTTGTTTCATAAATATTCATATTGATGTGTAAGTACCAACCCTTGACCACGAACACCTAACATCAGCGCATGCAACGACATGTTTCAAACACATTATTCGACACTCAGATGAGGGTTCTCTATCATCTAAGATTCGACACCATGGTCATTGAATAATAAGTACAACTTTGTATGAAAGCGGCTGTTACAAATTCGTGAATAAGCATGGAGATCTCGGTAACCGTGAGAGATACAGGATGGATCAAATTGAGGCAAAGTTGGGCCATTTCATGCTAAACAAAATGCTGTTTCGGAATTTGGAAAAAATTGGAATATCCGAAATCCGGAGATATCCGAAAAAAACTGAAATTCTGCATAATTATCTTCATTTTCTGCTCAGTTTATTTGGAGAGTTATTTTGAATAAATGTTGCTCGATCACTGTCGTTTTACCTACTCTACAAAATATTATTGATCAGAAGCAGTTGAATTATTATTGTTTATACCTCTCCATACCTTTTGACAATGTTATCCTAGATTTTATCGATTCTTGTTGTACTTATATAGTATGGTGTGGTAGCATATCGGAAAAGATGAAATATTCACATAAAATCCAAGGCACGTACGTAACTAAAATGGAGATTGTGATGGTTGCTCAAAGAAGAAACGTCGGACCCACTTAACATGGTCTCATTGAATACCCAATCATGATCTCTGAGCGATTGTGAAATATGGGTTGTTCTATTTGAAAAAAAAAATAACTATTTCCCTGCAGTTCCCTATAGTATATTTTTATACATGCATACAGTACAGTAGTATAACAAAGGGGGTTCTAGCACAGTCGAGTGAGCATCAAACACAACATATGCGACTTCGCCAAAACACATCAAACCCAACATGTGCGACTTCGCCAAAACGCATCAAACCACCCAACATAATATGCGACTTCGCAGAAATGCGTCAAACCCAACATATGCGATTTGCCGAAATGTGGCTAACCTACCTTGATAAGCCGAGTCGGTAGCATACCTAACCTATCTAAAATAGTTCCACCAGCCAGGGGCGTACCTAACCTATCTAATAACCCCACCAGGGTCGTACCTAACCTATCTAATAGCCCCACCAGGGTCGTACGAACCCCCATAAATATTTTCGGGGGGTACACAGGTCCACATCCCCAATGACCCGCCCCACACCGTTTCAATGTCCCACCCCGACCTACAACATACGTCATGCGTCATACGGTGAAACGTCAAAACGATGAAACGTCAAAACGATGAAACGTCAAAAACGACGAAACGTCAAAACAACGAAACGTCAAAGCGATGAAACGTCAATCGGCATCGAGATTTTCAGGGGGTACACAGGTCCACATCCCCAATGACCCGCCCCACACCGTTTCAATGTCCCACCCCGACCTACAACATACGTCATGCGTCATACGGTGAAACGTCAAAACGATGAAACGTCAAAACGATGAAACGTCAAAAACGACGAAACGTCAAAACGACGAAACGTCAAAACGACGAAACGTCAAAACAACGAAACGTCAAAGCGATGAAACGTCAATCGGCATCGAGATTTTCGGGGGGTACACAGGTCCACATCCCCAATGACCCGCCCCACACCGTTTCAATGTCCCACCCCGACCTACAACATACGTCATGCGTCATACGGTGAAACGTCAAAACGATGAAACGTCAAAACGATGAAACGTCAAAACGACGAAACGTCAAAACGACGAAACGTCAAAACAACGAAACGTCAAAGCGATGAAACGTCAATCGGCATCGAGGTTTCCCAACAGGATTTCAGGAAGAAATAAAGTTTTTTCATAAATAATAATGATGAGATTTTTATTGAGAGAGAGATCACAAATTATTTTGGTAGCATATTTTCAAACCATTCATATAAAATATCAACGTTTCGTAAACTACAACTATGATTGGAGTCACCCCAACAGCGACGCAGGTGATGCATACAGGATATCTTGGTGCTATTCTGAAAAGTTGGAACAACCCACCATGAATCATCGAAATCCTCCAGATTCACAACTTTTGCATGTACATTGAATGGAGCTAATTTTTCAATCAACAATTCCTTCTTCTGATAGCCTCGCACATAAATGATATCAATGTCACACAAATTCTCCCGGAGAATATCATCTAGCAAGTTGTATTCCACAAAGCCTGAAGAATATCTCAGACCATGAACGTTTTTCTCCAAGAAACAAACCCCACATCGGTCTTCTTTGCTTAGCAATGAGAATGGTTTTTTTTGGCAACAGTAAATAATTACTACATTGAACACCAATTCTTATAGCAATCTCCTTTGGGTGAAATTGCTGTTCAACAACAAACCCCTGAATGTCTACGAACGCAACTCTCATGATGAATATCTGACTCAAACTGACGATGAAATCGAATCAGTTCCACTTTTTAATAATTTCACTGAGCGGGAGGTGTTCGATAATGTTATCGTGAACAATGATGCAATAGGCGCGAGTATTGGCGGGAAAACCTTGGGAAGCTTCAATTTCAAGTTTGACGTCGACGCTGGAACTTTTAACACTTTCATCACGTCGAGAACAATCTATAACGAAAATAGGCTGTTTACCGGAAAATTCGGCATAACCGAGGAGTGGGGTATGTATGGTGGTATTTTTGTAACTATACCCGAATTGAGAATAGTTAAAGTAGGCTTGGGGAAAGGCTCCTTTATTGAAGGCCAAATGCATCTTTTCCTTTGGGTAACTTTCTCCGTTGAGTGTTAATGTGATATTTGTAATGTCCACATGATTAAAAACTGTTGGATCATTATTCACTTTATTTTGATCGTGGTTTGTTTGAAAGCAAACGATGACATATCGAGGGCTTTCGAGGAACGATGAAGTTTTGACAGCCCATATTTCATTGGTGGCACCTGTGGTGAGAGAAGGCAGCATATGCAATTCCCATTTTCTGAAGGGTATAAGGATAGGAGTGTCAGCCTTAATTGCCTTCAGAAGTTGTAATTTAATTTGATCGTTCGGATACAATCTTTTCACTTTGAGTTCCACATTTTCGATGTCCAATTGTACTTCTGTGTCAACAGTCGCCCCAATAGCTTCAGTGATTTTGAAGCAGTTGTTATCGTTTCCTGCTCGTACTAAGCGAATTGAATGCTTGCCATAGGAGACGCACTCGTAATCGTTGAAAATGTTTAGTAAGTGCTTCAGAGGAATGAGCATACTGAACGTTAATTCCACTCCATTGATGACATTAACATTATTGGGGTAGGTCCAACCTGCTATAACTAAATGTTTTGAATCTTCGGCAGTATAGCATAGATATCCTTTAACGGTGCTGACAGTTCCAACTTCACGTACAGATTCCAATTCTTTACCATTTTGATCATAACTGATGGATTGGAACATATATGCCCCAGCATTATTGACAAAAGATACACGTCCAGCACCTTTAGTTCGAGTGATTTTTCCACTAATGTGTAGCATACTATCATACAGAGCATCGAAGGCATCAGACTGATTAATATTGATTTCTATAACATCATTGTTACGAAAAGACTTGACATAGGGGTAGTATGTCCGCCATTCCACCTTTTGTATGGATTCATCTAGGTGAGGTTTTCGGAAGATGTTAAACACTTGTGCAGATAACATGGTAGCCGAGAGACTTGAGAAATTTTATATTCTGCAGACTGAGCTGCCGAGTGTGACTGATGAAGGTCTTCTTGAAGACTGATGGATGGGAAACAGTGGAGCGGCTTTTATAAACACCTAACACCATAATGGCTTCAGCTCCAATCGAATGATGATTTCTTCGTTTCGAAAATTGACCAATTGAAAGTTTTGATCGAGCACTTTGAGTGTGATATTATGAATTTCACATGTATGAGTAGCGATGGGCAGATAGATGAGATGATTTGGCGTTTCGTCGATGGCGTAGCCTGGATCGGCGTCGATAGCGAATTCGTAGATCGTGTGGGATGGTCTGTCGTTGTAGAAGGCTCCAGAGGTAATGTTGCTGTCCACATGAATCGTTCGTACTTTTATAATGTTCACAGGCTGATCGGATACATGGTGAATGTCACGTTCCAAAATTCTAGGTGAGAATCCTAATATGTTTGCTAAACTATTGTTCCGAGTGAAATCGATTGCATGGTGCTTACAAAAAATTTCACTTTTCAAAGTATTATTATTCGGTCTGAGATAGAAAAAGTCTTCGGGCTTCTCTGTCGGTGGTGAATTTTTCTTTTGCGAAGTTGGTACGACAAGATCTTTTCTGAGCAACCTTTCAATATCTTCAATTTCGTAAGCTCCAACAGGAATATCAATACTTTTTCTTTTGCCTTTGTTACCATTCTCGAAATAATCAAACTTTGTGTCCTTTTCAATATTAGGTATGCTGTTGTATGAATGAAAACTGAGTAAAGCTAAGCCATAATCAGAATCAGACTCTAATTGAATCGGTGGGGAGAAATCGATGGATAGCGTCGAAGTACGACCCTTCAGAGTTAATATCATAGACATGATTCTTGATTGGTGTGTAGGAAAGTAATAAGATTCAATTCATCAAACACATTCATTTATTTGGAATGTAGTAAAAATGCTAAACATAAATGTCCACAATTGATTTGATTATAATTTTGATATTGTTTATTGTTATATAAAATATCAACGCTGCGTCCGAAATATTCAGCCAATTCTCCTGGCGGCTTCAAATTACCATAACTATCGAAATAACGAACCGTGTTTCCAACTTTTCTATAAGCCACCCAATGTGTACCTGAATTAATGGAGGAATCTAAATTCACCACTGCACACTCGCAACGTCGTGGTCGGTTAGGCAGAGTGTCTCGCATGAAAACACCTCGAAAGTATGGTATTTTCAGCTTTTTTGCATACTTTATAATCTCTCCATCATATAATGCTCTATCGGGCAGCTCAGCTAGAAGTTTTTTGACTGACGCTTCTTCAAGTATAGACCTCTGCCTCCTTTGACACATTTCGGAGTCGCATTCTTCTTCAAGTATAGACCGAATCCTTTACGTGTTTTACGCAGATACACACCAGACCCTAAATGCTCCATAGCTTGATTGTGACGCATATCTTCCTCCATTTTTTTCTTTGCATTCTTGGCATCGATGACTGTCTTTGCAATGGCACTAGCTCCCCCAGCCAACGACCCTAAAGCCGAGAGGCCTGCGAATAGCGGGATTAGCGGTAGAAATCCTCCACTTTTTCCCACCGATGATGATGATGAAGTCGTCGGTAAAGGTATAATTCGAGGTATTCGTATTCTCTTTCGACCTCCAACTTTTTTTATCGCGTTTCGAGCTGCACGCAAAGCTGCTACAGATGATCGATTCAAACCACTACCCTGATGCAGATCGTTATTATCATTACCATGACTAAATGTTTGTTTTTTCAAAACGCCAAGTATATTGTTTACAATTTTTGAAAATGGGTGTTGCTTTTGCCCCATACCCATACCGAGTTTACGTTTCGCCTTCATGCCTGTGGTGACGAACCAAGCTGCTGCTTTCTCACCAAATTTCGCGTCCTTCGATTTGACTCGTTCCCACGCTCTATTTTCCAATACGTGATCGGCCTTATGACGTTCCTCCACAGAGGTGTTTTCAGAGTATGCGATATCGTGTTCTTTACAAGCCTCATCCAACGGATTGATACCCGTATCACCACGCTCTAGTCGCTTTTGTAATTTGGTTCCAGGACCACAATACGAATAACCGGGTAGATGTAGTTCGAATGGTAGTTTATCGATTAATGAATTTACCACACCCTCTCCACGATAGATCAACATTAAAAATGACTAATGATGTTACGAGATATCGATATTTATTATGCATTTGAATGTGGTATGTCTCACATCATGAGGACCGTTCAGCAGAAAAACATCCTACCAATCGAAAACTTGGACCATCTGAATGATGGTGCAGGTGCGAGAGATTCAAGTAAACATGGTGCTTTATTACCAAACTCATTTCGTGCAATCATCTGCGGACCGAGTGGATGTGGAAAAACAAATGCCGCACTGGCACTGCTGTTTCATCCTAATGGCGCCAAATTTGAAAACGTATACGTGTACTCAAAATCGCTGTATCAACCCAAGTACCAGCTGCTCGAAGAGGTATTGAAGGCAGTCAAAGGAGTAGGTTATTTTCCATACAAAGATAATGATGAAATCATATGTCCCAACGAAGCAAAACCAAATTCCGTCTTCATTTTCGATGACATTTCTTGCGATTCACAACAAAAAATTCAAGAATATTATTCAATGTGTCGACATCGAGGTATTGACGCTATATACATTGGCCAGACATACAGTTTTGCTAGAAAGCAAATGCTTCGAGATAATTGTAACCTGATTGTGCTATTTAAACAAGACGAGGTGAATTTAAAGCATGTGTTTGATGAACACGTCTCCCCAGACGTCACATTCGATGAATTCAAGCGACTTTGTGCAGATTGTTGGTGTGAAAAATATGGTGCAATGGTTATTGTCAAGGAGTGTGATCTGAATTCAGGTCGCTATCGACAGGGCTTCGACAAGTTTATAAAAGTATGATTACATTGTGATGTATCATATTCATAATCATGAAACCGTCCAGCAAAGAGGTCGACGTCATTCGCAAAAATAAAATCAGTGAAATAGCCCAGGCTATAAGGAAGAAATATCTAACTTTGAAATTAGGTAGGTCTGAGGAGGATGAGACAATACAGAAATTTTTCCAACCAATATCTACACCCCTGAAAAAACTAGTATCGACAAAAAGTCGATTAATTGATAGTGGCATAAAAAATGAGCCTTCAACACTATCGAAAAAAGAAGAGCTGAAAGTATGGAATGAAAGTGAAAAAACTGAAAAAGAAGATGAAGAAGAGAAAGCATCGGAAATTCAATTTCAAAAACTTGAACGTATTGCTAGCGCTAGCGGTAAAAGTGATGATGGCGTGTTCGAGGAAGATGAGGAATCTGAAGAGCCTGATGGTGACACCGATGTAATTGATCCCGCAGCTATTGAGTCATACCTTGAGCAGTATCCTGTGATGAGCATTCGATTCATGAAAGAATATTGGACAGAGGACGAAAAAATAGACAAAATATATGGCCCCATATACGATATCAGTAATTCAAAATGGCGTCTTGGATATAATGAAATTGATTTTGATGGTCGTACAGGCTACATCAAAATTGCTGGAAAACAAGTGAGAGGGACGCCTGGAATATATGAACTGATATTCTACGATGTACCAGAAAATTTCAATAAAGAAGATCTGAATGGATATAAACAAATTTTGGAACTTTCGAATGCCCACAAGAATGCTAGCGGAAAACTGAAAGGTACCAAAAGATATAAGTATAAGGAAATCATTAGACCCATGTTCATACCTCCAACATCATCATCGAGACGTTATACAACGGGACATGGTTTAAATATCCAATTGAGAAATTTGCCGACGAAATTCCAATCGCCAATGTTGTCCTACAATACTAAACCTGTGGAATACATTTACTGGGATGACCCCAATGAATTGTGTGAAAGATTAAAATTGCTCATAGCCTCGAAAAATGCAGGAAATACCTCTCTGGACAACGAGATTGTATCAATCATTGACGAATTGAAGGAGGCCAACATCATACAATAGATACAGACTTTCGCATGGATATTGAGGTCATTTCAAAGATGACTATCGATAAGTTCGGACGTAGTTCGAATGGAAAACGCAAACTGGTGGTAATTACATCTCCGAGCGTCGGTGGTGGACTATCGTACACTTCTAAAGGGGATATAGATTTTGGCAATTTGAAATTGTGTAATGTCAAAATGCCAAATTTGAAAAACGATGTCGCCAACAAGGAATATGTAGACAATATTAAAATATATGTAGAACAGACTATTTCACAAATAAAAACAGATTTCAAGATTGCGTTCGATGATTTTGGTGATAAGGTACAAATTGCGATTGATAGTCTCAAAAACGAATCGATAAAACTAGAGAAGATGTTCGATTCACATCGAATCAAACTGGAAACATTCAATTCAAACTTGATACAATTGTCGATGATGCTACAGAAAACAACCAGCTCGATGACAAACTTTCTAAGTATATCATTACCTAAACTGGAGAAGGACATCGTTTTGAATTCAAAGGCAATTCTGGATATTTCCGAGGTGCAGGAGAATATCAATGGAACTATTGTCGATTTGAAGAAGCGTCAGCAGCAAAGTTTTGAATCTGAACAGCTTCTCACCAATATCGTCACAGAGATCAAAGATGATCTCGCAAAGAATGTGTATTCCACCATTGATCCGCAAACAAAAATTCCAAACAAAATTGTATCCCTAAGTCGGCAATAAAATAATATATATGAGGAAAAATTACAATTCTTTAACCACTTTATCACACACACACACACACACACACACACACATGTCACGCTATCATCCAGTCATATTGATATTGAGATATGTCACACTCTGCAGAAAAGATTCGACTTGTCGATGAGCTGCATAAACCTGCAAGAAAAAATTACCCACGTCGGCGAACCATAATTAAAGGTATAGACGACTTGTGGCAAATGGATCTAGCGGAAATGCGACAGTATGTCTCACACAAGAATCGAAATTTCAAAATGATTATGATTGTGATTGATTGTTTCTCTAAATATGTATGGACGCGTCCATTGAAAACGAAAACTGGCGAGGAAATAACCAAAACGTTTGCAGACATTTTAGCGCACACAAAACGATGTCCGAAAAATCTGCAAACAGATCAGGGAACTGAATTTTACAATAGCAAATTCCAAAGTCTAATGAAATTGCATAACATAAACCATTACAGTACGTACAGCGTCAAGAAGGCTGCAATAGCAGAACGTGTAATTAGAACTTTGAAAGAAAAACTATTCAAATACTTTAGTTTGAATGCCACCTACAGGTGGATAGATGTACTACCCACCATTACAGAATCCTACAATGATACACACCACAGTACGATTGGTTGCAAACCATCGCAAGTCGATAAATCCAATGAAAAACAAATTCTCAATAGATCTTATACACACTTGAAGATTGTTGGCCCGCGAAAATTCAAAGTTGGTGATATTGTACGCATATCCAAGGTCAAGCATATTTTCGAAAAGGGGTACACCCCAAATTGGACGACAGAGTTATTTAAAATCGTCGAAGTCAAAATAACGAATCCCACCACATATCTGTTGGAAGATATGCATGGGACGGCAATCAGGGGGGCCTTCTATGATGAGGAGTTGCAGAAAACCAAGAATCCCGACATCTATCTCGTGGAGAAAGTGATGCGAAGAAAAGGTCAGAAGCTGTACGTGAAATGGTTAGGTCTTGATAGATCTCACAACAGCTGGATTCAAAATACCGATTTAGTATAGGATGTTATAGAAAATACAAACAAATCTAGACAATTCAGGGGGCCTTTTCACCACCACCACCACCACACATTCCATGTTTTCGCACGAAAAACATAAGAATTACCATAACAATGATATCACATTGGAAAAAACAAAAAAAACGAAAAACATCACGCCATAATCACGTGATTCCAAGCTTCAAATAGTCTCAAAAAAATCAATATTCATTCAGTCCAGTTTTGAATTATGGTGAGTCAAGATAGTGATTATTTTAGTAGCAGCACAGAAATGGAGTTTGTTTACAATGATGTCGACAGCAACGACGACGTCGACGTCGACGACGACGATGTTGGCTACAACAACAAGTGTGACTTTGAAGAAACGCTCAAAGTCATCAATCAGGCTCTAGACAAATATGAGCATTCAGCTCAAACTGCGTACTACGATGATGGCGTCGATAAAGCTTTAGCTCGATTCGAAAAGATTGCTCAAAGTGAAGACCCACTGCTGCTGATGACATTTCCAATGGACTCATACGGCTGCTGCTATGAAATTCAATGTGGCCTAAGTCCAGCGAGAGATTTTAGCGTCTGTGTGATTCTGAAGCAAAAGTTTTCACCTCGAAGGATTTCCTTCAACACCTACGAGTGGGCCACACTCATAGACATATTGTCTAGAATAAAACAATCATTTTTCGATGGGGACGACGACGACGACGACGACAGCTATCCCGATGAATATGATCCGGTGATGATAAAGTGTGGAGACTTTGTGCAAGTGTACCAATACATCGAGTGCAGCATAAAACAGGTTTCAATCTCCAAATGGACCGGTGGCGGCGGCGGCATTGCCTCGGACGGGGCAGGCGTCGATATCAACTTGAGCCAGAGAGACGTCGAAAAAATGTTACAAACTCATACGAGTGTGGTGTCTGATAGAATTGCCATGTTGGATGTCATGAACTTCAATGATTATTTTCGAAATATTTTTGATATTGTTAAAGGGTGGTTGCGAGATAATAAGACAAATGTGTCTGCTACAGAAATCATTCTGGGAATTTGTGAAACATCATCTTTGAATAGTTTGTATCCCAATGCTTTGCGTGAATATTTATTTTATTATCGTTCTCAAATTGAATCCGATTTACAATATAATTAATATGATGTATTTACCTATAATAAATGCGATTTTTCAAACAACGTCTGGAGATCTATTTGTAGTAAGTGGAAATAAATTTTATTCGAGCTATTTTCCAAACTTGCAAATCAAACGAAAAATTAATCTCAATTTACCTGGACAATCTGAAATAAATGCCGCCTTCCAAACGAATACTGGAAAAATCTACATGTTCTTGAACAATTCGTCTTTCATTGAATACCATCAGCATGAAGATGATTATCGTTTAGTCAACAGAGGACGAATTGAGGATATTTTTCCAAATATACCAAGCGATATTACTTCAGCATTCCGCTACATTGACGGACACATATATTTTTTCAAAGCAAGTACATACTTCAAGTACAATGAATTTCAGAGAAAGCTAGTTGCGGTTGGAGACTTTGATTGGAATATGTTTAACATTAATTGTCCAAACCGAGGTATTCTACATGAACTGAAAACTCTACTTTCAAAAGTGATTTCTTTTTATGAATAATTTTCACAGATGTTGTATATAGGGGGAAATAAATAAAGCACAGGAATTTTCAAAATGTTTTTCATTTCATTTTCTAGTGAAAACATTTCAATATATATTTATAGTAAATATTCAAATCATATACAATTGTGTAGGTGTGTGTGTGTAACATTTTCCTCAAAAAATACAAATTGATGAGACATGGAGAAGTTCGATTAATTCAAACTGTAATGACCCCAGGGAAGTGTATCGAACGAATTGGCTAAAAGTTTTCTCTTATCATCATGTGGACTTAGACCGATTTTCGATTGTTTAATAGAAAAAACTTCATGCTTGTATGAGCGTATTGTTTGTTGGGTTACAGTCTTTTGCGCACACTCCTTCAGACAATTTACGTAATCGTCGAATGTTAGTTTATTTTTGACTACACATTTTTTCACCCCTTTAGATTTTTTAGTCATCCCGAAATTTTTCAAGTCATTATCAATTTGATCTTTACTATACCCCTTTCCCTTCAAGCGCTCCCGCTCTCTATCAATGTCCTCCTCATCCATAGATAATTTGAAAGTATACATTTTAGATCGTAACCCTACGAAATGTGTAATTATTTTACCATTAGCCTCGTCCTTCATCAAACCTAGAACCTTTTTGTTGACCTGCGGAATCCCATAGACATTGTCTGGAGCATAATCAGATGTATCAAATCTATTGATATTCTCTAGAATAACTTCTCTATATACATCCTCGCATGACAGCTCATAAAAAAAGCTATCTGTATCTGTATACATGAGCTTGCATTTATCAGCTTCCATGTGAGTTAGCATGAAATTATAGTGGAAATCATACATGATAGTTTTGGAGATATCTAGGATAGCCATACCAATGTATAGAGGCTTATTAAAGATTAACTCACACTTTTTCATCTCAACGGCTACGAGGTTTTCGTCGAAAATTGTGCGCTGCTGGAATTGTGGACTCGATATTAGATTTTTGAGGCCATAACGACCTTCATACTTTCTTACCAATTTAACTATGCGATGATTGCGAATGTTTTCCATAGTCTTTCCAAAGACGGCGTTATTCATCAATTTCCTCAGATCCTTTTCAAAGGCACTCGTGGCCATTGTTCTTAATCGAGTATTCAAGTCTATGTAGGATTTCAACCACGTCGACTGTTTGAATTTTAGAATCTTGTGGATTTTTGTTAATTTAAGACCGTGTTCGAGAGCCTGCTTCAAGTTTCTGTAGTGTAAAATGTATTCTTTTTTATTGTGTAGAGTTGTCATTAATTTAGGTAATTTGGAATCTGGCGGAGTGCGGTGTTCAGGACAAAACGGAAAGTCTTTATGCGCATCATGTAATGTTGTCGGATATTCCAAATCTACTTGGAGAATATAGCCTTCAGGACTGTCATCCGGAATTTGAGTTACATCGATGTTGGTGTTCTCGACCCAAGTGAACTCCCCATACGGTAGGGGTTCGCTCATGGCTTTCCCATACAAGTTATTTACGTCTAGATAGAGCAGGTATTTTGATGGTTTCTCGGGATCATATTCTGACATATACTTGTTATTCGATTCAGAGTATCTATTGCTACAAACCGTTATTCCCCCACGAATCGCCTTTTCAACAAACATCAACATATCTACATCTTTTAGAATTTGTAATTTGCACCCAGTATACTTGAGCATACAACTCCAAGTATACGAGGGCATCGTAATGTACCATGCGGGGTCGAGATGATATGTTTTCCTACATGATTCGCGAAAATTTTCCATTATATCAGCTAGAAGGAGAATATCGGTACGCATATACAAATCACTATATTCTCCAAGCGATTTGATGTCGAAATATTCCCAAACCTTTTGAGCATGAGCGTAATCGTCATCTGAAATATTTGAATCGTTCAATATATTGTGAAAATTTTCAATGCTTGGTAGCTTGGTTTCGTTTAATTTCTCCTCATTATCAATATAATCGTAGGGAAAAACACCTTTTCGTGTTAAAAGATTGAATTGAGCCTCATTCACATTACTGAATTCTTTCCTTAGAATCTGAGTCAATTTCATTGGTATGTCTAACCCTTTCATATTCAAAACTGTAGAATATTTTGGATATTGTGTCATTCTTTGAGGATTTCTAGGTGCAGGATATAGAGCACTGACTATGCTCCAGAAAAAGCATGCATCATCATTGTTTTGTACATTGACGCAGGCATGCTTTTTTTCAATTTGTTCGGGTAATTTGATATAGGACGAGCCATTCCCCATTTCAAATCGATTGATTGCTACCTCTAGGGAAATTATTTCACTCAAGGCCCACCCACTTTTTTTCTCAGAAAATTCGCTCAATTTATTCAGGATGACATCGATTCCATTAATTTTAAACCATTCATCTAGATCCGTCCCTGCATCTACAACTGTATTTGGTGTATTGAAATGTTTACGATCGATTATCTCTTCATCATTTGATTTTTTTACGAAATCACCGCAAAATGTAAAATTTATTTTGAGCATTGTTGAATTATCTAAAATTTTCAATATTTTCTTCTTTATAAGTTTCGATGCATCTATGAGGAAGTCTTCAATCTCCTTGTGATTCAAATTCACAACGAGCCCCGTCTGAATTCTCGAGTCGAAAATCGATTCTACATTAATCCAACGAACAGATGATCTCAATCCTGAACCTACATGACCCCGTTTCATTTTTGCCATGAGAAATCCAACACGTTTCATCTCCCCAATCTTTGCTTGTAATTTTCTCTTTTGTCCAATCGAAAGTCCGAATTTTTCCACTACCGAAAGACATTTTCTGATTTGTGAATTTATTAGTTTCAATGGATTTGTATAACCGCTTTTGATTTTTGAAAGGGTCTCATCTGTTTCCGCGAGAACTTTATCAAAATTTTCCATGTCGTATCAATTTATATTTTTTTGATGAAAATGTTACTCACTTTTGGCTTTTGATTATTTCAAAGGATGCCGCCGGGTGTGGCTTTCCAACTGCGATGAGGCCTTTGAATATTAATGCGTATCCACCAGTTGAGAGCTCTTTTGTGTGAGCGGCGTATGCTTCAGTTACTCTTGAAGGCAGGAAAACCACAGAGTCCTGCAGTTCAAGCAGAATAGACACCCCAAATTTTGTTTCAACGCTCTTTGCTGAGATGATGGGGAAAGGCACTCCGATTTTCAATTCTCCAATCTTTGTGATTGGTTTTCTTTCTGCAATACATGAAACGGTGTTCAATGAGGATAGATCCATCTGGAAATTATTATAAAATTGTGTATTAATAAACGAGAATTTGGATTGATATCAAAGGAATAATTCTGAGAAGAATAAAATGAAAAAATACTCACTGTTATTGGTCAGCTGATGTGGTTCACACACACAAAGGTTGATTATTGCTCGATGTCTTCGAGGTGTAGCAGGAATAATGATTTTTGGTGATGGTGATTCGGTTATATAGCACGCATTAAAAACATCGAAATTTGGTAACCGCAGAAAAATAGATAAATATTTGTTCAGTTCAAAAATATTGTTGAAAACAAAAATTGAGGTTTTTCTATAAAGGTAAGAATATTTTTCACCTATCATGCTAATCTATAATAATAACCTTCGATGAAAATACACAATATTGATTAGAATTTATTTCATTTCATTTGGAAAAACATCAAATAATATTGATTACAATTAATATAATGTGAAATGCATGTAACAGATTGTTTGATAGCTCAAATGGTTTTTTATGCTTCATTGTCGGCTGAGGTCGTGTGGCGGTTCTGAGGATGCTGTATGCTTCAAAAAAACTGACATCTTCATGGGTTTTATCGTAGAGTTTTATATTAAAATATGATCTGTGGTACTTGTATTAGGATTACATCTGAGTATCGTCGAATTTTCCTAATATTGTATGCAGTTCTTATAAAAAATATTATATTTCAAAATAACCATAGTTTTTTCACAGTTGGTGATGATACTGGTATGTGCGAGTAGTGATTACTTTTTCCAATAAAGATATTCTCGAAAAATTTCTAATCATCAGCTGTTTATCTTCATATTGTTTTATTGTATGATTGAGTTCCTTTATTTTCTTTTGGAATTCTTCAAGCTGGTGTCTATACTCTATCGACGCCATTTGAAAACTGTTTGAAAAACATTCGTCTATAACATTTTTTATGTTGTAGGTCAGGGTGGAACATTGAAACGGTGTGGGGAAGGCCACTGGGGAAGTGTTGAGGTGGACCCTGGACCATTGTGACGTTTCGTCGTTTTGACGTTTCATCGTTTTGGCGTTTCATCGTTTTGACGTTTCACCGTATGACGCATGACGTATGTTGTAGGTCGGGGTGGGACATTGAAACGGTGTGGGGCGGGTCATTGGGGATGTGGACCTGTGTACCCCCCGAAAATCTCGATGCCGATTGACGTTTCATCGCTTTGACGTTTCGTTGTTTTGACGTTTCGTCGTTTTGACGTTTCGTCGTTTTGACGTTTCATCGTTTTGACGTTTCATCGTTTTGACGTTTCACCGTATGACGCATGACGTATGTTGTAGGTCGGGGTGGGACATTGAAACGGTGTGGGGCGGGTCATTGGGGATGTGGACCTGTGTACCCCCCGAAAATATTTATGGGGGTTCGTACGACCCTGGTGGGGCTATTAGATAGGTTAGGTACGACCCTGGTGGGGTTATTAGATAGGTTAGGTACGCCCCTGGCTGGTGGAACTATTTTAGATAGGTTAGGTATGCTACCGACTCGGCTTATCAAGGTAGGTTAGCCACATTTCGGCAAATCGCATATGTTGGGTTTGACGCATTTCTGCGAAGTCGCATATTATGTTGGGTGGTTTGATGCGTTTTGGCGAAGTCGCACATGTTGGGTTTGATGTGTTTTGGCGAAGTCGCATATGTTGTGTTTGATGCTCACTCGACTGTGCTAGAACCCCCTTTGTTATACTACTGTGGTACCTAGGTACCGAGATAAGATTTTATTCAAAACAAGCAAATATCCGGAAATATATGCACAGATAAGATATTTAATGAAAATTAATCAATTCTAACTTACTAAATATCAGCGATGGCAAGCCATTTCCACAAAATTACTAGATCATAAGATAATCGAAAGGTCAGGACCTACCAGATACCATCCGTCTCGGGTCACGGTCGAAAAGCAAGAGAGCATCTATCTAGCGTTAAGGTATGTTCATGCTTGTACGAATTCCGCAAAATTTATGCGAATAAAATGGCGTCTGCGAATATCGCAATGAAGTTGGAATATTTGAACTTTTTTACGAATTCGGATGGAATCATAACCACACAATAATATGCATAAAATATTATGTTGATATTTTGATAACCTCAAAATTGAATAATTTTTTTTGCAGGATGGATTCTTCATATGAATTAATTTTAATGTATCGGTTGTATCGTCTATATAGAGCCAATAATGATGTGTCCAGACGAAAAAAAAAGGAGTTGTAGTGCTCGTACCAAATGTCGCAAATTTATGGCGATTATTACAGCCTCGTTCGAGAAATGAGACTGAATGACCCAAACAAATTTTTCAATTACTTTCGTCTAACGTGCCGTCAATTTGATGAACTGCTATCGATGGTGATACCAGAAATAAAAAAAATATATATAACAACAGAATCCTTACCTCCTGCAGAGAGGCTGGCTGTTACTTTGAGGTAAGTGCCTACATTCTACATCTTTACCTTGATCTTAACATTAGTGAGTAGTCATGTGCATGTGTCCTAGTAGAAGTAGAAGCACCTAGACGTACGTAGTAGGTATAGTTGTATAGTAGATGCATCTATAGTAGCACCTAGTAGGTATGATAGTAGAAGATAGAATTAGTACTTACTGATGCAAATGAGATTATAAAGTATGCATTTGAAATATTCTAGGTATTTGGCTTCAGGAGACTCGATGACATCAATTTTCTATGCATATCGTGTAGGAAAATCAACAGTATCCCAAATCATTAATGAAACATGCAATGCAGTTTGGCAAACATTGCAACCTCAATACTTTCTGCAACCCTCTGAAGAGTCATGGATTAAAATAGCAAATGATTTCATGATATTTGGCAACTCCCACTGCACTATCCAGGTAACAACTTCTATAAACGATGTTATGGTACTTCTTCAAAATATTTGACATGATGTCTGCAAAAAAAATAGCTACCCTAGGGAGTAATTAAAGGATTGATTATTCCAAGGGGGTGTACCAGGGGCATCCAACAATTTTCTTTACTTTTTAGGCACCTCCAAAGTCTGGTTCAGAGTTTTAACTATAAAAAAACATTTAGCATCATTATTTTTGCTATGTGTGATGCAAAATACAAATTCACTATTGTTGATATTGGTGCGAAAGGAAAACAAAGTGATGGAAGAGTTTTACAAAATTCTGAATTAGGTAAAAGGTTATATGCAGGTTTGCTGAATATTCCTCCACCATCACCACTCGAAGTTGGAGGAGAATGTTATCCATATTATTTTATTGGTCATGAGGCATTTCCTCTGAAAGAAAATTTGATGAGGCCTTATCCTGGGAGATACTTGAGCAATATAAGAAAATTATTCAACTATAGGTAAGAATTGGGGTACACATATTCATCATGACAGCAGAACCAATATTCATGTAGTAATTATGATTATTATCATTGCAGGCTTAGTCGAGCAAGACGTACGATCGAGAACAGCTTCGGAATTTTAGCATCACGTTGGCGAATATATCGGCGACCACTTATAGCTTCCCTTGCAACTTCTGATGCAATTATAAAAGCTACCCTTTGCCTTCACAATTTCTTGATGACAAAAAATGAAATCGCAACAGGACCTTATTGTCCCCCCACTTATGTTGATAGTGAAGAAAATGGAAATTACAGGCCTGGGTTGTGGAGAGAACAAATAGGAAATGATTGTTTGTTGAACATTAGACGCACTGCTTCTAATACTTATACACAAAATGCTGCCACCATAAGAGATAATTTAGCTTGCTATTTCATGACAGAAGGTGCTATTGAAATTCAGTGGAGTGAAGCATCTGGTGTGTAGTTCACTGCAATAAAATATTTTCAATCAAATTATATTTCTTGTCACTCCCCCTCCAAAGTACATAATTATGTCATAGAGAAATAGTTAATTTCTAGCTGTGTTCAACTTCTGCTGCAAGAAACAATTTTTTCAATTCAAACTATTGGAATAATACAACAATTCAGAAATAATTGTAATTCATCTCAAGACCAAATTAACAAAAAATAAACAGAAATTCTCAAAAATCACAGTTGATTGAACCAGGTACATAAAAAAATAAAGCTCAAAAATAAACTTGAAAATTCTCATAAATAATTATTCTTAATATTAATTACAATAGGGCTAACAGTGATATTCTTTCAATCTGAAATATCTGATATATGTTTCATTTGAATTGATCTGAATCAGTTAACAAGCATTCTATTAAATTGAAGTTTTTCGGAAGAAGTCATGTTAACTGATTCAATTCAGTTCTAGTGGAATATTTTAGTTAGTTCAGATTGAAAAAATATCACAAATGATTCAGGTAACATTTGTTTCATGTTAGCTGTGTGTCCTATCCTGCCTGAAATATAAAGGTATATATTAAATTTAACCAGTCTTACTGTAATACACATAATATTGATATACTTCTTGCAAATTTCAATTATTTATGGAAGGATATGCCATATTGTATGTTATTGTTAGCAACTCTATTTCCAATCTAGCTTTCTTGACATCTTCTAACTCATCCAGAATTTGCGATATTCTCAGGCATATTGGATTAATGTTGTATTCTGAGCTTACTGTCACTGTGGTGGTTTTATATTATGTATAGCATCAATAAATGCATCTTCCACTTTATTTGAACTGGATAAAGTTCTCTTTCTTCCTGTTTTGGATGTAGTTGGTGTATAGATATTGTTTTCTTTATCTTCTGTACTCTCCATGGATCCTAAGTTTGATGTAGTCTTTCTGCAAATAACAATGAAATATTGCAACAAAAAAGTTCAAACAACTTAGGTTCAGCTTGCTAAATGTGATAAAAATAATGCAAATATCTTCAAGCTGAGTTCACCTTGGAGCAACTGTGTTTGACAGGAAAGTAAGTGGATCATAATGTTTCCAAACTCTCTTAGATTTTTTTGCTCCTGAGCCACTAGGTACATATTCACCTACTTCAGATTTTTTTTCAATGTAGTTATCTCGTAAGCTCCTCCACTTTTTTTGCAAAAACTCGATAGTGTACTGTCTTTGAAGAGCTTCATAAATTTCTATCCATAGTTTGTCCCTGATAACTTTACTCCTTTTGGTAATGGGAAGTGTACTATCCCATAACTGTCTTCTACTCTCCACTAATGAGATAAGCAATTCCTCAAGCGTGTCACCAGACACCTCATTGACATCTTTCTCCTGGAATGTATCCTCTTCAGTGAGTTGAGTTTTCTCTACATGGTCACATAAATTATCTATTTGCAAGTAGCCACACAGTTCACAATATACAAGCTATAAAATAAATTTAGTAAGAAATAGTACCATAGGATTTTATATCCTAGTTTGGAGCATTTGACTGAAATCATACCTCTTCTGTTTCTGAATCCATTTGCTTAAATATTTATTATTGAAATTCATAATATAACTGAAATTCCTTGAAATTATCCAAAAATAACATCCACCTACATCAGGATGTGATTAATTATTGTCAAATGTCAATCACAAAACAACAAATTTGTGTAAATTTTGGGTACTCTGATCACAGAACTTGAACTTTGACTTGAACGTTTTGAAACATGTCAACGGTGACCTTCAAATTTTGTCGCATGAGTATGAACGTCGAATTCGCATAAATTTTGCGGAATTCGTACGAGCATGAACATACCTTTATCAATCCAAATTCTCGCCATCCCCTCCCAATTACCGTCAATCATTGTCTCGCGCAGATTCATCAAATTCGCAGTGATTACTGAACCGATAGTGGGTGGTCGATATGCGGAAGGAGATGGGTCGAAGATGATTAACTCGTTATCGGTAAACTTAATTGATTGGCTGGAACAAATTTTCGTTACATGATTTATTTCCACATCCGTATTTTTCGGTGTATCGTATTTTTTTCATGGTGATTATCCTTTTTAGGGTTGATATTTCTAATCCTGGTAATCCAACTCGAAGTATTATAGTTTTCCTCTGTTGGATAGTATTTCGGTACCTACAAGATTCGATTGATATATATTTTCGGAGTTGGATGGTTACTGACTGTCACCTGTGGTATACAGGGTAATTCTTTGGTGTTCATCCAATCGTTACAATTGAAAGAAGTACAAAAAAAAAGGAAGAAAAAACAATTTAAGTGAAAGTAATATATATCGTGGTTTGGCCCATAAGGGGTAGGTGATGAATTTGGCCTGTTTTCTTTGTTCTGTGCACCGACGCCTTTTCAATATTGGTAATTTTTGATTGAAGTTGCTTAAAACCCAGCACCCAGCAGCTGAAATCATCATCATGGGGGATTTCAATGTCCACAACTCCACCTGGCTCAAATTCTCGAACAAAACAGACGACGCAGGACGTCTGGCTGAGGTTTTCGCTATCACCTATGGTCTTGAGCAACTGATAAACGAACCCACTCGGATCCCTGATATCAGCAATCACTATGCCAATACGCTCGACCTGTTCCTCACTAACAATCCGGAACCGTATGAAGTGGAAGTCCGTGCACCACTAGGAAACTCAGACCACACACTCATCTCCACGACATGTCCTTACATCAATCCGCGAACCAGTCCAACACCCCCACGCACTGTTTGGCATTACAATTCAGCCGACTGGGATGGCCTTCGCATGTTTTTTTCTGAGTTTCCTTGGAGGAGAATGTGTTTTGAATCGGGAGATCCTACGCAATGTGCTGAAGAGATCTCGGAAATCATCATGCTGGGAATGGAAAGTTACATATCACATAGCACCAAATCACGAACCACTGGTGAACCATGGTTCAATAGAACCTGTTCTAGGGTTGTCGCACTGAAGCAAGCAGCATATCGTCGTTGGCGCAGAAACCCAAGCCCTCAAACTAGAGCTGAATATGTTGAAGCTAGGAATACAAGCAATCGAACGATAGATAATACATTGGCTATAACACCTCATGAAAAAGCCAACACCTTCGCCAAAATGTTTGCAGACAATTCTACCTTGGCTCCACGAGGCCAGGAACTTCCCAAAATCGCTACCATCGATAAACGAATGCCAGAAATTGTCTTCCGGCAACGCACAATCAGACACATTCTTCTCAGCCTCAAGTCAAGAAGGCTATGGGGCCTGACGGAATACCGCCTATTGTTCTCAAGAAATGTGCCCCAGAACTAATACCAGTTCTTTGCAGGTTGTTCACCCTTTCGTACAAACTCGGCGTATTTCCTTCTAACTGGACGAAAGCTAGGGTCCAACCGATTCCAAAGAAGGGCAAGAAATTTCTCCCTAACAACTATAGACCGATTGCACTACTATCTGTGATCTCTAAAGTAATGGAAAAAGCAATCAACATCGAGCTCATCCAATATCTAGAGAGCTCAAGAATCGTGAACGACCGGCAATATGGCTTTCGTCACCAGAGGTCAACTGGCGATCTGCTTGCCTATGTGACACATACGTGGCAGGTGTCAATAGAGAAACATGGGGAGTCTCTGGCTGTAGCCTTGGATATCTCCAAAGCATTTGACCGAGTTTGACACCAAGGACTGCTAGCGAAACTTCCGTCATATGGTTTGCCGCCCCAACTGTGTCTTTCACTATCGAGTTTTCTTGCAGATAGATCACTCTACGTGGTGGTAGACGAGGTCTCGTCTGATACAATGACGATCAATGCTGGTGTTCCACAAGGCTCTGTCGTGGCACCAACTTTGTTTTTGCTCCACATCAATGATTTGTTGAATGTGACCTCCAGCCCAGTTCATAGCTTTGCGGATGATAGTACACTTCATTCCGCCTTTTCCTCTAGAGTCCCTATATCATCCAACGAGGCCAGAGGTGCAAGGCGAAGACAGGTTGTTGCTTTAAATGAGGATCTGACAAGAATTCTGAAATGGGGATCTGAGAATCTAGTACAGTTCGATGCAACTAAAACTCAAGCTTGTATGTTTACACAATGCCCAATTTGATGATTTCGGGTACCACTGTTCCTATGAGGTCGTCAATATCCATGCTGGGTGTCACCACCAACAGTGTTCTCTCATGGGACGATCATGTGAGGTCCATTGCGAAAACTGCTTCACAAAAACTCGGTTTTCTTTTCCGTGCGAAGAGATACTTCACATCCCAGCAACTGCTTATGATCTACAAAGCACAAATTCGACATGTCCTGGAGTACTGTTCACATGTTTGGAGCTCAGCTCCCAAACATACCCTTGAGCTCTTAGATTCAATTCAGAAGAGAGCTATTCGCCTAGTCGATGACACAACACTCACCAAATCATCGACCTCTCTAGATCATCGTAGAAAGGTCGGCGATCTTTGCCTTTTTTATAGGTACTTTCACGGTCGGTGCTCAACGGAAATATCATCTTTTATGCCTCCACGCGCGATTCCTAGTAGACAAACCAGACGAGCTCAAGCTGATCACCCCTACACTGTCAAGCTCGAGACCTGTCGAACATCGCTATACCAAGCATCATTCACCAATAGAACGGCAAAGTTGTGGAATTCTTTGCCTAGTGAAGTCTTTCCTGATGCTTACAACCTCCAAACTTCCAAGAAAAATTCAAACACCTTCCTTCTTTCCCAAAATTCCACCGCTGGCTAACACGATGTTCCTCGAACATCATAGGTTTCCCTTTCGTGTTGTCCACAGATAAAAAAAAAAAAAAATTGTATACTCCTGTATCGAATCACTATAATCGAGAATAAATTGGGTACCGACGCCAAGCGTTGCTCTGCCAATATTGGTAATTTTCGATCAAAATAGTATGAAATTGAATGGAGTCAGCATAATGAAGGAATAATTTTGATTTTTGTGTACCGACGTCTGCCGACGCTAAGCGTCGGTTTGCAAATATTGGTAATTCTCGATTGGAATTGATTAAAACTGTATAGTACTGTATAGAAGCACTATTATCGAGGAAAAATTTGTATAGTTGGGTACCGACGCCTACCGACGCCAAGCGTAGTTTTGCATGTTAGTCATTTTTGGTGAAAATTAATCAAAACTGGATAGAATCACCATAATTTTGGAGAGACAGTTATCTTTGGACACCGACGCCAAGCGTCGTTTTGTTGATATTGATCCTATTACTTCAAAATCTGAAAGAATCATCGTAATCGATTACTAGAAATCTTCATATATTGAATATTGTATATCGAATTCTAATAACATTCAAAATGGAAGGAAAGCTACACGTGAATGGGTTAGAAAAATCAGAATTACAGTATGAGTTGAAGTGGAGAGGTTTTGATAGTGAAACCATGCAGGTCAAAGATATGCGCCAAACATTAACGAGTGTCCTAAAGTTGGAGAACTGTAGCAATTTTAACTGACGATATACATAAAGTATATGGAAATTGCTACGTGATGTCACTTTTATTCATTTGAACGGAAACTAACGTCACCATTCGATTGAACTCTACACTTCCTTGTTCGTAACAAAGTATAGACAACAGGGATAGTTCATATGGACAGCCTATAGCGAATTGTCAGCATTATATGGGATATAAAACATACCGTTCACTTGTACAGATCCGTTATTACATCATACAACTCATTTCAGTACAAATTGATTTGAATGTTTTCATTCTATAACAATGTTATGATTGGCCCTGTTTATATGAAATAGGAATAAGCACCTAGTATGACAGGATTATTATGATGTTCATTAGAAGTGATGTCCCCCAATTATCCATGCAGTGAAGAATGATTCCAAATGATAACAAACCATTTGATATTTCACAATAAGTAAGGTTAGAATATCCGAAACGTATTCCTCTTCGCACCTATTAGTACTTAACTTTGTAATCCAACTGAAAGTCGATACAATCGATAGTCAGTTAGAGACTGCGGTCGATTAATTCTGCCGATAGTTTCGTTACCTATAAATATGTCAAATGGCAAGGTCACGAATATTGTTTATTGTACCATGAACTTGACCCGGAAATGGGAGATGACCAAAATGGCAAGCAGGGCGATGACCCTTCCTCTTTCTTTTCCATTCTGGACGGCGCAATGAGAGGCCGATTAAGAACGTGGTGATTTTGTGTGTGAGGCGAACGAAGTAATTTCTATAGTGAAGTCCACATTTTTGGAGTAATTTTGTGCAGTTATGATAGTGTAATTCCTGGCAAATCAAGGAATACAGTGTGTGGCTTGTTTTTGATACTTAGTGCTCTTCGTTATCTGGCCTACACAAATCATAGACGACTCCATTTTGTAGCGTCCTCGTTCTAGTAACACCGGTGTGTTACTTCATCAAGGTATGCAGATAAATTACATATTGTTAGTGCTCTCTTCAAGAGGAATCTCGTTTTACAGGATTTTCCTACATATCAGTCGCTGCTCTGGAAATGAGGGGGCCACATGGGGCCTAAACCTCTTTAACCTCTTGAATCTTCTTGCTAACTGTTATCAGTTACCCAAGTTACCACTTATAATATCATTGACGTCTATTGGTCATACTCCCTGCTGGTGTTCCTGTCGACTGGAAAGAAACTGTAGGATAATAGTCTTCAAGACAATGGTGCTGGATCATCGAGGCTTCCACAAAGCCTTGTTCCACCCCCATACTACCTACCACTTGGGGTAAGGCGTTAAGACTCCAGCGATGTCAATGGATAACAGTCTTATGGTATAATCTTTTCATTAGTCACTGTTCATCTGTATATAAACTGAGTTATTGGTGTATTTATGATAACATAAGGGTATGATCACATTGTGAAGAATTACAGCTGTAATTCAATGTATATTATCCCCTGAGAGAGATCTTCGGAGACTGTAGTGTAAATAATCATTGTACATATTCATACATATCCGGATAACTGAAAGTTCTGGCAAATACTGCAAATGTCACATCGACTTTGACATCAACGAGCACTGTTATCATATAACTGATATATTTGTAAAAGGATTTTTTTGTACATATTTCATCATAATCATAACTTAACAATAACTAACCCATTCTCTCACAAGTTGAATACTATTGTTATATCATTTTCTTCATGGTAGAAGTCACATGTAAATTGCCATTACCAATAAATGTTTAATAGTATAATATATTCTGATTTTAGATATCTTCTAGATAGTATAATATATTCTGATTTTAGATCTCTCTCTCTCTCTCTAATTAGGTATATGAGACTTTGGGGTTTCTGTGTCTCTCCCCAAATAAAGACCCAGTGGTGCCCATAACATTTTTTATGAGATTTTATATATGGATTTCAGTTCAATATTTTGGTAATATTTAGTTGAGAATAGGTATAGCTGACGAACTCATGCCCTTTGCCTACCGACACAAGAGTTGCCGTTCGCAGTGTCACATATTTGTCTAAAATATGCTACAGAACGCAGGTACCACTCTGACGTTCCCAAGCTATCCATTTTCGTTTAGTGATGATACCAACTATGTTAAGGGAAAAATAATTGAGTTGAAACAACTCATCGATAACTTTTTGGAAACGGATACTAGTGGAGTGTTCAAAAAGATCACCAGTAAATTAGTACACACTTTTCGTAGAACAGAACGATCAGTTTCAACCAAATATGAAGAACATTCCTTGAGGTCAGGAGTCTTAGTCGAATTGATAGGGTTGCAAAATACCTTGAAGTCAAAAGTCTCGATGCACAAACGACAATCTCAGAACGCGGCAATTCCTTTGACTCTTAGTATGATAGTTCCTAATACAAACAGTCCCATAGGTTCCTCGGACTCCGAAGACGACAATATTGTACATAGGCCAACGAATAACACTGCCTTTCAAGGTATAGGTGGTATCATGCATCCTACTATTGTATCGAAAAGTGCGCCTGTTGTTAAATGGAACCTAACCAAGTTCTCTTTTGGGGCGTTTTTAGAAACTGTTGAAGAACTCTGTATTTCGAGGGGTGTCACCAAAGACCAACTTTTTGCTTCAGCAAGTGACCTATTTTCAGGGTCGGCTTTGATCTGGTTCCGTTCTATTCGTTCTAAGGTATCAACATGGTCACAATTGGAGGATGAACTCATACTGCAGTTTCAACCAGCAAACTTCAACGAAAGATTTTTCGAGGAAATTCGACACAGAACTCAAAGACCAAATGAATCCATTGGATTTTACATAGCTGTGATGAACAATATGTTCACCCGTCTCACCGTCCCAATTAGTGGTAGTACTAAGTTGAAAGTTATATTATAGAATATCACGCCGTTCTATCAGAGTCAGTTGAGTCTACTGGAGGTGAAATCTGTTGACCACCTTTTCCAAATAGGAAGACAAATTGAGACCAGCAGTGGGACTCAGCAGTTTGTATTACAAAGCGACAGCATAGCGAAAGCGAAGCGAAGCAGAAGCATACGAGTCGACTTCATCTACTCTGTATCGAGTTTCTGTCGTCACGTTACGCTTTCGCTTTAGTCATTCGATTTTACACGAAACAAACCGATGATGAAGGAGTCCGGTTTGGCAAGTTTAAAGCAACCATAAAACATCGAACTTTTGATATTTGAATTTATTTTGTTAGGTTATTATTTCAAAATGTTACCAGCAAATATTGCTATTTTCGATGTTCTGGAACGAAGAAATCAATTAAGTATGTACAGAGATGAAAGTAGATTTCTTCGTGATAGAAGCGATCCTTTTCGTTCAACGGATGGAAGATTCATTGATTTGTTCCGAGTAAACAAGGACATAGGTAATTTTTTATTCGACTTGCTTATACCGTTGATGCAGCCGGCTTCTAGGGCAACAAAAATTCCTAGAGAGTTGATGATTCTTGTGGCCTTGCGATTTTTTGCTACTGGGAATTACCAGTGGGGTGTAGGTCAAGAACACCTATTATCAATGAGCCAACAAGTATTGAGTCGATGTATCTCGGAAGTCTCGGTATTGATTCAAAATCATTTTCACGGTGCTTGGATCACATTTCCACAAGGTGAAGGTTATTGGTGCGATAGATTGTACCCATATTGCCATGATAGCTCCACCAGATGAAGAACATAACTATGTTAACCGTAGAGGATACCATTCCAAAAATGTCCAACTGATTTGTGATTCGGATCTTATCATAATGAATGTCAATGCCAATTTCCCTGGTAGTTGTCATGATTCTTTTATTTGGCGACAATCCCAAGTTAAAATACTTTTGGAAAATGAACATGGCAATGGCGAACAGAATACTTGGCTATTGGGTGACTCTGGGTATCCACAAGAACTCTGGCTAATGACACCAGTACTGGGAGCCCTACCACATACACCCGAAAGTCGTTTCAATGATTCCCATATCCTTGGACGAAACTGTATAGAAAGGGTCAATGGGGGTCTTGAAAGGACGATTTCGTTGCCTCTTGGGAGAGCGTAAACTCAGATATGGACCACAAAAAGTGGGAACCATTGTAAATGCTTGCTGCATTTTACACATTATGTGTGTGAAGTGGAGAATTCCGGTAGAGGACAACCTCCTTTTTCACTAAGATGATGATGAAGGAAATAATCCTGCTGTTCAGCCACCATTGAATGTTTTCAATGTGGGAATTCATGTTAGAAACACCATGATTGCCAGATATTTCCAAAGCTGAGCATGATTAAAATAAATCACCTCTTCTCAGGCCCATCATTATTTCATGATGTCATAACAATCATCAGTGCTTGAAATATTCATCCAAAGACAAATAATACTGATTATAGCATTTTATAGTAACACCATTTCCAGTATATATATATATCTCTATATCAAAATCTCACCATCTATAAAAACAGTGATTATAAATATTAAATCACAAGATAGGCAGGTACAAAAAATAAATACTGGTTATTCAGTTTTCAGGTAACAGAAAACCCATTCAGGTAACAAAAATGAACACTATTCAGTTATCAAAAAAACAACATTCAGTTAACAAGAAAAACGACATTCAGGTAGAAAAGAATGAAGTTTTGTCATATTCTGCCTTTTGAGACCCTAATAAATCCTCCTGAATATTACACATTCTGTCATGGGAATTCGCCAGATTTTTTATATTAGTATTGATTTCACCCAATATGCTCAAAGTTTCGGCATGCATTTTTTTCCAAATTGGTAGAAACAGATCTCTTGTTGAGTGGATTCAGCTTTCCCTTGAGTATTTTTTTGGGAACCCTCATTGGGGCTCTATCTTTTTTTTAGTGTTGAAGTTGATGCAGATTCCTCAATCATCACAGTAACAGTCACTGATTGTTTCTTGAGAGGAATCAGTGGAGGAGGACGAAGATCAACATTTCTCAGAGGTGTAGGTTTGATCTGGAATGAATACCTATGATCCATGTTATATGAATTTTCAGTTTCATCACATCCAGCAACTGACTGTACCTGGAATAAATATAAAAAATAAACAAACAACTTTTTATAACTGAAGAACTTTGTGTAACATTCAGAAAAACTCACAGATCCCAGTTCGACAGTTCCATCTCCCCTAATGGAAGTCCACCCGAATAACCCAATCAATCTCTTTTCATTTTCAGATAATTGCCTTCCTTGGCCTCCACCTCCTGTCTTTTTTAATTCCATTTTCATGTCAGCAGCCTTCGATCTTGTTTTACTTTTCCAGTCTGCTACAGCCTATAAAGTGAAAACAACAGATCATTGCACCTACAGATAAATATGAATAATGTAACTACTTATGTACCTATGCAAATCAAATGGTTTATGAACTTATGAAACTATATTTTGTCTTTCATGTAAAGGTACTCACTTTTTGCCACTTATCTTTAGTCTTCTGCAAGTAACCTAAACTATTTAAAATATTTGTGAGTTCTTCCCACAGCTTTCCATAATTATCTCTACCGAATGGTCCCTCCATTTTTTTTTTGTCAAAACGGTGGGATTCCGTTCTGCAGAGTCCAAAAAGGCCTT
Source organism: Gastrophysa polygoni (assembly GCA_963576655.1). NCBI lineage: Eukaryota > Metazoa > Arthropoda > Insecta > Coleoptera > Chrysomelidae > Gastrophysa > Gastrophysa polygoni. Next base: position 3,802,329 of record OY755092.1, read on the forward strand.
CCATTCATTTTTCAATCAATCGGCGTTTGGATTAGAATGTTCCATAGAGAAACGAAAAAAAGTCTTTTTAGGTTAGAATAACGGCAATAATCATTAAAGGGCCGAGGGAAAGAGGTGGAGTGACCTTCGATATGGAGGGATCCCCAGTTATACCAAGGAGACGTATGAAATATTTAGGCATCTGGATCGATGACAAACTCATCTTCAATGACCACATTACCAAGACGTGCGAGAAGGCAGATAAACAAGTTGCAGCGCTCACAAAGATTTTGCCAAATATAAGAGGACCGGGATCGCAAAAAAGAATGGTACTGTACGGAGTAGTACAATCGGTACTACTGTACGCAGCGCCGGTATGGGGACGGGCTATGGAAGTAAAAAAATATCGTCAAATGTATACGACAACTCAGAGGAGAATGTTAATTAGGGCTGGATCCGCCTACAGAACTATATCGGCAGACGCTATATGCGTCATCGCGGGGGTACCACCCATCGACTTGCTTGTGAAGGAAAGGGGACGCTTGGATGAACTTGAGAGGGTCACAGAGGCAGACAAGTTAAGGGCAAGGAGCGAAACAATCGAAGAATGGCAGGCAAGATGGGACAACAACACTGAGACAGCCCAGTGGACAAAAAGGCTAGTACCACAAATTAAGACATGGGTCGACTGTGAATTCAGGGAAACGAACTACTATGTGACACAAGCTCTATCCGGACATGGGTCCTTCGGGACCTACACCTTAAGAATTAACAAGACCCCAAACGACTCATGTATTTATTGCAATGAGAGAGATGATCCCCTACACACCATCTTTGATTGCCACAGATGGAATGTACAGAGAAATGCCATAGAGGCCGTGATTGGCGAGGCAATAACGCCAGAAAATTTAGTAAACAAAATGCTGGAACGCAAAGAGATGTGGTCTGGAATCACGGGTTACCTCCATAGAGTAATGGAGGAAAAAGAAAGGGAGGAAAGGGAAAGGCAAGCCGGTGAAAGGAATGTCAGATAAACTATAACGGAGGGAACGCTGAAGTGTGATAGTAAAAAGCCAAAGATTCTCTTATATTTTAGACAAAGTTTTTTCTTTTCTGTCTGTATGTAATATACGTATCTTAACAGTGTAAGTCCCTGTGATGTGGCAATTTTAAAGTGTTTCTACCCACTTTGGAAGGTAGAGAGTTTTTTTATTTATACAAAACACTAGACAGACGCCGCTCATACCTGACGATGATGTCCACAAGACGGCCCCAGGTATGGGAGAGGGCGAGGGGTGGTTTTAGCCGGTAAGAGTCCGGCACTACTGGTTCGTGATGGACACCAAACGGCCAGTGCCCATGAGGGTTTCCACCCCACCACAAAAAAAAAAAAAAAAAGGTTAGAATAACGTAGATACGCAAGAAAAATTGTTTCGTTTTCGCTATGCTTCCGAACGGACGTTCGTTTTTGGCGATCTCATCCGAGGCATAATACACAGTAACAAAATACACACGCCAGCCGAATGCGAACGCCTATAGGTATTCATTTTTCAGCTTTTGATGGGATTTTCTCTCCTCGTTTCTAAAAAATAGAGTAGAAGTTATTAAAAATTATTGCAATATATTTGTAGTTAGGACAGATTTAGGATCTGTCCCAAAATGTCACTGCGCTTGTTTTTTTTTTTTTTTTTTTTTTTTTTTTTTTTAACAATGATTAGGTTTATAGTTGTATCTTCAATATGTTTATTTGGTTAGGAAATATTATTCCATTCGTTGTCATTATTATGTGTATTATATATGTGTATGAGTCCTGTTTTATTCTTAAGGCATATTGAAACGATGCAAGACACTCGGAGCATATGTTTCCATATGAAGACATGGATAACCCGAGGGAGTGTGTTGTTTGGGGAGATCAAATGACTTTACCTCACTCTCTGTTTTGTCTAACAGAGGGGCTCGAGGTGCATCTGGTTTTTTTCTTCATGATATGGTATTGTCATCATCTCTTTATCAGTACTTAAGTTCTGTGCCTCCATGTCCAGGTTCTCTTGCCTTTTTTGTTGAGATCGATGCAGAAGGTATGTAGTTATACTGTCCCATACACCTCCTATCAATGCTACTCCAAACCCGTATACTTCGTAGAGCGCCGTGCAATGCACCATCGTATCTATAAGGAATTTTGCCATTCTTACCAGCATATATAATCCTATGAAGCCTGCCGAGATATTTCCGAAAATACTGAATGCTCCCCAGATCCTTTGTCCGATTTTTGACCCCAGATCTTCGACCATTCCATCATCTACAAGAGATACCAACGAGATACCTTGTCTTTCGAAGTTGTTACCGGTTACTCCTCTAGTCAGTATGTTGCTTATAGCCTCTTTCTCGTAAGGGTTCATGATCCGCTCCCTAAGACGTTCTGCATCATCATATGAGTATATTCCGGATGTGGCTAGGGAATTAATGCTCAAGGGTTTCCAATCCGTGATTGGCTCAGGGGTCAAACTAATAGGTGATGGTACGGGGTGTCTGGTTACTCCAATAGCGTACCATGACCCGTCGAGACGGTACTGTGCAGATACCACAGGGTCGCAGTCAATTTCTGTCCCGTAAGATTGCAAGAGGCGTGACCGAGGTGCCAGATACATGCTTTTGTTGTTGTAAGTCACAGGGAGTTCGTGATAACACACGGTGGTCGGTCTCAATTTAGTTTCAACCGGGATACAGGTTATTAGATGGACCACCTCACCCATTGGCAATGCAGTGAATCCGGGGGAAGACGTATATGTGTATGCGAACTCAACAGGGCTTACTGCTGCTAATGAAAGAAGGGTTTGAAGGGTCCTACGTTCTATTGCACACCGTTGTGCTGACAACATATCAAAGAGCTGCTTCTCACTCCTCACCCTCATCTTTTCCACGAACACGAATTTAGTATTTACATATGCCATGACATCCATAGAGGATGCATGAATTCCTGACTGTCGAAAATAGAACCCTGCCTCTGCCTTAGGAACGATGATTAGTTTAGGATGTTCTGTCGTATATGCTTGGAACATACATCCGTCGTAGAATCCTAATGTTCTTAAGCCGAAAACTTTATCATCACTCTCAACCATGTGCGTGTTTACTGATGCCATTTTTACTATCAATGGATGTATACAAATTAGCCTTTCCTTCAAACAACACAACATGTTTACGAGTGTCACATCTCACTAAAGGTTCAGACGCCCATGTGGTGTATCCACTTTCCATGTCCATGCAACCCCCTAGTGATGTTTTGCACATTAGTCCGCTCCTCAACATGATGGAGTCTGTCATAGTGTTTGCATCGGCCGTATAGTCGGACAAGACAATTGTAATTGTCCCTTGTACCACAACATCCGACCAAGACCCATACATATCGCTATAAAATGACCCTTTACAGGAGGCATCATACCCTACTGAACCAGCAAACACGACAGATCTGGAGTTTGAGCTGTTTCTCTTCAATTGTGTATAACCCTGTCGCATGGATCTTACGACATTCCTCTCCGGACACATCCTTAAGGTACGATACCAGGCCACCGCGAACAGAGCTTGAATGACTGTGCATTCCACAGTGCTCGACACTACGAAGTACTGTAATTTTGCACTGGTACACATGAAGAGGGTAAGCATCTGCTAACTGTATCAACTGTATCATCGCCGATGAAACTGGCGCAACCGTACTTGCCCACTGGCACTCTGGAACTGTGTCCATCGCAATCGTCGTTATATTAATCCTCGGATGTGAACAGTCAAATCCGATCAAACAATCCCCTGGACGTAAGCATACCAGAATCATAAGACAAAATGATATAAATCGAATCATGATGGCCAGTGTCATACACTCTCATACATCGTATCTATAAGGAATTTTGCCATTCTGACCAGCATATATAATCCTATGAAGCCTGCCGAGATATTTCCGAAAATACTGAATGCTCCCCAGATCCTTTGTCCGATTTTTGACCCCAGATCTTCGACCATTCCATCATCTACAAGAGATACCAACGAGATACCTTGTCTTTCGAAGTTGTTACCGGTTACTCCTCTAGTCAGTATGTTGCTTATAGCCTCTTTCTCGTAAGGGTTCATGATCCGCTCCCTAAGACGTTCTGCATCATCATATGAGTATATTCCGGATGTGGCTAGGGAATTAATGCTCAAGGGTTTCCAATCCGTGATTGGCTCAGGGGTCAAACTAATAGGTGATGGTACGGGGTGTCTGGTTACTCCAATAGCGTACCATGACCCGTCGAGACGGTACTGTGCAGATACCACAGGGTCGCAGTCAATTTCTGTCCCGTAAGATTGCAAGAGGCGTGACCGGGGTGCCAGATACATGCTTTTGTTGTTGTAAGTCACAGGGAGTTCGTGATAACACACGGTGGTCGGTCTCAATTTAGTTTCAACCGGGATACAGGTTATTAGATGGACCACCTCACCCATTGGCAATGCAGTGAATCCGGGGGAAGACGTATATGTGTATGCGAACTCAACAGGGCTTACTGCTGCTAATGAAAGAAGGGTTTGAAGGGTCCTACGTTCTATTGCACACCGTTGTGCTGACAACATATCAAAGAGCTGCTTCTCACTCCTCACCCTCATCTTTTCCACGAACACGAATTTAGTATTTACATATGCCATGACATCCATAGAGGATGCATGAATTCCTGACTGTCGAAAATAGAACCCTGCCTCTGCCTTAGGAACGATGATTAGTTTAGGATGTTCTGTCGTATATGCTTGGAACATACATCCGTCGTAGAATCCTAATGTTCTTAAGCCGAAAACTTTATCATCACTCTCAACCATGTACGTGTTTACTGATGCCTTTTTACTATCAATGGATGTATACAAATTAGCCTTTCCTTCAAACAACACAACATGTTTACGAGTGTCACATCTCACTAAAGGTTCAGACGCCCAGTAGTATAACAAAGGGGGTTCTAGCACAGTCGAGTGAGCATCAAACACAACATATGCGACTTCGCCAAAACACATCAAACCCAACATGTGCGACTTCGCCAAAACGCATCAAACCACCCAACATAATATGCGACTTCGCAGAAATGCGTCAAACCCAACATATGCGATTTGCCGAAATGTGTCTAACCTACCTTGATAAGCCGAGTCGGTAGCATACCTAACCTATCTAAAATAGTTCCACCAGCCAGGGGCGTACCTAACCTATCTAATAACCCCACCAGGGTCGTACCTAACCTATCTAATAGCCCCACCAGGGTCGTACGAACCCCCATAAATATTTTCGGGGGGTACACAGGTCCACATCCCCAATGACCCGCCCCACACCGTTTCAATGTCCCACCCCGACCTACAACATACGTCATGCGTCATACGGTGAAACGTCAAAACGATGAAACGTCAAAACGATGAAACGTCAAAACGACGAAACGTCAAAACGACGAAACGTCAAAACAACGAAACGTCAAAGCGATGAAACGTCAATCGGCATCGAGGTTTCCCAACAGGATTTCAGGAAGAAATAAAGTTTTTTCATAAATAATAATGATGAGATTTTTATTGAGAGAGAGATCACAAATTATTTTGGTAGCATATTTTCAAACCATTCATATAAAATATCAACGTTTCGTAAACTACAACTATGATTGGAGTCACCCCAACAGCGACGCAGGTGATGCATACAGGATATCTTGGTGCTATTCTGAAAAGTTGGAACAACCCACCATGAATCATCGAAATCCTCCAGATTCACAACTTTTGCATGTACATTGAATGGAGCTAATTTTTCAATCAACAATTCCTTCTTCTGATAGCCTCGCACATAAATGATATCAATGTCACACAAATTCTCCCGGAGAATATCATCTAGCAAGTTGTATTCCACAAAGCCTGAAGAATATCTCAGACCATGAACGTTTTTCTCCAAGAAACAAACCCCACATCGGTCTTCTTTGCTTAGCAATGAGAATGGTTTTTTTGGCAACAGTAAATAATTACTACATTGAACACCAATTCTTATAGCAATCTCCTTTGGGTGAAATTGCTGTTCAACAACAAACCCCTGAATGTCTACGAACGCAACTCTCATGATGAATATCTGACTCAAACTGACGATGAAATCGAATCAGTTCCACTTTTTAATAATTTCACTGAGCGGGAGGTGTTCGATAATGTTATCGTGAACAATGATGCAATAGGCGCGAGTATTGGCGGGAAAACCTTGGGAAGCTTCAATTTCAAGTTTGACGTCGACGCTGGAACTTTTAACACTTTCATCACGTCGAGAACAATCTATAACGAAAATAGGCTGTTTACCGGAAAATTCGGCATAACCGAGGAGTGGGGTATGTATGGTGGTATTTTTGTAACTATACCCGAATTGAGAATAGTTAAAGTAGGCTTGGGGAAAGGCTCCTTTATTGAAGGCCAAATGCATCTTTTCCTTTGGGTAACTTTCTCCGTTGAGTGTTAATGTGATATTTGTAATGTCCACATGATTAAAAACTGTTGGATCATTATTCACTTTATTTTGATCGTGGTTTGTTTGAAAGCAAACGATGACATATCGAGGGCTTTCGAGGAACGATGAAGTTTTGACAGCCCATATTTCATTGGTGGCACCTGTGGTGAGAGAAGGCAGCATATGCAATTCCCATTTTCTGAAGGGTATAAGGATAGGAGTGTCAGCCTTAATTGCCTTCAGAAGTTGTAATTTAATTTGATCGTTCGGATACAATCTTTTCACTTTGAGTTCCACATTTTCGATGTCCAATTGTACTTCTGTGTCAACAGTCGCCCCAATAGCTTCAGTGATTTTGAAGCAGTTGTTATCGTTTCCTGCTCGTACTAAGCGAATTGAATGCTTGCCATAGGAGACGCACTCGTAATCGTTGAAAATGTTTAGTAAGTGCTTCAGAGGAATGAGCATACTGAACGTTAATTCCACTCCATTGATGACATTAACATTATTGGGGTAGGTCCAACCTGCTATAACTAAATGTTTTGAATCTTCGGCAGTATAGCATAGATATCCTTTAACGGTGCTGACAGTTCCAACTTCACGTACAGATTCCAATTCTTTACCATTTTGATCATAACTGATGGATTGGAACATATATGCCCCAGCATTATTGACAAAAGATACACGTCCAGCACCTTTAGTTCGAGTGATTTTTCCACTAATGTGTAGCATACTATCATACAGAGCATCGAAGGCATCAGACTGATTAATATTGATTTCTATAACATCATTGTTACGAAAAGACTTGACATAGGGGTAGTATGTCCGCCATTCCACCTTTTGTATGGATTCATCTAGGTGAGGTTTTCGGAAGATGTTAAACACTTGTGCAGATAACATGGTAGCCGAGAGACTTGAGAAATTTTATATTCTGCAGACTGAGCTGCCGAGTGTGACTGATGAAGGTCTTCTTGAAGACTGATGGATGGGAAACAGTGGAGCGGCTTTTATAAACACCTAACACCATAATGGCTTCAGCTCCAATCGAATGATGATTTCTTCGTTTCGAAAATTGACCAATTGAAAGTTTTGATCGAGCACTTTGAGTGTGATATTATGAATTTCACATGTATGAGTAGCGATGGGCAGATAGATGAGATGATTTGGCGTTTCGTCGATGGCGTAGCCTGGATCGGCGTCGATAGCGAATTCGTAGATCGTGTGGGATGGTCTGTCGTTGTAGAAGGCTCCAGAGGTAATGTTGCTGTCCACATGAATCGTTCGTACTTTTATAATGTTCACAGGCTGATCGGATACATGGTGAATGTCACGTTCCAAAATTCTAGGTGAGAATCCTAATATGTTTGCTAAACTATTGTTCCGAGTGAAATCGATTGCATGGTGCTTACAAAAAATTTCACTTTTCAAAGTATTATTATTCGGTCTGAGATAGAAAAAGTCTTCGGGCTTCTCTGTCGGTGGTGAATTTTTCTTTTGCGAAGTTGGTACGACAAGATCTTTTCTGAGCAACCTTTCAATATCTTCAATTTCGTAAGCTCCAACAGGAATATCAATACTTTTTCTTTTGCCTTTGTTACCATTCTCGAAATAATCAAACTTTGTGTCCTTTTCAATATTAGGTATGCTGTTGTATGAATGAAAACTGAGTAAAGCTAAGCCATAATCAGAATCAGACTCTAATTGAATCGGTGGGGAGAAATCGATGGATAGCGTCGAAGTACGACCCTTCAGAGTTAATATCATAGACATGATTCTTGATTGGTGTGTAGGAAAGTAATAAGATTCAATTCATCAAACACATTCATTTATTTGGAATGTAGTAAAAATGCTAAACATAAATGTCCACAATTGATTTGATTATAATTTTGATATTGTTTATTGTTATATAAAATATCAACGCTGCGTCCGAAATATTCAGCCAATTCTCCTGGCGGCTTCAAATTACCATAACTATCGAAATAACGAACCGTGTTTCCAACTTTTCTATAAGCCACCCAATGTGTACCTGAATTAATGGAGGAATCTAAATTCACCACTGCACACTCGCAACGTCGTGGTCGGTTAGGCAGAGTGTCTCGCATGAAAACACCTCGAAAGTATGGTATTTTCAGCTTTTTTGCATACTTTATAATCTCTCCATCATATAATGCTCTATCGGGCAGCTCAGCTAGAAGTTTTTTGACTGACGCTTCTTCAAGTATAGACCTCTGCCTCCTTTGACACATTTCGGAGTCGCATTCTTCTTCAAGTATAGACCGAATCCTTTACGTGTTTTACGCAGATACACACCAGACCCTAAATGCTCCATAGCTTGATTGTGACGCATATCTTCCTCCATTTTTTTCTTTGCATTCTTGGCATCGATGACTGTCTTTGCAATGGCACTAGCTCCCCCAGCCAACGACCCTAAAGCCGAGAGGCCTGCGAATAGCGGGATTAGCGGTAGAAATCCTCCACTTTTTCCCACCGATGATGATGATGAAGTCGTCGGTAAAGGTATAATTCGAGGTATTCGTATTCTCTTTCGACCTCCAACTTTTTTTATCGCGTTTCGAGCTGCACGCAAAGCTGCTACAGATGATCGATTCAAACCACTACCCTGATGCAGATCGTTATTATCATTACCATGACTAAATGTTTGTTTTTTCAAAACGCCAAGTATATTGTTTACAATTTTTGAAAATGGGTGTTGCTTTTGCCCCATACCCATACCGAGTTTACGTTTCGCCTTCATGCCTGTGGTGACGAACCAAGCTGCTGCTTTCTCACCAAATTTCGCGTCCTTCGATTTGACTCGTTCCCACGCTCTATTTTCCAATACGTGATCGGCCTTATGACGTTCCTCCACAGAGGTGTTTTCAGAGTATGCGATATCGTGTTCTTTACAAGCCTCATCCAACGGATTGATACCCGTATCACCACGCTCTAGTCGCTTTTGTAATTTGGTTCCAGGACCACAATACGAATAACCGGGTAGATGTAGTTCGAATGGTAGTTTATCGATTAATGAATTTACCACACCCTCTCCACGATAGATCAACATTAAAAATGACTAATGATGTTACGAGATATCGATATTTATTATGAATTTGAATGTGGTATGTCTCACATCATGAGGACCGTTCAGCAGAAAAACATCCTACCAATCGAAAACTTGGACCATCTGAATGATGGTGCAGGTGCGAGAGATTCAAGTAAACATGGTGCTTTATTACCAAACTCATTTCGTGCAATCATCTGCGGACCGAGTGGATGTGGAAAAACAAATGCCGCACTGGCACTGCTGTTTCATCCTAATGGCGCCAAATTTGAAAACGTATACGTGTACTCAAAATCGCTGTATCAACCCAAGTACCAGCTGCTCGAAGAGGTATTGAAGGCAGTCAAAGGAGTAGGTTATTTTCCATACAAAGATAATGATGAAATCATATGTCCCAACGAAGCAAAACCAAATTCCGTCTTCATTTTCGATGACATTTCTTGCGATTCACAACAAAAAATTCAAGAATATTATTCAATGTGTCGACATCGAGGTATTGACGCTATATACATTGGCCAGACATACAGTTTTGCTAGAAAGCAAATGCTTCGAGATAATTGTAACCTGATTGTGCTATTTAAACAAGACGAGGTGAATTTAAAGCATGTGTTTGATGAACACGTCTCCCCAGACGTCACATTCGATGAATTCAAGCGACTTTGTGCAGATTGTTGGTGTGAAAAATATGGTGCAATGGTTATTGTCAAGGAGTGTGATCTGAATTCAGGTCGCTATCGACAGGGCTTCGACAAGTTTATAAAAGTATGATTACATTGTGATGTATCATATTCATAATCATGAAACCGTCCAGCAAAGAGGTCGACGTCATTCGCAAAAATAAAATCAGTGAAATAGCCCAGGCTATAAGGAAGAAATATCTAACTTTGAAATTAGGTAGGTCTGAGGAGGATGAGACAATACAGAAATTTTTCCAACCAATATCTACACCCCTGAAAAAACTAGTATCGACAAAAAGTCGATTAATTGATAGTGGCATAAAAAATGAGCCTTCAACACTATCGAAAAAAGAAGAGCTGAAAGTATGGAATGAAAGTGAAAAAACTGAAAAAGAAGATGAAGAAGAGAAAGCATCGGAAATTCAATTTCAAAAACTTGAACGTATTGCTAGCGCTAGCGGTAAAAGTGATGATGGCGTGTTCGAGGAAGATGAGGAATCTGAAGAGCCTGATGGTGACACCGATGTAATTGATCCCGCAGCTATTGAGTCATACCTTGAGCAGTATCCTGTGATGAGCATTCGATTCATGAAAGAATATTGGACAGAGGACGAAAAAATAGACAAAATATATGGCCCCATATACGATATCAGTAATTCAAAATGGCGTCTTGGATATAATGAAATTGATTTTGATGGTCGTACAGGCTACATCAAAATTGCTGGAAAACAAGTGAGAGGGACGCCTGGAATATATGAACTGATATTCTACGATGTACCAGAAAATTTCAATAAAGAAGATCTGAATGGATATAAACAAATTTTGGAACTTTCGAATGCCCACAAGAATGCTAGCGGAAAACTGAAAGGTACCAAAAGATATAAGTATAAGGAAATCATTAGACCCATGTTCATACCTCCAACATCATCATCGAGACGTTATACAACGGGACATGGTTTAAATATCCAATTGAGAAATTTGCCGACGAAATTCCAATCGCCAATGTTGTCCTACAATACTAAACCTGTGGAATACATTTACTGGGATGACCCCAATGAATTGTGTGAAAGATTAAAATTGCTCATAGCCTCGAAAAATGCAGGAAATACCTCTCTGGACAACGAGATTGTATCAATCATTGACGAATTGAAGGAGGCCAACATCATACAATAGATACAGACTTTCGCATGGATATTGAGGTCATTTCAAAGATGACTATCGATAAGTTCGGACGTAGTTCGAATGGAAAACGCAAACTGGTGGTAATTACATCTCCGAGCGTCGGTGGTGGACTATCGTACACTTCTAAAGGGGATATAGATTTTGGCAATTTGAAATTGTGTAATGTCAAAATGCCAAATTTGAAAAACGATGTCGCCAACAAGGAATATGTAGACAATATTAAAATATATGTAGAACAGACTATTTCACAAATAAAAACAGATTTCAAGATTGCGTTCGATGATTTTGGTGATAAGGTACAAATTGCGATTGATAGTCTCAAAAACGAATCGATAAAACTAGAGAAGATGTTCGATTCACATCGAATCAAACTGGAAACATTCAATTCAAACTTGATACAATTGTCGATGATGCTACAGAAAACAACCAGCTCGATGACAAACTTTCTAAGTATATCATTACCTAAACTGGAGAAGGACATCGTTTTGAATTCAAAGGCAATTCTGGATATTTCCGAGGTGCAGGAGAATATCAATGGAACTATTGTCGATTTGAAGAAGCGTCAGCAGCAAAGTTTTGAATCTGAACAGCTTCTCACCAATATCGTCACAGAGATCAAAGATGATCTCGCAAAGAATGTGTATTCCACCATTGATCCGCAAACAAAAATTCCAAACAAAATTGTATCCCTAAGTCGGCAATAAAATAATATATATGAGGAAAAATTACAATTCTTTAACCACTTTATCACACACACACACACACACACACACACACATGTCACGCTATCATCCAGTCATATTGATATTGAGATATGTCACACTCTGCAGAAAAGATTCGACTTGTCGATGAGCTGCATAAACCTGCAAGAAAAAATTACCCACGTCGGCGAACCATAATTAAAGGTATAGACGACTTGTGGCAAATGGATCTAGCGGAAATGCGACAGTATGTCTCACACAAGAATCGAAATTTCAAAATGATTATGATTGTGATTGATTGTTTCTCTAAATATGTATGGACGCGTCCATTGAAAACGAAAACTGGCGAGGAAATAACCAAAACGTTTGCAGACATTTTAGCGCACACAAAACGATGTCCGAAAAATCTGCAAACAGATCAGGGAACTGAATTTTACAATAGCAAATTCCAAAGTCTAATGAAATTGCATAACATAAACCATTACAGTACGTACAGCGTCAAGAAGGCTGCAATAGCAGAACGTGTAATTAGAACTTTGAAAGAAAAACTATTCAAATACTTTAGTTTGAATGCCACCTACAGGTGGATAGATGTACTACCCACCATTACAGAATCCTACAATGATACACACCACAGTACGATTGGTTGCAAACCATCGCAAGTCGATAAATCCAATGAAAAACAAATTCTCAATAGATCTTATACACACTTGAAGATTGTTGGCCCGCGAAAATTCAAAGTTGGTGATATTGTACGCATATCCAAGGTCAAGCATATTTTCGAAAAGGGGTACACCCCAAATTGGACGACAGAGTTATTTAAAATCGTCGAAGTCAAAATAACGAATCCCACCACATATCTGTTGGAAGATATGCATGGGACGGCAATCAGGGGGGCCTTCTATGATGAGGAGTTGCAGAAAACCAAGAATCCCGACATCTATCTCGTGGAGAAAGTGATGCGAAGAAAAGGTCAGAAGCTGTACGTGAAATGGTTAGGTCTTGATAGATCTCACAACAGCTGGATTCAAAATACCGATTTAGTATAGGATGTTATAGAAAATACAAACAAATCTAGACAATTCAGGGGGCCTTTTCACCACCACCACCACCACACATTCCATGTTTTCGCACGAAAAACATAAGAATTACCATAACAATGATATCACATTGGAAAAAACAAAAAAAACGAAAAACATCACGCCATAATCACGTGATTCCAAGCTTCAAATAGTCTCAAAAAAATCAATATTCATTCAGTCCAGTTTTGAATTATGGTGAGTCAAGATAGTGATTATTTTAGTAGCAGCACAGAAATGGAGTTTGTTTACAATGATGTCGACAGCAACGACGACGTCGACGTCGACGACGACGATGTTGGCTACAACAACAAGTGTGACTTTGAAGAAACGCTCAAAGTCATCAATCAGGCTCTAGACAAATATGAGCATTCAGCTCAAACTGCGTACTACGATGATGGCGTCGATAAAGCTTTAGCTCGATTCGAAAAGATTGCTCAAAGTGAAGACCCACTGCTGCTGATGACATTTCCAATGGACTCATACGGCTGCTGCTATGAAATTCAATGTGGCCTAAGTCCAGCGAGAGATTTTAGCGTCTGTGTGATTCTGAAGCAAAAGTTTTCACCTCGAAGGATTTCCTTCAACACCTACGAGTGGGCCACACTCATAGACATATTGTCTAGAATAAAACAATCATTTTTCGATGGGGACGACGACGACGACGACGACAGCTATCCCGATGAATATGATCCGGTGATGATAAAGTGTGGAGACTTTGTGCAAGTGTACCAATACATCGAGTGCAGCATAAAACAGGTTTCAATCTCCAAATGGACCGGTGGCGGCGGCGGCATTGCCTCGGACGGGGCAGGCGTCGATATCAACTTGAGCCAGAGAGACGTCGAAAAAATGTTACAAACTCATACGAGTGTGGTGTCTGATAGAATTGCCATGTTGGATGTCATGAACTTCAATGATTATTTTCGAAATATTTTTGATATTGTTAAAGGGTGGTTGCGAGATAATAAGACAAATGTGTCTGCTACAGAAATCATTCTGGGAATTTGTGAAACATCATCTTTGAATAGTTTGTATCCCAATGCTTTGCGTGAATATTTATTTTATTATCGTTCTCAAATTGAATCCGATTTACAATATAATTAATATGATGTATTTACCTATAATAAATGCGATTTTTCAAACAACGTCTGGAGATCTATTTGTAGTAAGTGGAAATAAATTTTATTCGAGCTATTTTCCAAACTTGCAAATCAAACGAAAAATTAATCTCAATTTACCTGGACAATCTGAAATAAATGCCGCCTTCCAAACGAATACTGGAAAAATCTACATGTTCTTGAACAATTCGTCTTTCATTGAATACCATCAGCATGAAGATGATTATCGTTTAGTCAACAGAGGACGAATTGAGGATATTTTTCCAAATATACCAAGCGATATTACTTCAGCATTCCGCTACATTGACGGACACATATATTTTTTCAAAGCAAGTACATACTTCAAGTACAATGAATTTCAGAGAAAGCTAGTTGCGGTTGGAGACTTTGATTGGAATATGTTTAACATTAATTGTCCAAACCGAGGTATTCTACATGAACTGAAAACTCTACTTTCAAAAGTGATTTCTTTTTATGAATAATTTTCACAGATGTTGTATATAGGGGGAAATAAATAAAGCACAGGAATTTTCAAAATGTTTTTCATTTCATTTTCTAGTGAAAACATTTCAATATATATTTATAGTAAATATTCAAATCATATACAATTGTGTAGGTGTGTGTGTGTAACATTTTCCTCAAAAAATACAAATTGATGAGACATGGAGAAGTTCGATTAATTCAAACTGTAATGACCCCAGGGAAGTGTATCGAACGAATTGGCTAAAAGTTTTCTCTTATCATCATGTGGACTTAGACCGATTTTCGATTGTTTAATAGAAAAAACTTCATGCTTGTATGAGCGTATTGTTTTTTGGGTTACAGTCTTTTGCGCACACTCCTTCAGACAATTTACGTAATCGTCGAATGTTAGTTTATTTTTGACTACACATTTTTTCACCCCTTTAGATTTTTTAGTCATCCCGAAATTTTTCAAGTCATTATCAATTTGATCTTTACTATACCCCTTTCCCTTCAAGCGCTCCCGCTCTCTATCAATGTCCTCCTCATCCATAGATAATTTGAAAGTATACATTTTAGATCGTAACCCTACGAAATGTGTAATTATTTTACCATTAGCCTCGTCCTTCATCAAACCTAGAACCTTTTTGTTGACCTGCGGAATCCCATAGACATTGTCTGGAGCATAATCAGATGTATCAAATCTATTGATATTCTCTAGAATAACTTCTCTATATACATCCTCGCATGACAGCTCATAAAAAAAGCTATCTGTATCTGTATACATGAGCTTGCATTTATCAGCTTCCATGTGAGTTAGCATGAAATTATAGTGGAAATCATACATGATAGTTTTGGAGATATCTAGGATAGCCATACCAATGTATAGAGGCTTATTAAAGATTAACTCACACTTTTTCATCTCAACGGCTACGAGGTTTTCGTCGAAAATTGTGCGCTGCTGGAATTGTGGACTCGATATTAGATTTTTGAGGCCATAACGACCTTCATACTTTCTTACCAATTTAACTATGCGATGATTGCGAATGTTTTCCATAGTCTTTCCAAAGACGGCGTTATTCATCAATTTCCTCAGATCCTTTTCAAAGGCACTCGTGGCCATTGTTCTTAATCGAGTATTCAAGTCTATGTAGGATTTCAACCACGTCGACTGTTTGAATTTTAGAATCTTGTGGATTTTTGTTAATTTAAGACCGTGTTCGAGAGCCTGCTTCAAGTTTCTGTAGTGTAAAATGTATTCTTTTTTATTGTGTAGAGTTGTCATTAATTTAGGTAATTTGGAATCTGGCGGAGTGCGGTGTTCAGGACAAAACGGAAAGTCTTTATGCGCATCATGTAATGTTGTCGGATATTCCAAATCTACTTGGAGAATATAGCCTTCAGGACTGTCATCCGGAATTTGAGTTACATCGATGTTGGTGTTCTCGACCCAAGTGAACTCCCCATACGGTAGGGGTTCGCTCATGGCTTTCCCATACAAGTTATTTACGTCTAGATAGAGCAGGTATTTTGATGGTTTCTCGGGATCATATTCTGACATATACTTGTTATTCGATTCAGAGTATCTATTGCTACAAACCGTTATTCCCCCACGAATCGCCTTTTCAACAAACATCAACATATCTACATCTTTTAGAATTTGTAATTTGCACCCAGTATACTTGAGCATACAACTCCAAGTATACGAGGGCATCGTAATGTACCATGCGGGGTCGAGATGATATGTTTTCCTACATGATTCGCGAAAATTTTCCATTATATCAGCTAGAAGGAGAATATCGGTACGCATATACAAATCACTATATTCTCCAAGCGATTTGATGTCGAAATATTCCCAAACCTTTTGAGCATGAGCGTAATCGTCATCTGAAATATTTGAATCGTTCAATATATTGTGAAAATTTTCAATGCTTGGTAGCTTGGTTTCGTTTAATTTCTCCTCATTATCAATATAATCGTAGGGAAAAACACCTTTTCGTGTTAAAAGATTGAATTGAGCCTCATTCACATTACTGAATTCTTTCCTTAGAATCTTCAATTCATCTAGTTTCAAAGTTGATGCTAGAGTATCTAGACCGGTACCCAAGAAACGCAATGAATCAATAAATCTAAATTTTATTGATGTTTCTGAATCATATTGAGTGAAGGAGATGTATTTTTCCCTATTTATTGGGAGTACGGTGACGTGTCCACGCTTGGAAATATCTCGAATAATAAAGTGCGAATCATACCCGGAGAGATTGTGGAATGTTATTGGTACAACAAACAATTTTCTAAATCGGAGGTTACATGACTGGTGCGCATGACCGCGAACTGCGCCAGAAAAATGACAGTGGTCGACTACTACAATGTCCTTATCCGTGAATTTCTTTTCGCAAATATGACAAATAGTTGCTCTACAGATATCTGGATTCGCAATCATTGGTACAATGTTTTTGAATTTCGATTCCACAAATTTGGCAGCATCCGCCATTTCGTTTGCAAACCATTCCATACAATCTCCACCTCGATAGCTCCTATAAAATGAAAGTGTGTCGTCGTAGGAACATTTGAAATAATATCCTGCACTATAGGCCTTGTGGTGTTGATACTTGAGAATTGTTCTCGAAATTTTTGTATTACATTTTTTCAGCTGTGATTCGAAATCGGCATAAATTATAAATGGACATGTTTGCTGATAAATGTGATCTCTAAACTCGACAGCATCATATTTTGGAAAAGAAATTTTTTCGTTATTTATATTTTCACATAGTACACTATGCTCATCTAGTTTTTCCTGACTCAAGAAATAATTCAGACATCTGTCGCAGATATATTTTTTCACCTTTGTTTTGCTGAGCTGACTAGATAACAAACGAGACAAGTCTTTTATCCAACAGTAATGATATCTAATTGTATTACTCGCATTATTATTACCTTCAGCTAATGTTGATGGTGGATCATAATCATTCATTTTTGGAAAGTATTTATCCTGAATTAATAATAAATTGATATGTTTGTCTAATTTATGCTTTGTTAGCCTTGCAGGTAGTACTGTAAAATCTACATTCCGATCAATCACATTCAATTCTAGAGTGTAGACGTTGACTGAAATATTATTAAGTTTTTCGAATTTTGAAATTTGAGTCAATTTCATTGGTATGTCTAACCCTTTCATATTCAAAACTGTAGAATATTTTGGATATTGTGTCATTCTTTGAGGATTTCTAGGTGCAGGATATAGAGCACTGACTATGCTCCAGAAAAAGCATGCATCATCATTGTTTTGTACATTGACGCAGGCATGCTTTTTTTCAATTTGTTCGGGTAATTTGATATAGGACGAGCCATTCCCCATTTCAAATCGATTGATTGCTACCTCTAGGGAAATTATTTCACTCAAGGCCCACCCACTTTTTTTCTCAGAAAATTCGCTCAATTTATTCAGGATGACATCGATTCCATTAATTTTAAACCATTCATCTAGATCCGTCCCTGCATCTACAACTGTATTTGGTGTATTGAAATGTTTACGATCGATTATCTCTTCATCATTTGATTTTTTTACGAAATCACCGCAAAATGTAAAATTTATTTTGAGCATTGTTGAATTATCTAAAATTTTCAATATTTTCTTCTTTATAAGTTTCGATGCATCTATGAGGAAGTCTTCAATCTCCTTGTGATTCAAATTCACAACGAGCCCCGTCTGAATTCTCGAGTCGAAAATCGATTCTACATTAATCCAACGAACAGATGATCTCAATCCTGAACCTACATGACCCCGTTTCATTTTTGCCATGAGAAATCTAACACGTTTCAGCTCCCCAATCTTTGCTTGTAATTTTCTCTTTCGTCCAATCGAAAGTCCGAATTTTTCCACTACCGAAAGACATTTTCTGATTTGTGAATTTATTAGTTTCAATGGATTTGTATAACCGCTTTTGATTTTTGAAAGGGTCTCATCTGTTTCCGCGAGAACTTTATCAAAATTTTCCATGTCGTATCAATTTATATTTTTTTGATGAAAATGTTACTCACTTTTGGCTTTTGATTATTTCAAAGGATGCCGCCGGGTGTGGCTTTCCAACTGCGATGAGGCCTTTGAATATTAATGCGTATCCACCAGTTGAGAGCTCTTTTGTGTGAGCGGCGTATGCTTTAGTTACTCTTGAAGGCAGGAAAACCACAGAGTCCTGCAGTTCAAGCAGAATAGACACCCCAAATTTTGTTTCAACGCTCTTTGCTGAGATGATGGGGAAAGGCACTCCGATTTTCAATTCTCCAATCTTTGTGATTGGTTTTCTTTCTGCAATACATGAAACGGTGTTCAATGAGGATAGATCCATCTGGAAATTATTATAAAATTGTGTATTAATAAACGAGAATTTGGATTGATATCAAAGGAATAATTCTGAGAAGAATAAAATGAAAAAATACTCACTGTTATTGGTCAGCTGATGTGGTTCACACACACAAAGGTTGATTATTGCTCGATGTCTTCGAGGTGTAGCAGGAATAATGATTTTTGGTGATGGTGATTCGGTTATATAGCACGCATGAAAAACATCGAAATTTGGTAACCGCAGAAAAATAGATAAATATTTGTTCAGTTCAAAAATATTGTTGAAAACAAAAATTGCGGTTTTTCTATAAAGGTAAGAATATTTTTCACCTATCATGCTAATCTATAATAATAACCTTCGATGAAAATACACAATATTGATTAGAATTTATTTCATTTCATTTGGAAAAACATCAAATAATATTGATTACAATTAATATAATGTGAAATGCATGTAACAGATTGTTTGATAGCTCAAATGGTTTTTTATGCTTCATTGTCGGCTGAGGTCGTGTGGCGGTTCTGAGGATGCTGTATGCTTCAAAAAAACTGACATCTTCATGGGTTTTATCGTAGAGTTTTATATTAAAATATGATCTGTGGTACTTGTATTAGGATTACATCTGAGTATCGTCGAATTTTCCTAATATTGTATGCAGTTCTTATAAAAAATATTATATTTCAAAATAACCATAGTTTTTTCACAGTTGGTGATGATACTGGTATGCTGCGAGTAGTGATTACTTTTTCCAATAAAGATATTCTCGAAAAATTTCTAATCATCAGCTGTTTATCTTCATATTGTTTTATTGTATGATTGAGTTCCTTTATTTTCTTTTGGAATTCTTCAAGCTGGTGTCTATACTCTATCGACGCCATTTGAAAACTGTTTGAAAAACATTCGTCTATAACATTTTTTATGTTGTAGGTCAGGGTGGAACATTGAAACGGTGTGGGGAAGGCCACTGGGGAAGTGTTGAGGTGGACCCTGGACCATTGTGACGTTTCGTCGTTTTGACGTTTCATCGTTTTGGCGTTTCATCGTTTTGACGTTTCACCGTATGACGCATGACGTATGTTGTAGGTCGGGGTGGGACATTGAAACGGTGTGGGGCGGGTCATTGGGGATGTGGACCTGTGTACCCCCCGAAAATCTCGATGCCGATTGACGTTTCATCGCTTTGACGTTTCGTTGTTTTGACGTTTCGTCGTTTTGACGTTTCGTCGTTTTGACGTTTCATCGTTTTGACGTTTCATCGTTTTGACGTTTCACCGTATGACGCATGACGTATGTTGTAGGTCGGGGTGGGACATTGAAACGGTGTGGGGCGGGTCATTGGGGATGTGGACCTGTGTACCCCCCGAAAATCTCGATGCCGATTGACGTTTCATCGCTTTGACGTTTCGTTGTTTTGACGTTTCGTCGTTTTGACGTTTCGTCGTTTTGACGTTTCATCGTTTTGACGTTTCATCGTTTTGACGTTTCACCGTATGACGCATGACGTATGTTGTAGGTCGGGGTGGGACATTGAAACGGTGTGGGGCGGGTCATTGGGGATGTGGACCTGTGTACCCCCCGAAAATATTTATGGGGGTTCGTACGACCCTGGTGGGGCTATTAGATAGGTTAGGTACGACCCTGGTGGGGTTATTAGATAGGTTAGGTACGCCCCTGGCTGGTGGAACTATTTTAGATAGGTTAGGTATGCTACCGACTCGGCTTATCAAGGTAGGTTAGCCACATTTCGGCAAATCGCATATGTTGGGTTTGACGCATTTCTGCGAAGTCGCATATTATGTTGGGTGGTTTGATGCGTTTTGGCGAAGTCGCACATGTTGGGTTTGATGTGTTTTGGCGAAGTCGCATATGTTGTGTTTGATGCTCACTCGACTGTGCTAGAACCCCCTTTGTTATACTACTACGCCCGTGTGGTGTATCCACTTTCCATGTCCATGCAACCCCCTAGTGATGTTTTGCACATTAGTCCGCTCCTCAACATGATGGAGTCTGTCATAGTGTTTGCATCGGCCGTATAGTCGGACAAGACAATTGTAATTGTCCCTTGTACCACAACATCCGACCAAGACCCATACATATCGCTATAAAATGACCCTTTACAGGAGGCATCATACCCTACTGAACCAGCAAACACGACAGATCTGGAGTTTGAGCTGTTTCTCTTCAAGTCGTCCAAGGTTAACCCGCTAATTGTGTATAACCCTGTCGCATGGATCTTACGACATTCCTCTCCGGACACATCCTTAAGGTACGATACCAGGCCACCGCGAACAGAGCTTGAATGACTGTGCATTCCACAGTGCTCGACACTACGAAGTACTGTAATTTTGAACTGGTACACATGAAGAGGGTAAGCATCTGCTAACTGTATCAACTGTATCATCGCCGATGAAACTGGCGCAACCGTACTTGCCCACTGGCACTCTGGAACTGTGTCCATCGCAATCGTCGTTATATTAATCCTCGGATGTGAACAGTCAAATCCGATCAAACAATCCCCTGGACGTAAGCATACCAGAATCATAAGACAAAATGATATAAATCGAATCATGATGGCCAGTGTCATACACTCTCATACATCGTATCTATAAGGAATTTTGCCATTCTGACCAGCATATATAATCCTATGAAGCCTGCCGAGATATTTCCGAAAATACTGAATGCTCCCCAGATCCTTTGTCCGATTTTTGACCCCAGATCTTCGACCATTCCATCATCTACAAGAGATACCAACGAGATACCTTGTCTTTCGAAGTTGTTACCGGTTACTCCTCTAGTCAGTATGTTGCTTATAGCCTCTTTCTTGTAAGGGTTCATGATCCGCTCCCTAAGACGTTCTGCATCATCATATGAGTATATTCCGGATGTGGCTAGGGAATTAATGCTCAAGGGTTTCCAATCCGTGATTGGCTCAGGGGTCAAACTAATAGGTGATGGTACGGGGTGTCTGGTTACTCCAATAGCGTACCATGACCCGTCGAGACGGTACTGTGCAGATACCACAGGGTCGCAGTCAATTTCTGTCCCGTAAGATTGCAAGAGGCGTGACCGGGGTGCCAGATACATGCTTTTGTTGTTGTAAGTCACAGGGAGTTCGTGATAACACACGGTGGTCGGTCTCAATTTAGTTTCAACCGGGATACAGGTTATTAGATGGACCACCTCACCCATTGGCAATGCAGTGAATCCGGGGGAAGACGTATATGTGTATGCGAACTCAACAGGGCTTATTGCTGCTAATGAAAGAAGGGTTTGAAGGGTCCTACGTTCTATTGCACACCGTTGTGCTGACAACATATCAAAGAGCTGCTTCTCACTCCTCACCCTCATCTTTTCCACGAACACGAATTTAGTATTTACATATGCCATGACATCCATAGAGGATGCATGAATTCCTGACTGTCGAAAATAGAACCCTGCCTCTGCCTTAGGAACGATGATTAGTTTAGGATGTTCTGTCGTATATGCTTGGAACATACATCCGTCGTAGAATCCTAATGTTCTTAAGCCGAAAACTTTATCATCACTCTCAACCATGTACGTGTTTACTGATGCCTTTTTACTATCAATGGATGTATACAAATTAGCCTTTCCTTCAAACAACACAACATGTTTACGAGTGTCACATCTCACTAAAGGTTCAGACGCCCGTGTGGTGTATCCACTTTCCATGTCCATGCAACCCCCTAGTGATGTTTTGCACATTAGTCCGCTCCTCGGAGTCTGTCATAGTGTTTGCATCGGCCGTATAGTCGGACAAGACAATTGTAATTGTCCCTTGTACCACAACATCCGACCAAGACCCATACATATCGCTATAAAATGACCCTTTACAGGAGGCATCATACCCTACTGAACCAGCAAACACGACAGATCTGGAGTTTGAGCTGTTTCTCTTCAAGTCGTCCAAGGTTAACCCGCTAATTGTGTATAACCCTGTCGCATGGATCTTACGACATTCCTCTCCGGACACATCCTTAAGGTACGATACCAGGCCACCGCGAACAGAGCTTGAATGACTGTGCATTCCACAGTGCTCGACACTACGAAGTACTGTAATTTTGCACTGGTACACATGAAGAGGGTAAGCATCTGCTAACTGTATCAACTGTATCATCGCCGATGAAACTGGCGCAACCGTACTTACCCACTGGCACTCTGGAACTGTGTCCATCGCAATCGTCGTTATATTAATCCTCGGATGTGAACAGTCAAATCCGATCAAACAATCCCCTGGACGTAAGCATACCAGAATCATAAGACAAAATGATATAAATCGAATCATGATGGCCAGTGTCATACACTCTCATACATCGTATCTATAAGGAATTTTGCCATTCTGACCAGCATATATAATCCTATGAAGCCTGCCGAGATATTTCCGAAAATACTGAATGCTCCCCAGATCCTTTGTCCGATTTTTGACCCCAGATCTTCGACCATTCCATCATCTACAAGAGATACCAACGAGATACCTTGTCTTTCGAAGTTGTTACCGGTTACTCCTCTAGTCAGTATGTTGCTTATAGCCTCTTTCTCGTAAGGGTTCATGATCCGCTCCCTAAGACGTTCTGCATCATCATATGAGTATATTCCGGATGTGGCTAGGGAATTAATGCTCAAGGGTTTCCAATCCGTGATTGGCTCAGGGGTCAAACTAATAGGTGATGGTACGGGGTGTCTGGTTACTCCAATAGCGTACCATGACCCGTCGAGACGGTACTGTGCAGATACCACAGGGTCGCAGTCAATTTCTGTCCCGTAAGATTGCAAGAGGCGTGACCGGGGTGCCAGATACATGCTTTTGTTGTTGTAAGTCACAGGGAGTTCGTGATAACACACGGTGGTCGGTCTCAATTTAGTTTCAACCGGGATACAGGTTATTAGATGGACCACCTCACCCATTGGCAATGCAGTGAATCCGGGGGAAGACGTATATGTGTATGCGAACTCAACAGGGCTTACTGCTGCTAATGAAAGAAGGGTTTGAAGGGTCCTACGTTCTATTGCACACCGTTGTGCTGACAACATATCAAAGAGCTGCTTCTCACTCCTCACCCTCATCTTTTCCACGAACACGAATTTAGTATTTACATATGCCATGACATCCATAGAGGATGCATGAATTCCTGACTGTCGAAAATAGAACCCTGCCTCTGCCTTAGGAACGATGATTAGTTTAGGATGTTCTGTCGTATATGCTTGGAACATACATCCGTCGTAGAATCCTAATGTTCTTAAGCCGAAAACTTTATCATCACTCTCAACCATGTACGTGTTTACTGATGCCTTTTTACTATCAATGGATGTATACAAATTAGCCTTTCCTTCAAACAACACAACATGTTTACGAGTGTCACATCTCACTAAAGGTTCAGACGCCCGTGTGGTGTATCCACTTTCCATGTCCATGCAACCCCCTAGTGATGTTTTGCACATTAGTCCGCTCCTCAACATGATGGAGTCTGTCATAGTGTTTGCATCGGCCGTATAGTCGGACAAGACAATTGTAATTGTCCCTTGTACCACAACATCCGACCAAGACCCATACATATCGCTATAAAATGACCCTTTACAGGAGGCATCATACCCTACTGAACCAGCAAACACGACAGATCTGGAGTTTGAGCTGTTTCTCTTCAAGTCGTCCAAGGTTAACCCGCTAATTGTGTATAACCCTGTCGCATGGATCTTACGACATTCCTCTCCGGACACATCCTTAAGGTACGATACCAGGCCACCGCGAACAGAGCTTGAATGACTGTGCATTCCACAGTGCTCGACACTACGAAGTACTGTAATTTTGAACTGGTACACATGAAGAGGGTAAGCATCTGCTAACTGTATCAACTGTATCATCGCCGATGAAACTGGCGCAACCGTACTTGCCCACTGGCACTCTGGAACTGTGTCCATCGCAATCGTCGTTATATTAATCCTCGGATGTGAACAGTCAAATCCGATCAAACAATCCCCTGGACGTAAGCATACCAGAATCATAAGACAAAATGATATAAATCGAATCATGACGGCCAGTGTCATACACTCTCATACATCGTATCTATAAGGAATTTTGCCATTCTGACCAGCATATATAATCCTATGAAGCCTGCCGAGATATTTCCGAAAATACTGAATGCTCCCCAGATCCTTTGTCCGATTTTTGACCCCAGATCTTCGACCATTCCATCATCTACAAGAGATACCAACGAGATACCTTGTCTTTCGAAGTTGTTACCGGTTACTCCTCTAGTCAGTATGTTGCTTATAGCCTCTTTCTTGTAAGGGTTCATGATCCGCTCCCTAAGACGTTCTGCATCATCATATGAGTATATTCCGGATGTGGCTAGGGAATTAATGCTCAAGGGTTTCCAATCCGTGATTGGCTCAGGGGTCAAACTAATAGGTGATGGTACGGGGTGTCTGGTTACTCCAATAGCGTACCATGACCCGTCGAGACGGTACTGTGCAGATACCACAGGGTCGCAGTCAATTTCTGTCCCGTAAGATTGCAAGAGGCGTGACCGGGGTGCCAGATACATGCTTTTGTTGTTGTAAGTCACAGGGAGTTCGTGATAACACACGGTGGTCGGTCTCAATTTAGTTTCAACCGGGATACAGGTTATTAGATGGACCACCTCACCCATTGGCAATGCAGTGAATCCGGGGGAAGACGTATATGTGTATGCGAACTCAACAGGGCTTATTGCTGCTAATGAAAGAAGGGTTTGAAGAGTCCTACGTTCTATTGCACACCGTTGTGCTGACAACATATCAAAGAGCTGCTTCTCACTCCTCACCCTCATCTTTTCCACGAACACGAATTTAGTATTTACATATGCCATGACATCCATAGAGGATGCATGAATTCCTGACTGTCGAAAATAGAACCCTGCCTCTGCCTTAGGAACGATGATTAGTTTAGGATGTTCTGTCGTATATGCTTGGAACATACATCCGTCGTAGAATCCTAATGTTCTTAAGCCGAAAACTTTATCATCACTCTCAACCATGTACGTGTTTACTGATGCCTTTTTACTATCAATGGATGTATACAAATTAGCCTTTCCTTCAAACAACACAACATGTTTACGAGTGTCACATCTCACTAAAGGTTCAGACGCCCGTGTGGTGTATCCACTTTCCATGTCCATGCAACCCCCTAGTGATGTTTTGCACATTAGTCCGCTCCTCGGAGTCTGTCATAGTGTTTGCATCGGCCGTATAGTCGGACAAGACAATTGTAATTGTCCCTTGTACCACAACATCCGACCAAGACCCATACATATCGCTATAAAATGACCCTTTACAGGAGGCATCATACCCTACTGAACCAGCAAACACGACAGATCTGGAGTTTGAGCTGTTTCTCTTCAAGTCGTCCAAGGTTAACCCGCTAATTGTGTATAACCCTGTCGCATGGATCTTACGACATTCCTCTCCGGACACATCCTTAAGGTACGATACCAGGCCACCGCGAACAGAGCTTGAATGACTGTGCATTCCACAGTGCTCGACACTACGAAGTACTGTAATTTTGCACTGGTACACATGAAGAGGGTAAGCATCTGCTAACTGTATCAACTGTATCATCGCCGATGAAACTGGCGCAACCGTACTTGCCCACTGGCACTCTGGAACTGTGTCCATCGCAATCGTCGTTATATTAATCCTCGGATGTGAACAGTCAAATCCGATCAAACAATCCCCTGGACGTAAGCATACCAGAATCATAAGACAAAATGATATAAATCGAATCATGATGGCCAGTGTCATACACTCTCATACATCGTATCTATAAGGAATTTTGCCATTCTGACCAGCATATATAATCCTATGAAGCCTGCCGAGATATTTCCGAAAATACTGAATGCTCCCCAGATCCTTTGTCCGATTTTTGACCCCAGATCTTCGACCATTCCATCATCTACAAGAGATACCAACGAGATACCTTGTCTTTCGAAGTTGTTACCGGTTACTCCTCTAGTCAGTATGTTGCTTATAGCCTCTTTCTCGTAAGGGTTCATGATCCGCTCCCTAAGACGTTCTGCATCATCATATGAGTATATTCCGGATGTGGCTAGGGAATTAATGCTCAAGGGTTTCCAATCCGTGATTGGCTCAGGGGTCAAACTAATAGGTGATGGTACGGGGTGTCTGGTTACTCCAATAGCGTACCATGACCCGTCGAGACGGTACTGTGCAGATACCACAGGGTCGCAGTCAATTTCTGTCCCGTAAGATTGCAAGAGGCGTGACCGGGGTGCCAGATACATGCTTTTGTTGTTGTAAGTCACAGGGAGTTCGTGATAACACACGGTGGTCGGTCTCAATTTAGTTTCAACCGGGATACAGGTTATTAGATGGACCACCTCACCCATTGGCAATGCAGTGAATCCGGGGGAAGACGTATATGTGTATGCGAACTCAACAGGGCTTACTGCTGCTAATGAAAGAAGGGTTTGAAGGGTCCTACGTTCTATTGCACACCGTTGTGCTGACAACATATCAAAGAGCTGCTTCTCACTCCTCACCCTCATCTTTTCCACGAACAGGAATTTAGTATTTACATATGCCATGACATCCATAGAGGATGCATGAATTCCTGACTGTCGAAAATAGAACCCTGCCTCTGCCTTAGGAACGATGATTAGTTTAGGATGTTCTGTCGTATATGCTTGGAACATACATCCGTCGTAGAATCCTAATGTTCTTAAGCCGAAAACTTTATCATCACTCTCAACCATGTACGTGTTTACTGATGCCTTTTTACTATCAATGGATGTATACAAATTAGCCTTTCCTTCAAACAACACAACATGTTTACGAGTGTCACATCTCACTAAAGGTTCAGACGCCCGTGTGGTGTATCCACTTTCCATGTCCATGCAACCCCCTAGTGATGTTTTGCACATTAGTCCGCTCCTCAACATGATGGAGTCTGTCATAGTGTTTGCATCGGCCGTATAGTCGGACAAGACAATTGTAATTGTCCCTTGTACCACAACATCCGACCAAGACCCATACATATCGCTATAAAATGACCCTTTACAGGAGGCATCATACCCTACTGAACCAGCAAACACGACAGATCTGGAGTTTGAGCTGTTTCTCTTCAAGTCGTCCAAGGTTAACCCGCTAATTGTGTATAACCCTGTCGCATGGATCTTACGACATTCCTCTCCGGACACATCCTTAAGGTACGATACCAGGCCACCGCGAACAGAGCTTGAATGACTGTGCATTCCACAGTGCTCGACACTACGAAGTACTGTAATTTTGAACTGGTACACATGAAGAGGGTAAGCATCTGCTAACTGTATCAACTGTATCATCGCCGATGAAACTGGCGCAACCGTACTTGCCCACTGGCACTCTGGAACTGTGTCCATCGCAATCGTCGTTATATTAATCCTCGGATGTGAACAGTCAAATCCGATCAAACAATCCCCTGGACGTAAGCATACCAGAATCATAAGACAAAATGATATAAATCGAATCATGACGGCCAGTGTCATACACTCTCATACATCGTATCTATAAGGAATTTTGCCATTCTGACCAGCATATATAATCCTATGAAGCCTGCCGAGATATTTCCGAAAATACTGAATGCTCCCCAGATCCTTTGTCCGATTTTTGACCCCAGATCTTCGACCATTCCATCATCTACAAGAGATACCAACGAGATACCTTGTCTTTCGAAGTTGTTACCGGTTACTCCTCTAGTCAGTATGTTGCTTATAGCCTCTTTCTCGTAAGGGTTCATGATCCGCTCCCTAAGACGTTCTGCATCATCATATGAGTATATTCCGGATGTGGCTAGGGAATTAATGCTCAAGGGTTTCCAATCCGTGATTGGCTCAGGGGTCAAACTAATAGGTGATGGTACGGGGTGTCTGGTTACTCCAATAGCGTACCATGACCCGTCGAGACGGTACTGTGCAGATACCACAGGGTCGCAGTCAATTTCTGTCCCGTAAGATTGCAAGAGGCGTGACCGGGGTGCCAGATACATGCTTTTGTTGTTGTAAGTCACAGGGAGTTCGTGATAACACACGGTGGTCGGTCTCAATTTAGTTTCAACCGGGATACAGGTTATTAGATGGACCACCTCACCCATTGGCAATGCAGTGAATCCGGGGGAAGACGTATATGTGTATGCGAACTCAACAGGGCTTACTGCTGCTAATGAAAGAAGGGTTTGAAGGGTCCTACGTTCTATTGCACACCGTTGTGCTGACAACATATCAAAGAGCTGCTTCTCACTCCTCACCCTCATCTTTTCCACGAACACGAATTTAGTATTTACATATGCCATGACATCCATAGAGGATGCATGAATTCCTGACTGTCGAAAATAGAACCCTGCCTCTGCCTTAGGAACGATGATTAGTTCAGGATGTTCTGTCGTATATGCTTGGAACATACATCCGTCGTAGAATCCTAATGTTCTTAAGCCGAAAACTTTATCATCACTCTCAACCATGTACGTGTTTACTGATGCCTTTTTACTATCAATGGATGTATACAAATTAGCCTTTCCTTCAAACAACACAACATGTTTACGAGTGTCACATCTCACTAAAGGTTCAGACGCCCGTGTGGTGTATCCACTTTCCATGTCCATGCAACCCCCTAGTGATGTTTTGCTTATTAGTCCGCTCCTCAACATGATGGAGTCTGTCATAGTGTTTGCATCGGCCGTATAGTCGGACAAGACAATTGTAATTGTCCATTGTACCACAACATCCGACCAAGACCCATACATATCGCTATAAAATGACCCTTTACAGGAGGCATCATACCCTACTGAACCAGCAAACACGACAGATCTGGAGTTTGAGCTGTTTCTCTTCAAGTCGTCCAAGGTTAACCCGCTAATCGTGTATAACCCTGTCGCATGGATCTTACGACATTCCTCTCCGGACACATCCTTAAGGTACGATACCAGGCCACCGCGAACAGAGCTTGAATGACTGTGCATTCCACAGTGCTCGACACTACGAAGTACTGTAATTTTGAACTGGTACACATGAAGAGGGTAAGCATCTGCTAACTGTATCAACTGTATCATCGCCGATGAAACTGGCGCAACCGTACTTGCCCACTGGCACTCTGGAACTGTGTCCATCGCAATCGTCGTTATATTAATCCTCGGATGTGAACAGTCAAATCCGATCAAACAATCCCCTGGACGGAAGCATACCAGAATCATAAGACAAAATGATATAAATCGAATCATGATGGCCAGTGTCATACACTCTCATACATCGTATCTATAAGGAATTTTGCCATTCTGACCAGCATATATAATCCTATGAAGCCTGCCGAGATATTTCCGAAAATACTGAATGCTCCCCAGATCCTTTGTCCGATTTTTGACCCCAGATCTTCGACCATTCCATCATCTACAAGAGATACCAACGAGATACCTTGTCTTTCGAAGTTGTTACCGGTTACTCCTCTAGTCAGTATGTTGCTTATAGCCTCTTTCTCGTAAGGGTTCATGATCCGCTCCCTAAGACGTTCTGCATCATCATATGAGTATATTCCGGATGTGGCTAGGGAATTAATGCTCAAGAGTTTCCAATCCGTGATTGGCTCAGGGGTCAAACTAATAGGTGATGGTACGGGGTGTCTGGTTACTCCAATAGCGTACCATGACCCGTCGAGACGGTACTGTGCAGATACCACAGGGTCGCAGTCAATTTCTGTCCCGTAAGATTGCAAGAGGCGTGACCGGGGTGCCAGATACATGCTTTTGTTGTTGTAAGTCACAGGGAGTTCGTGATAACACACGGTGGTCGGTCTCAATTTAGTTTCAACCGGGATACAGGTTATTAGATGGAACACCTCAATCATTGGCAATGCAGTGAATCCGGGGGAAGACGTATATGTGTATGCGAACTCAACAGGGCTTACTGCTGCTAATGAAAGAAGGGTTTGAAGGGTCCTACGTTCTATTGCACACCGTTGTGCTGACAACATATCAAAGAGCTGCTTCTCACTCCTCACCCCCATCTTTTCCACGAACACGAATTTAGTATTTACATATGCCATGACATCCATAGAGGATGCATGAATTCCTGACTGTCGAAAATAGAACCCTGCCTCTGCCTTAGGAACGATGATTAGTTTAGGATGTTCTGTCGTATATGCTTGGAACATACATCCGTCGTAGAATCCTAATGTTCTTAAGCCGAAAACTTTATCATCACTCTCAACCATGTACGTGTTTACTGATGCCTTTTTACTATCAATGGATGTATACAAATTAGCCTTTCCTTCAAACAACACAACATGTTTACGAGTGTCACATCTCACTAAAGGTTCAGACGCCCATGTGGTGTATCCACTTTCCATGTCCATGCAACCCCCTAGTGATGTTTCGCACATTAGTCCGCTCCTCAACATGATGGAGTCTGTCATAGTGTTTGCATCGGCCGTATAGTCGGACAAGACAATTGTAATTGTCCCTTGTACCACAACATCCGACCAAGACCCATACATATCGCTATAAAATGACCCTTTACAGGAGGCATCATACCCTACTGAACCAGCAAACACGACAGATCTGGAGTTTGAGCTTTTTCTCTTCAAGTCGTCCAAGGTTAACCCGCTAATTGTGTATAACCCTGTCGCATGGATCTTACGACATTCCTCTCCGGACACATCCTTAAGGTACGATACCAGGCCACCGCGAACAGAGCTTGAATGACTGTGCATTCCACAGTGCTCGACACTACGAAGTACTGTAATTTTGCACTGGTACACATGAAGAGGGTAAGCATCTGCTAACTGTATCAACTGTATCATCGCCGATGAAACTGGCGCAACCGTACTTGCCCACTGGCACTCTGGAACTGTGTCCATCGCAATCGTCGTTATATTAATCCTCGGATGTGAACAGTCAAATCCGATCAAACAATCCCCTGGACGTAAGCATACCAGAATCATAAGACAAAATGATATAAATCGAATCATGATGGCCAGTGTCATACACTCTCATACATCGTATCTATAAGGAATTTTGCCATTCTGACCAGCATATATAATCCTATGAAGCCTGCCGAGATATTTCCGAAAATACTGAATGCTCCCCAGATCCTTTGTCCGATTTTTGACCCCAGATCTTCGACCATTCCATCATCTACAAGAGATACCAACGAGATACCTTGTCTTCCGAAGTTGTTACCGGTTACTCCTCTAGTCAGTATGTTGCTTATAGCCTCTTTCTCGTAAGGGTTCATGATCCGCTCCCTAAGACGTTCTGCATCATCATATGAGTATATTCCGGATGTGGCTAGGGAATTAATGCTCAAGGGTTTCCAATCCGTGATTGGCTCAGGGGTCAAACTAATAGGTGATGGTACGGGGTGTCTGGTTACTCCAATAGCGTACCATGACCCGTCGAGACGGTACTGTGCAGATACCACAGGGTCGCAGTCAATTTCTGTCCCGTAAGATTGCAAGAGGCGTGACCGGGGTGCCAGATACATGCTTTTGTTGTTGTAAGTCACAGGGAGTTCGTGATAACACACGGTGGTCGGTCTCAATTTAGTTTCAACCGGATACAGGTTATTAGATGGACCACCTCACCCATTGGCAATGCAGTGAATCCGGGGGAAGACGTATATGTGTATGCGAACTCAACAGGGCTTACTGCTGCTAATGAAAGAAGGGTTTGAAGGGTCCTACGTTCTATTGCACACCGTTGTGCTGACAACATATCAAAGAGCTGCTTCTCACTCCTCACCCTCATCGTTTCCACGAACACGAATTTAGTATTTACATATGCCATGACATCCATAGAGGATGCATGAATTCCTGACTGTCGAAAATAGAACCCTGCCTCTGCCTTAGGAACGATGATTAGTTTAGGATGTTCTGTCGTATATGCTTGGAACATACATCCGTCGTAGAATCCTAATGTTCTTAAGCCGAAAACTTTATCATCACTCTCAACCATGTACGTGTTTACTGATGCCTTTTTACTATCAATGGATGTATACAAATTAGCCTTTCCTTCAAACAACACAACATGTTTACGAGTGTCACATCTCACTAAAGGTTCAGACGCCCATGTGGTGTATCCACTTTCCATGTCCATGCAACCCCCTAGTGATGTTTTGCACATTAGTCCGCTCCTCGGAGTCTGTCATAGTGTTTGCATCGGCCGTATAGTCGGACAAGACAATTGTAATTGTCCCTTGTACCACAACATCCGACCAAGACCCATACATATCGCTATAAAATGACCCTTTACAGAAGGCATCATACCCTACTGAACCAGCAAACACGACAGATCTGGAGTTTGAGCTGTTTCTCTTCAAGTCGTCCAAGGTTAACCCGCTAATTGTGTATAACCCTGTCGCATGGATCTTACGACATTCCTCTCCGGACACATCCTCAAGGTACGATACCAGGCCACCGCGAACAGAGCTTGAATGACTGTGCATTCCACAGTGCTCGACACTACGAAGTACTGTAATTTTGCACTGGTACACATGAAGAGGGTAAGCATCTGCTAACTGTATCAACTGTATCATCGCCGATGAAACTGGCGCAACCGTACTTGCCCACTGGCACTCTGGAACTGTGTCCATCGCAATCGTCGTTATATTAATCCTCGGATGTGAACAGTCAAATCCGATCAAACAATCCCCTGGACGTAAGCATACCAGAATCATAAGACAAAATGATATAAATCGAATCATGATGGCCAGTGTCATACACTCTCATACATCGTATCTATAAGGAATTTTGCCATTCTGACCAGCATATATAATCCTATGAAGCCTGCCGAGATATTTCCGAAAATACTGAATGCTCCCCAGATCCTTTGTCCGATTTTTGACCCCAGATCTTCGACCATTCCATCATCTACAAGAGATACCAACGAGATACCTTGTCTTTCGAAGTTGTTACCGGTTACTCCTCTAGTCAGTATGTTGCTTATAGCCTCTTTCTCGTAAGGGTTCATGATCCGCTCCCTAAGACGTTCTGCATCATCATATGAGTATATTCCGGATGTGGCTAGGGAATTAATGCTCAAGGGTTTCCAATCCGTGATTGGCTCAGGAGTCAAACTAATAGGTGATGGTACGGGGTGTCTGGTTACTCCAATAGCGTACCATGACCCGTCGAGACGGTACTGTGCAGATACCACAGGGTCGCAGTCAATTTCTGTCCCGTAGGATTGCAAGAGGCGTGACCGGGTGCCAGATACATGCTTTTGTTGTTGTAAGTCACAGGGAGTTCGTGATAACACACGGTGGCCGGTCTCAATTTAGTTTCAACCGGGATACAGGTTATTAGATGGACCACCTCACCCATTGGCAATGCAGTGAATCCGGGGGAAGACGTATATGTGTATGCGAACTCAACAGGGCTTACTGCTGCTAATGAAAGAAGGGTTTGAAGGGTCCTACGTTCTATTGCACACCGTTGTGCTGACAACATATCAAAGAGCTGCTTCTCACTCCTCACCCTCATCTTTTCCACGAACACGAATTCAGTATTTACATATGCCATGACATCCATAGAGGATGCATGAATTCCTGACTGTCGAAAATAGAACCCTGCCTCTGCCTTAGGAACGATGGTTAGTTTAGGATGTTCTGTCGTATATGCTTGGAACATACATCCGTCATAGAATCCTAATGTTCTTAAGCCGAAAACTTTATCATCACTCTCAACCATGTACGTGTTTACTGATGCCTATTTACTATCAATGGATGTATACAAATTAGCCTTTCCTTCAAACAACACAACATGTTTACGAGTGTCACATCTCACTAAAGGTTCAGACGCCCATGTGGTGTATCCACTTTCCATGTCCATGCAACCCCCTAGTGATGTTTTGCACATTAGTCCGCTCCTCAACATGATGGAGTCTGTCATAGTGTTTGCATCGGCCGTATAGTCGGACAAGACAATTGTAATTGTCCCTTGTACCACAACATCCGACCAAGACCCATACATATCGCTATAAAATGACCCTTTACAGGAGGCATCATACCCTACTGAACCAGCAAACACGACAGATCTGGAGTTTGAGCTGTTTCTCTTCAAGTCGTCCAAGGTTAACCCGCTAATTGTGTATAACCCTGTCGCATGGATCTTACGACATTCCTCTCCGGACACATCCTTAAGGTACGATACCAGGCCACCGCGAACAGAGCTTGAATGACTGTGCATTCCACAGTGCTCGACACTACGAAGTACTGTAATTTTGCACTGGTACACATGAAGAGGGTAAGCATCTGCTAACTGTATCAACTGTATCATCGCCGATGAAACTGGCGCAACCGTACTTGCCCACTAGCACTCTGGAACTGTGTCCATCGCAATCGTCGTTATATTAATCCTCGCATGTGAACAGTCAAATCCGATCAAACAATCCCCTGGACGTAAGCATACCAGAATCATAAGACAAAATGATATAAATCGAATCATGATGGCCAGTGTCATACACTCTGATACATCGTATCTATAAGGAATTTTGCCATTCTGACCAGCATATATAATCCTATGAAGCCTGCCGAGATATTTCCGAAAATACTGAATGCTCCCCAGATCCATTGTCCGATTTTTGACCCCAGATCTTCGACCATTCCATCATCTACAAGAGATACCAACGAGATACCTTGTCTTTCGAAGTTGTTACCGGTTACTCCTCTAGTCAGTATGTTGCTTATAGCCTCTTTCTTGTAAGGGTTCATGATCCGCTCCCTAAGACGTTCTGCATCATCATATGTCAATTTCTGTCCCGTAAGATTGCAAGAGGCGTGACCGGGGTGCCAGATACATGCTTTTGTTGTTGTAAGTCACAGGGAGTTCGTGATAACACACGGTGGTCGGTCTCAATCTAGTTTCAACCGGGATACAGGTTATTAGATGGACCACCTCACCCATTGGCAATGCAGTGAATCCGGGGGAAGACGTATATGTGTATGCGAACTCAACAGGGCTTACTGCTGCTAATGAAAGAAGGGTTTGAAGGGTCCTACGTTCTATTGCACACCGTTGTGCTGACAACATATCAAAGAGCTGCTTCTCACTCCTCACCCTCATCTTTTCCACGAACACGAATTTAGTATTTACATATGCCATGACATCCATAGAGGATGCATGAATTCCTGACTGTCGAAAATAGAACCCTGCCTCTGCCTTAGGAACGATGATTAGTTTAGGATGTTCTGTCGTATATGCTTGGAACATACATCCGTCGTAGAATCCTAATGTTCTTAAGCCGAAAACTTTATCATCACTCTCAACCATGTACGTGTTCACTGATGCCTTTTTACTATCAATGGATGTATACAAATTAGCCTTTCCTTCAAACAACACAACATGTTTACGAGTGTCACATCTCACTAAAGGTTCAGACGCCCATGTGGTGTATCCACTTTCCATGTCCATGCAACCCCCTAGTGATGTTTTGCACATTAGTCCGCTCCTCAACATGATGGAGTCTGTCATAGTGTTTGCATCGGCCGTATAGTCGGACAAGACAATTGTAATTGTCCCTTGTACCACAACATCCGACCAAGACCCATACATATCGCTATAGAATGACCCTTTACAGGAGGCATCATACCCTACTGAACCAGCAAACACGACAGATCTGGAGTTTGAGCTGTTTCTCTTCAAGTCGTCCAAGGTTAACCCGCTAATTGTGTATAACCCTGTCGCATGGATCTTACGACATTCCTCTCCGGACACATCCTCAAGGTACGATACCAGGCCACCGCGAACAGAGCTTGAATGACTGTGCATTCCACAGTGCTCGACACTACGAAGTACTGTAATTTTGCACTGGTACACATGAAGAGGGTAAGCATCTGCTAACTGTATCAACTGTATCATCGCCGATGAAACTGGCGCAACCGTACTTGCCCTCTGGCACTCTGGAACTGTGTCCATCGCAATCGTCGTTATATTAATCCTCGGATGTGAACAGTCAAATCCGATCAAACAATCCCCTGGACGTAAGCATACCAGAATCATAAGACAAAATGATATAAATCGAATCATGATGGCCAGTGTCATACACTCTCATACATCGTATCTATAAGGAATTTTGCCATTCTGACCAGCATATATAATCCTATAAAGCCTGCCGAGATATTTCCGAAAATTTTGAATGCTCCCCAGATCCTTTGTCTGATTTTTGACCCCAGATCTTCGACCATTCCATCATCTACAAGAGATACCAACGAGATACCTAGTCTTTCGAAGTTGTTACCGGTTACTCCTCTAGTCAGTATGTTGCTTATAGCCTCTTTCTCGTAAGGGTTCATGATCCGCTCCCTAAGACGTTCTGCATCATCATATGAGTATATTCCGGATGTGGCTAGGGAATTAATGCTCAAGGGTTTCCAATCCGTGATTGGCTCAGGGGTCAAACTAATAGGTGATGGTACGGGGTGTCTGGTTACTCCAATAGCGTACCATGACCCGTCGAGACGGTACTGTGCAGATACCACAGGGTCGCAGTCAATTTCTGTCCCGTAAGATTGCAAGAGGCGTGACCGGGGTGCCAGATACATGCTTTTGTTGTTGTAAGTCACAGGGAGTTCGTGATAACACACGGTGGTCGGTCTCAATTTAGTTTCAACCGGGATACAGGTTATTAGATGGACCACCTCACCCATTGGCAATGCAGTGAATCCGGGGGAAGACGTATATGTGTATGCGAACTCAACAGGGCTTACTGCTGCTAATGAAAGAAGGGTTTGAAGGGTCCTACGTTCTATTGCACACCGTTGTGCTGACAACATATCAAAGAGCTGCTTCTCACTCCTCACCCTCATATTTTCCACGAACACGAATTTAGTATTTACATATGCCATGACATCCATAGAGGATGCATGAATTCCTGACTGTCGAAAATAGAACCCTGCCTCTGCCTTAGGAACGATGATTAGTTCAGGATGTTCTGTCGTATATGCTTGGAACATACATCCGTCGTAGAATCCTAATGTTCTTAAGCCGAAAACTTTATCATCACTCTCAACCATGTACGTGTTTACTGATGCCTTTTTACTATCAATGGATGTATACAAATTAGCCTTTCCTTCAAACAACACAACATGTTTACGAGTGTCACATCTCACTAAAGGTTCAGACGCCCATGTGGTGTATCCACTTTCCATGTCCATGCAACCCCCTAGTGATGTTTTGCACATTAGTCCGCTCCTCAACATGATGGAGTCTGTCATAGTGTTTGCATCGGCCGTATAGTCGGACAAGACAATTGTAATTGTCCCTTGTACCACAACATCCGACCAAGACCCATACATATCGCTATAAAATGACCCTTTACAGGAGGCATCATACCCTACTGAACCAGCAAACACGACAGATCTGGAGTTTGAGCTGTTTCTCTTCAAGTCGTCCAAGGTTAACCCGCTAATTGTGTATAACCCTGTCGCATGGATCTTACGACATTCCTCTCCGGACACATCCTTAAGGTACGATACCAGGCCACCGCGAACAGAGCTTGAATGACTGTGCATTCCACAGTGCTCGACACTACGAAGTACTGTAATTTTGCACTGGTACACATGAAGAGGGTAAGCATCTGCTAACTGTATCAACTGTATCATCGCCGATGAAACTGGCGCAACCGTACTTGCCCACTGGCACTCTGGAACTGTGTCCATCGCAATCGTCGTTATATCAATCCTCGGATGTGAACAGTCAAATCCGATAAAACAATCCCCTGGACGTAAGCATACCAGAATCATAAGACAGAATGATATAAATCGAATCATGATGGCCAGTGTCATACACTCTCATACATCGTATCTATAAGGAATTTCGCCATTCTGACCAGCATATATAATCCTATGAAGCCTGCCGAGATATTTCCGAAAATACTGAATGCTCCCCAGATCCTTTGTCCGATTTTTGACCCCAAATCTTCGACCATTCCATCATCTACAAGAGATACCAACGAGATACCTTGTCTTTCGAAGTTGTTACCGGTTACTCCTCTAGTCAGTATGTTGCTTATAGCCTCTTTCTCGTAAGGGTTCATGATCCGCTCCCTAAGACGTTCTGCATCATCATATGAGTATATTCCGGATGTGGCTAGGGAATTAATGCTCAAGGGTTTCCAATCCGTGATTGGCTCAGGGGTCAAACTAATAGGTGATGGTACGGGGTGTCTGGTTACTCCAATAGCGTACCATGACCCGTCGAGACGGTACTGTGCAGATACCACAGGGTCGCAGTCAATTTCTGTCCCGTAAGATTGCAAGAGGCGTGACCGGGGTGCCAGATACATGCTTTTGTTGTTGTAAGTCACAGGGAGTTCGTGATAACACACGGTGGTCGGTCTCAATTTAGTTTCAACCGGGATACAGGTTATTAGATGGACCACCTCACCCATTGGCAATGCAGTGAATCCGGGGGAAGACGTATATGTGTATGCGAACTCAACAGGGCTTACTGCTGCTAATGAAAGAAGGGTTTGAAGGGTCCTACGTTCTATTGCACACCGTTGTGCTGACAACATATCAAAGAGCTGCTTCTCACTCCTCACCCTCATCTTTTCCACGAACACGAATTTAGTATTTACATATGCCAAGACATCCATAGAGGATGCATGAATTCCTGACTGTCGAAAATAGAACCCTGCCTCTGCCTTAGATTAGTTCAGGATGTTCTGTCGTATATGCTTGGAACATACATCCGTCGTAGAATCCTAATGTTCTTAAGCCGAAAACTTTATCATCACTCTCAACCACGTACGTGTTTACTGATGCCTTTTTACTATCAATGGATGTATACAAATTAGCCTTTCCTTCAAACAACACAACATGTTTACGAGTGTCACATCTCACTAAAGGTTCAGACGCCCATGTGGTGTATCCACTTTCCATGTTCATGCAACCCCCTAGTGATGTTTTGCACATTAGTCCGCTCCTCAACATGATGGAGTCTGTCATAGTGTTTGCATCGGCCGTATAGTCGGACAAGACAATTGTAATTGTCCCTTGTACCACAACATCCGACCAAGACCCATACATATCGCTATAAAATGACCCTTTACAGGAGGCATCATACCCTACTGAACCAGCAAACACGACAGATCTGGAGTTTGAGCTGTTTCTCTTCAAGTCGTCCAAGGTTAACCCGCTAATTGTGTATAACCCTGTCGCATGGATCTTACGACATTCCTCTCCGGACACATCCTTAAGGTACGATACCAGGCCACCGCGAACAGAGCTTGAATGACTGTGCATTCCACAAAGCTCGACACTACGAAGTACTGTAATTTTGCACTGGTACACATGAAGAGGGTAAGCATCTGCTAACTGTATCAACTGTATCATCGCCGATGAAACTGGCGCAACCGTACTTGCCCACTGGCACTCTGGAACTGTGTCCATCGCAATCGTCGTTATAATAATCCTCGGATGTGAACAGTCAAATCCGATCAAACAATCCCCTGGACGTAAGCATACCAGAATCATAAGACAAAATGATATAAATCGAATCATGATGGCCAGTGTCATACACTCTCATACATCGTATCTATAAGGAATTTTGCCATTCTGACCAGCATATATAATCCTATGAAGCCTGCCGAGATATTTCCGAAAATACTGAATGCTCCCCAGATCCTTTGTCCGATTTTTGACCCCAGATCTTCGACCATTCCATCATCTACAAGAGATACCAACGAGATACCTTGTCTTTCGAAGTTGTTACCGGTTACTCCTCTAGTCAGTATGTTGCTTATAGCCTCTTTCTCGTAAGGGTTCATGATCCGCTCCCTAAGACGTTCTGCATCATCATTTGAGTATATTCCGGATGTGGCTAGGGAATTAATGCTCAAGGGTTTCCAATCCGTGATTGGCTCAGGGGTCAAACTAATAGGTGATGGTACGGGGTGTCTGGTTACTCCAATAGCGTACCATGACCCGTCGAGACGGTACTGTGCAGATACCACAGGGTCGCAGTCAATTTCTGTCCCGTAAGATTGCAAGAGGCGTGACCGGGGTGCCAGATACATGCTTTTGTTGTTGTAAGTCACAGGGAGTTCGTGATAACACACGGTGGTCGGTCTCAATTTAGTTTCAACCGGGATACAGGTTATTAGATGGACCACCTCACCCATTGGCAATGCAGTGAATCTGGGGGAAGACGTATATGTGTATGCGAACTCAACAGGGCTTACTGCTGCTAATGAAAGAAGGGTTTGAAGGGTCCTACGTTCTATTGCACACCGTTGTGCTGACAACATATCAAAGAGCTGCTTCTCACTCCTCACCCTCATCTTTTCCACGAACACGAATTTAGTATTTACATATGCCATGACATCCATAGAGGATGCATGAATTCCTGACTGTCGAAAATAGAACCCTGCCTCTGCCTTAGGAACGATGATTAGTTTAGGATGTTCTGTCGTATATGCTTGGAACATACATCCGTCGTAGAATCCTAATGTTCTTAAGCCGAAAACTTTATCATCACTCTCAACCATGTACGTGTTTACTGATGCCTTTTTACTATCAATGGATGTAAACAAATTAGCCTTTCCTTCAAACAACACAACATGTTTACGAGTGTCACATCTCACTAAAGGTTCAGACGCCCATGTGGTGTATCCACTTTCCATGTCCATGCAACCCCCTAGTGATGTTTTGCACATTAGTCCGCTCCTCAACATGATGGAGTCTGTCATAGTGTTTGCATCGGCCGTATAGTCGGACAAGACAATTGTAATTGTCCCTTGTACCACAACATCCGACCAAGACCCATACATATCGCTATAAAATGACCCTTTACAGGAGGCATCATACCCTACTGAACCAGCAAACACGACAGATCTGGAGTTTGAGCTGTTTCTCTTCAAGTCGTCCAAGGTTAACCCGCTAATTGTGTATAACCCTGTCGCATGGATCTTACGACATTCCTCTTCGGACACATCCTTAAGGTACGATACCAGGCCACCGCGAACAGAGCTTGAATGACTGTGCATTCCACAGTGCTCGACACTACGAAGTACTGTAATTTTGCACTGGTACACATGAAGAGGGTAAGCATCTGCTAACTGTATCAACTGTATCATCGCCGATGAAACTGGCGCAACCGTACTTGCCCACTGGCACTCTGGAACTGTGTCCATCGCAATCGTCGTTATATTAATCCTCGGATGTGAACAGTCAAATCCGATCAAACAATCCCCTGGACGTAAGCATACCAGAATCATAAGACAAAATGATATAAATCGAATCATGATGGCCAGTGTCATACACTCTCATACATCGTATCTATAAGGAATTTTGCCATTCTGACCAGCATATATAATCCTATGAAGCCTGCCGAGATATTTCCGAAAATACTGAATGCTCCCCAGATCCTTTGTCCGATTTTTGACCCCAGATCTTCGACCATTCCATCATCTACAAGAGATACCAACACCTTGTCTTTCGAAGTTGTTACCGGTTACTCCTCTAGTCAGTATGTTGCTAATAGCCTCTTTCTCGTAAGGGTTCATGATCCGCTCCCTAAGACGTTCTGCATCATCATATGAGTATATTCCGGATGTGGCTAGGGAATTAATGCTCAAGGGTTTCCAATCCGTGATTGGCTCAGGGGTCAAACTAATAGGTGATGGTACGGGTTGTCTGGTTACTCCAATAGCGTACCATGACCCGTCGAGACGGTACTGTGCAGATACCACAGGGTCGCAGTCAATTTCTGTCCCGTAAGATTGCAAGAGGCGTGACCGGGGTGCCAGATACATGCTTTTGTTGTTGTGAGTCACAGGGAGTTCGTGATAACACACGGTGGTCGGTCTCAATTTAGTTTCAACCGGGATACAGGTTATTAGATGGACCACCTCACCCATTGGCAATGCAGTGAATCCGGGGGAAGACGTATATGTGTATGCGAACTCAACAGGGCTTACTGCTGCTAATGAAAGAAGGGTTTGAAGGGTCCTACGTTCTATTGCACACCGTTGTGCTGACAACATATCAAAGAGCTGCTTCTAACTCCTCACCATCATCTTTTCCACGAACACGAATTTAGTATTTACATATGCCATGACATCCATAGAGGATGCATGAATTCCTGACTGTCGAAAATAGAACCCTGCCTCTGCCTTAGGAACGATGATTAGTTTAGGATGTTCTGTCGTATATGCTTGGAACATACATCCGTCGTAGAATCCTAATGTTCTTAAGCCGAAAACTTTATCATCACTCTCAACCATGTACGTGTTTACTGATGCCTTTTTACTATCAATGGATGTATACAAATTAGCCTTTCCTTCAAACAACACAACATGTTTACGAGTGTCACATCTCACTAAAGGTTCAGACGCCCATGTGGTGTATCCACTTTCCATGTCCATGCAACCCCCTAGTGATGTTTCGCACATTAGTCCGCTCCTCAACATGATGGAGTCTGTCATAGTGTTTGCATCGGCCGTATAGTCGGACAAGACAATTGTAATTGTCCCTTGTACCACAACATCCGACCAAGACCCATACATATCGCTATAAAATGACCCTTTACAGGAGGCATCATACCCTACTGAACCAGCAAACACGACAGATCTGGAGTTTGAGCTGTTTCTCTTCAAGTCGTCCAAGGTTAACCCGCTGATTGTGTATAACCCTGTCGCATGGATCTTACGACATTCCTCTC
This sequence comes from Gastrophysa polygoni, assembly GCA_963576655.1. Taxonomy (NCBI): domain Eukaryota; kingdom Metazoa; phylum Arthropoda; class Insecta; order Coleoptera; family Chrysomelidae; genus Gastrophysa; species Gastrophysa polygoni. Next base: position 3,846,102 of record OY755092.1, read on the forward strand.
CGGACACATCCTCAAGGTACGATACCAGGCCACCGCGAACAGAGCTTGAATGACTGTGCATTCCACAGTGCTCGACACTACGAAGTACTGTAATTTTGCACTGGTACACATGAAGAGGGTAAGCATCTGCTAACTGTATCAACTGTATCATCGCCGATGAAACTGGCGCAACCGTACTTGCCCACTGGCACTCTGGAACTGTGTCCATCGCAATCGTCATTATAATAATCCTCGGATGTGAACAGTCAAATCCGATCAAACAATCCCCTGGACGTAAGCATACCAGAATCATAAGACAAAATGATATAAATCGAATCATGATGGCCAGTGTCATACACTCTCATACATCGTATCTATAAGGAATTTTGCCATTCTGACCAGCATATATAATCCTATGAAGCCTGCCGAGATATTTCCGAAAATACTGAATGCTCCCCAGATCCTTTGTCCGATTTTTGACCCCAGATCTTCGACCATTCCATCATCTACAAGAGATACCAACGAGATACCTTGTCTTTCGAAGTTGTTACCGGTTACTCCTCTAGTCAGTATGTTGCTTATAGCCTCTTTCTCGTAAGGGTTCATGATCCGCTCCCTAAGACGTTCTGCATCATCATATGAGTATATTCCGGATGTGGCTAGGGAATTAATGCTCAAGGGTTTCCAATCCGTGATTGGCTCAGGGGTCAAACTAATAGGTGATGGTACGGGGTGTCTGGTTACTCCAATAGCGTACCATGACCCGTCGAGACGGTACTGTGCAGATACCACAGGGTCGCAGTCAATTTCTGTCCCGTAAGATTGCAAGAGGCGTGACCGAGGTGCCAGATACATGCTTTTGTTGTTGTAAGTCACAGGGAGTTCGTGATAACACACGGTGGTCGGTCTCGATTTAGTTTCAACCGGGATACAGGTTATTAGATGGACCACCTCACCCATTGGCAATGCAGTGAATCCGGGGGAAGACGTATATGTGTATGCGAACTCAACAGGGCTTACTGCTGCTAATGAAAGAAGGGTTCGAAGGGTCCTACGTTCTATTGCACATCGTTGTGCTGACAACATATCAAAGAGCTGCTTCTCACTCCTCACCCTCATCTTTTCCACGAACACGAATTTAGTATTTACATATGCCATGACATCCATAGAGGATGCATGAATTCCTGACTGTCGAAAATAGAACCCTGCCTCTGCCTTAGGAACGATGATTAGTTTAGGATGTTCTGTCGTATATGCTTGGAACATACATCCGTCGTAGAATCCTAATGTTCTTATGCCGAAAACTTTATCATCACTCTCAACCATGTACGTGTTTACTGATGCCTTTTTACTATCAATGGATGTATACAAATTAGCCTTTCCTTCAAACAACACAACATGTTTACGAGTGTCACATCTCACTAAAGGTTCAGACGCCCATGTGGTGTATCCACTTTCCATGTCCATGCAACCCCCTAGTGATGTTTTGCACATTAGTCCGCTCCTCAACATGATGGAGTCTGTCATAGTGTTTGCATCGGCCGTATAGTCGGACAATACAATTGTAATTGTCCCTTGTACCACAACATCCGACCAAGACCCATACATATCGCTATAAAATGACCCTTTACAGGAGGCATCATACCCTACTGAACCAGCAAACACGACAGATCTGGAGTTTGAGCTGTTTCTCTTCAAGTCGTCCAAGGTTAACCCGCTAATTGTGTATAACCCTATCGCATGGATCTTACGACATTCCTCTCCGGACACATCCTCAAGGTACGATACCAGGCCACCGCGAACAGAGCTTGAATGACTGTGCATTCCACAGTGCTCGACACTACGAAGTACTGTAATTTTGCACTGGTACACATGAAGAGGGTAAGCATCTGCTAACTGTATCAACTGTATCATCGCCGATGAAACTGGCGCAACCGTACTTGCCCACTGGCACTCTGGAACTGTGTCCATCGCAATCGTCGTTATATTAATCCTCGGATGTGAACAGTCAAATCCGATCAAACAATCCCCTGGACGTAAGCATACCAGAATCATAAGACAAAATGATATAAATCGAATCATGATGGCCAGTGTCATACACTCTCATACATCGTATCTATAAGGAATTTTGCCATTCTGACCAGCATATATAATCCTATGAAGCCTGCCGAGATATTTCCGAAAATACTGAATGCTCCCCAGATCCTTTGTCCGATTTTTGACCCCAGATCTTCGACCATTCCATCATCTACAAGAGATACCAACGAGATACCTTGTCTTTCGAAGTTGTTACCGGTTACTCCTCTAGTCAGTATGTTGCTTATAGCCTCTTTCTCGTAAGGGTTCATGATCCGCTCCCTAAGACGTTCTGCATCATCATATGAGTATATTCCGGATGTGGCTAGGGAATTAATGCTCAAGGGTTTCCAATCCGTGATTGGCTCAGGGGTCAAACTAATAGGTGATGGTACGGGTTGTCTGGTTACTCCAATAGCGTACCATGACCCGTCGAGACGGTACTGTGCAGATACCACAGGGTCGCAGTCAATTTCTGTCCCGTAAGATTGCAAGAGGCGTGACCGGGGTGCCAGATACATGCTTTTGTTGTTGTAAGTCACAGGGAGTTCGTGATAACACACGGTGGTCGGTCTCAATTTAGTTTCAACCGGGATACAGGTTATTAGATGGACCACCTCACCCATTGGCAATGCAGTGAATCCGGGGGAAGACGTATATGTGTATGCGAACTCAACAGGGCTTACTGCTGCTAATGAAAGAAGGGTTTGAAGGGTCCTACGTTCTATTGCACACCGTTGTGCTGACAACATATCAAAGAGCTGCTTCTAACTCCTCACCCTCATCTTTTCCACGAACACGAATTTAGTATTTACATATGCCATGACATCCATAGAGGATGCATGAATTCCTGACTGTCGAAAATAGAACCCTGCCTCTGCCTTAGGAACGATGATTAGTTTAGGATGTTCTGTCGTATATGCTTGGAACATACATCCGTCGTAGAATCCTAATGTTCTTAAGCCGAAAACTTTATCATCACTCTCAACCATGTACGTGTTTACTGATGCCTTTTTACTATCAATGGATGTATACAAATTAGCCTTTCCTTCAAACAACACAACATGTTTACGAGTGTCACATCTCACTAAAGGTTCAGACGCCCATGTGGTGTATCCACTTTCCATGTCCATGCAACCCCCTAGTGATGTTTCGCACATTAGTCCGCTCCTCAACATGATGGAGTCTGTCATAGTGTTTGCATCGGCCGTATAGTCGGACAAGACAATTGTAATTGTCCCTTGTACCTCAACATCCGACCAAGACCCATACATATCGCTATAAAATGACCCTTTACAGGAGGCATCATACCCTACTGAACCAGCAAACACGACAGATCTGGAGTTCGAGCTGTTTCTCTTCAAGTCGTCCAAGGTTAACCCGCTAATTGTGTATAACCCTATCGCATGGATCTTACGACATTCCTCTCCGGACACATCCTCAAGGTACGATACCAGGCCACCGCGAACAGAGCTTGAATGACTGTGCATTCCACAGTGCTCGACACTACGAAGTACTGTAATTTTGCACTGGTACACATGAAGAGGGTAAGCATCTGCTAACTGTATCAACTGTATCATCGCCGATGAAACTGGCGCAACCGTACTTGCCCACTGGCACTCTGGAACTGTGTCCATCGCAATCGTCGTTATATTAATCCTCGGATGTGAACAGTCAAATCCGATCAAACAATCCCCTGGACGTAAGCATACCAGAATCATAAGACAAAATGATATAAATCGAATCATGATGGCCAGTGTCATACACTCTCATACATCGTATCTATAAGGAATTTTGCCATTCTGACCAGCATATATAATCCTATGAAGCCTGCCGAGATATTTCCGAAAATACTGAATGCTCCCCAGATCCTTTGTCCGATTTTTGACCCCAGATCTTCGACCATTCCATCATCTACAAGAGATACCAACGAGATACCTTGTCTTTCGAAGTTGTTACCGGTTACTCCTCTAGTCAGTATGTTGCTTATAGCCTCTTTCTCGTAAGGGTTCATGATCCGCTCCCTAAGACGTTCTGCATCATCATATGAGTATATTCCGGATGTGGCTAGGGAATTAATGCTCAAGGGTTTCCAATCCGTGATTGGCTCAGGGGTCAAACTAATAGGTGATGGTACGGGGTGTCTGGTTACTCCAATAGCGTACCATGACCCGTCGAGACGGTACTGTGCAGATACCACAGGGTCGCAGTCAATTTCTGTCCCGTCAGATTGCAAGAGGCGTGACCGGGGTGCCAGATACATGCTTTTGTTGTTGTAAGTCACAGGGAGTTCGTGATAACACACGGTGGTCGGTCTCAATTTAGTTTCAACCGGGATACAGGTTATTAGATGGACCACCTCAATCATTGGCAATGCAGTGAATCCGGGGGAAGACGTATATGTGTATGCGAACTCAACAGGGCTTACTGCTGCTAATGAAAGAAGGGTTTGAAGGGTCCTACGTTCTATTGCACACCGTTGTGCTGACAACATATCAAAGAGCTGCTTCTCACTCCTCACCCTCATCTTTTCCACGAACACGAATTTAGTATTTACATATGCCATGACATCCATAGAGGATGCATGAATTCCTGACTGTCGAAAATAGAACCCTGCCTCTGCCTTAGATTAGTTTAGGATGTTCTGTCGTATATGCTTGGAACATACATCCGTCGTAGAATCCTAATGTTCTTAAGCCGAAAACTTTATCATCACTCTCAACCATGTACGTGTTTACTGATGCCTTTTTACTATCAATGGATGTATACAAATTAGCCTTTCCTTCAAACAACACAACATGTTTACGAGTGTCACATCTCACTAAAGGTTCAGACGCCCGTGTGGTGTATCCACTTTCCATGTCCATGCAACCCCCTAGTGATGTTTTGCACATTAGTCCGCTCCTCAACATGATGGAGTCTGTCATAGTGTTTGCATCGGCCGTATAGTCGGACAAGACAATTGTAATTGTCCCTTGTACCACAACATCCGACCAAGACCCATACATATCGCTATAAAATGACCCTTTACAGGAGGCATCATACCCTACTGAACCAGCAAACACGACAGATCTGGAGTTTGAGCTGTTTCTCTTCAAGTCGTCCAAGGTTAACCCGCTAATTGTGTATAACCCTGTCGCATGGATCTTACGACATTCCTCTCCGGACACATCCTTAAGGTACGATATCAGGCCACCGCGAACAGAGCTTGAATGACTGTGCATTCCACAGTGCTCGACACTACGAAGTACTGTAATTTTGCACTGGTACACATGAAGAGGGTAAGCATCTGCTAACTGTATCAACTGTATCATCGCCGATGAAACTGGCGCAACCGTACTTGCCCTCTGGCACTCTGGAACTGTGTCCATCGCAATCGTCGTTATATTAATCCTCGGATGTGAACAGTCAAATCCGATCAAACAATCCCCTGGACGTCAGCATACCAGAATCATAAGACAAAATGATATAAATCGAATCATGATGGCCAGTGTCATACACTCTCAAAATATAAACCTATAGAATGAAAACGAGATTTATATTTAATGATACAGTAATAATAGTTGTATATATATATATATATATATATACATTTTGGGACAGATCCTAAATCTGTCCTTACTACAAATATATTGCAATAATTTTTAATCAAGCGCAGTGACATTTTGGGACAGATCTTAAATCTGTCCTTACTACAAATATATTGCAATAATTTTTAATAACTTCTACTCTATTTTTTAGAAACGAGGAGAGAAAATCCCATCAAAAGCTGAAAAATGAATGTACCACCTCCTCGAAGAACTTACAGATAGTGCCTATAGGTATGTTCATGCTTGTACGAATTCCGCAAAATTAATGCGAATAAAATGGCGTCCGCGAATATCGCAATGAAGTTGAAATATTTGAACTTTCTTACGAATTCGGATGGAATCATAACCACACAATAATATACATAAAATATTATGTTGATATTCTGATAACCTCAAAATTGATTAATTTTTTTTGCAGGATGGATTCTTTATATGAATTAATTTTAATGTATCGGTTGTATCGTCTATATAGAGCCCGTCTATATAGAGTTGTAGTGCTCGTACCATTCTTAAATGTCGCAAAATTCATGGCGATTATTACAGCCTCGTTCGAGAAATGAGACTGAATGACCCAAACAAATTTTTCAATTACTTTCGTCTAACGTGCCGTCAATTTGACGAACTGCTATCGATGGTGGGACCAGAAATAAAAAAAATATATATAACAACAGAATCCTTACCTCCTGCAGAGAGGCTGGCTGTTACTTTGAGGTAAGTGCCTACATTCTACATCTAATTTGGCAAACATTGCAACCTCAATACTTTCTGCAACCCTCTGAAGAGTCATGGATTCAAATAGCAAATGATTTCAATGATATTTGGCAACTCCCACACTGTATAGGTGCAATGGATGGAGAGCACTGCACTATCCAGGTATCAACTTCTATAAACTATGTTATGGTACTTCTTCAAAATATATGACATGATGTCTGCAAAAAAACAGCCTACCCTAGGGAGTAATAAAAGGATTTATTATTCCAAGGGGGTGTACCAGGGGCATCCAACAATTTTCTTTAATTTTAAGCACCTCCAAAGTCTGGTTCAGAGTTTTATAACTATAAAAAAACATTTAGCATCATTATTTTTGCTATGTGTGATGCAAAATATAAATTCACCATTGTTGATATTACTGCGAAAGGAAAACAAAGTGATGTAGGAGTTTTACAAAATTCTGAATTAGGTAAAAGGTTATATGCAGGTTTGCCACCATCATCACTCGAAGTTGGAGGAGAATGTTATCCATATTATTCTATTGAATTGAATTATTCTCTGAAAGAAAATTTGATGAGGCCTTATCCTGGGAGATACTTGAGCAGTATAAGAAAAGTATTCAACTATAGGTAAGAATTGGGGTACACATATTCATCATGACAGCAGAACCAATATTCATGTAGTAATTATGATTATTATCATTGCAGGCTTAGTCGAGCAAGACGTACGATCGAGAACAGTTTTGGAATTTTAGCATCTCGTTGGCGGATATATCGGCGACCAATTATAGCTTCCCTTGCAACTTCTGATGCAATTATAAACGCTACCCTTTGCCTTCAAAATTTCTTGATGACAAAAAATGAAATCGCAACAGGACCTCATTGTCCCCCCACTTATGTTGATAGTGAAGAAAATGGAAATTACAGGCCTGGGTTGTGGAGAGAACAAATAGGAAATTTGTTGTTGAACATTAGACGCACTGCTTCTAATACTTATACACAAAATGCTGCCACCATAAGAGATAATTTAGCTTGCTATTTCATGACAGAAGGTGCTATTGAAATTCAGTGGAGTGAAGCATCTGGTGTGTAGTTCACTGCAATAAAATATTTTCAATCAAATTATATTTCTTGTCACTCCCCCTCCAAAGTACATAATTATGTCATAGAGAAATAGTTAATTTCTAGCTGTATGTTCAACTTCTGCTGCAAGAAACAATTTTTTCAATACAAACTATTGGAATAATACAACAATTCAGAAATAATTGTAATTTATCTCAAAACCAAATTAACAAAAAATAAACAGAAATTCTCAAAAATCACAGTTGATTGAACCAGGTACATAAAAAAATAAAGCTCAAAAATAAACTTGAAAATTCTCATAAATAATTATTCTTAATATTAATTACAATAGGGCTAACAGTGATATTCTTTCAATCTGAAATATCTGATATATGTTTCATTTGAATTGAACTGAATCAGTTAACAAGCATTCTATCAAATTGAAGTTTTTCGGAAGAAGTCATGTTAACTGAATCAATTCAGTTCTAGTGAAATATTTTAGTTAGTTCAGATTGAAAAAATATCACAAATGATTCAGGTAACATTTGTTTCATGTTAGCTGTGTGTCCTATCCTGCCTGAAATATAAAGGTATATATTAAATTTAACCAGTCTTACTGTAATACACATAATATTGATATACTTCTTGCAAATTTCAATTATTTATGGAAGGATATGCCATATTGTATGTTATTGTTAGCAACTCTATTTCCAATCTAGTTCTCTTGACATCTTCTAACTCATCCAGAATTTGCGATATTCTCAGGCATATTGGATTAATGTTGTATTCTGAGCTCACTGTCTTTGATGGTTTCATATTATGTATAGCATCAATAAATGCATCTTCCACTTTATTTGAACTGGATAAAGATCTCTTTCTTCCTGTTTTGGATGTAGTTGGTGTATGGATATTGTTTTCTTTATCTTCTGTACTCTCCATGGATCCTAAGTTTGATGTAGTCTTTCTGCAAATAACAATGAAATATTGCAACAAAAAAGTTCAAACAACTCAGGTTCAGCTTGCTAAATGTGATGAAAATAATGCAAATATCTTCAAGTTGAGTTCACCTTGGAGCAACTGTGTTTGACAGGAAAGTAAGTAGATCATAATGTTTCCAAACTCTCTTAGATTTTTTTGCTCCTGAGCCACTAGGTACATATTCACCTACTTCAGATTTTTTTTAATGTAGGTATCTCGTAAGTTCCTCCACTTTTTTGCAAAAACTCGATAGTGTACTGTATGAAAGCGTAGAAGCGCCATGTGAAGAATTTTTTCTATAATCGACAGATACTAAGTGTCAACTAGCCTAATTGACAGATACTAAGTGTTAACTAGTCTAATTGACAGTTACTAAGTGATAACTAGTATAATTGACAGATACTAAGTGTCAAGTATCCTAATTGACAGATACTAAGTGATAACTAGCCTAATTGACAGATACTAAATGTTAACTAGTATAATTGACAGATATTAAGTGTGAAATAGTAATTGACAGATACTAAGGTCCGGTTTTTCAATGCTCGGTTAAGGTGAACTAGCTGTTGGCTACTTGATAACTGATGGCTAAACTGTTTTTCCATCTATCAGCTTACGCTAACCCACAGCTATTCTGTCGGTTAAAGTAACTTCCACTCAAAAGTACCAGTTAGGTCTTTAACCGTCAGCTACATGTCGACATTTTACTCGACCATTGAATATAACCAAAAACCGAGAAGAAGATAACCTCACTTTGTTCTGAGCTGTTCAGCTTAGATTTTATATCTCTGCGTTTAGTTCAGCTAGTGTGTCTCCAAATTCTTTTTGTATATTTGTGTAGAGATTGCTAAAGAAAATGGAAGTATTTGATATCTTCAGTGATGATGACGAAGAATTGTTAGAATTCATAGATTATCAGAGAAGGCCATATGTTGTCAGAGAAAGGAGTAACCCATTTGATGATTTCGACGATTTGGATTTCTTCACAAGATTCAGGTTCACCAAAGAAACTGTTCTAAATATATTAGAACAGGTAGAACAACAGATAGAGACTGTAACAGATAGGTAAGTTGTTTTAACTTTCTTTCTTAAAAAAAATAAGAATGGCACTATTTTATTCTTTGTTTCAGAAACCATTCTGTATCTCCTATTAACCAGTTGCTTTTGACCCTCCGATTCTATGCAACTGGCAATTTTCTATTGACAGCAGGAGACACAATTCATGTCAGCAAGACTACAGCTTGTAGAATTATCAAGAAAGTAGGTCAGGCTATAGCATCTTTGGCCCCTACATACATTAAAATGCCCTCAAATGAAAACGAAGTTGCAAAAAGCCATCTTGAGTTTTATGGGATTGCCAGGCTTCCTCGTATTATTGGCTCTATTGATTGCACTCATGTTAAAATCCAAAGTCCAGGTAAGCAATATTCCACTCATGTACTCAATGTATTTGATATCCTATATTTCGTTATTGTATTTTTCAGGTGGAGCACAAGCTGAAGTTTTTAGAAATCGTAAAGGATATTTCTCCATTAATGTCCAAACTATCTGTTCTGTAGATTTGAGAATTATTGACATTGTAGCACGATGGCCTGGATCAACTCATGACCAAATTATATTCGACAATTCACAAATTCGTCATCGCCTAGAAGCCAATGAATTTGGAAATAGTTTACTGGTTGGAGATAGTGGTTATGCAAACACAATGCATGTCATAACACCATTGCTGGTAGCAAATAATGAGTTGCAACAAGTTTACAATGAATCAGGTATTCTAGCTAACTTATGTCATGAATTGAAATTTAAATCAAATAATTTCAGTGAGGCGCACAAGAAATCCTGTTGAACGTCAGTATGGCATATGGAAGCGAAGATTTCCTATTTTAGCATCATGTCTACGCCTGAAGTTGGAAAATACCCTCACTGTTATTGTGGCATGTGCTGTCTTGCATAACATTGCTATAAGTGAAAATGAAGATCTACCTCCAGATGAACCAGATGTAGTGCAGCATATAAATTTTATTGAAGACATATTAGTAGAACCACCTGAATTGGACAATTTTAATAATGCTAGAGAAGAATTGTTACTGAACTATTTTCCATTGATTCTCAATCAAGATGTTTGATCTTCCACTAATAAAAGTTGAATGTACACAACTTTAAAATTAATTTTATTCCCAATAAAAATCAAAACATACAAGTGAAAATGCATATGTACAGGGTTATTCACTATAAATTACCCACCCCTTATCATCGTTATTATTGCCTACAAAAAAAAAGTTAATAATAACGATGATAAGGGGTGGGTAATTTATAGTGAATAACCCTGTACCTAGGAGAGGTTTGATGTTTTTTTCATTCCCTCCAAATTTAAATGAAGTAAATCATTTTTCTGTAATTGTTCTTCTTCTTGGAGTTTCATGAGCCTCATTTTTGTTCATGTTCTCTTCTATTTTGGTCTTTCCTCTCCACTGCAATTTCTTTTTCGATATCCAATAGTTCACATTTCTTTTGGGCAACAACTTCAAATTTTGCTGATGCAGATGGCATACTTTTTTTTTTGGGGATGACTGGTCTCCTTCTACCTTGCCAAGATTCTGCAAACATAATTAACATTGGTGTTGGAACATCATGGCAAATTCACTGATCATATTCAATAACTAGAGTCAATATTCAACTTACCCGGCTGATTAATCTGTGTTCCACCTTCTTCATTGGAAGGAGTTGCATCTGACTTTTTCTGCAATTCATTTGGGCTTTGACTATATGCTACAAAAAAGTAATGATGATGATATTGTTGAGAAGAATGGATCTTTTAGCAATATAAAATTTGAAATTTAATTCTACTCACTAGATACTTCTTTCTCCTTTTCCCCAAACTTATGATATAAATGATCATTTATGAAGTCATCCTGGTCAGCTCCTATACATTCCGAGGTAGAATCGCCAGTAAATTCCGTATTTACTTTCAGTGCAGGGTGGGTTTCTGTCTGGAGTAATTTTGCGTGTGGTTGTGTCCAGTCCATATCCACATATTCTATCAACAATCCATCATCATCATCTCTTAGCTCGTCAATTTCATTGAGTGATGAGATTGTAATTCCTGATGTACCTTGAAATCAATGGAAGAAATATAGAGTACTTATTTGCTAGATATCTTCAATAAATATCATTTTGAGAAATCCTAGTGTTGCTCTGAAGTCATGTGGAAAAGCTGATTAATACAATACCATATGAACTGAAGTTTTTATATTTTGTAAATATATCTTGGTATTTCCTTGGGCGAAGATATCTGCTTCCAGATGAGCAAGATATCTCAAATAATTTTTTCCATGAAAACAGATAACCCACTTTTGAATTAAAGCAGCACTATGTTAGTTGAAATGTTACAGAATATTTCTAATATATCTTACCAGCGAGACCATCACAGTCATATTTATTTGACAGCCCTTGGATGCTGAGTGCAATGTTCTCTGCCAGTATTTTCTCTTCTTCATTTGGCGGAGCAGGTGGTGACTTATAAGGTCCGCCTCCAGTACCTCTCAGGTAACTCATGTGTTGGGAGTGCTTCTTTTTCAATTCTTTCTGTTTATGAGTACGAGGCTAAAATAAATATAAAATGATGTGTATCTTCCAAAGTAGGTTATCACTAAAAGTAGGTATTCAAGAAGAAAATAGAAATTCTGTTCCTTGTTCTATCTATAGATCACAGAGAATAATTGCTAACAATATATGCAGTTCTAAAACATTAGAAATAGTTTAGATTACAGTATATTCAATACTTACGGTCCCTGTGGTACACGAATTGAATTTCAATTCTATTTTTTTCCAACATTCCATTTTTTCCCTCCAAGTTGTAGCATCAGTTTTTTTCGATTCAATTATCGAATTGAAAGTATTTGCAATTCTTAACAGCAAAGATCTATCGGAAGAACTGAAATTAGCAACTCTTTTCTTCCTACGCTCTTGAACTTCATCCATTTCGAATATAAAACCACAAATATATAAATAAAACTATCGATCACGACGCGAACGGCAACCAAGAAAGATTGGTTATGTTACAGGTTACAGTCATACAGAACACCTCACAGACTATGTATGTTCTATGGTTACATTTTATACCTGAAAACGTGTACAACCAATCAGAGCTTCCGCCTGAAAAATCAATACTACCAATACTCTCAAAAATATTGATAGCTGACGGTTTGCTAGCCTACAGTCAAATATTCGGAGGAAAAACGCATACACTGTTAGCTGGAACTCTAACTGATAGTTAAGCGTAACCCAAAGTCAGCTAACTGGTACTTTTAACCGAGCATTGAAAAACTGGGCCTAAGTGTTAACTAGTCTATTTGACAGATACTCAGTGTCAATTAGTCTAATTTACAGATACTAAGTGGTAACTAGCCTAATTGACAGATAGTAAATGTTAACTAGTATAATTGACAGATATTGATCTGGGAATTAGGGTCGAGCCTTCCAGAGTGGAGTGACATACACCTTTGCAAATATACCACCTGGCTGGATGTCCGACACTGGATAAGAGACCAAGAAACGAAGAAGTAGAAGGTAGAAGTAACTTTTCCCAGTTTTTCAAAGGATTTTTTTCTTAACCTAACTCCGCATCAGGATTTTTTTTTCTTACCACTATTTCTATTTCCTGATCAGGCGACCCAGGTAGCACATGACGACTATATGACGTCTAATTGACGGCATCACATTCGACCAAAAGACGTCTTTATTTTAAAATAAGCGACGTCCAAATGACGTAAGTAAGACACATCCAAATGACGTCATATTTGAAGGTCTTTTAGACGTCAGTATGTGTTTTCGAATTGAACCTTAAACTGACACTACTGACCAATTTCCGACGTCAATAAGACGTCTGTTTTTTTAATAAAATTTTAGGTTTTATGGTTATAATTTGGTGAGGAGGGTAATCATTTGTGCTGAAAAAATATTTGCTATGAATGGATATTTTATTAACAAAATAAATTTACAAGGTTTTACATATAATTGAAAATTTAAAAATTAAGGAAAATTTATTCATGTGCAGAAGGGCGGACAAATTAGTTCATCAATAAAGTACAGCGTTCACCATATTCTATCGAAAAAAATTCAAAAGTTCAAGACACTGCTCCAAATTTTTGATTGACGTTTCGGGGACTATATCTGCCCCCATTATCAAGAATCAAGTCTTCACATTACTTTATGAAAAGAAAGTGTATTTTTTCAAATCGTTATGAGAGATTCCGAAAATTTGAGAACGGGGGCACATATAGTCTCTGAAACGTCAATACATATACATATAGAGAAGTATCTTTCGAATTTTCAATTCAATCTCAAAAAAATAGACGAATTCAGTATATGACAAGTTACTGAAAAGTTGAATCATTTATCTTTTGGAAATTCAATTTAGTGGACGCAATAACCTATTGGGGCTAAATAATTTGTTTGCCTATTGCCCTTTTACACTTGTATAGATTTTCCTTATTAATAATTTAAAGCAACACTTCAAAAACCTGTATGAAGCAAAGGAATACATACATAATTTGAACCATTCGGTTCATTGGGAAAAACCATACATTTTGACACTATATCTAAAATATCAAACGATTTTAATTCTGACAAACTACTGACTACATAAATATTCAAATCTTTAGAGTCTATTGGGTAAGTATATAAAGACTCGTAACATGGCAAAAATTGTTTACCAATAATATAAATATTTTCATCCAAATTGCTACATATGTTATGTATCTCTACAACAATACTTTCTTTCGTCATACAGTAAGCATCTGCACATGAATAAGATTTGCTAGTGAAAGTTAGATTCGTGTAGGTAATTTTTTTATATTGCTTTGCAAATATTTTTTCAGTTATGGGACCATTATCATGTTCACCATGGAATACAATATTTTGTTTAAAGTGCGGCTTCGCATATATAAAATTTCCTTCACACAATCTACGATAAATTTGTTGCAAAGGTTTCAGTGGAGATCTAACAAAGCTTTTGATAATCCCTAAAAAATTCTCAAATGGAAATGCAGAAAATGAATCTAATGTACCATATAGAGCAGCCTCTTTATCCAAATGACATAAAATATGTGTATTATACACATAAAATTCTAAACCATAAATACACTCGCAATGTTTTACAAACATATTTAACAAAATGCCCGCATTCGTTGCACCAAAACTTGCCAAATGCTTAGAAGAAACCCAAGAAATGCCAACATGCAACAATAAAAAATGTTCAAAAACTGATTTGTCAACATTCCCCCCAAGAACGAATGGCCCAAAATATAATAAAAAGTTTCGAAATTCTGTAGCTTTCCAATAACTTATCTCTGACAAACTCCTAGGCTTTCGATTGAATTCTGAAGGGATGAATGTCCTCAAAAACATCATATTTTCACTCATCTTATTGATATACAGATGTCTCAACCTGATATGTAAACCACCCGAAATCCATTTTTCATTACTCCCAAACATACAGCATGCATGTAATCGATAGTGAATGATGAAACTAGACCTATGTTCAATTCAAGTAAAGGTGATTTTTCTCTATGATGTTCTTCATCTAGCTCTGAGATAAACTGCTCATCGGTTCGAAGCAAACTTGTTGTCCCTTTCAAAATTACTTTTCGATGTTTATGGTAATAAACACCGGATTCCCAACACTTATCACATGAGGAATATCCACCATGAGATTTTATGCCCTTCAGATAAGCTTTGGCAGGAGCGTCACAAATAAAATTCAGTATTTCAACAAAATAAACTCTGGAGTGCAAGTGGAAGCCAGTTACTTTCAAATGATTAGCTTCTTCAATAAAATTTTCCAAGAAAAGATTAAGTGGAATTGGCTTTGATTTACCACAGAATATACCAATTGCAAATGGTACACACTCAAAATTTCTTACTAATCCTAAAATTGGCCAAAACTGTAAATTAGTACTAGAAAATAAGGGAAGTCCATCGATATTTATACTGAGCTTCAATCTTACATGAAGACAAGTGGAAGGAATTAAATTTTTCAAAACATTTTCAATTCCAAAGTGGCAATATTCACCATGATCTAATTGTTTAAACTAAATTTCTCTAGGAGTTCTCAATAATGTTCTACTATCTAAAGGAAGTTGAGGATGGAATGGAGCAAGAATTTTCAGGAGACTAGTTATGGAGTTATGACAGACTTTTGTTTCAATGGCCCAGTGCCTGAGCTGTGATACCAAATCTGTGGCACCATTCAAAGAACTAGACTCTTTCAGTAAACTTTTAGGAAAAGTGAAAATATCCGTAGGGGAATGACTTCTCTCCTCAGATGTTTCTGGATGATTACATACTCCTGGTTGTAATCCTAATCGAATGTCAGAAAATTGAGAATCACTATCAATCATAAGCAAACTTTGGTCATTATTTTCAGCCTGATCCTGAACATTTTTTATTATACTGTTGTCACTTTCACAATCAATATAACTGTTTTCCAAGCTATTAAATATTTTTTCATTCTCTTCAGCAACCCGTCGATAAAATTGCCTCCTTCCCACATTTGCCTTCAGATGCTTTCTTTTATACATTATTTTTCAAATTAAAATTGAATTCAAAGAAAATTGAGAAAAATATCAGTATCTAGTAATGAATATGAGCCAACACAAACATGACCTTTTCAAAAATATGGGTAAATAAAACTTAAATCCAAGTACAAAATGATATTCCTCTGATTGCATCTCATTGTGTCTTATTTCTCGCCCTCACCCTGTCTGGTGCATGTTTGATCCAAAGTTTTATTGTATCTTCAACATCACATATTGTAGACTTTTCAGACTGAACTGCCCATGAAACGTGATAATATATTGGTTAATAACTGTATACAGGTGGTCAGACATTTTCATTCAATAAAATCCAAAAGAACATGTGATTTTGGTACTTACTTAACAAAGCTTTATTAATATTTAGCTCATAAAATGGTTCCTTTGATCGTTTCCCATAATAGCTGAAGTTTGATGCTAAATCATCTGTCAGCAATTCTCTCAACACTTTATGGATCCTCAATTTAATGTTTTTTCCCCCCAGTGAGCCCATATGTGTTACCTGAAAAAAAAACAGTTTTCAATTGAGTTCTGATATGTCTGCAACAATATTTTTCTAATATTGGAACACTTGTGCTCTTCAAATATTCATCAACACCATTTTGATGATATCAAACATAAAGTTTACTCATGAGGAAAACTTATGTACAGGGTGATTGAATAAGGATTTCACGCTTTCAACACTCAATATCTCGAAAACTAATCAAGACATTGGAAACTTCAAAACAAAATCTTGAATCAGATTATCTTTGTTATCTTTCAAATTGTGCCCTCCAAACATGATATCCCTATTCCATGTGAAAATTTTCAATTTTTGTTTGAATGGAACACACTATATTTTATTGCATATTTTGAAAGAGTGATTTTTGTTGATTTCAAATACATATAATTTTCATAGATTCCATGGAGTAATACTGGGTGAATCGAATGAATAAAACTCGAAATTGATTGAAATTGTGGTCGAAAAATTATCTGATTGAATTCAAGTTTCCTGTCAGGTCAACTGATAATCGATATTTTCGATAATCTCCTGGTTTCAGCTGAGTTGAATTAGATGACTTCATGACAAAAATTTCAATAAATCCCAAGTTTTATTCCTTCATTTCACCCATTATTACTCCATGGAATGTATGAAAATTATATATTTTTGAAATCAGCAAAAATCACTCTCAAAATATCCAATAAAATATAAGGTGTTTCATTTGAAAAAATTGAACATTTTCACACCCCTCGTGTATGGAATGGGGATATAATGTTTGGAGGGCACCATTCGAATGAGAACAACATCTGATCCGAGATTTTGTTTCAAAGTTTCCAATATCTTAAATAGTTTTCAAGATATTGAGTGTTGAAAGCATGAAATCCATATTCAATCACCCTGTATATATTTAACCAGTTTGCAATTTTTTTAAATCAGATGGTTTCATTTTCAATTTCAAATATAGAAACTTTTATCAACAATGCTTACATGCAAAGAGATCAGCTTACTTCCTATATTTATTTTTTTAAATGTCTGCAAAACCATTTAATATGCTTCAACATGAGCCTAAATTAATCGACTGTTTAGTTTTTATCAAGTAGAGAATCTACTTGTATTTTTTGGGAACTTTCAGGCATACTTTAAATTGAGGTCATGTGTAAAATTCCAAATGGAATTACAGGAAGATTGTTCAAAAGAAATGGTTTGGTTTAAAATGAAAATATTCCAAACAAATGGACCAAATTCAAATCAGGAATATTCCTCTTGATTAGCACAGCAAATTATATCTGAATAACATTATCTTCTACATCCGAAGAAAACAGAAAAATCAGAAATAAAGTGTGAGGTGAGGCAATTCTTTGCACATAAGTATAGTTTTCTGGAAAACTTGAAATACAAAATAATATACCAGTAAATTGAGGTTCTCTTTCTGATTTATACGCTCCTCGAATATGTTCAGCTGTTGAATATTTTTCAGTGGAAGTTGCACTGGAAAGGAGTCTTTTATATCTTGAGCTTGAACTGGAGCTCCCTGTTTATTGAAAAGGGTATTCTGAATTTCATCTAATTTACCAATGACCAATTTGTTTTGTTCTTTGACTTGGTTTACCATTGAAACCAATGTCTTGATAGCTGAAAAAATATTCCAATAATTAATCAAATCTGCAATTCTCATAATTTTTAGAGTAATTAATTCAATTTAATATCATAAGATTTACAATACAAAAAATAAGTGCAATTGATTTCATAGTGCTTGATGAATCCTTAATAGATTTGTGTGAACACAGTAACAGTAATTTTCAAATCTTGCTGAAACAGTACATAGATAAGAAAAAAAAGATAAAATAATAATAATATACAGATTTTACAGGGTATAAAACTTTACAATTGCCCTAAGTTAGCCTCAATAAAATCAGACAGACTAGAAATGTTCTACAACAGGCACCACTATAATTTTATCAAAGTGGAATTATACTTGTAGCTGTAGATGATGGCAGATGAACTCTGATAGTTCATTTGAAATACTTCTAAAATGTCTGTTTTTAAAATTTTGTGGAAGTAAGTTCATGATTTGAGGTGTAGTAAAAGAGACATAAATGATTAGTATGAAAAAAGTTTGTGGCTCTTTCATCATTATAAACGATTCAAAACTCCAGTTATAAGCATAAACCTGGTTTCTATGTGACCAAGATCCATTCAACAGAGCTCAAAAAAATGACATACAGTTAAATTTGATAATAACATTAGTCAACTTACCTGACTCTGAAACTGAATTGTTGCCTGGAGATGGCGCGCAAAAGCTTAATGATGGTTGTGAGAACCCATCCGAATGTTGTGTATTGTGCTGGCTTTGCTCAGATGACTGCTGAACTGGTAGCACAAGCTTTCGACCAGACACAGACTTCAAACTATAATTTTGACTTGATGATGGTTGTGAGAACTCATCCAAATGTTGTGTGTTGTGCTGGCTTTGCCCAGATGCCTGCTGAACTGGTAGCACAAGCTTTCGACCAGACACAGACTTCAAACCATAATTTGGATGTTTTGTTTCTACTGCACCTGGATATGAGTATGAGAAATATTTCTTTTTACAATCACACAAAAAGTTACTACTACTACTACTACTACTACTACTACTACTACTACTACAACATGTGCAAAGCATATTTGTTGCACTCAGCATGATTGCAGCTCTTGACTCCATCTCGAGCTTCAAACTTCATGCATCATGTAACAAAATAAATATTATACACTTTTTGCACTAGTTGCACAAATGACTATTGGAACTGCTTATTGAAAAAGAATACAAGGGTGGTGTTACTCGAAGTAGATTCATACCTGACAGCTTTTTAATTTTCACTTTTGGGGGTCTAGAGTATCTCTCTTCCTCACTTTCACTACTTTCTATCACCTTCTTATATGTTTTTCTGGGTTGTCTTGTTAATGTTGACTCATCAATATCTGTGTCAACTAGATCACTGGTGACCTCAGCCTCTTTCTCTCTCTTGAAGGCTTTTTCCAACTCATCTAAAATAAAAATGTGTGAAAATAATTGTGTTGCTGTCTCCAAATGTATAATTTTTCAATAACAAATATTCCAGGTGATTTTCTATATATGTTTGAATATATTCTCCATCAGAAAACACACTATGGCATATGCAAGGTGTCACAAATCATTATTTTCAAATTTTGGTTCAATTGAAGTGGACAGTAAGAAAAATACAAAACATGTATATCAATTTTTATTTGTTTCAAAGTTACAGGTCTGTGAAAGTGATTCGTCATTGAAATATGAAGTCTACTTTGCAATACCAAAATTTGAACATAATGATAGGGAACACCTTGTATAATTATTTTTAATCCATTCTGTGGACAGGCTGGAGGTTAGGTTGACAGGTTTCACTACACAATGAATGGAAAATATCACTCACCAGTTTGATAGAAAATTATATTTACACCAAACAATTTCCACTGATCAGCGTCGATCGCTGCCCCTTCACAGATAGCTCTTTTGTATGTTTTGCTGTCTTTAAATGGCGGCCAAAACACCTCCTTTTTCAAAGGCGTCAGCCAAGTTTCGTGAACAACAGCTACACTGTTGCTTCCACTGTCATCAAATTGTATTACACAATACATCCTGAATACTTTCACGTGAAAAATAGACAGAAATACCACTCAAACACTCAACATTTTAACATTCTTAACAAATCCACAGACACAGACGCCGTTCACAAACAACATCCATTCGGACATGGACGATGGACAATGAACATGAATGCACCATGCACGATATGCAAGATGCAAGATGGACGCTGAACCACAGACCGCTGAACGATAGGGTCGCGAGTCGCGTAATTTAATCACTTGATCGCCATCGGCCATCTGGTCGGTAATGTGAGAATTATTGTCTTTGGCGCTAAATTTAAACATTAAAAATCAAGGGGAGCCTATGAAATAAAATACATTTTTATTATACATTTATACAGTTTGGATAGATTAATTGATTTATTTCATAACTCCGTTTGCCTATACATACATAATAATAATAATAATAATAATAATAATAATAATAATAATAATTATATTAATAATAATAATGATAATGATAATAGTAATAATAATAATAATACCCAAAAATATATGAAGACCATAGATTGACGTCTATACGACGTCAAACAGTGGCTGTCCATAAGACGTCACATTAATGACGTCCGCATGACGTCATAATTTGGTCAAAAGACGTATGAGACCAAAAAAGACCTTAGATAGCGGTCCTATAGACGTCACATTCGTCAGTCTGGCTACCTGGGGAGGTGAGGCGGCTAAAAAGTCCTAATAATTTGCAAAATATTATTTGTCGTGTAATCAAACATTGACGATGAATGACTTAGTTGAGGCCTATTTCCATTTAGGATTTCACCAATCTGAAATTTTGAACTGTGAGAAAAATTATTTGGCTTAGAGCAGGATCAAATAGTAACAACCCTAGAGTAATAGGTGGATACTTTTTAGATGCGATTGAAAATGTAGGAGGTTGTCCACAGAGTATAAGAGCAGATCTTGGAACGGAAAATGGGATTGTGAAAGATTTTCAGACATTGTTGATAGAATCCTATGGAAACCAACAGCAAGCATTGCCACCTTTTTTATTAGGGACCAGCCAGCATAACCAAAGAATAGAAGCTTGGTGGTCCATACTTAGAAAACACCATAGTCAATATTGGATTAATATGTTTCATTCTCTCAAAGATGATGGATTATTTTCTGGATCCTAACTAGACAAGTCATTGATTCAATTCTGTTTCCTAGGAATCATTCAGGTAATTTTTTTTCTCAAACTATATATTATTAGCTGGTATAATTGAATCATTTTTCTAGATTTTTTGGGATTTTCTCTCCTCGTTTCTAAAAATGAAAATAGAAGTTATAATAATTATTTTGATATATTTGTAGTAGGGACAGTCTTTTTTGAGTGCCCCAAAGTGTCACTGCCATTAAATTTACCTTTCAGAGATGTACCTAAAAGAGAAATTCTCTATTTGTCAGTGACACCTTGTTTTTTAACAAATTTGGAAATGAAAATATATTTTTGATAAAATTAAAACTTCTACTTATCTTTGTGGACGTTTCGGGAGCGAATCTGTTCCCGTTCTCAACACTTTGAAAAAATTATCTTCACAATCGCAAAGTTAATGGTAATTCAATCTCTGCAAATCGCCTGGCTGTTCAGCCTTGTGACACTGGAGAGTGACAGTTTTGTCAGATCGAAATTTGGTACCATGTGTTCATTTAATAATTGATCTTGAATTTTCCATTTTCATATTCAGTTTTGAGAAGTGATATAGATAGAACTTGGCATTCACTTCTCAAAACTGAATATGAAAATGGTACCAAATTTCGATCTGACAAAACTGTCACTCTTCAGTGTCACAAGGCTGAACAGCCAGGCGATTTGCAGAGATTGAATTCACCATTATCTTTGCGATTGAGAAGATAATTTTTTCAATGTGTTGAGAACGGAAACAGATTTGGTCCCGAAACGTCCACAAAGATAAGTAGAAGTTTTAATTTCATTAAAAATATATTTTCATTTCCAAATTTGTTAAAAATGTTAAAAAACAAGGTGTCACTGACAAATAGAGAATTTCTCTTTCAGGTACATCTCTGAAAGGTAAATTTAAAGGCAGTGACACTTTGGGGCACTCAAAAAAGACTGTCCCTACTACAAATATATCAAAATTATTATTATAACTCCTATGTTTATTATTAGGAACGAGGAGAGGAAATCCCAAAAAACCTAGAAAAATGAATCAACTACCTCCTCGATTAACCTACAGACGGTATAATTGAACTTCAGTGAAATATGTCTACCGTGTTATAATTCGTATCTGCATCAATTTTCATCAAAGAGACCAGAAGTGTGATACCATGAAAACTGGGAATAAATATTTGTATTCACATTTAATACTTTTATATAATAATAATAGTTTAATACTTTATTAAATAGTATTAAATTTTAGGTAGTAAACATTAACTTATATATTATTATTTCAAAAATGTATATATATATATATATATATAGGGTGCCCCAAACTGACAAACTTCGAATGTTTCAGCATAAAAAAGGGAAAAATTTGGTATCATTATACAAAAAATGTTTGGGAGAAAATTAATAAATCACATTTTTTGTTCATGTTGCTGGACTTTGTGTTATGAACAAATGCAAAATGTTGACTTGTTTTAATACAAAGATTGCATCATCACTTCATTGGCAACCCTATGGAGTATCGGAATAGCTTGTACATGCATACAACTTGCCATCATTATTGTTGCTAATAAATCTTTCTTCTCTTTGTGAATAGGCGTAGTTATTTGTATAATTTAAAATATTTTATTTGCTACAGCCCAAATGGGTCATTTGACTAAAATCTAAAGCTCTCCAATTTATGCTACTTGCCACTGAATCACCGTGCATGTTGATATTTAAAATATTGAGTTTTTCAGGATGAACTTCACTATGTGGTAAAAGAATGGGACACCCATCGTATAACTTCATCTAGAAATAGTATTTCCCCTTCAGGGAGGCTTTTCATTATGTCCCATTCCAAATAATAGCATTTCTGCTCTGCATGACATCTGCATAATTTCAAAAATCCCATGTGATGAAGATATCTACCATTTGTCAGTTATAGTGATGTGTGAAAACAACATATCATTACCATCAAGAGCAGAAGAAGCATTGGAATTGTATGTTTTTTTAAGAACTGAATTGATGAATTTGATTTGAGGTATTTTAAATTGTATTAAATTAGCCCACCCAGCATGAACTTTAAGGATATTCTTCAGATGTATGTGTGGTTCATCTTGAGTGGTTTTCCATTCACATTGCAGTGTTCCTCAAGGAAATTTGTTTTGTTGGATATTTTTATGAAAAGTACTTCTCCTGATACATTTTGGCAAAAATGACAGTATCACACTGTTGCTGATTCTTGCAGCAGATGAATAGGATGACAATTTTTCTTTCATGTTCAACCTAGGAACCATATTCATTAAATTCATAAACCAATAGTTATAGTCTCTATATCAAAGGCAGGCAAATGCTGACACATTGTAGGTTGGGGTGCAAAAACATCGAAGGGGGGGGGCCCCAGTTTTTATTTGTTGATTTTCTCAAAGTAACATTATATTTTTTGACAATAATAAAATGTAAAATATAATGTGTGATATATCCAAAATATATTTATTAGTCCTAATCACTGTTTCACCGTTAATATGTCAACACAATCAATGTGAGAGAAACAAACAACAAATATAATATACAGGGTGCCCGGAAAATGTGGGAAATCTCTCGGTTTCAGATAGAACAAGATGACAAGTTCCTTTTTTTTCCTATAGGCCTTCTTTTAAGACAAGGGCTCCTTTTTTTTTTTTTTATCTGTGGACAACACGAAAGGGAAACCTATGATGTTCGAGGAACATCGTGTTAGCCAGCGGTGGAATTTTGGGAAAGAAGGAAGGTGTTGGAATTTTTCTTGAATGTTTGGAGGTTGTAAGCATCAGGAAAGACTTCACTAGGCAAAGAATTCCACAACTTTGCCGTTCTATTGATGAATGATGCTTGGTATAGCGATGTTCGACAGGTCTCGAGCCTGACAGTGTAGGGGTGACCAGCTTGAGCTCGTCTGGTTTGTCTACTAGGAATCGCGCGTGGTGGCATAATAGATGATATTTCCGTTGAGCACCGACCGTGAAAGTACCTATAAAAAAGGCAGAGATCGCCGACCTTTCTACGATGATCTAGAGAGGTCAATGATTTGGTGAGTGTTGTGTCATCGACTAGGCGAATAGCTCTCTTCTGAATTGAATCTAAGAGCTTAAGCGTATGTTTGGGGGCTGAGCTCCAAACATGTGAGCAGTACTCCAGGACAGGTCGAATTTGTGCTTTGTAGATCATAAGCAGTTGCTGGGATGTGAAGTATCTCTTCGCACGGAAAAGAAAACCGAGTTTTTGTGAAGCAGTCTTCGCAATGGACCTCACATGATCGTCCCATGAGAGAGCACTGTTGGTGGTGACACCCAGCAAGGATATTGACGACCTCATAGGAACAGTGGTACCCGACATCATCAAATTGGGCATTGTGTGATCAGCCTTCTTGGTGAACATACAAGCTTGAGTTTTAGTTGCATTAAACTGTACTAGATTCTCAGATCCCCATTTCAGAATTCTTGTCAGATCCTCATTTAAAGCATCAACCTGTCTTCGCCTTGCACCTCTGGCCTCATTGGATGATATAGGGGCTCTAGAGGAAAAGGCGGAATGAAGTGTACTATCATCCGCAAAGCTATGAACTGGGCTGGAGGTCACATTCAACAAATCATTGATGTGGAGCAAAAACAAAGTTGGTGCCAAGACAGAGCCTTGTGGAACACCAGCATTGATCGTCATTGTATCAGACGAGACCCCGTCTACCACCACGTAGAGTGATCTATCTGCAAGAAAACTCGATAGTAAAAGACACAGTTGGGGCGGCAAACCATATGACGGAAGTTTCGCTAGGAGGCCTTGGTGCCAAACTCGGTCAAATGCTTTGGAGATATCCAAGGCTACAGCCAGAGACTCCCCATGTTTCTCTATTGACACCTGCCACTTATGTGTCACATAGGCAAGCAGATCTCCAGTTGACCTCTGGTGACGAAAGCCATATTGCCGGTCGTTCACGATTCTTGAGCTCTCTAGATATCGGATGAGCTCGATGTTGATTGCTTTTTCCATTACTTTAGAGATCACAGATAGTAGTGCAATCGGTCTATAGTTGTTAGGGAGTGTTTTCTTGCCCTTCTTTGGAATCGGTTGGACCCTAGCTTTTTTCCAGTTAGAAGGAAATACGCCGAGTTTGTACGAAAGGGTGAACAACCTGCAAAGAACTGGTGTTAGTTCCGGGGCACATTTCTTGAGAACAATAGGCGGTATTCCGTCATGCCCCATAGCCTTCTTGACGTTGAGGCTAAGCAGAATATGTCTGATGGTGCGTTGCCGGAAGACAATTTCTGGCATACGGTTATCGATGGTAGCGACTTTCGGAAGTTCCTGGCCTCGTGGATCCAAGGTAGAATTGTCTGCAAACATTTTGGCGAAGGTGTTGGCTTTTTCATGAGGTGTTATAGCCAATGTATTATCATCCTTTGTGAGGGGAGGAAATGAGCTAGAAGTGAAATTTCTCCCGATTGCCTTGGCAAACGTCCAAAATGAACGGGAACCATTTGGACACTCTATGAGCTTCGATCTTATTTTCGTGTTGTATGCCTCTTTAGATTCATCTATCGTTCGATTGCATGTATTCCTAGCTTCAACATATTCAGCTCTAGTTTGGTGGCTTGGGTTTCTGCGCCAACGACGGTATGCTGCTTGCTTCAGTGCGACAACCCTAGAACAGGTTCTATTGAACCATGGTTCACCAGTGGTTCGTGATTTGGTGCTATGTGGTATGTAAGTTCCCATTCCCAGCATGATGATTTCCGAGATCTCTTCAGCACATTGCGTAGGATCTCCCGATGCAAAACACATTCTCCTCCAAGGAAACTCAGAAAAAAACATGCGAAGGCCATCCCAGTCGGCTGAATTGTAATGCCAAACAGTGCGTGGGGGTGTTGGACTGGTTCGCGGAGTGATGTAAGGACATATCGTGGAGATGAGTGTGTGGTCTGAGTTTCCTAGTGGTGCACGGACTTTCACTTCATACGGTTCCGGATTGTTAGTGAGGAACAGGTCGAGCGTATTGGCATAATGATTGCTGATGTCAGGGATCCGAGTGGGTTCGTTTATCAGTTGCTCAAGACCATAGGTGATAGCGAAAGCCTCAGCCAGACGTCCTGAGTCGTCTGTTTTGTTCGAGAATTTGAGCCAGGTGGAGTTGTGGACATTGAAATCCCCCATGATGATGATTTCAGCTGCTGGGTGATTCTGTTGGATGAAATCAAGTTTCAGAGAAAGGAATTCGAAGAGGTCACCAGGAGTTGGTTCGTTTGGTGATAGATAAAGGCAGCAGATGAACTTTGTCTGTTTGTGGTTATCGATCTTGAGCCACATTACATCGAATTCTTTCGGTTCCAGTTCCTCCTCACGATGGCATGAGAGATCATTTCTGGAAAAGAGACATAAACCTCCTCTGAATCTGAAACGGGTATGCAGCTCATATCCAGGGCAGAGCATATAGGTCGTATTAGTTGATGAGTTGACCTGCGTCTCAGTTAAAGCCAGTATATCTGGTTTCTCAGCCTGTAGATGGTAATGAACATCGTTTATATTTTTGTTCAGACCTCGGATGTTACAAAGGTCTATTTTTAAATTCAGATGTTTCGATGGTGAACCCCCTCGAGCACCTCTCGCCCGGAAATCCGAATGGAGAGGTATTTTACTTCCGGAGTGTTTTACCCTAGGAGAATTCATCATCTAGATTTTTCTTCAGCTGAAATGGGCGGTTTGGGTTGGGAAGAAGGAGATAGGGTATGGGGATATGACCGGAAGCATCGACCAAATACTGAAACATGGGAGTTACCCATTTCACAGCACCTCTGTCGATGTGGTGGTGTCGCACCGGGCGATGATGGGAACCATCATCTTCCACCTATGGGTATCCATTTAGTCGCCTCTTACGACAGGCAGGATTTACCATGGAGAAATTCTTGATCCGTCCCCATACATGAAGGACATCATGGATGAATAACACCCTGTATGGTAAAGGGCTGACAAAATTAATTTGGGTAGCTTGAACCGCAAATTAAAAATAGGTACTCTTGTTTACTGTCGGTAAAATAAACCGTTCATGTTCAAGTTGTTTATTATTATTTTCTTTGATAATGGTTCATTTTATCAACAATAAACAAGAGTTCCTTTTTTTAATTAGTTCAAGCTATTCTAATTTATTTTTTTTCATGCCTTTATCATATAGGGAGATAGAAAATTGTACATTAAAGATAAATAATTTTTGTCCACCTCTGATAAACTAAGAAAGCTGAATATGTTCCAAGGGTACTATTTTGAGAAGTCCTTGATAGTGTCCCTCGTCAAATATTCATTGAATTATACTATTAACTTTGGAAGTTTCTAAGAAATAACGATTTCCAGAGGCGTCCTTTATCGGCCCATATCTACATAAGGAAGGCCTTTATATATATTATTTTTCTAAGTTCTATCTGAATCCGAAAGATTTCCCACATTTTCCAGGATCCCCTGTATACAGGGTGTAACTGAATAAGTGTAAAACATTTGAGGGGGTGATTCCTCATCGAAAAAAAGATAGGACCTTTCATATAAAGAAGCTTCATTGGAGCATCTCATTTTAAGGGTTGCGTTTTCCACCCCTTACAACCATGGGGTAAACCAAATGAATTACTGGCTAAGTGTCTTTTTGGTAGTAGAAAATGTCAGGTTAATTTCAATACTGTAACTTTTTTAGTGCTTGTGAAAAAAATTGTTAAACAAATTTTATGTACCCCCTCCAAGGGGCTGTATCTTAACATGCTCCAATGAAGTTTCTTTATATGAAAAATCCTATCTTTTTTTCGATGGGGAATCACCCCCTTGAATGTTTTACACTTATTTAGTTACACCCTGTATAGGGTGTTATGTAATAAGTATCCGATATTTCACAGGACCATTCCTGTTATTTATAAGGTGAAAAGTTCATGCAAGCATCGCTGCAAGGCCTTCGTTTTTGAGATACAGGCTGTTGATGATTTATTTTCATTTTGGTTTCTCGTGAATATTTCAAAATAGTTTGGCCCTATATTGAAGGGGACGCCAAAAAAATATTCAACACCCTGTATCTCTAAAATGAAGGCCTTGCGTACTCATACTTACATAAACTTTCCATCTTAAAATAACTGTGGAATCGTCCTGTAAAATATCGGACACTCAGAAAAGATAAAAAAACCCAAAAACAATATATTTTTGCTAGTTGGCCACGGATTTTCCATATAAAATAGGTTCTGATTGAGGAATTTTCATTTGTGATTTTTTCATAAGAGAGTAAACAAAGAAGAAGAATGCAAAGACAAATCACATTAGGTACCTACGTTTTTTGTTTCCTGTTAGTAAATGAGTATTGTTCTTCACTCACCCTCCTATGGAAAATTCACAAATGAAAATTCCTCAATTGGAACCTGTTTTATATGGAAAATCCGTGGCCTACTAGCAAAAATCCATCATAATGTAATGATTTTGCGTGTTTTGGGATTTCTGAGTATCCAATCTTTAGAGTATTATAGATAATTTCCAAGGGGAAAAAATAACGAAATTGATGAGATATTAAAATACAGGTTGTTCCATTGAAAAAAATATAAGTTTGTGAGGTTTCTCCGAAATCAGCCCGAAAAATAATTTTGAGTACGCCACTGGATTCTGCTCAAAATTCTCTATTGGACGTAGTTCTTAGCTCAACAGTATCTCTAATAACTTCGTAGATATTGAAGAGGTCCAAAAAGTAATAATCAACGGAAACAGTTTGCAAAATCTGATAGGACCACCTTGAGTTTGAAGGAAAAGTAGGAAAGGAACGTGAAAACCGGAAGGCTCCATCTTCAATAACAACAGAGAAACCTGGCAGTCTCAACCAAAATGGAATGCACTTTACATTTATTACTTTTCCCTATTTGCTATAATCACAATTAAACTAATAACTTCACTGAAAGCGGAGAATCGCAATATATATATATATATATATATATATATATATATATATATATTTATATTTATTTCAAAATTGACAGATACTAAGTGACCACTAGTCTGACTGGCAGATACTAAGTATCAAAACTGAATCAATGACTTGTCTAATAAGGATCCAGAGAATAATCCATCATCTTTGAGAAAATGAAACATATTTTTCGAATATTAACTATGGCTGGTCCCTAATAAAAAAGGTGGTAATGCTTGTTGTTAGTTTCCATAGGATTCTATCAACAATGTCTGAAAATCTTTCACAATCCCATTTTCAGTTCCTAGATGTGCTCTTATACACTGTGCACAACCTCCTACATTTTCAATCGGATCTAAAAAGTATCCACCTATTACTCTGGTGTTGTTACTATTTGATCCTGTTCTAAGCCAAATAATTTTTCTAGAATATCCATCTATACATCCACTTATACATATACCGAAAGGTTTTAATTTGTCGTAACAATCCATGTGCCAAAGAAAATTTGGGCCTTTATTCTGGTATTGTCTTCTACGGAGTCGTTTTCTACTGCGAAATTCAACACCAGCAGGGTCAAGTAGGTGAAGTAACACACGAACAGTTTCTTGAGTGACCACTAATTCATGCTGAATACATCTCAAATGCATCTATATTCATGCAGTTGTCCATGAATGAAATCGGCAACTTCTGCTGGGTCTGTGTAATTTCTCCTTCGAAATTAATTTATATTTAGTAACTCTCTTTGGAGTGTACGCCTACTGATGAATATTTTCATTTACCGCTAGACAGTTCACAATTTCGGATTGGTTTAATCATAAATGGAAATAAGCCTCAACCATCCTTAACTTATTGAATATTTGATTACAGGATAAATAATACCTTGCAAAATATTAAAAGACTTCTTAGCCGCCTGACCAAAAGAGAGGTAGAAATGTTGAAAAGAAATGAATCCTTGGAAAAAAACAGGAAAAGCTATGTTACAAGGAGAAGGGTTTTTTTGTCACATGATATGCTTGCTTTCCAAAAGTGTATGTCACTTCACTTGAGCCTAATTTCACCATCTATATATGTCAATTAGACTTGACCAAGGTGGATATAGGATGGTGAAATAACTCTTCAATTGTTTCTTTCCAAAACATGTAGACCTGTCAAATGACCTCACTAAGGCCGCACCACTTGAGTATAGATGGCGATACGATCGTCGATCCGGTGAAGTCAAATCCGCTTTTACTGATAATGACGGATACCTGACAGTGATGGATAGCTAACAGTTCAGTTTTTACATTTATGTTGAATTTCAAATCCACATCGTGTTTCCAGCATTTCCAAGATAACCTTCGAGATCGGCATAGGTGACGCCACCTAGTTTCGATCTTGGGAAGCCTTAGTAAGGTATTGAAATCCGACAAAATCAAGAAGGCGAAGGTCTACAACTTTTTCTAGTGGCTGGGTATAGGGAGTTGAGACACCAGTCTTTATTTACATCATGGACTTTACGCTTAATATCTGTCAGTTACACTAGTTAACACTTATATCTGTCAAATAGTCTAGTTATCTAATAAAAAAATATATATTACATGATGCTTTTACGCTGTCTAGAAGATGAACAAGAAAAAATAAAAATACCTTTAGTTTAATATCAAAATTCTCAACCAAGCTAGCTGGAAAATGTAACTAGAATGAAAACTATTCAGATTTGTGTATACTGATAGGAATGTTCTGAAGACAAATAAGTGTTCATCTCTTTTTTAAATTCTTGGTATGTTGCATACATGCAAGATAACTCTAAATTGTTTGAACATGTGTGAGATATTGGCCTTCTCATTTGTCCACTCAATGCATTGAATGTTACTTTTATTTCAAATGGCATCATGACTGAACCAGTAATAAAAAACAGTAGCTGTAACAAACAGTCTGAATTTAGTTCCTGCAAATACATTTTAAAATAATGAGAAACTCTCATCTGATCATTATTTAAAATTTCGTCAGTTTTCAAGCACTCCAGTATTTTTTTTACTGTGGGTCTCTGTTGGTTTAAAATAAAAGTGAGATTATGTTCGTTACTATTACTCCAAAAATTTACCAACTTTGTAGGTAACCCTTTCTTCATCAAATCAAGAAAAACTTTAAGCTGTTCTACTAAAACTTCTGTGGCAATTTCAATAAGTTGTTCAGTAAAGTTAATTTCTTTTGCAATGGCCATGTAATTGTATGATGTAAAAATATTTGTTACAGTTTCCAGCTCTGAATCACAGAGTGCCTTGAAGTCCCGTAAGGCTTTTTTGATTAAAGTTCTTTCTGTTCCAGACAAAAACAATAGAAAATCTTCCTGTAAAATATTATGACTGATGCTACTATTGCTGAAACTCAAGTATACACATCTTGAAAGTTTGATAGGTAATTCACCAGTCTGTAGAATCATATGGGCCAATATCCTACCAATCACTATGAAAATACTCTTTTCCTTCTTTCTGTGCAATGGAAGATAAGGGACTATTATATCATCTCCTATGAAAAATTCAGTTTCAATATTTTTCCAAAAAACATTGAACAATTCTTTGGTTAAACCCCCAAAATCTTCACCTGGTTCTCCTAGAAATTCGACTTGTATGAACTTTTGGACAATACTTTCATCCTCCTGATAGGCTTTCATCAATTCAGCTACACAATTGTTTCTGTTTACATGGAAATTCATATGTGGAGCATCTGCAGGTAATCGTGGAAGGCATTCCAACTCAAAGTCTCCATCATGTACTGTAAAGTTACTGTCACTAGGAGCATGAACATTTGAAATTTGATTCATGGTAGCTTCTAGTGGTGAAGATTCATTATTCTAGAATTCAAAGAATCTGTTTTGATCTTTAATCATTAAAATGTCATTGAAGTAGTTGAAGAATTATGGAAAACACCACTGAGAGCTGAAATCCAAACCTTTTCATTGTACAATCAACATTACCTGTAATAATTAGTAGTTCATTTTTGCAATTTTAAATCAGCATAATATCTATTCAAAATTTCAAAACACCACAAGCGAGTGGAGCTCAGAAATCAAAGGTCTAACCATAATGAGAAGATTTAAATAAAAGTTCTTTATTTTTTTCACCAGAAACATCAGAATTATGAACTGAAGGCCACATTGCCAACATGAAATATAGTTCTGACATTTATGAAAGGAATTATACATACCTCAGTATATCCATCAACAGTTGAGTTGTCATCATCATCAGATAGAAATATCTCAGGAACATATTGTCTGTTATCAATAGCCAAACTGGTTGAAGCAATAGCTGTTGAAGAGGCTGTAGCTGTTGAATTGGTTGAAGCTTCTAAAGCTGAAGATGTAATAGTTGAATTTCTTTGTAGATTTCTCTCAATAAGTTTTGTTCCAATATAGAATTTTAATTTTGTTAATGCTGTTAATTCATAAAGATTATCTACAGTCATTTCATTGCTGATTTCATGACTCTTGAAGTCCAGTAATTTCACTTCAAAAATATCAAGTGGTCCCTTGATTGAAACCCCTTTAGGAAAAATATATCTTTGGCTTTCTCAAGTATTTGTTGACAACTTGTATTTCTATCTACTTCTATTTTTCTTGTACCTCCACCACTTAAAGCTCTCAATTGTTTGTATCTATTCTCTTTCTCATCAAAATTGCTCCAACCTAATTCTACAATTCGAGTTTTTTTTCGCAATATTTTATTTCTTTTATCAGAATGTTCCACTTCATTCTCTTTTCTTTTATTGATTTTCAACCTCAATGCTCCAATCAGGCTACTTTTTTTAGAGGCAACATGCCTCTTACAGAAATCTCTGATGGCTACCCTGTCACCAAATATTGGAATGAATCTTTCCAAGTCATCTTCATTCATTATCAAAATTGTTGACATATCAACCTGTAAAAAGTACAGTGCAAAGATTCAAACACATTATCATTCATTAATCCTTCTTTTTTCCATCAATAGATATTCAATGGAAATTTTTTATTAATTAAAATTGATATCACCTCAACAGGATGTTCGTGATTTGAGAATTAATAAAAAAGTTGTGAATCCACAAGTTGCCAACCTATATCCACTACCATTGATTTACCTTCTCTTCCTCAAATTGCTTGATAATCTCTTGAGGAATTCCCCTTTTCTCCATAAACCATTCCAATGTCTCCTCTTCCATCTAAAAGAAGACAGAAAAAGGTACAAAATGTAACTTAACTTAATGTATCTTAGTATACACATCTTGAAAGTTTGATAGGTAATTCACCAGTCTGTAAAATAATATGGGCAAAAAATAATATAGGGGTTTGGCTAGTATGGACACATTTGTTTCATTTGTTTTGAAAGATGGAATAAGGGTTGGAATTAGACGATTTTAATGGGAAATTTAAAATAGTTCAACTTTTTTAATCAACTAAGGCTTAAAGGAGTTAATTAACTTGAAAAAAATGTATTTACCTGAACAAAATACAAAAAACCAAGTTCTTATTTCTTCAAAAATTTTAAAGCATGTCAACGAAACATGGCAAGTATTTGTCTCTTCAGGATCATTTCTACTGCTACTTTTGTGCTTTTGCATGCACCTAACCATAACTTGAAATGTTTTTCAGTGATTCCTGACCACAACACTTGGGGTATTGGATCATGTTGTGGGCATTCCACGGTAGTTAGTTAGTTAGTGACAAGTTTATGATGGGGGTTGTCAAATTGCCATGGCATTTTTCATTTTTAACTAGTGTAAATCAAAGGTAATAATGCAATTTGTTCCCATTGGAAAAAGTTTCAATTAATTCATGAATCAAATCACTGACTTATTCCTATGAACTAATTCTTGCCACCCTGTATGGAATATGGATGTTATTTGTCGATACTGCAAACTCCAGTGTCAGGCATTTTTGCCATCCTAGTGAGGAATCAACCCTTGACTCATCCTGTATGGTATATAAATTACCAAAGAAAGAAAACAGTCCACAAATAATTTCATTTGATAATTTTATAAAATATGCCTTGCCTGATGAGTTAGGAGGGTTAATTCATCATTGATTGTTTATGCAACTAGCTCTCAGGGGAACTGTATACCTGAATTCTGATAATCCTGGCAATTCAGTCAATGTTCAGTAATCATAGGAAAAAATGAATTGCAAATTTGTGGAATACTATCTGTGTGTTGAATTTGTGGATATTGAAAAAAGTATACCCATAAATTAACTTAAAATGTTACACCATAATAATGCAAAGAGATGTCAGTTATCCCACAATTTTTAGCAGGTACATTATAAATTATGAGTAACTGATATGTATAAGTTAATAACTTACTTTATATCTACTGCAGATGACTTAAAACGTTCACACTCATGGAAATGTAAGACTCCAGAGATATAATGCTGTACCTATAGGTACCTGTTTTTATTACTTGGTGTCATCCAGCGATCCAGTCAATTAATTTCTTTAGCTAAAGCTGAAATAATACTAGAAATGTAATCTCCTAGCTACTAGGCGGCCTAAAGTAGTTGATAGGTTAGTAGGGTACTCACCAATATTATTTTATGTGGTTACCCACATAACAGATGAATGTGGTTCTACCGTTGATTGATATATCAGACGAATAAAATTTCGTCTGAGATTGATATAATTATATTGTTCTACCCTGGCAGAAGTGTTGGTGCACAAATTATTTTGTTTGTGCTTGTTTGATCATGATAGTATCATGACTCATGACATGTAAGAAAAGCGGGAAAGGAAACAGAAAGCTAGGTTATGTTAAAAGAAAGAAGGACATTATTCTTCTTCTGTTTAGTTTAGGGTAGACAAACAGTTTGCACCCAAATCTGCTAGGAACGTTAACGGGACATACTTCGTGTTAATCGAGCCTGATTCCCAGATCGATATCTGTCAATTAAACTAATTAACACATAGTATTTGTCAATTAGGCTAGTTATCACTTAGTATCTGTCAATTAGGATAATTGACACTTAGTATCTGTCAATTATACTAGTTAACATTTAGTAACTGTCAATTAGGCTAGTTAACACTTAGTATCTGTCAATTAGGCTAGTTGACACTTAGTATCTGTCAATTAGGCTAGTTATAACTTAGTATCTGTCATTTAGGATACTTGACACGTAGTATCTGTCAATTAGGATACTTGACACGTAGTATCTTAGTATCTGTCAATTATACTAGTTATCACTTAGTAACTGTCAATTAGGCTAGTTAACACATATTATCTGTCAATTAGGCTAGTTGACACTTAGTATCTGTCAATTAGGCTAGTTGACACTTAGTATCTGTCAATTAGGAAAAAAAAAATTCATTATATGGCGCTTCTACGCTTTCGTAGTACTGTCTTTGAAGAGCTTCATGAATTTCTATCCATAGTTTGTCCCTGATAACTTTACTCCTTTTGGTAATGGGAAGTGTACTATCCCATAACTGTCTTCTACTCTCCACTAATGAGATAAGCAATTCCTCAAGCGTGTCACCAGACACCTCATTGACATCTTTCTCCTGGAATGTATCATCTTCAGTGAGTTGAGTTTTCTCTACATGGTCACATAAATTATCTATTCGCAAGTAGCCACACAGTTCACAATATACAAGCTATAAAATAAATTTAGTAAGAAATAGTACCATAGGATTTTATATCCTAGTTTGGAGCATTTGACTGAAATCATACCTCTTCTGTTCCTGAATCCATTTGCTTAAATTTTTATTATTGAAATTTATAATATAACTGAAATTCCTTAAAATTATCCAAAAATAACATCCACCTACATCAGGATGTGATTAATTATTGTCAAATGTCAATCACAAAACAACAAATTTGTGTAAATTTTGGGTACTCTGATCACAGAACTTGAACTTTGACTTGAACGTTTTGAAACATGTCAACGGTGACCTTCAAATTTTGTCGCATGAGTATGAACGTCGAATTCTGTTGGGAATTTCATATTTTGCGATTCGCATAAATTTTGCGGAATTCGTACGAGCATGAACATACCTTATCGCTTTCGCTTTTTTGTCCCACTGCTGATCTACACCTGGAGTACCCAGAATTTGCCTGATTAACTATCGTTGCTATTGCTTTCTGATTGCCTGTATATCTTTGTACCTGTTGCTAGTTCGGTGGTGTTTTTGATTTTGAAGTACCCCAGTTCTTTTTGGAGGTCTGGTTACTTTTATATTTGTGTGTTTCGGAAATTTAGTTCTGTGGTTCTTATATAACAAGTTTTCCTTCTTTATAGATGCCCTTAGCCCTTCCTGAATTTATGAGTATGAGACTTCTGAGGGGTGAATTCTTTGGACTATCCTTCTGTAGACGATTTATATGCTGACAGAATGAGATTATGACTGTGTCAAACAATGTTGAGCGCCAGTCTATTTTTGTCAAAAAAAAATAGACAAAAAAGCAAGATCGATGTAGGAAACAATACGAAATAAAATAGATTCAAGAATTTCCTCCTGTGTTGATTAGAGCAATAAAGCCACAAGTTTCAATTAGGTTAATCTATTAACAAGTGTAGATATAAATATACAAAGAAAACAAATGAGGTTACAATCTCTTACTGATTTCAGACTTAATTCAACGAGTTTGACCAAATTTTGCTAAATTCGCTACGTGAATATACTTGCAGACAGTCGTCGGATCTACCAAATGAAATTGCAACTCCCAGTTCTGCTTCAGGCTCTCAAGATAATGTTGGTCTTCACTCTGACCTCAGGATCTGCACCTTGGTGTTGCGTTAGGTTTCAGCACTGAAACTGTTTGGGATCTGTACGACCATCTGCTACTTTATTCTCACAATTCAGCCTCTCTGGATGTTGATGGATTACTCGGGAATCGTCGACATTACATGAAAGGTTATAAGAAAATCAGTAAGGTTCAAGGAGAGTGAACTGAAGGTTCCAAGTGAAACACAATCTACAGCTGATGGCTGAAGACCGCGGATGATACAAAATATGTCTCAAATATAATATTAAAATGTACTATAATGATATAACCTAGACTTCAATCTAAATATTGGCTGAATTAAACAA
The DNA here is from genome assembly GCA_963576655.1 of Gastrophysa polygoni. Lineage (NCBI taxonomy): Eukaryota > Metazoa > Arthropoda > Insecta > Coleoptera > Chrysomelidae > Gastrophysa > Gastrophysa polygoni. The sequence continues at coordinate 3,883,292 of OY755092.1, forward strand.
ATAGATGAAATTTTTGCATTCACACAATTGGCCCGTTGTGCGCATACAAGAAAAAAAATACTAAATCAGCAAAAAAATTTAAGAGAAAAAAAAGGATTTAAGAAACCAGGTAGCCTGAGACATCGAAAGCGATACTGAGGCGGTACGCATACAATCACAGTTGCTCAGATAGTTGGTTTTTGTTTGAGCAAGCAAAGGAAATTTTTAGGCCGAAACAATTTTGCAAGGTGAATTGAAAATCGAGGATTCTCTATCACAAGAAAAGACGTTCGGGCGAGAGTGGCAATTACACTACAATTTCATGTGAGACAAGCATATACTGTGCACTCACCCGAACATGTCTTTTCCTCCTCAATAAGAATTCAAGATTTCCTGCGGGATCCTCCAAATTACACCAGAAGACCTAATTCATAGAGTCTTCAAGACTATGGTCCTCTCGGCTGCACTGAAGCTATAAGAAAAAAAAATCGCACAGAAAAAATTCTTTCCACCTATACAAAAATTTCAGCAATCACGTGTTCCACACCAGAAAAAAAATATTTATAATCTTGAACCACCACCAGGCAAGATTCAAGAAGGATAGATTAAACTAGTAGCGCTACCAAGCAAGCTACTGGTTTTAAACGAAAAGGAAAATTATCAAGTTGTTGCTCAAACAAAGTGCTACAAAAATATCTATTCAAATGGCAACCGCCATTTTTTGAAGCAAAAAAAAACGAACTCAATCTCTGTAAATCTGAGCAATCGTAAATATACTCACCTACCTCAGATCACCATCGATATCACAAACCCACCAAGTATTTCGACCTTCCAAAATTTTATGTCTGAGAATCAAATTATATTGAATTTTCGAAACTGAGATCTCAAGAGATGTCTATCGCATCAAGTCTGGAAGGGAAGAGAGCTATCCTTTCCGTCTGATTCCCCGAATCGAAGCTGTGAATCACGTGATCATAAATATCGATATCATTGGCGAATCTACTCCGTGACGACACCGTGACCAACATATAAGTGTCAACTTAATTTGTGTTTGAAGCAGGCTAGCAAACCTGTATATTCACATATAATGTAGAAGCCTACGTAGAGTAAATACACTTTAATTGTCGTCCACGATAACTCTAACAGATGTCTCCATGATACTAACATTCATGATTGACCGATGTTATTGTCCTGTTGTAATGAGAAAACGAGTCACGATTTATATATCGTTACACTTATCTCATGGTGTATATGTATGAGCCTGTAATTTTTCACCCGGAGTAATCCGGTATTTATTAACTTTGCGTTTTATAGCGAATAACGTTCTTTGGAAGTTTTATTCTGTTATTTTCAATTTCGGTAATTGTGTGATATACTTTAGATGCCTGATTTTCCTGCATAATTTTCAGTGTACTTGAATACGTTGTTCCTGGTTTTCAGGTATTGATTTATCCGACTTTCTTTTTTTTGTATCAATCCGCCTGTCAAATTTCTGCCCTTTTGACAGCAGGGTTCCAAGCTGTCAAAATCTGACAGTTGAGACGGAAATAAAATTTTCTTTGATCACTATAGCAACTGGTATTCCATTCAATGACAAGGTTAGGTGATTAAAGCTTACCTACCCTAGTTAAACTCAACCTGGGTCAAAAGAACCGACCCCAGGAAAACCGTCGCTCCACTGTTGCTATTTGGGCCTCCTGAAAATCTTTTTCTGGAGCAAGTGGAGTATACCACTTTCATAAAAAACTGGCGCTCGAGACTCCCGTTTTCCTCAGGAAAGATAGTTTTGATCCTTGTAAGCCCTTAAGGCAATTAAGGTCCTCACAATTTTTTCTTTTCTATTCATGATATCTGCATTGATTTTGGAGTAGAGCAGTTTTGACCATTCTTTGTGATCATTAGTATAGTCATTTAATAGTTTTCGATTAATTTCAATGTTGAACGGATCATCTGTGGAAATGTGTCCACTAATAATATCTACGGGTTTCAATTTGGTGACCGAATGAATGGAATTATTGTATGCAAGGATGGCGTACAACATTTGCATTTTTGTTGGGGTTTTCGAAAAACCTTATGTGCTCAATAGCCGAATATGTTCCAAAATAGTAGAATGAAATCTTTCAACCATACCGTTGGATTGAGGGTGGTGCGGCGAGACAAAATGTACTTCTCTTTCATGTAACGATAAAAGTTCAGAGATTTGGAAGTTATTGAACTCTGTTCCATTATCAACAATTATTTTCTTCGGTATGCCGTGGTGCGAGAAGAACTGAAGCAGATTATCAGCAATTTCGGTACCTGTCAATGAATTCACAAGATAGGCTCGCGCGTATTTAGAGAAGCTGTCCAGGATTGTTAGAAATTTTGTTTTTTCGAATGTGAAGGTATCAAGGTGAATGATTTCGAATGGTTTCGTCGCGGTTGGAGTTATATTAAGCATCATTTTAATTGGATTGCGTTCATATTTGCTGCGTTGACATGTGGTACAATGTGTAACATGAAAATGAGCCTTTTTCATTTTACATGGTATATCTAGTTCAGAATCTCAAAATAAATGAAGTAACTTCTAGTAATTTCTAGTGTTTAAAAATAATGGAATGTTATCTCCACTATGATATGCTCACATGGTTCACTCTGTATAATGCCCTTTATTCAATTGAAATACACAAATACTACTTCATATATAGTTTATTCCCTGGGTAATCTATTATAGGTCTCTAGCAGCTTGGAAATCTTGGAGATATCTAAAAGTAAACAAAGATTAATAAGTTCCTAAATGTAGAGAAATTTATATGATCTTACCTGGATAGCAGTGTCCATCTGTTTACATAAAATCCTTGCTGTTATCTCCGCAGTGATTCGAAGCTTCTGAACAGTAGACTGTTGACCTGGAATAAATCAATGAGTAAATCAATGATAAATAAGAAAATTTATAAAGATATGCTAAAATCTTGTGAAAACATTTCAGCTTGAAAGCTTTCAAAGTAAACAAATAACACCCTGGGTTACACTTAGATACGTACCTTGTTGATTCCTTGGTTAAAGTTGGATAATTTGGATTAATTTTGGATTTTTTTGATCAAATAATTGGGGTTATGTTATGATTTTGATTTAATCACATCTGACATGAATAATAACCTAACCTAATTTAGTCTTCTTCTCCTTCTTGGTAGTTATCTTTCAATATGGCAATAGGAGATGTTGCATCTTTGTTTATAGTCCCTGGTTGTGAAGGATGGTAGATCACAGTGTTGCAGCCTTGGGATAGTAGGAGTCAGTACTGTGAGTTGGTGTCGATTACCCGCTCAGATTTTAAATAACGGAATTACCTTTCATCAGTTTGCATTTTTACTGGTGGTATGATTGATTTTGGTACCTATTTGAACCAATCAGATGTTGGCGTAACGTCACGTGGTAGTCATGTGCGTTGAGGATATTGTTTTTCTGATGTGCAGTTCAACAAATCGTCGATCCTAGAGTTTTTTCTCATGAACTTTGAAATTCTGTTGCGCATCATTTCTTCATTCCTTTCCGGCAACATCATTTTCCTCATGATGTTGGAAGCCATAAAGTTGAAGATGTTTCATTTTTATTTTGGTGAGGCTGCCGAGCAGTGCAGGCTTTCAGGACAGGCCATCCAGTTGGGAGGTGAGTTTTATTTTTGAGAGGCTATTGATACTTTTAGATCACAAAATAGTGAGCCCAAATCTATTGTTATAGATTTGTGGGCCTGTCAATTGAGGAGGCCATCTTTCCAGACCACGCGGGTGGTGAGTTTTCCAAAACTCAACTTGTTAGACTTGTTGCTTGACCTGAATGGAGATTTGGTCCGTTATTGGTTGGCTGACCTGGTTTCTCTCCGGGAACCTGCCTTTTATATTGTAAGACATCTGAGAACGTCGACATCAAGGGACCCCGTAGCTTACCAACTAGAAACGGACTCCGAGAACTCGACCAGCTAAGTTGGCCCCAGCGGCTCATGACTACAGCCTACCTACAAATTGAACACCGTCTCTCCAGTTACCCAGTTGGGTTGTCACTGTTGTCAGGTACCTCTGTGTGAAACCACTAAAATTATGGTTTTCCATCAACCATAATCACGAAGAAATTTATCCCATATCTTGAATTTATCTTCATTCACTTACATATTATTTATTCATTATTATTGGAAATACTTACTTTGGAAGCTAGGAAGTTGTGTATGCTCCTATATAGGCCTATAGCGGAAGTAGGGGTATTCTTGAAATGATTATCACATCGTGAGAACATGATGTATTATGTTTCATTTAAAATTTCAAACAACTTTTGATAGTATTTCAGAACGATTTGAATATCTACCACTATAATATTTGAAATTTTAGTCAACTATGAGAAATTGTGAATGAATTTAAATTTTTTTTCATCACCTAGTTAATTAAATACCACATGAGACCACAAGTAGTATTTTTATTCAATGGTTTATTGCAGGTACAAGTTAATTAAAGTAAGTAAAGGTAAATGGTTGATTTTAACATCTGTTACAAATTTTCTAAGTTTCAATCATTGATAAACTTAGTGGCGCTCAACTGGCCACCTAACAAGATCTGAACACAAGCCATTTGTTCACCAGACACCAGAGCTGCCGGAGCCAATTGTGAGACTCGCTTCTCTGATTTTTATTTTTGAAAATAAAAAACATAGAAGTACGTATCATTAATTTGGCGCCCAACGTGGGGCCCGATTTTGTTAGGTGATTAATTTTTTCTTTTTCGAATACACTTGTGTACTCATGTGATGAAAAATTTTTTTTTGTTGATTAAATCTTTGAAATTCAAACTCAAGATGGTTAGTGGACAACTAAACTGGAATAAAGGTGGTTCTAATATTGTTCTTCATTAAGGTACTCATATTTTTATCTTTTTGGTCCATAAAATACTAGATGTCAATAATTTGGTTACTTTTCTGCGAATAACTTCTAGTGTTGATGTGGAAAACTTACGTTCATCATTCATCGAAAAACATCTACACAGGGTGTTGAAAAAGTTTTTCTTTTGAGATTTTTTTTTGAGAAACACTTCCAAGATAGGTGTTTGAATTGTTTTTGATTTTCTCAAGATACCTTGGTATTTTTGAATTTGGTGGTCCATATTAAGTGGAATATTATTTCTCTTCAAACATATACAGTGTGTTTGAAATATAAAATTTGTTTTTGAACCTATACAGAGTGTTCAATTTAATTTGAATTTTCATAGAACATATACAGAGTGTTCAATTTAATTTGAATTTTCATAGAACATATACAGAGTGTTCAATTTAATTTGAATTTTCATAGAACATATACAGAGTGTTCAATTTGAGTTGAATTTCCATAGAACATATACAGTGTGTTCAACCAGTACTTTGAAAGTTTTTGACTTGGAATTTTGAATTCACAATAAATTTCCCTGAGAATTTTCCCTGAATATTTTGCATCTTGTATAGGATATTATACAGCGTGAATCTGTGAATTATTTAATTTCTAAATATTATACTACCATTGCTGCCCTTCAACTCAAATAATATAAAGTTTCTACTTCCAAATATCAGTCCCCTTTTGAATCTTTTTTATAATTTTTTTTTGAAAATGGCTACAATTAGACCAGAGTTTAAACCCAATCACTTATTAATTGACGAGTTAAATTATGAACTCAAAATTAGAGGCATTGTGACTGACCGTAATATGAACGAAAAACGCAGCATTTTAGCAAAAGCTATTCAAAAGGCTAAGAGTCAAACCCCTCTTGTTGATCCGAATTTCTCATTCGACGCTGAAAAAGTTGAAATTGAAGCGACCCTTAAAAATATTGAAGGTACTATTCCTGATTTTGAAAGTGGCTCTACTAAAGATTCAGTGTACCAAAGATTGCGTTCAAGATTATGTCACGTGGGTGATAGAATTAAGCGAATGGAGATTGACCAAGCAGATAGGGCCCAAGTTATTTTTAAAAATGAAGCTTATGCAACTTCAGTTTTCTTAGAATCCACTCTCGAAGAAAAAATTTCTAATACTGGAAGTACTCCGATTATATCTGATGATTTGTCAAATTCTTTAATGGGTATGTTTAGCCAGTGCGGTCCTTCTCGAGCTTCGCCTTCGGTCTCTAATTCTAAACCACCAGCTATTTATAAATGGAACGTGAAATTCGACGGTACCAAAAAGACTTTAGGAGTCAAATCTTTTTTGGAAAGGGTAAGGGAACTTGCGGAAGCAAGACAAGTCACTAAGATACAGCTTTTTGATGCTCCTATCGATTTATTTGAAGGTAAAGCCTTATTGTGGTTAAGAAGAATTAAAGATTCAGTCAGAGATTGGGATACTTTATGTAATAGATTGGAAGAGGATTTTTTGGAAAAAGATTATGACGAAGAACTTTGGAACCTAATTAAACATAGGAAACAGGTTGAAGATGAATCTATAGTAATTTATGTATCCGTAATGGATCAATTGTTTAGCCGTCTGAGCTCTCCACCCGCCCTTTGTACAAAGATTAAATGGATAAAGAAAAATTTAAGACCAGATTTTGTTGACCGTTTGGCTTTGAATAATTATTCAACAATTGATCAATTAATTCATGACGTTAAAATTCTGGAAGACGTGTCTAGAGAAAAAAAAGTCAAAACCATTTTAAATAGATCACATGTAAGTGCAGTGGGGTACGAATTGGGTATTGGGAGCGAGGACGAGGGTCGAGATGAACCGTCGGGTTCACATAGTCAGGGCAGTTCGCAAATTCGGTATAATACCTTTGAAAGTAGGAAATTTAGTGGAACGAGAAATTTTGTAAATAGAAATACATCAAGAAAATGTCACAATAGGAAATATTGTAACAATAATCCTCTACAGTCAGAGCAAAATGTTTCTCCCATTGAAACTAGAGTCGGAGTTAATAATAACACAACAAAGAAAATAGTTACTTGCTGGAATTGCAAATTAGCAAACCACACTTTTAGGCATTGTACTCAGAAGAGAAATACATTTTGTTATGGATGTGGGGAACCGGGAAAAAGAAAAGCTGATTGTGAAAGGTGTTCTGGTTCGGGAAACCAGTAAAGGAGGTAAATATTATTAGTAGAAAAGGCCGCCCTTTACCTCCATTACATAAGGCCGTGAGTAAATTTGACATTTATCCTTCTGCTGAACATGAGCAACACATTAAATTTGTCAAGGATTTTTTACTACAACTTAAATTACAAAAATTTTCTGAATCAGTTACTGCTCCCGTTTTTGTGCCAAGTGCTTATGATAATCGACCTTTCGTGTCAGTTAAGTTATACGACAGAAAAATAATTTCACTTCTTGATTCAGGGGCAAATAATTCAATAGTGGGAAATAAAGGTATTACAATTTTAGAGTCGTTGGGTATAAAGTTAAACAAGTCGAAACATAATTTTGTCAGTACAGCTGACGGTGTTAGACAAAACGTTCAAGGTTCAGTAGATTTACCACTCTGTGTTGAAGATAAATGCATAATCATAAAATTTTTGGTAGTCCCAACAGTCAACTATGCCTTCATTTTGGGTAGTGACTTCTGTAAAAAGTTTCAGTTAAAAATTGATTTCAAAGAGAATATTTGGGAAGTTCGAGGTGACTCGAATGTAAATATTAGTTGCCTTTCTGCTTTAGAGGACATAGGTCATAGGAACTCTCCGGTTCTATCAGTGGAAAATTTATCACAAGAGCAAATGTCTTCTCTGGATAATATTATGTCTCAATTTAAAAATCTCGATGGAGATGGAAAGCTAGGTCGTACAGACAAATTAACATATCACATAGATACAGGGGATGCTTCACCCGTGAAACAACGCCAATACTTGATGTCACCCTATATGCTCGGTCATCACAATTCGGAATTAGATAAAATGTTGAAACAAGGTGTAGTTAAGCCATCTAGGAGTGATTGGTCTTCACCGGTGCTATTGGTTAAAAAGCCTAGTGGTGATTTTAGATTTTGTTTCGACGGTAGAAAACTAAATTCATTAACTAAAAAGGACAGTTATCCACTACCTGTAGTAGACAGAATATTATCAATGCTTAATCATACGCAATTTATTTCGTCTGTAGACTTGAGAAGTGCATTTTGGCAGATTCCTCTAGATGATTCTTCCAAAGAGAAGACAGCTTTTTCAGTACCTGGAAGGGGCTTATTTCAATTTGAAGTCATGCCGTTCGGATTATGTAATGCCGCACAATGCTTACAGCGCCTCATGGACGCAATCTTTGGTCCAGAGATGGAACCCAATATTTTCGTTTATTTAGACGACTTGATCATAGTTAGTCCAACTTTTGAAAAGCATATTCAGTTATTAGGTGAAATAGCAAAAAGATTGAGAGACTGCAACTTATCAGTAAATTTCAGTAAATGTGAATTTTTTCGACCGTCATTAAAGTATTTGGGATTTATTATTGACAAACATGGTCTAAAAACAGACCCAGCTAAAGTTAAGGCAATGGTAGAATATAGCCAGCCTAAAAATACTACAGAAATTAAGAGGTTTACAGGAATGTGTAGCTGGTATAGGCGATTTATTCCCCACTTTTCTACGCTAATGTCACCTATAAATGACTTATTAAAAAATAAATCTAAAGGGCAGAAAATTACTTGGACAGAAAAAGCTGAAAAAGCATTCAATGATATAAAGCAAGGTTTAATCTCATCACCTATTTTAACAAGTCCTCAATTTGATTTACCATTTACAATTCAGTGTGATGCTTCAGATACTGGTTTAGGGTGTGTTCTAACTCAGGTACAGGAGGGAACGGAAAAAATCATTGCTTTTGCGTCCCGTAGCCTTTCTAGAAATGAAAGAAACTATTCAGTAACAGAAAAAGAATGCTTGGCATGTATCTTCGCTTGCGAACGTTTTAGAGCTTACATTGAGGGAGTTCACTTTACTCTAATAACTGATCATGCGTCACTTAAATGGATGTTTAAAATCAAAGAGCCTATAGGCAGAATTGCAAGATGGACAGTAAGATTGAGTCAGTTTGATTTTGGGATAGAACATCGAAAAGGAAAATTTCATGTTGTACCAGACGCACTTTCAAGAAGCCCCGTTGACCCTCCTACCGAAGAAGGTACGATAGAAATTTCAACCATTCAAAATATTGATGATTGTATACATTTAGACATCGATTTGGATGATTCAGATACTTTTTATATAAAATTGAGGGATACAATTTTGAGGAATAGTGAGAGTTATCCACAATGGGAAGTCAAAAACGGGTTTGTCTATAAATTAGTCCCCTCAAAATCTCCTTCAGAGAGTAATATATCAGAATGGAAATTATTAGTGCCAAAAGGGCAAAGAGTAAAAATAATTCAATCTTGTCATGATGTTCCTACTGCTTCACATATGGGTTATTACCGTACCTATTCTAGAGTTCTTTTGACATATTATTGGCCAAAAATGCGTCGAGATATCTATCGATATGTCAGATCATGCAAAACTTGTGCGGCACAAAAGTCACCAAACCATTCAAAATTTGGGTTAATGGGTAATGAAAAGATTGTTCGGTTTCCCTGGCAGATTATAGCCATTGATTTAATGGGTCCATTACCACGAAGTACCAACGGATTTCAATACATTTTAGTAGTGAGTGACTGGCTCACAAAGTACCCGCTGATCTGTCCACTTCGAAAAGCAACCTCGCCGGCTGTGATGAAATTTTTGGAAAATGAAGTTTTTTTAGTATACGGTGTACCACAACACATTATATGTGACAATGGAAAGCAATTTGTTAGTAAAGATTTCAAAAAATTGGTGGAACAATACGATTCCAATATCAGGTATACAACCTTTTATCACCCTCAAGCTAATTATGTGGAAAGAGCTAATAGAACAATCTGTACTGCTATTCGTTGTTTCATTGATAAAAATCATAAACTATGGGATCGAGAATTGCCAAAGATAGGATATGCATTGAGGACATCAGTACATGAGGTCACTGGATACAGTCCAGCCTTTTTGAATTTCAACAGAGAAGTGCCCTGTAGTGGTAAATATTATGGTAAAAATGACGTTGATATTGACATCACGAATAGAGACTATTGGGTCCAAAATTCAGGTAATCTTTCGAATATTTATCATGAGGTTCAACGAAAAATTAGTACAGCGCACAAAAAAAATGCTAGGTATTATAATTTGCGAAGGCGTGCTATGGAATTTTACGTTGGAGATCATGTATGGAAACGAAATTTTGTTCTGTCCAATAAGGCAGAAGATTTTGCTAAAAAGTTAGCACCACGATGGATAGAATCCATAGTAGTAAAGAAAAAATCTAAATTGGTTTACATACTCAAAAGTGCTGAGGACGGTAGCAATTTAGGTGAATGGCACATACAAGATTTGAAACCATGTCACGGGCCAATGAATTTTCTTGCGACGACGAGGAATCCGGATCAGAAAGAGGGAAGGATTAGGTCCATTTTGGTAGTGTAGCCATATATGAATGCTCATAGCAGATTTGAAGTGAATAAAGTTGTAAATATTTAACTTAGATTCGAGTCTAATATCATAGTCCTTAAGATTTTGTACATATTAATTAAGAAATAGGTAGGTGCGCACCATTTTTACAAAACAATAAAAAACGGTTCTCTGTGCTACTCATAAAAATTGATCACTACGTTCACAATTTTTATATTCTTTGGAGGGGGGTGAGTGTAACATGAAAATGAGCCTTTTTCATTTTACATGGTATATCTAGTTCAGAATCTCAAAATAAATGAAGTAACTTACCAATATAAAGATACCAGACCATAAATATTGATTTCTAGTGTTTAAAAATAATGGAATGTTATCTCGAATATGATATGCTCACATGGTTCACTCTGTATAATGCCCTTTATTCAATTGAAATACACAAATACTACTTCATATATAGTTTATTCCGTGGGTAATCTATTATAGGTCTCTAGCAGCTTGGAAATCTTGGAGATATCTAAAAGTAAACAAAGATTAATAAGTTCCTAAATGTAAAGAAATTTATATGATCTTACCTGGATAGCAGTGTCCATCTGTTTACATAAAATCCTTGCTGTTATCTCCGCAGTGATTCGAAGCTTCTGAACAGTAGACTGTTGACCTGGAATAAATCAATGAGTAAATCAATGATAAATAAGAAAATTTATAAAGATATGCTAAAATCTTGTAAAAACATTTCAGCTTGAAAGCTTTCAAAGTGAACAAATAACACCCTGGTTTACACTTAGATACGTACCTTGTTGATTCCTTGGTTAAAGTTGGATAATTTGGATTAATTTTGGATTTTTTTGATCAAATAATTGGGGTTATGTTATGATTTTGATTTAATCACATCTGACATGAATAATAACCTAACCTAATTTAGTCTTCTTCTCCTTCTTGGTAGTTATCTTTCAATATGGCAATAGGAGATGTTGCATCTTTGTTTATAGTCCCTGGTTGTGAAGGATGGTAGATCACAGTGTTGCAGCCTTGGGATAGTAGGAGTCAGTACTGTGAGTTGGTGTCGATTACCCGCTCAGATTTTAAATAACGGAATTACCTTTCATCAGTTTGCATTTTTACTGGTGGTATGATTGATTTTGGTACCTATTTGAACCAATCAGATGTTGGCGTAACGTCATGTGCGTTGAGGATATTGTTTTTCTGATGTGCAGTTCAACAAATCGTCGATCCTAGAGTTTTTTCTCATGAACTTTGAAATTCTGTTGCGCATCATTTCTTCATTCCTTTCCGGCAACATCATTTTCCTCATGATTTTGGAAGCCATAAAGTTGAAGATGTTTCATTTTTATTTTGGTGAGGCTGCCGAGCAGTGCAGGCTTTCAGGACAGGCCATCCAGTTGGGAGGTGAGTTTTATTTTTGAGAGGCTATTGATACTTTTAGATCACAAAATAGTGAGCCCAAATCTATTGTTATAGATTTGTGGGCCTGTCAATTGAGGAGGCCATCTTTCCAGACCACGCGGGTGGTGAGTTTTCCAAAACTCAACTTGTTAGACTTGTTGCTTGACCTGAATGGAGATTTGGTCCGTTATTGGTTGGCTGACCTGGTTTCTCTCCGGGAACCTGCCTTTTATATTGTAAGACATCTGAGAACGTCGACATCAAGGGACCCCGTAGCTTACCAACTAGAAACGGACTCCGAGAACTCGACCAGCTAAGTTGGCCCCAGCGGCTCATGACTACAGCCTACCTACAAATTGAACACCGTCTCTCCAGTTACCCAGTTGGGTTGTCACTGTTGTCAGGTACCTCTGTGTGAAACCACTAAAATTATGGTTTTCCATCAACCATAATCACGAAGAAATTTATCCCATATCTTGAATTTATCTTCATTCACTTACATATTATTTATTCATTATTATTGGAAATACTTACTTTGGAAGCTAGGAAGTTGTGTATGCTCCTATATAGGCCTATAGCGGAAGTAGGGGTATTCTTGAAATGATTATCACATCGTGAGAACATGATGTATTATGTTTCATTTAAAATTTCAAACAACTTTTGATAGTATTTCAGAACGATTTGAATATCTACCACTATAATATTTGAAATTTTAGTCAACTATGAGAAATTGTGAATGAATTTAAATTTTTTTTCATCACCTAGTTAATTAAATACCACATGAGACCACAAGTAGTATTTTTATTCAATGGTTTATTGCAGGTACAAGTTAATTAAAGTAAGTAAAGGTAAATGGTTGATTTTAACATCTGTTACAAATTTTCTAAGTTTCAATCATTGATAAACTTAGTGGCGCTCAACTGGCCACCTAACAAGATCTGAACACAAGCCATTTGTTCACCAGACACCAGAGCTGCCGGAGCCAATTGTGAGACTCGCTTCTCTGATTTTTATTTTTGAAAATAAAAAACATAGAAGTACGTATCAAATGATTGATGTAATTCTGGATGGATTCTTTTATGTTTGGCCAATAGCATTTGTCTTTGACTCTGGCAAATGTTTCGTCAACTCCGCGATGGTTCGATTTTCCTTCGTGGAGTTTTTGAATAATTCGAATAATTTGTTGGTAATATCTAGTAATTTTTCCATGCATCGTTTGAATTCAATTGATGGCCATTTGAAGTACTTTTGAAGTGTTTTTGAAAATGACTCGTATAATTCTGGGTTATCGAAATAAATATGGTACTGTACACCTGGTGAAATAAACTCTTTGATAAATGTTAATACATCGTTTTCCGAATCATTTTGGGATATTCGAACTTGAATTCGTTCTTTCGTTCTTTCTTTCGTTCGTTCTTTCGTGATAGAATGCTGATTTTGGGTTTTGCAGGAGAATGGTGTACCGAGCTAACAATAATTTGGTTTTGGCCTAAATTTACTGCGCATTGTGCAATATGAATTGCAACGATGGGATTTTGTTCCGCGTTAGAGTGGATAGTTACGTCATCCTCATCTTCGCATTCCTCGTCTGCATGCTCCTGGTCTGGTTGTACTTGCATAGGTCGTTGTTTCCTGATGGGCCAGGTGCCACTATGTCTCTAATGAATTGATCAATTTCGTTGTGTCTATGATGGTCTTTGTCGTTGGGAATATTTTGAATGATTTCTTCAATTTGATCAGAAACTGAATTTACTTCGTTTGTATTCAACTCATTTTTTTTTATCTGTGGACAACACGAAAGGGAAACCTATAATGTGTTTGGGTTTGAATAAAAGTGGACTGTATGTTATTTAATCTTGTGAAATATGGTTTATTAATTAACGTTTTAACAAACTGTACGAACTCAGTCGCCGTACGCAATACAAGACACTACTCTCTCCGTCGTCAAACACAACCAACACGGAGTAGGTAAAACTGGATGGGCAACGCAGTGCCGTAACATGAGGCGTTCTTGCCTGAACATATCGGCCGCCTTGAAAGTACTCCCTTTCAATAAAAAATACGAAATACAAAAAAAATTAAAACCAGATAAAAAGTACTATACAATGCGTTGAAAAATACTCAAACGTTCAACTGGATACATAATGAGTCAATCATCAATCGGTAGTGCACAAACTCGCGAAACAGCCCTTTTCACTACACGATCTTTCACCTTTACGCTTACTACTCTGGTGATGTTGTCGTCACCTGGATGCAGCTGCACTATTCTGCCTAACTGCCAATTCAGCACAGGTAAGTTGTCATCCTTTACTAGAACTAAGGTGCCCACCTTGAGGAACTGCGACGAATGTTGTTTCCATTTAGTTCTGGACTGCAACTCAGAGATGTACTCCTTCTGCCAACGTGCCCAGAATTGTTGGTACATCGCTTGCAGCCTCTGGTACCGATTTAGGCGATTCTCTGGTTTGTCAGTCCAATTGTGTTCCGGAATAGACACTAGCGATCTTCCAATTAAAAAATGTCCTGGTGTCAATGCTGTGACGTCCTCAGGATCGGAGGATAGAGGGGATAAGGGTCTCGAATTTAAAACTGCCTCGATCTGAGCCAGTGCCGTCGAAAATTCCTCGAATGTTAAAGATGCATTCCCCATAACTCGTTTTAAATGGTACTTGCTACTCTTAATACCGGCTTCCCATATACCACCAAACGAGGCAGATCCCGCGGGTATAAAATGCCATTTAATATTGTCGTTGATTAAAAATTTCCCTACTACCTCAGACATTGATTCGACAAACCTGTGAAATTGTTTTATTTCATCATTAGCTCCGACAAAGTTTGAACCATTGTCTGAAAATATATTATTAGGTTTACCGCGTCGTGCGATAAAGCGTTTCAATGTAGCTAAAAATGATTCAGTAGTCAGATCAGACACTGTTTCTAAGTGCACGGCCTTCGAGGACATACATACGAATAAACACATATATACCTTTATGGATTTCGCTCCACGACCCTTTCGCTCCTTGAGAATAAATGGACCTCCATAATCGATTCCAACATTCAAAAAGGGTAGGGAAGGATTGACTCGAATTTCAGGTAAGTTTCCCATCAGGTAATCTGCTCCCTTAGGGTTAGTTTTAAAACAAGTGACACATTTTCTTACAATACCCTTGGCCAGTTTTCGTCCTGAAATAGGCCAATAATTTTCTCGAACGTTATATAACAGTGCTTGTGGGCCGCAATGTAGTAAACCCTTGTGTCTATCTATCAATATAAGTTCAGTTAGTTTATGGTTTTGAGGCAATAAAACTGGGTGTAATTTATCATAATGCTCATGTGAATTTTTGATTCTACCTCCGACTCTTATCAAATTATTATTATCAAGGAATGGATTTAATGATAGTATTTTACTTTTCCTATGCAAAGACTTGCCTAACTTCAAATTATCATAGTCTAATGAGAAACATTCTTGTTGACAAATTCTCAGTAAAGTATTCAATGCACACTTCAATTCTACCTGTGTCAACGGTCCAAATATTCTATTGTCTTTAGATAACCTTGTATTTTTACTAAATCTGAGTATATATGCTACTGTTCTCTGTAATTTTCTCAGAGAGGAAAATTTTAAAAATATGTCAATATTATTTGTGGCCATAGCAAGGTTGCATATCAATCGCCTTTCGGGAATTTCTCCTTCTAATTTAACATCCGTTTGTCATTCTGAAGCCAATTTGGCCCATGCCACCATAGATTTGAATGTATTAAGTTAGTGGTATTACAGCCTCTTGATATCAAGTCTGCAGGATTTTCTGCCGATCTCACATGATACCATTCTTCAATTTGTGACATGGATTGCACTTCAGCAACTCTATTGCCTACAAAAGTTTTCCAACTGTTTGGTGCACCCTGTAACCAATTTAATGTTATTGTCGAATCCGACCAATAATATTTTTGATGAAAATGGATTCCCATTACATCCACAACCTTTTTAACTAAATGAGCTAGTAAAACTGCCGCATTCAACTCCAAACGCGGAAGTGTTATTTGTTTCAGTGGCGCAACGCGCGACTTTGCGCACAGTAAACGCGACATAATCTGCCCTGAAGAACTTACGCTGCGTACATAAACACATGCTCCGAATGCACGTTCTGACGCATCTGCGAAACCGTGCAACTCTATTTTTATATTTTCTTCGCTAATCAAGATATGCCGAGGTATTTTTAATGTGTTTAGAATTGGTAAGTCCTGCTGGAATTCTTTCCATTTATTATTTAACTCTGGGTTAATGGGTTCATCCCATGCTAAATTGGATTTCCACAATTCATGAATCATCATTTTCGCTACAATTATATTAGGACTAAGTAGACCTAACGGATCGAACAGCTGATATATGCAAGACAAAATAATGCGTTTTGTGATAATTTCGGAGTTGTTACCTGGTTGTATCGAATATTGAATCATATCTGCCTGCGCATTCCAGAATATGCCGAGTGTTTTATTATTTTGATCCTCACCCAATCGTAAAATACCACATTCCAAATCTGAGTTTACCTTGAAATTTTTCATTAAATTCTGTTCATTACTTAACCATTTCCTAAGCTCGAATTTTCCTTTATTAAGGATATCGGAAATGTTACGTTGTAATTCTATGACCTCGGCCACTGAATCCGCCCCTGTCAACAGGTTGTCCATATAAAAGCAATTCTTAATGATTTCACATTCATCAGGAGAGGTATCTTCATTCTCATAGGCCAATTGAAATAGGCATCTCACTGCTAAGTACGGCGCGGAGGCAGTACCGTAGGTCACAGTGTTTAGTTCGTAGCATTCTAATTCACTCTCGGGATCCGACCTCCAGAAAATTCTTTGTAATCTACGTTGGTCTTTATCAATCAATATTTGTCTATACATTTTAGATACGTCCGCGGATAGAACATACTTATGTTTACGTAAAGTTAAAATAATCGAAAACAAATCTCTTTGGAGAGTCGGACCGATACATTGAACATCGTTCAAGGATGTTCCACTATCAGATTTCGCACTGCCATCAAACACCACGCGTATCTTGGTGGTGATACTAGTGTCCTTTAAAACAGCATGATGGGGCAAATAAAAATTTAATGTTTTATTATTTGTCTCATCTTCCTTAATTTTGGTCATGTGACCCAGA
Source organism: Gastrophysa polygoni (assembly GCA_963576655.1). Classification (NCBI taxonomy): domain Eukaryota; kingdom Metazoa; phylum Arthropoda; class Insecta; order Coleoptera; family Chrysomelidae; genus Gastrophysa; species Gastrophysa polygoni. The sequence continues at coordinate 3,900,285 of OY755092.1, forward strand.
TTCTTATATTCTTTCATGAATTCAGTGTACTGTCGCTTTAATTGATCATTTTTGTTTAATTTTCTCTCAAGCGCATAAAAACGATTTATTGCACCTTGCCTAGAATTACCCAGGTTAGTAATCATGTCATTGATTATTGGCATGCGTACAATGAATCGTCCGTTGATATCTCTTTTTGTTGTAAGAGAAAAATGATTTTCACAATATTTTTCCGACTTTGACATCAACTGTGATTTTTGAACATTAATTTCCTCGGTTTCCCAAAATTTTGTAATTTGTTCATCAATGCAAGGTTCCATTTTGACAGTTGAACAGTTAGTTAATTTAGTTGATTGTACTGGTGAATTCAAATTTCCCGCAATTATCCAGCCTAATTTAGTCTCTTGCATCAAAGGTAAATTATTATTTTTTATTATTTGTCTTTTGCCTAATAGAGACCAAAAAACATTCGAACCTATCAACATGTCAATTTCCCTTGATTCATTAAAATATGGATCTGCTAAATTCAAATTGTCTGGTATCCCAAGGTGATTTTTATCAAACGAAACTAGCGGTAATTTGTCTGTTATCACAGGAATGATCAAACAATTTATATTTGTGTTGAATTCAGAATTGCAGGACGAAATATTCACATTAATTTGAGTTTTTATGTATTGCAATGATTTACTGACACCCTTTATTACATAATTGACCTTAATTGGCTGAAATCCTAAAATTTTACTCATTTTTTCCGTTATGAAATGGCTCTGGGAGCCGCTGTCCAATAATACACGGCATTGCCGATTCCTATTATTTTTATCCTTTACTAAAACTACCGCAGTTGATAGCAAAACTTGCATAGCGACTTCGTCCGCCCCTGACTGTTCTGTAGAATGCCGAACAATGGACATCTGTGCCCCTTCAGACGACGACGGCGTAGACGTTTCCCGCGTATCGCTATTGCTAGACGTTACCGCAGCTCTTGCGGCGCCAGTATTACTTTGATCAGTGTTGCCGGCGTTAGCCTTTGCACCACTATTATACTCCAAATGCAAAATCGTATTGTGTGGCTTGCCACATTTCTTACACTTCGGCGATTTACATTCCCATGATGCATGTGAAACACGTAAACAATTTAAGCATAATTTCAACCTTTTCACTTCGGCAATACGATCGTCAGTACTCAATTTCAAAAAAGATTCACAAGAGTATATCATGTGCGATCCTTTACAATAATAACATTCAAATTTACTCTGGTTACTGTTAGAGCTATAAAAACTAGTTGATTGTTTTCTGATCGGTATTGTATTCTTATTTCTTCCAGACTTATTGATTTCTAATTTTTCTAGAATTTCACATTTGTTTTTCAGAAACTCATTAAGATCATTCATTGTTGGTAATTCGTCATTGTGTTTATGTGATTCCCAATCACGGCGTGTGACGGAATCAAATTTGGTGGTGATTATGTAGATAATCAAACTGTCCCAAGCGTCTGTTTTCTGACCAAGGGCTTTCAATGCTCTCAAATGTTTGATAACACTATCGTACAAATTCCTCAACTCAATATGGGACTCTCTATTTAAATGTTGGAGTTCTAAAATGGCACGAATATGATTGTGAACTATTAATTTTTTATTCTCGAACCGATCGATTAGTAATTGCCAAGCTATCGCGTAATTTCCGGCAGATACTTCCAATGATTTTATTATCTGAGATGCCTCTTTTTCCAAAGAAGATCTTAAATAATAGAATTTTTGTACATCTGACAACATCGGATTGTTCTCTACCAACGCCTTGAAAGAGTCGCGGAATTCCAACCAACCCGCATATTGCCCATCGAAGGTCGGCAGTTTTATTGTAGGCAGTTTTATATTACTTTGATTCATAATATTCATATTACCATTATTGTTCGTATTTGGAGACACTGACACAACTGAACCGGAGCTTAAAACATTTGAGGCCGCACGTTCTACAGCCTCGATCGCTTTATAAAATTTTCCAGATATAGTTTTGATCTGTGATATTAGAGAGAAATAACTGTTCTCGAATTCTTCCCGTTCTGTCGAATCACTGTCTGTAGGCATAAGCATTTCAATTTCATACTGAACTTCATTGAATTCATCAAGAGATGGTTCAAATTTACTTAAACGAGTATTCAATTCGACTACCAATTGCTCTTCTAACTTCGAAATATCCTCAGAACTAGTTAAAGAATTGACATATGTTTGCAACCGAGTTGCTCTCGCTTTAATAATACCCCGTCGTATTTTCAATGCATCTGCCATTTTGAATTCTTGCCACACACAACAATCAACATCTACAATAACATCGAAACAATATTCAACTACTGACTCAAACGATTATGTTTCAAATTGATAAATGGGAATGACTTAGGTTATTAGGTTATTGTAAGGTATAGAACGGACTCACTTATTTACTTCAGCTGCACTGGACCACTGCTGTTCTGCACTACTATGGCCGGCTTCTTGCTGTTATACGTCGTTCGATTTTCACTTTATTACTTTATTTGTAATAACCTTGATTTGGTTTCATTTACTATTCATCCCGGTCGAAGTGACCAATGTTTGGGTTTGAATAAAAGTGGACTGTATGTTATTTAATCTTGTGAAATATGGTTTATTAATTAACGTTTTAACAAACTGTACGAACTCAGTCGCCGTACGCAATACAAGAGACTACTCTCTCCGTCGTCAAACACAACCAACACGGAGTAGGTAAAACTGGAGGGGCAACGCAGTGCCGTAACATGAGGCGTTCTTGCCTGAACATAATGTTCGAGCAACATCGTGTTAGCCAGCGGTGGAATTTTGGGAGAGTAGGAAGGTGTTGGTAGTGTTGGCATAATAGATGATATTTCCGTTGAGCACCGACCGTGAAAGTACCTATAAAAAAGGCAAACATCGCCGACCTTTCTACGATGATCTAGAGAGGTCAATGATTTGGTGAGTGTTGTATCATCGACTAGGCGGATAGCTCTCTTCTGAATTGAATCTTATCGTATGTTTGGGGGCTGAGCCCCAAACATGTGAACAGTACTCCAGGACAGGTCGAATTTGTGCTTTGTAGATCATAAGCAGTTGCTGGGATGTGAAGTATCTCTTCGCACGGAATAGAAAACCAAGTTTTTGTGAAGCAGTTTTCGCGAGAGTGCGTCACTATTAGTATCCAACTTGCCTTTATTATAAATAATTTGGTAGGTGTATTCTTCTAATTTAATTCGCCAACGCAACAATTTGGAGTTTGGATCTTTCAATAAAAGAAGCCACTGTAGGGGCTTATGATCCGTGACTATGTTGAATTTACGACCGAAAAGGTAGGGGCGGAAATATTTAGTGGCCCAAACGATAGCGAGGAGCTCTTTCTCGATCACCGAATAATTCTGTTCGGAATCGTTCAGTGTTCTTGAGGCACAGGCAACTGGTAAATCTTGGACAATAGGACCTTGAGAGAGTACGGCTCCGAGAGCATAATTACTAACGTCCGTCGTGAGACTGAAATGTTTGGAAAAGTCCGGGTATTGAAGAATCGGGTCGTACAGTCTAGAAATTCTTTATTGTGTTCAATTTTGGCACCTTTTCTCAAGCATTTAGTTAGAGGCTTTGTCAGTCTAGCGAAATTATTTATGAAGCGCCGGTAATATCCCAAGAGACCTAGGAAACCTTTTAATTGTTTTGTTGTTTTGGGTGCGGGAAAGTGTTTGATCGCTTCGATCTTATCTGGATTTGGCTTGACTCGTTCAGGAGTCACAACGTTTCCCAAGTAGGCCACTTCCTTACGAAGTAATTCCGACTTGTCAAGCTGAATCTTGAAATTAGATTCACGCAATCGATCAAACACTGATTTCAGTCTTTCCAGGTGCTCTTGTAACGATGTTGAGAGAATATCATCGAGATATACTAAACATTTTTCATTTTGTATACCTCGAAGAATATTGTCCATTACGCGCTGGAACGTCGCAGGCGCGTTCTTAAGGCCAAAGGGAATCCTGAGATACTCATAATGCTCTTGTTCCGTATTGAAGGCCGTTTTCTCGATATCTTGGTCCTCCATCTCAATCTGATGGAAACCGCTAGCTAGATCCAACGTAGTAAAATATTGGCACTTCCCTAGCTCATCTAAGGTCGGTTATGTTTGGTAAGGGGTACTTGTCGTCTATAGTCTTTTCATTGAGCTTTCGGTAATCAACTCTCCACTTCCGTTTACCGGAAGCGTCTGATTTTTTTGGTACCACCCAAATGGGCGAATAATTTTTTGATCGAGTATTTTCTTAATTTGTTCTTCAACCTCCTTTTTATGTATAAATGGATAGCGATAAGATTTCGTATATACCGGTATCTCGTCAGATGTTCGTATATTGTGTTTTACTGGGCTAGTAAAAGTCAGTGGTGTATTTTCGTGATGAAATATGTATTGATAGTCTTTATAGATGGAGAGTATTTTAGATTTTTCTTCTTTATTCAAGTGGTTTGTCCGGATTTTTGAAAAGTCGAAGCTTTGTTCAGGCGTGTCGTCAAAATTCTGCAGATCAATATTCTGAATTTCGTTTCGTTCAAATCTGTCAATAGGGATAGGTTCTGAGAAATTTAGTGTGTCTGGTTTTGTCGTGTTATTAAGTATCGTGATTAGAGCTTTGCCATCCTTCGCGATTGTCAAACATTCCGGTATTTCGCAGTTATGAAAACTTTGATGTGGTATTATTATTTCACCCTGTTGAATTCTTTGTTTTCTGAAATTGAAATTTTATCCTAGCATGCGGTGTAATTAGGTAACCGTTACCAAAGTCCAGTTTGGCTTGCAAGAGTTTTAAATTATCGAGGCCAATCAATCCTTTGAAAATATCTGTTTGGGTAAATTGAAAAATTTGGAAGCTGGTATGGTTGCACTATATTTGTGAGCCGACTTTTGAAAAACAGTTGAAACAATGAAAGGGTCGTGTCTGATCAGATTTGGAAAGAGCTTTTGGGCAATATCGGGATCGATAAATGATTTTGTCGAACCTGAATCTATCAGAAATTTTGCATTGAATTCCGGAAATGATATATATGATAATTCACTAGAGTTGGCATTATTGAATGATATTATTTGACTGGTTAGGTTTCATCTTCTGATGACGGTGTTTCCTGAAAATTTTCACTTGGATATTGGTCATCCTGTTGAATATTTTCATCGTAATATGTATCATTGTCACAATAGGAGTCATAATCATTTTCGACGAACTCTTGTTCTGCAATTCGGTTCGATTCATCATTTTCATTTACTACTGTATTGAATAGTTCTTCTGATGCGAAGTTTCTTTGGTGCTGTTGATAAAATGAGGTCGAAGGACCTGGTTGATTGTTAGTATTTCTTGTCGATACGCTCATTGGTGTTGGTCTATTATTGAAAGTGTGTCTTGTCGATACACTCATTGGCGTGTGTTTGGAAAAGTTCTGATTTTGATTTGGCCGAAAAACGTTCCTATTCTGCTGTTTGAAAACTTGTCCATTAGTGAAGAATCTTTGTTGTTGATTCTGGAGCCTTGGTTGTATTGGTATTGGCCGAGACGGGAAATGATTTTGTGGTCTGAAGTGATTGTTCGGTGTGTTGCTATTGAAATGGTTGTTATGTAATAGTGGGTTTGAAGATATGTTTATTCGAAATATTTTGAAAATAATGGACGTTATCTTCTTGCAACTCGAATTGTAATGCTTCACTGAGAGAATTGGGTTTCATGCACCTTATAGTGGTGCGTAACGGTTTCCTCAATCAAATCAAATTACTGTACAAATCGCGTTTCAATGATTTAGATTCCCTGGTGGTTTCATGAACATCGAGATTTCCGCGAAATTTCGTGTTAATGTTTCAAAACTGATAAATATCTATTTGACGAAAATCTTACTTCATTAGAACTCTATGAAGACGAAGATGGTATTATGAGACTGAAAACAAAGATTGTTGAACGAAATGATTCCCAGAATTTCCGAAAACCTATCATTCTACCATCAGATCACCCTGTCGTTGCCAGAATGATTTATGACTGTCATGTTGAAAACTGTCATGTTGGCACTCAAGGGTTATTGTGTATGATGCGAGAGAAATTCTGGATTATACGTGGACGAAAATCCATAAAATCTGTCATTTCCAAATGTGTCATATGCCGTAGGAACCATGCGAAAAACCTGAATACACCACCAGTTCATTTACCTGAGGACCGAATCAGAGACGCGGCTGTTTTCGAAATCATTGGAGTCGACTTGGCAGGTCCGCTTTTCGTACGAAATAATGAAAAAGTGTGGGTTGTCATCTTCACTTGTGCAGTGTATAGAGCAGTGCATTTGGAAGTAGTTTCGAGTTTATCTACAGACAGTTTTCTACAAGGATTTCGTAAATTCATAAGCAGAAGAGGGAGGCCATCCGTAGTCTACAGTGACAATGGCAAGAATTTCGTTGGAACGGAAAATTCATTTGCAAGAATCGATTGGGACAAAATATGTCAGTATAGCGTCGTGAAAAGAATTTCATGGAAATTCAACCCTCCGACTGCTGCTTGGTGGGGCGGTTGGTGGGAACGACTGATTCGTCTGTTGAAACAACTCCTAAGGAAGACTCTGGGGAGAGTATCTTTGTCGTATGAAGAGTTATCAACAGTTTTATGTGAATGCGAAGCCGTGATGAATTCTCGACCGCTCACCTATGTGTCAGAAGACTGTCAAGATTTAGTTCCCTTAACTCCATCGATGTTTCTGCAAGAAATAAAACAGATTGGGGTTCCCGATATCGATAAAATTGATGCTGAATGTTTGAACAGGCATTTACGGTATAGAAACAAATTGAAAGAAGACCTGAAGAAGCGATTTAGGAGCGAATATCTGAGCCAGTTGATAATGCGTCCTAAGAAAGGTAAATCGATTGAAATTAAAGTTGGAGATGTTGTTTTGATTGGCAATGATACATCAAAGCGTTTCGACTGGCCTTTAGCATTAGTTGAACAAGTTTTCCCAGGTAAAGATGGAAAAATACGTTTGGTTCGTTTGAAAACTAGGTTTGGGCACCTGATGAGACCAGTTCAGAGGTTGTTTCCGTTGGAAGTTCATTCAGAACAAGAAGTCCTGGAGTTGAGAAGCAATGTGAGCAGAAAGAAGGCTGAGAACGTTTCTGAAATGGATGGAAAAACGATGGAATCAAGTGATAACAATGAACCTTACGTTACCACTCGTTATGGAAGGATAAGCAAACCTCCTGCAAAGCTTATTTTATAATAATGTGTCAAATTTCATAAAGAGACACATATGGTGGGAGGATGTTACAACTGAGCATGAGCTTTTGGGTTTTTGTTACTACTTAAAATTGTCTAGTATCCTGATGAACAAATGACGAAGCAAGTGAAATTTTTTTTTTTTTTTTTTTTTTTAAACAATGGTGAATTATTTGAATGTTAATTTTTGTTGTATCTTCGTTTTTGATTTATTATGCATAAACATTAGTAGCATTTTCTATTTGCGCTCTCAAAGTCGTAACTACATTGTCGGCCTGTATATCCGGCATAGGGATATCTTCTATAATGTTTAATGACTTATGGCGTTCATAGTCTGCAATAAGCTCATCTACCGTAGCCTGGTGCTTCGCTCTTCTTGTCCATCCACCATACTGTCTTAAGCTCGCCTCACCGTTAACTTTAATGAGAAGCTCTTTAGCAACGTATGACAAATTTTTATATTTAGTACTCGACACCGGCCCCAGCTCTTTCTCAAATCCATACCACACATTGTCTCCGACTGTCATCACTGCAGCGGAAAAAGCCGCCCATTCATCCGGGTACATTCGTCTGATTCGTCCCCAGTCAAAATCATTGTATATCCTCAACGCACGACCTGTTACTGAGAGTGCAGTAAGACCACTACCTGACGCCTGCATGACCGTCAATCTTAGACGTAAAGCTGCAACCGGAAGTAAAGCAGACCACGCCGCTGTCACTGTTTCCACTGTCGTATCCGTAATTCCCTGACCGTAGATCGAGTAGAATACTCGACACGCGTCAGGATTGATTCTCACATCTGTGATTTGCAAGTCCATTTGCATGCCTTGCGCGATTTTGTCACAGAATGCTTCGGATACGGTACCACGTTTCAGGATAGCAACATAAACGTGCACAATCATACTTACCCCGCCTACTTTGAATGCCTGGCCAGCTCTTAACGCGAGGTAACCTAGAATCTTCATAGCTGACATTGCCGTATAAGCAACTCCGACACCAGCTAGGGTATGCTCCCATTCTTCCTGTGTGCCCTCTAGACCTGTCTGAGGATCCGTGTATCCAACAACACTCGCATCTCCAATGGTCGCTCTAATGTTATCAGCTATCAGAGCCCTCACACTTTGTCTGAGCATGTTCCTGGCTTCATCCTCATTTGCAATCTTGTCCATAGCAATATAAGGAGCCATCAAATCCGCCCATCCTGCCACCAATACATTAGTCCTGTCACGGTCGCCACAAAATGTACAAACAGCACCTACCCAGTAACTGTTTGATATCAGAAGGGACAATATGGAGATTTATATAACTTTTTAATGATATATAAGAAACTTGACAAATTCAAAAGATAATGTTTGACGTAACTTACTTAATCAAAAAATTTCACTTGCTTCGTCATTTGTTCATCAGGATACTAGACAATTTTAAGTAGTAACAAAAACCCAAAAGCTCATGCTCAGTTGTAACATCCTCCCACCATATGTGTCTCTTTATGAAATTTGACACATTATTATAAAATAAGCTTTGCAGGAGGTTTGCTTATCCTTCCATAACGAGTGGTAACGTAAGGTTCATTGTTATCACTTGATTCCATCGTTTTTCCATCCATTTCAGAAACGTTCTCAGCCTTCTTTCTGCTCACATTGCTTCTCAACTCCAGGACTTCTTGTTCTGAATGAACTTCCAACGGAAACAACCTCTGAACTGGTCTCATCAGGTGCCCAAACCTAGTTTTCAAACGAACCAAACGTATTTTTCCATCTTTACCTGGGAAAACTTGTTCAACTAATGCTAAAGGCCAGTCGAAACGCTTTGATGTATCATTGCCAATCAAAACAACATCTCCAACTTTAATTTCAATCGATTTACCTTTCTTAGGACGCATTATCAACTGGCTCAGATATTCGCTCCTAAATCGCTTCTTCAGGTCTTCTTTCAATTTGTTTCTATACCGTAAATGCCTGTTCAAACATTCAGCATCAATTTTATCGATATCGGGAACCCCAATCTGTTTTATTTCTTGCAGAAACATCGATGGAGTTAAGGGAACTAAATCTTGACAGTCTTCTGACACATAGGTGAGCGGTCGAGAATTCATCACGGCTTCGCATTCACATAAAACTGTTGATAACTCTTCATACGACAAAGATACTCTCCCCAGAGTCTTCCTTAGGAGTTGTTTCAACAGAAGGGAAATTCGACTTGCGTGGATGGGAGTGGACGATATCAGATAGAAGAGACTCTGATGATACATTCGTATCACATCTTCTGGGGCTGAAGTGGAATCGACTACAAGACTCTCTGGAGCTTTGTTTCGATTGGTTCCGAGATGTTTCTCTGGATAAAATTACAAAGCGATTGATCCTATCTGTAGCAAACAAGATTTTCGATCCCATTGGATTCTCTTGCCCTGTTTCATTATTTCCGAAAATCATGTTACAAAAAATGTGGATTCTGAAAATTGGATGGGATGTAGAAGTGCCAGAAGAAATCAAGCGTACATTTCTATCGTGGCTCAAGGATTTGAGTATTTTAATTAATTTGAAGATTCCCAGACGTTTGTCAAATATGTCAAATTTCATAAAGAGACACATATGGTGGGAGGATGTTACAACTGAGCATGAGCTTTTGGGTTAACATTTGTGGCTTCATTTGCACTTCTTTGCCAAACTCTAAGGACATCTTCAGGTAAACAGGATTCAACTAATGGAAACAACATTGCTGCATATTTTTCAGAGGTAACGCCAAGTGTTTCCAGAGCTCGTAGTTGTGACTCAACTCTATCAAAAAGGGTACTTAGGCAGAATTTCGTGTTCAAATTGTTCAATACCAACTTTAAGAGCTCTCGAACGTAAAACTCCACCAGGAGTTCATCTTTGCCGAAACGAGACCTCAAACTATCGATAACCTTGGGGTAGTTCTCTCCACTGGGAGGATAACTCTTCACCAACTGGTGAGCACGAGATTTAGGTATGGTCGCCTGTATCAAATACTGGAATTTATCCTCATTTTCCAAGCTTTCGTCGTCATTGATTCTCTTGAATTGGCTCCAAAAAAGCAGCCAGTCCTTGATATCTCCGCCGAATTTGGTGAATTCTATTTTAGGAAGCTTCAGAGCTGATCTTGAATGACTGGAATGGCTCGAAACACTTGGAGCAGAACCGGGTTTATCGAATGTACAGTCCTTACTCATACGATGTTCTACTCTGAACTTCAAAGTACTGTACTTGCTCGTTAATTCATCAACTCAAGACTCTCTGGAGCTTTGTTTCGATTGGTTCCGAGATGTTTCTCTGGATAAAATTACAAAGCGATTGATCCTATCTGTAGCAAACAAGATTTTCGATCCCATTGGATTCTCTTGCCCTGTTTCATTATTTCCGAAAATCATGTTACAAAAAATGTGGATTCTGAAAATTGGATGGGATGTAGAAGTGCCAGAAGAAATCAAGCGTACATTTCTAGCGTGGCTCAAGGATTTGAGTATTTTAATTAATTTGAAGATTCCCAGACGTTTGTCAAATATGTCAAGATATGATTTGTGGAGTTTACACATGTTTTCGGATGCAAGTAAAGATGCTTATGCGGCAGCAGTTTTCCTGAGATCGGAGTCCGAAGGCTTAGCACAGGTACAACTCGTTCAATCAAAGTCTAGAGTTTCACCCGTGAAGAAGTTATCGATACCACGATTGGAATTATTGGCTGCGAACATTGGAGCGAGATTGATAGTGTCTGTTTTGGAAGTCCTCGATAACAAAGACATGCCCGTATTTTGTTGGACTGATTCGAGTACAGTTCTATCCTGGATACGCCGAGAAGATCAATGGAAAACTTTTGTTTGGAATCGAGTCAAAGAAATTAGAACTCTCACAAGCATTGATAACTGGTTTTTAGTACCCGGAAAGATTAATCCTGCAGACTTGCCTTCACGAGGTTGTTCTCCAAAGAAATTGTTGGAGTCCAGATGGTGGAAGGGGCCGTTTTGGCTTTACGAACCAAGGAATGAATGGCCTTCCCAGAATTACGAAGTGAATGAGGATTCTGTTAACGAAGAGAGGAAGAAATCTGTTATCTCGTCTTTTTTGAATACCCAAGAAGATAAAACTTGGTATTATCGTTATTTTTCAAAATATAGACAAATATTGAACCTTGTTGGGTGGCTAAGGAGATTCTGTTACAATTGTCGCAAAATGAAGAAGAACAAAGGTACGATATTGTCATTAGAAGAGATTCAAGAAGCTGAAAAATCATTAATAAAATTGATTCAGTTTGAAGCATTCTCTGGCATTCATGACGAAAATCTTACTTCATTAGAACTCTATGAAGACGAAGATGGTATTATGAGACTGAAAACAAAGATTGTTGAACGAAATGATTCCCAGAATTTCCGAAAACCTATCATTCTACCATCAGATCACCCTGTCGTTGCCAGAATGATTTATGACTGTCATGTTGAAAACTGTCATGTTGGCACTCAAGGGTTATTGTGTATGATGCGAGAGAAATTCTGGATTATACGTGGACGAAAATCCATAAAATCTGTCATTTCCAAATGTGTCATATGCCGTAGGAACCATGCGAAAAACCTGAATACACCACCAGTTCATTTACCTGAGGACCGAATCAGAGACGCGGCTGTTTTCGAAATCATTGGAGTCGACTTGGCAGGTCCGCTTTTCGTACGAAATAATGAAAAAGTGTGGGTTGTCATCTTCACTTGTGCAGTGTATAGAGCAGTGCATTTGGAAGTAGTTTCGAGTTTATCTACAGACAGTTTTCTACAAAGATTTCGTAAATTCATAAGCAGAAGAGGGAGGCCATCCGTAGTCTACAGTGACAATGGCAAGAATTTCGTTGGAGCGGAAAATTCATTTGCAAGAATCGATTGGGACAAAATATGTCAGTATAGCGTCGTGAAAAGAATTTCATGGAAATTTAACCCTCCGACTGCTGCTTGGTGGGGCGGTTGGTGGGAACGACTGATTCGTCTGTTGAAACAACTCCTAAGGAAGACTCTGGGGAGAGTATCTTTGTCGTATGAAGAGTTATCAACAGTTTTATGTGAATGCGAAGCCGTGATGAATTCTCGACCGCTCACCTATGTGTCAGAAGACTGTCAAGATTTAGTTCCCTTAACTCCATCGATGTTTCTGCAAGAAATTAAACAGATTGGGGTTCCCGATATCGATAAAATTGATGCTGAATGTTTGAACAGGCATTTACGGTATAGAAACAAATTGAAAGAAGACCTGAAGAAGCGATTTAGGAGCGAATATCTGAGCCAGTTGATAATGCGTCCTAAGAAAGGTAAATCGATTGAAATTAAAGTTGGAGATGTTGTTTTGATTGGCAATGATACATCAAAGCGTTTCGACTGGCCTTTAGCATTAGTTGAACAAGTTTTCCCAGGTAAAGATGGAAAAATACGTTTGGTTCGTTTGAAGACTAGGTTTGGGCACCTGATGAGACCAGTTCAGAGGTTGTTTCCGTTGGAAGTTCATTCAGAACAAGAAGTCCTGGAGTTGAGAAGCAATGTGAGCAGAAAGAAGGCTGAGAACGTTTCTGAAATGGATGGAAAAACGATGGAATCAAGTGATAACAATGAACCTTACGTTACCACTCGTTATGGAAGGATAAGCAAACCTCCTGCAAAGCTTATTTTATAATAATGTGTCAAATTTCATAAAGAGACACATATGGTGGGAGGATGTTACAACTGAGCATGAGCTTTTGGGTTTTTGTTACTACTTAAAATTGTCTAGTATCCTGATGAACAAATGACGAAGCAAGTGAAATTTTTTGATTAAGTAAGTTACGTCAAACATTATCTTTTGAATTTGTCAAGTTTCTTATATATCATTAAAAAGTTATATAAATCTCCATATTGTCCCTTCTGATATCAAACAGTTACTGGGTAGGTGCTGTTTGTACAATATAGATTTGATCAGTGACAAAGAAGGTTTAATTTCGTTTGTTTTGCAAACAGCTCTAAATTTTGATGCTGTGATCCTACCAGCTCTTTGCATATACCAATTTTGGTTTTCAGATTGGTTTCTAGTAGATTCTTCTATTTTCATAATTTGTTCCTGATCTAATGATAAATTTATTGTCTTGGATATTTTTAGAAGTTCCAGGTAGGTTTTGGTTGTCAGACTCTCATCAAATATATTTAGCACAGAGGGTAGAATTTTGTTTGCTTGTGCTGCAATACCACTAGCAAATGGTTCCACTATTCTCATAATTGCAGCATTATGTCCTAATTCCTCCATTTTCTTCAAGAGATTTTGTATGTCGATTGGTTTTGGTATAACGTTCATATTTTCCTGTTGACCAGCTGACGGTTTTCCCCAATCCATTTCACTGACTGGTACTAAAGGCACTTGTGAAGAGAATGATGGCATTGTCCAACTACTCAATACGTCTGTGCAAGATACTTCAGCCTTTTTTCTATTTGCATATTCAACTGCAAATAATTCAACTGCAAATAAAAGTGCACCTACATGACTGCAAACTTCACTGTGCCCAGCCATACATGTGCAATGTGCTGTTGATACGCTTGGTGCATTGGCCACAATGCACCAAACGTCCAATGGTTTTTAATTTCCTCTCTGAGAATGTTTGACCTAAAAAATAGCTGGATAAACAATGCTGGATGTAGGTACTTGATATATGAAATCTAACACGAAATGCTTGAACATAATTGAAGATCACAAAAAACACTTGACTGTGCAATTCTGCTCATACAGTTCTGAAAAACTCACCTTTCCCACTAAAATGTAGAAACCATTCACCACCTTTGTCCCCACATTCAAAACAAAGCCCGACTCAAAATACCTGAAAGATTGCAAGCTTTTTTAGGCCTTCATTTGGTCTTTGGTGTAATAGCTATGGGTCAGCACTAAATAGGAAACAATGTCCATGTTTGTAACAGGTGGAATTCCATGAATTGAATTATCTAGTTCCTGAATATTCAGTGTAAAAGGGTCCACATCATTCACTAACTTTAGCTTCATTTGATATCTGTAAATAAATAGTTTACTTTACAAAGTGCTGTTTTGTAAACAAAAGACACATTGAATTTTTCAGCTCACCTTTTACCAATTTCTGGATTTTGCAACAATAATGTGTTTAAATAATCACTTTTCATATTAAAAAGTCTATAAACAACAACAAACTCACACAACTTTGGATATAATACCGTTTTAACCGATCAGACACCACGTACCAAATGCTTTCTTATGACACTTCAGCAATCTGTTTGCCCTCAGACGCCATATTGGGTCACGTGATTTGGAATGCCTAATGCATTGGACAACTTAGAAGAAGGAAACAACCTCAAAAATCTATGCACAATAACAAACAATTGAAAATATACAAATTATTATATCAAGACCAAAACACCTCATCAAACGAATGCAGGTGAGTAGACATGACTTGAAACTTATTCTGAAGCTAATATATACAATAATATAATATATATATACGTCCTATAACTCTGCGGTATGTATGTGGACGACCAACATAATCATGTATCTGTTGCAGGAACATTTCAACACTAGTGTTCGACGATCGAAAGAAATGAACCCTAGACTAACCGAACGTCAGGCGAACGGAGTACGCTGAAATAATTTTAGCGAGAGCACTCGGGCAGGCGGACTGTGAAAGATAAATCAAAACAAACCTGATAGGTGAGTATGAAGACGATAGGTACGTACGGGGCACTGATATTAATGTGTATTCTATTATTTTAGCTGTCCAGTGCTGACAATTTTGAGTCGCGAGCCAAGTGCAACCAGGAATTTGCGTGGAACTATCCACTGGAGTACCAATAACCTTTTGTATAGGATACGAAAATAGTATAGGTGGTATAGCACGTGACTCACGGTCGAAATTGACCGTGACAAGAGTTCTAGAGTTATTTTTCAGTTTTTTTTTAGACAATATGATATTCAAGTTCCCAGAATTGTTCTTCAGTTTTTATTTTTTAGATCATTCTGTTGGTGAACTTAGAAGTAAATACAGGGTTGGGATGAAGTATGGAACCAAGTAAATATCTTTTAAAAGAAATGAACGATATTTATGAAAATTTGCAGGTCAGTGCAATCGAACAAAATGCATCTGCATTCAGATCAGATGCATTTTGTTCCATACTTTCCATACTTTCCATACTTCATCCCAACCCTGTATATCAATAAGAACTATAAAATAAATGATTCAATCGAAAGTATTCATTTTATTTAATAAAGAAATAAAATCAAATGCCTAAATATTGTTCCAGCTGTGGAGGTATAATATTGAAGTATTGGCCAGTCTGGCTCCCATATAAACATGTATGACAGTTTGTTAGAATCATACATGTAACGTACATTGTGCCAATATCTTGTAGAAGTAACTTCTGGTTCTTCTTGAAATCCAAGAAAGCAAATTCTTGTACTATTTTCTGGAAGCCCCATTCAACTGCAATTCTCATCCCACTCATTATGGTATTGAAATTCTGCCTTTCTGGATGACCTACTATTTCCAGTTCAGTGTATGGCCTTATAAGGAGTTCCCTCAGACCATAACCTTTATCTCCATTAATAACATAGTTTGTATTCTCAAATGATGCATGGTGCACTAGTTCCTCATGAATTCCTGATTCCCTAAACATTCTTGCATCATGACGACGACCAGGATAGGCCCCTTTCAAACTGACTATGATACCATCAGGACATATAATTGACTGGTATTTAACACAGTGCACTTTTTTATATCCAGAGTAGTATTCCATTTGATTTTCAGTAGGTCTGCGAATTGGTCTAATAGTGCCATCTATGAAGCCCCAACAATTGTTTATAGGGGCTCCCTTTCTTGTAATTGCCTGAAATTATGAATCAGGACACATTAGGGATTTTGTTGAATTATTGAACCCTCAAAGTATTGATACTTTTTATACAGCATTCATACCTCTGAATATTCTCCCAATTTGGCTTCATTGAGCCATGGTAAATTTCCCAGATTTTCCAGCAAATGATTCTTATTCTCAGCAATAATTGTCATAACAGTATTGATGATGTCTGAAAGGGCCTTGTAACTGTATCCAAATATGATCTCTGAATCTAGAAGTCTATTTGGATAATCAAACCTTCTGAGAAGGATACATAGTGCATCTACATCTACAAAAATATGTGTTTCAAAGTGTTATGAAAGAAATGCCAAACCTAACTGTTCAATGTTATATTGCTCTCTGTCCTTATATTCTCAGGAATACCCAATGCAATTGCCAACCTAGGAATGTGGACTTTCTCAAACCGAAACCAATTCTTTGCCTCTGTATTTGAGACATGATCAAGTGTGAATCGTCCATAAAGTTGAGCTCTATTTCCTAGAGGATCATTATTGAACACATGCAGCAAAATTGCATCATCCAGGTCTTCATCATCAATGTCAGAATCTCCAAGCAATTCTGCATCCAGGATTCCTTCCATCACAATAAAAATGACCTTATTAGCAGTGAATTACGAATAACACCAATACCAATACAATGTATATATTTAATAATATTTGAATAATCAAAAAATCCAAGAAAGATGATACAAACTAAGTTTACAAACATGAGATGAATCAACAAGAAAAAACTTGCGTCTAGCCGGTCACGCAGCATTGATCCCGACCACCCCACCCCAGCATTTAATTTATGTTAGGTTAGGTGTAGGTGCTAGCACTACATCCTCTTCCTCTTTGGTAAAACTAACTTTCACTCCATGATACAATGAAAGTTCACTCTCTTCCTCGCTCTAGGTTGTTCTACCAATATACTGGGGTATTAGGGTGTTAGGATGGTGTTTGGTGTAAGTCTGACAGACAGGACAGACGATAAACTTTTTTAGGTTATAAGTTGTAATGTGAACTTCTCACTCTTCTCAGTATTTTTGATACTGTATATGTTTCATAATATTAATTATTATTGTTACTAACAATTAGTGTAATCTATTAAAATTATGACAGTAGGATGAAATACAAGTGCAACGAATGTGAAAGTAACTTCAGCACTTTCTCAAATTTGAGAAAACATATAAGAAAATTTCACCCTAAGAAACTGTTGGATTTAGCGCCTTTTCGCTATAGTAAAAACATTCCATCATCCACCTTTTGTTGTAATATTTGCAAGAAAACATTTAACCAGAGACAGAGTTTACACCGACATTTAAAAACGCATAATATTCAAATTGCAACACAAACCTCCACACAACCAAAAACAAATTTGGCAAATCCGGATGGAAGTAACGTCAATACTGGAAGAAAGTCAAAGAAATGCCCACTTTGTGAATATAATGGCCTGCAAAGAAATGACCTTCTTCAGCATTTCAAAAATGTGCATCATATTCCATTAGTTTCAACAAATCTCACTTTTATTTTTCAGCTTTTGATGGGATTTTCTCTCCTCGTTTCTAAAAAATAGAGTAGAAGTTATTAAAAATTATTGCAATATATTTGTAGTAAGGACAGATTTAGGATCTGTTCCCGAAACGTCCACCAAGATAAGTAGAGGTTTTATTATTATTAAATATATTTGTATTTCCAAATTTTTTTCAAAAACAAGGTGTCACTGACCAATAGAGAATTTCTCTTTTAGGTATCTAAAGGTTTAATTTCAAGCGCAGTGACATTTTGGGACAGATCCTAAATCTGTCCTTACTACAAATATATTGCAATAATTTTTAATAACTTCTACTCTATTCTCACTTTTGTTTCGATTGAAGATTTCAACCAATGGAAAGGTCAGTGGGAATTTTCCAATGAATTTTTTTTAATAACTTTTTTTGCAGTGAAAGTAGAAAAGGATACAAATTCGAAATTTATTAAAAGAAAAACTGAGTCATTTAAATCCCATGTTACCATAAATTATGTGTGTCATCGTTCTGGCAACTATGTGCCGGAGGGAAAAGGTGAAAGACATATTAAGACTCAAGGAGCCAACAAGATAACATTTCGTTGCAGTCTAGTGTATCGTAATAAAATCTCATTACAGGCTTGTATCCGGTTTTTTCACTTCTTAACATTGTGATATGAAATTATGTATGTTACTCGTGAAAAAAATAAATCAAAATATCATTAAATTTGTATTTTCGCTCTTCTTTTTACTTTTCAATAATATAAATTAAAATTTTGTTAGGTGAATAAATGGCTGAAATGATAATAAATAATATAATAATTTATTTTCAGACTATTCTGTACTTGGCATATTGACCGAGCTTGGAGGACAAATTTACCAAAAATTAAGAGTAAGGAAAAGCAGGTAGTATTTTATTTGTTGATATTGTGAATGAATTAACGTTTGTAGGTTCTGATCTACAAACAGTTGAGAACACTGTTACAAGAGAGAGAGAGAGAGAGAGAGAGAGCCTTTGAAAGGATGCTTGACCAATTCTGTAACAATCTATCAGATTCAGATACTAAGGATTTTATAGTTTATTTCAAAAACAATTATCAAGTAAATTGCAGGAATTGGGCCTATTGCTATAGGTTACATTCGGGGCTCAATACAAACATGCATCTAGAAAGAATGCACAAGACAATCAAGTATGTCTATTTGGGTGGAAAGAAAGTAAAAAGACTGGACAAAGGGATTGCAACATTAATGCGATTTATTAGAAACAAACTTATTGATAGACTCATTATCATCAATAAAGGAAAATTATGTAGCAAATTGAAGAATATTCATGATCGTCATTAGAATGTTAAAAATATGGACCCTTCTCCAGTTATAAGTACTGAACATGGCTGGGAAATACCGTCATCAACTAGCAGTGAAATTTATTTTATCCAAGAAGTAAGGGAGTCTTGCACTTGTCAGCTAACTTGCTCTCAGTGTCAAATTTGCATTCACAAATACTGTTGTTCATGCCTGGATTCATCTATAAAATTTAATATGTGCAAACATATACATTTACTTGCCCAGTACAAAAAGGAAAATATCAATTCTGGAACTTCAATAACAGCTACCAGTGCCAGTGGTATGTTTGTAATTAATTCATTATTTTACTTTTCAGGACAGATCATGAATTTTTTTATACTGTTTTTTTTTAGTATATCAAAATGAATTTAGAAGCAACTTGAGAAATAAATCATTGAATCAGTTTACCCAGAACTTTCTTCATAACAAAGATATCATTTTAGAAGGATGTCTACCATCTTGAATCAAAACATTTGCACTTGAATTTTATTTTCCTATATAAATAGGTAGAAATCTAGAAATATTCCCCCCATTTAAAGAAAAGGTTTCCAATGTTTATTTATTGGTTGATTTTAGTCCCTTATTAGGAGCAGAATTTCACCCAACCAAGTTTCTGATATGTACTCAGAGCTCTATAAACCAAATTACATACAAAATAAATATATCCTATAATTCCCCACCCACCCCTTTCAACCCCTTCTTCTGGCGCAATAAGGCTCAGAAACTACAGGGCTCTTTTGCACCACAAGCTAAAGAAGTCTGCAAAATTTGAAGTAAAAGTAATAAGTAATTGTTTTGTTTTAATCATATAAGTAGAGACGGGTTTGGTGGAGGTCTTGTTATATGAGCGGAAGGAATGGTGTTGGTAATTGTAGTTGATACTCATTGTTTTCAATTCGAAACAATAAAAATTCTAAATATTATTATATTTACTTGTAGAAGCTTTTATTCGAATGATGTCCTTGGTTATAACATTATGAATAATAAAAGTGCATTCCGCAATTTTTTTAATAGCACATTTTTCTAACTTTCAGATACTATGGAAGATGACAATTTATATATTCATTGTGCCCAAAAAAATGACGAGTCAGAGGTAATTATCAGCCAGCTGTCAAAGAAACAAAAAATATCTTCATCAGTGCAGGATAGACAAGGTAAAATAATGGCTAAATTTCAACAAATCCTTTACTGTGACATGTCTACCGAAAAATTGGACATTATTGAAAAAATGGTCGATTCCCTTACACCTATATTGGCTGCCACATACCATTTTAAAGATATAGTGTTGCCATCATGTAATAAGAAGATTGTTCACAATGAGAACATAATATCCCAGAGACGATTATGGTCAACAAAGAAAAAAGCCAAGAAAACAAATCACCTCAAAAAACCCACCACAATGGAAGCTGAGAAAATTGCATTGAATATTTTGTTAACTGATAATAATAAATCGAAATAAAATTTTGTATACTATTATTTATTATATTTTTATACCTATATTATATCACCTCTATCGCTAAGGTCCAGTTGTACAGTGACAGCTGTTTTTGTTTGAATTTGTATTATTTTGATTTAGCCTCCAAAAACGACCGATTGTCGTTTAAATTCGGAATCGATGCTGCGTGACCGGCTAGACGTGAGTGAAAAAGAGAAGAACTCTTGGTTGACTTCTTGTTGACGTAGGGTGAACGACTTCACGACGTCTCTTGAGTTCATTCTGCGCATGCTCAACTGTCACTATAATGTCTGCGGTAATAACGCCGCACAGGATTTGTCACAGCAATATCTCTCTATTACCTGTACTCAAGATGATAATCATTTTCTCTGTAATGATAACTTCTGATCTGTTCACTCAATTGTATAAAATTCATCACGATTCGATAGCCTTAATGTGGTTCGAATCACGTGGACGTTATCCAGGAGGATATATCATATAATTTGGCGATAATAAATGGTGAATTGACCAGTTGCACTACAACGACTTACCGACAGACGATCGGGAGATGCCTCATGTAGCTGCAAACTGGTCCTCTTCGCGAAGGGGCCCTTTTGGCTGGTAGCGGGAGGATGCAGATAGACACAAATATACCGGCAACGAATGACAAAAGTCACGGAATGAAAAATACTAGAAAATATTTATCGCGAACACCGGGAATCGCCTGAGTGCTTAACGTTTTTTTCTCCTCATCGAGATGCAAGTTTTTGTCACCTAGTCTGCGAACATGTGATATACGGGTTGTCCGATATACGGGTCGTCCCAGTGCAACATAATTGTAATATTATCATACGCAATACAAATGTGATGCAATTACACATCAAGGCTTTCCGTAACATTCTGCCCCGGCAAAATGCAGTTGCATTTTTGTGCCTTGATCTCAATTAATAAAGGAATTTACAAACCAACGATACAATAAATATCCTTGTTGCGTTGAGTTTGCCCAATGTGAGTGATTGTACTGATGTGTATGAAAAAAATGATAATAGTAAATCCTACTATATATACTGTCTGTAAGTTCTTCGAGGAGGTGGTATATTCATTTTTCAGCTTTTAATGGGATTCTTCAGCAAAGAAGTAAGTGGCTTAAACCTAATGCTGCCTCTCCTGATGGTTTAAATTGAATTGGAAAATATGCCTCCATGCCAGTGGACTCTGGGACGTATAACAGTTCTTCACCCGGGTCGTGATGGAATCGCTAGGGTTGACACTGTAAAAACTCGCTCACTAGTCAAATTCCGAATTCTGACCATCAGGATGAAGATTAAATTATCATAGGATCTTATTGTAATATATAGAGTAGTTTCAAGTATATATAGTAGGTTCATTTTTCAGCTTTTAATGGGATTTTCTCTCCTCGTTTCTAGAAAATAGAGTAGAAGTTATTAAAAATTATTGCAATATATTTGTAGTAAGGACAGATTTAGGATCTGTCCCAAAATGTCACTGCGCTTGAAATTAAACCTTCAGATGCCTAAAAGAGAAATTCTCTATTGGTCAGTGACACCTTGTTTTTGAAAAAATTTGGAAATACAAATATATTTAATAAGAATAAAACCTCTACTTATCTTGGTGGACGTTTCGGGAACGAATCTGCTTCCGTTCTCAACACAATTGAAATATTTTTCATATTACAAGGTGTTACAAGGTGTTTTCATTAATTGATATCGAATTTTCCATTTTCATATTCAAGTTCCAGAAGTGGATGCCAAGTTCTATCTATATCAACTGAACAAGAAGCAATATTATTTATTGTCTCCGTTCAGGAGAATGCAAGGAAAATCAAAGAGTCTGCTTGCCAGTCCACGAGAGTCCACGAGAGGCTACATCAGCAGAATAATTTTTTGAATTTACGTAAAACCAGTTATCGGAATGGAGGTTTTCTTGGATGGAAGCCACTCGATTAGCAACGAAGGTTTTTGACTCATGTGGAGATCGTTTGATCTAATGTAGAGCTATTTGAGAAGATACAGACTGTTATACACATATACAGACTGTTGAAATATTCATATGATTTTGCAAAATTTTCCTAACGAATAACAGTAATTTGGAGAGCATGAGCGCGGCACACAGCTCTAATCGCGGTATGGTGATATTCTTGAGAGGGGCAACCTTAGATTTTCCGCAAACAAAGGAAGTTGAAATTATAGAATCAGAATCAAAAGTTCTCAAATAAATGACGCAAGCATAGCTCTTCTCGCTGGCGTCACAAAATCCGTGAAGTTCGGACACGAGCGAGGACATTAAGTGACGATTTATTTCCAAACTGCACAATGATGGTAGTTCAGTTTTGTATTGTGTCCAAACACGAGTGATGTCATCATTTGGTGTATCATCCCAACCAAGATTTGAGGCCCATAGTCGCTGAATTGAGTATTTTGTGAAGAAAGTGACTGGGGCTAGGAATCCCAGGGGGTCATAGATTCGCGCTAGCAGTGAAAGCGAAACAGATCGAGGTAGGGTTCCAATGCAACCCTAAAACCTTTAGCGACATATCAGGATCGAATAATAGCGGATTACTTGATAAGTGAGAGGAAGGAAGGTGTGCCAATAAGAATGGCTCATTGGCGGACCATTTGCGAAGCTCGAAGCCCCCTTGCGTCATTAAAGCAGTCAATTCAAGGATTGAAATGCGAGCTTCCTCAATGGTGGATGCGCCAAAAACAAAATCATCGACATAAGAAGATCGACGTATGATGTCAGCAGCGAGCGGAAATTGTTCTCCCTCCAGGTAAGGTGATGAGGTGGGACCATAAACGACCGTATTCAGTACATAATCTTGAATCGGATCTTGCGGAGAAAATCTCCAGACTATCCTTTGATAGTCCCTATGCGACGAATCTACCAGTATCATACGATACATCTACTTTATGTCTGCGCAAATAGCATGAGTGTGACATCTGAAATTCAGTAAGAGTGTAACGATGTCTTGTTGTAGTTTAGGGCCGGTGAGAAGACAATCATTTAGCGAGGGTTGATTTGGGAGTCTTGCCGATCCATTGAAAACTACCCTCAATTTTGTAGTGCTACTCTCCGGTTTTTGGACACAATGATGTGGGATATAATAAACCTGATCAGAATTAGGCTTCTCAAGTACAGGTGACATGTGGTCTAATTGTAGATATTCCTGCATAAAATCTTTATATTGCGAGTAAAGGGCGGGTTGTTTCATAAGGCGACGTTCGAGAGATATAAATCAGGATATAGCTAACTCTATATATAACTTGGACTGGGTTCACGGAAGGCAAGAATACAGTATATCGACCTGTTGGATCTCTGAAGTGAGTTGTAAAAAAATGATCTTTGCACGAAACTTCGTCAGGCGACATTGAGGTCACCCTTGGAACTTCCTCCACCTCCCAAAATTATTTCAGAGTCCCTTCAATGTCATCTTATGCGGAGGTAAGAAATGTAGAAATGGATTTAGTGAAATTTCTAACTACGAAACCGAACACAGTATTTATGGATTCCGGCAAGTCAGAATTTCCAGAAATTTTACCGTTCAATAGAATTTTGGGAAATATGTCTGCACCCAATAGTAGGTCGATAGCACCAGGAGAATAGGAGTTGCGATCAGCAAGTCGCAGATTCGAAAGATGAGACCAACTTTCGATCGAAAGTTTCGAGGTACGTAACTGATCACAAATCTTAGTCAAAATTATAGCATCCGTATACAAGAGCGGAGTGTCTTCATCCACTGGTTTCATAACAAGGGTGAGTTGACCATTCGTTGAGTGAGATTTCATTGTACCAATTCCTTTAATTTCGATGGCTAATGGAGATTGAGGCAAGCCTAATTTAGGAACTGCTCGTCTTGTAATAAACGAGCTCATGCTGCCACTGTCAATGATACAACGTAGGGGTTGGTATGCTCCTCGATTATCAAGAACATCGATGCATGCGGTGGCTAGAAGCACGCCAGAATTCAGGCTCGTTTCTGTACCCGCCAAACACGTAGTATCGTTGCTTGCATGGTGCAGCTTGCAGGGTGGTTCGACTGCTTCTTTGGGCTGCAGACGAACTAGCAGGATGGCTAGGATCTATTCGACTTGAAAGATTCGGTTTTTCAATGTGCAATAACGTATGATGATATTTGGATTTGCATTTTTTACAAATGTAATTTGATTTGCATGAACGTATATCATGAGCACTGCTCAAACAATTGAAACAAAGATGTGCTGATCTACAAAAGGAGTAACGTTCGGATCCAGATTTGGCAGCAAAAGCATCGCATGTATATAAGGAGTGATTTTCTTTGCGTAGGGCGCAATTAGTCGCGAGAGATTTATTGACGAAAAAGGTAGAAGTCATGGAGGATCGATTTGGCGAAGGCGTGATAGTGGGCAGTTTGGTTGGGGTACCGCGTTTCGCGTGGAACAAGGATTGCAAAAAATTAATTGTTCCGAGAGTGGCACAGTGCTTGTTCAGAGATTCAACAAGCTGCTGATAAGTTGGAATGTCCGATGAGCTATATTGCATCTCGAATCGAGTAACAAAATTAGTATCAAGTCGTTTCAACAGCATCATTACAAGTACGAAATCCCAATGTTCAGCGCTGCCAAATTTTCTGAAATCGTATCTAATAATTTTCGAAGGGCAGTAGTATCATCAGAACTCACTTTGGCTGAGTTCAAGCCAATGAGCCTGAGCGCGTAGTCGAGTATGAGCGTATCTCTCTCCTAAAGTCTTGTATGCGATTTCATAATTACTAGAAATCAATGGTAAGGTTCGAACCAGAGATAAAGGCGCACCTTGCAAATATGTTGAACATTGTTGAATTTTTCAATTTCAGTTAGCGCGGGATTTGTATGTACGAAAGCATTGAAGAATTCCAAATATGACGGGAATGATTATTAATCTCCACTAAATTTTGGCAGTTCACTTTTCGGCAAATTGACGTGCATCTTCTAAATCAGCGCATCGAACTTTGAACATTTTTCGAACAGTCTTATCATGCTCAGCTCGGTCAGCTAAATTGCGAACGATACGAACTTCATTAATGCACGTCGACCAATAGGTTTGAAATTTTTTCAATTTGTCTGCCATGATTCTCACATCTATCAAAAGTTGAGTTGCGGTAACGGGAGCGCGAGACAATGCACCTATTCGAAGTATGGTACGAGCTCGAAATGTTAAAGTCAAAAATCAAACGCAGACTGATTTTACGAAGAGAAAAATATCAGAATTGTTTCGAAAACGAGAACAGATTCGTTCTCGAAACGTCCACTAAGATAAGTAGATGTTTTGATTTTATTAAAAATACATTTTCATTTCCAAATTTTGAAAAAACAAGGTGTCACTGGCAAATAGAGAATTTCTCTTTCAGGTACCTCTCTGGAAGTTGAATTCAAACGCAGTGACACTTTGAAGCAGTTCAAAAAACTGTCCTTACTACAAATATATCAAAATGATTATTGAAACTTCTTTTTTTATTTTTAGAAACGAGGAGAGGAAATCCCAAGAAATCTAGGAAAATGAAATTCACTAAGTGTTCCAGCTATCATTGAAAAGACATAACATACATTTTAATTCTAAAAACCATTCTACAAAACTATAGGAGGGTTTAACCTGAAAAAGAAATTGATCAGGATTTTGAAGAGAACTTTTTCAGATTCCCTTCTAGCAAAGACCAGCTGGTCAGGCCAGAAGAACAACCATAAAATGGCCAATATGAGGATTTCCACATTAATGAAGGGTGAATACTTGTTCTCTTATATGTAGTTAGCTCTTCTGAAGATTTTGATGAAAAAATGTTCGAAGACATTGTGAGTGATTGGATCCGGCAAGCAAAGCAGAGGTTCAGGCGAGAACAAACAAAAAACACTGCATAGTCGAATCAACATTTTTCAAGACCAAAAACCAAGTTTTGTTGAGATGTATTTTAAATACTGATTTGTTGCCATTTTCTGTTCCTCATGACTCTTATTTATGGAAGTAATTGGGTTTTTACTTCTGTGTGTGACAGTTTTTTCCAGTATCAGTGTGAATGCCACTATTATTTACATTATTATTGATATTTATTCTCAGCTTATTTTAGATAATATAAATGAATACTACCCAACAAATATTCGAAACTAATTATAATTCGCAAAATTTGAATTCAAATATTTTGAACCTTACAAGGTGGATTGGAGTACCGTTATCTCAACATACTATGTATAAGAAAAAAAATTCTATTATATTTTTCATTTTTTACAGGTTATTTGACCATACTGGTCTTACCGTTATATCAAGTATCCATAAAGTAACCCCTCCCCCAGGTTAACTTTTGAACAGTTCGGATTTTTTTTTGCTTCAATGGTACTTCAAGAGCTACATTCTGACACAACTTGAAAATATTTTTCTTTCAAAATGGAATATAGCTCGGGTGATAGCTCATTTGAAACGTCTTTTACAATACCATAATTTCAGACAGAAAGGTTGAATCGCGATATCTCTTCGACTATATGGTTATTAACAAGTCCCAAGTGGAATCTCTCTATTTTTTGATATCAACGAAAGTTGTACACCCGCCTAATTGGCAGATGGTTGTCATTATTCATATCAGTAACTTTAATGTCATTTCAAGTTTTTCCAATATGGCGTCCATCTGTCATTTTGACGGGTGGAGAATTTTCGCAGATAGTGAAAAATAGTTGAAGAATTCAATATAACTTGTTGATAGCCATTTCTGCTATGAAGTACCCATCATCATCAACCCCCATTTTATTTTTCATGAATATTTTTTTCTGAAATTCTGGTACCGAATAGAGAATTGGAAGACGTTTCAACTGTGCTATCACTCGACCTCCATTCCATTTGAAGCAATTTTTCGAAATATCATCTGAAGTGCCATATTGAAGCAGAAAAAATAGAAAAAAATCTGAACTTCTCGAAAGTTAATCTGGGGAGTTACCTTATGGACACATCAGTGTAAACGTGGGAATGGAAACTGAGGACACCCTCTGTATGTGGAATTATATTTTGAGTTTCGTTAACTAATTATAATGAATGAATAAAGTTTATATTTTTACTACTTCGATTTCACTTACTCCCTTTATAACGGCACTGCGTGCGTTTTGTGGGGGTATATTAATCAAGTTTCTATAAAAACACAAGCATTTGAAGATCCATAGGTATACACCTGATTAGAAGTTGGATTTAAAATTACTATATAGAATTATTCACCGAAAACTTTCCTCACGCATTTCTCAGAAACTATCTCGAGTGAAATTCTGAACATTATGTATGAAGATGTGATGACAGATTCAGGAAAATATTTTCAGCGTATGGTCACTTCATGAGATTGTTGAAAAACCATCTCAGTCACTTCTAATATCTATGCGAATGTGGAATAATAAAGCTGTTTCATTCAGAATGTGGAATTATATCTACTTCCGGTTAACCAGAAGTGAAAATTCACCGAATAAATTTTCAGTTAACTCAGCATCACTGAAAACAGCCTCATACTGAATTTCAAAATTTCATTCGGAATAATTCCTGAGAAATGCGTGAGGGAAGCTGTCTGTGAATAACCCTGTAGATACTGGTAAGAACAATGATTTTATGGTAGATAAGAGATAGAGCCAATACATAGCACAGATATCTCAAACATGTCTCTGGCATGCTCCTTCGTGGGAGCTACGTAGAGACAAGATTATCACTAAAACAGCAAGGATGCATCATTTTTTAGTATGCCGTGATAAGTTAGAGATAAGTCAGTGATCTGATTGATCTCCGATCGGGGTAATCCTGTGATGAAACATGTGATGGGTTTGGAATAAGCTTGTGATTTCATTTGGGGCGGACATTCATCTATGCTATATCTCTGATTGGAGCATCTCTGTGATAAAGATAGATAGATAGCTTTATTCAGGTAATTTTAGTTCAAAATCTATAGGACGTCACCTGAGCAATGCTTGTGTTGTGAACATCCTATAACGATCAACAATGATAGTTAGTAATAATAACAATAGCAATAATAACGACAATAATAGTAGTATTACTAATAAACTAAGATCATAGAAGTAATACCTACAATAATAATATCAATGAAAGTAATAAATGACATAAATGATATTCAACTTTTCGGAAAAGACATTTATGTATTTGTTTACACATTTATATATATTTGAGGAATAAAGGACACTCAGTCAAAGAGCTGTTTCAATTGATCATAATTAATATCTACATATTTTTTTATTTCTTTCTTCAATTTGTTTTTATTTTTCATCATTTTGAGATGTACTGTTAGTTTATTGACCATTTTCGCCCCATAATATGTTATAAATCGTTGAGTTTGATTTTTTGTATGAAATGGAGTTTTAATTGATAGGTTGGCAGTTGTTCTAGTGTTATTTATTTATTTATTTATTTCTCGAACAAGTTACAAGAACTTAATTACATGAGAAAAATAGTATTTATCTAAAGCTAATAATCGAAGCAAATAACATACTTACAGATATTAATTAATACTAAATAAAACCGGTAGAAAGTAAATTAACATAATATATATTAAATTGAGGTAGGTCAAGATAGGTATTGATGGAGTCCAACGAAAAATTTCTTTGGAGTGAGGTCAAAACTGAGGTCTGATAGTTGCAAAATATTGTTTGTTTGTTTCACCATGGTAGTAACAGGTGAACTATAATTACGTGTGGGAGGGAGAGGTATTTCGAAAAATTGCTGGAGTCTGGTTGCACGAGAGGGGATTCTTACCGTTAAAAGTAAATTTAGTTTAGGACAGTTATACATTTTTTTATATAGTTCATAGCACATGGTCACAAGTGATAATTGTCTCCTAGTTTCCAAGCTCATTATATCGAACTCATTTCGAAGCCTGAGTGATCGTATAGTTACGTAGTCCGGGTATTCATTATATTTTTTGAGATAAAGATATCGTAATAAGCGATTTTGCACTTTTTCTAATGTGTGAGTTTGTACTATTGCTGTTGGGTGCCAAATTACAGAGCAATACTCTAGCTTAGGTCTAACCAGTGAATTATATAAAAACCGAACTGTTTCCCAGTTTCGAAAATGTTTGCTATTCCTAAGTACAAACCCCAGACTTTTTAGTGCCTGTGCGCAAACCCAGTCAATGTGTGATTTGAATGACAATGTGGTACCATACTCAATACCTAAGTCTTTTATTTTTTCTACTCTCACTAATCTGTCGTCTTCAATGGTGTATTGGTGTTTTAGAGTTTCCTTCTTTCTTGTACAGGACAATACCATACATTTTGATTTGTTGAATGCCAGATCATTTACGAGGGACCATGAATGAGCAGAATTCATATCACTCTGAAGATGCAGGCAATCCTCTATAGTTTCTAATTTCCTATAGATTTTAAGGTCATCGGCAAACAACAAACAGTCAGAGTATCTCAGATGTTGCGATAAATCGTTAATAAATATCAGGAACAATAGTGGACCTAAATTGGACCCTTGAGGTACTCCCGAGTTTGCATCATATCTGCTAGAGCAATGACCACGATATCTGACTTTGTAAGGTCGATTTCTCAGATAGG
Organism: Gastrophysa polygoni; assembly: GCA_963576655.1. Classification (NCBI taxonomy): domain Eukaryota; kingdom Metazoa; phylum Arthropoda; class Insecta; order Coleoptera; family Chrysomelidae; genus Gastrophysa; species Gastrophysa polygoni. The sequence goes on from OY755092.1 coordinate 3,930,233, forward strand.
AAACGAAAAAAATTATAGTCGACAGGTCTGCTCCATACCCACTTATTTTATCCAGTAGTATGTCGTGATTCACTTTATCGAATGCTTTTTGAAAATCAGTGTAGATGACGTCGACTTGTGCATTTTCAGAAAAGTGTCTATGCACATCATGAGTGAAAGTAAGTAAATTCGTGGCTGTGGATTTTTTTGAGACAAATCCGTGATGTTCTTCACATACGTGGGTTTCGACAGATTTCCAGACTTTGTTATATATTATTTGTTCGAATAATTTGGCTATTGCACTAATACTGATATCGGTCTATAATTTTTTATGTCAGATATAGTTCCAGATTTATGAATAGGAGTTATTATTGCCTCCTTCCATACTTCAGGAAAAGTGGATGTTCTAAATGGAAGATTAAATAAAAAACACAGAGGCTCTTGGAGCCACTCGGCGCACCCTTTTATTATATAGGGCGGAATTTTATCAATACCTGCTGATTTTTTTGGTTGGAGCTTCTTTACCGCCTGAAAATAGTCCCCTACGATTACTTCACTAAGAAATGATATTACATTATCTGTCACTTGGCTTAAGTTATACTGAGCTTTTTCTTCTTTGAAAACCGATTGGAAATATCTCCAGAAATAATCTGCAGCGTCACATATTGCTATTGTCTTATTTTCGTATTTCAGGTTAGAGGTAAAATTACTATTTTTTTTGTTTGATTTTGTGAATGCCCAAAAGTTCCGGCTGTCTGTTTTGTTTGAAATTTCTACATTTTTCATGTACATTTTTCATGTAATGTTCTCTAACTGCTATTAAAACACCCCCTCCCCTTACCTTTTTGGTTATCTCAGCATTTCTGTCAGCTCTGTACAGTTTGTACTCATCCAAATTAACAACTTCAGAGTCATATATACCCTCGTGCAACCAAGTCTCTGTTCCGAATATCAAGTCGTAACTTTCTTCCTCAGTGCCTACCTTAAAATCTTTCAGTTTTGTCCTCAATCCTCTGAAGTTTTGGTAATAACATGTGATACTATTTGGTTCCATTATATTTGTCGATGATAGATCAAAAAAATTAATCTTTCTACCTGTGAGTGAATGATATAAATGTATATAAATATTTATTATTGATATGAGTATATAATTATTATTGAATGGAGAATGAAATAGGAAAGAATACAAAGAGAAAATCAATGAATTCAAAGATTTCACGGATATTTGTGCGGCTCTTCAACAAACTTTTATGTGCTATATCATTTCACTTCCACAAGTTAGTTTTCTCTTCTGTCCATCGATATTTGTGAAAACTTCGACATTCCAAGTCCAGACGTTCTTTGATGAATATTTATTGACAGCAGTTCTTAAGAGTTCGGATTTTACTTTAGTCAATTCTTCTCGGATTACCACGCCACTGGATTTCAAGTTCTTTCTACTCTCTATCACCTTCTGCTTATCTCGGTAGTTGCAAAAACGTACTAGTATGGCTCGGGGTTTTTTGTTAGCGGCGTTTGATGTTTTTGGACCCACACGATATGAGAATTCGGTATTCTGGGCAACATTCATTTTGATTTTTAATGTTTTGTTTATCAAATTATGCACGATATCGTCAGTTACCTCATCTTCACTTTCCTCCACTCCATAAATTCTAATGCAATTTTTCATGTGGTACTGTTCCTGTTTCTCTAATTTGAGCTTCAGCCCCGTATTTTCTTTCGACAGGGCTGTGACTTTTTCTTCTACTTCTTTAAGTTTTTCTTGTTGTTTGGCAAGCACCTCGTCGATTTTTTCGTTCAGGTGCTCCGACACAGTTTTCACCAAAGATTCCATGAAGCACTGATCTGTAACAATCGCTTTCATTGCTTCTTTTATCAATTTTTGGAAATCTTTAGTTGATAAGGCCATCACTTTAACTTTTTAAAACTTTAGACAGTATCTATAAGCACAGGTTGTATTGAAGTTTTCGCGTTCTTGATTTTGAGAAGTGAATTTACAATAATTGCGGAGCTCACACATACACGTCTACTCGCTTCGACGGTTCATATCATTTGATGATAGTCTAAGGATGTGTCTATACAGATCATGTCCGTCATATTTTCGTCTGTGTGCTAGTACGTAGAGTAGTATACTGAACCATGAGTTTATCATATCACGGATGCCCGCCAAATGAGTGTGGGTCATAATAAGGACTTGGTTCTTGGCAATCTGTACAACATGAAGATTGCCGTATGCACATCCCTCTACGTTTCCTAAGGTCCAGTCCCTCTTAAATTCGTGATCAAAGGTAATTGTGTCGAAAACCTCATCAAACTCGCACTTGGCATTGAATATAGGAACGATCTCTGGCTCTAATTTCACTAAGGAAGTCATGGAGACCCCCACATAGTCCTCGGTGCTGACTTCTGTTGCTCGGTTGGATATAGAGAGCAAGGTGTTCAGCTCTCCTATGCAGCTTCGCTTTGTCATCAGAGGTACGTTGTTCATGAACCATGAGTAGGCGTAATGGGGGCTGATGATGGTTTTGTCACCGACATCCTCGAGCAACATTCTGTGCTCTCTTTTCAGAGCCTTCGGGTTTTCACTGTTGGAAAGCATATACTGTATCTCGCTTGTTGTAATGGCGGATGATAAGTGCCTATCCTTCCTGAAGATTACATGGATGTTCCTTGTTAGGACGCCCTCCTCTATTAGCTCTTCCATGTTGATTTTTCTTAATGCTGCGTGTTGAGGTTATATGCATGAGTGTGATATTTGTTTGAAGAGTTCAGTGTCCATATCAGACTGTGGTATACATATAATTTCCTTACCTCGAATAGGCCAGTTTCAAGATAGTGAAGTAGTTGGGTATCTGCGATTTTTTTTAAACATGATTTTTATCAAGGAATTCTGGATAACTTGAAGATTGTTTATGATTTTACCTACGCTACCCCAAATTATAATGCAGTATCTTAATATTGATTCAGCCAAGGCATCATAGATCATAAGTAGTAGTCTTTTATCAACAATATTTCTCAATTGATAAAATTTATGTATCAACTTTCTGAGTCGTTTCACTGTGAACTGGATATGTTCATTCCAGCGAAGATGTTGGTCAACCATCATGCCAAGATATTTAATGCATTTAACTTTTTCAATTGTTGAGCAGGTACAGTTTATATTATCGCATCCAGATTTGTGAATTTCAAGAAATTTGGTTGTTGGCTGATCTCTAGCAGTAGCAGAATATGTTAAAAATTTAGTTTTGTCAATATTCAGACTCAAAAGACTTTCGTTCAGCCAATCATGATAGATTTTGATTTCACTTTCAGTGATATCGTATAGTTCTTCCCAAGAATTATGAACGAAAGTTATAGCTGTGTCATCTGCGTACGAAGTGACAAAACTTGTTGTATTCCTGAGGCTTCCTATGTTATTAATATATATTAGAAACAATATGGGTCCTGAAACGGTTCCCTGAGGGACTCCTATTGAAATTGGCAGTGGATCAATGATAGTATTATTAATTTTTACTTTCTGTATTCGGCCAGTTAGATAATCTTGGATGATATTGAGCGCGGATCCTCTTATTCCTATTTTATTCAAACGGCCGTATAATATTTCGTGGTTGACCGTATCAAATGTCTTGGCTAAATCAATAAACACAGTAAGGCACTTTTTGTTTGCATTCAAGTGATTCAAGATATTGTTTATAAGCTGAAATATTGCTTTATCAGTACATTTATTTTCTCTGAAACCAAACTGGTTATTTGATAGACTTTTATGTTTTTCCAGATATATCAGAATTCTTGACTTGAGCGATTTTTCAAATATTTTGGCTGAGTTATTAATAACGGTAATTGGTCGGTAATTAGTAGTCAAGTTTTTATTTCCTGCTTTGAAAATTGGGGTTGTTATTGATTCCTTCCATTGCTTCGGAATACAGCTACAAGAAAAACATAAATTCATAATGTGGCATAGTGAGTCTATATAATATTTGGAGAATTTTTTGAGAAATGAGGATGATATGCCATCTGGCCCAGGTGCCGAATCATTTTTCGAACTTGATATTATATTCGATAACTCGATATTTGATATTGGTTGCAGAAAAAGGGAATCTTTGAAATTTGTTTCAGTTGCAACTGATGATGAGTTATCATTATCAGGACGTATGATTCTGTCTGCCATATTTTTGCCAATATTCACGAAGAAAGAATTGAAATAATTAGCTCTATCCTTGTCGGAATTTAGTGTGTTTCCAGTATCTTCGACAATGTTAGAATAATTAGATGAATCTTTGCTTGCTTTGTACTTCGTGATATCATTAACTTCTTTCCATATTTTTCTGTAATTGTTTCTGACTGCATTTATTTTATTTTTATAATAGCTTTCTTTAGTAAATCTAATCAAGTTATTCAAATGATTTCTATATTTCTTGAAATTAGTTTTTAGTTCATTCAAAGGATTTCTATTGAGTTTCCTCTTCAGTTGATCCCTGTATTTTAGTGAATTGATTAGTCCTTGTGTTATCCACGGTTTCAGTTTCACAGATTGCTTTTCCGATATTTTCGTTCTTGTACATTTGTCGATACATTCTTTGATTTTATTCAAAAATATATCATAGGCTACCTTTGGGTCTTTTGAATTGAGTACATCATCCCATTTTACTTGTTTAATGAGTTTTTCCAATTTTTTGTCATCTACAAATGATGATGAAATAGTGTTTTCATTTTGCGTATTATTTTGTTTCATACAATCCTTAACTTCGGTACTTAACATGACAATATAATGATCAGTTATGTTTGTTTGTATCAAATGTGATTCAAAATTGAGTGAGTTGCATACTAGTCTATTTCCTATTCTTAAATAAATATGATCGATTACGCTGGATGTTGATTCAGTTTCTCTTGTTGGTGCATTAATATAGGAAACGAAGCCATGTTCAGCCATTTTACATATATATATTTATTTACGAAATGGTCAGATATACTTGAAATGTTAATGTTAGTATCGCCTATCAATATTGTGAAGTCCTCTTCTTTATGGTTTGCAAAAAGTTCATCTAGATCGTCAATATATAGATCTAAATTTGTTGCTGGGGGTCTATAAAAAGGAAAGATTGAAAAGTTATACAATCCGAGTTTGCAGGAAATTTTCAGCAAGTTTACTTCTGACAAGGTTTCAATACTGGTAATATTGTTCATATTTTTTTCACATACACAACTACATCATTCTTGTTATAACATGATTTATTGTAGAAAATATCGAACTCAGGTATAGCAAAGTTGTTTATATCCTCTAACAGAAACGTTTCTGATAGAATAATGATATCCAGATTCAATTTCGAATGTTTGTAGTAATATCATAAGTTCATCAAAGTTTTTGTTCAAGCTTCTTATATTGAGATGTATTATGTTGAATAAGTGTTCCTTACCATTTTTGATCTTTTCCAAAGTTTCATTGATGTGTTTGTGGACATGTGTCGTTTTTTCCTCAAAATTTTCTAATTCGTCCAGAAAGTCTAACATATCAGTTATTGGATGTATGTAATTATAACTATTTCAAGATTACAGAGATAAAAAAACTGAAAAATATCAATATGAATGAGTAACCGAAACAGAAAAATAACAGTAGAGAAAAAAAAATGAAAAATGAGAAATATAATACTAGATGAAAAATGAGAAATATAATACTAGATATATACCTAAACAAGTTGCTCCTATTCTTCATAAACATACTCTCAGAGTTGTTGATACTAATCGATTTCTCATATGCATTCAATTGATTTCAAATCCGCACAGAACCTAACGAGCCTTCTATGATTTTCAACCTTAGTGAAGATTTGACCATTATAGCACCATGTGTTTGTTTCACCAAATTTTGCCTTTGCTTCCATCAGTAATCTTTTTCGTGTTTTAGTGAGATCCTCAGTTATGAAAATTTTCTTGCCTTTAAGACTCCTGGTATTCTTGAGAATATTTGTTTTCCATTCATATGTATAGAACTTTATAATGACAGGTCGAGAACGTTCGGTGGTATTTCTCTTTCCGATTCTATATGCCGCCATAATATGTTCATTTGCAATTGATAAATTCGTAGAATTGTTTATCAGATCACGAAACTCCGGTATTAGATGTTCGTCATGTTTTTCTGGAATTCCATAAACACATATGTTAGTCATTTTTGTTTGCTGTTGGAGATTATCTATTTTTTGTTCCATGTCGTAGAATTTCACTTCTTGTGTTTTTATGTTGTCTTCCAATTTCTTCATCCTGAGGTCGAGCTTATCTGATAAAGTTTTTATTATCTGGTTTAAAAATAAATCACTGTTTAATAATTCAGATATTGTATCCTTTATTAGAGTTTGTAATTCTTGCTTGCTTCTTGTTCCCATACTGAATTATAAATTTGCAGATTCAATAAACTTATAGCAGATGCACTGATCGATCACTGGTATACTTTTGAACAATTTCTGAAGTATTCAAACTATTAAAAACACTCGTTTTTCGGGAGCAACTTTACAGGCGTCTATTCGCTTCGAGACATACCTGAATATATAAAACATTGTCGGCGGAGAATTGATTTTTGTCAACTAATTTCGTGTGAAAAGCAACTTGTTATACATGATTGTATTCAGAAAAAAAATCTCTATCGGAAAAAAAATTGAAAAATATATGTTTCCATTTGAAAAAAAAAGTTGACAATCGCCGTCGTTTGAGTTGAATTAAAAAAAATGTTAGTGCCATCTTGTAGTATCTGATATATAATTTCATTTGCTTTTTTGTTTTTCAAAATCGGATAATAAATATTGGCGCTATGGCTTGGGGCGTTTTTTGTTAGTCAGCCATATATATATATATATATATATATATACATATATACATATATATATATATATATATATATATATATATATATATATATATTCATATTTTCGATGCCTTGAAGAAAGCCCTAACAAAGCTTCAACAAAATGAAAATCAAAATCATTTCCTAGTGTGACACATCATTAGAAATGTGCGGGAAAAAATCCGTCAAAATACAATATGGAGTCTATGAGAAAAATCATCGATTCGATTCGAATCATCATCTCGAAAACGTTGTCATGACGAATGCAATTTCACCATTAGGAGCGGGGATTTACTGCCTACTTCTGAAACTCTGTCTAGATGGCGTTGCGATGACCGATTGTAATAAAACATAATTATTTTCCTAAAGCTGATGCCTTATTGTAGTTTCCTTCTTTTTGGTCAGTTCGGGCATGTTCTCAATAGGTGTCGGTATAGCATCGCATCGAAGTATAAGTTTTATACATGGACGTATAAACAGGACACAGCCGCAACATACCTTCATAATAGAGGAAACTGAAGCCGCGTAGTTTATTGGCAAGCGGGTCAAGGGGTAAGGGAAATGGTATTCCATTTCCTATACCGACATGGGCGTGCGGTTTTATATTATTCGGGTATTCCATTAAAGAAATTATTCAATATTATGAAATGATCACTCTATTTGGATACTATCTTACATATCCTGACAACATTGTGATGATTCCTCAAATTTGATTTCTGAAGTTTGAAAAATTGAATATTCCATGAAAATATGGCAAGTTTTATATATCAATCTGTGGGCTTATTGAAAATCGAAATAAGACAGCATAAAGATGGAAATACTTGATATATTTCAATATGGAAATGTAAGCATAAGGTAATGTACATAATCGAGCATTATTACAATTATATGAACGGACAATTTGAACACAAAAATGGTTTAATTGCAAAATTTACATTACATATTACTGATTACTAAAGTAGTACTTATAGTATAGTAGTACCCTATAAAATCATGAACTTATAAATCCATGAATGAAATATACAGAACACTGAACGTACATCATTACCAGGTAGAACCAAGTAGTTTGAAGACAAGAAGATATTCTTCATTTATTCATTATTTATATTCTTACTTCTTATTCGTGTATTCGTAGACGAATCTAATTTTTTATTAGTTTCATGGTGAATACGTATCTTGAAGTATTTATTCAAAATCATTTTCGATAAAATAATGGAGTGTCCATTTATGGCATCCTCATCATACATATGATCACCAAAATGCGAATAAATTGTAGATGGAATATTTTGAAGGGTTCTTGTAACCAAAATATCCATTATGTTTTTTATATTCTTATTAAATATGCCTGTAGTCTTGTTGAAAAACCTGAAATATTTTTCAGCTTCCTTACACGTTGATATTACCAACTGTGAAGCTTTTCAGAGGTTCTTATATTTTTTCCGTTTTTGTAGTACAGAAAAAGTTTGCTCATTTTCACTGAATAATAACAATTCACACCTAGAACATGGTATAGCCGTATTCATACCTCTCGATACATATCCTGCAATATAATACAATATCATTCATATAATCTGTCAGATTCCATGCTGAAGAGTGTAGAAAATTTAGTTTTTTCAAATCCTCTTCAATTTTTTCATCTAAAGCAACTTGTTCAGCAGACTGTGTTAAATCATCACTATTTTCATTGATAGTCACTTTACCACTACTACAAAACAATATTGAGGTTGCATCAAGGTTGATAGCATTTCCTGAATTTCCAGCATTGATTTCTGAATGTACTATCAACCTCTTATAAGCTGCCTCAAATTGTCTCGCAGTTGGGTTATTGTTGAAACCTCCTCGACTTCTGACGGCACCATAAAACAGTTCTAGGTGATTTTGAGAGATTTAATACGTGAGAATATACTTGAGATTCTCATTCTAAATCACGTATGTATCGTAAAGCCCTTTTAGGCTTTCTATGCATATAACAAAACCCAAAAATCCTGTTACTTTTCTTGTGTCCAATATATTGACTCCTCTGATAGAAATGTGAATGATGTAGTGTTTAATCGAATCCATAACATTGAAAAATCGTTCCCTTGTTTGAACAGACAATGGTTTTTTGAAGAAATATTTGGCAAATCTATTTTTTGAGTTGAACATATCAAACAAATCATTGAAATGTCGTATGAATTGTGCAGTTGCTTCAGCTTCAAATCTTCACAGAGATATGATATCGAGTCTGCTACATTTTTACTCAGTGTCTGAGTTGCAATTTTGACCTTCATTTTTTCTCTGGTCCACATGATATGACGTTTTCGAAGTTTCGTAGCTGCGTGTAATCCTTGGTCATATTGAATGTTCACCAATTTGTCAATGTAAGACCAAATAATCTGACTCCCTTCGAAATCTTCTAAAATTTTCTCAGAACCAAAACAGTTTCTCACTAGCTTGATCATGTGGCAGGGATCTAGGAATACGAATACATTTTCCTGGGTGACTGGATGGCAAAAATAAGTTTTCATGGATGATAATCTTTTTTTTTATCTGTGGACAACACGAAAGGAAAACCTATGATGTTCGAAGAACATCGTGTTAGCCAGCGGTGGGATTTTGGGAGAGTAGGAAGGTGTTGGAATTTTTCTTGAAAGTTTGGAGGTTGTAAGCATCAGGAGAGACTTCACTAGGCAAAGAATTCCATAACTTTGCCGTTCTATTGAGGAATGATGCTTGGTATAGCGATGTTCGACAGGTCTCGAGGGGGGGAGGGAGGGGTGAATCCTCCTGAGAGAATATTCCTACGGTTTTCGAGAGAAGGAACTTCCACGAGAAATGGGGGCTGGCCTTCTGCGTTCGTAGTGAAGCCGAAATTATTCTTCGGTCGTCTCCGTGTCAGAAGGCGTTCACATCGAAACGTAACCTTCGAATCTATAGAATCCACAGGGTGGCACGATGCGTTTACCAGTAGATATATTCAATTATCATTTTCATTCGAGTATAAACCTATTGGTTGTCGACTTTACCGTACAGATTGTCCTGAAAATTTTTCATTGTGAATTTTCAATAGCTATGAAAATACTTGTGAGACTTAAGGGCCATCCATAAATTACGTCACAAGTTAAGAGCGAGGAGGGGGTCAGCACAAAGGTGTGCCAAGGGAGGAGACGAGTCATAAGCTTCGTGACGTCACATGTATAAATCTAAAGTATTAAAACTCTGAACTCCACCTCTAACGAAAAACTTTGAGGTATTACCAACTCTATCAATATTATTATAAGGCTAAATTTGTTTGTATTACTTTTCTGAAAAGTTACTGAATAATTAGATGATTCAAAAATATAACATAATATTCTTACATGTCTTTAAAAAACTCATCATAGAAAGGATGCATCGATACAAAATACTATTATTTTCTTATTGCACTTGAATTTGCATTATCATTGAAAATTCAACATTTCAAGAGTAGACAACATAATCTGTACAGAAACGTGAACATGCCAATTCCAGCAGATGGATCGAAAAACTCCGCCTACTTGCTTTGAATAGAATAGAGAATGGAGTCATAGACAAAATACACAATTGGTTTCTAGGATTCTTGCAATTGTAGATAAAACGCTTGCAAATGGTTTATTTATGATTAGAGTTCATGATACAATGAAAGACATGAATAGGTTAAAGTAAAGTAAAGGTATACATGCTGCTGCCATCTATTAGAATAACCTTCAACAATATTTCGTCACGTGACCATCTTTCCAAATTGCCTATTCGATGTGCACATCTTATTCCGTTAACTAATCTCTGCTTGGAGGTGAAGCGGATTGGTTTAAACAAAAGCGGATCAGTGCTTTCACTATCCTTTTTTCATTATGGTAGCGATATCAATGTAGCGATGTTATTCTGTCGCAGCGTTGCCACAGCTACCCCATACGGGGTAGTTCTACCTCTTTTGAACATGATTCCACTCTCTCGCTCCACTGAAGTGAATCTACCCCGCTACAGATATAAAGCAGATACACGAGCTCATGTTCATGATTATTTCCATTTTCTGTCATATCCATGATGGTTTAAGAACGGTGCGCTTATTAATATCAACGATGTACAGAACACTGGTGCAGCTACTCTGCCTATCTGCCCATCTAATTTCTTCAACTAAAACTATAACGTACAGCCAACTTGAAAACAGCATTTTATTCGTTATAGCGGAAAATCACTCAAATGTCAGTTGTTAGATGTCGACACAAAAATGACAACAAAATCAGTATCATTGATAATTGCACAATCAATGTTATACAAACGTTGATTCAGAAGTATAGTAATTTAGGTTACTTCTAAATTGATGATCGAACTACATAAATCTGTAAAATCTGTAAAAATGTCAGAATCTTCTTGGCAGTTTCATAACTATCAGGCCATTATAGCGGAAAATGCCGTTAGCGTTTTTGACGAAACAAAACACCATTAATGACTGTACCAGTGTTTTGTACATCGTTTTCGTATTCAATGCAATGGTAAAAAAATTAACCAAATCGCTTTACCCGGACATTGTCGGCTAAATATGGAGAAAAAATCTAGTGGGCTGTAAGGTATGGTCTGCTCTGTGACTCAGTTGAGTGTATGCTCACCCGATCGCTTTGTGTATCGAAAGAAATGATTCTTACTTGTTTCTCGAAAGTTTTCGAAATTTGTGGTTATGTAACAACTGACAATTATGTTGTCAAAAGTTGTCGTGTGAAATCGAAATCGTGTCTTGTATCGCGTTTTTGCTTAGAAAATTCATTCTTTCTCAATTTCCGTTGTTCTTATATTCCTTTAGTTAATAGATTATTGTTGTGTTCCTAGTATAGGTAGTGTAGTTTTGTCGTTTCGTTTGATTAGTTTGTATTTTGTGTACGTAACTTTGATACGCTGTTTCTGACTTTTATGTTGTAAGTTTTATTATATTTATTCGTTATTGAGTCTTCTCATGTTTGTGCTGTACCTTTTTGCTCATCCAGAAAGTGTGAAACCGTCTCTATTCATGGATTTCCAAGTGATATGTCTTTGCGATATAAGATATACATTCGATATTGACTGGTACAGGTATTTGATGAATCTCTCATTTATCAACTAGGGCTGTAGGAGGATTCTGTCTAAGTCTGTATAACTTCTAAACTTGAATGACCGTGACTAGGCCGCGACTGAACATATGTTTGTATGTGATTTGTTGAATTTGTGAATATAAAAAAGTGGTTTTTCGGATGTTCGAAAAAATAAGTAACATTGACTCATTATTTAAATTTACCGCCACGTCATATGAATGAAGTTATAGTACTGACATAGACTAATTGGGAAGGTGATCGACCGATGAGGGCGCTGTTTATGTGGAGTGGTTTGTTTACATTTACTTCGACATTAACGTCATTTTACGTGTGATTTTTCATCATTTTATTTCATCAGTTTCTGAATTCTGCTGAGCCTCTCAATCGTGCCGTTCCCTAATATTAGTATTTCAGTGTTTGTTCCACTACCCATATTTTCAAAGGATTGTTCATGCAATCATTATCATTCATCCTGTTCTGTGTGTGGAGTTTCAATCTGCAAATGTTGAAGCTGTTCCTTGGTATTATTGTTTCAGTGTTTGTTCCCTTGTTGTACTCAAGTTTCAGAGGTCTGTTGCCTGAATTATCATATGCCCTGTGTGTGAGTTTCTACAGAACATTTTAATATCATGATCTGCATATGTTTAGAGACTGTTCCCTATTGTTAGTGTACGTTTCATTGTCAGACTCCAGTCATTTTCCAAAGGACGTTAATTATCATTTATCCTGTTCTGTATGTGATTTGGCTAACATACGTTGTGTTTATTGTCTGTATTGGGTGGATCCATTAAATTTTTTTTTTTTATGTAACAATTGTATTCATATCTTTATTAATAAATAGGGGGTGATGAAATTACTTCCATTGCTTTTTTCAAATGTAGAGACCAATAAGCTTAAGAATAATACTTCTTCTTCCATTGCTTTTTTCAAATGTAGAGACCAATAAGCTTAAGAATAATACTTCTTCATTCAGTCCTCAAGGTTTTATAAAGTTACAACTGTGTATATTGAATACTGTCTGTGGTTAATCGAGGAGGCGGTATATTAATTTTTATTTTGTAATTATTATAATTGCTATCCTTATTTTTAGAAACGAGAGAAAATCCCAAGAATCTGTGGAAATGAGGAGGTATATTGAAGTTAAAAAAACTTCAAATTGATACAATGATTCTATTAAATAAATCTCTCGAACTTATCTTCCAAAGTTATTAATAATTTATATTCCTAATAATTGACAACCATGAAAATTCCAGCATTCTTGTGGAAGCTTGGAAATGTATTGGATACTTTACCGCCATGCAGAGACTTTTCAACTTTAGAAAGCAATGCATATGGAAATGGTTTCCTGCTCATTTCGAAATTCTTCATTTTTTTGGTTTGTCCTCTGAATACGAACTCCTGCTCTCGCAATTCTTGCATTGAGCAATAGTTCTGCATTTGATAATTTTGATTGACTTTTTGTGAATGGAGGCTGCGTAACACCAATTCCATATTCATTTGCTAGTTCTGTAATCAAGAAACCTTTCTCCACCACAATTTGATATAAAAATGCTTTTTGGATAGAAATACACATTTTTCAATAATGCTGATTTATCATAAAATTTCATTATTTTAGGTACATTTTCCATAATCTTCACTGATGGGTGCAATGGGACCAGCTGGAGAAACTCCTGTCATGAACTTCATCGTGTGCTTTCTTTGTACTGCCCATAAGTTTTCAGTCTACAATATAAAAATTTCACATATTGAATCGGTATTGCAGTGCAATCAAGTACTACTCCAATCTGAAATTCTTGGAAATAAATTGGCATCTTTTCTTTCATTTCTTTTTCAGAACGGCATGGTACAGCTGGTTCTGATATTTTTGAAAGCATTATTTGAGTTTCATGAACAGTTCTTCTATACCATTTACTGATCTCAATAGAAAAAACCTAAAAAAAAAACAGATGAAATAACATACCACATTTCTGTTTTCAATTTTATGAATGTGAAAGATTCTTTCAAAGATAATTGATTGCTTGGGAAATCTAATACATATTTCTACCATAGCCTTCAATAATTCAAATGATGGTAGATCTGCCATTATAATTATTAGAGGAGACTCTGTAATGATTATTTCTAAAAAAAAAATCACAGAAAAAAATCCTGTTTACACTTCAATACTACTTGTTTTGAAATCATCTTTTGTAGATTCTGGTGGAAGTATACATACAATTTTCAATTGTAGTATTCTATAGATGAATTTTTTCTTCACCTACAAATATAGTTGAAGAGGTATACATAGGCATGATAATATATATGATCAAACTTGATGATGTTATATATTATGTAAACATTACTTGAGACGTATTCGTAAAAGAAAAACATTAATGCTTCTTCTAATTTGCCACTAGTGAATGAAACAGTATCTATCACAAATAAAAACTACTTCATGATGTGATTATCTAAAGGAAAGGTATGATTTCTGAGATTACTCCTTACATGTCTGCTACTTTGAAGTGGAAGGTACTGGAATGGTTTCTTCAGCTCTTATCTACATTTCAAGATTCAATTCAATTCAATTAGTTTATTCATCAAAATCAAATTACAAAACATCTGAATTATATATCCAATAATATGTTAAGAATAAACGAGTAAATAAATAAAATATGCGCATGCAATACTTATACATTTCCTGTAATAATTTTTAGAGGCACCTAGAAGTAGAAACTTCTGTATGTGTCTTATAACTTTTTCTTATATATTTTACACAGTCAAATAATAATAAACCTATTCAACTGAGATACTTGAAATGAGCATGTAATGCATAAGCAATCTATTTGAAAGGCACCTAGAAGCAGGAGCTTCTGTATGTGCCTAATAAAAAAAAATATTTAAATTTTATACGGTTGAAATAATGACACTATTAAACTAAAATAACTAAAATCTAACGTACGATTTTTTGACAATATTGAAAAATTGAAAAATTGAATTACTTTTTTATCACAGTTTGTTTCGAGGTGTTAAATAAGAATATTTTTAAATGTTTCCAAGGTTCTGACATCATATGTTCTACATTGTTTCTTAAATGAATTCAATTTGCTTATACTTCTGATATCAACGGGTAATAAATTATAAAATTTAGGTGCTAGGTAGTCAATAAATTTCAAGTTCATAGTTGTATTGCTTCGTGGAATTTTCAACAGTTTGTTGCTGTTTGATCTGGTATAATATTGATGATCTACATTTTTTTTTAATTTAAGTGATTTATGAGAATAATAACAGGACAAAAGGATATAAAGACAACTCACATCACATATACTCTCATTGTATAATAAGCTGGTGTGATACAATCTGTTTCTGTTGAAAATCACCTTTGGGATATAATTTTGTATTACCTGTATTGGCTTTATGTTACTTTTGTATGTTCCTCCCCATACTATTATACCATACCTAATAAGTGACTCTACCAATGTTTTATAGACCGTTTCTATTAATTTAGTACTCAAAAACTCTCGTAAAATGTAGAACTTTCTGATTAATTTTCGAATTTTACCAGTCAGATAGTCTACGTGGTATGTCCATTTGAGATTTTGATCAATTATCACCCCTGAATATTTAGTCTTAAATACTGAAGTTATTTCAAAAAGTGTGTTTTCCTCAATTAATATTTTATTATAAATAGGTCTGTTGGCTTGTGTTAATGAGAAAGCTATGTAATTTGTCTTAGATATATTCAGTGACAACTTGAAAGTTTGAAGCCAGTTTTTTACCTCCTTCATACCGTTACCGTTACCCGTGTTTTGACTTCTTCCCAGTTTTCCCCAGAGAATATAACAGCTGTATCATCTGCATAAGATAGTATTTTTCCTTCGATATTAATGTTAAGTAGGGAATTTATATATGTTAAAAAGAGAATTGGCCCTAGTATTGTACCTTGTGGCACCCCAATCTTAATTTTTCGTGGTAAACTGACGCTTTCATTAATTCTTAGGAATTGGTCTCTATCTGAAAGGTAATCTTTGAAAAGTTCCAATACGGTACCTCTCACTCCATAGTGGTTTAATACATCTATAAGTTTTTCATGTGGTACTGTATCGAATGCCTTCGCAAGGTCTATGAAAACTACTATTGCTTTTCTGTTATTGTTGAGATTATGTGTTATTTCTGACGTAAGATTGTATATTGCATCTGTTGTACTTTTTCCTTCCATAAAACCAAATTGATTTTCTGATAATAAGTTATTAGTACTTAAAAAGTTGGTTAATCTGTTTTTCAGGCATTTTTCAAATATTTTGGCAAAGTTATTTATTAGGCTGATTGGACGATAATTTTCAATTTTGTTTTTTTGTCCAGATTTATGTTTTGGAGTTACTATTGATTGTTTAAACTAGGTTGGAATTTGCCCTGTAGTAAAAACAAGATTGATAATGTGAGCTAGTGGTTTTGCAATGTGAAGATGGGTAAACTTGATCATTTCAGCACTGATTCCATCTTTGCCTGGTGCAGAATAATTTTTTAAATTGTAAATTTGTTCAATTATTTCATTTTCATTTATAGGTTTTAAAAACATTGATTTATTCGAATATGTATCAATGTTATAAGGATTTTGAACATATTCAATTTCCTTCTCCATTTCAGTTCCTACGTTAATAAAGTAATTATTACAGTAATTAGCCATTTCAACATCATTACTAAACTTACGTCCGTTGTTATTTGTTACATTGAGAGTTGTTTTATTTTTTTTACTCTTTTCGTTTGTGGCGTCTGCCATTATTTTATACATTTTTTTAATGTTTGTTTTGTTGTTTTCTATTTTCTGTTTATAGTATTTAAATTTTTGGATTTTTATTAATTTATTGATATAGTTACGGTAACGTTTATATTCCGCTTCCAATTCTGGATTATGATTTTTTAAAAGTTGTTTTTTAAGTTTGTATCTTTGCTTAATAGAAGTAATCAGACCATCTGATATCCAATCTTTAATTTTCTTGTGTTTGTTATTTTTTGTTATGCGTTTTGTTGTACATGATTTTATAATTTCCTTAAAACTCTTAACAAAATACTCCGTAGCTAAATTAACACAATCACATTGAATGACTTCTTCCCAATTTGTTAGTGAGATTTTCTGTTTCAATTTTTTGTAATCAATGTATTCATATGAGTGTGATTCATTGTCTTGGTAACTTAGACTATTTTTGTTTTTGTTTATATTTATCATTACTGGCAAATGATCAGTTACATCAGTATCTAATCTAAAAGATTTTAAGTTCAAAGTATTCATTTTTAATTCTTTCCTGACAAAGATGTGATCAAGACATGCTAAACTACGAGTAGATGATGTTATATATGGAATAAATCCATGCCGTCCCATTAAAGATAGGTATTCATTAACGTTTCTGTTTGTATTATCCCTAATATTAATATTTATGTCCTCTGTAAATATTTCAATGTTTTTATTCAAATGGCTTTCAAAATATGTTATTAAATCTTGATTAAATAAATTTTTCTTAATTGGTGGAGGCTTATATACCGCTGTGATACCAAATGAGATCTCGTTTTGTGTAAAAGTAATTCTACTGATCGTCGTTTGACTATACGTTAATTTAATATGGCTTACTTCTACATCAAGTTGCTTCTTTATGAATATAATCACTCCATCATTTTTGTTGATATCTGCATTATTATAATAGGTGTTATATCCAGGGATATTGTACAGGTCTACTGACAAGATTTGGAAACATTCACTTAAAACTATTATATCGCAGTAATGTAGCTCATACTGTTGAATTAAAATAAGAAGTTGATCAAAATTTTTGTTGAAACTTCTAATATTAAGGTGTAATAGGTTTAAAATTTTGCCATTCAATACCATCGTTTGTTTAGGTAAATTTTCATCAACCAATTCGCCATCAAGATCCTGTTCTAAAAGCTTTAATTGCTCTAATATTTCATCCTCTTCAGGTTGAAACATTATAATGAGTAATCAATTTTACTTATTATTTTGTGATCTGAGGGATGGTTTTCTTTCTTTGGTAATTTGGTCTAATGGTGTACTTCTATTCTTATTTTTAATTATCAGCTCCTCTTCTTTGGTTTTTTTACGTTCTACGATTTTTTTCTTTCGTTCTTCCTTTGATTCTTCTTCTTGTACCTGCACGTCTTTCTCTGGTTCGGAAAACAGTGAATTTTCTTTCGAGGGAGTTTGGGGTTCACTAGACGGTCTTTGTATGTTGTTGTATTCCCTTCTTTCTTCAGAATCCAGCAGTTGTTCCACGGTAAATGCTATATTATTCCTATATAGTTTATCGCCTTTAATATAGCAATGGTCTTCAGTAGATTTTCGGATTTCCGTTAGTTGGTTTCTAAGCACTTTGTTCCTTTCTTGTTGAACTTTTTTTAAATCAGGAACTATAGATATTTTGCTACCCTTCAGTTTCTTACAATTTTGAAGGACATTTATCTTTGTGAGTGT
This sequence comes from Gastrophysa polygoni, assembly GCA_963576655.1. Lineage (NCBI taxonomy): Eukaryota > Metazoa > Arthropoda > Insecta > Coleoptera > Chrysomelidae > Gastrophysa > Gastrophysa polygoni. The sequence goes on from OY755092.1 coordinate 3,948,555, forward strand.
TGTACAAAATTCCACCTTCAATGGGCTTTTATTACTTCTTCCAAGTTTATATATATTATTAATATTCTGTTTGTTGATTTCTGTACCCAGCAAAGTGTTCAGTTTATGACAAATTCCTTCTGCAGATGGCTCGTTTTCTTCGGCTGGTAAACCAAATATCACGATATTGTTTCGTTTGCTGTTTCTTTCCAATCTTTCGATATTCTCTCTGAGTTCTGTATTTTCTCGTTCCAATTTGCGTATTTTTTCGTTTAAAATTGTTTCGATTTTTAGCACTATTTTTACTTCGCTAGCCTGAATAATGTTTTGTAATTCTTTTTTACTGTTCAAAATCTCATCTCTCAAGGCTTCCATATTTTTATCACAATCTGGCAACTCTGCTCTAATATTTCGAGCGGACTACTACTGGTAACTGAGAGACTCAGGTTGTTTACATTCGAATTCAATTAGATTTTCGGCTTTAAAGTAATCGAAATTAGCTGATTTCACTTACTTGCACTCAGGGATGTGTTTTAATTGCTCTGCCAATGATCTTCTAAATAGTAACTTTTTTGTTGAAACTGACTTTTGACTATTTATTGAAGTGCACTAATTTGAGACTGTTTCTTGCAATGTTGCCGAATTGAATTAGAATGATCAGTTTTGAAAACTATCTTTCCCAACTTTGCTGGAACTTCAGAGAAGAATCCAAGAAAAGAGCCTTCGAGGTTGAAACTGCTGACTATTTCAAAAGTGCCTTGTATGATGTGCAATTAATCATGAATAGTCCATATTTTTGTCCCAATTTTCGACTTACCTACTTGGTAAAAATAATTGGTCCTCAGTAAAATGCAACGAACAAATCCGATTTGTTTTTGTGATTTGTCTTGTAAGATTTCTCTCGATACTGGCCTCACGTTTATCGAGTTTCTTTATACATCCAAACTGATTTTCTGAAAATACGAAGGACTGTTTATGTTCCGGAAGAATGTGAAATGTTCACACTACATTGCTCTTCTTCAGCAATATCTATACCGTGCTGCAGCCATCAACTTGAATAACTGCAAAAAGACGAGGTTTGTTCAGATTTTATTTTTGTAGCATAAAAATTGATCACACCATGAACAACTGAAAAATTTGATCCTCCAGCAGTGAATTTGAAAGTACTAAAATGAAATTTTACATTAGTAAACAAGTACCCTTTTATATCGAAATGATTACTGATACAATTTTTCTATAACTTCCAAATTCTCTGCTGGAGAATCGAATTGTGCAGTCGTTCATTATGTAACCAACTTTTATGCTACAAAAATAAAATCCCATTGAAAAACATTGTTGTTTCAAATTTGTTATGTCATAGGTAATGCATTCTGTGGTTGAAGGGAATCAATTTTGGCAATTAATCCCGTATTTCACATAATCAGAATCTTTCAAGAGCGAAAATTTCTCTCATATTTCATTGAAAACTCTTATGTATTGGCGAAAACGTCTTTCATTTTCGACAACCATAGAAACGCAAAAAAATTAAGAGATGGTTCGTTACTCGTGGAACGTTATTTTGGAACGGAATTTGTTGATAATGCGTTACCGATTTCCACTGAACACTGAACCAAAGAGTTATATATAAGTGTCATGATACTATAACTCATGTATAAGTGTAAACAATTATTCTATGACTGAACTCTATATAAATAGCGCGTTCTGATATTCCCAAACAGTACTGGCCAGTGCTGTGAGTTGTTCCGAAATTACTGATTTCTGCTGGCATCATTTTTCCGCGTTCTGTAAATTCACCCTGTGCGAGGCTATGAATTCACTGGAGGCTACTGCCAGCAAATGCTCGTGTGGGCGCCAGTATCCCCTCTACTTCATGAAAAAGTGAGGTTATTTTGTGCGTTTTGTTGTTTTTTTCGAGGTTTCGGTATATAAACTTTATATAAACCATTGAAAAAGTATCTGAAACGTTGAAAATGTTCCGGGTAACTTTAGGGGAATTTGAAATCACCGTTGATGCAGAAACGGCGGCAAGCATACAGACGGGTTTGTTTTTTAATGAAATCCGATTTGGATACTAGTGAAACATGAAATCTATTTGAATTCAGATACAGGTTATGCTGACAATTATTTGAGTATGCTAAGGAAACAGTTTCCTGCAGTTGATTTCGAAGGTGTTGAATCAGGAATGGAAGAAAATCATAGTCAACAAGGGTTATTTCACTGCCAGTCCACACCAACAACACTTGATGTTGAGGCCGAGGCAGTTATAGATCCTACCAACTCAAAAAAAAAGTAATTTTGTATAGAAGTATAAATATAAATAATTAATGGGTTAATCATGATTTCTTTCAGAAAGCTTCAAGTGGAGCCATAAGATCATAATGCTGCTTCTAGATACATATAAGGAGTACATGGAAACATTTAAAAATGGTAATCATAAAGTTGCCTGGCAGAAGATTACCTCAGAAATGAAAGAGCAAGGTTACCAGTTGACCTGGCAGCAGTGTCAGATAAAAATGGATACACTAAAAAGACGATACAAGAGTATCAAGGATAATGAGAAGTCTACAGGCTCATCTCCTATTACATGGGAGTACTATTCTGTAAGTTGATAATAATGCTTTGTTACTAATTCTGTGATTAATTCATTTTTGTCATTCAGATAATAGATGAAATATTTGGGAAAAAAAGTGGGCCAAACCACTTGATGGGGCACTTTCATCCACATCTGGAATGCCAGCAACACCATCTCAAATGGATGTTCCAAAACCAGGTATGATTTTAAAAATATATGAAGGCTACAGATTATTAGTGATTAGATCTGCAGAACAAAAATTAGTTATTCAATAATTGAATAATTATCCTACTTGGAACAAAGAATAGTCATATCAAATCAGAAACTTCCATACTAAATATAATTTTAGGATGTTCTAAAAATACTCCAAAGAAAAAAGTTGAAGAGAAAATTGTTGCATTGATAAGAGAGTTTCGTGAAGATAAGCAACAAATAAAAGAGGATAGAAAAACAGAGATGGAGGAAAAATCACAAAGAAGGGAGGAAATGGAAGCAAGACGAGAAGAAAGGCATAGAGAGAAAATGGAACAGCGTGACGAACTTATCAAATTGTTGAAAACTCACCTAAAAGAGGACAAGTCAGAATAAAATTAATTTTGTTTCATTCATGATACACTTATTACCTACTTATATCATAGTGAAATAAAACGAAGGTATTGTCTATTATGTTTGTCACATAGTTATAATTAAAATAAAATTAACTGTTCTCACAAAGGATCATTTGATTTGCAACTAAAAATTGATAAAAAGTTATTGCACATGAAGTAAATATTCACTTCATAGTTCACCTGGCCAGATGTCTTGGGTTATTTGAACTCTTTTGTTTCTTCCAGCCACTGTCTGTAAATTATTGTGATGTATATTTTGTTCATCATTCCTTTCACCTGCATTATGTCCTAAATTATTCAAGTCAAGATCTATGAAATCATCTCTCATCTGACAAATATTGTGTATAACACAACAAGCCATTATGAACTTTGGAATGAATTGGATATCAGTCAGTGGACAACAATATAGTAAGCTCTGAAACCTATTTTTCAAAAATTCAAATGTTCTTTCAATGATACTCCTAGCTGATGAAAGTTGGTGATTAAAATAAACTTGCTGTGGGGTTAAATGTCCATTATCCTTGTAGGGAACCATAATATGTTGATGAATAGTATAGGCACTATCTCCTAGGAGATGAGAATTCTCTGGAAAATACCTCTCTGGATTTGATAAGAAGTCATTTACTTCAGATAGTCTGAATATTCTTTGATCATGCAATGATTCACAATTACCCACATATATATGAGTGAATCGAGAACTGTGGTCACAAACACCCTAAAATAAAATAATATTTGAAACCCCACAGCCTTTGCAAGGTAATAATTTCACCTGTAACTGTATAGAAAACTTGTGATGTCTATTCATGAATGAATCTCCATCTTCAGAAGGTTTCCTTATTTCGATGTGACACCCATCTATCACACCGATAATTTTGCTGATTGGCCCTTTCATTCTGAACCCATTCCAGATTGAATTCACTTCTTCACCTTCTGGCCACTTAATAATCTTTGGAGCCAATTTACAAATAGCAGTCACCACCCTTCTAATTGTATGAAAAGCTGTGGCTTTACCAACATTGAATTTTTCACAGACTGATCTACAATATCCAGATTGATACCTTATTGAAATAATCTCAACACATCAGTCATTTATATTATGATTTCACCTATATGAATCAGGTGTTGCCATGTAACAGAGGGCAATGAGCACCTGGTGATCTAAAGGATATTCAGGTCTACCAGCTGAATCTACTTCTTCATGTAGCTCATTTTTCAACATTGTAACTAAATGATGAAATGTATCAGGTAAAACAATGAAAATGAAATTAATAGTATACCTATATATTAGATATATTCTACCTTCATAGGTATAAATATTAGGACAGATATAAATAACTTTATGCAATGATATCACCTTGCCGAGTTGCTAATCACAATACTAACCGGAAATGAGATTTAAACAAATTAGGTGAATAATTTTCAACTACACCTAAGTAATTTTGTATCCTTGGAAGAGGGATAATCTGTCCTCGCATATTGTGAAAATAAAAATAAATCCCTGCTATACAAATCACAAAATCGAAATCTGGTTCTTCACTGCTACTACTACCATAACTAGATTCCTCAGATGAAGAATCAAATAAGTCGTCTACCACAGCAATTATAAAATTTTCCATGTTTCCTTCAATATTCACCAAACTGCAAATCTCAGTAAAAGATCACAACTCGGAAACAGTCTGAACTGTATTTATATTTTTATATTGCCGCCATAATGAAATTGCCGCCAAACAGTCATTCCTACTTACTATTAAACGTTCCGTTATTTTCCTTCAACAGTAGTTTACTGCACCTGAATTCGTTCCGTAATTACTAACGGTATACAATAAATTCAGTAATATCGGAACGCGCTAAAATTGAAAGGATAATGCATCAGTGTTGCCACAAGCAACTTTTTCATCGAGGTAGACTTCTGGAAGGGAGTGGTGTAGAACCAGGTAGATCCTACGAAAGCACCCTGGTGTCACACACACTTTACTTTTTTCAAAAACTCATCATAATGACTTTCCTCTCATTATAATGACTTTTTTTATCATAATGATATTTTTCTCATCAGAATGACTTTTTTCTCACTATAATGACTTCAATTTCATTATAATGCCTTTTTTTCATCATATTGACTTTTTTCTCTTCATAATAAATTTCATATTCTATAGATTATGTTGTTAGTTGTTACGCTGATGGTGTCACTGATGGTGTTTTGTTTCGTCAAAAACGCTAACGCCATTTTCCGCTAGAGAAGATGGTACATTTTTACAGATTTCTGTACACATAGTTGATGTTTTGAGATCGTAATTATGTAGGTCGATCATTAATTGAGAAGTAATAACCTGAATCAACATTTTTTCAACACTGATTATGCAATTATCAATAATACTGATTTTGCTTTAATTTTTGTGTCGCCATCTAACAACTGACATTTGAATGATTTTCCACTATAACGAATAAAATGCTGTTATCAAGTTAGCTGTACGTAGAGTTTTGGTTATGGAAGTAAGATTGGCAAATAGGCAGAAAAACTCCACCAGTGTTCTGTACATCGTTGCTGTAGGGTACTCATTTGTTCATATGTATGCTTTCACATATAGATTTATCCCAAGAAATGCAATTAATATTAATGATTCGAACAAACAAATGATGCTCCCGTATCATCACAAAGAAAATAGGGCAAAAAATTGAAGTCATTATGATGAGGAAATGCCATTTTAATGAGAAAAAAGTCATTATAGTTAGAAAATAGTCATTATATTGAGAAAAAATGAATAGTGCGTGGCACAAGAGTGCTTTCGTAGGATCCTCAGATCAAGAAAACCTCCTCTCTATATCTATGGAAAATACTCTCTTCTTGTCTCTTTCTTGATCTGAAGGCCTGAGGGTGGATCCACACATTCACATCAAGCTTGTTCATGTTCAACTGGCCAAAAACATTACAAGCATGCGTAGTCCCACAGACCTCAGAAAATGAGTAGTTTTGTGAAACTGCGCATGCTTCTGATGGTTTCGAACTGTTTATTATGTGAACGCGAACAGAAAATGTCACTAATCACAGTGACGCATTGACGTTTACCTATGATTGTCGTTCTTTGTTTTATGATGAATTTGACAATAGTGACTACAGTGGCACGGTGACGATGTGATTATGACATCTGGTGGTAATTTTTGAACTAACTTGGTCATGTAATTGTAAACAGTTGATGTAGTAAACAAACCAATTCAAGTTGAATTCAGCGCCTTTGGCATCTGATATGCATCTGATTTATCAATTTCTGCTTGTCTTGGAAGGAATTGCAAGAATTCATTGTGAAATATGGATCAGAAAGAATTTCTAAAACAGCGCATTTATAACATTTATACTGTATCTTTGATGGCTGCAGCACGGTATAGATATTGCTGAAGAAGAGTGTGAACATTTCACATTTTTCCGAAACATAAAGAGTCCTTCGTATTTGCGGAAAATCAGTTTGGGTATAGAGGAACTCGATAAACGTGAGGCGTGTATCAAGGGAAATCTTACAAGACAAATCAAGAAAACAAATCGTATTTTTAATAAATAATAATAATCATTATCCTCCTCTAATAATTATAATGGCAGATCTACCATCATCTGAATTATTGAAGGCTATGGTAGAAAGATGTGTTAGATTTCCCAAGCAATCAAGTAGATATAGATTATCTTTGGAATCCATTATTTTCCCTTTCATAAAATTGTAAACAGATATGAGGTATGTTGTTTTATCTGTTTTTTTGTGTTCTTCTTATTGATATCAGTAAATGGATATGTAGAATAATTGTGAATATGAGGACCAGGTAAACCATGCCCTCCCAAAAAGGAAATGATAGAAAATATGCCAATTTATTTTCAAGAATTTCAGATTGAAGTAGTACTTGATTGCACTGCAATACCGATTCAATATTTGAAATGTTTATATTGTAGACTGAAAACTCATGGGCAGTACAAAGAAAGCACACGATGAAGTTCATGACAGGAGTTTCTCCAGCTGGTCCCATCGCATATATCAGTGAAGATTATGGAGGATGTAACTCAGATAATAACATTTCATGACAAATCAGCATGATTGTTAAATGTGCATTTCTATGCAAAAAGCATTTTCATTTCAAATAGTGGTGGTGAAAGGTTTCTTGATTACAGAACTAGCAAATGAATATGGAATTGGTGTTATCCAGCCTCCATTTACGAAACGTGAATCACAATTTTCAAATGCAGAAGTATTGCTCAATGTAAGAATTGCGAGAGCAGGTGTTCATATTCAGAGGACAAACCAAAGCATGAAGAATTCTGAAATGAGCAACAAACCATTTCCATATGCATTGCTTCCTAAAGTTGAAAAGTCTCTACAATGATATGATATTATTTCTATATATCTATGAATTTGAATACTGCTACCTTTTTTCAAGGTATTAACACTGGCGGTAAAGTATTCAATACATTTCCAAGCTTCCACAAGGATATATTAATATCAACTGATATTGAGGATTGTGATATGTTCTGATTCATTGTAGTATCCTTCAGTTACCAGTTCTATGAAAACTCAAGCACTTACCAACATGCTGCTGATGGGCGTCATGATAACTACCTCCTTTATATGACCTCAAGTTATAATGAGAATACTAGGTTTTGTTTAAGATAATATGTATTGATAATGTATTTGCATTAGGTGAGATCTCCGAACAACAAATGATCGAAGGGTGAGATATTTCTTTCAGTGAAAATAATTATAATAATAATCTTCAAATCCTGTAAGTATTTTTGATGCAGAATGATTGGCCTCTATGATTTCTTTTGATGATGTATCATAACAGGAAAAATTAAGAGATTGTGCGAATTTTAGTAATTTGCAAAATATATTTGAACAATTGGCTACTACCCAGATAGCACAAGTACGTCCTATGGACGTCCTGAAGACATACGCTTCAGATATTCGGGACGTCCCAAAAACGTCCATTTTGAGTACGGTGGACGTCTTCCGGACGTCCATAGGACATACGATGTTACAAAACCATACATCATCAGGACGTCCGATTTGGGTCCGTTATAGGTCTGAACCGGGCCATTTTGGAACCTGAAACGAATCTTCAACGGAGGTCAAATTTCATTGAATTTATCAGGTGCGAATCTGAATCAACTCTTTAATGAAATGTTGAGTGGTTATGCCATAGGTGCTCGAGATATAAAATATATATGGACATACGTTTCGAGTAAATAATTGATATCAATGCATAATATAGTTTTATTCCAAATGCCAACATCAACAAATTCATAGCAAAGGAAAATTATTATAGGTATATTCAAAGATATGTTGAAAGAATAAAAGGAAACATAGTCAAATAGTCATTGAACGAGTATTTCGAAACCACTTTACAGCTGATATTATTGCACGAATGTTATCCAAACAAACACGAAATCCACGAGACAGATTTCGGAAAAAATCCGTTCGCCTCTTGGCGCGTACATGTTTTCTTTGGAGGTTATGTTTCATCATGTTGTTGTCACTTCCAGTAATCACTTCAACGTACTCAACCACTTTGTCAAACACCAATATCTCAGAAGAAAAAATCAATCTTCACTATATATCATCATCATTTGTACAAATTGAACCCCTCACTAGCACACTTGGAGCCAAAAACACTTCTAGCACTTTCCGCTGAGGTTGATCTTACTTCACTCCTGGATTGATTTTTTCTCAGGAAAAAAACAGAATAATTCTCAATAGTTGCACTTATCACCATATATAGCAAAATGAAAATGATGAAAGAATTTAAAGAATAAGACGCTTATATGATGCATACGTTGTAGTATCATGGCATACAGAACGCCTATTTTCAAGTGGGTACAGTGGAGTAATGAAAAAAGCAATCATCGACCATCGACACAATGACTAAAGACCCGCCGAGCCGTTCAGCTGGACGGTAATAATAATAATTACGATAGATTTATTCACATCATTCGAATAATAGGAATCTCGGATGATGAGATTCATTTCATTCATACGAAAGCTCTGGAGTGCCAATGCAAAAAAATAAAAAGTCGAAAATTCGACTTAGTAACACGAAATTCGACTTACTAAGTCGAAATTTCGACATACTAACACAAAATTCCGACTTACTATCACGAAATTTCGACTTAATAACACGAAATTTCGACTTACTAAGTCGACATTTCGACTTGACTAATAACACCAAAATAAATATTGTATTCGCACATCTAATCATCTATAGGTAATATAAGCTGTGTCTCAGAGTTATGTCAGTTTACTGATTTATTATCAATTATTGATCTATTAGGTACCTATATGGGTAACAGATTTTGAAGATTCGAAAATGGGAATAAATGGCTCAGTTCGAACATATTTTCAGCTCGCTCTAAATAATGAAGATATTGTAAATATCTTGCGAGAGAAACATAAGTACGCTATTAGTATACGCACCCTCAAGAGAATCCTAAGGAGAAATGGTTTATTTCGAAGAAAATATTATACTGAGTTGGAGCAAATTATATCATCTGTTAGACCCGAAACCTCGAAATCAGGACAGATGCACGGGTATCGATGGATGCATTTGAAATGTCTCCAAGAAGGATTTGTTGTTACACAAAACACAATTCGTTTGCTATTGAAATTGGTAGACCCACAAGGAGTTTCTTTACGAAAACGGAGAAGGTTGAGACGGAGGCAATATTATAACAGAGGGCCAAATTTTCTTTGGCACCTTGATTCGTATGACAAGTTGAAACCATATGGAATTTGTATCAATGGTTGTGATGGATTCTCCAGATCTATTTTGTGGTTGAAAGCAGCCAGAACCAATAATGACCCAAAAGTTATTGGAGGTTATTACTGCAATGCTGTCTTAGAATTGGGAGGATTTCCTCGTACTATCAGGGCCGATAATGGTACTGAAAATGGACATGTGGAAAAGTTCCAAACATTTTTGAAAGAGGAGGAGAATAATGTTACAAGCGGAAGCACCCCTTCATTCATTTATAGAAGGAGTACTGCCAATCAAAGAATCGAATCCTGGTGGAGTATTTTAAGAAAACACAGTGCACAGTTTTGGATGAATTTATTTCAACAAATGAAGGATGACGAGATGTATGATGGGAGCTTCTTGGACAAAGCACTTATACAATTTTGTTTCATGGATATCATTCAGGTATGTGTACTACTCAGATGTTTTTATTGTTGATACAGATTTTGGTATATATACCTCACCTATACTGTGTGACACAGACTCATGATACACCCCCCTTTCCGTTTCTCTTTCGGTTTAATAGCAATTTAGATGTCTTTTCATGTATCCTTCTTCAAAACAAGTGTACATTGGTTATTGGATGTATTTGAATATTTTCTTCTTTCAGTATATCGTATTCGATATGATAATCTCTATCCGATTATGGAATATTGGGTATACCAATTCAAAATCAAAAGGTGAGTTCGTTTCCTGTGAAACAGGAAGTTATTTTCTTTTTCCAAATATGTCAAAAAGTGCTGTCTAGTGAGCATATTCAATGTTTCAAATTTCAGAAACATAGCTAGAAAAATAAAAGAGAAAGGATGATGTGTACCATATACAAGGTGTTTAAAAAATACACGGCAATATTGAAGGGGGTGATTGCCCAGGCCATTTTATGAAAAAAAGTTCCCATAAACGTAGGACCGCATACTCTCCGTTACCGATCTACAGAGTGTTGAAGTTCAATTAAACGAAACAGTAAAAACAGGATATTTTGGAAACGACTCGAGATATTGTAATGAAATATTAGGCGTGTTGATAGATATGGGAGACGCATACTTTGCAATACACAACGATTTTTTAGACTCACCGGCGGCGCGCGTATTTTGGCACGTCACTGGCTATTTTTAATGAAAAACATAGGACGGCACTGGATTCTTTAAAAATAAAACATTGTTTTCCATTCCTTGTTCAATTGACATTTTATCGTACGACTTCGTATCGAACTTCAACACCCTGTAGATCGGTAACGAACCACCTTCAATATTGCCGTGTATTTTTCAAACACCCTGTATAAGTCTGTCACACGGATAAATAAGTGAAAAATTAGCAAACTGTTTTCCAATATATCGAGAGCCCTCTCGATCCCAGAAAATGTTTGCTTAATTTCATTTTCATAACTTTTTCGTTTCTAAGCAAACAAAATGTTTTTGGCACTCTCTTCAGTTGGCTGTATCCAAACAGGGGTTGCTCAAATATTTTTTTCATAGAGACCTACTTCATTTTTCGACAAAGTCACCTCATAATATTTTCTGCTCTTATTTATTTACATATGTTTCGTATATCCAATGAAGTTACAAATTTTACAATTTGGTTGGGATTTTTTGTGATTATTATACATTTTGTTTTTTTCAGAAAGAATTGGATTCCATTGCACTAGAGTGGAATACACATAAAATAAGTGCATCCAGAAATAGTATATCACCTACAGGAAAACCAGTAATGATGTTTGAGTTACCTAACTTATTCGGGGGAAGAGACTTTATTACCCCAATAAGAAATGTAGATTCCATTATGATTTGTAAAGAAGAATGTAAGTTTCTGAGTCACCATTATGATGAAGATGTTTATGATATGTGTAAAATGATTATGGAAGAAGAAAATTTGGTAAAGACTGAAGACCCTTTCAATGCCATCGATTTGTATAATACATTGAGGAATGCAATCTACTCATCACTTCCTTGAATATGTCCGTTTCCGTGACACGAAGCATCTAAAAATAATAAAACTTTTTTTGAAATTGAAATATTTTATTGAATTATCTTTCATAAAATACAAAAGAAATTAAAAAAACATATATATAATTCAGTACTCTTTGGATCATGCATGCAGCACATAATACTCAAAAACAAAAGGACTCTTACATGAAATGTACTCCTTATAATACAGGTACTCTTATTGATTCGAAAATAAAAATCTAATCTAAATCTAATTATCACCTTCTAATTCTTTGAACAGAAGGAATAAAACAGAAAATATCTATATACTATTCAGTACATTTAGGATCACATATCAAAGCCACTCTTGAATAACAAAAATAAATGTATATAAAAAACATAAAGATGAACACATGAACATAATACTCCTACATACAGGTACTCATTATTAGAAAACAAAAAATTAAATACTCAATGTGATTATTACATTCGTAACAGGGTATGTCACGACGAGCTTACACTACCTGTATATCGAGAGTCACTTATACGAAATTCATGAAAATATTTTTGCTCCTATTAAAGATGATGCTCTACCATTGCTACCATTATCGGCCCTGATATTACGAGGAATTCCTCCCAACTCTAAGACAGCATTATAGCATAGACTATAGAATACTATAAGACGGGTCACTTGAAGCAAATCTTTTGTCGGCTATGGAAATCCTATGACTTTTTGCATTTCGCATGAATTAGCCATAAACTATTTCGCCGCCAAAAGAAATCATCCGATGTACCGACTCCGCCCAGTTATACGAGGGTGAGCCAAATTTCAGCGCCTTCGCGAGAGATACGAGGGACATCGAAAGCGTTTTTGAGAGCATCAGCGAAGCTTTTTATATTATAATATATATTCATTAGAATAGCTCAGCAGTATATGACATTTGATAATGATTGAAAATTCTCAACGATTCACACTAAAATGATACACATGCATTTCAAAAAAGTATTATTTATTTCCATAATATACAGTACCTACCTACATAACATATTCTGCTCAGAAACCAAACTACAAACATTAAACGATCAAATGAGTGCATAAAATGTAAGCTGCAAACTTTCAGTCTACAGTAACTCTGTTCTGGTGTAAGATTCGCATATCTATGAGTACCAATCATACCTAAAACATTTTTCCAACGTTGACACCTGAAAACAAAGAAATGAACAATTTGAAAAAGTGAAGTGAACAGGGTTGTTGTTCAAATTGGGCAAAAGTTGGATAATTTAAACCTCTTCAATATATACCAACTGTTCTGCAAACTGGAATAAAATCAGCAATTCCTGAATTTTCTTCACAGCAATGTGATACATATCTGAATTGTTACATGAAACAACAACGAACAACAGTGAAAATATTTGTTTGCTGCTTGAAATTGAACTGCCGATAACATGTCACCCTTTTGAAATACAAAAGTTACACAGTATATCCGTGAAACTATAATGAAGACATTTCTTTGTCTTGATCAATCATCTGATGATGCGAAATTTCAGATTTCTTCCCTGAATATCAACTGAAAAAATTATCAACAACAAAATCCGTGAATTCCAGTTCTTTCATAATATTTCAGTAACTACTAATAATTTTTTTTCAGTTTGCGAAACGCCATATTGAAGGTGTCTAATTCACGCAACTTTTGTTTAATTTGATCGAAATTAGAAAACACTAATGGCAGGACCTTGTATGTTGAATTACATACCTTTCCCTGTTTTTTGGACAGCGAAAAAACGATATCCCTGGACTTCCTACTACACTGGAGCACCCATCCACTGAACAATAAGTAGACATTTTAATTTCTACTGCTACGCTACAAGGATCACACTGCTTAAAGGACTACCGGTATATATGGTCTCTCAACTACGACTGGTAACTGTGCGACACACTGTAACGTTTCGGCATGCGGCCACCTGCCAGCAGCGGCCGATTCTGGCAGGCGGCACGATTCTTTAGAAGTCGAAAATCGAGAAAGTGACCCGTCTTATAGTATTCTATAGTCTATGATTATAGTAATAACCTCCAATAATTTTTCGGCTGCTTTCAACCACAAAATAGATCTGGAGAATCCATCACAACAACCATTGATACAAATTCCATATGGTTTCAACTTGTCATACGAATCAAGGTGCCAAAGAAAATTTGGCCCTCTGTTATAATATTGCCTCCGTCTCAACCTTCTCCGTTTTCGTAAAGAAACTCCTTGTGGGTCTACCAATTTCAATAGCAAACGAATTGTGTTTTGTGTAACAACAAATCCTTCTTGGAGACATTTCAAATGCATCCATCGATACCCGTGCATCTGTCCTGATTTCGAGGTTTCGGGTCTAACAAATGATATAATTTGCTCCAAATCAGTATAATATTTTCTTCGAAATAAACCATTTCTCCTTAGGATTCTCTTGAGGATGCGTATACTAATAGAGTACTTATGTTTCTCTCGCAAGATATTTACAATATCTTCATTATTTAGAGCGAGCTGAAAATACGTCCGAACTAAACCATGTATACCCATTTTCGAATATTCATTCTGAAGCGAATATGTCACAAATGTGTTCATGAATTTCTCATGAGCAATTTTCGATATGCAGGTAGTGTGAGCTCGTCGTGACATACCCTATACATTGAAGAGAAGGACATATAAAAAAATCTATATATTATTCAGTACATTTAGGATCACATAATATCAAATCCACTCTTGAATGGCTTATACAGGGTGGGTCACGGTCGATGGTACCTTAAAAGTTTACGGAGAACGGTGCATAGGATTATTTTGAAAATTTGGTTTCTTGGGTAATCAGTTCTGTTTCATCGATCTAAAATATTTTCAGCTCTGCGGCGTTGCCATTTCTATCTAAAAGTAGCAACAACTTTTTTATATCAAACGGAACACCCTCTATTTTATTCCATTTTCAAATTCTCACTGAAGAGCTGATATCATCGACGTATCATACTTGGGGTCTAGCGGAAATGATTACAGAGATATAGGGTGTGAAAAATCGAGATTTTTAAATTTAGGATTTTTTTTGTGTCGAAACTATTCATTATTGATCAAAACGGCTTTCATGTCCCTATCGCAACTTTTGATTCACTATCTACTGACATTTAATTGTAACAAATACAAGGTGGTGAAGAATACAGAAAATTGATGATCCTACATCTGTCCCAATTAAATGTCAATAGATAGTAAATCAGAAGTTGAAATAGGGACATGTGAGCCGTTTTGACCAATAATGAATACTTTCAACACAAAAAAATCCTGAAATAGGAAAATCACACCCCTCTCTGTAATCATTTCCGCTAGACCCCAAGTACGATATATCGATGAAATCAGCTCTTCAGTTAGGATTTAAAAATGGAATAAAATACAGGGAGTTCCATCTGAAATAACAAAGTTGTTGATACTTTTCGATGGAAACGGCAACGCTGCAGAGCTGATAATATTTTAGATCGATAAAACAGAACTGAGTACCCAAGAAACCAAATTTTCAAAATGATCCTATGCCCTGTTCTCCATAAACGTGTAAGGTACCATCGGCCGTGACCCACCCTGTATATACTATGGGCGGAATTTCTGAAAATTTTTGTCCTACAGAAAAAAAAAACAACAAAAAAAACACCAGGTCGAGAAAATATAATACCCATAGAAGTGAAACAGATGAAATTAGGTACCTACTGAAAGTCAAATGACGTTGCAGTAATCTGCCTTGTACTTTGTTTCTTTAAATTATATCCATTACCCATACATTAGCTGAGATAACTGACTTCACTTCGGATCTAAAGTCAGGATAGTTCATATATGAAACAGGGAGTTCTAAAATACAACTGCAGGTATGGGCAACAGGCCTCCTCCCAACTCCTCTCAATGAGCTGAAATTTATCTTTATCAAATCATCAGTGACAATATCTGCACCAGTACAGAATCTCAGAAAATTGGACAACTCCTTTGAGTCACTTTCTCTTATGAATCTTTTCAGAAAGGAAATAATATTTGACTGTTCTGGTGTGAGATACTCCTCAACCTGTAGGATTTTCAAAATGTTTTGAGGTGTGGCATCTGCCGATTTATAAACATCCTTAAAACTCTCATTTGTGATCAGACCATGTATGATATGTTGCCAACAATCAATTACGAATTTGGGCTTTCGAATAAGCTCCTTGTGAGCTATGTCAACTAGAATAGTAGCTATATTTTTATCATTTGGTATCCTCTCACATTGGAGCCAATCTAATACATCAATCAGTGTGTCAAAATCAACATCATCCCATGAAGTTAATGCTGACCTCAACACATCTGATTCCGATGAACTCAAGTATTTCATAAATGTTTGATTGATGTCAGTCCTGATTTTCCCATGTAAACAATGTTCCATAAAAACAGGAGCAATTTTAATTGGAAAATATCTCACTTGTTTCCATCCTACATATAATATTTTGGCAATGCTTTTCCACATATCTGCAGTATACTCCTCACTTATCACAGGCACCTTAAAAAAAGTAATACTTGAATATATACACAGTGTAAATTGTTTTCAACACAGTATCAAAAAGATTATGTTTGCATACATTTGCAAAAAATAATTTCAAAATTCAGGACATGTTTTCATGTCAGAAATTGCTAAATATTATTTGCGATTTTTTAAGTGAAATTTTGACTCCGCCACTGGATCTTTCAATCAGATAAACCCCAATTCCATTAGAATATTCATTGGCAACAAATTCATAACAAATTTGAGTTTGGAAACTTACTATTGTTTGTGAAAATTTCAGACAAATTCTGAGAATCGGCAACATGGTAAACACAAAATCAGAAGATCATTGGGGTTTCTAGTGAAAATTGGTAGTCTCAACTCCATTTATCCTCTTTTTATCCTCAAGTAATAACATAATGAAATGTACCATTATGAACGTGAGAATAAATATAGTTATGACTTAAAATTCAATCAGAAACCTGAATGATCAGAATTTGTGTTGATAATGTTGCCGATTCTCAGAACACTGTATATTGTTATGTACTCAAAATCTTAAAATCAGTTTCAGGTTATTTGAAAGTACAAAACAATATTGTTGTTCTTATTTAAAAAAAAGAGAGATATTTTCATAAGATGAGAAGTATATCTCAACTCTTTAGAAAAGTCTAAAACATAACTAACATTTCAAGTAACAAATATCCATGAACATTTCTGAATATCTGTATGTACTATAAGTTCAACAAAACCACTCATACCAGCCAGATAAAAAAAATGTTGAGTCAAATAATAATGATGCTAGTGGTGAGATAGTACAAAATACATGCTGGGATCTAAAAATAAATTACATACCTTATATGTTGTTCCAACAGTACCCCTATCATAAAAATCATTCCAAAATTCAGATAATGTGTCTCTACACACTCCACCAATGTCCAAACCAGCTTCCTTGGATCCATTTGGTAGACACATTTCTATATTTAAAATGTTTTTATAGTCAATAGTTTTGAATAAATCTATGAGTTCCATAAGAACATGCCCTCGATGTAATGTGATGTTGACAATTTTAGAGTCTATTATTGTATTTCCATGGGAGGAAAAGACATCACCTTGATCTAGTGAATATTCAATTTCATTTACTATGGATTGAGAACAGGATATTTCAGCAAGAGGAAACTCCTCTGACCCATTTCTACTGAGATATTTCATGAGGCTATTGTATTGATCTTCTTCATAATTCAACACAATCACCTCTATCGAATTTTCAACAATTGGTGGTTTTGGTATAGAGGGTTCTGGAGTTGTCACTATATGAACTTCTGTGGATAAATAGAAACGTAGGTGAGACAATTTCGTCAAATTGAAGAAATCCTCTACAGTGCATGTTTCATCAACAATATTGTTCCTGAAGTCTCTCAAATCAATATTCATGTGGATCAAATCTCCCTTTGAAGAACAACCATTTGGGAAGAATAGGCCAGTGGCATATTCCATTATTTCCTTTTTTGTTGCTGATTTTGATGAATCCACCTTTCTTGAACCTCCTCCATGTTTTGTTCTCACCTGCTTCCCTTCATGCATCCAGCCCAACTCTACTTTCCTGGACCCTTTTTTTCGCTTCATTTGACTTTCTTTTTCTTCACTTGAAGAGGAGGTGGAGTCATCACCATTGGTTTCTTTTTTTTTCTTATTAATTTTTTGTCTCAACCTCTTCAACAGACCTTGCTTAGCCTTTGTAGAGCCTTGCAAGTTTCGGCAGAATTCCAATACTGCTATTCGGTCTCCATGTTTGGGAAAATATTTCACCAAATCTTCACATTCTAGAACCAGTATTACTTTTGCATCAATCTGAAATGAAATGAAGGTTATTATGTTGACTATGGTATACCCATCTTACAAGGTAAAATCCATCACATCAGTCCACATACCCCATTTATATAAGAAGTAATTGAACTAAATTGCTAGAGTTTTGCAATGCCTTCCAATTTAGAACATCAGTGAATATAATAATAGGTATGAGACATAAGGGGTGGCTTGTATACATTTGTTCTTGTTGTTGTGGATATTGAAAATTTTCAACTGATTTAACATGTTGTATTGCAAGGATATGTTGTATTGTACATCCCTGTTTTTTCTAGTCACAGAAAGCAGGACATTCCATGTTGAAATAATAATAATAATAATGATAATAATAATAATAATAATGGTCTTTATTCATCGATTACAATTTACAAACTACAAATTGCATAAGTTTGAGGGTGTTTGATAAAGCATAGATGAAGGGCGAAGTTCAGCCTAGGCTGTTTTTCAACTTAACCAGGTAGAAGGACATTTCTATTGCCCAGAATATGTTTCAAAACAGATCAATTCAATATTAGAACAATAAGAGGAAAAGTCTTATGATCATAGGGAAAATAATAATAGTTAAAAAAAAATAGTGAATATAAGTTGAATATTGAAAATAATGATGCCAATAATAATAGCAGTGATAATAATGAAATATTCATAATGTACGTATAAGAATAATGAAAATAATAATGATGATAATAATAATAATGATAATGTCAATGAATTTGAAATAATAATAATTAATAATAATAACGATAATGAGGATAATAGCAATGATAAGAATAGAAGTCATGTACCATTTCATTTGCCTGTCCAAGAGTATCTCAATTCACATCCTGCTCAATAGTAATTGTTTTAGGCGTTTCTTAAAATTCAGTATCGTGTAGGACCTAATTTCCATGGATAATTGGTTATATTCGGTGCAAGCCTTATATGAAAAAGACCTCTCGAATAGCGCTGAATTATGCCTGGGTATCACTAAAATAAGTCTATTTCGTGTAGAAATTTGATTTATGTCTGAAAATGTTTGCAGTTTGTTCAATAAATACTCAGGTTGCTGGAGAATTATAATTTTGTGAACAAGATTCAATAGATGTAATAAGCGATAGTTCTCAAGACTCAACCAGCCTGAATTCTTCAGTTTGTGAGTGACGTGGTCAAATTTTCTGATTCCATAAGCGAAGCGTAAACAACTATTTTGAATTTTCTGCAAACGTAAGGAATCAGATTGAAGTATCGCAGGCCCATATACTGAGTCGCAATAGAATATTTTAGAAAAGATTAGCGATTCGCAAAGTTGTAGTTTAAGTTTAGTGGAAACTAAGTCGCGGTTAGGATAGAGTTGTCTCAGTGTACTGTAAGAAGATTGGATCAAAGTAGAGACATGCTTATTGAATCGTAGTTCTGAGTCTAGCCATAGGCCTAAGTTTTTTGAAACATTTTGGAAATCAAGGTATGTGTCTCCTACTTTGATACGAATTTGATTTGAAACGGTTTGCCTAGATTTAAGTCTACCGAATAATACTGCTGTCGATTTGTTGGCGTTTAATTTGAGGTTGTGGGCAGTGGAGATATTGAGGAGGGCTTCGAGGTCATCATTGATCAAATTTCCAGAGGTGTCTATAGAATCAACATCAAAAGAAAGATACAGCTGCGTTTCATCGGCGTAGTGATGTATGGTACAATTACGAGTGAATGTGTGAAAATCAGATATGTATATCGAGAATAGAAGCGGTCCCAAAATCGATCCCTGAGGCACCCCTTGGATTACAGGCAGCACGTTCGACATCTTGTCATCCAGGATGACTTTATGGCAGCGGTCACTAAGGTAATTAGAGATGAGCTGAACAGCATTTTCAGAAAATCCGTAGTACATCAACTTCTCACATAGAAGGTTGTGATCTAAGGTGTCGAACGATTAACTGTAATCCAAAAGCACCAAACACCTTACCTGAATCGGTAGCCTTGAAGATGTCATCTGTAATTGACGTTAGGGCTGTAGTTGTACTGTGATTACTTCTAAATCCTGATTGGGAAGATGTTATGATATTATGTTTATATACATAATCACTTATTTGATCTTTGAGGATTATTTCAAATGATTTTGATAAAGTAGGTAGAATACTTATTGGACGGATATCTGAAAGAGATGTGGGCTGATCGCATTTAGGGATAGGAATTATTAAAGCATGTTTCCAGGCAGTTGGATATTGAGCAGAAGTGATCATTTTATTGAATATGAATGTTACGTGTTTTATCAAATAGTCTTCAACTAGGAGGATCATTTTCTGTGATACATTGTCCAAGCCAACTGCATTGCTCTTAATTTTATGAAGGGACTTTTGAACAGATTCTTCATTGATAGTAGTGAAGTGAAACTCATCGTTGACTAACCTATTGTCGGTATATCGCGTCAGTAAAGCTAATTGATTTTGAGATTTTTGTGCAATTGGATTAGAATTAAAATGAAGGTTGATGTCATTGACATCTTTCAAATCAGAGGGAATCTCTGTTCTTGCTTTTTTTCCTGAGGATGTCCAAGGACCTGAGTGTATGCCAAGTACGTTTTGAATTTTTTGTCTCAATACAAACTCAAGGTAAGTTTTTTTTCCCTGCGGATTGCACTTGTCACGTAATTTCTCATCTCTGTATAACCATTCCAATTTGTAGCTGTTTTATTATTCTTGTATTTCTGCAGAGCTCGATTCCTGAGTGTGATCATTTGCTTTATATTATAGGTTAGCCAAGGAGCAGGAGGTTTACTCACCTTTTTTTCAACAATAGGAGCATGAATAGAGAAAAGTTGGGTTATATTATCATCCAAATATTGAATCATATCTTCAACATCATGTAAAGAATAGATTTGGTCCCAGCAGTCGACATTGTTCAAATCGAAGTAGAATTGATCTAACTGAAATTTAGAGAAATCACGATAGGTAATGAATTTGATATTATTTTCTGAGGTGAAACGCTTGATGCAGCAAAATACTGCCAGATGATAGTATAGTCAGCGCCCCTTCAGATCGAAAACGTCGATGTCAAAAACAAGGTTGATATCTGACACGAAAATTATATCAATCAGAGTTTTGCTTTGAGGGATAATGTGGGTGGGTTCATTGACTACTTGGTGAAGTCCAAAAGAATTCAAGAAGTTTGTGCATAGTTCGAATCCTCTGTTGGGTGTAGAGAAGTCTATATTAATATCCCCGGACAAGATGAGACAGTCGCAAGTGGGCAGTAGTAAGCCAATTGAATCCTCTAATTCACTGATGCAAGAAGTGATGGACGAGGCGGGCGGGCGGTAAATGACTCCAAAAATATAGGTTTTTTCTTCAGATTTACATGATATCCAGAGCTGTTCGAGATCAGGAGATGACCTTGAAGAAATGTGATTATAATTGATGTTGGAATGGATGTAAAAGGCCACTCCACCACCTCTCCCATCTCTATCAGCCCTGATTAATTGATAAGATGCGATAGCAATGGTTTTGGAGTCAATGTGGGGTCTAACCAAGTTTCACTTACCCCAAAAATATCGATTTTCTTATTAGTTAGGTATTGATCAACACAATTGAACGCAGGGAAAATAGATCCTACATTCAGATGGGAAAATGTGATATTTCGATTCATACCTATTAGAGAAAAACGATAGTAACTAAAAAATCGTAATTGCAGGAATATAATATAGACTGAAATTTACTACTGGTACGGGGTAGCACTGATTTGATAATAACAATCACGTTCCTTATCGGCGACTCCTTAAGTTCATATTATTGATTCCTTCATTGATGGTGGTGCTTTGCGATGTTTCTGGAGGTGCTTGGCTTGCAGTAGGTGATTCAGCTTCTGATGAGAATATATTATGGTTAGATTTTAACTCCTCCAGCGTATAATGACGACCAGCAATGACCAATGTGTTCTTCTTTATTTGTGCAGCGAGATTACTGGCTTTTGCGGCTTTGAGATGTACTAGCAATTGCTTCCTCAGTTGTCTGTCTTCGTATGGCAGGTCCTCTACAAAGGCAACTCCTGAGTTCCTCAAAAGAGATAGCTTCGAGGAAATCTCAGATTTTCTCAGATTAGAGAGCAAATCTAAAGTTATTGGTTTGCTATCGATGTTTTTGTTGATGAAACAACGATTTATGTCAGTGTGGGTGAGAGTTATTTTCAGCTTATCCTTCACGAACTGCAGAACTTCTGGTATGACAGAAGAGTTTTCTTTGGTTTTCAGCCCGTATATCAGGAAACAATTCTTCTTCAGGAGTCGTTCAGTGTTCAGTAATCTCGCACGTGAGAGTTTATTTTCTTCTTCCAGTTTCTTGACAGAAATATTTAATGTCTCGACAGTTTTTCGAAATTCTGCTTTGAAACTTCTGATTTCTGACCTAGTTTCCTCCCCGTCTTTACTGACTTTGGTAAGGAGTGCATGAATCTCTTTGTTTGAGACCTCCTTTTCGCCTATTATTCAGGTGAATGAAGAGATTATTGGTGTCCAGAACCTTTTTATTCCTGCCCGCCACTGCTCAACAAAGTCTACATTGACTGAGCAAAAACGCGTAGAGATAAGAAAAGGAACCGATTAAGTGTTTTTGCCCTGCATTCACTTTTATTATTACTGTAGAAAATGCTCACTTCAATGATCACATGCAGATTTATGCACTCCTGCACCGAATTCTCGTGGTGTAGCACAGATTTTGGGATGGAATGATGCACAGTTCACTATTACGAAAAAGAATGAAATTTTTGGATGGCGTTAACCAATTACTATTTCATTCGAATACGGAGCTAACGATATCAACACCACGATACGCTGAAGCTTTTAAATGTTTTAAATGTTTAAATAGAGTGTGAAATAAAGTGTGGATAAGTAAGCTTGGAGTGTAGTCCAGTAAAGTCCCTTATCGAGTCCCTTATCAATGTTCAACACTGAAAAGTGAAAATGAGGTAAAAGCAGCTATGGTAGAAGTAAAAAGAACATTACATCCTCTTAGTTCCTTGGTGTGAAGAGTTATTATTATGAATTGTGAACCTTCAAACTCAACCTCGCTTTTTCATTTACTTTTCACTCCAAAAGTTTCCATTTTTCAGTATGTTTATATTGTGCATTTCTTCTCTATAAAAAATGATGGGAAAATAGACAAAATAGTAAATTACACACATTTTTCTACTCCCACATGAATATTATAATTTTTCTTTACAGTCAACAAACTCTATATGTATGTGAGTTAAGTTAATTCAGTTAGCTAAATGGACATGATTCATATCCATTTTGTCATTGCACTCAAATGATTGAGCACTCTGCCTACGGCGTCGTGCTCAAACTTCGGTTTCGTGCGATATGGACATCATAACCACTATCGCTATGTATAGTATAATTCTAATAATACTTGTATAATAATAAAGTAGAGATATGAATAATAGCAATACTGAACACTGAACCTAATGTATGGTGCTAAAGTATACCTTTTCATCTTCGAGGAGCTGAATTATTTCCAGTTGTATCCCTCTTTGGTTTAAAAACTCTCTCAATCTCAATCTATCATTCATTATTTTCTGTAATACCAAAAATTATGAAAATGAAATAATGAATACATAGTCAAACCTAGTCACCTTTTGAACACCTTCCGATTTTATAACTCACAAAATGGCAGATGGACAGCAAGCATGCAGGCAGCCGGCAGCGGAGATGCTCGTGGTCAACGGTCTATCACGGTATACCCAACTGGTCTATCGAGTTGGAGAGACTGTGAATACCGTGACCTCTTCTGTGACCGTAATATGGGCGAAGAGGATATGGGTCCAAGCGTTGGTTCAAAATCCAAGCAAGTCCAAGCATTCCAAGTCGTGGGGTCTGGAGTGTAGAGAGGATTCAGGGGTGGAGACTCGAGGAACGGTCGAGGCAAAGAGGACGAGGCACGGTGCACGGTTTATGGGGTCGAGGAGGTTCTTCTTCTTTTTCTTTTGTGTTTCTTGGTTTTCTGATTCTTTACGGTGCCAATTTCACCAGATCCGATATGGTTTGTGGAATATTTCAGATAATTGGGTAGGTAGGAAATATTAGATCCCGTTAATTAGTAGGGTAGGTTTGATTTTGATTTATTGATTAAAATCATTCATCTCATGGGTAACATGATATTCATAAATCTACTTCACAAGCCACAGGACAGAACGTAGCAAAACCACTAAACTGTATATAAACGACAAAACTCGAAACGAACTTCATACGTGGTTAGGTGGTCTGCTGCTCTCGATCAGTCTTGGGCTTAGAAGACATGATCTAAGTTCGTGTTCACACTATGCAGTGCTTACTGCTTACAAATACAAAGATACTTATAGCGGTTTCCATGAACTGGCGGAGTGCTTATGCAATTAGTGTATATCTATCCTTCTTCTTGACGTGTGTAGCAGAAAGAAAAATGTATATATACACTGAGTGCGAACTAGTTTTACACAATGGAAACCGCTGCTCTCTTAACACACAGGAAATTATTCTATGACACAGGGTTATTAGGATGTTCTATACGGTGCTTTGAAGTCGAATTGTTGGGTCAGTAAGTCGAAATTTCGACTTAGTAAATCGAAATTTCGTGTTAGTAAGTCGAAATTTCGACTTAGTTAGTCGAAATTTCGAGTTAGTAAGTCGAAATTTCGAGTTAGTAAGTCGAAATTTCGAGTTAGTAAGTCGAAATTTCGTGTTACTAAGTCGAAATTTCGACTTTTTATATTTTTGCATTGGCACTCCAGAGCTTTCGTACATTCATATTCCATGTGAGGAAATTTACGTTTTTGATGACACGAGTTCCATATCATTTATTGTAGACAACCTGCCGTCGGTGTTGTAGCCATCATTGGCGTTATAACGGATTCCATTGGTCGTCGAAAACGCGCTCTCTATTGAATGATTCAAACCTATCCGAAATCGTAGGTTCAACAATATTGTGTGGATATAACAGATTCATTTCATTATAAATGTATTCGTGAGATATAGTTCATTTGTCGGTTGTACAGATGAACATTGATATTGTTATATACCTACACAAATATATAGAATAATAGGAAAGTATTATTTCAATATGAGTCAATGTATATAATTAGGTTTATATTGATTGAGGCATTTATTGTCAACCTACATCTACGAAATCTAAAAATTCCAAGTCATTTTGCTACTTCCCAAATATCAGATCTTGTGAAAAGGTATCGACCTGTGGTAGTACTTCGAATGGACGTCCCAAGAACGTACTTGTATGGACGTGCCAAAGACGTCCGCTCCTAGACGTTCAAAGGAAGTCTTGTTCATGGCCGCGGACATTCGGACATTAAATGGTCATAAACTGGACGTCCTGAAGACGTCCTGTGCTGTCTGGGTATTATATTATATTATCTTGAAATTCGTGCCTATCATTGTGGAATATTTAATGAAAGACAAAAATGCTGAAATTCTTCATTGATTTGAATACCTAGTGATAATTTATAACTTAGGAAGACAAATTCGAGAGATTTTTTTAATATGAACATTATTGTATCAATTTAAAGTTTTTTGAACTTCAATATATCTCCTCATTCTTGGGATTCTTGGGATTCTAAAAATAAAGATAGAAACTATAATAATTATTTATAAAAATTAATCCTCGATCCACATCGTCCTCCTTAAGGACTGAATGAAGAAGTATTATTTTGAAGCTTGGTCTCTGCATTTGGAAAAAAGCAATGAAAGTAATTTCATCACTTCCTATTTATTATTAAGGATATGAATACAATTGTATATATAAAAAAAATAATATAATGGAACCACCCAATACAGACTATGTATTGTTACTCATCTCCTTAGTTGCCGAAGCAACCCTCAGAAGCCCCCGAAGGGCTTTTGAACAAGTCCAACAGTGAAACAAACACTGAAACACTTATATTAGGGAACGGCACCATTGAAAGGCTCAGCAGAATTCAGAATATTCAGAAACTGATGAAATAAAATGATAATGGTGGATTTATAAACTCAACTAAACTAACAATTAAATTAACAACTGAGAATTAAGAAAGATGAATACATGGAATTCTCATTGGGGTTTTATAAACTTTCATCTGTCAATCGAACTAATAATTAACAACTAAGAAGATGGCCATCTTTCATCTTTTCAACTAAGAATTAAAAATTATGAATTCAACGCATGCGCATGAGGCATAATATTGTCTGACATCGACATTAAGGAATTAAAGACCGCGAATATATGAATTAGATCTTGTCTATAAATAGGGAGCTTATAGTGTGAGTGATTTCGAAGAATTAACTATTATTAAACTATTTAATATTGAATATTTTTCAGGATCAGGAAGGAAATCAAGCATAACCAAACACATTCAATGAATGATCATTTATCACAGAACGGTTTCTTTACTCTGAACGTCAAGCACGAAACAATAAAAACCTAATTCTAAATTGATGTTTATAAATGCATCCATAGTTCATATAGTTGTTTCAATTGCTCATTGTAAATTAAAGTTCTTAGTTCAGTTGAGTTCATAAATCCACCATAAAAAATCACACGTGAAGTGATAATAACACATAAACATCGCCCTCATCGGTCGATCACCTTCCCAATTGAATATAATATGACATGAAATAAGAATAGAATAGTGAATGCACTGATGCGCTTTTGTTTAAACCAATCCGCTTTACCTCCAATTGATGTAGGAGTCGCAAGTTTTCCTGAAGATGGCGCCATTATTTTACAAAAATTTGCGTTTCAAATTCCATGGTGTCTTAAAAATGTTTCGATTCCCATGGTGTCTTACAAATGTTTCGATTTCACTCAATCGAATCATTTCATCAAATATACAACAATTTAATATACAAAAGACTATTCATTTAGGTACGATTAAATGATGAAAACATCTCAGGTATAGCGCATTAAAGTTTGTTAACTCCGACCCCAAAACTTCCTAGATAATAATTTTCTTGGAGCCGCCATATTTAATTCTTGGAATAGGCGAAGTATCAGCAAAGCGCTGTTTTTCAACTCAACCTCAAATACGTCTTGTACAGTTCCGTGACTTTTTAAGGGGTTGAAAACCATTTTTAATTCATTAGTTTTATCTTGGGAAATAATTGAGAATTAAATATAGCCGACTAGTATTGTCATTTATTGTCCGAATGATACAAAATTGGTAGGTATCTAGAATTATTGAGGGCGCAGACGTTTTTCCCTTGGAATTTGTTGATTCAAATAACGATCAATTTTTAATTTTTCATCGTTGACAATCCTTATAATAAACTCCATAAACAACTGTGCATCCAATTAGATTCACTAGAGAAGGATTTATGTTTAAACTGCCTCAAATATTTTAAGTCAATTTTGACCCACTTCTAGTCGTCCGATCAACTTGAAATTTGGCAGGTGTTCACAATAAGTCCGGTGACAATACATTATACATTTTCTGAGAAATAAACAAAATGGAGGCTTCAAGATGGTGGACGAGTTTTGTGACTTTGGTCAGATTCTATTCAAAATTGGTATAAGGGAATTTTCGGGGTCGCAGATCATGAATTTTCTGTCAATTCACAATGGAAAGGCTAGGATCCATAGACAATAGAAAATAATACTTTGATTTTTTTTGAAAGCATGCTTTTATTCACTCGTAGAAAGTGCACTAAAAAGTGAAAAATATTTTTTTCTATCTGCCCAATTGTGATTGAACGTAAAATAATGTGAAAGAGAAAGTTTTTAAAAGTTCACTATGAAACTAGAATCTAATACAAAAAAATCGGTGGCGCAAGCGGTTTTCGGAAAATGGACCATCCATATTTGATAGAAATGCGAAAAACACCGATTTATAATTTGGTCCGCCGGCCTTTCCTCGAATTATTTCTACAAACTCACATGTGAATGCGAATGCGAATGCGAAAATGACCTAGGTCGAAACGCTGTTTCCTTAGGAGTTGAAAAATGCCCTAAACTGTATTTTTGTCGAAAAAATTCTGCTCAGGTTGAATATTTGCCATCACATTTCCGAAATATTTAGATGATGGTGTCCATCGGACTCCACGTCCCAAATGACTCCTATTTCAAGTGAAACTCACTGTTCGAATCGAAAAAGCTTTCTTTAAAACCACAGTTTCCATCTATCGAAATTTTATTGACAGATTAGGGTTAATCTGACACAAAAAAAAATGATGATGATGAACTAAACCTGTTTCGCGTAATTTGTTCACCAATTCGCGAACGATTTTTCCAGAGGCATGTTTATCAGGATGCCGTTGGTTGAACATCTCCGCGACCCGATTTCCACAATCATCGTTTCTGAAAGAAGGTCAATGATTTCCACTCTGTCTGCAACACTTCAACCACGACATGTATCTAGCAACTACTTGACCTAATTCAAACGTGAAGAAATGAATCCTATTCATTTTTTACTCTCTAAAATGAGCCTAAAAAAATCTGTGCATCGGCAAAAACAGCGACAGCGATTAAGTACAATTGAACCGACCTGATTGAATCGATTTGAAAAATCTAAGCAGCACTGTATAGGGAATGACAAGCCCCTTCTGAAGAGGTATCGCTTGACCCCCTTTCCCATTTGAAAAAAAATGTTGGGGTGACACCCCTACTTAGGAGGTTGAAGGTTTTACTATGCTTGTTACGTCAAAATGTGTCCCCCTGACAAACAGACTTGACCTGTTTTCGGATTTTATCGAAAAGTTCTTTCCCAGCCTGTAATGCCTTGCGGTACGTTTTCGATGAGCCACCGTGCATATCATCTGTTCTAATACCTGGAGCCAAGAAATTTCAAGGTACAGAAGACTCTATGGCCAAGCTGTTTGGTTCCCGAATGTATTAGCCATAATAATTTCATCAATACCTGAGAAAATCATCTCATGGTGAATCTAACGGTGAAAAAAAAATTAATCAATGTTTTCAACAAATTCTCATCCACATCTCATATAAATCAGAATATGCGGACACTTATCAGTAGCAGTGTTCATTTTTCATCATTGAAATCTTATTTTTTTCATAGAAAATGAAAACTTGCTGTAACCAAGCAGAGTATTTGTGATATCTTTTGAACACCAGGAAACGCAAGTTTCAAAGTCGAGAAACACAATCATGACTTCTACATTTTCGACAAAATTTGCAAAATTTGACCCCAGTGAAGTATCAAAAGAAAGTCAATAAAGTTGAACAGATAATCCATACTCCCTAAAAATGCATAAAAACGATATCACTATTCATTGCCTGAAATTTGACATTATTTCATGGGAGACGTGATTTATTGTAAAATAATCAACGATAACACAACTCTTTGTTTATCAAGAAGAGTTTAGACGAGCAGTTTTGTCGTGCCGTAAAAATGAGAATTAGTTACATCATGCGAATATGTTCTGTGTTGAAAAATGTGAATTTTCCATATATCATCCTCTTCGGGGACGTATATATACGTATATGTATATACTATATACGTATATACTGGTCTCAAAGTGTGGGATTTATATATATATATATATATATATATAAAGTTATTCATGATATCATAGCTAGTGAAATTATAATTCACCTGATTATTATCAAAATGGATGAAAATTTCAGATGAGAATTGATCTTTCAAGGAAATATATGATTTATTTTTGTCAATACTGACAGCCAAGCCAGCATACAATCGAAACCCTGAAGTTCTACATCAACTGAATGTTTAAAAATAGAAGAAATTGACTTCTTGGGAAATTTTACTGACACTGATTTTTTCTTCTCGTGTCCAATGGCGTTTTCAACTGATTCAGTTTCTGACGCTGATAGAGTACTGAAAGACGATTCTAATGTCTGAATATTTTCAGGCACTCTCTTCTCTGTCTGTTGCTGCAAACCTGTACTCATTTCTTCAGTATCTGATATCGACAGGGTATAAGATGAATCTGATACAGTCAGGGTATTTTCTTCCTGAAAATTCAATGACATTATTAATTCCTGCATATGATTCATTGTTTATGAGATTAAATCAATTTCTCTGTAGGACTGTATCAATATATATTTGTCCCAACCATGGACGTATAACACAACATTATCTTGAGAATTATTCTACAGCCTATGCAACATCATTTTATATGCTATACTGTCCCTCACTTCTTGATTATAGAATATTGACTTATACAGGGTGTTTATTGAACATATGACAAAAAAGTTGGTTCTTGGACTGTTCTACGAATATTTTGTCCTGATTTTTGAAAAACCTCCTGATTTAGAAGATAAAGGGCGAACAACATTTTAGAGAAACCCATTTTTGATATTTTTAAAATTGATAATAGGCTAAATTAAACTAGTTACTACACTATGTTTACCAAGCACATACATTAACATAACCTTTACATGTATTTTTTCAGTAATGAAATGTTGTCATGTTCTGAAATTGTTTTCGCCCTGTATTTCCTAAAAAAAACGGATTTTCAAAAATTATCAAAGGATAAAATACTTTCAGAATGGTCCAAGGAAAAACCCCTTGAATTTCAACCGCATGTTTGATAAACACCCTGTATATGTTTTTACTTTTATAACTGAAAAAGATTCTCATTCACCACTTTAATTTCGTTATCCAGACTTACTTCTTTTTTGAAGGACCTGGAGAATTCATAGTTGAATTATCAGTATCATCAGGAGCTGTATCTGTTGAGGAATCATTTGATTCTTGAATCGATCTCTTGGAAAGTTCAAGTCTGAAAAAATTAAAGTGAACAATCTATTATTCACAGATACTAGTGAAGAATTCGAAATATCACAATAGCTGCTAGGTAGTAAGATTTTTCTCACCTTGGGATTGATTCTGACACATTTATATTGACAAAATGATGTGGGACTGCACCATGTCTTAAGAATTTTCTCCCACTAGGTTTTATTTCAAAATCTTCTGTATTGAAATGTTTTGAACAGATTTTGGAATACTTCAGAACTGATTGATTTTCACCTATCCCAAGCTTAGATAACCATATAGCTCTGGCATCATCGTCAGCTGGAAACCTAAGAAAATATTCAAAATGTTATGGATTGTCTGGTTGTGAATAAGTATTGTAAATTCACTGAATAATAATCACTATCAACTAATTTCAGTTTGAGATTCGCGATACAGTGTAACGTTCTGATTTTTCGTTACAACAATATTAGTTACCCAGGTAACAAAATTCCTTGAAACTTATCGTTTCACCTGTGGTGTCACAATCATTCACGATCTCCGTGCCGAGAGAACATCCTAGTGGATAAATCGATAACTGTTATCGGTCATCTCTGAATTGTACGTTGGGCTATCTTCTCGTTAATCTATCAGCATCAAGAACGCGCGCAACAGATAGCGTAGGCATTCACAAACGTTTTGATTATTGTTTTTCAAATATTGTAACATTCATGTTAACGTTCAGGGAAAACTACAGAAAAACCCATTGCCACGCTCATGGATCTCAAATTGAAAAATGTAAACAATGGTACTTACGCATGAGAAAGTTAGGTTAGGATGTAAAAACTTTGTTTTCTTGCAAATGGAGCACTGTAACACCATTTTCAGTCTATGTTGAAGCAATCGACAACTATGTTCCAAAAAATTTGAAACTGCATAAAAAGTTCCCACATTGGTATTCATTGAGCACTATAAAGGTGGTGAAAGAAAAAAAAATATCATGCTCAATGGAAAAGATATCAGAATGATATTGATTACCTTAAATTCAAAATTCTTCGAGGACGTTCAAAATATTTAATTTCTTTAGACTATCAAAAGTACCTTGAGTCATGTGAAAATAATATCGTTTCGGAACCAAAAACATTCTGGCAGTATGTAAAAAATAGAAAAAATTCCTTTTATCGAATCACCTCTGTATGCCATGATAACAACACAGTTACTGATGGTCAAGAAATCTGTAAATTATTCTCAGATCACTTCTCGTCAACTTTCAATCAACCATTGACCAACATAAGTAGAAATATTTCCTCAAATTGTAACACGCCTAACATCGATAACTATCATATCACAGAGGACAAAATTCATGAAAAAATGAAAGCACTTCCTAACAAAGGACCTGGACCAGATAATTTAACAACTAACATGATCAAAAATTGTGCCAAAAACTTAGTAACACCGTTGTATATAATTTTCAATAAATCTTTGAAAGAAGGATATTTCCCAACTATATGGAAACAGGCATTTATCGTCTCAATCCATAAGTCTGGGAACAAACGATTAGTACAGAATTACAGACCAGTATCAAAACTCTGTATCCTGGCCAAATTATTTGAATCAATAATTCTTGAATTTCTTAGCTACGATATTATCAATTCTCTCAACGTTGAACAACATGGGTTTCTCAAAAAAAGGTCAGTGGAAACGAACTTATTTGGCTATACTGAGTATATACTCGAGAATCTAAATAATAGGCATCAAGTGGACGCGATTTTCACCGACTTCAGTAAGGCATTCGACAAAATAGACCATGGATTGCTTGCCTTCAAACTTGCTGAGGTCGGTGTTAGCGGAACACTTTTGAGTTGGTTGAAATCTTATGTAAATAACCGTTCTCAAGCTACAACTATAGGTAACTATATATCACAAACAATTCCCATCACATCGGGTGTACCCCAAGGATCACACCTGGGGCCCCTCCTTTTTAATATTTACATAAACGATATTTCGAAATGTTTCAAATTCTCAAGATTCCTAATGTACGCCGATGATTTGAAGATCTTTCACAGTATTAAGAACCCGCTGGATACTTCTTTGATCCAACAAGATTTAGACAGATTCTATTCATATTGCATTGAAAACGCTCTTTATTTGAATATCAGCAAATGCCATCAAATAACTTTCGGCAGAAATAATGACCCAATTATTTTTAATTATAGACTATCAAATCATAATCTCGACATTCGCGAGGAAGTGAAAGATTTGGGAATTATCTTTGATAAAAAAATGCTGTTTCATAGGCATATTGCCTACATTTCCAAAAAAGCAAATCGAATGCTAGGGTTCATTATCATAACATGTTACAATTTCAAAGATCCAACAACTGTTCGTACCCTTTTCATGGCTTACGTAAATAGCACCTTGAGTTATGCCTCTACAATATGGAACCCTCAATATATTATATATATAAAACAATTAGAAAATATTCAAAACAAATTTGTCCATTATATCAAGAATAAATACTTTCGTGACACCCCTCATATTGAAAATCATTGCATTAGAAAAAAATTCAATTTACTACCTCTTGAAAATAGAAGAGACATCGCTGATACAAAATTTTCTTTCAAATTGGTGAATAATATGATAGACTCAGTGCCAATAAATAATTCCATCCACTTTATCGTTCCGCAATATCCCACTCGTCGTGAACAATTATTCCTCACAACAATGGCAAACACAAATTATTATCTGAACTCCCCTCATCATCGTTGTCTCAAAAACTACAATTCCATATCAAATATGATTGACATAGACATATTTCGTAATTCATTTACCACCTTTGTAAATAAACTCAAATCATATTTCCTTTCAAACCTCTGAATATTATGACCATGTTGCACATCTTCATTATCTCCTCCTCATGTTTTCTTCAACTTATGTATGTATTGTATTAACCACTGTTTTCCTAGTTTTAGTTAATATTATTCTTACCACGTTATGTCATTCTGTGAATACTGTTTTGGGCTCGTCCTGTTTGTATTCCTTTATATAAATAAATAAATAAAAATAAATAAAAAAATGTCCTTGTTATAATTCTCCACGAAGAAAGCACTTCAAACACAATAAACTCACGATTCGCGAAAACGAAACAACTCACTCCACTTGGTAAACAAGTAAACGATGGCCGTCAACATATAACCTTTGTTTCCGGTTGTGCGTTTCTTCTTCACTTCTACCGAATCATCCACATGATGCACGATCACAAATTGAATTTAAATATCATCATCGAATCAATTCATTGAATCAACAGTCTGGAACTTCATAACATATTGTTCTAAATAAATATATGTAACGAGGAAGTATGATTATTGAAACAAGGATGATTGCAATAGGGTATTTGAGAATTTTGAGCTGTTGAACGTGACAACCTTGTTAGTCAAAATGTTATTGTTTGTATAGGAAATTTTTCGGCCATTTTGAGGTTTCAAGTTCTGATTTAAATAACTTGGTCCATCTGTGTTTATACGTCTATGGTTTATATTATTTGGTTGCTGTTACCGTCCACGCAAGATAATTGTATGTATGTAGTTTTTATAGGTCTCGAGTCTCGATCCAGACAATGTGTTTATTTATTTATGTCGCGGGTCGCGGAGCTTGGGAGAACCGAGCCGACTACTTACGATATTTATCTTTGTCAGAGATGAATCTCGATGGCCTTGGAAGAACGCGGGTACTTCGCACTGAATTTTCATCTATGAGAACAGTTCAATAACTCAATAGGGGTATTCCCGATTTCTCGTATTCTACCTCGTAGATTTACGAATTTGTACAATTTCGTAAGTATACGAAGAAAAATACGAAGATCAGGAATACCCCTAATATCAATATTAAAAATGGTTACATGTGGTCTTGTTTTACAAGCTTTCATTTAGTTTCATCAAATTTTGCAAGTTGAATTTGACCCACTTCTAATCGTCCGAATGATTCAAAATTTGGCAGGTGGACATAATTTTTGTGACAAGGCATTATGAAATGAAAAAAATGGAGGACGAATTTTGTGGTTATTGTCAGAATTTACTCAAAATTGATGTCTGGTTGTCTTCGGAGTCGGAGATTAGAAGTTTTTGTCAAAAATAGAAAATTTAACATGGCGGCTCCAAAATGGAACACTTATTATGGTCTGATTCTATTGAAGATTTGTATTTTGAGATTTCCGGGGTCATATCGATATTCTGATTATTCGTCAATATCCAAAGATTCAACATGGCGGCCCCAAAATGATTTTTTTTTTTATAATGGTCCCAGTCGATTCGGTATCTGGGGTCAAAATTAAAAATTCAACATCACTGCTCCAAAATGGCGGAACAGTTTTGTGATTATATCTAGTCAGATTCGTTTCAAAATTTTTATTTGTGAGTTCTTAGGGTCGGACATTATGATTTTTGTCAAAATTCAAAAACTCAACATGATTGCTCCAAAAATGACGGAACAGTTTCGTGATATGGTCAGATTCTATTAAAAATTTTCATATGGGGGTTTTCTAGGGTCGGATATTATGATTCATTATCCAAATTCAAAAATTCAACATGACAAACCGGAACCGGAACCGAGGACAGTTTTGTGATTCTGGTAAGATTCGATTATGAATTTTTGTTGTGGGGTTTTAGAGGTCGGATATGTCAAAATTCAAAAATTCAACTTGGCGGCTCCGAAATAGCGGAGATTTTTTTGATTTTGGTCCAATTCTGAACAAAATTGCTTACTATATATGGAGGTTTTTGGGGTCGGAGATTTTTTTTGGTTTCACCTGTCCCAGTGTCTGTCTGTCTATGATCATATCATGCAAGTTGAATGAATGAACGAAATAACAGAAATAAAACAAGTTTTCATTTGTCGTAATAAGATAAAGAACTGGAAACTGGCACGCTGACCGGCCGCTGTTTATACAGGGTGTTTTATTATTATTGCACGAAACTTCGAAGTCAGATTTGTTGGGTCAAAGTATGAAAAATGTCAAAATGAAAACCAAACTTATGCATAGCTGTTGAAAGAGAATCTGTGATACTTGAGGAATCTATTTAGCTATAGCCGATCGATCAGCAGACTAATCGGATAACTAGGTATGCCAAAACAAAAATCCACTTGAAACATTTCTGAAACGAATCGTTTCCAGACATATAAGGCCCGTCGCCGACATGCAATTTTTAAGTTGTGCAATAGTTGCGCAACAGTTTGATCGCGGGCGGTTCAAGTGCGCTCACATACGCAACCAAATCGTTCGGTTTCTAGGTGGAAGCTCACATGCAATTGTTCAGTTTCAACATGGACATCAACATGTTAGCAACGTTGTGTGCTTTTGAGATTAATAGACGAAATAAAATACGAAGAAAGAACAAATATTGGGTACATCCAATTACGTCACAACGTTTGTTAAAGGGACAATATCACAAAGTGTATAAAGATTTACGAATGTATCCCAAAAAATTTTTTAATTATTATCGAATGAGTGTAAAGAGTTTTGATGAACTTTTGGAACTAATACGACCTTACATTACATATCGAGACACAAAGTGGAGGAAAGCAATCATTCCAGACGAAAGACTTTCAGTCACTTTAAGGTAAGGGAAATATAGATATACCAAAATAAGAGTTCTATCATCAGATTTTAACATTCAAAAATGTTATCACATTACGTAGTGAGTGTCCTGTTTCCACATTATTTTAAGTAAAATCGGGAACCTCCATTGGGGGAGAGCGGTAATCACAACTGCTAGAGGCACTACTTCGCGATATTTCACTCATAGCTGGTGTGGGTGTTGAGGAATGTGATGGGTAGTTTTCGACATTATAGGTACGAAATGCATTTGGTGGCGACAGAAAATTCCCTACAGTACCTGGATATCCAAAGCTTGGATGGTTCCCGTATCCTTGGGAGGTTTGGTAGAAAGAACCTTGATGTGATTGTGTCAGACGTTTTAATATCGATAAAAACTCCATTTTAGCATCAAGCTTTTGTGTGTCATTTAATTTTTTAAATGCTGGTACTAAAGAAAGAAGAAAGGATTGATCTTCTTCGATCGGTTCTGCTTTTTTGTCTTTCAAAATGGCCAATAATGATTCTTCGTAGGTTGGAGTTTTTCTCTTTGCTTGTATATTGCGTCTGGCTACCGGTGGTTGTTGACTTTGGGTGGAAGTACCAGGCTGATGTGTTGGTTGGTGACTTTGAGTGGAAGTACCAGGCTGGCTTGTTGGTTGTGGACTTTGGGTGGAAGGACCAGGCTGCTGTTCGTTGTTGCTGTCCTCATTTTGTGAGTGGTCCTCTGTCGGAATAACTTCAGACTCATTTTCGCTCCCGGAATCTTCTTTCTGTATTGATCTGCATTCGCTTACTGTTGCCCTGTCTTCCATTGTGGGCAGGAGAAACAGCAACTGGTCTAAGTACACATATTTCCTGCGTTTACTTGCAGCCTGGCCTGAAGAGCCTTTCTGCTTGTTGAGTTCTCTCCGAAAACATGTTCGTAGATTCCTCCACTTGCTCTGGAGTTCTTTAGCTGTAAGAAAAGCAGACATTAGTGTATCCTATATGAACATTTTGATATAAGTCTACATTCCAATCAACCATGAAACATTTTTATTCGTATTGTTAATAACTTATAAACTGACGTTTTTCCGTAAGTACCTTGCAACGGGAAACAGTTTTCGGTCTCTTCATTATGAATTCCTGATTGGAGAAACAACTATAAGAACGATAGTCAAAGATACATGCGAAAAAATATGGAGGTGTCTCGAAAATAAAGTTATGCCTAGAAAGACCGAACAAACATGGCGACGAATTGCTGAAAAGTTTGCAACTACTACACATTTTCCAAACTGTGTGGGTGCCATAGATGGTAAGCATATAAGAATTCAAAAGCCAAATCGTACTGGTTTTGAATTTATGAACTATAAGCACTTTTTTTCTGTGGTTCTGATGGCTGTTGCAGATGCGGATTATTGCTTCATTTCCGTGGATATCGGATCGTATGGTAGTGCTAGTGATTCACATGTGTTGCAGCGATCGAATTTTGGTCGAAGACTGTACGAAGGTCATCTAAACTTACCTTCCAGGCAACCGCTACCGAATGACGAGAACGGAACGCCAATGCCCTTTGTTTTTGTGGCGGATGAGGCTTTTGCAATGACAGAACACGTTCAACGACCATTTGGACGACGGAACTTGAGCATTGCAAAAAGAATTTACAACTATCGGCTTACTAGGGCACGAAGAATGGTTGAGTGTACATTTGGTATCATGGCCAACAAATGGAGGATTCTGCACAGAGCACTAGATGTGAATCTTTTATTTTGTGACGCAATTATTAAAGCATGTTGCATGTTCTTCATAATTATGTACGACAAAAAGATGGAATACAGTATGAAGATACACTTTATGAATGCCCCCTGACCAATATGAATAACACAAATGTTCGTGGAACCCATGGTGGATTAACAACACGAGATTATTTCGTAAAGTATTTCACTTCACCTCAAGGTTCAATTCCTTGGCAGTATGACAAAATATAACTTGAAGTTTAAATAAAATAATTTTACGATGTTTCCAAATTTTTCACTCACCTTTGACGGATTTTTCAGCTGTAGTCATTTCCTGCCAGCATGGTACCATTATAGCATAAATTTCTTCCCATAGCCGAGAAATTAAATTCCGGTCAGAATGCTCTGGTATCCCTGTATTAAAAATAGGAGGTCTATTTTGTATTACTTGTATGAACTTTTCCGTCCAATAACCGTCATCTTCAAATTCTGAAACAGTTATTCAATTTTATATGTTATACAGGTCTTATGTTTTCATGTTTTCGTTCAACCCTCTGTAGCACAGGCTTTCTTATTTTGTAGAAAAAAACTTTTGGCTCACCCTGTGTTCATACGTCAATACTTTTTCTTTGTATTTCTATAACATGAGAATGCCTGAGCAGAAGAAAATTGTCTTCAACTAAAACATGAATTGCCATCCCAACATAATGTCTACAAATAAATTTTCCATTGCCACAAGGGACAAATATTTTTCATTGTACACTGAGTCCAAGATAAGGTTGTCCACCACGGGATATCTGAAACGGTAAATAGATACACTTTTGGTTAAATGGAGACAAAGTTGCCTAACAGAAGGGCTATCTATAAGGAAGTGAATATTGGAAGAATTTTTCTAGTACCAGCCAAAATTTGAAAACAAATGGTAGAATTTGATATCCTACATCTGAAGAAAATCAATATTTTGGGTTGATCTGTTAAATGATTGGTGAAAATCTCCTGTAAAATTCATGATGATGGTCGACAAGGTTCCGAAACGTATTGAAAACATCTTGAGTAATACATCATTGCATTCAGAAAGAAAGATACGTCATCAACCTGCATTATTCGAAACAGAGCTGTATTTAAAAAAAAGAAGTTGATGATGGTTGTTCGATAACGAAACGTCGGACAGTAAAACTGATATTGTCATAAGATAGCTCATAAACAGTTTCTGTGAAATGGTATGCCTTATCGTGTTCCAGCTCTGACGATAACACCACAAAAAATTAAAATAAGAAATCGAAAAATTCAGTTTTTCCACAATCACTTGAAAATCAAAAATATTTTTGAAAATTTTTCGCTTCCATATTCGTGGCCCTTCTTAACGCAACTTTTTCTCCATTTAACCTCATCTGTATCTATACCGTTTCAGATATCCCCATGGTGGACAACCTTATCTTGTACTCACTGTATACACTGACACTCTTCCTGACAGTGGATAAAATGAAAATGAAACAACCATACTATATATTAGAATAAACATTTCATTTCAATCTCTACAAATGAATGAACGAATTTAATGCTTACCTTGACGGGACATGTTCACTTGGGCAGATCTAATTTGCAACTATTCGATCTCATGTGAGCTTACACGCATTTGAGCCATTGCAACACAATACAGAATCTCGCAGTTGCGCAATCGTTTAGTTTGTGTCAAAACACAAACCATTCAGTTGCTCAACTTTTCAGTTGCACGTTAGTTGCATGTGGGCGCGGAGTAATATAAATGCATAGTACTCATTTCTGCGACTAAACTGTTGCACAACTAAAAATTGCATGTCGGCGACGGGCCTAATTATTTGAATATGTGTAGTGTATAAGATGTAGAACTACTTTATTGTTGTAGAATGTACCTAAGTCGACCGTATTGATATTTGTTTGTATAAGTATAATGACACATCGGAATAGCGAGATAAATGTCTGACTGTGATTCACTTGTGACCGAGCATCGGAATAAAATAGTCGTGTGTAGAAAACCCTGTGTGTTCTCTTATAAGAATGAAGTGTACCAGTACAAGTGGCGACGAGGATTATTTGTGAAATAGTGATTTTGTGAATAAGTGCAAACAAAGGTAAGCGGTATGGAGAAAAATTCTGAAACCTAAAGAAATGCTCAGGTATACAGGCAATATCACTCCGAAATAAATATACATAGGTATATGCATAAAAAGGAATCACTTAGAAGTGTTGAATTGGGATCGCTGGAACACAAGCTTCCAAGAATGGGGAAAAACTCCTGATCAGTCCTAAGCCCCAAGATACATGAACCATTTAATCTTTAACATTATACCTATGAACGCAGTTAGCTTGCTTTTAAAAAAAACAATGTAATTTCAATTAGAGATTTTCACTTTCATAACAACCATAATTATCAACATAATGAACTGTGATGAACAAAAAAAAAAGATAGCGATCATAATAATAATAATAAACTGTGGTCTCTACTGTGAGAACAAACCAATCAAACTGCAGGGATATTTGCCTGTATACGCAAAAAAAAACAGAAAGTTATGTTGTTAACAGTGGAATCTCGCCACAGGAACATGGCAAACTTACTAGCCATACAACCCTTTGAATGTGAAGGAGAACCAACATCGGTTGGCATACGTTGGGAAAAATGGTTACGATCGTTTGAAATCTACTTGGAGGCGTCAAATATTGAACAGCCAACGAGGAAAAGAGCAACCCTACTTCATATAATAAAAAACCTTAGTAAATTACTCCCTGCTTTTGGTAGTAGAACACCCTTGAATATTCTGAGATCTTTTAAATCAAAAATTTGTATAGGTTCGAATAGCGAAATCGCTACGTTCTACGTTATCAAGAATGGTTCTAGATGCCTTCTTGGCAAATCGACAGCTATTTCGCTCGGTGTCCTTAGAATTGGTTCAGAAGTGAATGATATAGAACAATTCCCCAAATTCAAGAATGTCCTGATAGATATTCCAGTTGACGAAACAGTCAACCCCGTTTGTCAGCCCTACAGGAGAATTCCAATACCGTTGGAATCTGAAATTGAAAGAAAACTGTAAGAATTAGTTGATTCGGATATTGTCGAGCCTGTATACGAGCCCGCAAAGTGTATATATCCTATAGTGCCTATACTCAAAGACAATGGAGAAATTAGATTCTGTATAGATATGAGACGAGCAAATGAGGCAATTTTAAGGGAGAATGATCCACTACCAACAATGGATACGTTACTCCCGCATTTCAAGAAGGCCAAAGTCTTCTCTGGACTTTGTAACCTACTTCAGACAAGTTTTCTTGGATGGTACAAAAAAATAGAAATATCAAAAAGTTAGATTAGCACGGCACAGGCAGCTTTTCGTCTGGCGAGCGATGATCATGGATTCGAACTTTGTTGAGGTACCAGAGGGGCGCCACTTAGTTTGTATCAGAATAAAAAACCAAGAAAATGAAGGAGATATTAAATTCAACTACTTTCCTGAAAGAGGATGATATAATTGAAACACTGTGCGAACTCAATGGTGGTTTAATGATGTTTCGTAAAACCCAGTTTAACATTTACCTGGAGCACTCATGACACTCAATATTTCCAATTAAAAGAAGTATTCAAAATCAGATTTACAATTACCTGTGTATGAGTTTTCTGTGGATTCCCTTTTATAGATCTATATCGGGGCGAACATTTGATATTATCATATACAAGGTGAATTTCAATACATGTTAAATGTAAACTGGTAAGATAATAGTAAAAAAAAATGGTAAAAATCATATGACTTAAATCTGGTGCTGATAAGTGGTACCTTCAAAGAAACCAGAGAGAAAACTTCAACTTCAGCTCTTACTTAGGTTTGAACCAAACCAAAATACCATGTCTGCAGAACCAGGACAGGGACAGACAGCAAAAAGGGGCCCCTCAGCCACGATGAAGAACATCTGCTACTAGCAGCCTTGGCGATCAAGCTGGCACTGCAGAGAATACTGCAGAGGAGGCGGCAGAGATGTTACCAAAGCAGTCTCTAGAGACAGGAAAGCAGAAAACAGCAGCCAGTGCACGAAGTCAAAATTAAAGGTTCCAGAAGGTACATCTGCAGATGTATCAGTCGCGAAGGCCGGCGTGGAATCCGTCGATGTGGTATGCTCAGCCTTCCACGAGGTATCAGAAAATGGACGACTCGGAGAGGTCTTGTCCAGAATAGCCGATGGGGTATCCGTCGAGGCCAAATAATCTGCGGCAATACACCATATGTATAGCCACCAGAATGAAAATACCATGTAGGGTTTTATCCCTACTAAGTTTGAAACTTACCCCTGCGATCAGGAAAGGCCTCACTACCACAATTGACTTTGAAAGAGTGATCAGTCTTCATCTTGGAAGAGATCATTATGGTGAAGACGGAAATGATGAAAGGACACCACCAATCTAGGAAGGGACACTTCCTGCGCCTTCTAGACTTTTCCCATCCAAAATTCTACTCAAAAACGCTGATCACATGATGTGCATCCTCACCTTGGGTTGGTCAATTCCACAGGCATAGCTTACGAGACTGTCCTATCTAATCCACGGCACGGAATCCATGAACCAATAAATATATGACCACGGAACACATAGGAACATAGCCTGATCGAAGATCCAACGTCATCCTACTCCGACCGAACCGATGGAACTACCTACACCGACGAGTTTGCAGCCAGCATACTTTTGATGGTACTGTCAGGTACGACTCGTATGACGGTGACATGACATGACATGACAGCACTGTCAGTATTTTGAGACGTCAGTTTCAAAAATGTCAAAATACAATAATGTAAATAAATCATCAATTGTTATTAAATACCAATATGAAAACAATAATCTCCAAATACATCTTAGACCATAATAATACAGGGTACATAGTGAAATTTCCTTCAGATTGTCAGGGTACTCTTTCAAACCTAAATAATAAATCTACCATTCGAAAATGTTTTCACATTTACTAATTACTTATTTCTTTTCAGATGAAACCATGAAGTGCCAAAACCAGGACATCTTTCCACCCTAAGCCTACTATACTGATAAAGAATCAAGCAGCTCAGTCCTGGTGAGTATTTTCACAACTTTATTATTGTTTTATACTGATATGTTTTGATATTTTCAGGTGAACGACTACTTTACACTCTGGACCATCGAAGGAAGAATGTTTTAGATATATAAGTGCCATGTACTTTTAAACATCAATAAAAGCATTACATACAGTGTGAATGTCTCTTTAGTTGTTGAAACTGAAAGCTATCATCAAAACACCTGATACACAATGAACTTCACCTCGGAACTGAAAATTAGAGGAAAAGGTAAATTTTCACGTTACAACTTGACATAAAGAATGCGTTTCACCAAATAGAAATTTCGGAGTCATCTAGACATATAACAACCTTTATAACCAGTAAAGGGTTATACAGATATAAAAGACTCATGTTTGGAATATCGTGTGCTCCTGAAATTTTCCAGAAAATCCTAGAGAGAATTCTAGGGCCATGTGAAGGGACAGTCAATTTCATCGATGATATTGAATAATCATAGGTGTGTGTACAGAATACACACAGTTGAGTTTTTATGACACGTGCTTTCACCACAAGGTATTAAACCTCTAGAGAGCCACATCAAAGTGATACAAAATTTCAGGGAATCAAAAACAATAGACGAATTCCAAAGCTTTCTTGGCATTTTGAATTTTGTTGAAAAATGGATAGAAAACCTAGCGACACTGACAGAACCAA
The DNA here is from genome assembly GCA_963576655.1 of Gastrophysa polygoni. Classification (NCBI taxonomy): domain Eukaryota; kingdom Metazoa; phylum Arthropoda; class Insecta; order Coleoptera; family Chrysomelidae; genus Gastrophysa; species Gastrophysa polygoni. The sequence continues at coordinate 3,992,483 of OY755092.1, forward strand.
TCAGAAAACATGCCAACATAGAAAAATATTGGAAAAGTGATCAAAGTAGGGCTTTCCAAGAACTAAAAAACGCTTTAACGAATATCAAAACTTTAGCCTACTACGATCCAAACGAAACTCAGGTTATAGCTGATGCCAGTCCTGTAGTACTAGGAGCATTATTATTACAGTACGATAATCATCATAGTCCTCGAGTGATAGCATATGAAAATAAGAGCCTCACTGATTGTGAGGAACATTATTGCCAGACGGAGAAGGAGGCATTAGCCCTGGTTTGATCTGTTGAACACTTTAAAATTTATTTGTACGGGAAGAGATTTGAATTAATCACAGACCACAAACCTTTGGAGGTAATTTTCGGAAATAAGTCTAGACCGTGTGCCAGAATAGAACGCTGGGTACTTAGGTTGCAGTCATTTGATTTTAAAGTCATTTACAAGCCAGGTAAAAATAACATTGCCGACCCCATATCCAGACTCTGCAATATAGATGAGGATGCTGATTCAGCTTGCAAAACTGTGCCAAATAGTAGAAATTTCAGGAATAATAACAGTTACCTGGATATACAAACAATAACACGAGAGTAAATTATTGATGCATGCAGAAAACTCAAGAACAAATGGACATCTGGACCTGACAATATTCCACCCAAAGTAATAAAAAAATGTATTCACACATTGTGTGACCCTCTCATTGTGTTAAATACTGTCTGTTAGTTCTTCGAGGAGGTGGTACATTCATTTTTCAGCTTTTGATGGGATTTTCTCTCATCGTTTCTAAAAAATAGAGTAGAAGTTATTAAAAATTATTGCAATATATTTGTAGTAAGGACAGATTTAGGATCTGTCCCAAAATGTCACTGCGCTTGAAATTAAACCTTTAGATACCTAAAAGAGAAATTCTCTATTGGTCAGTGACACCTTGTTTTTGAAAAAATTTGGAAATACAAATATATTTAATAATAATAAAACCTCTACTTATCTTGGTGGACGTTTCGGGAACGAATCTGCTCCCGTTCTCAACACAATTGAAATATTTTTCTTCGTAAACTTCGTAAACGTGAAAAGTGACTTTTCAGTGTCAAAATCGAAAACATCGAAAAAAGTTTACGAAGAAAAATATTTCAATTGTGTTGAGAACGGGAGCAGATTCGTTCCCGAAACGTCCACCAAGATAAGTAGAGGTTTTATTATTAATAAATATATTTGTATTTCCAAATTTTTTCAAAAACAAAGTGTCACTGACCAATAGAGAATTTCTCTTTTAGGTATCTAAAGGTTTAATTTCAAGCGCAGTGACATTTTGGGACAGATCCTAAATCTGTCCTTACTACAAATATATTGCAATAATGTTCAATAACTTCTACTCTATTTTTCAGAAACGAGGAGAGAAAATCCCATCAAAAGCTGAAAAATGAACCTCTCATTGTGATTTTCAATCTTATTATCAAAACTGGAACTTTTCCTGATATTTGGAAATTCTCACGTATATGTCCCATCTTCAAATCAGGAAAACCCACAGAGATCACAAACTATAGACCTATAGCATTGATTTCGGCCCTCTCAAAATTATTCAAGATCCTTGTGGCGGACCTGACGTATGCACACACTCGCCATCTCATTTCCCAGTCCCAACATGGTTTCATGAAAGATCGTAGCACGTCGACAAATCTGTGTATATTTACAGAATTAGTATCTGAAGCACTCGATTCGAGATCTCAGATAGATGTAATATACACAGATTTTATTAAGGCGTTTGATCGCGTATCGCACAACCGGCTCCTAGACAAACTAACTTTGTTTGGACTTTCCGAAAACATGATTAATATTTTCAAAACGTATTTGAAAGATCGCAAACTCTATGTTGACTAAGAAGGAGTGAAATCATATGAGTTTATTGCAACTTCCGGTGTACCACAGGGCTCAAACTTGGGACCCCTACTTTTTTTGCTTTTCACAAATGATATCAGCACTAATATCAAATCCGATTCTCTCGCATTTGCAGATGATGTGAAATTATTCAGACGGATTGATAGCATAACAGACTATATCTCACTATAAAATGACTTGAAAACGTTGGAAGACTGATGTATAGCAAACAAACTATCACTTAATGTTAGTAAATGTAAAGTGATGACCTACTCACGAAAAAACACCCCTTTAATGTACAATTATATTTCAGGCTCATCCTCAGATTACAATTATACTTGTAGTTGCACTACCCTGTACGTTCGGTACAATTGTTTAAAGAAAACGAGTTTGGCTTATCTGTTCCGCGCCCGCTCCATACTCCGCAATCTCAGTGCTTCATTTTGTACGCTTCGGTACGGTTGTGTTAGGGTTAGGTTGTGAATAAAAGAACCGGTACCTATCTAAAGTAGAAATACGGCATATTAATTCAGTGAAGAGTGAAATGGGGAAACGAAGGCGTGATACAAGAGATACCATTATTCTTGAAGAAAAAGATGCGAAAATTAGAAAAACGGTTAAACGTTAGTGAGTCAGACACAGGTAAGCATAGATAACGGCTTTGTTTCAGAATCGAGAACATCGAAATGGCGGGTATAGGTACCTTTATAATAGCCCCGGGGTATCATATGAGCCCCATTAATAAGAATAAAGATACAGACCTATTAATATCTATATGGAGAGTTATTGTGTCCATGTCACATGATGGAATACAAACAGTAATAGGGGCAGTATTCACATGAATACTAGAAAACTATCAACGAGACGGATATCGAGATTGATATATATTATTTTCACTTGGAAGAGAAAGCTAACCTTGTGAAAATCGAGGTGAAAATAGGCATATTACAATTATGCCTTCCTCGGAATTCCTGACGTAGTCATTAATCTCAAGGTTAAAAGCTCGACTTATAGCCTAACAAAAACCAGCTTATTTCTTTTGTGGTCTCAGATGAGTACTATCGAAATATGCCTTGGCTTCTGTATATACAGAGACAGGCCAAATATCATTATGACAATAACATTATGTTTTTATAGAGAGTATACCGACTGAGGTTGATAATCGATATGCATGAAGAATTCCCTGAACCATTTGTCTGAATCCTTTTTATTTTATTAATACAGATTCAGAAAGCAGTCGATCCGATTCGGCCGAATCAGAATATTTTTCTGATATGCCACCTAATCCGGTAATAACTGTGGCGGATGTGCAGAGACCGGCAGATCCCATTCAGATTGAAGAGGTGATGGTGGATCCAGACCCAAAGGTTCTTCAATTATTGGGTAGCATCCCGATGGGAACAGTAACTGAAGGCCCATCGATTCATGAACAGGTTCGTTTAAGATGGCAGAGTTTTCTTACCGGTGGTATAAGCAAGGAGGACCGAATTCAGCTGGTAGAAAAATACCCTATAGTAGGTAACTGTAAAAATCTTTTGGCCCCAAAATTGAATAGGGAGATTCAAGAGATTTTAGAAGAAGGGTTCTTGAAAACAGATTCTTTTCTCAGCAAACTGCAAGATTACTTAGGAAATGGCCTAAGTGCATTATCAATTCCACTGAATAATCTTTTCTCCAATCCGTCAGACAACACTAATCCCTTGCTGGAAAATTTAGTTGATGCAGTAAAAATTTTAACTGATTTACATCATACTATCTCAGTTCATAAAAGATACCTTATCAGAGATCAGACTGGACAAGGACTCAGGCCCCAACTCAAGGATCGAGGATGCAGTTCAGGAGACATCGATATCAGAATTAAAGGTATGTACAGGATATGCTGGCCGATTACAAGCATTCGTGAAAGAAATATACAAATAACTCTTCAATACTGAGTTGGGTAGGGGGCTATACGATTCCATTTATCGGCCACCCCAATCAATCTACTTTTTTAGGGGAGAAAATACTCTCAGAAAAGGAGAAGCCTTTGTATCGAGAGAAGGTGAGAGAACTCCTCATGTCAAGTGCGATTATCAAGTGCAAATATGAAAGGGGGGAGTTCTTATCGTCATATTTTTTATTGAAAAAGCGGAATGGAAAATGCAGGTTCATCCTAAATTTGAAATGTTTGAATGAATTTATACATCCCCCGCATTTCAAATTAGAGGATTACAGATCTGTCCTGAAATTGATAAATAAGGATTGTTTCATGACGACAATAGATCTGGAAGATGCCTACTTCGTTATTCCAGTTGATGTTCAATATAGGAAATTTTTGAGGTTTATTTTCCAGGGACAGAGATACGAGTTTCAATGTATTCCCTTTGGGCTCAGTATAGCACCCTTCCTGTTCACGAAATCATTAAAACCCTTAGCTACCCACCTGAGGGGGCAAGGAATTAGGTGTATATTTTATTTGGATGATATACTTATTTTAGATGAATCAGAGAAGCAGTGTATTCTCCAGACTCAGAGAACCGTCTCAATTTTTCAAGACCTTGGTTTCCTGAAAAATTTTGAAAAGAGCTCACTCATACCTAGTAAAACATGCAGATATCTAGGATTTAGATTCAACTCAGAAGATCTCACGTTTTCTCTGACAGACGAGAGAAAACAAAAGTTGGTTTTGCTGATACATCAATTTATGGAGAAGTCATCTTGCAAAATTACGGAATTTTCTAAGTTATTGGGTGTAATGGTATCAGCCTGCCCAGCTGTTAGGTATGGCTGGTACCACACAAAACCCTTGGAAAGACAAAGATTCCTAGCACTTTTATTTTATTTATTTTAAATTATTTATTATGCTATTATTATGCTATTATTTTAAATAATTATGACGCTGAGGAAATGGTGAGAACATGTAACGGATGCACCTTGGTTTCTGCACCCAACTTACCAGAACCGATGAAACGTAGGGAACATCCATCTGCTCCTTGGATTGATGTTGCCGTAGATTTCATGGGTACCTTCCCTAGCGGTGACTATTTATTTGTTATCATCGACTATTATAGCAGATAAGAGATGAAATACTGAGCAATACATCGGCAGCGAGCACATGTGAAATTTTGGCAGAGACAAAACAGAAAAAGAAAAAGGGAAGCAATATAGCGACAGAAAGAGAAGAGCGAAAGAAAATGATTTAGAATAGATTGAAGGTGATGGATATAAATTAATGGCCGGTTATAAGATTAAGATATAAGTATATGATTGTATTATCATTAAGTATTCTACTGTCTGTAAGTTCTTCGAGGAGGTGGTATATTCATTTTCAGCTTTTATTGGGATTTTCTCTCCTCGTTTCTAAAAAATAGAGTAGAAGTTATTAAAAATTATTGGAATATATTTCTAGTAAGGACAGATTTAGTATCTGTCCCAAAATGTCACTGCGCTTGAAATTAAACCTTTAGATACCTAAAAGAGGAATTCTCTATTGGTCAGTGACACCTTGTTTTTGAAAAAATTTGGAAATACAAATATATTTAATAAGAATAAAATCTCTACTTATCTTGGTGGACGTTTCGGGAACGAATCTGCTCCCGTTCTCAACACAATTGAAATATTTTTCTCTTCGTAAAATTTTCTCAATGTTTTCGATTTTGACACTGAAAAGTGACAATTTGGCAGACGGAGGAATTCTGGTGACAAGGTGTTTTCATTAATTGATATCGAAATTTCCATTTTCATATTCAAGTTTCAGAAGTGGATGCCAAGTTCTATCTATATCAACTGAACAAGAAGCAATATTATTGTCTCCGTTCAGGAGAATGCAAGCAGACTCTTTTGATCAGGTGAACAACAACCTGAAGTCAATCAAACCATCTATTCAGCCTTGGCGACCTCCAGGGGCACTGCCCAGGGCTGATAGAGTTAAAATCCACAGACTGAGATTTGGACATACAGCATTAACACATGCATTTCTTCTGGAAGGGCAGGAACCCCCGATATGCGATAGTTGTGGTGAATCAGCCACGAGTAGTAGAACAAAGGGGGTTCTAGCACAGTCGAGTGAGCATCAAACACAACATATGCGACTTCGCCAAAACACATCAAACCCAACATGTGCGACTTCGCCAAAACGCATCAAACCACCCAACATAATATGCGACTTCGCCAAAACACATCAAACCCAACATGTGCGACTTCGCCAAAACGCATCAAACCACCCAACATAATATGCGACTTCGCAGAAATGCGTCAAACCCAACATATGCGATTTGCCGAAATGTGGCTAACCTACCTTGATGAGCCGAGTCGGTAGCATACCTAACCTATCTAAAATAGTTCCACCAGCCAGGGGCGTACCTAACCTATCTAATAACCCCACCAGGGTCGTACCTAACCTATCTAATAGCCCCACCAGGGTCGTACGAACCCCCATAAATATTTTCGGGGGGTACACAGGTCCACATCCCCAATGACCCGCCCCACACCGTTTCAATGTCCCACCCCGACCTACAACATACGTCATGCGTCATACGGTGAAACGTCAAAACGATGAAACGTCAAAACGATGAAACGTCAAAACGACGAAACGTCAAAACGATGAAACGACAAAACGATGAAACGTCAAAACGACGAAACGTCAAAACGACGAAACGTCAAAACAACGAAACGTCAAAGCGATGAAACGTCAATCGGCATCGAGGTTTCCCAACAGGATTTCAGGAAGAAATAAAGTTTTTCATAAATAATAATGATGAGATTTTTATTGAGAGAGAGATCACAAATTATTTTGGTAGCATATTTTCAAACCATTCATATAAAATATCAACGTTTCGTAAACTACAACAATGATTGGAGTCACCCCAACAGCGACGCAGGTGATGCATACAGGATATCTTGGTGCTATTCTGGAAAGTTGGAACAACCCACCATGAATCATCGAAATCCTCCAGATTCACAACTTTTGCATGTACATTGAATGGAGCTAATTTTTCAATCAACAATTCCTTCTTCTGATAGCCTCGCACATAAATGATATCAATGTCACACAAATTCTCCCGGAGAATATCATCTAGCAAGTTGTATTCCACAAAGCCTGAAGAATATCTCAGACCATGAACGTTTTTCTCCAAGAAACAAACCCCACATCGGTCTTCTTTGCTTAGCAATGAGAATGGTTTTTTTGGCAACAGTAAATAATTACTACATTGAACACCAATTCTTATAGCAATCTCCTTTGGGTGAAATTGCTGTTCAACAACAAACCCCTGAATGTCTACGAACGCAACTCTCATGATGAATATCTGACTCAAACTGTCGATGAAATCGAATCAGTTCCACTTTTTAATAATTTCACTGAGCGGGAGGTGTTCGATAATGTTATCGTGAACAATGATGCAATAGGCGCGAGTATTGGCGGGAAAACCTTGGGAAGCTTCAATTTCAAGTTTGACGTCGACGCTGGAACTTTTAACACTTTCATCACGTCGAGAACAATCTATAACGAAAATAGGCTGTTTACCGGAAAATTCGGCATAACCGAGGAGTGGGGTATGTATGGTGGTATTTTTGTAACTATACCCGAATTGAGAATAGTTAAAGTAGGCTTGGGGAAAGGCTCCTTTATTGAAGGCCAAATGCATCTTTTCCTTTGGGTAACTTTCTCCGTTGAGTGTTAATGTGATATTTGTAATGTCCACATGATTAAAAACTGTTGGATCATTATTCACTTTATTTTGATCGTGGTTTGTTTGAAAGCAAACGATGACATATCGAGGGCTTTCGAGGAACGATGAAGTTTTGACAGCCCATATTTCATTGGTGGCACCTGTGGTGAGAGAAGGCAGCATATGCAATTCCCATTTTCTGAAGGGTATAAGGATAGGAGTGTCAGCCTTAATTGCCTTCAGAAGTTGTAATTTAATTTGATCGTTCGGATACAATCTTTTCACTTTGAGTTCCACATTTTCGATGTCCAATTGTACTTCTGTGTCAACAGTCGCCCCAATAGCTTCAGTGATTTTGAAGCAGTTGTTATCGTTTCCTGCTCGTACTAAGCGAATTGAATGCTTGCCATAGGAGACGCACTCGTAATCGTTGAAAATGTTTAGTAAGTGCTTCAGAGGAATGAGCATACTGAACGTTAATTCCACTCCATTGATGACATCAACATTATTGGGGTAGGTCCAACCTGCTATAACTAAATGTTTTGAATCTTCGGCAGTATAGCATAGATATCCTTTAACGGTGCTGACAGTTCCAACTTCACGTACAGATTCCAATTCTTTACCATTTTGATCATAACTGATGGATTGGAACATATATGCCCCAGCATTATTGACAAAAGATACACGTCCAGCACCTTTAGTTCGAGTGATTTTTCCACTAATGTGTAGCATACTATCATACAGAGCATCGAAGGCATCAGACTGATTAATATTGATTTCTATAACATCATTGTTACGAAAAGACTTGACATAGGGGTAGTATGTCCGCCATTCCACCTTTTGTATGGATTCATCTAGGTGAGGTTTTCGGAAGATGTTAAACACTTGTGCAGATAACATGGTAGCCGAGAGACTTGAGAAATTTTATATTCTGCAGACTGAGCTGCCGAGTGTGACTGATGAAGGTCTTCTTGAAGACTGATGGCTGGGAAACAGTGGAGCGGCTTTTATAAACACCTAACACCATAATGGCTTCAGCTCCAATCGAATGATTATTTCTTCGTTTCGAAAATTGACCAATTGAAAGTTTTGATCGAGCACTTTGAGTGTGATATTATGAATTTCACATGTATGAGTAGCGATGGGCAGATAGATGAGATGATTTGGCGTTTCGTCGATGGCGTAGCCTGGATCGGCGTCGATAGCGAATTCGTAGATCGTGTGGGATGGTCTGTCGTTGTAGAAGGCTCCAGAGGTAATGTTGCTGTCCACATGAATCGTTCGTACTTTTATAATGTTCACAGGCTGATCGGATACATGGTGAATGTCACGTTCCAAAATTCTAGGTGAGAATCCTAATATGTTTGCTAAACTATTGTTCCGAGTGAAATCGATTGCATGGTGCTTACAAAAAATTTCACTTTTCAAAGTATTATTATTCGGTCTGAGATAGAAAAAGTCTTCGGGCTTCTCTGTCGGTGGTGAATTTTTCTTTTGCGAAGTTGGTACGACAAGATCTTTTCTGAGCAACCTTTCAATATCTTCAATTTCGTAAGCTCCAACAGGAATATCAATACTTTTTCTTTTGCCTTTGTTACCATTCTCGAAATAATCAAACTTTGTGTCCTTTTCAATATTAGGTATGCTGTTGTATGAATGAAAACTGAGTAAAGCTAAGCCATAATCAGAATCAGACTCTAATTGAATCGGTGGGGAGAAATCGATGGATAGCGTCGAAGTACGACCCTTCAGAGTTAATATCATAGACATGATTCTTGATTGGTGTGTAGGAAAGTAATAAGATTCAATTCATCAAACACATTCATTTATTTGGAATGTAGTAAAAATGCTAAACATAAATGTCCACAATTGATTTGATTATAATTTTGATATTGTTTATTGTTATATAAAATATCAACGCTGCGTCCGAAATATTCAGCCAATTCTCCTGGCGGCTTCAAATTACCATAACTATCGAAATAACGAACCGTGTTTCCAACTTTTCTATAAGCCATCCAATGTGTACCTGAATTAATGGAGGAATCTAAATTCACCACTGCACACTCGCAACGTCGTGGTCGGTTAGGCAGAGTGTCTCGCATGAAAACACCTCGAAAGTATGGTATTTTCAGCTTTTTTGCATACTTTATAATCTCTCCATCATATAATGCTCTATCGGGCAGCTCAGCTAGAAGTTTTTTGACTGACGCTTCTTCAAGTATAGACCTCTGCCTCCTTTGACACATTTCGGAGTCGCATTCTTCTTCAAGTATAGACCGAATCCTTTACGTGTTTTACGCAGATACACACCAGACCCTAAATGCTCCATAGCTTGATTGTGACGCATATCTTCCTCCATTTTTTTCTTTGCATTCTTGGCATCGATGACTGTCTTTGCAATGGCACTAGCTCCCCCAGCCAACGACCCTAAAGCCGAGAGGCCTGCGAATAGCGGGATTAGCGGTAGAAATCCTCCACTTTTTCCCGCCGATGATGATGATGAAGTCGTCGGTAAAGGTATAATTCGAGGTATTCGTATTCTCTTTCGACCTCCAACTTTTTTTATCGCGTTTCGAGCTGCACGCAAAGCTGCTACAGATGATCGATTCAAACCACTACCCTGATGCAGATCGTTATTATCATTACCATGACTAAATGTTTGTTTTTTCAAAACGCCAAGTATATTGTTTACAATTTTTGAAAATGGGTGTTGCTTTTGCCCCATACCCATACCGAGTTTACGTTTCGCCTTCATGCCTGTGGTGACGAACCAAGCTGCTGCTTTCTCACCAAATTTCGCGTCCTTCGATTTGACTCGTTCCCACGCTCTATTTTCCAATACGTGATCGGCCTTATGACGTTCCTCCACGTAGGTGTTTTCAGAGTATGCGATATCGTGTTCTTTACAAGCCTCATCCAACGGATTGATACCCGTATCACCACGCTCTAGTCGCTTTTGTAATTTGGTTCCAGGACCACAATACGAATAACCGGGTAGATGTAGTTCGAATGGTAGTTTATCGATTAATGAATTTACCACACCCTCTCCACGATAGATCAACATTAAAAATGACTAATGATGTTACGAGATATCGATATTTATTATGAATTTGAATGTGGTATGTCTCACATCATGAGGACCGTTCAGCAGAAAAACATCCTACCAATCGAAAACTTGGACCATCTGAATGATGGTGCAGGTGCGAGAGATTCAAGTAAACATGGTGCTTTATTACCAAACTCATTTCGTGCAATCATCTGCGGACCGAGTGGATGTGGAAAAACAAATGCCGCACTGGCACTGCTGTTTCATCCTAATGGCGCCAAATTTGAAAACGTATACGTGTACTCAAAATCGCTGTATCAACCCAAGTACCAGCTGCTCGAAGAGGTATTGAAGGCAGTCAAAGGAGTAGGTTATTTTCCATACAAAGATAATGATGAAATCATATGCCCCAACGAAGCAAAACCAAATTCCGTCTTCATTTTCGATGACATTTCTTGCGATTCACAACAAAAAATTCAAGAATATTATTCAATGTGTCGACATCGAGGTATTGACGCTATATACATTGGCCAGACATACAGTTTTGCTAGAAAGCAAATGCTTCGAGATAATTGTAACCTGATTGTGCTATTTAAACAAGACGAGGTGAATTTAAAGCATGTGTTTGATGAACACGTCTCCCCAGACGTCACATTCGATGAATTCAAGCGACTTTGTGCAGATTGTTGGTGTGAAAAATATGGTGCAATGGTTATTGTCAAGGAGTGTGATCTGAATTCAGGTCGCTATCGACAGGGCTTCGACAAGTTTATAAAAGTATGATTACATTGTGATGTATCATATTCATAATCATGAAACCGTCCAGCAAAGAGGTCGACGTCATTCGCAAGAATAAAATCAGTGAAATAGCCCAGGCTATAAGGAAGAAATATCTAACTTTGAAATTAGGTAGGTCTGAGGAGGATGAGACAATACAGAAATTTTTCCAACCAATATCTACACCCCTGAAAAAACTAGTATCGACAAAAAGTCGATTAATTGATAGTGGCATAAAAAATGAGCCTTCAACACTATCGAAAAAAGAAGAGCTGAAAGTATGGAATGAAAGTGAAAAAACTGAAAAAGAAGATGAAGAAGAGAAAGCATCGGAAATTCAATTTCAAAAACTTGAACGTATTGCTAGCGCTAGCGGTAAAAGTGATGATGGCGTGTTCGAGGAAGATGAGGAATCTGAAGAGCCTGATGGTGACACCGATGTAATTGATCCCGCAGCTATTGAGTCATACCTTGAGCAGTATCCTGTGATGAGCATTCGATTCCTGAAAGAATATTGGACAGAGGACGAAAAAATAGACAAAGTATATGGCCCCATATACGATTCCAGTAATTCAAAATGGCGTCTTGGATATAATGAAATTGATTTTGATGGTCGTACAGGCTACATCAAAATTGCGGGAAAACAAGTGAGAGGGACGCCTGGAATATATGAACTGATATTCTACGATGTACCAGAAAATTTCAATAAAGAAGATCTGAATGGATATAAACAAATTTTGGAACTTTCGAATGCCCACAAGAATGCTAGCGGAAAACTGAAAGGTACCAAAAGATATAAGTATAAGGAAATCATTAGACCCATGTTCATACCTCCAACATCATCATCGAGACGTTATACAACGGGACATGGTTTAAATATCCAATTGAGAAATTTGCCGACGAAATTCCAATCGCCAATGTTGTCCTACAATACTAAACCTGTGGAATACATTTACTGGGATGACCCCAATGAATTGTGTGAAAGATTAAAATTGCTCATAGCCTCGAAAAATGCAGGAAATACCTCTCTGGACAACGAGATTGTATCAATCATTGACGAATTGAAGGAGGCCAACATCATACAATAGATACAGACTTTCGCATGGATATTGAGGTCATTTCAAAGATGACTATCGATAAGTTCGGACGTAGTTCGAATGGAAAACGCAAACTGGTGGTAATTACATCTCCGAGCGTCGGTGGTGGACTATCGTACACTTCTAAAGGGGATATAGATTTTGGCAATTTGAAATTGTGTAATGTCAAAATGCCAAATTTGAAAAACGATGTCGCCAACAAGGAATATGTAGACAATATTAAAATATATGTAGAACAGACTATTTCACAAATAAAAACAGATTTCAAGATTGCGTTCGATTCACATCGAATCAAACTGGAAACATTCAATTCAAACTTGATACAATTGTCGATGATGCTACAGAAAACAACCAGCTCGATGACAAACTTTCTAAGTATATCATTACCTAAACTGGAGAAGGACATCGTTTTGAATTCAAAGGCAATTCTGGATATTTCCGAGGTGCAGGAGAATATCAATGGAACTATTGTCGATTTGAAGAAGCGTCAGCAGCAAAGTTTTGAATCTGAACAGCTTCTCACCAATATCGTCACAGAGATCAAAGATGATCTCGCAAAGAATGTGTATTCCACCATTGATCCGCAAACAAAAATTCCAAACAAAATTGTATCCCTAAGTCGGCAATAAAATAATATATATGAGGAAAAATTACAATTCTTTAACCACTTTATCACACACACACACACACACACACACACACACACACACACACACACACACACACACACACACACACACACACACACACATGTCACGCTATCATCCAGTCATATTGATATTGAGATATGTCACACTCTGCAGAAAAGATTCGACTTGTCGATGAGCTGCATAAACCTGCAAGAAAAAATTACTCACGTCGGCGAACCATAATTAAAGGTATAGACGACTTGTGGCAAATGGATCTAGCGGAAATGCGACAGTATGTCTCACACAAGAATCGAAATTTCAAAATGATTATGATTGTGATTGATTGTTTCTCTAAATATGTATGGACGCGTCCATTGAAAACGAAAACTGGCGAGGAAATAACCAAAACGTTTGCAGACATTTTAGCGCACACAAAACGATGTCCGAAAAATCTGCAAACAGATCAGGGAACTGAATTTTACAATAGCAAATTCCAAAGTCTAATGAAATTGCATAACATAAACCATTACAGTACGTACAGCGTCAAGAAGGCTGCAATAGCAGAACGTGTAATTAGAACTTTGAAAGAAAAACTATTCAAATACTTTAGTTTGAATGCCACCTACAGGTGGATAGATGTACTACCCACCATTACAGAATCCTACAATGATACACACCACAGTACGATTGGTTGCAAACCATCGCAAGTCGATAAATCCAATGAAAAACAAATTCTCAATAGATCTTATACACACTTGAAGATTGTTGGCCCGCGAAAATTCAAAGTTGGTGATATTGTACGCATATCCAAGGTCAAGCATATTTTCGAAAAGGGGTACACCCCAAATTGGACGACAGAGTTATTTAAAATCGTCGAAGTCAAAATAACGAATCCCACCACATATCTGTTGGAAGATATGCATGGGACGGCAATCAGGGGGGCCTTCTATGATGAGGAGTTGCAGAAAACCAAGAATCCCGACATCTATCTCGTGGAGAAAGTGATGCGAAGAAAAGGCCAGAAGCTGTACGTGAAATGGTTAGGTCTTGATAGATCTCACAACAGCTGGATTCAAAATACCGATTTAGTATAGTATGTTTGTATACCAATGCTTTGCGTGAATATTTATTTTATTATCGTTCTCAAATTAAATCCGATTTACAATGTAATTAATATGATGTATTTACCTATAATAAATGCGATTAGTTACTGAATCGATTTTATTTTTATATTTGAAGACCTCCACAAATCTTTTTTGAATCATTTCCCATCAAGCTAACCATGGAGACAGTTGTTTTTACCACTCTACTGTTGACATTACGCACAGTGACATCTGATGACTATGTTAGTGGTGGTGGTGGTAGCCTACTAACTCAACTTGAAGCACGAAAATATCTTGAAAAATATGGTTATATTGATAATAGTACTCTGACGGATTTTAATGAGGTCCTTAGACATTTTCAAGATCGATATAATTTACCGCCAGATGGCACCCTCAATGAAGAAACAATACAGTTGATGAAAAAACCTCGATGTCAACATGGTGACAATGAATTCCGGGTTGGAAATAAATGGAACAAGACGACAATTCAATGGTATCTACCTGTTACACATAAAAAATATAATGAAGTAGTTCAGACGGCTTTCGATATGTGGCAGAATGCATCTAAATTAACATTTAAAAAAACTCGTCCCAATCGCATCAATCCAGACATTACAATTTCGTTTGGTAAAAGAAATCACCTTCTTCGCATTGTATGTATGGGAAGTGTGAATTGTGGATTCAAATTCGATGGGCCGAGTGGTGTCTTGGGGCATGCCTTCTTCCCGAAATCAGATTCGTCATGCATAGAAGTTCACTTGGATAGTGATGAGAATTGGTATGTAGGCAATGGAACAGTACCAGATGGTTATACGAATTTACTTATGGTTCTTGTACACGAGATTGGTCATGCTTTGGGGATATACCATAGCGATGATGCGACTGCAATCATGTATCCATGGTATCAGGGTGAAACAAAGCCCCTACAAGATGATGATTTATATGCAATCCAAGCGCTGTATGGTTTCAAAGAACGCTACGCCCTCATCCCAAAATTCGATTCAATGACATCGACAACAGCATCACAGATGATGACGTCAAGCACCCCTCAAATCAACGTTAATACAAAAATCGTACTCCCATTATCTACTACTACTACTACTACTACCCCAGACATTGAATTGGTTGAACACAACTTGTGTGAAGTGAATCACCCTAATGTAATGTTTTTGGCTTACAGTCCGGAATTTCACAACCATCGAATGTATGTAATTTCTGAAGATATGGTATGGAAAAATGATATCGGTAGTAGAGATGCAAATATGCATAGTAAACTGCTGAAGGAAAAAATGCAATCTGAACCGCTACATGAATATCTCCCAAAAGAATTGGCTAAAGTGAATCACGTTTTTCAAACAACGTCTGGAGATCTATTTGTAGTAAGTGGAAATAAATTTTATTCGAGCTATTTTCCAAACTTGCAAATCAAACGAAAAATTAATCTCAATTTACCTGGACAATCTGAAATAAATGCCGCCTTCCAAACGAATACTGGAAAAATCTACATGTTCTTGAACAATTCGTCTTTCATTGAATACCATCAGCATGAAGATGATTATCGTTTAGTCAACAGAGGACGAATTGAGGATATTTTTCCAAATATACCAAGCGATATTACTTCAGCATTCCGCTACATTGACGGACACATATATTTTTTCAAAGCAAGTACATACTTCAAGTACAATGAATTTCAGAGAAAGCTAGTTGCGGTTGGAGACTTTGATTGGAATATGTTTAACATTAATTGTCCAAACCGAGGTATTCTACATGAACTGAAAACTCTACTTTCAAAAGTGATTTCTTTTTATGAATAATTTTCACAGATGTTGTATATAGGGGGAAATAAATAAAGCACAGGAATTTTCAAAATGTTTTTCATTTCATTTTCTAGTGAAAACATTTCAATATATATTTATAGTAAATATTCAAATCATATACAATTGTGTAGGTGTGTGTGTAACATTTTCCTCAAAAAATACAAATTGATGAGACATGGAGAAGTTCGATTAATTCAAACTGTAATGACCCCAGGGAAGTGTATCGAACGAATTGGCTAAAAGTTTTCTCTTATCATCATGTGGACTTAGACCGATTTTCGATTGTTTAATAGAAAAAACTTCATGCTTGTATGAGCGTATTGTTTTTTGGGTTACAGTCTTTTGCGCACACTCCTTCAGACAATTTACGTAATCGTCGAATGTTAGTTTATTTTTGACTACACATTTTTTCACCCCTTTAGATTTTTTAGTCATCCCGAAATTTTTCAAGTCATCATCAATTTGATCTTTACTATACCCCTTTCCCTTCAAGCGCTCCCGCTCTCTATCAATGTCCTCCTCATCCATAGATAATTTGAAAGTATACATTTTAGATCGTAACCCTACGAAATGTGTAATTATTTTACCATTAGCCTCGTCCTTCATCAAACCTAGAACCTTTTTGTTGACCTGCGGAATCCCATAGACATTGTCTGGAGCATAATCAGATGTATCAAATCTATTGATATTCTCTAGAATAACTTCTCTATATACATCCTCGCATGACAGCTCATAAAAAAAGCTATCTGTATCTGTATACATGAGCTTGCATTTATCAGCTTCCATGTGAGTTAGCATGAAATTATAGTGGAAATCATACATGATAGTTTTGGAGATATCTAGGATAGCCATACCAATGTATAGAGGCTTATTAAAGATTAACTCACACTTTTTCATCTCAACGGCTACGAGGTTTTCGTCGAAAATTGTGCGCTGCTGGAATTGTGGACTCGATATTAGATTTTTGAGGCCATAACGACCTTCATACTTTCTTACCAATTTAACTATGCGATGATTGCGAATGTTTTCCATAGTCTTTCCAAAGACGGCGTTATTCATCAATTTCCTCAGATCCTTTTCAAAGGCACTCGTGGCCATTGTTCTTAATCGAGTATTCAAGTCTATGTAGGATTTCAACCACGTCGACTGTTTGAATTTTAGAATCTTGTGGATTTTTGTTAATTTAAGACCGTGTTCGAGAGCCTGCTTCAAGTTTCTGTAGTGTAAAATGTATTCTTTTTTATTGTGTAGAGTTGTCATTAATTTAGGTAATTTGGAATCTGGCGGAGTGCGGTGTTCAGGACAAAACGGAAAGTCTTTATGCGCATCATGTAATGTTGTCGGATATTCCAAATCTACTTGGAGAATATAGCCTTCAGGACTGTCATCCGGAATTTGAGTTACATCGATGTTGGTGTTCTCGACCCAAGTGAACTCCCCATACGGTAGGGGTTCGCTCATGGCTTTCCCATACAAGTTATTTACGTCTAGATAGAGCAGGTATTTTGATGGTTTCTCGGGATCATATTCTGACATATACTTGTTATTCGATTCAGAGTATCTATTGCTACAAACCGTTATTCCCCCACGAATCGCCTTTTCAACAAACATCAACATATCTACATCTTTTAGAATTTGTAATTTGCACCCAGTATACTTGAGCATACAACTCCAAGTATACGAGGGCATCGTAATGTACCATGCGGGGTCGAGATGATATGTTTTCCTACATGATTCGCGAAAATTTTCCATTATATCAGCTAGAAGGAGAATATCGGTACGCATATACAAATCACTATATTCTCCAAGCGATTTGATGTCGAAATATTCCCAAACCTTTTGAGCATGAGCGTAATCGTCATCTGAAATATTTGAATCGTTCAATATATTGTGAAAATTTTCAATGCTTGGTAGCTTGGTTTCGTTTAATTTCTCCTCATTATCAATATAATCGTAGGGAAAAACACCTTTTCGTGTTAAAAGATTGAATTGAGCCTCATTCACATTACTGAATTCTTTCCTTAGAATCTGAGTCAATTTCATTGGTATGTCTAACCCTTTCATATTCAAAACTGTAGAATATTTTGGATATTGTGTCATTCTTTGAGGATTTCTAGGTGCAGGATATAGAGCACTGACTATGCTCCAGAAAAAGCATGCATCATCATTGTTTTGTACATTGACGCAGGCATGCTTTTTTTCAATTTGTTCGGGTAATTTGATATAGGACGAGCCATTCCCCATCTCAAATCGATTGATTGCTACCTCTAGGGAAATTATTTCACTCAAGGCCCACCCACTTTTTTTCTCAGAAAATTCGCTCAATTTATTCAGGATGACATCGATTCCATTAATTTTAAACCATTCATCTAGATCCGTCCCTGCATCTACAACTGTATTTGGTGTATTGAAATGTTTACGATCGATTATCTCTTCATCATTTGATTTTTTTACGAAATCACCGCAAAATGTAAAATTTATTTTGAGAATTGTTGAATTATCTAAAATTTTCAATATTTTCTTTTTTATAAGTTTCGATGCATCTATGAGGAAGTCTTCAATCTCCTTGTGATTCAAATTCACAACGAGCCCCGTCTGAATTCTCGAGTCGAAAATCGATTCTACATTAATCCAACGAACAGATGATCTCAATCCTGAACCTACATGACCCCGTTTCATTTTTGCCATGAGAAATCTAACACGTTTCAGCTCCCCAATCTTTGCTTGTAATTTTCTCTTTTGTCCAATCGAAAGTCCGAATTTTTCCACTACCGAAAGACATTTTCTGATTTGTGAATTTATTAGTTTCAATGGATTTGTATAACCGCTTTTGATTTTTGAAAGGGTCTCATCTGTTTCCGCGAGAACTTTATCAAAATTTTCCATGTCGTATCAATTTATATTTTTTTGATGAAAATGTTACTCACTTTTGGCTTTTGATTATTTCAAAGGATGCCGCCGGGTGTGGCTTTCCAACTGCGATGAGGCCTTTGAATATTAATGCGTATCCACCAGTTGAGAGCTCTTTTGTGTGAGCGGCGTATGCTTTAGTTACTCTTGAAGGCAGGAAAACCACAGAGTCCTGCAGTTCAAGCAGAATAGACACCCCAAATTTTGTTTCAACGCTCTTTGCTGAGATGATGGGGAAAGGCACTCTGATTTTCAATTCTCCAATCTTTGTGATTGGTTTTCTTTGTGCAATACATGAAACGGTGTTCAATGAGGATAGATCCATCTGGAAATTATTATAAAATTGTGTATTAATAAACGAGAATTTGGATTGATATCAAAGGAATAATTCTGAGAAGAATAAAATGAAAAAATACTCACTGTTATTGGTCAGCTGATGTGGTTCACACACACAAAGGTTGATTATTGCTCGATGTCTTCGAGGTGTAGCAGGAATAATGATGTGATGGTGATTCGGTTATATAGCACGCATGAAAAACATCGAAATTTGGTAACCGCAGAAAAATAGATAAATATTTGTTCAGTTCAAAAATATTGTTGAAAACAAAAATTGCGGTTTTTCTATAAAGGTAAGAATATTTTTCACCTATCATGCTAATCTAT
Organism: Gastrophysa polygoni; assembly: GCA_963576655.1. NCBI lineage: Eukaryota > Metazoa > Arthropoda > Insecta > Coleoptera > Chrysomelidae > Gastrophysa > Gastrophysa polygoni. Next base: position 4,012,041 of record OY755092.1, read on the forward strand.
AATAATAACCTTCGATGAAAATACACAATATTGATTAGAATTTATTTCATTTCATTTGGAAAAACATCAAATAATATTGATTACAATTAATATAATGTGAAATGCATGTAACAGATTGTTTGATAGCTCAAATGGTTTTTTATGCTTCATTGTCGGCTGAGGTCGTGTGGCGGTTCTGAGGATGCTGTATGCTTCAAAAAAACTGACATCTTCATGGGTTTTATCGTAGAGTTTTATATTAAAATATGATCTGTGGTACTTGTATTAGGATTACATCTGAGTATCGTCGAATTTTCCTAATATTGTATGCAGTTCTTATATAAAAAATATTATATTTCAAAATAACCATAGTTTTTTCACAGTTGGTGATGATACTGGTATGCTGCGAGTAGTGATTACTTTTTCCAATAAAGATATTCTCGAAAAATTTCTAATCATCAGCTGTTTATCTTCATATTGTTTTATTGTATGATTGAGTTCCTTTATTTTCTTTTGGAATTCTTCAAGCTGGTGTCTATACTCTATCGACGCCATTTGAAAACTGTTTGAAAAACATTCGTCTATAACATTTTTTATGTTGTAGGTCAGGGTGGAACATTGAAACGGTGTGGGGAAGGCCACTGGGGAAGTGTTGAGGTGGACCCTGGACCATTGTGACGTTTCGTCGTTTTGACGTTTCATCGTTTTGGCGTTTCATCGTTTTGACGTTTCACCGTATGACGCATGACGTATGTTGTAGGTCGGGGTGGGACATTGAAACGGTGTGGGGCGGGTCATTGGGGATGTGGACCTGTGTACCCCCCGAAAATCTCGATGCCGATTGACGTTTCATCGCTTTGACGTTTCGTTGTTTTGACGTTTCGTCGTTTTGACGTTTCGTCGTTTTGACGTTTCATCGTTTTGACGTTTCATCGTTTTGACGTTTCACCGTATGACGCATGACGTATGTTGTAGGTCGGGGTGGGACATTGAAACGGTGTGGGGCGGGTCATTGGGGATGTGGACCTGTGTACCCCCCGAAAATATTTATGGGGGTTCGTACGACCCTGGTGGGGCTATTAGATAGGTTAGGTACGACCCTGGTGGGGTTATTAGATAGGTTAGGTACGCCCCTGGCTGGTGGAACTATTTTAGATAGGTTAGGTATGCTACCGACTCGGCTCATCAAGGTAGGTTAGCCACATTTCGGCAAATCGCATATGTTGGGTTTGACGCATTTCTGCGAAGTCGCATATTATGTTGGGTGGTTTGATGCGTTTTGGCGAAGTCGCACATGTTGGGTTTGATGTGTTTTGGCGAAGTCGCATATTATGTTGGGTGGTTTGATGCGTTTTGGCGAAGTCGCACATGTTGGGTTTGATGTGTTTTGGCGAAGTCGCATATGTTGTGTTTGATGCTCACTCGACTGTGCTAGAACCCCCTTTGTTCTACTACTGCCACGGTATTGCATATCATTTGTGATTGTCCAAGATATAGAAATATGCGGCAGATTTTTAATATATCCGGACATCTTAAAGATGTAAGGGCCTTAATTGCCTTAAGGGCTTACAAGGGCGCTATCAGGATCAAAACTATCTTTCCTAAGGAAAACGAGAGTCTCGAGCGCCAGTTTTTTATAAAAGTGGTATACTCCACTTGCTCCAGAAAAAGATATTCAGGAGGCCCAAGTAGCAACAGTGGAGCGACGGTTTCCCAGGGGTCGGTTCTTTTGACCCAGGTTAAGTTTAACAAGGGTAGGTAGGCTTTAATTACCTAACCTTGTCATTGACTGGAATACCGGTTGCTATATTGATCAAAGAAAATTTTATTTCCGTCTCAGCTGTCAGATTTTGACAGCTTGGGACCCGGGTGTCAGGAGGACAGAAATTTGACAGGCGGATTGATACAAAAAAAAAAGAAAGTCGAATAAATCAATACCTGAAAACCAGAAATAAAAGAACTTCGAATTTTGACAGGTTTATTCTCCAGTCGATATATTCAAGTACACTGAAAATTATGCAGGAAAATTAGGCATCTGCAGTATCTCACAAAATTACCAAAATTGAGCAAGGAGAGTGTCGGGGTTTTGCTGATCTTCCAGGGTGTCATCAAGACGTGTAGTTACAGTATGCTCCGTAACTGACTGGATCTTGGGTGTGGGAGTTTCATCTGGACCTGGACTCCGAAGGGAACCAAGAACCGAGACGTTCTTCTGGCTCCTATACACGGTGGCTGTCGGCAGATCTATGCGGAAGCCTTGTGTGCGAAGGACATCCATTCCTAACACGATATCAGCAGCCAAACTGGGAATAATCAGTAACTCGCATGGGAAACATTCGGTTCCAATAGTCATAGAGAGTTTGAATATTCTGGTCACCTGGATCAGTGAACCATCGGCCTGGCGGGACTGTACCATTGTGCGGGGGCGTTCCTGTGCCCCAAACCTGTCACAACAGTCGGCAACGCGGGTACTGGCAAATGACCGGGTGGCACCCGTATCCACCAAGGCCGTAAACTGGGTGTCTCCTATAATAACTGGTAACAACGGTCGGTTGTCGGTTTGTCTGGAAGTCGGCGGATTTTCCGGGATATTTATCTGCTGGAGCCTAACTGTCCTCGGTTCAGCTGGGCTCCGGGCAGGTTTTCCGACCTGGTACATGCGCAGTCTCGGGACAACACCCCCTCGCGTCCACATCGCGAGCAGAAGATCTTAGGCGAGTTTCGGCATTCTCCTCGCCTATGTCCAGTCTGTCCACATCTCCAGCACATAGTATTCCGGTTATAACCATCCTGGACCGGTGTTATCGGGGTAGCGGGTAGTATAGCTCTGCTGGGCGGCCTGGACAGAGGTATATTGTCTGGTATCTGCCTGGCGACGTGTACTCTTTGTACTCCGGGTGATGCGTCCCTTACACGTGTTTGATGCCAAGGCCTGTCGGTTCTATGTCCGGGATGAGGATTTCTGGAAGTGGTACCCTGGAGCGGATTTCGGTGGTACAACTGGCGGATCTCTCCTCTGAGACTTTCAAATTCCTGGATTAACGGTATCAGGCTGGATACATCCGTGAAATCGAACCTCTTGATGTACTGGCGGTAATCTGGCAGTAAGTTCCGGTAGATCCAAGCCAATTCTTGATCCTGACGCATACTTCCATGTCGTCGGATCAGGGTTTGCATATCGATGACATAATCTATGGCTGGTTCATCGGTTTTTTGTAATCGGTGGCTGATCTCCATCTCGATATCTTCTCGGTATCGGACCGGGAAATAAGTCATCTGGAAAATTCTGTTGAAACTGGCCCAAGAATCCCAGTAGACATGGTTGCATCGGTACCACAACAGGGCTCTTCCTTGCAGGATTTCGGGTAAAGTATCGAGTAATTGTTCAGGATCGGCTCTTTCGGCATTTCCTATTTCCTCGAGGCGTTCCAGGAATGCAACTGGATCGGTGTTCTTTCCATCGAAGCTCAAGTTCCAGTGGTGAGATTTCAATGGAGGGCGGTGTTGAAGAGCAGGCATATTCGCAGGATGATCAATCGGGGGCACCCTGGGTGCAGTGACAAGTGGTGCAGGGTCAGGAAAAAGCGAGGGAGGCCGGGTTACAGGCACATTATTCATCTGTGGTGCTGTGGAGGGTGGAGGTCCTGGAGCACCGTATGGCGCTCTCAGTCCAAGCATTTTCGGTAGTTCGTCCCTTAGGAACCGAACTAGACGTCGGCGCAATTCAGCAGATGTTCCCTCTGACTCTAGACCATATCTCTTGACCTCCTCTATTAGGTCTACCTTTTTCAGGCGATAGACCCAACTCACACGGGGCTCTAATGATGAAACGAAGTCATCGTTGTATTCCTCTGGGTCGGGTGAATTCGGTCGACTGGTCCTTGGTGGGTTGGGGGGTAGTTGCAGGGTATTTCTATTGTCAGGTTTACTGTCGTTGTCGTTGCTCATGTTATAGTGGGTTGTATACACAGGTACTGGTTTTTGAAATTCAGGTCAGGTAGACTAACAGGCGAATGAGGAAAAAAAATATACGTTTTGGTCACTGGAAAATAACTGGTACTGGATTCCTTAAGTAGTTCGGTGGAATTAATCAGTAAACGTAAACAACGGCTATATCAACTGGAAAACAATTGTGTGATTTGTTACCTATGACTAGATCTGTGTTCTGGTATCAATTAGTTCTGCGCTGCAATGAGAGGAATACGGTTTCTGTTATGTAAATGAAAATAAAATTACCAAATTGAAAAATGAAGGAAATTTTTCAGTTTTCTGGGAAAGTAAAGTTCCTTGGTTCGGCCCTGGTCGTTCAGTTGCACGGTTATTGTTCAGACGAAAATGAATTGGTTCTTTTCAAAATTGAAAACAATTCGGAAAATCGAAATTTTCCAAAATTGGAAAAATAAATTTGCAAACAAAGGCTTCCTGGTCTGCTGTGCTCGGTCGGTCGAATTATTCCTAGTATATCAAAAACAAAAAACAATACTAGAAAGTTTTCAAAAATGAAAAAAATTCACAACAGCAAAATGAAGTTGAACAGAAAAATTCTGGTTTCCTTTCTGGGCGGTTACTGGAGCGGTCTCTGCTCTATCGAGAGAAGAGTGAAGGAAAAATAAATCGGAAATAACCAAAATCAAAACTAAATATTTTTTTTTCGCAAAACTAAATATTCTGTTTTCCGGCCAATCAATTGAACGGTCCCTGCTTGGGCGCCAATTTTGTAAGGGCCTTAATTGCCTTAAGGGCTTACAAGGGCGCTATCAGGATCAAAACTATCTTTCCTAAGGAAAACGGGAGTCTCGAGCGCCAGTTTTTTATAAAAGTGGTATACTCCACTTGCTCCAGAAAAAGATATTCAGGAGGCCCAAGTAGCAACAGTGGAGCGACGGTTTCCCAGGGGTCGGTTCTTTTGACCCAGGTTAAGTTTAACAAGGGTAGGTAGGCTTTAATTACCTAACCTTGTCATTGACTGGAATACCGGTTGCTATATTGATCAAAGAAAATTTTATTTCCGTCTCAGCTGTCAGATTTTGACAGCTTGAGACCCTGGTGTCAGGAGGACAGAAATTTGACAGGCGGATTGATACAAAAAAAAAGAAAGTCGAATAAATCAATACCTGAAAACCAGAAATAAAAGAACTTCGAATTTTGACAGGTTTATTCTCCAGTCAATATATTCAAGTACACTGAAAATTATGCAGGAAAATTAGGCATCTGCAGTATCTCACAAAATTACCAAAATTGAAAATAACAGAAAAAACTTCCAAAGAACGTTATTGGCTATAAAACTCACAAATTGATAAATACCTGGTTACTCCGGGTGAAAGATTACAGGCTTGTACCTATACAACATGAGATAAAAACCACAGAACTAAATTTCCAAAACACACAACTATATAAGTAACCAGAACTCCAAAAATAACTTACAATATCGACAACAGATCTGGGTTATTTCAACATCAAAAACACCACCGAACTAGCAACAGGTACAAAGATATACAGGCAATCAGGAAGCAATAGCAACGATAGTTAAGCGGGCAAATTCTGGGTAGTTCAGGTGTAGATCAAGAGTAGCGCGTGAGCAGGAATAAAACGAAAAGCCAAGTCGAGCAATAAGCGCATCCAAAAGCACGGCGCATAAGCTGGATTATTTCGGGCCAGATATGAGCAGAGTAGATTTTACAGGGACAGGTGAAACTAACTGGTAGAGTGAGTGAAATTATATACAGGATCGCTCAACTCTAAACAATTCAGGTATTGCAGATCTACTCTTCTCAATCCAACCAGTAAACAATGCCAGAAGGTTAGATCGACTTACGGTTTCGGTTTGGCAAACGGCAGATACCAAGGCTCAGCTAATCCCAATGATGTACGAACGGGCGTTTACACCGTTGTCCCACTACACGGTACACTTGAACGGTTTCACAGACACGGCGGGAAGATCAAGAAGGCTCAAGTCTCAGGTTAATAGGTTATGTTCAATGTTTTCAATTTGACAAATTGCAAAATATCTGGAATGTTTCCTGAAGTTAGGAATTGACTAGAAAAATATTCTGGGTGCCCTGAAGGGATTTACTGGTAGCGGAAAGTTACTGTGGATTCGATACTGGAAAAATGTCGATGGCTGGATATGAAAATACTGGGAATTGACCTCGGAATTGACTAATGCAAATGCTTTTAAGACGGATGAAGACCTATATTCGAACACGGATTCTATAGTGATAATTCGACTGCGGCGGAAAACTGTGTGTTACGGTTAACTCACTAACTTTCTAACTCGCTAACTTACTAACTGCCTGGCACCGAAGGTGCTCAAGAATTTATAGAGAATGGAATTTTGCAAAAAATTCTAGCAAAAACAAACCCGTTCTCCTTGCTTGACCTCTAGATTTTGACCAGAAAACTTAACAAAAAGTGCCGGTTGACGAAACACGTGGCTTTTCATCAGAAAAGTGCGGAAAAATTAGTTTTTCCTCATGCCAGGATATCTATAAATTATTGGGTATTGTTGCTAAAGCCATTGAGAAAATCTGGAGCCCTAATATTCATCAACAAGAAAGTTTTAGTCGGTACAGTATATAAACACATTTCCCTATCTATGAAATCTGTATTTTCTATGTTCTATTCAAGTATATCTTTTGGAGCCCTCTAAGATGGATGTCATCCAAAGATATCAGTATTACTAAGATTTTAAACATTCCAAACCACTCAGAGTAGCTTGTAATGGGATATAACAGGGATCAGAAAACTTCTAACGCTTAGAGGACCGTATTTGTCATCATAGATGTATTCAGGGGTGTAATCAAGCCGCTATGGTTATAAATTCCTGGAAAATCTGACAGTACAAATTCTAAAGGTTAGTCTATGTTTCATCTTCCAGTTTTCAATGAAAAATACTGGTTGATTCATGCCATAATTCTGGTAGGTATCTGTACGTTCCGTTCTAGTAATGAATGTTCCCAAAACACTTCATTACAAAGAGTTCCTCTCAAATCAAAAACTTGATCAATTACCTGAAATCAACTGACCTTCACAAACAAATTTGAACATTGACTACGAAAAGGAAGGAAGTTTGTTTCTTCAAATTCTGGTGCTAATGATCCTAGCAATCGATGCACCTAAATCCAAGAAAAAAAAACAACGATAATAGCGATAATATCGATAATTTTGTTAGTGTGAATTTTCATTGACATCATCGAGAATTATCGATAAATTTGACCATCCCTAGACATATAACACAGTTGAGTCATTTCCATACGATGAACTAGAATTAATTTTTCTACGCACTGATTTATTCTCATGAAATTGACATAGATATTCTCGTTTAAAACTGCTATATTTTGAATTGCGTGGTAGCCGTCGACAATGAGCGAAACTGACTAGAAACAAGTCCCATTGTAGCGTCTCCTCCTTCTTGGGGAGGTGTTACTAGGTGGTGCTCAACGGGGTATGTCTATATCTAGGATAGACCGGGGTTGCCTCGAGCGCCAGTTGGATTATAGTGGTGAACTCCACTTTCTCCCAACCAGGATTTGTTGGGAGGCCTAGGTAGCAACACAGTCGAAGCGACGGTATGCCAGGGGTCGAAGGCCTTATGGACAATGAAAAGATCACAAGGGGGTGAGGGCTTTAAGTTCACCCACTTGGTTTCACCCTGGTATACGGGTTGCTGCGGGTGTTTGGTATATCACTCAGAACAAATAATCAGAACTAAAATTCACACTTGAACAGGTTTATTCACTGGAAACAATTAACAGATCGAATTTATCTCTCACAATGATTATTATCATAACCAAGAAAATACGACCACGAGGAAATTCGGATGACAGAATATGTCAACAGGTGTCAGTCACAAGATAGCAAAAATTCCACAGATCTAATAATCTCAGGGTAGATTATCCTAACCACATATATCTACGGGTGACAATTAATTAAGCAGGGTGACTTGAGCGGGGTGACAGCTAATCTGACTGGTATTCAAAGAGTAAGCCGTGCAACGTGCATCCGGGAAGCGCCTATGCGAGTTAAGAAGCTCTACCCCTGCAAAACAAGTTCTGGTCAATGTACAAAGACTATTCACCCCTCTGGGGTTTGCAAGATGATTACTATCAGGGTGGTCTCGACGCTGACTATAAGCCTTATGCGGATGACCGGGATGCTCACAACCCTGGTGACGCTTGGTGTTGACTGCTACGCAGACCAAGAACCTCGACCGTTACAAGGGTTGTTTTCCTGATGAAACTCTTTACGTTAGGATTTCAAACCACAGAACTTATCCTGCAGGTCATTACAAATGATACATATATATACAACAGGGCAGTTCCAATGCTTACTCTGTGCTGGATTCTGAATTTCACTGGCCGCTGTCAACCGTCACGACAAATGTCACAACAACTGGATTTATACTGGAAAATTATTTGATCTATAAAGTTAAGCTGCAGTTTGATTGAACTATGAGAAAATGCAGTGAAATCAAAATGCAGTTAACTCACACTTGACTGGTAATATACTTCACGAGTGAATCGTCGGCAGAAAAAGCTCTGGCTCACTTTTTCATCTTTGTGTAACACAAAAACGGGATGTCAATACAGGAAAAACTTCGAGCACCTTGATCACTTTTTATAACGGTTATACGAACTAAATCAAACGGTAAGAATCGGACTGAATCAGAATAATCACTGCCAAATGGAATCTATCTAACTATCTATCTATTTCTCTATAACTGTCGAAAAAGACTGAGAGCCCTCGGGCCTCTGGATTTTGCTACTTATACTCTTTTCAGGTTTGGCAAAAAACAGAGCGAGGTCGGGATTCTGATTGGTCGGGCTGGTCTGGCCTCGAGCTGACCATGATTTGTTTTCTCAAGGAAAAAGTGAACACTACTTGCCCTTGGGTCTGGAAACTTGCGGTGGAAATCATTTTTCCGCATACTGGACTTCTTATTTCCCAGGGCTCTGGACGGTCATTATGCAATCAAATCCTACCAATAATAATATCAAGAGTCTGAACATGATATGTATGAAATCATTAGCCTGGTAGTGCTTTCGAAACGGAGGCAGGGGTGTCATGAAGTTGATTACCCTCAGCAGGGTGCAACGGGGCTAAACAAGGTTAGTCTGGGGTAGGGCTCTCTGGGTGGCTCGTAATACTAGCCAAAGGAGCTCCTTGATTCATGAATTGGTCAATCAGGTATACAGGGTGACTCTAAAATGGCCTTAACCTCATTTCTCATATGAGGCTCGTACACCGAAGCCTAGTAATGAAGCTGGTGAGAAAACACTTCATTACACACCCCTCCTACTTGCGGAAAAAAAAAGAATGATTGTGTAACAATCATTATTTTTTTTTTTTGTTCGCTGGACATGACTAAAAATTATACATCTGGAAAAATCTATGCTAATACTCATGTACTAGGGCTGTCTTCAACGGGAGTGTCTCGGGCGTACTCGTTCGCAGGAGCAGCGGTTGCATTGGACTCCCTTGTCAGCGACGGTGGGGGTTGATGTCTGGGTGCGCTGGTTCACTTTCGCTGGCATAGAGCGGGATGATCGAGGATACTCGGGGACGAGTATCGGGTACGGCGTCGGAGCTGCTGGGGATGTCGGGGCTCGGGCTGGGGTTGTCTTCAATCGTCGTGGACAGGGACAATCGCTTGACCGGATGCGATCCCGGCCACATCGGGAGCAGAACAGCCTCACGGGACGAGCACAGGAGTCTCGTTCGTGGCCCGGCGTGCCACAGCGCCAGCACAGCCTCTCCTCTACAGGCAGGTAGAGTGGAGGTGAGCGTCGTTGTCCAGCGGAAGTTGGCGGGGTTGACTGGTGGTTTTCCGGGTGGAGGCCTTCCAAGGACTTCAGCATGATGTACTGGAGGCCTCGTGGTGCGAAGTCTCCTAGCGGGACGGCGAGTACCCCACCTCGGTGGCCGGTATCACCGGGGTCGGTTTGTCTGCCGGCTGTGGAGCTAGTGGAGTCGGGGCTCAGGTTGCCATGGCCAAGGTCTGCGGTGTCAGAGCCTGCGGTGTTGGGGTGTCTGGTGTCAGAGCCGGCGGGGTTCGGGCCTGCGATATCAGAGCTTGCGATGGCTGGGACTGCGGTGTCAGGGCCAGCGGTGTCTGGGTCAGCGGCGTAGGTGCCTGCGGTATCAGGGCCGGCGGTGTCTGCGGTGTCTGGGCCAGCGGTGTCTGGGCCAGCGGTGTCTGGGCCAGCGGTGTCTGGGCCAGCGGTGTCTGGGCCAACGGTGTAGGAGCCTGCGGTGTAGGGGCCTGCGGTATCAGAGCTTGCGATGGCTGGGACTGCGGTGTCAGGGCCAGCGGTGTCTGGGTCAGCGGCGTAGGGGCCTGCGGTATCAGGGCTGGCGGTGTCTGCGGTGTCTGGGCCAGCGGTGTCTGGGCCAGCGGTGTCTGGGCCAGCGGTGTCTGGGCCAACGGTGTAGGGGCCTGCGGTGTAGGGGCCTGTGGTATCAGAGCCAGCGGTGTCTGGACCAGCGGCGTAGGGGCCTGCGGTATCAGAGCCTTCCTCGGCCGCGTGGTCACCTGGGAGTGGAGACGTGTCCAGGATCAGGACCTCCATTCTAATTCTGAAAAAATATAAAGTAACTGGGTTATCCTCAGAAGGACGTTGATTATCGGTACAGGTGGCTCAATGTTTACTTTACGGGGAATGGAGATCCAGACTGGCTTGCCCTCGGCCGGATAAAGGCGGACCCGGCAACGCCGAGTTGGGTCGGATCCCGGGGGGTCTCAAGGTTTGGACGAGTGCCTCCATCATGGGCGACCAGTCCCGTCTCGTCCGGCAGCGCAGAAACTCCGCCGCAATCCACTGCCGGACGGTCCGCGGCTCGTTGAGTGCCGGGGCGGTCGGGAGCGGGAGGCGTCCCTCCCGCTGCCTGACGGCAGGACAGGCAGCTGGGACATGGGCGGCCGACGTTAGGAGCCGGCGCAGGATGGAAGGGGGGGAATCGGATCGAGTCAGGAGGGATCGTAATATAGGCGCTTGCCGTTCCTCGGGGGAGAGTTCCCGAGGACGGAAACAGGGAATTTTAGGTGGGTTTATCGGAGCGTACTCCGGGGGCGTCGGTGAGAAGTTGGGGCTCGGCACCGGAGTGATCTGCCCAGGGAAAACAGGAACTGGACTGGGAGGGGGGTCGTAGTAGACGGGGGGAAGCAGGAATTCTTCTGCCGGGTCCTCCAGCCGAGGGGTGAACAGGTCTCCTGGGCCCTCCTGGACGGCGTCCTGGGCACGCGGAGGGGTTTCCAGGGCGTCGAGGAAATCAAGGTCCTCCATCGGGATATCTTGGGCCGGTGCCAAGATGACATCCTGGATGACCTGAATTTTCGTTTCGTCCGGCGACATCTCCTGGAATGCAAATAGTACGGGTTATTGGTTCTGGTCATGGTAAAACGGCTTCAGGTCTTTGATATGAACTCGGTTGAAACGCTTCCCAGTTGCACTTCTCAGGTCGTATACAACGGGGGAAATCACTCTGGTGACGGTGCAGGGTCCTGTATACTTCGGGGCCAACTTTGCGGCATGCCCACGGATTCCAGAAGAGAGATTATGTTCTCTTTTCATGACTTTGTCACCTAGGTGATATCTCCACTCTCGGCGTCGCAGGTTGTAGTAATGACTCTGATTGTTGAATGCCTTAGCCAAGTTCAAGCGTACTAGCTCGTGAACTTCTTTCAACTTAGTCATATGTGATGTCCAACTGGAAGCGGCATCTTCCCCTTGTTCTTCAGGTACAGGTGGTCGGAATAAAGCTTGGGGCGGTTCTAATTCCCTGCCAAACATCAGGAATGCGGGAGTGAAACCGGTAGAATCATGTCTGGCGGTGTTGACGGCGAATTGGAGTTCTGGCAGGTGTTGATCCCATTTCCGGTGATCGTTCTCACAGTATTGTGAGATCATAGTCTTGACGGTCTTGTTGGTGCGTTCCACTGGGTTTGCCTGCGGGGTATAAGGAGGAGTCAATCTGTGTTGAATTCCTAATTCCTTCAACAATTCCTCGAATACTTTACCAGTGTACTGGGCACCATTATCGCTAATGACCGTAGCGGGGCGTCCAAACCGGAGCACTATGTCCTCATAGAACGCTTGTGCTACAGCTCTAGCTGTTGCTTTACGGAGTGGTCGCATCTGTATCCACTTGGTGAAACGGTCCTGGTAAACGGCAAGGTAGCAGTTTCCTTTGCTTGACCTTGGTAACGGCCCTACTAAGTCGGTGGACACGGTGTCCCATGGCTTAGTGTTCAGGGATGGGTGCATCTTTCCGGGCGGTTGCTGCTGGGACACTTTATACTCCTGGCAGGTTTTGCAGCTTCTCACGTACCGGGCGATCTCGTGGAACATTCCAGGCCAGTAGTACTTCTGGGTGATTCTAGCCGTGGTTTTGGCAATGCCCATGTGTCCTGCAGTCACGTCATCGTGATTCTCCTTCAGTACCTGTTGTCTAAGGGGTTTAGGAACACATAATTTCCAGGGATCGTCCATCCCTAACTCACTCAACTTATTAGCATCCCAAAAATGGCGGAAGAGGCGGTCTTCTTTCACACAGAAGTCGGGAAAAGCAGCGGGGCGCTTCTCCACTTCCACCTTCTTGTTGCGGTACCACGTACATCTTTGTCCAGCTTCCTTCTCCAGCTCCAAGGTGCAGCACAGGGCATCCGTTGATTCAGCCTCCTGACTAGACAGGAGAAGAGGCTGTCGGGATAGAGCGTCGGCAACTCTATTCAACGTTCCCTTGCGGTATTTGACCTCGAAGTCAAATTGCTGCAGGTACATAGCCCAGCGGGCTATGCGGCCAGAAGGATTCTTGATGGACTGCATCCATTTCAGGGAGAGATGATCAGTTATCACCGTGAAGTGGTAACCCTCCAGGTAGGGTCTCAGTTTCTCTATGCCCCAGACGATGGCCAAACATTCCTTCTCAGTAACGGAGTAGTTTCGCTCTGGAGCACTCAGCATCCTGCTGGCATAGGCGACAACCTTCTCCTGACCATCGATCGTCTGGGTGAGGGCGGCTCCAAGTCCACAGTTGGAGGCGTCCGTCTGTAATACAAAAGGCTGGGAGAAATCTGGGCAAGTCAAAGCAGGGGCTTGTATAAGACAAGTCTTCAAAGTAGCAAAGGCGGTTTCCTGAGCTTCAGTCCACTTCCAACGGACATCCTTCTTCAGGAGTTTGGTTAGTGGAGCAACTATGGCGGAGAAATTTGGAATGAATCTCCTATACCAGGAAGCCATTCCCAGGAATTGTCGTAGCTTCCTCAGGGTTGTAGGCATCGGCCACTGGACGATGGACTCAATTTTATCAGGGTCCGTCTGGATGCCCTCAGGAGTGACCATATGTCCTAAATATCTAAGTGAATTCAAACAGAACTCACACTTATCCGGATTCAACTGGAGATTAGCTTCCCGTAAACGGGTGAATACTTGCTTCAAATGCTCCAGGTGTTCTTCGAACGTTTTGCTTAGTACAATTATATCGTCCAGGTATGCAAAAGCAAAAGGTTCCAGGTCGGGTCCGATGATGTTGTCCATCAGTCGCTGGAAAGTTGCGGGGGCGGAATGCAACCCAAACGGCATCACTCGGAATTGAAACAGGCCCCTTCCAGGCACTGTGAATGCTGTGATGGGTTTGCTATCTTCGGTGAGCGGGATCTGCCAATAGCCTTGGCGTAAGTCCAGGCTCGAAATGTACTTAGCTTCCCTAAGTTTATCCAGGATTGCATTGATAAACGGCAGGGGGTAGGCATCTTTCTCGGCGACGTTGTTGACCTTCTGGAAGTCAATGCAGAAACGTGATTTCCCATCCTTCTTCTTTACAATCACCACCGGCGAACTCCACGGGCTTCTGGAGGGCTCGATGATTCCTTCGGCCAACATCTTGTCGACCTCATTGTTGATGACTTCCTGCATCTTCGGATTCTGGGGTCGGTATCGTTGTTTGATCGGTTCGGAGGTATTCAGGCGGATCCTATGTTGGACCAAAGGTGTAGGTCCCTTGATCTGTTCGAAGGCAGGCAGTTCTACCTCCAGGAATCTTTCCAGAGTTAGCTTCTGCTCTGCTCCCAGGGCTTGGTGGTCCCAGCTGTGGTTCTGCGGGCGAACCGCAGGTTTCTCTGGCAGGCTGGCCACATCAGCCTTGCTCGGGGTGTGGCGGGGCGGCCTGACTGACCGTCTTTTCCGGCGGGTTTTCGTTTTTACGGAGCCTCTCATGGTTGCTACATCAGCAGGCGTCTTCTCGGGTTGTTCCTGGGATTTTACAACTGAAACAATTTTCTGGTTACAATATACGGCGGCCCTGGTAAGATCTATGCCAAATCCGTGTTGGCGAAGCATATCCATACCCAACACTAGCTCAGTAGACAGGTTTGGAATGATCAACAATTCATTTGTCAAACACTTGTCACCTACTGTCATCCAAACCTTGTATCTTCCGGTGATCCTAGTGACTGATCCATCTGCCTGGGAAGTCTGGATGGCATCATGGGGGTATTTCTGGAAGCTAAACTGCTCACATTTGTCCGCAACAGCGCTGCTGGCGAAGGACCTTGTGGCACCGGTGTCTACCAGGCCCAGGAACTGTTGGTCTCCAATGATAACGGGCACATACAGGCGGTTATCATCTGGTCGAAGCGGTTTTTGTTTCTCCGGGATGTTTAATTGCTGGAGCCTGACTGTCCTCGGTTCAGTCGGGCTCCGGGGTAGTTTTCCGACCTGGCACAGGTACAATCTCTGGACAGGATGCCATCACGTCCACAACGTGAGCAGAAAATTCTGGCTGCATTCCTGCAATCACTCCTTCGGTGTCCAGGTTGTCCACATTTCCAGCAGTTGTCGGTCCGGTTATATGCCCTTTGTGGCGGGGATGCAGGCGTTCGGGGTGTCTGCTGTTCCACAGGGCGCATGTGTCTCACAGGTAAGGGGCTGTCGGCGGGCGGAGTAATTCTATTCCGGTTACTCTGAACCAGAGGAGTCTGATGTGAATTGTCATTCTGGGTTGGTTCTGGTGGTGAATTCCTGGGCACGGTTGGTGGCATCATCCTCGGGGCAGTGTCAATCCTAGCTGCTGGGTGACGGGAGTGCATCTGCCTCAGTTCTTTCCGCAGGTTCTGGTACTCTAGAATCAGGGAAATCAGGGATTGAATATCATGGTAATCCGTCCTCTTGATATACTGCCTGTAATCAGGTAGCAAGTTCCGGTACAGCCAACCTAACTCCTGTTCAGGTCTGAGGCTTCCATGCCTTCGGATGAGTGTCTGGAGATCAACTATATAGTCCATGGCTGGCTCATTTTCCCGTTGCAGGCGTCGACTGATGGCCATCTCCATGTCTTCCTGGAACCTCAGCGGGAAATAGGATCTCTTGAAAACATCCTTGAACGATGCCCATGAGTTCCAGAAGCGTGCATTGCAACGGTACCACAACAGTACTCGACCTTGCAAAAGTTCGGGTAGAGCATTCAGGAGTTGTTCGGGGTGGGCCTTCTCTGCCCTGCCAATTTCTTCCAGGCGTTCCAAGAACGCCACTGGATCGGTGCTGCCATCAAAATGCAAATTCCAGTGGTACGGTTTCAGGGGCGGTCGATATGCTGGAACATGTTCTGGAACATATGAGTTATTCACGGGGTTTGGAAACGGCATATTTCCCTGCAGCAGGGGTGAATATGTTGCGGGTTGATCTGCTGGCATAACAGGTGCGGCTGGGGTGTCCACAGGACATTCCAGGAATGGTTGTACAGGGGGTACAACATGTCCCGTCGCTGGGTGTCGGGCTCCCACAAGCTTGGGCAGTTCTTCCCTCAAGAACCACACAAGTCGACGGCGTAGTTCCATCACTGTACCATCAGCATTCAGTCCATATCGCTTCAACTCCTCCGTCAGGTCTGGTTTCTTCAAACGGTATATCCATCCAACTCTCGGCTCCAAGTTGGCCAGATAATCCTCTCCAAATTCTTCCCTTTCTGGATCAGGAGAATTTGTTCGGCTAGTCCTGGTAATTTCAGGGGGAGCGAGCTGAAGCTCACTGGATTCTCTGGTTGTTTGCGTTTCAGTCATTTTCCTATTATGAACTGGATTGTCTACCAAACAAAGATTAACAAACAAACAGTGTATTGTTCGCAGGATGAACAAGAATAGATTCCAGGAGGAAAAGAAGTATGCAAAAGCAAAACTCACCGGATTGATTAACCTAGAAATCATCAAATTAGGTATCAAAAAGAATCAGATCGTTCAACAGAAAATTGTGTGCATGCAACAAACGGGACTGCAATTATATTCACTCAGGGGAAATAGAGAAAAATCAAAACAACAAAGAAAATAAAATATCACATCAACAGTATAAAATCCAGATGTAGAAATCGGGTGGAAAATCAAGTAACAGCAGGGTAGTGTAGATAAATATGTATGTCACACTCTGAACAGGAACAAAATTAGGATTCAAAGAAAATAAAAACAGTGAGATATAATTGCCTGGAATGTAAATAGATATCCACCAGGGTTTGAAACGGAATACCCCTCGTAACACACAAACGATATCTAAAAATCACAATTTTACGGGCTTCAGCAATAGCTGGAAAACAATAACGATTTCTGGTGAAATAACAGACCAAACTATTGATACAATTAACCTAAGAAATACCTGGGAACTATCCACCACTGCAAAGTTCAAACTTGTCAGGAAAACACAAGTTCTGATTTTCTGTATACCTTCAGGACTTTCTCTGGATTTCTTCTTCGAAACGGTCCCTGCTCGGGCGCCACTTGTAGCGTCTCCTCCTTCTTGGGGAGGTGTTACTAGGTGGTGCTCAACGGGGTATGTCTATATCTAGGATAGACCGGGGTTGCCTCGAGCGCCAGTTGGATTATAGTGGTGAACTCCACTTTCTCCCAACCAGGATTTGTTGGGAGGCCTAGGTAGCAACACAGTCGAAGCGACGGTATGCCAGGGGTCGAAGGCCTTATGGACAATGAAAAGATCACAAGGGGGTGAGGGCTTTAAGTTCACCCACTTGGTTTCACCCTGGTATACGGGTTGCTGCGGGTGTTTGGTATATCACTCAGAACAAATAATCAGAACTAAAATTCACACTTGAACAGGTTTATTCACTGGAAACAATTAACAGATCGAATTTATCTCTCACAATGATTATTATCATAACCAAGAAAATACGACCACGAGGAAATTCGGATGACAGAATATGTCAACAGGTGTCAGTCACAAGATAGCAAAAATTCCACAGATCTAATAATCTCAGGGTAGATTATCCTAACCACATATATCTACGGGTGACAATTAATTAAGCAGGGTGACTTGAGCGGGGTGACAGCTAATCTGACTGGTATTCAAAGAGTAAGCCGTGCAACGTGCATCCGGGAAGCGCCTATGCGAGTTAAGAAGCTCTACCCCTGCAAAACAAGTTCTGGTCAATGTACAAAGACTATTCACCCCTCTGGGGTTTGCAAGATGATTACTATCAGGGTGGTCTCGACGCTGACTATAAGCCTTATGCGGATGACCGGGATGCTCACAACCCTGGTGACGCTTGGTGTTGACTGCTACGCAGACCAAGAACCTCGACCGTTACAAGGGTTGTTTTCCTGATGAAACTCTTTACGTTAGGATTTCAAACCACAGAACTTATCCTGCAGGTCATTACAAATGATACATATATATACAACAGGGCAGTTCCAATGCTTACTCTGTGCTGGATTCTGAATTTCACTGGCCGCTGTCAACCGTCACGACAAATGTCACAACAACTGGATTTATACTGGAAAATTATTTGATCTATAAAGTTAAGCTGCAGTTTGATTGAACTATGAGAAAATGCAGTGAAATCAAAATGCAGTTAACTCACACTTGACTGGTAATATACTTCACGAGTGAATCGTCGGCAGAAAAAGCTCTGGCTCACTTTTTCATCTTTGTGTAACACAAAAACGGGATGTCAATACAGGAAAAACTTCGAGCACCTTGATCACTTTTTATAACGGTTATACGAACTAAATCAAACGGTAAGAATCGGACTGAATCAGAATAATCACTGCCAAATGGAATCTATCTAACTATCTATCTATTTCTCTATAACTGTCGAAAAAGACTGAGAGCCCTCGGGCCTCTGGATTTTGCTACTTATACTCTTTTCAGGTTTGGCAAAAAACAGAGCGAGGTCGGGATTCTGATTGGTCGGGCTGGTCTGGCCTCGAGCTGACCATGATTTGTTTTCTCAAGGAAAAAGTGAACACTACTTGCCCTTGGGTCTGGAAACTTGCGGTGGAAATCATTTTTCCTCAAAACCGGTAGTATCAAAGTGCTTGGCATTCCATGTTTGTGCTACTGAGCGAATTTGATTGCAAAATTACGAAGGATAACAAAGTTATGATCTACACAATATCACATGACCCTGAAATGTCTTTCCAGGTATGAAAACCATTCTAGCTCTTTCCAAAATCATAAATACACTCTCCATAGGCAATAAGAAGTCTTAGTCTCTGGGTTGATCAGGATTTCCGGATGCAAAAATCATTGCAAGATGAATAAAGCAAGTAAACGGATAGCATACTGGTCTTCTTATTTCCCAGGGCTCTGGACGGTCATTATGCAATCAAATCCTACCAATAATAATATCAAGAGTCTGAACATGATATGTATGAAATCATTAGCCTGGTAGTGCTTTCGAAACGGAGGCAGGGGTGTCATGAAGTTGATTACCCTCAGCAGGGTGCAACGGGGCTAAACAAGGTTAGTCTGGGGTAGGGCTCTCTGGGTGGCTCAAAATACTAGCCAAAGGAGCTCCTTGATTCATGAATTGGTCAATCAGGTATACAGGGTGACTCTAAAATGGCCTTAACCTCATTTCTCATATGAGGCTCGTACACCGAAGCCTAGTAATGAAGCTGGTGAGAAAACACTTCATTACACCATAAACACTCATAATGCTCATAATTGAAATATTTTTGGTCGTCGAAAAATAGTGTACATAACTCGTTTTTCAAGCACTAGTTACATTTCCGCACTTGTCGCTACACGGCTCGTACTAAATATTTTCCGGTGCGAGATATATCTCTTTCTAAACTAGGCATATGTGATATATCTCATAATACAGGGTACGCCAAACTCGATGGCGTATTAGAAGTATCTAGAGAATGGAGGAGAATATATTTTTGAAATTTTGGGTACGGAAATGGGATGCTAAAATCTAGCTCTTGAAAATATTTTCACATGTGCAATGTTGCCAGATCTAGTGTTACTAAGAGCAACTTTGAAATTTCTAATGGAACACCTTATATATCATTAAATTCTCGAATTCTACAGAAGAATCTGAGCACATTTGCTATAGCATGTCATTTAGCTATCTTCCACTCTTTTTGACATATGAATTGATTTCTGATTTTCCACGGCGAAAACAGCATCATTATAAATTGCGACATTCTTCTTACCAGTTACGACAGAAAGCTGAAATTTCTACAGCGGCTTCCTAAAACACGGGTATTCGAGCAGGTATCTTATGAATTCTCGTGAAATAAATTTCGAGACCGGAGGACTTGCTTTTTAAAAACAATTATTCAATTGTAATTACGAATTTTACATGTATAAATGATGTTGACAGCTTGAATATGAAGTTCTGACTGCCGGTTGCGGTGCAGTTTGGAATAAAGTAAACATTTGTCTAGCTCAGCATCTTCATCTCGAGCGATGATGGTGTGAGCTGCGTCAGCGAAATTCCTAGGGTAGATGGTGACATATTTCCTCTCCCCGAAGATTCAACTATGCAGAGGAGCGAGGTAGTTGAACGGTTGCCATCTGGATAGCTTCTGAGGGTGGTCCATTGGAAGTGGTTCTGCGATGAGTCAACCTCCTGTATAAAACATAGGCTGCAACCAGACAAGAATGTAAATTGTCAAAGTCCATATGCTGGGAGAATAGGATATTCTTCCAGTTTCTCCGAAGTTTAGTTCGGGCTTGTTCCTGAATAACTGTGTCTTGATGTCTTGTAGTTCGTCAAGGTTAAGGTCGTAGACTGAAGTTCGTTTGGAATCAGTACTGGTTGAGTTCGATCCATTATTTTTCCTCTGTTGGAAACATCTTGAAACTCACGAAGCAACATCATCACTCCTCACATTCTGTTAAGAGAAATAATATGCCTTGGTTCGACTATGAGTGCATTGAATCTAAGCATTACCTGAAGAACCAATTGAAAGCGCTCAAAACTGAAAATTTTGCTCCTGAAATTAAAAAAAAAACTTTTAGGACTCTCACATAAAAGATTACTCAAATTCAAAAAACAGACATTTCATCATGAATAACTGCAATAATCCTAAAACGTTTTGGACCACCATCAAATCATTCCAACCAATAAAATCACCAAAAACTCTGAGCATACAAACTTGGGAGGATTTTTACTCCAGAATTTATCCCCCGCCTCTAGTAGATAATTCACGTTTCTTTGATGCCCGTTATCCCTATCTCGACGCAACAATAACCTCCTCAGAAATACACTCGGTCATTAACTCATGTAAAAACAACAAATCACCAGGTTCTGACTCCATTACTTATGAGTTCTTGAAAAATCTTCCAAACAACTGGATACTTTACATGACATGCTTATTCAACGATATTCTAGAATCCACACTTGTTCCTAGAGGTTGGAGTGAAATTATTTTATCCATGGTGCACGAGAAGGGCCGTACAGAAGACGAATTACAGAGATATCGCACTTGTTAACTGCCCTGCAAAGATTTTCACTCAAGTTCTGCTGAGACGACTGAACACTTGGAATGAAGACAATACCATTTTGCCAGAGATACAGTCGGAGTTTCGTAAAGACAGGGGTTGCCTGGACAATGTTTTCACTTTGACCTCCGTGATACATTTACATCTGAGGTTGAAGAAGAGAAGAGTTTTTGCAGTATTTGTTGACTATAAAAGAGTGTTTGATTCTGTCAACCACTCATTACTCTGGTCAAAACTCTACTCTATGGGGATTAGTTCGAGAATAATTTCTATACTCAGAAACATCCACAACAACAACAACTACTGACAAATGAGAGTCAAGGCTACCGAAGGACTTACCAAATCCTTCAACGTTACGACTAGTGTTCTCCAAGGCGAATCGCTGAGCCCGTTAATGTTTGCTTTATTTCTTTCTGACATTGAAGCTTTCTTTCATGCAAACGATGCCAACGGAATCAACATTGATAACAAAAATGATCTCCTAATGCTTCCATACGCGGACGACCTCGTAATTTTATCCGATTCAAAAGTGGATCTTGGTCGAAAACTCAACATACTTGAGCGTCACAGTGAAAATAACTTTTTAACCGTCAATGAGCGAAAAACTAAAATTCTGTGTTTTTTGAGGGGCAACTACCAATCTGATAACCTCAGATTTTGATATAGAAATAATCCTATTGAGATAGTGAGGAAGTTTGTTTATCTTCGTCTTTTTTTCGCGATATGGCGTACACATCAACTGATAAGGGAAAGCAAGCTGTAGGTGCTGTTTTTTCTGTTATGGCGAAAACTAAAATGAATTCCTGGAGAGCTAGAGAGAAATTATTGGAAACCGTTGTTCTTAGCGTTATAACACACTGTGTTCTTGTGTGGGGATTACGTTACGATAGTGTTCTGGAGAGAGTACAGCTCAACTTCTTCAAAAAAATCTTGTCCATATCGGTAAACACTCCTGGCTATGCCATAAGGGTTCAAGAGGTAGAGTGAAAATTCTGTACAACATGTTCAAGCAAGTTCTTAATTGGCTTATCAAAATGCTAGAAATGAAAGATGATCGACTCCCCAAAATATGTTTCAAGAGATTAGTCAGCCTCAACAAAACTTCAGACATGGAATATAATTGGGCTCTTCAAGTGAAACAGCAGCTGGAATATGTGAACTTCAATTTTCCCTTGGATGAAATCACAGGTACTCAACTCAGACAAAAAAAGAAGTCGATGCTCTCTCGATATATGTCTCAATTGAAAGATGATGACCAATCATTATTATTCCGATCCCCATTCTTCCCATTCAGCCAGTGCTTCACACTTTCGAATCAAACACAAAACTACCTGCATATGGAGGTTCCGCTTCAAGTCATCAGATCTATTGCGCAACTCAGGCTATGTAGTACCTTCGCAATAAAATTTACTTATCGTGGTTTACTATCGTCGCATACAACGGATCGTTGTACCAAGTGGTTCTCTGAATCCTGTTAAAAATGTGTTCAAAGTGAGGTTATTATATTATTTGCGTTTCAATAATTTTGCTTCTGGACTCGCTTCATGGCTATTGATATAACAACAGAGTAAATTTAGAATCTGAAAAAAACGATTGAAAAAATGTTGTGAGTTTTCATTTTGTTGTTGCCTTAGCATTATTAGGTCTATATTCAAACAAGCTTCATCGCGTTGATCTGCAAAGTTCCTTGTTGTTCCTTGTCAATTCTTGCCAAGTTGTAACACTTTGAGTATTAACAACTAGTTTCGCGTTTCCCGATAGTTTTCCTATCAATGAATTGATCGAGTAGATGTTCTGAAATCATTCTACTTCTTCAACCTTATAAAAGGTGGTAATCAATTTTGCAAAGTTGCAAGATACCTATTCAACTCGTTCGGATTTCCGTCAAAATTTGGAACACACGTTTAAATATTCTGACTTGAAGTGGTTAGCCATGATTATTTGAGTATTGATAATTGCTTGTGTAGTGTTACTTCCTTGAGTTTGGATGTGTTGGGTTTGAGTCAGATAGAGACAAATTATCAAAAAGGTTTTCAAGTGACATAAATACGATTGACTTACGCTAGGAGCAATCCTCTGGTCATTGTCTAACTGCCATGAAGTGTCTGCAATTGGTTGCCGATTGATGTATAATCCAATGCTGATCGCTTCTCAAAAGGGGACGATGATGTTCCTCTTCTCGAGAAAATCTGGTGACGGGATCTTTCACAGGTCTTCGATAGACGGGGTGGGGTGTCCTGATTTCTAAGGAGCCACTCTGCTTCCAAAACGACCACGTACTCTATCGGAAATTTTTAATTTATATTTTGGAAGGGATATTTAATAACTGCTCAGTGGTAAATAGTGTTTTATCAAAATTGATTGATAAGATTCTGTAGTCAAACCACAAAATAATTTGATCTAGGTCGTGTTCTAGTCTTCGTTTTAGATCAAACCAGTTGTTGTCTTCGCAAAACAGAATGGTGTCATCAGCAAAACTTATAATGTTGGAGTTGGTATTCAATAAAAAAATATTGTTCAAATAGATATTGAATAGGATTGGCCCTAACACCGTCCCTTGAGGCACACCACATAGAATAGTTTTCTCTCCAGTTTAATGATTTCCTATTCTTATCCATTGCCTCCTATTCAGTAAATAACTCTTGAAAAGTTCATTAGTTATACCTCTTATTCCAAGATCCTCTAAGAGAGTCAACAATATACTGTGGTCGACGGTGTCGAAGGCTTTCCTTAGGAATATGAAAACAGCAATTGAAGGTTTTGATTCATCCAAACACTTATAAATTTGCTGTGTAAGTATATTCATTGGATCTTGAGCTGACTTGTTCTTTCTGAAACCGTATTGTGATTCTGACATCAGCTGGTGTTTTTCAAGGCACGTATTCAATCTCTTTTGAATGACCTTCTCTAATATTTTAGCAAGACTTGGCTTGAGGGATATCGGTCTATAGTTTGCTACATCATTTTTTTATCCACTTTTATATATAGGTATATTATTATTGCTGTTGAAGGCTGTGAGAAAATACCCCTGATCTAATGACATATTGATTAAATGTGTAAGTGGTTTAGAAATACTACCAGGCACTAGTTGTGACGAATTTCTGCAATTTTTATAACTCTGATGTTTGGTACAGATTCTAATTTAAAAATTCTGATCTCTGCTAAAAGAAAGTTCACAAGATACGGCAGCTTTCCGTCTGGCGAGCAGTGGTCATGGGTTCGATATAATATATTTTGTTGAGTGCCAGTGGACGCCACTTATTAAATTCAAAAAATACACTAAAATATTCAGATCAATAATAATAATGATTCCACTAATAATATCACGAAAATACTCCAGAGGAGCGTTAACACAAAATAGCTTACTGAACCAACGGGCAGCCTGCTGTGGTAGAAACGGCAGTCGTCGAAGACAGGCAGCAGAGGGCCTGCAGAGGGCAGCAAATAATTACGCAATGCAAACAACGACGCACTCGAAGAAAGCCTACGACGCTGACAGGTAATAAAGACCTGCCGACTGCAACAGTTGACTCCAGGAGACAAACGGCAGAACGAAGGGGTGCAGATGGCCTGGTAGTCACTAACAGAGCCTCTTCTTGGTAAAATGTCGAACTGAGGCCACGCAGTTCTGAGCTTGACAAAATGGCTGCTATTCTCAGTAGCCCTCTAGGTTAGACTAGGACACAAATCAGAGTGGCACTGTGGCTGCTATGACTTCTCAAAAACAATCTCCTTGATACCCGGTTTCTGAGGCTGAGATACAGATGAAAGCCACAAAATGGCCGCAAAGATGCCTTCAGAAGGGTCAACGAAGGAGGTAGACGGAGAACGGAGGAGGCCCACAGATCTATAAAAATAGCTCTGGTTAGAAAACTATTAGATTTACCCCAAATAAATTGGACAGGCCTCACATCACCAAAAAGAAGTGAAACAGAAATGCTATCGAGACATGATGAACATGCTCAGGTAGCTTGGTGGAAACCGACGCTGTTGAATTTGGAAGGGATATTCCTGCGCCTTCTCCAGAAATTCACATCAGAATCCTATTTTGAAAAAATAGTTTGTTTACTGCGCATCCAGAATGAACGCCAGCGTGTAGATGTTAACTACGTGCTAAGCTCTGATTGGTTCGGATTGGAAATCGATACCAAACATAGGAAACTAACTTCAGCAGAATGAAATGGTGATGACCAGGGGCGCTATTCTTGACATCGTTCGCAACTGTGCGTATACGCAAGCCTGCGAATGGTCTATTTGCGAACACTTTCTGAAAATGCTATTCTCGACCACCCTTCGCAAACTCATACGAACGATGTTATTCGCATGTTCAAATACACTTGACAACAGCGCAATTTAGCGTCAGTTAACCTTACAAATGTCAATTTGTTATAATAACGAATATAAACAAGGTGTATATGTTATCAATTTCTTCTATGAAAATGAATTCTACAATCAGTATTAAACCGAAAATCAAGAGGCACACAAATGCTTCCATGGAACAAAGAAGGCTGTTGTTGGAATTCATGAAAGAACACCCTGAACTAACGGCAGGAAAATTTTCGAATGATTTTACTTCGAAAGATGCCCAAAGATTGTGGGAAGATATCACAAATATATTGAACAGCTGTGGAGGAGGGGCATGTAAGGATTGGAAATCCTGGAGGAAGGTACATTAATATATAATAAATGAATTCCATTTGATATATATGTATATATATATGCTAATGTATATATATACATATATATATACATGCTAATGTATATATATATATATATATATACATTAGCATCGTCTATTGCTTGAACAACCATTCGGGTATCTTCGGAAATTGTGTGTTCATATTGATCGTCAAATGCTTGCATCATTGTCCTTCGTGACTATACAGATAATGCTTGCATGCGTCGATTTTTCTCGTCTCTCTAATCCTGGTTGTTCACTCATTGGCTGATAGATCCCGCACAAGCGTTACGATTTCTATTACATATTGTATATTGCTGGAATGGAATTATGAATTATTTTCTATTATAACCATATTAGGTATGTCATGTTGTTTTTTGGAATGCAACCATTTGCGGTAGGTCATTACGTTAGGGTGATCATGACCAAAACTGTTGAAAGCGC
Organism: Gastrophysa polygoni; assembly: GCA_963576655.1. Taxonomy (NCBI): domain Eukaryota; kingdom Metazoa; phylum Arthropoda; class Insecta; order Coleoptera; family Chrysomelidae; genus Gastrophysa; species Gastrophysa polygoni. The sequence continues at coordinate 4,037,874 of OY755092.1, forward strand.
TTCGTTATGTTTTTCAAAATAATAACAAAAGAAATAGGTACAAAATTTCTTCAGTTGATATGAAATTCTAGCATATCAGCTTGCAATTCAGGACACGGTACGTATTGAAGACGTCCCATAGGGACATCCACCCTCCATAAAATATGGCATTCAAGTGTGGTCCTTTGGTACTTCCCATACAACACACGGACATACGATGGATTTCAAAGTCCAAGTATCATCCAAAGGATATTCCATGGACGTCTAATGTCCTTAGGCCACCAACCTGGACTTCCATGAGATATCCTTCATGAACGTCAGAAAATAAGAAAAAGCTGAATCACGGAATATCGAACCCGCGATCTCTCGGTCATCTCAATCATAAGTCTAACGCCTACTAGGCTATCTCACTCGTTGAATAATTATATATCCTCAAAAGTATTCAAGATGTCTGATGATGCTTCTCATTTCAGAAGCAGCTCATAGTTTTCAGAAAATATGAAACAGAAAAATACTCAGCAGATGTTCGGCGATTCAATGATCCAATTGATGGCATACTGCTGGCAATATTTGCCAATGATAAAAAACACTCGAATGATGTCGTCCTCGACGTATATATTATCTTACTACTCAAATCGTATTAGCATAACAGTACATTCGGAACAGAATCCCGAAATTCCAGATTACATCATTGTTTTAGCAATGGCGAATCGTTACTTTCTCTACTATTGTTTTTGGACCGTTTGAATATCACGGTTTCAACAGTAGTATTACTCTATCAATTTTATTTTATTGCAAGTTTGGTAGAACTGCACTTCTCACTGTTTTCAGGTCTGCCCACCCTGAATTGAGTCGAATAATAGTGTCCTCTTCAGGAAAAGTAGTGACTCATACAGTGAAGCGATTTGGTTTAATTTTTTAACATTGCCTTGGTTAGGAATGCGAGCACCTGTCACATTCCATCATGATGTTGATGTGGTGTCTATAATCGTTAGATGATGTTTAACGAGTCTCTCACGCCCCTCATAGTTAGGCAACTTATGCCCTTATTGTCAGATTTGAAGTTGCATACTTACTTAGGAGGCACCGCAATATTTCGATTTCAATCAGCGAGAGGAGATTTGGAGAGATTGGCTTTTTTACCATGGCGATTAGTATATTGTTTGACGAGCACGGAGTAATAGTCATTTCCGACGATTATGAAGTTTCGCCTTCGGCTCAAGCTGCGAATCATACGAGTGGGAAATAAGCATTCCGTGCGCGTTATACACTATACTTTTTCTACGGCGAAATGATTCAGCATCACTTTTTGTGCTTTTTAGGTACTGCAATCTTATTTCATCCAGTGAACATATTCCTTGGAACAGATTAATACAGAAGATTAATTTTTTAATGATTGTTGTGAACATTGAATGAATGTGCATGAAATATATGTTTTCTAATTTTGGCATGTAATCCACTTTTCAGAAATGACGGAATATTCGAAACGTCCTACTACACAACGATGTTCTGTACATCGTTTACTATATGTAACCAGTTGCGTAAAGTGAAATACTTCATAATTGGTAATGTTCATTGTGTCATCCGAAATGATGTTGTCAAACGCGATATTCTACCTACGAAGCTCAAACTGACGATCGAGATATTGTGTACCCTCGAGGTTCTCAATACATTTTTCTCGCCTGAATTAGAAAAAGTATTGTGCATAACAGGGTAGGAACGCAATGTTGTGTAATTCTGCGGAATCCCGCTTCGTTCGTCTGGAAAAATCCTATCGTTACACAAAACAAAACGTTTCCAAACCCTAACTGGTTACGTAAGTAGCTAATATTAAACTGTATTCATTTGTGCATGATAATGAAACATTCATTACTTTATAAACTTTTATTAATTTATAAACTCCATCATTTAAAAAACAAAATAACATTTTTGACTATAAAAAAATGACACAATAATTACTACTACATTCTACATATTATAAATTACAGAATGAGATTTCAGAGAAATACAAGGAAACTAAGATCGATGACCATCAAGATATAAGGGCATTCATAACACACATAGAGTTAAGGGGGCACCATTTAGAATTATAATGGCATTGATCAGAGAAGTAATAAACCGCAATATTGGGTTGTCCCTCTAGCTATATGAATATAAATTTGAATTTGAATGTTGATCATCGAATATAAAAACATCGAAAAGAAAATTTCGTGTAGAATTCACCAGATAACTACAACCAGATCTGATTGTAAATTCATGAGGCTGAAATTGAAAGATAAGCAGAAACCACGATGAGATATCTTAAACTACAATGCTATGAAAACAACAATGTAATTCCTCAAAACTACAAGGATTCTTTACACTGGACAATTTTGAAAGATAATAAAGACCGATTTTGATTAGATTCTTTCAATTTTCCAAATATTTTTTTCATTTGCCACTTTGAATGTTGATTATCAAATGTAAACACATTGAGTAGGAAATTTTGTGTATAATAACAGGTAACTACAACCAGATCTGATTGTAAATTTATGATGCTGGAATTGAAAGATAAGCAGAAACCACGACGATTATATTCAACCACAATGCTATGAAAACCACAATGCAAAAACTCAAAACTACACAAGGATGCTTCATAATGGACATTTCGAAAGACGGTACTTTTTCTTCTGCTGTTGGATTTGGCTTCGAATTCTTCTAGGCGTCAATTGTCTCAATTCTTCGTTTTCTATGATCATTTCGTCCACAAACGTCTTGGGTGGATAGAAAGCAGGGTCACCTTCAATAAATTTTTTGAATACCCTTCTAACTGCATGTTTTCTTGGTGTAGTCCAAACTTTGTTTGCTAAGATAGGTAAGACATTATTATTAGGAGACTGAATATACTTCGGCATTTGAAAACAAATAATATAACTCCATGAGAAAACTAGTAGCACCCAGCAATAGACTTTTTTCTCATCTGGAGATACCGGGTGACGCAGGAGACAATATTTTTGAATTCATGATTGTAAATCTATGTACAAGAAACATTCCATCTATAATCGTATCGCTATCTATATTCAACTAGCTAGCTGACCTGGTGAACTTTGTTCCGCGTTAGAGGCAATAAATGAGCAGATTTTTTTCAATTGGAAACACGCGATATTTGAGTTTTCCTTATTATTCAACACCCTGTAGGATCAAAATGCCTGTATAATTCTTGATTCCTCTATAATTCTCACCCTGACGTGATTCTTCCACCATAACTACAAAAATCTAGTCATCACTATTTTTTTATTTTTAATCAATAATCAAGTAATCTGATTACTTTCGTATCTGGCAATAGAAAAGAAGTGTTTCGTAGTGACCAGATTTTTGTAGTTACTAGTGGAAGAATCACGTCTTGGTGAGCATAATGGAGAAATCATAAATTTTACATGCATTTTGATCCCACAGGGTGTTCAAAAATGAGAAAAACTATCAAATATCGCGTGTTATTCAATTCAAAGAGCTGAACTATAATGTTTAGCTACGTCATAAACCATATCAGTCGAAAGCCTATTGAAATATCTATGGGATAATGTGAAATCATACAGGGTGTACCATTTGAAATTCGAGAAAATCAAAGTGTTATTCTGACCACCCTGTATAATTTGTGGAAAGGATGATAGTTTCATACGATAGAACATGGTTTTGACTATTGATCAACATGGATGTTTGGATGAATTCTTGAAATTGTGAGTAGTAGACTTTTCTTCAAAGATGTCTGCATTTCCGGAAAAATCGTTGTTATAACTTGGCAACGCCTCGTCAGATATTCAAAAACAAAAAAACCAGAAGTGAGCATTATTTCATGAGAATCTATATATGTTCAAATATATAGGGTGTTCCATTTGAAAAATAATGAGATAGATTTCAATTTATAAATTTTAATATATTATGATTGAAAACAATTTCGAAATATGCATCTTTTGGACCTACAATTCCTGCCAAAAAAATTCTTCCATCTCTAATAGTAGAGCTATTATCTCGCTTTGTCACACTATTGTTCCACCCTGTATATATCTGAATAAAAAGTATCTTATGTCCTAACCAATTTTCAACCAAATCGGTTCTGCCATTATTGGGGTATAAATAGTAAGACTAACACCACCTTGTTATATTCATATAGATATGGTATAACTACAATTCTGAAAACGCTTACACATTGTGGAAAAAAGCGTATTAAATATTTGTTACACTAGCCTCTTTCCATGATATTATGACCGGAAATAATACCAACTTTCTTTCCAAATGTCACCCCGTATATAGCAGGTTAACTTTCAATAAGTATACAAGAAACATAGGAAGTTCAAAGATAAAAACGAATTGCAGTGTTGACTCATGCCGTTTTCCACTGGGATAAATTTATACAGTCAGTGTTCATCTTTCCTTCGTTGAATCAACAGTGAAACAGAAACAAATACATGTTTTGGGGCGGAAAAAGTTCGTACCAGTGCGACGAGTGGAAAACGGTATTAGTTTCAGTGACTGACTATTACAGAATCATAGAATCAATTATGTTTCTGATACAAGCCTATTCTAACCAGTTCAATGGTGAGATCAATAACAGAGTTAGAACAGATAAGAAGATAACCAGTTCAATGGTGAGATCAATAACAGAGTTAGAACAGATAATAAGAAAATGGCAGACAATATAAGGTAACAAAAGTGACTTCCTCAATGTCTGTGGAGATCAGAAGATGACAGACCTTAAGCTAGATTTTCATTATTCAATGCAATTCCAATGAAATTGAATGTGATAAAATTGATTTGCACTCACTTCTTCTCAACTGTGTGTTGTTAGCAACCCACAATTTAATCTGTGGGAAAGTACGTTTCCTGAGGTCATCACAGTCATTAGTAGCTTCCAAAATTTCTGAGGTTGTTGGAAGTGTTCCCTCATTCAAATGGTGTGCGAATATTTTTCGTGCAGTATGTCTTTCTGGTGTAGCCCATGTTCTTTTCACTGCACAAGAGAAGTGAGAACTTCAATGGCAATATCCTATGAATTATATGAAGAAAAAAGTATTGCCCTCAATACATAAGAAACAATGATTTTTACCTATCAATCGTTGTCGTTTGCGTTTAGGGGTTGCCTGAAGGTCTCCTTCGGACTCTGAATTATTATCATCACTGCTTGGAATATACTCAGAGCCACTCTCCGTGCTTACCATTGTCCTGCAGGTGATATTGGAAATACCAGATGGTCCTGCAGTTGGAGAGTTGCATGGTGCTAAAGTGGGATTGTTGGTAATTGTAGAAGTAGTTACACGTGCTTCGACAGGACAGGGCTGGACTTGTTGGTTGCCACCTGGACCAGTCAAGGGATGAACAGGTGAAGTACTTTGTGCAGCTAGTAATACTTTGCTAACATTGAGAATGTCACGTTCTATGATGGGTTGTCTGTAATAATCTCTGTGTATTTTTCCTGCATGTCCCAAGTACCCCTGCAGCAACTGTACTTCTTCATTATTCAAGTTGAGAGACATAGATGCAGTGGCAACATGTTTTCGAAGTGTAGTAGCTCTTAGTGATGTCGGATTACTTGCTTCACATGCATCCGAATACTTTCGCATGAAAGATGTAGCAATCAAATGTCTGTATACAACATTTTTATCATCTCTGCATTGAGGCAAGCCAAATATATAGGGGTTATTGTCTGCTTTACCAGCCTCCTTTCGGTATCTCATTAGTAGCTTTATACATCCGTGCATAGATTCATGTAATAGAACTGGGACACCTCTTGCCAATTTTCCTCTTATTACAAACCTCACGTATTCTTTGACATAACATTTGTCAGTTTCATTCAATTTTTTGTATGTTACTGTGTCTTCGCCTATTTTGGTCAAGCTGTCCAAGTCAGAAACTAGACTACGTTCAAGTTCTCCAGGCCTCCTCCGATTAAAAATCAAAATGCTTATCAGAGTGAAACTGCTCAACTGAATCCAGGTATCCAAATCAAATTCTTCTTTCAATTTATTGTAATGATTATTCCTTTCATTGAGTAAATATGTGTTCAACTTTTTAACGTCTTCATTGGAAGGAAGTATTGGTAATTTCTTCCGCTTTTGTTTTAGTAAGCTTTCAGCAGCCGTTTTGTTCACGTGTGTCGGAAGGGACGTTTTTAGTAGTTGCAACAAATTTTTTACCATCGTTTCACCATCCGAGTCATCATTTTTTATGCAATCGGAAATATGTAGATTGATCATGTATCTGATAGACGTTCCTATTTCTGTTGGCAAAGTGGGTTTTTGTGATTCCCTGTATGTGTGCCATAATATCCCATAATGTTTATTATTTCTATAAGGTTATCAAACATCTGCGGTCGCAACATATCGCTGAAATTATTCACAGATGAGGCCATTTCTTTCATTCTCAGTAAAACTTTTGCCATTCTGATCAATCGGTTTCGTATCATAGGATAGTGATGTTGTGACCTGTATTTGCATACCATCTCGTTCCCATACAATATAAGAAGACTGTCAAATCTGATAACTTCCTTAACAGGGCCCTCTCTCAATGCAGGGAATAAGAAATTCCTTACAACATCATTGGCAAGGTTATGTATAGATTTTGAAATTGCTTTTGATTGTTTGAGCACATCTCTGGAAGGTTTGGAATCATTTTTTGTGCAACTTTTCAGGACGTTTCCTCAGATATTATTTTTTTCCAGATTATTTTGCAGTAAGGACATGCCAAGTAGGCACATTTGATAGGCTGGCCTAATTTGGAAACTCTGTCAGGAATAATTGTCTCACTTTCTTTGTAAGAATGGAAATTCCCGTCTCTTCTGATTTGAGCAAGTGTCATTGATTTGTCAGGGTGGCTGTCTGCCAACATCATAAACTCTTGGACCTCAGTTTCATCCCTGCGTTTGGAGATAATATGCCTCTTGATGTTGGTTCTAGACTGCTTGCAGAATTTGCATATATTGGGCTCATTGCATATTCTGGAAAAAAAAAATCAATTTCAATCTTTGCAAGTTCCATAATATCACAAATGACTCAGCCATCCCTTAAATGTTTAATCAGTGAAAAGGATATTTGTGATTGGGCCCTGTGCAGATGACATGATGAAAAGTATACAGGGTTGGGATGAAGTATGGAACCAAGTAAAATATCTAACGAAAAGAACGATATTTATGAAAATTTGCAGGTGAGTGCAATGGAACGAAATGCACCTGATTTACATTTTTTTTGTAATAATATACTTCCGGCTTGACCGGAAATGCCATCAACTTCTTCAATTTAAATGGGACACACTATATATTCTCACAGATTTGAAAGATCTTTTTATTTTGAATTCATACATACTGAGTTTAGTGAAAAGGAAATTGTGGAAACGAGGAATCAATCAACCTCCTTTGAGTTTTTTGCATTAGAGCAAAAAACTATTCAGATAAACTAATTGATGTTGTTTGTGTGCATAGTAATAAATCAACGTACAATATACAAATTGTACAATTTAGAATGGTTCAAGTGAGTGAAAAAGAGCGTATTGAAATTTTAATGTTGATCGGTTATGGTGATTGTAAAATTTATTTCCATCAATTTTTGACACTTGAAGAACAAAAGGGTACTCGTTCATTCATTACTATGCATACAAACAACATCAATTATTTCATCTAAATAGTTTTTTGCTCTAATGCAAAAAACTCAAAAGAGGTTGTTGAAGTGCTATATTCTTCGTTTTTACAAATATTTTCACACTAAACTCAGTATGTATCAATCCAGAATAACAAGCTATTTCAAAATCTCTAAAATTATATAAGGTGTCCCATTCAAATCAAAGAAGTTGATGGCATTTCCGGTCCAACCGGAAGTATATTATCAACAAAAAAATGTAAATCATAGGCATTCTGTTCATTGCACTCACTTGCAATTTTTCATAAATATCGTTCTTATTATTTGAAAGATATTCTTTTGGTTTCATACTTTATGTCAACCCTGTATAATATTAGTCATACTGGATTTTTCTTACAATATCCAACCAAAATTTGAAAAAGTCCTACCCTGAATATCTCCGAAATATAAGTAAGTCAGTATTTTGACGTATCATTGAAATGCCTATCTAACATACTCACCTCTACACACCACCCATATTTTGAATTCATCTGAAAAGGAATCAAAATTATATCAGATTATTACAGACAGTATTTTGAAACAGATGTGTGAAGTGATCACCGTTCTTCTCCATACATCACTACATGGTTTCTGAATTATTGTCTCGCCCCTTGGAAAGTTTCTCTAGGAATTGCACTTTGCGAAAAATCATGAATCAGACTTGAATATTACATAACTGAATTCCTGATGAAATTGACTTATCCAACGAGGTTTCACAAGGTGCCTGGTTCATTCCATTTGATGATTCTGAATGTAGCGGTGATAAGCATCTCAATTACACATGAATAGATGTTCCTCTTATCTTATTTTCCCTCTTATCTCATTTTCATGAATATTCAGCTTGGATCCTTTTCGAAAAATTACCCTGTATAACTTCAAATCTTTTATGACTCAACATCTAAGCTCATAATGTAGAGGTGTGTTCAAAACTTATATTCTCTCCATTATTTTCGAATTTCAAAGTGAATATTATAAATTTTTTTCAACTAATTTTCAATTGAACTATGTACTATTCATTTCATTTCGAGTGACAATCCATTATTCGGCCGATTTTCAAAAACACTCAAATATGGCATTCCAAAATCTCTACTCCTGGTATCCATTATTTGAAAATTCACTTTTTCCATGACCTACTAGGATAACAAATGGGACAACAAAAATTACGAAAGTATACTGTTACGAAAAAACAAATACCTCTATTGTTCACAACTTGATTGCAATTAAATCAGGTAAAAAAATCAAAGACAAGCTTTTATATCTTCTTACCTACGCTTATAAGCAGATTTTGTAGCAACTGTGTCATTCTACCTGATTGCTCCTAAAATTGTGCTCCTTTCCATATTTTCTGTTTCTACTTGTGAAGTTGTGTCTTCTACAATTGTATCTCCTCCAATAATCCTCTTTTCTATTAATACATCGCCTCTATATGTAAATTCTGCTAAAGCTGTACCAGAGTCTTCTTTTATTGTTCCGTCTTCCATAACTGTACCATCCACAATTATTGTACCTTTTTCTGTAACTGTGTCATCAATAATAGTAATTCCTTTCGAAACTAGGTCCTCTTCATCTTCTTCTATGATTTTTCCTAAGTGACCATGGAATAGAGACGATTGGCAAGCAGCGGTAGAAGATTGAATAGTAGAAGTGGAAGAAATACAGGTGGATTTGGATAGCATATTATTGATAACTGTAGGCAAACTATTATTCGTGCATGAATGGCTCCAGGAAGTGGAACCCTTCCGATGATTGGTGATAGGAGTGATTCCATCCACATATTCTATTTCATTATCAATATTCTCCAAAATCTGATTTGGGTTGGTATGAGGTGTTATTGTGCAAGAAGTAGAGATCCTCAATGACCTCCATCTTGATGAAACTAATGGTTGTTCTTTTTTTTTCGATTCTATGTTCGACATTTTGTCCAGAACCACCTTCAGTCTTCTTCTGTTGTGGCACATCACAAATTCGTATAACAAATCATAATCGTCATTAAAGCCATTTATGGTAACAATATGGGGTATTCCAAAAATAATACACTCTGTTCTACCATGGTCTGCCGCTATTATCGCTTTTCGAGAAATGACGGCTTGCATGCCATTTTCAGATGTCACCATGGCAAATGCCATATTGTATCCTTCCTCCACTCCACTTCCTTACTCCGAGTTAATATTCCTTCAGAACTGCGGAACATAATTCATATCAATTATTAGGAATGCATCTTGGTCCACACATGAGAAAAATGTAATCGAATTACGTCAACCATTAATACCAACTCCTACTACCCTACCATGTATCGAATGCTCTTACGAGGATTGTTTTTTGACATTTTCTGCCACAATGTTCCTACCTGGATATCTATCAGTTACTTCTGAAACATGAAGCTACTGCACAACACCTAATTAACGTGTACAGAATAAGAAAAATCAAAGAACTGACTCTTTGGTTCTGGATACACAAATAAAATAATTTTTTTCACAATCGATATCACCTCGATTCGAATTCTCAATGGAGAGATAAATTTCAAGTGATTTCAAGCATAATTTTTAATGAAAAACCAAAATTCCATAAGCACCTCACCTTTTATTTTCATTATGATTCATTATTTTATCAAATATCTAGGGTTAGCTTCAAATGTTATACAATTTTGAATTTGAGTGTAATTACCATTTTCTTTTATTTCGAATCAGGCAAATATGGAAATTCGAGTGAAAAATTGTAAATGATCATAAAATGTCAAAAAAATAGCGATTGAATATAATAGGTGCCAGCATAGGAAGTTGAAGTCGAATAATATGAATTACCTAATACTAAATATTTTATTTATCTATTCATCATCAAGTAGGCAATGAGCCCAATTATCATAAAGACAAATCATTATATATGAATGAATGTTCACAACATTATGAATCACCATTTATAATGAACATTTAAGAAAATTACATTTGAGTAACAAAGTATACAATCAAACATATCACTAGAGCAATATGCTGGATCACTGAACAAGCAGAAACAAAAAGAAAGAATACTGTTGACTCATACAAAACCGAAAAATGAAGAACAGTCATCAAAAAATTGTATATACAGTATACCATGTGTTAGTGGAAAATATTATACCGGTGAAACCAGCAGGCCTCTATCAGTAAGGATGAAAGAGCATAAGAACAATATAAAGAGAAGATATACTGACAAATCAAAATTAGCTGAGCATATCCTTACTGAAAATGGACAACATATGGCCGATTGGAGTAATATTAAGATCATAGGAAAAGAAGACAACAACCAAAAACGGAAAATCAAAGAGTCTGCTTGCATTCTCCTGAACGGAGACAATAAATAATATTGCTTCTTGTTCAGTTGATATAGATAGAACTTGGCATCCACTTCTGAAACTTGAATATGAAAATGGAAAATTCGATATCAATTAATGAAAACACCTTGTAACCAAAATTCCTCCGTCTGCCAAATTGAAACTTTTCAGTGTCAAAATCGGAAACATTGAAAAAAGTTTACGAAGAAAAAAATATTTCAATTGTGTTGAGAACGGGAGCAGATTCGTTCCCGAAACGTCCACCAAGATAAGTAGAGGTTTTATTCTCATTAAATATATTTGTATTTCCAAATTTTTTCAAAAACAAAGTGTCACTGACCAATAGAGAATTTCTCTTTTAGGTATCTAAAGGTTTAATTTCAAGCGCAGTGACATTTTGGGACAGATCCTAAATCTGTCCTTACTACAAATATATTGCAATAATTTTTAATAACTTCTACTCTATTTTTTAGAAACGAGGAGAGAAAATCCCATCAAAAGCTGAAAAATGAATGTACCACCTCCTCGAAGAACTTACAGACAGTATTTAACAAATAGGTATGGGCCTAACATCAATCATCAGTTTCGGAATCTTGAAAATTTATACATAAAACTGTCTCACACCGAAAACAGTTTAACTTTTATTGCTAAGTACGGCGCCGAAGCTGTCCCGTACGTAACGGTCAGCAATTCATATTCGTTTAATACCTTTGTGCTGTCAGATCGCCAAAGTATTTTTTGTAAACTAACTTGGTTCTCGTCAATCAAAATTTGACGGTACATTTTTTGTATGTCTGCGGTTACTACGTATATTGGCAGACGAAAGTTCAAAAGTATCGACAGTATATCTCTTTGAATTGTTGGTCCGACCATCTGAAGATCGTTGAGTGAGACACCTGTCGAACTAGGTGATGAACCATTGAACACAACTCGCAAACGTGTAGTTGCACTTTCTTCACGCAAAACGCCGTGATGCGGAAAAAATAACTTATGAGGTTGGCAGAATTTTCGGAGAGCTTTCGCATATGATCCAAATCCTCATATTCTTTCATGAAGTCGCAATAAAGAGTTTTATATTCAGGATTATTATTAAGTCTTTTCTCTAACGCATAGAATTGACGCAACACTGTTTGCTTAGAATCGCCTAAATTATTTATATCGCCTTTAAACGGAATGGAAACTATAAATTGCCCATTATCCGCCCTACGCATATTCGTCTTGAAATGTTCTTCACAAATCTGTTCTTCAGCTGAAAACTTGTGTTCGTTAGGGATTTCTTTAATTTCCCAAAAATTCGCCAACTGCTCTTGTACATCAATATTATTTACAAGATGGCAAGTTACTATGTTCAAATTCGTAGATGGGATAGGGCCTGCCACTACCCATCCTAGCTTAGTCTCCTGCAATATTGGTTGATTTCCTCCAGTCTGTATTTGACCCTCGCACAGTAATGACCAAAACACGTCCGCGCCTAATAATATCTCATTTTTTCCAGGTTCACGAAATTCGGGATCGGCTAAACTTATATTGTTGGGAATTTTTGATATATTTGGGTTTATCTTGTTATGCGGAAGATACCCAGAAATAGTTGGCATGACGTAACACGTTATATTTGTTTCAAAGTCATTATATAACGAACGTATTGTAATATCGCATTTACCTTTGATTTTTGACATTGATTGATTCAGTCCCGAAACTGATAAGTCTGTTTTACTTATGTTCAATTTCAACCGTTGGCATAACTCATTCGTGGCTATGGAAATTTGACTACCAGAAGATGCAACGTGCCATACCACGACTTCCCTTCACGCTGTATACAGAAACTTGAGCTGTTGAGAGCAATACTTGACTGCCCTCTGCAATTCCGTAATGTGAACTTACACAGGGAGTGACTTCTGTGCCCGCCGTATCAGCAGAATTCTCCTTATTTTCAAAATTATGTCCTCTATTTTCCGCGAGAAATGACTTACTTTGTATTTTCTGTTTGTGATTCTTCTCCTTTTTTCCTACCTCTAATCTCTCCAATAGATCTGCTCTATTATTGAGAAACTCAATCATTTCCTTTGATGTTGGAAAGTTCTTTTTTATTGTTATACTTCCCATTCCCTTGCCGTACTGGAGTCTAATTTTGAAGAAATAATGTAAATTAAAAGTGGGTCCCAATTCTCCGTATTTACTTTTAGTTGATTGATTGATTTAGTTGTTATTGATAGAATCTATCATATTTTTTATTTTTTCGGATGATTCATGTGTTATTTGTTCAAAGTTGAACGACGCCTTGATATGGTTGTTGATTAATAGTTTGACATTATTGTATCGATCGCATAGTGTAGTCCAAGCTTGACCATAATTGTCTGCACTCAACTCGATTGACGAAATCGCACGCAACGCATTGTCCTCTACGGAGGCTTTCAAATATTGAAATTTCAAAATGTCAGACAATCTTTCATTTTCATTAATCACTGATAGAAATGAGTCTCTGAATTCTAGCCAAGTATCCAAGACGCCATTGAATTTCTTCAATGGCATATCAGGTAACTTAACATTACTTATGAGACTAATTTGACTTGCGCCTTGAACTTGCTGAGCTTGCTGCGGCCCTGTACACGTATTTACTTTATCCATGTTGTTTCTGTTGAATTCGATGACATTTTTTGCTACAGCCGTTATTGAATAAAAGTCGGATTCGAATGTCTCCGTTTCATCCGATAGCACATCTTCATTCACTGCCAAGTCGGCCAGTTTCGCTTGGATTTTTTCAAATTCACTTACCGAACCGCTAACCCTTGATAACCGATCCTCTAATTCAATTAGAGTCAATTTCGGCAATTCAACTTCGCCCGTATTCAGGTTAATGTCCGGCAAGCCATGAACAAACTTTCTAAAGGTGGTAATCTTTGTTTTGATAGCGCCTCGCTTTCTTATTAATCCCTCTTTCTCTGTCATGATTAGATTAATTAAATATCAAACAAACACCGTAAGCTGTACGTACTGAATTTGCAACCTAGCAATTTCTTTAATCCAAAAAGTTCCCCCTGTATCGTCGTAAAACGCAAAGAAATAGTCTTAAATAAGGTTTGTTCGCGTTCACTCAATGAAGGGTCCGAAACCGTCACAAGCATGTGCAGTTTCACATAGGTGTTCGCGTTTTGTCAGGACTGTTTCGTGTTCCACAGGTCATGTGTTTTCGTTCTAGTGGAGTTAGTTCGTGATGGTTCGGTACAGTTTGAAATCGGTTCGAATGAGTACGAGCCTCTAAGCAAGAACTGTTTCTGACGTCTGTGTACTATTTTTAAAGCGCATGCGAACGTTATTCTTCTTGATTTGTATATTTTGATTATATTTTGATTATTGTGTTGATCGATTCATTAACTTCTATTTGTTTTTTGCGAAATATTATTATTTCCCCAAATAGTATAGATATAAATAATATTTCTCAATATTTATTACTTCAATCTGTGACCAAACTATCAAACATCAGATGGACATCAGCTCCAGCTCATCTTCTTCAAGTTCAGGTGAGTATAATTTTGCCGGAAATCATCAAAAGCCATCCCAAAAACGTTGGATTTGTAGATGAAACCGTCAACTTGTTTTCTGACCAGGAATTCAAAAATCATTTCCGGTAAGTTCATTTTAATATTTCCATTTTTTTATCAGTTTAGTGTGTACTTTTCATGTTCAGTGATATTTGATAGGTTGCCCAAATCTGTTGTAACTTCCATAGCAAGTCAGTTTGAGCATTCAGAATTTCACCCCAAAACTGATACTGGCAATTTGAGGATACCACCAGAAAAATGTGTTATGATTTTTTTGTGGTATGCAGGACACGAAGCAGCTTCTTTTCGAGATGTTGCTGACCGTTTCAACATAACAATAAGTTCCTTACATGAACTGATTGGAAATTTATCATTGTTTATATCAAATTTGTCCAAAACTGTCATTAGCTGGCCAACTGAAGAGGAAAAGTTGGAAATATCGAACGATTTCACGAATATGGGTTTTCCTGATGTTTTGGGATGCATGGATCGATGTCACATAAGGATAGACACACCCAGTGAAGACCATGTGTCATATTATAATAGAAAAAAGTTTTATTCCATGCAAGTGAGATATCCTTTTAAATAGTACATTGTTCCATAAGAATTGAATGTGACACTTCTTTGACAGGCAAATTTTGCGATTGAATAGGAAGTGGAACATTGTCGAGCGAAAGCAAAATTTGCAAGTCAAACTAAGTCAATGAAATATACTATTTTTTTTGGCAACCATTAATCTTCATTTGAATTCTCACTAGCATTAAGCAAAAGTAACATTGCATAAACACACCTTCAATGTGTGGCATTGCTGAGTAACACTTCCAAATCCGATGATTTGAAGTATTTCTACATCCTAGGACTTGAGTTGGAATTTCGAAACTTGATTTTGGTATTCGAAATGGGCACTTTTGAATAGGTTGCAGAAAAAAATTGTTCATGTATATCTTATATGTTTGTATTCCATTATTTTTTAGATGCAAGTAATATGTGATAGCAAAAGAAAATACGAGATGTCTTCATAGGTTATCCTGGGTCCGTGCATGACAGCAGAGTATTTCGTAACTCACCAATATTTGAGAATCTCCAAGAAAAATGTGGAGATAAATTTATACTAGCTGACAGTGCATACCCTTGTTTACGAAATCTGTTAACTCCATATAGAGACACAGGAGTATTGACACCTGTAGAAAAAAACTTCAATAAAACCCTGAGCCACTGTAGGGTAATAATTGAACATACATTTGGGATCCTGAAACAGAAATTCAGGCAACTGTACCACCTTAAATTGAGAAAGATAGAAACAATCTGTCACTTCATCAGAGCATGTTGTGTGCTACACAATCTGGCAATTGATGATGATGCTGATATTGACTGGGATTCGTGTGAAGATGACATAGATGCAAATTCCAATGAAGTTATCGAAGATGAGGAGAATGAGGGAAATCCTACTGGGCACAATTTCCGAAATTACATTGCCAGTGTATTATTTTGTCAAAATAATTGATATTCTTATTCCTGGCATTTGTTATGTTCATAATATGTACCTATGAATAGGCAATAAAAAAATACAACGCTTGTTTTTGCCACATTTTTATTCAAAAACTTGAAAAAATAAATCATATTCTTAGAAAAGAAACTGAAAAATCATCATCATTAGGGCACTTGTGCCCTCCACTGTTGAAAGAGAAGGAAATGAAAAATGAAACTTCTTATCACAAGACAAATCAAACCTAAAAAATAAATATCACTAGGGAAACTTGTGCCCCTCAGGTACACCATTTATCAACTGAGAAAAATAAATCATCATTCATTATCAAAAAAAAACTGTTTGATTGGCTCTTGACTCTAATAAATTTGTTCTCTTCACCCTATCTTCTAATTTTTTTTTGTTAATTTCTAATTTCTCTTTCTCTATCTCTGATTTTTTTTCATAGTAAGATTTGATATCATTCTTCATTTCTATCAAGATGTCATTCCTTTTTTTATAAAATGGTCCATCCCTATTAACATTTCTTCTCTTCCTCTTCATTGCTGGAGTTGACATGGGAGTTGATGTGGCGTGAGGTTGTTGCTGTGAGATTGAGGCCTGTGAATTTTCATTTTCTTGCACACAATGCATTACTTCTTCTGATACACTATTTCCTTCCTCTGGAATTGATATGGTATTTCCAGAATTTGTCTCTACCCTCTTAGGGACAATGCTCTCATTATTTGTTAATAGAATTAATGGTTTGTAGTTTGCCTTTTTTCCAAAAAATGTCATCAAACTCTGTTCGATATTCGAAAGTTTTGAGGGCTCTTCCTGTTTTATTATTATTGTCCAGCACCCTGAATTTATTTTCCACTTTAGATGAACTGATTGTTATTTTGTATGCATTTGATAACTCTCTTGCAATCAACTCCCATAATTTTTTCATTGTTTTAATATGACCAGAAGCAACTTTGGGTTTGTTGTGTTTATATAAATTGATGAATATTATTGATCTCTGTCAAAATAATTTTTTTCGATATCGTGATCTTTCCATAGCAGAAATTCAGTTGAAGTGTTATCTTCACCTGAAAACAGATTGGTTCAATTCGATATACTATCTATCTATCTATCTATCACCAAACGAACCAACTCCTGGTGACCTCTTCGAATTCCTTTCTCTGAAACTCGATTTCATCCAACAGAATCACCCAGCAGCTGAAATCATCATCATGGGGGATTTCAATGTCCACAACTCCACCTGGCTCGAATTCTCGAACAAAACAGACGACGCAGGACGTCTGGCTGAGGCTTTCGCTATCACCTATGGTCTTGAGCAACTGATAAACGAACCCACTCGGATCCCTGATATCAGCAATCATTATACTAACAATCCGGAACCGTATGAAGTGAAAGTCCGTGCACCACTAGGAAACTCAGACAACACACTCATTTCCACGATATGTCCTTACATCACTCCGCGAACCAGTCCAACACCCCCACGCACTGTTTGGCATTACAATTCAGCCGACTGGGATGGCCTTCGCATGATTTTTTCTGAGTTTCCTTGGAGAAGAATGTGTTTTGAATCGGGAGATCCTACGCAATGTGCTGAAGAGATCTCGGAAATCATCATGCTGGGAATGGAAACTTACATACCACATAGCACCAAATCACGAACCACTGGTGAACCATGGTTCAATAGAACCTGTTCTAGGGTTGTCGCACTGAAGCAAGCAGCATACTGTCGTTGGCGCAGAAACCCAAGCCCTCAAACTAGAGCTGAATATGTTGAAGCTAGGAATACATGCAATCGAACGATAGATGAGTCTAAAGAGGCATACAACACGAAAATAAGATGAGTGTCCAAATGGTTCCCGTTCATTTTGGACGTTTGCCAAGGCAATCGGGAGAAATTTCACTTCTAGCTCATTTCCTCCCCTCACAAAGGATGATAATACATTGGCTATAACACCTCATGAAAAAGCCAACACCTTCGCCAAAATGTTTGCAGACAATTCTACCTTGGATCCACGAGGCCAGGAACTCCCCAAAATCGCTACCATCGATAACCGTATGCCAGAAATTGTCTTCCGGCAACGCACAATCAGACACATTCTGCTTAGCCTCAACGTCAAGAAGGCTATGGGGCCTGACGGAATACTGCCTATTGTTCTCGAGAAATGTGCCCCAGAACTAACACCAGTTCTTTGCAGGTTGTTCACCCTTTCGTACAAACTCGGCGTATTTCCTTCTAACTGGAAGAAAGCTAGGGTCCAACCGATTCCGAAGAAGGGCAAGAAAACCCTCCCTAACAACTATAGACCGATTGCACTACTGTCTGTGATCTCTAAAGTAATGGAAAAAGCAATCAACATCGAGCTCATCCGATATCTAGAGAGCTCAAGAATCGTGAACGACCGGCAATATGGCTTTCGTCACCAGAGGTCAACTGGAGATCTGCTTGCCTAGGTGACACATAAGTGACAGGTGTCAATAGAGAAACATGGGGAATCTCTGGCTGTAGCCTTGGATATCTCCAAAGCATTTGACCGAGTTTGGCACCAAGGCCTCCTAGCGAAACTTCCGTCATATGGTTTGCCGCCACAACTGTGTCTTTTACTATCGAGTTTTCTTGCAGATAGATCACTCTACGTGGTGGTAGACGGGGTCTCGTCTGATACAATGACGATCAATGCTGGTGTTCCACAAGGCTCTGTCTTGGCACCAACTTTGTTTTTGCTCCACATCAATGATTCGTTGAATGTGACCTCCAGCCCAGTTCATAGCTTTGCGGATGATAGTACACTTCATTCCGCCTTTTCCTCTAGAGCCCCTATATCATCCAATGAGGCCAGAGGTGCGAGGCGAAGACAGGTTGATGCTTTAAATGAGGATCTGACAAGAATTCTGAAATGGGGATCTGAGAATCTAGTACAGTTCAATGCAACTAAAACTCAAGCTTGTATGTTCACCAAGAAGGCTGATCACACAATGCCCAATTTGATGATGTCGGGTACCACTGTTCCTATGAGGTCGTCAATATCCATGCTGGGTGTCACCACCAACAGTGCTCTCTCATGGGACGATCATGTGAGGTCCATTGCGAAAACTGCTCCACAAAAACTCGGTTTTCTTTTCCGTGCGAAGAGATACTTCACATCCCAGCAACTGCTTATGATCTACAAAGCACAAATTCGACCTGTCCTGGAGTATTGTTCACATGTTTGGAGCTCAGCCCCCAAACATACGCTTAAGCTCTTAGATTCAATTCAGAAGAGAGCTATTCGCCTAGTCGATGACACAACACTCACCAAATCATTGACCTCTCTAGATCATCGTAGAAAGGTCGGCGATCTTTGCCTTTTTTATAGGTACTTTCACGGTCGGTGCTCAACGGGAATATCATCTATTATGCCACCACGCGCGATTCCTAGTAGACAAACCAGACGAGCTCAAGCTGGTCACCCCTACACTGTCAGGCTCGAGACCTGTCGAACATCGCTATACCAAGCATCATCCATGTTATATCAACATTCCTGCATATGTCATCATCTCAGGGATATCACATTACCGCTGATCTCAAGGTTATCCAGCAACCAGAGTATCAGAGCCACACGAGAATGCTGACACCATCTACACGTGTTTGACGATTCAGCACCTCGAGAGCCTTCCTTCGAGAGACCAGAACGACCACCGGCAGTTCTTCTCAAACCAGTCTCAACTCATGTCATACTTTTGTAACAATTTATTATTCACATTTTCAATATTGTATTCAATCAAATAAAATCATTTTTTAAAAAGTCCAAAGTGATTTAAGTGATATAACAAATTGGCGCAGTCGGTAGGATTCCTTCACATCCACGGAACACGGACAGCCTAACCGAGGGTGTTGTATCCTAATCCTTCAAAGGAAGAAACCTACACTTGGACACAGCATCGAGAACATCGGAAGGACGGTCTCTTCAACAGCCGAAGAACACGCGCACGCTAACTTCGCTGGAGCAACGCTTGTGAAGCCGGATTTCATCCTCCGAATGAAAACGATCTTCTGGTAAGAACTCAAACGAATCATCTCATTATTTCGAATATTTTGTTTCAATAATTCTATCAGTTCTATTGTCAAATTATTCCCGAATCAATCATGACAGAATCACCTCCTCCAACTCCAACTACTCCTACAACTAACGAAATCGAACCATACAGACTGAACGAAATTTTCTGTATAATACCAGAATATGACGGAGATCAAATATTCTTAACAACCTTCATAAATGCGTGTAATACAGCTTACCGCATGTCAGTACGAGATCAAAAGATACTCACAATTCTCCATATAAAAAATAAACTGAAAGGCAAAGCAGCTGAATTAATCAGTTCAAGAAATCCTCAAACTTGGGAAGAAATAAGATCACTTTTAATTCAATACTTTGGTGACAGTCGTGATTTAGCTTCTTTGATACAAGATCTCCAACGTATCCATCAGCTACCTGGAGAATCACCTTTAGTCTTCATTAATAGACTACAGACTCATAATGCAAAAATGCATGCATCTGTTCAAAAGCAATTGCTTACATCAGAAGAAAAACAATCACAGTCAAAATTAATCGAATCAATGTCATTAAATACTTTATTAACAGGAATCGATCCAGACATAGGACGCATTGTTCGTGCTGGAAATCCTCCAGATTTATTCACAGCAACTCTGAGAGTTAAACGTGAACTACAATTAAGTTATTTCCAATCACAAAAATTTCCAAATTCGAAAATTGGTCAAAATTCAATCTCAAATCAAAATCGAAAAATGACACCTCCACAAAAATTGTGTAATTACTGTAAACGCCAAGGCCATACAGTAAACGAATGCAGACAACGTCAGCAACAAAATCCCAATCAAAATCTCGGACCTAGACCTAATTTCAACCCTATTTCTCAACCCAATTTCCGACCAAACTATCAATCCAATTTTCCACAAAATTTTAGACCAAGTATTCCTCAGAGACCACCGCAATTTCAAAATCAGAATAATATCCAATCAAGACCATCGATTATCAAACCAAATCCAAATTTCAATCAACAAAGGCCATCAACGAGTCAGTCTAACCAGAATTTTCAAAGATTCAACCCACAAAGAACCCATTGTGTCAATTATGATCCCAATAGTTACGAATATGATAATTATACCGCTAATTATCAAGATTCTGAGAATTTTCGAGCAGATGGTTATACTGCTAACCATCAAGACTACCAAAACTATAACTCTGATTTGTATCAAAACCAATATTCAGATCAACCCGATCAGAACGAATATTTTCCATCACAATATGATGATCAAAATCAATATGATCAGGATTTTCAGTTGAGCCCTACATCGAGTGCCCCTCCTATCAAACAATCCTCAGATCCCATAGACCAAATTCAAGCACAAATACAGACAATGAATTTGAACGATTTCAACCCAAATCTCAATTTCCCGGAACTCAAATTTCTATAAATCCATCATTCACAGTAAACTCTAAGAACTTATATTACATTAAGGATGCTACCAACAAATTTAAAATTCTAATCGATACAGGCGCTGGACTATCGATTTTCAAGCCTAAAACTTGTGAGAATTATTCTAGACGATTTTTTGAAAACGTTGTAGTTCAAGGTATAACTGACCAAAAAATAATGATTAACGAATCTATTAATTCCTTTCACTGACAATGACCCGCACAAAGTTTATGTTCATAATATAGACATAGACTTTGACGGACTCTTAGGATCTGACTTTCTAGAACATTACAAATGTATAGTCGATTTGAAAAATAATCAACTCATTACCAATTTCAAAACAGTCCCTCTATTCAAAGTTAGTGATTCTGAATCCGATGACAAAATTCCACAAAATTGCGAATTTGATAACAAAATCACACTCGAACCTCGAACCGAACAAATTGTCAAACTAAATTGTAACCTATGTAACACTGATGCTATACTGCTAGCTCAAGAAAAACAAAAAGTTAGACTTCCTAATGCTCTAGTCAAAATCAATGAAAAAGGTGAATTCTTCACGTCAGTAATAAATGCAAACCCGATGGAAATTTCAATCAATTTCGATAATCTTCAGTTAGAACCGATTCAAAATTTCAGTCTTAATAATTTTAACACTTCTGATACACGAACAAATACACACACTGACAGGACAACCGACATTCAAAATCAATTGAGATTAGAACACTTG
This sequence comes from Gastrophysa polygoni, assembly GCA_963576655.1. NCBI lineage: Eukaryota > Metazoa > Arthropoda > Insecta > Coleoptera > Chrysomelidae > Gastrophysa > Gastrophysa polygoni. The sequence goes on from OY755092.1 coordinate 4,060,036, forward strand.
AATGACGAAGAATCTGAACTTATCACGAACCTCTGTTTAGATTTTTCAGACATATTTTATTTGGAAGGCGACAACTTGACATTCACCAATGAAGTTAAGCACTCTATTGATACTAAAGATTCAAAACCCGTATTTACCCGATCCTATAGATATCCACAAATCCACAAAGATGAAGTGAAGAACCAAATGTCGAAAATGCTTGAGCAAGGCATCATACGTCCTTCAATTTCACCTTGGTCATCCCCTGTTTGGGTGGTACCGAAAAAACTCGACGCCTCTGGGAAACAGAAGTGGCGTGTTGTTGTGGACTACAGAAAGCTGAATGAGCTTACTGTAGATGACAAATATCCCCTTCCCATGATTTCAGACCTCCTTGATCAACTTGGCAAATGCCAATACTTTACGACCCTTGATTTAGCGTCCGGATTTCATCAAATCGAAATCGAACCAAAAGATATTTCCAAAACTGCCTTCACAGTCGAAAATGGACACTATGAGTTTGTCCGAATGCCTTTTGGACTCAAGAATGCTCCTTCTACCTTTCAGAGGGTGATGGACAATATTCTCCTGGGCATTCAGAACGAAAGATGTCTCGTCTACATGGACGACATCATCGTTTACTCCCCTACGATACATGATCATATTTCCCGACTAACTGATGTATTCAAACGCCTCCGAAATGCAAACTTAAAGATTCAACCAGATAAATGCGAATTCCTTAGAAAGGAAGTAGCGTATCTTGGTCACCTAATCACCAGTGACGGAGTCAAACCGAACCCATCAAAAGTCGATTGTATCGTCAATTTCCCAGAACCTAAGAATCAAAAAGAAATCAAATCATTCTTAGGCCTCGCCGGATATTACCGACGATTCATCTCCAACTTTGCCAAAATCTCCAAACCCCTCACTAAACTGCTTCAGAAAGATACTCCTTTCAACTTTGATTCCGATTGCAAAAATGCATTCGAAAATTTGAAACAAACCCTCATTTCTACACCCATTCTCATTTACCCAAACTTCGAAGACACTTTTCTTCTCACCACGGACGCCAGTGCATTCGCTATTGGCGCTGTGCTTTCTCAAGGTCCCATTGGCAAAGACCTTCCCATCGCATACTCTTCTCGCACATTATGTTCAGCAGAATCTAAGTATTCTACGATAGAACGCGAATTGCTTGCAATAGTATGGGCAGTCAAACACTTCCGACCATATCTCTTCGGTCGAAAATTCAAATTAATAACCGATCATCGTCCCCTCACTTGGCTATTCTCGATCAAAGACCCTGGTAGTCGCTTAGCTCGATGGCGACTCAAACTTGAGGAATATGACTACGAAGTCATATACAAACCCGGAAAGATCAATAAAAATGCAGATGCTCTATCTCGCATTAAAGTGAATCACATTCAAGAATGTGTTGCTTTTCATTCGAGAACTCTAGTCCTCCCAACGAATGAAGATGATTCCGATATAGAAATCATCGAGAATCCGATCGAAAATCATCCCAAACATGACATTCCACAAACATCCAAATCACCCCATAACGATACCGAAACTACCCAACCAAAAAACGAATCAGACGAAATATCAATAGAGAAAATTCAAAAAGAATTTAACACATTCTCAGACTTGTATAGAACCAAATCTCTGATAGACTACTCTAAAGTTCAATTCAATCAATGCCAAATTCTAGACAAATCGAACAGACACATTCTCATTCCAATGCAACACAACAAACTATCGCAATTTCACTATGACATAATTGAAGACCTTTTCGAAGAACACTTTGATTTTAAAAATCTCGAAATCAATATTCTTTCCAGTAAATCAGTGAAAAATCGTAAATATTATTTGATCCCTCTAACCAATGACCCAGAAACAGTAATTGAACACCTCTTTTTGACTTTATATAAAAATCAGAATGAGATGGACCCACTCAATTATTATTGCATCGAAGATAATCCCGAATTGCCACTACTTGAAATGCTTTGTTTCATATTCGCCGAAAAGGATATAAAAATTAAAGTATGTCAAAACATAGTAAGAACTCCAGATCAAGATCAAATACCTATAATTTTAGACCAATATCACAAAGGGAAAAATAATTTACATCGCGGAATAAACGAAACACTGAGACGCATACGGCAAAAATATAACTGGGACGGTATAACCAAAGATGTTGAAAAATTAATTAAAAATTGCGAAATATGTCATAAGACCAAAATTTGTAGGAAAAATCTCAGCAACCCATTAGTCATAACGGAAACTCCCCGTACTGCTTTCGAACGAATCAACATAGACATCGTCGAAGTTCCAAACAGAAACTATGCATTGACTATACGAGACGAACTTACGAAATTTACACAAGCTTACGCACTTCCAGATAAAACAGCTCGATCCGTCGTAAATAGCCTCCTACTATATTTTCAACATTTCGGAACCCCTTTACGAATCCATTGCGATTACGGACGAGAATTCGACAATACATTGCTCAAAGACTTATGCACATTGTATGATATCAAAATTTCTTTCTCTAGCGTAAATCATCCACAATCCAACGGTTCAGTCGAACGATTTCACGCCACACTTCTAGAAATGATCCGTGTGAATATGTCAGAAAACCCTAATGAACATCCTTTTAATATTCTCCCCTACGCAATCATATGTTACAACAATTCCACAAATAAAACCCACGGTTTCAGTCCACATGAGTTAGTTTTCGGACATACAGCAAGTAGATCACCAGAAACACTTTATAATCAAAAAGATCTGATTTCAAAATACGTAAGAGACTTGAACAACCGAATTTCTTATTACTATAAAGTAGCAAGAGCGAAAACAGATCAAAAGAAAGCAAAAGCGAAGGAACGTTTTGACAAAACAGTATCAGGACAAACAGAATACGAAATAGGACAAGAAGTTTACATCAAGGAATCCCAAATTAAAAATAAACTTCAGAACAAATTCAATGGTCCATTCAAAATCGAAGAAATATTTCAAAATTCAGCAATATTACTCAATCCACAAACGAATCAACGAACAAAAGTAAATTTTGATCGCATGATACCGTATTCTGAAAACTGATTTGTTTTCAGGTTCACCCTGCTGTTCGGATCAGCAGTCTGTCAATGCAAAATCAAACCAATCAATAACACTCTAGGGGTATACTACCATCAAGACGACGACATCGTACTTACAAACGACCACTGGACTCTACTCGTTCATAAAGACATCTCTTTACTTCAAACAGCCTACGAACATAACACTAGAATATTAGATACCATTTTAGCTACAGCACAATTGAAACCTTTACGCGAACTAAATATTTTTCAAGTAGAAGTCAAGAACCGTATCAGCTTACTTACTCAAATTTCAAAGTCAATAAAAACGAAATTATCTGAAATAATCTTAGATACAAAGAGATACAAACGTGGACTCATTAATGGAATAGGTAGTATTTTCAAATCAATCACTGGCAATCTCGACGCTTCAGACGGCGAATATTACTCAAATTGTATCAATAAATTACATGACGATGAACATCAACTGGAAAACCTTCTCAAGAATCAAATATCAGTCACATCATCAGTAATAAAAAGTGTAAATACAACCATTCGAAAACTTCAAATAGACGAAGAAATATTCAATACAGACATCAAACAAATCGAAAAAACTATAAATGATATGAGTTACGATATTAGAGCCATTGAAGCCAAAGTCAAATTTTATGACTTATGTGAAAAACTTATGGAGAGTTTTGTGTATCTTGAGGAAAGTCTCGATGAAATCATAAATTCAATTACATTTGCTAGATTAAACACTATTCATCCCTCAATTATCACTCCCGATCACCTAGTCGGTGCTCTACAGGAAATTTCCCAAAATCTGCACAGAAATAACTTACCTTTACCAGCAAATTTAGATAAAGTTGCCCTATACCTCGACATTATCCAACTTCAAGCATTCCAAATTGATTCTAAAATTGTTTTCGTTCTAAAAATCCCTTTGATCGAACCTAAAACATATCACCTTTATAGACTTTACCCAATACCAATTTTTGATAACAGAACTGGCTTACATCATATTCTTTCAATCTCTCAAAAATTTATCGCGAAAGATGATGATTCTTTGATGTTCATTCCAATCAACGACTTGAAGAAATGCAGAACTCTACTACCAGAAATAAAGATGTGTAGCAACGTATTTGCATACCCCATAGACAATAACGCCATGTGTGAAGCCCAATTGATGAAAACGTTCCAATCAGTACCAGACAACTGCCAAAATACCCTCATCCTTAGTAAAGGATATAAGGTCCAAGAACTAGCCGAAAACTATTGGTTAGTGATTCTATCAGAACCAGTACGAATCTCGATCAATTGCCCATCGAAAGAAATCGAAACCCGAATCATCTATGGAAACTCTGTGATCAGCCTCCATAACGAATGTAGTGCCTTCATCGGAATTACCAAAATCCAAGCCACCTCAACGAAGACATCTATTGTTTCGTACGGAACACATCCAATCGAAATCCCGTACGAATGTTGCAGCGACCTCCCGAGACGACTAGATCTTCCGAAACTGAAACCTTTGGAATTAAGCGATTTGAATGTCGATGAATTGGACATCGCCAAAAATAAGCTTGATTCCTACTCCAAGACGTTAGACGATTTAATCCACCAACCATTTGTGAAGAAGAACATATCCTGGCTCACCTATTTCACGATTACCCTAATTGTGACACTAATAATTTTGTACATATTTTTCAAGTATTGGAGATCGAGAACTATTGTTAGTCCATCTGATCCACCATCACCCCTACCTAGAGGAAGCAGAACCATGAGAAGTATCAGGGCCGTTTTCCCAAAAATACGCCCGAACCTGAGGACCCAGACAAATGAAGAAGAAGATTTGGGATCCATCAACCTCGACGCCTGAGGATCCAATTTCCAAAAGTTGTCGACACAAAGCAACAACTTTTTCAAAAGGATGGGAGCTGTTATATCAACATTCCTGCATATGTCATCATCTCAGGGATATCATATGTCATACTTTTGTAACAATTTATTATTCACATTTTCAATATTGTATTCAATCAAATAAAATCATTTTTTAAAAAGTCCAAAGTGATTTAAGTGATATAACATCCATCAATAGAACGGCAAAGTTGTGGAATTCTTTGCCTAGTGAAGTCTTTCCTGATGCTTACAACCTCCAAACATTCAAGAGAAATTCCAACATTCCAATTCCCAAAATTCCACCGCTGGCTAACACGATATTCCTCGAACATCATAGGTTTCCCTTTCGTGTTGTCCACAGATAAAAAAAAATGAGATTATTTCAATGTCACTTACTGCACATAATTGTTTTTCATAGGCTGATGTATGATGAAACAGGAAACACCACCGTAAATAATAATAGTAAAATTGTAGTATATTATCGTCTGGGATTTCAGAAAATGATAACCTAAATGAATTTGAACCTACAAATCTATAATAATAAGAAGAAGATCAGATCATAATCATGAAACGCGTTTTCGTTTTTGTGTTTTCCGGACTGTCATAGAACTATCTCGGATTGAATTTGACACGCATCTGGTTTTGCGCAATCCTAGGACTGTCTAGGACTGTTTAGAAAATTTTGAACACGAACAAACCTATAGTATACAAAGAAGTTACGCAGAACCATAAACCGAAACAGGTAGGAAATAGGAATGAAGGATTGGCTTACCCCTGCTCTTGCTCGAAGCGCCGCTATCAGTTCTCTTCAGACCTTCGCCATTGACTGGATTCTTGATCAGTTTTCACACTAATCTCGGCTCGGAGAACCAAATGATTAGTTGTGTGTTTGGTGGACTGTATTATTGATATTACAATTCGTAAAATTCGCCTTTTATTTATAAAAACAAGTGTATGGCAACGTGAATAATGAGAATAAAATGACACTTGGAATGCTCTGTGTCTCGTCGTCGAATGAAAACCGTGGCTTCTTAGTAACGGTCGCACTCTCCCTTCTCTCGTCTCTCTGCTTGGCATGTCGTGATTCGATTATACAGGGGCGGAGTGCGCTAATTCTCAACAATAATGATTTTAGTTTGAACTTGTTCAAAAAGTATAACTCATAACCTAATAACTCACTTTCCGGGATGGGCTCTTTCAGCCTTAGGCAAGTTGTACATTCCTGTACACATCTGTGGAGGCCAGTCAATAGCCTGGTATAGATTTTTTTTCATCTTCTCCATATAATAATTTATAGGTGTAAGCCTTCGATCATTGAACAGACTAGATGAGTAATCCACAGCCCTGGCAATACAATTTGTTTGGAAGCAACATCTATAATATCTATCTTTGTCTGAACAAGGATAACAGGAGCTGATTCTCCCAGCACCAGTGCCGTGTTGTCAGAGGTTGTCGAATTTATTATTAATTCATGATGAAACCAAATTGGAAATCCGTAACAATTTCAGTGGTACTTTTCAGCATTTCTTGGTGGGAAAATGAACATCCTTATACTTCCTTCACATTGTTACGAAAAATTCGAATACATACAATCCTATGGTGATTTTTGTAACTTGATTTTAATCAATAAACTTATTATGACCACGTCACAAGAAAAGTTCAATTCTCAACGCCATATGAAACAATATACTTACTATTCAGTATACAGTTGTCTACTTATACTTTATCATAAATAACGTTCAATTTCAATAATGATCATTTATATCTTTGGCGATCAGTGACAGTGCATGTAAGTATATTCACGATTTCAAAGTTCAGTACCTACTAGTGGAAATAATTTTCAAAAAAGTGAAAAACTCGTTTTCAAGGCAAATAGATATGATTGCATATTTGAATGTAATTTTCAAATCTGAAGATGAAACTTCTTCATATCATTTCACGATATCGTCAAAAATGAAGGAGGTTTCATCTTGAGCAGAATAATATATTTTGACGCAAAAAATTGATGTCTGATTATTTCATTTCATATAGATAGATGAAAATCGATAATGAACATGTGTTGACAAGTATTATGACGAAATGTTATATCAACAATAAAATCATGAATCATGTGAAGATGTAGCAAATAGCAGTGTTTCTTATTCAAAACAGGACTGAAATGAAAAACAACCATGGATAATCACACAAATAATTATTGATTTTCGAATAGGATTGTTTTTGTCAACATACTTCCTACTCTAACTTCCGTTGAATCTTTCAATTTATTTGCCTCATGATGGAGTCTAACAGTGAAATATTTCTCCAAATTAGTTTGACTAGTTCCAAAAACAGTCAACGGCAAATTTCTCATTGTTGTGTGTACAAGAAGTAAAGAAATATCCTTATATTTTATATCAAAAATATTAATTGAGTTCATCATTATTCTCAGTGATTTTTCAGCAGCATATTTTGACTACGAATAAGGAAGCATTTATCAGTGCTACATATTTTACCACAAGACACTGTCGCAGCTGACCTATGGGTATAATCAATATAATCTAATCAATTCAATTTAAATTCATTTTCATCTATTCCATTTGGGAAATGCTTCAAAATCTCGAATGATACGACAATGGTAACTCACCTATGAAATGACGTGTTTTGATCGCCGGTTCAAATTGTCTTTAACACACCACAACGTCTCACCATTATATAAAATCACCAAAACAGGAAATAAACTGAGTTTCTGAGGAATTCTGAGAACACAAAACTGAACACAAGTTGAATAATATCGATAAATCAAAACGTAAATAATGACAGATACCAAACAAAGCAATAATCGCCATTGACTGTCAATATCAAATTGCGGTGTTGCAACGTTGAGCGAAAAGTATTCATGATACCCATGCTGGTCCTCGAGCCCCCAAGAAAGTAAAATTGCTAAGTCTCAGAATAATGTAGCAATCTTCTATCAATCAGAACTGATTCATAATCGTCCTGACCCAAATTTATCATTATATTTGTGCATTGAACTACATGAATTCATAAAGGACTTCAAGTATTATGGACTATTTATCACTTTTTGATGATTGGATATGACAACACTGGCGACGATTGGTTACTAATATTATGATAATTCTAGGAATTCATGTTAGCATCAGAATATTTGTTTTGTGATCCTTCTAGTGGGTTTGTTGTTCGGAGGTGTAATCTGTCCACTTCCCTTTGAATGACCTCAGTGAATGGTCTGATATTATTCTGGACGATCCTTGTCTCGTCTGCAGTGGGGTGGAGCCTCTTGCATTTATGGCTGTCACAAGTCGTCCAGCAATACAAGAAAGCATGCGCGAAAGCGCATGCTTTTCTCGAACACTCCCTGAACAGAATGTAGTCCCTGCAGGACATCTTATCTCCTTGAAAATTCCGAATGGTTTATGTCCCAAAAAAACTACGACGTGGAAGAAAACTACAACGCAACAATGAAAAACTACAACATTATATTCCAGATGGACCCTCTTTTTCCAATGGAGCACCCTTTCCTTTCAGTAAAAGGTACTCCTCATTGTCCCTATTACAAAAAGGACATAAAAAAACAGTGGCCACTACTGGGGACCGTAAATATCCCGTAATTGGAATTTCCTTCTTGAATGGTCCATGAAAATTCATCATGCAGCTTTCACAAACTACATGATGGCATTTGGAGAACATGGCCATTGGCTCAATGGTCTCACAACATATGAAACATTGGCCGCTTGGCGCATCATTTTTGGAGATAATCAATTTTTTGCATCTGTCATGGCATGAATCAGCATCCATTGAAAATTTCCTGCACATGCCGCTGAACTGTCTGCAGCGGACTGCTTCGGGAAATATTATTTTACGGACATCTAAGTTGCCTTTTAGGTATAATTTTTTTTCTGTTTTGGTGATATGCATATACTCGCATTCGTCCCTCTTCGGACACTTCGATGTGTTGAGGAATTCATTACAATATTTGTAATTATGTGTTTTCTTGCATTTAATATCAAAACATTGGTCTAGGCGATAATCCAAACACCTTGAAAAGAATCATCGTATTAGTATGTTGCTAATTTCATTTATTTTTCATTTTTTTACCAATCCACGAATGTGAGGTCTTTTTCCGCCAACACCACCCCTGCATAGTTTTCCATACTTTTTTACGTTTTCGAATTCTAGAAATAAATTAAACATTGACAATCCAATATGGCGGACTTCTACAAAATATTCCTCAAGCGTAAATCACAACTTTGTTAATGTAAAGAATGAAATCGATTTCTCTTCGAAACTTTGATAACTCTTTCATAACTCTGGTCATATGAGCAATAAAATATATTTTTTTACAACATTATACAGTTTAAGCGGTGCTCAATGAGATCTATATCACCCAGTATTTTGCTGGGTAAGATTTCTCCCGAATTTGAATACTCAAACTTGCGGAAAAAACAAAGTCCCAAACTTTGAATAATCATAACTCCGTTGATACAAGCAATAAAATGAATTTCTTTTCGAAAATATACAGTCTGGGAGGTGTTCAACGAGATCTATATCACTCAGTATTTTGCCGCGCTAGATTTTTCCCAAATCGAATAGGTACTCAAACATGCGGAAGAAACAATAAATCTCGAACTTTTTTTTCGAAAATATACAGTGTGAGAGGTGTTCAACGAGGTGTATATCACCTAGTATTTTGCCGGGCAAGATTTCGCTCGAATAGATCAATTGCAGCTGACGTCACAAAATGGCGGACATCAGCTGATCGGGGGACAAACAAAGCATTTGGAAGCGTGGTGTGGTATAACGTTGAATTGTTTTTTTGGTGAATTCTTGTGTTTTTTGTGATTTTTATGAACTTTGAAGAGTCTAATGTTCTTCTCAACTATTGACATATTGCAAGAAGCTTTCATTATCATGAAAAATCTAGAATTTCTCCTAATAATGATGTTTTTAGCCTGGTGGTGTCAGTGTCTGAAAGTATCACAGTTTTTCTGGTTGTTCTTAAGCTTCTTCATATTTTGCATCGAAATGGTGAGTGAAAAACATCAGTTTACATTTTAATCCTTCAATACATTATTTGTGTGTTTCAGGCTAGGTCAGATTATATTAAAAAATTGGACTTCATTGGAGGTACTGATCCATATGCCTTGAAACTGTCAGAGTTTGATGTGCCTTTGGATGATATTCCAAAGATTTCTAAAAATATTATCCTGGATTATTTCCTGTTCAGTGTGAGCCCCTCCACATATTTTGAGATAAGAGCTTGCAAAAGTTTGGATGCATTTGCACAGTTAGCTTGCAAGTGGATTGAATCTCTCTGTGCCAAGAAATTGAATAACAATTTTCTCATATTTGGGAAGGTAAGTTTAGATTCATGAAATTGATTTCAGCTCACTAAAAGTGAATTATTGTAGGTCCGCCATTCTCAAAGTGTTTCAGAAACAGCTCTCAAACCTTGGGTTGTTGTTTCTGAAAATGGAGCAATCCTTACAGCTCACTGTACTTATGTAGCTGGGTTAGGAGAAGTATGCACACATGTGGCTTCAGTACTTTTTGCCTTAGAGTTGATGAAAAGTCAGTTACAGATGTTTCAGCCTATTGGATTGGGCCCAGCAAAAAAGGACAGTTCTATAGGAGACTGGCGGATATTGAGTTTTCCACACCAAAAAAACTGTTGATGGGTGACACTGGTAGGGATACAAATATATTGGAAAAAAAAGAAGTGCCATCTTTGTCAAAGAGTGAAATGGATTCATTTACTCAAAAAAATGATAGATTTGGATATGATGCCAGCATATGCCTTATCAAATAAGGAATTCAATCCAGTCAAAACATTGGATGAGAAGTTTCCTATTTCATTATTGACCCTTTTTGAAGATCAGTATGTTGACCTTGATTTGGAAGAACTCCGCAGTATTTCTGAGAGAATGCATTTGAATGTAACAGCCGATCAAGCTTTGGCAGTTTTTGAGGCAACCACAAAACAAAGTGAAGAAAAGTTGTGGTTTGAATTTCGAGCTGGCAGAATCACTGCATCAAAATTCAAATGAGCTGGTCGCACAAGAATTGAAAAGCCAGCAATGTCTTTGATAAGGAGTATTTGTTATCCAGCATCACAGAAAAAAATTTTTAGGGCAGGAGTTTATGGTTGTAGGCATGAAAAAGATGCTTTGAAGGCATATATTGATGCACACAAGAAACAACATAAACAGGCACATTTTGAAGTTTGTGGACTGATTATCAATGTAGATTACCCATTCTTTGGTGCCATTCCAGATGGATTTTTGCATTGTGAAGAATGTGGAACAGGTTGCATTGAGGTGAAATGTCCATACTGTGTGAGAGATGTTTCTGCAGAAGAAATAATTCAATTCAAAAGCTCCTGTCTTGTCATTGAAAATGAAGATTTTGTATTAGATAGAAAGCACTCATACTTTTATCAAGTTCAAATGCAATTGGCTCTTTCCACAAAACCATTTTGTGATTTTGTCGTATGGACTCCAAAAAGTTTCATTTGCCAGAGGATATTCCAAGATGAAGATTTTTGGCTTCAGGAGAGTGCTAAAGCAAAGAGATTTTTTGAGGAAGTACTCATGCCAGAATTATTAGGTCAATATTATACAACAAAAGTGAGTTTTTTTTCCTATTGAATTCCCAAGAAATAATATTTCTTTTTTAGCAGTTGAACAAGCCTAAGAATACAGGAGCAAACAAAGTCCAGGAAACGGAAGAGAGTGTATGTTAATCCATTTCCCATTTTTTATTCAATACTAATTTTTTATTCAATTATTTTCAGGTACCATCTAATTCACATCAGGACAATTCTGTTTATTACCAGGAAATTGATTTCCAGGGAACAGAAGAGAGTGTATGTTAATCCATTTCAAATTTTTTATCCAATACTAATTTTTTATTCAATTATTTTCAAATACCATCCACTTCACCTCATGACAATTCCGTTTATTATCAGGAAATTGATTTCCAGGGAACAGAAGAGAGTGTATGTTAATCTGTATCACATTTTTTATGGAATACTAATTTTTTTATCAATTATTTTCAGATACCTTCTACTTCATGAAAACCTGTTGTTTCACAAATACCTGCAAGTTCATCTAAGCCTGATGATTCACAAATGCCCACAACTTCATCTTAACCTGATGTATGTATTCTTTTTGTATATAAATATATGAAAGCTGTATCTCTGAACTTAAATTTTCAGGCTTCTCTGCTATGGTGTTATTGTGAAGCTGCTGATGATGGTACACAAATGGTGTCTTGTGATAACCCAGGTTGCAAAATTCAATGGTTTCATCGGAGATGTATCCAAATCAAAAGATTACCAAAGGGTAAATGGTTTTGTAAGGATTGCTCCAGGAAATGATCACTGTGTGAAATAAAAGTACTGAGTAAAAAGATATTTTTATTAGGTATAATATGTATATAAATGTAAATATATATCCATACTTCAAAGTTGGAAACCAACACTCCAGTTTTGGGAACCTGTCTATATTTATAATGAAAAATGAAAATTGAAAGATTTCTTATATTATATTCAGAAGATAAATTAGTTTTATATGTATGCTACTATGTAGGTAGTTATTTAATTAAAATGTTGTAATATGATACTTGGTTAACTAGGACAACTTTGCTAGACTGCTGAGGATATTTGAAATAAAGCCCCTATTATTATTTTTTTTCAATTCTGTAACCTTCCATTCATTACCTACTCAAAAAGGAATAATTTTTAATTTTCCCTTATTTCATTGACTGAAACATTTATTTGATTTTTCAAGTGTTCTTACAGTATAATTTTTACTTGATATTTTTGTCAAAAGATATTTCATTTTCCCTTCATTCCATAGATACAATATTTTCAGTGTTTCAAATTTGGTTATATTTTGAATATTGGGAATGATTGGTGAAAATACATTAATTTCTCTTCAACAATAAAAATATAGAAAAAATGCCATGTTTCTCCTGAAAATACTTTTCATTTGTAACAAGTGTTCTGCTAAAAGGAACTGTTTATAAGAAAAATTTCAACTGCAATATAAGATCACAAATCAAGGTACAAAAATATAAAATCACAAATCAAGGTACAAAAATATAAAATCACAAATTAAGGTACAAAATAAAATCACAGCACACACACCACAGCTCATTCTAGTGGGGAATCTACTCCATGGGGACTACTGAAGGGCACATATTAACAAGTGCACAGCAAACTGTTAATATCTTATCCAGTGTTGGAATCTCGTCTCCTTCAGTCTTCTTCACTAGTGAGATAGGTAGTGTTTCATGAAGAATGCTATACTTTTGACGAAGTACACCAATAACTCGTTCCACATGAATCCTAAAAATAAATATGGAAACTTTTCATTCCTTGGATCTTCCATATCAACAAAATGAATATAAGTTCAAAAAATTTCCCCCATCAGTTCAACTCTACCTCACAGTTGCAATGTGCCTGGTTTGTTCCAATTCATGTGGTTCTAATTGCTTCCCACTTTTTAAGAATGCAGGTGTTTTGACTGAGGCACAACATAAACCAACTATGTCTTCAATCAAGAAACCACGATCAGCCAAAACCAAATCCCCTGGTAATAAATTGTTCAACAGACCACTATCTCCAGTCAATAACTTGTCACTAATGCGACCTCCATATCCAGCAGAAATAAAAGAAATGGCACTATAAGGAGTAATTCCTATTAAATATTTAATGGTATTATGGTGCTTATAATTGGACCAGGTGGAAGCTTGGGCATCAAGGTTGGAAGGTTTTTCAATGAATATTTCAAAACAATCAATTATTACTGTTGTTTTTTTGCCGAAATATTCTTTGAAACACAAAGGCATAGTGTTTTGCAGTTCCTCCCCTGATGGCCAATAAATGAAACATTTCAGCCTTTGATAAAGAATATCAATGGCATTAGAAAAAATTCGAGAAATCGTATTGTCACTGCAATTGAATATGTAAGAAAGAAGTCGAAAAGAAATATTCAGTCGAAGGCGCATAAGTGTCGAGAGGAAATGTTGAAATTTATCAGAGATAGCATTGTGATTTGAAGAAATAAATGGTTCAATAAGAGAAAATATGAGTTTGAGGGATTCATATGTAGGAATACCAGTGAGAAATAGGGTTTTCTTATTATTTCCAATCAAGGAATTTCCATTAAATGACAAGTTATCAACAGATTCTCTACAATCATACAGTTTTTCATGTATGTTCAACAATTCATCTTCCAAACCTTTCAAATCAAAATCAGTTTGGGTTGACTTATCATGGTCTCTATCTCTGTCCTCTGATTGTGGGTTATTTTCTGAGTCAGAATCTGAATCAGTGCTGTCTACAATCTAATAACAGAATAACATTAAAACAAAATGAAATATTCATCAAATGTTGACCTTTACGAAATCTGCAAAATAATAATGAAAATGCAAATTTAAAAAAATCTAAAAGAAAGAAAGCAAAACTGAAGCTGTCTCATATTATATCTCACAGTTATTGGTTCCACTTCAGATACAACCTTACTCCTGTTCATAGCCCTAGTGAACCTTGCTACTGGGAACTCCTCAGCAATGGTTTTGTATCCCATATTTTGGGAGGGCACATAATCTGGATGTTTGGGATCATCAGATGGTCTACTTAAAAAATGTTTTCCATATACATGTGATATGTTTTGGACAGTTTATTACCTGTTATAAAGTGTGCTGAGCATATGAACGAATTTTTAACTTTGGAATCTTGGAAATCATCCCTATGAAGAGAGGCAATCCAACTGGCATGTCTCTCCACTCTTGAAGGTTCTACCTTCCACTGCCTTGTCCGGATTGAAGGAAATGGATAAAATTTCACATCGTCTCGATTAGACCGTTTTGCACAACCCACAACCGCACAAAACTTCATAGTACTTTAATCAAAACTGAAAAATAAATATGTCATATCCTCCATAAACACATATCTTCAAAATGGATATTCCATGTTTGAAACACTTTACACATCTGTGCACTTACTTCACAATATTCACAATGAACACAGAATCGAAATGTTTAAAAAAAAATCACCCAAATGGTTGTTTTTCGCCAAAAATCACTGTTAACAACACATGTACTCTTATGTAAAAATGCTTTGTTTGTCCCCCCATCAGCTGTTCGACAAATGACAGCTTACGTCACTGACGTTGCCCTATTAGAATACTCGAACTTGCGGAAAAAACGATTAGTCCCAAACTTTGAAGAATCATAACTGTGTTAATATGACCAATAAAACATTTATTTTCAAAAATTTAAAGTGCGTGGTGCTCACAGAGATCTACATCACCCAGTCTGGGCAAGATTTCCCCGAATTTGAATACTCAAACTTGGGAAAAAAACTACAAATTTCAAACTTTCTTTTCGAAAATACCACCCAGTAGTTTTTGCCGAGCAAGATATTTCCCGAATTCGAATACTCAAACTTGCGTCTTTTCTGCATGTTTGAATATTCGAATTCGGGAAAAATCTTGTCTGGCAAGATACTTGAGAATGTTTCTCACAGAATATGAAGTCCTACCTATTCCACGAAATAATATTACTCAGAAATTGACAAGAATAAAATAGAAAACCGCAATCGAATTCAAATTATTTTAGTGACTGACCGGCTTGTGGAAGACGCAATCAAACTTCACATCAGGAACCGGTCGCACAGAGCCATCTGTTTGCATTCGATTCACTTTGCTGAAACTCATGAGGTGAAGCCGTTTCTATAGAAATTCAACAAATTAAATTTATTGTCTATTGAATGCTTTATGCAACCGGCCCTATGAAATGAACCTATTAATATAATGCTGATGTAACTCACCACTTTATTCTCAAATATTGTTCCGAAAACTCCACAAAGCTACAAAAATGTTCCACGAACAAAAATCAACGACGCACGAAATTCAAACAACAACGCCTATTTCACCGGTAAAATACTACACATCAATTAACATCCATACAGCACAGAAGACGATCGGGAAATGAGACGTGAGACGAATATTCGTAGCCAAGAGACAAGCTAAGTACTAAAACACACGGAGCGGTTTCTGGCGAGTCGGCGCCGACTCGGCAGAGAAGCGGCTCAAAACACACGAGGCGTCACCGCAGCTTACGACCGACACGTTTTTATCGAGACATCTTTCGCAGTTGTCAAATTGTGTCTGAGTGGTTCGCATCGTTGGCATAAAGTATGACTTCTTCTGACAGTGATGATGATTTGCTTTTTCTAATAACTACAGGCTTATTATATAACAAAATTTAGAAAAAAAGAATCGCAAGTATTGGATACATCCCACAATAAATGAGAGGAAAAATAGAGGATTTTTTTACTCACTGTATGACGAACTTAACGGAGATCCAGATAAATTCTTCAATTTTACCAGAATGTCAAGAGAAACATTCCAAGAATTGTTGTCAATAATTGAAGATTCATGTTCAAAAAGAAATACTACCATGAGGGAAAGCATACCAGTAGAAGAAAAGCTTCTTATAACTTTAAGGTAAGATAAATAAATAAAATCTAAAAAAATATTTCTATTCTTAAAAAAGTATTATATTATCATGTTCATTAGCAAAATAGCATTTAAAATAATTGGGTTATATCCGTATCTTGGGAATACGAGCTTCCAGGCGACATCAAAGGGGATTCAGTACTCTGCCGATGAATCCCAGAAGGCCCAGGTTGGGTCTCTTGTGGTGAAGGACTTTGGTTAAAGTCTGGAAGTCCGGAAGGTCCAGCATGTGGATTTAAATATTGCCATTGATGTAGTATTCCAGATTGGTGGCTTGGAGCCTGGGTGGGAATTTGGTTATACGGTAATTGTGTTGAGTATACAGAGGGGACTGGTGACTGTATGGGATTATATTTATTTATGCTTTGCATAAATAAATATAATAAATATAATAAATATATAAATATAGTTACAAGTGCATTTTGCAGACTGGCGTACTCTAGCTGTGAATATTCTATCTTTAATTTTTTTGTACTTGTTACCTAACAATAAAATCATTATTATTATTATTATTATTATTATTATTATTATTATTATTATAATGTCCATTCTCGCAGCAAATTTAAAGTGTGGGGGAATGGATTTCATAAAAGGCACTAATGATAACAAAAATAATCTATCGTCGTCTTCTTCAGAATTTACTGTTTGTGCTTTTTGTTTTTGACGAATACTATGATTATCAAGGCCATCCACAAGTTTTTTTTCCAGTGTGTTTCCTTTTCTTTTTTTGGCGACATGAACAGTAGGAGAGTCATCATGTATTGTAGCAGAACTTTCTGGGGCAGATTCATTCTGACTGTTTGGTGATAGAGAAGCCCCATCATCCATAGATGTATCTGTGGGGCGACGTTGGATTACATCTGACAAAAAGCCCAATTGGTTGGCGTACATATAGGAACTTTTGACTTTTCGTCCTTGTCCTGACTTTCCTTTATTTTCTTTAAGTTCTCTAGCGTACCTATCGCTTATGTTTTTCCATTTTTTTAAAGCAAAATGCCTGAAAAAAAGCTTTATGTAATAAGTACCCTTTATTTCAGGTACCTAGCTACTGGCAATTCATTTGTCGATTTGCACTATGCTTTTAGAATTGGAAAATCCACAGCAAGTTTAATCACCCAAGAAGTTTGTAAAGCTATATGGACACATGCTAGACATATAACTTTTCCGTCGTTAACTACTGAAAAATGGCTCGAAATAGCCGAAGGATTTAAGAAAAATGCAAATTTTCCACATTATTTTTCAATGGTACTGTTTGCAATGTGTGATAGCAATTATTTATTTACATACGTAGACGTTGACTCCTATGAAAATTTAGTAATTCTGGAATTTTTAAAAATTCCACACTATATGGAAGAATGATAAAGAATACACTGGAAATTCCTCCAGCAGAGATGTAATTGATTATCCATTTGTAATAATAGAAGATGAAGCCTTTCCACTCTCAGAAAATTTACTCAGGCCCTATGGTGGATCAAATTTATCTTTTGAAAAACAAAAATTTCAACTACAGACTGTCAAGAGCTCGAAGATACATTGAATGTACATTTGGTATTCTGGCTAATAAGTGGCGAATTTTCCACAGACCGCTTAACGTATCTGTTGATTTCGCCCAAGATATAATCGAAGCGTGCTGCGTACTCCATAATTTGGTCAGATTAAGAGATGGACACCGTGATGATGACATTAGATCAGCAAATGACTTGGCAAATTTAGCCACTGATTCATTGAGCAGAGGAAATCCAAGAGCTCTTAACTGCAGAGACAAATTTACTAACTATTTTGTTAATATTAATCCGCTGGAATGACAAAACGCACAAATATGAAAATTATCATTAAGTTAATACAAGGTGTTTCAGTTTTTTCGTTCCTAACTTCTGTAAACGATAGTGTCTTTTTTTGAACTAAGTACAATGACAGCCGTCCAGTTAAGTTACATCAAAGTCTCACCTGGTGCACTGTAGGTCTTCTCCAGGTCTGCTTAAGGCCGGCCTTCATTACCCGTTCATATATAGGGTAAAAGTGGACTGTATATAGGTTCCGTACGAGGGGTCACTCGCGCTTCTTGGGGTAAATTTGGGAGCGTTTGAGAATACGTACACGATCGTACCGATATCGAAATCGACTCGTCTCTCGATTCACAAAAATGGAAGCTCGCCCGTTCCACGTTTTTGCTCTTCGCGTTGAGACCGGGATTCCCTCTACTGGACAGCTGTGAAGTACATTCGGCGACATAAGTAATGCGCCGTTATTTGAATATAATGAATATGTGATTAATGGAGGAACTTGTTTCAATATAAGTGATGCAATCCAATCATCATGAATCTAAATGTTATACATCAACTAAATCTAAATTAAACCTAAATTCGGTGTGCGAACATTCTGCCCGCCAAAGTACACCGTATTTTCACGGGTTATTTGATGGCAAGGGACAAAGCTTGACACAGGGTCTCTGCATAATTCCTTGCGCCGTACGCAGTGTCACCACTCTAGTGATGCCATCTACAACAGGGTGTAGTTTTGTTATTCTCCCCAATCGCCATTGGAGTGGAGGTGTCAATTCATTTTTAATGAGCGCTAAATCGCATACTTTCATTGGTTTACAGTCATGAAGCCATTTGCACCTTTGTTGCAAAGTATGCAAATATTCTGCATGCCATCGCTTCCATATATCCTGATGAACCCTTTGCAATGATTGCCAGCGATCGAGACGGTTTATATTTAGGGTAGTAAGGTCAAAATCTGGTAAACATGATACAGGTTCGAGGGTGAGGAAATGTCCCGGAGTGAGGACATTGAGGTAATTAGGGTCATTACTCATTGCATAAAGGGGGCGAGAGTTCAATATAGCCTCAACTTGGACTAAAACAGTATAAAATTCCTCATAGGTGAGGACTTGACTGTCGAGCACTTTCAAGAGGTGAGTCTTCACTGACTTAATGCCCGTTTCACTTAAACCATTGAAGTGGGGTGAACTGGGTGCACTAAGGGATCATTCAATTTTTTCATTTTCTGAGGCATGTTTCATGAGGTCATCTAAGATGCGACTGGCGCCGACGAAGTTTCCGCCATTATCGCTGAAGATACGGGTGCAACGGCCTCTACGACTAATAAGTCGTCTGAGGGCAGCAAGAAAGGCGTCAGTTGAAAGGTCAGAGGCTAGTTCTAGGTGCACAGCTTCAGTAGTGAAACACACGAATAGGCAAATGTAAGCCTTCTGTGACTTGATACCTCGACCTTTCGACATGGCGATATTATACGGACCACCGTAATCCACCCCTACACATTGGAAAGGTTTCA
Organism: Gastrophysa polygoni; assembly: GCA_963576655.1. NCBI lineage: Eukaryota > Metazoa > Arthropoda > Insecta > Coleoptera > Chrysomelidae > Gastrophysa > Gastrophysa polygoni. The sequence goes on from OY755092.1 coordinate 4,079,813, forward strand.
GTTGATTAACGCGGAAATGAGGCAAATTGCCCATGGGGGGCTCGAGAGGAATAGGCCTGATTTTGTAGCAGCGAATGCACTTAGAGAGAATTCGTGATATAGCACGACGGGGGGATAAAATCCAGAAGTTTTGGTCTAACATATATTGTAAAGTACGTAAGCCTGGATGCATAAAGTCTACTTTATGCATATTTACATACTTTTCGATAATCAGATCGGTTAATCGATGGGCGTTTGGTAGAATAGCAGGATGTTTGTGGTCATAGGAAAGACCTGAAAAATGAAGACGACCTCCTACTCTAAAAACTTCATCAGGTCCAAGGAAAGGATTCAATTTCCGGAAAGTTTTTGGAAGAGGAAGGTTTCCTTCTAGCCGAGAAATTTCGTTAGAAAATGAAACATGCTGAACACGTTTCACTAGCAGTAATAATGCATTATTTTCTTCCGAGTCAGTTAGAGAACATTTTTAACGTAGAGGGGGTTGAACTCTGAGATTGTTGAGGAATCGAAGACACCTAGCAACAACTCTCTTAATTTTATTCAGAGACGAGAATTTATTGATCAAGTCGTCGAGAGAATCTAGAGATATTTGGGTAATAAGAGATATGGCTTTTTCTTCATTCAAAGCTTCTAAAGGAGTGGTTATCGCAGTTTTAGGCCACTGTTCGTTAGATTGGCTGAGCCAAGTTGGACCATGAAACCAAAGAGTGTGACCGATCATCTGCGAGGGTAGTAATCCCCGAGAGGCACAATCGGCTGGATTATCCTGGGAACCAACATGATTCCAGCATGAAGGGGGGACCTTATCATGGATCTGACTCACCCTATTGGCTATGAAGGTATTCCAACGGTAGGCAGGAGCTTTGATCCAGCACAAAGTAATCATTGAATCACTCCATGCGTATAAATGAGGAAGAGTTATTTTATTAGAGTATGATTGCATAATGAGGCTCATCAGCTTGGAAAGAAGAACAGCTGCGCAAAGCTCTAACTTGGGCAGACTGATCTTTTTCAGCGGGGCAACTTTAGATTTACCACACATCAATTGGACTTTAAACGTATTATGAGGGAGAATGAAGCAAATGAATACAACAGCTGCGTATCCTTTTTCGGAGCTGTCTGCAAATCTGTGCAGCTCGCATGAATTATAAGTGAATGGAGTGAGATGACGAGGAATTCGTATTTCGGAAATATGAGCTAGTTCTGATTTATATTTAGACCACTTGTCTACGACTTCAGGGGGAGGAGTTTCATCCCAGTCTAATCCCAAACACCAAAGATACTGTTTCAATATATGTGATGCAATCCAATCATCATGAATCTAAATGTTATACATTAACTAAATCTAAACTAAACCTAAATTCGGTGTGCGAACAGATACAACATATTAAAATATTATGAGTCTTTTGACTGAAACTGAAACACCCTGTATAATTAATTACTGATGATTTTTTATCAATAAATAAATTTAGTTTTCATGTAATCACCCATTTGTCTTTTCTCCTCCACTGCAGCACCCTCATCAACAAAGGCGTTGGTTACCTCTTCCCAATAACGTTTCTTTTTTATTTTGTTGGAATAATCCTCTGAACGCATATCCCAAATCGCTGGTCTAATGTGAATCTCATTGATTAATTTCTCAACGTCCAAAGTTTCCATACTGGTCTGACAACGCCGAGTCACTTTATTAATAACAAAAAACGCCACAATACCGCTTACGTGTGTTTAGTCCCATAAGCAAACATGTACTGATGTGCCGACGACAGTCGTAAACCCGCGCGCGGTGCATGATGGCCAGCAGGGTACGCGCTGCCACCGCCATCACGACTCGCGCGTTGACGCACCGTCTGTTCCATTCAATAGTGTTCCAGTCCTATCCTGTTATGTCCTTTCGTGTTAATTTAAAAATAGTCGTTTGTTCAAGAAAAGCAAAATCTGCTATCCGTGTTTGGCTCACGGTGTATGTTAACATTGTATCCGCGTAAAAAGTCTTTAAGATTTTAAAATAAGCTGTGTGTGTGTGCGCGCATCAGAGTTCTCCACGCGAGTGCCGATCGAGTACAAAACAAACCACGCTTTTTTTGTCTATATCGAACAAAACTTTGCAATCACCTTTCCCGTCATTCAGACGTAAATAGGAACATTTTTCAAGATAACCATTTCATCCCAACTTCGGGAAATCAGTGCTATCGCGCGTACTTCCCGAGGGAAGACAACCAGCTTCACAAAGAGAACGCAAGAACGCCGGCCGGCCCGTCACAAGCACCCCCTAACATCACCCCAAACAGTGCCTAAGGTAAGATCTTAAAGACTCCGCTCAGCTTCTGTCGACAATCCATTTTTCTCTCCTGAGTATCAACCCCCTTGAAAGAACAAATAGAACTGCCATAAAGGATGCACCGCTTCGGCAGCCGAGTCGGCGCCGACTCGCCAGAAACCGCTCCGTGTGTTTTAGTACTAACGGACACTATGGATACTATGGACACTTTAAGCCCCGCCCGGAAATTTCCATCCTAGCCCCGTTCACCGAGTTGGCTCGAGTTGGCTGCCGCGCTCAGCGTTGCCACTGCTACCCCGTACGGAGTAGTTCTACCTCTTTTGAACATGATTCCACCCTCTCGCTCCCCTCAATGAATCTACCCCTCTATATATATAAAGCAGATACACGAGCTCATGTTTTTGATTATTTCCATTTTCTGTTATATCCATGATGGAATAAGACAGGTGCGCTTATTCTTAACAACGATATACAGAACAGTGGTACAGCTACCCTGCCTATCTAATTTCTTCAACTATAAAACTGTAATGTACTTGGAAACAGCATATTATTCATTATAGCGAAACATCACTCAAATGTCAGTTGTTAGATGGCCACATAAATATGACAACCGAATCAGTATGATCGATAATTGCAAAATCAATGATATTAAAACGTTTATTCATGAGTATAGTAATTTAGGTTACTTCTGAATTAATGATCGAACTACATAATTACAGTCTCAAAATTTCAACTATTTGTAAAGAAATCTGTAAAAATGTCATCATTTTCTGGGGAGTTTCATAACTATTAGGCCATCATAGCGGACAATGCCGTTAGTGTTTTTGGCGAAACTAAACGCCATCAGTGACTGCACCAGTGTTTTGTACATCGTTTTCGTATTCAATGCAATGGTAAAAAATTATATTTCGGCGCTTCGTCCTCAAGATCACTTATAATGACTAGGTAGTACCGCCTTTGGGTGCTAGCTGGTGCACATAGTAAAAAGAAAGAAGAATTCTATATATTCTCTTTCCTAGCTTACAGGTTCCTACATTATCTGCAACTCATTGACGCTTTTGTGCTAGTTGGTGTCGTATGTAAAATTTTTTCATCCAAGATTTTAATTTTATTTTTCAGGTTTAAGATAGTATGGGTGGTAGGAAAAGGAAAATATCAGATCCTAAAACGTCATCGAGTAGCTCAAGCTCCGACTTCGATCGGCACAGTCGGAGACAACTTCAAAAAAGGCTGGAAATGCTTGAGCACGCCGTTCTCCGGCATGGTTCACAATGTGGTCAGCAATGGCCAAGGAGCAGAACTCCATCCTGCCCACAAAGGGGCAAAAAACGTGATCAGAGCTTGACTCTGTCTCCACAAAGGAACAAAACACGTGATAAGAGCCCGACTCTGCCTTCACACAGAAACAAGGAACCTAAGAGCATGACTCAGACGATTATGTTGTCTCCACGAGGGAGCAATAGACAGAGGAATGTTCTCATTCCCCTTGTAGAGAATTGAACCGAATGTCTGAAATGCTGGATCAGCCACAGAGCCCTAGTTCGAATAGTCATTCGGAAGATGATAAGGAAAACAGAAATGAGGTCTTGATAGTGGAAAATGATGAGAGTTTCCTTGATGAAGAGATTTGTGATATGCTGGGTGTGGACCCTTCAGCAAAAAATGCTAATTCAGTGGAATTACATTCTGCTTTGACCTCCAGATGGTCACATATCACGATCACATGATTGGATAGTGATGATAAGCTTGAATTAATCAAAAAATACCCAATTCCTTCTAATGGTGCCTTTTTAAATGCACCCTGTTTGAATCCTGAAATCACTCAGGTCATTACCCAATCCTCACAAACAAAGGATGAGTTTCAAATGATAGCTCAAAATCAATTGGCTACAGGTATTACTGCTCTGGGGACAGTTCTAAGTGTACTTTTACAAGATTTAAAAGAAGATAATAAATCAGTGATAACTGGTTTAAGTGATGTAGGAAAAATACTCACTGATCTTCATTATCATCTCTCCATTGGGAGAAGAAGTAATATCATCCCACAGTTGTTTTTTTCTGTCAGAGATACAGCCCGTAAGGCAACCATTGATAATTATCTTTTTGGGTCAGATTTTGGGGATCAATGCAGAGCTGTTAAGGCTCTTGAGAGATCTAGAAGTTGAAACCCCAAGTAAATCAGTCAGGTTTTAAAAAGCCAAGTTTTTTTCCACAGCAAAGAAGATCCATAACTTCTTTAAACCGGAAAGGCCCGTCACAGAGATCGAAGGATCTGAGACAGTATGGACCTTCAACTTCCAAAAAGACCAGCCACAGTTACCAAAATCGACCAAGGCATTAGAACAGGTAACTATCATTGGTGGTAGACTCAGCTCATTATTCATTAATGGCAGTGGTCTTCTCTGGTTAACCCATCAGACACAATATTAGATTGTATCCAGGGATACAAAATTCCATTGTTAGTAGACCCTTTTCAGAAAGGTGAACAACCTGATCTGCTCACAGACAAAGAGGGGGAGATAGCTGAAGACATTCAGATACTAATTGAACAGGGTGTTGTTGAATCTGTAAAACCAAAATGTGGCCAGTTTTTGTCATCTTATTTTTTAGTCAAGAAATCCACTGGAAGAAATAGGTTTATCCTCAATCTCAAGAAGTTGAACAAATTTGTTGACAATAAACACTTCAAAATGGAAGACTACAGAACTGTAGTCAGACTTGTACATAAGAATTGCTATATGGGTTCTATAGACATCAAGGATGCTTATTTTTTAGTGAAAGTTCATGAGAATTGTAGGAAGTTCTTACGATTTCAGTTCATGGGAAATTTATATGAATTTACTTGTATGTCCAATGGGTTATCATCAGCACCTTATGCCTTCACCAAGTTGATGAAACCAGTTGTTTCAACTCTACGAAGTCAAGGTATTTCTTGTGTGGTATACCTTGATGATTTTTTGATATTTCGAAACTCTCAGGCAGATTGCTCAGAGAATATTTGTTTCACAAAAAACTTGTTGGGAGCTCTTGGATTTATAATAAATTACAATAAGAGTTTCATGGAACCAAGTCAAGTATGTAAATTCTTGGGATTCAAATTTGATAGTTTGAATATGTTAATATTGTTACCAGAAGAAGAGAAGTCAAAAATCCTACAATTTGTAGAAGATATTAGGAGATTATCTTCATCTACAATAAGATACTTTGCTTGTTTCATTGGCTTGTTGATATCAGCTTGTCCAGCGGTGAAATATGGAAAATTATATACCAGATGCTTTGAAAGAGAGAAGTATTCAGCTTTAAATAAATCAAACCAAAATTATAATGCAACAATGATTCTTTCTCATACAAAAATCAAGTCTGATTTAGATTGGTGGAGGGACAATATCCCTTCGAGTTTCTCCAATAAAAGAGAAGATGAATATGAATTGGAAATTTATTCTGATGCTAGTTTGACTGGCTGGGGAGCTTATTCGCAGGGCAGAAGAACACATGGTTGGTGGTCAAAGGAGGAAAGACAGGAACATATCAATTATTTAGAACTATTAGCTATTTTTAATGGTATAAAATGTTTTGCAGACAACTGTCAGTCATGAAATATCTTACTCAGAGTCGACAATACAACAGCATTGTCCTACATCAATAGGATGGGAAATATTCAATTTCCACACTTGCATACATTGGCCAAGCGAATATGGCAGTGGTGTGAGTCGAGAGATATATGGTTATATGCTTCATATATTTCCTCCCGTAATAATGAGGCTGACCAAGACAAATGCAAGAAATATATTTCTTGGATGTTGGACCCAGACTCGGTGGCATCTGATGTATTCACTTTATCATGGCATGGAATGTATTTTTATGCTTTTCCTCCGTTTTCTTTGGTTACAAGAGTAATGAAAAAGATTGTCTCAGATGATGCAGAAGGCATCTTGGTTGTGCCCTACTGGTCATCACAGCCTTGGTTTCCCTTATTCTTGAGATTAGCCAGAGAAGCACCAATACTCATTGGTCCTACAGATAATATGTTATCTTCACCTTTCAGGGATACACACCCAATGTGCAAGACCCTTACCCTGGCTGTGGCGAGATTATATGGCGGGCTTTTTTGTTGAAGAACACGCCAGAAGAGGGCATACCAACATTATTAGAGTCATTGAGCTCGAGCACGGAACAACAATATAATTGTGCATATAAAGCTTGGTGGGATTTTTGCTCAAAGAAGAGTATACCAATATATCAGGCAGGAATCCCAGAAGTAATTGCCTTCCTTCAAAAAAGGCTTCAGGAAAGGACTCATAAATATGGAAGCTTCAATTCATTCAGGTCTGCCCTTTCGCTAATTTTACCTGGAAATATAGGAAGTGATCCTCAGTTGAAACGTTTTCTTAGAGGAATAAGTCGTATGAGACCCCAGAAGCCCAGATACAATGTTACTTGGGATCCTCAGAAGGTTTTAAAATTGTTGACAACCTATTATCCTAATGAAGAAATAACACTGGGAAAACTAGCTAGAAAAGTTATAACACTTTTAGCCCTCACCACAGGACATCGCCTACAGACTTTTTCGTTGGTGAAAATCGAGAATGTTATTGTAACTGTGGAGGGAGTACAAATCTTCATTCCAGATCTCATCAAAACTTCCGGTCCCTATAGGGAACAGCCATGTCTGAATTTATCTTTTTTCCAGGAACAACCTGAGTTGCTACATCAATTATATGTTACATTAATGCTACGATACAATTACGAGATTCATCCCAGGAATTTCTCTTCTTGACTCTGCGACCCCCTCACAGAAGAGCCACATGCCAAACCTTGAGTAGATGGGTCAAAGAAGTTCTTTCCTTATCATGCATTGATACCACAATATTTAGTGCATACAGCACGAGACATGCTGCAACATCTGCAGCTAAAAGGGGAGGAGTTTCAGTTGAATTCATAAGGAAAACTGCAGGATGGACATCCAGTTCTAAAATCTTCAACAGATTCTATAATAGGCCCCTCCAAGAAGATTTCGCCAGAACAATACTCAACGTTAAAAATTGATGCAGGTGGTTCTGTTCGTTTTTTGGTTGTGACAAACACAATGAAGGAAAAATTTTAAAATATCATCTCTGAGCTACTACCTAGTCATTATAAGTGATCTTGAGGACGAAGCGCCGAAATATAATTGAACGATCAAACGAACTTGTGAAGTTAGATCGTAATTATATGAGGCGCTTCGTCCGAAGAAATCACTGCCCTTCCCACAGATCGAACGATACAACGAAGTTATTTTCCCGCCCACATTTTAAAATTTTTTGTGAATCTTTAAACTTAATGAGTTGCAGATAATGTAGGAACCTGTAAGCTAGGAAAGAGAATATATAGAATTCTTCTTTCTTTTTACTATGTGCACCAGCTAGCACCCAAAGGCGGTACTACCTAGTCATTATAAGTGATCTCTTCGGACGAAACGCCTCATATAATTACGATCGAACTTCACAAGTTCGTTTGATCGTTCAATTAAACCACATCGCTTCTCCTGGATAATGTAATAATCAATTACCATTTTTAGATGTCCTCATTAAAAAATCAGATAAAATCTTGATAACAAGTGTATATCGTAAAAATACACACACCGACAGATACCTCAATTTTCAATCAAATCATCATACAAGTATAAAGAAAGGAATAATCAAATCACTTCATGATAGAGCCAAATCCATATGTTCTATGTTCTCCAGATGTTCTACAACTCAACACTTATCCGAAACATTTCATTGATAAAACAATACACCAAATTGAGAACAGACAGAATATACAACAAACACAAAGACAACCGACACTGATAACAAATGTAATCCCATACATTCCCGGAATATCTGAAAAAATTGAACGTGTTGGTGACAAGTTTCGAGTGAAAACAGTGTTCAAGACAGAAAATACAATGAGATCGATTTTGACTCATACAAAACCGAAAAATGAAGAACAATCATCAAAAAATTGTATATACAGTATACCATGTGTTTGTGGAAAATATTATACCGGTGAAATCAGCAGGCCTCTATCAGTAAGGATGAAAGAGCATAAGAACAATATGAAGAGAAGATATGTTGACAAATCAAAATTAGCTGAGCATATCCTTACTGAAAATGGACATATGGCCGATTGGGGTAATATTAAGATCATAGGAAAAGAAGACAACAACCAAAAACGGAAAATCGAAGAGTCTGCTTGCATTCTCCTGAACGGAGACAATAATATTGCTTCTTGTTCAGTTGATATAGATAGAATTTGGCATCCACTTCTGAAACTTGAATATGAAAATGGAAAATTCGATATCAACTAATGAAAACACCTTGTAACCAGAATTCCTCCGTCTGCCAAATTGTCACTTTTCAGTGTCAAAATCGAAAACATTGAAAAAATTTTACGTAGAGCAAAATATTTCAATTGTGTTGAGAACGGGAGCAGATTCGTTCCCGAAACGTCCACCAAGATAAGTAGAGGTTTTATTCTTATTAGATATATTTGTATTTCCAAATTTTTTCAAAAACAAGGTGTCACTGACCAATAAAGAATTTCTCTTTTGGGTATCTAAAGGTTTAATTTCAAACGCAGTGACATTTTGGGACAGATCCTAAATCTGTCCTTACTACAAATATATTGCAATAATTTTCAATAACTTCTACTCTATTTTCTAGAAACGAGGAGAGAAAATCCCATTAAAAGCTGAAAAATGAATGTACCACCTCCTCGAAGAACTTACAGACAGTATTTTCAAGAAAATTACACGGGATTGACGCATCTGGATGGTGATTGGTGTTTAGATTGCAATTTGTCGCGTGCATTCTTCGAAAGCCAATCGCAACAAGGTTACATGAAAATCCACAGTACTCAGTCTCGATGTTGTTTTGTTTTTGCATTTCTGTTATTGTATCTTATATTCATGCGAATTGCCTGTATAAAGACAAAGTACTTGACTCGCTTGAGAAATGGACCCTACTGTAGGTATATGGTATGGGTGGCCGATATCGATTTTGAAATATCGATATTATTGTTGATATGATTTATATGATTATATGATTTCTGGCAACGCCGAAACAAAAGCAGTGCCATGTTTTGACCCATAGATATAGAGAGGAGGTAGAATGAGTGACAAGCTGCGCGGAAAGGAATACGCTGGACGCCGCCATCTTTAGGCCAATTTTATAGGGGGTATTCAAATAGTTGACTCTCAAACAGAAACAATTTTACGAGGGACAGCTTAAAGTTCCTAGACAATTTTTTTGAACGAAATATGGGATTGAAGAATATAGAATGTGAAAATGTGATCCTTGAAGTTATATATATCCTGAGAAAATCATAAGTTTTGGTTCTGACAATTGCGTATGAAAAAAAAAACTGACAAATCTACTTGTATTAATTTTCCTGAAATACTAATTATGGACAAATTCCATACGAAATAATTCATTGTATATATTATACATTAGGACTGGCCTTCATATATATGATTTTATTATCTTTTAAAAAGCCAAAATCATAGTTCTTGGTAGATTGAATGAAAGGAATAGTTCTTATTACAAAAATCATCAGCTAATAAGAAACTTAAAATTGGTACTCAATCGTGAGTTTACTTTCAGAATTTTCTAATATTCTGATAATGAGTCGGGAATCAAAAGAGACATCAGGTTCAGTAATTATTTTATTCCAATTAAGTGGAAAATGCTTTTTTACACACTAAGTGGAACATGCATAGAACACAATGATGAAATGAATACAAAGATGTATCGAGTGATGGAAATTGAAAAAACATGAATTCCGTATCAATTTAATTTCAACATAATTTCAACTCCATTGAATACACAATACAAAAATATTGCTGGATATACATATAATATGATTACAATGTTCTAGCTTCGAAAGGCTTTTTGAACTCTGCACCCAAGTGTACAAAAGGTGTGTGCAAATGAATCATCGAAATAATATTTCTGAACAGTTGAATATTAATAACTGAAGTATGATAATATATTATTATAGTAATCCTAGCTTATTTATATAAATCAAATAAAAGTGAAAAATTATAGACAAACAACGAAGTGTAATACTGATATAAACAACTAGATAGCTAGTAGGTATGTATCCCAAAAAAAATGTTCCATAATAATTCTTGAAGCTTGTTATAATTTATGAAAATACAGGTCATACCTATTGATGGTTAAACAATATGAGTTTATTCAATTCTCTCCGTACTGGGGATCCTTGAATGACTTCAGTGTATTTTTTTGATAAATTATAAAGCCGTATTTTCAGATATAATCGTGTAATATGCTTCACCAAATAGAATCCATGACCCTGGTCTATTGGTGAAGATTCCAATAAAAAGTGGTCCTTCAAGTTGGGAAAAAACTCATAGATTTCGCAGTAGAATTTTTGACTGACTGCTGATACAAAGATATTTGTGAAATTGTCATCTTTTGGTGATTTATTATCTGTAGAATATAAAATTCTTCTGATTGACACCTCAGCATATTCACAAATTTTGAGCACTCCAAAAGAAGGTACACGTAACCCACCTACAAAAAAAAATATTGAAATGATTGAGATATAACAAATTGCAAATTATTATTGACCTTTGTTTTTAAACTTCATCAACTTGAAGGATAGATCATCGCCGATTTCATCCATAGCTGAACTTTCACATGCAGAAAGGCAATCACCACATTACAATGTTCTTTCTATCATTCTGATAACATATCAAGCAATATATTGGTACCTAACAAATCAATAAAATCTGGGTTCAAATCATAATCATGATCATTAGGTTCAGGTTCAATATTGAAGCCAAATTTTCTATATAGGGACACGTCAATTGATGCCTCAGGTACTTTCACAGTATTACTTGATACCGATAGTACAGTTGTAGAATCCAATACTCTGCAATTACCTCCTTGTGAATTTATTCTCGTGTGCAATAATAATTTTCGGAAGGATCTCATGAACTGCAAGCATGTGGGATTATTATTCCATCTATTTAGAGTTCTAAAAAAAATTTCATATAATCAGAAAGTGAAATAAAAATGAAATTGTATAAAATCGCCTCCAAAACCTTCAATTGAATTGCCTAACAGAGCAGAAGAATGTTTCAATATGATCTTGAGAAACTTTATAAGTCAATAGATATTTGAGTTTTTCAGTTTTCACGAAATCATCAAATATGCCACAAACTGATACAACAGAAATAGCAAAGCCCATAAAAGGTGTTTTTTTCAATGGTTTCTGAGATGATTGGTCGCCATTTTCCTTCATTGGTCATTTTGAGAGGGGCCTTGAAACTTTTTGCATGAGGATTTCTGGAATTCAGAATATCAAATAGAACATCGACTCGTCTGATGAAGTTGACAGTTGGTTCACAATCTCTAAAGTCCTTGATATTCATTTCTGTATTTAGAAACTCCAAAGCATCTGCAACACTATTACTCAATGTTTGTGCAGCTAGAGACACCTGAGTAGAAACAAAAAAAACATTGATTCATTAAAAAAACTGTAGATAGCAAGTTACCTTCATTTTTTGTTAGTGCCAATCCATGTGTGCTCTTTTAATTTTATTTGCGATGTTGAAGTTTTCCTCTATTTGTAAATCATGGAGTTTTTTAATGAAGGACCAACTTATGATACCCCCTCAGGATCTCTGATGTCACCTAGACTGGCCCAGTTATTTCTCATCAATTTTAACATGTAACATGTGACATGCATCAAAAATACAATGAACCCTCAAGTCTGCATTGGTGGGATGTGGAAACCACGGTTTCATCGCATGGATATTTTGAAAATCACATCCTAGTTCTCTCATCATTGTGAAATGTGTTGATGGTCCATCACATGTAAGAGATGTTATTTGAACACCTATCTCATGCAAGCGAATCAAGGAATCCTCAACAATACTTGCTCTTTCTCGACCAGATGAACTTTTGATGAAAAAGTAAGCAATGGGTATCTTCCAGTGACCTTGGTGAGATACTACCATCAGAACAAGAGCTTCTGTGGCTGGTTCCAATTCATCATTCTCGTTATGAGTTCCAATATCAATATAACCCCAAATTTTTTTGTTATCAAATTCAATTTGTTTTTTTATTGACATTTCATCTAACATAATAGAACAAATGAGGTCTCTACCACTCGAGGTTGCTTCTTCACTCTTCAATTTCAGGGCTTGAAATAACTGTGAAATGAATCCTGGATGACAATCCACATTTTTGAACCATTTCCTGATTGTAGCTTGATGAGGTAAAGCCAGATTGAAACGCTGTCTTACTTTCTCATAAGCCTTACATGAGTAGAACTGAAGTGTTGCAGCAAATTCTCTCAGAACAGGGGGATAAGTTTCATGTGTGATAGTATTATTCCTTATATTTTTCATATAACGAGACATGAGCAAGTGGGGGACACTATCAGAGTTTCTTTCCAGATGTTCCACAGGATTATCAGATAGAAACTGCCCCTCTCAGAAATTGAGTTACAGTTCTTAATGTAGTGACTTCTCTCTTGAGCTTATCAATTCTTTGGCGAGCTGAGAACAATTGTTTTCGATAACGTTGCTGTCTTTTTCTGACCTGAATGTTTTTTGATGTAGCAACAGTAAGAGGAGTGCTGGAAGAGAAATCACCAATTTGATAAAAAACGTTCTTAATACAAGTGAGAAATAGTGTAATGTGATTGGTACAAACCTGTAGCTATGTATTGATTTGATAAACTGAACCCTCCTTCTTTTTGTACTGCTATCAGTACTTGTACCTGATTTTTCAAGTGATTGGTAACTGAAAAATTAAATGAATAGACAAGGATTATCAATAATCAGTACACAAAATGTTTTAGATATTTTCAACATAGGTTTTGATAAACAATATTTCTTTTCATGAAACACAAAATGGTTTTAAGATATTAAAAATTTTGGTTGAATCACTCCAAATGAAAAATAATCACTTACCCTTCAACTGCTTTGTTTAGTTTCCTCTTCTTTGATGTAACATTCTGGATACTACTCTCATTGCTGGTGATTGAACTTGAAGCATCCAAGTGAGAAATAGAAGTGCTTGGTTCTGAAACCACTATGCTATTTTCACTGTCAGGAAAGAGACTTGGTAGAGCATTCAAATTGATGCAATTCTTTCCAGAACGGATGTTGAAGTCACTTGGCTTGAAATGTTCAGAACAAACATTCTTATTTTTAGACCAAGTCCAATCACCATCACTTATGCCCTGAACTCTGAGCCATTCCTTTTCAACCAAGATGTCAGCGCCCATAAGTGTTACCCAGAAATAGGATGCGCACTCGTCTAAGCTCATTCTACCCCTCTTCTATATCTATGTTTTGACCACGTGCAACAGTTTGTCGGTTATAAAATAGAGGGGAGAATCCGCGCGAGAACAGATCACGCTGGTTAGGCGGGAAGAGATATGATTGGATACTTACGTCTATGGAGAGTAGGACATAACTGATTGAAGTAGTGGTGGGGACTCGCGTTAGTTGTAGTGGATTTTCTCCCTAATAGCAGGCACTGTAGGACCAGTTCTTGCAAAATGTTTTTCCATAAATTCAATTTCATCTGAACTTGAAATTGTGCATGATGTTTCTAGTATTACAGTTTTTAATGAATATCATGAATATCAATATGAACAGGATCAATATCTCTGAATCAAAATTTTCATCTCATGATTCAGCATGATCATCGTTTTTATATATCTGACAGGAGCAATGAAACTATCTGACATTCTCACAATTTGTTTCTTGCTTCTATACTGCATATATTTCCTGGTAATTTTCAGATAATATTTCCCAGCCTACATTAGATGGTATGAGTTTGAATGGATCCATTTTCATCTTCGTTATCCTTTATTATTCACAAAACAGAGAAGTTGTCACAGATTTTGAATTGTCAGAAATCATTACTCTATATAAATACTATCAACACATCAGATGTGGTGTCTTCAAATTATCGTCGTCATCATGAAAAAAAAACCCCACTCCAGAGAAATGAATAATTACTTTATCAAAACATAGAAGTTGTCTTGGATTTTGAATGGTCAGAAATCATTACTCTATATGAATACTATCAACACACCAGATGTGGTTTCTTAAAAATATCGGCATCATAGAAAAAAATACTCTCACTCCCGTGGAATGAATAATTATTCAATCAAAACAGAGAACATGTCACCGATTTTGAAAGCTCGGAGATCAGAGATCGTTACTCTATATGAATACTATCAACACACCAAATGTAGTTTCTTCAGAATATCGGCATCATAGAAAAAATACCCCCACTCCCGAGGAATGAATAATTATTTCATCATAAAAGAGAAGTTGTCACGGATTTTGAATGGCCAGAAATCATTACTCTATATAAATACTATCAACACACCAGATGTGGTTTGTTCAAAATATCGGCATCATAGAAAAGAATACTCCCACTCCCCTGGAATAAATAATTATTCAATCAGAACAGAAAAGATGACACCGATTTTGAATGGTCAGAGATCATTACTCTATATGAATAATATCAACACACCAAATTCATCAGAACAGAGGAGATGTCACGGATTTTGAATGGTCAGAACCAGAACATAAGAACAGAAAGAAATTTAAAATTAGAAATTTAGAAAACGATATATCGACAAGTCAAAATTAGCTGAACATATCCTTACTGAAGATCGACAACATATGGCTGATCAGAATGAAATTGAGATCAAAGGAAAAGAAGTTAATAACCATAAACGGGAAATCAAAGAATCTGCTTGCATTCTTCTGAACGGGGACAATGATATTGCCTCTTCTTGAGTTGATATAGATCAGTGGCGTAGCGTATCTTGACGGGGCCCCGTATAAAAAATTATTTGGGGACCCTTAGGAATGGTAAAGATTTGTAAGAAGGAAAAAAAATTGCATGAAATTAAGAGAAATATTCATTCATCATAATTGTCTATCTGTCACTTTCTATCATTTATAGCTGATGATGACATTAGTTTTTCTGAAGTGTTTTTCTCTATGGACAATAGTGACAGGCCTGACAGACGTTCCTGTCCCATTGAAATTTTGGGCACTTTTTTTATAACCTCCTCCCTTTCTGTTAACTTTTTCATTTCGTAGCTCCCCTGGGATAATCTCTTTTCCTTTCACTCATTGTTTTTCACAAATCGCTACTAATACTACTAAACCAGAAGAACAATTTTTTTTATTTATTTATTTATTTGAAGTTCTACATAATACAAAATAATACAGATCTATATTTAAAAAAAAAGTAAGAAACAAAAATTAAAGAAAAAAGATATTTTGATACTAACCTCATTGAGGTACTTAAAAAATAACTTATAAGAGTAACTGTATAACGTTAATGTCAATACAATTTTAGGGTTTGCCTATTTACTAGTGCACCTAAGTGAATGAACACTTGTATTGTGCATTTGAACAGATTTTGTAGCTACAAATAATTATTTCTGAGCCAAAGTTGATGGATGAAACTCCAATAAATTCCAGTGATATAACTACTACTGTATATATATGTATAATTATAGGTGAACTAATTACTGATCAATATTGTTTTCCAGAATTCTTATGAATTTGGGATAGTGGTTATATATATATTCTCTCGACTTACATGAAAATAATCTAACATTTTTCAGTTCTCTAATATCAGATGGTAAGAGGTTGAACGTTTTTGGCAAAATATAGGTTAAAAATCTTTGACTGATTTTTTTTTTACATAGAGCGATTCTTAGGTGGTTATTACATGCATTTCTTGTTGATTTTATACTATCATTCTGGAAGTGACTTTTGTGATTGAAGGCGTATTTACAAACATTGAGAAAATAAAGGGATCTTATATTGAGTATTTCATTGGAGTACAGTTGTGTGGTGGGGAAGCTGTGAATAATTTTCAGAATGTAATTTTGAATAACATTTAACTTTTGTAGGGAATTCTTGTAGAGTCCCCCCAAACTAGTACCATATTGGAACAATGATTCTGCTAGTGATTTATAAATGATTAGTAGCAGTTTCTTCGGGAGAAATTCTCTCAGCTGATAAAATTTATATATTAATTTCCTTACTTTCTTTGATAGATAATCAATGTGATTCCCCCATTTTAGATATTGGTCCATCATTACACCCAAGTACTTTATTTCATGTTTCTCTTTGATTTCTTCCTCTATTGCTTCAACTTTAATGAAATCGAAGTCGGGTCTATTTACATTAGTAATAGAAAAGGCTAGGTAGTGAGTTTAACTTGCATTCAGGGAAAGTTGATACGTATTTAGCCATTGTTTTACTGCTCTCATTCCATTTTTTGTTTTATTTTTCACGTCGGACCAGGTATTACTACTGAATATCAAAACAGTGTCGTCTGCATAAGATATGATTTTGGCATCAACTGTTAATTGCAGTAAAGAGTTAATATAGGCCAGAAATAGTATGGGACCCAGGACCTTGAGGTACACCAATTTGTACAGTTCTTGGGTTGCTTAAGGAGCCTTTTATTTTTACTTGTTGTTGTCTTTCTGCCAGGTAATTCTGAAAGATATTCAAAACTGTACCCCGAATTCCATATTGATGCAGTACACTGATGAGTTCTTTATGGTTAACCGTATCAAAGGCTTTTGCCAGATCTAAAAACACTGCAATGGTTTTTTATTTTCTTCCAAGTTTTCTGTGATTTCTTTCACTACTGTGTACATTGCGTCTGTAGTTGACTTCCCCTTTTGAAAACCAAATTGACATTTGTGTAGTATTTTATTTGTATTGAAAAAGTTCACTAACCGCTCTTTTAAACATTTTTCGAAAAGTTTAGCGAAGTTGTTGATCACACTAATGGGTCTATAGTTAGAAATGTCAGATTTTTTATTAGCTTTGTGAATAGGTGTTATTATTGATGATTTAAACTGTCTGGGCACTATACCTGTTTCGAAGATGAGATTTATGATGTGTACTAGAGGTGTTGAGATGCTTTCACGCGTAGACTTGATGGTTTCAACTGTAATTCCATCCTTTCCCGGCGAACTATTACTTTTGAGTGAGAATATGTGCATTTTTCAGCTTTTGATGGGATTTTCTCTCCTCGTTCCTAAAAAATAGAGTAGAAGTTATTAAAAATTATTGCAATATATTTGTAGTAAGGACAGATTTAGGATCTGTCCCAAAATGTCACTGCGCTTGAAATTAAACCTTTAGATACCTAAAAGAGAAATTCTCTATTGGTCAGTGACACCTTGTTTTTGAAAAAATTTGGAAATACAAATATATTTAATAATAATAAAACCTCTACTTATCTTGGTGGACATTTCGAGAACGAATCTGCTCCCGTTCTCAACACAATTGAAATATTTTTCTTCGTAAACTTTTTTCGATGTTTCCGATTTTGACACTGAAAAGTGACAATTTGGCAGACGGAGGAATTCTGGTTACAAGGTGTTTTCATTAATTGATATCGAATTTTCCATTTTCATATTCAAGTTTCAGAAGTGGATGCCAAGTTCTATCTATATCAACTGAACAAGAAGCAATATTATTGTCTCCGTTCAGGAGAATGCAAGCAGACTCTTTGATTTTCCGTTTTTGGTTGTTGTCTTCTTTTCCTATAATCTTAATATTACTCCAATCGGCCATATGTTGTCCATTCTCAGTAAGGATATGCTCAGCTAATTTTGACTTGTCAGTATATCTTCTTTTTATATTGTTCTTATGCTCTTTCATCCTTACTGATAGAGGCCTGCTGGTTTCACCGGTATAATATTTTCCACAAACACATGGTATACTGTATATACAATTTTTTGATGACTGTTCTTCATTTCTCGGTTTTGTATGAGTCAAAATCGATCTCATTGTATATTCTGTCTTGAACACCGTTTTCACTCGAAACTTGTCACCAACACGTTTAATTTTTTCAGATATTCCGGGAATGTATGAGATTACATTTGTTATCAGTGTTGGTTGTCTTTGTGTTTGTTGTATATTCTGTCTGTTCTCAATTTGGTGTATTGTTTTGTCAATGAAATGTTTCGGAAGTGTTGAGTTGTAGAACATCTTTTATATGGTTCATTTCGGCATTGAAAATTTGGTGGTTCGATGATATGGATTTGGCTCTATCATGAAGTGATTTGATTATTCCTTTCTTTATACTTGTATGATGATTCGATTGAAAATTGAGGTATCCGTCGGTGTGTGTATTTTTACGATATACACTTGTTATCAAATTGTTATCTGATTTTTTAATGAGGACATCTAAGAATGGTAATTGATTATTACATTCGATTTCTAAAGTGAATTTGATTGTTGGTTCGATATTGTTTATATAATTTAGAAAATTATCTAGTTCCATACGGTTATGTGGCCAAATAATGAAAATATCATCCACATATCTCCACCAAGTCTTTGGTTGTTTACTGAATTTTTTCACAATATTCTCTTCAAAATCTTCCATGAATATATTACTTAGAATAGGAGATAATGGTGAACCCATGGCCATACCAAAATTTTGTTGATAAAAATCATGATCTAATTGAAAGTAAGTTGTTTTGAGACATAGTTCCAAAAATTCTAAAATGCCTTCTACACTCAGCTTAGTTCTTTCAATGAGTTTTTCATCATCTTCCAGTTTCTTTTTCACTATTTGTAAAGTTTTTTCTATAGGAACATTAGTAAATAAACTCACTACATCGAAACTTACTAAAATATCATCTGTATCGAGATGGATGTTATTTAGTTTCTCCAAGAAATGAGCAGTATTTCTAATGAAACTTTCACTATTTCCTGATAAAGGTTTTATTATATCTAAAAGAAATCGTGATAAATTTTGACAAGGAGATCCTATCGAACTCACGATTGGTCTTAATGGATTGTTTGGTTTATGTATTTTTGGAAGTCCATAAAAATGTGGGGGTTTGCTATGGTATCTGGATATATGTTTCCTATCTGTTAGTGTAAGTTCATTTTCGTGTTTTTTCATTATGTTTCGTATCTTTCTCTCTATGTTTGCTGTTGGATCTCTATTCAATTTTGTGTAATTGCCTTCATTTATAATTTGTATTATTTTATCATTATATTCATTTTTGTTCATAATGACTGTAGCGTTGCCTTTATCAGCTGGAAGTATTTTGATTGTATCATCATGTTCAAGATTATTAAGTGTGTTTTTTCTCTTCTCTTGTGATGTTTGGTGTTATTTCATGTTTTTTCTCAATAATTATTTTATTTCTGATTCTATATTCATTAGAAAATTCATCAGGAAGTCTTTGTGCAGTTTGTTCAATAGCTGTTATCAAATCTAATTTTGGAATATGATTCGGAGTGATTGAAAAATTCATACCTTTTGACAGTATTAATTTTTCAGAATCTGTTAATGGTCTTGAGGATAGGTTTATAACAGTTCTATTCATGAAATTTTGTTGACGATGTTCTAATCTCAATTTTTTTAAATTCCTTTCTTCAATCAGTTTATTGAATTTTCCTATGTGTATCAATTTGTTCTTGTCATTCTCTTTTTTGTATGAGTTGTTCACAGAAATGAATATATGTGTTGAATCATCTTCGTGTAAAACGTTGTATAAAGTTTGTTCTAACTGTGAGATGATATTTCTTGTTCTTACCTTGTTGTATTTGTGGAAATTTATTCTTTCTCTTACCAATGCCTTACTTGCTTTCAGAACTATCCATTCACATTTCTTACTATAAAGTGGTGCTTTCAAACGTAACCCTCTTGGTATCACTCCATTGTCACGACATTTACAAAGAAAAGTTAAACTGTTTTCGGTGTGAGACAGTTTTATGTATAAATTTTCAAGATTCCGAAACTGATGATTGATGTTAGGCCCATACCTATTTGTTAAATACTGTCTGTAAGTTCTTCGAGGAGGTGGTACATTCATTTTTCAGCTCTTGATGCGATTTTCTCTCCTCGTTTCTAAAAAATAGAGTAGAAGTTATTAAAAATTATTGCAATATATTTGTAGTAAGGACAGATTTAGGATCTGTCCCAAAATGTCACTGCGCTGGAAATTAAACCTTTAGATACCTAAAAGAGAAATTCTCTATTGGTCAGTGACACCTTGTTTTTGAAAAAATTTGGAAATACAAATATATTTGATAATAATAAAACCTCTACTTATCTTGGTGGACGTTTCGGGAACGAATCTGTGGTTTTTCATCTCATTCTCAGAGACTGGGTGGAGAAATATCGAATTAGGATTGAAATAATTTGGTTCGGTGAAATTTGTAGGAGCCTCTATATTATTTAACATATCTATTCCTATATTTATGGAATAATTGTTGCAGTAGTTGGCTAGCTGTTCGTCATCCCCAAAAGTGTTACCATCAGTATCAACAATATTAAAATTTTCCGTATTTGTTTTGTTTTCGTTTGTGGCGTCAGTGATTATTTTGTAAATTTTTCTCATGTAATTTCTGTTATTTTGTATCTGATTCGCATAGTAAGTATTCTTACTTTTTTCAAGTAAATTATTCAATTTATTCTTATAAGTTTTGTATTCTACTTCGAGTGCTGGAGAGTATTGGTTTAATAATTTCATTTTGAGTTTGTCTCTATGTCTGATTGACTTTATAAGACCTATAGTTATCCAAGGTTTTAATTTACCACTTTTTTTATAAGGTATTGTTGATTTGGATTGATCGAGGTAGTTATTAAATTTTTCTTGGAATATATCTGTAGCCATTTGGGGGTTGTTTGAATTTAAAACTGCTGTCCATGTTTCATTGCTGATGGTGGCTTTGAGTTTTTTCAGGTCAATTTTGTTATATGAGTAAGTAGTTTTTTTTATTATCTATATACCGGTTAGTTTTTGAGGTTATGTCAATCATTACTGGAAAATGATCTGTTATGTTGCAGTTTAGAATATAAGATTGAAAATTATATTATTTATTTATTTCGTTTTGTTTTTTAAGAAATATATGGTCTATACATCTAGCAGTTCCTGTTGTGACTCGTGTTGGTTTATTTATGTGTGGCTCGAAACCATGTTTGGCAAGCATACCTAGATATTTGTTGGTGTTTACATTATTTTCATCTAATATATCAACATTAATGTCTCCGGTAAATAATTCAATGTTATTGTATCGTTGGTTGTGTTCTAAATACGCATCAACCTCCCCAATGAATGTAGCAAGGTTGCTTGGGTTCGGTCTATGAAGAGCAATAATACGTAATTTCAAATGAATGATTGTGAGATTCATTATACATAATGTTACGCCGCATGTAGATAATTTAACGTTTGATACACTATAGTCAATATCAGATTTAATTTACCATCATTTCTGTTGAAATCACCACCATTATGTATCAGTGTATTATGAGGGATATTCAAGTTTTTCACTGAAACATTCTGAAAACATTCACTAAGAATAAAAATATCGCTTTCGATTTTATAGGTTTCAATTGTTGCTAAAAATTCATCAAAATTTCTGTTTGCACTTCTCATATTGAATTGCATAACACTCAAGATTTTTTGGGTTTTGGGCACTTGATTGGGATCAATGAAGAGTCCACTGTTATCTTTTCCGACAAAATCTAGATTCTCTAAAACAATATCCGTATCCGTTAAGACCATTATGTACGATATTCTGTTTTATTTCTCGAAAGCATGATCTTGTATTTCAAGGTTGGACATTCCTGATCCGTCGTGTGGTGGCTTGTATCGTGAGTAGTTTTGTAGGTTTTATTGGATTCAACACAATTGTTGTAACATTTCGTCTGCTTTGGGCATTCTTTTTCTTCGTGTTCGCTGCTACATAAAGGACAAACTAGTTTATGCTTGCATTGTTGCTTCTTGTGGTAGAAGCCTTGACACTGATAACAACGGGGAATACTGAGGTCTTCATATACTGGCAGTGATTCCCATCCAATGAAAATTCTCTTGGAAGCGATCAATTTGCTGAGAGAGTCCCCGGAACATTCAGCATAAATTATTCCCAGGCCATTCTTCCCCTTTTTTACATATGTTACTTTGAAATCCCCAGGTAAATCATTCTGTTCTAAAATACAGCTTTCAATTTCATCTGCAGTTAAGTTTTGTCCGAAGTTTGTTATCTCCACTCTTGGTTTCCTCATTTGAGTGAGTTGAACATCGTAGTAATCTCCCAGTTTGTTTTTTGCTTCTCGTTCTGAAATGTCTACCTCTCTTTTAGATTTACACTTTATTGTGACTGTGCCAGTGTTAGATGATCTCATTTTGCTTATACCTATTTTCAGGTGGGATGGATTGATATTCTGATTTACGTCTCTCATTGTTTGGCCAGGTACTTGATTTGTTTTAGGTTTGATTATGATTTCAGGTGTATTTTGCTGTTTGTAGTTTGTTTGTGCACTGTTGTTTTTGCTTACATCTAGATAGGATGGTTTTTGTAGGGTGATTTTTTCTTCAATTATTCTAAGTTTATCTTGTAGTAGTTTAATGATTTCATTTTTATTTGTTATTATGTCTTCTTTGTCTTTAATGGTATTTTTCAAGATTTCCACAAAATCATTATTTCTGCATTTACTGCAGTGAAATTTCATTAGACGTTTTTGAAGAGGTAGGCATTTAATTTCCGATGGCGAGAGGTCCGAGCATTCTGCACATATCAAATTCCTGCAGGAGTCGCATGGGTAACAGGGATATTTATTTTCTTTTGTCGGTTGCTTTATTATTTTGCATATGGCACATTCCATACTTTGAGAATGTTGATCTTCTTTATGCAGAAGTTCCTGGACTATTCATTCGACGTAGCATTGCCTTAGGTTTTTAAACACTTTTTTGTACTATGGTGTTTTTTATCCAGGATAGGAATTTGGCGTTAGCAATATTGAACAGCCTTCTTTGTGTTCAAAGTTACACAACTTTGGAAAGCACTTATCAACAAATTATTTCTTGAAAGTGTAGATCACACATAGAAGGTGGCACTAACGAAAATTCACATTTTGAAGTTCACTTTTAACCGTTCTTTTGGGCGAATGTTTAGGAGCACAATGTAAACAAACAAAGAATATGAACTGGATATTAAATACTATTGTTTGTATTCTATTACAATGTAATGCCCAATTTAATAAAACGCGTTAATAAACACCACTCTCCGTGTATCATCGTATAATATTTATATACACAGTGTTGTTCCAGGCAGAATATTCAGAGGTGCCAACTTGGTAATGTTTATGGTACCAAATTACCTTTTTGGGTATCAAATAAAAAAACGGACCTGTTGACGTCACAGATTCTAGAGACTCATCGTTCCATTCGTTGTCTTGTCTGATAAAAACCCTATTAGAGCGGGAAATTTTGAAATCGTCGTTAAAGCGGGAAATTTGAAATGAAATGTTCAATTAATACAGACTACAAAATCTAAACTTTATTGTCAACACAGGTAACAATGTAACAAAAAAGAACTCGAAAAACGAAATTTTCCTGATGACTTATTCATAAAATAACGTTCATAGAATCATTTATTGGGGTTGATTGCTGAATGTGACATCTTCATCCGGAACTAACTCAGCCTCAATGAATGGTTTTGAAAATTGTAACATTTTTTTGGAAGGGGTCCATTCAAAACATTTTTGTCTCTTGATACGTAACTCGTCCTTACAATGTAGTAAGTTGGCACACGTTTTGATGAGTAATCTGTTCCTTGATTTTATTTTGATTAAATTTAATTGAGAAAATATTCTCTCAGCGGCTGCTGATGAATGTGGCAATGATAATATAACATTCACTAATTTGTTTATATTCGGAAAAAGCTTTTCGTCCAAAGCGTTTTTCAAGGAACATACCTTATACCAAAAAGTAACTATATCACAGTCAATCAAATTTTTTGCTTCGTCAGTCTCTGATAACAACCTATATTCTAAATCTAGCTCTTCGATATCTATTTTAAGATAAGGAAACAAAGTTTCAGCATCAGATAAACTATTTATATCACCTGAGATTGCAGTCTTTGGATCAAATTAACTGGCGAACTGTAACACCTTATCATTGAAATCAAAACGTTTTTTTATTTGTTTGGTCAATTCAATATAAAAATCTAGAACTCGAACCTTGAAATTCTTAATTTCCTGTTCTTCAATACCTTCTTTCTTCAGAAATATTTCTACTTTTGCCCCACAATATATTTCTTCCAATGGTGAATAGTTGTGAGGATTACTAATAATGATGTTGTCCAAATCGGCAGACTCTAGAACTTGCTTTCGCAAGAAAGATTTCAATATCAATTTGTATGAACTCTTCACTCTACTAAGGAGTAAATGTATTTTTGTATTTTCGGCTTGAAATTCCGAATTCAACCAAATAATTATTTCTAAAATGTAAGACAGGAAATAGAAATAAACTTTGAAAATTGGATTTTTTAAAGCATTCAAAATTGCTTGAGCACTTTGAATATTTTCTTCAAGAGCAGCTCTTGTAAAAAACAGCTCTAGTGACTGCCAATGATCTAATATTCTTGTTATAACACTTTGTAAGGAGAGCCACGTCGTCTGACTAGGCCTTAACATTGCATGGGGTTTTTCATTTACAAATATTTCACATTCTTTAAGTTCATTACATCTTTTACTGCTGTTACTGAAATAGTTATATATGTCTCTAGCAAACTGTTCAACACTTCTAGGGAGTTTTTCACATGCATATGATGAGCACAGATGGAAAGAATGACAAGTGCAGCCTATAGTTTTCAAATTTGGATTTACTTTTTCAAATAAAGCCTTCAATATTCCCTAACATCACTAAACAATTGTCAGCTCCTAAACCTATAATATTCTTGATAGGTATTTTATGTGCATCTAATGAAAACTGAATTGCATCAAATAAATCCTTAGCATTACATGACTGCACTTCAATCAAATCAAAAAATCTATCAAATACAACATCATTTTTCACATATCTAGTGATTATTGCCAAACATTTTGATGTACTAATGTCTGTAGTCTCATCAAAAATTACAGAGAAGTAATTTTCTCTCAAGTCTATCACCAGCTCATCTTTACTTGCAGGCCCTAGGACAGCTGTAGTAATTTGGGTTGCTTTTTTTCTTTTGAAGTTATTTTTCATTTTGTTACCTATTTTGGAGTCTGGACGCACAGATGCTACCATTTTGGGAAGATGATCCATCAAAGCAAATGGTAAATTGTGTTCCGCCAGAAACATAATGAGTTTTAGTTCTCCTTCTTTCACCCGTTCTTCAACAGTTTTCTCCACTAGATTTTGAAATAATTTTGGAAGTGATGGAGTACTTTTCATTGCATTGAAATTTGCAGTATGAGTTTTGGATTGGTCATGCCTTCTGAGATTAGTAACACTGCCTGTAATTTTGATATTGCATATTCTACACAATGTTTCTGTTTCACTGTATTTTTCTACCCATGAAAATTTTCCTTTCCATGAATCTTTGAATTTGTGTTTATATACTTTTTTTGATGGTCAATCTCTTCAACGCCTTCTGAATGTCCTTGGCATACAATATTTTCATTTGTGTTTTCATCTGGAATTGTATTTTCATCTGGAATTGTAATCTCTTGAAGGATCACAGTCTCATGTCCTAATTTTTGTTTTTTATTATTGTTGATAAGATACCTGAAAGGAATCCTATACATTTTCAGAACAGTAAGATTTTATAAACTTCTCACCGTTGCATTTTTAAATATTCCTTGACTGGTTTGAGTTGAGTACCTATCGTTGGTCGTGTGCTTCTCTTATGTTTTCTGATTTCTGAATAATGTGAACTGAGAAATGAAGACAGTGAATAATGTGATGAGTAGCAATATGGTAGCAAAAACATCTCAGGTCTCAGGTAGCATGGTAGCAATAAACTCGAATGAAATTTTGATTATGAAAATGAGGAAAATCCAAAACAACCCAAAAGAATAAACGAAATGACAATATTGGCAATAATGACATATTGGTGCATATTGACCAATGACCATTGACAATTGACATTTGACCGCGGGGTTGCCGCAACTGCCAAGATGACCCACAGACTCGAAATTGCCAACGTCGTAAAAAATCCTAATAAGAACCAACAAGACCCACATAACATTGGGAGAAACACAACTTTATGCGACACTAGCGGTGTGAATGTGAACTACCCGAAACGCGTATTCTCGCATTGTTTACTTTTTGTTGTGCTTGACTTCCATTAGATATTAGTGGTTAATTTAAGAGTTTTTATTGTGTATTGTTACTGTGACCGCGAATTTTGGATATCAAAATGCCGAATGAGAAGAGGAAGAATAACACTAACTGTTGTGTTTATGGGTGCACTTCTAGGAAGTCTAAAAATCCAGATTTGCACTTCCATTATTTCCCCCCTAAAAAGCAACATATAGTTTACATAACTAATAAAAGAGGAGTCCTCGAAGAAGTTGATCGCCGTAAGGCCTGGGAAAATGTATTGTTGATGGGTAAACCAGTTACCAAACATATGCGGGTATGCTCCAGACATTTCAGACCTCAAGATTACACCATGAAAACAGGTAAGATGAGGGTTAGCTTTCCGACAGTTGATTCTAGATTTCAACTTGAGATTCTTACAGGGCTTCTTACAAACAAAGTTTCTCCAAGGCTAAGCAGAAAGGCTGTACCATCACAGAATTTACCCAGCAAATCATGCGAACTGAAAACAATCATGTGTCCAAGAAATGATAGGTTGGTCAGAAGGCAGCAGTTCAGAGAGCATCAAACTGCTTCAGCTTCCAGAACATCTCAGTCTGTTACTGTTGACATGGTTCAAGAATTCCAAATTAATGGATTGGAACAAGATGCTGTTGATGGGTTATTGCAACTGTATGAAGCTAGGGATCAGCCTCGGGATCAGCCATCTACAAAATGTGACAAGACTTTTCAGGTATCAAGTGGTGATTTCAAAACTGAGTTTTGGCAAACTATTAAATCTGATTCAATGTTGAATTCAATCAGTGGTGTACCAAATTTTGTGCTGCTGAAAGTGATTTGTCGGTTAGTTGATCAGTATTACCCACGAAAAAGGCATACCATCCTATCCACCACAGACAGTGTACTGTTAGTTTTTATGAAATTGAAACTGGGCACAAAATTTAAGATAATTTCATTTTTCTTTCATATATCCACTTCTCTATGTTCCAAGATA
The DNA here is from genome assembly GCA_963576655.1 of Gastrophysa polygoni. Classification (NCBI taxonomy): domain Eukaryota; kingdom Metazoa; phylum Arthropoda; class Insecta; order Coleoptera; family Chrysomelidae; genus Gastrophysa; species Gastrophysa polygoni. Next base: position 4,107,202 of record OY755092.1, read on the forward strand.
TTTAGCGAATTTATTCAAATTCTGTCAAAAGTTTTCAAATCATTCATTGTTTGGCCTTCTATAGAGGAATGCAGACATAATATCCCAACTTCTTTCACAAATTTCCAAGATGTGAGAGTGATTCTTGATTGTACAGAAATTCCCATAAATCAACCGAAATGTCTATGTTGTAGAGTAAAAACATACTCTTATTATAAAAAGCGAAATACAATCAAAGTAATGACAGGTGTAAGTCCTGGTGGACTATTGACTTTTGTCAGCAGAGCTCATGGTGGTGCACATCAGATAAAACAATTTTTGAAGATAGTGGGATCTTAAATATGTTAGAACCACATATTGATGCTATCATGGTTGATAAAGGGTTTCTTGTGGAGGAAAAGTGCAATCAACATTACATCAAAATGATAAGGCCCTCATTTTTGAGAAAGAAAAAACAATTTTCTGAACAGGAATCTATACAGAATAGAGAAATAGCTAGAGCTAGAGTTCATGTTGAAAGGGTCAATCAGAGATTACGCCTTTTCAATATTCTGAATATACAAATGTCATGGTCTTTAGTTCGACATATTGATGGCATCATTATGGTTTGTAGTGGTATGGTGAATTGACAAAACCCTCTATTCTCTGAAGACAAATTTATTTAAGATTCTTTGCAAATTTTGATTGATGTTTGGTACATAAGTGAGCCAGTAGTTATTTTTTTGAATCATTCATATCATGTTCTTTGTACAAAACAATTATGTCCCTTTTTCCAAAATCAATAATAAAGTGTATTTTATTGTCAAAATGGTACACTCATGTTATAATCATAATGAAAGGCTTCGATTTTTTTTTTGTTTGCATCACTATCATTTTCATAGATATAATTCAATAGTGTCATGCAAGAATATTTTTTTTGTTCAAAATATATAGAAGTTTTTCAGAAGAGCAATGTATTGGTATGTAGCCGAACTTTGAATATCTGTATTCCCCTGTAATAAAAGTTGTCAATGGATTTTTTTTCATTTCCATTGAAATATCCCAGCCATATTTCAGTTATTTTATGTTCCAAGATAGAATCGAATGGTTCATTGGAGAAAAATGAATTTGAAATCTTTTTCCAATGTACATATTTTTTCTTATAATCTCAAAGTTGACCATGAACTGAATTTTTTGTTCACTTCACATTCACAAATATGGAAATGATTTATATCTTTTTGCGAAAATGTAGGCGTTGGAATATATATGAAAAAAAAACAATATTATATTTCTAATACGATTTTTAATTGCATAAATATATTGTATTATGAAATATTTATAACAGTATAATTATTAAATAGTTCACAAGTCAAACTTTGGTATGTGGTTATATGACAATGATGACCAATGAAAATGAGAATATGATGGCGAAATAAGAAGTAAAAAAAGAAACATTTATGTACATTTTTTAAGACTGGACCATATCAAACAAATATTAATTCACCAATCTATTCTTACCAAAATGTTGCATTAAATTATATACTGATAAATACTTATAATTTTAATATTAGGTTTCACAAACAAAATGCAACATTTTGGTGAAATATTTCTCAGATATGGATGATATCAACTGTTTTGCAAATTGCTCATCAAATGGAACTTCCAATTTGAGATAAGATAAGATCGCATATCTTCAAATTCATGAGTGATAACCCAAGCTGGATCTGTCCATAATAGGAGTGTTTTTTACTGAGTTCTAACCCAGCAGAAGTAATCTTCAGATAACTGCATGCTGTTGTAAAAGAATTTGTATCTTTTGTTTTTCCTGTAATTATAATTATTTATGAATATGACTGAATCCAATATGTATTTTTACCAATGAAAGGGCATTTAATTTCTACGAGCTTGACAGGAATTTCTCCATCTGTGACTAGAGCATCTGGAGAAAACCCAAGCCAAGGAAAATTCTTGTGAATGATAATTCCCAAATCTTCAATAACTTTCAGGTCTGTGCATTGCTTATATGCTTGAAGTGCATTTTTTTCTTCATTTTTTCCATGCTCCACATATTCATTGGTAAATTTCTTCGGAAAAAAACAGTGTTCGGTTTTTCTTTGTCAGCACGCATCACTATTACTCATACTATATGTGAAAATTGAGTAGCAATTGCTTCCTAAAAAATAAACAGCGTTTAAAAACATACCTGTTCACAATATTTCAAATGTTACAGAAATTATTTTGAGATTACTAACATGAGTAAGTTACAATTTAAATTGAAGCAAAAATTACACAATCAGTGCAAAATGTGAAAAAAAAAGTATACCTGTAATTCTGAATTTTCGAATTCTAAACCATTCCTCAGAATTCTGGGATACCAACAAACTTTGCAAAGTGTTACACTGTTCAATAGCTTTCCACTTATTTGTGCAACATTCTTTCAGGTCAAAGTTTTCCAAACACACATCTTTCGCAAGATTATTCAAAAAATCAGAGGAACTGCAGTGCACATATATATTGTTGATGTATGTAGGTATACCATTTTTGTTCGAGTTGACTGGAAGAACTTCATCCAATTGTTTCCTTTTTCGTGAACTGAAACAAATAGGTTACACCGAGGTCATACATAGCCATTAGCACAATTGTGATTAAATAATGGCTTACCAGTGTTTACTAATATTGCTATCAGGTACTGCTTTCATCACAACTCCCAAGCAATTCCTCATTTCATCTTCTGACAGATCACGTACAACTCTTAGCCTACTCCTAGTTCCAACCAAACATGGATATTCACTGATTGGAACAGGTTTGTACATTTCCTTTGCCTCAGATTTGGCTCTTCTCCAATAACACTCAACATCAGTAGATGATAACATCTCGAGATTGCTGATGGCCATCCTGAAACGAAAAAAAAATGGCCAGAAACACAACTAAACAATAAATTTTGACTTCGGTGTCAGTTAAATTGCTAGGGCATGATAGGGCCTCTTCAGTTTTGTAGTGAATACAACCTAGTACAGTTGAGTAGTAATGCAGAAATATGTTTGCATGTTCCAGACAATCCAGCTTTACATGTGCATTTCATCTCCTCAATCTTTACATCATCAGCAATCGAAAATGTTCCCTCAATTTGATGAGGTTGTCCTTGAAGTGCAGATGTCTGAAGGCAAAGACCTGTGATGTTGATGCTGTGCCTTGTACTGGACTTCTTTCCACATGAAATCACATGATTTGAATGCAACAGTTGCTCGCCCTCCACGATACAACGACTATCAGGTGTTGCATCCAAATACTTGAAAATTTCCGATAACTTCAAGAACATACTGGAGAAATTCTGGAAAAAAAATAAAGAAGTTAGAGTGAATAGACCTAACCTCAATTTCAGAATATCGTAATGAATAAACTCTAAACATTATTTCATACTTACATATGAACTAAGGAACTATATTAGGAATTTCAAATCCAAAACTGAAAAAAAAAATATCGAAACTGCAATAAATACTTGCTCCAAGCCACTTTTCGAAAGTTCATCCAATGCTCTCCGTGAAAATATTACGCGTTTGGAGAACAGCTGATCAACGAATGCAGCGCCACCATCGGTAATTATTCATCCCAATACCCATATTCTGTCAGGTTCTGTGTGGGTGCCAGATTGATGAAAGAAGTATCAGAGTACCAACCGTATTCATAAAGTGTCAAATCTGGTACCAAAGTACCAACTTGAACAACACTGTATGTACATCGATTATTCTGGGATTCCTTCGTTGAAGTAAATGACGAACGGGGAAATCCCGCAGCCCGCGATAACCGATGTAGGGTGTTGCCAACTTTTGAACGCACGCTTTACGCGGAGAAAAAAGAATTTTTCTTTTTGACTGCTGTCATTTCTAGAAAAATGAAATTTAGGAAGTTTTTATTAATTTTTGCTTACGCACGTTGAGGGCCCCCGTGGCTCGGGGGCCCCGTATAATTGATACGGCTGATACGGCGGTAGCTACGCCCCTGATATAGATAGAACTTGGCATTCACTTCTCGAAACTGAACATGAAAATGGTAAATTCAAAATCAATCAATTATGAAAAATTGAATCATTCATTCAGTCATCAAAATATTTACCCTATCTTATTTTACTAATTCAATGTACCTTGCAAATATCTGCCGCTTCTTGTTTCTCGTCATTGAGGAGATTAAGAACCTATATAAGATCAACTATGTCGGAGAATCGTTCACAGGACTTGCCTTGTTGAACATACATCGGTACTTTTCGTCCAGCCGGAAAAATGCTACTTTCTCGAGGAATGATCATCCGGAAAGTTGCCGAATTTTTCTTGCCAAACGAAACAGTTTGTAAAATAGGATTCCCCAAATCGTAAAACTACTAGGTATATGCGTACCTGCGTACCTATCGGAAATTATTGATTGCTAAAATTATTTCGATACCTATAAAGAGAAAATTATTACCTACATAAAAAATAAGTATTTTTCACTTGCTGTACAAAAACTAGGTAATTTCTCTGGTTTACCGGTAATTTCACTGCTCAACCTGCTTTCCGAACATACCTATTTTCAATAGCTCTTGGCAACGCTGTTGAAACAATTATCCGTGACGGGATACCTGGCCACTGATAAATACTTAGTCTATTTTTAGAATACATGCACCTATAAACGTATAGAATACATGGACGTATCTTTTTTTATACGTCCATGTTAGAATACTACATGTCCTGTACGACATTAATACGACCCAGGAAGCGTGCATGCCAAAATGCAAAATCTTGTTCTCGTCCCATCATCATCCAATTTTCAATACGCTCTTGTGGAGAATATTGTTTATTGAGCATCCAGATTTTTCATTTCGTTTCGTTTGATTATTGCTTTTTAATGAGTTTCAACAAGTAGATAGGTACCTACCTACTTGTTCATTTTATTATTGCTGTTTCGCCTGGGAACTTTTGTTCATCATGAACTGTCGTCGTAGTAGTAATAATAGTGATATAATTTCGGTGGCGATCGATGCAACACAATCTTGTTAGAGAAAAAACAAACTGGCAGATTCAGATATAAGCTTTCATACCTATATGAGGTGAGTCAATATATCTAGTGTGGTAAAGTGAGATAACGACTTCGCTGTTCGAGAAAGTTCAACAAATAATTCAGATATGGTCTAGGCTCATGAGCAGGCCAGTTCTAAATTATTTTGCATTCTACAGGGACTCAAAAACGCGTGTCGTATCAGAATTTATTTTTTTTTCTCATAGGACACCCTGTATTTAATTGTATCTTCAGATTCCCCTGAGAAACCGATTTCATCGATCTATCACACTTGGGGTCTAGCGGAAATGACTATAGACATACCTATGTGAATTATACCTAGGTACCTAGGTCTTTTTTGTCGTTTTTCATTATTGGTCGAAACGGCTCATTAAATTTCACTATCCTTACTTTTGATTTTCAGGTTGATGAATGAAAATTACCCTCATGTTTAATGCTCAATGATGTGGAAAAGAGAGGGTTTCCATTTGAGAAAAAAAAATGACTTCTGATGATTTTTCCGAAGTGATTTTCAATGTTTCTGATCACCCTGTATTTGTTCATCATCAAAATATCAACACAGTAAGTACACTGAAGTAGAACTCCTTCTATAAGTAAACCAAGCCCAATCGAATACTTGAAGGTTTCATAAAGGTTTCATATAGGAGAAATTGAAAGTTATGTCTAAGCCTGCAAACGTCATCTTTGACATAAAATTCAAGATATGTCGAAAACGCCTAGACTCGTGATATGATATCTAGGGTGTTCCACTCAAAATGAGCAAGTTCTGACCAATAGTGAATAGATTTGAAACAAAAAATCTTGAAGTTGAGAAATCACAATTTTCCACACCTTATATCCTTATAGATAATCATTTCTGCTAGGACCCAAGTGTGCATGAAAAATCGTTGGAAATAGCTTCTCAAGGATAATCTGAAAATGAAATAAAATACATGTCCCATCAGAAGAAGTATCACTTCGATACGCCAAACATTTCTTGAGTCACCCTGTATTAAAAAAAGATATGTACTGCTCATGAGCCTAGACCATCTTTAGAAATTTTTTGTTCATCTATCTCTAACAGCGAAGCCGTTGTCTCACTTTGCCACACTGTGTTTATAATGGGGATGATGATGATGGTTTCTCCGAAACGAAACGTCATACGAAAAATCTCTCAACGCTGTTGTATAGAGCTTAAAAGGTGGCAATGATGAAGTGTCTTCGGTTTTCCTAGATTTCTTTAGATAACGTCAGAAAAAATAAAAACCAAATCGGCAAATTTCGATATTTAAATCTCCGGAACTACTAGAGGAATTTCAAAACTCTCTGAACAGCATATTGTTAGGCTTGAAATGCCTAAACCATCTTCGTATCTCTTAGACATCCTTATCATGGACACAGAGTATATTGTATTGTATATTGACTCACCCTGTATATATATAAATCATTTTATCATATGAAGCATTAAAAGTACCTAATACTGACGCTACGAAGATTTTGAAAACCAATAATCATTATGATATTTTTCATATCATATTCAGTAGGTAGTAGTACATTATTGTGATAGGTTGTTTTGAGAATGAACCTATCTAATTCAGTTGATTCGATCTTATTTGGGAGTGATTATTTTTTTATGAATTAATCCTGATTGTCCTCTTCATGAGAATCCTATCTACTACTAGAGACTGAAAAGTTGAGTTTTTCCAGTTCAATGCATTTATTGAATTATTCCAATAATACTCTCCAATATATCACCCTGAATATCATCACTATATTTTCAGCATTTTTAAAAGTTTTTCCTTATATTATAATGAGATGATGTATCCTATAAGTAGGTATGATATTTGGTGACGAATACATTCATATTGCACTGAATGGTTCATAAAAATTTCTGATAACATTGCCATGGCAACTAGATTTATTGAATACATTAGGTACCAAGAACGGATATTTCTTCACCCCCATAAACTTAGCAGAACCAAATGCGAATTCCGAATTCGTAATAGTTGCATAATTTATTACTAATTCATTACTAATTTATTACCACATTGGCGAATTTATTACTCTTCATTTGATGGAAAGAACCAACGGCTCTGCTAGCTTTATATCAACCTAGCAGAACCACAGCACTGAAAATACTTTTTTTCAAAATCCACTTATGCCATAATTTATTACTCTTTTAATACTAATTTATCACCACAAACTCAGAATTTTCACCTCGCATTCGATGGGAGAAATCGCGAATTCCTAAATTTTGATGTCAACCTAACAGAACCAAAACTCAAATATCAACTTTTCGAAAATTTCTTTCGGTGCATAATTTATTACTTAATTAATTACTTACATAATTAATTACCAATTGATTACCACATTCGCGAATTTATTAGTCGTCATTTAATAGAAAAAAACCAACGGCTCTTCACATAAATCTAGCAGAATCACTGCATGAGACACTTTTTTCGTCCAATTTAGTATGTGTCATGAATTCCTCACTCTTACATAACTGATTCATCGCCACAAACTCGAGAATTTCACCTTTCATTCAGAGAAAGAAATCGCAAATTCCCCTATCTTGATGTCATCCTAACAGAACCAAAACTCAAATATCAACTTTTCGAAAATTTCTTCCGGTGCATAATTTATTACTAATTAATTACCAATTGATTACCACATTCGCGAATTTATTACTCGTCATTCGATAGAAAAAACCAACGGCTCTTCATGTCAGTCTTGCAGAACCAGTACATAAAACATTTTTCTTTCCAAATTTAAAGTAGCCATTATTTACGAGATTCATTCATCACTCTTTCCATTAATTCATTTCCACAAAATTTCACACGATGGTAGAAATCGCAAAATCTTTCAACTCGATGTGAACCTAATACACGACAATCCATAGCACAAGTTCTGTCAATTTCATTCAATTTATGATAACTCTAATCTATCACCAAATTGAAATTCAGTACTCATACCAGAACCATAGCACAGAACATGCCTCTTCCCTAATTCAAAATATGCCATGATTTATTAGTAGTCCATGATATACCACTTTGTATGAGAGAACAATGTATATAGAAACTTCATTAAAATTTCTTCATAAAATTAACGGCGGTGCTAACCATGTCGGTTTTAGTGTTACTGATTTCAAAATCGGTCTTGGTCGTTGTATGTATCAGATACATTAGTAAAATATAGTTCCGAAGCATATTTTTTATTGAACAAATCATAACAACTGATGAATCGTGAAAAAAAACTATTTCCAGTTCCTCATTTTGTAAAATATCAAAACGTGAGGATGAGCTTTGAATTTTCCAGTGATTTTCTTCTCACTTTCACTGAGGTCGTTATATTCGACCCAAGTAGTATTCCTCGGAAGAATGGCAGTATAATGTCCAATGTTATCATTCGACCTTCCCGTCAATGAAGGAGGCTGTTTGAACTCTACTAACCCCAAAAATTCAAACCGAGTTTCTTTCTCCAAAGGGTTATCGAAACGCTTTTTTATGTCGTCCAGCATTACGACAGGAGTTTCTCTGCCATAGTCGACCGGTTCGATGAAAATGAAGTCACCTAAAACAAATCAGTAAAAAATTGCATGGAATATGAGCAGCTTATGAAGATATCAAGGATGTATCACTTATAATTTATAATTTATAATTTCAATAGTTACACTCTACCCTATGTATAAGTATAATAAATTCATTCATCGAACTGTGTTCGAAATTTTTGTGTACTCTGTTCCAGTGCACTCCACTTTAGAACATTCGCGCGGTCCTTTCAATATGACGTAATCTGTAAGTATGTTCTTGAATGAATAAGATTCAAGTATCAACGGTTATAAACAAATGAATCTCAATTTCTTGTTCCTTGGAGGACAGCCTTCACCACACTTAGATATTTCCTGGAGGCTGGGTAGACTATCGAATAAATTCGTAATGAGGGTTATGACATTCGAATGGCAATCAACCAAATAATTATTTTCCAGGAAGGCTTTTGTTGTGTTTCCAAACAGCTCCTTCAATATTTCTGCCCTCAATCTGTATGCATGATTATTGATTCCGTTATTTGATATATACAGAACGAGTTCAGCGAATTTCATTTCTTTTTCTAAAATTGAGAAAATTTCTCTGACTTGTGGATGGTCACAAACTCCTACTAGAAATATCTGCAATAAACTGTCAAATGCACACGTATTGGTGAAAGAGTATTCTTCTTTCTTGAAGACTCTAAGGTCTCAGAAATGATTACTCAATATATAATGAGTTACAAGGAGTTCATCGTGAACGATGTGTCTGAAAACAATATCTGGAAAAAATGACGAATCTTCACTCCATCATTTTTGAATTGTTGAAAGATCCAAATTATTGATTGATACAACTGAAAGATGATTATAAACTATAACTAGGTGATCATTCATATAGAGTACTCACTTGTAGGCTTGATATATTGCCATTCTTGATGATTGGAATTTTTTGCAATTTTTTTTGTCATTCGTCGCCTGAAATAGATCATGATTCTTGGTCAGGTACCTTGAGCCACGACATTCAACCGTTGAAGTTGCCAATCCGCCCCAATTTTCAACTTCCTGCACGGCGTTTATTACTGGTATCTCATCCACATCCATGTTTTCTTCAAGTTCGGCATCTATAGTTTTGCACCTACCTCTCAAATATTCCAAATATTTCTTTACGAATGCATCTGGACGGATAGGCTTCGGGAAAAGTTTGAAGACGTGATTCTTCACAATATTGAACTCTCCCTCCACAGGTGCACTGGAGGCTGGAACCCTTGCAAATCTGAATTTGCTGTGGCAAACGTTTGACCATAATGGAAACCATCGCAAATTTTTCAAGAGTTTTGCAGGAAATTGAGGAAAATAATGGGCATTATCGTCATCTGCAGTTTCTTTGCTGACTATTTTCGAAACTTCTTCGTTTATCTGTGAACCCCAACGAACCCAAAGATCATCATTTTCAATATCATTGAAAAATATACTTTCAGTTTCAATATCGTCAGCTCCCTCGATATCGTGAGATGTGTCAGGAGTAGTAGGGTCCAATAATGTTTTCAGATAAGTCTTACTAGCTGAACATCGAGAAATTTCGCCAGATGGCAAATTCCCGGAAGTTTTGCTTCTTGATATCAATAATAAGTGGAAAATGTAATTCCTTGCGATATCTACATCTGTACACATGATCAAACGGCCTAATACACCCGAGTATATAGATTTCACAGATTTAATGCAATCTTTGAAAAAGACTGCATACATCTTGATGAAATGTGCAACATCTATTCGAATATAGCAGGAAATATTTTGTGTGCTCAATGCATTAACGTAGTCAGCAATTGTTAAAGACCCTGTGAAAACTCGTGCACATGCAGTAAGAAGTGCTACAGATGAATCACAAATGACTTCGCCTGGAAGAGGATTGCCACATCTCAACCATTCTCCCAGCCAATAAGAAATCATATTGGTGTTATGCTTCTCAGCCAGCATGTGGAAAATTGGGATTTGTTTATTCTGAGCGTACATAACAGCGTTGTACAAGAATATGCTATTACTTCGGGATCCACCAGGTGTTTTGAGCCTTTTTATTATGCTTCCTGTAGCATCGATAGAGATTGCACACTGTCCTTCTTTCATGCATGACCTGTATAAGTGATGCTGGTGGATCGACCAAAAATGGACAAAAAAAGGATCCAGGCCAATATTATGTATGGACCCTTGTAAAGATCCAGATTTCAGGAGATGAAGTGCTGTTATTGGATTTCTAGATAGGTATGTTTTGGACAATTTTTGATTTTTAGCGGTTGCTAGGACATTAGCTTTAAATAGATGAGGTGGTTCCACATCTCCTTCATCCATCAAGTTGTTCGCCTGTTCTGATCGTAATACCGCAGTAGATTTCATTTTTAGATTCTCCACCATGTTCGTTCTCAATGGTTCCCTGAGATATCTCTTTCCACAAATTCTCTTATTATCTACGAAAGTTTTTGAGATTCTACATTCGATTCTCACTTTATGGTCTGATTATTTCATGATGTCAATACTTATTATATTTCCACAATCACAGTGACCTAAAAATGAATGTAAGGTATCAATCACTTTCGTGATGGAAATGAAGTCCTCTTAAATATATTGTTTTCTGAACGCAATTACTCATGAAACGATCTTGATTCGCAAAGAATTCGACCCATGAAAAAGTGTTGTTGTTCGGCAAGATTGATAACGACAAAATAGGTATATCGAATGATGAATATTATTCGAAGATTCACGACTCCGTAAGAATATTTTTTGACACATTGAGAATTTGATTATTCAAATATCGATACCCATATCAAAATTCACAGAAAATACCTGTGAGTTAGAACATATTATCTACATTTTACAATATTCTTCATTTAGTTCTTCAAAATCAGGTGGACAAGAAATCGGTGGTTATACTAAAATCAGATGAACTCAGCGGTGTCAATTTTGAAAACTGATATTTTGAGACTCGATAAAGAGAAATTGTAGACCTGATTTTGGGCTGACTCATTAACCCATACCCTTGATTCTAATTTATATCTTCTATGGGAAAATCTGTGGCTTCACTAGGTTCGGACAAACTCAGCGATGTCTCTTTTGGAAACACTATATTTTTGTGAATCAAAGCACTGAGATTGTCGAACTAATTTAAGGTTAATTAATTACCCTCATTTCGAATTTTTCACACCGAATTTGCTCATGACAGACCCTATTGTCTAGTTTACATTCGTTTTCGAAACATGTTTCTATAGCTATCATAGGTCTATAGCAATCAGACTCTGACGCACTATTGCCCCACCCTGTATAAAATCGAAAAATTTCTTCATCCTGCAAATGAGATTCTCGTTTGAATTCTGCCATTTACTGAATTCGAACTAATAATGATGGGAGGGAGGCATGTGACGTCGCCATTGCAGAATTCAACCAATCAGTTCACGACGCGCGATCACAACAGGTACGAAAGTTGTGCCGTTTGAATATTCGTGTTTGAATAACGCGCTCTCAATACTGAATAGTTAAGGATAGTAATAGCAGGAATAATCAAAATCCAATCTTCGATCAAATCATTAGTCGTCATTCAATAGTCTGTTTTGTTGTGGCCAGAAAAATTCATTCCGAATCAAGGAGTAATCAACTTTGAAGAGCAATATTTTGATATTGATATTATTGCGAAAAGGAGTGAGGAAAACTCAATCGAATTTTGAGATAGCTTACACAAATGGAATGATACTTACCCATTATGTTCATTACATAAATTTTATGAGCGAATATGTTAACAATACCAGGTACTTTTTGGTATATTTGGATGTTGAATGAGATAATAAATAAGACCAAATGAAGGTGATATTACCTTTCAGTTTCGCATAAGATGCATCGGATGTAACATAATTATATTCATAATTGAAACCACACTTGACTTTGAAGTGTATCCAAAGTTCGTTAGTGAACCAGTATTGCCATATTCCTCTTTTGAATTCAATATTTTCTCTAGAATACTGTTTTCCTCTGAGATTATCTCTCCTTATGCATTCTCTAGTCTCTAAGAGGTTTTGAAAGTCTTCCGTAGAAACCTCGAAGCAGAACAATTCTTCAGTAGATTGTTCCGATGTGTCGAGGCTTGTTCGCAGAGATTCGTCATCGGCTACTGCAGTATTACAACTAATATCGTGAAGAGAAGCGCTGTTTTCACTGAACTCGGTGGACAAATTCTCTTTCTCCCTGAATGTCATAACATAAAGGGATGATCCTGATATTTTCGAATTCAATTTTTTCGATAACATGTCCCAGATAGGGTGTTTCTTAGAAACAACTTTTTTATCAACGATAATCTGATCGATGTGTTGAAGAAGACAATCACGGATCAAACATTTGTCTATATTCCTCGGCCGGCCCGGTCGCACACACTTGAAATTATTGTTCATCGTAACAAAATGAGTATGGAAAACTCTTATTCACTTGTTGAACGCTGGTTAACTCTTGAACTACTGGAAAGGAAAAGATCAAGACGAGTCACATCCCTGGTGATTTCGATAGTAAATAGTGGAGGGGGTTTGCAAAAATTAAAAACAAACAGTGTAAGAAGTTTCCCGATTCATTTTGTCACAATGCGGCTGCACGTGTATCAAAGGGTAGCATTTTTTAAAGTACTTATTCCTGCAACCTACTGTAGTTCAGATGGCGATAGGGGAAGATAGCGGGCAGCGATTCGGCATTTATTTTCCTATTGACTTGTGATTTGATTTTTTGTTCTCCTCGTCGGGTGTCTGAGATTCACGATGATCATTCACATATATATCTGGAAGGAGACCGAGAATAAATCTGATGATGGACATGTACGGGGAGAAACCTAGAGCTATAATACAATGTAAATTTCATTACAAAACTGAGTTGAAGAAATCACAATGTTCCAGAATATTAATTTTCGGACTCTAGTAATATTTGTACAAGTACTGCAAGTACTCAAGTATCATTTGTTGGAATGATGTAATTCAAGACTGCAATTATGTAAGTATCTACAAGCAGTTCTCAATAAATTCAATCGATGAATTGAACGGTAGAATTTCTGAAGAATTATAATATCAATTATTTTAAGGTTTACTAAAAATTACGACTGAGAAATTTACGATTGTGTTGGTTAATTGGTAATGAATTGATAATAAATCATGCAACGGACGAATTTGATATTTGAGATTTGGTTCTGTTAGGATGACATCATGATAGGGGAATTTGCGATTTCTTCCTCTGAATGGAAGGTGGAATTCTCGAGTTTGTAGCGATGAATCAGTTATGTAAGAGTGAGGAATCCATGACGCATACCAAATTGGACGAAAAAAGTGACTCATGCAGTGATTCTGCTAGATTGACGTGCAGAGCCGTTGGTTTTTTCTATTAAATGGCGAGTAATAAATTCGCGAATGAGGTAATCAATTGGTAATTGATTAGTAATAAATTATGCACCGGTAGAAATTTTCGAAAAGTTTATATTTGAGTTTTTTTTTCTGTTAGGATGACATCGAGATAGGGGAATTTGCGATTTCTTCCTCTGAATGAAAGGTGAAATTCTCGAGTTTGTGGCGATGAATCAGTAATGTAAGTGAGGAATCCATGACGCAAATTATATTTCTCGATACTCGAAGATCGTTTTTAAAAAGATTATTTATTGAACAAATAAGAATAATAATTTGGTTTTCCAACCTTACAATAAGAATGTTACAATCAGACTAAATCTTCCTCGCATCTCCCAGTGAAACTGGAATAAAGCATCGTCAGCGTTATCTCCGTGTAGAACAGCAAGGTTGCATTTGATAACAACATAATTCCTCCCCTCGAAGATGGAAAACTATTTTGCATCAGGAAAGATGGTTTTTCTTTCCAAAGGGATTGGTTTGTCTGATGATCCGGGTTGACTATCTCGTAGATGGCCTGATGGTCTTCTTCTTCGTTCCCATAATAAGTGTTTGTACTTGACTATAACAAATATACAGACAAGTACTGTAATGATTATATACAGAGGGATTGTCCAGGCATGAACCGTTGTTGTGTGCTTGGTCGCCTCCAGGGGTGTGATCCTTTTTGCTTCTTCGTGAAGTCCATTTAGTTTGTCGAGAGGGATGTCTTGAAGTTTCAGGGGTTGCATTGACTCGCCGGTTTCCGCATTTTTTGGCAGGGTTAAATCCGACAGTAGCAAGGGTTGTTGTTGCACTTCGGTTGCCTCGTTCAAGTAGGTATCTGTTGGAGTTCTGAATAGACATCCTGGGGGTAGTGATAGCAGATACGTCCCTGTTAGGGTTGTCATATCAGTGGTTTGACGAACTGTTTGGATTCGGGTTGAATTCTTGAATATTCCGATGTAGTGGGCTTCGTTGACTTGCTCAATGATATCCTTTTCGATTTCGATACAATCCGATTTGGTGGTTCCAAGAAGTAAGTCGTTGGATTGGCAGTAGTAGGTTTCATGGAGATTCACACATGGCATAGAGGTATATTGAAAATATATTTCATTCATGGTCACGTAAGGTGCAGGTGGGATTAGGATATTTTGATCAGAAGTTGGAATCGAATATAGATGATAGTGGGTATACAATTCGGGAAATACAAGAGGAAACTTAATCACAAATACTATTTTGCTTCCTTTCTGATAGGTGCCTATCTCTAGTATATCATAATATTTATGGGTGTTGATAGAATCTGTACCAAATATTAAATTTTCAGAAATGTATTGATTCACCAAAGTTTCGACTAATACTTCCAATTCATCAATATTGATAATACTTGGATGAGCTATATTCAATTTTGAGAACGTGATGGCATTTTCTACATCTGACAGTATCTGTGAGATTATGTGTAACGTTGAACTAAGTTGTTCGAAGGCTTCTTTTGTTTCTAAATAGTGACTGAAGTTATATACAAATGTTGACAACTTTGAAGATATCTTATTAATCCGGTCTGTCATTGCTTTTTCATTTCGTTTTAATGAACTAATTGTTTCATTGAATGTTTCTATGATATGTTTGGATAGTGAAATTTGATCGTTTATTTTTGTGATGACGTTAGCTTGATTTTCTTGTTGCTCGGAAATAGCGTTTGCTATTGAGCTAAAAGCAACAGAGCGAACAGAATCTTTCCTATACTTGGGTTTCTGTAGTGAAACCTCAATGGCGTGTAATAAGTGAGCCTTCAAACTCACAAGTCAAAAATCAACCTCAAGACACTATTTACAATTTGTTGAGTTCATCTAGAAAATTATCTAACCCAAGAAAGTATATGTACAATTTTACAATGTTTGGCACTGTTGCTATGTGCAAATAGGAATCTATGATGTGTTCAAGAGGATTCGAGTGAAACTTATATGAACAACTTCCTCTATGACTTAGTTTGATGGACTGAATTATGTTCTGATTTTTCAGAGAGTATCTCAGAAAGATAATGTTTGTCTCGAATAGAGAGGAGCAGACATCAAAGATTAGGTAAATCAAGATACAATATAAAGATTGAAATACTCCTCAATATCCGTCAATTTTCCTCAAAAATTACTCCTAGAGCCAAGCTACGAGAATAGGTATTTAAGATAAGATACCAAGATAAGACATGATTATCTAGATCAGAAAAAAAAAACTGCATGTAACAAAGGGATTTTCAACAATCTTATTGTTAGATTATTTCTACTTGAGAGTGAAATAATAGATAATAAACCTCAAAATAAAATATCATAAGAGAAAGATAAACTCATGTGATTATGAAAATCTACAATCCAGCTAACAGGTGGATTGAGCTGTTTCGCAGTGAGCAAGCAAATTCTTACAACAGATATGACATTTAGTCTAGATTCATAAAAGTTTGCCACTCACCTCAAAACAGGTTCAATCCTGGATCTCAGCTGGAAAGTATTTCCTCTGGGACTTCAAAATGAGCAATCAGAACAATTGTGAGGAATTTCCTTCGAGCTCCAATATCTCAAATTTGGTCAAAACACCTTACAAATAGATAATGTGGACTTTCGGAAGGCTCCAATCTAGCTGAAAGAAAATACAAAATCCGACAGAAAAACGATTATTTCATAACCACATTTTCTTTAGTTACATAAACCTCAAGAACAAAATACACTCATTATTTTCTCAATTAATGAGTGAAAGATAGATATGCTCAATATTAATCCTCCCAATTATAGGATTACATTGAAGATAAGAAGATACAAATAATTTTCACCATGAGAGCAAATGGCGTCTCATCAAATCCAAAATTTGATATTTCTCAAACACCAAATAATCTTAGAAAATTCGTGAAAGATACTTTTCCACCTGTAAATAGAAATAATCCAATTTTCAGCTCAATCAGTAGAAGTTACAATTTAAATTCTCATCATTGAAAAATTAAAACATCAAAATTTCTATAAAGAATCCATTCATTACCTGTACCAGTTTTTCATCAGAAAAAAAACTTTTTCAAGCGTCTTCACTCTAGGACAGCTATTTCAAGAAGTATTCTCTTTTCGTGCTTCTATTATTTTATTCAAAACGCAGGCTCCAGTAGTGTGGTGTTGCCAAACTTACAACTTTTTCGAGAAACTATTAAATCTACATTGAAAATATCTTAATTAAACCTTATCAATCAAATATAGACATATCAATGGATTAATATCCACCCTGAAAGTTTGATTGATAGTTTCAATTAGTGTAACCTGTTCCATTAGACAGTGAAATGATTGAAATTAGCAAGTCACAAGTGCAATGGGCAGAAATGGATTAGAAGCGGCAACCATGTGACAAGCAGAACGATCATGTGGTATACTTACCTGTCGAATATCCACTATTCAACCAATCAACAAACACTAACAGTATACGAGGTAAATAGAAAGTATCATCGAAAAGGAACAGAAATCTACAAGTGTGAGATTTTTCGTTACACGTGTTTCACCTGAGTTGTAGCAGTTAATGGCTCACCCTCTATATAAAATATGTCAGAATATTTCTTGCATAAATTCAAAACACTATTTCTTTCTTCATCATTCGAATGATTAGTTCTGATTGAGTCTGTGATATTTGATTCATCAATTTTGTGCAAACTGGCAGTATGAAAAATTTCGAAGTGTTCGTGAAAATCGTTTTTATTTATACTTGGAAATTCTTCGAGATCATATGTCTCGTTGTTTTGCAACGGTATGGTTTTAATAGGATATAACATTACTAGCTTGATGTCGTTATCTGTTGAATTATGAATTTCAACGAACGCCAAGTTATCTCTAACACATGTTGACGTTTCTGATATTTTACAAGATAGAATTTCTTGGGATTGGATGAGCACATCACCTTCTTTACAGTCAACTGGAATATTTGCAGAGATTTTTGTTTTTCTAGGAATAATATCTTCGAATGAAATGACAGGATTGGATTTAAAATATTGAATGGAAATTGTGGAATTTGGTGTTAATTTTACTATTTATATAATTTAAGATTGTCTACACCTAATAATCCATCAAAAACATTATGAAATTTATACAGAAAAAACTTGATTTCCTTGTTCGTTTTGAATTCATCGAAAGCAGTGATATTCATTGCAAGTTTATGTTGTGAAGTATTGAAACATGTAGAAACCAAGAAAGGCTCTTCGAATATGCAATCTGAAAAATACTTTTTTGCTATATTTGGATCTAAGAACGACCGGGTTCAACCTGTATCGATTAGCAATTGAAGTGGTGGATTATTGATTTTGATGAAAGGTAGTACTCTATCACCAGTGCTATGAGATACTAATACTACGTGAAATCCGGGAGATCGGTAACTTGGGTAAAATTTTCCGATTCTCCCTGATTTTCCTGCAAGTTTTCGAAATCATAACCTACAGCACCTTCTTCGGAATTATCGAAGGATTCTGAATTATCTTCAGGGTATTCGGTTTCAGGACAAAGATTTTGTTCGGTATTGAATAATTCTTGAGAGGAAAAGTTCCGGGGCTGGTTATTATTTTGGAAATAATTCTGACGTTGTTGAGGGGGTCGTAATGAACCGTGTGATACACCACTCATAGGAGTTGGACGGGAATTATCGCATTTTGCGAACGACCAAATACCTGACTATTCGTGAAAAACTTTTGAGGTGGGCGATTGGTTGATTGAATAGGTATGGGTGCACTTGGAAAGCTGGGACGTTGATTTTGATTGAAATTTTGGTTGACATTCTGATTAAAATGTGGACGAAAGTTTGGATTGAAATTGTTCTGTCTCGGATAGTTTTGATATACGGGACGTTGCATGGTTTTTTGGACGAGGTGCATTATTTTGATATTTTACAATGGAATTTCGTGGGTTCTGCAAATTGGAGATATTTATTTCGTCATTGATTATTGTCAGAGCTTGTGATAGGGTTGTGGGATTCCTAGCCCTAACTCTGGCACTAAGGGGGTCCCTCAAGCCAGTAAGAAACACTCTTAGTGTTTGATCTGTGAAAAGATTCCGGTGACTTATTTTCTCAATTTCAGTAGGTGTATGTAAATCAATATGGTTACAAATTGTGTTCAACATATGTATACACTGTGAATGAAATTGTTGTGGGCTGTCTTGATCTTGTCTCAATGCCATCAAGTTCTGAATCGATGTATTGAGATCTCTCTGATCTCCAAAATTTTGAATTAATGTTGATTCGATTTCTCTCCAATTCGAAGCATTACAAATATTGACTATTTCAAGAGCAGAACCTTTTAATTTCGAGAATATGGTATTGATAATCAACACATTCTGAGAGCATGTAAAATTATTTGTATCATAGTAGGTTGAAATTATTTGAGAGACTATTTTAATGAATCTAGCCAGTCCGGTTGGGTTCCCATCGTATTCAGGGATGGTTTTCAAAAGATCGGAACTTACTACTGGAATTGGATGGTTCAGTGACATCCTGAATGTTTTTCATTTCGTTATTGACTTCATCGTTACTTTAGAGTTAATTTATATTTTACACACAATATCGATATGTTCGATATTCAAATCGGGACAATTGGGAAATGATACTCTGGGGTACAGAGGAGTCTGACTGAATGAATATGTACTCACAATAATACCAATAAAACCAATAAAACCATTATCTGTGATAACTGGCTGGGTGGATGGCTCCTTCGGGGCCGCTTCTTTTTCTTAACTATTGACCACTGGATCCTCGATGGAACGATGATTCGCGATTCCAAATTAACAGTAGATACTGCAGAAGTGATTTTCGATAAATGCACGACTTTCGGAATCCTACCGACTGCGCCAATTCTTGATACTCGAAGATCGTTTTCAAAAAGATTATTTATTGAACAAATAAGAAATAATGTGGTTTTCCAACCTTACAATAAGAATGTTACAATCAGACTAAATCTTCCTCGCATCTCCCAGTTAAACTGGAATAAAGCATCGTCAGCGTTATCTCCGTGTAGAACAGCAAGGTTGCATTTGATAACAACATAATTCGCATACCAAATTGGACGAAAAAAGTGTCTCATGCAGTGATTCTGTTAGATTGACGTGAAGAGCCGTTGGTTTTTTCTATTAAATGACGAGTAATAAATTCGCGAATGAGGTATTCAATTGGTAATTGATTATGTAAGTAATTAATTAAGTTATAAATCATGCACCGAAAGGAATTTTCGAAAAGTTGATATTTGAGTTTTGGTTCTGTTAGGTTGACATCAAAATTTAGGAATTCGCGATTTCTCCCATCGAATGCGAGGTGAAAATTTTGAGTTTGTGGTAATAAATTAGTAATAAGAGATTAATAAATTATGGCATGAGTGGATTTTGAAAAAAAAATATTTTCAGTGCTGTGGTTCTGCTAGGTTGATATAAAGCTAGCAGAGCCGTTGGTTCTTTCCATCAAATGAAGAGTAATAAATTCGCCAATGTTGTAATAAATTAGTAATAAATTATGCAACTATTACGAATACGAAATTCGCATTTGGTTCTGCTAAGTTTATGGGGGTTATTTCTTCATTTAATTCATTCAATGAGCAATGAATTGGTATAGGTATTCACAGTTCCATGTTTTGCGAAACCGTCTGATGGGGATTGGATAAATAATACATATGAGACCGTGCAAAAAATATGCAACTGGTTGACAAACTTCCGCGAAAAAACTCGTTCAGAAGCTCCGCCAGGCTGAGCTCGTACTGGAATTTTGTTTGCCCTAGTTTTTATACTGATCATCATTCTCGAGTACATGGTCAAGGCCAAGGATTTATAACTCGACACCGAAATTGAATACCCCTGTAAGTTATACCACTCTCAATACCGTGTTACTGGTTACCTACCAAACCAATGAAACTGACAACTATTTCTTTGGTATTGAGAGAGACATTGCATTGAAAGATGTTTTGCTACAACGCTCTGGTCCTCTGATGAGAAAAATTGCTGCCTCATTATCGTGTTTGATTTATAAAAACTTCCTATATTTGCTCTGTTTTTGAACTCGAGCTGCTGACGGTGCAGTAACGATCACAATATTGCGATCATTTCTCTAGACTGCGTTGCCAAACCCACAAGAAATCATACGGATTTTGAGACGAGGACTATTCAAATAATCCTATCATGTCCTAATATGGATTACAAATGAATGGTAAAACCCATACTTACAGCTAGCCAATGCACATTTATATATTTATGCTAGTGACTTGTAAGAGGAATGGAACATGAGATTTTCTCAGGTTGCATTCATTTATTTCGAGAAATCGATTGAATGGTATACTCTTTCACTTCCGAATACGCATCTAACTCTTGATCATTCATGGCAGACAACAGAATTATGTCGATTAGAATTACAATAGTCTCGTTCTACCGTACGCTCCTGGATGTCATCAATCATCGACCTGGCGATCGACAACGCTGCGGTCAAAGGTGCCGCCGAGTCGGAAAAAACAATATACTTATTTACTCAGTTCTTTCGTGAATGTGAATCTCTCTTCGATAATTTTATTTACAATGAAATTTATACCGATCGTTTTATTTACCCCTCTCACCACTGGGATCTCGTATACACAGTTTATACTTTTCTAAACTGTTCGTAGAGGTACTAGTAGAGATACAGGGTTGGTCAATTCAGAGACAAATTACTGGTCTTGACCTCAGCATTGATATAGGTATAATGAAGTTTGCTAATAAAAAAACTCTGGTCTCAAGATATGACCAAAAATGGAAAACCAAGTTTTTCTCTTTTTTCTTCAATTTTCTGAGGTAAATTTCGGTACACAACCCAAATTATACACAATATCACGAATTAATTATATTATATACAGGATGAACTATTTTCCAGAAACAGTATCCAACTTCAGTTTTTCTCAACATAGATTTCAGTGCCATTGAGAGGAGCTGCAAAAATAGTTGAAAATCACCTATTACCACCGAACATATAAGATATAGAAGATCCACTCTGAGCCCCGCCCGGAAATTTCCCTTTTTGCCCCGTCTACCGAGTTGGACCGAGTTGGCTACCGCTCGTATACCGTCTGTCGTTGTGATACGGGTGATAGGTTCTATACTGGTTGGATCGCGATAGATTTTCTACAATAGGTACTGCGCGGAGTGGTTCAAAACTACAACTTCCTCAATTGTTGTGTTATTTGAACTAATTAAAATGATTTTGTGTTCTGCTGAGGGATGTATCAGTAAAGCAGGAGGTGGTATTTCAGTTTTTAGGTGCCCAAAAGATGATTTTAGGTAAGATATTTGAAATCCAATAATTTTTGTAGATTTAAGATTTATTTTCCAGATGACAAAGCTGGAAAACTGCCTTGGGATTAATCGGTAACCATCGATATGCGAATCTTTCACCTGAGCAATGTAACAACAGAATAAAAATTTGCAGTCTGCACTTTGCTGAGGGCTGTATCAGTCGAAATGATTCGAGAACGCAACTGACATCTGATGCAGTTCCTTCACTGAATTTGTCAACAACCAAAAGTAACTATATTTGTCGTGAATTTCCTTAACTATGTGCCGTCTACTGCAGATCTTGAAAAAAACGTGAAAAATCTGAAAACACAAATGGATATGTTGCTTTTTATTTCAAATAATGAAGCTGATGTTTGATGAAGATATTTTCAAAATATTTTCAAGATGTTAAATTTAGACGGACCACCCTTTATGTATTTATTCAGATGAAGCTTTTGTTTTTTGATGCTGATAGAATATGGAAAAAAACCGATACGAATTCAATTATGAAGAAAAAATATGTGTTTATTTATTTCAATCCAGTGATAATTTCAGATAAATCCACCCAGACATCAATGGCACTTTCTGAGAAATCTCCAAGAAAGAGAAAATTGATGGATGAAATAAATCATCTTGAAAGTTCAGCAGAACGCTCTCAGAAACAAAAAATACAAGAAACCGAAATATCAGTAGAAGATGTTTATAAATATTTGGACAAAAACTTACCGGAACAATCATCCAAGCTCCATCAATGAAATTTTATTGAATATTCGTCCTGATTGCGATAAATCGATTTTCCCGGTACCAACACCAATGAATAACTCACTGAAAGTTTTTACAAATGATTACAGAAATCTTAGTAGTACAGATGGCAATGCACTAGTTCATGTCGCTGGCTATTTACAAAAGAAATGTTTGGTGCAGCACTCATGTCAGGTTTGTCTAGAATTCAATGAAGGAAATAGTTTAGAGAAACAAGCAACACTATTTTGTAAAGCTAAAGCCTATGTAAATACTGAAAAATTACCATTTGGTGTTTTGACCGTGCCTTCTCTGAATATAGTAGAGCACATGATGAAACTAGAAAATATATTCATTGTAAATTTTGATAAATTTGCTTATCACAATTCTCTTGGGACAAAACTGAAATGTAGCTTTCACACATCCATGTGAAAATTTTCCATTGAATTATTTTGTATCTCTCTATACTAGAGTACGTATATATTATACATTGAAATATGCAAATCGCGTTAAAAAAACCAAAAAGTCAAAGAAGAAAAACGTAAAATTGACAATTTTACGAAACCTGTGAGATTAGGTATTGTTGGCTTTCTCAGAGTAAGATCCACACCTCACTGAATCAATCTCCATCCATCTTTCGATGTGTCTGTTGGGATGGTTTTTTCACCAATTGAGTTTTTTATCTACAATAATTTTTTTCTCCTCACAAATGATGGTGAATCTTCCTATCGTGAATACGTATTGTTTTATTTATTTCAGAAATTCGAGTCGAATTAAAAATGTGTTATCCACCTGTGTACTTCTCCATTCGCCCCCGTACGAAACGCTCACACTGCAACATGAAAATAGCACACAAGCGACCCTCGTAAATGCAGGAATTCGGAGTCACTTGCCGCTGCGTTTGTGTGACCGACTACAAAGTTCCGCTTGAGAGTGGACCTCCTAGTCCATATATGTTCGGTGCTATTACCTACCTTTACGTCAATAAAATTCCATTAAATTATTGCATACTATGGTAATTCAAGAAACTGAAGTTGGTTCCGGTATCTGGAGAATAGTTCACTCTGTATAAAACCTTATATTTTCATGATATTCCTTGTGCGTAATATAGGTGTGTACCAAAATCAACAGCATATTCATACAGTGCTAGTCATCGTATCTTTTGAACGGGTATACTTATAATAATGAAATTTGGAGGGTGGAAATAAACGGATGTAGGCTTCTCAACTGGTCATAACAGGTGACGCAATAGTCATAAATGACGTCACAAGGCCACTGTGACCAATAATTTTAAATGGGACCCTATGGCAAGTGACAGCTCGTTTGAGAGGTATTTAAAATACCTATTCAGTCATACCAATTTTGTTTGGGTTTCGGCTGATTTTGATTGATAAATTGAAGAAATACGAAAATTATAGTTCCGCATTTAATTAATAAAGATTTTAAAGTACGCCTCTGGTTAATTGTCAAAAAGGTTGACGTGTTTGAATTCTCTATTCGTCAAAAGTGTTTATACCTTGAAAATATACCTGAGCTATTGTTTAACGAGACGTTTAAGTGTTTACATAGGCAAAATGGTACGTACTGTAGCCGACAAAGTAGCAGCTTTCCTAATAATTGGTGAATGTAAAGAAACAATTTCCATGCAGCGGAACGACTGTTTAATGAGAGGTACCCCGATCGCCCTATATCGAGGGTTTGTTTGAGGGAGCTTCTTCGGAAGTTCGAAGCATCAGGTAGTGTTCAATATGCCAAACGATCTGGTCGACCAACAATTAGTGATGACAAAAAAATTGACATAATTGGAGAAATGGTAGTAAACCCTACTTCTTCCACAGCCCAAGTTGCGTCTATCTGTGAAGTCAGTCAAAGGACAGTACATAGGATGTTGGCTAAAAACAAATTTCATCCATACAAATTAAAAATGGTGCACCAACTTTCAGATGATGACCCCGACCGAAGACTAGAATTCTGTGAAATGTCCAATAAAATGAACCAACAATCAGGCTACATACAGACAATTTGTTTTAGTGACGAAAGTACTTTCTTTCTCAATGGAAATGTTAACACTCAAAATGTGAGGTATTGGAGTGACACAAATCCTCACATCTTTCGTGAAAAACATACTAAATTTCCAGAAAAAGTAAATGTTTGGACAGGTATTTTGGGAAACCACATAGTTGGGCCTCTTTTTCTCAATGCTAATGTTGGGACAAGGTGACGATAAATAAATGTTCGAAAGGCACCGAATTAAAAACTTTATTTAATAAAAACACTCGAGGAGACAATCGCGGGAACACCCCAAAGTGCGTGTCTCCGTTAGAAACTCCAAAAACCGACTGCCTCGACCCAGCGGAATTTGATACCTCTGTGTCATAAAAATGGGCCATCAAAATTCCATCGACCGAAACTGTCCGTCTGTTTGAAGGGAAAAACCCAGATTTGAAAACACTCAAGAGTCGCAAATCTACCTGCGATAAGAAAAACCCGAGAAGACATTAAGCATGGGTAACTTGATGAAATTCCAAACAGATGGATGGTTCGGTCGATTGCACTTTAAAACCTATTACAAAGGAACTCGAAAAAGACCTAAGACTGAAAATAATCTGAATTTTAACAAGAATGAAATCAAAATTAATTACGGGGAAAATCCCCACAGTACCCCCCTGCTAGTGTTTAACGATACAAATATTAGCAAATAAAACTAAAACTAGAACTCGCGGATTATTTCATCTTGCGATTACTGAATAAAATCGTCAAAAATGAGATAATTCCTCGCGAAATTTACGAGCCCGCCTGGAAACGGTCAGGGAAACGGACTTGACGACCGGAGCGAGTCACGTAAGGAGCTGGCGCCTGTGGAGCTGCTGGTGCCACCGGAGCAGGTTGCTGGGGCGGAGGTGGGTTTCCGTCTGGCACAAAGAGCAGGATTTCTTCGTCGTCATCGTCTTCGTCTGGATTTCCAGCACCTGCCGGTGGTATGTCCTCGGAGACGATATAGGCTGGTTTTAGCCTATCTATCGACACAGGGACGTTGGCGCCGTGGATCCGGAGGGTGAAATGTTTCTCGGTCCGAGAAACCACCTCGAACGGCCCATCGTATGGGTGCTGTAGTGGACGCCGGACGGCGTCGTGCCGAACAAAGACGTGCGACGCGGTGGCGAGATCTCTGAACATGAAGATCTTTCGCTCACCGTGCCTGGTGCCGTTGACTGGTCGGAGCGCCTCGAAGTGCTGGCGAAGCTCTCGAATGAAGTCAGCGGAATTGTCTAGATCCCTGGTGGATGTTGAAACCAGGAACTCACCAGGTAGACGAAGGGGTTCTCCATATACCAACTCCGCAGCGGTGGATCGAAGATCTTCCTTCCACGCGGCGCGGATCCCCAGGAGTGCCGTCGGGAGCGTATGGGTCCACGTGTTTGACTCCAAGCACTTGATGGAGGCTTTCAGCGGACGGTGGAGGCGCTCGACCATTCCGTTGGCCGCCGGGTGGTAAGCCGTGGTCCGAAGGTGGTCCGTCCCCAGCAGCTTGTTCAAGCAGCGGAACAGGTGGGACTCGAACTGGCGTCCTTGGTCCGTCGTCACTCGGAGCGGGACACCAAACCTGGCGACCCAGTTGGTGTAAAACGCTCGGGCGACGGTTTCCGCAGTCTGGTCCTGGAGCGGTATTGCTTCTGGCCATCGAGAAAATCGATCGACGCAGGTGAGGCAATACTGATATCCTTCGGAAGGTGGCATGACGATCAGGTCGATGTGCACATGTTCGAAGCGTCTCGACGGCGGTGTAAAATTGCCGATCGGAGACGAGACATGGCGCGAGACCTTTGATCGCTGGCACTGGATGCAGACTCGGGACCAAGCTCGACAATCCTTGGAGATGGAGGGCCAGACGTACCGTTCTCTCACCATGTTGGTGGTAACCTTGGCGCCAGGATGGGATTTCCCATGGATGGCATTGAAGGCTGGTCTGCGGAATGCGGCCGTCAGGAAGGGCCGCGCCTTTGTGGTGGAGACATCGCAGAAAACGGCAGCGTTGGATCCCGGGATAGTGACCTGGCGCAGGAGTAAGCCAGAGTCGTGCCTCTGGCGAAACTCCTGGAGCTCTGGGTCATCCTGCTGGGATGCTGCCAGGGCCTCGAAGTCGAGTGGCGTTGCGATCGCGTCAACCCTGGAGAGGGCATCTGCGACGACGTTGTTCTTCCCGGAGATGTGGCGAATGTCGGTGGTGAACTGCCCGATGAAGTCCAGGTGGCGGTAACGACGTGGCGAACACTGATCGGACTTCTGGCTGAAGGCGAAGGTCAACGGTTTGTGGTCAGTGAGGACGAAGAAGTGGCGTCCTTCAACCATATGCCGGAAGTACTTGACCGCCTTGTAGATGGCCAGAAGTTCCCGATCGTAGGCGCTGTACTTGGTTTCGGCGCCACTTAGCTTCTTCGAGAAGAAACCAAGTGGTTCCCAAACGTCGCCAACCAGCTGCTGCAGAGCGGCTCCGACGGTGTGGTCTGACGCGTCGCAAACCAAGGAGATCTCGGCGCCAACCTTAGGGTGCGCCAGGAGAGTTGCCGCGGCAAGATCCTCTTTGCAGGCGTTAAAAGAGGCATCTGCGGCTTCGTTCCACACCACTGGCGTCTTCCCCTTGATGTTGCCTTGGAGAAGGTCGTTGAGTGGCGTCTGGGTCCGAGCAGTTCTGGTCATAAAACGTCTGTAAAAGTTTATCATACCCAGAAACTGTCGGAGCTCTTTTGCTGTCGTCGGCCGGGGATAGTCTTGGATGGCGTAGACCTTCTCGGGAAGCGGTTGCGTTCCGCCGCCAGACACCAGGTAGCCCAGGAACTTGACCTCCGTGGCACCGAAACAGCATTTTGCCGTATTGACGACGATTCCATACCGCCGAAGACGTTCACAAAGCAGACGGAGATGCTCCTGGTGCTCTTCCTCGGACGAAGAAGCCACCAGGAGGTCGTCAATATAGGCGTAGACGAAGTCCAAACCGCGCAGGACCTCGTCGATGAACCGCTGGAATATTTGTGCGGCGTTCCGAAGGCCGAAACTCATCGACGGAAACTCGAACAGGCCGAACGGGGTGATGATCGCGGTCTTCTCCACGTCCTCTGGGGCGACAGGGATGTGGTGGTACGCCCGCACCAGGTCGATGGTAGAAAAGACCTTCTTTCCGCGGAGCGTCTGGGCGAAGTCCTGGATATGGCGCACTGGGTACCGGTCCGGGATCGTCCGTGCGTTGAGACCCCGGTAGTCCCCACAAGGGCGCCACTCGTCGCCCTTCTTCGGCACCATGTGGAGTGGCGAAGCCCAGCTGCTCTTCGATGGGCGACAAATGCCCAATCGCAGCATGGACTCGAACTCCTTCTTGGCGGCGACGTAACGGTCAGCAGCCAAGCGACGTGGTTTCTGGGCGACAGGTGGTCCTGGTGTGGTGTGAATGTGGTGCACCGTCCGGTGTTTCACATCAGCCGCTTTGCATGCGCCATCGGGGCGCGTCAGCTCCGGGAATTGCTGGAGCAGTTCGTGGTACCGAGTGTTCCCAGCGGACGTCCTAATCCCGGCGACGGTCGAGCACTTGGACTCCTGACCCACGACGCACACACTCGTAGACCGATCGAGCAGCCGCCCGTTACGCAGATCCACGAGGAGATCGAAGTGGGTCAAAAAATCCACCCCGATGATGGCCTTAGCCACGTCCGCGATGACGAAGTTCCACGGGAAGTCGCGACGGAGACCGAGGTTCAGCGTCATCGGAATCAACCCGTAAGTGGCGATGGTGGTTCCGTTCGCCGCGGTTAGCTCGTACCCGGTTTTCACCCGCCGGCCCGACACTAGTCTCCGCGGAAACACGCACAAATCAGCCCCGGTGTCGATGAGAAAGTCAACCGCACTGTTCCGGTCCGTCAAAAATAAGCGGCACGTGTTGGGGCAGTTGTCGCTTGCCGCGTTTAACGACTGCCCGGACCTTTTCCCGACGACGACTCATCGCTGGCGACATAGGTGCACGGTTGTTCGCACCTGTGAGCCTTAGCGCCGAATCGGTGGAGGTAGAAGCATAAACCACCGAACCGGTTTCGCGACCTGGAGCGCGGGCGACGACGCGTATCGGTACCACCGCGGAAATGTTGTCGGCCGCGCACTTCCGCACGAAGTTCGTTCAACTCGCGGCTTTGCTCGTCTAAACGCACTGTCAATCGCTCGAGCACTTCGCACAACCGCGATTCACTATTGGATGACACCGCGGATACTTGTTGGGGTGCGGCGGCACCCAGGGCCTCCATCACACAATCGGCGGTCTTCGCCAAGTCATCCAAGGTGACGTTTGGTTGCGCGGCTTGAGCGGCGATGCTGGCGCGAGCGAGCGGTTTGATTCGCTCCATCCATAAAGCGCGGACGATGTCTTCGGCGGCGTTGGCTCCCGCCAGCTGCGTCAGGTGTCGCAGGAACTGCGACGGCTTTTGGTCGCCGATTTCCACACGTTCCAGCAGCTGCCGCGTCTTTTGTGCCTGCGATCTCCCCAGGCGCCGTAGCAATTCCTCCTTGAGCGTCTCGTACGGCCTGTCTGCTGGCGGGGTGATAATGAGGTCACGAACCTCCTTCGAGTATTTCCCGTCAAGCGATTTAGCCACTTGACGGAATTTGGCCGCACTCGCTGTCACGCCGACGTCCTCCAGGGCCCACTCGACCTGTTGGAACCAGACCTCTGGGTCGTCTGGGGTGAACGCGGGAATCTTCAATCGCGCGAGGACTTCCGGTTTGGGGGCCTCAGCGTTTTGGTTTGGCATCTTGGTGGCTGTGCGTCAGTTGTTGACGATGGTTTCGTTCACGAGAGTTTCGTCTAACTCACTCGAAGAACTTGCGCCACTTCTTGAAGATTTCGGTGTTACCAACGAATCGTCACTGTCACTCATAAACTTCGACGTGCTAATCACGTCGGGGTCACCAATGTTGGGACAAGGTGACGATAAATAAATGTTCGACAGGCACCGAATTAAAAACTTTATTTAATAAAAACACTCGAGGAGACAATCGCGGGAACACCCCAAAGTGCGTGTCTCCGTTAGAAACTCCAAAAACCGACTGCCTCGACCCAGCGGAATTTGATACCTCTGTGTCATAAAAATGGGCCATCAAAATTCCATCGACCGAAACTGTCCGTCTGTTTGAAGGGAAAAACCCAGATTTGAAAACACTCAAGAGTCGCAAATCTACCTGCGATAAGAAAAACCCGAGAAGACATTAAGCATGGGTAACTTGATGAAATTCCAAACAGATGGATGGTTCGGTCGATTGCACTTTAAAACCTATTACAAAGGAACTCGAAAAAGACCCAAGACTGAAAATAATCTGAATTCTAACAAGAATGAAATCAAAATTAATTACGGGGAAAATCCCCACACTAACTTAACCGGTGAATTGTATTTGGAGATGTTACAAAATGATATTGAGGCGTTAATTCTTGAAATTCTAGAAGATAATCCAGATGAATTCGACAACTTGGAAATAACGTTTCAACAAGATGGTGCTCCTGCACACTACTACGGTGCAGTAAGACGTTACCTAGATGAAGAATAGATGGATTGGACGACGAGGTTCGATCGAATGGCCAACTCGGTCACCGGACCTTACACCATTAGATTTTTTTCCATGGGGGTACTTGAAATCTAAGGTTTACGCTACAGCACCTGACAGTATTGCCATTCTGAAACAACAAATTGTTGAAGAATGTAGGGCAATTTCCGCTGACACACTGGGACGAGTACGACAAGAGTTTAGCAATAGGATGCATTACTGCCAGGAAGTAGATGGAGCACATTTTGAACACTTATTATAAGAACTGGTTCTTAAATCTTTATTAATTGAATGCGAAACTATAATTTTCGTATTTCTTCAATTTATCAATCAAAATCAGCCGAAACCCAAACAAAATTGGTATGACTAAATAGGTATTTTCAATATCTTTCAAACGAGCTGTCACTTGCCATAGGGTCCTATTTAAAATTATTGGTCACAGTGGCCTTGTGACGTCATTTATGACTATTGCGTCACCTGTTATGACCAGTTGAGAAGCCTACATCCGTTTATTTCCACCCTCCAAATTTCATTATTATAAGTATACCCGTTCAAAAGATACGAGGACGGGACTTTTGACTAGCACTGTATAAGTAATATAATATCGACGAGGAATAGAACAATTGAGTTTAGTACTAATAATTCAAAGAGCTAGGTATGTGAAAAGAAGAAGATATACCAAAAGAAAAGTCTTTCCAACAAATACATACTTCATGATAATTCCTCAAGCTTTTTATAGTTAATTTTTTTATTGAATAGTTTCATATTATTCAATGTTCTCACTCCTGGTGGTAGCATATTATATATTTTCGGCGCAAGAAATGTTACAAATCATTGAGAGGAATCTTTTTTGTATAACTGTGTGAATTTTTGTTTGCTCGTGTATTTTATGAATGAGATATTTGCTGGAGATAATCTTTGTTTTCATAATAGAATATAGAAATCGTTAGAAAATGAAGAGAACGCACGTTCAGAATTTTTTTTATTGTATAGGAGACTAGTTGTGAAATTCTTATCTTTATTGAACATAACTTTGTATAATGTATAATATTGTATTATGTCCAGTTGTTGCTGTATACTTATCTGTATTGTTAGCTTGTACGTTGAATGAAAATCAGAAAAGAAGGTCTCAGTTCAGAAGGGAGACTAAACTATGATAATAATTTTTGACATAGGTTACATTTTAAAATCGATTTTCAATCGGAATAATAGTTGGAGGCTGTGGTTGTATTTCCTAATCATTTTTGCTTTTCTCATTCCAATTGGCACAATACATCGTTTGAGTGTATATTTTCGTGTATTTAGAGAGCTATTCGCCTATTCCGTGATACTATATTCACGAATTCATTCTCTCTAGAACAAGAACGGTGGACGATCTCTCCCTCTTTTATAGATATAACGGTAGGTGCTCAACGGAAATCTCGTCTATTATTCCAGGTGGACAAACTAGACAAGCTCAGGCTGGTCACCCCTACGTTGTGAATCGTTCGTACTTGAACGATTGAGAACGATGCCTACGGCGTCTTCCTCAAAAACTTTGTCTTTTTGTGATATTGCGATAAGGACTTATCCGCTATTATTATACAAACCATTGTCGTTTATCAACTTGATTACGACTGTAGTTTTTGCCAGAAGAAATTAAATCATTTTATTATGAAATTAAACTACTATTAGCTAAATAACTAACTTTTGGTACGTACTTATTTTTTCATAATACGTTCTTGATTTTTAGTAACTAGATGAAATGGAAGACAACACTATGTTCTCAAATTATACCCCTGGAAACCACCTAAAAAATTCAGTTTATGCCCCTAGATGTCAGTACAATTCAACATATCAACGTGCTTGAATTTATCAAATTGTCCACGAATTTCAAGTAAGCCCGCTTCAAGGTAACCATCTTTTGATTCATGAGTTCTTGATAATAGACTTATTCCTTTCATTAATTATCTATGAACCATGAACCCAGCATAACCTATGATAAACATGATTTCAAGTAACATTTGAGAATGACCTTTCATCATTAACTTCGCTTATTACTTCGAGATTTCCCTCAACATTTCTCATATTCGATTATTCATATATGAATACCTGAGATGACTCAATGTCTTATTATATTTATTGGTACACCTATATATGTATTTATGTACCATCACTCCGTTCGAGCAAATGACAACTGGCGTCCATAACGAGAGCAATATTTTTAATATACAAGTTATAACCTTCATATATTTTTGTACTGGAACATTACATTTCATGCAGGCATTATCGAAAATCTTCGGGTATCTTCGGATTCAAGCAAAATGCATATATTATCACAAATATTGCAAATTGACTTTTGCTTGCGCAAGCAGAAACCCAAAATTCAAGCATTATACAGGTTTCGAACATTTTTTCTCAAGCAATAGATACGCCTTACGTATATATATATTTATATATAAATGAACTATGATGTATGATATGACATGGCATGATATAAGGTCTAGAACCAAAACAAAAAACCAGCCAGTTTAAAAATTATCCTACAACAGAATATGAAAGTGAAGTGCTGGAAACAGTCAAGCTTGTATCGATAGAAGGACACACAAATGTGATGGAATCAATAACAGATTTTTCATTTGAATCCTCTGCACGAATTAGTGCTGTTGAGATCAATTCAGATTCTGATCATAAGAATATAAAAGGAAATGAGAATAATCTCAATATCAGCAATTTCTAGAGAGAAATCTGCAGATGCCAAAGAACGAACAGCATGTGCCCTAAAGGAAATTGCAAATAATCTTAAAGATTTTGTAACAGCCATCAGTTGATTTTGAGTTGATTCTTGTTTTTTATATTTCAGCTTATTTTGTTGTTTGAATTGTATTCTCTAGTATTTTTATATTTCCTAGTCAACTCTGCAATGTTGAAAGGCTGTGTTAATTTTTAGTTCAAAGATATTTGTTATACCAAAGTATAGGATGCTTTGAGTTTGGAAGTTCATCTTTGTTTACTTGTGTTCCTTATTTCTATTAATTTGTTTATTTTTCTGTGATATGAAATCATTCAAGTACCTACTTCTTGACTTTTATTTCAAAAAGTACATCACCTAGTTCCAACATAGAAGTAGGTATATAGGAAGAATATAAGTAGCGCTATATTTATGATTCAACTTTGAACTGTGTTCTTCTCTTTTTCATCCAGCAAATGTTTTGGCTTTCCAATTCGATGTAGCAATAAACAAATTTTTCAAAAAAAAATCCCCAGTTAATCTGAATGAATTCCTATTCATGAAGTATAATCCAATCTCACAAAAAAATGTTTCTTACACACTCTGAATACTTCTATTATATTTTGCATTTGTGAAAATGGAAAACAAAATTCTTAAAATGATTTATTTACCATTCATACTATTCGCAAAACTAATTTTATTTCTGGTGGTACTAATGATTATTCTGAAAGTAATTATTTATTAATTGCTCTTCGTCCTGCAGCAAGTTGAGGATTCACTCGGCCTACAACTGCGTGATCTTCAATATTTTCATTTGAAATTGTGCCAAAATCGTAGTGTTCCCCTCTGTTCTCGTTTTCTGGCATCGGGGTGTTGTACTCAATGCACATGTTGTGAAGAACAACACAAGAATTTATTATTCTACATGCAACAGAAGGTCTATAATGCAGTGCTCTATGCTTGAATGAACATCTGAATCTCATTCTCAGAACTCCATTACATCTCTCTATTGAACATCTTGTTCTTTTTTGAGCAACATTCTGGTGAATTTTCAGGAAGTTCTCCTTCCATTGGTGTAAGAAGCCATGTCCTGAGAGGATATCCAGTGTCACCTAATAAAAAATTCAAATTTAGGAATTATCTGAATTCTTCATCAAATAATACCTACCTAATAAATAATAACTTGTGTGTCCCTGGGCATGTAAATTGTTAAAAAAATTTAAAATTTTTGAATTTCCCCAAATAAATGCATCATGAGTACTTCCTGGATATCTCGCATTAACATTTATTATTCTCAATCTACTGTCACATATCTGAAAAAGAAGATCATAGTAGATGAATATTGATCATTTGAAGTTAAATTTTGATTTCCATGATAAACTTACCAACTGAACATTAATAGAATGATATCCTTTACGATTGATGATCCTCATCTTCGACTTTTGGAGGAAACATTGCTACATGTGTGCAATCAACACAGCCAACAACAGCAGGAAAATTCTAATCTTCATAAAATCTTCAAAATGAAGTATAGAAAATAGGTTCATCTAAACAGATTTTTCAACAAATAGGTACCTACCTAAGTCTCACAGCATTCAATTCATCAAAATTCCTTGGAAAATGTACCCATCTGTTGAATACTTCTGGTTCATTCAAAGCGATGGTAACTTCTATACATCTGGAGACAGATGGCTGTGACACTGATACCTTCCACTGATAACTTCCAGAGGCAAAAAATCAAAAAGCTACCAAAACCTATCAAATGGAAAATTTTAGAAAGAAGGATACAAATCTATACCTATTACTCACTCTGGTTGTAATACTCAAGTCCGTAGGCCTTTCTTGAGGCCGCAAGAAAGGAGTTAAAGTTTCAATCAAATATCTGCATAATATTTTTGATAACCTGAAGATCTGTAAAAACTGATGTTCAGTCAAGGCGGGTTTAGCCACCTCATAATTCATAATGGATGTTATATCACTTAAATCACTTTGGACTTTTTAAAAAATGATTTTATTTGATTGAATACAATATTGAAAATGTGAATAATAAATTGTTACAAAGTACGACTTGACTTGAGACTGGTTTTAGAAGAACTGCCGGTGGTCGTTCTGGTCTCTCGAAGGAAGGCTCTCGAGGTGCTGAATCGTCAAACACGTGTAGATGGTGTCAGCATTCTCGTGTGGCTCTGATACTCTGGTTGCTGGATAACCTTGAGATCAGCGGTAATGTGATATCCCTGAGATGATGACATATGCAGGAATGTTGATATAACAGCTCCCATCCTTTTGAAAAAGTTGTTGCTTTGTGTCGACAACTTTTGGAAATTGGATCCTCAGGCGTCGAGGTTGATGGATCCCAAATCTTCTTCTTCATTTGTCTGGGTCCTCAGGTTCGGGCGTATTTTTGGGAAAACGGCCCTGATACTTCTCATGGTTCTGCTTCCTCTAGGTAGGGGTGATGGTGGATCAGATGGACTAACAATAGTTCTCGATCTCCAATACTTGAAAAATATGTACAAAATTATTAGTGTCACAATTAGGGTAATCGTGAAATAGGTGAGCCAGGATATGTTCTTCTTCACAAATGGTTGGTGGATTAAATCGTCTAACGTCTTGGAGTAGGAATCAAGCTTATTTTTGGCGATGTCCAATTCATCGACATTCAAATCGCTTAATTCCAAAGGTTTCAGTTTCGGAAGATCTAGTCGTCTCGGGAGGTCGCTGCAACATTCGTACGGGATTTCGATTGGATGTGTTCCGTACGAAACAATAGATGTCTTCGTTGAGGTGGCTTGGATTTTGGTAATTCCGATGAAGGCACTACATTCGTTATGGAGGCTGATCACAGAGTTTCCATAGATGATTCGGGTTTCGATTTCTTTCGATGGGCAATTGATCGAGATTCGTACTGGTTCTGATAGAATCACTAACCAATAGTTTTCGGCTAGTTCTTGGACCTTATATCCTTTACTAAGGATGAGGGCATTTTGGCAGTTGTCTGGTACTGATTGGAACGTTTTCATCAATTGGGCTTCACACATGGCGTTATTGTCTATGGGGTATGCAAATACGTTGCTACACATCTTTATTTCTGGTAGTAGAGTTCTGCATTTCTTCAAGTCGTTGATTGGAATGAACATCAAAGAATCATCATCTTTCGCGATAAATTTTTGAGAGATTGAAAGAATATGATGTAAGCCAGTTCTGTTATCAAAAATTGGTATTGGGTAAAGTCTATAAAGGTGATATGTTTTAGGTTCGATCAAAGGGATTTTTAGAACGAAAACAATTTTAGAATCAATTTGGAATGCTTGAAGTTGGATAATGTCGAGGTATAGGGCAACTTTATCTAAATTTGCTGGTAAAGGTAAGTTATTTCTGTGCAGATTTTGGGAAATTTCCTGTAGAGCACCGACTAGGTGATCGGGAGTGATAATTGAGGGATGAATAGTGTTTAATCTAGCAAATGTAATTGAATTTATGATTTCATCGAGACTTTCCTCAAGATACACAAAACTCTCCATAAGTTTTTCACATAAGTCATAAAATTTGACTTTGGCTTCAATGGCTCTAATATCGTAACTCATATCATTTATAGTTTTTTCGATTTGTTTGATGTCTGTATTGAATATTTCTTCGTCTATTTGAAGTTTTCGAATGGTTGTATTTACACTTTTTATTACTGATGATGTGACTGATATTTGATTCTTGAGAAGGTTTTCCAGTTGATGTTCATCGTCATGTAATTTATTGATACAATTTGAGTAATATTCGCCGTCTGAAGCGTCGAGATTGCCAGTGATTGATTTGAAAATACTACCTATTCCATTAATGAGTCCACGTTTGTATCTCTTTGTATCTAAGATTATTTCAGATAATTTCGTTTTTATTGACTTTGAAATTTGAGTAAGTAAGCTGATACGGTTCTTGACTTCTACTTGAAAAATATTTAGTTCGCGTAAAGGTTTCAATTGTGCTGTAGCTAAAATGGTATCTAATATTCTAGTGTTATGTTCGTAGGCTGTTTGAAGTAAAGAGATGTCTTTATGAACGAGTAGAGTCCAGTGGTCGTTTGTAAGTACGATGTCGTCGTCTTGATGGTAGTATACCCCTAGAGTGTTATTGATTGGTTTGATTTTGCATTGACAGACTGCTGATCCGAACAGCAGGGTGAACCTGAAAACAAATCAGTTTTCAGAATACGGTATCATGCGATCAAAATTTACTTTTGTTCGTTGATTCGTTTGTGGATTGAGTAATATTGCTGAATTTTGAAATATTTCTTCGATTTTGAATGGACCATTGAATTTGTTCTGAAGTTTATTTTTAATTTGGGATTCCTTGATGTAAACTTCTTGTCCTATTTCGTATTCTGTTTGTCCTGATACTGTTTTGTCAAAACGTTCCTTCGCTTTTGCTTTCTTTTGATCTGTTTTCGCTCTTGCTACTTTATAGTAATAAGAAATTCGGTTGTTCAAGTCTCTTACGTATTTTGAAATCAGATCTTTTTGATTATAAAGTGTTTCTGGTGATCTACTTGCTGTATGTCCGAAAACTAACTCATGTGGACTGAAACCGTGGGTTTTATTTGTGGAATTGTTGTAACATATGATTGCGTAGGGGAGAATATTAAAAGGATGTTCATTAGGGTTTTCTGACATATTCACACGGATCATTTCTAGAAGTGTGGCGTGAAATCGTTCGACTGAACCGTTGGATTGTGGATGATTTACGCTAGAGAAAGAAATTTTGATATCATACAATGTGCATAAGTCTTTGAGCAATGTATTGTCGAATTCTCGTCCGTAATCGCAATGGATTCGTAAAGGGGTTCCGAAATGTTGAAAATATAGTAGGAGGCTATTTACGACGGATCGAGCTGTTTTATCTGGAAGTGCGTAAGCTTGTGTAAATTTCGTAAGTTCGTCTCGTATAGTCAATGCATAGTTTCTGTTTGGAACTTCGACGATGTCTATGTTGATTCGTTCGAAAGCAGTACGGGGAGTTTCCGTTATGACTAATGGGTTGCTGAGATTTTTCCTACAAATTTTGGTCTTATGACATATTTCGCAATTTTTAATTAATTTTTCAACATCTTTGGTTATACCGTCCCAGTTATATTTTTGCCGTATGCGTCTCAGTGTTTCGTTTATTCCGCGATGTAAATTATTTTTCCCTTTGTGATATTGGTCTAAAATTATAGGTATTTGATCTTGATCTGGAGTTCTTACTATGTTTTGACATACTTTAATTTTTATATCCTTTTCGGCGAATATGAAACAAAGCATTTCAAGTAGTGGCAATTCGGGATTATCTTCGATGCAATAATAATTGAGTGGGTCCATCTCATTCTGATTTTTATATAAAGTCAAAAAGAGGTGTTCAATTACTGTTTCTGGGTCATTGGTTAGAGGGATCAAATAATATTTACGATTTTTCACTGATTTACTGGAAAGAATATTGATTTCGAGATTTTTAAAATCAAAGTGTTCTTCGAAAAGGTCTTCAATTATGTCATAGTGAAATTGCGATAGTTTGTTTTGTTGCATTGGAATGAGAATGTGTCTGTTCGATTTGTCTAGAATTTGGCATTGATTGAATTGAACTTTAGAGTAGTCTATCAGAGATTTGGTTCTATACAAGTCTGAGAATGTGTTAAATTCTTCTTGAATTTTCTCTATTGATATTTCGTCTGATTCGTTTTTTGGTTGGGTCGTTTCGGTATCGTTATGGGGTGATTTGGATGTTTGTGGAATGTCATGTTTGGGATGATTTTCGATCGGATTCTCGATGATTTCTATATCGGAATCATCTTCATTCGTTGGGAGGACTAGAGTTCTCGAATGAAAAGCAACACATTCTTGAATGTGATTCACTTTAATGCGAGATAGAGCATCTGCATTTTTATTGATCTTTCCGGGTTTGTATATGACTTCGTAGTCATATTCCTCAAGTTTGAGTCGCCATCGAGCTAAGCGACTACCAGGGTCTTTGATCGAGAATAGCCAAGTGAGGGGACGATGATCGGTTATTAATTTGAATTTTCGACCGAAGAGATATGGTCGGAAGTGTTTGACTGCCCATACTATTGCAAGCAATTCGCGTTCTATCGTAGAATACTTAGATTCTGCTGAACATAATGTGCGAGAAGAGTATGCGATGGGAAGGTCTTTGCCAATGGGACCTTGAGAAAGCACAGCGCCAATAGCGAATGCACTGGCGTCCGTGGTGAGAAGAAAAGTGTCTTCGAAGTTTGGGTAAATGAGAATGGGTGTAGAAATGAGGGTTTGTTTCAAATTTTCGAATGCATTTTTGCAATCGGAATCAAAGTTGAAAGGAGTATCTTTCTGAAGCAGTTTAGTGAGGGGTTTGGAGATTTTGGCAAAGTTGGAAATGAATCGGCGGTAATATCCGGCGAGGCCTAAGAATGATTTGATTTCTTTTTGATTCTTAGGTTCTGGGAAATTGACGATACAATCGACTTTTGATGGGTTCGGTTTGACTCCGTCACTGGTGATTAGGTGACCAAGATACGCTACTTCCTTTCTAAGGAATTCGCATTTATCTGGTTGAATCTTTAAGTTTGCATTTCGGAGGCGTTTGAATACATCAGTTAGTCGGGAAATATGATCATGTATCGTAGGGGAGTAAACGATGATGTCGTCCATGTAGACGAGACATCTCTCGTTCTGAATGCCCAGGAGAATATTGTCCATCACCCTCTGAAAGGTAGAAGGAGCATTCTTGAGTCCAAAAGGCATTCGGACAAACTCATAGTGTCCATTTTCGACTGTGAAGGCAGTTTTGGAAATATCTTTTGGTTCGATTTCGATTTGATGAAATCCGGACGCTAAATCAAGGGTCGTAAAGTATTGGCATTTGCCAAGTTGATCAAGGAGGTCTGAAATCATGGGAAGGGGATATTTGTCATCTACAGTAAGTTCATTCAGCTTTCTGTAGTCCACAACAACACGCCACTTCTGTTTCCCAGAGGCGTCGAGTTTTTTCGGTACCACCCAAACAGGGGATGACCAAGGTGAAATTGAAGGACGTATGATGCCTTGCTCAAGCATTTTCGACATTTGGTTCTTCACTTCATCTTTGTGGATTTGTGGATATCTATAGGATCGGGTAAATACGGGTTTTGAATCTTTAGTATCAATAGAGTGCTTAACTTCATTGGTGAATGTCAAGTTGTCGCCTTCCAAATAAAATATGTCTGAAAAATCTAAACAGAGGTTCGTGATAAGTTCAGATTCTTCGTCATTCAAGTGTTCTAATCTCAATTGATTTTGAATGTCGGTTGTCCTGTCAGTGTGTGTATTTGTTCGTGTATCAGAAGTGTTAAAATTATTAAGACTGAAATTTTGAATCGGTTCTAACTGAAGATTATCGAAATTGATTGAAATTTCCATCGGGTTTGCATTTATTACTGACGTGAAGAATTCACCTTTTTCATTGATTTTGACTAGAGCATTAGGAAGTCTAACTTTTTGTTTTTCTTGAGCTAGCAGTATAGCATCAGTGTTACATAGGTTACAATTTAGTTTGACAATTTGTTCGGTTCTAGGTTCGAGTGTGATTTTGTTATCAAATTCGCAATTTTGTGGAATTTTGTCATCGGATTCAGAATCACTAACTTTGAATAGAGGGACTGTTTTGAAATTGGTAATGAGTTGATTATTTTTCAAATCGACTATACATTTGTAATGTTCTAGAAAGTCAGATCCTAAGAGTCCGTCAAAGTCTATGTCTATATTATGAACATAAACTTTGTGCGGGTCATTGTCAGTGAAAGGAATTGATACAGATTCGTTAATCATTATTTTTTGGTCAGTTATACCTTGAACTACAACGTTTTCAGAAAATCGTCTAGAATAATTCTCACAAGTTTTAGGCTTGAAAATCGATAGTCCAGCGCCTGTATCTATTAGAATTTTAAATTTGTTGGTAGCATCCTTAATGTAATATAAGTTCTTAGAGTTTACTGTGAATGATGGATTTATAGAAATTTGAGTTCCGGGAAATTGAGATTTGGGTTGAAATCGTTCAAATTCATTGTCTGTATTTGTGCTTGAATTTGGTCTATGGGATCTGAGGATTGTTTGATAGGAGGGGCACTCGATGTAGGGCTCAACTGAAAATCCTGATCATATTGATTTTGATCATCATATTGTGATGGAAAATATTCGTTCTGATCGGATTGATGTGAATATTGGTTTTGATACAAATCAGAGTTATAGTTTTGGTAGTCTTGATGGTTAGCAGTGTAACCATCTGCTCGAAAATTCTCAGAATCTTGATAATTAGCGGTATAATTATCATATTCGTAACTATTGGGATCATAATTGACACAATGGGTTCTTTGTGGGTTGAATCTTTGAAAATTCGGATTAGACTGACTCGTTGATGGCCTTTGTTGATTGAAATTTGGATTTGGTTTGATAATCGATGGTCTTGATTGGATATTATTCTGATTTTGAAATTGCGGTGGTCTCTGAGGAATACTTGGTCTAAAATTTTGTGGAAAATTGGATTGATAGTTTGGTCGGAAATTGGGTTGAGAAATAGGGTTGAAATTAGGTCTAGGTCCGAGATTTTGATTGGGATTTTGTTGCTGACGTTGTCTACATTCGTTTACTGTATGGCCTTGGCGTTTACAGTAATTACACAATTTTTGTGGAGGTATCATTTTTCGATTTTGATTTGAGATTGAATTTTGACCAATTTTCGAATTTGGAAATTTTTGTGATTGGAAATAACTTAATTGTAGTTCACGTTTAACTCTCAGAGTTGCTGTGAATAAATCTGGAGGATTTCCAGCACGAACAATGCGTCCTATGTCTGGATCGATTCCTGTTAATAAAGTATTTAATGACATTGATTCGATTAATTTTGACTGTGATTGTTTTTCTTCTGATGTAAGCAATTGCTTTTGAACAGATGCATGCATTTTTGCATTATGAGTCTGTAGTCTATTAATGAAGACTAAAGGTGATTCTCCAGGTAGCTGATGGATACGTTGGAGATCTTGTATCAAAGAAGCTAAATCACGACTGTCACCAAAGTATTGAATTAAAAGTGATCTTATTTCTTCCCAAGTTTGAGGATTTCTTGAACTGATTAATTCAGCTGCTTTGCCTTTCAGTTTATTTTTTATATGGAGAATTGTGAGTATCTTTTGATCTCGTACTGACATGCGGTAAGCAGTATTACACGCATTTATGAAGGTTGTTAAGAATATTTGATCTCCGTCATATTCTGGTATTATACAGAAAATTTCGTTCAGTCTGTATGGTTCGATTTTTCACTTTCATGGTAAAGCAAAAGCGTTATTATTCGAAAAACTAGAACTTGAAACACGGGCACGATAGTGAGGTTCAAATCTTTGGGCTCAACTCATTCCAATGACAAATGAGTCAAGCACGCGAACACCGGACGCACGATCGGCGCGAACCGATCGCACGAAACCGACGCCGGCGCAACACGACGAAACGCCACTCCGTGCCCTTGGCTCGAGAATACCGTGACAGCCGCCGCCTCGTGAGCAAACGGCGCACGCGTTTCGCCTTACCGAGTAAGTAAAGAAACTATGAAAGTAGTGGTATTTCACCGGCGATGTTGCCATCTCCCACTTATGCTACACCTCTCATGTCTCCTTACAGTGCCAGACTAGAGTCAAGCTCAACAGGGTCTTCTTTCCCCGCTAATTTTTCCAAGCCCGTTCCCTTGGCAGTGGTTTCGCTAGATAGTGGGTAGGGACAGTGGGAATCTCGTTAATCCATTC
The DNA here is from genome assembly GCA_963576655.1 of Gastrophysa polygoni. Taxonomy (NCBI): domain Eukaryota; kingdom Metazoa; phylum Arthropoda; class Insecta; order Coleoptera; family Chrysomelidae; genus Gastrophysa; species Gastrophysa polygoni. Next base: position 4,150,205 of record OY755092.1, read on the forward strand.
ATGCGCGTCACTAATTAGATGACGAGGCATTTGGCTACTCAAAATATTTATTTCATAAAATACATGTACCCTTCTGGTGGGGGGTTGTCTACATCGACACGCAGGTCGGAATTACAATAAACATGATACAGTACGTCCCACACAGGGATTGAATTGGCACATCATTAGTCATATACACGGGCCGCAGGTAATTATAGTCCTCCGTGGCCCGCCTTGTCACAAAACGAATCAAATATGGTAGAGTAAATGACATACAATAACAGTTAAGAGAAAAAGAGAAAAAAAAAGAAATTGTATGAAGTAATATAGGGACAGTTGACAACAAGTAATGACGAGACAACAAGTTAGAAAGAAGTATGTACAGGGTGCGGGAGCTGTCACTAGCGCAGCTAGGACTCACGCAACCGAACACAATAAGGTGGGTCAATACATTGACAGACATGTGCAATAGGGCTCAGTAACGTCTATAACTAGAGAAGGAGCACTTATCTAGGAGTTTGGTTATCTACACACGCGCACTGGACTAACGACCGACACCTGGCGTCCGCAAGGCGCCTAACGCCGCCTCCAGACTCTTCGACCGAACGCTCGGTGGATCGAAGAGCCCCACTTCAAGACTGAGTGCACGCAGCTCGACTTGATGCCCCCCGACAGGGCCAGCGCGTCCTCGATTGGCCCGTTGCACCTTGGCCAGATTCCTCGCGCACCGATGATCAAAGGTAAAACCTCGATCGTCTTGCCTGGCCATCGTTTTTGGGCGGCCTCGTGGAATCTATCATTATTATATATCGCTCTCTTCGCAGCAGCCGTGACACCAAGGGGTTGATTTCCCTCCCAGTTAACGCCCACGTCCGCAACGACTATTCTTGTTGGAAGGTGAATAGCCAGATCGGGCTTGAAAAGTGTGCCATCTACGTGGCGGACGTGGGGTTCCTCCTCTACTTGCCACTGCTTCTTTCTGCAGTGACCCGCGACCTTCCTGGCCACCTCGTTATGCCGACGGATCCGCTCCCAGTGCGTTGCCGGGCACTGCTGCAGAACGTGGGACAAACTCTCAACCTTGTCGCAGCCAGCCCTACACCACCTCCTTTCCGGTGGGTTGGACATAAGTCCAGCCACCGGCAGGTTGTTGGTGCGGAGCTGAACCGCTCTGACAAAGTCTTTACCAGTCCATCCGGACGGTTTGGAGTTCACCCACGATCTGCTGGCAGGATCATCTGAAGCGTTTTCGAGACCTTTCAGTGTCACAGTTGACACTATCCGGTCACGCCACAGATGATCATTCGGCACTTCGCCCCTTAATGTTTCTAATCGCCCCATTAGGCGGCGAATATTTTCGCTCTGGAGAACGGCGCTGAGGGGGGTCAAGAAGGCCGACGAGCCGCTTCAGGAAGACGCCCGGTATGAAATGTCTGAGCTCCAGGATCCCAATGCCACCGTCCCGGATTTTGGCGTGAAGCGCCGCGTCCGGAGTATGGTCGCTCAGATGGAGCGACCTTTTTACGCTTCGCTTGATAAGGCGATCCGCTGCCCTCAAGGTCTGCCCAGTGACACGTGGATTCTGGAGCCCATACATCAATTTCGGTATGACATGCTCCTTGATGATGCATAATTTCTGATCTGGCTTCAAGGGTGCCTTCTGCACATTAAGGAGCCAGGTAGGGAGGTTTGCGATAGATGGCTTCAGTATGCCGGTGGCGTTGACGTTGTGTCCCAGGTAGCGAAACGAATTGATGTCGCTCACCACTGGGATCTTTTCGCCGTTAATGTGAAACGATGTTGTACTCCGGCATACTGAAGTTCCGCCACTTCTCATGACCGACACTATCGAGGACTTTTTCGGGTTGAGTTTCATTCCTCTAGCCTTGAAGAAGTCCTCGATACTGTCAATCAGGAGTGGTACATTCGTGGCGGAATCATCTAGGACGATGAAGTCATCGGCGAATGCCATGGCTGTGACCTTGGCCAGAGGGGCCAAGGTTCCGCCAGTAGCTCGCGCGTTCAAACGCGTGAGCAGTTCGTCGATGACAACATTGAACAAAATGGGAGAGAGGGGGTCCCCCTGTTTGACGCCGCGACTCACCTTGATTTCACGGGTGCTGCTAGTCCCGACTCTAATGGTGGTCGAGGAACCGGCCAAGGTGCGCTCCAGATAGGAGCGGGTTGACGGGTCGACGCCGAGCCTGTCGAGGGCCCTCAAGACAGATGCGTGGGAGACGGTGTCAAACGCCTTCCGGACGTCCAGGGCCAGGACGTTGTAGGTTTTTCCCTCTGCGCGCCGTGACCGGATGTAGTGGTCCAATATCAAGGAGTTGGCGAGGGTTCCGTCTATATCCGTGAATCCTCGCTGATCGGCGTGCAGCTGGACAGCTGTTCGGATCCTATTTGCCAGTACTCTGTGCATCAACCGTTGGAGGGCTGATCCGATCGTAATTGGCCTCCAATTGTTCGGGTCCTTGGGGTCCCCGTCTTTGTGAATGAGCGTCGTTCGCATCTTGTTGAACGACGGCAGCGACACATTCCTCATGAAGATTACAGTGAATAGGATGGCGAGGTCACGGTCCGCTGTTTTCCTTACAGCTTCTACCCGTATACCATCAGCTCCAGGCGCGGATACACGCCAGTTTGTCTTGGCTAGAGCGATTTCTTCCGTGGTAATTGGCCTGAATATGGTACGGGTGGTCGCCTTTCGATCTGAGATCGGCTCGTTGTCGGGGGGCGAGGCTGACTCCAATATCGATCCAAAGAGATCCTCCACTTTATTTACAGGAGGGAAGATACCCGCATCATCGATATTCCGGCCTGCGAGTATTCGCTCAACAAGGCCGGATTTATTCTTAATGTAGAGGTCCTGTGCCTTTTTGTAGGTGGCGGCTCTAGGACCTCTGCCGGTGTTGGTCTGGTTGTAATTGCGGGGTATCTCCCTCCTTGAGGTAACGGCGGGATTACTGTTCACCGTCCCGATACCCCTGACTGCGTCGGGCCCCCTGGGCCTTCGTGCGGGGCGGCTGCCCCCGAAGTTCTGCAGGATCCAAGCTTCAATGAAGCTCTCCAGTTCGGGGGCAGGGGTTGTTAAACCCGCTTCCGCCAGGCCGAGCAAGTTCTCTGTATTGGGAAACTCACCTCTGCTTAACATGTCCTCCAACTCGTTAACCGCAGTTTGTAGGTAGGTCCCGAGTTGGGGATCGATTGTTATATCTTCATCCATCACTACAGGGTTCTCCCTGAGAGGGGACGCCAGGGTGGCGGCCCCTGGGGATGGATGTGTATTCGAGGTTGGGTGAGTTTCCCTCAGCTGTGCGGGGGGACTTCGTGCGACTGGCAGGTGTGGAGTCTCTAGTCTTGGGCGACGATGGGGGGCCTCTACCCCCGGCGACGGGGTGTTCTCCTCTCTATGGCGTTTCTTCCGTGGTGTTAGGTGCTCAAGTTGGACCGTTTCCTCGCTCTCACTGTCGCTGCTTTCTGGTTTTCGCGGCACGGCCCATGGCATTCGTCCAGTGGACGGCCCTGGAGTTTGGGATAGATGTAGTCCAGGGCTGCTCGCCATGGGCAGTACCGCGGGCACTTGCGAGGACTCCAAGGACTCTCTGGGTGTATGGTACACCGAAACTTCGTGCTCCTCCGTAGGTGTGACGTTGTGTGCCTCCGCTACTGATGGATCGAGGGTGGTAGCCGGAATTGATAAGGTTTCATCCTCGGCGAAGGCCACTTTCTTCGGCGGCGCTGGTGGTTTTGCTCCGCTGGGCGAGGGACTGGAACTAAAGCGTAGGCTTGATCTCCTAGCAGCCAGCTTCCGCGCACGTTCTAGGTACTCTTTGTACACTGGTTTTCCCCTTTTGTGCCGGAGCTGGTGTGAGGTGAGGCCAGTTGCTCGTTCCATTTCTTTGACGAAGGGTTTCCCCTTCGTCGCGGTTGCCTCGATGGATGACAATATTTCGAGCAGCTCATGTTCTGGCCTCGGTAGTGTTTGTTCCAGTTCCTCGCTATATAGTTCTGGGTGTGCACGCTTCTCGTGCTGGCGCACCCCTTGATAGGTTGAGAAGGGTGCGCCACAGAACTGGCATTTACTGATGTCTCGTTTGCCGCATGTCTTCGTGTGCTTTGCCAATCCGCTGGTGGTTTCGCACGTATGGCCGCACTTTGGGCACCGGTGCGGCTGCGGTCTTCAAATCCCACCGAAATTTGGTGACCGAGCAGGTATGAAATGCCACCTAATATTTTCATTTGAAAGTTGATGTGCAATGTCTTGTGACTGGTTTTTTAGAAATTGATATAAACTAGAAATCTCATTATTTGCTCCTACAAAATTGGTCCCATTATCAGAATAAATATTGACAGGTCTGCCCCTTCTACCTATAAATCTCATCAAAGTTGCCAAAAAGGCCTTAGTGGTTGATTCCGAAACGAGTTCAATATGTATCGCCTTTGTGGACATACATACGAACAAACAAATGTAAGCTTTCAATAGTTTTGCACCACGAGTCTTCCTGTCCTTCAGAAGGAAAGGGCCGCCATAATCTATACCAACATTCAGGAAAGGAGCATAATTGTTAACACGAATGTAAGGTAAGTTACCCATTAAATACTCAGCGCATTTTGGTTTTGCTTTCAAACAAATGATGCAATTTTTGATAATTTTCTTGCACGTATTTCTTCCAGCAATTGGCCAGAAATTTTCACGAATAGAACAAAGTAGATTTTGAGCACCACAATGAAATAGTCTCTCATGTTCATCAATTAGAATTAGATCGGTTAATTTATGATGTTGAGGTAGTAAGATTGGATGCTTTTTATCAAAGGCTATATTGGATCTTTCGATTCGTCCTCCTACACGAATTAACCCATCATGAATAAAAGGATTCGAAGATAATATTTTACTTTTTTTATTGACTGATTTTTTATCCATGAGATCATTATATTCATAAGTAAATCCTTGTATTTGTGCTAATTTTATCAATAATTTTAGAGCCTTGTCTTATTCTTCGGGCAATGATGGCCCAATTTTACGTTCATTGACTGGTGCCTTTGTATTATCCAGGAATCTCAACATATAGCTTAATACTCGTTTTAATGTCCTTAAAGAGGAAAATTTATTAAATAAATTCATCTCATCAATCTTAACTGACAAATTTGAAACAATGCGCTGTTCTGGAATATTATCAATTATTTTATAATCGTTCATGATCCATTCAGAATTATCAACGGAAAACCATTCAGGGCCATTCCACCACAGTTTAGATTCCATTAGTGTTTTTGGTGTACATCCACGAGACAATAAATCAGCGGGGTTATAAGTTGACTGTACATGATGCCAATCTGACACATCAGTCAACGATTGAATTTCACTCACCCTATTTCTCACGAAAGTTTTGCGGTCACTTGGATCACCCTGTATCCAAGCTAACGTAATTGTTGAATCCGTCCATAGAAAACAACAGTCAATATTTAAATCAAAATTATCAAGAATTCTTTTCATTAATTTTGCAAGGAGTAATGCTCCACTTAATTCCAAGCGTGGTAGATTTATTGATTTTATTGGAGCAACCCTTGATTTTGCACACAGCAATTGCGTCTTGAACATGCCAGATTTTTCTAAACATCTTATATAAATGCATGCTCCATAAGCCTTTTCGGATGCGTCAGAAAAACCATGGCACTCTATTCTGATGCAATCAGGAACTAAAACCATTCTAGGAATTTTGAATCATTGATACAATATAATTCTTTGTAAAAGTTAACCCACTGATTCAATAAATGGTCTGGTATTACATCGTCCCAAGGAATTTTTTGTTTCCACAACTCTTGGATGATTAGTTTTGCAATAATTATTACAGGCCCTAGTAGACCTAAGGGATCAAAGATTTGGCATATTTTTGAGAGTACTGAACGTTTGCTTACTTGACCACCTGAAATACTTATGTCATATATATAATATTGAATAAAGTCAAAATGAGAATTCTAGTAAATCCCTAATGTTTTATTATTTTCATGTTCTCCCACATAAAGCATGCCTACATCCAGCCCTTCGTCGATTTGAAACTTGGATTGAATATCCTTTTTATTACAGAGCCATTTACGAAGTTCAAATCCTGCGCTTTTTAATATTTCAGAAACATCACGTTGGATTTTCAGAATTTCCGCAACAGAATCACTTCCTGCTAATAAGTCATCAATATAAAAACAGTTTTTAATTATTTTAATTATTTTACAAGGGAAACTGCTCTTGACTATCATATGCCAATTGCATCAAACATCTAACTGCTAGGTAAGGGGCTGACGCAGTGCCATAGGTGACTGTTTTTAACTGAAATAATTTTAATTCTTCGTTTTCATTTTCACGCCAGAATATCAATTGATATCGTTGTTGATCTTCCTTAATCAACACCTGACGATACATTTTCGAAATATCTGCTGTGAGAACATATTTATGTTTACGGAAGTTAAGAAGGATTGTGAATAAATCATTTTGTAGTGTTGGACCAGAAAATTGTACATCATTAAGTCATAAACCGGTATCAGTTTTAGCCGATCCATCGAAAACCACACGGCATTTGGTAGTTATACTGGTTTCCTTCATCACAGCATGATGAGGCAAATAAAAGGATGCGCTCTGATCAACAACCTCATTTATTTTTGTCATGTGATTTAATTTCTCATATTCTACCATAAACTCGACATATTCTGTCTTTAATTTTTGATTCTTATTCAATCTGCGTTCTAAAGAATAAAATCTCTTTAATGCCATCATTCTTGAGTCACCTAATTTTGTTACATTGTTTTTAAATGGAATTTCTACAATGAACCGTCCAGTTTCATCACGTTTTGTGGAGTTTTTGAATTATCTTCACAATACCTTTCTGCCTTGGATAAAACTGGAATTGGATTTTCAGTTTCCTCAATAAGCCAAAACTTTTCAATTTTTTCATCTAATGAACCTTCGGTATTTACTGTCAAACAATTAATAGAATCAAAATGTTGACTATTCAGGTTTCCTGCAACTATCCAACCTAACCTTGTATTTTGTGAGATAGGCATATTTTTTCCAAATTGTTCTTGACCAAGACAAAGTACAGACCAGAGAACATCTGCACCTAATAGCATGTCAATATCACTACTGATATTGAAATTAGGGTCTGCGAGATATAAGTGATTAGGCATTTCCAATACTTGTTTACTAAATGATATCATAGGTAAACTTTCTGTAATTTGTGGCAAAACTAGACATTTGATTTCCATAGTGAAATCAGTGTAATAAGATGATATTGAAATAGATACTTGTTTACTTATTTTCGACAATGTTTGTCCTAAACCTTTGACTGCATGATTAACATTATTTGAATTCAATTTTAATTCTTCACATACACCTTCAGTTATGAAATTACTCATTGAACCATTGTCTAAAAGTATTCTACATAGTCTCATCTTATTATTTTCCAGATTTCTTACTTTTATTACTGCTGTAGACAATAAAACTTGGGACGCCACTGGAAATTTCGTAACAACTTGAAGAGAATTGCTAATATTTGTATTTGAACAAGATGACAATGCTAAGTCTAAGACTACATTAGCACTAACTGAGAAAGTATCAGATGATCCTTTTTGAGGCACATCAACAGTTTTATTTTCTTGGCTCTGAATATATTGATCATCACATAATAACAGATTATGTGGTTTCTTACATTTCGGACAGTCATTAAATGTACACTGATTAGCAGCATGGCAAAGTATACATTTAATGCATATTTTAAGTTCAAGTAATCTTTGTGGAACTGAAAGTTTCAAAAATTTGTAACATCTATGTATGCTATGTGATTTTTTACATAGCAAACACTGTATTTTATTTGTGCTGACGAATGAACTACTGGTTTTGGTAAATATTTGTGGCTTACATTTTTCGATTTTATTTTGTTCAAGTTTTTCTAAAATTTCACATTTTGTTTTCAGAAAAATATTCATGTCACTCATCTTGACATTTATGAGATTCCCAGCATCTACGAGTAATATTATCAAACTTGCTTGTTAATATATAAATCAGTAATCTATCCCAAGAGTCTGTAGCTTCACCTAATGATTTCAATGAACGTAAATGCTTTGTAACAGTGTCATATAGATTTCGTAGACTTGAGTAAGACTCTTCTGACAGATTAGATGTTTCAAAAATACCTCTAATGTTGTTATGTATGATCAATTTCTTATTCTCATAGCGTTCTGTTAGTAGATTCCATGCAACCTGATAGTTTTGTGCTGACACTTCAATGGCTTTAATCAGTTGTTTTGCATCTTTTTCTAGAGATGCTTGCAGATAATAAAATTTTTGAACTTCTGATAGACTAGTATTGCTGTCTACTAAAGCTTTGAATGAATCTCTGAACTCAAGCCAATTGCTGTAGCTCCCATCAAATGTAGGAAGATTTATTGTAGGAAGCTTGACATTCGTGTTATGCATTAGCTTGTGCACTAGGAATAGAACTGACAGACCTGACTATATTTTTATTTTGTTCGTCAACTGACTGAAAATAAGTTGAACACAATGATTTAGCATTTGCACAGATGGCAAAATAATTGTTTTCAAAACATTCCCTCTCATCTCCTTGGAGTTCAGAAGGTTGAAGTTCTTCTAACTTTGTTTGAATGATATCAAATTCTTCCCACAATGGTTCAATTTTTTCTATTCTTAAAGACAACTTTGTAATTAGAGACAAATCAACGATATTTGTATCAATTGACTCGAAATACTTTTTGAAGCGTTGAAGTTAGCTTTCACTTGTTGTCGTTTTATTACCAATTCTTCCTCCATTTCAATATATTTTTTCTTTAAATATTGATTCAAATTGAGATATGGATAGTAGGAAAAGACTTACAGGTATGTTTGATTTGACGGATTGGTTTCTTATAATGGAAACTGGGTTCCTTTTTCCTCTTGATGGATGGCTTGGATTGTTGGCCAACGCCCCTTTTGTATATGGGAATCGAAAACTAAATTCCAATATTCCACATTGACTAATTTGTTTTTGATGCGGTTCGATGGACCAATGTTGAGCTGGTCTTCACTTCGTTATAAAATGGACTGTATACTTTTTCGTTTCACCTTTATTTCGAAACATTTCAACATTTTTTAATTGAACAAGCCTTACGCATTCATTGTTCTCTTAAAAGGTTACAGAATATATATCAAATATGAAACATAAAAATAGTTTTGACAGACAGATGACAGCACGAAAAATGTCAACATCAAAACACAGGACCAAAGTCACTGTCAAAATGCATTGTCAATTCGTCGTGTGCAGTTCTACCAACCCTCGCGTGCACTTGTAACAATCAGTCCCAAACAACTTTACAGTAAGTTTTTCTTCTCCCTCCATTATGAAAACTGATGATTTGTATTTTTCAGCTATCTATCAGAAGGCTGCTCAATGCAAGAAATGGCTTGGAACTTCAGAATTGGAAAGGCCACTGTTCATACCATTATCAAAGAAACTTGTGAAGTTCTCTGGAAAAGGCTACAACTAATTGTTTTACCCCACCCAACGGAAGATGACTATAAAGCTATAGAAACTGGATTTTTAAATAGGTGGAATCTTCCAAATTGCATTGGCGCTGTGGATGGGAAACATAATAATATTATGGCACCAACGAAATCTGCAGTTTTTTTATTACATAGTAAATGTGTGTATCCCACCTCAGATGGCTGTCTAAATAGATACCCAAGTACTTAATAGATTTTACTGATTGGATGTTCATTGAAGTGAAGGCGACATATTGAGTTTTGCCAAAATTTATTGTCAATAATCGACTGTCGAACCATTCTGTTAATTTTTTGAAATAAGTTTCTGCTTTTTGTTTTAAGGTATTCCAGTCTCTATCATTGAATAGGATCGCTGTTTCATCAGCAAAGCTTACCACCTCACCATTCAGCTCTAATTTAAATAGGTCATTTAGATAGATATTGAAGACCACTGGACCCAGAACGGTTCCCTGAGGAACTCCGTATTCGATTTCCAAAGTTTTACTTGTTGAGTCATTAATTTTTACAAGTTGCGTTCGGTCGACAAGATAGTTCTTCACTAAGGTGTATGGTATTCCTCTGAATCAAATACTCTCCAATATTTCTAATAGTTGAGAGTAGCAGACCGTGTCGAACTCCTTCGCGAGGTCTACGAGTGATGGTTGTTTTTCATCAACACATTGGCTAATACTGGTACAAATGTGGTTGATCTTGTGTCGATCTATTTGCTCTGAAACCATATTGATTTTCTGACAGTATGTTATATTTTCCTAAGTACTTAGTTATTCGATTTTTCATAACTGTTTCCATGATTTTTGCTAGGTCGGTAATTGGATACGACATCCTTATTACCTGATTTGAAGAGTGGCTTAATTACTGAAATTTTAAACGCTGAAGGAAAATGCCCAGTTTCGAAACATCTATTAATCAAATAAACGAGAGGTTGCACAATGTTGTCTACCAACAATTTTAAAGTTTCTGATGTTATATTATCTATACCTGGGGCTTTTTTACTTTTAAGGTTGTTTATGATTTCCTCCAACTCCTGTTTATTTGTTTCTTCAAGAAATATTGAGTTAGGTAAGTATGTTTTTATTATATCGGGATTGTTGTTGGTGGGTATTATTTTGGCTGCTAGTTTTTTTCTAGTTCTAGTTCTTTGTCATTTTTGGTGAGTTCACCATTATCTTTAGTGATTTTGTTTATGTCAGAATTAACACTAGTTTTACCGCAAATTTGGTTCACACATTTCCAAAGGTTGGCAGAGTTATTCGAATTTCTCCGTATTTGACTTTGGTGATAGTCAATCTTTGCTATTTTGATTAGGTCATCCAATTTATTTCTGAATTCTTTGTATTCATTTTTGTTACTATCTGTGGAAATTTTTTTTGCTGTTTCAAAAAGTTCATTTTTTCTATTCACGGAGTTCACCAGCCCTTTTGTCATCCATCCTTTCTTTTTATTTTCGTATAATTTTATTTTCACTTCATTTGTACAAGATTTCATGTGATTCTGAATTGTTGCAATAAATATTTCTGTGGCTGATTGTACGTTTGCTTCCGAATAGACATCTACCTATGTTTCCTCACTAATTTGATCAAGGAGCTTATTTTTATCTGAATAATTTCTTTGTTGTTTGTTCACTGCATTTTCTCTGTTTTCTGGAAGGATGATATGTGCTATTGTCGAGAAGTGGTCTGTTATGTTGGTTGCTAATATTATAGGTTTGATGTCAAAGTTCTTGTCTACCCTAGTTTTATAAAATAAATGGTCAATACAAGTTCTCGGGTCATGTTGGACTCTGGTGTATTTGTTGACGGCGGAAATGAATCCATGCTCAGCCATTAGGTTCAGATAGTTGTGGGTATATTCATCATCTCCAAGTATATTTATATTCAGGTCACCCGTGAAGATATGTAGGTGGCGGCCTGTACAGTGCTGTGATCCGGATGTTCTTATTGACGTTTGTTAACACGATTTCGATTCCTATGCTTATGACTGAACAATGTGATTCAATTCCGTTTTTCACATACACAGCTAAACCATCATTTTGATTTATATCCCCATGATTATAAAACCCGTAATAACCTCTTATATTTTGAAGTGTATAATCAGGTATTCGCCATGTTTCACATAAAATAATTATGTATATTTCGTTCTTGATTACTGAGAGTAGGAGTTTCAATTCACCTAAATTTTTATTAATGCTCCTTATGTTCATTTGGAACACTTTTAAATTTTTTCTGTGTTGATTTTCTTGAAAAATTTCATCGGGTTGTATTGTGTTTTTAGCAATGAGTGTATCAACGGTATGAATTTGGTAATCACGAATGTATCTATTCATTCTTGTTGTAAACGGAAAATGCTTATATTCCGCTTTGATTACAATAATTATTTCAGGTATAAGAATTCTTCAGGATTAAAATATAATACAAGATGCAATTAGAATACAATAATACACCTATATCAAATAAATACACAAGGTGTGTGAAAAAAAATATAAAATCAATACAAGCATTAAATTCAAATCAAATAGGACGACAAGTTGGGTTGAGATGAATATTAAGGTTTATGGTTTGTGCTTGGATGAGGTGCTTTGTTGCCTGGTTCTTCTTTTCGGTGGTAGCTCGAGTGAATCATTCGATGGTTCCTTCCTTTTCGTTAATGGTGTATTCAGTTCTTTTTCTTGCTGGTTGGATGTGGCGGTTTGGCGTTGGATGGGGTTTTGGGTAGGTTCTTGTTCTAGTTGTTCTGCTGTATAACTGACGCCACGCACCATGAGTTTGTTGTTTATTATTTTAGCGCCTGGGTCACTCGATCGGGCTGTTTTCAAGTGGGTATATAGGATTCTTCTGTTGTTATAGTCTTCTTTTATATAATCTTTGGATATGTATATTCTACTGCCCCTCAGGTTAGATGTAATTAGTTGTAGTTAGTTAGTAGTAATAATAATAATAATAATGAATCGTCTCTATTTTTCATCAGTACAAAGTAGGCGAAGTTTAGCTACTCTTACACTTAACCTAAATTGTACAATTGCTAGGAGAAATTTGGGTAATAAAGACATTCATGGTAGCTAGGTGATGAAAAGAAAAAAAAGAAACATAATCGTCAAAGCAAAGGTAGATTGTCAAACATATAACTGGTTGCAAACACGTAACTGATTGTCCAGCATTTGACTGGGCTAATAGCCTCAATCTATATTTGGGATTCACGAAATTTTGATTTCTTGATGCTATAATCAGATGAATGAATGTGATTGATGAGTATTAAGTTGTAGAATCTAACAGCTTGATAGGTTAAGGATTTCTGAAACATGAATGAACAGTGACGAGGAACATTGAAATTGTTATAGTCCCTGGACATAATAATTCATTTAGTCACGACGCGATATTTTTCACCGCTCCGATCGGAAAGATCAGAGCCGATCCTCGGACGCCGAACGACGTTGGAGTGTGGCCGAAAGAAAAGATGTGTGTGTGTTTCATTATTCCCGGTGAGTATCAAGTTCTCCTCATAATCAAATGATACATCTCCAATCAAATGACAAACACCACAGATAAATACTGAACGACAGAAAATTCGAAAATCCCAACAACGATAACATGGTGCTCCACGTACGGCATTTGTAAAATAAGTGGAATTTTGCTGGATCCCCTATCCTAATTTTACTCAACAATTGATTATTGATTGACAAATTGCTGAAAAATCAAATGAATGAATACTTCAATGCATTCTATATCATTAGATAGATAGATAGATAGATTTATTTCTCAGAATCGCAATTACATTGATATATAATTAATCAGTGAACATATAATACTTAGATTCTATACAGCATATACAGATTTCAGAAAGTGAAAGGTGCGGTGCAAAATAATAATAACAATAATGTGATCCTTTTCTAAATTTTGAGAAAAAAATTCCTCTAGATTATAAAAAACATGATCATGCAATAATTTTTTCAGCTGGTTTTTGAAACGTAAATTGCTTAAAGATTCATACTGAATGGTAGGTGATTGTATACTTTTATTCCGGAATACAATGGCCCATTTCAAGTTCTGTTGTATCTATAATTTGGCAAAATGTACTCTTGTTTTCTGGTTGGATATGTGTTTTTGTTTGATGGTAATGTCAATATTGATCGTTTTTTGTGTATCAGCATACTTATTTTGAATATGTAGGTATTTGTTGAAGTGAATAGCCAGAAACCAGTCTGACACTCCCTCCATAATCACTTCGGATGATGTATTGAGTAAGTCATTACTTGTCTCTTTAACAACTATACTCGTGTCGTCAGCAAAAAGTGTAAAGGCAGCTGTAGGAAAACTACAAACCATATCATTTATTGTGATTATTTCGTTAATTCGAATGTGAAAAATGTTCGAATCAACCAAATTCATGATCATATCAAGACAATCTTTTGTTTGGATTCACACACACTTTCGAATCGTGAAGTAAATATTTTGTTGACTCAACTCTGGTAAACGGTTGGATGAAATTTGCTCATCATTGGATTGACAAAATGTGTCATTCCATCGGAGCATTATTCCGATTCAGTGTATTTACCTCTCTTGATCTATTGAACATAAGAATCCATTGAACAAACTAAAACTAAGATATCGATCATTTCGCTTCTTTATGGTGATTCCATCCCAATATTTGATATCTTGGCACCGTTCTTCAATTGGTATTTGTAAACAGAGCCATCTATGGACTAGTGTCATGATGGTAATATAAGTATTTCAATCCAATGTACCAAATTAACGTTTGATTCCCTCATTCTTTTCTGAATTATTGTAATACTGATATAAGAAATGATCGAAATTTCATATAGATCTAATGAGGTGGGTACTTTCAGGTATTCCATAGGGTTTTGAATTTGTTATGTAATAATATATTTGTGCTCATTCAACCTAATGATTGACCCATGTGCCATTAATTTTCACAGTGATGAAGTAATATTCTTGTAGGTATACTCAATATATTCACTATCCAAAAAATTATTATGCTGAAATATGATTGTCAATTATATAAGTACCTAAATGAATGAAATAATTCACTTGATACACTCAGGATGTGGAAGTTGTTGAATATTATGTATTATTTCGACCTTCACATCCAAGTAGAATCTAGTAGTTATTCACAAATGTAGCTCAGAATCGGTTTTCAAACTCATCCGAAATTATCAGGTCAATAATTTCTGATCCTGATCGAACATAATCCACATATTTTATTCCATTCGCGAATTATAATTCAGTTCATCATGATTATCAGTTGGAAGTGAGAAAGAACGACTTCAATTTGATAACTATATATTCTTGACTTGAGCAAAATCTGTTGCTTGAATCGATTCTGTATTGAAATTGAATTGATATTACCATTTGTTCGAAGTGAATCGATAAATGATTCGTTCGATACTTATAGTCTTGGAAAGATAGATTTGAATTACTCAGTTCAAAGAGATATGTTATTGATTCGACATTATCATTTATTCAATTTAAATTGGAGATGATTCCGATTGATCAACGTATTTTCGAATCAAGCATATATGAGAATTGTATCAAGAATCCCATTTCGTCCATGGTGTCATTCGATGAATATAACTGATGATTGAAATGAATGATATTTAATTCGTTCTGCTTTTTGAATATTTCTGTTCAGTAATCAAATTAGCATTGCCAGTGAGATGTGACACCATGTTCCATGTCGCTTTAATTTTATTTGGAGAACTGGCCAACTGTTTTTCAAAATTAAAATTTATAGATGTCCCAATGAGGCTAGTGAGAGTTTGACAATATTTCTGAATATATTCGAGAATAATAGGGTTTGTTGTGTAACGTTTCAAATATAACAGAAACCTTTTATTTTTGTCCTTTGTTATCCATTCTTTAAAATCTGTTTTATTGTTTACATTTCGTTTTCTTAGCGAAAACGACTTCTCGGAATAAAATTTCAACGTATTCTCGAAATTCCAATATGCATCATTCGTACTTTCACTTGCATATAGCTGTGACCAAATAGTGTAAATAGTGTTCAAATTTTTAATGGTTATTTTCGGAATATGATCTAGATCATTGTCGTTTACTATCACCTCCAGATGAGATATTGAGATATAAAGTCAAAAACTGAGCATTGTGATCTGATACACACAAATCCAATGTGAAAGTGGAGTAATCATTTTTTGTGTTCACAAGAATGTTGGCGATAGTGGTAGCTGAACTCGATGTAACCCTTATGAAATCGTTTATTGTTATTTTCAAGTTGAATGAATCCATTGTATTTCTGAAACTAGCTAGTTTTTTATTATCTGAGCTAAAGTCCAGGTTGAAATCTCCACACACTATGAAATTATAATTGTTGTATTTTGCATAGACTTCACTGAAAAGCTGGAAGAATATGTCATTGAACATATTAAAATCGACTAGTGGACTCCTATATAAACAGACAATTATTAGTTTTTCCTTTTTACAAGTTGCTAAACTAAATTCGATTGTTTTCTCAACTGGTATTGTTTCAATGTTATTGACTGGCTGTAGATCTAAAGTTTTTTCCGCAAAGATTGCAGCCCCGCCATGTATATATTGTTCCCTACAGAAGCTATTAATTAAATTAAAACCATTCAAAATATAATGCCTTTCTTCGTCCTTATGCATCCAGTGTTCTGAAAAGCATATCACCTGGATAGAATTCTCTTTTCTGTAATCATCAAGAGCAATGTTAATTTCATCAATTTTATTTCTTAGAGATTGAACATTTAGATGCATAATGACGAAGTGCGTGTGTGGTAGTGAGGCCTGATCCCATGCTCCATTCTTCTTATTGCTGCGAGTGATAATTTTTGCTTGGCTTAGTTGCTGCTGGCTTGCCGGTACTGGTTTGTTCAGGGCGTCAACATTGTAGAAGTTATTAGGGTCACTATGATGATATCCTTTAAGTTCTTCAACCATTTTGATTTCTTCAATGGAGTATTTCCGACTATCAAAAATCATGTAATTCTGTATTAGATGTGCCTTTTTTTCTATTTATTTTGCTTTCTTCAGAAAAGGCATGAGCTGTCTTCTTTCTTCTTGAATTTTTTTCGTATAACTTTCTAATATGGCGTATGCAGATCCCTTGAGCTTCCTAGCATTTTGTATAATTTGCCTTTTTTTCAGTGCCGAGTTCAATTTCACTATTATTGGACGATTTTTCACATTATTTCTCGCGCCTACGCGAAAAACATCCTGTATATAACATTCTTCTAGTTTGACCTTCATAGTTGTTGAGGTCATATAAATGATTTTATCCATTATCATTTGGGTGTCTTCCACTTCTTCACGCAGTCCATAAAAAACTAAATCATTTTTGTTTTGCTGCCTCTCCAAATAATCTATTCTAGATTCCATATAGGTGACCTTTTCTTTCAGATTATTATTATCGGAGTTGATTTGATCCACAGATATTTTCAATTTTTGTGTATCGGTTTTTATTTCTGTCGCAGTTTTTATTAGGAAATCGATTTTTTGTTCCATTTTTACTATGTGGGATATGTATTGTGTGGGTTTAGTTTGGAAACAACAATATTCGATGATTTGGTTATGGTTTATGAATTCAACCAGTGATTACTCACTTGTAAAGTAAACATTTGCCAAGTTCTTCTTATACTAATGATACTAATTCCAAGGCCGCGAGAGAGAGGGTGATTTGTGAAAACAAAGATAATGAAAATGTAAATAAACATGATAAATACATGAACATGAACAAAGATTACATGAACCCTCATGCTCAGATAACTGCTTCTCAAGTCAGCGATGCCATTAATGAACGTTATGAAGAACTTTCCAAGATGGTAACTCGTAGGTCAAACAAAAGAAGAGTCCAAAGAGGCATAGCTGTGCTTCCTGAAGAGGAGCCCTTCCAGGCTGCTCCTTCTAAAATGTGGCTGTATATAGGAAGAGTGAAAAAAGAAGTTAAGGCTGATGTAATGAAGAACTTCATAAAAACCAAAGCTTCAATATTAAATGATAATGAACTTGAGATAGAACAGTTGAACACTACTGGATCCTTCAGCTCTTTCAAGGTGGGGGACAATCACCAATATTATGAATAATTAAACTCTCTCAGCTTCTGGCCTTATGGTACAGTATTCAGGAGATTCAACTTTAGAAAAAAGTCTCCAGCCACCACCCAGCAATCCTGGGACCCCAATCTTGGACAGAATGACTCAAGTATCCTGGTAATCCAAGATAGCAATGAAGTCTCGACTGAGGTACGTGAAAATCACAATAGAAATTTTCATTTAATTGTCACAGCCAACGATATAATGTAAATCTGTCCATGTACTACCAGAATGTTAATGGCCTGCGTACTGAAATAGTTGAGCTTATAAAGAATCTGACTACTATTGAGTATGACTTGATAGTTCTAACGGAAACCTCACTAAATAAAGATATTCATAGTGCAGAACTTGGTTTCAATGGCTACAATCTGTACAGACAAGATCGTGATTTGCTTTCTACCACCAAAGTCAGAGGTGGAGGAGTTTTGATTGCAGTGCGAAATTCTCTCATATCCAATCCTGTTGATTACAAATATTCAGCTAATGAGGTGAAATTTGAAGAGTTGTGGGTGTCTGTCAAACTCCAGGACAAGAATTTATTACTTGGTGCTGTATACATTCCCCCTCAATCGAATAAACTGGTCTATCAGCTACATTGTGAAGTCACAGAGTACATGGCAAACATTTTTGAATGTTCGACTGTTTGCATCATTGGAGACTACAATTTACCTAACATTCAATGGAATAATGACCATCTTGGAATCAGTGCTAATGGACACAGTTCCTCAGCTGATTATCTCATTGAATCTTTTTCCTATCTGAACTTTTATCGACTGAATTCAATGAGTAACAATAATAATGTAATACTAGACCTAGTTTTCTCAAACAATTCTGATGTTACAGTCAATATTGCTAATGATGTTCTCTTGAAACTTGATCGTCATCATCCTACTTTAAGTATAGATATCAAATCATACACCAATTGAAATGCTGGACTTAAAAGAATTCTCATATGATTTAAAGAACTGCAACTTCCGAACAATGAACCAGTTTCTTCTTGACATCAATTGGGATGAAATCCTTGCCACTAATGTTAATAATGCTGTCAAACTTTTTTATGATATTTTATTTCGAGGAATTGACAGATTCACACCTATGATCAAACTGAATGGCCAATTTAGATTTCCTATATGGTTTGATGAAGAACTGAAAAATAATACTATACTGAAAAAAAAGGCTCATAAACAATATAAACGCACCAACTCAATGGAGGATTACAACAGTTTTTCTCATTTAAGATCATTATGCAAAGAACAATCATCATCATGCTACAAAAACTATATATCTAAAGTTGGAAACGGAATCATCTCTGATCCCAAATCATTCTGGAATTATATTCGCTCGAAAAATCAGGAGGATGGTATTCCCAATAAGATATTCTTTAATGATGAGTTTGCAACTGATGGCAATTCAATTGCAAATCTTTTTGCTGAACATTTCTCTTCAGCATACTCTAGTGACAATACCTCTATAGATCCTAGATCAGATAGTGAATTTGATTCTATCAGCATTAATAAATTATTTATAAAAATTTCTGACATTCTAGAGAAACTTCAGAGCATTGATTGCTCTGAAATGGCTGGCCCTGATGCTATTCAAGCAATCTCCATAAAATCTTGTGCTTTTTCATTGTCCCGTCCACTTCGGATTATTTTCAATAATTCTCTCCAATCGGGTACTAGTAGATGAACAAAGGGGATTGTAAGTTATCAACGTTGTTGCTATGTTGCTATGTTACCTTCAGAAATTTGGCAACAGGGGGCCCATTGATGGTATGCATAATATCTATCATAGAGTACAATCAACTAGTTCATTTGATGATTGATGGTATAACCAACTTAAAAAAGTATACCTCATTTATATTATTGAACCTAGGAGGAAGTTATTTTCGTCAATTATTGGCCCCTCCTGTTCATAATATGAATGCATGAATAGATGAGTCTAGTGTGTTTGTATGTGTGTATGCAGTTCCTACCTGAATAGCGGTAAATGATCGAATAATAAATTTATTGCA
The DNA here is from genome assembly GCA_963576655.1 of Gastrophysa polygoni. NCBI lineage: Eukaryota > Metazoa > Arthropoda > Insecta > Coleoptera > Chrysomelidae > Gastrophysa > Gastrophysa polygoni. The sequence goes on from OY755092.1 coordinate 4,169,825, forward strand.
TCGGGGTCATACAATAAGCTATGAACACACCTTCGTTATGTTTCTTCTTCTACATCGAAAAATATTGTCTCGTCAGCTAGACAACTACCCCCAAATCTTCCATACTCTATCTGCCAACCTTCTAAATTCCATAGTACATGTATCTTAACTATTCGTGGTACAAAAAAAATATCTTCTAGTGAAACACATTATATCTTGGATGATAATAGTACTACTTATACGATTCCTGTTACAGGAAAAATTGAAATTTATAAATGTTTTCCCAGTACATTGAAAATATCTCATCAGAATCGAAACGATTTTTTGACCGATCCTTTGAAGGAATACATTCTCAACAAAGGTGATGTTATTCAATTTCCCCTAGATCCCCTTGCATCACATCATTTATACATTGAATTTGTAATTCAATGTCCTTTGGAGAAAGATCAATAATATAATATGAAGGAACAAATGAAAGTTTTACGTCTATGATGATGATGATGATGATGATGATGATGATGATGGACGTTGGTGTGTTATTCCGATCCCGGCGGCGGCCCCTGGAATCAGAATCAAAGAGTCTGACTAGCCGAGCCGAGCCTCGACAATATTTCATTTGAGGAATGATGGAGAGAGAGGAACTTGTAAAGAAAAATTCAGTGTGTAGACTTTTTTATTCATTATTAAAATATGCACATTTCACGATATATATAATTGATAATTCAAATGTGAACAAAACATTGGAATTCTTGATGTGAAAGTTTCACAAAGAGGTCTTCGAATTGCTCCAGATCGAACTGATAATTTCCAATCTTTATCAATGTTGCGTTGTTTTCCAACAACAAATTCTCCAAGCCATATCTACCACAATACATTTGTTGGTTTTCCATCGGTGTTATGGGGTAGTAATTCTGCTGGTCATGTCCAATTATATAACCAACAACGTTAGCATTCTGTTTGATTGCGGCTCCGGTTTTGATATTTTCATCAGAATGGAAAGCTGGATATTGTCCTAGTGTAATAGCATCAGTATCATTACCTATTTCATAAAGGTAAAACAATCCTTCTTCTTCGACTGGAAACGTATAATTTTCGACTTGAATTTGAGGAGTGATGGTAGTAGTAGTAGTAGTATTAGTAGTGGGTGGTTCAACATGACTGTTGAGTATGAGAATTGTAGAAATAATTAGATACATTCTGCTTGCTTGTTGGATAACAACTGAAGAGAAGAAATGTTGACGTGTACTTATAGTTTTTTCTTCTATTCTGCGCATGTGCAGAACAAATAATGAAAAACACGTCTTATTTTCTGAGTTTATTCCAATAATATAAAAAATATACATTTTCTAAAGTACATGACAAATCATTAAACAAATGTCTATTGCAATGAAATGATTTCATGAATTCTCTAAAATCTTTCAACTTCGGACATCCATTTTCCGTCAGGTCGTATACATTGTTATTGTTGTTGATCAGTAATTTTTCCAACCATCTCTTCTTCTCCAATCCTTTGACATACACATCAGAATCACCAATATTGGTTTTGATGAAATCTAACAATTGTTCGACTCCGATAGACGCCACACAATCATTATCGTTGCTGTTCCATTCTAATCCATGTACGTGATGGTTGGTCCACATCATGTGATTTTGGATAGTTGTATTGAAGTTGCAAACATCAAATGGCATCCTTATGAAGGCATGTGTATGATGTCCATTCTCCATGTTGAGAATTGATATTTCCTTACACATGAAATCACCATTTTTATATTGAAATCCTTGTGTATCTATTATATACATTTCGACTATGAAACTAAAGGATTTGGTGGTGGTGTTGATGCGCCTACACACAATACACGACTGACTGACTACACACACACAGACACATATCAGTTTGTATGTATACGAGGCTGTCTCATGACGTCAACTTAGGAGGAGGAGGAGGAGGAGGGGATTGGTATCTCAAGCGATATTTTTTTTATCTATCCAACTATTATGCTTATCACTGAATCCTAACCAATTGACGAATACCTTGTTTTTTGATTTCTTTAAAATTTTCACCAGGTAAACATCATTGAATTTTGTACGTTGTAATTGTTCGGTGTAGAAAGATCCAAGTATGTTTTTATCATTCATATCTTTCAGAAGATATGTGGTTGGATTAGTGAGTTGTACTTCTCTAATTATAAAGATCTCCGTTGACCAATTGGGCATGTATTTCTTGTCGAAAATTCTTCGAAGTTTGGATATTCGCACTTTATCGCCAACTTTGAATTTATTATTCAAATCAGCTTGTTTGATTCTGTTATATGCTGTTTGTAATAGAAGTTGTTCATTTTCATTTGAAACATCAACCGGTTTCATGCCAATTGTTCGGTGTTTTGTGTTGTTGTATTTTTCTACAATATGTGGTAGAATGTTGATCCATTTATAGTGACCTTGAAAATCGAATTCTTTCCACATGATATTCTTCAATGTTCTATTCACTCTCTCGACAATAGAAGCTTTCTTCTCACTGTATACTGGATAATGATTGATGTTATATTTTCTCGTCAATTTCTTGAAATTCTCGTTGAAGAACTCCTTTCCCATGTCCGTGGCCAAATTGAGTGGTTTCTGTTGCTTGAAAATTGTCTCCATGGCTCTAGTCGTTTCCAGGCTAGTTTTGTTTTTCAGTGGTAAAGCCCAAACGAATTTCGAGAAACAATTTATCACTACCAGTATATATTTGTATCCAGAATTTTCATCAGCATAAGGTATCATCTCCACTAGATCTGCTTGGAATAGATCATTTAGAGATTTTATAATTACATGACGTCTCTTGAAGTTTATTCGAGCTGGTTTGTGGATCTCTTCGACCACTTGTCGTTTTGCATCTGTAGCGAATTTGTTTTTGTTATTATTGATTTTCATTTTTTCTCAATAATCCGAGCTTCCATCAATTCCTCGATGATGGAGTTTATTTCATTAGTCACTGATGTATTGCCAGCTTGTTGTGAAGCTGCAAGTAAACGTAACCGATCCATGGACGTTTGCCAAGGCAATCGGGAGAAATTTCACTTCTAGCTCATTTCCTCCCCTCACAAAGGATGATAATACATTGGCTATAACACCTCATGAAAAAGCCAACACCTTCGCCAAAATGTTTGCAGACAATTCTACCTTGGATCCACGAGGCCAGGAACTTCCGAAAGTCGCTACCATCGATAACCGTATGCCAGAAATTGTCTTCCGGCAACGCACCATCAGACACATTCTGCTTAGCCTCAACGTCAAGAAGGCTATGGGGCATGACGGAGTACCGCCTATTGTTCTCAAGAAATGTGCCCCGGAACTAACACCAGTTCTTTGCAGGTTGTTCACCCTTTCGTACAAACTCGGCGTATTTCCTTCTAACTGGAAAAAAGCTAGGGTCCAACCGATTCCAAAGAAGGGCAAGAAAACACTCCCTAACAACTATAGACCGATTGCACTACTATCTGTGATCTCTAAAGTAATGGAAAAAGCAATCAACATCGAGCTCAACCGATATCTAGAGAGCTCAAGAATCGTGAACGACCGGCAATATGGCTTTCGTCACCAGAGGTCAACTGGAGATCTGCTTGCCTATGTGACACATAAGTGGCAGGTGTCAATAGAGAAACATGGGGAGTCTCTGGCTGTAGCCTTGGATATCTCCAAAGCATTTGACCGAGTTTGGCACCAAGGCCTCCTAGCGAAACTTCCGTCATATGGTTTGCCGCCCCAACTGTGTCTTTTACTATCGAGTTTTCTTGCAGATAGATCAATCTACGTGGTGGTAGACGGGGTCTCGTCTGATACAATGACGATCAATGCTGGTGTTCCACAAGGCTCTGTCTTGGCACCAACTTTGTTTTTGCTCCACATCAATGATTTGTTGAATGTGACCTCCAGCCCAGTTCATAGCTTTGCGGATGATAGTACACTTCATTCCGCCTTTTCCTCTAGAGCCCCTATATCATCCAATGAGGCCAGAGGTGCAAGGCGAAGACAGGTTGATGCTTTAAATGAGGATCTGACAAGAATTCTGAAATGGGGATCTGAGAATCTAGTACAGTTCAATGCAACTAAAACTCAAGCTTGTATGTTCACCAAGAAGGCTGATCACACAATGCCCAATTTGATGATGTCGGGTACCACTGTTCCTATGAGGTCGTCAATATCCTTGCTGGGTGTCACCACCAACAGTGCTCTCTCATGGGACGATCATGTGAGGTCCATTGCGAAGACTGCTTCACAAAAACTCGGTTTTCTTTTCCGTGCGAAGAGATACTTCACATCCCAGCAACTGCTTATGATCTACAAAGCACAAATTCGACCTGTCCTGGAGTACTGCTCACATGTTTGGAGCTCAGCCCCCAAACATACGCTTAAGCTCTTAGATTCAATTCAGAAGAGAGCTATTCGCCTAGTCGATGACACAACACTAACCAAATCATTGACCTCTCTAGATCATCGTAGAAAGGTCGGCGATCTCTGCCTTTTTTATAGGTACTTTCACGGTCGGTGCTCAACGGAAATATCATCTATTATGCCACCACGCGCGATCCCTAGTAGACAAACCAGACGAGCTCAAGCTGGTCACCCCTACACTGTCAGGCTCGAGACCTGTCGAACATCGCTATACCAAGCATCATTCATCAATAGAACGGCAAAGTTGTGGAATTCTTTGCCTAGTGAAGTCTTTCCTGTTGCTTACAACCTCCAAACATTCAAGAAAAATTCCAACACCTTCCTTCTTTCCCGAAATTCCACCGCTGGCTAACACGATGTTCCTCGAACATCATAGGTTTCCCTTTCGTGTTGTCCACAGATAAAAAAAAAAAAAAAAAAACAAGTTCGTTTGGATCATCCCAATGCACGTAATCTATTTCATTGCGAGTCACTTGCATCAGTACTCCACCTTCCTTCTTAGATTGTTTATTTATAGATGATAATATTTGTCTATACTTCTGCATCTTGCTTCCAACAATTTGTTTATTGGCTTTATAATAGCGACGATTGGCATTTGTCATTAGAACGATTTTCTTGTAATTGTGTTCGTCTTCCACCGAGAAATCTTTAGGAACTTTCATGAACAACAGTTCATACAATCCCTTGGTACCTTTGAAACGTTTCCCTTCAACGATAATATCTGGTCCATCTACGTCGATTTGACTGTCACCGACCATTAATTTTTCAGTGTCAGTTAATCGAACACCATATTTATGATCTAATTCTTTGTTTTTACTATCATCGTACATATAATGAATGTATTTTCTGGGTAGAGTATCATATTGTTCCAGATAATCTCTGAACGATTTTTTAGCAATGTCCTCTAAACGATTCGACTTGTTAACACTGTCATCAGATATATCGTTGTATTCATCTAGAATTGTTTTTTTCAATCGACTGGGTTCTTCATCATCATCATCATAAAATGATGGAGGAATTGATTTCGATAATCTTTGTACCACATTATGAGGTATCTTAGGTGTATCGTAATAAAATACGTCATCATCATCATCATCATCATCATTATCATCATTGTAGTGAGGAAGATGAGGAGGAGAAGGAGAACGATGAGAAGGGGAAACCATCATAGTACTACTCTCCATCGGTGTAACTTTTCTTTCCCTTTTCCCAACAAAAAGTTTGTTAGCCATCATAACATTTGCTGAACTGTTGTTGTTGTTGTTGTTGTTGTTACCACTGTCATCGTCGTCGTCGTCGTCGTTGTGAATTTGGTTCGGTTTTATCGACCTTTTCTTCAATTTGTCTTCGATATTTTTCAAATGCTTCGTGATGGGTTGAAACAAACTCTCCTGTGCAATTTCACCATGCTTCAGAAAGTTCAATTTATTCCTTATATTTCTTCGTTTGACAATGAGTCTTCTTTTAATATCAGTATTTCTTTCTCCTCTCATCTCAACACACCGTACTGAACTGTTTCGAAATAGTGGAATAGAACAGCTTATAACAGACCTGTTCGAACAGCTCGAACGATCTGTTCGAACAGTTCAACGATCTGTTCAAACAGGTCGTCAGATCGACTGAATTATAATTAAAGGACCTGAAGACATCTGTTCATCAGTTCAACAGACCTGTTTATCAACTCCAGACACAAAAAATACCTGTTTCACAATCACTAACAACGTTTTAAAATAACCACATTATTTCATCTATTCCAAAAGACTTTATGCAAACATTTATGAGGTCCATCAATAACGTCATAGTTGTCGTCGTTGTCGTCGTCGTCCTTGAATTCGAAATGTCCCCAACAAGGTTTCCTCAGATCCATTATGGTTAGTCTTATAGAATCATCACTAGCGTTTCTTCTTTTTCTTTCTATTAGACTATTTGTCATTTTAGATATAAGCTGACCCATTTTGAAGAGAAATGGTTAATTTTGTTGTGTGGTGAGCGTTCTGCTCAGCTCAAATATATATGAAATGGTCCAACCCCCTCCTATATCGACCACCCTCATTCATTGCGCAATCCTTGAAAATTGATAGGAATCCATAGGGGGATTGCTGCCAACACATACCGCAAATATGTTTGAAATCATCGAATGACATGTCCGTTCCGACGTGTTCATTATATACATGTTTCAAATTCAGATCGTCCTGTTCGCGTTGTCTCGGATAAGGTGTTTCTGTATTTCGGCGTACGTTTGACATAAATAGAAGGAATCAACATTATAATGTCTTCCCATACTGAAATATTCACGAATCACATCTTGATTAGCACATGCCACATCATCGAATATCATTATGGAGTTGGGTTTGGCTTGAGAAGGATGTAAAATATCTTCAGAGGCACTAAATGCATAATACCCGAGTCCTTGTATGGGTTTTAATAGTTTGGCCAAATAAACGTATTTTGGTTGTTCCAAAGAATGGGAGTAAACATAAATATTTTCGAATTTCAATCCGTTCTCATGTTCTATGAGACTGATCAACACGTTTGTTTTTCCACAGTTGGAAGGTCCGACGATAATACAACGTATCGTTGCTGGCAATAAAACACCATGTTTGTTGATGTGTTTATGTTCTTCAAAATCATTATTTTCGACAGTCAAAGAGACGGTTGGATGTTTGACTACTTTCATGATTCCGAAACGACTGAAATATATAATGGAAAGTAGAAGATATTTATGAGTATTACTTAATACGTTGTTTTTCAATCAACATGTATCTCTACAGCGGTCGAGATTTATTGAATAATGCTATAAATAATTTACCATTCGAAATACATATACCAGGCTATCGTTCTTGTGGTATGTATGTTCTGAGGAAAGCTCAGTGGTGATGTGTTTTTTTTTTTTTTGTAGGACCAGGCACACGCCTGAAAGAAAGATTACAGAGAGGTGATGTAGGAATCAATGATTTGGATGAGGCGTGTAAAGAGCACGATATATTCTACAGAGACAACAAAGATACCTCATCACGACATCGAGCTGATAAGGTACTATCCAACAAGGCATTTAAAAGAGCATTTTCAAATGATGCTTCAGTCAGTGAGAAACTGGCCTCATTGGCGGTTGGAAATTTGATGAAGACAAAAGTTAAATTGGGAATGGGTCTTGCCTCCGCCGCCGCCGCCGCCGCCACCGACAGAAAAGATAAAAAGTTCACTAATTGTTTGAGAAAAGTCAAGAGTAATCTTTTGAATTCCTTGAGAATCATGCATGAATATACAAATGATGTTGGAGAGAATAAGAAAAAAAAAAAACCAAAGATGAACCGTACCAGAAGGAAAAATGACAACAAAAAAAATATTGTTCTTGATGATGATGATGATCGTGCACGTACCACAGGAGCAGCAACAGCTGCAGCAGTGAATCATCATCATCAGAAAATGGAAGATGTGATCATGATGAATGGAAATGACAACAACAACAACAACAACCTTCGAATAAATGATAGAAAACGGAAAATAGATGCCGATGACGACGACGACAAGACGATGATGACGACGACAATGGCGATGACAAAACATCCAAAACTTATGGCAGTAGCAAAACGACAACGACGACGACGACGACGGCGACCAACAACAACAACAACAACAACAACACCAAAAGATGACTTGAACGAACACATAATGTATCCATCATTATCGAGAAAAAGAAATAGATTATATAATGATGATGATGATGATGATAATGATGATAATGAAAATGATGATAACAAGGATATAAAACGTATGAAACTCGTGTGATAGTGTTAGTCTAATAATAATGCCAGTGCCAGTAAAATATAAGTGTGAGCGTTGTGGAGGTGAAACTGATACACCAAATTTACTTTGTGTGCGTTGTGCAGTTGAATTAATCGCACATGATCGTGGTGTGGAACATATTTGAATAAACCTATATAATCTATATAAAAAGTTGAATATTTCCTCGAAACAATCAGTTCTAGCGAATATACCAATCTGGTGAGATGGCTGCTACTACTACTACTACTACTACTACTACTACTAAAAAGAAAAAGAACACTAATTCAACAAAGGGAGGGAAATATAAGAGAAGTAGTATTGGATTCACGAAAGCTATGGGTCAAGTGAAAAAGGAACTGGTAAGACGCAAACCGAAAACTTTGGCTGCCGCCATTCATATGGCATTGAAATCCGTGCGAGCTTTGAAAAAGAAATTGAAACCTGCTCGCGTTATAAAATTACCGAAAACTGGCGGAATACTACCATTGATACCGATTTTTGCTGGACTTTCTGCTCTCGGTGCATTAACCGGTGGTGCAGCAGGTGTAGCAAAGGCTGTTAACGATGCTCGAGCTGCCAAACGAGAACTTGACGAATCACAACGACACAATAAAACGATGGAAGCCGTCGCCATGAGGACTGGCAAAGGTCTCTATGTGAAACCCTATAAAACAGGTTTGGGTCTTTTTTTACACAACAACCATCCACTAGCACCACCACCACCACGACGACAACGACAACGATGACAACAATAAAAGAGATAAAAAACATTCAACGACCTTTGACTGATGTCGACCTCAAGAAATATGTGAAGCTTCTGAAAATTCGGAATTTCCGAAATGTCTACATGAGAAATAACTTTCCGAAACGGATCAACAAGGGAAACGAATGTGGTATCATCAATTTGGACAGTAGGATGGGACCAGGAACACATTGGACTGCCTACAAGAAGAAAGGCAATAAAATTATTTATTTTGATTCGTATGGAAATTTATCACCCCCGATGGAAGCTATGAAATATTTTGAGTCATCTGGTGATGTTAAAATCTTTTATAATCATGATGTATTCCAAAGTAAATATAGCTTCAATTGTGGACATGCATGTTTACTGTTTCTTTTTTATAATAAATGATGTTGTGTGTATTCATTTCAACTTGAACCTTCCAAACAGCAATAATGACAAATTCCATATTCCAGTTAGATGGTAGAGATTCACTCTTGTATACAAAATTACCGAATCCTATAAGATTACAAGATAATGTGAATTATTTGTTGGGTTTAGTGGAAATTATCACTTTTAACACAATATCCAATGTAACTGTGAAAAATAACAAGTTTTCCATCGGTCAGTTTGATCTAGAGATACCAGAGGGAACGTACGAAATACAGGATATTGAAAAAAATCTTAAATCTCAAATAGCTGTCAGAGAAATGATGAATATAAAGGACAAACGAGGTGGAGGAGGAGGAGGGGGACAAAATGATGAAAGTAACACCCATCTCATAATACATGCAAATAAGAATACATACAAGTGTGAAATCAAAAGCAACAAGGTGATAGATTTTGAGAAAGAGAATTCCATTGGATCACTATTAGGATTCAAAAAACGTCAAAAACTCAAACCGAATAAAACACACATATCAGATGCTAATATTGATATACTACCAGTGAATTCTATATCCATAGAATGTAACCTGGTTATAAATTCATATCGTAACAATATGCCTGGTCACATTCTGTCCACGTTTGCACCGAACGTACCACCAGGTTATAAAATCATTGAAAAGCCCACTGAAGTCACCTATCTACCAATCAACACAAATTACATTGATGAAATTCACATCAAAATAGTGGATCAGGATGGCAATCTTGTCAGTTTCAATGGTGAACGCATAACAGTGAGATTATACCTGAAAGCAGTTCTATAAAGAAATGGTGTTCATATATAATACAACATTCGTATCTCCATCACAACCACCATCAGCAGTTGCAGCTCCAACAACATCAACTATAAATAGAAAAAAATCGAAACAGTGTAGCAGTTCCAAAAGGCGCTTGACACAGTTAACATCTGAGAATAAAGATTTTCTGACCTTGTCTGGTTTCAAATTATTGGTGTAACACGAAGACGACGACGACGACCAACAAAATTGGTGACCACCACCACCACCACCAAAAGACATCATAGGCAAAAAAAAGAAGAGGAAAAAGAACGTCTGGTTGAGATTCAGATTGAATGTTCAAAGTGGTATCTACAAACTACTGTTTTGGTTGAAGTGTAACTGTGGCTACTATACATCATCATCATCATCATCACCACAACCAACAAAATGAGTTTTAATATTTTGAATATAGGTGAAAAAGTGTATGAAGATAGTTCGATTATTAGTTCTGGAGCACACACTCATGGTCCTTATGCGAATACAACTTTCCATAAATCGGATGAAATCAGACTGCCCATACAAACACAAGACATATACACGCTACCGTCCCAAAGTTTTTTGTATATCGAAGGAAAAATAGTCAACACATTGAATCAACATAGTACAACACTTCAATTCATCAATAATGCTATAGTTTTCCTATTCGATGAAATCAGATACGAGTTGGGTGGAACTGTGATCGATCGAGTCAGAAATCCAGGGATCACTACAACCATGAAGAATTTCATATCGTACACACCAGGAGAACTGAGACGATTCCATAATGCTGGATGGCATCACGAAGAAAAACCCAAAATAACTGATGCAGAAGGCAATTTTAGTGTTTGTATTCCTCTGAGATTATTGTTGGGATTTTGTGAAGATTACAAATCCATTATGGTTAATATGAAACAGGAGCTTATATTAATCAGAAGTCCTACCGAAGATAATGCCGTGATAACGACCAAAAATGATGAGAAACCAAAAATCACCTTGGATAAGTTAGTTTGGAAAATTCCACATGTACAAGTATCGGATATGGAAAAAGTACGTTTACTAAAATTCATCGAGAATGGAAAAGATCTACAATTGGCTTTTCGGAGTTGGGAATTACACGAATATCCGACCCTTCCGAATACCATGAACCATACATGGACAATAAAGACTGTCAGTCAAATGGAGAAGCCCAGATATGTAATTGTAGGTTTTCAAACGGATAAGAGAAATAGTGTCACTGCAGATAATTCAAAATTTGATCATTGCAATCTGACTAATATAAAGTTATACTTGAATTCTGAGGTATTTCCGTATGATAGTTTGAATGTTAATTTCAATAAAAATCAATGGGCCATCATCTATGAGATGTTTGTCAAGTTTCAGCAAACCTATTACTACAAGGATATTGCTGAACCCTGTTTGACTCCACAAGAATTTCTATCATTAGCTCCTATTTTTGTAATAGATTGCAGTCATCAAAATGAGACACTTAAAGGGGGCAGTGTTGACATTCGATTAGATTTGGAAACAAACGCAAATATTCCAAATAACACTGCTTGTTATGCATTGATTATACATGATAGATTAGTTCAATATAATCCACTTTCTAATATTGTCAGACTTTTGTAATTTATCAAGACAAAAAAAGTTATGTATGATTGAAAAAAAAAACATGAAACAGCATTGGAAATCACTTTTATTGAATAAATGATTGTTGAAAATTTATATCACTGGTCGACTCTTTTTTTCCCTCTTCTTCCTCCTCCTCCTCTTCCTCCTCCTCCTCCTCACCCTGCTCGAACTCCTGCAAGGTTGGTTGTTCCAAGTAGAGTTTTCGTTTTTTACTGCTGCTGCTGCCACTGCTGCTGCTGCTGCTGCTCTCAATTGCCGTCGTTGACATCCTCATGCTCCTCTCGACATCCTCGATCTCTTCATCCATAAGATTAAATCGATATTTCTTCACTACCTTCTCCAACAGTTTGAATTCCTCTTCCTTCTCTAGTTTTGTGCGCATGTAGCGAACAGGCAAATTACCAAATTTCCGCTTCAGCGTTGTGCATCTTGGTGAATAAGACAACGTTAGAAATATTTTGTCTCCTCCCTTTATTGACATATCCTTCACACCATATCTAAATCAATAAAGAAACAGTCAAGAGTCGTCGTCTGACAGAAATGAATTTCATCACCACAAAAGCACATATACTGAGAGAGAGAGAGAGAAAGAAAGAGAGAAAAAAAATGTAAAAAAAAAAAAAATACTCACTGGAAAAGCTGCTTCATAACCACAAATGCCGTCTTGATTGGGAAATGAACTTTGTCGTCAGTAAAAACAACTATAGTGCACGGAACTGTAGACATCTTCGAATCTGATGGTTGAATTAGAATGGAACACACTGCAATAATGCGCGACTTATATACCATGAAAATATCCTGAATAATCACGAATATACATCAAGCATTTTCGTTGCTATGCTATTATAACGCGTATCGGTACGATGACAACAATGTTGCATTTCTATCGAAAATTTCCGAATGGTGTGTTCTTGCATAATGAATGCATAGTGCATATGCATGTTATATTGTAATTATTGCATAATTACATAATTGCATAATTATCTAACGCGTATCGGTACGATGACAACAAAGTTGTATATCTATCGGAAATTTCCAAATGGTGTGTTTTTGCATAATGAATGCAAATGCATTTTACATAATTTCTAATAGAACTCCAGCTAAGTGCATGATTATTGACGTCAGTATTTGTGTATATAAACAGTCGATTTTGTTGGATTTCTCATCAGTCTCTCGTTGTTTCTCTGATCTGCTCCTGCTGTTGTTGTTGCTGACGACCTTTGCTGCTATATATATATCGGTGAGTATTTATTCTTTTCAACTATTACTAAGATTTTTTTTTCCTTTTTTTTTCATCAATTTTCTCTCTCTACACAACGACATAATACAATATAACAATGACACGATGACTAAATTGGAATATTTTTTTCAGCAGTTACTTTTGACACCACTTTAAAATGAGTTCATCACAAAAAAAACTAATTGATATTTTATCAGAAGAATTTGTTAGGAAAATTGAAATGGTTAGTAGATTGGTCAAAACGAAGAAAGAAATTAGAAGATACATTACGTGTATAAAGAAAAATATTGATTTATTGACTAAGTGTATAAAATCAAAATTTGATTGTGTAAAAAATTTTGCCAAGATAGAATCAAATTAGTGTCTTCTTAAAGTTTATCTAGAGAATTTCAAAGTTCAATTGAATGAAAAGAAAAAAATGAAACGACAACATGTTATTTGGGAGGATTTGGAATCCTGTTTCAATGGAAGAATCAAAACAGGTGTAATAATCAATATTAAATTTAAAGACCCCAAATTATTTCTACAAAGAGCCTTCAAGAGTTTTTACATTCAAATGAAGAAACAATTGCAATCATTTATGATTAAAACGAACACTATTTTTTATGGTATTTTCATCAAACCTCAGACCGGTGAAACTTCTATAAAACACTTCGCTACCAAAAGTGATATAATTGATGTCAACACTGATCTGAGAGAGTGGTTTTATAAGAATGTAGTAGACAAAATTTTGATTAAATTGGAGGAATTTCAAGAACGTGATTCCGGATGGGCATTATTGAAAATTCTGAACTTGAAAGTTAACATGAACAGATATAGGCCAATAAATGTTGGTGTATCAACCTATGTGGATTTACCACCGTTCATAAAGAATTCAAGAAGTGTTATCAATATCAAAAATGATGATCAATATTGCTTTTTATGGTCTGTTGTTTGTGGTCTCTATCCGGCTAAGGATAATGTGAGTCGTAAATGTTCATATCCTCATTTCAGTAGAGTACTTAAATATGAAAATATAGGTTTTCCCATCGAGTTGAAAGATATATCCAAATTCGAGTTATTGAATGAAATATCTATAAATGTTTTTGTTGTTGTTGATGAGAAACATGAGATTGCACCACTACTCTTGAGTAAGCATACATTTTCTACTCGTTTGAATTTATTAATGATATCTGGTAGAATCGATTTTCTGGACATCGATTCCGATGTTGATGATGAACATTTCTACCATTTCGCATACATAAAAAATTTATCTAGGTTAGTTTCTCGACAAGTCGGTAATGTAAAAAATAAAAAATGGATATGTGATAGATGTTTGAATCATTTTCAGAGTGAATTTAATTTACAGAAACATTTGATTGATTGCAGAAATTTAAATGATACAAAAGTTATAATGCCTGATGAGACTAATAACATTATGAAATTCAGAAATTTCAAAAATAGAGAACCTGTACCCTTTGTCATATATGCAGACATCGAATGTATACTGAAGGAATATGATCATAACAAAGGAAATACACATTTGTATCAAAAGCATGAACCATTCAGTGTTGCTTTTTATCTGAAATCAAATCATGAAGAAAGGATTGCATCGGAATTCAGATGTTATACTGGTCAAGATTGTATGGATTGGTTTGTTGATCAACTAAAACGAATTGCACAAGAAATACATCAGTTATATACACATATAGAGCCAATAAAAATGACTGTGGACGACCGAAATGATTTTTTATCAAACAATACTTGTCACATTTGTAAGAAATCGATCACTTCTCCCAACGATAAGGTGAAAGACCATTGTCATATCACTGGCAGATATAGAGGAGCCGCACATAATTATTGTAATAGATTATACCGAAAATCACAAACCATTCCTATTGTAATGCATAATTTATCAGGTTACGATGCGCACTTCATAATTAAATCACTTTTTACGAGAATAGAAGGAAATTTGAGTTTATTGCCTCTGAATAAAGAACGCTACATTTCATTCACAAAATATGTTTCAGGTTCAAATATTCAGTTGAGATTTTTGGATTCATTCAGATTTATGTCGAGTAGTTTGGATAATTTATCCTCTTATCTTGATGATAAGCAAAAAATCGTTACCAGGAAATATAATCCTGACGATTATAAATTCAGACTAGTTACGAAAAAAGGTGTTTTTCCATACGATTATCTGAGTACTTGGGAAAAATTGAATGAAACATGTTTACCTACACAAAATGAATTTTATAGCTTGATCAATAATAAAGATATTTCAGATGATGATTATAATCATGCTCAAACTGTGTGGAGGGTATTCAATATCAATAATCTGAAAGAATATGCTGAACTATATTTGAAAACGGACGTAATGCTGCTTGTTGATATTTTCGAGAATTTTAGAATGATGTGTTTGAAAACTTATGAATTGGATGCATTGCATTATTATACAACACCTGGTTTGGCTTTTGACGCAATGTTGAAGGTGACAAATGTCGAATTGGAATTGTTAACAGATCCTGACATGGCCTTATTCATTGAGAGAGGAATAAGAGGTGGAATTTCACAGTGTAGTAATAGGTATGGAAAAGCAAATAATAGTTATATGGGTGAACTGTATAAAACAGAAATTCCTACGTCATATCTGATGTATTTCGATGTTGTTAACTTATATGACAAAGCGATGACATCAAAACTTCCATATGGGGGTTGCGAATGGGTTTCTCCAGAGGAGATATACAAAGAAGAAAAGAATCCTGGAATTGGATATATCCTTGAAGTTGATTAACATTATCCTAAATCATTATTTGATCTACACAAAGATTTACCATTGTGCCCTGAACATTTGGTTCCACCATCTTCGAGTTATGAATCACCAAAATTATTAACAACGCTCTATGACAAACAAAAGTATATCATTCACTACAAAGCTCTAGAACAATGTAAACAATTGGGTATCGTTGTAAGAAAAATTCATAGGTGTTTGAAATTCAAACAGTCGGACTGGTTGAAGAAATATATAGATCTCAATACGGAATTGAGAAAACAAAGTGTAAACGATTTCGAGAAGAACTATTTCAAGTTGATGAATAACGCACCATATGGAAAAACAATAGAAAATGTAAGAAAATATAAAGAGGTGAAACTGGTGACTAAATGGGCTGGAAGATATGGTGCCAAATATTACATTGCACAACCTAATTTTCACAGCTGTGTTATATTCGATAAGGACATGGTGATAATTGAAATGAACAAACTCAAAGTAACTTTGAATAAACCAATTTTCATAGGAATGTCTATTTTAGACATATCAAAAACAGTTATATATGATTTTCACTACAATTATATCAAGAAAAAGTTCAATAATAATGCTAAATTACTTCATACTGATACAGATAGTTTGATATATCATTTTATTGATATTGATGATATTTATATGGATATAAAAAATGATTCACATAAATTTGATACATCTGAATATCCTGAGGATAATGTATTCGGTATTCCTCTCAAAAACAAAAAAGTACTCGGTCTGATGAAAGATGAAAATAATGGAAAAATAATGACTCACTTCATCGGCTTGAGATCGAAAATGTATGCTTTCAAAATCTTTGAAAATAATGATGAAGAATCTGTCACGAAAAAAGCTAAGGGTATCAAGAAGGCTGCACTAAAAGAAATAACATTCGATGATTATTACAAATGTTTGTTCCATAAAACGCAAGTACAAGTTATTCAAAATTCAATAATCTCTAAGAAACACGATGTATTTTCAATTTAACAAAAAAAATTGCATCCCTATGATGATAAGAGAATTGTCAATTACATTCATACAGACACAATACCGTGGGGATTCAATGATTTCTCATGTAATCAATAAAGTCACGTTCCATTTTATTTTTTTCATTCATAGAATATTTTTCATTCCAAGAAGAGATTTGAAAAATTCAATAGTCATACAACAACTAAACGTATCAAACTAGAATCCGTTCCAAATAAAGACAACAATTCTTTGAAAAAATTCGGAACTCAATGGTGCAATGGTTGTGGCAGATTCTTATGTTTTTGCGGACAATCGATAGAAAGAAATTCGATGAAGAGCGACGAAGGCAGTATTATCGATTTGTATTGTCATGAAGAATTATCGATGGATTCACCTCTCCAATAGGATGGATTGAAGGTATGAGAGAGAAAGAGAGAGAGAGAGAGAGAGAGAGAGAGAAACTTACTATATGCGATACTAATCTCCTTTTCACTTTATAGATTGAAGATGAGTAGACGACAACCCACTTTCGTATCATACATTGCACATACAGTAGAGGAAACAGTATGTGCCGTTTGCAGAAAATTACTAAGACAACAACCTATACGAAATACCAACGACAACAACAATGATTGGAATCCAAAAACAATCATCTTAACATGTCCTACATGTTTGCAACAACGTCCCTGTACAAAGACAAAACGAATCGAATGGAGAAAATGTAATCATGAAATCAATTTCCTTTTGACTATAATCATTCTTTAATTTTTTTTCTCTCTCTAGTCTGATTGTCATCATCATCATCATCATGTGCCTGTGGAAATGTGGACTTTGCGGTGTCACTGGTAGGATGGCTGCGGCAGCATGCAGGTGTGAAAGAATACAAGGACTGACACTGTGTTGGAACTGCGATCCCGATACGAAACACCGTCAACATGCATAGAGGAAGCTCTCTCTGCATATTCTCATCGAGGACCTCTTTGTGGAACTACAATTATATTACTTCAATTCCAACCTCATCACATATCAATAGTGAAATGTGCATATTTTAATAATGAATAAAAAAGTCTACACACTGAATTTTTCTTTACAAGTTCCTCTCTCTCTCCATCATTCCTCAAATGAAATATTGTCGAGGCTCGGCTCGGCTAGTCAGACTCTTTGATTCTGATTCCAGGGGCCGCCGCCGGGATCGGAATAACACACCAACGTCCATTATCATCATCATAGACGTGGCAGGTGATTTTTTTGATTTAGGGGTTACGAAACGAGTCCGATGCAAACATTCAACAACAACAACAACCAATCTCACAACAACGATTGTGGCTCAATTCGTATAGTGTTTGATTCACGAACCAGCGGACCCGTGTTCAAATCCCCAAGATGGACGAATCACTTTCTTTTTTTTTTCTATTTCAATTTCTTACTCTTTCATTATACAGAGTAGGGCTTCAGTGACTCCTCTTCCTCCCCCTCCCCCCCTCCCCCTCCCCCTTCTGGTCATTGACGATATTTCTTAAGATTTCTTCTTCTGCAAGAAGTGACGTCACACCTGCGGGACCCCCTCTATTACCAACGAGAGCTCGAGAACTGGATGGACTTCAATTTGTAGCGACACCTAGCGGAAAGTAGGGGGTACCTACGATCCAAAACCCCGCTTGCTCTACTACTTATCTAAATCAGTAGACATAGACAATATCTAAAGCAGTAGACATCCTAATAACTCCTGATGACTTTCACCCACCACTCGAAACTTCCTTGCTGATTAGGGCCGAAAACACCAACACCCCTGGAGAAGAATCTTATTATGATTTCCGCAATGCAAACTTCACAGCTATACGCCAATGCTTGGAAGCGATTGATTCGGACGCAATCCTTGTCAAAAAGGACCTCTCCGACATGATCCACATCTTCTATGACGCACTGTACTCCATCATTGAGCTATTTGTTCCACTGAAGAAGGTACGTACCAATACATTTCCACATTGGTACTCTACAGAACTCAGGAAGCTGATACGAGAGAAGAAGATGTCTCACATGATTTACAAAATCACACGGTCACCGCAAAGCTATGAAGAATTCAGCCAGTCACGATCACAATGTAAACTTCTTTCAAGACAGTGCTACTTTAATTATATTCACTCTGTTGAAATTTCTGTTAAGAATAACATGAAGTCTTTCTGGAGTTTTGTTAGCAGTAAGAGAGAAAATAATGCTATATCAAATATGATGTTCCTAAATAACTCTAAAGCCTGTTGTGGCAGTGATATCGCAAATCTATTTGCAATGCACTTTTCATCAGTTTATACTAAAAAGTCCCTGACTTTACAACAAGACCATATCCAATCTAAATTAAATGTAACGTCTTATCGCATCCAAATATCTACAATTTATGATAAATTATCCAAGCTCGACATCAATAAGGGACCTGGACCCGATGGCATCCCACCAGTTCTCTTGAAAAAATGCTGTTTCATATTATCCAGACCATATCTATCCATATTTCCAACAAGTCTCTTGACTCTGGTGAATTTCCTGAATATTGGAAACTTTCTTTTGTCACCCCAATCTACAAGTCTGGTATGAAATCAGATATAAAGAATTATCGACCCATATCTATACTCAGCACACTACCGCTAAAGTATTCGAGAATATTATAACTGAATTTCTCACTTTCGACTGCTCCAGCATTATATCCACACAACAATTTGGCTTTCGTTCTGGTAGGTCAACTAAATTGGGTCTGATTACATATGTCGATTTTATGTCCGAGGCCCTAGAGAAGGGACAGCAGATTGACTCTATTTATACTGATTTCTCTAAGGCTTTCGACAGAGTGAATCATGAACTCCTAATTCATAAACTTAACCTGTATGGTTTGGATGGCTTAGCACTCCAGTGGTTAGGCAGCTATTTATCCAACAGGTCACAAATAGTCAGAGTAAATCATTACTACTCCCACGCATTCCAAGTAACATCTGGAGTTCCCCGAGGGTCACACCTGGGCCCTCTCTTGTTCAATTTATTCATTGATGACATCACTTCTTGTTTTCCAAATAGCAAGGCCTTATTATTTGCGGATGATCTGAAATGCTTCAGAATTTATAAATGATCCCGAGGATGCTTTCCTCCTTCAATCTGATCTGGATAACCTATCAACTTGGTGCTTATCAAATGGCATGGAATTAAATCCCGAAAAGTGCCACATTATGCGATTCTACCGTTCCCATCACCCAGTTTTATTCAATTATGACATCAACAGGCAGTTACTAAACTCAGTTGACCAAATTAAAGATCTCGGAGTTATCCTAGACTCTTCTCTCAGCTTCAATCCCCATATTACTAATATAGTCCAGAAAGCCACGAAAATGTTAGGCTTTATCAAGAGAACAACCCGTGATTTCAATGATATAACTGCAATGAAAGCCCTCTATTGCTCCTTAGTTAGAGCTAATCTTGATTACTGTTCAACAGTCTGGTCCCCATACTACACAACCTATATGGCGAAAATTGATAGGACTCAAAATAATTTCCTAAGATACGTAGCTTTCAAATCAGGTCTTCACTGTGAATATGCACTACTGGAATACAATCTGAATATCCCCACTCTTGTGGTCCGTAGAAAACATAGAGATCTCATTCTGCTCTTCAGAATCTGAGTCAGATTCAGATAATGATGTGATCTCATTGTTCTCAAATGTTATATCCTGAACTACATCATGATTGTGATCAAGTGATGGATTATGTGATATTTCACCACTGGAATCAGAGGAGGTCCCATTATCCAGTACATTCCGATGAATATTTGAAGATGTAGATGCATTCTCAATTACCCTTCCACTTGTTATCATGCTATTATAATCTGAATTCAAATTAGACAATCGTTCCTTCTTAGCTGAATTTACACCAGCCGAATCATTTATCAATTCATCAATATCAGGTAAAGTCTTCGCTCTCTTATAGTATCTACTTGGAAGACACCCTTTGAAACTTTTTTCTTATGGTCCATTTTGTAATGCTGAATGACCTGTTCGAAGACAATTATTAGGACGTTTATATTAATGAATCAGAAAGGTGATAATGAATTGTATAAAAATTATATACTTAAGGTGGATTCATGCAACTCTCTTAATTTATCTTAATTTAATTTAACTTATGAATTTTACTTAAGAAAAAATGTCTACTTCATGCTACACATTTATGGGCACAGGTTAGAGCCCAATACGCATGCGCAGATCTCCAATTTGACATTGATGGAGTGAATTTGACATTCTATCACTTGTCAATTCACTATGTTTCTGGTTTTGTTGTAATTATTTGTTTACAGAAATTAGCAGAAAAATGGGTAATAGAACATTGAGAAAAAAACGACTTGTTTTTCTGACTACTGCATTATTATTGAGTGCTACTACGGTGGTTGTGTCTAGAAGGAGGAATCGCAAATTTGGTGTGAGGCCTTTCCTCAAAAGAATATGAAAAAATGTTTCTCTACCTCAAGGAGCATGACGAAATAGAATTTTTCAACTACACAAGGATGTCACCCAAGTCCTTCGACTATTTATTATCAGTTGTAGAAAAAGATTTAACGAAACACCATGGAAGAAAAAATGTTATAATACCTTCAATGCGATTGGCATTAACTTTACAGTACGTTAACGAATATTGGTTCACAGTTGCACCAATCTAACATGGTTTCATTTTATAGTTATCTAGCAGAAGGACTTTCTATGAGAGAAATTGCCAGAAATTTCCATATAGGACTCTCCACAACACACTATATAATAAGAGAGACATGTGCATCATTATGGACTCGGTTGGTTGACATTGTAATGCCAGTTCCAACCAAAGAACATTTTTTGAAAATAGCCAATGGTTTTTGGGAAAAATGGAATTTACCAAATTGTATTGGTGCATTGGATGGTAAGCACCCCAGCAAACATGAACTGCCGGCGTACGAACGGCCTTTAGCTGGAAAGACTGGCAGAACGATGGCAACGGCATGCCTTGATTGGGCCAGTAGGAAATCAGTAACGGCGTACCAAAGGTGGCGTGCCTATACGGTATTATGGGCGCTTATTTGCGAAGGGCCGTGCCTGTATTTACTTTAACTTACCGCCACCGGGTCTTGAACTCTGGGCCGGTGCAGCCGGACTGGCATGCAACCATACCTAACAAATATCGAATATCCCGCCATTTCACACTATGTTCGGAACAGTTCGTGTTCGCTCGTGCTCACTTCATTAGGGGTTCATTGTTTTGTCATTTGTCATTTAGTTTTCGTCGTTTTCATCTCACACTATTTGCTGTTTGTTGTATGGTGATTCACGTGGGTGATTCCTCAGTTTGCAAAAAGAAAAAACTATATTCAACTTATGATATAATTGGCAGCAAGGTTGATAAATTAGGCAGGTAAGTAAAGTAAGTAAGTAAATTTATTTCCCACAGGCGAATATTCATACAGGTTAATAATAAGGTGAGCATTAACAATGCTTACAATAACTACTATAATTATGAATATAAGTCAAAAGCACGAAGCATAAGGAAGTAGTAAACTGCGCAGACTCAGATTATATAAAGAAGGTTGTTTCATCAGTTTGCAATTTTCAGAGAAAGACTGTTTGAAAGTATTCACTGGTACTATAAAATATGTATTGTTGCAATAATGTTTTCAGTTCTGTTTTGAATTTACCATTGGACATCAACTTTAGTCTTTCAGAAAGATGATTGTATAGTTTGATTCCAGTATATATATACATAGGAGATTTGCGAATTCTGGTATAGTTGTAATGTGGTAGTATAACCTCTTGTTTTCTCGTTGGATATGTGTGTATGTCGGCCGGGCGTAGCAGTGTATTCCGTTTTTTGTGTATTAGAAGAGTTACTTTGAATATGTACAAATTTGTTAGGGTGAAAATTCTATGTTCTTTGAATGAGGGTCTGCAGGAATCCGTATATTTCAGATCGAAAAGTATTCGGATTGCTTTTTTTTGTATTGAAAATATGCTAGGTGAGTTTACTGCTGTACCCCAGAACTCGATTCCATATTGTAGGATACTATGAAAATAGGCAAAGTAAACAGATTTTGTCTTACGGTACGTAATGCAAATATGGCTCTGCTAAGTTTTGAGTTGAGTTGCTTAATATGACTAGACCAGTCCAACTTCTCATCGATAAGGAGCCCCAAAAATTCAGTAGAATCTTGTGGGCAGATCGGTTTCTCGTTCAGGAGTATATTTATTCTGGGTTTGTTTTGGTATAATTGAAACAAAATATTATGTGTTTTGTCAAGGTTGAGTGAGAGTTTGTTGGCTATAAACCAATCGGATATACCATCCATAATATTCTGTGAAGAAATTTCCAGCATTTCTGTATTTTGTTCATGTATGACTATACTCGTGTCATCAGCGAACAAAGAAAAGCTGACTGTTGGGAAATTGGCAACAATGTCGTTGACATATATTAAAAAGAGGGTGGGGCCCAAGACGGAGCCTTGCGGAACACCGCATGTCACTCCAGCATATGTATTTTATTTGAAGTCTTCTGATTTTTTGTTGGGTGGAAGAAAGTTTACATTGAAATCCCCGCAGATTATGTAGTTGTGATTGATATATTTTTCGTGAATTTCATTTAAGAGTTCGTAAAGGGCTTCTATACACACATATCACAACTATTTTTGAATGTAAGTTATGTGCAATAGCAAATTCAAAGTCTTTTTCCAGTGGTTTTGTAACGTTGGTTTCGAGAACTTTTAATTTTAGAGTTTTTTGAGCATAAATTATTACACCACCGTGTATGTGAATATCGCGACAGAAACACGAAACTATCTCATATCCATTTAGCTGGAAGTACTGTTCTTCGCCGCTTTGCATCCAATGTTCCGATAGGCATATTATATTGAATGGAGATTTTTTTTCAGAATGTTCAAGCATTATGTTTAGTTGGTCAAGTTTATTGCGTAACGACTGGACATTCAAATGCATAATGGTGATATTGTTTGAGCAATCGATGCCTGTAAGTGATTCCGTATCCTATTTTTTTCCTGAATTGTTGCGTAGAGTGTAGGTTTTCTGATTAGTGTTCGATGGTGGGGGTTGAGATCCACGAATGAAGTCAGATTCTGTTGAATTTTGCTGTGGTACGCTTTTCTTGTCTTCGTTCATCATCAGGTCGTTGAAATCCTTGTGTTTTAAATCGTTCAGGGTGTATGTTCGATTGTTTAAGACTAGATTATTCTGCTTGAGAAACGCAACTTTTCCCATTGTCCTCGCTTGGATAAGAAATGGAACCAGGAGTCGCCTTTCCATCATGGTTTTCTCTGTGAAGTTTTGTGCAATGGAATAGTTGGTGTTTTTGAGATTCCTGACTTGGTTGAATATTCCTTTTTTTTCTGCACCGAATTCAATTTAATCAATATGGGACGGCTCTTATCATCTTTTTTTGCTCCTATCCGATGTAGGTCAGCTATATCGTGTTTACTGATCTCTACATTCAGGTTTGTATTTATTATTTCCAATATTTTTGCGGAAGCTTTGTCAATATTGCCGAATTGAGTTTCGCAGACACCATAGAATATTATGTCATTGGCTTTTTGTTTTCTTTCCAAATTTTCTATTTTTGTTTCCAGCTCCATGACCTTTCTCTTCAATCCTTCGTTTTCTTGCTGGATATTTTCCACTGTACTTTTTATCGATGTAATTTCAGTTATTATTTCACACACTGTTTTTATGAGTAAGTCCAGTTTTTGTTCCATCTTTTGTTCATCGATACTCGATGAGATTATTTATCACTTGCAAAGTCGCACAACGTACTTTATAGATTAATTCTCAAAGTGGTTTTTGCTGGAGCACTTTAAAACAGGTGTAGTCTCGCCCGAGTCTGCGACTACTCTACTACTTTTCATTACAATTCTTGCTGTATCTGAAATTTGTCAATCATCGATGGCATAATTACCGAAAAAACGTAAAAGTCAACGGCATATCAATCGTCTGGCTAAGAAAAGAGCTCAGACCATTATAAATGCAGTGGATACAGAGCTTATGATTGAAAATGTTGCGCAAAAAGTCAATAAACCCGTTGCAAATTCTGATGAATTTGATCTCCAACAGGAGATTCCTCTGATACAACTTGATGATTTTGATGATCAGAGCTCTGAAAGACCAGAACATTCCCAGAACAATAATCATAATGAAATTGAGCAGATTCCATTTGATAGGGTGATAGGGTGTGAAAGTGATAACTCTTCGCATTCAACACAAGTTATGGTAATGATCAGGATATTCAATTTGATTTTGTCAATATTCATGAAGCAGATAATAAGTCTCCATTCTATAAAAATTCTAAAGATTTTTTAAGAAGCTGGGCTCTACAAAATAATGTTACACACGCTGCTTTATCTCAGTTGTTAAAATGGTTCAATACAAAGCCTGATGTAACAGACCTCCCTTTAGATGCTAGGACATTACTAAACACTCCTACTAACTGTTTAGAAAAAATGGGAAACGGTTCATTTTATTATTTTGGTTTGAAAAGTGGCATATCAAAAATTGCTGAGTCCAATCATGATGGTAATGTAAATTATACCCTTGATTTTAACATAGATGGTCTACCTATTCATAAAAGCATCAAAGAGTCTTTCTGGCCAATTTTATGCAAAGTAGGTGAATATCCTGATGAACCTCCATTTCCAGTTGCCATATATTCCGGATCAGTTGAACCTCCTTTAGACTTGTTTTTTTCAAAATTTGTTCAAGAATTGAAAGCTTGCTTACTTGATGGACTTGAACTTCACAATATTGTCCTCAATTTATCTTGTAGATCTTTTTTTTGTGATACTCCTGCTAGGAGTTTCATAAAAAATATAAAAGGTCATAATGCCTATAAGGGTTGTGACAAGTGTGAAGTGGAAGGTGTATATCTCAATCATAAAATGACATTTCCAAATCTGAAAGCTTGTTTAAGATCTGATGAAAGTTTTGTAGTAGAAGAATATGGGGACCACCGCAAAGGTCCAACTCCATTAAGCGAATTGAGTATTGGTATGGTCTCAGCCTTTCCAAATGATTATATGCATAGTATTTGTCTAGGAATATGCAGAAAACTATTATTTGTATGGAGAGATGGTAGTAGATTATATAAGTTCAGAATTGAAAAGTATAATTTGTTAGAAAAGAAGATTGCTGAAATTAACAGATGTTGGCCTCTTGAGTTCAATCGGAAACCCAGGTCTTTACAAGATTTGGAACATTGGAAAGCTACAGAATTTAGACAGTTTCTGTTGTATGTTTCTCCATTACTTTTTGATATTTTGCCAAAAAATATTTTTTGTAATCTTATGTTATTGAAATTTGGTATCACCATATTGTTGAATTCCGAACTAAATTCTGAATACAATGAGTATGCAGGTTCATTATTGAAATTATTCATTGAAAACTCAATTCAAATTTATGGTAAAGAATTTTGTATTTATAATGTCCATTCTATAATTCATCTTGCTGATGAAGCTAAAAAATTTGGATCTCTGAATGAAGTAAATTGCTTTCCTTTCGAAAATTACCTATAATTTCTCAAAGGTATGCTTTGTAAGTCGAATAATTCTTTACAACAAGTTGTTAATAGGATATTCGAAGGTAAAGGAATGACAGTGAAATCACATAAGAAAAACACTCACGTTATTGGAAAATCTCATATCAGTTCAAGATGATGATAGACTATTTTTCAAGAAACTTTCTTCCAAAAATTCTGTATTTTCCATTGAATTTGGTAATAATTGTGTTTATTTAAAAAATAATGAAATATGTTTAATCAAATCTATTTTCATAATGTCTGAAGAAAGATCTAATGAGATTTTTATATGTGGAAAGATATTAAAAATTATTAGGCCCATGGTAAATTATCCAACAGATAGTAGTATCATATTTCTTTTCGAGGTTTCAGTAGAATCAAATGATGATGATGTAGCAGTGACATATTCTGTCAATGAAATCAAACATAAAGGTATTCTGTTGAAGTCAGGAGACAGATACATTTGTTCACCTATTGTAGAAAAATCACCAACTATGGTCACTTATATGGAGAACTTTTATTCAATATGAATATATCGTACAATAATCAGAATAATAGAAATCAATTCTTGACATATATCAAAATCTAAATCTGTCTTGTTATAAATAGTTACTCGAGAACAATTGCAAACAACGAATCTGGTAACTATGATTTCTACATTACTCCCACCTTGCATTTTATTCGGTTTTGAGGAATACCAATTGATGAAGACTTCAAACTATCACTCGAGAACCTTTTGCAACGAACACATTTAGAAATTACAGACCTCATAGTACGTCGACCTCCTAGAATCCAAAATCTCTCTCTCAACAGATTCAACAAACCTTGCACACGCACATGACAAGCTCTTTCGTGTTCTTCTCGTATGAGTTTCTCTTCAAGAGAATTCTTAGAAGGTAACAGAATGGGATGACAAAAATCTATAGTATCCGGACGATAAGTCAGCTTAGTTCTTACTCTCAGTATACTTGAATCATCTACATAAGGACATAAACCCACTATTGACTTTTCCTTTATCCCATCCGAAAATGATTCCTGTTGAATCAATTTCAGTGTCAACAATTCTGCCTCACTGAACTCACGAGTGGATAATTCACCTGTGTACCGACTCTGGCTATTCCTACAATTATGAATAAAACGTCTGATCCAACTCATCATTCGTATAACTCTACTGTACTTTGAAAAATATCCATCAATTTCTATAGTACTCGAATGATTTACACAGGAAGTTACAATTTTCATCTTCTCTTTTGCGATTTCTTCCTCGTCATAACACACTACATTGTCTGGCCAAAAGTTATATGGACTTTTCAGCCATTCAGGACCCTCCCACCATCTAGATTCTAGTAACTTCTTCGCAGAACACCCTCTAGATGGTAAATCAGCCGAATTCATAATGCTTGGAACAAACCTCCATTGTTCCTTCGAGGTAAGTTTCAAGATTTCATCAACCCTATTACGAACAAAAACAGACCACTGTTCTTCGGCTTTGATCCAAGCTAAAACGGTTGAAGAATCTGACCAATAGAAAAAATCTACATTAGAAAACGGATATGAATCAACTATTGATCTCAACAAACGAGAACCAATAGTAGCAGCTAACAGTTCAAGGTATAGTATATATATATATATATATATATATATATATATATATATATATATATATATATATATATATATATATATATATATATATATAGTTCAAGGTATAGATATACTACGCACAGGAGCAACCCTAGTCTTTGCTTGTATCAATTGCACTACTACACCCAATTCACTCTCAATTCTGAAGAAACATGCTGCAGCATATGACAATTCACTGGCATCACAGAATGTATGTATACTGATATGAAAAGAATTACCAGCATTGGAAGATGAAAAATATCTCGGGATTCTAATCTCAGATAAATATGAGAGACTTTCAACCCACTTCAAGAATACTACTTTCATATTTTCATCCAATTCATCTTCCCAACCTAATTTAGATTGCCATGTCTGTTGCATCAGTATCTTGGGATACAAAGAAACGGGACAAGTGAATCCTATAGGATCAAAAATCCGATGAGATACCGATAATAATGTTCTCTTTGTTATTCTCTCTAAGTTCAGATTCTTCAAATTATCAGAACAAATGAACAAACAATCTTCTCGTCTATTCCATCGCAGACCTAGAACACTTGATACCTCATTCACTCCGTTAGGCCACTGAATACTACTATATTCCCAGCCTCTAAGATCAAAACAAGCATCATTCATAATTTTTCGAGATTCTTCAATGAACTCGTGGAGTTCTATTTCACTATCCACACTCGTCACACAGTTATTCACATAAAAACTATTTTTCAGCTGTTCTAACACTTTGATAGAGTATTCACAGTATTCACTACCTCCATTTCCCCTTCGAGAACTTTCCAAAGTTCTCTCCAAATGATGTTGGATTACAGCTCCTAGGAGAAAAGGACTACTAGTTATTCCGAATACAACACGACAATGTCTATATACTTTCCGTTTGCCTTCATTGTCCTTCCATAAAAACTTCAAGAAATTACGATCCATATCGTGCAACTCGATTTGCAAGAAAGCCTTACTTATATCAGAGATTGTACCAACCTTTTTCATTCTGAATCTGAGTAAAATGGAAGGAATCTGTTCGATCAAGTTCACTCCTTTCTCTAGGCAGCTATTCAAAGATATACAACCCTTGATGTGTGCTGAAGCATCAAACACTGGCCTCAATTTTGTAGTTGAACTACTTGGTTTCAAAATATGCCTGTGTGGAAGAAAATGTCCCTTTATATCACTTTCATCAAACATTATTTCCTCAATTATACGTTCAGACAGCCATTCTTTAAATACATCTTCATACTGTGAATAACATCCGTCCTTCTTGAGTTTCTTAATCGTAGACTCGAGTCTTTGAGTAGCTAAAGCAAAATTAGTAGGAAGAGGAGGATGCCCTGAGATCCAAGGGAGATGAACCACATATCTTCCATCTGGTTTATTATGCACAGTCTCTCTGAAATGCTTCCATACTTCCTGTTCAATAGCATCTTTGGACTTACTCTCGAAAGGATCTCTAATACCTAACACATCTAACTCCCATAAATCCCGTATATTCATCTCATTCACAACTATCGCACTAACTGTCATAGAAGTACTCGATTCATGCAATTGTCCATTTTGCTGATACCTTCCTAATAGAGTCCATCCCAAATGAGTTTCTACTGCCGTCATACCTGAAGAAAGTTGAACAATTCTACCAGTAAACAACTTACCAGCCACATCAGCACCTATCAATACTTCAATTTCTCCAAGATTACAATCATGAATTACAATACCAGCATCAACCAATTCACCTATGCAGGCACTTGAATCTAGTGCCATAATCCTACCACAAATTGTATCTTTGTCTAGAGTACGAAAGTTGCAATGATAATTGTTATCTATACTACTCATATGTATCATATAAGCTGTATGATGATTTTCACCTGTATTGATACCACCGAATAAAGAATGAAGTATCGTTTCTTCACCAACTGATCTCCAAGCCAATTCTAAAACTGTTCTAACTAATACATTAGAACGTTGTGAAGCTGTATCAATCAACACCCTACCTTGACGTTCTTCACCATTCTCACCCTTCAATAAAACCAAATGGGCAGTAATGGGCATGTTATGTCTGACTGAGACTAACCCTAAGTGTACCAGTAGCTGCCCAATAAATATGAAATTGAATTTGCCAGAACTGGCCGCCGGGACGCGGGCTGGCCGGCCCTTTATCTGGAGCCTCTTCTGGCCCAATTGAACTATTTGCCGCAAGCAGGAATCTTGCCGTTATAGTGCCATTCATTTAATGTTTGCTGGGACTGCTTAGTACAGGCTCCATACCATTCAGGTTCTGATTATTTTTCGTGCAAAAAATCATCCAGGTGAGCTACATATACATTGAAAAGTTATAAATATTACATATAAATACTTTTTCAGCATTATACTCATGGCAGCATGTGACTTCCAATATAAGTTTTGCATGGTAGATATTGGGGCGCAGGGAAGTGCACATGACAGTTCTGTGTTTAAAGAGTCTGAATTTGGCAGAGCTTTTTTGGACCACAAAATACCAATTCCAGAGCCAGCTATGCTACCAAGCAGCAACACCACATTTCCCTTCTTTCTGGTTGCAGACCAAGCTTTCCCACTCCATGATAATATATTGCGCCCATATCCTGGTGATCATCTTCCAGTAAAGTTTTCAATTATCGACTCTCACGTGCTCGTCGTACCATTGAAAACACATTTGGAATTCTCGCCCAAAGATGGAGATGCCTCAGGCATGCTATTGTAGGAGATGTTGTCACATGTGAATCAATAATTAAAGCTTGTGTTGTGCTACACAATTTTGTGCAGCGAGAAGAGGAAGATATTCCTGTGAATCTAAGACAGTACTGCCCACCAGGATATGTAGATCATGAAGAAAGTAATGGTGATGTAGTTTTGGAGTTGTGGAGGATGGAGCTCAATCAACTACGCCCTGTTGGAAGGATGGGAGCGAACAATGCAACTAGACGAAATCAGCGGAACAGAGACAAGTTGAGAGACTTCTTAATCTCTACAGAAGGTGCTCTTACATGGCAGTTAGAACAAGTCTCTAGAGGCTCCTTGCCAATGTAGCTTTACCAAAAACAAATAGGTTTATACCAATACTATTAAATATTTTAGTTCAGTACCTACTGCATTTCAATTCATTTCTCCGGAAATTGATTCATTAAGAGAATGAAAAACTCAGTCTATTCCCAAATCAAAATGAAACAAAAATAATTATATATATATATATACAAAATAAAAACAACATATATTGTGAAACCTTTATTTGTGCTACAACATGAAACAGAAAAAAATTGGACAATATAAATAAAAAAAAATATTTTCAAAAACAACTTTGGTGCATTTGTACCTCAATATCAATCCTAATGGAAAATAAAAAACATAAAATAAACAATATATTCAACTCAAAATAAAACGAAATAAAAATGAGATCGATGAAAGATACAAATAATAAAATAAACTGTATTCTAAAAACATGAAATGAAAACAAAGTTCATTATGAAAATGAAGTACCTATATTCTGAAAAATGTTCTTAGGATATTATACTGCATATTGCATTAGATAATCAATCAGACTCATAAATCTCCAGAATCTCTAGGATATCTTTTCTGGCCCTTGCTTGCTTTTTCCTATTTTGTAGATGATCCAATGACTGGCCTACAATTTTGCCAAAAAGACTATTTTCAGTCTCAGGATCTTCTTCTGAGGTAGTCATAAATTTTTCCAATTTGGAGAATGCTCCAGTTATGCATTCTTCTAATGGATTTTTAAATTTTCTCCTCCTTGCGTTCTCAGTATTCAGCCTTTTTTTATGCTCATCTTGCATGCTGGTTCTTGCAGTTGGAGTGGTTTCAGTTGATTGCACATTTCTATAAGTAGTGCCTGAACCACTAGCTTCTTCTTCACTCAAGTTCTCAATTGGTGTAAGAACCTGGGTCTCCCACAAATTTTCAGTGCCTGCTGAAACCTGTGTAATGTCCTGAATTTTGACATTTGATTGAGTCCTGAAATCTATGGAGTTAGTAAATTCCCAATGCCAAAATAAAAGTAATACTTTCTTGTGGCAATATAGGGATCCAGAAATGTCAACACTATGAATAATTTCCAATCACTGTATGCACCAGACCCAGTGGGCATACATCTAATTTTTCTTTTTTCGGCGCAGTACCGATCTTGAACCAAGCCATCTATTCTCTACTTCATCAGCTGAAAAATAAGATTTATAAGATTTGGTGAGTAGATGAAACTCATCGAATTTTACCAGATCCATTCAGAATACCCGCTATGGTTGTCCAGGCGTTTTCTCGACATGATTTATTCTTGAAATCTTTATGAGTTTTATCATAAATAAAAGTGATTTTCCTCACGAGATCGATAAGAACTGCATCATCCATTGTTATGTTTTCTTTCGTTTTGAATATAATTTATATGAATCGTTCTGTTTGAAAAAAATAAAGTGGGGTTATATTCGTGTTTTCTGTCACTGCTGTCAGTCAGCAGCATATATTGCTTTCGTGTTTTATGATCTTGTGATCATGCACATGCGCATTCGCGAAATTAATGAAGATTCTTAAGAGAAAGATAAAATTGGTCGAACTTATTAAGATAAATTAAGATAAGTTAAGTGCTTGTTTGAAAACGCGTGCTATTTCTGTATACTTCATCTTATTAAATTAAGTTAAGATAAATTAAATGATGTTGCATGAATCCACCTTTACAATTGTTATTGATTGTAGGAAGCTTCTTTCACACAACCACAAAGTAGGTGCCTAAAGGTACCTATCTCACGAACATAAACAAACACTGAAGTTTATCTATCCTCACGAATATAATTAGATTGTTGTTCAGTATTCAGTATCCTACTAATGAAATAAAAATTCAAAATAAGACCACGCCAAAAAAACAAGACGCCGTTTTCGTTTCGATGTGGATTGAAAAATCTAACGTTAAAACCTGTTGACTTTTGACAGTTTCTCTTCTTCATCTTCTCGTGTCCTTGCATGTACAGGAAGTGACCTTTAGATGGAATAAAAACTTCAGCTATCTATTGGATATCCAGTAAAAGATAACATATGGATGTACATGTATGGATGAAATATTGATATTGACGATTACTCCATAGACATCTGATTTGTGTCCATGGACATAAAAAGGCATCCAAATGGAATACGAAACAGTACATCTTATGGATATCTAGTCATGGGCATCCAAAAATACATCCAGTATGTGTCCATGGATATGATGGACCCGTTCTGGACAAGAAATAGATGTCCTAAGGATATTGTGTGTTATTAGGGTTTGCTCTCCCTTGAGTTGTCCAAATACCTTGGAGGCAGTTTGTTGACTTGGCTAAAATCCTATCTAGATAATCGCAGGCAAAGAGTTAAGATTAACTCCTCTTTGTCAGATAAAATTCTAATCACTTCTGGAGTTCCTCAAGGAGCTCATTTAGCACCTTTACTGTTCAATTCATTTGTTAATGACGTATCTTCTTGCTTCAAATACAGTTCAATATTATTATATGCCGACGATATGAAAATATACCTCAAATTTGAAGGATCCTCCTCCTCAACTCATCTTCAAGAGGACTTGGACAGGTTCTGTGTATGGTGCCACAAAAAAAACTAGTTCTGAATAGTCCCAATTGTAAATATATTCGTTGCAGCAAAAATCACAGGATGTTTAACAATGATGAGTACTCATTAAATGATGTGGTCATTGAAAATGTAGACATTATGAGAGATCTAGGTATACTTTTTGACTCTAAACTTAGCTTTATTCCTCAAATTGAATTTATCTGTAACAACCCAGGTAGCCAGGGATCGTCATAATGACGTGTTTTTTACGTTAGTGCTTACGTCTTTATCACCATTTCAGTTGACGTAAATATAACGTTAAAATGTCGTCACAATGTCACAGCCCAGTGACGTCACAAAGCGACGTGATTTCAACGTGAAAACTGACGTATATTGACGTCAGGCCTGACGTCGAATTATATCTCAAATCACGTCAAGAGTTCGTTAAATTCACGTCCAAAATGACGTATATATATATGGTGAGAAAAGGAAATAATTGGAATTGTTACTTTCGAAAAAGACAAAACCTAATTGGACAAAAAACTGAAAAAAAATCGAAATTTTGCTAAAAAAAATTAAAATTTTGCTGAAAAATCAAAATCTTGTTAAAAAAATCAAAATTTTGCTGAAAAATGCTGGTGGCCTCCCTAGATTTCGATGTTTTGAGCTTTTGATACAGAATTGGACCAAAGTTCCTCGAACTGTCAAAATTTCCTCTAATCACTTATATTTCATAAGAAGAAAATAAAACAAATTGATTTAAAACAATATATTAATAAGTTTCATTAAAATAACATTTTTTCTTCTGATTTTTCAGATGATACAATGACAAAAAATTAATAAATCAAGCTTCCTACTTATAATCATGGGAACAGCGTCAATGATATAGACATCTGAAAGCTTCGACCCCTTCCTAAACCTTTATTGAATTCAACAAATAAAATTCAATTCATATCTTGAGTAATTCTTACACACACGGCTGTGCTAGATTTAAAAACTCGGAGTTAATATTTTTGGGATGGTGTTGAGAGTAATATATCCGTCAACATGAGTTCTCATTTGTAAAAAAGTTGAATCTTTCAACGTGATTTTCTCAAAATAGTGAAAAATGTCAACTGATAAAAAATTCAAATATAGGTAATTTTATATTGAATAAGAAAGCACACATATTGATAATGATCATGGAGTAAGGGAAACGACACCAAAGAATTTCCATCATTAGAAGATATAACCAAACATTTTGTTACTATGCTATCAACATTCCACATTTCTGAGTCTGATAAGACATCTATGAGGTATATATGTAACTGTTTTGACGATATTGGATAAGAATGAAGTTCCCTATAAGATGTGAAATGTTTTCCTATCAAAAACGTAGACCACTGAGAAGTAACAATTATATTGTGAATTTGAAACACTTGATTATTTTTCATGAGACAATATGCATTCGACTCTGTATGTGATATTACAGAAAACTGCATTCCTCTATATGGAATTTTTTTGTACTGCCTATTGAAGTCAATCCCATTGATGAGTGGTCCATCAAAATGTTCTAAAGAAAAATGTGTTTTATCAAGCGAATTTTTGCATTCAGTTTTATTTTCCTGGGAGAACTCCTTCAAGCGACAATAAATCTGTTCTAGTGGTTTTGTAGATGAACGAATGAATTTTTTAATTTGACCTAGAAAATTTTCGAATGGAAAGGCAGAAAATGTATCTAAAGGCCCAAATTTTTTCACATCATCTGATAAGTGGGAGAGAATATGTACATTATATACCAGAAATTCCTGACCATATATATTCTCAGAGTGATTAACAAATATATTCAACATTTCTCTAGCTGATTCAATCCCAATATTTGAAATATTTCTAGCAGAAGCTAAAATTGAAATGCCACAGTGAAAAAGAATGAAATGCTCATATACACCTCTATCAACAATGTCTTTGAGTACTACTGGGCCCAAATACAATAAGAAAGTGCGGAATTCTGTCGCTTTCCAGCGTGCCAATTCATTTAAGGATCTGGGCTTCCTGTTGAAATCATTAGGAATAGATACTTTCATATTAATCAAATGATTAGAAATAGTTGTGACTAATCTGCTGTTCAATCTCACTTTCAAATTTCCTTTGATCCAAGACATCAGAAGTTTTTTCATAACACCAAGACATACACAGTGCATATAGTCTATAGGAAAAAGACTGACTAAACCAACATCCAAAGCTAATAGAGGTGATAAACCTGTGTGATGTTCTTGATCCTGCTGTGATAAAAATGACTCATCTGTTCGTTTGTGTGCTGAAGTCCCTTTATATATCACTCTTCCATTGATATAATCACCTTCCTCCACACACTTATCGCATGCAGAATATCCACCGTGAGTTTTAACACACTTGATGAATGCTCGTGCTGGAGCGTCACAGATAAAATTCTGAAAATCAATTTTATATTTGTTTTGAATTAAGCCATTGTTCATCAAATGTTTGAGTTCATTTATAAAATCTTCAAAGAAGGAAGACAATGGAGATGGTTTTGTGGTGCCACAGAAAATTGATATTGCAAATGGACTGATAACCACACCATCATTTTTAATGAGCCCTGAAATTGGCCAAAACTGTACAGCAGAACTATGATATAAAGGTAATCCATCGATATTGAATGAAAGTCTAACTGTATCACTATTCAATTTTGAAGTAGACAGAAAACGTGTCAAATATTCTTCAATCCCAAAATACCATAGATCACCATTATCCAATTTTCTGAAACCAATACGACTTCTTGGAGTCTTCAGAAGAGTCCTTGAATTCAGAGGTAGACTTGGATGGAACGGAGATAGGGAGACAAGAAGATCAGTTAATACGGAATGTGGTACTTTTTTCGCAATGCCCACTGCTTTAGTACCGAATTAATGTCATTCTCTGGGAAAAAACTTGCATTGATTATTGGTGTATCAGATGATAAAACAATATTTTCAGAAAATTCATCTTCAAGCATTACATCATTCGTTCCTGACCCTGGCAGGATAAAAGGAATATTTCTATCAGAATTAGCATTTTCATGATTTATATAAATATCAGCAGAATCCTGATCAATGATGTTAGAACCATCAAACCCTTTTTGATTCTGTAACAACTGATTTGATTCTGAAGAAACCTCCCCATCAAGAGGTGTTTTCCTAAGATTTGATGTAGAAGCCTCATCATCATCAACAATGTGACTGTCAATATCTTGAAGTGTACTTCTGACTTCATTTGCTACTCGTCTATACCCTTGACGTGTTCCCACACATTCTTTGTAATACTTGAAATTTGACATTTTCAACACTAGTAAATTCAATAAAATGTGAAAAAATAAATAGTAAATCAATACCAAATGGCTGTCATCAGATTATGCTGAAGGTTTTCTTTTCCTCTGGTGTTCATTGGAAAGAGAAAAGCTTTTCTTACTATTTTCTTCCCCAACTCTAATTATCCAAAATTTCCTTGGATTTTGAGTTTTTCATGCGTTGTGGAGCATGCTTCAACCAGATCTTGATTATGTCCTCAATCACACAGTCTTCCTTCCCTGATTTTTTCTTTACTGCCCCTTGAGAAAACAGATATTTTCATATTAGGTACACAGCTTCCTTTGGAAAATTGTGCTAAGAAATAAAGTACTAAAATGATGTATTCCATTCTTGAAATTTAGAATCTATATTCACTTTCCTAGATTTCATGGGATTTTCTCTCCTCGTTTCTAAAAATGAAAATAGGTAGATAGAAGTTATAATAATTATTACAAAATACTGTGAGTGCTGTGTTCGAAATATAACCTTCAGCTGCCTACACCTCGTCTTTAAAAAATTTGGGAATGCCAATATATATTTCAAAAATCGAAACCTCTACTCATCTTAGTGGACGTTTCAGGAATGAATCTGTTCCCGTTTTCAATACAATGTTATATTTTTCTCTTCGTTTAATTGTTCAATGTTGTTGTTTTTGACACTGAAAAGTGACAACAATAATGAAAAAACAAATTGTTGAAAACGGGAGCGGGATCATTCCCACTAAGATAAGTAGAAGTTATGATTTTATTGAATATATTATTTGCATTTCTAAATTTTTGGAAAACAAGATGTCACTCACAAATAGAGAATTTCACTTTCAGGTATCTGAAGGTTAAATTTCAAGCACAGCGACATTTTATGGCAGATTACAAATCTGCCCTTACTACAAATATATTATTATTACATATCATTTTTATTTTCAGAAACGAGGAGAAAATCTAGGAAAATGAATACACTACCTCGTTGATTAACCTACTGACAGTATTTAGAATCAATAGTTTCTTCAAGTAAGGAATTGAACATGGTGCACTCACCAACTATCAATGTTTTTGTTTTAGTATCACAGAATGGTTTCTTGTCTAATCTTTTTCCAAAAAAACTGAAATTACTTGCTACAGCATCAGTGAAAATACTTCTCAATATTCGATTAGTAGCTGCTGTTATATCTTTTCCACCTTTGGTAGAGAGATATGAAATCTAAAAAAAAACAATATCGAGCAGTCTGTTGATGAAACAGAATTGTGAACATAAAAATTGAACTAACCAATAGATCAATGTTTTCCGGAGACTGTAGATACTCCTCTGATAGAGTGAAATCATTCTGATTTCTGACTGGCAATTGAATAGGGAGATTATCAGGTAATCTAGCCTCTACAACACTTTCATCAATTCTTTTGTTCAACAGAGAAATTATCAACTTGTTTTGTTCCTTCAGTTGATTGATTTGGGACAAAATAGTCTGAAATGCTGTATACATTCATCAATTTGAAATTCATACTCGATAAATGAATAATTACCAGTGTGCTCACTTATATATTTGAATTTGTGTGCTGGGGTTCCCAATGATTGTGGGGAAGCACAAATTGATTGGTCAGATTTTGGACTTGAAACACCAAGTGAGTGAGATCTTTGTGAATCTTCTTTCCTCAAAACTTCAATTCTATGGGTTGATGAATATTCTGAAATAATATTGTTCCTTTATTGTTTGAAAAGTTACTTGGTAATCAAATATTCAGCAATTTGTTCAATAAATAGGCATGAAATGACTTGTTTTGTTACATGTTCCATAAAAATTCAAACAAAAAAAATGGATAATTTCACCTGCCGGCTCTCTTAGAAATGTTGATTTTTCCAATGAAGATCCTCCAAAGTGTGTGGTAGTACATGAATCAATATGGATGTTGCCAGATTTCAAACCTGAGGTACATGCTGACTGAGATATGCCCAAATCTTCTTTCCTCAAAACATCAATAACCCTATGGTTTCCTGATTGTTCTTCTACAATTTTGTTTCATATAGGTATATTATGGACAGTGCAAATTCAATACAAATATTTACCGTGTTGAACTTTTTTCATAGGTGGCGGGCGGAGTAGTTGTGATTCATTTAATTCATCATCACTAAATGATAGTCGCCGAGGTGGTCTCCTTTTTCTCCTTCGAAGTGAATCTTCTTCTCTATCACTTTGAATATCAGAAGACAATTCAGCCAACTTCAGTTTGGAATAAGTTTTGTCATAATCATCTGAAATATAAAATACCTAATAATTGATAATATTAGGTACTGTTCTCACCCAATCATTCATCTCGATTTCAATTGACTCTACTCTCTACTCATTATTGTCCATATTAAAACA
Organism: Gastrophysa polygoni; assembly: GCA_963576655.1. NCBI lineage: Eukaryota > Metazoa > Arthropoda > Insecta > Coleoptera > Chrysomelidae > Gastrophysa > Gastrophysa polygoni. The sequence goes on from OY755092.1 coordinate 4,208,983, forward strand.
TTATTTTGAAAACATCAACATGATATTCAGAGCTTTCATTGAAAAAATGAATGCTCAACTCTATTCGAGTGATATAATATATATAAAAAATATTTAGTTCAGGTAGCTACTCCGATATAAGTTATTCGTGATGAAATTCTCAAGGCTTATTATTTCACATTTTGCCTCCTTCCTCAAAATATAGGGTGGTATAATATACCACCAATAAGCCTTCAGAATTTCATCACTAATAATCACTAATAACTTATATTGGAGGTGGTATAGTATACCACCCTATATTTTGAGGAAGGATACAAAATGTGAAATAATAAGCCTTGAGAATTTCATCACTAATAACTTATATCAGAGTAGGTACCTGAACTAAATATTTTTTCAATCTGTCTCAGAATCAGCTCCATTCAGCTGCATTCAACTTTGGAATCATGTTTGGGAGGCAATTAATGATAAGTAGAATCAAACCCACAATCTATGAAAATGTCTCAGATATTCATCATGAATACAGATACTATAGCCAAGTAACTACTTCAATTTTTAAACAAACAATTGTCTTCAGTAGTGAAAACAAAACTCATCATCATCAAATATAATAAGTATAGATCGTAGGTACTTATTAAATGAACATTGGAACATACCACTCTCATAGTGTGATGGGTCCAACGATAGCAGGAAATAAAACCGTCTCTTTCGGGATACAGACACGTATATTGCTTGTTACTCGTTACATGCTCAAATCGATAATAATGATCGCAATTGTCACCTAATGATAATTCATTCAACAATAACAATATAAGTGTATCAACGCTGATCAAGCTGTATTACGGTCGGCCTGTTTACTCTAATACTTTCGTAATATGCAAAACATACGGACCGCACTACATCTCCCTTTCCGAGAGAATGGTCTTCATTTTGGCCATTAATGAAGGACATTCTTGACGGTTAGGTGTATTGAGAAAACGAATAGAAATTGTAAAGTAAAAGTCAGCTTTTATGCTAAATACATATATATCCTGAAATGAGTAAGAAGAGACAATCCCGAAAATTAGTAAATGTCAAGATATATGGCTGATAATGATAATTATACATTGTTGTTGCAATAACCAATAGTCCCTACGGCCTCGAGAATGAAATACTATACCATTGTAACATAATGAGATATTAAAACAGCTAAATAGGTATGCGAAATCGCTTACCTTACAGTTTGCTAACCATTTTCTATCCACCTAGAAATGTTTTGTCCTAACCTAGGTTAACTACACGAATAAAGGAGTAGACGTCTACTATGACTAATAATAAACCTACATTGCGAATTATTATACATTAGGATTCGTACGAAGGGTTCGATGACTAATAGAATAATTTCACACATGATGTTCATTTTCATTTTTCATGATAGATTTGAATTCTATTTTTGTGAACTGTCATTTGTTTGTTAGTTTCGTCTTTGACTATACAATTCGGGCCTCCACATGATACTACTATGAAAGGACCCTTGTAGCAAGGATCGAATTTACTTCTATTCTCGTTAGTAATGGTAACAAGATCACCAGCCTTCAATTTGATAGCTGCAGCTGTTCTATCAAATCGAAGTTTACGTGCTAACTTAGCTTTCTCGAGATACTCTTTGGCTCTATTTTGCGTAATTTGTAGCCTGTAACGCACTTCTTGATCATATGCCTCCACGTTATACAGGGGATCTACTCGAGATCCGGACAATGATTCAGGCAATACTGCTTTTTTGCCAAAAACAAGTTCAAACGGTGTATAATTATGGTACGAACTTGGAGTCGTGTTGTAGCAAAAAGTGTAATAGCACATCCACTCGTCCCAATCTGATCGTTTTGCATTGATATACATACGTATATATTCATTCAGGACTCTGTGATTCCTTTCGCACCCGCCAATGCTCTGACTATGATAAGCAGTTGACATTTTGTGATTTGTTCCTAATAATTTCATCAGATTATCTAGAATTTGGTTTTTATATTCAGTTCCTAAGTCTGTTCTGATCTCTTTTATTATACCGTAGATGATTATAAATTTTTCAAAAATAGCTTTTGCTATTGTTTTGGCTTTGGAATTGGAATTATCACTACGTATTTAGTCAGCTCGCATTGTAGAGTTACAGCATATACACTTCCTGAGTAACTTTTAGGAAAAGCTCCTATAGTGTCTATGCAAACAATGTCGAAAGCAGATTGAGGAGTGGGTGTTATAGTGAAAGGTTCTGAATGACCTAATTTGATCTTGTTCTTCTGACACTTGCTGCAAAATTTAACATAATTGTATACATCCCTTGACATATTTTTCCATCTATAAGAAGCTTTCGATTTTTTCAAAAGTCGCTTCTGACCGCAGTGTCCTCCTGAAAGTGGATCGTCATGATATTTTTCAATAATTCGTCACGTTTCTCTTTATCTCTAACTAATTTTGGTGGTGTATGTAGTACTACGATTAGTTTTTTCAAAATTCTTTGACCAGTTTCTTTCAATTCGTTAACGGTGCACCTATTGAAAATTTCATCATCTTATCTTAATTTCAATTTATCGTATCCATATTCGCCAGCTAAGTTTTCTAGCGTGGACAATATTCTCCCTAAATAAAAATTGTCATCAACGATTGGAATCGATTCGTGCGCGCTTTGTCTTTTATTACCGATCGATATCCTTAGATAAAGTCAGTAAAAATTTCAAATTGCGTATTTTCAAATTATTTGAATCAGCGAATGATTCATATATTTTCATTCGATCTAACTGATTATTATTTTTCGGAAATTTGTCTACTTGTGGTATGGAACCAGTTTCGGAGACTAACTTTCTAGTCGCGGCTCTTGTAACCGCGAGGACTTGATGCAGGGTTTCGTTAATTTCTCTTAATTGATCGATGTTTATCATTGAGAGTGCGTCTGCGCAAACATTTTCAGCTCCTTTGATGTATTGAATTTCGAAATCGAATTCTTCTAAATCTAGGCGCATTCTGGTTAATTTTGAGGAAGGGTCTTTCATAGAAAATAGATAAACCAAAGGTCTATGATCCGCTCTCACGAGAAATTTTTGTCCGTAAAGATATGGCTTAAAATGTATAATAGCCCAATGTATCGCTGCTAGTTCTTTTTCAATAGTTGACTTATGGGACTCGCCCTTGGTGAATGACCTGGAGGCATAAGAAATTGGCAAATCTCGCCCTTCGAAATTCTGTGACAAAACGGCTCCACATGCCTCATTTGCTGCATCCGTGGTTAGGATGAAAGGTTTTGAGAAATCCGGATATTTTAAAATTTGAGGACTTATTAAGGAATTTTTCAACGTTTCAAATGATTTAAGACAATCCTCTGACAAAATAAAATCTGATTTTTTTTCTAGTTAACTTATTCAACGGTAATGTTATCTCTGCAAAACGAGGAATAAATCTCCTATAATAATTACAAAAAGCGACGAACCTTTTCACAGCATCGGCACCTTGTGGTACTGGGTAATTTCTGATTGTATCATATTTGGAATCGTCTGGTAAGATACCTTTGTCTGTTATTTTGTGACCTAGATATATAACTTCTTTCCTAAAAAATCTACATTTTTCAGGATTGAGTTTAAGGTTGAATTTTCTACACGTTTGGAAAACATCTCGGAGGTTTCTCAAATGATGATTTTTTGAGCAACCAATAACTATTAAATCATCCATATAAAGAAAAGCTCTCTCAGGTGTTACTCCTGAAAATGCTATTGACATCATGCGCTGAAAGCTATTCGGGCTAACGGCTAAACCAAAAGGGAGTCTCGTGAACCTAAAAGAACCTTTGTCAGTAGTGAATGATGTTATATCTCGTGATTCTTCCTCTAATTGAATTTGATGAAATCCAGAGATCAGGTCGATGACTGAGAACCACTTTGCTCTACCTAGTTGATCTAATATGTCATCTATTCTTGGCAAGGGAAATTTATCTGTTACTAGTTTCTTATTCAGTTGCCGAAAATCTACCACTAAACGCCATTTTTTCTCACCATCCGACGATTTTTTCGGTACCAGTAATACAGGGCTATTGTATTCCGAAGCTGAAGGCTCTATAATATCATTTTTAACCATATCTTCAATTTGCCGATTAATCTCGTCCTTTTGCAATTTGGGAATCCTATAATTCTTTATATAAACAGGTGTGGTGTCATTCATTTTCAATTTTTGTTTGTAAAAGTTGTTGACTGTTAATTTGTCTGATTTTAGAGCGAAAATATCGGCGTATTCCCTGCATAATTGAGTCATGTCCTCTCTGATAAACTCTGGAATATCCTGATGTAACTTCTCTATTAGAACAGATCGCCTCATTTCAGTTCCGTTTTCTATATTATAAATGAAAAATTGATCTAAGTCGGTAGTTTTGATTCCATAATTCTTCAAAGTAACACTTTCCAATGTTGTATTCAGTATTTTAATAAGAGGGTTTTGACTACATACTATTGTTCTAGCCACAAAAACACCGCCGTAAAACAAGAGCATCTTTTTTGAGATATTTCAATTTTTTGATGTGTCTTATAACTTCGCATCTTGGTGGTATGATTAAAATGTCATCTTCAGGACTATCGTATATTGGTATATTAAAAATTTTCCGATTTATGTCGAAGGTCATTGTCCATGTTGCATAATCTAAGTTACATTTATATTTTGTTATAAAGTCTCTTCCTAGTATTCCATCTGCTGGAATCGGAAAATTTGCTTCGACTATATGAAAACTATGATTTATCTTATAACCGTCAATGAAAATATTAGTTTTTGTGGTACCTAATGAATTGATAAGTCCGTCGGTTACGCCTTTTATTTTACTGGCGGTTGATCTTTCTACAATTTGGTCTGGATTCACTTTAGTTCTTTTGAAAATTGATATATCTGCTCCCGTATCTAATATGAGTAAAACCATCTCATTTCCTGTCATCTCTGTTCTGAACATCACAAAATTGGAAAGTGATAAATCGACATTGAATATTTTTATATATCCCCCACTCGAGCTTGTTGGGGGCCGGGACCGTTTCCCTGGTCCGGCTCTGTCTCGAATGATCTCACCGCATGATAGTTTCTACTACCTCTATAATTACCACGATTGTAATTACTAGTATTGAAATTTCTTCTCCCTCTGCCATGTTGCCAACTACTGTTACTATTATTTTGAAAGCGATTTTGATCTCTTCCTCTAAAATTCTGACTATTTTTATTGAATCTCCTATGATTTTGCCTAAAACTTTGTCTCACATGGAGAACTTGATTAGATTGACTAGTAGTATCTGTACTGGCGTTTACAAACTTAGCGATTGCTTCTCCGTATGAAGAGAAACTACCAGCTTCCATTATGATTCTCAACCTATCAGAAGAGGTATTTTTTGCTATAGAGTTTACGGTCGCATCAGTTGTGTATGAATCAGCTACTGATGCAGGTACACCTTCACTAATATATGCTCTTTTCAGGCTAGCTGAGAGAGATTCAATCTCAGAGGCGTATTTAACCGTATCTTTTGAATTTTGTTTCAACGCTAATAATTTCGCAGTAACTAATTTTGAGTTTTCACCTTTAATTCCTTTTTTGATTTTATCTACGATAGTTTCTAAAGAGTCATCATCGGTGATAAGGTCTCTTGCCTTACCAGTCAGACGTGTCTTGACAAACGATGCGGCGTTTTCAGCCTGATCTGCCGCAACTACTTGAAGTAGCGACAGCGAATCTAAAAATGATTGCAATTCTTCATGTGAACCGTCAAATTCGTTGGGCAATATTTTGCTAGCGACATTGAAGAATTCTACGGCTGAAATCGGCATTGTGTCGTCTTCGTCGTCTTCCTCAATATCTTCCTCAAGAATACTTTTATTTATAGATTCGGTACAAGATGTTAGCACTCGATATTTAGTACCAAGGACTTGAAAGGATCTTATAACCTTATCTCTAATTGTTTGAAAAAGCTTTCTAGCTGAGAGTTTTTGTTGTTCGCTAAGAGAGTTCCACGAAAGAGCTAATGTTTGCGTGAATTTGTTGAATAAAATAAACAATTTATTATCAACTTCTTCGCGAATTGTTTCACTTTTCGGTATTTGTTCCTTCAGAACGCGTTTGGATTCATTTAGAATATCCTGTCTTATTGTCGATAATTTGTGAAATATCTCTTCCCAAGCGGCACTCATCAGAGAACAAAATTGCTAATCATGGACGAAACTAGTTTTCAAAAATACAGTTCAGCACGAATTTTGCAATGATGAAACATACAACGAAAAAGTAAATTCAGCATATGTTACAAGTTTTTGTATATAGAGCAGGTACTTTTGTTTTTGATTTGCTACCTACGGAAATTAAATATAAAAAAATATTTATACTGCCGAAGCTAAGTGTTACTTATTGAAAGTTTCATATTATAAACACTGAAATAGAACTGCTGAGTCGTTGATGAAGAAATTCAATGATACGACACCAAAACTTTTTGAACTTACGAATACAAGGTCTACAGTTGTTATTTATGAGAATTATTGATTTCGCAATAATTGCTTTGTCAGCTCCTGCTTCGATGTGGAATGCGATGTTCACGTTGAGATGTACTTATCCAGTTCAAGGTGAAGCACTTTTATCACTTTTATTACAGGAACAACTAATTTCATGTCACTTATTACTTTTCCACACTTTACCAACTATTCACTAACTGCGGAGCCGAGCGGAGATGGTGCTTTTATGCCTCGATGACTGCCATGCTTCTCCTGATTTTCCTCTTCATATCTCTCTTATATGCTTTGTATGCTTTCATTCCCAGCTGAGCTATCATCATTGCCACGATGATGTAAAGTAAGATTTTCACTTCTGATCCTACTCGGAGACTGCTTTCCTCTACTATGAAGTTAGAGTTGACGACGCCGTTATCGGTTAGTTCCTGGTGTTCCGACTTCGTTGTTCCCATATTTGAACTCCTGATGACTAATTTTCAAGTTTACACGAAGAAACTAGGCAGGATCGCCATGTGATGGGTCCAACGATAGCAGGAAATAAAACCGTCTCTTTCGGGATACAGACACGTATATTGCTTGTTACTCGTTACATGCTCAAATCGATAATAATGATCGCAATTGTCACCTAATGATAATTCATTCAACAATAACAATATAAGTGTATCAACGCTGATCAAGCTGTATTACGGTCGGCCTGTTTACTCTAATACTTTCGTAATATGGAAAACATACGGACCGCACTACAATAGAAAATTCTGGAGATGTTGAAGATTTTCCATGTTTCAGTGTTGGATTCTTCTCCTTTTTTAAGTGCTCGCAAATAATGAGCGTTTTCCTTATAGGGTGGCCAGAATACCTCTTTTTTTCTTGGAGTAAGCCAGTTATTGCAAACGATTGCCAAACCACCACCACAGCTTTCTTCAAATTCCACAACAACAAACATGGCTTCCAATGAAAGAGATAAGTTATTATGCTTTTGAAAATATTCATAATAGTAGGTGAAATATTATGTAAAAACTTTACCTGTAGAAAAAAATACAAAACAAGAAATAACACACTTTCGGCACCAAAAACAAAACGACAATCGCACATTTACACACATATATGTTTCACACATCATAATAAATATGTCATGGCGCCATGTTCTTGTTCTCTATCATGGACACATGGACTCTCGCAACCGCAACGAAACACGCAACCGCAACGCAACTCGCATCTCGCATCGCAACACGCAACGCATACTCTAACCTGTTATGAAAATCCAGACCAATCATAACGATTCTGGCAATTCTGTGTTCTGACATTGGCGGTGAATTCAAGTGCTGTGGTTGGAAATACGAATGCTCGAGAATTATAAAGGTCAGTGAGCTTAGTCTAAAGGCAGGCATCGTGCAGCTTTGAGCATTGTGAACAGAACAACACCATTAAAAGCCTAGATTATTACGTATCTGCACCCTACTGGGCTAACGCAATCATTGTGAGTTGAATGATTTGAATGTACCGCCATGTCGTACTGACAGCGGGTGTGTTTTTCATTCCAACAATTCGTCATATCCTATTTTGAAGGCAAAAATTCAAAAGCCAATCATAACGATTTTGACCTTGTTGACCTTGGTGGTAAACTCGAATCGAACTTTGTTAAGATATGGTGAAAATGTACCTCTTATGAACCTTTTAATTCTTGCATTTTGCAGGTCGAACTATATCTGAGGAGTCATTAGACGATTATAATTATCGGCTACAGATGAGGGATATTATTTTCGAACATCCACATATTTTTTTCAATATACAGAATAATTATATATTACATTCGTAGGAATCGTCTTTCAATGCAAAATTAAATTTCGGTTTTTCACTTAATTTCGTATATGCCCACAAGTAACGTCTAAATGACGTCCATTGATGACATATCCATCGGTACTTAGTCACTATGAGGCACACAAATAACGTCATGATGACGTCGTTTAAACTGACGTCATTTATTGGTGATGTCAAAATCACGTCATTTTTTGGTACCATGACGTATCTGACTTGAATATCACCAAAAACTAACGTCATTATGACGTATACTGGCTACCTGGGAAAGCTCTGAAGATGTTAGGGTTTATTGAACGATCAACATAGGACTTCCATAATATTGTTGCGTTGAAATCCCTTTACTTTTCATTTGTACGCTCCCAACTTGAAAATAGCAGCTCTGTGTGGTGTCCTGCCTTCCGAGCTCATATCATGAAAATAGAAAGAGTTCAGAAACGTTTTTTGCGTTATATTGGCTTCAAGCTCGGTATTCTTATGGAGGAATTTAATTATGACAATATTTTGAATTGCCTGAACATGAAAAGCCTAGAAGAGCGTAGAAGCAACACTGACATCATCACTATTCGAAAAATATGTAATGATCAGATTGATAGTCCTGAATTATTGGCATCCCTCAAATCTCATGTTCCTCAAAAACGATTCAATATAGCAGCACATTCAATTTAGAAACTCATAGAACTATATATGCAAACAATAATCCGATAAACAGGATGATGACGCTGAGTAACAGAGTGAACTGGGACATTTTTAACACTGGCACTGAAAGAGCCAAACGCTTTCTTGCCCTAATGTAATGTCTTCTCATCTAAAGTCCGTATGACACGGTTCAGTTCTTCACACATAAAATGAATCACTTTTGAGGTCAATAAGTCATTCATAATGAAATGGCTTATTTTCCGTATGAAAATCTAATGATGTGTGACACTAACACAAGATATTCTCACCAGCACAGTAAGGTTAGGAATATTCACAACAATTGACGAAATAATAAATAATATGGTATCCTTTCAAAAATACCTAGTCTGTAGTTCGGCAATAGTTATTATTATGCTCAGCAGCTTATTTGTTTTGAAAAATAAAAATATGAAAAAGAGACGGAAACTTTGGTCTCGAGAATGGCTGCAAAGGAGGAAAAAGGGACGAGGAGTTCTCAACATGCTGCAAAAAGAACTCCTCACTGAAGATCCTGCATCATACACGAATTTCATAAGAATGAATGATGAGCAGTTCACTTTTCTGTTGAATAAAATTATAGATAAAATTTCTAAAATGGACACAAATATGAGAGAATGTATTTCAGCAGAAAAAAGGTTCATTTCACTATAGATAAGTAGATAAGAATAACTCTTCGATATTTAGCAACTGGGGAGACTCATCGATAATTGATGTATGCATCCCGTATACATGAAAGTACTCTCAGTAAAATGATTCTAGAGGTATGTCAAGCTATCTACTCAAGCTTGAGAGAAGAGTACTTGAAATGCCCTTCCACAATAGATGAATGGAAAACGGTGGCTGATGAGTTTCATATAAAGTGGAACTTTCCAATGTGCTTAGGTGCATTGGATGGAAAGCACATAAACTTCAGACCACCAAGAAGTGCTGGTTCCTTTTATTATAATTATAAAGGAAATTATGGCATAGTATTGCTAGCACTGGTTGATGCGAACTATTCATTTATATATGTTGATGTTGGTGTAAATGGTCGCATTAGTGATGGAGGAGTATTTAGAGATAGTTCTTCATGCCGAGCAATGAATACTAATAAATTAAACTTTCCTCCTGACCAAACACTACCAGGTCGAAGTATTTCTGTCTCCTATGCCTTAGTTGGAGATGATGCTTTTCCTTTATCAAGGAGACTGTTGAAACCATTCCTATTTAGGAATGTTTCAACTGAGCAGCGTATTTTCAACTACCGATTATCTCGAGCCCGTAGGGTAGTGGAGAATGCTTTTGGGATACTCAGTAATCGGTTTAGAATACTATTAACAACAATTACTTTGGATCCAGAGAAAGTTGAAACAATCACACTTGCCTGTTGCTGTCTACATAATTATTTGATTAATTCATCACTTACTAATAATTGTAATGAGGATACTATTTTTGAAAATAATGTTCAGAGAATGCATGGATTACAAAACAACCAAGGAGGAAATAGATCAACTAAACTTGCACAGCAAATGAGAGATGAATTCATGGCTTATTTTCTTTCAGAAGGAGCAGTGCCTTGGCAGATTGATGCAATCAATAAACATAATCATTGACTCAACTCATGAGCAGAGTCACCTAAGTAGGTAGGTATTTGTGGAAACCAAAACAGTTTAATTGTGATTTTTCATAACTTGTACTTGATATTATTGATTAGAGTTCTTTTTTTTATTACAAATATTTTATTCACAACAGCACAAAATCAGTCTCAGTAATCTCCAAAGACAAAACAAAATGAATAAAATACAGAATCAAATTTTTCACCATCCGCTCTTCAGATTATAAAAAAAAACTAGAATTCCTAGTGATAATATTCATTAAACTCATTGAATGAAATTATGATAAAAGACTATCTATGAATCAGTCATCAATGAGGAATTGATACAAAATGACATCGATTTCTTGTGCCATCAATCTTTTTCTATGATCTGTGATAGATTTCAAACGTTCAGCAACAAGTTTGCCATACATATCTTCAGCAGAATGAGTTTCTTGTGGTGCAGTCTTTAAAGCATAAGTAATATTCTGAAGTGCTTCACTGGCATCTTTCATTACATCATTGTCTGGATATTCAAATGGTTTTTTGTTCATCTTCCGTTTTTTATTTTGTGGAGTAGTTTGTTCTTGAGAATTCTTATCCTTCTGAAATCCATCATCCTCCTGCAATGAGTGAAATTTCAAAATACTCTATTCACTCACATGAAACATTATTTTCAGAGTTCATCATTCTGCCAGCACTGTGCATTGTGAGCAATTACTTACATCCATTATTTCCTCAATAACAATTTCCTCATATTGATCATTTTCATTCTCCTGTGTTTCATTATAATCGAATGAACTCTGTGTGGGGTTATTCTCATCTCCATCCTCTTCGTCCTCTATAAGTGGGATGGTGTTTCTTGTGTTGTTTTGACTTTGACCTATTACAGTAGAGAGGATGATTTGTGATTCCTGTTCTTCACAAGAATCTAGATTTGATGTTGATGGTCTAAGAGTCACATGTTCATTCAAGAAACTCATTTTCTCAAAATACCATAATGATGGTACATAAATCTGAAATATATTATCATCACTATAAACAAAACAATTGAATAAATGTTAATATAAGCATATCCCAATATTCTTGAATTTTGATGCTTACAAAATCTACACCATCTCCACTTTTGATGGCCTTTTCCATCTTTCTTTTCTCAATAAGGAATGTCGTTCGTAAGCTAGAGAATTTAGCCTTAATTTCCTCTATAGTTGTTTTTGGTCTCACTTCACATAATACTTTACAAATCTTTGTCAAAGAATTTACCCGAGCATTTCTATTGTGGTATAATGGGTGTTCAATAGCATATAAGCAGGGGTATTTCTGATATTTCTGATATTTCAACGACGGATGAACCTATTGGAGGTATATCGAATATATGAGTAGTATTATCTGTACATTATATATTATATTAATTACCTTTTCAAAACACCGACAGTATCGTTATCAAAATCATATCATTCATAACATAACCCTATAAATTCAAAGTTCACTTACATCTAATACGCATGCGCCCCAATATAAACTGAATGAAAAATAGGACATGTTCTATTTTTCATATAGTTTTGAGATCAATATCTGGGTTCCTGTATTACACGACACAATAAAATCTCTGTACAGTTTTTCATTCAGAAAATAGATGAAAAACTGAATCGTGTCATACGGACATAATGTTCATTGTATTTAATGTGTATATATGTATACACATTATAAATGTATATGTATATATGTATATATGTGAATATGTATATATGTATATATGTATAATGTTTTGTGGTATGTTTAGGAATCTGTTGTATAGGCTATATATTTATGTTTTTTTTACACTGGGTTTGCCCGTCAATAAATAAATAAATAAATAAATAAATAAATAAATAAATAAATGAATAAATAAATAAACTTGTGATGCCCTATGAAATCCCGAGCCGTTGGATATACAGCACTTGGTGATTTTATCGGTAGGTTTTTCACAATATCGACTTGCTTGAGGAGATCACTTTTACACGTTTATTCGTTTCAACGATCGCACGCAAATTTGTTTCATGATTTATAGATTAGAATTGATAAATCAACATTTGTTTTCAGTGAATTAATGTTCGTCATACTTCAGGCCAAAGAATAGGTTCATCAATATTATAGGCAATTGTTCAGTATTATGTTGATCTATATGCTGTTTGTCATTCGATATTTCACATAGTTACGGCAAATTTCATGAATGTTCATTTCGCCCTGCATAGTTCTCTCAACTTCGATTGGGTTTTGAAGCAAGGAATGCTTTATACCACATTTTAATGTAGGTGCATATGTTAGCTGCAGAATTTTTGCATTCGCAACAGTATAGAGCGTAGTTGGCCGCGTTTAGGGTAGACGCTGCTCGCTTCAAGGTCAATTCTTGTAGATGTTTGTTTACTGATTCGGGTTTCGCACCTGTTTGCATTTTTTTTTGTTACCATAGGCGTACGAATCAATTTTTTTTTTCTTTTATTATTTGTCGTTTTTAGAGAATGAATTCATTAGAAAATGTTGAATTTTTTGACGCATATGTAGTTGTCGATGATCTAACTACTAGTACGGAAACATCGAATAGTTTCACAAACCCATTCTTATCAAGTTCCTACCTGAATGACACTGAAAATGACTATGATTTTCGAAATTCTCGTTATTGTCCTAATATCAATGATAACTCAGCATCAACAAATAATAGAGTTACGGAACAAAGTTTACATGGAGACAAACATCCACGCGTTCGATTTGCAGACCAAGAACCTAGAGAGGAATTTTTTTGGAGAAATCGTATAGAAAATTTGAGACTCAGCCCACCTGTACTTTTCTATAGAACCTCACAAACTACAACTTACGGATATAATTCATCAATTCCCCGACAATCTGAACCGAAGTACCAATGAACTGAATTCTTCACTTCTAATTATCATGCAAGCACTAGTTAATGAGTTGCGAAAAGCCGATGCAAAACCTTTGCACTTATCGCATAGTGGCGAAGATCCAGTAGCGTTCATACGAACTTTGAATAAGCATACTGATGAGCGAGAATGGGTAGACATCGCCGACCAATATCTACGAGGTAGAGCAGCCATATAAAAACTTGAAATTGAGCTGGAATATAATATATATATATAAATATATATATGCTATAGAAAACTATCAACGGTCAAGCAATAACTTCAATCAATCTCGGAATGCCAATATATCTACACCAGATTCAACAATAAATTATAATGAAAGACAGCCATCACATACTCGGCAAGTAGGGCCAAAGCAAAACAATAACCCTTCCAATGGCGTGAAACCAAGAACACCATGTAGATTCTGTTCCGCATGGCATTTTCATAGCGAATGTCCTGAAAATCCATATAGGGCTAATAGTCAAAGTCAAAATGTTCAGCCTCGTTCTGGTCCGGATTTGAGAAATTCGCGAGAAAACAACGTTTCGAATGCAAACAGATTGTCGAGAGTGACACATGCGTCAATTCAGGAAAACGAGGTATAGGGCAGGACGAATTCGGCGACCGACCTGTCTCAAATACTTTGTTCTCCGAAGCTTCTAATATTTTACCCCATTGATAATATTGAAAATAATGATCTTTGATAATAAAAAATTACAAGCTCTTATAGATACGGGGGCTACTACGAATTTAATACGATCATCGTTCATTAATAACTTCAACCCTACTTTTCAAAAAATACTTACATTTGGTTTGAGTTTGGTGCTAAAAGTTCTGTGTTAACTGAGGAAGTTATTCATATATTGTTGTGTGACCCGTCCAGTGTGTCATCTGGTGAGCTTATCACACCATTCGTGAATCTGATTTCGATTTCTTGAATTTGATTAAATCTACCGAAACAACCCAAAACGCTACGATTCTATTCTTCTCGTACAAGCGAGCTCATTTTTGCGGTACCTATATATCGTACTTTTTTACTGAAACTGCTAAGGCTATCATAGTCAGGGAGCTTACGGTATTATTGCTTGTGCTGTGACGACATGGAATCACAACTCGGAAGAATTGAAGCACAGCTCAGTAGTTTAACGCAATGTATGTCTGATATTCGTTCGATATTAAATACCCAATCCGAAAAACTCCAGTGTTGTATCGGCAAAATCGATGCACTACAGGGCGTAACTAGTGATTTATGCTCAAGGGTCAGCAAGCTTGAACACAAAAACCTGACTCTTCCTCAAGATGTATACAACGAGGTCAAGATGAGAATTGAGAGAGAGAGGAACATAATAATAGTAGGACTGGAGGAGAATACTAATACACCGGAAGTGGTGGAAGAGGTGATAAATACTATTACTTTCCCTGGAATCATTCCTCTCATTGGAATTGAGAGATTAGGTGTGGTCAAAGATGATCGTACGAGACATATCAAAGTTCAACTGCCTGATACGGAGAGTGTACTGAGATTTGTGAGAAACAGAAGAAAAATAGCAACCAGGTTCCCCAATTTGGTTGTAAAATGCGATAGGACCCCAATGCAGTACCAGGAACTCACAACACTTTATGCCAACATGAATGCCAGGAGAGCTGCAGGACAAAACGTAGCGATCAAATATAGGAACAATAGTCCAGAAATAGTCAGCCTTCATAATCAACGAGCCAATTACCCCAAGAGAAATCGTGAAGAAAACGGATCACCTAATCATAATCCAAGGAAGTCAACGAAGTCAGAGGATGTCAATTTTCCGAAAAACCAGTATCAGAAGAGCATCGGCTGACAATCATATCCTGGAATGTGAATGGGTTCAAGAACATGGAAAACCTCCTAGATGACCTACCGCCACAGTCCTTTGACTTTCTTTGTGTTTGTGAAACTTGGATTCATCATGTTTTGAAAGTACCTCTCGCTATCGATGATTTTTATAATGTAATATTTTCACCAGCTACCAAGGAGAGGTCTCGAGGACGCGCTAGTGGAGGTATTGCAATTTTCTACAAGAACAAATTCTCCGCACATATTCTTGACTCCTCCCCTTGGTGGCTTATATGTCTATCCACATACCGCTCAACTAGAATCATCTTATGCATGACCTATTTCAATCAATCCTTTGATCTCGACGAACTGCTTGAAATTTTTTAGACTATAATAGACAACATAATACAATTATATAATGATGTAACCCTCATAGTGACCGGAGATTTTAACTGCAGAATCGGAGAAAATAGTGTTATACCCGTAGAACTACTCGAGGATGTTGATTTTTTTCCCAATATGTTGAGCAACGATAAAAAAAATAGTAGAAGAGGACAATCACTCTTAGACTTCACGTTCAGTAATAAACTCTCTCTTATAAATGGGCACATACCATCCGACAGGCCAGCATGCTTTACATATTCTAGTTCTTCGGGGCAAAGTGTCATTGATTTATGTTTTTGCAGTACCCATAAGCTATATACGATTGCTACTTTTTACGTAATGAATGACCAATATCTCTCAGACTACTTCCCTTTATGTCTGAAACTCAATCTCGAAAATCCAATCGTAGTTTTACAAAAATGTACGTCAGTTGATGTCCTGATGGGCTCATGAAGAGTCTGGCAATTATCGATACGCTATGCAGTTATCACCTAATGTTGGTTTATTATTGGATATTGAAAACTCTTACGAAAATATAACCTCTACAATCTTCAATGTTGCGGGAAACATTGGCATGATAACGAAAAAATATTGTGGCCCAGGACCTTCTAAAAATCAACCTTGGTTCGATTCATGCTGCAAGATCGCCAAAAAAGGAATGAGATTCTCCCTTAAGAAATGCAAAAAATACAACTTTCTTGAGCCTTTTAGAAGTGATTATCTAGAATCAAACAGAAACTACAAAAAAACTATCAAACATAAAAAGCAAGAATATGAAAACAAAATAATGTTGAAACTAAGCAACACAAAGAATCAGGGGGAATTCTTGAAAACCCTGAGTAGTTTCAAACAACCTTATAAAAAATGCCCAATAGAGCTCAATCAATGGGAAGCTTTTTATGATAACATCTTGCCGCAAAACAATATCTCGAATACTGTCTTTTTTGATGCAAGGTCGTTCTATACAGACTCTGAAATTTCACTGGAAGAGCTGACTTGTGCTCTTCAAATGTGCAAAAACGGCAAATCTCCTGGCATAGATGGGATCTCCTATGAATTTATAAAAAATCTACCACAAAATTGGTTACTCTACACATGTGATTGGTTCAATGAAATATTTGATCATGAAAAAATTCCTCTCGCTATTACGATATTAACTATGTTACATAAAAAAGGGCCTTTAGATGACCCCAACAACTACAGGGGAATTGCATTACTAAACTCCTTCGCCAAAGTCTTCACACTGATTCTCCTAAACCGATTGTTCAATTGGTGTGAAAGTAATTCAATTTTACCTAAATGTCAATATGGTTTCAGAAAGAACAGGAGCGCTTTAGAAAACATTTTCATCCTGAACTCCATAATTCAACTTCACCTCAAGCTCCCAAGAAGGAAGGTTTTTGCCGTTTTTGTAGATTTTAAAAGAGCGTTCGATTGCATATGTCACGAGCTATTATGGCATAAATTGTACAGTGTTGGAATAAGCTCTAAAATCATACGAATCATCAAAAACCTATATGATCGTGCCAATATGTCTGTGAGAGTTGGTGATTCTCACACAAGAAACCATAAAATATCAGAAGGTGTTCTGCAAGGCGAACCATTGAGCCCGCTATTATTTTCACTATTTCTGGCAGATATCGAAGATTACTTCCGCTCAGAGGGCTGTTCTGGAATCAACATTGATGGCTACAATGATGTCCTACTACTTTTATATGCTGACGATTTGGTCCTTTTAGGCGATTCACCCATTGATATTTCACGGAAAATGAGAACTCTGCAGAACTACTGCCTATCTAATAAAGTATCGGTAAATACCAGTAAAACTAAAATAATGGTATTCAGCAAGGGGAGCATAATAGTAGCTATAACATGAAGTTCAGTATGAATGGAGAGCCTATCGAAGTTGTAAAAACATATACTTACCTAGGCGTAACTTTTTCAGTGTCAGGTCTATTTTTGGAAATGGCAATGAGAACAGTTGTGAAAGTTAATCAAGCCACTGGGGCCGTAATGAATCTAATGAGCAAATCCATAATGTGTTCATGGGATGCCAGAATGTAACTCTATAATTCAGTTATCCTTTCAACTCTCTCATATGGTATATGTGTTTGGGGTCTTCGTTACGCAGATATATTAGATCGGGCACAGGTTGGTTTTTTCAAAAGGTTGCTATGCTTACTAAAGTCTACTCCGAACAACATGATCAGATTGGAGTTCGGATGTATCAAGCTGAGTTACTTAATATTTAAATCAACCCTCGATTGGTTGAATAAGCTGAAAGCTGCAGATGATGCAGAACTTTCAAAAATATGTTTCTTGCGCCTTGAGCAACTGCACAATGGAAATATTAAGTACAATTACTTGCTTCAAGTGGAAAGCTACTTTGACTTTGCTGGGTGTGCCAATCTTTGGCCAAACTTCATCCGCAGTAATTCAAAGGAACTATTGAGTCAAATTCTAGATTACTACAAGCAGAAACTCTTGAGAATAGAAGTGAAAAACCATCAAAGTTGAAACTTAACAATGAAGTACATAACATAGTAAATAATACCAAGTTTTTGGGGGTGAAAATTGATGAGTTTTTAGACTGGTATGATGGGCATACGTTACTGAAGAAGGTGAACTCGGTCTGCTATGGGATTAGAGTTGTAGGTAAGTACATGAATGAGAAAACACAGATGACCATGTATTATGCAAATTTCCAATCATTGCTAAGGTATGGTATAATTTTTTGGGGTAGAAGCAGTGAAACACAAAAAGTGTTCATAACACAAAACCGACTTATCAGATCAATAAAAAAAATACCTTTCGACAAAGTTGCAGGGGTGTCTTTAAATCAGAAAAAAATATTGACAGTTTATGCGCTTTACATCTATGAATCACTGGTTTTCTTTTTCAAAAACAGGGAAGATTTTGAGCTGCAAAGATTCCATGGTTATAATACAAGAACATCAAATCTAAACTATCCTGTACATCGACTGACACTCACTGAAAAAGGCCCATATTATATGTGTATCAGATTTTTTAACAAATTACCAAACAACATAAAGACAATAACTTGTGATGAAGAAATCGTGAGATCATGTTAAAATATAGCTAGTTAAGTGATAAGTATAGCTAAGTGAGAGGACATGTTTTTTTTTTTTTTTTTTTTTTTTTTTTTTTTTTTTTTTTTTTTTTAATAATAATAACTTTATTCTGAAAAAAATAGTTTACAAGTATCTATAAATGCGAATAAAGTTAGTTTGGCGATAAGTGCTATTGCACTTGTTTCGCAGGAAATACAATTACAATAATGGAAACATGAAAGAGAAAGTGAAATTGTGTCGAACGAACAATAGAAGTAAATTTCATTGAATTATAATTGAATAATATTGAATAATAAAAATGGTAAAAACTGTGAACTATGTACATCTTTCTAAATATGACAAGTACACAATAATTTTCGTACTCAATAAGTGAGCAACACTTGTTTCGAGGCGTAAAATCTATCATGAGTCAGCATCCAACCAATCAATATATAAAATAATAATCAATGTATGTAAAATCTGAAAAAAAACTATCAATAAACTATGCTCACCTACGCACTTGATGCAAAATGACACATACATATATACATACACAAACATACATGACTTATAATAATATATAACCAAAAGTAATTCTAACGAGTCGAATCATAAGTCCATCCTAAGAGAATGAAAATGTGATGTTATACCCATATTTCTCCCACTGCTATAGCTGATCAAAATTATTTTTTATTGACGAAATCAGCGATTGTTTGTCTTGCCTGACTGAATATGAATGTTTTGAGTGTCTTTTTAAAAATGTGGAATATATTGATGCTTCTAATTATATAAGGAAGAGTGTTGAACAGTTTTGGAGCTAAGTATGTATAAGTATGTTGGATAAGTGATTTTCGGGTTAGTGGGATGACGTGGTGATCTTTTTTTCGAGTATTATAAATGTGAGTCGGTGAGATATAATTCTTTTTTTTGTAATAAGTTATGATGATGTAATAATAAAAGAGTTGACGAATATCAAGAATATTACTTTCAGAAAACAGTTTTTCTGTTGAAAAGCGTTTAGGTTTCGATAAAATAAATTTCAGAAATCTATTTTGTAACATTTCAAGTGGATGAAGATGTGTTCTGAAGGCTCCTCCCCAACAAGCTATTCCATAGCGTAAGTGGCTTTCTACGAGTGCGTGGTATAGAATTTTTAGATGGTAAGGGCTCAATATATTTCTTAAGAATTTAAATTTGTAGATGATGTATCGTAACTTATTACAGATATAATTAATATGTGCATCCCATTTTAGATGAGAATCTAAAATTACACCAAGGTACTTTACTTTTTTATCAGGGAGAATTATTTGCTGATTACCCACGTTCAAATGAGAGAATGAGGGCTTGTTTGAGCTATTACAGCTGAACGGAAGGTATTGGGTTTTTTCCAAGTTGATAGTCAGTAATTTATTCTCAAGCCAATATTTTATTGTAATGAAGTCTAGTTCAACCATATCTTTCAATTCTTGCCAACTATGTGCCTTGTAAAATATTGCCGTATCATCTGCAAATCCTATAATTTTCCCTTTACTGCTGAGAGAAAATAAACCGTTCATATATACATTGAATAAGATTGGTCCGAGGACCGTACCTTGTGGCACACCAATATTAATATTTTGCCTGCTGCTAACAACTTCATCTATCTTTACACTTTGGTATCTGTCGGTTAGATAACTCCTAAACAGATTCAGTGGAACACCCCTGACACCAATATCTTCCATTGTTTGTAATAGCATTTCATGGTCGACTGTCGAATGCCTTCGATAAGTCTATGAAAACGCATAAGCTCGACTTATTTTCATCAAGAGCTGATGACACTTCAGATGTGAGTGCTAATATTGCATCTTGTGTTGATAATTTCTCACGAAATCCGAACTGACTGTCAGATATTAAATTATATTTTTTAACGTATGATGCAAGTCTTTTTTTGAGGATTTTCTCGAAAATCTTGGATAGGTGTGTAATCAGAGTTATAGGGCGGTAGTTTGTGATGATGTCGTCATCACCCTTTTTATATAGCGGTACTACAATCGTTTGTTTGAAGGCTGTTGGCCAGTGACCTGTCTCTATGCACGTATTGAACAAATATACTAGAGGCTCCTCTATGAACTGAGAAATCAGTTTTAAGACATCGGAGTTAATACCATCACTACCACTGGCCTTTTTTGATTTTAAATTACTGATTACGTTTTTTATCTCGTTTTTGTCAGTTGTTGTTGTTGTTATATTGCATAATATAGTTCCTATGTTTTTCTTCAACGCTATTTCCTTTGAGTGAATTATGTGACCTCATGTATGAACACAATTTTGAAATAAAGATTACTACTACTACTTGAATGACGACGTTGAAAAATTGTCAGTCTCTTCATATCCCCTCTTCTACCATCATTTGTCGTCAACCAGAGAAAGCACAAATTACCTACACAGATCAGCTCCTATTTATATATGCAGAATAATTTTCCAAATACGTCTATGTTCCTCCAGTCGCCTGAAAATTACATACCGTGGTGTAACTTACTTCAACTGGTGTAACTGAACTCATTTAATGACTTGACTGTTCAACATTTTGGAAATACGGTCCTTTGCATTGAATGAATAATGGATTAAATTGTACTTCTACATTTGGTTTTTCATATTAGTTCCTTGTGTTATTGTTCTCTTATATTGAGGTGAGCAAATAATTTTATACTTAAATACTATGTAGTTAAATCCGAACTTCTTGTGATGAGATGTAATATTCTCCAATACAATAAAGTATCTATCTATCTATCTAAACACTGAAGGTTTTCTTCGACTTACTTATACAAATTCTGATTTGACTCTAACGTCAAATTTTCTGGTTTTGGATGAAGAGGACATGATATTAGGCTTTCCATGGTTTCAAGAACAAAACGTTATTTTTGACGGATCTCGTCAGTGTGTTTATTTTGGGAAAAATCAAAGTCGACTGTTAACATCGTTTCACAACCCCCCTTTGCAAATGGAATACTATAATTTACTGGATACTTTTTCGACACTATTCGACGATTCACTTGAACAACCGATCACTCGTACAGTACACCATGATATTCGACTAACCGTGGATATAGTGATTCGAGTTAATCCTTATCCTATGAATTCTAATGAAAAAGCTTTTTTAGATCGACAAATTTCAGAAATGTTGTCCGCCGGAGTAATCGAACCCTCCAATTCTCCATTTTCATCACCACCTCTTATAATAGAGAAAGCTGATAAGAAGCCTAGATTTTGCGTGGACACACTCAAGGAATTAGAAATGGCTAGAGTTTTTACATCCCTTGATCTGAAGAGTGGTTACTGGCAAATTGGCCACACTGATCGAGCTAAACCTCTTACCGCGTTTTCAACTCCTGATGGTGCCCATTTTCAATTCACTGTGATGCCATTCGGACATAGAAACGCGCCTAGTACTTTTCAAAGATTGATGACACAAGATGTTCTCTCTGGTTTTTTGCATAAATTTGTCATGATATACATGGATGACATTATCATCTATTCGGCAAATCATAAAGAACATATGAAACATCTACATTTAGTGCTTGAAAGGTTAGAGCTTCATAATTTGCTTCATAATTTTTAAAAACTGTCAATTTGCTACTTCTTCATTATTGTATTCAGGTCATAAGTTCAATGGTGACACAAATTCACCTCAAGTTAAACATCTGGAACAGATTAAAAATTTCCCTCCTCCAAGAAATGAACGAGAATTGCAATTCTTCATAGGTACGATCAACTGGCTCAGAGAATATATTCCTAGAGCATCAGAGATTTTAGCACCAATAACGGAACTTCTATCTCCAAAGGCCAGATGGCATTGAGGGGCTGAAGAGCAATTAGCTATTGACACGATAACGAAGTTGGTGTCAGAACCATTGACCTTACATAGACTTGATGAGAAATTACCTTTTATTTTGCAAACAGATGCCAGTATGGTCGGTCTTGGCGCAGTTTTGTATCAAAGGGGAGATGATGGTGATAAACGTATTATCTCGTATGCAAGCGCTCGTCTTAATCGCGCCGAATGTAAATATCATATTAACGAGATAGAATGTCTAGGTGTAGTATGGGCCATCAAGCGATATCGAGCATATCTTGAAGATAAACCTTTCCATCTTGTCACAGATAGTAGAGCTAAAGAGGTTAACGACTTCGACATACTTTTGCGTTAGACCCTCATGATCCTCGTGACTCAATTACACTTGAACACACAATTACTTGAACGAAGTACATGTGAACTTGTTGTCTCAAGTAAACTAATTCCGCCGATACTATACGACTACCATGATTCGGTCTACGCTGGACAGCCAGGCCGTGATGAAACTATACGAAAAATTGAAAAAATGTCCTACTGGAAAAAAATGCACGATGATGTTAATAAATATGTTGCCAATTGTTTGATTTGTACTGCCTCTAAGGGTCGTAATATTCAGCTGAAAGCGCCTATGACTTCTTTCATACCATCCAACCCTTGGGACACTAATCTTACGACCTTATCAGGCATCAAAAATGGTCCTCGATACATCATTGTTTGGGGAGATATATTCACAAAATGGCTCGAAGCGAAGCCCACAAAAAGGTCCTCTTCTGAAGATGTTATCAGATTTCTTGATAATGATGTGTTTTGCCGATTCGGTTACCCCAAAAATTTAATCTCTGATAACGGTCCACAATTTGTGTCTGGAGGAGTTCAAATCATTTTGCGTTAAACAGCATATCACTCTTTCTACCAGTGCCATCTACCATCAGCGTGCAAACCCGGTGGAACGACGTAACCAAGAACTGAAGAAAACTAATAACGAAAAACTAATAACGTAAAACTTAACAAGACTATCTGCACCACTATGTGGTCCCTGAACTTCCGTAGATGATAACCCGCTTCATGTAGACACAGTACCCGATGACGACAACATTTCATATGAAGACGCGTTTACCGTGCTTCACTACCTGATACAATAAGAGTATTTAGACAGGCGGAGGAGCTGGTCTTAATACTACACTGATGATTTCAGACTGACCGAATGTGACATATCAATAGTTCAGTTTGAGTTGAATGCTATCCTTTGGAGTACAGATGGATAAGCTGGCTCTATTTTTTTTTTGATACTAAGTAATGGAGAGATGACCTAGGAGACGTGGTCGTATTTTCTAAGGGAGAAAATGAATCGACAACAAAAGTTCTGTACTTTCTGGATACGGTTTTGATCAAATTCAGAGAGTAGATCGCCGTAAACAATATCAGCATAATTGAATCTAGAGAAGACCAGACCATTGATATGCAAGATGAATTTCAGATCAGAGTCAAAGATAATAACTTGGGAGTTGTGCTGATTCAAGAACCTTGGGTCAACAGAGGGCAGGTCAGGGGACTGAAGAACAGAGGAAATAAGGTAATCTGGGATGTCAGATGTGACAACCCCAGAGCTTGCATCTTGATCAGAAATGACACTAATTATGTATGTCTCTCAGAATTCATGACAAGGGATCTAGTACCTGTCCGGGTCAAAATCCGCACAGGACATTCACTCCTCGACATAGTAATAGCCTCAGGATACTTCGCTGGAGATGGGCAAGCACCACCAGAAGAGGTTCAGAGGCTATTCGACTACTGCAGCAGGAAAAATCCACCCCTCCTGCTGGGATGCGACGCTAACGCCCACAACACAATCTGGGGCAGCACGGACACCAATCAAAGAAGTGAGCAACTGCTAGGATTCATACTTGCGGCTAACCTAAACATACCTAATGTGGGCTGTGTCCCCACCTTTGTAACTAGGGCTAGACAAGAAGTATTAGATTCAACGCTCGGCAGCCCGAGCATTAGCAGAATGGTTAGGAACTGGAGGGTCTCAGACGAACCCTCTCTTTTCGACCACAGACTCATTATGTAAAACGTGGAAGGGCTTGTGACACAAACATGACTCACTAGAAATCCTAGAAATACAGATTGGGGAAGATATACCACCAACCTGAAATGTAACCTAGAATAGATCAAGTTCAACGGCAACAGTCAGAGCAGACACTGGAGGCGGTTGATGGGGCAATCATGGATGCATATGAATCCAGCTGCCCCATCAGAGAAAAGGAATCACACTGTAGTACCATTTGGTGGAATGAACACCTGTCAAATCTGAGATCCGAAGTCCGCTGGCTATTCAACAAGGCCAAGCGGGACGGAGACTGGCAGGGCTACTCTGAAAGATTAACAAACTATAACAAAGAAATAAGGAAAGCTAAGAGGAACACCTTCAGGGGCTTCTGTGAAATAATCACCTCTAGCCCGGCAGCAGCCAGATTGCACAAGACTATGGCGAGGGGCAGAGAGCAAGGACCAATATCACTCAGAAGAACAGATGGTAGCTACACAGAGGATGAAGAGCAACGAGCCCTCCTCTTACTGGAGACGCATTTTCCAGGCAGCGCACTATTTGAACCCGACAGATCACTAGGGAAACCAGGTAAAGCCAAACGAGAAGACTCGGAAGTAGCTAAAACCATATGCACTTCCCAAAGGCTGAAATGGGCAATCGACTCCTTCGAACCATTCAAGTCGCCTGGAATTGATGACAAATTCCAGCCCTTTCACAAAAAGGGCAAACGGAAGTACTGCCATTCATGACCAAAGCAGCCAGATTCAGTCTGGCACTCGGGTACATACCGAGCAACTGGAGGAGGGCACGGGTGACCTTCATTCCCAAAGTAGGAGAGAAGGATCCTACCCTCCCGAAGTCATTCAGACCAATCTGTCTCTCTTCCTTCTTGCTGAAAACACTGGAGAAGATTGTAGATAATTACACTAGAAATGAGATACTGAAAAGGGTGCCATTGCACCCCGGGCAGCATGCATACAGGGTGGGCAGATCAATGGAAACCGCCCTTTTCGTGCTGACTGAAAACATCCAGAGATCATTTGAGCACAAAGAAATGGCCATATGCGCCTTCTTAGACATAGAGGAGGCATTCGACAACACCTCTCACGAAGCAATAAAAAGGGCCCTGATGAACAAGGGAGTGGACAGAACCACATCCAGATGGATGTACCAAATGCTAGCTACAGCTTTCGGATCAGTACAAACAGGGGATGCCCACAAGGGGTACTATCACCTCTGATGTGGAGCCTCGTACCCGGACAGCACTAGACTATAATAGAATATTCTATAAATATCCAAAAAAGAAGAGTATATCCCGAATATCCGCTGAATATTCCAAGAATATATGGAATATTCCAGAGGCATTTGGAATAATCCAGGAATATGTTATGGATATATCAATATATATATGCCGAACTGAGACTTTGAGGACCTTTTTTTCCTGTAACTGCGAGTTCGAGGACAAAAAGGTTGTTTGAGGACGGTCCCCAAATAATTACTATATACCGTACTCTTAGTTCAGGGACACCAACAGTTTCGGGACAATGAAAGTTATTCGGGGACTCAATAACCTCTGTGACCTTACTATGAGTTCAGGGACATCGACAGTTTCGGGACAATAAAATTCAATCGGGGACTGATTCTGATCTATCTTCAAAAATCATATCGAGGTCTGTATTCCACTTCGGGGACTTCTTCTGGTTGATCAACTAGAAATATAGAAAATTAGGAATACACACGTAGATTCACGAGTAATTATAGAATGAAATGGATTACTATCAATGACAGTGAATATTCTGTTCCGTATTCTTTTTCTTTATGGGACATTCATCTCTCATATACCTACCTACGTTCATTGAGAAAAAACTCAATAAAGGACATCACATATTTATTCTCTAGAATGAACATGGCAAGGAAACACCATATTGCGTACGACCACAAATATAGTGAGTGTCGAAAAGTTCGCACCATATGATTAACATTTATATCATCAATTCGTCATATAATCTTATTCTCGATGTAAGTTTTATACATTGCACATTTACATCATCAAATTTCTATATTCTAGAACGGTATACAAGGGAGAACAAAAATTCGAAATCTTGATTATTTGTGAAGTTCTATCATTTTCCACATCCTTAGAAGAGAGTTCATAATCATGAAAACTTCTTCATGATTGGAAACAATATTCATATTTGAAATCATGTAATAAAAATATTCCTCAAATTTTTCTCACAAAATTTTCAAAACATACTGTATACCCTTCGAAATTCGGTGTGTATGTTTGTAAGTGTATACAGAACATCGCATTGTAGTAAACGATATGGAAAACTGGAAATAAGCCACCAATTGTGAATGTTCGGTTTGCACCATTATTGTGATATTATTGAGTATCTATACAAAAACAATCAGCATGGAACAATTATTCGTATTAGATAACTCAGAGCGAATTGCTTCAGTGACGAAAAAAAGAATTTTTCCATTCATTTTGGAGAATGTTCAGTGGTGGAATGAGATCAATTCAGGAAAAAGATTTGAACTCACGACCTTTGAGTTACGAGGCCATCACTCATCCAATGCCGCTACCAAGCTAATCGATTATATAGTGAATGGAGTAGTCACATGTGAAGTGCACAACTATCGACTCATATATTATTATAATTATTAGCATCAATGATATATATTACAACGAAAATACAGAAAGAAATTTGATGTCAACTATAAAAGCTAGGTACATACACAGATTTCATTTTGTAGGAATGTAATGTGTATAGCTGCTGATGGTAGTTTAACCAGTTAACCTCACTGTCAGGTCAGTGTCATGTCACAAAAGATATCCATAGACGAATGCATTTCACTGACAGATAGAAATGACAAGAAAGCATTAAAGAAGCTGAAATTAGAACGATCATGGTAACACAAGCGATTCACAAAATACCGATCGTAAAGTATCGATACAAGAGGAGGACACTTTAAAGTTTATTTGCCGATGTCTTCATGTATGGGTAGCTATATTGGATAATCATCTCGAAAAGGCGAAATAAATCAACATATCTTTGAAAACCGTGCGATCGGCTCATATTATATAACACTTTGGGCGAACTGTGTGTAAGAAAGCTTCTGCGATTGTTTTCTGTTTGCAATCATCAACTTACACTAGTGGGCGTAGAAAAACACAATTATAACAACCAAGAAGGTAGATACCTGAATAATAACGGCTTTTCAAATCCATGTTGACCGAGTGATATGCTTACTGAAGCAGGAATACCTATTCAAAATATGGAGATTTTTTTTGTTGCAGTTTGTGAAAAGGATGATGAAGTATCTCTGATAGATAAATTAATTGTAATTTGTTGAGCATTCATCAATATATCAGCACAAATTGTTTTGGTGTATTAATTTATTATTATTAAATTCCAGCTGGCATCATTGAAATATTTTTTTAAAGATAAAGATAAAGATAAAGATAAATTTATTCGTCAATGAAGCTTCACACAGTACAGTATAAAAACTTATCAGACTAGTCACATAGAAATGCAAGGTATATATAAAAAGTACAAAAATATGTGTGTATAAAAGTCTCAAAAACATACACATGATGCAAGACAGTTACAGAATAGTGCGTAAGTTGCACAATATAAATATACACAACATGATACACAGAAGTAAAAATATAGATAAAAATATATAAAAAGATAAAAAAAACATCAAGAAAGTGCAAATAATCAATGTTGAAATTTCAGAAACTCCTCCATGGAATAAAATGCGTGCTTACTCAGAAATTCAAATAATTTTGTTTTAAATACATTGAAACTTTCGATCTCACCAAACATTTCTAAAGTATGGTTGTAACATATAATGCCCTGGTAAGTGTAAGAACTCTGAGCAATGCCCAAACGTGAAAATGGTAAACGGAGATGATTAGCATTGCGAGTGGTGTGTTCGTGTATCATACTTCCTCTCATATGTATATGGTTCTCTTTTTTTATATTAAGAATAATTATAAATATGTACAAACATGGAAGGGTCAGAATCGAAAGCTTAATGAATATTTGTCTGCAACTCTCACGTGGATGAGCACCTACAAGACATCTTATTATTTTTTTCTGAATTAAAAACACCTTATGAATGTGAGCAGAGTTGCCCCAAAATATCAAACCATACCTTAGTGATGACTCAACAAGTCCACAGTAAGAAAGTTTGAGAATTTCTAGAGATACAGTGCCACGCAATTGCCTAATAACAAAACACATACTGCTCAATTTGGAAACAAGATTATCTATATGAATCTCCCATGTGAGTTTGTGGTCTACATACACTCCTAAAAATTTTATATGATCAACTTGCTCTATAGATTTGTGATTCATCCTGATTAAGGCGCTGTAGTCACTGCTCATATTTTTTGGTTGGAATAACATGAAATATGTTTTACTGATATTGACCGATATTATATTGAATTGTGTGCATTTATATTTTATGAATACTTTGAACAAACTTACATATATTTTTTTGTACACTAAAATAGTGCAATAGTGATATTGCCTTCTGTAATCACCCTTTGAATGGTAAACTGATGACTATGAATGAATTCATCATTGTAATGATTTCTATTCAACATCCTCTCAAATACTAACACTATTTCATGATACATTTTTGGGCTTCTAATTTAATCAGATATTTGAGTAATTAACAAATATCAATTATTATTTTGTTTGCACCCAGAAATACCAAGTGGATTGAAATATTCTTAGAACATATATCTGCTGGCTCAAGCCAGTGTCTTCTGCACAGGTGCTGTAGAAGTTGAATCTATGTTGATGGTTGAACACTTTGTTGAGTGCCGAGGGTTCACTACTCAGAGCTACCAATCAGCTTTTTCATCTCACTGACTTGTTACTTCTATATAGTATAGCGGAAACTTGAGTAAGTGCAAGTTTTTCCTAAACCAGCAACACAGTCACAAAGTGCATTTTTTTAGTGTTCCACTGATTCAAGGATTAAGATGTTTCGCCTTCGATTTTTTGTGATAGAACTTACAAAAAAATAATTGTAATTCAAATTAACCTCTCCCAAAACTACAATGTCTTGTACAATATGTTTTGATCTTTAAAATGAATCTATTCGATCTATACTAATTGCACTTCTTGTATACTAGATAATTCACAATATCCGGATACATTACTGGTAGCAAATCGGCAACAAAGAATATGGATCCTCGTATCCTATGCAAGCGATTTTTCCACGTATCTTCGAGAGTTTCATACTGCTCACTCAGCATAATAGATTCATAGGTTTCAGCTTTCAGCACAAATATAAACATAAACACTAAATTTAAGGTTATGTCGTACATTTCTTGTGATTTTCAATAATTATAATCAAACGTTCATTACAAAGCCATTCAATGCAGACAAGACTGATGCGAACTGATGTCTTTTCTTATTTTAGAAAGCGCATGCGCAGTAGTGTTTATAGACCGGTAGACGGTCATTTGTCATGATACTATCAGTTATGGTACCTATCATGGTCATTTGTTCTCCTCTTGGATTCACCGTGGAGATCCTTATTGTTACCCATATAGTTATTATTACATATATGATGAATAGACCCTTGCATAGAGCATTGAACAGTGTTTTATATGTTCAAAGTCCTAGAGTCCCTGTATGCGATTTGACATTTGTTGTATATTTTAGAGTCGGGACACTCTTTGAAAGGACATTGCAAACGGTAGGAGAAACGAATTCAGTTAAATGGGAAAAAGTTCCAGAGGGTCGTTTCAACAGCTTTCGGAATTTTTTAAAATCATTTATAATTTTAATATCATTTATCATTTATAGGAAAATAATACTCTGACTGACCGTTTAATCGATATAATCACTGCTGTCTACAACGAAAGCGCTGAAGGGACAAAGGTAGATTTTATTTTTATCTCATTATAATGAGTTAGCTATCTCGTTATTATGAGATAAATAACTCATTATTATGACTTAACTATCTCATTTTAATGAGATAATGTATTTTATTATGAGTTAGTATCTCATAATAATGAGATAACAGAGAATTCTGAGAAAATATTTTTGCTACTGCTGAGTTACCACAGTTTTTGTGCAGTTGAAGGTGAGTTTGAGTGATAAATCATTCCACTCCATTGAAAGATTGGAATGAACTGAATTATTATTGTGCATTGGAATATGAATGTCAAGCAACTGATTGATAATTATTTCCGAATAGGATTCAACGTTTCTGAAATAAGGGCTTCTTTGCCACATCAAGATATATTTATCAGTGAAAGGCAGGTGAAACGGAACTTGAATCAACTACATTTGTTCAGGAGAAAACATACAGATTTAGCGACCATATCTGAATTTAATGAGAACAAATTGCAAGGATCAAGTAGCTTGCATGGCTATAGATGGATGCTCCTGAAATGTTTGCAGAATGGTTTTGTGGTGAGACAGAGTACAATAAGGAAGATTTTGAAGGAGAAGGATACAGAGGGAGTTGTTCAGGTCAAGAAATGGGCTATATAGAAATGGTATCGCAATCAACGGATGTATGGGTGGATTTTCTAGACGCATTATTTGGTTGAGAGAGAAACTTGTGGTTGATGCCCTAGAACTATTAGAAGTGATTTGGGAACAGAGAATAGGCACATTGAACAGATGCAGACATTTTTGTATAAAAGTCGCTGTTCGTCTTTGTCAATAAACAGTGACAGTTGTCAGACAGTTCTCTTTCGAATGTGGAAAAATCTCGTACACTTTCCAGGATAGAAGTTATCTCTTCTCATCGCTATCAACCATTCACTCAAGATATTTGTATCTTTGAGAGAGCTAAAAATTAAAATTAACGAATTACATGACGTCCAGTGGCTCAATAGAAATTTAGCCAACATCATTCAATAACTCACCTATGAAATGATATATTCTGATCTTTTTTAATCTACTAGAAGAGCCATAGGCTGAAAAGGACAACACCACCTCGAACAAACTAGCATTAATTTACTAATATCCGAACAACAACAACTGAGTCTCTTAGTTTCTGAATAATCTTACACTATTTGATTTGAATGTAAACAACAAATGTTCATCAATACAATGGCATGACACATCAAAATGTTTTGACAATGCCAACAGTCACGTGATTTTTCATCGCTGCTTCTCTTTCTTATGGTCGTTTCAATTCCTCTCTCTCTAAGGTTGATCCATGTATACAGTATGATATCTTTGAATCAAAGCTATAACCTAAAAAAATATTTTCTTAGGTATACATTATTGATTCTCACTAAATAATGAAATTAGCACTTATTGGCAACATTGCATAGGAATAACTCGATAAATCGACATATGGTATCTCATAATAATGAGATAAAATGAGATAAATTATCTCATTATATTGAGATACTTAAGTCATGATAATGAGTTATGTATCTCAAAATAACGAGATAGCTAACTCATAATAATGGGATAAAAATAAAATTTACCATGTCCCTTCAGCGCTTTCGTAGTCTACAGTCGACACCCCTCGTGTATTCTCGTTCTTGCTCCATTGTCATCGCTAACCACACAACACCCCATGATACTATAACTTCTCGTTGTAGTATCATGACAACACCCTATGCTAGTCCAACGATGTACAGAACACTGGTGGAGCTATTCTGCCTATTTGCCTATCAAATTTCTTCAACCAGAACTCTAACGTACAGCTAACTTGATAACAGCATTTTATTCAATATAGCGGAAAATCACTCATATGTTAGTTGTTAGATGGCGGTACAAAAATGACAACAAAATCAGTATTATTGATAATTGCACAATCTGTGTTATAGAAATGTTGATTCAGGAGTAGTAATTCAGGTTACTTCTCAATTTTAGATGGAAATACACAATTATAATCTCAAAACGTCAACTATTTGTACAGAAATCTATAAAAATGTCTTCTGGGGTATTTCATAACTATTAGGCCATTATAGCGGAAAATGCCGTTATCGTTTTTGACGAAATAAAACACCATCAGTGACTGCACCAGTGTTTTTTACATCGTTGCTAGTCCTTATATATAAATATGAATGTATAATAACATTTACGTCTAGAACATCACTGATTGAAGTAGTGGTGGGGACACCCATTAGTTGTGGTGGTGTTGCCAGAGTGTGCAAATTTTTCTTGAAATATCTTGAATTGAATTGAGTACTCGTGAGGATCGTTCGGGTTGATGAACACGGATCAAAAAATAATACTTATCAAGACGAAATACATATCATATCCCACTATCGAGACTGATAACGTTTACTCATCAATTCTAATATAGTTCCTCAGGAAGGTGATATACCTATAAAAATATCACTTTGACAATTACCATTATACAGGGTGAAATATATACCTACTCACATTAATTCTTTGTCGAGCCTTAGATATACTTAGTAAAATAGTAAAATCCACAAAACTAGTAGGTACGTGTGTGATAAATTGGAATGAAGGATAAAGAAATCACACTGTTTCATTGTTCATTTAATAAGCTCATCGCATTTTGGTTCACATCGTAATTGTGGAACTTGAAACTTTTTTGTCATTCTTATGATCGCTTCTTCTTCAGACTGAAAATATGATAATGTCTTGTCTCTAATCAGCAAGTGTATAGGACCTATTCTTGCAAAATGCTTCTCCATGAAGTAAATTCCTTATTCTGAACTCGAAATGTTTTGAGTATCTCTAAAAAAGCTGTTTTCAATTTCTCTTTCCTTTACTCAAATAATCATGAATAACATGAGTGTTCCTGCTCAATTCAGATATTTCTGATGAACAATTTACTTCTTTTGATTCTGCAGGATCATTATCTTCTGAAATATCTGAAAATATGAAATTGTTACAATCAATAATCTGGGAACTTCCTCTCTCAGATTCTGAATATGATAATATTTGAGGATTATCAAAAAACTACATTCATAATATCGTGGAGGACATAATAATTATATGAAATCAATAATCAGAGAAATATACCTCTATAGTTTGTATTCTGTGTGTCTTTACTCAAACTGGCCACTAGGTGAATATGTTTACACATATGATATAATTGCCGAGTCTAGACAGGAGCATTATCACAATGCAAACAAACCATCTCACAATTTTGGCAATTTGTTTCTTGTTTCTATACTGCATACATTTCCTGGCAATTCTCAGATAATATTTCCCAGCCTCGATCAGAAGGTATGAATTTAGATGGATCCATGTTTGCCTTTACAATTCATATTTACAATTATACATTTTAGATGTATTTACAATTTTGCTACAGATTGGCGGCTGCCGCTTGACTTGAACCACAGATTCTATGATCGAACGCGAAAAATTGCAACACCGCATCCGATCAGTGATCTTCTACTCCCTAGACGTACGTTGATTACTTCTTAGCATTCTTTTTGCTGAACTGTATTTGTGCTAGCGGTTCGTTCGGGTAGGCTCTCACTTTTCACTTTTCACCACAAACCACGAGGTTGTTTTGTTTTATCTACAATCATCTTGACCAAACGCTATAATATTAAAAAAAAAAAAAATTAAAAAATAATACCACAAACAATTTTTATCCAATTGGAAGTGATATGTCGAGGAAATATTGTCTCGTGAGATTTGTTGACGACAATATTCTGTATGCTGTGCTAACAAATAAGACCACCCCCATTGAGGAAAATTTGGTATGGGCTCCATATAAAGGAATGGGGTATTATGAGGCTATTCCAGTAGAATATAATGATAGCCGGGCATGGCTTGAGAACAGGAAGAGGGAAGAAGGAAAGAAAGCATGCGGTGAGCACTTATATACACAAAGTACTTTAAACTATATGCATACTTGGGGCAGTGCCGAATGTCGACATAGCAGCGGTTAGCATTTAGCATTATGAATTATCCACTAAGCACAATGGGTTATCCATTATGAATTATGGGCTGGCTGAACCCCTTTTTTTTAAACCGATTCGACGGTCATTCGTACATTGTAAATGATGCTTTGTGCATATTCAGGTTAGGTTTATCATTTGATTTTTTATTGATTTGATTATCGAATATTTAACTAAAAATCAGAGAGCTGTGAAGACAGGCGGAACAGTATGGATAGTTTCAACAGAAAACAGGGTGCAAATTATGAGGAATCAGAAAAACAGCACTGATGGAGATAGTTGAAAAGTACCTATAGTTTACCATAATATCTAGAATCTGTTGAATCATATATCTTATTCATTTTAAAGGATCACCTACTACCTGATTATTTTGCAAACATTGAAATTCCGTGGTTTCTACAGTGTAGTCAGACAACACTTCTTACTAAACTTTGCTTTATTGGTTGCATAACATGTCTACAGCTTTCTCAGTCCTTATAAACGTTTTTCCTAGATGGCGTTCTATTCAATATATTGACAGTAGAAGTAGAAATAAACCCAACCAATAGCAACCACCTTGTCGTTGCTTTGTTCGTTGTTGAATGTTGCACGTTGTACTGTATATGTAGTGAAAGCCATTTTTACTGTGAAATTAAATAATATAAAGTACAGATACAGCCAGTCATTCATTGCTTCCAGCAGAAAGCTACCATAGGTTATGGGCCCAGAATTGAATTGACTAGTTTGTATAAATAAACGCTGGAAAATTTTGTACAGCGGAATCAGTAGAACGAAGCGGAACGGAAAGAAAGGAAGCCGTCTAGAAGGAAAGTAAAATGGCCGAAAAACAGCAACTATTTTACGTGAAACCGTTTGATGGAAATTCGTTTTCAAATTGGGAATTTCGGGTAAAATTACTGCTGGAACAACAAGGTGTATTGAATGTACTCACAGAGGAAGCCCCTACAGATGCTGAGGAGTTGTCAAGATTCCAAAAATGCGAAATAAAGGCAAGAACCATAATAGTACAGTGCTTAGGGGACAACATTTTAGAAATGATCAAAACGAAGAAGTCTGCCAAGGAAATGATGGAAAGCTTAACAAATACATATGCCAAAAAGGGTATCTCTACCCAAGTAGTACTTCAGAGAAAATTACGAAGTTTGAAATTTGCAGAAGGAAATTCACTTACAGACTTCCTAACAGAATTTGATAAAACTGTATGTGAACTAAGAGGAGCAGGTGGTTCTGTGGATGAAAATGAAATCATCCTGCAGCTCTTATCAGCTATGCCTGAATCTTATTAGTCTGTAACTACTGCAATAGACATCATGTTTTGTCAAAACCAGTTAGCCATAAATTTGGATTTCGTCAAGAACAAATTGCTGATGGAGGAAGCTCGACAAAACAAAACCACTTCAGGAAATGAAAATATGGTGTTCTCAGGATACCAAAGATATAGAGGTGGACATAGATTCAAGAAAACTGGAAATCAAAGTGGAAATCAATCTTGCACTGACACTGGTACAACAAACTTTCCTTTCAGATGTCATCAGTGCAATAAAATAGGGCATAAAAGATTTGAATGCTCACAAAATCCAAGAAATATGAACAGTAGAGGGGGATATAAGAAAACAAGTGCACATGTAGCTGAGGAAAGGAAAAATGACACAGAAGAGGAACCAATACCCAGTAAACACATAATGTGTATGAAACGTTTCAACGGAACCCAAAATGGAATCATTTGAGACATTCCGAACGCACGTTTCAGACATATATCATAATCATCCCAGTAAACAAATATGTGTATCAAATGTTTCAACGGAAACCTTAATGGAAACATTTGAGACATTCCAAACGTACGTTTCAGTCATATATCATAAACATCCAAGTAAACATATAATCTGTATGAAACGTTTCAACGGAAACCTTAATGGAATCATTTGAGACATTCCGGACGCACTTTTCAGAAATATATCATGAACATATAACACTTCACTTTATAAGTTATATGTATCATGTATCTGAAATGTTTCGAATCATAGATTTCGAATGCTGCCGCTGGCTGAGATAAAACATCATCAACCTTGTTGTCGGCGTCGTTCGGGTAATTTCGGTTTTGTCCAGGTCATCGTTCCCATGTTGTTTTGTGTGTTTTGTGTTCCCATGCATAATATTCCGAATTCCCAAGTCAAAAACGTCAAAACATAGGTCAAACGGCCATTGCGCCAAAACTTTTGTCTTTTTCGTCAGTCTTAACGTCACATGTCACACGTCACTCCGTTTTTTGTTTGCGGCATTCCGGCATCATCGTTCATCGAGTGCCAAATATCCCACATCGAGTACTAAAACGAGCTCTGATTGTGATTATTAAAACTTAAAAGTGATCAACTCTAATTGCGAATTTGGTGTACAGTTGTTGTTGGATCGACAGTGTTAAATGTGTAATAATTATTATAATGAATCGCCAATATCAGCAGGTATGTATTGAAATATGTGTTTGAAACAACTCCTATTTGAGGTTAAGTTATGGCGTCTTTTCTATTCTGGGAAGTTTTTCGAAGATTTTTGGTTTATAGGTTTAATTAATCCACGTTCAAACATAACACTCAGAACCACAGGTTAATTGTACTACTTATATTTTTTATTGGATTCAGACCAATAATTTTGCGAATGATGATATTTTTGCACTCATCATAATGCGATCCATATTTTTTCAAACATTTTGTTCTGTACTTATTTTGTGACCTCAGGAACGCGAATTTTATAATAGGTCAAAATACGTAAGTACAAAACGAAATTTTATATATGCATTGCATAAGTGCAAAATTTCCCAATAATTAGATATATAAAAGCAACAGGAGTTATTACAATATGTTCACTTCTCGGAAGCCTCTTGGGATGTGAAATTGCGAGGGAAAATGATTTTATATTGAATTCATATATAAGTTGATTTGGTGCACTTTATAATACATATGAATAAATATACACTTGAAATCAAAAATTGTGAGTACTTGAGTAGTAAAAGTATATTTTTTTGCTGGCTGAGTAGAATTCTGATGATGATTTCAATGGCCAACTGGCAAATAAAAATTCTCAGAACTGACTAAACCTATTTGATATTTTTGCTGCAACACGGACATTCCAAATGAATTTTTAAATAATTCAAATCATAGTCATTGAAGAAAATTATAGCATTATTAACTGAATTTTCCCTTTTCAGCCCTAACAGGTACTGGTTAATGTTACAAATATGGATAGACAAAGAATATTCAAAACGAAAAGACATTTGAGGAAAATTATTAGATTACAGTTAGAGAAGGAAAGAATAGTGATCGATAATATAAAAAAGACACACATAAAAGAAAATGATAGAATATCATCACCTTGTGCTAGTGAGGATGAACACACTGAGTTCAATCATAATGATGCTGATATAAATATCACCAATCATAGTAGTATTTCCATCCCCTATCCTAGTTTTGATATTCCTATTCCTCGCAAAGACATTTCTGTTGATTTAAATATGGAAACTGCTGAAGCACAGTCTGTAAATAATTCAAACACTGAAGATTTTCTACAGAAAGAGGTGGATTCTCAAATATAGAAATTTATTATCATCAGGGGCAATCAATGAATTATTAAAAATCTTCAATATTGAAGGTTTTAGTAATTTCCCACTAGATTCCAGAACTCTCCTGAAAACCCCAAGAAACACCAATCAGAATAATATCATTTCACTTGATAGTGGAGCTTATGCCCACTTGGGTATTGCCAATGGCATAAAAAATATTTTCAAAAATACACATTGTCAGGTTGAAGGTAATCAAATATTGAATATCAGTTTGAATATAGATGGGTTACCGTTAACAAAAAGTTCAGGAAGTCAGTTCTGGCCAATTTTATTATGTATAGATTCTGAAAATGAACATTTGAGTAGACCGTTCATCGTTGGGGCATATCATGGGTTTAAAAAACCTGACAGTATTGGTAATTACTTAAAGTTGTTTGTTGACGAATTTAAAGATTTGAAAACTAATGGTTTGAACTTGGGCAACAAAATAGTTTTTTTGAATTTGAGTAAAATAATTTGTGATGCTCCTGCTAAATCTTTTTTATTATGTATTAAGGGTCATACAGGAAGTAGTTCTTGTACAAAATGTGTGGTAGAGGGAGATTTTTTCAATAATAGAATGTGTTTTACCAGATTAGACGCTCCTCTTAGAACAGATGAGACATTCCAACAGAAATTTGACGAATCTTTTCATAAAGAAAATTTAATTTCCCCTCTAGAGTATCTAGATGTAGGTCTGGTTTCTCAAGTACCCCTAGATTACATGCATTTGATTTGTTTAGGTGTCATGAAAAAAATGTTGAAATTTTGGGTACAGGGCCGAAAAGGCATTCGACTTGAAGAAGAACAGATAAAGAACATTAATTTGAGAATAGTGAAATTTAGGGCGCACATTCCATTAGAGTTCGCTAGATTACCCAGGGATTTGCAGGAAGTCGACCGCTTCAAGGCTACTGAATTCCGAATGATTTTATTATATATAGGACCCATTATTTTTGAAAATATTCTACCTAAGTCAAAATATTTACATTTCATGACACTACACTGTGCAATGAGAATTCTGTGCTCTCCTGATCTGCACTTGGTTTATAATGATTTTGCAAATAATTTACTAA
The DNA here is from genome assembly GCA_963576655.1 of Gastrophysa polygoni. Lineage (NCBI taxonomy): Eukaryota > Metazoa > Arthropoda > Insecta > Coleoptera > Chrysomelidae > Gastrophysa > Gastrophysa polygoni. Next base: position 4,248,115 of record OY755092.1, read on the forward strand.
TTTATTTTGTTAAAAATTTCGCTCTAATTTATGGAAGTGAATATGTCTCACATAATATTCATAACCTTATACACATTTCCAATGACAGTAAATCTTTATCATCATTTACCTAGGTTAAAAAGTGTTAGTTCTCTTCTTATTAGAGGAAATGCTCGAATAATGGTGACTTCTCAGGTTAGTAGTGGAAAAAATGTTACTAACTTTAAATGTTTTTACAGATGCTGCACGAAAGCGCTTTACCAATATGACGGATAGTGATTTTGAGACTCATACTGCTACCTGGTTTCGGCAGGCTACTCTAAGATTCAAAAGGGAACCTTCAGAAAATATTCAACCTGCTTCATCCCCATAGTTTATTCATTCCATACAAGACAACTATATATTTATATATAGGTACATATATAAATGTTTATAATAAATCAGCATCAGTTTGTTCAAACCTCGTTTTTTTTTTCATGAACAATATCTCTAGAAGTGAATAAACAGGATGATTATCAATCTGAAAATTAATTTTCAACTTGAAAGTTTTCATAAGATTTTCTGGGTAAAACTTCCGGATCATATCTATATCATTCTTCAGTTCATAATTTATACAATTAAATTAAATTCGTGGTTTTTATCAGTTCATGATTTTTTAATCAGTGGTCGAAAAAAAAGTCAACTAATTCAAAAGCCAACTATTTTCATAGAATCATGTGTAAATCCTGCGTGTCAAAACCTATCAAAATCAACCACTATTGATGACCCATGTGAAATAATTCTGAAATATATCGGAATGCATTCAAACACAGTTGAAATAAGTTTCATTAACATTTCAACTGAAATGTTTCATACAATTATGTTCCTCACACGTTTCTTCCGAAGTATTACCCATGAAATATTTCAAAATGTATTCATATGCAGTTATGTTATGTTTCATATGTGTTCCTTTTGAAACATTTCCCTTGAAATATATCTGAATGTATTTGATCACAGTTGAAATATGTTCCGGACACATTTCTATTGAAACGTTTGATTTGAAATGTTTTATACGTAGGTCATTTCTGGTGTCTGGAATGTTTCACAAATGTTTCTGAGTCAAATGATGAAACGTTTCACATGGAAAATAAGTGGTTTCAGAAATGTTTCAGACACATATTTTGGTTTACTGGGTAGCATTTTTAACTTCAACAGACCAAGCATTGTCAAACTCGGTGTGCAATGACCCACTCCCTGTAAAGTTTGTAGTAGACAGTGGAGCAACTAACCACCTAGTGGGAACAAAACTAAGTCACTTCTTGAGGAACAAAAAGGACATAAAAATAAACATAAATGTTGCTAAGAAAGGTGAGGTTATTGTTGCTACAGCTTCAAAACGAATCAGGAAAATCAATAAATATGAAAAATGTCTGGGTGTGTGAAAAATTATTTCACAACCTAATATCAGTTCGAAAATTGGAAGAAAGTGGCTTGAAGGTAACTTTTGAAGAAGGAAAAGTTTTCATTTTGAAGAATGAAAAAATAATACTAGAAGGAAAGCTACAAGGAAATTTGTACATTGTTTTTCTCCATCTCAAGTTGGAATCTGTAGCGAATGTAACAACAATTGAAGATGAAATGCTACTTCATAGAAGGATGGGACACTCTGCAACATATCCAGCACCGAAACCATGTGAAGTTTGTCTTAAAGCTAAGCAAACACGTTTACCATTCATTGAAGTTGATGAAAACAGAAAAGCAAATAGAGTATTGGAAATTATATCTACAGATGTATGTGGACCAATAACACCACCAACCCATGACAATTAAAATTATATAGTGACTTTCATCGACCATTTTTCACATTTTGGTGTGTGTTACATCATTAGCCAAAAGAGTGAGGTTATGGAAAAATTTAAAGAATATGTTGCTATGGTCAAGGCAAAGTTTAATGTGAAAATTGAGAAAGTCAGATGTGATAACGGTGGGGAATACTCTTCAAATGCTTTTAAAGGTTTCTGCAAGGAAGAAGGAATTGTATTGCAATATACAGTGGCATACAATCCCGAGCAGAATGGTGTTGCTGAAAGGTATAACCGCAATATCATGGAAAAAGCAAGATGTCTTATTTTTGATTCTAATTTGAACAAAGAATTGTGGGGAGAAGCTGTTAGAGCATCAGTATATATCATAAATAGATTGAAAACAAGAACCCTACAAAACGATAAGACTCCAGCAGAGGTATGGTATAATCAAAAACCGAATCTAAACAAAATTAAGCTTTTTGGCTGTACAGCTTATAATCTCATACCAAAAGAACAAAGAAAATCAAAACTTGGATATAGGCTGTGGAATGAAAATCAAAGGAAAATTATTCATGCAAGAAATGTTATCTTTCATGAAACTGAGTATGAAATACCAAACATAATTATTCAAACCAATGAGAATGAAGGTAACCCACATTCTGAAGACAAAGAGAAATTACCACATGAAGAAATAGAAAGAAACCAAACAGAAGGAGAAATCGTGGAAGAAAATGATGACATAAAAATTATCAGAAGAAGCACAAGACCTAAGAAACCTCCCAAATATCTACAAGACTTTGAAACCGAAAGTGATCTGGAACAAAGCTTGTTTGCAGCACTTTCAGCAGGAAATGTCTTGTCAGATATTCCACAAAATTATAATGAAGCAGTACAAATGGATACAGAATGGAAAACTGCAGTTCAAGAAGAACTGGAATCATTAGCAGAGGATGAAACCTGGGAACTAGTTCATCCACCCAACAGTGTTGAAGTGATTGACTCTAAGTGGGTGGGGAAAGAGGTTGATGGAAGAGTGAAAAAGAAAGCACGTTTAGTGGCTCGTGGTTTTAAACAAGGTAATTTAACTGAAGATGTGTACGCCCCAGTAGCAAGGATGGCTACGATAAGGGTATTGTTATCTCTTTATATTGAACAAGATCTTTATGTGCAACAGCTCGATGTGAAGTCAGCTCTCCTAAATGGAACGTTGAAAGACCCAGTATACATGAAAATACCTGAGGGCTATGAAAATTATGATCAGAATTTGGTTTGTAAACTTAAAAAGGCACTTTATGGCCTCAAACAGTCTCCAAAATGCTGGAATTCACTATTCAATGAATCTCTACTAGCATTGGGTTTTCAACGATCCAAAAAGGATCCTTGCTTATATTATACACATGAAATATTTTTACTCATTCATGTTGATGATTTGATCATTTCCTCAAAGAATATTGATAGCTTGAATTTGATAAAAACAAATTTATCAAAGACTTTCAAAATGAAGGAGTTTGAGAATAAAAATATTATATTTTTAGGATTAGAAATAACAAAAATCAATAATGTTCTATATATTACACAAAATGACTTAATCAAGAAGGTATTGAAAAAATTTAATATGGACAGTTGTAAACCATCACATGTGCCAATGCAGCCTAAATTACAATTGAGTAGTGCAACAACTGATGAAAATAGCAATCTACCATTCAAAGAGTTGATTGGGTGTCTTATGTACATCATGCTGGGTTCAAGACCCGATTCAAGTTTTTGTATTACCTTTTATAGTCAGTTTCAAAAAAAAGTTTTTCTGCCGAACATTTCAACTATTTGAAACAAGTTTTAAGATATTTAAAACACACTGAAAATTATGGCTTGAAATTTGTTAAAAGTGACAAATCTGAAGTTCAATTACATGCATATGCAGATTCTGACTTTGCCAGTAATCCTTTAGACCGAAAAAGCATCACTGGACTATTGATAAAAATGAACCAAAATCTAATTTATTGTAAAACAAAGAAACAGAATACTGTTGCAATTTCCAGTGCAGAGTCTGAATACATTGCTCTTTCAGCATGTTTAAGTGAGAGTCTGTTCTTGGGGCAGATGTTGTGTGAAATTTTGAGGTATAATATATTTCCTATTTATATCTATGAAGACAACCAATCTTGTCTGAAAATGGCAATAACTTTAGAGAATAAGAGAACGAAACACATTGATGTAAAACATCATTTTATTAGGGACTGTGTAGAACAAGAGTTAGTTGTATTAACTTATATACCAACAGAACATCAGCAAGCTGATATGCTTACTAAAGCATTAGCTATTTCAAAATTTGTGTATTTCAGGAACTGCCTAAATGTTGTTGATACAAAATGTCATTGACTTCTTTTGTGTTGTTGTTTTTAGAAAGAATATGTATCATGTTTAGTGAGTTAGTTATTGAATACTGAAACCATAAAGCGAATTTTTGTAAAATTGCGGGGGTATGTAGTCAGACAACACTTCTTACTAAACTTTGCTTTATTGGTTGCATAACATGTCTACAGCTTTCTCAGTCCTTATAAACGTTTTTCCTAGATGGCGTTCTATTCAATATATTGACAGTAGAAGTAGAAATAAACCCAACCAATAGCAACCACCTTGTCGTTGCTTTGTTCGTTGTTGAATGTTGCACGTTGTACTGTATATGTAGTGAAAGCCATTTTTACTGTGAAATTAAATAATATAAAGTACAGATACAGCCAGTCATTCATTGCTTCCAGCAGAAAGCTACCATATACAGTTCTTCCAATTGTACCTAATTGTGAAATAATTTTTCACCAAATTAATCGAGAAATAATATGGCGATATTATGAGTTATTCAGGTAGCAAAGTCATAGGTGTGTTAGAAGTAGGCGCTGAAAACTGTTTGATGTTTCAGGATCTGTCATAATTAGCTGTCTCAAATGATGGAAAATATGATATATTTTGTGTATTGAATGATTCAAATTAGTAGAATAAGTTGTTCATTAACTATTTGGTATAACCTCACAAGTCAAATTGACACTGAAAGATCAGAAATTGTTGTGTTGACTCATTTTCATTGCAAACAAGTGAAGTAATGATATTTTTGAATCAGTTTTGAAAGAAATATGGTCTGTAAGACAAGGTCAAAATACATTCTAATCACTATGTATGATTTATGGGTGTATACAGAATCTGTGAACACGTAATCAGGGTCATATTTGGCAAAAAATAGGTTGATGATAGTTTCACGAAACATCGGAAAAATATCACCACGTTGAAGGTGTTCTCTCAGTTTTCCTCTACTTCCAGAGATAACTTCAAAAATTGGATGGAACAAATTTTTCAGTTTTTTTCGATAACAAACGGGAAAATTCTGACTGTTGGAATGGCCTACTAAATGCGCAATTTTTTTCCCATCAGCGAATTCGTATATCTCACCGATTCCGAAATCTCTCCATGCTGCGCATCTCGAGGCGTGTCCTTATCTTGAACACACTGTAAACTACACTGAAATAATCTGAAAAAATTCAAATTTCGTTATTTAATTCTTACTCATTTTCAAATCACAGTTGTAAAGTTTTCGAAAATATCTGTTCTTTATCGGTAATATCTAACGAAAATTTTGGCTCCAATCAGATTTTGCATACCCATTTCGGTTCAAAAGATACAGGGCGATTTTGATTTGTGGAATTTACAATTTGTGTTTTTTTATAGTGGAGTAAGCAATGAAAAAAATACTAACACTAATTCACTAACAGGAAACATGAAACGAGGTACCTACCTAATGTGTTTTGCTTTAGTGAATTAGTGTTCACACTCTCCTTCTTTACCTACTCTCTAATGAAACACGAATGTGTTCGTATCTTGAATCGTATTGATATATTACTAATTATGTATAATTTTTTTCTAAGTTGTTATGGAGCAAGAATTGGTATAAAATATCGAAAGATTCATCACCTCTATGAAACTTCTCGTGGAAGTGGAAATATTGATGCCGTGTTGCCAAATACTCGAAATTTTCGCAAAGTCGAGGATATCCAATGAAAATTACTAATATCTGCGTCAAAAAAAATTGCTATATAATTTTTTTCACTTCAACTGGACTTCGACAATTACTCGACAAATTTTGGTCACAACAGCGATCCAATTTGAAGTTCAATTGTCGATTCATCGTAGTGGCTCTGCTAACTGCTTACTAAGGGCGCGACAATTTTTTTTCTTTCACGACAAATTCTCGACAATTAAACTTGGTCTCATCGATTTTCCATCAAATGGTTCTGCTAACTTTATAGATGTTGTTTTGAATGTATTGATTGGAAACACTATTGGACTCTTAGGGAGTAGAAAAACTTTCAGTTGTCACAATATAATCTTCAATATATATAAACGTTTTCTTGGAGCTGTTTTCAAGTTATGCTGAACTTGAAAATCTACTTATTGATTTCAGGATATATGATAAAAGTGAAATCTGTAGATACACAAATACATGATGGAAGTATTTGTGAAAATGAACATTTGGCATGTGTTGAGCATGATGAAAACCGAAGTGAGTATATTTTGTACTAGTCACTATTTTCCTCGGAGCTGATGAAATATTATTTTTATATGTTATGTTATGTTCATTCATAAAATACCATGAAACTAGTCATCAAATGAAGCTGATGATTTTCCATCATACATTATATTTACTTTCCAGAAACTAGCGAGGCAAAATTGGAGCACACTGTACAGAAGGAGCAGAACAATAATGAGGGTAACTATTACACAAGCACTATTATACTAACAGACTGACAGTTCTGTATCTTATCAATCATGATTGCAAATTTCCAGCATTTGAGGATGAAATTCAGAATATCAAGGTGGAGATGATAAAAATTGGTAACAGTATTCACTGGAATCCTTTTGGAGTCACTGAAATATTACTTCTCTGTTTTTCTTATGATAATGCTTCATTGTCACACCATTATATATCATAAATGAAATTGATGGAACATTATTTGTTGTATTGATTCAAATTTCACTTTTCAAAAATACTGTTTTGATAATATTTTTCTATTCCAGAGTAGCGATTTTCATTACAAATCACAAAAAATATCCCTTCAGCTTAAAAACACTAGCGATTCAAACCACTTTGTATAGGACTTTTTCTTCTGCAAATGACCTCTTTCACTCATTTCCTTTTGGTCTGTGAACTAACTGAGAGTAGTTTATCTATGGTTTGATCCAGTACTTATGAAACACCCAGGGTTTCCTACGGCTTATAGAATGAGCCCAAATAATGTTAGTACTTTATATAAAAAACATTGCTCGCGCTTCAATGCCGAGTTATTGACCTCCAAAGTCAGAAACAAATTTTATTATTATAGTTTATTATTTACAATTGACTATTTTATACTCACTTAGTTGTGTTCTCTCAAACACAAACTACTTCGCCAAGAACTAGTTGAGAAAACTGATATTTTTCCATCATACCTTATATTAAATTTTTTCAGGAACTGAAAAGGCAGATTTGGAAAACTATGATGAGGATGATGATGATTCAGTTATGGATCCAGACTTTGAGCCAAGTATATCAGAGTGGGAGCAGAAAAACAATGAGAGTAAATATTTTGATTGCCTTTTCCTGAATTTATTCAATTTCCACCACTGAACATGATTCAAAATGAATTGAAAATGTTTTTTATCACTGAATGAATTTTCTTTTGAGTTATCTATCACAAATAATTGTTCTGTGCTGATTGATTCTGGACGTGATAATAAGTGATACGTAATAATCCCATGAAAGGTGTATATCAAATATTGTCAATTAATGACTTATATCCGGTTTTTAATATTGTATACTACAATACGATGTTCTGTATACACTCATCTACACACACACTGAAGTGTGAACGAAGTACAGTGAGTGTCAAAATGTTTGCACCATCCGAACATAATATTTATTCTACATTTGTCAGAAAATTGTCTTTCCGATAAAATGGTGCATTGCGAAAAACTTAGAACCATTAAATATCAGAATTATCTAATGGCATATAGGGGAGAACAAGAAATTCATGAAAAAATAGCAAAAATCGTAACTATTTTCGAAAATTCATGATGAATATATAATAAAATCTCATAATGGTACTTAACAATTCATAAAAAATCCGTTTTTTTTGTTCTTCCTTGTGTATTGATCTGAAAATTTGTAATTTGATGATATAAGTGAATTTTTATGTAAATGGTATTCATATGGCGCAAACTTTTTGACACTGTATTTGTAATCGTAGAAAAAGTATAGTACACAACTCAAGGTGTGATTCAATCACGCACTCGTATGTAATATGCAATTTTCAACTCTCGTTACGTAATATACTAATAATCGATGTTATGGTAAGAATGTAATATGTACAGCTGATGATAGTTCAACATGAAAATATCAACTGTCACTTAGTGTAGACTAATGGCTAGTGTAAATACTCATTCGATTGAACAGTTGTGTACATAGCCAATACAAACTTCACAATAGAACGATCATACTAACATGAGCGAATCACGACATACCAATCGCGCGAATATCGATACAAGAGAAAGAAACTTCGATGTGTTACTATCGATTTCTCGATATTGTTCTCACGATTGTATTTTTGTTACACTGATCGTAAAAAAAGATTCAAATGCTGTTGAAATGAGCAGCTCTGATGATTATTAAATGAATCATCATTTTTATTATTCTTGTTGATATTCGATACGAAGCTCGTAGAAGTTATATTCCTAACAAGTGCGCACAGTGTGCCTTTTCCGTATGCTGAAAACTTATTCGACTGTATTTTCGTGCGGGAAGGTAACACTGCGCACTTCTTATAGAAATACCTGTATCAGCTATTTAAAATTTTCTAGCGTCTGAGAATGAAGATTCAGAAAGTCAAGATGAAATCAACAATCACGTTGTGGATTCACAAGATGGAATCACAAGAAAGCCAAGTCTTCTAAACAGTGAGTAAATCAGGAAAGAAGTGTAGCATTTCACTTGAACTAGGTCAACAGAAAATCAATGAAATGGTCAACACATCATATTGATACAGGAGGAGGGTTGTGTTTTTCATATTTTCCCTTCAGTCAGAATAATCATATTCATGGATAGTTAGAAATGCTCTCAATTTAAATTTGAACAGCATCACTTTTTTCCATTTATATTCTCTATGTAAGCATAGAGGGGCCACATAGTTTTTTAACTTGTTTGTACAACTCAATTACAACTTATTAGGACATGATGATATTACATTTCCACTTACTATCTCATAAATACGAGTTACTAAGACATATAATTACGAGATTGAATAATGAATAATTGAATGACTATCAGTGTTGCTAACTTAACCATTTCTTGGCTACTTTTAACTATTTTGGAACCTTTCTGCTCAAAACTTTCTGCTCAAAACTCTGCCTACGCGAAATTGCATATAGATATTAGCCATTTTTTTTAATCACAAAGTATCTATAAAAAATTCGAGCTTAGAATAGGTGAGCGTTGGCCTTCTCTTGACCATCATGATCCAAACTTAGATTGTGCGTTACATTTGCAAATGTAATACTCCATACTAATTATTACAGCAAATGTAACAGCCACTGGTGGCCATCCAAATGAGGACGATTTCGTTATTGATGAAAACCATAATAGATCAAACAGAAATGCAGGGAACTGCATGGACCTAATAAAAGGAAATCAGTTCAGTTCAGATCAAGAAAAGAGCACTAGTAAGTATAAGAGTTCTCAAAATATACCAAAAACAAGTGAAAAATTATTGTGTCAAAAAACCCCATATCTGCGATCCGAGTTCTATTCAATTTGACAATACTTATCAAATTCTAGTTGGTTACCTTCAAAGCGTGTTCCAGCTATTACAGGTCAGAGTATTCACTTGACAACAAATTTATATTGAAAAAAAAGGAATAGGTTTGCTATGGTGAGCTTGGAGTGAAATTTCAGTCTTGTATACAGCCAATTAGTCAGGAATTCTTTTTTTATTTATTTTTACGTAAGTTTTATTTTATACCAAATCATATAAATATAATTTTGTTAAGATCTATTTTATTTATTTCAGAATATACACAATGTTTCATATCTTATGAATTAACATTTTTCTCGTTATTTTTCATCGAGTTTGGTTGACAGCGATCTATTCTTGGGCAGATACAGATGCACACTAATTCAATTTTGATCGAATATTGAAACTACCAATTAGATTTCTCGAATGGTACCTACCTGTTCATTTCAAACAATAGTTAAATCTATTTATCCGTTGTTGAAAAATAATTCTAAACATGATATTGAGAATTAGGTAGGTATTCAATAAACGCAATTAATTGAAAAAATAAAACAGATTTGAAGGATTCAAGGCATATACCTGCAATGTTTTTCATATGTAGACAATTTTCTTCTAACTTCATTTTCAGTAGTCAGTAATGAAAATTCCTTTAAGCTTCTGTGAACCAATTGATATATGAAAAATATCAATGTGAGATCATGGAAAATGGAAACTGTGTATGTTCTTGAAATAAATCCCATATCCAAACATTATATTGCTGCAGTTTGTTGCTGCTGTTACAAGAGGGTGTATGAGAAAATAGAAAAATATACAGAATATTTCATTTGAAAGAGTATTCTAATGTAGTGTTGTAGTTGTACTACTCCTTTTTTATCCGTTGGCTGACCCTTCATTAAATGTTACTCTGGTCGTCCCACTGAAAACATATTTCGAATATTTCAATCATATCAAGTGGTACTCTCCCATAATATATTCTGTATAACGAGACAAGAATTGGTAGATAATAACGAGTATATCACAGAAGGTTCTATCGATATATTTTGTTTTGCAGATCATATTATGGTCCCAATAAATTTCCCAACTCCGGATATGGATTACAGAAAATTGATTGTTTCGAAATCATGCAAAAAAACTGAAACAAAACAGCATTTTTGTAAATATTGCATGACACTACAAACGAAATTTGCTCGACATTTGGAGAATAAACACCAAGATGAAGAGTCCGTTAAAGAATTCCTAAAGTTACAAAAGAAAGATATATCCAGATGTCGACTGATTGATAAACTTCGTGTAGAAGGAGATTTTCTATATAATACACAGCATAAATTCAATACAGAAGGCAATTTAATTGTTGTTCGGTGCCCCTCTAAATCAAAGCAGAGAACAGCTGATCATTTCAGACCATGTGGAAACTGTGGTGGCATGTATTCACAATTGACCTTAGTTACACACTACAGGAAATGTAAAATGAATAGGGTCAAGGGAGCGAAAGATGTTATGTTAACTTCTAGGCAAAAAAGTCTGTACATTTCCTCCAATGCAAGTGATATTCTCAGAAACAGAGTATTACCATCATTGCGTGGTGACAAAATAACTGATGTGATTTTAACTGATGCTGTTGTAATCCTATTTGGAAATCGTATGTGCCAAAAATACAGATCCCCTCACCTGTACAAAATGATCCGAGCAAAACTAAGATGTGTTGCGACGTTTTTGTTAACTTTCAGAGAGATATCTGATAAGCCCCATTTCACGTTAGAAGAAATATTCGATCCTCTTCATTACGAGTATTGTATACGAGCAATAAATACTATGTGCGGTATGAGTGAAAGTACTGGGAAATATCCATATAAGTCCAGCCACTGCATTCGCAATAGGATCCCATTTGAAGAAAATTGCATTTTATATGGTATCGGAATATATCAAAAGGAAAAATAAAAGTAGACAAGAAGATGTCAAAGACTTTCTTCTTCTTCTTCAAGAAGGCCTTTCTCATGATATCAACAAAACTGTACATGAAAATCAATTGGAAAAAAATAGAAAGAAAAAAATTATTCTTCCGTCCTCTCAAGACATCAATCATTTGCGTATGTTTTTGGATAATCGCCGAAGTATTTTTGTGAAGACACTCAACGAAAATTTTACGTATGAAGCATGGAAAGAACTATTGAGTGTGGTGCTCACATCTCTGCAATTGTTCAACCGGCGCAGAGCTGGTGAAATTGAGAGAGTTCTGATATCCGATTTTTTGAATTATGAGCGACTCGATGATAATGATGAGATGTTAGGTAACTCAGACCCACATGAAAAAAGCAAAATGAACAATTATGTTCGTTTTCTTATAAGAGGCAAATTGATGAGAGGGGTACCAGTGATGGTTAACAAAGATAATTTAGTGGCTCTCAAATTGATTTTAAAATTCCGAAATGAAGCAGGAGTGAGTGCAGACGACACATATCTATTTGGCCTGCCTGGTAATTCACAGAGTTATCTTTCGGCGAGTAGACTGATGAATCAGTACTCTAAATTATGTGGTGCTCAGAAGCCAGATACCTTGAGAGGAACACAGCTTAGAAAACATATTGCTACAAAATGTGCCACCATGAATTTGGACAAAACAGAACTGAAAGATATTGCAGATTATTTGGGCCATCATGAGAAGATTCATTTAGATCATTATAGGTTACCAAACGTAGCAAAAGACATAGTCAGAATGTCAAATATACTAGAAAAAGCACAAGGAGATGAGGAACAAATATATCATGATCAATCTGATATTGATCGCTCAACCATTGATTTTCAGAATATATACAATGAATCATCAGGTAATTGATTTTTGGTTTTTTATGCTTCTCATCTTTCATCAGTACTCGCGTAACTGGTATGTCGGGCATCGCTTATGTGAGTGATCGTTCCAATTTCTGCTCGCAACTTTCTGAGACAAATACTTGCTTTCGCTTTGACACTGATTTGACAGTGAAGTTAATAGGCCAAACTATTATTAGCTAGGGTGCCTGAATGCGATTTGACATTTAATCGTATAAGAGTCGGGACACTCTTTGACAGGACATCAAAAAAGTGCGTTTCAGTTCCAATATGAAAAAAAAACCAATGAGTTGTATGCTCGGGTCTGATCTGTCACTCAGTTGAGTGTATGACCACCCGAGTTATGGGAAGCCACATCTACCCCCACCAATGGAATAGCTAGCTGTCGACTCAGCGCATTTATTTAATAAAACTAATTGTATCGCTCATTCTTATGATTTCGTTCTATTGCAAACCAATCTGAATAAAGTCCACAGTAGTAACTTGTGCTTTTTAAAAAATCGCGTTCCGCTTACGAATCCAAAATTGGCGCAGTCGATAGGATTTACCCAACGGTACTAACGACAAAAATCGCGTTTTACCGGTCTGTATCAACAGTTTGACGGCAAAAGTTAGTGGTTCGCGGAAAGACAAAAATCGCAAGAAGCTACACTTGAGCGGAGGACAAACATCGCCGAAACCTCAAGAACACTGGTGAAAGACAAGCATCGCTGACACCAGCCTGAATTAGAGGACAACATCGCCGAAGATTCAGAAACCTGGCAGAGGACAACATCGCCGAAACCAGTTAGGATTAAGAAGAAACAGAAACAAACAAGAAGAAAGAAGCAACAAACGAGCCAAAGCAGAACATGAGAACAAGAAATTTCATGTAAGTGATTTTGCTCAAACACATCCTCAAACCCTCACATACCCGACACCCTCAACAAATTGTAAATTCTTCATCTTCAATTTTCGTGACTTTTCAATTTGTTCATGGTAGATAACGTAGAAATAGATCAGTTAGTGGAGTTACTAAATAAATCATTTGATTTACTAAGACCAATACAAGAAGAGATAAACGAGATGGCAACCCCATCAGGTGTGAATTATACTCTTTTAAGACTTTTTGTAGATGCTATTCCAAATTTTGATGGTAATCCCCATACATTGGGAATTTTCTTAGAAAGTTGCAATAACTTAATTGAAAATTTCAGAAGTGATACCAACCCTCAACTCAATACATATATTCTACGAGCACTCCTTGGAAAATTAACAGGTAGAGCTCTTAGTCTAATAGGTTCTCGCACCGAATTGAAAACTTGGACAGAAATTGAAAATGCATTAAAATTAACTTTTCAAGATCAACGTAACATCGATTGTTTGGTTCAAGACTTAATTGCCTTGATACCGTACAAAAATGAAACTCCATATAATTTTGGTATGCGATGCCAAGATTCTAGAAGCCTTTTGATCTCAAAAGTAAATTCTGAAATATTAACAGCAACAGAGAGAAGTATACAAATAAAAAGTTATAACGATTTAGCACTCAAAACCTTTATTAGAGGACTTCCAAGTCAATTGCGAAATAATATAAGACTACGAAATCCAGACAGTTTAGAAAAAGCTATGTCCTTGTTAGTCGAAGAAGAGAATTTTCTGTACAGCACTTCGAAAAGTAATACGATTAATTCACAAACAATGTTTAGACCCGCACAAAGAGTCACACCAACAAATACTAGACAAAATCCGAGAAATCTAATGAATTTCCAGAGACCAACACAATACTCTCCAAATCAATCATTTCAAAATAACTTTCAGAGACCATTCCAAAATTATCCCCAGAGACCGATATTTCAAAATAATTCTCAACCATCTCATCAGCCTCAAAATAATTTTCAGAGACCACAATTTCAAAATAATTTTCAACGACAACCATTTCAAAACAATCAAACGCAATTCAGACCCAGCAATAATCAATTTAATCGAAATCAAGTAAATCAAGCCCGAAGTCAATTAACACGAAGAACTTTTCAACCTGAACCTATGGATACATCATCCGGAAATACTCGTCATCCTCAAAATCCCCAAACTCATACACAATTATATTTACAAGACATTGACGAATTCGAAAATCCGTTTGAAAATCTAAATGCATCAGAAGAATATGATAATTACTACGAATACGATCAAAACGACTACCCAAATGACCAATATGATTATGATTATTCCGATTTTTCGAATGAAGAAATCAATCAACAGTCACTAAGTCAACTGATATCATCAAATCAAGAATCTCAAAATTTTCAGATAGATCGCAATTCAAAAAATCAGACGTGATAAACATTGATCTTGTCAAAGCAAATTTACCATATATCTTTATTCCTGAACTGAATTTAATGAATGAGTTTAATGAAGCCTGATTTAGCATATAAATTCTATGATAATTTCATTTTCAATGAAGACTTCAATATACAAACAGCTCATAATATCAGTTATCATAATGAAGTAATGACGATTCCTGTTTTCAAAATTTTTAAAGTGAATGAAACGCATAAATTTTATCCATTTGATTTCAGTCAAAAGTATGACGGTTTGATAGGCATTGATCTATTGAAACAACTACATGCTTCAGTGAATATCCAAACAAAATTAATCACTACACCATATGTTAAAATACCTATTATTTACGAATCAGAAGAATTCACGAAATTGAAAAATGAACTTCAAGCTAATAACTATGTTCTGAACATTCCTGCAAGAACATCTAAAATTGTTAAAATACCAGTAAATCAAGAAAAAGGCATAGGATATCTTGATTATATTTATTTTACTCAAAATATAGAATCACCCCGTGCAGTTGTTAACATTGAAAACTATTTTGCGACTACATCAATAACGAATTCAAGTACTGAATCAGTCAAAATTCGAGTCAATAAACCATTCGATTTAGAAATTCTGAATATAAGCGAACTAAATTTTATAGAGAAAATGGAAATTGACGATAATTTGGATCAGCAACATGATAATATTCTTAAATCCAATTTAAAAACACTTCGTCTTGAACATTGTAATAAAGAAGAAAAACAAGCCATTCGAAATTTATGTTTACAATATCGTGACATATTTTATTCGGACAAAGTATCTTTGACTTTCACGAATGAAATTCAACATAAAATAAATTTGACAGATGAATCACCAATATATACGAAAACATATAGATACCCCGAAATCCATAAACCTGAAGTCAAGCAACAAATTAACAAGATGTTGGATCAAGGAATAATTCAAAATTCTATATCTCCTTGGTCAAGTCCAATATGGATTGTACCCAAAAAACTGGACGCTTCCGGAAAAAGAAAATGGCGACTAGTGATCGATTATCGTAAATTAAACGAAAAAACAATAGATGATAAATACCCCTTGCCGAATATATCGGACATTTTAGACAAACTCGGAAAAAGTCAATATTTCACCACACTAGACTTAGCAAATGGGTTTCATCAAATCGAAATGCACCCGAACGATATTCAAAAAACAGCCTTTTCAACCGAAAATGGACATTATGAATTCAAAAGAATGCCTTTTGGACTCAAAAATGCTCCAAGTACATTTCAACGCGTAATGGACAACATTCTTAGAGGACTACAAAATGAAACATGCCTCGTATATCTAGACGATATAGTAATATTCAGTACATCACTTCAAGAACATATTCAAAGATTAAAACAAATTTTCGATAGTTAATTAATTAGTTAATTATTTGGGACATGTCATAACACCAGATGGCGTCAAACCAAACCCTGATAAAATATCCGTAATCAAACAATTCCCAATTCCCTCAACACCTAAAGAAATAAAAAGCTTTTTAGGACTAGTAGGTTACTATCGTAAATTTATCAAAGATTTCGCTAAAATCACGAAACCTCTCACTCAGTGTTTAAAAAAGAATCATAAAGTTGTTCATGATCAAAATTTCATCTCTGCATTCAATACATGTAAAAACCTGATAACAAATTCACCAATTTTACAATATCCAGACTTTTCAAAAAAATTCATTCTAACAACAGATGCATCCAATATTGCTTTAGGAGCAGTACTTTCGCAAGGAACAATTGGATCTGATAAACCTATAGCATTCGCTTCAAGAACGTTAAATGAAACCGAACAACGATATAGTACAATAGAAAAAGAACTCCTCGCTATTGTATGGGCCTGCAAATATTTCAGACCATATCTATTTGGTAGAAAATTGACAATTTACACAGATCACCGACCATTAGTTTGGATTTTCAATCTTAAAGAACCAAATTCGAAATTAATCCGATGGAGACTTAAATTAGAAGAATTCGATTATGATATTATATACAAACAAGGAAAACAAAATACTAATGCAGATTCTCTCTCTAGAATTACTATCAATGCTCTAGAAAATGAATCAGTAGTGAATAACCCTGGTGGCATAGTTTCAGAAACACTCGAATATCTTAGAAACCTATCCGAATACTTTGTACCCCCTGAAAACAAACCTCCAGAATCCAAAAATCCTAATATTTCACAAAAAATTCAAGTAATATCTGACGTACAAATAAAACCACCTGAAAAACCCTCTGACAAAAAAATAGACGACTACACTGGTACATCAACTCAACATTCAAACTATAATGAAACTACTAATAACGGAATTAAAATTTTGGACGAAATAATAAATAATAAAGTTAACCAAATACTAGTTTTTCATCATGTATACCCTAAATTGAAAACTTCTCAAGAAAACTATGGAAATCATAAGATCGTAACAGTCGAAATTCCAGAAACTAATAATGAATCATTGATTTTAGAATTTTTAAGAGACTATACAACTTCTGGCAAAACATACTGTATATATTTTCAACCAGACAAATTATATCAGTCATTCAACAAAGTATACATTGAACATTTCTCAGAACGTGGTCCAAAATTAGTCAAATGCACAAAAAGAGTAAATACCGTACAAGATAAAGACGAACAAATATTAATTCTGAAAAATCACCATGAGAGTAAAACCAATCATAGAGGAATATCAGAAACTCTAGAAAAAATCAAACAAAATTATTACTGGACAGGAATTAAAGAGTCAGTAACTAATTTCATAAATTCATGTGAAATTTGTCAACGAACAAAGTATGCTAGGAAAAAACCATATACTCCACTCATGTTAACTGAAACACCTTCCAAACCTTTTCAAATAGTCCATATAGATATATTCTTTTACGATAATAAAAATTATTTGACACTTGTAGATGCATTCACCAAATTTGCCCAAGCATATCAAATAACAGGAAAAACGGCTATCAATGTGAGCAATGCTCTAATAAAATATTTTACATCATTTGGAATACCTGAAAAATTTATAATTGATAACGGCACTGAATTCAACAATGAAACAGTCAAAGAAATTCTGAATTTACATAAAATCAAAATCCATTTTACTACACCAGCTCATCACGAATCAAATAGCATAGTTGAAAGATTCCATTCGACAATCATTGAACATTTAAGAATTCTTAAAGAAATGTATCCTGAAGAACAAGATAATTTGATGGATTATGCTATTATTGGATATAATAGTTCATTACATAGCGCAAAAAATTATACCCCATTCGAATTAACTTTTGGTCACACTAATTCAAGAAACCCTAATGAAATATTTCTTCCGAACTCATTTTTCACAGATTATGCTGATAATCATAAGAAAAAATTAGAACATGTATATTCGAAGGTAAAAGGAACCCTAGAAGAAAAAAAACAAAAAGTTATTTCCAAATAATACACAAGGTGATGATAATTTAGACTTTAAAGTAGGACAAACTGTATACAAACAGAATCCTCATAATCGCAATAAGAAAAATAATAAATTTATAGGTCCCTTCGAGATAATAAAAACCTTGGATAGAAACAGAGTAGAGATTCAGAATAAAGATAATAAAAAGAATGAAATCATTCATTCAGGAATTAAGAAAGCCTCCCATTGTTACAGATTCACCACGTGCATCCTCATCTACACAAATGGAGAACTGATATACCCGACATTTCATGACCTTGCTGACAATCCTGGACTTTTGACATTGAAACTAGGAAATGTACAGAATACAATAGACTATTGGTCTTTTGTTCAGATATATGATATCACTAACCTAGTTGATGAATACGTAGCACTTAGATCAAAGTTTCAAATATTCAGAGAAGCAATTGATAGCAATTTTACATCAGAACCTAATCGGAAAGAATTTTATAACTTGTACAATTTAGCATTTTCCTTAGAAAATAGTTTCAAACCAAATTGATCAACTCAATCCTATAGAAAAATTTGACAAAATCAGAACCAAACGAGGACTTATAGATGGATTTGGATCAATAATCAAATCAATAACTGGCAACTTAGATCAAAACGATGCTGAGAAATATGATAAAGCAATCGGAATATTATCTGGTAATGAAATGAAAATTAAAACCTTAGTTGATGAACAAATTACACTTCTGCAAAGTTCAATTAATGTGTTCAGAAATAATACTGAAATTTTGGCAAATAATCAGAAAACTCTACGAAATGAACTCATAGAGATACAACAAGTCTTGAATGATACAAATATTCATTTCACTCATACTTATAATCAATTTTTATTCCATACAATGATACCACAAGTCATAATGGCTTTTCAAGAAATGTATGACATTTTTGAAAAAATCCAAATTGCCATTACCTTTTCAAAATTAAATATATTTCACAATTCAATGGTAGAACCAATTGAACTACTTGAAGAAATGAAAGCAATCAAATCGTTTTTGCGAACTAATAAATTACCGTTCGAACCAACGATAGAAAATATTCTTATTTTCGAGAAAATTATGAAAATTAAATGTTACTCAAAAGGAAATCAAATCGTTTTCATTATAGAGGTCCCAATAGTTGATAGTGAAGATTACAATTATTTCCATCTCTATCCAATGCCAACATTCCATAACAATATTTACCAAGCTATAATACCTCAGTCAAAATTCCTTATCCTCAATGAGCAAAATTACATGTTCTTCGATCAAAGATGCCAAGAAGTATCGATTGAACAATTTTTATGTCATGAATCGAGTCCCATCAAAATAAAAAATGACGCTCCATGTGAAATTGAAATGCTGAGATACTCCAAGAACATCACAAGCTGCCAACCAATACCTGTCGATATCACATCGATTAAAATTCAGAAACTTGAAGATAACAGGTGGATGATAGTTTCACCCAAAACTACACTGGTCAAACAAAAGTGCGGTCAACAAACAGATAATATACCTATCAAAGGAACATTTATATTAGAACTCAATTCACAGTGTGTTCTAGACATTGAAGGCATTCACTTAATAAACTATCAGAATTCGCGAAGTGTTTATAAGAAAATTGAATTACCAAAATTAGACTTCAATCTTCCATTTATGAAAAATACTCTAGATTTTCAACCAGTGAAACTAGATAGCGTTAACCTCGACGAAGTTAAGCACATCACAGCCTCCTTAGATAATCAACACCAAAGAATACAGAATATGTCGAAAGAAAAAATTCATTTTGGCATAAGTGTTTGGACCATTGTCATCTACTTCTTCATGGCCATCGCAGTAGCTGCAGCAGCCTACATCTACTACAAGAGATTCATCCACTCCAGGACGCAGAATATACAGGGTGTTGCCGACCAGTCAGACAACCCCCTCAGAAGAAACCCTGTTGTTTCACCCAGGATTCCACTCTAAGGGCGGAGGAGTTATGGGAAGCCACATCTACCCCCACCAATGGAATAGCTAGCTGTCGACTCAGCGCATTTATTTAATAAAACTAATTGTATCGCTCATTCTTATGATTTCGTTCTATTGCAAACCAATCTGAATAAAGTCCACAGTAGTAACTTGTGCTTTTTAAAAAATCGCGTTCCGCTTACGAATCCAAAATTCCCGATAGCGCTACTGTAATCGTCCATTACAGTGACACAATGACAATTAAGTTGTCAAAAGCTGTCGTGTAGAATCGAAATCGTGTCTTCTATTGTGTTTTTGCTAAAACAATTCATTCTTTTTCAATGTTCATTTGCCTAACTTTCGTTTATAGATTTGTGTTGTGTTCCTAGTATAGTAGTTCCGTTCGATTAGTTTGTACTTCATTTAGGTGAGTTTGCTTCGCCGTTTCTGTCTGTTTCGTTCTGAGTTATTATTATTATTCGCTATCATGTCTCCTCCTATTTGTGCCATACCTTTTTTTTATCCAGAAGTGTGAAACCGTCTCCATTAATGGATATCCGAGTGATATTTCTTTGCGACATAAGTGGATACAATATTGAGTGTTCCTCTCAGGTGAGATAATCAGAGCCGATCAGAAGCTAATAATCTATACTACTGACTACTTTTTCTACCTCTCATTCAATTCAGGTGTTGAGCGTTACGAAATCCTTCGTAATCTTCTACCTTTCCTTGGTAATTCATAATTATCGTTTGAAAATATTGGCATCGTTAAAACACGGATTATGCACAGAATTCCCTATTTCTTGAACCTATCATGTATCATGTAGGTCTCTAAAAGGGGGGGGGGGTTTGGTCTCAATGTAACTGCATGAATTATTCACATGTTCTATAACTTGGGTGACCGTGACGATGCTGTTAGTGAACTGCTATCTGAACCACGGTGAGAGTAGAAGAGATACTGTATAATGTCAATTTCCTAGGTCATATAATTATGACAAATGTTTGAGAGGAAAACAACTGAAATCATTGTTTACTCGAATTGACCTTATAACGGCAGGACTGTAGCGGCTACAGCAGCCTGTAGTTGATTTGCGCTGATTGAGCAGACCAGAACATACAGATCACCTAGATTTTTTTCAATATTTAGCTGACAATGCATGAAACACTCCTACCGCTCAAATTCAGGGATGTAGATACCTAACCACGATAGTGGACATTATAGTTCCTGTTCTGTTTTATTTGTTTGTAAGTAAGTCAATAGTTGTTCACTTCTGACTTCACCAGTTCATTCAGTAATTAAATCGAAATTCTGTTTGTAGGTAAGTCGAGGAGGAGGATTTCTCAGATTTATTGAGATTTTCTCTTCTCATTTCTAAAAATGAAAATAGAAGATATAAGATAAGTATTTTAATATATTTGTGGTGAGGACAGTTCTTTGAACTGCTCCAAAATGTCACTGCGTTTTAAAAATTCAACTTTTATGGACCTGAAAGAGAAATTCTCTATTTGTCAGTGACACCTTGTTGTTCGAAAATTTGGAAATGCAAATATTTTTTTAATAAAATCAAAACTTCTACACTCATCTCAGTGGACTTTTCTGGTACGAATCTGCTCCCGTTTTCTTTTTCTATTCTTTGTCAATGTTCTTGGATTTGACAATGAAAAGTTCAAAAAACTGTCCCCACTACAAGTATATTGAAATACTCATTATAACTTTTATTATAACTTTTCAGAAACGAGGAGAGAAAATCCCAACAAATCTAAGACAATGAATAAATCGAAAATGCTTGAGATTCCGAGTACAAGTGCGCGAATTGATGATAATACTGTACCAAATAATAATCATAGATTTTAGAATCAAACCTGAGTCAATTTTCTTTTCATAGATTTATTTTATTTCCACCACTAACAGCCAGTTCCATAATCAACATCATAAAGACTCCTTTATTTGAAGTCAGCTTTATGATAAAGTGTCCTTTGAAGTAAACTTTAAAGCGACTTCCGTTCCATAAACGTACCAAAACCTCCTGTTAGATAAAGTCGCCTTTAAAGCGGCATTCGTCAAGTTTTATACTGTTGGCTATTCTGATAAGTAGTACTTTTATGAATACAGTTGTGGTAATACTTCAAATATTTGATGTCAAGCGTGTGTTGTGTGGTCCTGTGATATGTGTCATTAGTAATTCAAATAAGAAAATGATGTGTATTTATGTTGAATAGTCGTGAGTCGTAAGTTATTACTTCAGAGTGATAGTTTGAAATTTAGTAGTTCACGGAAAACGGAAAGTATTGATTTTGAATTTGCAATGGAATTGGACAGGAAAAAGAAAAGTGTTTCTTTCAGCGTGGAGGAACAATTACGTCTCTTAGATTTAATTAATAAGGAGAAAAATATAATAGAAAATAAGACCACAAACAAGTTCACAAATGATGAAAAGGTGAGTGAAAAATATTATTTCAATAAGAAGCTGGTTTCTAAGTAATAATTTTTGTAGGACAAAGCCTGGCAGCGAGTTACCGCAGCATTCAATGCCCTAGCTCTCCATCGCAATTGAAGTCAATTGAAGTCGAAATACGACAATTTGAAAACAAAAACAAGGAAAGTGGTAGCCGCACAACGTACTTATAATAAAGGAACTGGTGGTGGACCTCCTGTAACTGATAAATTCGATCCAGTTATAGAAAATGTTTTGAAAATCATAAACATCAAAACAGTGGTGGGCTTTGATAGCATTTTAGATTGTGATGATGTATGAGGTAAGCTACTCATAAGTATAATTTGATTATTAATTGTGATTTTGTAGGACCTAGACACAGGAAACGAAGCGGATGATTTTTCTACAACTGAAACTGGCCATACAAACTATGTGGAAAAACAAATTCCTGATCTACCGGTATGTGATAGTCATTAATATATTATGAATGATGTTTTATTGGTTTCTATACTTCAGATTTTGATTATTCATGATACAAATAAAGAAAGCGAGCCTAGTGAAAGCCACACTGCTGAGGAAATTGTTTCACATTGCACTCAAGACAATGGGGTAGGTGATACTAAAAGGTTAGCGAACGTCTCATTATATGAACATTTCTTAATTTTTAGGAAAATTCTACCACCAACTTATTAGACCTTGGCAATGAAGCAACGGGACCAGCATCTCTAAAAGTAAGAATATTTTTTTTCATTTAATTCAACTTCATTCCTTTATTTTTGTTGTAGAAATTGAAACGTAAATGGTCAAGCTATACACCTTACAAATTGAAGGAACCCGTTACGAGACAGTTAAGGCCAACGGTAATGAATCCTGCAATATTGGCAAAAGAAGCATTTTATAAAAAAAAGATTGACCTTCTTGAGAAGCAGGTTTGGGCAATTGAAGAAGAAAATAGAAGACAGGAAGAAGCTCACATGAAAAAACAAATTATACTAGATTTACAAATATCTGAGTTACGTAATAAAAACAAATTATAACCCTCCAATATGTTTTGTTTAATGAATGGGAAAAAATCAAAGAAGAGCTGTACATGAAGGTTTTATTTTTAAAGGCAGAGTTTAACCTCGAACAAACATCCTCCGATAGTAACAATTTTTAATTTCCGTTCGACATGTATAGGGATGTTTGTTTGAAGGTGCTTGACAATGTTTCTGTATGATAAGAAATATTCAGGACTTCCATTGTCTGAAAAGGAAAGGAATGAATTCTATGCTAGAACAGATAAAAACGAAATTACTGTGAAATTAGGAAGTGCTGAAAATAAAAATGCTGAAAAAATTAAACTATATGTTAAAAATAGAACAACTAAAGTAAGTTGTCCTATTCAATGCGAAGTGTTCTCATTAGGTACGAAGATGATTGTACATTTTGGCTGATATCCATTTGCTGTTTTCTAATTTTTATTGACGAATCACTGCCAATGGAAATAAAAGACAGATTCAGAATTAACATACATATTACTCGAAAATAATTACAGATTATCAAAGTGTTCATTTATAATAATCTGCCTCACATGTCGACCAACATTAATGTTATTTTGATGCATTTGTGCTGGTAAATCATTTACCTCCGGCACTTCGTCCAGCCATCCATTTGGAAGTGCTTCATTCATATCTATAGCCATATTGTGCAACACAGCTGTTGCCCTAACTGTTGTTAATTTAACCCGCATTCCATTAGAAAGTATAGGGAAGCGACGTTTCCAAACACCATACTGTCTCTCTACCACATTCCTAGTTCTTATGATTGACTCGTTGAATAAATTTTCCGCTGCAGTATGTGCTTCTTGTAATTTGGTCATAAGATATGGTTGAAGAGTATAACCACTATCACCAAGTAAACAGTACTGTCCGAACACTCCTCTTTCGAACTGTCTTTTCAAAGCACTATTATTGAAAATAGTTTGATCATGTGTTGATCCCGGCCACCTCGCTACTATATTTCTGATTCTCAGATCTGCATCAGACACCGTTTGCACATTTAAGGCAAAAAAATTTTTTCTTGAACGAAAAAATTATGCATCATTACCACCAGGAGAATTAATTTTAATCAATGTGCAATCTATAGCACCAATGACACGTGGGAAACTAGCAATTGCATAAAAATTTTCTGCAGTTCTTCTCATTTCATTATCAGTTTCGCTCATCTTTATGTACTGTGGACGAAGAGATGCAATTGATAATGAAACTCTTCGAACAATTCTGCTAGCAGAAGTCTAAGAAATTCCAATAATATCGCCTGTTGACAATAACATATTCCCAGTTGCATAGAATCGTAATGTCAATAAAAGCTGGTTCATAGGATCAATACAGCCGCCCCTAGAAAATTTTCATATAGTAATCGACTACCTAAAACTTTTGAAAATTCCATTACCTGTTACTTGGAAGATGTAAAAAGTGTGCAACTTGTTGCAGCAGCGATAAAACTGTAGGTTTTGTTAGCCGAAATCTATTAAAAAAATCCAAATCGTCCAAAGTAACAAAATGTTGTTGTCTTCTTCTATATATTTTGGGCCTCCTTACTATTATTTCCTCATCATCTGATGAAGAACTAGAACTTGATGAATTCATTATATTCTTGATAATGAAGTCTACCTCAGATCTATGAAACCACTGAACCACAACCGAACTATAACACCATACTATTAGCTATCAAAGTGTATGACCATGACAGGCAAATAGGTTATGTTTACCTTAAAAGGACACTTTTCGCAGGTAAAGAGCGGTTGTCCAGCCTTTATGATAAAGGAGGCTTTAAAGTGTCTTTTCGTTTCAAAATTGGTTTATGGAACACATTTTGCCATTAAAGGTAACTTTTTCATATGAAGGAAGCTTTAATTTTGATTATGGAACTGGCTGTGAATCTGCTCGTGCGCAACATGCGACTTCTAAGTCTTGCTCCATAATACATAACATTGATATAGGTATAATCAATGAAACATGTACGATTTTACGATATGAATATCAATCATACATGTAAACCATAGATAGTGCTTCTGACAAAATTAAATTGTACAGAATGGGGACTATTCAATATCATATTAATAATAATTGATTTTTTATTTTAGTTGCTTCTCAGGATGAGTTGGAGAAGGCTTATGACGACCCACGAAATGCGTCTATTACAAGTATAGGTATAAAATAATGGTATCCAACAAAGATTGCTACTTATTTTGAGGAAATTTGACCAGTGAGAAGTTGTTCAAATAATGTGAATCGTAGTTCTGACTTATGACGTATAGGTTATTTCAATCTATAGCAAGAATTATTATAGCATTCATCTGGTATTATTCTGATAAAACTCCATGAAATATTTTTACTTTGAAGAAATCATTTTTCAAATGAATTGAAGGCTAGCCGCAATACCACTACCTATTTCGGCAATTCTCGTGAGTCACAGGCACATTTTAATGTATTTCTCTATATTTTCATTCTTTTTGTTGCCCAGATTTTGCAGTTGCCAGATGTAATGAATCAATCATTTGATATTTGCATTCATGTTTGTGAATTTGTAATTCATTCGTTGAATCTATATACAGGGTGTATCATTGGAAAAGGTAAATATTCCAACTGTGGATAGGGGTCACTGAGGTGATTTCAGAAAACCCAAGGTCAATGGGTCTTCGAAATGTTATAACCGAGATACGGGATATTTGATCAATTTTGCCCATTTCTTCATTGTCTCATAACTTTCTAACCAACCTGTATATTTTCATGAAAATTGGTAGACTCACACAATCTATCTTGCTGAATTGATTGAGATATGAAAAAAGATCTGAATCCATTGATTTATTTAGTTCTCAATACGGACCTGCAACTTTTTCTGGTAGTCTAGGTAAATAGGAAAACTAATATGAAACACTCCTAAACATAATAGTCACCTATGCTGAAGTGAAGTACTGAAGTAAGTACTGGGAAGTTATAAAATTAATAATAAATTTGTACCCCATAATGAGCAAAAATATTTTGAGTTCATCATATGAGTAGCAAAAATCGTTTGTGCATGAATGAAAAGTACATCGTGAAATAGACATTTTGATTTTCTTTTCAGATATGGCGAAGAAAATTAGAAATTCAAATGTATAGGGTGTTGTTTTCGGACAGAGAGGAGTTCTAAATATTATGTGAAGCCGGACCTGGATTCTATCTTTCTTCGATATCTCAGTAATTCAGCAGGATAGATTGAGTGAGTGTAGCAATTTCCAGTAAAATATACAGGTTGGTTTGGAAGTAATGAGATATGGGAAAAATCGATGAAACATCCCGTATCTTGGTTATAAGATGTCGCAGACCCATTAAACCATGGGTTCTTTCAAATGGAACACCCTTGATACATCTGAATTTTTGAACAATCGAGACACTTCCGCGGAAATGGAATTGAAAGTAATTTGCTACGATATTTCACAATCACTATCAGGAAACTTATATATTTCCAGAAGGCAATAAGAAAAGAAATAGTCGCAAAATATCTTGGTCGGGAGAAGAGAAAAAAAGAGTAGACGAAGAATTTCGTCTATATATAGAAAGTTGCGAGATGCCATCTGTTGGTGAATGCAATATTTTTATTGAAAGAGAATTGTTGAACCGATCCATTGGACAATTGCGTGGTTATATCTCAAACCAAATCAAGAATCGAAAATCAAAAATTTTCAATCCATCCAAGAAGAAGAGCTTGAAAAAAGGCATGTAACGAGAGTTCTAGAATCTATCACCATGAGAATTCATCTATTTCTGTCCTTGAAATAAACTGACTCATGGTAGGAGTGCATATTTCAAAGTTGGTATCGACACTAATATTTTTGATAGGTATAATAATTTCAAGCCAGACTTATTAGTTTATCAGTTGAGTTAAACAATAGCTTTCGAGCTGATACCTACTCTCCCTCTTCACTGAATCAGAATAATATTTGAATAGAATATGCGTGTGATTTCTATTCAAATTTTTCGCCTCTAATGACTAAAGCCAAATCATTAGTGATACAGAACAGAATTCTCAATGTGTATTCATACTTGTGCCCTTTACTTCGTTAACTTCATCTAGATCATTAATACCATTTTCATCATGATATCAGCATAGAAAACTTTTCCAAAAATCGATTTTTGACAATAATCTTCATTATAATGACTATTATTGTTAAATCTCCTGAACTTGAATATTTTTTTGGTGAAAGTATTTCGAAACATTTTCTGATACAAGGTTTGCTAATCTGAAGCAGAAGAAATCAATACTAATTCAAAACTATAGGGAAGCATAAATACTGTCTGTAGGTTAGTCGAGGAGGAATAGTATTCATTTTGCTATATTCGTTGGGATTTTCTCTCCTCGTTTTTAAAAAATGAAAATGGAAGTTATAATAATTATTTCAATATATTTGTAGTGAGGACAGTTATTCGAACTGCCCCAAAATGTCACTGCGTTCTGAAAATTCACCTTTCATAGACCTAAAAGAGAAATTCTCTATTTGTCACTGACACCTTGTTTTTTGAAAATTTGGAAATGCAAATGTATTTTCCATAAAAACAAAACTACTACTTATCTCTGTGGACTTTTCGGGAACGAATCTGCTCCCATTTTCAACACGATATGAATATTTGTTTTTATTAAAAATATATTTGCATTTCCAAACTTTCAAAAAACAATGTGTCAGTGACAAATAGAGAATTTCTCTTTTAGGTCCATAAAAGGTGAATGTTCAAAACGCAGTGACATTTTGGGACAGTTCAAAGAACTGTCCTCACTACAAATATATTGAAATAATTATTATAACTTCTATTTTCATTTTTTAGAAATGAGGAGAGAAAATCCCAACCAATTTAGCAAAATGTATAGGAACGCATATTAATAATGTAATGACAAACATTTATAGTACTGCTTAGGCTCCAGGGTTCAATTTCAGAGGATGCTTACACCAGTAAAACTGCCTCTAACTGAATTTACATCAAGTGCTATTGTATCCCATTACAATGGAAAAAAAATAACTGGGTAGTCAGTTCCAGTTCGTAATCTTATATTTATATATATTTTTCATTTACAGTAACCAGAACCAGATGGACGAGCCCAGAGAAGAATGCAGCATACCAAATTTTTGAGAAAGAATTCAAGACAAAAACATTACCATCCATGGCTTTTTGTGAGGAAATAATAGAGAAAAATAGTATTTTCAAACATAGAACACCAGCAATGATGAGAGCATTCATCAACAATACAAATAAGAAAAAATGTTGAACAGAATTGAATATTAAAGAATACACTCAATAGCAGTATTTCTCAATTCAGTCTCCATAAGAAAAGTTTTTGAATGTCGAAAGTATTTTTGTCTCAATTACACATGACACTTTCAGTTAGAAGGTTGAATAATAAAAAAGAAATTGAATCAGTCAACCTTTAGATTTTACCACCTCTATAACATCGCGTTTATTGGATCGTTTTTGAAAAACTTTTCTGTTGGGTAGATATTCGAAGTGCTTATCCAAGATGATTTGATTTTTTGGTTGTAATCGTAGCCAACTGCGACCACTCTTATGGACCCAAAATTCAAATATTTACTATAAGGGATCTATGCGATCTAATCGAAATATCTACAGCTGACTAAACCATATTTCGTTAACTTATCAGACCCAATCTTCACATTCGCTATGACTCCGTTTCTGACAAATTTGGCACATTTCAGGAACAATTCAAGGGCACACCCTCAATTTGAAGCTGATAGAGGAACAAGAGTAATAGCAATACTATTTACCTTTTTTTTTACAGATTTCTAGAATTTTCTCTGCTCGTTTCTAAAAATGATATAATAATATTTCTAGTGAGGATAGATCTATGGTCTGACCCAAAATGTAAAAATTTTGATATAAATATGAATGTTGAATATATTCGTCTTCAAGATTTTTTGAAAAACTAGGTGTCACTGACATGGAGAATTTCTCTTAGGTGTCTGAATCTGTGATGTCACATGATGGATAGCTAACGGTTCAGTTTTTGCATTCGTGTTGAATTCCAAATTCAAATCGTGTTTTCCAGAGTTTCCAAGAGACATTACAATGATCGAGATCAGCGGAGGTGACGCCATCTAGTTTCGATCTTGAAAAGCCTTAGTGAGATTGAAATTTGGCATAATCAAATAGGCAGAAGAAGTTTTTTTGTTACTGGCTATATAGTGGCGATATTACAAACCCTTGATCGCCTAAAAATAATATTTGCCTTTACGAATATCCAAGAGATCTAAGTGGCAAAAGTGTTTGTGAAGCTGCAGAGCCTATACGTCCCCCCTACAATCTACAGTCGCCTTTATGAGTGTTGCAGGGTTGTTACGTTTCAAATAATATACAGTGACTCTCGTGAAGGCGTAACAAGAAATCGCTCATGTCACTTCCCCCGCATCAATTGCCAGTGTTCAAATTTCCACAAAAAGTATATTACGTAACAAGAGTTGTAAATTGCATATTACGCACGAAGTGGAGAGAGTTACACACGTAGCCGCGTAGTATTACAACTCGATACTTTTTCTCGACCACAAATATAGTGAGTGTCGAAAAGTTCGCACCATATGGTTAACATTTATATCATCAATTCGTCATATAATTTTATTCTCGATGAAAGTTTGATACGTTGCACATTTACATCATCAAATTTCTATATTCTAGAACGGTATACAAGGGAGAACAAAAAATTTTAATCTTCATTATTTGTGAAGTTCTATCATTTTCCACATCCTTAGAAGAGAATTTATAATCATAAAAACTTCTTCATGATTGTAAACAATATTCATATTTGAAATCATGTAGTAAAAAAAAATCAATTCATTTTGTAGTGGGAATGAGATGAATTCAGGAAAAAAACATGGTCCCTGCGAGATTTGAAGTCACGAGAATATCACTCATCCAATGCCGCTACCAAGCTCATTAATTAATGTGATGAATGGAGTGGTCAGATGTGAAGTGCACAACTATTGACTCAGATATTATTATATGTACTAGCATCAATGATATATATCACAATGAAAATACAGAAAAAACTATGATGTTAACTATAATAGCTACATACACATATATCATTCTGTAGTAATGTAATATGTATAGCTGATGGTAGTTTAGCCCTTCGATCATTGAACAGACTAGATAAGTAATCCACAGCCCTGGCAATACAGTTTGTTTGGAAGCAACATCTATAGTATCTATCTTTGTCTAAACAAGGATAGCAGGAGCTGATTCTCCCAGCACCAGTGCCGTGTTGTCAGAGGGGGTCGAATTTATCATTAATTCATGATGGAACCAAATTGAAAATCCGTAACAATTTCAGTGGTACTTTTCAGCATTTCTTGGTGGTAAAATGAACAATGACGAGACACTGTCGCAGCTGACCTATGGGTATAATCAATATAATCTAATCAAATCAATTTAAATTCATTTTTATCCCATTCCATTTGGGAAAATGCTTCAAAATCTCGAATGATACGACAATGATAACTCACCTATGGAATGACGTGTTTTGATCGCCGGTTCAAATTGTCTTCAACACACCTCACAACGTCTCACCATTATATCAAATCACCAAAACAGAAAATAAACTGAGTTTCTGAGGACTTCTGAGTACACAAAACTGAACACAAGTTGAATAATATCGATAAATCAAAACAATAATAATAAATAATGACAGATACGAAAGCAATAATCGCCGTTGACTGTCAATATCAAATTGCGGTGTTGCAACGTTGAGCAAAAAGTATTCATGATACCCAGCTGGTCCTCGAGCCCCCAAGAAAGTAAAATTGCTAAGTCTCAGAATAATGTAGCAATCTTCTATTAATCAGAACTGATTCATAATCGTCATGACCCAAATTTATTATTATATTTGTGCATCGAACTACATGAATTCATAAAGGACTTCAAATATTATGGACTATTTATCACTTTTTGATGATTGGATATGACAACACTGGCGACGATTGGGTACTAATATTATGATAATTCGAGGAATTCATGTTAGCATCAGAATATTTGTTTTGTGATCCTTCTAGTGGGTTTGTTGTTCGGAGGTTTAGCCAGTTAACCTCACTGTCAGATCAGTGTCATGCTACAAAAGATATCCATAGACGAATGCATTTCACTGAATGATGACAAGAAAGCACCGAAGAAGCAGAAATCAGAACGAGCATGGTAACAAAAGCAAGTATCGAGGTCTTCATGTATGGGTAGCTATATTGGATGATCATCTCTAAAAGGCGAAATAAATCAACATATCTTTGGAAACCGTGCTTTCGCTTATATTACATAACAGTTTGGGCAAACTGTGTGTAAGGAGAAGCTTTCTGCGATTGTTTTCTGTTCGTAATCATCAACTTACACTAGTGGTCGTAGGAAAATATAAATATATATATAAAATATAATTTTTCCAACATTAGTTTCATTGATTTTTGGATATCTGAGAGACATCTTCCTGTAGAAGTCACAACAATGAAACCTCTGAACTGAACTGAATAATCACGGAACGACCACATATTGAATCCTTAGAAGCCAATACAGGGTGAATCAAAATCGAATTCCTAATGGGGTATTTGAGCTATACCTGAATCAAATTGGAACACAAGTTCTCATCATATTGTCTCATAGTCGCTGTTGAAAATTCGACCCATTCAGCAATGAGGTGCCTTGAAAATATGAACATTCAAGATTTGTTCACAAATCGATCAACGGGTTCCAAATCAAGAGGATGTTTCGTCTATAAAATCTCACACACATACGAATACAGGGTGTCCGTTTTTCGATCTGATCATAAGAGATACCGAGATCGGTTAAATTAGGGCAAACTTGCGCATTTTCATGCTGAATATAATGATCTGATCCAAAACTGAAGATGAAAATGCGGACTTTGCCCTAAATTTGACCGAACTCGTTTTTCTTATAATAACTGAGATCCCCATGGTGAAGATTGAGAAAACAGAAACCCTTTATCCTGTTTATAGAGACATTTTGGGGACAGTATATATCAACTTATACCGAGTCGACAGTCTAATCCAGGACATCATAATTTATATATATTGAGCATGAAAGTGAGTGTTCGAAGACAGTATAAAGTATATAGTATATCTGGTTTATACTATATATTGTCCTCAGACTGATAGTTTCCTGAATATATATATATATATATATATATATATACACTACAAACAACCATTATTGTGAGACTAAGATAGTTTTCCGGCAATCGAACACAAATTCTCCACAATTAGTTTAGTTTCGGTCAAGTTGTACATTAAGTACTTGAAAGTGAGAACAATAATTGAGGTTAAGGTACCTCGTACTATACCCCTACGGATGCAGTGATATACGCATTGTTGTCACTTGTTTTGTACAGTGTTCCATGGTACTACAGGAAATATGTCGAAAACGAGACAGCAGTCGCAAATTTGCAAGCAACAAGCAGGTATGATTGGAAAGCAAATAGAAGACAGATTCAAACAATTCGAATCGTCTCTGAAATCTATTTTCGACCAAGTGAGAGAAAACAAATCCAATATTCAAATTTTGGAAACAAAAATAGAACACTGTGAACGTATGTACAAAATGAAAAACCTCATCATATATGGAGAACAACAAGCCGCTAATGAAACACCTGAAATTTATGAGAACAAAATGATAAACTTCTTCAAGGAGAAGCTGCAACACGAACTTTCCTCCTCCGAAATAGAGCAGTGCTACAGAATTGGCAAAGTTCAGAACGGCAAGCCTCGCCCAATTCTCGTGCAGTTTCTATCGATAAAAACCAAGAATCATATTTTCAACAAGAAGAAAATGCTTCGAAACTCTAACTATTTCATGAAAGAGGACCTAACAAAATCAGTAGTGGAAATGTGGAAGTCAGCTTCCGAAAAATTTGGCAAGACCAATGTGTGGAGTCAAAGTGGAAGAATTTTTGCCATCATAAATAATAAGAAAACTGTTTTGAATCATAAGAACATTGTGGGAGAATGAAGAACAAAGAACTGAACTACTACAGTAGGATCAAGCAGGAATTTTTTTTTTAGGATACATTATGGATTTTCATTATTACCTACTATATTTCTATTTTTATTTTTATCCATATAGCAGCACAAGAATAATTAATTTCGGCTCTTTCGAATTGTTCGATAAAAACCGTGAAACGTTAATTACTACTTTTTGATCATATGAGATCATCTTTCGTACAGTAAACATCGTACGGTGCTCAGTGAAATATTTCTGTGAAGTAGTTTTTACCTATATCGGTTGTTTTTGTTATCACTCGATCGACTTGGTACCATCGAAAAAGTTTAAAATGAGCAACAAGTGTCCCAATTGTTTCAATGTTATTAAACAAGGAACTGCTATACAGTGTGATGGATGTCGTGCAGACGTTCATCTTTCATGTGTAGGTCTCAATAGTGATGAGGTGCGGATGACTCGTACCAAATCCAAAGCAGTTAAAATCCTCTGCAACAATTGCAACTCATTAATGGGCGAATTAGGAAATCTCAAAAGGCTTCTTGAATCTATCAAAGATGACTTCAACCATAAATTTTCAAGTCTTGAAGAGAAAATAGCACATAGTAATCAGACTGAAATGAATAAAATCAAGGAAGCCGTCAACAATTTACAGAAGGATATTAATAATTTACAAACAAATGTCTCTTTTCAATCTGACTCCGTAATTTTTGAAGAAGTTTTGCAAGAAATGAGTGAGAGAAATAATCGTAAAAAAAATCTGATTGTATTTGGGATGCCTGAACCGCAGCATGATAACCCTGAGGATCGATTAGTTGCTGACAGAGAGCAAACTAGGTATCTGTTGGAAAAAACTAATTGTCCATTTTCTGCCTCTGCTATAAAGGTTATACGTCTTGGAAAATTCAACACAGACAAGAGCAGACCAATAAAATTAATCATGGAGTCTGATGAACAGGTCCACGCAGTTATCAAATCAACCAAAGCGTTGAAAAATCACTCTCAGTACAAAAACATTTCTATATCCTTTGATAGAACTCCGAAGCAGATTGAGCATTATCGACAAGTGAAGAGAACCTTAGATGAAAGAACAAGAGGGGGAGAAAAAGATATTAGAATCAAGTACGTCAATGGCTGCCCAAAAATAATCCGTTTAAACCATTAGAAACACCCAATAGCGACATCACTTTGTCCTGTTATTATCAGAATGTGAGAGGTCTCAATTCAAAAGTGGAAACTTTTTTCAACGCGGTTTTTTTGAATGAATTCGACATTATCTGTTTAAGTGAGACGTGGCTATCAGAGAAGGTGAATAATTCTGAACTATTTTCCGACGACTATACAGTCTACAGGTGTGACCGTAATTTCGATGCAACCGGGCTTTCTACAGGGGGTGGTACAATGATCGCTGTGAAAAACAAGTATAGTATAAACAGTCTGAATGTTGGAATTTTCAATGATTTATTTCCATATATCGACATTGTAGGATGCAAAATATCGTTCAAAAATGGTTTACTATTGGTGTATGCCATTTATATTCCGCCGACTGTAACCTTAGTCGATTTCGAGTCTTTTCTTGATGTTTTTGAAACATTCAATGGTATGTTCGAGAAATGTAAATTGTTGATATGTGGTGACTTCAACATTCCCACCTTCAATGCCGTCAATGAAGATAGGAAATCACTTATTATGAATAATGCCTGTTCTTTTATGGACATAAAACAACTCAATTCTATTCCTAATAAAAACAACCGTTTTCTTGACTTGATTTTGTCTAACATGAGTTTTGATGTTAGTAGAGACGACTGTCCTCTGATCAGCGAAGACGGCCACCATCCTGCTCTGAACTTTGAATTCAGTGTAAAACAAGCTGCAAGCAACAACTTTTCCTTCAAATCTGAATCCCCTTAATACAATTTTAGGACAGCAAATTTTCCTTTAATGTATGATATGTTTCTCAGTATAGATTGGTCAGTTATAAAAGCAATTACTGACGTTGATGAGGCTTGTACTGAATTTTATGGGATAATCAATAATATTTTTTCTACTTGTGTTCCAATTTTTAAAAATAACACAAAAAATTATCCGCCTTGGTACAATCACGAAATAATTTCAAAGATTAATAAAAAAGAGAATACACGCAAGAACCTTAAAAAATTTAGAACATCTTCACTAGAAAAGGAGTTCAAATCCTTACGTCGCGAAATCAAACAGTTGATTAGCACGGCTTATGCTGCCTATATTCAGCAAGTCGAAAGGGATATCTACAATGATCCCGCGAAATTCTGGTCATTTGTTCAACTCAAGAGAAGAAAACCTCGAATACCTGGCATTATGACATGTAATGATTCAACATATGACAATCCCCAAGATGTAGTGAATGGGATATCACAATTTTTCTCAGACGTTTATATTGAGTCTAATCCCATTAATTTACAAGCATCTACTAACACACATAATAACTCTTTCATTTCTCTGACGCAAATCACTGAATTTGATATTATAAAGGCTTCTAAAAAACTCAAGAATAAAATGACTTCGGGTGTCGATAATATACCTAGTTCCATAATAAAAGACTGCATAAATATTCTAGCTAATCCACTTTGTCATATTTTCAACAATATTATTAAATCTAAGGTATATCCAACATTGTGGAAAACAACCGAAATTTGTCCGGTTTTGAAATCAGGTGACAGAGCAGTTATATCTAACTACAGACCCATTGCCATTTTATGTAACTTTGGTAAACTATTCGAGATTATTTTATATGATGTAATCTATAACTCAGTGAGGAACACAATCTCTCCTTTTCAGCATGGCTTCATGACCCGAAGATCCACTGTTACTAATTTAACCTGCATTACTCAAGTAATATCCGAGGCCCTTGACTCTCAAAGTCAAGTAGACGTCATTTACACTGATATCCAAAAGGCTTTTGACACCATTGATCATTACTTATTATTAACTAAATTAAGAGCAGTTGGTTTCTCTGAATCACTAGTCGATCTGATGAAATCTTATTTACTCAGAAGAACTCAGTTTGTTGAATATGGAGGGTACACGTCTAATCGCTATGTAGCTTGCTCAGGAGTCCCACAAGGCTCCAATCTAGGTCCACTTCTATTTTTGATATTTATCAACGATTTATCACTCGAACTTAGTGCCACCCATCTTTTATTCGCTGATGATTTGAAAATATACAGTCCAGTTACCTGTATTCAAGACTGTTCCATACTACAAAATAATTTAACATCATTGGAGCACTGGTGTACCAGAAATAATCTCAACATCAACGAATGCAAAATCCTAACTTTCTCGCGAAAACAATATCCAATTGCCTATAGCTACAAAATAAGCAACATTGTTCTTGAAAGATGCTTCAACTTCAAAGATTTGGGTGTAATTTTTGACAGTGGACTTACGTTTAGTGAACATATTAACAAAATTGTAATGAATTCAATGAAATTGCTCGGTTACTGTGTTAGAAATTGGTCTAGCTTTGCTAATATAGACAGTCTGAAAATACTGTAACTCACATATATCAGAAGTAAACTAGAATATGCTACAGTCATTTGGTCACCACTATATAAAAACTCAATAGACAGTATAGAATCTGTTCACAGAAAATGTCTCAAATATATATTCTATAAATGTTCTGGCTATTACCCAGAACGAGGATATGCCTATCAAGTCCTTCTGAATACTTTTCACTTTCAATCTCTACAGGAAAGAAGAGACTGCTTGGCAATTACCACTCTCCATAAATTATTGGACGGCATAATAGACTGTCCCTATTTGCTGGGTAAGATCAATTTTCATGTACCAAGAATAGTTTCCCGCCAAGAAATTACTTTTTACAATTCGGTTCCTCGCACCAATGTACTCCTCAAGTCACCAATTTTTTCAATGTGTAAAATCTTCAACGACAATTGCACGTCGTGTGATATCAATTTCGATAATATTAACCTTATTTTATCAATTTATAAGCGTAATCAGAATTAAGATTGTTACTTTTATTTGATTTCTTTAATGTAACCTACCTTGTAGTTATATTCTATCTTGATTTTTTTCTGTTATTGGGTGTATACCTGTTGAAAATAAATGTATTATTATTATTTTTATTATTATACTAAAATTAAGTTGACTTGGCAACAGTGTCAATGAATCAAGATTGTTTTATTCTAAACATCGCTACCTGTCTTCTGTGCCTGCCTCAACTTTTTTTAATTGTCGTCTGGAGATAATGTTTTTCTACAAAACTTTTTGTGTTCTAATAATTATCACTGATGTTTATAATGATTTACTTTTTTGCATATTATTAGTCATTCGTATTTTGGGGGATCTGTGATCCTTTCTATTTACAGCACATTTTATAACACATATTTGTGTCTCGAACATATAGAGGAAATATTTGTGGCAATTATTCATGAAAAAATTTTCATTTTCATTTTTCAACGTAAGATCTCTGAGTTCAAACTTTGCAGATTTTAAGACTTTCGTTTCCCTTAGGAGCTATGATGTTTTGGGGGTTGGTGAGACCTGGTTGACTGAAGATACTCCTGATTATTTAGTACATATAGATGGTTATAATTTTATTAGGAAAGATAGAAGTTCGAGAGGAGGTGGAGTTGAAATATATATCAAATCCTTTATAAATTTCGAAACTGTGGAAGTTGATATATGTGAAGCTGTGGAACAGCTATGGGTGAGTTTTAGTCTTAATAATGTCAAATACGTTTTCGGTACATTCTACAGGCCGCCTAATAAAAACTACATTGACTTTCTGAATAACTTTAAGGGAAATCTGGCAGAAATAGTTCCTCTCTGCAATGAAATAATATGTGGAGGTGATATCAATATAAATCTACTCCATTTCGAGAACAACAGCACAGAAGCATTCAAAACCCTTATTGATATTTTCAATATGAAACAAAGAGTTACTGAACCCACTCGAATAACAAGTACTACATCCTCACTACTGGACGTGATACTTATTTCAAATGGAATAAATCTACTGGAATATGGATGTGAAGAAGTCTTCAATGTTTCTGATCATCAGCTGGTGTATTGTACTCTGGATATTCAAATGAAAAATAATACCAGTGAAACCTTTGCTACCAGAAGTTTGAGAGATATTGATAAGGCCTTGCTAGAAAATATTCTTGTACTAGCACCATTTGAAGATGTATATCTATTGGATGATATAAATGATAAAGGGGAATATTTCAATCAACTCCTTTTGAATATTTTTGATACATTATCCCCTGTCACGACTAAGAAAATAAGTAAACAGAGACCACCTTGGCTTACTGACACCATAAAGCTTATGATTTCCTTACGAGATAAAGCACTAAGAAAATATAAGAAAACTAGAAATGTAAATCACTGGCAATATTATAAATATTCAAGAAACTTAACTAACAGTTCGATCAAAGATGGAAAAAAAATCTATTTCAAACACTGTGTGGAAACTTATGGAAATAATAGTAAATTAATGTGGGAAAAAATGAAGCATCTTGATATCAAAAATAAAAAAAATGGAAAAACAAACCGAACGAAATAAATGTCAATTTCCTCTCATTTTCTGGAAAAACAAATCCAGTTGACCATGATCTTCTCTCATTCTATCAGAATAATTCAAAAGGGAATTTCGAATCTTTATTTTCGTTTGCACCCACGGAAAGCAACATTGTATATGATTACTTAATTAATATCAAGTCGAGAGCTACAGGTGTTGATGGGTTACAAATTGAAATGCTTCTTCTCTGCTGCCCTAGGATTTTGGATGTTTTAGCACATATTTTCAATACTTGCCTTCAACAAAGTATTTTTCCAGACCAATGGAAAGTGTCAAAAGTAATTCCAATTCCCAAAAAGTCAAATATATCAAGTTTCAATACTACCAGTTCTGGTGAGTGTTGGAAAAAATCATGAGATACCAAATTAATTCACACGTCGAGAAATATAATATACTGCCTGTGCATCAATCGGGATTTAGGAATGGTTATAGTTGCACTACAGCGCTGTTAGATGTGACGGATGATATATTTAGAGATATTGATAAAGGATATGCTGTGGCTTTGATTTTACTGGATTATTCAAAAGCATTTGATACTATCAATCACTGTTTACTGTTCTCTATCCTTCTTTATATTGGATTTTCACATAGTGCAATCAATTTACTCAAGAGTTACCTTACTGGTCGTGTGCAATTTGTTGAAACTAGCTTAGGGAGGTCAACTTTGAAAAATGTTCTCTGTGGAGTGCCTCAAGGCTCTATACTGGGACCTATGATATTTTCAATATATACATGTAATATCACAAGTTGTTTGGTGGGTTGTAAACCATTCATGTATGCTGATGATACTCAAATAAAATATACCTCATCCCAATCTGATACATATCTTACAAGTTTACTAATTAATGAGGAACTATCGAAACTTGTCTCATTTTCAGAAAAACATCAACTTTCAATAAATCCTATTAAAACACAAGTTTTGATCTTTGGCAAAAATAAAACCAATATTGAACGTAATATCAAAATTATGATAGATGGAAATGACATTTCATGTGTAAAAGTTGCCCGAAACTTGGGCTTAGAGTTGGATACAGATTTGAGGTTTAAGTCTCACGAAAGTAAATGCGACAAACGGGCATACGCTAATTTGAAAATGTTATATCCTCATCGTCAGGTTTTAGAAAAATCAACAAAAATCACTCTCACCGAATCACTAGTACTCTCGCACTTCAACTACTGTGATACAATATATGGCCCTTGTCTAGCCAACACGGAAATTAATCGCATTCAGCGGGTACAGAGATCATGTCTGAGATATATCTATGGGATAAGGAAATATCAAAGTATCACACACAAGCTGAAAGAAACCAATTGGCTCAGTATGTCGGCAAGAAGAAAATTGTATTCGCTAACCTTATTTCACAATATATTATTACATCCCTATCTTTATAATAAAATTACCTTCCGAAGAGATGTTCATAATGTGAATACTCGATTCAGGGGAACTATATCTCCTCCACACCACCGAACTGCAATCTTCGAGAGATCTTATACCTTCATGGTTTACCATCTTTATAACCAGGTCTCATCGGGTCACAGAACACTTTCGCGCCCTAAATTTAGAAACCATTACAAAAAGCTGTTGTTCCAAGCGAATGAATGAATGTACTTGTTGTATGTCATGATAAACTTGCCACATTTGTCACTTCTTTGTTCATTTGATTTCTTTATTTTGCTCATCATGTTCACTCTCATGCCGGTATAGAATATATATATATATTTTTTTCATGTTACCCAGGGATGACACTTGAATCAGTTCTACTGTCTGTCATTCCTGTTTTGCAAGTTGACTTATATGTTATGAAATGTATTTAAACAACTCATATATTACTTTCTGCTCATCTTGCAAATAAATTATTATTATTATTATTATCATCATTATTAATATTCCAAAATCATAAACTAGGAATATTCCATTTTGAATATGCATGGTATATTCACAATCGAATATTCTACTCAGGATGCATTGAATTTGAAATTATTATAATATCAAAGTACCTTTATTTAAGGAAGAGAGATGAACACTGCGTTTCTATTATTGCAATAGGGATGTACATAAATATAAATTAAGTCGTATTTCACTGGTTTCATATCATGTTCCGCTCGAACATAGGGTCTTCCTTTTTTAATTACTAGGAAAAAACAAAAATGAGTGTATGAAGAGTGAAAATAATGTTCACTCAGCAATAGCGCGGTTTAGTAAGAATTGGCATCACTGTAGGGAAAACCGACATGATATGTAGTTTTGGCTAAGCGTTGCCAGATGAAATATTCTTTCCACCATCTTCCTACACCTTTGATGAGATTAATCAAATTTGTTCTTCTTGGAAGGAATTTGGAAGGGCGCATGTGCAGATAGAATTGTTTTATGCTGTATTCTGTTCTGACACTAGTGACAGTTAAACAATTTACCATTCTGAGTGGGAGCCCTACATTCTAACCTAAAATATCTTATATGTGTATTTTGATTTTTGCTTGGTATCTTCTGATTGTTTACTCATTTGAAAAAAATGGAACGAAACACTATGATGATTGGTATGTTCATTATGCTTTCATCTGCGGCAATTTTGTTGACGAGGAAGAAGCTCTTCAGATCACAAAGGAGATTCAAAGTGCGACCCATGAATCGTCAACAGAGAGTTAATAGCGTTTATCAGAATTTACTTATGTATGCTAAAACTCAGGACAAGTCAACTTCATACATTGATTCTGGATTCAAGATTCAAAGTACATAAAATAAAACTCAGTTCAAAAATATAGATCATTTTATTCTGGTATCAAAAATAGCAGGTACAAATATCACATGGAATGAAAATGAAATATTATTACAAAAAGAAAACGGAAATAAATTCAAATAAAATAAAAAAAATTCA
Source organism: Gastrophysa polygoni (assembly GCA_963576655.1). Taxonomy (NCBI): domain Eukaryota; kingdom Metazoa; phylum Arthropoda; class Insecta; order Coleoptera; family Chrysomelidae; genus Gastrophysa; species Gastrophysa polygoni. The sequence goes on from OY755092.1 coordinate 4,290,156, forward strand.
CTGAAAAAATAAAAATGGTGAAATTACATTAAAGGGAGAAAAAATGGGTCTGCTAGAAAAAAGTGTTGATCATATAAAAACGGAAATAAACTCTATGAAGGCCAGTCACAAAGAAGAGATAAAAAACTTAAATGATAAAATTGAAGTGCTCGAAAAAAAAGTATTGGATACTCCTCGGAATCCTCTAGATGCAATTCAAATAATGGATGAGATCAATGAAATCAAACGTAGAGAGAATAACATACTCATATTTGGTGTTCCTGAAGATATAGTTGAGCCAGCCTTGCCCATAAAAGAATTAATTACATCTATTATTCCGGATTCCAACATCAATACCACTAGAATTATGAGACTCGGTAAAAAATTCGAGGGAAAATCAAGACCAATCAGAGTATTACTACAAAATAAACAAGATGTGCTTACGCTGATCAGGAACAAAAGGAGAATTCAAAGTACTGACAAGTTCAAGAACGTATACCTGAGAACCGACCAAACAGTGAAACAACGTGAATATTATATAACACTACGTAATGAGTTAACAATGCGAAAAAACAATGGTGAAAACAACTTAGTAATAAAATATAAAAATGGGCATCCGACTATAGCAGTAAAAAACTTGTAACTCCGTCCAATAGATTATTAAAGAATGATGCAATCAACAAATTTACTATTTGCTATCAAAATTGTAGAGGTCTAAATACCAAAACTCACTTATTTTATACAAATGTACTAGCAAGTTGTCATAGTGTTGTTGCTATTTCAGAGAGTTGGTTACATGCAGATCTTTTCAACAGCGAACTATTCCCGCTTAATTATACAGTTTATCGTAAAGATCGAAGCACAGGAGCTCGTGGAGGTGGTGTTTTATTGGCAGTCGATAGTAACGAATATCAGTCCGAACGCCTTGAATTGATTTGTCATGTTAATAAAATAGATGTTTTATCAGTAAAGGTCTGGGGCAGTAACCATGTCTCAAATATCATAATACTTGTATATATTCCCCCAAACACATCTGTTGACGAATATGATGAATTTTTCGAGTGCTTAGAGAACATTCATGACCTTAGCAATACAACAATTTTAGGTGACTTCAATATTTCAGAACTTCAAGATCATTATGATAAAAAAGTTCATACCAATTTGATATTTCGTTTCAATAATTTTCTGAACTATTGTGATATGTATCAAAGTAATAGAGTAAAAAATTATAATGGCAGACTCCTCGATTTGGTAATTGCCAGTAATGAAAACAATTGCAAAGTACTCACTGATGACGACCCACTAGTTCCGATTGATCGCCATCATCCAGGACTTATAGTACATACTTCACCAGGGCCAACTCAAAAAAAATTTTGCTCCTCCATCAACCGGTATAATTTCAGAAATACCAATACTGAAAAATTTTGCAGACTACTCGGGGGAGTTGATTGGAATCAACACTTCAGCAACCTGAATGGAGTTGATCAAACATGCGAACGGTTTAATTAAGTCATACAAAATATAATAAAAAAGTGTGTACCCATGAAAAAATGCTGCTCCCGCAAGTACCCTACCTGGTATTCAAAAGATCTGATTCGTAAACTGAAAGTAAAAAATCACTACCTAAAAATGTATAGACAACATAAACTACTTTTTTATCGTGAAAAGTTCAGAGAGTTGAGGCATTCAGTTAAACGCGATATAAATATATCATATAAAGCTCTCACTGCGAACACCGAACAAAACATGAAAAAAGATCCCACTGGTTTTTGGAGCTATGTGAACTCAAAGAAGGATAAATCTCGAATTCCAGGACATATGTATTATAATGATCAAATATTGTCTTCACCTAATGTTATTGTTAACGCATTTGCAACGAACTTTCAAAGCGTATATATTTCTAATAATAATCTAAAAAATACAAACTTGAGTAATGGAGAACTTTTCCACACCAGTGATTACTTACACCTTCGTGAAATCTCGGAAAATGACATCATTTCGGCTTCCAATAAATTGAAAAATAAATTGACAGTTGGGCCAGATGGCATTCCAGTCAAACTTGTTAAGAATCAAATTGCTCTTTTTGCGAAGCCTCTCTGTGTCATTCACAACCTCATGCTGAAAAATTGTTACTTTTCGAATATATGGAAACTGTCGAGGGTATGCCCTATCTTTAAATCCGGCAAGAATTCGGAAATTGTAAATTATAGACCGATCGCCATAATATCAGTGTTCTCGAAATTGGTTGAAATAATTTTATCGGACCTCATCTATAAGCACGTTAGTAACACAATTTCCGAATTCCAACATGGTTTTGTGAAGTGTCGTGGCACTGCATCAAATCTTTGTATTTTTACGCAATATGTTTCTGACAAACTGGACCAACGTAAGCAAGTTGATGTGGTGTATACAGACTTCAGCAAGGCATTTGATCGGGTTTCACATCACCAATTGCTCATGAAATTATCAAGCTTTGGCATTTCAAGGAGCCTCCAATATCTCCTGAAATCATATCTTAGTGAGAGAAAGTTATTTGTGGAATACGAAGGTATTAAATCGTTTATATTTAATGCAACTTCCGGGGTTCCTCAAGGTTCAAACTTGGGTCCACTATTATTCCTTCTGTTCGTTAATGACATTTCTGATAGTATCAACTCTAAAAAACTTCTTTTTGCTGATGATATGAAGATTTTCAGGGAGATCGAGGACTACTCTGATTGTATCTCATTACAAAACGATATCACTGAGTTACATGATTGGTGTCAGAAAAATGAACTATCATTAAACATAGGAAAATGTAAAACTATGACTTTTGCAAGGAAACCCTCAGTACAAATATATGATTACAAATTGGATAATATATCATTGGCAAGAATTACCGAATCGAGAGATCTGGGTATTATCTTTGATGAAAAACTAACGTTCTCGTGTCATATTGAACAAATAACATCCCGTGCAATGAAAATGCTAGGATTTGTGATGCGTAATAGCAAAGAGTTTTCATCATTAGAGGCAATTAGCTCTATATATTATTCATTGGTCAGAAGCAAACTGGAATACTGTAGCTCCATATGGAATCCTTGTCAAGGAAAATATATATATTGTATTGAAGCTGTACAGAAAAAGTTTTTAAAATTTCTTTACTTAAAAAAGCATGGTTTTTACCCCATAAGAGGGCATAGCTATGAATTACTCTTGGAAGAATTCAACTATCCATCACTTAAAAAACGCCGCCAAATTAATGACTTGATTTTTATGTACAAAATCATACATAATCAAATCGACTCTTCTACTTTACTTTCATCATTGAATTTCAATGTTCCTCGTATAACTTCCAGGTCACACATAACATTTCATATCGACGTACCTAACTCTCAACACCACTTCCACTGTCCTTTGACTTCTATGTGTAGAAACTACAATAGTCTACAAAATATTGATATATTCTTTTTACCCTTATCTCAGTTTAGGAAAGCAATATATAATGCACTACATAACTGATTGAAAATATGCTCATATGTTATAATGTTACATGGTATGTAATGCTAATATAGATTTCATTTTATGTTTTAATTTTTGTTTTTCAGGACTAATATAAGCTTTTCATTTTGTATTATGTACTCCTGTAATTGGGTCTTACGACCTGTTGGATGTATTTTCTCAATAAATAAATAAATAAATAAATAAATAAATTAAAAACTAAAAAGAAATAAAATCACAGATTGAGTGAATACGGAATACAAACCATAAAAAATAATTTAGCTGTCCATACAACACAAAAAAATCAATCTGAATCACCAACTGACTCTAAATGATTTACTAATACATTGTAAATCTCCCGCTTTATGAGTATTTTCTCTTTTCGAGAAAACACTTTCAGGTCCTGGACCAAACTTCTCAAAAAATGTTCATCATTGTCAGGTTGTGTTGAGGACTGATGGCTGGTATTACCACTTTGCAAAACTTTTTGAAAAGTATCAAAGCAGCCTGTGATTTTTTCTGCCAACATATCAGTGTTTTGTCTTTTGGCTGGAATGGCATGTCTGTAGTTTTTTTTGTTGCATCTTGTCATCTTCAACAGCTTTGGCAGCAGTTTGTTTATGGGTAACAGTAGATATTTTATACTGTTTTAGAATTTGGGATGAGGGACCATTACCCTCCTCGTCTTCGACACTCCTCTCAGGAGAGTTCTCTTTTTCATATTGAGACAGGTCATCTTCTAAAATTGTTGAGATGGAGTCCCACTCTATAGCCTCTGGTTTTCTCTTGATGCTCAGATTCGAAAATGACCTGAAAATTTGAGTTATACCAACAGCAATTTGATTTTAGCAGATACACTTACTGCCTTGATAATAAATATGGGTCTAAGAATTTCATCAGGTCAAAATAGGGCCACTTGGCCCTGAACCTGGCCTGGCCTCAGAACCTGAAGGGGTATATTTTTGTTTCCTTTGAGGACCTTCCACCTATGTTCACATGCTTCAGCTGTAAAATAATAATAAAAGTCAGGAACATGTCCAACAATCCAAATACTTTGAACTCACGTGTTTCCTCTACAACTGCAGCGATAGTTTTCCAGGCGTTCTTTTTCATCCTTATATTTTTGTAACGTGGATCTGATTTAACATATAATCGTGGAAACAAAGTTACCTGCTCAATAAGTGAACTGTCATCCATTTTCTCGAAAGAGAATAAAATAACAAATGAAAATTCGTTTTGGAAGCACAGAAAACGAATTGAAGAATGATGTTGACAAATTATGACAATAGACATGAACCTCATCGTCGAAAAATCCGTGATTTCATTGGTTGATTCTCAATTCTTATTCAATTCAATTCATGTGTATGAACAGGTCTACTTTTGCCTAATTCCTCATGCTATTCCTTATTTTATCTCGTTCGCTGTATAAACCCGCTGTTATTTGAATGTTTGTGTGGTTTTCTCTTTTAGTGGCATTTCCCTGATATTTTTCTGGATATTTGAATTTGTCTTATAGGAGTACAAGGTAAGTGAACATCTAAAAGTAGTTAAATTGTAAACCGTAAACATGCTTGTTTATCACTTTGTCATTATTTATTTGCTCAAGACCGCTTTATCATTTGGCATTTTATATTTTCAAGGATTTCACTTTTACAATTCCAAAAAGGAAAAGAAGTACTACGTGGTATAGAGAAGTACGGCAAGAAACTGAAAATATACTAGACACCATTTTCACACCTTCGGTGATAACCTATAATTCTCATAATAGAGGAGAGTGTAACGATATATAAATCGTCACTCGTTTCTAAAGAGTAGTTACTGTATAATAAAATGATAATTAATCAATGTTAGCACCATTGGCGACACCTCTGAGAGTTCTGATACAACGGCAAGGACATCTTCTTTTCAAGATACAGGTTTCTGTTAACACACGATTAAAATTCGAATTCTGCAATTGAAATAAATAGATTTTTGTGCGATACTGATAGTTGTAAATTCCACGCTTCGCTGAAACGGTCTAGCCAATGGTATCGATTCTGGTAGTCACATGATGTAGAAGAATTTGGAGACGAATGAAGATCGGGACGAGGATTCCATTTTTAGACTTGTGAGCAGATAGCATCTCGAGAATTTCTCGTTCTTTTTTTTCGAATTCGAATTCTCCTATAGAAAAATTTGTAAACTCGAGTTTATGTGATTGTTTTGGGATATTGGTGGTGAATCGAGGTAGGCCGATTTCAATATTAATTACTCAGATTTTGCAGATTTAATTTCAGCTATTTTACTTTAGCACACGACGTTTCAAAATGTCCGCTGATAGGAGTATTTTAGTTTAAATGATGATAGCACACATTTTTGCTTGATAATATTAGTAGCTTGCTTGGTAGTGCTTCTAAATATAGTTTGCATCAATTTTCAATGTTGTATAGAGTATCAACATTTCAGTTATTGGTGATGTAATTTTTTTATATATAGAGTACAAGAGCACGTGATTGCTTATAACGAATTTTCTTTCTTTATAGTTGCCCTTAGCCCTTTCTGAATTTATGAGTATAAGTCTCCTGAGGGGTGAATTCTTTGGACTATCCTTCTGTAGACGAATTCTATGCTGACAGAATGAGATTATGACTGTGTCAAACAATGTTGAGCGCCAGTCTATTTTTGTCAAAAAAAAATAGACAAAAAAGCAAGATCGATGTAGGAAACAATACGAAATAAGATAGATTCAAGAATTCCTTCCTGTGTCGGTTAGAGCAATAAAGCCACAAGTTCCAATTAGGTTAATCTATTAACAAGTGTAGGTATAAATATACAAAGAAAACAAATGAGGTTACAATTTCTTACTGATTTCAGACTTAATTCAACGAGTTTGACCAAATTTTGCTAAATTCGCTACGTGAATATACTTGCAGACAGTCGTCGAATCTACCAAATGAAATTACAACTCCCAGTTCTGCTTCAGGCTCTCAAGATAATGTTGGTCTTCACTCTGACCTCAGGATCTGCACCTTGGTGTTGCGTTAGGTTTCAGCACTGAAACTGTTTGGGATCTGTACGACCATCTGCTACTTCATTCTCACAATTCAGCCTCTCTGGATGTTGATGGATTACTCGGGAATCGTCGACATTACATGAAAGGTCATAAGAAAATCAGTAAGGTTCAAGGAGAGTGAACTGAAGGTTCCAAGTGAAACACAATCTACAGCTGATGGCTGAAGACCGCGGATGATACAAAATATGTCTCAAATATAATATTAAAATGTACTATAATGATATAACCTAGACTTCAATCTAAATATTGGCTGAATTGAATAAATAGATGGAATTCTTGCATTCACACAATTGGCCCGTTGTGCGCATACAAGAAAAAAATACTAAGTCAGCAAAAAAAAATTTAAGAGAAAAAAGGATTTAAGAAACCAGGTAGCCTGAGACATCGAAAGCGATACTGAGGCGGCCCGCATACAATTACAGCTGCTCAGATAGTTGGGCTTTGTTTGAGCAAGCAAAGAAAATTTTTAGGCCGAAACAATTTTGCAAGGTGAATTGAAAATCGAGGATTCTCTATCACAAGAAAAGACGTTCGGGCGAGAGTGGCAATTACACTACAATTTCATGTGAGACAAGCATATACTGTTCATTCACCCGAACACGTCTTTTCCTCCTCAATAAGAATCCAAGATTTCCTGCGGGATCCTCCAAATCACATCAGAAGACCTAATTCATTGAGTCTTCAAGACTATGGTCCTCTCGGCTGCGCTGAAGCTATAAGAAAAAAAAATCACACAGAAAAATTCTTTCCACCTATACAAAAATTCCAGCAATCACGTGTTCCACACCAGAAAAAAAATATTTATAATCTCGAACCACCACCAGGCAAGATTCAAGAAGGATAGATTAAACTAGTAGCGCTACCAAGCAAGCTACTGGTTTTAAACGAAAAGGAAAATTATCAAGTTGTTGCTCAAACAAAGTGCTACAAAAATACCTATTCAAATGGCAACCGCCATTTTTTTGAAGCAAAAAAAACGAACTCAATCTCTGTAAATCTGAGCAATCGTAAATATACTCGCCTACCTCAGATCACCATCAATATCACAAACCCACCAAGTATTTCGACCTTCCAAAATTTTATGTCTGAGAATCAAATTATATTGAATTTTCGAAACTGAGATCTCAAGAGATGTCTATCGCAACAAGTCTGGAAGGGAAGAGAGCTATCCTTTCCGTCTGATTCCCCGAATCGAAGCTGTGAATCACGTGATCATAAAAATCGATATCATTGGCGAATCTACTCCGTGACGACACCGTGACCAACATATAAGTGTCAACTGAATTTGTGTTTGAAGCAGGCTAGCAAACCTGTATATTCACATATAATGTAGAAGCCTACGTAGAGTAAATACACTTTAATTGTCGTCCACGATAACTCTAACAGATGTCTCCATGATACTAACATTCATGATTGACCGATGTTATTGTCCTGTTGTAATGAGAAAACGAGTCACGATTTATATATCGTTACATGCTAAAGCTTGGTTTGAGTGAAAAGAGAAATTTTCTGCGTGGTTTTTTTATATTTGTGCAGTGAATGCAACCAAGGAAATTGAAGTCGTAGAGCCTCGAGGAATTAGAGTTTCCTGGTAAATTTGAAGTTGACTCACAGAGAAGGTCTTGGATTCTGGTCGCTGAACGAATTACCTAAATATGCAAGATCATTTTTAGCCACTCCCAAATTGACTCTCACTCGAAAAGTAGATCCCGGGGAATACTCATCATTTTGGTATTAAAAAATCACTGAAAGATCTATATAAGAGAACTGGTAGAAGACCAATACATTCAATTGAAATAGGAATAAACATAGATGGTCTACCAATAGCAAAAAAGTTCGAGTAGTCAATTTTACCCGATACTTGGTTTGGAATCCAAAGATGTATTACTTATTGGATTATATTATGGCTACGAAAAACCAAAAAAAAATGATGAATTTCTTGCAGAATTTGATGAAGAAGCCATAAAACTAACAAATAATGGATTAGAATTATTTGGTGAGAAGTGTAACTTCAGAATTACTAAATTCTTATTTGATGCTGTTGAAGAAGCACCCATATTAGCTATCAAGGGTCATTCAAGGTATAATTCTTATACAAAATGTTTCCAACATTGGGAATCTGTACAAGACCGTATTTGTTTTCCTCTATTAACATTTGAGAAAAGAACACATGATGATTTCGTTCAACAGATTGATGGTGCTCATCATTCGGGTATATCGATATTACTGGACATTCCCAATATTGATATAATAGCGGATGTTCCTCTGGACTATATGCATTTGGTTTTATTGGGAGTGGTTAAAAATTTACTATGTGGTCTTTGGTGGACCACCACCACACAAATTTTCCAATTTCCAGTTCACTAGAATTTCAGAATCTTTAATGAATATGATACCTTTTTTTCCACCAATAGCAAAAAAGTTCGAGTAGTCAATTTTACCCGATACTTGGTTTGGAATCCAAAGATGTATTACTTATTGGATTATATTATGGCTACGAAAAACCAAAAAAAATTGATGAATTTCTTGCAGAATTTGATGAGGAAGCCATAAAACTAACAAATAATGGATTAGAATTATTTGGTGAGAAGTGTAACTTCAGAATTACTAAATTCTTATTTGATGCTGTTGCAGAAGCACCCATATTAGCTATTAAGGGTCATTCAGGGTATAATTCTTATACAAAATGTTTCCAACATTGGGAATCTGTACAAGACCGTATTTGTTTTCCTCTATTAACATTTGAGAAAAGAACACATGATGATTTCGTTCAACAGATTGATGGTGCTCATCATTCGGGTATTTCGATATTACTGGACATTCCCAATATTGATATAATAGCGGATGTTCCTCTGGACTATATGCATTTGGTTTTATTGAGAGTGGTTAAAAAGTTACTATGTGGTCTTTGGTGGACCACCACCACACAAATTTTCCAATTCCCAGTGCACTAGAATTTCAGAATCTTCAATGAATATGATACCTTTTTTTCCATATGATTTTGCCAGGAAACCTAGATCTCTTACGCGCTTTTGCACCGCCTTTCCTGAATATCCAACTTAGCTGAATGTAGGAATAGCTTAAGGTGACCTTAAACTAAAACTGCTTTGCACCATAGCACACCATAGCAATCCTTAGCTAAGTATACTGAATGCTTGGCAACAGCGCAAAATCATTTTCATGAACAACGCCCACGAACAATTTATGACAGAAAGGAGAAATGAAAGAGAAGAATCGAAGAATCCTAACCTAACAAATTGTAGTGTTGATCGTTTTTGGTGGATAATTTCAGTTATTTGAATCGGTTTCGATATAAAATAGTGATGGAAGGAGAAAGAAAGAGAGCTCCAAATTTTTCTCTGCAAGAAAAAAATTTACTCTTGAATATATTACATGAATTCAAAGGTATCATTGAAAATAAAAAGACAAATTCACAATCATGGCGTGAAAAAGACGATGCATGGCAGAGAATAACGGATATGTTCAACTCCCAAACCCCAGAAACTTTTCCTAGAACTAAAGATGCCCTACGAAAGTTTTATGATAATATAAAAAAACCGTTAGGAAGGAGGTGGCTGATGAGAAGAAAGAGATTTTTAAGACAGGAGGTGGAGTGATTCGATGTGTGCCAAATCCTATTAAAGACCTTGCGCTAGGGCTTATGAATCCTAAAACAGTAACAGGATTACAGAACGAGTTTGATAGTGATGTTATAGAAAATCAAAATTATTTCCATGCAAATAACCATCTTGGCCAAGAATTTTTAAAAGCAAAATTCTGGTACTGAGGAGATAATTATACTTGATCACAATTATCTCGAAGATACACTCCCTACTGATGTTCCTGAGCTCGCAGATTGTCGATCAACTTCATTCACTACTCCTTCACAGAAAAGGTCAAGGGAAAACAATGATTTGGAACCACCAAAATCAGAAGTGAGTAATTTACTATTACAAGATCATCATTCAGATGATAATGTATGATTAATGTAGTGAACAATTAATATTTTCTGTTCAGACCGTCATCAATTTACTTTTTTCTTTTAAATAGAAAACTAAGCAAGCCCATACTATTCATGTGGAGAGGCCAAAATCTGAATGCCTGAAAAGCACATGGCTGAAAAGAAGAAGGCCAGCCATCCAGCAGTTGCCGTCCTCAAAACTAACAGAACAATATTTATTATTGTCGCAGATAAAGATTGAATGTTTTCAGGCTGGAGAAGAAAACATGGAGGCAAGAGAGAGAAGGGAACAAGAAATATTCCAAATCCAAAAAAAAAACTTATGATTGAAATTGAAATAGAAGAAGAAAAATTGAAACAACTGAGAAATAAACATGATATTTGAGTTAAATGTTTTTGTGTCAATTAATAAAGAATACCCCAAAACTTCTTTGAACTGAAGAGCCAGAAGTAAAGAACATACATTTATTTGGCAATTTTTTTTTAACATTATTCTAGACATCTAGTAACAGTTGAACATTGCTTTCATTCCTCAATATGTGCAAAGTGATTGTCAATGAACTGCCTTTGAACATGCAATATACCATTGTTGATAGCTTCATGACTGTGAGGAATGTTCGGTATCTCATCTTGCTGCATAATATTTTGTAAAAGCTCCACATCTTCTGGCGGTGGTGGCTCTGGATCATTATTTTCAATACATATGTTATGCAGCACAACAGTAGCAACAATAACCTCCATTGCTGTATCCACCTTCAAGCGGCAACCATAGGCAAGTATTGGAAATCTCATTTTCCACACTCCTATTTGCCTTTCAACTGTGTTGCGAGTTCTAATATGAGATTCATTATAGAGCACTTCAGCTCTTGTATTAGGGTTCAATAGTGGTGTCATGCGGTATGGCCTTAAATTATATCCACTGTCTCCTGTAACGAAATAGGAAATAATCCATATAAATGCTGTAAGACATCAGAAGTTAATTTAGCAGGTCAATAAGAGAGAAGAGGAGAACCCAAAAATTTCCCTGATAAATGAATATTTTACCTCCTTGAATATCATACAGACACTATTTAATTAATATTTATGCTTACCCAGTAGAATACTGTTTTGAAATTCATCATTCTCGAATCTCTGCCTAATTCTTGAATTGTTGAACATAGTAACATCATGGGCAGATCCAGGCCAACGTACAACTAAATCCAAAATTTCAAGTTTAGCACTGCTCACAGTTTGAATGTTCAGTGAGAAGTATCCCTTTCTATTCCTGAATACTTCAGCATCATCTCCCCCTGAAAAGTAGGATAAAAGTTTATTCATACAAGAAAAGTTATCTTCATTAATTCCTGGTCAGAATGTACGAGTACTTGTAGTGGGTAATGAATTTCTTATGAAGACACATTCCTCATAAAGAGTACTAGGAATGTGTCCAAGATGAGGACAAAATACAAGAGATGATGGGCAAAAATACAAGAGATACAGATTTGGTTAAATGTGTGAAAATTTGTGCGATTGAAGGGCCAACAAAATGGCTTTCGAAAAGCTTCGATATGATTTTTCATTTTTGAACTATTTAAAAAAAACGAATTTCCGGATTTTCAAATTAATTTTTTTTCTGGCGTTGGTAATTTAAGACAAAACTGAAGAGACATCATCATAGCAAGTTTTGATGCTTATTGATTTTGCATTATCAATCTTCTGATAAAACGTTTCGCTTTGAGCAACCATCATCAGCCCCATTTTTTTAAATACGTCTCTGATATCTTGATGTTGGATTCGAATAGCACTTCTCATTCTGATATGCTAGACATTATAGATTTTACATGTTTCGACTCTATTTTGACTCCATCACCGAGTGATTTTTGGGAAAAAGGACCTGAATTTTTCCTAATTCTGTAAAAAAAGGTTCATTTACCAGAATGAACATTCAAGAATGCCATCCATATAATAGTAAATAAGTAAGTGAGTAAGTAAATATTTATTTCATAAGACTTGTACAAGTATAGAAATCGTCAGTAAAATGATAATGATGATAATGATCTCTAATTGGAGAACAAATAACAGATAAGATAAACAAATGCTCAGATCAAAAACTTCTTTGATCAGAACGTTGATAAGATACATAGTACGACTTGATAGCCATTTCAGTGTATGAAACTGTTTCTGTCGTAACTTTATCATTTCTTCGCCAGAAAAAAATAAAATTGAAAATTCGGAAATTCAGTTTGTTGAAAATAGCTCAAAAAAGAAGAAGTATTTCAGAGATTTTCACAAGTCATTGTTGGTCCTTCACTCGCGCAACTTTTTTCCTATTTAACCAAATCGGTATCTCTCGTAGTTTCCGATATACCGATACTAGCCCTGCTCATCTTGGACACAGTGTTGAAAATAAATCAATAAAATCTATTATTAGGATGACCAAGAGCACAATACTAGAAAAAGTAATACCTGGCGATTTGATTTTGATATGGCTTCCATCCACTGCTCCAATGACTCTCGGAAATCTACTTATTTGATAAAACTCATGCTGAGTAATGGCTATTTCTTCATGAGTGTTTGGAATTTGAATAAATCTCTGGCTTAGACGAGCCAAAGCTCTAGCCACTCTCTTGGTATGCCTCGATACAGTTGACAAGTGAGCACCAGCGAAATCTCCAATACATGAAATATGAGACTCTGTTGCACACAGTCTCAGAAACAATAACAGCTGATTCATAGGAGCAACACTATTATTGCTGAAAATTGAAAAAAAAATTAAATGAGCCACTATAAACACCAAAATATTCTAGTTCTTGAAATATAAATGAACATACTTACGCATCATAGGGATACCGTAACTTGGGGCGAATTCGAACACGTCTGCTGAATTCGAACAACCGGTCGTCCTAGAGAATTTCTTGAAACCAATGGGATCTCGCGACTCTAACGTATATTTTCAAATGGTAGATCGAAAGTAGGCAGTTGGCCGAGCGTATTAGTGGTGGTAGGACGCTAGTTGAGCAGTAAGTAGACACGTGGTGAATTTTACAATTTTATATAAAATTGGTTAGTTTTTGGTTAGGTTGAAAACAAACACCTGTAACTTTGGCTCTATCGCATATATCAATTTGAAACTTTGTAGAAGTATAATCTGACATGTCCTTAACATGATATTCTAGCCAGTTTTTGATTTTTTTGAATTGCGTGATTTATAAAAATAAAAATAAGAAAAATTTACTTGCAGAGGGGCGAATTCGAACATGGTTCGAACATATAAGAAGGTGCTGGGAGCCAAGCATTATGGCAATTACTCAGATTCTGCGCTAAAAAAAGCTATAGAAGCTGTGCGAAGCAAACGGATGACTTACAGGAGTGCTTCTGAGGCTTTTCAAGTGCCAATAGCAACGCTTTGCAACAAAATAAAAAATAAACATCCCATGCGTCCTGGAGGTCTTACAGCGTTAAGCCAAGAAGAAGAGCTCAGTCTTCGTTCTGGAATTGAAAAGGCTGCAGAATGAGGCTTTCCCCTTACAAGAATGGACATCCGAACGCTGGTGAAGCAATTCCTTGATGCCCAAGGTAAGAGAGTTAAGTGTTTCAAGGAAAACATGCCCGGCCTAGATTGGTTTTATAAATTTTTGAAAAGAAATCCTGTTTTAACGGAACGTATGTGTCAAAACATTAAGCGTTGTCGAGCTGAGTTGTCTCCTGAAATTATTCATGCTTATTTTGACAATTTGTCACAAATTATACAGGATGTGCCAGCATGCAACATAATTAACTATGATGAAACAAATCTATGTGACGACCCTGGAAGAACCAAAGTGGTTTGTAAAAGGGGCACGAAATATGTGAATAGAATATTAGATTCTAGCAAATCCAGCACATCTATAATGGTTTCAGCGACTGGGTCTGGAAAACTATTGCCTGCTTATGTTGTATATAGAGCACAACATCTTTACCCCACTTGGACAGAAAATGGTCCTGATAATGCAGTGTACAATCGCACCAAAAGTGGTTGGTTCGAAGGCGCTGTTTACGAAGACTGGAGAAAGTAGCTTCACCTTATTTTCGAAAATGCACAGGTAGAAGAATTTTAATTGGTGACAATTTGTCCAGTCACCTTTCAATCAGAGCTATACAACTCTGCGAACAGAACAACATCGAGTTTATACTTTTGCCGCCTAACGCCACCCATCTATTACAACCTTTGGATGTAGCTTTCTTTGCTCCATTCAAAAAAATCTGGAGAAAGTTACTGACGGAATGGAAGCAAAAAAATAGAGGCGTCCTCCCTGAGTCCGATTTTCCAAGATTGCTGAAGAAATTATTTGACAATGTGGAGCTTGATGCTGCAAAAAACATCATTTCCGGTTTCAGGGCTAGCGGTATAATTCCGTGTGATATAAATGTTGTTTTAAATAAACTTCCGAAACTAACAGAAGAACAACTGGAACAACAGCAAAACCAGGCTGGAATCGATCGACGCTGGAGTTCAACTTTTGTTAATTTCATGAGAGAATCAAGGACTCTGGAAACCAAACAGAACATAAAACTGGGCAAAAAAATTGATGTAGCACCAGGAAAAGGAATAAGAGCAAGAGATTTAGGTGGAACTTCAGCATCAAGAGAACAAAGCAGCACTGGCGACGAGTTTCTCATCGAATCTGATCAGTCCGACAAGGAAGAAAGTGGAGATGATCATTCTGACATGGAAGAAAATGGAGATGATCATTCTGACATGGATGAGTTTATTCCAGGAACTAATAACCCACAAGACTCTAGTTTTGAAGATATCACTGATCAAAACTTAAGTGCCAATGACTATATTTTAGTAAGCTTTAAATGTCCTAAAAAAACTACAAGATTTTTTATTGGTAAAATTATTGAAGTTTTTGTTCAGGAGCCTGAGGTTTTTGTAAATTTTTTAAGACAAAAAAAGTCTAGTAAGCTTGAAAGTTATTTTTTCTATCCAGATGTAAAAGATGAGGCTGTAATAAACAGAAGTGATATTGTTATGAAACTTTCTGCACCAAAGGACCTTCGCAGAAATCATTTTATGTTCAAAAACTTACCCAAAGGTTATGTTATTGAGTAAACTTTGATCTTTTTTTCTTTATTCATTAGAAGTTATTTTTGTTCCTTTTTTACATTTAAGAATTTTTGTTCCTTTTGAGAATTTTTGTTCCTTTTGTTTCTAGTATGTATTCTATGCTTTTTTTTATTTTGTAATCCTTATAAGAAAATTAAGCATTTTTTTGATAAAAATATAATGCCAAACTTTTTTTCCCCTTTTTAAAGCTATTTAGAGGGCTAAAAAATACTTAATTTGTTCGAATTTACCCTTATTGAAGGCTAAAATAACAATTTCGTGTCATTTAAAGCTTTGTTCGGATTCGCCCCACCCATAGGGGCGAATTCGAACATTTACTAATTAAAAAAAAATACTAATTATTTTTCAAATTAATTTTTTTTCTGGGAATGTCTAAAGGAAGGTTTAATAATGATATATTTTAATTTTCATAATTTTTTTTTGTCAAATCCCGTCAGAATTTGAAAAAAACCTCGAAATTGCGTTTGAATTCGCCCCAAGTTACGGTACTCAATTTCAGCCTCAATCAGGTTCAGTATAAAGAGAGCAATAGATTTGGTTACTCTAAATCGACGAAAAAATGTAAGCTCGTCAAAGGTATGAAAATAATCTACCCTCTCGTACACTTGTCTGGGCACACCATAAAGAATTAAATTCAACTCGTCCAGGTCGTCGTCATCTTCTAATATTCTACGTGCCATTTTGTTGCTATTACGCTATTAAACTATTACGAAAAGACAGCAAAAATACCATCAGTCACGTCTGAAAATTCCTGAGAACGCACTGGGAACGGAAAATGAAAATATCAAAACAATGATATTAAACCAAAAAAATGAAATAAATAAACGTCATGTCATTGTCAAACCAAGGTGACCAAGAGTGAGGTTGAGTGGAACCTAAGCTTGGCAAATCTAGGGCTTATCATGACTATAGCTTGAGTGGTCCTTAAACAAAATCATAATGTAAGGTCCGCTTTTATCTTAAGTAATACCCGTGCAAATAGCTGTTAAGGAAGTAAGAAGATGGAAAGCTACCGAATTTCGCCATTTTTTACTGTATACATGACCAGTGGCATTGATTGACATTCTTCCAAGAAAGAAGTATCAAAATTTCTTAATTTTATCAGTTTCTATTAGAATTCTTTTGAGTGAAAAATTGTGTACTATATACATTGGTTATGCTGAAAAAATACTCATTTGTTTTGTGAAAACTATCAAGAATATTTATGGATGTCATTTATTAACACATAATTTTCATAATTTACCGCATTTGGTAGATGATGTGAGGAAATTTGGAGTACTTGATAATTTTAGTAATTTCGAAAGTGAAAATTTCCTTCAATATTTGGGAACATTAATAAGAAAACATTACAACAAGTAGTTCGACGATACTATGAGTCAATCAACTGTGGAGGGAAGACTAATGTTTCTGAAGGACGGTACAATAATTGAAATTGAAAATTTTGCTTTCTCAACGGTATTGAATGAGCTTGTTGTAGTTGGCAAAGAATATAAGAACGAATCTGATTTTTTTAATTATCCATTTAATTATCATTGATAAATATTTTCACTGTCCCTAATTTGAGTGAAACAAATATTTGGTCTTTGACATATATCTCCCATAAACTTGTAAGAATACCATGTGATGATGCTTTCATAGTTTTTCCTATGATTCATACTCACAAAAATTGAAGGTAGAGATAGATCTTATGAATATTAGTATATAAGTATATTAGTAGACACAGAACTCTTTATTTTTTATACATGACTTAATAGTTCATTTTTCCAGATTTGTTGGGATTCTCTCCTCGTCCCTATAAATGAAAATATATATTATTTCAATATATTTGTAGCAAGCGCAGATGGAGGATCTGTCACAAAATGTCACTGAATTTAAAATTCCACTATAAGATACCTAAAAGAGAAATTTCGGCTGATAATTGGTGACACCTTGTCTGAAAATTAAGAAGGAGACAAATATATATGAAATATTTAGAAATTTTATTTATGTTTTTGGACGTTTCGGGAACGAATCTGCTCCCGTTCTCAACAATAAGAATCTGCTTGCATTCTCCTGAACGCAGATAATTAGATTGCTTCTTGTTCAGTTGATATAGACAGATTCGAGATCAATTAATCACCTTGCAACCCAATTCAGCGATATGAGCTTATGCATTATGAAAATTAATTCTCTTCAAACAAATGAAACCAAATCACAATGTGCATTGGATTCACGTGCATTTGATTCATTCTATATTTTGATTTTGACAATTTTATTTGGTTGGATCAATTACGTTGTGGATGAATTCTCTTCCAACTTCTAGGATAAACATTTAAGATGCTTTTTTGAACAGGTTGTTTGAGTATATACATCTCGTTTTTTGTGGAAGCTGATTGTAAAAACGTGACGAATTATATGTATATCCTCTTTGTCCAATAGTTTTAGAAGAGAATGCAGTTTTCAATAGATTGTGTTTGGTATTTGGGTATCATTTCTATATTTGTGGTGAGCCATAACTACTTTCAGAAAGTATATCTGTCGTTATGTTCCAGTCCATAATGTTCGTGTCTTTAAAAAGCTTGTCAGTGGGATAGAGGAGAGGTTTTCCGAATACTAACTTGACGAACCTCTTCTGTAATACTTCTAGATTTTTTAAATGACAGCTTGCTGCACTACCCCAGCCAATTATCCCATATGACAGACGTGACTCAATTAATGAAAAGTAGATTATTTTTAGATGAGCAACATCCATGATATTCTTTAAGTATCTGAATCTAAACAGGAAACTCCTTAGAGTTTGCATACTTTCACTTATGTGAAAATCCCACCTCATGTGACAATCTATGTAAATTCCGAGGTATTTCACATGATTTGAAAAATATATTGTTATTGTATGTCCATGGTTGTTTATATTCAATGAGTTATAGTCAAGCAATTTATTTCTATAGCAAGAGAATGGAACAAACCAAGTTTTTTTGAAATTTATGGTAAGTAGCTTCTGGTTAAAACAATCTATTATATTTTGCATGCCACTTTCAACTAATTCTTTCAGGTCATTCCAGGAATCTGCTTCATAAAAAAGTACAGTATCATCAGCAAAGCTCAAAATGGTACCAGCTGAATTCAGGTCAAGTATACTATTGATGTATAATGTGAATAAGATAGGCCCCAGGACGGTGCCCTGGGGTACACCATATTCAATTATTTTTTTCTCACTTATATTTCCATTGATTACTACATATTGCTCCCTATCAGTTAAATATGATTTCAATAAGTCATACGCAATGCCCCTGTATCCAAGATCAAAAAGAGTATCTAGCAGCTGATTGTGATCAACAGTATCAAAAGCTTTTGCTAGGTCTAGAAATACTGCTAGAGATACCTTTCCACTGTTCAAGCTCGTGTATATTTTTGATGTTAGGGAACAGATTGCATCTGAGGTTGATTTGCCCTCCCTGAATCCAAATTGGTTGTCTGAAATTAGTTTGTGTTTCTTGATAAATTTGTCGAGGCGAGATTTTATCTCTTTTTCCAAAATTTTTGCGAAGCATGTAATTATTGTTATAATTCGGTAATTTGCTATTTCACTCTTATCTCCTGCCTTGTATATTGGTTTAATGATAACTATTTTCAATGGAGATGGAAACTGCCCTGTTTCGATCACTTTGTTGGCCAGATAGGTTATTGGAGTCTTTATATGTATTTGAATGTGCTTCAACGTGTCGCCAGAAATTTGATCAATTCCAGGGGCTTTTCTATTCCTCAGATTATTTATTATATCAGATATTTCCATTTCTGTAACAGGGTCAAAATAGATAGAGCAGTTATTGATATTCCTTGGCAGTGGATTCCTTGGAGGTTTGTTTATTTGTTCAGCAAACTTCTTTCCTACAGATGTATAATGTGAATTGAACAGATCAGCAATTTCTTCGCATTTTTCAGTAAGTGTACCATTTTTGTCTTTGATTTTTGTTATCGTATTTTGTTCTTTGCTACCACAGATTTCCCTCACTACTTTCCAGATTGATTGACTGTTGCCCCCATTTTTTATCTGTTTCATGTAATAACCTTTTTTTACGTTTTTAATTGTCCTATTTAATACATTACGGTACCTGTGATATTCATTCCTTAGGACTATATCGTCCGGATGGCTTTTCAGATTTTTAAATAACCTATCCCTTATATTGGTGCATTTAACTAAGCCTGAGGTTATCCAAGGTGTTCTGTTTAGTTCGTTGTGTTTGATTTTTATAATTTTAGTATTTTTTTTGATTATTTCATTCAGTACACTTACTAGAAAGTCGCTGATTTCATTTACGTCATTGATGAAATAGAAGTTTGCCCAATCATAATTGCTAAGATCTTTTTTGAGATTTTCATATTTAATAAATTTTTTTGCATGGTTTGTTTGTTTTCTGATGTCGTCGTATTGGACTGGGATATTAACAGAAACTGCACAATGGTCGGTTATGTTGAGTTGTAATTTACATGAAATTGCATCAATTGAATCATTTTTTTCTTCAAGGAATATGTGGTCGAGACACGTGCCACTACTTTCTCTAGTTGGACAGTTAACTGTTGAATGGAAGTTATATTCATATAGATTATTCAAGTAGTCACATGTTTCATCATCCTCCCGAAGAATGTCTATGTTTATATCTCCTATTATAAGATGAAAGTCTGTATTAAATGTATTTGTTTTTTCTAAGTACTCTCTTAGTTTGTTATTGAATGTGTTTTTGTCTGTACACGGAGGTCTGTATATTGAGGTTAAATATATAGTTTTAGGACCTAGGTTGATTTTTATTTCAATTGCTTTGCAACAATCTACCTCAATTATTGAATGAGTGTACTGTAAATTTTGGTTCATGTATACTATAACCTTATCACACTTATTTATATTGCCATAACTATATATGATATTGTATCCATCGATTTTAAAAATTGTTATGTCTTCTATCATCCAGGTTTCAGTAAGTACGATGCATTGCGGTAGATTTTTGAATTGTGTTAAATATATCCTGAATTCGTCAAGGTTTTTTGAGATACTTAGTATGTTCTGGTGGAGAACGCTGAAGTTGTATTTCTCATTTTCATTGTAACTGAGCAAATCATTATATTCGTTGATGTTATTTATTTATTATGTTTGCATTTTCCTATATTCTGAATCTCTAATGAAACTATCCATTATATATGTTAAATTGGGTGTTCTTGTAAAAAGATTAAATCTAAGCAAAAATATAAAATGTATAGACTATAAAAATATAGATATGTAAAAATGTAAAATGTAAAAATTTACAATTTTAGATTGTAGATAGATGAAAAAGAAAAAAAAATGCATTCAACACCTGAAAAACATTTTGAACCAGTAAAATAGTTGGATAAAAAATAAGTTAAAAAAGTGTTAGTGAGGAAACATATTCATAGAAGAAAACTTGGTTATTATAAGAGAAGAAATGAAAAAATCTTATTTTTTGATTTTTTTAGAGGGTGGTGTGGGAAGTTCTCCACCAGACCTATGTCGAGTTTTTTCTTGTTGTCTGGTGACGTAGAACGCTGAGTGTTGTGGTTGCACTGGGGTTATTTTTTTCGTAGCCTTTGTATGTTCTGGTTTTCCCCTTGTTTTTTCTGATTCGTTGTTTTCCTCAATCTCAATCTCATCTACTTTTTCTACTGGAATATTTTCCTTATCCTTCAGATCGTGATAAGTATAGGTATCACCATTTATTATCAATTTATTCGATAGAGTTTTGTTTGATAGTTTTTGTCCCTTGCTTCCTTGTAGTGCTTGAGAAGTATTAGTTTTTCTTCTCTTTCTTGTGGTGTGAGATCATGGCTGATGGATATATTGGTTCCCTTCAGTTTATTGCACTTACTCAGTATCTCCTGTTTTTTTAAATAACGTATCAAGTGTAGAACGATTGGGCGTGTTTTTCCTTCGTTTTTCCTATACGGTAAATATTGCCAACTTCGTACTCATGTAGATTTACATCGAGTTTTTCTTTCATGAAATTCATGAGTTCAGTTAGTAAGTCTAAATTCTCCCTCTCTTCCACACCGTATGTAATCAGGTTATTTTCTTTTGACTTCCTATTACCGTTTTCAACACACTTCTTGAGATTTTCGTTTTCTTCTTATAGTTCTAGAACTCTTCCTTCTAGCTCCCTGACTCTGTTATTCGAAGTGAGCAGCTCCTCTTTGATTGATTTTATGTCGTCTCCTATTTCTTCGCATAATGTTCTGAACATTTGTTTAATTTCATCATCCATTCCTTATTCTCCACGGGTTATAATGTAGGAGGCTTTGAGAATTTGGTGTGACTTGGCAACAATGATTGAGCTCAGGAAGGCAGGTTGCGGAGAATCTCGAGAGTCCAAAGGTCGTGTTTTGGTTTCTTTGAGGGGATTTTTGTCACAGGCTTATCAAAACATGCAAAATTGTGTTTTTGAAACTTACTTAGTGTTTCACTATGCTTTTATGATTGTCTTCGTAATCACTTTTCCTATTGTTTTGTTGTCAGAATATGGTTATTTATTTGAAATTTCGGAGACGTTCGAACTGGGATACTTCATACAACGTTGCCACATACATGAAGGAAGGAAGTGTTGCTTTACTTCAGAGATCTCAGAACTAGAATCTTTTTCAGAAAAAAGAAAACCAAAGCGAAATAAGTTGACTTCTTTAGAAGATAGTAGCTCAGATTTGGATATTCCAAGACCTCGACATCAAGCTAGAAAAGGTTATGGTAATTTTTGTTGCTTTGTGTTTCTATTTCAATTTTTTCTGATTGGTTGAGTTGAGACTAAATTAGCCACAATCAAAAGTATTTTTGATCTTTAAAAAACTAAAATGCTCAAGGCTAAGAGTATTTCTTTTTTTTTTCAAATAACTTCAATTGTACAGGTACAGGTACAGGAATAGAAAATGCAGAAGTTGAGGATGTTCTTCTGACATCAGGTACTCATGAATTTGTAGTACATGTACCTATGTATACAGTTAATAATATTGGCACAATATTGATTTATTTTTCATTCTATAGATGATGTCAAATTTCGAAAAACGGAACTTTGATGATTCGTCGTAGAGAGTAGACGTGTATGTGTGTGTATGCTCTGACAAAATTATTACCTGTTGTTTGTGAATTATTGGCACCAAATTAAATGAATAAAATGAATTAACAATTAAAGAACTTAGTGCTCGTGTGGATAAATTAGGTAAATTAGGTGAGGTGATATAATGGCATAAAGGAGCTGAAAGATAACCTCCTACCTAGTGAAAACGCAAGTAGTTCCAGTTCTGATAAGATACATGATAATTCTTTGCTTGAAAAGCTCAAGGTATTTGAAGAATCTGTGAGTAAATCACTCAATCACTTCAAGATGGATATTGAGAACTTGAAAAATGATCTGCATAGGATGACTGACAGAGTGAATTATATTGATATGCAACGAAATAGCCAATTCCTGAAGAAGAAGAAGAAGAAAGTAATCAAGCATTATGATATTCTGAAAATTTTTGAAACAAAATTAGGAATCGATATCAATAAAACAGATATCAATCATGTATGTTATATCTAGAATAGATAATGGTCCCATTCATCTATTGAGACGCAATACCAATGGCGTCTTAACCTTGGCAGCTGCTGACCTACTTCTCATCATCATGCGACGCAGTTCTGAATCAGCACCCCGATATTAAAAATAGACGTCCCAGGACCATCAGCATTTATTCTATTTGCGATCGTTATTCTCAGACGTTAGAATCATATGTATTGGAAATTATAATAATGAAAACGCAATAACTTTTCATTCCAGATTGCAAACTCATAACGCTAAAATGTTAGCATGTGTCCACAAATCTAATTTGCCACCTGAACAAAAATCCGCACAAATTACTCTGATCGATAACATGACAATGAACACTTTATTGACAGGATTAGAACCCAGAATAGGTTTAATAATTAGAGCAAGTAATCCAGTAAACATCATTGACGCCGCATCCCGAATTAAGAGAGAAATGCAACTATCTTATTTCGAAATGCAAAAATCAAATCAACCCAGACAACAAATGATGATGAAACCTAGAACACAATTCAATCAGAGACCCCAATTCAGACCAACACAGTCAAATTTTCGACCGAATTATCAACCAGTTCAAAATCCAAATCAGTCGTATAATCACCAGAGACCTCAGTGTCAATCAACATATCAATCACAAAACCAACAAAGACCTCTTCAACAACCTAATACAAGTTTTCAAAGACCACAATTCAGTCAAAATAATCTTCAGAGACCGCAACAAAATTTTCAAAGTTCTAGTAACCAACAGAGACACTCCACATCAAATTTCAGTCAACAAAGACCTGTCATACAACAAAATCCGAATAGGAAAACACATCATTTCAACTACGGATTCAACGAGAACGAATCTCAATATTATTACGAAGATTATGATGGTTATAGTACAGCTTATAATCAAAATAATGGTTATAATACTGCTTATGACCAACAGCAAAGTGACAATTCTCAATATTATGACGATTACCCCGATTACGACATACCCCAATATGAAGACTATCAAGAAGACAATATTCAATATGATCAATATTGCGAAAAGATACATTTAGAAGAAGAACTCGTACCAACTGAATTCCAAACTCAAAATTTTCAATTAACCAACCAATCAGAAAAACCCCCGCCTATGAATACAACCTCGGAATGCACAACTCAGCATTCAACGACAACTACAATAGACGACCTTGCAACGCAAACACGGACGATGTCTCTCAATCAGAATGCATCACCCAAGAAATCGAAACGCGTGCAACAAACTCAAAAAATGATACAGGGAATGTTCATGTAAAATCAAAATTCACAGTTAGTTCAGAAAATCTATATTATATCTTTGACAGAACAAAAACGTTCAAAATTTTAATTGATACAGGTGCAGGTATTTCAATTTTCAAGCCAAAAACGGTAGAACAATTCACAAACAGATACCCCGAAAGTTTATTTGTTTCAGGAATAACTGACGAAAAAATTGAAATGACCGAATCAACTCTGATTCCATTTACATTGAATGACCCACACAAAGTCTATATACACAATCTCGATATAGAATTTGACGGAATATTAGGATCAGATTTCCTAGAGCACTACGAAGGTATCGTAGATATAAAAAATAAACAACTGATCACAAATTTCAAAACCGTTCCTCTATTCTAAGTAGAATCAAGAAAAGAACAAAATTCAGAGCCAATGCGAAGTCCAGATGTATTGAATAATATCATAAATATCGAACCCAGAGTTGAACAAGTTTTCAAAATGAAATCAAATTTAAGAAATACAGATGCTATACTGTTAGCATGCGAAAAAGATAGAGTTCGACTTCCAAATGCAATTGTAAAAATAAATGGAAAAGGTGAGTTCCTCACAACCATCTTGAATGCAAATGCTATACCAAAAACAATAGAATTTTCAGATATTATCTTAGAACCAATCAACAAGACCGATCAAATTCTGAATTACAACATGAATGAATTTGAAAATCAGTCAGATCAAATGTCAATACCAACACGAGAAATCGAAATTAAGAAATTATTACGTTTAGATCATTTAAACGAAGAAGAACATGAACTCATTACGGAATTATGTTTAGAATTTTCTGATATATTTTATCTAGAAGGAGACAAACTAACATTTACTAATGAAATCAAACATGCAATTGACACCAACGATGCAAAACCTAATTTTACAAAGTCATATCGATATCCACATGTCCATAAAGGCGAAGTAAAGAAACAAGTATCGAAACTGCTAAGTGAAGGAATAATACAACCCTCAATTTCACCTTGGTCATCACCAGTATGGGTAGTTCCCAAAAAACTCGATGCATCAGGTAAACAAAAATGGCGAGTTGTAATAGATTACAGGAAGTTAAATGAAATTACGGTAGACGATAAATATCCTCTCCGGAATATTACTGATTCATTAGACCAACTTGGAAAATGCCAATATTTTACAACATTAGATTTAGCCTCTGGTTTCCACCAAATAGAAATGAAACATTCAGACATTCAAAAAACAGCTTTTTCAATAGAAAATGGACATTTCGAGTTTCTAAGAATGCCCTTTGGTTTAAAAAATAGTCCCTCTACCTTTCAACGTGTCATGGACAATATATTAGTAGGAATACAAAATGAAAAATGTTTAGTCTATATGGACGACATTCTTGTATATTCACCAACTATTAACGAACATATATCCAGACTATCAGATGTTTTCAACAGACTACGAAAATTCAATCTTAAACTACAACCAGACGAATGCGAATTCTTACGTAAAGAAGTAGCATACTTAGGACATATAATCACACAAGAAGGAGTGGAACCAAACCCTTTGAAAATAGATGCAATCGTAAATTTCCCTCAACCAATCAACCAAAAAGAAATAAAATCTTTCCTTGGATTAGTAGGATATTATAGACGATTTATTCCAAACTTTGCCAAAATCTCGAAACCATTGACTAGACTATTACAAAAAGACATAATATTTGATTTCAATGAAGAATGTAAACACTCATTTGAACAATTAAAGCAATCTCTATGTCAATCACCAATCTTAATATATCCTAACTTAGAAGAAACATTTATCTTGACAACAGACGCGAGTAGTTTTGCAATAGGAGCCGTTCTTTCACAAGGTCCCATTGGAAAAGACTTACCAATTGCATATGCATCAAGAACTCTTTGCAGTGCAGAAACAAAATATTCAACAATAGAACGAGAATTACTAGCTATTGTCTGGGCAGTTGAACACTTTAGGCCTTACCTATATGGAAAAAAATTTAAACTATATACTGATCATAGACCACTAACATGGATATTCTCAATAAAAGATCCAGGTAGTAGACTTGCTAGATGGAGATTAAAATTAGAGGAATATAATTATGAAATTATTTACAAACCAGCTAAGATCAATAAGAATGCCGATGCATTATCACGAATCAAAATAAATCACTATGGTGAATGCTCACAATTACTAAGAAAAATTTTAACATCAAATAATAGTGATATTTCAGACGCTGAAACTGAAATTTCTCCAGAAACATTACAAGAAGAATTTGACAGTTTTTCTAAATTATATAAAGAAAAATCACTTATTGACTACTCAAAAATTGAATTTTCACATCAAGAACTACTTGATAAATCACATAAACATGTAATCGTGATTATCCAAAAAGATCGATTCACTGACCTACAAGAAAAAATCATAGATGACATCTTTGAAGACGAACCAAATTTTTCTGCAAATAAAATTAATGTTGTATATAGTAGAAGCGTAAAAAATCGTAAATACTACTTTATTTTATTACCATATGATTTAGAAGAAGCAATTATGTATCTGTTTATATCTGTTTCTCTATGTCAAGACACAATTCAATCTAATGAAACATATTTCTTGGAAAATAATTTACATCTCCCAGTACAAGAAATTCTATCGTATATTCTTGCCGATAAAGAAGATTTACGACTAGTAATATGTCAGGACATAACCAAAACACCAGATCCAAATGAAATTCCTATAATAATTGATCAATATCATAGCGGAAGAGCAAATATACACCGTGGAATAAATGAAACAATTAGGCGAATAAGAGAAAAATATCAATGGACAGGAATGACGAAACAAATCGAAGATTTCATAAAAAAATGCGAAACATGCCAAAAGACTAAGATCTGTCGAAAAAATTTAAATAATCCACTAGTGATTACGGAAACACCAAAAACACAATTTGAAATAATCAATATTGATATACTAGAAATCCCAACTAAAGACTATATTTTAACAATTCGAGATGAACTTACGAAATTCACTCAAGCATATCCTTTACAGGACAAAACAGCAAAAACAGTAGTAAACACTCTCATATTATATTTCCAACACTACGGAACTCCACTACTAAGAATTCGATAATACGTTAATGCGAGATCTTTGTACATTATACGATATAAAAATGTAAACTTCAAGCGTACATCATCCACAATCTAATGGATCACTTGAAAGATTTCACGCGACGCTCATGGAAATGATAAGAATCAATAAAACAGACAACCCTGATGAACACCCTCTGACCATAATACCATACGCTGTTATTTGTTATAATAATACGAAAAATAAAACTCACGGATTCACCCCGTACGAGTTAATATTTGGACATACCTCAGGAAGACCTCCAGAACAATTGTATGATCAAACACAATTAATCAGCAAGTATATAAGAGATTTCAATAATAGAATTAGTTATTATTATAAAGTAGCCCGCGCAAGAACTGAGTTAAGCAAAGAAAAAGCCAAAGCTCGATTTGATGAACGAATCAAACATGAAAAACCTCAATATGAGATAGGAACTAAGGTATATGTAAAAGAAAGTCAAATCGGATCCAAACTCCAGAATAAATTTAATGGTCCTTTTGAAATCATTGAATTATATGACAATTCAGCCAAATTGAAAAATCTCATGACAAATCAAAAAACTAAAGTTAATTTCGATAGATTAAAGCCTTACTATGAATAAAAAACTGAAACTCTATTTTTTTTATTGCAGATTTCTACTTTTATCACCCTGTATAGCCCAGTACTATTTAAAACCAGTGAATAACACTATAGGAATATATCTCAATGAAGAAGATAGTATGAAAATTTCAAATGAAAAATGGACTCTATTACTATACAAGGATCTTATCCCGGTAAGAAAGGCCTTAGACAATAATCAGAATATCTTGAACAATCTGCTGGATAAATTCGAAACCAACAATGAAAGAATGATGTATTTCAACGCTGAAATAAAAACGCATATCAGCCTACTGGAGCAAACTGCAAGATCGCTTGAAACAAAGTATGATGAAATTCAATCAGACACAATAGACTATTCAAACCGAGAGAAACGTGGTATTATCAACGCTGTAGGAACGATATGGAAAGCGCTTACTGGCAACCTTGACGCATCAGATGGAGAATATTATACGAATTGTATTAATCAAATTTACAAAGATGAACACCAAATTGAAAATTTGTTAAAAAATCAAATTACTGTGACTACATCTGTTATAAAGAGCTTCAATGAAACAATTCAAAAATTGCGAATTGACGAGGCAACATTTAATGAAGATATACAGAATATTGAAAAATCAATTTATGATATTTCTGATAACTCATATTTAGTAGATGCATAGTTGAAAGTATTGGATATTTGTGAATCGTTAATGGAAAGCTATATATTTCTGGAAGATTATTTAAATGACATTCTGAATTCAATAACTTTTGCGAGATTACAGATCATTCATACATCAATAATTACACCAAGAGATTTACTTCATTCTCTTCAAGAAGTCTCTCAAACTCTACAGAAAAATAATTTACCTCTACCATTGAAAATGTCATCTGTAGCTCAATACTCAGAACTCATTGATTTACAAGCATTTCAGACCGAGTCAAAAATAGTATTTGTCTTAAAAATTCCATTAGTTGACCCTGAAATCTATTCAGTCTTTCGATTATTTCCAATACCTATCCTAGATAATCAAACTGGGTTACATCATATCTTACCAACCAGTATAAAATATATTGCAAGAGACTATGATTTTATGCTGTATACTATTCCCAAGAATTTTGACAATTGTAAATATTTATTTCATGGCATGAAAATGTGTAAAGGCTTGTTACCATATCCAATTGACAATGATTCTATTTGTGAAGCCCAAATATTGAAACACTTATTAGGAGTGCCAAGACAATGTCAAACAAATCTAATTTTTGCCAAAAATTATAACATTTATGAGTTACGGACCAATAATTGGCTAATATCAGTATCTGATCCATTACCAGTTACTATCAAATGTCAGAAAAGAGAAACGATAACGAAGATAATCAATACTAATTCCATTTTGAGATTACAACCAGATTGTAATGCTTTTATTGGTAGTACCAGGGTACATCCAAAAATTCTTGTTAGCAACAATGACATGTCAATTGATTACAAAAGTCATGAAATTATGATTCCATTCCAATGCTGTAATCATATACCTGAAAAACAAAAACTTCCGGAATTGAAACCATTGAAATTGAATAAAATCAATACTGATGATTCGAGTATTGCTCAACATAAACTGAATCAATATTCTGAAGAATTAGACAAAATTATTAATGAACCTTTTGTAACAAAACATATATCATGGTTTACTTATTTTATTATTGCATTGATTGTTTGCTTAATCTTGCTGTATTTCTTTTGCAAATGTAAACGAAATCGTTCCATGAAAATTGGAATAATGACTTCAAGAAATGATGGTCCACCTCAGCCTCCACCAAACTCGAGAACCAACTTCAAGTTCCTCACCAAACTTATGCCAAAAAGAAGGCCAAGCTACAGAGTGGGAGAACCAGTAGAACCCGAAGACATACAGTTGAATACAACCAGCTCAAAAAGTTATGCCTAAAAGTTGCTGCAATGTGTAGCACCAATTTTTTCATTAAAAGGGGAGTTGTTATATCTAGAATAGATAATGGTCCCATTCATCTATTGAGAAGCAATACCAATGGCGTCTTAACCTTGGCAGCTGCTGACCTACTTCTTATCATCATGCGACGCAGTTCTGAATCAGCACCCCGATATTATAAATAGACGTCCCAGGACCATCAGCATTTATTCTATTTGCGATCGTCATTCTTAGACATTAGAATCATGTGTATTGAAAATTATAATAAAAGTTCTTGTGAATAAATAAAGTTATAATTTTTTCAAAAAGATATTTTCCAAAAGGAAAATATAAAATTTATTTCGCATGGGTAAAAAGACTGCAAAAACTAGACCAGTTGCCATTCAGTTCGTTCGTCGATGGAAGCGCGACCTTGTTTTTGCGAACAAGAAAAAACTCAAAGGTTTATCTCTCGTTATTACTGAAATGTTGACAACCGAGAATATGAAAATTTTCCAGAAGGCTAGGACACACTTCAAACATGCTGCATGGACTTTTAACGGATTGACATACATCGAACATAGCGGTACCAAAATTGTCGTGAAATGTGAAGCTGATCTTAATGTAATGATCAACACCTGATTACATTCTCTCGTGAATTGGCTCCTATAGTTAATCCCTATTATGATAATTATTGCATTTTTTTCTTATTATTATTCTAGTATTACCATTTCACACATTTATTTTTTCCTCAACATTTGATTTTCATTGTCAAGAAACTATGTATAATTGAGTCAAAGTAATCTCGTTACCGGTATGGATTTATTTTCATGTGTATATCTGATCGTCCTTTATTGCTGAAATTTCAATATTGTCATGAACATTGTATTATATTCCTTAAAAAATATTTGTCAACAGCTGCACCACGCTCTGCTCTATTTTCCTAGATTCGCTTATCGTGAATTTTCTCTTATTTCTATTCTCAAATATTTTTATTGAAATTTCCTTCTGGTTTGTTTCTCCTGGTCGAGGTTGATATAATAATTTGAAAATATCATTTATTCCAAATTCTACTGTGTTCAATATATAACAAGGATTGTTTCCTCACAAGTATAACTAATGTCACGTGGGTGATTTTCCTCTTCAGATTTGAAAAATGTATTTTTACCTATGAATATTATATAACTATAATTTCAGTTTCCTGAGAATTCTTCACAGTGATGAAAATTGCTCATCTGAACCTCAGATCAATTTTCACAGGATTAAACGAATTTGTAGCACTCATCATAGAAAACGATTTTGATATCATTATGGTATCTGAAACATGGTTGACTGATGCAACCGACAACAATGTTGTTGATGTTCCTGGTTACAATTTATTTCGGAATGATAGAAAAGGGAGAGGAGGAGGTGTTGGGATTTATGTAAGAACCTCGTACAATGCTAAAAGAATGTCATTTGGTTTCCAGGTGAGTGATGTCCTTGAACACTTATTTCTAGAAGTGAGGTTTAAAACTATATAACTTGCTGTTGGTGTATTCTATAGGCCCCCACATAATAATATTAATAATTTAATCAGTGATTTTGATAATATTTTTTCAAACATTCGTCCAGTTTATGATGATGTTGTTTGCATGGGAGATCTCAATTATGATTTTCTCGATATTCGAAACGATTCTATTCGCGATTGCCTTGGTTCTTACGGGTTTGAACAAATTCTAAACTAGCCGACTAGAATCACTGCGACTACTAGTAAACTTATCGATCCAATTCTTGTAAATAAAAAAGAATTCATTATAAAAACGGGTACATTACCTTCCAATGGAATTTCAGATCATTTATTGGTATATTCAGAATATAAAATGAATCGACAAAAAATGACGCCCAAAATGGTAAGGTATCGATGCTATAAAAATTTCATGATTGACAATTTTCTAATTGATCTTCAAGAATCACCATGGTTTGATATAATTCTGGAAGATGATATAGACAAAAAACTTGATATTCTGAATGAACTGATCATAAAAAATTTTGATAAGCATGCCCCAATTAGACAAACTTAGAGTTACCAAACTCCCTGCACCCTGGCTCACACCAAATTTGAAATTGATAATGAAAGAGAGGGATAGAGCGTTACAAAAATTCAAGACTACAAAAACAGAGGCTGACAGGTTGAGATATGAAGAACTCCGTAACTTTACACTTTCTATGGTGAGAGCTGAAAAAAAAGCGTACCTAACGTCGGTATGTCATGAAAATAATCCTCGGAAAACATGGTATGCACTGAGAAATCTCAACATTCGTTCCAATAACAATCATATTATTCCCAATGATCTTTCAGATCCCAATGACATCAATAATTATTTTGCTAAATTTGTACAAAACGTTTCGAACAACTGCGATGAAAATATAGATTTTTTCAGCAGAAACAAATTTCACCCTGACAACAAATTTTCGTTCCATTTAACCACTGTACAGGATGTTCGTGATATTTTGCACGCTATCAAAACTAATGCTCTTGGTGTTGATGAAATTTCTTCCAACATGATTAAATACTGCAGCCCAGTTATTGATATTTATATAACACATATAATTAATTGCTGCATAGAAAAATCTTATTTTCCCATTCAATGGAAGATTGCACTTGGTAAACCCTGTCCTAAAAAAAGTGTTCCTTCAAGTTTATCGGATCTTAGAATTATTAGTATCCTACCAACCATGTCTAAAATATTTGAAAGAATTTTGTATAACCAAATTTTTGAGTATTTCACACTGAATAACTTGATTCCTGAATCACAGTGTGGTTTTAGAGAGGGATATAGCACCAGTACAGTACTGGCATCGGTTACTACTGATATATTTGCATCCTTGGATAAGGGTCTGGTTAGCTTACTTGTATTGTTAGATTTCTCTAAAGCTTTTGATACCATAAACCATGAATTAATTTGTGTCAAACTACGTTATTATGGGTTTGAGGATAATGCAGCTCTCTTCATTTGGTCTTACTTATTATGTTCCTCAAGGTTCTATTCTTGGACCGCTTATCTTTATCATCTATACTGCTGATATACTTACTTCTATTAGATATTGTAATGTTCAAGCCTACGCCGATGATACTCAACTATACACACATTTCGATATTCGCGATCACCAGAATATACAAATACTCATCAATCAAGACCTCGACCTCATCAAAAAGATGTCTAACGAACATGATCTCCAACTGAACTCTGTTAAAAGCCACACTCATGTGCTTTGGCACTCAGGCTAAAAGAAACATCATTGCTGGAAATCTTAATGTCAAGGTAGGCGGTCATATTCTAAGCATTGTGGATTCAGCTAGAAATTTAGGTATACAGCTAGACACAGAACTCAGATTCTCAGAACACATCAAGAACTTGATGAAAAAAGCATACTCATCTCTGGAGTCTCTATATGGCAGCCGCCATATTATGAGTGTAAAGTTGAAAGAAATATTATGCGATTCATTAGTGCTGAGTCATTTTAATTGTGGTGATTTTATATATGGTCCATGCCTTTTATCATTTGATAGAAATCAGATACAAAAAGTCCAGAACTCTTGCTGTCGTTTGATTTTTGGTATCAGAAAGTATGACTCTATTTCGGACAAATTCAAGGAAACTAAATGGCTGAATATGGCGAATCGAAGAATACATCATCTTGGCACTTCTGTTCAGAAATTGGTTAATCTGCCGCACTCTTCTTTTGTGAAAAATAAACTCATTCCACGTACCAATGTACATACCAGGATCATCAGAAACATTAACAAACTAACTATGCCTCATCATCGCACTTCCATGTTTCAAAGATCCTTCGTATATAATTCAATCCAGATTTTTAATCATTTGCCTCAAAAATTCAAACTTCTGAATATGAAAAAATTCAAATACAAATATAAACAGTTCTTATTGAACAACCAGTGAAAATCCACCCACGTCACAGGATAAACAACCCATTAAAGTACATCAAAATTATGCCTAATATTATATGAATAACTATATCTACCTACACACAGAAAAAGTCTACAATCTACAGATTTGTTACTAGTTTCCCCTTTTCCTTAGGAATCTTATTTGGTTGAGTTTGAATAGCTCTGAGCTAGACTTCGCCAAAATGAGTTTCTTATGCTATGTATATGTGCTAAACACCTCGTTAATAAAGCCGATTTATTATTATTATTATTATTATTATTATTATTATTATTATGTGTTGAAATGTTGGTGAAGAATTCCAGGTTGATTAAAAACTGCAATCGACAACTTCAAGAACTGTTGGAGAAGCTTGATACTCTTATACAACTAAACTCGAAAGAAAAATCAACCTCATTATCTATCGAAGATGACACTGAAATATTAGATCTCGTCGTGGATTTCCCATAAAGAATGATGAAATGTTGGAACATGTGGAGAAAATTTTACAAAATGAAATTCCTTCGAAAGATTAGTGAGTAATTGTTTATTCTATAATGATTCTATCCATATTGATCTATCAGTTTCATAATGATTATGACATTTCTATCATACCATCAAAACAAGAAAAACACAAACAAAACATTATAGTTTCAGATTTTTATATCAATGACCTGTACAAAACATTGAGAATGATAGTTATTTATGATAAAAGTGCTAAGAGTTATATTTTATTTTGTGAGAATGGAAGTTTCAAACAAAATAAAATCACTTTTAGCACATATATCATATACTATTTTTTTTAGAAACACCATTCAATTAATCGATGAAATAATAGCCTCGAGATTATCAGTTTTCGAATCCCCAATTTCATCTAATCTATTCACTTCCAGCACTAGTGCTGAAAATGATATACTTTTAAGACCAGTGTCATGAAATGGCATATTAAACACTAACAGCATGAGTTTTAAATTATACTTTTACTGACGTTTGTAGAAAAACACTTTTTTACAAAAGTATCATGACAAGTACTGCTTTTATCAATGTATTTATTTATGACCTTTTCTACTTAACTTATATTTTCAAGGTTGATGACCTATCCAGAATTGGAGGGAATAATTATAAGGAATGTAGTAGAAAATTCTTATAAAAAATAATGGATGACAAATTTGCCTCCACCTATAGTCTTCTAGGACACAAGCAGAAGAAAGTTTTCAAAACTCTGAAGCTGTGTGCTTGCATATTGGGTAGGTTATCATTCTTATTTTAGAATTTGAATTATTGAATAAATGAATAATTGATATTTTCAGAAGCAATTCAGCGATGCAACAGGGACATAACAATGAAGGACATTGAATTAGTGGTGAGTGCCTATCTAGCTGGAGCTACTGAAAGGCTGAAAAGACAACAGTTAGTAACTTTTTCAATTCATGATATCTGAAATCACTGCAAAATAACTTGTGATGAGATGAATCATCACATCCAGACTCCCCCGTCCCCAAAAATAAGCCCATCTCACCAAAAATAAGCAAAATAAAGACCCCTTTACTCTCTTTTTGTGCTTACATAATACTTGCATGGCCTCTAAGGGTGCTATTACTTTCATGAAAATTATTGATTCAAACGTTTTTAATTTTTCAGAGATATTCCTCTAGTAGCCGAGGAAAACAGGGGAGACTGAAAATGTATGGAAAGTGTTGATGAAAAATTTCAATACTCCAAAAATTATGATTTCAATCTTCATTTAATTAGCATATCATCCATTGAATATTTCCAGACTTTATGATTCTTACATTGCAGAATTCTGCTTTGCAAATGTCCTTTCAATCAAAGTTGTGTAAATTAAAGAAATCGTTAAATGTAACCAACGTGTAAGTTTATTGACGTCTGTTACAATAACTTTTCTATATTTTAGTTTTTACATCTCAAACTTTCCAAAGTTTAAAGGCTGCAAAGTTGAAAGCATGTCAATAATTGGTATATTCAATGAATGTTACATAATTATTCCTAGAATATTCTGAATGTTCTTGGAATATCTAAAGAATATGTTGATGGGATATTCAATGCATATTCATCATATATATTCCAGTAATATCCCTGGAATATTTCGAATATTATTCGAATATTCACTGGATGACATTCTAGGAATATCCTCATTGAGATATTCCTGGAATATCATATCTCGAATGTACAGAGAATATTCAATATGGAATATTCTGGGAATATGTCTGATTTTCCCCATCAGTACATTCCAAGAATATTCCATTACAGATATGTATATCCACGGCATGTTTAGGAATATTCCAATATTCCAGGAGGAATATTCTATGATCATTCAAGGAATATCTAGTGCTATCTGGGTAGTAGACGAACTACTCGGAATACTGACCGGGAACGGAGTTACTTGCCTAGGATACGCTGACGACATAATCATCATGGCCAAAGGTAAATTTGAAGGAACCATCTGCGATCTTATAGAGAGGGAGCTAGAGATCATCAGAAGATGGTGTCTCTCGGTGGGGTTGAGAATTAATTCAACGAAAACCACAGTGGAACCCTTCACCAGGAGAACAAAGCTTCAGCACCTAAGGACCATCCGTCTCGACGGGGCAGATTTAGAATGGCAGCAAGAGGTGAAGTATCTAGGGCTCACCCTAGATTCCAGACTACTCTGGAACAGACATGTAGACAACATGTCAACAAGGCAAAATCATCACTGATGGTGTGCAGGAATATTACGGGAAAAACGTGGGGTTGTTATCCATCAGTACTGCGATGGATGTACATCCCATGATAGTAAGACCTATGATCACCTACGGAGCAGTAGTGTGGCACGGTAGAACCGAACTGGCCACAACAAGAAGACCTTAGAGAAGGTGCAAAGACTAGCATGTCTTTGCATAACAGGAGCAATGAGATCGACTCCAACAGCAGGAATGGAGGTCTTTCTGGACCTCACACCTCTCCATATCATGGTGAGGAGAACTGCTTGGGGAGCTCACCTCAGGTTGGCTGAAGTCGTACTCAAGGGGATAGCACACGGGGTAAGAGGCTCAACCACTACCGAAAGTGCACACCTTGCCGACCTCCCAACTGACGAAATCATCAAGAAATTCATCAGTTTTGAGAAATTCTTCCGAACGGAACTGAGTACCAAGAAAGAATGGAGCATAGAATCCATTCAAGCACTACGGGGAAATACCATAATATGGTATACGGACGGGTCTAAAACTCCCAAGGGAACTGGAGCAGGAGTCTATGGGCCTCGCACCAAATACTCCGAACCCTTGGGTCAGTTCCCCAGCATTTTTCAAGCGGAAATTCACGCCATAGGAAAGTGCACTCAGTTCAACCTCGATAGGAAATACAAGGAAATTGCGATCCTCTCCGATAGCCAAGTAGCCATCAAAGCGTTGAGTTCATCCAGCATCAACTCGAAGATGGTTTGGAAATGCCTAAACAAACTCAATAATCTAAGCAGCAACAACAAGGTGATCCTCCGCTAGGTGCCGGGGCACGTCGGAGTAGAGGGAAATGAACAAGCATCCTGGCACAAAAAGGTGCATCAAAGCCACTTAACGGGCCAGAACTATTCTGCGGATTTGGAAAGTCTTACTTCCAAGAAGAACTCAATAAAGTTGAAGAAGAAATGAGAGCAACCTACCCGCAAAGACTTCCAGGGCTGCGGCAGGCCAAAGATCTCCTCGGCAATTTTAACCGAGCAAGATCGAAGACACTGATCAACCTCAGCAGAATAAGGCAATCACGGGATTTCTAACGGGGCATTGCAGACTCAAAGAACACCTGAGGAAGCTAGGCTTAGAGGAGGACAGTACCTGCAGATTCTGCAGGGAACATCCAGAAACACCCCACCACATCTTGATGGAGTGTTATGCTGTCCATCTCAAAAGATTGAATATACTGGAATCACACCAGCTGACAGTGGGAGAAATACCACGATTGAACCCCCTCAAAATCCTCAAATTCCCTAAGGAATTGAGGCTTGAGGGGCTGCTGTGAACAAGAACACCTTGAGACAGCAGAAGAAGATGGGGTACAATAGATCTAATAAGGTCGCAGCGCATCTGTCATCATCCTATTTACATTACATTACGAAGATAATACCCAGATTTTTTTGTAGATTCCACAATTGGTAAAGAGGTGCCAACGATTTCAATAGATATATCTGTGAGACGCGCAATCTTAAATTTTTACTACCGAATAATATGAGATGACATTTCCTTCTGTTGAGTTTCAAATTATGTTCATTTGCTAAATTACTGATTATTCTGAGGTCCTGTTGATGTTGTTCTGAACAAATTGAAAGTTTTCCATATTGAGGTTTGAATAAATCTGGGTATCATCTGCGTATTCTTGAATATTGCAAAGTTTAATAGAAGTTAGGATATCGCTCGTGTATAAGATGAAGAGCAGCGGCCCCAGAATGGACCCCTGAGGTGCACCAGAAGTAACATTTTGAGAAGTAGACAAAACATTGTTAATAGACTTTCTGACTGCGATTCGACAGGAGTCTGTATTTCTGACGATATCATCAGTAACTTGTACTAACGCTGATGTCGTATTGTTACCAGCCCGGAATCCAACTTGAAAATCTGGAAAAATGTTGTTAGCATCAATGTCAATTGCCGATGAACGGCTCTTTCTAAAATTTTCGAAATTGCAGGTAAAATGCTAATTGGCCTAAGATCTGAGAATTGTTGAGGGTTCTCGATTTTACATAGTGGTTTGATTACAGCTATTTTTCATAAGTTTGGAAAATTATTTTTCTCAATACAACAATTCAATATATGAGTCAGATATATATATAAATATATATCAATTATTGGACTACAATATTTCAACATGTTAATAGTTATTCCATCGAAACCAACGGCATTAGATTTTATACTCATCAAAATTTCTCAGACTTCCTTGACAGAGATAAAGTGTAATTTGAAAAGGGAATCCAGATTTCTCAGTTTGGGAAATTTATCAGTATTGTAGAATTTTAGAAGGTCTTCATCAACTTCTTTGTCAATGAAAACAGAACTGAAATAATTGTTGATTTGTTCAGGTATCTGTAAATTGATCGGCAAATCAGTGTTGTTTTTCTTCGGGTTGATTTTATTGAGGTCACTCCATAATTGCTTCGAGTCACGTGAGCAGAAAATATTATCGTAGTAAGTCTTCTTTTTCCTTCTAATTGATGATAGGGTGAAGTTTAGCAACTCCTTGTACCTGGACCAATCTACAAGTGCTTTAATTCGTTTGAATTAATCTAAAGCTGCATCTCTCTCTTTAATCATCATTTCAATGAGAAAAGTTAACCAAGGTGCAGGTTTTTTTGTCATACGAGCTGTTTTCAGAGGTGCATGTTTGTTGAATAATGATAATATCAAACTTGAGAAATAGTGAATTTTCTCGTCAATGTCCTCTATATTGAAGATATCATGGAAAAGGACAATCCTTAAGTCATCCTGGAAGTGGGCGTTATCAAATAGATTAAAATCTCTATAAGAATGAATTTTGATTTTTGTTACAATTGATTCGAAGTGAAGCTCGCAATAAACTAGACAGTGATCAGCAACCATACTTGCGTCTAAGACACCATATTTTTTAACATATTCAGAATTGCTAATGAAAATAGGATCTATAAGGGTCATAGAACCCTGAAAGATTCTAGTAGGTTAATCAATGAGTTGTGCGAGGCCGTAGGCTTCGTGTCAGTCAGAAGATTATTTGTGAGCAAGTCGGTATTCATGTCACCCATACAAATTATTTCGTCTACAGTGGGAACAATTGAGGACAGTGAAGTATCCAGATACTCAGTGAAGGACATCAGATTGCCTTTAGGGGGTCGATAAAAATTGCCGATTCCGAAAGAAATGTTTTTTATTTCAACCACAATCCATATTTGCTCACAGTTTTCATTGATGCTACTATTTGTGGTTAGTAAGTTGGATTTGAGATTGTTTGAAAAGTACACATCAACTCCCCCACCCCCGAGTTTGGCGATCCAGTCTATAAAAGTTATACCCAGGAATAGAAATATAAGCAGTGTCAATACTATCATTCTACCATGTTCCAGAAACACCTACCATATCGTAATCACGTACCAGAGTCTTGAAATCATCAAAATGAGCGACAAGTGATCGCACATTCAAATGACATATTTTGAAGTTTTTAACCATCTCGATGAAATTTGTGAAACACTCTGTATATGAATCAACGAAAAGAAATAATGCCAACAAGTTTGTCTGGGAACGACAATTATTGAATCTGAAACAGTATAAAAAGTTTAGGTACAGGTTTAGAAAGTATAGAATAAATCGAGGACCTAAAAAATAGGATGGTTTTGTTTACAATTCATCAGTCGTTCGTGATCACAAAATCTGTTGAGTTTGTTTGAAAATTTCACTTCCAAACGATGTTATTACCCCAAAATATCAAACATATCAAAGCAAGTCAATGACGTATATCATGTAAGTATACAAAGTCATGCAAGTTACATGATACCGCTTATCAGAAACGTGCAGACACGACAAGATAAACGAGACAGATTCCAGGAAGACCATCTCCTCATTCCGAGAGAATGAACGTAAAATTGTTATACTGAATAATATTTTTCATAGTATAGATATTAGTAAACGATCAACGAGAGATGAATCGAATTCTCAGGAAGAAAAAAATTATGAGTAGTATCGACGATATTTTAGAAAGGCTGAACTCTCTTTCTTTTGAAGAAAACACCAATACTGATAGTGCAATCAACAATTCGACCAACATTTCAATAGTAAACATGGTTCCACCAGTTCAACCAAATCAGGCACCCGTACAAATAAATTGGAACCTTTTTAATCACGGATGGATAATATAAGACCATTCGACGGTGACAGCAATACGCTAAATGAATTCATTACACGCTGCGAATCACTCTTAACAAGCTACGAGCCTTTTGGGGATCCTGACCTCCAGAAACATATTCTAGAATGTATTCAGGAAAAACTTGTTGGGAAAGCGGAAGCCATGGTTGGAAACCACGTTGAACTGAAAGATTGGAATAGTTTAAAAACCGCTCTCAAACAATGCTTTTCTGATCGCAGAGATCTGGATTGCCTCGTGCAAGAACTCACTAGAACTAGGCACTATAAGGGAGAACATCTAATGAATTTCGGCAGTAGGCTTCAGTTGATAAGAAGTAACGTTGTTCAGCGGATAAGTAACGATACCATCCTAACTGAACCCGAAAAATTGTGTCACATCTGCCATCACGATAAAACAGCGCTCAATACGTTCATCGCTGGATGCACAGGTACATTGAAGAATGATATGCACCTGAAACAGCCGGCTTCTCTAGAAGATGCCATGGCTTATGCGAATGAATTCGAAAATTTCGAGAGACTCTACGGAAATTTGAGTGAATCAAGAAACCCGTCTTTTAGAAACATGTCTGTACCCAGACAGTCATACGTAGGTAACGCACAGGGAAATCAATTCAATAATTATCAACAGCATTCTCCAAATTTCCCTATGAATTTCAACCCACAAAATCAAAATTTCCGAACAAACCTCAACCCAAATTATCAAAATCTCCCAAAACAAATTAGGCCCAATCAACCGATTAATATTCAGTCTAGACAACAACAAAGTAATAGGTTCCCTACGAA
The DNA here is from genome assembly GCA_963576655.1 of Gastrophysa polygoni. Taxonomy (NCBI): domain Eukaryota; kingdom Metazoa; phylum Arthropoda; class Insecta; order Coleoptera; family Chrysomelidae; genus Gastrophysa; species Gastrophysa polygoni. The sequence continues at coordinate 4,331,768 of OY755092.1, forward strand.
TCGCGAAGTCTTTGGCCCACCGAAAAATTTTTTCGGGCCAAACCAGAATCACGCAAATCAATTGCCAAAACCTGAACCAATGTCAACAAATTCTAGAAATCCCACAATAGCTTCTAGAAGAAAACAATTCCAGAACGTTAACGTTCACGAAGGAGATGTGGAAATAGAAAGACACAATTTGGGTGGTCTCACTATTCCCTGAATCTTAACTTCTGCCAGAGATGGCTGCGCGCCGATAGAAATCCAAAATAATACAGACCAGTCGATTTGTATAGAATTGAATACACCTATATTAGCAAATTCTTTCGAACCAGGTCAATACGAAATTTACAAATTCGAATCCTTTACTAGCACACCTGATCAGACAGACAGATACTTGATAAAAAGCGACATACAAGACCTCAAACGTACTGACCACATGAACACTGAAGAAAAAACATAGTGTTTGATAAACTACGCGAAGCTAGATTGAAAATTCAATTGGACAAATGCGAGTTTCTACAGAAGGAAGATGAAATTCTTAGACATGTTGTGACGCCTGATGAAATCAGACCAAACCCCAGAAAGATCGAAACCATTAGAAAGTTCCCGGTACCCCGTACGCAAAAAGACATCAAATCCTATCTCTGACTCCTCGGCTATTACCGAAAGTTCATCAAAAACTTCGCGAAATTAACGAAACCAATGACTTCGTGTTTGAAGAAAGATCAAAAAGTCGAACGCACGAAAGAATTCATCGATTGTTTCGAAACCTGTAAGAATATATTAGTTTCAGAACCCGTGTTAGCCTATCCGGACTTCGAAGAAGACTTTGAACTGACCACGGATGCCTCTAACTATGCAGTAGGAGCAATCTTATCTCAAAACGGCACCCTATCAGTGATGCCTCGAGGACATTGAACTCAGCCGAAATAAATTACTCCACGATAGAGAAAGAGTTGTTGGCGATTGTCTGGAGTTGTAAATATTTCAGACCCTATTTATTCGGGCGGAAATTTATTATCTTCACGGATCACAAACCGCTTCAATGGCTCTTTTCCCTCGAAGAACCACATTCGCGACTTGTTAGGTGGCGTTTGAAATTGGAGGAGTTCGATTACTTGATAACATATAAAAAGGGTAACGATAATCGAGCCGCCGACGCCCTATATAGACATCCACCAGAAAATGACCTGAATGCCATTGAGACTATGTCAACTGACGTTAATTTAGACGACATTGACGAAATTATACAGAGAGAACTAGGAAACCTTTGTAACCTACCGAACCTAGACAATGAGACCCATTTGGAATGTTTAGGTAATCAGAACGCTCATGAAACACCTGTCACGATTCCCTCGGACGGAAGTCGTAACACACAGCCTAAAATCACCATAGTCTCGAACATTCAACTCAAACCTCCGTCGGAAAAGAAACCCGGAGCTGACAATGAAACAGATTTAGAAACAGTTCATACATCCATTGAGGACCCAATACTAACAATTCCAATCTCCGATCGATCTCTAAATTCCTATAAAAATCAATTGGTCATGACATATGCAGAGGTAGATGGTACGAAGTCCCGCAGAGAAAAAGTCTTTGATAATTTACGTTTTTACATCACCTTCCCCAAACAAAACCTAAGGAATCACATCCAAAATTTTGCAAAAAAACCACATGGATCCCAAACAAAATTATGCTCTCTATTTCCAACATTCATTACTGCCCGAAATATTTGCGACAACCCTCCAGAACACCTTTAAGAATTTTTCCTTCGAATTGATTCAGTGTACGAAATTTCTGACAGATGTTGAAACGACAGATGAGCAGAAACAGAAGCTCGAGTATTACCATGTGTACAAATCAGGTCACAGAGGAATCAACGAAGTTAAGACATCATTGAGTTCAAGATACTTCTGGCCCAACATGACAAACGACATCGAAAATCATATTAACAATTGCGAAACGTGTTTGAAGAATAAGTACGACCGAAATCCTCCCACGATAAAATTCAATCTAACACCAATTACCTCTTAACCTTTCGAACACATACACGTTGATGTACTTGAAATTTCAAATGAAAGCTATCTCACTATAATCGATGCCTTTTCACGATATGGTCAAGCATATCCTTTGAAGTCGGTCACAGGGTTGTACATAGTTGAGAATTTGCTAACTTTCGTTACCCATCACGGTTTACCTCAAAAGATTACCACCGACAGCGGAACCGAATTCAAAAACCAAGACTTTTTGCGATCTACATCGTATAGAGCTTCATTTAACTACCGCAAAAAATAGCAATTCTAACTCCCCAGTGGAACGCTTCCACTCTACACTCATCGAGCATTTTCGCTGTCTTAGGGAAGAAAATAAGAACCTGACTCCCGATCAATTGATGAAACATTCCGTACTGAGCTATAACAATTCCATCCATACTGTGACTAAATTCACCCCTTTTGAGGTTATCAAAGGACATATCAATAACCCCAATCCATTTGACCTCAACGACAATATGATAATATCGAATTATATTCAAAATCATAAAGAAGCAAGTAAAAAACTGTACGAGAACATTCAAGAAACAAATAGGGAATTTAAAGAAAAAGTTATCGCGAAGATCAATGAAGAGATCAACACCACCAAAATATGGCGGTAAAAAAGCAGTGTACATTAGAACCAAAACTCGTGACAAAAAATGCCAAAATTCAAAAAAACCGATTTGATCGATGAAACGGACATCAAACTGAACACGAAATCAGGAACTTACCACAAAAATAGTGCAAGAAAACCAAGAAATGACAAAACAACCTTGTTTCAGGAAAATCAAGAACATGAGGCTGTTTCTCCTATACCTGGTTGTTCGAGTAACACTCAGTAGCGAAGATGTGCGAATAACTACACTAGAAAATCTTATTCTTCCCCTAAAGCTAGGAAATGCAAGACTTGACCTAAAAACGTTTACCGATCAGATAAATAATCTCAACCGAAATTTCCAATCAATAAGAAGTAGTAGAACAAAGGGGGTTCTAGCACAGTCGAGTGAGCATCAAACACAACATATGCGACTTCGCCAAAACACATCAAACCCAACATGTGCGACTTCGCCAAAACGCATCAAACCACCCAACATAATATGCGACTTCGCCAAAACACATCAAACCCAACATGTGCGACTTCGCCAAAACGCATCAAACCACCCAACATAATATGCGACTTCGCAGAAATGCGTCAAACCCAACATATGCGATTTGCCGAAATGTGGCTAACCTACCTTGATGAGCCGAGTCGGTAGCATACCTAACCTATCTAAAATAGTTCCACCAGCCAGGGGCGTACCTAACCTATCTAATAACCCCACCAGGGTCGTACCTAACCTATCTAATAGCCCCACCAGGGTCGTACGAACCCCCATAAATATTTTCGGGGGGTACACAGGTCCACATCCCCAATGACCCGCCCCACACCGTTTCAATGTCCCACCCCGACCTACAACATACGTCATGCGTCATACGGTGAAACGTCAAAACGATGAAACGTCAAAACGATGAAACGTCAAAACGACGAAACGTCAAAACGACGAAACGTCAAAACAACGAAACGTCAAAGCGATGAAACGTCAATCGGCATCGAGATTTTCGGGGGGTACACAGGTCCACATCCCCAATGACCCGCCCCACACCGTTTCAATGTCCCACCCCGACCTACAACATACGTCATGCGTCATACGGTGAAACGTCAAAACGATGAAACGTCAAAACGATGAAACGTCAAAACGACGAAACGTCAAAACGACGAAACGTCAAAACAACGAAACGTCAAAGCGATGAAACGTCAATCGGCATCGAGATTTTCGGGGGGTACACAGGTCCACATCCCCAATGACCCGCCCCACACCGTTTCAATGTCCCACCCCGACCTACAACATACGTCATGCGTCATACGGTGAAACGTCAAAACGATGAAACGCCAAAACGATGAAACGTCAAAACGACGAAACGTCACAATGGTCCAGGGTCCACCTCAACACTTCCCCAGTGGCCTTCCCCACACCGTTTCAATGTTCCACCCTGACCTACAACATAAAAAATGTTATAGACGAATGTTTTTCAAACAGTTTTCAAATGGCGTCGATAGAGTATAGACACCAGCTTGAAGAATTCCAAAAGAAAATAAAGGAACTCAATCATACAATAAAACAATATGAAGATAAACAGCTGATGATTAGAAATTTTTCGAGAATATCTTTATTGGAAAAAGTAATCACTACTCGCAGCATACCAGTATCATCACCAACTGTGAAAAAACTATGGTTATTTTGAAATATAATATTTTTTATAAGAACTGCATACAATATTAGGAAAATTCGACGATACTCAGATGTAATCCTAATACAAGTACCACAGATCATATTTTAATATAAAACTCTACGATAAAACCCATGAAGATGTCAGTTTTTTGAAGCATACAGCATCCTCAGAACCGCCACACGACCTCAGCCGACAATGAAGCATAAAAAACCATTTGAGCTATCAAACAATCTGTTACATGCATTTCACATTATATTAATTGTAATCAATATTATTTGATGTTTTTCCAAATGAAATGAAATAAATTCTAATCAATATTGTGTATTTTCATCGAAGGTTATTATTATAGATTAGCATGATAGGTGAAAAATATTCTTACCTTTATAGAAAAACCGCAATTTTTGTTTTCAACAATATTTTTGAACTGAACAAATATTTATCTATTTTTCTGCGGTTACCAAATTTCGATGTTTTTCATGCGTGCTATATAACCGAATCACCATCACCAAAAATCATTATTCCTGCTACACCTCGAAGACATCGAGCAATAATCAACCTTTGTGTGTGTGAACCACATCAGCTGACCAATAACAGTGAGTATTTTTTCATTTTATTCTTCTCAGAATTATTCCTTTGATATCAATCCAAATTCTCGTTTATTAATACACAATTTTATAATAATTTCCAGATGGATCTATCCTCATTGAACACCGTTTCATGTATTGCAGAAAGAAAACCAATCACAAAGATTGGAGAATTGAAAATCGGAGTGCCTTTCCCCATCATCTCAGCAAAGAGCGTTGAAACAAAATTTGGGGTGTCTATTCTGCTTGAACTGCAGGACTCTGTGGTTTTCCTGCCTTCAAGAGTAACTAAAGCATACGCCGCTCACACAAAAGAGCTCTCAACTGGTGGATACGCATTAATATTCAAAGGCCTCATCGCAGTTGGAAAGCCACACCCGGCGGCATCCTTTGAAATAATCAAAAGCCAAAAGTGAGTAACATTTTCATCAAAAAAATATAAATTGATACGACATGGAAAATTTTGATAAAGTTCTCGCGGAAACAGATGAGACCCTTTCAAAAATCAAAAGCGGTTATACAAATCCATTGAAACTAATAAATTCACAAATCAGAAAATGTCTTTCGGTAGTGGAAAAATTCGGACTTTCGATTGGACAAAAGAGAAAATTACAAGCAAAGATTGGGGAGCTGAAACGTGTTAGATTTCTCATGGCAAAAATGAAACGGGGTCATGTAGGTTCAGGATTGAGATCATCTGTTCGTTGGATTAATGTAGAATCGATTTTCGACTCGAGAATTCAGACGGGGCTCGTTGTGAATTTGAATCACAAGGAGATTGAAGACTTCCTCATAGATGCATCGAAACTTATAAAGAAGAAAATATTGAAAATTTTAGATAATTCAACAATGCTCAAAATAAATTTTACATTTTGCGGTGATTTCGTAAAAAAATCAAATGATGAAGAGATAATCGATCGTAAACATTTCAATACACCAAATACAGTTGTAGATGCAGGGACGGATCTAGATGAATGGTTTAAAATTAATGGAATCGATGTCATCCTGAATAAATTGAGCGAATTTTCTGAGAAAAAAAGTGGGTGGGCCTTGAGTGAAATAATTTCCCTAGAGGTAGCAATCAATCGATTTGAAATGGGGAATGGCTCGTCCTATATCAAATTACCCGAACAAATTGAAAAAAAGCATGCCTGCGTCAATGTACAAAACAATGATGATGCATGCTTTTTCTGGAGCATAGTCAGTGCTCTATATCCTGCACCTAGAAATCCTCAAAGAATGACACAATATCCAAAATATTCTACAGTTTTGAATATGAAAGGGTTAGACATACCAATGAAATTGACTCAAATTTCAAAATTCGAAAAACTTAATAATATTTCAGTCAACGTCTACACTCTAGAATTGAATGTGATTGATCGGAATGTAGATTTTACAGTACTACCTGCAAGGCTAACAAAGCATAAATTAGACAAACATATCAATTTATTATTAATTCAGGATAAATACTTTCCAAAAATGAATGATTATGATCCACCATCAACATTAGCTGAAGGTAATAATAATGCGAGTAATACAATTAGATATCATTACTGTTGGATAAAAGACTTGTCTCGTTTGTTATCTAGTCAGCTCAGCAAAACAAAGGTGAAAAAATATATCTGCGACAGATGTCTGAATTATTTCTTGAGTCAGGAAAAACTAGATGAGCATAGTGTACTATGTGAAAATATAAATAACGAAAAAATTTCTTTTCCAAAATATGATGCTGTCGAGTTTAGAGATCACATTTATCAGCAAACATGTCCATTTATAATTTATGCCGATTTCGAATCACAGCTGAAAAAATGTAATACAAAAATTTCGAGAACAATTCTCAAGTATCAACACCACAAGGCCTATAGTGCAGGATATTATTTCAAATGTTCCTACGACGACACACTTTCATTTTATAGGAGCTATCGAGGTGGAGATTGTATGGAATGGTTTGCAAACGAAATGGCGGATGCTGCCAAATTTGTGGAATCGAAATTCAAAAACATTGTACCAATGATTGCGAATCCAGATATCTGTAAAGCAACTATTTGTCATATTTGCGAAAAGAAATTCACGGATAAGGACATTGTAGTAGTCGACCACTGTCATTTTTCTGGCGCAGTTCGCGGTCATGCGCACCAGTCATGTAACCTCCGATTTAGAAAATTGTTTGTTGTACCAATAACATTCCACAATCTCTCCGGGTATGATTCGCATTTTATTATTCGAGATATTTCCAAGCGTGGACACGTCACCGTACTCCCAATAAATAGGGAAAAATACATCTCCTTCACTCAATATGATTCAGAAACATCAATAAAATTTAGATTTATTGATTCATTGCGTTTCTTGGGTACCGGTCTAGATACTCTAGCATCAACTTTGAAACTAGATGAATTGAAGATTCTAAGGAAAGAATTCAGTAATGTGAATGAGGCTCAATTCAATCTTTTAACACGAAAAGGTGTTTTTCCCTACGATTATATTGATAATGAGGAGAAATTAAACGAAACCAAGCTACCAAGCATTGAAAATTTTCACAATATATTGAACGATTCAAATATTTCAGATGACGATTACGCTCATGCTCAAAAGGTTTGGGAATATTTCGACATCAAATCGCTTGGAGAATATAGTGATTTGTATATGCGTACCGATATTCTCCTTCTAGCTGATATAATGGAAAATTTTCGCGAATCATGTAGGAAAACATATCATCTCGACCCCGCATGGTACATTACGATGCCCTCGTATACTTGGAGTTGTATGCTCAAGTATACTGGGTGCAAATTACAAATTCTAAAAGATGTAGATATGTTGATGTTTGTTGAAAAGGCGATTCGTGGGGGAATAACGGTTTGTAGCAATAGATACTCTGAATCGAATAACAAGTATATGTCAGAATATGATCCCGAGAAACCATCAAAATACCTGCTCTATCTAGACGTAAATAACTTGTATGGGAAAGCCATGAGCGAACCCCTACCGTATGGGGAGTTCACTTGGGTCGAGAACACCAACATCGATGTAACTCAAATTCCGGATGACAGTCCTGAAGGCTATATTCTCCAAGTAGATTTGGAATATCCGACAACATTACATGATGCGCATAAAGACTTTCCGTTTTGTCCTGAACACCGCACTCCGCCAGATTCCAAATTACCTAAATTAATGACAACTCTACACAATAAAAAAGAATACATTTTACACTACAGAAACTTGAAGCAGGCTCTCGAACACGGTCTTAAATTAACAAAAATCCACAAGATTCTAAAATTCAAACAGTCGACGTGGTTGAAATCCTACATAGACTTGAATACTCGATTAAGAACAATGGCCACGAGTGCCTTTGAAAAGGATCTGAGGAAATTGATGAATAACGCCGTCTTTGGAAAGACTATGGAAAACATTCGCAATCATCGCATAGTTAAATTGGTAAGAAAGTATGAAGGTCGTTATGGCCTCAAAAATCTAATATCGAGTCCACAATTCCAGCAGCGCACAATTTTCGACGAAAACCTCGTAGCCGTTGAGATGAAAAAGTGCGAGTTAATCTTTAATAAGCCTCTATACATTGGTATGGCTATCCTAGATATCTCCAAAACTATCATGTATGATTTCCACTATAATTTCATGCTAACTCACATGGAAGCTGATAAATGCAAGCTCATGTATACAGATACAGATAGCTTTTTTTATGAGCTGTCATGCGAGGATGTATATAGAGAAGTTATTCTAGAGAATATCAATAGATTTGATACATCTGATTATGCTCCAGACAATGTCTATGGGATTCCGCAGGTCAACAAAAAGGTTCTAGGTTTGATGAAGGACGAGGCTAATGGTAAAATAATTACACATTTCGTAGGGTTACGATCTAAAATGTATACTTTCAAATTATCTATGGATGAGGAGGACATTGATAGAGAGCGGGAGCGCTTGAAGGGAAAGGGGTATAGTAAAGATCAAATTGATAATGACTTGAAAAATTTCGGGATGACTAAAAAATCTAAAGGGGTGAAAAAATGTGTAGTCAAAAATAAACTAACATTCGACGATTACGTAAATTGTCTGAAGGAGTGTGCGCAAAAGACTGTAACCCAAAAAACAATACGCTCATACAAGCATGAAGTTTTTTCTATTAAACAATCGAAAATCGGTCTAAGTCCACATGATGATAAGAGAAAACTTTTAGCCAATTCGTTCGATACACTTCCCTGGGGTCATTACAGTTTGAATTAATCGAACTTCTCCATGTCTCATCAATTTGTATTTTTTGAGGAAAATGTTACACACACACACCTACACAATTGTATATGATTTGAATATTTACTATAAATATATATTGAAATGTTTTCACTAGAAAATGAAATGAAAAACATTTTGAAAATTCCTGTGCTTTATTTATTTCCCCCTATATACAACATCTGTGAAAATTATTCATAAAAAGAAATCACTTTTGAAAGTAGAGTTTTCAGTTCATGTAGAATACCTCGGTTTGGACAATTAATGTTAAACATATTCCAATCAAAGTCTCCAACCGCAACTAGCTTTCTCTGAAATTCATTGTACTTGAAGTATGTACTTGCTTTGAAAAAATATATGTGTCCGTCAATGTAGCGGAATGCTGAAGTAATATCGCTTGGTATATTTGGAAAAATATCCTCAATTCGTCCTCTGTTGACTAAACGATAATCATCTTCATGCTGATGGTATTCAATGAAAGTCGAATTGTTCAAGAACATGTAGATTTTTCCAGTATTCGTTTGGAAGGCGGCATTTATTTCAGATTGTCCAGGTAAATTGAGATTAATTTTTCGTTTGATTTGCAAGTTTGGAAAATAGCTCGAATAAAATTTATTTCCACTTACTACAAATAGATCTCCAGACGTTGTTTGAAAAATCGCATTTATTATAGGTAAATACATCATATTAATTACATTGTAAATCGGATTTAATTTGAGAACGATAATAAAATAAATATTCACGCAAAGCATTGGGATACAAACTATTCAAAGATGATGTTTCACAAATTCCCAGAATGATTTCTGTAGCAGACACATTTGTCTTATTATCTCGCAACCACCCTTTAACAATATCAAAAATATTTCGAAAATAATCATTGAAGTTCATGACATCCAACATGGCAATTCTATCAGACACCACACTCGTATGAGTTTGTAACATTTTTTCGACGTCTCTCTGGCTCAAGTTGATATCGACGCCTGCCCCGTCCGAGGCAATGCCGCCGCCGCCACCGGTCCATTTGGAGATTGAAACCTGTTTTATGCTGCACTCGATGTATTGGTACACTTGCACAAAGTCTCCACACTTTATCATCACCGGATCATATTCATCGGGATAGCTGTCGTCGTCGTCGTCGTCGTCCCCTTCGAAAAATGATTGTTTTATTCTAGACAATATGTCTATGAGTGTGGCCCACTCGTAGGTGTTGAAGGAAATCCTTCGAGGTGAAAACTTTTGCTTCAGAATCACACAGACGCTAAAATCTCTCGCTGGACTTAGGCCACATTGAATTTCATAGCAGCAGCCGTATGAGTCCATTGGAAATGTCATCAGCAGCAGTGGGTCTTCACTTTGAGCAATATTTTCGAATCGAGCTAAAGCTTTATCGCCGCCATCATCGTAGTACGCAGTTTGAGCTGAATGCTCATATTTGTCTAGAGCCTGATTGATGACTTTGAGCGTTTCTTCAAAGTCACACTTGTTGTTGTAGCCAACGTCGTCGTCGTCGACGTCGACGTCGTCGTTGCTGTCGACATCATTGTAAACAAACTCCATTTCTGTGCTGCTACTAAAATAATCACTATCTTGACTCACCATAATTCAAAACTGGACTGAATGAATATTGATTTTTTTGAGACTATTTGAAGCTTGGAATCACGTGATTATGGCGTGATGTTTTTCGTTTTTTTTGTTTTTTCCAATGTGATATCATTGTTATGGTAATTCTTATGTTTTTCGTGCGAAAACATGGAATGTGTGGTGGTGGTGGTGGTGAAAAGGCCCCCTGAATTGTCTAGATTTGTTTGTATTTTCTATAACATCCTATACTAAATCGGTATTTTGAATCCAGCTGTTGTGAGATCTATCAAGACCTAACCATTTCACGTACAGCTTCTGGCCTTTTCTTCGCATCACTTTCTCCACGAGATAGATGTCGGGATTCTTGGTTTTCTGCAACTCCTCATCATAGAAGGCCCCCCTGATTGCCGTCCCATGCATATCTTCCAACAGATATGTGGTGGGATTCGTTATTTTGACTTCGACGATTTTAAATAACTCTGTCGTCCAATTTGGGGTGTACCCCTTTTCGAAAATATGCTTGACCTTGGATATGCGTACAATATCACCAACTTTGAATTTTCGCGGGCCAACAATCTTCAAGTGTGTATAAGATCTATTGAGAATTTGTTTTTCATTGGATTTATCGACTTGCGATGGTTTGCAACCAATCGTACTGTGGTGTGTATCATTGTAGGATTCTGTAATGGTGGGTAGTACATCTATCCACCTGTAGGTGGCATTCAAACTAAAGTATTTGAATAGTTTTTCTTTCAAAGTTCTAATTACACGTTCTGCTATTGCAGCCTTCTTGACGCTGTACGTACTGTAATGGTTTATGTTATGCAATTTCATTAGACTTTGGAATTTGCTATTGTAAAATTCAGTTCCCTGATCTGTTTGCAGATTTTTCGGACATCGTTTTGTGTGCGCTAAAATGTCTGCAAACGTTTTGGTTATTTCCTCGCCAGTTTTCGTTTTCAATGGACGCGTCCATACATATTTAGAGAAACAATCAATCACAATCATAATCATTTTGAAATTTCGATTCTTGTGTGAGACATACTGTCGCATTTCCGCTAGATCCATTTGCCACAAGTCGTCTATACCTTTAATTATGGTTCGCCGACGTGGGTAATTTTTTCTTGCAGGTTTATGCAGCTCATCGACAAGTCGAATCTTTTCTGCAGAGTGTGACATATCTCAATATCAATATGACTGGATGATAGCGTGACATGTGTGTGTGTGTGTGTGTGTGTGTGTGTGTGTGTGTGTGTGTGTGTGATAAAGTGGTTAAAGAATTGTAATTTTTCCTCATATATATTATTTTATTGCCGACTTAGGGATACAATTTTGTTTGGAATTTTTGTTTGCGGATCAATGGTGGAATACACATTCTTTGCGAGATCATCTTTGATCTCTGTGACGATATTGGTGAGAAGCTGTTCAGATTCAAAACTTTGCTGCTGACGCTTCTTCAAATCGACAATAGTTCCATTGATATTCTCCTGCACCTCGGAAATATCCAGAATTGCCTTTGAATTCAAAACGATGTCCTTCTCCAGTTTAGGTAATGATATACTTAGAAAGTTTGTCATCGAGCTGGTTGTTTTCTGTAGCATCATCGACAATTGTATCAAGTTTGAATTGAATGTTTCCAGTTTGATTCGATGTGAATCGAACGCAATCTTGAAATCTGTTTTTATTTGTGAAATAGTCTGTTCTACATATATTTTAATATTGTCTACATATTCCTTGTTGGCGACATCGTTTTTCAAATTTGGCATTTTGACATTACACAATTTCAAATTGCCAAAATCTATATCCCCTTTAGAAGTGTACGATAGTCCACCACCGACGCTCGGAGATGTAATTACCACCAGTTTGCGTTTTCCATTCGAACTACGTCCGAACTTATCGATAGTCATCTTTGAAATGACCTCAATATCCATGCGAAAGTCTGTATCTATTGTATGATGTTGGCCTCCTTCAATTCGTCAATGATTGATACAATCTCGTTGTCCAGAGAGGTATTTCCTGCATTTTTCGAGGCTATGAGCAATTTTAATCTTTCACACAATTCATTGGGGTCATCCCAGTAAATGTATTCCACAGGTTTAGTATTGTAGGACAACATTGGCGATTGGAATTTCGTCGGCAAATTTCTCAATTGGATATTTAAACCATGTCCCGTTGTATAACGTCTCGATGATGATGTTGGAGGTATGAACATGGGTCTAATGATTTCCTTATACTTATATCTTTTGGTACCTTTCAGTTTTCCGCTAGCATTCTTGTGGGCATTCGAAAGTTCCAAAAATTGTTTATATCCATTCAGATCTTCTTTATTGAAATTTTCTGGTACATCGTAGAATATCAGTTCATATATTCCAGGCGTCCCTCTCACTTGTTTTCCAGCAATTTTGATGTAGCCTGTACGACCATCAAAATCAATTTCATTATATCCAAGACGCCATTTTGAATTACTGGAATCGTATATGGGGCCATATACTTTGTCTATTTTTTCGTCCTCTGTCCAATATTCTTTCAGGAATCGAATGCTCATCACAGGATACTGCTCAAGGTATGACTCAATAGCTGCGGGATCAATTACATCGGTGTCACCATCAGGCTCTTCAGATTCCTCATCTTCCTCGAACACGCCATCATCACTTTTACCGCTAGCGCTAGCAATACGTTCAAGTTTTTGAAATTGAATTTCCGATGCTTTCTCTTCTTCATCTTCTTTTTCAGTTTTTTCACTTTCATTCCATACTTTCAGCTCTTCTTTTTTCGATAGTGTTGAAGGCTCATTTTTTATGCCACTATCAATTAATCGACTTTTTGTCGATACTAGTTTTTTCAGGGGTGTAGATATTGGTTGGAAAAATTTCTGTATTGTCTCATCCTCCTCAGACCTACCTAATTTCAAAGTTAGATATTTCTTCCTTATAGCCTGGGCTATTTCACTGATTTTATTCTTGCGAATGACGTCGACCTCTTTGCTGGACGGTTTCATGATTATGAATATGATACATCACAATGTAATCATACTTTTATAAACTTGTCGAAGCCCTGTCGATAGCGACCTGAATTCAGATCACACTCCTTGACAATAACCATTGCACCATATTTTTCACACCAACAATCTGCACAAAGTCGCTTGAATTCATCGAATGTGACGTCTGGGGAGACGTGTTCATCAAACACATGCTTTAAATTCACCTCGTCTTGTTTAAATAGCACAATCAGGTTACAATTATCTCGAAGCATTTGCTTTCTAGCAAAACTGTATGTCTGGCCAATGTATATAGCGTCAATACCTCGATGTCGACACATTGAATAATATTCTTGAATTTTTTGTTGTGAATCGCAAGAAATGTCATCGAAAATGAAGACGGAATTTGGTTTTGCTTCGTTGGGACATATGATTTCATCATTATCTTTGTATGGAAAATAACCTACTCCTTTGACTGCCTTCAATACCTCTTCGAGCAGCTGGTACTTGGGTTGATACAGCGATTTTGAGTACACGTATACGTTTTCAAATTTGGCGCCATTAGGATGAAACAGCAGTGCCAGTGCGGCATTTGTTTTTCCACATCCACTCGGTCCGCAGATGATTGCACGAAATGAGTTTGGTAATAAAGCACCATGTTTACTTGAATCTCTCGCACCTGCACCATCATTCAGATGGTCCAAGTTTTCGATTGGTAGGATGTTTTTCTGCTGAACGGTCCTCATGATGTGAGACATACCACATTCAAATTCATAATAAATATCGATATCTCGTAACATCATTAGTCATTTTTAATGTTGATCTATCGTGGAGAGGGTGTGGTAAATTCATTAATCGATAAACTACCATTCGAACTACATCTACCCGGTTATTCGTATTGTGGTCCTGGAACCAAATTACAAAAGCGACTAGAGCGTGGTGATACGGGTATCAATCCGTTGGATGAGGCTTGTAAAGAACACGATATCGCATACTCTGAAAACACCTCTGTGGAGGAACGTCATAAGGCCGATCACGTATTGGAAAATAGAGCGTGGGAACGAGTCAAATCGAAGGACGCGAAATTTGGTGAGAAAGCAGCAGCTTGGTTCGTCACCACAGGCATGAAGGCGAAACGTAAACTCGGTATGGGTATGGGGCAAAAGCAACACCCATTTTCAAAAATTGTAAACAATATACTTGGCGTTTTGAAAAAACAAACATTTAGTCATGGTAATGATAATAACGATCTGCATCAGGGTAGTGGTTTGAATCGATCATCTGTAGCAGCTTTGCGTGCAGCTCGAAACGCGATAAAAAAAGTTGGAGGTCGAAAGAGAATACGAATACCTCGAATTATACCTTTACCGACGACTTCATCATCATCATCGGCGGGAAAAAGTGGAGGATTTCTACCGCTAATCCCGCTATTCGCAGGCCTCTCGGCTTTAGGGTCGTTGGCTGGGGGAGCTAGTGCCATTGCAAAGACAGTCATCGATGCCAAGAATGCAAAGAAAAAAATGGAGGAAGATATGCGTCACAATCAAGCTATGGAGCATTTAGGGTCTGGTGTGTATCTGCGTAAAACACGTAAAGGATTCGGTCTATACTTGAAGAAGAATGCGACTCCGAAATGTGTCAAAGGAGGCAGAGGTCTATACTTGAAGAAGCGTCAGTCAAAAAACTTCTAGCTGAGCTGCCCGATAGAGCATTATATGATGGAGAGATTATAAAGTATGCAAAAAAGCTGAAAATACCATACTTTCGAGGTGTTTTCATGCGAGACACTCTGCCTAACCGACCACGACGTTGCGAGTGTGCAGTGGTGAATTTAGATTCCTCCATTAATTCAGGTACACATTGGGTGGCTTATAGAAAAGTTGGAAACACGGTTCGTTATTTCGATAGTTATGGTAATTTGAAGCCGCCAGGAGAATTGGCTGAATATTTCGGACGCAGCGTTGATATTTTATATAACAATAAACAATATCAAAATTATAATCAAATCAATTGTGGACATTTATGTTTAGCATTTTTACTACATTCCAAATAAATGAATGTGTTTGATGAATTGAATCTTATTACTTTCCTACACACCAATCAAGAATCATGTCTATGATATTAACTCTGAAGGGTCGTACTTCGACGCTATCCATCGATTTCTCCCCACCGATTCAATTAGAGTCTGATTCTGATTATGGCTTAGCTTTACTCAGTTTTCATTCATACAACAGCATACCTAATATTGAAAAGGACACAAAGTTTGATTATTTCGAGAATGGTAACAAAGGCAAAAGAAAAAGTATTGATATTCCTGTTGGAGCTTACGAAATTGAAGATATTGAAAGGTTGCTCAGAAAAGATCTTGTCGTACCAACTTCGCAAAAGAAAAATTCACCACCGACAGAGAAGCCCGAAGACTTTTTCTATCTCAGACCGAATAATAATACTTTGAAAAGTGAAATTTTTTGTAAGCACCATGCAATCGATTTCACTCGGAACAATAGTTTAGCAAACATATTAGGATTCTCACCTAGAATTTTGGAACGTGACATTCACCATGTATCCGATCAGCCTGTGAACATTATAAAAGTACGAACGATTCATGTGGACAGCAACATTACCTCTGGAGCCTTCTACAACGACAGACCATCCCACACGATCTACGAATTCGCTATCGACGCCGATCCAGGCTACGCCATCGACGAAACGCCAAATCATCTCATCTATCTGCCCATCGCTACTCATACATGTGAAATTCATAATATCACACTCAAAGTGCTCGATCAAAACTTTCAATTGGTCAATTTTCGAAACGAAGAAATAATCATTCGATTGGAGCTGAAGCCATTATGGTGTTAGGTGTTTATAAAAGCCGCTCCACTGTTTCCCAGCCATCAGTCTTCAAGAAGACCTTCATCAGTCACACTCGGCAGCTCAGTCTGCAGAATATAAAATTTCTCAAGTCTCTCGGCTACCATGTTATCTGCACAAGTGTTTAACATCTTCCGAAAACCTCACCTAGATGAATCCATACAAAAGGTGGAATGGCGGACATACTACCCCTATGTCAAGTCTTTTCGTAACAATGATGTTATAGAAATCAATATTAATCAGTCTGATGCCTTCGATGCTCTGTATGATAGTATGCTACACATTAGTGGAAAAATCACTCGAACTAAAGGTGCTGGACGTGTATCTTTTGTCAATAATGCTGGGGCATATATGTTCCAATCCATCAGTTATGATCAAAATGGTAAAGAATTGGAATCTGTACGTGAAGTTGGAACTGTCAGCACCGTTAAAGGATATCTATGCTATACTGCCGAAGATTCAAAACATTTAGTTATAGCAGGTTGGACCTACCCCAATAATGTTGATGTCATCAATGGAGTGGAATTAACGTTCAGTATGCTCATTCCTCTGAAGCACTTACTAAACATTTTCAACGATTACGAGTGCGTCTCCTATGGCAAGCATTCAATTCGCTTAGTACGAGCAGGAAACGATAACAACTGCTTCAAAATCACTGAAGCTATTGGGGCGACTGTTGACACAGAAGTACAATTGGACATCGAAAATGTGGAACTCAAAGTGAAAAGATTGTATCCGAACGATCAAATTAAATTACAACTTCTGAAGGCAATTAAGGCTGACACTCCTATCCTTATACCCTTCAGAAAATGGGAATTGCATATGCTGCCTTCTCTCACCACAGGTGCCACCAATGAAATATGGGCTGTCAAAACTTCATCGTTCCTCGAAAGCCCTCGATATGTCATCGTTTGCTTTCAAACAAACCACGATCAAAATAAAGTGAATAATGATCCAACAGTTTTTAATCATGTGGACATTACAAATATCACATTAACACTCAACGGAGAAAGTTACCCAAAGGAAAAGATGCATTTGGCCTTCAATAAAGGAGCCTTTCCCCAAGCCTACTTTAACTATTCTCAATTCGGGTATAGTTACAAAAATACCACCATACATACCCCACTCCTCGGTTATGCCGAATTTTCCGGTAAACAGCCTATTTTCGTTATAGATTGTTCTCGACGTGATGAAAGTGTTAAAAGTTCCAGCGTCGACGTCAAACTTGAAATTGAAGCTTCCCAAGGTTTTCCCGCCAATACTCGCGCCTATTGCATCATTGTTCACGATAACATTATCGAACACCTCCCGCTCAGTGAAATTATTAAAAAGTGGAACTGATTCGATTTCATCGACAGTTTGAGTCAGATATTCATCATGAGAGTTGCGTTCGTAGACATTCAGGGGTTTGTTGTTGAACAGCAATTTCACCCAAAGGAGATTGCTATAAGAATTGGTGTTCAATGTAGTAATTATTTACTGTTGCCAAAAAAACCATTCTCATTGCTAAGCAAAGAAGACCGATGTGGGGTTTGTTTCTTGGAGAAAAACGTTCATGGTCTGAGATATTCTTCAGGCTTTGTGGAATACAACTTGCTAGATGATATTCTCCGGGAGAATTTGTGTGACATTGATATCATTTATGTGCGAGGCTATCAGAAGAAGGAATTGTTGATTGAAAAATTAGCTCCATTCAATGTACATGCAAAAGTTGTGAATCTGGAGGATTTCGATGATTCATGGTGGGTTGTTCCAACTTTCCAGAATAGCACCAAGATATCCTGTATGCATCACCTGCGTCGCTGTTGGGGTGACTCCAATCATTGTTGTAGTTTACGAAACGTTGATATTTTATATGAATGGTTTGAAAATATGCTACCAAAATAATTTGTGATCTCTCTCTCAATAAAAATCTCATCATTATTATTTATGAAAAACTTTATTTCTTCCTGAAATCCTGTTGGGAAACCTCGATGCCGATTGACGTTTCATCGCTTTGACGTTTCGTTGTTTTGACGTTTCGTCGTTTTGACGTTTCGTCGTTTTGACGTTTCATCGTTTTGTCGTTTCATCGTTTTGACGTTTCGTCGTTTTGACGTTTCATCGTTTTGACGTTTCATCGTTTTGACGTTTCACCGTATGACGCATGACGTATGTTGTAGGTCGGGGTGGGACATTGAAACGGTGTGGGGCGGGTCATTGGGGATGTGGACCTGTGTACCCCCCGAAAATATTTATGGGGGTTCGTACGACCCTGGTGGGGCTATTAGATAGGTTAGGTACGACCCTGGTGGGGTTATTAGATAGGTTAGGTACGCCCCTGGCTGGTGGAACTATTTTAGATAGGTTAGGTATGCTACCGACTCGGCTCATCAAGGTAGGTTAGCCACATTTCGGCAAATCGCATATGTTGGGTTTGACGCATTTCTGCGAAGTCGCATATTATGTTGGGTGGTTTGATGCGTTTTGGCGAAGTCGCACATGTTGGGTTTGATGTGTTTTGGCGAAGTCGCATATTATGTTGGGTGGTTTGATGCGTTTTGGCGAAGTCGCACATGTTGGGTTTGATGTGTTTTGGCGAAGTCGCATATGTTGTGTTTGATGCTCACTCGACTGTGCTAGAACCCCCTTTGTTCTACTACTATAAGAAGAAGTATTACAAAAAATCAATGCCACTAACCCTATATCATACCATGGATTAGCTGAAGATATGCTGTTGAGAACCGAATATTTGATACAAACTGTCCAATTGTGTTGAGAACGGGAGCAGATTCGTTCCCGAAACGTCCAACAAGATAAGTCGAGGTTTCATTCTTATTGAATATATTTGTATTTTTTTCAAAAACAAGGTGTCACTGACCAATAGAGAATTTCTCTCGTAAGTCTAAAGGTTTAATTTCAAGCGCAGTGACATTTTGGGACAGATCCTAAATCTGTCCTTACTACAAATATATTACAATAATTTTTAATAACTTCTACTCTATTTTTTAGAAACGAGGAGTGAAAATCCCATTGAAAGCTGAAAAATGAATGTACCACCTCCTCAAAGAACTTACAGACAGTATTTGTCCAAAAGAAGCTCGAAAATTTTCTTCCTCATAATCGTAATAAAAGAGGCTTATTGAACGGTATAGGTAAGGTGAACAAATGGCTTTTTGGCAATTCAGACTCCGACGATGAAGAGAAGTACAACCACGCAATCACCATTTTAGAACAAAATCAAAAACAAATCATCCATGAAACTAATCTTCAAATTTCCTTGTCCAAGAAACTAATAGATCACTAGAATAAATCAATTAGTATATTGAGTTCAAATCAGGAAAAATTCGAACGTAATTTAGAAAGGTTCCAGGCTGCCATAAGTGAAGAATAGAAAACGTCAGTAACTATATTAGTTTTCAGGGAACAATTTCGCAAATGAACCTAGACTGTCAAAGTGTTATTACATTTATCAAAACTCACAGTTCAATAACATCTAGTGCAGAATTGAGAGAAATGATTAAGTATTTGCAAAAAATATATAACGAAAAAGAAATACCAGAATTTGAAAATACCCACACTGACTATCAGCTTTTAGGAACGCAAGTGAGAGTTGCCAATACAAAATTAATATTTGCCATTCACGTCCCGATCACGAAACCTAGAGTCTTTGATTTTTACCACCTATTTCCTGTCATCCAAGACCATAGACTATTCGTTCCTAAGTATCCCTATTTGGCACGTTACCTGCAGGAAACACAGTTCTAGAAGGCACCTACTACTGCCCAGAGACACTTAAATCTCAAGTCAACTGCACCATCCATCTCCTTGAAGGACGCTCACCTAAAGATTGCCAAATCCTAGAAATCAACGTGAGAGACTCCACCCTAGAACAAGTGACAGCAGACAAGGTTTTGATAATCATTTCAACCGGAACGAATCTACGCGAAGTGCAAGACAGACCAATATCACGAAATCAATCACCCCTCATTAATCAAGATACCAGAATCCTGCGAGATCCAAGTTCAGGATAGGAAATTCGTAACCGATTCGCGAATTCAACAAGGCAAACCACTATTTCTGCCGAAATAAGGAATGAGTGGCTTGAAATCGTCAAGAAACTACGAAACCCCAAACATCACCAAAATCGACTTCGAACAAATGAACACAATCAACAATATAGCCAGACAACTGAAGCCAATACAACCAGAGGAAATACCACAGCCAACCACACCAAGTGTTGCGATTATTTTACTAACCCTTTCGAAAATCAAGAAACTCCAGAAGCAACCGCTCCAAAAAATAACTCCGTTATTTTTTCGTCTTGAGAAGGGAGGAGTTACATGATACCGCTTATCAGAAACATGCAGACACGACAAGATAAACGAGACAGATTCCAGGAAGACCTCCTCATGACAATCCAACTACCTTGCTTTTTATATTTCTAACATTCATTCTTTGTGAACCATTCCGAGAGAATAAACGTAAAATTGTTATACTGAATAATATTTTTGCAGTTTTCGGAGTTGAAGTTAAAATTTGCACAACGGTGCGCAAGCCGTCGCAGCATTTCCACGCATATGACGAGCTTTATACTTTTCGTTGCACGCAAATGTTATGGCTGGATATATATTTATATATATATTCCACTAGTGTGGAATTCCAATTAATAGCTGTATCGAGCATTAACAAACAGAACAACATTATATTTTGGCGACGAGGAAATCTAACGTTCGCACTGAGAAGAATATATATTGTAATCAACGGAAACAGAAGAATTCAGAGCATATATTATTTGTGATCTGTGACATCACTAGAAACTGACAATTGCCAGTAGTTGTCAATTCATCAACTTTCGCTGAATTTATTTCTGAACAGAATCAAAATCTGAATAACATACATCGATGAATCAGTTGGAGAATATTATACATATATTATAAGTTTATCGGAACTGAGTACAAATTCCAATTTTTTGGATGAAAACAAGGAGGTTAAATCTCAAATAATTCAGCACATAGTGTCTTCTGAACTCCGACGGTGCTATGGGAGATAATCCTACATTGAATCAGATCCGAACTCAGATGAAGTTGTCTGAAGTAGGTAACTGAAACACGAGTTGCACAAATGGATAGCAGGTAATAGGTAACAATATCTAAAGATGAGGCAATATATACATGAAATTACCATTGAAGCAGAAATGGAATTAACAAAAATGAAGATGGGACCAACAACCAATCAACATCTAAAAACTTTGGATAAGAGTGACATTCCAAGGGAATATGTCAGAAGGAGAGAGGAAGAAGCTAGGACATTATTATGTAGTTTGTATATCTCGAATGAGAGAAGCAGACGGGAAAAAAGGAGAACATTCATCAAGAAAACGAACACCAGCAACAAGAGTCAGAAACGGGTCAACTTCAACAATCAAAACACAGATGAGGATAGTGATAGTTCAGATGACTCATCATCATATTTAGTAGCGAATGAGATGAAAAACTCATCAATTGCTTATCATCCACTTTATATCTTTGACTAATGATTTCGTGCGCTTATGGGTGGTCGCTTGAGCCACAAATGCCGGCGAGAGCTCGTTGCCCACGAGAGTCAGTCTGTTTATAACAGCCGAGCTGAACGCATCCATAGATATTTCATGGAATCAGTCACCACGACTAGTCATTTAACTAACGCAGACGATTGTCCCCCAAATACACCAATTACCCAAATGAATCTGAATGGAAAGAATAAAATGTTTCATCTAACCATCACTTGTGTAATGGTAACATCACTATGTTTCCGAATAGAAGAATCGATACCGTTGGAAAATTCATGGGGATGTGACGCTGAAGGTTTTGTTGTGGAAAGTAGTTAAAGTAGTAGTTGTGAATCGAATATTTATATATATGTGTGTATATATATATATATATATATATATATATATGAACACACATATACATATATGTGTACGTAAAGCATATATGAGGTCCGGACAACTTGTTGAACATAAGCTGATGATATCCGAAACTTTTGGGGTCCAGACTCCGAAAGTTTCAGAGGGACTCCGAACGTTTCAGAGGAACCCCGAAAGCTCCAGGGACCCCAATTGTTTCAGAAACTGGCATCTTTATGTCACTCCTATGAAAAGGTTCGTGTATTCAATGACTGGAAAAGAAGTGATCTGTTATTCGATGTTTTATGATTCCTCTATCAAAAATAGATTGCATCATATGTATGATTTGTTTGCTTAGCAATTCCACCTATTAATCAGTGGGTTGAATTGAATAGTTTTCAATTTGAAAACTTATAGTGGCTATAGTTGAACCAAAAAAATTGAAAAAAAAAACAATCATCAATTGAAGGAAGAATATCACGTCAAATGTAGCTTTGTAGGGTACCACTGAGAAGCATTTCTTAATAACTCCAAGATGTCAATAAGGATTGTTAGTTGGTGTAGCTTGTGGTAAGGGAGTAAATGGGAACAGGTCAGTCAATATTGATTCAGTTCACCTTCCACATTATATTATTCGTTCCAAGCAATTTTCAATATTTTCTTCAATTCCACAGATATAGGTTGGTAGCCATTGAAAGTTCTCAAATTGACACCCCATATATACATGAAACAAAAGAGATAGTGTTTATAATAATATAGTGCAATATAGACAACTCCGTGTTGGTATTCAGAAGAGTCACGTAGGGTACCTACATATTTATAAAATATGTTGTTTTGTGGAATCTCGAAAATCTACCTGAACTGAAACCGGCGAAAAATCAGAGTTTCAATCATCTAATTATGAAGCCATGCTAGAAAAAATATTGCTATGATCTGAATAGTTTTACTCTACTCAGTTTTACCTACTTTATTCAGATATAAAAATACTATATATATGTATATATATATATATATATATATATATATATATATATATATACACCTGATTCATATATATACCTGAATAATTATCGATATACCTATTGAATTGGATTTATATAGTACATATAGTTTGTCAGTTGAACGGTGATCTAAGTTCAGATCAGGTTGATCAAAAACATTCAGATACCAATTGAATTCACGCATAATTATGTTTACGTACTAAATGTACCTATTGAATGAAGTCAAATGAAAAAGGAATCTTTCTATATTGAAAATAAATTTTTTCACCCATCATCATGTATATATCTGCCTTTTCTGTTCTACGTCTTTCACAGTATCTACTTTGCAACTCGGAAATAGTAATGGATAGTGCATGAGAATATCTTTACCTGAGGAAGTTACTCGAAACATTAGTCGAAAGACTCAGTTCAAATTAAGTGTACCAAATGATGTTTTGAACAAATCATTGAAATGCAAATGAAATTTGAGGTCTGAATCGAAATTTTCAACGGGAAAATGATTTTTATGTCAAGATGTTGAGATAATACCCCTTTGTTTTTTGTAACCTACCAAATAACATCTAGTAAAATTTGCTTTTAGTCAGTCTCGAATTATGGTTCGTTCACCTTCTTGAATGTTATTTGTGATAAATAGAGAATGTACAGAAAATATTATTCTTGCTATTTCTACTCCAATAAGATCATCCATTCTCTTATTTTCATTCCTTAGTTATATATGTCACATAATATAA
Organism: Gastrophysa polygoni; assembly: GCA_963576655.1. Taxonomy (NCBI): domain Eukaryota; kingdom Metazoa; phylum Arthropoda; class Insecta; order Coleoptera; family Chrysomelidae; genus Gastrophysa; species Gastrophysa polygoni. The sequence continues at coordinate 4,355,910 of OY755092.1, forward strand.
TTGGTCAAATGTCAGTTTTTAGAATTAAGAAACGATCAGTACAGAACACTAACTGGGTCAATGAATTGTTCCTTCTGAACTATCAATCCACAGGACTTCATAACTCACTCTTGATAAATGACATGCATCTCTCGAAGACAAATAAGAAGAAAATTTCGACTACTTACGTGAATATAAAAACAGTTGAACATCTCGAAAAAGTTTTGAACACATACACTTTGAAACGGAAAAACCTATATACATATTTCGTCACTATCAGCTTATATATTTGTGATTTCAATTAACTTTGAACTCTTCTCAGAAACGAACGGTACAGTTTGGTACAAATGAATTGGGCCTCAATTTTACCTCTCCTACACGTGGTAGCTGTGTTCCAAGAGTTTTGAGACACCCTATATACCATACGTATTATATCTAACAGTTTTCTAGATATTTCGAGTTGGAGTTCACATTTTTCTGTTTATCGTAGATATTCACGATATATAGTCGATCCTATCTGTGGGATCGAAAGCAATATGTCCAGCTGAATGGTATTAAGTCTGCCGAATATAGTGCCTCCTCCTGTGTTCCACAAGGGTCAATTCTAGGACCGCTGCTTTTCAATATATTCATCAATGATATTGCAGATGCTATAAATGTTAACTTTCTTTTGTATGCTGGTGACCTAAAACTATACTGCCTAGTGGAGAACATAGGTGATTGCGAGAACCTCTCAGCAAATTTAAGGCGGGTTGTAGAATGGTGTCACCGGAACAACTTGTCACTAAATCCGGATAAATGTAAAGTTATGTCCTACAGTTTGAAAACGAATATCCTAATCTTTGATTACTCAATAGAAAATGTTGCCCTTGAAAGACCAGAAACATTCACTGATCTTGGCTTCACGTTTGACACTGCACTATCTTTTAGTAGGCATATTGATAATGTTGTATCCTCCTCCTATCGTATGTATGGATTAATTGCACGTTACAGTAGTGATTTCAAAGAAACCTCGACCTTAAAAACTTCATTCTATTCTTTCATTAAATCAAAGTTGGAATATGCTTCAGTTGTGTGGAGGGACTCCACACCAATATGATATAATATGATATAACCAATATGATATAATTCGAATAGAAGCAATCCAAAGACGATTTTCAAAACTGCTAAGCCTAAAAACTGATGGCACCTATCCACCAATAGGAACACCTCACACTGAATTACTACAAAAACATAACTTTCTTAGTCTCGAACGAAGTCGTGACTATTATAGTGTAGTATTAACCTATAAAATTATCCTTAGTATTGTTGACTGCCCAACCTTATTGCAAAAGCTTAATATTTGTACTCCCGGAATTTCTTCTAGATACCCAAGTACTTTTTACATAAATAGATCTCGAACAAATGTTCTGGAGAATTCTCCGCTCTATACCATGTGTAAAGTGACAAACTTTATCAGCAATGATCTAGATGTATTTAGCTGCAAGTCGTCGGATATAAAATCCCACTTTCTACAGTAACTATGTTGATCTCTTATGATGTGTATGTATGTGTATGTCCTTAATATTCATGAAATCTGTAACATGTTCATCATAATCTGTCAATTCCTGCTCTGTAATTGGGTTTATGACCTGTAGAGTATTGTATTACAAATAAATAAATAAATAAATGAATAAATAAATGAATGACTAAATAAATCTTCAGTAACTGAAAAATATCGTACCTTCAGTCAGTTTACTCGTAATGCCAATCCCTAAACAGAAATATAAATAATCTGTGCTAACCAGACATGGGATAGAATGATAAATACAATGGCAAAATATAAGGGTACTCCTTTGAAAAATGTATATTGCTTGGCCATCTGTTTCCCAATTATTTTCGAAATCAACATATGAAAGATAGCTTCTAGAACCTCGTGTTAACACTTTGAGTCATTTATTCATTCAGATAGGGCAACCAATAATTTCAAAATCATCTACAACCAAAGTTTACGGAAAAATGTATCATGTCCCAGGTAGCCAGGCCGACGATTATGACGTCTATAGGACCGCTATTCCTGGTCATTTATGGTCACTTTCGTCACTTGACCAAATCAAGAAGTCAAAATGACGTCGTTTTTCTGACGTCACATGGACAGCATTTCTTGGACGTCTTACGGACGTCAGTCTTAATTCTTGACTTCCATTTTCTTTTTCCGCATCCAAAATGATTCAACAACATACCTCTAAGAGATAGACACACTCCCCTGCTTGTTAGTCTCAATGAATATCGGAATAAAGTCTTTTAATGTCTACTGGGATATTTGTTGAAATGTACGCTAAAATCATCAAGAATATATTTTATTTTGATATACATATATATATATATATATACATATATATATATATATATATATATATATATATATATATATATATATATGGGTTATTGGTTTTTGTTCCATGATTGGAGAGGTTTATTGACAACACTGAATAATACCAGAGCCGTCTATTGTCATTGTCATTATATATTCGGGCTCTGCTGTTTTTCACAGCGTTGCCACAGCTCGCTCGATCGAGCGAGATCTCGCTCGTTTCATCACTAGTTCATTATCTCGCTCCTCTTTGTCAAATCTCGCTCGTTTTCTTGGCCACAGGGACTTTAAATCAGTTCGCAGTTTTGCTATATTGGCGAATTGGCATAGATGGCCTGACCTCATGAAAGTAACAAATTTAATCGAGGTTGGACATCCGTATATTAGTAGTCTGTGCGTTTGTCAGTTCTACCAACTAAGCACTAAGCGTTTGAACGGATAGCCATGGAAACTGAGGACCCTCCCAAGGCCAGTTGGTAGAACCCACTAGTGTCAAATTACGAGAGAAATAAAAGAGAAAGAATTATTTCTTCTGTACTACGTTAAAGAAACAAAAAGAAGAAGAATCTTATTCTTGCCATTCTTGGTCAATTATTTCCTCAAACCGTTTTTATCAAAATTTTACCCGAACAAAAAACTGATCTGTACCTGCTATTTCGATATTTCATCAGTATTGACAAAACAACAAGAATAAAATGGACAAGTATGTTAATCATTTATGAAGGTTCATGCTTCAATGTTCATGTTCTTACAGGTTTGTTATGAGGTTAAAAAAACCTACAATACAGTCAAATGACCCTCAACCTAAACGAGAGTCTATACTAAAACCAATTCAAGTGATTGAACAAGGCGAAACTGCTGGTACAAGTGGTCTCATTCATGAACAGATTTTGAAGAATAGAACTACTATAGTTGATTCTCAACAAGATGACGACAATTCTGAACTAAAAATTGTACCTGATTCATCAGAAGAATGTGATGAAAACCGTGGAAGTGAAGAACCAAAACAAAAAAAGAAACGGTATACTCAGAAATACCAAGAAGAGTGGAGCACCAATTATCCATGGCTCAAAAGCTCTACCAATAATGAAGTGTATTGCATATCCTGCAATTACTCATTTCATTGCAGTACATTCAATGTAAAGAGACATGCAGGATCCGATACACACAAAAAAAAACATGAAAAAAGTAGAAAGCACACCTAAAATTGATGTAATTATTAATGATGATACCCTGTTGAAAAAACATCAACTAGTTAAACAAGCTGAACTCAAAATTTGTGCTTTTCTACATGAGCATAATTTGCCATTCTTACTGGCAGATCACTTATCAAAATTCATGATTAGTATTTGTCCTGACTCGGAAATAGCAAAAAAAATAAATTGTTCTAGAACAAAAGCAACTTATATAACAAATGAGTGCCTTAAAGTAGAACAACTCAGAGTGATTTCAGAAGTTTTAAAAACAACTAAATTTTCATTGATTATAGATGAAACAACAGATATCAGCACTCAGAAATCACTAGCACTAGTGGTTCGCTATTATGATGAAAGTTCAAAAAAAGTTCGGGATTAATTTTTTGGTTTAGTAAATTTGAAGACATCTAATGCAGAGTCAATTTTCTTGGCAATACAGAGTTATCTTGCAAAATTCAATATACCCATTGAGAATTTGATTGGATTGGCAGCAGATAATGCATCTGTGATGCAAGGCAATAGATCAGGGGTGCAAGCTCGTTTTAGAGAAATCCTTCCTAACATTTATACACTTGGCTGTGTATGTCATTCCATCCACCTTTGTGCCTCTGCTGCTGCAAATAAATTACCAAGCAACATTGAAGATTTTGTAAGAAATATTTATAATTATTTCTCAAATAGTTGAAAGCGTCTAGACCTCTTGAATGAGTGTCAAGTATTTTGTCAGCTGAAACCTCATAAACTTCTTCATCCTGCTCAAACAAGGTGGCTGTCATTACAAGCAGCAGTTGACAGGGTCATTGAAAATTGGGATGCATTAATTCTTTTCTTTACAAATGAATGTTTTGATCAAAATCTCCATTCCTGTAATAGTATTCTGGAATCGCTCAAAAATCCTCTATTTTCATTTTTTGTCATATATTTTAGATCTAACCAATAAACTTAATTTAGAATTTCAATCTGAAAAAAATAAGCTACATGTTTTGTTAAAAAGAATCTCAGATCTTTACAAAAATATTTTAAGAAATTATTTAGATCCAGAATATATAAGAAGAAATGAAAACTAAAAAATATAGATCCTAAAAATCCCCGACACTTTTTGGATATTTCCAAAGCATACTTTGGAACTAAAATAGAATTACTACTCGCACGAGAAAATATAGATAAAAGAGAAATTGATAATTTCAAATTGAAATGCTCAGAGTTTTACATTGAATTAGCCTCTCAACTGAAATCTCGATTCGACTTTGACGATCCAGTTCTGAAATTTGCGTCTTTATTCAATCCCAAGGAAGCCATGTCAGGAAATGTAGTCAGTATAGCAGCTGCGAGTAATAAGTTTTTCCCAAATTTGATTAAAGACATTGAAAAATTAAATTCTGAATGGCGAATGCTTCCAGATGTAATGTGTTTGAGAGAATATATTGACTCCGACCTCGAATTATTTTGGAACACTGTTTTTGCAATGAAAAATGGTATTGACGAACCATTGTTCCCTAATTTATCATATTTCGTGAAAAGTATCATTTGCCTACCACATTCCTCTGCAGCGGCAGAAAGGATATTTTCACAACTATTTTTGTTGAGAACGAAAGTTCGAAATCGCTTGAACATTGAAACGTGTTCTAATATTTTACATACCAAAGAGATGATAAGCCCTGATACATGCTATTCATGGAAACCAAGTGCGAATCTAATGAAGAGAAAATTCAGGGAAATTTAAAAATAGTCAATAGAAGAAAAGTGGTTGCATTGTTTCTTTACCATTTTTGATCTCAATCGAATATAGTTCTACCTTATTTTTATATGGACTTATATATGTGATATGAGCAAAACGAGTCATTTTTTATTTAGTTTTTGAGTCCCATTGTATTTTATTACATCCAAGTTTTATTTTTTGTTATTTCAAATGAATGTTTTGAATTGAATCTTAATTTTTGTAAATTTTCATGAGTGAAATGTGGTTGGGGTAGTGGTGAATTGGTTTAAATTATTAAAATACTTATACTATAAAACACATATTCAACAATTCAGTGAAGAGTTGGGCTATTCCCATATAGGTGGCACCACTTTCGAAAATATTCAGGTTAGAAAATAACACGTCTCCCCACCTGACGGTAACAATAACACCTACCAATGTATCGCTCTGACAGCTTCCTGAAACCCCGCTAGGTGGCGTACGCTCATTTTTCATCGCGTATAGAAACAAACTAATACAACATTTATTATTTTGATATCAATTTAGGTACCTTGGGTACTTTAGGCACCAAAATAATGATTTGTGAGTTGATGTAGGGTTATCCCTTCATTTGATTCAACAACAACAAAATCTCGCTCTTTGAGTCGATTTCTCGCTCGTTTTCGGCAGGATAGCTCGCTCGAAAAAACGTAGGTCTGTGGCAACACTGGTTTTTCATATAGTTTAAAAAACCACATGGGCGATATATATCTCTCAGGAGAACAAAATGTACAATGTTTTTGCATCCACCGATATTATACAAATAAAGTGGTGTTTCGAGTCATCCAGTTCTTAATAACAACAGGTTATGGGCCCAGGCCGTCCAGAACACAATAGTAATGAAATTTAGTCGCTACTTTGGATGTTGAAAGGAAAGTAGCAGGAAAGTGAGATTTTCAGGAGGAGTTCCAAAATTACGAAAGAAAGGAATACGAGGATAAGCAGCAAATAAAGATGGCACATTCAGGAAAAAATTACACAATAGAACCACTGAAGGGGAATAACTACTATAATTGGAAATGTAGAATGGAGATGATTCTGGCAGAGAATGGTGTTTCGGAATATATCCATGGAGAAATAGATGTAAGACAAGTGCAAAATGAACAGGAGAAGTTAGCCATAATTAGAAAGGATGCTAAAGCAAAATCGCTAATAGTACAATGTGTTGATGATAACCAGATAAAATGCTTGAGAGACAAGAAATCAGCTTTTGAAATGTGGAATACTCTGAAAGGAAAGTATGAGAAGAAAGGATTGCCTGGACAGCTATATTTGAAGAAAAAACTGCTTTCTATGAAACTACAAGAGAAACAGTCACTAGATGCCTTCGTTATGGAGTTCGAAGAAATTGTAAGACAATTGAAAATCAGTGGTACAAAAATAGATGATGATGACCTCATCTGTAACATTTTGTTAAGTCTTCCGAAGTCCTATGAAACAATTGTCACGGTTATAGAAAATACACCCAATATGACATTTGAAGGTGTGGAAGATAAGTTGATTGCTGAATATGATACGAGAAAACTAGACGTTCAAGTTGGAGAACATCCTAATCAGGGTTCTTATGCCTTTTATTCCGACAACAAGGGAAGATGTTATGGATGTGGAGAAGTTGGACACTACAAACAAAATTGTAAGAAATTCCTCAATCAAAATCCATGGAGTAGAGGAACTAATTTCAAAGGATCTCAGGATGATGATGGATCATACTCTTATAGAGATGGACTGAGAGGAAGAGCAGGACTTAAAGGTTCTCAAGGCGGACCAAGAGGAAGGTTCAGAGGTGGACAAAGAGGTCCAGTAAGTTACAGAGGCCAAGGTAGGGGTAGATTTAGTGATGTAGGAATCGCAATGCAACAAAAAGTAATTATTATGCTCAGAGAACTGACAATGATCCAACATGTGAGCCAGAGGTTGATAAGTGTGTCTGTTTTTGGGGTGATACAAAATATGTAAAAGAAAATGTTTCCAAAGATTTTGTGAAGTTCTATATCGATTCAGGATGTACTGATCACATGGTCATCAATCAAAAATCATATTTTTCAGACATAATGATGCTCAAAGAACCAATTAAAGTAGCAGTTGCCAAAGATGATGATTTTTTATTGGTTATGGGAGTTGGTAACATGAAAGTTATCAGTGATGTTGGTAAAGATCACATAAATTGTACAATAAAAAATTTATTTTATGTCTCAAAATCAAGGAAAAATCTACTGAGTGTTAAAAGGTTGGAATTATCAGAAATGAAGGTTTTATTTGAAGATGGTCAGGTGAAATTGAAAGACAAGAACGATTGTTTGATAGGATCAGGGATAAGAGGAAACCTATATAATTGTCAATGATTGAAACTTTGAATGTTGAAAATGTGGAAAATGATTTTATGAAATGGCATAAACGATTTAGTCATGTTGGTTTTTCAGGCTTGAAGGAAATAATAAATAAAGAAATGGTTGTGGGGATAGATAAACAAATGAGAATTCAAGAAAAAGTTTTTTGCGAACCTTGTATAAATGGGAAAATGACAAGAATTCCTTTTGGTACACGTACTAAAAGTAAAAGAATTTTAGAAATCGTACATTCAGATGTATGTGGTCTAATGACTCCAGAGTCATATCATAGTTGCAAATATTTTGTCACATTTATAGATCATTTTTCAAACTTCAGTGTTGTATATTTAATTACAGAATGAAATGAGGTTTTCGATAAAGTCAGGAATATGTAGTATGGTAGAATCAAAATTTAATCAAAAAATTTCCAAGCTAAGGTGTGATAACGGAGGAGAGTACACTTCGAAAAAATTCAATCTTTTTTTCTAGAAACAAAGGAATCACTTTGGATTATACTGTTGCATACACCCCAGAACAGAACGGGAAAGCAGAAAGAAAGAATCGAAGTTTGGTAGAGAGGAGTAGGGCAATTATTCCAGAGTCTGGTATGCCAAAGGAATTTTGGGGGGAAGCTATTAGAACTGTCAATCATGTAATCAATAAAGGAACATCATCGAGTTTGACTGGTGTTACACCATGGTAAGAAGCCAGATGTGAGTAACTTGAAAGAGTTTGGTTATGTGGCATACAATCACATTTCCAAAAGGTTTCAGACACAAATTTGATTCAAAAACGGATAAGTGTATAATGATGGGATATGCGACAACTGGATATAGTCTTTGGAGTATTAAAAAACAAAAAAAATATAATTGCAAGGAATGTAGAATTCAATGAAAATGATTTTTGGTACAAAAAGAAGTGTATAGAAATAGAACAAGATGAATTTACATGAAGACCTTGAGGGAGAAGTTGTTGAGATTGAAAAAGATAAAAATGAAGAATTAAAAATGACTAATGAGAATGAGGTTTCAAATGGGGTTTCAAGAAGTATGGTAAATGAAAGAACTGTAAAAGTACCATCTAAGTATGATGATTACGAATTGTATATGGCCTTTGATGCATGTAGGTTTGTAGAAAATGTTCCAAGTAGCTTTGATAAAGAAATGATCAATTCGGATAAAGACAAATGGTTAACAGCAATCAAAATAAATGAATTGGAATCAATTGAGCTGAACAATACTTGAGAAGAAGTTATGAAACCAACTGATGTAAATATTTTAGATACAAAGTGGATTTTTTCATATAAAACGTTAGAACAAAAAGAGGCAGATAGATTCAAAGCTAGGTTAGTAGTGAGGGGTTTTGCTCAAGAAAATGATAGAAGCTATGATGTTATATGCACCTGTAGCAAAAATGACAACAATAAGAGCACTATTGATCATTGAGAATCAATTTGAGTATCATTTCCAACAGTTGGATGTCAAAATTGCATTTTTACATGGTGTAATAGATGAAGATGTTTACATTTTTTCACCAAAAGGTATAAACTGTGAACGCAATAAGGTTTTGAAACTGAAAAAATCATTATATGGCCTAAAGCAAGAGTCAAAGTGCTGGAATAATGAAATCAATAAGTTCTTAATAGAAATTGGGTTTGAAAGGTCTGAAAATGATTACTGTTTATATGCAATGAATTCTGAGTTTGGTAAAATTTTTCTTTCAATTTATGTTGATGACATGATTCTGGCTGGTAAAAGTCCAGTAGATTTGAATGAACTTAAAATGAAGCTTATGAGCAAATTTCAGATAGAAGACAAAGGTGTTTTAAAACACTTTCTTGGACTTGAAATTGGCTATGAAAAAGAAAAAGGAATTTTAAAATTGAATCAGTCCAAGTACACCGAAAGTATTTTGAAGCGCTTTCATATGTTCGATTGTAAAGGCTCAATTATTCCAATAGATCCAAAATTAAGAGTACAACTATGTGATAATATAAATGAAAATACTAAAAAACCTTTCAGGGAATTAGTGGGTTGCCTTATCTATTTGATGTTAGGGACTAGGCCTGATTTCTGTTTTTCAGTAAATTTCAGGTTAGGGCTTCAGATGAAACTTGGGAATACTTAAAACGGGTTCTAAGATATTCAAAGGATACTGTTTACATAGGCTTAGAATATCATAGAAACAGAATTGATAAAACATTACAGTGTTATGTAGATGCTGATTGGGGCAGTGACACATTAGATAGGAAATCTGTCACTGGGTATGTTCCTAAAGTCCTTGGAAATACTTTGAATTGGACAACAAGGAAACAAACTAGTGTGTCGCTGTCCACCACCGAAGCTGAGTTGGTTGCGTTATGTTCATCTGTTTGTGATGGATTATGGCTGAAAAAACTCTTTATGGATTTACATTTTGATATCAACCTAATCAGATTTTTTGAAGATAATAAGGGATGTTTAGCATTGATTAGAAATCCTGCTAATAATCGTAGAGTTAAACATCTTGATTTAAAGTTCAACTTCATAGGTGAACATGTTGAGAAGGGATTAATTGATTTAGTTTACATAGAGTCACATAACCAACAAGATGATATATTAACCAAAGGTTTATCAGGACCAGCATTTGTGAAATTTAGGAAACTTTTAGGTTTGAAAGATTTTAGCGAGAGGGGGTGTTGAAATGTACGCTAAAATCATCAAGAATATATTTTATGTTGATATATATATGAGGCACATAGAATAAAAATGGTCTAACTCTAACTCTAACTAACAATAATTTGAAAATTGGCGCCAGTCATCTGAAAAGTATCGATCTACCTTGATCTGTCATTATATAGGTGGTCTAACTCCATACTTCAGTTTCTGGTCAATAGATGACACTATCTTACTCTTATTGTGATTGAATCTCATTATATTCCAGTATAAAAATGGTACAACTATCACATTCAGAATAATACTGGAACATCTTAGGAGTGACACCATTATTATTTGCAATAACCGGACGTTGCAGAACGTTTTGTGTGTTTATGGTGGAATAAAAGTTTAATAATGGACGAATTTAGTGATTCAAGTGACCCTGGGTCTGAATATATACCCAGCGAAAGCGAAGAATCTTCTGGTGAGTCTAATTTCCCTACTTCAAGTCAATATTGACTTGATTATGGAAACATAACCTAAAAAATTTGAAAACAATTTTTGCCAATAAATTCGTGACTTAAGATAGGTTTAATTATTTTCAAATCCATTTTTGAATTGATGCTATACATTCTTTAATTATCTGAGAAGTATAAAAACTGTCAAACCGATTTTAATGCATGCTTTTTGTTATTATAGATGCAGAAGCTTCACATGACGAACAGTTAGGATTTGACGAGGGATTTGACGTTGTTGAGCAGGGCCCACAACCATCCATAAGTATGGGAAATGTTTTATATCTCAAATAATACACATTTCACAGGTTCTGAAATATTTACAGGTGGCCTTGCAAAAATCAAAAGCAGAAAACGATTGAGGAACGAGAAAAATTGGAAAATACTAAAAAAATTCTGAGAAATACTGGAAAAGAGTACATTTCTAGAAGGGGGTTGAAAATGAACGAAATACAATTCGAAAACATTGACTGCAATTGCAGAAAGAAGTGTATTGATTTATTTTCATTTACCGAAAGACAAAACGCTTTTGAATCATTTTGGAGGCTTGGCGATTATGTGGCGCAAAATAGTTACATTTTTTTATTTAGTAAAAGCTTCACCCGTGAATAGAAAACGCCCAAAAGATGGATCTCGTTTAGGAAAGCATACCTATTTTCAATACGTGCTGAAGACTAATAATAAAACACATAGAGTTGTGAGACATATAAAAACATTTCCGGCTTATCAGAGCCATTATTCTAGAATTAAAAATCCAAATAGAAAGTATTTGAACAGCGGTCTAACTGTAAAGAAGATGCATGATCTTTATGTAGAGGAATGTCGAACACAGAATATTGAACCAAAAAAATTGAAATACTATTATCAGGTATTTAATACCAAATTTAATTTGCATTTTAAAATTCCCCATTTAAATCTAAAAGGTGCCGACAACGAAGATTCCAAAAAAAATCTTCCAGCTCAAAAGGAGTTGCATTTACAGTGTTTACGAAACGATTCAAAGAAAGCTGCAGAAGCATACATAGTAACATTTGATTTACAAAAGGCTCTGCCTTTTCCTAAGCTTACAACGTCTGTGGCTTACTACAAAAGAAATCTGTATTTGTATAATCTGGGAATACATTCCTTCAACAGCAATACTGGTTACATGTACGTATGGAATGAAACACAGGGAGGGCGCGGTTCACAAGACATTGCAACTTGTTTAGTAAAGCATTTAAAGCTTTATACTGGGAATCATAAACATGTCATTGCTCATTCAGATTCTTGTACAGAACAGAATCGGAATATAAAGATGAGTTTATCTCTGCTAAAACTTGTACAAGATCCAGAAGTTGAAATCAACGTCATAGATCTTAAATTTTTGGTATCTGGACACTCTTTTCTGCCTAACGATGGCGAATTTGGTATAATAGAGTCTGAAAGCAGACGCCATGGCATGATTTATCATCCAGATGAGTGGATAGATATAATTAAAAACTCCAAGCGAAAGGAACCTATGTTTGTAGTATCTGAAATTCAACATGAAGAGTTTTTGAGCACGACAAATTTAGAAAATTTGATTACCAATCGGAAAATACTACGGATGGATATAACTTCAACTGGCTTAAAATAAGATGGCTTCGATTTCAGAGAGATCTACCCCTTCAATTTCAATTTAAGGAAACTCTAAATCCAGAAACTGAATTTCATATTGTTGATCTTTCCAAAAAGAAAAGTGTTGGTAGGCCTAGTAGGGGTTTGACCAATGTAATGCAACAACCACTTTATCACACAAAAAGAACTGTGACAGCTGCAAAGAAGAAAGACATGATGGACTTGCTGCCCTACATACCACCCGTATACCATAATTTTTATAAAAACTTGCCCACTGAGACAGTCACCCGAGGTTCTGCTCAACAAAACCTGGAAGATAGATCTTCTGACGATGAAATGATCTATGATTAGACCAACTTGAACAAAATCGTTAAGATTTATAGTGGTCTAAGTCCACATTTTTTTGATCGCCTCCTAGTTTTTAGTTGATTTTTTGCAAAAATTCTCGATGTGTTATGAAACCTACTTATGTATTGGTTGAGAATAAACATTCACGTTATGTTCAAAAATTTTGTTGAATTTTTTATTCGAATTTTTATAATGAGCCTAATTATTAGAAATTAACTTGTTTGGAGTTAGACCATTATTATTCTATGTGCCTCATATATATATATATATATATATATATATATAAAAAATCTAAAATTTAGAAAACTAGATGAAGGTTTTCTTCGTGAGGGTGCAGTCAAAGTTTTTGGCATTGCCAAAAACTGCAAAGTCAAAGTTTTTGGCATTGCCAAAAACTTTGATACATATACATATATATTTGGGTTATTGGTTTTTATTTTGTTCCATGATTGGAGAAGTTTATTGGCAACACTGAATAATACCAGAGCCGTCTATTGTCATTGTCATTATATATTCGGGCTCTGCTGTTTTTCGTATAGTTTAAAAAACCACATGGTCGATATATGTCTCTCAGGAGAACAAAATGTACCATGTTTTTGCATCCACCGATATTAAAAAAGTAAAGTGAAGTTTCGAGTCATCCAGTTTTTAATAACAAAAATATCAAGTGTGTGAATACTTCTGTGAAACTATAATCAAAAATCGTCTATTTGAATGTAAAATGTATGTAAAATGTATTTCTTGTCTTGGCGGCACACAGGCTTCATCACGGAAGTAACCGATTACGAACCGACCCAATATCGCCGTTTGTAGTTGTAACAATGTTGCCGACTTTACAAATTATCCATAGTTCTTATAACTTTGCTAGCATTGTTATTTCAGATCATTTTTTAACGGAGATGTGTCCGATAGTAACTCAAGCAGGACAATTCAGCTTCCTTGCATAAAATGAAAATAGATATTCAGACAATCAGTTAGGAAAAACATATTTTTGTTTAACGATGAGATTTTTCGGAACAAGCGAAAAGGGCTTTTTGAGCGCAGATAATCCCCTTCACCAACAAGACATAATGAACCACCAGCTATGAAATATATCACTTCACGCAATCTGTTGGCAATCTTCCATCAGTTTAGAAAAGTTGTGTCATATTACCTACATCAAAGATGCTATATCATAGACGGCAACATTGCAGAGCGTTGATCTCCTTGAAGACTTCCCGCCACGATCCCGCCCTTCCCATCCCTCTCTCTAAAAATGAACAGCCGAATACGCGAACTTCCGATATTCGACCGCAATCGCCATTGGATTATAGCAATTATGGTCATTGCATTACGTATATTATTATTTGCATTTTATGTGATGTGAAGATTGTGAAGTGTTCTTGTGATTGAATGCTGAGTTTCGGTAATAAGTAATTCACTGTGGTGATTCTTTCAAACGGTTAACTACCTAGTTCAGGTGATCGCTTGAAAATATGTTTGCCGTTATACAATTCGATAATAGCGGTAAAAACAGCGTGGCTGTTGTCCACGAATAGTGGTTAACACCTCTGAAAAAGGAAGTGTTCTGGCCACCATTTAAGGACAGTCGAAACTATAAACGAGCTTTGTGTGATGGTGAACCAATTGATGCCGAAAGTTGGAAAATCTATGGCGTCAATAGAATTTTCTATCAAACCAGTGGGTACTGAACTGTTACAATTTTGTTAAGATAGTATGTTTTTGATACAGGTATACTGATTTTCCTAATTTTCGGCGTTTTCTCCTGCCGAGGGCAGGGTGCACATTTGCACAGATTTGTGTTTTTTTAGCAATTCGCGGTTTTTCTGATGCAGTTTTATTTTTTTCGCGGTTATTTCTGCCACATTGTGTTAAGGTGGATTTATGGAGCACAAATTTACACTAAACTCCAACTTACATTTACACTCCAAAAAGTTGAACCCCTTGTTAGACATGGTTGATTTTATGCAGAGAAATTAAAACTAAACTTGAACTTCAAGTTGGCCAACTTTCAACTGACTAGTGTAAATGTAAATTTTTGGGATAACTGCGTAATCGTTGGCGCATATTTCGAAATGCGCGATAATAAAAATAAATCATTATGGTCGAGGATGGTCCATTATTTGATTCAATTTGCCAATATCCATGGCTATATGATAAACACGAAAAGCTGTATAGAAATGAGGTTGCCAAACAGAATGCTTGGAAAGAAATTGCAGCTATTTTAGAAACTAACAGTATGTAGGGTACAAGTTTTGAAATGTTTCCTCGAAAAGGAGATTGAATATATGGCCAAGACATTATACCTACTATTTTTCAGCTGAAGATTGTGAGCAGAGGTGAGTAATCCTCAGAAACCGATTCTGCACAGAATTGAGGACTACCAAAACAAGACCATCTGGAAGTGATGGAAACACATCAGACTGGCATCTGTTTGAATCCATGGAATTTCTGAGTACCTTCATCACCGCAAGAAAGTTAGCACCCTCCTGAATTGTGAAACAAATGTGACTGATACTTTTCCTTACAGAACCAAAGGAAATTCTGCTACTCCCTCACCCAAACATCGAACAGGATCAGTTGATGGTAGTGATATATGGGATTCATATTCTCAACTCATTTGTAATGAGTCTCAAAATCAAGAGGAACATGAGCAGTTAGCAGATGTTGAGATGATGTCTGAATTACAAGAAACTTCTGAAACTATAGAAAATGAACCTTCATGTTCTGGTATTCAGGGGTCAAATTATACAAAAGAGAAAGTGAGAGAAGCTCTTGACTGTGAGAAAGCTTCAACAAAATTCATGGAAGACAAAAAGAGAAAAAAGAAAAGAACAAATGAAATTGCTGAACTTGGTAGTGCTTCCCAAGGTTGTAACGGAATGTTTCACGATCCATCACTTTTTTACGATTACCCATTTCTGCTCCCTTGTGTGCTACGCCCATGGTCATCTCATTCGAAGAATCGCTACGGTCGATGGGCGAAAATTGTAACTAAAGGTGATTTCGATAGTGCAACGAAAGAGTTCATCTCTCTTTTTGAAAAATGACAAAAAAATTCTGAAGGCTGAATCGAGAGACCGGTTCTGGCGGAGCTCTCTTCCAGCTTGACTAGAAACGAGGACACATCGCGATCTCTAAGAGAGGTTTTCCTCTGAAAACAAGTGGAAAGGTGAGGCTTTTGATAAATCGTAACTTTTGACTTGTCTCTGAATATCTTCATCTTGCTTTCTTCCTATATGGCTACTATAATTATTTACTTCCAGGAAATGAAAGGTAAGTAAGAATTGCCTTGAAAGTGGTTGAGACCACGCCATTTTGTGTTGGGTTTTGATAGGAAACCGACAATTTTTTTTGTTTCAATTTCCTGGAATCTATCTTAACTTATCTTTTCAATCATATTAAATGAATTGGAATCATTTTTCAGGAATTCACAATCAAAATATGTGAATTTCATACCTGCAATTTTTTCTTTACACGTTGCCGAAGCACATTTCCTGCGTAAATCTTTTGTAGGTTAACCTGGAAACTTGGAATTTATTCGGGAGTGGTACAAAAATATCGAGAGGAAACTCGAATTTGAGGTATTCTAGGACACTATCTGGAATACATCCAGCTTAACCAACTATTCAAGGGCAGAAGGAATCATCAGTAACCAGGACATTTGGGGAATATTAGTTCAGGTGAGTGATGCATTTATCTATCTAAGATATCAATTCGATCTCACAATCTCACCTGGGCTTTGTTTTTCACTTTGTTTGTTGCTAGCATGTTTCTTTCTCTCCTCTTGTAATATCATTCGTTGAACGTATGCAAAGCAATTATCTTTACCTCTTACTTATCTGGGTTATATAGCAGAAAGCAGAGAAAATGACGAATTTGAAGGTAACTACTGGTCGCGTTTTTTGAGGATTGATTTAATATCTTCTGTATGGGTAATTGGCTGCTTATACCATTCACCATCAAGTTCTGATTCTAAATTTATTGAACACTTTGAAGAAATCTGTGACAGGTTGTTTACCATGGATCATCGATGTATACTAGTGGGTGATTTTAATATTAACCTTTTATCAGACAGCTTCTACACAAATAAAATAACCAATCTATTCGCAACTTACGGCATTTCTCAACATGTAACTGAACCAACTCGTGTTACTAACATAAGTGCAACACTAGTTGACTATGTATTATCAAATCAAAATGATATTACAGTAAGAGTACATGATTATCCAAAAATCACAGATCACTCTATTATTTCAATTGATATGTGCAATAATGTTGACAATCATGAGTATAGTAGGTACTAAAATGTACAGAAACTTTGGTTCTAAAAATATGGATGCCATTAAAATTAACTTGATGATGTATAATTGGAATCTCGATTCTGTTGACGTTAATGTATTATATAATGAACTCTTTGTGACCCATGAGAATGTGGTAAATGAAGTTGCCCCTGTAGTAAATTGTCCATATAAATCTAAACTACCATGGTTTGACAATGAGGTGTATGATAAAATGAAAGATAGGGACAGAGCTTATAAAATATTCAAATCGTGTAATATAGGGGAGAAAGATAACAATTGGGAGACGTTTAAAAAACTTAGAAACGATGTGGTCAATCTAATGAAAACTAAAAAGCAACAGTATTATTTTGATAAAATTGATAGATACAAAAACAGTCCCAAAGAAATGTGGAAAACTTTGAAGAA
This sequence comes from Gastrophysa polygoni, assembly GCA_963576655.1. Lineage (NCBI taxonomy): Eukaryota > Metazoa > Arthropoda > Insecta > Coleoptera > Chrysomelidae > Gastrophysa > Gastrophysa polygoni. Next base: position 4,373,307 of record OY755092.1, read on the forward strand.
TATAGTTGATACAAGAGTTGAAAATCATCCCAATGGTGTTCTGTTCAAAGAGGGCAATAATCAAATAATGATAAGAGATGAGGAAACTATAGCTATTCACTTCAATCACTACTTCATTGAAAATATAAATGAAATCATTGAAGGTATGGATTCCCCGAGAGTTTGGTCTAATTCTAATTATAATTTGTATCCCTTGATGTATAGATTCAGATTACTATCGTTGACTCAACTACGAAAAATAGTTGGAACCTTGGATTCTAAGATATGGGTACATGAAATATTTAATGCCAAAATGCTGAAAGATATTTTTGAAACAATTGGTCATGTTATATTGAACTTAGTCAATACTTCACTTGATACTGGTATGATACCTGATGCACTCAAAACTAGTACCATCATTCCAATACAGAAAATAGTAAATACCGTTAATGCCTCCGAATTCAGACCTATGAATACATTGCCTCCATTGGAAAAAATCTTAGAATTAGCTGTATATGATCAATTAATGGACCACATTGTAGATAATGAAATATTGATAAGTAACCAATCGGGTTTTCGGAAAAAATATTCTTGTGAATCGTCCTCACAACTCACGCTTTGTAAATTCAAAAAAGACTTAGATAATAACAAATATGTTGTCAGTGTATTCCTGGACTTGAAAAGAGCCTTTGAGACCATAGATCGTAAAATATTACTGAAAAAATTATGAAGTTACGGAATCGAAGGTAGGGTATATCATTGGCTGAATAACTATCTCAGTAATCGTAGTCAGAGAGTACGTTTCAATGGATATGTTTCACAAGAATTGAATGTTGATGTTGGAGTTCCTCAAGGAAGTGTCATAGGCCCACTACTTTTCATTTTATATTTGAATGATATTGAGCTATTCATTGAATGTGAATTTATAAACCTTTTTGCTGACGACACGTTGTTAGCTTGTAGTGATAGCAGTTTAGGTGGGGCAATTCAAAAAATGAATTCAGTGTTGAAAGATGTTCATAAATATTTGTTGATAAATAAACTCAAACTGAATGTTTCGAAAACGAAAGGAATGATCTTAACAACCAAACATAAATATAAAGCTCTGAATATCAGTGAAATAGATTTGACCATAAATGATGAAAAAATTGAAATAGTATCAACAGTTAAGTATTTGGGTTTTCACTTAGATAACTACATGTCTTTTGAAAATCATTTCGAATATATATACAAAAAAATACGGAAGAAATTGTACTTTTTTTCTAGAATAGCACAAAATCTCTCCATGGTAACGAAAATAACGGTGTATAACACAATAATTCAACCTAATGAAACTTATTTGGTTTTTCGAAGAGATGTCCATCCATACCTCACCAGAAATTGTGATGATTTTCATATATCCAGAACAAACCGTAAAAGCACCATGAGTTCTCTTTTTTTCAAAGGTTTTCAGGAGTTCAATCAACTACCTCATTCAATGAAAAACAGCACTACTCTTACTACTTTCAAAAAAAATATCAAACTCCTCATTAAAAATCAGTGAACTACTGACATCATTTGTCCTGCTAATTATGCATGCTATATATATGTATTTTGATGTATCTAAGTGAGTGTATATACGTATATATTTTCATCCATAATTTTTCTCATGTCTATATCAATCCCATATATCATGTCATGTCTATATCTCATGTCTATATCAGTCCCATATACCGTATACCATAATCAAAATCTTCATATATATGCATTTACATATCATCTATTATTATTTGTTATTTCTAGTATATATTCTTTTGTATTCAAATGTTCTACCATTTTATTCATGTAATGTTTTATATATATCATACCTAAATTTATTTATTTTTTATATTTATGCATATTATGTCTAAACATTATGTTTATTAGGATGCCTACTTCAAATAAAGAACTATCTATCTATCTATAAAACCGACAAGTACAGATCCTGAACACCGAGGAATCGTCCTCAGATCGAAGGTGGGCTAATATTTACCTGAGAGCTTAGACAGAGTAAGTCTCACTTTGAGGAGCACATACCAATAGGGCAGCTAGTCCCAGAACCAGACAGAACATCGCATACCAAAAGGAGTAAACTTTCTTGTGAGACAGATTCATTAATTCACTTTAATCAACAACTTCTTTCAACCATCTTGGTCTGATAATTCCTGATCTAACTACAGTATTGAACATTCGTGATTTGATTTTCAATCATTCTGATTGAGTCATATAATCAGTTGTAAATAACAATTTTGTTTCAAGAACCAATTATCCAAGACTTTTCAATCATTTTGACTGGGTCACATAATCAAATTGTAAATAACAACTTTGTTTAAGAATCAATGATCCAAGATTCTTTTTTGTAAATATAGGTGTGAATCTAATGCTTCTTCTTTCTATTAGAGAACATACTATCTGAAGTGAGAATTTCTATTCCTCAAGTGATTTTTGTTTAGGAATTGTTTTTTTTGGCATCTTTTATTCGAAAAAGATCCTGGCGCCCACAAAATTCATTTTATCTTAACTTATCTCAGTTAATAATTTTGTTTCAACGTATCTTATCCAGGAGGTGTTAACTCGATTTTCTGACAAATTGGCTAACAAAGGAAATTCTCACGCCAGACAAAAATCCTTACCCCGTCCCTCCCGTATCAATACTGAGCAGCCCAAAGGCACGAGCAATAAAAGCTACACAACCCTCTTTTAATACTTTCGAATATTAAAAGGGAGTTACAAGGTGCACTAAATGAATTTGGCAAATATATGCATAATAAAAATGAAAATGTGCCACCTAGGCCTCCACAAGAGACAAATTCTCAAGATGAAATATTCTTGAAATTGGTGGGTAGTAATTTAGCAGAAATAGAAGATCCAAGAGAAAAGCGCCTAGTAAAGTGCAAAATCTTGGAGTTATTCAATGAATGTAGACTCTAATACCTATGTTAATACAAAGAACTCTGTGATTATTTTCTTGTTTTTGTTTTTCAAGAATTGATGTTTTTATTTATCTTATGTGAAGAACAATTTTTTTTATTCTTCTTATTATGTGAAGTACAAATTGTTTTTATTTAGTTTATGATATATATTATACTTTTATGGGCGTTTTTTTAAATATTTGATCTGTTGGAATTTTGAAAGATTCATCATGAGATAATTGCTTCCAAATTTCCTGTTTTGTAATTTAAATTCTAGTTCAAGTTTTCTGTGACAATTATTAGTGAAAATGGCAGTCACTCATCTATTGGTAATGAATGGAAACCTGGCAATAGTCTTCAGTGAATCAAAAGACATCATTGTTGAAACTAAAGTAGTTTTAATTCAAAAAGTAATTTGACACAAAATATAAAGAATATAACAAAAAACAGATTGTTTATTTAAGTCACATCCATTTCAAAATTTGGAGGAACAGAACCTACAAGAATGGATTCCAATTGCCAGGAAACACTTCCTTCTGGAGAATTGGAGTATTGTGTGAGTTTATTTCGGTTTTCTATAATATTCTTTGCAGTATTGTTGGACCCAACTCTTCTAACACTTCTTAGAATACTTCCCTGTCTCCAAGATCCTGGTGTCACATTATTACATGGCAATTCCATGATAATATTCCTACTAAAATTTTTTTTTGTTTTTATTATCACCCATGGTAGATTCATTTTCGAGAATAAAATTGTGAAGAACTATACATGCCATTACAATGCTTCTGCAAACATTGTAGTCTGCAACAATATCATTTCTGAGTATTCTCCATCTCTGTGCCAGTATGAATAGAATAGAATAGAATTTATTCGTACTGCCACAGCAACCACCATAGGTGGATATACACGTCAAAAAAAATTACTATAGAATACATATGAAAAAATACAGATATAGGTCTAAAATATGTATCAGTTAACAAAATCTCAATACGAAAGCCACTATGTTCCTATATATTGAATATCAATTACAATGTTAAAATCAACAACAGTTCATAGTAAGCTCGATGCATAATACTCATCGATGCTATAGTATGCCCCCCTACTAAGCCATTTTTTCAGGACCTTTTTAAATTTACCTATTGGCATCTCTCTGATTACTTGAGGTAGATGGTTATAAAGCTTGATTCCTGTATAGTTTGCAGATTTTTCAAACTTGGACAAGCTATGTTTTGATATCATGAGGTCATTGGCATTTCTTGTGAAGTGACCATGGCAGTCAGAATTTTTAGATCATCTACTTAGATTGTGCTTGATATGCAATAGAGTCTTTAAAATGTAGATACATGGTAATGGTAGGATGCAGTTGTCCTTAAAGACCTGCCTGCAAGTACTACCAAATGGAATATCGAATATGAGTCTCATTATACGCTTTTGTTTAACGAGTAGTTTTTGGCGTTCATAGAATTTCCCCATAAGCAAACTTGGTACGTAAGGTGGCTGTAAACCAGTGAGTAGTAAATATAATAGTGTTCAAATTCATCGTTTTTTTCAGCTGCACAATAGCAAAGTATGCGGAGTTAAGTTTCTTACCCAGATGATCTATATGGTAATCCCAACATATAAATTGGTCCACGATAACACCTAGAAACCGTACCTCCGACACACATGCTATATCAGGTATGCTGATAGCAGGCTCCCCTTTTTTGCATCTGAAATGCATGTAAACTGTTTTGGCAAGGTTCAGCTTTATACGATTTTTATTGCACCACTCTTGAAAAATATCAGCAACATATAATATTCTTTCTTGTAGCCCCTCAGAGGTATGTGATGAGACCACTACTGATGAGTCATCCGCGTACATTACCATTTGATCGTGGATATGGTCTGGCAAATCATTGACAAATAAGAGAAACAGTAGTGGCCCCATCACAGATCCCTGCGGAACACCCATATCTATATCATACATGTCAGACCTTTCAGTTGTAATTCGCACATAAAAACTTCTTCCAGATAAATGAGAGTGTAATAAGTCCAACATTGATCGCCGTATCCTGTAAGCATACAGTTTATCCTTAACAAATTCCCTTGTGATGCTATCGAAAGCTCTGGTTAAATCAAAGAAAATACCTGTCACATATAGCCCCTTGTCCAAGTAACTATAGACATTGTCCATGAACTCCAGGGTCGCTCCCTCAGTTGATTTTCCAGGTCGAAAGCCAAATTGATTACTAGCCAAGATTTTTTTCTTTTCTAAAAACGAGATTATCCTACTATGATAGGCCCGTTCAAAGATTTTCGAAATTACATTTAGCAGTGAGATTAATCTATAGTTATCAATAAATTGGGGGTCGGCTTTTTTGTGTACTGGGATTAGTTTACTCAATTTCAAGTCATGTGGAAATACTCCTGTTTGGAAGGATAAGTTGATTAAGAATGCAAGCGGTTCTGAGATTACATCAATTATATGCTTTATAAATATAATATCAATACCATCCTCGCCTACAGATCGTTCATTCTTGATATTTCTAACAATATCTACAATTTCTGACTTGGTCACAGGAAAGTAGGCAAAACTGCTTGTTGACCAATTGGTTGAATAGATACAACTGTTAGTATTATCATTGAAAAAATGTTTTAACTCTTTAGTTTTATCGTTAAAATTTACTGCAAAATTCTGGGCGAGTGACATACTATCTGTTATTATTTCACCATTTATGTTTAGTTGAATCTTACTCATTTTCTGCTTTTTACCAACTGTATTGTTGACAATATTCCAAATTGTTTTCTGTTTGTTATTGCTGTTTGAAATAAGTACTATATGATTGTACTCCTTTTTTTTCAGTTAATGAAGTTGTACTTTTTTTTGTACTTTCGATAGTCTTCCCAGTTGCCCTCATTATTCAGACTGCGAGCCCTACTATATATTTTTTTTGAGTTGATTACCTTTCTCATGAATCTCTAGGTCATACCATTTGTTTTTGTTTGCATATCTATTCACTTTATTACTGATTATCTGGCAATTTGAGTCTATGGCAAACTTTAAGGTTTCCTTAAAGCTATGAAAAGCTTCACTCATTCCTCTATGTGAATGTAAATAAACTTCATTAAAACCCAACCTCAACAAGTCTTGCCTCAACATATCAAGATTTTCTGCACTGAAATTTTTGGAGTGGCTAATGTTCCTATTGACGTTGTCTAAAGTGGAATCATTTACCGTGATGTTGAAAACCAGAGCCAAATGGTCGCCAATATTGGGCTGATCAATATGACAAGTAACATTATTAGACTCATCATTAGTTACTATATAATCAATTTTGGTTTCTGTAAGTTTATTTTTGTATTCAGACACTCGGGTAGGTCTGTGGGGAAGACTCAATCTTAAGCCATATGATTGCAGCAGATCATCTAATAAAGACTTCTCGCTACTTAAAATTAAATAATTAATATTAAAATCGCCGCATAGGTACACCCTGTCATGCTGCTTGCTGTACCTGGCCAGTAAAGCATAGCACCGATCAATAAATACATCGAATACCACATGGAGATCTGTAAACATTCACAATTGAAATTTTAACTTTGGTATATACAACAGATATTGCACAACATTCGAATGAGTCCTCAGCATACCAGTTACTACAGTCAATCACACTCGTTATAGACGCAAATGAATTACTAGCGAGTATTAATGTACCACTATGTATTTTGTTATTCCTGGTGAAGCTGGTGAGAAGACTATAACTTGGAACATGCATGTATTTCACATTTTCTTCTGAACACCAGTGCTCCTGTATACATACGATGTTAGGTTTTTTCTGTTGACAGAAAATTTCATATGCCAAACGAATTGTCTATTGTTCTTCTTGCTCTAGACAAGCGATAGTTGAAAATTCTTTTTTCTTGTGTCAAATTTCAGTCAGGGTAAGGCTTCATAATTTGTTTGTGAAGAGGAAAAGCGGCATCTGCCACAAAGAAGTGAGGTAACTCAGTATCCGTATCTGCCAATTGTTTTGGATGAGGGATATTAATTCTATTATTCAAAATAGCATGTTCAGTTTGATTCTGAAAAAACTATTGAATCATGAAAGCTCCATGAAAGCTGCTCCTATATCCACTAGAGTGAACCTGTAAAATGCATCACATACACCCATTAAAACTAAGCTATGAGATTTTTTGTAATTGTAAAATTCACTGCCAGATTTATATAATAACATGTTTGCCATCTATTGCTCCCACACAGTTCGGCATGTTCCAATTTGAAAGAAATCCATCAGAAATAACATTCCACTCTCTTCAGACGTTTTGATGGATCTTTTCTCAATTTGTGTTTCATCAATGACAACAATTGGAAAAACAATTTTGGCGTCATGCGACAATATTTGAAAAAGAGTTCAGTATCTTTATTTTTTAGCATCAATGCATAATAAATTGGCATAAATTCCCTTTTTCTCCCTGTACCTGTTCACAGGTCGTACAACATATCGCCTCTGTCGCTTTCGCATTAAATAAAATGACATACTAGCAAGTATCAAGAACAGTAAAATATATTCGTCCTCCATAGTAATTATGATCGTGATTATGAAAGTAGTATTGAAAATTTGAAAACCGACTCTTTAAAAAAACTTGTGAAATTGTAGGTTAAAAAAGAAAGGTTGTGTGTATAAGTCTGTCAGTCTCTCTCATTACTTGCGCATGCGTAGTTTTGGATTAATTTTGCTGCATAAAATACCATGAAAATGAATTGAGGATTCTTAGTTAGAGTTGAAGTGTAAATGTAAGTCGGATTTCAGTGTAAATTTGTGCTGCATAAATCCACCTTATGACCCAGACGGTAGTAATATTCCAAAACGGTAGGTGGAGTACTGCTCATCTACGTTCGTCTATAATGAATATAAAAAGTCCTCACAAAGGTATTGCACATAGAAATTTTTTAGAAGCCCCATCCACTGAAATATGTGATGAAAGGTTGAAATTTCTCAAGGACTTCTCAAAATGGCTGTCCCGGTGGAAATCTCTCAACTTAGGCTATGGTTTTTTAACAATAGATACTTTTAATGCTTTGTGTCAAAATATGACAGTTATGATTGACTTTATTAAGTACTCTTTGACTGATTTGAATATATGTTCTATGTTATATGTTCTATTATTGACAGAGGTATGGTTGAATATGGAGGACATAGACTCTATCGTATTCCCAGGATATAGGCTAATCTCAAGTTACATACGACAGATTCGTATTCACGGTGGTATATGCATTTATGCTAAGACCAATTTAGATTTCCACAGTATTTGTGTGAAAGAGCTCTGCGCTGAGATAGATGCAGAATTTACGCTGTTTGAGATTGAAAATATGAAGATTAGCTTTTGTTGTGTCTACAGATCACCTGAAGGTGATAGTAATTTATTTCTAAATAACCTGGACAGAATATTATCAGAAAAAATAAACTCTGATAATAAAATATTGGCTGTTGGTGACTTCAATTATAACTTTAAAATCAATGACAATAAAGCAAATGAATGCAAAAATATTTTTTTATCACATAATATGCTAGAGAAAGTTTTCGTTGACACCAGGAAATCTAAATCCAGTGGAACTAGAGTAGATAATCTCTTCACAAATGTAGATGATAACAGTTTTAGTCTTGAAGTTATAGAACCGCACATGTCCGACCATAGAGGATTTCTATTTTCAATAAAAAACGCTATTAGGAAACCTAATGATAGTATCATGTGTCGACCAATGACAAAAAAATCTATATCAAGTTTCACTGCTGCATTAGATGAAATGGTCTGGAATATATCCCATTTGGATCCAGAAGCACAAGCTGCTCATATAGTTATATCTCTGGCAGATCTTTACAAATATCATTTTCCGGAAAAACAGGTAATTATCTCTGACAATAACTTTAAAATGTATATTGAGAATTCTCCTGATATTAAAAATCTAAAGTCACAACTTGATGCATTTCAAACTATTGCTGAAGTGACAAGGACGCCCGAAAGTTTCGAATTACTAAATAAATTGAAAAAGCAACACAAAAATTCTATAAATCGAAAAAAAGTGGAGTTTAATAACAAAATAATATCGGAATCAAAAAATAAACAAAAGTCAGCCTGGCAAATAATAAATAAAAATATATGTAAAACTAATAACCTAAAGGGTGAGAGCAATTTATCTGTTGAAGACTTTGCCAACTTTTTTGAAGATTGTATAAACAATTTAATGCAAAATTCTATGAACTTTGATTCGAATCTCTTCTTTCATGAGAAAAATTCCAATAAACCATTTGTCTTTGTATTTACATCCAACCAGTGAAACAGAAATACTGAACATTGTTCACAACCTGAAAAATTCTAGAGCCGCGGATATCTATGGGTTACATTCTATTCTTATAAAACTTAAATAAAAATGTGGCGATGGCTTTAGCGAATCTATTCAATCGTTGTATGAGTACAGGTATTTTCCCAGATGTCCTCAAGGTTTCCAAAGTGACACCTACCTATAAAAAGGGAAATCCCAACAGTCCAGATAGTTACCGGCCTATTTCCATAATACCAGTTTTGGGAAAAATTTACGAGGTCATCCTAAAGGAAAGGTTGATGTCTTTTTTAGAGAGAAATAATTTGTTATTCAATAATCAGTTCGGCTATAGAACAGGAAAGTCGACGATATCAGCATTATGCACGTTCTATGAGACTGTGTCGGATGCCTTGGAGCGTCGAGAATTTTGCCATGCAAGATTCTACGATCTTACGAGGGCATTCGACACAGTCCGTCATGATGTCCTGATAAAAAAGCTCGAAAGGTATGGAATTAGAGGAGTTGCCTTGAACCTCTTTTCGACCTACTTGGCAAATCGTACACAGTTTGTAAAATCTGAACACCAGACATCCGCGTGTCATGCAGTCAACTTTGGTGTCCCACAAGGGTCCGTTTTAGGGCCCTTACTATTCATTATATATTTCAATGACCTGTCCCCAAATCTGGACCAGAAAGTTACATCAATTTTTTATGCTGATGATGCAACCTATATATCTAGTGAATCCCGCGAAAATATCGCAGCACAAACTCTCAACCAAGCAGAAGAATTATCAAAAAACTGGTTCAATTGTAATTATTTATTCCTCAATGATACAAAAACACAAAGTCTTGTTATGAGCACCACTTCCCCATCCGCAGACCGCGTTAAGCTTTTAGGGCTGATATTGGATAGCAAACTAAGTTTTGCTCCTCACATTGAGGACTTATCTAAGCGCCTCGCGAAAGCTACCTATGCTCTCAGGCAACTAAAGCTGCATGTTGATACAGACCAACTAAGAATGGCATATTTTGCTATGTTTCATAGCATAATGACGTATGCCTTGATAATCTGGGGAAACACATGTCATAGCCACAAAATATTCACTGCGCAAAAAAAAGTCATCCGAATAATAGATTCCAGTAAATATGATGACCACTGCAAATCACTGTTCAGGAAATTAAGCATCCTGCCTTCACCATGTTGCTATATTTTGGAGTGCCTCCTCTATATAAAAAAAAACATAATACGTCAAAGACTTCAGCACAATTATATTCACTCTTATAATACTAGGAAAAAAAGTGATCTCTGTCCTCCATTATTCAGACTCACAAAAACACAGAATTCCTACAGATATCTGGCCATAAAATTGTATAATGCTTTGCCACAACAATTCAAAGATGACAATATGTCTTGTGCCGCATTCAAAATTAAAATCCATAAATATTTAACACAGCACTGTTTTTACTCGGTAGATGATTATCTGGATCATGTAGTTACATGTGCATGTGAGTATAGATAATCCTATTTTCATTGATATCTCTATCCTTTTCTATTCTACATGTTCATACTCTTTGTCTTGGATCATGAAATACCTTGTCACTTGTATGTTCGTTATGTCTTCATGTGAAGCGTATTTTAACTCTATTTTATTATATGTGATGTAAATCACTTCTCGACGAATATATACATGTCTCAATTGTTTACATGAAATAAATATTTCTATTTCTATTTCTATTTCTATTTCTATTTCTATTTCTATCATATGTTTTACCAGGGAAAGTACAAACTGATGATTTGGAAGGAAGATTCAGTCGTTACAGGGAACTTTCAGGAGGAAATTATCAGTAAATATAATGCAAAAATATTCCGAATGTTGTTTCAATATTTCAAATTTCATTAGTAGTTGTCAAACGAAGTAGGGACAGCTCGATTTGGCTCGACCCGTGCCTACCGCCAGTGCAATCGCGACACGGCAGCGATGACGTAGTGCACTGTTGTCAGATGAACTACTCCGGCCTTCTTTGTAGGTGGCCGTGCAAATATCCGGTGTCTCGTTCTCACACCAGTGGTGATGCATACTAGATTCTCACGCTGAAATGCCTCATAGGAGTTTTCTCGTTCTGAGTTAATTGATATTTGGTGTGTCCACCACTGAACAAACGTTAGGCCAGAGATGGGAACTCATCTCTGGTTAGGCTATCTAAATTAGACATTATATTTCAGCGCCTCGTCCTTCGTAGATCACTGCAATTTATGACTTGTAGTAGTATCTCTGCGTGAGATGGCGCCACACAATTTTAAAGGAGGAAACTTTTTACCAGCCTCCTTCTTTACCGACCATCTTCCGGGTATACGTCAAGATTATTTTTGTGTGAGATGAAAGCAGCCACTATTTTGTTCTATCCCGGTAATTATTAACATTTCATTTGAATTTTCTAATTATCTATTATTTTCAGATGGAAAAACGAAGACACTTATCTTCCGGAAGGTCTCGCTGCCATTCGACCGACCGAAAGCGCTTGAGGAAAGATGATGAGGTCGAAAAAGAGAATGGCAGGAAGAGACGCTATCGCCGCCATTATGAAAACTATGATCGCATGAGTCGTTCCCGGGACATGACCCGGAACAAATCCGAAATATCCTCACGAGAAAGGAACAACTCATCTGAGTCGAGAAGCCGATATCACAGTCGCCGGGACAACACCGGAAAAAATCGCTACCCATTGCGGGGCAATACTCCTTTGAAAAGTCGGAGAACTAGTACAAGAAATCGGTCTTGTAACCGGGACAACACCTGAAAGAGAGAACACAGATCATTGCGGGACAGTACCCCTTTGAATAAAAGAATGAGGGGCCAAAGGCACTCATATAGTTCTCAGGACAGTATGGGTCAATCTAGTTCCAATGTTCATTTTGACAGTAATGAAGAGTCTGGATCTGTCAACAATATGACAGATGAGAACTCAGACAGAAGCTCTAGAAGTTCATATTATGAGTCTGATTCTCCAAGGTCCTATCATTCTACTGCTGATGTACAAAATGAGACACAGGTTGATGAGGACATTCCCTCTGATATTCTCATTATCAATAATGATATTAACTTGGATGATGAGACTATGGCTGCCTTGGGAGAGGATCAAAATCTGAAGAAGCCTGCGTTTGAGCTTCACAAATTGTTGAAAGACAAATGGACAAAAATTTTGAGGGAAGGACTCAGCAAAAATGAGAGTGAGGAGATGATTGCTAAATATCCCCTTCCATCGAATATACCTCACCTAGGAGCGCCAAGGTTGAATACAGAAATTTCACTTAATCTATCACCTTTCCAATTGAATCGAGACACACAATTCTACTCGACAAGATCAATTAGGAAGGGGAATTGGTGTGATTGGTAGGGCAATAATGTCCTTATTGAATGTAGAGACCATAAGTAATAAAGAGCTTCGTAATGGTATACTTACTTTTTTAGGGGACGCAGCAAAGGTTATTGCTGATGTACATCATAACATTTCAAGCTCTAGGCGAGCAGGAGTATTACCATCTTTCGATAAAAATGTAAAAGATGTCATTCTGACAACACCTATTGATGAACAACTATTTGGAACAGATCTGGGGGAGAAGCTGAAGGTTGCTAAGGCAGTTCAGAGATCTGCAAAGGATCTTAAGCAAACGAAACCATATTCGCAGAAAGTATCAAAACAATATGATAGTCATTTAAACTACAGGGCCCCATTGAGGATGTCCCAGGGGAGGGCACTTCAGAAGGGGCGGTACAATCAGCAAGCTCGTTACCCCCAGAAGAAAATGCAGAGAAAATCGTTCCAAGATCGAAGAATATAGAGGTAGGTAGAATAGCTGGTCGTTTGAGCAAATTTTATGACAGTTGGAAAAAATTGACTAATAATAAAAAAATCCTCAATTGGATAAAAGGTTATCGAATCCCATTTTGTCATGTTCCAACCCAAGCCATTCTAGCTCAAAAATTTAAGAATATAGACCAAAACCATTTCTTTGAGGTACAAAATCTGTTACAAAAAGGTATAATCACTAAATGTAATGATACAAATGGACAATATATTTCTCCTACTTTTTTGGTAAAGAAATCTAGTGGAGGGCATCGATTCATCCTAAACCTCAAGGGACTGAACAGGTATTTGAATCCACAGCACTTTAAGATGGAAGATGTGAAAACTCTCCTCAACCTTTTGTACCATAATTGTTTCATGGGTACCATTGACATAAAAGATGCCTATTATTCAGTAAATATCGAACAATCTCATAGGAAATTCTTGAAATTCAGAATTGACAAACAACTATATCAGTTCTCTTGTTTGCCCAATGGTTTAGCTACAGCCCCTTTAGTATTTACAAAAATCATGAAACCAGTTCTCAAAAGACTGAGAGAAAATAATATAACTTGTGTAGGCTATCTAGACGATTTTCTTGTTATAAGTGAATTGAGTTATCAATGTCAGCAGCACTTGAACTATGCTTTGCATTTGTTGGAGACCCTAGGTTTTATAATCAATGAAGAGAAGTGCTCCTTGATTCCTTCTCGTCAATGTAAATATTTAGGGTTTATATTCGATAGTAATCATATGACAATTAATTTAACAATGAAGAAAAGGATAAAAATTGTTTCTCTAGTGAGAACAATGAAATCATTGAAGAGGTGTAAAATTCGGTATTTTTCTAAATTTATAGGGATCCTTGTGTCCGCTCTTCCAGCAGATAGATATGGAAAACTTTATGTGAAATTTTTCGAAAGGGTGAAGGTCATAGCATTGAACAAAAATCAACAAAATTATGAAAAAATCATGCATATACCCCCTAGTATAATGCCAGACTTGAATTGGTGGGAGAACAATATACCTACAACTAACAATAGAATAAAACAAGACAAATATTCTTGCGAGATTTACACTGATTCCAGTAAAACTGGATGGGGAGTTCATTGCAATGGGAAAGAGGCACATGGATGGTGGAGTAAATTTGAGGCTAAGGAACATATCAATTTGCTACAATTGCTAGCAGTGTATTATGGGCTCAAGTTGTAACAAGTCTCTTTTTACAATGAATATAACTTTTGCTCGTTTATTCAAATATTCAGGGGGTACAGGTGTAGTTTTTAGAGCTAGGAGAAAATCTACGTGTCCAAACCTCTCCACCCGACATCTCTCTTCATGCTCATCTCAAACCTCTCGTTAGATGACAACCTGACACCTAGATACCAAAATAACTCAACCTCCTATCATACAGGATGTATATCAACTATGCTACATAACCCCCCAACAAAAACATGCCAATAATACTATACATACACTACGATACAATAATTATGTTGAGAATTAATGGTTATGTTTTTGTTAATACTGCAATTCTCAAATACACTCAAATACCCAAACTCTAACCCTCCAACAAAAACATGCCAATAATACTATACATACACTACAATACAATAATTATGTTGAGAATTAATGATTATATTTTTGTTAATACTGCAATTCTCAAATACACAAACTCTAACCCCCCAACAAAACATGACATTTGTTATATTGAAAAATAAAAGTTATGTTTTCTGTTCATCCTGCAAGTGGAAAAAATCGACAACCTGTACTATAACTATAATAAATAATAAATGTCATACATTAGATCTAAACAAATGACAGAATCTTGTTACAGCATAGCATTCAATTAAGCTCATCTATTAGTACCTTGAAAGGCTTGATGTTATAGATATTTTGCACTCCAAGTGATTTTCCTGAAGAATCCTCAATTACCTCATGAGCATTATGATTGATAACTCTCTGTATTGTACATGGACCCCGGAACAGCAGAAAGAACTTACGAATTTCTTTATTTTCACCAGAAGATAAATCATGACGTCTCACCAAAACTTTTTCACCTACATGAAATGATGTAATTCTCTTTCCTTTTTCAAAATTCAATTTACGTTTTTCAGCTCGTGTCAAAAGTTTGTCGCTTGCAAACAAAATTATGTTTATATCCTTCTGGTCAATTTGAGGATAAGGAATCTTACCTAGTTCGTTGAGTTCCATGACTTTATTTGAATGTACCTCCTCAGGAGTAAAACCAGTACTTGAATGTATTACCCTATTGAGGTAATATTCAATTATTTTAATCGTATGAGCCCATTTTTGATGCTGCGAATGACAGTAAGTGCGCAATAGCCTACCAATTTCGCGATTTACACGCTCAACCATGTTGCCTTGTGGAAAATAATAAGATGTGTGTGATATGTGCACTTTATGACCACCCATAGAATCCTTATAACGTTTACTACAAAATTGCGATCCGTTATCTGATAATGCTATTTCTGGCTTTGATACGTTCTCAAAGTACTTTCCTAAACTATTAGTAATAGCACTCGCTGTAGCTCTTTTCGAAGGATATAAAGACACCCTTTTACTGAATATATCTAATACCACGAACAATTGGGTTACTCCTCCTCTAGAAACAGGTAACGGACCCATTAAATCAATAAATCATGATATTCGGTCTGTCGACTATGACTGACTGCATCTGCCCAACGCACTTCAACGAAATCTTTGTCTTTTGACAAATCTCACAGCTTCCCACAATTTTTCTTATGAGACTCTGCATCTTGAGAAAATAAAAAGCTCTCTTAAGAGATAAATTACCTTTATCTGCACCGAAATGACCATTTTGTACATGGTGGGACATAACTAAATCTATAATTTCAATCTTCGGAACACATAACCGAAAACTTGGAAAACAATCGGTATTCCGTCGAAATAGTAAGTTTTCATTCATAACGAACCAATCCGTGATTCTTTTCCTAGTATCATGAAGATCATTCAACTGTGCAATAGTCTCATTACAAAAGGTTTCTTTTCTTTGTGAATCTCGCAAGTAATTAATATTATTTTTAATTTTTTCCCAAGTATGAAGATCATTGTTTTCAATTACATTCACTTCAAAGCTATGAGCACACGGTCTCTCTGCTACACAAATCCTTCCTTCAGGATATCTAGATAGTGTATCTGCTATATAATTTTCAGAACCAGGACGATATTCCACATTGATCGAGAATTGTTGGAGGTAGAAACTCCATCTCAACAGTCTAGCGTTCAAAAGTCTAGAAGTATTAATGAAAGATAAATCTTTATGATCTGTCACAATTTTAATATCATGTCCTAAAACTAACACATACCAGTGCTTCAATGAAGCAACAATACTCAAAGCTTCTTTTTCCGTAACAGAATAGTTTCTTTCTGCTCCATGAAGTATTCTAGAATAATAAGCAACAACTTGTGTTTCATTCTGGTTGTTGATCTGATACAAACATGATCCGATAGCGTATGCAGACGCATCGGTCATTATATAGAATATTAAAGAAGGATCAGGATGATTTAGTGTCACAATACTTGTAAAAGCATCCTTAATTTCCGAAAATGTGTCATCCCTAAGAAAGCCCTCAACGATTTGATGTTACGTGGTTTTTGAAAATTTATGATAGTTCTGGTTGCATCCCAATACCACGGGAATTAATGATATGGCCAACAAACTGTATTTCTTCACGTGCAAAATTGCATTTCTGCAGTTTCAATTTTATTCCCGCATTATCAAGTTTATGAAAAACGATTCGAAGATGGTCCAAATGCTGCTCTGACGACTGAGAGATAATCAACAAATCATCAACATACGGGATGACAAAATCTCGTGTTTCCTCTCCTAACACCGTATTCAAAACACGAATGAAACTTGCCACGGATGTAGACAAACCAAATGGAAGAACTTTGAACACATATGTGTGACCATCGAACAAAAATCCTGTGTATTTCTGATCCGGTTCATACAATTCTACTTGCCAGTAGGACATAGTTAGATCCAGTGTACTAAGAAATGCACCTGGAGTGCATAATTCAGACGCATTTGGAGGAATCACGTGATCCTTCTCCATTTGTCTGTTCAAAAATTTAGCATCGACACAAACTCTCGGACTACCATCCTTCTTTCTCACGACAACTAGTGGACTCACATACTCAGTTTGTTTTTCCCTAATAATTCCCCACTCAATCATGTCTTCAATTTGACGTTTGACTTCGGTACGATAAATATAAGGAATTGGATAAGGTTTAATAAAAAACGGCGCATCGTTTTTAATTTTGATCTGATGTACATAATTCTTTATTTTTCCAGGTTTTTTCGAGAAAATGTCACTAAATTCAATCATCAATGACTTAAAATTTTCTTTACATACATCATCGAAAGTCTCAGTTTTTTGTATTGCATTCATTATTTCTTCATAGCTGTAATTTTCATTCACATCTTCAACCCGTTCGAGACTATTATTATTACGAACTTCTTTTATTTCGGCAATAACTAAACCCTCAGTATCAATACTTTCGCTTCTGAAGCTCATTACAATTTCACAACCATTCGCATTTCCTTTCACAGTCGAAGTATCAAAACATACGTTAACTTTGAAATCAGAGAGCCAATCACACCCTAAAATGACATTGCGTACCAGGGACGGTACCACGACGCATGCAAAATCAAAACAAACACCCTGTATTAGGAATCTCACCAAAGTTTGTTGTTTGATTTTTCGTCTTTTACCTTTCAAAGCTCCTACTATGACCGTATTGTTCACCAAAACAGCCAGCTTACTATTCATTCTGCAAAGCTCTTCAAAGAATCCCTGGGATATACAGGACAGTTGACTACCACTGTCGATCAAAATAGATGTTGAAATACCTTCGACATTACCTTCCACTAATGGCATAACATTCTTAATTTTTTCACTGTCATATCCTTCTTCTAACAACCAATCACTTTTTTGTTCAAGAAGCATATTATTGGAAATTTTTTCAGTGTTCCTATCTTCCTTTATTTGTAAATAGTTTGTCTCGTGTTCACGCCTATCTGTTTGACCTATCTCGATATTATCATGTTGCATTATTCTAGTATCATTTCCATATTGACGATTTTGTCTCCAATCTCGATTAATATTTCTATCACTAGGATAGTTAGTATTATTAGCGTTATTTTCAGTTCGACGATTTTGTCGCGAATCACGGTAGATATTTGATGCCTGTGGAATGAAATTTCTATTATAATTATTAGAATTAACACGGATACTTTGGTGAGATGGCATTGCTTGTTGTGAATACAATGCGTCTATATATCTTAGATATGTCTCAACTTCATCAATATTATGATAACCCCCATTGAAGATTCCCTTCTTAGTCTCGAAATCGAAATGAGATGAAATCATACTGATTAAATCTTCATCAGTAAAATTTTGGTCTAAATACTTTGATTCCTTCACCAATTTTATGAAATAATCTCCTTTTGAACCCACATTGTATGTGCCAAATTTTAATTTGGAGAATACTTCCCGTTTCTTAGTTTGACTCCAGTACCGATCCATAAATAGTCTCTTAAAAACATCGAAGTTATGAAATCGATCTTTTTTTATGTATGCCCAATCAGCTGCTGGTCTTCTTAAAGCTTTGATAGCAAATCCTACCATTTTATTCTCAGGTACGCCCGCTTCTATAAAAATGTCTTCCAATTCGGAAATGAAAGAAACCGGATGCTTTGAGTCATCAGGTCTAAATATTACATTCGAACCACCAAGTTTCTGCTGTAACCAGATTCTACCTCTAACATATCATTTCCATTACTCTTATTAGCTTGACAATTCTCAATCTGAACAGAATGGCCTAATTCTACATCTTCGAATTTGGACAAAATTTTGGTACTCATTTCTTCAACAGAACTACAAATATTCTGAGTTATCTCGGATATATTTTCATTAACAGTATCAATAGAAGTTCCAATCTTTTCTACCATTCGATTATTAGAAAATTGTATGGTATTGGTTAGTCGATTTAATAATATATTGTTATTTCGCAATAACTGAGCTATTTCCTCAAAGTCATCACCAGAGGAACTTCTGTCAACCGCAGTTTCCTCTTCGGAATTCAAATCCTGGCGTTTTCTACCTCTTTTCGACCCTTTAGGAGGCATTTTTCATGAATTTAACATTATAGAAGAGTGACACAGTATATCAAAACAAGTTGGTTTCGTGTCAGTTTGATGAATACCCTGTATATTTGGGTTACTGGGCTGCTGGGCACAAAATAACTACAATGGCTTCGACGGTCAAATAGAAAACATCGACCATAACAACCGAACAAAATGTCAATAAACTAGCGATGTTCTGGTATGATATCCAAAATCTTTTAATTTCGTTCAAAGCAAAATTGAAACGATCCTACCTTGGATCTGAAGATCTTGTATCTTGTATCCCAGTTTGTATCCCTGCGTTTTGAGATTGTGGACCAATAACTCGAAGATTCTACCTTTTCTGCTGGATAACACTACTTCTTTCTTCCTAATCCCTTCTACTCCACCAACGTTGGGCGCCAATGTAACAAAAGTCTCTTTTCACAATGAATATAACTTTTGCTCGTTTATTCAAATATTCAGGGGGTACAGGTGTAGTTTTTAGAGCTAGGAGAAAATCTACGTGTCCAAACCTAAATCTATCATGGATACAGCGGCAAGAAGCTTAAGAATAATTTCTTCGACATGGATTGTACGCAGTTCAGGTGCTGGGTCAGTCCTGCCAGACTCCGATCTGACTAGGTTCACTTCTACGAGTAGATGTCAACTTGAGCCGAAATCGCAAACACCAGCTGATGATGTTTTACTTAATTTGTATGGTATGGGAATTAACGATCTTTTAATTTCGAGTGGGATGAGTAGAAGGCTAAATTTTGATAGCCTAGAGTACAAACCAACCAATATAACTAATGGTTTAACGATGGTAGATTGCAGAGCGGTTGGAGTTACGCTTCGTAAGTTGCCTAGTAGAGGGTGGTTTAGAGCATATGTGAATATAGCGCAAGGTCCAGTGGATATATGCAATTTCGCTGGGCTAGTCGGTGATATTACGATTTATCCGGGAGCGGATTTGCTTCAAATTAGACAAGGAGAGAGATGTCGGGTGGAGAGGTTTGGACACGTAGATTTTCTCCTAGCTCTAAAAACTACACCTGTACCCCCTGAATATTTGAATAAACGAGCAAAAGTAATATTCATTGTAAAAAGAGACTTGTTACAAAGTGCTTTGCATCCAAATTGAAATCATGTAATATTCTTGTTCGTGTAGATAATACTAGAGCTGTAGCTTATATAAATAAAATGGGGGGCATAAAGTACCCTAAACTTAACCAAATAGCTAGATTAATTTGGCAATGGTGCGAGGAGAGAGATTTGTGGTTAGTCGCTTCTTATATGAAATCAGAATTTAATAAAGCTGATACAGCATCTAGAATTATTTCTATACAGACAGAATGGGAGCTAAGCACTCGAGCCTTCAGCACTATTATAAAACATTTAGGAATCCCCAAAGTGGATCTGTTTGCATCAAAGGCAAACCATAAATGTACCAAATATTTTTCATGGTTCAAAGACCCTGATAGTTTAGCGGTAGATGCTTTCACCATATGCTGGACAGAGCTTGATTTTTACGCTTTTCCTCCTTTTTCGTTGATCACAAGGACATTAAGGAAAATTATGTCAGATCAAGCTGAAGGAATAATGGTTGTACCAAAATGGCCAGTACAGCTCTGGTACCCATTATTTATGAAACTTTTAGTTTCTGAACTTTTGATGTTTACTCCTGATCATGAATTATTATGTTCTCCTTTCAGATTGACACATCCACTTTGGCCAAGTCTTACCCTGGTGGCAGGGAAATTATCAGGACGGCATTCTTGAGGAAAGGTCTTCCTGAAAGTGCCATGTGTACTATAATTTCATCCCTTTCATTGGCAACCATCAAACAGTATAAAACTTCTCTACATCTTTGGTGGAATTTCTGCTGCAAGAATAAGATAGATCCCTATGATGCGAGCATACCGGAGATTTTGAGTTTTCTTCAGGATCAGATAAACTGTAAGAATCACAAATATGGTACATTCAACTCCCATAGCTCTGCTCTGTCTCTAATCCTATCAGAAGATATTGCGAAAGATGGGAGAATGAAGAGATTTTTTAGAGGTATTGCGAAATTGAGACCTCAGAATCCCAGATATGAGGTGACATGGGATCCTCAAATAGTACTGGATTATTTTTGTACATTGGGCTCAAATCTTGATTTACCACTCTTGAAACTGTCAAAAAAATTAGTTACATTGTTAGCACTCATTTCTGGACAGAGATTGCAAACTTTACATCTTATCAAAGTTGAAAATATTGTTTTTGATATTTCAGGGGCAGAAATCTATATTCCTGATATCATTAAGACAATCAGGTGTCAACAAATTCGAACCATTCATAGAAGTGCCATTTTTTTCAACAAATCCTTCGATATGCCAAGCTGCAGCTTTGCTTATTTATGTTGAGCGTACAGCAGACATTAGAATTAGAGAAGGTATCAGCTACCTGTTCATCACCTCCAGGGTGCCATATGTGAGGGCAACCAGGGCAACTATAAGCAGATGAACATCTACAAGTCATAAATTGCAGTGATCTACGAAGGACGAGGCGCTGAAATATAATTATACGATCAAACGAACTTACCTGTGATGTTCGATCGTAATTATATGAAGCGCCTCGTCCGAGTAGATCACTCCCATCCCTCAAGGAATTTCATAGATCCCGCCCTTTAGCAAATATTGCTTAATCTTTAAAATTATCTTGACGTATACCCGGAAGATGGTCGGTAAAGAAGGAGACTGGTAAAAAGTTTCCTCCTTTAAAATTGTGTGGCGCCATCTCACGCACTACAGGTCATAAATTGCAGTGATCTACTCGGACGAGGCGCTTCATATAATTACGATCGAACATCATAGGTAAGTTCGTTTGATCGTATAATTAGCACTATTAGCAGTATTAGCATGTCTGTGTCTGTCAAAAATCTTATGGAATCTAAGCCATATTTTCTCGGTATCATATTATGAAATTATTAAAATGCAAGATTTCAATAACTACGTCATAGTTTTTCTAGTCGAAAAAATGCATGTTTTCGAAAGATTCTACGTCATGACTTCGAAAGTCGAACAATCATAACAATGATAAAAATGATCATAAACATAACCACAAATTCCAAATTGCGAAGTTGAAAATTATTTTCATGCACAATGAACAGGTTGTTATAATTATTATTAATACAACAGAAAAGGTCTCAAATTACACTTTTGATTAATAATTTGATTGAACAGTGGAATGAAGAGGATGATGAATTCTTTAATTATACGTATTTACTTTTGAATCCCAGCCCAAGTAGTTCCATCAGGGAAGAGAATTGGATCAAGAATTTTACAGATTATGAATTTTTCATACGCATCAGAATGTCAAAATCTACATTCAATAAACTCCTTACTGAAATAAATAATCCTTAATTAGGAGATAACAATTTAGAAAAAAACTATAACGGCGGTGGTGAACCAATTTCCCCAGAGTTGCAGTTGCTTTTAACCCTTTCCTGGTTGGGACCAGGCCATACTTTATTATCTGTCGCAGATATATTCAAAGTCTCACCATCCACTGTGTTGAAATGTTCAGAAATAATTTTGGATGAGATTATATTATTGAAAAATAAATATATTGTGTGGCCAAATCTGGAGGAAATGGCATACATTGAAAACGAATTCAGAGTTATATGTGGATATCCAGGTGAAATGGAATCCTAATGTGTTTCTAAAATGAAGAGCAAATATATACATATGACGTATTATTCCTTGCTATTTAATATATTTGATCTGTAGGAGTGATTGTGGCTATTGATGGCACAAATGTGAAATTCAAAGCTCCTGCTTCAAGGAGACAAGGATGCTGCTAGACAAGGATCACTGTTGAACATATTTTCGGGTATTTTAAACCAAGGTGGAAAATTTTGAAATATATCAATGTTAACAGTGTTGAAAAAGCTATCGAAGTGATAGCAGCATCCTGTGTTTCACATAATTTTTGTTACCTCAATGAAAATTTTCATCCTGACTATGAAGAACCAGAGGAAAATGTTTTAGATGAAGCGAACGAACCTGGATATATCATACAGGCTGATCAAGAAGGAATTATAAAAAGGGATAATATATCAATGTTATTTATATCAACTGAATAAATGAATGTGTTATGCAATGAAATAATTGTATTAGAAGATAACTTTAATGAAAAGCTGGAAACTCAATTTTTCTCTCAATTAAATAACAAAAATGAAAATATTAGCAATAAATGCACAACATGTTTCTATGATTATTTTAGTTCACATAAAATCAGTTCAGTTTGAATCAGTATCAGTATCCTCCCTTTTTCTTTTGTGACATATTTTGGGCATATTATGTATGAATGCCATTATTTCTTCATGTCTTTTATCACTCTCTGTGTTGAGGAAGTTCATGAGAGTATTAAAATGTTCTTTCCCCATCTCTTTATTTTCTTTCCCAAAAATATAGAATTTTTCTAGCAAGGAACTTTTATTGGGAACAACCGTGGCCTTCACTTGTTTGAATCTATTATTTTTCTTTTCATTCACCACAGATTCATTTGATTGTGATGTTGTTAGTTGAGGCTCCAGTAATGAGTCCACTATTGATACTGGATTTGTTTTATCCTTCTCCCCTAGGATGTCATCAATTTATTGGAAATAAGGTGGCATTGCCGCCCCAACTGTGTCTTTTACTATCGAGTTTTCTTGCAGATAGATCACTCTACGTGGTGGTAGACGGGGTCTCGTCTGATACAATGACGATCAATGCTGGTGTTCCACAAGGCTCTGTCTTGGCACCAACCTTGTTCTTGCTCCACATCAATAATTTGTTGAATGTGACCTCCAGCCCAGTTCATAGCTTTGCGGATGATAGTACACTTCATTCCGCTTTTTCCTCTAGAGCCCCTTTATCATCCAACGAGGCCAGAGGTGCAAGGCGAAGACAGGTTGATGCTTTAAATGAGGATCTGACAAGAATTCTGGAATGGGTATCTGAGAATCTAGTACAGTTCAATGCGACTAAAACTCAAGCTTGTATGTTCACCAAGAAGGCTGATCACACAATGCCCAATTTGATGATGTCGGGTACCACTGTTCCTATGAGGTCGTCAATATCCATGCTGGGTGTCACCACCAACAGTGCTCTCTCATGGGACGATCATGTGAGGTCCATTGCGTAAACTGCTTCACAAAAACTCGGTTTTCTTTTCCGTGCGAAGAGATACTTCACATCCCAGCAACTGCTTATGATCTACAAAGCACAAATTCGACGTGTCCTGGAGTACTGTTCACATGTTTGGAGCTCAGCCCCCAGCTCTTAGATTCAAGTCAGAAGAGAGCTATTCGCCTAGTCGATGATACAACACTCACCAAATCATTGACCTCTCTAGATCATCGTAGAAAGGTCGGCGATCTATGCCTTTTTTATAGGTACTTTCACAGTCGGTGCTCAACGGAAATATCATCTATTATGCCACCACGCGCGATTCCTAGTAGACAAACCAGACGAACTCAAACTGGTCACACCTACACTGTCAGGCTCGAGACCTGTCGAAGATCGTTATACCAAGCATCATTCATTAATAGAACGGCAAATTTATGGAATTCTTTGCCTAGTGAAGTCTTTCCTGATGCTTACAACCTCCAAACTTTTGAGAAAAATTCCAACACCTGCCTACTATCCCAAAATTCCACCGCTGGCAAACACGATGTTCCTCGAACATTATAGGTTTCCCTTTCGTGTTGTCCACAGATAAAAAAAAAATGATATTTTTCCCAGATCTGTCATCTTTTGTTTGTCTCTGCATCTTATATAAGATACTTGGACGTTACCGAACTTCTGTCTACATTTAACCCGGCCTTGTAATCCTTCCCCTACATAATACCCCATGTCATTCATTTTTTTTTTGATATCTCTGCCCATAACAAATTTTTGTTTTTTTTTTCTCGTCAGAAAATTTGTCATCCATACTTTTTCTCAATTCTGAAAATATCAACGTCGCCTCATGATCAATTGGAGTTTGATTTTTTGAGGACTTCCATATGATACATTGTTGTTCCTTCAACTGAGCACTGCCCAGGCGGCACACTGACATCTTTTTGACGTTAATTTTGAGTCATTTTTGGTCAGCGACGTCGCCTGACTTCACTATAACGTGATGTTTTGAACGTCTTTTTGTCGTCATGAAAGAAAAGTCAGTTTGACGTACTTCGAAGGTCATCTGGACTGAGAGAAGACGCTGACGTCACATATACGGCTCTTCTTCGTCATCAGGTTGACGGTTATAACTCCGCCATGGGAGGTGCCGTCCTCTGATGAGGAGGGGGGACCCTGCCATGCCGGTCACAAGCCCGGACAAAGGAGGAGTGGCCTATTGTTGAGAATCCGGGCATTGCACCTCTACCACCCGGCTCTTCTCAACACCGGACGTACCCATCTTCAGCTAGTCTTGGGTAAGCCCGTCTACTTCTTTCATCTATGACCTATCGGCCTCCCTTGGCCAACTCTTGTTCGTTTCCGACCCCGACGCTATTAGGGCATCCGAGGGCTAGGGGTCATTCCTTTCACTACTGTCTTCGCCCAGGGAGTAAACAGTTCCAAAAATCCGCAACCTAAGGTGTCATGCGACCCGTGCCGAGAGGTGAATGGCCAGGCGTTATATGGTCGAGAACGGAGCCACCGGGAAGATGGCGACCTCCCGGGGAAGATAGCCTTACCTCCGCATGCGGGGCTCTGCGGGGGTGGACTCCCATCTCCCTAGCTACTCGTGGGATCAACATGCAAGAAAACGAAAAAAATGATAATATATTTGTCGAAGGGGGCGACCAGTCTAAATCTGGAAGAGCGGACAACAGCGGTGGTAAAGTATCACAAAGAATGACACTGATGAGGAGTAACTCACTACCGGAAGAGGGAAAGGAAAGGAAAGCGGGTACGCAGAGAGATGAAAACCCTTATAAAAAAAAAGAGAACGTAGAAGCACTTACCTTGCAAGAGGCAACAAGGATAAACAGGATGCAAATGATAGAAATGGAAAAGATAGTCCAGGAACAGCCTAACATCCATAAAAGAATGAAGGAAGCGGTGCAAAAGGCGCGTAGAACAACAGACATGTTCCAGAGGAAAGCGATCCAGACATGGCTGGAAAAAAACAAGACTGAACCCGTAGATAAAATTCTAATAGAGACGGATACCCAGACGGAAGATAGAAACGCAATCCCTCAGGAAACAGCCGTAGAAATTGACACACTTAGAGAAAGGATTATCCAACTAGAAAGACAGCTCAAGGAAAAGAATACTGGGATCGAGACTCCTGTTGACCAAAAAAACAATTGCACATGCATATGCACGTGCAGAAGTTCAAAAATAAGTACTCCGGAAGAACTTGAACAAACCGACGACTACCATCAATTCAAGAAAATGGAAAGGCTAACCTGGGAAAATCAGGTATACACAAACACCAAGGTAGTGGTAGGGGACCCGACAAATACGGAAGACAACGCGGTGAAGGTAGTGTTAATAGAACCCAAGGACCTGGAAATGAAAACGAGTATCCAGAGGAAATACAGGGAGAAATACCCAGAATTGAGCTTGAGGGGGAAATTGAGGTACTCGAACAGGTTACCAAAATAAGAGGAAAAGAGGGGAAGACCACTAGAAAAATCATAAGGATGATGCACGATGGCACACAACAGGGGGTGTGGGAAAAACTGAAATCCCTAAAAAAGGAGACCCAGGACGATAAACATATCTGCATACACCGCATATCCGACATCCCGAATGGAATTTTGCAGAAAATGACCGAAGCGATATTTCACAAAACGAATACTAGAGTGGATATTTACACCGCGAATGCTCCCAGCAAGGAGGAGGAAGATAGAAAGAGAACCACCTATGGAATGATAATTTCGGATGGTAATAAATCATATAAGGACGTTCTAAGTAGCGTAAAGAAAGCAGTCTCTAATAATGACGCGGCAGGCGCAATTAAAACAATAAGGAGCACCAAGGACGGAAAGATGCTTATGATTCTGGATAGGGACTCGAATGCCCTGGAGAGCTTGACAAATGCGCTAAAACAAGAAGGCAAGCTCACAGCAAAGAAGATCGGTGGAGAACCCATGGAGGCCTTTCATATAAAAGGAATATCCGGAGATACTACTACGGAGGAAATAGGGAGTACCATCAAAAAGATACTGGGCGCGTGGACACCTGATTGCAAATTCAGTGAAACGCGACCCCTAGGAAATGATACCCTTGCAGTGACGGTCTCATTACCGAAATACCTGGCAGATAAGATTCGTAACTTAAATCACATTAGAATTGGTCTGGTGCGATGCCAGATTGAAAAAAGGGTTAGGGTAGATAGATGCACCAAATGCTGGGCATACGACCACGGCAGAGGATCCTGTGGAGGGCCAGACAGGGCAGGGAACTGCTTTAAATGCAGCAAGACTGGACATATGGCGATAGACTGTAAGGACCCGGAATACTGCCCGCTATGTGAGGATGAGCATAAAATGGGCACACTGAAATGCAGAGCATTTAAACTAGCACTTAAAACAGCACGCCAGCAGGTCTGGCAAAAAAAAAATCAGAATGAAATAGAACAAATACAAAACCATAGGGAAGCAACAATCAATTACACTACAGAGGTGCTCGAGCGGGAGAGGATAGAGATAACTCAGAAAACACCAGTAAAGCAGGGCGAAGAAGATCATGACGATGGACCCCCAATAGTGTCCCAATGGCACGAAAGGAAACCAGACACCGCAGACGCTGACGGACCAGGAGAGAACCCAGGGATCCCCAGGGGACTCTTGAGCCCACGAGAAGTCCAAGCGAAGCGGAACTAACCATTCTGCAAATAAACACGGACAGGAGGGTGGGCGCCTACCAGCTATTAATCAAAAAAGCCCAAGACGAAAATGCGGACATAATAATAATCCAGGAGCCAAATAGAGCAAGTATAAGGAAAAGAACCGAATGGATTAGGGATCAAGATGAGGCCACCGCAATACTGTGCATAAACAGGGATTGTGGCATCCTCAGCCACACAACGAATAACGGATACACGCGCCTTATTTAATTGCTACTTCTCACCAAACTCCACGATAGAGGAATTTATGCAATACGTGGACTCAGTTATGGAACAAGTTCGAGACGGGGGTGTTGAAGCAGTGATAGCCGGAGATTTTAATGCTAAGTCCAATTTGTGGAACGCAGGACGTACCGACGCGAAGGGACAGTACCTAAATGACTGGATTGATTCACTGGAGCTCACAGTCCACAATCAAGGTGATATCCCGACCTTCGTTCGAAGGGATCAGAAATCTTTTATAGACATAACTATGTCAACGAAAGAAATAGGGAAAAAGATCTCGGACTGGCGAGTTCTAGAAGACGAGAGCCTGAGCTTGCACAGATACATTGTGTATAAAATTGCCCAACATAATGCCCAAAAACCAACCTCATGGAAGAGCACAACATATATTGATACCGAAGTGCTCCAAGATGCATTAATGCTCTTAGCATCGGGCAAGGATGACATTGGGGAGCTGCATGAGGCGCTAAAGCAGACCAGCGCTCTTTGCACCACCAATACGCGGGAGAACGCGAGGGCACAACCTGTATGGTGGAATGCGGAGATAGACAACCTACGTAAAGACTGCAAGAAGGCAAAAAGGCAACTAGTCAGGGAGAGAGGACAAAGAAGACGGCCACAGGTTATAGAAGAAAGGGAGGCGGACTATAAGGAGAAGAGGAGAGCACTAAGGAAAAAAATAAGCAGGGCAAAGAAAGGAGAATGGAAAGCCCTGTGTGACAGGCTAGAGGACGACCCCTGGGGACAGGGGTATAGAATCGTTATGCGCGATTTTAAGAGCCCTAAGACACCCTACGACATCGACCAGGAAACTAGGATTGGAATTATAAAAGAACTGTTCCCAGACACGGACGAGGCCTTCGACAGAGAGGATGATATTGACGATGACCCACCTCTTTTCACCTCAGAGGAAATCAAGATGGCGGCCACAAAATTAAAAAACAGAAAGGCACCAGGGCCTGACGGATTGAGTGCGGAAATTATCAAGGCTGCGGTTGCATTGCTGCCGGACACCTTCACAGAATACTTCAACAAGCTGCTAAAGACAAATAGCTTCCCTATCAATTGGAAAAAAGCCAATGTCGTGCTCATCCCAAAGGATGAAACGAAATATAGGACAATATGCCTCTTGGATTGCATCGGAAAGATGTACGAACATCTAATAAAAGCTAGATTGGAAGCGGAGTTGGAAGAGAGAGAGGGTATCTCCCAGAGACAGTTCGGGTTTAGGGCGGGAAGATCTACAATCACCGCTGCAAAACATGTACTTAGGAACATCAAGCATAGTAGGAAAAAATGGGGAGCGATCATCGCGGTAGACATCAGAAACGCCTTCAACACCGCGAAATGGGGGCGGATAATGCAAAGATTAAGAGAATTAGGAATAAGTAGGTACATAACCAACACCATCCAGGCATATTTTTCTGACAGAATGCTGAAATGCCGAAGGTACACGCAGGAAATGAACCAGGGGGTTCCACAGGGGTCGGTCCTCGGCCCTACCTTATGGAACGTCCTTTACGACGGCACCCTGCGATTAAACCTACCGCCTGACTGCCAAGCACTGGCATACGCCGACGACCTCGCGATCACGATAAATGCTGGCACAAAGGATGAACTGATGGAAAGGGCCAATAGAGCGCTTCGCCAGATGAGCAATTGGATCGTAGATAACGGTCTAGAGGTCGCGCCAACGAAGACAGAGGCAATAATCATTAAAGGGCCGAGGGAAAGAGGTGCAGTGACCTTCGATATGGAGGGATCCCCAGTTATACCAAGGAGACGTATGAAATATTTAGGCATCTGGATCGATGACAAACTCATCTTCAATGACCACATTACCAAGACGTGCGAGAAGGCAGATAAACAAGTTGCAGCGCTCACAAAGATTTTGCCAAATATAAGAGGACCGGGATCGCAAAAAAGAATGGTACTGTACGGAGTAGTACAATCGGTACTACTGTACGCAGCGCCGGTATGGGGACGGGCTATGGAAGTAAAAAAATATCGTCAAATGTATACGACAACTCAGAGGAGAATGTTAATTAGGGCTGGATCCGCCTACAGAACTATATCGGCAGACGCTATATGCGTCATCGCGGGGGTACCACCCATCGACTTGCTTGTGAAGGAAAGGGGACGCTTGGATGAACTTGAGAGGGTCACAGAGGCAGACAAGTTAAGGGCAAGGAGCGAAACAATCGAAGAATGGCAGGCAAGATGGGACAACAACACTGAGACAGCCCAGTGGACAAAAAGGCTAGTACCACAAATTAAGACATGGGTCGACTGTGAATTCAGGGAAACGAACTACTATGTGACACAAGCTCTATCCGGACATGGGTCCTTCGGGACCTACACCTTAAGAATTAACAAGACCCCAAACGACTCATGTATTTATTGCAATGAGAGAGATGATCCCCTACACACCATCTTTGATTGCCACAGATGGAATGTACAGAGAAATGCCATAGAGGCCGTGATTGGCGAGGCAATAACGCCAGAAACTTTAGTAAACAAAATGCTGGAACGCAAAGAGATGTGGTCTGGAATCACGGGTTACCTCCATAGAGTAATGGAGGAAAAAGAAAGGGAGGAAAGGGAAAGGCAAGCCGGTGAAAGGAATGTCAGATAAACTATAACGGAGGGAACGCTGAAGTGTGATAGTAAAAAGCCAAAGATTCTCTTATATTTTAGACAAAGTTTTTTCTTTTCTGTCTGTATGTAATATACGTATCTTAACAGTGTAAGTCCCTGTGATGTGGCAATTTTAAAGTGTTCCTACCCACTTTGGAAGGTAGAGAGTTTTTTTTTTATTTATACAAAACACTAGACAGACGCCGCTCATACCTGACGATGATGTCCACAAGATGGCCCCAGGTATGGGAGAGGGCGAGGGGTGGTTTTAGCCGGTAAGAGTCCGGCACTACTGGTTCGTGATGGACACCAAACGGCCAGTGCCCATGAGGGTTTCCACCCCACCACAAAAAAAAAAAAAAAAAAAAAAAGGTTGACGGTTATACCACAGAACATATACTATTTGGTTATGTTCACGATGAAATTCTTTACATCAATCAAATTAGAAAACCTATCACGTATTGTTTTTCAATCAATTAGTTTCTATTGAATAGGCTTCTTTGATGACCCAAAAGCTTTAGCAATCATTCAAGACTGAAATATACAAGTGTTTTTGAGACTGTAATACAAATTCCTGAAATTCTGATAGAAACCTGATATAGAATTATATTTCAGCACCTCGTCCTCGAGATCACTTGAGAATTACCTATGTAGTACCGCTCTAAGGTACGTTTGATGCCACAAAGTATTAAAAAAGGGAAGAATTTTTCCCCCCTACAGAGTCCTTCCTTACCGGCCAAACCCACTGACGCCATTACGCTTTTTTGTGTACTCGTTGGTGCCACGAACAAGTTTTTCGTCCTCACTCTATAGAATTATAAATACTAATTATTATTTTTTTTTTTTAGATGGGGAGACACAGCGAAAACGATAGAAAGCGAAAACACTCGCGCTCTCCGTCCGATAGGCGGAGGGATCGAGACTTGGAGATGAAGCGTCTCTCCAGAGAGCTGGCTTCGCTAAGGGCTGAGATGGAGCGGAATACCGCTCGCAATAACCGTTATGGTAGTTTTGACCAATCTTCATCGTGCCGTCGATCGACGAGCCCAGAAAGTTCATATGATGAACCTATTGCAGGTGGATCACCACCTTCATCTATCAATGGTGAAACGTCACCACCCCTTGAAAGATGTGGGATACCACAATCTGACAAGATACCAGAAGACGTTGTCATAATTGACAATGATGTCAATCTAGATGATGACACCTTAGAGGCCTTAGGGGAAGACCCAACTAAGGACAACAAGAATCCATATAACTTACACCCAGTAATCCAGAAGAGATGGAATGCTATACTCACAGAAGGTCTTGACAAACAAGCAAAAGATAAACTAATGGAGAGACATATGCCTCCAGCTAACTTGACAATGTTGAAGGGCTCAGATATAAACCCAGAGATCCTGAAGGCAATACCTTCCACAACTCATAAGAAAGATAAATATCAACAAATGAATCAAAACCAGCTAGGAAAGGGTCTTGCTGCTTTGGGAGAAGGTATGAGCATACTCTTGAAGGAAGAGGACAGCAAAGAAAACAGGAATATTGTCCTGAATCTCCTCAGCGATTCTGGTAGATTGTTAACTGATGTTCACTATCATATGTCAGTCACTAGGAGAGCCCTAATTGTACCTAATTTGAGTACAACAGTCAAAGACCTGATTAAGACAGCCCCTATTGAGGACCTGCTTTTTGGACCCAACATTGGGGAGAGAATAAAAACAGCAAAAGCTGTTGAAAGGTCAGCTATTGACCTTAAACCAAAAAGTGACATTACATTCAAGAGACCTAATAATCCACAACCAACTGCATCTGGATCAGGTAGCAGTGGATATAAAAGAAACAGTTCTTTAAACTGGAGGGGCCCGTCGGGATACAGGAGAGACCACAGACAGAGAGGGCAATATCTCCAGCAAAGCAAGAAACAATTCCAGACTTCCAATCAAAGATAGACAAAGAGGTAAGTTGTTTTGCAGGTAGTTTAAGGTTCTTCAAGGCACAATGGAAATGTACCTTAT
Source organism: Gastrophysa polygoni (assembly GCA_963576655.1). Taxonomy (NCBI): domain Eukaryota; kingdom Metazoa; phylum Arthropoda; class Insecta; order Coleoptera; family Chrysomelidae; genus Gastrophysa; species Gastrophysa polygoni. The sequence goes on from OY755092.1 coordinate 4,406,262, forward strand.
CACCCCATCCGGAACTCCTAAACTGGATAACAGGTTACAAAATTCCTTTTTTTATAAAGCCAAAGTCTATATTATTGACTGATAATCATTCCAAAATGGAATCTAGAGAGTTGATGTTGGAGGTGAATCACCTCATTAACTCAGGAGCGGTGGTCAAGTGCAAAGCTTCCAGTTCCCAGTTTGTTTCACCTTGTTTCCTTATCAGAAAGTCAAATGGCAAAGGAAGGTTTATCCTCAACTTGAAGGAGCTAAACAAATGTATCGAACCCCCTCATTTCAGAATGGAGGATAGTAGAACAGTCATGAAACTGATAAAAAGAAACAACTACATGGTAACTTTAGACCTTAAGGATGCTTATTTACAAATTCCAATTCATCAAAAATTCAGAAAATATTTGCGTTTTAAAGTTGATGATACTCTATACGAATTTACTTGCATGCCATTTGGCCTGTCTATTGCTCCCTACATCTTTACCAAGCTCATTAAGCCTATTATGAGCCACTCGAGAGAGCAGGGCATTACCTGTGTTGCATATCTTGATGATTTTCTCGTTTTGGGTGCCAATGAAGGAGCGTGCCTAGAACACTTAGAAAAGCTAAGGTTTTACAATAAACCTAGGTTTTACAATAAACCTAGAAAAAAGTAACACCACACCCAGTAGGAGATGTAAATTTTTGGGGTTTATTTTTGATAGCCACACGATGACTATTGAAGTACCCCAAGAAAAGAGATTAAAAATCTATAAAAAAATGAGGAAATTTAGAATTAGACATTTTGCCCAGTTCCTGGGTTCCCTGGTAGCTGTTTGTCCAGCAATTAAGTATGGAAAACTGTATACAAAATTGCTGGAAAGGGAAAAGTTTTTAGCACTCAAGAAAGTTAATCAAAATTATAATAAACTCATGGTACTATCGGGCTATATAGATAGCGACCTTGAGTGGTGGGCACACCAGATACTCTATGGTATAAATGAAATTAGACAAGACAGTTTTACAATCGAAATATTCTCTGATGCTTCTAATACAGGTTGGGGCATTTGTGCAAATGGCCAGTCCACTCATGGGTGGTGGAGCCCAGAAGAGAGAGAGAAACATATCAACCATCTAGAATTGAAAGCAATTTTATTCGGCTTGAAATGTTTTGCAAAAGAACTCAGATCTTGTAGAATTCTTCTCAGAGTAGACAAAACAACAGCTCTGTCTTACATAAACAGAATGGGCAGTGTACAACACTTAGATTTGTGCCTACTAGCCAAAGAAATATGGCAGTGGTGTGAAAGCCGAGACTTATGGCTACATGCAAGCTATATCAATACCAAAGAAAATATAGCCGATGAGGATTCTAGGACTGTATCTTTGGAAACAGAGTGGGAACTGTCAGACTTCGCATTCAAAACAATCGTAAGATATTTTGGCCAACCGGATATAGATCTGTTTGCATCTAGTGCAAATAAGAAAGTGGATAAATATGTCTCTTGGCATAGAGAACCAGAGTCGGAGGCAATTGATGCATCCACTATAGTCTGGAAAGATATGTTCTTTTACGCTTTTCCACCATTTGCGCTAATTTTAAGAACATTGAATAAAATCATAAATGATAAAGCAGAGGGTATAATTATTGTGCATAATTGGCCTTCTCAACCTTGGTTCCCACTATTCAAAAGAATGTTGGTTAGGAACTTAACAACAATCAAATTCGAACCAAATGAAAACTTACTAACTTCACCTTTCAGGAAAACCCATCCGTTGCACGCCACCCTTTCCCTGGTGGCAGGCAAACTGTCCGGAAAGAATTTCTAAGGAGGGGCTACTCGGATGAAACAATCAACACGATGATGGAATCAATTTCAGAATCAACAATGAAGCAGTACTGTTCATCCTATGAGGCATGGTGGTCGTTTTGTTTGAAGGAAAAAGTTGATCCTTTTGAAGCAGGAATATCCACGGTATTGGCGTTCATGCAGTACGAGTTGAAACATTCTAAGGTCAAACACGGTACATTCAACCAGCATAGATCAGCGCTCTCACTTATACTCCAGAATGAAATGGGAAAACATGCTCTCATGAAGAGATTCCTCGAAGGCATATTGAGATTAAGGCCCCCAGTACCTAAGTATGATATCACATGGGATCCTCAAATAGTACTGAACCACCTAGCCTTACTGGGTAACAATGAGAAATTAACTGATTTACAATTATCTAGAAAATTAGCAATGCTGTTGGCTTTAGCTACAGGCCAAAGAATCCAAACTATACACGTTTCAAGAGTTGAAAATATAATTTTCCAGAAAGAGGGAGCAGTTATATATATCCCAGATAGAATTAAGACGACTAGACTGAACAGCCTCCAACCATACTTTGAGTTGAAATTTTTTGAGGATAGTCCTTTGTGTGTTGCCTCAACTCTGTTATCATACATCGAAAGAACCACCGATAGAAGAGCATAATCAGAGCCCTTCTTGTTTCTGTCCACAAGGGGGACCCTTACAAGAGGGCAACAAGAGACACCATTTCTAGATGGATGAAACAAGAAATGGCGGCAGCGGGAATTAACACAAAAATGTTTTCTGCATATTCTACACGACACGCCGCTACATCCAAAGCTGCACGGGTTGGCTTGTCATGGGATTCGATCAGAAGAACCGCAGGATGGTCAAGGGAATCTTCTGTTTTTGCCAAGTTTTACAACCGCCCCCTTGATAAGCATAATAACTCTCATGAGCTTACAAAGGCAATCTTCAACAAGGCCGAAATATAATATTTCTAGTATATATACCTACTAATTTCAGGGTGTAACAAAACCACTAATAAAAAATATATATATATATATTCTATTATTGAGCCTATATATACACTTATGATTCGAATCGAATTCCTACAATATTTTTACTTACTTTGAATATCTACATAGGTAATTCTCAAGTGATCTCGAGGACGAGGTGCTGAAATATAATTTATCGATCAAACGAACTTACCTGTGAAGTTCGATCGAAATTATATGAAGCACCTCGTCCGAAGAGATCACTCCCACCCACCCTGAGTCAGTCTCATCCATATATCTAATATTAATATATGGCGCATCGCCTATGAGAATGACATCCCTCGATTTAAAAATATTGTGGGAAACACAAATGAAATGGCGTCAGTGAGTTTGGCCGGTAAGGAAGGACTCTGTAGGGGGAAAAAATTCTTCTTCCCTTTTTTAATACTTCGTGGCATCAAACGTACCTAAGAGCGGTACTACATAGGTAATTCTCAAGTGATCTCTTCGGACGAGGTGCTTCATATAATTTCGATCGAACTTCACAGGTAAGTTCGTTTGATCGATAAAATAATATCGAAATGTTCCATTATGAAGTGAGATGATGAAGAATATGATCCGTAGGATAAGAGATTATATATAATAATGCCATTTTCCGGAGAGAAATCCTGCACACAGTGTATATCATGGTATATATCCAACCTTTGATGATCTCATGTGTGGAACAAAAACAGATATATGTTCGAGAACGTACTGAGCATACTGAGTGCAACAAATCAGTGGAAAACGACGGCATAAACTTTTCACTTTCAAGTCAAATGTCAAATGTCATTCAAATGGTGACGAATGTTTGATCTGTGTTGTTCATGATACAATGAAAGATGTGTTGTGTGTTGTGTTGTGAGTATGTGAGTTAAGTTGAGTTCGGAAAAGAAGTGGTGTTGACACTTTCGACTCGGTGTACACCTATTCTGTTCATCAAATGGTTTAGGTGTTGATTTAGTGTACACTGTTCAGCGTTCGTGATAGAATGATACAAGCGATAAGTGTTCACACTTTTTACCCGCCAGTTATTCTCGGTGCAGTCGGTGAAAATTTGAATTCTGAAAATTGACGAGAGTGTAATTTCCCGACGCGGCACCCCCACCATTAGCAATAACTAACTAATTATGACAGCTGACAGTTCTCATATTTGAGCTATTTTTAAGTGCTCCACGTGTTTAAAAATATTTGGTTCGTTTTAAAAACTTTGCATTTTAGCGTTGAATCGATGACGTCGTAAAAGGAATATTTCAAAACGCTCGGCAATATTTTGAAACAAGAGAATTGGATTATTCAATAGGATTCAATGCTGTCAATTATCATTTGACTATTGACCGAATGACCGACTGTTTTTTTGAGAGTTTTTAAATTATCCTCCAAGTTTTCCGATTCATAAGACATTTTTGGGAAAGTCTGCCTTGAAATATGTACCAAGTGAACATTGATGACATGATATTGACCGTTGATGAGGAAACTGCCAAACAATTGAAAGGTAGGTATAAGCTTTGATATTTCTCCATCTTATTTGAAATTTATTTTCGTCCCAAATTTTCCTCCAGTGAAGTCTCATTTTTGTTATAGATCCTGAGTATGCAAACATATATATGTCAGCAGTCAGGAGGGAAATTCTAAAAGAAGTTCCAGAAACTCCAAAAAGTCCATTTCAAAACCAAAGTAAGTTGTGGAAAAGTCCAAAGAAGCCAAGTGAGGAAGATCATGAAGCCACACTGGCTCTTCTGGTCTTGAGACATTTCTATAATAATGAGTTCAATGATAAAAAACTCACAAGAATGAAATATGGGAAAAAATTGCCCAAAAATTGAACGAAACTGGATTTTATGTAGGAGAGGGTGTAGAGACGAGAGAGAAAGTGTGGCAGAATTTTTCTAACCTGCAGTCCACCTATATTAAATATTGTGATTCACAAAGAAGGACAGGGGAGGGTGAACTCAAAATACCCAAATATTTGGATGAACTAGATGAAATACTTGGGGATAAACATAAAGTTAATCCAATTTTGATCATTGACTCAACATCACCTCTTATGCGTGCTGAAAATGAGGACTCTGATGGAAAATCTGAAACTTATTATAGAAGTAGTGCCACAAGTTCTGGCAGAAGTAGTGCCACAAATGCATGGGAGGGTGCTTCCAACAGTTCTGGTAAAGGTAGTGTCACATGTTATTCTTCGGCAAGTAGCTTCACAAATTCTGAAGGAGAGAGATCATCACCTAATCGATTCAATACTATAAAAAGATCAGTGAAGCCTAAACCAGAAAAACTAGAAACTCTGAAAGAACAAAGAAAGAAAAAGAAAACAAAATCAAGACATAAGGACCAAAGAATTTTCCTCTATGATGAAAATGTTTCAAGAACAGAATGAACAGAGAAATAAACAAATTATGTGCCTGATCGAAAAAATGGGGGAGAAAAAGAAAAGAAAGAGGTCATCCAGTAGTGATGATTAATACTGAAAGTGGATATTCATTAGCAAATAGGTATTATTAGCAATGTGATATTTTGAGTTCCTTTTTTTCTCTAAGGTACCCAGTAAACACATTTGTTATATTTACATAAATATGCTGTAAACTTCACATAACAAATGTTCCATAATTTTATTCTCTCGAATTGACATCAATATTATGTAAATCGTACATACAAATCATACATAATCTTATTCCTATTGATTTGACATCAATGTTCTCTATACCAGTAATATCTCCTTTACATAAGATTTTCAACTGACGAATTATATAACATATCTATCATTATGATGATGTGAATGTATAGTCTATAGAATTATTTCGATTTTATGCGCCTCCGATGCGCCATAAACGAGATGAAGGTTATAAATATGCCAATTTCAAATTTCGCGGTTTTTTTGGTGGTGAAGTTGACAATGGACAGTGACGATCCTCCTCGGGTTTTCTCGAAAAATGGCGAATTGTCGTATTGTCGACATGGCGATGGCATCGGCTTGCTTCACAAAGTGACAAAGTGAGTAAAGGTTCACATAATTCTGAGAGTTGTAATAATTATTTAGAGCTAATCAGTAATTAGTGGCTTGGGCCTTCGGCAGAAAAGAGGCGAAGTGTTTGACATGCCTCGAGATTTCTCACTTCTCTCAGATCGACAAAAACTTCGAGTTCTATCGAAACAACTGAATTCACCTAAAAAAACTAAATTTGACGATCATCAGAATCGGTCAACAATCCAGTCAACGTCTCAGAGTCATGATGAGTGTTCAGTCGGTGAATATCAGTTTCTTGGTGATGAGTTCGACAGACGAGCAGTGTACCCCCCCAATATCAATATTAATAGTGTTCTAGACTCTAATGATGCTATGAATTGGTTGAATGATCTAGAAGGTGGAAATGATGAATGTTTGAATAATAATTGTAAATCATCTGATTCTGATGTCAGCAAAACCATTCTTCATTTTTCTGATGAGCTCAGAGATTGTTTGATAAAACATAATGTTACTCAGAATTTTACCAATGATTTGCTCTAAGTTCTGAGGAAACATGGGCATCAATCATTGCCTAAAGATGCCCGAACGTTCGTGAAAACTCCTAGGTCAGGTAGCCATAAAATGATTGATATTGATGGAGGTTGTTACATACATTTGGGCTCAGAGCAAAATATTAAAAGAGCAATCTTGAAATATGATTACGACAGTTCCAATTTGATTCTCAATATATACATAGATGGTCTTCCTATTTCTAAATCTTCAGGCAGTCAGTTTTGGCCAATTCTAGGTGACTTAGTGAAAAATGATGTGCATACGCAACCTGTTACCATAGGAATCTTTCATGGTATGTCGAAACCAAAAGACTGCAACGAATTTTTGAAATACTTTGTAGATGAAATGCTAGATTTAGAAAAAAAATGGTGTTATGATAAATGGAAAACAAATTCGAATTAAAATGAAAAGTTTCATTTGTGATGCTCCAGCTCGAGCATTCATTTTGAATGTTAAGAACCATAATGGTTACTATGCTTGCACCAAGTGCATTTGTAAAGGGGAATGGAGAGATGAAGTTGTTTTTTTGTTAACAAATTCTGAACCTCGAACTGATGAGTATTTCAGGGAAAGAAAATATCCAAATCGCCATAATGGCTCTACAGTTTTAGAAAAGTTGAACATTGATATGGTTTCATGCTTTCTTCTCGATTATATGCACCTTGTGTTACTAGGGGTAACCAAAAGAATTCTCAGCTTGTGGTTGAAGGGTAATAAAGAAGTTCGATTAGATAAAGACAAAATCAAACAACTAGATAACTCATATGTTGCAACAGTTGGCTATGTTACATCTGATTTTGCTCGAAAGCCTCGAAGTTTAAATTTTTTAGATCGATGGAAGGCTACAGAGTTTCGTTTATTTCTTCTTTATTTGGGTCCAGTAATTTTGAAAAATATACTTGATAAAAGGAGTTATTCCCATTTTTTATCTTTATCGGTAGCTATTCGACTGTTGTGTAATGAAAATCAAACTTCTGAAGATATTGAATATGCGAATTCACTTTTAAAATATTTCGTAGAGAAATTTGATATTTTTTTCGGAAATGATTATCTTACATATAATTGTCATACCCTTTTACACATAGCAGGAGATGTCAAAAATCATGGTCCTTTAGACATATTAAGTGCTTTCAAAGGTTAAGCAACATTTTCTAAGTTCATGAAGACATTGAAAACCTCCCCATTTACCCTACAGACGATTTGCAACCGTATTGAAGAAGAAACGAAAAATTTTGATGAAAATGATGTTTCAAAAGCAATACATTTTCCCCAAATATTTGAAAAAAACAATAAAATTCAAAAAGTTCAATTTTTTCATATGACTCTGGGATTAACTTTCAATGAAAACTGCTGTTTATTGGGAGATGGACGTGTTGTTTTGATTGAAATTTTTTTGAAAACAAATGATGATTTTCTCTGTTACGGAAAGTACAATACTGATTCTGGGCCATTTTTCAATAGTCCCTGTGATTCCAAATCATCAGGAATCCAAATGGTTTCAAAATTATCAATTGATTTAATTTCCTTTGATATCAACATGATATCAAAGAAATGTCTCAGTAAGTGTGTCTAAGTGAATATCTCTCTTCTGGAGTTTTGAGAGATACTGAAATGAAATTTGGTTGTATATATGTATATATGGTTGTACTCATTTTGAATTATTTCAAATTCATTCCAAATTTCCGAGTTGACATAGCAAAAATTATGTAAAATGCAACAAGCTGCAATGATTTTTATAGCTTTTTCTATTGAATTGACATTTATAGCCTTCAGGATCTTCCATCTAGATTCAAGTATGCCAAAAGTATGTTCTACTACTATCCTGGTTTTGCTGTAGGCTGTATTGTGATACCGTTGAATCTGATTTCTGTTTCTTTCATTCCTGAAATGAAGAAAATGTATTCACAAGTGTTAAATATATAGAGTATACCTACTTATAAGGTGTCACTATTCACTTTCTCAGTGAATAAGCTTGATCCCCAACAAGATGATAGTCATCAAAAAAATATTTTCTAAACATTCCATTGTATTCAGTATCGTTATAAATTTTGGAATTCCGAAATACCTGCAATTGAAAACATTTAGAATCAATAAATTCAAGAGGTATAAAGCACCAAAAATATTTTATTACCCTACTATCGTGTGCAGATCCAGGATATCCAACCATAATATTGGTGAATACTTTATTGCTTGATTGAGTGGTTTCTATTTTTATCTATATAGCTCTCCTGCTGACGATTTGGGCACTTGAACTTGATGTTGCAACCATCTATGGATCCAATCACCCCTGAAAAATAATAACTTTCTTTCAGACATAACTAAATTTTGAGACTTTTATTGGTTACCTGGATAGCCGCTTTTACCCCTAAATGCTCTCTCGATATCAACTGATTCTTGCTGATTGGGCCATGAAATATATTTAGTTTGCAGTGCAAGCATTCTTGGTAGAACTCATTTGCGTTGTATACTGTGGATATGGCTACATTGAATCTGTCCAAATAAACATCAACAAACATTTCTCGATAGAAACTGGCTGTTCTCCACCAATGCATTGTCTTTCAGGGCAATTGATTTCTATCAACAGATTTTCGAAGGTGGTTCTTATCATACGAAAATTAATGAAAAAAATCTTCATCAAGAAACTGGTGTAGCCATTCTTCATAATAATCTGGTGCCCGTATATGCTGTGAGTTTCGGGATAAGACTAATGTTGGAGCTACAGATTCCTCCTGGCTTCCATATGCATCTCTCCAGTTTTTCAACAGAAAATAGTTTTGCAATACTGAATCGAAATGCACTTCATTTATGAGGGCGAGTATCGTGTAATTCATTTCGAAATCGAAAACACGATTAAATTATCAAATCGAAAATCCTAACCACAGATTAACCTAAGTCAGGCTAGTCAACAAACAACCAAATGACAGCTGATGAATGACATTATTTTAAAAATATATCGTTTTCGCGATCATCGAATCAATGACGTAATATCGAATATGTTTTCAAAACACTATTGAATACAGTTCGACGCCAAAAAACAGCTTTGTATGGATAAATAAATCATCTGTGAAAATCATAAACTAACTAGATTTTTTTTAACTATGGATGAAAAAATGTTAAATGATATCGTGGATTTCATGGATATAACCTAACTTTTTTACGTTATTTAATTCATGTTTTCTTACGTTACGTTGGATGGTTTATTCATTCATTTTTGATTCTTACTAATTTAAACTTTCAAAATGTATGTATCACACCATAGACAAATTAATAGAATGGTTTATTTTTTATTTCGTATTATATTATATACATATATATTATGCTCAAAGTGTGGGGTTCAAGTGAATCAAGTGTTTAGAACCTAATTGAACGAGGACAATTTTTTATTGATCATTGCACTCCCCCATTATAATGACATATTAGAAATGCACATTTTCTGTTCTTTGAGGATCTAATAAAGAATTGAGAAAGTAATTAAGAATTATTATTTCTAGACAGGATGTACAATAAAATATGTAGGTATTTTACATTCACACATACCTATATGTGTCTTGATTTTATCAGAAATAAACAAACATTGATGAAACTTTTTTTATTCATACAGCCATATATCATCATATAACATATAAAACTCCAAATTATATCTTGTAGTACAAATGGTCTACTGTTGAATTGCTCGATATCACCAGAGCAGATCCATTTTACAACATCTTCTTAGTTTCCAATCTTTCTGTGTTGGACAAATCAATTGTACAGCCTGTTGATGTTTTCTTCTTTTTTGTGGAAAAGAAACGTGATTGTGGGTTGATGTATATTTTGTTATTATTTTCTTAAATTTCTTAAATTAGTTAAATTTTCATGTCGCATTTGCTGTTGCCTGGTTTCTCCGAACAGCTCCTTGAAAATATTGAAGTGCTGTTGATTGAAGTAGCTAATACTTGATGAAAATCAACAACAAATACAAAGAAGAAAAAAAATATGATTAACTCTATTTTACGAATCATTCGTTACATAATATATTTCGACACACTGTACCTTCTTCAAACTGAATTCTGAGATGAAGAATAGTTCGACTGAAGGAGTCACAGTGTGTCGAATCATATTATGTAACGAAAGTTTTGTGAAATGAAGTGAAAACCATGATTTTCTTGTTCTTTGTAAATAGTGGAATGGACGAATTATCAAAACATTGTTTTTTTACAAACGTTTTAAAAATTCCATCAGTGTAACGAATGTTAGTTCAAGGCACTGATGCCAGACTTTGAGGCACGTCCCTCATTGAAAGGAACTTTCAAGGCACTCATGTGAATTCCAGAATTTGCTTCACTCATTCTGCAAACTCTCACATGCGTGTCTTAAGAATGTACTTTCGACACTTCATATCATAGTAACATCATTTGAAAAAAATATGTTGGATTCAAAATTTTTTGTGTTCAATAAAAGCTCAAAATAATTGAAATATTATGATAAATTGATATTTATATATCTTACCATATGTAAGTTTCAAAACATTCACAAGTTTTTGAAAGCTGCCTTTCTCATTTGCCCCTATCCAATTTATATCCAGAGATAACTCATGGCTCACCAAAAGTGACAGAAATTTTCTGGTTGTGTCGTTCAAATCCCTGCCTCCCAACAAAGAAATTGATTCTTGCTGAAAAATCATTTGGAAGCATAAAACAAAAACCTAAAATTTCACACTGAATAGCTACTTGCAATTAGCATGCAATTTGAAATATATAGCAGTGAAATGTTATTAAAACTACTATTTTAAAATCAAGTTACCATTTTGTTGAAGTAATCTTCTTCTAATAATGATTCGTTGAATTTTTGAAGCTCCTCGTAATCCTTGAAACGAAGCTGAGCATCCATTTGTTGATACTGGGTCAACTTATCATTGTTCAATTCCAAAACCAGGCTTCTAACATCCAATTTAATTGTTTGCATGACACGCAGCAGGCGTTCCAGCATTTCTAAAAACTAACTGTTTCAATATTCACATTCAACAAGCTGAAAGTAAATTATATCAATTACTTGAATTTTTTTCGCAGTGGCATTTATTATTGGCTTGATTCGGTAACAGTTCTATTTGATCTTGACTCGGTTTACGACTACTTGGTAGAGGAAAATGATCATTATTTTGTGGTCTGTCAACTGACTTCAGTTCAGCAAATGATTTTTCTTTTGGTTCCTTTGGAAATTTTGGAGGAACAGGAATAATATCATGATCTTCATCATCACTAATATCGCTTGACTCGAAATAAACGAAATCTTCGTGACTTTTGCTTGATTTGTATGATTTTTTTTGTGAATTTCTATTTTCGGAGTCTGTGAAAAATCATCTTCTTCTAGTTTTCTTAGCTTGGAACTTGCCTGTTCATAGTTATCTGGGAATACAAAAAATCCCAAACATCAATTATACTTTTTTTATTCATTTATACATTCTTTTACACAGTGTGACACAGTTATTTTCAAGTTGCTCATTTGATATCAATTATACTTTTTCAACCATTGAAAATATTGAAAATATTGAAAATATTATTATCATTATTCATTACTTACCACTGCTATACTTCACCACGACAGCACATTTGAGGTATCTATTTGTTACTAAGGGGGTATGGTTCTTAACCACTCTTTCCCTCGAAAGTGTAGACTTTAGATAGATGGGCCAGTAACAGTATAAAATGCCATGCTCTTCAAAAATCCAACTGCTTGATATTGAAGCCATGCTTATTTCCCCATTCTTGCTTTCCTCGGGAAAATCAACAATCAGGTATTGCCTACAATGATGGTAATCGAATGAAATGATAATTATGATAAAACCATTCCCATAAAATATCACCAAAAATGACTTGAACAACTCATTTCAGAATCCAAAAAAATGGTGGTTGAATTTCAAAGGTATTCAGAATCGAACTGAAAGCTCACAGAATAGACGCCTCAATAACAGTTGCTGGATGAAAAAGGTAAATACAAAAGTTGCCGCGTTTCACCTGAACCACCAAATGTTTTAATCAAATCTTACAAAAGAACATTGTAAATGTCAAATTTTAAAGGAAGTTTTATTTTTTCAGATGGATGTATATATATATATTATTGGATTTTGATAAAAATTCCGAGCTCATTCTATCTATAATGTCCTTCAACAAAACTCAATTGTTTCAATTTGAAAACATACAAGTTATGTCAAGAACAATAATATAGTCTCCAGATTTTTTTATCTCTCAGCTAAAATAAAGTGACTTCACCCACAACTATAATATATACTGTAAAAAAAACTGTATACTGAAAAAAAAACTAGAGAAAATGATTTAGTGGACAACAAATATAATAGTCATTATAATGTGGTAATAAAATTGCTTTGGAAACAATTTCATCACATAGTTTGCAAACTTCAATATTGCTAAGTTGTACTTCGAATAATGAAATGAACGTACTTTCTGTTGAGTATTTCAAGAATAGTCTTATAATATTGATTTTTTTGCCTAGAAAATAAATTTTATTTGACTCTGTGAAGAAGCAATCAATAAGCATAATTTCATTTTTTTAAAATTGCACAATTATTTCCAGCATTAGCAGAAAATGTCCAATTGTTACAAGAAAGTTTGGGATAAAATAATTTATCACCATCTACAATATTGATGACTCTTCCTAGAACAGAAATTTCACTTTTATTGGGTTCTGTGACAATGATACGACCTTCATGAATTCTATTCACAACTTGTTGTAAACTTTGATTAGATTTTCTGAGTAATCTCTTAAAAAAACCGAAGTAGTTTTCGAAGCAGAAACAATTTATGTTATTTAGTGTATCAAAATTTTTTGCATCTTGTGCAAGGTGCACCAGAACATGAACATTGTAAATGCAAAAATCTTTTCCATAAATATTAATTGCATTAGTCACAAATAGGCGAAGCAGTTTATCAGCATAGTCATTATAAAGCTTATTCAAGTCTTTACCCAGCAATATTGTTATTGCATACTTAAGCAACATCAAATTGGCAAAAATATGCGGTGATAAAATATCACTTTAAAGAGGAGAGAAATATAATAAAAATTGGCGATATTCAGTTGCTTTCCAGTGTTCAAGTTCTTTAATGCTCCTTGGTTTCCTATTGAAGTCAGTTGGCCAAAATTTTCTTACAGCCTCCAATTTATTTTCAAGAGTTTCTAATTCATCAGGTGTGAGTCGAAAAAGCCTACTACCATCACGCCACATAAATAATAGTTTTCTCATAACGCCAAGACAAACTGAATGCATATAATCCACTGGAAAGCTTGATATCATACCAATGTTCATTTTACACGAGGGGCTTATATTCTTATGATATTCATTATATTCTTGATTATTAAACCCATGATCAGTTCTAAGAGCAGCTTTTGAATCTAAAAATACCATTCTCTTATTGAAATAAGTACCTTTGACAACACATTTATCACAGCCATGATAAGAATTGTGACCCATTGTTGCTTTTATGTATGCACGAGCTGGTGTGTCACAGCAAAATGACTTACACATTATATTAATAATGGTGTTGCCAACTTCCAATTTATTCTCATTTAATTCATTAACTTCTAACACAAATTCTGAAAAAAAATCTTCAAGAGGTGGTTTACCTGGTCCACAGTAAATTGCTACTATAAAGGGGGGTTCTTTAGGATGATTCAATACTCGACACAAAATTGGCCAAAAGGAATCCTTAGTACTCTTGTGTATTGGCAATCCATCTACATTAGAACTCAAATTATACAAAATTCCATTCATTATATCGGGGACTCGATTAGGGATAATTTCATTTTCAAATTTGTTATAAATTTTTAAGATACCATGACTCAATCCAAAGTAATAAAATAAACCATTAACCATTTGAACTGTATCGACATGCCTGGGTGTTTGTAACAAAGTACGAGCATCTTTGGGCAAGTTACTGATATCTGGATTTGTGGAAAACCATTGCAGAAGTTCAGTTACTGACTTATGTGTTGAATTATTTCTCAATGCCCATTCTCTTAAAAAACTGCTGTTTGTATTTTCCACAAGTACAGGGTCAGTTTTATTTTTATTATCTGTTTTGTCATGCTCATTGTTAGATTCCTCGATATCAGAATCTGAGCTGAATATGTAATCAAACTCTGTCTCTGACAACACACTCTCTGTTGAAGGCCCTGCATGTACTTCAATACAGTCACTGGTTTTTGCTAATCTGTGACTATCAATGAAATTACAAATGTTAGAAATGTTAGAAGCGAGACTAGAAGTTCGAGGTTGTGTCCCAAAATTAGGATCAGACAAAATTTGCAAATTAGATTGGGAATTACTTGGGGAATCATGGACAACATCTTGTTTGGAATGAGATGCAGATATTGAAGATTCTGTCTTGGGCTCTGAACTTTCAGATCCCAAAGCCTCGTTTATAGAGATGAAATCACTTAATATTGATTGCATTTGGGTGACAATTAAACGCCGCTCTTGTCTCTTACTTTTTTTTGGGTGCTAACGCCATAATTAGGTTCAAATAGATTTCAGCAAACTAGAACCTTCAAAATTATATCTAAGTAAGTGTAATCAATTGAGTATGTTACATTGACTTGTACTTAAAAATTGTTTTGCCCATGCAAATTTTGGGACTGGGACATCTGATGCTGAAACACTATTAGCAAGAAAAACTGTTCAAATGCACAACTGCCAAAACAACCTCTCACTAGAATCGCAAAATGGCAGCGCTATACGAGCTACGATGACACTGATGACAGAGGTCCGTTAAAAATGTCATATGATGCGGCGCGAAATTTAAACGCGAATGACACACGGGCCAACGCCCTTGGTGCTTTACCGCTTGCTAACCGAACGCGGTCCGGAGTCCGGAAGATAGACCATATATAGCCGGAAAAACATCTTATGGATCGGTTTTGGCACGAAATATGGTCTCCCGGTAGCGAGTGTCCGTGGAGTAGCCACTTTCGGCCCGAAAACATGAAAGCCGCTCTCGGTTTGCCGTTGAGTTGCCAAGAAAAAGCCGAATCATTGTACATTAGGAATGGTATACCCGAACTGGGCCGACGGAGGTCCAGATCCTGGCTACGTCAGCCACCAGAGTACCGTGAGTGCCGACTGGCAGCCGGATGTTTGCCGATGGCGTTTGGTTTGTTGGGAAAGCATCATGAGCCTATCAATGCAGAAACGTGGACACTGCATAACATCGGCAGATGTTTTCATAAGACAGGTTTGTTTCTGTCATCTGTATGGAATTGAAGCTGTATTAATTAGTAGTTCAATCAATCTTGAAAAATATTTTCCATTTTGGTCATTTATGTGACCACTAACCAAAGAAAATAATGTGGCTGAAGTATAATAATAAGGTGATTTTTTTGCTGTACTAGTCAGTATGATTGTTTAAATGTTCTAACTTCAATCAACTTTGCTATCTTCATCTGTGAAAATCAATGTACAATGTATGTAATTTTTTCACAGATGATTATGATACGGCCAGAGTGAAGTTGAGACAAGCGGAAGACACCTCTGATTTGGTATCTGAAGCAGAGGGTATTGAGAATAGGAAAAGAAAGATTAGGAAACCAAGAAGATTATCTTACAATGATAGTTCCTCTGATGAAAATGTCAGTCATCTTAAGAGACCTCCAGCTGTTCAGAGAATTGGTAAGTACCTTACTCTTGGATCTTATTTCTTTGTATTTGATAGGCTTCACCTCGATTCAAATTTATAACTTGAGAATACATTTGTTTTACAGATTTGGTTGACAGTCCACAACACAGTACATCCTCACAACATGGTACATCCCCACAACTTAGTATATCCTCAAAGATGAATTCTCAAGGTAAGAATTATTTGTGGTACAAATTTCATTCCACTTGAAACTCATGAATGAGACAAATAAGTCATCTTTCAATTCTATAGCTTAGGACCAATATCTTAGAAGTGGTATTGAGAGAATAGAAGAGAAATTTATCATGGATTTATTTTGTATAATTATTGATTTAGATATTTTCTTTCAGGTGGATGGATCAAGAACTGATACACCCACAAGTGCGAAATCAGTCTTTGAAGAAGGTATGAAATAGATGATTCCTATATATTTTCAATAATCACAAATTAAATTTCAGATTTCCAGAGGAAGCTTTTAACCATCTTATGTACCATCAAAGAACAAAACTCTCAGATACTGAATCTGTGATCTCTAAAGTAATGGAAAAAGCAATCAACATCGAGCTCATCCAATATCTAGAGAGCTCAAGAATCGTGAACGACCGGCAATATGGCTTTCGTCACCAGAGGTCAACTGGAGATCTGCTTGCCTATGTGACACATAAGTGGATATCTCCAAAGCATTTGACCGAGTTTACTATCGAGTTTTCTTGCAGATAGATCACTCTACGTGGTGGTTGACGGGGTCTCGTCTGATACAATGACGATCAATGCTGGTGTTCCACAAGGCTCTGTCTTGGCACCAACTTTGTTTTTGCTCCACATCAATGATTTGTTGAATGTGACCTCTAGCCCAGTTCATAGCTTTGCGGATGATAGTACACTTCATTCCGCCTTTTCCTCTAGAGCCCCTATATCATCCAATGAGGTCAGAGGTGCAAGGCGAAGACAGGTTGATGCTTTAAACGAGGATCTGACAAGAATTCTGAAATGGGGATCTGAGAATATAGTACAGTTCAATGCAACTAAAACTCAAGCTTGTATGTTCACCAAGAAGGCTGATCACACAATGCCCAATTTGATGATGTCGGGTACCACTGTTCCTATGAGGTCGTCAATATCCTTGCTGGGTGTCACCACCAACAGTGCTCTCTCATGGGACGATCATGTGAGGTCCATTGCGAAGACTGCTTCACAAAAACTCGGTTTTCTTTTCCGTGCGAAGAGATACTTCACATCCCAGCAACTGCTTATGATCTACAAAGCACAAATTCGACCTGTCCTGGAGTACTGCTCACATGTTTGGAGCTCAGCCCCCAAACATACGCTTAAGCTCTTAGATTCGATTCAGAAGAGAGCTATTCGCCTAGTCGATGACACAACACTCACCAAATCATTGACCTCTCTAGATCATCATAGAAAGGTCGGCGATCTCTGCCTTTTTTATAGGTACTTTCACGGTCGGTGCTCAACGGAAATATCATCTATTATGCCACCACGCGCGATTCCTAGTAGACAAACCAGACGAGCTCAAGCTGGTCACCCCTACACTGTCAGGCTCGGGACCTGTCGAACATCGCTATACCAAGCATCATTCATCAATAGAACGGCAAAGTTGTGGAATTCTTTGCCTAGTGAAGTCTTTCCTGATGCTTACAACCTCCAAACATTCAAGAAAAATTCCAACACCTTCCTTCTTTCCCAAAATTCCACCGCTGGCTAACACGATGTTCCTCGAACATCATAGGTTTCCCTTTCGTGTTGTCCACAGATAAAAAAAAAAAAATTACTGACAAATAAAAATGTAACACTTAGTGGGAGAGAAAACCAGAATTTACTTGTGAGTTTTTTATGCTGATTGTTTTAGTAGTATTCTATATAAAAGATGTTTCAGATGTTATATTTGGCCAGAATTGGTGGAAAAGGTGCCATAATAAAAACGAACAGAATTTTGAGAATTTTGATTAACGATGAACTAGCATCAAAATATAATTTTTGTGGTAAACGAGACAAAAACCTTTTTTTGTGATCTGAAGCTAAAAACAGCAGTTGTTGGTGAGTTCTACTCTGAATCTGAATATACATTGTATCTCATGGAGTCTAAAATGAAGAATTATTTTTTATCTTCCATCAGAAATGTTTCCAATTATAGATAACTTTCTGTGTATACTTTATAGCCTTTAAAATTATTGAAATAGGAATCTATATGGTGTGAAGTACTTACACTATGGATATATTTGTTCAATTTGTTTCTAAGAGTATTTTCAAGATACATTGTTACTTTTACTCATGGAGCAAAAATTATGAAGTTGTGTTAAATGTGCACCTGTTTCTCAAAACATCAGCTACCTGCTCTATATGTTGTAATTAAATTGTTGTGTGGTTACATACAAAAATCAGCATTTCAACAGATATTTCTACTCTTCGTAATCGTAGTATTATAGTGTTCTATGTCCATTTTTCAACATTTTGAAGATAAGCACGTCAAAATTCTTCTAAAAATTAGCTTGATCTTTATCCAGTGGCAACAGTTCACATTTCATACCAGAAAAGGAAATATTATATCAAATTTGTGCTACATCCACTGGACTATTTGGTATCCAAAGTATTAGAATCAACCAAATCCACTGTGAGTCTATATCCTCAGTAATTTCCATTTGAGTAGAATTAGGATCTACCATATCCATCTATCAATAGGAATACACGATGAATAGGCGGGAAATTATGTTGTTCTATATCCATTGTTATCATGAGAAAATGAGCGGTGTGTTGTTTCTTTTCTATTATAACATTTCGTGCGAAGTTTATCGAATGAAAAATTAATTGAAGCAATAATAGTGAGGATTTCAGTGTTTCACAAAATCAGTTGTGAATCTGAAAGAATATTACGAGGTTTACTGTATATTTGAGTGATTTAAACATTATAACCTCGAAAGAAAAGCAGAAATTCAGTGAACATGAGTGAGGAGAGCTCTCTACCACCAGAAAAACCTAGTGACTGTCCTAGCGAGGCTTGGGAGTGAGTACCTTGATGATATTATTTACGTGACGAGTGGAACATAGACTTTATTAACGCACTCAAGTGAGGTTTGTAATCACGCAGTGGGTTAATAATTCAGTATCCATCGTGTAGAACACTACTTTTATGATTGTATAGCTCTATAAATTTCCTTATTGTAGGTCACTTGCCCATATCATTGAGGACATTGCTGATGAGGGAATGGAAAAATGTTACAGTATCTTGAATACACAGAGTGCCCTTCTTCCAAAAAGTTACAACGCTGATGATAGATCGAGGTGAGGGTGTTGCGATGAAATTTCGAATCAAAATTTCATGTTTGTGATTCTTTTCCTTTCAGATTAGAAGAAGGCCATCAATATGATTCAGTCAATGACAAAACAATCATTATAGAAGTTGTCGATATGGATAACCAGAACAATATTGAAAATATCGCTGGTACGTCTAGCGCAATTTATCAGGTTCAAGAAATCACTCATAATCAAATTACATTTTCACAAAATGGAAAGGAAGATGTTGGCAAAATTAATGAAGATGGTGATTTTGAAGTTAATGAGCAAAATATAACAAGAAAACGAAAAAGACAACCGGAAAATTGGAAACAAAATATGAGGACGAATAAACGTCAACATGGGCATGAATGTATTGATACGAAAGGACGTACTAAAGCTATAAGAAGAACTATTAAGGATTCTCATTTGAATTCAGAGAGATGTGGCTTCAAATGTACAAAAAAAATACCCCAGGAGGAAGAAGTATCATAAATGAAAAATTTTGGTCACTAACTGATGAAAAGAAGAATCACTTTTATTTCAAACATGTCAAGAGGAGTCAAAAAAGAGAACCAAAAATGAAAATGGTCGTAGGACATATTCCTACGAATATTTTCTGTATGTCAGAGGAGTTGAAATAAGAGTATGTCAGCAATTTTTTTTCAACACCCTCAATATAAGCAAAAGTAGAATTCATTATTTTTCCAAAGAGTGCAAGATAATGAGACAAGTATTCCTCGTTCTCCTCTGACAGGAAAGCATGAGAAAAAGGTGATTTCTGAAGAAATGAGAAACACTGTGCGAAGTCATATTGATTCTTTCCCAGTGATAGAATCACAATATTGCCGAAAAAATTCAAATAAAAAGTACTTAGAACAAGGGTTGAGCATTCAAAGGATGTATGACCTATATAAATCGAAGGAAGATTCACCTGTCAAATTTCACATGTACAAACACATTTTTAACACTGAGTATAACTTGAGTTTTTTCAAACCTAAAAAGGACTTATGCGATAAGTGTGAGGGATTCAAAGCGAACCAAAATCCTGCTGATGACGAAATACGAGCTCAAGAGGAACATATAAGACGAAAAAATATCGGGAATGAAGAAAGGAATCGAGACAGGCAAGCTTATTTAGATAACAACCAAGTTGGAGTTCTAACTTTCGATCTGCAAAATACTTTCTCTTTACCAAAGTCTAATGTTAGCAACTTCTATTACAAATCGGAGCTGTGTTGCTATATACTGTGTAAGTTCTTCGAGGAGGTGGTACATTCATTTTTCAGCTTTTAATGGGATTTTCTCTCCTCGTTTCTAAAAAATAGAGTAGAAGTTATTAAAAATTATTGCAATATATTTGTATATATTTGTAGAAAGGACAGATTTAGGATCTGTCCCAAAATGTCACTGCGCTTGAAATTAAACCTTTAGATACCTAAAAGAGAAATTCTCTATTGGTCAGTGACACCTTGTTTTTGAAAAAATTTGGAAATACAAATATATTTAATAATAATAAAACCTCTACTTATCTTGGTGGACGTTTCGGGAACGAATCTGCTCCCGTTCTCAACACAATTGAAATATTTTTCTCTTCGTGAAATTTTTCGATTTTGACACTGAAAAGTCACTTTTCAGTTTTGTTTCGAAATTTGAAATCATTCAATAATATAATTTTGAAGTTATGCATTTCGAAACTTCTTTTGTCTTTTCCTCAGTTCTAGTAATGATGGACATAGAACACTATAATACTGCGATGAGGCCTGTATATTTCCTCAAGATGCTGTTAGAAGTTGAAGAATGTATAAAGGTGTGGTTGAAACGTTCACCTCAAAGGCTCATCAGGTCAAGATCCAAAAAGTAGGATGAGGCTTCAGCATTTTTTGTACTGAAGAAAAAATATATTGGCAATTGTGATATTCGAAATAAGTACTAAAGCAACTAATGTAACTTCTGAATATTATTATTATATAATATTATTCATAAAGATGTATAAGAGAAAAACAAGAAAAAATGTTGGTGAAAGACAGATCTATCGTAGAGTTCAAGCTAGTGTTGAAAATGCTATGTCCTTTATGCAAGAAAACTCAAATCATACACTGAAAATGTAGAAAACATAATAGAAGCTAATGATCCCCAATATCAATATAACAGTGGCATTGAAATAGAATGCTTTCAAGAAAGTTTCAATTCAATCACTCATAACACTGGAAATATCATTCCTGATAATAATGAAAGTCCAAACCTCGTTGATTATATCAACAAAAATTCTCCCCATCAGAATATAAATGATACTACTTTGGAATCAGATCTGGATGTATCAACCAATTCGACACAATGGGCATTACAACCCAATATATCGAGGGTAGCACTGAATGATTTGTTGGTCATCTTATCTCCTCATCATCCACAATTACCTTCAAATTACAGAACTCTTTACATACACCTAGAAATTACAGCATCAAAACTTTGGGTAATGGTGAATATACCCATATTGGTCTTGTTAATGGTTTGATAAGTTCTACCCAGCTAGCAGGGTGACGTGTGAACACGTCATTATCACGTGAAAATCAGGTCAAATACGTCTAGGTCATTCGGGCCCCAAAAAGTGATGTAAATATGACTTTGAACACGAATTCTGATCCTTCCGAATCTAGTCATTTTTTCACGTCATTGTGACGTGATTTTATTCACCAACTTTATGCTTTTTAATAGTCAAACAACTATCATTAGGGTAAAATATTTTTCAATTTCTGAAAACGTATAAAAATAAATATGGCAAAGTAAAAAAATACAAGAATCACCCGTTAGCTAAATTTATCTAATAAATTAGCGGCAATAATGCGAACAATAACAAAAAACAACCCGAACCATAGAGCCGACAACAAACGAGAAACGACGAATAAACATAAACGTCATAAAATATAAACACTTCGGCGGTCGGCGGTAGTCGCCAGTAGTCGGGCGATGAAGCTAGTTGATGGTCGGCCATTTTGTGGTATTGATTCTTTTCAACTTAGTTTGTCAGCCGTTGTCTGCTTTTGCTATATTTCGCTTAAAATTTTATTTCGTGTCGTGGTCCGAGGTCCCGTTCCCTATTCGTTCAGGAAATAAACCTCTCACTCATTTTCATTTCGTCATGTTTTACGGCGTTCATTTTGCCGAACCAGACGTCGGTGGACCTTTATCGATTTCGTTGGTGCATGAAAAATGGCTGACACCTTTAAAGAGGGAAGTTTGGTGGCCCCCACATAAGCAGCAAGATGTTTTTTTGAGGAGCCTCAAAAAGGGAGAGACTCCAAATGAACAGTGGTGTCTATTTAAAATAGACAAAACGTTTTTTCAAGAAGGTAAGTTCTAATAAGATAATCCATTCGAATGGGCACAGAGTCACAGTTTATAGCTTATAGAAGCAGTTAGATCACTCTGCCGATTTTCATGTTCCAATCTCCTCTCTCACTCACATCCACTCCTGGGAAACAAATTCAAGATGCGCAGAAAATTTGTCATTTATTACACAGAGTTGTCGAGTGTTGTAATAAGTTTGCAAATATTCGAATCATTCAGGTGATTTTTTTTCATTGGCATAATATTTCTAGATATTTGATTAGCCAACACTCAAATCTCACTACTTTTCATAAAACCGTAAATTCATGTGCATGACTTTTTGTTAAAAATACAAAAAAAAATTATAACTTCGCAGCATTTTACCGTGAAAAGAATAACATCAGGCAACACTGTATTAACGCGGACATAACCTGTAACCTCTATAATGCGTGTTGTTCGTTCGTTCGTTCTTAATCCTTTGTTGTTTTTGTGAGAGCCTTCGTCTATTTCTGTTAATAAAAGTTTCAATTTGTTGTGAGTGTTCAGTGTAGTTATTGGGCACAGCATATTATCGTTTCGTTATCATTAACTTTGAACTATGGAAGAAGTAACAAAAACTGTTCATTATTTTCAAGAAGTTTAGATTGTGAAAACTGTTGCTATTATATTTTCATACTTATATAATAATAATAATAATAATAATAATAATAATAATAATAATAATAATAATAATGAACGTCTTTATTACTTTCATCGCCGATTTCAGTTACAGAAAAAAGAAAACTTACAGGAAAATATAAATTACAATGAAAGCAAAGGGCGAAGTTCAATTTACAAGGTGATTTAAAACCCTCTTGTAACTTGTTCTTCCACTTAACCCTCACAACATATCGCTAAATACATATGACTGACATAATATACATATATGAATGACATAGTATTTAATAAATTAACAGCAATTAAGTAGTGCCTACTGAGTGCTAGGATTGTTTTAACAACAAATATCTCTTATACTTTTCCTTAAATTGTTTGAAGCTGCAAGTTTTGGGTGCCTTAGGTATTTCATTGTATATGGAACATATTTGATAGGTATAACTTCGTCTGAAGGTTTCAAGTTTAAAAGGTGGGGGGGAGAGAGTTCCTTTTTGTCGCACATTCACATTATGTACATCGGTTCTGTAAGTGATTTTTTTGTAGAGGTATGACGGCTTTTTAGCTACAATTATTTTTTGAAATAGGACAGCTGCATGTAAATTTCTTCTGTTCCTCATATTCAACCAATCATTATCTTTAAGTTTATGCGAAATATGTTCTCTTCTGCGAATTCCAAATATAAACCGCAGGCATGAGTTTTGCACTTTTTGTATTTCACGTTGATATTGGCTAGTTAAGAATGGACCATAGAGCACATCGGCATAATTGAAAATTGACAAGATTAATGATTCACACAACATTGATTTTGTGTGTCTATGGAGGAATTGTCTATTATTATATATAGTCTTCAGTGTAGCAAATGCACGTTTTATGAGCTGATTAATGTGATGTTCAAATTTTAAATCAGGATCTAATGATATACCTAAACTCTTAGCTTTACTTACATTATCAAGGGGTTCATTTCTTATTTTAATTCTTACATCATTATACATTTGGTCCCACATACTTTTATTACCAAAAAGTATAACCCAAATCAGGATTAATTTAGCCTTTAATCAATTGAGTTTTGAAATTTTTTTATTTTATTCTGTATATTCTGTATTTTTGTATTACTTTTGTATAAAATCTTGTGAAGGTCGGCAGGAAGAAATCGCCTAGCGATATGCCCACCTATTGCGAACAATGTATGTAAAGTATGTAACCAAACATTATTTGAGCAATAAAGAGTATTAATAATAATAATAATAATAATAATATAACATTAGACTTGCTACAATTGATATTCAGACAATGATCTCCGCAGCCTTGATGAAAGTCTCAAGATCTTCATTCACGTGATGACAAGACTCTAATACTTTATCTGGATGGAAACTATAATAAAGTTGAGTGTCATCCGCATATAAGTGTACATTACAGAATTGTAAACTTTTGACAAGGTTTGAGGTGTATATTGCGAATAACAGAGGTCCTAGAATAGAGCCCTGAGGGACTCCACACTTCAGTTCCATGTATTGGGAGTGTACATCGCCAATTTTAACCATTTGTTTGCGACCACGAAAGTAATATGCTAGCAGATCTATAGCATTTTTAGAAAGGCCAATGTAATGTAATATAGCTAGCATCAGATTATAATTAATGGTGTCGAAAGCTCTGCTAAAATCTAGTAAGACTAATACCGTGCATTTACCTTGATCCAATGCCCTTACAACATCATCAATAACATGGAGAAGAGCCGTTGTGCAGCTATGATTTTTACGAAATCCGGATTGTATAACAGGCAACAGTGAAAACTCATCGATATGATTTTTCAGCTGAAATCCTATGGCTCTCTCAAGTAACTTGGATAAGGTTGGCAATCGCAAATCTTTTAACTCAAGGGGATGTATTTTTTTTTGGTAGTACTTTTATAACGGCTCTTTTCCATTGTTCAGGAAATACATTGTGACTCAAACAGAAATTGACAATATGGGTGATATAAGGAACTATATGTGGGCAACATAGTTTCAAGAATCTCAAATTCAATTTATCCTCTCCAGCAGCATAGTGTGTATGGCATTTATAGTTTGGTAGATAAATAAGTCATTTATCTCTTGAAATTTAAAGTCTGAATCTACAATCTTAGTGGTTGCATAGGACAAGACAAGGTATTCTGGAGGTTCTTTTGATGGACATGAATGAATAAAAAATTTGTTAATTTCACTGGGATCTCTCAAGTTATCTGGTATTGAGTTCGATTTACTGGGAAAAACACTATATGTTTTCAATATCATATCATTGTAAAACTGCAAATGATGTTGTAATTTCGTTCTTTTATACCTATTGAACGCCTTATCCCTAATTGACATCATTTCTTTGATAGCCCCTGTTACCCACCCACTGAGCACAGAACCTTGCAAAACATTGCTGCAAATTACATTTATATACTGTTTGAAATGTTTCCTGGAGAAGTAACAGTAATATTATTGCATTAGATCAGTTGAAACATTGTGACTGGCTCATTAGAGGAACATTTCATTAAGTTGAGATTTCCTTCCCACCGAAACGTTTGTTATTACGGTTGCGGTGATGTTCTCAGATATGCCAATTTGAAATATTGTATTAGCATTATTTCAGAAACATTGCTGTAAGTTAGTTATTTGTTTTTCTTTCAAACATTCCACAATGGAGGTCCAGTAATATTGTCAAATACACGAATTGAAATGTTGTCATTTACTTCCGCGAGTAATATTGCTGAGTTAATTATTTCTTCCTGTCGAAATATTTCCATATAAAGTTTCACTGAAGTCACTATTCGTAAGGGATGGCACATTCTCTATATATTGAATAATGTTGTCTCTTAATTGACGTCACCGCGCTATTCCTTCTTGTATGTATCATATATCCGTACATCTATATTATATTCATACACAGATATAATAAACCATTGGATGTCACTTGACAGCACCATAAAATCAGTCAATCGGGCCATCCTCTACATGGTGTTCAATATGCCCTTAGAAAATATCCACATCGACCAAAACCCACAGAACTCGTATAATTGTATATCGCGTTACACGATATATTTATCATATATGTATCAACTACGAATATTGACCAAACGCCATAAAAGTGATACCTGATACCTATACGTTTTTTTGTCTAATTGACAACGATGATAGAGAGCGCAGGCGCGAAATTCATATTTTGAACTGTATTCCGTGATATCGATCTCTTCGATTTGAATCGATCCTTGCCAATTGCACTCTTTCTTCTAGGCATCACGATGGCTATCCTTGTTATCAATATTCGTAGTTAATACATATTGCCTCTTGTAGTTTAGCTCACAGCGTAATGGTAATATTCTGTGACCATTGATTATAAGGGTGGTACGTGTGAACAATTATTCTATGGGGGTACTGTTTTCCGATTGGTCACCGGATGAGACAGAAGAAAACAATACGCCATAAGCATCCACGGTTTATAGACTGAGCATCAGGTTAGGCTACGAAAAAATGGCCGCAAGTGGGATCCCGCATGAGAAGAAATTATGAATGAATTCAAAGGAGAGACAGATAAAACTGTCGACAATAGAATTCTATAGTAATACATGGAATACCACTCCAGGCAGGTTCATTAGAAGGAAAGAAGGAGAAGAAGGTGAGGTTAGAATTTGTTCCTCGTGTTCTAAAAGTTTTCGACCGGTGTTTGGAAGGAAAACGAACATTGGTTTCGCATTTTTACTGTTGTCTTGGTGAAGTGAAGAGAATAAGTATTCCTAGTTATGAAAGGTGACGCTAATAAAGAGGTAAGAAATGTTTGTTCATTCGTCTTCATTAAAATATTCATAAATGTGGGTTCATTAGAGTGGATATGCAGCACAAATTACCACTATAATAAACTACATTTGCAAACTCACATTGTGAAAAACTCTGTTGAAGATTCAAACCGATAAGAGAAGTGCTAAGTTGAATCTCGTTATTTCGAAAGTTTATGTGATAATAATGCTGTTCCAATCCTGAGGCTCACTTCTCATCTTATAATAGAAATGAATGCTTGTCTGAATTCTGGTTGAAATTTTCAGTTATGGATTCCTTGAATTTTTCCATTCGAGTCTTGTTGATTTGTGACCTGTACATGCCTACATTTCCCACTAGATTATTTATACTCCAACAAAACATGGTTGTACTGAACTAGGAAGTAATTATGAATACCATAACTTGAATGGAGGAAAATGAAATCGCACAGCTAGAAACTCCACTTCTGGTTTTTCATGATTGGTGTGTGGACCATAATAAGACTCCTTTTATTCGAGTTGGTTATGCATCATTGATTAGAGCATGCTTTCATTACGCGTCTACAAAATTTGTCTTATGATGTTTTGAGCAACTCCATCACTATGAGAATGTTGAAAGTTTACCCTCATAGAGATATTGAATGAATCCTATTCCTAAAATGTATGAAATAAATATCTATTTTAATTATCTAATTTCTGAATTCAAAAATTATCGATGTGTAAGTTTTCCAAAACTAATTAATTTTTTATATTTTGAGGTAAATCTTGATGATTTTTTATTTTACAGAATCGAAGAAAAAAATTTCGCGATATGCCTGGGAAGTATTTGAAAACTATTATAAGGCAGCATATTAAAACAAAAAATATCAATAAATCAAATGCATCCAAATGCGCTATCACCAAGCATAAACCTTCCACCCATAAGAATATATCTACCACTTATAGAGATATATTTTCTTCAGTCACAGCTGAAAATGAAATAGAGGATAAGTCAAGTGTTTACAACATTTATTCATCCACTCCAGCTTCGGAAGTTCATGACCTTTCACTCAATAATACTTACCCAGTTCCAGAACCTGAATTCATAGATGAACTCAGGAACTGGGCTATAAAGGGAAATATTTCCCATAATAATTTCAATGAATTGTTGCGAATTTTAAAAAAAAAACCTACAGATGTTAAAGAATATGAGAACCTGCCTTTTGACTGTCGAACTATTTTGAAGACATCAAAAATAAGTCAAGTAATTGATACTAATAAAGGCCAGTACTATCATTTTGGACTAGCTGATGGCATTCGATACATATTAGAAAGGGATCCTTCTGCAGTTTCAAACAATATTTATCTGGATATAAATATTGATGGTCTTCCACTGGCAAAGAGTTCTGGAAGTCAGTTCTGGCCCATTCTGGGTAGAATATCAAGAAACATCTCACCATTTGTTATTGGGGTTTGGCATGGTCATGAAAAACCTGAATGTGCAGATGAACTACTAGGAAAATTTATAGAAGAATATTTTCAACTGAAGTCTAGCTGTTTAGTTTTTGAAGGAAAAATACTTGGATTGAATTTGTCAAAATTCATTTGTGATGCACCTGCAAAATCATTTGTTTTGGGTATTAAAGGTCATAATTCACATTCAGGCTGTACGAAATGCACTGTAGAAGGAGAATATGTGAGTAACAGGATGTGTTTTAATAAATTGAATGAACCTCTGAGAACTGATGGAAAATTCCGCTCTGGAGAATATGGAGAATATCACATTTCACCTTCTCCCCTTCTGAAATTGGATTTTGACTTAGTTGCTGGTTTCACACTAGATTATATGCATTTGGTGTGTTTGGGAGTCATGAAGCGTTTGTTGCAGTTTTGGTATAGAGGAAATCAGGCAATACGTATGAATCCAGTCGATTTGAATAAACTTAATAGTTCATTATCAACATTTCGTAAATATCTTAGTAGCAAAGATTTTGCGAGGTTACCTAGGTCAATTACTGAAGTTGATAGGTGGAAGGCTAGTGAATTTAGGCAATTTCTGCTCTACACAGGGCCACTAGTTCTCAAGAAAAGATTAAAACCATCTCAATATACACATTTTCTCTCACTCCACTGCGCTATGAGAATTCTTTGGTCTTCTCAACTTTGTATGGAATACAACAAGTTTGCCAAAGAACTACTCACTTATTTTGTTCGAAATTACAGTAAAGTTTATGGTAAAGAGTATGTTACACACAATGTTCATAATCTTATTCATCTGAGTGATGATGTTTGTAAATACAATGCTGAAGTTGATGCCTTTTCTGCCTTTCCATTCGAGAGTTATATGTTTACTATTAAAAAAATGACCAAAACGTGCAATAAACCTCTTCAGAAATTTATTAATAGAATTAATGAGAATCGATTATATTCGTATGAATCATATAGTCTGAATAAAAACATGTCAAAAACACAATTGTTGCAGCAAAAACATTCGTATTTGGAACCACTTCTGAATAATGAACTTGTAATGTCTTATGGTGGCATGAAAATGAAACATTTTGAGTTATGATGTACTCGAACTGATAATCACGCTCTCACGAAAGATGGCTTGATTGTGAAAATTGAGAAAATTGTTCAGTGTATCGATACTGAAAATATTTATATAGTTATGAAACGTTATAATTCATTTGAAGGGTATTTTCAAGAACCTTGCGATTCAAAACAGTTCTCATGTGGTGTTGTTAACAATTTGTCAAATACGAATGAAATTTTAGATATAAATAGAATTGAAAGAAAGTGTATTTCTTTTAAGAATTTCATTGTATCTTTGATTGCTTGAATATAGATTTGATAAAAGTTTCTTGCAAAGGCATGTCCTATCTAGATTATCATTGAAATTTTCTGGAGATCCATAAATGATTGAAACTTGAGAATGTGTACTTGTTAAACTCGGAGTAGCCATCATATTAATTCATACAAAATACCTCGATTTTATAATTCTAAACATTTTTTTTTGTGTTATTTCAATTCTGAAAAATGATTTTTTATTATTTATTGTATTCTTCATGGTTTACCAGATTCTTGCCAAGCTCATCAAGAAAGTACCTGCTATGAAATATAATATTTTGTTATCCTCCAGATTTCATTGACCGAAAGCAAAAGTAAAATTATTTTTTTAGTCCAAGTATTTTCCCTTTGAACTCAACCACAGAGCGATAATTCTACTGTTTAACTTCCATTATGAAATGCAGTGCTTTTGTCAAACTTCCAGCTTATCATAAGGTAATCCAATTTTATGTCTGTTCCCATTTATTGATGTGTTTCATTTGATAGACATATGCAGTAATCGTTTTCAAATTGAACGAATTGGAATATGTTTCTGCAACACCAAAACAGTGGATAAATGAAGAAAACTCTACTTGTTTATGGCCAAAAAATAAAAACATAGAAAAAAAGGCGATAAATCTGAATATGAAACCAGAGGCAGACTGGCTGAAATTAGAGAATATCACTGTAGTTGGTTTCTATGGTGAGTTTGAAAAATTATTATTATTATTTCAGAAAAGAAATAGAATGATAAAATTAAAAGAAGTTCATACTTATTGTATTGATGTGGAAAACATCTACATATAAAAAAAGTCAAAATTGCATTTCAAGGTATTATTCATATTTTTTCCAACAATTCAAATTTTCGTTTTATCAACAGAAACTCTGAAAGAAGCATTGCATGTAGAGAAAAAAAACTTTCAGTTGTTCTGAGTCAGAGGAAAGTAAAACTAAAGAAAATAAACGAAAGAACAAAAATGAATAAAACTTATAGGGATGACTCCATTTCACCACTACCGAGTTTGTCATGTGCTGATGGTAAGTATTTGACCAAACATAAAATCCAAGTGATGCTATTCTAAATATAATAATTAACTAATTTCAGAAATGAAGTGGAAGTTCACCTCCTGTAAAGGAATCAACTAATGATATAGAAATTGAAATAATTGAAAGTGAATCGATTTGATTCAACCATACCAGTCCAGGTATATCACCCAATGATATTTCTGTAGATGGAGAAGTTTCACAGGATACGGGCATAATCATTGGTGAGTAAAATAAAGCATCTTTCAAAAAATATAAGAATTGTTTGAAGAGTTATTTTTGGTGATGAAGAATAATGGATAATCTGTGCTTTGATGAAAGTGTTGAAGGTGCTACCTGTATGCCATTGAGTGAGTTTGTGAGCTATCTTACATGATTGTGATTTGATTGTGATTTTATTGATTATTGTCATATGTTCATTGTTGTGACATTAGGGACAAAATGATGAAATGCATATTTTCCAGGTAGAACAAAATCTGAAATACTTCTTCAGCATGTGATGGATATCAAAGCTATGCTGAAGTATACTACATGTAGAATAGAGGCTATTGAAAAGAAGCTTGATTTGACCCATATAGAGAGTAATAAGAATGTACTACCACCTCTTCCATTGAAAGAGATTGTTGAAATTCAAGATCTGGAGAAATTGGTGGAAAACGATGAAATCACCAAGAAGCAACTGGTAGGTTTTTTCATTGGTCATATTTTTAAAAGTTATCTTTCATAATCAAGTTCAGAAATAGCATTTGTTCATTTGTAGGGAAATAATTTTCCATATTTTCTTTTGATGACAGGTTTCCACATAATCATAACTACAAAATATCTTTATATTTGCAAACATTGAGTAGTAAGTAATTTTCGTATTTTCATTGTTTGAACTATTGATTGAAACCTATCACTAAGAACTAAATGATTTATATGAGAGTAAAACTGAAAAAATGAACAAATTTAAGGTGTGAAATTAATAAAATGAAATATTTGAAAGAAATGTTCAGAAGAGGATTTTATATCCTTGAGTTGAAACAAAAGAAATTATTTTGCTACGTTTGTTGGGATCTTCTCTTCTTGTTTCTATAAAATAAAATTAGAAGTTATAATAATTATTTAAATATATTTGTAGTAAGGACAGTCTTCTAAGACTGCCCCAAAGTGTCACTGCTTTTAAATTCAACTTCCAGGGAAGTACCTATAAGAGAAATTCTCTATTTGTCAGTGACACCTTGTTATTAACAAATTTGGAAATGATATATATTTTTTTCATAAAATTGACTTCTACTTATCTTTGTGGACATTTCGGGAATCTGCTCCCGTTTTCAACACTAAATGAATGTTTTTCTTTTCTCGTAAAATTGTCGTGTTGTTGGTTTTGACACTGAAAAGTGACGGTTGTCAGACCGAGGATTCTGGACCGGGTGTTTTTTTCATTAATTGATATTGAATTTGCCATTTTCATTTTCAATTTTAAGAAGTGGATGCCAAGTTCTATCTATGTCAATTGAACAAGAAGCAATACTATTGTCTGCGTTCAGATATATTAAAATAATTATTATAACTTCTAATTTTATTCTTTAGAAACGAGGAGAGAAAATCCCAACAAACGTAGCAAAATGAATACTCTTCCTCCTCGACTAACCTACAGACAGTATATAAAAGAAATAAGCAAGAAAAACAAAAACACCTACCAACTTCCATTGACTAGAAATAATGTTGTTTCTCTATTTTGTAGTTGCAGTTATTGAAATATACTGGAGGTCTCACAATTAAAGAATGTGTGACTAGATGCCTTCAAAAACTGTTTACCAATTATTTAGGACAGTTTTGTTTATGGACAGGGAAGAAGGGAAATTTCAAGTTAAGAGATTTAGCAATGATGAGCATCATGAGAAGTGAGTAATAGTATCAATAACATCATTCTTTTGCCCAAGACACATCATACTTCTCCCTCATTAATATCAATGCAAGAATACTTGCAAAGGAAATAATGAATACCTATTTCAAATAGTCTACAGATGACGCCTATTTTTCCTGGCATTATTCCAACTCAGAACATGATCAGTACTCCTTCAGACCTTTGTCATTAAAGCACTTTTCTGTAGTCCTGTCTGTATTGGAAAAACATGGGAGCTTTTCAAGCTCCTCTGTACTTGGGCCTCATTATGTCTATTGTGTTTTCTCCTAGGTATCTGTTTGGCTGTAACTAAGATCATTGAGCTATAAATAGGTTACACTTATTTTAGAATCTTCCATATTGCCTTTTTTATGGACTAGTTGGTGTAAGTCATGCACCATTATTGTTTTGATTTCATTTCTCAATCGTGGAATGCTTGAAATATGTTGAATTTTTACTTTTCAATACTTTACTTTCAATACATTACTTTCAATACAATATATTGAAATTTTTAGGTGTTGTGAAAGAAAACTTTCCCACTGTAACAGATGACCAGTTTGAAAAGATAGTAATGGGATGGTTCCAACATGCCACCACCAGGTATAAACGCAATGAAGATAAGTAACTGATCTGTTTTCATGAAAAAAAAACAGTAGGCTCACAGGTTTTCTTTTTTCATTTTATAGTTGTGAATTGAAAGGCGTGTTTCAAGTATAAATGTTTATTTTTCACTCAGAATTATTACGTTTCAGTAATATTAGTTGTTATATAGCATATCTTCAGGAAGTATCAAGTAATCTGGTTGTTACTCAGTATGTCTGTTGATATCCACGGAAATTGTGCATTGTGATACATTTTTGTTATTCAAATATTTATTATGAATTTTTCAGTTTCAGTCCAGTGATGCCTATTTATAATTTTATTTTTTTTTTCACTGCTTTAGTATTTGTAATAGGTCCGATGGGAAGTATTCAATGGACCATTATGTAGAAACTGACGAAACATTGAAAAAAGCGAAATTGATTTATCCTTTCATTCATTGAACTGAATTATCTGCTACTGAAAATACATATTTTTTGTTATATTATGTGTTATTCTATGTGAAATGATGTGTTTATTTCGGTTCAATAAATCTTTGGACCTATTTTATTTAAATCCGCTTTTTTTTTGAGTTCTCTTTACTTGTCCTAAGTTCTGCGTTGAAAGTGCAGCGCCGCTCATGAATCTCAATATGTTTTTGTAATCCATATTGCAAAATCATATAGATGATTGTTGTAAACTTTCAGTAGTATCTGCAACTTTCAAAAACATGGAATTTGCAACATCACAAAAAGAAGTTGATTCAAAAGTACTCCTGAATTGTCTTGGAATGGTACTGGTAAGTTTTATTTATAAGGTACCTGCTATATAGAAAATGAAAGATGATTTCAATATACTTTCGAAACGTACAGGAAAATTTCCTGAAACTTCAAGTTATAAGATAACTGCAACATCATGAAAGAAAGTTGATTTGAATGTTATATTGAAATGCTGATATAACCTTGCATTGGAACGGTGTTTGAAATATCCGTACGTAACATCACCTAACATAACTTTTGAAATATTACAAATGAACGTTGCAGTGGCGGCCGTTACGACGTTGCTGGCATGTTAATGCAACATCACTGCAAAGTCGGAAGTAACATTACACATCTCATATGTGATTTGCAGCAACGTTGAGGCAACATATTTTTGCTCAGTGGGCTCGAGGCTTAGTTATTCGTGATGTTACTAATGGTACATGTCGGTCAATAATAGTCATGAGACAATTAACTAAGAACGAAATTTTTTCGTCAACCCCTTCTTGATCATAAATTCTGAAAAATGGGGCATTAAATAAGTCCCGTCTGAAGTCTTCATCATTGAAATACTTGAAAGATCTATGTTCAATCATTTTGGGCCGCTGCTTTTCAATAATCAACTTGACCTTACACGAGGCTATATCGTGATCAGCTATGATGTCATAACATGAATAACACCTTTATCAACAACCCAGTCAGGCGATGTAATAATTCCAGTCAGCAAGGTTGCAGTAGTAGTTGTGACTCTAGTGGCAGTATCCATGATTTGACAAATTCCGAAGCATTCTAATACAGATGATAATTTATCTACCAGATTATTGTTGACGTTCAGAAAGTCTATATTGAGATCTACACCACAAATAATTTGATCCACAGTAGGATATATAAGCCCTAGTACATCTTCAAGTTCATCTATGAAATGATTTTTATTTTCTTTAGGAGGATTATATATTGCACCAACAGCAATAATTTTATTTTTCATTTTCAAATTCAGCCATAGTTGTTCTGACACTATTCCATGATGAGTGAGCTGTTCACAAGACATTTTTTCATTTAAATAGATACACAAGCCTCCACCTCTCCCACCACGATCTCTTCTATACAAGTTAAATCCATCCAATTTGATTAAATCGTTTGTAACATCATCATTCAGGCAAGTTTCGCAAATAAAGAAAATATCAAACTTATGTTCATCTATAATTAATTTTACAGCCGGCAAAGAAGGTAAAAGTGATCTAGCATTAAGACATCCTATATGTAAATAATCAGGCATCTGAAGTGATTTGTTTATTGACAATGAACAAGATTAACACGAAAAAAACTAGAGAAAAAAATTAAAATGGAAAAAGAATTAAACACTGTCAGATATGGCGCGTTCAACTGCACTCATATGCTACTATTTAATCTATCAGAACTTGATGATCCATAATAAGGGTGAATGTAGTTTGTAAAAGAGGAAAAATCCAAGATGATTCATATATTGTTATACTGGGATTCTAGATAGATCATCACTAGAAACAATCTTGATGACTTGATCTCCAGCAGATTTAACGAAGATTGAACCTGAGGTGGTCCAGACGTTAGATTTCTTTCCAACTTTTGCAAGTGTCAGCTTCAGCAAATCTGATTGTTCTTTAGTTAGATCTTCTCTGGCTACATATTTAGTGACTTTAAGGAGTTTTTTGCTAGCAAAAACCAAGTTCTTGGAGTAACCATTGAAAAATTTTCTTCTGTTGCCTTGTAGATGCCATGGAAAAAAACAACAAAATTTTTCACGTATCGTGATTTGAAAACAATATTGTCACTCGCACTTAGAGAAAAGTTGAAAGAATTTACACAAACGAGTAACTCGGACAGAATTCAGATTTGCAAGTATAGTTCTTCCCTCAATTTCGGTAACTTTAGTAGCACACGATGTTAAACACGTCTACCTACTAGAAGACATATCTCGATATGAATAACTAAAGATAGAAACCTGTATTCACATTTTGTTACTGATAATTATCAAAAAGCTTCAATCGAATTAAAAAGAGCCGAAGAAGCTTCTGATGTGGCTACAGACATTGATGAAATCTTGCCACTGAAAAGAGCTAGGAAGCCAAACAGGCAAATATTTATTGATAATGACTCCAGCAGTGAGTCCGAAAATGAAATTGGGATCGAAACAATAAGAGGTAAGTTTTATATGAAAAAATTTATATATTTTTATAACTTGCCAGACAATAATACTAAACATGCATGAAATTACAGAAAATATAAGAGATGCTAACACTTCTGTTCGAAAACATAAGAGTGTTAAGGAGTTGCCACCAAAAGTGAAATTGATAGAATCTAATTTGGAGGAGTCCAATACAGTTTCAGGTATATAACACAATAATAGACAGATGAAAGAAATATTACTAAATCTCATGAATTTTGTATAGTTTTATAAGTGTGCGCTTATTAATGTAATATTTTCTTCAAGTAATGCAAAGAAAACCCTCGACAGGACAACACAAAATCTTGATTTTGACCACCTGTCTCAAATACCAGGCCCCTCAAAAAATGAAGACGCCCAGTTAGAGACAAATGTATTGAATATATTCTTCACTGCAGTAACAATTAATAAATTAATAAATATTTAGATTTCCAAAAAACCATATTAAATATCCTGCTGAAAGTTTTTTTTTTTTTATCTGTGGACAACACGGAAGGGAAACCTATGATGTTTGAGGAACATCGTGTTAGCCAGCGGTGGAATTTTGGGAAACAAGGAAGGTGTTGGAATTTTTCTTGAATGTTTGGAGGTTATAAGCATCAGGAAAGACTTCACTATTCCAGAATTCCACAACTTTGCCGTTCTATTGATGAATGATGCTTGGTATAGCGATGTTCGACAGGTCTCGAGCCTGACACTGTAGGGGTGACCAGCTTGAGCTCGTCTGGTTTGTCTACGAGGAATCGCGCGTGGTGGCATAATAGATGATATTTCCGTTGAGCACCGACCGTGAAAGTACCTATGAAAAAGGCAAAGATCGCCGACCTTTCTAAGATGATCTAGAGAGGTCAATGATTTGGTGAGTGTTGTATCATCGACTAGGCGAATAGCTCTCTTCTGAATTGAATCTAAGAGCTTAAGCGTATGTTTGGGGGCTGAGCTCCAAACATGTGAACAGTACTCTAGGACAGGTCGAATTTGTGCTTTGTAGATCATAAGCAGTTGCTGGGATGTGAAGTATCTCTTCGCACGGAAAAGAAAACCGAGTTTTTGTGAAGCAGTTTTCGCATTGGACCTCACATGATCGTCCCATGAGAGAGCACTGTTGGTGGTGACACCCAGCATGGATATTGACGACCTCATAGGAACAGTGGTACCCGACATCATCAAATTGGGCATTGTGTGATCAGCCTTCTTGGTGAACATACAAGCTTGAGTTTTAGTTGCATTGAACTGTACTAGATTCTCAGATCCCCATTTCAGAATTCTTGTCAGATCCTCATTTAAAGCATCAACCTGTCTTCCAACCTGAAGGCAGAATGAAGTGTACTATCATCCGCAAAGCTATGAACTGGGCTGGAGGTCACATCCAACAAATCATTGATGTGGAGCAAAAACAAAGTTGGTGCCAAGACAGAGCCTTGTGGAACACCAGCATTGATCGTCATTGTATCAGACGAGACCCCGTCTACCACCACGTAGAGTGATCTATCTGCAAGAAAACTCGATAGTAAAAGACACAGTTGGGGCGGCAAACCATGACGGAATTTTCGCTAGGGGGCCTTGGTGCCAAACTCGGTCAAATGCTTTGGAGATATCCAAGGCTACAGCCAGAGACTCCCCATGTTTCTCTATTGACACCTGCCACTTATGTGTCACATAGGCAAGCAGATCTCCAGTTGACCTCTGGTGACGAAAGCCATATTGCCGGTCGTTCACGATTCTTGAGCTCTCTAGATATTGGATGAGCTCGATGTTGATTGCTTTTTTCATTACTTTAGAGATCACAGACAGTAGTGCAATCGGCCTATAGTTGTTAGGGAGGTTTTTCTTGCCCTTCTTTGGAATCGGTTGGACCCTAGCTTTCTTCCAGTTAGAAGGAAATACGCCGAGTTTGTACGAAAGGGTAAACAACCTGCAAAGAACTGGTGTTAGTTCTGGGGCACATTTCTTGAGAACAATAGGCGGTATTCCGTCAGGCCCCATAGCCTTCTTGACGTTGAGGCTAAGCAGAATGTGTCTGATTTTGCATTGCCGGAAGACAATTTCTGGCATACGGTTATCGATGGTAGCGATTTTGGGAAGTTCCTGGCCTCGTGGATCCAAGGTAGAATTGTCTGCAAACATTTTGGCGAAGGTGTTGGCTTTCTCATGAGGTGTTATAGCCAATGTATTATCATCCTTTGTGAAGGGAGGAAATGAGCTAGAAGTGAAATTTCTCCCGATTGCCTTGGCAAACGTCCAAAATGAACGGGAACCATTTGGACACTCTATGAGCTTCGATCTTATTTTCGAGTTGTATGCCTCTTCAGACTCATCTATCGTTCGATTGCATGTATTCCTAGCTTCAACATATTCAGCTCTAGTTTGAGGGCTTGGGTTTCTGCGCCAACAGAATCAACAAATATTAAACATCCTTATTGAGCAAAAACATGATCGGGATGCCCATGGTTTGAAACTGGCCCCTCCTACAGATCTTCCAGGTGATCTTCCTCTATCTAAAGACGGTTACTGATGTTAATAGACTTGAAGCTTACCTTGCAAATGAAAAAAATCTGGCTGCTTCGGTAAGTTGTACTAAAACACTTTATAAGTTATGAATATATAATAATGAGTTTATCTTTTACTTTAAGAACATTGATTTTTTTTTAGACTGCATATTGTGAGATCCTAGGAGGTAAAGATAAAGTTGGAAAAATAAACACAATTCTTCGCTGCCTAATTTCCAACCAGGTTGCAGCTCAATACAGTTTTTTAGGAACAAGAAATCAGAAGCTTCCTTTCGGGACCCTAAACTTGCGAAAAGTTGTGATTAGTAAGTTTCATTTTTATTTATCTTATGTTATATCTTAAACTTTATTAAGTAAATTTCAACTTCATTTATCTTGTCACTTCATTCTGGAATTATAAATGGGCTTGAGAGTCACTTTTGGCATTTAGCGTAATTTAGCGTAAAATCAAAAAAATATAGGATATTCCAATTTGAAATAACAAAGTTGATAGCTACTTCCGGTATTACTGGAAGTGTCAAAACTGTCAAAATATTCTAGCCGTGTGTCCTAACCGAATTTAATAATATATAATAATCGATCGAGAATCACCATGTATATATATATATTGTTTTTGAACTTGAAATTTTCGCCTCATTATTTTTCAAACATCCTAACGTTCTTTTTTAATATGAAGAAATTTAAACTTCCCTCAAATAAAATACTTTTCAGGTAATTTTAGTCACGTAAAACAATATTCTGAAATACTGAAGTGATTTGAACGTCAAATTAAAGCTTAATTTAGATATTTTACGTCAACGTCTTTGGCACGTCATATGGTGACGTCTTATGTCTGTAAGATTATCGTCAAAAAGACGTGAAATTCTCGTGAATATTTTGGCATTATTGACGTAACAGTTGACGTCTTTTTTCAATATCTGTGACATGTTACCGTCTATAAGACGTGAAATTCTCGTCATCATAATGGTGATTATGACGTAAAAGGCGACGTCTTTTTCACGCAACTACGACGTACCTTGCTAGCTGGGTATTGGCATCTTATTCAAGGAATTTTCATAAAAAAAAACCAAGTCAATTTCAATATATATGGCTTACCTTTGTTTAAGAGCTCTAGTATTCAACTCTGGCCCATATTAGGACTTCTTACAAATTTATCTAGAAAAAGTGATCAGTTTGCGATAGGAATATTCTGTGGCAAATCTAAACCAACACCTCTCTCTGCATACTTGCAAGACTTTGTAGAAGAAATAAAACAAACAACTTTACATGGATTTACTTTTCAGAATCGAATATATTTTGTAGAAATAGATACATTTATATGTGATGCGCCTGCGAGGGCTTTCATTAAATGTGTTTAATCTCATGATGGATATTTCTCATGTGATAAATGTGTGGAATATGGTGAAAATGTTAATGGTCGAGTTATTCTGAGAAACACATCTGCCACAAAAAAGAGAGATCAAACATTCAGAGATATGCTAGATGAAGAGCATCACATTGGTGAGTCACCCTTGAATGATTTGAACTTTCGTTTAGTGTCTCAGTTTCCTATTGATTACATGAAATAAGTTCGGCAACGACGGACTTGCTTTTTTAAAAATTAACTTTTTATTATAAACTGAAAATATAAGTTACAGAGAGATGTTTATGCGTTTGAATATAAAGTCTGACTGCGGTTTGCAGTGAAAATGGGAATTAAGAAACCTCGGTGCTCGTTCGACATCTCGGAATCCAGGGGTGTTGAGTTTCGGTGGAGTCAGCAGAATCTTCCGTTTGGTGGTGATATAATTCCTCCCCTCAAAAATTCAACTACGGAGTGCAGCGGGGTAGTTGAACGACTGGAAGGTTGATTTCTTCGAGTTGTTTCGAGGGCTGGACTGGCCTCGGTTTTTGATATCGGTAATGCAGGAAGTTCTTGTAGATGTAGACTGCTATAACTGTGATGATCATGATGCAAGCAGCTAGGCTCCATATACTGGGTGCTCGAATTATTCTGCCTGCAGTGAAGGATATTTCAGGAGTGTTCTGAATAAGCTGGGTTTTCAGGTCGTCGAGGTTAATATCGTCTATTTGGAAGTCCAAATTCGATTGGGATGTGGAAACTGATCCTTCATCTAGCTCGGGAAAAACAAGGGGTTGATTTGCATTGGTCATATGATGTTCGCTGTACACTTTGAATTGGCTGGTGGTAATGTGACATCCGGCCGGAATTTCGATTAAATAGGTTCCTATAATTTTGGAAATATCTTCTTGATCCTGGTATTTGAGATCTATTGCTGTTTTGTTCGGAAATATCGCAATCCATCGAGTAGATTCCTCTAATTGATCAATTTTGGGCTTGGTAATTTGGACATTGATTGACTGGCATGTGGATGCGGAGTTCATGTCCATCAGCTGGACTTCACAAGGACTGCTTTCGGAGATCTCTTGAATAAACGCTTTCTTACAGACATAAAATCGTGGTGCGGCTTTGGCACAACGATCGCCTTCGGATGCGAAGTGTGTACCATTTTTCAATAAATATTTAGATTTAGAAATAACTGTCTTGAACTGACCTTTACTGTATACAGGAACAGAGTAGAGGTGGAAATAGTCGAAAATAGAAGGATTTGTGATAGGAATTCGAAGTAAATAGGTAATCTTATTTTTCATAATGAAACATTCAATATTTATCAATTTCTCGAAATTTGGAGTATTCTCTAAAGTGATTTTGAATGGTAATCGATTGGAATTATAGATATTTTGTAATTTTGATAGTTCAATAAACAGTTCAGAAGTTTTAATTATACTAGGATGCATGACGTTCATTTTGGAGAATGATAATGAATTTTCTATGTCTTGTAAAACAGATGTGATAATTTCGTACATATTTATCAATTGATTGAAAATATCTTTGATGAACTGAGAATTTTCT
Source organism: Gastrophysa polygoni (assembly GCA_963576655.1). Classification (NCBI taxonomy): domain Eukaryota; kingdom Metazoa; phylum Arthropoda; class Insecta; order Coleoptera; family Chrysomelidae; genus Gastrophysa; species Gastrophysa polygoni. Next base: position 4,447,992 of record OY755092.1, read on the forward strand.
CTGTAGGGCGCCTTTTCGACAATTGAAGCGACCTGCAGAATTTTTTCTTGTAGTAACTTCTCATTGTGTGAAATTTGTTGAATAGTTCGATTGAATTTATTGATCATATCGATTGATATAGAATTTTGCTTCCCAACATTTGATGTTAATTTGACTTGATTGTTTTGGAGTTCCTTTATCAATTTCTCATATTGTTCACCATCATTAGCGTCCAAATTTCCAGTTACTGATTTAAAAATAGATCCGATACCATTGAAAAATCCTCGTTTCATCCTTTGAGGATGTGGAATGATTTCCTTAAGTTTAGTTTCAGTCTTTTCTTTCGTTAGTTGTAAGATTTTTACATAATTTCAAATATCAACGGAATATGCTTTACTGGTTTCTAGTGACTGCATGAGATTTGTTGTTTGGAGGTGCAATTTATTGATTTCCATGATAAATGGGTTCAAATCGAAGTAATGAATCAGAGTGTGACCAAAATCTTCAATTTTGGCAGTTCCTAATTTGAGCGGCACTATTCCTGGGTTATTTTCTAAGTTTTGCAAATCTATTGTATCTTGAAGTCCGAAGACGAGAGGTAATCTGAAATAAAATGAATTCACTTATTTATCGAAATCATATGTTTTCTTCAGGGGTCTTTTCAGATTGTCCATATGGACTTTTTCTTGAAGTGGTGTTGAGACTGTTTTTCCAGGAATATTTACATTAGTTATAGTAGTGGGATTATTGAATTTATTTGAGGTTTTCTGTCTGATATGTTTCTTTATGTAAGCTTTTGAACCGGGTTGGAATAGGTCAGGATTATCACGATTTGTGTTTAATTTAGAAATGAGTTTTTCTTTATTTTCGGCAAGTTTCTCGTTTATATGCGAGTATAAAAGTTTGGTTTTATCCCTATGTTCGTTAACGTAATCATTAATTAGAATTTGGTCTATATCGATATCAAAAGGATTATCGATTTTCAGGTGTCCGTTTATTACATCGATTGGTTTTAATTTGGTGACAGAATGGATCGAATGGTTGTAAGCTAGTATAGCGTATGTCATTTTCATTTGTATCGGTGATTTTAAGAATCCACGGGTATTCAGAAGTCTGATGTGCTCAATCACGGTGGAATGAAATCTTTCGATTTGGCCATTAGACTGGGGATGATTGGGCGAACAAAAATGTACTTTTATCTTGTGAAGAGCTAATAGTTCAGTGATTACGGTGTTTTTGAACTCGGTTCCATTGTCAACAACAATTTGTTTCGGTACTCCATGATGTGAGAAAAACGAAATTAGGCGATTTACAATTTGTGTAGAGTCCAGAGAATTAAGTTGGTATGCCTGGGCGTATTTGGAAAAACTATCAATTATTGTCAAGAATTTATTTTGTTCCAATGTAAAAGTGTCCATATGTAGTATTTCGAAAGGTTTCGTAGCTGTCGGCGTGATATTCATTTGAGTCTTGATGAGGCGTCTTTCGTACTTACTCTGTTGACATATTTCACAATCGTTTATATATGTCTGCACAGAGTTTTTCAAATTTGGCCAATAATACTTTTGCCTCAACCGGTTTTCTGTTTCTTCAATACCACGATGATTTGATTTACCTTCGTGATATGCTTGAATTAGTTCCGAAATTTGATTTTTGTCTGTAATGTCAATCAATTTAATTTTACACCTTTTGAATTTCAGAGAGGGCCATTTGAAATTTTTTCGTACTACTTCGCAGAAGGGTTCGTATATTTCGGGACTTTCAAAGTAAACATGATACTGAACGTTTGGGGCAATGTAATCTCTGATAACGTCGATAATGTCCTGGTCGAAATTATTTTTAGAAATTTGTATACTAATTCGTTGCTTCTTTTCGAAAAGTATGGTTATTTTCGGTCTTGCCGGTGAATGTAAAACTGATTGAATGATCATCTTGCACCCCCGCAAAAAAAGTGTCACAACTCAAAAATTGGCATATTTAAGATAAATATGTAGCTAGATTACAGATTCATGTATCCATCCTCTGAAAAATCGTCATTTCTGTACTTCTTCTACTTACCGCTAGATGGGTGATGTGACACTATGACATTATGGTATTTGAGCGTTGTTTACATCGTGAACAGTGTTACATTAGCGTTGATACAGTGAGGATTCATTTTGTCGCTCAAGATAAGTGTCACATTTGGCATTGTAACAGTTTTTACTAACCTGAGTGAGTGAAATTATTTCAACAGTAAGTAAAAAAGCGTCTCATTATGTATTAGAACCCTATTTTTGAACTCTTTTTCTAAAATTGTTTCACATTTCTAGTAAGAAAGAGTCACAATTTGAGATATAACAGTTTTTCATATATTTTTGATTGAAATTCTTATGGAACTGTAGTACAAAACTGTTCCAATTCGCATTGTGACACTTTTTTATACTATTTATAGTGAAACTATCATACAATGCAGAAAATATATGGTCACATTTTGATATATTACACTTTAGTTGATCTCATTGAGGCTATGTCCATAATTGTGACTGTTCTCACTTCAAACCGATTCTTATAATTGAAATAGGTATTGCTCTGATTCCTTCGAATTTTCCAATAAGCTGATGTGAATTTTCATCAATATTTTTGCTACAGATAATCGTGATTGTCATGATGAACGGAAGAGGACTATTGATAGTTAATATGGCAAAGAAAAAAAACAAGGAGATAGAAAAAAATGAAATTCTGAGGAATAAATCAGTGTTACCCACTCAAATAACTCAGGATTGCTCAAAAGGTTGGATATTTAATTCACATAACTATTATAGTATGATAATTGGAAATATTTTCGTTTTATTTTCTAGAAAACATGAGATCTGAAGAATCGACTCCTACTACTTCTACTGATGTTCGGACAATTGTTTTACAAGAAATAACGGATAACATTGACTCTATGAGCAACTCACAAAATGAGTATACAATACCGTCTGATCTGTTATCCAAAATCGACAATACTGATTTGGTGAACATTCTGAATCATGATTCTTGTACTTTAAGACATAGAAATGATAAAATTCCAGAGAATGGTAAGGTCCTTTCCGTAGGTTCTTTTTCGATTATAATATAACTCTATATTTCAGAAAATGAAGCTGAACCTATTCAAATGAAATGGCCTATCACTCATAATCAAACAAGCGTATTACACGAAGCAATCGATCATATCGACTCTGCTAGTAGTTTACAGAATAACTCAACTTCAATTGGGCCCTCTAGAAATGGAAATATCCTCTCGATTCAAGTTGATACTGAGTATGATACATTTTCAGAGGATGATGATGATTCTGTTAAAGATCCAAATTATGATTCTGACTCCAGCAGTTCGACTTCTAGTACATCTTCTTCAAGTTCGAATGATTCCTCAACTTCTGATCGCCCATCTGGTGAAGTTGCTGTATTGCAAGTTGACATAACTAATAATCGAATCAATGAAACAAGCTCAGATGAGCGAATTGAAAGTCGCCATTCAATTTCTCCTTCACCACATCAATCTGACAATACAGATATTGAAGTAATGAAGAAAAAAGGGAAGAAGCGAGTAGCAAATATGGAGGAGTGGAAAAGCATCAAGGCGAAGAAATTGAGAAATACAGGTCAGCCATATACTTCGAGATCGAAATCGCACAAAAAATTCGGAGCAAGAAAGATTAGAACACCGTGTGGTGAAAAGTGTCGGCTCAAATGTACCACCAAAATAGATAATGATACAAGATGTAGGCTTTTTGGAAGTTACTGGTCTCTGGCGGATATAAATAGACAAAGAGATTTTCTTCACAAGTGTATGATACCGATTAAACCCACCTATAGATATAGTAAGACCGAGAAACCACGTAATTACAATCACGCCTTCTACTTTTATATCAATGAACAGAAGGTGCGCGTGTGTAAATATTATTTTATGGCCACATTAGATATCAACACACGCACTATAAGAACTGTCATTCGAAAGAGCAATAATGGTTTCGTGATGGCAGATCAGAGAGGCAAGCACCACAATCATAAAAAAATTGATTCTGCAATCAAAGAGGGAGTACGTTCTCACATAAACTCAATACCTCGCATAGAGAGTCATTATTTGAGAAAACAAACAACAAGGCACTATATTGATGGTGGCAAAAATCTTACCGACATTTACAATGATTATAAGCTTGTATGCGAAAACAACAATGAGCCTCATGTGAATCTTGTGATGTTTTCAAAAATATTCAATACCGAATATAATATAAGTTTTTTTAAGCCCAAGAAGGATCGTTGTGAACTATGCGACAGTTACGAAAACGCGATGGGAGATGACAAAGAGTCATTGAAACAAAAGTTCGAATTGCATCATGAAGAAAAAGTATTATCACGGTTAGAAAAAGAGGAAGACAAGAAAAAATCATGTTCGAATTATGTAGTTGCGGTGTATGATCTTCAGGCAGTTCTTCAATGTCCTCGAGGGGAAGTTTCAGTGTTCTATTATAGATCAAAACTGAATAATTATAATTTTTCCATTTCCGAATTGAAAACTGGCGAAACACAATGTTATCTGTGGCATGAGGCCCAGGGTAATAGAGGAGCCGACGAGATAGGTTCTTGCGTATTGAATTTCATTGAAAAAACTGTCCACAAGATGGAAGGAACTATTGTGGATTTCGTGTTTTATTCTGATAATTGCTGTGGTCAGCAGAAAAATCAATTTTTGGTGGCGATGTACATTTATGCCTTGAAGAAGTATTCTAACATAAATTCAATCACACATAAATATCTAATAACTGGGCACACACAAAACGAAGGTGACGCTGTTCACTCGACCATTGAGAAGGAAATAAAAAAATGTTTGAAATCAGGTCCTATCTATGTGCCAAGTCAGTACGCACAAATAATACGCACGGCGAAGAAGAGAGGCGACCCTTATCATGTGAACGAGTTATCGTACAGAGATTTCTATGCATTGAAAACATTAGTTGATGGTATGAGTCTCACTGGATTCAAATCCTTGAAAATTTCGGAAATCAAGATTTTCAAACTGACTCAAAATTCTCCCACTACAATTCATTACAAAACATCCTACAAACAGGATGAATTCAAGCAAATGGAGTTGTGCCGAAAGAAAAATATATCGGTCCCGATTATATTGAAAGCAGCCTATAAAAATGCCCCAAATATCAAAGAGAATAAAAAAAAGGATCTTTTATACCTATGCGAACACAACCATATACCTTACTGTTATATAGACTTTTTCAAATCTTTGTAATCTGTTTTCTGCAATGATTAAACATTTTTTCGTTCTTTATTTGGTGAATTATTTCTATTCGAATGATAGTAGTTTATTCTAGAAAAGTGTCACAATTCAGATTTTTGCATATAAATACTCAAAAATATTTATCAACTGATTCAATGGGTGAATCAAAATAATCACAAACTGAAGGAAACACATATAACATTGAAATGAAACCAATTTCAACTCCATTTTCATTATATTTGTGTCAGAACTCATATCAGAACTATCATATCATCATTAAATCATTATTTTCTCAGAACTGTTTATTTTGAGTTGTGACACTTTTCTTGCGGGGGTGCGATATGCTATAGATCAGTGAAATAAATAAATACACTTGTGGATATTTCGATTGATCATGAAGCAATCATAAATAAAAAATAATTTGTTACAGGTTTTCAAGTTGTGGCCATGGTGAGTGACCTGGGTGGTGGAAATAGGTCCCTTCACAGTGAACTGAATGTGAATCATATCAATACCCAGTTCACAAATCCTTCTAATGGTGAACCAATTTTTGTATTTGCTGATGTTCCTCATATAATGAAGTTGATAAGGAATCACTTTGTTGACCATGGATTGATAGTGAACGAGAAAGAAATGAATAAAACCACAATTGAATGACAACTAGAAGTAACAAGCACTTCTGACTTGAGGATAACACACAAAATTACAAAAGAGACCTTAAATGTACAAGGAGATGCTCGTCAAAAAGTTAAATATGCCACAAAGTTGTTTTCACACACTATATCTATGGCGATTACCCGATGTGGATCAATGGGAACCTTGAAACAACCAAACTGGGTAGAGTGTGCAGATTTCTTCAAATTGGTATGTATATTATTTAACCTCTTTAAAAATTGTATGCTATTTTCATGTTATTTTTCAAGGTGAATGATTGGTTTGATGTATTGAATGTACGAGTTCCTAAAAGTGACACCAGAGATAGAACCAAGGCTTATGGACTTGCATTGAAAACCCAAGATAGTATAATCACTAAGATGAACAATACTATGGAAAACATGAGAGTGAAAGACAAAAGAACTTTACTTCCATTTCAAAAAGGTAACATGATATATTGATAATGAAGTGTTTGTTGCCTTTATAGCTTTTGTTTGTAATTTGGGGGTGAGGAATTCGACAGAGGGAGGGAGCCCAAAATTTGGCAAAAACTGTGTTATATAATTTATGAACAGTCCCTTAGATCTACATAATCATCAAATTATCTAGTTTTGTTTGTTTTAGGAGTAATTATGACAAATATCTCTTTGAGATTGTTATTTGAGCATCTGAAGGCAAGAATCTCCACAAAATACCTTCTAACTTACTGACTGAATCAAGATGTTTTGGAAAACTTTTTTGGAGTTATATACGGGCTAAGGGAGGGCTTCATGACCACCCGGATTCCCTTGAATTCAAATATCGATTAAGGTCTTATCGGCAGAAATGAGGGCTCTCTTTCAAGTTTTGGCAACATTGAAGAGGATGATACTCCTGATTTACCCATTGAGGAGGTAAATTTATGTGGACAATATCTTTCAACAGTTGACAACAACAAGGAACCTGAGGAGATTGCTGACTCAACATCGCTCAACTCAGTTGATATTGAACTAAGTTGTAACTTCGAATCAACTAATACAACTAGAGGTGGCGGCGTCTTAGTAGCAACAAAAAATAACCTCAACTTTGAAACTATCGATCTTCAACCACTGAAGCTGTCTACTCCCTGTGTGGATATTGTTGGAGGTAAAATAAGTGGTTACCGTAAAATCATCTTTTTATTTGTTTTATATATTCCGCCAGCAATTTGTCTCGCTGATTTTGAGCTATTTTTAGAAAACTTTGCATTACTAGATTGTTTACAAAACCAAAATGTTGTTATTGTTGGTGACTTCAATGTCCCCCAATATAGCATCAACTCAATCAATGATATTAAATGTAAATTATTGGTGAACTTTTTGGAGATTCTTAATTTTAAGCAACATAACATATCGTATAGTAGATTTCAGTCCAGTCGTGTGTTCAGATGCTCTGATAAAACCATATTTCTAGACAATAGAACTGCATCTTTAAGTCTGAAAGTATTATCTAAGTCACCGTGAGTGAATTATCTAACTAGTGAACGTTAACAAAATATTTTATACTACCTACGTAAGAAGATAATAAGAATAACAGAAAATTCAACAACACCAATTGGAGAAAATAAACAGAAACAAATTTGTTGAACCAGGGACTACCAAAATGTCGAACTGTGATATTTGTGGAGGACGACCGCAAGCGAAACACAAGCTAGACTGTAAGTGCTGTAGGAAAGTCTTCCATATCAATTGTGTTGACGTTACTGAATATCAGTTACAATCCTTCATTGCCGGGGACGTAATCTGGTTATGTACTGATTGCAATACGAAAGTAATTGGTAGTAATAAGCAGACAATAGTAACAGACTCAACAGCTATTTCAGAAATTCAGAATAGCCTTAAGGTAATCATGGAACAGCAAAATCAGTTCTTACTAAAGATGGAAAGATACGATCAGGATATTGAAAATCTGAAAGCCAAAGATGCCACATTCGAGGCAGACATTTCTGGCCATGATGGAAGAATCAAAATGCTAGAAAATGCGATGAAAACTTTGGAAGATACAAATAACTCACTGAGAACTAAAATGGACAATTTTCAACAGAGTAGTCGGATGAACTGTTTGGAAGTCTGTGTACCAAAACCTGCTAATGAGAATATTTTTTTAACTGTACAGTTGGTTGGATATAAAGGATATAAAATGTTTCGTTCAGACAGGTTGCAAGGTAGGGGTGGTGGTGTTATTATTTACATCAAGTTATCTTTTGATACTGATGTTCTCAATTTGTTGGAAATTAATATCGCTTCAGAACAATTATGGATTTCTTTTTCCTGTAACAAAATGAGTAATTGCATTGGTGTAGTTTACAGGCCACCACATACATCGGTGTCCGATTTCTTAGAATCATTTGAGGAAGTACTGAGCCTAGTTTCACCTAAATTTGATAATGTTTTCTGTGGGGGTGATTTCAACATAGATTTTCTGAATCCCACGTCTTCCAGCTGTACCGGTTTGAATACTATTATAGAAAGTTTCGGTCTTGTACAAATCGTTAGAGAGCCTACTAGAGTCGGTTCAAATCATGCATCTCTTCTTGATTTGTTCTTTTGTTCTGAACATATAGATATAAATGAATGTAAGACTTTCGATATCCTGAATCTATCTGATCACAGTTTGGTTAGTTGTTCAATAGGCATGAAAGTAGCATCGAGTAGGCCATCATTCTGTTCATACAGAGATATCGATAGAATTGATAAAACTGCACTTTTAACAGATTTCAATGAACTCTATTTTGATCATATTTTCTACATTGATGATGTTAATGAAAAGGTTAAAGTCTTAAATGAATTATTGTTGTATCTTTTCGATCTACATGCACCAATTAGAAGTGCAAGAATTACAAAAAAGCGAGCTCCTTGGTTGACATACAACCTGAAAGAAATAATCAACTTAAAAGATAAAGCATTAGCTAAATTCAAAAAAACAAGAAGATATGCTGATTGGGCGGCTTATAAAGATTTGAGGAATTTCAGTAACTCAGCAATTGAGCGTGAAAAAAAAGCCTATTTTCAGAATATTGCTAGTCAAAATGACTCTAAGTCAATGTGGAGAACTTTGAAAAATATGAACATCAATCCTCATACAAATAATAGTGAGCTGCCTATAGAGTTACGCGATTTGAATAAAATGAATGATAATTTTGTATGTTCCACTGGAGATAGTAATGTTCCTGATGAAAGAGCTTTAAATTTTTATGACAATAATATCAAACACGGCTCTGGCACTTTTTTCTTTCGAACGGTGGAACCAGTAATCATTGAGGAACAACTTTCCAACATCAAATCTAATGCTAGTGGTGCAGATAACATCAATTTGAAGATGATATTATTATGCAGTCCTAACATAATTATGCATCTCACACATATTATCAACTATTGCATTGAAAATTCAACGTTCCCCGATAGCTGGAAAGTGGCTCATGTTCTCCCACTACCTAAGATCAAGAATCCAAAAGATTGGAAAGATTTGAGACCTATAAGTATTTTACCCGTACTCTCGAAACTGCTTGAGAAAATTTTGAATTGTCAAATGAGAGAATATCTCAATCATTTTAAACTTCTTCCAGAAAATCAATCTGGTTTTCGACCTCACCATAGTTGTGCATCTGCATTACTGCATGTTACAGATGATCTATTATCTGCACTTGATAAGGGTAATCTAGCAGTACTTGTATTGCTAGATTATTCTAAAGCATTCGATCGTATTAACCATCAACTGCTTAGAGCAATACTCCATTTTAACGGCTTCACTAATAGTGCATGTACTATGCTCAAAAATTATCTTGAGAACCGTTTTCAAGTTGTTAAATATGATGGAAAATTGTCTGAGCCGGTGAGCATTACTAATGGAGTACCTCAAGGATCAATATTGGGTCCGTTACTATTTACTATTTATACATCCAATTTATCATCTTTCCTTTCCAACTGTAAAGCACATTATTATGCGGATGATACTCAAATATATCACTCTTTCAATAGTACACAGTCCCTTGAGGCATGTGAAATTATTAATGATGACCTCAACTCATTAGCCCAAGCATCTGTTGAACATTGCTTAACTATAAATCCCTCCAAATCTAAAATGCTGCTATTTGGGAACTAAAGTCGAAGAAATCAATGCAAAGATTATTTAACCCTCTCAATCCAATCGAAATCAATAGAATCAGTTGAATCGGCTAGAAACTTGGGACTCACTATAGATCCAGATTTGAGGTTTACAGAGCATGTAACAACATGTATTAGGAGAGCTTACGGCAATCTAAGATTACTGTACAGTTTTTCATGAATTCTTGATAGAAAGACGAAGAAAATATTGTGCGACTCCTTAGTTTTGAGCCATTTCAAGTTTTCGTCTATAGTATATTACCCTTGCTTAACTAGTCGTGATCGAAATCGGATTCAGTATGTCCAGAACTCTTGTGCTAGGTATATTTATGGAGTACGGAAGCGTAATTCTATTTCACACAGAATAATCGAATCCAATTGGTTGACTATGCATTTGCATGCTTGTTGTTATTTTCATGAGCTGATTTCAGAGAAAACTCCAAAATATTTATTTAAAAAAATTATTTCGTGAGGACGTTCACTCGAAAACAACAAGATATCGATCCCACATTTCAGCCCCAAAACACAATACTGCTATGTTTCAACGATCTTTTTCGTTCAACATAGCCAAAATTTATAACGCTCTCCCAGATTCGCTGAAGACTCTGAATGTCGGCAAATTCAAATCTGCACTCAGGAAAAATATTCGAGAAGGTACAGCTTCAATTCAAGAACAAAATATATCACACCACGATCAGAATTAAATTGCTACTGATTTCTTTTGCGTTGTCGTCACCTAGTTTTCTCCCATTTCATTTCATTCTATAGTGCTTGTAGTATTTATTTATTCATTGCATTGAGTCATGTTCAGTTTTATAATAACATTACAATATTTTATGATTTTCCTTTATTTCTTATTTATCATTGATATTCAACGGTATTTCAATTAGCTTTTCGATGCTGAGAGATACAGGTCGTTTAGGAATATTAACTATTAAGGTACTATTTATTTTCTAATTCAATATGAGCATAATTTCTATTTCTTTTGTAGGGTTGAATGGAAGAGCAGCCTCCTACATTCTTCGAATGTGTGTGGCTGAATTCCGCCCTTTTGTACCATTGGTATAAATAAAGACATATTATTATTATTATTATTATTATTATTATTATAATCATGTCTCTAACACGAATCACCACTTGTTGGATTTGGTTATAACTAATTTGAAATGTGTTGTCGAAAGAAGTGTATCACCTTTAGTTAATGAGAATATTCACCACCCTTCATTGGATATAACGATCAAAACTGACACTCTTTCTCACGTTAATTTAGCAAATAATCCGGTTGATTCAAAACAATACAATTTCAGAAAAGCCGATTACCCTCTGATGTATTCATTGATCTCTAGCACTGACTGGAGTGAAGTTATTCAATGTAATGATGTAAATGAAATTTGTGAAATAACGAATAATAAGCTTTATCATATATTCGATGCAACTGTCGCCTTGAAAATGAATCGACGCCGAAGGTACCTGCCCTGGTTTTCTACTGAAATAGTCGAAAAGATAAGGCAAAAAGAGAAGGCTCACTCGAATTATAAGAAGTATAAAACTGCTTTTTATCATGAACGATTCATCAGTCTTCGAGCTGAAATAAAAACACAAATGGGTAGAGAATATAGGTTGTTTGTTCAGAATGCCGAAAACGATATATCGGGCAATACTAGAAAGTTCTGGGACTTTATCAATAGTAAAAAAGGAAACACAAAAATTCCAGGTATAATGAAGTGTGGTGATGTCGTTCTCAATAAACCTCAGGATATAGTCAATGCTTTTGCTAATTATTTTGGTAGTGTCTATAATCTTCCTGATGCTAATCTTATAAATCAAGTAAATGATTCACAAGTGATGATGAACTGCATTTCCATCAAGGAAATCAGCGGACTTGATATTCTTAGAGCTGCAAAAAAAATCAAAAATAAATTGATAGTTGGTCCAGATCAAATACCTAGCTTCGTTGTCAAAGATTGTGTTAACGCATTTATCGAACCTTTATTGCACCTGTTCAATTTAATTCTGCGTAACAAGGTTTATCCGATTTCTTGGAAAACTGCGAGGATAAAATTCCTGATAAAATTCCTTCACAAACTAACCAGTAATCATATAATTTGTGAGGATTTGTTGTCCAAAATTGATTTTTTAGTACCTCGCGTCCATTCTAGACATCACTGTCTTTTTTATTGTGTCAATTATCGCACCAATGTTTTACGGAAGTCTCCAATTGTTATTATGTGTCAAAATTTCAATGCAATCTGCCAACATGTGACATTTTTTCATGTAGTGTGAATGACATTTATGAGGCGGTTGTGAGAGTGGCTCCATAATGTTCCTATAGACGAGTGAATTATTACTATTAATTACTATTGAACATAAGCTACATTTTTGAATAAATCTTTCAGTTTTGTCCCAAGAGAATTGTGACAAGCATATTAATCAAAATTTACAATGAATGTATTTTCTAGTTTCATCATGTGCTTTACTATATTCAGAGAAGGCACGGTCAAACCACCAAATGGTAATTTTTCAGTATTTACATAGGCCTTAGCATTACAAAATAGTGTTGCTGCTTGTTTCTCTAAACTATTTCCTTCATTGAATTCTAGACAAACCTGACATGAGTGCTGCACCAAAAGCTTCATCTGAATTTTTTTTTATCCAAACCTACGAAAATTTTCATGCAAATCTATTCACCTTCAGTCACTTTTTCTTCCATATCTGTTGAAGCAGAAACATCTTTGCAGCATCTCATTTGTGTTTCTGCACAAGTAGCACATGAAGAATCTTCTGAAATATTTGACACGAGTATTTTCTCAACGGATTCGAATAAATAGAGTAGAGTATAGAGTAGAGTATATTTATTTAACTACATTACAAATACATGTTTGTAGCACGTCATGAGAAAGCGACAATACTGTAGAGCAAAAAATTGTTAGAATATAAAATATTGTTAAAATATAAAATATAACACATTATTAGAATAATACTAGTACATCACGTATAGTGTAAAAATATTGTAAATTATTGTAAAAGTGTGGCAAATAGATGAAAAAAAAAACATAGAAAGTGAACATAAGAATGGAAATTAGGCGAGACGAATTCTATTCCCTACAAAGTCTGAAATGTCCAATGTATTCCTCTGTGGAATAAAAGCAATGTGTCAAAAATAATTTTTTTATCCTTATTTTGAATAAGTTTAAACTTAATGATTTCAATTCTGGTGGAAGTATATTGTAGAGATAATAATTCAGTGAATTTCTCTTGGATTTGGTTAGGCGGAACCTGTTTGGTCTCAGGTTATCTGCTTGTCTAGTACCATAGCTGTGTATATCAGATTGCTTAGTGATCATCGATAATACATAAAGGGTGGTCCGTCTAAATTTAACATCTTGAAAAATCACTTCCAGCTATCTTGAGAATATCTTCATCAAACATCAGCCTTATTATTTGAAATAAAAAGCAACATATCCATTTGTGTTTTCAGATTTTTCACGTTTTTTCAAGATCTGCTGTAGACGGCACATAGTTAAGGAAATTCACGACAAATATAGTTACTTTTGGTTGTTGACAAATTCAGTGAAGGAACTGCATCAGATGTCAGTTGCGTTCTCGAATCATTTCGAATGATACAGCCCTCAGCAAAGTGCAAACTGCAAATTTTTAAACTGTTGTTACATTGCTCAGGTGAAAGATTCGCATATCGATGGTTACCGATTAATCCCAAGGCAGTTTTCCAGCTTTGTCATCTGGAAAATAAATCTTAAATCTACAAAAATTATTAGATTTCAAATATATTACCTAAAATCATCTTTTGGGCACCTAAAAACTGAAATACCACCGCCTGCTTTACTGATACATCCCTCAGCAGAACACAAAATCATTTTAATTAGTTCAAATAACACAACAATTGAGAAGTTGTAGTTTTGAAGCAATCCGCGCAGTACCTATTGTAGAAAATCTATCGCGATCCAACCAGTATAGAACCTATCACCCGTATCACAACGACAGACGGTATACGAGCGGTAGCCAACTCGGTCCAACTCGGTAGACGGGGCAAGAAGGGAAATTTCCGGGCGGGGCTTAGAATGGATCTTCTATATCTTATATGTTCGGTGGTACTACTCACCCGGCCCATCATTCCCGTATTTATATCGAGATACACATGATTCTAGAACCCTCGCGAACTTCAGGTAGATTCCTAGTATTTCGCGATGATTCTGTCCCTTTTCGGTCGGCCGACAATTATAGTGGGCGCGGGTAAACTTCTCCTAATGATGCTTCTCTAATCTCGTAACAATATATTTGATAAATTGATAGAAAAATGTACCTGTGAGAATTGAAATTATAATTTGATATATAATTAATGTAGGTAGGAGTATGATTGAATTTTAGCCATTGAAATGGTGTAACAAATTAGAGCGTGATAGTACTCATGAAATTCATGAAAAAGGCAGAAAAGTTAGTATTCACATGAGTTTGCGAATGCGAAATAATTCCTACTTAGTATCGATCATTCAGCATGTAGAGGAGAAATCCCTCATCCCTCATCCCTATCTATCTATAACATTTAGTTTTCCAAAGGTGCAATATGGCTCAAATGTTACTCGTTACTCGTCGGATGTAAATACATTACTCTAATAATTCTCATTTATTTGTTATTTTATACAGAGTTTATATGGTGAAAATACTACAACACCCACTAGCCAATATTCACTGTCTCGCCCTTTATACCAGTTGTTGCCCTGCATCAACAGAGCCTACAATGAAGAAATATTAGATGAATAACAGCTCATAGTAAGACATTTGCTTCAAAACAATCTTACCAATGATCACTGGAAATGATATTTAGATTGAGAAACAATACTCGCCTATATTGCCCAGCGATGAACAGCTGCCGGCGGTTTGTGTTTCAATATTTTTTTTAACAGAGTAGGGTTGCGACATCTATACCTATAAAAGAAGTACCTACATATATGTACTATCAACCATTCGTACATCCTTCTTGTGAGTAACATACTGATCAACGAAGAATCAAATTTTCCTTGTATTATCAAACAGTCAAATGGAAAATGTCATCAGCCAACAAATCGATGAAGATGGAGATAAACTCCCTCCGTCTTCACGTGTTGCAAGAGCGAGTGAAGATTCGTTCTCTCGAAACAAAAGAAATTCGAGACGTCATAGAACATCAAGAGATATAGTGATCGAGGAACTTCTGGACTATTGGATGACTGGTTGACGAAAATAAGTGCTCCTACAAACATGGTGGCCTGTCCAGGAAGATAGGAAGGTACCTGTCACCATTCGTTGCCAAAAATATGCAGTACCGTCAGACAGCTTATCTAACATTGTTTTCCATTGTTTTTCATTGACCAAATCCACGGCGAATTGCAGTACCGTCGGACAGCATATCTTTCAACAGCTGTTTTTCATCGACCATATCCACGGCAAACTCGCTCCTTCTCCACGTATTGCTAGAGCAGGAGAAGATTCGTTCTATTGAACCGATCACAGTTCGAGACGTCGTACAAAACCAGGAATAGAGAAATCAAAAATTTTATGGACTATTGGATGACTGGTTGACAAAAATGAGTCCTCCTACAAACGTGGTGACCTGTCTAGGAAGATGAGAAATTATGCCTGTGGCCATTGGTTGCCAAAAATATTCAGTACCTTCAGACAGCATATCTTACATTGTTTTCCATTGTTTTCATTGACCAAATCCACGGCGAATTGCAGTACCGTCAGACAGCATATCTTTCAACCGCTGTTTTTCATCAACCATATCCACGGCGAAATCGCTCCATCTCCACGTATTGCTAGAGAGAAGATTTGTTCTATCGAACCGAACAGAGTTCGAGACGTCGTGCAGAACCAGGAAGAGAGAAATCGAAAAATTTATGGACTATTGGATTACTGGTTGAAGAAAATAAGTCCTCCTACAAACGTGATGACCTGTCTAGGAAGATGGGAAAGTGCCTGTGGCCATTGGTTGCCAAAAATATGCAGTACCGTCAGACAGCATATCTTACATTGTTTTCCATTGTTTTTCATTGACCAAATCCACGGGTAATTGCAGTACCGTCAGACAGCATATCTTTCAACCGCTGTTTTTCATCGACCATATCCACGGCGAAATCGCTCCATCTCCACGTATTGCTAGAGCGAGAGAAGATTCGTTCTATTGAACCGAACACAGTTCGAGACGTCGTACAAAACCAGGAAGAGAGAAATCGAAAATTTTATGGACTATTGGATGACTGGTTGACAAAAATGAGTCCTCCTACAAACGTGGTGACCTGTCTAGGTTAAATAATCTATTGTTGGCTGTTTTAGTTGAAACATACCGTGATGAACCGAATCGTTGCTTATACTGGAAATGTGCATGCGGCACGAAACTCACCTACAGGCGAGCATGTGGCAAACCCCCAGACCGATCAAAACCGATTAGCTGGTTTGAGAAAAGAAGCAGAGAATAAGTTAAAACATCTTACTCCTACGTTGCGAATGTTACAAGTTCAGGCTAATTGTGTTGTAATTTTACGATGGATATTGGTTATTATAACGTTCAGTTTATATATTTTCTTTTTGGTAAAGTTGTACTTGGATCCTTCGTCCTCTATATCTGATAGAAAGATTGCTGCGCGTATACCGAGTGAAATAGATGGTATGATTCTTACTAGTAGTAAATTGGTTGATTTGTCATATAGAAGATGTGTGAATTTAACTGCAATATCGATGAGGATATTGCTGGAATATGATTTAGAGCAAGTTGTATACATACGACAGATGAATGCTATGACTTTATGGAGCGGTTTAATAACCGCGATTTTAATTGCTGCTTTATACTATATCGAATTTAGTATAGTACAAAAGATTGGAAAGTGCCTGTGGCCACTGGTTGCCAAAAATATGTTGTACCGTCAGACAGCATATCTTACATTGTTTTCCATTGTTTTTTCATTGACCAAATCCACGGCGAATTGCAGTACCGTCAGACAGCATATCTTCCAACCGCTGTTTTTCATCGACCATATCCACGGCGAACTCGCTCCATCTCCACGTATTGCAAGAGCAAGAGAAGATTCGTTATATTGGAACGAACAGCGTTCGAGACGTCGTACAAAACCAGGAAAAGAGAAATCGAAAATTTATGGACTATTGGATGACTGGTTGACGAAAATGAGTCCTCCTACAAACGTGGTGACCTGTCTAGGAAGATTGGAAAGTGCCTGAGGCCATTGGTTGCCAAAAATATGGCGTACCGTCAGACAGCATATCTTACATTGTTTTCCATTGTTTTTCATTGACCAAATCCACGGCGAATTGCAGTACCGTCAGACAGCATATCTCTCAACCGCTGTTTTTCATCGACCATATCCACGGCGAAATCGCTCCATCCCCACGTATTGCTAGAGCAGGAGAAGATTCGTTCTATTGAAACGAACAGAGTTCGAGACGTCGTACAAAACCAGGAAGAGAGAAATCGAAAATTTTATGGACTATTGGATGACTGGTTGACAAAAATGAGTCCTCCTACAAACGTGGTGACCTGTCTAGGAAGATTGGAAAGTGCCTGTGGCCACTGGTTGCCAAAAATATGCAGTACCGTCAGACAGCATATCTTACATTGTTTTCCATTGTTTTTTCATTGACCAAATTTACGGCGAATTGCAGTACCGTCAGACAGCATATCTTTCGACCGCTGTTTTTCATCGACCATATCCACGGCGAACTCGCTCCATCTCCACGTATTGCAAGAGCAAGAGAAGATTCGTTATATTGAAACGAACAGCGTTCGAGACGTCGTACAGAACCAGGAAGAGAGAAATCGAAAAATTTATGGACTATTGGATTACTGGTTGACAAAAATGAGTCCTCCTACAAACGTGGTGACCTGTCTAGGAAGATGGGAAAGTGCCTGGTGGCCATTGGTTGCCAAAAATATGCAGTACCGTCAGACAGCATATCTTACATTGTTTTCCATTGTTTTTCATTGACCAAATCCACGGCTAATTGCAGTACCGTCAGACAGCATATCTTTCAACCGCTGTTTTTCATCGACCATATCCACGGCGAAATCGCTCCATCTCCACGTATTGCTAGAGCGAGAGAAGATTCGTTATATTGAAACGAACAGAGTTCGAGACGTCGTACATAACCAGGAAGAGAGAAATCGAAAATTTTATGGACTATCGGATGACTGGTTGACGAAAATAAGTCCTCCTACAAACGTGATGACCTGTCTAGGAAGATGGGAAAGTGCCTGTGGCCACTGGTTGCCAAAAATATGCAGTACCGTCAGACAGCATATCTTACATTGTTTTCCATTGTTTTTCATTGACCAAATCCACGGCTAATTGCAGTACCGTCAGACAGCATATCTTTCAACCGCTGTTTTTCATCGACCATATCCACGGCGAAATCGCTCCATCTCCACGTATTGCTAGAGCGAGAGAAGATTCGTTATATTGAAACGAACAGAGTTCGAGACGTCGTACAAAACCAGGAAGAGAGAAATCGAAAATTTTATGGACTATCGGATGACTGGTTGACGAAAATAAGTCCTCCTACAAACGTGATGACCTGTCTAGGAAGATGGGAAAGTGCCTGTGGCCACTGGTTGCCAAAAATATGCAGTACCGTCAGACAGCATATCTTACATCGTTTTCCATTGTTTTTCATTGACCAAATCCACGGCGAATTGCAGTACCGTCAGACAGCATATCTTTCAACAGCTGTTTTTCATCAACCATATCCACGGCGAACTCGCTCCTTCTCCACGTATTGCTAGAGCAGGAGAAGATTCGTTCTATTGAACCGAACACAGTTCGAGACGTCGTACAAAACCAGGAAGAGAGAAATCGAAAATTTTATGGACTATTGGATGACTGGTTGACAAAAATGAGTCCTCCTACAAACGTGGTGACCTGTCTAGGTTAAATAATCTATTGTTGGCTGTTTTAGTTGAAACATACCGTGATGAACCGAATCGTTGCTTATACTGGAAATGTGCATGCGTCACGAAACCCACCTACAGGCGAGCATGTGGCAAACCCCCAGACCGATCGAAACCGATTAGCTGGTTTGAGAAAAGAAGCAGAGAATAAGTTAAAACATCTTACTCCTACGTTGCGAATGTTACAAGTTCAGGCTAATTGTGTTGTTATTTTACGATGGATATTGGTTATTATAACGTTCAGTTTATATATTTTCTTTTTGGTAAAGTTGTACTTGGATCCTTCGTCCTCTATATCTGATAGAAAGATTACTGCGCGTATACCGAGTGAAATAGATGGTATGAATCTTACTAGTAGTAAATTGGTTGATTCGTCATATAGAAGATGTGTGAATTTAACTGCAATATCGATGAGGATATTGCTGGAATATGATTTAGAGCAAGTTGTATACATACGACAGATGAATGCTATGACTTTATGGGGCGGTTTAATAACCGCGATTTTAATTGCTGCTTCATACTATATCGAATTTAGTATAGTACAAAAGATTGGAAAGTGCCTGTGGCCACTGGTTGCCAAAAATATGTTGTACCGTCAGACAGCATATCTCACATTGTTTTCCATTGTTTTTTCATTGACCAAATCCACGGCGAATTGCAGTACCGTCAGACAGCATATCTTCCAACCGCTGTTTTTCATCGACCATATCCACGGCGAACTCGCTCCATCCCCACGTATTGCTAGAGCAGGAGAAGATTCGTTCTATTGAAACGAACAGAGTTCGAGACGTCGTACAAAACCAGGAAGAGAGAAATCGAAAATTTTATGGACTATCGGATGACTGGTTGACGAAAATGAGTCCTCCTACAAACGTGGTGACCTGTCTAGAAAATATGCAGTACCGTCAGACAGCATATCTTACATTGTTTTTCATTGTTTTTCATTGACCAAATCCACGGCGAATTGCAGTACCGTCAGACAGCATATCTTTCAACCGCTGTTTTTCATCGACCATATCCACGGCGAAATCGCTCCATCCCCACGTATTGCTAGAGCAGGAGAAGATTCGTTCTATTGAAACGAACAGAGTTCGAGACGTCGTACAAAACCAGGAAGAGAGAAATCGAAAATTTTATGGACTATTCGATTACTGGTTGACAAAAATGAGTCCTCCTACAAACGTGGTGACCTGTATAGGAAGATTGGAAAGTGCCTGTGGCCACTGGTTGCCAAAAATATGCAGTACCGTCAGACAGCATATCTTCCATTGTTTTCCATTGTTTTTTCATTGACCAAATCCACGGCGAATTGCAGTACCGTCAGACAGCATATCTTTCGACCGCTGTTTTTCATCGACCATATCCACGGCGAACTCGCTCCATCTCCACGTATTGCAAGAGCAAGAGAAGATTCGTTATATTGGAACGGACAGCGTTCGAGACGTCGTACAGAACCAGGAAGAGAGAAATCGAAAAATTTATGGACTATTGGATTACTGGTTGACAATGATGAGTCCTCCTACAAACGTGGTGACCTGTCTAGGAAGATGGGAAAGTGCCTGTGGCCATTGGTTGCCAAAAATATGCAGTACCGTCAGACAGCATATCTTACATTGTTTTCCATTGTTTTTTCATTGACCAAATCCACGGCCAATTGCAGTACCGTCAGACAGCATATCTTTCAACCGCTGTTTTTCATCGACCATATCCACGGCGAAATCGCTCCATCTCCACGTATTGCTAGAGCGAGAGAAGATTCGTTATATTGAAACGAACAGAGTTCGAGACGTCGTACAGAACCAGGAAGAGAGAAATCGAAAATTTTACGGACTATCGGATGACTGGTTGACGAAAATAAGTCCTCCTACAAACGTGATGACCTGTCTAGGAAGATGGGAAAGTGCCTGTGGCCACTGGTTGCCAAAAATATGCAGTACCGTCAGACAGCATATCTTACATTGTTTTCCATTGTTTTTCATTGACCAAATCCACGGCTAATTGCAGTACCGTCAGACAGCATATCTTTCAACCGCTGTTTTTCATCGACCATATCCACGGCGAAATCGCTCCATCTCCACGTATTGCTAGAGCGAGAGAAGATTCGTTATATTGAAACGAACAGAGTTCGAGACGTCGTACAAAACCAGGAAGAGAGAAATCGGAAATTTTTTGGACTATCGGATGACTGGTTGACGAAAATAAGTCCTCCTACAAACGTGATGACCTGTCTAGGAAGATGAGAAAGTGCCTGTGGCCACTGGTTGCCAAAAATATGCAGTACCGTCAGACAGCATATCTTACATCGTTTTCCATTGTTTTTCATTGACCAAATCCACGGCGAATTGCAGTACCGTCAGACAGCATATCTTTCAACAGCTGTTTTTCATCAACCATATCCACGGCGAAATCGCTCCATCTCCACGTATTGCTAGAGCGAGAGAAGATTCGTTATATTGAAACGAACAGAGTTCGAGACGTCGTACAGAACCAGGAAGAGAGAAATCGAAAATTTTACGGACTATCGGATGACTGGTTGACGAAAATAAGTCCTCCTACAAACGTGATGACCTGTCTAGGAAGATGGGAAAGTGCCTGTGGCCACTGGTTGCCAAAAATATGCAGTACCGTCAGACAGCATATCTTACATTGTTTTCCATTGTTTTTCATTGACCAAATCCACGGCTAATTGCAGTACCGTCAGACAGCATATCTTTCAACCGCTGTTTTTCATCGACCATATCCACGGCGAAATCGCTCCATCTCCACGTATTGCTAGAGCGAGAGAAGATTCGTTATATTGAAACGAACAGAGTTCGAGACGTCGTACAAAACCAGGAAGAGAGAAATCGGAAATTTTTTGGACTATCGGATGACTGGTTGACGAAAATAAGTCCTCCTACAAACGTGATGACCTGTCTAGGAAGATGAGAAAGTGCCTGTGGCCACTGGTTGCCAAAAATATGCAGTACCGTCAGACAGCATATCTTACATCGTTTTCCATTGTTTTTCATTGACCAAATCCACGGCGAATTGCAGTACCGTCAGACAGCATATCTTTCAACAGCTGTTTTTCATCAACCATATCCACGGCGAACTCGCTCCTTCTCCACGTATTGCTAGAGCAGGAGAAGATTCGTTCTATTGAACCGAACACAGTTCGAGACGTCGTACAAAACCAGGAAGAGAGAAATCGAAAATTTTATGGACTATTGGATGACTGGTTGACAAAAATGAGTCCTCCTACAAACGTGGTGACCTGTCTAGGAAGATTGGAAAGTGCCTGTGGCCACTGGTTGCCAAAAATATGTAGTACCGTCAGACAGCATATCTTACATTGTTTTCCATTGTTTTTTCATTGACCAAATCCACGGCGAATTGCAGTACCGTCAGACAGCATATCTTCCAACCGCTGTTTTTCATCGACCATATCCACGGCGAACTCGCTCCATCTCCACGTATTGCAAGAGCAAGAGAAGATTCGTTATATTGGAACGAACAGCGTTCGAGACGTCGTACAAAACCAGGAAGAGAGAAATCGAAAATTTATGGACTATTGGATGACTGGTTGACGAAAATGAGTCCTCCTACAAACGTGGTGACCTGTCTAGGAAGATGGAAAAGTGCCTGTGGCCATTGGTTGCCAAAAATATGCAGTACCGTCAGACAGCATATCTTACATCGTTTTCCATTGTTTTTCATTGACCAAATCCACGGCGAATTGCAGTACCGTCAGACAGCATATCTTTCAACAGCTGTTTTTCATCAACCATATCCACGGCGAACTCGCTCCTTCTCCACGTATTGCTAGAGCAGGAGAAGATTCGTTCTATTGAACCGAACACAGTTCGAGACGTCGTACAAAACCAGGAAGAGAGAAATCGAAAATTTTATGGACTATTGGATGACTGGTTGACAAAAATGAGTCCTCCTACAAACGTGGTGACCTGTCTAGGAAGATTGGAAAGTGCCTGTGGCCACTGGTTGCCAAAAATATGTAGTACTGTCAGACAGCATATCTTACATCGTTTTCCATTGTTTTTCATTGACCAAATCCACGGCGAATTGCAGTACCGTCAGACAGCATATCTTCCAACCGCTGTTTTTCATCGACCATATCCACGGCGAACTCGCTCCATCTCCACGTATTGCAAGAGCAAGAGAAGATTCGTTATATTGGAACGAACAGCGTTCGAGACGTCGTACAAAACCAGGAAGAGAGAAATCGAAAATTTATGGACTATTGGATGACTGGTTGACGAAAATGAGTCCTCCTACAAACGTGGTGACCTGTCTAGGTTAAATAATCTATTGTTGGCTGTTTTAGTTGAAACATACCGTGATGAACCGAATCGTTGCTCATACTGGAAATGTGCATGCGGCACGAAACTCACCTACAGGCGAGCATGTGGCAAACCCCCAGACCGATCAAAACCGATTAGCTGGTTTGAGAAAAGAAGCAGAGAATAAGTTGAAACATCTTACTCCTACGTTGCGAATGTTACAAGTTCAGGCTAATTGTGTTGTAATTTTACGATGGATATTGGTTATTATAACGTTCAGTTTATATATTTTCTTTTTGGTAAAGTTGTACTTGGATCCTTCGTCCTCTATATCTGATAGAAAGATTGCTACAGCTCAAACGGAGGGAACTGATGTATACATTAGTTGGTCTGGTAACAGGGAGTATAACTTCTTAATCGCAGTGATAGACATGTATTTCAATAAATTTCCCGACCATCCGGTGTCTAACATTCGAGTCGGTACAACCGGATCCCGGTTCAAAGACTGCGCAGCCTTAATGTCTTACGGTTATATCCTCGAGCACTTGGGCATGGAACACCTAACAGATCTCTTGGATTGGGTTTTCGTTTCACAGGTTGGTGATGATATAGATCGACTCATGCCGGAAGATGAAGAGTTGGGCGAATCATATTCCTACTTCCCATACCAAGTTGACCTCGGGTTAGTCCAAAAGTCTGCTTTCTCGGCCTCATCCAATCCTCATTTCTTTGAATTAGTGCACATGGTGGGTGCACTGCTAAGATCAACTCGATCTATGAATGCCAGACACATATCCGATTCACAGTCAATGAATATATTGATGAATGCCGCCTGTATAGCATATGCATATGCCAACACCTTTGAGGTCAGTCAAGTGTATGCAAGAAACCAAGCCGAGGCTGATCGACTTCGGGCAGATACGGGTGCGACTGATGATGTCAGTGAGGAAGAAGAGGACCAAGATATATTCCAAGAGATGGTCAAATCTACTCTGAAGTCTAGGGACCCCTCAGATTGGGTTCATTTATTGAACGCACTCGGGAATCAGATGCCGAAACCGGTTAGGACATTTGTCAAGAACGTTGGGAGGAGCATCAAAGACCCCAGAACCGGTACCATTGACGCACACTTGTCAAAGGTTATAGCCTCTCTATGACCCATCTGACCCACTAGTTAAATTCCTCTTACCTTCAGACCACCGTACGACTAACCGATTTCTTTGAGTAATACCGAGTGAAATAGATGGTATGAATCTTACTAGTAGTAAATTGGTTGATTTGTCATATAGAAGATGTGTGAATTTAACTGCAATATCGATGAGGATATTGCTGGAATATGATTCAGAGCAAGTTGTATACATACGACAGATGAATGCTATGACTTTATGGGGCGGTTTAATAACCGCGATTGTAACCTACTTTAGACAAGTTTTCTTAGATGGTACAAAAAAATAGAAATATCAAAAAGTTAGATTAGCAAGGCACAGGCAGCTTTTCGTCTGGCGAGCGATGATCTTGGATTCGAACTTTGTTGAGGTACCAGAGGGGCGCCACTTAGTTTGTATCAGAATAAAAACCAAGAAAATGAATGAGATATTAAATTCAACTACTTTCACGAAAGAAGATGATATAATTGAAACACTGTGCGAACTCAATGGTGGTTTAATGATGTTTCGTAAAACCCAGCTTAACATTTACATGGAGCACTCATGACACTCAGTATTTCCAATTAAAAGAAATATCCAAAATCAGATTTACAATTACTTATGTATGAGTTTTACGTGGATTCCCTTTTATAGATCTATATCGGGGCGAACATTTGGTATTATCATATACAAGGTGAATTTCAATAAATGTTAACTGTAAACTGGTAAGATAATGGTAAAAAAATGGTAAAAATCATATGACTTATATCGGGTGCTGATAAGTGGTAACTCCAAAGAAACCAGAAAGAAAACTTCAACTTCAGCTCTTACTCAGGTTTGAACCAAACCAAAATACCATGTCTGCAGAACCAGGACAGGACCAGACAGCAAAAAGGGGCCTCTCAGCCACGATGAAGAACATCTGCTACTAGCAGACCTTGACGATCAAGCTGGCGCTGCAGAGAATACTGCAGAGGAGGCGGCAGAGATGTTACCAAAGCAGTCTCCAGAGACAGGAAGGCAGAAAACAGCAGCCAGTGCACGAAATCAAAATTAAACGTTCCAGAAGGTACATCTGCAGGTGTAACAGTCGTGAAGGCCGGCGTGGAATCCGTCGATGTGGTCCGCTGAGCCTTCCACGAGGTATCAGAAAATGGACGACTAGGAGAGGTCTTGCCCAGAATAGCCGATGGGGTATCCGTCGAGGCCAGAAAATCTGCGGTAATACACCATATGTATAGCCACCAGAATGAAAATACCAAGTAGGGTTTTATCCCTACTGAGTTTGAAACTTACCCCTGAGATCAGGAAAGGCCTCACTACTACAATTGACTTTGTAAGAGTGATCAGTCTTCATCTTGGAAGAGATCATGATGGTGAAGACGGAAATGATGAAAGGACACCACCAATCTAGGAAGGGACACTTCCTGCGCCTTCTAGACTTTTCCCATCCAAAATTCTACTCAAAAAAAACTGAAATTTCCTGCGCAACTTGATATTTTGGAGATGGCAGGAAACGCTGATCACATGATGTGCATCCTCACCTTGGGTTGGTCAATTCCACAGGCATAGCTTACGAGACTGTCCTATCTAATCCACGGCACGGAATCCATGAACCAATAAATATATGACCACGGAACACATAGGAACATAGCCTGATCGAAGATCCAACGTCATCCTACTCCGACCGAACCGATGGAACTACCTATACCGACGAGTTTGCAGTCAGCATACTTTTATTGGTACTGTCAGGTACGACTCGTATGAAGGTAAGTGACATGACATGACAGCCCTGTCAGTATTTTGAGACGTCAGTTTCAAAAATGTCAAAATAAAATAATGTAAATAAATCTACAATTGTTATTGAATACCAATATGAAAACAATAATCTCCAAATACATCTTAGACCATAATAATACAGGGTACGTAGTGGAATTTCCTATAAATTGTCAAACCTAAATAATAAGTCTACCATTCGAAACTGTTTTCACATTTACTAATTACTCATTTCTTTTCAGATGAAACCATGAAGTGCCAAAACCAGGACATCTTTCCACCCTAAGCCTACTATACTGATAAAGAATCAAGCAGCTTAGTCCTGGTGATTACTTTAACAACTTCATTATTGTTTTATACTAATATGTTTTGATATTTTCAGGTAAACGACTACTTTACACTCTAGACCATTGGAGGAAGAATGTTCTAAATATATAAGTGCCATGTACTTTTGAACATTAATAAAAGCATTACATACAGTGTGAGTGTCTCTTTAATTGTTAAAACTGAAAGCTATCATCAAAACACCTGATACACAATGAACTTCACCTCGGAACTGAAAATTAGAGGAAAAGGTACATTTTCACGTTACACACACCCCTCCACAAGAAAAAAGAAAAATTTTAGGAAGTAAAATTTTTCGTTGGAAACTACTCCAGACATGAGAAACTGAGTTTCAAAACCGTTTCAGTAGTGACTTCAATTTTTTTCTTTCACTTAAGCTAGGCGCGCCCTATTCTACCTTAAAGTTAATCTTAGCCGTTTACTAACTTATTTCTAACCTTACTGAATACTGACTATTTACAAAAATCTCACTTCAAATCTGCTTTGAGCTATAGGTATGATTGACTTAAAAAAAACTACTCATCTGATGCTTCAGATCCCGCTCCTTCTTTGACAGAAAGATCGGACATAGATTCATTGTAGGGTTTCAAGTCTTGAATATGCCAAACTCCGGCATGAGAGCCATCTTCATTTTTTAGGACATACACTAATTTTGATTTTTTTTTAGCAACTGTGCAAAGTACGAAACGCGGTGCCAGTTTCTGCGCAAAATTATTGCTTGCATTAGACAGAACATAGTTCTTTTTCCAAACCTTATCACCAACAAAAAATTCCTTATCACGTCTACGTAAGTTATAATATTTAGCATTTTTCTGATATGCAGCATGAATCTTTCTCTGAACATCTTCATAAATTTCCGACATTTGACCTAAATTCTGTATCCAATAATCGCGATTTACTAAGTCTATGTCAACATTCCCCTTCCCATAATATTGACCGCTACCAGGTACTTCTCTTCCAAAATTTAAAAATGCTGGGCTATACCCTGTAACTTCATGAACACTGGTTCTTAAAGCATATCCAATTTTTGCTAATTCTTTGTCCCATAACTTATGATTCTTATTAATATAGCTGCGAATAGCTGTGCAGATGGTTCTATTTGTTCTTTCAACATAGTTAGCTTGCGGATGATAGTAGGCAGTGTAAAAAATATTTGAGTCATAGCTCTTAACAAGTTCTTTCAATGACTTACTGATCAACTGCCTGCCATTATCGCAGATAATATGCTGTGGAACACCATAGACCAAAAAAATTTCGTTTTCCAAAAACTTGTTGATGCTAACAGAAGTAGCTTTTCTAAGAGGACATAAAACTGGGTACTTGGTGAGCCAATCGCTTACAACCAAAATATATTTATACCCACTTGAAGTACGTGGTAAAGGGCCCATAAGGTCAAGTGCAATCACTTGCCAAGGGAATCTAACCTTTTTTTCTGCACCCATTAACCCAAATTTAGCATAGTTAGTTGACTTTTGTGCTGAGCAAACTTTACAGGATTTTATGTATCGAAAAATATCGTGCCTCATTTTTGGCCAATAATAAGTAAGCGCAATTCGAGAAAAAGTTTTGTGGTAACCCATATGTGACGCAGTAGGAATATCGTGACATAACTTCATGACTTCAGAACGTTGACATTTCGGGACTAATAGCTTCCAATCAGAAATATCAGTACTTACGGGACATTTAGATGGTACCAGCTTATATACAAAATTACTTTTAACTGACCATTGGGGATAACTCTCAGGGTTCCTCACAATTTTACTTCGTAAATTCTGATAAAATGAATCTAGATTATTCAAATTTATGCTGAGGTTTATACATTCATTTTCCTCTACTAAGCAAATATCTGGTTCCTGCACAGCTGACTCTACTGGACTCCTAGATAATGCATCTGGAACGACAATAAATTTCCCTTTCCTATGTTCAATAGTGAAATCAAATTGGCTCAACCTAACACTCCATCTGGCTATTCTACCAATGGGTTCTTTAATTTTGAACATCCACTTAAGTGAAGCATGGTCAGTGATCAATGTAAAGTGAACTCCCTCAATATATCCCCTAAATTTTTCGCAAGCAAAAATACAGGCTAAACACTCTTTTTCAGTAACTGTATAGTTACGCTCATTCCTTGAAAGACTACGAGAAGCAAAGGCTATTACTCTTTCTTGGTTTTTCTGTACTTGAGTTAAAACGCAACCTAGTCCTGAGTCTGATGCATCACACTGTATAGTAAAATCTAATGAAAAATCTGGACTTAACAAAATCGGAGCTGAAACTAGCGCTTGTTTTATATTTTTAAATGCTTTACTTGCCTCATCTGACCAGCAAATTTTTTGACCTTTCTTCTTATCTTTGAGTAAATCATTTATCGGTGCCATAAGAGTAGAAAAATGAGGAATAAACCTTCTGTACCAACTGCACATACCCGTAAAACGTTTGATTTCCGTTGTATTCCTCGGCTGCGGGAATTCAACCATCGCCTTGACTTTATTAGGGTCAGTTCTCAGCCCAAACTTATCGATAATGAAACCTAAGTACTTTAACGATTCCCTGAAAAATTCACATTTCTCAAAGTTGACAGTTAGCTTCGCGTCCTTGAGACGTTTAGCTACTTCGTTGAGCAATTTTATATGCTCGTCAAAAGTTGAACTAAATATTATCAAATCGTCCAGGTATACAAAAATATTTGGTTCTAATTCCGGTCCGAAAATTGCATCCATCAAACGTTGCTGAAATTGTGCTGCGTTGGCTAAACCAAACGGCATTACTTCAAATTGAAACAACCTACGTGAAGGGACAGAAAAAGCAGTTTTTTCTTTAGAACTCTCATCGAGAGGAATCTGCCAAAAAGCACTGCGCAAGTCGACTGACGACATAAATCTTGAATGTCCTAGCATAGACAAAATACGGTCTACTACTGGCAATGGATAGCTATCTTTTTTTGTTACAGAATTTAACTTTCGACCATCAAAGCAGAATCTAAAAGTACCATCAGATTTTTTGACAAGTAGTACGGGTGAGGACCAACTGCTTTCTGAAGGTTTAACCACTCCTAAAGAAATCATCTTATCAAGCTCTTTATTCAAGTGACCCTGCATATAAGGAGACATGACGTATTGGCGTTGTTTAACTGGCGGAGCGTCACCAGTGTCAATATGGTAAATCATCTTATCAGTCCTACCTAATGCCTTATTTTTACCAAGATCACGGAATAAAGAAATTACATTATTAGCAATGGCTAATTCATCTTCTGCCAAACTATGCAACGAAGAAACATGACTATCAAAATGTTCAGATACATTCAAAGCTGTCACACAGCTGACATTAATATTCGACTCTGAACTTATCTCCCAATTATTTTCTTTAAAATCAATTTTCAATTCAAATTCTTTGCAAAAATCACTACCCAGAATGGAACTGTAATTTAAAGATGGTACTATCAAAAATGGAATTATTTTACACTTATTTTCTATACAAATAGGCAGATCAACTGAACCTATCACTGTCTGTTTAACGCCATCAGCAGTACATACAAAACGAACTGTTTTGTTAATTTTCAAATCAAATGAATCAATTATATCAATTCCTTTACTACCAACTATGGAATTATTAGCACCTGAATCCAAAAGAGCAATAATTTCTCTATTAAACAAATCTACTGATATAAACGGTCTATTATCAAGTTCTTTATGAACAAAAACAGGGGCAGTGGAAATTTCAAAATTCAGTTTAGACAAAAATTTTTTGCAAAATTTAATCATTTCAGATTGTTCGGAAGAAGGATATTGTTTAGAAAAATTGGCCTTACTAATAGGAGGTAAATGGTGGCCTGTAGAAAAATATTCTACCTCCCTGACACGTTTCCCGAGCACTTTTCACAATTGCTCTTCATTTTGCCTGGCTCACCACAACCATGACAAAAAATACTACGTTTCATAGTGCAATTCCTGAAAGTATGATTGGCTAATCTACAATTCCAACATGTCATAATTTTTCTAATATTCTGTTCTGAATTGCTGACAGCTCTAGCTTCAGATCTTTGACCTTGACTCTCTACTTGGGAAACTCTATTATTCGGATGATTGAACTTTTGTCTATTCGAATTCCTGAAGTTTCTTGCTCTGAAATCTTGATTCCTACTTGGGGAATTGATCATACTACTGCTACTACTACTAGCTACAGCCTCATCATACATTACTAGTTCATATTCAAGGGTACTAATATGGTATTTTCTCAAAGCTTTATCCTTACTTTCTCTTAAAACTTCTTCTAAAATTTTGACATCTCTAATCAATTCATCGATAGCACTATAATCATTGAGAGCTAAACGTTTTACATATTCAGTTTTCAAATTTTTCCTGATCCATTTAATCCTTGTAACAACTGCAGGCGGTGAACTGAGACGATTGAAAAGCTGTTCCATTATTGCGACAAAAATTACAATGGATTCATCATCATTTTGTTTCCTATGTTTAATCAACTCCCATAACCCTTCATCATGATCTTTACTGAGAAAATCTTGTTCTAATCTTGCTGTTAAAGAATCCCTATCTTTGATATTTCCTGAATCTTTCATATGTCTTAGCCATAAAAGGGCTTTACCTGAAAATAGGTCCACAGCCGATTCGAACAACTGGTCCTTAGAGACATGTCTAGCCTCTGCTAGTTCATGAACTCTTTCTAAAAAAGATTTAACACTATATGTTTTCTTAGTACCGTCAAATTTGACGTCCCATTTATACAAAGAAACTGGCTTATTGAATGATGGAGGTGAAACTTGAGCTTGACCAAAATTATTCATGAATGATTGGGATAGATCCACCATAGGACACTGGGGAGCCTTATCAGTCACAACACGATCTTCAAGTTCTGATTCTAACAAAATGCATGTTGCATAAGACTCTTGCTTAAACTTTATTTGCTCTTTAACACCAGCCGAAATATCGATTCTTTGAATTCTAGTGCCAACATGAACCAGTCGAGAACGTAATCTTTGGTAAACTGAATCACTAGTTGAGCCTTCAAAATCACTGATC
The DNA here is from genome assembly GCA_963576655.1 of Gastrophysa polygoni. NCBI lineage: Eukaryota > Metazoa > Arthropoda > Insecta > Coleoptera > Chrysomelidae > Gastrophysa > Gastrophysa polygoni. The sequence goes on from OY755092.1 coordinate 4,479,535, forward strand.
AGATTCCTAATATTATCCAGCGATGCTTGAATTTCCGCAGCTTCTGTTTGGTATGAGTAGTTAGGATCCACTGATGCAATGGGAGTAGGATTATGCTTTGACAAAGCTTTAGCAAGTATTTTTCTCTTGTCATTCATGTCCCTATCAGTAATAATTCCTCGAATTCTCAGCTCGTAGTTCAGTTCATTGATCAACAAATGCTTAGCTTTAAACAATTCCATTTTGAAAGAATTTACTCAAATTTGTTGAAAAGTTATTCACAAAATTATTTACTTCCTATATAAGTGGAGTGTAATACTCAAAAATCAATTAAATGAGGACTGACAGCATGCCAGAAATCCTCAGGAAAAAAATGTTAACCTTTATAGGGTACTCACCCTGTATGTGGGTTATCTTCAAGTTCAGAAATAAAAAAATTCAAGTCAGAAAATTTTTCAAAAAAAAAAAACTATCAATTAGTCAAGATAGTCACCCCGTATGTAATGCTAATTTCCAAGTTCAAAGTCTGAAATTCTATTCAAAATACTCAAAATCAAAAAAAAATATAATCAGGATAAATTGTTCACCCTGTATGCCAATGTTCAAAATTTTCAAAATATCAAAAATATACCAACTGGTGCCTACTTTGCACAGCAGTCATCAAGTGATAACTAAATGAATCCAATTAGAATTGAATATCAACCAAATAAGTGGACCACCAAAAAAATCCATAAAATCAAATTCCTAATAATGAAACTATTTCAGCTTCAACCCAAAAAAATTGCAGAAAAAATTTCCTTGTTCACCCTGTACATGGCCTAATGAAATTTTCGAGTAAGAGACTATTCACCAAAAAATAATAGATTAAATCTCAAACTGTGAAGTTATCATATACCTATTTACCAGTTGCAAAAATTCAATGAAAAAAAAAATTGAGTTCACAAAGTGTTTTCAAGACATAAAGATAATATTCATCTCAACAAAGTCACCTTGGCCCCACGTTGGGCGCCAAATTCTTGTAACCTACTTTAGACAAGTTTTCTTAGATGGTACAAAAAAATAGAAATATCAAAAAGTTAGATTAGCAAGGCACAGGCAGCTTTTCGTCTGGCGAGCGATGATCTTGGATTCGAACTTTGTTGAGGTACCAGAGGGGCGCCACTTAGTTTGTATCAGAATAAAAACCAAGAAAATGAATGAGATATTAAATTCAACTACTTTCACGAAAGAAGATGATATAATTGAAACACTGTGCGAACTCAATGGTGGTTTAATGATGTTTCGTAAAACCCAGCTTAACATTTACATGGAGCACTCATGACACTCAGTATTTCCAATTAAAAGAAATATCCAAAATCAGATTTACAATTACTTATGTATGAGTTTTACGTGGATTCCCTTTTATAGATCTATATCGGGGCGAACATTTGGTATTATCATATACAAGGTGAATTTCAATAAATGTTAACTGTAAACTGGTAAGATAATGGTAAAAAAATGGTAAAAATCATATGACTTATATCGGGTGCTGATAAGTGGTAACTTCAAAGAAACCAGAAAGAAAACTTCAACTTCAGCTCTTACTCAGGTTTGAACCAAACCAAAATACCATGTCTGCAGAACCAGGACAGGACCAGACAGCAAAAAGGGGCCTCTCAGCCACGATGAAGAACATCTGCTACTAGCAGACCTTGACGATCAAGCTGGCGCTGCAGAGAATACTGCAGAGGAGGCGGCAGAGATGTTACCAAAGCAGTCTCCAGAGACAGGAAGGCAGAAAACAGCAGCCAGTGCACGAAATCAAAATTAAACGTTCCAGAAGGTACATCTGCAGGTGTAACAGTCGTGAAGGCCGGCGTGGAATCCGTCGATGTGGTCCGCTGAGCCTTCCACGAGGTATCAGAAAATGGACGACTAGGAGAGGTCTTGCCCAGAATAGCCGATGGGGTATCCGTCGAGGCCAGAAAATCTGCGGTAATACACCATATGTATAGCCACCAGAATGAAAATACCAAGTAGGGTTTTATCCCTACTGAGTTTGAAACTTACCCCTGAGATCAGGAAAGGCCTCACTACTACAATTGACTTTGTAAGAGTGATCAGTCTTCATCTTGGAAGAGATCATGATGGTGAAGACGGAAATGATGAAAGGACACCACCAATCTAGGAAGGGACACTTCCTGCGCCTTCTAGACTTTTCCCATCCAAAATTCTACTCAAAAAAAACTGAAATTTCCTGCGCAACTTGATATTTTGGAGATGGCAGGAAACGCTGATCACATGATGTGCATCCTCACCTTGGGTTGGTCAATTCCACAGGCATAGCTTACGAGACTGTCCTATCTAATCCACGGCACGGAATCCATGAACCAATAAATATATGACCACGGAACACATAGGAACATAGCCTGATCGAAGATCCAACGTCATCCTACTCCGACCGAACCGATGGAACTACCTATACCGACGAGTTTGCAGTCAGCATACTTTTATTGGTACTGTCAGGTACGACTCGTATGAAGGTAAGTGACATGACATGACAGCCCTGTCAGTATTTTGAGACGTCAGTTTCAAAAATGTCAAAATAAAATAATGTAAATAAATCTACAATTGTTATTGAATACCAATATGAAAACAATAATCTCCAAATACATCTTAGACCATAATAATACAGGGTACGTAGTGGAATTTCCTATAAATTGTCAAACCTAAATAATAAGTCTACCATTCGAAACTGTTTTCACATTTACTAATTACTCATTTCTTTTCAGATGAAACCATGAAGTGCCAAAACCAGGACATCTTTCCACCCTAAGCCTACTATACTGATAAAGAATCAAGCAGCTTAGTCCTGGTGATTACTTTAACAACTTCATTATTGTTTTATACTAATATGTTTTGATATTTTCAGGTAAACGACTACTTTACACTCTAGACCATTGGAGGAAGAATGTTCTAAATATATAAGTGCCATGTACTTTTGAACATTAATAAAAGCATTACATACAGTGTGAGTGTCTCTTTAATTGTTAAAACTGAAAGCTATCATCAAAACACCTGATACACAATGAACTTCACCTCGGAACTGAAAATTAGAGGAAAAGGTACATTTTCACGTTACTTATTATTAATTGCTGCTTTATACTATATCGAATTTAGTATAGTACAAAAGATTGGAAAGTGCCTGTGGCCACTGGTTGCCAAAAATATGTAGTACCGTCAGACAGCATATCTTACATTGTTTTCCATTGTTTTTTCATTGACCAAATCCACGGCGAATTGCAGTACCGTCAGACAGCATATCTTCCAACCGCTGTTTTTCATCGACCATATCCACGGCGAACTCGCTCCATCTCCACGTATTGCAAGAGCAAGAGAAGATTCGTTATATTGGAACGAACAGCGTTCGAGACGTCGTACAGAACCAGGAAGAGAGAAATCGAAAAATTTATGGACTATTGGATTACTGGTTGACAAAAATGAGTCCTCCTACAAACGTGGTGACCTGTCTAGGAAGATGGGAAAGTGCCTGTGGCCATTAGTTGCCAAAAATATGCAGTACCGTCAGACAGCATATCTTACATTGTTTTCCATTGTTTTTAATTGACCAAATCCACGGCTAATTGCAGTACCGTCAGACAGCATATCTTTCAACCGCTGTTTTTCATCGACCATATCCAAGGCGAAATCGCTCCATCTCCACGTATTGCTAGAGCAAGAGAAGATTCGTTATATTGAAACGAACAGAGTTCGAGACGTCGTACAAAACCAGGAAGAGAGAAATCGAAAATTTTATGGACTATCGGATGACTGGTTGACGAAAATAAGTCCTCCTACAAACGTGATGACCTGTCTAGGAAGATGGGAAAGTGCCTGTGGCCACTGGTTGCCAAAAATATGCAGTACCGTCAGACAGCAAATCTTACATTGTTTTCCATTGTTTTTCATTGACCAAATCCACGGCTAATTGCAGTACCGTCAGACAGCATATCTTTCAACCGCTGTTTTTCATCGACCAAATCCACGGCGAATTGCATTACCGTCAGACAGCATATCTTTCAACAGCTGTTTTTCATCAACCATATCCACGGCGAACTCGCTCCTTCTCCACGTACTGCTAGAGCAGGAAAAGATTCGTTCTATTGAACCGAACACAGTTCGAGACGTCGTACAAAACCAGGAAGAGAGAAATCGAAAATTTTATGGACTATTGGATGACTGGTTGACAAAAATGAGTCCTCCTACAAACGTGGTGACCTTTTTAGGAAGATTGGAAAGTGCCTGTGGCCACTGGTTGTCAAAAATATGTAGTACCGTCAGACAGCATATCTTACATTGTTTTCCATTGTTTTTTCATTGACCAAATCAACGGCGAATTGCAGTACCGTCAGACAGCATATCTTCCAACCGCTGTTTTTCATCGACCATATCCACGGCGAACTCGCTCCATCTCCACGTATTGCAAGAGCAAGAGAAGATTCATCATATTGGAACGAACAGCGTTCGAGACGTCGTACGAAACCAGGAAGAGAGAAATTGAAAATTTATGGACTATTGGATGACTGGTTGACGAAAATGAGTCCTCCTACAAACGTGGTGACCTGTCTAGGAAGATTGGAAAGTGCCTGAGGCCATTGGTTGCCAAAAATATGCAGTACCGTCAGACAGCATATCTTACATCGTTTTCCATTGTTTTTCATTGACCAAATCCACGGCGAATTGCTGTAACGTCAGACAGCATATCTCTCAACCGCTGTTTTTCATCGACCATATCCACGGCGAAATCGCTCCATCCCCACGTATTGCTAGAGCAGGAGAAGATTCGTTCTATTGAAACGAACAGAGTTCGAGACGTCGTACAAAACCAGGAAGAGAGAAATCGAAAATTTTATGGACTATTGGATGACTGGTTGACAAAAATGAGTCCTCCTACAAACGTGGTGACCTGTCTAGGAAGATTGGAAAGTGCCTGTGGCCACTGGTTGCCAAAAATATGCAGTACCGTCAGACAGCATATCTTACATTGTTTTCCATTGTTTTTCCATTGACCAAATCCACGGCGAATTGCAGTACCGTCAGACAGCATATCTTTCGACCGCTGTTTTTCATCGACCATATCCACGGCGAACTCGCTCCATCTCCACGTATTGCAAGAACAAGAGAAGATTCGTTATATTGGAACGAACAGCGTTCGAGACGTCGTACAAAACCAGGAAGAGAGAAATCGAAAATTTTATGGACTATTGGATGACTGGTTGACAAAAATGAGTCCTCCTACAAACGTGGTGACCTGTCTAGGAAGATTGGAAAGTGCCTGTGGCCACTGGTTGCCAAAAATATGCAGTACCGTCAGACAGCATATCTTACATTGTTTTCCATTGTTTTTTCATTGACCAAATCCAAGGCGAATTGCAGTACCGTCAGACAGCATATCTTTCGACCGCTGTTTTTCATCGACCATATCCACGGCGAAATCGCTCCATCTCCACGTATTAGTAGAGCAGGAGAAGATTCGTTTTATTGAACCGAACAGAGTTCGAGACGTCGTACAGAACCAGGAAGAGAGAAATCGAAAAATTTATGGACTATTGGATTACTGGTTGACAAAAATGAGTCCTCCCACAAACGTGGTGACCTGTCTAGGAAGATGGGAAAGTGCCTGTGGCCATTGGTTGCCAAAAATATGCAGTACCGTCAGACAGCATATCTTACATTGTTTTCCATTGTTTTTCATTGACCAAATCCACGGCGAATTGCAGTACCGTCAGACAGCATATCTTTCAACCGCTGTTTTTCATCGACCATATCCACGGCGAAATCGCTCCATCCCCACGTATTGCTAGAGCAGGAGAAGATTCGTTCTATTGAAACGAACGGAGTTCGAGACGTCGTACAAAACCAGGAAGAGAGAAATCGAAAATTTTATGGACTATTAGATTACTGGTTGACAAAAATGAGTCCTCCTACAAACGTGGTGACCTGTCTAGGAAGATTGGAAAGTGCCTGTGGCCACTGGTTGCCAAAAATATGCAGTACCGTCAGACAGCATATCTTACATTGTTTTCCATTGTTTTTCATTGACCAAATCCACGGTGAATTGCAGTACCGTCAGACAGCATATCTTTCGACCGCTGTTTTTCATCGACCATATCCACGGCGAAATCGCTCCATCTCCACGTATTGCTAGAGCGAGAGAAGATTCGTTATATTGAAACGATTAGAGTTCGAGACGTCGTACAAAACCAGGAAGAGAGAAATCGAAAATTTTATGGACTATCGGATGACTGGTTGACGAAAATAAGTCCTCCTACAAACGTGATGACCTGTCTAGGAAGATGGGAAAGTGCCTGTGGCCACTGGTTGCCAAAAATATGCAGTACCGTCAGACAGCATATCTTACATCGTTTTCCATTGTTTTTCATTGACCAAATCCACGGCGAATTGCAGTACCGTCAGACAGCATATCTTTCAACAGCTGTTTTTCATCAACCATATCCACGGCGAACTCGTTCCTTCTCCACGTATTGCTAGAGCAGGAGAAGATTCGTTCTATTGAACCGAACACAGTTCGAGACGTCGTACAAAACCAGGAAGAGAGAAATCGAAAATTTTATGGACTATTGGATGACTGGTTGACAAAAATGAGTCCTCCTACAAACGTGGTGACCTGTCTAGGAAGATTGGAAAGTGCCTGTGGCCACTGGTTGCCAAAAATATGTAGTACCGTCAGACAGCATATCTTACATTGTTTTCCATTGTTTTTTCATTGACCAAATCCACGGCGAATTGCAGTACCGTCAGACAGCATATCTTTCAACCGCTGTTTTTCATCGACCATATCCACGGCGAACTCGCTCCATCTCCACGTATTGCAAGAGCAAGAGAAGATTCGTTTATTGGAACGAACAGCGTTCGAGACGTCGTACAAAACCAGGAAGAGAGAAATCGAAAATTTATGGACTATTGGATGACTGGTTGACGAAAATGAGTCCTCCTACAAACGTGGTGACCTGTCTAGGAAGATTGGAAAGTGCCTGAGGCCATTGGTTGCCAAAAATATGCAGTACCGTCAGACAGCATAAATTACATTGTTTTCCATTGTTTTTCATTGACCAAATCCACGGCGAATTGCAGTACCGTCAGACAGCATATCTTTCGACCGCTGTTTTTCATCGACCATATCCACGGCGAAATCGCTCCATCTCCACGTATTAGTAGAGCAGGAGAAGATTCGTTCTATTGAACCGAACAGAGTTCGAGACGTCGTACAGAACCAGGAAGAGAGAAATCGAAAATTTTATGGACTATTGGATCACTGGTTGACAAAAATGAGTCCTCCTACAAACGTGGTGACCTGTCTAGGAAGATTGGAAAGTGCCTGTGGCCACTGGTTGCCAAAAATATGCAGTACCGTCAGACAGCATATCTTACATTGTTTTCCATTGTTTTTTCATTGACCAAATCCACGGCGAATTGCAGTACCGTCAGACAGCATATCTTTCGACCGCTGTTTTTCATCGACCATATCCACGGCGAACTCGCTCCATCTCCACGTATTGCAAGAGCTAGAGAAGATTCGTTATATTGGAACGAACAGCGTTCGAGACGTCGTACAGAACCAGGAAGAGAGAAATCGAAAAATTTATGGACTATTGGATTACTGGTTGACAAAAATGAGTCCTCCTACAAACGTGGTGACCTGTCTAGGAAGATGGGAAAGTGCCTGTGGCCATTAGTTGCCGAAAATATGCAGTACCGTCAGACAGCATATCTTACATTGTTTTCCATTGTTTTTCATTGACCAAATCCACGGCGAATTGCAGTACCGTCAGACAGCATATCTTTCAACCGCTGTTTTTCATCGACCATATCCACGGCGAAATCGCTCCATCTCCACGTATTGCTAGAGCAAGAGAAGATTCGTTATATTGAAACGAACAGAGTTCGAGACGTCGTACAAAACCAGGAAGAGAGAAATCGAAAATTTTATGGACTATCGGATGACTGGTTGACGAAAATAAGTCCTCCTACAAACGTGATGACCTGTCTAGGAAGATGGGAAAGTGCCTGTGGCCACTGGTTGCCAAAAATATGCAGTACCGTCAGACAGCAAATCTTACATTGTTTTCCATTGTTTTTCATTGACCAAATCCACGGCTAATTGCAGTACCGTCAAACAGCATATCTTTCAACCGCTGTTTTTCATCGACCAAATCCACGGCGAATTGCAGTACCGTCAGACAGCATATCTTTCAACAGCTGTTTTTCATCAACCATATCCACGGCGAACTCGCTCCTTCTCCACGTACTGCTAGAGCAGGAGAAGATTCGTTCTATTGAACCGAACACAGTTCGAGACGTCGTACAAAACCAGGAAGAGAGAAATCGAAAATTTTATGGACTATTGGATGACTGGTTGACAAAAATGAGTCCTCCTACAAACGTGGTGACCTGTCTAGGAAGATTGGAAAGTGCCTGTGGCCACTGGTTGTCAAAAATATGTAGTACCGTCAGACAGCATATCTTACATTGTTTTCCATTGTTTTTTCATTGACCAAATCCACGGCGAATTGCAGTACCGTCAGACAGCATATCTTCCAACCGCTGTTTTTCATCGACCATATCCACGGCGAACTCGCTCCATCTCCACGTATTGCAAGAGCAAGAGAAGATTCATCATATTGGAACGAACAGCGTTCGAGACGTCGTACGAAACCAGGAAGAGAGAAATTGAAAATTTATGGACTATTGGATGACTGGTTGACGAAAATGAGTCCTCCTACAAACGTGGTGACCTGTCTAGGAAGATTGGAAAGTGCCTGAGGCCATTGGTTGCCAAAAATATGCAGTACCGTCAGACAGCATATCTTACATCGTTTTCCATTGTTTTTCATTGACCAAATCCACGGCGAATCGCAGTACCGTCAGACAGCATATCTCTCAACCGCTGTTTTTCATCGACCATATCCACGGCGAAATCGCTCCATCCCCACGTATTGCTAGAGCAGGAGAAGAATCGTTCTATTGAACCGAACAGAGTTCGAGACGTCGTACAGAACCAGGAAGAGAGAAATCGAAAATTTTATGGACTATTGGATCACTGGTTGACAAAAATGAGTCCTCCTACAAACGTGGTGACCTGTCTAGGAAGATTGGAAAGTGCCTGTGGCCACTGGTTGCCAAAAATATGCAGTACCGTCAGACAGCATATCTTACATTGTTTTCCATTGTTTTTTCATTGACCAAATCCACGGCGAATTGCAGTACCGTCAGACAGCATATCTTTCGACCGCTGTTTTTCATCGACCATATCCACGGCGAACTCGCTCCATCTCCACGTATTGCAAGAGCTAGAGAAGATTCGTTATATTGGAACGAACAGCGTTCGAGACGTCGTACAGAACCAGGAAGAGAGAAATCGAAAAATTTATGGACCATTGGATTACTGGTTGACAAAAATGAGTCCTCCTACAAACGTGGTGACCTGTCTAGGAAGATGGGAAAGTGCCTGTGGCCATTAGTTGCCAAAAATATGCAGTACCGTCAGACAGCATATCTTACATTGTTTTCCATTGTTTTTCATTGACCAAATCCACGGCGAATTGCAGTACCGTCAGACAGCATATCTTTCAACCGCTGTTTTTCATCGACCATATCCACGGCGAAATCGCTCCATCTCCACGTATTGCTAGAGCAGGAGAAGATTCGTTCTATTGAAACGAACGGAGTTCGAGACGTCGTACAAAACCAGGAAGAGAGAAATCGAAAATTTTATGGACTATTAGATTACTGGTTGACAAAAATGAGTCCTCCTACAAACGTGGTGACCTGTCCAGGAAGATTGGAAAGTGCCTGTGGCCACTGGTTGCCAAAAATATGCAGTACCGTCAGACAGCATATCTTACATTGTTTTCCATTGTTTTTCATTGACCAAATCCACGGTGAATTGCAGTACCGTCAGACAGCATATCTTTCGACCGCTGTTTTTCATCGACCATATCCACGGCGAAATCGCTCCATCTCCACGTATTGCTAGAGCGAGAGAAGATTCGTTATATTGAAACGATTAGAGTTCGAGACGTCGTACAAAATCAGGAAGAGAGAAATCGAAAATTTTATGGACTATCGGATGACTGGTTGACGAAAATAAGTCCTCCTACAAACGTGATGACCTGTCTAGGAAGATGGGAAAGTGCCTGTGGCCACTGGTTGCCAAAAATATGCAGTACCGTCAGACAGCATATCTTACATCGTTTTCCATTGTTTTTCATTGACCAAATCCACGGCGAATTGCAGTACCGTCAGACAGCATATCTTTCAACAGCTGTTTTTCATCAACCATATCCACGGCGAACTCGTTCCTTCTCCACGTATTGCTAGAGCAGGAGAAGATTCGTTCTATTGAACCGAACACAGTTCGAGACGTCGTACAAAACCAGGAAGAGAGAAATCGAAAATTTTATGGACTATTGGATGACTGGTTGACAAAAATGAGTCCTCCTACAAACGTGGTGACCTGTCTAGGAAGATTGGAAAGTGCCTGTGGCCACTGGTTGTCAAAAATATGTAGTACCGTCAGACAGCATATCTTACATTGTTTTCCATTGTTTTTTCATTGACCAAATCCACGGCGAATTGCAGTACCGTCAGACAGCATATCTTTCAACCGCTGTTTTTCATCGACCATATCCACGGCGAACTCGCTCCATCTCCACGTATTGCAAGAGCAAGAGAAGATTCGTTTATTGGAACGAACAGCGTTCGAGACGTCGTACAAAACCAGGAAGAGAGAAATCGAAAATTTATGGACTATTGGATGACTGGTTGACGAAAATGAGTCCTCCTACAAACGTGGTGACCTGTCTAGGAAGATTGGAAAGTGCCTGAGGCCATTGGTTGCCAAAAATATGCAGTACCGTCAGACAGCATAAATTACATTGTTTTCCATTGTTTTTCATTGACCAAATCCACGGCGAATTGCAGTACCGTCAGACAGCATATCTTTCGACCGCTGTTTTTCATCGACCATATCCACGGCGAAATCGCTCCATCTCCACGTATTAGTAGAGCAGGAGAAGATTCGTTCTATTGAACCGAACAGAGTTCGAGACGTCGTACAGAACCAGGAAGAGAGAAATCGAAAATTTTATGGACTATTGGATCACTGGTTGACAAAAATGAGTCCTCCTACAAACGTGGTGACCTGTCTAGGAAGATTGGAAAGTGCCTGTGGCCACTGGTTGCCAAAAATATGCAGTACCGTCAGACAGCATATCTTACATTGTTTTCCATTGTTTTTTCATTGACCAAATCCACGGCGAATTGCAGTACCGTCAGACAGCATATCTTTCGACCGCTGTTTTTCATCGACCATATCCACGGCGAACTCGCTCCATCTCCACGTATTGCAAGAGCTAGAGAAGATTCGTTATATTGGAACGAACAGCGTTCGAGACGTCGTACAGAACCAGGAAGAGAGAAATCGAAAAATTTATGGACTATTGGATTACTGGTTGACAAAAATGAGTCCTCCTACAAACGTGGTGACCTGTCTAGGAAGATGGGAAAGTGCCTGTGGCCATTAGTTGCCAAAAATATGCAGTACCGTCAGACAGCATATCTTACATTGTTTTCCATTGTTTTTCATTGACCAAATCCACGGCGAATTGCAGTACCGTCAGACAGCATATCTTTCAACCGCTGTTTTTCATCGACCATATCCACGGCGAAATCGCTCCATCTCCACGTATTGCTAGAGCAAGAGAAGATTCGTTATATTGAAACGAACAGAGTTCGAGACGTCGTACAAAACCAGGAAGAGAGAAATCGAAAATTTTATGGACTATCGGATGACTGGTTGACGAAAATAAGTCCTCCTACAAACGTGATGACCTGTCTAGGAAGATGGGAAAGTGCCTGTGGCCACTGGTTGCCAAAAATATGCAGTACCGTCAGACAGCAAATCTTACATTGTTTTCCATTGTTTTTCATTGACCAAATCCACGGCTAATTGCAGTACCGTCAAACAGCATATCTTTCAACCGCTGTTTTTCATCGACCAAATCCACGGCGAATTGCAGTACCGTCAGACAGCATATCTTTCAACAGCTGTTTTTCATCAACCATATCCACGGCGAACTCGCTCCTTCTCCACGTACTGCTAGAGCAGGAGAAGATTCGTTCTATTGAACCGAACACAGTTCGAGACGTCGTACAAAACCAGGAAGAGAGAAATCGAAAATTTTATGGACTATTGGATGACTGGTTGACAAAAATGAGTCCTCCTACAAACGTGGTGACCTATCTAGGAAGATTGGAAAGTGCCTGTGGCCACTGGTTGTCAAAAATATGTAGTACCGTCAGACAGCATATCTTACATTGTTTTCCATTGTTTTTTCATTGACCAAATCCACGGCGAATCGCAGTACCGTCAGACAGCATATCTCTCAACCGCTGTTTTTCATCGACCATATCCACGGCGAAATCGCTCCATCCCCACGTATTGCTAGAGCAGGAGAAGAATCGTTCTATTGAACCGAACAGAGTTCGAGACGTCGTACAGAACCAGGAAGAGAGAAATCGAAAATTTTATGGACTATTGGATCACTGGTTGACAAAAATGAGTCCTCCTACAAACGTGGTGACCTGTCTAGGAAGATTGGAAAGTGCCTGTGGCCACTGGTTGCCAAAAATATGCAGTACCGTCAGACAGCATATCTTACATTGTTTTCCATTGTTTTTTCATTGACCAAATCCACGGCGAATTGCAGTACCGTCAGACAGCATATCTTTCGACCGCTGTTTTTCATCGACCATATCCACGGCGAACTCGCTCCATCTCCACGTATTGCAAGAGCTAGAGAAGATTCGTTATATTGGAACGAACAGCGTTCGAGACGTCGTACAGAACCAGGAAGAGAGAAATCGAATAATTTATGGACTATTGGATTACTGGTTGACAAAAATGAGTCCTCCTACAAACGTGGTGACCTGTCTAGGAAGATGGGAAAGTGCCTGTGGCCATTAGTTGCCAAAAATATGCAGTACCGTCAGACAGCATATCTTACATTGTTTTCCATTGTTTTTCATTGACCAAATCCACGGCTAATTGCAGTACCGTCAGACAGCATATCTTTCAACCGCTGTTTTTCATCGACCATATCCACGGCGAAATCGCTCCATCTCCACGTATTGCTAGAGCAAGAGAAGATTCGTTATATTGAAACGAACAGAGTTCGAGACGTCGTACAAAACCAGGAAGAGAGAAATCGAAAATTTTATGGACTATCGGATGACTGGTTGACGAAAATAAGTCCTCCTACAAACGTGATGACCTGTCTAGGAAGATGGGAAAGTGCCTGTGGCCACTGGTTGCCAAAAATATGCAGTACCGTCAGACAGCAAATCTTACATTGTTTTCCATTGTTTTTCATTGACCAAATCCACGGCTAATTGCAGTACCGTCAGACAGCATATCTTTCAACCGCTGTTTTTCATCGACCAAATCCACGGCGAATTGCAGTACCGTCAGACAGCATATCTTTCAACAGCTGTTTTTCATCAACCATATCCACGGCGAACTCGCTCCTTCTCCACGTACTGCTAGAGCAGGAGAAGATTCGTTCTATTGAACCGAACACAGTTCGAGACGTCGTACAAAACCAGGAAGAGAGAAATCGAAAATTTTATGGACTATTGGATGACTGGTTGACAAAAATGAGTCCTCCTACAAACGTAGTGACCTGTCTAGGAAGATTGGAAAGTGCCTGTGGCCACTGGTTGCCAAAAATATGCAGTACCGTCAGACAGCATATCTTACATTGTTTTCCATTGTTTTTCCATTGACCAAATCCACGGCGAATTGCAGTACCGTCAGACAGCATATCTTTCGACCGCTGTTTTTCATCGACCATATCCACGGCGAACTCGCTCCATCTCCACGTATTGCAAGAGCAAGAGAAGATTCGTTATATTGGAACGAACAGCGTTCGAGACGTCGTACAAAACCAGGAAGAGAGAAATCGAAAATTTTATGGACTATTGGATGACTGGTTGACAAAAATGAGTCCTCCTACAAACGTGGTGACCTGTCTAGGAAGATTGGAAAGTGCCTGTGGCCACTGGTTGCCAAAAATATGCAGTACCGTCAGACAGCATATCTTACATTGTTTTCCATTGTTTTTTCATTGACCAAATCCACGGCGAATTGCAGTACCGTCAGACAGCATATCTTTCGACCGCTGTTTTTCATCGACCATATCCACGGCGAAATCGCTCCATCTCCACGTATTAGTAGAGCAGGAGAAGATTCGTTTTATTGAACCGAACAGAGTTCGAGAAGTCGTACAGAACCAGGAAGAGAGAAATCGAAAAATTTATGGACTATTGGATTACTGGTTGACAAAAATGAGTCCTCCCACAAACGTGGTGACCTGTCTAGGAAGATGGGAAAGTGCCTGTGGCCATTGGTTGCCAAAAATATGCAGTACCGTCAGACAGCATATCTTACATTGTTTTCCATTGTTTTTCATTGACCAAATCCACGGCTAATTGCAGTACCGTCAGACAGCATATCTTTCAACCGCTGTTTTTCATCGACCATATCCACGGCGAAATCGCTCCATCTCCACGTATTGCTAGAGCGAGAGAAGATTCGTTATATTGAAACGAACAGAGTTCGAGACGTCGTACAAAACCAGGAAGAGAGAAATCGAAAATTTTATGGACTATCGGATGACTGGTTGACGAAAATAAGTCCTCCTACAAACGTGATGACCTGTCTAGGAAGATGGGAAAGTGCCTGTGGCCACTGGTTGCCAAAAATATGCAGTACCGTCAGACAGCATATCTTACATCGTTTTCCATTGTTTTCCATTGACCAAATCCACGGCGAATTGCAGTACCGTCAGACAGCATATCTTTCAACAGCTGTTTTTCATCAACCATATCCACGGCGAACTCGCTCCTTCTCCACGTATTGCTAGAGCAGGAGAAGATTGGTTCTTTCGAACCGAACACAGTTCGAGACGTCGTACAAAACCAGGAAGAGAGAAATCGAAAATTTTATGGACTATTGGATGACTGGTTGACGAAAATGAGTCCTCCTACAAACGTGGTGACCTGTCTAGGAAGATGGAAAAGTGCCTGTGGCCATTGGTTGCCAAAAATATGCAGTACCGTCAGACAGCATATCTTACATCGTTTTCCATTGTTTTTCATTGACCAAATCCACGGCGAATTGCAGTACCGTCAGACAGCATTTCTTTCAACAGCTGTTTTTCATCAACCATATCCACGGCGAACTCGCTCCTTCTCCACGTATTGCTAGAGCAGGAGAAGATTCGTTCTATTGAACCGAACACAGTTCAAGACGTCGTACAAAACCAGGAAGAGAGAAATCGAAAATTTTATGGACTATTGGATGACTGGTTGACAAAAATGAGTCCTCCTACAAACGTGGTGACCTGTCTAGGAAGATTGGAAAGTGCCTGTGGCCACTGGTTGCCAAAAATATGTAGTACCGTCAGACAGCATATCTTACATCGTTTTCAATTGTTTTTTCATTGACCAAATCCACGGCGAATTGCAGTACCGTCAGACAGCATATCTTTCGACCGCTGTTTTTCATCGACCATATCCACGGCGAAATCGCTCCATCTCCACGTATTAGTAGAGCAGGAGAAGATTCGTTTTATTGAACCGAACAGAGTTCGAGAAGTCGTACAGAACCAGGAAGAGAGAAATCGAAAAATTTATGGACTATTGGATTACTGGTTGACAAAAATGAGTCCTCCCACAAACGTGGTGACCTGTCTAGGAAGATGGGAAAGTGCCTGTGGCCATTGGTTGCCAAAAATATGCAGTACCGTCAGACAGCATATCTTACATTGTTTTCCATTGTTTTTCATTGACCAAATCCACGGCTAATTGCAGTACCGTCAGACAGCATATCTTTCAACCGCTGTTTTTCATCGACCATATCCACGGCGAAATCGCTCCATCTCCACGTATTGCTAGAGCGAGAGAAGATTCGTTATATTGAAACGAACAGAGTTCGAGACGTCGTACAAAACCAGGAAGAGAGAAATCGAAAATTTTATGGACTATCGGATGACTGGTTGACGAAAATAAGTCCTCCTACAAACGTGATGACCTGTCTAGGAAGATGGGAAAGTGCCTGTGGCCACTGGTTGCCAAAAATATGCAGTACCGTCAGACAGCATATCTTACATCGTTTTCCATTGTTTTCCATTGACCAAATCCACGGCGAATTGCAGTACCGTCAGACAGCATATCTTTCAACAGCTGTTTTTCATCAACCATATCCACGGCGAACTCGCTCCTTCTCCACGTATTGCTAGAGCAGGAGAAGATTGGTTCTTTCGAACCGAACACAGTTCGAGACGTCGTACAAAACCAGGAAGAGAGAAATCGAAAATTTTATGGACTATTGGATGACTGGTTGACGAAAATGAGTCCTCCTACAAACGTGGTGACCTGTCTAGGAAGATGGAAAAGTGCCTGTGGCCATTGGTTGCCAAAAATATGCAGTACCGTCAGACAGCATATCTTACATCGTTTTCCATTGTTTTTCATTGACCAAATCCACGGCGAATTGCAGTACCGTCAGACAGCATTTCTTTCAACAGCTGTTTTTCATCAACCATATCCACGGCGAACTCGCTCCTTCTCCACGTATTGCTAGAGCAGGAGAAGATTCGTTCTATTGAACCGAACACAGTTCAAGACGTCGTACAAAACCAGGAAGAGAGAAATCGAAAATTTTATGGACTATTGGATGACTGGTTGACAAAAATGAGTCCTCCTACAAACGTGGTGACCTGTCTAGGAAGATTGGAAAGTGCCTGTGGCCACTGGTTGCCAAAAATATGTAGTACCGTCAGACAGCATATCTTACATCGTTTTCAATTGTTTTTCATTGACCAAATCCACGGCGAATTGCAGTACCGTCAGACAGCATATCTTCCAACCGCTGTTTTTCATCGACCATATCCACGGCGAACTCGCTCCATCTCCACGTATTGCAAGAGCAAGAGAAGATTCGTTATATTGGAACGAACAGCGTTCGAGACGTCGTACAAAACCAGGAAGAGAGAAATCGAAAATTTTATGGACTATTGGATGACTGGTTGACGAAAATGAGTCCTCCTACAAACGTGGTGACCTGTCTAGGAAGATGGAAAAGTGCCTGTGGCCATTGGTTGCCAAAAATATGCAGTACCGTCAGACAGCATATCTTACATCGTTTTCCATTGTTTTTCATTGACCAAATCCACGGCGAATTGCAGTACCGTCAGACAGCATTTCTTTCAACAGCTGTTTTTCATCAACCATATCCACGGCGAACTCGCTCCTTCTCCACGTATTGCTAGAGCAGGAGAAGATTCGTTCTATTGAACCGAACACAGTTTGAGACGTCGTACAAAACCAGGAAGAGAGAAATCGAAAATTTTATGGACTATTGGATGACTGGTTGACGAAAATGAGTCCTCCTACAAACGTGGTGACCTGTCTAGGAAGATTGGAAAGTGCCTGTGGCCACTGGTTGTCAAAAATATGTAGTACCGTCAGACAGCATATCTTACATTGTTTTCCATTGTTTTTTCATTGACCAAATCCACGGCGAATTGCAGTACCGTCAGACAGCATATCTTCCAACCGCTGTTTTTCATCGACCATATCCACGGCGAACTCGCTCCATCTCCACGTATTGCAAGAGCAAGAGAAGATTCATCATATTGGAACGAACAGAGTTCGAGACGTCGTACGAAACCAGGAAGAGAGAAATTGAAAATTTATGGACTATTGGATGACTGGTTGACGAAAATGAGTCCTCCTACAAACGTGGTGACCTGTCTAGGAAGATTGGAAAGTGCCTGTGGCCACTGGTTGCCAAAAATATGCAGTACCGTCAGACAGCATATCTTACATTGTTTTCCATTGTTTTTCCATTGACCAAATCCACGGCGAATTGCAGTACCGTCAGACAGCATATCTTTCGACCGCTGTTTTTCATCGACCATATCCACGGCGAACTCGCTCCATCTCCACGTATTGCAAGAGCAAGAGAAGATTCGTTATATTGGAACGAACAGCGTTCGAGACGTCGTACAAAACCAGGAAGAGAGAAATCGAAAATTTTATGGACTATTGGATGACTGGTTGACAAAAATGAGTCCTCCTACAAACGTGGTGACCTGTCTAGGAAGATTGGAAAGTGCCTGTGGCCACTGGTTGCCAAAAATATGCAGTACCGTCAGACAGCATATCTTACATTGTTTTCCATTGTTTTTTCATTGACCAAATCCAAGGCGAATTGCAGTACCGTCAGACAGCATATCTTTCGACCGCTGTTTTTCATCGACCATATCCACGGCGAAATCGCTCCATCTCCACGTATTAGTAGAGCAGGAGAAGATTCGTTTTATTGAACCGAACAGAGTTCGAGACGTCGTACAGAACCAGGAAGAGAGAAATCGAAAAATTTATGGACTATTGGATTACTGGTTGACAAAAATGAGTCCTCCCACAAACGTGGTGACCTGTCTAGGAAGATGGGAAAGTGCCTGTGGCCATTGGTTGCCAAAAATATGCAGTACCGTCAGACAGCATATCTTACATTGTTTTCCATTGTTTTTCATTGACCAAATCCACGGCGAATTGCAGTACCGTCAGAAAGCATATCTTTCAACCGCTGTTTTTCATCGACCATATCCACGGCGAAATCGCTCCATCCCCACGTATTGCTAGAGCAGGAGAAGATTCGTTCTATTGAAACGAACGGAGTTCGAGACGTCGTACAAAACCAGGAAGAGAGAAATCGAAAATTTTATGGACTATTAGATTACTGGTTGACAAAAATGAGTCCTCCTACAAACGTGGTGACCTGTCTAGGAAGATTGGAAAGTGCCTGTGGCCACTGGTTGCCAAAAATATGCAGTACCGTCAGACAGCATATCTTACATTGTTTTCCATTGTTTTTCATTGACCAAATCCACGGTGAATTGCAGTACCGTCAGACAGCATATCTTTCGACCGCTGTTTTTCATCGACCATATCCACGGCGAAATCGCTCCATCTCCACGTATTGCTAGAGCGAGAGAAGATTCGTTATATTGAAACGATTAGAGTTCGAGACGTCGTACAAAACCAGGAAGAGAGAAATCGAAAATTTTATGGACTATCGGATGACTGGTTGACGAAAATAAGTCCTCCTACAAACGTGATGACCTGTCTAGGAAGATGGGAAAGTGCCTGTGGCCACTGGTTGCCAAAAATATGCAGTACCGTCAGACAGCATATCTTACATCGTTTTCCATTGTTTTTCATTGACCAAATCCACGGCGAATTGCAGTACCGTCAGACAGCATATCTTTCAACAGCTGTTTTTCATCAACCATATCCACGGCGAACTCGTTCCTTCTCCACGTATTGCTAGAGCAGGAGAAGATTCGTTCTATTGAACCGAACACAGTTCGAGACGTCGTACAAAACCAGGAAGAGAGAAATCGAAAATTTTATGGACTATTGGATGACTGGTTGACAAAAATGAGTCCTCCTACAAACGTGGTGACCTGTCTAGGAAGATTGGAAAGTGCCTGTGGCCACTGGTTGCCAAAAATATGTAGTACCGTCAGACAGCATATCTTACATTGTTTTCCATTGTTTTTTCATTGACCAAATCCACGCCGAATTGCAGTACCGTCAGACAGCATATCTTTCAACCGCTGTTTTTCATCGACCATATCCACGGCGAACTCGCTCCATCTCCACGTATTGCAAGAGCAAGAGAAGATTCGTTTATTGGAACGAACAGCGTTCGAGACGTCGTACAAAACCAGGAAGAGAGAAATCGAAAATTTATGGACTATTGGATGACTGGTTGACGAAAATGAGTCCTCCTACAAACGTGGTGACCTGTCTAGGAAGATTGGAAAGTGCCTGAGGCCATTGGTTGCCAAAAATATGCAGTACCGTCAGACAGCATAAATTACATTGTTTTCCATTGTTTTTCATTGACCAAATCCACGGCGAATTGCAGTACCGCCAGACAGCATATCTTTCGACCGCTGTTTTTCATCGACCATATCCACGGCGAAATCGCTCCATCTCCACGTATTAGTAGAGCAGGAGAAGATTCGTTCTATTGAACCGAACAGAGTTCGAGACGTCGTACAGAACCAGGAAGAGAGAAATCGAAAATTTTATGGACTATTGGATCACTGGTTGACAAAAATGAGTCCTCCTACAAACGTGGTGACCTGTCTAGGAAGATTGGAAAGTGCCTGTGGCCACTGGTTGCCAAAAATATGCAGTACCGTCAGACAGCATATCTTACATTGTTTTCCATTGTTTTTTCATTGACCAAATCCACGGCGAATTGCAGTACCGTCAGACAGCATATCTTTCGACCGCTGTTTTTCATCGACCATATCCACGGCGAACTCGCTCCATCTCCACGTATTGCAAGAGCTAGAGAAGATTCGTTATATTGGAACGAACAGCGTTCGAGACGTCGTACAGAACCAGGAAGAGAGAAATCGAAAAATTTATGGACTATTGGATTACTGGTTGACAAAAATGAGTCCTCCTACAAACGTGGTGACCTGTCTAGGAAGATGGGAAAGTGCCTGTGGCCATTAGTTGCCAAAAATATGCAGTACCGTCAGACAGCATATCTTACATTGTTTTCCATTGTTTTTCATTGACCAAATCCACGGCGAATTGCAGTACCGTCAGACAGCATATCTTTCAACCGCTGTTTTTCATCGACCATATCCACGGCGAAATCGCTCCATCTCCACGTATTGCTAGAGCAAGAGAAGATTCGTTATATTGAAACGAACAGAGTTCGAGACGTCGTACAAAACCAGGAAGAGAGAAATCGAAAATTTTATGGACTATCGGATGACTGGTTGACGAAAATAAGTCCTCCTACAAACGTGATGACCTGTCTAGGAAGATGGGAAAGTGCCTGTGGCCACTGGTTGCCAAAAATATGCAGTACCGTCAGACAGCAAATCTTACATTGTTTTCCATTGTTTTTCATTGACCAAATCCACGGCTAATTGCAGTACCGTCAAACAGCATATCTTTCAACCGCTGTTTTTCATCGACCAAATCCACGGCGAACTGCAGTACCGTCAGACAGCATATCTTTCAACAGCTGTTTTTCATCAACCATATCCACGGCGAACTCGCTCCTTCTCCACGTACTGCTAGAGCAGGAGAAGATTCGTTCTATTGAACCGAACACAGTTCGAGACGTCGTACAAAACCAGGAAGAGAGAAATCGAAAATTTTATGGACTATTGGATGACTGGTTGACAAAAATGAGTCCTCCTACAAACGTGGTGACCTGTCTAGGAAGATTGGAAAGTGCCTGTGGCCACTGGTTGTCAAAAATATGTAGTACCGTCAGACAGCATATCTTACATTGTTTTCCATTGTTTTTTCATTGACCAAATCCACGGCGAATTGCAGTACCGTCAGACAGCATATCTTCCAACCGCTGTTTTTCATCGACCATATCCACGGCGAACTCGCTCCATCTCCACGTATTGCAAGAGCAAGAGAAGATTCATCATATTGGAACGAACAGCGTTCGAGACGTCGTACGAAACCAGGAAGAGAGAAATTGAAAATTTATGGACTATTGGATGACTGGTTGACGAAAATGAGTCCTCCTACAAACGTGGTGACCTGTCTAGGAAGATTGGAAAGTGCCTGAGGCCATTGGTTGCCAAAAATATGCAGTACCGTCAGACAGCATATCTTACATCGTTTTCCATTGTTTTTCATTGACCAAATCCACGGCGAATCGCAGTACCGTCAGACAGCATATCTCTCAACCGCTGTTTTTCATCGACCATATCCACGGCGAAATCGCTCCATCCCCACGTATTGCTAGAGCAGGAGAAGAATCGTTCTATTGAACCGAACAGAGTTCGAGACGTCGTACAGAACCAGGAAGAGAGAAATCGAAAATTTTATGGACTATTGGATCACTGGTTGACAAAAATGAGTCCTCCTACAAACGTGGTGACCTGTCTAGGAAGATTGGAAAGTGCCTGTGGCCACTGGTTGCCAAAAATATGCAGTACCGTCAGACAGCATATCTTACATTGTTTTCCATTGTTTTTTCATTGACCAAATCCACGGCGAATTGCAGTACCGTCAGACAGCATATCTTTCGACCGCTGTTTTTCATCGACCATATCCACGGCGAACTCGCTCTATCTCCACGTATTGCAAGAGCTAGAGAAGATTCGTTATATTGGAACGAACAGCGTTCGAGACGTCGTACAGAACCAGGAAGAGAGAAATCGAAAAATTTATGGACTATTGGATTACTGGTTGACAAAAATGAGTCCTCCTACAAACGTGGTGACCTGTCTAGGAAGATGGGAAAGTGCCTGTGGCCATTAGTTGCCAAAAATATGCAGTATCGTCAGACAGCATATCTTACATTGTTTTCCATTGTTTTTCATTGACCAAATCCACGGCTAATTGCAGTACCGTCAGACAGCATATCTTTCAACCGCTGTTTTTCATCGACCATATCCACGGCGAAATCGCTCCATCTCCACGTATTGCTAGAGCAAGAGAAGATTCGTTATATTGAAACGAACAGAGTTCGAGACGTCGTACAAAACCAGGAAGAGAGAAATCGAAAATTTTATGGACTATCGGATGACTGGTTGACGAAAATAAGTCCTCCTACAAACGTGATGACCTGTCTAGGAAGATGGGAAAGTGCCTGTGGCCACTGGTTGCCAAAAATATGCAGTACCGTCAGACAGCAAATCTTACATTGTTTTCCATTGTTTTTCATTGACCAAATCCACGGCTAATTGCAGTACCGTCAGACAGCATATCTTTCAACCGCTGTTTTTCATCGACCAAATCCACGGCGAATTGCAGTACCGTCAGACAGCATATCTTTCAACAGCTGTTTTTCATCAACCATATCCACGGCGAACTCGCTCCTTCTCCACGTACTGCTAGAGCAGGAGAAGATTCGTTCTATTGAACCGAACACAGTTCGAGACGTCGTACAAAACCAGGAAGAGAGAAATCGAAAATTTTATGGACTATTGGATGACTGGTTGACAAAAATGAGTCCTCCTACAAACGTGGTGACCTGTCTAGGAAGATTGGAAAGTGCCTGTGGCCACTGGTTGCCAAAAATATGCAGCACCGTCAGACAGCATATCTTACATTGTTTTCCATTGTTTTTCCATTGACCAAATCCACGGCGAATTGCAGTACCGTCAGACAGCATATCTTTCGACCGCTGTTTTTCATCGACCATATCCACGGCGAACTCGCTCCATCTCCACGTATTGCAAGAGCAAGAGAAGATTCGTTATATTGGAACGAACAGCGTTCGAGACGTCGTACAAAACCAGGAAGAGAGAAATCGAAAATTTTATGGACTATTGGATGACTGGTTGACAAAAATGAGTCCTCCTACAAACGTGGTGACCTGTCTAGGAAGATTGGAAAGTGCCTGTGGCCACTGGTTGCCAAAAATATGCAGTACCGTCAGACAGCATATCTTACATTGTTTTCCATTGTTTTTTCATTGACCAAATCCACGGCGAATTGCAGTACCGTCAGACAGCATATCTTTCGACCGCTGTTTTTCATCGACCATATCCACGGCGAAATCGCTCCATCTCCACGTATTAGTAGAGCAGGAGAAGATTCGTTTTATTGAACCGAACAGAGTTCGAGAAGTCGTACAGAACCAGGAAGAGAGAAATCGAAAAATTTATGGACTATTGGATTACTGGTTGACAAAAATGAGTCCTCCCACAAACGTGGTGACCTGTCTAGGAAGATGGGAAAGTGCCTGTGGCCATTGGTTGCCAAAAATATGCAGTACCGTCAGACAGCATATCTCACATTGTTTTCCATTGTTTTTCATTGACCAAATCCACGGCTAATTGCAGTACCGTCAGACAGCATATCTTTCAACCGCTGTTTTTCATCGACCATATCCACGGCGAAATCGCTCCATCTCCACGTATTGCTAGAGCGAGAGAAGATTCGTTATATTGAAACGAACAGAGTTCGAGACGTCGTACAAAACCAGGAAGAGAGAAATCGAAAATTTTATGGACTATCGGATGACTGGTTGACGAAAATAAGTCCTCCTACAAACGTGATGACCTGTCTAGGAAGATGGGAAAGTGCCTGTGGCCACTGGTTGCCAAAAATATGCAGTACCGTCAGACAGCATATCTTACATCGTTTTCCATTGTTTTCCATTGACCAAATCCACGGCGAATTGCAGTACCGTCAGACAGCATATCTTTCGACCGCTGTTTTTCATCGACCATATCCACGGCGAACTCGCTCCATCTCCACGTATTGCAAGAGCAAGAGAAGATTCGTTATATTGGAACGAACAGCGTTCGAGACGTCGTACAAAACCAGGAAGAGAGAAATCGAAAATTTTATGGACTATTGGATGACTGGTTGACAAAAATGAGTCCTCCTACAAACGTGGTGACCTGTCTAGGAAGATTGGAAAGTGCCTGTGGCCACTGGTTGCCAAAAATATGCAGTACCGTCAGACAGCATATCTTACATTGTTTTCCATTGTTTTTTCATTGACCAAATCCAAGGCGAATTGCAGTACCGTCAGACAGCATATCTTTCGACCGCTGTTTTTCATCGACCATATCCACGGCGAAATCGCTCCATCTCCACGTATTAGTAGAGCAGGAGAAGATTCGTTTTATTGAACCGAACAGAGTTCGAGACGTCGTACAGAACCAGGAAGAGAGAAATCGAAAAATTTATGGACTATTGGATTACTGGTTGACAAAAATGAGTCCTCCTACAAACGTGGTGACCTGTCTAGGAAGATGGGAAAGTGCCTGTGGCCATTAGTTGCCAAAAATATGCAGTACCGTCAGACAGCATATCTTACATTGTTTTCCATTGTTTTTCATTGACCAAATCCACGGCGAATTGCAGTACCGTCAGACAGCATATCTTTCAACCGCTGTTTTTCATCGACCATATCCACGGCGAAATCGCTCCATCTCCACGTATTGCTAGAGCAGGAGAAGATTCGTTCTATTGAAACGAACGGAGTTCGAGACGTCGTACAAAACCAGGAAGAGAGAAATCGAAAATTTTATGGACTATTAGATTACTGGTTGACAAAAATGAGTCCTCCTACAAACGTGGTGACCTGTCTAGGAAGATTGGAAAGTGCCTGTGGCCACTGGTTGCCAAAAATATGCAGTACCGTCAGACAGCATATCTTACATTGTTTTCCATTGTTTTTCATTGACCAAATCCACGGTGAATTGCAGTACCGTCAGACAGCATATCTTTCGACCGCTGTTTTTCATCGACCATATCCACGGCGAAATCGCTCCATCTCCACGTATTGCTAGAGCGAGAGAAGATTCGTTATATTGAAACGATTAGAGTTCGAGACGTCGTACAAAATCAGGAAGAGAGAAATCGAAAATTTTATGGACTATCGGATGACTGGTTGACGAAAATAAGTCCTCCTACAAACGTGATGACCTGTCTAGGAAGATGGGAAAGTGCCTGTGGCCACTGGTTGCCAAAAATATGCAGTACCGTCAGACAGCATATCTTACATCGTTTTCCATTGTTTTTCATTGACCAAATCCACGGCGAATTGCAGTACCGTCAGACAGCATATCTTTCAACAGCTGTTTTTCATCAACCATATCCACGGCGAACTCGCTCCATCTCCACGTATTGCAAGAGCAAGAGAAGATTCATCATATTGGAACGAACAGCGTTCGAGACGTCGTACGAAACCAGGAAGAGAGAAATTGAAAATTTATGGACTATTGGATGACTGGTTGACGAAAATGAGTCCTCCTACAAACGTGGTGACCTGTCTAGGAAGATTGGAAAGTGCCTGTGGCCACTGGTTGCCAAAAATATGCAGTACCGTCAGACAGCATATCTTACATTGTTTTCCATTGTTTTTCCATTGACCAAATCCACGGCGAATTGCAGTACCGTCAGACAGCATATCTTTCGACCGCTGTTTTTCATCGACCATATCCACGGCGAACTCGCTCCATCTCCACGTATTGCAAGAGCAAGAGAAGATTCGTTATATTGGAACGAACAGCGTTCGAGACGTCGTACAAAACCAGGAAGAGAGAAATCGAAAATTTTATGGACTATTGGATGACTGGTTGACAAAAATGAGTCCTCCTACAAACGTGGTGACCTGTCTAGGAAGATTGGAAAGTGCCTGTGGCCACTGGTTGCCAAAAATATGCAGTACCGTCAGACAGCATATCTTACATTGTTTTCCATTGTTTTTTCATTGACCAAATCCAAGGCGAATTGCAGTACCGTCAGACAGCATATCTTTCGACCGCTGTTTTTCATCGACCATATCCACGGCGAAATCGCTCCATCTCCACGTATTAGTAGAGCAGGAGAAGATTCGTTTTATTGAACCGAACAGAGTTCGAGACGTCGTACAGAACCAGGAAGAGAGAAATCGAAAAATTTATGGACTATTGGATTACTGGTTGACAAAAATGAGTCCTCCCACAAACGTGGTGACCTGTCTAGGAAGATGGGAAAGTGCCTGTGGCCATTGGTTGCCAAAAATATGCAGTACCGTCAGACAGCATATCTTACATTGTTTTCCATTGTTTTTCATTGACCAAATCCACGGCGAATTGCAGTACCGTCAGAAAGCATATCTTTCAACCGCTGTTTTTCATCGACCATATCCACGGCGAAATCGCTCCATCCCCACGTATTGCTAGAGCAGGAGAAGATTCGTTCTATTGAAACGAACGGAGTTCGAGACGTCGTACAAAACCAGGAAGAGAGAAATCGAAAATTTTATGGACTATTAGATTACTGGTTGACAAAAATGAGTCCTCCTACAAACGTGGTGACCTGTCTAGGAAGATTGGAAAGTGCCTGTGGCCACTGGTTGCCAAAAATATGCAGTACCGTCAGACAGCATATCTTACATTGTTTTCCATTGTTTTTCATTGACCAAATCCACGGTGAATTGCAGTACCGTCAGACAGCATATCTTTCGACCGCTGTTTTTCATCGACCATATCCACGGCGAAATCGCTCCATCTCCACGTATTGCTAGAGCGAGAGAAGATTCGTTATATTGAAACGATTAGAGTTCGAGACGTCGTACAAAACCAGGAAGAGAGAAATCGAAAATTTTATGGACTATCGGATGACTGGTTGACGAAAATAAGTCCTCCTACAAACGTGATGACCTGTCTAGGAAGATGGGAAAGTGCCTGTGGCCACTGGTTGCCAAAAATATGCAGTACCGTCAGACAGCATATCTTACATCGTTTTCCATTGTTTTTCATTGACCAAATCCACGGCGAATTGCAGTACCGTCAGACAGCATATCTTTCAACAGCTGTTTTTCATCAACCATATCCACGGCGAACTCGTTCCTTCTCCACGTATTGCTAGAGCAGGAGAAGATTCGTTCTATTGAACCGAACACAGTTCGAGACGTCGTACAAAACCAGGAAGAGAGAAATCGAAAATTTTATGGACTATTGGATGACTGGTTGACAAAAATGAGTCCTCCTACAAACGTGGTGACCTGTCTAGGAAGATTGGAAAGTGCCTGTGGCCACTGGTTGCCAAAAATATGTAGTACCGTCAGACAGCATATCTTACATTGTTTTCCATTGTTTTTTCATTGACCAAATCCACGGCGAATTGCAGTACCGTCAGACAGCATATCTTTCAACCGCTGTTTTTCATCGACCATATCCACGGCGAACTCGCTCCATCTCCACGTATTGCAAGAGCAAGAGAAGATTCGTTTATTGGAACGAACAGCGTTCGAGACGTCGTACAAAACCAGGAAGAGAGAAATCGAAAATTTATGGACTATTGGATGACTGGTTGACGAAAATGAGTCCTCCTACAAACGTGGTGACCTGTCTAGGAAGATTGGAAAGTGCCTGAGGCCATTGGTTGCCAAAAATATGCAGTACCGTCAGACAGCATAAATTACATTGTTTTCCATTGTTTTTCATTGACCAAATCCACGGCGAATTGCAGTACCGCCAGACAGCATATCTTTCGACCGCTGTTTTTCATCGACCATATCCACGGCGAAATCGCTCCATCTCCACGTATTAGTAGAGCAGGAGAAGATTCGTTCTATTGAACCGAACAGAGTTCGAGACGTCGTACAGAACCAGGAAGAGAGAAATCGAAAATTTTATGGACTATTGGATCACTGGTTGACAAAAATGAGTCCTCCTACAAACGTGGTGACCTGTCTAGGAAGATTGGAAAGTGCCTGTGGCCACTGGTTGCCAAAAATATGCAGTACCGTCAGACAGCATATCTTACATTGTTTTCCATTGTTTTTTCATTGACCAAATCCACGGCGAATTGCAGTACCGTCAGACAGCATATCTTTCGACCGCTGTTTTTCATCGACCATATCCACGGCGAACTCGCTCCATCTCCACGTATTGCAAGAGCTAGAGAAGATTCGTTATATTGGAACGAACAGCGTTCGAGACGTCGTACAGAACCAGGAAGAGAGAAATCGAAAAATTTATGGACTATTGGATTACTGGTTGACAAAAATGAGTCCTCCTACAAACGTGGTGACCTGTCTAGGAAGATGGGAAAGTGCCTGTGGCCATTAGTTGCCAAAAATATGCAGTACCGTCAGACAGCATATCTTACATTGTTTTCCATTGTTTTTCATTGACCAAATCCACGGCGAATTGCAGTACCGTCAGACAGCATATCTTTCAACCGCTGTTTTTCATCGACCATATCCACGGCGAAATCGCTCCATCTCCACGTATTGCTAGAGCAAGAGAAGATTCGTTATATTGAAACGAACAGAGTTCGAGACGTCGTACAAAACCAGGAAGAGAGAAATCGAAAATTTTATGGACTATCGGATGACTGGTTGACGAAAATAAGTCCTCCTACAAACGTGATGACCTGTCTAGGAAGATGGGAAAGTGCCTGTGGCCACTGGTTGCCAAAAATATGCAGTACCGTCAGACAGCAAATCTTACATTGTTTTCCATTGTTTTTCATTGACCAAATCCACGGCTAATTGCAGTACCGTCAAACAGCATATCTTTCAACCGCTGTTTTTCATCGACCAAATCCACGGCGAATTGCAGTACCGTCAGACAGCATATCTTTCAACAGCTGTTTTTCATCAACCATATCCACGGCGAACTCGCTCCTTCTCCACGTACTGCTAGAGCAGGAGAAGATTCGTTCTATTGAACCGAACACAGTTCGAGACGTCGTACAAAACCAGGAAGAGAGAAATCGAAAATTTTATGGACTATTGGATGACTGGTTGACAAAAATGAGTCCTCCTACAAACGTGGTGACCTGTCTAGGAAGATTGGAAAGTGCCTGTGGCCACTGGTTGTCAAAAATATGTAGTACCGTCAGACAGCATATCTTACATTGTTTTCCATTGTTTTTTCATTGACCAAATCCACGGCGAATTGCAGTACCGTCAGACAGCATATCTTCCAACCGCTGTTTTTCATCGACCATATCCACGGCGAACTCGCTCCATCTCCACGTATTGCAAGAGCAAGAGAAGATTCATCATATTGGAACGAACAGCGTTCGAGACGTCGTACGAAACCAGGAAGAGAGAAATTGAAAATTTATGGACTATTGGATGACTGGTTGACGAAAATGAGTCCTCCTACAAACGTGGTGACCTGTCTAGGAAGATTGGAAAGTGCCTGAGGCCATTGGTTGCCAAAAATATGCAGTACCGTCAGACAGCATATCTTACATCGTTTTCCATTGTTTTTCATTGACCAAATCCACGGCGAATCGCAGTACCGTCAGACAGCATATCTCTCAACCGCTGTTTTTCATCGACCATATCCACGGCGAAATCGCTCCATCCCCACGTATTGCTAGAGCAGGAGAAGAATCGTTCTATTGAACCGAACAGAGTTCGAGACGTCGTACAGAACCAGGAAGAGAGAAATCGAAAATTTTATGGACTATTGGATCACTGGTTGACAAAAATGAGTCCTCCTACAAACGTGGTGACCTGTCTAGGAAGATTGGAAAGTGCCTGTGGCCACTGGTTGCCAAAAATATGCAGTACCGTCAGACAGCATATCTTACATTGTTTTCCATTGTTTTTTCATCGACCAAATCCACGGCGAATTGCAGTACCGTCAGACAGCATATCTTTCGACCGCTGTTTTTCATCGACCATATCCACGGCGAACTCG
The DNA here is from genome assembly GCA_963576655.1 of Gastrophysa polygoni. NCBI lineage: Eukaryota > Metazoa > Arthropoda > Insecta > Coleoptera > Chrysomelidae > Gastrophysa > Gastrophysa polygoni. The sequence continues at coordinate 4,509,813 of OY755092.1, forward strand.
CTCCATCTCCACGTATTGCAAGAGCTAGAGAAGATTCGTTATATTGGAACGAACAGCGTTCGAGACGTCGTACAGAACCAGGAAGAGAGAAATCGAAAAATTTATGGACTATTGGATTACTGGTTGACAAAAATGAGTCCTCCTACAAACGTGGTGACCTGTCTAGGAAGATGGGAAAGTGCCTGTGGCCATTAGTTGCCAAAAATATGCAGTATCGTCAGACAGCATATCTTACATTGTTTTCCATTGTTTTTCATTGACCAAATCCACGGCTAATTGCAGTACCGTCAGACAGCATATCTTTCAACCGCTGTTTTTCATCGACCATATCCACGGCGAAATCGCTCCATCTCCACGTATTGCTAGAGCAAGAGAAGATTCGTTATATTGAAACGAACAGAGTTCGAGACGTCGTACAAAACCAGGAAGAGAGAAATCGAAAATTTTATGGACTATCGGATGACTGGTTGACGAAAATAAGTCCTCCTACAAACGTGATGACCTGTCTAGGAAGATGGGAAAGTGCCTGTGGCCACTGGTTGCCAAAAATATGCAGTACCGTCAGACAGCAAATCTTACATTGTTTTCCATTGTTTTTCATTGACCAAATCCACGGCTAATTGCAGTACCGTCAGACAGCATATCTTTCAACCGCTGTTTTTCATCGACCAAATCCACGGCGAATTGCAGTACCGTCAGACAGCATATCTTTCAACAGCTGTTTTTCATCAACCATATCCACGGCGAACTCGCTCCTTCTCCACGTACTGCTAGAGCAGGAGAAGATTCGTTCTATTGAACCGAACACAGTTCGAGACGTCGTACAAAACCAGGAAGAGAGAAATCGAAAATTTTATGGACTATTGGATGACTGGTTGACAAAAATGAGTCCTCCTACAAACGTGGTGACCTGTCTAGGAAGATTGGAAAGTGCCTGTGGCCACTGGTTGCCAAAAATATGCAGTACCGTCAGACAGCATATCTTACATTGTTTTCCATTGTTTTTCCATTGACCAAATCCACGGCGAATTGCAGTACCGTCAGACAGCATATCTTTCGACCGCTGTTTTTCATCGACCATATCCACGGCGAACTCGCTCCATCTCCACGTATTGCAAGAGCAAGAGAAGATTCGTTATATTGGAACGAACAGCGTTCGAGACGTCGTACAAAACCAGGAAGAGAGAAATCGAAAATTTTATGGACTATTGGATGACTGGTTGACAAAAATGAGTCCTCCTACAAACGTGGTGACCTGTCTAGGAAGATTGGAAAGTGCCTGTGGCCACTGGTTGCCAAAAATATGCAGTACCGTCAGACAGCATATCTTACATTGTTTTCCATTGTTTTTTCATTGACCAAATCCACGGCGAATTGCAGTACCGTCAGACAGCATATCTTTCGACCGCTGTTTTTCATCGACCATATCCACGGCGAAATCGCTCCATCTCCACGTATTAGTAGAGCAGGAGAAGATTCGTTTTATTGAACCGAACAGAGTTCGAGAAGTCGTACAGAACCAGGAAGAGAGAAATCGAAAAATTTATGGACTATTGGATTACTGGTTGACAAAAATGAGTCCTCCCACAAACGTGGTGACCTGTCTAGGAAGATGGGAAAGTGCCTGTGGCCATTGGTTGCCAAAAATATGCAGTACCGTCAGACAGCATATCTCACATTGTTTTCCATTGTTTTTCATTGACCAAATCCACGGCTAATTGCAGTACCGTCAGACAGCATATCTTTCAACCGCTGTTTTTCATCGACCATATCCACGGCGAAATCGCTCCATCTCCACGTATTGCTAGAGCGAGAGAAGATTCGTTATATTGAAACGAACAGAGTTCGAGACGTCGTACAAAACCAGGAAGAGAGAAATCGAAAATTTTATGGACTATCGGATGACTGGTTGACGAAAATAAGTCCTCCTACAAACGTGATGACCTGTCTAGGAAGATGGGAAAGTGCCTGTGGCCACTGGTTGCCAAAAATATGCAGTACCGTCAGACAGCATATCTTACATCGTTTTCCATTGTTTTCCATTGACCAAATCCACGGCGAATTGCAGTACCGTCAGACAGCATATCTTTCAACAGCTGTTTTTCATCAACCATATCCACGGCGAACTCGCTCCTTCTCCACGTATTGCTAGAGCAGGAGAAGATTGGTTCTTTCGAACCGAACACAGTTCGAGACGTCGTACAAAACCAGGAAGAGAGAAATCGAAAATTTTATGGACTATTGGATGACTGGTTGACGAAAATGAGTCCTCCTACAAACGTGGTGACCTGTCTAGGAAGATGGAAAAGTGCCTGTGGCCATTGGTTGCCAAAAATATGCAGTACCGTCAGACAGCATATCTTACATCGTTTTCCATTGTTTTTCATTGACCAAATCCACGGCGAATTGCAGTACCGTCAGACAGCATTTCTTTCAACAGCTGTTTTTCATCAACCATATCCACGGCGAACTCGCTCCTTCTCCACGTATTGCTAGAGCAGGAGAAGATTCGTTCTATTGAACCGAACACAGTTCGAGACGTCGTACAAAACCAGGAAGAGAGAAATCGAAAATTTTATGGACTATTGGATGACTGGTTGACAAAAATGAGTCCTCCTACAAACGTGGTGACCTGTCTAGGAAGATTGGAAAGTGCCTGTGGCCACTGGTTGCCAAAAATATGTAGTACCGTCAGACAGCATATCTTACATCGTTTTCAATTGTTTTTCATTGACCAAATCCACGGCGAATTGCAGTACCGTCAGACAGCATATCTTCCAACCGCTGTTTTTCATCGACCATATCCACGGCGAACTCGCTCCATCTCCACGTATTGCAAGAGCAAGAGAAGATTCGTTATATTGGAACGAACAGCGTTCGAGACGTCGTACAAAACCAGGAAGAGAGAAATCGAAAATTTTATGGACTATTGGATGACTGGTTGACGAAAATGAGTCCTCCTACAAACGTGGTGACCTGTCTAGGAAGATGGAAAAGTGCCTGTGGCCATTGGTTGCCAAAAATATGCAGTACCGTCAGACAGCATATCTTACATCGTTTTCCATTGTTTTTCATTGACCAAATCCACGGCGAATTGCAGTACCGTCAGACAGCATTTCTTTCAACAGCTGTTTTTCATCAACCATATCCACGGCGAACTCGCTCCTTCTCCACGTATTGCTAGAGCAGGAGAAGATTCGTTCTATTGAACCGAACACAGTTCGAGACGTCGTACAAAACCAGGAAGAGAGAAATCGAAAATTTTATGGACTATTGGATGACTGGTTGACGAAAATGAGTCCTCCTACAAACGTGGTGACCTGTCTAGGAAGATTGGAAAGTGCCTGAGGCCATTGGTTGCCAAAATAATGCAGTACCGTCAGACAGCATAAATTACATTGTTTTCCATTGTTTTTCATTGACCAAATCCACGGCGAATTGCAGTACCGTCAGACAGCATATCTTTCGACCGCTGTTTTTCATCGACCATATCCACGGCGAAATCGCTCCATCTCCACGTATCAGTAGAGCAGGAGAAGATTCGTTCTATTGAACCGAATGGACTATTGGATGACTGGTTGACAAAAATGAGTCCTCCTACAAACGTGGTGACCTGTCTAGGAAGATGAGAAATTATGCCTGTGGCCATTGGTTGCCAAAAATATGCAGTACCTTCAGACAGCATATCTTACATTGTTTTCCATTGTTTTCATTGACCAAATCCACGGCGAATTGCAGTACCGTCAGACAGCATATCTTTCAACCGCTGTTTTTCATCAACCATATCCACGGCGAAATCGCTCCATCTCCACGTATTGCTAGAGAGAAGATTTGTTCTATTGAACCGAACAGAGTTCAAGACGTCGTACAGAACCAGGAAGAGAGAAATCGAAAAATTTATGGACTATTGGATTAAAGGTTGACGAAAATAAGTCCTCCTACAAACGTGATGACCTGTCTAGGAAGATGGGAAAGTGCCTGTGGCCATTGGTTGCCAAAAATATGCAGTACCGTCAGACAGCATATCTTACATTGTTTTCCATTGTTTTTCATTGACCAAATCCACGGCTAATTGCAGTACCGTCAGACAGCATATCTTTCAACCGCTGTTTTTCATCGACTATATCCACGGCGAAATCGCTCCATCTCCACGTATTGCTAGAGCGAGAGAAGATTCGTTATATTGAAACGAACAGAGTTCGAGACGTCGTACAAAACCAGGAAGAGAGAAATCGAAAATTTTATGGACTATCGGATGACTGGTTGACGAAAATAAGTCCTCCTACAAACGTGATGACCTGTCTAGGAAGATGGGAAAGTGCCTGTGGCCACTGGTTGCCAAAAATATGCAGTACCGTCAGACAGCAAATCTTACATTGTTTTCCATTGTTTTTCATTGACCAAATCCACGGCTAATTGCAGTACCGTCAGACAGCATATCTTTCAACCGCTGTTTTTCATCGACCAAATCCACGGCGAATTGCAGTACCGTCAGACAGCATATCTTTCAACAGCTGTTTTTCATCAACCATATCCACGGCGAACTCGCTCCTTCTCCACGTACTGCTAGAGCAGGAGAAGATTCGTTCTATTGAACCGAACACAGTTCGAGACGTCGTACAAAACCAGGAAGAGAGAAATCGAAAATTTTATGGACTATTGGATGACTGGTTGACAAAAATGAGTCCTCCTACAAACGTGGTGACCTGTCTAGGAAGATTGGAAAGTGCCTGTGGCCACTGGTTGCCAAAAATATGCAGTACCGTCAGACAGCATATCTTACATTGTTTTCCATTGTTTTTCCATTGACCAAATCCACGGCGAATTGCAGTACCGTCAGACAGCATATCTTTCGACCGCTGTTTTTCATCGACCATATCCACGGCGAACTCGCTCCATCTCCACGTATTGCAAGAGCAAGAGAAGATTCGTTATATTGGAACGAACAGCGTTCGAGACGTCGTACAAAACCAGGAAGAGAGAAATCGAAAATTTTATGGACTATTGGATGACTGGTTGACAAAAATGAGTCCTCCTACAAACGTGGTGACCTGTCTGGGAAGATTGGAAAGTGCCTGTGGCCACTGGTTGCCAAAAATATGCAGTACCGTCAGACAGCATATCTTACATTGTTTTCCATTGTTTTTTCATTGACCAAATCCACGGCGAATTGCAGTACCGTCAGACAGCATATCTTTCGACCGCTGTTTTTCATCGACCATATCCACGGCGAAATCGCTCCATCTCCACGTATTAGTAGAGCAGGAGAAGATTCGTTTTATTGAACCGAACAGAGTTCGAGAAGTCGTTCAGAACCAGGAAGAGAGAAATCGAAAAATTTATGGACTATTGGATTACTGGTTGACAAAAATGAGTCCTCCCACAAACGTGGTGACCTGTCTAGGAAGATGGGAAAGTGCCTGTGGCCATTGGTTGCCAAAAATATGCAGTACCGTCAGACAGCATATCTTACATTGTTTTCCATTGTTTTTCATTGACCAAATCCACGGCTAATTGCAGTACCGTCAGACAGCATATCTTTCAACCGCTGTTTTTCATCGACCATATCCACGGCGAAATCGCTCCATCTTCACGTATTGCTAGAGCGAGAGAAGATTCGTTATATTGAAACGAACAGAGTTCGAGACGTCGTACAAAACCAGGAAGAGAGAAATCGAAAATTTTATGGACTATCGGATGACTGGTTGACGAAAATAAGTCCTCCTACAAACGTGATGACCTGTCTAGGAAGATGGGAAAGTGCCTGTGGCCACTGGTTGCCAAAAATATGCAGTACCGTCAGACAGCATATCTTACATCGTTTTCCATTGTTTTCCATTGACCAAATCCACGGCGAATTGCAGTACCGTCAGACAGCATATCTTTCAACAGCTGTTTTTCATCAACCATATCCACGGCGAACTCGCTCCTTCTCCACGTATTGCTAGAGCAGGAGAAGATTGGTTCTTTCGAACCGAACACAGTTCGAGACGTCGTACAAAACCAGGAAGAGAGAAATCGAAAATTTTATGGACTATTGGATGACTGGTTGACGAAAATGAGTCCTCCTACAAGCGTGATGACCTGTCTAGGAAGATGGAAAAGTGCCTGTGGCCATTGGTTGCCAAAAATATGCAGTACCGTCAGACAGCATATCTTACATCGTTTTCCATTGTTTTTCATTGACCAAATCCACGGCGAATTGCAGTACCGTCAGACAGCATTTCTTTCAACAGCTGTTTTTCATCAACCATATCCACGGCGAACTCGCTCCTTCTCCACGTATTGCTAGAGCAGGAGAAGATTCGTTCTATTGAACCGAACACAGTTCGAGACGTCGTACAAAACCAGGAAGAGAGAAATCGAAAATTTTATGGACTATTGGATGACTGGTTGACAAAAATGAGTCCTCCTACAAACGTGGTGACCTGTCTAGGAAGATTGGAAAGTGCCTGTGGCCACTGGTTGCCAAAAATATGTAGTACCGTCAGACAGCATATCTTACATCGTTTTCAATTGTTTTTCATTGACCAAATCCACGGCGAATTGCAGTACCGTCAGACAGCATATCTTTCAACCGCTGTTTTTCATCGACCATATCCACGGCGAAATCGCTCCATCTCCACGTATTGCTAGAGCGAGAGAAGATTCGTTATATTGAAACGAACAGAGTTCGAGACGTCGTACAAAACCAGGAAGAGAGAAATCGAAAATTTTATGGACTATCGGATGACTGGTTGACGAAAATAAGTCCTCCTACAAACGTGATGACCTGTCTAGGAAGATGGGAAAGTGCCTGTGGCCACTGGTTGCCAAAAATATGCAGTACCGTCAGACAGCATATCTTACATCGTTTTCCATTGTTTTCCATTGACCAAATCCACGGCGAATTGCAGTACCGTCAGACAGCATATCTTTCAACAGCTGTTTTTCATCAACCATATCCACGGCGAACTCGCTCCTTCTCCACGTATTGCTAGAGCAGGAGAAGATTGGTTCTTTCGAACCGAACACAGTTCGAGACGTCGTACAAAACCAGGAAGAGAGAAATCGAAAATTTTATGGACTATTGGATGACTGGTTGACGAAAATGAGTCCTCCTACAAACGTGGTGACCTGTCTAGGAAGATGGAAAAGTGCCTGTGGCCATTGGTTGCCAAAAATATGCAGTACCGTCAGACAGCATATCTTACATCGTTTTCCATTGTTTTTCATTGACCAAATCCACGGCGAATTGCAGTACCGTCAGACAGCATTTCTTTCAACAGCTGTTTTTCATCAACCATATCCACGGCGAACTCGCTCCTTCTCCACGTATTGCTAGAGCAGGAGAAGATTCGTTCTATTGAACCGAACACAGTTCGAGACGTCGTACAAAACCAGGAAGAGAGAAATCGAAAATTTTATGGACTATTGGATGACTGGTTGACAAAAATGAGTCCTCCTACAAACGTGGTGACCTGTCTAGGAAGATTGGAAAGTGCCTGTGGCCACTGGTTGCCAAAAATATGTAGTACCGTCAGACAGCATATCTTACATCGTTTTCAATTGTTTTTCATTGACCAAATCCACGGCGAATTGCAGTACCGTCAGACAGCATATCTTCCAACCGCTGTTTTTCATCGACCATATCCACGGCGAACTCGCTCCATCTCCACGTATTGCAAGAGCAAGAGAAGATTCGTTATATTGGAACGAACAGCGTTCGAGACGTCGTACAAAACCAGGAAGAGAGAAATCGAAAATTTTATGGACTATTGGATGACTGGTTGACGAAAATGAGTCCTCCTACAAACGTGGTGACCTGTCTAGGAAGATGGAAAAGTGCCTGTGGCCATTGGTTGCCAAAAATATGCAGTACCGTCAGACAGCATATCTTACATCGTTTTCCATTGTTTTTCATTGACCAAATCCACGGCGAATTGCAGTACCGTCAGACAGCATTTCTTTCAACAGCTGTTTTTCATCAACCATATCCACGGCGAACTCGCTCCTTCTCCACGTATTGCTAGAGCAGGAGAAGATTCGTTCTATTGAACCGAACACAGTTCGAGACGTCGTACAAAACCAGGAAGAGAGAAATCGAAAATTTTATGGACTATTGGATGACTGGTTGACGAAAATGAGTCCTCCTACAAACGTGGTGACCTGTCTAGGAAGATTGGAAAGTGCCTGAGGCCATTGGTTGCCAAAATAATGCAGTACCGTCAGACAGCATAAATTACATTGTTTTCCATTGTTTTTCATTGACCAAATCCACGGCGAATTGCAGTACCGTCAGACAGCATATCTTTCGACCGCTGTTTTTCATCGACCATATCCACGGCGAAATCGCTCCATCTCCACGTATCAGTAGAGCAGGAGAAGATTCGTTCTATTGAACCGAATGGACTATTGGATGACTGGTTGACAAAAATGAGTCCTCCTACAAACGTGGTGACCTGTCTAGGAAGATGAGAAATTATGCCTGTGGCCATTGGTTGCCAAAAATATGCAGTACCTTCAGACAGCATATCTTACATTGTTTTCCATTGTTTTCATTGACCAAATCCACGGCGAATTGCAGTACCGTCAGACAGCATATCTTTCAACCGCTGTTTTTCATCAACCATATCCACGGCGAAATCGCTCCATCTCCACGTATTGCTAGAGAGAAGATTTGTTCTATTGAACCGAACAGAGTTCAAGACGTCGTACAGAACCAGGAAGAGAGAAATCGAAAAATTTATGGACTATTGGATTAAAGGTTGACGAAAATAAGTCCTCCTACAAACGTGATGACCTGTCTAGGAAGATGGGAAAGTGCCTGTGGCCATTGGTTGCCAAAAATATGCAGTACCGTCAGACAGCATATCTTACATTGTTTTCCATTGTTTTTCATTGACCAAATCCACGGCTAATTGCAGTACCGTCAGACAGCATATCTTTCAACCGCTGTTTTTCATCGACTATATCCACGGCGAAATCGCTCCATCTCCACGTATTGCTAGAGCGAGAGAAGATTCGTTATATTGAAACGAACAGAGTTCGAGACGTCGTACAAAACCAGGAAGAGAGAAATCGAAAATTTTATGGACTATCGGATGACTGGTTGACGAAAATAAGTCCTCCTACAAACGTGATGACCTGTCTAGGAAGATGGGAAAGTGCCTGTGGCCACTGGTTGCCAAAAATATGCAGTACCGTCAGACAGCAAATCTTACATTGTTTTCCATTGTTTATCATTGACCAAATCCACGGCTAATTGCAGTACCGTCAGACAGCATATCTTTCAACCGCTGTTTTTCATCGACCAAATCCACGGCGAATTGCAGTACCGTCAGACAGCATATCTTTCAACAGCTGTTTTTCATCAACCATATCCACGGCGAACTCGCTCCTTCTCCACGTACTGCTAGAGCAGGAGAAGATTCGTTCTATTGAACCGAACACAGTTCGAGACGTCGTACAAAACCAGGAAGAGAGAAATCGAAAATTTTATGGACTATTGGATGACTGGTTGACAAAAATGAGTCCTCCTACAAACGTGGTGACCTGTCTAGGAAGATTGGAAAGTGCCTGTGGCCACTGGTTGCCAAAAATATGCAGTACCGTCAGACAGCATATCTTACATTGTTTTCCATTGTTTTTCCATTGACCAAATCCACGGCGAATTGCAGTACCGTCAGACAGCATATCTTTCGACCGCTGTTTTTCATCGACCATATCCACGGCGAACTCGCTCCATCTCCACGTATTGCAAGAGCAAGAGAAGATTCGTTATATTGGAACGAACAGCGTTCGAGACGTCGTACAAAACCAGGAAGAGAGAAATCGAAAATTTTATGGACTATTGGATGACTGGTTGACAAAAATGAGTCCTCCTACAAACGTGGTGACCTGTCTAGGAAGATTGGAAAGTGCCTGTGGCCACTGGTTGCCAAAAATATGCAGTACCGTCAGACAGCATATCTTACATTGTTTTCCATTGTTTTTTCATTGACCAAATCCACGGCGAATTGCAGTACCGTCAGACAGCATATCTTTCGACCGCTGTTTTTCATCGACCATATCCACGGCGAAATCGCTCCATCTCCACGTATTAGTAGAGCAGGAGAAGATTCGTTTTATTGAACCGAACAGAGTTCGAGAAGTCGTACAGAACCAGGAAGAGAGAAATCGAAAAATTTATGGACTATTGGATTACTGGTTGACAAAAATGAGTCCTCCCACAAACGTGGTGACCTGTCTAGGAAGATGGGAAAGTGCCTGTGGCCATTGGTTGCCAAAAATATGCAGTACCGTCAGACAGCATATCTTACATTGTTTTCCATTGTTTTTCATTGACCAAATCCACGGCTAATTGCAGTACCGTCAGACAGCATATCTTTCAACCGCTGTTTTTCATCGACCATATCCACGGCGAAATCGCTCCATCTTCACGTATTGCTAGAGCGAGAGAAGATTCGTTATATTGAAACGAACAGAGTTCGAGACGTCGTACAAAACCAGGAAGAGAGAAATCGAAAATTTTATGGACTATCGGATGACTGGTTGACGAAAATAAGTCCTCCTACAAACGTGATGACCTGTCTAGGAAGATGGGAAAGTGCCTGTGGCCACTGGTTGCCAAAAATATGCAGTACCGTCAGACAGCATATCTTACATCGTTTTCCATTGTTTTCCATTGACCAAATCCACGGCGAATTGCAGTACCGTCAGACAGCATATCTTTCAACAGCTGTTTTTCATCAACCATATCCACGGCGAACTCGCTCCTTCTCCACGTATTGCTAGAGCAGGAGAAGATTGGTTCTTTCGAACCGAACACAGTTCGAGACGTCGTACAAAACCAGGAAGAGAGAAATCGAAAATTTTATGGACTATTGGATGACTGGTTGACGAAAATGAGTCCTCCTACAAGCGTGATGACCTGTCTAGGAAGATGGAAAAGTGCCTGTGGCCATTGGTTGCCAAAAATATGCAGTACCGTCAGACAGCATATCTTACATCGTTTTCCATTGTTTTTCATTGACCAAATCCACGGCGAATTGCAGTACCGTCAGACAGCATTTCTTTCAACAGCTGTTTTTCATCAACCATATCCACGGCGAACTCGCTCCTTCTCCACGTATTGCTAGAGCAGGAGAAGATTCGTTCTATTGAACCGAACACAGTTCGAGACGTCGTACAAAACCAGGAAGAGAGAAATCGAAAATTTTATGGACTATTGGATGACTGGTTGACAAAAATGAGTCCTCCTACAAACGTGGTGACCTGTCTAGGAAGATTGGAAAGTGCCTGTGGCCACTGGTTGCCAAAAATATGTAGTACCGTCAGACAGCATATCTTACATCGTTTTCAATTGTTTTTCATTGACCAAATCCACGGCGAATTGCAGTACCGTCAGACAGCATATCTTCCAACCGCTGTTTTTCATCGACCATATCCACGGCGAACTCGCTCCATCTCCACGTATTGCAAGAGCAAGAGAAGATTCGTTATATTGGAACGAACAGCGTTCGAGACGTCGTACAAAACCAGGAAGAGAGAAATCGAAAATTTTATGGACTATTGGATGACTGGTTGACGAAAATGAGTCCTCCTACAAACGTGGTGACCTGTCTAGGAAGATGGAAAAGTGCCTGTGGCCATTGGTTGCCAAAAATATGCAGTACCGTCAGACAGCATATCTTACATCGTTTTCCATTGTTTTTCATTGACCAAATCCACGGCGAATTGCAGTACCGTCAGACAGCATTTCTTTCAACAGCTGTTTTTCATCAACCATATCCACGGCGAACTCGCTCCTTCTCCACGTATTGCTAGAGCAGGAGAAGATTCGTTCTATTGAACCGAACACAGTTCGAGACGTCGTACAAAACCAGGAAGAGAGAAATCGAAAATTTTATGGACTATTGGATGACTGGTTGACGAAAATGAGTCCTCCTACAAACGTGGTGACCTGTCTAGGAAGATTGGAAAGTGCCTGAGGCCATTGGTTGCCAAAATAATGCAGTACCGTCAGACAGCATAAATTACATTGTTTTCCATTGTTTTTCATTGACCAAATCCACGGCGAATTGCAGTACCGTCAGACAGCATATCTTTCGACCGCTGTTTTTCATCGACCATATCCACGGCGAAATCGCTCCATCTCCACGTATCAGTAGAGCAGGAGAAGATTCGTTCTATTGAACCGAATGGACTATTGGATGACTGGTTGACAAAAATGAGTCCTCCTACAAACGTGGTGACCTGTCTAGGAAGATGAGAAATTATGCCTGTGGCCATTGGTTGCCAAAAATATGCAGTACCTTCAGACAGCATATCTTACATTGTTTTCCATTGTTTTCATTGACCAAATCCACGGCGAATTGCAGTACCGTCAGACAGCATATCTTTCAACCGCTGTTTTTCATCAACCATATCCACGGCGAAATCGCTCCATCTCCACGTATTGCTAGAGAGAAGATTTGTTCTATTGAACCGAACAGAGTTCAAGACGTCGTACAGAACCAGGAAGAGAGAAATCGAAAAATTTATGGACTATTGGATTAAAGGTTGACGAAAATAAGTCCTCCTACAAACGTGATGACCTGTCTAGGAAGATGGGAAAGTGCCTGTGGCCATTGGTTGCCAAAAATATGCAGTACCGTCAGACAGCATATCTTACATTGTTTTCCATTGTTTTTCATTGACCAAATCCACGGCTAATTGCAGTACCGTCAGACAGCATATCTTTCAACCGCTGTTTTTCATCGACCATATCCACGGCGAAATCGCTCCATCTCCACGTATTGCTAGAGCGAGAGAAGATTCGTTATCTTGAAACGAACAGAGTTCGAGACGTCGTACAAAACCAGGAAGAGAGAAATCGAAAATTTTATGGACTATTGGATGACTGGTTGACAAAAATGAGTCCTCCTACAAACGTGGTGACCTGTCTAGGTTAAATAATCTATTGTTGGCTGTTGTAGTTGAAACATACCGTGATGAACCGAATCGTTGCTTATACTGGAAATGTGCATGCGGCACGAAACTCACCTACAGGCGAGCATGTGGCAAACCCCCAGACCGATCAAAACCAATTAGCTGGTTTGAGAAAAGAAGCAGAGAATAAGTTGAAACATCTTACTCCTACGTTGCGAATGTTACAAGTTCAGGCTAATTGTGTTGTAATTTTACGATGGATATTGGTTATTATAACGTTCAGTTTATATATTTTCTTTTTGGTAAAGTTGTACTTGGATCCTTCGTCCTCTATATCTGATAGAAAGATTGCTGCGCGTATACCGAGTGAAATATATGGTATGAATCTTACTAGTAGTGAATTGGTTGATTTGTCATATAGAAGATGTGTGAATTTAACTGCAATATCGATGAGGATATTGCTGGAATATGATTTAGAGCAAGTTGTATACATACGACAGATGAATGCTATGACTTTATGGGGCGGTTTAATAACCGCGATTTTAATTGCTGCTTTATACTATATCGGATTTGGTATAGTACAAAAGATTGGAAAGTGCCTGTGGCCACTGGTTGCCAAAAATATGTAGTACCGTCAGACAGCATATCTTACATTGTTTTCCATTGTTTTTTCATTGACCAAATCCACGGCGAATTGCAGTACCGTCAGACAGCATATCTTCCAACCGCTGTTTTTCATCGACCATATCCACGGCGAACTCGCTCCATCTCCACGTATTGCAAGAGCAAGAGAAGATTCGTCATATTGGAACGGAAAGCGTTCGAGACGTCGTACGAAACCAGGAAGAGAGAAATCGAAAATTTATGGACTATTGGATGACTGGTTGACGAAAATGAGTCCTCCTACGAACGTGGTGACCTGTCTAGGAAGATTGGAAAGGGCCTGAGGCCATTGGTTGCCAAAAATATGCAGTACCGTCAGACAGCATATCTTACATTGTTTTCCATTGTTTTTCATTGACCAAATCCACGGCGAATTGCTGTACCGTCAGACAGCATATCTCTCAACCGCTGTTTTTCATCGACCATATCCACGGCGAAATCGCTCCATCCCCACGTATTGCTAGAGCAGGAGAAGATTCGTTCTATTGAAACGAACAGAGTTCGAGAGGTCGTACAAAACCAAGAAGAGAGAAATCGAAAATTTTATGGACTATTGGATGACTGGTTGACGAAAATAAGTCCTCCTACAAACGTGATGACCTGTCTAGGAAGATGGGAAAGTGCCTGTGGCCACTGGTTGCCAAAAATATGCAGTACCGTCAGACAGCATATCTTACATTGTTTTCCATTGTTTTTCATTGACCAAATCCACGGCTAATTGCAGTACCGTCAGACAGCATATCTTTCAACCGCTGTTTTTCATCGACCATATCCACGGCGAAATCGCTCCATCTCCACGTATTGCTAGAGCGAGAGAAGATTCGTTATATTGAGACGAACAGAGTTCGAGACGTCGTACAAAACCAGGAAGAGAGAAATCGAAAATTTTATGGACTATCGGATGACTGGTTGACGAAAATAAGTCCTCCTACAAACGTGATGACCTGTCTAGGAAGATGGGAAAGTGCCTGTGGCCACTGGTTGCCAAAAATATGCAGTACCGTCAGACAGCATATCTTACATCGTTTTCCATTGTTTTTCATTGACCAAATCCACGGCGAATTGCAGTACCGTCAGACAGCATATCTTTCAACAGCTGTTTTTCATCAACCATATCCACGGCGAACTCGCTTCTTCTCCACGTATTGCTAGAGCAGGAGAAGATTCGTTCTATTGAACCGAACACAGTTCGAGACGTCGTACAAAACCAGGAAGAGAGAAATCGAAAATTTTATGGACTATTGGATGACTGGTTGACAAAAATGAGTCCTCCTACGAACGTGGTGACCTGTCTAGGAAGATTGGAAAGTGCCTGAGGCCATTGGTTGCCAAAAATATGCAGTACCGTCAGACAGCATAAATTACATTGTTTTCCATTGTTTTTCATTGACCAAATCCACGGCTAATTGCAGTACCGTCAGACAGCATATCTTTCAACCGCTGTTTTTCATCGACCATATCCACGGCGAAATCGCTCCATCTCCACGTATTGCTAGAGCGAGAGAAGATTCGTTATATTGAAACGAACAGAGTTCGAGACGTCGTACAAAACCAGGAAGAGAGAAATCGAAAATTTTATGGACTATTGGATGACTGGTTGACGAAAATAAGTCCTCCTACAAACGTGATGACCTGTCTAGGAAGATGGGAAAGTGCCTGTGGCCACTGGTTGCCAAAAATATGCAGTACCGTCAGACAGCATATCTCACATTGTTTTCCATTGTTTTTCATTGACCAAATCCACGGCTAATTGCAGTACCGTCAGACAGCATATCTTTCAACCGCTGTTTTTCATCGACCATATCCACGGCGAAATCGCTCCATCTCCACGTATTGCTAGAGCGAGAGAAGATTCGTTATATTGAAACGAACAGAGTTCGAGACGTCGTACAAAACCAGGAAGAGAGAAATCGAAAATTTTATGGACTATCGGATGACTGGTTGACGAAAATAAGTCCTCCTACAAACGTGATGACCTGTCTAGGAAGATGGGAAAGTGCCTGTGGCCACTGGTTGCCAAAAATATGCAGTACCGTCAGACAGCATATCTTACATCGTTTTCCATTGTTTTTCATTGACCGAATCCACGGCGAATTGCAGTACCGTCAGACAGCATATCTTTCAACAGCTGTTTTTCATCAACCATATCCACGGCGAACTCGCTCCTTCTCCACGTATTGCTAGAGCAGGAGAAGATTCGTTCTATTGAACCGAACACAGTTCGAGACGTCGTACAAAACCAGGAAGAGAGAAATCGAAAATTTTATGGACTATTGGATGACTGGTTGACAAAAATGAGTCCTCCTACAAACGTGGTGACCTGTCTAGGAAGATTGGAAAGTGCCTGAGGCCATTGGTTGCCAAAAATATGCAGTACCGTCAGACAGCATAAATCACATTGTTTTCCATTGTTTTTCATTGACCAAATCCACGGCTAATTGCAGTACCGTCAGACAGCATATCTTTCAACCGCTGTTTTTCATCGACCATATCCACGGCGAAATCGCTCCATCTCCACGTATTGCTAGAGCGAGAGAAGATTCGTTATATTGAAACGAACAGAGTTCGAGACGTCGTAGAAAACCAGGAAGAGAGAAATCGAAAATTTTATGGACTATCGGATGACTGGTTGACGAAAATAAGTCCTCCTACAAACGTGATGACCTGTCTAGGAAGATGGGAAAGTGCCTGTGGCCACTGGTTGCCAAAAATATGCAGTACCGTCAGACAGCATATCTTACATCGTTTTCCATTGTTTTTCATTGACCGAATCCACGGCGAATTGCAGTACCGTCAGACAGCATATCTTTCAACAGCTGTTTTTCATCAACCATATCCACGGCGAACTCGCTCCTTCTCCACGTATTGCTAGAGCAGGAGAAGATTCGTTCTATTGAACCGAACACAGTTCGAGACGTCGTACAAAACCAGGAAGAGAGAAATCGAAAATTTTATGGACTATTGGATGACTGGTTGACAAAAATGAGTCCTCCTACAAACGTGGTGACCTGTCTAGAAAGATTGGAAAGTGCCTGTGGCCACTGGTTGCCAAAAATATGTAGTACCGTCAGACAGCATATCTTACATTGTTTTCCATTGTTTTTTCATTGACCAAATCCACGGCGAATTGCAGTACCGTCAGACAGCATATCTTCCAACCGCTGTTTTTCATCGACCATATCCACGGCGAACTCGCTCCATCTCCACGTATTGCAAGAGTAAGAGAAGATTCGTTACATTGGAACGAACAGCGTTCGAGACGTCGTACAAAACCAGAAAGAGAGAAATCGGAAATTTATGGACTATTGTTTCCATTGTTTTTCATTGACCAAATCCACGGCGAATTGCAGTACCGTCAGACAGCATATCTTTCAACCGCTGTTTTTCATCGACCATATCCACGGCGAAATCGCTCCATCCCCACGTATTGCTAGAGCAGGAGAAGATTCGTTCTATTGAAACGAACAGAGTTCGAGACGTCGTACAAAACCTGGAAGAGAGAAATCGAAAATTTTATGGACTATTGGATGACTGGTTGACAAAAATGAGTCCTCCTACAAACGTGGTGACCTGTCTAGGAAGATTGGAAAGTGCCTGTGGCCACTGGTTGCCAAAAATATGCAGTACCGTCAGACAGCATATCTTACATTGTTTTCCATTGTTTTTTCATTGACCAAATCCACGGCGAATTGCAGTACCGTCAGACAGCATATCTTTCAACCGCTGTTTTTCATCAACCATATCCACGGCGAAATCGCTCCATCTCCACGTATTGCTAGAGCGAGAGAAGATTCGTTATATTGAAACGAACAGAGTTCGAGACGTCGTACAAAACCAGGAAGAGAGAAATCGAAAATTTTATGGACTATTGGATGACTGGTTGACGAAAATAAGTCCTCCTACAAACGTGATGACCTGTCTAGGAAGATGGGAAAGTGCCTGTGGCCACTGGTTGTTAAAAATATGCAGTACCGTCAGACAGCATATCTCACATTGTTTTCCATTGTTTTTCATTGACCAAATCCACGGCTAATTGCAGTACCGTCAGACAGCATATCTTTCAACCGCTGTTTTTCATCGACCATATCCACGGCGAAATCGCTCCATCTCCACGACACGTCAGACAGCATATCTTACATCGTTTTCCATTGTTTTTCATTGACCAAATCCACGGCGAATTGCAGTACCGTCAGACAGCATATCTTTCAACAGCTGTTTTTCATCAACCATATCCACGGCGAACTCGCTCCTTCTCCACGTATTGCTAGAGCAGGAGAAGATTCGTTCTATTGAACCGAACACAGTTCGAGACGTCGTACAAAACCAGGAAGAGAGAAATCGAAAATTTTATGGACTATTGGATGACTGGTTGACAAAAATGAGTCCTCCTACAAACGTGGTGACCTGTCTAGGAAGATTGGAAAGTGCCTGAGGCCATTGGTTGCCAAAAATATGCAGTACCGTCAGACAGCATAAATTACATTGTTTTCCATTGTTTTTCATTGACCACATCCACGGCTAATTGCAGTACCGTCAGACAGCATATCTTTCAACCGCTGTTTTTCATCGACCATATCCACGGCGAAATCGCTCCATCTCCACGTATTGCTAGAGCGAGAGAAGATTCGTTATATTGAAACGAACAGAGTTCGAGACGTCGTACAAAACCAGGAAGAGAGAAATCGAAAATTTTATGGACTATTGGATGACTGGTTGACGAAAATAAGTCCTCGTACAAACGTGATGACCTGTCTAGGAAGATGGGAAAGTGCCTGTGGCCACTGGTTGCCAAAAATATGCAGTACCGTCAGACAGCATATCTCACATTGTTTTCCATTGTTTTTCATTGACCAAATCCACGGCTAATTGCAGTACCGTCAGACAGCATATCTTTCAACCGCTGTTTTTCATCGACTATATCCACGGCGAAATCGCTCCATCTCCACGTATTGCTAGAGCGAGAGAAGATTCGTTATATTGAAACGAACAGAGTTCGAGACGTCGTACAAAACCAGGAAGAGAGAAATCGAAAATTTTATGGACTATCGGATGACTGGTTGACGAAAATAAGTCCTCCTACAAACGTGATGACCTGTCTAGGAAGATGGGAAAGTGCCTGTGGCCACTGGTTGCCAAAAATATGCAGTACCGTCAGACAGCATATCTTACATCGTTTTCCATTGTTTTTCATTGACCGAATCCACGGCGAATTGCAGTACCGTCAGACAGCATATCTTTCAACAGCTGTTTTTCATCAACCATATCCACGGCGAACTCGCTCCTTCTCCACGTATTGCTAGAGCAGGAGAAGATTCGTTCTATTGAACCGAACACAGTTCGAGACGTCGTACAAAACCAGGAAGAGAGAAATCGAAAATTTTATGGACTATTGGATGACTGGTTGACAAAAATGAGTCCTCCTACAAACGTGGTGACCTGTCTAGGAAGATTGGAAAGTGCCTGTGGCCACTGGTTGCCAAAAATATGTAGTACCGTCAGACAGCATATCTTACATTGTTTTCCATTGTTTTTTCATTGACCAAATCCACGGCGAATTGCAGTACCGTCAGACAGCATATCTTCCAACCGCTGTTTTTCATCGACCATATCCACGGCGAACTCGCTCCATCTCCACGTATTGCAAGAGTAAGAGAAGATTCGTTACATTGGAACGAACAGCGTTCGAGACGTCGTACAAAACCAGAAAGAGAGAAATCGAAAATTTATGGACTATTGTTTCCATTGTTTTTCATTGACCAAATCCACGGCGAATTGCAGTACCGTCAGACAGCATATCTTTCAACCGCTGTTTTTCATCGACCATATCCACGGCGAAATCGCTCCATCCCCACGTATTGCTAGAGCAGGAGAAGATTCGTTCTATTGAAACGAACAGAGTTCGAGACGTCGTACAAAACCTGGAAGAGAGAAATCGAAAATTTTATGGACTATTGGATGACTGGTTGACAAAAATGAGTCCTCCTACAAACGTGGTGACCTGTCTAGGAAGATTGGAAAGTGCCTGTGGCCACTGGTTGCCAAAAATATGCAGTACCGTCAGACAGCATATCTTACATTGTTTTCCATTGTTTTTTCATTGACCAAATCCACGGCGAATTGCAGTACCGTCAGACAGCATATCTTTCGACCGCTGTTTTTCATCGACCATATCCACGGCGAAATCGCTCCATCTCCACGTATTGCTAGAGCAGGAGAAGATTCGTTCTATTGAACCGAACACAGTTCGAGACGTCGTACAAAACCAGGAAGAGAGAAATCGAAAATTTTATGGACTATTGGATGACTGGTTGACAAAAATGAGTCCTCCTACAAACGTGGTGACCTGTCTAGGAAGATTGAAAAGTGCCTGAGGCCATTGGTTGCCAAAAATATGCAGTACCGTCAGACAGCATAAATCACATTGTTTTCCATTGTTTTTCATTGACCAAATCCACAGCTAATTGCAGTACCGTCAGACAGCATATCTTTCAACCGCTGTTTTTCATCGACCATATCCACGGCGAAATCGCTCCATCTCCACGTATTGCTAGAGCGAGAGAAGATTCGTTATATTGAAACGAACAGAGTTCGAGACGTCGTACAAAACCAGGAAGAGAGAAATCGAAAATTTTATGGACTATTGGATGACTGGTTGACGAAAATAAGTCCTCCTACAAACGTGATGACCTGTCTAGGAAGATGGGAAAGTGCCTGTGGCCAATGGTTGCCAAAAATATGCAGTACCGTCAGACAGCATATCTCACATTGTTTTCCATTGTTTTTCATTGACCAAATCCACGGCTAATTGCAGTACCGTCAGACAGCATATCTTTCAACCGCTGTTTTTCATCGACCATATCCACGGCGAAATCGCTCCATCTCCACGTATCGCTAGAGCGAGAGAAGATTCGTTATATTGAAACGAACAGAGTTCGAGACGTCGTACAAAACCAGGAAGAGAGAAATCGAAAATTTTATGGACTATTGGATGACTGGTTGACGAAAATAAGTCCTCCTACAAACGTGATGACCTGTCTAGGAAGATGGGAAAGTGCCTGTGGCCACTGGTTGCCAAAAATATGCAGTACCGTCAGACAGCATATCTCACATTGTTTTCCATTGTTTTTCATTGACCAAATCCACGGCTAATTGCAGTACCGTCAGACAGCATATCTTTCAACCGCTGTTTTTCATCGACCATATGCACGGCGAAATCGCTCCATCTCCACGTATTGCTAGAGCGAGAGAAGATTCGTTATATTGAAACGAACAGAGTTCGAGACGTCGTACAAAACCAGGAAGAGAGAAATCGAAAATTTTATGGACTATCGGATGACTGGTTGACGAAAATAAGTCCTCCTACAAACGTGATGACCTGTCTAGGAAGATGGGAAAGTGCCTGTGGCCACTGGTTGCCAAAAATATGCAGTACCGTCAGACAGCATATCTTACATCGTTTTCCATTGTTTTTCATTGACCGAATCCACGGCGAATTGCAGTACCGTCAGACAGCATATCTTTCAACAGCTGTTTTTCATCAACCATATCCACGGCGAACTCGCTCCTTCTCCACGTATTGCTAGAGCAGGAGAAGATTCGTTCTATTGAACCGAACACAGTTCGAGACGTCGTACAAAACCAGGAAGAGAGAAATCGAAAATTTTATGGACTATTGGATGACTGGTTGACAAAAATGAGTCCTCCTACAAACGTGGTGACCTGTCTAGGAAGATTGGAAAGTGCCTGTGGCCACTGGTTGCCAAAAATATGTAGTACCGTCAGACAGCATATCTTACATTGTTTTCCATTGTTTTTTCATTGACCAAATCCACGGCGAATTGCAGTACCGTCAGACAGCATATCTTCCAACCGCTGTTTTTCATCGACCATATCCACGGCGAACTCGCTCCATCTCCACGTATTGCAAGAGTAAGAGAAGATTCGTTACATTGGAACGAACAGCGTTCGAGACGTCGTACAAAACCAGGAAGAGAGAAATCGAAAATTTATGGACTATTGTTTCCATTGTTTTTCATTGACCAAATCCACGGCGAATTGCAGTACCGTCAGACAGCATATCTTTCAACCGCTGTTTTTCATCGACCATATCCACGGCGAAATCGCTCCATCCCCACGTATTGCTAGAGCAGGAGAAGATTCGTTCTATTGAAACGAACAGAGTTCGAGACGTCGTACAAAACCTGGAAGAGAGAAATCGAAAATTTTATGGACTATTGGATGACTGGTTGACAAAAATGAGTCCTCCTACAAACGTGGTGACCTGTCTAGGAAGATTGGAAAGTGCCTGTGGCCACTGGTTGCCAAAAATATGCAGTACCGTCAGACAGCATATCTTACATTGTTTTCCATTGTTTTTTCATTGACCAAATCCACGGCGAATTGCAGTACCGTCAGACAGCATATCTTTCGACCGCTGTTTTTCATCGACCATATCCACGGCGAACTCGCTCCATCTCCACGTATTGCAAGAGCAAGGGGAGATTCGTTATATTGGAACGAACAGCGTTCGAGACGTCGTACAAAACCAGGAAGAGAGAAATCGAAAATTTCATGGACTATTGGATGACTGGTTGACAAAAATGAGTCCTCCTACAAACGTGGTGACCTGTCTAGGAAGATTGGAAAGTGCCTGTGGCCACTGGTTGCCAAAAATATGCAGTACCGTCAGACAGCATATCTTACATTGTTTTCCATTGTTTTTTCATTGACCAAATCCACGGCGAATTGCAGTACCGTCAGACAGCATATCTTTCGACCGCTGTTTTTCATCGACCATATCCACGGCGAAATCGCTCCATCTCCACGTATTGCTAGAGCAGGAGAAGATTCGTTCTATTGAACCGAACACAGTTCGAGACGTCGTACAAAACCAGGAAGAGAGAAATCGAAAATTTTATGGACTATTGGATGACTGGTTGACAAAAATGAGTCCTCCTACAAACGTAGTGACCTGTCTAGGAAGATTGGAAAGTGCCTGTGGCCACTGGTTGCCAAAAATATGTAGTACCGTCAGACAGCATATCTTACATTGTTTTCCATTGTTTTTTCATTGACCAAATCCACGGCGAATTGCAGTACCGTCAGACAGCATATCTTTCAACCGCTGTTTTTCATCGACCATATCCACGGCGAACTCGCTCCATCTGCACGTATTGCAAGAGCAAGAGAAGATTCGTTATATTGGAACGAACAGCGTTCGAGACGTCGTACGAAACCAGGAAGAGAGAAATCGAAAATTTATGGACTATTGGATGACTGGTTGACGAAAATAAGTCCTACGAACGTGGTGACCTGTCTAGGAAGATTGGAAAGTGCCTGTGGCCATTGGTTGCCAAAAATATGCAGTACCGTCAGACAGCATACCTTACATTGTTTCCCATTGTTTTCATTGACCAAATCCACGGCGAATTGCAGTACCGTCAGACAGCATATCTTTCAACCGCTGTTTTTCATCAACCATATCCACGACGAACTCGCTCCATCTCCACGTATTGCGAGAGCCAGAGAAGATTCGTTATATTGGAACGAACAGAGTTCGAGACGTCGTACAAAACCAGGAAGAGAGAAATCGAAACTTTTATGGACTATCGGATGACTGGTTGACGAAAATGAGTCCTCCTACCAACGTGGTGACCTGTCTAGGAAGATGGGAAAGTGCCTGTGGCCATTGGTTGCCAAAAATATGCATTACCGTCAGACAGCATACCTTACATTGTTTTCCATTGTTTTTCATTGACCAAATCAACGGCGAATTGCAGTACCGTCAGACAGCATATCTTTCAACCGCTGTTTTTCATCAACCATATCCACGGTGAACTCGCTCTATCTCCACGTATTGCTAGAGCAAGCGAATATTCGTACTATTGGAACGAACAGAGTACGAGATGTCGTACAAAACCAGGAAAAGGGAAATCGAAAATTTTATGGACTATTGGATGACTGGTTGACGGAAAAGAAACCTCTTACAAACGTGGTGACCTGTCATAGTTGATATGGTTGGCATTAATTCTTTCTCCAGTCGAGATTTCATGTGGAAATTCTTCTGGATTAGTGTGAATCAGTTAACCTCTATCTAGAGTTACGTAACTTCGACCAACGGTAAATGTTTTAGTCAATACCTAGTGTAAACGAGAATGATTGAGGCTTTCAGAAGATGTAGTAGTGGAATTTGTATTGGCTGTGTAGACATGATACTTCAATCGAATGAAGCGAGTTGTTTTTCGTGTAAAACTATTCAAAACAAGTAAGTTATAGCTTATTTGAATAACTTTTTCCGACAATCATTAAGTAGTTGTAGGTATCGCACTGATGATGGCTTGACAGCCGAAATCAATTTGTAATTGAAATTTATTATTCTCATACGTGAATTTTGGTAGCAATATTGCTCACCGATGAACAGTTGCCGCCTGTTACTGTTCCTATATATATTTTCAACAGAATAGGGTTGCAACATCTATACCAATTGAAGAAGTACTCACATATATGTACGTTAATCAATATGGAGATATATATGTATGTGAGAGAATTCCAATCATTCGTACATCCTTCTTGTCAGTAGCATACTGATCAACGAAGCATCGAATTTTTCTTGTATCATCAAAAATATCAGTGAAAAATTGCTTCAGCCAAGTAATTGATAGGTATGGAAAGGAACTCCCTCCATCTTCACGTGTTGCTAGTGCAAGTGAAGATTCGACCTCTGGAAACTAAAGAGATTCGAGAAGTCATGAAATGCCAAGAGATAAGGTCATCGAGAAACTTCTGGACTATTTGATGACTGGTTGACGAAAATAAGTGCTCCTACAAACATGGTGGCCTGTCCAGGTGGATAGAAAGGTTACTGTGGCCATTGGTTGCCAAAAATATGCTGTTCCGTCAAACTGTCTATCTTTGAACCGCTGTTCTTCATTGACCGTATCCAGGGCGAACTTCCTTCGTCTTCACTTGTTGCTACAGCAAGATTCGCTCTATGGAAACGAAGAAAGTTCAAGAAGTCGTACAAAACCAGAAGGTGAGAAAAGTGATCGAAAAATTTCTGGACTAAACGTGGTGGCCTGTCCAGGAAGATGGGAAAGTGCCACACAAGCTTCAAATTAGTAAGATGGAGATCGAAGCTTGAACATTTCGATTATGAAAAAGCCTATATCAAAGGAAAAACCAAGGCCGCCGATCCTCTATCAAGAATTGAAGTACACACAGAAGAATAAACAATTTGACATAATTTTCAAATGATTTTCATATAGATCTCCAAGTATAATTGCAGGTGATTCATATTTGTGTACCATCATAGATAATCAATGTTTATTGGAACAACTTTTTATGACATTGATTAGATGATCTCACTGTCATTGAGACGAAAAATTATTCGAAGAAACCAAGAAAATCATCGAACCTATGATTAATATGGCCAAAGACATTGAAACACAGGAGACCAAATGTTTCATTGATGAAACGCTCTGAAAGCAGATCAGACATTGTTTGGATGTATACAAGATGTAAATGAAGTTGAAATATACAATATAATTGTTTCAATGAAGAAGAGGAAGTCACCAGGAGTAGATAATCTCCGTGCTGAACATATGAAAATGATTATTAACCTTCCGGGACTGGCGCGCGGACTCTCATTCCGCAGCCCCTCCCATTTGCCGTTTACAACGCACCCCTCTACTTCTCCAATCGGAGCTTCTCAGATTCCTCAAGCATTTTACTATTAGCGTGAAACTAGAGTATAGAGCGTGAGTGTTTTTTTGTTATCAAGTTGCATACGATTGCGGAGTGATAGTCCGACGCCAGTTCCCAATCCCTTTAGTGACCTGAATATTGGTATTTGTGTTTTCAACATATTCGAAGGTGAGAAACTATTTTCATGTATTTTATTGTATATGTATTATAACGTTCTCTGCTCTGACTTTTATTCGATATGTACAATTCTGAGATGTCAAGTGTTATAGGCACGGCAGCTCTGTTGTTTCGGAGCAGGTCGTGGATTCTAAGAGTTGTGGGGCCTTATTTGCCAGGCGCCACCTAGTTTTTCACTCAGTAGAAAACTAAGAAAATATTCAAAGTTGAATAAACAAATGTACCATCTGATTAATGAAACACCATATAACTGTACCAGATTTATTTCTCGCTGTGGAAGGTCGATGTTCACAAAAAATAGTTTAATTTGGGGTGAATACCTAATAGGTACTTGAACAACTCAGCAGAAACCAAGCTAGCGCTGGGCCAACAAATATAAAAGTACCAGGTGGTAGTTAAATGATTTGTTATTACTAATGAATGCTCCCACTAGAGTTCAGTTCGAAGCTGAACAAAAAAATAAATTTCTAGTGTTAAATGTAAATCGTGCAGTACAAAAAATATGGGTTCTAAATGACCTTTAATTCCCCTTCCATATAGGCCTATACTTCTGGTTCACAGAAACGTTCCCGTATCAGATGTACAAGTTAAAGTTAAATGGGATCTTCAGTGTTTCAAACACTGATCATGTAGTTACGAGTGGTAGAGTTTAACGAAAATTCTTGATGATATATCACTGGACCATCAGGTACAAATAATCAGTTGGATCTGACCTTATGAATCCAGGCGTGGAGGTAGTGATGCTCTGTTCCTCTCAATGACGGGACTCCAACTATTGCGGCTGCTGGTACAGTTAAAAAAATTAAACGCTCATGAGGCCTACAGGAACTCCATGATGAGGGCTCCAAAGACCCAGGAGACAACTTTGACCGACGCCATCACTAGGTGGTGTCCCAAAAAAAGACTGCCAAACTGCATACACTTCTCGGCATGTAGATATATGTCTCTAACTGGCCAGCAGATCTTCCAAAAGGAATGACCAGTTATCAAACCAAAACCAAATGGGTGTTGTACCCCACAACGGATCAGCAGAAAAAGTGCTCCAAGGAGCTTCAACACGTTTTCCCCAACAAGAAGCAGGATATGACATTTTGCAGTCTTTGTTTCCTGTGCGATATAAAAATAAAACCGTTCATAAAAACTGTTTTAAATGGGAGAATCTTCACTGCGCAGGTACTGTTGGTACCCTATGTCAAAAGTAGTGAGCACCATATCGAGAATGGTCTTTTTGCCACACCGTACTTTGCCCGCTATGACAAAGACAGAAAGACATTTGTATCAGGCCAATAACTGAAAGACAATAGTTTCGCTAAGAAAAAGGAGAAGAAGTATAACCTCACTTGTTACTTATCTGATTTGACGTCTCCGAACAGAAATACGAATGTAAACAAAAACCATCAAGTGCAAGTTCCTGAGGAATTGTAAAAATGATATGAAAATGTTTCTGAACATTAATTCCTAGCAGGGAAGAAAAATAGGTAATTGCACCCCTCGTACATCTACCCGTCAATCACTTGATATCTCTTCGAGGTTACTTCAATAAGACATCAATGAGGAACAGAACACCACTCCTGCGTGAACACTAGATTCACAGGATTACTAAGACAGAGTAACTCACACTAAGGAAAACATATGTGCTCTCTTGTTCGCCGCATGAAAAGTCCAAACCTACCACAGGCCCACTCAATTCACATACCATAAACAGAATGTGAAATGTGCAGTCACATTATCTTTGGTCGCCCTACTAATATCACGATATACTGAGTGTTGCCTTTGGTTAACTAAATAACAAACCCATATGATGGTAGCAAAAAGGTAAAATTACACGTTACAGTATAAAACTCTCACTTACTGATTCATTAGGTTATGTCTAATTTTCAGATGAGTTCATAGGAAAAAGAGCAGGATAGATTGAATAAACTAATGTTAGAATGCTTCGCCAATGACGAGGAAGAGGAAGATATTGATGATGGAGATGATGACGATGATGAAGAAGACGTATTGGAAGAGCAAGAATCGAATTCAGATACAGAGCAGGATATGTCTGATATTGAAATTGAGAAAGAAGTTTCAGTAGGGCCAATTTTCGTTGGGAAAGATCGAACAAGTAAATGGTCAAAACATGTTCCCCATTCGAGCAGAACTCGGGCTGAAAACTGAAATCTGAAATTTGGAAACACTTCTTTGATTTGCAAATGCTAGGGACGATCGTCAAGTATACGAATCAACACATTCAGAAGCATTCAGCAAATTATTCCCGCGAGAGAAATACAAAAGAGACAGACCTTGTTGAACTTCAAGCACTTATTAGTTTACTATATCTAGCAGGGGTGCTGAAGTCAGGCCGCCTGAATGTAAATGAATTATGGAACAACGATGGAACCGGTGTAGAACTATTCCGACTAACTATGTCCAAATTTCGATTTATGTTCTTGCTTCAGCATTTGCGATTTGATGACATAGATACTCGTGTGGATAGAAAACAGATAGATAAACTGGCACCAATAAGGAATATTTTTGATTATTCTGTCGAAAAATGTAAAACTGCTTACACGCCATTTCAAAATGTGACAATTGATGAGAAATTGGAAGCATTTCGTGGGAGATGTTCTTTTCGGCAATACATTCCAAGTAAGCCATACAGATCGTTCCACATATTACACGCTTGCTTCAAATCTCGAAATAACATTTATGGAACAAAAATTATAGTGATATACAGTGTATCTTCATATGGATGATCATATGTAATAACTTCCCTTATGTACTTGGATTAGGATCAGGGAAACAACCATTCGATTCAAATACCAAATCAATATCTATATTTCAATCAAAGTATTCGATACAAAAACCATTCGTATAGCCGATGAATATATTACTTATTCACCAAATTATGATTTCACAATTAGCGATGTCAATGTCCCATGCTGCATATGAACCATGAATTCATAATACTGCTGATTACGAACCTTTATGGAAATAAACTATATACAGAGTGATTAAATAATGTAAAACCGTGTAATTCGGTAATATTTGATAATATTAAAGAGCCTTAGCACTTAAGCCTAGTACTATTGATAAGAAGGATTTTAATTTTTTGGTGTGGTGCAACTGCAAAACAATTCTGACATTTGTTGCATTGTTAGCATTGTTGCTTTTGTTTTGAGAGAGTTCTGCTCCAGAGCTTATGTTCTAGCTTCACTATTGGTGGAATTTGACACTTGTCATTTTTCAAGCAATGGTAAAGCTGAGATTAGTAAAATTAGAAGCCCTGGAGCAACACACTTCCAAAACTAAAAACGAAAAGTACAGAAATATGACGAGTTTGAACTTTGAACTGTTTGAAGTAGTTTGAAAGTTTGAATTCATATTCGGCCTTTTCGCTGAAGTCATTTAAGTAATATTAGTATAATATATCATGTGGATTAAGATAAATACAGTTCTCAGTACAAATAGTAAATGTAAAAGAACCAGAATGGATAAGTGGTTGATTAAAGTGAGTAAAAGTTATTTACCATTTCAAAATATGAACCTCATAAATGAATTCATGTATGAGCTTCCTACATCATTTTTTTGATATGGGAATCAACATTGAGCTGTTTTCACTGTTTTCAGAGACAATCGGAAAGTGGACTGTCTACTGGGTCTCAATCAAAAAGTGAACAGTTTACTGAGTCCCAACTGAAAAGTAGATCATCTAATGAATTTCATCCAGAAAGTGGATTATCTACTGAGTCTCAGTGTGCGAGTGGACCCTCTACAGAAGCCCAATCGAGAAGTCTGATATCTTCTGAGTCCCAACGAAAAAGTGGACCATTTATAGGATCTCAACCAAGAAGTAGGTCATCTATTGAATCTCAACCAAGAAGTGGACCATCTACTTCATATGTGAGTAGACTCTGTTCGGAAACACAATTTGAAATTGATCCATCTACTGACGCCCAGTTAGAAAGTGAAGCATACAGTGAGGTGGAGAGTGTGGAGACAGATATAGAGGTTGGTCACTCTCCACAGTCTCCACGGAAGAAGGTAAAATTACAAAAAAAGTGCAAAGTCGGTATAAGTTCTTGAACGATTGGTTGAAAGATAAAAAATTTCAAGGTTGGCTGTCAAAAACGAATATGAAGAACTATAAAGGTGAGGAGATTGCTTTTTGTCAAGCATGTGATCTGAAAATACTATCACAATAATTATGTCTAATTCGACATCGTAACACATCCAAGCATATGAATAACTGGAATCGTTTATCAGAAAATGTGAAAATAACTGATGTATATAAAACTACTCCTCTAGAGGAAAACATTCGAAGGGCTCAATTGAAATTATGTGGCCTTCTGGCCTGTAATAACCTTTTCTTCTGATGGATACCTTAGGGCCCTTGTGTCGTCAGATATTTCCTGATTCCCAATTAGCCAGAGGGTTATCTGTCAAGAGCTACTCACCTAGTAGATGAAGGTCTTGGAAAAGAATGATTACACAAATTGTATAAACGATTTCAGGACAGAGGATGCTTTTTTTTTTGATTATTATGGATGAAACCACTGATGTTTCAACAAAAAAGCAGTGTGCATTCACAGTAATTCATTTAAATAATGAAATAAATGAAGTGGTTACGATTTTTTTTTGATATGGTGGAGGTTCTTTCAGGCACTGCAGATGATCTTTATGAGTGTTTGAAAAATGTTATATCAACAAAAAATATTCCATTTGAGAATTTAATTGGTTTCCCCTCTGACACAACCAATGTTATGTTTGGAGAGCATAACTCAGTTTATGCATTGCTCGAACAAGATAATACCAATATATCTTGTATCAAATGCTCTTGTCATTTAATTCATTTAGCAGCTTTTAAGGCCTGCCTAAAGTTACCACCATCTGTGGAAGATCTACTACGAAATGTTGGGGCCCATTTCAGTAGAAGCTCCCATAGACAGGACAAATTTCGAGAATTTCAGACATTTTTCAAGACAGGCATACATAAAATATTATTACCATCGAATATACGCTGGTTATCCTTGAAAAAATGTGTTATTCGAATTCTTGAGCTATACGAACCTCTGAATGCATATTTGAGAACATTGAACTGTGAAGATCCTTCCAAAACTACCAATGAAATGCTTCTCACAATAGACAATCAGTTCTGCGAAATTTACCTGGAATTCGTGACATATACTCTTAGATTACTAACTGAATTCAATTTATTATTTCAATCAAACATCTTACACAGATTGAAATCTGAGGTATATGAGCTTTTAAAGTCTTTATGCAGCAACTATTTAAAATTTCCTTGCATTCAAACAGGCGATATCATGACAATTGATCACATTAATCCAAACAATTTGATTGAGTTGGACAAGTTATACCTAGGTATTTCAGCCACTGGAAGCTTTCAAAAACTCAAGAAAGATCCTGATGTATCTGAGAATGAGACTGACCGATTTTTAAAATCATATTTAGAATTTCATGTTACACTGATAACTGAAATTAAAGAGAGATTTAAATTTAAAGATCCACTATTTGAGTTTCTACCGATTCTAGGTCCCAAAACAGCCCAATCATTCGAATTGAAATCGTTGAAAGTGGTTACAGATAGATTTCCAGTTTTGTTGGACCAAATAAATTTACAAGAGCTCGACAACGAATGGAAAAAACATGCACTATTGGATCATCGCATTATTGATTTTCCTCATAATGCTGAAGACGACTAGCCAAAAGTATTTGCCATGAAAAATGCCTGCAGTGTGTGCATTTTTCCAAATCTGAAAAAAGTTATAACATTTCTATCGATTTTGCCCTTCTCTAATGCATCTGTTGAGAGGGTATTTAGTGATTTGAAAAATATAAAAACCGACCATGTTCATCGACAGAATCGATAAAGTCATTGATTGCTACAAAGCAAGGGATAGGATCAAATGGGAGGTTCCTTGAATTATCCCCTGAAATGACAATGATCAAAAATAATATATGGTAAAAAAAAAATCAATTTTTTTTAAAAAATGTTACGCATATTTTGGGTACTTCTAGGTTGACAAGATTGTAAATAACATTTGAATACAGACAGTATTTTCTTATATGAATTTTATATCAAGCTGACCCTCTTCATGGTATACCAACTCTATGTACCTGAGAATCAAAGTTCCTTTTTTTGTGTTAAATGTTTAGAAAATGTATTCGATCCGTATGGGGACGGATCAAGAATTTCCCCATGGTAAATCCTGCCTGTCGTAAGAGGCGACTAAATGGATACCCATAGGTGGAACATGATGATTCCCATCATCGCCGGGTGCGACACCACCACATCGACAGAGTTTCTGTGAAATGGGTAACTCCCATGTTTCAGTATCTGGTCGATGCTTCCGGACATATCCACATACCCTATCTCCTTCTTCCCAACCCAAACCGCCCATTTCAGCTGAAGAAAAATCTAGATGATGAATTCTCCTAGAGTAAAACACTCCGGAAGTAAAATACCTCTTCATTCGGATTTCCATGCGAGAGGTGCTCGAGGGGGTTCACCATCGAAACATCTAAATTTAAAAATAGACCTTTGTAACATCCGAGGTCTGAACAAAAATATAAACGATGTTCATTACCATCTACAGGCTGAGAAACCAGATATACTGGCTTTAACTGAGACGCAGGTCAACTCATCAACTAATACGACCTATATGCTCTGCCCTGGATATGAGCTGCATACCCGTTTCAGATTCAGAGGAGGTTTATGTCTTTTTTCCAGAAATGATCTCTCATGCCATCGTGAGGAGGAACTGGAACCGAAAGAATTCGATGTAATGTGGCTCAAGATCGATAACCACAAACAGACAAAGTTCATCTGCTGCCTTTATCTATCTTCATATTTAACTGACAGGAAACAACAAACAAAAATTCAAAACATACTCAGCAAGAAACATACTATATCATGTGGTGTGCCCCAAGGAACAGTATTGGGACCTTTGCTCTTCAATATATACTTGAATAATCTCTTCTCCATACGGACACAAGGCAGCATCATAAGTTTTGCAGATGGTACTGTCATATTTCATGGAATTAACACCTGGGACGATTTGAAAAATAAAATAGAAACTGATTTAAGTGCTATCAAAAAATGGTTCGATAATAGACTCCTATCGATAAATCTCAAAAAAAAACTCTCTACCTGCCGTTCTGTAGCTTATCCACGAGCCTCCCAACATTTAGGAAGATATCACTAGAAGATGATATTGAAATCTTATAATCAAAAAGCGTGAAATACCTACGTATAATGATAGACAACCACCTCAGATGGGACGTACATATAAACTATCTTATCAGAAAATCACGTAGTATTTTATATACAGGGTGTCCTTAAAAGGTCTTTACAAAAAGCTACCACATATTCTTCAGACCAAAACAATTCGATACAAGCAAACTTACCTCAGTAAAAAGTTGCTTAGTTTGGGCGCTAGACGGCTCTGAAGTTGAAATTTTCAAATCGATTTTGCTTCATAACTTTTGAACGGCTCATGAGATTTTTTTCAAATTTGGTACGTTGGCATAGACTCATCGGGCAATGAAACTCATATCATAATCATAATGAATATCATTCCATGGGCGTAGAACTTGATTTTTTCAGTAAATAAACATCTAAAACTCCTACGCCAATGGAAAAAAATTAGTTTCAATATGAAATCTTAATTATTCAAATCATTCACTACAAAAAAGGTACTCTTGACAAAAGTCGATTCCTCTCATGGTTTCGACAAAATTTTAATTTTAGTGATTTAGAGCATAATTAATAATAAAACGATTAACAGATATTTCATAAAAATTGTTCAAAATGTTCACCATTTTCACGTATACAAAGATTTATACGACGCAAAAAGTTGAGATGTACTTCCCGAAGTCGAAGTAGAAATTTTAGACCGTATTGAAGAAAATCCAGAATTGAGTACTAGACGGATAAGTAATGAACTATAAGTTTCTAGGAATGCCGTTCATGAAGTACTAAGAGAACAATTATTATACCCATACCACAAGACGCCAGTTCAAGATTTATTAATCCATGATTCACAAAGTCGTCTGATGTTTTGTAGGTTCATTAATTTGCAAAGAGAAATGAATCTGAACTTTGGAAAGAATATTTTGTTCACTGATGAAGCCTGTTTCACGAGAAGAGGAATAACTAATTTTCATAATGAACACGTTTATGCAATTGAAAATCCTCATTCCATTAAAATAAACCATTTTCAACACGAATTCAAAATCAACGTTTGGGCTGGAATAATAGGAAATTTTATAATTGGTCCTGTCATACTTCCACAAAGATTAACAGGAGACATGTATTTACAACATCTACGAAATACGTTGCCAAATTTGTTGGAAGATTTACCACTCCAACATCGGGTAGATATGTGGTTTATGCACGATGGAGCTCCACCACATTTTTCGGTGGATGTTAGGAATTTTTTAAACCAACAGTACCCAGACAGATGGATAGGTAGAGGTAATGATGCACCCGTGAATTGGCCACCACGTTCTCCAGACTTAACACCGATGGATTATTTTTTATGGGGTTATCTCAAGTCTACGGTTTACAAGACCCCTGTGAATACTGTAGAACAATTATGGCAACGTATCCAACAGGCGACGAATAATCTTACAGGCGATGAAGAAGTTATGCAAAGAGTACATTTCAACATTTTGCGTCGTATAAATCTTTGTATACGTGAAAATGGTGAAAATTTTGAACAATTTTTATGAAATATCTGTTAATCGTTTTATTATTAATTATGCTCTAAATCACTAAAATTAAAATTTTGTCGAAACCATGAGAGGAATCGACTTTTGTCAAGAGTACCTTTTTTGTAGTGAATGAGTTGAATAATTTAGATTTCATATTGAAACTAATTTTTTTCCATTGGCGTAGGAGTTTTAGATGTTTATTTACTGAAAAAATCAAGTTCTACGCCCATGGAATGATATTCATTATGATTATGATATGAGTTTCATTGCCCGATGAGTCTATGCCAACGTACCAAATTTGAAAAAAATCTCATGAGCCGTTCAAAAGTTATGAAGCAAAATCGATTTGAAAATTTCAACTTCAGAGCCGTCTAGCGCCCAAACTAAGCAACTTTTTACTGAGGTAAGTTTGCTTGTATCAAATTGTTTTGGTCTGAAGAATATGTGGTAGCTTTTTGTAAAGACCTCTTAAGGACACCCTGTAGAACCAAGTCACGAATACACTCGACATCAAACAAGAAAAAAATTCTTTACCACAGCTTATTTGAATCACATCTAGAGTACGGTATCATTGGAAAGCGATTTTTAAAACAAATACACACAGGTATATATGTATATTCTGATATACGTACTATACCTCGTAGAGAAATGTATTTATTTACATTCTATTCAATAAAGTTTATACCGGCACTATGTTATTTTATATTGTGAATAAATTGTTTATTATTATTATTATTATCATCACCAAACGAACCAACTACTGGTGACCTCTTCGAATTCCTTTCTCTGAAACTCGATTTCATCCAACAGAATCACCCAGCAGCGGAAATTATCATCATGGGGATTCCATTGTCTACAACTCCACCTGGCTCAAATTCTCGAACAAAACAGACGACGCAGGACGTCTGGCTGAGGCTTTCGCTATCACCTATGGACTTGAGCAAGTGATAAATGAACCCACTCGGATCCCTGATATCAGCAATCATTATGCCAATACGCTCGACCTGTTCCTCACTAACAATCCGGAACCGTATGAAGGGAAAGTCCGTGCACCACTAGGAAACTCAGACCACACACTCATCTCCACGATATGTCCTTACATCACTCCGCGAATCAGTCCAACACCCCCACGCACTGTTTGGCATTACAGTTCAGCCGACTGGGATGGCCTTCGCATGTGTTTTTCTGAGTTTCCTTGGAGGTGAATGTGTTTTGAATCGGGAGATCCTACGCAATGTGCTGAAGAGATTTCGGAAATCATCATGCTGGGAATGGAAACTTACATACCACATGGCACCAAATCACGAACCACTGGTGAACCATGGTTCAATAGAACCTGTTCTAGGGTCGTCGCTCTGAAGCAAGCAGCATACCGTCGTTGGTGCAGGAACCCAGACCCGCAAACTAGAGCTGAATATGTTGAAGCTAGGAATACATGCAATCCAACGATATATCAGTCAAAAGAGGCATACAACACGAAGATAAGATAAATGCTCATAGAGTGTCCAAATGGTTCCCGTTCATTTTGGACTTCTAGCTCATTTCCTCCCCTCACAGAGGATGATGATACATTGGCTATAACACCTCATGAAAAAGCCAACACCTTCTTCTAAATGTTCGCAGACAATTCTACCTTGGATCCACGAGGCCAGGAACTTCCCAAAATCGCTACCATCGATAAAGGTATGCCAGAAATTGTCTTCCGGTAACGCACAAGCAGACTCATTTTGCTTAGCCTCAACGTCAAGAGGCTATGGGGCCTGACGGAATACTGCCTATTGTTCTCAAGAAATGTGCCCCAGAACTAACCCAGTTCTTTGCAGGTTGTTCACCCTTTCGTTCAAACTCGGCGTATTTCCATCTAACTGGAAAAGAGCTAGGGTCCAACCGATTCCAAAGAAGGGCAAGAAATCCCTCCCTAACAACTATAGACCGATTGCACTACAATCTGTGATCTCTAAAGTAATGGAGAAAGCAATCAACATCGAGCTCATCCAATATCTAGAGAGCTCAAGAATCGTGAACGACCGGCAATATGGCTTTCGTCACCAGAGGTCAACAGGAGACCTGCTTGCCTATGTGACACATAAGTGGCAGGTGTCAATCGAGAGACATGGGGAGTCTCTGGCTGTAGCCTCGGATATTTCCAAAGCATTTGACCGAGTTTGGCACCAAGGCCTCCTAGCAAAACTTCCGTCATATGGTATGCCACCCCAACTGTGTCTTTTACTATCGAGTTTTCTTGCAGATAGATCACTCTACGTGGTGGTAGACGGGGTCTCGTCTGATACAATGACGATCAATGCTGGTGTTCCACTAGGCTCTGTCTTGACACCAACTTTGTTCTTGCTCCACATCAATGATTTGTTGAATGTGACCTCCAGCCCAGTTCATAGCTCTGCGGATGATAGTTCACTTCATTCCGCCTTTTCCTCTAGAGCCCCTATATCATCCAACGAGGCCTGAGGTGCAAGGCGAAGACAGGTTGATGCTTTAAATGAGGATCTGACAAGAATTCTGAAATGGGGATCTGAGAATCTAGTACAGTTCAATGCAACTAAAACTAAAGCTTGTGAGTTCACCAAGAAGGCTGATCACACAATCCCCAATTTGATGATGTCGGGTACCACTGTTCCTATGAGGGCGTCAATATCCATGCTGGGTGTCACCACCAACAGTGCTCTCCATTGCGAAAACTGCTTCACAAAAACTTGGTTTTCTATTCCGTGCGAAGAGATACTTCACATCCCAGCAACTGCTCATTAAAGAAACATAACTTTGGGTTATATCTAAATAACGACAGCTCATTGAAAAAATCTGACTACGCCACTGGATTCTACGTGAAAAATTGTGAAAGAAACAGTTCTTACTTTTCCTCTAAGTTGAAAGATAGCTGAGATACAGGGGGGGTCCCAAAATGCGATATTTTCAATTTCGCCCTGTATCTCAGGAACGAAGCGGGCTATGGAAATTTCGTTCACGGTTTCGTGAGTTTCACAAAAAAGTAGCCAACGTTCGCGAAAACCGCAAATCTGTATCTTCAAAAATGAGCGAGATATCCCGTAAGGACATCGAAAATGGGACAGCCTGTACTAGATTCTCAGATCCCCATTTCAGAATTCTTGTCAGATCCTCATTTAAAGCATCGACATGTCTTCGCCTCTGGCCTCGTTGGATGATATGAAAAATAAATCAAATCTGATACGAAATTCCTTGCACAGTATATTTATATCGGTCAAACGAGTAGAATGCTCAAAGATAGAATAACTTCACATAAAAGTGATCGTAGGAGATGTGTTAAATCTTGTAGTCTCTCTGAACATGTTATTGATGAGGATCATAAGATGAACTATGATAATGCAAAAATTCTTGATTACGAAAAAATTCTTAATGAAATGGTACATATCAACAATAATGAAAAAACAAAGAATAAAAGGACAGATATAAAGGACCTCAGTTCGATCTATACTTATTTATTAAAATTATATAAAGATAATAATACTTCACCTCGTCCACCCTGGGTTCATTTATTCAAACATTTTGTATACTTTCTGCATCACTCATAGCAATCATATAGTTTTGAATCAATGTCATCGATCAACCTCGACAGTTTTGTCAATGCATTTTACAGTTTTATTTATACATCTATGTTTCTTTATGTAGCTGATTTTGTATAATATTTCATGTTAGTAAGTAATTTTCAATTATCATTAGTTAATATTTATTCATTATATCCTTCATTGTAGTTAGTCTTGACAAAGAAAATGAACATTTTCGAAAGCTCGACACCAAACAAAGAAATTTAATATATTGGCCACAACGACTGCTTCCCACGAAGATTGGAGAATATTGTATATATATATATCCACAACTGTGACTTTGAGGACATTTTGTATTCGTAAATAGTCGTTTGAGGACATTTTATCAGTTTGAGGACAGTCCCCAAAGTTTTTATTTCCCTATCAGTATGTTTGGGAACTTGAGTAATTTGGGGACCGTTAATTATCATATTTGAGGACAGCATCAATCAATATGAGGACTTCCTGAATCAATATGGGGACACTATAGCAATACCGGGACACATTAGTAAATTGGGGATTTTCATGAGAGTGAACCCCATATCTCTTCGAGATATATATATATATATATACAGGGTCCCTCCGGGAACTGAATCTTTCAATATATGGAAAACTATAAGTAGGGCGAACTTGAAAGTCAGATGGTATAGTACTGTTGATGGAGGCGATTTGGCGGAAATATTTTCAAGATGCTGGCATTTCCGGTTGGACCGGAAGTTGATATCAACTTGCTTGTTTTGAATGGGACACCCTATATATTATTACATTTTTATATTCTACGAAGAATTATAGTCAAGTATCATTGTGAAATACCCTTTTTGTATTTCATATGAGAATTTCGTAATTTACTTTCTTTGACTCTTCAATTCTGACAAGTTTCATCTATCAATATCAACAAACTTGAATATTCTCCGTTGACTGAGAAACATCGTATATTGAAGATGTTTTGAAGTGCATAATACATGAATTACAAATTATAACACGCCTACGTCTAGTCGTTTTCGACTTATTTTGAATTTTATGCTAAAAATGACTTTTGCAGGCCTGAACATGACTATCAATTCCCCTGAATCAAATCTTCAATTATTCGATAGGGGTCGGTTTCCTTATAGAGTGAGATCTACTTCAGTGTACTGTGTTGATCTCCTGATAATAAATGAACACAGGGAGATCAGAAACTAACATTGAAAATTCGATAAAAGTCATTCTTTCAAATATAGAAACGCCTATTTTTATATCATTCAGCATCGAAAATGAGGGTGACTTTGTATGAGATTGTTCTATCCCAAAAATTTGTAGTTTTCGAAATAGTGGGCGAATCAACATCTCAGTTTCAGATAAACGCTTATTTTTGATTTAAGTTATTGTCAGTTGGCCATGGCGCCCGCATTTTTGTCAAAAACAATCAAAGTCACGAAAATCTCATTGTACAATGCCGGCTCGTTCGAATTATTCAAATGAAGATTACTTGAATATATCAAATCGACCCTCACAAAACACAATGTCAAACAGATTTTGGGAAACAATCGGTTCTTACATAAAGTCAAAATTACGCGATTTTCTGGAGCAGAGAGATGTTAATTCGCCTATTATTTCGAAAACCAAAGATTTTTGGAATAGACAATGTCATACAATGTTGACCTCATTTTTGATACTGAATGATATGAAAATAGGGGGTTCCCATTTGAAAAACATGATTTTCAATGATTTCTCCGAAGTGATTTTCATTGTCAGTTTCTGATCACCGTGTATTTCATTATTGTGAAAATATCAACAGTAAACTGAAGTAGATCTCCTCCTATGAGGGAACCATCAACCCCTATCGAATAATTGAAGATTTCATACGAGAGATGTGTATTTTTCTGCACATAAGATTCATCCAATTTTTCATAACAGATAGGTATTGAATGAATGAAGTATTATTTCATTCTGATGAGAATATTCTCGGTAGATATAAATTCAGAGATACTATGCAGACTGAAAGTGAAAATTTGGAGTGCCTATTCTGTATATCGTACATCCTCAACTGAATCCTGAATCTTAAGTATCATGTTGTAGTGTTACCTATTATCATTATTTATCACAAGATTGTTTGTTTTATTTTAACTAAGTTTTAACCTGAAATCATAATCGAGTTATCGATTAGAGGTGGAAAATTATCGATAGTATCGATAGATTTGTAATATCAAAACAATCGATAGTTTTTGAGTCACCTACTATCTATAAACTATCGGTTGATAATTTCGTACAAAAGTAAATCGAGAACGATGTGAGTAACGATAGTGAAGCTATTTCGCCCAACTGCCATCTAATTTTTTCTGCCGAAACTAGAGAAGTGAATACCACTCCTACTCATTCGTTATAGCAAAAAATCACTCATATATCATTGGTTGTCAGATGGCGACACAATAATGACAACGAAATCAGTATTTTACAATCAGTTATTTCAGAAGTAGTTATTTGGTTACTCCTCAATTAATAATCAAACTACATAATTACAATCTTAGCTATTCGTACAGAAATCTGCAAAAATGTTTCCATCTTCTGGTAAGTTTCATAACTATCATGTCATTATAGCAGAAGATGTCGTTATATTGTTTTTGGCGAAACAACACACAATCAGTGATTTTGACTCTCAGAGGTCTTTGGTTACAGAACAACAGTAAATCAACATTGACTCCGGAATGTTGAGATCACTGAGACACGTTGAGATCTTCTGTTATGAACCGCCCATGCTTAATGCCTGAGACTCGTATCGCTTTATTGCACATGGTATTATCACACAGACACACTGCATGGTGGACCTCAGTAGAAGGAAGCTAGTTTGAAGCATACTTGGCCAGATAAAGATATTGAAATGAGTATGGAAAATGAAGGCATAGAAAACGCAAACGAACTGAAATGAAACCTGATACTCTGATAGGTTGGTTCATTGTGAAATGTAAAACATCTCATTTCTCTTTTTTGACAAGTTGTAACATGCTTTGACATTATCAGGAGAATATCCTGGAGCAAGAAAACTCAACACGAAATCGCCTTGTGCGCAGCTAAATCACTAAATCATGATCCTACGAAATCAAATGCAATTATGAATAATTCCAGATGCATCCTTATGAAGAGTTTGAATTCGTATTGATATTGAATATCAGGAACTGGATCTACAGGAAATCACCAGGAACAGG
Organism: Gastrophysa polygoni; assembly: GCA_963576655.1. Classification (NCBI taxonomy): domain Eukaryota; kingdom Metazoa; phylum Arthropoda; class Insecta; order Coleoptera; family Chrysomelidae; genus Gastrophysa; species Gastrophysa polygoni. Next base: position 4,550,746 of record OY755092.1, read on the forward strand.
CTTTTGATATATCTGGAAAATTTCATAGAACACGAAAACTCAAAATGACATTCCTCAGTGCGCAGCTACATCACTCACAATTCGCTACAGCGCAAGCATCAAGAAACCATAAAATCCAATACGATAATTTCAAGACGGGCGTTTCACTGAAATGGTTTGGCAGCATGCTTTCCGGCCTTGTCATGGATTCAATCCCAAAAGTAATTGAATTATTGTAAATGAAATTACCTCATTCTTTGGAACCAAAATTGAGGAATGCTTCACCAAAATATCAGCATCTGATATGCCTTCCTTCGAACTGAAAGCATGTTTGAATCTGAAATTTGACACAAGGACGCTATTTATGGTTTATTATGTTAGATTCTGAAGGAATTTCGTTCAAAGATAAAGTAGAAAACATGAATTTGCGAGTTCGGACCGGTTCGTACCGGTTCGTACTCTACCTAATAGACGGCGGTACACACGTACCTCGCAATCCAGTGCTACCAACTGTGATTTCGTGAGATGTTGTTTTTGTAAACAACCAGCAGATGGCATTCACGTCGACCCGCGTTTTCAATGATACGAAAGATTACAAGTTACACGAATGTGTTCGATTCTTGAATTATATTTATATATTACTCATTATCTATAATTTCTTTCTAATTTGTTATGGAGCAAGAATTGGTATAAAATATCTTAAGTTTCATCACCTCTATGAAACTCCTCGTGGAAGTAGAAATATTGATGCCGTGTATTTGCGTCAAAAAAAATTGCTATATCAATTTTTTCCCTTCTACTGGACTTCGACAATGTCTGTCTGTCCTGTCGTCCACACAGTTCTTTCCTATCACTTTGCATTTTCTTGTCTTTAGGAAAGCTATAAAACTTTGTACCAGACACAAAGCCCTTGCACTTATTGTCAACATTACAACCATACACTGGGCAGCTCATCTTCAATCAAATTTAATCTTCAAAATTGATTATTTCGACGAGATATTTTCTTGATTTGCAACAGTAAACACACGCAAAATATAGCCCAATAACACCAATATGATGGCGAGATTTCTCACAAGCTGACGTCACACTAGCCACGCCCACGTGCGTGGTAACTATGAGTCAGAAATAATAAGTCTATGGTCAGAATATAGTGATGATCCTTGTACATACTATCGGGGTAAAATATTTGATGCTGGGGTTCAGCAATAAGATTGTCAATAAGATGGAAGTCAATAATTATTTACAACTACTGTTTTGCATTGAATACAACTGAAATTTTATACCTTTGGCAACACTGGTTGGTACAGAGTTTACAGATCGTTGTTGCTGGTCTCTGGCTCACTTGAGTCGTTACCTACCCCGCTCCTCTCATACCTATCGGGTGAATTCGGGTACAGGTGGGTGCCCAGAGTCAACGCTCAAGTGGCGTATTTTTTGCCGTAGGTAAATGACTCAGTCATCGTGCGAAATGTTTTTCCTTTTGCCTTCACAATTAGCATGGTCGTGGCATAGCAGTATAAACAAGGTCTAGCATTAGCATTGGGAAAGGCGAGACTAATAATCTGATCAAAAAAATCAATCATGTAATGTCGTATGACTAGACATGAAATAGTTCTGCTATTTTTCGATATAAACTTTATTATAAACACTGAACAAAAGTAATCGTTGACAATACTAAAAATGCTTCCTTGTCTATGTTCAGTCTACGACTGCCGATTAGTCCCTCCGTTTTTACCGGGAATGTCGAGGTCACACACACAGGCCTAATTAGGCAATCCAAACCACGTGACTTTTCATCTGTCAAGATGGCGCCTGGTTGGCAAACAATTCTTATGTTTACATGAGGTTCGCATTGTTTCGAGCGTTGTTGAGGTGTTTGTTGAGAATTTTGACCATTTTTGAGTCGTTTGAAGGAGTCCTACGTGTTAAGTCGAAGTATTTACATTGCTATAATATGGAAAGTTCATATTTGAAGAAGTTATTGAAGGAAAACCCATACGTTGGCCAGAGGTAAATATGAAACTGATAATTTGTGCATTTTCAAAGCTATTTAATAAACTTGTATGCCTAATAAAATACACAATTTATTGTAGGTATCTAATGAAGCTGAAATGCATCAAGGATTTGGACCCCTTCACATTTGCATCTGCTGATATGGACTATAGTGTTAGTGGCATTCCACCAGTAACATATCCTGACATATTTTCCTATGTTGTGTTAACTCACAGTTTTCACACACATGAGCAGATGAAAGCCTACAAAACCCTCGATGCTCACAAGTATTTTACTGCTGGTTTTGTGTTGAAAGTAGGAACAAAGATCATAAATGATTCATTGTTTTAATCCTAAAAGTTATGATCATGATGATATTCATCATCTCTTTTGATGCATCTTTCATAGATCATATTCATTTGAATCTTATAGTCTTTTTTTTCAGGTGAAACATTCAATGAAAGCCAGTGCTAAGCCACTTGAGGCTTGGTGTATCATCACTAAAGATGGTTCAGTTTCCAGCGGCCACTGTACATGTATGGCAGGGAATAGTGAAGTTTGTAGTCACATTGGTGCTTTACTCTTTGCTGCTGACTATGCAAACCGAAATAAAGGTACAGTTTCATGTACTGATGTAGCTGCTTTGTGGCCCATGCCATCACTCTCCACAACTGTACCTATTGTGCCAATAGCAGAAATGGACTTTGGTACTGTGGCTGATCCAATCCAACACAAAATTGCTATACCCAGAATGTCAAAAGATGGTATTGTAAATTTATTGAAGAGGATTGAAAGTTTGAATCGTACTGCTAGTATTATGAGGATAGTAGAACCATTTGCAAGCAAATTACAGGCAGCATCAGATGTCACTTTACCAGTGATATTCAATATCTTTGAGGAAAGATATATTTCCAAGGATCATGTAGAACTGATGGAAATATCAAAAACAATTGATATGTCTTTGACTACAGATCAAGTATCATTGATTGAAGAGTATACCCAAGGACAACATGCTTCAAATAATTGGTACATTCAAAGAGCAGGACGAATATCGGATTCAAAACTGAAATCTGTTTGCAGGACAAATAAAGAATCACCTTCTCTCTCCCTAATCAAGGGCATATGCTATCCAGCTAAAGCTCTTCTCCGAACAAAAGCTACAGATTGGGGATTAGAGCATTTGCTGCTGTTGAAGTGTATAAGAAAATTATGGAAGAAAATCATGAAGATTTCATCATCAATGATGTGGGTCTAGTAATAAATTCAAGGTGGCCACAGTTAGGAGCATCTCCAGATAGAATAGTGTTTTGTGAATGTTGTTTGGGGGGAGTGTTGGAGGTGAAGTGTCCTTACCTTTTATATACAAATGGTATCAAGGACATCAAGGAATATACCAAATTCAAGAAATCTTGTGTTATTTTGAGAAATGGTAAGATCACATTGGATCGTGATCATTCCTATTACTACCAAGTACAAATGCAAATTTTTGTTTGTAATCTGAAATATTGCGATTTTGTAATTTGGTCTCCATTCATTTTCTTTAAAGAAAGGGTATTTCCAGATCTTGATTTTTGGGAACAAAATTCTCAAACTGCTCTAAAATTTCATGCTGAAATTATAATCCCTGAACTTCTGGGTCGATATTTCACCAGAAGTGAAGGCTCTGCAAAAATCAATTATTGGTGCAAATGTAAGAATGTTGATGATGCAACTCCAATGATTAGCTGTGATAATGATGAGTGCCAAATTAAATGGTTCCATTTTAAATGTGTAGGACTTTTGGATACTCCAAACTCACAATGGTTGTGTGAATTTTGTAAATAATCAGGAAATTTTTCTCAAGAGTTGGTGATATTTTTTTAAATTTAATAAAGAAGCTTTGTGGTATCGTTGAGTTTCTCTCAGAACCTCTGAGTTTTACAACATTCCTTTTTATGGGGAAAAATGTAGATTGAATTCATGTCATAGTATAATTATACCTACTGAGAAATAATACAATATTTTTGTCCTTAATTCGTTTAATGTTGCACATATAGAATTCTGTTTTAAATGAAATTTATTGTATGAGTATAATCATCTGAATAACAGAAAGATACAAATTTGTAAACAACATAATTCATGAAATAGAAAAATATAATAAAACTGAAAATTATTGAGGAACTATTGGAGGAAGAATGTTAATTAATGCACTGCAAACTGTGACTATTTGATCAAGAATACATATTTCATTATTTCCTACTTTGAGCATGCTTATTGGTAATGGTCCTTTAAAAATTCTGAATTTGTTTTTGGTGACTCCAATAATTCTCTCAATATGAATTTTCACATGTGCAATGTGTCGTGTTTCTTCAATTTCAAAAGGATGTAACTGGCTTTTGCCCTTTGTAAATGCAGGAATAACTAATTTTGCCCCAAATATACCTAATGTTTCTTCAATTAAAAATCCTCTATCAGCTAGAACCACATCACCAGGTTTAATGAAATTACAAAAATCCCCTAGTTCTACAATTTGTTTGTCAGAAGCTCGACCACCCCAACCCTTACTTATATAACTTATCGTTCCCTGTGGAGTGATACCAATTAAAAACTTGATGGTATTGTGTTTATAGTTTGACCAGCATTGCTGTTGTGTCAAATAATTTTCTGGCATTTCAATAAAAACTTCAAAACAGTCGATAATAATTGTCGTTTTGTCTTGAAATGCTTCTTTGAAACATGAAGGAATATTGAATTGTGATTCTGGAATATCCGGCCAGATTATCAAATCTTTGAGGCATGTATACATAATATGAATCATATTTCGAAAATATGATGATGCTGTGGTGACAGACACTTTAAAGCGAAAAGCCAGATCTTTGAAATGTAAATTCAAAGATTTTATTCAAAAATTTTACTAAAGTGAGTAAGAGTTGGTTGAATGGACTAAGTATTGTTGTGGATGTTGAGATCACATGTGGTGCTATTTCAGGGAAAACAGCTATTTTAATGAATTCATAGTCGAACCCAGTATAATATTTCCACTTATTAATGTTATTAATATTTTCCAGAGGAGTGTTTTCAACCTTCTTCTCCAAATCAACTATCTTTTTGGAAGCAAAGTCAAGCTGCTCCAGCTTTGTGGTCAACATGGACATTGTCAGATCTGTTTGTGTCGCACAGCCTTCTTCTATGCCTTGACATGCCTTTTCTTCATTTCCCTGTACATATTCATCATCACACTATAAAATAAATAAGAAATATTATATTTTATAATTTTCAATATGTAAATTACAGGAGTATAACTAGATAAGATCAAAATCAACAGCAAACTTTAGACTTAATGATCTGAGTGAAGTAGGTAAGTACCTAGGTAGGTACTCAGATTTTAAAAACAATTCTTAGGAACTCACCAGATCTCTTGGTTCCCATGCTTCATTGCTTAATTTGGTTCTTTTGTCTGCTCTCAATTTTCGATCTACGTCAGACTTTCGTTTTGAATGGGCTTGAGATGGGATGTGCTGTGATGGGACCCAATCTGGATGATTTTCATCAGTCAAGGCAATAGGTTTCCCTACGAGTTCAAGGAATTCTAATATTTGTAATGAAAACCTCATTAGTATGAGGATATGAATTTTATAATTATATGAATGTACATAAAATATGAAATGCTTATTTTATAGAAAAGTAGGTACATGAACTTTTCTTAAGTACCTGTTATAAAATGTATGCTACATATCCTTTGGTTTCTGATGATAGATTCTGTTAAATTCTTCCTCTTGATAGCTGCTAACCACATTTCCCTTCTTTTTCTTGACAAATCATTCATATGTGGGTAATGCACAGAGTTTTTCACAGTAGGTATGCGAAAAAAACTAAGGAAATGGTCTCGATCTGCACGGCTTCCACAATTAACCACAATACACGTTACAGGCATGTTTCTTTCGAAGATCAACTCAGTTTTCACTATATACTACAAATCTGACAAAAACTGAATGAAATTATACTCAAGTACTTCAAAAAAGCTTCCAAAATCCACGGAATTACACAAGTAAACAATTGAATGAAATATCAGAATAATATAGAATGCAGGTCCAGCTTCACTTGAAATTTGCAAATCATTTCTGCCCGAAAACAACCTATACATTCGAATTTCTCAATTTTTTTCCAACCAACCTGTATATATTTTTGGAAATTGGTACACTCTCTCAATCTATCTTGCTGAATTGATTGAGGTAAAAAAAATATAGAATGCAGATCCGGCTTCACTTGAAATTTGCAAATTGCCCGAAAACAACACCCTATACATTTGAATTCCTCGATTTTTTTTCTCCATATCTGAAAAGGGCATCAGAAATGTCTTTTACACGATGTACTTCTCATTGGTGCAGAGACGATTTTTGCTACTCTTATTATGGGCTCAAAATATGATTTCTGCTTATTTTGGGGTACAAAGTGCAATCAGACAAGATTTATGAAGTTTATTTCTTTTGGAAGTGATTCTCTTTCTGATTTTTAGGAAACCCCTGGTGTAGAACAAGTGATGAAATCAAACTATAAAGACAGAATGGATTTCTGTATATTTTGTGATAAAGATGTTAGTCATTTTTCAAGACACATGTATACATGGCATGAACAAGAATTCGAAGTTCAAAAAATCCAAGCTTTGAACAAAAATTCGCCAACAAGAAGACAATTATTATGTGATTTTCGAAAAGAAGGAAATTTCGTCAAGAACAAAATGAAAAATGTGAAACTGAGGCCAGTAAAAAGACTCGAAGCTGCCAAGAGTACAAATCTAATATCTTCGGATGATTTTCTTCCTTGTCCACACTGCTATATATATTCTATAAAAAAAAAAACAGTCTTTATAGACATTCGAAACTATGTCATAAAAACAATGATCCAGGTAGGAGACAAACCGTCCGAAGTGATGGTCAGACAACATTATTATTGAGTTCACATAAACATCAGGAACTATTGAAAACTGTGTTATTTCCCAGAATGAGAACTGATAACATATCTCATTGCTTAGTCAGACCCTTTAATATGCAGTTACGGATACTCGTACTTCAAGGGTAGAAGAAGTAAGGGGAATTTTGATTTGGTAAAGCAGAACATGAGACGTTTAGCTAAATTACTGAAATTTGCCAAAGCACAAAAACCAGATATAAAGCACCTAATCGATGTATTACGGCCATGCTATTTTGAGAGATATGAAAACGCATCTCGATTTGATAGTGAAAGTGAGAAATCATTTCGCACAATGTAATGATTATATTTTCCACTCTGGTGGAGAGAGATGTATTGATGGTACCAAGGTTTTATACAAATATGCTCAAAAGTGTGGCGCAGAGCGTGCCAAAAGCATTTCGGCCACAAGATTACGAAAACATTTGGCAACTATAGCTCAATTATTACACTTTTCGAATAATGATTTGGAACAACTATCAAAATTCATGGGACACACTCTCAAAACTCATTGCGATGTATATAGGATGTCAGATGACATGTATCAAACAGCCAAAGTTTCTAAATTACTCTTGCTCATGAGGGAAGGTGGAGCAGAACAATTCAAAGATAAAACTCTGGATGAAATCAACTTTGATATGACTCCAGTGACCGATGATAACAATCTAGAAGCCATGACTACTGAAATTGAAAGTGAGCCAGTGGATGTACTCATGAATGAGCCGATGACTAAATCATCTCAATCTATGCCATCTGGTTCAGGAATTCGAGATGTTGAGCCTAAATGCACCAAGATTATTGCAAGAAGATTATTGGGCGGAAGAATTGGACACAAAAACAGAAGAAGGTAATAAGTGAATATTTTGCAGATCATATTCGACAAAAACGACCTCCCAAGAGATTCGAAGTTGAAGAGTTTGTGGAATTGAATCCAGATATGAATTCCATAAAATGGTCAACAATCAAGGCTGTTGTATATAATATGTATACTCACAAACTGAAAATGTGATTGAACACCTGGTCCCACTCTATATTCATTCACATCAATCTGGATTACATCTTGAAATGATCTCGATTCCGAGAAGTGGATTGTTCCTGTTAGCATACCTGAATTTCATTTCATATTTTGTTTATATCATATTGTTTACACTACCGATTCAGTATTATCTGTTTCATTTTGATATAACCTATTCGTTTCGCATCATTTTGAGTAGAACTACAGTTCATTTTACTCGATTTCAAAGATTGACAAGGAATCTAACATTCGATCAGATGTTTTTTTGTGCTATTCTAACTTTTATTTTATGTCATTTCAGATAGCTCTTCTGTTTCTGTTCAGATTACTGCAAACAATATATTGTACATATTTCCAGTGCAATAGATCCTTTTTTTAAGTAAGTGCGTAACTGAAAAGATTTCGATACCTTTCCCAATTTCTGTGTGTCAACACAAAAAAATTCTGATTTTTTAGGAGTGTGTGTTCATAATAGTGTTGAAGTTTCATTTCAAAACATGAAATTCATAACTGAGAGAGAAACTGAAACGCTGATTCACCTACAATTTGTTTATTCAAATTTCCTTTACCCCCTCTGTATATTCGTTGTTATTTTATATTGATGTTCCAAGTTTTCTACATCGATTCGATATCATGAATGTACAATTCTGCGAATATTAGATCACAAATTTTACTTCCGGTATAACTGGAAGCTACCCTAACTTTCGATTTTCCAATGAAATACCCTGATATTAAAAAGTGAAAAGTATCATACGTATAAGGTACAGTTGGTTCAAGAATTGTCAGACGATGATTTTGACCGACGGCTCTTTTTCACTTAATTGAACCATCCTGAATTGTGAAATTTATTCTCGTCAATCATAATCTGACACTTTGAGAACAAAAGACGTACTAAACAGTATTTGTTCATTCATTACTATGCATACAAACAACATCAATTAGTTTATCTAAATAGTTTTTTGCTCCAATCCAAAAAACTCAAAGGGGGTTGATTAAAGTGCTATTTTCCTCGTTATTACAAAGTTTTTCACACTAAACTCAGTATGTATGAATTCAAAATAACAAGCTCTTCCAAAATCTCTGAAATATATAGGGCGTTGCATTTAAATTGAAGAAGTTGATGGCATTTTCAGTTGAACCGGAAGTATGTTATCAACAAAAAAATATACACCAGATGCTTTATGTTCCATTGCACTCACCTGCAAATTTTCATAAATATCGTCCTTTTCGTTTGAAAGATATTTACTTAGTTCCATACTTTATCCCAACCCTGTATATCAAGATGTTCATTGAGATTGCAACTTTTGTAGGAATATCAGTATTTGAAAAATGATATAATAATATTTTCGAATTGAACTTCTGTTGAGGTTTGGGGTGAGCATTGATTTGACACATTCTTCTATTTGATTTTCTATAGATTCAGTTAATTTTATATTTCTTCGTCGAAAGATTCAGTAGTTGTAATGAAAATTAACCAATCAAGATATTTTGCCTAGATTTGGACAGATTTTTGACAGAATCAAGGAGAGGTCTTTTACTATTAGAAGAAGGTAAAGGATGGTCCACTGGCTACTCAATTGATTCGGATAAGTAAAAGCTTCTAATAAGTCGGCTTGATCATCAGATTTCATAGTCTCAAATCACCTTGGTTGCTTCGTCCGGCCATTGTGGTTTGTTTTAGTCAAGCCAATCTACAGCTGAATTCTTCAAACTGTGAACTTTTGATATTGATACTCGAATGGAACCTGGCTCAAGTACCCACGATTGTGGAAGGTAAGATACTATTTGGTTGCTACCATAGACTTGGAGCAATTCTCTTGGAGACACCATACATGCCAGTACCTGAATAGAAACATGAACACGTTCAATAAAGTAATAATTGTCCTCCACACCCTGATTTCCATTGACTATTAATTGGATACCAACTCACCCGTTTTGGGTACTTGGCCATTAGTTGGGTTTGTTTTTGTTCTCTATTTAAACTTGTCGTCTTTTTGTTGGTTGTCAAAGACGAAATGCGAAAAACCGTTCGAACAATCAATGGCAATTGTCGCATTCGGCAACATTGTAAAGGTTCAGGACTTACTGTGAAACTACATGAACTTGTATATTCTGGCTCAGAACCGTATGAACATCGGAGATGGTTCAAGAACGTACCATTTCCAGATATATACACTTTATTCTTCCTAAAAACAATTACGATGTATAAATCAGATATCAATCATCAACTCACAATATTGTTCGATTATATTCCATCACCTATACCATATCTTGCTTGGTCATTGATGGAGCAGGTCTGTAAGGAATCTCAAGTGGTTCAGTAAGGATATAAATCTCTCTCTCTCTCTCTCTCTCTCTATATATATATATATATATATATATATATATATATATATATATATATATATCATCATCACCAGGATAAATGATATTTGAGTTCTGTTGGTATACTGAATAAAGCTTGAAATTCAAACCTGAGGAAAGTATCATTCGAATTTTGTCGTTTTCCTGAATGAACCTTGGTAGCCATACATACCACCATTCCTCTAGGTTTTTCCAGTGACATTCACATTTTTGAATTTATTCAATATTTTTTCCATGTTACATGCACTACCCTTAACGGGTATACATAATGAAAATCATTGAGAACTAAAAAAAAATGTTTTGTTACCTGCAGGGTTAATAACACGTGGTAGCTATAACTACCTCCACCACTTGAAGGGTTAACCTGGTTTGAGTGGTCGAGTTCGAAGAAAAATCACTTATGTATGCTGGGTTCCTGGTACACAATAGGGAAAAATCACGTAACGCGAGATGTCGCTGCGAACGGCAAAATGTCGGATCAAGGTGTGAACAACAAATCTTTTCTCATATGATCACTTGAAAAACCGCTTGTTTCTCAACATCGATTTTGAGGTTTCGAGAGATTCAATAGTGATTTTTTTATATTTCACCATTGAATTGAAGGTTTGTCTTCGAAGTTTGATTTTCATCTTTGTGGATTTTTCGGTACATATTGTGATAATGCCTCTGAAAGTTGATATATCAATTTCGGACATTTCGGAATATGTGGGTGAACGTGTTCGGCCAATTAAGGAAGGCGAAGAGGTTTTTAAGGCTGGACACATAATTTTATGTGCAACTGATGGCCACAATGAAGAAGTCATCGAAAGTTTATGTATGGGGTCCTCTACAATATTGCAATCACCACATGAAATCACAATTAAATTGGATAACACTTGGATATGCAAGTGTTCCTGTAAAGCAGGCTTGGGGGGTTATCGCAAATATATTATAGTTACATTGATCTATGTTAACAGGTGAATAATTATTTTTGTTTCATAACACAATAAAAGAAGTTGATAAAAACTGCGTATCATCATTCATCTGATTTCTTTCTCATGCATTAGATATGAAACACAAGAACCAGTCAGCTGCACAGATCTGACACAAAAATGGGGGAAAGAAAGAAATCAAATAGAGGGAATTAGTAGGCCCAAGCCATTCAAGTCTTTCTGCCACCCTGATATACAGAAAAAAAAGAAAAATACCACAACAGATGATCTTAATAAGAAGACATTCAATTTTCTTGCCTGTGGTATGTTCTAGACATTAAAAACATAGTAAAATTATGAGTATAGTCACTAAAAATTTTGGTAACAAATTCAATTCAATTGATTTCAGGTTTGGGTGATTCTGCTTTGGCTATATTCCTAGGAAGATCTCAACAAGGAGAAGATCAGACAGTTGCGGTGGAGTGTAGGTCAAGTAATATGGAAAGATTGTATAATTCAATTTCAAAAGGGCATATCAGCCATTTCGATTTGAGAAAAAAAGCTCCACCTTTTTGACTGGTAAGTTCTCTTTTCTGTGTTGTTTGTTTTGATTTACAGGAGTTTAGAAGATCATATGCAAAATGTGTTGAGGAATATTGAACAGGGCGAGATTTTGCAACACCTTCACAATGAAATTGATTTGCATGTTTATAATCTGAAACCATGTTGCAAATCAGTTTTGGAAACTCTACAAAGTGCAAATATATTACACATCGCAACAAAGCATGAGCAGGGCTCAGTTTCATGGCAGAATGAGAGAAGAATTAGAATAACAGGTGAGGAAAGATAGATATTTTTTGTGCATTGTTTCCTTGTATTCATCAGCATACAACTGTAAGAGAAAATTGAATGAATTCAGTCTAAAATTTCCAGGATCTACTTGTTATTCCATCTTCACCTATGGTGAAAAAAGAGAAATCTCTGACGCTGACTGGGAGGCGAGGTCATTAAAACATTTCTTTCCCAAAGAATTTTCGAACAAGTTCAGAAAGTATGGACTTGAAATGGAGAGAGAGGCACTAGAGTTCGAACGCAGAAATAGCAACCAAATAATAAGACCTTCATTCATCATTTCAAAAGTTTTTTGCTTGGTTGGGCTTTTCACCAGATGGATTTATAATGGATGGCATGATCCCAATCAAGTTACTGGAAATAAAATCCATATATTGGTGAACTTTCATACCAAGTACTGTTTCAAAAAAGTTATTTGACATTTTTTATTAGGCAAGAGTAATGGCCCTGAAATTTTCCTGGAATCCTGTGATTTTTTTAGAAATGAGAGATAGAAGGATAGAATTGAAGATGGGGCACACATATTATGGACAAGTGCAGTTGGGTATGTTCCTGCTGAATTTACCATCAACAGTCCTAGTTGTATACTCGTCATTCAAGAAATCCTACCTGGAGGTGGAAGTTGATTCTAATAAAACTTTTTGTGAAGAATTGATAAAAATCATCACCAACAAATATTTCAAACAATATGATACACATTCATTGTTTGAATAAATAATATAAAAATGAAATTAAATTATACTAATTTGATTTTCATAACATTTGATCATAAGTAAGGCAAAGACAGAATGGAAGAAAAGGATCACAGTAACAAAGGGCCAGGGAACGAATCTGCCCCCGATTCCAACACAATGGAGAATGATCTTTTTAATTGTTACAATTTTATGGAAATGAGAGAAAATTCCAAAGATCTGTTGAGATGAATATACAATCTCCCTGATTAACCAACAGACAGTTCCTAATTCATGCTTCAAAATCAGTCTCAGAAGAAATAGGAATTGGAAGATTCTTGATAATAAAACATACAACACTAGCCTCCCAACACTTTCTTAGCATATATATCCCACTAATCAAAATCTGGCATGTGCCAATATGGGACATATTAACAGTGACAGCAATAACAGTCATGATGTCATCAATGTATAATTCTGTCATTTTGACAGAACTATTTTGGAAATCGGTCAAGAACTCCAGAACTCCGTCAGATCAATCCAAAAAAATTATCAGAACTCATATTTTTGAAAAAAAAACGGCGCTGCGTGAACTTAGCGCCCATACTCGTTTATATTCAATTTGAATCCATCATTGACCAGAACTATTGAAAATTATTTTTTTTTTTCGGAGTTCTCGGTAGAAATGATGGAGTTCTAGAGTTCCTGACAGAAATGACAGAATTATTGAGGAAAAACTCTCTTTCATTGGAAAATGGTTCAGAGAATTCAGAATCACTTCTAGAATTGCATACCGAGTACCATTGCACAATTTCAACTGTTGGTTGTATTGTGTTTCACAAGAAAGAATACATTTCTCAAACAATTCACCCTGGACCCTTCAATTCAAAAAACTATCGAGATCATATTGAAAATTTTGAAGATATCACAGTTCTGAAAGGAGTTCTGGGTAGCGCTCGAAGAGTTCTACAATATATTCCGAAACGTTTTTTGAAAAAAACAATATTTCAAAAATTATTCAATAATATATGGTGCTCACTTTCCAAATATTGTCACCTAATGGAAAAATCAGAAAATATCACAGTTTTGGAAGGAGTTCTAGGTAGCGCTCGAAGAGTTCTACGATATGTTCCCTGAGCGTTTTTTGAAAAAAACAATATTTTTCCAAATATTCGATAATATAGGGTGCTATATTTTCATAAACTAACATTTACAAATGAAAAATACAAAAAAAATCACAGTTCTGAAAGGAGTTCTAGATAGCGCTCGAAGAGTTCTACAATATGTTCTCCGAGCGTTTTTTGAAAAAAACAATATTTTTCAAAATATTTGATAATATAGGGTGCTCACTTACCGAATATTGTCATCGAGTGAAAAAATCAGAGAATATCACAGTTCTGAAAGGAGTTCTAGGTAGCGCTCGAAGAGTTCTACAATATGTTTCCCGAGCGTTTTTTGAGAAAAACAATATTTTTCAAAATATTCGATAATATAGGGTGCTCACTTTTCAAAAATTGTCATGGAGTGAAAAAATCAGAAAATATCACAGTTCGGGAAAGGAGTTCTAGGTAGCGCTTGAAGAGTTCTACAATATATTCCCCAAACGTTTTTTGAAGAAAACAATATTCAATAATATAGGGTGCTCACTTTCCAAATATTGTCATCGAATGGAAAAATCAGAAAATATCACAGTTCGGGAAAGGAGTTCTAGGTAGCGCTCGAAGAGTTCTACAATATGTTCCCCGAGCGTTTTCGCAAATTATTCAATGACATAAGGTCTAGATTTCACAGATCTGGAAAAAATTCTGGGTAGCGCTGGTAGAGTTCTAGAAACTATTTCCCAAGGGTTTCATGAGAAAAAAAAACACAAATTATTCAATAAAAAATATCACAGTTCTAGGTAGCGCTAATGAGCCTGTAACCGACTCTCTTTACAGAAACCGCCGCCACAGACTGGACTGGAACAAAGATTGAATGCCTGCCTATTTTGTATGAGTGGGGGAAAGACAAAGTGCTGTGTGAACGGACTCGTACCATCTTCCATGTTAGCGCGTTCTCCAGCTCGCACGTTCAGGCGCCTGTCCTCATCCTCACCGTCTGAGTCCTCAGTGTTGTTCGTTGTTCCACGAAAACTCGTACATCCACTGTTTCTCCGTATTTTCATATTGATGCAGTACCTTGATATATTTTTCTGTGCTGTTTACCTACTCTGTAGGAGTACTCTTTCATCTGCTATAGATATTTCATCCTAATAACGTGGAAGTTCAAAACAGGTATGCGATAACCAACTAATATTCAAACTCTATAATTCATGATCATCTCAGCGTTTCAGTATGTCATCATAGATGGTATTTGTTGGGTAGTGCGCTCTACGACGAATTACACAAATACCACAGGGGCGTACCAATATATTTCCGTGTGAGTGCCATTTATCGTGTCCATACTCATATCATACCCATCCCTATCTCTATGGGACAGATGATACAGGATGATGCAATTCCCTGAAGACTGCAAGACCCTGTATTTGTTCCAATTAAATGTCAGTAGATAGTAAATCAATAGTTATGATAGGGACATGTGAGCCGTTTTGACCAATCATATGGTTTTGACACAAAAAATTCCTAAAGTTGGAAAATATCGATTTCTCACAGCCTTATATCTCTGTAATCATTACCCCTAGATCCACAATTTGATGGATCGATGAAGTTAGATTTCCAGGAAGAATCTGAAAATGCAATAAAGGACAGGGTTTCATACTGATAAAAACTAAGATAGAAACATGTTGTTTGCGCCCTTGTAGGTCACCCAGTATATTCCGAAATCATTTTGTAATATAGCAAGCAAGTGGGTCTTTATTCATTTATTTTTTTTTTTTTCAAATCAAGTTTTCTTCTGAAGCCCATTGCAACAAAGATATTGGACTTTGCATTCTCATCTGGCCACCAAGTACAACATTTGGATTGTTGTTCTTATCAGCCTCGAATGAAAGTGGTTAGAATACACTGCCACCGATGGAAATGAAAAATTCATGATTTATCATTCACGAATAAGTATCATTATAATCCACCTTGATCAAAACCTAGATATGAAATTTTGCTGAAGTTCAAACTGTAAAAACAGATGATGAAACAACTATCTACTGCCATATCAAGTGTATGTAGCTGTAGCTGTGCAATATATATATTTAGGTATATGTAGAATTTCGGACTTGCATAAGAATATGTCGCGTTCTATAACTCATACGTTTCATTCTGACCTTTGAAAAAATAAATTCTTCCGCATCGGTGCTGTCGTGTGATATCGTGAATTTGACGCATAGCCTCTGGAATTTGGTTTCAAATGAAGTAAACAAGTTTTGAAAAATACTTTTTTTACAGAGCTGGAAGCGGGAAAGAGAAAAACTGCTATATCATACAACAGTTTCTTCTTTCTTGTATAAACAAACATGGATGCTCAATGGATGTCCCAAATTGAACGTAAACTGGACGTCCACTGAACGACCATTTCATGATCTAATATTAGGAGAGGTATGAAAATGTACGTACATTGGACGTCAATTCTACGGCCATTTGGAATCTAAATCGCCATGTACATTAAATGAACTTCCATTGTACGTACGAACATGGACGTACATTGGGTATTTCGTATTGTACGTTAACTGGACTTCATTTTCATCAGTTTATATTTTAAATATATTTTCTATATTGACCATCTTATTGAGCCAATGTACCTATTCATTATTTCCAAGTTGCAGAAATTGTTTTGATACTTGAAATAACGTTATAGATTTGTTTGAATCTATAATAATATTGATATTTGAAACAACGTTTTCAAATATGTCTACTCCAGCGCCAATTCCACTACTAGCGGACAAGGGATGATTAAACGTCTCGTCAAATGAAAGAAGAATTTGTGATCATGCAGGACATGCTGAATGTGACTATGTGAGGTATGTGAGGTTTTCTCATGTCCTTCCTTCTCATGCTCGTCCTTTGTTGCTAATGTTATTAATTACAGTGTCCTAGTGGAAAGTGGAATCACAGTGGAATATTATATTTATCATCTCCTGTGTCGTCCATTATTATTATTCCGTGCGCTGGCATAGAGTTCATTAGAAGAATATCAGATGAGTACCTATATAATCTTAATATGAGTGAGAGGATTACAAGTTCAAGAAAAATTCTGAACAAGTATTATAAAAAAGTCAGAATACAATTGAATCAAGACGATTCCTCTTCTGATGAAGGTGATGGTTGTGCCAATGAATCAATGAATCAATGAATCAATGAATCAATGAATCAATGAATCAATGAATCAATGAATCAATGAATTCTACACACAGTTTGTGTGTAGAAGATCACAATTTTGAGTTCCAAGAATCACATCATGCATCAGTAGTTGACGGTGAGGTTGAAGACATCATTAGAAGTGATGGAGAATTGAGTGAACCTGACGATGATGAATCACTAGATCCAAATTTAGAACAATTCATTGAAAATTTTACACATGAACAACATATTTATCCTTTAAGTTCTCAGTTGACAACGTGGGCATTGAAACATAATGTCCCTCATAATGCTGTCAATGATTTACTGAAAATTTTACATCCACATTTTCCTGAACTACCCATAGACACCAGAACTTTACTAAAAACACCTCGTAAAATAGTTCCTGATGTAGTTGCTCCTGGAATTTATTATCACATTGGACTGAAAAACTGTTTAGAAAAGCTTATAGACCGTTCTGAAAATTTACTAGGACCAAATTCAAAATTAGAAGTATGTATCAATATTGATGGCTTACCTATTTCGAAAAGTTCAGGAGGCCAACTGTATCCTATCCTTTGCAATTTATTCAGTAATAAGAAAGATGTGGGAACAATAGGGATATATCATGGCAACGAGAAACCAGAAAATGCTAATGAGTTTTTAAAAGCATTTGTTGATGAATGCTCTTCTCTCATAACAAATGGGTTTATTTATAATAACATTAATTATGTGGTCACAATTAAGAATTTCATCTGTGATGTTCCCGCAAAAGCTTTTATCAAGTATAATACAGGCCATACTGGTTATTACTCCTGTTCAAAATGCGAAATTGAAGGTGAATATTCAGAGAGACGCACATGTTTTCCTGACATACATGATTTGGTACTTCGTTCTGATTCTGAGTTTAGGTCTAAAATGCAAAATGAACATCATATTGGAACTTCAATTTTAGAACAGATCCCAGGGTTAGATATGATTTCTCATTTCCCTGTAGATTATATGCACCTAGTTTGTTTAGGTGTTGTTAAAAAATTAGTTGTCAATCTCTGGATGAATGGAAAACCTCCGAAAAAATTCTCCTCTAGACAAATAACAGTAATTTCGGATGCACTTCTTGAGTTGATTCCTCATATACCTCAGGAGTTTTGTCGCAAGCCACGTGCTTTGAAAGAGGCAAAAAGATGGAAAGCAACCGAATTTAGATTGTTTTTATTCTATACAGGTTTTGTCATTCTCAAAAATAAAGTTGATTCTGACATTTATAATAATTTTATGAGCGTTCATGTTGCTATGACTCTTCTATCAACGTCAAAGTATAGGGAGAATATTGAATTTGCTAACTCATTACTTAGATATTTTGTTGAAACCTTCATTATTTTGTATGGCAAACAACATGTCTCACATAATGTTCACAATTTATTACATATTTGTGAGGATGTATCAAATTTTGGAATTTTAGATGATTTTAGTGCTTTTCCATTTGAAAATTTCATGCAGACATTCAAAAAGCTGATAAGGAAAAGTGAAAAACCATTACAACAAATCATATGTAGATTGAATGAGAGATCATATTTACTGAATAGCTGTGTTATTGATAATGTTGCGAAGGGAATTCCACAACATTCAAGTGGTCCACTGTTGCCTGGTATGGAAATAGGAAAGCAATTCAAAAAAATAAATGTAAAGAACTTCTTACTGACTATTTCTGAACCCAATAACTGCTGTTGCCTTGTAGATGATAGTATTGTTATTGTTAAAAATATTATAACTGTTGATACACAAGTCATAATTTTGGCTGAGAAATTCTTAAGACTATCAGATGATTATACTTCACCTTGCAAATCCTCAGAGTTGGGAATCTATTCGGTCTCAAGCAATTCTATGAGTTCACTCAAATCATGGAGAATTAGTGATGTAAAACACAAATATATGAAGTTGCCTTTCAAAGATAAGAATGTGATAATACCATTACTGCATTTACAATAATTCTTTTGAACGTGATAATTTATTTAATTATTCATGGCAATATTTTTTTTTGTTAACACCTACCTTACTTCAATCTTCAAAGTATGGAATTATGATGTATAATAATTGATAACTAGTTCATTATGTCAAACTTCTTGAGTATGAATTCAGATTAGCACCCAAAATCAAATTCAAGGAATCATCCATATAACTTATTATTGTTTCATTGAATATTTTAAGAAAACAAAATTCGCCTTTTTACATGCTTATATTCATTATATGAGACTGCTCAGAAATCATTGACAGGTACTTTTTAAAATCCTCAATCTGGTATATGAAATATTTCTATGAGAATATTGCTTAGCTCATTATCATTCACAACAATTTTCATTTATTCGATAATCATCAATGTAAGTATATAATAATTGATTTGCAGATTATTATTGTATAGAAAAAGTGTAAAAAAATTAACACAACAAGACTCTAGAGATTTTGTGAGAACTTGAATCTTCTTTCCATTTATGATTGTTTGGCTATATTCGATGTTATTCTATAAGACTAGACTCCGAACATGGTGAACACTTGGACAGTTGTCAAGTTCCTAGACGAGAATACGGTGGAGGCTGTACCCACCAATTGGTTAGTTGGGAACATGTGTTACTGGCCACCATATACAAGAGAAAAGGTTATCAATTCCATCCGGAATTATGATGAGCCAAATACATGTTGGCCAAGCCATATGATTTCCATATTCCGAAATGGAACCTTTAGTGAGTAGTAAATTCATAAATTTCCTTATGGTTCCCATACACCCATCAGTTATTTCAGTTTTCAAACTCATTTCGGATAATTATCTGTAAGCCAGGAATAAAACCAAAGTTGCTAAATACAGCAGTGATCTGAATGATGATGATCCCAAACTGAGAAAATATAGGAAGAAAAGGAATGCAATTTCTTCTGAAGAAGAAAGTGAGGAAGAACCAATTCGCCACAAAATTCCTCCTCCTCCGGTGAAGCCAGCAACCAAACCCTCAATAAATCTTTCCTTTTCATCACAGAATGAAGGTGAAAATCTGTTCATTGATCATTCACGATCATGATCTAGTTTACTTCAGTACACCTAGTAACTCTTTTGAAAATGTACATTACATTTGTTTGACTGTCATTCATGTTGCAAAAATCATAATTTTCACATGCATTTCATCCTGAGATTCATAAGCAAGTGCTCATTTTCTCTCTGAGAACTGTTCATGTATCTCATCTCCAGATACTATTTCATATTGTGTCTATCATTCGTAAATCTGAATCAAATAATCCAAATCTTCAAATATCTATGGTTTCCAGCTCCTCTGATATCTCCAGATTATCCATCAGCATCAAATGAAGATAACTGTTGTCGTTGCTGCCCTGTGCATGGAAGACACGCTATAGGTGAAACAAATTTCCAACCTATTCACCTGCCCTCTCCCTTTTATGAACTGGATCAATTCAGCAATAATTTATGCAATTTCCAGATGAACAAATGAAAAAAATCATGAAGCAGTATTACTTCATAAGTAATATTCTTACTGATATTAGTACCAAATTGGAGAACATAGCAGTTCATAGACCTCCTATAGAAGAGGTAGATTCTATTTTTACGGAGTTTGCAGTCTTCCCACTGACTAGTGCTGAAAACCTATCTGAAATTGAGGAATATTTGGGGGATACAACTAATTTCAAAGCAGCAGAGAGTACATGTTGAAATACCTCCTATTGTTTTGAAATATGCCTATTTTCAGTGTAATGAATTGTCCAAGATGGGTGGAAATGACATGTATGAATTTGTGAAGAGGGGTATGTCACAGCTCATGACAAACTCATTCGCAGCTACCTATAGTTTTCATGGAAGAAAAACTAAATTGAAATTCATGGGACTGAAAATATGTGACTTGATAATAAGTGAGTGAAATATCAGAATTATTTTTGAAATGCAGTAGGTGTGCATAACAAGATTAGGTAGCTACTAGGTTATGGGTGTCCCATATCAAATCATGGATCAATGTGGGGTGATAGTCATTTCCAGTCAGACTAACAGTATATGTGATAATCCAATGGGCGAGTGGACTATTTTTTTTCCATTGTTTTCTCAGATTTTATACATGAATACCATCCTTTTCAATATTTTTGCAAAAATTTTTGATCCATTATAAAGGCTCAAAATAAGGAATGAAGTCACAATCATATTCAAACGGCCTAATATTTCCCGCAAATCACAACGTACGTCACGAATTCCGCTCGATTTCACAAGGAGGTGCAGGATATAGCGAGGTTGTCATATGTCAAATAACGTCGGCAAATCCCAGAATGCTAGGATGTGAAAATGCAGGAATTCTTGATTCTTGATTGGTATACATTGATATTTAATATACAGAGAAGGCATTCCAATTTAATTAAATCACAATCATGTCTACAGTAAAAATGTTTTTCTCCCTTGTAGTACGGTGCGAATTTACGACGTGTTATCCGAAAGTTTTTAAGATTGAAACGGTTGACGGCTTGATCGAATGCGTAAGTTTTGAAGAATACGAGAACCGGGAGATTGATAACCTTGTTATCATCACCCGGCCTTGCAGTGTATACTTTAAGCAACATGAATTTTTATTAATGATTGACGCTAAGAAATTTAGAACGTGTATTGGTAAAAGAGCGGACAGATGGGATTATGAATTAGTAAGTCAATCAACTACAGCGCGTGATAAGAAGGCTAATGTATATCGTATCTTTCAGGCTGCGTGTTAAAAAATTAAAAAAAAAAAAAAAAAATTATTCAATTGATCTCTCATATCCTCTGACTTGATTTTCATAGTGGATTGGTAGGAGACCAAAGATTATTTTATACTTAAAGATATTTAGCGAGATAAATGTGACAACATCGCAATCTAACAGTACTGAAAAAGAATAAGATTTATAACCTCACTGTGTAATTTGTTGATTGAGCAGAGCGTTTATTCATAGTTTTTTTGTCATTGATTAACTTTTGTGCGTTGTGAATTTTTGTGTTATCATGCCTGTAAAGGAGTGTTTTGTTATGACTTGTGGAAATACAAGTGAGAATAATAAAGATAAACTCTTTATAATTCTACCTCGCAGACCAGAGTTGAGAAAGCAATGGTTTACAGCAGTACAGGAAATACCTGACCAAAACATATTTATATTGCTGTGAAGACCACTTTGATGTGAGTATACATGCGGAAATATTAGTATTTCAGAGATTCCTATTTTTGGAACTGTTCAAAATGTAATAATTTGCTGTGAAATGCATAGGTTTATAATATTATTTTCATTTCAGTTGAAAACTGACATGAAGAACTGGATGGAGTACAAATTACTGGCGAAACGAGTGTTCATGAATGATAACGCGATTCCACGGTTTTTCATCAATTCACCCATACCTGAGAGCCGAAAATTTGTATCTCAGATATCAGATTCATCAAGAAAGAGGAAGAGGGATTCATTGGACAGCTTCATAGAACAAGCAAAACAACCGTCAAGACGCAGGATTGATTTCAAGAATGAAACGGTGACCTCTCCAAACCTATGTGAAACAAAGGAAGATGCCCCTGAAGTTGCAACACCTGCAGCTCAAACATCTTTGCCATCAACATCGAAAAGCATTGAAGTTGCTAAAACTGTTTTGAAAACTGAAAAATTCTCTCCTACCCTCAACGATGAAGTCTCTCCAGTTCCAGTATACATTGAATCTCCTTCTGGATCTTTTCTATCTACTAAACGGGAGGAATTATTACCATCTGTGGAAAATTGTTATTTTGTTATGTCCGAACCAGCTAGGGGTATTGATAAACAGTGTCAAGTAAATATAAGACCAAAATACAGAAGTATTGGGGTTAATACAAGAATAGGTGAAGCTCAGCTACGTACAGTAGCTACAAACACTTCAATACAGTTCAAATCTACTAGCAGTTTGCAAATTTCTCTTTCCAAATCCAGTATATCTAAAGAGTCTTCTGATCCTTGGATCAGTTCGAATTCAAAATCATCAAGTTGTAATGAATCTGATTTTGAAAACTGTGATGATTTATCAGCCTATATCAGCCGAACAAAATTTCTAATAGAAACTAAGAGTAGATTTTATCTGGGAATACCTGAAGATACATATTTTATTGTCAACTTATTATCAAAACACACATTAGCACCTGTTGATCACATACTAATATGTTTGAAAAAAATCAGATTAAATGATCCTAATTCAAGAATAGCAGATGAATTTGGGATCACCGATTCATATGTTGGCAAAATTTTCCACAAAATTGTACCAATGCTGGCACAGTTTCTGAAAAAACTAATTTTTTGGCAGCCTTCAGATTATGTGAAATCAATGTTACCAATTTCATTTCGCTATCGATATAGTGAAGTGCAATCAATAATTGATTGTTTTGAAATTGATATTGAGATACCATCAGACCCTGTTAAGCAAGCATTAACATGGTCCCAATACAAAAAATGTAATACTATGAAATATTTGAAATCTGCAGCACCTCATGGTTTCATCAACTTCATATCTCCAGGGTTTGGTGGTAGAGCAACAGACAAAGTTATAGTAGAGTTCTCTGGATACTTGAACACTGTACCAAATGCAACCCAGGTTATGGCTGATCGTGGATTCAAGCAGGTTGTTTCTATACTAGCTACAAAAAACTGTATGTTAGTCAGGCCACCTAGTGTTTCTGTTGATCACAAAAGTACTAAGTCCGAAGTGAAAGAGAGCAAGAGAATAGCTGCTTTAAGAATCCATATTGAACGTGTAATAAGACGTTTACGTGAATTCCATATACTTAAAATGCATTCTTGTATTAATCATAAAACTCTATATTTGCTTCACCACATGATATTGATTGCATGTGGTATAGTAAATCTCCAACATGTCCTGATTAAATGAATATATTCAATTCAATAGTTTTATATACACTACCATCATATGTATATTTATAAAATTGATGTATAAATACCAGGAATAATAATGTTTTGAAAAACTGAATTGTTTTAATCATAAAAGAATGCTGGATCTTAGTCGAAGGATTTTTGAAAATAAATAGTAATTACAAATAAATATATTTCCACAAATTGTGTTCAAGTTTGACTCAGTAATATATACTTAGTATAATTTTTCAGTTGTCCGAGCCTAGGGTTTTCAAGGATTAGAATTCACTTGTGCTTATGCATATAAACATACAGTTTACTTTTTTTGATATAACCAGTGAAATAATTGGTTATTCAGTTATAACCTGTAACTAGTGAAATTGATATTAATATTTTTCTCCAGTGCTTGTAAAAAAAATGTAGGTTTATAGAATCAGAACAAATTAAGATAAAAGATTGTGAAACTTATTGGGAAAAGTATTTATTCAATAATGTATTCTATATACCTAGTACTATATACAAAATAATGAAATATTAGAAATAGATAAATGAGTATTGTATAGATTTTTGGAAGTGATGATATTGAAACATATCAAAACATGAAAAAAAAAATATTTATATTGACAAAGCCATTCGAAAAATAAGAGTAAATGAATTTATTAAAATCTCGACTTTGACCAACAAAAGAAATATTCTATTTTATGAATTAGGACACAAACATTCATGGTATCTGCCACAAAATAATGAAATAATCAAACATAAATGTATATATGAAATTAGATTTCCATTAATTTTGTGAAAATGCAGTTTTTCCAAAATGCTTCAGCTTCCTTCAAGAGTTGCACAGTGAATGCTACATCATAGAAAACTTCAATTTCTTTGAAATTTTTTGTAGTTTCAAAATCAGGCATTGCAACACAATAATATCCCCTTTTACGACCAGTCAAAAGCATCTGTAGTTGCATTTGTGCATAAGTCTTTTTGGTAATATGGCCAGTGGAATTTATATAATTTGCGATAGTTTCATTTTTGAATAGGCTTTTGATTTCCAAAATATGGGTAGTGGTCAGTCCATCTGGAGAAGCACCAAATATGGGAAAGTCTTCAGTTGAAAAAAAGCCACATTTCTCTACTTTTTCAACATTTCGCCTTGAAAATTCTTCGAAAACAGAATCTTCCAGTATTTTTCCTCTAGTAACAGCCTCAGTTTCGATAAATTTGCTACCACCCAAAATTGATTCTACGAGACTCCCATCTCCAGTTTTGCATTTAGCAGCCTCATAAAACTTAGAAGCTGTCCTTTGTGATACTTTCAACTTGTTTATAAGTGGCTTTTGGAATTGCATTTTTCAAATAATGAATGGAGTCATCAGCTTTGAAATCAGTTTTCTCCTGATTATATTTCAGTGTCAATTTGTGGAGTGACATCAATGAAACAGGATTATTTGGGAAATCTTTTAAGAAAAGAGTTCCCTTGCAACAGTGATTTTCACCTTCTGTCATCACTTCTTGTAGAAATCTGTCACTTGCATCTGGCATTGAAGGGACTGCTTTTCCACAAATATCATCAAGTTTCATGAATTTCATAGTAGAGCCCACTTTTGACAACTTTGAAACTTTCCAGTAGCATTCTACAGATGTTACTGAAGGTTCTTCAGATCTTCTATGAACCCAAAGCAGAAATGCAATTGAATGTTTACAGCCTCCTGAAAATACAAATATGCGGATGTCAATATACTATATCAATTTTGAAGAACTGAAAATTAAATAGGTAAACTTGAACCTGTCTTATTATTCATAATTCTTTTCATTATTCATTTGGCCCATATGATATAAATATGCTATTCTCAAGCTTGATATCAAAACATACCTTCAGATGCAGCACAATCCAAGCATTTGCATAAAATCACTTTTTCTTCAGCCTCATCAATTTCCAAAACCACATTATACCCTTTATTGTTTACTTTATGCTCAGGAGTCACCTTGGATTTCATTGTGCAAATATGGTTAACTCTTTTAATCTGAACATATCCAATAGCCCGGTCACCATACATTTCTCTAGTAGCCCTGGAATGAACAATATTCAATGAAAATATATTTCAACATCATGTCACAAGATTCAACATAGATATCGGTTTTATTACTCACCTAGAGGCTTTCACATTCTTTATCTCAGCACTTGAGAAATCTGGATTTGACTGGTAATACTCAAAAACCATTGTAGCATCAACTGTTGGCAGGTTTTGATTTGTTGCTTTCTCGAATCCAGCTTCCATGTTATTGATAAAACAATCAACAAATCGAGGATACAAAAGCTACAACTTTTAACACAGACAGAAACACGTGAATGAACCGAAAACAATACAGCGTCTATTATCAAGTTTGCGCTAACTTCACTTCAGTAGTAACGTGTTGCCAAGTTGACAACATATATTTACAGAATGTTGCAAACGAGAGTTAGACTTCATTTCTTCGTCATCTCATGAAGGTATATCGTGTGTTATCATCGAACATGTCTTATTTCTATTGAGTGACATGAAGTATTCATTTCTACGATTTTTTTTGCTTTGATCTCTATTCCAACATCAATTATAATCACATTTTTTCAAGGTCATCTCCTGATCTCGAACAGCTCTGGATATCATGTAAATCTGAAGGAAAAACCTATATTTTTGGAGTCATTTACCGCCCGCCCGCCTCGTCCATCACTTCTTGCATCAGTGAATTAGAGGATTCAATTGGATTACTACTGCCCACTTGCGACTTTCTCATCTTGTCCGGGGATATTAATATAGACTTCTCTACACCCAACAGAGGATTTGAACTATGCACTAACTTCTTGAATTCTTTTGGACTTCACCAAGTAGTCAATGAACCCACCCACATTACCCCTCGAAGCAAAACTCTGATTGATATAATTTTCGTGTCAGATATCAACCTTGTTTTTGACATCGACGTTTTCGATCTGAAGGGGCGCGGATATCATCTGGCAGTCTCTTGCTGCATCAAGCGTTTCACCTCAAAAAATAATATCAAATTCATTACCTATCGTGATTTCTCTAAATTTCAGTTAGATCAATTCTACTTCGATTTGAACAATGTCGACTGCTGGGACCAAATCTATTCTTTACATGACGTTGAAGACATGATTCAATATTTGAATGATAATATAACCCAACTTTTCTCTATTCATGCTCCTATTGAAAAAAAGGTGAGTAAACCTCCTGCTCCTTGGCTAACCTATAATATAAAGCAAATGATCACACTCAGGAATCGAGCTCTGCAGAAATACAAGAATAATAAAACAGCTACAAATTGGAATGGTTATACAGAGATGAGAAATTACGTGACAAGTGCAATCCGCAGGGAAAAAAAAGCTTACCTTGAGTTTGTACTGAGACAAAAAAATTCAAAACGTACTTGGCATACACTCAGGTCCTTGGACATCCTCAGGAAAAAAGCAAGAACAGAGATTCCCTCTGATTTGAAAGATGTCAATGACATCAACCTTCATTTCAATTCCAATCCAATTGCACAAAAATCTCACAATCAATTAGCTTTACTGACGCGATATACCGACAATAGGTTAGTTAACGATGAGTTTCACTTCACTACTATCAATGAAGAATCTGTTCAAAAGTCCCTTCATAAAATTAAGAGCAATGCAGTTGGCTTGGACAATGTATCACTGAAAATGATCCTCCTAGTTGAAGACTATTTGATAAAACACATAACATTCATATTCAATAAAATGATCACTTCTGCTCAATATCCAACTGCCTGGAAACATGCTTTAATAATTCCTATCCCTGAATGCGATCAGCCCACATCTCTTTCAGATATCCGTCCAATAAGTATTCTATCTACTTTATCGAAATCATTTGAAATAATCCTCAAAGATCAAATAAGTGATTATGTATATAAACATAATATCATAACATCTTCCCAATCAGGATTTAGAAGTAATCACAGTACAACTACAGCCCTAACGTCAATTACAGATGACATCTTCAAGGCTACCGATTCAGGTAAGGTAACATGTTTGGTGCTTTTGGATTACAGTAAGGCGTTCGACACCTTAGATCACAACCTTCTATGTGAGAAGTTGATGTACTACGGATTTTCTGAAAATGCTGTTCAGCTCATCTCTAATTACCTTAGTGACCGCTGCCATAAAGTCATCCTGGATGACAAGATGTCGAACGTGCTGCCTGTAATCCAAGGGGTGCCTCAGGGATCGATTTTGGGACCGCTTCTATTCTCGATATACATATCCAATTTTCACACATTCACTCGTAATTGTACCATACATCACTACGCCGATGATACGCAGCTGTATCTTCCTTTTGATGTCGATTCTATAGACACCTCTGAAAATTTGATCAATGATGACCTCGAAGCCCTCCTCAATATCTCCACTGCCCACAACCTCAAACTAAACGCCAACAAATCGACAGCAGTATTATTCGATAGACTTGAATCTAGGCAAACCGTTTCAAATCAAATTCGTATTAAAGTAGGAGACACATACCTTGATTTACAAAATGTTTCAAAAAACTTAGGCCTATGGCTAGACTCAGAACTACGATTCAATAAGCATGTCTCTACTTTGATCCAATCTTCTTACAGTACACTGAGACAACTCTATCCTAACCGCGACTTACTTTCCACTAAACTTAAACTACAACTTTGCGAATCGCTAATCTTTTCTAAAATATTGCGACTCAGTATATGGGCCTGCGATACTTCAATCTGATTCCTTACGTTTGCAGAAAATTCAAAATAGTTGTTTACGCTTCGCTTATGGAATCAGAAAATTTGACCACGTCACTCACAAACTGAAGAATTCAGGCTGGCTGAGTCTTGAGAACTATCGCTTATTACATCTATTGAATCTTGTTCACAAAATTATAATTCTCCAGCAACCTGAGTATTTATTGAACAAACTGCAAACATTTTCAGACATTAATCAAATTTCTACACGAAATAGACTTATTTTAGTGATACCCAGGCATAATTCAGCGCTATTCGAGAGGTCTTTTTCATATAAGGCTTGCACCGAATATAACCAATTATCCATGGAAATTAGGTCCTACACGATACTGAATTTTAAGAAACGCCTAAAACAATTACTATTGAGCAGGATGTGAATTGAGATACTCTTGGACAGGCAAATGAAATGGTACATGACTTCTATTCTTATCATTGCTATTATCCTCATTATCGTTATTATTATTAATTATTATTATTTCAAATTCATTGAAATTATCATTATTCTTATACGTACATTATGAATATTTCATTATTATCACTGCTATTATTATTGGCATCATTATTTTCAATATTCAACTTATATTCACTATTTTCTTTTAACTATTATTATTTTCACTATGATCATAAGACTTTTCCTCTTATTGTTCTAATATTCAATTGATCTGTTTTGAAACATATTCTGGGCAATAGAAATGTCCTTCTACCTGGTTAAGTTGAAAAACAGCCTAGGCTGAACTTCGCCCTTCATCTATGCTTTATCAAACACCCTCAACCTCATGCAATTTGTAGTTTGTAATTTGTAATCGAAGAATAAAGACCATTATTATTATTATTATTATTATTATTATTATTATATTATGAAGACAACTTTCCGAACAACTTGTTTATAATTGGGGATTTGGTAACATTGGATGTCGAGTAGAGATGGAACATCAAGAGACCAATAAGGGCACAGATTCACAAATGATGTCATCACGAATCTAAACTGGCGTCCTAACATAGCTCGTTTGAATTTGGTTCTGAAATTCCTCAATTTCAAACAAATACACTCATAATTCGCAAAGATGATAGTTTTTATGGGATGCAAAAATCAATTAGGGTCTGTAACAACACGGTACAGTAGTTCAAATTCCAATATTCAATATCAGTCCAGTCGCCCATTGTTGATGGTTCAGAAGTTATAAAAATTTTTCATTTAATTTTTTGTAATTTTCTTTGTTAAAAAAAATTAATAAAAAAAGCTGTTTTGAATAACTCCATATGTTATACAATTTCGGAATCAGTAATAAATGGGCAACTTTTTCTGATAGTTGGTCATATTTGTAGAGTAGTTTTCGAATCTGCCAGCGACATAAAAAAATCATCTGAATCATTTCATTCAGCGAAGCTGAAGTGAGTACTTAAGTCATTATTCAAATTTATTATTAAAAAGTGAGAATGGCTGAGGTAAAAACCTATGAAAGCCCATTCATACAAGAAATGAGTTTCGCGTGTGCTACACACAGAAGTGTAGTGAAAAGTTAAAAAGTTATGAAAATTATTTCTTGGGAAAGGTGTATCCATGCTGATGAAGCTTGTGAAAGAAAAATCACAAATATGGTTTATTGTAATTATTTTCTTAGTTAACAAACTACATGATTTAGGGAGACATGAAAAAAATTTAATATCTTTTGAACCACCAACAATTGGATAACCACATATACGGTTAGTTTGATTGGTAGTGACCCCCCTACCACCCCACATCTTTTGATCAATGACTTATGGGACACCCTGTATAATTTTTCATTAGAAAACATTGAATCATAACAAGAAAATGTTAATCTTCATTTTTCTAGAACAGTGGCTATGTTTATTTGGAACCTATAATTTTCCATGTCTTCACAATGTTAATCAACAACTTACTTGCAAGGTATTTTTGCTATTTCATTTCCAACTTATCTTCAGTAGAAATGTATATGACATGTCCAATATTTTGAACATTCAATGATATGGAATCAATTGTATTCTTTTCGAATTTCTTGTGTTCAAGTTTATAGAAATGCAATGTTACAGATGCTGCAGAAATATATGGTAATGGAGGAACCAATGAAAAAAATATTGAGGACAACATAATGAAATGGTTGAGGAGAGCTTCAGAACGGAAATGAATGTACATCCTGCTTTCCTCATCATTGTGTTTCTGTACCTAATATCACACACACACATATATTTATTGAATATAATCGTTAACTTCTGATAATTTTATTTTTGTTTTCCGAATAGCATTCTAGTTTTCGTTATTTTTGTTTTCTTTCAGTGAAGTGTTTTATATTTTGTGAGTATATTATATATATAACATAATGAAAAAGTAACAATATAAAACTGTAGATAATTATAGTTTTGTTTCCGGAATTGCATTTTCTTTTTTAATATTCAACTTCTTATGTATATACATATTTTTCATTTTATCTGTTCATATTTTATTAAAAAATATATATTTCAATAATTTTCAGAATTTTTTCCAGACCTTCCAGGGCCCACTTTGTATCAATAGGTGTACTATGTACAGAAAGTCATCTTCACCTACCTCTATGGTAATCATGAAATGATATTGGGTAAATTTTTTGTGAATAGAAGATTATCATATTTTTATTCACATTTTCAAAATTTGGCCAGTGCGTTTGAAGATGGACGTTCATTGTGCGTCCAAACATGGACATTCACGGGTGTATGAAAAAATTAATGCAATTGTGAGTCAGAAGATGGACGTCCATTGTGCGTTCAAAGATGAACGATCATTGGGCGTCCAATATGGACGTTCAATGCGCGTCCAAATATGGACGTTCAAAGTCCAATCAAGTACGTCTAATGGACGTTCTAAGGATCCATGATACTACATAAAATCGAATTTGATGTTATTTGGTGATGATATCCCACCAACGTTGCCCAATGCAGATGTCTTAAGGAAGGCAAAACAGGAGGAGATTGAGAATCGCTTAGGATTAACAACCTCTGATCCTCTAAAAAATTTACAGATTGCCAGATATACAACCCATTCCAGTTCCATTCACGCAATTGGACTAGATCCTTTTTTTGTATTTATTGGCTGCAGGAACAGAGCTTATTACATAAAGCTTTTTACCAACCAAAAAAAAAATGTCTATGACACTGTTGATGCAAGCGGGGGCGTAGCGTTCAGAATAACTTTGCCAATTGAATATCCACTAAAAAACACGCAAATAAAAAGTCACCATATATTTTTTTATATCAATACATGTGTATAAGCGGAAACCATTCTAATAACGACCAGAAGCTACCTAGGAGCTGTCCAATATATCAAATGGTATCTGCAAGGCATGATGCATCATTTCCGACATTTTTTTTTACTGAAATTGCTAGGTCTGGCGCACCGAAACCAACAGTTATGTTAACTGATTTTGGGAAAGCTTTTCTGATTGGTGTAGCTCGTGCTTTTGCCAATTGTATTGATCTCAAAGACTACATGAGCAAGTGTTACGATTATATAGTCTTGCAAAAGGTAGTGAAGCTTCCTGACTGTTGCTTGCGTCTTGATGTCAATCATTTCATCGCTCAAATAGCGAGATGGAAATGTCTGAGAGGTCAAAAATCAAAAGGGAGGCAATTTTATCTCCGAGCTTTAGGGCACGTTTATCTGATGACAGATTTCTGTGATATAGAAAATGCCCTGAGGTCTATTTTGGTTGTCGCTTTAAGCGAACACATTGGGATTAACGAAAAAGGAATAGAATACCCATCGATGATGTACTTGAATCATGTAGATGACATAATAAAAGGTACGCCAAATATTGTTGACCACACGAATGAAAAAGAAGGGAGTGAAGAAGACAGTGAAGCAGAAA
Source organism: Gastrophysa polygoni (assembly GCA_963576655.1). Taxonomy (NCBI): domain Eukaryota; kingdom Metazoa; phylum Arthropoda; class Insecta; order Coleoptera; family Chrysomelidae; genus Gastrophysa; species Gastrophysa polygoni. The sequence goes on from OY755092.1 coordinate 4,583,263, forward strand.
GCAACGAGGAGGACGAGACTATCGAAATCGAATCAATTTTATTTTCGAAGGACAATACATCAAGTACATGGATTGAGTGGGCAAAATCCCTCTATGAAGAAGCCTCAAACATCGCAACTCAAAGTGACGATGATTCCATCTATAATTTGAACCCTTACAATATGAAAAGTGCAGCGAAAATGTTGAATGATCTGATGTATTACCTTCCTTTATGGACACCAGTTATGTATCCAACCTACAAAATTGACATATCGATACGGTCCTCATCTGCTGTGGAAGGTCAGTTTTCCAAATTGAAAACGTACGGGTTCGATCAGCTGCCATTACGAGTGGACAAATTGGTCCTGAATCACCTTAACTGGCTGAAAGGTGAAGTTAAATTATTAGCACATGTAATGTTGGATGCCGCAACTCAAAAAAAAAGTACGCCGCTTCGATGAGAAGCAAAAGTCGGGAGATAACTTAAATGAAAGAGAAAATTGGAGAGGAAAATTCAAGCAAGTTGAAGTCCAATCCAACAACGAATCTTCTCACTGTTATTCTGACAACAGCACACTAGATGTCAGCAAAAATCAAGAACCTCTTGTGACTGCTATTACTGGCAATCTTGACGACTCAAGTCCCGATAAGAATTTTCATGAAAATCACTATAATTTCCACCGAACTGTTCCGAGCTTCGATAGGAACCAAGTATTCAATTCTACGCCAGTGACAGATAGCCGAGCAGATAGTAGTCCACATGTAAATAGTCATTCAACATTTCTCGAAGACGAGAGTATTGCTTCGGACTCGATTTCAATGGAAGAAAAAAAACACAAAACTGATACATTGCCCTCAAATAAACAGAATGTTCGCAGCAAGAATAATTATTTGAGTGACGTTCCCTGGAATTCTGCGAAAGGATTAGAAAATAGTCCAATGATACCATCATTACCAAACGGTTCTATATCTGCGGAAATAAAAATCAAATCCGTGAAGTACTTAGTCACAAATACATGCGCATTCGATTCGTTAGTTACACTAATTATGCATGCAGCCCTCCACTGCGAAGATTTCGAAAGTGAAATTCAGTCTACTGAGTTGTCCATCGGAAAATTGGCCTTGGAAATTCTTCGAAAGGGGAAGTACGAAAAAGAAGATCTCAAGTCTAGGTTTGACATACTGTATTCTGTCAGTTTCCTGAAGAAATGTATAGAAACCCGCACTGTCTTATCTTTGGATGCAAACTGTAACGTTGCTCACTTATATGAGAATTTATTTGAAAAAAGACCATTTTACTCTTATATTTCATCTTGTGGTGTATGCGAGACTCGACTCGTGAAGCGTATGAATTATCTATAAATACACACATCATGTTCGAAAATGGCTATGCATTCTTACAAGATGCTATCGATGATGTCAAAAGAAATCGCCATAATCCTTCCATTTGCAGAAAGTGCCAGTCCCCAGTAAGAATTGAGTTCAGTTCATATGTTATAATTGATGTCAGTATTTCGTCGTGTACTTTATACGAGGATGTGTTCCCTGATAACAAAAGAAAGAAATATATATGATATATATATATATATATATATATATATATCAGAATGATGGTCCACAAGAATCTAGCAGGCTGTTTTATGTTTGGAGAACTCTTGGAGCGCTACCTAGAACTCCTTTCAGAACTGTGATATTTTCTGATTTTTTCACTCGATGACAATATTTGGAAAGTGAGCACCCTATATTATCGAATATTTTGAAAAATATTGTTTTTTTAAAAAAACGCTCGGAGAACATATTGTAGAACTCTTCGAGCGCTACCAAGAACTCCTTCCAGAACTGTGATATTTCCTGATTTTTCCATTCGATGACAATATTTGGAAAGTGAGCACCCTATATTATTGAATAATTTGCGAAATATTGTTTTCTTCAAAAAACGTTTGGGGAATATATTGTAGAACTCTTTAAGCGCTACCTAGAACTTCTTTCCCGAACTGTGATATTCTCTGATTTTTTCATTCCATGACAATATTTGGAAAGTGAGCACCCTATATTATCGAATATTTTGAAAAATATTGTTTTTCTCAAAAAACGCTTGGGAAACATATTGTAGAACTCTTCGAGCGCTACCTAGAACTCCTTTCAGAAATGTGATATTCTCTGATGTTTTCACTCGATGACAATATTTGGTAAGTAAGCACCCTATATTATCAAATATTTTGAAAAATATTGTTTTTTTCAAAAAACGCTCAGAGAACAAAAATATCTCTCGAACTAGGGGTTGATTGACCGTTTTTCAAATTTCCTTGTTCATATAGTACTTACCTCAGGATCGTACATTCTTCTGCAAATTTCCACACTACCCAGGAGGTATTGCAAATAGCGCATTACCTTTTTTTGGGAGGTTCGCCAAGAGCCCTATCATACCCACAAAAAAATTCATTCATAAATGTATATGTGACAATGTACATCACGGATTAGGAATGATATCATTGGTTTGATGATCCTCCAATTCTTGCAATCCCGACCACAACATATTCTTGGTATTGCCAAGTCAGGAATTGCATTTTCATCAATGAAATCTCGTAACTTACGAAGGCTTTTGAAAATATTCCTGTATCTAGGCTTCTGAAAGTATTTATTTTTGGTTAAATATAATGTGTGTTTTCCGTCCCTAATTTTACAAGCGAGTCCTCCTCCTAGTCCCTGTCCTTGATGTCGAAGGTGGCGGAGCCCTTGATATCTATTTCTGAAATATGAAAGCAAGAAGGGAATTAGGTGGTATTTATACAGGGTACGAGATTAGGATATAGAATATTCGCAGATTCTATCACTGAAACTGAGACGATCAAACAAAAATTATAAAATCATCTGATTTCCAAGGCTATCCCTCGAGACATCTTGAAATCACTGGAGACACAATGGGCTATAGCAAATTGCCATGGTGCAGAAAATAGGTTTCCCTCCACCGTGGTGGTGTTTCCAAAAGTCACTTCATTGTTGTCAAAACACTGCCACCGCATGCGCCACTGCTCATCCGTATGTTTCGATGGAATGAAAGTTCTCTTTGGTTTAGCCTCCCTATCAGATTGAACAGTAAGTACTCAGTTTTGATCACATTATAAACGAATCTGCTGAGCAGCACCATTTCCACAGAATTATAAAGAAAACCCATGGTATTATTGATTGAATGTGAATCACCCTATACATGAGGTTTTTGTTAGGTAGAATGTGTAACTCAAAATATATTCTAGAATCGTTTCCTAGTGAGATTTTGTACTGTATGCATGTATAAAAATATACTATAGGGAACTGCAGGGAAATAGTTATTTTTTTTTCAAATAGAACAACCCATATTTCACAATCGCTCAGAGATCATGATTGGGTATTCAATGAGACCATGTTAAGTGGGTCCGACGTTTCTTCTTTGAGCAACCATCACAATCTCCATTTTAGTTACGTACGTGCCTTGGATTTTATGTGAATATTTCATCTTTTCCGATATGCTACCACACCATACTATATAAGTACAACAAGAATCGATAAAATCTAGGATAACATTGTCAAAAGGTATGGAGAGGTATAAACAATAATAATTCAACTGCTTCTGATCAATAATATTTTGTAGAGTAGGTAAAACGACAGTGATCGAGCAACATTTATTCAAAATAACTCTCCAAATAAACTGAGCAGAAAATGAAGATAATTATGCAGAATTTCAGTTTTTTTCGGATATCTCCGGATTTCGGATATTCCAATTTTTTCCAAATTCCGAAACAGCATTTTGTTTAGCATGAAATGGCCCAACTTTGCCTCAATTTGATCCATCCTGTATCTCTCACGGTTACCGAGATCTCCATGCTTATTCACGAATTTGTAACAGCCGCTTTCATACAAAGTTGTACTTATTATTCAATGACCATGGTGTCGAATCTTAGATGATAGAGAACCCTCATCTGAGTATCGAATAATGTGTTTGAAACATGTCGTTGCATGCGCTGATGTTAGGTGTTCGTGGTCAAGGGTTGTTACTTACACATCAATATGAATATTTATGAAACAAAATGAAAACAATATAGATAGGTAGCACTACAACTGACCATTCTATGTTAATATTTATTTGTTCGGCTCTTGGTAAAACTAAATTTAAATATCCTAGTCAAATATATAGACAAATCACTCGCGATAAGATTGTTTTTCAAGACATCTTCACTTCTGTTTCTGTGGAAAAATCAGGTTCGGCGTATGATAAGAAACGAAATATTATAGTTGATCTAATCAAACATTTGGAAATTTCTCGCGAACAAGTCAAGTCGTATCGTATCACGAATTCTGCATATCTACAAATATGCAAAGAGCTCAGAATCAAATGTTCCAACAGGAAACAAATTTATTAATATTTCACAAAATATTTTAAATCTGACGAAGAGCATGATGAGCTAGTAAGGAATGAGATAAATACGTTAGATATTCCTCTACAAATTAATAGGGCGGAATCGAATGCATCATCATATGATGAGTGCCATCCCATGAAACGAAAAAATGAACAATCGGTAATATCATGTCCTTCTCCAAATATTGTAGATATTTCTCCTTTCAAAAAAACAAAATTCGATATTGTGAACACCAATTATTTGCAGGCAGATATTTTGAAGAATGAACCAGTAGGATACTCCTTCGAATGTGTTACAAATTCCCTCGCATATTCCTGTTCTCAAAACACAAAAACTAATATATAACGCAAAGTCATCTCCTCCCACTTCAGTTGAATTTTCTAGCAATAATAATAATGATAATTCTAATAGAAGTTTCGATTTTTCAAATATTTCATTTTTTTGTCCATCAGAGCAAGCATCTTTGAGCAAAAATTTTGAGATAACTCCGGAAAGTTTCGGTATACCTAAACCTCTTATGAATCTGTCAGTAACGAATTCAAATAACGTAATTCCATTAATTTCACGTAACATTGAAAATATGCCAGTGAATAAAATCGAAAACTGTACTATACTAGAGGGAAGATATAGTACAGGAAAAATTTACAAATAATGAGTTAAATAATCATTATCCCTTTCATTTCAAGAATCAAATTAGGCAGTGCGTTAATAATGTTTGTAGTATCATCGTCAAATATCCTAAATATTTGAAGAATGGTATCATAAAAATTCATGCGAAGTGCAAAAATAATAATTATAATTGTAAGAAATTTATAATAATCGTGAAAAACTTGGAGGTCAATGTTTTTTCAAATAATATAGATTACTGTCATCCATCACGAATATCATCATGCGTTAAAGGAGTAGAACGCGCTTTAGGGCCGAAGGGTACTTTAGTTGAATGCTCAATTTTCCGTATTTAAAGGCTTAAAGGTCTCTTTTTTCGCAAAATAAGAAATGTCATTCTACTCATTTTTCATCTTCTGTTTCTAACTTATCGACCTAACCTCACATATAACCATTGTGTTGGCAGTGTTGTGCTGTTGAGTTTATATTGAGTTTGAGATTACATTTTTATTTTATAAACTTGAACTATCCAACTTCATCCAGTTCGAGTGATTCTGACGACGACTATATTTTCGTGAGACGTAGAAAAATTTATAGAGAACGAGTTAACAACTTGGAGAAATTTGACGACTTGGATTTTTTCGCTAGGTTCAGGATTACGAAACCTACTTTTCATTCACTTTTAGAAGCTATTGAGCATTTGATAGGACACCAACTAACAGGTAGGCGTTTTAATAGTGTGTGGCATCATTCATTTCATAAATATAATTTTTACAGGGGTGGAAGCATTAAACCAGTGACTCACTAGGATGTATGCAGAAGGCAGTTGCTGATTTCAGTGGTGTTTCAACTTCTTCAGCATGCAGAATTATCAGCAAGATATCAAATCAAATGCAATTGCTTCATTGAACAGACAATACATCAAAATGTATGAGACGGCTGAGGAAATGGAAAGTTCTGCAGCTAAATTTTATCAGATTGCTCGATTCCCTCGTGTCATAGGTGCAATGGATTGCACACTGATAAAAATAGATTCACCGGGAGGAGATGATGCAGAAATTTTCAGAACAAGAAAACAGTTTTTTGGTCTGAACATATAAACAGTTTCAGATAGTGATTTGAAAATTAGAGATATTGTGGCAAGATGGCCTGGATCATGTCATGATCAATCTTCAACAACAGTAGATTGAAGCGAAGATTTGGAAACGGTGAATTTGGTTCATATATGCTTCTAGGAGACAGTGGCTATAGCCTAAAACCCTATCTGATGACAAAATTGCAGGAATCCCATACACCTGCAGAAAATGTGTACAATGAGTCCATCATTAGATCTTGATGTGTTGTTGAAAGACAGTATGGGGTACTGTCTGTAAGTTCTTCGAGGAGGTGGTACATTAATTTTTCAGCTTTTAATTGGATTTTCTCTCCTCGTTTCTAAAAAATAGAGTAGAAGTTATTGAAAATTATTGCAATATATTTGTAGTAAGGACAGATTTAGGATCTGCCCCAAAATGTCACTGCGCTTGAAATTAAACCTTTAGATACCTAAAAGAGAAATTCTCTATTGGTCAGTGACACCTTGTTTTTGAAAAAATTTGGAAATGCAAATATATTTAATAAGAATAAAACCTCTACTTATCTTGGTGGACGTTTCGGGAACGAATCTGCTCCCGTTCTCAACACAATTGAAATTTTTTTTTCTCTTCGTAAAATTTTTTCAATGTTTTCGATTTTGACACTGGAAAGTGACAATTTGGCAGACGGAGGAATTCTGGTTACGAGGTGTTTTCATTAATTGATATCGAATTTTCCATTTTCATATTCAAGTTTCAGAAGTGGATGCCAAGTTCTATCTATATCAACTGAACAAGAAGCAATATTATTGTCTCCGTTCAGGAGAATGCGAGCAGACTCTTTGATTTTCCGTTTTTGGTTATTGTCTTCTTTTCCTATGATCTTAATATTACCCCAATCCGCCATATGTTGTCCATTTTCAGTAAGGATATGTTCAGCTAATTTTGATTTGACAGTATATCTTCTCTTTATATTGTTTTTATGCTCTTTCATCCTTACTGATAGAGGCCTGCTGGTTTCACCGGTATAATATTTTCCACAAACACATGGTATACTGTATATACAATTTTTTGATGACTGTTCTTCATTTTTCGGTTTTGTATGAGTCAAAATCGATCTCATTGTATTTTCTGTCTTGAATACTGTTTTCACTCGAAACTTGTCACCAACACGTTTGATTTTTTCTAATATTCCGGGAATGTATGGGATTACATTTGTTATCAGTGTTGGTTGTCTTTGTGTTTGTTGTATACTCTGTCTGTTCTCAATTTGGTGTATTGTTTTATCAATGAAATGTTTCGGATAAGTGTTGAGTTGTAGAACATCTTTTATATGGTTCATTTCGGCATTGAAAATTTGGTGGTTCGATATTATGGATTTGGCTCTATCATGAAGTGATTTGATTATTCCTTTCTTTATACTTCTATGATGATTTGATTGAAAATTGAGGTATCTGTCGGTGTGTGTATTTTTACGATATACACTTGTTATCAAAATGTTATCTGATTTTTTAATGAGGACATCTAAAAATGGTAATTGATTATTACATTCGATTTCTAGAGTGAATTTGATTGTGGGTTCGATATTGTTTATATAATTTAGAAAATTATCTAGTTCCATACGGTTATGTGGCCAAATAATGAAAATATCATCCACATATCTCCACCAAGTCTTTGGTTGTTTACTGATTTTTTTCACAATATTCTCCTCAAAATCTTCCATGAATATATTACTTAGAATAGGAGATAATGGTGAACCCATGGCCATACCAAAATTTTGTTGATAAAAATCATGATCTAATTGAAAGTAAGTTGTTTTGAGACAGTTCCAAAAATTTAAAAATGCCTTCTACACACAGCTTAGTTCTTTCAATGAGTTTTTCATCATCTTCCAGTTTCTTTTTCACTATTTGTAAAGTTTTTTCTATAGGAACATTAGTAAATGAACTCACTACATCGAAACTTACTAAAATATCTTCTGTATCGAGATGGATGTTATTTAGTTTCTCCAAGAAATGAGGAGTATTTCTAATGAAACTTTCACTATTTCCTGATAAAGGTTTTATTATATCTGAAAGAAATCGCGATAAATTTTGACAAGGAGATCCTATCGAACTCACGATTGGTCTTAATGGATTGTTTGATTTATGTATTTTTGGAAGTCCATGAAAATGTGGGAGTTTGCTATGGTATTTGGATATATGTTTCATAGCTGTTAGTGTAAGTTCATTTTCGTGTTTTTTCATTATGTTTCGTATCTTTCTCTCTATGTTTGCTGTTGGATCTCTATTCAATTTTGTGTAATTGCCTTCATTTATAATTTGTATTATTTTATCATTATATTCATTTTTGTTCATAATGACTGTAGCGTTGCATTTATCAGCTGGAAGTATTTTGATTGTATCATCATGTTTAAGATTATTAAGTGTGTTTTTCTCTTCTCTTGTGATGTTTGGTGTTATTTCATGTTTTTTCTCAATAATTATTTCATTTCTGATTCTATATTCATTAGAAAATTCATCAGGAAGTCTTTGTGCAGTTTGTTCAATAGCTGTTATCGAATCTAATTTTGGAATATGATTCGGAGTGATTGAAAAAGTCATACCTTTTCACAGTATTAATTTTTCAGAATCTGTTAATGGTCTTGAGGATAGGTTTATAACAGTTCTATTCATGAAATTTTGTTGACGATGTTCTAATCTCATTTTTTTTTCAAATTCCTTTCTTCAATGAGTTTATTGAATTTTCCTATGTGTATCAATTTATTCTTGTCATTCTCTTTTTTGTATGAGTTTTTCACAGAAATGAATATATGTGTTGAATCATCTTCGTGTAAAACGTTGTATAAAGTTTGTTCCAACTGTGAGATGATATTTCTTGTTCTTACCTTGTTGTATTTGTGGAAATTTATTCTTTCTCCTACCAATGCCTTACTTGCTTTTAGGACTATCCATTCACATTTCTTATTATAAAATGGTGATTTCAAACGTAACCCTCCTGGTATCACTCCATTGTCATGACATTAACAAAGAAAAGTTAAACTGTTTTCGGTGTGAGACAGTTTTATGTATAAATTTTCAAGATTCCGAAACTGATGATTGATGTTAGGTCCATACCTATTTGTTAAATACTGTCTGTAAGTTCTTCGAGGAGGTGGTACATTCATTTTTCAGCTTTTAATGGGATTTTCTCTCCTCGTTTCTGAAAAATAGAGTAGAAGTTATTGAAAATTATTGCAATATATATAATATATATTCGTTCCCGAAACGTCCACCAAGATAAGTAGATTAAGTAGATAAGTAAGTTACTGTGGATTCGATACTGAAAAATGTCGATGCTGGATACGAAAATACTGAAAATTGACTCTAACGCAAATGCTTCTAAGACGGATGAAGACCTATATTCGAACACAGATTCTATAGTGATAATTCGACTGCGGCGGAAAACTATGTGTTACGGTTAACTCACTAACTCTCTAACTCGCTAACTTACTAACTGCCTGGCACCGAAGGTGTTCAAGAATTCATAGAGAATGGAATTTTGCAAAAAATTCTAGCAAAAACAAACCATTTCTCCTTGCTTGACCTCTAGATTTTGACCAGAAAACTTAACAAAAAGTGCCGGTAGACGAAACACGTGGCTTTTCATCAGAAGAGTGCGGAAAAATTAGTTTTTCCCCAGGCCAGGATATCTATAAATAATTGGGTATTGTTGCTGAAGCCATTGAGCAAACCTGGAGCCCTAATATTCATCAACAAGAAAGTTATAGCCGGTACAGTATCTAAACCCATTTTCCTATCTATGAAATCCGTATTTTCTATGTTTTATTCAATTATATCTTTCGGAGCCCTCTAAGATGGATGTCATCCAAAGATATCAGTATTACTAAGATTTTAAACATTCCAAACCACTCAGAGTAGCTTGTATTGGGATATAACGGGGATCCGAAAACTTCCAACGCTTAGAGGACCGTATTTGTCATCATAGATGTATTCAGGGGAGTAATCAAGCTGCTATGGTTATAAATTCCTGGAAAATCTGACGAATTCGAAAGGTTAGTCTATGTTTCATCTTCCAGCTTTCCATGAAAAATACTGGTTGATTCATGACATAATTCTGGTAGGTAACTGTACGTTCCGTTCGAGTAATGAATGTTCCCAAAACACTTCATTACAGTGGCGTAGCCAGGGGGGCCCAAGTGAATTCAAAAATTTCCAAATTTTACGTACGCACATTAGGAAATTTATACAGCGCTGGCAACTGCGGCAACAGCGGCGACAACCGTTCTCATTGCACAACGTCCAAAATGAAAGAACGCCCACTCCCTACTCTCACTCAGTGGTTAAGTGCGTGCGCATTGCTGTCGTAAATTGCAAGTTGCATAGGCATACCAGAAGAATTCCACATACAATAGTTTTATTGGTTAGAGTTATAGTTATTATGGATCCCAATAGAAATCGAAAACGGCCTGCTGATAATCAGGCAGATCAGACAACTTTATTAGCTTATTTCAATAGGAGAACTAAGGTAAGCAATAAGCATAAGTAGGTATATTTTTTTTGGTAAGATAGAAATCATTTTTCTGTAGTGTACTATTTTCTTTTCAAACGAACAACGGCAGAGGATGTACCGGGTGTCCCAACAGTGCGTAATTGCTCGATATATCGATAATGCTGATATATATGAAAAAAAGTTCCATATAAAAGTTGTATGGCACCGCGAAGGCCACATTTTTAAAATAAGTCCTGATTCACAGCGTGTTGCATTTTTCCGTAGTAACAAAAAATATGTATTTTTCAAATGGAACAACCGGTTTATTTTTCTGTCATTGAAATGGTCCCTTCGTTCCCTACTCAGCACTAAGTTTTTTTCTCTTCACAATGCGCCGTTGCCAAGTTATCAATTATTTCGAGAAAATAGGGAGTGATGCAGGCTCTCAATGAAATAGCTGTGATTCAGCTGTTTCTTCGAAGATGTGAATTTTGTCTGGTGGATTGACGTAGACAATACCGTAGTAGCGTGTAATACTCTGATCTCCATCGATATTCATACAGGGTGCTTCAACTATCACTTTCTTTTTCGTCCACTTCGATTCAAGTTTATGCGATTTTTTCAAATGGGACACCCTGTATATTAGTTCGTCGCCTCTTTGTATATGGAATAACCTTTCTGAGCATACTAACATGTTATATGTTATTAATAATAATAATAATAATAATAATAATAATAATATTCTCAACCGTTTCTTGATTATTTGTCTATTTCAAATTATTTCTACAAAATTGAAGAAATACCTGTCTAATATTTGAAATTCAAAAAAAAGGAAGAACCATAATTACTTTCAAATGTCTTCCACCCTGTTCAATACATTTTCTGATCTGGACTATGAGAGATCTTCAATTATCACCGTTTTTGTGGAATGTTTTACCAAACAGTGAGGCTGAAGTTGGCTATGATTTTAAATATCACCAAAAAGTAAACGAAATAATAAGTCGTGACATTTGTTGACAGCCTGTTGTGTGGTTTGTTCGAAAGCTATAGTTATTCATTATGAATTATACAAAGGAAGAGTTGATTGGAATGGTGTATGCTTTGGGCGCTGGTGAAGAAAATTGTTAGTTGGCTTCCCGTATTTATGCTGCAAAATATCCTGATAGAAGGCATCCACAAGTGAAAAGTTTTGAAACTTTGAAGGAAAGATTCGAGAGAACAGGACACATCGAATACAATAATAAGAATCCTGCCAAAACAATATTGACTCATGAAAACCAATTAGCTATTAGTCTTGCAGTGGTAGAGAATCCCGAGTTGAGTGTGAGGGAAATAAGCAGAGATTTAGAGATATCGAAATCTTCAGTTGCCAGGAGTTTGAAATCTAACAAATTTCACCCTTATCATGTGCAACTGCACCATGAGTTGATAGAAACCGATTTCTTGAAAAGAGTGCAGTTCTGTCGGACGATGCAGAATAAAATTACGGAAAATGCAAGATTTCTGAAAAGCATTATGTTTACCGACGAAAGTACCTTCCACAGGAATGGATTCGTTAATAGGCACAACTATCATTATTATAGTACCGAAAATCCGTATAAACTTTATGTTAACGATTATCAACACAAATGGAGCCTCAATGTATGGGGCGGTATTGTGGATAATTATCGAACACCTACCTAATCATATCAAAAATGAAATGTGGTTTCAGCTAGATGGGGCACCAGCGCATTTTCTGGGAGAAGTTCGAGCGGAGTTGGATATAATGTTTCCTGATGAGTGGATAGGACGAGGAGGACCTATTCCTTGGCCGCCTAGGTCACCGGACCTAACATCAATGGATTTTTATCTTTGGGGAACAGTAAAATCGGAGGTTTATCGTACTGCCGCTACTACACGGGAGGACATGAAAATGAGAATTCGTGAGGCATTTCAACGAATTATGCCTTTTCATTTGAGCAGCGTGAGAACAAACTTCATTGAGAGATTGAGAAAATGTATTGAACAGGGTGGAAGACATTTTGAACATGTATTACGAGTGTAATTATTGTCATTCTTTCTGTTCTAGATTCCAAATATTATGCAGGTATAGGTACTTTTACTTTTCTTCAATTTTGTAGAAATAATTTGAAATAGACAAATAATCAAGAAACGGTTGAGAATAACATATAACATGTTAGTATGCTCAGAAAGGTTATTCCATATACAAAGAGGCGACGAACTAATATACAGGGTGTCCCATTTGAAAAAATCGCATAAACTTGAATCGAAGTGGACGAAAAAGAAAGTGATAGTTGAAGCACCCTGTATGAATATCGATGGAGATCAGAGTATTACACGCTACTACGGTATTGTCTACGTCAATCCACCAGACAAAATTCACATCTTCGAAGAAACAGCTGAATCACAGCTATTTCATTGAGAGCCTGCATCACTCCCTATTTTCTCGAAATAATTGATAACTTGGCAACGGCGCATTGTGAAGAGAAAAAAACTTAGTGCTGAGTAGGGAACGAAGGGACCATTTCAATGACAGAAAAATAAACCGGTTGTTCCATTTGAAAAATACATATTTTTTGTTACTACGGAAAAATGCAACACGCTGTGAATCAGGACTTATTTTAAAAATGTGGCCTTCGCGGTGCCATACAACTTTTATATGGAACTTTTTTATATATCGAGCAATTACGCACTGTTGGGACACCCGGTATACTTTCCAGTGACATCGAACTTTTTTTACAGGAAACTACCAATGATGGATTCACAATAGACTCAATGGAGAATCAAGAGAAATCAACATCAAGTCTTATCAGACTTAGAGACGTAGTTAATGACGTTGGTAATGCCTACTGCGACATAGATCCTCAACCCAAAGTGTCAAATAAATTTGACTTTGGTCTCTATGTTAATGTTAATCTTAAAGCCAAAGTAAACGATGACGTCGAACTACTTGATATTTTGAATAATTTATGGCGCCCGTCAAATTCAACCAAATTAGAACCTCAAATCATTGGAACAAAAAAGCGATATTTCCAAATAAATTGGTTGGAAAGGTTCAACTGGCTTGCTTACTCAGATGTTTTGAAGGGGACATTTTGTAAATTTGCAAACAAAAAGTAAACCTTAAACATTTTGCATCATGTCTAAACTTCGCGAGTGGCAGTTCCAATCCTCCAACGAAAAGCGAGCCTTTCTGTTAGTACCCTTTTTTATTATTAATTGTTTTAGTTTTCTTGTTTTGTTCTTATTTGAGTTGGGTGTATCTTGCTGGAAAATTGGTAAATTTATTTCATGCCCAAATTGTCTTTATTCAAGATGAATAAATTTGTTAAGTGAAAATAAATTCTTTAATTATAATTTCCATAAAACCTCTTGCAAGCGAGTAAGTTCGAGTTGCGATTGTAGGGGTGAAAACCCACTCGTGACATTATGTTGGAGGCGCCTAACGTGTTGTGTGTTAATTCTCCCTAATTAACTTGATTTCAATTAAAGTAAGTTTTTATGTGTTCCAATTTGATCGGCAGCAAGGTACATCACAATTTCAGATCGGAACAAAATAACCTAAATTTATTATCCGTATTTCAAATATAAAGTTATTATTAGAACCATTGTTCATTGATATTTTCTAACAAAATTTCAAGGGCTTCAATATTACCTGTAGTTTTATTTAACGGTTTATCATCTTCATTTTTTTTTCAATATGTATTTTCCGTGTTATATTGATTGAAATGAATTTCAGCTCATAAGTCAGACTAACAATTTTCTAGACATATGCATTTTTTCTGAGTAAGAATTTTGATTAAAATTCTTGCGATTTGCGGGAATTTTTTTTTCATATATAACTTTATGATGATCTGGCGGATTTTTGATTACTCATCTGAGTGGAATAGTGAAAAAAAAGCATTTTCAAATCATTTCACCTTCGTCAAAATAAACTAATTTACATACTATTTTTTTTCTTTCTTTCCTCAATACACCAATAAGGTATTCGAATAGCTAACTTAAGATGAATGAGTCAATCAATCCTCAACTGTAAGAGTTTCAAATGACAAGTGAAATAGGTACTACTTTGGTTGGAAGAAAATAGAAGCGAGCTACAAACTAAAACCTTTTTTTCTCTCGATACAAGAAAAACTTGTTGATAGGTGAAGTGAATTACTATTGGATTAGAACTATTGAATTTTTGATTATTAATTATCAATCTGGTATTCCCTAGATTCTTCTACATATTTCAATACGTATCCACTTCTGTTCAAGTACAAAGTAAATGTTGAACAATTAAGAACAATGAACAAAGTAGGTTATCTTCTCAATGGAAAACGGAGATAAACGCGTAACTAGAGCTGAATCAAAACTTAGGGTACAAATTGGAAAGGAAAGTGAATCATTGGCAAATATGCTGTCTATGTACACCAACACCCCGCAAACAGATTGGGACGAAAGTTTGCCCTTGGTAACATTTGCCTACAATACGGCAATACAGGACACCACTCGATTCTCTCCCTTCATGTTGGTATATGGGAGAGAACCCATCCTACCAACTGAAGCTAATCTATTGCAACCAATATCCTCGCCAGATGCAGATGGGCTTGACTAAAGGTGCAAAGAAAGACGTTGTACATATTAGTCGAATACTTCCATATAACGACCCTTGGACACCAGAAGTGGTACCAATCGATTGAACCCCTATTAAAGATAACTTGTAAATATAAACGTATAGAGTCAGGAATATTATGATATATGAATATAACGAAGATATATTTTTTAGTGAAATTATTCATTCGATGCTTGTTTAAAATTTAATAGAAAATGACTTAGATATTTTTCTAAGGACAATCAGCTACATGCTAATAAAATTTTATTATATCTACAGGACGACAATATTTTTCTATGTTCTGGGAGTATCTGCATCTCAGAAAATAGAAATCACGGCTGGGGCATTTTGGCGTCCCTTACCATCAACCATCAGCTACGAGGCTACGATACCATTAATATATGAATCAGAATGGCACGAGACCGATTTAGATAAACCGAAACCATATTCAAGAGGTTGCACCAATAAATCATATGATGACAAAGAATGTTACGTTATTCATAATCTCGAACTACTAGAAAAATCATTTGAATCAGAGTTCGCCTCTCTAGAACAAAACTGGAGTACTCAGTTTTTGAAAAAATTTTACCACAGTAGAGAACGGTCGTAGTAGGGCAAAAAGGGCATAAGATTTTCTGGGAGATGGTTCATCCTGGTGCTGTGGGGTAGCTACCCAGCATGAATTAGATTCACTTGTGATTTAGAATCACAAATTGACAGACTTCATAGTGGACTATCAGCCACAATCACAAAAATTTCGGATGATTCAGAAAAATCTTCAGAATACGAAAAATCAATTGCGAAATCTTTCAATTCTACCGAATATAGAATTCACCAACTGGGAAAGTATCTAAACGACATGAGAACAGAAATTAACACAAAAGACCAAGGACTTAGCGACATAACAATGACAATTCTCTACGGACAGTTTCAGAATCTGATACACAATGTTCAGATTATTAGGGCACTGAGGAGACAGGGAATTTTGAATTCTTGCACACATCATCATATTCCAATTGCAATTTTATTTTGAAACCTTCAATCTTACTACACGACTTGACGAATCTCCAAAAAGAACTAACCAAATCAAGACAAAAACTGGCCATCCCTACAACAGTTATTTCGAAATATTATCAGTTAGCCATTTGCGATTGTACATTCACCCGCAACAAAATTATTATTAACAGTAGAGTTCCTATTATTCGATGGTCTTTATCTTGGCAGCTTTTTGAACTTATCACTACCCCATTTCCATGGAAAAACCAGACTTGTTCAATTCAACATGAAATCTTATACTTAGAAGCATCTGATAGTACCAGAAATTCAGAAACCCATGAAAGACAAATTTCTGGATCGTGCTTACAACATTGCAAACCATTCCATGATCAATTATGCTATATCCCTAGATTCTCAGCAGACGCCCTCCAAGGACCTGCTTGCGCAAAGATTCATTTTAACGGAGCATCTGTGGAAGAGTTGAGTATATGCCCTATGCAATGTCACAAATCGACAGCTACAATAATTATAGAAATCGAAGAGGAAATATACGCTATCACCAACCCTAAACCAGTGACTGAAATTGTTTGTGCGGAGAAATCGTTTTCTTTACCAAATACCGCATATACGTTTCCTGGAGCCATGAAATTGTAAACTTGTAATTGTAAAATTGTAATTGTAAACTGTTTATGGAACAAGATGAACTAATCCCGCATAGGTTTCCTTGCATTAAATCAACTTCAAAGGAAGCTACCGCCATTCACATAATCCCTGCAGCATTGTCAAAATTAAAATCTTTCGTAATCAAACCTAACTCCCAACACCCGCCGCAATACCTGAACTTGACAGAATCTCTCGACACCTAACTGGACCCTACATATACCACACTTGAATTTAACGACGACAGACGAGAACAAACAGGAAGTTCTAGGGTCTATCAAGGAAAACATCAACTATTTTTATGCAAATACTCACGGACTGAAAAGTGACTCAATTTTTTTTTATATGGAACTCTGTAATTTCAATTTTACTGGCATATTCCCTGTTCAGAAGACAAAATGCATTAGCCCTCCTACCGAACGTTGTCAACCGAGTAAACGCTGAAACCAATAATAACCTGATTCAACATGACATATTTTTTGGATTATTAATTACCGCTATGAGCCTATTCATAGGGTATGTTCTGATCAAATTTTTCAAAAATTGGTGCATCGCTCGTAACAATCAAAGAAATAATAAAAATAATACTTCACATACGAAAACCCTCTCGTGACAATATCATGATTAACAAAAGTAAATTACTAATACTGTATAGAGTGAGTTCATGCAATACATCAGTGCGTTTTAATTACATTAGTCCACTAAGAAGTATCCCAACTTTTAACTAAACCTCAACCTACTACATTTTGAGGATTTTCTTGTATTCATCCGATTTTGCAATTCTTTGTGATTTCTAGAGTTATAAGTAGGTCTGGTTGTTTCATTTCATTCATCATTGGGATCTCGTAAACCGTAAGAGATACAGGGTCGTTCAAATTATGGCAAAGTTGCGCAATTCGATGATTAACAAAATATCATTCTGAAACTTTGTAAATTCCGAATTCTCTCGGAGGAATCCGAAAAAAATCTAAATTTCAAAACACCGTCCAAATTGTTTTCTGGCGTTATTCGAAGGAATCATTCGATATAGATGTTACTTCATCATGGCCACTTTTTATTCCCTACAAGATATCGTTTCCAAGTTTTTAATCTGACGTTTCGTCTTCCATAAACCATCATCAACTTATTTTTGTTCAATACGAACATGGATTCGATAGCCTTGAAAATTATGCGCTATCACGAATTTTGATTTTCGAATGTTTCGGATTGAATATTCCGAAAAATAGAAGAACTGTCGGTTTTTTTAACGATGTGTGATGTATATATATTTTCTATTCGTTTGAAAGAATATGAAATTGGCAGACAGCATAGGTTTACCTATTTCAGTTATCATCATTGCTGAAAAGTTAAATTTACAATGGATCAAGTATCATGGGAAATCAAAGTAGTTCAAAATAATTACTATTGATAATTAAAGGAAAAAGTGAATAACGAGAATATCAGAAATATCACAGATGAATTGAAAAAATAGATTATGGGTAATGAACGTTGCATGAATCAGCCTTGTAGATGAAACAGATGAATAACCTACTTACATTTTGAAAGCGGACACTGTATAGGTATCTAGGCGATAGTTAGGTAGGTTATAATAATAGTTCAAAAACACACTTACTCAACAGGATGACTGCAAGTGTAGATTGTGGAAAAAAGGTACTGAGAGAACGATATTTCAATTTGAAACCAGTCAGAGACAGAGATATAGTACAGGAGAGAGGTTACATCGAGACTGTAAAGCGTGAGAGAAAAATGCATTCAACACCACAAAATCGGGAAACATATTCGGAATGCAGAGAAACAAATAACCGAATATCCAAAGAAAATTTTCTTTATATATTTTCTCCATTGCTTTCTTCTCATTGAAATCAAATAATTTCATCAATCAGTAATTCACGACATCGTGGTTTCAAACCGTTTTTTTTTAAATTAAATGTTTGATTTTGGTGGAGAAAAAGTATTTCGATTTCTAAGTTGTGTGGCTTAGCCAAAAAAATTGTATGTTTTGGTAGATTCTGGTAATTATCGAACCTATGGCAACACTGGTCGATGCGACTCACCCAGAGTGCTCAGCTTACGTAATTTATAAGTGTTGCCTAGTTGTTTTCGATTTCTGGTACTCGAACGTGCATATCAATGTTATCTATGCAGGCTGTTCATCTAGGGCGTTTCTAAACTCGACCGAAATATCTAGTCAGTGGATTGCATACCTAGTCAAAAAGGACGAAAACATTTCAAATCCAGATGAATCCGGTTTTTCCTAGGGGAATGCACCTTCCCAGAGGCGGACTAGCGACTTGGCCACCCTAGACCTTTTAGTACTAGCCACCTCTTAAGTTGTGTGTGATGTGTTCATTACTATGTCAAGAATTCTATATCATTACTTAATCACTCCTTTAAGAAATATCAAACTCACTACATATTGCAGAAAAACACATGAATGATAATTGAAGACACGAGTGGATGAAGGTGTTATGTTACAATCTTTGAAAATATCTGTTTTCGTCATGGATGAAGGTGTTGAGTCCTGAACTATAACATATCACCTCCATAATACTTCAATATTGTGAAGAATATGAGGTTTTGTTGTCGATGAAGGAGCTATGTTACAAGATTTTTCCACTTGATCATGTAGGAAGGTGTCATGTGCCTTTAGTGCCTTCATCCATCGCAATTCAAGAAATTTTTCTGCTGGTTGTATGGAAGAAGGTGTTATGTACCGCACATAACACCTTCATCTACGCATTCATCATTTGAATTTAGTAGTGCACGTGAGATCACTGACAACAAATCACGTACAATTTTCATTCTTTTTCGACCGAAATAAGCGAAATAGCCATTGAAAATGGGTTCTAGAGGAAAGAGAATATTGAGTCTATTGGCAAAAGAGTTCGACTATACAGAATCAGACCGTATAGATGAAATATCTGTTTCTTCCGAAAATCATAACCTCAAATTTTCGAATGTGAATGTCTCAGACACTGGTAAGTTGAATCTATTTTTACTCAATGAAATTCAATTTATCACAATGCAATCACTTCTTGAAACATTATTTTGCATATGAATACAATCTACATGCATCAATTTCTTTCTTTTTCAGTATATGTTTTTACCGTATCCATTAAATTCATTCATTACAGATAACTCCAAACGAAGAGAATGCGATGTGTTACAAGATATTCCTTCAACCAGTGGATGTTCGAATGGTGGAATGACATTAAAAAATCTGAAAAAAAAACAAGAAATAGACATGATACTGTCAATTACACAGACTGTTTGGAAAACGATGATTCCTCTGCATCGGAACGGGATTTTCTAGGAAGTGACAGTGATTTGGACTATTCCCCAGATGAGGAAGAGTTGAGTTGTTCTTCGGAGAGTTCAGCAGAATATCAACGCAAACTTAATGACGAAGAAACACCTGAAAATCGATTTGATCAGTCTTTTCCTGACATGAATGAGAATAAGAATGTAACTCAGCAGATAGGTTGTTCCTCCGAAACAGGTGACCCTGTATCCCAAAGTGACAACAATAATCAGATTGAAACATTGTCACGAACAGGAATTGCAAATGATTTTACCCTTCAAAACATAGAACATTTTGCTGAGGGGAGTGAGTCTCAAGTGAGTATTAAAAAAAAGAAAACACTTTTCTGTTCATGAGAAGACATCAAAAAAAAACAAAATGTACACCACAGATGTGGAAAAAACGAAAGGCAACTCTAGCTAGAGAGAGGGGTGAAGAGTATTTATCCTATAAAAACACAGTTGTTTCTAAAAAAGAACCCAAAAATGGGATTTTGTGCCGGGAAAGATGTAGACTACAATTTGGTTCACGTTTTGATGAAGAAGACAGAGCAGCACTTCTTGATCAATTCTACAAACTAGACGTGAATGCGAAAAACACTTTGCTATTCAAGAGTATTATTAAAAAACCTGTATTGAGAGAACGCAAGGGAGCCACAAAACATAGAAGTGCGTCGTACACCTACAATGTAACAAAAAAACTCCATCACTGAGCAAGTATGCAAAGAAGCTCTATGCGCTTTGTATCGAATTGGTAGAAAGAAAATTGATATTCTGAAAAATCGAATACAAAGTGGTGTGTCAGTTCCTCCTTTGGATCGTAGAGGATAGCACTCCAACAGGCCTCATAAGATGGATGAAGAAGTGAAACAACGAATCACAAATCTAATAAAGACCTTTCCTGCAGAAGAGTCACATTATTCTAGGAATAAAAATCCACACAAAAAATATCTCTCACCCCTATTGAATCAAAGTAAAATGTATGAGCTATATATTCGAGAATGTAATGATGACAACTTAGCAAAAAAGTTCCGAATAAAGAAGAGTTCATATTCTAAACTTTTTGCAACCGAGTTCAGTTTATCATTCGGCCACCCTAAAAGTGATACTTGCAGCGTTTGTGATGCTGGCAAGTCAAATCAAGAACACCAAGAGAATTATCATGCAGCAATTGAACTTCAAAAGGCTGACAAAAAGAAAGTACGAGAGTCTGAGTATATGGCATTCCTTACAATAGACTTGCAACAGACAATGCCTCTTCCAAAGTTAACAACATCGAAGGCATTTTACCTGAGGCAGATGTGGTTTTATACCTTCGGAATACATATAATTGCCAAGAATTTGGAAAAAGCAACTTTTTGTACATGGACCGAGGATATGGCCGTTAGAGGAAGTTCAGGAGTTTGTAGTTCTCTACTTCGATGTATAGAAGTTGACGAAGCGCTCAGAGAAAAAGATCACTTGATTGTTTGGTCTGATTCATGTGGAGGGCAAAATAAAAATTTCTCTATAATTTGCCTTTATCAGTACCTATTGCTGAAAGGTTACTTCCGCATAATAGATCATAAGTTTCCGGAAGTCGGGCATACTTATTTAGATTCTGACAGAGACTTTGGGAGGATCGGAAAAATATTACGCAAGCATGACTCTATATTTGTATCAGATCAATACCGGGAAATAATAGCAAAGACCAATAGAAAAAATCTAGTCATCAACATGGATCAACATTTCAGAAAAATAGATGACATTCCTAATAAACTGAGACTTTACAATCGGAAAAAAGATGAACTGAATGAGAACGTGAGATTCAGAGATGGCATCAAATGGATAAGAATAGAAGAATACGGGTCTTATCTATACAAAGAATCTTATGATGAAATGATGCCGTTTCGGAAAGTTAAGCCGCGTTTACACCGGAGTTAATAACACGAGTTTTTAACAAAAAGTTATCAACTTAGCTGAATCGCCAAAAAATTTCTCTTAACAAAAGTTAATAACTCGTGTTTTCAACATAAAATTCCTTATTATTAACAAGATTAATGTTATCCATCCAGAGTCGGTAAAGATCGAAAGAAATGTGTTATGTTTTCAACAAATGTTAATAACAAAAGTTAATGGCCTCTTTTAGAGCGTTGACTTTTGTTAACAACAGGTTCCTCTCTTCCCCGCAACCCCCTCGCCCG
This sequence comes from Gastrophysa polygoni, assembly GCA_963576655.1. Lineage (NCBI taxonomy): Eukaryota > Metazoa > Arthropoda > Insecta > Coleoptera > Chrysomelidae > Gastrophysa > Gastrophysa polygoni. The sequence continues at coordinate 4,605,539 of OY755092.1, forward strand.
GCATCCTGCTACACAGAGCGCGCCAGTGGCCCCTCAGTACAAACTACAGCAGCAGACGAAACACGTGGAGACAGAGGTTAGTTTGTGTGTTTTGCTGACGTGAAGTATTTTTGTTTATTTTAATGATGGAAAGTGAATGGAATCAGGAGCAAGTGGTTAATTTGATAGATCTGTATCGCGAGCTCCCAGTGTTGTGGGACCCAAGCAATACTGATTTCAAAGATAGAAACTTAAAAAACTATGCTTGGACAGAAATTGGCCAAGCTCTACGCATGACGAAAGTTGAAGTTAAGAACAAGATGACAAAAGTGATAGGACAATTTCAACGATAGAGCAAGAAACAAAAAAGTGGGTCTGGAACCAACGCAAAAATAAAGTGGTTTGGTTACGAACATCTATTGTTTTTGAGGGACAAAACCGTGCCCAGACCAATGAGCGAAGTGGGCTTGGAGAGGAACGAGGTTAGTAAAATAACACAAATAATTATTTTATAAGAAATATATATAATTCAAAGCTACTTTTTATACAACAAGACACACTTTTCTGTACATTTTGACTATATGCATTGTGATATTGTTAAATAGATGTAAAAACTATAAGAATTGTTTCATAAAAATGTATTATAATTAACGTTAACCTGTTGATTTTCACTTATGGTAGTGAGTGACATATGCCCCATGGCCTTTTAGTACGTCTTTTGCCAAGACACTGAACCCTCAGGGCTGTTAAGATACGCACAAAATTCATTCCTTACTAGTTTTGCGATGTCAGATGGTTTTTTCGGTATTTTCTTTAATCTAATTAAATTTTCTGATGGCAAACCAACAACCAACAATTCGCCACTGTCCAGGAATTAGTTGCCCTGTTGAAGGGTCCTCTTGATCAAACGTGCCTGAAGGTGTGTATGTTCCGTTTGACGACTTGCTTCGTCTCAGGAAGTTGTGTAGATGGATACAAGCCAACACAACCTTCTGTGCACGATCAGGTTCGAGCAACAAAGGTTTTCTTAGTACCCTGAACACGACTGATATAATTCCGAACGCCTTTTCCACCACTCTTCTACACCGACAGTGTCGATAGTTAAATACCCGTTTTTCACTACCTTTCTCATGCAGCCCAGGATATGTTTTCATAATGGTTGGTTTTAATGGAAATGCGTCATCCGCGACGATAACGTATGGGACGGGTAGGGTTCTTCCTGGTAAAGGGGTGGCTCAAATTCTCGAATCTGACTCAAATTCTCGAACCTGGCTCAAATTCTCGAACAAAACAGACGACGCAGGACGTCTGGCTGAGGCTTTCGCTATCACCTATGGTCTTGAGCAACTGATAAACGAACCCACTCGGATCCCTGATATCAGCAATCATTATGCCAATACGCTCGACCTGTTCCTCACTAACAATCCGGAACCCTATGAAGTGAAAGTCCGTGCACCATTAGGAAACTCAGACCACACACTCATCTCCACGATATGTCCTTACATCACTCCGCGAACCAGTCCAACACCCCCACGCACTGTTTGGCATTACAATTCAGCCGACTGGGATGGCCTTCGCATGTTTTTTTCTGAGTTTCCTTGGAGGAGAATGTGTTTTGAATCGGGAGATCCTACGCAATGTGCTGAAAAGATCTCGGAAATCATCATGCTGGGAATGGAAACTTACATACCACATAGCACCAAATCACGAACCACTGGTGAACCATGGTTCAATAGAACCTGTTCTAGGGTTGTCGCACTGAAGCAAGCAGCATACCGTCGTTGGCGCAGAAACCCAAGCCCTCAAACTAGAGCTGAATATGTTGAAGCTAGGAATACATGCAATCGAACGATAGATGAATCTAAAGAGGCATACAACACGAAAATAAGATCGAAGCTCATAGAGTGTCCAAATGGTTCCCGTTCATTTTGGACGTTTTCCAAGGCAATCGGGAGAAATTTCACTTCTAGCTCATTTCCTCCCCTCACAAAGGATGATAATACATTGGCTATAACACCTCATGAAAAAGCCAACACCTTCGCCAAAATGTTTGCAGACAATTCTACCTTGGATCCACGAGGCCAGGAACTTCCGAAAGTCGCTACCATCGATAACCGTATGCCGGAAATTGTCTTCCGGCAACGCACAATCAGACACATTCTGCTTAGCCTCAACGTCAAGAAGGCTATGGGGCCTGACGGAATACCGCCTATTGTTCTCAAGAAATGTGCCCCGGAACTAACACCAGTTCTTTGCAGGTTGTTCACCCTTTCGTACAAACTCGGCGTATTTCCTTCTAACTGGAAGGAAGCTAGGGTCCAACCGATTCCAAAGAAGGGCAAGAAAACACTCCCTAACAACTATAGACCGATTGCACTACTATCTGTGATCTCTAAAGTAATGGAAAAAGCAATCAACATCGAACTCATCCGATATCTAGAGAGCTCAAGAATCGTGAACGACCGGCAATATGGCTTTCGTCACCAGAGGTCAACTGGAGATCTGCTTGCCTATGTGACACATAAGTGGCAGGTGTCAATAGAGAAACATGGGGAGTCTCTGGCTGTAGCCTTGGATATCTCCAAAGCATTTGACCGAGTTTGGCACCAAGGCCTCCTAGCGAAACTTCCGTCATATGGTTTGCCGCCCCAACTGTGTCTTTTACTATCGAGTTTTCTTGCAGATAGATCACTCTACGTGGTGGTAGACGGGGTCTCTTCTGATACAATGACGATCAATGCTGGTGTTCCACAAGGCTCTGTCTTGGCACCAACTTTGTTTTTGCTCCACATCAATGATTTGTTGAATGTGACCTCCAGCCCAGTTCATAGCTTTGCGGATGATAGTACACTTCATTCCGCCTTTTCCTCTAGAGCCCCTATATCATCCAATGAGGCCAGAGGTGCAAGGCGAAGACAGGTTGATGCTTTAAATGAGGATCTGACAAGAATTCTGAAATGGGGATCTGAGAATCTAGTACAGTTCAATGCAACTAAAACTCAAGCTTGTATGTTCACCAAGAAGGCTGATCACACAATGCCCAATTTGATGATGTCGGGTACCACTGTTCCTATGAGGTCGTCAATATCCTTGCTGGGTGTCACCACCAACAGTGCTCTCTCATGGGACGATCATGTGAGGTCCATTGCGAAGACTGCTTCACAAAAACTCGGTTTTCTTTTCCGTGCGAAGAGATACTTCACATCCCAGCAACTGCTTATGATCTACAAAGCACAAATTCGACCTGTCCTGGAGTACTGCTCACATGTTTGGAGCTCAGCCCCCAAACATACGCTTAAGCTCTTAGATTCAATTCAGAAGAGAGCTATTCGCCTAGTCGATGATACAACACTCACCAAATCATTGACCTCTCTAGATCATCGTAGAAAGGTCGGCGATCTCTGCCTTTTTTATAGGTACTTTCACGGTCGGTGCTCAACTGGTCAAGCTGGTCACCCCTACACTGTCAGGCTCGAGACCTGTCGAACATCGCTATACCAAGCATCATTCATCAATAGAACGGCAAAGTTGTGGAATTCTTTGCCTAGTGAAGTCTTTCCTGATGCTTACAACCTCCAAACATTCAAGAAAAATTCCAACACCTTCCTTCTTTCCCAAAATTCCACCGCTGGCTAACACGATGTTCCTCGAACATCATAGGTTTCCCTTTCGTGTTGTCCACAGATAAAAAAAAAAAAAAAAAAGATTGATTGAATTGCTTTCCAAGAACTCGTTCAACGCACTGTTTGCAAACACTCCACCGTCCGACAATCGTCCTTGACACGTAGGAGAAGCAATAATTAGCATCGACCAAAGCTAGCAGGACGATACTGAAGAATCCTTTGTAGTTGAAGTAATCACTACCTGTATGTATTGGAGCTTGGAGCATTATATGCTTGCTGTCCATGGCGCCAACGCAGTGAGGAAAGTTCCAGAGTCGGAGATATTCTTTTGCATGGTGTAGCTATTCCTCAGGCGTGGATGGTACCTGAAAAAGACATCTTAAATTAATGGATTATGGAAATGGAAAAGTAATTTGAGGAATCCTAATATATACATCGTTCCGGCTTGTAATAAGGCATATCTGTACCAAATTTCATGAAAATCGGTCAACTTGTTCGGCCGTACTCGTGAGACATACATACATACAGACAGACAGACAGACAGACAGGAAAAGTGCCAAACGCCCGAGTTAAACCAGAGACCTCGCTTTGCTCGGTCAATTATATTAAAATAATTTATTTTTTCAGCGTGAAGATGAAGAAGAGGACAATCGGGAAACAGAAGATGAGGAAACAGAAATCACCCCAGCCCTGCCTCCACAAGTCGGCACCGCACAAGCCCTAGCAGCTAAGCATGCTATGGCACCACCCCAAGCTCCGAAAGCAGCCCAACCAAAAAGACGGAAAACAAACCAAATGATGGCTAAGGAGGCATATGGTGTTATGAATCGGCTTGAGAAGAAGATCGGAGAAAGAGATCACTGTGAGGTAGGAATATTGACGTTATAGTTATAAAATAGTTTTCAATATACAGTCATAACACTGCCCCACACTTAAATCCCTTTTTAACAGGTATTCGGGGAGAACGTAGCTTGCCAGCTTCGTCAAATAAAAGACCGTCGTTTGCAAATGGTTGCGAAACATCGCATCAATCAAGTTTTGTTTGAAATTGGTATGTCTGAGTTCCAACCGTCGGATGCAACTTCTAGCCCTGGAAGTTTGCTAGAAGCAACAAACAGCCCCACGCCAAGTATATATTCATCCGTGAGCCCGCATGACGCGGACCCTGAAAGTACTCAGCTCCACGCAACGAACATTTCCACTACAAGCGATTTCTGTACCATGCTTAACTTTACCCAACTGTAACTAATTTATTGTAACGCTTCTTTCTATTTAAATACATTTTTCACATGTAATCATGAATGTTGTACACTTTTTTTATGTTGACCTAAATATGAAATAACAATGATTTTGGGTTGTTTAATGCAATTAAGTAGTACCATGTAGTACTCATTATCAGCAAATTAGCAAGTTATTAGTAAGTGCGCATTGCGACACCTATAGGTGAGTAGACCAACTAGGTCGATAAAAAAGTTTCCGCGTTATTCATAACATATTCATAACATTATTCATAATGACGGTTTTGAAAATTATGTTTTTGCATGTTTCAAACTATTATGCAAAACGACAGTTTGATGCATTATGCAAATTGACAGTACTTTCATTTTCATATTCTGGTATGTAATCACTTACCTTTACATTTTCTTTGAAGCAATCAATCAAACCATCTAGCACTTGTGGAACCATCAATGAAATTGTAGATTTTGATATTTTAAATAAATATCCTAAACTTGAAAACGAGTCCCCTGTAGCTAAAAACCGCAAAGTGACCGCAAGTCTTTCTTTCACTGGAATGGCTTTTCTGTAGTTGGTGTCCTTTTTCCCAATTCTGTGCCCCAATTGTCCGATCAACCACTCAACATCACAGCTGGTCATGCGGAGGAAATTCTTGATGCTTCCGTCGCACCTTAGCTCGCCTGAAAGAGGGTCACGATCGTGTTCTTGCAGATCATTCAACATATCACTCCCACTGTACACAGTCCTTGCTCTGAGGGACGGTCTCACCCAGTATCTCCTACGTCTCCTTTGAGCAGCGGTAGCCAAAACAACGCACGCAACTGCAGCGAGAACCACGTCATCCTCTCGCACCATTGTCTCACCTAGAACTGCTGGCTGTGCATGAGCGTTGATAATGGCGGAGTTTTTAACTTTTGTTGATAACAAAACTAGCAGCCAAAAGAAAATGTTATTAACATATGTTAATGACTTCTGTTATCAACATCAGTTAATAACAAAAATGTTAAAAACTTGTGTTATTAACTCCGGTGTAAACGCGGCTTTAATATTCTCAAAGACAAGAAAATCAGGGAAGTTCCAGAGAATATTCAGGTAGAAAGATTAACAGAGAAATACGGCACTATTTCTGATAAGAAGAAAGAGAATCTGGTGCAGCAATTACCGTTTGTTAAAGAAGAATATCGATATTATTATGAAAACATTCTTGCTTTATAATGGTGTTTTTTTGGCTGTCGATTTGAAGTGTTTTGGAATTAAGTATATTCTTTCTTTCTTGTGTACTACAATTTCCTTATTTTTTCTATTGGATGAAGGTGTTATGTACACATTTTTTATGAAAACCAAACAAAAAATTATTTTTGAGAAATTTCTCCCCAATAAGTTGAATTCAACGACTATTGAGTGTCCATTGGCTTATGAATAATTATATCAAGAGTCAAACTGAAAAAGTTCCATCAGTTCGACTTTGACCTCAATTTTCTCAATTGTTCGTATATGTAACTTAGCACCTTCATCCACTCGTGTCTTCAATTATATAACGTATGTAGGTATCTACTTATTTTTCTAATTTTCGATCTCTTCATATCAGCCTTGATTATAGTAGTAGAAGACTGTATATAATTATATATTATATAACAAATCAGCTCTACTAAAACCATGGCATATGGAGTTCCCCAAGGTACTGTATTAGGACCGCTACTCTTTATTATATACATTAATGGTCTCTTCAAACTGTATCTGGTGACATAGTCAGCTTTGCCGACGATACGGCTGTTTTATACCTAGCTGAAACATGGCTTGAATTAAAGGAAACTGTTCAAAACGATTTTCCGACAATTCTTAGATGGTTCAATAATGAAACTCTTACAGTAAATGCGGATAAGAAATTTTTTGTGCCATTCTCGCATCTCTCAAATAATTTGCCTACTTATAACACCTTACAAATGAATGTCTTAGATTCAATTACAGAAATACATTCCAAAGCTAAAATAAAATACCTTGGCATTATTATAGACGATAACTTGAGATGGAACCACCATATCTAATGTATTGTCAAAAAAAGTGAGGAGTCTAATATACATGTTCAAGTTCATGAGAAGAATTTTTGATCAGAATCATCTTGAAATCCTTTATAACGCATTAGTGAAACCACATATCGATTATGGTATTTTAGCATGGGGGGAAGTGACCAACAATCACTTGAAGAAATTAGAAATAACCCAAAAGTGGATTCTCAAGATCATCTTCAATGAAAATTTCACATATCCAACTGAGTCTCTATATAAAGCTCTATTCTAGCATCCCATGAATCAACTTTCGATCTACTCATCAGGTTCATGACGGATCTTGTCAATTGATTGGCTTCAATATCTAAAAGTTGCTTCGACGAGAGTGGTTGTGTTGTGCGTGTCCTGAGCCTACAAAAATTGTGAATCAATTCTTTAGAAGGACTTGAATGATACACGAGCTCTGGTTAAAATATGAGCCAACTCACAAACAACGAATTGTTCAATAAACTAAAACAAATAATAAATGAAAACACCACTCAAATAAAATCAGAGTTGAATTCAATAAGTGAAACACTTACACAAAAACTACAAAACCTAGAAGAAAAATATCTCAAAATCGAGGAGAAAGTTACTTTTATCGAACGTGCAAACAGAAAGAATAATATAGTTATATTTGGAATACAAACAGATCGAGATAATATTCTGAGTACTACACTAAAACAATTGAATGTGATTTTTGGAAGCAATCTAGTGGAAAACGACCTTAATGACATTTATCAAATTGGAAAGAAAAGCACAATCATCGTAGAGTTTATCTCACACCTACAAAAACGGAAGATATTCCAACAATTATACAAGCTGAAGGGAACCGGCATATCTATCACACATGATTTGAGACCTGAGGATCAAAAACTGCATAGAAAACTAGTACATCATTTGAAAGAAGCTAGAGCAAAAAATCAAAAAACTCAGATAAAAAATTTCAAACTATATGTGAATGCTGTACTATACACCATCGAAGAGTTGGAAAATCCCACAGAAACCACTCCCGAAATAGAAATTGAAATTCCACCACGGAAAAATAATAGTGCACCACCTACCCCCTCAAAATCACACCTCCTAGAAGAAGCAGAAGAAGACCAACGAAAAACGGATCAGCAATCACCAAGAACAGAAATATTCAGAAACCGAACCGAATCAATCAATGACAGAAATACACCATCTACTGTAACGTCACTCACGAACAACCCCAATAAAAACCGAACCATAAAACCCAAAGGAGTGAAGGACACTCGAACATTGAGGAACAAGCAGATCACAAAGACAACCTCCTGAATCTCAGGTCTTTATTAATTTTTTACCACCTAGTATAAGCTCATAGACTAACACACAATTCATGTTTTCAATTGGAACTCTAAAAACCTCGCCTGTATATTTCTTTTACTATGATCAATGAAAAAGCAATGTTGATAAAATTGATATGATAGCTTACTCACCTTACAGGAAACATGGATCCTTATATTAGTAACTTTGAAATAAAACAGATAGATACCTTCGTTTTGGATACTCCATACGAGGTGAACAAAATTTACAGAGTGAACAATTCTCTCAATAATTTCAAGTTAATTCACAATAATATTCGTAGTATCGCGAAAAATCTAGATGAATTCGAAATTTTCATGAAACAGTTCGAATCGTCATTTGATTGCATGGTACTAACAGAAACAAGATTTATACCGGATATAGCAATGTATAGCATAGACGGTTATAAAACACTATATAATGGTGGAATGCTAAATCAAAATGATGGAGTGGTCCTTTTTGTAAAAACAGACATCTACCATTCACATACTATACTGGAATTTAATGGATCGTACACGATCAAGTTGAAAATTAACGTGGGGCAAAACCATTTGATAATACATTCTCTATATAGGTCACCATCTACCAATGTCACAGATTTCTTAGATAATTTTAAATCTTACCTAAATAATGATAATGATAATATTTATGATTACAAACTGATAGTTGGAGATATAAACATTGATATTTTGAACTATTCTGATCATTCAAGCGAGTACTTGGATATTTTGAGTGAATATGGATACCTTTCTGCAATAAATACTCATACCAGAGTACAGGGAAACTCGAAGTCATGCATCGACCACATATTCGTGAATGCCAAGTCTGAAGATACCAGCTCCATTATTCCACTTGTGCTGCGTACTGACATTACAGACCACTATTCAATTCTAATGCAAATAGTTTTTGGGAATCGGAAACAAAATAAACAGAATAAAAGTAGATATATTACACGAATCAATAATCAGCAATTAAAAGAAAAAATTTCCCAAGTTTGCTGGGATGAAGTGTATTCAATGCCCGATATCGAATCCGCAACAAATAAATTCCTAACTATCGTACAATCTTGCAAAAACGAATGTACCAAACTAATCAAGATAAATAGTAATCAGAAGAAACGGAAGCTATGGATAACTAAGTCCCTGGTAAAATCTGTAAATAAAAAAAATTCTATGTATGCTGAACTATTGAAAAATCCCGACAATGAACAACTACGACATGAGTACAAGAAATACAAAAACACATTGGGTAAAATACTTCAAAATAAGAAAAAAGAATATTTCAAATCACGTATTAATGAAAATAAAAGTAATTGGAAGAAATTATGGAGTAATATAAATGAAATGTTTGGCAGTAAGGATGTGATTGATATTCGTAGATTAAAAGATAACGGAAATTGTATAATCAACGATGATAAACAAATTGCAAACCTTTTCAACGAAACTTACATTAATATGGGTAAAGAGTTAGCAGACAAAATCACAATAAATGGTACCAAAACAATAAGGGCAAAAATAACAAATAATTCAATATTCATCAGTCCAACATCGGAAAATGAAGTTCTTGAAGACATACACCAATTGAAAAACGGAAAATCACCAGGAATTGACAACATACGAGCAGAAACACTCAAAGACATTGCACAACATATAATAGGACCACTTACTTATATCTTCAACAAAAGTATTAATGAAGGCCATTTTCCTGATCAATTCAAAACTTCTGTTGTGACACCCATGTATAAAAAAGGGGACACAACAGAAGCAAAAAATTACAGGCCCATCTCGCTCATTTCAAATTTTGGAAAAATATTCGAAAGAATTATAAAAAACAGACTCTCCAACTACTTGAATAAGTATGGACTCGTATCCGATATGCAGTTCGGCTTTAGAGAAGGCAAATCAACTCAAGATGCCATACTGGAACTGACCAACTATATTTATGGAGCTTTAGATGAAAGCAAACCCTGCCTAGCTGTGTTCATAGACCTTGCGAAAGCTTTTGACACTGTAAGCCACAAAATACTACTCTCAACACTTCAAAATATTGGAATACGCGATAAATGCCTCGAACTGTTCAAAAGCTACCTCGGAAATCGCCAGCAGTGTGTCAAAGTAAACGATACTATCAGTGACTTCAGAACAATTGATTGTGGGGTGCCTCAAGGCACCGTGCTAGGACCACTTCTCTTTTCGATTTACGTGAACGACCTATTTTTGATCCAAACTGAGGGAAAAATAATCAGCTTTGCGGATGACACTGCCATCTTTTATAAAGGAGAATCCTGGGACGCTTTAAAAATTGATGTTGAAAGGGATCTTTCATCAAACGAAGACTTTTTTAACTACAAGTTATTTACCATTAACTTCGAGAAAACTTTCTTCCTTCCGTTCACAATTTACGAAAACACACTACAGACTTTTCGATATCTCTCATTAAACAACAATATAAAAATATCGCCAGTAAAAAATATAAAATATCTGGGAATTATGCTAGATACACATATGCGATGGGATCACCACATCAACTTCATTCTGAAAAAATTACGTTTTGATTTATATAAATTTCGGCAACTTAACGATATTCTTGAGCTCAAACAAAAAAAAACTATTTATCACAGCCTCGTTGAAAGTCACTTGACGTACGGTCTATTGGGATGGGGAGGAGCATCTAAAAATCATCTTCGGCCACTCGAGGTTATACAAAGACGTTTTCTCAAAATAATGCTATCTAAAAATAAAAGATATCCAAGTGATCGCTTGTATGCTGAATCAGATGTGTTGGACCTGAGACAACTATATTACAGAAACTGTAATATCAGACAGCACAAAAACAAAAATGAGCTTGTGAAGCTCACCCACTCCTATAATACAAGGAAACACATTACGTTCAGATGTCCCTGGAGGTACAAATCTATTGGACAGAAAAGCTACCATTATTTAGGCCCTAAATTATATAATACGTTACCACCGACCGTTCAGGAAAGTCGATCAATTTTTATATTCAAGAAATACCTGAAATGTCATATGAAGAATATAACCTCGGATTTTATTCACAAATTGTTTAATGCTTATTGACGAATCTCTTGCTTTCAATTCGAGTTATATGCTTCCTATTTCTTTCTATACTGTATCCACTGCCAATTCTTATGAAAACTTTATAGCTACAAATTTTATTTTTAATTCCTAATTTACTTTTTATAATGCCTGCATCGATAATATATGAGAATCTAGTCAGTGGTGAACTAAAATCCTAATGCGTTTTGGATTATGATTATTTGATGTCTATAGTTTTAATTTACGATTGTATGTCATGTATAGTTTAAACAATATATTTCAAATTGTACTGTTGGAAATATTTATAAAATTTATGTCGTTAATTCATATTCCGCTAGTTTGAGAAATATTTCATATTTGTTCATATGTACTCCTATTATATATATATTGTGCATTAATTTTAGTATATTTGCTGGTTCACATATGTGACCATCTCACAAACAAGTGAAAACTTCTGTGAGATATTTCTGTGTTTATATTGCTGAAAGCTGTTGGAAATGTTTTATTTTATTTTGTGAAAAACTTTTTGCAATTAAACACTATTCTATTCTATTCTATTCTATTCTAAGGAAAGTAAAGTGTTTGATGCGAGACAATTGTTCTGTCAGCGTATAATACTAAATCATTACAAGTTCAGAAATACATTCACACAAATAGAACATAATTATAATACGAGACATAAAACCAAAACAACAGCTATACCCAAAGTTGAAAAAACCTTAACCCAAAGGTGTTACAGATACCTTGGACCCATTCTTTTTGCTAAAATTCCCTCTGAGCTGACAAGGATTAATGCATACGGATTGTTCAAAAAAAAATTTACTGTTTGGCTACATACTGTTCCTAGAAAAGAAATTCACAGCGTGATCGACAGAAAAAATAGCTATAACCTCTGAATTCACTATTGAAAAAAAATATATAATACAACTTAATTTTGTGATAGCTGAGACTGCTATGATATATGCTGCCTCTTTACTATTTTCACTTTTCTATAAATAATTATTTTATTCTCAAATTTCTTTCTTTCTTTCATAAATTTGTTTTAGGATATATTATATGTATGTTTTAATGAGAATATTTGTTAGAAAATGTAATGTGTAATATAGACCTTAAGACCTTTGTGGGTCACCTATATTTACTGTACTGTACTAATTTATACTTTATTTTATTGAAAATTGGTAAATATATCATTATTATAATTATTATTATCATTATAATTAGTGTATATAATCAAGGATATCACTCATACACAGATCGATGCAATGAACTGTGAAATGATGATCGATTCAATGATATTTATACATATCATATAATCCTTGATTATTTATTAAATTGATTAGTTGAATACTCAACGATGGACGTGAAAGATCCGAAATATATATATCTGAAAGTTCAGTGACAACGTCGCGAGCATGTAGCGGGTCTAGTAGGAGAGTTTGATTGCGTAGCAAAAACAAGTCTTGCTCTTTCAGTCCAATATCGCTAGTTGTCACGTGATGACTAATCTTATATGGATATAATATCTATGTCTTTCTCTTCTTTATGGGACAGCCGGACAGCGTTTACTTACGTCTTTGTCTTCGTGTACTTCCTAGTCACGACCTCACCCCAAGGAATTTCTTAAGCAGCGTCCACACTATGCCGGGCGAGGCCGAGCGGGCTGACCCGGGCGGCCTAAGCCGGGTTGGTGTGGACGCCCCGGGCGGCTTAAAAAGCCGGCCCAAGCCGAGCCGATCCCAACCCGCAGAAAGTAGGTACAGATCAAAGGATGCCGGCCCGAGCCGAACGAAAATATGTAGTGGGGACGTGCCGAGCGGCACCGGGCGGCTTTAGTTACAATTGAGCCTCCGAACGAACTAGACGTTCTCTGGGTTCTCTAAAAATTAATATTATTTAAATATTAATTTATTATTATCATTTGATTATTAAAATTATTTAAATAATAAATATCATCTATTAATGGAGTGGAACGACGAACAAGTGTTGGTGTTAATTGACTTATTCAGAGAACGACATCATCTATGGGACAGTTCGGATCCAAATTATAAATTAAAAAACAAAAGACACGACAGTCTCATGGAGATCGCTGTGTCTTTTGGAATAGAAAGATTAGAAATTGAGCGAAAGTGGGAAAATTTAACAAGCCATTTTTGGAGAGAGAAAAAGAAGGAAAATGAAACGAAAACAACAGGGAGTGGCGCTGATCCGTACACTAGTAAATGGTTCGCCTACCAGCCAATGATGTTTTTGGGAGATAAAAATAAACCAAGGAATACTCAGGATAGCGGACAAAGAAAAGAAGAGGTAAGTTTGTAATTCTATTTATTAAATTTTTAACAACTTTGCTAAAAACTGAGTTCATTTTCCTACTTAATATGTTTTACTTGTTGAGTTGGAATGTCACTTCACCCTGTGGAGAAATAAAAAAATCGGCAAATTCATCCCTTACTGATTGAGCCAAAGTAGTACTTCTTCTGGGGACTCCAGAAAGGGAACGTAAGGATGAAGAAGCATCACGCCTCCATAATCCTATCGTAAGCTCCTCATCTTCCGTAGATTCGCTATCGAATATTCCTCTAGGGTTATAAACTGATTTTGAGGAGGTTTTGCGTAAAAAATTATGTAGGTAAACAGCAGCCATAGTAACTTTCGTTGCAACTTCAGGTTGTAATGCCATTGGAGATCGGAATACGCGAAAGCAAGCAGACAGCACTCCAAATGCATTCTCAGAAACTCTTCGAGCCCTGCTAAGTCTATAACCAAATATCCTTTTCTTAGATCCTTTGTCATGTATTCCAGAGTACGGTTTCATAATATTTGGTGAAAGAGGGAACGCGTCGTCTGCAACTAACACAAACGGGGTTAGTGTTGTCATTCCTGGCAATGCCCGTGGGGGAGGTAAATGTAGAGAGTTTTCTTCTAGAGCTTTCTTGAAAAATGTATTGTTGAAAACGCCTCCATCGGAGATTCTCCCTTGACAACCCACATTAACATATATAAAATTGTAATTGGCGTCCACCACAGCCATTAAAACTATGCTAAAAAATCCCTTGTAGTTAAAAAATTTCGAGCCTGAATGAAAAGGTGCTATTAAAGCGATATGTTTGCCGTCGATAGCACCGATGCAGTTTGGAAAGTTCCACTTTTCCTCAAATACCTGGGCGATTTAACTCCACTCTGCTTCACTCTGAGGCATCTGAAAAATGAAAGTAAAAGAAAAATTAGTCATACTTTTTAGAGAATTTTTTCTTTGTATATTTACTTATATTTATCTATTTTAGTAATCATTTTGGTATTTATATTTTCAGGAAGATGAATCACAAAACAGTCAAAAAGAAGGCATCAACGATGACAGCCAAGTTGTTCATCCCCAAAACTCTGAAGAAAACCAACCATCAACGCTTTCCCCTTCAGAGGTCCAAGGAACCAAAAAAACATTAAAATCTCCGAAGGCACTGAAAAGCAAATCTGCAAAACGTCGATTAGTGGCTAGTCCCGGTCCACTGGATGAGGCTCTGAATGTTATGAGATCTCTTCATACAAAAAGAGCGAACATGGAAGATGAATATTCCTTGTACGGAGAACAAATAGCGATTAAACTAAGGAATCTGTCTTCACCCCGAACCAGGTTGGTCGTGCAAAACAAAATCAACCAATTATTATTTGAAGCTGAAATGGGATACCTTGATCATCAGCATGGGTACAATGTGCCACAAGTCAATATGCAACAAAATCCTGGACCGGCCAATCCAATGGTGCCTCCATTCCTCCAGGCTTCCAACATGCCCAATCAATTCCAACCACCAATCTTCACTGAATTGACCAATGCATCATCTAACTGGTTTTCGACATCTGGATACTCCTCAATGCCGTCATCAATCTCCTCGTACTCGCCATCGCCATCCCCTGCATCCACTGGTTCAGAACTTTCAAATATGGACCCCTTCCCTCAATAGTTTTGTAACTTTTGTAATAAATTGTTTTCAACTTTTTACCTAATTATTTTCAACTTTTGTAATGAATTATTTTCGAATTTTGTACTCAATTATTTTTAATTATTATGTTGTCAATAAAAGTACTATTCTAAATTAATGTTGTTCAATTTTCCTTACCTTAATGTAATCTTGAAGGGCCTCTACAATGGCGTCACAAACTTCAGGTACGAATTTAGAGATACATTGTTTGGAGATCTTCAAAACATACATTAGTGAGTGGTACGAATCACCAGTCGCAATGAAGCGTAGAGTGGCAGCTAATCGTTCGCTTGCTGGAATAGCATCTCTATAACAGGTATTCTGTTTCGATATTTTGGGTCCAACCTTGTCGAGTAGCGTTTGAAAGTCCGATCGCTGCATTCGAAAAAAGTTGGTGAAACCAACGTCATTTCGGTATTCCAAATTCAGCGGGTCTGCTTCATCCAAAATTAAATCTTTTATCAATTCGCTCGTCCTGTACAGCTGCCGTCCTCTCCTAAGGCTCGGGCGAATCCAAAATCTTCTTGGACGTCTTTTTGGGGGCTGACTTAAAGCTATTATAATCACAGACATGGCTGACATAGCGACGTCATAGTCGGCAATCATTTTAACACCAACACTATTTAAAAAAACACACTTTAAAAAAACTTCTTGAAAGTAGTCAACGAAGTCACCAGTCTTGGTGTCGAATTGAAACTAATATAGGTAGATATAACCCGGGCGGCCTCGTTTTCGGTGTGGACGTCGTGCCGGCCCGAACGAACCCGCCCGGCTTAGGCCGCCCGGGTCAGCCCGCCCGGCCTCGCCCGGCATACTCCGGCATAGTGTGGACGCTGCTTCAGATTTAGGTCAGTGGTCACGACTGGCGAATTTTAATGGGGGCATATAAGACAGACCTCATAAATCTTCAAATTTCTAATGTCAAATATTAAACCATAGAAATAATTAACATTAATTGGTACCTAAATTCGATCAGCTCTTAGCTAGTTTGCAGGTTGTATGTCATATAGGTATACCTATCTGACATAAGGTTGCTCACATATGCCTGCTGACATAAAATATGTGATTTGGACCTAAAAGAGATACAGTTTCAATTCTGATTTATAGGGTTTGTGTTAATGTAGTAGCTATAGTCTATAAGTTGGTCCGGCACATATTTCTGATATGAATCAGATACTACACTACATATATATATACTTCAATATACTACAATATACTACATATACTACAATATACTACAATATATACAAAAATGAGGAATTCGTTCGATAGTTTTTGTTTTTTGGTAGGCAGTTATGTAGGTAGGTAGGTATATCTAGATCTGTTTATACCTAGGTAATAAGTTGAAATATACGTAGCTACTTACTGATGGCACCGAACATATGGACCTTATATATGTTCGGTTAAAGCTATACTTTGGCGTTCATACTGAATATTAGAATATCTAAGTAATTAGGTCCATACTTTTTTGTACATTCCACATAGTGAGTTGGATATTTTTCATTCTAATATCTACCTATTACAAATAAAACAATGAACAACAATGAACCTTGGTTGGCTAGGTATATAACATATTATGTACCTATTCGAAACGATCGAGTTGCTACAAGAAGTTATTCGTACGCCACTTTCCTCTAGTGTCTATCAATATACCCGGTAGACCATGCAATGTTTCGAGACACCCCCTCCCCAAGAAATCAGCAAGCTCCTCAACTCTTTTGATCTTATGTACCAGACAAATGCGAATGTTTGTTATGTTCAGGTGCCTATATTCTCGAAGATATTTCTGATAGTGAGCTGTATCATTTCAACGACTTATCCATTGTCTTGTACTATTTGAGTATCTAATTACTTGAATACTTCACAACTAATAACTAAGAACTTATCAGTACTGAAATCATCGCCCCCTTCTTATAGGAAGGTTATATACCTACCTACCTACCTACCCATCTAATTATCCTTGTGTAAATTTTTTGCTAATAATAAACAAAAATCATGGTAGGCACTTATAAAAATATCGCATCGTTGGAAATAATTGCTACATCAATCTTATCGTATGATCTCCGTTGCACATTCAATTCAGTTATCTGTTTGGAACCTAATCATGGAATTTTCGCTTATGTTTGTAATGATATAAAATAGCCGGCCTTAAATATCCTAGTCAATTATGTAGACATTTTCATCGGAGTGAATCCGAATTTGAAAAAATAATTAGAACCGTGGCTCGCGGTGACAAATATTTGAATGAAAGGAAGTTTAAAATAATCGAAAAATTGAAAGATACTGATATAGAGAAGTACCGATCAAAGTATGTTGCTTTCGCGAACGTCTGCCAAGGTTTGGGTTTGAACTCGAAAAATACTCACAATAATATGAGGCAAGTATATTATTATTTCAATAAATATTGTATAGATGTAGTAGATTACTGTTATGATGTACCTGATTTTCACTGTGAGGTACCTGCATTTCATGAAGCCCATGATGGTGAATATGAAAATTATATTTCCATTTCAAATGACAGTCAATATGCTTTGTGTTCCACTCCAGTAGACACAGAATTGCAGAAGTGCGAAAAAGCAAGGTTCGATGTGAATACCATAAAGCGGGATATAGATTATCGCATGCCATGTAATTCAGATGAACAAATGATCATTTCGAATGACGTCGTCAACTCGGTAGTTCCGGTTGAACAAGGCATCAGTAATGATAATAATGATGACATAAAATTTGATGTAACCCCAGAAAGTTTCAATATACCGAAAGACTTTAATTTATCTGATTCGATGCCTAGTATTGTTTTTCCAAAAAATTCAATCAATGCAACATTTTGGAAGGATATTTCAAGATTAAAGATGAAGTATTCAAAAATATCATTCGGGACGAACGCTTGGTAAGCAAATATTATCCTTCCTATTTCAGAAATCGTTTGAAGAAATTCGTCAATAATGACTGCACGATAGTAATAAAATATCCCAAATACCTCAAAGACGGATCAATAAAAATTTTTGCTGTATGTAAGAACAATAATTATAATTGTAAGAAATTCATTATTTTGATACGTGATCGGAGTGTTCAAGTTCAGTAAATTTTTGCCACCCAAATAAAATAACTTTTCACGTGAAAGAAATTGAACGTTCACTCGTGAAAAAGAAAGTGTTACATAAAAAACCGTCGGAATACAAACGGAAATCCATTTTATCTGCCAAACGGAGAATCATAGAGTCGGGTAATTTACAGGGTATAAAATCAGACTGTACAATTAGAAAAATAAAATCGGAAGCGGAATCTCAATGGGACCGGGACCAAAATGATATGTTAGATTTGATAAGAATGCAAGAAGATCACGATGAATACGTTGAACAAGTTTTAATGTAAACATGTTTAGTAAGGAACAATTCGAGGTTCTCGATAAAAGCGGCGGGAATGATTTACCGATAATTTTTTTCGACGCAACTGGCAGTATCGTTCGGAAGCCAACAACAAAGACTAAACGTGTTCATTTGTATTGTGCGATTTTACCTATTTCCACCGGTCTTATATTTCCCATATCTGAAACGATATCGGGTACTCATTTCTCTAAAAAACAATTTTCTCTATTTTCCATGATTTTTGAGTTTTTTGCGAGGAACAGAATAAATGGCCAACCTTCGGATCGGTAGTTACGGATTTCAGTTTTGCTAATATCCATGCTATATGCAAAGCTTGTAATAGAATTAATTTCCTGGAATACCTCGATTTAACATATAAAATTGCGTCCGATGAAGTCGATCATCCCAAAGATCTCATTACAATTCATTTATGCTGCGCACATCTCATGAAAAATTTCAGTAGAGATATCAATGAGTGTTTCACGGATTATGAAGTGCGGGAATTTTAAAAAGACATTATGGCATCGGTGATAAATTTGGAGTTTTTCAATGATATAGAAGATTGGTCCCAAAGTATCAGTGTAGTTTTACTTAGTACGGTTATCAATAAAATGGTTCGTGGGCATTTAGACATTTTACTCCGCTCAAAAAACGATAATAATTTGATCGACCTTGATATAAATTTTCAAGAGTGTAATAGCGCCAGTGAGGACGGGTATGAAAAAGATGAGAATCGAGGTTGCGGTTTGCATAAATCCAGTATTTTTTATGTTCATTTTCAAAAACTTGCCGAGAAAATCAAATATATTCATAAATTTTCCTACGAGGGACTAACGAATAAATATTATAGTGAAAAATTATTCGACTTAATATACTATCGAAGTATATGCCATTTCGTTCGTTCTGGACCGTTGTAATTTTGAGAAAAAGGAGAACTGAGCTTCACGTCAGTAATTCTTACGTGTAAACGTACTTTGGTCACCTCAAAAACAATGTCTTGGACGGTAGTAAAAATCTTAAATGTTCGAAATATCTTCGGAAGAGTCGAGA
This sequence comes from Gastrophysa polygoni, assembly GCA_963576655.1. NCBI lineage: Eukaryota > Metazoa > Arthropoda > Insecta > Coleoptera > Chrysomelidae > Gastrophysa > Gastrophysa polygoni. The sequence continues at coordinate 4,625,196 of OY755092.1, forward strand.
AAATGTTCTTGCGTTGTATAAAGGATTCATTTGTGACATCCCTAAAACGAAATTAACAAAACAACATGAAAAGAAGATTGCCGATCCCATGAATGAGCATATCGCTCAAGAAACATGGAATAAAAAAGTCAAGAGTGCACGGAGTACGCATTTTTCCGGTAATTTTTTGAAAAAAATGTGTGTGATTAATGAAACAGAAAATAATTTATCGAAGAAGTTTGTACAAACGGACCTTAAGTCGATTAAAGTGAAAACGGAATCTTTAAATCAATTGAGTGTTGAAAACATCGAGAATAACGACGATAATAATAAACATAATGATAATAATATTGAGATGACCTCAATAGAAAAGTGTTTATACAGCGGATACGGTCGTCCCGATACAACAGTTGATTGGGTGGCTTGTGATGCTTGTCAATGTTGGATCCATGTGACATGTGATCCTTCTTTCGGTGACAAAACCTATAGCGGTTCTTATATGCGACAACTGTATTACCGGGAAAATGTCAAATGATGAAACTTCATATAAATGTTTGTATTGCGGCTTAGGTGATCTGGATGATACTGCTGCATGGGTAGCTTGCGATAATTGCAATGGATGGATCCATCAATCAAAATCGGTCTTGTAATGTTCATTGTGAACGATGTACGAACGGTTTGAAATCGAAATGCCAAGAGGCGCTGCGGAGGCTAGACGAAGTGAGTAGTCAACGGTTTTCAATTGAAGAAAATACGAGAGATCAACGGAAGTCATCTTTGTGGTTTGTAGAAAGACGGAAAAGAATAACCGCGTCAAATTTCGGATCAATACGCAAGGCACGGAATCATAAATCGGAATTAAACCTCGCGAAATCGCTCAGATCAACTGAAATGTTTTCCAAAGAAGCTACTAGACATGGCATCGATTGCGAAAAGTTATCGCTCAAAGAATTCCTGCGTCAAACTCATTTTGAATTTAAAAAATGCGGTTTATTTATTATTATTTCCATGAGGAATTTTCATTTTTAGGGGGGTCTCCAGATGAACTGTTTAATGAAGACGGAATTATTGAAATAAAATGTCCTTTCAAGGTGCGGGATTGTGAACGTCGTGAAACCTTGAATAAGCTCGACTATGTTGGTAAAGATGAGAAATTGAAAATCACTTCTAATTATTATTATCAGGTACAAGGTTTGCTGGAGATAACAAATAGACCGTGGTGCCAATTCGTCGTGTATAACTTCAAAGGAATTCAATCAAATCAAAGAATTGAAAGAAACCAAAGATATTTCAAGAATTCGATGTTGAATAGGCTAAAAGAATTTTTTTATCATTGTCATCTTCCTGCTTTCCTGAATTTCGAGGATATCGATGAAATTTCGCGTAGATGGAGGCCCAAATCAATAATTTTTTTATCGAATGGACTAGTGAACGATATCCATTATTATAAACAAAATAGCAGGGATTACTCGTGGCGATATTTAAAGATTCACATTGTTTCAATCGAATAAATATTTCTGATTTCGCGTCTCTTGATAACGGGAAGTGGTTAGTGAATTCTGTTATAGATATAGCTTTGAATTTATTGAATGTTGATAATAAATACCAAATAATACCGCAAGAAACCGCGAATGTTATTTTCAGTGGTAACTATATTAGTGAATCGTTCTTAGAAAAACTATCTTTGACCAAAAAGTATCTCGCGTTACCTGTATTAATCAACCGAAATCATCACTGCCTTTGTTGCGTAATGCACGAACTAAAGCTTGAGATATGAGGGAAGGTTGATGTTTATAGTAGACTCACCGGAGTGGACTGTATATGTTGGCCCTGGATGTTCGGGTCAGACGTGGATGTGGTAGGCCTACACTGCAACTCCTCTTCTCGGACAAAGTCACTATATGCTCAGTTAGATTTTATCGAAACACGACGAATGATGCGATATTTAGCACGCTGACGAAAATGGTTATTCGAAACGCACGACGAACCGGAATCAATTTATGTCTTTTTCGATCGCCAGAAGATCTCTTCCTCCCATAGGTACTACCGTACTACTCCACCAACCTTCTCAGACACGCGCTTTACAATTATTTTGAATACGCGCATTATTGATGCTACACTATAGGCAACCCATAAAACTCAATATTTATATTCATCTCAATAATTAGGACTACATATATCAGAATTAAGAAAATTATCGTTATTATAACACTTATGGTACTGATCACAAGCAATGGGGACGAAACAGCCTTATTCTCATTGATTTCGAGGAATCAACTTTTGCTTTCATGGATCCATTCAACAGTAACGCAAAAAAAATTGAGCCATTCTTGAAATCTTTCCAAAAATTCCTGGAAGCTTACAATAAACTCAAAAATCTTTCGGTTATAAATGATCTGAATATTATTGTGTATAATCAAGCCAAACAAAAAGATAATTTCAACTGCGGGATGTTTTGCATGGAAATGACCCAATAAAACCCACAAATATGGAACGATACAGGAAAGAAATTAAAACTTTGATTCTCAATAATTCTGATGATATGCGGAATCGTTGCGTAATATTTTCGCGAATTGGTGATACGAGTATTGAAACAAATAACTGCGCTTACTGTAGAAGATTCGTTCACTCTGAATGTATTTCTATTCGTGGAGAGGCATTTATCAATAATAACATCTGTCGATTGTGCCTCCGACAGTCCTCCGAAATGCGGACTGGAGGGGGGATTGAATTTCCATTCAATATTTTCGGCCTCGAGAGCTCCTTGAAAAATCGATTTGAGGTATTTTTGCGCCCCGACAAAAATCGTGCCGCAGTCGGAATGAATTACCGAACAACGACCACGTCTGCCAATAAATCTTCTCAAAGCTGCCAAAAAAGCTTCAGAGGACAACTCAGAAGCTAACTCTAAATGAAGAGCCCTCGTTGAAAAACAAACAAAAACACAGACGTATGCCTTACAAATTTTGGCACTCCGAATTTTGGAATGCGTCATTTGAAATGGGCCACAAAAATCGACACCCACATACGAAAAAGCCTTGAGTTGAGTTACCCTCAACTTTGGCAAATTCCTCATCAGAGGAGGATGAGAGATGGGGGATATTTTGAAACAACGAATACAACGAGACAGTACTGATCTAATTGCCCTTTTGGCATTCAAGACCAATAATTCTGAGATAATAAAAAGCGCAATGCCTGCGATCCAGGATGCAAATTCTGCTTATGACAATGCTCGATAATGAGCTCCGTAAGCCGGTGCTTTTGAGGCAGTAAAAGGGGAAATTTCTGCTCAAAACACAAATCAGAGTTTACCAGTCTACCTCCTACCCTCAAGAACCCTTTTTCATCGAGAAATGTTGAGAGCTTTCGTAATGTTTTTGAAAACAATTTGCCACTCTAGAGACTATCGATCTCTTCATAGAAAGAAACACCCTATACATACTTTATTAATACAATTCTGCTTCAAACAATTCCACAATAGATATTTACGTTACTAGTCCGGTAAGTACTCGTTTCGAAATTCCAGACTCGGCTTGCGCCTCGTCCGTAAACATCTCACTCGTACTGTAAAAGTTTACCGGACGTGTGACGTACAACATTTTATTTCATACTGCTGAAAAACAAAAATAAACAGTGAAAAATTAAATATAAATCTTTGTTGAAGTGCTACAACAAAAAAATGGAGCTCCTGGTATCCATATTCATGGGAACGAAAATTCAACGGTTAATATTAATATTAGCAATAAGTAATTTCTGTGTATTGTTTTGCTGTTGAATTTTTGATAAATATATTCATGCTTTTTGACGCATAACTGAGTTTTCAATATTTACAATCCGGTAAAATTTCATTACGGGATAGTAGCACGTAATGAAATATTACGTGCGCCTATCCTGTGAAAGTCTTTTTTCCGGATTGAAATCAGGTACGTAAAGGTATGTTCTTTGATGCAGTATGAAATAAAAGTGTAATTACTTGAACGTCTCCCATTCGGATTTATCAAATTATGAGCGAATCTGAGAACCATGGAAACCACACGTTGAATTTTCAACAGCGACGAAAATTTCAACAGATTTCCGAAAGGATTATCTGCAGAAAACGCAACGAACACAACTTTTCGTTCTTCGGCGGCTGCTTCAACGCTAGCTCGCCTGTCAATGATTGATCGAGGCCAGGAATCTTGTACTTTATGTAGCCATGATGGCCCATTCCACCACAACGAATGCTCTATTAGAACTGATGGAAACATTCCCCTGGATGCTGAATCCGCAGGATTATCTTTCGAAGAAACATGATTCCAGCATAAGGGGGAAATATTTTCCTGTATTCTGCTCACTCTGTTCGCAACAAATGTCTGCCAACGATGAGGTACAGACCGAATCCAATCTAAAGTCACGGATGGATCTGACTAAGCAAAGATGCCATCAATTTTCACGGTTTTCGAAGTGTAAGTTAAAATAAAATGAATCAAGTCCGACAGTAGCAATGCTGCACATAATTCCAAGCGCGCCAAAGAAACACGTTTTAACGGTGCAACTTTGAACTTGGCCATCACCAAATGAGTTTCGATATGTCCATCAACATCTGTGATTCTGAAATAGACTACGGCCGCGTAACCTTTCTCTGAAGCATCGCAATTGTACAACTGAAGCGGTATCCAACGACAAATATCGAGGTAACTTGAAAGATGACAAAATACTCAGCTCCTTCTTAAATCGAATCCAACGACTTAAGATAGGAGTATCTGGCTCTTGATCCCAATCCAAACCTAATACCCATAACTGTTGCATAAAAAACTTTGCAAAAAAATGTAATGGGAGCCAGAAATCCCAGCGGATCAAATATCCTCGCTAAATCCGATAAAATGTTTCTCTTGGTGCAAGGCCTATCCAACAATCCAACATGATAAAAAAATGTATCAGAACCTGGACACCAGTTCATCCCCAGAATTTTAATTTTGGAAGAATCGTCTTTATCAAATATCAATTTTTGATTTTGACAATGTTCAGCCGGAATACAAGCAAGCAAGGTCGGATCATTGCTTGCCCATTTCTTCAATTCTAAACCACCCTTTGCTAACTAAGAAATCAATTCAGCTTGAACAGAAAGAGCTTCATTAATATCTGCGCAACTTGTTATGATATCATCTACATAGGTATCAGACGATATCACCTTCGAAGCCTTACCAAAGGCTTCACCTTCATCCGCGACTAACTCTAATAGGGTACGAATTGTTTTTGTTTTTTTTTCGCAGAAACGATCTTCAGCTGAAGAAACTGAAGCATTTGCAATTTCTTCTAATTCCCAAAACCTTTTCATCTAACAACATAGTGCAAAGTGAAGTCGTTGTCATGGCATTATGATTCATTTTACCAATCAAAATCCACCAAAATATCGTTTCCAAGGCCATTGGTTGGCATTCAGGACCTCCTGTTTGGCCTCCTAGCAAAACTTCAGGAAGTAAGTCTGCACCAATCAAACAATCAATATTCGACGGAATGTTGAAAGATGGATCAGCCAACGTAACATTGGAAAGATGGGGCATATATACAACAAATGTTAGGAACGACAATGGCTTCTGTTACCACCGACGGGGTAGATTTGCCAACTGGTCTCAATTCAAGATTGACACCAGAGCTGGCCTCAGACGTCATGTTTCCAAGGCCATTTATTGTGAACGATAATCGGAAACGACGAAGACCTAATCGATTACAACAAGATGCAGCTATATAACTATTCTGACTTGCACTGTCCAACAAAACTTCAATAATTTTGAAAGTTCCATATGCATCACCAACCTCAACCAACGCGGTACCTGACAAAACTGTTGCACTTTGCGAATGAATGCTAGTTAGAGAGATGGTCTGACTTGGTCCAGAACAAGAATTCTGCGGATTGTCAATACTCGAGTTTGTCAAGGGGGAAGCCGAAAGAGAAACATTTTCAGACCCTCGTGTATTACTTGGATTTCCACCGAAATGGAGCAAAGTGCTGTGTCTTGCATGACAAACATCGGATGACTTCTTTTGGTCCACCTAGTATAAATGAAATAATGTTTCAAGACTTCAATTAATTTCAGAACGTGCAAACACAATCAAGCAGAATGATGCCAGTAGTAACAAACGTGGAGTTAACTTCACAAGAAGTGAAGAAAACATGCTTATTTTGTTGGTGAAGAAATATGCAGCAATAATAGAGAATAAAAAAAACTGATAGCTGCATGAATCAGAAGAAAAATGCAATTTGGGCACAAATTGCCACTGAATTTAATAGTGCTGGAGGTGGTACCTACCGAAGCCTACAAATTCTGAGAAATAAATATTTAAATTTGAAGAAGAAAAACATAAAAAAAATTTCGGACGAAAAAAAGGAGACTTATAGAACAGGTGGATGGCCTCCTGTAGTTTGCACTAATACTGAAGTGGATAATGCCATGAAAGAGATCATTGGTTCTCGAATGACTGGTTTTAGGCCACTAAAACGGTGCACGAAAAGGGGTCGAAGTGGAAAGTTTTGGAGTAATTGTTTATATTGGTTTATTCTATGTTTTTAGGGGTGCTGAACACGAATCTGAAGTTGTCCAACAATAGTTTGCTCGGCAAATAAGGGAAATCATCAAAAAAACACTCAAAATATTGTTTTTAGTGGTTTTCAGCTTATAACTTGCAAAGTAAGCTACTTATGAATAAATTAATGCAACTTTCCCTTTAAGTGAAACAATTCATTTGCAGCACCCCGCCTTTCGATTCAAAAGCAAAGACAGTTCGATTCGACTATCCTGACTGGAGGGGATATCCGTCAAAATCACGTGACTGAAAAGGGTGAGCGTCAAGGGCACGTCTTTATGCATTCAGTACTTCTTTTGCCGTGGCCGTGTCATTTGTTTCTTTCTGTGGCGGCGCGAAGTCCTGTTATTTTCGTTTCCGAGTGTTTTCGTTGAGATACAATACAACAACTCCTTACAATGTCCAGTGATGAGTGTTTTATTTGTGAAAAACATTTGAGTGAGGGCCCAGTGAAAGTGGTAAAGGAAAAAGCAGTAGAAACTTTACGAGATGCTAGTGAAAAAAGAAATGATAGGAAGGGAAATGTTTCGGCTGGTAAAACGTCAGTAAACATACATGTTTCATGTCAGAAGAGTTACACAAAAATGAAAAAATGATAGCTGCTTACCTGAAAAATGCTGCTCAACCAAGCACATCTTCGGGAAAACTAAGATCATCCTCTGACTTTTGCTTCAAAACAGATTGTTTTGTGTGCGGAACACGAATTCCCGAAGATTACACAAGGTCACAACAACGACTGCCTCACCATAAACGTAATTTGGTACATCAGGTGATGAAAATAGAGATGAAAGATACAGTTATGAAATACGCTCACCTTCGTGGAGATGATTTCGGTGCAGCAGTTATCAAGAGGATCCAACCGATAACAGATATGGTGGCTGCTGATTGTCAGTACCATGATAAATGTTTAAGAAATCTGTACAGTAAGCCCAAGGTTTATGAAAAAAAGAAAGTTGGCCCTCATTCTGAAGAGATTGACAACGCTATGAATGACATTTTCTCTTTTATGGAAAGTAATGACGAGGAATGTCAATTTTCATTTGACCAGCTAATGACTCAGATAGAGGGCGACTATATTCCCCAAAGAAAAACTGTAATACAAAATTTACTAAAAAGATATGAGGAAGATGTTATCATCAAAAATCAAACAGAATACAATTGAATGTTTTAAACATACTGGCCAGAAGATTTTGACTGATGCTTGGTACATTGAAAAACGTTTATCAGAACGGGAAGAAAGTCTTCGAATAGTTGAAACAGCGGCTGATGTAATTCTTGAAGAGATACGATCAGTACCGTACGCGATGGATGACTATCCTCCTCCAGATTCTTTCTTGGACGAAAATGAAAGCCTTATTCCGGAGGTTCTCAAAGTGTTCTTGGAAAGACTAATACTAAAAAAAAAAACGAGGAAATACTGACAAGTGGAAAACAAAAGTTCTAGCCATTTCACATAGTGTTATTAGTGCTGTCAGGCCAAGCTCTTTCGTTTCTCCCCATACAAATAGGGCTATCTACTTTTTTTATAAGAAGTTTGGATCGCGAAAACTAATTGATGTTGTATCGTCTTTGGGATTTTGCGCCTCTTACTCCGAAGCTGTTCGACTTGAAGTTTCAGCAATCATGAGACCATCACTACAAATAGATCCGACAGGTTTCCATCAATTTGTACATGACAACGCCGACTTCAACACTCTTACATTGGATGGATATAATACCTTCCATGCAATGGGAGAAATACATTTGATCACCCCAAGAGAAGCCGTTGCTCCAGATCAAAGAATCGCCCGAGTAAAGAAAACAATACCGGCTCAACTAGTTGGTGAGATGGGAGCTGTTTCCTTGAAATATTTTGAGAAAGCAGGTGCTGTTGGCTTCAAGAATATCAACATTGAGGATCTTAAACATATATTTGTTTCACCTGCTGGAATCCGGTGTCTAAGAGGGCTCGTAGTAGGTCATAAATATTAAAGTGTGTTGAAATAATTAAATACCTTTGTTTTCTTTTGTTAAATAACCGTTTTTGTTGATGTATCAAATAATTAATTAGAACATTTTACAGAACATCAGATAATGTTCACCTACATAAAATAAAAGATATAAACTAATGCCGTATTCTGCTATTTTTTTTGCAAATGCTAATTTCTCCCATATTTCACCACTCTTTTGCGTGGAAACCATACGACGTACGAAAAAATACTAAGAAATATAAATTATAGGAAATTTTCTCTCCTTTATTTTACTATATAAACACTTTTTGCATAAATAACTTGCTTTGCAAGTTATGAGCTGAAAACCACTAAAAAACAAGATTTTTAGAGTTTTTTTGATGATTTCTCTTATTTGCCGAGCAAATATTTGTTGGACAACTTCAGATTCGTGTTCAGCACCCCAACATAGAATAAACCAATAAAAACAATTACTCCAAAACTTTCCACTTCAAACTACCATTTGACTGGACTATTTGGCATTCCAGTTTGATAGTGATTCAACAGAACTTGACATCAATATTCCAGCTGAAGAGGACCCAACAGTTTTAGAGGATATGTATGATTTAGATCACACTTATTTTATGGGTATGTATCTCTTGAAAATAGACTTGGAACTTGCATGAATGAAAACAATAATTTTTGCTATTGAATTGTTTGTGAGTCATATATAACTGTAGTTTGTGTTTTCAGATGAAATGGATGTTTCTGAACACGTACACTGTGACGTAGAACTGCCAGATACTGCCAATGCAAGTACTTCGAAAGATTTGGATATTCGTAAGTATGCAAATGATTAATAATCAAGCATGATAATGTAGCTACACAAATTGATGAAAAAATGCTGATATGTAACTATTTTTCAGAACAAAATGATGGTCAAAGTATTCAGTGGAAAACTTAAGAACTCATGTCTCCAATAAACTTCAGGTCAACAAGGATGTGAGAAAAAGAGGTGAAATACTTCTCTCATTTCAAAGATGTTATCCATAAATTAAGTAGATATTTTCAAATACATTGTTTCAATTCAATTTCAAAAATGATTTTTGATTTCAGATAATACATTGAAAACAAAGTTATCCTAATAGGCTAAATCTAAACTAGATTTCGTTACTGTTCAACAGCAGTGCCTTCTGAACGAATCTCAGCAGAAGATGAAACATAATGAAGAAAAACATCGGGAAGAATTGAGGCAAAAAGATGAAATTCATTCAATGAAAATGGCAATTTTAAGATTGGAGAAGGAAAAAATGGAGAAAGAAGGCACTCAGTAGAAAAATCAAGTGAAATAAAATTTTTGTTTCATTTTTCCTCTGAAATATATACTATATATATATAAGTATTTTTTGTATCCTTAGTTTCCTTACCCATCGATCAAATATGAGTGGAGAAATTTGAAAATTGAATCAATTTTTGGTTGTCATCATGATACTTCTCATCTTTTCTTCATCAATTCAATCAGTCTGAAAAAAGGACCTTGACTAAATGAAAGTTGGGATGATCATATATTTCAGGCTTGGTGGAAAAGTAATAGATTCCAGTAGTGTCAATACATAATTTATTCTGAAATAATTCACATGATGCCTTGAAAATATTGAGTAATCAAATTATGTCTCACCAAGTTGTTTATATTGAAACGTGGGATATTGGGTATCACTAGATCTATATTATTAGCCTCCTAAATTATAGCTACAATATTCTCATCAACAGCAAGCTCAGGCTCCCCCCTTTCACAAGCTATGTTGTGCAGTACAGCACAAGATATAACAATAGCTTCTACTTTATTCACATTAAGGCGAATGCCCAGTGCTAAAAAAGGAAATCTTCTCTTGAGAACCCCGAAACATCTTTCAATAGGATTTCGAGTTCTTATTTGGCTCTCGTTGAGAAGCTGCTCCACTGGTGATTGTGGATTTAACAAAGGTGTTATGAGGTATGATTTAACAGCATAACCACTGTCACCAACAACTGCATTTCCGAAATCTCCATTTTCCAGTTTTGCTCTCAACCGAGAATTATCGAAAATAGTAGCATCATGTACTGAACCTGGCCACCTACATACTATATCCTGTATAATTAAGTCTGGTCTACACATTGTTTGCACATTCAAAGAAAAAAATCCTTTCCTATTCCTGAATATTTCTGCATTATCACCTCCAGGAGACTGTATTTTGATATGAGTGCAGTCTACTGCACCTATACATCTGGGAAAACGGCTGATGTTATAAAAATTTTCTTGGACTTTCTTCATTTCTTCTTCTGATTCAGGTAGTTTGATGAAATCAGGACGAAGTCTTGCTATGCTCACAACAACTTTATGGATGATTCGACTTGCAGTGGACTTGTCAATGCCTGTAAAATATACAAAAGATGTTGAAATATTTCCAAGATCTGCTTGGTATTCAGAGAACTTGGAATTTTACCTGTGAAATCTCCTAGTGCTTGCAGAGTTGAACCTGTGGCTAGGTATCTGAGCGTGATGAGTACTTTTTCTTGCACAGTGACTGCAGTGATCCTATGTACAAAAATATACATTTTGGGAAAAATTCTGACTTTTTTAAGAAGGTAGGTAGGCCTCTACCTTTGTTATGATATAATAATAGTAGGTACTTACTCATATCTAACAAATGAAATGGCTTCCTCTATTTCATCAATTACATATTGTACTGTTTGTTTAGATAGTCTAAACTTAGCTCTGAACTCTTCGTCGCTCCATTTCAAAAAGTGATTATCTCTAAGTCGAAAATTTCTTGGAACTCTAGGAAACAATTCTAGCTCAACAGATCTCCTCTCTCTAGATTCATGATGAACTATTAAAAACTATTTATGGTAAATTAAAAACCAAACTTTAAGTTTACTAACACCACACACCACTCGAATACGTAAAATCCATGGTTCTTATTTCATTATGGTAAAATCACATGGTAAAATCATAAACAAACTACACTTCCCTCGGAACATGTAAATAATTATGTTTCTGTGAAAAAACCACTCTGAACTCTAGTTGAACTGAGGTTAAACTGCCGATATCGTCTGGTTAGAATATGAGTAGTTAACCAGTTGGTGAACTTCAAGAATTCCGTGCTACAACGACCCATTCAAGGATAACCATCGGTTAACGTTAACCATAGGTTAACTTACCGAGTTACAACCCGCCTTTAGACAATGACACATTGTCATGTATTAAAGCGCGATACAAGTCAAGAAAACATAGCCAATTTTTATAATTTCCATCAAAATGAGGCAAGTCAATTTTTTGAAGTTCAACACTAGGCTGCCTATTAGCCTTTGGATGCGATGTCGATGAAACCTCCATTACAGATGAATGAATTCTTTTTACTTCCCAATACATATTATCAAACTCGATTCTAATAAATTCTTCTGCTGCGAGATATCCTCCATCAATATTGTCATGTAGTAAATTTGAACCTAAATTTCGATCATATGAATTCAAGCAATTATCTTCATACAGTTCTGAATAAATGCATTCATTTCAATATAATAAGTTTTACATGGCATTCATAACTTAACAGGAACTCAGGTTTCCTATTACAACTAATATTTCCATAACCGCGCTTGAACTTAGATCGAAAGAAATAGGAATGAATTATAGAATTGCTGATATATGAAAAACCGTTTCGAATGGAGAGGGAAATATTGGTTGTATGAGTTCTGATCAAAAGAGAGAGGAGGAGTCGGTCTCCAGAGTTGAATTAGAAAAGTTGAGGTATTCACCGGTACGAAAACTCCTGTGCCCATTGAAGATGGACTCCAAGTCCGAATTCCTGTAAGTAGAATTAGTTAAATAAAGTTGTTTTCTTTCTTTGTAAAACACATCTTATTATTTGCCCCAAGTTCCACTGAAAGCTCAACAGAAGTAATTAATACCTCTTGCTAGCCAAGCGAAACGAATTGAACAAACTAAACGATACCTAAATGTATTTAGTAAGTACTTCGCCCTCAAGGGACGTATAGGCACTAGGCAAAGGTCGCTATAGATTACTATACGACATATGGTGGAGGCGCCGCGTGCTCCTTCCTGTGGCTAATTCTTCGTAATTAGATGCGATATTTCCATAACTCATTGTTTTATTCTACATTTTGACTGAGTGGAACTGAGGGTGAATAAAATATTTGTAACAGTTTCATGATTTTCCAATACATACTGATATTCGTGGTAAGTTGAATGATAACTTCTCAATATCAATGATAACTTTTTCAATATCGACTACAAATAATCCACATGTTACCTCAATTCTGTACCCCTACTATTAACCTATCCTTACGAGTGATCACAAACGAGCCAGTTCAATTCTCAAAACCTCTGGCTAAGGAGTGGTAACTCACTATTTCATTCTTTTCTATTTCGACTTCATCAGTTCAAGTCTACAAAACATCTGATGAAGTTTCTGACATTAACCCCACAATAAAACCCTCATCCCCAATCAGACGTGATATTATAATGCAAATACATCGATATGGTTAGAAAAAATCCAAGTAAAAATCAAAGGGAGAAATTTAGAGAGCTGAAGAATATTCTCAAATGCAATCTGAGTCCAATTAGAGTCGTTGAATTTCCAGAATTACCACTGACACCCCGGTATATTTGGCCCTGCTAGTCCATTATTTCCGGAAGAGAATGCCAGTTTCTACTTCCCTGATCACACAATAGATTTTTCATTAGACAGGCCGCCTACCCCAAGAACACCAGAACACTTGAAAAAGTATCGAGGAGATAATTCAAAGTTCACATCCAAAGCCGAAATCCCCCACACAATTTTTTCAGAGTACTTGTCAAACTCTAATGATAGGTATCTGAAAAAAAATTGCCAAATCAAAGACGAAATTCATTAGACTTTTCGGAGATGATGATTTAGAGGGTTTGAACATTGAATTTCCTCAATGAAATTTGATTGAATTTCATAATATAATTGACCAGGTATAGAACGATAAAAAAAAATCAATGATGTATAACAATGAAATAGATAATTCAATAGGTATGTACAGGTATGTCCGAGAACAAAAAGTACAATCTGCGGTCTCTTAAGGTAAAGTTAACTACCACCGATAAAGTTTTATGTTCGAGCCCCAGTAGTACACAACCGGAATCATTGCCGCGTAATAGATCGCCGACCTGTATAGATCCATTCGAACCACAACTGAGTAGTACAGTGAATTATAATACTGCTGAGAGTTCGAGAAATTTACAAAATCCATCCACAAGAACAACGAGGTCGGCAGATTTCCAAGATGTTACCCCTAATTCTGAATTCAGATCACTAAGTAGGCAAGCTTCGGAACAATTTAATTCTACACAGATCAAATACCCCATTGGTGATGATGTCAACGACAGTTTTGATGAAAGACAGTCAGACGTGACAATTATAGCCAATCTTGAAAATTTCGACTCAAGTGAAAGTTCTCTTGACGACACTGACATAAATTAAAATAAAGAGTTAATTGAAGAAACTAAAAATTCAACAAAAGTTGCAAACATGGGAAACGTTACACTATCCGCGAGTCTAACAACCACAAATGACCCGGCAAGGTAGAAGTTTTTATAAAACTACGTGCGATACCTGGAGCAATGACCACCGCGACAGTATTTGTCAGCGGTTATATTCTGAGTACGGGTGGAAAGTCTGTGGGCTTCACGACTAGGACTGTCCAAGATAAAGATACAAGAAACGGCGCATTGATTGGATTTGACGTAAATCCTAATTATGAAGAGTACAATAAGTTTATCACCCTATCTGGTAGTACTATCTTAGAGGGAGTTCTACTCCCTGATTGTAATCTTTTAGTTAGCATTAAGGACTTTATGAACGGAAAGTTTACTGGTAAGCAGATGAGACGTGAAGGACGTATGAGTGTGCATTCAAAAGCCAATAGAAATGGTAAGGATGTGACTATATTTACCATTGAAAGATGTCCGTTAGAGTGGGGAGGAGTGGTAGACGATGAGATAAATAGCATCCGCAATTTACAGCTCAAGCTACAAATTCTCCACTTACGCCGAAGACGTCCACCTCGTCCGTTTCAAAGGATTCAACTGAGAAGTCGGAAGGATCGACAAAAAAGATGGCGAGATCAGAACTTAGGTTGGACAATTCGAACGTTATAACTAGTAGAACCAGTGCTGATGGAACGGGTTCATACAATGAGTATTTTGGAGATTTGTTCTCAAAGGTGGATGTGGGTTATGTTATGAATTGCATAAGCGCGGACGCATCTATGAATAAAGGCATAGCCCTCGAATTTGATAGGAGGTAACCAGGGGGCAAGAAAAAAAAAAGGGAATTTGATATTCTGATGTTCAGAAATATGGAATTGAATATTTTAATATTTCAAGGTTTCACTCATTATAAGTTTGGTAAGCAGCACTGTGCTCAGTCAGAATGTGGAAGTTACCGCGGGGGCATTCTGGAAGGCACTACCGTGTGCGATTGCTTACGAAGCAACAATTCCGTTAATTTATGATGCAGATTGGCTTGAAGTTGGGAGTTCGATAGACGATTCACGTGAAGGTGGGTGCCTAACAAAGAATAGCACTGAAAAGGAATGTATACTCCTAGACCATATGAAGAAACTACATACAGCTTTCGAACAAGAATTCATGAGTCTTGAACGAAACTGGAACATTGATTTCTCAAAAAATATTTCATATGTTGAGAAAACGTATTATAGGAACAAAAGATCACTAGACTTCATCGGATCAGGTCTAGAATGGTGTTGTGGTGTAGCAACACAACAAAAACTCACGACTATGACAATGGACGAGCACAATTTACGTGTACGGGTCGACAGTTTACAAAAGAGCTTAACAAGATCACTCACAGAATTCTCAATAAACTCTAGAAAATTTCAGAATTACACAGAGGGCATAACAAATGCATTCAAAATCACATAACGTCGAAACGGTAATGGCCGCCTACACAAAACAAATTTCTAATCATCAAAACGAGCTGGACTATGTCATGTCAATCATACACAATGAATTCAAAAACTTGAAACACATAGTAAAACTATATCAAGCCTTAAAAGTACAGACAATAATCAATTCATGTAGGCAATCCTGAAACTATGTTTCACGACTTAGTACAACTCCAGAAAGAACTACTGAATTATGATCAAAATCTAGCAATAAATATTGACAATTATTTGAAATTATATGAACTTCCACTTTGTGATTGCACATTAGTCAAAAATAAATTGATACTGAATATTCGAGTTCCGATAATACAAAACAACCACTCGTGGGAATTATTTCAACTCACAACAACCCCGTTTGCATGGTCAGATCAAACTTGCATGATTCAACATGACCCAATCTTTCTAGCTGTTTCCGAACATCCACAGACAAAAGGAAGTCAGATTAGACAAATATCAGGCACGGACCTACACCATTGTAGGCCATACCATGATCAACTCTGTTATTTACCTAGATTTTCGGCAGATAATAAAAATGGACCAGCGTGCGCTAAGAAGTTATTTCACGGTGCAACAGTCGAAGAAATTAGTCAACATTGTCCCACAAATTGCCATAAGTCAGACACCACTACAATAACCCAAATATCCGAAGAAATCTATGTCATAACTCATCCCAAAAATATTTCCGAAATTATCTGTCCAGGACAAACAATTATATTTCCACAAGAGTCATCAAAGCCCAGGGGGCAGTAAAAATTAAACTACCATGCAATTGCAAATTAAGGATGGGAAAAGAGGAAATTATCCAGAAAAGATTTCCCTGTCTAGATTCTGACCCACCCAGAGCATTATTAATGCACATAATCCCAGCTTCTTGGTCAAATTTGAAATCATTCGTACTAAATCCAAAAGAACAAGGAAACCTACCTCAGTTCAGAAATTTTTCAGAGTGCTTGAACGCAAATTGGACACTAACGATACCACATTTGAATTTGAGTTCAACTGCTGCACAAGTAGAAGAAATTCTGAGCAATATGGAGGAAAGTAATATAATGTCATTTTCAGATAATTATGGAAGTCATGGTAATTCCTTATTCTCTATATGGAACATCATCCTCTCACTAGCATATATTTTATTCAATGGCAGGCCAAATCTGGCAATATTTCCTGGCTTAGCTGGTCAGGTACGTGCAGAATCAAGTGTCCCTACCGGACATACCTCATTTTTCTGGGCAATGTATACAACTTTCGCAACTTTCATTCTACTAATTCCAGTTAGAATATATTGGAACATGTGTCAGAAAAAACGTCCCGAAAAGGACGAATCATTCGAGATGAAAACTAAGAGTATCATAGACACGCGTAGTGGACAAAAAACAAATCAATACATTTTGGAGGTGAATGAACCTGTATCATCCATTTCACCAGGAGAAAAAATAGATTGCACCTTGCATATACTAAGAGACGAATGAATATATCAAGAAGTTATGATTTAATGAAATATTATTCTTGCGGAGAAAATGCAAAATGAATTATAGGGATTATAATAATATTATACATATACTAGCATGCAACATGCAACAAAAAAAAAAAGAGAATAGAAGCAACAAAACAGATGACCGGTCACCATCGAATAATATACAATATAAGGTACCTTTAGGTACCGTAGTAGCAAGTGATGAATTTATTATGTGAACACTTGACTTGATAGATTATCAAGGGAGTAAAATTATTGGAGAAAGGAAATGTATATAACTATGTAATCGAAATGTCAACGCAGGAATCAGGAGCAAAATATCCATAAATAAGTAAAGAAATCACAACTTTCTGAAGATTGCATGCAATGTATTAAATATAGGTGATAACAAAACAAAAGCTTGAAATATACCTACCATTTATGACTAGGTGTATCATAATGTCCATGTGCTTAAGGATTTGTACGTATTTGCCAGATAAAAGCTGAAATTTTGATAATTATTCTCACACCCGTATCATTCGACATACCTCAATAAGTGGTATGAGGCATCATCAGGAAATATTGAATATTTATATACATATATATTTTGAGAATAAGGCTGTCAGGTTATTTTGTTGTTACGTCATTTAATTTGTTATATTTCATTTTTATAAGGACTTACTGCTGTATATTTTTTTTCATACTTGGACCACACCACATCAGGCACCGAATACAGGCTCCCGAACGGAATTCAAAGGACCCTGGACCACAACTATCCCGATGTTCCGGTGAAAAACATCCGATGGAGATGTAGAAGCAAATATTCTTATTCAGAAGCCTAGGGGGCAAGAAAATGAGGTAACCAGACCAAGCTGTTCCTAGACGCTGAGGCCATTGAAGCAGCTCGACAAATATTATGGGTTCCCAAAACATGGTAGAATCGTAGAAACTTATTAGTTATCGTCATAATCTACCTATAATCAGTACGAATGAGGGTGGATTGAGTAGCCCTCAATATATATTCGTCAATGATTATGTGGAGTAGATATGGAAGTGACAGAAACGACATTCTACGACACCCTATACCATACGTCGGAATGGATAGTGCCCATTCACGCATACACTAACTAGCGAGGATCTGATTCCAGCGAAAGGAAATAGGAGCTACGCCAAGTTCTTGACCCACCTCAACAACAAGCGGAAGCATTGCCCTATAGCTTCATTACACAAAGGTCGTATAGCTCTATAATGAACAGGAACGACCTTGGTAAGACAACGTAAAGGCTGAATATAGAAATCTGCTGAGTAGCTGAATTGTCGACATCTGCACTCTACAGGATGGTTGATGGACGTGGGTGACAATCAACAACAACCTCGGAATGTTCAGGTCCGGACTCAGTACATTAGGTGGATAGTGAGAATATTTTGGTGTGTGTGAGTGAACTATAAAAAACAAAAGAAAAATATATATATATATATATATATGGTCAGACTCATGCGTTTTTTTTTTCATGAAGTTTTTATTTGTCTTATATTTTGATCTGATCATGCATGACACAGGTATACAAACTTTTGTTTATATATTCATATATACAATTATTCGAATATCATCCAATTTTTTTCCTGTATCAAAATCTTGATGCTGAGGTCCAGCTCCTATGGGCCGGGGAGATATGTCATGTAGTAAATTTGAACCTAAATTTCGATCATATGAATTCAAGCAATCATCTTCATACAGTTCTGAATGAATGCATTCATTTCAATATAATAAGTTTTACATGGCATTCATAACTTAACAGGAACTCAGGTTTCCTATTACAACTAATATTTCCATAACCGCGCTTGAACTCAGATCGAAAGAAATAGAAATGAATTATAGAATGCTGATATATGAAAAACCGTTTCGAATGGAGAGGGAAATATTGGTTGTATGAGTTCTGATCAAAAGAGAGAGGAGGAGTCGGTCTCCAGAGGTGAATTAGAAAAGTTGAGGTATTCAACGGTACGAAAACTCCTGTGCCCATTGAAGATGGACTCCAAGTCCGAATTCCTGTAAGTAGAATTAGTTAAATAAAGTTGTTTTCTTTCTTTGTAAAACACATCTTATTATTTGCCCCAAGTTCCACTAAAAGCTCAACAGATGTAGATAATACCTCTTGCTAGCCAAGCGAAACGAATTGAACAAACTAAACGATACCTAAATGTATTTAGTAAGTACTTCGCCCTCAAGGGACGTATAGGCACTAGGCAAAGGTCGCTATAGATTACTATACGCTATAGATTACTATATGGGCCAGGGGATAAGAAGAAGTTGCTAGAGATGGGTCTTCGTGTAGGTTTTTCATATATCAGCAATTCTATAATTCATTTCTATTTCTTTCGATCTAAGTTCAAGCGCGGTTATGGAAATATTAGTTGTAATAGGAAACCTGAGTTCCTGTTAAGTTATGAATGCCATGTAAAACTTATTATATTGAAATGAATGCATTTATTCAGAACTGTATGAAGATAACTGCTTGAATTCATATGATCGAAATTTAGGTTCAAATTTACTACATGACAATATTAGCTAATTGCGTAACGACTGCTGAATGATGTTGCTGAAATTCACCTGCTATGTTATAGATAGAACTGTACCTCACTTCCAAATGAGAATAAAATCTTTCATCAGTAACAGCAGGGTCAGCAATATTTTCAACTTCTTTAATTCGATTAAACCAAATATCTCGCAAAGTACGAGATTGTTTCAACTTTGCAGCCATGCTCGCCGACTAAGAGATTATCTGACTATTTATACCTATGAGGATATTGAATTTGTTCACTAAGACTCTTCTGAACTGATGAAATGAATCGAATCGAATTAGAGAATCTGAGAAGGTACCACAACGAAATATAAAATTATTCGAATAGCAACTAAATCAAAATAGTTCTGAAAATGCAAATTTTACGAAAATTCAAAACCACTTGTTTGTGTTCAGAATTCAATCGGCACTAATCCATAATGTTTTGAATTTCAAATCCCATTTACCATTCCGTCGTTGAGCTGTGAATACCTCCAATGTGACATATTTGGCCAAAATGGTATTTTTACGGCGTTCGAATCAGTTGTACATTCTGCGCAAGTCAATAATACCTCCATTCCAATAATACTTATCCTATAATTTAGAAGTGCATGTTTAATATCCTCCAATGTGACAGCTTCTTCATATAGGATACAGAAATATCTCCATTGTGAAGAAGTGTTACATTGGAGACATTACATTGCATTCTTGTGTTTTATTGTGAGCTCTTCCATCGATACTTCGGAGATAATTCATAGTTATTGCAGTATATCCGCCAAGATGTTTGTTGATTATAGCTCCAAAATGAATGGTAAGTTCTTGTAAGATCAATGTTCCTTTATTTTGAAAACGTCCTTATTTCTCTACTAACATTATTTGTCAACTATATTTAGTAGATTATTTTCATAGAGAATACCCCAGCTAGACGAATTTATTCTAACCTCAAATTCATCACATAATTCGAAAATTATTTCCAATTTCTGTAGAGAATGTGTACTCATCAAGAAACAGGCGGATGATGTTAGCTATGGCTAACAAAGAGAATAATAAATCTACAATTGTTAACGAGCAGTAAAGAAAATGGACTTGGTAAATCAATGATAAGCGATGAGATTGTCAACGGCCATGATGTAGGTGATGAAACCATGATGAGTAAAAGAGATGGTGTAGTTGCTAGGCCTGTGGAAGGTAAAAATATTTCAACAATATAGTAATGGAGGTGATGAACGATATTGAATATTTTCAGGTAATATTGAAATAGTTGGAGTCCAGAATTTGAATGGTTTCAAATTTACGAATAATAAAATAGCAGATGAGTTCCGAAGATGCTATGAATATAATATGGATAATTTCAATATTGTTGTGTTGGAAGATGTCACACAACGAGATAATATTTCGATTGCAATGCTCGGTGGTAAAACTTAAACTTTCGATTTTGCATTAAGCATAAATTTCAACTCTGTTTCAGGTTTCCAGAATTATCCAAGTTGTTCAACTATTGAAGGTCATGAAACTTGTGCAACCAATCTGGATTTGAATGTATTTCAACATGGAATGAACGTAGATGAAACAACAATGGGAGGAATTGGTATTGAAGAAAATTCTGAAAATGAAATTATGGTACCTTCTCCCCTCGCTTCTCCCCAAATCATTGCAGAAGCTCCAGAAGAAGTATACAAAGAAGCAACAATAGAAGATAACCTAGATGAAACCATGGAAGATGTGTCAGGAGAAGTAGACATAGTACGACCAATAGAAGAATGCGTAAACGAAACCATAGCAGAAGCATCAGAGGAACCAAATGAAGAAACACCCATGGTAGATAGTGCAGATGACCTCATAGCAGAAGGTTCAGTCGATGTAAACAATGATATTATACCGTTGGAAGCAATCGATGAAACGCATACAGACCCAGTTGATGCGATATCAAAAGAAGGGCCTAAAAAGCTTACCATTACTTAAAGAAGAAAACTGACTAAGGCAAAAAGACTACGGGGCAAACAATATACGGGATACGAGAGGAGTAGAGAAAAGATTGTTACACATGCAACTTTGAGAGCCGCAAAAAAATTAAACCAAGATGTTCTCATCGACAACCCAAGAAAGAATTGAAAAACAGTTTCTTGTGTTCGTTGATTTCTGAAGAAGATAGAAAAAATATGTTCTCATCTTTCTGGAAACTGGGATCATGAGGCGAGAAGAAAGTTTTTGTTAAAGGTTTGGTTAACACGCGACCTGTTAGGAGAAGGAGGAAGATAACTTCAGAAGTAGAAGATAATAATTTCAAGAAATCTCAAGGGCATGATTATTTCTTGAAAACCATATGTGGAAAACGCTTGAAAGTATGCCGTTTACTATTCATAAACACTCTTGGACTAGGCGAAGACAGTTTGAAACGATGGATAAAAGAAACTAATTCTAATACTAGAAACAACTCGTCCACTTCAAATTCCGATACTTCTTCTCAATCGTTTTCATTAGATGAGAACAAAACAGTGAAATTCCAAGAAACTCGCAGATCTCTAGAGCGAAAACAGGTTACTGAAACTGTGGTGACATGGCTCTCCATCATACCTAAAGTACCATCACATTATTGCAGAGCTTCTTCTAATATGAGATATGTGGACAATGAATTTATTTCTAAAAACAACATGTACAAACTTTTCTTACTACCGAGAAAATCGCCATTACTTGTGTAGGACACAAATGCGGAACTGTGAATGAAGAAAATTACATTGCTCATCAACAGAAAAAAGACGCTGCAAAGATAGCTGAAGATAAATTTATAAAGTCCGCGAACGACGAGCAGCTAGTTTTCACCATGGATCTTCAAAGTGTATTAACGTGCTCCAGACTACTGGCATCACAAAGTTACTATAAATTGAAGCTACAAGTCCATAATTTCACTATATATGCCCAGAATGACGCTCATGTCAATCTATATGTTTGGCATGAGGCAAATGGAGGTGTAACTTGTAATGAATTCACCTCATGTTTGATTGACTACCTTTCCAACATCCAAAACAATTACAAATCTGTTATCATGATCTCAGATGGATGGAATTATCAAATTCGTAACAAAACCCTGTCCAGCGCACTAAGCGACTTAGCAAAAGAAGAAAATATTACAATCCAACAGTTATTCTTGGAAAAAGGACACATAATGATGTCGGCGGATACAGTTCACTCAACCCTTGAACATTACTTCACGCCACCAATTTTTTCACCTGCAGATTATCTAGCGCGGATGAGACTCGCGCGTTCAAAAAATCCATTTGAAATGAAACATTTAGATTATACCTTCTTCAAGAAATATGAGTTACCATCCAACTTCGACTCGATTAGACCAGGCAAAAGAGTCAGAGATCCTGTTGTTGTCGATATCAGACAACTGAAATACTTGCCCAATGGGGAAGTTTACTTCACGCTATATCATTTTGAAGAATGGACGGTGATGCCACGACGCCGTGAAAACAAAAATATGGAAGTTTATAAGGAACAGCTTTACAAACGTCAACTTCCCATATCAGACGACAAGTATAAACATCTGCAGGAACTCAAATCCGTAATGGAAATCGATCATCATGCTTTTTATGATGCGCTACCGCATCAACCGAAGAAAAAGAAATAAGTTTTTTATGTACCCAAATGTAGACTAAATCATCATTAATGTGTTTTATGGTTTTATTATTCTTAACATGCCTGTTTAATGTATGATATTGTCATTTTCGAAGAGATATTCATACAGAAATATAAGTTTACTTTGCTCTCTCTGATCTACGATTTAATTCTTTATTTTTATCAATGATTTCAGATTTCATCGATGTGAAGGCTATAGAAACAACTTCCATGTGCGACCCTTGATCTTGTAGTGATACCTTCCAAGTGAAACTTGAATGTAATATCTTCCATGTGATCTTCTACAGAATGTGCAATACCTCCAAATACATAAATTTAATTATTGGGGTTAGTCAAAACTCAAATTGAATAATTAAACGGTCTTAAAGTGAACTAATGACTTACATGCGTAAAAAAACTATAACATACTTTTAGATTACTCATTCGTTCAAATGAGAAGTTTTTTATTGATACTGAACAATTTTGGAATTGTCACATAGTAGGTATTCACAGCTCAACGACGATTTGCTGCTATCTAGTGGCGATGGTTCGTACCAATATGCGCGATTTGAAACAAAAAACTCGAAACTCGACAAAAACGTTCTAAACTCGAATGTAAAGAACTGGATTTTCAGATTGTAGAAATATTTATTATTTCAACTAAATATTTGGAACAAACGAATTACCGATGGATTTATCAACGAAATGACGACTGCAAATGGGATGATTTCATGTCCAACGATAATTACGCGAATTTGCGAATATACCTGCGATGTAGCATCAATAACTTTGTGATCGAAAAAATCGAATTACTAATCAAACGAAACGAAAACGAACTAATTCGGCTCGTAAGGGACCATTGAATGTTGCTTAATGCACGAACTAAAGCTTGAGATATGAGGAAAGGTTGATGTTTATAGTAGACTCACCGGAGTGGACTGTATATGTTGGCCCTGGAAGAAGGCCTACCCTGCAACTCCTCTTCTCGGACAAAGTCACTATATGCTCAGTTAGATTTTATCGAAACACGACGAATGATGCGATATTTAGCACGCTGACGAAAATGGTTATTCGAAACGCACGACGAACCGGAATCAATTTATGTCTTTTTCGATCGCTAGATCTCTTCCTCCCATAGGTACTACCGTACTACCCCACCAACCTTCTCAGAAATGCGCTTTACAATTATTTTGAATACGCGCATTATTGATGCTACACTATAGGCAACCCATAAAACTCAATATTCATATTCATTTCAATAATTAAGACTACATATATCAGAATTAAGAAAATTATCGTTATTATTACACTTATGGAACTGAAAACAAACAAACAGCCTTGTTCTCATTGATTTCGAGAAATCAACTTTTGCTTTCATGGATCCATTCAACAGTAACGCGAACAAAACTGAGCCATTCTTGAAATCTTTCCAAAAATTCGTGGAAGCTTACAACAAACTCAAAAATCTTTCGGTTATAAATGATCTGAATATTATTGTGTATAATGACGCCAAACAAAAAGATAATTTCAACTGCGGGATGTTTTGCATGAAATTTTTCGAGTGTATCATAAATGGAAATGACCCAATAAAACCTACAAATATGGAACGATACAGGAAAGAAATTGAAACTTTGATTCTCAATAATTCCGATGATATGCGGAATTGGTGATACGAGTATTGAACAAATAACTGCGCTTACTGAAGAAGATTCGTTCACTCTGAATGTATTTCTATTCGTGGAGGGGCATTTATCAATGATAACATATGTCAATTATGCGCCCAATATTAGACGATAATCATATGCGGTATTTATTCATGCATTTATTATTTGGAGGCTAGGGTAAGGCTGTAATAGGAGGTAGGAGGTTTTTTGCATAGTTGAGGCTCTCAACCTCAGCTCTGTCTTAGTGCAGTTCTTTCGTTCGTTTCTTAGAGGAGGCTAGGGTAAGGCTGTGAGGGGAGGTCTTTTGCAGAGTTGGGGCTCTCAACCTCAGCTCTGTCTTAGTGCGGTTCTTTCGTGTGTTTCTTAGAAGATGCTAGGGTAAGGCTGTGAGGGGAGGTAGGAGGCCTTTTGCAGAGTTGAGGCGTCCGACTTCAGCTCTGTCTTAGTGCGGCAACCTTGTGCATTCTTACAAAGTAGAGGCGTCCGACCTCAACCATGTCTTGATGACACATTGCATATTGATGAAATGGAATGTGGAATGATAGGGCTAATGGCGAACTACCCACAAATCAAAAAATGTAACGCTCCCAAAAGCAGAGATGTTTGTTGAATCATTTTGCAATTCTCTAACTATATGTTACGGAAACTTTTGGACTTCAACCGGGATTGCAAAACTCTGGCTCGGCAATACCTTCAGGGTGGGTGTGGAAATTTGCCATTGTATGATATTTAGATCATCTGACCCTATTTCTTCCAGCCTATTCGGCATGGAATTATTCTCAGTGAGGGTGATTCTGGACATGTTCAGCTACATCCCTGACCAGAAAAACTCGACCCAGTTTTTTGCGAAAGTGCAGAAAAAAATTAATTTTGAAAATTACTTTTTTCCTGTGTAGCGTCTTCCAGCCTATTCAGCAAGGAATTATTCTCAGTGAGGGTGATTCTGGACATGTTTAGCTACATCTCCGACCAGAAAAATTCGACCCAGTTTTTTGCGAAAGTGCCGTAAAAAATTGATTTTGAAAATCCTTTTTTTCGTGTGTAAAGTCTTCCAGCCTATTTGGCAAGGAATTATTCTCAGTGAGGGTGATTCTGGACATGGTCAGCTACATCCCTGACCAGGAAAACTCGACCCAGTTTTTTGTGAAATTGCCGAAAAACTGTATTTTGAAGATTACTCTTTTCGTGTGTAGAGTCCTCCAGCCTATTTAGCAAAGGATTATTATCAGTAAGGGTGGTTTGTCGTTTTGGCAGTCGTTCACGGAAGTTATGAAAAAACTATTATGGCTGTTTTCTTCCTGTGGAAACTGCTACAATCACTCTCCACGAATTGCAAATATGATAAACAAATATTTGGAACCTAGGATATACCTAATCAATATCTATCCAAATCTGGTTTCGACGTTTATAAAGCGGCACATAGACGATCAATATTATTGTGCAATATCCCGGGTTGTACAATAAAACTGATCGTGTGTAGACGACATTGAAAGGTTGTGCAATATATTGCGTGAAATTCAAATCCGTGAAAATATATTGTGCAAACGGGAAAGAATTGTGCCGTCTGTAGGCAACATTGCGCAATATTTCGTCAGTCTGTCTCATCTAGTAGTGGTGAACGCGTCGTCATGGTTGACAAGAGAGCGGATAAACAATTTATTTGTGAGTTTATTGAAGTTTATCGCGGCGTTCCCGCTCTTTGGGATGCGAAGTGCAAAGATTATAATAATCGTACCAGAAAGGGGGAGCAGTACGATGTGTTGTTGGAAAAATACCGCGAAAAATATCCGGATGCTGAAAAACCAGATGTGGTAAAAAAATAAATTCTTTGCGTACGAACTTTCGTAAAGAATTAAAACGGATTCGCGAAGCAGAGAAAAGTGGTGCAGGTGCGGAAGATGTCGAACCTGTACTGTGGTATTTCGAAGAAATGAGGTTTCTTCAGGCACAAGAATCCCCAGTGTTTTATTTGCAAGCGCTTGCCCAAAATTCGTGTAATTGAGTACCCCGCCGTCTGATATTCGACCATTTACTCCGACATCAACCATGATGAACTCATAGTTCGCATTTGCCACTGCCATCATCACAATGCTGAAAAATTTTTTATAGTTGAAGTAAAGTGATCCTGAATTTTACGGTTTCTTTATTGCGACATGTTTCCCATCTATTGCACCCAGACAGTTAGGGAAATTCCACTGATTATAGAAATCTTGCGCGACTGCTTTCCATTCTTGGTCTGTACTTGGTACCTGTAACAAACAATAACTACATTATACAGAGCAACAACTTTTAATGATTGCGTATAGTTAAAATAGTTGAAATATAATAGTTAAAATACCTAAAGTATTTTAAGATCTCTCAGACTATGATATCAACGTTTCTTTGAAAATACGCGTGACTGTACAAGTTTTTCTCTTTTGATTTTTCAGGCTGGACCTTCTTCAGTTGGACCTTCTAAAAAAAAGAAACCTCCAGATCCTAGTGATGAATTGGTCCAATTGGTAACCAGGCGCCTTCAGCAACCAGAAGACGACTGCGGCAAAGTGGCTGCAGCTTGGGCAGTTGAGCTCAGAAAAATGGATACACAACAACAGATGTTTGCGAAGAAGGCCATCAATGATATTTTATTTGAGGGACAAATGGGGACCTTACACCGTCATTCAGTGGAAATTAACGCCTCACGTGCGTCCACTCCCTATACTGTTCAATCCCTCCCTTCAATCCCCTTCATTACCCCTTCAATAAATAATCCCAATTCACAAGAACAATGTCCGCTGAATGCGAGTTCCTATTACTCAACTTTTCAAGAATGAAGAAATAATTCAACTTCAAATTCACGTGAATACCTTTTCTATAGGCAAGCACTTTTTTTCAATGTATTTATATTTTTTCATATTCATATGTACCTAATTTATATTTATATTTTTCCATGTATGCCGACATTTTTACTGCCAAATAAAATGAAGTTCAACAAAGTACTTACCTTTATGTATTCCTTGAGGCAGTCGATCAGAGCAGTGCATGTTTCCATAACAATACGACCTATTGACTGAGGTGAAACAGCAGTTAAAAACTTCAGATCTTCGAAGGTGTTCCCGGTTGCGAGATATCGTAGGGTTATGGACAACCGTTGGCTTGCAGGAATAGCATCGCGCATGGTAGTGTTGATTTTCTCGATTTGAGGAGTTACCAAAGCGAGAAGTTCGTCGAATAATACTCCGTCCATCCGTAAAAAGTTGCGAAAATCATTTGGTTCAGCAACTCTCAGTTCATTCAGTGATGTTTCGTGGGTGTGTTTCTCCCTGTCAATGAACCACTGTTTGGCCCATTTTCTCCCTTTTCGCGAGCTCTGTTCTTTTTTTCTCTTCTTTGCACTTACCGCTACAGCAATAGCAACAGCACACAACTCAGTTTCACTCAACATCTTCATCGAATGAAGTTCTGGCGAGGACTGTTTGCACAACCTGTTGCCAAGCAAATTGATCGACTGTGTTCGTGATTGTGCCAAATATTGTACAACCGTCAATATCACCCCCACACGATTCAATTTATTGCACAAACCAACTTATTGTACAATAATATTGAGCGTCTGTGGGCGGCCGTCAAAGTATTGTGCAATCCAAATTGCACAATAATATTGATCGTCTATGGGCCGCTTAACATCTATTTTTCATTCATTCTTCCCATTCGGTATATTTGAAACTTCAATATCAATATACAATTCATATTCCCTTATACGTTTCCTTAAAGGAGGGATACATGCTACTGACCATACAATCGGGTATGTTCGGAAATCTTGGCAATCAGCTTCTGGCAGCCCATTTCACACCCGTATACAAAATGATCTGCACAAATTCGTGCATGTTTAAGGTCCGGTCGTTCAATGGAAGTTGAATTCGCTGATTGAGTGAACCGAGTTCAGGATTGAACTATGAATTAGAGCATCATGCATTTTTCAAAGGAAAACTAATCAAGGATTGCTTAATCCATTGTTTTCATATGTTGGAAACACATTCACCAGCATTCGGATAATATTCGGAGTAGTTCGGACTGTTCCGCGCGATAATAATGAACATAACCTTAACTTTTCAATTGGGCAATCCAGTGAGTTGTCAAAATCAATCCAAAATGGCGGAGTACAGCAAACATCGTGTTTACTCATATGGTAGCATGTTGATTTACTGTTTCCTTTTGTGTTGTTTTTTTCGTATTTGCGTTGGATTATTGATTTGGGACAACTATTCTTGCTTTATCTAATAGAAAATGCCTGTAACATGTATAGTTGTTGGCTGTGGATTTCGTCGTGAGAGAGATGAAGTCAGGTTTTACTCGGTTCCTACAGTTACAGTTACAGTTTTTAACTGCTAAGAATGACCTATCCAGGAAGAGAAGAGCCCTCTGGTTAGCTGCTATCAAACGGGCCGATCTCACTGATACAAAGATCAAGTATCAGAAAGTTTGCAGCAAACATTTTATAACAGGTGGGTCCCTAGACATGTGGAAATCGATTTTGCATGCATGCAGCTGAAATGTCTTCACTTCATATCATCAATTACAGGCAAACCTGCAGCTCTCGATGATGAAACCAATCCTGACTGGGTTCCTTCACAAAATATGGGACATTCATCACAAAATGTTCGCAAGAGTTATGTTAAATATAAAAACATGTATATATATTTATATTTTACCAACAGAATGAAACACACTTTGATACTGAAAATGTTGAAAAAGAAACTGGAGTTTCCACACTCACTGACTTGACAATGGAGAATTTAGCACTGAAATTAGAACAGCTCAGTTTTGCATCAAACAGAATTTCTGAATTGGAACAGAAAATTGAAAATTCACCATTTGATGGACACTTGATTCACTGATGGAAAAACAATCGAATGATAGCATGTGGAAGTTTTACACTGGGTTCGAATTCAAACTTGTGAATATAGTAATTTTTACATTAATTAAGACATACATCCCGTACAAGTATCTAACTGCTCTTAGTCCCTTCAATCAATTGCTTCTCACACTAATCAAATTGAGATTGGATTTGCATTTCAAAGATTTAGCTTTCCATTTCAAAATTTCTCCAACAACTGCATCAAGGTACTTTGGAATGCTAGTTGGGATTCTTTATACAAAACTGAAACGCACTATAATGTGGCCAGATCGATCAATTTCTCAAAAGAATATCCCATCATGTTTCAAAGAATCATTTCATGACAAAACAACTGTGATTATAGATTGCTTTGAAATTTTCATTCAAAGGCCAGCTTCTCTTTTAATTCGGCAGTTTTGATCAAACTACAAGCACCACCACACAGTTAAGTTTTTGATTGGAATTACACCACAGGGTAGTATATGTTATATTAGTAATGCTTGGTGTGGGCGTTCTTCTGACAAGCAAATTGTGGAGAGTAGTAGCTTTTGTGATAATATCAGAAGAGGAGACATTGTTCTAGCAGATAGAGGCTTTTTGATTGAAGACACATTGGGTATTCTTCAAGCTAAACTAATAATACCTGCTTTTACCAAAGGTGAAAGTCAACTACATCCACTAGAAGTCTCGGCCGTGCAGGTGTGTTATTTAGGAGCTCCGATATTTTCAATAAAATCGATAGTGAGAATCATAGTACAATCTTCAATTTCATATCTACGTACTGATTAAACTTTACAGTTTCACGTAAGCGAAATTGAATTGAGATTATTTATCAGACAGTGGAAATGACTGAAAACTTTGCGAAATCTGCAATAAATCAGTGAATCGTAAAAATCCTGGTTTACAATGTGGACGTTTTTGTGCTCGTTTTTATCACGGTCAGTGTATCAACATCGTAGGCAATCAGCTTGATAGTCTCCGAGCCGAAGGTGTTTCATGGACATGCCCCGGCTGTCGAGGTCGTCCCCGAACATCAGTCGTAGGTGGGACATCGCTACTGCCGCAATCACCCCAGGTGAATGATACCGCTACCGGTGACTGCGGCGGCGATCGCCCTGGAAGAAATCCGCCTGGAGGTGAGAACAACAAGATACGGTTCTTCAGTCAGTTAATTTTTGTAGCAATGAAATCTCGGATTTTGAAAAAGAAATTTCCATACTAAAGGAATATGTCAAAAAAACTGATCAATTGGCAAACGAAAATAGGAGAATGAAAAGCGATATTGATAATCTACAGTCCAAGTTGAACGACTTGGAGCAGGTTTCTCGTTTGAATAACATTGAGATACAGGGTATCCCTGAAAAAAGTAATGAAGACATATATAACATCATTGAAAAAATAGGAGTGCACATTGATTGTAGAATTAATCCTGCTACCATTGACTATGCTCACAGGGTTCAAGTAAATCATAATAATCCGAATAATAAAATAAAAAATATAATAGTGAAATTCACATCAAGAAGGGAAAAGGAGCGCTTCCTGATGGCTGCCAAAACCAAACGTATGGGAAATGATAGCTCCCCAAAAATGAATCTCGATGGTGTCTCAGATGCTTTCTATATAAATGAGCATCTCACGTTAGCCAACAAACTTTTATACAAAGACGTGAAGCTAACTGCAAAAAACAAACAATACAAGTGTGTTTGGGTGAAAAATGGTGCCATCCTCTGTAGAAAATCCGATTCGTCCAAGATACTTGCTATAAAAAATCACGAATGCATCAACAAAATGTAACCGTGAAAATTGCGATAATTGACTACATCATATATGATAGTTTTTCCAATGGATAAGTTGTTAATTTATGGACAGAACGTAAATGGTTTGCGTTCCAAGATAACCGAATTCAAAATGAATACTTTCAATATCAACGCTGATCTCTACTTGATAACTGAAACCAATCTTTCAGGTGACATCTTTGATTCTGAAGTTTCAGGAACATCACATTATAATGTTTATCGCCGCGATCGCGGAAGTGCTCCGTGTGCCAATAACAAAAAATCAGGGGGAGGTGTACTAATAGGTGTTAAAAATACAATTGGTGTTACGCTTCGAGAACACTTCCAGAGCGACGCAGAAGACTTATGGATAACCATCCACAATGACAACAATTTGAACAAAACTACAAGCAAACCTTGATGAACTCACAGGTGAACCAATTATCATATTTGGTGATTTCAATTTTCCATACATTAGTTGGATTCCCAGTGAATGTAAAACTTTTTTTATTCCAACGAACACTGATAACTCTAACTCTTCATTGATCGATCTCTTAACATTTGGTGAATTTTCACAGCACAATGATATAAAAAACGTAGATGATAGAATATTAGATTTGGTTTTTTGCACTAAAATTCACTTATCAAAATTAGAAGAGTGACATTCCCTTAGTATATCCTGATTCTTATCATCCACCCATTGAGTTTTACATTAGTTGTCTCAATATCAAAGTTCTTGACAAAACAGATCAAATTTTTTATAATTTCAGAAAAGGTAACTACAACGAGCTCAAAAATTTTGTTTCAATTATGATTGGGACGAGCAGCTCTCTTATCAGTACATCAAGGAATTTCTGTATTTTACAATTCCATTCTGCATGTTCCTAAAGTAACCATGAAGAATAAAAAAATTCCTGTATACTTTTCTATCGATACAATAAAATGTATAAAACAAAAAAATCAGATCAGACAAAAAGTGGAAAAAATATAATAATCAATACCATTATGAAGAATTCAAACTTCTGAGACGTAGAAGTAAGAATCTTATATCTAATGACTACAAAATGAACACAAACAACATTCAAAATGAAATTACAACATATCCCAAAAAATTCTGGAAATATATAAATTGTTGCAAAAATGAGGTTGGTATTCCTAATAAAATGTCTTACAACGACACATCCGCTGAAAACGGCAAACAAATATGTGATTTATTCGCTACCTATTTTCGAAGTGTATACGAGCCCCATCAGCAAACCCATCATTTTTCTCCTCAATCCAGCACAAATAATCTATTGACCTCAATAGAATTCACTCCAGGAATGATACTCGCTAAAATGAACTCTTTAGATGTTAACAAGGGAGCCGGAATAGATGGCTATCCCTCAAATTTTGTTAGATACTGTGCTCCCAGTTTATGCCTTCCACTCTGTGTTATTTTCAACAAATCCATGCAGTCTGGTACCTTCCCAGATGCCTGGAAAACTGCTCTTTTGGTTCCAATATACAAAAATTCCGGCAATAGAAACTCTGAGAATAATTATCGCGGTATCTCCAAATTATCCATATTCAGCAAATTATTTGAAAGCAACATTTATGACATTATGTTTCATAGTCTTAAATCCTCGATTTTAGAATGCCAACACGGATTTTTCTTCAAACAAGGGATTGAAACAAACTGGGTTATATATTCTGAATACATCTCGAATGCCTTAGACAATCAAGCGCAGGTTGATTCACTGTATACTGATTTCAGCAAAGCGTTCGATAAAGTCGATCACAACCTCCTTATATCGAAACTTTCTGGAATTGGTATACAGGGAAATCTCCTGAGATGGCTCTCGTCATATCTTTATAATCGAAGACAACTTGTGAACATAAATGGATATAGGTCTGCCTCTTTCGTGGTAACTTCGGGAGTCCCTCAAGGCTCTCATCTAGATCTTCTAATGTTTTCAGTGTTTATTAATGATATGAACAGCTGTTTCAAAAATTTACAAATACTGTTATATGCTGTGATATTCAGAAAAGTTCTGACAATTAGGGACTGCTCAAAAATTCAAGAAGATAGGTTCACTGAATATTGTAACCGTAACAAAATGAAACTCAATGTCAGCAAATGTGCGAATATATCTTTCAATAAAAACATTGTTCCTATAGAATTCCAATATTCACTGAATGACAGTATAATCAAAAGAACGGACCGAATCAAGGATCTTGGTGTATACTTCGATACAAAAATGATTTTCAACCCACATTCTGAGTACCTAATTAATTCTTGCAATAGAGCTTTGGGATTTTGCAGAACATGCAGGGACTTTGATAATGAGGCAGCCATCAAATCTGTTTATTTTGCTTTTGTTCACAGCAAACTAAATTTCGCCAGTGTAGTATGGAACCCACATTATAATGTTTATGAATTACGATTAGAAAGACTCCAGAATAGATTTGTAAGGTTTCTCCACTTCAAAATAACAAAGGTTTACATAACTGTTGGCATTAGTGAAATTCGTTATCTTTATAAAGCTTCTCGAACAACGACGAATAATTACGGATTTACTCTTCATGTACAAAATCATAAAAAAATTGTTACGATTCTCCTAATTTAGTATCTATGATTTTTTTTCATGTTTCTCGAAGATATACTAGAAATGGACGATTACTCACTAGTCCTAGTTACAACACGAATTTGGGAAAAAACTCTCCAATCACCAGAATGTGTTACTGTTTCAACAAATATTGTAATAATCTAGATATATTCTTCATGACATTTAATTCTATCAAAATAATTGTAAGACATATTTTCAATTCTTAATCTTATAATGAATACAATTAAGTTTATTCCTGTACCTCTTAGACTACCGAAATATCTATTATTATTGTAACTATTAGTGGATGCTTGTATGGGAGTAGAAGGTCTTTGGCGTTTCTGGGTCTCCCCCCAAGGCCAGAGGGGTATGACCTTGGAGGTAGTGGCCTTGAGGAGCGCTATGACCTTGGGGGGAGTGACCTTGAGAAGCGTTCTTGGGGGTTTTGTCCTTGAGGAGTGGTGTGGGCTATGTATATGACCTTGGGGCGAGTGACCTTGAGCGTGTTCCGTGACCTCGAGAGGAAGTTGGCCTGGAAGGTTATTATTGCGTTAGAGAGCGACCTTGGAGATGCACGCCTCACCTCAAGGCCGTTCGGTAGTAGTGGGGTGGGGCTCCTCCTCTATAAAAATAACTGTCGAACGAATGAGAGCGCACTTTTGTCGTTACGTTAGCTCTCAAGTCAATCCTATTGTTACTATTGATTACTGGTGAAAATGTTATCCTGCAACAATTGTCTCCGGACTTTCACACGCACGGACAATTTACGTCGACACCAAATGACAGGAGCATGTGTGGGACATGTAGGTCAACCCGTTGCGAAGAAGTCGCGCCTAAGCGATATCACTTCTCACACATCCACGTCTAGGGGTGTCTCAACATGCGTATACCGTACGAATGCTTGCATCAAATATAGAGATGGTGTATACGTGATTGAAAGTGCATTCAAATGTCGCATCATCAGCTATAGACTGGAATGTACGACAGGGGTATTGGATTATAATACGTTCTTCGCTGAAAATGAGGCGACGATATTATCCTTGTTGGAGAATATACTATCCATTCATCATGCAAGGTCAACATGGAAATATTTGGTAGATATGTCCTACAAGCTCAAGATCTTCACGATGTTAAATCTTTCATGACATCAAATCACATCATAGATTCATCTCTCAATTTAAAAGCCGTCGTCGACACATCCAAGGAAATTATAATAAATCAAACAACAGAATTCGAGGAACGTGATTCCGGTGAGTTGAAACTTAGAATTGATTCAAAATCTGAGGAATACGAGGTGTCTATATTACGGTGAATATACATCGTAGCTCTAGAAGAAATATTATACCTTGAAATCAATATCAATAAATACAGCCCGCTACGAGGATGTTCCTATATGAAACTACTAAGTTTCATCGAAAATAAGAAGGCTGTAGTGAACGTAGTGAATCAGGATCAGCATTGTTTTGCTTGGGCCACAGATTAGAAATCCTAACAGATGAGACGGTCAGGCAAGGCGCTCGAAATTAGAGCGAGATGAAATAGCGCAAAGTTCAAAGGGCCAGTCGCCTGACTCCGCAAGCGCTCGGGAATTTTCGACATTCGACAGCACTAGCGTCTGTTCATTATGTTAATCTATTTAGCCGTATATAAATGATCTGTGCATATTTAGTATTTATTTGCAAAATTGATGTTTTGTTTGTGAACAGAAAACAATAAAATATATATGACACAGTTTATTGCTGTGGAAGAGTGCAAAGACACGCAAAGATTTGTGAATAGGGATAGAGTTGTTTGAGTTGTGCAGTTCTGCCAGTTGTGGTTGTGTTTTGAAGAGTGTTTTGTCACAGATAAGAAATTAGGATTTCTAATCTGTGGTTTTGTACGATTTCAAGATAGATCATTGTGACTATCAGGATAAATGTTTTCCAGAGCAAAATGCTTCTAAATATGTAGCGGGATATTTGATAAATAAATGCTTGAAAATACATTCATGTGAACTATGTAAACAATTTTCTAAAAGTAATGATACTTTGGATGAATCAAATTATTTCATCCATTTTAAGGCATATGACAATGAAAAAAGTTTGACGGGTGGGTTGAGAGTACCCCACGAAAGTTTTAATAATTTTGTGTATAAATTAGAGAAATTATTTTTCGAAAACATTGAAAAATGTATAACTAACCATCCTGCAAATACTATTTATAATATATTCATGTCTTTAGATAAATTTAATCACCCTTGTACCAACTTTCCTTATCAATATTTCTTGAAATTGTTTTTGAGGCTGCGAATATTTTATGTTATGAAAAATACTAATGTTTCTTTCAAATCATGTCCCAAAAAAAATAGAAAGTTGAATATTTTAATGAACTTGTGAAATTGTAATATTAAATAAAATGTATTCATCATGTCTATTATTTTATTACATTATTTCTATAAACTTCCTAATGCTCTGATGCAGAAAGTGTGATCTTTTTCAATTATTATACCTACTTTCTATGCATGAAAATGGTGTTGAGATGTATTTTAGTAACAATAACAAATGTCCAGAAAGGTTGGTAAATAACAACTTTTGTTTTGGTGATGCACATTTTTTACCAGTTTAAATAATTGGAGCGTAGACCTATCAAGTTCTAATCTAATAATCTTAAATGAGCTAATCACAAGACAGCATCTAAATACCTTCTCGATTTCTATGTATTTACCGTAAAATACATTATGAACCAGTTAATGAACTTATTTTTTCCCTAAACATCAAGACATTTTTCTATTATCGGCAACACTGTACCACATAGTTCTGTGGTGCTGTCGCTGTGTTCCACTGAATCTTTGGAGAACCGGCAAACGTGACGCGCAAAGTTTAAAGGGACGAGGTCATGGAAAATAAATGTCGGCACATCAAAGAAAAGGGGCGGAGTGTCTCAGCTATTAGGATTCCTAATCTGTGCTTGGGCTGTGATATCTGCCCTATATCCAGCAAGCAGCAAACCCTGTGAAATGTCTTCATACCCACACTTTTCTACAGTTTTGAATTTGAGTAGTATAGAGTTCCCGATGAAAGTGAGTAATATTCCAAAGTTTGAAATCCTCAATGATTGTTCCATTAACGTTTACGGATTAGAAGATGTGATTGAGAACCGTCAAGCGAAATGTCAGGTAGTCGGTCCGCTTCATTATTCCCGAAAGAAAAAAATGAGTAAACATATCAATCTCCTACTCATCACAGATGATTCCGGTAATAGCCACTATTGTTGGATAAAGAATTTATCTAGACTGGTGTCTAGTCAAATTTCTGCAAATGAACATAAACTTTTTTTTGCGATGGTTGTTTGATACATTTTGCTGATGAAACTAAACTGTTACGCCACCAGCTTAATGATTGTAATCACACATTCACACAACACCATCTACGTCAATGAAAGTTGATAAATTTGGGAGATCGGTACCTGAAAATATTTTGAAATATGAGAATTTTGAGAGACAGTTGGAGGCACCCTTCGTTGTGTACGCAGATTTTGAATCAGTTCTGAAACCGATACATACTAGTGAGCCAGATCCAGGAAGTTCATATACTAATAGAACATTCATACATGAACCTTACTCATTCGCATACATCATCAAATGCTCTTTCGATGATTCAATCACAAAATTCGTTACATTCCGCGGGAAAAATGCAGCCAAAGAATTCGTATCTAGTTTGATTAGTGATTCAGAAGAAATATATAACAGATACTTGAAATATGTAATTCCAATGAAAAAATTAACCGAAGTAGAAACGGCTGCATTTGATAATACCACAGAGTGCGGTATTTGCAGCAAACCTTTCGTTTGCGGGGATGTGAAAGTGAGAGATCATTGCCATTCAACTGGAAAAATCAGATACGGGGCTGCACATTCGGTATGCAACTTAAATTATAAAATACCAAATTTCATACCAGTCTTTTTCCACAATATGAGCGGTTATGATAGTCATCTGTTCATATAAGAATTATTAAACAGTGAAGAGAGGGTGGACTGTGTCGCTCAAACTAGTGAAAAATATATTTCGTTCACGAAACATATTTTAGTCGGGGAATATTTAGGAAAAAATGGCGATCACCACGACATTTTTCTGAAACTCCGATTCTTAGATAGCTACAGATTCCTCGCGGAACCCCTCCAATCACTAGCTGAAAATTTGAATGAAAATCAGTTCACAGAAACTGCCAGATATTATCCTGATCGTGAGAAATTCGAATATATGACGCAGAAAGGTGTCTGTCCATACAGCTTCATAACATCCATGAGTCAACTGGATCATCAAAAAATGATTTCTATGATAATTTATCAAATAAGCATATTTCAGATGAGGATTATCGAAGAGCTGAACGTGTATGGAAGTTATTCGAATGTAAATGACTGGGTGCCTATTCGGATGTTTATTTAAAATCAGATGTCCTCTTACTATGCGAAACTATCGAAAGGTTTGTTTGGAAACGTACAAATTAGATCCATGTCAATATTACACAGCACCCGGTTTATCCTGTATGCTGAAGTTTACGGGAATCAGATTGGAGTTATTAACAGATATTGACATGATTAATTTTTTCAAAAAAGGTATCAGGGGTGGGATAAGTCAATGCAGCTTGAGAAGTCATGTGGCGAACAATAAGTTCTTACCGAATTTCAATCCAACTGAGCCCTCTTCATACATAATGTATTTGGATGCGACTAACTTATACGGCCATAGCATGTCACAACCGCTTCCCACACATGATTTCAGGTGGCTCACTAGTAATGAAATAGCGACTTTGGATATAATGAGTGTGGCGGATGATAGTTCATGTGGATATGTCCTTGAAGTGGATGTATATTATCCTCAAGAGCTACACGATGCACATTCTGATCTACCTTTTCTATCGCACCGCCTGGTTCAAAATCTAAGCAGAAGAAACTGATTCCTAATCTATCGAATGAAATGAAATATATTGTACACTATAGAAACCTACAACAAGCCATAAAGAATGGTTTAGTTTTGATCAAAGTCCATAGAGTATTGAAATTCAGTCAGTCTAAATGGTTGAAGAAATATGTAGATTTGAATACAGAAATGCGCAATAAGAGCAAAAGTAAAGCGGATAAGTGTTTATAAAAGAATATGGTTAATTCAGTTTACGGTAAAACTATGGAGAATGTTGATGAAAGGAGCGATATCAAACTGGTTACTCATTGGGAGAGTATCAAATCGGAGAAAGGTGCCAATGCATTGATAGCTCTCCCCAATTACAAATCCTGCAAAGTATTTCACGAGAATTTTGTCGCGATCCATATGAGAAAAGTCAAGGTGCATTATGATAAACCGCTGTATTTAGGCTTTAGTATATTAGATGTATGGAAAGTCGTTATATATAATTTCTTATATGATTGCATCAAGAAAAAATATGGTGATCAATCGCAACTATTATATACTGATACAGATTCATTGATATTGAAAATAGAAACAGATAACTTTCATAATTTTATGAAGGAGAATATAAGTTATTTCGATACATCTAATTATCCAGCCGATAACGATTTTGATATTCCAATCACAAAATCGGTAGTGGGCAATATGAAAGATGAATTCTCAAACGACCCTAAGAACTGAAGAAAGCAAAGGGTGTTTATAAAGCAGTCGTTAGGGACCAAATAACGGTCTGCGATTATAAAAATATCGTGGAAAAGGGTGGTTTGATATTTATAAAAATGAATTGTTTTCGCAGCGATCGCTACGATATTTATACTGAAATGAAAAATAAAGTCGCCCTTTCCTATCATGACGATAAACGATTCATTATACCGAATACTGTCAAAACTCTACCGTGGGGACACAGCGATATCGAATAATATGCTTTGGTTACACCGGGCAATAATTTCTATTACGGAAACAAGTCGAATAGTAGATCCAGATGATAAGTTAGACGAGTTGATAAAAATGTTGATGGAACAGTCACCTACTTCACCGCGAACTCTATACTTTCCAACGTAGGTTTACCGC
Organism: Gastrophysa polygoni; assembly: GCA_963576655.1. Lineage (NCBI taxonomy): Eukaryota > Metazoa > Arthropoda > Insecta > Coleoptera > Chrysomelidae > Gastrophysa > Gastrophysa polygoni. Next base: position 4,665,209 of record OY755092.1, read on the forward strand.
ATCTATGCACATGTATATATTTTACACCTACCGATGAATACCTTTTTACTATGCATTGCTTGGTGAACGTGAAATTATTATGAATATGAATGAGAGAGAAAATGAGTATCACCCAAACACATTTCTGCGTTTCATTTGCTATATATGTATATGTATGAAAGACCTTCAGAAATAGGGTCTACCATTTCCCAACAATATCGTGGACTGCATTAACCTTGAAATGGACACGCTGTTTGTACAAGTGGTGGGAACTTTTGTATAAAACCAGACCCATACACATCGACTCCTAATTCTGTTAGCAGATATTGCTCGCTCACTCACTCACCGCTGTACGATCTACCTTTAATATATAGTTTGCACCAGCTCTCGTTGAACCAGCTCTTTTTCTCTTCGACTACAGTTCCCGAGGAAAATATTCCGCAAAAGTAAGTACACATTCATTCGATTTCTGATTACATCACACAAAAACTATTCAGAAAAGATTTTTGCGTTTATATGAGTGCACAATGTGAAATGTTAATGTTACAGATATGGATGGAGTCAACGGTTTTCGTGAGGAGATGTTATCTGCCACCAAAGCTAATATTGTTGAAGGAGCTGACCCTACACAAACATCGAGTAGACCTGATCTACCGTGCGGGTCCCAATTTTGTAAGGACTCGCAGAGGGAGTGGTACAGCCAAGCGGTTCGCGAATGTCTGCAGAGCGATGGAGCATGGGGCAGTGGTGACATTGGTGAATTTGATTTATTAGTGCGGTCTCAAGTAACGGGTATTTCAGATAGTCCCTCATTACCAATCAATACACTAATAGGTCGTGATGATGGTGCAGATATTATTGGGGAGTATTCGAAAACTGGGAAAATATCTAATACACCGAAAATATCTTCACTGTCATCGCCATCGACCTCCTTACCTCAGTTAGATATCATCTCTTATGACTTCGCTGATGATGATGATTTCGCACCACCACCGCCTAAGAAGGCGGTAGGGAAATGGTTGGGAAAGAAATCATCATCATCGTCGCAATCATCATCATCATCATATAAGGTGAAATCTAAATCCATTTGGCGAGAAACTTCTTCAGGCAGGAAGAATAATAACGGAATATCGGTAACATCAACACCTCCGAGTATTTTGAAGAAGTTTCTCTCTAATCGTGGCAAGATTAACCCGTACCAGCGAGGTGAGAAAGCCCTAAAATCCGAATCCCCGCCAACTGAATCGAAACAGCATTCGAAGCGCTCTGGAGGAAGGGTTAAACTCATTCGTGTAGATATAGTGCACCCGACCAACAAGGGTGTCGGAGATGATGCGAATGTTGTTAACGATGATGTTGGCGAAGACCTTTTGACGAATGTTGATGAAGATGTCGGTGACGAAGAATGTGTGAGAGATAAGCATAATGCGAGCATCACTATGCGCATTCCAGTGCCTCCATCAGCACCATTAGCTGCCATTAGGGAATATGATGATGAGTTGAAGCGGTGGAATACGAATATTGATACACTCATCGCTGCTAGTAAAGGCAAATCTCGTCAAATTTCATTGAGAAGAGATGCGTTGCTTTCACAGCTAGACGAGTGTGATCGACAGCTGGTAGTGGGTGAAAATTTTCGACGAGTATGTCGAGAAAATAAAACTCGCCGTCAGCGTTATGATGATCTCAATAGTGAGTACTTGAGAGCGCACTAATTTAATGACTCGGTGAATTTTATAAAGTGGGATATGTATTCATTGTGTTTATAGTTTCCATTCATTCATATATTGTATATATATATTCATACATTCATATTTGCCTGAATAAAATTCATTGAAACATCACAGTTCCTTATTTTCTCAAAAAATATATTTCGAGCAATTCGTTGAATCTTCTATTGCAACTGCAAACAACGATTGATTTCTTCAAATGAAATAAGCCGTTGGCATTAGGTTTTATGATTTTATGGATGTATCATCCGATATTCATCTCAGATCTGCCCAGTTACACTTCAACTACCACAATTGCAAGATGTCTCATAAAACTATCGATAAATTTGGGCGTAAAAGGAGCAAGTCTTTGAGTTTTCTTCAAGGTCGTCCAGGTATTGGTTTCAAACTCGATGAAAATGGGGACTATGATATGCAGGGTAAGCGTTTGACAAACGTTGGAAAACCATTGAGAGATGGTGATTGCGCTATATTGGAATTGTTCAATGAACTTTCTGTGAGAATTGAAGAAGTCGTTACAAACTCTGAGCAGAAATTGAAGAATCGTGTGCTAGCAGATTATGTGATTGAAGCTATGGAGAACAGCAATGTCTTCACGCATTAGAAAGACGTGGAGCAGGGGGAGGCCGTAAAATGAGACGCAAGTCCGAGCAGTCAGAGAAGAAGAAGAAGTGTTGATTCGAATATTCATAATGTAATCATATTATTTTGTCTCATTGAAATCATTTGCATACATCAAATTATGAATTATGAATGAAAATAATAAATTGGAAAATTCATTGAAAAAAATTTTTTTAAAAGAATTTTGAAAAAAATTTTCGAAAAATTTTTGAATTTGAATTTTTGAAGTCCAGTCTGTGACCTCAAGTTTCACCTCCGCATGAAAATTTCAAAATTTGAAAAATTTTGAACTCGTGAAAATAGGTGCAAAATTTTTTTCAGACTTTTCTCTATCGATCCCGCATAGTCCATTAAACACCTATTTTCCTTCATTTCCCTAGGAAATATAGCATTTTAAAAAAAAAATTTTTTCACAAATTGGTATCAAATTCGTATTCAATAACCTCGTTTCATTCTAGATTTGTTAAAAAAAAAATCAAAATTCGACGTTTTTAGGTACCGATATTCTTCCATAATGTGATCGGCTACACACACCTTCCATAATGTGAATGGTTATGATAATCCCTCATTTTTCCCTTAAACCTCGAATCGATGTCAAATTCAAGTTCAATGACCTCGTTATACCATAGATTCGCAAAAAAAATCGGAAATTTTCATAAAACCAAATTTACTTCTATATTATATATACATATTGATAGCTACGAGTCCTATATCTATTATTATCACTACTGGAATTTATCACAAATATAGATCTTAAACTAACACTTTGTCCTCACTACAATTACATAATGGACATACTTCCACCATATGGATTTGATGAAGGGGGTCGTCGCATACATCGCAGAAATGTCTTGGAATGTCTAAGAACTCCGATGTGGTATGCGCCGAGGACTGTGCATAAAAATCGATGACAGCGGGCAGCATCGCATATCGTCTAAAGCAGGTGTGACAGAGATATTTGTCACCCTCACTGGTTTCCACCGACCACATCGACACTGTCGTGCAGTACATTCTGTCCATGTGGTTCCTCTTGTATACTTCGGCGTCGAAATATTCTGTGCGGAGTCTAACAAATCTTCCAGCCTCACTGCCAACATCGCCGAATCCCTCATCCTCATCAGAGTTCTCCTGGTCCGCGACATCCTCTTCCTCCACTCCACCGAACTCATTTTCTCCATCTCCGTGCTGAAAGGAATTAGAGTGTGATGAATTGATCGATATGTTTGAAGAATAGTGATGACAGTAGATGAAATAGCGAACGAATATATCAATACTTACAGCGACAGAATCATCTATCAGCGACAGCTGTTCTAACTTCTCGATTGTGTTATTCAGTTCAGCATCCATCTCGATTGGTAGATCAGTCGTGTTATCTTAGTCGTATCAGCAGAGGAGAGTACTGACGTTATGAAGCCTGTCGCGCGGTTTTTACCATACTTTTTTCGAAAGAGGGGGTAGGCGGTTTTCTGACGATTAACGGCGGGTAGCGGTAGTGGGTAGTCCTAAGATGGCAAGCTCTCATTGGCGGAAGCGGAGGCGACCTTGGAGATTAGCTCTCATTGGCGGAAGTGAAGGCAACCTTGGAGATTAGCGGTTCTATGGTAGAAAGTCCTTGGATAGTGAGGGACTCGTTGGTGGAGGCGAAGTTGTTCCTACCACTCCAAGTCTGCGCAATAATAATAGCAGTCATCTGGAGTGGGACCAACTCGAGTGTATAAAAGTGAGAATTTTGAGTATCTCACATCATTCACAAATCTCCTTGAATCTTCATCGTGTGCATATCAGTCAGACATAAAAAGTCCGAGAAAATGACGTATCCGCAATCATGGGACGCCAAACCAGTAGTGCTAGTTAACCCGTTTAGGGTGGATCAATACGTGAGCTGCCACAACTGCGATGTGTGCTGGCCAGCCGTCGAGATGAACGTTTGTACAGGGGTTTGCCGAATATGTGCGGAGCGAAATCATGCGATATCGCCAGATCCACCTCGTTTGAACACCCGTTTAGAGCGAGGAGTTGGCCCAAGGTGCAAGAAATGTGCAAAGCTGCTGCAGAACACGAATATGGGAATATGCAGAGGTACTTGAAGGGAGTGTAGCATGACGAAGAGATTGCTGCTCCAAAGGTGTCATAGCTGCACGCAATACCGAAATGATTGCTGGAACGAGGTGTGTTCCGGATGTTCCAGGACCGGCTACTTCTGCGAAGTTGTGGGACACCTATTCACAAACGCCGACCACCATTTCAAAGCATGTTGGTGTCTTCCATACGAGAGGCGTGTGTTCAGAAGGAGTCTAAAGATGCCGGCACCACCTCTGTACTTCGTGCGGGAAGTTGCCAGTTCGGACGAAGATGATGCCTGATTTTCCAGTCATGAACATTTTTATTATTGTATGCACTTTTCTATGCATCGACCAATTTACACTTATTCTGAATATATGATTTCTCAGTCTTGTTTCTTCAACATATTTCAGCTATTTGGGAACGGGTACAAAAGAGGTGGTTCAGTACATCCAACTTTTTATCAATAACCACTAACATTTCAAATAATTGCAGACACATTGATCCAAGAATTAAATTTGTCAGAAAATCCAAGCCATTTTCTTTTCACCCTTCTGCTTCCTCTTCTTGTTCTTCCTTCTGATTGTTTTCGTCTCCAGAACCTTCTCCACCAAGTATACGTCAGGATTGTTAGTTTTCAATAATTCCAATTCATAAGAACATCCCTCGATTGGGTGTCCTTCCATATCTTCAAGTTTGTAAGTTCTGGGATTGGTTAATTTCGCTTCGGATATTTTGAAGAGTTCCGTAGAAAAATTTGCAGTGTACCCTTTTTCGAAGTTCCCTTTATATTTACTTATGCGCACTATATCACCGACCTGATATTTCGCCTTCGGTGCTATTTTCGGGTGACTATAGGCGCTCAGTATTGTGGTAGGTGTAACTTCAGAGGGTTTTATTCCAATCGTTCTATGTATTCTGTTATTGTATTCGTCGGTTAGATGGGGCAAAATATCACGCCACTTGAATTCACCCCTTGCAGAGAATTCTTCAATTATCCAGTTCTTCAGAGTTCTTATAACTCTCTCGACGATTGCCGCCTTCATTACACTGAACGTTGAATAATGGTTTATATTATATTTCACCATCAATTTTTTGAAATGAACGTTATAGAATTCTTTGCCTTGATCACTTTGCATATTCTTCGGTGTGTATTCAGCTCTCTTCAATATTCTCAGCATTGCATGTGTCACTTCTGGGCCGGTTTTATCAAGTATCGGCTCAGTCCAAAGATACTTAGAATAACAGTCGATGACGAATAAAATATATCTGTAACCACCATTATCTTCAGAATAATCTTGCATCTCAGCCGAATCAATTTGCCATAGGTCTGCGAAGCCTTTTATAATCGTTCTTCTCCTTTTGAAGTTGCGTCTCGCAGGCGTATGTAATTCATTAACAATCTGTCTCTTGGTAGCGCTTATTTTCATGATGATGTTTTTTCTCTCCACGTCGGTGAGTCGGAGGCGACTCACCAACTCTTTAGCTTCATTCCAATATATATATATTCCTTGCGATATGTTCCGAAATTTTTTTTAGAAGGTATTGTTCGCAGTATTCCTTCACCGCCTTTTGATTTGGGCTGCTGCCGCTGTTGCAGAGTTCTCATTTTATGGGGTGTACCAATTAATGGTTTGATGATCCGCTGATATTTTTCCTTCGATTTGGCGTTGGCATTCAGTCCCTCTCTGATGTCGTAGTTTTTATATGCAGCTCTTGTATTTTCTAGTAGACCAGCATATGCCCGCTTATCTTGATCACTGATTGATTCCGGCACATGTTTCGTGAATATCAAATTGTATAGTTCAGATGTAGCCGGAAACATCATGCTTCGCTTTTTACCGCGCCATAATTCAATTTTGTTCGGTGGGAAACGAATTTCCATATTTCCCATTCTGAATTTCCCTGTTTCGGTATTTATGCTAACACCAAATTCTGTATCATAATTGCGATTACCAGATTTCAAATTATGCAACTGTTGCGTCAACTGCTGTTCTAAATCACTCCCGATTGTGCCATCGGCAATATCATCAGCGGAAATGTATGATAGTGACGATGTTGGCGGCGTATCCATTGTAGCTATATAATCAGGGTTCGCTCGCAGTGATGATGGTGGTGATGATGATGATGCTGGTGATGGAGAAGAATTTCTGAAAAAACTGTTGGGTTTACTGATTTTTCTAGGGGTTTTCATAACATTCGATTCATCTTCATACAACGGTGTGGAGTGATATGTAGGTTTAGCCACCATTGTCTCTAGTGCTGCTGGATTCTTGATGTTTTTTTTTTGTGAATGTGGTGATTGAGGTATTATTGCCAACAGCTGCTGCGCTGCTGCTGCTGTCGCTGCTGACATGGCCTTCAACGGTTTTGTCAATGGTTCATATATATTTTCAAGCGCCGTTTGATTACCCATACGATCACTCCTGATACTTGTGAATTTTCTTCTTACTACATTAGTTGCTTCAACAAGCTCGCGTTTGAGGCAGATTTGAGAGGCTATTTCTCCCATTTTCTCGTTAGATGTGCTCATTGCGGTATCTGGGGATTGAATGAATCATATATCAACATTATATCAAGGATATATGAAATTATCGAATCCTCTCCTATATCGACCTTCATGTATTTCACTATCCTTATCGATAACGACAAATCCATATTTATCTGTCCAACACTGTGCACACATATCTTGGAATTGTTTGAAACTCACATCAGGGGATACATGATCGGAAAAAATATGATGTAGATCGGTGTCATCCTGTTTGAACATTACTATGAAATTGGAGTTGTCACGAATCAATTGTTTGGGGACTCTGGAATACGTCTGAGCTAGATAGAAACAATCCACATTTTTATGACGCCCCATAGAGAAATAAGATCTGATCACATCCTGTTTTTCGCATATAACATCGTCAAATATGAAGATGCTATCTGGTTTCGCGTCCGCTGGTTCCACTATATCGACATTATTATCATACGTATGAAATCCTAATCCTTTTATTGGTTCCAACACATTTCGCAGATATTCATACTTCGGTTGATATAATGATTTTGAGTATAGGTAAATATTAGCGAAATGTAAACCATTCTCGTTGGTGAGGAGCGATATCATTACGTTCGTTTTTCCACAATTAGAGGGTCCTATTATGAGACCGCGAATGTTGTTTGGAAATAGAGCTCCATGACGGCGATCTGCAGCAGTTTGATTCCCTAAACCCACTTTCTCATCGAAATTGTCTACATCGAATGTTTCTTTCTGCTGAACAATCCGCATTGTATGATGGTTGGATGATATATAATGAACAACGAGAAAGGTTCTGCTCATTTATATTATGGAAGTGAAACGTTACACATCGAAAAATAAAAGGGACAAGAGCGCTCGAAAGAATAAAAGTGGTGAAGGAATCGTTGACACTTTGATCAATAAATTACCTGTTGAATTACACATTCCTGGAGGCTATCAATATTGTGGACCTGGAACAAAACTACAGAAAAGATTAGCTCGTGGTGATACGGGAATAAATCAATTGGATAGAGCTTGCAAAGAACACGATATATCATATCTCAAGCATCCAACCGATCTATCTGCTAGGCATTTGGCTGATAAAGAATTGGAGGAAGCTGCCTGGGCGCGAGCTAAATCGCGAGACGGTACCGTAGGGGAAAGGGCTGCATCTTGGTTAGTAACCAGCATAATGAAAGGAAAAAGGCGCTTCGGCATGGGATTAAGTAAGAATGGTGGAACAAAAAACCGTCGTGTTTCTAGAAAGAAGAAATCAACCGCATATGGAAAAAATATTGCTTTTGGTTCGGGAATAGTACACAAAGTCCGTAATGTGCTACGTCAAATGGGTAAAAAGAAGGAACTCGTCAAAAATTTAACCAAAACCTCCCTCATGGCAATCGGTGCAGCTCGAAAATTCGTGAGGATGGCTGGTGGCAAGAACAATATCCGAACATCTTGAATAATACCAATTCCTAAGGTTGGTGGGATTCTCCCTCTCATACCGATTTTCGCCGGCTTATCAGCATTGGGGAGTTTGGCCGCAGGTAGCGCTGGTATAGCGCGCGCTATTAGTTCGGCTCGAGAAAGTAAGGAGCAACTATCTGAAGCAAACCGCCACAATCAACACATGGAGGCTATTGCTCTTGGAAAGGTTGGTATTTGAAGCCGTATCGAAAGGGGCTTCAACGATCATCGATCTCGCACACCACGTAGCGAAAATGAAGTTGCCGCACTTCCGAGGTATATTCATGAGAGATACTTTACCGGTCCGAATCGCATAGAATCTGCCATAATAAATCTCGATAGTATTGAAGGAGATGGCACACATTGGGTTGCATATAAAAAGTGCGGTGGAGTAGTAGAATATTATGATAGTTATGGAGATTCACCACCACCCCAGGAGTTGGTTAGATATTTGAAGAAGGGGGTGAAGTCGTCGAACGACCTTAAAATAATGTATATTTATATATATATATATATGTATATTTATATATATATATATATATATGAACGACAACAAGCCTACGGCACAGTCTGGTGTGGACATTTGTGTTTGAAATTCCTCTCAACGAGTAGTAGCTTTACATGATGGATAGGCAGAGTATCAAACGTATGGGGCACTCATTACGAACCTATTCAAGATTACGCACATTGTTGAAGATGAGCAAGAAACAACTTGCAGATATGCCGAAAGAAGTTCTGATTGGGTGCGCATCACATAAAATAGCTCTTGTATGGGACAAGTTATCGGATGAATTACGAAACGACCCAGATATATCGCAATATCAGTTCTATCGTGAACATCAAGGTGAAGAGGGTGCTCAACAAATCGGGGATGTCAATGATGGGCCGATACCGAGAAAAATGTTCTGCTGTTTCTGTCAGTTGAATGATGTGAATGTGGCATCCGATAATGATTTCAATATCAGTAATACACACACCGAGAACCGGAGCAGTCTTCATTGTTGCAAGCAGCAATAAGGTTGTTACTGGAACAGACGAATTAGCATTCATTTTCCAGTTGTTCATTTCATCGAAAAAACATGTCACAAACGTTCACCATCTCTGGAGATGATAGTATTTTGAGTATCGACTTCTATCCACCCATAGAGCTCGATGCGATACAATTCCATACTCAATATAGATGAGACGAATAATACATTCGGTTATTGGGTTGAGTCAAAATCTGATATCGAGTTGATAGTGACTACTATACCACCAGGTGTGTATGAGATAGAAGAAATAAATAAAGCTATACAAAAAGCGATAGCTCGTAAAACACCGCCGGCTGAAGGAGAGAGTATGGATAATATGTTTCTCCTTCGAGCTAATAATAATACACTGAAATGAGAAATGAAGTCAGTGTTTGCCATAAACTTCTACGGATCAAAGTCAATTGCCAGCGTATTGGGATTCGAAACGAGGTATTACTCAAATAATGTGTTACACGAATCTACGTTACCGGTGAATATCATCAAGGTGAGACTCATCAGAGTTGACTGTAACATTACTGCAGGAGCTTACCTCAACGGTGTGGAGGTACATACACTATACGAGTTCGATGTTGATGTGGAGCCTGGGTATAAGCTATCAAAAGAGCCAGAAAGTATTATATATCTACCAATCAGTCCGACTGGACGTCAGTATATCGACAATATCACGCTAAGAATTTTGGATGATAACGGTCTGCCAGTTGATTTTCGAGGGGAGAAAATTATAGTGAAACTAGAACTCAAAACGCTCACATAAACCTACATCGAGAATGGGTTTCTGCTTTGGGTACCAATCAAAGCGTGTGACACTAGCTGAAAATAATACCAGCAACCAGAATATCAATAAGAAGGGGAAGCAACGAGGTGGTGGATTCATTCGAACAGAACTATCCAGACAGGACAGACGTAGATTATCTTATCTGTGAGCGACATCGATTTTTTGAAATCTATCGGTCTGAAGCTGCGACGAAAAAGCAAAAGAAACTATGGTTGCTTCAACATCGACAAGCTTACAACTGGAAGTATTTGCTGAACCAATTTTCGGTCACTCCCTGATAAGTCTACATGAGCACACTTACAAACCATATGGTTCACCATCATTCAAGAATTCCGATGAAATAAGAATCGCCATCAACTTTCAGGATCTGATACTCGATATTGCTGAAAGCTATATTTATATCGAAGGAAAATTAATTCCCAATGATGTGACTAAAAAATGCTATCTATCTAATAATGCTTTAGCATTTCTGTTCGATGAAATTCGTTATGAAATGGGTGGAGAACAAGTATGTATGGTTCGAAAGCCCGGTATTACCACCACCATGAAAAGTATGATCTCTTATGGTGGAGCGAATGCTAAATTCCTAAAAACAGTTGGATGGGGCCTCAGCAGTGAGAAACAGGTGATTCTGGATAAAAATAGTCACATATTCAGCGGCAAACTCCCTCTCAAATATTTGATGGGATTTGCTGAAGATTATAATAAAGGTATTCTCAATATAAAACAAGAGCTGATACTTATCATATCTCGGTCATTCAAGAACCTATATGGGGGAAGTTGATGCCAATATGGAAATTAACAAAATCGAGTGGAAGATAAGGCACGTTATACCGTCAGAGCAACAGAAATTGAAACTTTTGAATCGTGTGAATCGGAGTGCAGCAGCAAGAGTGAAAATTGCATACAGGGTGTGGGATCTGTATGAATTACCAATTCGTGAAACGGCTTCCGATATTTGGGCTGTCAAAACTACAAATAGTCTCGAACGCCCTCGTTACATCGTGATAGGCTTTCAGAGATCCAATATTGCTGATAATAGATCTGAGGATATCACACAATTCATCGATGCTGGAGTCAACAATATACGTCTATATTTAAATTCAGAAGTTTATCCATATGAACGCTGGAATTTGGATTTCGACAAGAAGTTGGATGCAGTAGCATATTATGCATATGATGATTTCCAACGCAGCTATTATGGCAAAGATATGAGTGAACCAATGATGAGTATTGAGGAATTCCGAAAAAAATCCGCTTTTCATCATCGACTGTTGCCACCAACCAGAAGCTGTGAAATCCTCAACTGATGACATCAAGTTGGAGTTTGAAACCCGCCGAACCAAGTTCCCATCAAACACCAAGGTCTATGCTCTCATTCTCCATGATGCCTTCTTCTGGAACCACCTCCAGCTTATATTTCTGAATGAGGTGGTATGGTAGGAATTCTGCAATTTCCTGGAGGTATTGACTCAAGTTTTCTCTAACCATTATTTCGAGGAACTGATCTAAAGTAATGCTGCCGCTTCCCCATTGATACTGTTCAGCTGTTGTGTAAAGGTGTTGATTTTTTTCTTCATCGACGCACACACTCACATCATAATTTATGACATGATGTATATCGCGCTCTAAGTCCGCCATCTGACACCTCAGCCGCCTCACAGATGATTCGATGTCTTCTGCCGCTGGCCAGCTCTGACTAGAATAGTGCATCCACATGTCTGGAACTCTTACGATGATTCTATGAATGAATAAAATATTCAAGCTCGCGAATAGTGATAAGAAGATATAATTTCCTCCCTACATCTAATATACCACTTACCGCAGAACAAATATGAAGACGATTTGCGATAAAGAGAAAATGTAAATGTAAGAAATATTATATAATTTTTAAACCCTTTTCACTCTGACGTACATAAAAATTGAATGAATGAGGATATATACATTTGACTACGATGCCTTGGTACCGAACTTGATCAGAGCTCTCGTTGTTGCACCCTCAAATACTGGCTCGCTCTGACCCAAGTATGTGAGAGTATATAATCCGTTAGAAGAATTCATCTCAATAACATCGCTCTCTTTCATCTCTTCTACAACTCTTTTCGGTAGCCAGCATTTGATACAAACTACAGTTTTTTCATCACACAATATCACAGTACCGCTTTTACCGAATTTGGTCGAAAAAAACGATATCTTCTTGATTATATAACTTTTATTCAAGGGTAGCGATGATAACAGAATTTGCTCTATAATTTCATCAACCTCATTGATTCTATGATTGATAGCGTCTAAATCAATTTCAGAAGATGCCATTTCCACTCCCTCGGTTACGTGAAAGAAGGTCTAAAAAGTATATGAACAATTGTACTTACAAGAAACAAATTACACTTTATCGCACTTTCAGATTCCCACTTATCTTGGCAGATAATGTATTCAGTATGTTTGCTGCTGTGAACTATGTTGAGAACTATGTTGTGTAGATGGAAAATATGGTATTTATAGGAGCTTCGATATGTGACGTAGCAATACCCCACTACTACCGAACGGCCTTGAGGTGAGGCGTGCAAAGGTCGCTCTCTAACGCAATAATAACCTTCCAGGCCGACTTCCTCTCGAGGTCACGGAACACGCTCAAGGTCACTCGCCCCAAGGTCATATACATAGCCCACACCACTCCTCAAGGACAAAACCCCCAAGAGCGCTTCTCAAGGTCACTCCCCCAAGGTCATAGCGCTCCTCAAGGCCACTCCCCCCAAGGTCACACCCCTCTGACCTTGGGGGGAGACCCAGAAACGGCAAAGACCTTCTACTTATGGGTTTCACCTGTTTGTATCCCAAACTTGAAATAAATAAATAAATAAATAGATATTGAAGAGACTAGACAAATAGCACATGTACGGATACATGTCGAAAGAGTCATTCAAGATTTTTGAGGGTACTATTCCAATAAGTATGGTAAAAAGAGGTAATGGAAATCTTAGCTTATTGGATAAAATTGTTACCGTTTGTAGTGGATTGGTGAATATTTCACTACCAATGATTCCACTACCAATAATTCCACTCTAGCCTGATTGTACAAAGTACAAACATATTGTGATTTATATTATGTATTCATATTCTTAATTTTTTATTGATAATTAGAAAGCTGGGAAATTATATCATTGATGACAGCTGATAATAATTGTATTGCTGATAATCTTGTTAATAAGTCACCCTGTTGTGTCTGTTATTTACATTTTCTATGTATGTCGTTATATTATGTTCCATTTGATTTTCTATATTTGAAATAAAATCTTTATACCCTTATTTTTCGTTTCATTGTACAGAAATATTATCCATTCTTTTTTTTGTTTTAATTCACACATTTCTGAAGGATATTGAATAATAAAACAGTTGTCATTATATTCTTTTCAAATTTATTGATACAAAATCTATGCTATTCAAAAAACAGTTGAAAAAAATCAAAAATATTCAATATTCAGTACCATGAAGAATAATAAAATATGAAACAGAAGTTTTCATGGAAAACTAAGGCACGTATATGACTATTATAGGTATTATTGTATAATTTTATAGGCATATCTATTAATAACAAAGTGTTAACTTACATCACAGTTCAAGGAAGTGAGAAAGAATAGAACAAGATTATATGCCTTTCCATCTTCAGTGGATATCAAATATAAATAAAACTGAAAATCTGATGGCATGTGAACAGTGGATCTCAAATAAAAATCTAATGGCATGTGTCACAGTACCAAGTGCAAGTTTGTGACAATCCAACACATTCGAAATGAAACCATTTCACCTCAGTCATCTCCATCGCATTTAATCATGGGTCGCCCATCATCAACACCATTGCATATGCAATAATGAGTTATCTTTGCTCTACCTCCTCTGCCAGTGAAATATTTACCTAGCAGTTCTGGCATTATCACTTCTAAATGAAATTGTAGGGCAATTTTAAAGTTGTCCTCCCGAAATTCCCTATCTGGCATAATTCTCACCTTGTGAAATATATTTGGGGACCATATTACGAAGTCACAATACCGTAACTGTGAGATAAATAGTTGCATTTGGACCTGATAATAGTAACTATGATTTGTTTTCAATGTTATTATTTCATCCTGTTCAAATAAGCAGGTGTTCTTCATATTTAAATACTGTTACACTTCACTACACTACTACACTACACACTACACTACATTTCACTTGCAGGCATCCTCCTAAACAACAGTCACAAAATACCAGTCTGTCTGGAGATGCACCCAGCTGAGGCCACTTCTCATTCATTAAGAATCCCACTTCATTCATTTGGAAACCTTCATGATTTTCTTCCTGCATTGATATCCGATATTCTTCAGCAGCTCTATATGTGATATGCCCCAAGTAGTCGCTTTGGCATTGAATGTCATTTTTGTTGGGTAACAAATCGATTTTATCTATGATAATGAAGGCTTATTTTTATTTGCTCTACAGACAACTTTAAATTTAGAAGCAGTTATTCTACCAGCTCTTTGTAGGTACCAGTTATCAGTTTCTGCCTCTTTCCTGGTAGCTTTTTCTATATCAATAATTTGCTCCTTACTTACTGATATGTCTATCTTTACTCCCACTTTCAGAACAAATCCTGATTCGAAATATTTATAGGACTCCAAACTCTTATAGGCCTTCATCTGCACATGGGAGTAATAACTGTGGGTGAAAACCAAATATGCAGATATATCATTGTATGTGATTGGAGGCACACTATCAATGGAATAATCGAGTTCAGATTCATCCAATGTGAAAGGATCCGAATCGTTGATCATTCTGAGCTTCATTCTATACCTGTAACAGAAATAATGATGAAATGTAAACAGATTATAACAAAGTATTTTTTCAAGCATACCGTTCACCATCGTTTCTACTGTTCAACATCGAAGTTTTTAAGTATTCACTCTCCATCCTTATTAAGTTTAGACTCACAAAAACACCGAAAATAATCCAAAAAACACTCTACACTTGGCCACGACCAAAACGTAAATGATGTTCTTATGACGATGACTAGTTTGTATGTCCCCTGTCGCCATTTTTGGTCACGTGTTCTGGATTGCCTAATTAATAATTTTAGTGGATTCTGATATTTTTCATAACATTGAGCCTTCTCTGAAGAAAAAAAGAACTGAAAATCTCAATGAAGCTGAAGAACAAATTCTTATTTCATTAGTGAAGAAATACCAACATATCGTGGAATCAAAGAAAACTGATGCAGTCACCAATTCAGAAAAAAATTAAGACATGGGAGACCATAGGTGATCTGTTCTGGTTACAAAACAGCCCTGGCTCTGAGAACCGAATTCAACAATTCAAAGAAAAAAACAAAACAGAAATTCGCTATTGAAAAGAGACTAGTTAGATGTACTGGAGAAGGTCCACCGCCACCAGACATGATGGTGGATAATGTAGAATTGGAGTCATAGTTTATGCGAAGTCAGTTGAAAAACTTCCGTTTTTAAGGACGATACGAGGATTTGTCGATTCGCTTAACATTGGAATAGGAATGAATGAGATATTTTTTACTGAGCTTCCCCGATATGAAGCCTGAGCAGTCAACGTGGACTGGATAAGCGCTGTCATTCTAGAAAAATATCAGGCAATCATCTGCCGATTATCACGAGGACATGACGGCAGAATTATTTGAGAAATGGACAGAGCAGCAGCTTATACCAAATATTCCAGGAAATTCAGTCATCGTTATGGATAATGCGTCATACCATTCACGTCAACGAACGAAAATACCGAGCACCAACACGAAAAAGGCTGATATTATTCAATTCATGGAGAGAAAAGGCATGGAAATATCTCTGAAGAAAGAATTACTGGAAATGATCAGGAAACTAAATTTCCCGAAGGGATATGTAGTTGATGAACTCTTTGGAGCACACGGCCAAACTGTCTTACGTTTGCCCCCATATTACTGTGTTTTTAACCCTATTGAGATGGTCTGGGCTGCTATCAAGAGCAAAGTACGTAAGAATAACAAATTACCGCAATTTAGCGAGTCAGTTTTAACCACCATCAGGACAGTAGTTAATTAGATAAACAAGAGTGACATATGGAGGAATTGTGTATCTCATGAATTACATCTCCAGCCGTTATGGTTCCCATGGGAAAGTGCTGAATCGCTGATGCTGTCCTTGCAGTTCCTGGAAGGCCTTCAAGTGAGATTCCCAACTCGCGGCAGTCTCATAGTCAGTCAGACGCAAATCTTCGAACCATCAACATCTAATTTTTTCGTAATATTCACGCTATTTACTTGTGCAAAATAAAGTTGTTTTTTAAAAAGGAACTTTGAAGTCTCAAATAGTTAATTGGCGCAGTCGGTAGGATATCTGGATTGTAACGTATCGAACGGGACAATTTCGTTTTAACGATTCACCAGATATTCGAAGTGTTGATTCGTTTTGTGGAGGTGTTCGAACCGGAGTGGCTCTTCAAAAATCAAGACACCCAGTCTATCGCAGACCCGACGAGGACCCCTGCCATATCGACGAATCATCGAGTTTTGGAACACACATCGTCCAATTCTGCGAGACCAACGACCCTGGAGGAGACGAAAATTGCAAATCCAGTAGTTGTCTCATAATAAGAGATGCTCAAAGTACTAAACCTTTTAATGTGAGTACAATTATCTATGTCTATTGAAAATTCAACAAATATCCTCGGGAATTTGAATCTGAACATTCCTTCAGCTGACTCTCAAATCACCCCAGAACCCATCTCAATAAACCAAAATATCCAAACAAATTCTGGAAATAATTCGATCACAATGACGGAAACATTCAAATCTGAATACTTGAATTGTGTACCGCAGTTCGACGGTAACCCAAATGAACTCAATCGATACCTAGCAGTATGCGATTCGATTATAAATACTTTTTACGATAGAGTAAATGTGAATAGTTTTCATAACACTTATTTGTTGAATGCATTAATAGCTAAATTGTGCGGAAACGCCAAGTTAGTTGTCAATATCCAAAATACGTCAACTTGGAATGAACTTAAAGAAACGCTTTATAGAAATTTCGCAGATCAAAGAGACGAGAGTTGCCTCAATCGGGATTTGATAATGATGAAACAATACCCGAATGAAAAACCTCAAGATTTCTATGATCGATGTCTGAAAATACTGAATCTCTTGTGTAGCTATGTAGACATTCATGAGAATACAAATGAAGCAAAAACTTTGAAACGTACTCTTTATAACGACCTTACATTGAAAACATTTTTGTCTGGCCTAAGAGAACCTCTGGGTACCACAATTCGTTGTATGCGGCCGAATTCACTTACAGAAGCTTTGCAGTTGGTTATTCAAGAGGATAATATCCATTATTTTCAAAATAACTCTCACAGAATTACGAAGGAGAGTAGTCCTAGAAATAATCAATCTTTCAGACCCCAACAACAGCAGAGATATAGTTCTCAAAATGTTCCTTTCAATGCTCAAACACAAAACAACCAATTTCGACAGAATAATTCATTCCCTTCACAACCAGTGCCGATTCGACAAACATTCAATAACCATCCGAGAAAATATTTTTCGAATGCTCAAGTTTTTGGTCAACAACAAAACAGAAATGTTTTCGAGCCAGGTAATTCGAATCCTAACTTTTCAAGGCCCACGCCAATGCCTACATGCACAAGAAATACGACAATGAATTCAGCATCAAATAATGTTCGCCCCAATCAACATGCTACCCCGATGAGTGTTTCCACAAGGAACACGAATAATTTCCGATCGAACCCATCGACATCTTTCCAATCTCAACCAAGGAGAGATTTCATCTCCGAGGAGCTCTTCAATACAGAATGTGACCCACAATGGGAAGAAACAGATGAACATTTCAATCGAGATCAATATTACGATACTTGCAATGATGAAAATCATGAAAATTATGAAAGCGATAATGTTGATGTGGCCGACGGCAATTCATTCGAAAATTTTCAGTCTGTTCGAAAAACAAGAAACCGAACATAGAACCACAAATCATACCTATCAATTCGTCTAATTCCAGCGAGTTACCCTACATTGTGTTTCCAGAATATAATCTGAAGTTCTTGATTGATTCCGGATCAACGAGATCATTTGTTGACCCCGAAATAGCATATAATCTCTTTCCAAATTTCATAAAAAATGATCCTTTTATCGTTTCTACTGTATTTCAAAAATCAGCGCATAAACATAGTGTACTTATGCCAGCCTCAAGAATATTTCATCTTCCGAATAAAAAACAATTGAAATTCTTTCTCTTCAAGTTCCACAATGTTTTCAACGGTTTGATAGGACTAGACAACCTGAAAATGCTGCAAGCAAGTGTTGACTTTGACAAAGGTTTTTTGATCACCCCGTATAGCAAAATCAAACTACTTTTCCATAAAACTCAAAGCGAACTGAACCTAATAACAATTTCTGCTCGCACAGAGCAAGTAATACAAATAAATACATCTATACAAAATGGCGAAATAATTTTGCCCCATCAGAAATTTCATAATTGTGAAATACCCGAATGTCTCACAATTGCCAAAAATGGCAAAGCACTCACTACTATTCTCAATAATACGACAGATCCAGTTACTCTAGACTTTTCAGAACCAATCAAAGTTGATAAGTTCTCAAGAAAAGAAATTGAACAAATTGATTTGAATAATTTCGACGATTCACCATCATACTTAGATCCTTCCAAAATTCGGACCGATCATCTGAACGAAGAAGAAAAACATTCGATAATAAATCTTTGTAGAGAATATTCCGATATTTTTTATCAGGAAGATATGGCATTATCATTCACAAACAGAATAAAACATCAAATTCGTACCACAGACGAGATACCGGTTTATACCAAATCTTATAGGTATCCGTTCGTACACAAAGAAGAGGTGGAAAGCCAAATAAATAAAATGTTAAATCAAAAAATAATCAGGCCCAGCAACTCACCATGGTCATCCCCTATTTGGGTAGTCCCAAAGAAGATGGATGCCTCGGGCAAACAAAAATGGAGAGTTGTTGTCGACTATCGGAAACTCAATGAGAAAACGATAGACGACAAATATCCTCTTCCTAATATTACCGACCTTCTTGACAAGCTTGGCAAATGTCAATATTTCACCACCTTGGATTTGGCGAGCGGATTCCATCAAATAGAGATGGACGAAAAAGATATTGAAAAAACGGCGTTCAACACCGAAAACGGTCATTACGAGTATCTTCGTATGCCGTTTGGCCTGAAGAATGCTCCAGCATCTTTCCAGAGGATAATGGATAATATTCTTCGAGGAATCCAAAATGAAAAATGCTTGGTTTACTTCGACGATATCATCGTATTCTCAACATCCCTACAAGAGCATTTAGAACGTTTAAAATCTGTTTTTCAGAGACTTCGTGATTCGAATTTCAAAATTCAACTCGACAAATCTGAGTTTTTACGCAAAGAGGTTGCCTATCTAGGACATGTCACACCAGACGGAGTTAAACCTAATCCGAATAAAGTCCATGCCATCAAAAATTTCCCGGTACCTAAAACAACGAAGCAAATAAAAGGATTCCTTGGTCTTTTAGGATACTACCGCAAGTTCATAAATAATTTCGCGAACATCACGAAACCGCTCACAAAATGTCTAAAGAAAGGTGCTAAAATAGAACATAACGACGAATTTCTTTCATGCTTTGAAACTTGTAAAAATCTCCTTATAAACGAGCCTATCTTGCAATATCCTGATTTCACTAAAACATTCAATTCAACTACAGACGCAAGTAACTTTGCCATCGGTGCTGTTTTATCGCAAGGTCCGATTGGTAGTGACTTGCCAATTGCTTTTGCATCAAGAACACTCAACGATTCGGAACAAAATTATTCTGTTATCGAAAAGGAACTTCTTGCAATAGTATGGGCTACGAAATATTTTCGCCCCTACTTATTCGGAAGGAAATTCAACATAATTACTGACCACAAACCCCTTCAATGGCTTTTCTCGCTCAAAGATCCAAATTCTAAATTACTCCGTTGGAGAATAAAATTGGAAGAGTATGACTATACTATAATCTACAAAAAAGGCAAATTAAACACTAACGCAGACTCATTATCACGCATAGAAATTCATGTTAAGGAAAGTAACAATGACATTTGGAACCAAATCGATAACATAATTCAAGATGTAGAAAATAACGGACGCCAGCTGAAAACTCCCGATATTGATCAAGTAATAGGAAAACCACCGGAAGCACCACCAGTTATTTCGTGGCCAGAATTCAATATTACCGATAATACCGATAATATATCCATGCAAGTTAATCGCGACGAAAATGAAACCGAGAACCAAACTAACAACGTAGACAAACAACCAGGACAAATTGACGAAGATGATAATACAATTCACTCGAACAATGAGCAGAACCCTATCGTAGGTATACCAATATCTGAGAGTCCCTTGAACTATGGACAAAATCAAATTATCGTAACAACCGTTCTACATTCTCCTGCGAAGCCAAAAACACTTATATTATTCGAGGAAAAGAAACGTATTCATGTCCAAATATCAGAAAGTCATTTCGAACATGACGTTATTCAGTTCATTAAAAATTTCATTGTACCTAACATGCAATATCATATTCATTTCGAAAATCCATCAACATACGAACCATTCTCTACTGCTCTACAGAAAAATTTCAAATGGCCAGCAATAAGATTCAAATACTGTAAAATGAAATTGATCGATGTCACCGTCAAGGACGAAATCGAAATTATAATAAAAAATTATCACGAAGGTAAATCGAACCACCGTGGAATCGATGAAACCGTTCAAAGAATAAAAACTAAATATTATTGGCCACATATTAAGGAAGCAGTTCAAACTTACATCAACGGATGCGAAGTTTGTCAGCAAAGTAAATATGAAAGAAACCCTGTACATATGAAAATGAATGTCACACCAACCGCCTCACAACCCTTCGAAATAGTGCGTTTAGAAACATTCACATTAGAACAATCAAAATTTCTGACAATTATCGATAGCTTTTCTAGGTACGCACAAGCATACCATTTGAATTCACTAGGTGGTACCGAAATTGCGAATAATCTCATTCAATTCTTTTCACATCATGGAATATCAAAATTCATTGTAGTAGATAACGGAACAGAATTTAAAAATACAGTCGTAGGTGAACTACTCAAACTTCATAAAATCGAAACTCATTTCTGTTCGCCGCATCATCCACAATCGAATGGAATGGCCGAAAGATTCCACTCGACCCTGATCGAACATGTTCGTTTGCTTAATACCAAAGGTTTCTTAAAAACACCAATAAAAACTAAAATTATACAAGCCATTCTCGCTTACAACCACTCTATACATTCTTCCACCAAAATGAAACCAATCGATGTAGTCAATGGTCACATTAGTACCAACGATCCATTTGATATTGCTGTCGATCAAATACTGATCAACGATTACGTTAATGACCACAGAGACCGTACCAAATTGCTTTATTCAAAAATCAATAGTGACTTGAGGAATAACAAACAAAGACTGATAGATAAAATTAACAAATCCAGAGACGATCCAGATATTTTTAAGCCTCAACAAAAGGTATTTCTCAAAAAGCACGTGAGACAAAAAACCGCGAATAAATTTGATAAATCCACCAAACTTAAATCAGCGAACCCTGAAATGAAAACCACGTCTACCGAAAATCATGAAAAAGTACACATGGATAACCTCAAACGACCTTTAAAAAATACTTATCCACCCAAGAAATAACTTATGTATATATATTTACAGATTCCCCTGTATTCTCGGACTACAAGACCACATAACAGTAAGAAATTTAGACAAAAACTCTTATTCCACTCCGACTAGGAACAGCGAAAATAGAAGAACAAAGACACACACTTATTCACTTTTACGATCTGAATCCACTGATTTCGGAAATCGAAAGACTGAATATAAAATCATATGATTTGACAAAATTAATCGAGAAAAACGACGATTACTCCAAAGACGTTTCGAACTATTTGAAAATACTTCATTACACCGAAGAAAAAGTTGAGAGCAAACTTGAAGAAATGTTACCATTTCGTCGAAGAACGAAACGAGGATTAATCGATGGACTAGGTTCAATATTCAAATCGATAACCGGTAATTTAGATGCCAATGATGGCGAACGATACGAAAGAATTATTCAAGAACTTCAGAACGGCCAAAGTGAACTCGCTGCACACATTAGAAAACAAAATTCTCTATCTGTGAATCTCATAAACAAATTCAATAATACCATTCAACAAATAAGTCATAACGAAAAACTATCAGAGGAAAAAATCAAACAAATTGCATTTATCGTTCAGAAAAACGTCCTTAGAGAAAATTCGAATTTTATCAAAGATGTATTAATCCAAATCATTAATATGTTCGAAATAATAAATTCAATCATACAAGATATTGAAAACTCAATATCATTTTCTAAAATACAGGTGATGCATCCCAGTATAATGAGAATGAGCGATCTTTATGCAGAGCTTGAAATCTTATCCAAACAATTCAACAAAAATCAATTACCTTTTGAATTAATCTTGGACAATATTCCCTTATTCGAAAAATTAATAAAAATTGACAGTTACATAATCAACAATAAAATAACCTATTTACTACATATCCCCATCACAAATCCTCTTGTTTACGACTTATACCATTTATACTCCGCTCCTGTTCTTTACGAGGGTCAGTTTAAGGCAATCATATCGCGAAATAAATTTCTTGTCAAAAACGAATTGTACTTTGCATTTATGGGCACTCCGTGCTTAGAGACATACGCACAAAATTACTTCTGCGAAAAACTCGACCTACAAGAAATCAAGAGAGAAAATCCATGCGAGATTCAACTATTGGAAATGAAAAACACCTCCACATGCCGACAAATACGAATCAAAATGAGCAAGCCAATGTTCAAACGACTTGACTACTCTGACCAATGGATTGGAATTCTACCATCCGAAGAGAATGCCAAACTACGATGTCACCCTCAACAAGAAGTCTTGAAGCTGAAAGGATCTTTTCTTATTGAAATCCCTGCAGGATGCCAAATTGTAACTAATCAAGAAATAATCACCAATACGAAACAATTCACAACACGAGGGCAACCAATGCTGTTTCCAGACCTAGATGCCACTTACACACCCCTTCCAAGAATGAACTTCACTCTTCATTTGGAAGAAATCGAATTGGACGAACTTCACGACATCAAAACCCAATTCATCGAGAATCAACCCAACCTGACGTCGTCAAACATATCATTGATCCCTAGTAGTTGGACCATCATCGTTTATTTAATTATGTTGCTAATAACATGTTATATTGGTTACAAGAAATTGCTGCCAAAGTTCCGAGGTCAACCACCACCCAGAATTGACCACCAAGACGTTCAACTACCTCGCTAACTCTCCGTAGCTGAATCTTCGAGGGGAGGAATTACATCTCCAGCCGTTATGGTTCCCATGGGAAAGTGCTGAATCGCTGATGCTGTCCTTGCAGTTCCTGGAAGGCCTTCTCGTGAGATTCCCAACTCGCGGCGGTCTCATAGTCAGTCAGACGCAAATCTTCGAACCATCAACATCTAATTTTTTCGTATTATATTCACGCTATTTACTTGTGCAAAATAAAGTTGTTTTTTAAAAAGGAACTTTGAAGTCTCAAATAGTTAATTCATGTGATCAAAAAAGAAAATGAATATTGTATCTTACCACGTATCAATCCAGTGATCATTAGGGTAAATGAAGATTCGAGTCCTGAAGAGTCCGATAGTGACTAGTGATATATATCATCCAGTATTTGTGTATGACAGTTACGAAAATTAGTAGGTGATGTGTTGTGAATCATATTGTAATTAGCATAACCAAAGTGTGAAGTTAAGGAAAGTGATGTGACATGTGTAGTAAAATTGTGTAAAATCTAGGAAAGTGATATGACAAGTATAATGAAATTGTGTAAATTCTAGGAAAGTGATGTGACATGTGTAGTAAAATTGTGTAACGTGTTGAGAAGTGATGTGACATGTGAGATAGAAATGTGTAAATCTAGGAAAGTGATGTGACATGTTTAGTGAAACTGTGGAACTGTACCTATTTCTAATTTCACCAAAAAAACCCTTTCAGAATATACCATTTATTTGAGAAGAATTTTCATCAAGTTCAACGTTGAAAAATGATTTTGAATTGATAATAAACGTTCATTTTTCAGCTTTTGATGGGATTTTCTCTCCTCGTTTCTAAAAAATAGATTAGAAGTTATTAAAAATTATTGCAATATATTTGTAGTAAGGACAGATTTAGGATCTGTCCCAAAATGTCACTGCGCTTGAAATTAAACCTTTAGATACCTAAAAGAGAAATTCTCTATTGGTCAGTGACACCTTGTTTTTGAAAAAATTTGGAAATACAAATATATTCAATAATAATAAAACCTCTACTAATCTACTTATCTTCGATGTTTCGGAAACATCGAAAGAAGTTTACGAAGAAAAATATTTCAATTGTGTTGAGAACGGGAGCAGATTCGTTCCCGAAACGTCCACCAAAATAAGTAGAGGTTTTATTATTATTAAATATATTTGTATTTCCAAATTTTTTCAAAAACAAGGTGTCACTGACCAATAGAGAATTTCTCTTTTAGGTATCTAAAGGTTTAATTTCAAGCGCAGTGACATTTTGGGACAGATCCTAAATCTGTCCTTACTACAAATATATTGCAATAATTTTTAATAACTTCTACTCTATTTTTTAGAAACGAGGAGAGAAAATCCCATCAAAAGCTGAAAAATGAATGTACCACCTCCTCGAAGAACTTACAGACAGTATTTAATAATAAACGTGTTGAATTATTGAGGATGTGGTTTGGGCCATCATATGGCAATTGAGCAATGGCATTGTCATTATTGGAGAGGTCATTCTGGATCAACTGTAAAATATTTTCATCTTTATCTGGAATGGGTGCATGCAAGCTATTTGCAATATTGTGGAGCACTGCTGTGGTAATAAAAATTGCTTCAATTTTGTCAAATTTCACTGTGAGACCCAATGCTAAGATAGGCCTGTCTGTATTTAACTCTTTCATTGCACCCAAACGCGGATTCAGTTTTATGAGATGATGACATTTTTATACAGAAATATAAAAGGTTAAAAACAGACTTGAGATGTTCAATAAACTAGTCAGAAAACCGCTAAACGATAGAAGCAACTTCGAGGTTAGGGTAATGTTATAAGCACAGATCAAGGAAACGTATCGAATATTCGAATTGTAAAATTACTTACTTATCATTGAGGAAATCATCCTGTGTTCTGGCCTATTTGCGATATTCATACACACCACACAAATTCACAATTGAAAGCGAAAACCCGCCTAATCATACACAAAGAGCGCCAACGCCAGTGAAGGAAACAAACAACTCGAACTCAGTTCACATTGTTGACGTTGACAGCAAAAAATGCCAGATCATGGACACAGAACAACAGAATGATATTCGAAGTTTCCGGAGTATCCACTAGAGGAGAACACCTTGTCTTGTACCATTGACAGGCTAGTAGAAGGCCATGATTCCACAGTGGTTGAGTATTTCTACAATTTAATGGGCATTTTCCCATCGCAAGGCCATTATAGTGTTACTGTTCCTTTTCGTTAGTGGTTTATGCTAGCGAGGAAGAACAGCACTAGCAAGAGTTCTGCGCAATGCCAGCTAACTCAGTGGAGAAGGGGTGGGTAAATGAAATTCTGCAATAAACAGTTATTGTCGAAATATAATCTATTTATAGAGCTTTACTTCGCGACAGTCAACTGGGCTGTTGGCGTGGTTCTGTGGTCGGAATGTGGAGTCTGGCCCTGGAGTGTCGAAGTCGTGTTTTGTCCTTCGTGTCTGGGTGCAAGTGTTCTGTGTCTCTACTCTAACGTCAGCCGCGAATGTCCCGACGTCAGAGCTGTCAATGTTTTGTTATTGTGCGTTATTACAAGCTATTCAGGCTATTACATACAATTTTACAACAATTTTACAACTTATATACATTGAATTATGCCTGGGTTCAAGCTTAAGAAGCAGTTCAGGCAACAGAATACCAGTAACCCGTCGATGGAGGGTGAATAGCTTAAGCGAGTCAATCGGCAAAGAGATATTAAGGTGGTGCAAATGAAAATAGGCTCAGTTATCGCTTATCTGACAATCCCAGAGATGCTCGGTGATGAGTGAGGTCCGGGAACGTGCCAGTGGCTGAACAGTAGTGGCGGCACCCTCAGCCGCAGTTGATAAAAGGTCTAGATCTTACTCCCAAAGTTCCTCGCCTCGGTCGATCACCCAGTAGTTTCTTCGATATCCCCAGAAGGAGGATCACTTTGGAAGAGTGAAGAGTAGATGGTCCCTAAAATAATGTTTCATTCTGAAATCTGGTGAATAGTTGAGGAAAGTGGTAAACTAGCGACAGTGAAAAGTAAGCGATAGCAGAAAATCTTAACTGTACCTACCTGTGATGGAGAGTGGCCTCGAAGAGTGATTGTTCGTATGAACAGATGATGATTGTATGATTGTGGTGACTACGTTGAACTGAGATCCACAACTGTGAGTAGAATTATTCCCAAATTACTACCAGTTTCAACTATAGTAACCAAAATCGAGAAAATCCGCAAAATGCGTGAGTACTGCTACATGCACATGTACAGTATATAACCTCAAAATCTCATCTCTTTCCCTCCTGAAATCAGATATTCCCCTTGTCACTGTCAAGGAATGATGGACAGTGACAGTTTTGGCACAGATCACTGATGTCAGCCAGATTACCATCCTCAGCTCCGCTCCACACCAGTTAACGGAGATAATCTCATGGCCATCTCCAGCACTCTCCAACGCATTGTTTACTTTTGGGGCTTCCAGACAATCTAAAAGCTCCTACTACCGAGGGTTCCCCGCAGGACAGTTGAATTCATTTTGAACCCGTAACAATAGTTATTTTTATTGATGGTGTCATGAAAGAGGGAAGCCACCGGCTCAAAGCCGTCACGTCACCCCCTCACAGCCACTTTCCCAGTATTGCCGTCACTAGGCCGTACTTCTGCCACTAGTTCAATGTTTGCTGGGTATTGTGAATTACTTTTTCATTACTTTACTTTGAATTATGGAAGACATAACTGACGAAGAAGAGTTTTTGGAACTGTTGATATTATTGCCCCTAGAAGAAAAAGGCAACGTCGAAACCATTTCGAAAAATGGACAGAAAGAGAATTTGTGAATAGATTCCGGTTGCCAAAAGAAATCACACGTAATATTGTACATCTTATATCCAACGATATTAGTAACCAGACAAATCGGTAAAACTAATTCTGTTTTTTTTATATAGAATTCAATAATCAGGTATTCTTTTTTAGTAATCATTCCCTGACACCAGAAGAAATGGTTCTATTAACTCTTCGATTTTGTGCCACTGGAAGCATGGTGATAGTTGTTGGGGATTTTATTGGTGTTGATAAATCTACAGCTTGTAGAATCATCCATAGAGTGTCTGAGGCACTGAGGATTTATATTGAGATGCCAGAAAATGAAGAAGAGAGATGGCTATTGAATTTTATCAATCGAGCAGATTTCCTCAGTGTATAGGTGCCATTGACTGCACCCACATGAAAATACAATCACCAGGAGGAAATGATGCTGAAATTTTTCGAAACCGCAAAGGCTATTTCTCTATGAATGTTCAAGGTGTATGGGATGCTTCATTAAATTCACATAATGTTGTTTGTCGTTGGCCAGGTTCTAGTCATGATTCCACGATTTTCAACCATTCGGAATTATCCATTTCCTTTGATAATGGATTACATGGAAATTATTCGTTAGTTGGTGACAGTGGTTACCCCATAAGGAAATACTTGATCACTCCTTTGGCACAACCTCTTGGCCCAGCAGAACATATATTCAATGAAGCGCAAATTCGAACTCGAAACCCCATTGAAAGGTGTTTTGGAGTATGGAATCGTCCCCACCAAAAGTTCCCGGTTTCTTCAACTGTTGGTGTTGAGTTTGAGTGTTGAGATTAGCTTTTGCGTATTGTTACGTTCAAGTAGTGATTTCTCTGTGAATCCCATAATATAACTCAGGGTGAGCTGTATCAATTTGAATTATTAATTCGATTCGTTCACTTGTTAACACTCATTCAGTTCATATTAACTTGTACTTTTCAGTACTCTTGAGATCATTACACTATACCTATTATCGCCGATGAAAATTTTATTTTGAATAGGTGGTAGGCACGTGTAGGATATTACCGGTGAAAAATTGTTATTGAATAAGTGGTAGATTCCTGTAGGTTATTGCCGGTCAAAATTTCATAGGTGGTAGGTACGTGTACGATATTGCCGGTGAAAATTTGATGGATATTGAGTAGGAGTTAGGTACGTGTATATAGGTTGTCGCCGGTAAAAGTTTGATATTGAATAGATGTGGTAGATAGGAAGGTAGGTACGTGTAGGTAATCATGGTTGGCGTTAACAAAAATATCTCGTTATTGGAAAAAATTGCAAGAGCAATCTTGATGTTTGATCCTGATTGTACTCTTGATTCAGTAATCGGTTTCGCGCCAAATCATGCAATTTTCGTTTGTTTGCAACAATAGTAAAATCAATAGTCTCAAATATCCTAGTCAAGTATATAGGCATATTCATAGAAATAAATCGGAATTAGAGAATATAATTAAAATGGTTTCCCGCGGAGGTAAATATACATATGAAAGGAAGTTGAGAATGATTGAAATATTGAAGGATACTGATGTAAAATCTCACCGATCGAGATATTCAGCATTCGGGAATGTTTGTCAAAGTTTGGGTTTGGATCCAAAAACTGTTCGGAATAGGAAAAGAATGTATCATTATCATACGAAGTACTGTGAACCTGCCAGATATGATCTAGAAGTACTGGAATGTCAAGATAAGGAACCTGATTTATTTATTTATTTATTGTGTAATCAACAGAATAAATCCATTTACAGATTACAAATAATCACCTTTACATAACAATACTAAGAGATAGCCATATGTGTAACATGATACATGATAACTATTGAAAAACTACTCAGAAATAAATAAAAAAGCTTACAGGTGAGAAGGGGTACGTTTTGAATAGTTATATAAAAAAAAGAAAATGAGAAAAAATGTCTCAAATCACCATATCAACATACAAATAATCACCTTTACATAACAATACTAAGAGATAGCCATATGTGTAACATGATACATGATAATTATTGAAAAACTACTCAGAAATAAATAAAAAAGCTTACAGGTGAGAAGGGGTACGTTTTGAATAGTTATATATAAAAAAAATAAAATGAGAAAAAATATCTCAAATCACCATATCAACAAACCAACAAAAAATAAACTTATTACAAATACTCTTTGAAATTGATCGTACAATAGAAAAAAAGAAAAAAAAAGTTATTCGATATTCGTACAAAGAAAAGTAAAGAAAATAGAGGAGAGAAACTTACTATTCAGTATGCAATATTGATAATTAAGATATTTAAGTACCTACTGTGGAAATAAAACTGATATCTTACGTTTGAAACTGAGGAAGGTTTCGAAAAAAATGTCAACGTTGTGTAGGTATTCATTTGCTATGAGACACAGTCTGTACAGGGGAGCTCCCAGGCCAAGATTGGAACGTGGAGTTAGCCGGAATAATTCATTCACATTTCTCCTATTGAATTGAGGGACATAAAAGTTAATCATACTCAGTAATTGCGTGCAACCGATTCGATTGTTTACCAATTCGAATAAAAATAATAAACTTGCAATTATCCTTCTACTTTCAAGTTTTTGGAATTTGAATTCAGTGAGCAAAGTATCATATGGAATATCAAAATAATAGATGCCGTATTTTTTGAAGTATAGATATCGGAGAAATTATTTCTGTACTTTTTCAACACTATTTTTATGTTCTGAATACAAGGGAGACCAGATGATTGAAGCGTATTCCAAAATACTTCTAACATAGACATTGTAAATATATATAAGGGTGTTTTCATTCTTGAAATGACATGGGTTTCTTATAACAAACCCCAAAGTTTTATATGCTTTGTTAACAAGGGTCTCGATGTGAGTGTTGCTACTAAGATTGGTTTCGAATAACATTTTTGATTATCAAAATGAGGAACCTGTATTCCAGTATGATGTACCTGATTTTCATAATAATGAGAATACTGGGAACCAATATGCTATCTGTTCGACTCCTGCTAATACCGAATTTCTTCCTGTTAAAAAAGCACGGTTCGATATAAGTATAATAAACAGAGATCACGTTCTCGATGACGTACATGTTTCCTCAAATGAACAGTCGATAATTTCGATTCCAAATGACTTCACTACGTCACTAGTTCCAGATGAACAGGTTCATAACAATGATGATAATGATAACATACATGATTTACGTGATAGAGGATTCGAGATAACGCCTGAAAGTTCCGACATACCGAAAGGCTTCAATTTATCCGATTTGAACACTAGTATACTTCTTCCAGTTAACTCACTTAATGTCGATTCACTTCCATCAAGTTCTTATAAACAATGCGTTATTTTGGAGGGATCTTTTCAGATAAAAAAAGAATTTGTCGATTATATTATAAGAAACAACCGTTTGATCAACGGATATTATCCATCGTATTTTCGAAATCGCATTAGAAAATTCGTTAACAATGTTTGTACCATCGCGATCCAATATCGCAAATATCTCAAAGACGGATCGATCAAAATTTTTGCAATGTGTAAAAACAATAATTATAATTGTGATAGATTCAAAATAATAATTCGCGGACAGACTGTTGACGTTTATTCAAGTTCGGTGAATTTTTGTCATCCGAATAAAATAACTTTTCACGTGAAAGGAATTGAACGGTCGATCGTAAAAAATCAAGTATTACATAAAAAGCCGTCCGAATACAAGGGCAAATCAATTCTAGCCGCCAAATTAAGGATTATTGAGTCGGGTAACTTACAGGACATAAAATCGGATTGTACTTTGAGAAAAATAAAATCGGAAGCGGAATCTCAATGGGATAGGGACCACACACATTCGACTGCCAGTGCTTGAAGTTTATTTGTGATTGTAGTTATTTCTACGGCCTATCCAACGGACACACTATTTAGTGTGAGTTGATTATATTAACTCACGCACTAGCGTGCACGTGGAAAAAGCTGAGGAGAAGCTTTCTTTCTCACTTAGATTTTCGAACGAAGTGTGTTGTTTCTACAACAAAAAGACTTTAGTGTGACTTCGCAGTAGTGAAAAGATTGGAAAATACTTCTGAAAAGTAGTACTAGTACTTTCTTCTTTGCAAAAAGGAGTATACACGCCAAACCCAGCCCCCATAGACAATTAGTGTTGTGAGTCTATACCATTACAGTGAGTGTCCATTTGAGTGTTTATTTCATATTTTCAGCCAATTTAGTTTTGTTTTCTGTGCATACTTCTGACCGGAGTTAGTAAACTAACGTACGGACGGAGGGAATCCCTAATCCAAAACAGATTAGCACAAAAATAAATAATCCTTAGAATTTTCCAGGTACGGGTCATAAGATACCCAAATTTCAATCTCTTCCCATACAGGATTAGCAGGCAGTGTGCCGGTAATCCGTGCACACTGCTGTAAAATAATTTTCAAGCACTTTTAGGCACTTCTCAAACATGAGTGCAAATGAAAGGAGCAGCGCTTCAAAAAGCGCTAAAGATACCCCGGACAGCCCCGAAAATGAGAAGCGGGCAAGATCAAGGTCAAGCCGACGCTCGCTGGAAGCCACTGTTGCGCTTCTGCAGCGACAGCTGGAGAAGGCTCTGGCCGACAAGGAGGAGATAGAGAGACAGGCGAGAGCTCAGATCAACACGTTGATCGAGAAGGTAGCCGACCTCACTAGCCAAATGTCGGCCCTGAGGAAGGATTTGGGTAAGCCAGCCAGCGAGCCGGCAAAGAAAGTCGAGGTCAACGACGCTGCGATTGCTGCCGCCGCAGCAATGGCCGCCGCCATGCCAACAATCACCCAAACCCAAGAGGTTTCTGGAAACCCCCTAACGGCCATGGACGAGGACATCTGGCAACAGGTGGCTCCTCGCAAAAGGCACCAAAAAACCAAGATGACCCCTCAGGTGACCAAGCCAGAGCCACGGAAGATGGTATATCCATCTTCCCGACGACACCAACCGACTATCGGTCATTTATTCACTTGTTCAC
This sequence comes from Gastrophysa polygoni, assembly GCA_963576655.1. NCBI lineage: Eukaryota > Metazoa > Arthropoda > Insecta > Coleoptera > Chrysomelidae > Gastrophysa > Gastrophysa polygoni. The sequence goes on from OY755092.1 coordinate 4,697,647, forward strand.
CGAGCGAAAGCTCAAGTACCATACATTTATGTTGCCGGAGGACAAGCTACTCCACGTGGTAATTAGGGGTGTCCCAGGCGGCACTGACACCGAGGACATCGCGGATGACCTCAAAGCGAAAGGCTTCAACCCCAAATCGGTCAGCCAGATGACTGCCCGATTCACAAAGGAGGATCTACCGCTTTTCCTTGTCCAACTTCCCAGGGACGAGAAGAAGATATTTGAAGTGACAAACTGCTGCAGTTTAACTGTGAAGGTTGAAAGGCAGAATAAGAAAAACGGACCGACTCAATGCTACCGTTGCCAACGATTCGGCCACGGACAAAGTCACTGCACCGCCGCTGTCAAATGCGTCAGATGCGGCCACAGAATGTCCTAAGGCAGAAGTTCCCAAACTGTGCGCCGCGGCGCCCCGGTGCGCCGCGAGCTAGTGCCAGGTGCGACGCCGTTGTCTATCAAAAAATTCAAAAAGGCCTACTACAAAACTTTGCGTCTCGGTACGTTTTTGTCGTTGTAAGCGCAGCCTCCAATAGCCGCTTTCAGATAGCTTCGACTGTCGCAAGCGACATATCCCCTCTACTATCAATACTTGTTTACTCATTTCAAAAAGAGTCGTTATTATTCATATTACTTTTATTTTGGAACTCGTTGCTAGGCAACGGAACTACCTTCGTGTATTTTCGGAAATCGTCGTACATCCTCGCGGGCAGCCCACTTTGCATTCCAGTTTCTGCTATTGTTTTGTTTTCAGTTATCACTTTTTATTGGCAGTGTTCTGCGCGTCACGCACAAGTGAAGTAAATAATCAAAGTAGTAAAGCTATTCTTTTGTTCTGTTTTTCAATTGTTAGTTATCAAATTTTTCGTTAAAATGAAAAGATTCTTATCGTCAAATAAAACTGAACAAGGAAGTATGCAAAGTAGTGCGTCCGCATCAACTTCTGCGAAGAGCGATGCCGATACTACTGAGGCAGCTGAGGGAAGCCGTAAACCAAAATACAGAAAATATGACGATAAGTATTTGGATTTTGGTTTTTCTTGTATTGAAATTAATAATGAAGAGCGCCCACAATGTGTTGTTTGCATGAAGGTTTTATCTGTTGAATCTATGCTGCCTAGCAAACTAAAACGACATTTAGAGGAAACCAAGAGAGTTTTTTCAAAGAAAGCAAACTGGGGCAGTAAAACAAAAGGCTTGTTTTTCTAATCATTCCAAAGCTAACAGCAATGCTCTTTTAGCTCCATACAAAGTGGCATGTCTCATTGCAAAATGCAAAAAACCTCACACAATTGCGGAAGAGCTGATTTTACCTGCTGCTGTTGACATGGCTAGGATAATGATCGGTGAGGAAGCAGGGAAACAGATTCTTAAAATTCCTCTGTAAAACAATACAATAAACAGGAGGATTGATAACATATCTGAAGATATTAGCAACCAACTCATAAATAGTTTGAGAGGTAAAGAGTTCGGAATTCAATTAGACGAGGCTACTGACAGTCACAAAGACGCTCATTTGATTTGCTACGTTAGGTATGTGAATGAAAAACAGTTGATAGAAGACTTGTTGTTTTGTAAAGAAATTGAAGGAGGCACCTCTGGTAAAGAATTGTTTGGTATTGTTGACGGTTTTATGGCAGAGAATGATATTAACTGGGAAAACTGTGTTGGGGTGTGTACTGATGGAGGACGGTCAATGTCAGGCCACTACCAAGGATTGCAATCTCGCATTCGAGCAAAAGCCCCAAATGCTGTTTGGACGCACTGTATTATACACCGAGAAGCACTGGCAGCAGGAAAGTTCAGTTCAGAGTTAAGTGCAGCTTTAAAAACCGTGATACAAGTAATAAACTTAATCAAAACAAGACCAATGAAGGCCCGGTTTTTTTCTAAACTATGTGATGACACAGGCGCTCAACACTCATCGCTTTTGTACTAAAGCAGTGCGCGATGGCTATCTCTGGGCAATTCTCTGCTAAGAGTTTTTAAACTGAGACACGAAATCCACATGTTTCTGAGTGAAGAAAATAATGTTCTTGCTGATATGTTTATTGATGAAAATTTTCTCCTTAAACTGGCGTTCCTGACAGACATTTTTGAACGTTTGAACATTCTTAATAAGTCTTTGCAGGGGAACAATACTGATATTTTTCAAATGACTAGTAAAGTTGAAGCATTCAAGAAGAAACTTATGCTTTGGGAAAAAAGTTTGAAGAATGGAGATTGTTCGATGTTTTCATCTTTGAACCAGTTTCTACAAGAAAACAATTTTACTCTGATAGAAGAAATGAAAAAAATGTTGATTCAGCACTTGTCTAAACTCCAGTTATTTTGAAGACTACCTGCCAAAAGATGAAATCAAAGCGCAGCAGTGGGTGAACGACCCCTTTCAAACTGAAATGCCTAAACACTTCAGTAATGAAGAAGCAGAACAGCTGATTGACATTTCAACGGAAATGTCATTGAAATCAAAATTTCAGTCCCAATCCCTGTTTGAGTTTTGGAGTGGTCATCTCTACCATTGAAACAGAAAATTATGGACTTTGTTAATTTTTGTATAATTTTTTTCAAGTTGGCACTTCATTTATGTTCGATGGGATCGATGCTTGATATGTTCGCGTTTTGGTGATCCGAACGAATCATATAATTGCGCTCATTGTAAGAGATTGGTTCATTATGAGTGTCTATCTGTCGGTGCGAAATCATTCATTAATGATAATGTTTGTTAACTTTGTGCTCAACATGTTTTTTGCAGGCGATATGCAATAATTTCCTGTCTGATTAGGATATGCGGTTTCCATGCGGTATGCCTCTGTAGAGCGGTAAATTTTCTGTCAAATTAGGATATGCGGTTTCTATGCGGTATGCGTTGGTCGAGCGGTAAATTTCTGTCAAATAAGGATATGCGGTTTCCATGCGGTATGCGCCTGTAGAGCGGTGAATTTCTGGAGGAAGGGTAAGGCTGTGAGGGGAGAGAGGAGGCCTTTTGCAGAGATGAGGTGATGAATCTCATTTCTGTCTGATTAGGATATGCGGTTTCCATGCGGTATGCGTCTGTAGAGCGGTAAATTTCTGTCAAATTAGGATATGCGGTTTCCATGCGGTATACGTCTGTAGAGTGGTAATTTTTTTGTCAAATTAGGATATGCGGTTTCCATGCGGTATGCGTCTGTAGAGCGGTAATTTTTTTGTCAAATAGAGATATGCGGTTTCCATGCGGTATGCGTCTGTAGTGCGGTAATTTTTTTGTCAAATTAGGATATTCGGTTTCCATGCGGTATGCGTCTGTAGAGCGGTAAATTTTTTGTCAAATTAGGATAGGCGGTTTCCATGCGGTATGCGTCTGGAGAGCTGTGTGAGGGAGGCCTTTTGCAGAGGTGAGGTATTGAGTAGCAGTATAGCATATTTGTGTGGGATGATAGGGCTACTGGCGAACTACCCACTTATAAAAAAATGTAACGCTCCCATGTCCGAGTTGGTTGTTGATTCTTATCAGTTCCATTTTCTTAGTGAAATAAAAAATGAAAAACTGATGGAAAATTAAATCAGCTCAGACAAGGCAGTACCTCTTGGGTGAGTGTGGAAATTTGCCATTTAAATACTGTAAAAGTGTATTCCGTGATTCATGAATGAGTATATGTGAGTATTGAAATTCAATATCATCGTAGATATTTTGGAGAATGCTATAGAAGAAGACTGGAGATATTCCTTACACAGAGTCAAATGATGCAGGAAAGGAGAGATGAAAGAAAAAGAAGCAAAAACGAATATCTGATGGAGAGTATAGAGCCACACAACTACGTAAGTTCTCTTGTCATACTTTGTGCTGTTGATTTTATATTTACCTACCTTATGTACCTATTTCAACTCAGCGGGTAGTATACAGTGTATCCATACATCTACACATATAATTCGATATACAGTGTGAACCATGAAGAGGGAGACATCTCTTATATATATATATATATATATATATATATATAAATGTTGATGACATTATACCTCTTAGATAATAGATAATAGGTGGGTCGTTTTAGAGGTAAATGATTGACATTTGAAATTCCCTATATAGTGGATACACGTCACGTTTGGACGCTTTCGATTTCACTGGAATTAGTTACTGATTCTCGATATTCAAATGGAACACCTTCGATATGCGCATAATTTTCTGCATTCAATGATACCAATTTCGTGGAATTTCGAACATAAATTGATTCAATTTTGATTGAATCAATAGGGCAACGTCAGTGACGTAAGCTGTCATTTGTCGAACAGCTGATGGGGGGACAAACAAAGCATTTTTACATAAGAGTACATGTGTTGTTAACAGTGATTTTTGGCAAAAAACAAAAATTTGGGTGATTTTTTTTTAAACATTTCGATTCTGTGTTCATTGTGAATATTGTGAAGTAAGTGCACAGATGTGTAAAGTGTTTTAAACATGGAATATCCATTTTGAAGATATGTGTTTATGGAGTATCTGACATATTTTTTTTCAAGGGTGGAGAGACGTGCCAGTTGGATTGCCTCTCTTCATAGGGATGATTTCCAGGATTCCAAAGTTAAAAATTCATTCATATGCTCAGCACACTTTATAACAGGTAATAAACTGTCCAAAACATATCACATGTATATGGAAAACATTTTTTAGGTAGACCATCTGATGATCCCAAACATACAGATTATGTGCCCTCCCAAAATTGCTGGGGAGTTCCCAGTAGCAAGGTTCACTAGGGCTATGAACAGGAGTAAGGTTGTATTTGAAGTGGAACCAATAACTGTGAGATATAATATGATCCAGCTTTAGTTTTGCTTTCTTTCTTTTAGATTTTTTTTTAAATTTGCATTTTCATTATCATTTTGCAGATTTCGTAAAGGTCAACATTTGATGAATATTTCATTTTTTTCAATGTTATTTTGTTATTAGATTGTAGACAGCACTGAATCAGATTCTGACAAAGAAAATAACCCACAATTAGAGGACAGAGATAGAGACCATGATAAGTCAACCCAAACTGATTTTGATTTGAAAGGTTTGGAAGATGAATTGTTGAACATACATATAAAACTGTATGAATAGAGAATCTGTTGATAACTTGTCATTTAATGAAAATTCCTTGATTGGAAATAATAAGAAAACCCTATTTCTCACTGGTATTCCTACATATGAATCTCTCAAACTCATATTTTCTCTTATTGAACCATTTATTTCTTCAAATCTCAATGCTATCTCTGATAAATTTCAACACTTATGCGCCTTCGACTGAATATTTCTTTTCGGCTTCTTTCTTACATTGCAATTGAATATTGCAGTGACAATACGATTTCTCGAATTTTTTCTAATACAATTGATATTCTTCATCAAAGGCTGAAATGTTTCATTTATTGGCCATCAAGAGAGGAACTGCAAAACACTACGCCTTTGTGTTTCAAAGAATATTTCGGCAGAAAAACAACAGTAATCATTGATTGTTTTGAAATATTCATTGAAAAACCTTCCAACCTTGATGCCCAAGCTTCCACCTGGTCCAATTATAAGCACCATAATACCATTAAATATTTAATAGGAATTACTCCTTATGGTGCCATTTCTTTTATTTCTGCTGGATATGGAGGTCGCATCAGTTAGTTAGCAAGTTATTGACTGGAGATTGTGGTCTGTTGAACAATTTATTACCAGGGGATTTGGTGTTGGCTGATCGTGGTTTCTTGATTGAAGACATAGTTGGTTTATGTTGTGCCTCAGTCAAGACACCTGCATTCTTAAAATGTAGGAAGCAATTAGAACCACATGAATTGGAACAAACCAGGCACATTGCAACTGTGAGGTAGAGTTGAACTGATGGGGGAAATTTTTTGAACTTATATTCATTTTGTTAATATGGAAGATCCAAAGAATGAAAAGTTTCCATATTTATTTTTAGGATTCATGTGGAACGAGTTATTGGTGTACTTCGTCAAAAGTATAGCATTCTTCATGAAACACTACCTATCTCACTAGTGAAGAAGACTGAAGGAGACGGGATTCCAACACTGGATAAGATATTAACAGTTTGCTGTGCACTTATGTGCCTTTCAGTAGTCCTCATGGAGTAGATTCTCCACTAGAATGAGCTGTGGTGTGTGTGCTGTGATTTTATTTTGTACCTTAATTTGTGATTTTATATTTTTGTACCTTGATTTGTGATTTTTTATTTTTGTACCTTGATTTGTGATCTTATATTGCAGTTGAAATCTTTCTTATAAACAGTTTCTTTCAGCAGAACACTTGTTACAAATGAAAAGTATTGTCAGGAGAAACATGGCATTTTTTCTATATTTTTATTGTTGAAGAGAAATTAATGTATTTTTACCAATCATTCCCAATATTCAAAATATAACCTGTTCCACATTCTTCACAATGCAAAAATCCATCTGGAGTGGCACCAAAGAATGGGTAATCCACATTGATAATCAGTCCACAATCTTCAACATGTGCCTGTTTATGTTGTTTCTTGTGTGCATCAATATATGCCTTCAAAGCATCTCTTTCATGCCTACAACCATAAACTCCTGCCCTAAAAAATTTTTTCTGTGATGCTGGATAACAAATACTCCTTATCAAAGACATTTTCAATTCTTGTGCGACAAGCTGATTTGAATTTTGATGCAGTGATTCTGCCAGCTCGAAATTCAAACCACAACTTTTCTTCACTTTGTTTTGTGGTTGCCTCAAAAACTGCCAAAGCTTGATCGGCTGTTACATTCAAATGCATTCTCTTAGAAATACTGCGGAGTTCTTGAAATAGGAAACTTCTCATCCAATGTTTTGACTGGATTGAATTCCTTATTTGATAAGGCATATGCTGGCATCATATCCAAATCTATCATTTTTTGAGTAAATGAATCCATTTCACTCTTTGACAAAGATGGCACTACTTTTTTTTCCCAATATATTTGTATCCCTACCAGGGTCACCCATCAACAGTTTTTTTGGTGTGGAAAACTCAATATCCGCCAGTCTCCTATGAAACTGTCCTTTTTTGCTGGGCCCAATCCAATAGGCTGCAACATCTGTAACTGACTTTTCATCAGCAAACTCTGAGGCAAAAAGTACTGAAGCCACATGTGTGCATACTTCTCCTAACCCAGCTACACAAGTACAGTGAGCTGTAAGGATTGCTCCATTTTCAGACACAAAAACCCAAGGTTTTAGAGCTGTTCCTGAAACACTTTGAGAATGGCGAACCTACAAGAATTCACTTTTAGTGAGCTGAAATCAATTTCATGAATCTAAACTTACCTTCCTAAATATGAGAAAATTGTTATTCAACTTCTTGGCACAGAGAGATTCAATCCACTTGCAAGCTAACTGTGCAAATTCATCCAAACTTTTGCAAGCTCTTATTTCAAAATATGTGGAGGGGCTCACACTGAACAGGAAATAATCCAGGATAATATTTTTCGAAATCTTTGGAATATCATCCAAAGGCACATCAAACTCTGACAGTTTCAAGGCATATGGATCAGTACCTCCAATAAAGTCCAATTTTTCAATATAATCTGACCTAGCCTGAAACACACAAATAATGTATTGAAGGATTAAAATGTAAACTGATGTTTTTCACTCACCATTTCGATGCAAAATATGAAGAAGCTCAAGAAAAACCAGAAAAACTGTGATACTTACAGACACTGACATCACCAGGCTAAAAACATCATTATTAGGAGAAATTTTAGATTTTTCATGATAATAAAAGCCTCTTACAATATGTCAATAGTTGAGAAGAACACTAGATTCTTCAAAGTTCATAAAAATCACAAAAAACACAAGAATTCACCAAAAAAACAATGCAACGCTATACCACACCACGCTTCCAAATGCTGTTTGTTCCCCGATCAGCTGATGTCCGCCATTTTGTGATGTCAGCTGCGATTGGTCTATTGATTGTTTCAAAACTATAATATCGAAATATATCATCTCATCTATCTAAAAATATTATGTAATATCAGAATGTGTTCTCAATTAATTTCTTTTGATGAACATGTATATTGGTACATAATCAATACATACATAATGAATGGGTAAATTTTCTAGAATGCGATGTAATTCAATTTCCTTAAGAGAATATATACTATAGTTTCATATTTGTACTACTATCGTTATTATATTGTTTGTATGTTTGATTCATTCAGGAGGATCGAATTAGAACCTGTAAGTTCTGTCCTTTCTGGAACTGTAGCTTTCATATTGTCCTTACTGTTTATTGATTTCCAGACATGGTGATGACACACCCTAGAGAAACAGAGGAAATTGTTGAATCAGCTCGCTAAAACTGGTTCAACCATGATGCTAATGCTTATGAGAGAAGAAAGAAGCGAAATTCAACTGAAAAAGACTAGTTATTATTTTGAGAAATATGACTTTATTATCATTTTCTGATATGATAATTATGAAATTACTTCTATACTTTGAGATTTGAAACAAAATCGAGGAGAGAAAAATGCAATCATCTCCAAGAAATAATCCTTCATCAGCTGGATTCTGGAGTTTCATCAAGTTTTTGGTTCAGAGCCAAAGAGTGGTATTCTGTTCGCAATTGCTTCTTTCGATAAGTAGATCATCTTCTATGCCAAGCAAGATCAGCATATATGAATGATATCAGATGATTATGAACCTTCATCAAGATGATTCCATTTGTTATTTCACATATACGATCCTTGATGCCACTATTAAACTGATATGAGATCAGTTGATGTATGCAACTTTCCATGCATTTAGGTGTTTGTTTGATTGCCTATGGAAGCCAAGAGAAATATATAGAATTTGTGGGATTTTTAGCAAGGAATAATTCCTGATAATGTCTGTAGGTTAGTCGCGGAGGAAGAGTTTTCTTTTTTTCTAGATTTGTTGGGATTTTCTCTCCTCGTTTCTTGAAGAACAGAATAGAAGTAGTAATAAGTATTTTAATATATTTATAGTGAGGAAAGTTTTTTGAACTGCCCCAAATTATCACTGTAATTTGGAAATTCAACTTATATGCACCTAAAAGAGTTGAAAAGCTACTTCCCTGACCTATTGGAGTTCAATACTGTCTGTAAGTTCTTCGAGGAGGTGGTACATTCATTTTTCAGCTTTTAATGGGATTTTCTCTCCTCGTTTCTAAAAAATAGAGTAGAAGTTATTAAAAATTATTGCAATATATTTGTAGCAAGGACAGATTTAGGATCTGTCCCAAAATGTCACTGCGCTTGAAATTAAACCTTTAGATACCTAAAAGAGAAATTCTCTATTGGTCAGTGACACCTTGTTTTTGAAAAAATTTGGAAATACAAATATATTTAATAAGAATAAAACCTCTACTTATCTTGGTGGACGTTTCGGGAACGAATCTCACTTTTCAGTGTCAAAATCGAAAACATTGGAAAAATTTTACGAAGAGAAAAATATTTCAATTGTGTTGAGAACGGGAGCAGATTTTTTTTAGAAACGAGGAGAGAAAATCCCATTGAAAGCTGAAGAACTATTGGAGTTCGTTCAGTTTTTGGTTTAAGTATCGAAAATCGAAGAAACATATATAAAAGTCATGTTTTTCGTGTGTAGAATCTTGTGAGGGATTTAGCAAGAAACAATTCTTCCTCAGCTGGATTCTGGAGTTAAAAAGCTACTTCCTTGACCTATTGGAGTTCTTCAGTTTTTGGTTTGAGTATCGAAAATCGAAGAAATATATATAAAAATCATGTTTTTCGTGTGTAGAATCTCCTGAGGGATTAAGCAAGAAACAATTCTTCCTCAGCTGGATTCTGGAGTTGAAAAGCTACTCTCTCGACCTATTGGAGTTCGTTCAGTTTTTGGTTTAGGTATCGAAAATCGAAGAAATATATATAAAAATCATGTTTTTCGTGTGTAGAATCTTCTGAGGGATTTAGCAAGAAACAATTCTTTCTCAGCTGGATTCTGGAGTTGGAGAGCTACTTCCTTGACTCATTGGAGTTCGTTCAGTTTTTGGTTTAATTATCGAAAATCAAAGAAATATATATAAAAATCATTTTTTCGTGTGTAGAATCTTCTTAGGGATTTCGCTAGAAATAATTCTTTCTCAGCTGGATTCTGGAGTTGAAAAGCTACTTCCTTGACCTATTGGAGTTCGTTCAGTTTTTGGTTTAAGTATCGAAAATCGAAGAAATATATATACAGTGTGTAAAAGCCAAATGGAATAAATTCATTATTTCGGTTACTGTACATATTTATAAAAAATCCCGGAACACGTCAAATTTAAATTATAACTTTACATTCTTTAACGTGAAAATGCAACCCCTACCTTCAACCCCCTTAGAATGACAGGTACAACCCCCAATTTTTTAAATGGGAAGTATAGGCTTGTGATATATCATTTGAAAGGTCTCTTCATTCTCTATTCAAAAATGTTATTGTTTTTAAATTTAATGCAAAAATTAACATAAAAAAAATTAATATCATGTTGTTACCGAAATTCGCTAAAATATACTCGGAACTTATTACAATATTACTTACAACTTATTTCCCGTTCAGGTCTTGATAATGAGAAAGTGAACAAAAACCGTAGCAATGTGGTTTTTAGATGGTAACCATTAAAAAACTTTAAAGAATTTCCGTGGCAACGCTATTTTAACAAGCAGTAGTAAATTGTTTTATTTAAGTTGTCATTGTTGTAATTTGAGTATAGAGTTTGTTCATTTCAATTCTGAAAAATGGTTAGATTAACGGAAATGCATAAAATAACAGTTTTACAAATGATTGGTTACGGAGATAACATCCGAACACAACGGGAAGTAACTCGCCTATTTCATGAGAAATTTCCTAATTTACCGCCTATATCCCAAGGAACAATAAGTAAAATAGAAAAGCAGTTTCGCGAGTTTGGTCATGTAAGGCAGATAAAAAAAGCAGCTGCTAATGCACTGAGTGATGAACTCAAATTAGATGTGTTGCTTGAGTTTCAGGAAAACCCACATACATCGAGTAGACAGGCATCCACTACATTCAATGCTAGCCATACATCGATAGCAAACATATTAAAAGAAAATAAATTGCATCCGTATAAGATGATACCTACTCAGGAGCTCATGGAAGACGATTTTGATAGGAGAACTTCTTTTTGTGAGCAAATGATGGACATGTTGGATAACAATATTATCCAATTAGAAGACGTTATGTTTTCTGATGAGTGTACTTTTTTACTTAACGGTCATGCTAATCGGCAAAATTGCCGCTACTGGTCCACGGAAAATCCTCACTGGATGAGAGAAGAACACACTCAATACCCTCAAAAGGTTAATGTTTGGGCAGGGATTGTAGGGAACAATATAATTGGTCCCTTTTTTATTGAGGGCAACTTGAATGGCAACAATTATTTGGCACTACTTCAAAATGATGTCATTCCAACGTTGGCAAATTTATATCCTGATCCAGGTAATCCTCAAGTTCCAGCGAATACGATATGGTTTCAGCAGGATGGAGCACCACCACAATACCAACTTAATGTCCGGCAGTACCTCGATACAATATTTCCCAATCGGTGGATAGGGAGGCGAGGATCGATTGAATGGCCAGCGCGATCACCTGATCTTACATTATTAGATTTCTTTTTATGGGGATATGTGAAGAGCCATGTGTACAAAACTAAACCTTCTGATTTAAATGACTTAAAAGAACGAATAACGCTTGCGATTAGGTCGATCACGCCTGATATGTTAAATAATGTTAGAAGACAGTTTTATTTGAGATTAGGATGTTGCCAAGACGTTCGCGGAGAACATTTTGAACATCTACTTCATTAACATTCATAGTTCTTTTTCGTGTTCTACATTTTATTACGTTTTGCATTACATTTTAGTTTTTGATTGTATTGTAGCGAATTTCGGTAACAACATGATATTAATTTTTTTTATGTTAATTTTTGCATTAAATTTAAAAACAATAACATTTTTGAATAGAGAATGAAGAGACCTTTCAAATGATATATCACAAGCCTATACTTCCCATTTAAAAAATTGGGGGTTGTACCTGTCATTCTAAGGGGGTTGAAGGTAGGGGTTGCATTTTCACGTTAAAGAATGTCAAGTTATAATTTAAATTTGACGTGTTTCGGGATTTTTTATAAATATGTACAGTAACCGAAATAATGAATTTATTCCATTTGGCTTTTACACACTGTATATATATATTTATCCCACTATCCGCCGGGCGTCCGTGCATTAACAAATTACTATCTTCCAAGCGTCCGGTTCCAACAGAGTGTCCATATATGGACGCTCTGTCGAATCTCTATAGAATCTGGACTCAGATGATCAAAGAAGTGGTCCAATTCGAAAATTCGTTGGACGCCTTCTTGATGGTTTTATACACATTTTGAATAGTTTTGTATATTATTAGTTCAATGGGTTCACCGCCGGCGGCGCAAGGAGCATTTCTCAATATATACCTGAAGGTATATATTGATTTCAGACCGCAGATTTCCAAGCACATTCGACTGCCAGTGCTTGAGCTGAACAGACGTGTGACCGGAGCGTCCTGAGCCCAGTGTTTACCAGTGTTGGTGTTAGTGAGAGTTTCTCGAAGTTTAGTTGTGATTGAAGTTGTTTCTACGGCCTATCCTACGGACACACTATTTAGTGTGAGTTGATATTATTAACTCACGCACTAGCGTGCACGTGGAAAGAGCTGAGGGGAAGCTTCTCTCTCAAAGTTAGACTTTCGAACCAAACGTGTTGTTTTTACAACAAAAAGACATTAGTGTGACTTCGCAGTAGCAAAAAGACTGGAAAATACTTCTGAAAAGGAGTACTAGTACTTTCTTCTTTGCAAAAAGGAGAATACACGCCAAATCCAGCCCCCATAGACAATTAGTGCAGTGTTGTGAAGTGAGCAGAGTTTCCCAGAAAGTGCGTAGCACTCCTAGGAATTCAGCCGCCGACTTCAAGGTACGAAATCCCAATTTTGGTAAGTTTATTTTTAATATTCGATACCATTACAGTGAGTGTCCATTTGAGAGTTTTTATCATATTTTCAGCCAATCTAGCTTTGTTTTTCGTGCATTCTTCTGACCGGAGTTAGTAAACTAACGTACGGACGGAGGGAATCCCTAATCCAAAGCGGATTAGCAATAAAATAAATAATCCCTTAAATTCCAGGTACGGGTCATAAAACACCCAAAGTTTAATCTCTTCCCTTCCAGGATTAGTATGCAGTGTGCCGGTAACCCGTGCACACTGCTGTAAAATAGTTTTCAAGCACTTTTAGGCACTCCCCAAAAACATGAGTGCAAACGAAAGGAGCCGCGCTTCAAAAAGCGCCAAGGAAACCCCGGACAGCCCCGATAATGAAAAGCGGGCAAGATCTAGGTCGAGCCGACGCTCGCTAGAAGCCACGGTTGCGCTTCTACAGCGACAGCTGGAGAAGGCTCTGGCGGATAAAGAGGAGATAGAGAGGCAGGCGAGAGCTCAAATCAACTTGTTGATTGAGAAGGTAGCCGACCTCACCAATCAGATGACGGCCCTGAGAAAGGAATTGGGTAAGACGGCCAGCGAGCCGGCAAAGAAAGTCGAGGCCAACGACGCTGCAACTACTGCCGCCGCAGCAACGACTGCCGCCGCAGCAACGACCACCGCCACAGCAACGACCACCGCCGCAGCAACTGTCGCCACCGCAGCAACTGCTGCACCCACGCCAACAGTCGCCCAAACCCAAGGGGTTCCTGGAAACACGGACATGGACGAGGACATCTGGCAACAGGTGGCTCCTCGCAAGAGGCCCCAGAAAGCCAAGGTTACCCCTCAGGTGACCAAGCCCGTGCCAGAGGCTAAGGACGACGGTGCACGCTCTTCTAAAAAGCGTAAGGCACCAACCTCGCCTGTTAGCAACGCAGCAAGCGAACAGCCCGCTCTCAAAAAGAGCCCCACTGCCCAAACAAGTGACGACGATGGGGAAGTTGCCATGGAACAAGGCAATGCCGAAAAAGCCCCGCCATCAATAGTTCTACGGAACAAAGACGCCTGGATGCAGGTAAGTAAATATGCATCTATCAAAAACATAAACTTTACCAAGGCCAAAAACACGGAGGATGGCATTGCCATCTTCCCGACAACAGCAATGGACTACCGGACTTTCATTAACCTGTTTACCGAGCGAAAGCTCGAGTACCACACGTACATGTTGCAGGAAGACAAGCTGCTGCATGTCGTGATCAGAGGTGTCCCAGGAGGGACAGACACCGAGGACATCATCGAAGACCTAAAAGCCAAAGGCTTCAACCCTAAATCGGTCAGTCAGATGACTGCCCGATTTACCAAGAAGGAGCTGCCGCTGTTCCTCGTCCAATTACCCAGGGACGAGAAACATATCTACGACATAACGAACTGCTGCAGTCTGTCGGTGAAAGTCGAGAAGCAGAACAAAAAGAACGGCCCAACCCAGTGCTACCGATGCCAGCGTTTTGGGCACGGCCAGAGCCGTTGCACGGCCACTGTAAAGTGTGTCAGGTGCGGTGAATGCCACCGGGCAGCAGAATGCCCTAAAGACATCCAGTTACCGGCCAAATGCGCGAACTGCAATTTGGAACACCCCGCTAACTACCGAGGGTGTGAGAGCTACCTGAAGTTAGCTCCGAAACGAGCTAACGCACCAGCTCCCAAAAACGCTGCCTTGCCTCCCAGGAAATCCTACTCGACCGCCACCGCTGGAATCAGCTACGCCCAAGCAGCTAGCAACAGGCAGTCCAACCCCACGGCTCCGATCATTGCTCAGTTGAATGATATGTTTGCAGCAATGCAAAACATGATGGCGAGGCTAAACCAAAATGATAATTCATTATGAGTACGAAACCCCTCAGACCATCCTCTCTGACGATCGGGTCGTGGAATGCGGACTCGGTCAAAGAAAGAAGCCACGAAATCGGGGAAATTCTAGAACGGGTAAGCATCGACATTTTTGCTTTGCAGGAAACCAAGCTAGACGAGAATCTGACCTTCAAGATGCAGGGCTACGAAATCCACCGAAATGATTGCAGGAGAAATTCAGGAGGAACTGCTATTATGATCAAAAAAGGTATAGACTACCATAGTGAACTCACCCCAGACGGACTGCTTACGATCGAAGCCACCATAATTGCGGTTAACACCCGGAATCATGGGCGCATTCGCATTGTATCAGCCTACTGCAGACCACAACACCAACTTCATAACGAAGACTTGGAAGCTCTCCTACCCAGAGGTAAGCAAACGATCATAATAGGCGACCTTAATGCCAAATCGCCCAACTGGAATAGTCGTCTGACTAATACCAAGGGCAGGAGGCTAGATGAATTTCAGGACAGATATCCAGACGTAAATGTGATAGGACCGACAAATCCTACGCACTATCCACGAGCGGAACATAGACCAGACGTCCTCGACATCATTGTAGCCAAGGAAGTCACATTCCCGATTGAATTGCACACAATTCAAGAGGGCTCATCGGATCATAACCCAATCCTATTTTCAATAGGAGACGGAAATGCCCATGATGAAGGCCTACAGATTCGAAATGTCAACTGGGACATGTTCCGTAGGAATATCGAAGCCAATCTTCGTCCGATCCGTAGGATCGAAAACGAAGAGGACGTCGAAACTGCAATCACGGAATTCGAAGAAGACATCTCGAGTGCACTCGAAGAGAGCACCACGCTGAGACGCGCCCGCCGTTTCAGCAAATACGGCGAACTTCCCGAGGAAATAAAGGATCTCATCAGAGAGAAAAACAGGGCTAAGAGATTAGCCCAAAGAACGTTGGCTCCACAAGACAAGCGGGAGGAAAACCGCTTGGCACGACAAGTTAAAGAACAACTGTCAAGTCACTTCAATGACAGGTGGAACAGATTCATTCAGGATCTAGATCCTAATGAACCTGGTCTTTGGAACCTGCAAAAAGTGATCAGAGCCACCAGGAAGCCACTGCCACCCATACACGGGGAAAGGGGGATTGTTTATACTTTTAGGGAAAAGGCTGAAGCATTTGCTGATAGTCTCGAACTGGAATGTAGAGAAAACAACCATCCTGACGAAGATGAACATCACGAGGCAAGAGTCAGACGCCAGGTAAGACGCTTGAGGAGGCTGGATGAGGATGAGGTCATTGCACCTACTTCCCCTGAGGAAGTGAGACTTATCCTTAAAAAGCTAGCCTTAAAGCGAGCTCCAGGCTGTGACAAAATCCCTAACAGGGCGCTGAAGAAGCTCACCAGAAAGGCAGTGGTAACCATAACCAACATCATCAACGGGATGTTGCGACTCAGATATTTCCCGGAGAAGTGGAAAAACGCCGAGGTCATCATGATCGCCAAGCCCGGTAAGAATGGTATTTTTCCCCAAAACTATAGGCCCATCAGCTTACTACCGTCAGTCAGCAAAGTCGCCGAACGAGTAATCGCCAAGCGACTTGATGATAGCAGCGAAGCCCTGAACGTCATCCCGGACGAACAATTCGGATTCAGAGAAAAGCACTCGACGGAACTTCAAGTACTGAGACTGGTCGAATATGCAGCCCAAGGGCTGAATAGACGACAAGTCACGGGAACGATCTTCCTGGACGTCTCCAAAGCTTTCGATAGAGTATGGCACGACGGACTCGTGTACAAAATGATCTTACTTGGATACCCAGTATCCATAGCAAAACTCATTGATTCCTACATTCGAGGCCGCAAGCTTCGAGTGAAGGTAGGTCACGAACTCTCGTCAGCCAGATCTACTGAAGCAGGAGTTCCTCAAGGAGCTGTCCTGAGTCCGAAGCTGTATACCATTTACACATCAGACACCCCGAAGACAGATCAAACCTTCCTATCGTTGTACGCTGACGACACAGCGATAGCAGCCAGATCAACCCAGCCTGCGATGGTAACCCGTTACCTTCAAAGAGCTGCCACAGAACTCGAAGACTGGTGTGTAAAATGGAAGATAGCCATAAATCCGGACAAAAGTAAGGCTGTACTGTTCTGCGGAAACAGGAGAGTACAACCTGCTGGCGACATAGAACTGGGAGGAAACAACATCGAATGGTCAGATCACGCCAAATACCTTGGAGTGACCATGGACAAACGACTGACATTCACCGAGCACGTCAAGCAAACTATAGGTAAGGCTAAAGCTGCAAAGCAAAAACTTTTTCCACTTATAGGTAGGAAGAGCAAGATGTCCCTCACCAACAAACTCTCTCTGATCCGGGCAGTAATCCTGCCCATCCTAACGTACGCCTCTCTTGCATGGGGACAAACATGCAAGACGAACCGGAAGAAGATACAGGCGCAAGAGAACCTCGCCCTCAGGTGGGCTCTCGACGCGCCTTATTACGTCTCCAACACGACCATCTTCAATGACCTGAGAATTACTCCGGTCACCACGAAGATGAACGAAAAGGCAGAAAAGTGGTTTCCACTTCTCGAAAACCATCCGAACAGAGGACTACGGGAGCTGTTAGATTACGACCCCAGATTCAGAGAGAGATTTAAACGACCGAAGGCGCAACTCATAGAGGACTGATCAGGAATATCGAAGCCAATCTTCGTCCGATCCGTAGGATCGAAAACGAAGAGGACGTCGAAACTGCAATCACGGAATTCGAAGAAGACATCTCGAGTGCACTCGAAGAGAGCACCACGCTGAGACGCGCCCGCCGTTTCAGCAAATACGGCGAACTTCCCGAGGAAATAAAGGATCTCATCAGAGAGAAAAACAGGGCTAAGAGATTAGCCCAAAGAACGTTGGCTCCACAAGACAAGCGGGAGGAAAACCGCTTGGCACGACAAGTTAAAGAACAACTGTCAAGTCACTTCAATGACAGGTGGAACAGATTCATTCAGGATCTAGATCCAAATGAACCTGGTCTTTGGAACCTGCAAAAAGTGATCAGAGCCACCAGGAAGCCACTGCCACCCATACACGGGGAAAGGGGGATTGTTTATACTTTTAGGGAAAAGGCTGAAGCATTTGCTGATAGTCTCGAACTGGAATGTAGAGAAAACAACCATCCTGACGAAGATGAACATCACGAGGCAAGAGTCAGACGCCAGGTAAGACGCTTGAGGAGGCTGGATGAGGATGAGGTCATTGCACCTACTTCCCCTGAGGAAGTGAGACTTATCCTTAAAAAGCTAGCCTTAAAGCGAGCTCCAGGCTGTGACAAAATCCCTAACAGGGCGCTGAAGAAGCTCACCAGAAAGGCAGTGGTAACCATAACCAACATCATCAACGGGATGTTGCGACTCAGATATTTCCCGGAGAAGTGGAAAAACGCCGAGGTCATCATGATCGCCAAGCCCGGTAAGAATGGTATTTTTCCCCAAAACTATAGGCCCATCAGCTTACTACCGTCAGTCAGCAAAGTCGCCGAACGAGTAATCGCCAAGCGACTTGATGATAGCAGCGAAGCCCTGAACGTCATCCCGGACGAACAATTCGGATTCAGAGAAAAGCACTCGACGGAACTTCAAGTACTGAGACTGGTCGAATATGCAGCCCAAGGGCTGAATAGACGACAAGTCACGGGAACGATCTTCCTGGACGTCTCCAAAGCTTTCGATAGAGTATGGCACGACGGACTCGTGTACAAAATGATCTTACTTGGATACCCAGTATCCATAGCAAAACTCATTGATTCCTACATTCGAGGCCGCAAGCTTCGAGTGAAGGTAGGTCACGAACTCTCGTCAGCCAGATCTACTGAAGCAGGAGTTCCTCAAGGAGCTGTCCTGAGTCCGAAGCTGTATACCATTTACACATCAGACACCCCGAAGACAGATCAAACCTTCCTATCGTTGTACGCTGACGACACAGCGATAGCAGCCAGATCAACCCAGCCTGCGATGGTAACCCGTTACCTTCAAAGAGCTGCCACAGAACTCGAAGACTGGTGTGTAAAATGGAAGATAGCCATAAATCCGGACAAAAGTAAGGCTGTACTGTTCTGCGGAAACAGGAGAGTACAACCTGCTGGCGACATAGAACTGGGAGGAAACAACATCGAATGGTCAGATCACGCCAAATACCTTGGAGTGACCATGGACAAACGACTGACATTCACCGAGCACGTCAAGCAAACTATAGGTAAGGCTAAAGCTGCAAAGCAAAAACTTTTTCCACTTATAGGTAGGAAGAGCAAGATGTCCCTCACCAACAAACTCTCTCTGATCCGGGCAGTAATCCTGCCCATCCTAACGTACGCCTCTCTTGCATGGGGACAAACATGCAAGACGAACCGGAAGAAGATACAGGCGCAAGAGAACCTCGCCCTCAGGTGGGCTCTCGACGCGCCTTATTACGTCTCCAACACGACCATCTTCAATGACCTGAGAATTACTCCGGTCACCACGAAGATGAACGAAAAGGCAGAAAAGTGGTTTCCACTTCTCGAAAACCATCCGAACAGAGGACTACGGGAGCTGTTAGATTACGACCCCAGATTCAGAGAGAGATTTAAACGACCGAAGGCGCAACTCATAGAGGACTGATCAGGTAGGTACGACAACTCTCGACATGGTAAGTTTCACCAGGACAGCAATAATCCACTTAAACGAAGGAAGTTTAGGTAGATAAAATTGCAGCAATAATCCGCCTAAACGACGAAAGTTTAGGCAGATAAAATTGCAACACATACACACGCACCGGGCTACCCCCTAAAAAGCCCCAGACAGACACACTCACACGACACCACTACAGCTTACTAGTGGCGCCCTTGGGAAACCAAGAAGCGACACGAAAAGCCGTAGCCACACACACAGACAACAACTGCTTCACAGTTGTTGCTTGTTCCAAAACCATTCGCCCCACATACAAAGACAAAACGCTCTAAAAGCCCTTCAGGCTGAGCGCACCAGCAGCAGAAAGCGCGACCGTAAAGGCCGAAAAGCTCTGCTCCCACTTCCAAGTCCACCTGTCATGATGGTGGACAATAGAATGACGTGAGGACCACTCCAGGAGGAGTGGGGGAGGATGGCAAGTCCATGAGGAATCTTATCCAGCTCGATGGATGGGAATCCTTATGGATGGGACTCACACTAGGGAAAGAAACCGGGGGGGGGGATTTCCAAGCGTCCTTCAATTTCTGAAGAAGAGACAACGCTGGATAGATGTTCTTTTCATAAGTCTACAAGTCGCAATAAGAGTAGGTATTTGTTGACAGTTGCAGAGTGAAGAGTGAGTGCATATTTGTTATACATACTAATTTCCGGTAAGTTGTAAAAGAAATGATGAATTGACACACCATACTTTGTATTTTTTCACTGTTTCTGCTTGAGTTCATCATCGCGCAAACAAGTATGGGGTTATATAAGGCAAACTGTTTGTGGCGGGAGTAGTAGAGCAAGCGGGGTTTTGGATCGTAGGTACCCCCTACTTTCCGCTAGGTGTCGCTACAAATTGAAGTCCATCCAGTTCTCGAGCTCTCGTTGGTAATAGGGGGGTCCCGCAGGTGTGACGTCACTTCTTGCAGAAGAAGAAATCTTAAGAAATATCGTCAATGACCAGAAGGGGGAGGGGGAGGGGGGGGAGGGGGGAGGGGGAGGAAGAGGAGTCACTGAAGCCCTACTCTGTATAATGAAAGAGTAAGAAATTGAAATAGAAAAAAAAAAGAAAGTGATTCGTCCATCTTGGGGATTTGAACACATGACCGCTGGTTCGTGAAGCAAACACTATACGAATTGAGCCACAATCGTTGTTTTAAGATTGGTTGTTGTTGTTGTTGAATGTTTGCATCGGACTCGTTTCGTAACCCCTAAATCAAAAAAAAAAAATTCACCTGCCACGTCTATGATGATGATGATGATGATGATGATGGACGTTGGTGTGTTATTCCGATTCCGGCGGCCCCTGGAATCAGAATCAAAGAGTCTGACTAGCCGAGCCGAGCCTCGACAATATTTCATTTGAGGAATGATGGAGAGAGAGAAACTTGTAAAGAAAAATTCAGTGTGTAGACTTTTTTTTATTCATTATTAAAATATGCACATTTCACGATATATAATTGATAATTCAAATGTGAACAAAACATTGGAATTCTTGATGTGAAAGTTTCACAAAGAGGTCTTTGAATTGCTCCAGATCGAACTGATAATTTCCAATCTTTATCAATGTTGCATTGTTTTCCAACAACAAATTCTCCAAGCCATATCTACCACAATACATTTGTTGGTTTTCCATCGGTGTTATGGGGTAGTAATTCTGCTGGTCATGTCCAATTATATAACCAACAACGTTAGCATTCTGTTTGATTGCGGCTCCGGTTTTGATATTTTCATCAGAATGGAAAGCTGGATATTGTCCTAGTGTAATAGCATCAGTATCATTACCTATTTCATAAAGGTAAAACAATCCTTCTTCTTCGACTGGAAACGTATAATTTTCGACTTGAATTCGAGAAGTGATGGTAGTAGTAGTAGTATTAGTAGTGGGTGGTCCAACATGACTGTTGAGTATGAAAATTGTAGAAATAATTAGATACATTCTGCTTGCTTGTTGGATAACTACTGAAGAGAAGAAATGTTGACGTGTACTTATAGTTTTTTCTTCTATTCTGCGCATGTGCAGAACAAATAATGAAAAACACGTCTTATTTTCTGAGTTCATTCCAATAATATAAGAAATATACATTTTCTAAAGTACATGACAAATCATTAAACAAATGTCTATTGCAATGAAATGATTTCATGAATTCTCTAAAATCTTTCAACTTCGGACATCCATTTTCCGTCAGGTCGTATACATTGTTATTGTTGTTGATCATTAATTTTTCCAACCATCTCTTCTTCTCCAATCCTTTGACATACACATCAGAATCACCAATATTGGTTTTGATGAAATCTAACAATTGTTCGACTCCGATAGACGCCACACAATCATGATCGTTGCTGTTCCATTCTAATCCATGTACGTGATTGGTGGTCCACATCATGTGATTTTGGATAGTTGTATTGAAGTTGCAAACATCAAATGGCATCCTTATGAAGGCATGTGTATGATGTCCATTCTCCATGTTGAGAATTGATATTTCCTTACACATGAAATCACCATTTTTATATTGAAATCCTTGTGTATCTATTATATACATTTCGACTATGAAACGAAAGGATTTGGTGGTGGTGTTGATGCGCCTACACACAATACACGACTGACTGACTACACACACACAGACACACATATCAGTTTGTATGTATACGAGGTTGTCTCATGACGTCAACTTAGGAGGAGGAGGAGGAGGAGGGGATTGGTATCTCAAGCGATATTTTTTTTATCTATCCAACTATTATGCTTATCACTGAATCCTAACCAATTGACGAATACCTTGTTTTTTGATTTCTTTAAAATTTTCACCAGGTAAACATCATTGAATTTTGTACGTTGTAATTGTTCGGTGTAGAAAGATCCAAGTATGTTTTTATCATTCATATCTTTCAGAAGATATGTGGTTGGATTAGTGAGTTGTACTTCTCTAATTATAAAGATCTCCGTTGACCAATTGGGCATGTATTTCTTTGTTTGGATATTCGCACTTTATCGCCAACTTTGAATTTATTATTCAAATCAGCTTGTTTGATTCTGTTATATGCTGTTTGTAATAGAAGTTGTTCATTTTCATTTGAAACATCAACCGGTTTCATGCCAATTGTTCGGTGTTTTGTGTTGTTGTATTTTTCTACAATATGTGGTAGAATGTTGATCCATTTATAGTGACCTTGGAAATCGAATTCTTTCCACATGATATTCTTCAATGTTCTATTCACTCTCTCGACAATAGAAGCTTTCTTCTCACTGTATACTGGATAATGATTGATGTTATATTTTCTCGTCAATTTCTTGAAATTCTCGTTGAAGAACTCCTTTCCCATGTCCGTGGCCAAATTGAGTGGTTTCTGTTGCTTGAAAATTGTCTCCATGGCTCTAGTTGTTTCCAGGCCAGTTTTGTTTTTCAGTGGTAAAGCCCAAACGAATTTCGAGAAACAATTTATCACTGCCAGTATATATTTGTATCCAGAATTTTCATCAGCATAAGGTATCATCTCCACTAGATCTGCTTGGAATAGATCATTTAGAGATTTTATAATTACACGACGTCTCTTGAAGTTTATTCGAGCTGGTTTGTGGATCTCTTCGACCACTTGTCGTTTTGCATCTGTAGCGAATTTGTTTTTGTTATTATTGATTTTCATTTTTTCTCAATAATCCGAGCTTCCATCAATTCCTCGATGATGGAGTTTATTTCATTAGTCACTGATGTATTGCCAGCTTGTTGTGAAGCTACAAGTAAACGTAACCGATATACAAGTTCGTTTGGATCATCCCAATGCACGTAATCTATTTTATTGTGAGTCACTTGCATCAGTACTCCACCTTCCTTCTTAGATTGTTTATTCATAGATGATAATATTTGTCTATACTTCTGCATCTTGCTTCTAACAATTTGTTTATTGGCTTTATAATAACGACGATTGGCATTTGTCATTAGGACGATTTTCTTGTAATTGTGTTCGTCTTCCACCGAGAAATCTTTAGGAACTTTCATGAACAACAGTTCATACAATCCCTTGGTACCTTTGAAACGTTTCCCTTTAACGATAATATCTGGTCCATCTACGTCGATTTGACTGTCACCGACCATTAATTTTTCAGTGTCAGTTAATCGAACACCATATTTATGATCTAATTCTTTGTTTTTACTATCATCGTACATATAATGGATGTATTTTCTGGGTGAAGTATCATATTGTTCCAGATAATCTCTGAACGATTTTTTAGCAATGTCCTCCAAACGATTCGACTTGTTAACACTGCCATCAGATATATCGTTGTATTCTTCTAGAATTGTTTTTTTCAATCGACTGGGTTCTTCATCATCATCATAAAATGATGGAGGAATTGATTTCGATAATCTTTGTACCACATTATGAGGTATCTTAGGTGTATCGTAATAAAATACGTCATCATCATCATCATCATCATCATTATCATCATTGTAGTGAGGAAGATGAGGAGGAGAAGGAGGACGATAAGAAGGAGAAACCATCATAGTACTACTCTCCATCGGTGTAACTTTTTTTTCCTTTTTCCCAACAAAAAGTTTGTTAGCCATCATAACATTTGCTGAACTGTTGTTGTTGTTGTTGTTACCACTGTCATCGTCGTCGTCGTCGTCGTCGTTGTGAATTTGGTTCGGTTTTATCGACCTTTTCTTCAATTTGTCTTCGATATTTTTCAAATGCTTCGTGATGGGTTGAAACAAACTCTCCTGTGCAATTTCACCATGCTTCGAAAAGTTCAATTTATTCCTTATATTTCTTCGTTTGACAATGAGTCTTCTTTTAATATCAGTATTTCTTTCTCCTCTCATCTCAACACACCGTACTGAACTGTTTCGAAATAGTGAAATAGAACAGCTTATAAGAGACCTGTTCGAACAGCTCGAACGATCTGTTCGAACAGTTCAACGATCTGTTCAAACAGGTCGTCAGATCGACTGAATTATAATTAAAGGACCTGAAGACATCTGTTCATCAGTTCAACAGACCTGTTTATCAACTCCAGACACAAAAAAATACTTGTTTCACAATCACTAACAACGTTTTAAAATAACCACATTATTTCATCTATTACAAAAGACTTTATGCAAACATATGTCACAATCGATTTTTTTTGATTTATGAGGTCCATCAATAACGTCATAGTTGTCGTCGTCGTTGTCGTCGTCGTCCTTGAATTCGAAATGTCCCCAACAAGGTTTCCTCAGATCCATTATGATTAGTCTTATAGAATCATCACTAGCGTTTCTTCTTTTTCTTTCTATTGGACTATTTGTCATTTTAGATATAAGCTGACCCATTTTGAAGAGAAATGGTTAATTTTGTTGTGTGGTGAGCGTTCTGCTCAGCTCAAATATATATGAAATGGTCCAACCCCCTCCTATATCGACCACCCTCATTCATTGCGCAATCCTTGAAAATTGATAGGAATCCATAGGGGGAGTGCTGCCAACACATACCGCAAATATGTTTGAAATCATCGAATGACATGTCCGTTCCGACGTGTTCATTATATACATGTTTCAAATTCAGATCGTCCTGTTTGAATAAGATCAAACTGTTCGCGTTGTCTCGGATAAGGTGTTTCTGTATTTTGGCGTACGTTTGACATAAATAGAAGGAATCAACATTATAATGTCTTCCCATACTGAAATATTCACGAATCACATCTTGATTAGCACATGCCACATCATCGAATATCATTATGGAGTTGGGTTTGGCTTGAGAAGGATGTAAAATATCTTCAGAGGCACTAAATGCATAATACCCGAGTCCTTGTATGGGTTTCAATAGTTTGGCCAAATAAACGTATTTTGGTTGTTCCAAAGAATGGGAGTAAACATAAATATTTTCGAATTTCAATCCGTTCTCATGTTCTATGAGACTGATCAACACGTTTGTTTTTCCACAGTTGGAAGGTCCGACGATAATACAACGTATCGTTGCTGGCAATAAAACACCATGTTTGTTGATGTGTTTATGTTCTTCAAAATCATTATTTTCGACAGTCAAAGAGACGGTTGGATGTTTGACTACTTTCATGATTCCGAAACGACTGAAATATATAATGGAAAGTAGAAGATATTTATGAGTATTACTTAATACGTTGTTTTTCAATCAACATGTATCTCTACAGCGGTCGAGGTTTATTGAATAATGCTATAAATAATTTACCATTCGGAATACATATACCAGGCTATCGTTTTTGTGGTATGTATGTTCTGAGGAAAGCTCAGTGGTGATGTGTTTTTTTTTGTAGGACGAGGCACACGCCTGAAAGAAAGATTACAGAGAGGTGATGTAGGAATCAATGATTTGGATGAGGCGTGTAAAGAGCACGATATATTCTACAGAGACAACAAAGATACCTCATCACGACATCGAGCTGATAAGGTACTATCCAACAAGGCATTTAAAAGAGCATTTTCAAATGATGCTTCAGTCAGTGAGAAACTGGCCTTATTGGCGGTTGGAAATTTGATGAAGACAAAAGTTAAATTGGGAATGGGTCTTGCCTCCGCCGCTGCCGCCGCCGCCACCGACAGAAAAGATAAAAAGTTTACTAATTGTTTGAGAAAAGTCAAGAGTAATCTTTTGAATTCCTTGAGAATCATGCATGAATATACAAATGATGTTGGAGAGAATGAGAAAAAAAAAAAACCAAAGATGAACCGTACCAGAAGGAAAAATGACAACAAAAAAAATATTGTTCTTGATGATGATGATGATCGTGCACGTACCACAGGAGCAGCAACAGCTGCAGCAGTGAATCATCATCATCAGAAAATGGAAGATGTGATCATGATGAATGGAAATGACAACAACAACAACAACCTTCGAATAAATGATAGAAAACGGAAAATAGATGCCGATGACGACAAGACGACAATGGCGATGACAAAACATCCAAAACTTATGGCAGTAGCAAAACGACAACGACGACGACGACGACCAACAACAACAACAACAACAACAACAACAACAACACCAAAAGATGACTTGAACGAACAGATAATGTATCCATCATTATCGAGAAAAAGAAGTAGATTATATAATGATGATGATGATGATAATGATGATGATAATGAAAATGATGATAACAAGGATATAAAACGTATGAAACTCGTGTGATAGTGTTAGTCTAATAATAATGCCAGTGCCAGTAAAATATAAGTGTGAGCGTTGTGGAGGTGAAACTGATACACCAAATTTACTTTGTGTGCGTTGTGCAGTTGAATTAATCGCACATGATCGTGGTGTGAAACATATTTGAATAAACCTATATAATCTATATAAAAAGTTGAATATTTCCTCGAAACAATCAGTTCTAGCGAATATACCAATCTGGTGAGATGGCTGCTACTACTACTACTACTACTAAAAAGAAAAAGAACACTAATTCAACAAAGGGAGGGAAATATAAGAAAAGTAGTATTGGATTCACGAAAGCTATGGGTCAAGTGAAAAAGGAACTGGTAAGACGCAAACCGAAAACTTTGGCTGCCGCCATTCATATGGCATTGAAATCCGTGCGAGCTTTGAAAAAGAAATTGAAACCTGCTCGCGTTATAAAATTACCGAAAACTGGCGGAATACTACCATTGATACCGATTTTTGCTGGACTTTCTGCTCTCGGTGCATTAACCGGTGGTGCAGCATGTGTAGCAAAGGCTGTTAACGATGCTCGAGCTGCCAAACGAGAACTTGACGAATCACAACGACACAATAAAACGATGGAAGCCGTCGCCATGAGGACTGGCAAAGGTCTCTATATGAAACCCTATAAAACAGGTTTGGGTCTTTTTTTACACAACAACCATCCACCAGCACCACCACCACGACGACAACGATGACAACAATAAAAGAGATAAAAAACATTCAACGACCTTTGACTGATGTCGACCTCAAGAAATATGTGAAGCTTTTGAAAATTCGGAATTTCCGAAATGTCTACATGAGAGAAAACTTTCCGAAACGGATCAACAAGGGAAACGAATGTGGTATCATCAATTTGGACAGTAGGATGGGACCAGGAACACATTGGACTGCCTACAAGAAGAAAGGCAATAAAATTATTTATTTTGATTCGTATGGAAATTTATCACCCCCGATGGAAGCTATGAAATATTTTGAGTCATCTGGTGATGTTAAAATCTTTTATAATCATGATGTATTCCAAAGTAAATATAGCTTCAATTGTGGACATTTATGTTTACTGTTTCTTTTTTATAATAAATGATGTTGAACTGATGTGTGTGTATTCATTTCAACTTGAACCTCCCAAACAGCAATAATGACAAATTTCATATTCCAGTTAGATGGTAGAGATTCACTCTTGTATACAAAATTACCGAATCCTATAAGATTACAAGATAATATGAATTATTTGTTGGGTTTAGTGGAAATTATCACTTTTAACACAATATCCAATGTAACTGTGAAAAATAACAAGTTTTCCATCGGTCAGTTTGATCTAGAAATACCAGAGGGAACGTACGAAATACAGGATATTGAAAAAAATCTTAAATCTCAAATAGTTGTCAGAGAAATGATGAATATAAAGGACAAACGAGGAGGAGGTGGAGGAGGAGGAGGACAAAATGATGAAAGTAACACCCATCTCATAATACATGCAAATAAGAATACATACAAGTGTGAAATCAAAAGCAACAAGGTGATAGATTTTGAGAAAGAGAATTCCATTGGATCACTACTAGGATTCAAAAAACGTCAAAAACTCAAACCGAATAAAACACACATATCAGATGCTAATATTGATATACTACCAGTGAATTCTATATCCATAGAATGTAACCTGGTTACAAATTCATATCGTAACAATATGCCTGATCACATTCTGTACACGTTTGCACCGAACGTACCACCAGGTTATAAAATCATTGAAAAGCCCACTGAAGTCACCTATCTACCAATCAACACAAATTACATTGATGAAATTCACATCAAAATAGTGGATCAGGATGGCAATCTTGTCAGTTTCAATGGTGAACGCATAACAGTGAGATTATACCTGAAAGCAGTTCTATAAAGAAATGGTGTTCATATATAATACAACATTCGTATCTCCATCACAACCACCATCAGCAGTTGCAGCTCCAACAACATCAACTATAAATAGAAAAAAATCGAAACAGTGTAGCAGTTCCAAAAGGCGCTTGACACAGTTAACATCTGAGAATAAAGATTTTCTAACCTTGTCTGGTTTCAAATTATTGGTGTAACACGAAGACGACGACGACGACGACGACCAACAAAATTGGTGACCACCACCACCACCACCAAGAGACATCATAGGCAAAAAAAAGAGGAAAAAGAACGTCTGGTTGAGATTCAGATTGAATGTTCAAAGTGGTATCTACAAACTACTGTTTTGGTTGAAGTGTAACTGTGGCTACTATACATCATCATCATCATCATCATCACCACAACCAACAAAATGAGTTTTAATATTTTGAATATAGGTAAAAAAGTGTATGAAGATAGTTCGATTATTAGTTCTGAAGCACACACTCATGGTCCTTATGCGAATACAACTTTCCATAAATCGGATGAAATCAGACTGCCCATACAAACACAAGACATATACACGCTACCGTCCCAAAGTTTTTTGTATATCGAAGGAAAAATAGTCAACACATTGAATCAACATAGTACAACACTTCGATTCATCAATAATGCTATAGTTTTCCTATTCGATGAAATCAGATACGAGTTGGGTGGAACTGTGATCGATCGAGTCAGAAATCCAGGGATCACTACAACCATGAAGAATTTCATATCGTACACACCAGGAGAACTGAGACGATTTCATAATGCTGGATGGCATCACGAAGAAAAACCCAAAATAACTGATGCAGAAGGCAATTTTAGTGTTTGTATTCCTCTGAGATTATTGTTGGGATTTTGTGAAGATTACAAATCCATTATGGTTAATATGAAACAGGAGCTCATATTAATCAGAAGTCCTACTGAAGATAATGCCGTGATAACGACCAAAAATGATGAGAAACCAAAAATCACCTTGGATAAGTTAGTTTGGAAAATTCCACATGTACAAGTATCGGATATGGAAAAACTACGTTTACTAAAATTCATCGAGAATGGAAAAGATCTACAAGTGGCTTTTCGTAGTTGGGAATTACACGAATATCCGACCCTTCCAAATACTATGAACCATACATGGACAATAAAGACTGTCAGTCAAATGGAGAAGCCCAGATATGTAATTGTAGGTTTTCAAACGGATAAGAGAAATAGTGTCACTGCAGATAATTCAAAATTTGATCATTGCAATCTGACTAATATAAAGTTATACTTGAATTCTGAGGTATTTCCGTATGATAGTTTGAATGTTAATTCCAATAAAAATCAATGGGCCATCATCTATGAGATGTTTGTCAAGTTTCAGCAAACCTATTACTACAAGGATATTGCTGAACCCTGTTTGACTCCACAAGAATTTCTATCATTAGCTCCTATTTTTGTAATAGATTGCAGTCATCAAAATGAGACACTTAAAGGGGGCAGTGTTGACATTCGATTAGATTTGGAAACAAACAAAAATATTCCAAATAACACTGCTTGTTATGCATTGATTATACATGATAGATTAGTTCAATATAATCCACTTTCTAATATTGTCAGACTTTTGTAATTTATCAAGACAAAAAAAAAAGTTATGTATGCATTTAGATTGAAAAAAAAAACATGAAACAGCATTCGAAATCACTTTTATTGAATAAATGATTGTTGAAAATTTATATCACTAATCGACTCTTTTTTTCCCTCTTCTTCCTCCTCCTCCTCTTCCTCCTCCTCCTCCTCCTCCTCACCCTGCTCGAACTCCTGCAAGGTTGGTTGTTCCAAGTAGAGTTTTCGTTTTTTACTGCTGCTGCTGCCACTGCTGCTGCTGCTCTCAATTGCCGTCGTTGACATCCTCATGCTCCTCTCGACATCCTCGATCTCTTCATCCATAAGATTAAATCGATATTTCTTCACTACCTTCTCCAACAGTTTGAATTCCTCTTCCTTCTCTAGTTTTGTGCGCATGTAGCGAACAGGCAAATTACCAAATTTCCGCTTCAGCGTTGTGCATCTTGGTGAATAAGACAACGTTAGAAATATTTTGTCTCCTCCCTTTATTGACATATCCTTCACACCATATCTAAATCAATGAAGAAACAGTCAAGAGTCGTCGTCTGACAGAAATGAATTTCATCACCACAAAAGCACATATACTGAGAGAGAGAGAGAAAGAAAGAGAGAAAAAAAATGTAAAAAAAAAATACTAACTGGAAAAGCTGCTTCATAACCACAAATGCCGTCTTGATTGGGAAATGAACTTTGTCGTCAGTAAAAACAACTATAGTGCACGGAACTGTAGACATCTTCGAATCTGATGGTTGAATTAGAATGGAACACACTGCAATAATGCGCGACTTATATACCATGAAAATATCCTGAATAATTACGAATATACATCAAGCATTTTCGTTGCTATGCTATTATAACGCGTATCGGTACGATGACAACAATGTTGCATTTCTATCGAAAATTTCCGAATGGTGTGTTCTTGCATAATGAATGCATAGTGCATATGCATGTTATATTGTAATTATTGCATAATTACATAATTGCATAATTATCTAACGCGTATCGGTATGATGACAACAAAGTTGTATATCTATCGGAAATTTCCAAATGGTGTGTTTTTGCATAATGAATGCAAATGCATTTTACATAATTTCTAATAGAACTCCAGCTAAGTGCATGATTATTGACGTCAGTATTTGTGTATATAAACAGTCGATTTTGTTGGATTTCTCATCAGTCTCTCGTTGTTTCTCTGATCTGCTCCTGCTGTTGTTGTTGTTGTTGCTGACGACCTTTGCTGCTATATATATCGGTGAGTATTTATTCTTTTCAACTATTACTAAGATTTTTTTTTTTTCCTTTTTTTTTTTTTTCATCAATTTTCTCTCTCTACACAACGACATAATACATAATATAATATAACAATGACACGATGACTAAATTGGAATATTTTTTTCAGCAGTTACCTTTGACACCACTTTAAAATGAGTTCATCACAAAAAAAAACTAATTGATATTTTATCAGACGAATTTGTTAGGAAAATTGAAATGGTTAGTAGATTGGTCAAAACGAAGAAAGAAATTAGAAGATACATTACGTGTATAAAGAAAAATATTAATTTATTGACTAAGTGTATAAAATCAAAATTTGATTGTGTAAAAAATTTTGCCAAGATAGAATCAAATTTGTGTCTTCTTAAAGTTTATCTAGAGAATTTCAAAGTTCAATTGAATGAAAAGAAAAAAATGAAACGACAACATGTTATTTGGGAGGATTTGGAATCCTGTTTCAATGGAAGAATCAAAACAGGTGTAATAATCAATATTAAATTTAAAGACCCCAAATTATTTCTACAAAGAGCCTTCAAGAGTTTTTACATTCAAGTGAAGAAACAATTGCAATCATTTATGATTAAAACGAACACTATTTTTTATGGTATTTTCATCAAACCTCAGACCGGTGAAACTTCTATAAAACACTTCGCTACCAAAAGTGATATAATTGATGTCAACACTGATCTGAAAGAGTGGTTTTATAAGAATGTAGTAGACAAAATTTTGATTGAATTGGAGGAATTTCAAGAACGTGATTCCGGATGGGCATTATTGAAAATTCTGAACTTGAAAGTTAACATGAACAGATATAGGCCAATAAATGTTGGTGTATCAACCTATGTGGATTTACCACCGTTCATAAAGAATTCAAGAAGTGTTATCAATATCAAAAATGATGATCAATATTGCTTTTTATGGTCTGTTGTTTGTGGTCTCTATCCGGCTAAGGATAATGTGAGTCGTAAATGTTCATATCCTCATTTCAGTAGAGTACTTAAATATGAAAATATAGGTTTTCCCATCGAGTTGAAAGATATATCCAAATTCGAGTTATTGAATGAAATATCTATAAATGTTTTTGTTGTTGTTGATGAGAAACATGAGATTGCACCACTACTCTTGAGTAAGCATACATTTTCTACTCGTTTGAATTTATTAATGATATCTGGTAGAATCGATTTTCTGGACATCGATTCCGATGATGATGATGATGAACATTTCTACCATTTCGCATACATAAAAAATTTATCTAGGTTAGTTTCTCGACAAGTCGGTAATGTAAAAAATAAAAAATGGATATGTGATAGATGTTTGAATCATTTTCAGAGTGAATTTAATTTACAAAAACATTTGATTGATTGCAAAAATTTAAATGATACAAAAGTTATAATGCCTGATGAGACTAATAACATTATGAAATTCAGAAATTTCAAAAATAGAGAACCTGTACCCTTTGTCATATATGCAGACATCGAATGTATACTGAAGGAATATGATCATAACAAAGGAAATACACATTTGTATCAAAAGCATGAACCATTCAGTGTTGCTTTTTATCTGAAATCAAATCATGAAGAAAGGATTGCATCGGAATTCAGATGTTATACTGGTCAAGATTGTATGGATTGGTTTGTTGATCAACTAAAACGAATTGCACAAGAAATACATCAGTTATATAAACATATAGAGCCAATAAAAATGACTGTGGACGACCGAAATGATTTTTTATCAACCAATACTTGTCACATTTGTAAGAAACCGATCACTTCTCCCAACGATAAGGTGAAAGACCATTGTCATATCACTGGCAGATATAGAGGAGCCGCACATAATTATTGTAATAGATTATACCGAAAATCACAAACCATTCCTATTGTAATGCATAATTTATCAGGTTACGATGCGCACTTCATAATTAAATCACTTTGTACGAGAATAGAAGGAAATTTGAGTTTATTGCCTCTGAATAAAGAACGCTACATTTCATTCACAAAATATGTTTCAGGTTCAAATATTCAGTTGAGATTTTTGGATTCATTCAGATTTATGTCGAGTAGTTTGGATAATTTATCCTCTTATCTTGATGATAAGCAAAAAATCGTTACCAGGAAATATAATCCTGACGATTATAAATTCAGACTGGTTACGAAAAAAGGTGTTTTTCCATACGATTATCTGAGTACTTGGGAAAAAAATTGAATGAAACATGTTTACCTACACAAAATGAATTTTATAGCTTGATCAATAATAAAGATATTTCAGATGATGATTATAATCATGCTCAAACTGTGTGGAAGGTATTCAATATCAATAATCTGAAAGAATATGCTGAACTATATTTGAAAACGGACGTAATGCTGCTTGTTGATATTTTCGAGAATTTTAGAATGATGTGTTTGAAAACTTATGAATTGGATGCATTGCATTATTATACAACACCTGGTTTGGCTTTTGACGCAATGTTGAAGGTGACAAATGTCGAATTGGAATTGTTAACAGATCCTGACATGGCCTTATTCATTGAGAGAGGAATAAGAGGTGGAATTTCACGAAAAATATTTTTACCTTTAAAGAAAAACCTCAATTTTTGTTTTCAACAATATTTTTGAAGTGAACAAATATTTATCTATTTTTCTGCGATTACCAAATTTCGATATTTTCTCATGCGTGCTATATAACCGAATCATCATCACCAAAAATCATTATTCCTGCTACACCTCGAAGACATCGAGCAATAATCAACCTTTGTGTGTGTGAACCACATCAGCTGACCAATAACATTGAGTATTTTTATTTTTCGCTGAAAATCATTCCTTTGGTAACAATACGCGTTGTTTATAAATTATTCTCCAATTATTCAACATATATTTCAACAATTTTTCGAGATATCTCTAAGTCATTCGATAGCAGGGTCCCATATTTAAAATCAATTCAGAGTAGATATATTTTTGTTTTTGAATAAGTTTTTGTCTGCTTATTAGTCATTATGAAATACTTCAGCAGCTTTTTACGAGGTTGAGATGTTCAGGAGAAATCACACCGTTTCATGACAATGATAGAAAAAGCTCGATATTAGATTGAATTCGATTATTTTTTCCACAGAAAATGGAACAAAACATGATCAATCAAAAGAACAAAGGCCATGATACAAAAAAAGAAGAGGACCGTCAGGAGGATATTCATAGTCAGAATGATAATCATCATCAACAACAGGAGGAACAACAACAGCAAGAAAAAGAAAAAAAAGAACAGCAGCAGTCAATTTTTTATGATGAGAAGGAGGATGATGAAGATTATGATACTGATGATGAATACGAAGAAATTTGTTCATTTTGTCCTCCAGGGAGTGAACTTTGTGTTTGCCCGTGGGGGACAAAAAAGGACAAGGAGGAATTTTATTCACGTCGTCAAACGTGTGAATTCTGTCCCTTCATGGATAAACATTGTGTTTGACCATGGGGGACAAGAATAGAAGAATTTTGTATCATGAGCAATAAATAAATCATATGAAAACATTGAGATTTTTTATTTCATCATAATTTATAGTTCTATCATAGAATAGAGAATCAATCATTATTATATTCTCTCTAGATTGATCATAATCATCATCATGTGTCAATGGGAATGCGGAAATTGCGGTGTCAGCGTCTGATAGAATTGCCATGCTGGATGCCATGAAATTCAGTGATTATTTTCGCAATATCCTACGATGTTATTTAAGTTTGTTGCAAATTTAATTTCTCTCTACCTATTCATGCGTTCATGAATACCGTGTTTGAAACAAACAGCTGTCAGACCTATTTATTGTACAACAATGATTTTGAATTATCAATTATATATCGTGAAATGTGCATATTTTAATAATGAATAAAAAAAAAGTCTACACACTGAATTTTTCTTTACAAGTTTCTCTCTCTCCATCATTCCTCAAATGAAATATTGTCGCGGCTCGGCTCGGCTAGTCAGACTCTTTGATTCTGATTCCAGGGGCCGCCGCCGCCGGAATCGGAATAACACACCAACGTCCATCATCATCATCATAGACGTGGCAGGTGAATTTTTTTTTTTGATTTAGGGGTTACGAAACGAGTCCGATGCAAAAACATTCAACAACAACAACAACCAATCTCACAACAACGATTGTGGCTCAATTCGTATAGTGTTTGCTTCACGAACCAGCGGTCCCGTGTTCAAATCCCCAAGATGGACGAATCACTTAGTAGGGGTGGCAGCGGTATAGACCACCCCCACCCCTCCACTTTTCCACAGTCGAGTGAGCATCAAACACAACATATGCGACTTCGCCAAAACACATCAAACCCAACATGTGCGACTTCGCCAAAACACATCAAACCCAACATGTGCGACTTCGCCAAAACGCATCAAACCACCCAACATAATATGCGACTTCGCAGAAATGCGTCAAACCCAACATATGCGATTTTGCCGAAATGTGGCTAACCTACCTTGATAAGCCGAGTCGGTAGCATACCTAACCTATCTAAAATAGTTCCACCAGCCAGGGGCGTACCTAACCTATCTAATAACCCCACCAGGGTCGTACCTAACCTATCTAATAGCCCCACCAGGGTCGTACGAACCCCCATAAATATTTTCGGGGGGTACACAGGTCCACATCCCCAATGACCCGCCCCACACCGTTTCAATGTCCCACCCCGACCTACAACATACGTCATGCGTCATACGGTGAAACGTCAAAACGATGAAACGTCAAAACGACGAAACGTCAAAACGACGAAACGTCAAAACAACGAAACGTCAAAGCGATGAAACGTCAATCGGCATCGAGATTTTCGGGGGGTACACAGGTCCACATCCCCAATGACCCGCCCCACACCGTTTCAATGTCCCACCCCGACCTACAACATACGTCATGCGTCATACGGTGAAACGTCAAAACGATGAAACGCCAAAACGATGAAACGTCAAAACGACGAAACGTCACAATGGTCCAGGGTCCACCTCAACACTTCCCCAGTGGCCTTCCCCACACCGTTTCAATGTTCCACCCTGACCTACAACATAAAAAATGTTATAGACGAATGTTTTTCAAACAGTTTTCAAATGGCGTCGATAGAGTATAGACACCGGCTTGAAGAATTCCAAAAGAAAATAAAGGAACTCAATCATACAATAAAACAATATGAAGATAAACAGCTGATG
Organism: Gastrophysa polygoni; assembly: GCA_963576655.1. Lineage (NCBI taxonomy): Eukaryota > Metazoa > Arthropoda > Insecta > Coleoptera > Chrysomelidae > Gastrophysa > Gastrophysa polygoni. The sequence goes on from OY755092.1 coordinate 4,734,333, forward strand.
ATTAGAAATTTTTCGAGAATATCTTTATTGGAAAAAGTAATCACTACTCGCAGCATACCAGTATCATCACCAACTGTGAAAAAACTATGGTTATTTTGAAATATAATATTTTTTATAAGAACTGCATACAATATTAGGAAAATTCGACGATACTCAGATGTAATCCTAATACAAGTACCACAGATCATATTTTAATATAAAACTCTACGATAAAACCCATGAAGATGTCAGTTTTTTTGAAGCATACAGCATCCTCAGAACCGCCACACGACCTCAGCCGACAATGAAGCATAAAAAACCATTTGAGCTATCAAACAATCTGTTACATGCATTTCACATTATATTAATTGTAATCAATATTATTTGATGTTTTTCCAAATAAAATGAAATAAATTCTAATCAATATTGTGTATTTTCATCGAAGGTTATTATTATAGATTAGCATGATAGGTGAAAAATATTCTTACCTTTATAGAAAAACCGCAATTTTTGTTTTCAACAATATTTTTGAACTGAACAAATATTTATCTATTTTTCTGCGGTTACCAAATTTCGATGTTTTTCATGCGTGCTATATAACCGAATCACCATCACCAAAAATCATTATTCCTGCTACACCTCGAAGACATCGAGCAATAATCAACCTTTGTGTGTGTGAACCACATCAGCTGACCAATAACAGTGAGTATTTTCATTTTTCGCTGAAACTTATTCCTTTGATATCAATCCAAATTCTCGTTTATTAATACACAATTTTATAATAATTTCCAGATGGATCTATCCTCATTGAACACCGTTTCATGTATTGCAGAAAGAAAACCAATCACAAAGATTGGAGAATTGAAAATCGGAGTGCCTTTCCCCATCATCTCAGCAAAGAGCGTTGAAACAAAATTTGGGGTGTCTATTCTGCTTGAACTGCAGGACTCTGTGGTTTTCCTGCCTTCAAGAGTAACTGAAGCATACGCCGCTCACACAAAAGAGCTCTCAACTGGTGGATACGCATTAATATTCAAAGGCCTCATCGCAGTTCACGTCGAGAGCAAGTAAGAACCTATGTACCGTGTAGTTCAGTCAAGAATTTGTTGTATTTGTAGAACTACTAAGCTTCAATACTTACGAGCCAACTTTTTCGTTAGTAGGCCCATTTTGGTGCTCGGTTTTTGTAGTTGGTGTATGCAAATAAGACCCATAAAAGTGATCTGTAGATACAAAGGAGATCCTCTAGGAATACTAAATTCGCCTGTGCATGAAACGTTTTGAACAATTGGAGGAGGAAATGGAATCATTTCCAGACAGTAAACAAAATCAGAGAATTGAATGGTTTCAAAAGTGGCTAGAGGAGAAAAAGAAGAAAAAGAAGAAGAAAAAGGAAATGAAGAATAATAGAGATGAGAATAGGGAGGAACATCAGGTGAAAGATGAGGAGGAGGAGGAGGAGGAGGAGGATCCCCATCACTGGCATGAGTTAGATCTTAGAAAGATTATGAATCTGCAAGAGGAAAAGAATTGGGAAACAAAAGTTTTCAAAAATGTTAATAATCGTTTTTCTTATAAATAAAACTTTTATTTGTCCCTTCATATTATATTATTTATCTTTCTCCAAAGGAACTACCTGCAAGGCTAACAAAGCATAAATTAGACAAACATATCAATTTATTATTAATTCAGGATAAATACTTTCCAAAAATGAATGATTATGATCCACCATCAACATTAGCTGAAGGTAATAATAATGCGAGTAATACAATTAGATATCATTACTGTTGGATAAAAGACTTGTCTCGTTTGTTATCTAGTCAGCTCAGCAAAACAAAGGTGAAAAAATATATCTGCGACAGATGTCTGAATTATTTCTTGAGTCAGGAAAAACTAGATGAGCATAGTGTACTATGTGAAAATATAAATAACGAAAAAATTTCTTTTCCAAAATATGATGCTGTCGAGTTTAGAGATCACATTTATCAGCAAACATGTCCATTTATAATTTATGCCGATTTCGAATCACAGCTGAAAAAATGTAATACAAAAATTTCGAGAACAATTCTCAAGTATCAACACCACAAGGCCTATAGTGCAGGATATTATTTCAAATGTTCCTACGACGACACACTTTCATTTTATAGGAGCTATCGAGGTGGAGATTGTATGGAATGGTTTGCAAACGAAATGGCGGATGCTGCCAAATTTGTGGAATCGAAATTCAAAAACATTGTACCAATGATTGCGAATCCAGATATCTGTAGAGCAACTATTTGTCATATTTGCGAAAAGAAATTCACGGATAAGGACATTGTAGTAGTCGACCACTGTCATTTTTCTGGCATTGCGTTTCTTGGGTACCGGTCTAGATACTCTAGCATCAACTTTGAAACTAGATGAATTGAAGATTCTAAGGAAAGAATTCAGTAATGTGAATGAGGCTCAATTCAATCTTTTAACACGAAAAGGTGTTTTTCCCTACGATTATATTGATAATGAGGAGAAATTAAACGAAACCAAGCTACCAAGCATTGAAAATTTTCACAATATATTGAACGATTCAAATATTTCAGATGACGATTACGCTCATGCTCAAAAGGTTTGGGAATATTTCGACATCAAATCGCTTGGAGAATATAGTGATTTGTATATGCGTACCGATATTCTCCTTCTAGCTGATATAATGGAAAATTTTCGCGAATCATGTAGGAAAACATATCATCTCGACCCCGCATGGTACATTACGATGCCCTCGTATACTTGGAGTTGTATGCTCAAGTATACTGGGTGCAAATTACAAATTCTAAAAGATGTAGATATGTTGATGTTTGTTGAAAAGGCGATTCGTGGGGGAATAACGGTTTGTAGCAATAGATACTCTGAATCGAATAACAAGTATATGTCAGAATATGATCCCGAGAAACCATCAAAATACCTGCTCTATCTAGACGTAAATAACTTGTATGGGAAAGCCATGAGCGAACCCCTACCGTATGGGGAGTTCACTTGGGTCGAGAACACCAACATCGATGTAACTCAAATTCCGGATGACAGTCCTGAAGGCTATATTCTCCAAGTAGATTTGGAATATCCGACAACATTACATGATGCGCATAAAGACTTTCCGTTTTGTCCTGAACACCGCACTCCGCCAGATTCCAAATTACCTAAATTAATGACAACTCTATACAATAAAAAAGAATACATTTTACACTACAGAAACTTGAAGCAGGCTCTCGAACACGGTCTTAAATTAACAAAAATCCACAAGATTCTAAAATTCAAACAGTCGACGTGGTTGAAATCCTACATAGACTTGAATACTCGATTAAGAACAATGGCCACGAGTGCCTTTGAAAAGGATCTGAGGAAATTGATGAATAACGCCGTCTTTGGAAAGACTATGGAAAACATTCGCAATCATCGCATAGTTAAATTGGTAAGAAAGTATGAAGGTCGTTATGGCCTCAAAAATCTAATATCGAGTCCACAATTCCAGCAGCGCACAATTTTCGACGAAAACCTCGTAGCCGTTGAGATGAAAAAGTGTGAGTTAATCTTTAATAAGCCTCTATACATTGGTATGGCTATCCTAGATATCTCCAAAACTATCATGTATGATTTCCACTATAATTTCATGCTAACTCACATGGAAGCTGATGAATGCAAGCTCATGTATACAGATACAGATAGCTTTATTTATGAGCTGTCATGCGAGGATGTATATAGAGAAGTTATTCTAGAGAATATCAATAGATTTGATACATCTGATTATGCTCCAGACAATGTCTATGGGATTCCGCAGGTCAACAAAAAGGTTCTAGGTTTGATGAAGGACGAGGCTAATGGTAGAATAATTACACATTTCGTAGGGTTACGATCTAAAATGTATACTTTCAAATTATCTATGGATGAGGAGGACATTGATAGAGAGCGGGAGCGCTTGAAGGGAAAGGGGTATAGTAAAGATCAAATTGATAATGACTTGAAAAATTTCGGGATGACTAAAAAATCTAAAGGGGTGAAAAAATGTGTAGTCAAAAATAAACTAACATTCGACGATTACGTAAATTGTCTGAAGGAGTGTGCGCAAAAGACTGTAACCCAACAAACAATACGCTCATACAAGCATGAAGTTTTTTCTATTAAACAATCGAAAATCGGTCTAAGTCCACATGATGATAAGAGAAAACTTTTAGCCAATTCGTTCGATACACTTCCCTGGGGTCATTACAGTTTGAATTAATCGAACTTCTCCATGTCTCATCAATTTGTATTTTTTGAGGAAAATGTTACACACACACCTACACAATTGTATATGATTTGAATATTTACTATAAATATATATTGAAATGTTTTCACTATAAAATGAAATGAAAAACATTTTGAAAATTCCTGTGCTTTATTTATTTCCCCCTATATACAACATCTGTGAAAATTATTCATAAAAAGAAATCACTTTTGAAAGTAGAGTTTTCAGTTCATGTAGAATACCTCGGTTTGGACAATTAATGTTAAACATATTCCAATCAAAGTCTCCAACCGCAACTAGCTTTCTCTGAAATTCATTGTACTTGAAGTATGTACTTGCTTTGAAAAAATATATGTGTCCGTCAATGTAGCGGAATGCTGAAGTAATATCGCTTGGTATATTTGGAAAAATATCCTCAATTCGTCCTCTGTTGACTAAACGATAATCATCTTCATGCTGATGGTATTCAATGAAAGACGAATTGTTCAAGAACATGTAGATTTTTCCAGTATTCGTTTGGAAGGCGGCATTTATTTCAGATTGTCCAGGTAAATTGAGATTAATTTTTCGTTTGATTTGCAAGTTTGGAAAATAGCTCGAATAAAATTTATTTCCACTTACTACAAATAGATCTCCAGACGTTGTTTGAAAAACGTGATTCACTTTAGTCAATTCTTTTGGGAGATATTCATGTAGCGGTTCAGATTGCATTTTTTCCTTCAGCAGTTTACTATGCATATTTGCATCTCTACTACCGATATCATTTTTCCATACCATATCTTCAGAAATTACATACATTCGATGGTTGTGAAATTCCGGACTGTAAGCCAAAAACATTACATTAGGGTGATTCACTTCACACAAGTTGTGTTCAACCAATTCAATGTCTGGGGTAGTAGTAGTAGTAGTAGTAGATAATGGGAGTACGATTTTTGTATTAACGTTGATTTGAGGGGTGCTTGACGTCATCATCTGTGATGCTGTTGTCGATGTCATTGAATCGAATTTTGGGATGAGGGCGTAGCGTTCTTTGAAACCATACAGCGCTTGGATTGCATATAAATCATCATCTTGTAGAGGCTTTGTTTCACCCTGATACCATGGATACATGATTGCAGTCGCATCATCGCTATGGTATATCCCCAAAGCATGACCAATCTCGTGTACAAGAACCATAAGTAACTTCGTATAACCATCTGGTACTGTTCCATTGCCTAAATACCAATTCTCATCACTATCCAAGTGAACTTCTATGCATGACGAATCTGATTTCGGGAAGAAGGCATGCCCCAAGACACCACTCGGCCCATCGAATTTGAATCCACAATTCACACTTCCCATACATACAATGCGAAGAAGGTGATTTCTTTTACCAAACGAAATTGTAATGTCTGGATTGATGCGATTGGGATATGATGATAACGACCAAAAATGATGAGAAACCAAAAATCACCTTGGATAAGTTAGTTTGGAAAATTCCACATGTACAAGTATCGGATATGGAAAAACTACGTTTACTAAAATTCATCGAGAATGGAAAAGATCTACAAGTGGCTTTTCGTAGTTGGGAATTACACGAATATCCGACCCTTCCAAATACCATGAACCATACATGGACAATAAAGACTGTCAGTCAAATGGAGAAGCCCAGATATGTAATTGTAGGTTTTCAAACGAATAAGAGAAATAGTGTCACTGCAGATAATTCAAAATTTGATCATTGCAATCTGACTAATATAAAGTTATACTTGAAATCTGAGGTATTTCCGTATGATAGTTTGAATGTTAATTTCAATAAAAATCAATGGGCCATCATCTATGAGATGTTTGTCAAGTTTCAGCAAACCTATTACTACAAGGATATTGCTGAATCCTGTTTGACTCCACAAGAATTTCTATCATTAGCTCCTATTTTTGTAATAGATTGCAGTCATCAAAATGAGACACTTAAAGGGGGCAGTGTTGACATTCGATTAGATTTGGAAACAAACAAAAATATTCCAAATAACACTGCTTGTTATGCATTGATTATACATGATAGATTAGTTCAATATAATCCACTTTCTAATATTGTCAGACTTTTGTAATTTATCAAGACAAAAAAAAGTTATGTATGCATGTAGATTGAAAAAAAAAAAACATGAAACAGCATTCGAAACCACTTTTATTGAATAAATGATTGTTGAAAATTTATATCACTAATCGACTCTTTTTTTCCCTCTTCTTCCTCCTCCTCCTCTTCCTCCTCCTCCTCCTCCTCCTCACCCTGCTCGAACTCCTGCAAGGTTGGTTTTTCCAAGTAGAGTTTTCGTTTTTTACTGCTGCTGCTGCCACTGCTGCTGCTGCTGCTCTCAATTGCCGTCGTTGACATCCTCATGCTCCTCTCGACATCCTCGATCTTTTCATCCATAAGATTAAATCGATATTTCTTCACTACCTTCTCCAACAGTTTGAATTCCTCTTCCTTCTCTAGTTTTGTGCGCATGTAGCGAACAGGCAAATTACCAAATTTCCGCTTCAGCGTTGTGCATCTTGGTGAATAAGACAACGTTAGAAATATTTTGTCTCCTCCCTTTATTGACATATCCTTCACACCATATCTAAATCAATAAAGAAACAGTCAAGAGTCGTCGTCTGACAGAAATGAATTTCATCACCACAAAAGCAAATATACTGAGAGAGAGAGAGAGAAAGAAAGAGAGAAAAAAAAATGTAAAAAAAAAAATACTCACTGGAAAAGCTGCTTCATAACCACAAATGCCGTCTTGATTGGGAAATGAACTTTGTCGTCAGTAAAAACAACTATAGTGCACGGAACTGTAGACATCTTCGAATCTGATGGTTGAATTAGAATGGAACACACTGCAATAATGCGCGACTTATATACCATGAAAATATCCTGAATAATCACGAATATACATCAAGCATTTTCGTTGCTATGCTATTATAACGCGTATCGGTACGATGACAACAATGTTGCAATTCTATCGAAAATTTCCGAATGGTGTGTTCTTGCATAATGAATGCATAGTGCATATGCATGTTATATTGTAATTATTGCATAATTACATAATTGCATAATTATCTAACGCGTATCGGTATGATGACAACAAAGTTGTATATCTATCGGAAATTTCCAAATGGTGTGTTTTTGCATAATGAATGCAAATGCATTTTACATAATTTCTAATACAACTCCAGCTAAGTGCATGATTATTGACGTCAGTATTTGTGTATATAAACAGTCGATTTTGTTGGATTTCTCATCAGTCTCTCGTTGTTTCTCTGATCTGCTCCTGCTGTTGTTGTTGTTGCTGACGACCTTTGCTGCTATATATATCGGTGAGTATTTATTCTTTTCAACTATTACTAAGATTTTTTTTTTCCTTTTTTTTTTCATCAATTTTCTCTCTCTACACAACGACATAATACAATATAACAATGACACGATGACTAAATTGGAATATTTTTTTCAGCAGTTACCTTTGACACCACTTTAAAATGAGTTCATCACAAAAAAAACTAATTGATATTTTATCAGACGAATTTGTTAGGAAAATTGAAATGGTTAGTAGATTGGTCAAAACGAAGAAAGAAATTAGAAGATACATTACGTGTATAAAGAAAAATATTAATTTATTGACTAAGTGTATAAAATCAAAATTTGATTGTGTAAAAAATTTTGCCAAGATAGAATCAAATTTGTGTCTTCTTAAAGTTTATCTAGAGAATTTCAAAGTTCAATTGAATGAAAAGAAAAAAATGAAACGACAACATGTTATTTGGGAGGATTTGGAATCCTCTTTCAATGGAAGAATCAAAACAGGTGTAATAATCAATATTAAATTTAAAGACCCCAAATCATTTCTACAAAGAGCCTTCAAGAGTTTTTACATTCAAATGAAGAAACAATTGCAATCATTTATGATTAAAACGAACACTATTTTTTATGGTATTTTCATCAAACCTCAGACCGGTGAAACTTCTATAAAACACTTCGCTACCAAAAGTGATATAATTGATGTCAACACTGATCTGAGAGAGTGGTTTTATAAGAATGTAGTAGACAAAATTTTGATTAAATTGGAGGAATTTCAAGAACGTGATTCCGGATGGGCATTATTGAAAATTCTGAACTTGAAAGTTAACATGAACAGATATAGGCCAATAAATGTTGGTGTATCAACCTATGTGGATTTACCACCGTTCATAAAGAATTCAAGAAGTGTTATCAATATCAAAAATGATGATCAATATTGCTTTTTATGGTCTGTTGTTTGTGGTCTCTATCCGGCTAAGGATAATGTGAGTCGTAAATGTTCATATCCTCATTTCAGTAGAGTACTTAAATATGAAAATATAGGTTTTCCCATCGAGTTGAAAGATATATCCAAATTCGAGTTATTGAATGAAATATCTATAAATGTTTTTGTTGTTGTTGATGAGAAACATGAGATTGCACCACTACTCTTGAGTAAGCATACATTTTCTACTCGTTTGAATTTATTAATGATATCTGGTAGAATCGATTTTCTGGACATCGATTCCGATGATGATGATGAACATTTCTACCATTTCGCATACATAAAAAATTTATCTAGGTTAGTTTCTCGACAAGTCGGTAATGTAAAAAATAAAAAATGGATATGTGATAGATGTTTGAATCATTTTCAGAGTGAATTTAATTTACAAAAACATTTGATTGATTGCAGAAATTTAAATGATACAAAAGTTATAATGCCTGATGAGACTAATAACATTATGAAATTCAGAAATTTCAAAAATAGAGAACCTGTACCCTTTGTCATATATGCAGACATCGAATGTATACTGAAGGAATATGATCATAACAAAGGAAATACACATTTGTATCAAAAGCATGAACCATTCAGTGTTGCTTTTTATCTGAAATCAAATCATGAAGAAAGGATTGCATCGGAATTCAGATGTTATACTGGTCAAGATTGTATGGATTGGTTTGTTGATCAACTAAAACGAATTGCACAAGAAATACATCAGTTATATAAACATATAGAGCCAATAAAAATGACTGTGGACGACCGAAATGATTTTTTATCAACCAATACTTGTCACATTTGTAAGAAATCGATCACTTCTCCCAACGATAAGGTGAAAGACCATTGTCATATCACTGGCAGATATAGAGGAGCCGCACATAATTATTGTAATAGATTATACCGAAAATCACAAACTATTCCTATTGTAATGCATAATTTATCAGGTTACGATGCGCACTTCATAATTAAATCACTTTGTATGAGAATAGAAGGAAATTTGAGTTTATTGCCTCTGAATAAAGAACGCTACATTTCATTAACAAAATATGTTTCAGGTTCAAATATTCAGTTGAGATTTTTGGATTCATTCAGATTTATGTCGAGTAGTTTGGATAATTTATCCTCTTATCTTGATGATAAGCAAAAAATCGTTACCAGGAAATATAATCCTGACGATTATAAATTCAGACTGGTTACGAAAAAAGGTGTTTTTCCATACGATTATCTGAGTACTTGGGAAAAATTGAATGAAACATGTTTACCTACACAAAATGAATTTTATAGCTTGATCAATAATAAAGATATTTCAGATGATGATTATAATCATGCTCAAACTGTGTGGAGGGTATTCAATATCAATAATCTGAAAGAATATGCTGAACTATATTTGAAAACGGACGTAATGCTGCTTGTTGATATTTTCGAGAATTTTAGAATGATGTGTTTGAAAACTTATGAATTGGATGCATTGCATTATTATACAACACCTGGTTTGGCTTTTGACGCAATGTTGAAGGTGACAAATGTCGAATTGGAATTGTTAACAGATCCTGACATGGCCTTATTCATTGAGAGAGGAATAAGAGGTGGAATTTCACAGTGTAGTAATAGGTATGGAAAAGCAAATAATAGTTATATGGGTGAACTGTATAAAACAGAAATTCCTACGTCATATCTGATGTATTTCGATGTTGTTAACTTATATGGCAAAGCGATGACATCAAAACTTCCATATGGGGGTTGCTAATGGGTTTCTCCAGAGGAGATATACAAAGAAGAAAAGAATCCTGGAATTGGATATATCCTTGAAGTTGATTTACATTATCCTAAATCATTATTTGATCTACACAAAGATTTATCATTGTGCCCTGAACATTTGGTTCCACCATCTTCGAATTATGAATCACCAAAATTATTAACAACGCTCTATGACAAACAAAAGTATATCATTCACTACAAAGCTCTAGAACAATGTAAACAATTGGGTATCGTTGTAAGAAAAATTCATAGGTGTTTGAAATTCAAACAGTCGGACTGGTTGAAGAAATATATAGATCTTAATACGGAATTGAGAAAACAAAGTGTAAACGATTTCGAGAAGAACTATTTCAAGTTGATGAATAACGCACCATATGGAAAAACAATAGAAAATGTAAGAAAATATAAAGAGGTGAAACTGGTGACTAAATGGGCTGGAAGATATGGTGCCAAATATTACATTGCACAACCTAATTTTCACAGCTGTGTTATATTCGATAAGGACATGGTGATAATTGAAATGAACAAACTCAAAGTAACTTTGAATAAACCAATTTTCATAGGAATGTCTATTTTAGACATATCAAAAACAGTTATATATGATTTTCACTACAATTATATCAAGAAAAAGTTCAATAATAATGCTAAATTACTTTATACTGATACAGATAGTTTGATATATCATTTTATTGATATTGATGATATTTATATGGATATAAAAAATGATTCACATAATTTGATACATCTGAATATCCTGGGGATAATGTATTCGGTATTCCTCTCAAAAACAAAAAAGTACTCGGTCTGATGAAAGATGAAAATAATGGAAAAATAATGACTCACTTCATCGGCTTGAGATCGAAAATGTATGCTTTCAAAATCTTTGAAAAGAATGATGAAGAATCTGTCACGAAAAAAGCTAAGGGTATCAAGAAGGCTGCACTAAAAGAAATAACATTCGATGATTATTACAAATGTTTGTTTCATAAAACGCAAGTACAAGTTATTCAAAATTCAATAATCTCTAAGAAACACGATGTATTTTCAATTTCACAAAAAAAAATTGCATTGAGTCCCTATGATGATAAGAGAATTGTCAATTACATTCATACAGACCCAATACCGTGGGGATTCAATGATTTCTCATGTAATCAATAAAGTCACGTTCCATTTTATTTTTTTCATTCATAGAATATTTTTCATTCCAAGAAGAGATTTGAAAAATTCAATAGTCATACAACAACTAAACGTATCAAACTAGAATCCGTTCCAAATAAAGACAACAATTCTTTGAAAAAATTCGGAACTCAATGGTGCAATGGTTGTGGCAGATTCTTCTGTTTTTGCGGACAATCGATAGAAAGAAATTCGATGAAGAGCGACGAAGGCAGTATGAGAGAAACTTACTATATGCGATACTAATCTCCTTTTCACTTTATAGATTGAAGATGAGTAGACGACAACCCACTTTCGTATCATACATTGCACATACAGTAGAGGAAACAGTATGTGCCGTTTGCAGAAAATTACTAAGACAACAACCTATACGAAATACCAACGACAACAACAATGATTGGAATCCAAAAACAATCATCTTAACATGTCCTACATGTTTGCAACAACGTCCCTGTACAAAGACAAAACGAATCGAATGGAGAAAATGTAATCATGAAATCAATTTCCTTTTGACTATAATCGTTCTTTAATTTTTTTTTTCTCTCTCTCTAGTCTGATTGTCATCATCATCATCATCATCATCATGTGCCTGTGGAAATGTGGACTTTGCGGTGTCACTGGTAGGATGGCTGCGGCAGCATGCAGGTGTGAAAGAATACAAGGACTGACACTGTGTTGGAACTGCGATCCCGATACGAAACACCGTCAACATGCATAGAGGAAGCTCTCTCTCTGCATATTCTCATCGAGGACCTCTTTGTGGAACTACAATTATATTACTTCAATTCCAACCTCATCACATATCAATAGTGAAATGTACATATTTTAATAATGAATAAAAAAAAAAGTCTACACACTGAATTTTTCTTTACAAGTTTCTCTCTCTCCATCATTCCTCAAATGAAATATTGTCGAGGCTCGGCTCGGCTAGTCAGACTCTTTGATTCTGATTCCAGGGGCCGCCGGAATCGGAATAACACACCAACGTCCATCATCATCATCATAGACGTGGCAGGTGAATTTTTTTTTTGATTTAGGGGTTACGAAACGAGTCCGATGCAAACATTCAACAACAACAACAACCAATCTCACAACAACGATTGTGGCTCAATTCGTATAGTGTTTGCTTCACGAACCAGCCGTCCCGTGTTCAAATCCCCAAGATGGACGAATCACTTTCTTTTTTTTTTCTATTTCAATTTCTTACTCTTTCATTATACAGAGTAGGGCTTCAGTGACTCCTCTTCCTCCCCCTCCCCCCTCCCCCTCCCCCTTCTGGTCATTGACGATATTTCTTAAGATTTCTTCTTCTGCAAGAAGTGACGTCACACCTGCGGGACCCCCCTATTACCAACGAGAGCTCGAGAACTGGATGGACTTCAATTTGTAGCGACACCTAGCGGAAAGTAGGGGGTACCTACGATCCAAAACCCCGCTTGCTCTACTACTGGCGGGAACCTCACATCATTACTATGGAAAATGGCTTTTGGTTAAATTTTCCAAATTTATTGCACATTTGTTGTAGATTTCACTTTTCAAATTATAGGGGTCATGGGCACAAAGAAATATGTCAAGTATTTTTCAAAATACAGGGCGTTGAAGTGGAAAAGTGTTGATTTGTCTCATAATCCTTAAAAATCACGGGATATGTCATACAGGGGACTTTTTCTGAGGATATCATGCCAGAGTGATAGTGAACTATCCGTTTTGAACTACAGAACACAGTGAACAAAAAAATATTTCAATTCGTTGTTAAACGTGTGGATTCTAATAAATCATTCATCAACTCGACATCGAAATCAATCGATATCGACTCGTTTGATACAGGGTGCCTGAAGTATGTCATGTCATGTACAGAGGGTGGCCCATCGAAAATATATCGCAAGGCATTACATGTTCGGAAATAACGTTTCGACAAAATCCAAAACCACGTCAAGTTTTTTTCCGGAGGGACAACTTTTGACGAAAAAATCAAAATTCTTTTTGATTCTACTCAAAAACTCACCGTGTTAGTAAGTCAATGCCCACACTATTGTGCGCTAACGTACAAACTGTGATATAGGTTATCTTCAAACCGTTGTTGTACATTATGGAGCACTTACAGTGTCACTTCGCGACAAACGTCAATGATTCGTCATAAAAATATTGAAAAAATACCTGGTGAACCTAAATGAAACACAAACCCAATAATTGTTTACTCGCTAAAACTAGTCTAAAGAATTTGCAAAAAACCAAGAAATTTTCTAGGAATTTATTTGCATGATAACAGGCGCGTGCCTCTGAGGGGGGAGGGTAATCACCCCCCCCCCCCATGACCACGATGATGATGAAAAAATTTGAACATTCCTTATTTTCAAACTTAAAACGTAGTGAATTTGGGGCAAAATTCAGTTTTAAGTTTTTTGTCAAACCTATCATTGGAATTTCCAAGCTCGATATTTTCTGAACGAACAAATTTACTTTCAAAAACGAAGCAGCAATGAGAAGGAAATTCCCCCACCCAGGGGGTTGAAGGTTCCGCTATGCTTATTTTTTAACTCAAAAGTTGTCCTGCTGAAAAAAAAATTAACAGGTTTTTGTATTTTGTAGAGTAGTAGTTTCCCAGCCCGTCATGCCTTGCTGTACGTCTTTGATGGGATTTTTATTCTAAATTCGTCAGACATGTAGAGACGTAGCGCCATTAGACTTGTTCGGGAATTTTAATAACACATTTTTCTCCTATTGCCTACTTTTTGAAGGATACCTCCTATATGTATATTCAAAAATGAACAATCGTGTAATATTTTTTCATATTTATGTAAGTCTGTAAGAAGAGAGTGATAGAAATCAATGAAAGGAAGTAATATTATCTTGGTTTGTTACATAGGGGTGTGGGGTATAGGGATGCAAGAAAATTTCAGTAGATGAAAAGCTACACGTTTTCAAAAGTATTACAATTAACATGGTATTTTTTTCAGATATGGACAGAAAAGCTAGAATTCTACTGAATGCTTTAAACAAAAAGGATACAGATTGCATTGATTTCCTGAACGTTCCCAATTATGAAAGATGCAGCACAAGTGAATATGAACGGAATCTATTTATTCAAAGTAAGTAATTGAATAAAAAGTTCAAATTTGAAATATTTACCGGATTGGTACTTGTCAACCTACTAACTGAAAACTCACCTGACATAATTTTTGACATATATGAGCTACATTATCGATTGCATACTTGATGATAATTATGAAAATAATGAAGTCATCCTCATTAACACTGCTGTTTATTAGATTGAAAAACGTGTTTCAAGTGAGAGAAACGAATAATTTCGACAAAGTCGAAATATCCTTTGCTCCGCACATTTCCACAAAGTGGAAAGTTAGACATATATCGATCAGAAAACAACTACTTTCTCCCACGGACATTAAAATACATCGGACTCCCATTTGCAGGGCTCCTAGCAACTTACCATCTAAGAGAAAAGGGACTCATTAGTAAAAAAAGTATCGAAAAAGGACATGAGACGTCTTGTATCATGATTTATGGAGTAAATTTGATAAGAAAGTGTTCCGACCTTTATGGTATTTATCAGAGTTATAACCCAACGTTTCTTCCATCATCGGTACGCTGTTTCGAATTTTATTTCAAATTATGGTGGAAAATATCTTATTTCGACCTAATTTTTGTACCTGTTCAGTACTTTATTCCGACTTTTATAGTACTTATTCATTTATAAGCCAACGTTTCTTCCATCATCAGTACACTATATCGAATTTAATGTCAATTTATGGTGAAAAAATTCTTGTTTCGACCTCTGTCAATCATCAGTACTTTGTTTCAACTTTTATAGTATTCATCGGAGTAATGACCCAACGTTTCTTGCACCATAGTACAATGGTTCGGATTTTATTTCAATTTATGGTGAAAAATATCTTGTTTCGACCTATTTTTGTTCCTCATCAGTACTATAACAGGCTGTAATCTAACCTCTAAGCGCGAGCTCTTCGTGAAGAAGCCTAAGAGTTGAAGAGACCAAAAATTTTAATACTACGATCTCAATGTAAAGTTTTTATTTTGAATGGCACAATTTCATTGTCAAAATGATTGAAAACTATAATTGGTCACCAATAAGGTGAATACTACGATCAATGCGTGTCTTTATCATTGAATCTGTATTAAACTATAATTGGATACCAATAATGTGAATACTAGGATCAATGCATGTCTAGAAAACAGACCATATTTTCACTTGTTTTTGATTTAATTCCTGAACTATCGATACTACGGAAAAAATTCATCTACATTTTTGGTATAACTTTTCAGAAATACTAAACATGGTTACCTTAAGTTTCTCGATATCTCAATTGGCTTTTGAGAATTATTTATTGCAAGAAAAATATCAAGTTCGAAGCGCGGGGTTTTACTCGCGCGTAGCGCGAGCCCGCGTGAAGTGCAGGATTTTGCTCGCGCGCAGCGCGAGCCTGCGCTGAGCCACAATTCGTTCTCAAAGTGCGCATTTTCACATTTTTCGACACAGTTCCTGAACTATTGATATGACGCTCTGTTGACGAATTCTAAAAAACCAAATTTGGAGGGTAGGTAGAGTTTGTCAAGAGGTATTTTTGCAAAAAAAAATCCTAATTTATTCATTAATTCGGGAGATCTATCAATTTTCCGTTGTTTTGGATTCTTTTCCGTACTATTGAATAAATCGAAAAAATTCAAAAACATTTTCAGTAGATTTTTTGAAAGAAATCAAAAAAGGTGTCGTGTAAAATTTAAAAGTTCGCAGCCGTAAATAGCAGCTCTCTATAAGATCGTAGTATAAAAAGAAGTCAATTCTGTTCTACAGTTTTATATTTATTATTCCTCAGCGTCTGAGCTGACATATACTGACATAATGGTCAATTGATTGTTGGAAAATATTATACACCTACTCATTAACTAAATTTTCTCATACAAAAATTCACCTCCCAGTTAGCCATTTGCTAGAAACTTATCTACCGGAAGCTTCACCTGCAGAATTTCTCAATTTTCTTTATACTTACTCGCTTTGGTGAGGTGCTATCTGTTCGATGATTTCCATTGGGAAGGTACCTTTCTAATAATCATTTGTGTGATATCTATCAGTTATATTAGAGAATCTGTCAATTAAAGTGTGCTAGAAACTCATCTGTTGGATACTTTCACATACATGTAATTTTTTAGGACAAAATGTATTACTAAGTAATGAAGACCCAATGAGGAATTATCATTTTCCATCTCCTGAGATAAGAGTTCAACCCCAAATACATTTTGTTTCCTCCACTACGAAGGTCTATAAGACGAGACTTCAAAATACGAAAAGGAAACTTCTCCAGGAAGAAGAATTTTTAAATGAGCATCAGAGTCTAGAGAAGTCAAGATCTTCTGAAGTAACATCTACCGTTGAAGAGACAGATGACGATGAAAATGTTGAAGTCACAAGTGATGGGAGTGAATACATTCCAGAAACTAACTCAGAATCCTCGGAATCTGAAAACGAATCAGACAACAACGTCGTTGATGATCTAAGAAAAAGTTTTGATGAAAAAATGGTAAGTTGGCGAAGAATAGTATTTAATCGGAAACTCACACATTTAATTTTTTCAGGAGGAAATACCTGACATCCAGGCTGAAAATACTACGGAAGCTTCAACCTCAGGTGATGACACAATACGAAGAGTTCACGATAATTTTGGTATTTATAAACAAAATGGTGACGTTCGGAAAGGAAAAAAGAAAACTGATTTCTGTTTTTATTGTGAGACCTCAGTGCTGAACTTTGCGAGACATATAACACGCAATCATTCGTCTGAAATCGACGTTCAGAAAATTATGTCCAAACCTCCGGGTAGTAAAGAGAGGAAATTACTATTAGACCTTCTGAGGAATAGGGGAAATTTCGTAAATAAGAACGTCGTCTGTAAGCCAGTTCAAAGTTTGCGGTCAGCCAAAGATCTTTTGCCGTGTGACAATTGTCTTGATTTCTTCTCAGCAAAATTATTATGGCGGCATAGAAATAAGTGTGGTGATTCAAAGAACAGAAATCATCAAGGAGCTGCACAAAATATCTTATTAGCCAATTTGAGAATAGACGCTCATCTTAAAAATATTGTGTTTCCAAGAATGAGGGCCGATGAAATATCTCTTATTGCTAAGAAAGATCCACTTATTTGTGCGTACGGAGCCAGATACATCAAAGTTCACAGGGAAAAACATTTCGTCAACGTAGCATCTAGAAAAATGAGAGAACTCGCTCGCTTGCTCATTGAAATCAAAAAAATTGAGCCAACTGTAAATTGCCTTTTTGATGCCTTAAAACCTAAATATTTCGATACTATAGTAACTGCCACAAAAGTAGTAGGTAAATACAACGTAGAAAAAGACAAGTTCGAGTCACCAACCTACGCAATGAATATGGGCACATACTTAAAACAGTGCGCCGAAATAGCTATAGTATTTGCTTTGAAAAGAAAGCAAGTTTCCGAAACAGTTCTGTCTGCTGATGCAGAGGCAGATTTGAAAACATTAATCCAAGTAATTGAATCCCAGTGGCAGTATGAGATCTCCAGCCAGGCTGCCAGTGACCTCAATATGAGTAAATGGAATAAAGTAACACTCGTACCACTGGCTAGTGACTTGAAATTATTGAAGGAATATTTAGTATCCAAAGCTAATTCTGCTGCAATAGCTTTCAACAACAATGCCACACCAAGAGATTACATCTTGCTTTTGGAGACTATTTTCTGTCGTGTTATTTTATTAACCGTAGACGTCCCGGTGAGCTACAAAGGTTGAAACTTGACACATACATAACGTTCAGCAACGACAGTTCAACTTACGAAGAATTCTCAGATGTGGTGACACCTACGGAAAAAATTCTCCTAAATAGGTTCAAGAGGATTGTGATAAGAGGCAAGAGAGGACGTGGAGTACCAGTTCTTTTCAGCACAGATACTCAAGAACACATACAAATTTTGTTGAATCACCGTGAACAGTTTGTAAGTGAAAAAAACCTTTACCTATTCGGACAGCCTGACCAACGATCAACTGAACCGATATGTGGCTACAAAGTGCTAAAAAAATATGCAACGGCATGTGGAGCCAAAAATCCTACAGCAATAACAGCTACTCGTCTAAGAAAGCACTTGGCCACGCTGACACAATTATTTGATATGTCAGAAAATGACATAGAACAGTTAGCCAATTTCATGGGACACACCATTGGAATCCACAGAAAAAATTATCGTTTGCCAGATGATGTTTTTCAAACGGCCAAACTTTCAAAACTTTTGATTCTAATGGAACAAGGAGAAGCTGCTCAGTTCAAAGGAAAAGCTCTCAATGATATCGATCTCGATATGGAAGAAGATTTGATGACATATAATGAAAAAGATGATCGTGATAAATCGCTTTCTCCACTCCCTGTCATGTTGGAACCTTCAACTTTTCAAATGCCAATGGTGAAAGAAAACCATATTTCAAAAAATAAGAAACGTGTACTCGTAAAATGGACTGATGAGCAGAAAAAACTTAGTGCAAAATTTTTCCGAACCTATATCAAAGAAAAAAGGCCACCTAAGAAACACGAGTGCGAAGAATTGAAAAAACTTCATCCAAAAGTATTTGAAAATAAAAATTGGCCGGTAATCAAAGTTTTTATTCAAAATGAATATCAGAAAAAGAAATGAATCTTAACATTGATTTGTTTCAAGTTTCCTTGTTTCAGAAAATGTTTGTTATTGTTCATAACTTGTTTCGATGTGAAAAGACTAGACTAGACTGTTACCTGTTGTAAAAGTGCCTTTTCATGGTCCAATAAACTAATTATACTTACTCGAATACCTACTTCCCATACTACAACGAATATCTTGTGGAGATCCAATCCATTGCAAGATATCTATGTATAACTTTTGGACATTCATGACGGATATTTGATGGATATCCATGGGGGATATTCTATAGAAATTCAATTCATATATTGAGTTTCCATCTAGGTGTTTTGGATATCCATAGAACACCTGTGATTGATATCCAATAAATACCCATGGAGAATATCTTATGGTAATGTTTTTTCGTCGAATATGAGGTTTTGTGTTGTGTTTGGTTCAACATGCTGTGTTCATCAGTAGGAACTGTTCTATTCATTTCCTTATTATTTTTCTTTCAGTAATAGTTGTACTCAGTATACAGGGTGTTTATTAAGTACGTCGACAAACTGTGGGAGGTGATTCTTTGAAAGTTTTCAAGACGAAACGTTCGTTTTATCATACGGCCGTAAATTTCGTTTCGGAGATACAGGGTGTTGAATATGAAATTTTGTTTTCACTTATTTTGAAAAACTTTTGAAAAAAAAAATAATTTTTCTCACATTTGGTGAACGTTTTTTTTTTCAAGTGAAAAATCGAAATTTTGTATTAATTTTCATGTAGCATCCAATATTTAGTTTAAATTGCCCTAACTTTTCTCACAGTAAACTTTTGGATTTTTTATATTTAAACTTATTCCTACACATTGTCTTAGCCAAAATAGTATACCAACTCTACAACGCTAGGGGTAATCTTTTTTGAGAAATTTCAAATTTCTGCATCGATGCAGGTTATGGAGTCACTAAGGTGCCAGATGAAGTTGCTCAAACTTTACGAACACTGAGTATGTGATAGATCATGCTGAAAATAACAACTTTTTGTAACAAAGATGTATCGAGAAATAATTCATTCTCACGACACAAGATGTTGAAAAACCGATATTTTTTCAAAATTCAACATTCATTAATTTGAGACTTAGTGACTCCATAACTAACATCGATGAAGAAATTTGCAAAATTCCCAAAAACGGTTTTCCCTAGCTTTGAAGAGCTAATTTCGATAGGAAAAAGGTGTAGGAATAAGACTTCAATATGAAAATTTCCAAAAGTTTACTTTCATAAGAGTTAGCTAAAAAAAATGATAACGTACGCAGCGCCCTCTAAATGCTACATGAATATTAATACCGAATTTCGATTTTTCACTTCAAAAAAACTCCATTCATCAAATGTTTTTTTTTTCAAAAGTTTTTCAAAATAATTGAAAATTAAATTTCTATGTCAACACCCTGTATCTCCGAAACGAAACATTTGCGGATATATGTTTAAACGAACTTTTCGTCCTGAAAACTTTCAAAGAATGATCTCCCGAAGTTTGTCAATGTACTTAATTACTAATACCATTATTAATACCATGTATAATATTATAGAGTTCCAAGATGACAGTCAACTTATTAATTATGACACAAGTTCGTAAGGCATGTTTTTTTTTATATGAGCATGCACTTTGTTGAATGAGGCCCAGCCTAGTGCAAAAAAAACATGCGAGTACCAAAAAGCTATTGGATTTCTGCGTGTGTTACACACTAAACTTTTTCTATAACACACTTGCTAAAAACTGAAGTAATTAAATTTTTTATCATAACATTTTCCGGCACAGATTTGTCATTTTCCGAGTCAGAAACATCACTTCCGTGCACACTCCATATTACAATTATTACGAGGAACGGTCAAGTTTGCGAACCTAAACCTATGCAGAAAAGCGTGTTCTGAATTATGGTTGTAGAACATATTAATGTACGCACAGTTGACGATCTATATGCACAAGTGATTTTATTACGTATTTGTGCTGAAAAGTATCACTTCACGCACTGAACAGTCCGTACAACCTTAGTTTACCAACTGAGGAAGTATCTTCTAATATGTACCAACCAGGACAAACAAGAATAATGCGTGAACTTTCGGTGTTTTTAGGGTTTGTAAGTCGTGACCTTGAGGTAATTCTTCCGGAAGTTTCGTCTACATCTGCAGTAGACTCTTTCAAAGGCGGTGCGGTAACTGACGAAGCGTCCGTTTCAGCCTAACTGGGTTCAGCCCAAGTTTCACCGTTTCACTCAACATAGAGCTGCCATATATGTGAAACCAGTTGACTGCTGGGGACGAAAACCATATTGTCGATCATTCACCATTCTTGACCGTTCTAGATAATCGAAGAGCTCGATGTTCATGGCTTTTTTCATGACCTTCACTATAACAAATGATAGTGCGGTAGGTTTGTGGTGGCTACTAGGATATTTTCTTCCTTTTTCGTTTTTATTATATCACAAAATATCATAATAATTATTCAAAGAATGTATTTTATTAACATCTTTTCTCTATAACTGTGCATTACATTCTTTGGACGTCCATGACGGATATCTCTGTGTAGCTATCCCATCAACGTGACGCCAATATTGGTGGCCATCAGACCTCTATACGCAATTCTTTGGTACGTGAAAGCAATACTCATTGTCGTCGGTGTTGAATCTGACATCATCGCAGGACGCTCACAAATCGACAGAATGAAAGTCAACTATACTAACCGGACGCCAGCTAGTGGCATTTATTGAATATATTTGACGCTCAGAGGAGGGTGCATGAAAGGACGCTAAGAAATGGCAAAAACAAACTTCCAAGAATTTATCGTCGAGAAGCAAAGCTTTAACAATCATCATGACACCTAGTGTATGCATCTTGAAAATATTCATCTGTAAACCTGTAGGTTTCACGAGAACTATGTGACGGACGCTCAGAGAAGGAGT
The DNA here is from genome assembly GCA_963576655.1 of Gastrophysa polygoni. Lineage (NCBI taxonomy): Eukaryota > Metazoa > Arthropoda > Insecta > Coleoptera > Chrysomelidae > Gastrophysa > Gastrophysa polygoni. The sequence continues at coordinate 4,756,404 of OY755092.1, forward strand.
TGTGAAAGGACGCTGGGAAGATAGCAGGATGTATATATATATATAAATCATGTTTTTCGTGTGTAGAATCTTCTGAGGGATTCAGCTGGATTCTGGAGTTGGAAAGCTACTTCCTAGACCTATTGGAGTTCGTTCAGTTTTTGGTTCAAGTATCGAGAATCGGAGAAAAATATATAAAAATCATGTTTTTCGTGTGTAGAATCTTCTTAGGGATTTCGCAAGAAATAAAGAAATAATTCTTTCTCAGCTGGATTCTGGAGTTGAAAAGCTACTCCCTCGACCTATTGGAGTTCGTTCAGTTTTTGGTTTAGGTATCGAAAATCGAAGAAATATATATAAAAATCATGTTTTTCGTGTGTAGAATCTTCTGAGGGATTTAGCAAGAAACAATTATTTCTCAGCTGGATTCTGGAGTTGGAGAGCTACTTCCTTGACTCATTGGAGTTCGTTCAGTTTTTGGTTTAAGTATCGAAAATCGAAGAAATATATATATAAATAAAAATCATGTTTTTCGTGTGTGGAATCTTCTGAGGGATTCAGCTGGATTCTGGAGTTGGAAAGCTACTTCCTTGACCTATTGGAGTTCGTTCAGTTTATGGTTTAAGTATCGAAAATCAAAGAAATATATATAAAAATCATTTTTTCGTGTGTAGAATCTTCTTAGGGATTTCGCTAGAAATAATTCTTGCTCAGCTGGATTCTGGAGTTGAAAAGCTACTTCCTTGACCTATTGGAGTTCGTTCAGTTTTTGGTTTAAGTATCGAAAATCGAAGAAATATATATATATATAAATAAAAATCATGTTTTTCTAGAATCTTCTGAGGGATTCAGCTGGATTCTGGAGTTGGAAAGCTACTTCCTAGACCTATTGGAGTTCGTTCAGTTTTTGGTTTAAGTATCGAAAATCGGAGAAAAATATATAAAAATCATGTTTTTCGTGTGTAGAATCTTCCTAGGGATTTCGCAAGAAATAATTCTTTCTCAGCTGGATTCTGGAGTTGAAAAGCTACTTCCTTGACCTATTGGAGTTCGTTCAGTTTTTGGTTTAAGTATCGAAAATCGAAAAAATATACATAAAAATCATGTTTTTCGCGTGTAGAATCTTCTGAGGGATTTAGAAACAATTCTTTCTCAGCTAGATTCTGGAGTTGAAAAGCTACTTCCCTGACCTATTGGAGTTCGTTCAGTTTTTGGTTTAAGTATCGAAAATCGAAGAAATATATATTAGAATCATGTTTTTCGTGTGTAGAATCTTCAGAGGGATTTATCAAGAAACAATTCTTTCTCAGCTGGATTCTACAGTTGAAAAGCTACCTCCTTACCTAGTGAAGTTCGATCAGTTTCTGGTTTGAATATAGAAAATCGATGAGAGTTTTTTCTTGAGTGTATAATTCTTTGTGGGATCTATTAGGGGATCCTCCTCTGGCTGCTGTATCATAGACACATATTTGTGCCCCAAACTATAAATTCAAACATCAGTTCTGCCCTCCTCAATTACTTTGATGTCTGTATGAAAGTATATGTCATGCATTTCATGATTGCCACAAATGGGTTCAAATCAATGTATATCCTTCTTCGATTGAAGACAGCTTCCTCAATAATTTTTCAGTCGAGTCAAAATCATCACGTTACCCTAAAAGGGGGGAAACTAGCGCACGCCACTGACGAGCGCATTCGGAAGTATTCGGATTTGGCCGCTCACTCCTGGATGCCATCTTCACATAGGTTATCAGATCACGGTGCCAATTTTCACAAATTAACAAAAATACTTAATGTATCATGTACCCAGCCTCATTTTATTCATGAGAATTCAAAGATATTCTACATGATTGATGTGCCACATTTATTAAAATCAACAAGAAATATGTTCTTCGAACATGCATTTGTAGTCGATGACCAAATGACCAGTAAAAACACTTAGACACTTCAAGACATTTTACGCAGCTGATAAACAACAAAAATTGACAGATAAGCCCATATTTCCTGATGATTTTCTGAAAATGAAAGTCCAATTCGCAGCACAGGTATTTGGTACCACAGTTACTGCTGCACTAAACACATATTTGTCATTTGGTCAATTACCCCCAGCAGCTGTAGGAACAATCAATTTCATTGAAAAAATTGACAAACTATTTGAAATGTTTCAAATTTTCAGGATGTAAATTTTCAAATAGGCCGTTCATGGGTACTGATTCTCAAAAAAAATTTCTAAATGAAATGATGGAATATTTTGAAACAATAATTGTAAAAAACGAAAAAGGAGTAAATGTGACGAATAGCATGAATTTTATTGAAGGCTGGAAATTATCAATTTCTGCTTTCCTTGGATTATGGGGTGTATTGAAAAGTGAAGGAATATAATAATTTATATATATAGATTCGTCCAATGCACGTTGTGACATCATTCCGTGAAAATTTCGATATCTCTTCGACATCCGAGGACGTTGTGACATCCAAAATCGGTTAAATAGTCGGGAGACGGGGTGGGAGGGTGTAGGAAAAATTTTAGGTGGATGTCGAAATGAAGGATTTTGAAAATTTTGTATATTTTAGTTCTAGCGTGTATGTGTATAGATGGCGCGCAGGAGCATTGGCGCTGTATAAAAAATATACAGCTTTCAATTTCACACGGCATACGTTGTGACATCCAAGCAGATAACATGTGTATATAGGTTATAATATTTCTCATTTACTGCGCTTTTCGACATCCGAAAATTGGCAACAGTGTGAAACGCATCTCAGTTGAATGTGTGTGTTCTTTTAATGCTCATCGGAAGGTAAGTTGGATCATATCTAGTCATCGGGTGGTGGTTATCTCTGCATTTTTATTTTATTCTTTCCTAGAATAGCCCATACGGAATGGGATAATTTCCATTATATGAACAAACCAGTGCAGTTTATCGACTTTGTTGATCCTGCCGTACGAATAAATTGCAATTGCATCAGCTTGAAGGCTGCCAGATTTAAAAAATAATAAATACCAGAATATTTCATTACACTATTATTGCGGAGCGAAATATACCGGGTTGACAATTTTTACTACTCTGATAATCTATATTTCGTTGCATCATTCATCAATAGAACGGCAAAGTTATGGAATTATTTGCCCAGTGAAGTCTGTCCTGATGCTTACGACCTCCAAACGTTCAAGAAAACTTCCAATACCTTCCTTCTCTCCCAAAACTCCACCGCTGGCTAACACGATGTTCCTCGAACATTATAGAATATTCTTTCGTGTCGTCAAAAGATAAAAAAAAAATCTGATTGAAATATTATTATTTGAGTTCTGACTATTTTTTGTTGGTATAAGATGTATTTCAAATTGCATTGTTCATATTTTGGGCACTTGCTGCCATTTGATTTAGCAGTAATTTGGTTTTCCTAATTCCGTTAAGAATGCATAGGTATAAACCATTTTCAGAGGAAGAAAACAAAATGATTGCGGTCGAGTCTTTCAATTATGTTAATATTTTATTAAATATTGTTTTCTGAGGATTTTCGGGAACGAAGATAGTATTTTTTTTTTTTTGAAATACAAAAATTCAAGATCGCGTCTCCAATATGACAGACAAGTTTTGTGACTGTGACTGTCTTATATTGAAAATTGGTATGTGGGTGGAAAGATATAATTTTTTTTTCACAATTCATGAATTCAGAATGGCGTCATTAATATGGCGGACTAGTTACCTATGTGATAATGGTTCATTTATATTGGAAATAGTTTTGTGAGTTTTCGGGATCGAAAATTTTGTTTTTTTGTCAAAATTAATGAATTCAAGATGACAAACAAATTTTCTCTCAGACTCCCTGACTCTATGCTGAAACTGATATGAGTAGGTTGGGGTGCGACATTCTGATTTTTTTATAAGAATTCACGAATTCAAGATAACGGAGTTTGATAGATCATAAATCAAAATTTGAAATTAGGAATGGTGTTCAAAACTCAAATGGAAACTAGTAGCTGTCGGATAGATAATTTATATTAACTTATTCAATTAGTGTCAATATTCGAATTCGAACTCATACGCTCTTGAAAAATCAAAATGTCGCCTTCAATGAGGCAATCTAATTTTATTTATAATTTATTTCTTTCAAATTTCAATGAAGCAGACAAGTTCTGTTTCGTGATTATTATTTGAACCGGAAATTGCTATAAGGGGTTTCAGATATCGGATATTCGGATTTTTTATGAAAATTCATTTATTCAAGATGGCGTCACCAAGATAACAGATCGCGATTTTGGTCCGATTCTTTTTTAATTGGTATGTAGGATTTGGGGGGTCGAAAATTGAGATTTTTTTTGTCGGAATCTTCAAATTGAAGATGGCGGACGAGTGATCTGATATCGGTCTAATTTCAGTCAAAATTGGTATGTGGGGGTCGAAGTTCATGAATTCAAGATGGCAGCGTTCAATAATTCATAAATGAAAGCTTATTTTGAAAAAGATCTTATTACATCCAATTTATGTCAGTACGTATTTTTTTCGATTTGAGAGCTTATTGATGCCCTATAAAGTTTTTCCTGAATACTCATTAGAAGAAACCTATATTACAACACCCGTTAAAGAAATCGAGATAAATTTTCATTTTTATATTGAATTTCATCAAATTATTCGCTAACAATACTGAATATCAGTAATAGGTACTGAACAGGGTGGAAAGTCAAAATGAATGAATGAATTGAGAAAAACAATATAAATCATGTCTATGGATGATTATTATTGTAGATAAGTACAATAGTTATAATGAACTTCCTTTCCGTGATCCGTAGTTTTGAAAATTCAGGGTACCTATTTAGTAATTATATTTAGTAATAATATCAACTTTTTTGATTGAATAATACTTGTTATCGAATACTTCGACTGAAGTATCTCGAAAAGAGAAAGTTTATGAAAACTATATTCTGAATTTTTCGCACGGAATGGATTCTTGGATTTTTTGTACAATATTATTGGTATCTACACCCTGTATATGCATATTCTGAAATAATTCCGGAAAATTTCAAGTGGATATATGTTATCTCTGGAAAATATAATTCGGTCGTTCAATCGTCTGATGTGGGTATCAGGAAATCTTGACATTTTCTTATAGACATTTGTGCGTCCCACTGACATCCAGGACCAAATTTAAACGTCTTTGGACGTCCTTATTGTACTGACTAGACATTCTGTTCTATTAGGACGTCCATTGGAAGTGCTATCCGTGTAATTCACCTCTCATATCTAACAAAACAATATCTTCTGGTGAGAATACGCTGATACCCAGCACTAAATAAGTTGTCAGAGACTACATTTTCTAAACGAATATCTTTAATATTGTATCATTCAGTCGCTCTGATATTTTATTATAATATTGTGGTCGGTGGTGTGCTCAGGGAGAGTTCTATTGACTTTAAAAATAAGAGATATGTTGCCAAGCTCAAATGACTTCGTCTAACTCTTTCAGAATGTATACTGAGGTCATAACCTCCGTAGCCTATCGAACTCAAAAGGTATCTTCATTACCGAAAAATTGCTTACCAATAGAACCCAGTCATCTAGTTGGTTTACACAGATGAATAGAAGAAAAAGTTTGAATTTGTATCAGAATTAGGTATGCATTGAAAATCTTGACAAAACCTCACTGAGGATTCATCCACAGAACACATATAAATAAAACAATATGAAACTAACATAACCAATTTTGCTTTCAATCGTTTGCGCTGGGTTTCGAATTTTTAGGTAATTTCTTCTAAAAATTACGAGGGAAAAACGAATACGTTCACTTGTTACAGGGTGAAGCGGCTCACGTATAACTCAAAGAAAATATGTCAAAATTTTATAAAATAAAAAATATTGGACCAGATATCTGAAAAGGGCTGTTATAGCTGTCAAGAGGGGTCGGGTCGGCTTAGTATAAGCAAGTAGGCAAGGAAAAACCATGAAACAATTTAAATCAAACAGTCCAGGCACAGATTGCGTAAAAATTTTCTGAAAAGTCCAGGAACTGAATGTCAAAATGTTGGAAAACATCAAACGATCTCTTCTCTCTCTCTCTCTCTCTCTCTCTCTCTCTCTCTCTCTCTCTCTCTCTCTCTCTCTCTCTCTCTCTCTCTCTCTTTCTCTACCATGATCTCAGTTTTTCATGTTTTTTCCATAAGACGTTATTATTTATTATTGAGTTATCATCCTTAGAATAGGAAGGTTGAGTTGAGCTATCATAAAGTTCAGAACTATTGTAGTTTCAACTGAATGTGATACTATATTTGAGAAACATTTATTAAAGGCGAGATTATAGCTATTTTCATGGACTTTGGTACGGTTTTTATTGTTAATACATGTTTTATATTTTTTTAAATGTATTTTCTTGATCCTTTTCACCCATTGAAATGGTTGAAGTGATTCTTTATGCATTTAAAAGGTATGATTCTCTTCACCCCATAATGCAGGTTGAAGCGGATCACACTTTGCAATTTTTTAAAAAAATCATACTTATGGCAGTTGAATTTTTTATATTTCAACAAAGCTGTAGAGGAAGGATGAACGAACCATATATATATTTTTTTACACTCTGCAGAAATGTACTTCAGTTGCAGCGCAGAAAAAATCACAGATTTTGATCCGTTTCACCCCAGTTGACGGTACGTTGTGACATCCAGAGATGAAAATCCCAATCCACATTGTGATATTTCTAGATACAGCACCAGTTTCACTCGGCGTACGTTGTGACATCCGAACAAAAAACATTTGTATTTAGGTTATAATATCTCTATTTGCCGCGCTTTTCGACATCCGAAATCTGATATTTCGGGATACAGCACTCAGTTACACTCGGCGTACGTTGTGACATCCAGAGATGAAAATTCCAATCCACATTGTGATATTTCTAGATACAGCACTCAGTTTCACTCGGCGTACGTTGTGACATCCAAACAAAAAACATTTGTATTTAGGTTATAATATCTCTATTTGCCGCGCTTTTCGACATCCGAAAATTGGCATCAGTAAGGAGTTGCATCTTAGTTGAATATTTGTGTTGTTTTGATGCTCTTCGGAAGGTAAGTTAGAATATATCTTATAATCATCGGTTGTATATCTGTGCATTTTTGAATAATTCTCTCCTAGAGTAACCTATATAGGGAATGGATGACTTTCAATCTGAGAAAAAAACAATATTTTCTGGTGCAGTTTATCCCTTTTGTTGATCTTGTCGTGGAGAGGAATCGCAATTGCACCAGCTAAAAAGGCGCCTAATTTTAAATATATTAGAATATAAAATTTTCCATTGGACTACTGCTGATGCGAAACGAATATGAAACAAAGGATACTGGATTGATATTCTTCACTAGGTAATCTACGAATCTATATTTCGTTGTATACAGGGTGTCCTTAAAAGGTCTTTACAAAAAGCTACCACATATTCTTCAGACCAAAACAATTCGATACAAGCAAACTTACCTCAGTAAAAAGTTGCTTAGTTTGGGCGCTAGACGGCTCTGAAGTTGAAATTTTCAAATCGATTTTGCTTCATAACTTTTGAACGGCTCATGAGATTTTTTTCAAATTTGGTACGTTGGCATAGACTCATCGGGCAATGAAACTCATATCATAATCATAATGAATATCATTCCATGGGCGTAGAACTTGATTTTTTCAGTAAATAAACATCTAAAACTCCTACGCCAATGGAAAAAAATTAGTTTCAATATGAAATCTAAATTATTCAACTCATTCACTACAAAAAAGGTACTCTTGACAAAAGTCGATTCCTCTCATGGTTTCGACAAAATTTTAATTTTAGTGATTTAGAGCATAATTAATAATGAAACGATTAACAGATATTTCATAAAAATTGTTCAAAATGTTCACCATTTTCACGTATACAAAGATTTATACGACGCAAAAAGTTGAGATGTACTTTTTGCATAGGTTATTTCTATTGAAAATAAGTAGCACTGGTTTTTTTTCTGAAGACTATTATTATCTGCTCGAAAACAGTGATATTCACATTCTTGGTTTCCATAGTTTCATCTGTGTTGATTTGTCGAGTTTTATTGACGTTGATTGTTGATATCGGACTTTTCTGATTTATATTTATATGTGGTTTATGCACGATGGAGCTCCACCACATTTTTCGGTGGATGTTAGGAATTTTTTAAACCAACAGTACCCAGACAGATGGATAGGTAGAGGTAATGATGCACCCGTGAATTGGCCACCACGTTCTCCAGACTTAACACCGATGGATTATTTTGTATGGGGTTATCTCAAGTCTACGGTTTACAAGACCCCTGTGAATACTGTAGAACAATTATGGCAACGTATCCAACAGGCGACGAATAATCTTACAGGCGATGAAGAAGTTATGCGAAGAGTACATTTCAACTTTTTGCGTCGTATAAATCTTTGTATACGTGAAAATGGTGAACATTTTGAACAATTTTTATGAAATATCTGTTAATCGTTTTATTATTAATTATGCTCTAAATCACTAAAATTAAAATTTTGTCGAAACCATGAGAGGAATCGACTTTTGTCAAGAGTACCTTTTTTGTAGTGAATGAGTTGAATAATTTAGATTTCATATTGAAACTAATTTTTTTCCATTGGCGTAGGAGTTTTAGATGTTTATTTACTGAAAAAATCAAGTTCTACGCCCATGGAATGATATTCATTATGATTATGATATGAGTTTCATTGCCCGATGAGTCTATGCCAACGTACCAAATTTGAAAAAAATCTCATGAGCCGTTCAAAAGTTATGAAGCAAAATCGATTTGAAAATTTCAACTTCAGAGCCGTCTAGCGCCCAAACTAAGCAACTTTTTACTGAGGTAAGTTTGCTTGTATCGAATTGTTTTGGTCTGAAGAATATGTGGTAGCTTTTTGTAAAGACCTTTTAAGGACACCCTGTATATTCAATTATTGTTATTTCAGTTTGCACTGATTTTTCGCTACTACAAGATTTATTTCGAGTTGCTTCGTTTGTATGTCAATCACTTGATGACATCCAATTGAGCTGAAATAAATTTCATTGACAATATATCATGAAAAGGGAAAAATATGACTAGCGAATTTTGCGATTATGATCAAATTTCATTCATCAGATATAAATGTGCAGAGTTTTTAGGGGTCGATTAATATGAATTTGTCAAATTCCATGATTCGATGATGGTGGCGAGTTCAGCAATCGTGATCTGATTCTATTGAGAATGGGTATGTGAGAGTTTTAGCTATATGATATGTGGCTCAAGATCGATAACCACAAACAGACAAAGTTCATCTGCTGCCTTTATCTATCACCAAACGAACCAACTCCTGGTGACCTCTTCGAATTCCTTTCTCTGAAACTTGATTTCATCCAACAGAATCACCCAGCAGCTGAAATCATCATCATGGGGGATTTCAATGTCCACAACTCCACCTGGCTCAAATTCTCGAACAAAACAGACGACTCAGGACGTCTGGCTGAGGCTTTCGCTATCACCTATGGTCTTGAGCAACTGATAAACGAACCCACTCGGATCCCTGACATCAGCAACCATTATGCTAATACGCTCGACCTGTTCCTCACTAACAATCCGGAACCGTATGAAGTGAAAGTCCGTGCACCACTAGGAAACTCAGACCACACACTCATCTCCACGATATGTCCTTACATCACTCCGCGAACCAGTCCAACACCCCCACGCACTGTTTGGCATTACAATTCAGCCGACTGGGATGGCCTTCGCATGTTTTTTTCTGAGTTTCCTTGGAGGAGAATGTGTTTTGAATCGGGAGATCCTACGCAATGTGCTGAAGAGATCTCGGAAATCATCATGCTGGGAATGGAAACTTACATACCACATAGCACCAAATCACGAACCACTGGTGAACCATGGTTCAATAGAACCTGTTCTAGGGTTGTCGAACTGAAGCAAGCAGCATACCGTCGTTAGCGCAGAAACCCAAGCCCTCAAACTAGAGCTGAATATGTTGAAGCTAGGAATACATGCAATCGAACGATAGATGAATCTAAAGAGGCATACAACACGAAAATAAGATCGAAGCTCATAGAGTGTCCAAATGGTTCCCGTTCATTTTGGACGTTTGCCAAGGCAATCGGGAGAAATTTCACTTCTAGCTCATTTCCTCCCCTCACAAAAGATGATAATACATTGGCTATAACACCTCATGAAAAAGCCAACACCTTCGCCAAAATGTTTGCAGACAATTCTACCTTGGATCCACGAGGCCAGGAACTTCCGAAAGTCGCTACCATCGATAACCGTATGCCAGAAATTGTCTTCCGGCAACGCACCATCAGACACATTCTGCTTAGCCGCAACGTCAAGAAGGCTATGGGGCATGACGGAATACCGCCTATTGTTCTCAAGAAATGTGCCCCGGAACTAACACCAGTTCTTTGCAGGTTGTTCACCCTTTCGTACAAACTCGGCGTATTTCCTTCTAACTGGAAAAAAGCTAGGGTCCAACCGATTCCAAAGAAGGGCAAGAAAACACTCCCTAACAACTATAGACCGATTGCACTACTATCTGTGATCTCTAAAGTAATGGAAAAAGCAATCAACATCGAGCTCATCCGATATCTAGAGAGCTCAAGAATCGTGAACGACCGGCAATATGGCTTTCGTCACCAGAGGCCAACTGGAGATCTGCTTGCCTATGTGACACATAAGTGGCAGGTGTCAATAGAGAAACATGGGGAGTCTCTGGCTGTAGCCTTGGATATCTCCAAAGCATTTGACCGAGTTTGGCACCAAGGCCTCCTAGCGAAACTTCCGTCATATGGTTTGCCGCCCCAACTGTGTCTTTTACTATCGAGTTTTCTTGCAGATAGATCACTCTACGTGGTGGTAGACGGGGTCTCGTCTGATACAATGACGATCAATGCTGGTGTTCCACAAGGCTCTGTCTTGGCACCAACTTTGTTTTTGCTCCACATCAATGATTTGTTGAATGTGACCTCCAGCCCAGTTCATAGCTTTGCGGATGATAGTACACTTCATTCCGCCTTTTCCTCTAGAGCCCCTATATCATCCAATGAGGCCAGAGGTGCAAGGCGAAGACAGGTTGATGCTTTGAATGAGGATCTGACAAGAATTCTGAAATGGGGATCTGAGAATCTAGTACAGTTCAATGCAACTAAAACTCAAGCTTGTATGTTCACCAAGAAGGCTGATCACACAATGCCCAATTTGATGATGTCGGGTACCACTGTTCCTATGAGGTCGTCAATATCCTTGCTGGGTGTCACCACCAACAGTGCTCTCTCATGGGACGATCATGTGAGGTCCATTGCGAGGACTGCTTCACAAAAACTCGGTTTTCTTTTCCGTGCGAAGAGATACTTCACATCCCAGCAACTGCTTATGATCTACAAAGCACAAATTCGACCTGTCCTGGAGTACTGCTCACATGTTTGGAGCTCAGCCCCCAAACATACGCTTAAGCTCTTAGATTCAATTCAGAAGAGAGCTATTCGCCTAGTCGATGACACAACACTCACCAAATCATTGACCTCTCTAGATCATCGTAGAAAGGTCGGCGATCTCTGCCTTTTTTATAGGTACTTTCACGGTCGGTGCTCAACGGAAATATCATCTATTATGCCACCACGCGCGATTCCTAGTAGACAAACCAGACGAGCTCAAGCTGGTCACCCCTACACTGTCAGGCTCGAGACCTGTCGAACATCGCTATACCAAGCATCATTCATCAATAGAACGGCAAAGTTGTGGAATTCTTTGCCTAGTGAAGTCTTTCCTGATGCTTACAACCTCCAAACATTCAAGAAAAATTCCAACACCTTCCTTCTTTCCCGAAATTCCACCGCTGGCTAACACGATGTTCCTCGAACATCATAGGTTTCCCTTTCGTGTTGTCCACAGATAAAAAAAAAAAAAAAATGATTTGAACAAATGAAATCTAATTGAAATAAAAAAAAAAGTTTTCAATCAAAAGCTTCTCTCCTCGTTTCTAAAAAATTAAAATAGAAGTTATAATAATTATTTCAATATATGTGTAGTAAGGACAGCCTTCTAAGACTGCCACAAAGTGTCACTGTCTTTAAATTTAACTTCCAGAGATGTACCTAAAAGAGAAATTCTCTATTTGTCAGTGACACCTTGTTTTTAAAAAATTTGGAAATGAAAATATATTTTTGATAAAATTAAAACTTCTACTTATCTTTGTGGACGTCTCTGTAAATCGTTTGGCTGTTCAGCCTTTTCAAACGATTTACAGAGATCGAAAACACCCCATCACATTTGAGATTGGGAAGATATTTTTTCCATAGTGTTGGAAACGGGAACAGATTCGTTCCCGAAACGTCCACAAAGATAAGTAGAAGTTTTAATTTTATCAAAAATATATTTTCATTTCCAAATTTTTTAAAAACGAGGTGTCACTGACAAATAGAGAATTTCTCTTTTAGGTACATCTTTTAGTTAAATTTAAAGGCAGTGACACTTTGGGGCAGTCTTAGAAGGCTGTCCTTACTACACATATATTGAAATAATTATTATAACTTCTATTTTAAATTTTCAGAAAAGAAGAGAGAAAATCCCAGAAAATCTAGAAAATGAATCAACTACCTCCTCGATTAACCTACAGACAAAAGCACTATGAAGCTAAAATATTCCTTCATATGCGTGAGTTACAGATTCGAAAGTTTGACGCGCAAAGTTTGCGATTTTTACACGAAATATACAGGGTAGTCGTTCGTTAGAAGTGTTCGTGGTTAGAAATAGCTTAGAATTCTGATATTTTGGCCTACAGGGTTATTCAACATTCTCTTCCATTTCAAACTATTTTCAAGATTAAACCACTTCCGGTTATACCGAATGTCATCATCAATTTTCTTGTATTTCATAAGGTTTCCCATGCCCATTTCCAACTGTTTTTTTAGATATAATAATTCTTTCGAAAATTTTCAAAGATGTAGCTTTATTATATTCTACACTGCGCCTTCTACCCATTTCCAATTGGTGGTGAGCGCTTCCGGGGTAGACGGAAACACAGGAATGATACTTCCGAAATCCACATTATCAATTGATTTATCGCAAACGGGGTAACCAAAATTGGACGACCAATTACATAATTTTCAAAGTTGAAAGAAATCGTTTTTTCATATGTAACACCCTGTATGTATTGAATGGTAGGATGCAGAATTTGATACTGCATCTTTTTTGTAGCTGTGGCTTTCCCTATACCTATTTCCAACGGTGTCCTCGTTGATCCTTATTTTCTATTTTGATGTGGTTTATGGTAGAAACTGAAATGTGACACCCTGTATTCATTGGATATCGGCTTCAGAATTTCATTCTGCATCGATTTACTATAACGTTTCCTATACCTATTTCCAACGCCTTTCTTGTTTCTTTCGAAACAATGTTTCGGTGTCTGCCAAAAATCACATCAAAATAGAAAATATGGATTGACCGTTGGAAATAGATATAGGAAAAGTTATAGCCAATCGATGCCGAATCAAATTCTGCATCCGACCATCCAATGAATACAGGGTGTCATATTTCAGTTTCTACTAAAAACCACATCAAAGTAGGAAATATGGATTAACAAGAAAATCGTTGGAAATAGGTATAAGGAAAGCTACAGCGAAACGATGCAGAATCAAATTATGCCTGCGAAAGTTCAATAAATACAGGGTTTCACATTTGAAAAAACGAACTTTTTCAATTTTGAAAATGACGCAATTCGTTGTCCAATTTTGGATACCGTGAATGCGATAAATCAATTGGTAATGTAAATTTCGAAAGTAACATTCCTGTGCTTTCGCCTACTCCAGAAGAGCAGCTCACCACCAGTTGGAAATGGGTAGAAGGCGCAGTGTTGAATATAAGGCTACATCTTTGAAATTTTCCGAAATAATCAAGATATCTAAGAATGAGTTGAAAGTAGGTATAGGGAAACCTGATGGAACTTATCATGATGTTTTCTCAGGAATCCAAAAACAGGATAATATACCGGGTGTTCCATTTAAAATAAGAAAGTTGATGGTAACATCCGGTATAAACGGAAGTGGTATGACATTGAGAATATGTTAAAATGAAAGAAAATGTTGAATTATTCTGAAGGCCAAGAATTTATTTCTGACCACGAAAACTTCTGAAGAACGGCTACCGTGAGAAACACTGTATAATTGAGTGACGAGAGTACGAACATTTGAAGATTTTCTTTTTTTATCAGGCTCTATTTGTAATTATTTTGTGAGGACTTTTGGGGTCGGAGATGATTTCATTCGAGAATTAAAAAAATGCAGATACATATTTTTTTCTAAATACTGTCTGTTCCCATATCAATATATATAAGAAATCATCAGCTTTGTCGATCTTATCTGTCTATCTTTATTTCATGATATGAGTATAGGATAACTCTAGGGCCTACTCTATCTCACCATAGAGTAGACCCTGATAACTCACGTCTCATATCAAACAAAACAATATTTTCTTGTGAGGATACCCTCCACTTTCGAGACATTGGGTGTAGAAGTCAAGAATAACATTGAGAATTCGCATTCTTTCTCTGATGAAAATGTGAATTCTTTATCGGTATATTCAACAGAGAACAGCTACTTTCCTGGCTATATGCCTCGACGTACATTGGATTACATCTAGTGAAAATAAACAATGATAATTCGAAAATTAAAATCTTCCGAAATTAAGAATTTGCTTCTACAAACCTCTAATCACAGATTCGTGATTGGATTTTCTCAATTCAGAATTTCTCACACCCTGTATGATAAACAATCTAGTTAGTGGTGTGCTCAACTTTTTCATCATGTAGTCAAAATACATGCCTCAGAGTGTTATATTCCAAGAATATGTGAATATTCTAGATATTTTCAAAAAAATGTAGACTTCAATGCCTTATATCGATCTTTTCATAATCATGCATTTTTCCCAAGGATATATTCATGGAATTTTGTTTTATTGAATTCTACCGATTCCTTAAAGAGTTTTTTTTATTGAAATTTGATCATTATGTTCACATTACCTATTCAAGTATACTGGATATGATGAGGGTGTGTGAAACTACGAAGTATAGGAAGGTACTTATATCCTTCAATACAATACAATACAATACAATACAATACAATACAATACCAATCTAATGGGTGTGAAAGAGGAGATTTGTTGCCCTCCTCAAACAACTTTATCTATCACAATCAGGAATAATATTGAGGTCTTTCCGCAGTCTCTCATTATTCTCTTATCAAAACAAATATGATAATTTCAATCCGAATTGTGATATTTTGATATACAAAGTGTTATCGAAATAAATACACATATTCCACATATTAGCAATGTGCTTTGGTCTAACGAGAATTCCAAAATATTCAATTTTTCATAAGTCTTCAAATTAACGACCTAATTCATCTCGAGAATCGAACAGAAAATGGAGCACGCCTCTTCTACTTTTCTAATTGTAGTTGTATTTCTAAATAGTCATTTGGATTCTATAAAATTCTATCAAAATAATTTCAAAATTGTTTGTTGAATTATTTCAAAGTATATCATTTGTATTTTGAATTATTCAAATTACTTTAAAAAACTAAGAATTTAATTTCCAAAATTGAGTATCATTTGTATTCGGAAGAATTGCTGGCAGAGCTTTGTGAGGTACTATATATATTATGTGTATTTAGACTACTGTAGATAGCTTCTAAAATAAAAATAAAATAATTTGAAATACATATGATTCTTTTCGAAATTAAATCAAATAATTTGGAATACGGTTGACGAATTTTGAAATTGAATTGATAATGTTATTTTGATCCCTAAATCTTTTTCAGTGATGCAAATACCTTGAGCCTTCTCAGGGTTTTGATTTAATGCATTTATTTTGATGTCACCGTTTACATATTGATATACTATTATGATCTGCGAATTCTCAAGAGCTAATTATAATTTTTTACATTATTTTGAACACCAAAGCACTTTCGTAATTTCTCGAGGTATTGAACAACTCTGCATGGAATGACAGAAATTTTGGTTGAGATGAATTATCGAATTTGATAGTGAAAATCCAGAAATATTAGATTATCGAACATACAAATATGTTATTTCCGGAAATATGTGACTAGTTTGAATATGTAATTCTATGGTGAGTTTGATTTTGTCCAATTGATTAATTTTTGTTCGTTATAATATTCCCCTCAGGATTCGAGATGTCCAAAAGACTCACAAGAGGACAGCAACTAGTATCTATGATTACTGAAAAAGATAAGGTGAGGATACGCCAACTTGAATTCAAAAAGCCACCATGGGAAACTACAAGAGGTGCGAAGTTAACGGATACTGATATTGAAAATTTAAAGAGACAATTGAATGGTGAGTATCAAAGATTTGTTTTCTCAATTTCTATCGAAGCAGTTGTTGGCACTTTCAGATTTTAAATAAATTTCCAAATGCTATTTCTAAAGAGAATTATATCGAAAAGATCAATTTCTCAATTAATTTCTAGAGACCCACCTTTTGGAATATATCCCGAAACGAATCAACTACACTCCTTTGGAAAATACTCAAAATATTATCAGCAGCACTGGAATATCGAAAACACATTCGAACCTTGAAGAAGATAAGAATGAATATGAAGATATGAAATCTGTAGTTGATCTAAAATCCAATAAGAGGTCTATCGAAAGTTGTAATAGTTTCATGTACAACGATAGTCAAATAATGACCTCAGAATCTATAAATTCTATAAATGTTTTGGATCCATCATCAGATGATACAGAAAGTAGCTTGATCAGAACAGAAGGCAGCAGTTCTTCAGAAATTACTGAACTCACCCGTCTCACAAATACAAATAGTTTGGACAATGAGACGCTGACGGAATATCCTTCGAATTCGGAAGGCATCACTAAGAAGGTGAATATATTGTCGTGCATTATTTTACCTTCCACCAATGCACAACCAGAAAAGGAATGTGGAAATATTCAGTCTATGAATAGCATACTCCCAAGTTGTCATGGCAAGTTATCTCGAATAAATAATGATAAGGGTGATCCCGAAAAAGTTACCTTAACTGAGTTGACTAATGTATTTGCCACACATCATGAATTCGATCATCTAAATCCCGAAAATGGCTCCATTGATTAAGAAGAAGATATTGAAAGAGCTGAATCAATGAATATCATACTCCCAAGTCTTCATAACGAATTATCTGGACCAAATAGTATCGAACAAGTAACATTGACTGAGCTGACAAATGTATTTGCTAGTCATCATGTATCCGATAATGATTCTGGTTCTGAAACTGATCCATTTGAAGATTCTCGCTCAGAATATTGTCCATCGCTGGAATCCATTGATTCAGGTAAGCCTATATAATTGTGACCTCGACCCTATAGAACATTCTTTTTCCACGACAACTGCATAAAATATATAATTATTCTATTATCCTAATACTGCTAAAATTTCTTTCGAAACTTTCTTGTTACGGTGATTGAAATAAATGATACGGAATGGACCAACAATTTGGAGGCGGCCAATTAGCTCCTGAATTGAAAGTCACTAATAACATCAGAGAAAGGGCAATTCTGACAAAATTGCAAATGTCAAATCTGGAATCTCCATATCCAAAAATAGGATCATCCCAAATTTTTACAATTCGAATTCGCAATTTACGAGATAATTGACCGTTTCTAGACTTATGGTCCACTCTGTATAATATAGTATGCCAGAACCACTCTGGTACTGGCGTTTTTTTCTCGGAGAGATGGATCGTTCATTTCTGATGTTTCTGATGTAGTTATTTGGTCTTGAAAATACGTTCCATTAGGTATTCGAGTAATCTAAAAGAAGTACTTGAGAAAACATACGTACACTCTTGAACCTCTGGTATGTATAGTCCATGCGGGCAATGTGTTGAAATGATATTCATATATCGTCTTCTTTCCTTTTGAAGGTGTATCAAATCTCAATGTAATCAAAAGATCAGGAGAATATGCTGACTCAGCCAATCATAAAAAATCAGAAAAAAGTGATATGCATCCACGGAAAGAACGCAAGTCAGAGAGAAATCCAAATGCCTTCAATGAGTCAGGAGAAGTAAAATCATCTAGAACGACTCCAAGAGGAAAGCTCAAACGAGATAAGAGAGAACATTGCGTGTATTGTGAACAAAACGTTACTAATTTCTCACGACATTTGATTCGGAAGCACGACAAGGAATTCGAGGTTATTAAAATATTATCATTGCCCAAAACTTCCAAACAGAGGAAATACTTATTCGACGAAATTCGAAAAAGAGGTAACTAAGAATATTCAGGCAACCCATATCATTCTTTTCAATCAAGGAAAGAGTACACAGAAAACAAAAAAACCCTCATTACAATCTCTCGTAGATTCAACCATTCAGCCAGAAATAAATTGGAGATGTAATAACTTCAACAAGATTGTTAAAAAATTACCTATACTTTCGATCATGAAAATAAATATATCGAAATATTGAACCCTTCAATTGTAATAGTAGAAAGAGAAAAAAAATATTCAGATACTCGTGACAGAATCTGAATTTTTTTTCTGCTTCAACTGTTACAATTGAAGATTTCTACATTGTTCCTACATTGGGTGATAATAAAACAGGCCCAGTCACATATTTCAAAAAAACATTACCTGAAATAGCAATATTTCCGTTGTCGCTCTTTTGTGTTCCAATCGTCGAAGGGGGTTACTGGTAGTCTGAATTCAATATGACGACCATCACCATGAAGACAAAGTTGAAGGGCGAAGTTGAACTATTGCATTATTTCGTTTATTCGTAAGTTCAGAGCATATAACAACCTTGTAGGGAATTATATTTTTGAAATGAATGTGAGTTTATCTGTTGTCGTTTCTCCCTTTATGTGTCATTGAGGTACGACCTCGAATACAACTCTTGGAAAAAATGGTGGGGACCAAAATTGTCGAAAATGTAATTCCCTACAATGTTCAAGCAAAATTTGTTGAAAACGAAATTTCCTACAACTTTTGCCATCACCATTTTTCGTGAGAATCATGAAAATTGCCGAGGAAACATGTTCTTCAAAATGGCAGACAGTAGCAAAAGCCATATTTGATCATCTTTTTGGATTTAGACTACCAGTAAGCCCCCACGACAGAAACAAAAAAGTGGGAAAACGGAATTATTTGAAAATATTGATAGGTATACAGGGTATTAAATAATTATGATATTTGAGGGTTGATTCTTGGAAAGATTCAAATTTCAAATGAACATAGTATATTGAAATATGCCGAGAACGTCATAGTTTTTGAGCTTCAAAGTGATACAATATAGGGAAAATTTTTTTTAATCAATTCCCTCCATTCCATTCTATTTAAATATCCATTACATCTGGAGGTATTTTCGTAGTAAAACAGTCATTCTTTATCCAACATTGGCGTTATAGTTGAATTTATACTGAATATTTATGAATGAAAAAAGAGTACGCCAATGTTTTCTCCGAAAATAAAAATAAATTTAGAAATCCTCATTAATTTCTAAGAAATTTCGGTTTATTAAGTCGGCGGAGATTTTCATAATGAATTCACCGATACCAGATTCGAAGGGGTTATGTCAAACTAGTTCAGATATATCAGCGAAAATCTCTGGCGGCAAGCGCAATGCTATGACAAATGTCAGAAATATTCAACAGGTTAATACACTCAATGGGCAAAGTGATTAGAGAATGCGCTATGTCTCCGTATACTTTGAAATAACCCCATCAAACCATATATTGCTGAATTCTTGATTATGATCTCGACACGATAGTGGAATAAAATATTGGGTTTTCTGTTTAAGATAGTCAATTGTCACACCATGGGTCATTTGTTTGAAGTACACTGAAATTTTTGATATGGCGTAAAAAATTTTTGCTGAAAAATCGTTTCCATCGGGTTTTCAAATCGGTTCCTAAATAACCAAGTGGAATAAGAACCTCTAAAATGATATTTATTGCAAGAATGAGCAGTGGCATTTGCTAGTTTCTTCACTTATATTCAGTGCAAATTGAACCTGAACGCCAACTCACTGGTTAAAACCAAAATAATTTTGCTACCGGAAAATGCTTTTTGATATGCATATCATAGCACACGAATAATAAAGTGGAATTGAATAATATTTTTTTCTCCAAATGACATCAAAAGTGGCTTTTTAATGCCACTTGACAAGCAGAAAAAGTGGACTTTTTCTGCCTAGGCAGAAAAAGTTTGTTGTTATGCAACGTTCCAAGTAATAAGTTGAACCAAATTGGTAATCAAAATTGACAATGATATTGGGTGAGGAACATCAATCTAAATATTTGGATTTTGCGTGGATTTGGAACAAATTTGAAGAAAAAATTGTATGTTTCACACGGCAGAAAAGCAGATTTAATGCCCTGGCTGGTTTCATAGCCTCGCTACGCTCAAGTTTTGTATTAAAGATCGGCATTTGCACTGTGTGCATTGTTCGATGCATGGATTGCTAGCTCCATTCTACCTTTTGCAAAAAGGAACCGAGTGAAGTTCATGATTATTGCAGTATGCCTTTCTTTTCAGGGTGAGAACCATGTCATATCATGAAAAGCAACTCAACTGGTATTCCGATATATCGATAATGCTGATATATTAAAAAAAATCTTGTGTGAAAGTTATGTGGCATCAGAATGGCCACATCATGAAAATGATTCCATGTACACAGGGTGTTGCATTTTTTCGTAATTGCACAAAACATACGGGTGTTATCAAAATGCATACACACATTGAACACAGCAATATACTTTGGTCTAACGAAGACTTAAAAAATATTTGATTTTTTCTAATTCTTCAAATTAACGAGACAATTGAACAAAAAATGGAAAAAAATTGAGGACCTACTCCACTACAGGGCAACGTCGCTTCGTTCTCCGCGGTTCTCTGTTTCTTTTCTGTTTTATAAGCCTTCCATGAGCGACTAGCTGTCGATTAGTAGAGTTTTGGGTGGATAAAGAGGTCTTGCCCCAAATCTTATTTTGACCCCTTTATTTTTTTTTTCAGTGGTATCAATTGTATCTTCTGAGCCTTCTTAGGGTTTGAATTTAATGTATGTAACGTGTATGTAATGTACCAAATTTTTTCTAACCACAATTCGCTGGTGCCAAATTATGGAATTTCTGGATCTTTGACCATCATTTATGTGGATACAGGGTGCTTCAAATGTTACTTTCATTTTCAACAAGTTGAAGGATTTTCGCAAATGGAACACTCTGTATATTAGTATGTCTTTGAATTCTACATGAAATTACCTACCTTAGGATACCAACATGTCATATATTATTTCTATATGTAAGTGTTCTTCAATTTCTCATTTGTGATTTTAAAATTATTTTCACAAAATCAAAGAAATATCTGGTCAATTTTCCATTGAAAAAAAGAAACAGCAATTATAACTTTCATTCATTTTTCAGTTTTTGATGGGATTTTCTCTCCTCGTTTCTAAAAAATAGAGTAGAAGTTATTAAAAATTATTGCAATATATTTGTAGTAAGGACAGATTTAGTGGCATTTTGGGACAGATCCTAAATCTGTCCTTACTACAAATATGTTGCAATGATTTTCAATAACTTCTACTCTATTTTTTAGAAACGAGGAGAGAAAATCCCATCAAAAACTGAAAAATGAATGTACCACCTCCTCGAAGAACTTACAGACAGTATATAACTTTCATATTATCTCTTTCACCCTGTTCATCAGTACATTTTCTGGTCTAGACAAAAAGAGATCTTTAATCATCCACGTGAGTAGTGACAAACTTTATGGAGAGATTGAGCGTGTAATTATTGTCGTTACTTCTGGTTTGAATAAAAAATTCAAGAGATGTTTCTTTAAGTTTGTGAAAATAATTTGAAAAACACATATAATCGAAGAACTTTCAAAAATAACATATGACATTTTGGTATCCTCAGATGGTGATTTCATGTAGTATTTGAAGACAAACTAATAAACAGAGTGTTCCATTTGAAGAATTCGCATAAACTTCAATCGAAGTTGTCGACAATAAAAGTATCATTTGAAGCACTCTGTATGAAACTAAATGATGATCAGAGCAATACGGATCTTTGAAGAAACAGTTCAGTTACAGTTATATCATTCTGAGCCAGCATCAATCTCTATTATTTTCATATAGACTGGTTGATACATTTGAGAATATGTATATTTTTTGCTATTACGGAAAAATGCGATACCCTGTGCAACTGAAACTATTTATACCGCGGCCATTCTGGTGCCGTATAACATCAATATAAGACATTTTTTGATACTTGTCAGTATTATCGATATATCGAGAGAATACGCAATGTTGGGAAACCCGGTTTAAAAAAATCATGTCACAAAGTTTATCTTCCTGTTTGTAATAATTTCTTGGCAAGCCCAATACAGGATTCGATAATAGTTCACTTTTGGTCGCTTGATTTCTTTTTGCATAGCTACGTCCAATTGTTATTTCAACAATTCCCTGAAAGTTTACAAGAACTTCAAAATGATTAATAATTTACCTCATCACTTGCTTTAGGAAACTTCATTTATTCCTATGGGAAAGAGGGATTTATCAATCCAGTAAGGAGACCAAAACAAGTATACCATATGGAATCGATCAATTATTTACCTTGCCCTTCTTGTAAAGGTTTCTTTAGTCGAACATATCTTCATAGACATATGAAAGTGTGTCATAAGAAGTCTGAAGATACAAATTCAAAGCATGCACAGGCAAGTGGACTGACTCTTCTCCATTTATCAGGGGAACATAATTTTGAGGATTTGAAGGTGAACATATTTCCTCACATGCAATCAGATGATATTACTAAGACTGTCATGAGAGATTTCCTGATCAAGTCCTATGGTCAAAGATATTACAGGTGTCACAAGGAAAAGCAATTAAAGAATACCGTTTCTCAACGTATGAGAGAATTGGCCAGATTTTTACACATAATGCAGACTAGCAAACCTGAAATCCTCAACTTAGAAGATTTCCTGAAGCCTATTCATTTTGATGCCCTGATCGATGCCACGAATGAAATGTCTGGTTATGATTCGTATAAGGACACATTCAGAAGCCCTTCACTCGCTTTGAGATGGGCAACTGTTCTCAAACAGGTATGCGATATTGCTATGTTCATAGCGACCAAGAGAAGTGATGAATCAAAACATAAAGAAATCAAAACTTTGAGGCATATGATAGAATCTCAGTTTCGCTTCTATGTGTCCACCAACGCGAATAAAGATTTATCATCTAAGAACTGGAAAAAAGGAAGTATGTTACCACTCACCGAAGACGTTGTGAAAATGAATGAGTATATAGTCCAAGAGGAAAATAAGTGGTGCAATAAATTGAACAGTGATCCTAATAATTCCTTATATGTTCGCAATTTGACTGAATCTCTTCTAGCTCATGTGATTCTTCTGAATCGAAAACGATCTGGTGAAGCCCAAAGAATTTTGATCGAAGACTATTTGAGAAAAGAAGATGATTCAGGAGTTCAAGATATTTATAGCTCGCTAACAGCAACAGAAAAAGTGTTAGTGACTAGCATAAAGAGATTTGTCATTCGGGGGAAAAAAGGAAGATCTGTACCAGTTATATTCACCAAAGATATGCAAAGAAACACTGAGGTTTTACTGAAGTCAAGAAAGTTTGTTGCACCAGCAAATCCTTACCTATTTGCTAACCCAGGCACTGAAAATAGTTTTATTTGGTCTTACAAAGTGTTGAAAAAAGTTGCTGGTGCTTGCAATGTACAAAATATCGAAGCTATAACGGCAACCTGTCTGAGAAAACACATTGCAACCATAGTACAGTTGATTTCTTTAGAAGACAGTGATTTGGAACAGTTATCGTCTCACCTTGGACATGAGAAAGCTACACACCTTAACTATTACAGAAAAACTGATGATAAATTGCAAATTGTTAAAGTTTCAAAGCTTCTGCTCCTCATGGAGAAGAAATCCATGGGTGAATATCGTGGTAAGAACTTGGAAAATATTGATCTAGATATTCCAGATCTTGAAGAGGAAGGAGAAAGAGAAATTGGTGAAAACAAAAGTATGGGAGAAGAGATGAATGAATTGACTATTGAAATATGTAACGAAGCCATCGATGACTGTGATGCACAGGTGAATATTGAGTTTTCCAATAACATCAACTAACGTTTTTTTACGAAAAATGTTCGGACTTGCCTCAGCAATAGGACAGTAATAGGACAATAATACATATCACCTTATATGCTGAAAATACATTCAATGAAATAATGCTTTCTTTCTTTCTTCCTGTGAACAAAATAATTGAACTATCCGAATAGTTCTTGTTTCAAATGAAACAAGAATTTCAAAGCATATGAAATAACTTGATTCGTTCTCGGAATATCAGCTGTTGCAGTCGTGAAATCCAGTCATTCACCCTGTACACATTACAAATAGCATATAGGAAATCAGAGATATACTTTTATCATCATTACGCTACGAAATACGTGAACTGGTCATGAAGAAAACCACTCGTGATACTATTTTTCCTTCTGACAAGCTCCGATTATTCTCAGCAAAATAATTCCTGGCAAAATAGTATAACTTGTGATATGACCTAGTTAATAATAAACTTTTTGTTCACCCATGTCGCAGGGTTGCCTTGTATTTGTTACCAATTCATGATACCTTGTGAATTGTGAAGTTATTCAGTAATATTTCCCATTCATACCTAATTGCAAAAGTTCGGATTTGTTCGCTTTCCTGGACCGTCCTGTATAGTAGGGTATGAGTTGAAAATATTATGCCAACATAGATCTGCAAGAGACGTGAACATGAATGTTATCTAATTGAGTTTCTGAGATATTCACTTGGATGCATTTGCCGATAAAAGTCAACTTTTCAATTGCGAAATGAAACAATTGACTTTGGATGTCCACGAAAATCATCTGAGACTGATTACTCAGGAGATCTTTATTTGAGTGGCTTGAATTATTCTTATATGTATCATTACTACATTATAAAATTATTTGGATGTGATCATATTAGGCCACTACCGATAAATAGCCGTGGCAAAATTCTAATATTACTGCGTTTCGCAATTGGCTAGTGAAATTTATATTGATACAGTCTATCGTACGGTCAATATAGAAGAAACGATTTTTCAGTACAAAAAATACAAAGTTGCTAGCAAAAATGTAAAGACGACAAGGAAGAGGAGAAAGACCCCAACGTCTATGGAATATGAAGAAGAAGACTACAGCAGAGATCATGATGATCAGGTGAGGATTTACCTTTGGAACTTTTTATCTTGTCAATATGTGAGATAGCCATTCGTGAAAATATAAGTCATCAAGAAACGAAGAGACGTAACCAAGTTAGGACCTTTCCTCACTTGAAGATGTCTTGATATTTGTTCTATACGAAAGACCTACTGAATCCTCAGGTGATGTGATTTTTCAATAATGTTAACAGAAAAAAAAAATATCTTTCATACGGAACATGTTTCTCAGACAGATTATTTATTTCATGGAGTCATCGAATAATAAGTTTCCATCACATTAATATAAAACAACAACAAAGATTATCTTGATATGATATTCCTCAATAACAGGCATTCACGGAAGAAGATGATTATTTGTATCATTTCATCACTCAACATTTATATGAACATAGATCCGCAAACGCTTCATTGGTTTGGAAATTTCCAGGTTTTCACACTTTGAAGCTCTGCTGGTTAATTCTGAAATACAAAATGAGATTTTTGTTCTGTTTGAGATCTTTTTGTTGTCTCTTATTTTCTTCTTATCTGCGTGTGCGGTAGTACCTCCTTCCGTATGTTCATGATATTCAGGAACACCTTGTGAATGACATATTATATATTTTATGTTATTGATGGTTATTTGTTTCGAATGAAATTTTGAAAGATATGATATTTCTATACTTGAACAAATATATATGTTAGCAGGAGAAGAGAGGACCTGCGAACAAAAAAGATACGCCAAAATATTTTTCACCAAGCACTTGGCATCCAAGAAACCTCCAAGAAAAAAGGAATGCGAAGAATTAAAAAAATTGCATCCTACCACGTTCAGAAATAAGACATGGGCACAAATGAAGATATTCATCGTCAACAAATATAATGAAAAGTAATAGTTAAAATACGAATATATTTTGTTGATCTGCGGGAGTTTGCGAATTGTTTTTGTTTTATTTCCTCGTATGAAATATAGAATATCCAAATATTGCATGATAATTGAATTTTTTGTGACTTTTTTGTTCTTTGTCATTTTTATGTGTTTTAATAAATTTTATGATTCTTTTTTCCCCGAAGACCAACTTTATATTTCAATCATTGAATAAAATCGATCTTTCCATATTCCTTTCGACAATGTTCCAATCAGGGGGTCAATTCTCGAAGGTGTATCGAGCAATGTCGCATAAAATTGTCGAACGAAATCGATAATTATTGTTAGATTTGATTGGTCAATTTTGCAGTGTTGCATGCGACATTTACCCGATAGACATTTGGGATTAGGGTCCAGAGGTGATATCATTAAATTCTCTGTATGTTAATCGAGGAGGTGATATATTCACCTTCATAGATTTTTGCGATATTCTCTCCTCGTTTCTAAGAATAAAAATAGAAATTATAATTAATTATCTCAATTTGTCCTTATTACAAATATATTGAGATAATTATTATAATTTCTATTTTCATTTTTAGAAACGAGGAGAGAAAATCCCGAAAATCTATGGAGGTGATATCATTATTCAACGACACTTTCAATCTCCTTTCAACCTGATTAGACGTCATCCTGTAGATTACCAGTCAGTGCAATGAAAATCATGAGAATATGTTTCGCACATCACCATAGACGTTATTCCTCTTCAAAATTGTCAAGTTCACATGTAGTTTATCTCTGCGACCGATCGCGATGAAGATTAGTATGGATATCATAATTCCAACCGTCTTTTCATACCTACCAGCTGAATTCAGTTACAAAGGCAACACTGTAAGGATGTCACAAGAATCGCAAAATTCTCGTGGATGTCATTCAGACTGTGGAATCAAAATGTATATTGAATATACACCGGATGTAGATACGATAGAACATAATTTTTTTTCCAAACGCTGTTCACATCAATTTTTTTCATCGTAGCAGTATCCCCTCTTCATTTCCAGAAATGCATATTTTTATCTTGCTTCTATCTGCATTCCTTCATGTGGATGTCGAAACGTACGAATTTTGACCGGATGTCACAAGATACGGTGGTCGAGTATATATATATATATATATATATATATATATATATATATATATATATATATACATACATTTATATAATAATTATAATAAAATGCTCACAACTCATGTGCCATTATTGTTTGAAGTTGAGAATTTAGATTTATTTTAATTTTTTATTAACACCCTATATATGTATTGGTCGATAGTTACCAACTATATTGACATTTTTATATGTTCGTTTTATATGTTCGTATCAATGTTCGTATCAATGTTCGTATGCCAATTGAATAAGGCATGATTGCAAATAAAAAAAAAAGAAATACCGGAGATCGAAATTCGCCAAGCCTTTGACCTACCTGGAAACTCTAGGCTAGCCAATCTTCTAGTTCGTGCCTGGGGAAGGGTTGCAACCACCCATTCAACAGTTCAGTGGACTGTATTCCGGGGATTCTCAGTAGAATATAGCGTTTCGCGGATTTCACACACTTTCGCGAGAGACGATTTTTAACGGTCGAGACGAGACGAGAGTTGAGTTGATTCTCTCTCTCCCTTGTCTTCTCGGTCGATCGAAAAGGTTGACGAATTTTGATACGAGGGAGGGAGCATATTATGGTCATGATACGGGAATTCGAATTGAAGAGTATTCTCAGTGGATAATGAGAGCGAATAAATACTAGAAAATAATATTATAACTTAATCTATGAAAAACTATATTGAAACACCAAACTAAATTAACGCAGGGCGTTAACAGCATGATAAACTCATGTTATTTTCTAGGAATTTTATTGTATTCATGTTTGTAAATTATTGTGACTTATACTTTGTATTGTTCAATATTTTATTTTCTATTTTTTTATTGCCTATGCAATTATTTCTGTGTACATTATTTGACAAGTTGTATGTCTATTTTATTTTGACATTGGTTTCAAAGAACAAAGAAATAACGATTATCTAGAATAAACATTTTGAAAAATTGATGTAGTTTTTCTTTCATCCTATGAGTTATAAAGCATTAGTAGCTGAATTAACATTTTTTTTTTAAATTGCTTGAATCAAGACATTTGTTCAATACCCAAAATTCAAATGTGAAGTAAGACACAAGATTATTAATTAGTAACTATATCTTCATTTTCATATGGATGAACAAGCAAGCATGCAATAGGGTGACTCAATTTTGACCCTGATCTATTTTCATCTGGCTACTTATGGACCAAAATCGTCACTTCTCGTCACCAATCATTGGATCACTGAAGAAATCTCATAATACCTCTTGCAATGACAATGGAATAACCCTTCATTGGAGAAATGCTATCAGCACTTCATAATCTGAATTACGCAAAATTGGTGATATGTATATTTGTTCGATCGATAATGACTTACTACCTGCGCCTATTGATGATTCTGAGCGTTTTGTGTGGAGCAGTTTATAAGGATTTCTAGAAACCCGTGCGCGTGGAATATGCGCAGAAGATTATTCATCTCACCAACATCAAACGCCCGCTATGAGTGTGGGACTACTGTCTCTTTAGCAATATACTGTGGCAATGATACAATATGTTTCATGTTTCATTGTATCATGGGTCGCCGCACGCGAAAGACTCGAAAGAGGCAGTTCGCGTCAGGGCATTGCGTAAAGGGGATTTAGTGATTTAGTGCTTCAACATGAAAATGGCTCATTTCACGGCATGTAAGTCTACTTACGGATATTTGTATATTCAAACTCGTAGGTATTCATGAGTACAAATACTTTTAATGTTGCGGAAAATTTGCGAGAATCAACGAGGATAATGAAAGATGTAATAATGTTATCGGGAGAATTTATCAATAAACTCTGATATCATTCGGGGAAAATGAAAAATACCTTTTTTCAATTCAATTTCAACGCAATAGGTATGTGGGTACTTGAGGGGAAATCTGATTTACTGACCAAAATTGAAATTTTCGAATTTTCTGAGATTTTTTGGATTTGATGCTATTGAATATTATATATAGCTGCTACCGCCCTGGTAGTAGCTACTACCACTATTCACACTCACTTACCCTCAGTAGAAATGAACGATCGTAATAGGTACTTTTATTAGTAGAAAAGTTGCTGCTTTTTGGGGCATAATATTTACAATCGCTATTATTTGGTTTACTCAAATTTTAACTTTAGAATGTGATGAAACTAATAGTTTTGCTCAAATGATAAATCCGATCGGGAAGAGTGTTGGAAAGTATACCTATGAAGCTCGAATACAAGTAGAAGTAGGTAAGTGTGTTAAATTGGGAGTTCTAGGACGCTTAGATTTGAAGATGTAAATTTAGTGTATGCCGGGAATTTAAGGAAGCACATGCTACTGGCGTGTTATATCCATGTTGCAGATGGGCTTATGATTGTCCTAACACACCGAATAGTGTGTGTGGTGAACAATTGTGTAAAACAGAAACGGAATATGACATACATCAACATGTTTGTGGAACGAAGAAGACAACGCCTGATGTGTCGTGTTGGGATCTGGTGCTATGAATGTCAGAGTCGATTGCGTTATGCGATTGCCATCGAATAAGACTGAATATATTTTTGTTTACGTGATTCAAACTTTACCTATCATCAAGAAGTTGTTATGGTAGATAAGGTCATGGATGCGGAACGTACTATAGTGGTTAACGTCGGTGAAGATTCAGACGTAAGATACGACGTTATGATACACGATTTGCATGTTAGCACTACAGGAATGTACCAATATGTTGTATCATATCGAGGAAATTGGTTTTGTGGTCATGCAATTCCTAGTATAAATGATTGTTTCAGTACGAACTCAGAAGAACCTCGGGTTCTTTATGATAAAACTCAATGCATTGGGCGTTTCCTATGGCATAATAATGGTTATACTTGTAGTGAGCCTGAGTCTAATTGGGGACAGTTACTGGGAAAATATTTTGTAATTTGTCCTAACAACATAAAGATCGTTGGTGAGGGTGCAAGTATAACGGTGACGTAGAAGACTGCTAAATCATATATGCATTCAACGGCCATGGAAGAAATCTCAAGTATTCGCCCACAGTTATTTAGTTCTATCAATATAGAAAAGATAGGGGTGGATTATGGGTACTCTGGATGGTATAAAAATTCCATTTTGATAATAAAAGGATCGGTTGAAGGCAAATGTATGATTATCACCATGTATCCTGGTCGCGTACTTAGAGGCAATAATTACATTACCGTCATTAATATGTTCCAAGCAACACATGATATAATCTGTGGTATGGTAGTAGGAGAAAAAGCTAATTTTATCATACAGAACTAAAGGGTGGTTGAAGTCGAATATGAGCAACCACCGGTGCGTGATTCAAATTTCGCCTTAGAGATGAAATACTGGGTTTTTCAATTGGGACAGGTCGATTTTGGCAGCCTGTGGCGACCATGTTATTTTGGCGGCGTCTGTCTAACCTGTTGTTTATTATTCAGTGACTGATGCCAAATCACCATGACAAGTTACACGATTGAGCAGCACGTGCAAATGATGAAATTTTATTATCAAAATGAGTGTTCGTCAGTGCAAACGTTACGCGCGTTGCGCCCATTTTATGGAAGACGCGGTGGCCCTTCAAAGTCGACTCTCCAACGTTTGGTGGCCAAATTCGAAACGACCGGTTCGGTAAACAATCAGCCAACACCCGTACGTCAAAAGAACGCTAGATCGGTCGAGAACATCGCCGCTGTCCGTGAAAGTGTGCAGGAGAACCCGAGGCAGTCAATGCCTCGCCGTTCACAAGAACTCGGCCTTTCGCAGACTTCAACTTGGCGAATTTTGCGTCGGGACTTGGGCCTACACCCGTACAAGATCCAACTGACCCAGGAGCTTAAAGTTAATGATCATAGACAACGCCGTTTGTTTGCTGACTGGGCTTCGGAGCGTTTGGAAGAGGACCCCAATTTTGGCCGAAAAATCATCTTTAGCGACGAGGCCCATTTTTTGATGAATGGCTATGTTAACAAGCAGAATTGCCGAATATGGGACAACTCCAACCCACACGAGGTTCACCAGGTAGCAATGCATCCACAAAAAGTAACTGTTTGGTGCGGATTTTGGGCCGGCGGCGTCATTGGTCCGTACTTTTTTGAAAATGACGTTGGTGAGGCTATCACCGTCAACGGCGAGCGCTACAGAACGATGATAACGGATTTCGTTTGGCCCAAATTAAATGACATGGACGTGGACGATATGTGGTTCCAGCAGGACGGCGCTACGTGCCACACAGCGGACGCCACGATGGACATTCTGCATGAACGATTTGAGGGTATGGTTATCTCTCGCAGAGGTGACGTGAATTGGCCACCAAGATCGTGCGATTTGACCCCACTAGACTTTTTCTTGTGGGGTTTTCTGAAGTCGCAGGTCTATGCCAATAAGCCGCAATCGACCGATGCCCTTAAAATCAACATAGCCCAGGCCATCGCTCAAATTCAGCCAGATCTATGCGGCAGAGTCATTGAAAATTGGACCACTCGGATCCGTGCCACCGTGAGAAGCCGCGGCGGACATTTGAAGGATGTTATATTCCACACATAATGGCATACATGGGCCTTTCAAATAAAAAAAGAATTTCGTTAATACCTCACACACAGCTTGTTTTATTCCATTTTAACATCGACCCGCCCTTATTGAAAAGCCCTTTATATTGAAATGAAGGCTCAAGTCTTGTTTTGTTCTATTTCGGTTTTCTATGCGTTGTGAACAATAATTTGGTTATGGCAATCATAATTACAGTGATGGGTTGCCTACTGTTAGGTTGGGTACCGAAAATGTTCGCAGCAGCTGGGCTTTCACAACAATTGGCCGTTGTAACAATTAACTTTTATAGAACGATCAATACTATTGGTATGTCCACGGGGATACAGTCTCGTGAACACTGTACAGACTGTTCAGATGAAATAGTTGATATAGTATGTTATTATAATGTTGCTTGGAATGTATACATGTTGGTCACGGCAACATCATTGGCTGCGCTTATTACTTTGGTAATGTGGATGGTCATGTGTGAGCGTAATTTAATTTCGGAACTAGTTAGGTTCTGGAATAACACTAGACGTATCGTAGAATATGATACAGCACAAAATAGAATTTTGACATGGACTTTGTGTAAATATATTCCGAACAAAACTTGGATTGAGAGGATAATAATGCTCTATTCCATCAGTATAGTGTTAATGTTAAACCGGAGGAAAGTGTAGTAATGTGTAGTGCAAATCCTATGACTATAGGTGAGTTAGATAGTTTTATTGATAAATTAATTAGGAAGAAATGGATTGGTTCTTCAAATTTCAGATTCCTAGAAAAATTTAATGTACATAATAGGAAATGAGAAATATATCGCTTGTGCTTTAACGAAACACCAATTGGAAGTTGGGAATGGTAGTGAATATGATTATACAGGGTCGCTGATATGTATGGAAACGGTCGATTATTTCCTAAAGTAAGATAGCTAGCGAAAAATGTTGGGATACAAAAGTTGTAGGGTTTTTCGAAATCCATTAGGCTAATGAAAAATTAAGTATACAGGATGAGTCGAAAAGTCAGGACGGAACAAAGTTGCTTTTTCTCTAATGGGACACCCTGTATATTATTCCACATTTCAATTCTGCTCGAAATTCTGAACAAAATTGATAAAGCGCATCATTTCCTAAATTCAACCGATTTCGAGATATCGAATTTTGAAAATAACTTATAATAAATTATCCAAAAATGTTAGTCCATCAAGTTCATAGTCCATCAAGTTACCTTTGAAAGTTTCCAGCTCCATAACAACGCCGCGTCGTTCTTTTGTCTAACAGTGATGATCTTGACAACACATGTCAAAAATACATTTAGTGTAAATAAGTTTCGCGCAAAAATGGCACGTTTAACTAATACTGAGCGTATTGAAATTTTAATGATCATAGGATTCGGTGATAGAAGACGAAGTTGTGACCAAGTAGTGAATATTTTTAATGAATTGCATCCAAATCGGGAACCAATTTCTAAATCAACCGTTTCAAAAACATTGCAGCGTTTTCATGAAACTGGAGATGTCAAAGATCGAC
The DNA here is from genome assembly GCA_963576655.1 of Gastrophysa polygoni. Lineage (NCBI taxonomy): Eukaryota > Metazoa > Arthropoda > Insecta > Coleoptera > Chrysomelidae > Gastrophysa > Gastrophysa polygoni. Next base: position 4,789,678 of record OY755092.1, read on the forward strand.
CAAAAAGTGGAAGACCAGTAAGCGTTACAAATGAAGAAAACGCTTCGAATGTCATGTTAGATGTGGTGGAAAATCCAATAAATTCGGCACAACAGAGGGCTTTGAATCATAACATGAGTCGATATTCCATTCAAAAAATTTGCAAAAATTCCATCCATATAAAATTCATTTGGTACAAGAATTGAGTGAAGACGATTTTGATCGTAGAATCGAGTTCTGTGAAGTTATTATGGATAAATTAAGCGAAAATGTCAACTTTGTCAACCACATATTGTTTTCTGACGAATCTACATTTTGTTTAAACGGGCACGTAAATCGACACAACTGTAGGTATTGGTCAGACCAAAATCCACATTGGATGGAGGAAGTTCACACTCAACGGCCACAAAAAGTAAATGTCTGGTGTGGCATTATTGGTGGACACGTCATAGGACCCTATTTTATAAACGGAAATTTGAACTCTGAACGATATTTATCACTTTTACAACAGCATATTATTCCAGAGCTTAGACGATTATTCCCGAATAATAACAATCCCAATTTGCCGGCAGAACAAATATGGTTTCAACAAGATGGGGCTCCTCCACATTTTGGACGTATGGTACGCGCATATCTAGATGAAACTTTTCCTAATAAATGGATTGGACGCAGGGGAGCAATTGAATGGCCAGCTAGGTCTCCCGATATGACCTCACTTGACTTTTTTCTATGGGGTCACATAAAAAATGTACTTCATTACTGTCAGGAGGTAAATGGTTAACACTTTGAGCACCTTATTAAATAGAATTTCAAAGAAAAATTTGTTGTTTATTAAAACTTGTTTTCACTCTTTTCCTCCTGTCTTAACTATTGTTTTCATAAAATTTTAAATATCCTGCAAATTCATTGAAAAATACATTTTATTGTTTTAATTGCATTTTAATCAACCCTGAACAATTATGCTTTTTTTATTTTCTGTAAAAAAATTATAATTAAATTGTAATCATAATATCCACATACTCCACCTTTTGTGACTTTCATAATAAATATGCATCATTTCGTGCTTTTTCTTTAATAAATTTGAGAGTAGTAAAAAGTTATTTTAAAAATTCGATATCTCGAAATCGGTTGAATTTAGGAAATGATGCGCTTCATCAATTTTGTTCAGAATTTCGAGCAGAATTGAAATGTGGAATAATATACAGGGTGTCCCATTAGAGAAAAAGCAACTTTGTTTCGTCCTAACTTTTTGAATCATCCTGTATACTTAATTTTTCATTAGCTTAATGGATTTTGAAAAACCCTACAACTTTTGTATCCTAACATTTTTCGCTAGCTATCTTACTTTAGGAAATAATCGACCGTTTCCATACAAATCAGCGACCCTGTATTATAAGAAACAACCGTTTGAACAACGAATATTATCCATCGTATTTTCGAAATCGCAATTAAGAAATTCGTTAACAATGTTTGTACCATCGCGATCCAATATCGCAAATATCTCAAAGACGGATCAATCAAAAATTTGCAATGTGTAAAAACAATAATTATAATTGTGAGAGATTCAAAATAATAATTCGCGCACAGACTGTTGACGTTTATTCAAGTTCGGTGAATTTTTGTCACCCGAATAAAATAACTTTTCACGTGAAAGGAATTGAACGGTCGATCGTAAAAAATAAAGTATTACATAAAAAGCCGTCCGAATACAAGCGCAAATCAATTCTAGCCGCCAAATTAAGGTTTATTGAGTCGGGTAACTTGCAGGACCAAAAATCGGATTGTACTTTGAGAAAAATAAAATCGGAAGGGGAATCTCAATGGGATGGGGACCACACACATTCGACTGCCAGTGCTTGAGCTGAACAGACGTGTGACCGGAGCATCCTGAGCCCAGTGTTTACCAGTGTTGATGTTAGGAATCCCTAATCCAAAACAGATTAGCACAAAAATAAATAATCCTTAAAATTTTCCAGGTACGGGTCATAGAATACCCAAATTTCAATCTCTTCCCTTACAGGATTAGCAGGCAGTGTGCCGGTAATCCGTGCACACTGCTGTAAAATAATTTTCAAGCACTTTTAGGCACTTCTCAAACATGAGTGCAAATGAAAGGAGCAGCGCTTCAAAAAGCGCTGAAGATACCCCGGACAGCCCCGAAAATGAGAAGCGGGCAAGATCAAGGTCAGGCCGACGCTCGCTGGAAGCCACTGTTGCGCTTCTGCAGCGACAGCTGGAGAATGCTATGGCAGACAAGGAGGAGATAGAGAGACAGGCGAGAGCTCAGATCAACACGTTGATCGAGAAGGTAGCCGACCTCACTAGGCAAATGACGGCCCTGAGGAAGGATTTGGGTAAGCCAGCCAGCGAGCCGGCAAAGAAAGTCGAGGCCAACGACGCTGCAATTGCTGCCGCCGCCGCAGCAATGGCCGCCGCCACGCCAACAATCACCCAAACCCAAGGAGCGTAAGGCACCAACCTCGCCTATTAGCAACACCGCAGCTAGCGAACAACCCACTCCCAAAAAGAGCCCCACTGCCCAATCGGCAACAAGTGACGACGGTGAAGTCGTCGCCATGGAACGAGGCATTGCCGAAAAAGTACCGCCCTCGATTGTACTGAGGAACAAAGAAGCCTGGATGCAGGTAAGTAAATATGCATCAATCAAAAACATAAATTTCACTAAGGCCAAGAACACGGAAGATGGTATATCCATCTTCCCGACGACACCAACCGACTATCGGTCATTTATTCACCTGTTCATCGAGCGAAAGCTCGAGTACCATACATTTATGTTGCCGGAGGACAAGCTATTCCACGTGGTAATTAGGGGTGTCCCAGGCGGCACTGACACCGAGGACATCGCGGATGACCTCAAAGCGAAAGGCTTCAACCCCAAATCGGTCACGCCAGATGACTGCCCGATTCACAAAGAAGGATCTACCGCTTTCCTTGTCCAACTTCCCAGGGACGAGAAGAAGATATTTGAAGTGACAAACTGCTGCAGTATAACTGTGAAGGTTGAAAGGCAGAACAAGAAAAACGGACCGACTCAATGCTACCGTTGCCAACGATTCGGCCACGGACCGCTGCACCACCGCTGTGAAATGCGTCAGATGCGGCGAAAATCACAGGGCCACAGAATGTCCTAAGAACATAAATCTGCCAGCGACATGCGCCAACTGTAAGCTTGGCCACCCGGCCAACTACAGAGGGTGCACGTGCTACGTGAAGCTGACAGCTTCAAGACGTCCAGCCGCCCCCAGACAAGCACCCGCCCCCGCCCAAAGGCAGGCACCCGCCCCTGCCCAAAGGCAAACAACATCACTGCTTACGATCGAAGCCACCATAATTGCGGTTAACACCCGGAATCATGGGCGCATTCGCATTGTATCAGCCTACTGCAGACCACAACACCAACTTCATAACGAATACTTGGAAGCTCTCCTACCCAGAGGTAAGCAAACGATCATAATGGGAGACCTCAGACCAGACGTCCTCGACATCATTGTAGCCAAGGAAGTCACATTCCCAATTGAATTGCACACAATTCAAGAGGGCTCATCGGATCATAACCCAATCCTATTTTCAATAGGAGACGGAAATGCTCATGATGAAGGCCTACAGATTCGAAACGTCGACTGGGACATGTTCCGCAGGAATATCGAAGCCAATCTTCGTCCGATCCGCAGGGTCGAAAACGAAGAGGACGTCGAAACTGCAATCACGGAATTCGAAGAAGACATCTTGAGTGCACTCGAAGAGAGCACCACGCTGAGACACGCCCGCCGTTTCAGCAAATACGGCGAACTTCCCGAGGAAATAAAGGATCTCATCAGAGAGAAAAACAGGGGTAAGAGGTTAGCCCAAAGAACGTTGGCTCCACAAGACAAGCGGAAGGAAAACCGCTTGGCACGACAAGTTAAAGAACAACTGTCAAGTCACTTCAATGACAGGTGGAACAGATTCATTCAGGATCTAGATCCTAATGAACCTGGTCTTTGGAACCTGCGAAAAGTGATCAGAGCCACCAGGAAGCCACTACCACCCATAGTCTTGAACTGGAATGTAGAGAAAACAACCATCCTGACGAAGATGAACATCACGAGGCAAGAGTCAGACGCCAGGTAAGACGCTTGAGGAGGCTGGATGAGGATGAGGTCATAGCACCTACTTCCCCCGAGGAAGTGAGACTCATCCTTAAAAAGCTAGCCTTAGAGCGAGCTCCAGGCTGTGACAAAATCCCTAACAGGGCGCTGAAGAAGCTCACCAGAAAGGCAGTGGTAACCATAACCAACATCATCAACGGAATGTTGCGACTCAGATATTTCCCGGAGAAGTGGAAAAACGCCGAGATCATCATGATCGCCAAGCCCGGTAAGAATGGTACTTTTCCCCAAAACTATAGGCCCATCAGCTTGTTACCGTCAGTCAGCAAAGTCGCCGAACGAGTAATCGCCAAGCGACTTGATGATACCAGCGAAGCCCTGAACGTCATCCCGGACGAACAATTCGGATTCAGAGAAGAGCACTCGACGGAACTTCAAGTACTGAGACTTGTCGAATATGCAGCCCAAGGGCTGAATATAGATTTATACGACGCAAAAAGTTGAGATGTACTTTTTGCATAGGTTATTTCTATTGAAAATAAGTAGCACTGGTTTTTTTTTTCTGAAGACTATTATTATCTGCTCGAAAACAGTGATATTCACATTCTTGGTTTCCATAGTTTCATCTGTGTTGATTTGTCGAGTTTTATTGACGTTGATTGTTGATATCGGACTTTTCTGATTTATCATGGCCGTACAATACACCAATGAAGAATACACCGATATGTTATTGGTATTCGGATATTGTTAAGGAAATGGTCGAGAGAGTGTGAGGGTGTATTCGGCAAGGTTTCCAAATCGTCGCGTACCAAGCCACCCAACCTTTGCTGCAGTTGAGAGACGTCTTCGGGAGACCGGTCATTTTGCTCCTAGAACTGGTGATTATGGAAGACAGCGTTATGTAAGGATTCCCGAAGTCGAAGTAGAAATTTTAGACCGTATTGAAGAAAATCCAGAATTGAGTACTAGACGGATAAGTAATGAACTAGAAGTTTCTAGGAATGCCGTTCATGAAGTACTAAGAGAACAATTATTATACCCATACCACAAGACGCCAGTTCAAGATTTATTATTAATCCATGATTCACAAAGTCGTCTGATGTTTTGTAGGTTCATTAATTTGCAAAGAGAAATGAATCTGAACTTTGGAAAGAATATTTTGTTCACTGATGAAGCCTGTTTCACGAGAAGAGGAATAACTAATTTTCATAATGAACACGCTTATGCAATTGAAAATCCTCATTCCATTAAAATAAACCATTTTCAACACGAATTCAAAATCAACGTTTGGGCTGGAATAATAGGAAATTTTATAATTGGTCCTGTCATACTTCCACAAAGATTAACAGGAGACATGTATTTACAACATCTACGAAATACGTTGCCAAATTTGTTGGAAGATTTACCACTCCAACATCGGGTAGATATGTGGTTTATACACGATGGAGCTCCACCACATTTTTCGGTGGATGTTAGGAATTTTTTAAACCAACAGTACCCAGACAGATGGATAGGTAGAGGTAATGATGCACCCGTGAATTGGCCACCACTTTCTCCAGACTTAACACCGATGGATTATTTTGTATGGGGTTATCTCAAGTCTACGGTTTACAAGACCCCTGTGAATACTGTAGAACAATTATGGCAACGTATCCAACAGGCGACGAATAATCTTACAGGCGATGAAGAAGTTATGCAAAGAGTACATTTCAACTTTTTGCGTCGTATAAATCTTTGTATACGTGAAAATGGTGAACATTTTGAACAATTTTTATGAAATATCTGTTAATCGTTTTATTATTAATTATGCTCTAAATCACTAAAATTAAAATTTTGTCGAAACCATGAGAGGAATCGACTTTTGTCAAGAGTACCTTTTTTGTAGTGAATGAGTTGAATAATTTAGATTTCATATTGAAACTAATTTTTTTCCATTGGCGTAGGAGTTTTAGATGTTTATTTACTGAAAAAATCAAGTTCTACGCCCATGGAATGATATTTATTATGATTATGATATGAGTTTCATTGCCCGATGAGTCTATGCCAACGTACCAAATTTGAAAAAAATCTCATGAGCCGTTCAAAAGTTATGAAGCAAAATCGATTTGAAAATTTCAACTTCAGAGCCGTCTAGCGCCCAAACTAAGCAACTTTTTACTGAGGTAAGTTTGCTTGTATCGAATTGTTTTGGTCTGAAGAATATGTGGTAGCTTTTTGTAAAGACCTTTTAAGGACACCCTGTATACTGCAGTCAGAAATTTTTTGGATTATTGTTATCTAAATACTTACTAAATATTTTGTCCCCTCTGGACTGGAGTAATTTTGAGGAAACGAAGAACTGAGCTTCATGTTAGTAATTGCTATGTAGAAACCTATTTCGGTCACCTCAAAAATAATGTTCTGGGCGGAAATAAAAATCTCAAGTGTTCAAGGTATCTCAGGAAGAGCAGGGAAAACGTACTCGCTTTATATAAAGAATTCATTTGTAATATCCCAAAAAATAGGTTAACCAAACAAAATAAGAGAAAAATCGATCCCGCGAATGAACATACGGCTCAGGAAACATGGAATAAAAAAGTTAAGAAAACATCGGGTACGCATTTTTCAGGAATTTTTTTGAAAAAGTTGGGTTCACTAAATGACGCAGGAAATTGCATATCGAACAATTACACACAGAAAACATACATGAATCTATCAAATGATGACAATAATAATAGTTGTGAAGAGCTTGATTCCAATTCGCAAAATATTATTGACGAATTGAATATTGAGAGTAGGAATGATAGTAATAATATAAATCCTAATTATGATGAGACAGTAGCAGAGAAATGTTTATATTGTGGATTCGGTCGTCTCGATACAACTACCGACTGGGTAGCTTGCGACTCTTGTCGTCGATGGATTCATATAACATGTGATCCTTCGTTTGGAGATAAAACTTACAGCGATTCTTTATTGTGCGAATACTGTTTTTCCTCGAATAAATCAAATATTGAATCTAAATTATATAAATGTATGTACTGCGGTTTAGGTGATCTTGATAGTACTGCAACATGGGTAGCTTGTGATAATTGTAATGGGTGGATTCATCAAAATTGCAATCGTTCGAATCAGTCGTATAGTGGTATTTTTTATTGTAAAGATTGTTTAAACCGTGTAAAAACAAGTTGCGAGGCGGCATTGCGTAAGTTGAACGAAGAGAAAAGTCAAAGGGTTTCAATTGAACAAAACACTAGAGATCAACGGGAGTCGTCATGTGGTTTGCGGAAAGAAGGAAACGAATAACGGCGCCAAATTTCGGATCAATTTGCAAGGCCAGAACTCACAAATCGAAATTAAACCTCGCAAAATCGTTCATTTCGCCCAAAAACTTTGGTAACGAAGCTATGAGACATGGCATCCATTGTGAAAAGTTAGCTCTCGACGCGTTCATTGATCAAACGGAATATAAATATCAAAAGTGCGGTCTAGTCATTCATGAAAATTATTCATTTTTAGCAGGTTCCCCACTTGAATGAGGACGGGATTATAGAAATTAAATGTCCTTACAAAGTGCGGGATTGTGATCGACATGAAACATTGAGAAAACTCGAATATATCGATAATAACGGGAAATTAAAAGTCACTTCAAATTATTATTATCAAATACAGGGTTTGCTAGAGGTAACGAATAGATCGTGGTGTCAATTTGTAGTGTATACTTTCAAAGGAATTCAGTTGCAAGAGAAGATATTCAAACGGTCGGATTTTTTTAGAAACGTAATGTTGAATAAGTTGCAGGAATTCTTTTACTACTATCATCTTCCTACTCTACTAAATTTCGGGGATATTGATGAGGTCTTGCGTAAATGGAGACCTGTGAAAGATATTGAATTTTTATCAAATGGGTTAGTAGAGGATATAAATTATTATAGAAAGAGTGATAGAGATTATGTAGTCGCGACATTTAAAGGTTTTGATTGTTTCAATCAGATTAATATGTCGAATTTTGCTTCTCTCGATAGTGGACAGTGGTTGACCAATTTCGTTATTGACATAACTTTGAATTTGTTGGATTGGGAAAATAAATATCAATTAATATCTCAAGAAATCGCGAATGTAATTTTCAGTACTAATGGAGTTTCAGAAACTTTTATACGTAGAATATCTATTCACAAGAATCATCTCGCGATACCGCTATTAATCAATAAGAATCATCATTGCCTTATTATTATCGATTTCATCAAATCAACTTTTGCTTTTATGGATCCATTCAGTAGTAACGCCAAAAAAACTGCACCATATCTTGAACTATTCAAAAAATTCGCGTCGGTATATAATAAAGTCAAAAATGTTCCAATTGCTAACGATTTGAATGTTATTGTGTATAAGCATGCGGTGCAGAAAGATAGTTACAATTGTGGAATGTTTTGTATAAAATTTTTTGAGTGTATTTTGAACGGGAGTGATAAGACTAGGATAACGAATATGGAAGAATATAGAAATGAGATTAAATATCTAATTCTCACTAAATCTGAAAATATGTGGGATCGAAGCTTGACATGTTCGCGTTTTGGTGATCCGAACGAATCATATAATTGCGCTCATTGTAAGAGATTGGTTCATTATGAGTGTCTATCTGTCGGTGCGAAATCATTCATTATTGATAATGTTCGTCAACTCTGTGCTCAAAATTTTTTTGAAGGCGGTATGCAATAATTTCCTGTTTGATTAGGATATGCGGTTTCCATGCGGTATGCGTCTGTAGAACGGTAAATTTTCTGTCAAATTAGGATATGCGGTTTCCATGCGGTATGCGTCTGTAGAGCGGTGAATTTCTGGAGGAAGGGTGAGGCTGTGAGGGGAGAGAGGAGGCCTTTTGCAGAGATGAGGTGATGAATCTCATTTCTGTCTGATTAGAATATGCGGTTTCCATGCGGTATGCGTCTGTAGAGCGGTAAATTTCTGTCAAATTAGGATATGCGGTTTCCATGCGGTATGCGTTGGTCGAGCGGTAAATTTCTGTTTGATTAGGATATGCGGTTTCCATGCGGTATGCGTCTGTAGAGCGGTAATTTTTTTGTCAAATTAGGATATGCGGTTTCTATGCGGTATGCGTTGGTCGAGCGGTAAATTTCTGTCTGATTAGGATTTGCGTTCTCTATGCGGTCGGTATGCGTTGGTCGAGCGGTAAATTTCTGTTTGATTAGGATATGCGGTTTCTATGCGGTATGCGTTGGTCGAGCGGTAAATTTCTGTCAAATTAGGATATGCGGTTTCCATGCGGTATGCGTCTGTAGAGCGGTGAATTTCTGGAGGAAGGGTAAGGCTGTGAGGGGAGAGAGGAGGCCTTTTACAGAGATGAGGTGATGAATCTCATTTCTGTCTGATTAGGATATGCGGTTTCCATGCGGTATGCGTCTGTAGAGCGGTAAATTTCTGTCAAATCAGGATATGCGGTTTCCATGCGGTATGCGTCTGTAGAGCGGTAATTTTTTTGTCAAATTAGGATATGCGGTTTCCATACGGTATGCGTCTGTAGAGCGGTGAATTTTTTGTCAAATTGGGATATGCGGTTTCCATGCGGTATGCGTCTGAAGAGCTGTGTGAGGGAAGAGAGGAGGCCTTTTGCAGAGGTGAGGTATTGAGTAGCAGTATAGCATATTGGTGTGGGATGATAGGGCTACTGGCGAACTACCCACTAATAAAAAAAATGTAACGTTCCCATGTCCGAGTTGGTTGTTGATTCTATCAGTTCCATTTTCTTAGTGAAATAAAAAATGAAAAACTGATGAAAAATTAAATCAGCTCAGACAAGGCAATACCTCTTGGGTGGGTGTGGAAATTTGTCATTTAAATACTGTAAAAGTGTATTCCGTGATTCATGAATGAGTATATGTAAGTATTGAAATTCAATATCATTGCAGATATTTCGGAGAATGCTATAGAAGACTGGAGATATTCCTTACACAGAGTCAAATGATGCAGGAAAGGAGAGATGAAAGAAAAAGAAGGAGAGGAAAACGAATATCTGATGGAGAGTATAGAGCCACACAACTACGTAAGTTCTCTTGTCATACTTTGTGCTGTTGATTTTATATTTACCTACCTTATGTACCTATTTCAACTTAGCGGGTAGTATACAGTGTATCCATACATCTACCTTGGGTAGCTCTGGAAGCAGAACTGACTCCTTCTTCTTCGTAACCATCGGACAACCCAGGTATAATTCGGATCTCCACCACAACCACCATCAGCAGTTGCAGCTGCAACAACATCAACTATAAATAGAAAAAAAAATCGAAACAGTGTAGCAGTTTCAAGAGGCGCTTGACACAGTTGACATCGGAAAATAAAGATTTTCTAACCTTGTCTGGTTTCAAATTATTGGTGTAACACGAAGACGACGACGACGACGACCAACAAATTTGGTGACCACCACCACCAAGAGACATCATAGGAAAAAAGAAGAGGAACAAGAACGTCTGGTTGACATTCAGATTGAATGTTCAAAGCGGTATCTACAAACTACTGTTTTGGTTGAAGTATAACTGTGGCTACTATACATCATCATCATCACCACAACCAACAACATGAGTTTCAATATTTTGAATATAGGTAAAAAAGTGTATAAAGATAATTCGATTATTAGTTCTGAAGCACACACTCATGGCCCTTATGCGAATGCAACTTTCCATAAATCGGATGAAATCAGACTGCCCATACAAACACAAGACATATACACGCTACCGTCCCAAAGTTTCTTGTATATCGAAGGAAAAATAGTCAACACATTGAATCAACATAGTACAACACTTCAATTCATCAATAATGCTATAGTTTTCCTATTCGATGAAATCAGATACGAGTTGGGTGGAACTGTGATCGATCGAGTCAGAAATCCAGGGATCACTACAACCATGAAGAATTTCATATCGTACACACCAGGAGAACTGAGAACTGAGAGAAAAATCACCCTGGATAAGTTAGTTTGGAAAATTCCACATGTACAAGTATCGGATATGGAAAAACTACGTTTACTAAAATTCATCGAGAATGGAAAAGATCTACAAGTGGCTTTTCGGAGTTGGGAATTACACGAATATCCAACCCTTCCAAATACCATGAACCATACATGGACAATAAAGACTGTCAGTCAAATGGAGAAGCCCAGATATGTAAATGTAGGTTTTCAAACGGATAAGAGAAATGTGTCAATGCAGATAATTCGAAATTTGATCATTGCAATCTGACTAATAGAAAGTTATATTTGAATTCTGAGGTATTTCCGTATAGTTTGAATGTTAATTTCGATAAAAATCAATGGGCCATCATCTATGAGATGTTTGTCAAGTTTCAGCAAACCTATTACTACAAGGATATTGCTGAACCTTGTTTGACTCCACAAGAATTTTTATCATTAGCTCCTATTTTTGTAATAGATTGCAGCCATCAAAATGGAACACTTAAAGGGGGCAGTGTTGACATCCGATTAGACTTGAAAACAAACAAAAATATTCCAAATAACACTGCTTGTTGGGCATTGATTATACATGATAGATTAGTTCAATATAATCCACTTTCTAATATTGTTAGACTTTTGTAATTCATCAGGACAAAAAAAATATGTATGCATGTGAAAAAAAAAACGTGAAACAGCATTGAAAACCACTTTCATTGAATAAATGATTGTTGAAAATTAATATCACTAGTCGACTCTTCTTTTCCTCTTCCTCCTCCTCCTCTCCCTGCTCGAACTCCTGCAAGGTTGGTTGTTCCTAGTAGAGTTTTCGTTTTTTACTGCTGCTGCCACTGCTGCTCTCAATTGCCGTCGTCATCTTCATGCTCCTCTCGACATCCTCGATCTCTTCATCCATGAGATTGAATCGATATTTCTTCACTACCTTCTCCAACAGTTTGAATTCCTCTTCCTTCTCTATTTTTGTGCGCATGTAGCGAACAGGCAAATTACCAAATTTCCGCTTCAGCGTTGTGCATCTTAGTGAATAAGACAACGTCAGAAATATTTTGCCTCCTCCCTTTACTGACATATCCTTCACACCATATCTAGATCAATAAAGAAACAGTCAAGAGTCGTCGTCTGACAGAAATGAATTTCATCACCACAAAAGCACATATACTGAGAGAGAGAGAAAAAAAAATGCGAAAAAAAACTCACTGGAAAAGCTGCTTCATAACCACAAATGCCGTCTTGATTGGGAAATGAACTTTGTCTTCAGTAAAAACAACTATAGTGCACGGAACTGTAGACATCTTCGAATCTGATGGTTGAATTAGAATGAAACACACTGCAATAATGCGCGACTTATATACCATGAAAATATTCTGAATAATCACGAATATGCATCATGCATTTTCGTTGCGGTGCTATTATAACGCGTATCGGTACGATGACAACAAAGTTGCATATCTATCTAAAATTTCCGAATGGTGTGTTCTTGCATAATGAATGCATAGTGCATATGCATTTTGCATAATTATCTAACGCGTATCGGTACGATGACAACAAAGTTGCATATCTATCGGAAATTTCCAAATGGTGTGTTCTTGCATAATAAATGCATAGTGCATATGCATTTTACATAATTTCAAATAGAATTCCAGCCAAGTGCATGATTATTGACGTCAGTATTTGGGTATATGAACAGTCGATTTTGTTGGATTTCTCATCAGTCTCGTTGTTCCTCTGATCTGCTGCTGTTGTTGCTGAAGACCTTCGCTGCTATATCGGTGAGTATTCATTCTTTTAAATTATTACTATTACTATGAGTTTTTTTTTCATCAATTTTCTCTCTCTCTACACAACGACATAATACAATATGACAATGACACGGTGACTAAATTGAAATATTTTTTCAGCAGTTACCTTTGACCCCACTTTAAAAAACTAATTGATATTTTATCAGACGAATTTGTTAGGAAAAATGAAATGGTTAGTAGATTGGTCGAAACGAAGGAAGAAATTAGAAGATACATTACGTGTATAAATAAAAATATTAATTTATTGACTATTAGTGTATAAAATCAAAATTTGATTGTGTAAAAAATTTTGCCAAGATAGAATCAAATTTGTGTCTTCTTAAAGTTCATCTAGAGAATTTCAAAGTTCAATTGAATGAAAAGAAAAAAATGAAACGACAACATGTTATTCGGGAGGATTTGGGATCCTGTTTCAATGGGAGAATCAAAACAAACAATATTGTAATAATCAATATTAAATTACAAGACCCAAAATTATTTCTACAAAGAGCCTTCAAGAGTTTTTACATTCAAATGAAGAAACAATTGCAATCATTTATGATTAAAACGAACACTATTTTTTATGGTATTTTCATCAAACCTCAGACCGGTGAAACTTCTATAAAACACTTCGCTACCAAAAGTGATATAATTGATGTCAACACTGATCTGAGAGAGTGGTTTTATAAGAATGTACTAGACAAAATTTTGATTAAATTGGAAGAATTTCAAGAACGTGATTCCGGATGGGCATTATTGAAAATTCTGAACTTGAAAGTTAACATGAACAGATATAGGCCAATAAATGTTGGTGTATCAACCTATGTGGATTTACCACCGTTCATAAAGAATACAAGAAGTGTTATCAATAACAAATATAATGATCAATATTGCTTTTTATGGTCTGTTGTTTGTGGTCTCTATCCGGCTAAGGATAATGTTAGTGTTAAATGTTCATATCCTCATTTCAGTAGAGTACTTAAATATGAAAATATAGGTTTCCCCATCGAGTTGAAAGATATATCCAAATTCGAGTTATTGAATGAAATATCTATATATGTTTTTATTGTTGTTGATGAGAAACATGAGATCGCACCACTACTCTTGAGTAAGCATACATTTTCTACTCGTTTGAATTTATTAATGATATCTGGTAGAATCGATTTTCTGGACATCGATTCAGATGATGATGATGTACATTTCTACCATATCGCATACATAAAAAATTTATCTAGGTTAGTTTCTCGACAAGTCGGTAATGTAAAGAATAAAAAATGGATATGTGATAGATGTTTGAATCATTTTCAGAGTGAATTTAATTTACAAAAACATTCGATTGATTAGGTGGATAGAAAATGGCTAGCAAACTGTAAGGTAAGCGATTTCGCGTACCTATTAAGCGGTTTTAATATCTCATTATGTTACAATGGTATAGTATTTTATTCTCGAGGCAGTACAGACCATTGGTTATTGCAACAACAATGTATAATTATCATTATCAGCCATATATTCACTAATTTTCGGGATTGTCTCTTCTTATTCATTTCAGGATATATATTTATTTAGTATGAAAGCTGACTATTACTTTACAATTTCTGCTCATTCTCTCGGAAAAGCGGTCCGTATGTTTTCCTTATTACGAAAGTATTAGAGTAAACAGGCCGACCGTAATACAGCTTGATCAGCGTTGATACGCTTATATTGTTATTGTTGAATGAATTATTATTATGTGACAATTGTGATCATCATTATCCGTTTGAGCATGTAACGGGTAAGAAGCAATATAGGTGACTGTATTCCGAAAGACAGTTTTATTTCCTGCTATCGATGGACCCATCACACGACCGGCAATATGGCTTTTGTCACCAGAGGTCAACAGGAGACCTGCTTGCCTATGTGACACATAAGTGGCAGGTGTCGATCGAGAAACATGGGGAGTCTCTGGCTGTAGACCTGGATATCTCCAAAGCATTTGACCAAGTTGCCGCCCCAACTATGTCTTTTACTATCAAGTTTTTTTGCAGATAGATCACTATACGTGGTGGTAGACGGGGTCTTGTCTGATACAATGACGATCAATGCTGTTGTTCCAGGGCTCTGTCTTGGCACCAACTTTGTTCTTGCTCCACATCAATGATTTGTTGAATGTGACCTCCAGCCCAGTTCATAGCTTTGCGGATGATAGTACACTTCATTCTGCCTTTTCCTCTAGAGCAGTGGTTCCCAAACTGGGGGGCGCGCCCCCCTGGGGGGGCGAGGAGAAAGTCCAGGGGGGGGGGGGGGGGGGCGTGACACCCAAATGAAATAAATAAAAAAAATTACAAAAATAATTTCCTCAGATTTTTGAAATAAAGTCTTTCTAAGTTTTCGAAATTGTTTTTGTAATGTTTCAATTTCCACGTTTTTTTTACCAATTTCCACGCTTCCACATAAAGAATATTCACTTGACATAATGGTCAAGTGTTTGTAAAAAATTAAAGCCATTGTTTAAAATAAAACAGATCAAAAATCCTTTGTTTAAAAAACAATTAATTTGCAAATTAGAGAACAGTGTTGCCGAACTCAAACCGCCCATTTCAAAGAACGTAAATTCCCCCATTACAAAAGGCGTAAATTTCCCCGTTGCAAAGTTGTAAACTTTATCAAAGAAGGCTACAGTTTTTAAAACTACAAAACACACAAGAGTTCAATATTCTCAAAACCGTCCCCCTCCATAGCAGTTACTGTCAGACGCAACGGGTGTGTGTACCGTTTGGCCTTGGCGCCCACCCCCACCGCATCTTCAATCCAATGTCAATAGCCTTGCAGTTTGTTCAGTGCTTGCGTTGTAACTAGTCCGTTCGCCAGTCCGTTGTGCCAACAGTGCTTTCCGTGAATTATCAGTCAGCGTGTTTGCTGTATTGTAGGTGTTCTGTAATTGCTGCGACGTTTGAATTGAAGTAATTGTTTTTTTGTTGTGTGAGTTCTGTGTGAAGCTGAATCAGAGAAGATGAACACGGCAAAGGAACGCAAGTATATTGACGATTATATTCAATATGGGTTTGTTTCCTTGCTTAAAGATAATGTTGATCACCCTCAGTGCGTTATTTGCTATGAGGTATTAAGCAATGACGCGATGAGACCTAATCGTCTTCTGAGACATTTGTCAACCAAACATGCCTCTTTAAAGGACAAACCTAAAGAGTTTTTCGCTGCAAAATCTAAAAATTTAAAGCACATGAAGTAAGATAGCACTGGATCTGCTGCTCAGTCATCTCTAAAAGTGCTTGAAGCTTCCTATGAATTATCTCTCATTATTGCTAAGGAAAAGAAAAGTCACACTATTGGTGAAACGCTTGTTAAACCGTGCCTTTTAAAAGCAGCCGATGTTGTCTTTGGAACTGATAGTAGGCAAAAGCTATCACAAATACCACTTTCAGACAACACCGTAAAACGCCGCATTGATGATATGGCCGAGGACATTAAAAACCAGGTGGTTGATGCAATAAAAAAATCCCCGTTTTTTGCTATCCAGCTTGACGAGAGTACAGACATAGCACAATGCTCTCATTTGATTGTATATGAGTATATGTTCGTTACATTGAAAATGAAAGAATGAAGGATGAACTGATGTTTTCTACTGAGCTGTTGACCACTACTGAAGCTGTAGATGTGATGGAAGCAGTATCAGACTTTTTTAAGAAACACGAACTTTCTTGGCAAAAACTTATTGGTGTATGCACAGATGGTGCTCCTTCAATGCTGGGTTCTCGTTCAGGCTTTGTGCAGTTGGTCAAAGAGAAGAATGCTGATGTAGTTGGGATTCATTGTTTTATTCACCGCCAAGCCTTGGCAGCAAAAACTCTTCCTGACGAACTCAATGCTGTTTTAAAGCTTTGTATAAGTAGTCAACTACGTTGAGAACAGTGCATTAAATACTAGACTGTTTAAAATTCTGTGTGAAGATTTAGGAAGTGATCACAAAACGCTGCTGTTTCATACAGAAGTACGATAGCTATCAAAAGGCAATATGTTGGGAAGACTATTTGAACTCCGTGATGAAGTGATAACGTTTTTGGCACAGCAGAAACAAAACGAGCTTAGAGCAGAGTTCAAAAAACCCTGTAACCAAGTGATATTGGCCTATTTATCAGACTTTTTTGACACGTTAAATAACCTAAACTTGAGACTGCAAGGTGCAGACTCCAATATAGTAACACATCGGGATGCCATCAAGATGTACGTTGAGAAACTACAACTTTGGATACGTAAAGTGTCAATGAACCCCAGCAACTATTCAAGTTTCAGCAAAGTAGTGTCAGTCTCAGAAGAAGTATGTTTTGAGGACGTTTTTGGAGGACCGCTTTTGAAAAACTTGATAATTGACCATTTGAAGAACCTCAAGGAGGAGTTCAGCAGGTACTTTCCTAACTTGTCAGAGGAGTTTTACAAACTATCAACCGACCCGTTCAACATGGACATACAGTTGTTGCCAGAAGAGTTGCAAGAGGAGGGAATAGAAATAAAAAATGACTCTGCTGCAAGATACGATTTTGACAAAATGGACAAGCCCTCATTTTGGTTAAAGTACTTAAAAGTTTACCCCAGTGTTTCAGAGAAAGCTGTTCGGATGTACTTGCCTTTTTCAACAACATACATGTGCGAAAAAGCGTTTTCAACTCTTGTGGCGATCAAAACCAGGTACCGCAACAAACTTGATGTCGAAAGTGACCTACGCTGTGCTTTGTCTGAAATTCAACCCAGGATCTGTCAACTTATCCAGAACATGCAAGCGCACCCATCTCACTAAATTACATTTTATGTTTTGTTTTTGTAAGTAGGTAGGCCTATTGTTTCACCTTCCTTAAATTGGAAATGTATCTGTGTTACAATGTTAAATTTTGTATCAGTAATTATATTCGTTTTTCATGTAATTCTTGTTTTAATTTTCACCATGCGTACAATTATTGAATCTTTCCATTCTGCGTTACCGCATTCAACAGTGATCGAAAAATCTACCTACTCACCGTATCAAGTAGGCACATACTTGTACAAGTAGGAGTTGGTATGTACGGCACCGTGGAAATAGGGTATTGCAAAATGGAAAGCTGATATGTGTAGGGGGGCGTGGGGGGTCTCCAAATAACCAGAGGGGGGCGTGGTACAAAAAAGTTTGGGAACGCCTGCTCTAAAGCCCCTATATCATCCAACGAGGCCAGAGGTGCGAGACGAAGACAGGTCTAATCTTTAAATGAGGATCTGACAAGAATTCTGATCTGGGGATCTGAGAATCTAGTACAGTTCAATGCAACTGAAATTCAAGCTTGTATGTTCGTGCCCAATTTGATAATGTCGGGTACCACTGTTCCTATGAGGTCGTCAATATCCATGCTGGGTGTCACCACCAACAGTGCTCTCTCATGGGACGATCATGTGAGGTCCATTGCGAAAACTGCTTAACAAAAACTTGGTTTTTTATTCCGTGCGAAGAGATCCTCCACATCCCAGCAACTGCTTATGATCTACAAAGCACAAATTCGACCTCTCCTGGAGTACCGTTCACATGTTTGGAGCTCAGCCCCCAAACATACGCTAAAGCTCTTAGATTCAATTCAGAAAAGAGCTATTCGCCTCGTCGATGATACAACACTCACTAAATCATTGACCTCTCTAGATCATCGTAGAAAGGTCGGCGATCTCTGCCTTTTCTATTGGTAGTTTCACGGCCGGTGCTCATCGGAAATATCATATATTATGCCACCACGCGCGATTCCTAGTAGACAAACCAGACGAGCTCAGGCTGGTCACCCCTACACTGTCAGGCTCGAGACCTGTCGAACTTCGCTATACCAAGCATCATTCATCAATAGAACGGCAAAGTTGTGGAATTCTTTGCCTAGTGAAGTCTTTCCTGATGCTTACAACCTCCAAAATTCCAACACCTCCCTTCTCTCCCAAAATTCCACCGCTGGCTAACACGATGTTCCTCGAACATTAATGCAATCATTTTGTTCGGGTGTTTCATTAATTTGTCAATAACACTATCATCAATCACCATCGCCGAACGAGCACTATTGATATTTTTAATGATATTTATTTGTTCGGTATTTACTCTTAACACATCTATTTCATCTAATAAATATTATGAAATAAATGCCGAACATGCATCTATGAAACATGCATACACACCGTTACGACAAAAGTTCGCGGTGGTGGCTGTACCCCGACCAAACCAAAAATATTTGGCGATCATATCACTCGGGTATTTAGTAAATAAATACATGATTCAACAAATTGCTGAACGTGTACTGATGATAATTGTTCATTAGGAAAAACTTTACAATGAAAAAATTGCCATCTCGCGAATGGTCAACCTTTTTTTTTTTAATTTCCACTCATGTCCGAGATACGCCGAACGGGCATCGTTAATTCTAGATCCCGTTTTTTTAGGACAACTTTATCCCCCGGCCCCCACCCTTTGGTCCATGATGTTTCTTCGGCAAAGTCACGACCGTGCAGTGGAAGGACGAATCAAGAGGGTTCGAACAATGGCCAATACGCACCGATAATAACGGAAAAATTTGCCGTGAGCTCCCGGTCTAAGAGGTCCAATTAGGTGGTCTCCCAAAATTCCTACCCAAGCGTTTAGCTTTTGCGGATGTTGAGTGTGAGCTTCTCGAAATACATGAGGATTTATACCGCTCCAAATTCTACAGTTATGCCGGTTAACCTCTCCATTAAGTAAATAAGTGCATTCGTCAGAAAAACAAACAAGAAACAAGAAATTTGGGTTAATGTTGATACGCTCGGCCATAATTTCGGCCATAATCTCGAAGCACCTGTTTCAATAATTTGTAACGATTCCAATTCAATCTGTGATATTTGCGATATCAATGAAAGTTCTCTAAGTTATATTTTGGAATGTTTTCTCACCAGAACCCTT
Organism: Gastrophysa polygoni; assembly: GCA_963576655.1. Classification (NCBI taxonomy): domain Eukaryota; kingdom Metazoa; phylum Arthropoda; class Insecta; order Coleoptera; family Chrysomelidae; genus Gastrophysa; species Gastrophysa polygoni. The sequence goes on from OY755092.1 coordinate 4,809,427, forward strand.
CAACTCTGATTCTTGTTAGTGTGATATGTATGTATATGTATTTCTATTGTTTTCTTCTCTTTATAGATAATTTAGTAAACACCCTGTTTTGTATACTTTTACCAACACTTTTGTACATTTCCAGTAATTGGGTGTATACCTGTTGGAAATAAAGTGCTATATATCTAAAGATCAGCAGAGGAATTATGGTAGACATGTAAAATGAATCGTTCAGCGGATCAGCGTTCTTCAGTACCTGGCCATTCTTTTATGGAACGTAACCAAGATATTGCTGTTACTGAAGATGCCAAAAAGAACATGTGACATGATCAAGAGTGGTGGCAAAGGATAACATAATTTTAACGGTAGACATCGAATATAGATTTCTCAGCTCCTTAAAAGACCCAATTCACACATTTATGGTGTGGAAGATGAATAATACAAAAAGTGATTTGGTTTTGCCATGAAAAAAAGATCCCTTTGCTCCACGAAACTGATTGGTTAAGATGTTGCTTTCGACAAAAAGGTCCTCAGACCTTATGAAAATGAAGCAGACCACAAAGTTAGTAACGTTTTCAGATCTCAAGAGAACAAACCATGCAAATAGAAAAATCTTCAACAGCTTCTAAACTTCACACCACCGATTGATTCATCATAGCTCTCACAAAGAACTAACAACAGCTCAGCCAGAGAAGACAAGAAGAACAAAATGCTAAAGACGAAAATGATGAAATTGAACCCAAATTGAGTTAGCGGATCAGCGTATCTGTACATGGGAATTCTTTTATGGAATGTCACCAAGATTTTGCTGTAATCGAAAATACAAAATAGCATCCCTGTGGAACTGATGTGTTCATTCCTAGGAATTGAAAAAGAGTTACGGCAGAGGTCAGCAGTGGAAACGAGTGGAGGCGCTAAGGACAGCATAACGTTGAATGGATTCCTCAGTTCCTTAGAACACCCAATTGACCGATTCCTGGTGTCATATAACCAGCAACAGGCTCAGGCTCGACGACGAAGGTGACAAACATATTTTTTTCCACAGATAATGAATCATAAATCTTGTTTATGAAATGAAATACATCGTTTGCATACTAAATATATATGGTTTCTTCAATAAAACACTCTCGTTCTAGTGTGCTGACCTTGTTCTTCATTTTCTTTAACCTTTCTGTTTAGATTACGAAGTGAGAAGTGCTGTTCTTTATCAGAGATTTATTAATAACTAGGGTACTATTACCCACAGTTCATTGAAATTTTGGAAAAAAAGTAATGAAGAACTTATAATATGGAAATATTAAAACTTGCCTAAAACTATTGAACCAGGAATAATTATGAGATTGAACTTCAACTTTCATTTTCCAAAAATTGGAATCAAGTTATTTACATCCCAGAAATCAAGGAAAGATTGACTCATCAAAAAAACTCAGATCTTTCTCGTATTTTCCACCGATGAAATGTAAAAGTGAATTAATTTCTCGGAAAGTTCTCATCCCAGAACCGCTGGTCAATTTTACTGACGCCCGAAAGGCTTATGTGAAAGGAGGCACAATAATCTTGTGGTGAAATAATGTCAAAGAAAATAATAATGTAATTTACACAATGAAATCCTTATATTTGCTTGAAGACAAATAGTAATATTCAACAGTAGTTACTCGTCTCTAGTCTTGGATGTCCCGCCTTCCTTCAAAAGAACACTATCTTGGTCTGATCCGGCAGTATCTAGAAAGAAGAAGGGCGGTAGAGAGAAATCTTTTCGGTAATCCCATCTGCTGCTACTCACCGTACCCTTTTTGTTTCCTGTATATCTCCTAGAATCGTCAGAAGTTTGCAGATTTTCTTGACGGAATTTTGTTGGGCTTCCGATTATGCAACTTTGCCTCTAATTGAACTCTGCTGTATCTGCCACGATTTCCGATTCCTCATGCATATGATCGAATTCGTATCAGCCTGTACGAAATGATTCAAAAATAATAAAGTAAGACACAACAACTTATCGAGTGTAAACATGGCTCAATGCTTCAAGAGCTAATTTCTTTAATATAGGAAATATCAATTCAATAACTGGTTATTTTTCAGATGATGAAGCAGCAGAAGCAACTAATAATACTAGATTATATGTCAATATGTCAGAACCACAAATAGCCAGCACTTCTTATTACACTGATCAATCAACCATTGATTCCAAAGGTCGATGCGAAGTCTAACGTTAGCCAGCGGTGGAAGTTTGGGAGAGAAGGAAGGTGTAGGAATTTTTCATGAAAGTTTGGAGGTTAACATCAGGAAAGACTTCACTAGGCAAAGAATTCCACAACTTTGCCGTTCTATTGATGAATGATGCTTGGTATAGCGATGTTCGACAGGTCTCGAGCCTGACAGTGTGGGAGTGACCAGCCTGAGCTCGTCTGGTTCGTCTACTAGGAATCGCGCGTGGTGGCATAATAGATGATATTTCCGTTGAGCACCGACCGTGAAGGTACCTATAAAAAAGGCAGAGATCGCCGACCTTTCTACGATGATCTAGAGAGGTCAATGATTTGGTGAGTGTTGTATCATCGACTAGGCGAATAGCTCTCTTCTGAATTCAATCTAAGAGCTTTAGCGTATGTTTGGGGGCTGAGCTCCAAACATGTGAACAGTACTCCAGGACAGGTCGAATTTGTGCTTTGTAGATCATAAGCAGTTGCTGGGATGTGAAGTATCTCTTCGCACGGAATAGAAAACGAAGATTTTGTGAAACAGTTTTCGCAGTGGACATCACATGATCGTCCCATGAGAGAGCACTGTTGGTGGTGACACCCAGCATGGATATTGACGACCTCATAGGAACAGTGTTACCCGACATCATCAAATTGGACATTGTGGTGACATGTTGGTGAACATACAAGCTTGAATTTTAGTTGCATTGAACTGTACTAGATTCTCAGAAAATATCGCAACGAATGTAAGAATATTTTCTATTTGGATAAAACCTGGCTGAATGAAGGACACCAAATCAAAAGTCTAGCAAGATAAAAACATACTGAATTCCCGACAAGCTGTCATGGAGGGTTGGTCAACAGGATCAAGACTTCCGTTTGCAAAGGGACGCAGGCTTATTATAACCCATATAGGCAGTGAAAACGGATTTTTGGATCAAGGATTATTGGAATTTCAATCTAATTCAACCAAAGACTACCACGAAGAAATGACGGCTGACGTTTTTGAGGAATATCTCCAACAAATGATCGAATACATACTCCAGAATTCAGTTATTGTAATAGATAACGCCAGCTATCATTCTCGATTAGTCGAGAAGCTTCCCACAAGTTCATGGAGAAAAGCGGCGATAATTGAGTGGTTGCAGTGTGAAGCCTCAAGTTTCGATGATACAATGGTGAAAAAATGTTAGACAAATTGTTAGACAGCGTAAGGCAGAGTTTGAAAAATTTGTAATTGATGAGATGGCAAAAAGTAGAGGTATTATTGTACATCGCTTACCCTCTTACCATTGTGAGCTGAATCCAATAGAGCTTATATGGGCACAAGTGAAAGGTTATGTTGCCAGGAACAACAAAACTTTTAAACTTCAAGAAGTACAGCAACTTTTGATGGATTCATTGGCGAATGTGACTGCCGAAAACTGGCAAAGCGCCATAAAACGTGTTATAGCTGAGGAGGGCAAAATGTGGAATCTTGACGACTTAATCGACGAAACTACAGAGATCGAACCATCAATTATCAACTTAGGACAAGACGATTCTTCAGATTTTTCTGATGAAGAGTTTTGTCAATAATGCTGTATATATTATCCTCCTGAGATCTCGCGTCCATTTAAATGGACACACTGTATTTCAATTATTATAAAATCATTTGCTCATTTGATGCTCTGAGAACTGTATGCACAATATAATGGACGACCATTTGGTGCCATCTATTAGAGTACGTTATGACTATGAAGCAGCAGAAAGAAAATATCAGCTGTTAAAATGAGTTCCTTTGGACGTGCTACGTACGAGGGTAAATTTTAATATATTTTCGTGGTTTATTCATTCGTGTCATCGTAGTTTGAGTGTGGATAGCCAAGAATACAGTATTATTGTACATTCGGAACGAATTCAGAACAGATTCCCCACCTATCAAATAAATCATTCTGCAAAATAATCCACGTCCATTTGAATGGACTTCAGATCTTTCTACTTACATTTTTATCATAACCTTGAAATCAATCAGATCGCGAAGACTGGAAATGTATGGACTACATTTCGATGTATTTCAATGACTCGGACATTGAGTCCATCTGCTCTTGCACAAATGTCAAATATTTATTGGAACATAACAAACCAATGAATCTATCTGTGAGTGAAGTGAGAATATTTATTGGTATTTCAGTAATTATGTCCTGTTTGAGGTATCCCCAAGTGAAAATGTATTGGGCAAACAACCAAAGTGGATTCAATAGCAAAAAATATGACAAGACAGAGATTTTTCTCAATAAGGAGTCATTTGAAAGTAGTTGTTGATGATGACGTTTCGGAAAATCTCAAGCAAAAAGATAAGTTGTGGAAAGTTAGACCATTTCTGGAAAGAATACTGAATGGGTGCTTATCTTTAGAACGCCGTCCAATAGTTGCTATTGATGAGCAGATGATTCCATTCACTGGTGTATGTAATGTCAAGCAATTCGTAAGAAATAAGCCGAATCCAGAAGGCTTAAAGAATTTTGTCTGTGCAACACCTGAAGGACTTGTATTAGATTTCGAAATCTACCAGGGCAAAGGCACATTACTTGAAGTTTGCGATGTAGATTTAGGAGTAGGGCCTTCTGCTGTAATCAGATTAACACGATCATTGAATCCTGGAACCCATATTTACATGGACAGATACTTCACCACGATACCACTCTTGGAATATTTGCTTGGTAAAAAATTATTAGCCACTGGAACGATTATGATGTCGAGAATACCAACAGCAGTCCATTTGACCTCAAAAAAAGTTGTTATGAAGCTTCCTAGGGGTTATTCTGAACAAACTGTTCGAGACGATAAAAAAATAAATGTTGTGCAGTGGAATGACCAGAAACCTATAGTAATAGCATCTACAGGACTGGGAATACAGCCAACGGATCATTGTAAGAGGTGGTCCAAAAAAGAGGTTAAGTACATACAAGTACCTCGACCTAACATTATCAAATGTTACAATGACTCAATGGGAGGCATCGACTTAATTGATAGGATGATAAGCTATTACAGGAAGTCTACCAGAACCAAAAAATGGACTGTCAAGACAATCTTACATCCTCCGAACAACAAACCCACTAGAAGGATCACAAAACAAATATTCTGATGCTAACATGAATTCCCAGAATTATCATAATATTAGTACCCAATCGTCGCCAGTGTTGTCATATCAACTCATCAAAGAGTGATGAATAGTCCATAATATTCAAAGTCCCTTATGAATTCATGTAGTTCAATGCACAAATATAATAATAAATTTGGGTCATGACGATCATGAATCAGTTCCGATTAATAGAAGACTGCTACATTATTCTAAGACTTAGCAATTTTACTTTCATGGGGGCTCGAGGACCAGCATGGGTATCGTGAATACTTTTTGCTCAACGTTGCAACACCGCAATCTGATATTGACAGTCGACGGCGATTATTGCTTTGTTTGGTATGGGTCATTATTTAAGTTTTGATTTATCGATATTATTCAACTTGTGTCCAGTTTTGTGTACTCAGAATTCATCGGAAACTCAGTTTATTTCCTGTTTTGGTGATTTGATATAATGGTGAGACGTTGTGAGGTGTGTTAAAGACAATTTGAACCGGCGATCAAAACACGTCATTTCATAGGCGAGTTACCATTGTCGTATCATTCAAGATTTCGAAGCATTTTCCCAAATGGAATGGATAAAAATGAATTTAAATTGAATTGATTAGATTATATTGATTATAACCATACCCAGCTGCGACAGTGTCTTGTGGTAAAATATGTAGCACTGCTAAATGCTTCCTTATTTGTAGTCAAAATATGCGAAGCTGCTGAAAAATCACTGAGAATAATGATGAACTCAATTAATATTTTTGATAAAAAATATAAGGATATTTCTATACTTCTTCTACACACAACAATGAGAAATTTACCGTTGACTGTTTTTGGAACTAGTCAAACTAATTTGGAGAAATATTTCACTGTAAGACTTCATCATGAGGCAAATAAATTAAAAGATTCAACGGAAGTTACAGTAAGAAGTATGTTAACAAAAACAATCCTATTCAAAAAGCAATAAATTTTGTGTGATTATCCATGGTTGTTTTTCATTTCAGTCCTGTTTCAAATAAGAAACACTGCTATTTGCTACTTCTTCACATGATTTATGATTTTATTGTTGATATAACATTTCGTCATAATACTTGTCAACACATATTCATCATCGATTTTCATCTATCTACATGAAATGAAATAATCAGACATCAATTTTTTGCGTCAAAATATATGAATTCTGCTCAAGATGAAAGCTCCTTCATTTTTGACGATATAGTGAAATGATATAAACAAGTTTCATCTTCAGATTTGAAAATTACATTCAAATATGCAATCATATCTATTTGCCTTGAAAACGAGTTTTTCACTTTTTTGAAAATTATTTCCACTAGTAGGTACTGAACTTTGAAATCGTAAATATACTTACATGCACTGTCACTGATCGCCAAAGATATAAATGTTCATTATTGAAATTGAACGTTATTTATGATAAAGTATAAGTAGACAACTGTATACTGAATAGTAAGTATATTGTTTCATATGGCGTTGAGAATTGAACTTTTCTTGTGACGTGGTCATAATAAGTTTATTGATTACAAGCAAGTTACAAAAATCACTATAGGATTGTATGTATTCGAGTTTCTCGTAACAATGTGAAGGAAGTATAAAGATGTTCATTTTCCCACCAAGAAATGCTGAAAAGTACTACTGAAATTGTTACGGATTTTCAATTTGGTTTCATCATGAATTAATAATAAATTCGACCCCTCTGACAACACGGCACTGGTGCTGGGAGAATCAGCTCCTGCTATCCTTGTTTAGACAAAGATAGATACTATAGATGTTGCTTCCAAACAAACTGTATTGCCAGGGGTGTGGATTACTCATCTAGTCTGTTCAATGATCGAAGCTTACATCTCATTGATTTGGCCATAGCTAATTCATGGATTCTTTATCGTGAGGATCGGAAAAAACTGAGCGATGAACGAAAAAAAATACTAGTTTCATGGCTTTAAACTTGAGGTTGCAAAAAGTTTCTTAGCCCATAGGGACAATGATGAGAATGCAACTGCACAGTTGAGACTGACAACAAGAAATAACCCCCAAGGATATGTTTCATCACCTTCATCGTCTCCTACAAAACGTGGAATGAAACATTTGCCAGAATCAGCTGAAATAAAGAATTCAATGAGATGCAAATATAAAAAATGTTCGAAGAAAACAAAGTTTTTCTGCCAGACGTGCCAAGTATTTTTATGTATCACGGCCGAACATAACTGTTTTTATGAATTCCATGTGTAGACATAAGATGTTTCTTGTTTTGAGGTGAATTTAAAATTATATTATGTTCTAATAAACTCTCATAAATTTGGATTATCTTTTGATATCATCGAAATTCTGTCGTCATTACAATCTAATGTCCATCTTGATGGACATACTTTCTTTTCGAAACCACTTTAAAAAAAAATTCAAAAAATTCATAAGACCTTCTCGATACCACCCGAGTTGATGATGAAATTTTCATGAGAATCGTTCGAGCCGTTTTATGTCGGATCTCAGGAGGTTATTGTTGAAGTAATGTTCACCCGCAATTATTTGTTATATTTTTTTTTTATTTTTCACAAGAATATGTGTGTATACAAATCTTAACGCACAATTACTTTCTATTTTCATTATAAAATTGATTATGGCCGTGACAGTGTTGCTTCTGTATTTTTAAAGAATTGTATATATACTCTTGCAATTCCCTTACCCACATCTTTAATTTATTGTTCTTGAGTTTTGGAAACAGAGCTTTTTTAAACCAATTCACAAAACTCATGTGAAGTTGGCGCCGACTTTTCGTAAAAATTATTATTTTTTCGGAGTTCTCGGTAGAAATGATGGAGTTCTAGAGTTCCTGACAGAAATTTTCAATAGTTCTGGTCAATGATGGTCAAATATGGGCGCTAATTTCACGCAGCGCCATTTATTTTTTTTTTTTTTGGACAATATGAGTTCTGATATTCTAATAATTCCACAGTTCTAAAAGGAGTGCTAGGTAGTACTCGAAGAGTTCTACAATATATTCCCCAAGCGTTTTATAAAAAAAAAACAATATTTCGCAAATTATTCAATATAAGGTGCTAGATTCTCATCAACCATCAATACGAAATGAAAAATTCAAATAATTTCACAGTTCTGTGAGGAGTTCTAGGTAGCGTTCGAAGAGTCCTAAAATATATACCCCAAGTGTTTTATGAAAAAAACAATATTTCGCATATTATTCAATAATATAGGGTGCTCACTTCATTCAGAAAATATCACAGTTCTTAAAGGAGTTCTGGGTAGCGCTTGAAGAGTTCCCTCAGCGTTTTATGAAAGAAACAATATTTCAATAATCATTCAATAATATGGGGTGCTCACTTTACAGATATTGTCATCAAATAAAAAATTCTAGAAATATCACAGTTCTGAAGGAAGTTGTAGGTAGCGTTCGACGAGTTGTACCATTTATTTCCCAAGCGTTTTATGAAAAAAGCAATATTTCGAAAAATATTCAATAATATGAGGTGCTAGATATTCATCAATCATCATTACCAAATGATAAATTCAAATAAATTCACAGTTCTGAAAGGAGTTCTAGGTAGCGTTCGAAGAGTTCTACGATATATTCCCCAAGCGTTTCATCAAAAAAGAACAATATTTCGAAATTTATTCAATGAAATGGGGTGCTAGATTTTCATCAACCATCATTACCAAATGAAAAATTCTAATAAATTCACAGTTCTGAAAGGAGTTCTAGGTAGCGCTCGAAGAGTTCTACGATATATTCCCCAAGCGTTTCATGAAAGAAGAACAATATTTCGAAAATTATTCAATAGTATAAAGTGCTGGATTTTCATCAACTATCATTAGCAAATGGAAAATTCAAAAAATATCACAGTTCTGAAAGGAGTTTGAGGTAACGCACGAAGAGTTCTACAAAATGTTCCCCGAGCGTTTCATGAAAAAAACAAGATTTCGAAAATTATTCAATAATATAGGGTGCTCACTTTCCAAATATTGTCAAATGGAAAATTTCGAAGATATCACAGTTCTGAAGGAAGTTCTAGGTAGGGTTCGAAGAGTTCTACAATATATTCTCCAAACGTTTTATGAAAAAAAAACAGTATTTTGCAAATTATTCAATAATAAAAGGTGCTAGATTTTCATCAACCATCATTACCAAATGAAAAATTTAAATAATTTTACAGTTCTGGAAGGAGTTCTAGGTAAAGCTCAAAGAGTTCTACAATATATTCCCCAAGCGTTTTATGGAAAAAACAATATTTCGAAAATCATTTGATAATATTAGGTGCTGGATTTTCATCAACTATCATTACCAAATGAAAAATTCAAAAAATTTTACAGTTCAGAAAGGAGTTCTGAGTAGTGCTTGAAGAGTTCTACAAAATATTCTTCGAGCGTTTCATGAAAAAAAAAAATTCGCAAATTATTCAACAACATGGAATGCTCACTTTCCAAATATTCTCATTAAATAAAAAATTCAGATAATATCACAATTCTGAAAAGAGTTCTAGGTAGTGCTTGAAGAGTTCTACATAATGTTTCCCGAGGTTTTTTTGCAAATTATTGAATAATATAGGGTGCTCAATTTCCAAATATTGTCAATCAAATTGAAAATTCAGAAAATATCACAGTTCTGAAAGGAGTTCTAGGTAGCGCTCGGAGAGTTCTACAATAAATTCCTCAAGCGTTTTATGAAAAAAACAATATTTTGCAAATTATTCAATTATATAAGGTGCTAAAATTTCATCAACCATCATCACCAAATGAAAAATTCGATGACTTCATAGTTCTGAAAGAGAAAAAAACAATATTTCGAAAATTATTCAATAATATAAGGTGCTGGATTTTCATCAAAAGTCATTGCCAAATGAAAAATTTAAAAAATTGCAGAATTCTGAAAGGAGTTCTGAGTAGCACTCAAAGAATTCTACAAAATATTATTCAAGCGTTTTTCGAAAGAAACAATATTTTGCAAATTATTCAATAATATAGGGTGCTCACTTTCCAAATATTGTCATCAAATGAAAAATTCAGAAAATATCAAAGTACTGAAAGGAGCACTCAAAGATTTCTACATTGTATTCCCCAAACGATTTATGAAAAAAACAATATTTTGCAAATTTTTTGAGACACCTGACCTCCGTTTTCCGTTTATTATATGCCTGTATAAACTGAATGATCTAGGAAGGAACAACAAACTGATCATAATCTGGGTGTCAGGACATATATACAAACAGATACTCTGGCACAAGAAAGAGCATTAATGCCACTGATCAAGTCAGAATCATTCTACTGCCCCGGAAATTCATATTTTCAAGAAGAACTCAACAAAGCAGAAGAAGCAACGAGAGTAACTAAATGGCGACAATGTGAACTCCTTGACAATTTCAACTGAACAAAATCAAAGATACTGATTTACATCAGCAAAATGAGTCTCAGGAGAATAACAGGGTTTCTGAAGGGTAATTGCAGCCACAAAGAACATATCAGGAGGCTAGGCTTAGAGGAGGAAAGCACCTGCAGATTCTGCAGAGAGATCCAGAAACACTTTGCCATGTCCTGATGAAACGTGATACTGTACATAGCAACAGATGGAACATACTGGGATAACACTAGCTGAGTGAAGAGAAATACCATGAATAAGTCCCCTCAAAATTTCAAGGGAATTGAAGAGTTGCTAGATCTTGAAACAAATAGGGCACAATAAAATCAATTGGCAGTGCATGTCAACATTCACAAACGCCAATACCTATACCAATATTTAGAAGAAAAACACTCACTTCTGCCCCTGGATCCAGCTCAAAATTATCTTGGTGTCAATTCAGTTTGATTTTCTTTTAGAATGTTTCAAAGGTTTCCACATAATTTCCAAATCTCTGCAATCCAACAAACTTGAGGGAAAAATCCACATGGAAATCGCTTTCTCAATTTTACATTCCACACTTTCTTCTATGAGCTGGAGTCCTTTTTTCTTCTACATCTTTCTGACTGAAGCTCTTTTTGTTCCTCTTGATTCTCCGCTGAAGGCTACATCATTAACTAACTAGACAATGAAATTGAGTTTATTTCTGAGCTGGGCTCCACGCAACAAAATGTCGGCGAACTGCAAAAATGTGAAATTATCTATTGGCCATTGTGAAGATAACAGCCAGCAGAGGGCAGCCAGATTTACCTATGTGAAGATGGCAGCCAGGAGTCAGCGGCCAAATTTCCGAATACTTCCGAATGCGCTCGTCAGTGGCGCGCGCTAGTTTCCCCCCTTTTAGGGTAACGTGATGTTTTTATTTCAATTGGAATGTTTCAGATTAGGCACAAGAATCGATTGCAGATTGATTTTGACTCGACTGAAAAATTATTGAGGGAGCTGTCTTCAATCGAAGAAGGATATACATTGATTTGAACCCATTTGTGGTATCGCAATCATGAAATGCACGACATATACTTTTATACAGATATTAAAGTAATTGAGGAGGGCAGAACTGATGTTTGAATCTATAGTTTGGGGCACAAATATGTGTCTATGATACAGCATCCAGATCCCCTAATAGATCCCACAAAGAATTATACACTCAAAAAAAACTTTCATCGACTTTCTATATTTAAATCAGAAACTGATCGAACTTCACTAGGTCGAGGAAGTGGATTTTCAACTCCAGAATCCAGCTGAGAAAGAATTGTTTCTTGCTAAATCCCTCAAAAGATTCTACACACGAAAAACATGATTTTTATATATATATTTCTTCGATTTTCGATACTCAAACCAAAAACTGAACGAACTCCAATAGGTCGAGGAAGTAGCTTCTCAACTCCAGAATCCAGCTGAGAGAGAATTGTTTCTTGCTAAATCCCTCAGAAGATTCTACACACGAAAAACATGATTTTTATATATATTTTTTTCGATTTTCGATACTTAAACCAGAAACTGAACGAACTCCAATAGGTCGAGGAAGTAGCTTTTCAACTCCAGAATCCAGCTGAGGAAGAATTGTTTCTTGCTGAATCCCTCAGAAGATTCTACACACGAAAAACATGATTTTTATATATATTTCTTCGATTTTCGATACTCAAACCAAGAACTGAACAAACTCCAATAGGTCGATGAAGTAGCTTTTCAACTCCAGAATCCAGCTGAGGAAGAATTGTTTCTCGCCAAATCCCTCAGGAGATTCTACACACGAAAAACATGATTTTTATATATATTTTTTCGATTTTCGATACTTTAACCAAAAACTGAACGAACTCCAATAGGTCAGGGAAGTAGCTTTTCAATTCCAGAATCCAGCTGACGAAGAATTGTTTCTTGCCAAATTCCTCAGGAGATTCTACACACGAAAAACATGATTTTTATATATATTTCTTCGATTTTCGATACTATAATAATAATAATAATAACTTTATTCACAGACATACATAACGAATCAAAAATACAATAGGTAAGCCATAAGTGCATAGCACTTTTTTGGCAAACAAATAGACAAATACAAAGAATACATATTAAAAAAAAGGGATGAATGTGTGAAAATTGTACCTATATAAATATAAATTGTACCTAACAAGTGGAAATGTTGAATATTAAAATGGAAGAAAAGTTTTATAACATAAATGGGGTATATATATATATACGATATACGACAATAAACACGAAAATATACAATAAGATACGGTATGAAGATATTAACTCACTTAAGTTCATTGAAGAACTTGTCCGTGAGCATACCTCCATATTTACTTTTTTCTTATTCATTTATGTTTTGTTTGATATTTGTCATGGTAACCAACACTAGTTAAAAATAATAATGAAAAAAATAATAACAAATATGATTATGATGAAGAACGCTACTTACAATAAATACAGTATATCGTTCAGTTTTACAGTTTCGAGGGTTATAAAGTAGATACATATTCGGAAAGGTTTCGATGAAGTGAATATAAGGGAAATAGCAAGTATAATTAATCAGCAGTTGATAATGTTATGAATTTTTGGTCTATCGGTATGCAGAAGCCAACGTTTCAGTCTTTTCTTTAATAATGATTTTGAATTGATTCTTTGAAGTTCATCAGGTAATGAGCGGAGTAAACGAGGAGCAAGATAGGTGAAACATCTCTGGCCAACTGACTTATTTGCTTTGGGCATGAACACATTGATCCCTTTGTTGATTCTGGTGGGATATTTATGTTTCCCTAAATGGATGTATGTTTTATTTCCGGAAACGAATTGAATAATCGTTTTACAGAACAATTGTCTCAAATCGAGTAGTCCGGATTCAGAAAACAATTGGTCAGTTGGATAAGTTTTCGGTTTTCCAAGGATTATTTTGATGAACCATTTTTGGAGTACCTCTAAAGGTTTGAGATGACAACTTAGGATGCCTCCCCAGCCAATAATGCCGTACTGAATGATGGATTCTACTAGAGCATGATACAGAATTTTCAGATGTGTAAACCCTAAAAATTTTTTGAACTGCCAGAATCTGTATATCAGTCCACGGATTTTCTTCACTACATTAGAAGTGTGTATGTCCCATCTAAGGAACGAATCGATATGGATTCCTAGGTATTTCACCGATCTCTCTAATGGGACATCCACATTGTTCAACGTGAGGGTGTCGTAATGTGGTAGATTATTTTCATATGATGTAAATGGGATAACTTTAGTTTTCTCTACGTTTACTGTGAGGACATTACATCGGAACCATTTGAAAATATTTTTTAGGTCGTTTTCCGCTGTTTCCCGTACTTGTTGCCATGATTCTCCATTATATATTATCGCCGTATCGTCAGCGAAAGAAATCATAGTCCCAGAATGTTCTTTAGTAAGTATTTCATTCATATAGATTATGCACAGGACTGGGCCTAGTACGGTCCCTTGAGGAACACCATAGGTTATATCCATTTCATTGCTTACTTCGTTTCCTATCTGAACACTTTGTTTGCGGTTTGTTAAAAAATTTTCAAGTAATTTATAAGTGGACCCACGAAAACCTAAACATTCCAGTTTTTCCAACAGCAGCATGTGGCAAACAGTATCAAAAGCTTTCGCTGAGTCGATGAAAATTCCTAGACAAGCTTTTCTCTTATCCATTGCTTGATTAATGTCGTAGGAGATAGCAGCGATGGCGTCCTGAGTGGAGAGGTTATCACGGAAACCAAATTGTGATGGTGCAATCAATTTGTATTTATCGAGGTAACGAGGTAGCCTATCATTCGCGATTTTAGGATTTTCTCAAAGATTTTAGAGATTGTGGAAGTGAGTGATATAGGTCTGTAATTGTTGACTTTTATCTTGTCACCATTTTTGAAGATTGGTGTGATGATTGCGTTTTTAAAGTGGGTAGGGACATCGCCAGTTGAGAAACATTTATTTATTATGAATGAAAGAGGTCGTGCTATATGTTCTAATATGGATTTCAATATGTCGTTAGTGATTTTGTCTGGGCCAGGTGCCTTTTTGGATTTCAGTTCTGTAATTATTTTTCTCACTTCAGACGGGTTTGTTTCAGTTGGGAACATTGATTGAGGTTGTCTACGGGTAGTGGGTTCATTTATTTCATGATTTTTGAGTTTTGTTGCTAAGTCCTTGCCAACATTCGTAAAATAAATATTGAAACATTCTGCAATATGTTTCTTATCATAGACAATGTTGCCGTTTTCTTGTTCGATTCTGTCAATATTCTGCCTATTGGGATTGTTTCCTGCGTACTCTCTTATTGTTTTCCACATGTTTTTGGAATTTTGGGAATTTTGGATTATCTTGTTTTTGTAAAAGTTCAATTTCGTTTTCTTTATAAGGGAGTTCAGTTTGTTACGGTAGTTATTATATTCGGTTTTAAGAATCTGGTTTTCGGGAAATTTAAGAAACTTTTGACGCAATTGATCTCTTTGTTTTATCGAAGCTATGATTCCATTTGTTATCCATTCTTTTTTTTTTTGTTTCATGGTTTTCCTAATGGTTGTTGTTGCGGTTTTCATACAGTGTTGGAGTTTTTTGACAAATGCATCAGTCGCTTTTTCGGCATTTTCTGAGGTGTAAACATTATGCCACTGTTCACTTTGTATCAATTGGAGGAATTTATTTTCATTCAATTTTTCATAGGTGAGGTAATTTTTTTGGGTTTTGTTCATCTTATTAGTGGTATTCGTACCTAAGATGAATGAGTAATGGTCGGTGATGTTGGTTCTGATGATAGCTGGGGTTATATCTGTAGAATACTGTTCCGTTTTCATTTTCACAAAAGCATGATCAATGCAGGTAGCGGTAGTATGAGTTACTCTAGTAGGGGTATTGATGAGCGATACGAATCCCTTTTCAGATAGTAAGTTGATATATTCTTGAGTTGATTCATCGCTATCCACCATAAGGTCTATATTGATATCACCTATGATATAAAATTGGTCATATATTTCTGTATTTACATTACTCAGAAAAAGTTCCATCCCATCATTGAATATTTGAATAGAGGTCGATGGTGATCGATAGATCGACAGTATCGAGATGTTCTTCTTACCAATGTCAAATTCAGTGAAGACGGCCTGTGTTTCACCTAAGTTGATTGGTTTCGAAGTGGAATTAATAGTATCCCTAATATATACCATAATTCCGTCACTTTTATTCAGGGGACTGCCGTTATATATATTGTGGTAACCGTGCATTTGAAATAAACTAACATCATGTATTTTCCAGGTTTCAGATAACATTATGTAGGAGATGGGGTTTTGATTTTCGAATTGAGATATGTATGCCTGAAACTCGTAGAAGTTCTTGCTGATACTGCGGATATTTGTGTGGAAAATTGTCAGTTCGCTCTTATTCTCAGGGATTATTTTTGGACCTTCATGACTTTCTACCTCCAGTGTGTTTATAGGATCTACTTTATAGTCTCTTATATACTCATCCATTTCAGTTATCAAATAATCTTTGATGAAAAAAAGTTATGACTATGTATATGTATATAAATATAGAACAATGTTCATGAGTAGCTTACATTTGAGTTAGTTGTACGCAAGTTGTGAGTGCAGGAAGTCTAATCGCTAGTCATGGTTTTCAATTCACTATTTCAGGAGCGAGTACTTGATGAAGAACCAGATCTTAAACTTTTAAGCCTATCCTTTTCTAGATTAGAGTAGGAAAACTCAAAGTCATCTCCACAATATTTAATGCTGTGGTTGGATTAATTGTAAATGGTGAAAATGGTGAGACATGTTTCGGACATATATATGTCCATCTTCAGTCTTAACAATCGGCGTAAATATGGTTAGAGATGAAAGTCACTCGATTCTTCAAACATTCCAACTGAAGAGTGCTTTCGATTTCCAACCCCCCTAATGGGGCTCTCGTATAGATGGGTTTGAATCCCATTCCATTTCATTATATAATTTCAAAATTTTAACTTTAATGTATTGACTTTCATCTCTAACCATATTTACGCCGATTGTTAAGACTGAAGATGGACATATATATGTCCGAAACTTGTCTCACCATTTTCACCATTTACAATTAATCCAACCACAGCATTAAATATTGTGGAGATGACTTTGAGTTTTCCTACTCTAATCTACTAACTCCACTTCGAGAATGGACTACTTCCTTCAATTCTATCCTTTTCTGTTGGGACAGCAGTTGACTTTTGTGGGTTCCTGTTTCTGTTTGTATTGGATGGTGTCTTCTTATCTTCTTTTGCTTCTTCTGGTGTATTTTCTTTTTCGGGCTGAGCACCAGGCAGTAACACTTCGTCAAAGTTACGTGTCTTTGGCGTTGGTGGGGCACTGCTTGCTTTTCGTTCCTCTAGGTAGCTATTTTCGTTCTTTTCTAGCTCCTCCACAGTATACGCTACGTTATTAATATACAATCTGTTGCCTTTTATGTATGAGTTGTCGGCCGGATTTTGTCTTGCTTTATTCAGGTAATTTCTTAGGGATTTATTTTCGCACCTTTGTTTATAAGTGAGATCGTTGGAAATTCCAATGTCAGTTCCCTTTAATTTTCTGCACTGCTTCAAGACCTCTAGTTTTTTCAGGTACGAAACGAATTCGACCTTCAATGGATTTCTTCCTTGTGTTCTCAATTTATACAGATTATTCAAGTCCGATATATGGACATCAACATCCAATAGTTTCTTGATATTTTTACAAATATTGGAAGGGGATACTTCTTCGGAGTCTTCTATGCCAAATATGATGATGTTATTCTTCTTAGTGGTTATTTCTAAGGCTTCTATTTTATTGTTGAGGATTGTATTCTCAGCTTCCAGATTGTTTACTCGGTGGTTGAGTTCTTCTATTTTCAATAGTAATTTACTTTCCGCCGCCTCAATAGCGGATTTGATTTCCTTTCTGTTTTTGATAATTTCTTCTTTCAACACTCTTATAGCTTTTTCCCATTCATTCGCCCATGAAACGACTAACTTTCAACCTGACGAAATAAATGAAGGCAGTACGCCCATGGAATGAGTCCACTATAAGTTTAATTTTTTCGAATCACTTTTATTTCTTGTGTTGCTTCCTTTTTTATCACAGTAGTCTCTTGACTGGTGTAAGAAGCGAAGTATTGGACACTTTCAATGCACTTTGTGCAATTGTCGATGGGCCCTTCACAATGGTATTGTTCTAGGATGATAGATGATTTTCTGCCCATCAGTTTGATACCGAATACGTGAAATAAATGACTCTTATCACAGCTGATTTCAAGTGAATTGATAAGCACAGATTCACACAGGTCACATCAAACTCTACACAGCAAAAAAAAAAATCATACTTAAACCAAAGACTGAACGAACTCCAATAGGTCAGGGAAGTAGCTTTTCAACTCCAGAATCCAGCTGAGGAAGGATTGTTTCTTTCTAAATCCCTCAGAAGATTCTACACACGAAAAACATGATTTTTATATATATTTTTCGATTTTCGATACTTAAACCAAAAACTGAACGAACTCCAATAGGTCGAGGAAGTAGCTTTTCGACTCCAGAATCCAGCTGAGGAAGAATTGTTTCTTGCTAAATCCCTCAGAAGATTCTACACACGAAAAACATGATTTTTATATATATTTCTTCGATTTTCGATACTTAAACCAAAAACTGAACGAACTCCAATAGGTCAGGGAATTAGCTTTTTAACTCCAAAATCCAGCTGAGGAAGAATTGTTCCTTGCTAAATCCCTCAGAAGATTCTACACACGAAAAACATGATTTTTATATATATTTCTTCGATTTTCGATACTTAAACCAAAAACTGAACAAACTCCAATAGGTCAGGGAAGTAGCTTTTCAACTCCAGAATCCAGCTGAAGAAGAATTGTTTCTTGCTAAATCCCTCAGAAGATTCTACACACGAAAAACATAATTTTTATATATATATTTCTTCGATTTTCGATACTTGAACCAAAAACTGAACGAACTCCAATAGGTCGAGGGAGTAGCTTTTCGACTCCAGAATCCAGCTGAGGAAGAATTGTTTCTTGCTAAATCCCTCAGAAGATTCTACACACGAAAAACATGATTTTTATATATATTTTTTTCGATTTTCGATACTTAAACCAAAAACTGAACGAACTCCAATAGGTCGAGGAAGTAGCTTTTCAACTCCAGAATCCAGATGAGGAAGAATTGTTTCTTGCTGAATCCCTCAGAAGATTCTACACACGAAAAACATGATTTTTATATATATTTCTTCGATTTTCGATACTCAAACCAAGAACTGAACAAACTCCAATAGGTCGATGAAGTAGCTTTTCAACTCCAGAATCCAGCTGGGGAAGAATTGTTTCTCGCCAAATCCCTCAGGAGATTCTACACACGAAAAACATGATTTTTATAAATATTTTTTCGATTTTCGATACTTTAACCAAAAACTGAACGAACTCCAATAGGTCAGGGAAGTAGCTTTTCAACTCCAGAATCCAGCTGAAAAAGAATTGTTTCTTGCTAAATCCCTCAGAAGATTCTACACACGAAAAACATAATTTTTATATATATATTTCTTCGATTTTCGATACTTGAACCAAAAACTGAACGAACTCCAATAGGTCAGGGAAGTAGCTTTCCAACTCCAGAATCCAGCTGAGGAAGAATTGTTTCTTTCTAAATCCCTCAGAAGATTCTACACACGAAAAACATGATTTTTATATATATTTTTTTCGATTTTCGATACTTAAACCAAAAACTGAACGAACTCCAATAGGTCGAGGGAGTAGCTTTTCGACTCCAGAATCCAGCTGAGGAAGAATTGTTTCTTGCTAAATCCCTCAGAAGATTCTACACACGAAAAACATGATTTTTATATATATTTCTTCGATTTTCGATACTTAAACCAAAAACTGAACGAACTCCAATAGGTCAGGGAATTAGCTTTTTAACTCCAAAATCCAGCTGAGGAAGAATTGTTCCTTGCTAAATCCCTCAGAAGATTCTACACACGAAAAACATGATTATTATATATATTTCTTCGATTTTCGATACTTAAACCAAAAACTGAACGAACTCCAATAGGTCAGGGAAGTAGCTTTTCAACTCCAGAATCCAGCTGAAAAAGAATTGTTTCTTGCTAAATCCCTCAGAAGATTCTACACACGAAAAACATAATTTTTATATATATATTTCTTCGATTTTCGATACTTGAACCAAAAACTGAACGAACTCCAATAGGTCAGGGAAGTAGCTTTCCGACTCCAGAATCTAGCTGAGAAAGAATTGTTTCTAAATCCCTCAGAAGATTCTACACACGAAAAACATAATTTTTATAGATATATTTCTTCGATTTTCGATACTTGAACCAAAAACTGAACGAACTCCAATAGGTCAGGGAAGTAGCTTTCCGACTCCAGAATCCAGCTGAGGAAGAATCGTTTCCTGCCAAATTCCTCAGGAGATTCTACACACGAAAAACATGATTTTTATATATATTTCTTCGATTTTCGATACTTAAACCAAAAACTGAACGAATTCCAATAGGTCGAGGAAGTAGCTTTTCAACTCCAGAATCCAGCTGAGGAAGAATTGTTTCTTGCTAAATCCCTCAGAAGATTCTACACACGAAAAACATGATTTTTATATATATTTTTTTCGATTTTCGATACTTAAACCAAAAACTGAACGAACTCCAATAGGTCAGGGAAGTAGCTTTTTAACTTCAGAATCCAGCTGAGGAAGAATTGTTTCTTGCTAAATCCCTCAGAAGATTCTACACACGAAAAACATGATTTTTATATATATTTCTTCGATTTTCGATACTTAAACCAAAAAGTGAACGAACTCCAATAGGTCAAGGAAGTAGCTTTCCAACTCCAGAATCCAGCTGAGAGAGAATTGTTTCTTGCTAACTCCCTCAGAAGATTCTACACACGAAAAACATAATTTATATATATATATATATTTCTTCAGGCTTTTCAGTAGTGTGTCTTATGTTATACACCAGTTGTATGGTGAAGGTCTGAGGAAGTTGTCAACTTATTTTTCAATACTAGTAATAATACAGACAGCAGGTATCCTCTCGACTTGTCTACACTTGAAAATATGTTATAAAATATGTAAATAGGTAATCAGTAATCATCTCCATTGATAGAACTGTCAACCATCAAGCCTTCATGGCCGATTTCATTATTTATGATCGCACGAAAATCAGTACTTGAAATCCTTATGAAAAATATTTCAATTGTGTTGAGAACGGGAGCAGATTCATTCCCGAAACCAAGATGAGTAGAGGTTTTATTCTTATTGAATATATTTGTACTTCCAAAATTTTTTCAAAAACAAGGTGTCACTGACCAATAGAGAATTTCTCTTTTAGGTATCTAAAGGTTTAATTTCAAGCGCAGTGACAATTTGGGACAGATCCTAAATCTGTCCTTACTACAAATATATTGCAATAATTTTTAATAACTTCTACTCTATTTTTCAGAAACGAGGAGAGAAAATCCCATTAAAAGCTGAAAAATGAATATACCACCTCCTCGAAGAACTTACAGACAGTATTATTTGGCAAGATGATTCTATTTCTCATTTTACATCCACAACGTTGAGATCACTAATATGAGATCAATTAATGTATGCAACTCCCAATGCATTTGGGTGCTTGTTTGGTTGCCTGTGGAAGCGAACAAAGATATATAAAATCTGTGGGATTCACCGAAGGATAATTCTTACTCATCTGGACATACTCAGATACAAGCCACCTTCCTGGCCTAGTAGAGTTCGATCAGTTCGAGTACCGAAAATCGAAGGAATATATATAAGAAATCATGATTTTTGTGTATAGAATTTTGTGAGAGATTCAGATTCTGATGAAATCCTAATAAGAATTACTAATGAATGGAATCTATAATAGTCCATACTTATGTATAGCCGATAGTTTTCATTATTATAACAATATTTATTCATATGTAAGTAACAGACAACAGAATTATGTCGATTAGAATTCAGAATCACCAAATTTGTAATAAGTAGCCTTGCCCTAGGGGCACCCAACATATAAGCACCCCTATTGCACCGAACATATAAGATATAGAAGATCCACTCTAAGCCCCGCCCGGAAATTTCCCTTCTTGCCCTGTCTACCGAGTTGGACCGAGTTGGCTACCGCTCGTATACCGTCTGTCGTGATACGGGTGATACGTTCTATACTGGTTGGATCGCAATAGATTTTCTACAATAGGTACTGCGCGGAATGCTTCAAAACTACAACTTCCTCAATTGTTGTGTTATTTGAACTAATTAAAATGATTTTGTGTTCTGCTGAGGGATGTATCAGTAAAGCAGGAGGTGGTATTTCAGTTTTTGGGTGCCCAAAAGATGATTTTAGGTAAGATATTTGAAATCTAATAATTTCTGTAGATTTAAGATTTATTTTCCAGATGTCAAAGCTGGAAAACTGCCTTGGGATTTATCGGTAACCATCGATATGCGAATCTTTCACCTGAGCAATCTAACAACAGAATAAAAATTTGCACTTTGCTGATGGCTGTATCATTCGAAATGATTCGAGAACGCAACTGACATCTGATGCAGTTCCTTCACTGAATTTGTCAACAACCAAAAGTAACTATATTTGTCGTGAATTTCCTTAACTTTGTGCCGTCTACAGCAGATCTTGAAAAAACGTGAAAAATCTGAAAACACAAATGGATATGTTGCTTTTTATTTCAAATAATAAAGCTGATGTTTGATGAAGATATTTTCAAGATGGAAGTGATTTTGCAAGATGTTAAATTTAGACGGACCACCCTTTATGTATTTATTCGAATCCGTTGAGAAAATACTTGATGTGTCAAATATTTCAGAAGATTCTTCATGTGCTACTTGTGCAGAAACACAAATGAGATGCTGCAAAGATGTTTCTGCTTCAACAGATATGGAAGAAAAAGTGACTGAACGTGAATAGATTTGCATGAAAATTTTCGTAGGTTTGGATAAAAAAAAATTCAGATGAAGCTTTTGTTTTTTGATGCTGATAGAATATGGAAAAAAACTGATACGAATTCAATTATGAAGAAAAAATATATGTTTTTATTTGCGATTGCGATAAATCGATTTTCCCGGTACCAACACCAATGAATAACTCACTGAAAGTTTTTACAAATGATTACAGAAATCTTAGTAGTACAGATGGCAATGCACTAGTTTATGTCGCTGGCTATTATTATTATTATTATTATTATTTTGTAATATATTCATTGTAAATTTTGATTAATTTGCTTGTCACAATTCTCTTGGGACAAAACTGAAAGATTTATTCAAAAATGTAGCTTTCACACATCTATGTGAAAATTTCTCATTTAATTATTTTGTATCTCTCTCTACTAAAGTACGTATATATTATACATTGAAATATGCAAATCGCGATATAAAAACCAGAAAATCAAAGAAGACAAACGTGAAATTGACAATTTTATGTTGGCTTTTTCAGAGTAAGATCCACACCTCACTGAATCAATCTCCACCCATCTTACGATGTGTCTGTTGGGATAGTTTTTTTCATCAATTGAGTTTTTTATCTACAATATTTTTTTTCTACTCACAAATGATGGTGAATCTTCCTATCGTGAATACGTATTGTTTTATTTATTTCAGAAATTCGAATCGAATTAAAAATGTGTTATCCACCTGTGTACTTTTCCATTCGCCCCCGTACGAAACGCTCACACTGCAACATGAAAATAGCACACAAGCGACCCTCGTAAATGCAGGAATTCGGAGTCACTCCATATATGTTCGGTGCCTATTGTGTCCTCCCGGAATGTCATCATTCATCGACCTGACGATCGACACCGCTTCGGTCAAAAGTGCCGCCGAGAGAAAGAAAAACAATATACCTATTTGTATATTTACTCCGTGAATTCCTGGTCTCGTGAATGTGAATCTCTAATTTCTCTGGGATATTTTCATTCGCAATACAATTTATAGGTATACAGGACGCTAATTTTACCTCTCTCACCACTGGTATATCGTATACCAGTAGAGATGAAGGAATGGTCAAATAAGAGAAAAACTACTGGTTTTGACGCTTAGCATTGATATATGAATCTCCTGAGGAATTTGGCAAGAAACAATCCTTCCTCAGCTGGATTCTGGAGTTGGAAAGCTACTTTCTTGACCTATTGGAGTTCGTTCAGTTTTTGGTTTAAGTATCGAAAATCGAAGGAATATATATAAAAACCATGTTTTTCGTGTGTAGAATATTCTGAGGGATTTAGCAAGAAACAATTCTTCCTCAGCTGGATTCTGGAGTTGAAAAGCTACTTCCCTGACCTATTGGAGTTCGTTAAGTTTTTGGTTTAAGTATCGAAAATCGAAGAAATATATATAAAAATCATGTTTTTCGTGTGTAGAATCTTCTGAGGGATTTAGCATGAAACAATTCTTTTCCTTAGCTGGATTCTGGAGTTGAAGAGCTACTTTTCTGACCTATTGGAGTTCGTTCAGTTTTTGGTTTAAGTATCGAAAATCGAAGAAATATATATAAAAATCATGTTTTTCGTGTGTAGAATCTTCTGAGGGATTTAGCAAGAAAGAATTCTTTCTCAGCTGGATTCTGGAGTTGAAAAGCTACTTTTCTGACCTATTGGAGTTCGTTCCAGTTGTTGGTTTAGGTATCGAAAATCGAAGAAATATATATAAAAATCATGTTTTTCGTGTGTAGAATCTTCTGAGGGATTTAGCAAGAAACAATTCTTTCTCAGCTGGATTCTGGAGTTGAAAAGCAACTTTTCTGACCTATTGGAGTTCGTTCCAGTTTTTGGTTTAAGTATCGAAAATCGAAGAAATATATATAAAAATCATGTTTGTCGTGTGTAGAATCTTCTGAGGGATTGAGCAAGAAACAATTCTTTCTCAGCTGGATTCTGGAGTTGAAAAGCTACTTCCTTGACCTATTGGAGTTCGTTCACTTATTGGTTTAAGTATCGAAAATCGAAAAAATATATATAAAAATCATGTTTTTCGTGTGTAGAATCTTCTGAGGGATTTAACAAGAAACAATTCTCCCTCAGCTGGATTCTAGAGTTGAAAAGCTACTTTTCTGACCTATTGGAGTTCGTTCAGTTTTTGGTTTAAGTATCGAAAATCGAAGAAATATATATAAAAATCATGTTTTTCGTGTGTAGAATCTCCTGAGCGATTCAGCAAGAAACAATTCTTCCTCAGCTGGATTCTGGAGTTGGAAAGCTACTACCCTGATCTATTGGAGTTCGTTCAGTTTTTGGTTTAAGTATCGAAAATCGAAAAAATATATATGAAAATCATGTTTTTCGTGTGTAGAATGTTCTGAGGGATTAAGCAAGAAACAATTCTTCCTCAGCTGGATTCTGGAGTTGAGAAGCTACTTCCCTGATCTATTGGAGTTCGTTCAGTTTTTGGTTTAAGTATCGAAAATCGAAAAAATATATATAAAAATCGTGTTTTTCGCGTGTAGAATCTTATGAGGGATTTAGCAAGAAACAATTCTTTCTCAGCTGGATTCTGGATTTGAAAAGCTACTTCCTTGACGTATTGGAGTTCGTTCAGTTCTTGGTTTAAGTATCGAAAATCGAAGAAATATATATTAAAATCATGTTTTTCGTGTGTAGAATCTTCTGAGAGATTTATCAAAAAACAATTCTTTCTCAGATGGATTCTACAGTTGAAAAGCTACCTTCCTGACCTAGTGAGGTTCGATCAGTTTCTGGTTGAAATATAGAAAATGGATGAAAGTTTTTTTTGAGTGTATAATTCTTTGTGGGATCTATTAGGGGATCCTCCTCTGGCTGCTGTATCAGACACATATTTGTGCCCCAAACTATAGATTCAAACATCAGTTCTGCCCTCCTCAATTACTTCAATGTCTGTATAAAAGTATATGGCGTGCATTTCATGATTGCGATACCACAAATGGTTTCAAATCAATGTATATCCTTCTTCGATTGAAGACAGCTTCCTCAATAATTTTTCAGTCGAGTCAAAATCAATCTGCAATCGATTCATGTGCCTAATCTGAAACATTCCAATTGAAATAAAAGCATCACGTTACCCTAAAAGGGGGGAAACTAGCGCACGCCACTGACGAGCGCATTCGGAAGTATTCGGAAATTTGGCCGCTCACTCTTGGCTGCCATCTTCACATAGGTGAGAAAGTATAGGAAGTATCCATGATACTATAAGTATCATGGGAAGTATCCAAATGCAGAATATTTCCAGGAAGCCAAATGTTACATCGAAATCACCTCCAGTATCCATTCATGTTTCTCCAAAGGGGACAAATAAACTAGATGAGTTTTCGCTATGATGCGCACACGAAAATAAACTACTTTCACATTTTCACTTGCGGCACAGAATTCAGAACCTTCTTCAATAAATAACACATTTTTATTCTGAAATTCCTGGCGATTGACCGTAAAAAAGTTGAAAAACCATCACAAGATGTGAAACGAAATGAACAATAAACATGATTCAAAGTATCATGTTTATATTCCATACTAAGAAACTATGGTTCATTGTGCTGTGGTGGGTTGTTCCAGTAACAATAATAAAAGCTGTAAAACTGCATCGACATGTAATTACTTCACTTTTCCTTGATCGAAGGAAACTTGCAGTTTGTGGGTGAAGAATTGCTTTCAGAAGAACAAGTTCAATGTAAAAACAGCTAGAATATGTTCGAAGCATTCCTCAGACGACGACTATAGATTGCAAAAAAAAACTGTTAGAATTACCCATTCAGAAATGGAAATTGAAAGATGATGTCATACCATCCTAAAACTTGTAAATCTACATTTCCAATCCCCCTTACTTCGATTCATAGAAGTTAACTCTACACCAAACTCCGTTTTATCAAACTTTCAGTTAATTAACAATGGATCCTTATGTAAGATACTTTGATGTGACAAAAACAGAGACCTTTACGCTAGATTCAGCATTTCAAACAAACGAAGTGCTGAAAATCAATAACCAATCAAATAATTTCAAACTAATACACAATAACATCAGAAGTATTAAAAAAAACCTAGACGAATTTCTGATTTTTCTCAAACAGTTTGAATTTGAATATGATTGTATTGTACTCACAGAGACGAGAAAAATTGTAGACACTAGTGTATTCAATTTGCCAGGATACAAAATGATTTACAATGAAGGGAACTTGAATCAGAATGATGGAACTGTTGTTTATATTAAAACTAAAATGTATAAAAACCACGAACTATTGCCATTCAATGATTCAGTTTTACTGAACTTGGAAGTTGATTTTCATGGGAATTCCATATTAATTAACGCCTTTTATAGGTCCCCCTCCACTTGTATCGAACATTTCAATAACAATCTAAAAAATCACCTAGAATCCCAAACAAAGAATAAAAATAAATATAATATTTTTGTAGGAGATATCAACATTGACATTCTCGACGAAAATGACGATAATGTTAACGATTATTTAACCAATATGGCAGAGTATGGATACATACCTCTTATAAATGCACCCACACGCCTAGAATCCTGTCTTGACCACATCTTCATGAGAAAAAGTGGCCAAAATACTGAAAATATAATACCTATCGTAACCTGCTCAGACATCACAGATCACTCAACCATCATTGTCCAAATAATAACTGATGAAAATAATTACAGAAAAATTAATGAGAGAAAAACTATGAAACGTTTTAATGAGAAAAAATTTGTGGAAAAAATAAAGAATACAAACTGGTCAGACAATATGTTAGAGAACGACTTGGATAAAATGACTGAGAAATTTGTGATGACTTTACAAAACGAAATTGAGCAATGCACTAGTCATATACCAATAAAAGGAAATAAAAAAAAGAGGAAAGACTGGATATCGACATCTCTGATTAAGTCGGTAAACAAGAAAAATTGTTTGTACCTCCAGTTGAAAAAAGATCCGAATAATATAGACCTGAAAACCGAATACAAAAATTATAAGAACACTCTCAATAAACTTATACAAAAAACCAAAAACGAATACTACAAAAACAAAATCAACGAAAACAAATATAATGCTGGCAACTTGTGGAAACATATAAATGAAATGTTTTGTGAGGACCCAAAAGTGGGAATACATTCCATAAAAAATCAAAAAGGAGATATAACCTATGATATGAATGAAATAGTTGATACTTTCAATAGCACTTATATAGATACGGGAAAAGAACTAGCGAAAAGAATAAAAAGGTCATCAAATTATGAATTTAGGCAATATATAAATGAAAACTCAATATTTCTCAATCCAGCAAGTGAAACAGAAGTTTTAAATACAATAAGGGAGCTAAAAAATCATAAAGCACCCGGAATAGACAACATAAAAAGTGAAACACTAAAACTAATAGCTGAGTACATTGCAGGACCGATAGCATACATATTCAACCAGGCAGTGGAAAAGGGACACTTCCCATCGTGTTTGAAACTATCAATAGTTACTCCTATATATAAAAATGGTTGTAGAGATGAAGTGATTAACTATAGACCGGTATCCTTGATAACAAACCTGAGCAAGATCATAGAAAAATTGATAAAAGTTAGATTAAACTCATTTCTCAAAAAATATAAAATATTATCCGAATCACAATATGGTTTTCAAGAAGGAAAATCTACCCAAAACGCAACATTACAACTTACAGACCTAATCTACGATGGCCTTGATAAAAGCAAACCAACAATAGGAGTCTTCATTGATTTGTCGAAGGCATTCGATACTGTGAACCACTCAATCCTATTGAGAACTCTAGAGAATATGGGAATGAGAGGAAACATATTGAATCTATTCGAATCTTATCTAGAAAATCGAGAACAAATAGTGAGAATAGGAAATATAATGAGTAGTAAAAAGACAATTGAATGTGGAGTACCGCAAGGAACGGTTCTAGGACCAATACTATTCTGCATATACGTCAACGAATTATTCTCAATAGGGGCTAGTGGCAGAATAATTAGTTTTGCAGACGATACTGCTGTTCTTTATTCTGGGGAAACATGGTTGGAAGTCAAAGAACAAACTGAGAGGGACCTGGAATTTATAAAAGATTGGTTCGACTACAAACAGCTCTCCTTAAACTTCAAAAAAACCTACTATCTACCGTTCTGTAACTACAAATCTTCTTTACCAAATTTCAAATTCATTACACTGCGAAGTACATTCAAAATATACTCAGCAACACATATAAAATATTTAGGAGTTATCATAGACTCTCACTTAAGATGGGACTTTCACATGAAACTCCTTGTGAAAAAATTGAGAATTGTTTTATATAAGTTCCGTCAGCTCAAAGACAGGCTAAATCAAGAACAGAAAAAAATCATTTATTATAGTCTGGTACAAAGTCACCTAATATACTGCCAAATAGGGTGGGGTGGAGTATCAAAAACTTACTTGCGTCCAGTAGAAGTTATCCAAAAAAAATTTATAAGACTAATATTGAATAAGCCTTTTCGATATAGTAGTGACAAATTACATGAAGAATCCGGTATATTCGACTTGAGGCAATTATTTTATAAAACACTTGTCTTGAATCAATATAAAGATTTACAAAAACTCAATAGGCCAAGCCATAACTACATCACACGCCACAAAAATAATTATACAATTCCATTTGCACTCAAAACTATAGGGCAGAGATCTTATCGTTTTCTAGGTCCAACAGTGTTCAGCTCCTTACCAGAAAATATACAAAATACCCATTCACTTTCTCGATTGAAAAAAGTTATTCATAGATTTATATCATGTAAGCCTCGTAGAAGTATTAGTGAAATCTTTGACCGGAAAAATTAGGTTTCTACAACAGATCCATCATGAATCATATTACCCGAATTGTATAATTCCTTACCCAATCAAAAGATAAAAAAAAAAAAAAAGTATTTCCATCAATTTTAAACATACTAATCGAGTTTTTATTCTATAATCGTGTGATTTTATTTTGTGAACTTTTACATTTGAATGATTTTACTAGATATATATGTATGTATGTATATATGTATATATGTGTGTGTATATGTATATATGTGTATATGTATGTATATATATGTATATATTTGTGACTTTTTATTTAAATATATATGTAAATTAATATTTGCGTCATTTGATATTTGAATAATTGTATACTTATGTAACTATATTTTTAAATATGTGTTATTCATCAATATAAGGTGTCGAATTTTAAATAGAACTTTGGTGTTTTTTATAGATGCATTAATATTATTCTAGTTAGTTTAGTTTTTGTGCCCATATGTATGTTATATCTATATTTCTTATGATTTAGTTTATATAATATTCTTTAGAGTTTACTCAATTTATATTTTACTACACACATACAAGTAACTTTTGTTGCTTCTGTGGTTCCTATAATATTTATTTGAATAATGTAAATTTTGCCATTTCTCTGTTTTCTGTTTAATTGCAAATGAATATTCTTATTATTATTATTATTATTATTATACATTCCAATACCATCAATGAAATTTTGAATTCATTACCTTAGATTTTTGGGATTTTCTCTCTCATTTCAATGACTATTAGCAAAGAAATTCTCTTATAGGTATCGTGAGTGATCCAAAATTGTTTTATCTTGAATGCATTGACATCTTGGAGCAGATCACTGATCTGTCCTTACTACAAATAGGTATATTGAAATATTCATTATATTTCCTATTTTTATTTTCAGAAACGAAAAAAAATCTAGGGAAATGAACATATCACACCTCGATTAACCTACACACAGTACTATTTTTCAATTTGATTTATCCAATTAGATTCAATTTCTCTTATGGTATCTATCTGAAATGTAATTTGTTGAAAAATTTTAAACCCATTATTCCTTATCAGATGCGTCATGTCTATTCGTACAAATGTATTTTTACCTTCATGGTTTGATGATTATTTTGTGAATTATCTGAATACTTGAAAATAATTGCAATGATTATGGTGTAACAACAGTGTTTCAGTGTTTTGATTTCCAATACAAATATTTATATTAAATACAACTTTATCTACTTGTGTTTTATTAGACTGATGCCCAAATGTTCGTAATTGTGGCCAATATAATTACCACTATTGTAAATGCACTTTATGTATTCACTTC
Organism: Gastrophysa polygoni; assembly: GCA_963576655.1. NCBI lineage: Eukaryota > Metazoa > Arthropoda > Insecta > Coleoptera > Chrysomelidae > Gastrophysa > Gastrophysa polygoni. The sequence goes on from OY755092.1 coordinate 4,840,250, forward strand.
ACTTGAAATGATTCATGAAAGTCAGTTGCGAAATATATATTTATCAACTAGTGGATATTTCATTATTATTATTTATTTCTGAATGAATGCTCACGAATTAAACGATTATTCACATACAAAAATAGTTCTCAATAATCTTTCTGTTTTGAAGAACGTCATGAATGTTAGTCCTACAATACCTATGAATGAATTATTTGAAATTCAGAAGATATCCAGGGGAATAACTCATTTTGTTGTGTTCATTTTTATCATTTTATATATTTCGATGATTGGAATTATAATTCCACTAACATTAAAACTCCAAAAACATTGTAATTCGATAATTTGTCTGATCTAATATATGAAAACCCGTGTTATTCCGATTGCCGCCAATCGTATTTGTCACGTAGTGACGTCATGCGCAAAGCGGTTCAAAACTAGGACTTCGAGTGATCATATCTTTCCTCGTTATCATGATGATTGTGTCTGTGTTCTGTCAAATAACGATCGGGCCCCCTTTAGGAAAACTCTGGACCCTTGCATTGACCTTGACCAGGTAAAGCGTTTTGGATGAATTTCCTAGCATTGTATTGGATAGGTACCTGTTTCACCATCTTGATTATACCATTATTATGATTTATATAACAGAACGTGAAAAAACTCTTAACGGAATTCATACGTGGTCCCGGGTCTGCTCTCGAACTATCGAGCAGTCTAGGTCTAGGGTTGCACCTGTGCATAGTAAGCATACTGCTTAGAAAGATGCTTACAGCGGTTTCCATTGAGCATGAACTGGCTGTGTAATCAGTGTATATATATCCTTCTTCAAGACCTGTGTAGCAGAAAGAAAAAAGTATACACTCTCTCAACACACAGGGTTATTATTACGAAGTTCTGTACAGTGCCTACGGTGGTTTGAAGTCGAATTCACCTCGACATTTCGAGTTATAGTATGTCGAAATGTCGTGGCACCAAGTCGAAATTTCGTGTTAGTGAGTCGAAATTTCGAGATAGTAAGTCGAAATTTCGTGTTAGTAATTCGAAATTTCGAGTTAGTAAGTCGAAATTTTGACTTTTTATTTTTTCGCATTGGCACACCAGAGCTTTTGTATTTTTCAGCAAGGAATATCTACTTTTGTTTTTTTACAATATTAATGAAACAACCTGTATATAGAGACGAGGCTCTCCTATTCACTTCACTATCACTATTTGTCTTTTTATGAAGGAAATATATCAAATACTTAGATCCAAATATTCATCTTTGGCGATAACTTCTAGACGAAGATTTCTCTGGGTCTAGGTCGAAATAAAATTGGTAATTTTGCACATATCATGCGATGGGTTTTTTTCGAAAAGATTTTTGGTACTCAAGTATTTTGACCTCAGGAACCCGAATTTCACCATAAAAGCGTGCGCAAAACTATATTTTTTGAGATAATCTAGGAAAAAGTGTGAAAATTTCCCTTTTCATTATTTCTTCGAGGATGTTTTTTTTTCTTTTCGATTTCTTGATGAATGTATAATAAAATAAAGATTAAAAAATACCATGTATGAGAAATAAAATTAGGTGTCCATCAAAACCGGCCGAAAAATAAAAAAAAATCACTATTTTTCCTGGATTATCTCGAGAAATATATAGGTATATAAATACAAAAAAAATCGAAATAAAAAACATTGCACATAAGTGAAAAATTACCAAAAAGTAATTAATGTCTATTATGCTGCTGCTTTTTGCACCTATATACAATCCCAGAGGAACAAGATATATGGTTCAGAAAGTTGAGCTATTGAATAGGAATTATTTTTAACTGAGGTCAAAAGAGGTTTTATCATTGGAGACCTGAATATGAATATCTTAGTTTTATTAATTTTTCGCTGACCTAGTGACATTTCGTCCTGTAGATGAAGTTATCAAGATGGAACTTCATCAGATCCGAGTATTCGCTATATATTTCTCACTGGTTGTTGTATAAACTCCTCAGATAGCAATACAGAGTGATTCAAGAGAGCATTTTGAAATAAGCCTTCAAATAACTTCACAACCTAAATTTCCTGATTGTTTTTTTTTTGAAATTTTGACCTCTTTAGCAAACAATAGTAGACATTGACTACCATATTATAATATTTGTTTATGAAAATTGCACAATAGGTTCAAATTTAGAGGGTGTTGTGGTTTGAAATCGCACACACTGTATATACTACATAACCATGGCTACTAAAAACTATTTGAGAAGCAAAATATAAACATTTTGTTTATATGTAAGCCTAATCCAATTTGATATTCAAAGAAGGAAAGAAATCGCACAGTTTTTCAAACAAATTTTATTCTTTGAACAATGTGATATAAAAAATATAAAACTTACAAAATTGGACGGCTACAGATATGATGAAATTATAAAACTATATTTAGAAGAGATTCTTATCAGATACAATATTATTAACACAGTCTATTGTACTCTTATGTACAAGTTCGTCAAACTGAATTGATTCCTTGGCTAGTCAATAAATGCTAAAAGCAAATCATAATCAGTACCCATTATCACATATTCTATTATAAAAATATTCTGAATCTTGATTTATACATGAAACTGGTACTGGGATGGAATTGAGATAAAAAGTACTGATATAACATTTGTACAAGGTGTAAGTATCATTATCATTGTGAAATAATATATGAGAGTAGATTCCTTGCTGAAAAATAAGAAGACAGTTCTCATGGACGTTTTTCCAACGACATTATTTTCTAGGAAAAGGGTACCAAAATGTTCCAAAAGAAAAGGGTTTTTATCAGTTTCTGTAGAATTTTGAATGAATAAAATTTTGAGAATTGATTGAAATCCTTTCTTCTTAAATTTGAACAGCAAGGAATATACCCTTGGATTATTTTCATTTTTGATTAGTTCTCCAGGAGTTTACTACAGGAATAGAATTTTTTATGTTAGCAATATATATATATCCTATATTGCTGATAGCAATGTAGGAATATGAACATTCAACTTCACTTATCTAAATATCCTAGTTATCACAAACAAGACAACTGCGCTAACAATAAGTAGAGGTGATATTTTCAAATAGGATGAAGTATTGCACCCATCTTTAGTATTGCATGTACAATATTCCATGAAAATATTGTAAGTTCCTGTTCTCATCAAACAGAAACGTTCATCACCCTGAATACCAGGCTCACCAAGATAAGCACAGCTTCTGATATATTTCCAAACTCCATGTACTGCAAAATAATGCATATTTAGAATAATTTGTGAAAAAGTACGATAGAAGGAAAAAATTACCTTTCTGTCGAATTTTCCTACACATAGTTGGTCTTACATCAGGCAAGAAATCTAATTCTTTGAGAGTTTTGCAATCTGTTATTGCAAATGTTGTGTTATCGAATGGGTCAGAACACTTTGGATCAGCATCTGACCTACAGTCCCAACATTTTATGGCAATGCCTGTGAAAAGGAGAAAACCACATTTGAAACAACTCTCAGCAGTACCTACTGAAACTGTGATATGAATGAATTACAATTGTTGCAGAACAACTTATTCATTAAAACTTACTTATTTCAATAATAGACAATAACACAGAGACGCCCATAATTAGTGATGAAGATTTGGAATACATGACAAGATGGTATTTTATGCTTCCTGCTTTTTTGACTCCTTGTAGGTATCAATTGTTGAAATTCCAATGCTGATTATGGTATAATTTACAATCAAGATTGCCAAAGCAAGATGTCATAAACCTAGGGAAGAAAAAACTGATTACTCACATATCCATAGTTATTCATGTGTTAGAAGTTATACAAAAATTGCAAGGCCAGGGTTTTCACACATTCTATACCTTGAAATTATGAAACAACCATGCTCACATGCCTCATCAGGGTACATAATCCTAGGATTGAAAATTATATATGGTGCAATGTGTGTGGGCTACTGTAAAAATATAGACCCTAAAGACCATAATCTCAGGAACTGAGTATTGACTTAAAAGTAGCTTTTACAATTGAACTATAGCAATAAACAGAACTGATTACAAATTGAATATAAGTTCAATCTGATAGAATCGAAATTATTGTATCAAAAATTAATAACTAGGGCAGGTACTTGCTTTGGTTCACTCACAATACATAATAGTCTCAATGCACTACCTAGTTACTAGTGGAACAAAGATGTAGGGTAACTCCAATAAGTATGTATACTATTCTTCGTAAACACTATTTGTATAAGAAAAGGGTTCCAGTGAACGATGTGCACTCTACGGTATAAAGATGGATTCATAAAGCATTCATCATTACATTACAATAATATTATTATAACAACATTACATCATCATTATAAAAGATAAAAGCATGCAAACTTTTTAGTGTAATGTAAATGCACTAATTTATTTCAAGAACAGTCATTATCTTATAGGCTTTCGACATTTCAATGTTATGAGAATTAATGTTTTATGGACGCACCTTAACTAGTTAACGATGAAGAAAATGAATTGATACACAAGAATTTTGAATTAAATTATCACAGATCACAAGACGAGGGCGTAACTTCAAAGGGGCGTAGGCAGTACTGACAGTACACATCAGACATGTAATAAATGATGATTCAGTACAATGTTTACTAAACACTGTCGAAAGTCAAAACACCAAACGATTCTATAAAAAATATCACAAACCCTGTGGAACCACAGAAATAGGACTTCGATTTGTGTTAGTCAATTTAATTACAGCCACAGAAAACGAACGATAAAGAAAGATAAACCGTGGACTCAACGAGCGTTTCGGAAGTTACAAGTGCCACAAGTGCCTAGTGGAACGCACCCATGATACTATATTATAGTATCATGGAACGCACCCTACATCGTTTTCGTGATAGGCATAGAACATGGCATAGAATAATTTCTATATATACCCTTCGCCATAGATTTGTGAGGGACAAAATCAGAAACACAGATGAGACCCTGTCATGATACTAAAACCAAGAAAGATATGATCACTCGAGGTTCTAGTTTTGAACCGCTTTGCGCATGAAGTCACTACGTGACAAATACGATTGGCGGCAATCGGAATAACAAGAGTTTTCATATATTTGACGAATTATCGAATAACAATGTTTTTGGAGTTTTAATATTAGTCGAATTATAATTCCAATCATCGAAATATATAAAATAATATAAATGAACACAACAAAATGAGTTATTCCCCTGGATATCTTCTGAATTTCAAATAATTCATTTATAGGTATTGATGGAGTAACATTCAAGACGTTCTTCAAAACGGAAAGATTATTGAGAACTATTTTTTGTATGTGAATAATTGTTTCATTCGTGAGCATTTATTCAGAAATAAATAATAATAATGAAATATCCACTAGTTGATAAATATATATTTCGCAACTAACTTTCATCAATCATTTCAAGTGAAGTGAATACTATAAAGTTCATTCACAATAGTGGTATTTATATTGGCCACAATTATGAACATTTGGGGCATGAGTCTAAAAGAACACAAGTAGATGAAGTTGTATTTAATATAAATATTTGTATTGGAAATTGAAACACTGAAACACTGTTGTTACACCATCATAATCAGTGCAATTATTTTCAAGTATTTAGATAATTCACGAAATGATCATCAAACCATCATCAAACCTAGAGGTAAGTACATTTGTACGAATAGACATAACATCCAATAAGGAATAATGGGTTTAAAATTTTTCAACAAATTACATTTCAGATAGGTTTCATGAAAGAAATTGAATCTGATTGGATATATCGAATTGAATAAATTAAAAAAAAATACTGTGTGTAGGTTAATCGAAGTGCGATATGTTCATTTCTCTAGATTTTCTAAAAATAAAAATAGGAAATATGATGAATATTTCAATATACCTATTTGTAGTGAGGACAGATCAGTGATCTGCTCCAAGATGTCAATGCATTTGAAATAAAACAATTTTGGATCACTCACGATACCTATAAGAGCATTTTTTTGGTAATAGTCATCGAAATGAGAGAGAATATCTAAGGTAATGAATTCAACATTTTATCGATGGTATTGGAATTTCCATTTCTGAATAGGTAATTCTTACAGTTTTTCTTGCAATCTATAGTCGTCATCTGAGAAATACTTCGAACATATTCTGGCTGTTTTTACATTCAACTTGATCTTCTGAAAGCAATTCTTCACCCATAAACTGCAAGTTTCCTTCGATGAAGGAAAAGTGAAGTAACGACATGTCGATGCAGTTTTAAATCTTTTATTATTGTTAAGGCGGATTTAGCGGATGCATAAGCTTTTTGTTTACATTATTTTACAGTCCATAACTGTTGGAGCTTCTCTAATGCATAACGCATAACATCTTGGTCATTTACCGCTTCGTTAATTCATAAGCATAATCATAGCTGCCAGTGGCATATGACAGTTCCCTCTGTCATGTCTGTCACTCTAAATATTTATTTTCTGTGACTTAATCAACATTCCAAACTTATTTTAATCCTTATTTTCATCATATTATTTTTCTTGGCAATATTCAAAATGAAGACGAAAGTATTAGTACCACTAAATAATACCATATAATAATACCATTAGTACCATAAAAAATAACGCATGCGCACAATATTTTTTGTCATATCTTTATCCATAAAAGTTCAAAGTTGGGAACCTTCAAGGTTACGCATTATGGAATGTGCACTATGATTTACAGTTAAGAATTGGATAAATCATCTGCTCCTTAACTACGGTGTTCAACTTTTATGAATTATACATTAAAGTTACGTTTATGACAATAATTAGGCTTATGCATCCGCTAAATCCGCCTTTACTGGAACAACCCACCACAGCACAATGAACCATAGTTTCTTAGTATGGAATATAAATAAACAAATAGATAAAGTAAGCAAAATTATTCGAACCGACACTACTAAAAAACACAATTTAAAACGATAAACGCACTGAAATGTTCGCTTAACCTCGAAGCGCCAACAGAAATTTGTCACGGAGTGACATATACTGTGCAAGAGAGACAGAAATCAAACATGCGCGTGGGTAGTATCATGAGACCCTGTTGTCTACTCTGTGCCTGCACCTCTGTATGTTGTCTACTCTGTGGCAGAAAGCAGCTGTCGCTATTCCTTACATCATGGTTATGAGCACCACACATCACACATCTGTCGAATTTATAGAACCACAGGAGAAAAATCATAATATTCTGTTTCTATTCCACCTTGGCTCTAACCAAGGTGATTTACATCATGGCTCTAACGTAGAACGTACGTTTGTAAACGTTGAACAAGAATAAGTGATCCGAGGTATTTGTCACGTGACCTGACTGGATCGAGATGGACACTCGGAGTAGGTTTCCGGCATAAAGAAATCAACAATTGTTGTCTGTGGTTTCCGGATAAGCCTACTTGTCTGTCTACTTGTCTATGTGTGTACGCAGGCTTTTTCAACAGCCTCAGGTACTTCAGCGAGAAGCCGGCAACCTTGCTTAAACAGCTGTGTTGGTTAGAAAGAAGGTTGACGTGACGTTCCGGACGACATCGAACGACCAAAACGGCGAAACGAAAGAAAATTGGTGGATCGGTGAGAGTGAGCTAGAGAGATTCGGCAAGTTGTTCTTGAATAAATAATAAATATTACGGATTGATGGAAAAGAAAAGTCACAAAATTATACCAGGGACTACATTTAGTACCCAAAATGGACATTTGCTGATCTCTTCTGGAATATCTTCCCTTGATGGTCTTTTAGGTGAGACAATTTTAGGTTATCCCTGGACTTCCTTTGTTCTTTTTAGTCGGTATAAAATATTTCGTAACCCTCAATCGATTTCAAAATACTGATGTATGCAATTTCCGTCTTTCTTCGAATTATAGTATTTAATTTCATCTATTATTATAAGGTAGACCTGATTCTGATGGATCCTAATATGAGCAGACAAATTATCCCCATAGGACCTAAATCACTTATTTTTTTTTTTCAGGGGGAGGTATTCCAGTTGGTACAGTAGTTTTAATTGGTAAGTTTCATTTTAATTTGATTCATAGAAAGTTTCTGCTCCACAAGAACCTACCTGAATTGAATGAAAAATATGGTTTCAAATTGTAAATGTTTATAAATTTCATTATTGAAATTCCATCTGGAATATAATAGTTTTCTTCTGATCCAGTACAATCAATTGATTATTCGTCATTGAAAGTAGACTGGATAATCGAAAATCTTCATTAAAAATTTTTTAATTTGCCAGTTAAATATTTTGAGTCAAGGGTAGTTCATCAAGTAGACTTTGATATAATTATTGAATAATACAGCTGAGAGGATATTACTTATGTGTTCATATTAACTTTGCTTGATTTGAAAATTCCTCTTTGCAGCATTTTTATGATGGTATTTTATATGAAAACATCTCGACAACAATTGATACTGGAAAAGATTCTCATCTCATCTTCTTCCAATGATTGAAATATCCATAGAGTTGCCTTATGAAATTTCTGTATCCAACATTAAGTCCAGGAAATACACTAAGACACAAAATAAAATTATTAATTATATAATAATAAAATTATTAATTACTTTGTGAATATTTCAGATTTTTGACAATTACAATAATGGTGTTCTATTTGAACATACATCATGTAAAAGCCTGTAAAAATGTAGGATTTACCTTAGTTTTTTTTCTTCAGCCTTTTTCAATACTATTACTGCATAGACTGCGTCTGAATTTGTAGGTTAATTTCTTAGATATTTATTCCTTAAATGGATCAATCATTAAAAAAATTGTAGGTTGTAAGGTAAGGATCGCATTTTGATGTTGAATAATGTCATTTTATAATTTGAATTTGATATGTTCCTGGATTTTTTATAAATATGTACAGTGATCAAAATAATGGAATTCATTCCGTTTGGCTTATACACACTGAATATGAATCCTTCAGTTTGAAGAACTAATCAGTAATGAACAAATTCCAGGGTATACATTCGGACTTTTAAAATTCACTCCATAATATAGAAGACAACAGTATCTACTAAAGAAAAATATGATTATCCAAAATATCAACAAATATGAATATACAAATTGACTATCTTAATAATTCAATGTTTAATCAACATTCTCTTCATCAACGTCAATCATTTGAATGAATCTTTCCATTCTATATTTGATTAGGATAGTTATCTCATTCACCAAGTCACCAAATAGTTCGCTTGGAATTTTGGAAATGAAAATGAGTACAAAAACTCAAAATAATCATCAACTCACCACCAATGCAAGCTTCTAACCATACTTTTGATCCTGTATACCCATTACAGGCCAATATGATTATCATTGCTCTGTTTTGTAGTCCACATATTGAACTTATTTTGAGTTTACAAAGCGAGAACTGTTGATCCAAAATTGAAATGTACTGTAAATAGTTTTCTTTTAAGGAATAATCTTTGAATTTGACAAAATGAGTGAGTTTACTCAGAATGGAAGTTCAGGGTAGGTCATTGAATCATTTTCCATTATGAGAAATTCATATTGCAAATGATAAAATATCATCAATGATATAATTATTTTACATCAATAGGTCACTGACAATTCAATGAGTAGTAGTAGTTATCATATTTTTTCACGATTTCTTACACAATTTTCACAATGCCTGCTTTCATTAACAGTTCTCAATGTAATACAGTAATAATCCAATATGATATGAAACTTGGAGAACAATTTTTTCTTGAATTTTTCAAATGAACGATATTGCATTCCAGTACATTCTTGTTTCATCAAATCTCGTTCAAATAGTTGTGTGCCACAAATATCACAAATCAACTGGTTATTATCTCTAGAATTACTAGTGATACAGACAACCACCGTATCATTATTCACTTTCTAGAATTTGATAATGATAGTTTTCAAAGTATGTATTAAATTCTAGAGATTTTCATGTCTCAGAGTTACTCTTCAAAAAGGGACTGCAGATCATTAAAACCCATCCTGTATTTTCATCAGTGGGATGTTTTTTTTTTTAAATTTCATGCCTGAACATAAAAGTAGCAAGACTCCACCACAACATATAAATTATATTATATGCTTTCAGATAATTCCTGATTGTAACAATAATAGCTGATAATAATTGAATTAGTCACCTAATAATATGAGCTTGCATAAATATTGCAGTTCACATTGTAAAATGATATTGTTTATCAGGGTTCTCTGGCCTTGGAAATTTGACTCATATGTGTATCATTCCAAATATTATGACAAATATTGTTATCTTTGGTCAATTTTATTTTCAGTGGTCTCCTATTTCCAAGCATCAATAGTTCATATCTATATAATTTCTTGGATTTGCTCCCCTCATTTCTAAGAAACAAAAAATAGAGAATATGATAATCATTTCCATATACAGTGTGTGCGATTTCATACCGCAACACCCTCTTAATTTGAAAACAGTTCCGATTTTCAAAAATAAAAAATCTATAATATAGTACATTTTTCAGCTTTTTGTGGGATTTTTTCTCCTCGTAGAGGTGTCACTGACAAACAGAGAATTCCTCTTTTAGGTATCTAAAGGTTTAATTTCAAGCGCAGTGACATTTTGGGGCAGATCACAAAATCTGTCCTCACTACAAATATATTGAAATAATTTTTAATAACTTCTACTTCATTTTTTAGAAACGAGGAGAGATAATCCCACAAAAAGCTGGGAAATGAATGTACCACCTCCTAAAAAAACTTACAGACAGTATATAATATAGTACTTGACAAGCTCTTTTCGAAAATATAGACAGATCTGAAGTATTCATATTTTTTTATAGTCGAAATTTCAAAAACGTCTATTTGTCAACTTTTGTTCATATTCGATTCAGGCACAGCTAAAATATCTCTTTGAAAAAATTCAAAGTTATATCTCATTAAGGATGTTAGTTAATAAATGACTAATTTTGTGCATTTTTGTCACACGGTATCGAAATCGAGTTTATGTAACCGGTGAATTCGTCCAAAGCTGGTCCAAAGTTTCATATCGATAACTTCTACAGGACGGTGTCTCTAGGTCAACCGAGAATAAGATGAACTGAAGTTGAAAAAAATGTGATTATTTGTTTTTCTGAAAAATGGAATATTCGGAATAAAACACAAATAGAATGGAAGCCTGCTATGAAATTCACAGTCTGACAACTTGAAATGATCATGTAGTAATTTTGGCAGAATGGAATTAATTTGCCAAAATTTGAGATGTCTTTATGAAAATGCATAAAGAATGGAGAATTTTTCTTTGCAACAATCACTATTATTTATATTATCAGAAAAAATGTGGATCATAGTGAAACTTTGTTCAACTTCAAGTTTTCTGATTTTTGGCTGACCTAGAGACATCTTCCTCTAGAAGTTATCGAGATGAATCTTTGGATCTGAGTATTTTTTATTTTAAGTCACTGGATATATAAACTTCTCAGATTTCAATACAGGGTCAATCAAAAGAGAGAAAATCCTGAAATAGTTGATGAGGGTACTTCAGCTGTGCCTGAATCGAACAGGCTATCCATTTTTCAAACCAAAGTTGCCATAGTCTTTTCTGAGAGTTTGAGCCCTTCAGCAAACAAAAAGTAGTAAAAGTAAATATGAAAATATTTCAGATCTGTTTATATTTTCAAAGAGAGCTTGTTATATTATAGATATTTTGTTTTTAAAAATCGGACGGATTTCAAATTGCGGTTTGAAATCGTTGTATGTATGTACAATATGACCCATTTATTTTCTTGTCACGTTGTGAAATCTTTATTGTTTGTGCTATTTTTACAGGATTTTTTTTTTGAGTTGTGGAACTTGATGAAGAGAGAGAGAGAGAATATACAATATTGTTGAAGAAACAAGTTCTTATTGACAAAGCTTATGAGATACAAACTAAAATATATATTAAAAATAAACAATTTGCAATTCAAACACTAGTTTACGATACGATAGAAAATGTTTAGATAATAACAAGCACATATATGTGTATAAAGCGGATAATGTACCTATATACAGGGTGTCCCTAAAAGGTGCGGAAAAAAGCTACCACAAGTTCCTGAGGCGTAAATATGACGATGTAACTCAACTTACCTCAGTCCAAAAGTGGATGATTTCAGAGATACAGAGTGTCAAAAGTTCAATTTGATTTTCATTTTTTATAAATATTTTTTTCAATAATTGGTGTATTGTCACAATATTCTGCTTGGGGGGGGGGGGGGGGTTTGCTGGTTGAGAAATTAAAATTTGCTATCATTTTTATTGTAAAGTTAAGAGGGCGCCACCTGCGGAACCTTGCACACATTTAAAACGAAATAACTTTTTCGAGCCACCCCATATTTAATTTTTAAATGAAAATTCGGATTGTCCAACGTCTTTTACATAAAAAATGTATACGTGGTAAGAGTTGATTTGAGCAGCTGTTTTTGAGATATCTGGATTTTAGAAATTCACTTCGTAAATGGCCAGGTCTAAATTATTGTGATAATAAAATTGAACACATTTGAAGCGTAGGCGGTAAATTAAAATAACGTTACTAAAAGTGACATAAATGTGTTGTTAATTTTATTCTCTAGTAAAAATAGTCATTAGGAATAGAAGATTTATCAACAACAAAAGTTTAATTCAATTTAATGAAACAAATGTTCAAAATGACCTCCATTTTCGTGTGTACAAAGAATAATACGTTTTAAAAAGTTAAATTGAACACTTTGGAGCATTCCGACATCATTTCTTAAAGTGTCAATTTCAGTTTGATTACGTCTACTTGAATCATCTTCTGTATTTACTGGCCTAGAATACACAAGGGTTTTCAAAGCTCCCCATAAAAAATAATCCATCGGTGTGAAATCAGGGGACCGAGCTGGCCAATTTGCAGGTGCGTCATTGCCTCTACCTATCCATCTATTTGAATACTGTTTATTCAAATAATTACGTAAGTTAATTGAAAAATGCGTAGGAGCACCGTCATGCATAAACCACATTACCCTGCGAAGTTCCGAGGGTAGGGGATCTTATAGGTTTGGTAATTCGTTTCGCAGAAGTTCCAAATGATTTTCGCCATTTAGTCGAGGTGGTAGAATGACAGGACCGAGGACAGGACCAAGTACGAAAGTGCCTATGATTCCTGCCCACACATTGACCTCAAACTCATGCTGATAATGGGTTACTTTAGTCGCATGGGGATTTTCTTCAGCATAGACATGTTCATTGTGCAAATTAGTAATGCCACTCCGCGTGAAACAGGCTTCATCTGTGAATAAAATTATTCGTATAAAGTTCCTATCTTGAATTCTGTGTTCTTGGATGAACCCGCAGAAAGCTAGGCGTGCTTCAAAATCATGGGGTAAAAGATCTTGTATGCGTTGAACATGAAATGGGTGCAGTAGTTGTTCTCTGGTCGTCCTATTTACAGTATTTTTACATACCCCTAGCTCTAAGCCCAATCGTCTGCTGCTGAGTTTAGGATTTTCTTCAATCCTATTTAAAATTTCTTCCTCAACCTCTGGAGTTCTTGCTGTACGTGCACGGCCATAATTAATAGAAACAGGCGCAAACCTACCCGTTTCACGAAGACGTCTTTCAACTGCCGCGAAGGTTTTATGGTTTGGTAAGCGACGATTAGGAAATCTTTCACTGTATACTCTGCAAGATTCTAAACCATTTCCCTGGCAATATCCAAAAACCAATAACATATCGGTCATTTCTTCGTTGGTATACATTGCGGCCATGACAAAAAGAACTTTTATTATTTGTTTAACAATTGTCTTGACTTGTTTTTTAGATTCGATTTGACCCAAGTCAGTTTTTAGTGACGTTATTTTAATTCACCGCCTACGCTTCAAATGTGTTCAATTTTATTATTACAATAATTTAGACCTGGCCATTTACGAAGTGAATTTTTAAAATCCAGATATCTCAAAAACAGCTGCTCAAATCAACTCTAATCACGTGTACGTTTTTTTATGTAAAAGACGGACAATCCTAATTGTCATTTCAAAATTAAATATGGGGTGGCTCGAAAAAGTTATTTCGTTTTAAATGTGTGCAAGGTTCCGCAGGTGGCGCCCTCTTAATTTTACAATAAAAATGATAGCAAATTTTAATTTCTCAACCAGCAAAACCCCCCCAAGCCGAATAGTGTGACACCAATTATTGAAAAAAATATTTATAAAAAATGAAAATCAAATTGAACTTTTGACACTCTGTATCTCTGAAATCATCCACTTTTAGACTGAGGTAAGTTGAGTTAGATCGTCATATTTACGCCTCAGGAACTTGTGGTAGCTTTTTTTCCGCACCTTTTAGGGACACCCTGTATAATGTAAAAGAGAAAAAAAATAATTCAATTCACAAGTTTTTTGAATACGTCAAACAGTTAAAATAAACTACTGCATATGTATATAAAATTAATAAGTTACGAATGAAACAGATTTATATATATACTGGGTGTCCCAACGAAAACTTTCCACCCGGATTTACTGGGAAATGAAAAATTATTTTCGGAAACGCTAAAACAGGTCGATTTTAATTTCTAGGGGGACACATGTTAGTAATGGATTTAGTCGAGCAACTTCATCCCCCGGACGGGGGCGGCTACCCCCTTGCGAATCATCATAGGGAACGTGAGTCGAGTGATACATCATCTGAAAGCTCTCTTTATTCTATATCCAAACGTGTATAATTTTTTCAAAATCGAAAGAGTGGTAATTGAAATTGGTGTTGTTGACAGGTTCAATGTAATTAGTCAATATCTTACCTGTTCTTATTCAAATTCAATTTATTAACTATTTTAAGACTCAATGAGTGGACAGATAGACAATGGCAACATCCCATCCCGTCAGGAAACGTAGTCACCCCACGAGAAACGAAAACAAATTAGTCAAAACAAAGTTAGTAGCCAGGATGGGACTATTGATTGTTTGGTGTGGTATTTTTGGCAAAAATTTTATTGGACCACTTTTTATAGATAATAATTTGAATGGACAAATGTATTTACATCTTCTTGAAAATGCCATCGATCCCGATAACGGATATTATCGAAAACGATGGAGATTATTCGGCAGACAACCTCCATTTTCAAGATGGAGCACCACCTCACTATGCAGTAGCGGTTAGAAACTTCCTGGATAAACGATATACCAATCATTGGATAGGGCGACGAGGATCAATTGAGTGGCCAGCTAGATCACCGGACCTCAATCCGTTGGGTTATTTTTTATGGGGGCATCTCAAAAGCAAAGTTTTTGCCACTCCGCCAGAGTCACTAGAGGATCTACGTGGTCGAATTGTAAATGAGTGCGGCAGCATAACTCCAGAAATATTGGAAAACGTTCGTAATAGTTTCGAAAGTAGACTTTATCATTGTATGGAGGTAGGAGGGGCTCATTTCGAGGAATTAATTTCGATAAGAACAGGTACGATATCGATTATTTAAATTAAACCTATTACCACACTAATCTCAAGTACCAGTCATTCGATTTCGAAAAAATAATAAACGCTTGGATAGAGAATGAAGAGAGAATGTATCACTCGACCCAAGTTCCCTATGATGATTCGCAATGGGGTAGCCGCCCCTGTCAGGGGGATGAATTTGCATGACTAAATTCATCACTGACATGTGTCCCCCTAGGAATCAAAATCGACGTGTTTCAGTGTTTCCGGAAATCATTTGTCATTTCCCAGTAAATCCGTGTGGAAAGTTTTCGTTGGGACACCCTGTATAGACATTACAATACATAAGTCATATCACATAAAATTGAATAAAATGAGAATTCTGACAGAGTGTCATTATAAAATTCTTTCCGATTGTAATAGGCTTTCTTTAATAGGGCTTGTTTACCACCATTTCTGAATTTATTATATGTATTCACATTTCTTAGGGTTGAGGGTTTGTGATTGTACAATTTTTTACTTTCATAGATTGAAGAATCCTTCGTCAAAGCTGTCTTTGAGGGGATGGATTGGTATTTTCCTATCTGTAATTTGCCTGGTAATATGGCCGGCTTGTTGTATAGTTTCTGAGGTGTTATATTTTTCATAATTCAGGCAAACAGATTCTAAAATAAATATACAAGTAAGCGTTAAAATCCCTTCTCTTGTGAATGATGGCCTATATGACGTTTGCGTTCCAACCTTGCACAGATATCTAATTGCTCTCTTCTGTAAAATAAATCCTGATTGGAATAGATGTTGGCTACAGAATCCCCAAAAACATATACCATATCTCAAATGAGATTCGATCAGGGAATAATAAACCATTTTTGCTGTGGAGGAATTTAATTCGTTTGATACAATTCTGAGTGCATCACATCCTGATGCCAATTTTTTTGTTGATGCTATAACATGATGATCGAATTCCAATTTGTTATCAATGAATATTCCTAGAAATTTGGGCTGCTTTTTTGGTTCTAGTATATGTCCGTTAAAGTTTAGATTATGATTATCAGAGGTGAATGACAGAAAGTTGGTTTCGTTTGTATAATTAATTAGCATCGCTCCATTTTTTCACTAATTCTAAATCTTTAATGATAATTCCTTGCAAACTTTCACTATTTCGCCAATGCCATCATTTCCATGTCATTTCTTTGAATTGAAATAAAATCCAGGTCATTCATATATAGGAGGAAAAGGATCGGGCCCAGAACAGACCCTTGTGGGACGCCCCATAAAATGTTTTTGCTGTCAGATGAGTTTCCATTAGATTCAACCACTTGTTTTCTGTCGCTTGCATAAGATTTGAATCATTTATCACTCACACCTTTGAATCCATAATAGCTAAGCTCAGGATTTGCACAATCGAATGTTTTAGAAAAGTCGCAGAAGACTGCCTCTACAGAAGATTGGTGTAAACATGTTCAAGAAATGAAAAAATTGTTTTGGTTTGTGATTTTCTAGTTTTCAGATCAATAGTTTTAGATATTCAAGTTTTAATAAAACGATTTTTGTAGGATTTGGTCGGTAACTTTTTATTATATATATATGTGTGTGTGTGAACATTGGCATCGACCATAGACATGCATTTGAAACTTGACATTTTGTTTGTCTTGCCAACCTAAGAATATATTTCAACACACTCCCTCAAGGACAAACTAAATGTTTGATATAAATACAAAGGCAAAAATAATTATAACATACAGAGAATAATGAAACTAAAGTCTATCGCACATCACTCCCTGAAAGAATGCATGGTTAGAACAACATAACAATTCATCGAATTTCGGACACAATATGATCCTTAAGGAAAGTGAATTCAGCAGGTGGCAAAGGTTTAGTCAATATATCTGCAATGTTTTCATCAGTTGGACAGTAGATAGTTTCAAACCATCCCTTCTTGTGCTCTTCCTTAATCAGATGATATTTGACATCAATATATATACACTTTCTTTCAATTGTCCTGCTTTTATCATTTTTCTGCAGCTCTCATTGTCCAGATGTAGATTGACTTTGATTGTTATAGTCAGTAGTTCTTCCAGGGCAGATTTGACAAATCTCATTACCTCACAGCACTGGGCTGCAGCAATGTATTCTGCTTCAGTTGTGGATTGGGCTACCATAGATTGTTTACGGGAGCACCATGCAATTGGTCCACTTACATAGAACATTATGAAACCAGTCGTACTCTTCTTGGTTTCTTCGTCACCTCCATAATCAGAGTCACAATACACATTCAGTGTATAATTGTTCTCATGTCTCGAGTATTTAATTCCTTCATTATATGTTCCTTTTAGGTATCTAAGAGTTCTCTTCACATTTGTAATGTCTTGTGATTGAGTGCTTTTGATGTAACGGCTTGCACAGTTAACAGCATAGCAGATGTCAGGACGAGTCATGCAGGAGAGGTACAGCAGACTACCTATAGCTTTTTGGTATGGAAATTTGCTCGTGCCTACTTAGAATTGGCTGTTTTCTTGAATGCTGCCTTGAGAAGTTATGGGTGTCTTTGTTGCTTTGGATTCATCCATATTATATTTTTGAACAACTTGTTCGGCATATGTTTCTTGATTCACGAATATTCTATCATGCTCTTGGATTATCCTCATGCCAATATAGTATTGAGCATTATGATCCACTTTTGTTTCAAAGTTTTTCTTTAATTCTTTCTGTCTATGTCAGTATTTTCTTCGCCCAACACAATTCCATCACCGACATGTATAGCAACAAAGAATCTCTTCTTGCTTCTTGATGATTTAAAAAGACACTGGTCAGTTCGAATTTGTACAAGGCCTTGCTCTTTCAAGAAATCTGTCAATCGCCTAAACCATTGTTGAGGAGCCCATATAGAGATTTCTTGAGCTTGCATACTTTTCCAGATGTTTTGAAATCTTGTGGCAGTTTCATAAAGACTTCAGATCACCGTACAAGAATGCTGATTTTATATCAAAGGTGCATATCTTGAGGTCTTCAGAAGCAGCAATTGCCAGCAGAGCTCTTAGAGAGTTTGCTTGTACTACAGAGCTGTATACATCTTCATCGTTTGCTGACATCCTCTTGCAACAAGTCTTGCTTTCAGACTACCATCTTCTCTGATTCTGTACACCCATGAACTAGTCACAATTTCATTTCCTCTAGCCTCTTCTGCATTCACAAGTTCCCAAGTCTTGTTTTAATGTAGTGAATCTTTTTCTTCTTCCATAGCTCTGATCCAATCATTTTTATTTGGACTCAACATACAGTCTTCATAAGTCAGGGGGAATTCTTCTGACAGCATAGCAAAATCTATATACCTGTCAGGTAACCTTCTTTGTTTTTGGGGCTTTGAATTTTGTATTTCGATATCTTCATCTGAAGGCTCATATTCAGATATGTCCTCATATTCTGAGTTGCTTTAATTGTGATTTTCATCTTCAATGTTTTCTTGATTTTTTCCATCTTCATTTTTTACAATGTTGTCATCATTTTCTAGATTGTTTCCTTTATTTTCTTCTTCATCAAAATCGATCAATTAGTAAGGGTTTCCTTGGGTGTTGATCTTGGACATCTTCAGGTGGCAAAAATCTCACATCTCTTGATCTATAGATTTTTCTTCATTTTTCATCCCATATTCTATATCCATTCGAGACGTATCCAACACAAATACCCCTACTGGCTCTAGGATCCAATTCCTTGAGATAGCCCAGATTTTTTTACTAGGCTACAGATCCGTGTAATACCAGACAAGACAAGCCTGGTTTGTTGCGATATCATTTTTCAGCAGGGGTGGTGTCTACAATGACAGTTGGACATCTGTTTATCAGGTAGGTGGCAGTTTCTACCGCAGTTCCTCACATAGCTGACGCGAGTGAGGAATGGTGTAGTCTAGTTTTACACCTTTTTCTTTGCACTAATTCTTGATGTTGTTTGATGAAAATTCACCACCACTATTAGTTCTGACTTCAGCCACTCTCAAGTTGTGGTGATTTTCAGCTTGAGTGATGTATTCTTTCATTAAATTTTCAGTTCTATCCTTGGTTTTTAGAAGATATACTTCAACAAAATGTGTCTACTCATCGATGCAAGCCAAAAAATAATTTTTACCATCAAATGTTATAGGATGAATTTTGCCACTGAGATCAGTATGTATTATCAGTGGTCTTGTGGCACGCTGTCTCTCTGTACTGAATGGCCTTCTAGTGTGTTTTGACTATAAGCAGGGTACACACACAAAGTTTTTACATTTACAAATGGATTTTGGAACTCCATCACTCAGTTCAGGTATTTTCTTGAGATTTCCATGACTGATATGCCCAAGTTTTTTGTGCCATAGAAGTGTTTCTTCTTGTGTCAACAAAGATTTTTCTTGTTCAGAGTTTACATCTATTACAAACAATCCACCAGAAGTTTTGTTTCCTTCAAATATTATTTTTTTCATTTTTCAATATAAAGACTTTATCTTTGCTGAATCTGACTTCACCATCACGTCCGGTAATGGCATTTACAGACAGCAAATTCTTTGTAAGCTGTGGTACATAGGCCACATCTTTCAACACCACATTATCGGTTTCCACTGTTCCAATTAAGTCTGTATTCATAGTTTGTTTCTTTTTGGCACTGTATATCTGCATCGGGGCAATCTTCTTAGCATCTTTAAACAGCTCACTGGTGTTTGTCATGTGTGATGTGCATCCGCTGTCAACAACAAAAATACTGCTGGTTGACTTCTCACTTAGGAGCACTTCACTTTCAGAGCTATCTGCGAAGAATGCTACTTTGCTTCTTTTGGTTTCATGTTCGACCTTGAAATAACATTTTTCAGAGCTGTGATTTGTCTTCCAGCAGTATTGACACTGAGGAAACTTGTTTTGTTGTTTGTTTTTGAAGCAATCACCTTCCTTATGATTGTCCTTTTTACAAGTCTTGCAATATTTTTCTTTTGGACAATTTGGTATTATGTGGCCAGCAGCTCCACATTCATAACAAGTCATGTTCTTCCCTTTGAATGATTTTCCTTCGCCATGTGCGCTGAATGCTGCAGCTGAACTTTCTTTGGGGCTCTTATACTCTTCCTCTACACATAGTCGGGATATCAGATTCTCCAGGGTTCTTGGATCTTCAGATGGTGTCGATTCCCTGGCACTGTTGAAGTAACGAAACTGGTCTGGCAGGGAGAACATTATCTTGGACATTACCATTTCATCCGTGATGTTTTGTTCCAGATTCTTGAGTCTGAAGACAATGTTTTGTAGCTGACTTATATTCATCATGTCCTTGCTCTTGTCGAACGTATATCCATGGAAATCTAAGAGCAGTGTTGTTGTTGGTGTTGTTGGTGGAGCTGGCTGGTGTCTTTCCTGTAGATGTTCTTCAGGGTGTCGTACATTTCTTTAGCTGTTTCGCATGACAGGATATGATTTTTCATCATCTTATCAATGGTTCTAACTATGAAATGTTGAGCCTTGGCATCCTTTGTATGCCATGCGTTCTTCTTGGCGACATCGTCACCACATTTAGATATGGTTTCTTCACCACTGATAACATCCCATACTTGCTTAGCTTTAAACAAGATTCGGATTTCAAACTCCCACATGGCATAAGTGTCGGGAGTTTTCAACAGCTGAATTTGGCTCAACTCGGTATTTTCCATCATCACTTGGTTATGTTGAACACGTGTAGTAGGAAACAATCAGTTCTCAGTTTTTAGGTTCCCGCCTCCATTTGGCGAATCTGGGCCCATAACCTGTTTTGGTTTGTGATTTTCTAGTTTTCAGATCAATAGTTTTAGATATTCAAGTTTTGATAAAACGATTTTTGTAGAACGTGGTCGGTAACTTTTCATTATATATATGTGTGTGTGAACATTGGCATCGACCATAGACGCATTTGACACTTGACATTTTGTTTGTCTTGCCACCTAATAATATATTTCAACAAGAATTGCATTATTTGTGTTTTTAGAGCTCTGTAATCCAAATTAAGAAGGTAAGGAAATTCTCCAAGAGCAAAGGAGTCATTTATAATGTCTACCAGAACATTCGAAATGGAATGGGCAAGATTATTAAGAATTTTCTTTGAAATTTCATCTATGCCAGTGGAATTTTTCTTTTTTATATCCTGGAGAGTGTCTTAACTCGGTTAAATTCGTTTTTTCAATATAGAAGTCGTTGTAGATATTAACATGTTTTAAGTATTCCATAAGATCTGATGTAGTTTTGATAGTAGAAGTTAGTTTTTCGGCTATTGTACAGTAAAAATTATTGAGGGGTCTGAACTTATGTTGACCTGCTTTGGTAGAGAAATTGATTTAACTTCCAAACTGTTTACTATAGGCCAGTTTTCCTTCACTTCATTATTTGCCTCCTCAATTCTATTTTTATAATATATTTCTTTGGCACATTTGATGGTTCGTGTATAAATTCGGCGATAGTTATTGAAATAAGCAATAAAAAACTCATCAGAATATTGTTTCCTCATGGTATGCAATGATCTCATGTTATTTGCAGATATTCTTATTCCTTGGGTTATCCACCCCCATAAAGTTAGCAGAACCACTTGCAAAAAAATAGATTAAACCTATTCCAATACTTGTCGAATAATTGTCGAGAATTTGTCGTGAAAGAAAAAAAATTGTCGCGCTCTTAGTTTTTTTATATGGGGTGGCTCTGCTAACTTAATATTAAGTTAGCAGTGCCACTCACGAATAAACGTCAAAAATCATCACAATTGTTATGAATAATTGTCGAGTAATTGTCGAAGTCCATCTGACGTAAAAAACCTGCAAAAAACCATTCCTTATAGCATATACATACCTTTTTATGAAATTTCCTGGTTTCTAGGGATATTTCGCATTTTTGGCAACAGCGTATTTGTATAATATTTTTTTTCCTTCTTCCGTCTCATTAATGACAAATATAAAGTTGTTTAAGAAGCTTCCTATCTTCCACAAGAAAAAAAACTATGTATTAATTCTGTATAATAAAAATATTTCATTATCCCAAGTTAGGAAACATGCATAAACTTTTTGTCTTGAAACCAATAACAGGGCCGATGGATTTATTGTACTTATTCAATTAACTTCATGTATAATTCCAGTTAATTAAACGTAGGAAATTAAGTTGAATTTCATAATTGTTTATTTTTTTAGAGGAAGATTTCCATGGATCCTACTCAAAAGTTGTACTCAAATATTTTCTTGCCGAGGGTATTGTTTCCAAACATTCTACGTTAATAGCTAGTCAAGATGTGAATCCTTCCAATATTGTGAGTATTGCTATACATATAATATTTCATTCATCATAAAGAGTTGAGTACAGCATTCACTATGAAATATTGATTATGGGATTATTCAAATACTCGTTGTGTATGAAATTTATTGTTGTATACGAAATCAGAACAATGCTGATTCGGTTCTCAACTGTCTTTATCCTATTCATTCAATGTTTCTGTTGTAGATCAAAGAATTACCTGCTGTGATTGAAAGTGATCTTGAAACTGAGAGAGTTTCAAAAACTAGAGCGAGTGATAAGATGCGAATAGCTTTCCGATATCAAAATTTACCTACGACGGATGGTTCGAATAGTAATATCAATAATTTAGGACACTCCTACGACTTGTCCAAGAATATGTCTTTCAGCGATATTGAAAATTCCGATATCAGTTATTGGACAGGCCAAAGGATTGAAAATGGTGAGTAGCAGATCACAATAAATTTACATTGAAGACCATTTACATTGTCAAGCAATTCAGAACTATTCCGAAGTTTCAAAATATGCTAGTGCATAATTGAAGATGCGATATGAAATTTTGCAGCACTCTGATGGAGCATGCACTATTATTGCTCCGAAAAATGCAAAAATACTACGAACACCGATGGTAGTAATGCATTTAATTTGTCACCATGTTAATGTAATGGGACTTCTATTTGTTTTTCTCTTGTAATTCGTTATTGCGTTATTGCGTTAATGCGAAAGTTCTACGAATTGAATGGATGATCAAAAAAACTATTGCCGTGCCCGCTGGCGTATATTCCCCTCAGGTTTTCTAACATATCGCCAAAATAAAAAGAGACCTCCAAATGAACCTCTAACTTCATAAAGGTGATGTAGATCATGAGGGGGTCGCAACGGTGGCTCTCTTGTGCATTACCCTTAGTCTATTTAAGGCCAGGCATTCCGAGACGACTTCTTCGAAAAGTTTTTCAGTTCCCTGTGAGCCAAGTTCCTGATGTCGGAGGGCTCCGAAAGGGTCCCATCCAGGAACTTGACTCTTTTCCAGTAATGCAATAACGGCAACTATCGCTCTATGATTTCTCCATTTTTTATCAGCGAGCACTATCGAGTGAGCACTCTCATTACCAATTTTAAGTTTTCTTCGTCCAACTCGAGAAGCTGTTTAGCTTTTTTTGGCGATAGGCTTACTTGCCATTTTGCTTGTTTTTGTCCTGGCACTTACTCCAGTGAGGTTTTATGAAATCTCCAAAAATTCTAAACATAAATATCCAGTCTGGTTTTCAAGCGAGGTTATGAAGCTCATTAAAGAAAAGTTGAAAGATGATACGAACAATTTCTGTGCATTTGTTAATAATATGGTGGTGAATCGTGTACTGATCCTCAATTCTTTGTGAATGCCTTTGTGAACTTCTTCAAAAGTGTCTATTCACCACCCGTAGATGTAAAATTCATTATTTAATTTTGATCATAATACCCTAGTAGATATTAGCTGTGAGACAATCACAGAAACTGACATCTTGCAAGCTGGAAAAAAGTTGAAGAATAAGTCCACCTCACGGTCAGACAATATACCATCATTTCTATTGAAAAACTGCCTAAGAGTATAAGTTAACCCTCTACAAATCGTTTTCAATTTAATTCTGAAAACATCAGTTTTCCCATAAATTTGGAAAATTGCCTAAGTCTGCCCAATCCATAAAAGTCAATCTCGTAATGACATTAATAATTATAGAGCGATATCAATCCTGAATAACTTTACAAAGATCCTGGAGACAATCTTGTACAGTCGCATCTATCTGTTATCTGTCCACCAAACATATATCTGAATACCAACATGGTTTTATGAATTCTATATCCACTGTTAGTAACCTGGCTGTTTTTAATCAGTATTTGTGTGAAACTCTAGATCATAAAGGACAGGTCGATGCGGTGTACACAGATTTCTCTAAGGCTTTTGATAAGATCAGACATTGCTTACTTATTCACAAACTTTCAATAATGGGTCTTGATGTAACTTACTTACAACTTCTGGAATCGTATCTGCATCAAATCGAACAGTATGTTCATTATAATGGTTAACATTCAAATGTCTATTCTGCAACTAGTGGTGTACCTCAAGGATCTAATCTTGATCTATTATTATTTTTGGTATTTATATATTTATACAGGGTGTCCTTAAAAGGTCTTTACAAAAAGCTACCACATATTCTTCAGACCAAAACAATTCGATACAAGCAAACTTACCTCAGTAAAAAGTTGCTTAGTTTGGGCGCTAGACGGCTCTGAAGTTGAAATTTTCAAATCGATTTTGCTTCATAACTTTTGAACGGCTAATGAGATTTTTTTCAAATTTGGTACGTTGGCATAGACTCATCGGGCAATGAAACTCATATCATAATCATAATGAATATCATTCCATGGGCGTAGAACTTGATTTTTTCAGTAAATAAACATCTAAAACTCCTACGCCAATGGAAAAAAATTAGTTTCAATATGAAATCTAAATTATTCAACTCATTCACTACAAAAAAGGTACTCTTGACAAAAGTCGATTCCTCTCATGGTTTCGACAAAATTTTAATTTTAGTGATTTAGAGCATAATTAATAATAAAACGGTTAACAGATATTTCATAAAAATTGTTCAAAATGTTAACCATTTTCACGTATACAAAGATTTATACGACGCAAAAAGTTGAAATGTACTCTTTGCATAACTTCTTCATCGCCTGTAAGATTATTCGTCGCCTGTTGGATACGTTGCCATAATTGTTCTACAGTATTCACAGGGGTCTTGTAAACCGTAGACTTGAGATAACCCCATACAAAATAATCCATCGGTGTTAAGTCTGGAGAACGTGGTGGCCAATTCACGGGTGCATCATTACCTCTACCTATCCATCTGTCTGGGTACTGTTGGTTTAAAAAATTCCTAACATCCACCGAAAAATGTGGTGGAGCTCCATCGTGCATAAACCACATATCTACCCGATGTTGGAGTGGTAAATCTTCCAACAAATTTGGCAACGTATTTCGTAGATGTTGTAAATACATGTCTCCTGTTAATCTTTGTGGAAGTATGACAGGACCAATTATAAAATTTCCTATTATTCCAGCCCAAACGTTGATTTTGAATTCGTGTTGAAAATGGTTTATTTTAATGGAATGAGGATTTTCAATTGCATAAACGTGTTCATTATGAAAATTAGTTATTCCTCTACTCGTGAAACAGGCTTCATCAGTGAACAAAATATTCTTTCCAAAGTTCAGATTCATTTCTCTTTGCAAATTGATGAGCCTACAAAACATCAGACGACTTTGTGAATCATGGATTAATAAATCTTGAACTGGCGTCTTGTGGTATGGGTATAATAATTGTTCTCTTAGTACTTCATGAACGGCATTCCTAGAAACTTCTAGTTCATTACTTATCCGTCTAGTACTCAATTCTGGATTTTCTTCAATACGGTCTAAAATTTCTACTTCGACTTCGGGAATCCTTACATAACGCTGTCTTCCATATCCACCATAGTCACCAGTTCTAGGAGCAAAATGACCGGTCTCCCGAAGACGTCTCTCAACTGCAGCAAAGGTTGGGTGGCTTGGTACGCGACGATTTGGAAACCTTGCCGAATACACCCTCACACTCTCTCGACCATTTCCTTGACAATATCCGAATACCAATAACATATCGGTGTATTCTTCATTGGTGTATTGTACGGCCATGATAAATCAGAAAAGTCCGATATCAACAATCAACGTCAATAAAACTCGACAAATCAACACAGATGAAACTATGGAAACCAAGAATGTGAATATCACTGTTTTCGAGCAGATAATAATAGTCTTCAGAAAAAAAAACCAGTGCTACTTATTTTCAATAGAAATAACCTATGCAAAAAGTACATCTCAACTTTATGCGTCGTATAAATCTTTGTATACGTGAAAATGGTGAACATTTTGAACAATTTTTATGAAATATCTGTTAATCGTTTTATTATTAATTATGCTCTAAATCACTAAAATTAAAATTTTGTCGAAACCATGAGAGGAATCGACTTTTGTCAAGAGTACCTTTTTTGTAGTGAATGAGTTGAATAATTTAGATTTCATATTGAAACTAATTTTTTTCCATTGGCGTAGGAGTTTTAGATGTTTATTTACTGAAAAAATCAAGTTCTACGCCCATGGAATGATATTCATTATGATTATGATATGAGTTTCATTGCCCGATGAGTCTATGCCAACGTACCAAATTTGAAAAAAATCTCATGAGCCGTTCAAAAGTTATGAAGCAAAATCGATTTGAAAATTTCAACTTCAGAGCCGTCTAGCGCCCAAACTAAGCAACTTTTTACTGAGGTAAGTTTGCTTGTATCGAATTGTTTTGGTCTGAAGAATATGTGGTAGCTTTTTGTAAAGACCTTTTAAGGACACCCTGTATATTTATATATTTATAGGTTGATGTTTGCGGACGATTTGAAATTATACGCTACTATAATACTATATAGATGACTGCATGTCATATCAAATCGATATCTTACTCACATGGTGTCTTGAAAATCACTTGAACTTGAACAAATCTAAATGTAAAATCTAAACATTCAGCTGCAAACTCAATACATTGCAATTTCCATACAGCATAGATAATGTCTTGCTAGAAAGAAGTGATGCCATTAAGGATTTAGGTGTTTATTTTGATCACTTACTTACACTCACTTACATTCAATCAACACATGAATGTTATTGTAAGCTCAGCATATCGATCATATAGCTTCATTAAAAGAATTTCAATAATATATTAGCATTAACCTCTCCATATTTCAGTTTTCTCAGATCTAAACTGGATTACTTATCTACAATATGGAATCCTATATACATTCAATACTCTTCTAATATTGATATGGTTCAAAATAAATTTTTTAAAATTCCTAATCTTCAAAATCAACGGAATCTATCCTCCAAGAGGCTCTAATTATCAGGATTTTCTGCATAGACTTGACTTTATATCATTGGAAAAACACAGAAAACAGGCTTCTGTTTTATACTTGTATAAATTTTTCAATGGTGAAATTGACTGTCCCGCGTTACTGCCGCAACTTGATATTTTTGTTCCAAGAATAACAACTAGACACAACGTTACTTTCTTATGCAAAAGAGCTCGAAAAAATTTAATGTTGAAGGCACCAATAAATTTTATGTGCAGTAACGCAAACAATCTATCCAGGGTCTGTGACTTCTTTTTGTGCAGTGTTTGTGAACTCAAGAATGAATCTCGTGTGCATCTCTCAATCTTCGTTTGTATTTTTTATCTTAGTAATCTTTATCTTAGTATTCACATAGGGTTTGTGAGTGACATTTTGTTCATAGTTAGAAATCAATGCTAATGAATCTTGTATCGTGATTTGTTAAATTGCTCTGTAAATGGAAAACTGTTGGGCAATAAACGCAATTATTATTATCAAAATTCAGAATGTTCTGCCTCTCTCTCTCTCGATCTAGTAGAGAATATATATGTATTATATCATATCTTTGTCTATATCAAGCATAGGTTCGATGCAATCGCTAAGATCCTGTGTCTCTCCCAAGTTCTGCCATACCTACGATCCGATAAAAGTGACACCTTGAGTCGTGGTTTCATAAAACCATATAATATAATTGAAATGAATTTTTTTTTTGTATTTTCAAGACTATGCTTGCTCTATAAAATGTTTACAATGTCGACAAATGAAGCAACTAGGATTCGATTTCAGGCACGAAAACGTACTCGAATCCGGCGTACAACGAGCTTCTGAAATCGATAAAGAACAAAATCAAAGAGGGCAAGTTCTTCCTAAAGGACCGGCCAGCAGAGCCGGAGCGCCGGTCCGTGTTGCGGATAGCCGTGCACTCGCTTGGCTCGCCGATGTGGCTGCCGCACCGCAAGTCGCTGCATTCGATAGACGCCACCAGGGACCTCGACATGTTCATCTTCTGTCTGAGGGCGCTCGTGAGGTCGGCCTATTCGGTGGCCGTCATCACCATTCCCACGCATTTGTACCACGAAGTGAGTACTGTTTGCTACACGATATTTGAATGATGATATTTATTCATTTTGGAACTTTGATAGCCTCTCTAACTTACTATTCTTCATGTTATAATACATTCTCCATTCAAACAAATATATCATATTCCACCTAGATATTAAGTTTTGAAGGAATCCAAGCTTGAAAAACAAATAATGGAGCTATGCACCGCCATAACAAGTGTGAAAGTTCCGTAACTGTCGCTAATTGTTTGGACGAAAAAAATATGTATTTCATAATATTAGAAGCTGAAACAGAGAAAATAGTATAAAACAGAAGGCCGTACAATGTAATGCCCTCTGTAACGTACGTCTTCAGAAACAAAAAAAATCTAAATCTAATCTAATTATAAAAAACAAAATCTTATCTAATTATAGATCCATGACGTACTCTATTTTAACCAGTTGATGGCATTAATCATTCTAATGAATTGAATAATAATGACAGTTTGAACGAGTTATGCATAACTCAATCGATCTGTCAAATTCAATCGAAATTCATTTATGCAGAACCTTTCTCAATGTTTTGCGATTCACAGTTACATCTAGTAGACATTAGGTACATAAACATGATGTGCGTATTTTTATATCTTCTGATAGGTACATTTGATAATGTGCCTTAACGTCGAAAATATTGAAACTTGAAACGAAACAAATCAGACGTTAGAGGTTAGTAATTTGTGTCTAACCTTTTTTATCTATTTTTTCAAGTATTCTGAGAGATAACAAAACGAAAATTATTACAAAAATTATTATTTACAATGGTTGCAAGATGTTTAATCATTTGAGTACCTGATTTTTTGAGAGAAATTAAGACTGTAGATTATTTTGAAAAGGCTGTGTACTCGTTGCTGTGTCCGTATTATACTTTGAAAGAATTATTCTTTCACTGCTAGTATTATAACGTCAATTCTCTTTCACTCTAGACGCGATAGGAAGGTGTAACGCCTCTTGAACACATTCTATTAAAAATCACACGGATATAGGAAATGGGAGAAATATCTCTTAAAGATCTTCACGATTTGATTAGGGAAGGAAACAGAGAACTCGAAAGTGAGATCCAAGAATTGAAAAGAAATATCATCAAGGAAGTAGAAGAGCTCAAAAAGAAAAATAATAAATTAGAAAATGAAAATGAAAAGTTGAAAAATAAACTTAGTCGAGAAGAAGCTAAAGAAATAAAATTTGATAGTTTATGGAGTTGATGAAAGTGATGATAGTCTTCCTCTAACTATATTGAAGCTCTTTAAAAATTTACTCAAGTTAGACTGCGACATTTCCAACTTCAGGGATGTATATAGATTAGGTCATAAGAGTGCCAATAAAATACACCCAGTCCTAATCGAAACAAACAGTTATTTTTTCAAATCAGAGATATTTTCTCAAGCCAAAGTGAACTTCGAGATATTGAAATCAAATAATATTTACATTAGCCAAGATTACACAGGTGAAGAATTAGAAAAAAGAAAATTCTTATACAAATACCTCAAAGCAGCAAGAGAAAAGAAGTATTCAGCTTTTATAAAAAATAATATTTTAGTGGTGAATGGAGAGGAATACTCTTATGAGAAACTGAAAGAATTAGACTCCCTCCCTGAAGCCCCGGACAAACACTAAGAAACACCAAAAATCCAAACCACTCAAAAATTTCAAAGTGTTCCAAATTCTCCAAGTCAGAGTAGCAGCTTAAATTGTTTTGACTTCAACTTGAACAATAAACCAGAAGACAAGAAACGGAAGCTGGAATTATCCCCACAAAGAACATCTGAAAACAAGCAAAAAATTAATACCAGATCTGAATATAAAAAATAGTTTGCAATTTCATCTCCTCGTTTAAGTCTACTTAAGTTTACATTTATTCATCGTCTTAACTATTTGAATTTGCTTTTAACTATTGTGCTAATGTGTCTTATCTAATCAATAGGCACAACAGAGTCATCTTAACCAACCGCTGTTATTTTATCAATATATCTATGAGTATAAATGTATAAATCTATGTGTAGTTTCACCTGTGTCTAGAATTATTATCACATTATAATGGACCAATATATAAGAGATTTCGAAAATAGAGTACATCTCACTACAGAAATAAATGATGTTAATGAAATAAACAATATCCTAAACACACCCACAAAACCAAATTTCTCAATATTCCATACTAACATCAGGAGCATTAATAAAAACTTCAATGAAATATCAATTCTGCTAGAAAAATCTCAATTTGTTTTTGATATAATCATCCTAACGGAAACATGGCATATTACAGATATTGACTTTTTCAAACTACCAGGATACAAAGCTTTATATAACCACGGTGATTATAATCAAAACGATGGAGTAGTAATTTTCTTAAAGGACACAACTGTATTCAACGCAGTAATTGAATATTTGGGTGGCATTAGGGTATTGCGGGTTGTAATTGAAGGACAGGAAAATAACATTATTATTGATGCACTTTACCGATCACCGTCATCCTGTCCTTATGAGTTCAACTTGAACCTATCGGACTATTTCCATAGGCACTGTAGAAATAATAATGATACATACTTTTTTGCAGGGGATATTAGCATCGACATTAAATCAGAACAGGATTATAGTTTAGATTACTTAAACTTATTAGGAGAATTCGGTTATATTTCACTCATAAATACATATACAAGGATACACAATGATTCCAAATCAACACTGGACCATGTCTTTGTGAGAGATGCAAACAAATATCTAGAATATAAATTAGTAGTACTCCAATCTAATATAACTGATCATTTTCCAACCATTTTAGCATGTTGTCAAGAACTAAAATATCGAGAAATTCCTGAAAAAAAAAATAAAAAAATATTAGATTCAAAAAAACTTACAGAAATCGTGAGAAACATCAAATGGGAAGAAATGTATGAAGTAAAAAATTTTAATGATCAAGCCGAGTGGTTCATTAATAAATTACAAATAGCAATAAAAACCTCAACAATTTATAAGAAATTGAAGTACTCTGAAAGAAGGAGAAACCACTGGATCACCACAGGTCTTATGAAGTCTGCAGAAAACAAACAAAACCTTTATAACAGAGTACTGAAAAACCCAAATGACGCCCAGCTTGTTGATCAATATAAACGATACAAAAATAATCTTACTAGCTTACTGAAAATTACTAAGGAAAACTACTATAAACAGCAGATCGAAACAAATAAAAACAATTCAAAAATTATATGGAATGTTATTAAAAATTTCACAGGGAAAAACAAAAATACCACAAGCATAACTGAAATAATTCATAACAATAAAAATATTACGAACAAAAAAGAAATTGTCAATATCTTCAACCAACAATATGCAAGCATAGGAGAACAAATGGCGGAAAAAATAATAAAACCTGAAAACGGAATTCTCAGAAGTATAATGAATGTTCATGAGACCTACTTCCCTAGTAGAGGTGGTAGGGTTTATACAAGAATTGGACAAATAAAAGTCCAGGGCACGATGGCATAACTTCCGAACATATAAAACTAGTAGCCAATTATATAAAAAAGCCCCTTGTGTATATAATTAATATGACATATTCCCTGCCATTGTAAAACCCCTGTATAAAAAAGGCAATAAAAAAGAGGTATTGAACTATAGGCCAATTTCTCTTGTAAGCACTGTTGCAAAAGTGGTAGAAAAAATTGTAAAAAGGAGAATTATGGAATTTTTGGAACCACCAAATACTTATTGACAGTATGGAGGATATTGGCATAAGGGGAGTTACATCAAAACTTTTCCACTCTTACCTGACTGGAAGGAAACAATTGGTACAAATTGATGATTTACAAAGTTATGTCTTAGAAGTGAAAACTGGTGTACCACAGGGAACGGTACTTGGCCCGGTACTGTTCCTAATATACATCAATGGATTACTTAATCTTGAATTGAATGGCATTGTGTCGTCATTCGCCGATGACACAGTAATTGTATGTTCCGCTGCATCTTGGGGAGAGGCAAAATTGAAGGCAGAAGAAGATCTGAAAAAAATAAAGGATTGGTTTAGTGCAATGGACCTTACGTTGAACTTGGAAAAAACCAAATCGATAACATTTTCCTGTAATAAAATGAACTCACCATACAAAATCTCAGAATACCCGGTAACAACCAGTTGGTACAAATAGTAGATTCTATAACGTATCTTGGAATAGAAGTGGATAAATACCTGAAGTGGGATATTCATGTGAATAAAATAGTGAAAAAATTGAGATTAATTCTTTTTACCTTTAAGCAGCTGAAAAATATCCTTGATACTAAAATACTAAAAACAATATACCATTCTCTCGTTGAGCCACATATACAGTATGGTATTTCAGGATGGGAAAGAGCATATGAGTGTCACCTAAAAAATTTAGAAATCATCCAAAAATATTTCCTGAAAATTCTATATGACAAAAACATACCTTACCCCACCGAGCGTCTTTTTAGTGAAATTCCCATATTTACTTTAACAAAATTATACTTTTACAAAATATTATGTCTCCAACAGAAGGATAAAAAAAACTTAGTTGCTATCTCCCACGAACATAACACAAGGTACAAAAAATATGCAGAAAATAGAAACTTGAAAGTAACAAAATCAATCGGTCAGAGGTCTTACCTTTATACAGCCCCCGACTATACTCCCAAGTACCACAAAACATAAGAAATATCAATAATCATCAGTTATATAAAAAAAAATCAAGGATTGGTTGAGAAGCTTATCTATAGATAGCTTAAAAAAAATTGGAATAAAATAATAATTGAGAATTTTGGTCGATGGGTGTTAGATACATGTGTGAATAATTATTTTGCATTTTCATTTCTTTTTATGTTCAGAAATATACAAAAATAATAATTGAGTTCTCTATAGCAAATTTATATGATATTTATACTTATATTGATCTATCATATTTTATATATGTATATATGTGTGTGGTGAGTGCGTATGTGTATGTATGATATCAAAACTACAAGATGAATATTTAAATTGAATACTCCCATAACAAGGAAACTTCATGGGAGCCGTTGAGTTTATTTATTATATTATTATATATAGTATTTATTATATTTATTTTTTGCTGTCTTCTCTGTTTTATACAAATGTGAATTAAACTTATTATTATTAATGTGCCGGAACAGCATTCGTTGTACTATCTACATGTACATAATAATCATAATTTTATTTGAATTGGAATATTGACTTGTAATTGCCACTTAAGAATTTAAAAATAAATAATTTGAGAATTCGAATTCAGGCAGCCGTTTTAAAAAAGGCAAATTCTAATTGAGTCAATTCCTTTTGATATGCGATATTTTCCAAACCATCACTTTTACATTAGTGAAAGTTGATTCATCTCCAAGAACATGTTCTCTACATATGTTTTTCAACTATACTGTTTTCCTGTGGTACATCAATGCATTGGGAGTAACCATTTCCACTGCCTCGATTGTGTTCCCGTGTGACGTCACGAGAGCGATGCTCTGGCCCAGTAACATAGAGTAGGCCCTGCTTGGCTGCCCTGCCGACCTCCTTCCACTTACTTTTGCGACTGTAACTTTCAGAATTATTCCGTTCTCGATTGGCTGTAACGCGACGCTATAGAGGGACGAAAAAAGTTGAGGCGATGTAATGAAAGTTCTACTTTAAAAATTGTAGGAACCAGGCTCTATCTGAATCCCGGCTATTGGACATAATCATTTTCTATTTTCATAGATAAAAAAATACTACATTTGATTTTTTTTTCAGATATCCTTAGACAGATGTATCCACTCCAGTGATATCGCCATGAGACTTCAAGCTTTTAGCGGGACCGAATTAGAGAATAATCAAAGTTTATCTGAATATCATGGATTTTTCTACCTGACCAAGTTGGCCGCCATCAACTCGTTAGCGTCCAGACATCCTGGATCAGTAGAATACGCTTTCAAATTACGAAGAAAAAAATTTTCTATAGATGTCCTTCATCTACCTCCCGGTTAGTATCAAACTGTAGTGTAACTGTGAAATAATACAGTACTGGACAAAAAACTGGACCAATAATTTTTTCAATTTCACATCGATATTACAGATATTTTTTCGTCAAGTCGTATGAGTTTTCATCTGGGTCAATATCTGATATTGATTCAGCAAAAGTTCTGGATGAATTTATTACTTCTTACTACTGTAAGAACATGTTACTGGATGACGTCAACAAAATGTTGGGGCTGATCTGACGTACTTTCAATTGATTTCCACAGAAGAAACATAATTTTATACTGGAATGAATGAAGAAAAAAAATTAACATAATATAATTCAATACGATAATTGTTTAAAAATAAGTGTAATAAATATCATAAAATATCGAATACCTAATGTATAATTGTTACAGAATAAAACGGAGAAAAAATTATAATATGATGAAAATAATCAAATATGAAAATAACGTCCCAAATGCACGACGACTACGAGTTTTTGAAAAAAGTTTTGAGCTATCGTTGAATGCCCGTTACAATTCCGAGTACCATGACGACTTTTTGACCTCGAGATGTTAATTTTGATTTATTTTGATTTATTCTTAAACTCGATATTAAGAATTTTCTTAGGCTTATAGAAATTTGTTGGTTGGTTCCAAAAATGGTAATTTGAATTTACATTTCATGTCTTCATTTTGTAGGGTTTCTATTGAATATTGTATTTCAGAATATATATACAATAATATATAGACAATATATATATATTCATCAGAAACTTTCTATGCATATGGTTTGGAATTCTGAATAATATTTATATAATCTGGCTGATTATTTTCCGAATGTTTGGATCATGATAGTTTCTAATCAATGAACAACTCTAAAATATTTTTTTGCTTTATATGTTCAAATTTGTTCTCGAATTTATTTTCGAATTGCCTGAGTAGAGTAATATATTCTGATGGTATACCAATGAGAGTGGAAAAAAAATATAAACTTGAATAATTCTTCAGAATATTACGATCCATTCTGTTTGATCGTTACCACGTGACACAAGTAGGCAATACACGATATTTGGATTTTTCAATTTGTTCACTTTGTTCGTTTCCACGTGAATTTTCAATATCATTATACTTTTGAAATTTTTCAATTTCTAATTGCTTGAATTTAAAAGTCAATGTGCCTTTGAACTTTTTCCACAGAATGTCCAGAAAATAGTGCTACTTCTGGTTTATTATTTATATTGTATATTTTCTGTAGGTTAATCGAGGAGGTGGTGTATTGATGTTTACAGATTTTCTGAGATTTTAATATATTTGTATCAAGGACAGATTTACGATCTGCCCCAAAAAGTCTCTACGCTTGAAATTTATTATTCAGATACATAAAGGAGAAATTCTCTATTTGTTAGTTCTTGAAAAAAATATATTCAATGAAAATCAAAATTTCTACATATCTCAGTGGAAGTTTCGAGAACGAATCTGTCCCCGTTTATTTCATTTGCTCTAGATCATGAATCTGTATTCACCACAAATATATTAAAATTATCATTATAATTTTTATTTTCAGAAACGATGAGAGGAAATCTCAAGAAAATCTGGAAATATTATCTAGATTGCTCGTGAAATGAATGCAAAGATTTATTCAGTGGGTTGTTCCCACCAATGAGGTGTAAATCAAGTGAAATTAAAAAGAAATAATGATGTGAAGGAAATTAAAAATTACCTCATAATTATTAGGCAGTGCACGCCCATGATGGGCGTGGACCTTGCGGAGGTCGTTGCCTAGACTTCGGCGACTTCCGACATAATGTATTATACGTATTATGTATGGGTCTATCACTAATTTACATCCAAATAAATTCAAAAATGTTGCCACCTTCTAGCTCTGACGTAAATTGGGCACTCCAAATTTCATGCAACTCATGCAACAAATTGAAATCCAATCAAAATTATCGTGATACGAAAAATCGGTTGACGAACTTTTCTAACGTATTCACGAGAGTAAATATCCCTGAACTCTGTGCATGCGTTGTAATCTGACACATCTGTTTTTAGTCATAGTAGGCATAGGTATTCGTTTGCTGACTTGTTCAACGTATTCTCGAGAACAACAAAGTTTTATTCATCATCAAGACGTCGAGATTTGCATAGAGAAATAATACTTCCTAATTCAATTTATAACAACCACGACGAAATAATAATTTTACGTAATTAATTTCGATGCTTAGACCCTATATCTTGCTGTTTATGATACAGTCGGCAACATTATTCAAAGTAGAGTCCAACAGTCTTGTTTCCAAAAGGACAATGCTTCGCTGCTCAGCTTGCTTTCTCGCTTGAATAATTTCCATGAATTTTTTCGGATTGCTCTGCAATCTTGCAGAAATTGTCTCTAGTCTAGTCACCCTGTATAAAAATCGACTGCTGTGCGTTAGTCTGGCGAAAGGCTTAGGAAACATAATGAAGGAATGAATTTAATGAACATGAGGAAAAACCCAAAAGAACAGCCAAAAAATTGAAATTGATGAATTTTCAAGGAAATTGCCACTTCACAAAAGAGATAAGCTGAAGAAATATACAGGATGAAGCTTAAGATGGAATTCTAATTCTTTATGTTTTTGATTAAAAAAACTACAGGCTGGTAACATGCTCTTCTGTGTCATAGGGGATATATATATATATATGAAGGGTATGAAGTTATGAGCTTTTGAATAAATTATTTCTTTCATTTTTCCAGATATCCAAGAAGATGCAGACGGTGTTAGACGTGATCAAATTCCTTCGCTGATGTGCGGCGGCGGCAGTACCAAAAAGAATTTGTTAGATTTCTGAATACTTACGTACCTTGAATGAACTTTATCATAAGCTATTTATTGAAGAGTATTATATTTTGAAAGATTTGACAAATAAATTTTTTTATATTTAGCGTTTCCTCTCTCTAACGAGATTCAAATCAGGTCAATTAATTCAGGCCAATTCATTGTTTGGCTCTAAATATTATATTATATTATATTTTTGCACACAGCCCTCATTAACCCCCGGAAACTGTGGGAAAGGTCATTTCAACAATCTTTGAAAATTTACAAAATTATTTCTAGTTTTTCAGTTACATCGAGAAAACTCTATTTCATATTTCCTCACCGGTTTGTTTAGATATAGAAAAAAAAAAACTAAAAATAGTTCTACATAGCAACTTTCGATATGATTTAACGTGGTGATATTGATTTCTCTCTCTCTGACGTTTCTTATTCGTAGAACCATTATATTTTCACAGATTCTGGAAGCGATCTCATAAAGTTTTTGATCTATCTCCAAAGAAAAAAATCTAGTGGTGTCAAACCCATGGACTGTAGAATAGTTAGGTACCAATCCATTTTTCGGAAATTTTTCTGGATGAAAAGGCACTAATTAAGTGTTATATAATATTCGACACTGAAAGATCAGCAATGTGTTGACTCATTTTTCTTCAAAACAAGTGGACTTTATTATTATTTGATATTATTTTCAATTTAGAGTCTTGATTTAGAAGAATTGATGATGTCTAAAACTGAAGTTCGTTTCGGAGTTCTTGATAGCACAAAGCGCCTATAATAAACGGAAGTCGGTTGTCTCCGAAAATTTCTTCTCTTATTCATGTTTTACAATATATCTACACTAAGAAGAAAGAAATTGTGACCAAGCCACCCGGTAATTGGTCAAATAACATATACACGCATATTCCGGAAATAAAAAAATATAACAAATAATTGCAGGTGAACATTACTTCAACTTTAATGTAAACAGCATCGTTAACTAAATTCTTCATCAGAAAAATCTGAAGAATCGTCTTGTCCTAAGGTAATGATTAACGGTTCGATCTCTGTAGTTTCGTCGATTAAGTCGTCAAGATCCCACATTCTCCCCTCCTCAGCTATAACATGTTTTTCCTACGACCACTAGTGTAAGTTGGTGATGACGTACAAAAACAATCGCAGAAAGCTTCTTACACACAGGTCGCCCAAAATGTTATATAATATGAGCGAAAGCACGGTTTCAAAAGATATGTTGATTCATTTCGCCTTCTGATGATCATCCAATATAGGTACCCATACATGGAGATTTCGACGGAGACACATCGAAATTTCCTCCTCTTGTGTCGATGCTTGCGCAATTGGTTTGTCGATAATCACTTATGATATTGTGATTTTTCACGCTTTCTTGCTATTTCTATCTCTATCTATATGGATACCTTTCAACATGACATTGATCTGACAGTGAGGTTAATTGGTTAAACTACCATCAGCTATACATTTTACATTCCTACCATAATATAGATAAAGTCTGTGTATGTACCTAGCTAACTAGTTTTAATTATAGTTTTTATTCTGTATTTTGCCTAATTGTATCATTATGTCAATGATAATAATATGTAAGCCAATAGTGAGTCGTGTATCTACTTAAAACCTAATGATGTGAATGAAATATAAATTGCTTGGTGGCGCAGCGTGTCAGCGATCGATCTTATAACGTTACAACCAAACCGTTGCAGGATCGAATCTCAAGCGCGGCAAGATTATTTTTCCAAAATTCATTCAATTTTCACTAGTGAAAATGCTTCGAAATGAATAGAAAATGTTCACTCTCTTCATAGTTATCTGTTCAATAATTGAATGAAATGATTAATGAATGGTTACTTACTTACTTACTGACTTATTTCCAGTACAAAAGGATATCTATACACCCACCTACATACACACCCATCTTCAAAGAATATAGTAGGTCAAAATGTTTGCTCTATACGTAAATAACAAATTTTATTCGTCATTTGTGAAGAAAATTTCAATCCCGATGAAAGATGGTGCATTACGGAAAACTCTTCTGATAATGTCGAAAACAATGGTACATCACGATTGATCAAAAGTCCTATTTTTTATCCATTGTATACCTTTTTAAAATTTCTAAATTTGATGATATCAGTGTGGGTTATGATGATAAAAATGTTACCCATACAGCGCAATTTTTTGATTCTACCTGTATTTGTTACCGTAGAAAAAGTATAGTACACAACTCCAGTTGTTATGCAATTACGCACTCGTAATATGCGATTTACTACTCTTGTTACGTAATATACTATTATGGCGCTTTGCCAGTTTTCGGCAGTCACATTCGCCAATGAATCCATCAAAAGTATCCGTACTTCTTGAAGTTCAAAAGTTTTGTCTAAAAGTTTTGGCAACATAACCTTTGACTTGTGCCAAATAAGCTCTATTAGGTTCAGCTTGCTACTTAAAATTATACCCATGCCGGGGTTTTGTAATTTCTGCATGATATCTTTGAGTTGGTTGTCAAGAAGTTGAAGCAATGAAGCACAATAATCAAAATGAGGCCGAATTATACTGCTGTATACTAGGGGTGGGCGATAACAGTTTTGAAATATCGATTATCGATAATCGTAATGTATCGATATTATCGATATTATTGATATCATCGAAATTATCGATATTATAGGAATTATCAATATTATCGATATTGTCAAAATATCGATGACTGCTGATAGTTTTGATAATCTCAATATCACTGATAATGATTTTCGTCTACTAAGTATTACTTCGACCCATGGCATTGCCCAGCTATTGTAAATCTTCCTTCGATTACAATTTGGCTGCATTTTTCATACTGTGTATGTGAAGAGATACTTCACATCCCAGCAACTGCTTATGATCTACAAAGCACAAATTCGACCTGTCCTGGAGTACTGTTCACATGTTTGGAGCTCAGCCCCCAAACATACGCTTAAGCTCTTAGATTCAATTCAGAAGAGAGCTATTCGCCTAGTCGATGACACAACACTCACCAAATCATTGACCTCTCTAGATCATCGTAGAAAGGTCGGCGATCTTTGCCTTTTTTATAGGTACTTTCACGGTCGGTGCTCAACGGAAATATCATCTATTATGCCACCACGCGCGATTCCTAGTAGACAAACCAGACGAGCTCAAGCTGGTCACCCCTACACTGTCAGGCTCGAGACCTGTCGAATATCGCTATACCAAGCATCATTCATCAATAGAACGGCAAAGTTGTGGAATTCTTTGCCTAGTGAAGTCTTTCCTGATGGCTACAACCTCCAAACATTCAAGAAAAATTCCAACACCTTCCTTCTTTCCCAAAATTCCACCGCTGGCTAACACGATGTTCCTCGAACATCATAGGTTTTCCTTTCGTGTTGTCCACAGATAAAAAAAAATTATTTTTGATATCTTGTGAATTCTGATCGGTTTGGGATTAAGCAAAATGGTTCCCATTTTCTTATACCATACCGGATATCAATAGATTAGACTAGCATATTTGTTTTGATCCTGTTTTTAGGAACTATCGATAGCCTGTTCAAAAAGAATATTTAGACAGTAATTGTTTCAGTATTTCTGGCTTCACCAGCTGACTATTCTTCCACATTCAAAATGGAACACTGATATCTCTGATAGTATCGATAATATCAATAATTTCGATTATATCGATAATATCTAAAATGTCGATAATATCGATAATATTATCGTTATTATCGATGATATCGATAAATCGATAATTTTTTTCCCAAATTATTATCGATATTATCGATAATTATCGATAATTATCGATATATCGATAAATTTCCCCACCCCTACTGTATACTGTTGATCTTGAGAAGAAAAAAAGTTTCTTGTTATTTTTTTAATAACATTATCACAGTGAGCATTCAATTCTAGACAGTCGTCGATAATAAAACCCAAGTACTTGAAGTTTCCACAAATACTACCAACCAATTTTAATTTGGAGTAGTTCATACCTTACATTAGCAACTTTTTGTTTGGTTCTCAAAATCATAGCTTCACTTTTGTTGCCATTCCATTTTAATTTATTAATTTTCAAAAATATTTCAATGCTTTTGAGTGCCTCATTAATGCGATTAACGATTGCATCCAGTTCAGTGTCATAGCAGGCATATAGATATAGCATCTGCATATAGATTCATTAAATCGAAACCATTAACATAATTCATATCATTCATGTAAATAATGAATAAAAATGGACCTAATACGCTACCTTGAGGCACACCTATATTATTTTGAATATTATCTGACATGTATTCACCAATTTTGGTTATTTGTA
The DNA here is from genome assembly GCA_963576655.1 of Gastrophysa polygoni. Taxonomy (NCBI): domain Eukaryota; kingdom Metazoa; phylum Arthropoda; class Insecta; order Coleoptera; family Chrysomelidae; genus Gastrophysa; species Gastrophysa polygoni. Next base: position 4,882,006 of record OY755092.1, read on the forward strand.
GCCTGTTTTCCAAATAGCTCTCAATCCATTTCAGGAAATGAGAAAGTATACACCTAATGTGATGTGTGTGTGTATATATTTATTCATTCATAGAAAACATACAGGTGTTGAACCTAATTACATGTTTCCTCTTCTATAACTAAGAACTAAAACTATCTGAACTATCTACTATCTATCTAGTCTTCAACTATAAACAAAATAGTGTTTATATTTAGATGACAGAAAACGACATTTCAAACTAAATTGATTAATTTTTCTGAGGATTCATCCGAACAGATGTACCGAGTAAGTTAAGGGGAAAGTATAATAATCATTAATATAGACTAGTTGGGGGAAGGTTAGAGTAATTTATTGAGTTGAGTTGAGTTGACATGATAACAGTGAATATATCCACGTGATTAAGTGTTTGTAAAAATTTGTTGACAAGTGTTTCGTCCCCATTGTTTGTGTTCAGTACCATAAGTGTAATAATAACGATAATTTTCTTTATTCTGATATATGTAGTCTTAATTGTTGAAATGAATATAAATATTGAGTTTTATGGGTTGCCTATAGTGTAGCATCGATAATGCGCGTACTCAAAATATTTGTAAAGCGCGTGTCTGAGAAGGTTGGTGGGGTAGTACGGTAGTACCTATCGAAGGAAGAGATCTTCTGGTGATCGAAAAAGGACAAAAATTAATTCCGGTTCGTCGCGCATTGCGAATAGCCGTTTTCGTCAGCATACATTGACTTTGTCCGAGACGAGGAGTTGCAAGGTAGGCCTACCACATCCACGTCTGACCCGAACATCCAGGGCCAACATATACAGTCCACTCCGGTGAGTCTACTCTAAACATCAACCTTCCCTCGTATCTCAAACTTTAGTTCGTGCATTACGCAACATTTAATGGTCCTTCGAGCCGGATTAGTTCGTTTTCGTTTCGTTGATTAGTAATTCGATTTTTTCGATCACAAAGTTATTGATGCTACATCGCAGGTATATTCGCAAATTCCCATTTGAAATCGTCGTTTCGTTGATAAATCCATCGGTGATTCGTTTGTTCCAAATATTTAGTTGAAATAATAAATATTTCTACAATCTGAAAATCCAGTTCTTTACATTCGAGTTTAGAACGTTTTTGTCGAGTTTCGAGTTTTTTGGTTCAAATCGCGCATATCGGTACGAACCATCGCCACTGGATAGCAGCAAATGGTAAATGGGATTTGAAATTCAAAACATTATAGATTAGGGCCGATTGAATTCTGAACACAAACAAGCGGTTTTGAATTTTCGTAAAATTTGTATTTTCAGAACTATTTTGATTTTAGTTGCTATTCGAATAATTTTATATTTCGTTGTGGTACCTTCTCAGATTCTCTAATTCGATTTGATTTATTTCATTTCAGAAGTGTCTCAGTGAACAAATTCAATATCTTCATAGGTATAAATATTCAGATAATCTCTTAGTCGGTGAGCATGGCTGCAAAGTTGAAACAATCTCGTACTTTGCGAGATATTTGGTTTAATCGAATTAAAGAAGTTAAAAACATTGCTGACTCTGTTGTTACTGATGAAAGATTTTATTCTCATTTGGAAGTGAGGTACAGTTCTATTGATAACATAGCAAGTGAATTTCAGCAACATCATTTAGCAGTCGTTACGCAGTTAGCTAATATTGATGGAGGAGATCTCGCAGCAGAAGAATTGATTAGAATCGAGTTTGATAATATGTATTATGAAGTGAAAAGAATTTATTCATCTGTAGTGGAGGTTTCATCGACATCGCATCCAAAGGCTAATAGGCAGCCTAGTGTTAAACTTCCAAAAATTGACTTGCCTCATTTTGATGGAAATTATAAAAATTGGCCGTGTTTTTTTGACTTGTATCGCGCTTTAATACATGAAAATGTGTCATTGTCTAAGTCTGAAAAATTTCAATATTTAATTTCTACCCTTTCTGGAAGTGCATTGTCTACTGTAAAATCTTTACCACTTACAGAGGATAATTACGAGGTTGCTTATTTCGCATTATTAGATAGATATCAAAATCCAAGATTACTCGCATCGACCTATTGGCAAGAAATTATGGATTTCCCAAAGTTGAATTTTGATGCACCCGACAAACTTCGAAAATTATTGGATTGCTTTTCGGAAAATCTTGATGCTTTGAAAAATCTGAACTTGCCGGTGGACTCTTGGAGTTTTGTTATGTTCCAGATTTTGATAAAGAAACTAGACATAGAGACTGTGAAGCGTTTTGAGTTGCAGTTTGCGAAAACAGACTTACCTACTTATGATGAATTAATTCGTTTCTTGAAATCTCAATGTACTGCATTAGAGTCAGTTGGAAATACTCAAAGGCAGTCAAAATATTTTAGTCCTTCAAGTACTCCCAAGAATTCGAGCCAAAATAATAAAAGTTCTAGTTTTTTAACAAATTCTACCAATTCTTCTGCATCCGGTGTTAAATGCATTTTGTGTAATTCAATCCATACTTTGGTAAAGTGTCCTCATTTCCAGAAAAAGACGCCACATGAAAGATTTTCATTTGCAAAAGAAAAGTTTTTGTGTCTCAATTGTTTGCAGCCTTCTCATCGTTCTTCGAATTGTTCTCTGCAATCCAACTGTAAGGTTTGTCATGCAAGACACAGCACTTTACTCCATTTCGGTGGAAATCCAAGTAGTACACGAGGGTCTGAAAATGTTTCTCTTTCGGCTTCCCCCTTGACAAACTCGAGTATTGACAATCCGCAGAATTCTTGTTCTGAACCAAGTCAGACCACCTCTCTAACTAGCATTCATTCGCAAAGTGCAACAGTTTTGTTAGGTACCGCGTTGGTTGAGGTTGGTGATGCATATGGCAATTTCAAAATAATTAAAGTTTTGTTGGACAGTGCAAGTCAGAATAGTTATATAGCTGCATCTTGTTGTAATCGATTAGGTCTTCGTCGTTTCCGATTATCGTTCACAATAAATGGCCTTGGAAACATGACGTCTGAGGCCAGCTCTGGTGTCAATCTTAAATTGAGACCAGTTGGCAAATCTACCCCGTCGGTGGTGACAGAAGCCATTGTCGTTCCTAACATTTGTTGTATACCTTCTTCGATTATACCCAGGCCTGAGTTGCCCCATCTTTCCAATGTTACGTTGGCTGATCCATCGTTCAACATTCCGTCGAATATTGATTGTTTGATTGGAGCAGACTTACTTCCTGAAGTTTTGCTAGGAGGCCAAATAGGAGGTCCTGAATGCCAACCAATGGCCTTGGAAACGATATTTGGGTGGATTTTGATTGGTAAAATGAATCAAAATGCCATGACAACGACTTCACTTTGCACTATGTCGTTAGATGATTCCATGAAAAGGTTTTGGGAATTAGAAGAAATTCCAAATGCTTCAGTTTCTTCAGCTGAAGATCGTTTCTGCGAAAAACATTTCGTAGAAACTCATTCTCGTGACTCGTCTGGTCGTTATATCGTTTTTTTGCCCTTCAAAGATGGAGAACCATACTCCTTTGCTGATAGTCGTTCAGTAGCCCTTCGTCGTCTTGTGTCATTAGAACGTCGTTTCATTAGAGATCCAGCTTTGTTTGAAGCATATTCGGCATTCATGAAAAATTACTTGGATTCCGGCCATATGTCATCAGCCCCCCCACCTTCGAATCCTACAGGTTGTTTTTATATTCCTCACCATCCAGTTATCAAACCTGATAGCCCGAGCACTAAATTAAGAGTCGTTCTTGATGCGGCTTCCGCCTCCGCTGATGGTAAATCTTTGAATCAATCGCTGCTTCCTGGTCCTAAATTACAGCGAAATCTTGTAGTTATTTTGTTACACTTCAGAATTCATCGTGTTGCGTTCACTGCTGATATTTGTCAAATGTTTAGACAAATTTGGGTGTCTCCGACTCACAGAGATTTCCAACGTATTCTGTGGAGATTCAATAGTGAATCACCTGTAGAAGAATTTCGGCTCAACACTGTTAGCTTTGGTATTGTCTCTTCACCGTTCCTAGCAATTCGTACCCTATTTCAGTTAGTGGCGGATGAAGGTGAAGCCTTTGGTAAGGCTTCGAAGGTGATATCGTCTGATACCTATGTAGACGATATCATAACAAGTTGCGCAGATATTAATGAAGCTCTTTCTGTTCAGGCTGAATTGATTTCTTTGTTAGCAAAGGGTGGTTTCGAATTGAAGAAATGGGCAAGCAATGATCCGACCTTGCTTGCTTGTATTCCGGCTGAACATTGTCAAAATCAAAAATTGATATTTGATAAAGACGATTCTTCCAAAATTAAAATTCTCGGGATGAACTGGTGTCCAGGTTCTGATACATTTGTTTATCATGTTGGATTATTGGATAGGCCTTGCACCAAGAGAAACATTTTATCGGATTTAGCGAGGATATTTGATCCGCTGGGATTTCTGGCTCCCATTACATTTTTTGCAAAGTTTTTTATGCAACAGTTATGGGTATTAGGTTTGGATTGGGATCAAGAGCCAGATACTCCTATCTTAAGTCGTTGGATTCGATTTAAGGAGGAGCTGAGTATTTTGTCATCTTTCAAGTTACCTCGATATTTGTCGTTGGATACCGCTTCAGTTGTACAATTGCACGGATTTTGCGATGCGTCAGAGAAAGGTTACGCTGCCGTAGTCTATTTCAGAATCACAGATGTTGATGGACATATCGAAACTCATTTGGTGATGGCCAAGTCCAAAGTAGCACCGTTAAAACGTGTTTCTTTGGCGCGTTTGGAATTATGTGCAGCATTGCTACTGTCGGACTTGATTCATTTTATTTTAACTAACACTTCGAAAACCGTGAAAATTGATGGCATCTTTGCTTGGTCGGATTCATCCGTGACTTTAGATTGGATTCGGTCTGTACCTCATCGTTGGCAGACATTTGTTGCGAACAGAGTGAGCAGAATACAGGAAAATATTTCCCCCTTATGCTGGAATCATGTTTCTTCGAAAGATAATCCTGCGGATTCAGCATCCAGGGGAATGTTTCCATCAGTTCTAATAGAGCATTCGTTGTGGTGGAATGGGCCATCATGGCTACATAAAGTACAAGATTCCTGGCCTCGATCAACCATTGACAGGCGAGCTAGCGTTGAAGCATCCGCCGAAGAACGAAAAGTTGTGTTCGTTGCGTTTTCTGCAGATAATCCTTTCGGAAATCTGTTAGGAAAATTTTCGTCGCTGTTGAAAATTCAACGTGTGATTTCCATGGTTCTCAGATTCGCGCATAATTTGAGAAATCCGAATGGGAGACGTTTAAGTAATTACACTTCTGTGGAATTGTTTGAAGCAGAACTTGTACTAATAAAGTATGTACAGGGTGTTTCTTTCTATGAAGAGATCGATAGCCTCAAGAGTGGCAAATTGCTTTCAAAGACATTACGAAAGCTCTCACCATTTCTTGATGAAAAAGGGTTCTTGAGGGTAGGAGGTAGACTGGTAAACTCTGATTTGTGTTTTGAGCAGAAATTTCTCCTTTTACTGCCTCAAAAGCACCGGCTTACGGAGCTCATTATCGAGCATTGTCATAAGCAGAATTTGCATCCTGGATCGCAGGCATTGCGCTTTTTATTATCTCAGAATTATTGGATTTTGAATGCCAAAAGGGCAATTAGATCAGTACTGTCTCGTTGTATTCGTTGTTTCAAAATATCCCCCATCTCTCATCCTCCTCTGATGGGGAATTTGCCAAAGTTGAGGGTAACTCAACTCAAGGCTTTTTCGTGTGTGGGTGTCGATTTTTGTGGCCCATTTCAAATTACGCATTCCAAAATTCGGAGTGCCAAAACTTATAAGGCATACGTCTGTGTTTTTGTTTGTTTTTCAACGAAGGCTCTTCATTTAGAGTTAGCTTCTGAGTTGTCCTCTGAAGCTTTTTTGGCAGCTTTGAGAAGATTCATTGGCAGGCGTGGTCGTTGTTCGGTAATTCATTCCGACTGCGGCACGAATTTTGTCGGGGCGCAAAAATACCTCAAATCGATTTTTCAAGGAGCTCTCGAAGCCGAAAATATTGAATGGAAATTCAATCCACCCTCCAGTCCGCATTTCGGAGGACTGTGGGAGGCAGGGGTCAAATCCTTCAAGAGTCATTTTGTGAGAGTGGTTGGAGCGCAGATTTTGACTTTTGAGGAGATGTACACTGTACTAGTACAGATCGAGTTTCTTCTAAATTCTAGGCCCATCTCCGAAATGAGTAGTGATCCTACAGATTTGGGAGCGCTTTCACCAGGACATTTTTTAACCCTCGAGCCCCTCACTGTGCTTCCTGACCCTGAGTGTACTCACGTTCCCATGAATCGACTGTCTCGTTGGCAGTTGCTGCAAAGAATAAACCAAGATTTTTGGAAACGCTGGCATTCGGATTATCTGAATACCTTGAGGTTACGCCATAAATGGAATAAGTCGAATCCTGAATTGGATATTGGCAAATTGGTACTTATTAAAGATGAAAGAATCCCGCCTTCGAAGTGGCGTTTAGGAAGAATTGAGAAGTTTCATCCTGGTTCTGATGGAATACGTAGGGTAGCTTCTATTAAAACTACTCAGGGTAGTTTTCTTCGGCCGCTAATAAAGCTCTGTCCATTGCCATAAATTAGTAAAATACAATCGATGCCCCGATTGTATTTTGGCGGGCAGTATGTTTCGTCCCCATTGTTCAGTACCATAAGTGTAATAATAACGATAATTTTCTTTATTCTGATATATGTAGTCTTAATTGTTGAAATGAATATAAATATTGAGTTTTATGGGTTGCCTATAGTGTAGCATCGATAATGCGCGTACTCAAAATATTTGTAAAGCGCGTGTCTGAGAAGGTTGGTGGGGTAGTACGGTAGTACCTATCGAAGGAAGAGATCTTCTGGTGATCGAAAAAGGACAAAAATTAATTCCGGTTCGTCGTGCATTGCGAATAGCCGTTTTCGTCAGCATACATTGACTTTGTCCGAGACGAGGAGTTGCAAGGTAGGCCTACCACATCCACGTCTGATCCGAACATCCAGGGCCAACATATACAGTCCACTCCGGTGAGTCTACTCTAAACATCAACCTTCCCTCGTATCTCAAACTTTAGTTCGTGCATTACGCAACAACAAGAAAACACATTTTATCCAAGGGCAGGGGTGTTCTTGGAATATGAAATATTATTTTTTTCGGTCGGAATTTTCGAATGTACAGTTTGAGATAGGATATAACAAGCATTCGCAGTTAATTTTAAAGATCAACAGCTTGTGGACAAAACATATTTTAATATTAGATAGCCTATGCTCAAGCTTCAATAAGTTGAATTCATTTCTTAGTGGGTCATGAGATGAATGATTTGGGGATCTACTATATTTTTTGCAATATAAATATGAGATGGATTTGTTTTATACGGTTTCCGTACATTTTTTCGATTTGTTTTCACCAGGGTCCCATAGTATTCCTGCAAATTCCAGTCGACTTCTAACAAAGGTAACATAAAGGGTTTTTATCGTATTAATATTCTTAAATTCGTAGGTTGGAAGGTGACTCCTGAATCCACAATTCCAGAGCATCTTTCAAGCTATTGTTTATTGATACAATAACTGAACTGTTGAACATTTTTCGACTTAGAAAAGCTAACAACGAAACATTCGTTGAGATTCAGATGTAGTCTATTTTTTCACACCAATTATGAAGATGATGAAAATCGTTTCACTGATCGGTGATTTTTATAAAAATTTCACAGTCATCTGCATACAATGAACAGTCTCTTGATATATGAAGGTTGGAACCTTGAGGCACACCAGACTTTGTAAGGAATTTATCGGATTTCTTCCCTTTATAAGAGACAAATTGATTTCTATTGCAAAGATAGTTAGTGAACAGTGAATTACTGGAAGAATACTTACGTAGTTTACTTATTAGAATGGAATGATCGACTTTGTCGAATGCGTTTGCGAAGTCCGTGTAAATGGTATCAACTTGAGCCCCTCGCTCCTCTATCACATTGAAGACAGTTGATATAAAAGATTTCAAGTTCGTTTCAATTGATCTTTTTGCACAGAAACCGTGTTAAGATTGAGGTTTTCCCATTTTTTTTGTGGATTGGTGTCAATTTAACTTCTTTGAATAGTTTCGGAAAAATTCCAGTTCGCAGATTATTAAGATTATCAGGAGCGGATACATTATGTAATCTTTGCATGCTTTGATAATGTAGGATGGTATTCCATCAGACCCAGAAGATTTCTTTGGCTTTAGTTTTCGAAAAGTGTATTCCATATCTGAAATGGTGGTGTGTGATATTTTCAAAATTTCCCCGATTTTTACTTCATGTCCATCATAATCTTTACTTCCGGAAGAATCCTCGTATACCGATGCAAATAGTCTGCAAAAGCTGAGGAAATTTTTTTCGGATCACTTGTTCTTCCATTTTCTAGAAAGAATTGCGTATTAGAGTCTCTGGTTCGCTTTTTGGAGTTGACAAAATTCCAGAATTTGTCTGGATTCTCAATAAGATCATTTCAAGTTTTTCTTATATACTCCTTATGCATTTTTGATATCTCGTTACAATTCTGCTCTGAGTCTTTCATATTCGTTTATGTATGTTAACGACTGATTTCTATGCTCCCAACTAAATAACTGAATAAGTGTAAAGCATTCAAGGGGGTGATTCCTCAGTGAAAAAAGATAGGATCTTTCATATAAAGACACTCCATTGGAGGTACATAAAATTTGTTCAACAATTTTTTTCACAAGCACTAAAAAAGTTACAGCATTGAAATTAACCTGACGTTTTCTACTATCAAAAACCCCATGGTTGTAAGGGGTAGAAAACGCAACCCCTAAAATTTATTTCCAATGTAACTTTCCGTCTTATTATTTGTTTACCATTTGAAAATATTTTTCCGATAGCCTGTTTCATTCTTAACAGAAAATTTCCGTCGAATTTTTTGCCCAAGATGAACCAGTTCCCTGCAAAAATTTTTTAAAGAACAAGATACATATCGCCATAAAACGAAAATACGAAACTAATTTATCAAGTAGGCAGCTATTAGCGATGGTGACAATTAAATTGGTATCAAGCTGTCAGTTTGTAAATTTTCAAACTTGAAGTAAAACTGTTCGTGTATTATTGTTCTGTTTTCAATTTGTTACTTTAATAATTCACTTGTTATTGAAATGGCATACACAAATGAGCAAATGGCTGATATGCATTACGATTACGGTCTGTCGCAGGGGAATGATTTAGAAGCTTCTAGATAATATGCTGAAATGTATACCAGCGGCAGCATCCTTCACATAGAATATTTTCCCGATTTTCCCAACGATTACGAGAATATGGTTCGTTCGACAAAAGAACGCAGGATTGTGGTCGCCATCGAGAAGTAAGAACACCACAGCTTGAGGAAGCAGTACTCAATTTGATTGAAGAACAACCAACCTACTACCAGTACTAGAAAGATTGCTTTCCAGCTAAATGTTGATCATATGACGGTATTTCGAATTCAAGAGGAACAACTCTTATACCCTTACCATCTGCCACGAGTACAGGAACTGTTACCGCGAGACTTTCCGAACCATCTTGAATTTTGCAATCGGATGCTGGAAATGATTAGAAGAAATCGTGACTTTCTGAAGACGATCGAATTCACAGATGAATGTATATAATTAACTTCCATAACTACCACATATGGGCTGATGAAAACCCTCACGCTATTGTCGAAACTAACCATCAAGAACAGTTTTCTCCTAACGTGTGGGTCGGAGTTATTGGGGATTATTTAATTGGGCCTCATTTTTTACCTCCTCGATTAAATGGTGAGGCATACGTTCAATTTTTGAAAAAGTGCATCCCGTACTGCTGAAGGAAGTTCCTTTGGGCGTCAGAAGGGAAATGTTTTTTATGCGTGATGGGGCTCCCGCCCTATTTAGTCAAGAAGCACGTCAGCATTCAACTGAAACATGCAAATCAGTGGATAGGTCGAGAAAGACCACAGAATTGGCACGCTCGATCCCCGGATCTCAATCCTCTCGATTTCTCTACTTGGGGCCATTTACAGCATTTGGTTTATCGTACTCCTATTCGCGATGTTGAGGGCTTAAGAAACCACATCATCGATGCGTGCAGGTTGACATATGATGATTGATGATTTCTTCATGTTGTATTTGTCTTGTTATTGATGAATTAGTTTTGTTCATCTCCCTTCATTTATGAGAATGAAACAGGCTATCGGAAATAAATTTTTGAATGGTGAACAAATAATAAGACAAAAAGTTACATCAGAAATAAATTTCAGGGGTTGCGTTTTCGACCCCTTACAACCATGGGGTGAACCAAATAAATTACTGGCCAAGTGTCTTTTTGATAGTAGAAAACGTCAGGTTAATTTCAATACTGTAACTTTTTTAGTGCTTGTGAAAGAAAAATGTTGAACAAATTTCATGTACCCCCTTCAAGGGGCTGTATCTTAACATGGGATGCTCCAATGAAGTTTCTTTATATGAAAGATCCTATTTTTTTTTCGATATGGAATCACCCCCTTAAATGTTCTACACTTATTTAGTTACGCTCTGTATATTATAGAAATAATGGATTCAACAAGGATGACTATGAAAAAATTTTCAGCAGCAGAATATAGTAACTGAAGATTGGATCAGGAATGATGTCACTCAGATGCAAAGAAGGCAGAATTCTCAGAAGTACTCATATTATCGGGCCATTACAATATTTGGGTCAGTTTATACTTCGATTTCAGTACATGATGATTCAATTTCTTAAACATTAAACTAATCACTAGAAATTCTGGTATTGATACGAAATAAAATCGACATTCAAAAACAGTCGAATATACAGACAGTTCCCTACAGATAGACAGAATTCACAACACACAGTTCACAGTTGAAAGCAAAAATTCAGTTTATGTTAGTAAAAATTCTGTTTTTCGTCTCGGTCGGTTCAGTAAAAAGTCATCCAATACAAGTTCTATATTTAACGCATTAAATTGTAACCAATGTGTGAAAGCTTTAATCAGCTAAATTCGATAAATTCCATAACAAATAAATGAGGGTGTGTTGGGAAAAACGCTTGGACACGGCGATTCGTATTTTTGGATACGCATCTTTTTCAAAAAAATTAAATTATATAGAGTGTGTTATGTGACAGTGGCCAATACCAACTTTCTTATTTCAAATCAAACACCCTGTATTTCATTCCATTTTAAAATTCTCACTGAAGAGCTGATTTCATCGCTACACCACACTTGCGGTCTAGCGGAAATGATTACAGAGATATAGGGTGTGAAAAATCGAGATTTTTCAATCTTATGATTTTTTTGTGTTTATTATTGGTCGAAACGGCTTACATGTCCCTGTCTTAACTTTTGATCTACTACCTACTGTCATTTGATTGAAACAAATATAGGGTGGTGCAGAATTCAGAAAATTGATCATCATGTATCTGTCCGGAAGAAATGTCAGTAGATAGTATATCGAGAATTGAGATAAAGACATGTAAGTCGTTTCGACCAATAATGCATAGTTTCGACACAAAAAACTCATTAAGTTGAAAAATCTTGATTTTTCACACCCTATATCTCTGTAATCATTTCCGCTAGACCCCAAGTGTGGTGTATCGATGAAATCAGCTCTTCAGTGAGAATTTAAAAGTGGAATGAAATAAGAATGAGGTTGGTATTGGCCACTGTCATTTGACACACTCTATATAATTTAATTTGTTTTAAAAAAATGCGTATTCAAAAATACAAATCGACGTGTCCGGGCGTTTTTCCCAACACAACCTCATTTACTTGTAGAATTTATTCCATTTGGCTGTTCCACACTTTATACAAGCACAAATAACTTATATCCGAACACCTATACTTGGTTTCCAAGATTAAGAGTGAATAATATATTTTCTTACAATAACTATCTAATTAACTGATCCATTATCTAACTATCTAATTAACTAATTAATTAATCCATGAGGATTCATGATGATTTATGGTCACTGGATACACGAAGACAAATGGTCTGGCTTCACGGTGTTGGCATGGATTTTGCCTACGCATCCGCATCCGGATTTATTATGTGAACTACTATTATAATCTAAATAACTCCAGTTACCCTTTCGTGTTGTCTACAGGTAGAAAAAATATTGCGAATAATTCAGTAGTGAATCATCAATAATATTTCATCCAGAGATGGAAGTGAATTACAAGGTACTTCAGTTTTTTAGCAAACTCAGGATAGATATGGATCACGATTGTTATCGTTGGCCTAGTTTTAGAAAGGTAGACTGTTCAGTAAATCAATTTGAGTTGATACTAATCGTAGATAACAGAGTTTTTGATAGCATATATACATAGTTCATTGGACTAGATGTCTCAAAAGATGCATTGATAGACGATAAATATACGGGTGTTGAAAAAATAGGCCAACGAATGAAATGAGGGGTATAATGTACCAAAATATGCAGAAAAGTCTTCATAAACATATGTCTGCAAATGAACGGTTTCGAAGATACGGATCCTAGCAATCGAGGGGGGTGTTTTGGAAAGAGTTCGACAGTCCTTGCATTGAAATGAGGGGAGGATACTTTGAACATCTTGGCATTACGTTTCTATTGTTCACAATTACATATCATTGTTTTATCTACAGATTGTTTCAAACGCAAAAAGGTCGATATTTCCGAAACCACGTTATTCACGGATTCATTGGGACTTTTCAGCTTATTTTGGCAAATACTATTCACCATCTAGTTCTGCTACACTATGTTTTCACCAACCTGTACAGGGTTTACCCGTATATTTTTGCATCCCACCTACAAGGTTTACGAAAGTTATCCAAAAATGATGGCTACAAAAGTTTTATTTTTTTTTTAAATCAATAATTTCTCCTGTCAAAAATCAGCACATGTCATATTGCCACATATTGTCGATTTTTTTCAATGGACACACCCTGTATATCATCTCATATCTGAGAAGAGCTGTTTTTTTCTGATCTTGTATATATATATATATATATATATATATATATATATATATATATAAATGTGGTTTATTCCATCACTCCGGTTTCGTGATATTACTCTTCAAATATTGTCAGAAATGTAAATTAATGTTTACTAAAAATAGTTCGCGATGCTCTCGCAAGTTTTTTGTTTGCCTATTCCATTTTACTTCCACTGAATCTTGAATGATCCATGATGGTAGGGAGCAAAAATATATAGGAATAGTGTCTACTACGCTATCGTTCATTCGCACCATTCCTACAGCATTATTCTCTGGGGAAGTGCGAGGGGCGCATCCAGAATTTTCATTTTTCAAAAAAGAATTATAGGTACATTCGATTTGCAACTTAGACAGTAAAGAAACATGTCAAACCATTTCAAGAAACATGACATACTAACACGTCATTCTACATGCATCTACAAATGCATACTTCGTGCCTAAAGTAATTATAAAGACTTTTCTCTCAATTCTTACTATCACGATTTTTCTACTCAATCTATCAGTTTGTACGAAAAAAATCCACTGTATAAGAGGATATAATGTAAAAGATCAGAAAACAACACTAATGTTTTTTTTCATCTGTTGACAACACGAAAGGGAAACCTATAATGTTCGAGGAACATCGTGTTAGGCAGCGGTGGAATTTCAGAAGAGAAGGAAGGTGTGGGAATTTTTCTTGAAAGTTTGTAGGTTGTAAGCACCAGGAAAGACTTCACTAGGCAAATAATTTCACAACTTTGCCGTTCTATTGATGAATGATGCTTGATATAGCGATGTTCGACAGGTCTCGAGCCTGACATTGTAGGGGTTACCAGCCTGAGCTCGTCTGGTTTGTCTATATTTCCGTTGAGCACCGACCTTGGAAGTATCTATAAAAAAGGCAATGATCGCCGACCTTTCTACGATGTTCTGGAGAGGTCAATGATTTGGTGAGTGTTGTATCATCGGTTGAGTCTTAGAGCTTTATCGTATGTTTGGGGGCTGAGCTCCAAACATGTGAACAGTGCTCCAGGACAGGTCGAATTTATGCTTTGTAGATCATAAGCAGCTGCTGGGATGTGAAGTATCTCTTCGCAGGGAATAGAAAACCAAGTTTTTGTGAAGCATTTTTCGCAATGGACCTCACATGATCGTCCCATAAGAGAGCGATGTTGGTGCTGACACCCAGCATGGATATTGACGACCTCATAGGAACAGTGGTAACCGACATCATCAAATTGGGCATTGTGTGATCTGCCTTCTTGGTGAACATAAAAGCTTGAGTTTCTGTTGCATTGAATTGTACTAGATTTTCAGATCCCCATTTCAGAATTCTTGTCAGATCCTCATTTAAAGCATCGACCTGTCTTCGTCTTGCACCTCTGGCCTCGTTGGATGATATAGGGGCTCTAGAGGAGAAGGCGGAATGAAGTGTACCATCATCCGCAAAGCTATGAACTGAGCTGGAGATCACAACCAACAAAAAAGAAAGTTTTTGTCTTGTGGAACACCAGCATTGATCGTCATCGTATCAGACGAGACCCCGTCTACCACCACGTAGCGTGATCTATCTGCAAGGGAACTCGATAGTAAAAGACACAGTTGGGGCGGCAAACCATATGACGGAAGTTTCGCTCGGAGGCCTTGGTGCCAAACTCGGTCAAATGCTTTTTCTCGATTGATACCTGCCACTCATGTGTCACATAGGCAAGCAGCTCTCCAGTTGACCTCTTGTGACGAAAGCCATATTGTCGGTCGTTCACGATTCTTGAGCTCTCTAGATATCGAATGAGCTCGATGTTGATTGCCTTTTCCATTACTTTAGAGATCACAGGTAGTAGTGCAATCGGTCTATAGTTGTCCATCTTTGGAATCGGTTGGACTCTAGCTTTCTTCCAGCTACAAGGAAATACGCCGAGTTTGTACGAAAGGGAGAACAACTTGCAAAGAACTCGTGTTAGTTCTGGGGCACATTTCTTGAGGAAAATAGGCGGTATTCCGTCAGGCCCCATAGCCTTCTTGACGTTGAGGCTAAGCAGAATGTGTCCGATTGTGCATTGCCGCAAGACAATTTCTGGCATACGGTTATCGATGGTAGCGATTTTGGGAGGGAATGAGCTAGAGGTGGAATTTCTCCCGATTGCATTGGCAAATGTCCAAAATGAACGGGAACTATTCGTGCACTCTATGAGCTTTGATCTTATCTTCGTATTGTATGCCTCTTTGGACTCATCTATCGTTCGATTGCATTCCTAGCTTCAACATATTCAGCTCTATTTTGCGGGCATGGGTTTCTGCGCCAACGACGGTATGCTGCTTCCTTCAGAGCGACGACCCTAGAACAAGTTCTATTGAACCATGGTTCACCAGTGGTTCGAGATAAGATTCGAAATAAGATAATGTTCATGATTTTACGATATATCTGCATTTTTGAATAGTTGTTGTTGAATTGAATGAAAACAGCACCAAGTTATAGTTATACTAAACAATTCCATAGTGACTTATCCTATATCGTGTTCTTCGTGATCATAAAGGATGAATGAAAAATTAATATCATTATTATTTTATATGAGAATCAATAATTGTACCTCAGTTTGGCAATGACTCGAAAATTCTCATTTGCATGAAATTTTCCTTTATTTCGATAGCAAAATTGATTCAATTTTGAATTTGGAATGAGAATCGTCACATGATTTCTTCCGAGACTGTATGTACTGGGTTTCCCCGTATATCTTTGCACCACATCACCTAGTGGGGCTTTTCCGCAAGTTGTTCCGAAAATTATATTTTTCTCGGAATCATCAGGATTTTTTGTCAAAAATACAAAACTATAGCGGAAAATGTCATATTCCAACATGTAATCAAGAGATAAGAGGGAAACAATGGTTATTGAACAATTATCCATGAAAACTTACCTACGTAAGCAAAAATGGCGCCAGGTCCTATATCATTCCAATCGCTTCTTGACCATGGCTCACTATGCTCTAGTTCACATTAATTTTTATCAATATCTTTACGTTTATATCATGAAATAGATGAATGAAATGGATCACATGTATATATTTCAGGAAGGAAAGATCCAGATAACAGTTGAAATACAAGGTGTTCCATTGGAAAAAGTTGTCAAAATAAAACTTCCAAAATTTGAACTTTGACTTCATTGAAGAAGAAGATCCGAAAGGGGGGATTGAACACGTATATCGTTGAATATCAGTGGACTGGTCTCATTGAGCTCTATGAAAAAAATGTGACAGAAAATAGGATGTTCTATTTGAAAAAAAAATATTTTTGGTGTATGACGGAAAAATGTATCACCTTGTACAGTTGGTTATATTACAATCAAGAAGAACTGTACAATTTTTTCACACTGTAATATATCTATATCTAGTTTTTGGGATTTTCTCCCATTGTTTCTGAAAATAAAATGAGGAATACTAATAATCATTTCAATATATTTGTAGTTTGGACGGATTTATGATTTGCCCCAGTCACCGCGCTTGAAATACTTAGATACCTAAAAGAGAAGTTCTCTGATTGTCAGTGATACCTTATTTCTCAATTAATTGGAATGAAAAATACATTTTCAATGGATATCGAAATTTCTACTCATTTCAGTCGGGAACGAATCTGGTCCCGTTTGGCTTCGTATTTTTGATAGTAAAGAGTGACGACTTTATTTTCAGAAACGAGGAGGAAATAATCCCAAAAAATCTGGAAACATGAATTTAACACCTCCTCCATCAACCTACAGACAGTATTCTCAATATCGTTGAATATTTTCGACATTGCAACAATTAGTTCATAAATTTTATATTGAGCGACAGTCTACTTAGATAATGATTGTGCACATTTGTGTGCAGATAAAAAACTAATCGAATTCATTAATGGAAAGATTTTAATCTCATTTTTGACTCATCTGCTCTACTCCCACCATTGCTAAATATTTTTACCGCAAAAATATAAATTATGGCGTTCACAAAAAAATTGTAGCACTCGAATATCGTGTGATACGTGGAGAAACCTCCATAGTAAGATATCTTGGTGATCTTTCCGTGGTTCGAAAATTGCCAAAAGGAGTCTGAATATGGAGTTTCTAATCGGTGGATTGGCTGCTACTAGTGCAGGTTTCTTCACCAACCCTCTAGAGGTGGTCAAGCATCACATGGAAATGAGCAAGAAGACCCAGTTCCAAAACAAGTGCTCCAAGTTTTTTTACACTGGGTACGAAGTAGCCAAGACAGATGGACTGAAGAGCTTACAAAAGGGTTTGTCGCCAGCTCTCGGGGCATATCTTGTCAGTTATGGAATGAAGCTGGGTAAGATGCAAGATAGTGTTCAGTGTATACCTTTATGAGTTGATGCGATCCAAAGGGTATCAAAATTTTCCGAACAAAAAAAACATATTCAACAATTTTTGAAATGACTTTTTTTGATTCACTTGAAATATGGTAGGTTTGTGCGCAATAGTTATAACAGAGATAATGGAAATATTGAACGAATAAAAATGGTGAACAAAATAATTAATCATGAATTTTTATTCACTTGGTTCAAGAGCGTATAGAAAAATATTTTTTATTTTCATCTTAGACAAAAAAAGCAATGCTCAACCTTGAATGATTTGTTACAACAGTGGCGTCACAATTTTTTTGATACTATCAGCTGAATCTTCCTCTAGAAAGCCACTGGAAGAATTGAACAAATTCTAATGGCAATGGAAAATGAGTATCTTGTTATTGCATGTGAACCCACCAAATTTGAATGAAATCCAAAGGAGTTTCATCACATCATTGGAAAATCCCGTATTATAGAAAACTGTGACATCCTGTACACATTTCGAAAACAACGTGTCCTTGGAAAAAGCTCATGGGAACTTTTTTGATATTTCAACAAGGAATCTATCTTTGGATTTTTTCACAATGATAATGAGACGACCTGTATACCTGGGTCCGGCTCGGTCCTCCACCTCATCTGGAAGAACAGATAGGGATACGATATTTTCACCAATTTGTATAATATTTCGATGGATTCAACTTGATTTCAGATTCAGATTTTCTCAGCGGAAACCTGAATTCTTCATAAAATTCTCCGATTGAGGTGCATTGTTTTCTTCAAAACTCGGTATTTTGTCTGGAACATCAAATAGATGATGTTCTAGCCTTCAAGTTCATCCGACCATATTTCCATTTCTATTCCATCTCAAATCTGAAATTATTATTATTTCGAAAAATAGTATAGATACAGTTCGGCAACTAATAAGGAGATAAAATGATAATCGGAAAAAGAGAAGAACTTTAAGGCAGGATCATCTAATTGAAGTTACGGCGCAAAAAAACATTGTTTGTCATGAAGAATGCTTCATAAAATCTGTTGCACCATCACAGGCGCTTCCACCAAATAATGGAATTATTTCAAGAGTTAAATCCAAAAGTTTGGCAATATATTTCTCGCAGTCTGTACAGTGTAAGAGAATTTCTGACCTACCATTTGGGAGAGTCAATGACCAGAGAATGAATTTATTTCAGCTTGTCATAACATAAATATTCCAAATAATATGAATGTCAGAAATCATGAAAAAAATTTTTGTAATGTTGAACATCTCGGAAACCGTCAATAATTCCAGCAAAGTGTGAAATGGAAAGTGCTCATCATTTTCGATGAAGAATCTAGAAGTTTTATGAAACATATATGTTACAGCTGGAAAAATCAAAATTGGCTATCGCTCAGAGGAAATGGAACACCTTGAACGATGTAATTCATTTATATTCAATTGCTATCGAAATATCAGACGTTATGGTCTATTCATCTTGATATTTCTTCAAAGGAAAGAAAGACAGCGCCTTTGTTGTCGGACCCTGTATATTGAGAACTGAAAGTTGTCAGGATGTTATGCATAATGTGGTGGAATCATTTACTTTTTTGAAAATCAGGATGCCAAGACTCATCTTACGAGCAGTAAAATAGCTAGGTGATATATCATTATATTTATTCATCACTACGAGCGTGAAATATTTTCAACACTAGTGCGTTTAACTTTCGACTCTCCTGTTGCCATAGCGGAATACTCTCTGAATAACAAGACAATGTCGAAGTCGCTGTTTTTCATAGGTAGTCGTAGGAAAAATTAATATCGAGTGGAGCCTCCGGATTCACCGAAAGTGACCTTCAATATTATCAATAGGACACATTTAATTTCCCAATGTTCTCGGATTCTGATGCTAACTCAATATCCAATATCTGAAATGAACCGTTTTCCAGTTACTCGAGTATGTCTAAAAAAAGGGACAATATATGCCAACATAGGACATTTCCATATGAATTATAATTTTTAGTGATATACAGTTACTCAATGATGAATATTGAAAGTGAATGCGAAACATCGATAATCTCAATATTTTTCTAACGGAAAACCCATTTTTTCCTCTCATTCGATTGAACAATGTAGTACACATTTTTCTCCTGCGCGATATGTATGGATAATGAAATTCGATCGTATTCTAATATAAACTTTGTTCACACAGGTACCTATGATTTTGGAAAAAGTAGGGGTTTCACTACCGATGGTAAAGACCAAGTGAACATTGGAAAAAGCGTCCTCACAAGTAGTGTTGGAGGAATTTTAGGCCAATATATGTCCAACCCTTTCTATTTGGTGAAAACAAAACACGAAATGGATGCCATGCAAAACGGAGACAATAATTCAGAGAAGAAATCTCCAGGGTACGTGGACACAGTCAAGAAAATCTACAGAGAACACGGGGTATTATTTTAATGCATTACTTCATCTACAAAAAATATTTTTCCTGATATCAGAATATCAGAATTATCCAATCTCGATAGGGCTGTAACGCGAAATGCGATGGAGGAAAAAAATTGATGTAATGAAAGCTTCACTTCAAAAACTCGTTCACCAGGACAGCATCTCATCAAACTTGTTCAAACAAATTTTCCATTCAAGTGGTTTCCACAGTGTATCTTTGCTGTCTAGACATATTGTCGATTGATAGTTCGGTGCTAATCTTTAAATCTTATCTCAAGTGAATGAAAAGACTTTTCCGCATGCCTATATCACATGCAGGTGGATATAGGATGGTGAAACTTCAATTGTATCTTTCCAAAACATTTAGACCTGTAAATCAATCTTACTGAGGCTGCACCACTTGAACAAAGATGGCGATACGATCTTCGGCCTTGCAATGTCAAATTCGCTTCTACTGATAATGTCGAATATCTGACAGTGATGGATAACTAACGGTTGAATTTTTGCATTCGTGTTGTATTTAAAATTCAATATGATTGGATTTAAATAATTAAAATTCGATTTGATCAATTTGGCAAAGTTTTTTTAGTGGCTGGGAGTTGATACAACAGTGTATTTACAATATATTAGAGTATGTCTCGAATGTATTCATTAGCACTCAACGATATCACTCCGATTTTTCCGAATATGTCATTCTGCTATAATAATTTTTTTTGTAGCACTTCATCTTTGAATAAATATTTTCAATATTATTATTATTATATGAGATAGGTTCAGCAGCCCGAATAGAGATGATGATCATAATATTGAAGACTGAAAAATTACAATAACACTCGGTTTTGAAATATATAATCTATTCAAAGATACTTCATAATATAAAATTATTTTAGAAATATCTATGCAGGAAATTATCTGTTATCACACAGTGAAACCAGATGACTCACGCCATTCCTCCTTATATATGCTATACCTGCGGATAGAGAAAACCTTGGTGGTGTCAACGTACCCCCAATGATACGTTCTTTCATCACTAAGATACAGGACATATATTCATGTGTCCATAACTTTTGAAGTACTTTATATAATTCATTTATACTTGATACTAGAAATCGAAATCAGAAATCAGGTCCGTGTCTTCAGGAAAAATTCATAATTTCTTATATTTCAGATCAGTATTATGAATTTTTGTGCATCCTTGCCAGACGATGTATTCAAGAGAATGACGGTTCTATTATATTTTCCATCCTATCATGATCACGTCTACTGATGAAATTGATAAATATCATTTCTTTCATTTCCGGAACAAGCATTTATTTTTTGAATATGTAAGGCTTGATGCGCATTGATTGATGATTATTCTCATTTTTTTTTCTATCCCTTTAAACCATCGGAAAAAATCTGAAGAATATTGCTATACAGGATTATTATTATATTATATAATTATTATTCTTTCCTGAAGAAAGACCTGGATTCTGATTTCATTTTTCATTTCATTCCAATGAGTGGTGTATCTGGTTTGTACCTATCAAGTATGTAGAGATGATACAAAGTGGCTCATGAACCCCTGAATATTTCACGAATATTGAGGCAACGTCCTGTCTCTCATTTATAAATAACAGTAGACAGATATATCAATTTGGGTGAGTTGGAATCGAGGTGGATATAGGATGGTGAAACAGATCTCCCAATTGTTTCTTTCCAAAACATGTAGATCTGTCGAACAACCTTACTAAGGCCACACCGCTTGAGTAGAGATGGCATTACAACCATCAAACTTATGAAGTCAAATCTGCTTTAACTGATAATGACAGATATCTGAAAGTGATCGATAGCTAATGGTTCAAATCTTGCATTCGTGTTAAATCCCAAATTCAAATCGCATTTTCCCGAGTTTTCACTATAACCATCGAAATCAGCATCTATTTTCGAACTCGAGGAGCCTTAGTAAGGTATCAAAATTCTACATAATCAAGAAGGCGAAAGTCTACAACTTATTCTAGTGGCTGGGTATAGGGAGTTGACACACCAGTCTATATTTACATCATGGTTGGAATCATCAAAGTTTCCTCCATCTATCTGAGTAGGTGATATTCGAAGATTGGTATTCCTCGTATCACTCTGAACTTATTATAATCAGATTTTTTCATCAATTCTCATTATAAGTCCATATTTCCATGAGTAGATATGGTGATATTGTTGATTCAGAGTTTTGAAAAAAATATATGATGCCTGAAACTAAGCCGTAACACATTCAAACTACAATACAACAAACTATATACAATGTTGCATAAACTACTATATATAACTATACAATGCGCAATATTTGTATCATTCAGACGAATTTGATTGTCTCACCGTTTTCGCCATCTCCATGCTTTGCGTCCTTATCTTGAGCACACTGTATATAGCTGTAGACAAGGTATTCTCTAGTGAGTCAAATATTGCATATTCCTCAAACTTCAATAGAATCATTTGGTTCCACATTTCCGATAAATGACTTGAATCCAAGAAAATTCCGATGGATATGACGTTTGGCAACACAATAATCTGGGCAAGAAAATTATTTCGGTAATCTTCAGGTGATTTCAAGCAATTCAGTTTATGGGATATTATATTTATTGTAATTTTTCTTGAAGCACTGGAAGGGCCTATTTTCAAAGACGATAAAAAGTAATGAGAATTAACGAATCATCTGCAGAAAAAACATATTCTCTCTCTCTCTCTCATACAATGAATTTTACTTCGTTTTTCTTTCTTTTACTCACCACTCAGGATGTAAATAATCAATGCAATCCAGATTGATGACTACAACACAAGCATTGCTTAGGTAGCTCAGCCTGGATTCAGTTTTGAAATCATATTGTAAATTAGGCTTACCTGAATAAAAATACTACAAGAAAAAAAAAATACTACTTCCTTGTTCTGAATAGCTCTTCCATTGATATTTCCATTCGCTACTGAATTCATCAAATGATATCAAAACATCACATAGAAATGCTTTCTTCAATGATATTTATTGGGAACATCTGAAAATGAAGGTGAAACATGAGTTACTGAGTTGTATTGATATATCCACTGAAATATATAATTTTCGGTTCTCTCATTTGACGAACAATTATTTATGTTCGTACAGATTCGTGGATTCTTCAGAGGAGCAACTGCTTCTTTGCCAAGAGCCTTCATAGGAACGTCTCAGTTGACTTCTTTTGCTGTAGCAAAAGAAGGTCTCAACAAATTCGAGACGTTCCAGCAGAACCCGATTATCAGCACGGTACTTGCTGGGACCGCTGCTGGAGTGGTACTCAGTATGGCGACGACACCCTTTGATATGGTCCTCTCTAAAATGTACAAGCAAGGTATATATATATCACGTACAATACAAGTATGAACCTGCATAACATATAGATAGATAGATAGATAGATAGATAGATAGATAGATAGATAGATAGATAGATAGATAGATAGATAGAAATTTATTTCCCAGCTAGGTAGATAGGTTTTGTGAATAAGTACATTCTCAATTAGAATACATTAAATTATTACCTAATGCCGAAGGCTTAGGGAAAGTGCTGACTAATAAAAATAAGTGAATAAAAATAGTGATTGAAGGTGATGAGAATAAGCAGCAAGGACGGAATGATTGTTAATCACTAAAAAATATTCCTCGAGGTCGTAGCAGTTTTTTCAGTTCCTTTTTGAACTTATTATTCAACGATGATAGTTTCATAGAGTTCGGAAGATGGTCATAGATTTTTGTTCTCATATACAGCGTTCTATTGAATTTGTAGTTTGGTGGGATAAACAATTGATTTCTCGTTGGATAATGCGGTTCGTTTTAGGGAGTTTTTATTTTGTGGATCAGGAAGGATATTTTGTAGATATTAAGATTGGTAAGGGTGAATATTTGGTGGTCTTCAAAATAAGGCTTACATGAATCTCTGGCGTTTAGTCCGAGGAGCGTTCGAATGGCTCGTTTTTTAATGATAAATGTTGTTTTTGCTAGAGCTGCCGTACCCCAGAATTCGATGCCATATTGCAAGAGGCTGTGGAAGTAGGCATAATATACTGTCTTGGCATCTATTACATTTGTATTAATTTTGATGGTGCGTAAGGCGAATATTGCTTTGCTTAGTTTTGAATTAAGTTGAATGATGTGTTCTGTCCATGTTAATTTATTGTCAATGAGAATACCTAATAACTTTGTTGTATCTGATGTATTGATAGTTTTTCCTTCCACTATGAGACCTAAACCTTGATTTCCGCGTTGAAGGTTGAATAGTATGGTTTGAGTTTTGTCGATATTCAAAGAAAGTTTGTTTGCTGAAAACCAGTAATATAATGTATTCATTATTTTTTGTGAGCATCAGAAGTTGTTCATTTTCGCGGATTATTACGCTAGTATCATCTGCAAAAAGGGAGGGAGAAACTGAAGGAAAGTTGCAAACTATCGTTCACGTAGACCAAGAATAGCGTGGGACTTAGGATGGACCCTTGTGGTACACCGGCCTGTACAGTAAGGAGGTACGTTGGAAACCACTTCATTGCGACACCTCGGATAGCGTAATATATTCTAGTTTATCCAATATGATCAACGCAATCGAATGCTTTGGATAGGTCACAGACAATCGAATGCTTTGGATAGGTCACAGACAATCAAATGCTTTGGATAGGTCACAGAAAACTACTAGGGGGTGCTTTTGGGATTCGAGGGAGATATTCATGGTCTGTAAAAAATTAAAAGTTGCGTCAGATGTACTTGATTTTTTTCTGAAGCCAAATTGAGCGTTCGTTCGTTAGTATTTGCCGATCTTCCAGGTAATTTGTGATTTGGCGACTAACTATCCACTCTAAGAGCTTACAAAAGCTAGGGAGCAGGGATATACCTCTGTAATTATTGATGTCGAGTGCATTTCCTTTCTTGTGAATCGGGATTACTATTGATGTTTTTTAGATTTTTGGGAAAAGCCCGGTAGATAAAGATAGATTGAATAAATAAGCTATTAACTTATTTGCTTGTGAATTGATGAACGTCATGGGTATGTCGTCGATTCCTGTTGATGATTTAGGTTATCGAGCACTGACGCATTCTAGAATATCTTCTTCTGTGACGGGTGCAAAAAAGAAACTATCAATGAAATTCAATCTCATATTCTGGAGGTATTCATGACAAGTTTTTTCACTTAGGTTCAGGTTCGTGTGGTTAGCAATATCAACGAAAAATTCTTTGAACTCTTCTGCCACTTCGGGTGCGTTTTCGATTAGGGTGCCGTTTTTATTAACAATAATTTTGTTTTGCTTAGGAGGTTTTTTTCTTGTGAGATGGTTGACTACCTCCCAGGTAGTTTTCGGTTTGTTTTGTGAGGTACAGATCATGTTACCGATATAGATGGCCTTGGCTTGCTCAATGGTTTTTTTTTCAGAATTTGCATGTATTTATTCATGTAATTAAGTATCGCAGTATTTCTAGTATATTGTTTTAATTGCGAAAGAAAACGATTATTCTTACATGACTTTTTCATTCCTAAAGTTATCCAACCTTCGAATGATTTTTTATGATGGAGGGCCTTCTTTTCCAAAGGTAAAGCTTTGGAAAAGCATGTATTGATTATGCTGTGAAACATTTCATATGCCTCATTTGTGTCCGTTAGGTTGTAGATTGGTTCGAGGTCAGTGGAATCAAAAAAATCTGCAAATTTTTTAAAGGTCGCTTCACTATGGGATCTCATCATTTTGAAGGTCTGTTCGTCAGGAAACATAGGGTCCTGAGAGAGGTACGAAAATTGTGCACTATGATCAGAGAGTCCTATGTCAACGACCGATGTATTGAAGGGTTTATGCGATTTCACAAGTATATTATCTATTGTGGTGGAGAAATTTGTTGTTTTGATCAATGCAGCATTTCTAACACGCCTTGGAAGTCGCTCAAATTTTTACTGGAGACATTGAAATTCAGATTGAAATCCCCGCAGATGACATAGTGATAATCCATATATTGTTGATACAATTCATTGATAGGGTCACAAAACGTGTTCAAAAATCTCGAACTTACCCAATGGACTCCTGTATATGCAGTAATTCACTACTCGATGCAGTGAATTCGATATCTTGCTCGATGGGATGGAATCTAATTGGTATGATATTTCCGAAATGAGTGGATTTCATTGTGCATAAAAATTATTGCACCGCCATGTGAATGTGTTAGGAAAAGCAGATTATATCGATATCTTAGTGTTTTGTTTCATCCAGGAAAATGTTTACTTCGTCTAATTTATTACGGATTGATTGTATATTGAGATGCATGATGACGTGAGGTGAAGTATTGTTATGAGAATCAGTGCACGATTGGTATTGTCTCTTAGAATTGTTTCGCGATATATAGGTTCTCGTTCCGTTGTTATCAGCATAAGAAGAACCCTGCACTTGTGAAGATGGGGGCACTAGCAGTGGTTTCCTTTGGCTCAATATTGGTTTTCTGAGTGTTGTCATGCAGTTGAAACTCTGCTAATTTAGCTATTTCGTGGATGGTGTAACGGATATTTTTTATAATAATTATATTGTCTTGTTTGAGATAGGCTTTTTCCCCTTTTTTCGCTGCTATCAAGTACGGTAATAGGAGTCTTCTTTCTTCCATCACCGCTTGTGAAAATTCTCATTAACTGCATAAGGGATATTTTTGAAATGCTTCGCGTTTCTGAATATTTCATATTTGATTTGGATAGAATTCAGTATACATCACAATGAGGAAGTGTGAGGGCGTTAAAGCATTGAGATCATTGGGATCGGTAGGGAGGGGTGTGATGGGTCTGGAATTGAGGATGGCCTCGACCTGGGTCAACACCGTATAGTACTCCTCGAATGTCAATGAAGCATCAGCAAGTATGCGTTTGAGATGATGCTAGGCAGATTTTACGCCGGCTTCCCACAAGCCACCAAAGTGGGGCGAATGAGGTGGAATGAAGTGCCATGATATACCTTCGTTGATATACCTCCCTTATTGAATTTTCTTGAGAATCAAAAAAAGTTTTGCAGATTTTTCAATTCAGCATTAGCTCCAACGAAATTTTTGCCGTTGCCGGAGTAGACATGATTGGGTTTCCTCTGCGCGAAGTGAACCGTCGAAAAGCTGCTACAAATGACTCAGTTGTTAAGTCAGAAACGAGCTCAAGACGGATAGCCTTAGTGGCGAAACATACAAAAAGACTTATGTAACATTTCAGCAATTTACTTCCGCGACCCTTCCGATCGCGTATCATAACAGGACCAGCGTAATCAATCCCGATGGTAAAAAATGGGTGCCGCATTTGCGGAAGAGACCCCATGAGGGGGTTCAAACCTCACGGCTTGGCACGATAGCATTTGATGCAATCGTGAACAACTTTTTTAGCCAGATTTTTTCCAGCTAAAGGCCAGAGGGTTTCCCTGATTGTAGATAGTAGAAGCTGAGGGCCAGCATGCATTAAACGCGACTGTTCGTATTCAAAGATAAGCCTTGTCATGGGATGTTTGGAGCATATTACTATAGCTATATATATATATACCTCTGACTCTCATCAAACCGTGTGAATCAATGAACGGATTCAGATTTGAAATTCTACTTTTCGTTGGGAGACTATTGTCCTTCATCTCTTCAAGTTCTTGAGGAAATGTCTCTGCTTGCGCAACCTTTAATAAAGTTTGAAATGCATTAGCTATCTCTTGATTTGTTAGTGGACCACCAAGATGCTTGTCTTGATGTCTACTGTTATGTACGAAGCGCAAGCAGTACGCAACAGTTCGACGACATTTATTAAATCTTGAGAATTTGTCGAAGGGGAATTTGATTATTGCGTTTGAAAATAAGGCAATGGGACGTTTTTTGACCTCCAGCATTTCTCTTTGAAGAATCCAATTCGCTCATAAAATCCATTCACGGGTACAGGGCGGTCTGGGATATCGAGGTTCTGCCTGTAATTACTATACAGTCCCTTGAATTCTTCCCAGAACAGGAGACACAGCATGGTGTGAGGTCCAATTTTGAGATAGAGTGGTCCCATCCCTTTGTAAAATGGTTGTATTCCCTTTTTCATGTATGCTGCTATCTGCTATGCTCGTTAAGATTTATCTCATTGGGAAACGATATGCCACTAGAGTTCTAATTTCCAATCTAATACACGCTTATCTAGTAGTGATGTGGTCTGCTTTGTTTCTGGAACCCATCACAAATTGTCCCACTTGAGTTTTCTTTTTCATTCAATTCGAATTTTTCATCGAAGGTCTAGTTATAATATCAGTTATATCAAAACGTATCATCTCATTCTTGAAGACGACGGTAAAACATATCTCCAAAGTTAAATCCGTCGAAGCAATTCGTTAGTACATACCAATAGTATAAACTTGTGTGCCGAGCTCCGAGAAAGCACTCAATGTCTCATCTGGTCTAATTACATTCACATGAATCCACAGATACTTTTATTATCGAAATATCACCACTATCAATAAGGTATCTGAATGATAAGCTCCGTCCCTTCAGCAATAATATGGCTGGTGATATGTCGTATTCAGATGGCGTCATTTACTTTTGAAAAGTTGTATTTCTTGCAATGAGTTCAAGAATAACGTGAATTGGTTGCTCCGACTGAATAATTTTTTTTCTGTTGATAATTCTGACAAACTGTCGAAACGTACGAACTATAAGAATCAAAGAACATATTGCTCATTTCAGGTACAATCGGTTCGACAGATCAAGTGTTGCCCAACATATTTTTGAGACTAGCCATCCAATAACTTCAGATAATTTGAAACTTCTCGAACATATAATGAATATCAATCCAGAATTGAATAGATTGGAAAGTATTTTCATTCATCTTCATTCCATACACTCCATTATTCGATTTGCTGACTTCACTATCATTGAATTGATACGGTTCGCTGAATTGCAACGGTTCAATGAACCACGATATTATTTTATATATAAATAGGCTGACATACGGACAATCATTCTCGATGGTAATTTCTAGAGAATATCTTGAAAGATATTGAGGAC
This sequence comes from Gastrophysa polygoni, assembly GCA_963576655.1. Lineage (NCBI taxonomy): Eukaryota > Metazoa > Arthropoda > Insecta > Coleoptera > Chrysomelidae > Gastrophysa > Gastrophysa polygoni. The sequence goes on from OY755092.1 coordinate 4,910,745, forward strand.
TCGCTAATCATTTTCACTTTTCAGGTTCACTGAGGATGGCAACTTAGTTGCCGAAATACATATTTAGACTTTTGTAACTATTGTTGTGTTTTTTGGGTATTTATTTATTTTGTATTTGAGTATTTGAGTACAGTCTCCGAATTGTAACTTTGATTCCCATCTCTCGGAATCTCATGACATGCGTCTTGTTTATGTCATCGACGGCCACACTTGAAACAATTACTTGTGGATTTATTAAATGATCTAAGAGATCTTACATACCCATGATCCCGCAGAAGTTCCCTCTTCCAGCTAGGTGTGATCGCCTTTTCGGAGTTTCTTCGATGAATCCGATTTTTCGATGTCACATCACGACGTGCATCGAACTCACTCAGGAGTTCCAACAAATCACGTTCAGTAGTTACTTGGTTTTCGAATGCACGAAGCTCAAAGGGCTTCCGTATGCTCCTGTCCATATTCCACCATTCTGAGAGTCGTATTCCAAGGCAGCTGACCGCAGAATCTATTGATGTTACGCAACATTTGTGACTAGTAGCAGTGTGGCAGCTTTGTATGCACCTGGTGTTTCAAGGTCGGGGAAAGCTACGTTTAGGTCAGTACAGAAACTTTGCCAACTTCTACAAAGAGGCCTTCGTTCGCAACAGTATCGATAGAAAACGTTTTCCCAATGCCTCGCTGGTCTTTGCTATCCTTGAATTATCGCTTACATGTGGTTATTCGTCCTTCAGCTTGGTTGCATCATCGAGCCATTCTTCGATTGAGTAAGATCTTTTGTCGAGATCATATCTGGTCTGCGGATTCAAGCTCGAAACACTGGGCGTTGGCGATGCGATCTCGGATAATTTTGACAAGCTGCTGTTGTTGCGTTGCCACTAAACTGATTAACGTCTCCTGCCACTGCAATTTAGGAAGTTTTGGGATTTGCGAAACTACATCTTCATCAAAATCAACTGCAACACTTTGCTCAGATAACATGCTGTCACGACGTGGACTGTTCTCATTAGCTTCTGCCATTGTCACTTTAACTTCTACCTATTAGTCTTTCATTGTCTATAAAGCACTGCACATTACTTTCGCTTAATGACACATAGAGACAAATATATAAGACATCTTGATATGAGTATAAAAATATAAGGCACTATAAACACCTCCGAACAACAAACCCACTCAATGATCGAAGATAAACACAGTTAACACTGCTAATTCCCTTGAGTTATAAAAACAAAGATTTATTAAGATTTTCTTCAACCTACTTTTGGAAATTCTCCTGTTCCTCTCTCTACTCCTCCGTCATGACATTTCTGACTAAGCATCCTAATTAAGGGGGTATTGCTAACATACATATTTTTGTATTTGTACAAGTATTTCAGGTCTTGTATCTTGAGATAGTCCAGTTATGAAGATTGTTGTTTTGCTCTTTTAGTTCATTCTAGGAATCGTCATTTCTCTTTTCTCCCTTCAAGCTTCTAGTTTAGTAAATATAGAGTTTATTTTTTAGTACTTTTTCGTATATTCTACTGACATGTGAAATGAGTGAAATTCAGTAGTTTTTTACGTCTGTTGAATCCTCACTTTCATATTTAGGCTGTACCACTGAAGTTTTCAGTATATTGTGCAAAGTACATGGGAAAGTGTTCCATGTGGATACATTTATCAATAATATAAATATAAATTCATAGAAATGTTTAATTTTCAGCCATCGTGGGTAAACCAATATATAGCGGATATATGGATTGTATGAAGAAAATTTACATGAAAAAGGGAATACAACCATTTTACAAAGGGATGGGACCACTCTATCTCAAAATTGGACCTCACACCATGCTGTGTCTCCTGTTCTGGGAAGAATTCAAGGGACTGTATAGTAATTACAGGCAGAACCTCGATATCCCAGACCGCCCTGTACCCGTGAATGGATTTTATGAGCGAATTGGATTCTTCAAAGAAAATGTCAAGAAAGCACATCCAAATTATTACAACGAAAGTTTCGATAATGATAACAAATTGAATGTATACTGGAACTGAAGATTATCGTGATGCGTAGAGAATAATTTATCGTTGAGATCTGTATGAAAAATATTATTTATACACTGTAGAAACAATTCATGGAATGTATTTGATATTTCCGTTAGACGCACTCATAAACTGTACCTATATATCTGATACACAGTGTGTCCACATTAGGGACTTACAATCCCTTTGAAATCGTTGGTAATGAAAAAAATCGGTTGAAATTGGGACACCCTGTCGTTTATGATGATGAAAATCTGTACAGTGCATCCTATTTTGGCTGAGACAGCCATTTTTCCTGGTTGTTATTGAAGATATTGCCTTTCAGTTTTCACTTCAATTTTTTAAACTGTATCTGTTCATAATATACAGGGTGATTAAGAAAATTCATACTTCGGATCTATATCTACGAAGTTATTAGAAATAGTGTGGATCTATGAATGGCAGTCTATACACTAATGAATTTCGAACTGAAACCACCTTTATGATGATGTGCTCATATAAAAATATCATGTAACGGCATCTTTCGTTCTGAAAGTTAGCTCACATACTTCATATTCGAATTCAAATTACAACCTCATCCAAAAACCCATTCAAACTAATGACGTAATTATCTTGCTGATGTCGTTCCCCTTCATGTGTTGCCGCTAGTCGCTAGACTCTTGTCAACGCTTCGTGATGCTTCTAGCTATCCGAGTTCGTACAAGAGTAGTTGTTATCTCTGTCAGAAATTATGACCAATGCAAAATCCTCAATTGAAACTTCATTTATATAGAAAATCCGTCGTCAACTAGCAAAAATTCAGCTTAATGTAATGAGTTTTTTTGCATTTCTGGAAATCGAATCCATATAGTAAACTATGCATCATTTCAAAGGGAGATAGATAACGAATTCAACGAGATGATGAAATATTGGATGCTCCATAGAAGAAAAAAATGAGTTTGTTTGTATCTCCAGAACCTTTTCTGAATGAAATTGACTACGCCACTGAATTCTGCGTAGAAATCTGTTGAATGTAGTCCTTAGTTCAATGTTTTGTTCATGAACAGAAATAGTTATGCAGAATTTGATTAGGCCACCTTGAGTTTCAATAAAAAGTAGTGAAGGAACATGAAAACCGGAAGAGATCTTCACTATCAACAGAGAAACCTGGCGGTCTGAACCTAAAAAATAGAATGTTTTGAAATTAGTTTCATAAAAAAGGTGCTTATTGGCCAAAAAAGCCACCCTCTTGCTGGATAAACGAGAATTTTTCAAAATCGATCGAATAGTCCATAACATGGACTGCTTGTATGTACACTTGGGCTAACTTCAGGTACTGTAAGAACGTACTTTTTCATAATTCACTGTGGTTGCGTTCGTTTCGCTTTAGGTTTTGTAGGTCCAAGTCCTATTGACTATCTGAATTATTCAATAAATCACCTGTATGTTTATAACCTAATTGCCTCAAGGTTGTTTTTTGTGCCATTGAAATATGTGTCTGTTCTGGTTTTGTAGGGTTTTTGTGTATGCTAACCTGTAGATGAATTAAACCAATATCTACTCAGAGAAAGAATTATTCATGACCCCAATAGAATAAGATACCTGAGATCTATTCTCGTTTCGTACCGTTACAATACATTTTGGAGTTGATTAACGTTTTTACGTCGAGAACCTATTTCATTCATTCATTCGAGTGCGTCTTCATTACGTAAGCTAGTTCACGTGTCAAAGTCACATTTCGGGTTATAGTTTCATGGCTTCACCTTACCAGAACGTAAGTTGAGATTCGAAAGTTGATGTCATTGTAATGCCACCCCTATTCTTTGTATATGTTAGCCCGAGTGTTGGCCTATGCAGGGGTGCACCTATATTTACGTTGCTGATTATACAGGATTCCTCACGGTAGACGTTCATTAGGGGGTTTTTCAAGATAATTCATGCATTTCCTTCCATTTTCAATCATTTTCGAGGTGAAACTATTCCTGTTATACCAGATGTCACCATCATATTACCCCGGTATATTATTACATCAGGTTTCCTTATACCCACTTTCAAATGTTTCTTAGATACCTTGATCCATTTGATACTTGATGATAATTTCGAAAACCACATTGACGATTGATTCATCGCTTCATTCATTCAATCATTCTTTCAAATGTGACAACCTGTATTTATTGGATGGTTGTATGCAGAATATGATTCTGTATCTTTCTTCTTCAACTATCCATACCGTTTTCCAACGATTTTCTTGTTTATACAATGTGATTTCAATGTGATTTCTGGCAGAAATCGAAACATTATTTGTCTCTCGAAATGAAGAGAAAAGCGTTGTAAATAAGTATATGGAAAGTTATAGCAGATCGATGCAGAATCAAATTATGTACCCGACCATCCAATCTGTTTACAGTCACATTTAAATCTCGGCTAAGAATCGCATCAAAATAGAAAATATGGATTAATAGAATTGACAGAACATCAGAATCAAATTCTTCATCCGACCATACGATAAATCCATGGTGTCACATTTAAAAGTACGAACTTGTTTGCATTGGTTGAATAAATCACCATCAAGTTTGAACACCTTTGTTGCAAATAGAGTATCTGAGATTCAAGAACTCACGAATATTTCTCATTGGAGACATATTCCTACCTCAGCCAATCCTGCCGATTATATTTCTGGGGGAATGAAACCGTCTTCACTAGTTGATCGTTATCACTGGTGGATTGGACCCAAGGTCTTCAAAACCCGGTAATAAATTTAATATAGTTCGAGGTCAGATATAATTGGTGAAATTCAAAAACTGAAGAAAACTGTTATTTTTCTATTTGAAAATGATGAAAATTTCAATAGATTACAGCTTTCAATTGCATATTGTTCACGTTTCATTGATAATTGTAAACACAATAAAGACAACAGAATTGAAGATACATCACTTGCTGTCTCTGAACTAAGAAATGTTTCTCTCATTTTAGTAAAGAAAATTCAGTTACAATATTTTTCAGTAGAGATGAATAATTTGAAAAAGGGAGAAACCCTCAAAAATAGTTCAATCAAATGTTTGAATGTTTCACGTGTAGGCAGTAGGTTAGCTAATGCTAATATACCTCATGATTAAATGTTTCCTGTTTTACTACCCCCTAATAATTCATGTGAAAGAGAGAGAGAATTTTTCAATGTTGAAAATAATTTATGTACAACAAAGCGTTATATGACTACTCTGGAAACTAGGTGGTAGTTTTTACCCCCTAATAGTCCGCTTTGGGGGGCTTGGGGTCTTGGGGAAGCCGGAATAAAGTCAATAAAATATCATATTGCTCGGGTCATAGGGAATGTGATTGTAACCTTTGAACAAACGTCTACTGTTTTATCACAAATAGAAGCATTCGTTTTGAATTCTCGTCCGCTTTGTTCTTCATCTACAGATCCAGCTGATTAGACATCTCTTAAACCAGGCCATTTCTCAATAGGATAACCACTCACATGTTCACCTCGGAAAGGATTGACTAGAATAAAGGAATATCATACTAGCGTCATTCTACAGATATAATGCAGCACATTTGGAAAATGTGGTCTGTTGAATATTTGAACAAATTACAATATCGTCCAAAGTGGATGAAAGTTTCAGAAAATTTATGTCCAAACATGTTAGTAAAAGAAGATAACGCACCCCCAGTTCAATGAAATTTGACACGCATATTAAAAATTTTTACAGGCCAGAATGAGGAAAACCCTTGTAAAGAAACTTAAATTTATTTCCTGATTTTGCCAAACGTCTTTTGATAATTCATTTATTTAGACATAATTCATCCAACAGGCCTAAGCCCAATAACAGGAGAGTATAATAATAATCATCACAAGTCGAAGAAAATACAATAGCAACTCAGGAGTACATGATATCAGTAATAACATAATGAAGATAAGCTGAAAGTGAGTAAAAAGAGTGAATGTTACATTAGTTAGAAGTGGTGTTACGTTCAAGTATATTACAGATGCACGGAGGAAATACAAGTGGAAAAAAATTGAACGAGTATATAATTATGTCGAAGTTAATTTGGAATGAGAGTATACAATTGCTTTATAAATTGGTTCAAGTTAGTAAAGAAAATGTCTACCGATGGTACATTGTTGAGGCTTCTTCACATAGTTGAAATCGGACTATTGTAATGATGATGTGAATTTGGCATGTCGATCCGAAAAGATAAGTGTGTTCTTGACGAAATACGTGGTGCATTGAAACATTTCTGGAATAACTCATAGTTTTGCTTTTATCAACATTCAGATGTAGCTTATTCTCCGAGCACCAGTCCGACAAGAGATTCAAATCATGTTGAAGACGAAAACAATCGGAAGAGTTTGAGATTTCAGTATAGATATTCATGTCGTCTGCAAAGAGAAGTTTGCTCGACTGGAATAATGTACATATATTATTGATGAATATAAGAAATAGTAGCGGCCCTTGAGGAACCCCTGAGCGAGCTAGAAAATTAAAAGATTTTACACCTTCGTATTCAACAAATAGTTGTCTGTCGCTCAAGTAGGATTTTAATAGCAGCTGAATATTGGGCGACAGGCCAAATGTTCCCAGCTTTAGCTATAGCTGTCTGTGTGATACTTTGTCAAACGGTTTGCTGAAATCCGTGTATACAACATCAATTTGGTTACGATTATCAAGGGAATTAGATATGAACTGGGAAACGTGCAAAGGTTGGAAACAGTGCTACGTGATTTCATGAAACCATGTTGAAAATCAGACAGGGATTTATTCACATGCGCATAGATGAGATCGAAAAGAATGATTTCGAGTAATTTTGAAAAACCTGAGATTAGAGCTATTGGTCTATAGTTACGGATATCTCCTATTTTGCCTGCTTTGAAGACAGGACACATTCGTGATTGTTTCCAGATGGTGGGAAAGTATCAGGACCACATGTCAATTTGTTTCATAGCTTATTTGCCGCCGTTAGAATGTGTTCCTCGTTAATTTCATTAATATGTAAGTAATGACTGGAACTGATAGTGCATTCGGGAAAGGAACGCTCATTTAAGATAGAAGAATCCGATACATATGCATTGCTGAAGTGTTCAGCAAAGGCGTTGACAATTGATTGGGAAGATGTTAGCCTTTCATCATTGTTAAACATCAGTCCAGGGATACGAGATTTATTCTGTTTGTTGTTAATGAATGACCAAAACTCACGGGGATTACTAGTCAGATTGTTTTCTGATTTTTTAATGAGTAAGCCAGATCTATTTCAGTTTTAATGATACGCCCGAGGTGTTTGAAACGTTCCAGATAAAAATTATATTTGCACCTTCTATACATTTTGTGGTAATGATTTTTTTTTAATATCATTGATTATGTTTCTGGTGAACCACGTTGGGTATTTATGAGTATTGTTAACTTCTAAAGGGGTGCATTGAGAAAGTATCCTTTCGATCGTCACATTGAACTCTTCACAAGCTACATTAACATCAGAAATTGATTCCAAGATGTTCCAGTTAATTTCGCTAATCTTTTGGAAAAACTTTTGGTTGTCAATTTTACGGAAGTTGTAGCGCTTAGCATCCGATATAAATACCTTCTCAGTTTCACAATCAAATACCAAATCTACAGCAAGACTAGGGTGATGGACATCAAGTTCAACCAGCGGATCAGAGTCAGATAATACTTTGCATACCATATTCTCAGGAGACAAAACTATATCTAAATTTCTGCCGTTTACATTTCTTATGATATTGTTCTGTATGAACTTACAAAAACTAATGAATGAGTTAAGTTTGAGGATTAGATTGGATGACTCATTGGTTTCATAATATTGTTGTAATTCAGTGATATTGAAGTCTCTTATAACTAAAGAATTATCGATGTAATCCAAATTTTCCAGAAATTCAAATAACTCATCATATTTCACCAGGGCAGTTCCAGGTGGAATATAAATTACTATTATATAAATTGATTCGCTTTTAATCTTAATTATTTTCACGCATATAATGACAATAGATTGAATGGGACAGTCAGCTTTACACAATTCCGATCCTTGACGGTTACTATCCAATGCAAGAAGGACACCACCTCCTCTGGTACCAAAAGATATGTCTTTGCGATATACCACATAGTTGCTGGGGAACAATTCGGAATTAGAATCACCATCCTTCAACCAGCTTTCTGTAATTGCAATAATTTTATGTTCACTTGCCAGAACACTCTTAAAGAATGTGTGTGTTTTATAATTGAGTCCATTGCAATTTTGATAGTATATTGAGGTGATCTTATTGCTGATTACATTTGGCGGGTTGGATGTACAGACTGGTTTTTTTTTATCATGGAGATGCCGTTTCTGTAGAAGATACATGACCTTTCATCGCCGTTGTTCCTCAAGACATTCAACTCATTTCAAATTTGCCGATTATACTCTCTTTGACATATAGTTAGATCCGGTTTTATTTGAATCTTTTCGTACGCATTTATGTTCACCAGTCTTGCTGAACTTTTCTCCCTTAACATCCTCATATGATTCATTCCTATCACAGATAAATTAACGAAATCTTGATTATGAGACATTGTATTATTAATACAATATAATTCATTTGTCGAGATATATGTATCACAGCTTACCAGAGAAATTTAAATTTCAGGGAGTTAATATGCAGAATTAGGCACTATAATTACAATTAAGGTTCATTCATGATGGAATTGAAATATATGAAGAAATATAGTGGGTTTCCATCGAAAAAAAAAAAAAAAATTAGATTCGTATTCTGTAAAATGGTGTTGATGATTATCGTGAATGATCCGTTCAACCTTCAATATTCTGATTGAGTAACTGCATATCACTGAATTAAAACTGTAGTTCACATAAAAATGGCGTGAGTTCGATAGGCTATGTATTTGTCAGTTTTTTCAGAAAAAATCGAATTACTCAAAAACAGGAAAAGATTTCAGGAATGGATATTGAAGTATGAATTTGAATCAGAATCATGAAAAAAATTAAGAAATGTTGTGAAATACACGGTGTCCTATTGAGAATTGACGATTATTGAAAATGAATATTAACCATGTAAATTGAATTGTTCAATTTGAGATTTATTTGTGCCTATCAGCTGCTCTTAATTCAGTCGGTCTCAAGAGAAAATTTGTTGACCTTAGATAAAATCAAGATAATTTCTAGATATAGTAGGATATTTGCGATGATTAATGAACTGTGTTATATTTTCTAATTCTATTTTTTGTCTTCTTGCTTGAGATAATTCAGTAAATAGCCTGATTTTTATACCTATTGGAAATAAAGTGCTATCTATCTATCTATCTATCGATCTGAACACACATTAACGAAAATATTCAAGTTGAGTTCTCAATGTTTCCTTCACCGTCTCCAGCATTTCCATAATCATGTTACTAGTAGTTAACTGTATATAAGTCTCATGACGAGTCGACTCATGGAGATATACCCTGTATGTATACTAGTATGATTGTGGTCAACAGTTTTCAATGAAGTGGGAATGGTAAACGTCTCATAAAATACCAGACTTTGAATTTGTGGGTTTATTATTTAGCGCAATAAATACATGTGCGATAAAGAACATTAGAGTTGTAGGAGTAGCAAAACGCATCATAGGATCAATTTTTTATTGTTATCTTTCACCTCTTGCTATACTCGACGAAAAGAAAACAATTATATTTAATTCATTGATGATCAGCTTGAACAGAACACATCCTCTTCAGATCATCCGTAGCTTGTCTAGAGTTTCTTCTTCTCTCCAGCGGTTTTGAAGCAAAACCATCGCGACATAACTCTACAATTTCTAACACATCCCTTCCTCTAGTTTCTGGTAGATACAATCTGAAAAATTAACAGCGTGTCTCACTTCAAATGGTCTCCTTTTTATCTCAGATAATTGTCATGCAATTTCAACAAAGTATAGAAAAGAATAGAATTTATTCATACCAGCGACAAAAAATATATTAAATATGGTACAGGTCACATTTTCTTGAATACGATGATTCAATACACGAAAAAAAAATCAAAAATTCATTATCTCTCATTCAGCATACACATTTAGTTGGTAGGTACACATCTCTTTTGTAAGGCTATTTTTTCGAAAGCTCGGAATTGCCAATTTTTTGCAAGATCTGGCGATTAGTTGTAATATTGTAAACATTTGCAAAACCAGCTCTTCTCATATAGCGTTGTTTACTGATGATTTGTTCTTTTAAACAGAGCAGACACTGGAATATAAAAAGGGCAAGAGTTGAGAACTGCTCTCTTTTTGGACCTAGACTTCTTGATTCTGTGAACCGTCCTAGAATAAAATGCCACAAGCTATGCGCCTATGGATTTTATTGCTATACAGATATTCTACAGGGTGAGTAACCTGAAACCGAAACAAGTCGTATCTGAAGGTGAATATTACAAAAACAAATTGATTTTCATGCCACGGGGGACAAATTTAAATACAACCAGCTCCTCATAAAATCGGTTATAACCGTGGTAAAGAGTCCAATCTAATTAAGACTTTCACACAGTATTCACCCAAGTACCCTCAGTGCAGTGATGAAAGTGCTTCGTTAATTAAACCATAATTAGTTTGGTAAATGTGCATCTGAAGAACATATATCCCTTTTGCATCCAATACTTCTCATATATAAATCAGTACCAGTTTATCAGAGACAAGATAATCTGAACCTATTTCTTTTGTTCCTTGGCAGTGCAGGAGCAAGAATATTATTCTGAAGGAACCTGAATATCAAAAAATGAATATTCGCGAGTTTTGTGGCGATTCTACGGGAAGTGGATGTGATGGCTGCAAACATAATTTTTGTGAAAAATGTTCTGGCCTCTCGAGTTCTGAATTGAGATGCATACCGCTGAAGAAGAGACGTTTAATATATCTTTGTGATGAATGTGAACAAGGTTTCAAATTGCTCCTCATTCTGATGAAGGAAGTGGAACTCTTAGAAAGTCAAGTGAGCAAGTTAGAGGAAAAAGTTGAAAAACAAAATTCTGGTGGAAAGATGGAGTATGGAATCACAAATTTTGAGAATATCATCTCTGAACTTGAAGAAAGGAGAAATCTGACAAGAGTTGTTATTATGTTGAATATACAGGAGTCGACAAAGAAATATAGGAATGAAAGAATTGCAGATGAAAAGCTCACAGTTAACAATATTTTCAAAGAATGTGATCATTGATGGAAATATGGAAGTATATCGAATTGGAAATTCACAACTGTTTAAAATCGTCCGCTGAAAATAATGTTTTCCAACTCAGAATTAGCTAAGCTAGTACTGAGAAATAAAAATAAAATGAGTGCAAACAGAGTTATCATTTTTGTAGATCATACCAAAACTCAACGTGAATGCTACCAGAAGGTGAAAAGTAGACTAGGTAAACTTATTGAAGAAGGTGACCTAGATAAAACGATAAGATGTATAAATGGAGTACCAACCATTGTCCAAAATGAGAAAAAAAACTAGTAATGCCTACTATTCAGGAATCTTCTTTTATAAATTTCAATCAAGACATCATATTATTAACATTCAGAGTTTTCTTTGCAAACAAACATGAAATTTCAACCCAAATAATCTGATACCGCCCAACAAAACCATAGTTTCAGGTGAATCTAGAACCACTCAGGATATTTTAGATTCTGAACTCACTGTAATTCAGTATGATTATGTAAGATGTGACAGCAGCGATAGATATACAGGAGGAGCCTTACTTTATATTGAACAGGGCATTGAATACAAAGTGATGAAAAGTATAACATCAGTAGATGCTATTGGTTCCAGTTTATAGAAATTTCAATTGATAGCCATGCATGGACCAATGGAGGTGTTTACCGTTCACCAAATGCAAGTCAATCAGTGTTCATTGGAAAAATGGAAGATATATTTGAAAGTTATTTTCGTAATAGAAAAACTTTTTTGTTAGGTGATTCGAATATTGACTTAGAAATATTGATGATTTCTACACGGAAGAAATTCAGCACTTGCTCAACATTCATGGTGTGGATCAAACGGTTGAAGATTATATTCTAATCACAAATGCCAGTAAAACTCTAATCGATTATGTTATAACAATTTGTGATAATATTACTGTCAAAGGTAATGATAGTCATGGAATTTATGATCATTCCACCATTTCCATCAGTATATTTAATACAAGGGCGAATGTTTCCGAGAGAATTCAAGAAGTAGAAATATGTGCAGAGAAAATATGTTATCCATCAATATGGAACTCTTGTCTTGTTTGTAATTGGTTATTAGATTGTGTAAACGTTAATATTATTTTGAAAAAAGTACATGACATTGTGATTCGGGTTGCTTCAAGCTATACTAGAACATTAAAATCAAACGATGTACCATACTATGATAATTATTTGAAAAAGGAAGCTAAAGACAGAGATATGGCATATAAAAATGTAAAGATGCTCAAAAAAAAAAGATATGAGGCAAATTGAAATCAGTATGTGAATATGCTCAAAGCTGAAAAAATCTGGATACTATGAACAAAAAATTGACTTGAACGAAGGTAATTCAAAGCAAATGTGGAAAACTCTGAAATCGATTGTCAAACCTAATGCCCCTTATATTTTTAACAAAACTGATTTTTTTGAATATGGTGAAACTAGAATGTACAGAAACGAAATAGATATAGTTGATAGATATAGCATTTGAAACAATTGATAGAGACATTTTATTATTTGAACTGAGGTATTATGGAGTTGCTGGTTATGTTTATCATTGAATGGAAATCTATCTGAACAACAGAAGTTGAAGCACAAAAACTGGTTAGAGTTATTTCAATAAATTAAGTGATGGAATTGGAGTTCCCGAAGGCAGGGTGTTCGGCCCACTTCTGTTCATTCTTTATATGAATGATATTCATCCTATTGCAGGGAACTGCTCTATTACCTCATTCGACGATGATACATTGGTGTATTGTGCAAATCATAATTTAGACCAAGCTATTATAGAAATTAACCAATATTGGAAGATATTCACAGAAAAATGAACCTAAATTAAATGTAGCTAAAACCAAATCAATGATTGTTACTAACTAACTAACTAAATATAAATATGATAATATACTTGTTGATTCGATTGATATAGTTATTGAAGATACGTCTTTGGAAATTGCAGATGAATTTATATGGGATTTATGATCGATAATGATCTATCATTCAAAAGTCATAGTGAATATATCATTAGAAAAATATTTTAAGAATGTACTTTTTTTTTCAAGAATTTCAAAAGAGCTGTCCAAGTTTGCCAGAGTTACCATTTATAATTCCACTATAAAACCAGACTTTGATTATTGTGCAACTAAAATTCACTTGTTCAACCAAAACCGAATTTCTTAACTCCAAAACTAGAGAATAGAGGAATGAGATTAATAATGAAATGTAATAGAAATACTCTAATTAAATTGATGTTGGATACACTGCAATGGTTTTCAGTTAGTTCCCGTTAATTTTACATAAGTATGACTTATAAACTGAACAAAGGCCTATTACCTTCCTATTTTAACAAATTCTTAATAGGAAATGATGAAATTCATAACTACAACATAAGAATGATGACTGACTTTCAGATTCACAGAACAAATTCTAGTATGAGCACGAGATCGCTATTTTTCAAAGGATTGAATGAATTCAATAAATTGTCTATGAATATAAAAAAATCAAAACCATCAAAAATTTGCAGGTATTGAGACGCGTTCGCGAAACCGGTAGTTTTACTCTTTTACCTGCCAATTATGGATGGCAACATGCAACCTCTGCGTTTGAGGAATCCTGAGGTTGAAGAACAAATTTTGGAAAGAATCTCTGAAGATCCAAAATGTAGCATCAGTCGCTTGCCAAGCAAATTTTACTGACGAATCATGTCTTACAAGAAGAGGTGTGTAACCAACTTAACGCTGATGAAAATCCGCATGTCACAAAAGTAAGTCATCATCAACAAGAGTTTGGATAAAATAGGTAAAAAATTTCACCGAGTATACAAAAATATACAAAATGTGAATCAAACTCCCATTTCATCTTATGATTATATCCTCCATAGGCAGGTATCCTGTTACCTTGTGAAGGAGCCAGTAAACTAATGTCATCAAATATTCATCAACTGTTGATGAATATTTGAATATCAATGCATGGGATGTATCGCAATAACTTTACGCACAGATTCTCATATCTTGGAGAATATTTCGTATACTGAGGAAAACGACGTGTGTATAAAGGAACCACCATATTTGATTTAAAATTAAAGCTGCACTGCACTGAAAGTAAACTCCCAATTCAATCTAACCAATACCAATGTCGGATAATTATTTCACTAGTCTGAATGGGTTTTTGAAAAGTGCAGTAATTCGAATTCGAAGTTGAAGTTGACTTTCAGAACGACTGATGCCGTTACATAATGGTTTTATATGAAGATATCATTACAACGGTGGGTTCAGTTGTGAACTCGATAAGTGTGTACACACTCATTTGGATTATCTTGACTTTGAGTAACTAAAGTATTGACTTCGTTACTCCATTGATTGAAATATAGATTTGATTTGATTGATTTGAATATCATTGATAATCCATTGAATGATAAAGTAATAACAAGAAATTCATGAAATTGACTGTTATCGAATAGAGGATAATGTTTATTACCGTAGTGTTCATGCGAGTTAATTTTTTAGTCTGTCCAACTGCAAATTCCATATATTATATGGCGAGATCAGTATAAAACACAGAAAAAATATCTCACCTTAATAATAAGAATAGAGCGAGAGCTACTCCGGCGAAAATAAAAAACGACGAAGAGCCAATGCTAGATTGCATGAGAGGAAACGTCAATCCGACGAGGAAATTGGCCCCCCAATTGGACATGCTTCCCAAGGCCATGGCACTCGGCCGCGGGCCAACTTCGAACAGTTCAGATCCCACGAAGTATGGTATAGGTCCCAAACCTAGGCCGTAGCAAAGGACGAATCCGAGAACTCCGACTATGCTTAAGTAAGGTACCCACGAAGATGATCTCTTTTGTGGAAAGAAATATATTAAATCGTACACGTGATTAGTATAATATACTCCATGATAATAATAATTAATGATATTGATATACAGGGTGTCCTTAAAAGGTCTTTACAAAAAGCTACCACATATTCTTCAGACCAAAACAATTCGATACAAGCAAACTTACCTCAGTAAAAAGTTGCTTAGTTTGGGCGCTAGACGGCTCTGAAGTTGAAATTTTCAAATCGATTTCGCTTCATAACTTTTGAACGGCTCATGAGATTTTTTTCAAATTTGGTACGTTGGCATAGACTCATCGGGCAATGAAACTCATATCATAATCATAATGAATATCATTCCATGGGCGTAGAACTTGATTTTTTCTCCTCCTACGCCAATGGAAAAAAATTAGTTTCAATATGAAATCTAAATTATTCAACTCATTCACTACAAAAAAGGTACTCTTGACAAAAGTCGATTCCTCTCATGGTTTCGACAAAATTTTAATTTTAGTGATTTAGAGCATAATTAATAATAAAACGATTAACAGATATTTCAAAAAAATTGTTCAAAATGTTCACTATTTTCACGTATACAAAGATTTATACGACGCAAAAAGTTGAGATGTACTTTTTGCATAGGTTATTTCTATTGAAAATAAGTAGCACTGGTTTTTTTTTCTGAAGACTATTATTATCTGCTCGAAAACAGTGATATTCACATTCTTGGTTTCCATAGTTTCATCTGTGTTGATTTGTCGAGTTTTATTGACGTTGATTGTTGATATCGGACTTTTCTGATTTATCATGGCCGTACAATACACCAATGAAGAATACACCGATATGTTATTGGTATTCGGATATTGTCAAGGAAATGGTCGAGAGAGTGTGAGGGTGTATTCGGCAAGGTTTCCAAATCGTCGCGTACCAAGCCACCCAACCTTTGCTGCAGACTGTCGTCTTCGGGAGACCGGTCATTTTGCTCCTAGAACTGGTGATTATGGAAGACAGCGTTATGTAAGGATTCCCGAAGTCGAAGTAGAAATTTTAGACCGTATTGAAGAAAATCCAGAATTGAGTACTAGACGGATAAGTAATGAACTAGAAGTTTCTAGGAATGCCGTTCATGAAGTACTAAGAGAACAATTATTATACCCATACCACAAGACGCCAGTTCAAGATTTATTAATCCATGATTCACAAAGTCGTCTGATGTTTTGTAGGTTCATTAATTTGCAAAGAGAAATGAATCTGAACTTTGGAAAGAATATTTTGTTCACTGATGAAGCCTGTTTCACGAGAAGAAGAATAACTAATTTTCATAATGAACACGTTTATGCAATTGAAAATCCTCATTCCATTAAAATAAACCATTTTCAACACGAATTCAAAATCAACGTTTGGGCTGGAATAATAGGAAATTTTATAATTGGTCCTGTCATACTTCCACAAAGATTAACAGGAGACATGTATTTACAACATCTAAGAAATACGTTGCCAAATTTGTTGGAAGATTTACCACTCCAACATCGGGTAGATATGTGGTTTATGCACGATGGAGCTCCACCACATTTTTCGGTGAATGTTAGGAATTTTTTAAACCAACAGTACCCAGACAGATGGATAGGTAGAGGTAATGATGCACCCGTGAATTGGCCACCACGTTCTCCAGACTTAACACCGATGGATTATTTTGTATGGGGTTATCTCAAGTCTACGGTTTACAAGACCCCTGTGAATACTGTAGAACAATTATGGCAACGTATCCGACAGGCGACGAATAATCTTACAGGCGATGAAGAAGTTATGCAAAGAGTACATTTCAACTTTTTGCGTCGTATAAATCTTTGTATACGTGAAAATGGTGAACATTTTGAACAATTTTCATGAAATATCTGTTAATCGTTTTATTATTGATTATGCTCTAAATCACTAAAATTAAAATTTTGTCGAAACCATGAGAGGAATCGACTTTTGTCAAGAGTACCTTTTTTGTAGTGAATGAGTTGAATAATTTAGATTTCATTTTGAAACTAATTTTTTTCCATTGGCGTAGGAGTTTTAGATGTTTATTTAGTGAAAAAATCAAGTTCTACGCCCATGGAATGATATTCATTATGATTATGATATGAGTTTCATTGCCCGATGAGTCTATGCCAACGTACCAAATTTGAAAAAAATCTCATGAGCCGTTCAAAAGTTATGAAGCAAAATCGATTCAAAAATTTCAACTTCAGAGCCGTCTAGCGCCCAAACTAAGCAACTTTTTACTGAGGTAAGTTTGCTTGTATCGAATTGTTTTGGTCTGAAGAATATGTGGTAGCTTTTTGTAAATACCTTTTAAGGACACCCTGTATATTTGCAAGTTGTGTACAAAGAAACGAATAGTAAAAAAAAAATTAAATACATTATACTATACAAGGTATTTCATATTTGAAGTGACAGAAGCCTAGGGGAGATAGAACTCATCAAAATATAAGAAAAAGTTCATGCTTCGAATCCGATATACAGTGTCTTGAATTATGTGAAAAAAATCATATGTTTTATTGGTTTTATTGAAAACTCGTCAGCCGATTCGATGAAATTTCCACGGTTTATTTGAACAAATATCAAACGTCTTCTGGACTGATTAGATTTGATCCATAATTTCGATTTACGGACGTACCGGGTTGTTTATTTCTGCAGAAACACAGCACTAACTGAAACTACAATATATTTGACTCTTGACTTATTTAGTGTTTTGATTCGTTTTCGAGTTAAAATTACAAAACCATACCTTGGCAAGTCTCTAAACTTCATAAGGAAAAATGAAACTACTACTGATACTGGAATTATCCAAAAATTCATCACAGTGTGTTTATCATCTGTTTTCGTGAATTTTTGATTTAGTATCGAAAGAAATTGATAATGTCTGAAACTACAAGGTGTTTCAATAAAAGGTGGCCCCGTTTTGCTAGGATACGCAGGACACTGCAAAATAATTCGGGTTTGCTCAGTAAAAAATTGTTGTAACTGCATCCGTATTCACGTTACAGGGTATCCAGAAAATATATGTCACACATTTTTTAGGATTATGTCGAAACTACTGGCAACATGTGTTCTACGAATGCTGGTTATGAGAGCCACCTTTTTTTGTGTCGATATACATTCAAAAGATCATGTACCATAATCAGGACCGTATTTCAAAAAATCAAGTTGATGATAGTTCCATGAATACGAAACGTAGAAAAAATAAATAAATATGACCACGTTGAATCATATGAAAAATTGCTCTGAGGAAATATTCTCATTTTTTCGATATTACTAATGAACTATAAATTTTGAAAATTTTCAAAGACTTTATCATGTTCCATGTTCATTCATTCATTCCGTGCGGTTAAAATCATTCTTTCGTAAAAAAGGAATGGGTTTCGAAAGTAGATTTCGTTTAAGCAAGGTAAATTGACTTTGAAAATTCGGACAAATTCATTCAAATGTGTTTTGGCGGGACTTGAGGACACAGTTCATTAATTTTAGTAGGTTCACCGGGCCATCTAGTCACCAATAAAAAAGAAAGACAGATGAGACAACATTAAAATAGTTCTGAGATTGAATTCATACTTACAATGTAAATGATTGCTATTCCCAGTACTATCAAGAAAAATGCAGAAGTGAGCAGACTGATTTGGATGCAGACTCTTCTGTTGAATTTTGACATAACATATATTGAAAGGACGGCCATTAACACGTTACAAATGCCAGTTCCAATAGTGGCCACTTCATTTTCTAAGTTACTCAATCCTGCTTCTTTGAAAATTTTATTAGAATAATAAAACACCTACAAAAAATACATAATATCAATTTGTTGGCCTGTGTGATGTGTGAAAATGTGTTTTTATAAAAAATTCAACTATTGTAATGATGCCGTTTTTCATAATATAACCAAAAGTTCCCCATTTTCGCTTTTCGAATGAAACACTACTCACTATTTTCTTGAATTTTCAGAAGCTATCCTCTTGCCATATTTTTTTTCGTTTTTAATTTGAAAATAGAGGAGGATGGTCGATTGTTTAGGCAAACAGAAACGGCACAGAAAATCCATGCTCAGATCATTTCAATTCATCAAAACTTCACACTTCACTTTACTTGACAAGTAGTTGTGAGGTGAGATGTGAGTTCTCGAAAGAAATTGAATAAATTCAGATTAAGAACTTTTGGAGCAACTTGCCAATTGAAATTGTTTGAGGATAAACATCGGAGAAAACTCATCATGCAAAGAAGACTTTATGACCACGCCACCAATAAACAAATAGTGTGCGCGAAAAATGTATGTTTTTACATAGACCAAATTCCACCGTCAAATTTCTTCATTACTTATTCACAGCCTTCGTCTTCAATATACACGTGGCACTGATTACTTTTTTCGAATTCCCTGTTCAATTTCATAAGAAGTCACTCTTGTGATATTTTGATGAATACTTCTATTATATCACTTATCTTTTTGAAGGAACTCATACTGATTTTTTTGCGTTCCAATTGGAGAATTATGAGGAGAGGAAAACGAATATCTGTGAAAACATAATAGCAAGTAAGCATGAGGAAAAATTTTAATGAACTTCTATTGATGTACTTGTACTATCTGAATCATGGGTATTGGATGATTCGAAGGCTTTCACACTACCGGAGTTCAATACATATTATAATGATTCGCAATTCAACCAAAACGATGGGGTTGTGGTTTTTGTGAGATGTGAAATTTCTGCCGAGGTTACGACTATAAATTTAACGGAAATGAAACTAATCCAAATGAATTTTAATCTCAGTAACAATTCATATTCCATCATTGCTACATACAGACCACCTTCAACAACTGTAGATATTTTTTTACAAGATATTGAGAATTACCTAAAAACACTTGCAACATCAGATTATAGGAGACATACATATCAACTTACTAGATACTGATTCCCTACCTGTTAATAGGTGTAAATGCCTGATGGCAGAATTATGATATTTTTCCTATATAACAAACCCAAGAGGGAATCTCATGGATTTCCTTCCATTATAGATCATATATTTGTAAAGATCTCCAATAAAGCTAGAATCAGTGTTGATAAACCGAATTCTTACATTATCAAAACAAATTTGAAGGATCATTTTACATTGTTCTTCTCCATTCCTCTCAAATGCGATGAAAAAAAAAATAATAATACAAAAATCACAAAATGAATCATTACGATAAACCATAAAAAATTGTCGAATCTATTCATTAATGAATATTGGCATTCTACCTTTGAATCTCAAAAATCAGAAGCTGTCTACATGGCTTTTAGAAAAAAAAAAGTGAATTTCTGCAATTAAGCACGAGAACAGTGAAGAATAACAAATATGATACAAAATTAAAACCATGGATGACTCTAGGGCTATTGAACTCGATCCTTCTAAAAAAAAATTGAATAGGCACTACACTGAGGAAAATACCCAAGAATATAAAAATTATTGAAATTTTCTTCACAATCTAATCATGACAACTAAACAAGAATACTATGAAACGAAAATTGAAAACTCCCAAGAAAATATCAAAAAACGTTGGAAAAACATTTATGAAATAACAAGTGAAAAACGGCAAAAAACCTTCATTATCATTGATGAGGAAAATCAAAAAAAATTACTTCGGATAAAGAAGTCGCTGATCAGTTTAATAAATTCTTCACCAGTATTGGTACAGAAATGACAAACAAAATCAAAAAATCATCTACTCTTCCTGAGCGCTGTAGCACACCGACCAAAAATACTCGAGAACTAAAAAATAATACCTCGCCTGATCCTGATAGAATATCAGTAGAGCTGATAAAAAAGTATCATCTGCATCTAGTGGACCCTTCATGTCGCATTTCAAATTTAATATTGAATAAGGGAACGTTCCATCTGCTTTCAAAGAATCATTAACTACCCCAATATCCAAATCTGGGAACAAAAAGTTAACGAACAACTACAGAGCAATAATTGTGATAAAAAACTTCACAAAAATCTTTGAAAAATGTTTGAAAAATAGAATCATGGATTATTGTGAAAAAAAATTATATCCTATCAGCACCACAATTTGGATTCAGAGAGAACTGTTCCACGGAAAAAGCAGTCTTTGAATCAACAACAACACTCCACAACTGCTTTGAAACTAAACAGAAATGCATAACGGTATTTTTGGACTTGGCCAAGGCATTCGATACTGTAAACCACAACATCATGTTCCAGAGACTAGAAAGCTCTGGCATAAAAGGCCTTCCCCTGGATATAATAAAGAATTACTTAACTGACCGCACACAAATTACTAAAATCAATAACACGTTAAGCGACCCTCTACCGGTTTCCATGGGTGTGCCACAGGGGACGGTACTGGGTCCAATTTTTTTTACTTAACATAAAGAGCTTGTACAACTTGAAACATATAGAAGTAAAACTCATCTCTTATGCGGACGATACTGCTAGACTCAAAAAAATATACAGCTGGCTTAATGAAAGTATGCTTAGTTTAAATATCGGAAAAACTAAATTCATCACCTTTTCATCCACAATAAGAGATCAACCCATAAATGAAAATATTCGATTACATGGAACCGTCTGTGAAGATGACCCCAACTGCACCTGTTCAACCATAAAAAAAATTGAAAGTATTGAGTACCTAGGTATGATGATTGATCAACACATCCGTTGGAATGAACACATCAATCAAACTACAACAAGACTCCGCAACTTGATATTTAAATTTCACCAGTTGAAAAACATCCTGAACAAAAAAAAAGGGTGTACGATGCCTTGGCTGAGTCCATAATCCTACTACTGCTACTGCATTGTCGTCTGGGGTGGGACTTACAGAACTTCCCTTCACTGCTCAGAAGTTACACAAAACACCTTAAAAAAAATATTGTTTATTAAAAACAGGAGGTATGGAACTGAGCAACTCTATAATGAATTAGGAGTTATAAATCTCAAACAGTTATATTGCTATCAATGCTTCATCTGGACAAAAAATTGTACATCGCCTTCTGAAATACACTATCATCTTACCCGAAGAACAGCAAGGCAGGAAATTCCTATCCCCTTGTATAGAACCACAATCACACAGAAATTCGTAACCTATTATGGTCCTGAACTCTTCAATCTACTACCCTCTGACATAAGAAATATACAAAATAAAAATAAGTTCAAAAAACAAGCCAAAATGTTAGTACAATTACATTATAAGGATGTCCTGAAACCAATTCTCGAATAACTACAGACGAATCTCTACGATTACCAAAGTCTTTTCCCATTTCTCGGTTATTTTTTCCTCTCCTCATAATACCAATTATGAAAATTGATTAAAGTTCCTTTCACTATGTTACTATTTGATCGAAACAAAAATATACTCATCAACTAACACGACCTATATGATCTGCCCTGGATATGAGCTCCATACCCGTTTCAGATTCAGAGGAGGTTTATGTCTCTCTTCCAGGAATGATCTCTCATGCCATCGTGAGGAGGAAATGGAACCAAAAGAATTCGATGTAATGTGGCTCAAGATCGATAACCACAAACAGACAAAGTTCATCTGCTGCCTTTATCTATCACCAAACGAACCAACTCCTGGTGACCTCTTCGAATTCCTTTCTCTGAAACTCGATTTCATCCAACAGAATCACACAGCAGCTGAAATCATCATCATGAGGGATTTCAATATCCACAACTCCACCTGGCTCAAATTCTCGAACAAAACAGACGACGCAGGACGTCTGGCTGAGGCTTTTGCTATCACCTATGGTCTTGAGCAACTGATAAATGAACCCACTCGGATCCCTGATATCAGCAATCATTATGCCAATCAGTCGACCTGTTCCTCACTAACAATCCGGAACCGTATGAAGTGAAAGTCCATGCACCACTAGGAAACTCAGACCACACACTCATCTCCACGATATGTCCTTACATCACTCCGCGAACCAGTCCAACACCCCCACGCACTGTTTGGCATTACAATTCAGACGACTGGGATGACCTTCGCATGTTTTTTAATGAGTTTCCTTGGAGGATAAT
The DNA here is from genome assembly GCA_963576655.1 of Gastrophysa polygoni. Taxonomy (NCBI): domain Eukaryota; kingdom Metazoa; phylum Arthropoda; class Insecta; order Coleoptera; family Chrysomelidae; genus Gastrophysa; species Gastrophysa polygoni. The sequence continues at coordinate 4,933,797 of OY755092.1, forward strand.
GTGTTTTGAATCGGGAGATCCTACGCAATGTGCTGAAGAGATTTCGGAAATCATCATGCTGGGAATGGAAACTTACATACCACATAGCACCAGATCACGAACCACTGGTGAACCATGGTTCAATAGAACTTGTTCTAGGGTCGTCGCTCTGAAGCAAGCAGCATACCGTCGTTGGCGCAGAAACCCAGGCCCGCAAACTAGAGCTGAATATGTTGAAGCTAGGAATACATGCAATCGAACGATAGATAAGTCTAAAGAGGCATACAACACGGAGATAAGATCAAAGCTCATAGAGTGTCCAAATGGTTCCCGTTCATTTTGAACCTTTGCCAAGGCAATCGGCAATCCTCACGAAGGATGATAATACATTGGCTATAACACCTAATGAAAAAGCCAACACCTTCGCCAAAATGTTTGCAGACAATTCTACCTTGGATCCACGAGGCCAAAAACTTCCCAAAATCGCTACTATCGATACCCGTATGCCAGAAATTGTCTTCCGGCAACGCACCATCAGACACATTCTGCTTAGCCTCAACGTCAAGAAGGCTATGGGGCCTGACGGAATACCGCCTATTGTTCTCAAGAAATGTGCTCCAGAACTAACACCAGTTCTTTGCAGGTTGTTCACCCTTTCGTACAAACTCGGCATATTTCCTTCTAACTGGAAGAAAGCTATGGTTCAACCGATTCCAAAAAAGGGCAAGAAAACCCTCCCTAACAATTATAGACCGATTGCACTACTATCTGTGATCTCTAAAGTAATGGAAAAAGCAATCAACATCGAGCTCATCCGATATCTAGAGAGCTCAAGAATCGTGGACGACCGGCAATATGGCTTTCGTCACCAGAAGTCAACAGGAGACCTGCTCGCCTATGTGACACATAAGAGGCAGGTGTCAATCGAGAGACATGGGGAGTCTCTGGCTGTAGCCTTGGATATCTCCAAAGCATTTGACCGAGTTTGGCACCAAGGCCTCCTAGCGAAACTTCCGTCATATAGTTTGCCACCCCAACTGTGTCTTTTACTATCAAGTTTTCTTGCAGATAGATCACTCTACGTGGTGGTAGACGACGGGGTCTCGTCTAATACAATGACGATCAATGCTGGTGTTCCACAAGGCTCTGTCTTGGCACCAACTTTGTTCTTGCTCCACATCAATGATTTGTTGAATGTGACCTCCAGCCCAGTTCATAGCTTTGCGGATGATAGTACACGTCATTCCACCATTTCCTCTAGAGCCCCTATATCATCCAACGAGGCCAGAGGTGCAAGGCGAAGACAGGTCGATGCTTTGACAAGAATGAGGATCTGACAAGAATTCTGAAATGGGGATCTGAAAATCTAGTACAGTTCAATGCAACTAAAACTTAAGCTTGTATGTTCACCAAGAAGGCTGATCACACAATGCCCAATTCGATGATGTCGGGTACCACTGTTCCTATGAGGTCGTCAATATCCATGCTGGGTGTCACCACCAACAGTGCTCTCTCGTGGGACGATAATGTGAGGTCCATTGCGAAAACTGCTTCACAAAAACTTGGTTTTCTATTCCGTGCGAAGAGATACTTTACATCCCAGCAACTGCTTATGATCTACAAAGCACAAATTCGACCTGTCCTGGAGTACTGTTCACATTTTTTGGAGCTCAGCCCCCAAAATACGCTAAAGCTCTTAGATTCAATTCAGAAGAGAGCTATCCGCCTAATCGATGATACAACACTCACCAAATCATTGACCTCTCTAGATCCGTAGAAAGGTCGGCGATCTCTGCCTTTTTTATAGGTACTTCCATGGTTGGTGCTCAACGGAAATATCATCTATTATGCCACCACGCGCGATTCCTAGTAGACAAACCAGACGAGCTCAGGCTGGTCACCCCTACACTGTCAGACTCGAAACCTGTCGAACATCGCTATAGCAAGCATCATTCATAAATAGAACGACAAAGTTGTGGAATTCTTCGCCTAGCGAAGTCTTTCCTGATGCTTACAACCTTCAAACTTTCAAGAAAAATTCCAACACCTTCCTTCTCTCCCAAAATTCCACCGCTGGCTAACACGATGTTCCTCGAACATTATAGGTTTCCCTTTCGTGTTGTCCACAGATAAAAAAATATGATAAGAGAACGACCCACAACACAAGGTGAGCTTAGGTGGTCTCTCTCATCAAATGAATTAGGAATTTTACCTACTGAATAAACTTACCTAATTACTTACTATATATAAAAATCTGATAGATGTAACATATCAAGAATTACATAAGAGTTTCAAAAATGTCCAAATAACTGGCTGTTTGAAATTTCAGGCGTAGGTGCCTTGAGGGTGGAGGGATTCAATATACTAGAAGGAATACATCAAAAATTGCCCCCATGACGTATTTCGTTCTCATAGTGTCATCGGTTGACGAAATATTGCGTGATGTTCGTTTTCGAGCTATCACCCAGTATGCATATGTCTACAGCTGCTCTAGAAATGATAATTTGAATCAGAAATCAGAATAAAAGAATGTTTTGAAAAATATGTTCTCTTATGAGTGTAGAAAATAAAAATCTTCATTGATAGTTTTTATTTATTTTCCATCTCAATTCCTTATCCCCCATCTGAAACTGTATCAGTTTTGCGCTCCGGTCTGTTTGAATCAATGAATAAATGAATTAATAAATTGGCAAATTGAATATGATTCTGTACTTGAGTGCAGAATTGTATGGAGTCACGAATCATAAATTTCACAAAAAAAAAACAAAAAACGATATCCCCTACTGTTATTGCAATACTGATATGGCGACAGGAAACTGGAAAGCAAAACGCACACGTATCGCAATATTAAAGTGCACGCTCGCAGTTATTGTTGCTGTATTTTTACTTAAACTTTAGCTCTTTGGGCTGTACAGCAAAAAAACTGTTCGGTACATATATTATACTGCTCAATTATTGAATCACTGTTCACTCAATTCTTCTTTGCTAAAAAATAAATAATGGTTCAAAATAATTTTTCAAAATGTTGACCATTTACTTCAATTCAAAAGATTGCACCGTCAGGTCATTGACTCGCGATTCTTTCGGAATCTTTCGGTAATAGCTTCAACATGGGTACAGTTCGCCATTATCCTTGCTAACAGATCTTCCTCAGTAATAACAGTTGTTTTGTTGTTAATTTTTTCGATTTTTTCTGCTCCACGGCCCTAACGACTCATTTGCGGACATATTTTTATGTAAACAAAAATTCTTCTTTTGATGTCCATTAGAAATCGCTTATAGATTTCACCTCTACAATCGAACATAGACTCGTAACTATACCTATATGTGCCTCAACCAAATGGACGTGTGCGATCCTGAATACTAGCCAAAAGAAAAACAGCTGTGAAGGAAAAACAATACGTAAGTCCTTCTTTGCGTTGCCGTTTTCAATTGTCACGTTTGAACCCACCTTTTCCAGTCCTCTGATCAATCTGGTACAATTCAAAAATAAACTCATTAACTCATGATAATAATTATAACTCATAACTACTCGTGCCAAATAGCAATGTAATATATTAATTACGCCGCCAAGGCCGATTGTACTTTATCGCCCGCTAGTGCATAAGGATACTAACAGCATTGATTCCGCTGAGCTGTTGTCCCGCCTGTAGAGAACAAACCAACACTAATGGCAATAACAGCGACTTCTCAGACAATACTTTTACTATATTCCAAGCATCACCAGAAGTTCTCTCATCATCTTGTAGTTCCAACTTCAATTCCTCAATTTCATCGATGAGGAACTCTTCTTTGATATTTCTGATTTTCTGCAATTCTGAAAATAATCGTTAAATGTTGACGTAACCATAAGGAAGATTATGAAATTTCCAACAAAATAGTTGCATGGAATGAATTTTTATCCATATTTTGAACTATGATCGTTTGACTGGTCTCAAGTCATATAAATGATACGAATAGGTCAATAAAAATCTATCTATCTATCGTACGTGCGTAATATCAATTTTCGCACCACTTTCGACGCACTTTTGTCTCCAGGTCTATGACCAACTGAGGATTCGATCAGAATAATAGAATTTCCTGACAAATCGATAATAAAAAACATATACATATGGTGCAATCTTTATTTATTGATTTAATTTATGGTCGAAGAAAAAATAATGCACATAACTCGTTGGAAAGTCTATTTCAAGCACTCCTTACATTTCCGCACTCGCTGCTATGCGGCTCGTCCTAAATATCAATTTGTGTGAAATAAGTCACTTTCCACACTGGCTGTGTATACAATATTTTTTTCAAGGTATTATCAAAATGAAGAATTGATTTGAAAAAAAAAAACATAACTTCATAAATCGAATACTGAAGACGTCAGAAAAAATATGAGTAGACCGAAAAATGCTCCACTGAAAAAGGAAATCGACGTGCCCGACCTATTTTTCTCCAATGGCCATATTAAGCTTTCAACGAATTTGTTCAAACTTAACGTGCTCACTGTATAAAAATCCAATACCGTACGTTAGTCAGGTGGAAAATCGAAAATGGCTCGACCGAATTGAATATTCTTTTTGTCTCATTCGCCTCAATACCAGGGTGGTTTAGGAAGCGAGGACATCAGGAAAACTCAAGAGATTCGAAGGAAAATCTAAATTTTCTGATTTTATATTGGAATTGAACTTCGGATTACATTCAACAGATGGCGTTCATGGCGTTTCTATTATTTGACAGCTACGCATTGCATAACTATTCATTACATACGATTGTGTAAAATTTATTACATTCAGATTTTTTTTCGTAGAAAAGGTAGTGGGTTCTGAGAACAGAATTGGTTAAAGCGAATTTAATTACATTTTGCGAACATTCATTTTGATCAGTCATTCAATCAAGGTAAATTGACTTTGCAGGCTTGGATATAACAAATTCATTCAAACTCGTTTGAGCGGGACTCGAAAACAGAGTTCATCAATTTTAGGTGGCACTAAGTTCACCGGATCATCTAGTATTTGATAGAAATTGACAAAGGAGAGTGGTGTTTATTACTGAAGCGATAAATCCAGAGAAATTAATGCACTAAGACAAACATCCATATCTCCTTCGATGTCTATGAACTGTTAGGTTATTTGAATTTTCCTGATGCGGGTTACCGACATAACATAGGAGAGAAAAAATTCTACGACAGAATATCCTGCGTCAAAATATCCTAGGAAAAAATGATCCCATCATGGAATATCCCAGAAAATTTTATCAATTTCATTTACAAAATGAAAAATAATAATGTAATATCCTAGAACATTGTGTTACATATTAACTAACTGATGTATGATAAACCTCAAAAAATATTCAATATATTCATTCCTATAAACTCTCTGACATGCTGACATGACATGCTTGCAACCTTTGTGAGAATCCTCTGTGACGAGCTTCCACAGAATTATTAGTTCTTGGTAAGTTTTCAATCACTCTGGAATAAGAATTCCATAGACTCGGGGGATAAAGTGGACTTTTTCGTTCTCTACGACTAGATTTCCCAAGCCATGGAGATTCAAAGTAATCAAGTATTGGTAACAACAAATCTTTATTATTCGAATAGTAATCTGTTCGACGCAGATTCTCTTAACTTTAAATAACATCAGCATTTGGTACAAAAGCTAAAGCAAGTAGATGTAACCCCAAACTCTGAATATACCTCCATAAGCACTGAGCGAAATGAAAATAACATCCATGAACTTCACTGTCTTTGGAAATATCTAGAAATGCTTGAATGAAAAGTCTGAAATCTGAAGAGATGCTGTCTGGCTTAAGTCCTCGCTTGAATTACTGCAAATGTTCCAGAATACATTTATATGTTTCTTTTGTCCTATTCGTCGAAAGAACATATACTATAGGAATTGTTTTATCCATGAATATGCCATTAATTGTATATAGTTGGTGGAAAATATTCGGAACTGTTGAAAATGTTCCATCAGATTGCCAATGTTTACATTTCTTCAGTATCCTCAAATCCTCTTTTGTTGTGAATATTAGAATTCGCTGACCGTCATTATAGTCATGATATAGGAACTCATCACCACGTAGAGTTTTGGTATACTTTTTGGGTATAATTAAATCAGCAGCACTTGATGGAGAAGGGAGTGGGGCTGAAATTTGGGCACGAAACCGTTGGATTGTCCGATGAAGTGATTTGTTAGCGGGTAACCTCACAGCAGTTGTCTTGGATATAGTCGAAGTTGCCGCAGCTGCAATATTTCCGGGAGTATTATAAGTTCTTATGGCATCTTCTCTCACTTTATTGCAGATTTTTCTCACTTTCAACTCTGCTATTTTAGTGACGTGATTGTTTTCAGTGAACTTCAATATATCACATATATTAGTAAATTCAACTGCGTAAACAACGTACCAGCACTGAAATACAATCAACTAACCTACCCAACAAAAACCAATGAACTGTTCATTTTTTTTTTCTAGATGGTTTTTACACTCATAATTTATTCAATCAGGTTCTTTTATCTTGGGATGTTTTGACGTTTGAAGGATATTCTGTCGGGGATATTTTGACTCTGGAAATTTTGCAAAAGGATATTATGAGGGCATCCCATTTGAATTTTCCTGAGGCTATAGTCACTGATTGAACTGATGCACACCAGAGGGTATTTTGAAATAAAAAAAAACAAGGAATCAATCTTTAACCTGATTTAAATTTTCATGTTGAAGTAATTTCTGAACATAGTTGATTTTCTGAAGCGCAAACCTAGGATTCGGGAAAAAATTATCCAAATCGGACTTAAGATTCAAGTGAAATTTCATGTGGTACGCTGTGGTTGCTGGTCAATGTTGTAACAACTTACCTTGTAAGGCAACATGTGGCTGTTTTCTTGTTACGAACAGATACTTTGGACTCTCTGGCAGAAATGGTAATGTGAGTGCAGATAATGAAACGGGAAGTATAAAAGCAGCTAAGCAATAAGGCCAGAAGTCTTCAGTTCCTGAAAATATATTAGCAAACATTTGATGAATGATTCTCAAAGCAAACACATAATAAAGTCCATTACAAATTCGGTCATTAAATCATCTGCCCATTTCAAAAATATATGATAAGAAGTGAAAACTTTTTGACAGTTTACCATTGAGTAGTTGAAGTGATAAACCCAATCTTTTTCAAAGAATAATCGATTCAACTGATCGATGTCTTGAAAATAATAATAACTTTAGTAACTCAATATCAATTGAATATCAATTATATTCAATCAATTAATCAATCAATCCAATTTATTGTATCTGAATACAATTGATATAAATCTAACAGTTCCTAGACTAGGGGTGTGCGATATTGAAAACTTGATATGGATATCGGATTTGGTTTTGATATGTATCGATATATATATATATATCAATATGTATTTATGGTCTATAATTCTTGCATCATCATAGTATGTTGATGTTATTGTTACAAGTAGAATGCTCAAGGGCACGACGCATCACAACCGACACATAAATATCGATACATATCGATAGATATCGGTAGCAAAACCGATATCAGGATTTCGATCTCGCACACCCCCAGTCTTTACATATCGATATTATTTCCTAATGATATTCGATATATCGATATTTCTGCACACCCCTAGTCTAGACTATACAAAAGAACAATATATTATAGGAAAATCAGAGGAAAAGGAACTATACCATTTGATAGCGTACAAAATACGAAGACATGAAAGCTATGAAATGCTCAGGAGCAAATTTTGATAGCATAACATTTTTTCGTTTTTTCTTTTTAATACATGTGATGAAGGAATTCGACTATTCGATATCAATAAATGCTGAGATCGGAATGAAATGGTGCGTAGCTATACAAATAGTTCACTATTCCTTATGCCAGAATATATATTCATAATATTTGAGTCAAATGACGATAATTTTAGGCGCATTTTGATACATGCACGAATTTGCTGAATAATTCTGCTAATGTGTATTGGGCAGGGAATTTTCAATTATTGAAAATGAGTTTCAATATATATTTTCTAAAATTTCAAATAGCAGAGCAACTATATCTTTACTACTATATATTCTTTGATTATGTGCGAATTAATTGAATAGTTTTTTTGCTGTATAGCCCGAAAGAAATATTTTCGGGCATATGTTTATGTAAAGAAAGATGATAAGGTGTCCCCTTTCGCCCCTTAAAGTTTGTCGATATCTTTTCGGGACACCCTGTATATTAATTCAAAATTAAGAATTCTTCGTGATTTGTTGAATATTCTTGCACCAAACAAGTATATACTTGTACTCATCGTTCTACCTGATAGTAGAGTTCTATTTATTCATTATCCATGTCCGGCTACTGTAGTTCCACATATTCTTGACTCATCATCATCATCAGATAAAGGAAACACTTTGTGGATGGTATTTGTGTGAGATCGTTGTGATCAACGATGTTTATCGATGTCAAGAGTACAAGTACAAGAGTATACAGGGCATCCAATTTAGATCTCTGTTGATGTTGATTAAGAGAACTTACTGATATTTCAAAACACCATAATTTCCCGTGAAAGCACTAAATTCATATTTGACATTGACGGTTGCTATTTACTTCAACTAGCAAATGAATAATCGGTAGATTAGACGTGCAAAGTGATGATATTATAGATAATTATTGATAAAAAATTGTAATAAACCAAACTGAAACATTGTTAAAAATATTTTAATATACAGGACGACATTCGACATATTTTGATAACAATAATAATATGCAATTCATTTCATCAAATTTCTATCACAAAATTTGTTTCTTTGTGAATTTTTTGTGAAATTCATTGAGAAGGAGTTGCAAAATCTAGAGACTTAGTCATATTTTATTAATGCATGATGCATGAACTATTTACAGGGCTGTCTCGCATTTGAATGGGTGTTTAGGAATTATATTTACCTAATATCTTGTGCAGAGATATGATCTGTCCAAATAATACTCCTATAGTAACCCCCAAAGGGCATAACACTCCTGTAGCACCTCTCAAATGAAGAGGAGCTAATTCAGTCAAGTACATAGGAACAACGCTTGTTGTGAGTCCTGAAAAATGTAACAAAATATATTGATAAACTGACTGAAGGAAAACCAATGGTGCTGAGAAAAGGTTGGTTGGGAATGTACTTTTTCTTTTATATTATACACCTGGGTATCATGCGGATCTGAGAAATGATACTCCATATACTTCTCCATATCATTTGGCGTCTGAAATTTTAATGAAATACTCATTAGAACAATAGTGGTGCAAGGTGAAACCTAACGTCAAAAAAATTATTTCTTTATCAAATTTAGTCCTCAAACAAGATACATACCATTTTAGAATCTACAAAATGGATGAAATACTCACGTCGAACTGATTTGAGAAAAAAGTGAGTACCAGGCAATATTGCAAGTTTGAGCCATCTCGTATTGTTTTCTTTCGTGGAACGAACACAAATAACTTTTTATTGATGTGATATCACCTGAGGGACCACACACCACTTCGGATAACATATTCAATAACACGAAATTATAGAAATTTTCGAAAACTCTTGGAGAGATCGATGGTTGGTGGTACCATGTTTCATCAAATCTGCCCATCAACATTGCATAAGAAGTTACGGAGTGAAATTTCAATTCTGTTTGAATTCAAACTCGCAAAGCTCCCTACAACATGATCAATTCATATTGAAAATATAACAAATGGAATTGTTTAAATGTTCGGAGCCATACACGTGTCGATAATATTTTGCTTTCTAACATAGGTACCGGGTGACACAGTCGACATGTTTAGCAACCTGTAGATTTTTATTCGAAGAGATAAAAATTTTGAATTCACAGGAGGCACCTAATCGATAGTAGCGCTTTCTTTACATCTAATGACTTCTTTCTTCGAATGTCACCCGGTTTTTTTCTGTACCCCATATCATTTGCGAAAATTCTCTATTCAACCATGTATCATATAGTGGTATTCATTTCTCGATTGGCTGTACAATTACATTTATATACACAAAGTTGGCTGTCAGTGTTCCCTATTTCCAGAACAGGTAGAGAAAAACTGACCTATGGGTTTAGAGCTCGATTTTTGTAAAACATTGATTGAAGAAAACAGCTTTCTATGTCTCTAATCGTTTTCGATATATTGACAAAAATTGACATAAGACCGATTTTGAAATAATATTAAAACTTATTCAATTGTGTACATTTTTTTTCAAAGAGTAAAAACCTCCTATAGGCAATTTTTGACGTAGAATAAGATACATCTATCGAAATAAATATATCAATCAACGTATCAATTGTATGATATGAAAGCCAGCTTTATTCCAAATAGAAACCACAATTTCATAGGCTTCGACTTCAGAAGAACAGAAAAGAATAGGCTTCCCGAAAATATATATATGTAGAGATATGTCGTAGTCATCTTTGCTGCCGATATAACATATTTTTCTTTGGAAAGTACATTTTGGTAACATTTCAACTCAGTTAGTCAATAATTATATGATGAGAAACTAACAGAGTAATTAATTTTTCACGAAATATTCAACTCAGTTAAGTAACAAGACATCGCAAACGGTAACAAATAGCATTCGAAATGTCCACCATATTGGTTTTGAATATTTGGTCTCTAACCACAGATGAAAAAGTCCAAAGGATTTGGGTCCGGGGATCTTGAAGGCCATGGAACGGGGCCACGTGTTCCCATCCACTAATACCAGGCAATTTGATTCAGTTTGTTCGTTGTAACCACCGCGTTATGACTTTATAAGGTTCAAATTTGTGTTTCTTGAGAATCCTTCGAGTACAGTTTCTTTTTACGCCCGTATTTACAGCTATTCCTCTGGTGGAAACTTCAGGTTTCTCTAATATATACCGCTAAAATTACTTCTGCCTCTACTTCATCTCTACCTGAGATGGCATACTGTCTGAAACTGGATTTCACAAAAAATGATCCATGATTCATCAAGGCATTTTCCAATGTAGCAAATATTTGGGCGCTAGGCTGCTGGCGCTTAGGTTATCGTTCAGAATTTGAACCTGATTTAATGGAGCTTATGAAGATCTCATATTTTTCATACATACTGATGTAGGCAGGTGATAACAGCTTTCAACTTCCGTATTTATTTCATTAATTATCAAACTGGTAGATATGCAAAGCAACTCGCTTTTCGTGGCTGACCAAGTTGAGATGTCACCAAAATATAATTTTCAAAGAGAAATATGTTATATTGACAGCAAAGATGACTGAAAAAAAAGTCAAATCCAACTAAGGTCACTATTTGATATAACAAAGCTGGCTTCAATATCAAAAATGTTATAAACGATATATTTTTTCGATATGTATCTCATTCTACGTAAGTGCCTAGATGAAGTTTTTACTGTTTGGAAAAATATCCACAAATGAAGAAATCGGTCAGAGATATAGTGCCACAAATTTTATAGAGCATTCCTTATGACTAAGAAGCATCGATTCTCTTAAGAACTCGCTTCATTGATACGATTTTAAAAAAACACCCTGCAACCTATCTTCTCATCAGCTGCAGAATTGTGTTCCTACTTTTGTTTGTTGAACTTCCACAGGAACCTCCCACTGGCCAATAATATACAGGGCGTTCCCTTTGACATGAAGGAATTATTTTGAAAGCTCAATTCGAATGTTAGGCAATACATTTTTGCACTCTGTATATCACAGGTCGATATCTAACCTACTGCTCAAAGGAGTCACTGATGGCCAACATTCAACCGGGAAATAATTTCATTGTAGCTTGGCATGTTATAAATATTCCAAATATTATGAGTGTCGGAAATCGTGAATAAGAAATTGTAATGTTTAATATCTCTAAGCCCATAAATGATTCCATAGAAGTGTGGAATGAAAAGTCTTTGATGAAAAATATAGGTTACAATTGAAATATTGGAAGTTGGTGGTGCCAGGAGGAAACAGAACACCTTGTATGACGTTATTTCTTTCATTTCGTTGATATCGATCAATGTGAAAAATCATTCATCTAACTATTTTTTCGAATGAGATATTGAAGACCGCGCCACTGTAAGTTGCCGGACCCTGTATATTCATTCGCCACAATCAAGTAATGTGTACATGTGTTTTATTGTAAATTATTGAAATTTTGAGAACATACCTGCAGATAATCCAACTAGTATTCGTCCAATGAATAGCAATTCTATGCAGTTCATCGCTTTCGTTATCCAAAAAGAGATAGCGCCAATTATAGCAAGAATCGTACAAAGAACGACTACACCCTTCCTTCCGATTTTATCTGCCAATACGGAGCCGAAGAGGGAGCCTATGGCAGCACCGACCAAAAATACGGAGACGATGGAGGACCAGATCAGTTCCAAGTTGTTTTCAGAGAGTTTAGTTCCGAATCTGTTGGTCACAGTTTCGTTGCAAAATGATTTGATGATCTGTAAAATCAGAAAATGAACATTATATGTATCGATATTGAAGACAAATTGATTCAACTAACGTCCATTATAATAACATTCTCATTTTTTTATAATTACATTTGATGAACATTTTCACTACCAATGGAACCTCATTGTTGAAAATACTGAGAAATATTCATTACGTGAGACGTATAAAATTTTTCTCCCATAAATAAAAAGCTTGAACTAAAAGTAACATTGATAATAAAGATATGAACCGAAAATAGATGGCGACAACTATCATTCGTGAAAAATGCAATGATGGGCGCTCGAAAAGAAACATTAACATTATTAGAAAAGATGAGAGGAAAACCCAGGAAATCTAGAAAAAAACAATACACTACCTTCTCGATTAACCTACAGACATTATTTGCTCGGAAAAGTTGAAATGATGAACAAATTATCTATCAGCGTCAATATTCCACCTGATTTGATACTTAGGATAATGATTTTGTATTCAAACTAGAGTTTGAATACCATCTTCGATAAACGCCTAAGAATTTTATTCAGTTTTACTTCTCTTTTCAAATATCGAAACAGTTTCACAAAATTTTTCAATACAGAATGTTGCTTTTAAAATAGAAATTGAAGAAGAAATTTCGAATGTTTTCCAGCAGATGGACCTAGATTCTGACATTGATTTCTATTTATTTTCGATCGGTAATATACGTGAGTTATACAAAGTGGTTCAATAGCTATGGACACATGAATATTTTGGCAAAATGAAGATAACGTCCTGCATCTCAGTAATAAAACCCCGTCGACCCATCGAGAGGGGATAAGGTGGAACCACCAAGGTTTTCTTCATCTGCAGGTTTATGAGGTACAGTTAAGTCCAAAACACCCTGTATAATGTGAATGTAATTATAATGAATGTTGCATGAATCGTGCTTACCTCTGCTGGTGTATTTACAACACCTATGTTGTAACCGACTGGTACAGATAGGCCGACTGTTGTAGAAAACCCTGCCAATATTAGAAGCTTCGACCATCCTGGCCTTTCTATAGAAATATCCTTAAAAAATTCACAATTTGAGTTCACTCTACCAAACTAATACAATGAGAAAGTCTTCTTCAGATGGATTCCCATGAAATTTGTTTTCATCGTAATAGTAGCACCTTCTTGTTGTCTGGAATGAATTTTGAAATTTTTCAAATTATTGTGTGACCTACTCAAGACCTGGCCGTCCATACATTTTTCAAGCGATTGAAATTTTTCTTTTTTCAGCACGCAGATTATCAAAAACTCTACGTTTGCATTAATTTGCAAAAATATAATTCCAATTTCCAAGGCATGCTTTGATTTTTTTTCAATTTCAAATATTGAAACGATAATTACCATCATTGAATTATCATTCGTTCATATTTCAATGGCAATGATGTGGCAGATGCGCTGCCACCTGATTAGACCTATAGTGTCCCATATTCTTCTGCGTATGTCAAAGCTTGATCATTTATAGTAGCCTCTATCATCTTTCGGATTTCCAGAATTTTGAGTGGTTCTGTAAGTGATTTTTCTTACACTGTCAACTGGTATGATCACAGTGTATTCTTTTTTGGTGTAATCTTTTGTGACGTACAGCATCACACTCCATCATGATGTAATGGGCTATTTTCCCGCAGACTCTTATAGATAGATTCAAATACATAGTTGTTAAAAATTGAATCGAATTCTCACTTGAATATAAGACAATCATAGCAGAAATATGATGAACGAAATGTAGAAATGTAAACTAATCCATCATACGTTCAATGCAAAGGACCGTATTTTTTCATTATTGGACAATACGAATGGAACCCTTTAATGTTTGAAGAACATCGTCTTAGTCAGCGGTGGAATTTTGGGAGAGATGTTGGAAGAGATGAGGCAGGCAATAGAATTTCTCTTGGAAGTTTGGACGTCGTATTCATCAGAAAAGACTTCACTAGACACAACTTTGCCGTTGGTCTACATGGGATTGCACGCGATGGGATAATATAAGAGATTTCCGTTGAGCACCGATCGATGAAAGAGGGAGAGATCGCCCATCTTCCTACGATATTTTACAGAGGTAAATTATTTTGTGAGTTCAGTATCACCGACTAGTCTAACAGCTCTCTCCTGAAAAGAATCTGAGAGCTTCAGCGTGAGTTCGGGAACTCCAAACATGTGAGTAGTACTGGAAGTGAACTGTGATAGTAGAAGTTTCTCTTTGTACGGAACAGAAAGCCAAGTTTTTATGTAGCAGTTCTCGCAATGGACCTCATATGATCTTCCCATGAGAGAGCGCTGTTAGATATTGACGGGAACCTGGGAACAGTGGTACCTGACATCATATCGGGCATTGTGAGATCTGCCTTCCTGCTAAACATACAATCTTGAGTGCAGTTACATTGAACTCTAACATAATTTCAGAATTCTTGCCAAACTCGATAACTGACTAACGACTGATCTGATCGATGAAGCTGTCTCAGTCTTGCACCTCTGGCATCAATGAATGGGAGCTTTAGAAGAGACGGTGGTATTAGGTGTCATATCATCTGCAAATGAACTGGGCAGGTCACAATTTTGAAAACTTTCAATGAATTTTTCAGACGACTTCTAAGAAGCTGTTACAGTGTTAATATGAAGTATGTAGAAGATATGTGACCTTTCTAGAAGAAAACCGTATGATTGCCTATATTGAATTCAAATCTACACTTGTCAACTGGCATTTTGGTGAGTCCTAAAATATACTCTGAAGCTCTCAGACTCTATCTGAATTTTATAGATATTTCCACGATCGGTTCTCATCGGGAATCTCGTCTTCTGATCCACCACGAGCGATTCCAGGTATACAAACTAGACGATTCCAGGATGGTAATCCATACATTGTCAGGCTCGAAACATGCCGAACTTCTCATTACCATGCATCATTCATCAATAGAACGGCAAAGTTATGGAACTCTTTGCTCAGTGAAGTAATTCCTGATGCGGACGACCTCCAAACTCTCAAGAAAAATTTCAATTCCTTCCTTTTCCCCCAACATTCTACCGCTGACTAACACGATGTTCTTCGAACATTAAAGGATTTTCTTTCGTGTTGTCAAAAGGAAAAAAAATATATGTAAGCTGTTCGTGTCCAATTGTTCTCTCTTCTGTAGCCGATTCATAGAAATTGTCTGAAAAACTCATAATATTATCATGTTGATACATCTCTTTTGCCAATGAATATTTGGCGATGGAATTTTAATTTCAGCCTAATTGGAGGATGATGAATCTAGTTGGAGTCAGAATTGTAATGACATGACACGTAGCAACTTTTGACATCAAAAATCCATAGAATGCACTGAAAATTGCCTCACGTTAAAGATAGATAGAACAGGACCTTGGACCTAGACGATAATGATTTCAGATTTACCATCCGACGTTTCCTCCTTTCCACCATCATGAACTCCATCATTTCTTATGGGCACCAAATTGTTTTTTTACAGAAGAAAATATTGCTTTTCATTTTGATTCCATTGATGATTATGAAACTGATATAACCTTAATTGGCCTTGAATCCATCGGTAGTTTGGAGGACAGTACCTACTTGTCATTGTACATTAGTCCTCCATAGCTTTCAAGTGGAAATTCCTTTCTCGACTTGATGAAAATAGCGGACAAGAAAGCTGTGCAGACTGATCACGTGTGACTTCTGTCATCTTATATTCACAATACAAAAACTTTCGATGGCGCCAAGGCAAACTTAGGTGACATTAGTGTAACTTGATTATTTAATATTTCGAGTAATTGAATTATAACAAATTATACATCAATGAAAAGCACTATTCTTCTTTGTGAAGAAACAAAATGGCGTCCATAGGGAAAATATAGCTGATAAAGAAAGGCAGCAGGAAGAGGAAACGTCGGATGGCAAAACTGAAAGCATCATATAGCTGATAAAAATTGAAAATGAAAAAGTGATTTTACTGTTCAGCTGTCTTGTCAATTTGAGGTAAAAAAAATAAAAATTAAATTATATATTCTTAGATTTTTTTCGGAAGTGCTACTCGGAAAATCATGTTTCGAAAAGGCATTTTATGGAGCACCAAACTGCCTAACTTTGCCCTGATTTATATTTTGTCGTATCTCCTGCGTTTCCGAGATACCAATGGTGAGGGTCGAATTCATCTCGTACATAATTTTTTTCCAATGCCTTCGACACAGTTGCTATAAACACACTTATAATGCCTACGGGTATTATGAAACATAACGCCCGCTCATTATGAACGCTATACCGGTTGATAGAGACTTACGATACGCGTTATTTTCATCTTTGTTTTTACAGCTAAATTTCTAAATATGCTCGAAGACTCTTTCTGACATAATCAGCATTTTTCAACTTCAATGACGTTGAAATACCATACATACACATTTACTTACATTTGATACATTTGAGAAAATGACGTTTCGAGTAAAAAAACTTTTACTATTTCACAACACATTTTATCGAACGTTAGTGTATCATCATTTCGATCATTTAGAATAACCTCCTCAAATCTAATCATGACCAGTTACATACAAAAGAAGAGTTTTCGAAAATGTATGATATACAAGGTGTTCTATTTGAAAATCGAAAGTTGAGGTTGAATGAACCGGGAGTTGTAGAAGAATCTCGAATACGTCTAAAAGTGCCGTCTTGTGAGCATTTTCGACGTTCCAAATTTCAGAAATGTAGCTCTTAGAACAAAGGAGGAAGAGGTGTGTACCATGAGTCTGTGCCACTAGGTATAGTATACATTTCCATCGTTGATTGAGGATACAATCCCATGATAACATATTTTTCAGCTTATATTTATACAAGTTTCAACAAGATTCAACCCGTGAATAAAAATACTTATGTTTTTGATACTTAAATAGATTTATTGCCAAATATCGACGAATCAATATCACAGCAACTCGATAAAGTAAAATCTCATGCTATCAGTAAAATCATGTGGCATCTCAATTGATGGAAATAAATCAGTCTTTAGTGAAAAATTAAATCTTTTGCACGAGCTTTATGAGATGATAAAGCTCATCGGTTGACATCCATCCATCGGGCCAGAGTCCCTCCGGCTGGATCAGTCAACCTCCTGGCATCATCATCTCGGTGCATCAATAATTATTATTTACATCCATATCGTGTACATAACTTATGAGATGGGCAGTGACGAAAACATAATATATAGGGTGTAATATGATGCGCCGTGATTCCAAAGGTATATTCTTGAACCAAATTGAAGTAGAAAAGTCCATATAGACATGTGTCCCAAAATGTCTGGTTCTCCAGATACATGGTGTATAATGTTTTTTTTTTTTTAATATCTTCGATTTTATTTGAATTTGTTTTTCATTGTGATGAAGCGCTAACAACAATGAAATTCCTAGCAACCAAAAATCAGAGTAATGAAGGTAGATTGTATTTTACCAATCTTTCGAAAAAAAAAAAAAAATGTTGAAAAAGTCAGTGGCATTCTCTTAGGATAGATAGATACATTTATTTTTTAGAATCGGAAGTAAAGTGATATCAATGTAAATCGTCATGTAATTCGTCTTTTTGGGACCCATGTTTACATGAACTTCTCTACTTCGATTCAATTCAGGAATCACATCCTTTGACCTGTCATTGAGTAATCTCATTACCAGATACAAAAACTAAACAATTTGATATTTTATTATTTCCGGTTGATGAGAATGTCACCAACAACAACCAGGTCATGGACAAACGGCACAACAGATCCGAAAGTGAAAATCCACCAGAACCATTCACATTGCCAACCGTGGAGCACCAAACCAGTTAGGAAAATGCAAGCTGAAAAATGTCCACCAATAGCTAATGCTGATGTTGAGGAATATTTACATGTATCATTGAAAAGCCTGGAACTAAAATTGCCAAGAACGTAATAACCCACCGTCGTAGTCTAGTAGTAGATAATATTTCAAGATGTTACATCTAAATATATGAAAACCACTTGCGGAGCGTTAGTCTTACAAAAACGCGAGAATGGATAGACCCAATATATAGAGGTGTTTTAGCGAAACAGACAATTAGGAAAATCCCAACGGAACAGCAGAAAAATCTAAATATTCGAAATTTGTATGGGAATTGCCGCTTCGGAAACAGCTCTCTATTATGTGCTGTTCTGTCGGACCTATATATCTATTATATTCAAAATGTAATTTTCAATTCTAGTAAAATCAAGATAGTAGGTCATGAAGCATAGATTTGGCCGAAGCGAATTCAATCACATTTTGCGACAATACATTTCGATCAGCCAATCTATTCAGGTAAATTGACTTTTTAGGCATAGATATAACCACAAATTCAATTCAAATGTGTTCCAGCGAGACTCGAAGACAGAGTTCAACATTTGGTGGTACGAAGTTCATCGTGAATGATATAAAAAGATCTTGTTGTATGTCATACATCACCAGATTAAAAAAAAAATCTGTTTCAGGAAAATTTCAAAGAAGATATCTTTTTGTCAGTCAGTCTGTTCCCACGGCAAGAATCTTGGGTTTTAGATTTTACGAGACATTTCGTATTGTTCCAATCGAACGGCTTATAGAAGTTTCGTGTCCGAGACGTACGGGTTCGAACCGAATCGAGCGCATCGAGAAATAATCGATCTGTGGCGTACGGCAATGGTCCATTTCAGGTCCATTGTTGTTCTTGACATGAATAAAAAAATATAATTTTTCTGTACCATTGTACTACTGTTTTGAGTTGTGTTTGATATCATTGCAACAAATAAGAAGCATGTGATTCCCTGAAAAATGAAAAGTTGATTTTGAAATTCAGCTTGAATTCGAAGAGAGATTTGCGAAAATGATTTTATTTTGATTAACTCATGAAAACGTCTATGGTGAATAATATGAGAAGAAATTGTTTTTCATACAAATTTTTTTTTCTTGAAAGGCCATGTTTTGATATTCAAGTACAACTTTTGATTCTAACCAACTTCTCAAGATAATATTTTGTTGAATTTTATGAAATGAGGATACCTTACTCTTGTACAATTTCAAAATTTTTTGATCTACCCAGTTTGACCAACGATTCTAAATGCACCCATTTTGATTACCGCACATGCACCATATTTCGGTCATATTTGTGTTCTGTTCAAAATGCCATATGGATATGATAAATGAGTAACTGAGTATTTGTAACCCTATATAAAATTAAAACTCCTTCATAAACAAATCAAAATCTAATAACTCATCTAGAGCCGACGGTGTGTCATCAGAGTGTCGCTAGTTCAGTATTGCCAACTCGTCTTGTTTCAGGCTAGTTCTGGAGTCAGCTATGGCTAATATTTTTTTTGAGCCAAGTCGAAACTTTCGGAAAAAGCTACAGCTGGGTACATGCGAAAAATATTTCAGAATTGTCTTCCTTCAGATCTCGAATCGTCTCGAAATTTGTCATTTGCGAGAAAAATGGACAAGTTTTTGATCACTCCAAGTTTAGTCGATGTGGACTCAATTGGATTGATTCATTGGGGTCGAAAATATCGAACAAAGTGATTGAAAAATCTGGACAAAGTGATGCTACAGAATTCACAGACCAAAATGAGATGATTGAAATACCAATGTACCAAATTGCTTTGTTCAGTCGCTAAAGGGCAATAAAACTGATTATTTCAAATGAATATTTGATAAAATTATTTTCGAGCAAGCCAATGACCGGCTCTCAAGGTTTTCATTTATTATATGATTTGTTATATCATTTCTCGGCAACCGTTCGGGGACTATCTATTTACCGAAAAATATTTCCTTGAGAATGTAGTAAGTCTCAAGAAAAATTATCCGGGAAGTGGGTTCTTTCCGCACATAGAAGAATTGGAATGTTTCCTATTGTGTTCTACAAATATATAAAAATGAAGAAATGTGCTTCATTGATTTGATATTCTATACTTGTTTCTGGACTGGAGACCGAATTTTGACCACTCTTCCAAAAAACAATATTTGCCGAACTTTTCACGTGAATTACCTCGGCACTCCTGATGCCATTCTCAATAATTGTCTGTTTTTCAGTACGTCCTATCGCAGCTGAACTAGGCACTTGATTTTGAGGTGAGTTCGATGATCTCATTTTGGTTCATGTGTCTGTGGCATCGGATGATCAGTTATATTTTGACCTATGTCCCATTATGAATGCTTGTATCGTCGGAACTATTCGAGATACCCAAATACGGTTTCGACAAATCCATTTTGATGTTTTTCAAGTTTTTTTACGATTCATCTTTTCATTGAAACTCCTGTCCCACCAAAAATAAACAAACAATACTTTAGACATATGGCAACTTCATGATCTCATGAATTCACATTGTACATGTTTGCATATTCAGAAAGCTCGACATTTTCCTTTTTGAAAGTGTATTACAAGAGATATGGTTTCTTCAGAAAACTGCCGAAATTATATCCCTTCAAGCCAAATATTGTATATGTGATGTTTTCATATGATATCGTGAATTTTTTCAAAGTCGCCTGTGGAAATTCTGTCAGATGATATGTCGGATTCAAGGTGTTCAGATTTGACGTGTCAAATTTTCATACAGGGTGTTCCAGATTCAGTTTCAGATAATGAAAAGAAAAGTGCATATAAATTCGTATGTTTTTAAGCTTTGTTTTCGAGATTCGGTGTGTTAGTTTTGAATAGACAAATGTTTTTAATTTATAGCTCACAAATCGGTCAATCTTGGCAGGTCTCTTTTTGATAATGAAAGGTATTTCTTGACTAGATTTCGACTATCAATCAGAATCACATCAATTATTTCAGTGGCGTTCCAGAAGACAACTCAGATAGTGAAAACATGGAAAATATGTTATGTCACTGCTTATTCATATGTTTGGGATTTTTTTGCCTCTTTTACTTACTTTAGGTCTACTCTAGAAACAGAAATAAAATCAGAAAAATCAAATGATACTAATGAGGGTATTCAATACTTTGTAAAATTTTATTATTTTATGAATCTCTACAATCAAAACACACAATCTACAATTGCGATGTTCAAAAATGAATGAATATAAAAATTGATCAAAAAATACAAACTTTTCCAAAAACAAAATTCCATAATCGAAATCAACACCCCACATCTCGAAAATGGACCTCAAAAACATAGAAGTTTATGTGAACTTCTATTATTATTTTTGCAAGTAGAATCAACTCAATTTCTCTTATTTACTTTTTGCCTTGAAAAACGTCAAATAAACCGGTTATGCATCAGCTTTATCTCAGATATACGGTAATAACAAAGGCGTCGTGATTACTGTTGGATAACACAATTCCCTCGAAGAAATTGTGAAGCATTTCACGAAACCATCACATACATATACACCAATTATCTGAATATGCAGGAATGTACAGGATGCCAATATGATGCCAATAATACCATCCAAAAAATTACTGGATTCAGTTGAGTTTCGCTTTTTCTACTTTGTGTGTTGGAAGGCAGTCTCGTGCGAGATATTATTGTTATTATCATTTATATCTACCTAACATAACGAACGTTTCTGACTTGTCACGTTTCTTTACTGGAAAAATTATAACGTGCGGACCACGTAAAAACCTGAGATTCAAAGAGTACTATAAATAAGTGGTCAAACTTGATTATTTGATTAGGTGGTATTGCTACTTCGGCTCATCCACGTCATCGGTGACATCCATTGATTTTTGTTATCTATTTACTATTTATCTATTTATTCAAAGACATAATATTGAGACCAACCTGTAAATACTTTCGGTTCTGTTTTCATTTTTACACATGTTTTCTTCTTCAAATATGTCAGAGAATAGTTGCAAAAGGATACACAGCAAAGCAGAATTACCATCGAACATTGTTAGCCCAAACACGAAAGCTATCATTTCGAAGCATAAAAACATTATCATGAGGCTGAGTCCAGTCAACCACCTAAAAACCATTGAAAACCAGAGAGAATTAAAAAGAGAAAAATTTTGCAATAAATGAAAATTCATGGTGTGCAGCATAACTGTTGGACAAATTAGTATGGTGCTGATATACGAAAAATTATAAAATAACTTCAGTGGGGTGAATAGTATAGGGTATCCGAGATAAGATTTTCTATCTACTGAGCAGCTCGCTAGCAGCTGATCTTTTTTTGTGGTGGCCACATAGTTCGGAGGTGGATGTCACTCAATAATATTAAAATCGAAATTTTCAAAAATTATTTTAAGAACGTAGGAAGTACTGGAATCCAACACCCCTACCACGTTTGAAACTTAAAACATCCAGAAACCTCGAAACCATTGCTTATCTAAAGAATACGCTAATACCTGCCATGTGGCGGGTAATAACAGTTTATACAACCATAATATCACGTCACCTGATGTGTTGTGGTTATTTGCATGTATATCATTTTTTAAACATGATTATTTCTATTTATATACGGGTTTTTGGTGTTACAACGATAAGAAACGTACAGGATGTTTCTGAAATATTTGTGCAAAATGATACCACAGACTCGTGAAACCAAAATAATATGGTTGAACTAACCTTATCTACCAAATTTTTTAGTCTGTCCGCTACAAGACGTTCTGACCATCCTCAATATCAAATATCAAATATCAATATTCAATTATTTATAACAGTATCGATATCAATATTTTCAATAATCTTTACAATGTTCCCATACATCGACTGTCTCTATTTCAAAAAGGCTATTTACGAAATTTTACTGAAGCTTTATGAAATGAAAGAATACATGAACGCTAGTCTGTTGAACAAAAGTTGATTTTCCAATTTGTTTGCTTGTATGTTACTATTATTATCATCAATATTGAATCATCAAATTCGACAGGGTAGAGTAGAGTAGAGTTTACTGAGCCATGTTATACAGGGTAATCCAAACTCAATGGCGCATCGAAATTATCTGAAGAAAAATATGTAGAAATTTCGGGTACGCTTATGGGATTCTAGCCTTCGATAATATTTTCACATATGCACAGTTGCCAGATTTAGTTTCACTAAGAGCAACTGTGAAATCTCGAAGTGATTACTCTATATATCATTGCTTTTTCGGAATCTATAGAAAGTTCTGAGCATATCTGCTATAGCATATCCCATAGCTATCTCTCATTTTCTTTTGAAACATGAATCACTTTTAGATTTTGTACAGCAAAAACAGCGTCATTGTAAATCGTGATATTTTTCTGGCCAGTAATGAGAGAAAGCTGCAATTTTCACAGCGGCTATCTAGCAACAGTGCACAGGTGAAAATATTTTCGAAAGCTAGATCCCAGCATCCCATGACAAAATATCATGAAAATATTTTTTCCGTTCTCTAGAAACTTCTAATACGCTAGCAAATTTGGCGTACCCTGTATACAAGTACCTTTACGGCAGGTCATGAAAGGATAACAGAATATAAACCCAGGAGAATGATAATACCCAACATATTGAAATATCAATAATAACAATAAAAATGTAACATGACATTACATCGATAGTAGTCTAGGCTCTAAGTGAGTTGGCCTTATGGAATATTCCCGACATTCTGTGAAAATAATTCACGGGAAGGAACCTTTCGATTATTATTTTTAATTTTTCGAATCCCAAATAACTTGACTGATCTATCAAGAGCATTATAATAAAAATCGGTGTCGTTGAAGGTTCAACTAGTCGATCAATATCGATACATTTTGATCATGGATGATCGATATTTCAAAATCTTTCTCCCACTTATGTCAATCGAAATGTCATGATAAGCTTCTATGCATAATAATCTACACCTCAAATTTCAACGTGGAATTTATACATTGCCCGTCTGAAGTCCGTTCTCCTCTAATACTAACTTTTGAATCATGTGGTATCAGAATGATCGAAATGGCGGCGGATCTTAAATTATTTTTTCGAATGAAACACCTCGTATGTTATTCCTATTTCAAAATATATAAGTAGTTCCTCATAGTTTTTACCAATACACTAGCATGGATTTAATTGTTTTCGAAATAATGAACGTTTGAAAAGTGACATTCAAGTTTCAAAGCGATAAGTGGAACTGTTTAACCTAAATAAACTCAATTATTAGCGACATTTAGTTTCCAAAATATTTCACCGGAAGGGGTCGGAATCCATAATTTATTTGGAACCAAAATATCACCTTACGAACGTATATATCTCGAAAACAATTGAATTCAGGAGTGAAGTGTATCGGAGAAAACTATGAATAATTATAAAAAGATATGGAAAATAGAATAATATACGGGGTGTTCTATTGAAGAAAAAATTACGATGGCGCTAAGCCGCTATTTCATAACTTCCAGCTGTCAGTTTTTCATTTAAAACTAGATTTTTCACCTCCTATTCAAGACCTCCAAACTTCGTGAAATATTCGACTCAAACATCCTCTAACGGTATCAGGAATTTGCGGTATCATTTTTTCGAGATATTTCAGGAATCTATCTTTGTATCTTTTTGAATGGATATATTTATGTATTTAACACTATCTCCACTAGACCTCATCGGATTCAGACTCGATAATAACTTATACTGCAGTAGGACAGTTAAATATATCTTGAACCAATGAAATTTCTTTGAAACATTGAATTTCAAATATTATCGAAACGAGAAGTCAGTTTTATCAAATATATTATATAGCCATGTATCCACATATTGGGTGGCAAAGACTCATGGTACACGCCATTTTCTGCGTTGTTTTTAAAGCTACATTCCTAAGATTAGGAACATGAAATATGGTCATTGGAGGCCACTTTCCGACCCTCAGAATTTTTTTCGACCTGTTTTTTCGGAAATGATATCAACTTTCTCATTTCGAATGAAACACAATGTACATAATTAAATGTGGAACCAGCCCATATTACTAAAGACAATTCCAACAAATGCCTATATCGATTATCCTATTATCCGAAGAAACGTTCTTTATTGAAGGGACAGTACAGTATATAAGCATATGTAAAAGAATATATACATAACAATAACACCAAAACCAGAGTGGATCCTGAAAAGGTGGTGAAACATCCCTTAAAAGCAATAATAGAAAACAATTATGTAATTTCAAAAAATCAGGTTCGTCGCAAGTATTTCATCAGATGAGTTATGAATCTCTTGTTTCTGGTATACGTTTCAATTCCTCACGTTATAAGTTGTATAAAATAATTCCATTATGGAATTAGTACATATGACTATATGACTATATGTACCAAATCAAATTTTCAGATATTTTATAATAAGATTAGAAGAGATTAGAAGAGGTGAATGAACGAAATTTCCAAACATCCACAAGGCAGAGCAAGTGTTTCAACTGGTACTTTCGGACGCCTCTGTCTATTGAAGCAATACACTATAAAATAACCTCACTTACAGATGAAAAGTTAATTTTGGGTTTAGAGGATCCACCCGTTTGCACACAATACACGAACTCACCATAATTTTCTCAGAAATAATATTCAAAGGTGAAAAGACTTATTATACCACTAACACAACGGCGTTTAGGCAACCTCGCAATGTATGTAAGTTCTGATCTCTTTGTAGAAAAGTTGTGAGTTTGGGTTGGTTTTATTGAAATGAATATCATTAAAGTAATATGACTATAACTCATAGAATGGGAATCATAAGGAACAATTATATTTCGGTAAAAGTGTATATTATATTGTTTGTGTTAAATAAGTTCAAAGTATTCAACCCATTGGGAGAAATCATAACGCTTTTGAAAAATCATAGTCTGGCAAGTATATATTTGGAAGAAAAGATTGAAAAAAAATGATTGAATGATGACTGATCGGGCTAAAACGTAAACAATGCTCTCCTGTGTTTTAAAGTCTTTGGAAATTACCATTGATGAGCATTCAATCCATATCATGATGAATTGAAAATGTAATGATGGGGTGATTCAACACAGGGTGTTCCATTTGAAAATTAAAAGTGCATCAAAAATCCATATCACTTCCGGAAAAAAGTGTTTTTCAAAAATTCATAAATGTAGTTATAAAAACAAAAAAGAATAGGACGTGTACCATGAGTCG
Source organism: Gastrophysa polygoni (assembly GCA_963576655.1). Lineage (NCBI taxonomy): Eukaryota > Metazoa > Arthropoda > Insecta > Coleoptera > Chrysomelidae > Gastrophysa > Gastrophysa polygoni. The sequence continues at coordinate 4,960,206 of OY755092.1, forward strand.
GTGCGCCCAGTATTTTCCCAATATTTATGAAAACACCACTTTTTTGTCCCTCAAGATGTTTTCGTATCTGGCTTAGTTTTTGAGAACAAAAAAAAATCACTCAATTGCTTTTCCAATTGCTTGATTTCATTTGATTTATATTTATTAAATTTAATCGAATGTGAGCTAAATTAGCCTCATAACACGACAAATGTGTAATGCCGAATCTCAACGAAATTAGATGATGGATAGTTGAGCTATGTACAAAAACTCTATTTTTTTAACAAATTAACCACTTAATATCTGGAATCGAAGCAAGTTAAGACACTCGTTTCTTTTTGTCTTGAAATCACGCGAAAAATCGTGTCATTATTCATTAAAAACCACCAACTTTGCTTCGAAGAGTTTATGGAATAGACGCCAAGTTTTTATTACACGGAATCGTTATCGTATTTGAGGCCTGTATATAGAGGTCAGCAATATGGCTAAATTTTTCCCGAAATTTGAATTGTCTATTTTTTTTTCAAATGGAGCAAGAAATATTAGAGTAGATTTCATGTGCATTTATTGCGTACCTTGTATATAAAATTGTCATGCCTTTTGATATGAAATTTGAATGTTTGAAAATTTTAAGTAGATTTAGGAAATGCAATAATATGCAAAGCAGTCCATCAAATATTTCAATCACTCAGTATGTTATAGTAGATATTTCGTTGAAAGATCAAGAGCCGTCGGAATCATTATACCCAAGCAGGGCATCTGAATCTTGAACTAAAACTCTATTTAAGTACATGTTTCGCACGAAAATTGCCTCGAAAATTGCCGATATAATATTATCATCTGAAAAACGGTTGTACACAGGTGTATATTATATACTTACTATATTATCGAAACTTTTTTGTTATCAATGGCATTTAAAAATAATTTGAAATATATATAACCATATTATAAAACAGGTGTACAGGGTATATCTTCATGAGTTCACGCAATCTATAATTGAATTTTGAAAATTCCCAGAGACGATGAAGGAAACATTGAGAATCCAACCATTATTTTTTCTTATTGTGTAGCTTCCAGTTTCTCCGGCCACCCTATATACCGCAAACATTTTGTACATGCACAGCTTACTAGAAGATTCAAAATTTCAGGCAGCCGATAAGCAGATATAAGGAAGGCAAGTTAATTAGAACTAGGGCTCATTTTCATAATAGAATGAGAAGAAAACATGCGGTTTCCATTTGAGAAAAATCAAGATTTCCAGTGTTTTGCTTTTATGTGATTATGATTATGGTGACTGATTCGTTCAAATTGATGATGAATCATAAATCATCATATATGAATTTCAATCAGAATAACAAAACAAATCGAAATTCTTTGTAAAATACAGGGTGTTCTAGAAGTATGACAATACGAAAATATTTCAGCTAGATTTTCAATATTTTCTTCATCGTGTTGACGAATTTTCTAAACCATGTTACTTTCAGTCCTCTTTATATAGATCGCGGTAACTCATGAACATCCCTATAATGATTACGCACCAAATGTTTCTTTTTTATTCGTTGTATGATGATTGTAATGGTCAAGAATGTTCATCTAATTTGAATCACTAAGTATATCGATGGATTTGAGGGAGACATTTATGTCAGATTTGAAAAGTTGTTTCCATGAGATTTCAAGTAGTTTCCAACTAACTTTGGTCATCGAAATTTGTAATTTGTATTTTCAAAAAGAATATAAAATTTTCAACTGTTCGATGATGTCGTGTAGAAATATCAAACAAACTGAATTTGAAATCAATGTAGATTCTGGAAATAGAATTGAAGTAACGAAATGGCTACTACTTCCTGATGAATGTAGAAACACAAAATTTCTAAAAATATATCAGAATGATAAAGATCCAAAGTGAATCAGCCTGCATACAGGGTATATCTTCATGAGTTGACGCAATCTATATATGTATAGAGAATTGAAAGTAGCATGATTCTGAGAATTTGTAGTCGGTGAAGGAAACAATAAGAATCCATATTGTAACATACATATTGTTAAGTTCGATATTTCAAATAGCACACCTTGTGTATCATCTCATTATTAGATTCTACGTTGAATTTTGAAGAAATGTGACGAATGGTTTCAAGTATAAATGAAACTCAAACAAAATCATGATACTTAGTTCTCTATATGTACAGAGAAAAGAAAGAGTATGGAAACTCCTGAATATCTGCGAAACGACACATGAGATTTTGACCTGGCAAATTCAAAAATCCTATCGACGATGTAGCTAGATCTTTCAATTCTTCCGTGCGTCATACAACGTTTTGTTTTTGAATGTATTACCTCGTTTATTTTACCTGCATTTGCAACTGACTGCAACGTAGTTATGATACGCTCCGGAAAATAGGAAGATCTGACAACATCGTCGATGCCATTTTTAAATTGGCCAGCGAACACTACTACTAAATTAGCGATTTTACTAAATGGAGCACCAACAATAGAATGCAGTGAAAATAAATAGAGTGTTTATATGTGCAATGCACAACTTTGTAAAAAATGTAAAAACTTGGCAACATTGTCGATAGGATTTTTTAATTCGCCATTTCGAACAACGTCTAGGTATTGTATTTCAAAAAAATTTCCATACTTATTCGTAACCCTGTTCATAGATCATGAAGGTATACCCTGTATTTTCACGCAATTGTAAGGTATTTTTCGTAATACTCACTGCGTATGGTGACTGTCTAATATCTCCTCTGTTATCTCTGTCAGTGCTTCCGATAAACAGGTCTTCACACTCTCCTCGTGGTTCCATATCAAGACAATGCAAATGATCGAATGTGCTATCAATGTCAAGAACCTCGCAGGAATCAAGCCGCAGCTATTGTACATAATCTGGAACAATGTTTGTTATATACAGAGAGGCCCATGTTTGTTCGATACAAATTTCGCGATCGGTTTTAAACTTCCCGTTGAGCTAGAGATTTCAGAATTAGATAACAACTATCCAGGGTTTTTTTCATTTTGAACAGAAATCAAAGAAATAGCGTATCAGACAATTTCTTGCTGGAATAATCTGGCTTTCCTATGAGTTAGATTGAAACAATTTCATAGTGAAAAACGTCGTTTTAATCACAGTTACGAACATTGTCTACATTTACCTGTTTATCAATAGAAGTAGGCGATTCAACTGATAGACGCAGCTAGCCATGCCCAAAAATAGAATTGCACAAATTGGTATTAACAAGACAATGCAAAGTTCAGCACTAAAAGATTAGACATATTGCTTTTCGCGAGAAGAGAAAAGAAATTACTTAGAAAAGAAAATTGAGGTGTGGAGAATGTTGAAAGAGTTTATCCGGGATAACACCCTAGTAAATAATTTCAATTCAATTGATACGGGAGATGGGTAAGTGATATCTGACATTGATTTGATACCAAACTGCTCAAATTTATTTCATATTAAAGGTGTTGATGAAATTAGGAATCGAATTGATGGAACTCTTTCCACTTAGTATCCAATAATTGATATGGTTACAAATAACAAATCAAATGATTTTAATTTTGTCACTACTAAAGATCTGATAGAGAATGTGAACTCATCAAAAAATAGAGGTAGTCCTGATGACATTATGTTGAGCTTTTCAAATTGTGTTTTGATTCAATTTCTAATCCTTTGGTAAATTTAATTAACAGTTCTATAGAACAAAGAAAGGTCCCCAAATGAATGAAATTAGCCACCAGTATTCCTATAGCTAAGATACCAAATAACAATAAAGCAATTGAGGCCAATTCATATTTTTAGCGCCACAGCTGAAATATTGGAAAAATTTATTAATAAGCAATTGGTTAGATATTTGGAAGCTGTGAAATTGCTTTACAATGTGTATTATTTAATTGGAAAAACAACATTGAAAACAATTTCATTGCTGAAGCAATATTTCTGGAAATGCAAAGAGGTTTTGAAACAATTGATAGAGGGAGGATAAAATTTAGAGTGTTGGGATTGATGAGATGCCAGTGAACTGGATAATTGATTATCTAACAGATAGGCAAGAAAAACTAAAACTAATCCAGATATATTATGAAGAAATAGAAAACAATTGGGGTTCTCCAAGAGTGTTTTATGACAATTGCTCTTTTAATATATAGTTAACACTGCGGATAAATAAATATAAGTTACGTCTATTTGCCGTTGATGGCCTTGTAGAATTTGCTTGTGATAATTTACAAGATGTTATGGATTTCATGAATAACACTATGGAAGAGGCTTATCGTTGTGCGAATTTATTCAAGGTTGGCGGAAGTAAAACAAAATGGATGCTGTTAATGATAATGAAGTTCATGAGTGTAGGGATAGGAAACAATGATATAGAAAGAGTTCATGAATTGAAATCTCGATATATAACAATGTATATTCAATAACTTTTCAAAGGACAGACATATTCACCATAACTCAGCAAGTAGACTTACAATTTGAAATACAATTATGTTACCATACTTCAAAACTATTGTCCCACCGTATTATATATGCCTAATCAGAATGAGACGAATAGACTGTATTAATAATTAATAATTAATATTAATATAATTAATAAATAAATAAACTAAAATTGAATGTTCAAAAAACAAAGGCTCTGATTATTTCAAATCCAAATAAAACTGATATATAGTATATGAAAATGGTACAGCATTATAATTATGGAAAACGAAAAAATTGACATTGTGAAGAATTCACCTAGGAGTCGTGTTGAATGAAAATTTAAAATTTGAAGAACACTTTGAAACAATGAAGAAAAAAATATAGAATATTTTTCTCAAGAATAGCTGCTCAAATATCAATGAAACCAATATTAACAGTTCACAATAGTATCCTCCAACCACATTTTGAGTATTGTGCTATCATGCTCTACCTCTTAGACAACAACAGTAAAGTCTCTCTTCAAATACTTCGATCCTGGTATGATATTGATTCTAAAATACAACAGAGTTACACCAATATTTATTTTTAAAATAGCCTAGAAATTAATGCCAGCATATTTCAATCAGTTCATCAAATTCAATCACGAACACTCACAGAAAGTCAATACTAGAAAAGGTATAAACTCATTATTTATAAAAGGATTGAATGAATATAATGCTATCCCAAACGAAATTAAAACCAGTGATATAGTAGCTTTCAGGAAAATCCTTGTAAAATATCTGTGATTTTATTTATATATTTGTAGGTAGTGTTGATTTTGTTTTCATATTTGTAATATTTTACTTATATGAGCTGAAGTGGATAAATTTATTTTCATTTTTTACAGGGTGGCCCACTTATGATCGCTCGCACCATAGCTGCTAGGCTGATAGAAATAGAGAAAAATATCATTGGAAGTTATTGGAGACTCGATGAGCTACTGCTCAAAATTATTTTCGAGTATACAGGGTGTACCATAAATCTGGGGCGAAATCATCGACCATTTTTTCAAATGGATGACCCTTTATACTTTTTCATTTCCCGAATCTCTCTTATGTGGGCTTTACAAACTTTTCTTTGAATTCAAGGCTCAGATGCAACGTTGTCAAGTTATTTACATTTTAATCAAATTTGACGAGAAAACATGAACGCTGCAAAATATTCGAAGAAACTATATTTTCAGAGATTTGTGGACAAAAACTGGGTATGAAAGTACTAAAAGTACGTGTAGAGACTTGGGCATTATTTGGGTCCACTCAAAATATACAGGGTGTTTCAAAACAAGGACCAAATTTCGTTATTTTCAAATCACCGAATTTCGTTTCTTTCAAATGGATCACCCTGTATATTATTTCATAATCTGAAAGATCATTTGATGAGCTCCAAAATAGCACTAAAACATTATAAAATAGACATAAAACAAACTGATGAATAAGTTTGCAACTGCATATTTCTCGGTGGCAGTGTAACATAATGGTGTTATTCAAACGATTCTGAGTCATATTATTTCTCAGATATGATTTGAGTCTCCTCTGACAACTGAAGCTCCTTTCACCAGTACACGAAGTGGTTGGAATAGTTAAAGAAAGCTTCACTACTTTTAGATATTCCGTATGAATGTTTCTCAAATTATTATTTTCACTGAAAATTTTGATGATTCAGGGAACTTTTCAACTTTATGAACATCGAAAAACATTTGTTTTTGCATGACTCGGGATACATCATAATCGTCACCGTATTCCTTCAAAATATCTCCATTAATATTTCTATTGAGTAAAAACTTTTCTATTTCCAACACTCCTTCAATCGGTTCTGAATTGAATCTAGTTGCTAAACCTTGAATACCTCGATCCACACTTCAAAATAAATTTGTCTATGAATATCCTCTGTATATGTTTTATGATGATCACTGTCAGAACCTCCAAGTTTCGGCAACTTGCGTTGTCTTGGCAATTGGGGCATCTCAATATAGTATTTTTCGATCATTTCCATCGATAGTTTCCATAAAAAATCAAATTTTCTATTATTTTGTCGAGATGCAGTGAATATTTCATTCAAGAATGCCATATGATTCTCTCATAAATCTAGTAAATGGAAGGTTTCATTTAATGCACAATATATATTCTTTGTAAAGTTTAAAAGTATGTTTTTCCTCATGAAAAATCGCAAGTGGTCAAGTCTGGCGACCTTGCAGACCAGTGTATTGTACCTCCTCTACCATTCCACCTATCTTGAGAACGCTCATTTAACCATTGGCGAACTGGTGCTACAAAATGTACTGGTGCACACTTGAAACCACATGATATTCGACACATTTCGTGGAACATGTTGGAGCAGCGCTCCCAAATGATTTTGTAGAGAATCTAAAACCATTTCTCTCACCATTCACCACACCATCAAACAAGTAGGGGCCGACACAACATTTAAAGCATCTTTCTTGGGAAGTGGTTCTGAATAAATGTAGATTTTGATCTGATTAATAGTGATAGTTATGACGATTCACCGCCTCATTCTTGTGAAATGTAGACTCGAGTGTAAAGTACTTTTCTAGAAAACTTTTTTTCAATATTAATCTTATCCATGCGATTGAAATCCTGTAATTGAATATGGAATGGGTGGAATTTATTCTTCATTATAATCCGTTGCTACTCTCTGCTACTTCAGTTAGAATATGTTGAAAATATTGAAGCTAGGAATACATGCAATCGAACGATAGATGAATCAAGAGGCATACAACACGAAGATAAGATCAAAGCTCATAGAGTGCCCAAATAGTTCCCGTTCATTTTGGACCTGAAAAGCCAACACCTCCGCCAGAATGTTCGCAGACACGAGGCCAGGAACTTCCCAAAATCGCTACTAATTGTCTTCCGGCAGAACAATCAGACACATTCTGCTTAGAATCAACGTCAAGAAGGCATGGGGCCTGACGGAATACCGCCTGGTGTTCTCAAGAAATGTGCTCCAGAACTAACACCAGTTTTTGCAGGTTGTTCACCCTTTCGTACAAACTCGGCGTATTTCCTTCTAACTGGAATAAAGCTAGGGTCCAACCGATTCCAAAGAACTAACAACAACTATAGACCGATTGCACTAGCACTACTATCTGTGATCTCTAAAGTAATGGAAAAAGCAATCAACATCGTACCTATCCGATATCTAGAGAGCTCAAGAATCGTGAACAACCGGCAATATGACTTTCGTCACCAGAGGTCAACTGGAACCTGCTTGTCTATATGACACATAAGTGGCAGGTGTCAATAGAGAAACATGGGGAGTCTCTGGCTGTAGCCTTGGATATCTCCAAAGCATTTGACCGAGTTTGGCACCAAGGCCTCCTAGCGAAACTTCATTCGTATGGTTTGCCGCCCCAACTATGTCTTTTACTATCGAGTTTCCTTGCAGATAGATCACTCTACGTGGTGGTAGACGGAGTCTCGTCTGATACAATAACGATCACAGCTGGTGTTCCACACGGCTCTGTCTTGACACCAACTTTGTTCTTGCTCCACATTAATGATTCGTTGGATGTGATCTCCAGCCCAGTTCATAGCTTTGCAGATGATATTACACTTCATTCCGCCTTTTCCTCTAGAGCCCCTATATAATCCAACAAGGCCAGGGGTGCGAGACAAAGACAGGTCAATGCTTTAAATGAGGATCTGACAAAAATTCTGAAATAGGGATCTGAAAATCTAGTACAGTTCAATGCGACAAAAACTCAAGCTTGTATGATATACAAAGGACAAATCAGACCTGTCTTGGAGTACTGTTCACATGTTTGAAGCTCAGCCTCCAAACATACGCTAGAGCTCTTAGATTCAATTCAGAAGAAAGCTATTCGCCCAGTCGATGATATAACACTCACCAAATCATTGACCTCTCTAGAACATCGTAGAAAGGTCGGCGATCTCTGCCTTTTTAATAGATACTTTCACGGTCGGTGCTCAACGGAAATATCATCTATCATGCCACCACGTGTGATTCCTAGTAGATAAACCAGACGAGCTCGGGCTGGTCACCCCTACACTGTCAGACTCGAGACCTGTCGGACATCTCTATACTAAGCATCTTCAAACAATGGAACGGCAAAGTTGTAGAATTCTTTGCCTAGTGAAGTCTTTCCTGATGCTTACAATCTCCAAACTTTCAAGAAAAATTCCAACACCTTCCTTATCTCCCAAAATTCCACCGATGGCTAACATGATGTTCCTCGAACATTTAAGGTTTTCCTTTCGTGTTGTCAACAGACGAAAAAAAAGAACATTAGCTTTTTTATGTTTCAAATAATTCACTGGACCAGTACTATTGAATCTATCCAATAGATTTGAGAAACAGACAACTTTTGGGTGTCTTCTGTCAGGATATCGTTGGGCATATACTCTACTCGCCAAAAGACAGTTTTTTGGACACTCGCCCAAAATGTATATCATTTCAATCATTTCGTCTTTCGAATAATTAGAGTAACTGTATACACCAAGAATGTATGTCACTGGAACTTCGATTGAAATGAATTTGATGAACTTTGTTGTAGGAACAGTCAAGATGTCGAAAGAATGATTAATGACGTGAATTAATTTAACTAAATAAAACAATCGAAGATAGATTTCGAAAACATAATCAATAGAATAGAGCACCTTATTGAACGAGAATTCCTTCAAATTCAATCCATTCATATCTCATTAATATATCATTAATATTTTTGATACGTTTGTAAGTGTTTTTGATTGAAAATAATATTTTCAAAGTAACCAAAAAGGAAAACATGAAGATGTGGATATTAGGCAACCTTTTGCAACCATAACACCAGAAATGAATTCAGCAAAATGAAAGACATTTTGAACATCTCATGAACTGAGATATTCAATTTTTTCCCAATCTCAGTTAAATTTTCATGTTTGTTTTGGTGTGTGAATAAAAATATTCAGTTGAATAGATTTATCGTTATATATCTATCGAAGAGTATTGTTGAAACACCCTATATATTCTGAGTAGACCCAAACAATGCCCAAGTTTCTACACACAATTTTAGTACTTGCATACCCAGTTTTTTTCATGAATCTCCAAAAATATAGTTTCTTTGAATATTTTTCCGCGTTCATGCTTTCTCGTCAAATTTGATAAAATGTAAATAACTTGACAACATTGCATCTGAGCATAAAAACAAAAAAAGTTTGTGAAGCCCATTCGAAATCGATTTTTTCAACGATGAAAATTGACTTTCGACAGTGTTGAGCAGTGTAATAAATTCCAAATTGTGAAAGAACCTCGAGATCTGTTGTATCTATCATATAAAACGATAATCAATGGTGTGGGCTGGTGGAAGATATTCCTTAACACAAAAAACCACTCGAAATCGAATTTTTCAACGATGAAAATTGAATTTCGACATTGTTAAGCAGTGTAATAAATTCCAAATTGTGAAAGAACCTCGAGATCTGTTGTATTTACGATATAAAACTTTAACCAATGGTGTGGGCTTTTGTAAGTAATTCTTGATCACTTAAAACCTCTCAAAACTATGAAAATCGATTTTCGGCATTGTAAAGCAGTGTAATTAATTACAAATTGTACATGAACTTCAAAATCAGTTGTATCCATGTTATTATCCTACAGTCAATGGTGTGAGATGGTGAAAATCATTATCACATAAAACCCCTCAAAATCGACTTTTTCAATGATAAAATTTGACTTTCGACAGTGTGGAGTAGTGTAACAAATTCCAAATTGTTAAAGAACCTCGAGAAATTCCTGATCGCATAAAACCTCTGGAAACTATGTTTTACATCGATAATTTCACTCCTGTATAAAATGTGTCATTTAAAGACGACTGTTTTGTCATTTTGACAGCGATAAAAAAGGTTCATCGTTTTTTATCACCGATAAAAACGCCTGTTCCTCTTAAGCGTCCACATCTAGTACGCTTACGTCACTTTAATGTCTGCCCTGTCAGTTATTTGAGCATTGTTGATAATTGATACTAAACCATTACAACATGAGTCGTTAATTTATCTTGCCAAAAAACACTCGAGCTTTTCTTTTAAGGATGTGTTTTTACTGTTGATAAAAATTGACTTTCGACATTGTGGACTAATTCACTAAATTCCAAATCGTATATTAACCTCGAGATCTGTTTCTTTTATCATTATACCGAATAATTCTCAAATCTGTCTGTACTCTTGTAGCAGAAATTATATTATATCTATTAAACGAATCTTTCGCATCTGGAACATTTCCAGATGTCAAGGAATCAAAATGTATACCTATATTTAAAAACAAAGGCTCTGCTAGTGACATACATAACTATATAGGTCTATATGCATACAAAGTCAAATCGCTAAAATATTCGCAACATCTTATTGTGATAGATTGAACAAGTACTTGGAACACTTTGAGCTCCTGCCAGCATATCATAACGGTTTCCGCACAAATCAACCAGTTCGGCAATATCTGATTGTCTTGAGTTTATCTACAGTGCACTGAATGATAGAAATAATGTCGACTGTTCTACGACTTTAGTCGTGCTTTTGATACTATTGATCAAAATTAGTTAATCATGAAATTGGAATGGTGAGGAGTTAGGGGTGTTCCACTTCAATGGATAACATCATACTTAACAAACAGAACACATACAACACTAGTCCTTGTGAAATCAAATTCAAGAATAATAAATACAAGGGTTCTACAGGGTTCGATATTGGGACCACTATTGTTCATAGCCTTTCTGAGTGACATTGATGACACCTGTACCTTCGCATATCAAATGATAATATATGCTGATGACACAAATATTCTGATGTCACACAACAACATTGACCAATTCACAAAACTAAGCAACAATGTATCTAATAAAATGGAAAAATATAGCCTTCAAAATGGCCTCACCTTGAATAGAAACAAAACCAATTATGTCCGGTTTTTGCAAAAAAACCCAAATCCAAATTATGACTTATACTTAATCTGGTAAATCTATACAATCTGTAGAAACCATCAAGTTCTTAGGGGATACTTTGGATAGTAAGATAACATGGGATTCACACATAAACACTTTATGTTGAAAACTGATCAATGCACGCTAAATATAAAAAAAATCTGCGAGATACTGTATCAGCAGACATCCTGAAATTACTTTATTTTGGGCTGGTTCAGTCTACTCTGCAGTACGGCTTGATCTTTTGGTGGTCCTCTTGTCACTTTGAGAGGGCTTTTCATCTCGAAAAAGGATAATAAGAACAATATGTCATGCTCATCCAACCACAAACTTCAAATCTTTAATCAAGAAATTCCAAATACTTACCCTTCCATGCTTGTATATTTTTGTATTTTTTGTTGATTATGTACATTAAAAGAAACCAAAATGAACTATTGAGGATTGATGACATGCATATGTATAATTGTAAGAATAAAGAAAAACTTTGACAACCCTATGCGAGGTTATCAGTCTGTGAAAATTCACCAAAGCATATTGGTATCAAATGTTTCAATAAATAAGAGATATAATAGATGTAAATTTGAACGACATCCTATTCAAAAATGAATTGAGAAATTTCCTAATTTAAAAAGTATTTCATAATGTTGAGGAATTTTCTATTTGTTAATACAAATGATTATTGTGAAACTGACTGTTGTATGTATAAATGTTTTTTTTGTGACTATATACTATCCTAACAATTTATTTGTGCATTACCTTCTTGTTTTTGACTAGTCTGATAAGTTGTATACACTTGTGTGTGTATTATGCCTTGTATAATCTTTGATTGATGAATAAATTCTATTTTATTCTATTAATAATCGATGGTGTGGGCTGGCGTAAGAAATCCATGATCCTGATCACATAGAACCTGTCAAAGCAGTGTAATAAATTCCAAATTGTACAAGAATTTCAAAATCAGTTGTTCCTTTGATATTAATAAATGATCAATCGTGTGGGCTGGCTTAAGGAAGTCTGAATCGCATTAAGCCTGAAGAAATGTGGAAATACCATATTCTGAGATTCATCTTCTTCAGATAATAATCATTTGGGGGTTGATTTCCTGGTTGAATTCCACCTCAGAAAGTTGTAGTAAATGTGTAAGAAATTCTTGGGTGTGAAATATGTCGATAGTTTGGGTGTTTTCAAAAATATGAAGAGAGTGGTGCAGCTTTAGCTAAAGCTTTAGGCTGAAGCTGCACCACCACCACATTTTCGCGAAACTACAACTAAATGTGTTAGAAATTGTGAGAGTGATTTTTCGGAAGTGGGCCATAAAGGCTGGTGCAGCATTAGGTTTATCAAAGATATAATCGACCAAGTAATCAACTTCATGAATATCTTCCAACCCTTGCGTTTTTACGGATTTCTACTTCAAAAATTGGATTAAAATTCAGGTTGATTGATAGCCTATAATCAGTTGAGCTGTCTCATTGTTTCAAATCAGCCAAAAATACAATTTTTCGAAAACAGGCAATGACCGAACCTAGCAAAGCCACACACTTATTTAAGAAAGATATGAATTGAAATTATGCGAGCGAGGTGATAAATATATTTATTTTCCAAAATTGAAACTGGCAAGTTCGGCCGAAGATTGCTACGCCTCAAATTTTTCTATGATGGAGAGGAGCGAAAAATCGGGAACTGGGTAAAAAATTAGCCTTGAAGGATGTTACTTGTTGTGAGTTGAAATTAGCTTGTGGCTTTGCTAGCTCCGTTAGTGTCCTTTATAATAAATATTTATGATTATAAGAGTTGGATGGATTTATGCAGCATTCTCAAGTCTTTAGTCATGAGGAGTTCACTCAAGAGAAATGATCTTATGTGAATCAGTATCATGATAGATTTATGATCTCCGTTTGTGAATCGGTATTGAAAGACTAATGACTGAAAATTTGTGACAACAATCATGTCCACCATGAAACTATGGTAAGTACAATACAAACAAACGAAATAATGAATTCCCAATACTTTTCGAATTAATAATATTATTTTAAGTAACTCCAGTTTATCCAAACAAATATTGATACTTATTTTACCAAATATAATATTTTGAGCAGACAATCAAAATACCACTCACCTAAACAACTTTCATTGATACTTAAATTCATGTATTCACTCAATAAAATATAGATTCACTTCTTGCATCAACAAGAACAACTGTATCGATGTAATATCGAAATTCACAATTTGAATTTTGAATATGACTTTACATTTGTTAGAAAAGCGAACCTTACATTTTCCACTACTGTTTTGTTTTCTACAACTCGAGACTGTAATGGTATGAAGGTAGCTAATCAAAATAGCAGTAAAAATTTCCGATTTTGATCGAGATCATGGGCGTCGGTAGATAATATTTTTGGTAATTTTGCGCTTATCATGCGATGGGTTTTTTGTCGATTTTTTTTCTTGGCACTTACAGTTTTCGAGCTCAGAAACCCGAATTTCACAATAAAAACGAGCGCAAACTTATATTTTTCGAGATATTCCAGGAAAAATTATGAAAATTAACCTTCTTTCTTCGGCTCGTTTTGCGTAGGCATGAAGTTTCTTTCCTCACACAGGATACTTTTCATACCTCCCTTGAACACTCGAGGAGTCAGAAAGAAGGGGAAACATCCTCGAATTTGTTAAATCAACGTTCTTCAGTATCTTGAAGGAAGGTGGATCCAGCATTTTTCATATGGATGGCGCTGTGAGAATCTACGTCAGAATCACTAGTTCTATGAGTCAAAATATCACAGATGCACATTCGACAGCACCGTTCATATGATTCATCAAAGATGCTGAAGACACTCAATTAAACTTCTTAGAGGATGTTTCTCCTTCTTTTCAGCTCCTAGAATGTATAAGATATAAAAGAGTATCTTATGTGAGAAATTGAACTTCGAATGGCTATGCTGCCTACCCAAAACAGGCCGAAATAAGAATGGTAATTTCCATACTTCTTCCTGGAATATCTCGAAAAATATAAGTTTGCGCACGTTCTTATAGTGGAATTCGGGTTCCTGAGGTCGAAATACGTGAGTACCAAGAAAAAAAATCGAAAAATTCCCATCGCATGATATGTGCAAAATTTCTCACATAAGATACTCTTTTATATCTTCCTCATGCATTCTAAGAGCTAGAAAGAAGGAGAAACATCCTCTAAGAAGTTTAATGTTTAATTCATCGTCTTCAGCATCTATCATATGGACGGCGCTGTCAAATGTGCATCTGTGATATTTTGACTCACAGAACTAGTGATTCTGACGTAGACTCTCATTTGACAGTGCCGACCATATGAAAAATGCTGGATCCACCTTCTTTCAAGATGCTGAAGAACGTTGATTTAACAAATTCGAGGATATTTTCCCTTCTTTTTGACTTCTTGAATGTTCAAGGAAGGTATAAAAAGTATCCTGTGTGAGAAAAGAAACTCCGTGCTTACCCAAAACGAGCCGAAGAAAGAAGGTTAATTTTCATACTTTTTCCTGGATTAACTCGACAAATATAAGTTTGCGCTCGTTTTTATTGTGAAATTCGGGTTTCTGAGCTCGAAAACCGTAAGTGCCAAGAAAAAAAATCGACAAAAAACCCATCGCATGATAAGCGCACGTTTTTCTTGTAAAATTCCGGTTCCTGAGCATGATAAGTGCAACCAATTAAACAACTTCGGATGGCTATGATGCTGCCTACCCAAAACAGGCCGGAACAAGAAGGGTAATTTCCATCCTTCTTCCTGGAATATCTCGAAAAATATAAGTTTGCACACGTTCTTATTGTGGAACTCGGGTTCTTGAGGTCGAAATACGTAAGTACTAAGAAGAAAAATCGAAAAAAACCCATCGCATTATAAGTGCAAAATTACCAAAATTATTTATTGAAGGGGTCGAACTGTATTCGTTAGGCACTGATAATGCAAATTCACTAATAATGCAATTCCTGTAGGTCGATAGATTGCAATTCGAATTAGTTTTCCAGTCCTAGTCTTATTAGTTCTAATTTTTCATTTATTTACTGTTTAGGATAGAATTTCTTCTTCATATATTATATATATATATATATATATATATATGTATATATATTTTCATATTCCAGCATTCTTGCCAAAATTGTAATACTTGTAACAGAACAAAAGAAATCGAGCTGATGCACCGACATAAGCAAACTTATGTTGGTGAGCTTATGCTAGATCACCCTCTCCATCATCTAAGGCAATAGCTGTTAACAGTGCAGTGCATAGCTGATAACAGGTTGTTTGTTGTGTCTGCAAGAAAATTGTATGGTACACTACAATTTACTACATTACACTCATTGCCGATGGAATCAGGTACACCAGAATCACGGAACAGTTTGAGTGCTACACATCAGTGTACAATATTGTAGTCCATGGAGACACAGGACTCATCTCTCTGTGCACCCTTCAAACTAGGACCTTGAAAAATGGTGGCTGTATGTCCTACGTGTCCTACGACATGATGCACGTGGCAAAAAAAGATAGAAGAAGTAGAAGTGTGGTTGCAGTTAGATTTATGAGCACTTGGCGAATTGGCACGTTTTCCAATTTCTTTTTGTTTATATTTGGTTGGAAATAATATTATTATGTCTCTACCAGACAAAGTATTGATGAGAAAAATCAAGAATCGTGAAAAACATAAATTGAAACTGATCGAAAATAAAGAATCAGTCAGAGATGACACTGGTCCTTGTAAGAGTAAGAAAACTTTATTTATGAGAATTTGGGTTCCTTCTCATGTTATTTTTACGAAGGTGTAACATTAGAACTGCTAATTTTGAGTTGCAACTTACATATTAATCATATTGTTATATGTTATGTTTCAGAGAAGAAAAGAAAGATGATGAAGAAAAAGGAACCAGATCTAGAGAGAGTTGATGATAAGGAAGCAGAAGACTTGAAGGAAATATCAAATGAAGATTTTGAGAACAAGTCTGGACTGGAAAATATTTGTAAGTTGAGTAGTAACATTCTTGTTGATAAGAAATAGAAAACCTCACTCTTAATATAGAATAATGGTAACTTTGCACTTATCGTGCAATGGGCTTTGCTTTATAGGTAGATATCATACCTAAACAGAGTTTCATTTCTCACAAATGATTACATTTCTCAAATTGATCATCTTTTGCATTCTTCATGAATTCTTCCAAGATGCTGAAGAATGTTAATTCGACTTGTGGGAGGATGTTTTTCCTTCATTTTGAATTCTTCAGAGTACTACAAAGGGTTAAAGAAGGAAGGCTTATATTCATACTTTATTCCTGGATTATTTCAATAATTATAGGTTTATGCACGTTCTTATTCAGAAATTCAGGTTCCTGAGGTCAAAATCAATAAGTGCCAACGAGAGTACCAGAAGTAATTTTTGAAAAAATATCTATCCCATGAAAAGTTCAAAATTACCAGAATAACTTATACCATATTTTTGTGCTGATGTGGAGTAACTGAAGTGTGTTGTCTGAATCTCCAAATTGAGTGAAAAACAGACTGATATTTACTAATGATGAATATAAGGCGAATACAAGTATTCCTTTAGTTCCCCAATGAACTTGAGTTGAATACCATGCGTTTATATTGTCTAAATCTGAATCAATCAGACTTCATTCTTACATTAATATATCATAACTCTCCTAGTACAACTTCAGATTTGACTTTTCTAGTGCCAGGATCAAGCTCAGCTCTTGAAATCCTCAGTAGCTGCAATTTTGATTCGCTTGAAGATAAAGTGTGTGAAAACACCTTGAAAGCAATTGCTGAAATGGGATTCACCACCATGACTGAAATACAAGCTAGGTCGATACCACCATTACTAGAGGGCAGGGATCTGGTTGGAGCTGCTAAAACTGGGTCTGGAAAAACTTTGGCATTCCTTATTCCGGCTGTTGAACTCATCTATAAGTTGAAATTCATGCCCAGAAATGGTAAGACAGGTCTTTACTTGGTAAAATAAAAGGTGTGAAAATAATAATAGTATATTATCTTGTGTTGCATTTATCCAAATATGTAATTATTACACTATCAATTTCTATTATATTACATCATAATTTGATTGAATTCGAACATTAATGATGTAATGTAACCTCTACAATGACAATGGACCCCTGTCAGGTCTGTGGACCTCTTGGTGTGTCATTGGTGGTGTCATTCCATTGACTTTTGGTTCTGAAATACTTCTGCTAGTGATTTCACTTCATTCACTTGATTTTTTTAAGGAACTGGAGTAATCATAATCTCTCCTACTAGGGAGTTATCCATGCAGACATTTGGTGTGCTGAAAGAGTTGATGAAATACCACCATCACACTTACGGTTTAGTAATGGGAGGCACAGCAAGACAGACAGAGGCACAAAAATTATCCAAAGGTAAGAAATGTGATTTCTCTAGGACCATTGAATACTATGATGATGTGAATACAACATACAATATTATTGCCAGCCTGAGTGCAAGATGTATAATCAGAATTTTGTCAGTTTATTGAAAGTTTTTACCAATCTGACCAGTCCATTACTTTAGCTCAGTGTTGCCACATACATTTTATTAACCTTAATTTGCCATGATATTCATTGTTCTGATATTAAAACATTCACAGCGTCATAATGAATTTACATTTCATGTTTATCCTCTTCCAACTCTTCATGATGAGGTGTCATTATTATTCATTATAAGATTTGTGGTTCACTAAATTTGTGGAGTGGTTGTTTGTTTGTTGATAACCCAGATAAAGTCAACAGTTGGACAATTGGGTGGCATACTCAATTTTTAGACATTAGCTGCATGGATGTGTGCATATGTAAAAACATTGAAGATTACCATGAGAAGACAGGGTGCCACAGTGACTCAATGAACCACAGTGGCAACAATGGTATGACATATTTTGTATTGGTCGTTTCAGGAATGTACTGTTCACAAATTGTTTGAGTTTGATTTGTATTTGAAGAAAAAGAGACAAAAATACATAACTAGTGCAAGTTGGAGAAGGATAGTACAACAAATCTGCAAGCAAAAAAACTCCAGAATAGGGGTTGCAAGAAATCCTCTATGCTTAGGCAAAAGTCAAATATTTCAATTATGTGCCTAATATGCCAGTGTTTTCTCTTTGGTTTTTATTGGTTTTCTTGGACTTCACTAATATCATAGCTTCAAATGCTTGTGAGGTATGTCCTACATCAAATTTATCCTACCTAAAAAAACTATATATAAACTATATAGCATTATAAATCCCTAATGACAATCAGGGTATCAGGCTTTTATGTTTTGTGTAGTCCACAAATCTTGTTATTGCTCAAAAATCAATACAAAAATACTAAATAATAAAAACTAAATCTGACCTTTGTTTAGACATGTTTATAGTCATTATTACGATGACTATAAACCACAGTGGCGACAACGAGCCAAAATCCGCCATGTTTAGGCATATCAGTTTTCAGAAAATGATATATTTGCAATTTCATGGTGGATCACTAACACCATAATTTTTTGATTTTTGAACAATAACGAGATTCACGAACTTCAAGATATAAATTCCTGGTACCCTGATTGTCATTAGGGATTTATGATGCTAATAGTTTCATTTCACTTCATTTTGAAAGTTTGTGAATGCAGGCAGGATATTTGCAATGTAGGACTCACCTCACGAGCCTATTATCAAAGCTATTATATTAAAAATGTTTGAAAAAATCAATGAAAACTAAAGGGAAAACTTTCATATATTCAACACAAAATTCGAGTTTTTCCTAAATATGGTGGATTTTTCGCGAGTTTTTATGTTTGAGGATTCGTTTTTCATCCTTCTCCAACATTCACTGGCTATGTATTTTCGTCTCTTTTTATTCGTATACGAATCGCACTTGAACTATTTGAGAACAGTACACCCCTGAAACAACCAATAGAAAAGAAGTCATACCATTGTCGCCTCTGTGGTTTATAGAGTCACTGTCCTTGCTTAAATCAACCTTTTAATATACTTTCTGTAGGTTCCATTTCAGTTTCCACAGGTTTAAATTTCAATTTTTGAAGAAAGAAAAAGATACCTGATTAAACAAATCCATATTTACTTGTTATTGTCTCCATGATTTTGAAGCAAATTAATGATTTTTCTGTAGAAAATTTGAGAAAAAAATACTTTTCCTTCTGACGAATGTTTTTTTGAAGCGTAAAAGTTGCATTATTAGTGGAGTAAAATCCACCTAAAAAGTCGCCCCAATCTCGAAAAAAAAGAAGGGATCAGGAAATAATGGAGAATTTCACCTGATGTGTACATTATTTCTCCTTCTATCAGTTGGTTCCATATATTTGTGAATTATCGAATATAATTTTATTATACCATCATGAGAATATCTGAAATTGAAATTACCCTAAGTGAAATTTGTTGAAGACGAAAAATGAATATCCCCATGCACTCACCAAATCCAAGCAATGCGTCGTGCGCAAACAATTACCGGAGGCGCAAAATTACGACCACACGTAAAAAAATTTTTTCATTCTGAAAAATTTTTTGACTGTCTTGATTTTCTTTGCTGCATGTATATCAGAAGTTCAGATGATATAAATTTTTCAATCACTGAAAATTTCAACTCATGATTTTCACTATTTCATATTCTCTGATTATTCAGAAAAACAAATTTATGTCATCATGTATGTATGATAAGAAGCGCCTAGTAATATTCTTCCGATGACAAAAAGAAACAAATCGATATTTTGAGTAGTTCTCGTGATATTTAGTGATATGCTTAGAAAAACGTGATTTTTGAATATTACATTTTCTCGAATTTTTCGTCAATAAAAAAGTTCCTCTCCATAGGAAAATGTCAAGCTGGATTCTGATAGACGATCATATAAAGAACATCATCTGATTTGTTCAAATTATTGATCTATGGGTGATATATTAGTCTGATTTAGTTATACCTCAAAATAAAAAAACGACACATTTTTGCCCCGATTTACTCCTTCATAATATCGGTAAACGGATTTTGAAACTAGAAGTGGAATCGTTCGAAATGGACTATTCGGACATATTCTTCAGATACATTTCATGCAACGTTTTGAGGAAAAATACTGTAGATTAATCAAGGAGGTAGTGTAATAATTTTTTCTAGATTTTCTGGGATTTTCTCTCTTCTTTTCTAAAGATAAAAGTAGAAATTATAATAAACATTTCAATATATTTGTAGTGACAACAGATTCATGCTCTACCCCGAAATGTCACTGCGCATGATATTTAATCTTCACACAACTTCTCTATTTGCCAGTGAAACCAGTTTTTCAAATTTGGAAATACTAATATATTTTTAGTAAAATCAATACTAGTTATCTCAGTGAATGTTTCAATACAGTTTATATATTCTCATGTAAAAGAATTCTGGTTACCAGGTGTTATTTGTTTTTTTTTATTTATATTGAATTTATCATTTTCATATTCACTTTTAAGAAGTGGATATCTATATCAACTGAACGAGAAGCATTTATATTGTCTCCATTCAGAAGAATGCGACCAGATTCTTTGGTTGTCATCTTTTCCTATGATTTCAATATTACTCCAATCGGCCATATGTTGTCCATCTTCAGTAAGGATTTGTTCAGCTGATTTTGATTCGTTGGTATATCTCTTTTTCATATTGTTCTTATGTTCTTTCATCCTAACTGATAGAGGCCTGCTAGTTTCACCTGTATAGTATTTTCCACAAACACATGGTATGCTGTAAATACAATTGTTTGATGATGTATGAGTCGAAATCTTGTCTTTTTCTCTTTCTTACGGGAGCAGATTCGTTCCCGAAACGTCTACTGAGATAAGTAGAAGTTTCGATTTCAGTGAAAATATATTTGTATTTCTCATTTTTCATAACAAGGTGTCACTGACAAATAGTTCCCTTCAGAAACCTTCGACCTCAGGTCTCAGACACAATATTGCAGGGATAAACGATTGATATGTTCAATATTTTTCTTAGGTATAAACGTTCTGGTGGCTACTCCGGGCAGGCTTCTGGACCACTTACAAAATACTCCGGACTTTTTGTACAAGAATCTGCAGTGTCTGGTGATAGACGAAGCTGACAGAATTTTAGAAGTGGGTTTCGAGGAGGAAATGAAACAAATCCTGAATTTGCTACCAAGTAAGTTTACTCACACCAAATACCGATTGTGAAGAGAATCTTAATTTTTGTTTCTTTCCTCAAAAAAAAAGAACGAAGACAAACGATGTTGTTCAGCGCCACACAGAACAAGAAAACCGACGCCCTGACATCATTGGCGTTGAAAAAGGAGCCGATCTACGTCGGCGTCGATGACAATAAAGACGAGGCGACGGTGTCCGGTTTAGAGCAGGGCTACGTGGTATGTCCCTCAGACAAGCGACTCCTCGTACTCTTCACCTTTCTCAAGAAGAACCGCAAGAAGAAGGTCATGGTGTTCTTCAGCACCTGCATGTCCGTCAAATACCACCATGAGCTGTTCAATTACATCGATTTGCCTGTCATGTGCATACATGTGAGTGCTTTTAATTTCATTTTCCATTTCTTCTCATCAACCCGGGATCGGTCGGGTTAAAAAAGTTGCATATTAGGTTTGATTTAACAGTATTTCAACAAAGAATTGTTTGCTAGTGCTAATTATTCATTCAATAAGTGAATAATGTATCTTATTTATCATTTGTATTTCATTCATCATAATTCGTAGTATAGGGGGGGCAAGAGGTGCAGTTATTACTGTAATCATTCCAGAGTTTCTTCATGTTCACATATAATTTTGGATGCTTTACAATTACATTTGTGCCAATTCTAGTAACGGCGGCAATTTTACTCTGAAGCTTCAGAGATAATGTTTGGATTTTCGTTCTGCTTATGAAGTGTGAAATACAGTGTAACCTCTATAATCAAGACACATTTAAATCTGGCCATGCAATAACCTGGTAACTTATTGGGGAACTCCCAAAGTGAATCATAAATCTAATTCAAATTGAACTTGCAAACTATTTTTTTTATATGATGCATGTTTAAATAAAATAGGTCTGAATATAATAATTGAAAAATTGAAAACTGTTTCAGGCTTCTTTCAGATATAATAAAAAATAACTCCAAATGTACTAGCATTAGCATTAGCAGTTTTACAATTTTTAATAATTCTAGCAGGAACATGGATACTTACATGCGACAACAGATTAGGACAATAAATTTCAGAATACAGTATTTCGTGAAGAAATCTGATGTCTGTGTAGATTCTATGAGTGGTCAATTTTTCAATACCTTTTAGTGTTCTAATATCATGAATGGCATATTCAATACTTTCTGTAAGTTAATCATGGAGGTGGTATATTAATTTTTCTAGATTTTTCAGAGTTTCATTTCCTTGTTTCTAAACATTGAAATATAGATTATAATAATCATTCCAATATATTTGTAGTAAGTACAGATTTATGATCTGCCCCAAAATGTCACTGTGTCTGGCGTTTGACCTTCAAATACCTAAGAGAGAAATTTTCTATTTGTCAGTGCCACTAGTGAATGGTTGCAAAAATGAATTTCAATAAGTTCTCTTTATAGTTCAGTTCTACTAAGTTACCATCAGCAATTTCTCATTTGTAGAGTGTGCTTTGTCATTTTCTGAAGCATTTTTTTATGATTTTTCGATTTTATAGTGCCATAGTTCTCCCTTATATAGTTCACAACATTCTAAAAATGTTTTATATTAGAATGAACGTGGTTTCCTTTTACTTTTTATATGATATTTCTTATGCATAACCGTGCATTGAATTCTTAGTTCGGGAATATTATTCCAATCCAAGTCCAAACTATTGATCTTTTGTATTTTTTTTCTTCTGGAAAACAAGCTTTTCCAGATCATCAGTAAACCAATATGGTGATTTCTGTTTGGTTGAGAAAATGTAGGGAATGAAATGGACACCAGTGTATAAAATATTGTAGTAAACTTCGATGGCATGATTGATATCTGATACAACACACAATTACTCATCCCAGTCAATAGTGGATAAGTAATAGGAAATTGTATTGGAAGTTATCAAATTACAGACTTTTGTACTGTTTGTTAATGTTAACTGGTGATATCATAGCTGGGTGGTATCTGTCTCATGACAAAAGTCATCACAAACTTCTATAATGTTCCTATTTTTACCTCAGTAATTTCTCTATTTTTCGTCAAAAAGATCCTATTAGCATTTCGGTAGGATGCTTATTACAAATGGCAGATACGCCTAATTCATCATCATAACACTCAATATTTGGCAAGTTATAATCACCATACAGAAATATTAACAAAAATAGTTACTGCACTCCATTGAATGACTAAATAGGCCATCGACCGACGTCCATCATCATGTTTCAATAATTTACGTGATTGCTTATATAAATATTAGTACATTTTCCAGCTTTTTGTGGGATTTTCTCTCCTCGTTTCTAAAAAATAGAAAAGTTAAAAATTATTTCAATATATTTGTACTAAGGACAGATTTAGGATCTGTCCCAAAATGTCACTGCGCTTGAAATTAAACCTTTAGATACCTAAAAGAGAAATTCTCTATTTGTCAGTGACACCTGGTTCTTGAAAAAATTTGGAAATACAAATATATTTAGTAATAATAATATATTTAATATTTATATTTTAATTTCAGTGTCAAAATCGAAAACATTGAGAAAATTTCACGAAGAGAAAAATATTTTAATTGTGTTGAGAACGGGAGCAGATTCGTTTCCGAAACGTCCACCAAGATAAGTAGCGGTTTTATTCTTATTAAATATATTTGTATTTCCAAATTTTCTCAAAAACAAGGTGTCACTGACCAATAGAGAATTTCTCTTTTAGGTATCTAAAGGTTTAATTTCAAGCGCAGTGACATTTTGGGACAGATCCTAAATCTGTCCTTACTACAAATATATTGCAATAATTTTCAATAACTTCTACTCATGACCTCCAAACTCTCGAGAAGAATTTCAATACTTGTCCTCCTTTCTAATATCACACCATTAGCTGACACGATGTTCCTCAAACATTATAGGATTCCTTTTCGTGTTGTCGAAAGATCAAAAAAAGATATGTGGTTTCATCAGAAAGCGTTCAATCCAACAGGATATTAAGTAATCCTATATAAGAATTCACAACATCGCGAGTTATACTCAGATATTTTTCATATCTCGAACGAATTATCAACAATCTGAGTAGATATGGCGAGAATTCAAGTGATTGTGATTCCAGACCTATCAAACATCCAAAGATAATCGAATTCGTTTTGATGTTTTTCAATCACTAACTAATGTATTGAAGAAATATGCAGGGTGGTATCAGAAATGAAGAAGACATCAAAACCACCTTGTGACAAATAGGTGGTAGTGAAGATTCAATTGTCAGATACTGTCTGTAAGTTTCTCGAGGAGGTGGTATATTCGTTTTTCAGCTTTTAATGGGATTTTCTCTCCTCGTTTCTAAAAAATAGAGTAGAAGTTATTGAAAATTATTGCAATATATTTGTAGTAAGGACAGATTTGTGATCTGCCCCAAAATGTCACTGCGCTTGAAATTAAATCTTTAGATACCTAAAGAAGAAATTCTCTATTTGTCAGTGACACCTTGTTTTTGAAAAATTTTGAGATACAAATATATTTAATAAGAATAAAACCTCTACTTATCTTGATGGACGTTTCGGGAACGAATCTGCTCCTATTCTCAACACAATTGAAATATTATTCTCTTCGCAACATTTTTTCAATATGTTGTATTTATTTGGAATTCTGGGTACAAGGCGTTTTCATTAATTGATATTGAATTTTCCATTTTTATATTCAATTTTCAGAAGTGGGTGCCAAGTTCTATCTATATCAACTGAACAAGAAGCAATATTATTGTCTCTGTTCAGGAGAATGTAAGCTGACTCTTTGATTTTCCGGTTTTGGTTGTTGTCTTCTTTTCCTATGATCTTAATATTACGCCAATCGGTCATATGTTGTCCATTTCCAGTAAGGATATGTTCAGCTAATTTTGATTTGTCAGTATATCTTTTCTTTATATTGTTCTTATGCTCTTTCATCCTTACTGATAGAGGCCTGCTGGTTCAATCGTGCGTTGCGTGTTAGATCGAGACTAACAAAGCCATACAATTTTTCGAATTCCATCAACTTTCACCTCCATCTTCAATCAATCAGGTTGAGCATCTTGGGCGGTTGAAATTGAACTACCCAATAGAATTTTATATTATCCAGTTTCAAAATTTTGGGCGACCGACCTCTCGTTAATAAGTACTAATAACATACAGGGCAAACAGAAGCAAACAAAGCGAACGACGACGTTCTTCCAATTTTGTAACGCCGAGTCGGGCATTTTGCTGTGCACGGACGTCGCCGCGCGAGGCCTCGACATCCCCGCAGTTGATTGGATAGTCCAATTCGATCCCCCAGACGACCCCAAAGAGTACATCCACAGGTGAGCAAGTGTGTCTATAGTAATTTTTCACTTCATTAATTTTCATCGAAAATTCTGCAGGGTGATACTCTTCCTATAAAATGAAGAATGAATTCGAAAAACTAATTTTTCAAAATAACAAATCATTTGCTGATGTCGAAGGATTAATCGTATGATTGTGAGAATTTGTTGTTCTTTGTGCCGATGAATTTTTTGCGATTGATTTTTTCTACATTATGGACTAATTTCCATATTTCACTTCATTGGTCTTGTAGTTTCATTCATTTTCAAGTTTCATTTCCCATTATTTTTGCAACTACTAATCAACTCTTCATTGTAGTCATATTTTTTCGTATTGAATTTTTGGATTAATTTCTTATGACCTATACTTATTCCAAGTTTCCACATTATTTTTTATTCAAATACTTTTATATGACATATCATTTGAGACTTCTCGGGTTTTTCATCAAAACACTCATTATGTACGAGTATATTCACCGATTTCACAGGTGTTCAAGTATTTCAATATATTTGTAGTAGGGACAGATTTATGATCTGCCTTAAAATGTCACTGACCTTGAAATTTAACCCTCAGATACTTGAAAGTGAAATTCTCTATTCGTCAGTGACACCTTGTGTTTTGAAAATTGATATGTGTCATAACTTGCTTTGTTTTCAGGATGCAAAGTGTTGAATTCAAAAAAAAATGCTTTTCCGTAAATATCCCTCCTCCAATTCTGTTGTCATTTGGAACTATTTGTAGTGTTGAGTAGCTAATTTAGCTCCAACTCAATTAAATGTTGAGCTCAGTAGCGACTCGAGCAACATCTCAACGAATCTTTCGCATTGAGCCTCTAGAATTATCATTGTCTCTCGGAGTTTTTTCGTATCTTCCTCATAAAAAAAATCCACTCAATGGGCATGTTTAGCAAAACAGAAAATTTATCACTTGATAGTACTCATCCAAACTAGCTTCCTGGCACACTCCGATTGTTTGTTAGTAATTCCTACGTTTTTCAAATAATTATTGAAATTCGCCATTTTCATATTAGCAGAAAACGATCCATCACTACAGACATAACAACTTTATTTGTATATCATACTCATAGATTTTCACCGAGATGAAAAAAAATCTTATTGGTGATGCTTCTGCTTGAACACTTGAATATTGAGAAGCCAATTTGCAATTTGCCCAGTGAAGTCTTTCCTTTGACAACACCAAAGGATATCCTTTCGAGTTCTCAAAAGATAAAAGAAAACAGTCTAAATGGCTGTCTGGAATAAAAAGGCACTAAACACTATTCGAAGCGCTTGTGAGATCGAAGTTTGAATATGGCTGTATTGTCTGGAATCCTGGACATGTCATATATATTGAGTGTATAGAGGAAGTTCAAAGGCGATTCCTTAAATACGTTTGTTTTAAATGTGATGGCATCTATCCAGAGCGGGGTGTGCCTCATGATCTTCTACTTTCTAGATTTCAAGTTGATTCTCTCGATAACCGTCGGACATATTTAGGTATTGCATTTTTGCACAAGATTTTAGAGTCACGAGTTGATTGCCCATACTCACATATCAATTTACATGATCCTAGGCTTCCTGTACGTACTTTTACTACATTTTATCTTGCCTTTGCAAAAACCAATGTACTTCTTCACTCTCCTATTCATAGAATATGTTGTGATTACTTGTCAATTCAGAATAGACTAGATATATTTCATTGCAAGCAAACAGACTTCAGGAGGGCTATCTTATCATAATATCTGTATATTTCATATTTCTCTCTACTGCCGTAATGACGTGTATGAGCTTTTTTTTCACCAAGTTTTTTTCAGTTCATACACCTTATTACGCAGTGTCTTTTATTTTCGTTCACACTTTTTTCGTTTGCTTTTTTTTTTCTTTTTTTTTCTTTTTGATATTGTACATATTTTATTACTATATGGGATACATTATACTGTATTTATTGCTTCTTCCCAATATTTAATGGGCTTCAGCTGTTGAATGGTGTATTGAATAAAATAAAAATAAAATGAAATTAAAATATGGATCATCTCCTTATCTAGACAACTGATAGAACTATAAGAAAAGAAGAGAAAGTTGTTCGCAGTCACATGAACTGTTTTATTATGATATCATCGACTATAAAGGGTGATCCACACACCAAACATACGTTTTTTGAAAGGAACACCCTATATTCTATTACATTTTTCAGAGAGTTCAATGAGACCAGTTAACAGATGACAACATAGTTGTTCGATCTGCCGTTTCGGACTAATTTACGATCTTGACGAGGTGTGTACACACCTCTTATTTTTATTTTTTTTTCCTCGAAAGCTGAACTAGATACGAAAAAATTTGAAGAAACAATGAAGTTGTATTTTTAGATGATCAATCGGAGAAAATTATAAAAAAAATAGTGAAAAGTCAGTGGCATATATTTTCTTGTCAAAAATATCCGTTAAGGTGATGCACGAGATACCAGTGGACTTGATAAACTTGATCGAGTTTGAGTTAAATTAGCTCCATAACACGACGAATAAAAAATGCCAAATTTCAACAAAAAATCAACACCTTATATCTTGAAAACGAATCAAGTTAGGACATATATCTTGAAATCACTGGAAGTATTGTATGTTGAATTTATTGTACATACTCAATTTATACCCTGTATATCGTATATACGTATATACAGGGTGTTCCACCTCAGACGAGCCACCTTGAATCTCTGAATCAGATCTAATCTCTGAATCAGATCTACTCTATTGTCTTCCATTATGGAAATAGATAGATAGATACTTTATTAATCATGCTATGTACACAAAATACATTTATGACAGGTCACAGTTGAAAAAAATAGTAAAATTGTATATTTCTTATCTCATAGTGACTGGAAAAATTTCCCGAAACACGTCGAATTATTTTTTTGACGTATATTTGTGGCTTGAACGAGCAACCCCCTAATAGGGGGCGCTACAACCCCTCAAACTTGAATAGGAGAGAGGGGTTGAGTGATACTTCATTTGAAAGATCTTGGAAGCATCTTTCCAACGGTGTATGAAAAACGTAAATTTGATGAACCGTTTCCGCCAAAAATTGATTTTGTAGCTCGAATGAGCCACCTGGAATAGTTTGGTTATTTTTACAATGTACAAGCGCATTTTCATTGGGTCTTTTTCACAAACTTGGACAATCACATTCGTAAAAAAATTGAATTGTTTCATCATGCTTACAATCAAAAAAATCAAATCTTTGTTTAAATAAAATGTTCAAATTGTCCTCCTCTGACTTCCATACACTAATACATTCTCTCAAACTAATGAATGAAAAAACAGCAAAACATTTCCTTATGTTGCCTCCATTTTTTGTGCTCAGAAGGTGTTTATCGGGTTTTAACGTTTCTTTGATCATTCCATGAGTGAAATCAATCTGTTGAGTTACTTTGCTGATTTGTTGAAAATCAAAATCAAAACCATCCTGAACGTAGCGTTCGTCATAAGTACGGGTTCAGTAATGGATAAAAAATGGCACCCATTGGAATTGTGAACGATGAAGGAGCAGCTGTGGGATATGTCCAACTTATGTCAAACAAGCAAATCTGTACGACAACTTTCTGCAGCTTCCGGTATTAGCCAATCTAACTTTTTCAGAATTTTACATAAACACAAGTTCCATCCGTACAAAATTAAATTACTTCATGAATTGAATGATGATTGGGATCGAAGGCAAGAGTTTGCCGAGCGTATCAACAATAACCCAAATTTCTTGAACAACGTTTGCTTTCCTGACGAATGCACTTTTTCACTCAATTGAGAAATTGACCGGTATAACTATAGAATTTGGATTGATACAAATCCTCATGTATTTCGTGAAGCTCACACTCAACATCCGCAAGAGCTAAACGTTTGGGTAGGAATTTTGGGAGAACACCTAATTGGACCTCTGTTTATTCCTGGTAATTAAAATGGCGAAATTTATCTTGAAATGCTGGAAAATTCGATTGATCCGTTGAACTGAACAATTAGAAAACAATCCTCTACTACTTGAACAATAATAGCATTTTCAACAAGACGGAGCTCCTCCTCTCTACGCCGCACTACCCCGCAATACCCCGTTGGATTGGACGAAGAGGTCCTATGGGTAAGCCTACCCGATCTCCTGACCTGAATTCTCTGGCCTTCTTCTTGTGGGGACATCTCAAGTCCAAGATTTTTGAGACCCAGTCTGAAAATTTGGACGAACTACGCCAACGAATTGTAAATGAGTGTCGTCAAATAATTCCAATTATGCTGAACCATCTTGACGGTTTTCAGTCAAGATTGTATTATTTTATGGAAGTCAATGGAGGAGAATTTGAACATTTGATTTAAACAAGCAGATTTAGTTTTTTTGATTGTAAGCATGATAAAACAATTCATTTTTTCAAGAATGTATTTTTTTGAAGATTGTAAAAAGAGCTTAAAAAAGTGGGCTTGTACATTGTAAAAATAACCAGACTATTCAGGATGGCTCATTCGAGCTTCTGAATTGATTTTTGGCAAAAACGGTTTATGAAATTTACGTTTTTCATACACCGATGTGAAAAGGTTACCAAGACCTTTCAAATGAAGTATCACTCAACCCCTCTCCCTTATTCAAGTTTGAGGGGTTGAAGCGCCCCCTATTAGGGGGTTGCTCGTTCAAGCCTCAAATATACAGCACAAGATTTCCCCCAAACAAAATCATTCGACATGTTTCGGAATTTTTTTCCAATCACTATGGGATCAGAAATATAAAAGGTGGCTCGTCTGAATTGGAACACCCTATAATTATCCAATTTTTAATTTTTATAAACGAGAATTAATCGCAGAAGGTATGGAGACATGAATATACAACCTTTGCATGCAGAACGAATTTTAGTTGTCTATAGTCACACCAAGATATTTGCTGTGCTATTCAAGAAGGTTGTAATTCCTATAATATAGTTATCATCTTTGAAATTATAACATTTCCAATTAACATAAACTTCGTACTATTGTACTTAATTTTCAACAAATTGGCACTCCTGTACATTATTTCTGAATCTTAGTTAACAACTCCAACATTAGTTGAGACACTCAGTGTTGAGAAATGGATGATTCCTGCAATATTGTATGTTAGAAGATAGAGAGCTTGTAACCGTTCAACCCTTTTTCTGGTTCTACCATGTGTGGATAAAATCAAATCATAATCATAAAACCAATTGAATAAAGATCTATGGCAGATACATATTTCTTAATTGAACTATTCAAAACAATATGGACTAAAAAGTAGATACATAAATGGAAACTGAAATACATTTACAGAAGAAAATTCGTCTTCTGAAAGTTGAGAAATTTTTTATACACTGGATGCTTAATCAATTTATTTTCACAGGGTAGGAAGAACCGCTCGCGGAGAGGGAGGCAGCGGCCACGCCCTCCTCATTCTCAGACCGGAAGAATTAGGATTTTTGCGGTACCTCAAGCAAGCCAAGGTACCGCTCAATGAATTTGAATTCAGTTGGGCGAAAATCGCCGACATACAAGCTCAGGTAACTAAAAAAGATGTATTTTGGTTTTTCATTTCATTTCCTCACCTCTTTTGCCCTCAATGTATTATTTAGGGTATTTTATATGTGATAAAAGCTTTTGTCGTATCACTTTCTTCTTCTACCGTGTTACTTTGGATTCTTCTTTCCTCCTCCAATAACTTCGCCTTCAACTTGCTCATGTTCGAGTCATCTTCGTCTGCACGCAAATTCCTGGATAGAAATTTGTATACAGGTGTGGGATAAAGTATGGAACCAAGTTGTGAAAAATTGTAAAAGCGGGCCTATGAGCCTATTTTCGACAATTCCCATCCAAACATTTAACTTCTGTGGATGCTGGGTATGTGCTTCATGAATCCAACGAGGATTCTCATTTGACCAATACCTTGAGTTATGGCGATTAACTGTTCCATTCAAACAAAAAGTTACCTCATAGGAAAAAAACTATGTAAGAAGTTTTCGTCGACATTACAGATTTTCATTAGCCGTTCGCAAAATTCCAGCCGTCGGGTCAAAATCATCGTCTGACAATTCTTAAACGGATGATACTCTTCACTTTTTAATTTCTTTCCTACAGAACGTCGACTGATACCATGGTTTAGTGCCAAATTTGTGGTGGAGGTTTGAGGTGATTCTTCTAAATCGATTGCAATATTTTGTTCAACAGTTTCGTTCGTTGCAGTCCGCGGTCTTATAGCAAATGTTTTATCATCCCAGTTGTACTAAAATGTTTTAGTTACTCTCGAGCGTGATATAGGATTTCTCCCGGTTGCAAATTATTGTGAATATGACACACTTCTTCATGAGTTCTAACACGATCACCATAACCGATCATCATTAAAATTTCAATACCTCCTTTTTCACTTGATTGAAACATTCTGAATTGTAAAATTTATTTCGGTCAATTAGAATTTGACACTTGTAAAGCGAAAGACGTACTAAACAGTACTCGTTTATTTATTACTATGCATATAAACAACATCAATTAGTTTATCTAAATAGTTTTTTGCTCTGATGCAATAAACTCAGAGGAGGTTGATTTAAGTGCTATATTCCTCGTTTTTACAATTATTTTTATACTAAACTCAATATGTAAGAATTCAAAATAATCCCTTTCAAAATCTGTTGAAATATATATGGTGTCCCATTTAAATTAAAGAAGTTGATGGCATTTCCGGTTAAACCGGAAGTATATTATTAACAAAAAAATGCACGTCAGATGCATTTCGTTCCTTACCTGCAAATTTTCATAAATATAGTTATTTTCGTTTAAAAAATATTTCCTTGGTTCCATACTTTATCCCAACCCTGCATACTTGATAAACCCAGAACCGCAAAACCAGGTAGAACTTCATCTGTAAACTCATAACTTGTGTCCTTTACCTTCTGGTACAATCCATTTCTTCCTCCAATCTAGTTCTTGTTGGATGTATTGACGAAATCTTTCAATAAAAGTAATTCATGCCAAGTGTCATATTTGGAGTGTATTTGTTTTAGCGTTTCCCAGATTCCTTAAGCCGACTTACATTCCAATACATCATCCAAACTATCATTGATTCATCAGTAAATACAAAACGGAACTGTGATCGAGTTTCTTGTTCAGTTCGACCGCTAACTCTCTGTTTGTACATCCTACATTGATCATATTCCAAAGACTCTCAACTTCAAGAAATCTTCGAGCTTTCATTGATCAATATCTATAAGTTTCCGATTTCAACTTCTCCACTTTGAAATCTTCCATTTTCAGATTGCAATCCTTTGAAGTCCTATATTCCTGAGTTATATGAAATCTTCGTCGTCCACAGTAACAATTTTTATAGCTCAAGTATTAGTCACTTCTTCCGGTCTTCTGGTCCGAAAACCTGTCATAAATTACTGAATTCTACAGTGAAAAACCAGTAGGAATGATATTAATCATGGAAGAAATAGATTGACCTCTTGACTTTTTCAGAATTCTATATTGACAACTTTTACATGTATCAAATTATCCCTTAATTCATTCTATTCAAATACATTATGATAGAAAAACTTAAATGGTAATACATCATCTTCTCACAATGATGATAATTTTTGAGGTTTTGCCTCATTCATCATCGAAAGAAAGAGGATATAATAATTGTTTCACGCATCTTTTCCTGAACATTTTTGCGCCTCTTACTTTGAGCCATGTTCCTCGTTTCCTCATCGAACTGACTACAAAATCATCGAATTTCCAATGATAGATGAATCTTTGTTAAATGTTGATAAATGTTGAAAAAACTCTTTGACATTGTTAAAAGATGTCATCGCACCAATTTATCATTACCATGGTTACTATTTACATCTGGATCTCCTTAATTAATTTCGGCTGTAGGGACAGTCATGTATAACGAGCAAGAGCACTAAATGTTCGTCCGTCATTCGTGGCCTGGCTTCCTCCCTTTAGATCGTGTTCTGACTGACACTATTGTTCAGGTATCAAATTATTTCAATGATCATAATTCATTCTTCAATGCTGCCAGAATAGAGGTTATTCGTTTCTTTGAAAAAAATGACGTTGGTTTCTCATTTCGTAATTTGTATAACCTTCGATAATTTTGCAGCTGGAGAACCTGATTTCCAAAAATTACTTTTTGAACGGTTCAGCCAAGGAGGCGTTCAAAGCGTACGTGCGCGCGTACGATTCGCACCACCTCAAGACCATCTTCGACGTGGCCACCCTCGATCTGGCCAAGGTGGGGGCGTCGTTCGGCTTCCGTGTGCCGCCGCGCGTCGATCTCAAAGTGGCGGCATCGCACGCCACCTCCCAAAGGCCGGAGAAGCGACGCACCGGAGGCGGCGGATTTGGACACTTCAAAAACGCCAACAGGGAGGAGTCGTACCAGAAGACGGCGGTTTATCGGCAGTCGAAAAGGGGAGGCGGCCGAGGCGGCGGTGGGAGGCAGTTCAGCAGATGATAATAAAGTTTTATTCAATTAATTTCATTTTGTTTATTTTCCCACCACAAGCCATAGAACCTGCCATTATCTACTCCTTTCCAAGGCATCTTAATATTAGTACCCAATCTTCGCGGGTGTTGTCATATCGCATCATCAAGAACGTCATGTAGTTCAATATAGAAGTATATTAATTGATTTGGGTTATATTATTTTGAATATCTTCAGATCAATAGAGAATAACTAAATTATTCTGTCATAGCAATTTCTTGGGTTATGGACCAGCATGGGTATCATAAATACTTTTTGTATAACACGTGGCGATACCGCTATCCGGTATTGATACATTGACAGTCGACGACGTCATGTGTTCAATTTTGTATGTTCATTTCCTGTTGTGGTTATTATTTTACAACGGTTAGACGTCATAAATCAGCATAATCGACAACGCGCGGTGATTGGTGGTGAGAAGAAAGAGGCCTACCACTGCTACCAACATTTCGGACAGTAAAATAGAAATATTCGTGCCTTCATACTAGTGCATGTAGGTTGATATTTGAGTTTTGTATAACCTTTACGCCATCTATATTACGGAGATATATCTACAATTCTGAATGAAGCATCAAATATGCTCACTGGTTTTTTTTTAACATCTGGTTTTTCCGCAAATGACAAAAACTTTCGATTTTCAATGGAACACCCATTATATCAAGTCGATAGTGTCTATACCGATTTTGCTAAGGCATTCGATAAAGTTGTCCACAAAATATTAATACAAAAACTCAGTAATTCATCGCTTTCTATTTCATTTTGTACGTTCATCAAGTCATATCTACAGAAAAGACCGCAATTTGTTTGTCAGATCATATCCTCCATAGCGCACATGTGTCCGATTACCGATCAAACCTGAAAAGTTATAATCTCATGTCCTTATTCAACAGAAGAGTATTTTTCAACTTGATATACCTGTTCAAAACATACAACAACACTTATGTTGATAATACCAAACTACAAATCTAGAGTATATGTATTCCAAGTCCAAAAACTCGAAACTCAAACAATAAAACGTTCACAGTATCCACTCCTAGAACGAACTACCAGCAATTGACTATAACCAATATCAAGCAGTTTGCGATATATTTGGTGATAATGAAGAGAGATTCAGAAATCGAATAATAAATAAACTATCTAGGGACATGGTACTAATTGAAATGAGATAAATAACAGTAAAAAGTCAGTATATATTCTGTATAATCAGCCATTGATATTCAGATATACAGGGTGTTTCTTCAGGAGCATGTTGCTGACGTCGTATGAATATATATCCGAAAGCTATTCATTTCTGAGATACAGCCTGTCAAAGTTGAATTCTTATTTTTGTTTTCTGATATTCACTACAACGAGCCTCATGAAAATAATGCAAATGCATCGATTATTTCGAATGCCAATAGCTGGAAAACAGTTGCTCGCAGCGACCTCTACCAGGAATATATTTTTCACACAAAAGTGTTCTAGAAATCTATTTTTCTACTATAAAACATGATACAGGTACGCACAAAAAAGTGATGACATTTCAAATGACTCAAAAGACATGTAGGTAGCGCCACCCCCACGAAAGAGACGAACTTACAACAAATTTGATATTGTCATTGAAAAATACTCCTAGATACCAAACTTTATTCGAATATCACAATTATTTTGAAATTTATGTATAAGAACTCTTCTTCTTATTTTGACGTCCGCAACATGCTCCTGAATTTTCTACACGTACTCAAGAAACACCCTGTATATGATAAGATAAGGTATGACAAATTCTGATTGACCAATGACCAATGCACCCTCTTTTCCATAGTAATAAATGCTTCAATGCCTTACTCTATGAACCGTTGGAGGGGGTACTGGTGACTCAAATGGTTAGGTTCTAGGAGATCGATGACAGGTTAGGGTTCACCAGTACCACAGTATATTATCCCTAGACGGGACAGTAATTTCACTTCCACAGAAATTTGGCAAGCGTCCCCACTTCTGCATTGAAACTCGCGGTCGATGCGCAGTAGCTCAGTCGAGCCAGACGAATGTACAGAGAGGCTCAGCACCATGTTTACATTGTGTCCCAAAAATATCGTGAGTCGTGAATCGTGATCTTAAGAAATGAAACATTGATTCATGCATGAATCCTAAGAAAGTCCTAATGCTCCAAATCAAATAGATATTCTGTGTTTGTAATCACAAATTGATCATATATAATCAAATAATAATAAAGATACTGAACTTGAAAAATTAATATGGAAATAAGCATTCAACATGAATTTACCTGTTTTTCAAAACCCAATAATCCATTTGGGGTTTTCGTTATGGTTATACCTAGTTACCTAGTTCCAATGATCATATCATAATTTGATTCAAATGGCCTGTTTCTGGTAATCCATTGATCCATTGTGTCCATTATATTGTAGGTACCTGATTTTGAATAAAAGGAATACACGATATAGAATTGCATTAGTATTGAGTGAATATTGAAGGAGAGATAAAGTTATTGAAGTTGTGAATTTCGTTCTATTGTTGTTGGAATTGTATTGGTGCAGTATTAGTTTGATCTGTGAATAGTGCAATTATTGTTTATTGCCATGCTCCCGGTTGCGAAAGTGTTAGTGGAGATCCTGGAATAAGTTTATTTCGATTCCCCAAAGAGGAAGAAAGGTAGAAAGGTAAGCATCTGATTTTGAAATTCCGCCATGTTTGTTTTGCTGCCTCAATTTTTGAATAGGTAATGTCTATGGTTGATAATATATAATGATAATGGCAGTAAACTAAGCGAAATAGTGTAATTGTTTAACGAGAACGGAATGATAGTCAATTCATTCAGCATTCCGTACGAGTTGTACACTATACTTTATCTACGGCCGCAACAGATAACTGCGAAATTTTTTATTCATTCGTTTTATAGCCATCAGATTATTCCTTAAGAAATGTTCATCTATTAGACATGAGTGAATAATAAAACCTGATTAATTGTGTATATGTAACTGGTTGAATAACTGCGATGATGCAATGAGACATTTTTTTGTGTTCAAGGTGTGCCAAATGGAAAGAGTACTGCAAGTTTGTTGAAGATCATCAGTACAGCAAGTTTTCTTCGGCTGAATGTTTCAGCAAACTGAGGCTATGCAGTCTACATTTTGAGGACAAACAATTTTCAAGTTTGCAGAAAAATCGTCCGAAGAATGATTCTTTCCCTACGATTACCTTGAATGGTTAGTCTCCTATAAGTTATCTACCTATAGGTATTTTTCTAGATTATTTGGAATTTTCTCTCCTCGTTTCTCTAGAATGAAAATATGGGTATCATTTCAATATACGTGTAGTAGGACAAATCAGATGATCTTCCCAAAAATGTCACTACGCTAAAAAAATTCTCTATCAGGGAGCCTAAAAGAAAAATCTCATAATTTTTCAGTGAAACTCTGTCTTAAAGAAAGTTTGGAGAGGAAAAAAAAATAAATATATTGAAAAAATATCGAATTTTTACTCAACTTTGGACGTTTCGGGAACGAATCTGCTCCCGTTTTCAACATGAAAATCGCAAAATTATTTTTCTTGTAAATTGTCTGGTTCGTGTGACACTTCCAAGTATCACACGAACCTAAATCCCTAGATCTATCTAGAAAAATGAATATACTACCTCCTCGATTAACCTACAGACAGTATTCATCTATATGTACTTTGTGAATAATATGTTGTTTTTTTATAACAGCTGATCAACTTATTCAACGTGATGATGATGAAGGTCAACATACAAGCAATGTTCAAATCGAGGTACAAACTGAAATGATCGTTGAAAACTTGGTCGAAGATGAACGTGAACATCAAATAATGCAAAGTACAGCTGGTAGTTCGACAGACGAAGTATTTTCAAAATCTGTTTAAGTACAGACAAGTTCTTCTCTTTCTGCAAACACCCCTAGGAAGATGAATTTGAGAAGGAAACTGAGGCATTTAACTAGAGCCCATCAGGAAAAGGAAGTTGAAAAGCCCAATATTTCAATAGAAGATGTTAGTCAGTTCATGACAGAGACTTTCTCTGAACATTTTGCCAACTTCATTGAAACCCAGTTGTCTTTGCTAGGGAAATCACCAGAAGGAAGTCGATATTCGAATGATACAAGCAGTTTGCACTCTCTATTTATTTTCTAGGACCAAAAGTGTATGAATTTTTATCAAAAACTTTTCGTCTTCCCTCAAAATCTACTTTGACTAGAATTACTAGAGACTGGCCTGTATATACTGGTTTCAATACTTTTGTATTCAATGCAATAAAACTCAAAGTAGATTTATTGAACGAAAAAGATAGAGACTGTATGATCTGCATAGATGAAATGTCTATGAAATCTCATTTATTTTATGATATCGAAAGAGACGAGATTATTGGATTTCATGAAGTTCTCAATCAAAAACTTGCAAAAGTTGCTACTCATGCTTTGGTGTTGATGCAAAAGGAATTAATTCGAATTGGAAGCAGCCTAATGCATATTTTTTTTTTACATTCAACAGCCCCAGTTCCAGATTTGAAAGAAATCCTACATAAATCTATCACACAGCTAAAAAATATTGGATTGAATGTAATGGGGGTGATTTCTGATCAGGGGTCGAATCATTTTGAATTAGTTAAAGAATTAGGAATAACTATTGAAAATCCATACTTCTTTGTAGGCGATTCAAAGATATGTTACATGTTTGATCCACCACATTTATTAAAATCTACTCGAAATAACTTTTTCTCCTATAACATGACATATGGGAATGAAACTACAAACAAAACTCATTTGGTGAAGCTTTATGAGATGGATAAGATAAAAAAATATTGTTTAGCTCCAAAATTAACCGATGCCCACATCCTTCGAACTTTCAAAAAATGAACGTACGCCTGGCAGCTCAGGTATTTAGTAATTCTGTGGTTGTAGCTATGCGTACATATATCAGCTTCGGCCAACTTCCTTTGTCATCTTCAGGTACAGCTACATTCATGGAGAAAATGGATCAACTCTTCGATATGTTCAATTCAAGTTCTTTCAGAGATTGCAAACCGTTTAATAGGGCATTCATGGAAACTGAATCTCAAATTTCTTTCTTGAAAGAAATGGCGAATTTATTTGAGAATCTCAAACTCACTAATTCTAAAGCAAATTCTACTAATTCAATGAAATTCATTTTTGGATGGAGATTGACAATTGCAGCTTTCTTAGAGATATGGAAGAACCTCAAATCTAGAAAGATTCATCATGTTTTCACTCGAAACCTCAGTCAGGATTGTCTTGAAAACTATTTCGGAAAGGTCAGGAATGCTTCTGGAAATGCAAAAAATCCCACTCATATACAGTTTTCGAGAGCATTCAAGAAGTTATTTGATCTTCAGTACCTACAAAGCTCGGAAGGTTCAAACTGTTTGGAAGATTTTGATGAAATATTGTCCACGATTTCAACAGTACCTTTGAGAAATTATGAAATTCTTTCAAACACTAAAAAGTCGTACTCTCCTTTGAAAGTAGACACAAATGATTATTCAGACTTGACCACCGCCGAAGGCAATTGTGTCTTACATATGTGGCTGGGTACCTGATAAGAAAATGCTTGGAAAAGAAACATTCATGTGAAATATGAATTGATTATGGGTCTTCTAAAAGTACACTAGATCAAACTAATATATATTCTAAAATCAAAGCATATGAAAATAAGAATAGAGACATGTTTGGTAACTTGAAAATGCCTCCTGATGAATTTCTGAATTATCTTGTCTCTCTAGAAACTGAATTCGTGTCAAATTTTGATGAGTGTATTGGTGGAAAGGTCGGACATAGACTAAAAGAAAAATGTTCATCCATAAGCTTCTCACACCCATGTGAAGATTTTCCAAAAGAATATTTACTTTCATTGTTCATACGTGTTAGGATATATTATACTATAAAATTTGCAAACAGGGAATTGAAACCAATTTCAACTAACAAAATGAAGCCAAAATTGGTTATTCTCAAAAATATGTAAAATTTGTACTTTTCAGTTTATACTGTTTTGTTCCATCTATAACATTATATGTTCTTTTTCGTTAGTCATAATAAAGTTTTCATAGAACTGTGGTGTTTCATTTATCTCATAATGATAATGAATTTATAAATCATGTTCGTTAAAAGACCATAGCAACTGTTCGCACTTTTCAATATTTATTCATGATTGTTTTCTCGTGGGAAATAAAATAAAAAAACATCCTCGTATGTTTGTGGACTAACATTGCGCTTCGTATATTACGCTTCAGTCGATGCGCATTGGGAAAAAAAAATCAAACGTCTGCCACGAAGATCAAAGGTCCCGACGCCAACTGACCCTACTGTCTCGTCTAGGGATAATATACTGTGCCAGTACTTTTATTACACTCCAGTATTTAAAATAAGCGGCAGCCGATTTCGGATCACAATCTAAGACCAGGGATACTTTGCTCAGTGAATAATCAGAGATTAGAGATTCCCCACGAGGCTTTCACGAGTGTTCCAAACCTCACTGGTGAAAATAAAACTATCGAAACAACTCTCTGCATTTTTTCGTCCGGAGACTCATGAAAACGGCCCTGCGATGTTTTGGACTATTTGATGATTATCATACTCCTATCTACACCTAGGAACTGATAGCGATACTAGCGGAAGGTAGATAAAACCGCATACTATTCTGAAAGGAAACGGCGAGCTACCGTGTTTTGGTACAAGGTTTAGGTTAGGTTAGGTTAGGTACTAAATATATAATATATCATTACATTTTTGGAAAATTCATTCATTTTGTCAATGTATTGATACACAATAGTTGCTTTTGATCCGTCAAAACATTTTATTTTTCGATCTAGATAGTTATGAAAATTATTCCAAATGATCAAAATGATGCTACACTAGCTTTATTTGGAGAAAAAAAGTATTGGTGCAGAAATAACGAAAGCGATGAGTCTACCATATGTCACTTGATAGAAATGAAAGTAGCATGATTCTGAATATTTGTAGAGACGGTGAAGAAAACATTTCAGAATACAACTAAAATATTTTCGTTATTGTGATGTCATCATCAGTGAATCAGTAACCATACTCACAAATGATAACATCACAGGATGAGCATAAAAGTGATCACAGGATGAGCATAAAAGTGAGTTAGAAGTGAATGTGAGACATTGGAAATATCATTTTGTAAAAATGGAAACCTCATTGCTTTTCACGATTCAATTCTATCATAAAAATGACCCCTAGTTCTTATTCGCTTTCCTATAACTAAACCCCTGATTTCGCCTAAATTCCATAATATAGTACATAATTCTGCATGGATTGTGGAAACCTCCCCATACTCAAAGTGGCTCAGTATTATTCAAAATGAAAAAAAAACTGAACCACGAAAACACATTTATTCATCACACCATCAATAAATCTGTTTACGTTTTCTTTTGATTCATTCTGTATATCAACAGCTGGTGATTTTGATTTCTCTAATAAGCTATGCATATATATATCTATCGACAAATGAATACAAGGTACTTACCGTTCAATCTTCGATATTTATTGTAATTCACATGAAAATGGCGTATGTTCGATATCCTTGTTCACCCTTAGTTGAAAATCACGTCATCACTTCCAAAAATGCAGTATTGTCGGTTGAGAAAAAAATGTTTCTAAATTCAGACACAATATTTTCTTTCAACGACGATTGCTCCAAACAAAATTGCAAGAGAGCAATTGATTCCTGCCCGTTATACATAACTATAAACATATAGCAAATATGTGTTCATCATTTTGACAGCAGAAATGAATATATTGATTATAATGATACATAAATATACTATAAAGTAAATTATTTTACTGAAATACAGAGTGTCCAAATAGTGTCGCGGTCTTCGATAACTGCTTATTGAGGTGAGATATCGAAATGCAGTTATTAGCACTATTCGACAGATACCACTCGTAGAAAGATTTTAAAATCATTTTGGTTCATACAGGGGGTTCTCAAATAGAGTGCTACACCAAACCTACAATTTTTCAAATAATGAGACACCCTGTGTTTGATGATTTCTTCAAAGAGACCTCTTCATGCTGATTACAACGATTTATCACATTGAGGATCTATATTCAACTGTTTTCACTCTACCGGTCTTTGAGCGAAGAAAAGGTACCCCTATTCGAAGCCACATATCTTATATACTTTTAAGAGATATCAGAGAGAGGTTTTCTCCAAGAAATTTCTACAGACCTCTAGAATAATTATTTGCATGAGTCGAAATTGATTGATTATTCTTTTTATTTATTTATTTCAAACCTCTAGAAACAGAGGAGTTGTAACCGTAATTTGTGTTATGATTTTTTATTGAAAATAATGAAGGGTTCCTAGTTCTATGAGAAGTAACAAGAAGGGTAATTCGATTCAAAAGAAATGGTCAATCAACTCTACCAGATAAGATTTCATAAACTAATATCTTATCAGAGTGAAAGCGACACGTGTTGTGATATCAGTTAGGTTAAGAGTGTTTGAAATATGATGGTTTTTTAATTGTAGATATGTATACCCATTTTGAATGAAATGTATTTCAGAAATCGGTTCCAACATTTTCTATTCTTACAATATCACATTCATAATAAGGAGGCCACATACAGAGGCGTAAGTGAGGTCTCACCAAAGAACAGTACAATATTTTGAGAGTATTACAAAGACTACTACTACTCTTTGCAAAGGCATTATTCATGTGACTTTTGGACGATGATTGCTGGTCAATTGTAACTTGAAGGTTTCTTATTTCGTTGACTCTATCAAGAACCACACCATTGATGTTATAATCATAGTTAAGAAGATGTTTTGATCTCGAAAAAGTGATACTATGGCATTTATCTGTATTAAGTTGTGAATGGTTTGTTATGGACCAATCAAATAGTGTATCTAAGTCGTTCTGGAGAATTTGGCTATCCAATATATCCAGTAATTGGAATAAATAATTTGAGATGACCAGCAAATATTGAAAATTTAGCATGTTGAAGATGGTTACCAATATCGTTCACAAGCAGGTTGAATAACAATGGTCCACAATGTAAGCTCTGTGGTGCA
The DNA here is from genome assembly GCA_963576655.1 of Gastrophysa polygoni. Classification (NCBI taxonomy): domain Eukaryota; kingdom Metazoa; phylum Arthropoda; class Insecta; order Coleoptera; family Chrysomelidae; genus Gastrophysa; species Gastrophysa polygoni. The sequence continues at coordinate 5,003,586 of OY755092.1, forward strand.
CCCATGGACGTATATTATACGTCCATTGGTACACCAGAGGCAACAGAAATTGTGTTTGAAATATGATTGTTAATTCTGGCACATTGATAACGATGAGTTAGAAAACTTTCAATCCAATTCAAAATATCAGTCCCAAAGCATAATGCTTTCAGTTTTTCCAGAAGTATCGAATGGTTAACTCTATGCTTTGGAAAAATCCGTATAGACTGAATCTATGTGGATACCTTTTTCCAAAGCATCTAACAAATATAGCTAGTAAGAAAGTAAATTTGTAAAAGTTGATTTTCCCCAGCTGGAACCGTGTTGTTCTGGAATTATTATATTTCAACATGACCATGTGAGCTCACATCCATTGATTTAGGTATTGAGGATTGAATACTCATTCCTCTGTAATTTGAAATATTTTCCCTATCACCAGACTGAAAGATAGAGGTGATATAACTATTTTTCCAATAGTCCGGATGAAGTCACTTTTCAGTGTCAAAACCGAAAACATTGAGAAAAATATTTTTATTGTGTTGAGAACGGGAGCAGATTCGTTCCCGAAACGTCCACCAAGATAAGTAGAGGTTTTATTCTTATTAAATATATTTGTATTTCCAAATTTTTTCAAAAACAAGGTGTCACTGACCAATAGAGAATTTCTCTTTTAGGTATCTAAAGGTTTATTTTCTAGCGCAGTGACATTTTGGGGCAGATCCCAAATCTGTCCTTACTACAAATATATTGAAATAATTTTTAATAACTTCTACTCTATTTCTTAGAAACGAGGAGAGAAAATCCCATGAAAAGCTGAAAAATGAATGTACCACCTCCTCGAAGAACTTACAGACAGTATTTAAACACCATAGTTGATGGATAAATAATTGAAGAGAAAATGAATTGGTGTAGTTAAAGTGCCAACACAGTTTTTCAATAATACTGGTGGTATACCATCTGGACCACTCGAGTACTTGAGATGATCCAATATTGATTTTATTAACGCTGACGGTATTTGTACTGGTGGAATCAGGTATTCTACAGTCAGTGCAAGTATAAACTTTGGAAAAGTGTTATGCAAATAATAATATGCAATAATAATAATAATCCGTGTTCCATGGATGTGAAGGAATCCTACCGACTGCGCCAATTTGTTATATCACTTAAATCACTTTGGACATTTTTAAAAAGGATTTTATTTGATTGAATACAATATTGAAGGAGATGTGAATAATAAAAGATTGTTACAAAAGTATGACTTGACTTGAGACTGGTTTGAGAAGAACTGCTGGTGGTCGTTCTGGTCTTTCGAAGGAAGGCTCTTGAGGTGCTGAATCGTCAAACACGTGTAGATGGTGTCAGCATATTCGTGTGGCTCTGATGCTCTGGTTGCTTGATAACCTTGAGATCAGCGGTAATGTGATATCTCTGAGATGATGACATATGCAGGAATGTTGATATAACAGGTATATACGGTGCAGCCGTGCAGCAGCGATGAGAGCGTTTTTCAATGTTTCCGCTCACGTCACCTTTGTGATGAGATTTGAGAGCGTCAAAGGCTTCTTTATTAAGCGGTTGTAGAAAAATAGTTATTTGTTTTACTAGGCTTAAAAGCACAAGATTTGATGCCGCGGCCATGAAACCAGCCAAGGCATTAAATCTGCTTTCCTGCCGTGTGAAACATATAATTTTTTCTTCAAATTCGTTCCAATTCTACGCGAAATCTACTTATTCATATTTAAATTGCGTTTCATTATCAATATTCAAATAACTAAATTATTTTAACGAAGGTAACTGGGCCCTGCGTTACTATGTTTACCGCTGATGACGTTTGTTGATTTTTTTGTTTTGTTTGTTGTTTTGTTTGTTTACTGTTTACTTTGTCATTGTCAATTTTGAAAAGTTGTCATGTAAGAAATGGATTTACTGCAAAGTGAGGATGAATTGATGCAATTAACACCACCTGAGATTAGAGACCAGGCGCGAGATGTGGAATTTGACCTTTTACCGGAAAAATCAGAAACTGTATATGAACTCACATACAGCAGATTCATGGAATATGAAAAATATAGGATCTTTCTCTGAAAATGTGCTGATTGTCTAACTTTCCGATCTGTTGCTGATTTTCTTGTTATGATTTGCTATTTATGTATTATTCATATGATTATTCATTTTTGAACATCCTTTATATATGATGTTTCTCAGTCAACGGAGAATAGTTGAATTATTGATATTGAGATAAGATTTTGTCAGAATAAAAAGTCAAAGAAAATAAAATACCGAAATTATTATTGGAAATACAAAAAAAGGTATTTCACATGGTCCTTCGAGCTTAAAAGAAACCGAAAGTGGTGATACAGTATATAGCGAGAAAAATTTAGACAGCAAAAATTTTTCAAAATGTAAGAGAATCTTAGACGGTCCAAGAGAGAGGCAGCTGGCAGAAACACTAGACTTGGGGCTGATTTATGGGAATTGGGAAGTCTAAGAAGAGAATTACCCGAAAGAATAGTCCAACATGCCACAAATCACCACGAAAATACATCAAGAGGAAGCCGTTCCGTTGGAGGAGATGAAGTTCCGGAAAATAGGGATGAAGCAATATCACAAGCAAGAGGTTCAGTTGTATCACAAGTTGTGCAAGGCTCATCAAGAGTACCGGTAGATTCATATTCTCAAAGGCGATCTGAAAGATCTAAAGCGTCTTCAAGAAGAGTGGAAGTGGAGAAGAGGCGTTTGGCGTTAGAAACAGAGAGGGTTAAAGCAGATTTGCTGATGAAGAAACAAGAAATTGAGAACAAAATGAGGATGCTTCAGAAGCAGCAGGAGTTAGCAGAAGCGGAAATAGAAGAAATGATCAGTGACGGTGACTCATTGGATCATAGTAAAGGAAGAAGTTTAATAGGTATTCAAAGTATGATCGATCAAGACAAGCATACTGAAATCCACAATTGGATAGAAAACTGTGAGTATACAAATTTCCCGAATAATGTTATTGCTGGAGTTCATGAAACTAATGGAAATAATAAAGATGACGACAATAATATATCAAAGTTGTGTAATGTCATTGCTGATGCCATAAAAATAGTGTCAAAATCTAATAATACACCACAAGATATACTGAGTCGACAAATAATGGACAGGGACTTTCCAATATTCGAAGGCAAACCAGAAAGCTGGCCTTTGTTTATGGGTCAGTTCAATAGGAAAGTTGAAATATGTCATTACACTGACGATGAAAAGTTATTGAAATTACAGAAATGTTTGAAAGGTGAAGCATTAGAAGCAGTAAGAAGTTTGTTGTTGCATCCAAAAAATGTCAAATTAATTATTGATACTTTACAAATGAGATTTGGTCGGACAGACATAATTATTCGCTCCTTATTGAACAAAACCCAGTCTATGCCATTTGTAAAAGCAGGGGATTTCAATGCTTTCATAAATTTTTCATGTTACGTCAACAATTTGGTAGCCACGCTGGAGCAGTTAGAAGCAGAAACCCATCTACAGAATCCTTTCCTACTGGAGCAGATGGCAAAAATTCCTAGTAGCATTAAACTACAGTGGGGACAAGTTGTTATGCAGAAGAAAGGTAACGTCAATTTGAGAGATTTCAGCTTATGCTACGTGAGTACAGGAAATTCTACTTATTCAAATAATAACAGGAAGTACATGAATAATTATCGAACTGAAAATGTTATGCAGACAAACCATCAAATTGAAAGGAAATGTTCCTATTGCAATGAATTATCTCATTCAATATATGATTGTTCGATGATGAAAAATGACAGTATTGATGAACGTTGGTCGAAAATTTCTAAACTCAAGATTTATTACTGCTGTTTACGTTTCGGTCACATGAAAATGAATTGCAAGTCCAATCAACGTTGTGGGTTTGAGGGATGTTCTAGACGTCATCACAATTTATTACATAAAGTATCTGATAAAGAACATGTTACTAATCATGTTCAAGCAAACAAGAATGAAAGCGATCCTGATGAAGATCCTGAAATAGTCTGTACCATCAAAAATAACTCAAATGTTCTGCTTCGGATTATATCAGTTGAAATTTATGGTCCCAATGGATGTACCTATGCATTTTTTGATGAAGGATCGACATTGTCTCTAATGGAAGACAGAATAGCTGATCTGTTAGGAATTTCTGGCCCTATTGAACCAATCTGTATGCAATGGGCAAATAAGATGGTTTCGCGTGATAATAATTCCAAATGTGTCGAATTTGGAATATCAGGAATGCATAATAATGCCAAGATTTTCAAAATACAGAATGTTAGAACCATCAAAGATCTCTCGTTACCTTCACAAACTGTTAAAATGAAAGATTTCGAACAATACTATCATCTAAATGGATTGCCAATTCGAGATATGATTGATGGGAAACCGACAATATTGATTGGTCAAGATAATATTAACTTAACAGTAGCTAGAAAAGTTTATCAAGGTTCATTGAATAGTCCTATTGCAACGAAAACATGTTTAGGATGGGTGTTACATGGAAAGGTAAACCAAAGTCATAGTGGAAATGTTTATAATTTTCACATTTGTATGTGCGAAAATGATTCTGATTCAGAGCTGAATGACCTAGTGAAGGAATCATTCTCTACAGAGGGTTTTGGAATTGTTTCAACAAATATAAGGATCAAACCAGAGGAAAGAAGAGCACTAGAGATTTTAGAGCAAACTACGAAGTATATACCTGAAGAGAGACGTTATGAAACAGGACTTCTTTGGAGAAGAGACAATATAACATTGCCCGAAAGTAGGTCTACAGCATATAGAAGACTACTTTGTGTCGAGAACAAGATGTCCAAGGATGAGGTTTAGCTCAGAAAATACTGTGAAAAAATTGAAGACTATCTGAGGAAAGGATACATCAAAAGAATAAGTGAAGTAGAGGCTAGACAAGAAAACGTCAAAACTTGGTACCTACCTCATTTCGGAGTGATGAATCCAAATAAGCCAACAAAGTTCAGATTAGTATTCGATACGGCCGCTAAAAGTCATGGAGTTTCTCTTAATGACAATTTGCTACAAGGACCTGATTTCTTGAGTTCTCTTCCAGGAGTACTGATGAGGTTTAGGAAATCAAAATGGGGTTTTTGCGGTGACATAGCAGAAATGTTCCACCAAGTGAAAATAAGAAAAGAAGATAGGTGTGCACAACGCTTTCTCTGGCGGGAAGGAGATAGTAAAAGGAATGCAGACATTTACGAAATGCAGGTAATGATGTTTGGATCTTCATGTTCTCCTTGTGCAGCACAATTTGTTGAAAATATCAATGCCAGGCGATCATCTTCTCTCGATTTGGCTGAAGACGTCGAAAGGAACTTTTATGTTGACGATTATTTGGATTCATGTACAACTGAAATTGGAGCAGTTGAGAAAGTTGAGAAAATAATCAAATTGAACCAAGAAGGCGGTTTCAATATTGTTAACTGGATATCTGATTCATATTTGGTTAGAGAGAGATTTGGCAAGTCAGATACAGTCAAAGATTTGAACAAATCTACAATTGATAGAGTTTTAGGCATATGGTGGGATACCAAAAGTGATGAATTCACATTCAAACTTGCATTCCACAGAGTTTCAGAATCGGTTATGAACGGAACGAAAATACCAACCAAAAGAGAAGTCTTCAATTGACAATGTCAGTATTTGACCCATTGGGAATTTTAACATACCTGACGATAAGAGGACATATTATCTTACAGAACATCTGGAGAAGCGGAATATCATGGGATGAACCAATTTCTGAAACCCTATTCAAGGATTGGAAGATATGGATAAACTATCTCAAAATTATTCCTGCTTTCCACATACAGAGATGCTATTCCTTAGGTAATGTTATTGAATACTCTGAAATTCATGTATTCTGCGATGCAAGTGAAGAAGCTTTTGCAGCTGTAGCATACGTAAGAATTGTGGGAGAACATAACATTGAAGTTGCTCTCGTGTCTGCCAAAGCTCGAGTCAGTCCACTGAAACCTTTATCTATACCTAGATTAGAGTTACAAGCTGCTGTCATGGGTAGTCGCTTATTGAATGTGATACTCAGAGAAATAAATTTTCACATAAATGGCTACTATCTATGGACGAATTCAAAAACTGTTTTGAGTTGGATTAGAGGAGATGGAAAAAGTTATCAGCAGTTTGTTTCTCACAGAGTTGGAGAAATTCAAGAAGCAACAGCTATCGATCGATGGAGGTATGTTCCCACCAAAATGAATGTAGCTGATGAAGCAACAAGGTTCGGAAATTTTGATATTGATCACTTCAGGACTCGTTGGTTCAACGGACCAGGTTTTTTGAAGGAACCTGAAAATTGTTGGCCAACTGATACTAATTTGGAAAAATTCATACCAGATGATGACTGTGAAAAGAAATTTATTGTCAATAAAATTAGCCTAGCTGCCGAAAAATTTGAATACATACCTGATATAGACAGATTTTCGAAATGGCGAAAATTTGTCAGAAGCACAGCATGGCTACTTAGGTTTTGCAAAACACTCATAAATAGACTGCGACGAATACCAGAAAATGTATCAAAAGAACTATCGGTGAAGGAAATCGTACATGCGGAAATAAGATGTTTGAAGAAGAGTCAAGAGGAATCATTCGGCAATGAAATAAGAGAATTGGAGATAAAAAAGACAGTAGAAAAAAGTAACAGAATTTACAGACTATCACCTCATTTGGATGAAGATGATATTATCAGACTGAGCGGCAGAATAAAATTGGCAAATTGGATGACTCTACAAAAAGTCCAATTATTCTAGATCCTAAACATAAGGTAGTGAAACTGCTTTTGCAAAATTATCATGAAAAATTTCATCACCAAGGAATGGAAATGGTCCTAAATGAACTGAAGCTGAAATACTGGGTGATAAAAGGAAGGAGTGCAGTTAGAAATATTTTCTGAAATTGTCAGTACTGTAAAATTAAAAAAGCAAGACCTGAGATTCCAAGAATGGGAGAGCTACCTGAAATAAGACTAACACCTGGGGTTAAACCTTTCACGTTCACCGGAATAGATTATTTTGGACCACTCTATGTAACCGTAGGAAGACATCGAGAAAAGCGATGGGGTGTACTGTTCACTTGCATGACTGTTCGAGCGATACACCTAGAAATAGCTCATTCACTCACATCTGATGGAACTATTATGGCAATACGAAGATTTGTTTCAAGACGAGGACCCGTCCAACACTTATTCTCAGATAATGGTACAAATTTCAAAGGAGCGAATGAGGAGTTGAAGAAATTTTACAAAGAAGTTGAAGGAGAAAACATCAAGAAAGAAATGACAGAGATGAATATAGAGTGGCACTTCCTAGCACCTCTTAGTCCAAATATGGGCGGTTGTTGGGAACGTCTAATTGGTTCTGTCAAGAAAATTCTACAGGTTATTCTAACAGAAGAGGCTCCTAAAGACGAAGTTTTATTGACTCTGTTTGCAGAGGCCGAGAATGTTGTTAACATCAGGCCATTAACCCATGTTTCTGTTGACCCTGCTGACCCCTCATGCCTAACGCCAAACCATCTTCTGATAGGATCTTGCACAGAAACACCATGTCCTGAAAATTTTGAAAATCAAGACCTACGAAAATATTGGAAGAAATCTCAAAAGTTAGCAGAAATATTCTGGAAAAGATGGGTGAAGGAATATCTACCGACTCTATCAACAAGATCAAAATGGCTTGAAGACACCAAATCGCTTCAAGTAGGAGATATAGTTGTTGTAGTAGATTCAAATTTGCCAAGGAAAACCTGGCCTCTTGGTCGAGTTGAGTCCACATTTCCCGGATGAGATAATATCGTTAGAGTGGTTGAAGTCAGAACATCGTCTGGAGTCTATCGTCGCCCTGTCTCCAAAATATGCAAATTGAATGTGGAAAGTGAAAATAGTCCCTAGTATATATTTTCACGGTGGGGAGGATGTTGCTGATTTTCTTGTTATGATTTGCTATTTATGTATTATTCATATGATTATTCATTTTTGAACATCCTTTATATATGATGTTTCTCAGTCAACGGAGAATAGTTGAATTATTGATATTGAGATAAGATTTTGTCAGAATAAAAAGTCAAAGAAAGTGAAATACCGAAATTATTATTGGAAATACAAAAACAGGTATTTCACACCGATCTTTTAAAGAAAATGAAGCCTTCAACGTTATGGTCTACCTATTCGATGTTGAAAGCTACCGTGAACATAAAAAATAACATTGAGTTGGCAAAATACTTGAAGTTACGGGCTTTTTTGAAACGCCAGTCAGACGGTTTCCATGCAAGAAAATCCCGAAATTTTCAAAGAGAAGAAATCAAGCAATTATCAGATGCCCCCATTATGGATTAAAGAATTAGTTTTTAATTTATATTTCAGGTTGTACTTATTGTTGCAGTCGCTAGGGCTTGTAGATGTGATGAGCTTTTGCAAATGAAAACAGATGATATAAATGATATGGGCGACAAATTGCTAATTATGCTACCAAATACTAAGACCAAAAGATCAAGATCTTTTGTAGTGACGGAATATTTAAGCGTTCACAGAAAATATGCAGCCTCCAGACCGTCGAATTTAAATAATCGGCGTGTCTTCTATAAGTATGCGAACGGTAAAGCACATCATCAATTCATTGGCATTCACAAATTCGGTAAAATGCCACAAGAAATTGCTACTTTCCTGGGACTATCCCCTGCGAAAGAGTATACCGGGCACTGCTTTCGCAGAACTTCGGCCACGTTGCTGGTGCATTCTGGTGGGGACATAACAATGTTGAAGCAACATGGAGGATGGAATTCTTCCGCTGTCGCGAAGGCCTATATTGAGGACTCGCTAGCCAATAAGTCGAACATCGGCAATAACATATTTTCTGGCGTTTCCGGAGTTTCAAGTGTGGATACTAACGTTGTTAATTTTACTGGAAAGAAGGGAGGTGGATAGAGTTCGATTGTATAAAATAATTGTTCACAATTCACCATAAATAATAATAATAATAATATTAATTTATTTACCAAAAATACTTTTAACAATAATATGAACAACTGATGAATTTAATATAAAATGTACAATAAAAATATGAAGATTTGTAACAACGGTAAATAAATTCGGATAACACTAAAGGGAAACCTTGATAGTGGGATTGAATTAATTATCATTGTGTACAGCACATATATGTGCTGTGTGGGTGTGTGCGTGCGTGTAGCAGGCTAGGTGTATCTTCGCGTTGATATGATGAGTAGAAGGTGATTTGGATTGAGAAAAAAAAAATAATAGTTTGGTGTGAGGGAGAGGAAATGAGAAAAATATTTCAAAAAGAAATTACTAAGTATGGCTATGATAACCAGCATTGATCATCTCGTGGATTTTTGATCGTGGTATTTCTTTGATCCATTTTTTTGCTCGCATTTCGAAATGGCATGCTGAATTGATATTCTGCAGTAGTAGTGGCAAATGATTGAATAATTTGGGGCCTAGGAAATAGTAGGATCATTGTAATACATTTTTTTTGTTCTTGTCATTCTACTGTACTTTTCCTTGTTCCGTGTTCCATAATCATGGGTTATAGGGATAAGACTGCTTTTATATTTGTGTTGTCTTACTACAACGGTTAGGTAAAACAACTGTCTCAGGTCCATGAGTTCCGTTTCCGTGTATAGTAGGTCGGAAGAGTGGGTGCGTGGTTTTTTGTAAATTACTTCCATTATGTATTTTTGTATTGTTTCCAAGATTTTCATGTGGACGTTATTTGCAGCCCCCCATGCAATTATTCCATAACTAAGGTGGCTCTGTACCAAGGCATGGTACATAATCCTCAGTTGTTCAGTAGACAACATTTTCGAAAGGTATTTGAATTTGTAGAGAGTGCACCTCAGTTTTTTTGTTACATAGTTAATGTGTGTATCCCACCTCAGATGGCTGTCTAAATAGATACCCAAGTACTTTATTGATTTTACTGATTGGATGTTCATTGCAGAATAACCTCTGTTAATTGTTAATGTATCGAAAACGGGTAGGTTTTTAGAGTAAGAAGTGAAGGCGACATATTGAGTTTTGCCAAAATTTATTGTCAATAATCGACCGTCGGACCATTCTGTTAATTTTTTAAAATTAGTTTCTGCTTTTTGTTTTAAGGTATTCCAGTCTCTATCATTGAATAGGATCGCTGTGTCATCAGCAAAGCTTACCACCTCGCCATTCAGCTCTAATTTAAATAGGTCATTTAGATAGATATTGAAGAGCACTGGACCCAGAACGGTTCCCCGAGGAACACCGTATTCGATTTTCAAAGTTTTACTTGTTGAGTCATTAATTTTCACAAGTTGCATTCGGTCGACAAGATAGTTCTTCATAGTTGAGTGGCAGACCGTGTCGAACGCCTTCGCGAGGTCTACGAATATACAGAGTGATGGTTGTTTTTCATCAACACATTGGCTAATACTGGTACAAATGTGGTTGATCGCATCTTGTGTCGACCTATTTGCTCTAAAACCATATTGATTTTCTGACAGTATGTAATATTTTCCTAAGTACTTAGTTATACGATTTTTCATAACTGTTTCCATGATTTTTGCTAGGTTTGATAGAGAAATAGGTCGGTAATTGGATACGACATCCTTATTACCTGATTTGAAGAGTGGCTTAATTACTGAAATTTTAAACGGTGAAGGAAAATGCCCAGTTTCGAAACATCTATTAATCAAATAAACGAGAAGTTGCACAATGTAGTCTACCAACAATTTTAAAGTTTCTGATGTTATATTATCTATAACTGGGGCTTTTTTACTTTTGAAGTTGTTTATTATTTCCTTCAACTCCTGTTCATTTGTTTCTTCAAGAAATATTGAGTTAGGTAAGTATGTTTTTATTATATCGGGATTGTTGTTGGTGGGTATTATTTTGGCTGCTAGTTTTTTCCTACCTGTGAGAAATATTCATTGAATTCGTTTGCGGCTTCTTTGTCATTCTTGGTGAGTTCACCATTATCTTTAGTGATTTTGTTTATGTCAGAATTAACACTAGTTCTACCGCAAATTTGGTTCACATATTTCCGAAGGTTGGCAGAGTTATTCGAATTTCTCCGTATTTGACTTTGATAATAGTCAATCTTTGCTATTTTGATTAGTTCATTTATTTTATTTCTGAATTTTTTGTATTCATTTCTGTTACTATCTGTGGGAAATTTTTTTGCTGTTTCAAAAAGTTCACCAGCCCTTTTGTCATCCATTCTTTCTTTTTATTTTCGTATAATATTATTTTCACTTTATTTGTATAAGATTTTATGTGATTCTGGATTGTTGCAATGAATATTTCTGTGGCTGATTGTACGTTTGCTTCCGAATAGACATCTACCCATGTTTCCTTACTAATTTGATCAAGGAGCTTATTTTTATCTAAATAATTTCTTTGTTGTTTGTTCACTGCATTTTCTTTGTTTTCTGGAAGGATGATATGTGCTATTGTCGAGAAGTGGTCTGTTATGTTGGTTTCTAGTATTATAGGTTTGATGTCAAAGTTCTTGTCCACCCTAGTTTTATAAAATAAATGGTCAATACAAGTTCTCGAGTCATGTTGGACTCTGGTGTATTTGTTGACGGCGGAAATGAATCCATGCTCAGCCATAAGGTTCAGATAGTTGTGGGTATCTTCATCATCTCCAAGTATATTTATATTCAGGTCACCCGTGAAAATATGTAGGTCCGCTGTTTTAGTACAATTCTCTATGTAATGACATATATTCTCATTAAAAGTTTTAATGTTCGTAGGTGGCGGCCTGTACAGTGCTGTGATCCGGATGTTCCTATTGACGTTTGTTAACACGATTTCGATTCCTTTTATTTCCCCTATGCTCATGACGACTGAACATTGCGTTTCAATCCCGTTTTTCACATACACAGCTAAACCGTCATTTTGATTTATATCCCCATGATTATAGAACCCGTAATAACCTCTTATATTTTGAAGTGTATAATCAGGTATTCGCCATGTTTCACATAAAATAATTGTGTCTATTTCGTTCTTGATTACTGAGAGTAGGAGTTTCAATTCATCTAAAGTTTTATTAATGCTCCTTATGTTCATTTATGTTCATTTTATATTTTTTCTGTGTTGATTTTCTTGAAAAATTCCATCGAGCTATATTGTGTTTTAGCAATGAATGTATCAACGGTATGAATTTGGTAATCACGAATGTATCTATCCATTTTTGTTGTAAACGGAAAATGCTTATATTCCGCTTTGATTACAATGATTATTTCAGGTATAAGAATTCTTCAGGATTAAAATATAATACAAGATGCAATTAGAATACAATAATACACCTATATCAAATAAATACTCAAGGTGTGTGAAAAAAAATAAAATTAAAACAAGCAAATTAAATTCAAATCAAATAGGACGACAAGTTGGGCTGAGATGAATATTGAGGTTTATGGTTTGTGCTTGGATGAGGTGCTTTGTTGCCTGGTTCTTTTTTTCGGTGGTATTATTAATTATTTGATGGTTCCTTCCCTTTCGTTAATGGTGTATTCAGTTCTTTTTCTTGCTGGTTGGATGTGGCGGTTTGGCGTTGGATGGGGTTTTGGGTAGGTTCTTGTTCTAGTTGTTCTGCTGTATAACTGACGCCACGCACCATGAGTTTGTTGTTTATTATTTTAGCGCCTGGGTCACTCGATCGGGTTGTTTTCAAGTGGGTATATAGGATTCTTCTGTTGTTATAGTCTTCTTTTATATAATCTTTGGATATGTATATGCCCCTCAGGTTAGTTGCCTTTTCTAAGATTGATGCCCTTTGTTTGTAATAAATGAGTTCCACTACTATGGGTCTCGGTCTACCTGTGTCTTGGTTTATGTCTCCAATTCTGTACCAATCTCTTAAGTCATGGAACTTGCATTCTACTCGATACCCTATTTCGATACCCTGAATTTTGTTTTTCTCTTCTTTCATTCCATATATAATCAGGTTGATTTTTTTTGTTTCCTTTCATTCACTAATATTCTGTCCTCAATCTGTCTGAATCTTAACATGCTCTTTCAGTTCGACATTTTCCTTTCTCAGGTCTTCAACTTCCTCGGTTAGATCTGTCCTAATGTTATGTATTTCTTTCCTTATTTCATCATTTTGCTTTTTGATTTCTTGATTACTCGAAATTACGGTTTTTATTAGGTCATATAAATCTTTGTTGGAGATTTCCTTTTCATTCTCCTGCGCGCAACTTGCAATAATTGATTGTTCTATCATTTCCTCGTGTACGGTACGATGCGATATACTCCCTACAGCGGTGACTTCTTTACTAATGCTTAAATTTATAATTTCTTCGAATCATACATGTGTCGATTGACACTGGTCTGACCGTCCCTACTATGCGAAGTTGAATTATTGGAAAAAAGGCTTTACTTACAGGTTATTTCCACAATGTATGCCTCATTATACAGGTCGCAACTTCACTTCATTCATAGTTTTCAAAAAATATAATAATAATCTAAATATATATAATAAATGAAAACTTCGTGTTGTAGTTTGTGGTTTTGATGCAATAAAACCAGTTTATTATCATCAGCATCATTTTGAGTTTTCTTGATGTCATTGTCAATCAATTTTAATAACCAGTTTGATTTAAATTATTACTTGGAAGGTTGCCTAGCAACGAACTTTTTCTGCCTAGGCAAAAGTACAACTTCAAAGCCTGCCAAGTGTCATTAAAAGGCCACTTCCAATGTCATTTGGAGAAAAATACATTTTTACATAAGAATTACTGACGTGAAGCTCAGTTCTCCTTTTTCTCAAACTCAAACCGGTCCAGAGCGAACAAAATGGCATATACTTCGATAGTATCAAGTCGAATAATTTTTCACTTTTCATTCCTTGGTCCCTCGTAAGAAAAAATATGAATTTTTCTGATCTTCTCGGCAAGATTATGAAAATGAACATAAAAAATACTTGATTTATGCAACCACCCACATCGTTTCAGATCATTTTCATACCAGTCTTTCCTGGCGCTATTACACTTTTGAAAACTTGCATCGAGGTCGATCAAATTATTACCGTTTTTTGAGCGTAGCAAAATGCCTAAATGTGCACGAACCATTCTATTGATAACCGGACTGAGTGAAACTACAGTGACACTTTGGAACCAATCTTCAATATCACCTAAAAACTCCATATTCATCATCGATGCCATTATCGTTTATAAAATTACCGCACGTCATAATCCGTAAAACAGTGAATAATATCTTCACTGAAATTTTTCATCAGATGTGCACAGCACAAATGATCAATTGTATCGAGATCTTTGGGATGATCGACTTCATCGGACGCAATTTTATAAGTTGAAGATAATCCTGGAATTTAATTCTATTACAAGCTCTATTACAATCGTGGAAAATTGGGAAAATTGTTCCAGAGTAATGCGTACCCGATAACATTTTAGATATAGGAAATATACGATCGGTGAAAATATGCTGAACTGCATAGTACAAAAAAACACGTTTGGCGTCGAAAAGAATTATCGGGAAATCATTCTCGCCTCTTTTATCAAGAACATCGAATTGTTCCTCACTGAACAATTCTGTATTGGAAGGCATATAATGATGTTTTGAGTTATCATCGTGATCTTCTTGCATTTTCATCTAATCTAACATATCATCTTGGTCCCGGTCGCATTGAGATTCTGCTTCCGATTTTACTCTCCTTTTTGTACAGTCTGATTTTATACCCAGTTAATTACCCGACTATATAATTCTCTGTTAGGTATATATGATTTTATGTAACACTTTCTTCTTCACGAGTGAACCTTCCACGTGAAAAGTTATATTATTTGGGTGGCAAAAATTTACCGAACTAGAATAGACTTGAACACTCTGATCACGTATCAAAATAATGAATTTCTTACAATTATAATTATTGTTTTCACATACAGCGAAAATTTTGATAGATCCGTCTTTGTGGTATTTAAAATATTTTATTCCTATCGTGCAGATATTATTAATGAATTTCTTCGAACGATTTCTGAAATAGGAAGGATAATATTCGCTCTTCAATCCTGAAAGATCCCTCCAAAATGTTGCATTAATTGAAATGAGTCAAAGGTAGTGAATCGACATTGATTGTATTTTTTTGAATAACAATGCTAGGCATCGAATCAGATGAATGCAAGTATTTTGGTATATTGGAGCTTTCTGGGGTTACCTCAAATTTTGTGTTGAATGAATCATTATTATCATTACTGGTGCCCAATACACCTTGTCCATCTGGAACTACCGAACTGACGACGTCATTTGAAATGATCGTTTGTTCATTTGAATTAACAAGGCATTAGATAATCTATATCCCAAGGGGTAAATCACTCAGCGAATTCGTGTACACCGGACTGCCGTTCATACTTCGGACTGCCACGGACTACCAAGGACTACCACCGGACTGACCGGACTGCCAAGGACTGCCACCGGACTGCCCGGATTGCCACCGGACTGCCACGGACTGCCATGGACTGCCACCGGACTGCCACGGAGTGCGATAATGCTCAATTCAGAAGAAGTCTGTCCGGTTATACTGAGTATAAGGTTTGATGAAAATAAAAGCAGCCAGGAAAAGGTGGTACCACCCCGGTTCCTGGTCGTAAAAAGGAAAGAGGGTGACTTCTCTACGGTTAGTCCTTTTACTATTGAGAAAGCACTCGAAGGAATTTGTGGACCATTGAAGATGATCAAAAAAAACCAAAATCGGTTTGATTTCAGAAACTGCTACAGCTGGACAGAGCAGGAAACTTCTGAACACTAAAAGAACACATGATATGGATATCGAGATAGAACCACACAAGGCACTCAATGAGTCGAAAGGTATTATATACTGCCCAGAATTACTCAATTGTAGAACTGAAGAAATTCTGAAAGAGTTGTCGAGCCAAGGTGTACTTAACGTCTACAGAAACGGAATGGTGAGCTTCGAGACTCGCCAAATCATGTGTTAACTTTCAACACCCCTGTCCTCCCCAAAACCATCAAAATCGCCTTCTATTCTCTAACAGTAAGATTATATATTCCATCTGCCTTGAGATGTTTCCGTTGCCAAAAATTTGGTCATACATCTTTGAAAACCTCTACATCATTCTACATCATTCAGCCAGGTCGGAAATATGCCCGATTTTTAAGCAAGAAATGGCAATACAAGAAGTGAAAGTAAAAGAAAACATTCCTTACTCAGAGGCGAAAAAAAGAGTAGCAGTGAATACCCCAACTGCGGGTGTGCCCAAGCAACTAACAAACCGGTTTTCGACTGTAGTACACTTGTTGATGATATTACACCCCTTCTGATCGAAGCCGTGATGGATGCCCTAAATCCTTTTCTACCTTCAGCATTTCCGAATAACCCGACCACGAATTTAAGTCTATCGCCACCCCTATCGACTCCAGTCTACATTCAACATCCTCTCAAAATGACTGGATCGGCCAGTCGACAAATCTCCAGAGTGAATGAAACCACATCTGAATCTGAGAAAAGAAATAAGTTACTGTCCTCATCCGAAGACGAAACGTCTTTGTCTACTCAGGACGATGCAACGACAGCTATCAGCAAAGTTATGAAAAAAAAAGAAAGGATGACCAAAAGGAAAACCTAGAACGATATCATCGTGAACTTTCTGTGATAACCCACTGTGATATTACATTTACCTTTCTATATATATATATATATATATGTGTATATATAACATATATACACATATCTCTTTTATTTTCATTTTTGTTTTGTTTCATTGCTTTTAAAACATTGAAATAGCTCACTTCTTATTATATTCACACTGGATAATATAGCTACAATTACCATTCAATGGAACTGTAAAGGACTTCGGCTTCATCTTTCCAAAATACAACTAACTAAAAGCAAACTGAACTCAGTCGCATTTGTTCTGCAAGAAACGCACTTCAGACCTGAAGAGAACTTCAGGCTACGAGGCTTCTCGGCTTTCCGTAAGGACCTCAACCCTGAGGGCAGAGCAAGAGGTGGGGTGGCCAATCTTGCTAAAAGATTCTATTCCTGCAAAAGGAATAAGATCGAACACACGTCTCCAAACAGTAGCCATCCAAATACAGTATCCCCGAGAACTGACTCTCTGTTCCATATATCTCCCAGATTACCAAAGGAACATGCATGAAGTACAAAGTATCCTACACTAATTGCCAGAACCTGTCCTCATACTGGGTGACTTCAATGCTCATTTACCAGTGTGGGGTTCTGAAACAAGAGATTTCCGAGGTAGAAGAATAGAAAATCACCTTGACCAAGATTATATTTGTCATGTGAATTCTGGAGAAGCAACACACTTCGATGCGCGGTCCAACTCCTTCTCTGCTATAGATCTGACACTCTGCACCCCACATATTGCTCCCTCAATCACTTGGAAGCCTTCTCTAGAAGACTTACACTCTAGTGATCACTTTCCAATCCAGATTTAGTTTAATACTCCTGAACGAAACAGGACCTCCAGAAGAAGATGGCTCACGAAAACAAACTAACTGGGAGATTTTCTCTAACTAAGATTTTAATGATGCTGTGGATGCTGTCTCTGATGCCATCCTCTTAGTAGTGCAGTCGTCAATGCCAAAATCAAACAGGAATAGGTATCCTAAAGCAGTTCCCTGGTGGAATGAAGGCATAAAAAAAGCCACCTATGAGGTCGTCAATATCCATGCTGGGTGTCACCACCAACAGTGCTCTCTCATGGGACGATCGTGTGAGGTCCATTGCGAAAACTGCACCACAAAAACTTGGTTTTCTATTCCGTGCGAAGAAGTACTCCACTCCCCAGCAACTGCTTATGATCTACAAAGCACAAGTTCGACCTGTCTTGGAGTACTGTTCACATGTTTGGAGCTCAGCCCCCAAACATACGCTAAAGCTGTTAGATTCAATTCGCATAGTCGATGATACAACACTCACCAAATCATTAAACTCTCAGATCATCGTAGAAAGGTCGGCGATCTATGCATTTTTTATTGGTACTTTCACGGTCGGTGCTCAACGGAAACATCATCTATTATGCAACCACGTGCGATTCCTGGTAGACAAACCAGACGAGCTCAGGCTGGTCACCCCTACACTGTCAGGCTCGAGACCTGTAGAACATCGCTACACCAAGCATCATTCATCAACGGCAAAGTTGTGGAATTCTTCGCCTAGTGAAGTCTTTCATGATGTTTACAACCTCCAAACTTTCAAGAAAAATTCCAACACCTTCCTACTCTCCCAAAACTCCACCGCTATCTGACACGATGTTCCTCGAACATTATAGGTTTCCCTTTCGTGTTGTTCACAGATAAAAAAAAATATGATGGAGGGATACCAGTATCACTTAGTGACCTGAAAGTTGCTATTAGAAGAGCCTGCTACAAAGTATGGCAATCACAGTGGAATAACTGTGATGATCACCTGAAGCAAATGAAAACATCTGAGAAAAAATGGATACACCCACTGGAACTCTCAAGTCGGGAACAAGTAGTCCTATGTAGAAGGCGGATCGGACACACAAATATGACTCATCTACACCTTTTCAACGGCTCTAGGAGGCCGAGATGTGACACAAGCCAAACTCGCTGGACTACACAACATATTCTGACGTGCCAGAACTTTGAACATCAAAGACAAATCATTGGCATAGCTCCTGGAACAGAGCGTTATGTGATGACCAGGAATCGATTAGGAAAGTTATAACTTATCTAAAAGAAATCGAGCTCCTAAAATTAAAGGAAACAATAATAATAATAATGATAATGTGATAATGTAATTTGGAATTCCATGAATAAATAAATATGTGAATAATCTACTACACTTTATTTCCTATTGAAAGTCCTGGAATATTGTGCTGAGAGTCGTTTTTACCGTTTTTTCACGAATCCCTCAGAGAATCATTTTTCGAAAATCTAATCAAAAAATATACCTAAGTATGTTACCTGGAAACTGATTTTTCAAAAATACAGTAGTTGTTTCACAACTGGACTCCCAGGTACTCGATGAATCAACATGTTCGAAATACGTGCCAACAAACACGTTGTGCTCCTTCAGTGGAAAAGAATGATATACAGGCTGTTTCAAAAAAGGTGGCCCGTTGCTACGATACGTATAATAGGTACTGCAAAATATGTTGATTTTCGTAACGGCATCTGTATCCGAGATACAGGTTATCGTCGTACAGGTTATGCCGAAACTACAGGCAACATAACTCTTTTTGAGGTTAGATTTTCTAGTTCAAATATTATATGACCTTAAACATCATTCAAAATTTCCCACCAAAAAGGTACACATGGTGTACCGTTTTTGGATAATTTCGGATCAACTGGTGTTGTTATAAAGTATTATCGATTTATTGAAAACCATTATTCTAATGCTGAAGTCGTTAATTGAACAAAGAACCAAAATAACGAAATCATAACACATTTGACTGAATACATGAAATATCCAATCAGTTAGAGTAAGTGTGCAAAATGTCCTCGCAGTTGAAAAGGTCTATGGTTCATGTTCATGCGATTCCGATGCTTAGGACTACACAGTTTGGTCGTATCATAAACCCACGTCAAGGGTTGCAAGACAGGATTGAATATCACTTCAATGAGACCATATTTGATCCACAAGATAATAATAATAATGATAATAATAATGATGTCTTTATTCGTGTAAGAAAAGGCGGAATTCAGTCACTTCCTTCCAAGAAAGAAGGCATTCTTAAAAAAAAAATGAATTGTGCATTCGTATTATGTGCTGATTGAATATTTCATATTTTCAGTCTGATTTATATCAATTTTCTTCTTGTGATCCATCGTTCAATAAATAAGTAATCAACAATATAGAATAATGTGGTTTTTGGATTTCAATAAATAGGTATAATAGTTTTTTTCTAATGGTTACTTCATAGAGCACCAGATATCACTTCATCATTATCAAATTAGAATAATTTTGAAAACAGTAGGTACATATTATCGAGTTTCAACAGAAGTATCTTTTCGGTGCAGAATCGAATGTTGTTCGAGTTCACATAAAGTTTGAAATAGAGAATCTCACCTCAAAAAATTTATGTTTGAAACTTCTCGGTACGAACCGTGTAACTAGTGCCCTCTATTATAGTCAGATAAAAAACTAAATTAAAGCGATGTGTCATCTTTCAAACCGTATTTATACGATATATCATTAAAATATTGCCACTATTTTCGACATAATTGTGAAAAGTGTGTATACATCATTTTTTTTTGATACTGTGAATATTTTGCAGTTTTAAACGTATCCTAGCAAAGGGCCGCTCTCGTTTTGAAACACACTTCATATACTTTTGGTGAGAATACTTTAATATACCTACCTCGCACATTATAACCTATCATTAAAAATATGCGCTATATAACTGACTCCTCATCCTTGGTGGGAAATATACTATTACGTGTCAGATATTATAATATGTATGGAGTATAACATACATTTTGTTAATATTTATGTCATCGAAGTTTCTATGAGAATTTGTTCATTTTCATGTCCTTCTTTATTAGTTTGAGATGTTGATAGCAATAAGAAATGAATTATTTGATTCTCCATACAACAATTAATATGTTGGGTGATTATAATGAAGTTGCTTTGATGTGAAGCGAAGGGGTAATTGTTCAGTCCATTGAAACGACAGGAACATCATAAGAGTAAAATTTTTATTATGCACAACTTTTCCATTATTTTTTACAGGAACATGGATATGATACAGAGTATATAATATAAGAATGACGATTGATCATTTTCATCAATCAACTTAATTATGATTCACAAGGTGTAGTTAGTATGAGCCAGAAGTAAAAATATGTTCCTTTTGTTGTGCCTATATTATTATTGACATCAGATCTTATGAATCGAACATCAAACATCGACTTTCTCTGTGGAACTTCTAGTATATAAAGAGTATTCTGAAGGCTGGAGCATTTTCCAAAAAAGAGTCGTTAAAATAAATATACATAATATAAATATAATATAACATGAATACACGTGGTAGCTCTGTGTCCCAGTAATTTTGGGACAGCCTGTATATATATAGGGAAGCATTTGCTGACACGTTAAAGATGAAACAAGCTCGCTAGTGGGGATTGCAGCAATAAGTGAAAGTGAACTCATTCAAGTTCCTTCGAGCTTTTGGAAATGTATACTTTCATCTTCAGGAAAGACTACAAAAAGAACAACAGTCCTCATGGTACTCACACTCATTGAGGATGCATACATAGCATACAGCGTTGTCAGAATGTTAAAAACATTCACATATTGAACAGTGTATGATTCATATCCTATAGATTACATAATTGTTGATAGTTTGAAAAATTGACGTAGCACGTGTGGTCGAGAGGCACATCATTATAGCCTTGTTTCGTTTCCGCTGGGACACCATATATATCATTTCCCAATTATTTATAATGCATCTGTACGTGGGACATTTCTTTTTTTCAAACTGTTGAGGTCGAACATGATGCCCTGTTTTCAACTTATATACTATCAATTCAGTTCTACATCCGGTTGAGAAAAAAATGCTCCATCACCTCTGAGAACACTCTGTATATTCGATTTGGGAATGTCACAATGAACAATTGTCAGCACATCATCATTGGGTATATGATTTGTGAGACACTTAATTTAACAAATATAACTAAAACAATGAATAATTTGAAAATGAGCATTATCTATAACAGTCTTGCATATTTCGATCACAGTATTTTCTTTAATACTAAATACGGAATAACTCTATCATTATCCCTATCAAGTATAACTTATTTATAGTTTATAAATCAAATATATCGTTCTCAACTATTCATTTTTAAGAAGCGTATTTCCCAAAAATAGTTCATAATATTCAACTCATAATGATAATTCAACGAGTGGCTTCTGCTATCATTCACAGGGTCACCACAGGCTCATTACAGGGTGGTCACGCATAAGAAGCCCCTCGTTATCCACTCGAAACTCTCTAGTTTCCTCGATTATAAGAGACCACCCTGTAGATTGAGTTGTGACCATGGTTCAATTAACTGCCACAGTCCATTTCATGGCATTATGCTGAGTTTAGCGCCTGACATTCACTACTATTAAAACCAGAGAGACATTTATACAAACAGAAAAATGTGAAACCTATGTACAAACAAACTAGATACTATTCAATGAAGAAACTCCCTATTCAATGATTATAAAAACATGTTCCATAACTGGACCGCCAAAATTCTCCGGTAGTAAAAATGTTTGAACGTTCAATACTCGGGTTAATAGTTGACAATGATTGATTTTCTTTGTGCAAAAGGAGCTTCAATGCACATAAACAGTGAAAAAATAGTTTTCAAGCTATACAAAGTCTTATTAAGATGAAAGTGTGAGTGATGTTCTTCAGGAGCGTCATTTCAGTTCAAACAAGGTTCTCAGAAATTCCTTCGCAGCAGTTGTTCGTAAGGGTCGGTAGTTTCCACCCAATAATATTACCAAAATTTGACGACTCTTTTTCACGACTATTTTCTCTAATGGGCCTATTCGTTTGCGTCAGATTTCAAAAAGAAACAGAGTGATTGAACTGAATGAGTCGAATTGAGCTGATGTCAGATAGCTGCTAAATATCACAAACGAACAAACCTGATAAATGTCTGGATAATAACGACATGAAAAACGGGAACGAGAGCTAGAAAAACATAAGAAGCGACATCCGACAAGCGTCAAATCTGCGCATGCGCATATCTCTGTTGCGATCGCGCTGACGTTCATTTGTTTTGGCTTCCCTATTGCATGAAGAAAACAATGGTTGTTATCCAAATAGGTATTATTAGATATTTGGTGTACTCATCCGTTCTATTCCGATCCTTCAAATCATATTTAGAGTATTGGATGCAAAGAATATCGCTTATGGCGTACGGACTGAAAGCATTTTTAATAGAATACCCAAATGCAGTACGTAACAGTCGAGATCTCCCATTCATTATCATTCAGTATTAGAAATACTGAAAGATTGAACGAATAAATGATTGTATGTGTTGTGGATCAATTTGAAATTAAGAAAACTAGTAAAAATACACAATGACAGTGAAATAACGAGAAATCAACGTTGTTTCGTTCTAAAATCTACATGAAGAGAAACAACTTGTGAAAATTATTCCAATATTCTACACGCAAATTGGAGCCTCAAAAGGGTGAGGGAAATCAACGAACCAGGTTGCCAGTCGACGCATACTTCCCGTGAATCCCATGAAGACGAACCGAACGGGCTTGCCGAATTCAATTTCAAATACATATTTCCAGAGTGACAGTTCTTCATTCGATAATCGGGTATTAGTCTAATGAATTTGAGAGCGTCTTCCGTATTATTTTCATTAAATCAATATGTTGGTCTGAGAACAGTGAGAATCTATTTGCTGTGAATGGTGACAGTAGGAAATTCGACATTCGGTTTAAATGGTGACAGATTCAGGACCAACAAGATCATCGTTCATCGTAGTTCATCGTAGGTTCATCGTAGAGTAATGACTACTCATAAACGTCTTTCTCTCACTCTGATGATGAACTTTGATTGCCCAATTTTGATCGAATGTTTTATTTTTTTGATAAAAAAAAGTTGAGAAGAATCTGGCTATTATTTTGTCCCTGGTCTCATGAATCTGTGCCGATTCGCCTCAAATTTCCACGTGCCGCCAGTGCTTCGCAAATGAATTTCTCTTTGGTGCCAAATATATTCAGACTGAAAATTATTTTTTCTTATAGAGTGGCATTCTGAAATTGTTTCATATAGTTTTGATTTTGTCGTGTGATCAATAGAAAATTATTGGATAATCTAGTTGCACGGATTAATAAAAATAAAACGATAAAATATTAGATAAAATATCAGAAAATGGGTACGAATTATTTGTCTCGTTATAGATAAAGGAAGAGAATCTTCAGAAGTATTTCATGCATAACATTATCATAGCAGAGCTACTAATCATAATCAGTCTCATTCGATCTCTTCGATTGTTTGAGTTTCATTCATACAGAATTCCAATAATAATAATAATAATAAATATTCACAAGTGTACATAATTCCTTAAAAAAATAATAATAACTTCCGAATCGCTGCGCTTCCTTGAGACTCTCAATATATGAAACTTGAACCATATTGAAGAGATCGAATGAAACCCTATAACTTACACCAAGCATTTTTCTGTAGCATGACGAATTAAGAAGTTAGGGGCGGAGGGGAACTTTTGGTCCTCACTGTATATACGGATGATGTTGCCCATTAGTCCGGATAATAATTTTTTGTTATATAAATGAAGTGCTTTGTAATACTATGGGAAACATCGTAATGAAATTGTCATCAATAAGATATTGAAGAAGAAAAAATATCAGATCGACCCTTGGCCACATCAAACTCGACGTGAATGATTTGTCATTTTGAACTGTCAGCTTACAAAGCGTTGTTCTAGATTGTTACAGAATTGAATAATGTGAAAATAACATTCGAGAACAGGTTATATGAAAATGATGGATTGTTCTGCATCAATCTAGAAACATGAAAATCTATCTACAGGCTGTTACAAATTTGATAATATGCACAGGGGATCTAGTAATCTGTATGAATAAACAACAGATTTCAAATGTGGGTGAAGTCACATCATCAGAAGGTGAACTTCCGAATATTTAAGGAGATATAAATGAAAAAAAAACAAGAGAGTACGATTGTTAAAAATGAAAATAGAAATTGAGTTTTTTCGATATACTCAAGGACAGATTTATGATCTGCATCAAAATGTTACTGCGCTTGGATTTCAACCTCCAGATACCCAAAAGGGAAATTGTCTATCTGTGTGAATGCTGTGAACTCAGTAATAAGCCATACTTGATGAGTCTTCTACCTCTTGGTACACAAACTCAATCTATCCTGTAGAATCGAGTGAGGAATGACTTGATATATCGAATGATTCGCTCGACGAATACTTTCATTTCCTACCGTTACGAATTATCATACATGATGTTCTGAAGTCACATGGCAGAATCGAAGGAGGGTCATACGTCTCACGATTCAGGACTCAACTGAAGAAATAGAACTGAAAAAATTCAGAACTGACCTCGATGGCGTGTTAATGTATAAGGTGAGGATCACGGCAGAAAACTGGAATATTTCTGCAATATAACTACTCTTGAAAATATCCGTAAACTTAATGTCAGAAAAATCTGCAGAATTGGAAAAGGATCTTTTTGTGCATTCAAGTTGACGCAATTCTGATCTAATTGTGATCCATTGATTTCGAAAATTTCTGAAATATTGAGTTCAGGTGGTGGTGGTGAGTTCAAATGGTGTTTTTTATCAATTGTATGAACAGTGAAGGAATTTTCGAAACGTATTCTTCATGATCACGTTTGATTGCATTTCGAAACAACTGAGGTTTGTTCATGATATGACACTCTTCGTGATATTTTCCTGCCAGTTCGATCAATTCAGGTACTTGTGTCCTTAGTATGTATGGTGCCTGTACCATTGGAACAATTCAATTCCTCGACTATTTATTTAACTGTTAGAGGGACTTCATATTTTTTGTTGATTAATTTCAGAGCTAATATATTATTGAATACATTTTACACTTTTACACAAATACTTCAAATACTGCAAATATTTCAGTCTGAAAAATCGTGGCATATTTCCCAAAGGTACACCAGATTATCGCATTTTCCTGAACATATCGTCCTCTTTCTCACTGGTTGGAATATTACAAGTGAGCGGGGCCTTCCTTGCTTCATGCCTTTATAGGTTGAGAGGTGGCAGTCCTCGATTGATATCGATATGGTGGCTAGTCGTTGAATTTTGTCAAACTGAATCCTCGACTTACCCGTCAATGTCCCCGTCCACCATAAGATGGCTCATACGATATCGTTGGCCGTATAAAGGCTGTGAAGCCACCACGTTCCCTCCTGCCCGCCCAGAATGCCGCAGTTACCTTCTGCACGTTTCTTTCCAATTGAGTGACATCCAATTTTTCAGGCTTGGGTATGAAGTTTATTCTAGCTGTTCTCCGAGCCTTGGAGGTATGTCATATATGCCAAACAACATAGAAATATCTTAAAGAGATTTAGAATGAAGATGTCCATCTCTTGTTGTAAAAGGCCGGAAATATTCCATCCTCACCTGAGTGAAAAGGACTCAATTATCCATTCCATCCTATCATATGTAACAGCATCGAGTAGCGTGATTGCCTCACGATCAGACTGACTGAGATGTCTAGAAAATGCTTTGAGATCATTTGCTGCAGCGTGATTCTATTCGTTTGGCTTTTGTTCAAAAGTTTGCGAACTCTCTTACGATGGACAATTTTTGAGATTGTTTCGTGAGATTCAACTATTGCAGAATTTAGACATCCTACGAATGTCTCTGTTTCTGCTTCAGAGCTAGAGTCTCTTCAAATTCCTCACGAGAGAGGTTATACCTGATTTTCGATGATTTCGAAATCATCGGGTCTCTTCTTGGCTGATTCCTGTTACAGAAACCAGTTTATGAGTGATCCGACAAACTATCCTCTCCTTAGACACAATTAATGACTCTACTTGTTACTTCTGTGGAGCATATCGTTAAGTCGAAGATCGTTCGTT
Source organism: Gastrophysa polygoni (assembly GCA_963576655.1). Classification (NCBI taxonomy): domain Eukaryota; kingdom Metazoa; phylum Arthropoda; class Insecta; order Coleoptera; family Chrysomelidae; genus Gastrophysa; species Gastrophysa polygoni. The sequence goes on from OY755092.1 coordinate 5,030,189, forward strand.
CCAGAGGGACGTAGAATGTGTTTTGTATGAATGAATCATATGTTACATCACTTAAATCACTTTGGATTTTTTAAAAAAGATTCCATTCGATTGGATACAATAATTAAGGAAATGTGAATAATAATAAATTGTTACAAAAAGTATGACTTGACTTGAGACTGGTTTGAGAAGAACTGCTGGTGGTCGTTCTGGTCTTTCGAAGGAAGGCTCTCGAGGTGCTGAACCGTCAAACACGTGTAGGTGGTGTCAGCATTCTCGTGTGGCTCTGATGCTCTGGTTACTTGATAACCTTGAGATCAGCGGTAATGTGATATCCCTGAGATGATGGCATATGCAGGAATGTTGATATGAATATTTTAGCATGGATCTTAAGGATCTAGATTACTGGAGCTGTGATAGACCTAATAGTGCCATCAAGACAATACAGGTACCTAACTACATAAACTATGATTTCGAGAAAAATGACAAAACTCAAAATGTGATACTCAGGTGGTTCATTAGTTTCAAAAGTTTTCGATAAAACTGACGAAACTCTAACAAGTTCACTATATTGATAAAAGTAAACGGTGACTCACCTCATCATCAAAACGTCAGAACACGAAATGTGACACCATTCTTGGTGGATTAATCGTATTTTATTCCGACACTTTTCGATATATGCTGCTTCTGGTGAAATAATCCGGGTAAAATAAAAATTTAGGGAGACAATTTTTACATGTGACGTTCCCTAAAATGGTTAGAACACGACTGATTTGTGACGGTTTTCTAGAAAGGCGTCGATAGAATTCGATCAGTAGACAAAATGGCACTTGCGCCATCTCCAAAATGTAGAGTTTCACTTGCGACGTTTTTTCCAGATAAAAATATATACAATTTTGTAGATCTTTTTCACCTTTAAAGCAAAAAGTCGCTTTTTTGACTTATGTCACTTTTCTCGGAAACCATCGATATATGAAACGATAAGATTTATGCGATTAGAAAAAATGTACGACTTATTTGCATCGTTATAGATGGAGGAAGAGAAACTTCAGAAGTATTTCTTACATAACATCATCGTAGCAGAGCGACTAATCATAATCAGTTTCATTCGATCTCTTCAATTGTTTGAGTTCCATTCATACAGTGTTCCAATAATGATAATGATAAAGATTCTTCACAAGTGTACATAAAGGTATATCGTGAAATATATTGGCATGGATCTTGAGGATCTAGATTACTGGAGCTGTGATAGACCTAATAGTGCCATCAAGACAGGAAGATGTATACGAAAAGGTGTATACGAAATCAGGTGTTTATAAATTGTTTTGCTTTAGTTCCTTTGCTGACCACATTATCAAAGAATGACACCATTTTGAGATGAACAATGATCTTCGATTTCTACATATTTGCAAAAAAACTACTAAACTCAATGTTTTAGAAATTCATTGAACTAACAAATCACAGTTAGATCCAAATTCCTTTCCAAATTCATCAGATTCTCTCAATATAAATTTTGTAGAATATTTAATCATCGTACACTTGAGAGGATATATTTAACAAGTAGTTTTCATCCAAATCAGATTTTCTGTAACTGTATTCATCGCATATAATTCTATTCAATGCTATACAATTGCTGCTTATACTTATATATATATATATATGCTACTTATGCTCGGGCAGTGAAATTTCAAATTTTCCCATAATATCAACAGGAGTTCCATGGGGATTCATCCTGTAACCATTACTCTTTTCAATTTATATTCCCATTTTGACTGATTCTCGCCCTACACATTCATTATCATTATTATAATCATATATTTTCCATTTCTCGTTCTAGATTCGATCCAATAGATGGCAGATAATGCGATATTACAGTTTCGTGCTGTGATCTTCACCTTGTACATGAATACCAAAAACGAGTGCCTTGATTTCCATTTCCGATCTAAATTTTATCCAATCTTATCAGTTCTGCCTCTTCAATTTCGGAATGGCGCTTGAGCTCATATAATTATCGAAATCTGTTCGAAATTTCGTCGACAGGTGGAGTAGGCCGTTTATTTTCAAACACCCTCAATGAGACCCTGAATTGTAAGAAGTTTAATACAAATATGATTCTTCCACCATATGATTTCCATATTCATTAATGTGAGTTACACATATCACCACGCCTTCAGGAATATTTCAGATTCACAACTGCACATGATGATATTTTTCCTTGTAGATTGAGGTATGCTCATTCGTCGAGACTCAGGATAGACATATCTATATGTCTCATCATCATTAGACGCATCCTTATCAAAATATTGTGAAGATGAGTTCGAGTTTTTCCAATCTCATAATGAAAAGTATATCGTTGAACTTTCGGGCAGGAAAAAATTGTGAATTTCTTAGCGAAATCAGACCTCGTTTCTTTTTTTTGTGTTGATTCCTCCATCGATTCTACAAGATGGAATATAAGTATGTGTACCGATTTTCAACACGTGATTGGGACGTTGAGAGACAAGATACGAGCAAAATTGATGAAACAGAGGTCGAAGCTCCATCAAATATGAGTTATATGAAGTATCTACACACTTGAGTTATTTACCTTTCCCAATGGAACTCTATGTGGAATCGAATTTGAAACAGACCGTGTGGAGATTGTTAGATAATGGGCGAAGTTTTTTCGGTGACAAAGGGTCTAAGAGTGAGCATCGAGTTGTGAACAATAAATGAGTATATTGTTATATGGTTATGGTGAGTATTATGTTATGGTTCTTTATCATTATTTTGTAAAAGTGAACGATATTTTTTGTTGCAGTTTCCTTGTAGCTGCTCATGTAATTTTTTCGAATCATATATGCGAAATAATTTCGCAAATTACATTGCAGGAATTTCCTTATGGGAATCAGAGAATACTGAAAGACAATGTACAAGGTGTTCCTTGAATACTACCCTTCATTCAAGGATGTGACATTGAATGACGGGTCCTAAAAAATACATTGTCGTGAGTTTGATATAACAAACATGATTGAATATGATTAAATTATTGAAAATGAACGTTTATAATGAGGAATTACAATATTCAAGGTTCACCCTGAATATGTTGTATGTAAGAGCAACTTAGAATTCAGCATTTTATTGATGAGAAGTGAAGACACATTATTATCCGAATATGTGCGATTTATTCTAGACTGCAGAGTATTCTATGAACCACTTTATACAGGGTTGGGCAATAGTACGTCTGAGACTGATAGAGACATGTTTGAAAACATGATTGATACAATGGACTGTATATTTTGATTTCGGTTTTCCGGAATTTTGTAAATGACAAGAGGTGAGAAATGGCCACTCACCTGCAGGTCGTAGAGTAGGGTCGGCGGCCGCCTCAGGATCTCTTCTTACTATTTGCTGTTGTTGATGAGAATGTCAAACGAATACGGCACAGATTGAGAATTATCAAATGGGTGATCGAAGATTGAGAGAAAAGAGAATGCTGTGTATCAATTCACACCGAAACCGGTCATTCATTCTATCTCAATTCTCGTTGTGACCAGGAATATGCAAATTATGAAATTCGGGATGAAAACGGAACATGCAGGGCACATCGAAAGGAATCTAGAGAGTCGAGGACATTTTTTTTCAATGGAATGCCTTATATTAGCACATTTTTCGGACGTTCCAGTAACCTCCATCCACTCTCAAAAAATCAACCTAAAGTCATGATTATCAATATTAGAAGGTTATATTGTTACAGCTATTTGCTGGATAGATGAGTGATATTTCTGATCAATTTCGACTCTTTATATTTGTACAATTTGTTTATTTTTCTACCAAGTGGTGTAGAATTGAAATGAGGAAATTTCATGTATTATTTTGATGAAAAATCGTAACGTAGTTGTCATTAAGACATAGTCGATGGTATTGTGGGAATGGATGGAAGTCCCTGGAACGTTGGTAAAAATATGCTAATTTACATGGCACTCCATTTGTAAAGATGTTCTCGACTCTCTAAATTTTTTTTATGATAGACCCTTTTGTCTAGTTGACATTCTATTTTGGAACATGTCTCTGTAGCTATCATTGGTCTCGAGCAATCACACTCTGACGCACTATTGCCCAACCGAATAATTCATTTCCACTTCTGTGCATCAAGAACGAAATGAAAACTTGTCGCATGTGCTTCATCGATGGAAATTCATGATTTTCCTTTTCCATCGTCTACTTGAACACCCTGTACGAGTACCCCGAAAAATGGCAGCGTTTATTGCTACAATGACGACTCGACGGATTCAGGGGCGGCTATTCGTCATCCGCCTCCTGCTGCCACGCTCATGGCCACCCCGATGGCCGCCCTCGTCTGCTGTCGCCGCCACCGCTGGCGCTGCCGTCAGCTACCCCCCAGCTCCACCGTCTCCTCCGCCTCCGCCTCTTCGTCCCCCTCCTCTCCGTCGGCGCCGCGCAGCTGACGGGCGGTGGGGCGCAGCTCGAAGCTGGGCGAGCGCAGCTGCCTGCCCTGCAGCTGGGAGCCTTCGCTGTCGCGCCGCGAACGGCCGTCCGACGTGCAGAAGCACTTGCAGATGATCTTCTTGAAAGCGAACCTGCAGGATCGATCGATCGATTAATCGTTGAAATTTTGTTATAAAAATCCCACTTATGGGACGACATTCGAAGTAAGTAGACGTGAGAAAATATGCGAAATATCAAATTTTTCAACTTTTCTATGTGATTTTATCTCCTCGTTCCTAAAAAATGAATTGGAAGTGATTATAATTATTTCGATATATTTGTAGTGAGGACAAATTTGTCGCTCGGAATTGAACCTTTAGATACTCAAAAGAGGAATTCTCTATTTGTCAGTGACACCTCGATATTTGAAAAATTGGGAGATACAAATATATTTTCATTGAGAACAAAACTCCTACTATCTCACTTTACAGTTTCAAAACAACTCAACATTGGAAATTCATTTTTCAGCTTTTGTGTTTCTGAAAAATGAAATAATTAATGAGAATTATAAAAAAAAATTGCGGAGATGAAATATTCTACGAGGAGAGAAAATCTGAATACTCCTCGAATGACTTACAGATACCATTTATACGAAATGTTAAGTTTCGAAAAATGATATTGACTATAACATTGTTTTTCAATATCAACAAAATGTGGTTATGGTCTGATTTCATTCAGATCTGGTATCTGGGGGTATCCAGGAACGATGATTATGATTTTTTTGTCAATATTCAACATGACGGCTCCAAAATGGTGGAAGAATTTTGTGATCATGGTCCGATTCTGTTCAAAATCGGTAAGTATCTGGGATTTTAGGATTCGAATGGCATAATTTTCGACTCAGAATTCAACATGGCGCCTCCAAGATGACGGAAAAGTTTTTTTTGTAAATGTCTCATTCTCTTCGGTATCCGGGAATTTTCGGGGTCGGAGATTATGAGTTGTTGTCAAAATTCAAAAATTCAAGAAAGAAGTGCATTTCACTTTTGACGTTCCTGTTGCCATAGTGCAATAGGCTACTTTCTAACTACAAATCAACTTTGAAAGCGTTGTTTTCATAGGTGATCGTAAGATCACGTAAGATCGTAAGAAATCTACATCCTGTATATGAACCAAGTGTGCTGAAATATTCTTATTGTATACTTGGCAGTTGTCTTTTTGGTAATAAATAGTTTTGTCAATCAGATTCGTATCTCAATATGTGAATAGTAGATTTCCTTGCTCGAACGCAGAATTCCATACGGAATTATAGTTTCTCCCACGAAGTTCAACAAAATAGAATATGTATTATCATCTCTGAACCAGTTGATTGTATATAAGAGAGCTGTAGGGAGCTCAAGGGGATTTCAATCACGGACAATCGGTAATGATAGTTGGGATTCAGTTTCTACAGATTTTTTGGATTCTCCCCATTTCTAGAGATGGAAATAGAGATTATAATAATTATTTCAGTATATTTGTAGTGAGGACTGATTTGTGATCGAAAGTCAATCTTCAGATACCTAAAATAGAAATTCTTCATCTGTCAGTGACACTTTGTTTATCGAAGACTTTGGAAGACAAATGAATCCAGCAAATATCGAAAGTTCCGATAATCTCAGTTTCGTGAACAAATCTGCTCCCGTTTTCAACACTGAAAAATGTTTTGGTTCGTGATCATCCTGTTGCTTTGTGGTTTGACACTTAATTTTGACGATTCGTCGATTGATTGATTGATTTTAATAGTCAGTTTCGAGTAGTAATGAATGTCAAGTTCTATGAATTTCAACTGAGCAGAAAGCAATATCATATCTCCGTTCAGATTTCTCTTTTTCGGTTGTTTTCTTGTTTTTTTCTTCTTGGTTCTTGTTGGTTCTCCTTTTCTTATGATCTCAATCGGTCATATGTGATCCATCTTCAGTGAGTATATGTTCAGCTAATTTCGACTTTTTCTTCATATTGTTCTTATGTTCTTCCCTTCTCACTGATAGAAGTCTGTATGGTATTGATACCTGTATGGTATTTTTCACAAACCTATGGTATACTGTAAATACTTGTTTCATCAATTGTTCTTCATTTATTCATTTTGTATGGTTCAAGATTGATCTCACTGTATTTGAACACTTTTTCCAGATTTTTCGGAAATTCATGGGATTGAATCTGTTATCAGTGTTGATTGTCTCTGTTGTTGTGTATTCTGATTTCAATTTGGTATTGTTTCACCAATGAAATGTTTTTGATGAGAGTTGAGTTGTGAAACGTCTTTGATATGGTTGATTTCGTTATTGAAAATTCGTCAGATGATCATAGTCAGATGATATATATTCGGCTCTATCATGGAGTGATTTCACGTATTTTTGCGATATACACTTGTTGTCACAACGTTATCTGATTTTCAATGAGGATATCTGAATATGGTGAGTAAATGATTCGATTACTGAAGTGAATTCGACTGTAGGTTCGATCTTGTTTATATTAATCAGAAAGCTATGTAGTTCTATACGCTTATGTGGCCACATAATGAAAATATCATTCAACATGTTTTTGGTTGGTCATTATTTTTTCCACAATATTTCCTTCATAATCTTCCATAAATATATTTCTATGGAAAAAAATATGATGACCAGTAATTTGGCCATCAACTTATGGGCCTTGCTGTAATTCTGGATCTCATTTCACTTTGCTGATCTTTGCTGACAGCACCACATCACGGACCTTTGGTTACATATGGATCAGTCAACAAAAATAACCATGGATCAACTGAATATTCAATCTTTAACTCTTCATGTTTCAACCCAAACAAGATGAAACTAGTCACCTTCAAGTACTCACTAGAAGATTGTCACGTTTTTTTCCTGTGATATACGTTCTGATCTATTGTTCCCATGATAAGATTCTGGTCACCGAGTTTTGATCTTCAGTTGTTATTCGTTCATACAAACTATATTTAATATTCATCAAATTCTGATCGTGTAACTTCAACGAATATACATTTTTTCAACGTGTACTTCAAACCCTAGACGATGGAATTACTAAAATAGGTAGCCTATAAAGCTAATATCCACTATAAAGTTGTGCAAACCAACGAAACAAAGAAATATTAGTGGCCTTCCAAGCCGGATACATGAAACCGTGACGTCTTCACCTGAATATAAATCCGGGAAGTAACTACTCTACATTGAAAAATAATCACCAGTGCAGAAAGAATGATCGAATTAGAAACTGTAGTACAGTTCAAGTCCAAGAGTTTATTGAGATTCATGAGGATATCATTTCAATTGAGACGCAATAATTCGAGATACAGGAAAACTACGGATCGCACTGTGATTCGTTGCTTCCAAAGGATAAAGCGGTGATATCGGATATCAAACACATAGTTGATATCAAACAATTCGATTCCGATGTTGAACCAATGGAGTCATCTGCATGTTCAGTCTCGAGTAGATCAAGGAGTCATTATTATCATGACAATGCAGTGAGTTCTGCCATTCGTAAACTAATGTGGATTGGCGAGAATCAAATTACCAATATCCTCCGGTTGTTATGGAAAATAGCATGAATTCCCAAACACATTCTTGTCATGAGTGAACAATAGGAGCGATTCAGGTTGTATCGAAAACTATCACTATTTGAGGTTGCATTGAGGTTCTTCGTCGAATGTAGCATGGGAATTTATAATTGAAAATTTCAATATCAAGAATCTCTTAGTATATTGCCATCTGGTAGTTGCTTAATATGCCAACATTTATCTCACCCTCGTCAGCAGGATTGAGTAATCAGATGTCAAAACATTCGAATTCTCTGAAAGAGATGGGATTACTTACAGAACATGCATCGGAAGAACTTTGAGTAATTTAGAAAAATTCCTCATAGGAAAAGCCGGTACTCTGGAAAATATCGAGGATCGCAATATAATGTACCATGAAAAAACAAGAGGTACGGATAGAAAAGTGCAAGACCGTTTGAATTGTTTGAAATCGAATCATTTCGGTAAAGACTGTTGTGCAAGTTCCTGTAGGAAATGCTACTCTCGCCATCATACACTGCTTCATTTTGAAAGAAACAGTGCTTCCAGGATTGCAGAAGACAATTCTAATCACAATGATAATCATAATCTTTTGTTATCAACAGCCTCAATGACTGTGAGAGATTGTAGAGACAATTCTCATAATATCCGATTATCATTCGACTCGAGTAGTCAGAGTAACTTCATAGCTGAAGAATGTAGTAACAAATCAGGGGTAAAAATCCGAGATTGATATGTCAATAGGAGGCATTACACGAATAGTGTCAGAAATGAAGTACAAATGTAAAATTGGACACAATGACTACCAGGCAAAAAGCACATGCCTGTTAATTCCTAGGATATCTGATCGAATGCCATCATATGCTGTAAATATTAAATCATTGGGTATACCAAATCACAACAGTTCAGCTGATGCAGGTTTCCACATCCCAGGCAAGATTGATCTGTTTGTAGGTGCGGCATAATAACCTATTATGTGTAGGTTAAATTAATCTAGGTAACAGAAAGCCAATGTTACGAAAAGCCGTGATGGGTTGGGTCGTATCTTGACCAACCTATTCAAATGTGTGATATAATGACGACTGATATACAAAGGCAGATGAAAAAATTGGCTGTTTACTCGAAGATCCCACAAACACCGGACTAGGATCGTCAAAAGACGAGGAGGTTTGTTCCCCTCAAAAAACTACAACTCGCGACATCGATGGCAAGTTTGTCGTTGACCTACCTCTGAGATTCTGGGTGACTCGAAAAAAATAGCCAGAAAGAGATTTCAGTCTCTGAATTGTCGAAAAATCCTGCAATGGAATCTATATAGGTATGTTGAATTCATGAATTGAGCGTCTGGGGCACATGTCCCGTGTGGATAATCCAGCTGGAGCGCATATTGTCTTTCTCATCACGGAGTAAGTACTTAACAATAGTAGCGCAACTATCGAACACCGAGTAGTGTTCGACGCATCGTGCGCCAGTGGCAATGGCATGAAATTCTTCCGGTCGGACCTACCATTAAAGACGATCTCTTCAGGATCATCCTGAGATTCAAACACTGCATAGTGGTTTGTGCTGATGTTGAAAAAATGTACAGCCAATGTACTGTCATCCTTTGTGTGGGGAGGAAACAAAATTAAAGTTAAATTCCTTCCGATTGCCTTGGTAGAGGTCCAAAACGAGCCATTCGGGTACTCGATGAGCTTCGATCTTTTCTTGGTGTTAGATGCCTCTTTGGACTCATCTATCGTTCCATTGCATGTATTTCTAGCTTCAATAAATTCAGCTCCAGTTTCAAGGTCATGGATTCCTGCGCCAACGACGGTATGCTGCTTACTTCAAAGCGACAACCCTAGGACAGGTTTCATTGAACCATGGTTCGCCAATTTTTGGTGGTTCGGTGGTATGGGGTATGTAAGTTTTCATTCCCAGAATGATAAACTCTGAAATATCTTCAGCACAGTCCGTAGGTTCTCCTGATTCGGAGCAGATCATTCTACGATTGCACAATGACGAATTGAATTGGCGTTCCATTCCAGCTAATCCATCCCATTTCAGTGGTTCATGGAAAGTGGGGTGAAAAGTACGGAACATCACCTGAAAAGACTTTTGGAGGAAGCTATCGTGTCACTTTCTGTTTGGAAAACGTCTAACTAGATAGAAGAAATACTTTACATCCCAGCAACTGCTTATGATCTACAAAGCAGAAATTCGACCTGTCCTGGAGTACTGTTCACATGTTTGGAGCTCAGCCCCCAAACATACGCTAAAGCTCTCAGATTCAATTCAGAAGAGAGCTATTCGCCTAGTCGATGATACAACACTCACCAAATCATTGACCTCTCTAGATCATCGTAGAAAGGTTGGCGATCTATGCCTTTTTTATAGGTACTTTCACGGTCGGTGCTCAACGGAAATATCTATTATGCCACCAAGCGCGATTCCTAGTAGACAAACCAGACGAGCTCAAGCTGGTCACCCCTACACTGTCAGGCTCGAGACTTGTCGAACATCGCTTTACCAAGCATCATTCATCAATAGAACGACAATGTTGTGGAATTCTTTGCCTAGTGAAGTCTTTCCTGATGCTTACAACCTCCAAACTTTCAAGAAGAATTCCAACACATTCCTTCTCTCCCAAAATTCCACCGCTGGCTAACACGATGTTCCTCGAACATTATAGGTTTCCCTTTCGTGTTGTCCACAGATAAAAAAAAAAACAGTGTTCCTGATGAAGACTGTTCCGACCTACCAAGAAACCGACTGTACCGCTCCAATACATTCAGAAGCTGCAGCGAGACTTGTGGACCAGGTGGTCGAAAGAATTCATAGGTGAACTATAATAAAACTGATGGAGAGCTTGAAAATAACACTTCAGTGCTGATCCAGGAAGATATGCATCCACCTTCCAGATGGCGCTTAGGTCGTATTGAAAGCCTGATTGACAGAGTTGCCAACGTTAGAACTTCAAATGGCACCCGTTAAACGGTCATTTTCCAAACTTTGCTCGTTGGTGCACAAATCCAAGTGTCATTGAAAGACTGATTGTCTGCTAGGGGAAACATGTTACGGTTGTTTTCCTATGATGTGCCCCTGTGGAACTCATGATATTAGAATCTATAGACTAAGATATGGTGAAGTGGTCCAAGACTGTGAAGACTATAATATCGATAAGTATCCACGTTATCTGAAGGGATAACGTAAACATAGCCCAGACCACACTATGGACACCTAAAACTCACCCTACAATCGCAGCAACGATTGGGAGACGTCCGAGTTCTGATTTTTATATTTATATGAAACATACATTTATGCATACTGTTCTCCATATTTATAATCATTGAAATCTGATTGTGTTACTTCGACGAATATTGTTCAAGAGCAACGCGTAGTTCGGTGTGTATACTTCAGATCCTAGACGATGAAAGTAAATTCCTATACAATGAGTAGCTTATGTGAATACAGTCCACTATAACATAGAAGAAACAAACGGAACAATGATTCATATTGGATAATCAATACGTAGACGCTTGATGTCATGTAAGATAAGATTTTTGTTTCACGAACACAATAGATATTTTTGCATCAAGTGCGTTATTTGAATGAAATCGCCAGGAAGATGCAGCCAGAGGGCCTCTGGTCCAATAACTGGATCTCAAATGATATGTCCGTTATAATCTCATAACATTCGTGGTGATGTACACAATATTTCATATTCCAGTAAGGAGTAATTATCAATCGGAAGGTGATTTACAGTATTACTCCGCAAAAAATAGCTCAATCAAGACGGAAAATGTTTCGAAACAAATATCTTCCATCAACAGCATGGTTTGAAGAGGAATAGCTATGTTACAAATGTGTAAAAAATAATGAAGTGACCTCAAAGGGGTGGAAAATATATAAAAAAAATAAACACATTGAACGAAGAATAAGAAAATTTCATGAGGAGTGAAGCCACAGATAGGGCAGTTATTCTTTGTTAGGGAACCATGGAGATTCACATTCACACCACGTGAACTATTATATTTGTTTTTCAGAGATGGAACAGCAGAAATAACAAATGACAGGGAACGTAGAGATTCCGTTCATGAAAAAAATCAAGGGTCAATGATTGATTTGCTGTAATCCTAATTGTAATGTTTGCTCTACCGGTTCAATTTCGCATCATCCCAGAGAAAACAATTGAAATCAACAAAGTAATAAAAAAATCCTATGATCAAATGTTCCAATAAGCAGGTCAAACTCCAGTTTAGTCAGTAGAGAACAGTGGAACTGTCAACATCACTCATTCGAAACAAATGAATTCAATCTCGATAAGTGATGCATAAGCTGTTTCAATCCGTACCTGAAATCCTTCGAGAAAAGAGCGTAAATAAGTGGATTGATGGCGCTGTTGCAGTATCCCAACCAAAATAGGATCGAGAAGACCAAAGGATGGACGCAGGTTGGACAGAAGGCCCGCACCGGGTACATAGTGAAGAAGGGCAGCCAGCAGAAGATGAAGCCGCCGACTATGATGGCCAAAGTCTTGGCAGCTTTCGTCTCCATCCGGAACCGCTTCACCTATGGAAGAGGGGAAATCCATGAAATATCTGGTCCCTTCTTGAGGATTCTTGCATTGAAAGCTAGAACTCTTAAATACTGTCTGTAAGTTCTTCGAGGAGGTGGTATATTCATTTTTCAGCTCTTAATGGGATTTTCTCTCCTCTTTTCTAAAAAATAGAGTAGAAGTTATTAAAAATTATTGCAATATATTTGTAGTAAGGACAGATTCAGGATCTGTCCCAAAATGTCACTGCGCTTGGAAATAAACCCTTAGATACCTAAAAGAGAAATTCTCTATTGGTCAGTGACACCTTGTTTTTGAAAAAATTTGGGAATACAAATATATTTAATAAGAATAAAACCTCTACTTATCTTGGTGGACGTTTCGGGAACGAATCTGCTCCCGTTCTCAGCACAATTGAAATATTTTTCTCTTCGTAAACTTTTTTCAATGTGTCCGATTTTGACACTGAAAAGTGACAATTTGGCAGACGGAGGAATTCTGGTTACAAGGTGTTTTCATTAATTGATATCGAATTTTCCATTTTCATATTCAAGTTTCAGAAGTGGATGCCAAGTTCTATCTATATCAACTGAACAAGAAGCAATATTATCGTCTCCGTTCAGGAGAATGCAAGCAGACTCTTTGATTTTCCGTTTTTGGTTGTTGTCTTCTTTTCCTATGATCTTAATATCACTCCAATCGGCCATATGTTGTCCATTTTCAGTAAGGATATGCTCAGCTGATTTTGATTTGTCAGTATATCTTCTCTTTATATTGTTCTTATGCTCTTTCATCCTTACTGATAGAGGCCTGCTGGTTTCACCGGTATAATATTTTCCACAAACACATGGTATACTGTAAATACAATTTTTTGATGATTGTTCTTCATTTTTCGGTTTTGTATGAGTCAAAATCGATCTCATTGTATTTTCTGTCTTGAATACTGTTTTCACTCGAAACTTGTCACCAACACGTTTAATTCTTTCTGATATTCCGGGAATGTGTGGGATTACATTTGTTATCAGTGTTGGTTGTCTTTGTGTTTGTTGTATATTCTGTCTGTTCTCAATTTCATATAAAATAAATTATAATATAATAATATAATTATTATAATTATAATATAATATAATTCATATAAAAGATGTTCTACAACTCAACACTCATCCGAAACATTTCATTGATAAAACAATACACCAAATTGAGAACAGACAGAATATTCAACGAATACAAAGACAACCAACACTGATAACAAATGTAATCCCATACATTCCCGGAATATCAGAAAGAATTAAACGTGTTGGTGACAAGTTTCGAGTGAAAACAGTGTTCAAGACAGAAAATACAATGAGATCGATTTTAACTCATACAAAACCGAAAAATGAAGAACAATCATCAAAAAATTGTATTTACAGTATACCATGTGTTTGTGGAAAATATTATACCGGTGAAACCAGCAGGCCTGTATCAGTAAGGATGAAAGAGCATAAAACCAATATAAAGAGAAGATACACTGACAAATCAAAATGAGCTGAGCATATCCTCACTGAAAATGGACAACATATGGCCGATTGGGGTAATATTAAGATCATAGGAAAAGAAGACAACAACCAAAAACGGAAAATCAAAGAGTCTGCTTGCATTCTCCTGAACGGAGACAATAATATTGCTTCTTGTTCAGTTGATATAGATAGAACTTAGCATCCACTTCTGAAACTTGAATATGAAAATGGAAAATTCGATATCAATTAATGAAAACACCTTGTAACCAGAATTCCTCCGTCTGCCAAATTGTCACTTTTCAGTGTCAAAATCGGAAACATTGAAAAAAGTTTACGAAGAGAAAAATATTTCAATTGTGTTGAGAACGGGAGCAGATTCGTTCCCGAAACGTCCACCAAGATAAGTAGAGGTTTTATTCTTATTAAATATATTTGTATTTCCAAATTTTTCCAAAAACAAGGTGTCACTGACCAATAGAGAATTTCTCTTTTAGGTATCTAAAGGTTTAATTTCGAGCGCAGTGACATTTTGGGACAGATCCTGAATCTCTCCTTACTACAAATATATTGCAATAATTTCCAATAACTTCTACTCTATTTTTTAGAAACGAGGAGAGAAAATCCCACTAGAACTCTTAGTTGAAAATTACTTTTCCTTGGTGAACCTGTCATACCAACGAAAAATACTAGTAAGAATCAAATTCTGCCTTCCGCGCTCACGTTTTGAGGTGGCAGCCCTGCTCGACGGTGCCACATTTATTACATCACTTCCGATCATTTTCATGTGATCAGCCGCTCGATGCTTTCGCACATTTGCTAATTTATTGTAGGAACAAGACATCAATTGATGTTGTTGATTGCGAGTTCGAATATTCAAAATGCCGAAAGCATTATTGAGGGTGCCCAGAAAATGATTGTATCATCGATACAATATTCCGAGAGTGAGAAATTTAATGAAGGCCCATCACTAAGTGAATGATATTTTCAGTCCCCGTATGATAATCGTGAATTGATTCCCTGATAGTATAAAAAAACATTGTTTCTGAATAAAGGAGCATTTTTTTCTCAACCGACAACAGTGTATATCTCGACGGGATGACGTAATTCACAACTACTAGTCATCGTTATAGTATCATGCTACTAGTGAACAAGCTATGTAAGCTCTCATTATTTTTGTGGGAAGGAGGGGTCATATAAAGTCATTTTCACTCAGGTGTAAAAAAGTTTGATGTCTTGTGCAGGCCGTTTCTTCAGTCATGTAATAACATTCCTGTGTCCTCTACATGAGATATAAAAAGACGATTTCATTATGAGTTTCACAAGGGAAACAAAAATGCGTTCAGCTTCTCACGGTTAGAATTTTTATTCACGAAAATATCGATAAGCCAACTGGTATATTTTCAACCAATACGGTGCTGCCGTTTGTATTGGAAAGCAATATCAACTTTGATATTTCGAATGGCAGAGCATATAGGTCGTGTTAGTTGATGAGTTGACCTGCGTCTCAGTTGAAGCCAGTATATCTGGTTTCTCAGCCTGTGAATGGTAATGAATATCGTTTATGTTTTTGTTCAGACCTCAGATGTTACAATGGCCTATCTTCAAATTCATATGTTTCGATGGTGAACCCCTCGAGCACCTCTCGCCCGGGAATCCGAATAGAGAGGTATTTTACTTCCGGAGTGTTTCACTCTAGGAAAATTCATCATCTAGATTCTTATTGAGCTGAAATGAGTGGTTTGGGTTGGAGAGAAGAAAATAATGTATGTGGATATGACCGCAAGCATCGACCAAATACTGAAACATGGGAGTTACCCAATTCACAGCACCTCTGTCGATGTGGTGGTGTCGCACCGGGCGATGATGGGAACCATCATCTTCCACCTATACATTTGCAGATCAAAGTATCTACTACCAACAGACATCTGACCATAGTTTCAGAAAGTCCGAATTTTTTGCAAAGATATTCATTTCTTCTCAGATCATAATTACGTCATCCTTCGTGAATATTTCATACCAACATAACCTTGCGAAGAATACCAGTATCATTCAAACTCAGCCTTCCGCGCTATCGATTTAGTTGGCAGCCATGCTCGATGGTGCCAAATTTATTTCAGAAAATTTTCAGGTGTTCAGCTGATCGATGCGAATTGTTCATTACTCGAACAATAATCGAACTTTGTTCCTTTTTTTGGTTGTTTTTTTTGAAGGCATTTGCGAATAGATTGTTAGAATATTCCGGACAAAGATGATGTCTTTGATTGCGAATCATAATCATAATGCAGAAAGCATTATCTGGGCATGCCCAGGAAATGATTGTATCATTGATACAATAGTTCGGGAATGAAAGAGATGAAGGAGGTCCAGAACTTCCATTGAATGCTGTGAGAGCAGTAGGTGAATGATATTTCTCTGTTCTGGCACTTCAATTGTCTCATTCATGCACGACTTTCCATGTGATATTTAATCCATCAATACACCATATCCAAGCATTTCTTTTTTGGGTTTTTCTGCATGCAATCAATATTAGATGATCGACAGTTCAAACATGGTGGTGACTCTCGCTACCCGAGATATATGTCGAAGAAGATGACGAATAAACTAAAAATGGTTCTATTTCACGCTGCAAAATCATCGAAATATCTTATATTCAAATAAAGGAAACAAAAATGATGACAATGACCATCAAGCAAGATTTTCTCCGATTGAGGTACTTCTGAAAAATAGAAAAAGAACTCGTGAAAATAGGCAGGTACTTATATAGTTATTGTTTTCATAGTTGAAGACCTCAGTTGAGACTAACAATGGAGCATTGAAAGTACATTGAAAGTTCCCAAACTATGAGATAGCAAGAAATAATAATTACAGAATAGGTATTTATAGAATCTGATGGTATTGTTCATCAATAGTACAACTGCTGCGGATTTCGAGAGAAATGTTAGAAGTATCTCCTGCATTCATGGAAATTTCAAAAATATTATGTAGAGAATTTGATTTTCACCTGACATGAATTTACTGCTACGAAGGTTTATCATACGAAAATTTCCAGCATCTCTTAGATTCACTAAGTTCTCCGCAATATTGTTTCAAATACCTGTCAATTGCCAAAAACGAATCATTTCTGCCAGTCTAATTATTCCGTCAAAATTTCCTTAAATAATTATTGGATTATGTTGAGAAAATATGAATTCAATATTGACGAAACTGTATAATACAGCTGAATCAGGGAAAATAGTATGAAACATTCGTTACAGAAGGCAATTCAAGCACTCAGCAAATCAGACCCGTGCTAGAATATGTTGCCTTCTGTGACTCACATTTCGATATTCTAGTTCTCATATGATGATTACCGTGAAATAATTCTGTAATCGTATATGAGCAACTGATATAGCCTAATATAGTAGCATTTCTTCTCGACCAAAAAACTGCATTTTTCGACGCGATGACGTAATGTTCAACTCAGAGTGGTATAAACGTAATGCAATGTTGAGAAATTAAACCAGATCCCTTTACCTGGTGTTCTCCTGAAGGGGGCGCTATCATTCAACTAAATTTAGGGTGGCAGTGAGAACTGCAGTTTTACCGAACTTGCAATTGAACAAAATTGAAAAATAAATACTTTTTCACATTCAGAAGGATATTATCGCCGTATATTTGATGGAATCATGATGGAATAGTGTTAATGAGTAGAATCGAAACATTCGTTACGCACCATGGAATTTGTAATTGTGATATATTGAATAATCAAAAATAATTGAATTCTTTGATGAAGTTTTGCCAATTTCCTTATATCATCTTCCTTTTTTATAATGATGGCTTCGTTATTATCATTTTTTCCTAGTGAACATATTTTCGTTCTCCCCCAATACATACCCACTTTTTTTATTTTTCTCCTATTTCTTCTATAGAGAGAACTCCATTCGATTCATCATATTGTTTGGCAGTGCTCACAGTAGCTGATTTTATTTCCTAATTTGCCAATATAACTCGTATGATATTTCTTCCATTCAAATTTGATGAAATGTCTTTTCGGTCAATTCGCTATCTTCATTATTTCCATCTTCTGGTATACCTTTCGTTTCAATTTTTTTCTTGCTTGTCGACTTGAACGATGAAATTTAATTTTTTATATCAATTATTTCTTTCTTTCGATATCGATACAATGTTGAAAAATCGCGAGTCGCGAGTTTTCCTGGAGACGACGCCATTGTTTCACAACTATTTTGCGTTTAAAATTCCATGATGTCCGACAACAGTTTCGATTTCACTCATTTGAATCATTCCATCATGATTTCATCAAACGTACAACAATTTAATTTCTCTGAATGCACAACAGTCTATTTATTTTTCAATTTTTCAATTTTCAAGTGTGGCAGAACTGATCAGTTTCATTGTTCTCATTCCTGCCACCCTATATTCGGTGTCCTCTTCAAGGGACCTGGCGACGCCTATGTTATCTAGGCAAACCGATTAGGTTGAATTTTTCAACATCGCATCGAATAGGAATTTCATTATGGCTATGAGCGAAGTCGCACCTGCGCCTTGATGTTCCTCCTGCCCATCTTCCGCGTCATCTTCTTGGGGGCGTCGCCGCCATTCCCGCCGCCGCCGGGACTGACGGCTCGCTCGAAAGAGACGCTGTCGCAGCTGCTGGAGCGCCGCGACGAGCCGAGGCGGTGCACGCGCAGCCGCGCGTCGTCCAACTCGCCTGTCGTTGTCGTCGTCGTCTGGACGCCTCCGTTCGCCGAATAGTGGACGACGGCCAACGTGGAAGGCTGAGGCATCGCCATCGGGGACGTGGGGCTCATCTGCCGGATACGAACTAATCTTTTGCAATTTCCCGTTATGGGTATTTATATGCAGGGTGTCGCGACGAACTTGGAAGGGTGATAGAGGACATCGCGACAAGCAGTTTTGTTCGTATCAACATGTGTCCGCAAATGAGCTGTTTGGGATGTAGAGCAATAAAACTGTTTGGTATTGTTCACTTTTTCGTTTTGATCTTTTGACAACACGAAAGGAAAAGCGGTGGAATTTTGGGAGAGAAGGAAGGTATTGGAATTTTTCTTGAAAGTTTGGAGGTTGTAAGCATCAGGAAAGACTCCACTAGGCAAAGAATTCCATAACTTTACCGTTCTATTGATGAATGCTGCTTGGTATAGCGATGTTCGACAGGTCTCGAGTCTGACAGTGTAGGGGTGACCAGCCTGAGCTCGTCTGGTTTGTCTACTAGGACGTGGTGGCATAATAGAAGATATTTCCGTTGAGCACCGACCGTGGAAGTATCTATAAAAAAGGCAAAGATCGCCGACCTTTCTACGATGATCTAGAGAGGTCGATGATTTGGTGGGTGTTGTATCATCGACTGGGCGAAAAACTCTCTTCTGAATTGAATCTAAAAGCTTCAGTGTATGTTTGGGGACTGAACAGTATTCCAGGACAGGTCGAATTTCTGCTTTGTAGATCGTGAGTAGTTGCTGAGGTGTGAAGTACCTCTTCGCACGGAGTAGGAAGTCATTGCTCCATTAATAAATAAACTATGGTTTCATTATGTTGAGCATATAAATATTAGATATTGAATATCAATTTCAGACTGTTGACCATTCACTTCAATGCAAAGATTGCACGGACTGGTTGGGTGAAACGACGGAATATTCCGGGAATAGCTTCCTCATGAGTAAAACTCGCCATTATCCTTTACGCCATTAAAAACAGGTGTTTCGTAAACTGAATTTTCTGATAACCTTCCAAAAAAATCTAGAGCCTATATGATTCGAATAGTTTTTTTGCTCTACAGCCCAATTGGCTAATTTGCGGTTATGCATGTGAATGAGAATGGTTTTATTTTTTTCACCCCTTTCAGTTTGTCGGAATCTTTTCGGCACACCCTGTATACGAATACTGAATGGAAGATATTGGTTGATAATGTTTCGAGAAGGTTGAACGTTCGGATCGCATTTTGGAGTTGGAGAATATGAATTTATAATTTGAATTTGACGTGTTGCGAGATTTTTCATAAATATATACGTGAGTGATGAAATCAAAAATAATAATGAATATGAAGATGAAGTTAATGATGAATATTAAATTCAAATGAAATGAGATGGAATTGAAAAATGAATAATGAAATCATTCCGTTTGAATTCCAGATACTGCTTGAGTATACAGGGTGTCCACTAAGGTCGGCGAGGTACGATATCATGGAAACCATAAACCTCAGGAGTTCGAGGAAAAAAATAATGACTGAATCGGCCAAGACAAACTGATATATACATAGATTGAATTGCTGTGAAATTCTCTTCAGAATGAGCCTGAGTTGATCGAATTTGGAGAGAGGTTATCGGAGATGAAGCGTTTTCAAGAATGATTTCTTCACCAGCCTCCTCCACCTTAATTTTTCAAGATATGAATGAAAGTCTCAGAACAAACTGTCGCGAATTTCAATGAAATCTGCATTTTTGTAATTGAAACAGTACTTCAATATTATAATTTTCCGAGAAGAATTGAATTTTTAGTTATATCATAGTGATCGCGCCCTCTGAGGTCGTTTTATGATGGAGTTGAAAATATTTTCTATCAACTTGTCCTCGCCGAATTACCCCTAATTTTTCGTTGTCTTGAGTTTAATGGCTCGTCGACCCTAGTGGGACACCCTATATAATATATACATGCTGTGTCATCTGAAGCACACACTTTGATAATTCCTGGAGAACCATAATCAATGGTTTGCTGGAAAATGAAAATGTTTTCAATATGGTGGCACTTCCGGTCACACCGGAATCAATATTTCAACAGACTGTTATGAGAAGAATAATCTCGAGAGCTACACCAGATTCATTTGATATCGTCGGACAGTAAAACCAAATCCAGATTGAAGCCCAACCACAACACGTCAACAGTGAGAAATCTATATCAAATTTGACGTCATCGCTTTCGAAAGAGTCGATAGTCTTGTGAAACTACTGTGATTTTCGAGAGGCATATTTGAACCTGGAAATGACCACTCTGCAACATTCTGAAAGTATCAAGTTTAGATTTCGACTGTAGCATCACAGAAGGGACTTTCTATGGAAATGAACCTTGTACCATATCAGCTTCCTCATAACCGTCGACACTGGTGACGTCTTTAATAGATATAAAACAGTATTGGTCCGAGAACTGTCATCATTTTTCAATTAATATTGCTCTCTACGACAAATAACTTTCGATGAAGTTTTGTGCAATTCCTCTTCCGCGAATATTATTCAGTTTCTCGAGTAGTATACTGTAACTACGACTTCTCCATAGCGACTTTTGATGACATTATCAACTTGATTTCTCTCAAATGTGGTACTGATTATGAGTTCACCGATTCTGAAAGATTTGTTCCTTCTGGATACATCCATGAATCATACATAGTTGTTTGAATGTGTTCCGACCTAGTTTCAGACATCATAATCGTTTCTTGTTATTGAAAAATGTCTTCAATTCCACTTATTGTGGAGGAAAACGAGTCGGCTATGGAACGGTATTCAACGTTTCGGAAAGCTCCCTGAAGATCGCTCATGACCAAAAGTTGTTACTATCTAGATGAGACTTCTTTTCCCTACGATCATCTATGAGAACAGCGAATAACTGACTATATAGTGATGATACTAAAACTGATATACAGGGTGTAACTTGAATGTTGTCATTAATTTCAGGTGGTGATTCATTATCATATTCGATCAAAAAAAAATATATAAACGTGTGTCCTAACTGTTTTTCGAGTAGCGGGGTGTCCAAAGTTTATTGGAAAATCGATTTTTCATGAATCGAGCCGGTTTTGATTGAACTTCGTGTGTGTTTTATTTGTAATACGATGCTTCTTGTCATGGAATTAGAATTCGAATTTTATTTCCAGTGGTGTCGCAGAGGGTAACCTGATTGATAAATATTGTACGCTAATGTTTTCGCTGAGTTTGATATCTGAAATTCATGGCGTATATAGAAATGGGAGGTTACAAACATGACAGTTTCATCAAAATCGGCTTGAAGAACAATGGGAAACCTATTTTACAATAATAGTTTGATACCTCGTCACTTGGAATTGAAGCAAGTTAGGATACAAGTTCATATAAACTTGTCTTCATGAAATATGATGAGCAATCACCCACTAGAATTGATGACATCATTTGAGTTACAGGAAACCGAAACAGAAAGTGATATATGTGAACCTTTTGTTATATTCTTAAAGCAATTGCTTTGAGTTTTTGATGCATTTTATAATATTTCACCTAGCAATTTTACTGCTGGTATCATCATATGTATTATTTTCATATATTTACTTCGATTTCGCATCCTATCATTCCAAAAATCAAATGGATTCACTACATTGTGTATGAAATAACTTCAAAAAATTACTTCTGATGTATACACAACAATGGCATGACTCAGTTGAGTGAACCAAAGATGGCATGATGAAATATTCGAAGATTGCTGAACTCGAATCAATTTTTCTGTGCAGACAATCATTTTTATGAAATCGACATCGACCCATCCGATGGTCGTTTGGAAAGTGTATTTCATAATCGGTACCTACATTTTCGTATTCGCCGCTATGCGAATCTTGCTTAATTTGTACTCTTGCGAAATGAATGTGCATTCAATCTGGATGGGATCGAATCGATGCAATGCAGGAGTAAGGTGAAGCTTACTGCCTGTGCCAGTCGTCAAATTATACGATTTCCTCGAATCAATCGACTGTCTGCATTTCCTGTTCTCCACATTCGTGTTATTATTTGCTTTCATATCTCTCGACGGATCCAATACGTGAGAGCGAAGAAGTATAGCTCCTAATGATTCCGTATTAAAGACATCTCGTTCTTGAGATTGAAAGGCAGAGTTGCAGAGCGACTTGCAGATGACGCCGGGATAATATGCTATTTCCGATTAGTTCACCAGTTTCCTGCAATGAAAAGTAATTGACACACATCATTCGATGTGGCACTCGAATAACGAATCTATATAGAGTGAGTAACACAAATGTGGATTGAAACAGA
This sequence comes from Gastrophysa polygoni, assembly GCA_963576655.1. Classification (NCBI taxonomy): domain Eukaryota; kingdom Metazoa; phylum Arthropoda; class Insecta; order Coleoptera; family Chrysomelidae; genus Gastrophysa; species Gastrophysa polygoni. Next base: position 5,053,220 of record OY755092.1, read on the forward strand.
GTGCATCAGTTTTCCATTTGAAAGACTGTCTGTGAAATTTGGGACAGATTTATGATTATCTTTCGTACTTGACGAGCAAAAACCCAGCGTAGGAATCAAAACGTCTCGAAATCGTTCTGTCAACGTTGTCAAATTCAAGGTAATTTTCGCGAATCTACAGAATAAGACACTTCAATCTTGTCCGTGCACGAACATAAAATTTCAAGCAAAAACCCGAGAAATTTGATCTTGGCAAACTTGATGTAGATTTCACCATATTTGTGTGAGAAACCATATAATAGCTGATACAAAAGTACCCACGAGAAATAAAACTGGATCTGAAAAAATAGGTGAGCTTTAGAAATATAAATAATTTGTTTGACAAACCAGAATATCACATTTTGAATCATTATCATGACAACTAATCGAAATCACAGAACAATAGGTACCTAATTTTAAATCAGCTGGCAACCGTATTTTCCACATTCCATAGTCTCACTCACTTAGTTCTAAACCTTCACACAGTGACTGAGTTCCAAAACGCCACATAGCAAGGATATTGAAACATGCAGTGAATGAAAATTCGACGAAGTGTGTTAAGGGATACATTCTGAAATGTCCGAATGGACGAACAATGCTGTAATTCTATTTCGCGCTGAGAGCTCGAATATAAAATGATATGATCTTGGTGGAGCACTTTGTTGTACTCAATAGTTGTGTCAAACGAAGAGTCACTAATAACCCCACCAACCTCGCTTTTTATCTCGGGATGAGATTTGGTTGCACCGAGTTCATATTCATCATAGATGGCGCATTGCTGAGAATTTCAATTCGATTCCACAATGATCCAAATTATGACAGTAGACAATATCATATGATTATTCAATATGATATATATAGTGAATGATTTTTATTATTTTATATTCCCAAAATGTCTCGTTATAATGAGTTGTTTCTCCTGTAACGTAGGTGGATATTCACTAGTTGTTCAATGAGTTTTTTTCTCGATTTCAATTTCAATTTTTGAACACATGAGGTGGGATGAATTTGAATTGAAATATATACAAAGGACCTTTGAAAAATCGGAATGCAATGATGAGGTTATTATTTTTAATATATGTCTGATAAATCAATTCTTCACCGAAGACGGATCTGGCAAAAGTTTCAATTTCCAAACAAAAGTATTTACCCATTTGGTTTCTTTTAATACTATCTGTATTAGTAATATGCTCATTCCTCCAGACATTATGAGATTTTGTCTCTTTTGGATTTGAAATATGATATTTATATCAATATATTTGTATCAAAGACAGATCAATGATCGGCCCCAAAATATCACTGCGTTTGAAATTCAACTTTAAGATAACTTTATATAGAGAGAAATACACTCTCATCTCGAAAAATTTTCAGAATAGGAAGTTTTAATGAAAAATCATTATGGACCACCCTATTTTTGATTTTCCATTATGTCAACCGATATCACTGTCGAAAAAGAATATACAACCCAAATATTACAAAAATGTATGGGGTGGTTCATAAGTTATGATTGATTGGAAACATAGGGAAAATTAATGAATAACCCTGCATTTTGGTTATGAATATATCGATAAACACATGAAATATAGGTTATTCAGAGGCACCTCCGCCATCTACCCTTACTTTATGTGCATTTTTCAATAAATGCTCAAAATACTACGAATAACATCTTTTGTGAATGAATACTAATGAACGTCAAACTTCAACAATTCGACGTTATCATGGATTCGAAACCTAATGCATCGCCACAAGTTTATTCTCCAACTTTCTATTCATAGCTCCAGTGAAATAATTCGGGAGGGTATCAAAATATAATGACTCACCCTGTACTTTTCCCGACCTGAATAATATGACTCCCACCCATTCATGATTCTTTTTTTGTTTCAATTCATAGTATAACGTGATATACTGGGCCCCAAGAAAGTTTTGAAATATTCTCGAATATCTGGAAGAATATTTACGACAATTCAGACAGAAATAGGTATTAGGAATTCAGGAGCGGCCATCCCGAGTCACGTTCGACAGAAAATTTCACGAAGACCATAGCTGAATTCCTAATGGCATGAAAATTGTTAAAGTTACTGTGAAAGTGGAGATTCGTGGCCACAGTTTTATTTCATTGTAGTCATGCATCCGATGTGGCTATTTCATATTTGATGAGCTTTCCTTTTCGAGACATGAATCGTGAGACGAACCTGGAGAGGATTCACACGTTAAAATTCTCTATATCGCGGTGAGTATATCAACATCATTGAAAAGTATCACGGAGTGATGTTATTTTGTGCCAACATTACTGAAAAACTCTACCAGAATCACGTTAAATATACCAGAACTTGATTAAGTGGCAATTTTGACATTCAGAATTGACTGCATTTGCTTCATTGCAGTGGGGAAGTTTGCGAGAAAACTTCGATCACTCAGATCTTCTATTTTGATGACACATTTTTACAGTTTTTCAAATGGAACCTCCGTTTTTCATTGTATATTCGATTATGGATTTTCATTTCAATCATCTCATTTTCCATGGGTAGATTATGATGATCATCTGAGCTCTAGTGACATGGTGACATCATAGTTTTTTTTCCATTCTACTACAATTATCATGAAAATCATATCTGACTCGTCATATAATTGTATATTTGATATAGTATTTCATTTTGTATTCATGAATTGTGAATCTGGTGATTGGATGTTATTCATTGAATCAAGGAGGAAAATCACAATTTGATATTTCATAGATGGATACCATTGAAAAGTATTCATTTCTATTTTCCACCAGAATTTCTATTTATTCTTCCTATAGCGACATCCAAATGTTCACTCGCTACATTAGAGAATGAAATTCTATATCATTAAAGTAGAGAAAGAATAAAAATAGTCGAATAACACTGCCTAGTGGAACACCTGTGTTTATACCGTCACTAGATGAAATTTTCCCATTCATCTTAGTCATTCGATATCGATTAGTGAGGTACCATGATAACACCTTTTCCGAAGTAATATATTGATATCAGTTGTTTCGAATGCACATTAGAAAACAGCTACCTACTTATTCTGTTCGTGTCCACTTCGATAATGTAAACTGTTAGGCGGTTGTTTCACATTAATGGTCAGCTCGAAATACTGACTGATGATCCAAAGTGACATAACATATATTCATTTTCCAGCTTTTCGTGGGATTTTCTCTCCTCGTTTCTAGAAAATGAAGTAGAAGGTATTGAAAATTAGTCCAATATATTTGTATTGTGATTTTGTGATCTGCCCAAAATGTCACTGCTCTTGAAATTGAATTTTCAGATACCTTAAAGAGAAATTCCCTATTTGTCAATGACACCTTGTTCTTGAAAAATTTGGAAATACGAATATATTTAATAAGAATACAACTTCTACTTATCTACTTATATATGGACGTTTCGGAAACGAATATGCTCCCGTTCTCAACACAATAACAACAAAATTGCGGAAAATTTTTTCAACTGAACAACATGCGTTCAATACTATAAACCACCAGGTTTTGCTTTCCATTCTTCATTTTGTTGACTTTTTGGTCAATGCAATACAACTCACGGCTATTTATGTACAAAATACGTGCCACTTCGTGGAAACAACTGTCGGACAGTCTACAAGGGAAATTGTGACTTGTGGTGTTCCCCAAGGATCTATCCTACGCCCATTGCTGTTCAGTATATACACTGATAACTTCTCAACTAGAATAGAAACTTACAAATCTCACTTTTATACTAATGATACACAACTGTGTCACTCATTCATTCCTGATGTATGGTTTTTGGCGCAACGAGCAAAAATCAATGCGCTCTAATCTAATGTCATGATTTTTGGGGAGAACAAACAACACATCAAATCTATTATGAGAATCCAAATCTAAGATGAAGAATTGTCTTTTGTTGAAAATGTGAAAAATTTGAGTTTGTATCTGGATACAGATCTTTGTTCTGAAGAGCATATTAGTACTTGTATCCAAAGAGCATATTGATCCTTTGGAATGTTCCATCCTCATAGACACTTGTTTTCAACTACAATCAAAAGGGTGTTGACTGATACGCTGGTCTTGAGTCATTTTAGTTTTTGCGATGCACTATACGGACCTTGTCTGCTTAGAAGTGATATTGATTGTGTGGAGGAAGTGCAGAAATCCTGTCCCAGATTCATCTATGGTATCCGCAAATATGATTCAGTATCGCACATGTTGAAACCCTCAAAGTGGTTGAGAATGCAAGATCGGCGGAAACTCCATTTTCTAGTTCTGTCACACTCAATAATTCACAAATAGCCTCCTCCATACCTTTACAATGAGATCATATGAAGTACTGGATGTTCACAATCTGAATTTACGGCATAAGGGTCACATATAGAACCACCATATTTCATAGGAGCTTCTCGTGCAATATTTACAGAATGTTCAATGAAGTCGAACCTTCACACAAGTAGATAAAGACATTTGCTTTCAAAAAGAAAATCAGAGAAAATCTTTCGACTACATATATATATATATATATTTATATATATATTTTCCCACGCACAGCAGTAATTTCTTTTCAGTTATTCCGTTCATGAGTAGCCTTTCTGATAATAACCACACTAGGAAGTCGCATGTTTGCTATGTATGGTATAGTAAAATTGATATAGATTGTGATTACCCGGCAATTTATTGGCGAAGGACAATATTGTGGATATCAAGTAGTCCTCATTGAGTGAATTTGTCATGTCAAAATTCTCACATTGTCACATCCCTACAACATCCTCACAACCGAAACTGGTTGAAGGATGAATTTTCTTCTAGAAAACAAGAAAACAGTGCTGGCAAAATGGAGAAGCAGGAATTGGTTCAGTAGTGACAGTTGTCTCCTTAGCGGGGTAGCTACCCCTATTCTGCAATTCTGAATGTCAACCAATGAGCTATAGTCAATCCAAACAAGAAGTAATATCATTGTCTTCATTCAATTTGAAACGCGTTATCGTTTTGGGATAGATCATTGGTCTCACTACGAATATATCGAAATCACTTTCAATCTCTCATAACAGAAACTAGGTCTAGAAAAGATATTATATGAACGGAGTTGAGGCAGAACTCCTGAAAACAGCTGTTATCTTTATCTCTTGATCGCCCTATTCCCATCCTGAACTTCTTCCTTCCTTCCTCCCTTCTGCTTTCTTCACTCATTAATTCATTGTTGCATCTCCATATCGTATACTCACCCTTCGCAAATGGACCGACATGTTGGGAGAAAGGTTATCGCTGGAGGGATGACTCACGCTGATTTTGACCTTCTCATGTCGCCCTTTGGACGAAGGGGATGGACTGGCGCTAGCGCTGTTGGTAGTATTGGTGCTGTTGCTGCCGTTGCTGTTGGGGGAGGTCCCATGGGGCCCCCTCCGCCCCCCTAAAGACCCTTTGCCCCGGTGGATGCGCAAAGTGAGTCGCTGTTCGTCGAAACGTCCTATGCCCCGAGATCCTGTAAGTGGACATACACTATTTGAAATATGGTCTGAAGAGTGGTAGGGGCAGTCAATTTATTCATTCATTCATTCTTTCACAAACTTCGGGTTGCTGACAAAACAGAGTTCCCAAAATAGCATCCGCAATGAAATAGTTGGGCTGAGTTGAAATAGTGGATGTAACTTTTGAGTAGAATGAGGAGACGAAGATCTGTTATCGATCTGTCTTGCAAGACGAAGACAGGTCGAAGTCTCAAATGAGGATCTGACAAGGATCATGAAATAAGGATCTGGAAATCTAGTACAGTTCAATGTAACAAAAACTCAAGCTTGTATCTTCACCAGGAAGGCAGATCATACAATCCTCAATGTGATGATCGTGTCGGGTACCACTGTCGTTAATATCCATGCTTGGTATCACCACAGACAGCGCTCTCTTATGGAACGATCATGTGAGGTCCATTGCGAAAACTGCTTGACAAAAATTTGGTTTTCCATTCCGTGCGAAGAGATACTTCACATCCCATCAACTGCTTATGATCTACAAAGCACAAATTCGACCTGTCCTGGAGTACTGTTCACATGTTTGGAGCTCAGCCCCCAAACATACGCTTAAGCTCTTAGATTCAATTCAGAAGCTATTCGCCTAGTCGATGACACAACACTCACCAAATCATTGACCTCTCTAGATCATCGTAGAAAGGTCGGCGATCTCTGCCTATTTTATAGATTCTTCCACGGTCGGAGCTCAACGGAGATATCGTCTATATATTATGCCACCACGAGCAGAAAATAGTGACTCTCAAAATCGCCCTGTACCTCTCAAAAGAAAACAGTTATGCTACATCTGATTGGACCACTTTGAGTTTCGAGAAAAAGTAGGACGAGAACGTGAAAACCGGAGCTCTATTTTCATTAACAACCGAGTTACCTGGCATTCTCAACCGAAATCAGACAATCAAAATGGGACACTCTGTATCGTATGCGAAAATTCAGAAGTAAATAAAATGTTCTAATCAGATAAAAACGTCCCGAGAATGAACGTTGAACGATATTCATGAAAATTTTTGAGGTGCAAATCAGGTGTTGGACTATGAACTCATACTAGACCGCAGAAATCCATGCTCTCAAACTAGAGCTGAATATGTTGAAGCTAGGAATACATGCAATCGAACGGTAGATGAGTCCAAAGAGGCAAACAACACGAAGATAATATCAAAGCTCATAGAGTGTCCGAATGGTTCCAGTTCATTTTGAAAGGATGATAGTACATTGGCTACACCCCAATAAAAAGCCAACACCTTCGCCAAAATGTTTGCAGACAATTCTACCTTGGATCCACGAGGCCAGGAACACATTCTGCTCAGCTTCATCGTAAACTCTCAAGAAATCATGATTTTTTCTTTCTACTTTCACGGTAACCCTTGTCCTTCAGAGAACCAAATATCCATCGTTACTCATCACAAATGGACATCTTATATCAATTAGCAGTCCGTTTGTTTTTGAATTGTACCTTTTTCCATACTCAACGATCACCCTTTATATAGTTCCACACTTGCTCGGATATGAATCAGTTGATCACATGATATGATTATATGAGGAGACCAGATCATATGTGAGGAAAATACAGAGATAAACGTTAGTGATGCTTCCAATCTTATTGAATTTATAGCCTCGAGGAATAATCCTATCAGATTTAAGTGTCTGATTTGAAATTCTGATGTCATGCCCGGGCAATCTAGCTAGTAGCTTAGAAAAAAAAAAAGGATCGTTCGGAGACCTACAAATGTAAAATAGACCATTTTTCTGGAAGAGAGAAGGTGGATGACTTGCATTGGGAAATCATGGACATCTGAATTAAAGCAATATCCCGTATTCCGATCTATTGAATACGGTTATACGGAGCAACATGTATAATTCATCATCAGAAATGAAAGCTCATGTACAGACGTTTATCCTTATCATGAGACCGTCTGCGAAATGATAGATGATGAATAACTGAATTTAGGATGATCCATATTCAACGAACGTCAAGATAAGTTATCCAGTTTCCTTTCAAATGTTTGCAATTTTGTTTGTATCTGGCCCCAGAGAAAAACTTTCAGAATCATTCATCTCTAATATTTTCACTCCAGTGAGCATACTTATATCTTCTGAATAGCTTCATCGACATGCTTTATCTGAATGGGATCTTGAAGTCATTTTTCATTTCGGAAAAAGGGCGCTCAGAGCTGGAGGTCGGGCAAGTGGACGTTTCGGGAACAAATCAGCTCCCATTTTCAACACAATGAATAAATACTGATTTTCTTCGTAAAGTTCGTGATGGTCGTCTTTGACACTAGGAAGTAAGTGACAAAAAACTCACTTATTTGTTATTCTTCAGTGACAAGTTCGTGACGTGACGAATTTCACGACGAGAATCATTATTTATTCATTGTACTGAAAACGGGAGCACATTCGTTCCTCAAACGTCCACTACATCAAGAGAAGTAGGAATTTTGATATCAATTAAGTATGACGTTCCACTCCGTCTTCCAAACATTTTTTCAAAAACAATGTGTCACTGACAAAAAGAGAATTTCTCTTTCAGGTATCTGAAGGTTGAATTTCCAGCGCCTTGATATTTTGGGACAGATCATATATTTGTCTTTGCTACAAATATATTGAGATGATCATAATTTCCAATTCAATTTTTCAGAAACTTCTCTTGAGGAAATCCCAAAAATACTGAAAGAATGAATATACCTCCTCGAATATCTTACAGGCAGTATTTACCAGCCAAGATTATCGAAACGCAGACCGTTCACATACAGGCATTCAGAAATGCAGGTGTTGTCGTGGTAGATCTAATTTTATTCGGTTCCAAATCCTCAAATGTTTTCGTAATCCTTTGTAACAACTTGTCTCCCGAACGCGCGGGTGTTTTGTGAATTTTCGAAACGAATTCATAAGAACTGCGGGTAATTTTGATGAAGCGAGAATCAAACGAAATTAACTATTTTCATGAATAATTGCACATATATCCTCGATAATATACAGGATGGTTCATTTGAAGTCATCAAATTCAAGTCACTCATTTGGGAAGTTATAGTCACTCAGTCGAAGATATCAGCATTTTTAAACAGTGGTCATGGTTTCTGAAAGGAAAAAATCGAATAAACTTGAATTTCGAAAACGGTTACAGATAGGATGAAAATATCTACAGGGCTTTTTATTCGAAATAATCAACTTTTCAGCCGCGTTCCAAGCAAAAGAAATAACCATATTATCGAACCACCCTGCATCGAAGTATCTCAGATTTTGCTTTTGCTCCAGTTCACAATCGGAAAGCTCTCGAAGATATCAGCATTCATGATTTCCGGAGAAAAACATTGAAATTGATTTCCATTTCGAATACGAACGAGATTTTGAGAATCATATTATATATAGGGCGTCCCAATTGGAATATCGAAAATGCTCCTGTTCTTCAATAGAAGCGGCAATCCCGCTTCATCAGGAAAATTTTGGTTGGGTGGTTTCTAATGTCTTATGTGCCATCCACTGTGAATCAGCCTGTATATTTATGTAACACGTGAATAGCCCCAGTACGGGTCTGCCACGTTTTTTCAATCACAAAATGCTCACCTATGATATGTTATTCTACTCAATATCTCTTTATCGATGCCGCTCTGGCTACTGCAATTTCGTGAAGCACAAGACGTTCATTTCGATCTCACGAATACATTAATTTCTGGAAACATAGCACAACTGAGAGAAATACAAAACAAGTTGGCAATATGGGAACTGATGATGTATTTTCTTCATGCTGAACTGGATTGTTCCTGATCACGTGACAGGGTTACTAATAGATATTGAATTCGGTTCAGTTATTGGAATTCTTTACCTAGTGAAGTCTTTCCTGATGCTAACAACATCCAAACTTCCGAGAGAAATTCCAACACCTTCCTTCCTGAACAGTATAAATATTCTCATCGGTGCTGTCCTTAATTTTTCCTCCTTCTACGCCCTTCGGTGTATTTTATGTTGAAGCAGAAACTCCAGCGAATGCCTGGGAACATGACACTCGAAAAGGTTTTCATCGGGACATTTTCCCCCCTGAAGTCGACTAGTCAATGTCGAGAACTCCTCCCGGATTTTCAGGGTCCGTCTTATCGAGCTGGTGAATCTCGAATCGACATAAAACCGGGTTATTTCTCCATCTCGAATTGTTTATTCTGGGAGATAGTAGAGGTATGCAACCAAGAGGTAGTGAAGTTGAGTCGAAGGATTTCACAGAATATCAGTCGATGTCACCCAATAAACGACTGGATCATTTTGTTTTTGTTGCCTTTTCCGGATCCACTCATGAATTGGACACCATATTTTTTCATTATTATTCATCAAAGTATATGATGAACTGATTGACCAACAGTTGAAATTAAAGGAATCAAAACACTTCTGAAAATATTCGTGTGTGTGAAACCACGAAAAACATTTTTTGAATCGTGCAATGAATTTCACTCGCTTCCACCAATCACATTTCTGATTCAGTTGTTGAAAACACAATTGTTATTGTTGAGATAACGTTCACGTACCTCCATTGATGATAAAACAACATCATATTATACTCTTGAAACTCTCGGGAATGAAAGAATTGGAATCAGAGTTGATTCATCAATAAAAGTGATCATTATGGATAAATATCAATAGAATATTGCAAACAAATCTTCATTTCATTTCATTCTCATCAGCTGCCTATTTGTTTGATGTGTACATCATATACCATGTGTACGATGATTCATTTCGACAATTCATTCATCGTTATCTCATTATTTTGGGGTCACGATATAGGTTTGTGGAAATGTGTTTTCTTATTCCATATGTCATCTCATGGGTTTGGGAGATAGTATTCTAGTAGACAGTGGAAAGAGATACTTGATTTCTATGTAAAAAAGTATCAGATTTCATGAAGTTCTCAAGAGACTCCTGAAAATAATATGGAACTATGCGTCTCTCTCGTTTTTCACCCTTCTTTCGAAAATTGATAGCCTCAAAAGTTCAGATCAGTATAATTTCGAATAGAATTCGATTTGGCTCAGATATACGTTTAATCGATATTTCTGTAAGCGAAAAATGAAATTCTTTGCCTTCATTCCTCACTTCATCGAATGCTACATTCTATTACCTTTGATCTCATTTCAGATGCTTTTAGTGCACTCCAAAGCTTTCACGACGAAACAAATATCCGTTCGACAGAGTTCTTTTCCATTCGGAAACGAAACCAGATAGTTTCAGCTATGCATTTCGCCGCCGCCGCCTTTGTGGAGTCTAGAGTATTCACTTAGATGAGTTTGGCATCGTGAATATCCTCTACTTTCTTCGGAGTTTTGTTATGTGCGTAGATTCGATCCGATATGAAAATGATCTCAACTTTGCTAGAATATGCAAAGTTCATATGAAACACGCATACACCGGTAAGGCCGAAGCTGATTTGGAAATGTTGAATAGCCCTGACACGAATGGCAGCTAGCAGAAATTAGATTTTCTCCCAGAACCTTTGAGTGGCCCCTTCAAAGCACACATACTGGGAAACAGATCGAACCGACTCTCATTGGACTCGAGACTGGTGGGGAAGAAATTACCTTTAGTAGTCCGGAAGCCCTGGTTGATGGCTTTGGTGGTGCTAACTGCCGCCTTGTATATTCTCCAATAGAAAAACAGCATCACGAACATAGGTATGTAGAAGGAACCGAGCGCCGAATAAACGACGTATCCGGCTTCGTTAGTCAATTCGCACTTCCAAGGACAGTGCGGGTTCGTGTCTCCTTCGTCCATCTCTGAGGGCTGGCTCTCGTTGAGGTTGGCATTCCTGATAGGCTGAAGAAACAACAAACAAATGAAATACATTTCATGGCGGAAAGGAAGTGAAAGGTTTTTTCCATGCATCCAACTCCTTCCTGATGAGGATGTTATGATGCTTCTTTCTTCTCATAATAAACCAGAAAATCTAGATATATCCACATAGCATATCACAAGCTATATCAAATTTGATCAAACACCGAGATAGATTGGAGTTCAGAGCCAATATTTCGAAATGGAATGTTATGTCTTTCACACTCAAATCAGAACCAGTGATTTATAATTATAATGTCAATAGCAGAATATTGGAGATGGCGAAAACATTCGTTGATCAAGGAGTGACCTTCGATCCTCAGTTTACATTTGTACCTCATATTGACAACTTAGTTTCTACTACATTTGAAATGTATGGATTTTTAGTTCGTACCAGTCGGGAATTTTCTGATATAACTACATCCAAAACGCTATACTTCTCGTTAGTCAGGTCTGAACTTGAATATGCTTCACTGATATGGAATCCACACTACCACATATCGACAAAATAGAATCAGTTCAAAGACGCTTTCTGAAATTCTTGAGTTTCAAAATGGACGACTCCTATCCACCAAGACATATTGCTCAGAGTGAACTTCTGGAGAGACATAGGATGAATGAGTTCAAGTGTCGGCGTGAATGCAATTCAGTTATCTTTTTATATAAAATCATTATTAATCATACAGATTGTCCCGCTCTGATAGAAAAACTTGATTTTCATATTCCAAGAGCTGCATCACGAGTCAACAACACATTTTATCTCCCAGCAGCACGCACAAACATTCTTAAGTTCTCACCTTCACACAATATATTCTCGAAATACAACTCAAAAAGCTCTCAGATAGATATATTTAACTGTTCTATAAAACTTATCAAATCCGAATTCTTCAAATAATCTGATACATAATGTAGTAGGCTGCATGTATGATTCTGCAGAATGATGTTAGTATTTTATTTTATTTTGTAATTATATACCTGCTTACATTCCTGTTCTGTAGATGGGATTTATCCTGTAGAACAGTGTACAAATAAATAAATAAATAAATAAATAAATAAATAAATAAATAAATAAAACTGAAGATGATTCGTCATTTGATGAATATGAATCATATTAGATCCATACCAGCAGAATAATGGATGCTGAAAAAATATTCATTAAAATCATTCAGTGAATGACATTAAAAATGATGTAAGATTGAATATGAAATTTGTATTGATAATATCAGAAAAAATGATAATATATTGAATATCCATATATATAATACACCCTGATATTATTACTCCATTAATCAATTCTATAATAACGCTATTTCATGAAGATTGAGAAATATCGATCATCGCTAGCTATTGACCTATGAGTTCCATAAGGAACATTGTGAATATTTCCGAGAAATGCATAAGAAATAGACATATTGATCATCTGATCGAACATGAAATATTGCATAAACGTCAGTTTGGTTTCAAGGAACAGAAAAGTAAAGATGATGCAATGTTTGAAGTGATTAACTGAATAAAAGATAGTTCAGAGAGAAATAAAACTTGATAGTAGTTTCCTTAGATTCAGAGAAGGCTTTGGTACACTGGGTTTCGAAGGAATGTATTATCATCTGATTCCTGAGTGAGCCATCAACATATAGCTAGGTATTCCACAAGGCACTGTATAAGGACTGATTATTTTTATTATTTATCTGAACTCACTGTTGCGACAGGATATAGAGGAATCTAGATGATTCTATTCTGATATTTGGAGATGATACTCGAGATAGTATAAAAGAAAAAGTTACTGATGGTGTGCATATAGAAAACTATGCATGTAGCATTTTTACCAACAAATTATAGTATGCTTACCTATGATGAAATAGGTATTGAAGACTCCACCTCACCATATATAACTCTTAGGTATCACCATCGATAAAAATCACAATCAGTATGTCATCGATCTAGTTAAAAATTCCGACATCTAATATTCAAAATGTATCAAATCCCTGAAATCCTAAACACAGAACACCTTCTGATAATACAGATCATCAGTTGGATCGCTATTAAAGTATGGCATTTTAGTGTTGGGACTATATGAAAACACCATACAGCAACTGAACATAATACAAAATCAAATATTGAAAGTCTCCTCTATACATTGGGAAAATTCGAAACGTGTGATCTATTTATTTAGTAACGATTTCAAAGGTTCTATTATAAAAACAAAGATTATCTCCAGCAAATATCTCATTCATACAATATACGCGCAAACAAACAACTCACAAGTGTAAATACCGTAACAAAAAAGATTTATAACGAAGATTTCTTGCGTCAAAAATATATAATATGCTACCACCGGGAGTGAGAACATATTAAAATGTAAGAATTAAACGGGGTGGAGACCCTTACTGAAATAAATTCGCTAGCAGGGAGGTGAATGATTTCTTCAAAAAATTCCCGAAATACCTCAACGTTTTTATATATTAACCTATATTTCGCAAGCAATTTAAGGAACATAGGCCTCCATGGGTAGCTGAAACTACCCTGAATATGTTTTTCACAAATGCAACCTTATGGCTTGTGACCCCTCATTGAAAAGCTGGTGAAAAGTGGAATCCAGGATACCGATCGAATTTTATTTTTTCGTACGTTCGAGGGTTGCCTAAAATCATTGAATCAAATCAAAGTTGAATTCATTTCCAACGTAACAATTGCTCAAAATGTGTATCATCCACTTGTTGGCAGCCTCCCAGTCTGTGGTAGGTTTCGTCCCTCACCTTGTGCAACATTTCCGGTGATATTTCACTGATTTTCTCTCTCATCCTTTTCTGTAGGTCTGCTCTGTTGGTTGGTTTTCAAGATGTCCCCACAAAAAAAAATCCAGCGGTGTAAGATCTGGAGACCTTGCTGGCCACTCAATGGTTCCTCGCCTTCCAATCGACCTACCAGGAAAAATTCTGTCCAGATATTGACGAACAATAGCAGCGTTGTGTGGCGGGGCCCCATCTTGCTAATACTTGCATGAGTTCGTTATGAAGAAGTATCTTGCTCTATTAATTGTGTCATCGAAGAAAAATAGTCCTTCAATTCTATCTTTGATCATCCCGGCCCATACATCAATTCTCTGTGGGCGCTGAGTATGAAATTCCCTCATCCAATGAGGGTTCTCTACAGCCCAAAAACGACAGTTTTAGCGATTCACGTGCCCGTTCAATGTTAAAGTAGCCTCGTCTGAGAAAAGTATCCACTCTAATGATGAATGGTTTCTATCGATACTGGTCATCAATAAATCGTAAAATTCCAGTCGTCGATCTGAATCATCTCCAAGTAGCTCTTGAAAAGCTTGCATGGTTTTTTATCGTGATTGAGTATTTTCAGAACTGTTTGGTGATTAAGATCACTGTCACGGACCAATTGGCGGACTGAAGTGACTATATTTTCTTCTAGAGCAAGCAACAAATTCAACTTCCCGTTCCGTCATCAACAACCGCCTGTCTCTGTCCTGCTTCTTTCCTGACATGATCCATCTCTCGATATTGTGACTCTATTTTACTGGCACCTTTATTGGTGGCAAGTCAGGATGTGCTTCTCGAAACAGGCGACCAATTTCGCGTTGAGTTCGCGCCCTATCACCATATCCAATCATCATCAAAATTTCGATTTTCAGCGATTCAGTTGAATAAGGCATTTTCACCAGTTCTCAACAACACTTTTTTCCGAATTCTGAATACTGAAGAGAACTTACTTTTTCTTTGCGGCTTTGTGAAAACACTATCAAAAAATAACAAATATCGGTTGAAGCAAACAATTGCTTGGAACTTTCTGCGGAGACATCTGAAAAATGAGGTTTACATTCCGAATATAAGGAACACACATTTCGAGTGATTAATATGTTTGTGATAGATTTAACTTTGAATTTCCGTTATGATTTCACGCAACCCTCGAACGTACGAAAGACTAAAATTTCATCAGTACGCTGAAGATTTCACTTTTCACCAGTTTTCCAAGGGGTCACAAGCCATAGTGTTGCATATGAGTTACCACTGAATGCCTATTCTCCTCATATTGCTTGCAAAATGTCGATTCAACTCGGGAATTCTCAAAAAAATCATTCACCTCCCACCAGGAATCTATCCCAGTTAAGTTCTCCACCCTCTATTTCCATAAATTATGAGGATCTTGAGAAATTATTATGAAGAATGTTTCTGTTGATATTTCCTTTTGGTAATATCTCTTTTCCTTCTCATATACCTACCTAGTTGTTTCTATCAGTACTATGTGAAATTGTCGATTTATCTCGGGAATTCTCAAAAAAACATTATTCACCTCCCTCCAGGAATTCATTCCAGTTAAGTTCTCCACCCTTCATTTTCATAAATTATAAAGAGCTCTAGAAAATATCATGAATAATGTTCATGTTGATATATCCCTTTGGTATCATCTCTTTTCCTTTTCATGAACCTAGCTAGTTCTATCAGTACTTAAACTCAATTGTTCATCAGTTCCTCTTCAGTATAGAATTAATCATTTGAAGATTCTGGAAGAATGATAATATATTCGTATGTTCTATCCATTCATATTCAACTGCACTTACGAGTGTTTCGTGAACTAAGGTGCATCCAGACTTGAATAGCTTCAATTTTGTAATGATGTGATGCATATCGTGGATTGTAATTTGTATTCTCTGTATTCTGTATTCTTCTTCTACATAAATGAAATGCAAATGAATGAATATACAGACTGGGTGGCCCGATGGATACCAACAGATCAATTTTCAGGAACTGCAGCTATGTTTGAGGAGAACAAGATGATATCCATGATATTTGGTCATGATTACATTCGTTGTGAAAATAACATGAGTGTGATTCATGACTTGAACTGCTCAGAGAAATTGCTGCTGCACTCAAGCAACATACGTAATAATAATAATAATAATATTAGTCTTTATTTCATGGAGTGTTTTATACATATACAGAGACATAGTATACAAACAGAGAATGAAAATAAGCGTCAGAACAAAATATCACAATGAGGAATGTGAGTGGGATTAGAGCTGTGCAAGTCTATACAGGTGATACTCGTCAAGGGAATAAGGTTTCAGGTTAATAAGTAACTTCTTTACTTCGTTTTTGAATTTGCAAATGCTTTTCAGAGTTTTGATCTCATTTGGCAGTTTATTGAAAAACTTTATTGAGGCATATGATGGATGCTTTTCTGATAGTACTAATTCATGTATTGGAAAATTCAAATTTATGTTGCGTATAGGATATCTTTGATTGAGTCTATGCTCCGATAGGTCTGTATTCTTGAACAAGTGCAGAACACATTCATATATGTATAATGCATAAATTGTCATTATGTTGTTTGTTTTGAAGACACCTCTACAGGTTTCACGAAATTTCAATTTGAACATAGCTCTAAAAACTCTCTTTTGAATGCAAAATGAGTCGTTGATATTATTTTGGGATCCCCAGAAAATTATTCCAAATTTAGCACAGGATTCAAAATTTGCAAAGTATACAATCTTTAAGGATTTTTCGTTAAGATATTTGCTTATGACCCTGATGCTACAGCAAATCTGGTTCAATTTTGCTTCTAAGTTTATTATGTGGACATTCCATTTTAAATGTTCTTCTATATAGACCCCCAAAAATTTGGTGTTATTCTGGATTTTGATTTCATTGTTGAGTAGAAATATTTTTTCTGGTGTTTCAATTCTCTGTTGTTGAGTCCTAAATAAAATGGCTTTGGTTTTTTCTGCATTTAGTATTAAATTATTTTTTGTGAACCAATCAAAGATATTTCCTATAATGTCCTGACTTTTATTTATTAGTTTAGGGTAGTCTGAACTTGAGACCAGCAAATTAGTATCATCTACATAATTAGTTAGATGTGCTGAGGCATTAAAGTTATTTAGTATTTCTAACATATCATTCATAAAAATTATGAAAAGTAGTGGACCTGTTATGCTCCCTTGAGGGACTCCTATCTTGATATCCAGTAAGTTAGACTTAGTCGCCTGTCCATCTTTCATAATTTTGACACTTTGTTGCCTGTGTACTAGAAAGGATTCAAACCAGTCCAAGGCATTTCCTCTTACGACATATTTTTCGAGTTTTGTCAGTAGGTAGTCATGGTTCAAGCAGTCATATGCCATGGATAGGTCTAGAAAGATACCCATTATAATTTCATTATTTTCGAGTAACTGTAGGATATTTTCAGTAAATTGTGTTATTGCATACAATCGAATAAACTACATCTGTGTTATATTCTGAAATTAAACCATCAAACCCAAGCGAGGATGATATAAGACATTTGTTTCATTCAGGAGAATCGAGTGGCATGCTCTGAGGAATGTGGAGGAGGTGGATGTAACACCAAATGTAGGTAATTATCACGAGATGAGTTGACGTGTTTTATATTTTCCTAACTTTTCGAGCATGGACATGATATTATCTTTATACCTTTCATTGTTTTCATACACTCCTGAGCAGCACGTCATATTGTTATGGAGGAATATAAATCTAAAAATTTCCTCATTCACGGCGTGAGGTGGCATTTTTGAAGATTGATTCTATTTTTGAACTGATGAGGATTCTCACTTTCATCAAATAATCCTAATCTATGTACTATTCTCTACTTTTGCATTTCTTCGAGAGAGAAATTAATTAACTATTGAGTCAAATCAAATACCAAGTATAACAGGATCATGGTATATCCCTGTTCTCCCCTTTTTTAAGGAACTGTCAAAATGAAATTATAAAATCCTTCGCACCGACAGAATCTGAATGAAAACAGGGTGAGAATGCAAGAGAGCCGAACATGTGAATGTTTGAAGAGAACTTGGTGACCTTATTTGCCCATTCGGTGGACGAAGGCCTAAGAAGTGTCACATATCCTCTATGTTCGTCCTACGGAATGTGCTGCGCCAATTATGTCTTCTCTAACGTCTATTCGTCAGAGACAAGGATTCCCTATATTCTTGGTAGACGAACCAAACAATCACAGGCTCCAATCATACAAACCCCTTCGAACCCATAACAGTGTAGCTCGTTTAAAAGAAGTTCATAATTCACCTAATGAAAAAAATCGTGTTCACATTGGTGTATACTGAATCAGTGTTTTGTTTTCGAGTTCTCTGAACCAAATTGTAAAACAAGTTATGAATTGTCAAATTCAATGACATTTCTCAAAATGAATTTGTCTGAGAACTTTTCGTCCATCCAGATCATGTTAACTCCATATCTGGCCTACTTTCTACATGATTCAGCAGCTACGATATGTTCGGGGACGTAACGAGCATTTCATGAAGTTCGAAAAATCTAATAGTTCATCTATCTCTTGGGGATCTATTGAATGTTCAGAATCGAAAGAGATATGGTATGTCAATCTGATACACATTCACGTGTATGATTTATCATACTTGAATTAGGAATTGCATTATGATTGAGTAATCCAGTCTTCCTTTTGATATTGAGTCTGTAATCTCGGTATACGGAAAAAAAGGATTCGTTGATTCAACCAAATATATTTGGTTGAAATTATTCGTTTGAACTATTGCATGGACGAAATGGGATTCTTGATACAATTCTTATATATGCTTGATTCGAAAATATGTTGATCAAACAGAATCATCTCCAATTCAAATTGAATAAATGATAAATAATAAATGATATTACGTATCGAACGAATCAATTATCGATTCACTTTGAAAAAATGGTGATATCAATTCAACTCCAATACAGGATCGATTCAAACAACTGATACTACTCAATTCAAGTATATATAATCATCAAATTGAATACGTTCTTTCTCACTTCCAGCTGATAATCATGATGAACTGAATTATAATACGCGAATGGAATAAAATATGTGGATTATGTTCGATCAGTATCAGAAATTATTGACCTGAGAATTTCGGATAAGTTTGAAAACCGATTCTGAGCTAAATTCGTGAATAACTACTAGATTCTACTTGGATATGGAGGTCGAAGATATGCAGAAATGATACATTATTTGTTCTTCAAAATTCAACAACTTCTATATCCTGAGTGTATCGAGTGAATTATTTCATTCATTCGGGACATTCAGGTACTTATATAATTGACAATCATATTTCAGCACAATAATTTCTTTGGATGGTGAATATATTGAGTATACCTAAAAGCATTTTACTTCATCAGAAAAGAATGAGGAAATCAAATGTAAATTTGATACATTGGATTGAAATACTTATATTACCATCATATGATACTAGTCAATAGATGGCTCTGTTTACAAATACCAATTGGAGGACGGTGCCAAGATATCAAATATTGGGATGGAATCACCTTAAACTTTGATGACAGTTTTAGTTTGTTCAATAGATTCTTATGTTTAGTAGACCGAGAGAGGTAATCACACTGAATCGGAATAATGCTCTGATCGAATGACACATTTTGTCAATACAATTATGAGCAAATTTCATCCAACCGTTTATCAGAGTTGATACAACAAAATATAAACTTCACTGATCCGAAAGTGTGTATGAATCCAAACAAAAGATTGTCTTGATATGATCATGAATTCGGTTGATTCGAACATTTTTCACATTCGGATTAACGAAATTATCACTTGGATTGATGAATTATTGTATCAAATTGATATATACATGTTGTTGATGTGACATAGAATTTGGTCGATTCAAACATTTTCCACATTCCGATCAACAAAATAATGAATTGGATCGAATCAATTTCTGTGTTGAAATAAAACATAATGTAGTTGGTTGAGCATGATATATTGTTCATCCAAAGAATATTTAGTTGATTGAAACCTTAAATTCGCTCTTGAAACGAGATCAAATGTTACTCGTTGCAACATTATATTTTGTCGTGCATATATGACACTTTCATTTGGTTGATCGAAGTAAATATTGCTTGAATCAACGAATTCTTTTTTCCGTGTAGTTTTCATTGAGATATTCCGACTATTCAGTGAAGCATATGGAGAAGGGACAATTTCAATATGTTCAAGAATTTGATTCAAATTTCAAATTTTTGAGAAAGATATAGAATGATCACTATTGAAATGTCTGAAGCGATTAATAGAGTTCTAAAGAATTGATCGATTGATTGACCCATGAATTAGACAAATATTTCACTATGATATTCAGATAAGTAATATTTATTCATGTTCCAAGTGCATAGATGCGTAGATCCTAACGCCCGGAGGGTAACATTTACCCGATGGCTCGAGGGATGAATGCTGCCCGATAGGCGTTAGGATCTAGTAACGCTCGTGATGCATACAAGATTTTGTTTATCCCAAAAAGTTATCTTAAACGACGTTGTTCACTTTATGAATTTCTTTCCATAGTATTCATTGAATTCCAGTCGGAAATTGAGCACATGTGAGCTTCTATGCTGTTGCTTTGGAAACATTGAAGAGGTTGCTATAAGGGTTGTTTATTTAATGAAACGACGTTGCATTTTTGTGAGAATTGACGAGCTTGTTAGTGGAGGAAACTAAAAACGGTTGTGTTCATAATAATCATGCAGATCTCACGGAATGTGACACTCAAAGCTGAAAAAGCGTTAGGAAATGCACTGCCTGTGAAATCCAAATACTCATACGAGAAGGATTAGGACAATTTTTGGAAATGGAAATACGAAAATACAGTGAATACCGTGAATGAAACTGTGTTAATCGCATATCTCTAGGAACTGGTGAGTTTTTACATCATTTCAGTCTGAAAAATAAAGTGCGAATATCGTTGAAGAAAACATTGGAATATCAGCATTCATTCAACTGATGGCCTTTCTGGAAGTCGAATCAAAAGAATGCATTCTTGAAAAAATCGAAGATGTTGGAAAGTGGACAAATATTATTTTCCATAAGAGAAGCTCCAGATGATACTTCTCTGCAACATAAAGTTTTTATGGTAATGGGTGTATGTAGAGGCTTGAGACGTGATTGAATGGCCGAGATGACAATTGATGACATTGAAGACAGAGGAGCCGTTTTACTGATCAATGTACCAGAAACCAAGACCTGCATCTCAAAAAGTTTCACCATTGTTGGAGGAAGCGAAATAGGAGCCTTCAACTCAGTTGGAAAGTACATTGCACTACGACCAAGAGGATGTAAACAACTTGAAATTACTTCAACCTAAAGGAATGATCAATGCATTGAGTTACCTGTAGGTGGAAATACTATTTGGAATACTATAGCAAAATACCTTAATTTTGAAAACCCGAAAGGTTACACCGGACATTGTCTACGACGAACGTCGTCAACGCTTCTTGTTCAAGGTGGTGCTTCCTGAAAATTACATGGAAAATGGAAGAGTAGTACGGTAGCGGAGAGCTGTATCGAAGAAAGTATCTCCTCGAGGAACAAAATTGCTACAATGATAGTCCATTCCGATTCCGGAAAAGAAAATGTTAACGTTATGTACAGCTGTGAATGAATCTTCTCTAAGTAGTTAATTCATTGAACTACAGAAAACAAACAACTATAAGAGGACGTTATGATTCATAATGCCCTCCATAACGCCCTAGGGCGTTATAGGTCTGTTAATAGCCAAGGTATCATAGAGCAGTGATGGAGAAGTGGAAATAAATGAACTTACATACACCAAGTTTAATGGAGAGCCTGAAGTTTTTTCTTGGTACTAATGATATTTGTGTTGTACATTGACAATACTTTATATCTTGGTCAGTTCAGAAAGCTCAAGGTCTGACTCAACATTTTCATCAATAGAATATTCGGAACTATCAACGCTTTTCTTCGGAATTCTCGGAACACCTGACGCGTGGAATAGTATTTTATTTCGCGAATGTGGTTCCTCGAATGATTGTTTTACTAGAAGGTCATCTAGGTCGTAATGGTAATGGTCATGAAGGTACACGAAATAAACGATACGATCAATGACACTTCCTGTTGCATTTTCATTATATTTTCATTACATTGAATATTATTCAGTGATTCATCACTATAGGTGCATATCGAAATATTTCCATGGATAATTCTTAGGGAATTTTATCTCGAAAACATTTCAATCTGGTGCTCTTCTATTCAATCTATGGTGAGAATTAACGTGTTTCATTCAAATTCAATGATGATCTGAAAAAGTGAATTTCAGAGAATATAAATCATCTTGGATGCTAGTAATTGCAGAGCATATGTTGAGCGAGCCAATGTTCAAAATCCATTTCATCATGACTTCCAGAAATAATCGGGTCTTTATTACAGTTGAATCGTATTTCCTGGAATATTTCTGTAAGTTGCCCAACTATGTCTTCTCCTTCCGAGATTCCTCGTAGATAGACCGCTCTAAATGATAGTAGATGACGTTTTATCTGATGAAATGACGATCAATGCTGGTGTTCCACAAGGCTCTGTCTTGGTACCAACTTTGTTCTTGCTCCACATCAATGATTTGTTGAATGTGACCTCCAGCCAGTTCATAGCTTTGCGGATGATAGTACGCTTCATTCCGCCTTTTCCTCCAGAGCCCCTATATCATCCAACGAGGCCAGAGGTGCAAGACGGAAACAAGACGCTTTGCATGATGATATGGCAAGAATACTGAAATGGAGATCTGAAAATCGAGTTTGATGCAACGAGAACTACAGCTTGTATCTTCACTAAGACAGATCATACAATGCCCGATACGATGATGTCAGCTAACACCGTTCCCGTGAAGACGTCAATATTCATGCTCGGTTTCACCACCACCAGCGCTCTCTCATGGGACGATCATGAGAAGTCGAGGTTGCGAGTACTGCTTCACAAGAACGTGGCTTCCTGTTCTGCGCGAAAAAGTACTTCACATGCCTGCAGCTGCTCACGATCTATAAAGCTCAAATTCGACCTGTCCTGGAGTAATGTTCACATGTTTGGAGCTCAGCCCCCAAACGTACGCTGAAGCTCTTAGATCCTATTCAAAAGTCGATGATACTGCACGCACGAATTTATTGACTCTTCAGAACGTCCCAGAAATTGATAGATACTCCTACGGATGCTCAACGGAAATATCGTCTATCATGCCACCACGAGCGATTCCTAATAGACATACTAGACGAGTTGACATTGTCAGGCTGGAAGCATGCCGAGATTCTCATTACCAAGCAACATCCATCAATAGAACGGCAAAGTTATGGAATTCTTCGCCTAGTGAGGTCTTTCCTGATGCTGACAACCTCCCAACTCTCAGGACAAATTCCAGTTCCTTCCTCCTCTCTCATCATTGGAATTTGACATTTGAATTACACTCAATCGCGTGATGTCATACTGAGATTTGTTCGACGAGCTGCCTCAATCCGGCACTGGAATCGTTTCGTTCGTCTGTCAGCATAAAAATCAAATTATTGATTTGGGAAGTGTACTCGACCAGCACGTTATTTTTTCTCACTTTCCGGTTTGAATTATCTCTGTTAGGGATAGAAACTAATTATATTATTGCTTCCGTGAATTTCCTTCTTGGTGCTGTAGATCATCATCCGTATTTACTGTCGAACCCTTTGTGTGATGGGAAGAAGTGATGAATGTTCAATCGAGATGAATAAATAACTACTTTCGAACATAAGCTCACAAAGCAGTCGTTAGTACCGAATATTACTAATGGCACCGATACAGCGTATGGCACAGACAAAAAAAAAATAGAAATATGAATGGAGAGGATGGAAATAATGAGCGACTATTTTTTTGTCAACTGTAACGATATTTATTTTCCGCAGTTCTCATTGAAATAGCCTGTTTAGCATTTCAGCGAAGGGTTCAATATCTCAACGGATTAATCTCTTCCCACGAGAACAATTGCCGCTTTCAATGATTCCCATCATTGAATCAAATAACCCTCACTGTCTCTGTCTCATCTCCTTCATCACCCCCGTTTCATTTCCTGAAGTATGACCGAGATAAAGCTGCTCGGATTTTTCACTGAAACAATCCAACTGCCATTCCGGTGCGACAATGAACTTTATTCGTCTGATAAAATACCTCCGAGAATCATTATTCTATTATTAGTTCTCGAATTCATTTGGCAGGATATTATGGAGTTCAACGCAAGATATATATCATCAAATACTAGGAACCATTTGATTAGACATAAGGCAACTATTCTAATTTAGCACTATAGTGAAACAGAAGAAAGGGATCAGTACAAAATTGATGAATCATAAATATCCTATACCAAATTCAGTAGTCATTCCTTTTATTGCAAAACAATTGTCAGAAGGTCATCATATTATATAGGACTCGAATTTCACAACCACATTGAAAGTGGTCGAAGAAAAATCAACTCCATAGGTCTATTTAGGAAGAAAGTGAATTGATGTATACTCAGCAACTCACGAAATATGTATGATTGAAAATATAGTTGATTATATCTACTGATGATTTCTGAGAATCAAGAATATTGATCGATTGTAATGCAATGATAAGGTGACTGAGTATCGAATTATATAGGGGTGTTTCAAAAAAGAGGTGGCCAAGTCGTTAGGAACGTTGAACACTGCAAAATATTTTCGGTTTGCTCAGTAAAGAAATTGTGTTACTGCATCCGTATTCAAGATTTAATGTATCGACATGAATGTATTGACACTTTTTACGATTATGCTAAAACTGCTGGCAACATTGAGCTGACAAATCGCATGTTCATGTCTGACACTCATAGAGGGCGCTGGCTACACGTTTCGTAGCGAGTATTTTTGAACATGCCTTCATTGAGGTTAGCTTTTCCGGTCGAAATTCCATGTGAATTTGAACATCATTCAATTCCACACCGAAAAGGTGTCCTTGGTGGAAGTAGATACTATGTACCGTTCTCGGATTATTTCAGTTTAAAAATGAACATTCACCTACTTACTGAACACCAAAAACAATAACACAATTCTAATGGTAGGGATATTGAATAAACGAAGAAACAAAAATTTATTCTGATTTACTTCTTGTTTGATTGATAAATTCAGCATGAGAATGATGTTGTTTTTTCTTTCATCTTTTGACAACACGAAAGGAAATACTATCAGCGGTGGCATGATGGGAAAGAAGGAAGGTATTAGAATCTTTATTGAAAGTTTGGAGGTTGTAAGCATCAGGAAAGTCTTCACTAGGCAAAGAATTCCACAACTTTGGCGTTTTATTGATGAATGTCGCTTGCTTGGAAAAGCGATGTTCGACAGGTCTCGAGCCTGACAGTGTAAGGGTGACCAGCCTGAGCTCGTCTGGTTTGTTTACTAGGAATCGCACGTGGTGGCATAATAGGAGATCACCGACTGTAGAAATATCTATGAAAGAGAGAGAGAGAGATCGAGATTCTGCGATGTTCTAGAGAGGTCAATGAATTTGTGAGTATAGTTAGTACCACCGACTAGGCCTCTTTTGGACAGAAACGAACCAAATCAATAATATAGCCAGACAAATGAAGTCAATACAATCAGAGGAAAGCCAATAGCCAACTACGCCTATATTTGGAACAATAATTGCAATAACAAGTAATGTGATCATTCGATCAGCCTTGTCGAAAATCAAGGAGATGACCTTGAAACAAGAAGGTTCAAGAAACACCACAAGCAAACATATACGGAAACGTAGAAAGGCCAATATTATTTCGTTCTGATTTTCCGCTCAAATTCGAAATTGCAACTCGCAATATTACTGAATTTCGAGTTTCAACTGAGAATTATGTTATATTCTGAGTTGCAATTCGGAATTTGTTGATATTTCGTGTTGCAAGTCGGAATTTGAGCGAAAATAATATTGGCCCTTCTAAGCTTTCGTACAAATAACCCAAGAATTCACACGTCATATTTTTATTATGAGAAGGAGAAAGTAACGTAATACCGCTTTTCAGAACACGGCAAGATAAATCATCCTAGCATCTCCCAGCAAGGATCCCGCTTATCTGAAATCATTTTATGGAAATCTTTCCGAGAGAATTAGATGTAAAATTAGTGCTGAAGAAGGAACTAATAGACATTAGTCGAATATAATATATAATTTTAATTCCAGACAGGCCTTACTAGTCGATTTGCTGACAAGTTTGAAACACTTCGCGGCAGTATAAACAACTTTTGAGAGCAAGAGTGGGTAGAAAGATCTAAGGTAGAATTCTTAGGAACTACCAGGAACCTATAGTTTCAGATGCCATCTTCCATCCGTTTGACAAGAAGGCAATGTTTGGAATTGAAAGTAAAATGTGCAGAATATTTATTCTTTCCTTCTCCATTGAATGGAAGATTGATTAAAATGATCGATCATAATGATGGATGAAATTATACCGAAGCGAGGTACTCAAATCGAATGCATGTGAAATCATGTGAAATTGGCGGTATACCTATATCGATGACTAACGAATACTAAATAGCTACACTGAAAGGCTTTCTGCACTCTAGATATAGCCGCTTGTATGCCAGAAGGCGGTGAGCCGTGATAGATATAACCCTAAATTACGTTAATGCTGATGGGAAACCCTTCAAAATGAACGCCTACATTTACGGAGTGTCCCTATCCTCAGAACTATGGGGGTATAATTATTTTCTAGAGAGCCAGTGAAATAACACGTCTGCCGGTTTTCCACTGGAGATGAATTCAATTTCATTCTGAATCATTCTCCATAAGAACTACATCTGCTGTATAATTTTTATATTGTGTGAATCTGTATGGAAAATTAAAATAATGTCTCTGTTCCCAACAATCAGCTTCGAACATGAACGAACAACTTATGACAAAAGTTATCAGAGGGTATTTTCATTTTGTTTCTAATCCCATATCGAAACTTTTGGCATACCTGTACAATTTCCCAATAACCTCCGGTATTTTCCTCTCAATCTTGAAATTTGCAACTGAAAAAAATGACCCCGAAAACATAGTCAATTATAGACTGATTTCTATTTTGAGTATATTTTGAAAGTTATTGAGATGGTAGTCTACAATTGAATATACAATTTCTCATCCAAATTTGGAATACTCACTGAATGCCAGCACGGCTTCTTAACAGGAAAATCAACCCAATCGGGAGAATGTAGCTCAACTGAATTTAAATATACAAAAATTTTTTCAATATCGGTGTGCCGCAAGGCCGTTAATTTTCTTATTGTTTGTTAACGATATGCCTCAACATATCAATACTGAATCGTTAGCTCTATTCGCTGACGATACTCCATTGATGGTCAAAAGTCACAATCGTGAAGAATGAGCTTGGTCTACCATGCGAATAATGGAATCTTTCGATAGCTGGTACCAGCGAAATTGCCTGATTTCAAACGTTTCCCATTCCAAAATAGCTTGAATGAAACAAAGATAATTTCCACAAATAGTACAAAATTTTTGGTTGTAAATATACATCAACACTTACGTTCCACCAATCATGTCGACGCTCTCAGTAAAAAAATGAACAATTCCAGATATGCAATATCACGGATCAGGTGCTCAATGCGGGATGGAACTTTGTTGACATTATACTATAGTCTTGAATATAGTCATTTGTTTCATAACGTCGTTTCATGAGGAAGTTCTGGCAACAGTGATCGAATTTTCTTCACAGCACAGAAGAGAATTTCCATTTCCATTTCCATGCTTGTATGTCTTTAAATGCTTATTTTATATCAGAGAAAACTACCTCAAATTCAAAACAAATTCACACTACCACAATTATCCTACTGAAAAATGCTATCTTCTATAAGGAGTCCAAGTCTGACTGAATTGTATGTTAAATATTCCATTTTTGTTACGTGTTCGTAACCTTGATGTATATTTGTATCACTCAACTTGTAATTATATTTCCTTGTATGCTCTGTACTACTGTCCCATCCATTTTTTGTGATGTCTGAATGGATCAATGAATTATATTATTGAAAATTCAATATAGAGCTCATTATAATGCTATGCTAGTTTCAGCAGGGCACTGGTATCATACGCCTAGACGGATACATTAACAGTGTTTCACACGTTTTCCATTTACATCAAATTTATTCCTGTCGGTTGAAACTCCCTGTAAAAGGGGACGCAAAGTACATCATTCAATATAGAATGGCTGGCCCACGTTCCTCTCGATTCCCAGAAATGCAGGAATCTGGAAAATCGGTATAGTTGCTTCTCGTTCGCTTCTCGCAATTGGACCACAGAAGATCACTGGGCAACTTGATGTTCTCGAGCTGGCAGAGCATCGTTGAAAATTTTCCAGTTATAGTGTCTTACATTACCTCAGATCAGTTTGAATTTTGACAAAAAGTAACATACATGCAGGTGGATAAACCGTCACCCCTAGAATCGATGTCTTCATGTTCATGTTCATGTGAAAGCCGGAATGGCGTCGGACACAGTACTTCAGACCTTTGATAGAACAATCATTACAAATGTACTCATGCATAATGTCCCTTATATCTTATTATTATATTATATTATATTATATTATATTATATTATATTATATTATAATTATATTATATCATATCATATCATATCATATCATATCATATTATATTATATTATATCATATTATATTATATTATATTATATTATATTATATTATATTATATTATATTATATTATATTATATTATATTATATTATATTATATTATATTATATTATATTATATTATATTATATTATATTATATTATATTATATTATATTATATTATATTATATTATATTATATTATATTATATTATATTATATTATATTATATTATATTATATCATATTATATTATATCGAATTATATTATTTTTTAGCTTTTTATAGGATTTTCTCTCCTCGTTTCTAGAAAATAGAGTAGAAGTTATTAAAAATTATTGCAATATATTTGTAGTAAGAACAGATTTTGTGATCTGCCCCAAATTGTCACTGCGCTTGAAATTATACCTTTAGATACCTAAAAGATAGATAGATACCTATTGGTCAGTGACACCTTGTTTTTGGAAAAAAATTGGAAATACAAATATATTTAATAAGAATAAAACCTCTACTTATCTTTGTGGACGTTTCGGGAACGAATCTGCTCCCGTTCTGAACACAATTAAAATATTTTTCTCTTCGTAATGTTTTCGATTTTGACACTGAAAAGTGACAATTGATATCAATCAATAGAAATACCTTGTAACCAGAATTCCTCCGTCTACCAAATTCTCACTTTTCAGTGTCAAAATCGAAAACATTGAAACATTTTACGAAGAGAAAAATATTTTAATTGTGTTGAGAACGGGAGCAGATTCGTTCCCGAAACGTGCACAAAGATAAGTAGAGGTTTTATTCTCATTAAATATAATTTCTATTTCCAAAATTTTTTCAAAAACAAGGTGTCACTGACCAATAGAGAATTTCTCTTTCAGGTATCTAAAGGTTTGATTTCAAGCGCAGTGACAATTCGGGGCCGATCCTAAATCTGTCCTTGCTACAAATATATTGCAATAATCTTCAATAACTTTTACTCTATTTTTAGAAACGAGGAGAGAAAATCCCATGAAAAGCTAAAAAATGAATGTACCACCTCCTCGATGAAATTACAGACAGTATATTATATTATATTATATTATATTATATTATATTATATTATATTATATTATATTATATTATATTATATTATATTATATTATATTATATTCTATTATATTATATTATATTATATTATAATATATTATATCATATCTGGATAACCTTTGAAATTTTACTCACATCGGTTTTAACGTTGCGATAAGAAGAAACTCTTTCTGTTTCCAGGACCCAATTTAAGGAGAAACTCATCACAATTCATCTCAGAAATGAAGCATTTTCTGAACCACTCCCATGTGAACTTTTTCCTATTTTTTGCTGACCAGAATCTTCTATAGGCTTTCGTGACTCCAATTCTCAAATACTCTGTAGATACATTTCTGAATGATTCCTGAACTAGAGAATGATTCATACATGCATAGGCACCCACCATATGTAGTTCGTATAAACTTCAAAATACTGCCCTCAGAATGATGTAGAATCATTTCTGATATCATTTGTGTCATCAATATTATGCGTGAATGATTTGATACTTCCAATCTGCTTTTCGACAAATTTTTTGCCAACAACTTATCTTCGAATTCGTTCAGAAATCTATATAGTCAAAACATTTTTTCTTCCATATGGATTCCTTGATATCATTCATCAATATTGCTCAAGAATTCATTGCTCATCATTCGATGTCAATGCAGGAGAGACTGTAAAAATATTCTTTCCAAATTCAATGTTACAGGCAATAGACGATGGATGCATTCCCACAGTATTTTGTGCTGTCTCTGAAATCAGACTCGCTATCAACAATCGCCCTTGTTCTTGTATCTATCATACTGTTTCGAGTACGAATAATCAGTGCCCATTAGTTTGTTGTTTCGAAAAATTTGGGCCAGTAGAAATTCCCACTATCCCTTCCATTGGAACTATGTCTACAGCAAATTTGTTTCTTGTCATATCCAGCAGCATGTTTCAAATGACTCCTTCAGTAATTGGTCGAACTTCTCTTATATATTTTTGAATCCTCAGTTCCTCCAACTCGTAATTCATTCGCAAGTATTCATGAAATATATTCCGTTTCGTTTTCCTTGATAATTCAGAGCTTTCATTCAACAGCCTGATGCCATTTCATGAAAGTCCCAACCGTACACCTGGAATCTGACTAACTATACACGACTTTCGTTAGAGAAGTGATGGTGTTTTTTGTACGTGACCGAAGTTCATGACTCGGTCCATGTTATCACAATCACTCGACACTGTTTTTTTTTGTAGGGCATTTATGTTGGGAAATTTCTGTTATTATTTTGGTAGCAGCAAACTCAATCTGATTACCCACGATGTGAATGGATGAATATTCCATCGTAGTTTTAGACTTTTCCATGGTTGGCAAATGCAATTTGTGGTACAGCTAATTTAATTTGGAGTATGAGTGTATGTTTACTATCAACAGGGGTTCTTTGATATAATAATAGGGTTAGATAACTTTGGTTACTGAAAATCACCTTCAATATCAAATAATGAAATGTGACAAATCAATAGGAATATTGGGTTATTTATTGTTGTGAATTATTTCTATTAATGTGTGATGTCGACGATGTACAGGGTATTTCATTGACGTTGTATAGAAATTCAAGGACAGATGTTATGTGTCAAAATATGAGGAATCGAAATGTTCACACGAACATGTCTGGAAACGTGTGAGTAGTGAAGGGAGTGTATATTCTTTGTACGAATTATGAAGTTTGCAGCATGTTTTCGCCACGGTCAGACAAATGTGATGTGTCTATATTGTCTATAGTATGTATTGTATCAGAGCGAATTTCTATGGTGACTGATCATTGATTGATTTCACAATCAACAGAACTTCTTGTCACCATTTACAATGAAAGAATCACTAACTTTTTGCATGATCGTATTTTTAGTTGCTTCGACCAAGAAACGTACGGAAAAATCTACTGAGTACGATTTTTTATTCAAAATATAACAGATTTGATTCATTGGCACCCCCTGGTGATGATTCATCATCATCATCATCATCCATATATGTTCCTGAAATATATATATATATATATATATTTATTTATCAGTGATTTTGATTGAAATATTTCAATTGATCGGAATTTTTTAATCGATCTCATTGGAATTACCTACCTTCTGCTTCATTTTTTTATATGATAATATAATAATGAAGTTGTTGATGTAATTTCGTATCATCGTATAAATTTTATTTCAATAATTTAGTTCACTATTGGGGTCGCCTACTTTCAATGAAGACTCCTCTACTACTCCTCCCGATGGGTCCAAAAATATTGATATTGAGATATTACTGAGAACTCAGCGAACTCTCAGAAATTGATTGGAATCGGTCGAAACCTTTTTTAGAAATTGATCAAAATTCAATTCAGTGGAATTCACTGAGAGACAAGTGGCTTTATCCTACATTATAAGACGATGTTCTCACGGACGTACAATATTTCGATGGAAATATTGTGGTTTTGAAATATTGGCAAAAGTTGATATTGTAGGCTTCTTGTGCTTGTGTCCTATGATTATCATAATGAGAAGAAATAGGTTAGGTAGTAAGAAGTTAGGCGGGTACAGAAAATGGAGGAAAGAGGGTCTTGGCTATGTTGGAAATGGAGATTGATGGCGGTCCTCCACGATTCATAGAGTTGTTTGAACAAAACGTCTTCTGACAAGTTCATGCGAAGTTTTCATTTCAATCGGCCATCCCTACGATATAATTGATTCTGTATGATAACTCATATGTTGTTTTAGATATATATATATATATATATATATATATATATAGATACTATATACAGGGTGAGTCAAAAATGTGTACCGAGCTTTCTGGGGGTGATAGAACATTGAAAAATAAGTGTAGTTTGAAGATTAAACTCATGGCCCAAAATGCATATTGAGGGAGATATATCCTTCCAAAGTTGATGAAATTAAAATAATTTCTCCGCATAACTTCTGAACGATGATAGCCACCCGATTGAAATTTCGTGCATGAATGTATGTTGTCAAAATACATTTTTTCGTCACACTTCTACATTTCTGATATTGTTATAAAGGGTGTTTTCAGAGTCATGATTTTTTGTAGAAAACTTTTTTCCCTGTATTATTTTCGGTGAAAAAAACAGGAGCATTCGATGGAGCGAAGAAAATTACATGAAAAAGGTACCCTTATTCGAATACAAAAAATTGAGCCGCTCGTGAGATATTTGAGTTTTTGTAGTTACATGATATCAGCAGATTGATTTTATTCATCGCGAGATTCATCGGTATAACGATATTTCAGCAGCATTTGCATTTCCGAAGCACTCGCCAAGCATTAGAAGCATATCAGTTTGTTCAGAGAACGAATAACCTGCCATATTTCTCAAAATCGTCAAAATTGAACGTCAAAATTATTCATCATGGCCTGCTAAAATAAATATTCAATAAAATAAAAAATTTTATCAACTTTGGAAGGATATATTTCTCTTAATATGCATTTTGGGCCATGAGTTTAATCATCAAACTATACTTATTTTTCAATGTTCTATCACCCCCAGAAAGCTCGGTACACATTTTCGACCCACCCATATATATATTTGATATTTGATTCAACCTTACCCAAACCCAATAGTAGTGTTCATATTGAATAAAACGAGACATGATTCTAGGTATATGTCGATTCTATATGGGATGATATACACAATATCATAAAACAGTGGGGCGCGATCTCATGGGGGCGCGCCAGTATATGAAGAAGAAGATAATCAACGTGAAGAAATTCTATTCACAGAAAGAAAAACAGAATGATATTTATTCAGACAATGAAAAAAATTAGGAAGGTACAGTACATGTTCAAATTGACATACATTTCGACAATTCGATTTTTATGAATATGATTGTATCAGTAGTACTCTTATTGTTCAGTTAATATTGTCTGCATATATTTTTCTTTGTTCAGTTGATATAGATGGAACGATTGAAGTGATATTGAAGTCATAGAAAGAGAAGACAACAAACGAAAACGAAAAATCAAAGAGTCGGCATGCATTTTTGTGATACAATGATATCGCTTCTTGTGCAGTTGATGTAGATAGAACTTGGCATCGACTTCTCAAAACTCTCAAAATTTGCAAATGGCAAATTCACTATCAATTAATAAAGAACATTTTCCGTCTAACAAATTGTCTCTTTCCAGTGTCAAAACAGCTCAACATTGAAAAAATTTTGCGGAGATGAAGTGTTCTAATTGTGTTGGAAACAGGAGCACATCTGTACCCGAAACGTCCACTGAGATAAGAAGTTGAATTTTTATCAAGAAAATATTTGTATTTCCAAATTCTTCAAAAAACTAGGTGTCACTGACGGACAGAGAATTCCTCTTCTAGGTATCTAAAGGTTTAATACGAAGCGCAAGAAAATTTTGGGGCAGATCAGAAATCTGTGCTTACTACAAATATATTGAAATACTTTTTAATAACTCCTACTTTATTTTTCAGAAACGAGGTCAGACAATCCCACAGAAAAGCTGAAAAATCGATGTATCACCTCCTCGAATAACTTACAGACGGTATTCATCGGTATTCAAAAGTAGCTAGTGGCTTCAATGATTATTATTATCTCCCTTGGGCTTGTCTCGCACACTAAAGTTTTTCAAAAGAAGGCTTTATACTCCACTCTCAGTTCTTTGTTCATTTAGTCGAGACCTATTATTTGTCTCCAAAGCAGCCACCATAGAAAATCCGACTTCGCAATGGTAGGATGTTGAAAATGGCAATAATATACGAAAAACTCCCGTATTCAATGGAGAAGAGCCATCATCAACTCCCGTCCATGATGCAAAGAGAGATTTATCATTATATCCTCTCGTGATTTCGCTGCTCGCAGTGGAGTATATGAAGATATTTTCTTCTACAGTAGAGAAACTTCCGGGATCAGTACAATAGTTTCAATAAATTCACTTATTCTCGGTGATTTTGAAGGTCTGTCATCAAGTTCTATAGGTATTAGGGCCCTAAGTCTAGTCTCGGAATCAGGATAAGGATCGTATAATATATATCGTATTATGTTTATATGAACAAGAAACACACAGGGGCGACATGAAAATTGTTATTGAAAATTGGGCCACGAATACTGAAAGATTGAGAAACGCTGTCACGAGATGACGATCACGGTATCCGTCGTCGAGAAATAATAATTTATCTAAGAATAACTCGATCGATAACACCTATACTCTTCTTCGAGCGATATAGAAGCCAAGACAAATGAAGGACGGCGCGATCGCAACAGAGATACGCGCATGTGCGGAATGGATGCTTGTCGGATATCGCATCTCATTTTAGACTGGCGCATGCGGATTCACGAGCTGCGGAACCGTCCTCAATGGTTTTTCCATGTCGTTGTTATCTGTTGATGACTCTCAAATACAATCTCGGTCAAATCATCAAGTTTCCGAATACTCAGTACTCCAGTTCATGTTTCTCGGAAAATATATAAATTTAGAATGATTCAGCAGTGAGAATTGAACTAAGGAGTTCACGTTTGCTCAGGAATATTCATGAAGGTAATAATCATAGCAGAAATATCTAATATAACGTTACGGTGCATTATGGTAACGCTAACAGTATTACTTCACATGGGTATCAAACAATTGATCATCAGCTGCAATATCATTTTAAAAACCCTCCTCGGAATGTACAAACATGTGTTGATATCGCAATTTGATGATCGTATACCAAGAATCATTCTCATTCGATGAGTAATCAACAAAATAGTTCATTGCCTTCTGTTGATAATTTTAACACTAGAGGTATGGTTATGGTAGATTTATGTACACAAATGTTAGAAATATCTGCCTATATTTACTGTCGGAGAATGTGAATTTGGTAGAGAATTCGTTAACAATTTGGAAACAGCAATGGAGGATATGAATATCTCGATAGAATATAGAATGAAGTTTGAAATATGAAGCTGAGAAATGGTGTAGTTGAAGTAAATATGGAGATTCATTAAATAAATTTAAAGTGGCAATCTTACAAAAACACTGGAGAGACACTGCTCAGCGAATAGTTGAAATTGAAGTAGGGTATGTTATGAAAAACAAAGCTCCTCAAGAATTACTGTTCTCTCCATTGATGTTATGAATAAAGCCATATACCATGTGAACGATAAAAGAAATGATCGATTACATGTCTTCATTTTTCTTACCTGATGCAGAAAGACGTATATACTAAGAATTATATTATTTCTGGCGTATATGAGATACTTCGAAGAATTGATCCAGAAAATCAAAGGATGATGGAGGTCAGGACATAAAAATAGACATAATAATTTATAGATTATGAAACGAGATCAGATCATCGAAATGAGATATTCTTATCTGAAAGTTATGATTATTCTTCTGGTAATAATATTCATACAACGAATTGGAAAGATAGAGATGGTGCTAATAAGAAAATTCAGACATCAGGACAAGGGTTGCAACAGTGGATTTTATTAGTGAGGAAAATATTATCGATTCGGAAAACTGGAAGGGCAATATTCGAGCTCCCAGGAAACCACCCATCAGAGCAGTGGAAAAATTTCGAATGAACAAATATGCAGTACTGTATTCGAAGAATGAGGTACATAGTCGAGTAATCAAGTTGGTGAAATCAAACCACTGTGTATCGAAGTTGTTATTAATAGAACTGATGATATTGCTCTGTGAGTTACTTGTATTTCAAATGATTTTGTACATAAATCAGGAAAGATGTGGCAAAAATTAACAATATTACCGTTTCAACACGTTCTTTCGATCAACATTAGATACATTCTTTTCAAAAATAACTATTCTGTCTGGAACAAATTTTTGAGTGAGCTATAAACAGAAGTCATGATATGGCACATGCCGTCACATCCTCACAGAAAATATCGTGAGCAAGGGCAGTGGCACTTATATGTCGTCGGAGCATATATAGATTATCCATGGAAAAATATTAAAAACATTATACACGTTACAGATTACAATTTTTCTTTTCTGGAACTCTTCGGAACACGGTTCAATGCAAAGCGGAGTATGTTCAGTACAAGTCTGGCACCTGTTCTTTTCGAACAGATTTTGACGAACATAATCTGCATCGTGAATGGTAACCTCTTTTTGGACTCTTCAATTTTGGAATACTTTCTGGAAAGTGCATTTTGTGTGAAAATCTATCAGATTGATTACCGATTTGCGTATGAGTCCTAATATTATTTATTCAGCTCACAAAATTCCTTGAAACTTATCGTTCTACCTGCCGTGGCTTCACAATCCTTCACGATCTCCGTGCTGAGAGAACATCCTAGTCGATAACTGTTATCGGTTATCTCTGCACATTGTACTTTTAGCAATCTTCTCGTAAATCTATTTGCCCAGAGACCGCGCGCAACAGATGGCGTAGGCATTCACTTGAAAACAATCAAATAGTGGTGTGTGTTATAGATAAAAATAGGCATTTCTTGACTCCAAAGAAATCGTTAACTTCGCAAATTTCAGAACCAGGAGGAAGGAGAATTTCAGGGTCTTGGATATTTTCGACTGAAAAGTGATTTGTCAGCCTCATACAGTGGTATAACATTGTCGGAACTGATAACATTCTTCTTTTTTTCTGTGTATTGTGGATTGCTACAAGAACAAAAAAGAACTAGCTTCTTAGGAAGGATATGTTCTCAATCAATCTGGAATTTCTACCATAGGCCAATGAACACACTGTGTTCACAGATTCTCATTTGTAGAGTGGAACAAACCCTCATCAAGAGGTGAGATCTGATTCAGCTTCCATAGTCGAAATTTTCAGCAAAGAATCAATAAACTGGATAGTGATAAGGTTTATTTTGGTGTAATGTTTATGCGTTTTCTCTTTTTTGTCCGCCCTTTCTTAGGTTATTTTTTTGTTTATGGAATTTAGGGTTTTCATTTGGGGTTTACTTATGGAGGCCGTCTGACTGGTGAAAACGGCATAAACTATATACACCTCCACATTAGTTGTTAACCCGGATAGATTTATGAACCGCTGTACCACTGAGGGCCAGTTTATCAATCACAAATTATCTGTGAGATAATGCCTAACTGTCAGTTAAAATGAGAAGGTGAGTTTATCAATGACAGGATAACTCTCATCTGGCAGTTAAACTACCCGATAACTATCTAGGAGTTTCAACTGGTGGATAAGTAGATAACTAGAGGATAGCTCACGAAAATATCACAGAACGTGACACAAAAACGTCAGACGACAGACGATACACTTGTGGAAGTGTTGTTCATAGATGAACTTAAATGAAGTGTTGTTGTGTTTTGGATGTTTTGATGTAGTTTTTCAATATTTCTAATATTAGTAGTATTATAGTGTAGTAATCCTTATTTCCGGTTCGACAATATGGACAATAAGAAACAATCAATTCCAATATTGATAATACAGTATCTTTCTGCATTCTGAATCTTGCATGAAAATCATGGTCATCCCATTTCTCGAAATTATCAACTCTTTCCCTTACGATATAAGGCCTCCGTTCGTGTTGAAGAACTTCCACAATATCCAAGTCTCCATCACTGTCGAATATGTAATCCTCCACAAAATCCATCTTCTATTCAAAAGTATATTGATCTGGAACTCGATAAACCGGCCCAGAACCAAACAAAACAACAGCAATCAATACATATTTTCAAAGGTAATAAACGTTATAAAACATTGTCATTTTAAACAGACTTTCTCTTGGTGGGTGGAAACAATCATCCAATCAAGTCCATTATATTTATTTATCACTATTGCCAACATACCTCACCTGTCAGTTAACAAACTATTGGATAAAAAGTATTGGAAAAACCAAACTCAAACTATATCTGCAGGTTACTCATATCTGACGGGTACATAACTAGCAGATAAATCTGGAACTTGATAAACCGGTCCTGAGTGACCGAAGTAGACAGCAGTCGTAGGAAACCTGCG
Source organism: Gastrophysa polygoni (assembly GCA_963576655.1). Classification (NCBI taxonomy): domain Eukaryota; kingdom Metazoa; phylum Arthropoda; class Insecta; order Coleoptera; family Chrysomelidae; genus Gastrophysa; species Gastrophysa polygoni. The sequence continues at coordinate 5,091,978 of OY755092.1, forward strand.
TTGGATTTTGAATCTTGGGTGGAGCACCAAGATAGCAAGATAAGCCGTAGCATAAGAACTTCCATAAGGATTTTTTCATGATCTTTTTTCTTCGTTTGTGTGTTAAATCTTGCATATAGAGCCCTTTAGGCACTAATTCATCATTTTTTTCATTGAGCAACGGTACTCATAATCCTTCATGAAAGCTATTTCACTTGAGAAAAATCGAATCGATCTCATTATCATTGAATAATATTATTTATCAACCGGGAAGGTATTACCCCTTCTTCAGTTAGATACATTTGCAGTGAAACATCTATGTAATTCTCTCCGGTCATGAATGTGAATCTCACATGCGCAGAGGGGGAGAAGTTGACTATATCAATCGCACAACTCCTGAACTGTAGATATAATAATTCGCCGCTATCTATTTTTGTTTCCTTTGTCTACTAATATCCTCAAGTAAAATCTGCATCGAAAACAACACATGATTATGATTTCGAAGAGAAGTTAATACATATATCATAATATATATCTATTTGATCGGGGCAATTATTATTATCCGTTTTACAGGGTGGGTCCCGCATCATCTGGGACCCTTCTAGCTCGAGCTGAAATTGAGCTAGTGGCGCCCTCAATTAGTACATTTTCTTTATTTTTCCTACTACCCACGACCAACTCTTCGATTGGCAGCTGTGGTGTTTAATATAAATTCGCGATCATCTGATTTTTTTATTCCTGTAGATTGTTCGTCTACTTTGTCTCTTGCAGGTCTTCACTTCAGCACCCTCCCCCGATAAGAAGAGTATAATTAAGATTGAGTATCAGTAGTTTTTTATTGTTAATAGAGTGAAAGATACGTCGCACTCTCACCATCATGTATTGTTTCTGATTCCACTAAACGTCATCCATAACTAAAGGAATGTGAATTTTTCATTGTATTTCCTCTTGATGGAGTATGCGTTCTGAAGACTGATATCAAGTAATTGAACCATCACTTTTTTATACCACCTCATGCCTTCCAACGCGAGGAGTGGTAACTAATCATTTGAGAGAGTCAAAGTGGTCCAACTTTCGATGGACGATCTTTTTGGTCGAAAGGTAGATGTTATGAAATATGAAAAGAAACGTAGCGAGAATTATTCCCAATGATTGAATATGTTAACAAGCGAAAATATCAAACTGCAACTACATTTCCGAAATAATATCAGTCATACCTGAAGGTGAGAATGATTTGCATCCAATTGATTTTCATCGACCACTACCAAGTGGACAGTTCGGCATGAAATATATTTTGATGACGCTGAATGTTTTCACCAGGTTTATCGTATTTGATCCGTCAAAAAGAATAAACACACTCAGAGACATAAAGAATATCCTCTGTCTAGGAAGTGAGAAGAACTGACCAGTGAAAATTGAATGTGTCTCCAACTTTCTATAAAAATGCGTCCTCGAAAACGGCAAAAAATCTGAAAGAACTAACATTTGGTTGTACCTGTCATTCCGAGAGGGTTGAAGGTGGGAATCGCATTTTAATGTTGAAGAATGTCAAGGCATGACTCAAATTCGACGTGTGTCGGGATTTTCTCTGAATATGTACAGTTGTCAACAGATTGAAAAAAAAAAAACGAAATGAAGAATTGAGTCCGTTTGGCTTCTACACAGTGTATGATTATATCAATTGAAGAGGATCGGACATCATACTGATACCTGGCGAACACCTCTGATCGAACTCTCCATACGAGATATAACGATATTGTCTGTCCCTCCATTATCTACGATTTGTTATACGACTAATTGCTTCAACCCCGTGTACACTATGATATTTTATGACTGGCGCAGTCAAACGCCTGCCTCAATCTCATGCATTATTTTATGATCAAACGAAGATGTCCATCTAAATGTACTGTACTATATATCGGCCTCAATAACCCGATCTATCAACTGGAATATCACGATCGACTGAGTGCGGTAAATCTGTCAACACTGCATGAAAGAAGAAAACAAGGTGACCTCATACAATGCTATAGAGTCCTGACGAACCTCCGAACAACAAACCCACTAGAAGGATCACAAAACAAATATTCTGATGCTAACATGAATTCCCAGAATTATCATAACATTAGTACCCAATCGTCGCCAGTGTTGTCATATCCAATCATCAAAAAGTGATAAATAGTTCATATTATTTAAAGTCCTTCATGAATTCATGTAGTTCAATGCACAAATATAATAATAAATTTGGGTCATGACGATTATGAATCAGTTCTGATTAATAGAAGATTGCTACATTATTCTGAGACTTAGCAATTTTACTTTCTTGGGGGCTCGAGGACCAGCATGGGTATCGTGAATACTTTTTGCTCAACGTTGCAACACCGCAATTTGATATTGACAGTCAACGGCGATTCGATTATTGCTTTGTTTGGTATCTGTCATTATTTACGTTCTGATTTATCGATATTATTCAACCTGTGTTCGGTTTTGTGTACTCAGAATTCCTGAGAAACTCAGTTTATTTCCTGTTTCGGTGATTTGATATAATGGTGAGACGTTGTGAGAGTGTTGAAGACAATTTGAACTGGCGATCAAAATACGTCATTTCATAGGTGAGTTACCATTGTCGTATCATTCGAGATTTTGAACAATTTTCCCAAATGGAATGAATAAAAATGAATTTAAATTGAATTGATTAGATTATATTGATTATACCCATAGGTCAGCTGCGACAGTGTCTTGTCATTGTTCATTTTCCCACCAAGAAATGCTAAAAAGTACTACTGAAATTGTTACGGATTTTCAATTTGGTTTCATCATGAATTAATAATGAATTCGACCCCTCTGACAACACGGCACTGGTGCTGGGAGAATCAGGTTCTGCTATCCTTGTTTAGACAAAGATAGATACTATAGATGTTGCTTCCAAACAAACTGTATTGCCAGGGGTGTGGATTACTTATCTAGTCTGTTCAATGATCAAAGTGACGAACTCTTTTTCTGTGGATCTGAAACAGATGTTTTCCCTAAACGAAGACGATAGACTTCGAGGTCACACTCACTCTCGAGAGAAAATTTCAAGACATCCACAAGGCAACACTTCTTTCCCGAGTTTTTCACGAGTGCAATTCACTTCCCCAGAGTGTTGTTGGTGCTCCTTCTATAAACTTGTTCAAAAACAGATTTGACAGCTATACAGAATGTAGTCTTATCCAATAGTTTATCAACATTATGTAATTCAATCATCTTTTCAATTAGATCATTTTTATATATTATGCATATTCTACTATTTGTGTGTTGAATACAATTATTTGTACTATTTTTGGGCATAATAGGCGCTAGCCTCTGCCCTTCTCTCTGTGAAATAAATGAATTAATGAATAAATGTCATGGTGATGGTTGACATACCTGAAGGAAAGTCATGATGATTGACCTCTGAGCACTTGATGTAGATTCAAAAATGAAGAGAACTATGAGGTGAGGCGAATCAAAATATATTGGAAAAGCCACTGCTACTTAATTTTCATCAATTTTCCTTTAACAAAGGAACAACCTTCGCAGTATTCTCACTCTCTGGTTTATGTTCCTGTTGATGATACACTTCAATGAATATTCTTATATCACTAGGTTGGGAATGATAAATTCGAATTTGTTATTTGAAAACGTTCTCGCGAATCGTGCCCATCATTCATCTTCGTGGAGTTTCTTCGTAAAGAAACGTTGAGCCGAAATAAAGGATGAAGCGGTCTGTGAGATGCCTGTCTGTTGTAATCTCGGTCCTGAAAGACAATCCAAACGGTTCGTCGGACAATGAGATTTTCATTTCATTCTCTCCATTAAAGTATCAAGAGGGATTCGAAATTCATAATGCTCGTCACGGACTGCTTACTTCGATCGGAATGAATTGCCATCTATTTTCTTCTGCCCTTTTATTTTCTTGAGATATATTTGATGTCAGACTTACACATAATGACGATATATGTATATCCATAGGATGTCATACATGATTTTCTTCCACCAAACATGAAATTGTTCTTGCCCCAAAATTCAACTGCAAGCTTGTAACTGAAACGATTAGAGAACTGAATATATGAATATAATATAATATAATATAATCACCAACTTTGTTCTCAATGTTCTCAACGGATCAAGAATTTCCCCATGGTAAATCCTGCCTGTCGTAAGAGGCGACTAAATGGATACCCATAGGTGGAAGATGATGGTTCCCATCATCGCCCGGTGCGACACCACCACATCGACAGAGGTGCTGTGAAATGGGTAACTCCCATGTTTCAGTATTTGGTCGATGCTTCCGGTCATATCCCCATACCCTATCTCCTTCTTCCCAACCCAAACCGCCCATTTCAGCTGAAGAAAAATCTAGATGATGAATTCTCCTAGGGTAAAACACTCCGGAAGTAAAATACCTCTGCATTCGGATTTCCGGGCGAGAGGTGCTCGAGGGGGTTCACCATCGAAACATCTGAATTTAAAAATAGACCTTTGTAACATCCGAGGTCTGAACAAAAATATAAACGATGTTCATTACCATCTACAGGCTGAGAAACCAGATATACTGGCCTTAACTGAGACGCAGGTCAACTCATCAACTAATACGACCTATATGCTCTGCCCTGGATATGAGCTGCATACCCGTTTCAGATTCAGAGGAGGTTTATGTCTCTTTTCCAGAAATGATCTCTCATGTCATCGTGAGGAGGAACTGGAACCGAAAGAATTCGATGTAATGTGGCTCAAGATCGATAACCACAAACAGACAAAGTTCATCTGCTGCCTTTATCTATCACCAAACGAACCAACTCCTGGTGACCTCTTCGAATTCCTTTCTCTGAAACTTGATTTCATCCAACAGAATCACCCAGCAGCTGAAATCATCATCATGGGGGATTTCAATGTCCACAACTCCACCTGGCTCAAATTCTGGAACAAAACAGACGACGCAGGACGTCTGGCTGAGGCTTTCGCTATCACCTATGGTCTTGAGCATAGACTTATTATCCTGAGGAGACGGAACATCTCATTCATAAAACTGCTTTTGTTTTGAAGCAATGATTGAAAATGAACTGCACAAGTATGAGAAAGACTACCGATCGAACCTCTTTGTCTTCACCATCTTGTTGGCAACGCTGTTATGTTTATGTGTCTTTTTTCCCTGATTTCAGCCAGTGGCGTACCGTCCTAATGGTTCCATAACTTGGAAATATATTTTATCTATAACTATATTATTAAATATTGTTCGGTACGGAGTCGAAGCGTCGTGTTTGTTAGTTAGGAAGACAAATTCCTTTTGATTATGAACAAGCTACGAATGTACTCTCAATGAAAACATGTAATTTCTCTCTGTACATGTCAATCAACATTCTGAAGAATGAAACATCATTGGAAATATATATCCATATTCTTGTCAGTACCTGTAATTCCCGATATTATGTTCAACTGAAACAAGTGCAATATCATATGCATTCAGACAGTTGTATAAAATTTAATTTCCTTATAATTTGCACACAAATTTCTCTGTTTTGATAAAAACAAAAAACACAGCTTTCATACTTTTAATATTCATATAATACAACAAATTTATTCGGATAATGATGACACATTTTGATTCATTACTGGAAAAAAGGTGTTGGTTCAAATTGAACTGCAAATAATTTTTGGATTTTTATAGAAAAGAAAACAATAGATCATTACATACGAAGACAATAATTCACAAAGAAAATAAATGAAGTCGCTCGTGAACATAGTTTGTTATTTTTCTGTACTATATTGGAAAAATGTGATGTTGAAACAATGGAGTATTAACTGCAAATTACCTATCAGATGCGAACTGAAACGCTGAATGGCATGGTAGTGGATTTGCATCTGGCCTCAAGTATTTGGAACCCCTTTTCTATGTTATGACATCCTTGAATCGAGATGATCAGAACATACATAAAGATATTTGCTCAGACGATTCTCCTGCCAGCCAAGAAGAGATTCCCAAATTTTCCTTTTTTCACTATCAGCAGGAAACCTGAAGTGATACAGAAATAGGTTAACAGGAATAAGTTGCTTAGAATTTTTGATGCAATGAACAAGAAAGTATATGTCATGAAAACATGAACACTACCCAAATCATTAACAATCATGAATAAACAGTACCTAATCATCATATATTCACGCCACTGGAATAACAAACAAATTTGGAGGTTAGGTATTCCAACTTACTTGTGAAAAGAAACATCAGGGCTGGAAGTTTTTTGCACACTTGGCAGTGACGAACCATATTGTTCAAAAATTCACTCTGAATTCCACAATATTTATTCAGCCACTAAAAACAACACTTCAAAACACAAGATCACTCGTCTACAACACCGCAACGAGAAATGGGCAGATCGTAGTTTCGTAGTAAAAATCATTCATACAATAGGCGTGGCCTGGACGCGCCGATGTCGCTTTGTGGGTAACAAATCCTATGATGCTACAATGTAATAGTTCACAAAATGAATATTCGGTAATTCCAACGTGCACATTTCAGGTTTTCATGATATATAAAATACCGTTCAGAAAAATGTTCCATTGAGACTGTATTACTTGCAATACAATGAAAAAATGATATGAACGTGTCAATAATTATTGCGAATCTCGTTCTCAAACTGGAAATATGGCAACGACACTTTCCAATCGGTCACAATAGTATCCTACAGTGGACCAGATATTGGCAATGTCTGATCTTCTTTGAATGTAAATAGTTCCGTCTCCTCAGGATAATAAGTCTATGGTCTTGAGCAACTGATAAACGAACCCACTCGGATCCCTGACATCAGCAATCATTATGCCAATACGCTCGACCTGTTCCTCACTAACAATCCGGAACCGTATGAAGTGAAAGTCCGTGCACCACTAGGAAACTCAGACCACACACTCATCTCCACGATATGTCCTTAAATCACTCCGCGAACCAGTCCAACACCCCCACGCACTGTTTGGCATTACAATTCAGCCGACTGGGATGGCCTTTGCATGTTTTTTTCTGAGTTTCCTTGGAGGAGAATGTGTTTTGAATCGGGAGATCTTACGCAATGTGCTGAAGAGATCTCGGAAATCATCATGCTGGGAATGGAAACTTACATACCACATAGCACCGAATCACGAACCACTGGTGAACCATGGTTTAATAGAACCTGTTCTAGGGTTGTCGCACTGAAGCAAGCAGCATACCGTCGTTGGCGCAGAAACCCAAGCCCTCAAACTAGAGCTGAATATGTTGAAGCTAGGAATACATGCAATCGAACGATAGATGAATCTAAAGAGGCATACAACACGAAAATGAGATCGAAGCTAATAGAGTGTCCAAATGGTTCCCGTTCATTTTGGACGTTTGCCAAGGCAATCGGGAGAAATTTCACTTCTAGCTCATTTCCTCCCCTCACAAAGGATGATAATACATTGGCTATAACACCTCATGAAAAAGCCAACACCTTCGCCAAAATGTTTGCAGACAATTCTACCTTGGATCCACGAGGCCAGGAACTTCCGAAAGTCGCTACCATCGATAACCGTATGCCAGAAATTGTCTTCCGGCAACGCACAATCAGACACATTCTGCTTAGCCTCAACGTCAAGAAGGCTATGAGGCCTGACGGAATACCGCCTATTGTTCTCAAGAAATGTGCCCCGGAACTAACACCAGTTCTTTGCAGGTTGTTCACCCTTTCGTACAAACTCGGCGTATTTCCTTCTAACTGGAAGAAAGCTAGGGTCCAACCGATTCCAAAGAAGGGCAAGAAAACACTCCCTAACAACTATAGACCTATTGCACTACTATCTGTGATCTCTAAAGTAATGGAAAAAGCAATCAACATCGAGCTCATCTGATATCTAGAGAGCTCAAGAATCGTGAACGACCGGCAATATGGCTTTCGTCACCAGAGGTCAACTGGAGATCTGCTTGCCTATGTGACACATAAGTGGCAGGTGTCAATAGAGAAACATGGGGAGTCTCTGGCTGTAGCCTTGGATATCTCCAAAGCATTCGACCGAGTTTGGCACCAAGGCCTCCTAGCGAAACTTCCGTCATATGGTTTGCCGCCTTAACTGTGTCTTTTACTATCGAGTTTTCTTGCAGATAGATCACTCTACGTGGTGGTAGACGGGGTCTCGTCTGATACAATGACGATCAATGCTGGTGTTCCACAAGGCTCTGTCTTGGCACCAACTTTGTTTTTGCTCCACATCAATGATTCGTTGAATGTGACCTCTAGCCCAGTTCATAGCTTTGCGGATGATAGTACACTTCATTCCGCCTTTTCCTCTAGAGCCCCTATATCATCCAATGAGGCCAGAGGTGCAAGGCGAAGACAGGTTGATGCTTTAAATGAGGATCTGACAAGAATTGTGAAATGGGGATCTGAGAATCTACTACAGTTCAATGCAACTGAAACTCAAGCTTGTATGTTCACCAAGAAGGCTGATCACACAATGCCCAATTTGATGATGTCGGGTACCACTGTTCCTATGAGGTCGTCAATATCCTTGCTGGGTGTCACCACCAACAGTGCTCTCTCATGGGACGATCATGTGAGGTCCATTGCGAAGACTGCTTCACAAAAACTCGGTTTTCTTTTCCGTGCGAAGAGATACTTCACATCCCAGCAACTGCTTATGATCTACAAAGCACAAATTCGACCTGTCCTGGAGTACTGCTCACATGTTTGGAGCTCAGCCCCCAAACATACGCTTAAGCTCTTAGATTCAATTCAGAAGAGAGCTATTCGCCTAGTCGATGACACAACACTCACCAAATCATTGACCTCTCTAGATCATCGTAGAAAGGTCGGCGATCTCTGCCTTTTTTATAGGTACTTTCACGGTCGGTGCTCAACGGAAATATCATCTATTATGCCACCACGCGCGATTCCTAGTAGACAAACCAGACGAGCTCAAGCTGGTCACCCCTACACTGTCAGGCTCGAGACCTGTCGAACATCGCTATACCAAGCATCATTCATCAATAGAACGGCAAAGTTGTGGAATTCTTTGCCTAGTGAAGTCTTTCCTGATGCTTACAACCTCCAAACATTCAAGAAAAATTCCAACACCTTCCTTCTTTCCCAAAATTCCACCGCTGGCTAACACGATGTTCCTCGAACATCATAGGTTTCCCTTTCGTGTTGTCCACAGATAAAAAAAAAAAAGAATACTGAAATGAGGATCTAAAAATCAAGTAGAGTTCAATGCAACGGAAACTCGACCATACTGTTCCTATGAGGTCGTCAATATCCATGCTCGGTATCACCACCAACAGCCCTCTCTCATGGAACGTCATGAGAAGTCTATTGCGAGCACTGGTCAACAAAAACAAGGCTTTCTATTCCCAGCAACTGCTCACGATCAACAAAGCTCAAACTCGATCTGTCCTGGAGTACTGTTCACATGTTTGGCTCAGTTCCAAAACATACGCTGATACTCTCAGACTCTATTCAAAAGAGAGCTATTTGCCTAACGGGGATACTATACTCACAAATCCATGACATCTATAAAACATCGCAGAAAGGTGGGCGAACTCTTCATTTCATGGATATTTTCATGGTAGGTACATAGTCTAACTCAACATACCGATCTTCTCATGATCAAGCATCATTCATCAATAGAACGGCAAATTTATGGAATTCTTTGCTAAGTGAGGTCTGTCCTCATGCTGACGACCTCCAAACTTTCCAATATATCCCTTCTCTTCCATCACTCCACCGCTGACTAGCACGATGTTCGAATATTATAGGATTTTCTCTAGTATTGTCGAAAGATGTAGAAAAGGAAATAGAAGGATGTAGAAAAGGAAATCATCTGAGCTGTTGGAAACTCTATGGCTTGATTTTCAATCCAGCTCAGCTGCGAATAGTCAACGCTGGAAGAATATCTATCAGTGTCAATAATAACTCATATGAAATAGAATAAACCCTCTTATGCTCAATTTGCAATTGCTTGGCACCAGAAACCTTTGAACACACTCTGCTGCTCTGTCCGATGAAAATGAACCTGAGAAACAATCTGATCGAACCTTGAGGAGATTCCGAAGATTCAGACTTATGCATTCATCAACACACATCAACATCTCCACTCTTCGCCAGTTCAAGAGCAGAGCAGTCAGTTCCTGAATTGGGCACTTCAACAATTCACCATAGATGCGGCACTGAGAACTCAGTGTAGTAATCAGTGCGTAACTCTGAACATTTATAATTTTTTTTTATCTTTGAACAACACGAAAGGAAAACCTATAATGTTCGAGGAACATCGTGTTAGCCAGCGGTGGAATTTTGGGAGAGAAGGAGAGTTGGAATTTTTCTAGAAAGTTTGGAGGTTGTAGCATCAGGAAAGACTTTACTAGACAGATAATTCCACAACTTTGCCGTTCTATTGATGAATGATGCTTGGTGAAGCGATGTTCGACAGGTCTCGAGCCTGACAGTGTAGGGGTGACCAGCCTGAGCTCGTCTGGTTTGTCTACTAGGAATCGCGCGTGGTGGCATAATAGATGATATTTTCGTTGAGCACCGACCGTGAAAGTACCTATAAAAAAGGCAAAGATCGCCGACCTTTCTACGATGATCTAGAGAGATCAATGATTTGGTGAGTGTTGTATCATCGACTAGGCGAATAGCTCTCTTCTGAATTGAATCTAAGAGCTTTAGCGTATGTTTTGGGGGCTGAGCTCCAAACATGTGAACGGTACTCCAGGACAGGTCGAATTTGTGCTTTGTAGATCATAAGCAGTTGCTGGGATGTGAAGTATCTCTTCGCACGGAATAGAAAACCAAGTTTTTGTGAAGCAGTTTTCGCAATGGACCTCACATATCGTCCCATGAGAGAGCACTGTTGGTGGTGACACCCAGCATGGATATTGACGACTTCATAGGAATAGTGGTACCCGACATCATCGAATTGGGCATTGTGTGATCAGCCTTCTTGGTGAACATACAAGCTTGAGTTTTAGTTGCATTGAACTGTAATAGATTCTCAGATCCCCATTCCAGAAGTTTTGTCAGATCCGCATTCAAAGCATCAACCTGTCTTCGCCTTGCACCTCTGGCCTCGTTGGCTGATATAGGGGCGGAATGTAGTGTACTATCATCCGCAAAGCTATGAACTGGGCTGGAGGTCACATTCAACAAATCATTGATGTGGAGCAAGAACAAAGTTGGTGCCAAGACAGAGCCTTGTGGAACACCAGCATTGATCGTCATTTTATCAGACGAGACCCCGTCTACCACCACGTAGAGTGATCTGCAAGAAAACTGCAAGAAAACTCGATAGTGAACGACACAGTTGGGGTGGCAAACCATATGACAGAAGTTTCGGTAGGAGGCCTTGGTGCCAAACTCGGTCAAATGCTTTGCTACAGCCAGGGACTCCCCATGTCTCTCGATTGACACCTGCCACTTATGTGTCACATAGGCAAGCAAGTCTCCTGTTGACCTCTGGTGACGGAAGCCATATTGCCATATTGAGCTCTCTGGATATCGGATGAGCTCGATGTTGATTGCTTTTTCCATTACTTTAGAGATCACAGATAGTCAACGAATAATGTTGAATACTGTCTGTATGTCTAGCAAATAGGTTAATGGCGAATCCAATATCAGATAATGAAGAAAATTCCTTTGTCTGCCAGTCACTTTTCGGTGCCAAAACAACCAAATATTGAAAAATGTTACGAGAAGAAAATTTATAACGGGAGCAGATTTGTTTCCGAAACGTCCACTAAGAGTAGAAGTTTTGTTTTTATCAAGAATATATTTGTATTTTCGAATATTCGAAGAACAAGGTGTCACTGACAAATACAGAATTTACCTAGGTACCTAGGTTATTACCTAGAGAATTTAATTAGGTATCTAAAGGTTAGATTTCAAGCGCAGTGACATTTTGGGGCAGATCACAAAATCTGTCTCTACTGCAAATATATTGAAATAATTATTATTTCTATTTTATTTTCTAGAAACGAAGAGAGGAAATTCCAAGGATATCTAAGAAAATGAACAAGTAATGTTATCATCCAAACCTTGCTGATTTATTTTCTATAGTATAGGTATATTAGCATTCTCATCGAGAAGTTCTTATCCGTTTTCGATATTTTCACCCAAAATGTTTTTCACGTCGCTGAAGACGAATATGGAGTTTGCTGGCAAATATTTCACCTGGAATTGTTTTCGTTTACACTTTTTGTCAAAATTTCCACACATTCCACCTATGTCTCGAAAAGTATGCGTATATCTGCGATATGTGAACAATTTAGGTGAACAAAACCTCTCTCATTTTCCATTCCCAAAGTTTTCTCCTGAGACTAACGGTGGCTGCTAGAGCGCGCCAAAAAATTTCCGGACATTGAGGTGATGCAATTTGGAAAACGGAGTAGCTAGTAATAATATGTGTTCAAATTTTCGATGATTGCAAGGCATTCATCTGAGGATAAAAATACACCCTGTCGTTTCATTTTTCGATTTTTCAAACCTGTCACCCATTATCCAAAATGAGCAAGAAATCTGACATCGAAAAATAAACTCCTGGGTCCAGATCTGTTATATTTCTCTCATATCATACTATTTTGGATAGTTCCAAGAAATATATTTCACAGCCGAATTCTAGCGGCTAACGATGAATAATAACTCCTGAAATATCGGTCGTTGCAGTTGAACTACGTTTTCACGTTTATAGTCACACCTACTCGTCTTGATCCACTATATTCACCATTCGACTATGAGACTTTCCTCATGAATCACTCTGTATGAAATGATGTCAGTATTCATATACATCATTCATATACAGTATATGTTGTCAGTACTTCTATTCAGAGTGCAATTATCACAGTTGCTCTACCTCACAAACGAACATACCAGAATCTGATAATTAATACATAATTCTGAGGTGATTAAGGAGGAGGAAGTTTACGCGTTCCCTGGAGATCTATGAAATAGTATTAAGGAACTATGAATCATACCTATTATGTTTCCAGTAAGAGGGTTGATTTAGCTGAATTCGAGGAATGATTGCATAGGTAATTTTGAAAATATTGTGTCTCGATAGGATCTTTTGGAAGAGAATTCTGAGAGTCATAGTGTTGAAGGTTCTTTGTTATTATGAACATATTTCTGCTGAATGATTAGTCAACACCCTATGTATAGCTGACCCACAAAAAGCGTATTGCGCTCTACCTGGTGCCTGAATTAGTTAATATAGACGTAGTGTATGACACACTTCTGCATACCTGAAAAGTGAAAAAGAATAGCAATTTATATCCTACTATGAATTTGCTACAATTCGGACGAAATGAAAATGTCCACTTCATTAAAAACATATTGTCGTCCGTATTTATGAGAATTGTATTTTGTGGAGTTAGAAATTCACCGGACCGATATTTTCTAGTAGTGCAGCCAAGATAAAAAAGTTTTGTTGTTATTTTGATAGGTACTCGATTTCATCAAGAATGGCAGTGTTTAAAGAAAAAAACTGATAATAATGATCAATGAATGAAAAACAATTGCAAATGTGTGTGATCATGATGAGAAGTTTTTTGTGCATCTATCCAATCTGCCGAATTTTTGTGATTTTGTGAAACAATCACACAGTTAACATAAAAAACGGAGTTTCCTAATGACGATGAGGTGGGCAATCAATCAGTATGGTTGGTTGTCCTTCACAGATTCAACTTTCTAGTCTTTCAAGTTGAGTGATTACAATTTGATTTCATCGACGTTTTCTGCTATTAATTTGTTGTTCTAGCTCTGGTTGATTTCGTACAGTTTGTTGACACTATTCAATAACCTCCTTTCTCTGTATTTCTTCCTAACGACTTCCAACTCCATTGTGTATTTCTGATGTGCTATTTTAGTGGCTACTACCGAGGCTAATACAGAGTTGGCATATATATCGCAGTGTCATGGTACTTATACAAATTCGATGAGTTTTTCGCTTGTATGAATTTCCATATTCTATAATGGGATCTGGATGTTTGAGATATAGTTTATTCTTCCTTTATATTACGCTCACTGAATCTTTCAGGATGATAATTGCGGCTTCTACGAACTTTTTAATTTCACATGCATTCAAAATACGCGTGGGGGGTTTCTATTTTTTTTTTTCATTTTGACACTTCTATATTTTTGTAAAGAATATTCGGTGTCCAAGGAGGAGGTTCTCTGTTGTTACTGGTCTAAATTGCTAAAAGGTTTTCTGTTGGAGGTACAAACTTGTGGTGCTGTTCAGTAATTAACCCATCAGAACCCAAATATTTCTCCTTCAATTTATATTGAATTTCACACATTCCGCGAATTCGTGTATCAGGAAGAGAACAGCAACAGAAAACAAGTATTGTGGTGACTGATTTTTGAAAGAAATGCCGATCTGTTGGCAGATTGCTGAATCACTGGAAATCAACAGGAAGAAAACATCTAAAAGCTTCAATTGAGGTTTGACATGAGAATTTCTGGAACATGTCGTACATAAAGTGATATTGCAATTCCTGGAGGTTTAGAGAAAACTGGTCGCCCTTTCAAGGTCGTTCGAATGTGAAGGTATTTGGAAATGAATGACACAGAAATGGCATATGGCTCCAGGGTGTCTAATTGTGGTTGGGTGAATGGATGTTCAAGCTTTGGTATGTGTGCGTGATCCCAAAAATCTATAAATAGATAGCTGGACGCTTATGGGTGGAGTAGCAATACTAATAATTGCCAAGGTACCATTATGTGTGATTTTTTTTTGTTGTATGTATGTGTTCATGAGTGTTTGTCGAGAGTTACTATCGCAATGATAAGATAGTTATAATCTCGCACTATTAATGCTAGAAAATACTCTTTGGCCTCAGGATTCATTTTCGCACAGAAATCCAGGTGAATGTACTGTCACTACACGTGTTTTGATCAATCAGACTGCAATTCAATACAACTTTGTCTTTGGGATTCACATCTGAATAAACACTTTTTGGCCAAACAGTGTACACCTAATTACCGGACAGCTTAAGACAATTGTGATACGTGTGTAATTTTACTTGTACTATTATTCAACTTTCTAGCTGTGTACTTTCTACTGAGATTTGAATTGGTTCAGTGACCATAGAAATGGGTCAATTCTTTCATAAAGTGTGTCAAAATCACTGCACTTGAGTTTATCGGTGAGTTTGGCATGATATTAGATATTAGTTCGCGGGACTGAAATGTAGAAAGTCTGCTCGGATCTGCAGTACATAGAAGTTCAGTTGGGCCGTCAGATCTGGACAGTCTACGAGATTGGGGGGATATTGTCCATCCATTTTCCATGCCACGTACTTCATGAGGGTTCTTTGGACCGTTTCCATTTCTTCAATATATATATATATATATATATATATATATATATATATATATATAAGATGAATCCTAGCATTTTTTTGGCTGATGAAATAGTGTGATGTGTACAGAAGAGTTCAATATATCGTTGAAATGAGCTCCAAGATATTCGATGTGCTGCTCATATTGCAGCGGAGTTCCATTGTTTGAGAAGTTAAATAAGTTGGTGTTGTGACGCAGAGATATTTTAATGTAATTGCATTTATTTATGTTGAGTGGAAGTTTATTTATAAGACACCATTCGTAAAGATTGTTCAGATTGTTGAAGGAGGATACAATCTTGGGCATTTTCGATCTTCCTGAAGATTTTCATGTCGTCCGTGAATAGCAAGAAGTTGCTTCCTATGACGTCACCAATATCATTGATAAATAGTACGAAAAGTAGCGGATCTAAGTTAGTCCCTTGAGGAACACCGCTGGTTGCCTCGAACTCAAAGGATTTGTGTCTTCTATACTCTACATGGAATGTCCTGTTTTGAAGATAGCTTGCGAAGAATCTTATGAGATCTTGGTTGAACCAAAGAGTGTCTAACATTCTCAGTTATAGCTAGTCAAAGGCCTTCGAAAAATCTGTGTGAATAACAGTTACCCTTTTGCATCTATTGGATCACATGCTACTTGAGTAAAACACATCAGATTTGTCACAGTAGAACGATTTCATATCAATCCATGTTGTCCTGGTTTCATAAGATTTGAGATTAGGATCTATATCAAATTACCAACAATTCGCATCACCCAGGTTGCTTATTAATTCAATTCCATCGATATACATGCACCTTTCCCAATACGAATTTCTCGTTTTCCTCAGCGTCCCTCGAATTTCAATTCGATAATTAATTCGAATTGCTTATCCTCGGTGAGGCTTCGTAATATGACGGAGCATTGATTATTGTTTATCCTTCTC
Organism: Gastrophysa polygoni; assembly: GCA_963576655.1. NCBI lineage: Eukaryota > Metazoa > Arthropoda > Insecta > Coleoptera > Chrysomelidae > Gastrophysa > Gastrophysa polygoni. The sequence goes on from OY755092.1 coordinate 5,108,235, forward strand.
AAATTCTAGAGATGAATTAGTATCTCGATCTTTGATCATTCCAACATCTTGTTTCTAATTGCTAGTGTATTTATCGAGTATTTTATCGAATTACATCCCGATGGAATTCATTTAGCTTGGGCTCGTTCGGAGAGAATTCCACTTTCATTTGAAAATAACTTTAGTCATTTTCGCTAGTTTACCCTGCGTCTGCTAGAGGGCGTCGATCACCTTAGATTGATTTTTTCGATTTTCATCACAAAATCACATACATTTTGGCGAAAACTTCGATTCTGAGTTATTTCCAAGACACTAATTTTCATTGATGAAAATCATGTTCACCAATTCATTCTCCAAGATATTGAAATGCTTAGACCACTATTCTATTTGTGCGCGTTGATCTAACATTTTCGTACCTCATGAAATACAGAGATTTATTCAAATGCAAGAAATGGAAATGTGAATCCAAATAATCCATCGAACTAAATTGCTATCACGACTCGCATTTATAATAAGAACAACATTTTCAACTGAACAAATCAGAAGATATTATTGATACATACTCCTTCTGAAGCTTTTTCCAATCAGCAAATACTATCCCTTTATTTCCATCAGGTTGTCTGTGGAAACAAATCCCAATGGAGAAATATAAACGACAAGATATGTTTACACGTGTTCAAAATACATTTCCTCATTTCCAATATATCGATTTGAGATACCTTGCGTGCTCGAAACTGCTGTTCCAATTTCAGCTCTTAAAATGATCTTACAGCAATTACATCTTGAATACGTTGCGTCATATTATCAGCGTCGGTAGCATTACGAAAACTGCTTTCTATTCCATAAGAAAAGGTACTTCATACCCCCGTAATTTCTCATGAGCTACAAAGCACAAATTCGACCAGTCCTGGAGTACTGTTCACATGTTTGGAGTTCAGTCATCAAATATACGCTGGAGCTTTTCAGATTCGATTGAAAAAGAGATGAAATTTGCCTTGTCGGTAATGCAACACTCCCATTTAAATCATTCACCTTTCAAAAACATCGTAGAAAGGTAAGCTATCTATCTCTCTGCCATGTATACTTTCACCTTCGGAAATATCGTCTATCATGTCACCACAAGTGATTTCAAGAAGATAAACCAGACGAGCTCATGCTGCTCAATTCTACACTTCTGAAGCATCATTCATCAATAGAACGGCAGAGTTGTGGAATTCTTCGCCTCAAAGTCTTTCCCAATGCTCACAACCTCCAAAATACCATCAACTTCCAAAATGTCGTCGTTTGCTAACATGTTTCTCCAACATCATAAGTCTCTCTTTCATGTTGTCAACAGATAATGAAAATAGTAGGACATGTTTGAGAAACGATGGCTTCAAGCTTGGCCCACAAATAACAGTCAAGCACCTTGAGATCCGGGTATCTTTGGTCCGAAAAGTCACGAACTATCCGAGTGAGATGGACAGGAAACCCATCTTGCTGAGAACCACATGTTATTTCTCATCAGTAATGGAACCGGTTCTAGTAGAAGCGGCAATTCGTGCGCCAAAATCCGACTATCGAAAATCCCAAACCACACATCGACACTCCATCGATTTTCATTATCAACTTCACACATCCAGTGTGGATCATCAGCGGACCAGTAATGCAAATTTACTCCTCCAGTACTTGAAAATGTAGCTTCATCAGTCCACAACATACGAGACAAAAATTCTGTTCTTCAACAACTATAGTCCATTCAAGAAAATTCCAATATCTTGTGTGGTTATCCAAGTATGATTTTTCAAACGAAGTGTTCCTGTACTGTCTGTGAGTTAATAGAGGAGGTGGTATATCCATTCTTCTAGATTTCTTGGGATATTTCTTGGGATATATAAATGAAAATTTTTCTAGTGAGGACAGATTTTATAATCTGCCCCAAAATGTGCTTCTGAAATCTGCTTGCATTCTTCCGACAATATTACTTATTGTTCATTTGATCCATAACATAGCATTCACTCCTCAGAACTGAGTTTGTGAATAGTAAATTCAAGATCGAAGTGACAGAAACGACAAACATCGGGATCATTTCGAGGTAAATATCATTCCGATTGTATTGAAAGATAGAGCATTTTCGTTTCTCGAAACGTCCACTTCACTATGATGAGTAGAAATTTCAATAGTGATCATATATATTTGTTTTCTATTTTTTTTTTCTTGAAATGAGGTGTCAATGACGAATTCTCCTTTTAGGCATCTGGAAACTGAATTCCAACCGTTGTGACATTTAGGAACGAGATGAGACAATCCCAAAAAAGCTACGGAAATCAAAATATTTCTGCATCCGTACGGATACATCGCAATGGAAATGCCTGGCGACAGAATTGTGTTGATGTGACGAGAGTGGGTGTATTGAAGTAACAAAAATTGAAATTATTTTTTTTTTCGAAAATGGCAATTGTTACCTACAGGAAAAAGTTATTGGGAAATTGTTGAAGATTCTAGAAGTGTTTTTATATTTAGAATATTCCATTCGAAATATTAAAGTTGCTACTACTTTCTAATAGGAGTGGCAACACCGCATTATCGAAAATATTTCAGTTGTGTGTGATCCGTTGACTGGTTCACCAGAAATGTCTAATGTGCCATCCACCGTGAATCAGCCTGAATATCCCAATGAATGTCGGGACAGTTCCAGTGGCATTCATATCATTCACATATTGTTGAATTTCAATGGTACTGGGAAAGACTTGAGGCGGGACCATGGACTAGGAATGAAAGAGACATTTTCAATATTTGAACTAAAGTGTACTATTGTTACGAACGGAAACAACCAGTATTCCGAGATCGTGAAATACCAAAGTCAGATTCCTATCAATTAATTCCAAGTTGACGAAAATCGTTCACACAAAAAATGATATTTGCATGTTATTTGATTCCAGTTCACATAACACGGACAGGAAATCCAGTATCAAGCTTTTCAAAACATTGAATGGAAGAAGGCAAAACTGCAGAATCGGAACATTACCTACTGGAGATACTAAACCAGGACTACTAAACCAGGTGGGTATATGTATCGAACTCCATGAGCGATCTAGGAATGATTGCCTATAAATGTAATTCGAAAAAACGATGGGTCGCTCAGTGGCTCTAGCGGTCGGTCAGTCAGTCGATCAGTGATTGATCGATTCGTCTTTGCTGGTCGTCACGACATTCACCATAATTTTCGCCGGTACGAGTTCGCAGTTCATTTCAAAAGAATATACCCCCGCTATGGACAACCGTCGACTCATCTCCTAGTTTTGGATATAGTACATCTGGTGATGACATTTTTCATCCCGATTCCAATGTATGATTTTACTCGCCCCCAATGCCAACAAATCGAGCGATGTGGATGATATTAAATCAGACTCACCAGATAGCTGACTCTTCGGTTTATCTTGTTCAGTACTCAACGTTATTTCATTCACTCGTGTCTTCTAATCGTTCACTTGTCCACTCTCATTTAGTATCACTGTTCACTTGTTACACTTGAATTTTACACAATGAATGATTATTCAGTTGCAATCTTTTCTTGCCACCTCTTGCTGCCAAGCATAGCCCTTGCAATTCAGCTCCCAACTGGGGTGCCTGAGCATTTGCTTGTAACAGATGATGGACGCTCCGACTTGACTTTTTTGAAGTCCTGACACTATTTGTGATCGTAGTGAAAGTGAGTGAGTATCCAGAAGTTGGTATCTGTACAAAGAGGTATGTGTTGATGTTTCGAAATTAGGTTTCTTAGAAATTTGAAGCGGATTTCAATATCTATATCCAATAATCAGTTCATTCTTCCAACAGTGAGAAATATAGGTACTCAACATACTTGATAAGTTCCATCAGAATATACATAACATACAGGAAACATGAAACTTGAGTGAGTTCCATGTGGCCGCGAAGTACTGTGGCCATGAATAGTTATTTATGGTACTAGTGTGTTATATCGATAATAAGTCACGTGAGAAAGATTTATACCACGAGGCCGTCAGGCCGAGTGGTATAAATTCCCAAGTGACTTAGGAAACATAACACACGAGTGGCATACAATGTTTTATCCAACAAGTGGAAGAAATCATTTTTTTTATGAGATAATAATTAATAAGTTTTGTGATCAAATCAAAGCTACTTGCGTCTCGATACCCTGTATATGTCAGAATGACTTGACAGTGACTTTTTTACATTTTGGTCAAGGTCGGTTGTTTGTTTAGTTGCCACGTGCATAACACATTGTTGCAAATGTTTAAATGAATTTTGACACTTGTCAGTTTTCCCTGCAGTGAAAGAAACCTTTTTTGAAGAGAAAAACGTATAGAAAATGGAGGAAATCGATGAACATTACGTTCCTGAGGATATCCTTACGGAAGCGATGCAGATTTTGCCAGAAAAGTCCCGAGATGCTTACGACAAGGAGTTCAAAATGTTTGAGTCTTGGATGAATCCACGGAAAATAAAAGGTATCGACGAAAATGTTCTATTGGCTTATTTTTTACATTTGCTAAAAAATTAGCCCCATCGTCGCTGTGGTCCAAATACTCGATGCTTCGCTCGACTATTCACCTTTATAAAAAAATCGACATTTCGAAATATGGCAAACTAACGAGCTTTTTGGAAAGCAAATCACAGGGATACAAACCAAAGAAGTCCAAGACATTAGAACGACCTGAAATAGAGAAGTTTTTGAACGAAGCTCCCGATGACGAGTAATTGTTGATGAAAGTGGCTTTGATAATGGGGATTAGCGGTGCTTGTAGATGCGATGAATTAGTCAATTTGAAAATAGAAAATGTTCAAGACAAAGGGAAATATTTTCACCTAGTTTTGCCAGACACTAAAACCAAGAAATCGAGAAGTTTCACCATACTTGAAGAAGGATTTCCAGTCAACCCGATCAATTTGTGTAAAAAATACATGTCTTTGAGACCAAAGAATACTAGTTCTAGCCGCTTTTTTGTTTTTTACAAGAATGGGAGGTGTACCAGCCAGTATATGGAAATAAATACGTTGTCGAAGATACCTTCAAGAATTGCAATGTTTTTGAAATTGGAGGAACCAGCGCTCTACACCGGTCACTGCCTGAGAAGGTCTTCGGCGACTCTTTTGGCCAATGCAGGGGCGTACATGACTACTTTGAAGCGTCATGGAGGATGGAAGTCCTCGACGGTAGCAGAAGGATACGTAGAAGAATCGGTGCATAACAAAATACAAATTTCAGAAAAAATACAAGGTTCCAATGTGTCGGCGTCTTCCAGCACTATCAGCAGCTGTACCGATATGGGAGCGTCTGGTTCCAATGAACCAACCAATTTTACAATAACTTCAAATTCGAATAAACCGTTAGCTTTTTCCTTTGATTCCAATATCAATGTGAATTCTGCTTGAAATGGTGATAAATAAATAGAATTCTACTTTAAATATGAACGTGAGTTATAATCCATAACTCACTCTTGAGTTATGGATTATAACACACTAGTGTGTTATTTGATAGTTTACTTTTCTAAAATGACATTAATAATGACAGTCATAACTGTCATGTGTTGGATAAATAAAATAAGCCTTGAAGTGAAAGATGCCGTGAAGGAGCTAAATTTGGCGGTGAAGTCAGTTTGACAGGAAAGTACGCAAACGTGAGACTTCCAGAACGCTATGGGATCCATTGAACGTCAATCTTTATATCAATCGCCTGAGAAGCCTGTTCAGTTGAAATTAAAATATTCCTCTCGAAAAAACTGGCACCCGAGATGAGTGCTCGGCTTCTGATAGATCATCAAATGGTTTCGCGTCATTGTTCAATCTCTAGGCGAGAAGAGTCCTACTGTATACATTTCTGAATCTCATCTCTCTCGTTAGCTGATTCCTGATTTCGAGATATACCCACTGAAAATTCGTGTCAAGCAATTTCCCATAATTTATTACAGGATCATGAAATATGGCCAGTGTTAACTCCCTTTGATAATATAAATTCTGGCCCTGGCTGGAGGGTTTAATGAAAACGAGGGATGGATGTTAAAATTAGGTTATTTCGATTCACTTCCAGGGATTATCAGGTTACTTGGGTGTATTTGCAAGAAACAAACTGAAATAGGGGACTAGAACTATGACCGTTATTGCAATCAGATTAAACATTAAGGTCTATCCATGAAAGGAATCGTAATATGCCGAGAGCAAATAATTAAGTGACCAGATGTGCTCCTGCCGAATGGCCAATCATTTCCAAAAAAATTATGGTGACTGATTGGGACACGTTTATAGGATAATATGAGACAAATAAGTTTTTTACGTCGTTGTTTCGATGGCGAACGAAGCGAAAAATAGTGAAAAATATACTATTCGTTCCATTCTGCAACACTTTGAAAAAAGTATGAATCAGTGATTTTGTAATGCTTAGCAAAACTGATGATGATGAATGAATGGAAAAAATTGTCCTCGAGGCCGAATTGTTCCATCTACCCCCTGTTATGTGTAGTAAGTAGAAAGTTTCCACTCACTTCGACGTACGTTCACTAGAACTTGCACTCCATAAAAAAAAATCATCCAAAATGGCGCTCAGGGGCATTCGGAAAATATTCATATTCTTCAGCAGTGTCATTACATTTCGAATACGCATGCGAAAATACGATTTTGTCATACTGGCATAACCGTTTATTTCAGAAAAAAAAGTTGTGACGGACTTTTTTCTTCAGAATAAAATGTTGATCATTTCCGTATGAATAGTTTTGAGAGCCCGAATGGGTACGAGAAATTCATTGGTCATTTGATAATCATAATTATATTCTCATGGGAATTCATGATGATGAATGATAACGATTCCTGCATGAACCATTGTCGTATTGCCGAAGACCTAAAATTCATCGCTTGGAACATCACGACTTATAATCTGAAACTGATTGTGGATTTATGCAGCCACATTTAACAATTATCAAGTAACATTTATGAATCGAGAATTAACAATTATATATTAAACTTCTTGTTTTCAATGGCTGTGTTTATGCAGACAATTAAAAATTATCAATTGACAAGTAACACATGAGAAGATGGCCAACTTTTAACTTCGATACTCCGAATCAGGGGTGTTCAGACTTACAATGCCTGCGATCTACCACAAAATATTCGGGTGACAAGCGATCGACCAACTTGATGTTCCTCAAAAAATAACAAATACATTTGCAAGAATATGATGTATTGCACTCCAAAACAAAACATACATATAAGAATGAGGCAACAAGTTTATAGCTATTCTAATCTAATATAAAAGGCAGTGGGTGTTGCCACGCCTCGCGTTCGACTCTGAAAGTTTCCGCGATCGACCGTTTGAGCACTCCTGCTTTAAATGAACTAGGTTTTCGCCTAGTGCGCAACTAGTACGCAGATGGACGCCGATTGGTCAGACTTCGACTGACATCAGATGATGAATATTAACCTAAGTTTTTCAATATTTGACGATTGTAGTTTGTCTATTTATTATATTCATAAAGAGTATCATTATTGTGGTTGAAAATGGAACTGGGTGATGCCATGCTAGTCGACCTCGTACGTCAATATCCGGTGATATATAATAAATCTATCAAGAAATTCGAAAACAAAAATGTTAAGGAAAATGCGTGGAGTACCATTGCCTCAATCCTTCATGTTGATGGTCAGTACTTTTTTTATCCATTTCACTGTTATTGCATCCTTCCATGGTATTTATCTAACCATTCTCAATTATTTTAGTGAATGTTGCGAAGGTGAGATGGAAAGTTTTGAGGACGAGATATGGGGTGGATAAAAAAATGACAGAAAAGTTCATTCCGGTTCGGGAGCACAAAAATCCTGGCTATTGTTCACAGCGATGTCATTTTCAGACAAACATATCACAATGAGAAAGTGAGATTCATTCGATGGATAAAACAAAAACATCAATATGGACTTCTGTTACTGCCATTCATTCTACAAAAGCTTATTCTGGTGTATTCTGATATTTCTGAGTTCTGTAACTGATTTGTGCCTTAATTCATTACAGAACGATAGGAAATGTGACTGCTCCTACCAAACATTCATCATTCATCAGTTTCACCTTGGAATTCTATGAATGTTTCGGTAGAAAACACTGACCACACAAATGTGATGAGAGAGTGCAGCAGAGATTTCAATAGCCAGGGAATGACTGATGAGCAAAGTGAATTGTTCGATCGTTCACTTGAAATATCTGAGATACAGGAGACTGGTATGCATTGAAAATGTTTCAACATTTCTGCTAGCAAGCCAGCATTTTTTCAGAGGTAAAATATTGTTTTTTTTTCTCAGATGTGACAAACAACGAAAATATTGATCAAGATCGACAAATTTCGATCACTTGTTCGGAAAATTCAACACCAACTCTCGAAAGGAAGAGAAAGAATACTGAAGAGGCTGATACTTCATCAAAATTGTCATCAGCTTCTGATAATTTTAATGATAATATTTCGAAAAAACGATCGGATGTTACTAGTGATATCGAGCAAGAGGCAAAAATGGCATTTGTGAAATCTGTAGGCACAGATTTACTACAAATGAAAAATGAAAGAATTAGACATGCTGCCGAAATTGATATTCTGAAGGTGGTACACCAGACGATTTGTGAAACGTTGTACTGATCTATCCATTCTGGTTCATTTATGTACCTGCAATGATTATTTTTACTCTTGTATAAAATGAAATCGAAAAATAAAATCATTCTATTAACAAATTGACAAAAATGCATTGCATGAAACATTAATTCACTTCCTAACCAAACATCAAAGAATCAACCAAAACTAACATTACAGTGAGAGAGTCCCACAAAACTTTCAATTCCATGCACATTTCACTATCCCATCTTTCGTTTTGGCTTGGAACGTATTTCCGTCTACACTAGACGAATTTTATATCTACGACCTCGCTTGCCCCTGATTGGTGAAAAACTTACGAGGCACACGGGGCAACATAAGAAATTGGAACTGTGTATGAAATTGTTCAAGGAATTGGTGAATAGAGATATCATGGAAATCGAATGATAATAGTTATTGTAACATGACAATTGAGATTTTCCATGAAAACAACGGAGAAACGAAGAAGTAATAATAGACATACTTGAATGATACTTGAGTGAGAAACTTCACTGGAACTGGAGTTTGGAATAATAGCCACTAACAAATCACATCCAGGCATCTGCTGTATAAATCACATGAGAGGTGTTATATTTCGTGTAAAAATATTGAATTCGAAATCGTAAAGAGCTTTCTCATATCACGCCATCATCAGTAGATGATGGAAATATTATTTGTCGGAATTCGTCAAGAATTTGAAGGTTCTGACAGTAAGAGAAGTTCGACAGTAGATATGGGAAGAATTCGGAAACGTTACATTTCATGGTTACCAACAGAATGAAGATTGAATTCGTTGAGGTAATCAAACCACTGAATTAATTATCAGGTAATAATATCAGGTATCCCAGACCTTTTCATACTGTCAAAATCTCAGATATACGTGCTGATGCTTGGAAAAGATTGACGAAAAATATTACTCGAGTTGGAATTGATTATCTTCGATTTGTGTCTGCGAAATCTAGTTTGTGTTAAACTACACCAGACAGACCATCTCTAACTTCGACCATAATCTCTAACTGCATTTATTCAAATGATAACCTAGATATTTGCCTCCAATCCCTACTTCAACTATGTTTCACACTTGATATGTTGACAGACGTGAAACTCAGAAAATAAGAAACTGATGAATAATGTGATGAAATATTGTAAGGAAATGAGTGGAAACGAAAGTGAATAAACTATAAAAGCTGCTCAAGATGTCTACCATTGCTATCCATATGGTGTGTCAGTTCGAATACCTACAATGAGAGATGATACAAAAAAATGCCTGGAATCCTTTCTAGGGAAGAGAGGGAAAACTGAAATGACATAGAAGAGAACTCACCTCCATCAACCCTCCAGACCCCACCTACCCCAACTCGAAATATCTGAATAGCAAACCCCTACTTTCATGAATGATATTGAAATTTTTCACTCAAGAAATGTAAATATTATTTTCTGTAAGCTTTTCTGTTGATGTTTCACAAGTAGGAGTTTGCTATTTACATTTTTCCAGGTAGGAGGGGTCTAGAGGGTTGATGAAGTGAGTTATCTTTTTGACTCAATACATAATAATAATAATAATAATAATAAATATACTTTATTGTCATGAAAGAGTTTCTTCTTGTCGACAAAGCATGAAGTCAGTAAAGAGTATATATAAAATAAATAAAAATTTACAACTATAATATTAAAATCACTATACTAAAACATTAAATAAAACATTGAATAAATATTTTTTGTCGAAATATGAAAATAATAACATACATAGGTATAAAAACTATCACAAACATGAATATATAAGCAAACCTAATTAGAATGAAGTAATAACAAGAATTCTAATCAGCATACTCATATATTAGGTCAGATAGAGTCATCGTAGAATTCTTTAAGGCTGTAATATGGTCTGAGCTTCAGTAGTTCTTTGACAGTTTTCCTGAATATTTCAATATCTATTAATGCACCCCTAACATGGTTTGGCAAGTGGTTATACATTTTAACACCATTGTAATACAAGGAATCTCTCAGTTCAATACATTTCCCTTTCTACCTCAGAAACACTCTCAGGCATTTTTTGATCATATTTTATCGTTTGTGATATACCCGTTGTAAGTTTTTCAATTGTCACACCGATGCTTTAGACCGCCTTATCAGTTCCATCGTATAGGATTTCCTGATCATTTCCTCCGATGATGTGTAGCAGGGGCGTGAAGTCATTCATATCGGGGAGGCTAGTTTCATACACTAATTGTTTGAGGTATCCGCACAGGAGAGTATAGTGGTGTCAGATCAGGTGAACTTGCTGGCCACCGATTAGGTCAAGCAAAACATACAAAAAGCACTTTGGAAATCAAAGTGAAAATCATCTGTCACGGTGCACACTCACAAAACAGTCGACCAGATGAAGAACGAAGTGAAACCGGAAGTGTAGGTCTAATGGAAACCTAATCAGGAATCCAAAATCAAAGAGTGAACATTGGATAGAAACGATGGAACCAATGTTAAAGATCCGGAGATCACAAGGGAAATTGCGGAGAACTTACGTTCAAGACCTCAAATTCCAATTATCCGACTCGACGTGTGAGGAAGTGTTAACTCAAAATGAATATATCCATTGAGCCGAGTGCCAGATGGTATAATTCTCAAACCAAGAAAGGAGCCAGAACTCAAGCTGGGAACTTAAATTAGTCCCGTATTCCTGGATCCACACGAAATAAAACTCTCTAAAACTCTCTTCAATTGATTGATCACTTAGGTGTATGCAGCTAGTGGAAATGTTCATCTTTTGTATGTACTGCCAACGAACGAACGCACACCGTGCGGAAAGGATAAGAAGTCTATGGTGCGGAACATCGCCTTGGCTAAATATGCACGAATCTGAATTGAAAGTTCTCGTTAGGCTACTCTTTATAGTGGGTTATTTGGATGTTGAGATAGTTACCTTGGCATCTCTCCAGCCGACCAGCGGTGGGAAACAGACGACAAAGCTGATAATCCAGATGCCTGCGATGAGGGCCTTTGCCCGCTTGCGGGACATGATGTTGGGGTAGGTGATTGGCCTGGTGACAGCAACGTACCGGTCCAAGGAAATGGCGCACAAATTCAAGATGGAAGCCGTGCACATCCAAACGTCCATGGCAAGCCACACTTGGCACCAAATATCGCCGAATATCCATACCTACAGCGATACAATAGAGAAGAATGTCCATATTATGATTGCATGAAATGACAATACATACACATATTGATAGACTTTTATAATTCCAGTTGATGCCTTCACATCCGATGAACAGGACGTCAAAGTTCAGAATTGAAATTATTTTTTCTCAATACCTCGATTCCTTTTTTTTATCTGTTGACAACACAAAAGGAAAACCTAGAATATTCGAGGAACGTGAGAAGGTTATAACAACAAATTCGTACAGAACTCAAAGTAATATCTTCTGAGGCAAATAAATTGAAAGACAATTTCCACATGTTGAAGAAATGGGAGCTGCATCATCCTTTGTACCCCTCCCTGTTTTTGTATTTCATGTGCTAGCGACATCCCAGTTATTTTTTTCAATTATTAATTGAATGAATGGTCAGCTCGTGCTTTTTGAATACTCGAACAAAACTCTGAAATTTGGTGATGAGTAAAGCAAAACTGAGAATAAATATTAGCTAAACAGAGCTTCGAGTCATCGGTACTCAGTCGCAAAAATGAAATAAGTTATAAATCTTTACCAAACTTTGTCGCTTTTTTCATCGACAGAAAGGCACATGATGAATAGTGGTAGCATGGCCGTTTTTTTATTCTGCTCAAAGAATACTCAGTTGACAGATTGACCTCCCCTTAAGGAGCCCTGTAAAATGGATTAAAAAAAATCATGGGGCAAATTAGGTGTTTTCTGAATATCTAAAATGAGAGGGAATAAAATCATAAGATAATATCTTCTTATGATCAAGAGAAATGTTGATTTCTGGAAATAAGATTAGAATGCCGAATAATATTTGAGCATACAGTACGAAGCACCTGACACGCTCTTGCTTTTGCTCTTGATACTCTGAATGTGCGGGGTTGCTAAGTTGAGAACAGGAAACCATTTTTGGGGTTTCTCGAAAAATCAGTCTTTCATTAGAGATTGTTGAGATATTTCTCATGTCAAGCTCAAAAAAAGATATTTTTTAGTGAGAGAGAAGTCACAGTTATTGAAGTTAATAGTGAAAATCTCCGAAAAAACACTCTCTGAAACTAATACGAATCGCAAATATCTCATTCTATTGATGAATCTTGCAAGATGGAATATATTTACGCAGTGAATACTCCACTCTTCGTGAACAGAAAAAATTCCTTTCAATTTTCAAAAACGATTCATTCATATTCCTGCTACAAGTACTATAAAATGCTGAGCAGTCCTAACAACAACTAACAACTCTGGCGGTAAACTTTGTTTTCGATCCTTCCCGCAATTCTCACTTCACAGTATTGCCAATATTTATAGACAAAGACAACCGATGAATGGAGAATTTGAAGCCGATTCCTCCTCTCCTTCTGGCGATGGAAACACGTTGATAAACCACGATAGTATAACAAGATCGGATATGCTCAATCGTTCGAGTGCGATATGGATAATCTACTCTAGTTGTACATTATGTTTCTTCTTCGACTGGAATTGATTATTTTGAATGTTTCATTTTTGCTGTTTGTCATTATAAGAAGTTGACAACGATTTATTTCTGCAGATTATCAATCAAATCAATACCTATACAGTGATGAAGAGGGACATACATACACATTGGTTGGAAATTTGCGCGATTGAAGGGCCAACAAAATGACTCACAACTCGTCTTCGGGTAATCTTCATAAAATCGAATTCCCCGATTTTCAATTCAATTCTTACATCAATTTCCAACACTTTGAACACTGTGCTGCCATGTCAAAAATTTTATCGACCATATCGAGACAATAACAGACCTTGAAAACCTCCCACGTAGCGGAGAATGGCAACACCGCCAAACCCACCATCAAATCTGCCACGGCCAAGGACACTATGAAAAAGTTCGTCACCGTCCGTAATTTCGAGGAACGATAGACTGCCGCAATCACCAGACAATTTCCCACGATCACCATCACGTTGATCAGCATCAGCACTGACAGCGACAGTAACAAATGAGAATCGTCAAAGTTGACTTCGGCTAACAGAGCCGCACACGCGGTGGCATTCAGTTTATTTCGCATGACATAAAAAGTTGCGATGCTATACTACCGCACTCAGTCCGCTATGTATATCTGTATAGATCATTTTTCCAGTTCCTCGGCCTGCTAGATTCCTTCGGTTTGCTATGTTAAAGACATCGGAGGGTCATTTTTCGAGTTGCTCCTTTCATTTCTCCAAATCTGAGTTCTTGAGCCTCCACCAAGTCACTTCAAATCCAGCATTCGATCCATCTGTAACGAAATTATCTGGTTATTATCATTGTCTGATATCGTGAAATGCTTTATGTAGTGTGTTATTTATACAGAAATGGGCAAAAGTGTAGAACCAAGTGGAAATATCGGTCACCAATCGTTGATTTTTATTTAATTTCTCTACAGGATGATTTTATAACATGGTGGATTCGAAAATGTTATAGCCATTGTTGCCACAATTTGATTTTTCCCGAATTTATTGTCAACTTCATTCATCAAATGACGAACCCTGCATATGCATACGAAATCTCTCAGAATCTTCAAGCGAATCCATTGATAAACATTTGTTATTTTCAATTTCAATAACAGCAGAGATATGTGAAAAAATCTCATTTTTCGAGATCGCTCCTCTTGATAGATGGATTAGAAGAAGAGGTACGATTGAATGGCTTGCGCGATCCCCCGATCTAACTCCACTTGATTATTTGTTATTCGGAGTCCGAAGTTCATTTCAAACGACCGAATAGTAGCTGAATGAATAACCAAAGAAATTCAAATAATTCAACCAAGAGTAATTGCTAATATTACGAGGGAATTTTCAAACGTACTTGCCTACCGTCAAGAAGTGAACGGTGCTCAATTTAAACATTTCATTGAATGGGTTAATTTTCCCTTGATGCCTTCCGCTCTTTTATTTGACTGTTTTGTATTGATTTAATTTTGGTAACCATGTTTTGTACTAGTGTTTCATTTGTACTTTTTTTATCAAAAATCAGTTTGTTAAATGTCAGAATGGAATTTGTTGAATGTCGGTAGTGAGCATTTTGAATCAGGAGAGCACGTCTGTTATAGCTAGTTTTGATTATTTGGTTACTTCGATCGTTTCTTTTTTTCAAGACATCTCTGTTTTTATTGAGAATGAAAATAACAAATGATGATCAATAAATTTGCTGGAAGATTTTCTTTCAACTCTCATAAAAATTTACGAGGTGTGTCATTTGAGATGATATAGTTGACAAAAGTTTCGAAAAAACTGAAAACCCGGATTAAGTGAGTGGAAAATTTAAAAAAATCCAACAGACGGTAATCGAGATATTCACATAGTTTCACACTTTTACCCATCACTGCATAAAAAAAAAAATGAGAAAAGTGAAGTATCGAGCACGAAACAGATTGAATAATTCGAAAAGACAGTTGCTTCCGCATCTTGCAACCTTTTGCGATTCAAATGTCTCACCTTATAATATATCATTGATGTTTTCTGACAGGAATCAGACGACTGAAGTTGGACTTGTGAATTCGAGGTAGGAATTCATATCATTGTTGATTCGAGCGAAAAGTATTTTGATCAGTGACAACCATAGGCGCTTACAGGAAAAAATACCAAGGGGGGCAAAATTTGTTCATCATTCAATAGTAAGAAGTGAAAAGACAACTACCTCATTTCTCGAAATCAGAAATTGTAATGCATCGAATGTTTTCAATAGAATGTGTATCAAGTTCGTTGAATAGAACACTGTGAAAAAAAATATCTCAAATAGATTCACCACTCTTGTCGATTTTGGTCACTATTTCGTCAAATTTCAAGTGTTATCATCTTGGTCATCATCTGATATCCATATCGTAAAAAAGCGATGAATTTCATATTATACAGTGTGACATAGAGAATCAATCAACAAACAGAAACCATTCTAGATCTCATCCTGGCACTTCTTGAAATGTAGGAATACACATTTGGAATTTCAAGCGCCAATGATGAGTAGACAATACACGACAATTTGTTTTGTCGATTTTTTCATGTGATTTGTTTCCTTTCAAATAATCGATATCATGGTGACTGGCATATTTCTCTATGATGATAATTGTACTTGATTGAAGTATAATATTTTCATTGTTTGCTATTTTTGAGAATTTGCGAAAGCACGGGGCTGTGTCGTTGGATTTCTACGCAAGGCATTCGGAATATAACTACAAAATGCAACTTTCTGTTATCGACCGCATGACACGAAACCCTTCGAAAATGATACCACCAGATGATGACCAGAAGGGAATCGCTCGAAACTTGACGTAAAAATGGTCCGAATCGATGGAAAAATTTATGAAAATTGTGCCTCTCCCGGGGCTGAAGGCAAGTGTCCCCTTTCGCTCCACCCCCTCCGGCGCCTATGGTGACAACAGGTGGGCATTACCAAAGGCGACAAACACGACGAGTAAAATGCCAATAATAGTACATCACATATTTTTCCAAGTTCATCGTTCTTTTCATTTCTAGCGCATATAGAAAAGGTGTTCGATTCATTCGATTCTATTCGATTTTTACCAATTTTTACCAAAATTTCAATTCTTGGTTCTTTCTTTCCATCTCGATTCTACTTCCACAACAATTTCAACATATCAATATTCAATTTCATTGCAATCGTATCTGAAAATACTCCCGCTGTAGCCGATTCAATTAATTCATCTCTCCTGATGGCTCTGATGCCCACCTTCGATGGTTGGCGCAATTAACTTTGTCAATTGAAAGAGAACGGGTTTTGGAAATTAACGCGGCACTTTTATTCAATTGTGCCGTCGATAATAGAGATCGGACGCTTGCCGTACAAATAGAGCTATGGTGCACGTGACAGGACTTGTTGATGTCAATTACAAGAGGACCTCTTTCGGATCGATGATGCAAACGACAAACTTTTGTGTAAAAAAGGGATGAGTCAAGTTTGGTGCATCAGTTGGGAATGGGGCATTCCCACACGCGAGTTTGTTCTGTGTATACTGGGTGTACCAATAGTTTGATAAAGCGAAATAGCAGGTCTGCTATCGAAGATGGAAGATACTTTCATCTACAGCAGTTGTAGATTCATATTTTGAAATTATTTTCCATTATACTGTGTGTCTCAAAGTCTGTTTTTTTTTTCTCAAACAGAACAACCTATATATTTCAACAAAAATGGTTTCTCATCAAATGTTGCTCACTTCTGGTTTTTTGTTCTTGATAATCTGACGAGGCGTTGCCAAATAATACCGTTTTTTCCGGAAATTCAGGCATTTCGAAGAAAAGTTCACTACCTACAATTTCAAGAATTCATTCTAACTTTCGTGTTGATCAATAGGCAATACCATGTTCTATCTTATGAAACTCCTCATCCTTTTCACGTAGTATACAGGGTGATCAGAATACCACTTCAAATTTCTCAAATTTGAAATAGTCGTAGCTCAATTTTCTCAAATGGCACACCCTATTTCATATCACACTCTCCCATAGATATTCCAACAGGCGTTCGACAGGTATGGGGTTTGACGTACCTTAACAATATAGAGTAGCTGGTTAGATAACACTCGATATTTGACAGTTTTTCTCACATCCTGTGGGATCAAAATGCATGTAAGATTACTGATTCTCCTATAATGTCCACCACGACGTGATTCTTTCACTATAACTACAAAAATCTGGTCATTACTACGACCCAATATCTTTTTATTGTTGTGAATAAATATTTTGAATTTTTTCTATTTCATTGCATGTGACAAAATAAATCAGACTTAAATATTTGAAATAACCAGAGTCAGAGTACACTCTGTATAAACAGTGTGTACGATTTCGAATGACAGACACCCTCTCATTTCAAAAATAAGCTGATTGATTGTCGAAAACGAAGAATCTCCATTGTATAGTGCTCAACGAGCTTTCTCCGGATATGGCGACTAATCTGAAATATTCACATTTTCAAGGCCTACTATTGTTTCTTGAAGGGGTGGAAATTTGAACAACGACTACACCGTGTCCATGATTAGGATGTACATCCTCAGGATTTCGGAAACGTTCCAACAGAAACGGTACCATTACTCAGCATATCAGTGAATTTTAGTCCTTGGCTCAAACTTCATCTGACATTGGAGAAGAAGCTCAAGAAATCGACAAAGCGACCGCGATTTTGGGTACATGCCATTTGTCACTGTATGGGATTCCTATGATGAATCTGAAGAGACATTCAACAATCAACTTCACGGTCACTAGAAGGAAAATTGAGATTCAGACTAGAAGACCAATTATTATCTACTGCATTTTTTGCAATGAATATAAGTAGACCAAGGTCTAATAATGAATCACCTTCTCCTGTATGCTCTGATTCCAGTTGAACGAATTCTAAACCAAAGATCAAGAAATGTTTCTATTGTCATAATTAAGGACGCCTGCAAGCAAAATGCAGACAACGGCTGAAGAAGTACGGTAATAATATCAATCAAACCACCTCGCAAATAAATTTTGCTTAGAGCGCAAAATCCAAAAACATGAACTCAACAGGTTGTGAAGATATCTGGCTTGCTGACAGCAAATAATGGTTTTGGCCACTGCACCTTTGCAAACGAAGGTAGCAATTATAAGCGACGTCTCTGTTATTCATGCAGAAGGTGTTGGTATGATCAATGTCCTTGCTCAAGTTCGTGTATCACGAAAACGTGAGTGTCAAGAACACGCTGCGTGTCTCATTCCTAGGGAAACATCTGGTTTCCATAGGAACTGAAACAAATCGAAACTTCGAGGTGAATTCCAATCAAGGTGGATATAGGATGGTGAATTCTTCTGCAAAATATGTAGACTTGTCAAACAACTGAGGCCACATCACTTCAGTTTGAATAGTGATACGATTGTCGATCCTGTAGTCAAATCTGCTCATACTGTTGAGTGACAGTGATGGATAGCTAAAGGTTCAATTCTTGCATTCGAGTTGAATTTCAAATTCAAATCGTGTTTTCCAGAGGTAACAAGATAACCATCGAGAACAGAAGAGGTGACACAATCTAATGTCGATCTTGGCAGGTCTTAGTGAGTCATCAAAGCTTGACGAAATCAAGAAGGCATCAGTCAACAACTTTTTTCTGGTAGCTGGGGATAGGGACGCAATCTAGTGTCGATCCTGGAAGGCCTCAGTGAGGTATCAAAACTCGACAATATCAAGAAGGCATCAGCCTACAACTTTTCCTGGTAGCTAGGGATAGGGAGTTGAAACACCAGTCTATGTACACCATGCTTCCAACCAAAGAAGCATCGAAATTAAAAATGAAATTGGACAGGTAGTTGTCGTGAAATGAGCAATGCTGAAAAATATCATTTGAAGTCGAAGTTTAAGAGGATATCATCCGAGGAAATGCCGCTGAATCTGATTCTGCGAAACATTGCACCATTCACCCCAGAACAGAATGGAAAAGCAGAACGATATGTCAGAACCATTGTGGCGAGCTTTGATCCAGCTAGCTAGCAAGTTGGATAAGCACAACCTGGGCTGAAACAGTGAACATGACAGTATCACCTTCTGAACAGGAGACTTCACAAACCTGATGATAAGTCAGACTAGAAAAGGAATCCATTTTGAATATTAGAAGAAGTTTGGTGCCTCAGCTCACGCTCTCATTCCCAAAAGATTGACGCAAATGTTCGACAACAAATCCGTCCTGCAATTTATATTGGGATATGTAGGAATATCACTAAAGGAATGTAACATTCGATGAGGATTCCGATCAATGGAGGCACAAGATATGTGAATTTCGAAACAGAACCCAGTGGAGATGATTTCATTGGATCGTCACGAACACCATTCAACAGATATCGAATCATAGAAGTTCAGTTATGAAGACAGTCAGCAATTCGACCAACTCAGGATCCCAATTACAAAACTGTCTAATACAAAGGACTCGTTGCAGAAGGCTATCATCAAGTTTCAGGTGTAGATATACAGGGTGAGTCAAAAATGTGTACCGAGCTTTCTGGGGGTGATAGAACATTGAAAAATAAGTGTAGTTTGATGATTGAACTCATGGCCCAAAATGCATATTAAGGGAGATATATCCTTCCAAAGTTGATGAAATTAAAATAATTTCTCCGCATAACTTCTGAACGATAAAAGCCACCCGATTGAAATTTTGTGCATGAATGTATGTTGTCAAAATACATTTTTTCGTCACACTTCCACATTTCTGATATTGTTATAAAGGGTGTTTTCAGAGGGTGAGTCATGATTTTTTGTAGAAAACTTTTTTCCCTGTATTATTTTCGGTGAAAAAACAGGAGCATTCGATGGAGCAAAGAAAATTACATGAAAAAGGTACTCTTATTCAAATACAAAAAATTGAGCCGTTCGTGAGATTTTTGAGTTTTTGTAGTTACATGATATCAGCAGATTGATTTTATTCATCGCGAGATTCATCGGTAACAATATTTTAGCAAGCCATGATGAATAATTTTGTTCTCAATTTTGACGTTCATGTCATCAACATTGTTGTAGTCGATTTGTTCGTGTGGTTTTTCTGTGTCATTCATCACTGCGATTATCAACTGAGATTTCAAGAAATATGGCAGGTTATTCGTCCTCTGAACAAACTGATATGCTTCTAATGCTTGGCGAGTGCTTCGGAAATGCAAATGCTGCTGAAATATCGTTATACCGATGAATCTCGCGATGAATAAAATCAATCTGCTGATATCATGTAACTACAAAAACTCAAATATCTCATGTACGGCTCAATTTTTTGTATTTGAATAAAAGTACCTTTTTCATGTAATTTTCTTCGCTCCATTGGATGATTCTGTTTTTTCACCGAAAATGATACAGGGAAAAAAGTTTTCTACAAAAAATCATGACTCAACCTCTGAAAACACCCTTTATAACAATATCAGAAATGTGGAATTGTGACGAAAAAATGTATTTTGACAACATACATTCATGCACGAAATTTCAATCGGGTGGCTATCATCGTTCAGAAGTTATGCGGAGAAATTATTTTAATTTTATCAACTTTGGAAGGATATATCTCCCTTAACATGCATTTTGGGCCATGAGTTTAATCATCAAACTACACTTATTTTTCAATGTTCTATCACCCCCAGAAAGCTCGTTACACATTTTTGACTCACCCTGTATAAATGGTCAGATATAATTCTGTTGGGTGTGGCATCTGTTATGAATCTGAAAATTTGGCAGTTTGATGTGAAAGCTACATTCTTATATGGGAGATGCCATGAAGAACTTTTTATGTATCAACCTGAAAATGTAAGGAGTTTGATGAACGAATACATCGAGTACATCAGATCCAAATTTTCATCTTCAGAACTTCTATAGGAAGATGGTCTCTAGCTCAACCAGAAATCAGTGAAACTAGTTTGGAGAAGTTAAAAAATATTCTTTTTAATTCATTCATTTCTTCTGAAAATATTCCATGGTTCTAAGTCAACATGGTATCGTAGAAAAAGACGATCAGAATCAAATCTCTCTCATAAAAGCCAAAAGCATGACTAGAAACCAACAAAACACAGTCAGATCGAATCTATAATAATCCTATGACATAAATGTCAACTATTCTGCTCCAATATTTGAAGAAACAAGAAAGACAAAACAAACATTTCTCACTGAATAACAAACACAAAGAATTGAGGTTGAGCTTGTTGGTCCCTTTCCAGAAAACACACTATGCGTTGAACAATGCAGTTCGATAATGAGATCAGTCGACTCTGTTCCAATGAAATCATTGACTCATCAACACTGCCAAACATTCTTGTGCCAATTATAACACCGGCGAGTCATAATCGATTTCACGTTTCGTTGGATTTTAGTTTCGAATTGAAGGAGGCGCGATCGCTTCGATTCGTATGAGTAGGTATATCCATTAGTGACGTGAATTCCAGGCGAATTTTCATGTCCTTACCAGTGGCGAGTCATGGAAATTTGAGTCGGGTCGCCACAGGCTCACGAAGACAAGGCAGCTGGAGGAGTAATAATAATAGCGAGATTTTTCTGAAACACGAGCAAAAATAACACTTCGATCATAACTGGGTAATCGAAGTGAAGCCAACTTGCTAGGTTCTTCGTCCTGGGACACGCGGGAAGTATAGAGTCACTTCTATGCCTCGATTGAAAATCCAAAATAGCCGACTTCATGAAATATTTAGGAGATAGTAGAGAAAAAGTATCATGACGTACGAGTTCAAGTTTGTTTGTATGTTAATGAAAATGGTTGGGGTTGTGGCATAATGATTCAATGAATTGAAATGAATATGAGCCATACCAACAGATAACTCACATTTTCTTCCACAGAGGAATGAAATGAATCGAGTATGTCGAATGTGGAACGACGCACTAGGTTGCGCTTTATGAATAGGTTATTAATCAGAAATCCAACGTCCAGATTGTTCAAAACAGTTAGATAAGAGTTAAGAATAACATAGGTTTCCATGCTATAGTCGATCTTGTGACACTTTCGAAGATGATGATTGTGTTTTCGGCATTATGAACCTGTGTGATTCGGAAATGATTCGAGATACAATAATTCGAAATTTCCAGACAGGACTGTTCGAAGCACGATGGTGATACGTTTAATATTATTACTATCAAGCAAATTCTCCGACGATTTGGATTTGGATTATGAATATCAATATTATTTCACGATAATATGAGCGATTTCTGTATGTAGACGGTTCAGGAATGATAGTACATTCCTTGAATTATTCTCAACAGGACGATTCTACTCGACATTTGACATTTCTGTTCGACATTTGACGGCGAGAACATTCCTTATGCCGTAAAAAAATCACAATGCAAATGTACATATTTTCGTTACAAAAAGCCACAATCCACAAATCGGTGACATTCAGACATGCATTTTTGTACGGGTCCATTAATGGAAATGATGGTGTATCTGAGCAGACATATTGGAGACGATTTCCTAACACAGAAAATATCGGCGGTTCGTATTTTTTCGATAATTACAGTTATTTCAGTAATGATTGCAATTTTTTTCGTGTTCGTTGTTAGGAAGAAATAACATGAAAATTATCATCATTCGACATTACTGATCTGAACTAGTTTCCTGGCCAAACCTTCTTCCTATGTATTTTTGAGGTCTCGTGAATAATTATGAAAATTCGCAATTTCAATATCGGCAGAAACTCTCCGATTCAGTGATGACAAACTACGAGCCATCCGACCAACAACCAACAAAACGATGATAAAGAAATGCTACAGTTCGAAAATCATGAGAATCATAAGCAAATTGAAGACCGATATTTCAGTTTCAAGTTCATCATCGTGATTCCATCTATCTAAGATAGCATGGTATGGAAGAAAAATTCCAGACCCGGCCAAGGAAACATTTTTTTTTTTCATGTTATGTCAAATAAGTTGCCAGTCTGCCAGATTCAAGATTCAGTCAGTGCACGAAATGTTCGAAATGGTACTGATTTGAAGCTGTAGCATAGATGAAACTAGGATATCGTGAAACCATTCGTCATGAGACCATGCAGTGAACAGATCTGATGAGACTCTCACGACTGCGTTAAGCTTGAAATCAATTGAAACTTATTCTGATAACCAACTCGAACAAGAATTGATCTCTCACTTTGACTCCAAGCGTGAATAGTGAGCGAAGTGAATCCACAACGAGTAGCAGGAGCAGATCGAAACTACAGCTACTACAAGAAGAAGGGAGTTATCGAGGGAAGAGAGAGAGCCAGCAGGAGAAATTCGAAAACTCAATGATTAAGAGTGTAGTGATAGTTGACACTTTAAAAAAAAAGAGAGAAACATCTGATTTATCGGTATTATCATTGAAAATAGAGGGAAGCATCGAAAGAGGCAATGTACACCTAGGAATCGACTCACCAGAAGTGATTATCGAAGAAAGTAGAAAAACTCAAGAGCAAGAATCCAACATGAAACCGAAACACGATGAACAAATATCTCTCGACACCGTACTAGAACAGTCTTAGTTGACTCTCCAACAGTATGCCGTATGACGAACTACTCCGTAATAACTACCAACCTCCAGTGGAAATTTTGATTGGCCTTTTTCATCAGCTGTTATGGAAGATCCACTCAGTTATGTGTAGTCGACGATTATGAAGACTCAATGAGGTTACAACAGAGTCTTTAGAGAAATCTGGTAGTCTCCAGTTCCTTTTATATTGCCAGAATGTGTACCACATATCATATTCACTTTGAGAATGCTTTTTGGTGGACCAGATCAGATTTTGGAGGCACATATCAATGCCATTCGTCACAAACTGCCGCTCCAAGCGAAATAACCTTGGAACTCTTGTAGAATTCGCATTAGCAGTGAAAAATTCATGCTTTCCTCCACAAGCCACAGAACCGAAGGAATACAATGTACTGCCTCACCTACCATGAGGATAACGAGGTTCAATAAGCAGAATCCCAAGAATGAATCTCTCAGCGTTCGCAAGTTGACATCTGAAATGAATTCATAATCACTAACGATCGAAATGCAGGTTGTGCTGAGAATATTGAAAGGTTGTATCAGAATGCAGAATTTCTCGACAAAATTCAATATCAGATGAATGGAAGATGATGAAAGATTTGAAGCTTTGCAGATTATGTTTGAAGAAACATCGAGTCAGTCACAACGAGTTATCCTATCAATTGTCCGTGACTTCCACGGCGCTAAACAGTTCGATTATTGTCCATGCAGAACATACTGTTAGTTATTCGAATCATTCTCTCTCGATGCTTCTAAACTTGCGAACGAATATATGTATCTGAAGAAAAAAAAGAAGAATCACCTATCAAGTTATATGATGATGCGAATCGATGAATTGGGGTGGACAACTGAAAATTGGCCTTGCCAATTCTTGTAATTTGGGGTGAGCGTCAACCGTTCGCAGCAAAATCAAGATTAGGGTTGACAGTATTTGCAGTGCAGTCATCACCTCTGCAAATACTTGAGCTCTTTTACAATCATCATGTATGTGAATGTGCCAACGCCGACGATTCAAGGGGCAGGACATTTGATGATGATGATGACATGAATAGT
This sequence comes from Gastrophysa polygoni, assembly GCA_963576655.1. Classification (NCBI taxonomy): domain Eukaryota; kingdom Metazoa; phylum Arthropoda; class Insecta; order Coleoptera; family Chrysomelidae; genus Gastrophysa; species Gastrophysa polygoni. Next base: position 5,133,021 of record OY755092.1, read on the forward strand.
CCGCTGAAAACGAACTTTGGAAGAAGTTCTCAATATCCATTCAAATCATACACCCTCCATTGATATGGAAGAATTCAGTCGATACAAGAAGTTATTGCATACAATGGCCTACATACATAGGTTCATAACCATGACTCAAATGAAGCCAAGATCCATGGGTTTATTATTGTGAGAATAGTCTGGTACATATTGTGCAAGGAGATATGCATTCAGAAGAGATTAGGAAATTGAATGATTCGTTGCCGACACTACTACAACCAACAGTGCGAATTTTCCAAGAGCATATTTGAATTACCACTGTATTTGGACCAGGAGGGAACAACCTATTTTTTATCTTACCCCGAGAGAATCATCTTGAAAAATATCACGATTCCTTCCGAAATCCCAATCATGAGATCATGAGAGTGTCATCAATGGAGTCAATCACGAAGAATCCGAGAGAAATCGCAAGATTTGTAAGATCACTCAAACTCCTGCTAATGTACCTGATATATCACTGCTATAATAGGGGTATAGGAACGTCTAGTTAGAACCTTCAAAATTGCCTTATATGATGCCCTGCTATCGAGGACACCTACTAATTCACTACCTCGAAGTTGTATGATTGCAGTTGAAAATACAGGGTGCCTCGAAAAGATAAAACCAGGTGAGAAATGGGACATCAAAATGAGCATTTTTGTTTACATAAACTCATGTCCGCAAATGAGCCGTTTGGGCTGTAGAGCAAACAAACTGTTCGTCACTTAATAAACTGAGCGAATTGCATCATTTCATCACATGGCGATTCGTAAATATCCAGGAAATACCATTTTTAGGAGGCTATAGCACCCTCAGGAGCCAGTTTTCGAACCATGTCTATTCAAACTTTCTCCCTGTTTTTGTCGTGACTAATTATGAGACACCCTCTACAAGTAAAATAAGTATTATATTCAATGAACCACTATTTCAATATACCTCAAATAAATATTGGGCGGCTCATCCCAATGATTGAGGAGGGGAGAAGTTGGGCTCCCAAGGTTCCCAAATGTATCTCATCCCCAACCTCTTAGAGATAATAATACTATCATTATCTCTATATCTCATAATGATACTATCATCCATACATTGTATCATTTATAACATGGCGCAGTCCTGAACCAATTGAAATTTGAAATCAATCACTCTGAAATGAAAAGAGAGAACGGAAAAGTAATAATCATGGAGAATTCAAGTTAGCAGAAAGGAATGTCAATGAAAGGAGATATTTAACTGGATCAAATTCAATCGAAACTTCGAAACCTATTCACTGGCGACTAGAGGAGTAGAAAAGAGTGAAGAGGTTCAAGCGGTTATTCTGATACATACCGTTGGTGATCATGTGATAGAGATACTGTTACAAATGAGACCATTTCATTATTGATAGTTCCAATTTCCGAGGATTCAAACACAGTTTGATGACTCATCCAAAACAATGTCAATATAAATTTATAAAATATTGGAAATACGAATTCAGGAATCCTCGAAGAGGCATTGGGTCGCCCAAAGAGTGATTACATTAGAGAATACAGAATTGTCCCAAATGAGACATCCCTGTTGCTACCAGCAATCGTCCTCTTATGGGACCAGAATTCGAGTGGTACGTCGATTATGTTCGATGATTCATAATGTTTATTTGATGATAATGTTGGTCACGAACGAGTACGGTTTGTAGTTACAAAATGATTTTCTCTACATGAATATAGATGATAGTAATGATGAGTTCAACATTTTATTTGGAAAATGCCCTTTCGTGACAATACAAGATAGATACGCTGAATTCATTCAGTCAGAAGAAAACAGATAACAAAATAATCAAAGCACCAAATGAATATTCTGTACCAAGAGAGAATAAAAGTCGGAAAAACAAGAGTAAGATACAAAAATTCAGGAAGGTCATGAAAGTTTTCATGCATTCTTGGAAGATTTGAGACAAATAGCAAATCTGTGTGATTTGTCGAATTGAAAAAACTGGTTTGTGACAGAATGATATATTGTATCAATGATAAAGAGTTGAAAACACATCTTTCGCAAGAAGATAACCTCACTCTAGAGGAATCATTTGAAATTTGTAGTAGTGTTGCTGAACTTGCTGAAAAACACATCAATACATTGGGAGGAAGGGAAGGAAGGGAAGGAAGGGAAGGAAGGGAAGGAAGGAAAGGAAGGGAAGGAAGGGAAGGAAGGGAAGGAAGGGAAGGAAGGGAAGGAAGGGAAGGAAGGGAAGGAAGGGAAGGAAGGGAAGGAAGGGAAGGAAGGGAAGGAAGGGAAGGAAGGGAAGGAAGGGAAGGAAGGGAAGGAAGGGAAGGAAGGGAAGGAAGGGAAGGAAGGGAAGGAAGGGAAGGAAGGGAAGGAAGGGAAGGAAGGGAAGGAAGGGAAGGAAGGGAAGGAAGGGAAGGAAGGGAAGGAAGGGAAGGAAGGGAAGGAAGGGAAGGAAGGGAAGGAAGGGAAGGAAGGGAAGGAAGGGAAGGAAGGGAAGGAAGGGAAGGAAGGGAAGGAAGGGAAGGAAGGGAAGGAAGGGAAGGAAGGGAAGGAAGGGAAGGAAGGGAAGGAAGGGAAGGAAGGGAAGGAAGGGAAGGAAGGGAAGGAAGGGAAGGAAGGGAAGGAAGGGAAGGAAGGGAAGGAAGGGAAGGAAGGGAAGGAAGGGAAGGAAGGGAAGGAAGGGAAGGAAGGGAAGGAAGGGAAGGAAGGGAAGGAAGGGAAGGAAGGGAAGGAAGGGAAGGAAGGGAAGGAAGGGAAGGAAGGGAAGGAAGGGAAGGAAGGGAAGGAAGGGAAGGAAGGGAAGGAAGGGAAGGAAGGGAAGGAAGGGAAGGAAGGGAAGGAAGGGAAGGAAGGGAAGGAAGGGAAGGAAGGGAAGGAAGGGAAGGAAGGGAAGGAAGGGAAGGAAGGGAAGGAAGGGAAGGAAGGGAAGGAAGGGAAGGAAGGGAAGGAAGGGAAGGAAGGGAAGGAAGGGAAGGAAGGGAAGGAAGGGAAGGAAGGGAAGGAAGGGAAGGAAGGGAAGGAAGGGAAGGAAGGGAAGGAAGGGAAGGAAGGGAAGGAAGGGAAGGAAGGGAAGGAAGGGAAGGAAGGGAAGGAAGGGAAGGAAGGGAAGGAAGGGAAGGAAGGGAAGGAAGGGAAGGAAGGGAAGGAAGGGAAGGAAGGGAAGGAAGGGAAGGAAGGGAAGGAAGGGAAGGAAGGGAAGGAAGGGAAGGAAGGGAAGGAAGGGAAGGAAGGGAAGGAAGGGAAGGAAGGGAAGGAAGGGAAGGAAGGGAAGGAAGGGAAGGAAGGGAAGGAAGGGAAGGAAGGGAAGGAAGGGAAGGAAGGGAAGGAAGGGAAGGAAGGGAAGGAAGGGAAGGAAGGGAAGGAAGGGAAGGAAGGGAAGGAAGGGAAGGAAGGGAAGGGAAGGAAGGGAAGGAAGGGAAGGAAGGGAAGGAAGGGAAGGAAGGGAAGGAAGGGAAGGAAGGGAAGGAAGGGAAGGAAGGGAAGGAAGGGAAGGAAGGGAAGGAAGGGAAGGAAGGGAAGGAAGGGAAGGAAGGGAAGGAAGGGAAGGAAGGGAAGGAAGGGAAGGAAGGGAAGGAAGGGAAGGAAGGGAAGGAAGGGAAGGAAGGGAAGGAAGGGAAGGAAGGGAAGGAAGGGAAGGAAGGGAAGGAAGGGAAGGAAGGGAAGGAAGGGAAGGAAGGGAAGGAAGGGAAGGAAGGGAAGGAAGGGAAGGAAGGGAAGGAAGGGAAGGAAGGGAAGGAAGGGAAGGAAGGGAAGGAAGGGAAGGAAGGGAAGGAAGGGAAGGAAGGGAAGGAAGGGAAGGAAGGGAAGGAAGGGAAGGAAGGGAGGGGAAGGGAGGGAACATTCCTAGGTAGAAACTGGCAATATCAACCGCATCCATCAAGAGAAAAAAATTAGGGAAGTTCTTCCAACTTCCATCAAAACCTGAGGGACGAACGTCAAATCAATTAAATCAAGTTCCGAGACGTCAGCAGGGAAGAGTCATCATAATGTGAAAAATTGGGAGCATCTTCTAGAGGAGCAAACAGCAAAGAAAGATAAAAATAAAGAAGGAAGGAAGGAAGGAAGGGAGGAAGGAAGGAAATGAAGGTCTTCAAGGTGATTTGTCAATGTTGTGGTTATGAAAAATACCCTGATCATAACTGTCCAGCTTTTGGTGAAAAATGTCTGGTTTGTTGAAATTTCAATCATTTCTCTGAAACGAGAATACATCGTATTGGAACTGGTAGTCGTGTCAAAGATAGAATCGTCACTGAATATGAATAATACTATCATATATAGGTACATTGTTTCATTTATAACAAGGTTAGTTTAGGTAAGGTTAGGATTGATTACCGGTAACTGGTAAGTGGAAATTTATTCTAATATAATGATATATAATATATAATGATATATAATACCTCTCGTGAGTGTGATTTACAGGATGATGAGAAACTGGTACACCTTGAGGAGAATCAGTACAGTATTACAGTACTTTTCTGCTGTATGAGATACAAGTGAATACGGATTTTGTTCCTCGTGCAATGAAAATCAAAATCTCACAGAATTGGAGAAATTCTCCTTGAAGAGCTAGTACCAAACTGATTTGAGGGAGAGAAAGAGAGACATGATAGATATGAAAAGGTAGATGAGTAGAGGTAAAACCACTCAATCTAATTCAATGTAACACCTCATCATTCAATATAGGACTTTTTCAAATCAACTCGAAGGAACTGGCAACCCATTTAATAAAACGTCAGCAAACGGAACCAACGAAAGTCGTGGAGTTCTCTATTTCTTGATACAAAATTGAAATTATTCTCGTAAATCTGCCAGAACTGTATGGAGAGCAGCGCGCGATGTCGCTCAGCAGATTTATGGGAACTTTGATTTACAGCATTTAAAAGTCTTTTAATATCCTGCAGAACTTTCTCTTTACATGTGGTTCATCATTCTCTACGGTAAATTCATGCGAAACTCACGAAAAACATTTCGGGAAGATACGAACAGGGTGTGACTGACTGATGAAAAAATCCGATATTCTAGAAAGTTCAAATATCAATGACCCATCAGAGTTGATTACTATATCCAGGACCGTTATCGTGAAATGTAACTATACCTATACCTACTACTTTACCGCCTTTCTTGTTTCATGGATTGATTAGCTGTTTGCGTGCAGCTATTCTCTATTTCTGGAAAAATCGTTCCGATTTGGATTCGTGATACACCTGAATAAAACTAATACGCCATGTTGAAGCTGAGTGGCGGTTGAATCGTTCCCTCAGTAGGAACATGTGAACTTATGGATTTTGGCATTTCTCGAAATTGAGTGACTCCTCACGAAGAGAAAAATATTTCAATTGTGTTGAGAACGGGAGCAGATTCGTTCCCGAAACGTCCACCAAGATAAGTAGAGGTTTTATTCTTATTAAATATATTTGTATTTCCAATTTTTTTTTCAAAAACAAGGTGTCACTGACCAATAGAGAATTTCTCTTTTAGGTATCTAAAGGTTTAATTTCAAGCGCAGTGACATTTTGGGACAGATCCTAAATCTGCCCTTACTACAAATATATTGCAATAATTTTCAATAACTTTTACTCTATTTTTTAGAAACGAGGAGAGAAAATCCCATTAAAAGCTGAAAAATGAATGTACCACCTCCTCGAAGAACTCACAAACAGTACTCCACTCTGGATCTCCTCAAAGCCTGAATGATCACTTTCTGATATTTCAAGGTCTATCAGTCAAAAAACAACTGAAATACCACGAACGATGAGATAATTCGATTTCATTTCGCCACGCAACGCATTCTCTATAAATATTGAATTTCAATTTGATGTTGGTTTTTGTGATTTTCCATGAATATACTGATTGACTGGTGATGGGGAACAAGCATTTCTGTTCACATAAATATATAAATGAGCCGTTAGGACTGTGGAGCAAAAAAAACATTCTAATCATATTAGAGAAGAGAGAGAGGAGTTTAGTCTACGAAACACCTGTTCATGATGGGGAAGATCTGTTCAGCAAGGATGATGGCAAATTGTACCGATGTAGAAGCTATTCCCGGAAAAAATATTGTGAACAGTGATTCAATTATTGCGTAGTATATTGACAACCAATCAGTTTCCTTGCTCTACAGCCCTATCAGCCCTTGTCAGTTTGTCGCTATCTTTTCGGAACACCCTGATAATAGTCCATGATGATATAAAAAAAGTGAGAAGTGAGAAATTTCCAAGTGAGGGTCGTTCTCGGTGAAACCAAAAGTGATGAGATGGTGAATTTTTTGAGTTATTGAATCCAACACCTCTGAAAGTTCGAATCTGATACCTCCGGAGGAATATTCGTCCAATATTAGGTGAGTAGTTTTTGATTATTCTAATCATAGTAGAAACTTTAGCTGCCCGGAATTCCTAATGGCAAAGCTCTCATGAACCAATCACACATCATATGAGTACTCACAAATACAAGTGGATTCATCTACTGGTTCATTATATGATCAGAGAGTCTTTTTGATTCCAATTATGAAATAGCTAACTAACCGCTGCGGTTCGCGTACAAATTCCAATTACGAAATTACCTAACTATTATGATAAAAGACGTAACTGAATGGGGAAACACATCAATTGAATTGAATATGGAAGGAGTTCTCATGAAGCCTATTCGTCGATCCGCTTTTGTCTATGGTAATCACATCAAATAATGCATTACGGAATTGTCATGAACAGAAAGCGTTATTGTCCTCGAATATTGCATTATATTGCCGGTTTCTTCTCGATACAACCTGTTTATTGCTGACATGATTTTTCTCAATTCCATATCTTTATGAAGCATCCAGTAACACCACCCTCCAGTATTTTGAGACTGAGATGCTGAGACTTCTTGTGTAACAGTTCCAATTTGTTGGTTCACCGATGACGTGGAATGAAATTCATGATAGAAGAGAGTTTTGATCCTATATCTCGGAAAATTAAGGCAGTGGTTGCCTCCGGTGCTCATAAGTACATTTTTAGCATAACATACAATCTCAGCCCCTGGGATTCGGTCCTTTGAATGAGAATTGAATACAAAGAGTGAGGACAAGCTTGGCCATAATCGAAATAATTCGATTTCACGAGGAACCATCATCACGAAAGTTGCGACAATTGAAAAAAAACCTCACCCTCGAAATGGATTCCGACTGGTTATATTTATACTCTTCACATTCACCTGAACCTCGGTGCAAATGATCTCAATTGGAATAACTATTTTGCAAGGTATACAATCAATCAATACCGTCTCTTTACAATATTGCATAATCGACGTTATCATCAAAATGACAATATCATCATCGAAAATTGGGAGTGTATTGGTTTGTTGATCGAAAATATTGGATTCAAATACTCTGAGACCTTGGGAAGACGCCAGGTAAAGAAAGAGTGTTCAGATAATGACAATATTCTCAGCAATTGATCTGGATTTGGATTTGGACGATTCGGAATGATTCAGGGTTGACCAATATTTCAGATTCATCCACTTGACTGAAGACTTGAGACTTGAAGAGCTGGTTCAAAGAAGGCGATTTTTCCACTCACAAAATCACTCATCAAGGTGAACAAAGTTCTTGCTCTCCATGCATACTTTCATCAGTTGATGCTCCAGGAGAGTTACGAAAAAGTTGAGGAGAACTTTTGTTACGTTGCTGAATTCCAGATATATGAGACGCTTGAGGCAACGTATTAGAGATAAACAGTGAGATAAAACATTCCTCGAAAGAGAAGTTCCTTACTTTTTCTTTTCTATCGTGTGAGACTTCCTATTAATCTCTGAAGATAGGTCACCAGGGCATTCTATTAATGGTACAGTGAAGTGCAGCCAAAAAGCAGTTCGTAACTGCTTCAGTTCATGTGCACTGATTCGATATCTGTTTTAATTTTAATTGTTCACATCTCATTCTCACAAGTTTTTTTACTGAACAATAATAATTGAATACTGTCATTTCATTTGGATCTTCTCTGAATAATTCAGGAATGAGCAATAAAATGGTTCAATTAACATGGATATTCGTTGACAATAGCAAGAATCAAAGGTATATCTACTACATTATTGATAGTAACAATTGTAAATTCATAACTTGTGCTCATTGTGCTGGGAAAATCCTTCTATCTCTGTACTCTCTGTAGTAGAACTTCAATCACGTGAGTGTTCATTCCATTGATATTTTTACTCTAGAGTAAATACAAAAGATATATTTGTTTTTCATTGATGAATATATGTTCGGATATATCGGAGAAACAACCGAGAATCAATCGAGAATCAAGGGAGAGAAATGATCACGAGAGCTCGTTCGTGCGATTTTTTGTACTTCCTTCGATTTGAGATGAAAATCAAATAGAATTTGTAATGTATTCATCTAAATGAAAATATTCCGAATGAATTTCATAGAAATTGATAATACTTACACTAGTCGCAGTTTCAAATTGCAGATAATATATATAAAAATATCAACATATCTTTTGAAGCCGGTTGCATGAAACACTCAACAGACGATTGACTATTCAATTCGTTTATTCCCATGGCAACGCATATCTCAACTGTTAGAGGAGGCTTCATGCAACCGACCCTGAGAGTTGCACTGATCTTCAATAACAAACCTAAGGAACATTGAAAGTGCAACAGTTCTTTGGACATCATTACTGTTTTCTGTTATAGAAATTTCTTGGTTTGGTTTGGATCCCAAAATTTGCAGGATTCAAGGCTATTGATTGAATTATCATGATATTTCTCGTCTCGCTTCGAATGAGCGCCTAACAATTGCATTTCGAGTCATTTTGATATAGCACTTGATCGATTTGAGAAATTCGTCATCTTGTTTGTACCATTATCAAGCCCTATTGGCATATTTCTTTTCCATCGCGATTTTTTTTCACCAATTTTACTGTCAGAAGTATACGGTATGACGTAGACCCCTTGTAGTGTGTTCAGAATTGAGCTTTATTTGGGCACACATGGAGATTATTTTGAATAGGCACCAACCACCTACTGTCTAGTAATTTTTGAGCTCCAAATTTTCTTTCCCCTGATCCAGGTTCATCAACGTGATATTTAGAATTCATGATTCTCAATTTCCGTATACCAGTGGCGTAGTCACGGTGGTATGTGGCAATACTTTCCTTCATATTTCCACTTTCGAACCAGAACATAAACATCCGATAATAGAACACGAATAAGTACAACACTCGAACCAAATGAAATAATTCCAGAATGCATTCAATGAATTCAGCTGTAGGGCAAAAAAGTAACAGATACCTAGGGCTAGAATTATACAATACGCTACCAAATTGAATCGAGAGTTCGAAAAATCAAAATGAATTCAAGAAACGTTCAAGAAACGTTCTTGCCACCCACATTTTCCCATCAGTTTATTTTATCATGAAGGTACATTCCAAGATATGATATATTGAAATGTGTTTCTTATATATCTATGTCGCAAATATATGTATTTTCAATCGAATGACTTTGAATATTCATATTGTATAATTGAAAGTGTACAAACGTATATATCTAGTCATCTTTTACGCAAATGTCGAATGATGAATAAGTTTTTGTATCTTGTTTTCATTTCTTGTATAATACTTGACTTCCTGATTTTAAATCTGATTGTAATCTCATGATTATTTTTTTCTATATATTTCACCTGATTTCATTCTGATAACATTCACACACAAACTAGTGAAAGTTTACGTGACTCTTCTTGTTTATCAATTCAGTTATTCCAATTTGTTGTATTATATTTCTTCCTTACTCACTTCCGTATCTTGAATGATGAATTCAATTTCTACAAATGGATTGAATTTCCGGACGTACTGTTCATAGTATTTATTTCCTTGAAGGGGTTCTGCAGTAACATTTCATAGAGTCTTCATGAGGCATTTTCATATTCTTCGCCATCAACTCTCTTTATATCAGAAATCCAATATTTCATGACTGATCCGAGCTCTTGATTCGAAGTGACTTCTTCAAGTTCATAAAGTTTGTCTTGCAAAAATATTTCCAATTGTATCCATATAGACTTTTGCTAACTGTACTTTTTGAAAAAGCATTCTCTACAGTTCTTTCCTGAATATTCTCGCCTGAATGTTTGCATTTCAAAATGACGTTCCTTTAAGAAAATTTGAAAGTGATCTGACGGAAAGTTATGAAAGTAAGAAGTGTGAATGCATGCATGTGTGAAGCGCATATTTATCAATCATTAGGGTAGCTAGGTAGCTTTCTATCATTGAAAATGACTGTCAATTGGTGGATTTTATGGAATCGAAGATATCTCATCGGTTTCCAGAATAGGTATGTATTGATCGATGTAACTCGAACAATCATTTCTAGAAATGAGTCGTTTCCATATGATCTGAATTATATGAAATGAGCTCTTCTCAATATCAACTAACTCAGTTTTCTTGGAAATTCTAGTAGCAGTCATCATTATAATGAGGACTGATATCTGAAACGTGCAATATATCATTCTCCATATTATACTCCTTGGATTTCTCCACCCCTGCTTCCTTCCTGTTCCACCACTGTTCCACAACTTTCCCCAGGCATTCGACTGTTGCCACTCTATCCCTCTCTCCCTCTATTCTCGCCTCATTTCCAGTTGGTGCTGGAATCCAGTTTCTGGGATTGCTCTAGGTCTCTAGGAAAATGCCAACTCTCGGCAATTAATTCTTTCCATGACAAAGTCGCAACAAATGTATATTGTTGTGGGATCATTATTTGTTCGGGAAGTGATAACGAACTTGATGACATAAAAATCCCTATCTGAATGAAATTCGCTCCATCCTCTGGTAATTATGGATGAGAACAAAGTTCAACGCTTTCACCAGCGAAATTACATATTTTTGAACGATACATATTTTGTCTGGTAACAAGATCACAAAGTCTCCACTCCGTTGTGTGACATCACGCATCCTTCTTCATCCCAATACAGGGTGACATTTCTGAAACTTCAATAGCCTCAATATATTTCTTCCAGTAAATAATATGAAGGACCAAAACCCCATGGTGAACCCCCTAGGATACCCCATTCTATTATTTTCTGATGAACAGTTTTCGAAAAATACCGTTATGAACTGACAGAAGTAATTAGAACATGCCTGCACTGAGATGCATAGTTTTCAGGTTAGTATTCGAACAAAAATGATTGTATTGACTCTTTTGGTTGGAAGATGAGGTAGCGCCTACTCAATTTCTCATTAGAGGCAACAAAAGCCTTTAGCTTCAGAAAATTAACGTCAACGTAACGTAATTCAATAGTGGAATTTCGATGATGGTTCATTTGCGTTTATTATTGGATCATTATCTGTTATCGCTTGAATTCCACAGATGGTCCGTTAATTTGCTACTTCTGCCTAAAAAAACCAAGTTTTCTAAGCAACAAATTGTTCAGCAAATTTAGGGATTACTTAATATTGTTAATTAAGATTTATTTGTTGAGCTGCTCAGTGAATCGTTTAATGAGTGAATAAACTGTGAAAATGGTTTACACTCTTCAAAAACAGATTGAGATGATTTTGATTTATGGAGAGGCTAGAAAGTGCGCACGAAGGGCGGCATTTCTATTCAATGAAAGGAAAGGAAAGTCTACCTATTTAGGAATTGAAATCGGTGTCTTTCAGGATTTCTTGTATAATTCCCCATTGGATGAGTTATCAACCTCTTATATGATTGAATCACCGCAGGTCTTGATAATCGAGCAGAAAAAAGAACCATTCATTACTACTCTAAATGTATGAATTCAAAAATTTCATGAGTCAAAATATGCAATTTCGAGAATGGTAATCGAACAGTTTCAGGATTTTCAAAAAATCAACATAGAGATGAGATAATAAGAAAAATACTATATATATATACGTATTACCATTTGAAATCATATTGAACCATTTGCTGTCTACTAGAAATTCTTCCGTAAATGATGGAGATGTAGAAATTACATCATTCTCGGTGTTTCTATCTAGTTCCATTTCGTTTTTGTTACTGGTGGTTCAACATGAAGTTATTTTGGATTCACGATTCTGAAGATGCCTCTTTGCGAAGAAAGGCCAATTAGGAAAGATGGAAAAAATACTAATCACAGGAGAATTTGTAGAAAAATACCCGAAAAACGGAAATTCGCGGAGCTGGTATTCCGTAGCAGCTATAAAAAAAATTGAGTATGCAAATCTTCGTTGACGTTAAGAGGATTTCCCGTGGTGGCTGTCGAGCTATTTTCCGATGCTCAGCTATTTCGCATTTGCAAAGAGGGATAGAAATCGAGGCAGCTGTGGAATGTTCGTAATTTCACGCCAAGTAAATATATGGTAGTAGTATTTGCCAGTCGAATTGTCTGGTGATCTGCATGTCGAGCACGGGACTGGATTTTTCTTCAAGGGAAAACATGAAAATACAGAGCTGTTGGATTATGATCTACTACGATGGTTCATTCTGTTTCCTGTTAGTGTCCTGCGCACATTTATTCTACGAATTGAGACTGTTGATCATTCTTTATGAGGTTTATATCGTGTGATTCATCTGAGAATGATGACTCAAAGATAAGCCTCTAAGTAACTGAGCTTTCCATTTCGAAATACACACCTATGCACTTCACTTCTGTATGTATAAATTAGAAAAAGTGGAGAAAACATAATTTGAGATCGGAATGAAGGATACCAGCAGGCTATCTTCGAATTTGAGGTGATCGTTCTCGAGTCGAAGTATGATTCAAAAACTAAAAAAAAAATACATGATGTCATTCCGGTAGAACCAGAAGTATGTTTCTTTTAATTTCTGTTCAGCTCAAATTGAAAGTCCTTGTATATACAGAATGATGCACCTTAGAATGCAAAGATTCATTCAGTATGCTGTTCTTACAAATGCAATAATGAAGAGGAAATAATGATACCTTGAAAATACTAGGCAATGCACGACCATGATAGGAACTCCAGGCGAACGCCGTCGCGTGATGTAGGTATTCGTTCATGTATACCTACCTACCTTCATGTTGCAGTTTTTCTTGAGTGAACATATATACAAATATCACTCACGTACGAATTTGAACAAAAATATCTATCTATTCAGGATAAGAATTTATTACGATTCATACCATTGAGTACACATCATATTGATATTCCATTCCAGGCACTTTTTATAGGCGAATTCTGGACACATATTTCACATGAATCAACCTACCTCTGATGTTTGCTCTAGAAGTGAATTTCAGCTGCTTTCCTTCAGTTCAGGATAGGGCACCTACCCTGGTTGGTAACCATAGTCATTAGCGATGGACGGAATTCTGTTCGATTTGTATTCCTGAAGTTCTCTTCGGTTTTGTAACCCTCGATACATTTCCGGACAAAATGACATATTGTTCGTATTGTTTTCAACAACATAGCCTCAGATCATCAGACAAGGAGAGAAGACAATCAACTGGTCGTTGAAAGTCCTCTTCTCTTCTCGTTGAACCTTAGCTCTGACATTTGATATCGAGTGATCCGCCAAAATGATATTCTCTTCAGAAATCCTCTCAGTTTCACTTGTTCCTCAGTTTTCTAGACGGGAGCGAGAGCAAAAAAAAATGGATAGGAACCATTTCGAATTTTTTTCATGCGTATGAACTACTCGGACTACGATTTTGCGGAATCGTCCTTAAATTTTCGATACTATCCAAGAGATATCATAAACAATTCCTCACCAAGTGTAGATTCCTTTCTGAATGTTTCATGAAGTTCAACCATGATCGTAACTTCAGTAGAGGTCACGTTGAGGCCACCCAAAATCACCGGTAAGTCTTCAGCCCCATTCTGATTGTTGGTGAATCACTCACTGCAATGTCGATCATCTACGACATTACGGCGCACACAGAACTCCGATAGCGTTGAAAGTTCAGTCTGATATCCGCCTCTTCTCAGGCCTTTCATTTTTCATTACTACCTCATATACGAAGAGTGTACTCTACTACATGCTCTCTAGAGATTGATCTCACCTCACCACTCGAGACGACGGAACCACTACCATCCTGGAATCGGTCTCCAGCTGATCTTTATTCAGGAGCACCTATCGAGAGGTCACAGTGGGGTCCTCCTAGGGTGGTTGCAGTCCCTACCATCAGGCAGCTTTCTACCGCGGTGATGAGATCGTAAGACACCTCACAACACCAGAGCTGTCACCACCACTATCACCATCAGAGTCCACTCAGTCCGGGCATCGATTTAAGTGTCCCTGATCAACTCATTGAGATACATTGGAAAACTCATCGGATATCAAATAATTATCAAATATAACCTATCAATCAGTGACTTTCGTGTACCGGACTTGAAAACCATATATATATATATATATATATATATATATATCCTAACCTTGTGGTTTTGGCAGTAAGAACTCAACCTGACTTTCGACCTTGTGTCGGAGGAGCATGGTCCCGAAATAAAAAATTCAAATTCAATTCAACAATAATGATAATTTCAATATGTGAACTTCGAACAATAACGTACCGAGTAATAACTCAATGTAATGTCATTTTTGTACTGTACAATGTTATATAGTTTTAATGATGTCATTGCTTGCCATGTTTCACTGTAACATCGTTGTATTCAACCTCAAAAAAGATGTAAGTACACTACACAACCATCAGTTGGATAGGTATTCATTATTTTTGTCTCAAATTATTATAGCATCCCTGATGATGGAAATAATCATTTCCGAAAGCTTGGATAAACTTTAAAGAGTTTCTCAATTATACATTGCTGCATTCCCCAATACATTGGTTTCATTCCTACTGGTCAGCAACGACTTCCCTTCTCTCTCTCTCTATATATATATATATATATATATATATATTTCGTACCTTTTCCCTATGTAGAAGGCCTTCATGTAAACAGGTGGTACCTGGATACTGATAGTTGTTCATTGGTTTCGAATATTGTTTATTTCACTCGACAAATGAAATACCCTGTATACCTAGAGAACATCTATTGAAGAAACATTGTTTCCTTCTCAAAAAATTCCTACCCCCATCTTCATTGAGCTTTGGGAGTAATTATGGGATAAACCAAGTAGGGAAAACAACCCATCTCAGTATCGTGTGTAAATTCACATCAACTTTGACTCCGAAAGGTTCTAGTAGCTCTGAGTCACGATTCATTGATTTGATGAAATCAAAACTTGAAGCTGCTGAAATGGCAATGTTTCCTCACGTGTCAGAAGGAGATCGTGGATAAGTCCGCAACGAGACCCATGTCATGATATATCAATGAACTCGTCTTTCAGAGACGATATCTTTGTTCGGTATTACCACCAACAGCGCTCTCTCATGAGACGTTCATGTGAGGTCCATTGAGAGAACCACTCCTCGAAAACTTAGCTTCCTGTCCCGGACGGAAAGTACTTCACACCCCAGTAACTGCTCACGATCTACAGACAAATTAGACCTGTCCTGGAGTAATGTTTACATGTTTGGAGTTCAACCCCCAAACATTCGCTGAAGCTCTTAGACTCTTCGCGATGTCTTTCTCTTTTACATATATTTTGACAGTGACTACTTTGCTCTCATTATGGATTGTCAGGCTCGAAATATCTCGAACTTCTCGATACCAAGCATCATTCATCAATAGGACATAAATTTGTGAAATTTTCTGCCTAGCTGAGTATTTCCTGATGCTTACGACCTTCAAACTTATCACTTTGGTGAATTATCTGTTCAGCCTCTCATAATTCATGATTATGTAGCTGCATATCACCAAGAATCATTATTCGCATGAGAATGGACTTATATTCGATAGGCTGCATTTGTCGGTTTTTCTACTCTAACTTGAAATCGGTTCATTTTATGTAGGGGTAGTACAGAATCATGAGAGGAATCCAAAATTTTCATGAAATACAAGGTGTCCAATTGGAAATAACAAAGATTACAACACTTCCGGAGAAACCGAAAGTTTCACATTGACGAACATATTTTTTTCCACGACAACCTTTGGCAACAGGAGAGTAAAACGCAACTAGTATGGACATATCCAAAAAACGCACGCTCGCAGTTATTGATGAATGTATTGATATTCTTGCTGAAAATTTGACTGCTGGTAACAACACATTTGGTCTTTTTCCATATCAGATTGATTTGTATTCTAATATTTCGAAAAATAAATCCACAACATCATGCATAATTACCCCGGAAAATATATTGAGGGTACTTACATGGCAATTGTGTATTTAGGGGTGCGTGATAACAGTTCGAATCGAAATATCGATTATCGATAATCAAATTTCATCGATATCATCGATATCTTGGATTGCGTGGTAGCTGTCGGGAATGAGCGAAACTGACTAGAAACATATGATAGTATATCTTTTCAGGTTCCATAAATACTCATATTGCTCATGATTTGAATATTTGTGGTCGTGTGAAAAATAGTTTACATAACTCGTTCGAAAGTGTATTCCAAGCACTCGTCACATTACCGCACTTGCAGCTGAGCGGCTCTAGCTGAATGTCTTCTTGTGCGAAATGAGTCATTTTCCACACTAGTTACGTAATACGTAATAGTTGGATTCACATTGCTTCAATGAATATCATAAGTTCAGTCCATTTTGTCGAGCCGTTGGAATCTGTATGATGATTTGATGATTCTCATGACTAAAGACCGGAACATCGTTGGCATTGATATATTGTGAATTACAATTCCTTTTCTCATCATATTTCGACAAATTTCAGACATCAAAATATTGCATCCATATTGCTACGCTTTCAAAACCATCGTAGTGAATAGAAAATAATTACTCATCAACTTTCAGCATACAGGTGAAGGAATGACTAGTGATTTCCTAGTTCTGATTTCACTCAAGAATACCGTACGCTGGATTCCAATTTTCGAATGTTTCGTCCTGAAAATGCCACAAAAAATAACGGAGTATAGACAGATAATTCGATCTTCTCCCACATCCAATTCACGTTCCTTGCTCAAGGTCCAGCCTGAGTACACGGTTGTCAGTTTTTTTCCATAGAATCACATTGTTGTCAGTTTCCATGAGGGTGTTTTCGCCTCTCACGAATAGCACTTGCCCTCGCAGATACCGAGATCCTGAAGTTCCAAGCGAGTAAATGGATTTTATTTGGTCTTCCGTAAGGTAGGAGCGAGATAGAAATTGTTCGACCAATTCAATACCGAATTCTCGTATAGAAATAAACAAAAATACCCACGACTCCAAAACATTCGAAAAAGAGATGATTCATTTGTTACGATTCAGATTACGAATAGATGGAAAAAAATTGTTCAATAAGAATACCCAGTAGTTGAGTTCGTTTGGTGACTGAGTGAAATAGTGTAGCACTAAAAGAGTTCGGTGATTTCTAGTGAGCTGAGTTGATTGAGTCGTTCTCTTCAGCTACAGTTTCTGTGTTCAACTGTTGAATGAAATATTCTATCAAACCAGCTGTTCCTGTTAGATCTGGGGATAGCCTGTCCATCAAAGGATCAGATGGATATTCATTTATCTCAATTATGAAGTCCTTCTGGGAATATTTCATCACAAAATTTTGTATCGTCAATCTCGAATTATTCGTCAACGCTAATAAGACTAATACTGATGGGAGATCTTGATCATGATATTGTCCATCTTGGTTATAAGGAGAACACAAGTATTCCAAATGATGTGCCTGAATGGACCCACCACAAGTTCACGAACTGCCAACCAAAAAAAAAAACAAAACAACCAATATGAAGAATACATGAATGAATATGAAATTATATTACTCATTGTTCCAACTCTTTTCATTCTCTGCAGACAATACAAATGTGACAGATGCATTTTCCAATCCAAGTGAGATGCAGAAAATTGTGGTGATTTATGTAGATTCTTTCAGATAGAAGGCGAGAGTAGAAGAAAAAAGCGAGAAAAGATAGATGCAGAAAGTGTCATGCAGATGACGGAACAAACTTCAAAATTTGCTTCATGCTACATGCCTCTTCTGAAAGTATCCTTCTGGAAAAGAACGATAGTTTTCCCCATGCATTTTACATTCTTATTCATAAATCTATGTTTCTTTTTGTAGCTGATTTTATATGATATTCCATGTTGAAAACAAATTCTCAATTTCCATTAGTGAATGCTCCATTGTAGTTGGTCTTGAGAAAGAAAATGAAAATTTCCGAGAGCTCACAAAATGAAGAATGCTTTCCATAAAGATTGCAGGATATTATAAAAAACATGTATATTTTTTTATACTGTCTGTGAGTTCTTCGAGGAGGTGGTACATTCATTTTTCAGCTTTTGATGGGATTTTCTCTCCTCGTTTCTGAAAAATAGAGTAGTAGTTATTAAAAATTATTGCAATATATTTGTAGTAATGACAGATTTAGGATCTGTCCCAAAATGTCACTGCGCTTGAAATTAAACCTTTAGATACCTAAAAGAGAAATTCTCTATTGGTCAGTGACACCTTGTTTTTAAAAAAATTTGGAAATACAAATATATTTAATAATAATACAACCTCTACTTATTTTGGTGGACGTTATTATTATTAAATATATTTGTATTTCCAAATTTTTTGAAAAACAAGGTGTCACTGACCAATAGAGAATTTCTCTTTTAGGTATCTAAAGGTTTAATTTCAAGCGCAGTGACATTTTGGGACAGATCCTAAATCTGTCCTTACTACAAATATATTGCAATAATTTTTAATAACTTCTACTCTATTTTTCAGAAACGAGGAGAGAAAATCCCATCAAAAGCTTAAAAATGAATGTATATTTTTTGATTCAATGTAGTATTCTATCTGTTCACAACACGTTTCATCGTTTTCACTGAAGATTGAATCTGCAGAAGAAAAAATTTCTATGAGGAATTCTTTTCCAAGCATGGTATTTTTCAGGATTCTTCGTTCAGGTTGATTCTTGTGTGGGAGATACGTTCCTAGACAATTTTCCTCATTCAACGTGCGAATCGAGAGAATGGTTAGGAAAACTGAGAGAACAGTAGTTTCTCATCCTCTCTTCAGTGAGGGATGGTGGAAAAGCATATACGAATCAATGTTGTGAGAACAGGTACAGGTCGTGAATCAAAATCAGGAATGGAAGTGCCCCATCTTTCCTACTCTCACATTCCACATAATATATATCATTCCTTCGCGCCGTCATTCTATTCGGGAAATATTTTCCGATGTATGTAAATTCTCGCCCCTCTGTCAACATCTAACCCCTACATTATGATAGGAGTGACACATGGGGCAGACACGTACAATTCGAAATTGGCATGCTGATTTAGTGTCATCGATTTAGCGGCCACCAGGTGACGGAATTTACATACAGTGCGCCTAGAACTAGTTTAGCTACCGGGGTTTAGGATATCGAACGGATTCAAACTCTTCCACAGGAGGTTTCTTGATGAATGCTTGTGGCGTATTTTCTGAAGAAATTGAAGCTCCAATGCACGATGGCATTTGGAGTCGGGCGCCTTTCAGAGTTAACTGAGAAAAAATGGAAAAGAACAAAACAAGAGATGCCTAGACAGGCTTCTTGAAAACCATGCATATACAAGAAATCGAAAATGTCGATCGATCTGATCAATCTGATTCATTCATATTTTCAAGGCATATTATTGTTTGCTATAGGTGTCGAAATTTCAAGAACGGCCAGGTGGTCAAGATGGTCGAGCGACATCATAGTAATCATGAGGTCGTGGATTCGATTCCTGGCTGGCCGTTGGATTTGGGTTCATTTATGCGCTGTACAACGTACATCATGAAGTTCTACATAGAACTATCCCTAATGCCACAGTGGTTCGGATTCCACTTGTATAAACTGTAGATCCCCGTCTCCTCCACTAGCACAAGCCCTTGGGTGCTTTTGAGGGTTGCTTCGGCAACTAAGGAGATGGGTTGGGAAAAAAAATAATTTCCCGTTCGAAAAAATGGATAACCTTTCGTATTCAGATGCAGCAATTGAGAATGAATATCTAATATATGGTATGAGTTACTTGATGGAACATCTCAAAATTCCTGCTTCTTTTATTCACCCAGTATTGGAATCTAGGTAGTTTATATAGCCGGCGAAGCGATCATTCGACCAGGTGGTCGAGATGGTCGAGCGACATCATAGTAATCATGAGGTCGTGGGATCGATTCCTGTCTGGCCGTTGGTTTTGGGTTTATTTATGCGCTGCACAATGTTTATCATAAAGGAGATGAGTAACAATAACAATGAGTAGCAATAACAATTGAGATATACACCGAATACTTCTTGATATCGCACTCACTGCGGAAAAGTGTAATATCGCGCACAAAAATGCGTGCGGAAACATGTGCGCCACTAAAAGTGACATATTTCGACGAGTGTCGAGTTATGTACACCATTTCTCCTACGACCATAAAAATCTATTATTATTCCAAGTTCCACTCATGTCCATCGTCATTTATTGAAATTTCATGAAATACGCCTACTCGAATGCGAAAGTTATTGAAATTCTTGCTTATCGTCGACAGCTACAACGCAACCTGACATACAGCATAGTCAGAAACGACAGAACTCGAACGGAGACCCTTTTGGAATTTTGAGAGACAATATTTATGTCAACTTGATGAAAATAAATGTGTGCGCCCATGAATTGTTATGACTCCGGCAACCTCTGGATATTTCAGTTATCATCTTTGGTAATCAGCTTCACTTAACTGAGACAACGTCATTTATGTCGTTTCCTGATTGATTTTTTCTTTCAAATTCGAAATTCGATTTTTTCATAGGTGGTCGTAGGAAGATATTATTCTAAGAGGAAATCCTATTTCGCAGGCTGGTTGCATTGACAGTAGCTTCTTGAGAGAAGACAAACTGTCTCAATCGGTCTACTGAATCTCGAGCAGCAGGAAAATTATTCACGGGACGTTCAGTTTCATTCGAATAAGGGCCGGTTGCATTCGATTCATGACTGAATATTCAACTCTTCCATTTCCACAGCAACGCATGCTTCAGCTGATGAGTTGAAAGAGATAATTCTTCGTTAAGTTGACGGGAGGCTTCATGCAACCGATCCTGAGTATAGTTTTTGGAATTTCATTTTAATCACTAATGCACCTAATAGTTAACACTGTTTCATCAAAATGTTGTCATTTGTGTATGAGAAACTGCCCTGGATTGATGTATCAAATATAAGAAAAAGGATCATTATGTTCATGAATCAATCAATGTTTTTCGATGGACCGAAATATAGGTGTATCCTCAAACTGTTGAGCATACGATATGCATATCACGTGTGTCTCCGAAATGATTTCCTTGATATAGGAAAGAAAAGGTCTAGTCTGTAGTGGTACAAGTGGACTGTTAAGGACTACTCCATAATAACAAGTCACGTCAGAGTGGGCCATGAGTAATGAGCCAAGATGAAATGCATATTCGAGAGCAAGAAGTATGGAAATTAGGTTGAGTAACAATAGCAATCGAGATATACATTGGATACTTCTCGATGTCGCACTCAATAATGATGAGAATACCAATAATGATCAATGAAATGAAGAGAGATCGGGTATTGTGTTGTTCTTTGACCGGTTGACTGTTGTAAGTTCCCACCAGGTGACAGTTAACGTTAACTATGATTTCAAGGGTTCTTTTTGTATACTATTCAATCTGACAGTTCGATGGTCTTATTCCTTCGGCAAATTTCTATCTCTTCCATCCCTTCTTCATGTTGGTAACCACTGCTTGACTCATTGCTCAGAATCTCAATCCACCAGCGTTCATGTCCGAATAATCATCGTGTGTCAATATAGATCACGAATGAGAAAATCAGCTCCAGAGTTGATTCCATCACGATCAAGTCACACTCTCGAATGAGTTTCTTTTTTTTTTTCCTTCTTTTTTGGCATCAATCTGTAGTTCATTTTGCCATACACTTTCATATGGATACATATGAATATGTGAGATTCAATCATATACGTTATCATTGAATTATAATTTCAACATCAGAGGTGGATGACAAGATATTGGTAGGAAATCGTAAGTTCAGTGAGACTGAACTATTTATAAAATCAGAACAATGATGGATATGGCTTGGGCAAGAGAATAACGAACGACTTTGATCATCTATGGAAGATTTATCACATGAAAGATGGACATAGTGAGCAAACACCAATGCCTATTCTATTTGAATATTATGGGAATTCACTATCTTCCAGATCCATATGAGGTATTATGATATCTCGACATAATGGAGTTATCTTTATAGGAGATGCTGTTCGGAAGTGAAGGATGAATAAGAGTATAGTGGTTTCTTGATCCAACTAAAAATTCACTCCATGGTCTCTTCCACCCCATCTGTGATATGAGTAATAAACTTCTTTGTAAGAAAATATTCTCATGTATCTCAAAACATCAAACAGAATCGGATCCTTATTGATATGAATAATATGATGGGTAAAATTGGAGAGTGAGAGCAGGACTGATCTGCTTGACTTGCTTCTCCCACGTGTTCACCCACAATAATATCATTATCAAAATAACATCATATGGTGATACGCCTCTGTTGTTCGAATTTATGTGTTATCAGAAGGATAAAGGGATTACTGGTGCAGCTACTCTACTCTACTGTCTATTTGCCTATCTAATTTCTACAACAAAAACTAACGTACAGCTATTTTCCAGCTTTTTGTGGGATTTTCTCTCCTCGTTTCTAGAAAATAGAGTAGAAGGTTTTGAAAATCATTTCAATATATTTGTAGTAAGGACAGATTTCATGATCTGCCCCAAAATGTCATTGCGCTCGAAATTAAACCTTTAGATACCTGAAAGAGAAATTCTCTATTCGTCAGTGACACCTTGTTTTTGAAAAATTTGGGAATACGTACAGCTAACTTGATAACAGCATTTTATCCGTCACTTCGGAAAATCAATCGTATGCTAGTTGTTAGATGGCAACACAAAAATGACAATAAAATCACTATTATTGATAATTGCCCAATCAGTGTTATAAGAAAGTTGATTCAGTGATAGTAGTTGAGGATATTTCTCAATTAATGATCAAACTACATTATAACAACCTCAACATATCAACTATTTGTACAGAAATCTGCGAAAACGTCGTCATCTTCTGTGGAGACATTCTTTGTTACTCTTATGCCATTATAGCGGAAGATGTTAGCGAAACAAAACACTATCAGTGACTGCACCAGTCTTCTGTACATTGTTGTCATCAAGTAGATGGATTGCGCAGAACTTGCTTCCGTAAATGAATCGGTGGCTCCTGGTCTCATACAAATATAGTAGGTAGGTATAAGTGATGATATAGACTCCAAGAAAAATCTTAACCCTATCTTGCACAAGGTCTATAAGCAACGGGTTCGAATCTGCGGCTGACCCATACAATAAACAGTCATAATAAGTTCATCTCAATCTTTGCGATTGATGCCCAATTGCCCACGATGATTACGTGGATCCAACGACGAATCAGCTGTGATGATGTTGTAGCCTCACTTAATTTCCATCCATTTTGATTCCCAAATATAATTATCGAATGAAATATATTCAACTAATCGAAGATAACTTACTTTTGTGCCATTTCAAGTTGCTGAACTCCGCTCACTTCATGAATGAACCATTCAAATCCGGATGATTGAGTATACCCAATGCATCAAGCTGACCAGTTGGTGGAAATCTGAAACTATGGAAAATGTGTCTTCATTGTGCAGCAGACAGGTAGGTGGATGATTGATTTTGAACATCATTCAGAATGGAAAATAATTATGCGTATTTCCCAAGGGTGACTTCTCGAGTGTTCTTTTGACAAAGAAACACAGTATATCCGGGGACTCAATGGCCCAATAATTCAATAGATGGCATACTGGCATTATTGGCATTATTTGCCGTTTTGTTGCACTGTGGTAGAATGCTGTTCACTTCTTTCGAGACTGCTTACATTGTATTGGCAACAGTTACCTGAACTCAGTATTAGAAGAATACCAAATAAACAATGATGAAATTGCTATGATACGCCAATGGGTCGATTGTACTCGATTAACACCATTTTTTCGACAATGGTTCATTGGTTACATTGTTACATTTATGGAAGATAACTTCAAATGCATTATTTCAACGGTTCATGTGAATCACTATTTGATCATAAGGAATCATCGAATATGCAATTATATTGCAATGAGATGATGTTGTTGGAATTATGATATTGAAAAATCCATCAACCCTCAAATGAACTGAGGTGATTGGTGAAATTTCCTCCAATCAGGGTACATGCATGTTACATCACTTTTTCTGGAGGATTTCATTTGAATTAGTACAATATATGAGGAATGTGAATGATAATGGACTGTTAAGAAATACAACTTGACTCGAGACTGATTTGAGAAGAACTGCCGGTGATCGTTCTGGTGTTTCGAAGGAAGGCTCTCGAGGTGCTGAATCGTCAAACACGTGTAGGTGGTGTCAGCATTCTCGTGTGGCTCTGATGCTCTGGTTACTTGATAACCTTGAGATCAGCGGTAATGTGATATCCCTGAGATGATGACGTAGGCAGGGAAGTTGATATAACATGCATATGATATAATTTTATCTGAATATTGAAATTCGAAATTTTCATAGTATATTTTTCGCTGGAGTATTCAAAAAGCAAACTATCTAAAACGGAAATACGTATTCCTACAGGAAACCCTGATATACAAATGCTCGAACTTTCGACTGTTCCTTTGGGAGTTTTCTCATTTCCTTCCTACCCAAACCACCACTCTATCGAGGCGAACAAAACAATGGATAATATTCCAATCGGTCGAGCGTGTGTTTTTTTTTCAGACTAACGCACCGCGATTCTTTTTTTTTATTGACTAGATCAGGTACCACCGCGTTACGGCCGTACGAGAGTTAATTTTGGAAATGGGAACTTTGGAATGGGTATTTTAGGTGTAATTTCGGATTCGACACCAGCTTCCAGATTTTTTCATTCCAGAATGAAGTAGTTTTACGTTATGTGAAGAGCTTTGAGATACAAATGAATTCTCATGAGAGTGTATGAAAATCTGATGTAGATCAAATGATTTCTCTACATCTATATATCTTATTATATCATGAAGGTGGACACAAGACAAGGATTCGTTAGGTCGAACTCCAAGAAAATTGCCAGTATTATGACTCCAAACACAGGAACACATTACCCCAGTCAGAAATTCTTCAGATTACCTAGGTACGTTGCGTAGATGTGAATTTCAGATATGCTTGAGATAACATCATGACGTAACCAATTTTCTATCCCATGAGAAGTCTTCCAGATATTCTGTTGATTCAATTTGGATATAAACAGATCACCATAAACAGATATCCATCGGCATCAGTCGCCAAAACGATCTATCATTGGTTCAAGAGATGAGAATGTATAAAAATTCCACACGGAAACTCGAGAGAGCAACGAGACGTCACAAAATATCATTACATATTCCAATGTGAAATGTCAATTTCGTCATTCATTTTGACGATATTCGCAAATTCGCACATATCGGTTTCTACTCAGCTGTTTCTCCAAAAGTAGCTTCACTTTCCATCAAAAAAGCAATGGATTTGATCCATATAGTTATTATCAGACATGGGTGATTACGAGGAATGGCAATGGCACACCCCTGAAATGTGGTGTTTCTGAATATGAAAATTCAGACCATCGTAATGATGCGATAATACACGCTCTTCTATGAAGAATCAAGAGTTTACCATTTCCGTTTTCAGCGGAATCTTTTGTTCCTCGAGTGAAACGCCCGCTATTTCATTACATTTTCAGAAAGAATTGGACATCTGTAACATTCCCTCTTTTCGGAATTTGAAATCCGGCAGGAAATGGCAGATATATTTATATAGGATCTGATGCAATTTTTCATGTTTTCACCACTTCTACAACAAGAAGTATGATAAGAAAGGAAATCCTATAATGTTCGAGAAACATCGTGTTAGCCACCGGTGGAATTTTGGGAGAGAAGGAAGATGTTGGAATTTTTCTCGAATGTTCGGTTGTCAGTAAAGATCACTTCAGTAAAGACTTCACTGAATTTGCCGTTCTATTGATGAATGATGCTTAGTATAGCGATTTTCGAAAGGTCTCGAGCCTGCAAAATATTCCTGTATCCGTAATGCATCTTCACAATTTTTTTTTGAGTAACATGTTCTTTTCAGGAAATCATTATGTTTTTTTCCTTTTCCCAGATGAATATCAGTGCGTTCGTTAAGAGTCCTGGGTGATACTGTGAAAGTGCCGTGTAAATATCTAGTATTCAGTAGAATATTGGGAAAATCTATAAAATTCCGGTACCAGTTCTGCAATCCTCACTCATGCCTTCGAACAGTACTGATTTTGGAATATCATTGTGCTGAACTGATGGTGAAATCAAGGTGAATATCATATATCTCGGTGACCAGTCATTGGATCTCCATGATTTTTTCACAGAGTGAATTGAAGATGTGGCAGTTCTGAAAATTGAATCGCTAATGTTGCCACGTTTTCAGTTCTTCTGGAATCATTATCAACTACCTCATTTCGAATAGAACACTCCGTATATTTTCAAATCATTTGATAGAGCATTCCTCAATGAGTTCATTGGTATACTATTTGATAGTTGTATTCACAATGTTCACACAGATATCTGATGAATGGTCCAATGATTCTATAGGCAATAATACCAGCCCAAATATTCGATCAATGGGGGGGGGCTTAATGGGGATTCTCAAAAGCCTAGTATCGAAAGTTTGGCTTATTGATCGATACAGACAGAGAGAAAGTAGGTTCATCGGAAAACAGAATATTTCTAATGAAGTTGATACCTCTCGCCATTAACGTTTCGCAGAATGTATTTCTCCTCTTAGCATGGCCGTCAATCGGTTCGTGGATTAAATGCAAGTTATACGGCTCCATGTTCTCCTCTTTCAAAATTCTATCACTGACATTTGACTTATCCCACGGTCTAAGCTTAATTGGGTTGTAAAAGTATAAGGTTGATCCATGGATGAGACTACAACATTTAATCCTTTTTTCATGCGTAGTTCCTGTATTTGGACGTCCTGTTTTTCTAATATTCTTCACATTCGAATAGTTCCGAAGTTTCGGATACTGTACTACGTGATATTGGATCTCGATCTGGGTGACTCGTATTGAAGAGATCTGAAACTTCTTCGTGAGTTCTTCCATCTTCGAATCCAATCATCATCAATATCCAATGCGGTCTTTCCGAAAGTAACGTTATTATTATTATCGATAGAGATTCATGGTTTCATGGTTGAAATTATCAAATAGTATACCATTAAACTCGTTGGGAAATTCTCTATCGAATGATATGAAAATATATAGGGTGTTCTATTCGATATGAGAAAAATGATAATAATTCCGGTAGAACTGACAACGGGCAACATTCGAGATGTAATCTTTGGAACCAACACACTTTCAATTAACTGTGTGAAAAAAATCAGGAAGATCTAACGACTGGTTACTGTTAATCAATGAGTTTCATTGAAATTCCACACTGAATTTGACTAAATACCACAGCGGCTTGGACTCCACTTGTATAAACTGTAGATCCTCGACTCTAGACTTTCGAGGGCGTCCGAAGCAACGAATTTAGTCTTTCTTTCCAGAAAAATTCATCCTTAGCATCAATGAAAGATGATATCCATCTCGCATTATTTCGTTCTTGTTTTTCTTTCAATAAATGAAACAGGGAACGTGTTCCGAAAGCTGTCGCACAATATTCATAATGATTACTAAGTATTCTCCGTGAGTTGATTATCACAGACAATTTTGTGAACGAGACCTTGTGCACCCATTATGCCTGTCATGAAATCCTACGTAACGATTTCAGGAACGTGACAAAGAAGCATTACATGACATCGATACAATTTTCCAGGAGAAAAACGCTTTCTGTTCATGACAATTCCGTAATGCCTTATTTGATGTAATTACTATAAACAAAAGCGGATCGAGGAATGGGCTTTATGAGAACTCCTTCCATATTCAATTCAATTGATGTGTTTTCTCATTCAATTTTGTCTTTCATCGGAGTTAGGTAATTTCGTAATTGGAATTCGTACGCGAATCGCAGCAGTTAGTTACCCATTTCATAATTGGAATCAAAAAGACTCTTTGATCATATAATGAACCGGTAGATGAATCTACTTGTATTTGTGATTATTCACATATTATGTAAGTGGTTCATGAGGACCTTTTCATTTGAAGTTTCGTGCAGTTGACGTTTCTACTGTGATTAAAATGATTGAAAACTTTTCACACTCATAAATAAATTCCAGCTTTCCTATGAATGGACTTATGACTCTACGTATAGACGAATATAGTTGACTCCTGCATCAACGAATTGTGTATTATTCTCAGATATATTTTCAACACCATTGAACCTTTGGAAGCCTTTCATAATGTGACAAGGGCGCACGAAAGGCTATTGGTAGAGCTGATATCCCAAAATTTGAAAGTCGTTTCACGAGTTGTAACATCATTAATACCATTTTTACGAAGAAAAGTGTTTCAATTGTGTTGAAAACGGGAGCAGATTCTATCTAGAAACTTACACCAAGATGAGTAAGAGTTTCATTCTTATTGAATATATTTGATTTCCCAAATTTTTCAAAAACAAGGTGTCACTGACAAATAGAGAGTTTCTCTTTTAGGCTGAAGGTTTCATTTCAAGCGCAGTGACATTTTGGGGCAGATCACGAAATCTGTCCTTTCCACAAATATATCGAAATAATTTCCAATAACTTCTACTCTATTCTCTAGAGAAGAGGAGAGAAAATCTCACAAAGAGCTGAAAAATTAATCATATATACCATTTTCACTTCGGCTGCTGCAGTCCAGTTCGTACGATAGACACGAGTTCGAATTTCTGTGTTTTATTTTCGAATTCTCATCTTGATAATCTCCACTTTGGCGTCAACATCCCCATATAAAAAATTTTGAATGATCGAGTCGTGATGTGTAACAACTCTCATTCAAAGCATACCCCATTGAATATTTCAGAGGGAGTTTGCCGCTTAATATGTTATGACTATTTTTCCATACAACTTCTCCTAGGAACTTATCATTTGATAAACCTAACTGCATTCTCTACACCCTAATGTAGTGGTGATGAGGTATTCGAACCAATCACAGATGTTCTAGAATTTCGAATTTTGCCAGAAAGAAATGCCAGTGCTTTATTGGATACATAAAATCATTTGGTCATATCGTTGAGCATGACATTTCTTCGGGTATGAATATATCTTTCTGACATCTTGTATCAGATCCTGAAAGTTGATCAATAACACAGAAGGAGAACCTATAATAATCGACGAACATCGTGTTGGCCAGCGGTGAAATTTTGGAAGAGAATGAAGGTGTTGGAATTTTTCTTGAAAGTTTGGAGGTTGTGAGCATCAGGAAACACTTCAGTAGGCGAACAATTCCACAGCTTTGTCGTTCTATTGATGAATTATGTTTGGTACAGCGATGCTCGACAAGTCTCGAGCCTGACAATTTGGGGGTGACCAGCCTGAGCTCGTCTGGTTTGTCTACTAGGAATCGCTCGTAGTGGCATAATAGATGATATTCCCGTTGGTCACCGACCGTGGAAATTACTGTGAAACAGGGAGATATCGCCCACCTTCCTACGATGATCTAGAGAGATCAATGATTTGGTGAGTGTTGTATCATCGACTAGGCTAATAGCTCTCTTCTGAATTGAATCTAAGAGCTTGAGCGTATGTTTGGGGGCTGAGCTCCAAACATGTGAACAGTACTCCAGGACAGATCGAATTTGTGCTCCATAGATCATGAGCAGTTGCTGGGATGTAGAGTACCTCATCGCACTGAATAAAAAACCAAG
The DNA here is from genome assembly GCA_963576655.1 of Gastrophysa polygoni. Lineage (NCBI taxonomy): Eukaryota > Metazoa > Arthropoda > Insecta > Coleoptera > Chrysomelidae > Gastrophysa > Gastrophysa polygoni. Next base: position 5,162,836 of record OY755092.1, read on the forward strand.
TTTTTGTGAAGCAGATTCCGCAATGAACCTCACATGATCGTCCCATGAGAGAGCGCTGTTAGAGGTGACACCCAGCATAGATATCGATGGCCTCATAGGAACAGTGGTACTCGACATCATCAAATTGGGCATTCAATGATCTGCCTTCTTTGATTTTATCTTGGTATTGTATGCCTCTATAGACACATCAATCGTTCGATTGCATGTATTCCCAGCTCCAACATATTCAGCTCTAGTTTGCAAGCATGACGGCTTATGGAGGCTCATGACGGCTTATGAAGGCTTATCATTCGTTCAAAGTTCTAGTTGCAAAGTTCTAGTTGTCAGAATGGATACACCTTCTCGTTTCTTTCTCATCTCATCAATATTTCGTCTGCTGGTGTTGGTATCATCCAGTGATACACGTTCTGATTGGTGTCCAAATCAGAAACCTATTTTCGATGAAGTCCCAATATGAGCGGTTCGAATTCTTGTTCAACAACGATCATTTTTCTCCTCGAAAATCATCTAACAGATCGTTACCATCTGAGATTCTTAGCGTACTGGATTTTCAGCGTGTTGGATGACACAATTCTTTTTCTCCTTCAAAAGCTTAAGGCCAGTTTCCTCATCATCATTGAACTGTATGTATCGAAGTGTTCCTCTACACAGTCGTACCTTGATAATATCTAAGGTAATATCGATGCGTGTACCTCTCTTCGTCGGTGATAGTAATAGTTCGTTTCAAATCCCGATACACTGGCAGTAGAATTCAACTTGATTGATTTCATTTTTCATTCGAGGGTTTTATCACCACCTCGGAGGAGAAACATGAAGTCCTTCAATTGGAGGCGTTTCGCGACCTAACGCTTCTTTGTAACGCTTTGTTTATTCCTTTCATTTCAAACACACTTGATGGTATAGTGGTCATAATCAACGTGTTGACAGATTCTGACTCAACCCAATGAGCTAATGTGTTATTTCACTCATCTATAATTATAATTCAAAGCCCGCAAATGCGATTACTCATTCTTTCTGGAAAGGAGGGAGTTATACCAATATCAAAACCGGAAAGTCCTTGCGAACTCAATGACCTTAGGCCTATAACATAACTGCCAACTCTCTCCAAGGTGCTAGAGAGAGAAGTAGGAATCCAAATCAGTCATTATTGCCACAGATGCAGTCTGGCTTAGATTTGGGTATAGCTGTGGAACCGCACTAATTAAAGTGACCAATGATAGATTCCAACAACTCCAGAAGAGAACTTGCGCTGTACTGCTCCTAATTGATTTCAGCGAGGCGTTCGATACTATCACTATGAGATACTCCTCTCTATCTTGCACATTATTGGTTTCGATATCAAAGCTATCAGATTCTTTGGATGGAGTCGAAGAGTTCCATATTCTGGTGCCATATCTGAAGGAGATTTCATTTGGGGTCGCTCAAGGTTCTATACTTGGACCTTCGATCTGTACCATCTACACATGCATCTTTACATCTATATATCATGCAAAACTGCTTCTTTCATATGTACGTGAACGAAATTATTCATCACTTAAGAAAAAAAACAGGAATTGCAGAGGCGCAAAGAAGAATCAGTGCTGATTTGGATCCACTTATTCAATTTTCGGAAAGATATCTGATAGCGACTTCCATGAAATCCAGAGGTATGTACTTTGGAGATCTCGACCCAAATGATCTGCAAATCGTTCCGAAGAACATAGTCATACCCACAACAGAGAAAGCAGAAAATTTGAGCTTGATTATCGTCAGTCAATTACGTTCCATTGATCATTTATTTTCTATACTATACAAAAGTCATATGGACAATTGGGAATATTATCCTCTATTAGACCGATGCTTGCCTCTGAACTCAAAATTGAACTCTTGCTGGTTTCAACACAGGCCCAACTATTATGTCTACGTATATTGGCCTTGCCTGACACTCCGGAATAGCTTTCGAATTCGAGGAATCAGAAATTCCTGCTTCCGATTCCAACGACTATTCACACTGATTTCTCTCATGAAGGCAATGAGCAACACAAGGATTACAAGATGATCACCCAAAAATTCGAAGATCATTCCAATCAGAGAATAATGTGTCGTAGGAAAAAAAACATGTTCTCTGCTTGGGATGAAGAGGACAATCACATGCGGATCTAAAAGATTCGAGTGCTTCTTGTAGATTTTGACAATCAACAGAGAGCTTGACAACCAGTGAGTTAATTCTCGAAGAGGAATCTGATTTATATTCACACGACATATAGATCAGAAGATTTTTCCCTAAGTGAGGCAGTGGGAACTTATACAATTTTTGAGAGAATCAAAGAAAAGCTACAAAAAATCAGTCGAATGAAAGTCGAAGAAGAGAAAGAATTCAACAGGATCGGAAGCAGCAGAAAAATTGGTCCAATATGAAGAAATATTCGAGCGGTACATCTGATCGTCAATCTCACGGTAGATCAAGCCCTAGTGATGATTTCCCTCATGACCATTCGCAACCAATTACTTCATTAGAGATGTTCGCACGCCACAATTTCATTCATTCACAATTTCAACTATTGTAACTACGGCATGACTCTTTGAATGCTTCAATGCCCAGCCTGTGGAAGAAGGCCATAGATTCCCGACTATGGTAATATCTATAAGGAGGCAGGAATCATCTAGACAATCACTATCACGGACTAGAGCAATGGCCGCTCTTCAAACATGTGGATAATACTCCAGGATAGGTCGAAATTACGCTTTGTAGATTGTGTGAAGCTGCAGAGGTGTGAAGTACCTTTCTGTACGGGACAGAAAGCCACATTGACTCTCATATTTCCATTGCAATCAATTGCCCAATCAACAACTGCGACTCCTTCAGTTATTCATAATTTTCATGATTTCCTCCTAGAGGACTTGCGAAATGCTCTTCACGGATACGCACGAACTGGTATGCTACTGTGACACTTCCTGGCCCACCAAATCATCATTACATATGCTTACTCCTACTTGGGAACTCTGTAAGTATGTCGTCTAGTTGGGTTCCTCATCCGTGTCGTCGATCTGTATATCCCGTTTCTGTCCATTTTGTCTTGTCAGCTCCGTCGAGCTAGGAAGCCGTCCGCATTTCCAGTGATCGCATCCGAAGAGAGTTTATTCCGCGTCGTCTCCGTTTCTTCATAGTTTTCCAGGGATTCTTGCCCAGATCTCTGCGCCGTATAGGAGGATGGAATGGGTCATCAAAAGTCGACATATTCCTGGTCTTGGTCTGTTCTTACCTACCATTAGCGGCTCAATGATGCTACCCTCTCGGCCGCCTTCTGGACCGTCTTCTCTATGTGAGGCCAGAACGTCATCTTCATATTTAGAGTCACCCCCACGAACTTGACTCCCCTTCTGGCTTTGATCTCTTCTGTACCCACTTTCATGTCCCTTGTGATGAACCCTAGTTCTGTTTCTTCTGTTGCCAGTTGCAGTCCGTGATCAGTCACACCTATTGTCGAACACGTCTCATCGTATGAATCAGCTCACACTGCGACAGTTCGAGGGTGCGATCGGAGGTGTCCACAATTTGCCTCTTGGATCTACCGTCTTCGAGTTTTGGCTAGTTGGGGGCTCCTAGTTAACCAGTTATTATTTCGTAACCAGTACTCCACAAGTCCTGGTCCACCTCCTCACAGAGCATCTTGCTCGTTTCGTATATTGTGTGCGTCTTGGAGGGTTTCCCTTCCCGATCTCCCACCGGTTCTCGTGACCCGTCTCTGGCTGGCTAAGCAGATCCTTGGCAGTTCGGCCTCCTCGGCCTTTCACCACTATCTCTACCGTCTGTTCTGTCTATTTTGTCGTCTCGGCAGTTTGGCCGTATCATCTCTCAGTCTTTCCGCCCTTTGCCTGCCTGTCAGCTCTGGGAGGAGGTTTGTAATCGGAGCTGGCACTGCCGCCAGTTTCACCTCGAACTTCTGTACGTCGAGTCTTCTCGTGTTCAACTGCGAAGGATGTTGAATCCTCATCCGTGCCATCGTCTGCCTGCCACTTTGAAGGCGATTTGGGATATCTTCGATCACCTGCCATCGCTTCGTCAGTTGCAGTATTGTGTCTGTCGTCATCGTAACGTCTGAAATGAAGTCTCCTCAACCTGGTTGTCTGTATATCGGTGTATCTCCCGTGTTTGCTTCCACAATGTTCTGATTACTGTCATGCCTCACTCGATCGAATGCGTGTTAAAGTTCCTAGCGACTACGACGTCACCCGGCAGATCCTCAATTCCATCCTCGAGGAACGCCAGCTTCCTCTCAAAGTTTTCTGCGGGACAGTTCGAGGTCAGGTAGACATTCTATTCAGTGACAGCGCCCAACTTCACTCAGACATAATCGTTGCGCCCCTCACCCATCTTCCATGCATTTTCCGTTTCCTAGACGGGTCGCACAGTATCAGTATGTCGGTGTCGTGAGCATCTACTTTCTGTAGTAACATGTCAGCTGCCTTATTCGGTTCAGGTTTTGTTGAATTATAGTGTTCGTCATACGTCATATGTTTCTGTAGTTACTCATGGATATACCAACATTTCACTGTCTCAGCATGAGTTTATATTCGTATAATATGATATACCCATCACGTTTCTCTTCATTATCTTGTTCATGTATAATAATAACAATGATAATAATGATAATAATGAAAGTAATAATAATAATGGTCATATCGATGTTCGCCAATTGTAAGGGAATGTTTCACGATCCGTCACTTTTTTACGATTACCCATTTCTGCTCCCTTGTGTGCTACGCCCATGGTCATCTCATTCGAAGAATCGCTACGGCCGATGGGCGAAAATTGTAACTAAAGGTGATTTCGTCTAGCTTCAACTAGTGCAACGAATGAGTTCATCTCTCTTTTCGAAAAATGACAAAAAATTTCTGAAGGCTGAATCGAGAGACCGGTTCTGGCGGAGCTCTCTTTCAGCTTGACTAGAAACGAGGACACATCGCGATCTCTAAGAAAGGTTTTCCTCTGAAAGCAAGTGGAAAGGTGAGGCTTTTGATATTGTCTGAATAGTAACTTTTGACTTGTCTCTGAATATCTTCATCTTGCCTGCTTTCTTCCTATATGGCTACTATAATTATTTACTTCCAGGAAATGAAAGGTAAGTAAGAATTGCATTGAAAGTGGTTGAGACCACGCCATTTTGTGTTGGGTTTTGATAGGAAATCGACAATTTTTTTTTGTTTCAATTTCCTGGAATCTATCGTAACTTATCTTTTCAATCATCATATTAAATGAATTGGAATCATTTTTCAGGAATTCACAATCAAAATATGTGAATTTCATACCTACAATTTTTTTCTTTACACGTTGCCGAAGCACATTTCCTGCGTAAATCTTTTGTAGGTTAACCTGGAAACTTGGAATTTATTCGAGAGTGGTACAAAAATATCGAGAGGAAACTCGAATTTGAGGTATTCTAGGACACTATCTGGAATACATCCAGCTTAACCAACTATTCAAGGGCAGAAGGAATCATCAGTAACCGGGACATTTGGGGAATATGAGTTCAGATGAGTGATGCATTTATCTATCTAAGATATCAATTCGAGAGTGCACAATCTCACCTGGACTTTGTTTTTCATTCAAGACTTTGGTTGCTAGCATGTTTCTTTCTCTCCTCTTGTAATATCATTCGTTGAACGTATGCAAAGCAATTATCTTTACCTCTTACTTATCTGGGTTATATAGCAGAAAGCAGAGAAATTGACGAATAATCAGTGGAATTTTTTTTTCTTATCTGTGATTATCAAAAGACGATAGCCACCTTTCCATTCATCCCATGTGTTTCCAGAGAAGCTATGTGTTTTCTAGCTCTAGCTCTGGAATGAAACTTTCTTGATTTCTTTTCAAGATACATTCACTTTCTTCAAACAGTCTCAATTTAAATACTATCTTTAACATTGAAGATTGAAAATTGAATGTTAACAGAATAATCAGAATTAGCAAGGAATCCAGTTGTTCACTCAGTCTCTAATAATACATATTTTGCACCAGATTCAGACGCAACATACATTTTTGGGGAAGATTTAATTAACATTTCAAATTGATTTCCAAATCGAGTTACTAATGATTGATGAATGCAGTTAGTATTCAATTGTATTTTTTTTCTTGATATGAGAGTTGAATATATAGAAGGATCAACGTTTTTTTTTTGATAAATACTCAGAATACCTGACTTCCAAAGAGAAGCAGTTTCGAAAGTGATCTTCAATATCTTTATTTAATTATTGATTAAAGTGTTAAATGAATTTGTAGCTACTCTGAACCAGATGGTTCTTATTGTACGTTTTCTTTACTCTAAGGTAACGCATATACTGCTGTAGATATTGTCTGTATGGGAACGTGAAGAATACTCCATTCCGGAATGAAGCAAAGTTGGAGACTGAAATTGTCATTGAGCCATATCATTGTCTGAGGCACTGGAGGCACTCAAGCATCGCTGAAGCCTGACTCACAAAGATCAGCGGGTCATAAAACCGACAAGTACAGATCCTGAACACCGAGGAATCGTCCTCTGATCGAAGGTGGGCCAATATTTACCTGAGAGCTTAGACAGAGTAAGTCTCACTTTGAGGAGCACATACCAATACGGCAGCTAGTCCCAGAACCAGACAGAAGAACATCGCATATCAAAAGGAGTAAACTTTCTTGTGAGACAGATTCATAAATTCAATTTAATCAACAACTTCTGTCAACCATTTTGGTCTGATAATTCCTGATCTAACTACAGTATTGAACATTCGTGATTTAATTTTCAATCATTTTGATTGAGTCATAAAATCAGTTGTAAATAACAATTTTGTTTCAAGAACCAATCATCCAAGACTTTTCAATCATTTTGACTGGGTCACATAATCAAATTGTAAATAACAACTTTGTTCAAGAATCAATGATCCAAGATTCTTTTTTTGTAAATATAGGTGTTAGTGTGAATCTAATGCTTTTTCTTTCTATTAGAGAACATACTATCTGAAGTGGGAAATTCCATTCCCCAAGTGATTTTTGTTTAGAAATTGTTTTTTTTGGCATCTTTTATTCGAAAAAGATCCTGGCGCCCACAAAATTCATTTTATCTTAACTTATCTCAGTTAATAATACTAATATCTCAGTTAATAATACATCAATTATTAAATTCATAGCATAGTGCGAACAAGCAAAAAAGGAGATGACAGGAAGTCGGAACTGATAACAGTTGTCATCCCCAAATTATATCCGAGGAAAGCAGCATGTAATTATAACTATTATATGAAGGACATGGATAAAATGATATAATACCTCATTAACATCTGACTGTAACTTTGAACAAAGATGAGTACCTGCTGAACACATAAACATCAAAACCCTTCATGACGAGTACAGTGAGATACATATTTGTCTAGTTACCTACTTGTCAAATGGAGGATTTTTATAGGCGATTCTGAAAAGTGACAGCGACAGACACTTCCAATTATCACTCATATTATTGTACAGCCAGGAAATTGAAGTACGATAAAAATGTCTCAAGTTCAGATTGTGAATATCGCTTCTTGATGTTATTCCATCATTTTTAATAATTTTATGAAATAAACAAGCTGAATGTAATTCTCGACGCTCAATCATAGGTATCCAATTCGCTTCAGTTGATTTGAAACTTACTGATTCAAATTTTCTCATGCTGAAAAAATATCTCAAACAAGATTTTTGAACTCTCTCGATTCGATTCATCTCGATAATATCAAGACAAGGGCCATACACTGAATCACAGAAGGTGAAATGACTGAAATGACAGAATGAATCTGTAAGTTTAATTTTTAGTGATTGAGGAAGTGAGTGCCTATAAGGATATAACAGTTTCAGATTGGTATGAGCCGTTTTAATACATTTGCTGACATGTGATTTGAACCGTAGATCAGTATCAAGTTCAAGTCCAGATTCCTTGCAACTTGAGTACAGGGTAGATGATTCCCATAAATTATAATGTCAATAACATCCTCGATTTTTATTTATTTTCGCCGAATATGAGTACAGTCGATTCCGAAGAGTTTATTGAGAGAAAATGTTGTCTGGATATTTGTAGTTTTTCAAGTTCATGATCAATAACCAAATCAGCTTCATGCAGATCTGAATGCAAAAATGAATATTTCATTTGTGTATCATCAGCATGAAGATAGGCTTCAAAACATCCTGAGACTTTGACAATATTACAAGTATATAATGAGAATAACAATGGTCCCAGAATGGAACCCTGTGGGACACCACACTTTATTGGTTTTGAATACAAGTGCCCATCATCAGTCATAACGAATCGTAACCTATCCGATGATTACCTTGATTGAATTTTCAGAACAGCCCACAAAGTGCAAAATGGCAAACAAAATTCGATGGTTGATTGTATCGAACGCCTTGGAATACTCAATTGAAATAAGGTTTCTTCCTGCATCTTTATTTTTGAGAATTTCATCTGTTATGTCGAGTAATGCTGTTGTGCAGCTGAAGCCGCGGCGAAATTCAAATTGCCTCATCGATAATATGTTATACTCATCGAATGTTTAGTTGATTGTTGTTTCATTATATTCTCCAAAACTTTTGATAACGTAGATAACATTGAGATTGGACGAAGATATTCTCCACAAAGTGGGAAAAATACTGACAGGAAGACATGTATCGATAATATGCGTGATCACTTCCTTCGATGCATCTGGAATAGTTCTCCGAATTGGAGAAGAACTTATAGGAGAGCAATATTTTTAAGTTCAAAAGCATAAAAAGTAGGTCCGTCATAGCATCAGGCGGCAAATTACCTCAAACCAGCACTGATCGAGTGAGAGAATAATGGATTGTCGTGGGACTAGGATGAAAATCAGGATGCTGATCAGATACTGGATCAAATACTTTATTCAGGTACGACGAGTTGAAGACTCAACATCGTAGTTATCATAAATGAATTAGGACATAGAGTTCTTGAAAAGGTCACTGTTGAATGAACTAGTGTAATTTTGAAAATGGATAATGAATGATCCTTCTCGTTATCGAGTAAAATAGTATGTACGAAATATCAATGAGAAAGAGAAGAAGAATCGAAGAGAGAATTCAGCGTGAATAAGAATTTCAATTGATAATCAGTATTTGCAACGGTCACTTCTGGTTACGAAGCTCAACAACAATAGAATATGTATAGGAACAAGCATTTGGCAGGAATTGAGTTCTCATTAGACTTCTATCGCAAAATTCGACTACTGATTTTGTCTCAAAGAATTTAACTACACAGAATTGAGAACTGAGAATCGTAGGTTCCCATTAGATTCTGGATTGTCAGATCTATGTCTTGTTTTCCATGATCCATTTCTCGGTTTTTGAGGATTTGACAGTTCTATGATTCCATATCATGTCATCTCATTTGTCACGTCAATCCGAATCTTTGGTTGAAATTGTCACAAGGTCATTCGCCACTTCACAATTGACTGATTCCACACAAAATTTATCACAAATTTTTCAAGAATGTAATCCAGAAACATCTGAGCCCATTATGGAATTTCAAGTCTACAAATATTTCAATTTGTTGTTCGTCATTGTCTAATTGAATGCAGATGCCATTTTCGAAGATTCTTATGGATTTCTTGTATACCTGACCAAATCTCAAAACTTTGTCAATCAATCTCTCAATAACAATCATTGTCACTTACTCACAGGTCATTACTGAGGATGACTTAACAATCTGAAGCGCTCCACTACGATTTTTATAAATTAAAATTCTGCACAAAATGCAAATTTTATTTCTCCGATCATTTTTCCGATTGAAATAAGCTAACAATCTGAATATGCGACTGATCGCTCTTGTCCAGGCAGAGTTTTTCATTCCTGTTGATGATTCTTGATGATTAAAAGCATCGTGGGAACTTTTTCCATCGTTCGTGAAGGAATTCCCACCTTGTTTCCGACCATAAAATCACCAAAACGATAGGATTTTTCTTGGTAGAAGTATATTGGACTATCTACGTGAAACTCGAACCGATCCTATTCCATGCTCATTTCTCAATGTGGAAAAAACGGAAAGGAGCAGAGAAGCAAATAATGGAAATCCGTATAATTAATTTCCCTTTTCAGTGACTCGTCCAATCAGATTTTTCGATCGAGGCACCATCGAACTCGATCATTATCTACATCTCAGTTTGAATAAACACCGCGGAGGAGAATTTGAGATACAACACCAAGAACGAAAGCTCCCAAAGGAAAGAATTAGTAATCTACCTTGATCAAGAAAATACAATTTCAAACCAATCGAAAACTCAGCAAGCAAAAAAAAATCTGATCGAACTTTATCATGACAAACGATTATTACGAATTCTTCGATCTGCAAGTTTCAACTTTGATATCGATTTTAAGTGAGTTTTGTTTTCTAGCTATTGTCTCACCCGACAGGATTTATGATGATTTCAGTCCTCTTTCAACCATAATCCGCCACATTTTCCACATCTAAAAGTCGTTTTGCTTCCGCTATTTGATCACATTCAATTTTATAGTCGTCGTAAAGTCTGAACATGACCAATTTACGAAATTCCTCTGCCCTTTGTTTCATACTGTAACAGAGAGACTCCTTATTGGAATAGTGAAGAGAGATTATTCCGTTGAGTTATATCTGTAATGTATTATGTCATATGTAGGCTGCATCTTGTGAATATCTATGCAGAAAACAATGGTGAAACTACTTTGCCCAATTGACGTCTGAATTATTCTGCCAGAACTCTAACGTATTGATCGAAGCTCTTTTTCATGATAGTGCATAATTTCTCGTAAGTGAACTATAAGATGGCGACCCGAAATTACCATTAGGATCAGTGTCATCAATAATTTCACGATAAAATGTATCGTATCATTGATTTTGATGAATTTCACAAGAACTTCTGAGCCTCTTCCAAAATTATAATCAAACTAAATGATTGAAATCTCAAAACACGAACTATTCGTACAGTAGTCTGAAAAAATAGTGCCATCTTCTGAGGAGTTCCATAACTAGTATGCCAGACTTCTCAACATCGTTCTGTGTATGTTTACAAAAGACATAATCTTTCGACAAGAAACAGTCAGATAATGAGGTCATCAATAATGAAAATGTTGTTTGCACAGATGATAATCAATGCTCGATATCATTAATCTCTGGTGGCAGAGGTGGGATTGACTGATGAGGGATGTTCTCAAGTTGAACCAGTCCAGGCAGATGTAATATCATGACGAGGAATCAGCAGATCACTCACCGGGTGACCATGTTTTGGTCCAAGAGGAATGTTGATAGTGACAGCAAAGATTCATCATCAGCAGAAATGGACCTGATGAATAATATATCGTTAGAGTCAACGATACCGATAATGGAAGTAACATAGTACAATTGATTATTGCGATTGTCTGTAAATATAAAAAATATGAATCCAGGTTCTCGATATACACCCGTTCCATTTCCACTAAACCTCATCTCAATAATATTTCCTGAGATGCCAAGAATATGATTGACGGTTGTTCGATCGAACGTCACGGAGATGGAGCCATTGCTCCAGATATTCAGATTGATAATCGAAATCGAGAAATTCTGTTATATGTAGAGAATGTCACACCTACGGCTGTTCATTATCCAGAGTTATCTGAAAAATCTCATCATATACCGAAGTCTCAAAATCCACAACTTCAAGTTCAAGTCAAGACTCTTCAGATGTTACACCAGGCCGAATTCTACGAGGGTACCATGAAACATAAGGTCGTCTGGTGAAGCCTCCAGAAAAATTCAATTCTGAATCATTTTTTATAATTGTTGAATGAACTCATTTCCTCCTGTCGTTACTTCTTCTACTGAACAGTTATGTACTGAAACATCTTGTAGATCGAAATAGATAATGATATTATTGCTTTCAGGTGGTGATTCCTTGTCATATTTTTTGAAAAAAAGTTCATGTAAACGTTTCTCCTAACTTGTTCCATTCTCGAGTAACGGGGTGTCCAAAGTTTGATGAAAAATCGGTTTTTCATGAATTACTTTTTTCGACCATTTTGATCGAACTTCGTGTGTGTTTTATTTTCATTACGATGCTTCTTGTCATGAAATTGGATTTCGAAATTTCCAGTTGTGTCGTGATATTTACGATAATGAATATTGTACGCTGATGTTCTTGTTGAGTTTAATATTATCTGGAATTTATGGCTGAACAGTGAAGTAGAAATAGTTGGTTACGAACAGACCTAGTCTCATCACAATCGGCGTAAAGACTTTTGAGGTATCTATCAATAAAAAACTCATGCTCATCTCTTCTTGGCACTAGTTTATAAATGTATGTACGCCTGCTTGTATCAATGTTTTGATTTTTCTGGTATGATATGATATTCTGCCTTCGTTACCGCTCTCGAAATATCTTTCGGAATTCCTCTTTCTGATTCAGATCATCCTAATGATAGATCTATACTCTCGATAGTCGAAAAATCATGATATTCATGGAGCAGAAGTTATTCATTCACTTTTGTAGCATCATTTCAAATTAATAAATCGGAAGAGACTGTAGAGTAATCGGCGAAGGATTATGCTAACCCCCTTCCTCCCAGTGGACACTTTCAGGTCTGAACTAGTAGATTGTTAGTTTCTGGTGGAAAAATTATACAGGAACTGGACAGTTTCCGGTCCTTTGTGAAAACAAAATGTTTTCCATGTGCTGGTGGATGAAAGTCAGAAAAAAGACGAACTTTTACGTAAGAGACAACCCCGTGTCGAGATTTGTCGAGATTACCCCTGAAGTAGGCATGATAAATTGGTGAAAGGGCAAGTATATCCGGGTTGAACAAATAAAAATGGGGAACGATTAATAATAGTTATTCGGTTTGTGGTAAGTGATTGATGTTCACCGAATAGGCACAGTAAGTGATGGGTAGAAGACCAGGCATTTGGTGTGCAAAAGGAGGGGTGGAAGTAGTTATTTGGAATATGTTATTCACGAGTAGGTCCTGTTCATAGATCTAATTTTTTGACTTAGGGAATGGGGCACGTGCGCCGCCATCTTGGATTAAATGAGCAAGAGAATAGTTTCTATGGCTTACCTTACGACAAAATAGGAAGCAAGCGGAATTGAAGCAAACGCTCACTCAACTGCTGCACACTTTATTTGCACATCTGTTAAGCGGTACAAAGTTCAAGGTAATTCAAAGAAATACGTCATTCTCGCCATATTCCTCATTTCTGAGAAGAATTTCTTGGTTTGAGCAGGTAGATAGTCGAGATATTTCCAACCACAAACCACATTACGCAAAAAGACATTATTGTGAACCATGCCAAACTTACAAATGTTGTCGTAAGACTTGGAGGATTTCATCTCTCGATGACCTTCTTGGGGTCTATTGGCTATATTATGGCAAAAAAACGGATTGAGAGATCTTTTCTGTGATATTTACGCTGAGAATATGTAGATGTGGTCATGCGTTAGGCACATATTTTATATCACCTTGTTTAGGCACATACAAATCTTGACACCCTCTAATTCTCAGATGACGATATTATGATTATGGAACAACTGATTTGCCATTCAGATAAAATAAGTCATCCTGAGGTCAAAGTTGTGACTTCAAAATTTGGAGAATTGCTGACCAAATTAGAAAACAATTGAGCACTTCATCGAAGCTGAGCGAATGGGAAACTGGCAACTACATCTCGACACTATTCAAAGAAGAATGTTACCATTCTTTCATGATAGCGAATATTCTCATCCTGTTCAATTTGCCCATATGTATCTGCAAGATATGTTGACTTCAGGAGGAAAAATGGATCCTGCTGAAAATCATGAATTCACGACAAAAGGTTATTTTACAATAAGCGATCTGACGAATTTTGATCGAGTTTGGCGAGGATCTCAGGTATGAATGAGACAGTGCTCTTATATACAGTGTGGAACAGCCAAATGGAATAAATTCGCCAACAAATAAATGAGGGTGTGTTGGGAAAAATACTTGGACACGTCGATTTGTATTTTCGGATACGCATTCTTTTCAAAAAAATTAAATTATATAGAGTGTGTCATGTGACAGTGGCCAATACCAACTTTCTCATTCCGAATGGAGCACCCTGTATTTCATTCCATTTTTAAATTCTCACTGGAGAGCTGATGTACTAGCCAAATGGAATGAATTCGACAACAAATAAATGATGGTGTGTTGGGAAAAACGCTTGGACTTGTCGATTTGTATTTTTGAATACGCATTTCTTTCAAAAAAATCGAATAAAATAGAGTGTGTCACGTGACAGTGGCCAATACCAACTTTCTTATTCCCAATGGAACACCCTGTATTTCATTCCATCTTCAAATTCTCACTGAAGAGCTGATTTCATCGATACACCACACTTGGGGTCTAGCGGAAATGATTACAGAGATATAGGGTGTGAAAAATCGAGATTTTTCAACGTAATGAATTTCTTGTGTCTATGCATTATTGGTCGAGACGATTTAGATGTCATTATCTTGATCATTTTCGATATACTACCTACTGACATTCCTTTGGGAGAGATACAGGATGATCAATTTTCTGAATTCTGCACCACCCTATATTTGTTTTAATCGAATGACACTAGGTAGTAAATCAAGAGTTGAGACAGGGACATGTAAGCCTTTTTGACCAATAACGAATAGTTTCGACACAAAAAAATCCTAAAGTTGAAAACTCTTGATTTTTCACACCCTATAATTCAATTTTTTTGGAAAAAAATGCGTATTCGAAAATACAAATCGACGTGTCTGAGGGTTTTTTTTCCAAGACACTCTCATTTATTTGTTGTCGAATTTATTTCATTTGACTGTTCCACACTGTATAATCTATCTGAAGAAAATCTGTTGAGAAATAAACTACGGATTGATACCATGGCAAGGGTGATATATATGAAAAAATGAAAATTTGTTTTTGGTAGAACAAGAAGTGTCGGTTCGCTAATTTTGATCTTTCGTCGCAGAAAATATCCTCAAACATGATCGAATAATTTTAATCGTGATATCATCTGGGAAACATGCAGGGAACAAGTTCTCTATGAAATCCTAACACTGTGGATGAACCGATCATTGATATGTGAATCAAAAGAACATTCATCAGTGGTTCGAATAGATACACCTGGGCGGTTCCAGTTGAAGGAATACAGCTCAGCAATTTTTTTTGACTGTGATTGATGATCGGAAGTGGATGTTGAAATAGCAACTCACTCTCATTGTTTCTGTGACTCTTGTTGTTATTGTTGGTGATAATCTTCAACAACCGCTCAGGGAAGTCACAAAAAGTGTTACAATTTCATTCAAATTGGGCGGAGATTCGGTAATTCCTCGTGTTGCCTGGAACTGTGTTTCACTTCCCATGAATTGATATCGATATCTATCATATCAATCATTATATTTCATCGACTCAGGTCTATGTAGGTGTATCTATATGTTGTTTGAGTGTTTTTTTTTCAGAGGCATCATGCAATCATGATAGCGTCCATGTTTCATCTTTAACGGTCTTCCTGTGTTACGTAATAGGTTTCATGAGTAGGTGAAAATCGTGACGCAGAATTTTTGTCTGAACAAACAAGGGAAACGAATACTATCGTGGGTATCGAGTTCAATGGAACAACAAGGAAAAAATATTCTGTCGGATTTCTGCTGCCAGCCGACTTATTCCCTTCTATATGTGGGAAAAATGCTCGAGGGATATGGAGCAACGAATACACAAAACGTGTTTTCCCTGTTGCTTTCCGAAGGTAAATATTGATCAGAGTTTTTTTTTGTACTTTCCTCGTCATTCTCACATCATCCAATTCGAATAATGGTTGGGTGTACAGGGTCTCCAAAGACGAGCTGATGTATGAGAAAACTACTAGAATTTCTACATGAAAATTCATGAACTGATGTTATCAGATGAGCTTGTTTCAGTATTTTCAATTCTCTATAATTGGACAAATATTGGTGAGCTGAATGCGAATCCATTCGGAACATCATATTACTAAATCTAAACATATTCTATTAGCTCCACCACATTTTTCGGTGGATGTTAGGAATTTTTTAAACCAACAGTACCCAGACAGATGGATAGGTAGAGGTAATGATGCACCCGTGAATTGGCCACCACGTTCTCCAGACTTAACACCGATGGATTATTTTGTATGGGGTTATCTCAAGTCTACGGTTTACAAGACCCCTGTGAATACTGTAGAACAATTATGGCAACGTATCCAACAGGCGACGAATAATCTTACAGGCGATGAAGAAGTTATGCAAAGAGTACATTTCAACTTTTTGCGTCGTATAAATCTTTGTATACGTGAAAATGGTGAACATTTTGAACAATTTTTATGAAATATCTGTTAATCGTTTTATTATTAATTATGCTCTAAATCACTAAAATTAAAATTTTGTCGAAACCATGAGAGGAATCGACTTTTGTCAAGAGTACCTTTTTTGTAGTGAATGAGTTGAATAATTTAGATTTCATATTGAAACTAATTTTTTTCCATTGGCGTAGGAGTTTTAGATGTTTATTTACTGAAAAAATCAAGTTCTACGCCCATGGAATGATATTCATTATGATTATAATATGAGTTTCATTGCCCGATGAGTCTATGCCAACGTACCAAATTTGAAAAAAATCTCATGAGCCGTTCAAAAGTTATGAAGCAAAATCGATTTGAAAATTTCAACTTCAGAGCCGTCTAGCGCCCAAACTAAGCAACTTTTTACTGAGGTAAGTTTGCTTGTATCGAATTGTTTTGTTCTGAGGAATATGTGGTAGCTTTTTGTAAAGACCTTTTAAGGACACCCTGTATATTATATCAGACAACAACCAAAAACGGAAAATCAAAGAGTCCGCTTGCATTCTCCCGAACGGAGACAAAAATATTGCTTCTTGTTCAGTTGATATAGATAGAACTTGGCATCCACTTCTAGAAATTGAATATGAAAATGGAAAATTCGATATCAATTAATGAAAACACTTTGTAACCAGAATTCCTCTGTCTACCAAATTGTCAGAACCGAAAAAATATTGAAAAATTTCAAGAGAAAAATATTTCAATTGTGTTGAGAACGGAAGCAGATTCGTCAACGTCAACCAAGATAAGTAGAGAGGTTTTATTCCTATTAAATATATTTGTATTTCCAAATTTTTCAAAAACAAGGTGTCACGGACCGATAGAGAATTCCTCTTTTAGATATCTAAAGGTTTAATTTCAAGCGCAGTGACATTTTGGGGCAGATCACAAAGTGTGCCCTTACTACAAATATATTGAAATAATTTTCAATAACTTCTACTGTATTTTTTAGAAACGAGGAGAGAAAATCCCACGAAAAGCTGGAAAATGAATCTTCTATTATGTATTTATGTATTTATGTATTATATTGCATACTTGATGATTGGTATAGCCCTTTTCCTTCTTATTTTCTATTGATGAATGATTCGTCGTGAAAATCAGAATCAAAGCACTTCGTGTCCGCAAGATATCATCAAAAACATATTTTTGCCACTACTAACCTGAGAAATCACTATCATTCAAGGAATTGTTCTGATGAGAACTAACACTTCTTTGACCTAGGAGAATGATGAATTGTAAATAGTGCCGATCATATGTAGTATACCTACACACATGAATACTGATGCCTATGGAATCAATGGAACATTCATTGACCGATACGTAAAAGGAATATAGATAAGACCGCAAAATTCACTGCAGTCGAAAGCGACTCCTGCAATTATGAATTTCAATTCTAATGTCAAGAATCGCCCAGAAAAAACAATTGGGTTGAGTTGTTCCACTTACCTTGGGCCCAAATTATATAACGAATTACCAGACGTAATCAAAAGGCTGAACTCGCTCAACATGTTTAAAAATAAAATAATGAAAAAATGGATCCAATCTATTCCTATATCAATCTTTGAATAGCCAAAACGACCCTTCTTCCCCAATAATCCATCTTCATACTCCCTCCAAAAAAAAATGAAAGAAAAAACTGAGAGGAGAAATTTCTGGAGAATATCTAATCATTTTCACTTCTCAGGCATACTGAAGATGGCAACTTAGTTTCCGAAATAGGTATTCAGACTTTCCAGAGGACTTTTGTATTGTTTTGGGTATATATTACTTTTGTATTTGGATATATACCTCGGGTGGAAATGTTATAACGGCTCTTCGCCCCTTGAGATATGGAAGTGCTTGCTATAAAATACCCCAATTCTCACCCTAGATACATAATATACGTTTTCCATGATCACGCGATTCGGAATTATCATAGGCATGAAAGAGGCAGAAAGGAAGTGTTCATATTTTTTTACCTATCATTCGTATCCATCAGATTGGTTGGAATGAGTCCAACACACTATATGCAAAAATAAAATGGTTCAGAAATATCATATGTATAATTTTGGTCTCGGAACAATGTGATAGTGTAGATATGATGGGTGTTCTATCAGACCTCTAATCTGTCTTTCATTCGAACCAACCTAAATCAGGAGAAAGAGAACTGAACATAATGGCGTCACAACTTCCATCTAATCTCCCATAAGTGGACGAGTAGCGTGTATAGGTATCGAGTTATCAAATATTCAGTAGTTTTGTCGACTCATGGCAGTGTCAATAACCGAGTGCTTCCCAGAAATAGAGCTTGCTATTGATCAGCAAGAGCCATTCATCATTATAGCTATGAAGCATCAATGATTTATGTTTATTCAGAGCCATCAGTCGATTCGAAACATTCGAAAGGATGGAAATCAATTGGAAGACTAGTAGAAGAAATATTTGAATAGGAATATTCTGGCAGGAAGAAAGAATTGTTGACAGATCGGAAACTACTTCAGCATTTTAGAAAAACAAAAAACACTTGAGAGGTGGCATACACATTATCTTGGTCATAATGATAAATTCAAGAATACATCAGGAATACAGTCTATTGATTTTTTCATATGATGGATGAGTTTGACGCAGGAGTTATCTTGACCTACCTGGAGGAGTTCTCATGTCACACCCAAGGGTGAATCTAATGGGAGGGAGTCATGACCACCCTTGGGCAAATCAGTGATTCTCAATGAATCTCCAAACGAATGTTATAGAGAACACTGTATGTGGTGGTAGATGGCATGTCATCTGATACAATGACTATCAATGCTGGTGTGCAACAAGGATCTGTCTTGGCACCAACTTTGCTGATACTCCACATTACCGATCTGTTGGATGTGACTTCCTGCCTAGTCCATAGATTTGCGAATGGTGGTATACTGCATACTGCCTTCTCCTATAGACCAGGAGTCAGGGACAGGCGAAGACAGGGCGATGCTCTGTATGATGATCTGGCAAGAATACTGAAATGGGGATCTGAAATCTATTAGAGTCCGATGCAAAAACGCTCAATCTTGTATCTTCACCCGGAAGGCGGATCACACGATGCCCAATTTGATGATGTCGGGTACCACTGTTCGTCGTCAATATCCATGATGCTCGGTATCACCACCGACAGCACTCTCTCATGGAATGATCATGTGAGGTTCATTGCGAGAACTGCTTCACAAAAACTTCGCTTTCTATTCCGTACTGCACACCCCGACAGCTACTTACGATCTACAAAGCTCAAATACGACCTGTCCTGGACTACTGTTGATACGTTCGGAGTTCAGCCCTCAAACATACGCTAAAGCTCTCAGACTTCAAAAGAGAGCTTTTCATCTAGTCAGTGGATACTACTCACGAATACACGGACATCTCGGAGAGGTGGGCGATCTCTCTCTCTCTCTTTTACAGATATTTCCAAGGTCAGTGCTCGACGGAAATCTCGTCTATCATTCCACCATGAGTGGTTACAAGTAAACAAACTCAACGAGTTCATCCATAGTCGGGCTCGAGACCTATCTAACATCGCTATACCATGCAACATTCATCATTAGAACGACATAGTTGCGGAATTCTGCAACTGCTTCGGCTGCTCACGTCCTCCAAACTTTCAATGAAAATCCCAATACCTTCCGTCTCTCACATCATTCCACCGCTGACTAGCACGATCTTTTTCGATAATCATGGGATTTTTCCTCGTCTTGTCAAAAGAATATCATGTATGAATCATGGCCATATTCAAGGGCTCTACCCGAGGGAACAAACTCCAACAGCATCTTCTGAGGCTCCTTAATAGGCTCCCCGATGCAATATAGTCAGATGGTCTGCTTGATTTCATGCATTGAAGGCCACGGAGTGATTCCAAGGTTATTAAAGAGACTCCTTTGAAACATCTCACTTAAAAGAAAAAAAAGTTTCTTCACAAACTACTGGCAAGAAAAACATCAACAGCTGTATCTGATACGATATACAGGGTGTTCCAAAGATCGATGCCAAGTTCAACGGAGGTGAGAGGAGAGCTCATTTGGATTCCATCGAGCCAAACATACCTCAGGTCAAAGTTTCACTGTTCTCAAGTTATCTATTTTTCTCACATTTTCACCCTAGTGATTCACGAGTGGAACAGAAAACATTGGCAACATTTTTCCCTCAAGAACCAGAGTGTATATTCGTATCGTGAACTCATACCAAATAAAATGACGCTACAATAAATGAATGACATGTATGTGAACAAAATAAGTCGTATAATGATAATTCACGTTCTTGATCAACCACCATTGAAGACACGAAGTTGTTCCAGATGTGAGAATACTCATGGAAATATCTGTGGTTGATGCTTTTTCGAATGGTGTAACACATGTCACGTCAACTGGTCAAATGGAACGCTCAACATCATTAGGTAGAAATGAGGATCCCAAATACAATTTGGACATAAAAAATACTAATGAAACATCTTCATTCGTTCTCGAAGAGATACATGCTCGTTAGATACGTTGTTACTATCTCATCAGTCATTCCGAAAGCTTCTACAATCTTTCTTTCCTTTCTTTATTTATATATCATTCAATTATTTATTGTTACTTCATTTTCACTGTGTATTGTGTCAATTCACTCAACAGATGAGGTGAGACCCTGTACTAAGCTATGTTTGGCTTGAGGGAATTCAATCGACCTCTACTATCGACCTGCAAGTCTCTGCAAAATTCAAGTAGATATTACCTAGCACACGTGTTCGAGTTTGTGTGTATCGTTGAAAAAACATCACGATCCTTTCATGAGTGAATTCGAATTTTTCGAAAAACAGGAGTCTCTGCTTTCAGCTTCAGTTTGAGGTAATTCAGGTGATTCCATCATAAAACTCAAATATTGATGAATAGTGAACAGGACCTTTCGAAATGTATTCTGGTACCATCCAGGATGATTATCGAGGAAGTCCCACGACATCCTGAGTGAGATAGATGGTATAGAAAGAGAAATTCCGCCAAAAATCGCCATGATTCAACATTATATCTTCACAGGTGATTCCAAGGTGAAAAATACTAATTATCGATATTTCGGCAGACAAGAGTTCCTACAAAGTTTTTGGATAACATTTTTAATAGAGGAATGATTTGAAAATCGCTATGATATGGGGTCAATCACCATTAATATCAGGACCGCTCGACTTATCGAGGCTCTAGCCAATCAGTTATAATATATTGGAAGAGAAAAATGGAAAGGAATTGATAGTCCAAATCCCATTGAATACAGAAAACTGATTCCCTATTCCTAGTAATTGTCAATAAAGGTTCTTGAGTAGAGGAGGAAATAGAACCAGTATGAGGACGGATCAAGAATTTCCCCATGGTAAATTCTGCCTGTCGTGAGAGGCGACTAAATGGATACCCATTGTTGTAAGATGGTGGTTTTCATCATCGCCCGGTACGACACCACCTTATCGACAGAGGTGCTGTGAAATGGGTAACTCCCATGTTTCAGTATTCGGTCATACCATATCTTCTTCTTCCCAACCCAAACCGCTCATTTCAGCTCAAGGAAAATCTAGATGATGAATTCTCCTAGAGTAGAACACTCAGTAAGTAAAATACCTCACAATTCGGATCTATGGGCGAGAGGTGCTCGAGGGGATTCACCATCAAAACATCTGAATTCGAAAATAGACCTTTGTAACATCCGAGGTCTAAACGAAAACATCCACAGGCTGAGAAACCAGATATACTGGCTTTAACTGAGACGCAGGTCAACTCATCAACTAATACGACCTATATGATCTGCCCTGGATATGAGCTCCATACCCGTTTCAGATTCAGAGGAGGTTATGTCTCTTTTCCAGGAATGATCTCTCATGCCATCGTGAGGAGGAACAGGAACCAAAAGAATTCGATGTAATGTGGCTCAGATCGATAACCACAAACAGACACTGGTGAACCATGATTCGATAGAACCTGTTCTAAGGTCGTCGCTCTGAAGCAAGCAGCATGCCGGCGTTGGCGCAGAAATCTATGCCCGCAAACTAGAGCTGAATATGTTGAAGCTATGAATACATGCAATCGAACGATATAGTCTGAAGAGGCATACAATACGAAGATAAGATCAAAGCTCATAGAGTGCCCACAAATGCTTACCGTTCATTTTGGACCTTTGACAAGGCAATCGGCAGGAATTTCACTCAAATTTAATTTCCTCCCCTCACAAAGGATGATGATATATTGGCTACAACACCCCAAGAAAAAATCCAACACCTTCGCCAAAATGTTTGCAGACAATTCTATCTTGGATCCACGAGACCAGGAACTTCCCATAATCGCTCCCATCGATAACCGTATGCCAGGAATTGTCTTCCGGCAACGCATAATCAGACAATTTCTGCTTAGCCTCAACGTCAAGAAGACTATGGGGCCTGACGGAATACCGCCTATTGTTCTCAAAAAATGTACCCCAGAACTAACACCAGTTCTTTGCAGGTTGCACGCTTCCGTACAAACTTGGCGTATTTCCTTCTAACTGGAAGAAAGCTAGGGTCCAACTGATTCCAAAGAAGGACAAGAAAACCCTTCCTAACAACTATAGATCGATTGCACTACCATCTGTGATCCCTAAAATATTGTAAAAAGCAATCACCATCGAGCCTATCCGATATCTAGAGGGATCAAGAATAGTGAACGACCGGAAAAATGGCTTTCGTCACCAAAGGTCAACTGGAGACCTGCTTTGACACCTCCATTTGTATTTTCAAATGCGCATTTTTCAAAAGAAATGAATTATATGGAGTTTGTCATGTGACAGTGGTCAATACCAACCTTCTCATTCCAAATTCAACTCCCTGTATATTATTCAGTTTTTGGATTCTTCAGAGAATTCTAGACATGATTCATGTACAATGTCCTTTACCTATCTTCAACTGTTCCGGAAATATTCAGTGTTTCCAGATTTATTACAAAATTTATATTGAAAAAAATATTTTTTTTCACAAATTCGCTACGTTACACTGGGTATTTCCAGATAATGTACAAAAAACATCGATGTCAATGTAGGAAATGTTCAAAATGCTCGCCGCGACTATCTTGGCAACATCCTAATCTGGTATAGAAATGTCTTCTAACGTTACTCAACATCTCAGGCGTAACTGATCTAATCGCAAGCGTGATTCGTCTTTTTGAGTCATCTAAGTTGAGTGGTTTAGTTCTGTATACAGTCCTTCTGATTGCTCTCCAAAAAAAAAGAAGTCTGAAGGCGTCAGATCAGGAGATCTTGCTGGCCATTCTATCGATCCGCGCCTCCCTATTCACCGATTTGGAAAATTTTGGAGACCTGCTTGCCTATGTGACACATAAGTGGCAGGTGTTAATCGAGAAACATGAGGAGTCTCTGGCTGTAGCCTTGGATATCCCCAAAGCATTTGACCGAGTTTGGCACCAAGGCTTCCTAGCGAAACTTCCGGCATATGGTTTGCCGCACCAACTGTATCTTGAACTATCGAGTTTCCTTGCAGATAGATCACTCTACGTGGTGGTAGACGGGGTCTCATCTGATACAATGACGATCAATGCTGGTGTTCCACAAGGCTCTGTCTTGGAACCAACTTTGTTCTTGCTCCACATCAATGAACTGTTGGATGTGACCTTCAGCCCTTGGTTCGCGGATGATAGTACACTTCATTTCGCCTTTTCCTCTAGAGCCTCTATATCATCCAACGAGGCCATAGGCCATGCAAGACGAAGATATGTCAATGCTTTGAATGAGGATCTGACAAAAATTCTCAAATGGGGTTCTGAAAATCTAGTACAGTTCAATGCAACAAAAACTCGAGTTTGTATGTTCACCAAGAAGGCAGGTGACACAATGTCCATGCCATGCCAATGCCATGCTGGGCTTCACCACCAACAGCGCTCTCTCGTGGGACGATCATATGAGGTCTATTGCAAACACATCCAAGCAGTTGCTCATGATCTACAAAGCACAAATTTGACCTGTCCTGGAGTACTGTTCACATGTTTGGAACTCAGCCCCCAAACATACGCTAAAGCTCTTAGATTCGATTCAGAAGAGAGCTATTCTCCTAGTCGATGACAAGAAACTCACTGAAAATCATTGACCCTCTAGAACATCGTAGAAAGGTTGGCAATCTCTGCCTTCTCTATAGATACTCTCACGACGGAAATATCATCTATTATGCCACAACGTGCGATTCCTAGTAGACAAACCAGACGAGCTCAGGCTGGTCACCGTTACACTGTCAGGCTCGAGACTTGTCGAACATCGCTATACCAAGCATCATTCATCAATAGAACGGCAAAGTTGTGGAATTCTTTGCCTAGTGAAGTCTTTCCTGATGGTTTCAAACTCCAACACCTTCGTTCTCTCCCAAAATCCCACCGCTGGCTAACATGATGTTCCTCGAACATTGTAGGTTTCCCTTTCCTGTTGTCAACAGATAAAAGAAAGCTCATTAGCCTGTCGATATGTCTGCAGATATTGACGTTGTCCAAGTGCTAGCAGATACTGGCCAGATAACAGTCTCCTGATTGCTTTAACATCTCGGCAGCTAGATGTCAAATTCATTTCACCTACATTGGAACGCGAACCCTCCATATTATATACCAGGGAGTCTTGTCATGCAGACAATCAGATCATTTTCCTCCATGTCAGGTACAGGATGCGATACCACTAGTGTCATCTACAATGTTATTTGTGTTTTTATTGCGTATTGCGAATTCGGATGATGTGGTTCTTGATAAAATGCTGCCTTGACATTCGAGAAAATCCAACCGGTAAGAAAGCGGAAAAGTAACGTCAAATCGTTTTTCGTTTGTTTTCTAGACTCGTTGATATTGTTACTCATCTCTTTGATCGTCAGACCCTCGTGTTACCTCGAAGGGCGAGTTGAAAATATTAAAGTCAGATACGCGAGGATTAGTTTTTGAATGAGAAAAGGAATATTTACAATATTCGTTTTCTCAAGGAAATAGAAGCATTCCATGGAGCGAAGACACTCACATGAGAAATTGAACCGTTTCAGAGATATTCTGAGTTTTTAGTCACATTATGTCAGCAAATCAATTCATCGCCAGATTCATAGGGTATAACTATATTTCAGCAGGCGGGCAGGGTAGGGATGATGGGAACAAATCGAATCAGCTGTTCGAAATATCCACCATTTTCGGTAATAAAGATTATGGGGCGTTTCGAAAAATTATTCATTCAACCATTCATAGTTTGTTGATCATTTCTCAACAACTTGAATGCATCCACTATTCTTAGCCTCTGCTCCTCAACATTCCGAATTCCAGTTGTATTAACCCTAGATTTCATGTAACCCCAGATCGAAAAATCTAGTGGATTGAGGTCAGGTGAACGAGTGGGCCATGAAATAGGAGCGTCTATGCCTCTTCATATCCACATATTAGAAGAATTATCATTCAGCCTATCACGTACAACTCTTACATGATGAAATGATGCAGATTTCTCTACGTTTGTCAAGAGGGATGTCTTGTGATATCATACCTAACTCATTTTCCAAGAAGTTAAGGTTCATTTCAGCAATTAGAGATCATGAAAACATGTAGCCGATCGATCTCGCGATGAATGAATCTGCTGACATCATGTGACTACACAAACTCAAATATCTCGAAGACTGTTCAATTTTTTTGTATTTGGATGAAAGTACCTTTCTCATATAATTTTCTTCGCTCCATCAAATGCTTCTTTTTTTTCATCTGAACGAATACAAGGTAACGAGTTGTACTGAAAAAATCATGAATCACCCTCCAAAAATACCCTTCATACTCTTCATAACGATATCAGGAATTTAGAAGTGTAATAAAAAAAGTGTATTATGAAACATACAGTGGGAACAGCTGAAAGGGATGAATTCGACGAATAAATGAGGATGTGTTGGGAAGAACGCTTTGACACCTCCATTTGTATTTTCAAATGCGCATTTTTCAAAAGAAATGAATTATATGGAGTTTGTCATGTGACAGTGGTCAATACCAACCTTCTCATTCCAAATTCAACTTCCTGCATATTATTAAGTTTTTGGATTCTTCAGAGAATTCTAGACATAATTCATGTACAATGTCCTTTACCCATCTTCAACTGTTCCGGAAATATTCAGTGTTTCCAGATTTATTACAAAATTTATATTGAAAAAATATTTTTTTCACAAATTCGCTACGTTACACTGGGTATTTCCAGACAATGTAAAAAAAACATCGATGTCAATGTAGGAAATGTTCAAAATGCTCGTCGCAACTATCTTGGCAACATGCTAATCTGGTATAGAAATGTCTTCTAACGTTACTCAACATCTCAGGAAAACTGATCTAATCGCAAGCGTGATTCGTCTTTTTGAGTCATCTAAGTTGAGTGGTTCAGTTCTGAATACAGTCCTTCTGATTGCTCTCCAAAAAAAAAAGAAGTCTGAAGGCGTCAGATCAGATCTTGCTGGCCATTCTATCGATCCGCACCTCCCTATTCACCGATTTGGAAAATTTTGGTCCAGGTACTGACCTACGATATGATTTCCAACAATTCCTGCCCAAACAATAACTTTTTCAGGATATTGCGTTTGCTCTCCTCTCATCCAGTGAGGATTCTCATCAGACCATCAATAGCGGCCATTTTGTCGATTAACATGACCGTGAAATGAAAATGTGCGTCAGAAAACAAAACATCTCCTCATTGGATCACATTGTTATCTAACATTGCCATCATTTTTTCACAAGAATTCGTTCTCCTATCATGTCATACATGGTCATACATGACCAAGCTCGCGAAACTGCTCTTCTATTTTGCTGATTGTTCCTTGGGATATAGGCAGCAATATTCGAAATTTTACGTGAAATAAGCGAGAAATTTACATTTGTGTCCGTGTGTCATCTCCATGACCAATCATTTGTAGGATTGTTATTCTGAGCATTTCTGTTGAATGAACCATTTTTCTAATATTAATACATGCAGTTAATGAAATTCCAACGACAATGGCACTGACACTATTCACTTCCGTCATGCTGGCAGACAAGTTGCTGAGGCAATCAGTCTTTTACGAAAATAAACAGAACTCTTTTTGTATTTTTTTATTTCATATCAGTTGAAAGGAACGCAGAAATGGTTTTTGCTCACTTTCTCAATATCAAGAGATGAATAGGAAATAAGAATTGAGTGTAATGTAGCGGATTTGTGAAATGGGATAATTTCCTTTTTTAATGTTAATTTTGTAATGAATCTGGAAACACCTAATATCTCCAAAACAGTTGGAGATAGGTGTAGGACATTGTACATGAATTATGTCTAGAATCCTCTGAAGGATCTAAGAAATTGATAATATATAGGGGGTTGCATTTGGAGTGGGGAAGTTTTTTCTGGTCACTGTCACATTACACAGTTAATTTGTTTAAAAAAAAAATGCGAATTGGGAAATGCAAATCGATGTGTCGAAGCCTTTTTCCCAACACACCCTCACACATTTGTTGTCGAATTTATTTCATTTGGCTGTTCCACAGAAGATTTCAATCTGGTAGCTTTCACCGTTTAGAAGTCATGTGGAGGTATTATTTCAATTTCATCAACTTTGGAGGAATATATCTCCCTTAATATGCATTTTGGACCATACGTTCATTCATGAAACCATACTTAATTTTCAATATATTATTTCCCCCAGAATGCTCGTCAACTATTTCGACTCAACCTGTTCATCTTTATTTATATGTTATATGAGAAATATAGCAACCCTAATTGATTGCATCAACCCATCTCTCTTTCTCTCATGATTTTCGTTCGTATTATCTTTGTCGCACCGAGGAAAACTGTAAGATGCATTCGACTTCAGGATTTTATATTTTCATATCAGGTATTTTTCCAAGAGTTCTTATGAGTCCACAATATCAGAGAAGATCGAAGGGTATTGTATTACGAGATGAAAATATTCGGAGAAATAAATTGTCTCTGGAAGGAATTGGATTCCAAATATGGCACACCATTATGTAGGAAAGTGATAGCAATGATGAACTCACCATCATTAGAAATATCTCTTATTCCGGATGTCTTCGAAAATATTCTTCAAGGCAGCATTCCAACAAGCATCAAATCATTTATCTTTCTTACATTTTCACCTCTCCTGTATCTCTTACGGTTCACAAGATACAGGGTCCATCAAATCGTGGCAATGAAAAGAAATTAAGTGCTAGTTATCCTACACAATGGTTTTGTCACGTTCAAAAAAATTTGATGCTGAATTCGTTGTGTTAGTTCTACCCTACACGATGATGTTATCACATATATGAACGCTTCATTCATTGGTTTTCTGAATTTTCTGAATGTATCAGATAACATTTCACACTCATGTGGATATCTACATTCCAGTCCAGGAAGAACTTACAACGATTTTTTCGAGAAGTCTCCGGATATATTCGGCATCTCTGAAATGTCAAGGCAGCAATCAAGCAACAAATCACTCGATTTCACCGACCCTATATCTCTTACGGTTTACTATGATACTAATGATACGCATCGAATTTGTTCCAGTCTATAAATAAATGTAGCATAATGATTGTAACCCATATTTGTTGTGTCTACAATGTCCACAAACGGAGTTTGTCAATCGACGACCATCATTTCATGAACGTTATCATTTTGGTATGTTAACTTAACTTTCCGAAGAGAATGGCCTGGACAAAAATTATATACTTTGTCATTCGATTGAGTTTCGATATGGATGAATCTTCTTGAGTCTCTTCAAACAGGATGTCATCAGCAGTAGTTTCAACGGTGTTTCAACTATCATTCAACTGTGTGAATGCCTTGGAACATTGTTCAAGTTAGTATAATTCTCCTACGACCATCTAAGACATCATATACATATGGACACACTGTTTTA
This sequence comes from Gastrophysa polygoni, assembly GCA_963576655.1. Taxonomy (NCBI): domain Eukaryota; kingdom Metazoa; phylum Arthropoda; class Insecta; order Coleoptera; family Chrysomelidae; genus Gastrophysa; species Gastrophysa polygoni. The sequence continues at coordinate 5,192,053 of OY755092.1, forward strand.
TGGATATATATTGTCGGGACTTTTTTAGAGCCCACAACACATGATTTATTTTTTAGGACTAGCCATGTTTCCTGCCGAAGGCATGAAACCTATTTCTTGTCCCTGGGTGGTTTATGCAGTTAGGCTGCGAGGATGGCGGTGATGTTGATGAGGGATGAGACACATTAAAAAAAAAAGATTCATCATAACGATAAGAAAATGAAATGAAACAGCGTGCTCACAATAGTGAAGAGTCCATCTTAGGTTCTGCGGGGAGAAGCGTCATCGGTCGACTTTTTTTTCCGTTGTTTCTTCTAGTAATTTTCGCGATCAACTGCCTCAACTCTCGTTTGCAATTTTCCTCCAAACTTCGCAATCAACGTCCTCCTCCATAGGTCATTCCTTCGTAAAATTCTATGATCATCATTATAAGATACAAGATATAAGATATAAGATACAAGTAGGCGCATGCTAGGGACTGAGATGCCTTTGAGGCCTCTATAGGAGAGGAACCATTTAATTTAATTCTGACAATACCGAAATGACTCTTCATGACAATATTATGTAATGTGACTCTTTCTTATCACTTTTGGAATAGTGAAAGCTAAGAATTTCCCATGAACTCTCATTCCTCACTAGTAGTTATGGAACGGAGTGAGGAATAATCACATAGCGCAATTGGTACAGAACAGAAAACTTGCTCGAGATATGAACAAAGCAGATGGAATAATGATAATAATGAAGTATCCCAGCCACTACTGAGATCAATCAGATGTTCCCTCCCGAATTGCCAAATCTGGCAAATGTATTCACTTGCCAGATGTCCTCTGTTCATAGTTGTCTCTTCTGTAACTCACACGTTTGAGCTGTTGCAGAGCATTACCATAGAAATAACTTCGTCGCTAAGAATTTTGACAACAATAATGAGCAGTGACAACTCCGGAATGGAATCTCTGTTGGATAATCATTTATCTATTGAATACTATAGTCGCATTCGTGCAGCAATATTCGTGAAGAATGAAGTACGATTCCGTGTTCCTTTCACAATATACAGAGTACACGCTCACATGTAGGTTTCAAGTTATGAATGATCATCATAATTGAAATCATATTTGATATTCATTGTTGCGTCCATATATGCGTTCTGCCCATTATTGCCCTTGCTAAGTAGGTACATTCAGTTTAGAGTATATTTCTTGCGTTATCCTAGATCGTTGAGTGAGTTCGTGAATAATGATTTATAAGGGGGTCTTCATAATATAACGCGGATCTGATCACACCACGGGAGTGAAACTCAATAGTGAGCATTCAGCAGAGGAGCAAAAATATTGGAATACGTAATAGTTGGCTACGTAGGGTGAAGCTCGAAATATATTTCGTGCACACAAAATGTACAAATCGGAAATATTCAAGGCGAAAGTGTACATAACCCTTTGGAAAATGTATTTTTTGCACTCGATACGTTCCCTCTTTCTACTGAACTTCTACTCGAAATATAAAATACGTTACTTTCTCCACTTGTCATGTGATATACAATCATATATAATGTTGGGATAGAGTTTTGAACCAAGTTACTTCCATTCGAACGAAAAGAACGATATTCATGGAAATTTGTGGGTGAGAGCAATGGAACAAAATGAACCTGATGGACATTTTTGAGTTGACAATATACTTCCGGTGTAACCGAAAATGCCATCAACTTCTTTAATTCGAATGGGACACCCTATATATTTTCACAGATTTTGACAGAGCTTGTTATTTAGAATTCATGCATACTGAGTAAGTGTAAAAAAATGTAAGAACGAGGAATAAAGCACTTTAATCAACCTGCTTTGAATTTTTCGGTATCAGAGCGAAAAACTATTCAGATAATCTAAATGATGGTGTTTGTATGCAAAGTCATGAATAAACGAAAACTCTTTTGTTAATATAAAATTTCACAATCACCATAACCGATCATTTGAGAATTTGTGAATTGTACGTTTATATATTTGATAAATATCAAAATATCTCCTTATATTATAGTTGTGGACGTTTTGGAAATGAATCTGCTCCCAATCTCAGCACAAGGATGAAATGTGACGAAACAGTGACTGTCCAGTGTCAAAGACCACCAGTGCAGAAGAAAATATATCTCTTCATTCCTGAAACGGTTACAGATAGAGAAATCTAGTGAGTAGTTAATCAGAAGGAATTTTCAAGAAATTGTTAGCGATTCTGAAAATCATAGTGTATACAAGTTCTATTCTAAATATCAAAATTGATACTGCTTTCTTATAGAAGCGGCAACGCCGAATTCTGGAAAATATTCCAGTTGGGTAAAGAATGTCCGAATGTCGTTTCCATGAAACTTCCAAAGCGAACAATTGTCTGATTCACTAGAAATATCTAATACGCCATCTTCTGTGAATCAGCCGTATATAAACACTTTGTGTTGACAATTTAAATCAACGTGAAAATGTATTGTAATGATTTTTCCAGTTAGCTACACGTAATTTGTAGATAATTATCGGCGAATAAACTCAGAAAGAACCGCAGCACTCACGGGAATCTCTTCTACTAATGAACTACATTTATCTAGATCGATTCAGAAATCCCTCGGGAAAATTCTGAATGATTTTATTCGATAGCACAGACAAATGGTTAATCTTCCATAACCTTCTGCTCTAAAGCTTCTGCTCCCATCGAATAGAAGTCCTAAATGGAAATCAAAGTGGAAATCGGAATAACTACTATGTGATTTCATAAAACTTATCTCACTTCCTTGTCAACCAGATAGGAATCAACTTCATCTAATTGGCGTTGCCGCCGGAGTTACCCGCTCAAAAATTCAATATTGCACTGGAACCAAACTTTTGGCGCAGAATCAAATTAAGCAGAAATACGGTTTTAATTTTCAGTCGCTTCGCGATAAGTTTCACCCTGCCATTCCGGAAGTTTTGAAAGATGTCTCAGATAGCATAATTCCATGGTATAGAACCGGGTAATTGTATGCTGCAGAGATTTGTTCACTTTCAATCCAAAATTATACTTCCCACATTGAATGTACAGATAGTTATCAACAGAGTTCCGGAGAAACGATATGCAATCTTGGCGGGTGTGTTCGGCTGAAAAAACATGTTTTTATCAATATTTCATACTCTCCCATCGCCTCTCGTTTCACTGAAAATCACTCCGACAAGGGAATTTCAAATAGAACACTCTCTATATTTCCACTTGCTCGGCTTCTATGGATGATTCTGAGTACAGTCACATAGTTCGAATACGAAAAATTGGTACATTTGAATTTTCAGAAGCAAATAAACTTCTACCAGTCCGATAAATATGCATGATGAGTGAAAGATATTATAAATAGTTCCTTTCCTTTAATTGTGTTCGGCGAACTTATGGCAGCTAGGTATTTCCAAAACCATCGACAATGGAAAATTCAATATCAATCAATGAAAACACCTTGTAACCATATTTCCTCCGTCTATCAAATCGTCACTTTCCAGTGTCGAAACCGACTGCACATTGAAAACATTAAAAAAATTGAAAAATATATTAAAATTTTGTTGAGAACGGAAGCAGATTCGTTCCCGAAACATCCACCAAGTTAAGTAGATAGAGGTTTTATATATATTTTTTTCATACAAGGTTTAATTTCGAGCGCAGTGACATTTTGGGGCAGATCACAAAATCTGTCCTCACTACAAATATATTGAAATGATTTTCAATAACTCCTACTTCATTCTTCAGAAACGAGGAGAGAAAATTCCACAAGAAGCTGGAAAACGAATGTTCCACCTCCTCGAGAAACTGAAAGACAGTCTTTGAAAATGGGTCAATCTGACATAAATTCGAGTATTGTCGCTCACCATAGTCCACAAACTATTCATTGATCATCACACAAAAATTTATGAATTCGACAAAAATTTGAGCTAGGATTCATGGAGAGCAATTACTGGATATTTCTCTAATGAAATTATTTTCAAAAAGGATCTAATTTTTTTCGAGATGGCGTCCATCTTCCATTCCGATGGCAAAAAATCCGAGCGCTTCAATGTCCTATGGTCTTGCAATGAGTTGAAGCTACGTGCGAAGGTTCATTCATGAGAAGGAATACGTACTTTTATGCTATCTGCAAGAGAAAACGACCAATCCAAAGTTCACCGTCACGGGCATGCGCCAATAGGATCAAGATAAGTGCTACCGAATGAATGAAATAATAGTTCAGCCAACCTATAATTACATTTTTCTTGAGAACAGCTAGCCAAACTGATGAATTATGGCGAAACATTGGGAGTTGAAGAAGATGTAGATGTTACTTCAACAACAGTTTGTCATATGCAGGAATAACCACTCATATCAATTCATCTCATTTTTCTTGCCCGCGATGTGTACCAGCTCAAGTTTATTGCTTCCTTAATTCTATGCAAATGAATAAAGAATGGATATGACAGATAAAACCGCTGGCGAAATTGCTTATCCACGGCAATTTAATGATTGAAACATTAATCAGTTGAAAACTGTCTGGGACTAGGAGAACTGAAGAAGGTAATTAACTTTCTACGAAACAATCAACTGTACTGAGTTGATGATTCACTTTTCCTGCCTGAACCGATATGGAAGCATTTTATTATGCATTTTATAATTATTATTATATCATGCAGGCGAAGAACAAGGTCACAATTGGAAAGGTCAATCGCGGAAGCTAGTATAGCGCAATTTCTTTTATTGGATAACTTTTGTGAAATGGAGTCTAAAATATAATCAATTTTTCTGTCTGATGATATCACACCATCCACCAGGAAGCTTCGTAAAAGTGTACTCAATTCAAACATCCCATTCTCGATATTCGTCTACCGAAAATGGATTATTTTTGCCAACTAAATCCATTAATTTACTTTTCTCCGCCCATTGTTCATTTATTGTAGTGAGAATCGAACCTAAAGGTCTGAAAATAGGTAAACGTGTTCCTCTTAGTATCACATCGGTGAAACGGTTTTTCACGCATATCTCGGTAACGGTCCACTTTATCGCTATCGAGGTTGCGTGGTAATCGGAAGGAGGTAATACAATCTCGAATAAAATAGTTATTCATACATCAAGTGCGTTATAGCGATCAAAACGCCAGGAGGAATGACCGATCCAGTCAGAAGGATGTTATCCAATGGCCGTTATCATATGATAATGCTCTCGATGCATGATACATGATTCCATTTCTCACTAAAAACTGTGTTTTTCCATAGTTGAGTGAGGTGAAGCATGATCTGACTGATTTGAATCCACTGATTTTTCTTCAACATCAACAGTTGTCAATATTTTGACTTTGATCTAGTCAAATTTTCGAGATGAGGTTTTTCCGATCCTGCCAAATCAAGCTGAATCTTGATCAATTCTTTATGAATTTGGGTGTATGAATAGGTTGAACAGAGAGAGAAACGATGGTTTTTTTCAGGTCATATTTTCAAAGAACTCTTCATTGGATGAAGTATATCAGAATTCGGATTGTATAAAGCATATTCGTCGATCGATAATACATGCATCGGGTTGGGATCGTCCTGATTATCGTATCCATTACTTCGGAGTGATGAAATGGGAGACCTTTCTCCTCCTCACATCCTGAGGTGCTACCTCTATTACCTCCTGATCGAATTGAGCATTCAGACAGGACACTCATCCTCTTTTTTCCTTCTCGCAACTGCAGGAAATCATTCGGAGCCAAGAATCTGGACCAGCAGGTGAGGTAGTTGGCACTGTTACCATCTCCTGGTACCTGCTCCTTAGAAGAGGCAACGGAGGTTGGGCCTTCTCAAGAATTTCCATGCAACGAGTAATTCGATATAATGATATGAAATATACACAAGAACAGCTAACATTCGTTCATTTCATCGGTTCTATCTCCTGGAATAAAGTAGATAATTGTCAGCAATCTATTGAATTCGGAAACAATGCTGCTGCCCAAAAGTATTTGAAACAGACAACAGATGCACAACATCTTGTCTGAATTGGCCTCTCACTAATGGAATTCGTGTACGTGTGAAATCGTGGTTGAGGGGTCGGGGGGGGGGGGTCTTCGACGCTTCGACCATTCAGATTGATTAGACCTCCGACCATGAATGAAGGAGGAAGGAGATGGACGGACCAGTCGTTCTAAGTGTAAATGTCTCGGTTTCTCGATTTAGGTTATAAATCAGGTTACGATTTTGGTATGATACGACTCTAAACCTTTTCGTTGGTTCGTGATGGGCAACAGTAAGTTATGCTGATCATGCTACTGTGCTACAGAATGAATGAATGAAGCATGCCTGCAGCCACACCTGGGTGAGAATCATCTACGCTAGCTACGCGCTGCCGCAGAAATCTTCAATTAATTGCGAATGAACATGTTTTTTTCGAGAAGGAATATTGTAAACCTCATTTCATGAACAATCGTTCATTGGGTGATTCATCCAAGACTGCGAATATCTGTCCACTGAAACCAAATGGAATCGAAAACAATGATACTGAGAAGAATATAAAGAACACCTCATAATTATTTAGCAGTGAACGCCCATGATGGGAACATTGACCTCAGAGAGACTTCGGCTGAAACGTGTTTTAGATTCGAAATATTGTCACTTTCTAGTTCCAAGTCAAGATATCATAGATTTGCGCCCACCAAACTTCATGTAACTCCGCAAATAAGAACTCTTTCCCAATCGGAATCGTCTTGGTGGAATGCAACGAGTTGTGTACTGCACTCAATTACATGTTCAACAACGTCATTGGTGGTAGGATGAAGTCGGTTGGCTTTTCTAAGCTGGCACAACTATTCATAGTGGTAGGAATTGATATTCGATCGGCGAACTTTCCGACGTATTCACGAAAACATATCATTTTTATTCATGAAGAAAAAAATCGAAAAATAATCAGGTAGGTTATTATGTAAATTCTATCTGAACTTCATGAATAGGCCTTGAAGAAAAAAAAACATTTCATTCAATGTCTCCCTTGCGACGAAAACTTATGGAAAGTTTCGTGCCAAATTACCCACTAACAAAAGTGTTGACAAAGGATGAAAACAGACCTCCATCGTACATAATTCTGGGATGCTGTCAGTTCGGTCAAATATGTACTGATATTAACAGTTTTTCATATTGTCATTTTCTTGATGTAGAACTTGTTGGAATTCAGTCGCAATCAACATCACTATTGAAGAGGCTTCATCAGACTTCCAAGAATGAATTTGAAGGATCCTAATAGTTCAATGCTGTCTCATTGAATTCATTTTCAATGAGATTCCAAAACCCAGTATACCCTGTAATCTATCGATTGTTCAGGATTTCAGCTGATAATTTTATCAGTTGATTCATTTTCACTTCTATCATTGAACAAAAGTTCATGGTGATTCCACAAAAATCAGTTTCCTCGTCGATGCAAATGGAAAATGCTATAAGATTCTTGTAGAACCTTCTTCTCACAACATTGTACCGTTACTGTATTTTGTTTGTCTGAGATGCAAATCCGATAGAACGCAATAATAGAGTAGAAAAAATCAATTTGCATTGCAAATTTCGTAGCAAATTGAACGCAATCATCTCTTTATTCAATAAATATTTACTCATCTATTTTGCAGAGCAATGAAGAGATGATGCTTTATATATAGGCGTATCCTTGGGAAATATTCATAAATATGTGCATATTCATGTGGTACAGATTTGGATTGTTATGTCTTCATCGAACATCGACAGACAGACAGACCGTAAGATGCATTTATCATGATTTATCCCATTATGCATATAGTAATATGCATGATGAAATACGCTCCACGTCCTGTATGATAACAACAGAGTTCGAAAATGAAAAAAAAACTGATCATTTATTAATGATAGAATTCGCATGGAGTGGACAATCGAAAAAGCCGCACTCATTTTCAATTTCCGACTTCATAAAACTCCCATTTTGTTTTTCATTATTTTCTGCCGGATATAGAATTTTTATCTGATCCGTCATTTCGGTTTAATGGTCACACCATTCAGTCATTCAATTCGCGTCCTGGGAGTTTATCTGTGAATTAACTAGCTTAACGATTTCGACGATTTGCTGCACTCGTATATATGTGGACACAGTTCTGTTAACTAATTACGCAATAATTTTAAATTATTTTCAATCAAAGCGGACGAAAATGGGCTCGGCATCGATCCCGCATAAATCGCCTTCCTAACGGACTTCCTTTCTCAGATAAATGTTTGCAGTCTGTTCGAAACCGTTATAGTCCCGATATGATATAAGCTATCCCCAACAGAGTGAGTTTCGCTGAAGTGTTATCAGCTGGATTATGCAGCTCTACGCCCCAAAAGCTCTGTCATTTTTCATTTGAACTGGGCTCCGTGACGGAATATTCGACGAGAGCTGAGTTTTAATAACCAATAACTTCAGAATTTCAAGTACGACAGGGTCATGAAGTGGTGCTTATCGCTGCGATCAGCAAACATATATATCCAGTGAGAGTGTTTTCATGATAATCGTCTTCATTCATTCACCAAGAAATGGAACAAACAAAAAAAAAGGATAACAGTAAAGTATTATTATTCCAGGGTGAACAAATGAGGCGAAGTTTAGCTTGTGCTATTCTTTCACTTAACCTCATAAAACTTATTAATTCACCAATATGTATAATGAAGAACACGACAACAGGTATCAGAACTAGAAAAAAAAAAAAACAAAAATAGAGAACGAAACTAATAAACGCCGAACATGGTAGAAATAACTACTCTTGCTACCTTGCTTGCTTCACACTCTGTCCACTAGTTCAGTCCATTTAATATATATGATTTGACATCACGTTGGAACTGTTCAATAGGCAAGGTTTTAAGTTGGTCAGGTAACTTGTTGTATTCCTTTGGTGGACAGTAACTGAAACTTTTTTGGAACATTGCAGAGCGGTGTTTTGGAATATCTGAAGTGTGAACAGCACGAATACGAATTCTGTGAAGGTTACGTCTATGGTTGAGAGCATTCTCGATGTAGGATGGTTCAGAAGTTACTAATACTTTATGAATGACCTGAAGAATATGCACCTTCCTCCTATCAGACATAGAGAGCCAGTATAGTTCATTGAATTTCACACTTATGTGATCATATCTTCTTGAGCCATGTACGAACCTACAACAAGAGTTCTGTGTTCGTTGGATACGTGACCTATCATTCAAATCTAAAGGACCATACACGAAGTCTGCATAGTTATAGTAAGATAGCACTAAGATGTCACATAGCGGCAGTCATGAATTTTCTACTACTATAAAAAACTTTCAGGCCAAAGTATGATTTTTGAATGAGTTTATTGATTTGTTCAGTAGATTTCAATTTATCATCGAATATGATACCGAGATTCCGTGCTTCCGAAACAACTTCAATTTCACTTCGATTAGGTTCTTTATTATATCTTGCGATTTCCTATTTCCGAAGATCATAACTTTGGATTTAGAGGGGTTCAGTTTTAAATCATTACAAATGGATTTTTCATGAAGATGGAAAAGTTCAGATTGGATTTCCAGCTCCACTTGATGATAATCTTTGGCTTTGAAGGAGTATACTAGTTGTGTGTCGTCAGCAGAAGCATGACAGTGACCATAAGTTAGTGACTTGATTATGTCAGCAGTGTGAATTACGAACAGTAAAGGACCGATCACTGAACCTTGTGGTACACCAGCACGAATTGATGATCTATTCGACAGTGAATTTTCACAGCTTACCTGCTGACTACGATCTGTCAAGTAACATTTTATAAGATTCAGTGTTGGACTTGAGAAGCCATAGAATCTCAATTTGGCTAAGAGCACTTTATGGAGCAACAATCAGATTTCACTTCTCACCTGATATACACCGTGATTCATCTAAAAGTTCCTTAAAAAAAATGGTGTCATATACTGCCACTGCTATTCTATTTCTAGAGTTCTTCACTTTTATTCCATTTCTAGAGAGTTATATATATATATATTCCAGAGCAGGTAGCACCGCTCCGTTTTCGTAGCATTGTCAACTGCTAATGAACACACAGATTAGAGACCTAGCACTTTGATTTCTCATGCATAAAAAATATAAAAAAATCTGTGACTTTTCAAAGAATCAGTGAAAATACGATCTTGACAAAGTTGAAGTATTTATTTCACCATCATCTCTGCCTGAGATGACTTAAAACTCATACCGAAGCATAAAAAAATGATACAACATGTGACAAATTATTGAGGACACATGAAAATATCACTTCGACAATTTCACACCACTGATTTCTAAATCGTCAGATATTTTCATTTCGGATCATCACCGTGAAAACTGGTCAACATTTGAGAAGGTACATAAGTTGTTCAGTTTCTGTTATTCTATATTTCACAGTCGAACAACAGTTGGCGTTCCACTCTAGTCTCAACACATTGAATGAGCTTCGAAATACAAAATTCCACTTTGCGGGAATGTTACTCTTATCATTTCAATGACATCTGACGCATTGAATCAGGCGACAGGCCAACTTTGGGCTGAACTCTGATAGGAAGGAGTGAAAACCTTTGTGTAACATGTCAAGACTTGGAAGAATGCGCACAACATTTTGTTTGTGAGTGTCCTAAATATTGAAACATCTCCTTCGGAAGAAAACGATTTACGTGAAGTTCGGACGGAGGCTTCTCGGACCATCCTGATGAGGCAGGTAGATATGCTGTGATATATCATTGGCAGGACAAGCATTGCTGTCCCGACGGCAAATTCCAGCGTGCAGAAATCCCACAGATGTTCATTCATTGATTCAAACAATGACTATAATTCAATGCTCGCATGTGATCTTGCGTCACATTGCGTCAATCGAGCATAATTGAGGCGATTGAAGTTATAAGATCGATCTGAACAAGGGCTCAGTGAATTTCAAACTTAGCAATACTGTGTTCGAATATAATCTATCATTCCTGCAATGATTGAGATAGTATCGAAAACCATCAGAGTTATATAATCATTTCGAAAGCAGAAATTTTTTGTGGTCCCTAACTATCCAATCTTTCGTTGAGATAGTTCTATGTGATAGATTCAATTTCCATAATGCCACGTCATTCGAATATACAGTGTGGAACAGCCAAATGGAATGAATTCGATAACGAATAAATGAGAGCGTGTTGGAAAAAAAATGCTTGGACACATCGATTCGTATTCTCAGATGCTCATTTCTTTCGAAAAGAAAAAAAAATTATATAGGGTGTGTCATGTGACAGTGGCCGATACCAACTTTCTCATTTTAAATACAACTACCTGTATATTATCAGTTTTGTGTATTCTTCAGAGAATTCTGGACATAATTCATGTACAATGTCCCATACCTATCTTCAACTGTTTTGAAAACATCAAGTGTTCTTAAAATTAAACGTGTTGGTGACAAGTGAGTGAGAACAGTGTTGAAGACAGAAAATACAATGAGATCGATTTTGACTCATACAAAACCGAAAAATGAAGAACAATAATCAAAAAATTGTATTTACAGTATCCATGTGATTGTGGAAATATTATACCGGTGAAACCAGCAGGCCTCCATCAGTTAGGATGAAAGAGCATAAGAACAATATAAAGAAAAGATATACTGTCAAATCAAAATTAGCTGAACATATCCTTACTGAAAATGGACAACATATGGCGGATTGGGGTAATATTAAGATCATAGGAAAAGAAGACAATAACCAAAAACGGAAAATCAAAGAGTCTGCTCGCATTCTCCTGAACGGAGACAATAATATTGCTTCTTGTTCAGTTGATATATATAGAACTTGGCATCCACTTCTGAAAATTGAATATGAAAATGGAAAATTCGATATCAATTAATAAAAACACCTTGTACCCAGAATTCCTCCGTCTACCAAATTGTCACTTTCCAATGTCAAAATCGAAAACATTGAAAAATTTAACGAAGAGAAGAATATTTTGATTGTGTTGAGAACGGGAGCAGATTCGTTCCCGAAACGTCCACAAAGATAAGTAGAGTTTTTATTCTCATTAAGTATATTTGTATTTCCGAAATTTTTTTGAAAGACAAGGTGTCACTGACCAATAGAGGATTTCTCTTTTAGGTATCTAAAGGTTTAATTTGAAGCGCAGTGACATTTTGGGGCAGATCCTAAATCTGTCCTTACTGCAAATATATTGCAATAATTTTTAATAACTTCTACTCTATTTTTCAGAAACGAGGAGAGAAAATCCCATAAGAAGCCGAAAAATGAATTATTCTAAGATGTATTACAAAAATTATTTCATTTCACAAATTCGCTACATTATACTCAAAACTTATTTCCCACTGAGCTCTTCATATTGAAAAAATAAGCAAAAACTATCAATGTGTTCCTTCCTACTGATATGAAATAAAAAAAAAAAAACAAAAACACTTTTGTTTATTCTCGTATGGAACTCATAGCCTTGGTACCTTGTTGTCTGTCTGCATGACAGTAGTGATCAGTGATCAGTAGTTCCGAAACAGTTGAAGATAGGTGTGGGACATTGTTCATGATTTTTTGACAAATGCTACAAATGCTATAAATTTGCACAGAAGTATCGAATGGTTAACTATATCAAATGCCTTAGAGAAATCCGTATAGACTGAATCTATCTGGATAACTTCCTCCGAAGAATTAAACAAATATTTCTTGTAGGAGAGTGAATTTGAGGAAGTTGATTTTCCTAAGCTGGAACAATGTTGTTCTGGAATTATTATATTTTCATATGTCAATGTGAGCTCACAGGTAATTTGGCCGCTGAATGATGGATTCCGACACAGTTCTCCCATGCGAATTGCAGCACCAAAACCTGACCTTCTCGAATCAATTTCCTTTAATCCAATGAATTGTGATTGTACCGTGTTTATGGATGTACATAGATACACATCTATGGAGGAACTGTTGTCGTCCTGTCTTCTCAAATTGAAGAAAGAGTAGACTGACTATTTTGTGAAACGAGCATTTTCCGTGGCATTGGGAGTTGCATCCAATCGAATGATAGAGGTTCATGCCGCTGTTGAGTCATCTGATCACTGGGATAAACATGATCATTCTAACAAAAAAAAAACACAATTCGCTTCTCCACTGAGTGAAGTTTGAGTCAATGAATAATTGATTCTTATCTCATCTCATTGTATATTATTGGTAACCATACAAGAACTATATTCGCATAGAACTCATGACAAATTGATGACAAACTAGATGACGAATTCGTTATTAATACACTATGAATATAGTATATCATTGATATTCAAGTACTCGCTCTACTCGAAAATCCCATTGGAATCCAATGGGTCCCTATATTCCTATGAATGATAAAATCCAATTGGTAGTCAAATATAGCCTTATCATTGACTGAATATTTTTTCTGAATGTGGTATCCGAAATGGAGTATACAGGGTGTAACCAAATGAGTGTAAAAGATTCAAGGGGGTGATTCCTCATCAATAAAAAAATAGGATCTTTCATATAAAGGAACTTCATTGGAGCATCCTATGTTGGGATACAGCCCCTTGGAGGGGGTACATAGAATTTATTTGACGATTTCTCTCACAAGCACTGAAAAATTTACAATTCTGAAATTGACCCAGTCTTAGTTTTGTTCATCCCCCTTCAATCATTTAACGCAGGTAGTAACTACAAAATAACAATAAATCCAGTTTGCATTCATGACGATATCTGTAGTTGTTCGTAGAATGTTTTTTGCTGCGAACTGGTTCACTTTGGGTAAAAAATTCAAGGAACATTTTTTGTACAGAATGAAACAGACTATCGGAAATGAATTTTCAAATGGTTAAGAATAAGATATAAAGTTACATTGGAAATAAATTTTCCATCATGATGTAAGCCAAATAAATTACTGGCTGAGTGTCTTCTTGGTAGTTGGGAATGTCAGGTTGATTTCAATACTTCAACTTTTTTAGTGCTTGTGAAAAAAATTAATAAACAAATTTATGTACCTCCTTCAAGGGGCTGTATCCCAACATGGGATACTCCAATGATGTTTCTTCATATGAAAGATCCTATCTTTTTTTCGATAGGGAATCACCTCCTTGAATGTTTCATACCCTGTATAATTGAATGAATGAAAATCCTTTCCATTGTTCTCTCTATGTTTTATGAGATAATCAATCATATTATTCGTTGTTCTCAGACCTCATGGGATTTTCTTCACTCGATTCTGGGAAGAAAGATGAATAATGTGATAATCATTGATGATCAATGGAAAAATGAGTCGACATGATGATATAATCTTTTTCCAAAACGCTACCTCAGGGAGATACAGCCATTTGAAGTTCAGTTGGGAACATTGAAGCGTTCTTCATCAGATTTGAAAAGTACGTATGAAATATATTTTGTCAAAATTCTACAGTGGCGGTGATACAGGAAGTTCAACTCATCCCTTCCTATTTTCTACGCCAATGGATACATGTAAGAACTTGCAACCAAATTTGGTGAATGCCCTGAGATTTACTTATAGCTCATCTTAGGAAATGTTTCAAGAGAAAAAAATGCATCTCAACTCATCCTCCGATGAATCAATGCATGATGAATTATTGCTACTACAACCTGAGCTACCCTGTATATGGATATCAACCTCTACTAATCTTTGTGGACATTTTGGAAACGAATCTGCTCTCATCTCCAATATAGTTTCTTCTTTTGTTACTCTTCGGTGACAATTGACAAACAGATATTCAGGTGAACGGGTGTTTCTTCAATTTTTGATCATCATCATTATTCATCATTCACATCTTGTGTTTGTCAACCCGTCGCCGACAAGTGCCAATTAACAAACGAACAGTATTTTTATTTTGCGAAAGATCATTGACTTGTTCTTGCGAAGAAAATATTGGGATTACTATATTAATTTCCATCTTCATATTCAGAATGGAAGAGACAAAGACAAAATCCCATGAAGCATGAAAAGAATGAACACACTACCACCTCAACTAACGCAGTACGATATTATTTTTGCTGTGTGTTCAAAATGGACAAAATGAAATGTTAGTGAATGTCTAACATGTATGGCATTGCTGAACACTTTCGCCTCATCATCATTTCTATTTATTTCAATATTGTTCCAACTATTTTTGGCGGAGAAAACCCACCTAGAAATTTTCCACACTTTCAGATGAATCACCTCGTACTATTTGTCAATTATCGTCAATTATTAGCATTGTTATGGTATCCATCGTTATGAAAATGCAATCGACTGCAACCCCATAGACACCGAATTCTCTCCAAAAAACCGACTAGATATATACGAACTGAATTATTCATTGGAAAAGTTTTCAAAGAGGTGTTTGATCGAAGAATTCACGATGAGATATGCATGAGTATTAGGTCAGATACATTCTACTGGATATCAAATGCATATACATACGCGTTCATATATAAAAAATGGTTATCATATTGATCAGTAACTGATAGTTTCAATTCTGCCTATGTTTAAATCGCAGCAAACAAAAACTGAAATCAGTGTTTTCCACACGGGAGTATTCATCATGAAACTTCAGACGTAATGAGTATACTATGATACATTTGTGTGTGTCAAAGAAACCAGCGTAGACCAAAATTGGGACCCAACTACTTTGCGCGAAGTTCACATAAAGTTTGGAACATAGAACTTGTGGTTGCCGTTGTGTATTCGTTGTTGATTCTGCATTCATCAATCGAGTTAAAACTACAGAGAGATGCTCAATTTGTGAAGAAATAGTCGTACAGTTCAACGAATCCAATTTTTGATTCTCATGCATGTTTTCGAACAGATGGAGTTATTCCAATCAGAATATTGGAAGTGTATAGGAGAATGCCGACACATGAAAATTCATTCATCTGGTTCTCTCTTTTCGTTGCACTCTAAAGACTGGACCAAATTCGAGACGTATCATAGGGATATCGTGAACTATAAGATGCAGTGTATGACAGTATGTGAATTGAGATATCAAGTATTACATAGACAACTCCGAAGTATTCGGAAGGATCGAGGTATACCCATGAAGTTCGAAAGAATTATGATAAATTTCAGTTATGTCATATTGTGAATCGCCCGACTACTGGGCATTCCACCAAACAACCCGATCACTGAAAGGTGAATCTCATTAGTGATATAAAAATGAGCTCTGAAATGAATAGGCAATATAATATTTCCTGAATGATTCGATCATTCTGATGAGATTATATCTCGGTGATTCAATTTGAATTCGAATATAGTCGCATCAATCTATGATAGTTTTTCTATGATCACTTTGTAAAAGCCATTGAATTTTCAAATTGAGCGGGATTTCTTGTTCATGAAACTGATTTGATCAGTCGAATAGCATTCAGTACACTCCTAGAATTGTCTTTTTGGTGGGGATTGCAGATCGGTCAGTACTTGCTCACGATATGAACAGAGTCGGCAAAATTCAATATTTTCATAGGGAATTCCGAGAATCGTATGAGATATAAATATATGGACCCACATTTCCCGGATTATTTCTTCTGGAGAAACTCAATGACGAAACCAAAATTACTTTTTCTCCTGGAGTAACAACGAACATTCAATTCTTCACGGTTTTGAATCATTTAGATATCTCGTATATATAGAGAATTTCGAGAAAATTATCAGCACATTCTTTAGGCATTCTTCTTTGAATCATGAAATATGTTCAACAGTTTTTCAATCAATGAATGGATAGTTCTTGTCCATGGAATTTTTCTATTTCTCAAATGTACTCCTGGTAGGGATATCATCTGGAGTATTGACAAACCACAATTTATGATTGTGCATCAGGTACAAGGGTGCTCCACTTAAGAATACAGATTAATAAAGAGAAATAATGGCTTCCACTGGCTGCGAAGACTTTCTGTTCTCGTGCATAATGATATAGAATGATACTGGATAATGTCAATCTATTATCCCACCAAAACCGAAGGACCTATCACTCAATAACTTTCATTTATCAACTAGTTAACAATCTGATTGACTGTCCCAAATTACTTTCTCACTCCAACTTCCAGTATTCGCAATCGAACTCTAGGACTTTCCTTCTACCAAATTCAGAAAATGTCTCAATATATAGTCAAGTTGAGGACCATATTGAAACTTTAACAAGATATATGAGCCCAATCTGTGAGCTAAATTGACAAGCGATATTTTTATTACTACTGGAATCACAGTTGAATTACCTCTCAGATAAACTCTCTCTAATTATTTTTATAATCTTCCTTTCCTCACTTCGATTCAATGAAATCGAATTTCATAAATATTCATCGGTGAATATAAAATTTACACTTCTCGCTGACATTTATATGTCTTCTTATTGAGATGTATTCCTGTTCAGAGATTGAACACTTTTTCATATATTATAATCAACGTAGTTTCACGGAGTTGCCAACTTCATCAGAAGCAACGAGATAAAGGACGACGATAGGAGAAAGATATTCAATATGACTTTCACATAATCTCGATTTGCTCGAAGAATTTCCGCACTGGGCGATAGATGGAACCTTCAAGACATGTCCAACTTCGTTTTGTCAATTATTCGTTATACATGCATTGATCGACTCAAGAGCTGATGTACCACTTTTATATACAGTGCCTTCATCTCAAAACTTCCCACCTATTACTCCTTCTAGCAGGGAGAATTTGCCGTAGGCAGAAAACAATTTGGATATCAAGGAGGAAATTTGAAACCTGTGCCAGCGGTATTTTAGGTTTTACATCCTCATTCCAAGCTACCCCCACTAAAAAGTTCCAAATGGCACCCCCTATCGAGTGACACATCATTTTGGAGATTTTAAAAATCCTTACTCAACCCCGTTTAGAGAAATGAAAATGGTTGATCCGTTCTCGTGAAATAGGGCAAAAAGAAAATTAATCATAATGAAAAATGAAATGATAGCTATTGCGATTCAATGAATGTACCTTACTTTATTAGGTGTTCGAAATGTTCAACATTGTCGACTGAGCAAAAGTACAGTTCATTCTCGAATTCGTGTCGGACTTTCGTGAATGTTTCGTTATTGATTTGCCCATATCTCACTCTCAGCTACAGCAAAAAAATCTGTGTGAAAAGTAAACATGAACATACCGTTATTGAGTCAGTGGTAGCGAGTTCATAAATTCATGACTTCATTTTGCATTTCATTATTATTTATTGTCTGTGATTTGATTTTCTTTTTGCCCTATTTCACGAGAACGGATCAACCAATTTCAGATTTCCAAACGGGGTTGAGTGAGGATTTTGAAGATCTTTGAAATAATGTGTTATACGATATGGGGTGCCTTTCAAAATTATTGGTATTATTATAGGTGAGGAGGTTAAATACCACTGGCACCGGTTTGAAACTTCCCCCTCGATATCTTAATCGATGTGTTTTTCGCCTACGGCTGATTCTCCCTGCTAAAAGAAGTAATAAGGGTGGGAAGTTTTGAAATGAAGGCACTTTTATACCTGGATGCTGAAATTGAGTCTGAAACTATACTCGTTGATTTTGTACAATCGTCTATCAACGCAGTGAAAAAAGTATTCTCCAACACTCGTTTTGCCGATTCTTCGTTCTATCTGGCGCAGAACTCATGAAGGAAAATACAACATTGTCAATTAACAAACCTATATAGAGACAACGAAAACATAAGAACAGAATGGAAGATGCTTATTTCTCTTAAAAAAAGATGTGCAGTTTGCACTGGAAATCATTAGTGAAAATTTTCCTAATGAACTAAAGCCGGTGATCGACTATCGGAAAGATAATAATGTTGGTAAGAGGATTCATCGTACTCAATATAAGCGGGTGAAGAATCGAATAATTCTCTTGAAGCATGGCCCATTTATACAAATTGATCAATCAATTGAGAATAGAACAAACGTCTTCAGGAATCTTCATTACTAGATACCTTTCAGCTTTTACGAAAAGAGGAAGTCCCAACAATGAATATATCCAGCTGACAAATAGGTTGAAAAACTTGGTTCAAACGTATGATTTCAATCACGTTAAGCAGTAACAAATTGTCCATGTAGATTTTCTTCCTATTGTCGTATTTGAATTGATTTGGGAAACTTCATTAAACAATGACGTCCTATTATTATAGTTGATTTCTTAAGGATATTTCAATCGACGTCATTCAGTTGTTGTGCTATTGGACCGATGCTATTTTGTCCGCCGCGAATTTGTCTCACAGTCCATAAAACTCGTGGATGATAGTACACTTTATACCGCCTCTTCCTCTAGAGCCCCTTCATCATCCAATGAGGCCAGAAGTGCAAGACAGAGATAGGCTTCAATGGAGATCTGAAAATCTAAGAGAGTTCAATGCAACAAGAACTCAAGCTTGTATCTTCACCATATATATTTTGATATCACATTGAGATCCTGAACCATGATAATTTTCGAAAAATTATCAGCCTCGACAGGGTTCGAACTCATGACTTGTAGAGTTATAAGATTCGAAACCCTGTGTTCTACTCTCTAAGTTCCTGCTGCCCTATACAGGGTGTCCTTAAAAGGTCTTTACAAAAAGCTACCACATATTCTTCAGACCAAAACAATTCGATACAAGCAAACTTACCTCAGTAAAAAGTTGCTTGGTTTGGGCGCTAGACGGCTCTGAAGTTGAAATTTTCAAATCGATTTTGATTCATAACTTTTGAACGGCTCATGAGATTTTTTTCAAATTTGGTACGTTGGCATAGACTCATCGGGCAATGAAACTCATATAATCATAATAAATATCATTCCATGGGCGTAGAACTTGATTTTTTCAGTAAATAAACATCTAAAACTCCTACGCCAATGGAAAAAAATCAGTTTCAATATGAAATCTGAATTATTCAACTCATTCACTACAAAAAAGGTACTCTTGACAAAAGTCGATTCCTCTCATGGTTTCGACAAAATTTTAATTTTAGTGATTTAGAGCATAATTAATAATAAAACGATTAACAGATATTTCATAAAAATTGTTCAAAATGTTCACCATTTTCACGTATACAAAGATTTATACGACGCAAAAAGTTGAAATGTTCTCTTTGCATAACTTCTTCATCGCCTGTAAGATTATTCGTCGCCTGTTGGATACGTTGCCATAATTGTTCTACAGTATTCACAGGGGTCTTGTAAACCGTAGACTTGAGATAACCCCATACAAAATAATCCATCGGTGTTAAGTCTGGAGAACGTGGTGGCCAATTCACGGGTGCATCATTACCTCTACCTATCCATCTGTCTGGGTACTGTTGGTTTAAAAAATTCCTAACATCCACCGAAAAATGTGGTGGAGCTCCATCGTGCATAAACCACATATCTACCCGATGTTGGAGTGGTAAATCTTCCAACAAATTTGGCAACGTATTTCGTAGATGTTGTAAATACATGTCTCCTGTTAATCTTTGTGGAAGTATGACAGGACCAATTATAAAATTTCCTATTATTCCAGCCCAAACGTTGATTTTGAATTCGTGTTGAAAATGGTTTATTTTAATGGAATGAGGATTTTCAATTGCATAAACGTGTTCATTATGAAAATTAGTTATTCCTCTTCTCGTGAAACAGGCTTCATCAGTGAACAAAATATTCTTTCCAAAGTTCAGATTCATTTCTCTTTGCAAATTAATGAACCTACGAAACATCAGACGACTTTGTGAATCATGGATTAATAAATCTTGAACTGGCGTCTTGTGGTTTGGGTATAATAATTGTTCTCTTAGTACTTCATGACCAGCATTCCTAGAAACTTCTAGTTCATTACTTATCCGTCTAGTACTCAATTCTGGATTTTCTTCAATACGGTCTAAAATTTCTACTTCGACTTCGGGAATCCTTACATAACGCTGTCTTCCATAATCACCAGTTCTAGGAGCAAAATGACCGGTCTCCCGAAGACGTCTCTCAACTGCAGCAAAGGTTGGGTGGCTTGGTACGCGACGATTTGGAAACCTTGCCGAATACACCCTCACACTCTCTCGACCATTTCCTTGACAATATTCGAATACCAATAACATATCGGTGTATTCTTCATTGGTGTATTGTACGACCATGATAAATCAGAAAAGTCCGATATCAACAATCAACGTCAATAAAACTCGACAAATCAACACAGATGAAACTATGGAAACCAAGAATGTGAATATCACTGTTTTCGAGCAGATAATAATAGTCTTCAGAAAAAAAAACAGTGCTACTTATTTTCAATAGAAATAACCTATGCAAAAAGTACATCTCAACTTTTGAAAATGGTGAACATTTTGAACAATTTTTATGAAATATCTGTTAATCGTTTTATTATTAATTATGCTCTAAATCACTAAAATTAAAATTTTGTCGAAACCATGAGAGGAATCGACTTTTGTCAAGAGTACCTTTTTTGTAGTGAATGAGTTGAATAATTTGGATTTCATATTGAAACTAATTTTTTCCATTGGCGTAGGAGTTTTAGATGTTTATTTACTGAAAAAATCAAGTTCTACGCCCATGGAATGATATTCATTATGATTATGATATGAGTTTCATTGCCCGATGAGTCTATGCCAACGTACCAAATTTGAAAAAAATCTCATGAGCCGTTCAAAAGTTATGAAGCAAAATCGATTTGAAAATTTCAACTTCAGAGCCGTCTAGCGCCCAAACTAAGCAACTTTTAACTGAGGTAAGTTTGCTTGTATCGAATTGTTTTGGTCTGAAGAATATGAGGTAGCTTTTTGTAAAGACCTTTTAAGGACACCCTGTATACTGTCTCCTCCGAATAGTATTCATTTCTAATGGGTATGAAGTTTATGATCATAAGAGTGATAAATACCTACTTTCTGTTATATATGGTTATAATTTCTGTGATAGCTCACTACATTATGCAAGTGATACATTTTCTGGATTTTTCGTAGCCTCAACACTTTTCCTAATGATTTGCAGGCTTTTCCATTTTTTTCTTTCGATAATTTCAGGATCAAACTCATACATGCCGTGACTTGCGGCAGTAGTTATTCCTGGAGTAGTTGCTTCTAAATCGCTTTCGCTGCTCATCATCATGATTGTTTGACACGTTGCACTAAATCTCATCGAAGAGAGCTGGAATCAATAGCATTCATTGATGGACATTTGACAAGTTATGGTAGATATAGTTACTTGTACATGTATAACTAATATCACAATGACTTCTTTGTTCCATCATGTCAGGAAATGGAATTGAAATTGTACAAAATCAAAAGCATTCGATGAATATCAATAGCCGATAGAATAGTTATTGTTGTATAAATTGCGTGAAATGAGTATTTTTTTAGTGGCACATGAGAGTGTTGATTTTTAGCCTGGTCAAGGCCACAAATTCTCTCGAATGTGCTATGGAAACACGAATTTGATACACGAAATACAAATACCATGTTTTGTAAAACTGTGAATGGAAATTTGCCGCCGTATATATGAATGATGAAATCGAGATTTATATAACAAGATATTGAATTGTCCATCCTTCTCACGTACAAATTGGAATATATGATGAAATTGCGGAATCAACTCTTCAAAAATATCTAACGTTTCAGATCAGCAGCAATATGAAACTCCTTCGGGAATTCATGTGGGAAGCAATTGTTCAAACTTTCCTATCGATTATTATTCCAATGAATGAAATTGTTTTATGATGAATAATCAATTAATTATTGACTCAGTAAGATAAATCCTTTGAAGAGTATTATTTCATGTTCATTTTGTGAATTATTCTGGCAGTGAAAAAAGGTCTTTCTGTCACGGTGACAAAATGTAAATTGAAAATATTTACGCATCAATACACATATGCCGAAATGTCAATTTTCTTTGACACTTGTACAGGAAATATATTTCACGTATGCCTATTCGTTTACATCACGTATCAGCCCCTGTTGAGGTCCCCACATGGTCAAATGCATCGTTCAATGTTGATTAGATATTTTTTCATAGAGTTATGTACACAATTTCATCTACGACCGTAGATATTTGAATGATGTGGATTATGCGTGTTTATGGGACCACAGTAGGAATACAAACATCATGTTTCTAGTCAGTTTCGATCATCGTCGACAGATGATAGGCAACCCAAATTACAGCAAGCAGGCAGGTGCAATAATACTAGAACGGTGACCCGTTAGATGGTTTGATAGACGATAGCTATGTCAATTTTATGTAAATCAATGTGTGAACAGATAGATTGATTCAACTTCGGCTTTCTTGCATATTCCAACTGACATCTCTTGTAGCCAATTTCACTCAACTGACTCAAACTTGATATATAATTGTTATGTATGTATCCGCAGTATATATCGAAATCGGCTGGAGTTAGGTATATAGAAAATCATAAATAAATTTTTGTCTGAGATTCTTCGTAGAATCTGAAAATAGAATGATATATAGGGTGTCCCATTCAAAATAAGCATTCATGATATCAACTTCCGGTACAGCCGAATTGCCCCTATCGACAGTAGTATGCCACCAAATTTTCAAATTCGCCCTCCTCAAAGTTCTCCATATATCCATCGAATCAGTTTCCAGAGGGACGGACACCTTGTGTACGGCTTATTTTCATATCATAACTAAATCATGAGAAGGCAAAATGGGGTTCACTTTGGAGAAATCTGCTATTTTCGATTCCTCTAGATGATACCCTCTGTGGATTATTCATTAAATAATATATATATATATATATATATATATATATATAATAAATAATATATATAATAATAATAATATATATAATAAATAATATATATATATATATATATATATATACAGGGAGTCCTTAAAAGGTCTTTACAAAAAGCTACCACATATTCTTCAGACCAAAACAATTCGATACAAGCAAACTTACCTCAGTAAAAAGTTGCTTAGTTTGGGCGCTAGACGGCTCTGAAGTTGAAATTTTCAAATCGATTTTGCTTCATAACTTTTGAACGGCTCATGAGATTTTTTTCAAATTTGGTACGTTGGCATAGACTCATCGGGCGATGAAACTCATATCATAATCATAATGAATATCATTCCATGGGCGTAGAACTTGATTTTTTCAGTCAATAAACATCTAAAACTCCTACGCCAATGAAAAAAATTAGTTTCAATATGAAATCTAAATTATTCATCTCATTCACTACAAGAAAGGTACTCTTGACAAAAGTTGATTCCTCTCATGGTTTCGACAAAATTTTAATTTTAGTGATTTAGAGTATAATTAATAATAAAACGATTAACAGATATTCCATAAAAATTGTTCAAAATGTTCACCATTTTCACGTATACAAAGATTTATACGACGCAAAAAGTTGAGATGTACTTTTTGCATAGGTTATTTCTATTGAAAATAAGTAGCACTGGTTTTTTTTTCTGAAGACTATTATTATCTGCTCGAAAACAGTGATATTCACATTCTTGGTTTCCATAGTTTCATCTGTGTTGATTTGTCGAGTTTTATTGACGTTGATTGTTGATATCGGACTTTTCTGATTTATCATGGCCGTACAATACACCAATGAAGAATACACCGATATGTTATTGGTATTCGGATATTGTCAAGGAAATGGTCGAGAGAGTGTGAGGGTGTATTCGGCAAGGTTTCCAAATCGTCGCGTACCAAGCCACCCAACCTTTGCTGCAGTTGAGAGACGTCTTCGGGAGACCGGTCATTTTGCTCCTAGAACTGGTGATTATGGAAGACAGCTTTATGTAAGGATTCCCGAAGTCGAAGTAGAAATTTCAGACCGTATTGAAGAAAATCCAGAATTGAGTACTAGACGGATAAGTAATGAACTAGAAGTTTCTAGGAATGCCGGTCATGAAGTACTAAGAGAACAATTATTATACCCAAACCACAAGACGCCAGTTCAAGATTTATTAATCCATGATTCACAAAGTCGTCTGATGTTTTGTAGGTTCATTAATTTGTAAAGAGAAATGAATCTGAACTTTGGAAAGAATATTTTGTTCACTGATGAAGCCTGTTTCACGAGAAGAGGAATAACTAATTTTCATAATGAACACGTTTATGCAATTGAAAATCCTCATTCCATTAAAATAAACCATTTTCAACACGAATTCAAAATCAACGTTTGAGCTAGAATAATAGGAAATTTTATAATTGGTCCTGTCATACTTCCACAAAGATTAACAGGAGACATTTATTTACAACATCTACGAAATACGTTGCCAAATTTGTTGGAAGATTTACCACTCCAACATCGGGTAGATATGTGGTTTATGCACGATGGAGCTCCACCACATTTTTCGGTGGATGTTAGGAATTTTTTAAACCAACAGTACCCAGACAGATGGATAGGTAGAGGTAATGATGCACCCGTGAATTGGCCACCACGTTCTCCAGACTTAACACCGATGGATTATTTTGTATGGGGTTATCTCAAGTCTACGGTTTACAAGACCCCTGTGAATACTGTAGAACAATTATGGCAACGTATCCAACAGGCGACGAATAATCTTACAGGCGATGAAGAAGTTATGCAAAGAGTACATTTCAACTTTTTGCGTCGTATAAATCTTTGTATACGTGAAAATGGTGAACATTTTGAACAATTTTTATGAAATATCTGTTAATCGTTTTATTATTAATTATGCTCTAAATCACTAAAATTAAAATTTTGTCGAAACCATGAGAGGAATCGACTTTTGTCAAGAGTACCTTTTTTGTAGTGAATGAGTTGAATAATTCAGATTTCATATTGAAACTAATTTTTTTCCATTGGCGTAGGAGTTTTAGATGTTTATTTACTGAAAAAATCAAGTTCTACGCCCATGGAATGATATTCATTATGATTATGATATGAGTTTCATTGCCCGATGAGTCTATGCCAACGTACCAAATTTGAAAAAAATCTCATGAGCCGTTCAAAAGTTATGAAGCAAAATCGATTTGAAAATTTCAACTTCAGAGCCGTCTAGCGCCCAAACTAAGCAACTTTTTACTGAGGTAAGTTTGCTTGTATCGAATTGTTTTGGTCTGAAGAATATGTGGTAGCTTTTTGAAAAGACCTTTTAAGGACACCCTGTATATATATATATATATAAATATATATATAAATATATATATATATAAATATGTTTATAAATTATATATCTATATATATCTTCAAGAGTGGTATTCCACAAAGAAATGAGATAAGTTTGAGGGGTTACATCAGTTTTTTATCAATTCTTAAAATACTTGCATGTATTTTGTGATGCATTAGTATTACAGCCGAATGTATTGAGCTGTTATCATCAATATTGTGAATAAGTGGAATCGAGATCCATTTCTGTAAAAAATCGTTATGAACTTCTTCTCAGGGATCCGTTCGTTACAGAGTGCCAGAGTTCACACATTGAATATTTGAATTTCTTGAAAGTTTATAGGTTTTAATGCCATTCAAGATACTCCTTCTAATATTTTCATGATTTTCAGCTGAATTTTGAATGAAAAACAAACGTGTCCAACGTTTTAGTGACGTTTTTTTTGGCTGAATGATATATATTTTCTTGTATATTGATTTTTTTCCTAAAGGGAGAAATCTCTCAATGTCCTCAATCATAGATACGAAGTGAAAATGAATCAGTTGGTTCAACTATCTGTATGAAAGCTAGAGTGGGCGTTGAATGAACTTCAAAAATCAAAGAACAGTAACTTCGATACCTTGCGTCTCAGAAATTCAGACGTTTACCTTCCTTTGGATTTTCTCACATATTGATGATACGCCCTGTATAATCGTGGGTATGATACACGAACTCGATTCGAAATCATGATGAGAGGAGTCTGGAATTGAAACAAAATACAGGATTTTCCATTTGGAATAGCAAAAATAACATCACCTCCTGTGGAACCACAAACGTCACATCAACAAAAATATTCATGTTGGATTAACTGAATGACTCCTTCACCGACACATTTGCCAATTTTATACTAACTATATGATGATTGCATGGTGAAGATGTAAAACGAAAACAATCTTCGTGATTACGTCCTTATGAGGGTATGCAGATTCGTTTTTTCACGGGTTTAAGTGGGAAATGGGAATGAACGCTCTGCTTATTCCAACCCCTCGAATTCAGACGTAATCATGAACTGGCAGCGGCAATGCGTTCGAGAAGAAAGCCATTAATTACGTATAACGATGTCGTAGAACCTGTGTGATTCGCATACAGCAAAATACAGAGACAAATGCTTTTAAAACGTTGAGGAAATCCTAGTTTCATGGATCGTAGGGATGGCAGTTGACGTTGTGAACGTTCCACAAGGAATACCTGGAAGATATGTTTTGGACTAACCGCTAATATCGTGCCATTGTCTCGCTGGATCGCCTGATTTTGTAGATTCATTTGTCGTGTCCTAATTATCATTGTGCGGGGTTGCTATGGATGATTGTAGCATTGCAGTCTTTCACTTATGGAGAACCTCACCATATCATATTCAGATTTCAACTCTGACAATCATTAAATACTCTCACCCTATTCTTATGAGAGGCGATGAATGAAAAATTATTGGAATGGGATCTTTCCGAGGCCGCAATAATTTGTGGAAATCCTGCTTGAACATACGAAACTCACTCTAGTTTGATCAGTTTCGCACACACGATTTATTGACAAATGTTTTGCTACTCTGAGTTCCAGGTTTTGAATGCAACTATTATTACCATTAATATTGATTCGAAGAGGAGGTATATTTATTCAAATCTACGATGGAGTCCCAGGACTTTCAAAAAATTCTGGTACTATTCATCCATATTGTGATTCATTTGTTCACACTCATTCAATCAAATCCATTGAATGATCGTTATTATAATGAATATCATCATAATCATTAGTCTTCTAATTTGATTCGCCTAGTCGATGATACAACGCTCACCAAATCATTGACCTCTCTAGAACATCGTAGAAAGGTTGGCGATCTCCGCCTTTTTTATAGATATTTCCACGGTCGGTGCTCAACGGAAATATCATCTATTATGCCATCACGTGCGATCCCTAGTAGACAAACCAGACGAGCTCAGGCTGGTCACACCTACACTGTCAGGCTCGAGACCTGTCCAACATCATTCATCAATAGAACGGCAAAGTTGTGGAATTCTCCAAATCTTCAAGAAAAATCCTATCTCCTTCCTCCTCTCCCAAAATTCCACCGCTGGCTAACACGATGTTCCTCGAACATTCTAGGTTTTCCTTCCGTGTTGTCAACAGATCGAATGAAATGTAAGTAAGCTCGTACTGATAGGGAAAGTTGAGGGAGATCCCAGTACTGATATGATAAGATCCTACGCATCGACATACCGGAAGGAATCTTCTCAGTAGGATATGCAGATGATTTGGTTGCCGTGATAACAGCACGCACGTTAGAGCACCTCCAACTTAAGCTAACACAGATGAATGACTTCTTTTACGGCTCATGCTACAAACTTCATACTCCTGAGAAATAACAATTTTTCCGTGCTCCGTCAATAATGTGCTATTTATTATGACATCTGAAAAATGTCGAAAGAGACGTACAGGGTTTTCCGTACACAGAGAGAATTTATAGCAACCTCAACAAAAGTTATAGTTAGTGTAGGCACACCAGATGTTCTCGTTGCCCAAATAATTTTCTCATATACCATAACAATATTTTGGATATCATAAGTATCACAAGTATCAGAAATGCGACATAACAAAGTATGATCAACATAGGTGTATGATAAGAATAAGATTTAATTTTCATAATGGTAAGTGATATTTAATTTTCAGCTGTTTTTACCGGTCTTTCAGTGGCACTATAATCTAATATGGCCGCCATAGGAATAACTGAGGTTGGGTACTGTATGTGGGAAGTGATTTTGTTTCGTTCAACCTCAACCAATTTTGAAAATTCCGTTCTACTCAACTTCAACTCAACTCATCTAAATTTTCCGATCGTAGGCGTGGTTTCGTGGTTTCGTGACACAGCGTTGGAAAGAGTCTTCAAGAACCTTTCAAATGGAGTTACACCAATCTAAAATTTTCTAGGATGGATGTCACACCTCCTCTTAGAGGTGTTCAATCGATTTATGTGATTCACAGCAAATCAAACCTTCAAATTGTTCAGTTTCATTTCACACCTGGTAGTTAAGTCCAAAATACTGTGATTGAGTTGCTAACACCAATTTTCATACAGACATCCTGTACCCACTAATATTATCAAATGAGACGTGCTTTCCAATATTCGACATGGAACTAATATAAAGGGTGTTCCGAATCCAAATGTACAAACTCAACCTACAGATAGAAGAAATCTTGATGGTTCCAACTGAACCCCCATCGATGTATCTGTTTCTATGATCGGAAAAAAACACAAACCGTCCTACGTTCAATAATGAATAATATTTATTTCCATCAGAAGACACAATAATCATGACACTCATCATATTTCTTGTATTCAAATCAGATTGTGGAAAACTTTCTCAATGAACGCTCCAAAATTGAGCGCGAAAATATAATTTGAGACTGTAGGATACACATCTCCGATTGAAAATGAAGGGAGGTAGATTTGTTCAGTTTTTTTCTGCTCCATTCAAATATACACGAGACAAGGTGTTTTTCAAGACACAACAAATTGTGAATTTTTCCTGTCGACAAGCCTGGATTCTGATTTTCATTTCTATTTAGTTCCAATTGGTGATATCCGTGAATTATGCACACTGAGTATAAATAGATTATACAGAGTCGCTGAAAAGATATGGTCATATTAATATTTTGCCTCAATGAAGATAACGATCTGTATCTCGGTAATAAAAGGCAGTTGACGAATCAATGGTGGGTAAGTTGGGACCACCAAGGTTTTCTCTATCTGCAGGTATAGTTTGTACACTCGAATCCAAGACACCCTGTATATGTTTGGAATCTTTAGTTCATTCCAGAGACACTGAAAGCGACGAAAAAATAACTGTCGTGTTGTTTTGGTCACTCTGAAGTCAAAACTCAATGAGTATTGAAGAACAAGAATTATCATTCAACTCATTTTTCTGCATGAGATATTTTTATTTTCTCTGTATTCTTCTGTCTTTGTACGACTCGTTGTGATATGTGTGATATTTTCAGATTCATTCTATTCATTCCATGTTCCCATGTATTTTATTCATCCACAATTGTTTGTCAATAAGAAAAAATATCTTATAGACAATATATATATATATATGTATATGTATATATGTAAAAGAACAAAACTCACTGGGTAATCTCGCCAATCTCCTTCGCCTGTATTTCGATAAGGAAAAAAAATGAACGACAATCAAGTTTGATAATAATTAATGTTCAACCTAGTCACGTTTCACGAAACCACAAGATCGCCGACCGGAGCCGTACGAGCAGCTCGAACATGCGACCGTTGAGCGTCCCGGTGACACACTAACAGGCGGCGGCGGCGGCGGCGTCGTTTAGCGTCGGTAGCGTCGGCGGAGCCCCGGCAAGATGGGGCTCCGAGGCCTATGGTCTTCCGCTTCCGGCGCCAATGAGCGATGAATCGGTCATCGATTTATCGATGATTCCTTCGTTTCTACACTCACATGCAAAAAACACAACATGTTGATATTTTTTTTTGAATTTGATTCAATTGCCATGGCTTTCTCAGCAGAATGTAGATGAGATGACTCAGTGCAAGTTGCATATCCAGTATTTTTTGCATTGACATGTTCAGGGTGAGAACAGTGTTTGAAACTGAAAATACAGTGAGAATAATTCTAGCTTCTACAGAACCAAAAAAGAAATGCAAAACAATCATCGGAAAATAATGTTCACACTAGACCATTGTTGGTGAAGAATACTATACAGGTGGAACTAGCAGACCTCTAGCAGCAAGGATGAAAGAAAAGATATATCGATAGGTCAAAATCATCCATCTCAATTCAATTCAAAAATGCTCTATTGCCATAAGTACATTTACACTTGTTGACAAAGCTCATTATATAATATACAATATATAGACAAAGATATATACAAGAACACATATAATAACACATGTAATACCAACAAAAGATATTGAAAAAATCAATGGAAGCTTGAATAAAGCCATAGTTGAGAATGTAAAACTAGTAGTGGAATACTTAATTGTCCAATTATAAATTCTTAGTGACAGAGTGTCATGAACAATTATCAAATAAATGAAAGTACAACTATAAAAGTGGATACTGTCTGTAAGTTCTTCGAGGAGGTGGTACATTCATTTTTCAGCTTTTAATGGGACTTTCATGAATAGAACTGTTATAAACCTATCCTCAACAACATTAACAGATTCTGAAAAATTAATATTGTCAAAAGGTATGAATTTTTCAATCACTCTGAATCATATTCCAAAATTAGATTTGATAACAGTTTCCTGATGGATTTTCTAATGAATATAGAATCAGAGATAAAATAATTATTGAGAAAAAACATGAAATAACACCAAACATCACAAAAGAAGAGAAAAACACACTTAATAATCTTAAACATGATGATACAATCAAAATACTTCCAGCTGATGAAGGCAACGCTACAGTCATTATGAACAAAAATGAATATGATGATAAAATAATACAAACTATAAATGAAAGCAATTACACAAAATTGAATAGAGATCCAACAGCAAACATAGAGAGAAAGATACGAAACATAATGAAAAAACACGAAAATGAACTCACACTAACAGATAGGAAACATATATCCAGATACCATAGCAAACCCCCACATTTTTATGGACTTCCAAAAATACATAAACCAAACAATCCATTAAGACCAATCGTGAGTTCGATAGGATCTCCTTGTCAAAATTCATCGCGATTTCTTTTAGATATAATAAAACCTTCATCAGGAAATAGTGAAAGTTTCATTAGAAATACTCCTCATTTCTTGGAGAAACTAAATAACATCCATCTCGATACATATGATATTTTAGTGAGTTTCGTTGTAGTGAGTTTATTTACTAATGTTCCTATAGAAAAAACCTTACAAATAGTGAAAAAGAAACTGGAAGATGATGAAAAACTCATTGAAAGAACTAAGCTGAGTGTAGAAGGCATTTTAGAATTTTTAGAACTGTCTCAAAACAACTTACTTTCATTTAGATCATGATTTTTATCAACAAAATTTTGGTATGGCCATAGGTTCACCATTATCTCCTATTCTAAGTAATATATTCATGGAAGATTTTGAAGAGAATATTGTGAAAAAATTCAGTAAACAACCAAAGACTTGGTGGGGATATGTGGATGATATTTTCATTATTTGGCCACATAACCGTATGGAACTAGATAATTTCCTAAATTATATAAACAATATCGAACCCACAATCAAATTCACTTCAGAAATCGAATGTAATAATCAATTACCATTTTTAGATGTCCTCATTAAAAAATCAGATAACATTTTGATAACAAGTGTATATCGTAAAAATACACACACCGACAGATACCTCAATTTTCAATCAAATCATCATACAAGTATAAAGAAGAATAATCAAATCACTTCATGAGAGAGCCAAATCCATATCATCGATCCACCAAATTTTCAATGCCGAAATAAACCATATAAAAGATGTTCTACAACTCAACACTTATCCGGAACATTTCATTGATAAAACAATACACCAAATTGAGAACAGACAGAATATACAACAAACACAAAGACAATGAAAACAGTGTTCAAGACAGAAAATACAATGAGATCGATTTTGACTCATACAAAACCGAAAAATGAAGAACAATCATCAAAAAATTGTATTTACAGTATACCATGTGTTTGTGGAAAATATTATACCGGTGAAACCAGCAGGCCTCTATCAGTAAGGATGAAAGAGCATAAGAACAATATAAAGAGAAGATATACTGACAAATCAAAATTAGCTGAGCATATCCTTACTGGAAATGGACAACATATGGCCGATTGGGGTAATATTAAGATCATAGGAAAAGAAGACAACAACCAAAAACGGAAAATCAAAGAGTCTACTTGCATTCTCCTGAAAGGAGACAATAATATTTCTTCTTGTTCAGTTGATATAGATAGAACTTGGCATCCACTTCTGAAACTTGAATATGAAAATGGAAAATTCGATATCAATTAATGAAAACACCTTGTGACCAGAATTCCTCCGTCTGCCAAATTGTCACTTTTCAGTGTCAAAATCGAAAACATTGCAAAAATTTTACGAAAAGAAAAATATTTCAATTGTGTTGAGAACGGGAGCAGATTTGTTCCCGAAACGTCCACCAAGATAAGTAGAGGTTTTATTCTTATCAAATATATTTGTATTTCCAAATTTTTTCAAAAACAAGGTGTCACTGACCAATAGAGAATTTCTCTTTTAGGTATCTAAAGGTTTAATTTCAAGCGCAGTGACATTTTGGGACAGATCCTAAATCTGTCCTTACTACAAATATATTGCAATAATTTTTAATGACTTCTACTCTGTTTTTCAGAAACGAGGAGAGAAAGTCCCATTAGAAGCTGAAAAATGAATATAAAAGTGAAGTATAAAAGTGTAAGAATAAAAATTAGTCTAGAAGAACGTATCGTCAAAAAACCCATCCAAAATTTAATATGCCTTATCCAACAGTAATTCTTTGACACTTTTCCTGATTTTTCTTTCTGTATTTAGATTCTTGATATTGTGAGGTGAATAATTGAAAACTTTCTTTGAGTTGAAAATCAGAGAATTTTCAATTTGTTTGGTGTTGGGCTTAGGGAGATCTATATTACCCATCTGTCTAGTCGGAAAACGAGAATTTCTTGTGGAGTTTTCGTTCAACTTATGTTTTTTGAACATCAAACACACTGTGATATAAATATGCAGGTCATCATTCTATGTGATCTGAATAGGGGCCGACATGAATCTCTGAAGCCAGACCTACAAACATACCGGACGGCCCTTTTTGGAGTATAAATACCGAATTAATTGATGCTTTGTCAGAGTTTCCCCAGTAGCTGATCCCATATCTCAGGTGGGACTCTATAACTGCGAAATAAGTCGTTCTTGCCATGGTTGTGTCGAGTTCCTTCGATATGAATCTAAGTGCATAACAGCCTTCAGCTAGTTCTGTACATAGACTTGAGATATGTTCCTTGAACGTCAACTTATTATCGATAAATACTCCTAGAACTTTAGCCAAAGAGGATTCGTTTAGACGTTCATCACCTATTGAAATAGGGTTTAGCAAACATTTAACAGTTTATCACCTATTGAAATAGGGTTTAGCAAACATTTAACAATGAGAATGTGGGAGAATGTGCCCCGGAACTAACACCAGTTCTTTGCAGGTTGTTCACCCTTTCGTACAAACTCGGCGTATTTCCTTCTAACTGGAAAAAAGCTAGGGTCCAACCGATTCCAAAGAAGGGCAAGAAAACACTCCCTAACAACTATAGACCGATTGCACTACTATCTGTGATCTCTAAAGTAATGGAAAAAGCAATCAACATCGAGCTCATCCGATATCTAGAGAGCTCAAGAATCGTGAACGACCGGCAATATGGCTTTCGTCACCAGAGGTCAACTGGAGATCTGCTTGCCTATGTGACATAAGTGGCAGGTGTCAATAGAGGAACATGGGGAGTCTCTGGCTGTAGCCTTGGATATCTCCAAAGCATTTGACCGAGTTTGGCACCAAGGCCTCCTAGCGAAACTTCCGTCATATGGTTTGCCGCCACAACTGTGTCTTTTACTATCGAGTTTTCTTGCAGATAGATCACTCTACGTGGTGGTAGACGATCAATGCTGGTGTTCCACAAGGCTCTGTCTTGGCACCAACTTTGTTTTTGCTCCACATCAATGATTTGTTGAATGTGACCTCCAGCCCAGTTCATAGCTTTGCGGATGATAGTACACTTCATTCCGCCTTTTCCTCTAGAGCCCCTATATCATCCAATGAGGCCAGAGGTGCAAGGCGAAGACAGGTTGATGCTTTAAATGAGGATCTGACAAGAATTCTGAAATGGGGATCTGAGAATCTAGTACAGTTCAATGCAACTAAAACTCAAGCTTGTATGTTCACCAAGAAGGCTGATCACACAATGCCCAATTTGATGATGTCGGGTACCACTGTTCCTATGAGGTCGTCAATATCCTTGCTGGGTGTCACCACCAACAGTGCTCTCTCATGGGACGATCATGTGAGGTCCATTGCGAAGACTGCTTCACAAAAACTCGGTTTTCTTTTCCGTGCGAAGAGATACTTCACATCCCAGCAACTGCTTATGATCTAAGTAGGGGTGGCGTCGGTATAGACCACCCCCACCCCTCCACTTTTCCACAGTCGAGTGAGCATCAAACACAACATATGCGACTTCGCCAAAACACATCAAACCCAACATGTGCGACTTCGCCAAAACGCATCAAACCCAAATGTAACACAACCGCAAATGTGGCTAACCTACCTTGATGAGCCGAGTCGGTAGCATACCTAACCTATCTAAAATAGTTCCACCAGCCAGGGGCGTACCTAACCTATCTAATAACCCCACCAGGGTCGTACCTAACCTATCTAATAGCCCCACCAGGGTCGTACGAACCCTCATAAATATTTTCGGGGGGTACACAGGTCCACATCCCCAATGACCCGCCCCACACCGTTTCAATGTCCCACCCCGACCTACAACATACGTCATGCGTCATACGGTGAAACGTCAAAACGATGAAACGTCAAAACGATGAAACGTCAAAACGACGAAACGTCAAAACGACGAAACGTCAAAACAACGAAACGTCAAAGCGATGAAACGTCAATCGGCATCGAGATTTTCGGGGGGGTACACAGGTCCACATCCCCAATGACCCGCCCCACACCGTTTCAATGTCCCACCCCGACCTACAACATACGTCATGCGTCATACGGTGAAACGTCAAAACGATGAAACGTCAAAACGATGAAACGTCAAAACGACGAAACGTCAAAACGACGAAACGTCAAAACAACGAAACGTCAAAGCGATGAAACGTCAATCGGCATCGAGATTTTCGGGGGGTACACAGGTCCACATCCCCAATGACCCGCCCCACACCGTTTCAATGTCCCACCCCGACCTACAACATACGTCATGCGTCATACGGTGAAACGTCAAAACGATGAAACGTCAAAACGATGAAACGTCAAAACGACGAAACGTCAAAACGACGAAACGTCAAAACAACGAAACGTCAAAGCGATGAAACGTCAATCGGCATCGAGATTTTCGGGGGGTACACAGGTCCACATCCCCAATGACCCGCCCCACACCGTTTCAATGTCCCACCCCGACCTACAACATACGTCATGCGTCATACGGTGAAACGTCAAAACGATGAAACGTCAAAACGATGAAACGTCAAAACGACGAAACGTCAAAACGACGAAACGTCAAAACAACGAAACGTCAAAGCGATGAAACGTCAATCGGCATCGAGATTTTCGGGGGGTACACAGGTCCACATCCCCAATGACCCGCCCCACACCGTTTCAATGTCCCACCCCGACCTACAACATACGTCATGCGTCATACGGTAAAACGTCAAAACGATGAAACGCCAAAACGATGAATAGGTCATTAGGTATTTTCAAATCAGCGGCGTGGTTGTGAATTTTGAGTGTCCTTTTCCTCAGGAAACGAGCATGAACTATTATATCGAATGATTTCCCGAAACAGATGATGAAATATTGTTATTCTAGGATTTCACTTTCAGCGTAGAGAAAATATGTCGACGTCTGCTTTCGTTGAAGGTGGACTCGCACTTTCTGATGAGAAGCGATCTATAATTACGTCAGAAAGAATACGACGCGTCAGAGATGTCTGTATGGAATTCATATTGATAAGGTCGAATAAGCAAGCGAATTGATTACGTTTTGTTTCCGAGTACAAAAACAATGTGTGACAATCAGAGTGGGAGAGATAGCGATAACCGCTCGTATTCAATACCTTCAGACAATTATCGTTACAGTGTTGTCTTATGTTACAAATTATCCGATAATATAACAATCTATGTTGCCATTTATAAATGCATTACCATCGTTCCAGAGATACGCTTCAATATGATTGTTATAAAAATATGTAATGTACAGATTATAGGTAATTAACTTAAAAAACGTCAAATCACGCACCCGTCACGTATCTTTGACGCAGTCGAACATTTCTTACCACATTTCCTCTATTGAATACACGTGGAAGTACTCCCTTTAGGCTCCAAAACTTCTACCTTCATTCCATCCGTCAACAAATGATAGTAGTCACAAGAAACCAACAGTGAACCCCCACTCCTTCTTCATACAATGCCACAGCTGAAATTTTTTCTGAGGTTGGTATAACTTGCAAAAATTTTGAATATAAGTAGTCGAGAGCGAATACCTTTTTGAATTATGGAAAAAATCAAGTTCTTCTATGGTGCGACAGCAGTGAACAGAATCAAACAATTACATGTCAGTGACGAGTTCAAGATATTAATCGAACAATGGTATCATGATCAAAAGATATCATGCTATATACTATATATCGACGAGAAGCCAACATCGTTTGCTTTGATATCAAGAATGGACTTTGATCCTTTGAAGCAACATAGCAATCCAAAAACACTCAATTTAATCTATACGTTGAAGGAACATCGAAGAAAAGGATATGCTGCAAAATTAGTCTTACATATCAAAAAAATCATTCAATTTTCTACTTTTTCATCTAATACAGCATCAGAAACATTGTTTATGAAATGTAAATGTATTAATCATGGGGAAATGAATGGCTGTGTAATGTTCAGATGTCCATAATAAATATATAAAGGTTTTCACGTTTATCATTTACCTTCATCATCCATATATTCGAATGGAAGATTCATTTGTGGAAGGTATCTCGAATCAGTATTTAGCAGTGATTTTCTCAAGTCCAATTATATCGTTATTCATATCTACGTCTGTGGAAAATAGTTATTGTATATTCTGCAAATTATTATATGAGAACAATGTCGTTACAGTTTTCGGAAAAGACGCATTTACTGTGATCTGAATTCGAACGTCTCGGACCTTATGAAATCATTTCATTTTATTCGTGAGATGTGTTATATAATATAGAGGGTGCAACCAGAGTGAAGTGTTCAGGTTTAGATTTCCAAAAAGACGGTAAGTGGCTTCTTTTCTGCATTTCAGATCGTGACGTTTTTTTGATGAATAATACACAGTGAAATATGCTGGCTTATTTATCATCGGTTCGAATTTTTGGTGTACTGTTTCTGCCAGCCCTCCAAAATATGTTAAATTCCCACGCGTTTCGCGAAATGGCCTTCGGGCTATCGTATTCGAAAAAGGCAGTCTTGGATAGGAAAACTATATTCAAATGACACGAAAATCTTGATTTCGAGACGTATTTGAAATATAATAATTATGATATAATTAGTCACAGAACTACATTTGAAAAATTGATACTTTTCAATTTCGAATTCAATCTCGAGGATAAAGTAGAGGTATTCATCAATTTCCTAAATAATAGTCGGTTAGTAATACAAGGTGTTACGTGAACTTATAATAGTTTAGTTTTGTGTGTAGTTAGTAAGAATTTTTTCGAAAAACGTAAAATTCTTGATACAGTCTTTCGTTAATGGTTTTTGTTTTCAAATTAGAATTGTAATGAACTCAGGGTATGGGAAGAATATACAAGGACTTCAAATAGTATTACAATATATTCAAAAATAGGATTTGAGTTTATACAAAAGTATGTACAGTGACATATAGTTATAAAGAACGTCGACATTCAGAAAAAATAATCAAACTTTCTGCAGGTACACCTGGAAAAATAAAATTGCTTCTCATCGTGAGATCAATAACATATAGATAAAGATTACAGAAACAAATATGAACGAAACAGATACACGAGGTGAAACATAACATGGTACCAACAAATATCAACGTAACAATATGTCGAGAAACACCATTCGAGATGGTAACGAAAAATACATATACATATATCAAAGGTATACATGGTTGTCAAAATATAGGTTTTCGGCATCTTTCTATAATAGCATAAACACTGACGGCTAGCTAAGGATGGCTCTTTTGCATAAGATTTTCGGCATCTTTTTATGACAGCATAAACACTGAATTAATATGGCTCTTTCTGCATAAGTTTGTTTTGGCATCTTTTTCTATGACAGTATGAATACTGAATTTATGGCTCTTTTTTCATTAGATGATAATGACTTTGATGAAATGAATAGTTGCTAATTATAGGGATAGGGTAAGGGGTGGGGATTGGCTTATAATGAGGGAAGGTGTGTTGCTTTTTTTTTGAAAGTGGAAAGCTCCCCAAAAGGCCTACCTTAACCACTATTCTGAAGATTTTGGTTGAATAACTCGTAAGAACAGACGACTGTTCTCATTAGGTTACTGGATAATGCCTCTTTTTATAATATCGGGTCTTTTTCTCAAGTATTCAACCAAAAACTTCATATTTTTAGCCGTGAAAACGGCTGATTTTGTACTCAAATCCTTTGTTAACTTTTATTCTTGAGGTTTTGATTTTTTGAAACCATATGGTATGGAGGTGTTGTCAGATTGAAATTGACGTTTCAAACATACAGGCTCGTACTTTTTACGGATAGGGACAGTAATAACATTGTGCTCTTTTGTGCGTCTTATTTGTTGACTCACAATTTCAACAGGAGGTCCAGGGTTTAAAATCATGTTTTTTATGGCGTCAAAATTTATTATTTGAGATGCCGCATAATTGAGAGAAATGCCTTTAACTTTGCAGATGATTTTGTACTCTTGATCTTTAATACTATAAAGTGTAAACGAATAATTTTTCGGACCAGCTGATACGAATTCTGTGATATAAGAACCAGGACCGTAACTTTCTAATTCGTCGGTCATGTCACCGATAAATTGTCCCGTGGGAATGTCATATTCCCCTGATTTGGATACATAGATGACAGAGTCGGTGTCATAATATAAAACTCGATTGCCCAGTTGTTCTAAATAACTGTAGAGTTTCAGGCGAGCCAATGCTGTGACATAGGCAGCAATAACTACATTCACCGTGGATAAACAATCGAAACTTTCATTTTTATATTCCCAGTTGACAATAAGGGTGTCTTCGTTGATGGGTAAAACAGTATTTATAACACGAGAAGGATCAGTCATCATTTTGAAAAATTCAGCAGGCTGATTAACAATGGATGTCTTGGGCTGATTTTCACGTTGACCGAACTTGCCCCAAAACGAATTCAACATGAGCTTAGCCAATGACCTCAGTCCGGGATTATCGGTGATTTTAGAAAAGTCCAAAAGAATATCCTCCCGCTGTAAAAATTCCTCAATGTACCGTTGCTTCTCCGCATCACTACTACAATACTTTGGCCAATTTGATGACTCTTGTTTGACCTTGATGAATTTGTTCATCATGTCGGTGAATAAACCGGCCACGTTCTCACCAAATTGAACAGTATCATAGGACCAAATTTCTTTGGTCTCAAGAATACGATAACCCAACTCAACGGCTTTCACAACCTCTTCTACCACCCATGAACCAGTTAATGCACGTTCTTCATCAGAATGTTGGCAACTATGAGAATTGTAGCTTTCACCACATGTCCGACAAAGAACAAACATCAATTTGTTGTTCATTTTTTGTGGTAAAACAGGGTGAAATAGGTGTTGAGGAGGAAGTATCGTACACTTTATGAGCCCAGATATGGATGAGAGAGAAACAGCACATTCTTCTTCACCAACAAGTACTTTGGGATGACCAATATACAGGGTGTGACAAAAATATACGGAGCGAATCAGTTATGGAATGTACCAGGAGGAGGAATAAATATTTTCATGTCAGGTAGAAGGCATCAGAAATACAAGATCTTTCAAAAATATACAGAATTAATCAGACGAGGATAAAATACGAGGTGGAAAACGAAGTAACAATACAGGCTCCTTCAGAATTCAATTCGATATAATTTTCAATAAATTGCTAAGGTGAAACATTCAAAGTGAAACAATCAGAAATTACATTTCATGGTAAGAGTTATGAAAAAAATATATTCAAAGGCGATAAAGTATGTGCGTAACGAATCTGAACAGAGAAAACATGCATCAATAAAGACTTTAGTATGAAGGATGAGACGAAACTTTCTTGAAATTTGGGAAGAACCTTCAGAGATATACCTGAAGATAGACAAATATATACGAGAGGATGAAAAAGGAGGCAGTGTTTGTCCACCAGTAATTCGAAATTGCGATCCTATCAAATCAGTTTGAAAAAGTAAATGTCAATTATTGGATGATTGAGGGGCATTGCGTTCTTTGAAGCCATACACCAATGAAACATAAAAACCATTTGAGCTATCAAACAATCTGTTACATGCATTTCACATTATATTAATTGTAATCAATATTTGATGTTTTTCCAAATGAAATGAAATAAATTCTAATCAATATTGTGTATTTTCATCGAAGGTTATTATTATAGATTAGCATGATAGGTGAAAAATATTTTTACCTTTAAAGAAAAACCTCAATTTTTGTTTTCAACAATATTTTTGAAGTGAACAAATATTTATCTATTTTTCTGCGGTTACCAAATTTCGATATTTTTTCATGCGTGCTATATAACCGAATCACCATCACCAAAAATCATTATTCCTGCTACACCTCGAAGACATCGAGCAATAATCAACCTTTGTGTGTGTGAACCACATCAGCTGACCAATAACAGTGAGTATTTTTATTTTTCGCTGAAAATCATTCCTTTGGTAACAATACGCGTTGTTTATAAATTATTCTCCAATTATTCAACATATATTTCAAAAATTTTTCGAGATATCTCTAAGTCATTCGATAGCAGGGTCCCATATTTAAAATCAATTCAGAGTAGATATATTTTTGTTTTTGAATAAGTTTTTGTCTGCTTATTAGTCATTATGAAATACTTCAGCAGCTTTTTACGAGGTTGAGATGTTCAGGAGAAATCACACCGTTTCATGACAATGATAGAAAAAGCTCGATATTAGATTGAATTCGATTATTTTTTCCACAGAAAATGGAACAAAACATGATCAATCAAAAGAACAAAGGCCATGATACAAAAAAAGAAGAGGACCGTCAGGAGGATATTCATCGTCAGAATGATAATCATCATCAACAACAGGAGGAACAACAACAACAGCAAGAAAAAGAAAAAAAAGAACATCAGCAGTCAATTTATGATGAGGAGGAGGATGATGATTATGATACTGATGATGAATACGAAGAAATTTGTTCATTTTGTCCTCCAGGGAGTGACCTTTGTGTTTGCCCGTGGGGGACAAAAAAGGACAAGGAGGAATTTTATTCACGTCGTCAAAAGTGTGAATTCTGTCCCTTCATGGATAAACATTGTGTTTGACCATGGGGGACAAGAATAGAAGAATTTTGTATCATGAGCAATAAATAAATCATATGAAAACATTGAGATTTTTTATTTCATCATAATTTATAGTTCTATCATAGAATAGAGAATCAATCATTATTATATTCTCTCTAGATTGATCATAATCATCATCATGTGTCAATGGGAATGCGGAATTTGCGGTGTCAGCGTCTGATAGAATTGCCATGCTGGATGCCATGAAATTCAGTGATTATTTTCGCAATATCCTACGATGTTATTTAAGTTTGTTGCAAATTTAATTTCTCTCTACCTATTCATGCGTTCATGAATACCGTGTTTGAAACAAACAGCTGTCAGACCTATTTATTGTACATCAATGATTCCCAGATTGGAATCGACAAAAATGAAGATACTCTCAACCACGGTCTCTCAATTACATCTTTTCCGATATTCTATTCAACATGATTCCTGCATTTCGGTATATCGATGGACACATATACTTTTTTCACCGAGAATACCTATCACAAATACAGCGAATATACAAGAAGACCCTGACGTGAAACGTCGAAAACGTTAAGCGTCATACGGCGAAACGTCAAAACGACGAAACGTCAAAACGACGAAACTTCAAAACGACGAAACGTCAAAACGACGAAACGTCAAAACGACGAAACGTCAAAACGACGAAACGTCAAAACGACGAAACGTCAAAACGACGAAACGTCAAAACGACGAAACGTCAAAACGATGACACGTCAAAACGAGGAAAGTCGGGGTGGGCCATTGAAACGGTGTGGGGCGGGTCATTGGGGAGGTGGACCTGTGTACCCCTTGAAATATGTCCCTATCTCCATATGTACTTCAAGGCTAAATGATTATAAATAGATAAATAGTACGGTTTCTTATGGTAAATTGAAACAAATATCATCAAAGTCGCGGCCTTTTCGATTGGAGTCAACCTGTTTTTGGTTTATGAAATATGATATCGGGCTTGTGGTTCGCGATGGACTTTGGACTATAAATATCGACGCATATATGATTTCTGTCATTATCTCCCGTGTTTTCGATGAGTAGTGCTCTCAATTCTTGTTATCAATTTTCAATTTTGAATCAAGTACTTTGCTTACATTTCACCCACACATTTTCTCATTTTTGTATATGAAGTCTTTGTTTTGAAACCTTCATCTCATAGTTTATTCAGATAGCCATTGGTACTATTGTGTGTGTTCAGTCCGAATTCCAATATTTTCCTGGTTTTTCGAAATTTTTCGATATTTTTGAAAAAATTTATTTTTGAGTTTTTGAGTAAAGATGGAGAAATTCGTGATTGTG
Source organism: Gastrophysa polygoni (assembly GCA_963576655.1). Taxonomy (NCBI): domain Eukaryota; kingdom Metazoa; phylum Arthropoda; class Insecta; order Coleoptera; family Chrysomelidae; genus Gastrophysa; species Gastrophysa polygoni. The sequence goes on from OY755092.1 coordinate 5,235,630, forward strand.
AAAGATGTCCTCAGCAGAAATCGACGTTTTGGTGTACAGGCTCGTACTTTGGAGTTCAAACTTACACCGATACCTCAAGGTAAGGAACCAGTGGGGTGGGTGAGGGAAGCTATCACCGAAATTGTTTTGAATGGAACAGAGGGTGTGGAGTCGACCGATAAGGTAGGCTTTACCTTCTGTTCCAAAGATTTCGCGAGAGGTCCAGGGTGGATTTCTTTCAAAAACGCATCAGATGTCTCGGTGGATGATATTTTTTCGAAAATATCGTCCATCTATCAGTCGAATTCTTGTGGCTTGAACACCGAGACCTTCTGTCTCGGAGTTACAACCGTGAAGATGCCAAAGGGCAAAGGTTCTGATCGAAGTCGCCGGCATAACACCTTCGAAGAGGAATGTAACAAGCGTCGGGGTATCATTGTCATTAAAAATAATGATAATTTGTGTCTTCCCCGAGCACTTGTCGTGGCTCAGGCATACGCTGATAAAGACCCCAAATTTAATGATGTACGACGGAACATCAGGAAATTGCAGAACCAAAGGGCTCTGCAATTAATGACTGATGCTGCAGTTTTAGTACCCACAGAAGGGTGTAGTATTCCTGAGCTACATCAATTTCAGAAGCATCTCTCCAACTATAAAATAACTGTATACCAATATGGAACCAAGGGTCGTGATTTGTTATTCGAAGGTGATGGTTCTGGCCCATCGTTGAATTTATTGTTTCATGAGGGGCACTATAACGTAATCATTTCTCTAACTGCAGCTTTCTGCTGTATTTATTACTGTGAGGAATGTCATATTCCATTTGATCACAAGGAAAAACATCGGTGCGGTGGTACTTGTTTTTCATGTCGTACTTCGCCAGCATGTCCCAATGACCAATTGAAAATTGCCTGTGAGTCTTGCAAAAGGTCTTTTCGTGGTCAAGTGTGTTTCGAGAACCATATTCGTAATAAAATCTGCGATTCGATAAGGCGCTGTGAAGACTGTTTCAAAATTGTTACAAATACCAGAACACATACCTGTGGAGAGATCTTCTGCAAGGTGTGCAACGAACATTGCCCGGCTGATCACCTTTGCTTCATTCAACCAGACCTAAAGAACCCTCAAACTAACGATCTCTTATTCATATTTTATGATCTGGAGACTCGTCAGGAGAGCATACAGCCTGATGGTTCGCTTCTTCATGAACCCAATTTGTGTGTTTTTCGCCAATGCTGTGATGTTCGCATAGATACCGATCAACAAATTTGTAAAAAATGTGGCGTTCGTCTTCAAATACTCAAGTGTAACGACCCCATTTCACCGTTTGTTCACCATGTATTGACAATGAGGAAAAAATTCAAAAATATTGTTGTACTAGCTCACAATGGTGGGGGTTTTGATAACCAATTCATTCTCAATTATATTCTAACTAAGACCGACCTTACTCCGGATCTCATCACACGGGGAACCAAAATCATATCTATGGTAGTCGGGAATGTGAAATTTTTGGATTCTCTGAATTATTTCCCAATGGCTTTGGCAAAACTTCCCAAATCATTCGGTTTCACAGAACTGAAGAAGGGTTACTTTCCCCACCTATTCAATAAAGTGGAAAATCAAAATTATGTTGGACCGCTTCCTTCTCTCGAATTCTATTCCCCGGATAATCTAGTCCCAGAGGCTCGTTCTTCCCTCATAAAATGGCACTCTGAAAGAGTCGCTGAAAATTATATTTTCGATTTCTCCCGAGAAATAATAGACTATTGTATTTCGGATGTTGATATACTGACCAAAGCCTGTCTCAAATTTCGTAAACTTATGTTGACCGAAACTAATGTTTGTCCATTCACAGAAGCCGTAACGATTGCCTCAACATGCAATAAAGTATTTCGCAGGAATTTCCTCAAACCAAATACCATCGGAATCATTCCCAAGGGTGGTTACAGACACCGTGACAATCAGTCTGTGATAGCCACCCAATGGTTGCTTTGGGAGGAAAAACAGCGAAATATAAAAATTCAACAAGCATGTCGTTCTTCTGAGGCATTGATAGGCAGTCTGAAAGTTGATGGTTATTCTGCAGAAACCAATCAGGTTTTCGAGTTCCAGGGATGTTTTTTTCATGGATGTCCGAGATGTTTCGATCATCAGAGAGATACCCCTCTCAAAAATTGTCCTTCTGAAACAATGGATCATCGTTATGATGCAACTATTGCTAAAATCAATAAAATTAAATCTTTGGGTTATGAGGTCGTCGAAAAGTGGGAATGTGATTTTCGCCGCGAACTTTCAGAGGAAATTAAAAAATTCACCGAAAATCACCCTCTCATGAAAAATCTCCCCCTTGACCCACGAGATGCTTTTTATGGAGGACGGACAGGAAATATCGTCAAATATTACAAGGCCAAGGAGGGTGAAGAAATCAAATACGTCGATGTTTGCTCTTTGTATCCTTGGGTATGTAAATATGGAAAATTTCCTGTTGGTCATCCCAAAGTACTTGTTGGTGAAGAAGAATGTGCTGTTTCTCTCTCATCCATATCTGGGCTCATAAAGTGTACGATACTTCCTCCTCAACACCTATTTCACCCTGTTTTACCACAAAAAATGAACAACAAATTGATGTTTGTTCTTTGTCGGACATGTGGTGAAAGCTACAATTCTCATAGTTGCCAACATTCTGATGAAGAACGTGCATTAACTGGTTCATGGGTGGTAGAAGAGGTTGTGAAAGCCGTTGAGTTGGGTTATCGTATTCTTGAGACCAAAGAAATTTGGTCCTATGATACTGTTCAATTTGGTGAGAACGTGGCCGGTTTATTCACCGACATGATGAACAAATTCATCAAGGTCAAACAAGAGTCATCAAATTGGCCAAAGTATTGTAGTAGTGATGCGGAGAAGCAACGGTACATTGAGGAATTTTTACAGCGGGAGGATATTCTTTTGGACTTTTCTAAAATCACCGATAATCCCGGACTGAGGTCATTGGCTAAGCTCATGTTGAATTCGTTTTGGGGCAAGTTCGGTCAACGTGAAAATCAGCCCAAGACATCCATTGTTAATCAGCCTGCTGAATTTTTCAAAATGATGACTGATCCTTCTCGTGTTATAAATACTGTTTTACCCATCAACGAAGACACCCTTATTGTCAACTGGGAATATAAAAATGAAAGTTTCGATTGTTTATCCACGGTGAATGTAGTTATTGCTGCCTATGTCACAGCATTGGCTCGCCTGAAACTCTACAGTTATTTAGAACAACTGGGCAATCGAGTTTTATATTATGACACCGACTCTGTCATCTATGTATCCAAATCAGGGGAATATGACATTCCCACGGGACAATTTATCGGTGACATGACCGACGAATTAGAAAGTTACGGTCCTGGTTCTTATATCACAGAATTCGTATCAGCTGGTCCGAAAAATTATTCGTTTACACTTTATAGTATTAAAGATCAAGAGTACAAAATCATCTGCAAAGTTAAAGGCATTTCTCTCAATTATGCGGCATCTCAAATAATAAATTTTGACGCCATAAAAAACATGATTTTAAACCCTGGACCTCCTGTTGAAATTGTGAGTCAACAAATAAGACGCACAAAAGAGCACAATGTTATTACTGTCCCTATCCGTAAAAAGTACGAGCCTGTATGTTTGAAACGTCAATTTCAATCTGACAACACCTCCATACCATATGGTTTCAAAAAATCAAAACCTCAAGAATAAAAGTTAACAAAGGATTTGAGTACAAAATCAGCCGTTTTCACGGCTAAAAATATGAAGTTTTTGGTTGAATACTTGAGAAAAAGACCCGATATTATAAAAAGAGGCATTATCCAGTAACCTAATGAGAACAGTCGTCTGTTCTTACGAGTTATTCAACCAAAATCTTCAGAATAGTGGTTAAGGTAGGCCTTTTGGGGAGCTTTCCACTTTCAAAAAAAAAGCAACACACCTTCCCTCATTATAAGCCAATCCCCACCCCTTACCCTATCCCTATAATTAGCAACTATTCATTTCATCAAAGTCATTATCATCTAATGAAAAAAGAGCCATAAATTCAGTATTCATACTGTCATAGAAAAAGATGCCAAAACAAACTTATGCAGAAAGAGCCATATTAATTCAGTGTTTATGCTGTCATAAAAAGATGCCGAAAATCTTATGCAAAAGAGCCATCCTTAGCTAGCCGTCAGTGTTTATGCTATTATAGAAAGATGCCGAAAACCTATATTTTGACAACCATGTATACCTTTGATATATGTATATGTATTTTTCGTTACCATCTCGAATGGTGTTTCTCGACATATTGTTACGTTGATATTTGTTGGTACCATGTTATGTTTCACCTCGTGTATCTGTTTCGTTCATATTTGTTTCTGTAATCTTTATCTATATGTTATTGATCTCACGATGAGAAGCAATTTTATTTTTCCAGGTGTACCTGCAGAAAGTTTGATTATTTTTTCTGAATGTCGACGTTCTTTATAACTATATGTCACTGTACATACTTTTGTATAAACTCAAATCTTATTTTTGAATATATTGTAATACTATTTGAAGTCCTTGTATATTCTTCCCATACCCTGAGTTCATTACAATTCTAATTTGAAAACAAAAACCATTAACGAAAGACTGTATCAAGAATTTTACGTTTTTCGAAAAAATTCTTACTAACTACACACAAAACTAAACTATTATAAGTTCACGTAACACCTTGTATTACTAACCGACTATTATTTAGGAAATTGATGAATACCTCTACTTTATCCTCGAGATTGAATTCGAAATTGAAAAGTATCAATTTTTCAAATGTAGTTCTGTGACTAATTATATCATAATTATTATATTTCAAATACGTCTCGAAATCAAGATTTTCGTGTCATTTGAATATAGTTTTCCTATCCAAGACTGCCTTTTTCGAATACGATAGCCCGAAGGCCATTTCGCGAAACGCGTGGGAATTTAACATATTTTGGAGGGCTGGCAGAAACAGTACACCAAAAATTCGAACCGATGATAAATAAGCCAGCATATTTCACTGTGTATTATTCATCAAAAAAACGTCACGATCTGAAATGCAGAAAAGAAGCCACTTACCGTCTTTTTGGAAATCTAAACCTGAACACTTCACTCTGGTTGCACCCTCTATATTATATAACACATCTCACGAATAAAATGAAATGATTTCATAAGGTCCGAGACGTTCGAATTCAGATCACAGTAAATGCGTCTTTTCCGAAAACTGTAACGACATTGTTCTCATATAATAATTTGCAGAATATACAATAACTATTTTCCACAGACGTAGATATGAATAACGATATAATTGGACTTGAGAAAATCACTGCTAAATACTGATTCGAGATACCTTCCACAAATGAATCTTCCATTCGAATATATGGATGATGAAGGTAAATGATAAACGTGAAAACCTTTATATATTTATTATGGACATCTGAACATTACACAGCCATTCATTTCCCCATGATTAATACATTTACATTTCATAAACAATGTTTCTGATGCTGTATTAGATGAAAAAGTAGAAAATTGAATGATTTTTTTGATATGTAAGACTAATTTTGCAGCATATCCTTTTCTTCGATGTTCCTTCAACGTATAGATTAAATTGAGTGTTTTTGGATTGCTATGTTGCTTCAAAGGATCAAAGTCCATTCTTGATATCAAAGCAAACGATGTTGGCTTCTCGTCGATATATAGTATATAGCATGATATCTTTTGATCATGATACCATTGTTCGATTAATATCTTGAACTCGTCACTGACATGTAATTGTTTGATTCTGTTCACTGCTGTCGCACCATAGAAGAACTTGATTTTTTCCATAATTCAAAAAGGTATTCGCTCTCGACTACTTATATTCAAAATTTTTGCAAGTTATACCAACCTCAGAAAAAATTTCAGCTGTGGCATTGTATGAAGAAGGAGTGGGGGTTCACTGTTGGTTTCTTGTGACTACTATCATTTGTTGACGGATGGAATGAAGGTAGAAGTTTTGGAGCCTAAAGGGAGTACTTCCACGTGTATTCAATAGAGGAAATGTGGTAAGAAATGTTCGACTGCGTCAAAGATACGTGACGGGTGCGTGATTTGACGTTTTTTAAGTTAATTACCTATAATCTGTACATTACATATTTTTATAACAATCATATTGAAGCGTATCTCTGGAACGATGGTAATGCATTTATAAATGGCAACATAGATTGTTATATTATCGGATAATTTGTAACATAAGACAACACTGTAACGATAATTGTCTGAAGGTATTGAATACGAGCGGTTATCGCTATCTCTCCCACTCTGATTGTCACACATTGTTTTTGTACTCGGAAACAAAACGTAATCAATTCGCTTGCTTATTCGACCTTATCAATATGAATTCCATACAGACATCTCTGACGCGTCGTATTCTTTCTGACGTAATTATAGATCGCTTCTCATCAGAAAGTGCGAGTCCACCTTCAACGAAAGCAGACGTCGACATATTTTCTCTACGCTGAAAGTGAAATCCTAGAATAACAATATTTCATCATCTGTTTCGGGAAATCATTCGATATAATAGTTCATGCTCGTTTCCTGAGGAAAAGGACACTCAAAATTCACAACCACGCCGCTGATTTGAAAATACCTAATGACCTATTCATCGTTTTGGCGTTTCATCGTTTTGACGTTTTACCGTATGACGCATGACGTATGTTGTAGGTCGGGGTGGGACATTGAAACGGTGTGGGGCGGGTCATTGGGGATGTGGACCTGTGTACCCCCCGAAAATCTCGATGCCGATTGACGTTTCATCGCTTTGACGTTTCGTTGTTTTGACGTTTCGTCGTTTTGACGTTTCGTCGTTTTGACGTTTCATCGTTTTGACGTTTCATCGTTTTGACGTTTCACCGTATGACGCATGACGTATGTTGTAGGTCGGGGTGGGACATTGAAACGGTGTGGGGCGGGTCATTGGGGATGTGGACCTGTGTACCCCCCGAAAATCTCGATGCCGATTGACGTTTCATCGCTTTGACGTTTCGTTGTTTTGACGTTTCGTCGTTTTGACGTTTCGTCGTTTTGACGTTTCATCGTTTTGACGTTTCATCGTTTTGACGTTTCACCGTATGACGCATGACGTATGTTGTAGGTCGGGGTGGGACATTGAAACGGTGTGGGGCGGGTCATTGGGGATGTGGACCTGTGTATCCCCCGAAAATCTCGATGCCGATTGACGTTTCATCGCTTTGACGTTTCGTTGTTTTGACGTTTCGTCGTTTTGACGTTTCGTCGTTTTGACGTTTCATCGTTTTGACGTTTCATCGTTTTGACGTTTCACCGTATGACGCATGACGTATGTTGTAGGTCGGGGTGGGACATTGAAACGGTGTGGGGCGGGTCATTGGGGATGTGGACCTGTGTACCCCCCGAAAATCTCGATGCCGATTGACGTTTCATCGCTTTGACGTTTCGTTGTTTTGACGTTTCGTCGTTTTGACGTTTCGTCGTTTTGACGTTTCATCGTTTTGACGTTTCATCGTTTTGACGTTTCACCGTATGACGCATGACGTATGTTGTAGGTCGGGGTGGGACATTGAAACGGTGTGGGGCGGGTCATTGGGGATGTGGACCTGTGTACCCCCCGAAAATATTTATGGGGGTTCGTACGACCCTGGTGGGGCTATTAGATAGGTTAGGTACGACCCTGGTGGGGTTATTAGATAGGTTAGGTACGCCCCTGGCTGGTGGAACTATTTTAGATAGGTTAGGTATGCTACCGACTCGGCTCATCAAGGTAGGTTAGCCACATTTGCGGTTGTGTTACATTTGGGTTTGATGCGTTTTGGCGAAGTCGCACATGTTGGGTTTGATGTGTTTTGGCGAAGTCGCATATGTTGTGTTTGATGCTCACTCGACTGTGGAAAAGTGGAGGGGTGGGGGTGGTCTATACCGACGCCACCCCTACTGATCTACAAAGCACAAATTCGACCTGTCCTGGAGTACTGCTCACATGTTTGGAGCTCAGCCCCTAAACATACGCTTAAGCTCTTAGATTCAATTCAGAAGAGAGCTATTCGCCTAGTCGATGACACAACACTCACCAAATCACTGACCTCTCTAGATCATCGTAGAAAGGTCGGCGATCTCTGCCTTTTTTATAGGTACTTTCACGGTCGGTGCTCAACGGAAATATCATCTATTATGCCACCACGCGCGATTCCTAGTAGACAAACCAGACGAGCTCAAGCTGGTCACCCCTACACTGTCAGGCTCGAGACCTGTCGAACATCGCTATACCAAGCATCATTCATCAATAGAACGGCAAAGTTGTGGAATTCTTTGCCTATTGAAGTCTTTCCTGATGCTTACAACCTCCAAACATTCAAGAAAAATTCCAACACCTTCCTTCTTTCCCAAAATTCCACCGCTGGCTAACACGATGTTCCTCGAACATCATAGGTTTCCCTTTCGTGTTGTCCACAGATAAAAAAAAAAAAAAAAAAAAAAAAATTGAAGGACAACAGATTGGCGTCGCACCACATCTTGACTTCCAGAATGTCATTTTCTATTAGTGCATTCAAATGATGAGTGTCTTTATTATGCCATAGAATGGTGGTATCATCTGCAAAAAGCGTGAATCAACCCGCAATATCCAGTAGTGTGAGATCATTCACGTGAAGCAGGAATTATAAGGGGCCTGAGACAGATCCCTGTGGTACTCCACAATCCACCAAAGACTCATGAGAGGTTAGACCATTAGAGTAGACCACCTGTCTACGTTCAGAGAGATAAGAATCTAAACCATTTCAAGGTCACATCGCGAAAGCCATATCTTTCTTACTTTCTCAGTAGAATTCTGTGATTCACACAGTCGAAAGCCTTTGATAAGTCGCAGAACACCACTGCCGCAGCTTCATTGTCATTGAGCTTTAGGTACAGATGCTCGAGAAGTTCAAATATGGCATCAGAAGTGGATTTCTTACGCTGGAAACCGAATTGGGTTGTTGATATTATATTGTTTTCATTCGTGAATGATATAATTCTCCTTTTACCAAGTCTCTCGATTATTTTGGAGAGAGCGGGTAGGAGAGAGATGGGTCTAAGGTTACTGGGGTCACTATGATTGCCTCCTTTGTATATTGGAATAATAAAAGCATTTCTCAAGCATCATATGGGCTACATATAGCCGATTGGAATGATATCAAGATCATAGGAAAAGAATACATATGCTCATATTTTCCTGAACGGATACAATGATATTATCTCTTGTTGAGTTGATATATGACACTGGATAGGAAAATGACAAATTCATGATAATCTGAGGAAAAAACACCTGGTATCTGAAAATCTGATAGCTGTCTCTATTTCGTGTCAAAGACGAACACTACAACTTTGCGGAGAGAAGCACTATTTATTCATTGTGTTGAAAATGGGAGCAGATTCGTTCCAGAAACATCCACTACATGAAAATCGGTAGATCATCATCAGAAGATTAGTATATAATGATTTGATAGGTGAAATATCTGTCTTCTGAACATTTCTTCAGAAAGTGTCACTGACAAAAAAGAATTACTCTTACAGGTATCTGAAGGTTGAATTCCAAACGCAGAGATACTTTGGGGCATATCATGAATATGTCCTTGCTACAAGTATATTCAGATGATCATTATCAATTCATTCTCTTATATTCCAAGAACGAGGTGAGAAAAAAACAAGAAAAAACAGACTAATGAGAAGTGATATGAGTGGTGGCAGATTCTGAAGTGATTATGGAAAGAACTTGGTAATTTTGCACTTATCATGCGATGGGTTTGTTTTTCGATTTTTTTTTCTTGGTACTCACGTATGTCGACCTCGGGAACCCAAATTTCACAATGAAAACGTGCACAAATCTCTATTTTCCGAGATATTCCAGGAGGAAGTATGGAAATTACCCTTCTTGTTTCGGTCTGTTTTGGGTAGGCACCACAGCTATTCGAAGTTCCATTTCTCACATAAGATACTCTTTATATTTTCCTTATACATTGTAGAAGCTAAAACGAAGGAGAAACCTCCCTCGCAGGTTTGTTGACCTCGGACGAAGAGCTCCAGATACCGGTGAACTGTGCACTCATAGAGGCCGAGATGCTGGTAGAAACAGACCTTTGAGGGTTATCAATGCAGAAGTACAAATTTTGGACATTTTCGCAAATGATCCAACTTCAAGTACCCGCAGCGTTGGTCGTCAGTTAGGGGTTTACCATAAAGTTGTATGGAGGGCATTGAATGAGGATATACATCATATATACATCCCTTTCATTATCAGCGCGTCTGATCATTGAAACCTGAAGCCTATCCACGAAGGAAACAATTTTGTGAATGGATAATTCGTCAACACGAAGTAAGTGGAAATTTCCTGAATGAAATACTTCTCACCGATGAGACGACATTCACCAGGGATGGTATTTTCGATCACCATAATTATCATTATTGGACTGTTGAAAATCGACATGGAATTAGGCAAACTAACTTTCAGCATCGTTTCTCGATTAACCTTTGGGGTGGAGTGGTGAACGTGGTTTCAATAGGTCCTCACGAGTTGCCACCAAGATTGAATGGACTATCATATTTATCATATTTCAGAAGATCTGCCATTAGCAATCCGACAAAGGATGTTTTTTATTCACGATGAAGCACCTAGCCATTATCATGTAGATGTTCGGGAATTCTTGGATGCTGAATTTCCACAGAAATGGATTGGCGGAGAAGGGCCTATATGTTTGCCACCACGTTATCCGGACCTGAATGTGATGGAGTTTTTTGTGAGGGGTTTCTTGAGAAATCTGGTCTATGCACCACCGTACGTGGATATCGAAAACCGGGACATTCACGACAACAAAATAGTTTCCAGCGTGCTTGCGAGTCTGCATCGATAGTGGCGACGGTCATTTTGAACACCTGTTGGGAATCCAAACCTAAACAACAATCAGTGATAGTGTAATTTTTCTTATTAAGAATAACCCAGATAACGTTCTTGTCATGGAATGAAATAGTCCTATTTCAATTCAGTGTCATCATTCTGGGTAATTTTGAGCCAAAATATGAAGAGTGGTAGAGCTCATAAAATGAGAATATACTGGCAACAGCGCGGGTAACAGTGCGCGAATTGCCGCATGCAGAGTGAGGAATCAAAACAGTGCATCTAAAACGATGGTGAGTGAAATCGCACATTTTTCGAAAATCTTTGACTGACTAAAAAAAAATGTTTCTTCGCGATCAATTGTGTTATTATGACTCGTACAATACATTTAAATGATTGCTCCAATGTCGGAATGTATGGACAAAAATGTTTCCGACAATGTCTGAGGATTTTTTTTTCATTGAGGAAAATAGATATAATCGTAATCGAAATGAATGAGCACTCGCTAGGAGCCATTCATTCTGCATGAAATCATCCATGATGATAGTTGATATTGTTTGGATTCGAAACTTCAATTTTCCGAATTCAAACATGCGCAGCTCACGCACACAACATAATTTCCCTAGACAACGTATCATCACAACCACGACTAATTTCAACTGAACCAATATCCAAACAAGACATTCATCGATGATGAATCATTCATAATACAAAATTACCTTCTTTCGATATTGAAAAGCGATATTGATATGTCTTAGGACAACGGCCAAGATGAGAGTGTCGTATTTCAGAGATATGTGGAATGGAATAAGAATGTGTGAGACGTCTTCAATCTAGAAGATATCATACACCTGCGAAAAAACCAAAATCTGAGCAATCACTTTGAGCTACGGTATTGATACAGTAACAAACAGTCGTGATATGAACAACTGAATAACTGTTTTTGCTAGCAGCTCCAATAAATGGAATGAAATTCGTAACAAGAACAACGTAAACCATAAACCAACATACGATATCAATGAAGAACACATCTCTGTAACAACGAAAAACAGACAAACAGGAAAACATTACCAACTGTAAACAGCGTTGCATTATTTTCGTACTACAGAAAGCGAAGTGTAATACACCCCTTCATTATTTTTTGAGGCTCATGACCTCCAAACTCTCGAGACGAATTCCAATACTTGTCCTTCTTTCTAATATCACACCATTAGCTGACACGATGTTCCTCAAACATTATAGGATTTCTTTTCGTGTTGTCGAAAGATGAAAAAAAGATATGTGGTTTCATCAAAAGGCGTTCAATCCAAAAGAATATTAAGTAATCCTATATAAGAATTCACAACATCGCGAGTTATACTCAGATATTTTTCATAACTCGAACGAATTATCAACAATCAGAGTAGATATAACGAGAATTCGAGTGATTGTGATTCGAGACCTATCAGACATCCAAAGATAATCGAATTCGTTTTGATGTTTTTCAATCACCAACTAATGTATTGAAGAAATATGCAGGGTGGTATCAGAAATGAAGAAGAAATCAAAATCACCTCGTGACAAATAGGTGGTAGTGAAGATTCAATTGTCAGGCTCAAATATAGCACCATTATTATGCCATCATTCAACTTTACATTTCCAAGTTTTCTGTACTCACCCCTTTGGGTATGGAAATTATTCTGATGCATGCATCATGCTTCGTCTCATATAGGTTGTTTGAAAGTTCAGTGGTTTTCGATAACTCCTTATAGAGAGTAGATCTAAATGCAGTTTTCACTATTCGCTTGACATCCTTCCACTCTGAAAATTGTTATTTTTACAGGGTGATACAACGGTGAGAGATATTGTGATGTGGTTTTCTCCACGACATTTCTATGGACGTCTAGAATCACTATTCCCACAATCGATGTCGACTGATTTCTCATAACGATGTTAAGACTCTCGTAAAATGTTCGTTACCTCGTTTTTATAGACTACTTCCACAATAGAAGTTGACTCATTCATTATTGTACATGATTTTTTGACCTTCGTGGAATATTCAATGTCATTTCTACGAAGATTGTTTGTTATTTTCAATCAGCTAGATTAACGAAATTGAGTTATAGAACCTGGAAATCGGAAGTACAAAAGTAACAGTGTTTTGAACTCCAACATAATAAAGGGAGAGAAATATGGGAATTCTAAAAAATGTCATCCCTTGAAACTTTTTCATCCTCAAGAACGTAACATCAATAATTTTTTGCATAGATAACAGTCTCACAGTTCACAAAATGAGGATATGCTCGCATTGACACTGACTCCACATGTGATTCTGGAAGCCAGCAAATCATATCAGACAAAATATCAGTTAATTGTCAACCATAGAATCTATGATCAATGAACCTGTTGGATTGCGATAACGTTCCTTCCTGATAGCACAATTCGTATGCCGACGATTGACAACAATGTTCTGTAGCGTTCTGTAGAGTGAAGGGGTATAACATTCTTGGTCACGTACACCAGTCAGTATTCCATTGTCTTCTATCGTAGCTGTATTATTCGAAAATGATTTTCAGAACACCTCTTCGAATGAAATATATTTACACTGATTGGTTTCTGCCGAATCAGATTCTGCAGAGTCTATTGAATAGTTATGGATGGTCCGGGCTGGAGTTTGCAATGTAGCAATCTCATTAGTGATTTCGAAGAATATCGTCAACTGAATCGTTTTTCGTTCGTTTTTTTCTCAGTATTAGATACCATTTGAAATCCCATCAACAACGACAACATATCCGTATCTCTCACAAATCCCTTCGCATTTTTCCGTCTCTATTACTCATCATTGATGAAGATCTACGACAGAAACTATTTCAGTGTTCATATCATGCATTGTTTCATTCATCCGTATATGGAGTATCTTATGATAATAAAGGCTCATATTGTAGCGTTATGTACGATTTACTGCCTTTCATTCACTATCTCCTCACTGGTTACTGTCCATTTACCATAAATAATATGACATTCATCAAGTATGGTCTTATTATCATTCAGAACAACAGATTCTTCCATAGACACACATAGACACAAGTAATCATCATACGATGGGATTTTCGTTTCGATTTTTTCTTTGGAACACACCTATTTCGACCTCAGTAACTCAGATTTCATGATGAAAACATGCGCAAGTTCATTCACGTTTGGATCTTGAAGAAAAGTAGATGCATCTTCTTTTATACGGAAAGCGCTGTCAAACCTCATTTTTGAAAGCGCCTCCTATAAAAGAAGGCAAAGAACACGATGAATTCAGCTTCTTGGAGAAAGTTTTCCATCTTGTTGACTGCTTCAATTTGTAACGACGGTATGGAATGTATCCGGTGTGAAGGAAGAAATGCCGATCGGCTATGATGTGTACTCAGAACGGGCCGAAGAAAGGTGAATTTTTAGAGTTCATCCTGAATTCATCCCAGTGCTGGGCAGAGTGCTGGGTTACTTATTATTGTTAAATCTGCTTTTTCTCCTACTATTCAAAACATTCTAGTGACAAACATTTTTGCTCGACCGACTATCTCGAGATCACGACGTGAAGATCAATTCCTGATCATTTTCTTTTCTGTACCAATTCTGCAATGAGTTTTTTTCTCACTGGTTGTCTACCTCGATATTGACTAGTGAGTTATATGAATCCGTGTATAAAGTATTGTATTCACTCTTCAATAATAGTATCCATTTTCCTAACAGCCGTGAAAAACAATATTCTCCGCATTCATTTCGCATTAGACATGCAAAGCGACATTCTCATCTTGATCAAGAGAATAAGTTCCGAAGCACATTTATAATCTGAACATATTGCATTTCTTTGTGTTATTCCTCCGCTTGTTCTGCAGACGCTTCGGACCTTTTGCTTTCTCGAGTTTGACTTTATACATTCCCAAAGCAAGCTGAACTGACATCCTTGATGAACTAGAGTGGTTGTTGCTGATCTTATCGGTTGTAGGCAGTTTGGGATTCATGGCTACACGTTTCGACAAGTTCTTTTGAATTTGGAAAGCTTCCTCCAATTTCTGTCGTAAAAAAATGTCTCCAAGGCAATAATTCATGAAACCAATGTCGGCTTCTGCGGTTGCCAATAGAGAGATGGGATCCAATAATCTGCAAAAAAGAACAAGGAAATGAGAACTAATAGGAGTAGAGTAATGATGTGACTTACCGAAGAATACTGGACCATAACTCTGTTGGAAGAGCTGGTTAGCTGAAACAGGCAATGCCAAAAAAGTTGAGTATCTGGAACATCTCGATTGGAGCACAAGTACAAACTGCATTAGAAGATGTGAGTTCACCCTTTTATAGGTTGTTCACTGACGTAGAACCGATCCAGATCATTAGACTCCAATTTAGGCGCGAAGTATCTTGTGCAAGTCATATTCCATTTCTCTCCAAAAATCTACTCCTTTCATATTTTTGATAACATTTCAACAATCATTTTTTTCAGGAGGAATTTCATCCAAGTTTATATTTTTCATTTCCATTTATACCAAACCAACAGTATGAGTACACCCCACGTGGGGCAATCAGACTGACAAAAAAATTCTCAGCACATTCGATACATCTTCATCTATGGAATGTCTGTACTATGTGGCCTTCATGTATTGAATGAATGAATAAATGAAAGAATTGATAAATAAATAACATATGAGTCCTACTATCACCTGTTACAGGGGCATTGAATTAATCATAACAGGTAGGTTAGATTTTATAGTATTCAGAAATGCCACACAATTCACTTCTTGACACGAGTCAGCTCTCCACTGGATAGATCTGGTCACTCTATGAATGGATGCGGGTTTATAAGTGTTTATATATTATCTAAGTATTTTTTTTATTCATTCATATGAAATAGGAATCCTAATACACCAGTTTGAAATATAAATATGACAATTTTACTTAACTGCGACCATACGAACAATTGAAGTTGATTAATTACATGAATAATATGGATATACACAGACATATACACGAAGGCAAGTATATATAAATTAATATACACGACAATATAGATGAATGAAGTGAAATTGAATCAAAACACGTGCTTCGTGGATATATTTCAGCAATTCCATCCTGAATTTCGGAAATAATGAGACGGATTCCAATGTAAAGAGCAAAATATTGGATTAGACAAGGCTTCTGAAAAATATGTTTTTCTTTTCATCTGTGGACAACACGAAAAGGAAACCAATGATGTTGGAGGAACATCGTGTAAGCCAGCGGTGGAATTTTGGGAGAGAACGAAGGTGTCGAAATTTTTCTTGGAAGTTTGGAGGTTGTGAGTATCAGAAAAGACTTCACTAGGCAAAGAATTCCACAACTTTGCCGTTCTATTGATGAATGATGCTTGGTATAGCGATGTTCGACAGGTCTCGAGCCTGACAGTGTAGGGATGACCAGCCTGAGCTCATCTGGTTTGTCTACTAGGAATCGCATGTGGTGCCATAATAGATGATATTTCCGTTGAGCACCGACCATGGAAGTACCTATAAAAAAGGCAGATATCGCCGACCTTTCTACGATGATCTAGAGAGGTCAATGAATTGATGAGTGTTGTATCATCGACTAGGCGACTATGAAGATTGTTGCTGTTTCGAGTTATATAAATATTCTTTTCTCAAGGTGATTGTTGTTTGCAGATATGTTGGGGTCATTGAATTCAGCATTTTATAAATAAAAATCATAGAATAGTAGTACAATCTTCGAGATACTGTAAGCCCACTGTTGAGTGGATAACATTGTGTGAATTGGAGTAGACCTACTACATTTCAAAATAATTCTCATTTCTCGGTTCTGTAATCTTTGCAATTGCTGCATTTTATTCAAGTTGAAGGAAAATGAAATGGATGCACAGTATTCAAAGTGCGGCTGAAGTAGGGTTCTATAGACAGTGATTTTTGTATCGGTGGACAAGTTACTGGCATTTCTAGGGAAGAAATGTTTCTTTGGTATCTTCTTCCTTATACATTCGAAATGATCAATAAATGAGCAGTTATCTAATTGAAAACCTAGATATTCAATTGATATAACTTTTTCGATACGTTCATTTTTTAATTTCAGATCAATGTTTCCTATATTCATTTTATCAAATTCGAATCTACTTTTAATGATCATGGCTTTAGTTTTTGTTACGTTCAATTTGATTTCATCAGTTCTTAGATATACTTCGACATCTTGTAGTACTCTATTCATTTTTCCTATAACCTGATCTGAGTCAATTTCACTGCATACCAGTGGAGTATCATCCGCGAATAGGTTTATGAATTCACAGTCAATGAAAAAACTAATATCATATGTATTGTTCACTTGGTGTGACGAGAAATATTCATTGATACGTACTCTTTGTTTCCTTTTGGACAAGTAATCGTTGAACTATTCATAAACTATCACTTCGATTCCATTCCTCCTAAGTTTCTGTAGCAAGATACTTCTGTCAATAGTTTCGAAGGCCCGTTTTATATCCAAGAATACAGCTACAACATATTTATTTTGGTCTATATCATCAGTGAACTTATTGATCGATAACTGTAACGCTGTTTCGCATGAGGTTTCCTTCGAAAATCCCGATCGCTTATCAAATAAAATGTGTGTTTTTTCAAAGAATCCTATCAATTAGCTGTATACTAATAGTTCCAGAACTTTTTCTATAGGTGGTAGGGTCTTTATTGGCCTGAATCCACTAGCCTTGATGGTGTTTGTTACTATTTGTATTGGGATAACTGTACTTGTTTTAAGTGCTTCCGGTATTTGGCCTTTTTGGAGCGATCTATTTACTAAATCAACCTCATGATCTGCCGTCTCGAAAACATGTTCCAAGATTCTGGAGTTCAATATTTCATGGATACTACATTTATTGTCTTGCGATGTAATTATTTCCTTCAATTCAGTCAATGTAACCAATCTGAATCCAGTAAGAGGTACGTGTAAGTTATCATTTACATCAAACCAATGTTCATTATGATCAATACTCTAGATAATATGTTGTACACTGCCTATGAAATATATGTTGGAATTTCTGGTTATACTAAACCCATCTTCTATTACAGAAACTTTTCCTTCATTCACAAATTGTATATGATCAGGATATGCTTCTTGGTTAGTACTAACAAGAGTTTTCAATGCTCTCCTCATCAAATGGGAATAATTTTTGTACCTGTCTCTTCCGTGAAAATAATATTGAGTTTTTTTTTATCTCTCAAAGAGTTTACCACATCATTTCTGAGATTTTTGGAGTCGTTCCATCTATGTTATTTTGTAGCCGTCCATCACCAACTGTAATCACAAACATTTCGTGAACCTAATAACGTTCTTATATTTCGATTGAAATTTCATTATCGAACCAAGGAATATTATTTTTGAAGTTGCATGTTTGTATTGGCGAGACACCATTGTAAATATTCGAACGTTCTTCCAATATTTCTTCATAAAGTAGATTGACATCAGTAGAGTTGAGAGACCAATTGCATGTAATGAGTTCATTCGCAATGATATTTAAATCGTCTTTACGAAGATTTCAGTATTTCTTCATTAAACCAGGTTGATTCATTCGACATGATGAGAAATCAACAGAGATGTTCGAATGATACTATAAAATCTTCATTTGTCAAAACGCAGTCAATTGATGATTGTGAATCTATCGTTCTTCTAGTAGGTTCCGTTATGGTTTGTTTTATACCATAGGTTATTTAGAGGTTTTTGTGTTTCTTTAACACAGAAACTATTCTCATCGAAATTCTGGAGTCAATCACTAGAATGAATCGATTATCACATAAGATAAGCTTATCACAAAGATCTTTTTGATCAGAACTGGAAGGCGAATGATACAAATACCCAATTAACCATATAGAGGGCTTGAAGTTAACTTTCACAATTTTACACCAATAATTCGAGTCAAGCAAGAACTTTTCGTGAATGAAAAATTCCAAATTTTGATTCAATAGATGACAGTCCCACCAATGTGTCTATTTTTTGAATAACATCGAATACATGTATAGTTAATTATCTTCATGATTGTTATTATCTAACCATTGAAACTTTGGATCTCTCGATTTCTTCCAAGATTCTGGCAGCTCAGTTCATTGTGCTCAAGATTTCTTCTCAATATTTCTCCATTTCCAAACCATGATCTACAGTATGATATCTGGAAGTGTGACCATTTTCAAAAAGTATGAGGTCGTCCCGATGGCAGTTCGCCATCAACGCAAACGAACGTGTTTTATGTGTGCTCCTACCTAAAAGTCTGAATCAGCTAGTTTGAAGAGTGCACAAATCTTTGGGATCGTACCAATCCACTGAATTGGGAAGCTATACATCTTCATAAAGTTCCTACGATACAATCGGGTTTTCCATAAACGAAATATCTGATCGATTCCCAGTCAATCAATTGATTCAGTAGTGTATAAATCAAAATGAACATAGATCAAAAACTCGACTTGCTCATGAAAACTGTGTCTGAAATAAAAACAGATATACAGGTGATAAAAAGCGATATGAATGATCTCATGCAAGAAAATGCTGAACTCAAAACCAGGGTCAGTACATTCGAATCGAAACTAATATACATGGAGAAACAACATAAACTCAACGATATAATTTTCTACGGTCTCCCAGAAACTGATTTCCCAACTGAAGAAACTGTACTTCAAGAAATTATATCAATTTTCGATACAAAATTGAATGTCACCCTCGATACCAACCATATATAGATATATATATATATAGTTCATAGAATCAGTGCGAAAAGAGATGATAAAACACGTCCAGTACTCCTGAAACTGAATAATTCACAAAAAAAAAAATATGAATTATTCAAAAATGCCAAGCTGCTCAAAAGAACTCCTTTCGCAATATCTGAGAATTACTCGCAAGCTGTCATGGAGAAAAAAAGAAGCCTCGTACCCTATCTCGATAACGCTCGAAAAATGGGCAAGAAAGCTTTCCTCAGACAGGACCTCATAATCATCGAGAATAAAAAATACTCTCTTGAAGATATCAAAAAATGTCTAGAATATCGGACAGCTCCGGTACAGAGCCAGCCATGTGGAACCACGATGCCATCATCGCAGATTCGTCCCGACACCAAACAGAAATCGTACTCATTGCGTAACACGATGAAGAAACCATAGGATGCCGCAATCTCAACGATTCGCACTCACTTCACTGTGATCCATCTCAACATCCAATGTTTGAGGAATAAGGTGGATGAAGTCAATTTTTTTATAGATGATTATAACAAAGATAATAAGAACATTGACATAATCTGTTTCACTGAACACTGGATGAAAGGAGACGGAGTGAAGTTCTATCAACCAGATGGATATGAATTATACTCTTTCTTTTCTCGTGAAACATGTTACAGGATCGAATAATTTAATTATAAGTTATGTGCTACATATCAGTTTCTCTCGAAATATCTGGAAAAGAATGATTGTTATGAAGATGATTCAGACAAAAATTTGAGTATCGTCATATGTACTTCATTCACTGAACATCTCATACAGCTCCTCCCTTCCTACTATCTTTGAATTCAGGCATATCATCAAGATGCTTTTGGGTCTTACGTTCAAGACTTTCTGTGCCAAATTTGGTCGAGCAGAGCCTTTCTGAAAATAAAAACAAATAGCTATCAAGAGATCCTACCTAAGATATCTTGTACCATTACCTACATTATTTTGCAGACAATTTCAACGAAGTCGAGCTCTTGTTTACATTTGATTCTGATTTGGTTGCTATCCAACCTGAATTATGGCCTCATATCTGGAACTTCTGTCAGTTTTAGGGGATTATCCAGGGTACCCCAAATGAATCTAAGGAATTTACTATAGTTAAATATCTGAGGAATTCAGAAAAATGATGTTCAAAACATAACCTGTTCTTGTCCATTGTCAGTAACTTCATCATTTGACAAATGACCATCATCAATGTCATCTTCTGATGTTTGGCAGCTGTCGTTTCTGGTTGTTATCAGGGCAATCACTTCTGGTGGTTAAAAAAAAAAGAAACACAAAAAAGATCTTTTCTTGAGTATCCATGTGGATCAAGAGAAGGACTTCGTGATTTAACGGAATTTAATATTTATTCTTGGAAATTTCTGGAAGATAGTTAGCAATTGAGTTGTTCTAAGCAATTGCTCACTGCAGTGGATAAAATCTTGCTCTCATTTTACAAGTTTGATCTTCACCACTAACCACTACGAGGCCGCTCAACATCTTCAGGTATGTCTCTTGATTTCCCTAAGTGACTTCCAGGACTTCAGCAGGTCTTCCAATGATATAGTTTTCTTCCTTTGTTTTCCACAACATCTTCAGGCCTCTTCTTCTTCGGTTACCACCTGGTAGTTGTGTTACCAAGTACTACCTACCCTGTACATTATTTTGGAGGAAACACCGAGGTCCTATTATTGCATTTGGGCATATCGAATCCCGGACGAGGCTGAACTACACCTGCTCGCGGTGTCTGTATGGTAGCCAACCAACCAGATAAGCATACCTATTTCAGTACTACCTACTTTTTTTTTGGTGACTAATTATCTGAATACTGGACATTGATTTCTATTATGGGGGTACTTAGCTCCATACTTTGACTAAGTTTATAACTACTATATGTGAACTGTTACTACTTTCCCTGTTAATATCCTACAGACTCATACTTGCACCGAAAACCACTATTCGTAAGTTAGGACTTGGTCTCTGTAGTCATATTATATTCACAAAGGTATGTTGTATGACATATCCTACAAATTCATGTGAACTCTGAGTATATATACTGAAGGGGCATTGAGAATACTTACTGTCGGAAGAGTGGAATATTTTGATAACTGAGTCGTAGAAGTACCGTTGTTCAGTGTAATTGAGGAATTCAGATATAAAAATCATTATAAGAAGTTCCCAATAGGTAGTCATTCCTGTTATATAACATATAACCAATTCACAATTATTTGACAGCTGGTAGCGAAATCAGGTTAGCTCGACCCATAACAGAGACCGTCCACAATTCGTCTTCTTCTGTTTCTTTGTATATAACCATCTGTATATCTTCATTTCTTCCTCTTCTTCTCTTTTCACCGTGCCAATAAACACTTTGTCAACTACAGCACTTCTCTTCTTCACTCTAAGGTACCACTTATAACTACCCATCCCTTTTTCACTGGGCCAGGGCCTAATAGTTGAAAATAGTCCGCCTATTCATTATTTGGGAATAGAGAAGGTGGCAAACATTCATTCATGGTGGTGTAATAATTTTTGCGCGTAAAAATCTTAGTTTCAAAAAAATTGTGGGTACGTACACTCTCCCGATAGAAAAAGATATAGAATTCTCGATAGCCTACTGCCGAAAAATGCATATGATTATTCTGTGTATTTACAGGATTCCCTTGGGTAAGTTCGATACTTTTCTAGATGCCTTTCTGGGCGTGATAAGCGACCTTTACAACAAATTCAAAAATTTCAATGTCATAGTTTGCGGCGATTTCAAATTGAATTTCAACGTTCCTAGCAAACAGTTGAGTGATCTGAAACTTGTTCTCAATATGCTCCAACATATATAACAACCAACAAGAATAACCCAAACCTCATCTACCACAATCGATAATATATTAGTCAAACTAGATAAACCCTTCTCAACAGCTGTTATGGATGTGGGCCTTTCTGATCACCACGCCCAATTTGTGTTCGTAGATTATGATTCCCAGAGTGATAATAAAGTGGTATATAAGAAAATGAGGTTATATAATGAGAAAAATAATGTGAGCTTCACTAGGCTACTAAGCAATGCGAACTGGAATCAAGTGTATGTTGTCAATGAAATGAACGAATCACTTGATATATTCTATTATATATTCAACTCATGTTTCTCTAAATAATATGAACATATTGAAATATATAGAGAAACATATGAGCGTACTTTGAGGAAAACGATCAGTAGTGCCATCACGGAGTCTCACAATGAAAGTAAAACAACATGAAGACTAGTGTATCATTTTACTAAAAAGAGAAGTTACAAAGTCGAAAATATCTGCTTGACAAAAATCAATATGCTTATTCAAGATCCTCGACAAATTTTAGAAGAATTCAAACAACATTTTTCCACCATTGCCGCATTTACAAATACTGATCCAGACTGTGTAATAACTAGCGACGAATTCCTAAAGAATATCAATCTCAACTTTGTACACTCGTTTCACTTTTCACCGGTATTGACGAAATTCCAATGACGCTATTAAAACTTTTTTAGCCAATACATCTTTATCCTCTGGAACATTTTCCGACTCATTTAAAACATCAATTGTCGTACCTATTTTCAAGAAAGATAATAAATTAGTCACCAATAACTATAGGGGAATTTCACTGCTACCCAGCTTCTCGAAACTTTCAGAATGGATTGTTAATTCTCAACTGCTGACGTACCTTACAAAATACAATATTTTGACATATTCGGTTTTCGACAAAAACTTGATGCAACCGACGCTACTTATGCCCTACTTGAATATGTAAATGCATTATTGGAATCAAGGAAACATCCACTCGGCATCTTCTGTGACTCATGTAAAACGTTTGATTGTGTCGATGATAATATCCTCTTGAACAAGTTGGAGTATTATGGTATACGTGGTGTCCCAAAACGATGTTTCGAATGGCGACAGGAAGATGCAAGTAAAAATTAAACATGAGAGCAATCGATTCATAACTGACTCATATTCCGAATTGGCAGATGTAAAGAGAGGTGTACCACAGGGGTCTATCCTTGGGCCCACCCTATTTCTCGTATACGTCAATGATATTGTGTGCAACTTTCCTGAAGTGACCTTCTCCCTGTTTGCCGATGATACCAGCATAATTGTTAATGACGCGGAGATACAACCTCTACATTGTTTTTCACAAAGGACTGTGAATGTTGTATTAGACTGGTTCGCAGCGAATAAGCTTCCTCTCAATGTAAGTAAAACCCAAACTATTCTATTCAATCCTTATGGAGATTTACACAATATTCGATTGATTGTAGGCAATGAAACAATAAATCCATCAGATTCTACAAAATTTTTAGGACTAACCATCGATAGTAATCTGAATTGGTTTGAACACATGAAACAATTGAACACGAAATTGAGCAAAGCTATATTCGCCATTCGAACCATGAGAATGAATACAAATAATAACGTCGCCACAGTCTTTTACAGTTTGGTATTGAGTTTTGAGGCACTTCTGTTGAATCAGTATCTACCTTCGTTATACAGAAACGTGCGATTCGAACAGTATTCAATCTGAGGTATAGAGATTCATGCAGGAATTATTTCGCTAACTATAAAATATTCACCTTAACCACTTAAAATATCTACAAAGTATCGCTTTTGATCCACAAAAATAGAGGTTCCCTGTTGCGCCCAGCTGATACGCATTCATACCCAACGAGAAACCAATCTATTATCCTACCAAATTACAGACTCAATAGAACTAGTAAGGGACCCCTGTATACAGGGATGAATATCTATAATCACCTTCCGGAAGCATCGAAAGGATTCTCTATGAATGAATTCAAGATCAATTTAAAAAAATTACTACATCAACATGTTTTCTATAACCTGGATGAATTTTTCAATGCCACTTTCCAGTAGTTACTTACCACAATCATGACTATGGCACTTACGTTGCGATATCTAATTCGTTCAATTATTTTATTCATTTATAATTTACATTGTCAGTAAATTGGCTAACCATTTCCCCTAAGCTCTCTGCGATAAAGATACACCAATAAAGGTTAACTATGAAATACTTCTAGATATATGCTTGTTGTATAGGTATACCTGCTACCTCCAGTTGTATTACAATGTATCTTTGATTATTGAATCATGACGGTGGAAATATGAAGTCCGAAGAGTTTTGAAATCATCAGGATCCATAGAGAATGTATATGCAATTATATAACATATATTGCAGTTCGATATGTTCAATTGCCGTGGAGACTGAATTGCTGCAAAAAATGTATACTCGTCAAATTTTGATCGTTTCTGCATCGTTTTCGACAGGATATCTATCTGCAGAATTATCTTTATTTTCATTTTTTCATTTTCATCATGAATTTTCTATCACTCCTGTCAATATTTTTGTAGCGATTTAGTCAAAAAATCAGGAAAAGTGATGGAATCTACGCCACTAGGTACCTGGACTTTTATTTTTAATTCCAGCTCATTTCATGAACAACATGAACGAGAATAAATCAGAATCATTGGTCTACTCTGTAAAAAGATAAAATAAAACAACTCTCGCCTCAGCCGACACATGAAACCCTATACAGAAATACATTCTCAGCGGATGTTGTATTCAAAATACAAAATGCAAAATCAATCAGGAAAATCAACAGATCACCACAGATGGGAATTTGTTCATGCTTGTGTCGAAATTTCCAGTATCTGAATGAATGCTCAATTGAATTGGAATACTTATAACTGAAAAAAAAACAAATAGGATCCAAATTGTTATTCTAACATTTTACACTTTACTAATCAACACCAAGCAGAAGTTGTACCACCAACTTTCTTGCTCTGCAATCTACTTCGGTTTCCACAGTCGATTTGGAGAGAATCGTGCGTTTTCATCGTTCGATATTTTATTATTTATCGTCGAGAAATCGAGCGATACCTCGAATGCTTCTCGGGCCATTTCTCGCGTTTGCCGATAAGACATAAGTTTTCCTAGTGCTCAGTGGGAATCGACACTCGTAATAGATGGTTGTTTCCTCTCAAGAAAAAAAATACAAAAGGGGGAGAAAGGAATTGAATGAACAAGAAACGATTAGATTCGTCTCAAGGTATATCGTGACAAATAGCTGAATAATAAGCATTCGCTTCAGGAAGTGAATTCAATTAAAGTTTTGTTGAAACAGAGATAGAAATATATGGAAACTTCCAGCACAATATGAATATTCATGATCAATGCAATATCTGAGTGGTAGGTATGTGTATTCATTTATGTGTATCAAAGTATGAGGGCCATAATTGATTCTATATTTTCCAATAATTGCTGGTGATGATGAAAAAAACACTTGGGCAAATTGATTCCGGGTAGGAAAATGTCCTCATTTCTCGGAACACAACTCAGTACTGTTTATTCATCCAATGTTCTCGAATCAGTGTCTATGAATATATTTTTGGAATTTAAGGACGATTGAAAGAGTTTTTCAATTTCTCTCCCACACGAATCGACGCATTCGTTAATCCCAAGAAAATATATTCATTCTACTCATAGTATTATGGTGCACATGTTATGGACGATTAGACATTGTTACATGTTATTGATTAGACATTATACATAATGCCCGAAAATATGGGATGCCACTATGATAACATTCAAATTGACCATGCTTCATGAATGATGTCCTCCATTCATTGGGCAGAGTAATGAAGAAAATATATTTTTTGGAATGATTCCGATATGTTACATCATCATTATACGAACAACACGATAGGAATGAATGCTATGGCACTCATACCTCATTGATAAATTGCTTTTGGAATTATCGAATTGCGCAACTATTATTCAGCAATATTCATAATGCTCAGTAAATGTGATGAACAATGTGAAGTTTGAACACTTCGACTCGCTATAACTTGAAAAAACCGACCGTTATAAATATTGTCTTGAATAATCACTTTTTTCTCAACTGTTGACACGCGAGAAATAGTTCAGTTCACGAGGTGTCCAGTTCAAGTGAACTCTTAATCTTTAGGGATTTTATCGATTTCACACGTGTGCGATGATAATGTTCCTCAAACATCTCAAATACTATATTTCTTCGGCACAAGTTTGATAGCACACTGTTCAGGCTCACGAGATCCGAATGTTTTGCTGAACAAGTGAGTTAGTTGATCAATAGAAAATAGTATTGTCTCATATATCCGACGTTCAACCACTCTAGTGGACGTGTGATAATATGAAGATGAAATAAATGTTGGAAATCGACAGGGAGGTAGGTTGATAAGCATTCAATGGATATAAAAAACATAAGGTAGGAGATGCAAATTCCATCATGTGACTGTGGTGTGTAGAAACACCACCTTTCCGAGCTGAGGGTGCCAAATCGGCCTGGCAGTACGAGAGTACCCGATAGGGGATGAACCTTCACCCTCTAATGCCGGCCGTGCGTCCATCAAATTTCTGATTCCTGCAAACAGAGAAAAAGGCTCCCATTTGGATGGGGGGCTCAAGGGCAAGATCGTGCGAGGGTGGATATCCAGACGGACTGCCAATACATGAGCGCTTTGAGTGGACAGATGACACGACCTTCTGCAGTACTATGAGAGCAGATAGCCTGCGCCTAGGGACAATATGAGGTGGATGCATGTGGCTTCATCAACATCTTGAGCAAGCGGATTTCACAGCCTGAAATCTGCGTGATCATGCATCCCATTTGAGCGCAATGCAATATGGGAGATTTTCCTCTCAAGAGGATGCGAGAGAACCAACCAATAGGTTTCACGTGCCCTACACAATGACGATTTAAGTCCTGATGCCTCAATACCTGACAAATATCAATGAGTTCCTCCGATATACTTTGCCAGAAGTCGGCAAGACAACTCGCATTCTGTGTGAGATGGATATAGTGATTTCCTTGCGGATCAAGGAGAACCTGCTGATCGATAGATCAATCATACAGGACTCCGTATAGTACAAACAGAATTTTTCTATGGTATGGGTTGATCATCGAAAGGCATTCATCACACGAATCACTCTTGTGAGTTGTTAGTTACTCTAGAGCACCTGGAGCTCTCACAATATCAAATGATTCGAGAGTCTGAATAGAGCCAGTCACCATGAGAAGAGGTGATTTCCAAAAGGATTCCTTAAGCTCTCTTCTATTCTGCATCTCACTGCTGCTATTATCTGTTAAACTGCGGAAAACAAAGGGTAGCAACTGTGGGACACCCATCGATCAGATGCATAAGGTAACCCACTTATTTGATGTGGAAAACTTTGAAGTTATTCATCTCTCAGGGTGGCACAGAAATATACGCAGGCTGTCGGAATGGGATTCGGATTGAACAAATCAATGTATTCTGGTTCATCTCACGAGATGGCGATGACGAAGATGAGCAGCTCTCGGATAGGAGCATCCTAAATCATCTGTTCACCGGTGAGACCTACACCTACTTAGGCGTTACAGAAAGCCACATCCAGGAGACATAGATTGTTTTCTCCGCGGAAAGTATGGGTAGCTACTCTGATACATCTGGTCTTCAGTCGGGTGCGAGAACAAAGTCATTGTTCCTAATATGCTTACCTTTCCGATCCTACTCTACTACTCGATGCACGTCGAGCTGCGACTACTCAACATGAGTACTCCCAAGTTGATGTATCTCAATAGGAGTTCATCGTCCATTCCAGTTACACCTTCCAGGTGGTCAAGGAGTCGTCAGAAGTTCGGAGTCATTCCTGCAAATGGTCAAAACCCATTTTCATTGAAGGTGAGGGATATGATCGCTCGTAATCACTGAGCTTGAGCCTGCTAGGAGAAAACCCCGCATCGAAGCTGCAGAAGTTAGTTGGTCTTGTGTTCGACATCGAGCGGGAACTCCAAGACTCTATCACCGAGTTGGAGTCCGCCCGACGGAGAACGCACATAAAGGATGCAGATAATACTGCTCACCTGCAGCTCCACAAGGATAAGCCAATGCACGAAGTCTTCTACAATAACATGGCTTATCTGGAAGGCCGACCTTCGGAGACTGAGGGATTCATCATGGCTATCCAGGACGGTGTCTTCAACACTCTGGTCTACCGAAGCCGCGTGATGGGTATAGAGGTCCCTGACACGAGATGCAGAGCCTGCATTTGCTCTCAGCGTGTCCAGCTCATGCTGTCTCAGCCTATATCCATCGTTATAACGTGGCGTTACGAGTGTTGCATTACCATTTACGGCACCCGAACGGTATTGACGAGAAACCGGTGCTGCCGTACGCTCCGGGGGATATTGAGTCCGTTGTGGCGAATGAGAAGTGTCAAATTTATTGGAACTAGTCATTCCCTACCCTCATGCAACTGCAATCCAACAAGCCTGATGTAGTCCTACTCGACCACTAGCAGAAAACGATATTCGTCATTGAGTTTCGGCTCCGGCAGAGACGAATATCATGCGAAGAGAGGAGGAGGAATGGACAAAATATCGAGAACTACTCTTCGAACTCCGTAGACTCTATCACCATTCTGGAGTACTGTTCACATGTTTGGAGCTCAGCTCCAAAACATACGCTAAAGCTCTTAGACTCAATTCAGAAGAGAGCTATTCGCCTAGTCGATGATACAACACTCACCGAATCATTGACCTCTCTAGATCATCGTAGAAAGGTCGGCGATCTCTGCCTTCTTATAGATACTTTCACGGTCAGTCCTCAACGGAAATATCATCCATTATGCCACCACGTGCGATTCCTAGTAGACAAACCAGACGAGCTCAGGCTGGTCAACCCTAAACTGTCAGGCTCGAGACCTGTCGAACATCGCTATACCAAGCATCATTCATCGATAGAACGGCAAAGTTGTGGAATTCTATACCTAGTGAAGTCTTTCCTGATGCTCACAACCTCCAAACTTCCAAGAAAAATTCCAAAAAATAGTGGTTCTGATCATAGGGGCCCTAGGTGGAATGATGCGAACGCTACCCTCAAATGCCAAAATGCCGAAAATCGGCAGGATCTTCAGATGGCCGCATGCAGAAGGCAGTCAGTCTCGGATCGTTACGTCTGCTGAGGACTAATGATTCTCGGACCCAGTGATCTCTCACCAGCACGCCCTTCCGAATGGGTCGGAGCTTCCTAAATTGAGGTCATACTAGAATGGTTGAATAAAATAATAATAATCATGATAGCGAAGACCCAATGGTCCAAATCATCCAGGTACGGCTAGATTTATTGAGGAGGCGAGGTGAGCCCACGAAGATTTTGTGGATCCCATGTCACTGCGGGATCCTAGGCAAATAAACTGTGGATGAAGTTGCGAAAGATGAGTCCGAAAGTGACAAAATTGAATATATCCCTATAAGAAAGGACCATATAAAAAATCATCTGAGAAGAACAGTCGGAAAGCTGTGGCAAATAGAATGGAACACTATAGAATCCAAATTGAAAGAAATAAAACCGCATATAACACCAAGGACACGTCTTCATAGCCTCTCTAGGAGATCGCATGTTATGATAACTCGACTAACTAGGACATATGGCGAACATATTCATGCTCAAAGGAGAAAGACAACCTTTATATTCCTACTGTGATCAAAGACTCACAGAAGCACTCAGTGCCCTCATTTCGGCAGAGCACGACAACAAAACGGTATCCCAGTCATCCTACAAGCCTGTCTTGCAATAAACAACTTCTTCAAAGCACTTGGTTTGAATTGAAAACTCCGATTGAGAAGGTATATAGAACCAACCTCAATATAGTATGTGATACTCAAAACTTGAAACATGTCACAAAATCTATGATAGGTCGTGATATTTCAACTCATACTAGCATTTTTTCTTATTTTACTTCTTACTCAAATGCAGTTGTTCCGATATGGATGAAAAATTACTCATTGAAGGCTTATGATCTCAGTAGTCGAAGTCAACTAGAACAAGAAAAAAAAATAATGATGATGATGATTATCATCTTCATAATTTAATTAATATTATAAATAAACTCCTGTGATGCCGGCAGTAGTTTTATACTTTTGATATGGCCACCCCTTTCCGGTTAGGTCAAAGATGAGTAGCTGAGGACAGTTCAAATGAGGAATGAACCTTCCAAAAATCGCAATCTCTCAGTGGTGACCATGCTCACGAGATATATGGCACAAGAAGGATTGTGCCATGATCGTTAACATTCGGAAATCAGTCGATCTTCGATTGTCACAACCGTTGTTATGAAAATGTACAGTGCCATTATTGACCTTCAGTTCATCCTCACTCATAGGACTCACATCTGGAGTCAAACCAGTCAACCCTAGCTAGAGATACGGAAAATATCAAGAAGGTACAAGATGGTTCACTAGTAGAAATATGTTCGAAAAACCAGCCTGAAGGATTATTGGAACTCGAATGTTTCTGAGATTCGGATGTTGAAGTAAGTTGAGGGGAATTCTCTCGATTCATCTAAAGGTATTTGTCTCACTCTTCCTACAAAAGTCGTAGCAGATTTTTACGATCTGAAAATTCGATCTAATATCCGTGCGTCCATCAGATATTTCAAATGCCAACAATTTGAACAGACGGCGTTGAGATGTCAATGAAATGGTGAGCAAATTGATGTATCCCCATGCAGCAGTTATCTTCTGTGAACCTCCTCCTGAGCACACTTGTGGCTACTTCAGAATGTTGGTGGTTTACTTGAAGGCAATTGAGCTTTTTGCTCATTCTGTCGGATGTTCAGAGGGGGTTTGTCATCCTCACCTTCTTGTCCCCACCGGCATTGGAACTGTCCTGCCTTTTTTGCAGGTTTCCAGCCGCATGATAGCAACAATATCCATCCACTCATCATGCAGTATTTGGCTCATGCTGTCCCACCTTGAGCTCGGAATTGTTATTGTAGTTCTCTTATACGTGACTGGCTGTTTCAGTCCCCACGTCCTATGAACGTGCCGTGGACGCTCCGAACAAGGTATTCAGTCACCTCCCAGACTCCAGACAACAGGCTCCCTCCTCCACGCTGTGGTTCCTATCATTCATCTTCATCTCCATCATTCCTTCAACTCAGGATGACTTTATCAATTTTACCGTTCAGATCTGTTCACATCAGCCTCTCCCTTCGAGAGGCCACTGTAATGCAGTGTCACTTCGTGCAGGATGCTATTCTTCATAACACGCAAAACTATTTCATCAAGTATTTCATGATCAACTCCAGTGAATCCCAATGAGATCTAGAAGGATTCTCTAGAAACTGTCCTGCTCGACTCACAGCTAACCTATGCTGTATCTAGACTAGAACATACAGATTACAGTCTCTCTCTGGCGATTTCTCGATGTCTGTATTCAGATCTGAAGCTGGAGATCACATTCATAATCAGCTACTGGTACTGCTATTGCTACTTTCGATTTTGTCATGAAAAATTCCTGCAAAATTCGCGTCGTCCCAATTCGTCTTTCGAGTGGTCTAGTGATGTATCTACCACAGATTTTTCAGAACCTGCAACTGAACCATCATTGGTAGCTTGAAACTGTGATCTCGATAGATAATCAGTGGATTTGGAAATCCATATTCTATGGATGCTTGTTTCAGGCCGTGAAAGTTCTCCAACAGTTTGCACACTGGGTTGAGTACATCTTCGAATCTTCCAGAATTGACTATAGAGATATATTTCTGTCACGTAGCTGGTGTTTGGCATTCATCTGAGCTTTCTTGATATTGTATTTTTGTAAATTTTGTATGTATACTGAACCCATCTCTGTTCTGTTAATCATCTGCGTTTGATATTCCTATCAGCAGAATCACAATATGTTTCTGTTTGTTAATCAGTTTTGATATCACTGTGACCTATGTCCTTAGATTCCTGAATATTCATTGATTGCTTTCCAAATTTCACAATTTGTTCATCGACAACGTGGATTATTTAGTAACCTTGATTAGTTTTCAGTCATCGTGGATGCTCTTTCAAAACTACGTCTCTGCTGGGCTCCGGTTTTTTCTCTGTAGGATACCTCACCCTGGAATCCCTCATGTCTCCAGAATAACCAACGAATATTCCTTTACTACTTCAGACATGTGATTTCCGCCAAATTCAGGCACTACTGACCCAAGAATTTTGAATTTTTCTGTTGTTGGTTCCTCTCTATACCGAAAGGCTTTTTTTTCCTTGGATTGTGCCTTTTCTGACATTGACAACAAGATTCTTGACATGAGTCAGAAACATTTCCAAGAACAAGTTGATAGGAACTTATCTTCCATATTCGAATAGTAATATAAATATTGCTCTTCTATTGGATACATTCTGCATTGGGCCACGAAGATCAGTGTGGATCAATTCACCAGGAATCGTCGAGCTTGATGAAAATAGTAGTCTGTGCTGTTTTCCAGCCAGACGGGAATTTCAGGGAAAAAACTTTTTACGACATTACGACATTCCGAATCGAAAGATCTTTTACGAGTTCAATATTTCGATAGGCCAGTCTCTCGTATCACAATCAAAGGAGTATATCATACAACATCAATTTCTGATCTGGTTCTGCCTGATGAGAATTCTGGTTTGACTACTCCAAATATCGTGTTGAACAGATTAGATCGCCTTTGTTCAACTGCCACAACTTGTGACTCAACAAGCTAATAATTTTCATAGCTCCTCCTATTCCTTCTACTTGTACACAATGGCCATTGCCAATTCCGCAGGAAGACTATATCCAAAGGCTCGATAATTTTCGAACCATTGGAAATTTTTTATCATGTGATCACTAGCTCCAACGTATCAATCACTCAATTATCATTTTCTTCAATATATCATAATCGAATATAAATAGTACATGTATCAAGAAATTAATAGTTTCAATGCATTGTCATTGGAAGAATTGCAGCAAATTGTTCATACCCTGGATTTGATCTTCCACTCACTGAAATGCACAATGGCGACAGAAATTTTCCAAACAATTGGTGATGTCATAATCAATTCAATAAATATATCACTCCTTTTATAAGATTTTATGATGATGCTACAAAATGACACATAAGATAGAATAGTTACTCAGATCATTTATAGTTAGTCCTGTTATCCTCATTTTCAACGATATAAAAATCATGCGGAAAAGTATTTTTTCATCACTAGTGCGGAAAAGTAACTTCTCCGCAATAGGAAATATTCTAGGAATTGCCGTTTACCAACAATGTTCAGAACATATTTCGTGCGGAAGGATTAATCCGGTCCCAATATCAGTCCAAAAGAAGCATTCCTGTAATAATCACCAAAAATAAAACTGTGTAACTTCAAAAATAGGTCGAATAGTAATAAGTATGGTATAGTAGTGTTTTTTTTTAGTGTGAGTGTTTTCTTAGAGAAATATTCAGTCAAAATTTACTCACTGCTGCATTCGTCGAAAAGTTCATGATTGGCTAAAGGATTACCTAAATGATCGTAAACAGAAAGTTTGTTTCAACAACTTCATCAGATATGAATGACTATGTAGGAATCCCGTAAGGCAGCATCTTAGGTTCTCAGCTTCTCATTCTTCATTCGAATGATATTGAATTGTGAATTTATCAACCTCTTTGCTGATGTTACTCTGATAGCATGTTGTGGAAAGAGTTTGGAAAAAGCGATTCAAAAAAATGAATACAGAGTTGATGAATGTTTTACCTCAATATTCTCTCAAATTGAACGTTGCAAAAACAAAAGGAAGAATCATAATAACTCAATATGAAAATACCTCGATTGAAATTGATGATATACATTTACTAATTCGAATTGAAATAACTAAAGTCGGTCCAACTATTGAATAATCAAAATTTCAGTCGGATAATTCATCATCATTCGATAGCCATGTCGGATATATAGGAAGATATCAAAGAAACTGTATTTTTTTACCCGAATGGCAAATACCTCAACAGCTGACACCAAAATCTTCATATTCAATACCATTATTCCACCCCGTTTCGAGTTCTGTGCGTCGGTGTTGCATACATTAGATTTGAATAAAACAAACCAACTGCAGAAATTGCGATATCGCGGTATGAGGGTGATTCTGAAAAAGTCGTGATACTCCTATTGTCCTGACGCATAATACACCACAATGGTTTTCAGTCAAACAGAGACTTTAATATTTCACAATGATTCTTGTCTTCAAAATACTTGATGATATGGGTCCAACGTATTTCCGTTTCTATTCAAGGGTGGGATAAAGTGTGGAACCAAGTAAATATCTTTCAAACGAAAAGAACGATATTTATGCAATGCAGTTTGCAGGTAAGTGTAAATTCTCTTGTTGATAATATACTTCCGGCTTGACCGGAAATGTCATCAACTTATTATTTCCAACAATTAGAATTTGACACTTGGAGAACAAAAGAGTACACTTTCATTCATAACTAGGCATACGAACAACATCAATCATTTTATCTAAATAGTTTTTTCCTCTTATGCAAAAAACTCAAAGGAGGTTGATTTAAGTGCTATACTCCTCGTTTCTACAATTTTTTTTTTGTTAAAGTAAGTATGTATAAATTCAAAATAACCAGCTCTTTCAAAATCTGTAAGAATAAATCAAGAGTCCCATTGAAATCAAAGTAGTTGATGGCATTTCTGGTTGAACCAGGAGTATATTATTAACAAAAAATGTACATCAGATGCATTTCGTATCATTGCACTCAC
Source organism: Gastrophysa polygoni (assembly GCA_963576655.1). Taxonomy (NCBI): domain Eukaryota; kingdom Metazoa; phylum Arthropoda; class Insecta; order Coleoptera; family Chrysomelidae; genus Gastrophysa; species Gastrophysa polygoni. The sequence continues at coordinate 5,270,860 of OY755092.1, forward strand.
CTGCGAATTTTCATGAATATCGTTTGCTTCGTTTGGAAGATATTCACTTGGTTCCATACTTTATCCCAACCCTGTATACTTTTGCACAGGGATGTTCATAACCATTCCACAAGGAACATCAATAATATCTTCTTCTCGGAAACAATCTATAGATAAACAATGAATTCCTTATTTTCCAAAGGTTTCCATGAACTCAAACAACTATCTGAATCAGTTAGAAACAATAATTCACCGATCAGTTTCAAAAAGAACAATGGAAGCTATAAATTTAATATCAATGACAGTAATTGGTTCTCTAGTCTCTTCTTTGTATAGTTTCATGAGTATATATATTTTTATATTCGTACATTTCTATTCATTTTGTGTATTGTTAATGAAATTGTGATATTTTTTTCAATGAAATTTCGTAATTCAATGTAATGATACTATCACTTTGTATACTAGGATTCTTTCCTATTTCGAATGAAGATCAATCTATATTTCATATTGAGATCTTTCTTCCATTCGGCCATAGAATTGGTATGATTTTTGCATTGTATTGATATTCTTAATTCCTAACATGATGAGCATGATGTCCAGTTATCTAGTGTTGGTTTTCGATCAGTAGTGGAACCACATAAACAGAGCCGGAATATGAGTGTCTTATTGATGAAGTCTCGTAGAAGGAAAAAAAAAATAAGAAAAAACATTTGGAAAACAATTGAATATTAGTTTCAAGTATATGGATTAGAATGAAATAAACATGACAAACATGTGCAAGGAGGCAACAGATATGAACAAAAATTATTTTCCATACAAACAATAAAATTTCACAAAAAAAAACAGTGAGAAAACAAGCAAAGATGAGTTTGGCTCAAATAGAATTCACAGGTTATCACAGTAGAATTCATAGATCAAATAATATGCCCTTTCGGTTGAAAGATCTTCGACAGAACATCGGAACTTTTTGATATCTGTACTATTTTTTAGAATGCGAATTTTGGAATAGGTGAATAGAGAATGAAGTTCCGTCTGGTACTGTGACAATTCGTTCAGTGAGTGTACAGGATAGTTTCATTTTTATGAATTGAGCATACCGTTTCCATCATGTATAAACAGCTGATAGTTTATATTTTGTAGCTGATGAATGGAGGCTTGCAATGATCTCTCGATTTAGACTTTGTGTGGTATCTCTATGACCCCTTTTGAAGCGTGAATATCGCATTATGTAACTGTGAATTACAATGGCGCCGGACTATATATATGAGATTCGATCGATGCAAAGTTAGCCATTCTAGCTGTAGTGTACCCTATTTCATTTGATATCACCGTCATAGCATAATATCCACTAGAGGCTTTCTCGCTCGAATGGGAAACATATTCTTTAAAATTTAATTTATCGTCTATGTGAATGCCTAGGAATTTAGTGTGCTGTTTGTTTTCTATGTAGTGATGCTCCAATTCTAAATCGTCTAGTATACATTTGAAAATAACCAGTTTGGTCTTGTTCAGGTTGAAGCATAAAGAGTTCGCGTTACACAAGGTTTGATTATCTTGAATATCTATAAATATCATATCATATAGCTGATTAATTTCTTCATTACTCCATATGAAGGTGGTATCATTGGCAAATACTGTAAATCGTCCTGCGGTGTTAATAGTTATTGAGTCATTTAAATAGATTGAAAACAACATTGATCCTGAAACAGACACCTGTGGAACTCCATGTTTTATGTCACTGAGATCAGACTGTCCACTTGACGTTTTCACAACCTGGTGACGTTCTGACAGATATGAACCAAACCAGGTCAATTTTTTTTCTCTTATCGCGTGATGGCTGAGCTTCCGCAGCAGTGCTGTGTGATCAAGTCAATTGAAAGCTTTCAACAGTGCTGCAAAAACCATGCTATCACTCATGCTTGAGTATACATTCTCTAGAAAAGAGAAAATAGCATCCGTGGTATTTTTCGAACTTCGGAAGCCGAACTGAAGACTAGATAGCACATTGTTCATTGATAAGAATGACATTAATCTTTTCTCACCAATTTTTTCAATGATTTTTGGAAGGGTCGATAATGAAATTTGAGGGATCTTCCAGATCTCCGTCCTTTTGTAATGGAATAACCATAGCTAACTTCAGTCAAGTCTGAAATTGAAAAACCTTCCATCTGATTTCTGCTCGAAATCACGATGTAAGTTATCTCACATCTTTTTTCAATCCCACAACCTAATAGATATTGGAAGATCCGCTTCTCGACAGATGTTACTATTATTTTCTGTGCTTCACCATCAAATGGTTAGTTCTCTTCTTCATTGTTCCTATCGTACCTGCTTCTCGTGCATTTCTGGTTCCTTGTAGTTCCCAGCTACAACCTCGAGAAGATTCGCAGATCTGAGGATTATCTTTATTCGAAACTTCATGCAGTTGCTCAAGTTTTCCAGAGTTCATCAATTTTTATTCCCGTTTCCATTTTTTTTTTCACTATCTTGGATTACACTGGGCCCATAACCAATTGAGGAAACTATGGAAAATATCCAGTATCGAAATAATTTATTTTCGAAAACTGACATTCAATATAAATCAAAAAAATTACCTCAACCATTACAATATTCCATATATTCGATGGAACTCGTAATTTCACCACCGACCACCTCAAAGTCAACCACCGTATTCAATTGACGTATTTCATTCACCCCTTGTTCATCTCCACTATCCCTTGTACCCCCCGCTCAATGTCTTCAAACCTCAAACACCCGGTCTGTGAGAAAGTCAAGGAGGTAGTACATTCATTCTCCAGCTTTTCATGGGATTTTCTCTCCTCGTTCACAAAAAATGAAGTAGAAGTTATCAAAAACTATTTCAGTTTATTTGTGGTTAGTAAGTCATTATTTATTACAAAGAGAAAAATATTTTAATTATGTTGAGAACGGGAGCAGATGCGTTCCCGAAACGTCCACCAAGATAAGTAGAGATTTTTATTTTTATTCAACATATTTGTATTTTTCAAGAACAAGGTGACACTGACAGATATAAAATTTCTCTTCTATGTATCTAAAGGTTTAATTTCAAGCGCAGTGACATTTTGGGGCAGATCCGAAATCTGTCCTTACTACAAATATATCGAATATATCTAATAACTTCTACTTTATTTTTTGGAAACGAGAAGAGAAAATCTCATGAAAAGATGGAAAATGAAGTCAACCATCCTGTATATCGAATTGAGTCTTCTTGTGTAGTTACCTTGTTGTTGCCTGGATGGAGAATTCTAATCTCATAATCACTAACAAAATATGTGAAGTAATCTTCGCAGAATCTACTTGAGCACCACGTGTTGTGGGAATTATAGTCTTTGTCAGATTAAGATGTTCATGGAGAATCCATGTTTACTGTTGGAATGGATTCCCACGCGAAATCAATTTGAGAAATGCAAATGATGATGGCATGTTCTCAGGAGAGTATACTTTAACGCAAAACTTCTCCAACTCGTATGAAGCAAACAGCATGTGTTGATACGAAGCTCAGTACGTATCAGAACCCATTGAGAGTGATTCACGTGAATTATGTAAACAGGTGCGACTTACTCCGGTACAACAGTAGAGAAATTTATTGCGTGAAACTTGTTCAAAAAAAATGTTCACATGAAACAAGTTACTCATTTTTCAGCTTCTTGTGGGATTTTCTCTCCTCAATTGTGAAAAATGAAGCAGAAGTTATAGAAAATTATTCCGATATATCTATAGTAGGGGCAGGAAATCAACCTCCATATACCTAAAAGATAAATTCTCTATTTGTCAGTGACACATTGTTTCTGAAAAATTTGGAAATACTCATATATATAATGAGAATGGAAATTCTACTTGTCTTAGCGGACGTTCTCAACACAATTAAAATACTTTTCTTCGCAAAATTTTTTTCAATGTGCAGTTGGTTTCGACACTGAAAAGTGACAATTCGGCAGACGGTGGATTTCTGGTAACAAGGTGTTTTTATTAATTGATATTGAATTTTCCATTTTCATATTCAATTAGTTTCTCGTTCAGTGCACATATGAGAAACTATATGAGAAACTCTCCAAAAACTTCGGAATAGAGGTATGCGTATTGTTCTCAGATGTAACAGGTATACACCAACTCAACTGATGCTGAATGTACTGAATCTGTAATGGATAGACTGTTCTATTTTTCAATGCTATTTATTTTTGAATTATTGCATAATTTATGTCCTGCTTACTTTGAAGAATATATAACATTTTGTCATCAAATACACAACTATGCTACTAGGAACAATAGAGATTTCTATGTAATGAGAACTAATCATACTAAAACCATGAATTCTTCATTTCACCTTGGGCTTCTGAAATACAACAAACTTCCAAACCACATAAAAAAATGTTCGACACTCAATTCATTCAAATCAATGCTACTTAATTATATTGGGAATGATATTATCTAGGTGAATGATCAAAGATATTTTTTTATCATCATTATATTCATGTGCATGTGCAATAGAAGAGGATATATGTCATAGTGAATGGTGTGTGTGTGTTTTGTCCTCCGAACAACAAACCCACTAGAAGGATCACAAAACAAATATTCTGATGCTTAAATGAATTCTCAGAATTATCATAATATTAGTACCCAATCGTCGCCAGTGTTGTCATATCCAATCATCAAAAAGTGATTAATAGTCCATAATATTCAGAGTCCTTTATGAATTCATATAGTTCAATGCACGAATATAATAATAAATTCGGGGCATGACGATAATGAATCAGTTCTGATTGATAGAAGATTGCTACATCATTCTGAGACTCAGCCATTTCACTTTTTTGGGGGCTCGAGGACCAGCATGGGTATCAGGAATACTTTTTGCTCAACGTTGCAACACTGCAATTTGATATTGACAGTCAACGGCGATTATTGCTTTGTTTGGTATCTGTCATTATTTACGTTTTGATTTATCGATATTATTCAACTTGTATTCAGTTTTGTGTACTCAGAATTCATCAGAAACTCAGTTTATTTCCTGTTTTGGTGATTTGATATAATGGTGAGACGTTGAGAGGTGTGTTAAAGACAATTTGAACCGGCGATCAAAACACGTCATTCCATAGGTGAGTTACCATTGTCGTATCATTCGAGATTTTGAAGCATTTTCCCAAATAGAATGGATAAAAATGAATTTAAATTGAATTGATTAGATTATATTGATTATACCCATAGGTCAGCTGCGACAGTGTCTTGTGGTGAAATATGTAGCACTGTTAAATGCTTCTTTATTTGTAGTCAAATATGCAAAGCTGTTGAAAAATCACTGAGAATAATGATAAAAAATATAAGGATATTTCTATACTTCTTGTACACACAACAATGACAAATTTACCGTTGACTGTTTTTGATGCATTTGAACAACATTGACCCTGGCCCTTCACAACATCACCCAATGGAACTAGTCAAACTAATTTTGAAGAAATATTTCACTGCAAGACTCCAACATGAGGCAAATAAATTGAAAGATTCAACGGAAGTTAGAGTGAGAAGTATGTTAACAAAAACAATCCTATTCAAAAATCAATAATTTATTTGTGTAATCATCCATGGTTGTTTTTCATTCCTGTCCTGTTTTAAATAAGAAAAAGTGCTATTTGCTACATCTTCACATGAGTCATGATTTTATTGTTGATATAACATTTCGTCATAATACTTGTCAACACATATTCATTATCGATTTTCATCTATCTACATGGAATGAAATAATCAGACATCAATTTTTTGCGTCAAAATATATGAATTCTGCTCAAGATGAAACCTCCTTCATTTTTGACGATATCGTGAAATGATATAAAAAAGTTTCATTTTCAGATTTGAAAGTTAAATTCAAATATGCAATCATATCTATTTGCCTTGAAAACGAGTTTTTCACTTTTTTGAAAATTATTTCCACTAGTAGATACTGAACTTTGAAATCGTAAATCGTCACTGATCGCCAAATATATAAATGTTCATTCTCGAAATTGAACGTTATTTATGATTAAGACTAAGTAGACACACTGTCTACTGAATAGTAAGTATATTGTTTCACATGGCGTTGAGAATGGAACTTTCCTTGTGACGTGGTCATAATAAGTTTATTGATTACAAGCAAGTTACAAAAATCACCATAGGATTGTATGTATTCGAATTTTTCATAACAATGTGAAGGAAGTATAAGGATGTTCACCACTGAAATTGTTACGGATTTTCAATTTGGTTTCATCATGAATTAATAATAAATTCGACCCCCTCTGACAACACGGCACTGGTGCTGGGAGAATCAGCTCCTGCTATCCTTGTGTAGACAAAGATAGATACTATAGAAGTTGCTTTCAAACAAACTGTATTGCCAGGGGTGTGGATTACTTATCTAGTCTGTTCAATGATCGAAGGTTTTGTCAATAGGATAGGTTAAGTTAGGTAATCAAATATATATTTCGTATTGAATTTATTTATGTAACGTATTTGTATATTAGGATTTCCAATTTGATGAAGATTTTCATTCTCATTTCAACATTAATATGGAACAGCTTGTATTTTACACAATTCCATCCGTAAAACAGAGGGACATATTCAAGAGTCATAAAATTTTACAGAATATCAAGAAAATTGGATAACAGAAAGAGAAAACGGGGAAGATGAAGTAAGAGATAAAAATTTGACCACAGCTTCTGGGATGATAGATCATTTGTCTGGCTATTTTTTCAATACTCTTACATCACCATAGCAGAAGAATATGATTGAATGAATGGAAGGCTCTACTGATAACTAGTTCATTGAGCTTATTACCTGATTCATTCATTTCCTGGGCCACTTTTTGTGATACCATAGCTACAAAGTCCCTTTTGCTAAATTCCGGTAACTGATGATTATATAAACAAGGGTGCTGTTCGACAATTCTCACAAGTTCAATATCGAAATCGGCATTTTGATTAGCTACTTGTGATTCAATCCGAAGAAGAATATTACTATACCGTCGTCATCGCATGGCAAATACTACGCGAATAAAAGAATTTCAACAAGTAACAACAAACATTACGTTGCATTTCGTGCAACGTGTTTCCGGAACGCCAGTGTGCCAGTGTGCAGTTTGTCTCTTCAGTGTTTCACCCGCCATAGCAGAATATCAAATCGATCGCTGTAAATTATGACGTCTCTAGTGAGAACCTGATGTTTTGTATTCCAACAGTGTTCGCAGCATAAAAACTTCCTATTTCACTTTCAAACCCTCGACCTACACGTTTTTGTTCGGCGGAAAGCCATTCGCGAAGTTTTTGTTCCTTTTCCCAGGCCCACTTTTATTGATGACGATAAAGAAACTCGAAAGAAGGATCGACGCCTTTCTTAGGTAGGTACCTAAGGGCGAGTAACTGATTACATGTACGACAGGGAAAGGGCGGTATTTCCCGGTACGTTATGTGAGCGTAATTATACAGTTGCCTGCCTGCTTTGAGCACACAGCAGATACGAATCATCGCGGTTCCTGATAGGGTATCATTTCTTTCTACTACCAGACCACGATGTATGGATATCGAACTGCATAAAAACATACCAAGCAACACTATCATGATTTTCTTAGTCAATGATTTGGAAGGAAACACGATTCGTTAATTTTTAGTTGTGTGGAATACGTTCGGAGATTTTTTTCAAGCTTTTTTTTCTGGCTCTTCCAGTTGTTGGGGCCTCATAATTTCTCATACAGGCCACTAGATTTCAGGAAGGTAAGTTACTTGTAGCGTCACTTGTGCTTTTTATGGTGATTCCAGTTTCAGCGGACGTGATTCCACTTTGGCATCCGAGGAGGTCAAGATCTGGACAAGAGAGCAGGTGTTGAACTGTCAAACTGACGTCACATGTTCCACATCTTGGGTGAGATTTGTATTTCCTATTATGAGTCCACAGAGTGCTACCAATAATAAACACCTTGATGGACTCATATTAACAAATATATCGTTCACATAAATTATGAATAGAAGGGGCACAAGTACCGAACCTTGTGGAACTCCATATATACTCTGTTGATGCCTAGATATGCCTTCGTTGAAAAAAAACTTTCTGATTTGAAAAATTCTTGAGCTATTCCTCTAACACCATAATAGTCGAGCTTGTTTAATAGAATATCATGAGAGGCACAGTCGAAAGCTTTACTGAGATCACAAAGGGTTGCGCTCGTGCATTCACCCAACTCAAGGCCCTCGACTATGACTTCCACCAGGCTACTTACAGCATGTATTCTATTCAGTTTTTTTTCTGAGACCAAATTGATTCTCATGCGAGAGATTTTTAGTTTCGAAGAAGAATATGAGACAATGCTTGATTATAATTTCGAAAAAAGACACAAATCACTCTCGAACATTGGAACCACATAGTACATAGACAGTAAATAGATAAAAATGACACCCGATACAGATACAGATAATTCCTGGGAGTTCAAGATAACTAGAGTTTTTGAAAACACCAAATATATTTTGAATCAGACTCATCTGCTTTGGCGTGTGAAACATTTCACTAAACTGTCGTGGGATCGCGTCAACCACACTACTACTGTCAAATTATTGATATATCTTTCCAAGGTTGGATTCGTGAATCCAGCTCTGCTTGAAGTCTTCAGATGGGAAAGAAAAACCGTCGTTGTGTACACAACGTTCATATCTAGACACATTCAGCCAGGATATTCACTTTAAAAGGCATCAAAGCGTCGTGAGGCTTCCTCTCTTGCATACAGGATATACTCTGGAATATAAAACACGCAACAACTCGCCGTATAATGATACTTTATGGGTAGGCGAGACAAGCGTTAGCCTCGAGGTTAGCCCTATTTTGTGGCCAGTCTTGGAGATTCTGAAGGGATACAGGGATACGAAGGATGGATCTTCAACTCAATGAAGTGAGATTTTGTGAAGAAGATGGCCTTGTTCGAACACATGCAACCATTTGATATCATCATTGCTGTACAAACTATACCCATGAATAAATTGTAATCAATTATCAATTTGATGGAAGCAGGGATTTCAGTTCACACAAATGTAACAATAATTTCTCCTTCTGTTCATTCGTTCATTATGTTATATTACCAAAAACATCGGTTGGTGGTGGTGGTGGCAAAGCAATTTCAGAAATATGATACTGAGTTTGGCAACTACCTAGTTCAACTATCGTCACGAAATACTAAGATTTCTCTCAAGATATTATCAAGTCAATGAGCTCTAGGAACTTTGTTGGAACTTTGAAAGCCATTGAATCATCTCGAGTTCAATATGTTGAGGTCAAATGCATGAGATTGACTCAACGTTTGAAGTGACAGGACTTTTCCACGTTTCCAAATATAATCGTATTGATATAATATATTGATATATTGATGAAGTCGAGTATTAGTCCGATTCAGAATAGAACAACATGCGAGAACAAGTGATTTCTGTTATCGAATTCTCGTAGTTTGAGGCAGCTTGGAGAATGCCCTTACTGCAAGCCCCCGGAAATCATTAATGTTAGATCAAAGATGAACGAATGTCTGTATTCGTTGTGTTTGGGAGAGGTTTGTATTTTCATCATTGATCTTCGTTTATTCTCTCAAGATGTGCAGCTCAAACGTGGGTAACCCTCTGTATATTCAAACCCCGTTTATGACACTATGAAGTTTTCAAACTCAGTAACGAACAGATTTGATCTCTCTCACTGAAACACTCATTCCTTCACTAACTAATGATGAAATTCCAATCTTCAATCAAAGAAGTAACTCAACAATTTTTTGCTATAAATTAATTTCCTTCAGCATCAGTGACGCTATTTGGATAAACCTCTGATGGTTTTGGCATGAGAGCAAAGTTATCGAGGTAAACGCAATCAGTGAGTTTCGGAATTGATTTCTCTATTTTTCGTGTTTCGTTTTCATTTCGGAAGTTTTATTTGCCTTTCTGTATTTACTAGATATTTCCATTGCGGTCGGTGGGGTAAAGAAGAAGTGTCTACATTTTATGTTATCATCCCATCTGGAAAGCCATGATTCAGGTGAATCAAGATTATCACCACGGAAATCCATCAAGAAAATGGAGGTTAATCAGTTCAAATCATCGTGTTTGTTTTCTTCTTCTAGAAATGAGAAGAAAATATGATAATGATTATAATTTGTATTTGATGATCACAATATGTTTCAACTTTGAGATACCTGGTAGGTACAAGTGGACAACTCGTCTCTATGGAGTCAGCTGATACTTCAGAAGCTGATACTTCATAGATACCTCAGAAAGAAATTTCGAAGATGAGAGCACATTCGTTCCTGGAACTTCCACAAAGATCAGTAGATATCCATAGTTTGCACGATACCTATGAAGTTAATACACAGGATCCTCCAATTTGGAAGGATATACTTACAAAAGAATGATTTCTATACCATGTTCTACAGGTTGTCAATATCAACAAAATGAATATGATTCACGTCATACACGGTGTTATGTATCCTCTTGGCGAGACCCAACTTTGTTTATTCCAATGGCAACCTATATTTTTCAATCAGGGGGCCTTCTCATTTCACACTCTAATGGAATCATTGATAGTTCTCATGATTCAACATCACGAGTTTTTATTCACGATTTCTGACACTTAAAAATTGTGCGAAGCAAGATCCAGAAAATAGATATTTCATCATATCATAACTCCTTTCAACGGTAGGTTAGAAATTGATCTATGGTATACAGCGTGTGTAAAATATATAGCCTGTGAAATTTAGTAAACTTCATGAAGCATGGCCTATTTTTGAGTAGCACTGTTAGTTCTCTCGAAAACAATGTCATAATGCCAATGTTTTGTTCTTGCTCAAACCACAATCAGAGGATATTCTTGCCATCGATTTTATATTTGCGTTGATATGATATTGTTGAAGTTTCGTGATATGCAGAGTTGAAATCACTCTCATTTCTATTCTCGTGCATCATTTTGAGTTTCTTTAATGTAACAATATTTTTTCCATCGGTTGCAGAATTTTGATTCCGACGCTCCTTCAGACGTCCGTAACTGAACTGGATACAAACACCAAATTCCATATTCGACCACATTCTCGTTGATATTCCGTTTCGAATGAGATACCAACAAAATTTCCATTCGAATAACGATGAGATTCAGTGTCTACTCCAGTAGGATTGATCAATATGAAGGATATGAAGAATATCCATTATTTCGATGGGAAGATAGAATGCAGGGTGTTATTCGAAACAAATAACAAGAGAACCTGATCTGGGTCAGATCGAATACTTCATAAAACTGTTGCACTTGCAAGTTACTCTCCTATTTCTTACACCCTTGGTTGAAACGAAGACATCGATTGACAAACTAATGATGCATTGTTCTAATCGGGTAGTTTTCATCCCTGAGGCAGACTTTTTGTTCGATAATTTTCTCAGGGGTATCTATGAGATCCCTGATGAGCTCGGACTCATAATATTTGTGATCAGTAGAAATTTTCACACATATATAAAATTCTTCCCGAGTGTCAAGCTGTATTTCGCGGGCGTATTGCCGATGATTCCACTCTTAGCTCTCTGCTACACAATTCCACATCAGTCACAGAAAGCGCCAGTTATTTGCTATATTTGTCGACTTCAAACGAGCCTTCGGCTCGGTTAATCATATATTGCTGCGTAGAAAATTGTTTGAAATTGGGGTCCGTCGCGTATTATCCGTACAATAAGGAATCCATACATGAATGCAACAGTCACAATTGAAGGTGAGGATGGAACTACAAAACCATACTGATGATTTTTTTTATGCAAATGGGGCTCAAGGTGTCGATATACAGGGTGTCCTTAAAAGGTCTTTACAAAAAGCTACCACATATTCTTCAGACCAAAACAATTCGATACAAGCAAACTTACCTCAGTAAAAAGTTGCTTAGTTTGGGCGCTAGGCGGCTCTGAAGTTGAAATTTTCAAATCGATTTTGCTTCATAACTTTTGAACGGCTCATGAGATTTTTTTCAAATTTGGTACGTTGGCATAGACTCATCGGGCAATGAAACTCATATCATAATCATAATGAATATCATTCCATGGGCGTAGAACTTGATTTTTTCAGTAAATAAACATCTAAAACTCCTACGCCAATGGAAAAAAATTAGTTTCGATATGAAATCTAAATTATTCAACTCATTCACTACAAAAAAGGTACTCTTGACAAAAGTCGATTCCTCTCATGGTTTCGACAAAATTTTAATTTTAGTGATTTAGAGCATAATTAATAATAAAACGATTAACAGATATTTCATAAAAATTGTTCAAAATGTTCACCATTTTCACGTATACAAAGATTTATACGACGCAAAAAGTTGAGATGTACTTTTTGCATAGGTTATTTCTATTGAAAATAAGAAGCACTGTTTTTTTTTTCTGAAGAATATTATTATCTGCTCGAAAACAGTGATATTCACATTCTTGGTTTCCATAGTTTCATCTGTGTTGATTTGTCGAGTTTTATTGACGTTGATTGTTGATATCGGACTTTTCTGATTTATCATGGCCGTACAATACACCAATGAAGAATACACCGATATTTTATTGGTGTTCGGATATTGTCAAGGAAATGGTCGAGAGAGTGTGAGGGTGTATTCGGCAAGGTTTCCAAATCGTCGCGTACCAAGCCACCCAACCTTTGCTGCAGTTGAGAGACGTCTTCGGGAGACCGGTCATTTTGCTCCTAGAACTGGTGATTATGGAAGACAGCGTTATGTAAGGATTCCCGAAGTCGAAGTAGAAATTTCAGACCGTATTGAAGAAAATCCAGAATTGAGTACTAGACGGATAAGTAATGAACTAGAAGTTTCTAGGAATGCCGTTCATGAAGTACTAAGAGAACAATTATTATACCCATACCACAAGACGCCAGTTCAAGATTTATTAATCCATGATTCACAAAGTCGTCTGATGTTTTGTAGGTTCATTAATTTGCAAAGAGAAATGAATCTGAACTTTGGAAAGAATATTTTGTTCACTGATGAAGCCTGTTTCACGAGAAGAGGAATAACTAATTTTCATAATGAACACGTTTATGCAATTGAAAATCCTCATTCCATTAAAATAAACCATTATCAACACGAATTCAAAATCAACGTTTGGGCTGGAATAATAGGAAATTTTATAATTGGTCCTGTCATACTTCCACAAAGATTAACAGGAGACATGTATTTACAACATCTACGAAATACGTTGCCAAATTTGTTGGAAGATTTACCACTCCAACATCGGGTAGATATGTGGTTTAGGCACGATGGAGCTCCACCACATTTTTCGGTGGATGTTAGGAATTTTTCAAACCAACAGTACCCAGACAGATGGATAGGTAGAGGTAATGATGCACCCGTGAATTGGCCACCACGTTCTCCAGACTTAACACCGATGGATTATTTTGTATGGGGTTATCTCAAGTCTACGGTTTACAAGACCCCTGTGAATACTGTAGAACAATTATGGCAACGTATCCAACAGGCGACGAATAATCTTACAGGCGATGAAGAAGTTATGCAAAGAGTACATTTCAACTTTTTGCGTCGTATAAATCTTTGTATACGTGAAAATGGTGAACATTTTGAACAATTTTTATGAAATATCTGTTAATCGTTTTATCATTAATTATGCTCTAAATCACTAAAATTAAAATTTTGTCGAAACCATGAGAGGAATCGACTTTTGTCAAGAGTACCTTTTTTGTAGTGAATGAGTTGAATAATTTAGATTTCATATCGAAACTAATTTTTTTCCATTGGCGTAGGAGTTTTAGATGTTTATTTACTGAAAAAATCAAGTTCTACGCCCATGGAATGATATTCATTATGATTATGATATGAGTTTCATTGCCCGATGAGTCTATGCCAACGTACCAAATTTGAAAAAAATCTCATGAGCCGTTCAAAAGTTATGAAGCAAAATCGATTTGAAAATTTCAACTTCAGAGCCGTCTAGCGCCCAAACTAAGCAACTTTTTACTGAGGTAAGTTTACTTGTATCGAATTGTTTTGGTCTGAAGAATATGTGGTAGCTTTTTGTAAAGACCTTTCAAGGACACCCTGTAGATGACAGAAATGATATCCTAACCTTACTTTACGCTGATGACGTAATGCTCGCTTACTCCAAGGAAGCAAAGAAACTCAAAATTTTGGAAATGTATACCACTCTCCTGAACCATACCATATAGTCCTCAAAAACTGAACTTATGTCGTTGTCGAGAGGTGGGTTCAACTTGAACAAGCTCAAATTCTACCTGAATAACGAACCGGTATATGTGCCGAACAAATATGTATATTTGGGTGTGACATTTACGTCTTCTTGTCTATTCAGAGAAATGGCCACTGTTACCGTCGATAAGGCCAAGTGAGCTGTGAGAGCAATACTGCCAATCTTGTGCGAAGCCTCATCGGATGAAATTATTCGAATCGCTTGATCTGAGTACTATGTCGAATTTCTTACCTGTCTGGGCTCTGAGATATGTTGATGTGTTAAAGAGGGTCAAATATCATGCCTCAAAAGAATACCGCTTATTCATAAAAATTCGCCTGATAACGTTGTGTTATGGTTAGAAAAAATCCTAATAATGGACGACAACCGTTCACCGAAACTGTGTTTTAGGCATCAAATGAAACTACTAGATCCCACTGACGTAAAATTCAATTGGCCAGTCAATTGAATTCTTGTTTTGTTCTTGCTGGTGGCTGAAGACATGGGATGTCAAATTCAAAGGAAGTTTTGTCCAGCTTTAATGATGAACTTTTCGAAGGTGATATATCACTTTCACAAAGATGCATCTCAATGCCACTTTATGTCAATTCTATCCATACTAAAAAGCCCAAGAACTATTTGATGTATCAACTCCTGATACAGGTCACCCCATAGCCCAACTACGCTAAGTGAATGTTCTACGGGGGAATGATTTGGTGATGTTGTATCACCGAATAGGTGAATAGCTATTTTCTGAATAGAATCTAAAGTTTCAGCGTATGTTTGGGGGCTGAACAGTATTCCAGGACAGGTCGGATTTGTGCTTTGTAGATCATGAGCAGCTGCTGGGGAGTGAGGTACTCGTTTTCATGTCCCTCATCATCCCTCAATGTTTCTCGGTATATTCTCGGAACACCTTGTATAACTGGTGGAATCCATTCTTAGATACTGTATCATAATATTGGGTGGATCATCCCAAACTGCAAAACCTAACATCGAAGTCAAGCAAAATACAAAAACTCATCAATGACGAAAGACCCAAGATATTCCACTGAATCACTTATTAGAGTGCTCTCGGAATGAGGAGATTATACATGTATCATTGTCTCTCATGGGCTCAAGAGAATATGATCCCATCTTTAATGCATGCCCACCACAGTCGATCTAGAACCAATCAAAACCTAAATATTCCTAATGAACACAAAATGAGAACTGAAATGAAAGCGTTCTTCATCATCACCCATGATAAACTGACAGTGATATTCAATAAGGACTCTTTGAAACATGCATATGCCTTCCTGAGAAATTCACTCTAGACGAATATCCTCAGCATCTCTCTCTCTCATCCTCTCGCTTTCATATACCTTCAGTCTCATGGAAACCTCTTTCTCGTTATCGTTATCGACCCTTTCCAGTTATTAGATCTAGATTATTCATCATCAATATCTAATCTATTTCAAGAATTTATCCATGCTGACTACAACCCACTCCTCGATGAGGTAGCTCAGCCTGGCCTCACAGTACTCTATTGCCTATTATTGTCATTCAATGAATTCAAAATAAATATGGATATTTTTTTTTTTTTTTTTTTTATCTGTGGACAACACGAAAGGGAAACCTATGATGTTCGAGGAACATCGTGTTAGCCAGCGGTGGAATTTTGGGAAAGAAGGAAGGTGTTGGAATTTTTCTTGAATGTTTGGAGGTTGTAAGCATCAGGAAAGACTTCACTAGGCAAAGAATTCCACAACTTTGCCGTTCTATTGATGAATGATGCTTGGTATAGCGATGTTCGACAGGTCTCGAGCCTGACAGTGTAGGGGTGACCAGCTTGAGCTCGTCTGGTTTGTCTACTAGGAATCGCGCGTGGTGGCATAATAGATGATATTTCCGTTGAGCACCGACCGTGGAAGTACCTATAAAAAAGGCAGAGATCGCCGACCTTTCTACGATGATCTAGAGAGGTCAATGATTTGGTGAGTGTTGTGTCATCGACTAGGCGAATAGCTCTCTTCTGAATTGAATCTAAGAGCTTAAGCGTATGTTGGGGGCTGAGCTCCAAACATGTGAGCAGTACTCCAGGACAGGTCGAATTTGTGCTTTGTAGATCATAAGCAGTTGCTGGGATGTGAAGTATCTCTTCGCACGGAAAAGAAAACCGAGTTTTTGTGAAGCAGTCTTCGCAATGGACCTCACATGATCGTCCCATGAGAGAGCACTGTTGGTGGTGACACCCAGCAAGGATATTGACGACCTCATAGGAACAGTGGTACCCGACATCATCAAATTGGGCATTGTGTGATCAGCCTTCTTGGTGAACATACAAGCTTGAGTTTTAGTTGCATTGAACTGTACTAGATTCTCAGATCCCCATTTCAGAATTCTTGTCAGATCCTCATTTAAAGCATCAACCTGTCTTCGCCTTGCACCTCTGGCCTCATTGGATGATATAGGGGCTCTAGAGGAAAAGGCGGAATGAAGTGTACTATCATCCGCAAAGCTATGAACTGGGCTGGAGGTCACATTCAACAAATCATTGATGTGGAGCAAAAACAAAGTTGGTGCCAAGACAGAGCCTTGTGGAACACCAGCATTGATCGTCATTGTATCAGACGAGACCCCGTCTACCACCACGTAGAGTGATCTATCTGCAAGAAAACTCGATAGTAAAAGACACAGTTGGGGCGGCAAACCATATGACGGAAGTTTCGCTAGGAGGCCTTGGTGCCAAACTCGGTCAAATGCTTTGGAGATATCCAAGGCTACAGCCAGAGACTCCCCATGTTTCTCTATTGACACCTGCCACTTATGTGTCACATAGGCAAGCAGATCTCCAGTTGACCTCTGGTGACGAAAGCCATATTGCCGGTCGTTCACGATTCTTGAGCTCTCTAGGTATCGGATGAGCTCGATGTTGATTGCTTTTTCCATTACTTTAGAGATCACAGATAGTAGTGCAATCGGTCTATAGTTGTTAGGGAGTGTTTTCTTGCCCTTCTTTGGAATCGGTTGGACCCTAGCTTTCTTCCAGTTAGAAGGAAATACGCCGAGTTTGTACGAAAGGGTGAACAACCTGCAAAGAACTGGTGTTAGTTCCGGGGCACATTTCTTGAGAACAATAGGCGGTATTCCGTCAGGCCCCATAGCCTTCTTGACGTTGAGGCTAAGCAGAATGTGTCTGATGGTGCGTTGCCGGAAGACAATTTCTGGCATACGGTTATCGATGGTAGCGACTTTCGGAAGTTCCTGGCCTCGTGAATCCAAGGTAGAATTGTCTGCAAACATTTTGGCGAAGGTGTTGGCTTTTTCATGAGGTGTTATAGCCAATGTATTATCATCCTTTGTGAGGGGAGGAAATGAGCTAGAAGTGAAATTCCTCCCGATTGCCTTGGCAAACGTCCAAAATGAACGGGAACCATTTGGACACTCTATGAGCTTCGATCTTATTTTCGTGTTGTATGCCTCTTTAGATTCATCTATCGTTCGATTGCATGTATTCCTAGCTTCAACATATTCAGCTCTAGTTTGAGGGCTTGGGTTTCTGCGCCAACGACGGTATGCTGCTTGCTTCAGTGCGACAACCCTAGAACAGGTTCTATTGAACCATGGTTCACCAGTGGTTCGTGATTTGGTGCTATGTGGTATGTAAGTTTCCATTCCCAGCATGATGATTTCCGAGATCTCTTCAGCACATTGCGTAGGATCTCCCGATTCAAAACACATTCTCCTCCAAGGAATCTCAGAGAAAAACATGCGAAGGCCATCCCAGTCGGCTGAATTGTAATGCCAAACAGTGCGTGGGGGTGTTGGACTGGTTCGCGGAGTGATGTAAGGACATATCGTGGAGATGAGTGTGTGGTCTGAGTTTCCTAGTGGTGCACGGACTTTCACTTCATACGGTTCCGGATTGTTAGTGAGGAACAGGTCGAGCGTATTGGCATAATGATTGCTGATGTCAGGGATCCGAGTGGGTTCGTTTATCAGTTGCTCAAGACCATAGGTGATAGCAAAAGCCTCAGCCAGACGTCCTGCGTCGTCTGTTTTGTTCGAGAATTTGAGCCAGGTGGAGTTGTGGACATTGAAATCCCCCATGATGATGATTTCAGCTGCTGGGTGATTCTGTTGGATGAAATCAAGTTTCAGAGAAAGGAATTCGAAGAGGTCACCAGGAGTTGGTTCGTTTGGTGATAGATAGAGGCAGCAGATGAACTTTGTCTGTTTGTGGTTATCGATCTTGAGCCACATTACATCGAATTCTTCCGGTTCCAGTTCCTCCTCACGATGGCATGAGAGATCATTTCTGGAAAAGAGACATAAACCTCCTCTGAATCTGAAACGGGTATGCAGCTCATATCCAGGGCAGAGCATATAGGTCGTATTAGTTGATGAGTTGACCTGCGTCTCAGTTAAAGCCAGTATATCTGGTTTCTCAGCCTGTAGATGGTAATGAACATCGTTTATATTTTTGTTCAGACCTCGGATGTTACAAAGGTCTATTTTTAAATTCAGATGTTTCGATGGTGAACCCCCTCGAGCACCTCTCGCCCGGAAATCCGAATGGAGAGGTATTTTACTTCCGGAGTGTTTTACCCTAGGAGAATTCATCATCTAGATTTTTCTTCAGCTGAAATGGGCGGTTTGGGTTGGGAAGAAGGAGATAGGGTATGGGGATATGACCGGAAGCATCGACCAAATACTGAAACATGGGAGTTACCCATTTCACAGCACCTCTGTCGATGTGGTGGTGTCGCACCGGGCGATGATGGGAACCATCATCTTCCACCTATGGGTATCCATTTAGTCGCCTCTTACGACAGGCAGGATTTACCATGGGGAAATTCTTGATCCGTCCCCATACGGATATGTGAACAATTGCCATTCAATCAATTCAAAATGATTGTAAACATGAATGCTTCACCTGGATGAACTTTTCTTCACTTCACTTCATTAAGATCGTATTAGGTATTTGTTAGCATTATTTGCTGAGTAATAAATGTTTTCCTTCGGGAATATGCGCATTACGAAATTCGACATAATTGACAAAATGAAAATAATTGATCAGTCGTTTTGTTGAAGCAAAATTGAGAACCGTATCTCTGCCCCTGAGAAAATATCAAGGGGTGAGGGTGGTTGTAGAAGGGTTGACATTCTATTATTCCTTTTTGGTTTCTCTGATTACCGAAAGGGAAGTAATCCTCTGAAATGCACTTCCGTCAAATTTTATCCGATATGTTACACTCATTCCTGGACAGGGTACATTTTGGTATATCAATAAATTGGCTCCAATCAACTTATTTTGACATTAAGTACACCTGGTATCTCTGTGTCCCATTAATTATATATTAATATAAATAATAATAGTTTAATATATATAATATATATTATATAATAATATCATATATGAATAGCAGTATATATGTCTCTGGAGATGAATTTCAAACGCAGTGACATTCTGGAACAGATTATTGAACATCTCCACTACAAATATATTGGAATAATGATTTATTTCATTTCTAATCATTTCCAGATAAGAGATGAGTTGATATCATAAAATACAGAATTTTGAATGTCATCTCCCCGATTAACCTACAAGCAGTATCACGTTCATTGTCCAAAATGTCAACCAGCGAGTGCCATTTAACATTCCTGAGCATAGCTGAAATCACTGGATATTGGCGCCGTAAGCATATCCAATCACTAAACCGGAAATTATAGCGAATTGCGGACACCTCTGACAACAACTTCCGGATTGGCGGTCTCATTTTTTTCCGAGAGAGCTTCCGGACGAAAAATCTCATTTATAATCAAATATCCGATCTCGAATAGGAAACCATTCATGTAACTTTTCAGGACGATTGGTAGCAGAATTTCCTTGACCTTTTCAGTAGGAATTCGATAGCTGAGAATAACATGGTTAAAAAAATTTATCATTCAGGAGGTGTAACGAATCGTGAGGGGTAAAATTACTAATTGGAAATACTGCAAATGGAAAAAGAAAGATTCATGAATATCTATGAATCTGAGCACATAATCAGAAGAATTGACAAGTACATCGTAGATCTGCCAACAACGGTTTCCACGCAGTTTTTTCTTTTGGTTAGATAACTTTCAATGACACCACCTGCCCTATTTGAGAAGCTGATGAAATGTGAGATCGATATAGTTATTTCCCTAACAAGTGCGCAAAGTATAATTTTTCCGCACTCAAATAAAGTTAGGTGAACGACGCGAAGCGGAGTTCGTTTAAGTTTTTGCGTGCAGAAACGGCACTTTGCGCATGAATAAGAACAAACTTTTTCCTACGAGTTCCATATCAAATTACAATGAAAATAAAAAATTATAAGTTATTGAATAATTCCTAATTACCGTTGATAGGAAGAACCATACAACAAGCAATTGAATAGCATTGAAGAAAAAAGAAAATCAAATTATTTGTTCATGATATTTATAAACAAAGAACAATTATTCACATTTTGCAAATTGATTGCAGATCCGAGCAGTTCATTTGATGGATGGATTATGGTACGGCTTGATGATCACTGACTTAGCGCAGAAGGGCAGTTCATAATATGGCTTGATGGCGGTTGATTTAACTCGGGACAGTTGTTTGAATGGGTCGATGAAGGTTGACTCAACTTGGTAGGGCAGATGTTCATGTGGCTCGATGAAGGTTGACTCAATGCAGAAGGGCAGATGTTCGTGGCCAATATTTTATTCGACAAATCCTTCTTTCGATTCGTCGAATCATCAATGTAGCTTTCAGCCACTATAGTCGTCGATTTCCAGCCTCCGAGTCTCTTGACATTAGTTATTCCTGCTCCAGAATCATCCAACATGGTAGCGGAGGAAACTCTGTCCTGTACACTTTTCAGGATTTCTCAATTGTAGATATGCAGCTATCCTTGAAGGCATTCTACCGAATGAATTCATTCCAATTTATCGAGTACTGCAAGCTCCTTGGCTGTACTGCACAAAAAAACGCCTATGCGAAGTATATGATCGTCGCAAATGTGCATATTTATTATACTGCTGGTAATGCTATACCATGGTTCAATAGAACCTGTTCTAGGGTCGTCGCTCTGAAGCAAGCAGCATACAAAATTCCAACACCTTCCTACTCTCCCAAAACTCCACCGCTGGCTAGCACGATGTTCCTCGAACATTATACGTTTTCCTTTCGTGTTGTCCACAGATAAAAAAAAATAATGTCCCTTATTTGTTTCATTAGATACCACAAAGATTTTCGAACTATCGTTCTCACCATCAGGGATTTTGACGACTATCAAATTTCCTTTATCCTCTATGTGATCAACCATTATCTTGCAAAGCTCATCGCGCCTGCAAGCACCGGCCAACCCAAAAATGGTGGCGACTTTTATCAGAAGGTGAATTTGATCAATTGCTTCTTCCATGAATCTGGAAACTTCACTTTTGTCGAGAATTTTAGACTTTTCCGATCGGCATCCCACACTTTGCTTCTTTGAAAACGATGTTAGTTTGAAATATTGTCACGAGTGGGTTTTCACCCTTACAATCGCAACTCGAACTTACTCGCTTACTGTCTTTATTCATCTTGAATAAAGACAATTCGGGCATAAAATAAATTTACCAATTTTCCAGCAAGATACACCCAACTCAAATAAAAACGAAACAAGGAAATTAAAACTATTAATATCAAAAAAGGGTACTTACAGAAGGGCTACTATCATATTTACTTCTTGTTTGAAAATTTGAAAAACTATACTTTACGGTCCACTGTCCGAACCACAACTGCTGGTTTTTTCTCTAATACCTTTTCATGTCCGTTTTGGTAGTGGTAATTGATTCAGCATGAAAACTAGTGTATTCACCTCGATTAGGAAAAATCCAAAACCAGCAGTTTCTGCTGCTTTACTTGAATAATAATAAAATTGAAATCCGAACTATAATTTCCTTTGAATATCGTAATTCTCTACTGACATCCTGTAAGCTACATAATTCTACGAATATGATCTAGACTAGGTTATTGTACTGTTCTCAAATGAAATGAGAATTTCAAATATTCCCAGTAGAATTATTTTAATTTTGATTCATTCTTGACAATATTGACACTTTTCAACATAGAGCACAAACTCCATGAAGTATTTGGCTGAAATGACTTTCGTGAATCTGCTGAATAGGCTAGGAACACTTCCTTCTCGATACTTCTCGTCCTTTTGTTGTGGCACCAGTATTCAAAATGTTCATGTTGTTTTTCATATTTGTGTTGAGATTTTGCGGGCAGTAATTTCAAACTTGCAGAGTTTGTGGCCTCTAGGATGGAATCTGGTAACTCGTCGCCAGAACTGCTCAGTTCAACAGCTTTTGGATTGATAATATAATCTCTCATCATCATACAAGGTACTCAAGTTTTTTTTTTTCGTTTCAAGCTGAAATAAAAATAGCGGAAAATTCGGTTGAAAGGTCAAAAGGAATACACTCGCAACGAGTTCTCATATTGCATACAACAGTCCATAGCAACTGAAATGAATATGAATCATTGTCCACGCCAGTGAAATTTTTGAGTTGTTTCACTTATCCGCACTCAGTGCGGGAAAAAATCTTATCCGCACTCAGTGCGTGTGAGTGGCACTCGGCGCACTCAAATGCGTGCGGAAACGTACTATTTTGCACACGCTCATAGGAAAAGAGAATTTCATGGTTGATGGTATTGAATGTCTTGAAAGATCAATTCATATCATGAATGTGGCTTCTCTTTTATCGGTGTTTCTAATTATAACTCAATGACTCCAAGAAATATAGGAGTAGTAATATATCCAGCCCGGAACCCAGACTGATGGGTGAATATAATACTGAAATTCTCTGGATTCCATTCAATTTGTGAATGAACGATTTTTTTGGGATACTCTTGATGATACATTCAGAATGCTAATCGAATGTAAATCATCAAATGTTCCAAACATTAGGAACTACGTCAGGATTTACGTTATCGAATATATCATAATATATATCAAATATAATAGTATTCTTGGGCAGTATAATAAGAGTAGATCGATACCTATTCCGTCTGATCCAGTGGCTTCAGATTGAATCTCTGATAAATACCTATTTATGTAGGTACTTATTCGGATACTGATTCGAAGACCAAGGGAGTTCTATATCACTTGTAAAATTCTAGGCAGTGTGCCTCATTAACTATTCCAGTATCACTCAGTCCATCTGGTGAAATGAGTAGTTAGTAATTAGTAGTAGTTTCTATCAATTCAGTGGACCAAGCAAATCATATTAGGCATATCAATATGTATCATGGAATAACTTTACTGATTTCTATTTTTCGTCATGAGCATTGAACTGCTTCATGTTCTTTCTGGAGGCATCAGAGGAGCGCTTCCGGATCAGATATTATCGAACGGAAAGCTGCCGTTGAGAATTCTTGTCTCTTGCACGCTGCTCACGGCACTGACTTTTCCGTCGAGGAATTTCCTTCGCCGAACAACAAAAGGCGGTGGACCCACAAAACCACGCGTGGTGTGGCGTTTGTTTCTGAGGCAATAGAGAATAACGTGGAGAGAATATTAATTTTTCGCACACTCGTATCGGTAGAAGATGAACTTTTTATGTCAACATTTGATGATATAGCTACTCGTCTAGTTGTGATAGGAATTATTGGACACCATTGACAAAATGATAGTTGCAGATTCATCTACTCACCATACGTCTCGTACGAGACCATAAACTCGTTCATGCAACATAGCAAAATCCATCTCCTGGCAAACGACCCCCGAGATAGCACCCCTGACTTCTGTTTTTCAGATTGCACCACCATGTTTGTTTTGGTTCAACTTACAACCCGTTTTATTCCTCATTCAATACTGTATCATGTTAGCTAGAATGGCATTCAGAATTGTGGAAAATTCAAATACACATGTGAAATATCAATTCATGAGCCCAACTGTATTTTGAGAAGTTCATTATACCTACTACAGAAATTGTTCAAGATGATTGCCAGCACTTATCACACATGCATCAAGTCGCCGAGTACAGGAAGCTCTAATCATAATAATACTAATATGATAATACTTCGATTAAAAATATTGCCGATTGTGTTCCGGACTGTCGAATTGGGCTAAGTTTACAAAACCTCATTTTCATGATTCTCGTTTATGAAACAAGAGTTTGTGATTCTTAGCTCCAGACTATTGACATACACGCCGTTTGTGCATTGAAGAAGGAAGAAAAATCTCGGAGTACACTGTAAATCAAGACAGGCCCTTATACGTTTCAAGTTCTATCCAGTGTGCGCTCATGCTGCCAAG
This sequence comes from Gastrophysa polygoni, assembly GCA_963576655.1. Classification (NCBI taxonomy): domain Eukaryota; kingdom Metazoa; phylum Arthropoda; class Insecta; order Coleoptera; family Chrysomelidae; genus Gastrophysa; species Gastrophysa polygoni. The sequence continues at coordinate 5,295,365 of OY755092.1, forward strand.
AGGTTTTTTCACCTTGACCCCGATCCAGAGCCCTTTTCCGTTCCATAATCACCGCCTCGGTGCGCGGAGAATCTGATTAACTACCTTAATCTCTTTGATCTGAAACTCGTTGAAAAAATTATCATACCTTATCTCACGGTCGAATATCACGGTAATGAGCTACAGAGCTTAATTACATCAGAAAGGGGTATGGAGATTGTGAAAAAAAAACATTTTCATGTTTTTGGATTTCATAGGGTCAGCCAAAGAATTGGCATCGGTGATATGCTCACCATATAAGAAGCACAAAGTTTAGCATTTCGAAATGCTGAATTGCGAAATCTACACAGTCAGAGCCACTTCATCTACTGCGAGTGGTCAACCATCAATCAGGTGATACGTCATGTGATGCAACTGCGAAGTTGAAGTTCAGTTCTTCCAGATATTATGCTATTCTTTATGATCCTATATCATACCTGGTACCTTCCCTCTACATTATCTGTCAGGTTTTTTGCTTCATCACTCTTTTTCCAGTTGTTGAACAATTCATAGCGCTTTTGTACCGTTGTGTTGACTTTTTAGGTGACGAATTCAGAAAAACATCACAGTCTGGTGGAGTATTCGTAAATTTTTCATGGCACTGTCTGAATTACTATTATTCTTCTCCCATTCATACAATGACAATTATCTACAACCAAAACGTATCATTCCACAGTTTTGTTCTCTCTTATTCATCTGTTGACAACACGAAATGAAAACCTATAATGTTCGAGTAACATCGTGTTAGCCAGCGATGGAATTCCGGGAAAGAAGTAAGAATGTTGGAATTCTTCCACAAGGTTTGGAGGTTGTGAGCATCGGGAAAGACTTCACTAGGCGAAGAATTCCACAACTTGGCCGTTCTGGACTTTGATTCTTACTGGTGTTTAATGAAAATTTATGTGAAATACAAAATACGCATCACGCGAAAGTGTCTAGCTGGTGAAAAATTACGGAATTGTTATGCCCAAGGGACGATAAAGATCACTTTCGTTCACCCTTTTGGGGTTGATTTATTGATTCATTTTCAGTTATGGTAGGCAAAAATAATCTTCTCGTGACCAGCAATTTGATGTTTCTTGTGAAAATTGGCAACTTTGTGTGAATATGCGATGGTTCATATCTGCTATGTCCATGTGCTCGAAGGAAGCGACTGTATAATTACGTATCAGAAAATACCGCCCCATCACTGTCTTACACGCAATCAATTTTAGCATTGACTATATACAGGGTGGCCCATCGAAAACGTACCGCAAGGCTGGGAAAGAACATTACGATGAAATCCGAGAACAGGTCAAGTTTGTTTGTCAGGGGGACACATTTTCACGTGACAAGCATAGTGAAACCTTCAACCCCCTATGTAGGGGTGTCACCTCAACTTTGTTTTTCAAATGGCAAGGGGGATCGAGCGATACCTCTTTAGAAGTGGCTTGTCATTCCCTTCACAGTGCGGCTTAGATTTTTCAAATCCATCTACCTTTTCAGAAAATATGGAGCGCTGAAACTCCAACCATCATGTGGGACGAAAAATACGAAGATCGGTTCAATTGTACTTTATCGCAATAAGTTCCTTCGAATGAATTCGCTATTTTTGCCGATGCACATGATTTTTTAGGCTCATTTTACAGAGTGGAAAATGAATAGGATTCATTTCTTCACGTTTGATTTAGGTCGAGTAGTTGCTAGATACATGTCGTGGTTGAAATGTTGCGAAATTTACTATCATGGTGTATTCAATTGCAGACAGAGTGGAAATCATTGAGCTTTTTAAAACGTTTAAAAACGATGAACGTGGAAATCGGATCGCGGAGTTGTTTAACCAACGGCATCCTGAAGAACATGCCTCTGGAAAAACTGTTCGCGAATTGGTGAACAGATTTCGCAAAACATATTCAGTTCATAACAGAAAGAAAGAGCTTGAAAATCCAGTACTGAATGAACCTACGGAGATAGCAGTTGCACTTGATAGTACGCTAAGTACAAGAAATTTGGCCATTGCGATGGGTGTGTCTTGTACCAGTGTCCAACGGGTATTGGAAAAATACAAATTCAATTTACAAAATATGCTCAGTGCACGACCTGAATGAAGACGACTTTGATCGTCGCTTGCAATTTTGCGAAATTATGAGTGAGCGAGCTTTACACAATGGTAATTATCTATTCAATGTGTGTTTTTCGGACGAATGTTACTTCTTCCCCAATGGTTTAGTGAATCGTCACAATTGCCGGTACTGGGCTGACATCAATTCAAGGAGACACACACGCAACACCCCCAGAAGTTAAATGTGTGGGCTGGTATTTTGGGAAATGCCATTGTAGGACCTCTTTTCCTTCCTGGAAATTCAACAGGCGATATGTACTTGGATTCACTACAAATTGCCATCGACCCAGCTCTAACAAATATCATTGAGAACGATCCCGCATACGATGAACAGGAACTGATTCACTGATAAGACGGAGCTCCTCCTCATTATTCCCACAATTTGTGCAACTATTTACATGAAACATTTCCAGGACGATGGATAGGACGACGGGGCCCAATAGAATGGACACCTCGGTTACTCGACTTGAGTCCTCTAGATTTTTTGTGGGGACACATCAAAAGAGTTGTTTACGAAACACCACCAGACACATTAGAACAGTTGCAACAAAGAATCATTATCGTATATCGCGAAGTGACACTCCAAATGCTACAGAATGTACGACAACGGTTTGAAAATAACTTATACCACTGTATGCAGGTTGACGGATAGCAATTCGAACGTTTACTTGACTAATAAATGAGTTATGAAGTACCATTGAATCAATTCTTGCATTTTTCGACACACATTATCGTTGGAGTTTCAACGCTCCATATGTTCTGAACGAAAGGATCGATTCGAAAAATCTGAGCAGCACTGTATAGGGAATGACAAGCTCCTTCTAAAGAGGTATCGCTTGAAACCCCTCCCCATTTGGAAATAATGTTGGGGTGACACCCCTACTCAGGGGGTTCAAGGTTTCACTATGCTTGTTACGTCAAAATGTGTTACAAACAAACTCGACATGTTTTCTGATTTTATTGAGAAGTTCTTTCCCAGCCTGTAATGCCGGTACGTTTTCGATGGGCCACCTTGTATATTATAACGACCAGCCTTATCAACTCGCAAATTTTCGAAAATAGTCCATCGAGAACCCCCTAGAGGTATCGCTACATGACTCAAAATGTGGACTGTGGTACACGGTCCCGAATATTTAGGGTTTTCCAATCGATAAAACCACGTTTAGACAATATACTATAAACTGTGATAAAACTTCCGTATGTTTGGTTCATGTTTCTCTGGTTATGGAGTAAACGAAAACAAGCTGAAAACATCCCTGCTATGAATAACTTTATTTGTCGAATTCTCCCTGGTTGAACGCTTACCGTTAGATCGAATGATGTTCTCCCATCGACTAAACGTCTGTGGTTAATTTCTCAGGAGAAAAGTTTGATAAGTAGTTCGATAAGTCCTTTCCCGATAATGCAAGCAACCCCTACGAAGAGATTAAATATAACCCCTTAGTATGAAAATTCTACGTATTCACTCTGATTAGAGAGGTGCTATGGATTGTCCCGTACATACTCATTTTCAACCACTTCGCGCTTCAAGGGGATTAACCGTCCTACAAGGTGAAAATATCCATGATATAAAATAATTCGTCGAATTTTCTCTAGAACGCTCACAGATAGGAGAAACGATGTATTTTCATCCAGCTAACGTCTGTGATCAATATCTCAGGAGCAAATTTCGATGAGTCCTAACACCTAAGAAGAGAGTAAATCTTAACTACCTAGTATGACAATTCGAAGTGATCACTCAGATTCGAAACATGCCATGGATTGTCCTGAAGACAGCCAATTTCGTCCCAGTTGAGCTTTATACGAATCAACTGTCCTACAGGGTGGAAACATCCCTTGTTGGCAATTACAGTATAAGAGTATTTTGTATCCATATACATCTCCAATCTCCATGTGGACGATTATTTATTATGAAGTTACATGTCAGAATTCCAATATATATTATGAAAATCATTGAAAATTTTCGAGAGGGTTCCCTTTCTTTTATGTTTTCCATCCCCGATACAACATTTGTGGCGACCGTGATAGGACCTATTGACGATGGAGATCCTCAAGAAAGAGAAAACAAGCGCGCAGGCAACTAGCACTTACAGACAAGTTAGTTAATAAACAACAAGTGCTAGTTCTAGTGAGTCAATCAGAAGATAAGGCTAACAGATTATTCTTAATAGATGAACAAATCAGAGAGAACTTGTTTTCGTCGAATTCATGTGAGGCAGAACTGGGGCAGGAATTCGACCAAGTCGAGTTCTTCAGAGTAGAAATCATCAGGTACAGGTCCATGTGCGAGATATCGATGGAAAAGCAGTCCAAAGCAGATGACCAGAAGTGTAGATAGGAACAGAAAGAAATTCAAACTACCCAAACTGGAAATTGGAAACGTCGAGAACTGGATAGGATTTTGGGGTCAGTCCAAGAAATTCCACGACGATGATGATATCGAAGATACAATTCAATATCTACTGCAAGCAATAGAAGAAGGAACTGTGGAACTTTGTGAATTATAGTTTCCATTTTGTATTCTACCCAATTGTATCATAATGTCAATGATAATAATGTGTAAGCCAATAGTTAGTCGTGTCAGCTATCGACCTCATAACCTTACAGCCAAACCGTTGCAGGATCGAATCACGAGTGAGGCACGATTTTTTTTCCTGAATTCATTCAATTTTCACCACTGCAAATGCTTCGAAATGAATGAAAGAAGTTATTTTTTTTCATTGAATTGGTCTTATCAGGATTATCTGCTGAATGATCGAATGAATGAATGAATGGATGAATGAAATAAATAACAATTATTCGATGCTGATTGCTCCTGTATAAATAACCAATAATCACATAAATGGTGTTCACCAAACATTCTCACTTACTGACTCATTTACAATACGATTTCTATACACCCACCTACATATTCACCCATCTTCAAAGGATATACAGTGAGTCAAAATGTTTGCTCCATATCTACAAAACAAATTGAATTCTATTCGTCATTTGTAGGGAAAATTTTGATCCCGATGAAAGATGGTGCATTGCAGAAAATGGTACATCACAATTGATCAAAATTCCTTTTTTTATCCCTCGTATACCTTTTTGGAATTTCGAAATTTGATGATATCAGTGTGGATTTTCTACGATTCAACAACTTCCATCAATAATGGAATATCCTAACAAATAGTGATAATAATGTTAATAAATGTTACCCATACAGTGCAATTTTTTTGATTCTACCTGTTTTTGTGGTCGTAGAAAAAGTATAGTACACAACGCGAGTTGTGATGTAAATACTCACTCGTGATGGAGTTTCACACTGGCCGCTGCGCGGCTACGTGTTTAACTCTCCCCACTTGCGTAATATGCGATTTACAACTCTTGTTACGTAATATGTTATTTTCGAAGTTTCTCTAGTAGAGCGCTCACAGTTATTACAAACAATGTATTCTCATACTGGCTCCATGGAGATTGACGTCAATATTGAGAAGGCAATATCTTTCTCAATCCATCCTCGAGTAGAAATCGAATTGAGTGTCAGACTCATCCATTGAAATCCATCCAATCGATCAAAATTATCATACGGGCTGCAATAAAAAACCTACTTTCGAAAGGAAGACTGTGTTTTATCATCTGAATTATTCATGTAATAACATAACATTACTCAGAAAATATTCTCGGTTTACATTCTTCTGACTAGACTCAATACGCCAGATGATATATCTGCCATATATACGGGGTTTATCGTGTAACCTGTTCGTTAGTAGTTTCCGATGTTTCCGTTCGATTTTTTTTTCAAATTGGGAACATCATATGAGTCAACATGGAAAGTCATTAGGGAATATCGGTTGGAGGAAAACATTTTTAACAATTGTTGTAATGATATCATGTACAAAAGGCAAAAATTGAATGCAAATTTCAACGCGTCATAGGGCCGTAGTGACACTTTTCCTGACACCCACTCTCAAATGTTTTCACTGTTGCACTGAATAACCCTTAGAAGTTTGATCCCATAGTTCTGTGACACCCTGTTTACATCTTTACATACCGAAACACACGTATTGGTATAATGTAGATATGTCAATGAATCGATATCGAATATTTGAATCGAATAATATTACTTTTTGGTTGAAACAGGAATTCCACACACTATCACTTCTATTTCGTGTTTAATCAATGTTGATATTGAATACTGTCTGTGAAATCTTCGAAGAGGTGGTACATACATTTTCCAGCTTTTCGTGGGATTTTCTCTCTTCGTTTCTAAAAAATGAAGTAGAATTAATTAAAAATTATTTCAATATATTTGTAGTGAGGACAGATTTTGTGATATGCCCCAAAATATCACTGCGCTTGAAATTGAACCTTTAGATACCTAAGAGAGGAATTCTCTATTGGTCAGTGACACCTTGTTCTCGAAAAATTTGGGAATACAAATATATTTAATAAGAATGAAACCTCTCCTTATCTTGGTTTCGACACTGAAAAGTGACAATTTAGTAGACGGAGGAATTCTGGTCAGAAAGATTTCATTTCAGGAGAATGCAAGCAGACTCTTTTATTTTCCTTTTTTTTTTTTGTTATTGTCTTCTTTTCCTATGATCTTGATATTACCCCAATCGGCCATATGTTGTCCATTTTCAGTAAGGATATGTTCAGCTAATTTTGATTCGTCAGTATATCTTTTCTTTATATTGTTTTTATGCTCTTTCATCCGTACTGAAAGAGGCCTGCTGGTTTCACCGGTATAATATTTTCCACAAACACGTGGTATACTGTGAATACAAGTTTTTGATGATCGTTCCTCATAGTTTGGTTTTGTACGAGTCGAAATCGATCACATTGTATATATTTGTATTCCAAAATTTTTCAAAAACAAGGTGACACTAACCAATAGAGAATTTCTCTTTTAGGTATCTGAAGGTTTCAAGGCTGAAGGACCTAGGTCGATAGCCTGAGGAATTGTATATATATATATATGAACTTATTTGTATATTCAATTCAATAAAGAACATTTATTATTATTATTAAAGGTTTCATTTCAAGCGCAGTGACATTTTGGGGCAGATCACAAAATCTGTCCTTACTACAAATATATTGAAATAATTTTTAATAACTTCTACTTTATTTTTTAGAAACGAGGAGAGAAAATCCCACGAAAAGCTCGAAAATGAATAAGATATTCATCATCGATCAATATCTTCGATTTATCCATTCATCGTTCTAGAACACAAGTGAGATCACACCGGAAATTTTGAATTGGTAGTATTATTATTTCATTATTCTCCAAACTCACAGTTTTCATTGCAGTACAGTCGTGAGTGTTTATTTCAAAATTCCAAACAATAATTTCAAAGTGATCTTGGAGCGAATGAATGGATGCATAAATCAATATAACGTAGGGAGAAGTATGGATTTTTGCGGGCTAGGCTGAAATGGTAATGGGGCTCGAGCCATCAGATATATCAGTCGTTAATTCGTCCATCAGCTTGCGGTTTTCATTCGAGCTCGCTAAACTAGATCCCGTTTGACTTTTCCGTGCTGCTAACCACAAATTCTGATCGCCTTGTTGATGGAAAGCCGCCTGTCCATCCAGATATCACATTACTGAGCTCTCAGCCATACAAAGTGAGTAGGTTAGGATTCTAAAAATATTAGCAGAGTAAGTACAGAGTAACAGATTGTCCCTTGATTCAGACATTGTGTTATTCACGATGGGATTTGGAAAATTATTGACAAATTAACAAATTCTAATATGATCCTAATTTGAGAAGTTTTGGGCATCCTGGAGAACGCAACATCGAGAATAAGCAATGAACTTTCGAATTGGTCGACGAAAAACAATTCGAAATGGCATGAGACAAAAACAAGTATATATTACCTTCCATAAGAAGTGGACGAAATTATGAGATTGAACCTAATGAGATCGATTTTGACTCATACGAAACCAAAAAATGAAGAACAATCATCAAATAATCTCATTTACAGAGTTTGTGGGATTATACCGGTGAAACCAGCAGGCCTCCATCAGTAAGAATGAAAGAGCATTAAAACAATGTGAAGAGGAGATGTACTGACAAATCGAAATTACCTGAACATATCCTTACTGAAAATGGACAACTTATGAACGATCAGAGTGATATTGAGATAATAGGAAAAGAAGACAACGGGAAATCGAAGAGTCTGCTTGCATTCTCCTGAACGGAGACAATAATATTGCTTCTTGTTCAGTTGATATAGATAGAACTTGACATCCACTTCTGAAAATTGAATATGAAAATGGAAAATTCGATATTGATTAATGGAAAACACCTCGTAGCCAGAGTTCCTCCATCTGCCGAATTTTCACTTCTCAGTGTCAAACCCAGCTCAACATTGAAAAATTTCGGGAAGAGAAGAGTTCTTATTTTGTTGAAAACGGAAGCAGATTCTTTCCCGAAACTTCCTTCCAGATAAGTAGACGTTTTTTATTCTCATTGAATATATTTATATTCCCAAATTTTTCAAAAAACAAGGTGTCACTGCAAATAGAGAATTTCTCTTCCAGGTGTCTGAAGGTTTGATTTCAAGCGCAGTGACATTTTTTGGCCGATCACAAATCTTACTACAAATATATCGGAATGATTTTCAATAACGTTTACTTAGAGAAGTAGAGAAAATCCCAAAAAAAGCTGAAAAATTATTGATGTTTCTGTTAGAGATACATGTTGAATAGCTACCAAATATGGAAATATTTGACAGTCAATTTCGAAAATCATCTTTTCTTCACCTATATCATTGACTATACAGGGGTTTTCACGATGAGCGTGAATTGAACGTTTCCTGGCGAACGGAACGACGAATCAATCTGAAAATCCAGAAATATACATAAATCAACATGATGTTTTCATCTGAAATATATATATATATAGGAAGTTGTTGAAAATGTGACAAGGATCGATTGAATGATGTATCATACCGGGAGTTTCATTTGAAAAATCGAAGTTGTTGCTGATTTCTGGTAGAAGGGACAACGTTGCATCGTCGAAAATATTCTATATAAATAGGTCATTTCGATTCATGTACCTATATAGGAAGATTTTCAGATTGTTCCATCATTTTCGTCGCCAGGAAAGTTCAATTGACGCTCATGCATCGTGAAAAACCCTATATAATACTGTACGTATACATTAATCGTTCCTTTTGTTAACATCAACTCTCATTCCAAAAATGGCATCTTGAACTGGAGTACATTATTTACTGTTTAGAAGTATGCTATATCATGAACATTGCGGAGTTATGTTAGAGAGAATCTCATAAAAAGTCATTCAGAGAATTTGAAAATGTCCACATTTATGAGAGTTTACATCTTTGATACCGTTGAAAAGTCATCAGTATATACTATGAGGAATAGTGAATCGAACAAAGATATATCAGCTTTGTCAAATTGTATCTGATATAACTTCTTATGACCAAGCATCAGTTATCTATTCATAAACTTGTAGTCGAATTCCCTGTACAAAGTTATGATCGGATCCACTGAACTCGCAGCCATTTTGGATAGTTTTTTCCACTATATTCACATAGTAATTCATTATCATTGTGAGTATTATAGCCACTCGTGTATGTCCGTACTTTCTGCTATAACATATTCATAGCAACTAGGAGTTCACATAATGCTTCATTTCAGTGTAGATTTCTGTATGTACTTGAGTATGAGGTGGAATATTCATATATACGATAGAGTAAGTAATGAGAACGGTACCACTTAGTTCATATGCGTATTGGTTCATTCTTATCAAATTGGATACCACTTTCGAAAATGGAATTCACATATTCAAAAATTCAGTTACACCCAATTTGTTCAACTCAAAAAAATATATCGTTTCAACAATACATAGTTCAAAGTGTATGAAATCTCTGAGTTTTGCGTAGGTGAATTCATAATATTTTTTTTATCTCTGGACAACACGAAGGTTTGGAGGTTCTAATCATCAGGGAAGACTTCACAGAATTCCACAACTTTGCTGTTCTATTGATGAATGATGCTTGGTATAGCGATGTTCGACAGGTCTCGAGCCTGACAGTGTAGGGGTGACCAGCCTGAGCTCGTCTTGTTTGTCTACTAGGAATCGCGCGTGTTGGTATAATAGATGATATTTCCGTTGAGCACCGACCATGGAAGTACCTATAGAGAAGGCAGAGATCGCCGACCTTTCTACGGTGATCTAGAGAGGTAAATGATTTGGTGAGTGTTGTGTCATCGACTAGGCGAATGGCTCTCTTCTGAATTGAATCTGAGAGCTTTAACGTTTGTTTGGGGGCTGAGCTCTAAACATGTGAACAGTACTCCAGGACAGGTCGAATTCGTGCTTTGTAGATCATAAGCAGTTGCTGGGATGTGAAGTATCTCTTCGCACGGTATAGAAAACCAAGTTTTTGTGAAGCAGTTTTCGCAATGGACCTCACAAGATCATCCCATGAGAGAGCACTGTTGGTGGTGACACCCAGCATGGATATTGACGACCTCATAGGAACAGTAGTACCCGACATACACTGTACACTGTATCTTTGTTCATAAGAATGCGGTTATAGTATTTCTCAATGAGCTGTCATATCGATAACAAACTGAAGAGTTTTTGTTATTGGAACAAAAGATTGAAATGGTTATTTGTGTCAGGAGTTGATTATCACCTTGCAAATCTTTCATCCAAAACGAATAACGAATTTGATATTGTTATTCGATATTTCATTCCTATACTTTTTCATGATCATTTTTCATGATCAGCTCAACTGCGATGATACTGAATAATTTATAATAAATTCCAAGAAACCTCATGAGAGATTTCCATTCTTCTTCCAAACCGACTATACCAAAGTTTATTTGATTCATTCGCCATATAAGGCATAGTGAATAGAACAGACGATCAATCAAAAGTAGAATAATAACGATTACTTCGAGCATACTACTTTTCACTATGAATTAAACGTCATTTCCAGACTGGTATGATTCACCAATTGCAGTTGGTATAAATAGGATACCCATTATACGATGTGACAGAAATGAACGTAACAGTAAGATGAATATTCTTCAGCGTGTAGGGGTCATTGATGAGTCGCAGCGTGATGAATTGAGAAGTGCGAGTTCTATCAAAAATAATTCGACCAGCATTACCAGAAATTCTGGTATTTTCGAATTCTTCCCCAGTTAACCCAAAATATCAAAGTTTCATACGTTGAGTTTGTGGTGGTGTCGGAGACTATCGCAGAGAAAACCATTATTTTCTAGTGCTGAGAACAATACAAGTGGAAACTCTGATATGTAATGAATATATTTGTCCCCTGAATTTTTCAAAACAAAGTTTATTTCTCTTTCTTATATCTGAAGGTTGAATTCCAAGCGCAGCGACATTTTTGGGCAGATCATTCATCTGTCATTGCTACAGAGATATTGGGATAATCATTGTGATTTCTATTTTCATTTCATAAAAGATACCCGAGAGATCTAGAGAAATGAAGATTGAATTAGGTCTTTGAAACTCACCCAGTTCCCAAACACTAACATTACTAATGGGAGCTCTCAACATGTTTTTACGAGATGAAAAAATACATATATAGAATTCAAATGAGAGATGTAGAGCCCAGCATACTTTATCGTGAAAATGCAAGCTCTACGACCTAAAAATATTGCTTATCGACACCGCAAGTTCACATGCCATAGCTGCCATGGATGCCATCTGTGGTGTTCTCATGATTGTTGCAGGATGCCAGAATCTGGAAGATCCCAGAAAATATATCGGAAATGGATTGGATAGACGTTTTTCAGCAACCAAATAGATGAAAAGTGGTGATTTGCACATTTTGAAAAGGCTCGTAAGATTGCGTTCTACTGATGTAGCAGAAAAATCCGTATAAAAAAAATGGTAGACAAACTAGACGAGTTCAGACTGGACAACAGACTCGAAACATGCTGGGCATTATTCATCAATAGATCGGTGAAGTTATATAATTCTTATCCAAGTGAAGTCTCTCTTGATGCCTTCGACATCCAAACTTTCGAGAACGAATTTTAATACCTTCCTTCTCTTCCAAAATTCCACCACTGACTGAAACGATGTTCCTCGAATATTACAGGATTTCGTATTGTCAAAAGATGGAATGAGAGAAGGAATAATAATGATAAAAATTATTATTTTATTGTTTCCAAAAACGAGATCACAGCAAGGATTGTATATTTGTGGAAAAATATTAGTGAAGAATTCCAATGGAAAGTACTTCAAATGAGGAAAAATGAATCGAAAAAGCAGTCGCAGACAGTTGGATTACAATAACAAATTATAATGGACATATCATGTACTCATTCACTCAGTATGAACGAACGAAACCTAAGAATGTTCCAGATATTCTCAGAAATTTCTCTTCCGAATTCTGGAGCGACGGGATATTTTGTTTCATCATAGTGTTAATCACACTTTCAAAAATAATATGGAATGAGGCCTTTTTTTTGCAGATAGAAAAATTAACATCTGGATTGTTCCTATGAATTATTTGAAACGTTTTATATATGCATGAAACGGTAACTAGATGATATGGAAACATCGCTGTGTAATAGGTAACTTTAATATTTACTGATTATATTTTACCTATATGAATTTATAGATTGACCATTCACAGTATTCCTGAATTCCTGAGATCAGGTATCAGTAAATAATTGCTGGATTTGAAGTCCCAATCAAATTTTTTCGATCAAATGAGTTCATCAATCTTATGACTAGATGTTGAAGACAGAGTTTTGGATATAGGTTCACTTCCGTTGTGAGAATCTTATATAACTAATTCAGTGTAACTTCGAAACTCCTATATGCTATTCGAAAAAAAAAAATATTCTGAAAACTATGCAACTCTTCTTATTTGCAGAATCCAACAGGCATCCATGCAATTGAGGAAATCTAAACATTGCGAAGAGTCTGATTCAATAACTACATTTTTACGGAATGAAACTCCATAAGTAATGAATCGTACAATAATATGAATTGCACAATCGACAGTTCTATCAATAATAACAATTCGAGTTATAAAAATCGATAGTTTGAGCCGTTATTGTCAATGATAAGTTAGTGATTTAGTTGATTTTCAATAATAATATTCTAGGAGATACACGTCTTTTATTCGTCAGACGTCGTTCCACACATTTGAATCTCATGTCATCGTTTTTAAAGAAGTATAATACAAAATATCGTTCTTTACAAGTCCATACATAGTTTTTGTATGTGGCAGTGGCGGAAGATCTGAGGTAGATTTCCAAAGGGAATCCCAAGTTCCCATGGAATTTTGGCATCATCTTCTGATAACCAATCCTGCTCACTAGACACTTCATGGATCAAAACAGCGGAAAAGCCACATCTCATCAATCTGAAGGATTTTGGTTGAATCGTCGATCAAGAGCGAAGCAGATCTATTTCAGCCCACTAGAGGCCTGTCAGTAGCCCTTTGTTTGTTGACAATGAATTCTTGTATCACATTTCCCGAATGTTTCAAGTTCTTGGATCAGTCGATGAAATTGTTCTACAAGCTTCGTCACCTTGAAATGCCGATTCCATTTAATTTCATATCACTCTCAGCTACAAACAACATGAAATTTGACTATTGTTTGAATCAATGCTTGAACAAGACAAAAATCAAGCTGTAGTAAATTCTAGACTCTTGACGATCGTGAGTCTACGCCCATTTGTTATCTAACTATCGATGAATGAATTGTTCTATATGTATGAAGCAAAAATAGTAATGATAATATTGAACTTCTCGTGTCTAGCAAAATGACTGAAAGTCCAAGCCATAGGTTGAAAAAAAAACTATCTAATGGAATCGAACACAATTGCCAACAGAATCAACAGAATGAATGTATCATCAAATCTCACCCGTCTGCAATTCCCATAGACCCTGGTTCAGATATTCATTGCTATCATTCACTACATCGAAATCTTCTGGACTAACAGAAGTGATGATCTACGAAACTGATGCTCTATCAGTCTGGTATTCCAAAATAGACTGCCAGACATCAGACTGAATATATTAAGCTGCCTACATAACGATTGGATTCCGGCTAATCCGTTTTCTCTCACCAGTTAACAGCGCTCCGAATCGCTAATTGGGAGTATCGGGACGAAACAGGTTCGCTCCTCCAAGCATTGTTGTTCCCGGAGATATTTAGAGTCACGGAATGCTTATCGGGATTGCCGCTATACGACACGTGGGAGCTGCTGTCTGCGATCGACGTGGACCGCGTTCATACTGATTTTGAATATTCTTGTGCTATCAAAGCGGATTACGAGGGGGTACAGGATTATTCTATAACTGGTGATTCATAACACCCGCACCGACGAATTGCTTGTCGTGACGTATTCTAGAAAAACCTGCAAATGCGGCATAATTAATTTCTTTCCCTCTCCCTCCGTTTCTCTGAAGTAGTGAAAGTTATATCCAATTCATTTCATTTCATGTGGGATTTTCTCTTTTCATTTCTATAAGAAAAAGGAAAATTCATTGAGAATTATTCCATTATAATTCTAGTAAGGACAGTTCAGTGATCGGCTTCAAAATGTCACTGCGCTTGAAATTGAAGCTTCAGAAACCTAAAAGAGAAATTATCTATTCGTCCGTGACACATTGTATTCTGAAAAATTTGAAAATACTAATATATTTTCAATAGGAATAATACATCTACTTATCCCAGTGGATATTTCAGGAACAAATCTGCTCTCGTCTTGAACACAACTAGAACACTTCATCTTCGTATTTTTTTTTATTTTGTGTTGTTACGACACTGAGAAATGACACTTTGGCAGACGGAGGAATTCTGGTTACAAGGTGTTTTTCATGAATTGATATTGAATTCGCCATTTTCATATCCAGTTTCGAGAAGTGAATGCCAAATTCTATTTATATCAACTGAACAAGAAGCAATGATATTTTCTCCGTACAGAAGAATGCGAGCTAATCATTCGTATATGAGAGTTATAAATGATTCAAACTAATCCGTCCCTTGCCCAGTTCACTTCAACAAATTCATAACTCCTGAGTTGGGAATCAAATAGAAAGGAGAATACGAAATATTATTGTTTGCCAAAGATGGAAATAATGATATGATAGGGATATGCCAGATGACAGTGAAAATGACAGACAGGAGTTACAGGAATATTATATATTTTATATTTATATATTTTATTGAGCAGGAATATTCGTCGGGTTAACAACCCAACCTCTGCAACATTCGATTTCTATTTTAATATATAAAATCATTCGCATTATTCGAATATGAATAATGTTCGATTCATCTGTATCTCAACTGTATCACCCACAGTCCATGGAATCTCTATGAATTCAATCGAATCTGTAACCGTTCCCTTCCCAAGTCAATTCAGGGAGAAAGTTACTCGGTATGCTCTCACTCCGATTCGAATGGTACTTCGGTCATTGAACAGACTAGATAAGTAATCCACACCCCTGGCAATACAGTTTGTTTGGAAGCAACATCTATAGTATCTATCTTTGTCTACACAAGGATAGCAGGAGCTGATTCTCCCAGCACCAGTGCCGTGTTGTCAGAGGGGGTCGAATTTATCATTAATTCATGATGAAACCAAATTGAAAATCCGTAACAATTTCAGTAGTACTTTTCAGCATTTCTTGGTGGGAAAATGAACATCTTTATACTTTCTTCACATTGTTACGAAAAATTCGAATACATACAATCCTATGGTGATTTTTGCAACATGCTCATTATCAATAAACTTATTATGACCACGTCACAAGAAAAGTTCAATTCTCAACGCCATATGAAACAATATACTTACTATTCAGTATACAGTTGTCTACTTATACTTTATCATAAATAACGTTCAATTTCAAAAATGAACATTTATATCTTTGGCGATCAGTGACAGTGCATGTAAGTATATTTACGATTTCAAAGTTCAGTACCTACTAGTGGAAATAATTTTCAAATCTGAAGATGAAACTTTTTTATATCATTCCACGATATCGTCAAAAATGAAGGAGGTTTCATCTTGAGCAGAATTCATATATTTTGACGCGAAAAAATGATGTCTGATTATTTCATTTCAGGTAGATAGATGAAAATCGATAATGAATATGTGTTGACAAGTATTATGACGAAATGTTATATAAACAATAAAATCATGACTCATGTGAGGATGTAGCAAATAGCAGTGTTTCTTATTCAAAACAGGAATGAAATGAAAAACAACCATGGATAATCACACAAATAATTTATTGATTTTTGAATAGGATTGTTTTTGTTAACATACTTCTTACTCTAACTTCCGTTGAATCTTTCAATTTATTTGCCTCATGATGGAGTCTTACAGTGAAATATTTCTCCAAATTAGTTTGACTAGTTCCAAAAACAGTCAACGGTAAATTTCTAATTGTTGTGTGTACAAGAAGTATAGATATATCCTTATTTTTATCAAACATATTAATTGAGTCCATCATTATTCTCAGTGATTTTTCAGCAGCTTCGCATATTTTGACTACAAATAAGGAAGCATTTATCAGTGCTACATATTTTACCACAAGACACTGTCGCAGCTGACCTATGGGTATAATCAATATAATCAAATCAATTCAATTTGAATTTATTTTTATCCATGCCATTTGGGAAAATGCTTCAAAATCTCGAATGATACGACAATGGTAACTCACCTATGAAATGACGTGTTTTGATCGCCGGTTCAAATTGTCTTTAACACACCTCACAACGTCTCACCATTATATCAAATCACCAAAACAGAAAATAAACTGAGTTTCTGATGAATTCTGAGTACACAAAACTGAACACAAGTTGAATAATATCGATAAATCGAAACGTAAATAGTGACAGATACCAAACAAAGCAATAATCGCCGTTGACTGTCAATATCAAATTGCGGTGTTGCAACGTTGAGCAAAAAGTATTCATGATACCTAAGCTGGTTCTCGAGCCCCCAAGAAAGAAAAACTGTCTCAGAATAATGTAGCAATCTTCTATTAATCAGAACTGATTCATGATCGTCATGACCCAAATTTATTATTATATTTGTGCATTGAACTACATGAATTCATGAAGGACTTTAAATATTATGAACTATTTATCACTTTTTGATGATTGTATATGACAACACTGGCGACGATTGGGTACTAATATTATGATAATTCTGGGAATTCATGTTAGCATCAGAATATTTGTTTTGTGATCCTGCTAGTGGGTTTGTTTTTCGCAGGGTATGATCAATATAATCTAATCAATTCAATTTAAATTCATTTTTATACATTCCATTTGGGAAAATGCTTCAAAATCTCGAATGATACGACAATGGTAACTCACCTATGGAATGACGTGTTTTGATCGCCGGTTCAAATCGTCTTTAACACACCTCACAACGTCTCACCATTATATCAAATCACCAAAACAGGAAATAAACTGAGTTTCTGATGAATTCTGAGTACACAAAACTGAACACAAGTTGAATAATATCGATAAATCAAAACGTAAATAATGACAGATACCAAACAAAGCAATAATGGCCGTCGACTGTCAATATCAAATTGCGGTGTTGCAACGTTGAGCAAAAAGTATTCACGATATTCATGCTGTTCCTCGAGCCCCCAAGAAAGTAAAATTGCTAAGTCTCAGAATAATGTAGCAATCTTCTATTAATCAGAACGGATTCATAATCGTCATGACCCAAATTTATTATTAAATTTGTGCATCGCACTACATGAATTCATAAAGGACTTCAAATATTATGGACTATTCATCACTTTTTGATGATTGGATATGACAACACTGGCGACGATTGGGTACTGATATTATGATAATTCTGGGAATTCATGTTAGCATCAGAATATTTGTTTTGTGATCCTTCTAGTGGGTTTGTTGTTCGGAGGAATGGTATATTAATGCGTATACTGTTCAATTTGTCGAAACAACAGTAGGTTTACACGCTGAACTATTTTTTTTTTCTCAAGGTGCACCTACGGAATGATTTCATAGGGAAAATTTTGCATATTCTGCAATCCTGATACCTCCGTTTCATGACGGCATCGACTGCATTTCATGTAGAGGAGAAAGAATAAATGAAAGAAGAAATGAATCAACTTTATTGTTCCAAGGTCATATCCTTATCAAGAAATTCATAATTGAACACCTATATATCAGTCGTATTAGCACAAAGTATACAGTTCTGGTGTCTCTGCGAAATGATACTACAGACTACTGAGACCAAAATGAGTTCATTGAACCAAATTCATCTATATACTGAAATACTTCGCTTAGCCGCAACAGGGAGTTGAAATTGATTTTTTTTTTCAGATTTATTCCAATCTATTCAATTCTCGACAGATTTCACTCTTGAATTGTGTAGATACACACTCAAAGAAATATTATGCATGAGAAACATGTCGAATTGTGGAGAGTGTTACATACTTTGAGTACTGTCGATTGAAAGGCCCCCTTGGTGGAGTAGGACTCGTGTAGGAGCTGTGATGATTGAATTTTTATTTTCTCGAATTTTCTCATGACTGAGTATGTATATATGTATGGAAATTCTTTCACTTCAACACTTACGAAATGGAAATTCTCCCTATTTTCTAATCATCATCTACTAATCATCATGTACTATGCGCTAATTTTAGGTAATTAATACATTCCTCCCAGACAGACAATTTTAAGGATAACTCTTACCTAGGGAATATCAACCAACTTTGATTTTTTTCTGGAACTCTATCATAACATATAGTGTTTAAAAAATCTGCTACAACCTGTTTATTCACTTATTTTGTGCCCTGCATCACCAACTGACAAATGAATAGTTTTGAAAATCAAACAATGTTTTCGTTTGTCCATCAATGGCACTTTATTCGATACCATCTGAGATATATTTGAATATTTCTGAGTATCACATCAAGGTAAACAATTATTTGATTCCACAAATTCACTAATAATCAAAGTATTATCTCTTGATGATAAATTTGAGTGGCGTCCCTACTTTATTAACCTCCTCATGATCACTCAAGTTGAAGACAAAACGCATAGTGCCTACCACTGAATAGCTGCCATCTGCAATGTTCCTATTTTTTCTTGAAAAGTAGGGTCACATCTTATTATGTATTCATCATCATGAATTATTCAATTATTGTACGTTAGTACTTCATTTTGGTATGGAATTCATTTTGATACTGATATCCATTCGGGATGAAATTCTTCCACGGATTTTCTGAAGATAGTGCTGTATACTTTTTTCCGTCAATTATGCGAATAATTCTCATATCAATAATATACTGAGAATTCAGTATTTGAAAACCTCGTGATATATACAAAATACTGTTGAATTCTCATGAGTGCACTTCTCAAATTAATAATATACTGAGAATTCAGTATTTAAAAACCTCGTGATATATACAAAATACTGTTGAATTCTCATGAGTGAACTTCACCACTTTCCATATAATTCGTTATCATGTTTATTATTACCTATACCTCATGATAATTTCATGTTGCATCAATCAATTGTGTTTCAAATAATAGTGTAATGAAAAATGTAACACCCTTTCTTCCGAATTTCGATGGTTTTCTTCGAGAAGGAAGTACTTACCTTCACGACATAAACTGTATAAACTCTGTGACTGAACAATTCCATCTCGAAATATATAGCGTTAGATTACAAAGAAAGATCAACTTCATAAATAACCGAGAAAAAATAAGCTCTTCAGACCTGTTGAAATTCATTTTCGTTGTTTTGCCGGAGGCGCGCTATGAGTTCACCATAATTGGCGTTAACAGGATAATATATTTAACCGTATTCTGTGAAATCAATGTTACGAACGTTTTTAAAACAATCGGTAACGGTGATACGATATAATAGGGTGATTCTTTATACAGGTAGTTTCGTTCTATCTGTCAAACTATTTCAAAATCTGCTCAAAATATGACAAAGTCCATTAGAATTCCATCAGAAGAACCGATAATGAGGTGACTGTTACGGGATGATTTTCGCTCAACATGATGAAATGAAGATTGGATAAACATTCTCATGATTTACTTTTTTTATCTGTGGACAACACGAAAGGGCAACCTATAATGTTCGAGGAACATCGTGTTAGCCAGCGGTGGAGAGGAGAGGAGGAAGGTGTTGGAATTTTTCTTGAAAGTTTGGAGGTTGTAAGCATCAGGAAAGACTTCACTAGGCAAAGAATTCCACAAATTTGCCGTTCTATTGATGAATGATGCTTGGTATAGCGATGTTCGACAGGTCTCGAGCCTGACAGTGTAGGGATGACCAGCTTGAGCTCGTCTGGTTTGTCTACTAGGAATCGCGCGTGGTGGCATAATAGATGATATTTCCGTTGAGCACCGACCAGGAAAGTACCTATAAAAAAGGCATAGATCGCCGACCTTTCTAGAATGATCTAGAGAGGTCGATGATTTGGTGAGTGTTGTATCATCGACTAGGCGAATAGCTCTCTCCTGAATTGAAGCCAAGAGCTTTAGCGTATGTTTGGGGGCTGAGCTCAAAACATGTGAACAGTACTCCAGGACAGGTCGAATTTGTGCTTTGTAGATCGTAAGCAGTTGCTGGGATGTGAAGTATCTCTTCGCACTTCAATGTTGAATACTGAGTACATAATTATTCATGGTATAATGCTGATTGTATAACAGCTCCGTCGAAGTGATTCTCAGTAGTCACCATTTGCTAGGAGATGAATAATTTATCTGCAGAGTAAAATTCATATTCGCTTACTTGATGAAAGTGTGCAAACATGAATTCAGGATCAAAATCGTAAATATCCGTAAAACCCATCAGATAGTCATCTTGGTTAGCTCTGTCTGCCGTACCAGCTCCGTTCATTGCGATGTGAATTCTGAGAGAAATAACAGCCATGATAGATATTCGAAAGTTCGTCGAATGAGAGACAAGGTTCAACAAGGTTCAGGATTGCTCAGTTGTTCGTGAATATCTCCAAGTATTTGTTCACTTGAATTCATTCCTCCAACGGCAACCTTACAGCTGACTGTCAAGTATAAAGGATCAGAGGATCGATTGTGTCAATGCACGAGAAATTATCGTAGAGAAATCGAAGCAATTTGCGAGATAAAAACCATCAACTGTTTGACATAAGCTAGCATCGGCGACGGTGACTCAATATTCCCAATAAATTTCAAATTGCATATCAACAAATTATATATCGAACAGAATGAGCATGATGAGATTCAACTGTATACCATTATATGACTTTTGACTACTCAGGGCTTCTGACCTCAAATCAGTTTGGCTTTTCATCCAGTAGGTCATCTGAACTGATACCAAATAGCGAGATTCAAGCACCATTATTCTTTTGAATTTCCTGCAACCTCGGGCGTGCCCCATGGTTCACATCTGGGCCCCCTACTTTTCAACATGTTTATTAATGACATCTCTTCATGCTTCCATTACGGTAATGCCCTATTATTTGCTGACGACCTAAAGCTCTATCGAATTGTGAATTATGTTGATGACGCTGCTGAGTTACAGTGCGATATCTGCTACTTGGTGCGATTGCTACTTGGTGCTTAACAAAAGGTATGAGCCTAAACATGAACAAATGTCATATCATACGCTTCACTCGATCCCATCGACCTGTCAGGGACCTTGGAGTGATTCTTGACGTCTCCCTAACCTTTACTCATCACATAACCTCTATTGTCATAACAGGTCTATCAAAATGTTGGGTTATATTTAAGAGAACTACTCTTGACCTCACTAGTCTGAGTGCCATTAAAATCGTATATTGCACACTTTTTATAACACCTCAATTAATGTTCCTCTGTCTGGTCACCACATTATGTAACCCAGATATCCAAGATTGATCGTGTTCAAAAAAGCTTTCTTAGATATGTTCCTTCCAAATCTAACTTCTTTAGTGATTATGCCTCAATTGAGAGTCATTTCAATATTCCATCTTTGGACAATAGACGTAATCAGCGAGATCTATTGACTCTATACAAGATATTAAATGGTGAATATGACTGTCCTGATCTACTTTCTCAAATCAGTTTAGTAGTACCCACTCGTCTTACTAGACAGATAGCTACTTTTCATATTCCCTACCATCGTACGAACATTGCTTATTTCAGCTATATCCCAAGATCCCTTAGAGCGGCTAATCACCTCGATTGACATCTTCTCAACGCCTCTCCATAAGTTTAAAAATCTGTGTCAGTGACCTTCTTATCACTTTATCTTCCAACTTTTACACTGACTGTACTCGTACCTCAACTTTTCATTGATCTTCTCAATGTCTTCAATATTATCAAAATCATATATGTTGTGTCTGTTGTTGTATTGATCTTTTCAATGTCTTCAATATTATCAAAATCATATATGTTGTGTCTGTTGTTGTATTAATCACATAATGTATATCTTGTAATAATTGGGCTTGCCCGTATTGAACTAAACTAAACTAAATTAAATCTATGATCGATGAACATCTACTGACATAAATCACATTCTGTCTTAGGAGCACATTTTCGGAATCAGGGCAAAATTGTGTCTTTTTTTTTTAACCAAATCAGATGATGTTCTTTCTATGTATGATCAGCAGAATCCAGTTGGACGATATTTTTCTACGGGGGGGGGGGGGGTGCACTTTGTTATCAAAAACTCGAAGAAAATGTAATATTCGAAAATAATATTATGAAGTATGAGTGGATATTGAGGTCCTCGTCCTTAGTTCTCGAAAGGAAGCGAGTGCTTTAGAATACTTCACGTTATTTTTTCAAAGTAGACTTCGATAGTTGATTATTTAAATGGAGCTTTCGAAACATTCGTTAGTGATACATGTTCAATACTATATGTTCGATATCGTAGAGAATTTATTACTGTTGCATTTCCATTACATCACCAGAAACGAACCAAAAACTACCTACTAGTTGAGGATTAGGATGGGTTTTACCCATCCCTATGTATGCCTCCCCTTGGTATCTCCATCAATGGTGAGAGGTTCAGTCTTCAATTAGCAATTGGTTGATAAACACATCAAGTAGTGAACGAGTTGTTTTATTATCGAACAGTACATTATTTGACGATGCTATCAGATCAATAATTGATGAGTTGACATTTATACTTCACGATTCCCCGGTGATGCTCCGATATGGTATACATCGGGTGATAGTCGTTTTTTCGTTTTTTTCTTGTTGTAGTTGAACACGCTGAGGAGTATTCTGAGTGAGCAGAATAGAGTACGAAATAAAAAACTCGTATTTCTAAACATATCACTCAATATTACGAGAACTACTCAAAATTATCGTTCACTTCCTTTTTGTAGTCAAGAAAATATAATTAGGCGCTTCTTTCCATGTTTTGAACATGATCAAAAATTAAAAGGTGTTTTTTTCTAAATGATCAGACATTATGGAATGGTCAAAACCATGAGATGAAATTTGCAGAGATCGAGAATCTTTTTTATCCTCTGAATTTTTAAGATACATGCAGCGGAAGGAAATGAGACAGTTCTCCAGTATAACAGCAACAAACTATGATATTCAGATGTAGCAAACTCATGAGGGGCCTATCAAAATAATTGTCGAATAGCGTGAAATGTGACATTTGGAGACAGTTGAAGTGTTATTCTGACCAATGGAAACCAATAGGGTCTTCTATAGAATGACCCACACCTGTGCGACTGACGATTCTCCACAAATTGAATGAACACCGCATTGTTCAAATTATTCCTCCATTCACGTTCGGCCATTGTCCTTCCTCTTCATGTGTTAACGCTACTCTTGTCATCGCTTGTGTCATTAGAGCCATATTCTTTTTAGAAAATCGGTTAGTGTAAAGAGATATGCATGGTATCAACATCGATAATTCAAGTACAAAAAGAACGAAATAACATTCGATAATTCACAAGTTATATAAAACCAAACGATCGAATAACTTGGACAGTGCAACCTTTCTTCAACGCATCTCCACTTATTATTCGTACAGTTTTTCTTTGCATGATGGATGAATGGATAGACTTTCTGTAACTATATCAGAGACAGGATTGTGCTTTGTGAATACAGGATTCTCACAACAAGGAATAATGTACATGGCAGTGGTAAAATTTCTCTTTGTCTTCTGATCCTGGTTATCCAACTAAATCCTTGAATGCATTGAATACATTTTGACAGACGCTAATCGCTCGTCAATTCAAAGCCTTCTTTGATGCATTTACACTTACATATTGTTCGTGCAGATTTTCTCTGCACAGTCGATGGAAGGAATAAGCGATATGCAGAACTTTTCCTGTGAATGCTGAATGAACTACACAAACTCGGTGAACTATTTTTCCATTGACCATCAACTTTTTGGAATAGATATTTTTCAATTGGGTAACGAATTAGTATATTGATTGCCGTGCATGTTAGTTCAATGTTATATATTTCTGTTGGTATGTTCATTTTTAATAATAGTGAAATAATGTAAGCAACATCCGATCTCGAGTTTTCTTACTAATAGAATCCTTCGAATCAACATTATGTAAAAAATTTGCATTTTGAAATCGAACATCACGTTAGTTGTGAGGCACACGGTTCACGTATACCGTTCTCGAAACTCTCCCGTCAGATGCCATAGTAAATACCCAAAAAAACCTCTGCGGTGAAACCTGCACTGAATGGAGTCATGTGGAGGAAGAGAAGGAGATGAACCGTTCCAAATGGTAGAGGGACGTAGCACGATGGTCAAGGTGTTTGAACCTTGATCGAGCTGCCGGAACGGTGGTGAGTTCGAACCCGGTCACGGTTGTTAATTTTTCATTGAAATTAAATAGTTTTATAGCCTATTATCAATCTTGATAAAGTGGTTGGTGGAATCTACTATGAAAACTCCTCCTCTCTTCTCAACCCGCTCAAGCTCCGGCTTATGGGACGTTGGATTCCGACGTAGAAGAAGCGATCCGCAATCACACAGACGCGCACAATATCATCAGTGTCTCTTCCGCTTGTGTCGAGATCAAGGTAATTCATCAATCTGCTTGCTCTTGACGTGGTGTAAGTACTCATGATACCAATTGGGACACACTGAAGTAGTGCAATTTCGACTACGAACCTGGAAAGATCAAATTCGATTATGGTTTTTCATCAAAGACACTATGTGTATCGAACCATACATCCTGTAACACCAGGATGTGTCTTGATTTGAAACGTTGTGTCCCAGGGTCCTGATCAGTGAGCAATTTGTCTTGTGTCCTGGTTTCGTAATAAAGCATGTACTGATCACATTCCATCGGACGAATGATGGAAATTCGCCCAGTATCAGCACAGTGGAGAGAACGCAATCATAATCAGATTTGGAATGGTGCATATATAGAATTTTTGAATTGCATGAAGAGTCGGAAGGAGTAACTGAAGAGAATATGACCTCCGAAAGAGTATATGGATGGGCAAAGAAAAGTGGTTTGAGAACGTAGAAGATTAGGATTCCGTTTTCGCTATTGTAATTTCTCTATTTTCATCCAATCTTCATAAAAACCTTCTACCAGAAACCTATCTACCAAAGAGTTCTTCACCTGAGTGTTCTTTAAAAAAGAGTGACTTTTCTCTCAATAGTTTCTTCAGAAGTTTCTATTTCTTCAAAAGTTGATAACGCATTAGACAACACTCTTTTCGAATGTCCTTTCGCCAACTTGATCCTAGCTTCCCAAATTCCTCCAAAGTTTGGTGAGACCACAGGAATGATTTGTCACTGAACACCGAAATCAGAGATCTTTTCTCGAATATTTGACTCATAATTTCTTGAAAAGTATATCAGGTCTTTGAGTTCTTCATCGACGCCGACAAAGGTTTCACCATTATCGGAATACACATTGAGAGGTTTGCCCGAATGCTTCAGTGGTGAAGTCACTCACCAATTCTAAATAAATACATTTTGTGGTTAGGCGAATGAATGAGCCGATATATGCCTTCACTGTTTTAGCTCCTCTACCACTCTTATTTTTTTTATACATTGGTCCAGCGTAGTCAATACCAGTATCACTGAATACAGACTTGATACGCACTCTTGATTGAGGCAAAACACCCATCTGAAACATTTGATACAACCATGCACTATTTTCCTAGCCAAAGTTCTACCTGCTGAATGCCAAATTCTCTCTCGAATAGAATA
Organism: Gastrophysa polygoni; assembly: GCA_963576655.1. NCBI lineage: Eukaryota > Metazoa > Arthropoda > Insecta > Coleoptera > Chrysomelidae > Gastrophysa > Gastrophysa polygoni. The sequence continues at coordinate 5,321,636 of OY755092.1, forward strand.
TAACTGCTGAGGACCAGCATGGTATAATCTCAAATGTTCGTGTAGAAATATCAGACTTGTGAAATGATGTTTACTATGGAGCAATGCAGGATGTTTTTTCTCAAACTAGTACAAAGATTGCTGCAATCTATCGCCAACTCGTAAAACCTCATCGAGATCTAGAAACGGGTTCGAATTCAACAATCTTGATGTTTTGTTCAATCTGTTCTGCTTCATCAGAACTGATATTCCTCCGTGAAAATGCTCTTTTTGAGACAATTTGATCAAATGAATCAAAGCTGAATTCAATTCTATTGAACTTAGTGGACCCAATCTAGAACTTTTACAATTTTCTGAGCTATGGATAAATCCCAATCAATAAGCCATTACCCTTTGCAATCGTGTTGAAGATGAATAGTTCGAAGTTGTGAATACTGGTTTTTCCACTGTTTAAAAAATTACCTTTTGTTTTTTGATCTCAGGTATATTATCTGGATATTCGAATTTCGGATATAGTGATTCATTACGAGGTTTTGTTAGCCAGTGTGGCCCTGACCACCAAATTCTTTCATGAGCGAGTTCATCTTGATCGACTCCTCTAGACAGCAAATCAGCTGGATTATCAGAGGTTGACACATGTCTCCAGGAACTCGCTTGCGTTATAGATAAAATTTGCGTGATTCTGTTCTGTACAAATATCTGTGAGGAATTAGTAGGGGTTATCAAGCAACACAGGAATATAGTGGAGTCACTCCATAAAAATATCTCATCAAATTTGAAATTCGTAAATGATGATACTATATCAACTAATCGAGCTTATAATAAAGCCGCACAGAGTTCTAACTTTGGCACGGTGATCATTTCCAATGGTGCGACTCGAGTTTTTGCACAGAATAATCTTACAGAAACTACATTACCCGCTCTGCTTATACTACGAACGTAAACACAACCTCCATAAGCTTGCATTGATGCATCTGCGAAACCATGAATTTCAGTTTTAGTTGTCCCATCACCAAAAATGTATCTTGGTATTTGAAGATTGTTCAGTTTAAGAAGTTGTTCTCCTAATTCATACCATTTCGTGTCAATTTCAGATGGTAATGTATCATCCCAACTTAGTTTGAATGTCCAGAATCTTTGCAAAATAATTTTTCCTGTTTTGATGCATGGACTAAGAAAACCCAGTGAATCGAATACTTGACCAAGATCTGAAAGCAATGATCTCTTTGTCAACGTTTCAGTCTGTGAAAGTTCACCCATAGAATACATCAGCATATCCAGTGAACAAGACCAATACACACCTAAAGTTTTTGTTTTTTCATTGGCACCTAATTTAAGAATAGTTGCATGGTTCAAAGCTTGAACATGCTGTAGTACCGCATTACTATTAGACGCCCATATTTGTAACGAAAAACAACAAGAACTCAATATCATCGAAATATCATCACAGAGCTGAAATGCTTCTGCTTGTGTTTCACAACCTGTTAAAAGATCGTCCATATATAAGTCTTTCGAAATTGCCTCTGAAGCTTTGGGAAATCTTTAGAAATCTTCCAATGCTTGTTGTTTCAAACATCTAACTGCTAACCACGGAGCAGAAGTTCCATTTGTAATTGTATTGAGGTCAAATACTTATATTGGCTCTGATGGATCAGACCTCCAGAGAATTTGTTGAAGATGTCTCTGATTTCGATCAACTAGTACTTGTCGGTACATCTTCACCATATCTGCACATATAACAATCCTATGAAAAGAGATCATCCTGTATCGTGGGACCTACATATTGTAATTCATTGAATGACATCCCATGCATGATGAGGAAGGAAACATTCTTCATTTGAACTTGAAAGGTTAATATTAGTTGATATTAGTGACATATGCTCTAATTCAAGGTACTCCTTCATGAATTCATCATACCTCTGCCACAGGTTCTCGATAACTTCAGTTCTATGTCATTGAATCTTCATAGAGCAATTCGTTTAGAATCACCAAGGTGAGATTCTGGGTATTTCAAAGGAAGACTCACGATGAATCGTCCATGAACATCTCGTTTAACTGTATCTTGAAAATATCTTCCGCAATAGCGGTGGTCTTCAGACAAGATTGACTGTGATATGCCAGAATCCTCGATTTCCCAAAACCTTTCCAATTGTTCTTGGATATCAATATTCGTTGACAAATTGCATATAGTCTCACCTTTCGAACTGTGCCTGAGATAATTCAACCGAATACAGTGTTTTGCAATACAGGAAGATTATTCCCCAAAGATACCTGACCATGACGTAATAGACTAAAATAGTTTTGCACCCAGAAACATATCAACACAAGTAGATCTATTGGAGTTAGGATCAGCAAGTATTACATGTTCAGGTAGAATTGAGGAAAGAAATATCTATTGGTTTCCTAGGTAAATAATCATTGATTTTTTGAATAATCAAACTTGCATGAAAGTTATTCTGTTTCGAAATTTTAACCCTGCATTTCTCATCTATATGTGAAGTGACTTGAGTTATTCCCAAGATGGAAATACTTATTTTAGATTTTCGCAATCCTCGACGAGAACAGAATGCAGAAGTGATAAAATTTGATTGCGACGCTGAATCTAATAGAACTCTGCACGAGTGTATATCTCCTTGGAAATCTTTCACATTCACTAGTGCCGTTGGAAGTAATACATCAATATCTTCACAGATATTATGATTTGTATAACTCACATAATTATCAGTATTCGTAGTTTGGGATGTGTCGATCGTTTCTGTTATCTCAGATGCTAAAAATGCTTGCTTGGTTATATTCTCAACTGGCCTATCCAGATGAATCAGTGTATTATGCTTCTGCTTGCATTTTCGGCAGGGACCAGCTAGGCGATATGTATGAAGATGGTTTCCTCGTGAACAGTTGAGGCATAATTTGCGTTGTTTTGCTTGTTCAATCCGATCATTGATATTCAACTTCAGAAATTCTTGACAGTTTTGAATGAAATGTTCTTTCTTTTTACAGAGAGCACAAAATGCATTTCTTTGATTCGAATTGACTTGATATGATGCATGAGTTACTCTTCTTTCATTACTTACTGTCAATTCTCCAGTTGCAACAGAGGTTTCTAAAAGATCTGCTCTTTGCTTGATGAAAGCTTTGAAATCTTCGAAAGTTAATAGATTACCATTTCTACTCGAGAATTTTCTTTGTTCCCACTGTCTGGCTGTCATCTTGTCTAATTTATCATTCAACAAATGGATCAAAATTGTATCCCATTTGTCGGTAGGTTGGTTCAAAGCTTCTAGTGACCTCAAATGCTCGGACTGTCTAACATATTTCTAATATCATGAGGTGATTCAGTAAGTATTTCTGGCATATCAAAGATTGACTTTATGTGATTATGAATCAATAGGTTCTCATTATTGAATCCATCTAGTAATGTGTTCCATGCAATTGAATAGTTGGAACCAGAAAATTCTACAGATCGTATGACTTGAGCAGCTCCGCCTTCTAAAGATGCCCTCAAATAATGAAACGTTTGAATATTGCTGATGGCATTATTCGAATTCATTGAGGAATCGAAAATATCGCTGAATTCTAGCCAATTCTCGTAAGTACCGGAAAACTTTGGCAATGAAATTTGAGGAAGTTTAATCACTAGGATCGTCATGAAGACACTCAATATTATTTCGAATATCTTCAAATTCTTGAAATGGAGATTCCCGCTTATCGAACCTACTCTGGAGCCGTAGACTCTTTGAGCCATCAACTTGTAAAAGTGAATTGTCTTCAATGTGTCGAGCGAATTCGTTCAAGTGGCATTTGAAAAGATTATGTCTATGATTGAATAAATCTCGTTTCTTGAGAAGAATTCTCAATTCTTTCGAACTCATGGTTCGATTAGTAGTAACTGATAGAAATTATGAGGAAAACTTGGAATAGAAAAGTGTGAAATTGAAAAGAGGGAGTATGAAATTGAAATAACTTGCGAATTCTCTGTTGCTTTATCACTTCCTCTGCAATGTCTATAAGTGCCTCGCCAGCTGACTCAGTCTGATTCTCGCCTGGCTATGTTCGTGTCTTCTATGGACTTCTCTTGATGGTTTCGCTGTGGTATCCGCTCAGAAGGACCAAAATTATGTTTGATAAGTTGAATGAATGTTTTGATGAATTGGTATGACTTCTGCTACAAAAATTGATTCATCATTTCTTTTCCATCAAATCTCCGTGGAGACTCAAACATAGGAAAATATACAGCGATATGATATAAATATCCTTACAGACATGATCACCTCTGCGAATATTTCCCAATCCCTGCGTTCTTCCGTATTTCGAACTGGAAACGTGGAGCAAAATATTCGAAAATACGGTAATTAATTAGCCTAAAATCATCTCTACAAATTCACTTCATTGATTCTCGAAAATTTTTCATTTTCGAAAATGGACACTGCTAAGTTCGGCCGAAGCTAGCAAAGCCACAGATTTTTCCATGATGGAGGAAGCGAAAAATTTAGGAATAGGGTAACTGATTAGCCTGAAATCATGAGACTTCCTGGAGTTGGAATTCATGTGTAACTTTGTTAGTATTCTAAATATCCGTGATCCATCAACGATATCTCTTTCTGTTCAGACGAATATTGAATGGCAGTGAACATTGGATAGTCTTCTTGGAGAGAAGATCCATATTGACAATTTCAATTTCTCCTATAATCTTTATTGTCACAACTTGAACGGGATGCTGGCAATAAATTGTGCTAAAAGCTGATATACTCTATATATATGCTCCAAAAATATCTGTGTCAGCAGAAACCTTGCATTGTTGTTGGTTGCTCTGTTCATGGACAAGTTTGTATAATTAGAAAATGTCTAATTGCGATATTGGAACTGAATCAGCTAAAATTCTCTATCAATCATTTATACTCATGAGTCATTGCAAAATGAATAGATCTATTCAAATTTGTATCTTGTGTCTATATTATGAAATAGGTCTTGAGGGTCGATATTTTGGTTTTAATTTCGAACATTCGAACTCTCACGAACTTTTTGTTCAGATTGATTGGCAGCGTTGAAGACTCTTGAAGTCTCCAAATTACGGCTCGTGAGCCTAATCCGTTTCGCCAGAGTCATCAATCCGACACGTGGGATTATCAATAATAATAATTATAATTGTAGCGACCATGCACTTGCTGCCACCTAGTATATAGTTAGCATTCATACTTCACAAATATCTAGTGTAACGGCAATTTGGTTGCGAAGGTTTTTGATATAGTATGATTGATTGATGTTTCAAGTCAGTTTTTGTCAACAGTAAAAACACAAGAGCTTTTTTTATCGGATAAATTTCTTTTTGTAACGAAATAATTCTGCCAATCAGTAATTTTACGAGAAAAACTGACATGACAAAATCGCGAGACCGAAGGTCGAGTGATTTTGTCAAATGTCAGTTTTTCGCTCAAAATTACTGATGGAAAAATTTTGAGTTAAAAAGAAATATATCCTTGAAAGAAAAGCTCGAGTGTTTTTTGGCAAGATAAATTAACGACTCATGTTGTAATGGTTCAGTATCAATTATCAACAATGCTCAAATAACTGACAGGGCAGACATTAAAGTGACGTAAGCATACTAGATGTGGACGCTTAAGAACATAGACTTATTATCCTGAGGAGACTGAACATCTCATTCATAAAACTGCTTTTGTTTTGAAGCAATGATTGAAAATAAACTGCACAAGTATGAGAAAGACTACCGATCGAACCTCTTTGTCTTCTCCAACTTGTTGGCAACGCTGTTATGTTTATGTGTCTTGTTTCCCTGATTTCAGCCAGTGGCGTACCGTCCTAATGGTTCCATGACTTGGGAATATATTTTATCTATAACTTTATTATTAAATATTGTTCTGTACGGAGTGGAAGCGTCGTGTTTGTTAGTTAGGAAGACAAACAAATTCCTTTTGATTATGAACAAGCTACGAATGTACTCTCAATGGAAACATGTAATTTCTCTCTGTATTTGTCAATCAACATTCTGAAAAATGAAACATCATTGGAAATATATAACCAGATTCTTGTCAGTACCTGTAGTTCCCGATATTATGTTCAACTGAAACAAGTGCAATATCATATGCATTCAGACAGTTGTATGAAATTGAATTTCCTTATAATTTGCACACAGATTTCTCCGCTTTGATAAAAACAAAAAACACAGCTTTCATACTTTTAATATTCATATAATACAACAAATTTATTCGGATAATGATGACACATTTTGATTCATTACTGGAAAGAAGGTGTTGGTTCAAATTGAACTGCAAATAATTTTTGGATTTTTATACAAAACAATATATCATTAAATACAAGGACAATTCACAAAGAAAATAAATGATGTCGCTCGTGAACATAGTTTGTTGTTTTTCTGTACTGTATTGGAAAAATGTGATGTTGAAACAATGGAGTATTAACTGCAAATTACCTATCAGATGCGAACTGAAACGCTGAATGGCATGGTAGTGGATTTGCATCTGGCCTCAAGTATTTGTTACCACTTTTCTTTGTTATGACATCCTCGAATCGAGATGATCAGAACATACATAAAGATATTTGCTCAGACGATTCTCCTGCCAGCCAAGAAGAAATGCCCAAATTTTCCTTTTTTCACTATCAGCGGGAAACCTGAAGTAATAGAGAAATAGGTTAACAGGAATAAGTTGCTTAGAATTTTTGATGCAATGAACAAGAAAGTCTATGCCATGGAAACATGAACACTACCTAAATCATTAACAATCATGAATAAACAGTACCTAATCATCATATATTCACGCCACTGGAATAACAAACAAATTTGGAGGTTAGGTATTCCAACTTACTTGTGAAAAGAAACATCAGGGCTGGAAATGTCAAGTTTTTTGCACACTCGGCAGTGACGGACCATATTGTCCAAAAATTCATTCTGAATTCCACAATATCTATTCAAAATCACTAAAAACAACACTTCAAAACACAAGATCACTCGTCTACAACACCGCAACGAGAAATGGGCAGATCGTAGTTTCGTAGTAAAAATCATTCATACAATAGGCGTGGCCTGGACGCGCCGATGTCGCTTTGCGGGTAACAAATCCTATGATGCTACAATGTGATAGTTCACAAAATGAATATTCGGTAATTCCAACGTGTACATTTCAGGTTTTCATTATGTATAAAAATACCGTTCAGAAAAATGTTCCATCGAGACTGTATTACTTGCAATACAATGAAAAAATGATATGAACGTGTCAATAATTATTGCAAATCTCGTTCTCAATCTGGAAATATGGCAACGACACTTTCCAATCGGTCACAATAGTATCCTACAGTGGACCAGATATTGGCAATGTCTGATCTTCTTTAAATGTAAATAGTTCCGTCTCCTCAGGATAATAAGTCTATGCTTAAGAAGAACAGGCGTTTTTATCGGTGATAAAAAACGATGCACCTTTTTTATCGCTGTCAGAATGACAAAACAGTCGTCTTTAAATGACACATTTCATACAGGAGTTAATTTATCAGGAATAAAAATATTGGCATTATGTTTGATTTGATCATAATATGAATCGGAGGTACTCATAAACCTCCAAAATAATTATAAAGGCGATTTGAGATGCTCCTCAGTTGATTTAGATCTGTTAATATGTAAACGTCATAGGAATCGTTTTCAGACATGAGCAATTGGAACTGAAAACAGAAAACAACCCACGAGCAAATTCATGCAGATCATCAAATTATACCAGTGTAAGACTTGTATGGAATTCCAACAAAGATGACTTTCAACATTTGTTCCTAATCGTATCTCGACACTGTGGATTCAATGTTATAATTAGAAAGATTTTGAAAATGCTAAAGTTCGAGTGCAACGAGTATCAATCTTCATCTTCAAAGCACCCGAAGTTTCGATTGCGAAAACGTCGAAAAATTCAGTCTCCATAGAGTGGCTGAATATTTCCCGATCATTTCACGTTCACGTTACATGTTTTGAAATATGTGAGGAATTTTTTGCGTACTTGCGATCGAAACGGTATATTGTTCTCTACCTGAAGGATTCGACATTTTATTTTATCTTTGCACGCTCTGCATTCACTGTCTATTTTCACTTCTTTTCCATACAATGAATTACACATGAGAATACTAAGTCAAATCAAAATACTGTTTTGCACAGGTGTTACTTTACTCTTTTTTTTTTCACTCTTTACTCTTTATTTTCCTTGAGACAATATTAACATTGTGTCCGAAACGTCAAAATTCTCAAAGTATTCATAAAAACATACTCTAACACAGGAAACGAAAAACAATCTGAAAAATCTTATTGTACCGGACAATTAAAAAAATCTTGCACAGTATAAAAATTTTTTGCACCGAAAATGTTTTGAGGCGCATTTTGAACATTTTGAGCGTCAAACTTGATTAAATATGTTCAGATGAATGATTGAAAATGCGTGGTCCTATATAGTTAGTTGCATTTTGGGTTATCTTGTATTTTCCAATTTGCGTGTAAATTGAGCCCTTCTGGCGTGTATTCATGCTATGAATGTCTTCATTAAGCTTGAAATCGGTTATGTTGCTATGAATATAACATGTAATTCCAAATATATATAAACTAGCGAGAGTAAAAATATTATTGGATTTAAAAGTTGGTTTGCATGATTCTCTCCACGGTATGTTGAAAATGCACCTCAAAATTGCCTCTTGTGCAATAAATACATATTTTGTCTTGGTAGAGATGCCCCACAAGCAGATTCCATATCGAAGACGAGATTCAATTTGTGCATAATATATATTCACAAGCTGGCCAACACCTAGTACTGTTTTCAAGTTCTTGAACATATAATAGGATGAGTGCAACTTTGAAATTAGACCCTCACAGTGTGACACCCAGTTGACGTGTTTATCGAAGTCAATTCCAAGGAATTTAACTGTGTCTGTGTGTGTGAATCAACTGATGTATGTTTATAGTTATGAAAACGAATTACTTGAGTTCTCTTAGCATTGAAATATGGATCGTGGTTATTGAAAAACTTGCGAGCAGCGTTCAGTAATTTCTCAGTTTCTTGTCTCAATAATAATGTATTTGTCGAAGACTTTAAGATGGATATATTGTCCACATACGCACCGAAATCTGAGTGGAGTATATTAGCTTCAAATCTATTGATTTATAACAGAACGGTCCCAATATGGATCCCTGAGGAAAACCCATACATACAGAGTCCTGTGACTAGTGATATCGAATTATTATGCTCGAATTGTAAAGCAACGCATTGACTTCGATTCTCAAGAAATTTTAGATGATTAACACAGTCAAAAGTCTTGCTTAGGTCACATAAAACTGTAGCAGGGCATTCGCCATCATCAAGAAAATTGACAAGTGTATTATAAAAATGCAATAAAGCCGACTTCATTTCACAATATAGACAGTTTCGCTTCTTTCGCCTTACCTACACAAACTGACTGGCGGTTCTCGTATGCAATTACTGTCATGTTAGAATGATCGGAATACACTAGCCAACGTTGGGTTTTTGGTAGTGTACCTCAATGCAAATTTAACATATTTGTCATCTAATCAGGGTATGGACAGATCATACCTCCTTTCTTCTTCAATGATCTAGTGGCTTTAGTTTTGTGTAGTGGCGTACCTGACATTTGCTGTCACAAACACAGCATCCATAGGCGCCACAAAATTTGAATTAGCACCCGATACAATATTTTCAATTGTGTTTTGGAAGAATGGCAAACTGTATAACTTCATCAGGTTGTATGAATCGGTTGGATAGCAAATTGAAATTTTTCAGCTTTCCAACGAATGAGAATAAAAACAGAACTTGGAAAGTCAACAAGAAGAGACCGAATTGGGAATCAGGTGAATACAGCAAAATATGCGAGGTGAAGATAATACGAAATTACGTATACATTCTGATTGTGCTCAATTATTTTTATATGAATTCCACTAGAAACGGACGATCAAAAGAAGAGGCATGCCCTTCCATTTATAGAACGTAATTCGGAAAATATTGACTGTACGCAAACAAGTCCGGAAGATGACATGAATATTCGTTCGGAAAACCAAGAGAATGGAATACTGGAGATAATTGGAGAAAATGAATATCTCAAAAATGCATTGAATTCAAACATGGAAGAATTGCGAACATTGAGAAAATACAAGAAGGCTGTTGATGAATTATTGAATGAAGACCAAATTCAATCATTTTTCAGCTTTTGATGGGATTTTCTCTCCTCGTTTCTAGAACTTATAAAAAATTATTGCAATATATTTGTAGTAAGGACTTCGCTTGAAATTAAACCTTTAGATACCTAAAAGAGAAATTCTCTATTGGTCAGTGACACCTTGTTTTTGAAAAAATTTGGAAATACAAATATATTTAATAATAATAAAACCTATACTTATCTTGGTGGACGTTTCGGGAACGAATCTGCTCCCGAAACGTCCACTTGTTAACTTGCTAACTTGACTTTGTTAAAATAATCAAACTAAGATTTCTGATGTAATAGGTACTTCCAACCGACCTTCTCAGACACGCGCTGCTTTTCAACAAATTATATACTCGCATTATTGATGCTACACTATAGGCAACCCATAGAACTCAATACATATTCCTTTGAATAATTGAACCTGAATATATCAACCTTATGAATAGTACTAAACACAAACAATGGGGACAAAGAATTATATTTTTGGTGTGATATTGAATGATGTTGAAACTAGATAATCTAACTTCAGAAATGTTATGCTCAAAACTACTACTAACTGTGTAACTAGCGGCCTTTCCAACTGTCAGTCGTAAAAACAAATTAATGCGATTTGTCAGCTCCCAAAATTTTTTTCTTCTTGAATACGGATGCTGTAAACAATTATTTACTAAACCAACCCATCTTATTTTGCAATGCTTCACTTATCCTAGCAACGGGGCCCCATTGATTCAAACAGCCTGTACACGGAAAGTCAATTCTGTGAATAGACCGAATTCAGTGATATCCTTTCCCACATTGGTAGAGAATAATTTTTCAATACAAAACATAGAGTTTATTATTGGATAGAAGCGCCGGTGGGCAACCTGACGGAACGTCACCTACCGGGATTTTATTTGATATCGATCGTCAGGATATGCACAACTGACGTTGTGATTTCAAATTGTACATCCATCCTGAATCCAGTATTGGTTTCGACAAGAACAGGGTGAGTTATCAGTGGTAATTAATGGTCAAACGCAAGTGAATGGGGGTCATTATGAATTCGAGACCACTTGATGGCTTTAAATTTGATTCATTCAGATGAGAAACCATAGATGAGTGAAACGTTGACATTTTCAAGTTTGAGTTCCTTACAATTTGTTCGGAGGCACTGCTTTGATTTCTCAGCCCATAGAACAAACACCTGTCTGCTGAGATTGTTAACATTACCAGTCAACACATTTGTGATTGGTGAATAATAGTTATTTATGTATCAAGGGAATTAGGAGAGCTATAATTACCGATGGCGAAGTTTGCGTCCAGAGGGACAGCAATTTGAAGGCTCATTAATTCCCATGGTAAATAGATCATTTTATTCCTGAACGATTTCAATAAAATTTCGTTGATTTTCGTACCAATTCATCTTCAAATCAGATACCGTTCATTATAGGAGTGTTGTTGTTGCTACGTTGTCGCTATGTTGATGGTTTGTGAGAGAAGTTTGATATCAAGCTGTGTTCGCATTGAAAACGTGTTTTCTATCCCAAATACAGAGGATATTTCGAAAAATGCGGGAAACGCAAGATAATCATCAATTCCATCGAAAATGAAGCCGTATACCAGAAAGAATTCAAGATATATCTTTCATTACTTGTGAAAGGTAGAAGGAATCATAGAATCTAGAAGATCTTCATTGATAGCGTATCAGGAATGAATCCACAACACTCCTATCTATACAGAGTGCCGAACGATGTAGTACAGATGAAGTACAGATGTAGTACTGAAAACTATGTTATGGCCGGTTTCACCTCTATTAAGTATGCAAACATGCTGAAGAAGATCAATTTAACATCTTCCAGGATGAGTACAAGATATTTCCATAAGTGCAAAATAGCCGTATTCTAATACAGGGAATCTCAGTATTTCACAAACCTATATTCGAGATAATCCAAGAAAAATTATGAGAATTTACAATTTTTTTTCGGAACGTTTTGGGTAGAAGGAGTTCCGTTTCTCAAACATGATACGTTTTATACCTTCGATATACATCAAAGAAAGAAAATGGAATACCTTCTCGAAGAATTGAAAACCACATTCTTCAGCATCTTTTATTCGGTTTTTTTCATATGCAACGGCTGAATCTTTGTTAGAACAACTAGTTCTCTGATTCGAAATGCAAGAGATCCATATTCGACAGTGTCGTTCTTATAATATTTATAATAATAATAATGAAGGTATTCATTCTCCTCTTGTTCAACTTCGCTGCATATAATATGATACAATGCCTAAGAAAAGTAGGGAGAGGTATAAATAGGGTAAACCTACGGAAGATCAAGTATGCGTGCGTAGGTAATGAGATGGGGAGGTGCAATAAATCTAGAGTTGATAATAAAAACATAGTATAGGTACATGATACAGCACTGATTACATAAAATTAGATGAATAAAATGAGACAAACATCTAAATAATTGATGAAACTAAATTTGATGATTATATGATAATGACAAAGAAAATAACGATATGATACGACGTATATACAATCCATATAGAATATATACAAATATCCAAATAATGTACAATACTGGTGATGATCTAATGATAGTCCAATCATCGTTCTATTGTAGGTGATGGAAGACTATTGTTGGTGAAAGTTTCTATGAATAATCTCTACAAGTTGGTGGATTTTGATTCTTGGGGTGTTGCTCAGATAGTTTTTCAGTTCTCTTTCGAATGGTATCTGTGGTGTTAGTTGTTTGAGTGTTTGTGGAAGGATCACTCTACGTGGTGGTAGACGGGGTCTAACCCAACACCTTCCTTCTTTCCCAAAATTTCACCGCTGGCTAACACGATGTTCCTCGAACATCATAGGTTTCCCTTTCGTGTTGTCCACAGATAAAAAAAAAAAGTTTTGTTCCTAATTTTCTTCTTCGTCAATTGATTTATAGATATCCATAATTTCGATGCATCCGTTTTGTTACTGTTCAATTCTTTCTGGTAATAGTCTGTTTTAGCTTTTTTTCAAGTTTTCCAAAAATATTATTGAATTGATTACATGTTTTTTCATTCCTCTGATTAGAATCATCTTTCATATTTCTATGAGGTTTCTTTTTTTTCTCTGTGGCTTTCAATGGACCATTTGCTTTCAATAGACCATTTGTCATCGGGGGATTCCTTTTTGATTCGTTCTCTTTCAATTCTCGCCCGATTGATGCTTCTACTTATCATGCTTTCAACTTTATAAATCAATATATTTGTTGCATTTTCGATATAATCGGCAGAGTATACTTAGAGCCAAGTCTCATCGTGTGCCGTTTTTAGAATTTTATTATTGTCAACAAAATATTGATATCTCTCTCGATTGAAACTTTTTTTCTGTATTCCAGATATTATTTGTATTATCATTGAGAAGCACCGACGGTGGAAGTATCTATGAAAAAAGTCAGAGATCGCCGACCTTTCTACGATGTTCTAGAGAGGCCAATGATTTGGTGAAGTAATACTTCACTGAATCATTTCCTTGCACCTCCCATTTGCATCTCAGTCACATTAAGCAAGACAACATTTCCGAAATGAAAACTCATGGAAATATATCTTCGGTCTACAGTGAACAAGAAACGGCTGGTTGATATGTCAATTCTAGCAATCGAGAGAAAATTTCAGAAGGAAATAGATTTCAACGAAGATATTGAGGAGTTGAGTAAAATGGAGGCATGAAAAGATGTAAAATGAAAACAGAAAATAATTATTTCAGAAGTTCTGTAAATTATTCAATCGCCAATGAGTTTATTATTACGATTCAAAAAACATTTTTTTAGATATTCCCATGACATAGGACTTTCTTGTTTCATTCTTCACTGTTTTGCACTACTCTTCTGCTTGATGATTATTCTGACTTTATCATCCGTACTGAGGACTATATAACTTATCACAATTATATAGTACGTAGAGAACATTATATCATATTCTTTAACAGCGATCGAATCTATATGTTATCGTCGTCAAAACATGAACACTACAATAACATGAATTTTTGAGCAGATCGGGGGGGGGGGGTGTCATTTTGTGTCGCACGCACTCTCAGTCCTCCCTCATGAGAGTCGAAAAAATTGTCAGAAGTTTCACCCGCTGTCCATTTTCATTCACGAAATTTCAGGAAATAAGCCTACTCAAATTCAAAATTTATTCAAAGTTCCGCTCATCGTCGACAACTACCTCGCAACCCAAAATACGGTAGTCAGGAGCGCTGGCCCTTTTGATAGTTAGAGAAACAATGTGTCAATTCCATGAATATGAATTGTTATGAGTTCCGCAACCTTGAGATATTTCAGATGTACCATCTTTGGTCACAAAAACTTCATTCGAACATCGCTTCACCAAGCATCATTCATCAATAGAACGGAAAAGTTGTGGAATTCTTTGCTTAGTGAAGTCTTTCCTGATGCTTACAACATCCAAACTTTCAAGAAAAATTCCAACACCTTCCTTCTCTCCCAAAACTCCACCGCTGTTCCTCGAACATTATAGTCAACGTCTACCATGTTGTACGTCATTGTCATGAATGGTAACGTTTCATGAGTATTTTTTTGTACCTAGAATTCATAATGTAGTGGATTTATAATATCCACAGGGATCTAATCCACAAAAGAGAGGAGGTGATTGTAACATTACTAGACGCATCTCGATGAAGGAAGGAAGGTAGTGGATTCAATCATTTTCCAAAAGGTTCAGGAAGCAAAATCAATCCAGATTTTGAGTATAATAAGTGATTATAGTAGCAGTAATATTTCCAGATACATTATCATCACGTTCATCAATCACTGCAAACGAGTGTTTTCCAGATTTTTCCACACTAGCACGTTTCACTTTCGACTTTCCTGATGCCATAGTGAACTG
This sequence comes from Gastrophysa polygoni, assembly GCA_963576655.1. Classification (NCBI taxonomy): domain Eukaryota; kingdom Metazoa; phylum Arthropoda; class Insecta; order Coleoptera; family Chrysomelidae; genus Gastrophysa; species Gastrophysa polygoni. The sequence goes on from OY755092.1 coordinate 5,336,702, forward strand.
GGCTACTTTCTGAATAACAAAACAATGTTGAGAGTTTTCTTCTCATAGGTGGACGTACGGAAAATCATTATTTGATCTCACTTTGTATTATGAGAATAATAAATTTTCCAAATGGCACACAGGGGAAAGCAAAAAATCACACCAACTGAAATCAACAATCATGACTACATTCAACAAGAATCGATAACTATATGATTACATTCATTTTCCCAGCTTCTGTGTGGGGTTTTTTCTCATTGTTTCTAAAAAATGAAATAGAAGTTGTTTGAAATTTTTTCAATATTTCAATAGGAAGGATTCGTAATGAAGTAGCTTTGGCGCTAATATTATGTAAGCCAATCTCTAGAGTGTAGAAAAGTGCCATGCAGCACAAAAATTGCAATAGTTGAGCCCCTGTTTGAAGCTGGTGATGAGGAAAATGTAGGTAAAGAATTATAGGCCAGTATGAATTCTACCTGTCCTTACAAAAATTTTCGAAAGAATTTTCAATGCGGAAAACTGAAGAAGTACACAGACAGTATGAATTTGATTTTCCAGCTTTTTGTGGGATTTTCTCTCCTCGTTTCTGAAAAATAAAGTAGGAGTTACTAAAAATTATTCCGATATATTTTTAGTGAGAACAGATTTTGTAATCTGCCCCAAAAGGTCACTGCGCTTGAAATTAAACCTTCAGATACCTAGAAGAGAAATTTTTCATTTGTCAGTGACACCTTAATTTCGAAAAATTTGGTTATACAAATATTGTCAATAAGAATAAAACCTCTACTCATCTGCAAAGCCGATTCGAGGGATTCATGTAGATCTCTATTTTTGGCTCATAGCATACTGCCACTGTCCTGCATTTTCATTTTGGAAACCGTTTGCCATGTTAAAGGAAAGTTTAAAGAATTCAGACACGAGTCGACGACACGTAATACCCACAGCTCTTCCCATAAATAACATTGAACTATTCCCACGTCAACTCTTACAAAGAATTCTAGTATTCATGAAGGCAAGAAGTTGTTCAATCATCTGCCCTTGCACATAAAACAAATAGAAACTGAACAAAAGTTTTGGAAATCGGTTAAAAAGTTTCTATTGGAAGAAGCGTTCCATAATCTCACCTTATTCTATCAGTGTACCTGATTTTATATTCTATATTAATTTTACTGATTTTCAAACTTGCTTATGAATGTATCACTGTCTTTTCGAACAAATTTGTGAATGTTCATACATATCTTTACTTTTATACATTTTTACCTCTTCACATTTTTATACAATTTTATACATTTACACACTTTTTCACATGTCAACATTTTATATCTGAATATCTGTTTTTATTTTCTATATAAGACTATACTTTGTGAGGAAGATCAATACTTTGTCAATAAGAATTTATTCTTCAGGCAATAAAGTACATTTTGATTTTGATTGATTTTGATTTTTGATTCTGATCTTGGTCGACGTTCCAACACAATCAAAATATTTCTTCTTCAGTGTCCAAAACCAATTGCACATTGAAAAAATTTTGCAAAGAAAAATATTCTAATTGTGTTGAGAACGGTAGGAGATTCGTTCCCGAAACGTCCACCAAGATAAATAGAGGTTTTATTCTCATTGAATATATTTGTATTCACAAATTTTTCAAAAACTAGGTGTCACTGGCAAATAGAGAATTTCTCTATTAGGTATCTAAAAGTTTAATTTCAAGCGCAATGACATTTTGGGGCAGATCACAAAATCTGTCCTCACTACAAATATATGGAAATAATTTTTTATAACTTCTTCTTCATTTCTTCGAAACGAAGAGAGAAGATTCCACAAAAAGCTGTGAAATGAATGTACCAGTTCCTCGAAAAACTTACAGACAGTATGAATTTCCTATCTTAATTATGGCTTCCAGAGGTCTAGTGATACCAGTTCTGCTGCTATTGACTTGATAACAGAACGATATATGGCAAAGGGCAGATAAAGAAAATGTATGCTAGTATCACTAAACCTTCGCAAGGCATTTGATACGGTGAATTGCACAATCCTTCTCGAGTAATTGTAATGTCTTGGTATGACTGGATTGGTCTTCGAATGATTCAGAGAACACTCATCCTCCAGAAAACAAAGTATCTGCAGTGGAAAAACATACGGCGAGGAAATAGTAAATTGGGCCCACCTTCTGCCTGGTATACATGACCTCTAAAACCAATATAGATCTGAGAGGAAACGTTAATCTATACGCAGATGATACTACATTGCTGTATGTCTCCCAAACATTCGAGAGTCTGCATATGGATATCCAGGTGGACATGGAAATAATGAAAAAATGGTTGTGCATTTATTAATTAACACTGAACATAAATGAATACAATATATACGATCATTCATGTGTATTGGTAAAGTTCCGATTGGAAGCTCATCAATGAAACACTCAAGCAATGTCAAATTTTTTGGAAATAGAAAGATCGCTATCGTGGAGTGATCATATTGATTATTTGAAAAAGAAAATATCTTCATCATGTTCTGTTCGATAGACTCAGTTATATTCTTCCAAGAAACTTTTCAATATCGGTACACTTTACCTCACAATAATTTGGGTTGCGTCATTCAACAATCAAATTGAACCCCTCTAAGCACTCCAGAATGGAGCAATCAAGAACTTGTACCTCTTGGCTAACTATTTCCACACTCAGAGTCTGTATCAAGATTTCATCATTATGGCTATAAAGATAATACTCATTCATCAAAACAACATATTTATTCATCAATGAAGAAATAAATCCAGACACTCAAATATAGTCATCAACTACAAGTATGATATATACATACAACAAAAAGAAATCACTCTCAAATTGACCTGCGAGCACTCAAAACACGAAGCAAAATGAGGTCGGAATAGTATCAAGGCATGATATATTATGATAATATACCAGAATATCTTAAGCATCTCACACACAACGTTGAAGCGGAAATGAAAAGGATAATATCCAGGAACAGAAAAGGAAAGTTATATCTTATATGGAACTTCATACTTCTTGTGTTTCTCAGTGATTCGTTGTCGATAATATTTTGTGAAAGTATTTCGTGAAGGAGAGAATCATTTTATATATTTTTTGTATTTGTATATTCTAATGAAAATGTACTCGAGTCAGTGGATTACTTCAGAGTATCCCTCTACTACATTTGGGATAAAGAAATAATCCAATTAATATAATGAATGAAACAAAATTCTCTATCAGAACGTAATTGTTGTGATGCTGGGAGAGAGATACCTGAGGTGTGTATTATGAGTCACTAGTATCATTTGGAGCCCAAAACTATAGACAATTGGATATTTCTCTCAAACATGGATATTTCGACTATAAAAGTGGACTATATGAAGTTTTCTCAATTATACACACAAATACACAATAATTCTATATAGATCCAAAGAAGGATCTTGCTTTGCACTCCCAGATCAAATACTCACTTAATGATAAATGCTATTCACAAAAACCTGATTTATATTTACCATGTTTATTAACTCAATTCATTATATTTACCCTTTTTTGATATATATATATATATAAATATATACATTTTTTAATTATATTTATACTCACCTTGTAATATACCTATACTTGTTACATTTCCTCACACACAAGTTGGCCTTAGAACTTTTGTACATTAATACTTTATCACCAGAGACTATACACTGAAGTGTATAATATACAATGCTAGTCCAAAGATAATATACACCATCATTATGAGCCCTACTTCATCTTTTGCGATCATGATGAACCTAGCGAATAGAGCAAAACATCAAGAAGGTGCAAGATCATATCTGTTGTATCATGAGCTGAAAAGGATGCGAAACCTGCATTATACAGAGTTCTGTGGAAGGAGCGCGTGAGCGGAACTAGTAAAGTCTGTCGTCGCCAGATGTGGTGGTAAACTCATTTAGATTACAAATTAAAATTCATAAAATCCAGATCTCAGATACACGTAGCATTGTATTTAGGGATTAGGACAAAAAGACTGATTAAAGCCTCAATGCACAGGCTTGCATAGGCGAAGTCTGTCGGTAGCAAACTTCAGCTATTGTGACAAAGATGGCAGTTCTTGGTGAGGTTGATAGGAATGCTAGTGCTTCATCTACTTGCTTCATCTACTGTTTTTACGGCAATAACCTAAATATTTTTTTGATAAATCATATTTCTGGGTGGAGGACAGTGAGCGCTCTTCGTCTCGACATAACACAACTTCATATGATGAGTATAGCGACCTCTTCCGTACTATAGCCGAACTACGCTACTTTGAATTTCGCAAGGACTACAATTCTTGAAATATGGGAATGATACTAGATAACCAAACTAGATGGCGCTAATATCTTCAATATCGTATCATCAGGGTCGGATTGGTTTTCGAGGGCCATATCGGGTTGAAATTTCAAATACTGAATTCAAAACAGCCTTCAACATTTTCAAAGCTTTTTGATGACACCAATAATCTGGGCAACCATTGAAACAAGTATACATGATCATAACTAGTGAATCAGTGAACGGAAAATCGGCTAAAATCTGCTGTGATTTGTTCATTAACAGAGGTTATGGAAGATAATAGAAGGATAATAGGTAGATTTCTCATTTTCTCTCCAGTATATTTATATTTATTTCAAGTCATCATTTCATTCAACGCCTACTTCTTTCTGAGTGCATGACTACAACGTAATACTAATGTTAAGACCAACTTGATCTTGTGTACTTTTTAATGATGACGTCACTATTGCACCCAAATGCAAATCAAAATATCTTTCTCCCTGTTACGATACTTGTATTTTCTTGTGTTGGTATTACTGAGCTCTCCGTCAAACCTCAGGCCTTCATCTTACTACTTCCTGTACTGAAAAAATTACCAGAGCTACACACGTATCGCAACTTGAGACAGATCGCATTATTTTATCGCATGTTCTAATCAGATTCCCTATTCTACTTCCGTATGTTTTGTTCTTCTCTTTCATGGGTGGTTTTCCTGTCCACGGCCGGATTTAACAGTGTCATTTTTGTAGAAACAATATTTTTTGGTGACTCGATGTAGTGAGAATGTTGTTCTGATTTTTGTCTAGTTGTTCCATATTATGACATAAAAATTAGTGGAAACGCATGGGATTGGAAATATTTGCAAAGTCGATCATCCAAACACGTATACAAGGTTTCTCAAGATAACCGTTCGTTTGAACTTCGAGGTTATTCAGCATCCTCTTTCATTTAAAAATATTTTGAGGGTTATACCACCGGTATACTGGATGTCCTAATCTACTTCCTCACTTCAAATAGAAATAGAACTATTCTATTTTTGGATTCCTGAGACAATTTCATAATGAGTTCTCTCCACCTACCTATTTCCGAAAGTTTTCCAACATCTTGATTCTCTGGAAAATTTTGTATAGTTCGTTCTTTCAAATGTGACACCTTGTATTTATTGGTTGGTCGGATGCAGAATTTTTTCTCTGGGAAATAGAAGATATGGATCGACAAGAAAACCGTTGGAAATAGTTGAAGTGAAAGTTTTTCCATTCAGTAAATACAGGGTGTCACATCTGATCAAGAGATATTAGTCAATGAATTGTCAAGGCAACTTGCTGATGGATCAGTTACCCTAGTATTTTCTGTAATATTTGCAATTAAAATCGAATGTTGCCATCAGAGATGCAAGATTATTGTAATTTTTTGTTTTCTTGAGGAAATCTATATTGCAGTCTTCCATAATTATAATTTTTGCGAGAGAACTAGAAACTCTCACGAGTAATTGTTCGAAATTGTCAAGGAAGATAGTTATGTCTCCTGTGGAAAATCGGTAGACTGCTAGTAATAAGGTTTTTGTCAACATTCGGCATGGTCAACTATGTAAAGAATGTAATAGTTTCTTCAGATACGTTGAATTAATTGAATTGAATAATATTGTTCTCTTCTTCTACCATTTTGCTTAACATATTTCTGACTTTTACATTTGTTTATTCCCATGGATATCCAAAAGTAGTTCAAATATATTCCGACAAGAATTCAACTGCATTACGATCCCCAGATTTGGCATTTTTCGAGTTCAATAGAACATCCTTAACATGAATCCGTCTAACGAGAATTATTCATTTTGCATTATAATGAAATTATATTACAACCTTTGCCCAAATACTAAGAAGCCGTTAAACATAAATTCACAAAGTGTTCAGTGTTCATCTTCCCCACAGAGTATTTTGGTAGTATTACTGTCGAATCCATCGTGTTGGTTAACCAACAAAACATCGAAGTATCATCATAACTGTCACCTCTCGTTTACTTTGTGTTTCCAAACATATATCGGTTCTCTAAACAGCTCTAGAAATTGTTCCTCCGAAAGTGAATTCGATAGGGGTCAAATCGAATGTCTGCGTACCTGTATTTCGGATGGACCTTGATACTTAATAGCCCCGAAAAATGTTCCGATATCCTGACCCATTTTTGCGGACATGCCACGAAATCCTCATCGATGCAACTATTTGCACGCCCCAAATATACATCCGAAATGATGTTCAGCCCGCGGCTATCACCATGGATCACGTTGATAATTACATACGTGTTAATAATCGAAACGAGGGTACTAACTATACTCTGGCGCTGTTCTTATGGGATCAAAGAACTGAAAAGCCGTCGGCATTCCAGAATGGACCACCGAGGACCCAAGATATAGACATGGACGGAGCTAGGAAACTAAATTGACTATTCATTTTGGATCGCAGATCTTAGAATATCGCGTTCAAACAGCTCATCTTGATACTATTTTTTCGAATACGTTACTCTTGGTACCTGCATACGAATATTTCACAGGGATTCAAGAGCAAACGATTTATACATACAATATTTATTCTTCGAGAATTTAGAATTCAGAAATCCAGGCACAGCATTCCAGAATGGACCACCGAGAACCCAAGATATAGACATGGACGGAGTTAGAAAACTGAATTAACTATTAATTTTGAATCGCAGATCTTAGAATATCGCGTTCAAGCAGCTCATCTTGATATTATGTTTTCGAATACGGTGCTTGGTACATGCATATAAAGATTCCACAGGGATATTAGAGCAAACGATTCATACATAGGTACAATATTTAGTTTTCAAAAACTCAGAATTCAGAAATTCAGGCTCACACATATGCAGGGCGAAAAATAGACAAGAAGCTGTGGGCATTCCAGAATGGACCACCAAGAACTCAAGATATAGACATAGACGGAGCTAAGAAATCTGTCATTTCGCCTCATAAACTGAATTGGCAATGAATTTTTGATCGCAGAGCTCAGAATATCACTCAAGTAGCTCATCTTGATACTATTTTTTCGAATACGTCACTTTTGGTACCTGCGCACGAAGATTTCACAGAGTTGTCAGAGCAAATGATTCATACAATATTTAGTTTTTGAGAAACCACCAAAAATCCCGGCTCACTCGTACGCTGGGCTGAAATCAGTCACAGATACCATATAGAACCTTAGAGTGGAAGAATTCAACTCACTTAATAAGTATCCGTAACACTCCGGATACTCTAGGTGGGGAAACATATGATGAACATATGATGAACATCAAGCTGTTCGAAATACTAACTTTACCATCACTTTTCGATTGTTAAGTTAACACGTTAACACTGATAACACAGACACGAAGAAATGGACTTCAATTCTTTGTGTCGTGTCTGTGTCAACGTCTCACATGAACCTGTGTGCATGTGTATTCATATTTGATGTTGAATTTGTTCACTCCACCTTTTTCGAATTCGGAAAGCCATCCTAAATAGTCCTGAAGATGAAACGTCGACAATTTAACAACTGGTTTTCTTCGGCATTTCGACCGAATTCGCGCCAACTTAACAATCACAAATCATGTCTAACGCTCGCCATCCTATTCAACTTCACCATCCCTTTTCATTTTGAATATTTTTACACATTCCAGTTATAAGTAAGTATGCAACCACAAGCACCCAACAAGAAAAGCAGAACCTTAGAGCGCCATCGAATCGCAACACTTTCGATGTTGATTTGTAATCAACTTCCAACACACATCAACAATAAGATCAAGTAACTATTGTTATAAAAACTAAATCAAGGAATTACTTCTCGAAAAATGATTACATTTTATTATTTCCATATATGCATTCACCTTAACACCTGAACTTTCATCTCATGATCTTCGTCTGTCTTAGCTATACGATGTTCAGTGTAATATGCCACTTTTCAGTGAATTTTTTTTTCTCTTTTCAATATTAGGTACAAATGTACAGAACTTATTGTCTGGTGAAGAAGTATGTTGCTATAAAAGAATTCACACATAACGTGGCTCAATGAATTTCATTCAATTCTATATTCCATTATATTCTCAACGATTTGGAACAGTCGTTCATACACCGAGATAGATGAGAATATCGTTATTATTCACGGTCAAAAAATCATATTCAGGGGCGTCATCAACAGAGGGATATAATGTCCCGTCGTAAATAGTATTTTCACTACCGAGGTATATATTAACATTTTCTCAGCATTTACGAAATATTTCAACACTTCATGAAATATGAACAACCACCTTGGAAGAAAAATAGCTCTTCAAAACTCAAAGAGAGCACACATGATGGTTGATGTATGGCTACTGGTTGAAACATTTTTTTTCGAGTGTAAGAATACATGTTCCATCATTCGTTGAACAATAACAACTTTAACTACCTAACAACTCTGTAGGAAATGTATTCAAGCATCACTTGATGAAGAATCAACACTAACCAAAACAAGATTACATGCGAATAGTCCACGTCATATCAAGTCAAATGAATGATTATGATTGTCTTTTCAATACCTGTTACCTGGACGAAATCTTCATGGTAGGCTCTTCCATCGGCAATCTCAATTTTCGACAGAACTGTCAATATCAATATCATCTTGAACCTCTCAACTTCCTGTGTGCTCAAAATAGTCTCAACATTTCATAATTCTAGTTCCGAAACGACAACTTTGATTTATTCTCAGTCATTTTATGAACTTCAACACTAGTCTCCTCTCCTCTTTTATAGTCACACTCCATTTCCTTCAGCAACATCTACAGCTACACTGGAGCTACCTAAGAACTTTTGGTAAATTAATTATACGTAACCGAAGATCATTTTACATAATGTAAAAAAAACGCGACAAGAATATAAGGCGTAGCTCATTACCCGTAGCATTATTTTGAATTTCTGAATTAATCTTGGAAATGTCTCAAATCCTGAAACACTTAAAAATTAAAGCACTAGTTTCAAAGAAGAAAATATTGTAAATCGTCTGTCCTGCAACCAATGATATCTTTGTATATGAATATGTAACAAACATCCTATAAGGATGAACTTACTCAATTACCGTAGGATTGGCTCTTTTCAGTCAATAAAGCTAAGGACCAATGCGTGATGTATTTATTCTCAAATTTGACTAGATGAGAAGGACTTTCTACTCAATATCTGCGATATTATATCATATCTGAATATTAAATCATCAATCGGAATATTACATTCAAAATTCCGAGTTGAAACGGAATATTTCGGAATATCTATAAATTCCGAGTTAAATCACGGATTATTAAAATTCCGTGTCGCAACTCGGAATTTAGTGATATTCCGAGTTGCAACTTGGAATTTGAGGGAAAAATAAAAATCAAATAATATTGGCCCTTCTACGTTTGATAATAATACATACCAAATCATCAGTCACTCTTTGTGACGCCAATGGAAATGAATCGTACACCACAAAGAAACCAACTAGCTCACTGTGGCGTATGTGGACGTGATTATGTGGAAAAAAAAAATTCTCTCAGAGCCACAAAAACAATTCTCATCCTTTTATGCCTGCTAGATGTCTTATCTAGACTGGATTTGTTTCACTAGTATCACATAAATATTGTGAGTGAAGCAGAAGTTACATAACCAACACGCTAATGCAGCTCTAGCAAAATGACTGATCAAGATCATTACAAAACTCCAAAACAATTCTAGACAGTGGACAAAGAAGGCAACAGAAGGGCGAGTACGAAATATCATAGAACGAAACTACATTTATCGAGAGATGAGGTAGGTTCATGCTTTCACGAATTTTGCATTTTCATCACTAATAGCATCTGTCATGAATTTATTTAGAATTCACAAAAAATATGCATCCTGCACGATGTTTACTGTTTCCAAATGGGGTCAATCTTCATAATTGATCGTCTGCAGGTATTATGTATGTCCTGACATGAAATATACAGGGTGATCTAATGAAAACGAAACAAGGTATGCATTTTACTGAGAGATCAAGGAGATATGATGATTCCTTATGTGATATTGGATAGGACAGAATTTGAAAAAAAAAATACATGAGGCACTTCTTAGATGAACATCGTTCTAACTACAAAATGAGAAATAGCGATGAAAGGAAACAAAGAGTTAGTTTCCATTACTAGCCGATTATTTTCATAAACGTGTTTTCTCGAAAACTACTGCATTGAATTCCAGAAACAAGGAAGGGTTGGAAGGAAGGAAGGAAGAGATTTCGATTACCTTCAAAATGATGTATCACTTGACCCCTTACTCCATTTGAGATTCAAGGGTTGGAGGGGTTTGAAGTGAAAAAATTTAAAACATGCGCAAAATGTTTTTCCCTCGAAATGAAAATCGACCGGTTCGAGTGTTTTTTTTTTCTGACAACGATAACTATAGCAAATCGGCCTTATTTCGTTTCCATTGGGCCACCCAGTATAAGTAGGTACTAGTAGTTACTAGTAGGTACGTGGAATGAAAATCAATGAACAAATATTCCGAGTAGTGATGTGTATATCGTAGGAATTGAGAATATGATATTCTTAGGAATTTCAGTGCATGAATTCCAATTTCGCGATTGCAAAATTCGTCGAATCAACCGAGTTTGGAAGTGGCCTAAGGTCATGTGGAAGGGACAGAAAAATCTGAACCGATCTCTAATGAATTAGCGAAAAGAAAAACCCACAATTAATCAACTTGGCATCTAAGATATACAGAGGTTTTGAAGATGGTAGGCATGTTTTTTCTGAACGAAAAATATGAAGATGGCGAATATCAATCAAATTATGATTTGTGAAGCAGTAAAAGGGGCATATGTGAACCAAGACTATCATACAAATCAATAACAGGAATTCATTTGTTTTTCTTGGAAGTTGCCCGAAAAAAATCATGTTTGTTTCAACAAAATTACAAGAAATTGAGTCCAGAGCTCAATAAGATAGGGATATTTCGATAAGGACAGTCGTATAAAAATATCCACGGCAGTAAGACGGTAGATCGTAGAAGATGAGATGAATCAAGTAGGTATAAAAATGAATGATCAAATGAAACTCAACAATCTAAAATGAAAATGCATTATTTTGTGAGTTGTGCAGAGCCAAATAAGAATGATATTCTCTGATTCCCTAAATCCCTGATTCAATTACAACATGATCAATTCTGACACGATCATTTCGTACGGATAATATATCACGTTGGTGTGAACCGTTGCTTCTTCTCCCCCATTCATGAGATCCCAAAAACAATCAATAAAACAAGGTCTTTCGTGGGGCCTGACCACGTCTTTTCGTGTTCAGTTTCGATGCGGCCCGAGGCGAATTTCGTTACGAGGCGCCTGCTTAATCTGCTCAGCATCGCGGCGGCCGTGTATATGAATCACGATGAGCCTGTCAACGGCGTTGAACACCCTGTAATTTGAGTGGCGAGCCGATCCAATTCGCCGCCGATACTCATACGAGAGAAGAAGGGCTCACTTTTGTATACACAGTGCTTCCTAATGGTATGCGAACATACAGGGCACGCCAAACTCAATGGCGTATTGGAATTGAGAACGGAAATTCATGTAGTTTTGGAATTTTCAATTCGAAATCGAAAATATTCTCACCTGTGCCCTGTTGGTAGATCTAGTGTAACTAAACGCAACTTCGAAATTTCGAACGGAACTATATACAGGGTGAGTCATAACTATTGCGACACGGGATGAGGGAAGATTGTTCGAACCAAAATATGGCGATAGGATCGAATATGCCCCAATGACATATTTCCGTGGAAAAAGATACAGGGCGTTGAAGTTGATTTTTGTTTTCGTTTCTTGTTTGTAGTTTCACTGAATATTTATCAATTGTTATCGAAATCGGCACAGAGCCATTATTTTATACAAGGAATATTATTTTACATTCTATTACAGAGGGCGCCACGGAAATGATACCTAATGATGAAATCGAATGGATCCTTTTTTTGACAGAACATTTTAGAAATTTCGAATATGATGGTACATGAAATTGATATTGTATGGAAGGTGTGAAAATAGGTGCGTAGAACTAATCTATGCATTGAAGGGTTGATTACGTTCCAAATAATATAATTGGTTCCCATACCTATATCTTCTACAGTTTTCGAATTATAAGATATTTTAGGTGAGAAATAAAAACTTCGTTCAAATTTGATTGTCGCGCGTTACATGACTCGAACAATGATTGACCTAACATCAGAAATATCGACCTGGTTTATAGTGATAAAATATGTGGAACACGTCGGTGGCTGGTAAACTTGTCTTGTATAAAAGAAATACATCAGTTATAGAACATCTATACCGGGTGTTCCAGAGCTTTCAGGCCAGCAGATACTTCAGTTATTTGCAGAAAAGAAAATTGAGAGAAATACGTGTCGTAGGAGACCATAAGCTCGTACATGCAGCATAGCAAAATCCATCCCCTGGCAAACAACCCCCGAGAAACCAACCCTAACTTTTGTTTTTCAAAATGCATCCCACTTTATCATAAATTAATTTATTCATACATTTATACGTGCATCAGGAAACATTGAATTCAACAGTTCTCAATCACTCGATCATTTTCAAAATTTCAGGTGCATCTTCATCATGAGATTCTGAGAAAGAGTGAACAGCGTACAGAACTTTGAAGATTCATGGAATGAGAAAGAATTTGGGACAGCAGAGATATCATTGGTGGAGTGGAATGAACACAAAAAGAGGAGGGCCAAACGAAGAGTTGTGGATAAAACTGAATGAAATCCAACATGCAATGGACCAAGGAAAAGCCAATCAAGAAAAAGATGATGTTACTGAGCTCCACATTACTATGTAAACACACCTTGTGCGTCATCTCTCCAGCATAGTTTGATGAATACTTGCAAGTACCCTCTTAAGGTCAGGAATGTGAATGTATTCAAGAAAAAAAAACTAGGTGTTTAACTTTTGATATATTTTTTTCATCTGTGGAGAACACGAAAGGGAAACCTATAATGTTCGAGGAACATCGTGTTAGCCAGCGGTGGAATTCTGGGAGAGAAGGAAGGTGTTGGAATTTTTCTTGGAAGTTTGGAGGTTGTAAGCATCAGGAAATACTTCACTAGGCAAAGAATTCTAATTGTCTGGTGAACAGACATTCATAACAAAATGTATGCTCCAAACACATCGGATCGAAGGCACACGCTCACGACAAGTGCTCATGTGACAAGAGATGAGTTTCATATAGCGAGTTTCCTATTCAGTTGTCGAAGGCACTCTGGAACTCAAGGTATTACCCCGACAATTACTGTCTCAGGATTGGAATACTTATGCATTCTTATTTTTCAGCTTTTAATGGGATTTTCTCTCCTCGTTTCTAAAAAATAGAGTAGAAGTTATTAAAAATTATTGCAATATATTTGTAATAAGGACAGATTTAGGATCTGTCCCAAAATGTCACTGCGCTTGAAATTAAACCTTTAGATACCTAAAAGAGAAATTCTCTATTGGTCAGTGACACCTTGTTTTTGAAGAAATTTGGAAATACAAATATATTTAATAAGAATAATAATAATTAAATATATTTGTATTTCCAAATTTTTTCAAAATTTTTGAAAAAATTTGGAAATACAAATATATTTAATAAGAATAATAATATTTAATAAGAATAATAATAATTAAATATATTTGTATTTCCAAATTTTTTCAAAAACAAGGTGTCACTGACCAATAGAGAATTTCTCTTTTAGGTATCTAAAGGTTTAATTTCAAGGGCAGTGACATTTTGGGACAGATCCTAAATCTGTCCTTACTACAAATATATTGCAATAATTTTTAATAACTTCTACTCTATTTTTTAGAAACGAGGAGAGAAAATCCCATTAAAAGCTGAAAAATGAATATACCACCTCCTCGAAGAACTTACAGACAGTATTTATGTATTCTTAATCGATCTTTTATAATTTCCCTCTGAGTTATCTCCAGATGCAATGAAAGCGGTTACTCAAATATATTTCACAATGAACGATTGCATGTTTATATAGGAAATGAGGGCTATCTAATTTGAACATTCTCTGATCGAAACCCAGGTAGACATCGGACGCTTCAGCAACAGTTTAGGATGTGGCTTCTCTGATCACAGTGCGGCTTGCCGCCATAATAATACATTATTGTTATCAACACACAATTTATTAGTCTGTGAAGACGCTGCGGTTGAACCAGAAGAAAGAGTTGTTAACTAGTTATCACGGCTTTTTATGGGGTTCCAGAATAAATACTTTTCTCACATCCCTCCGATCATGGAATTATGGGGTTTTCGGCTGACCACACACGGTAATCTGATTCAGATATCAAGTATGAATATGTTCTTCGGGATTCTGGAGTCCAAACTGCAATTATGTGAATTGCCAGTTCAAATTGACAATAGAATAATTCTTACAATTACAATTATATTGAATAATGTCTATAAGTTATTCCAGGAGGTGGTATATTTGATTTAGTTTCTGTGACTTTTATCTCCTCGTTTTTAACAATTAAAAAAAAAATAGAGATCATAATAATCATTTCAAAAAGGATTTGTAGTAAGGGCAGATATATGATCTGTCCCAAAATAATGTCACTGCACAAAATGACTTTCTACTTTTTCAGCACAAGAAAAATAAATTCTGTCTTGAGACTTGAGCTTGTGACTTTGAAAAGTCAAAGCGACCAGCGGAAAAATCACAAAGAAAATCTTCTTGTGCTGAAAACGGGAGCAAAATCTTTCCCGAAACGTCTACAACAATGAGATAAGTAGAAATTTTGGTATTTATTGAATACATTCAGGTGTCTCAAGGTTGAATTCCAAGCGCAACGACATCTTGGGGCAGATCATATATCTGTCCTATAATATGATTATTAGAATTTCTATTTTTATTTTTCAGAATCGAGGAGAGGAAATCTCACAAAAACTAAAAAATAATACAATGACATCATGAAAAATAACACAATAATATTGATTATATGATAGTACCAATGAAATTACATACAATTGACAATTGTATGATTTTCAGTTCAACAATTATGAAATTTTGTTTGGTCCCTTTAGTGCTCTCATTTGCTAAATAGCTGAGATGAACCAACGTGTTGTGTATTTCGGATATTTTAGCAATATATGAACCATCAACATCAGCCAGGAAGTTTTCGAAATTTCGAAATGAGTTTCTGTGTTATCATTGAGATTAGTTTAGTTGTTCTATTTTGTACACGGTGAGAACCTGGAGTCCGTCGTCCACCCCCGCAACTTCTTCATTTCACATATTACAAAAAAATATTGAATGCATGAGTTGTAGGGTTCCATTCTATCTCTTTGATGGTTGAAGTCTCATTCATACAGAGTATACCAAGAAAGTGCAGAGAAATAGAAGTTCCACGTTGGATTGTTAACAAGTTTGATGCATCACCAAAATTGTTGCTCGTGAATTATTATAATTATCATTTGAGACAATCTGTATGAATGAAACCTCGATTATCATATTTTCATTGTGATATGTGGAAAAAAATCGGTGGTTGGATTGAATGAAAAGATAAAAATAGAATTGGATATTCAAAAATAGTTCACATAGTTTTGTAGTGACTATTCTCTCTGAGAAAACTCAACTCTGATACGCGAATTCTTTGAGGAAAGAATTTGAGATGTATTCTGATTTTATAAATGCCTATTCTCTGTGTATTTTCATTGATTGACTATTATTTCATTTCAAGATTTTAATCTGTATTACCTTTGTATTGTTTGTCGTAGTGGCACTTAGTTTTATATTTGCTTTGTCCATAAGATGTATCAATCTTTGACAATGAAGTATATTTGATTTGATTTGATTTGAAGCGAATATAACTTCAATAGGTATTCAAATATGAAGAAATTTGATATACAAGGTGTTTCAGATTTCAATCGGCGATGGAACATGCAGAAATAAAAAGAAAAGTTCATATGAATTTGTATGTTCCGAAGTTTCGTTCTCGAGATATGGGGTGTTTTGAAGAAAATGCACTTTCATCCATAGCTAAAGTACCCTTAGCCACTTTCCATTGAACTTGGCAAGGCTATCCGTGATAATGTAAGGTATCTTTTGACGTGAGAGGAAAATGCTCTGATCGATTTGGAATTATTGTGTAGAGTGGGATTGAGTTCTGGAAAAAAATAAACCCCTACAAATACTACTCTTCCTGATTGAACGATCAGGTGAATCATTCAAAGGGGCAAAGTTCAAACTTGATGTTCCAAAAAATCATGTATCTTATCCTCATTTGACATTTGCGGACTCATGTTCCTCAAAACTTTTTTCTTTTTTCTGATACCAACTCCTACCAACCTTCAGGTTGAGGTCCTATTAATAAGGTGTCACCGAAAGTAAAAGAAACTTATATATGTTCTTCAAATGGAACACCCACTATCTCATTGAATTTTTAGAAATACCTAGCTGCATATCTTCTTCATTCGAAATTTGATAGTCGAATGAAAATGGTGGAGATACGGCTGATTGTTCAACCAAACAAATTCTGCCTTGAATCGAAGAACTACTCCAACTGTTGTTAGGAGAGCCTTCGAGGTATCAACGGATTGGAAACTATTCATTTCTGGAAATAAAACTTTGTTTAGTAGATGTTGCTACTTGAAGAAAAAGCTGATTTTGTTTCGAATAATTTCAAATTTCTGATGGCTTTTTGTTGAAGCAGTTTGTTGATTGAAAAAATATGATTTTCATGGCCGACATTGGTTGGTTGAACAATCGACCATATCTCCACCATTCTCAATGAGATTTAAAATTTTGTCTTTTAGAAGTAGTAGGTGTTCTTTTTGAAGAATGAAGGATGGTTTCACGTCTGTTGAAACAGGACGTGATATTTCACTGACTGAGGAGATATATTTTCAATTTCTTCTCGAATTAAACTTTTGATTTCTTTTGGTACTTCGTTGAAATAATTGAGTCCTTTATAAAAGATTGATCATTGATTTGTGTAGATATTACGCTTCGAAAATGAAAATTTGTTCTGGATCTAATTTGTATACATATTTGAAAACATGTTGGATATTTCTCATTTTGAAAATCGGAAGCAGAGTTTGGTATTGAAGAAAATTATTTATAATCATTACATTTCCTTCAACATATATTTAATATGTATAGGGCTCTATTTTGGATTGTCATCAAGTACGAATATTAGAGAACAATACGTGAAATCGGGCAGAATTGTACAATATTGATGTGGACCGTCCCATTGAACAAAACGATCTAGAGAAAATGAAGGATGTCACGAAAAGATACCAACAAACCTTTGAGGCAGATAGGGTACATGAACATATGTCCGCAAATTAGTCGTTTGGGTTGTAAAGCAAAAAACTATTCGGTACTTAGTATACTGCGTAATAATTGAATCATTAGTTTTGATTCATAAGATTTTTTTCAAAATTTTTCTCAAGGTAGGAATTTTCGGAATGTTCATGATGAGGAAATGATTTTAAAGGTCTTGGCCAACTAAATAAAAAACCGAGTATATAAACTAACATTTGGATAGATTTTTGCTGTACAGTTTGAATATTTTGATGTTCTCTATCAACCCTTGTCGGTATATTTTCGAAACACCCTGTTTAATTCAAACGATATTGTTATCATAACATAACTGGCATGTTCCTAAATATTGGAATCGGTCCAGCGTCGATCGTACAAGAAATCAAACGGTATTATGATGATAATTCTTTACATTCAGATCAACTATTGAGCAAACATTACGATCCTCTAGAAGAACGACTATCATGGAGGCCAAGTATGTTGACAGAGACGTGAGGATCTGTGTAGCATCGTGTGTGGTGAAATGACATCTTCTTGACGAAACCGACTGGGACATAGCAGGCATTCTCGGGATATTACACGATGAATTGTCTCATCAGTTTTTGTTAGATATATATAGTCAGTCGCAAATGTATTGTCGGATTTTCTGCGATACTTCAAACAGCAGGTTCAGTGACTGATGCATTTCGGTACAAAAATTCTCTGATTTCAATGCTATATTGTAGTTGAAATAGTATACACTGGCGAAATATATCCAACATTTTAATTGTTATTTCTCAACACACCATGCTTTTATCGTTATGAACCGATCATCAACGTTCGCGATGTCAATGAAGCCTTCATCCTTCACCTGGAATCCCTGTTATTTTTCATTTAACTATCTTTCTACCACGGATAGTGTTTGATAACAGTTCATCACTCTGAATGATGAAATTTTAATTGACTCAAAAGTCTTTCTATTCCTGTTGTGATGGTGTGAGATTTTCAGATTTCTCAATACTTAAGTCATGCGTTTTCAAGATATTCATTATATTGTAGGGATTGATAACTATATCTTCAGTTCCTTCATGAATAATAATTGTATATGTTCCATGTTGTGCTCCATTTCTCGAATAATATTGATGTTTCCGGAGCTGAAAATGTACCATGAACGCGTATCACTAGGTTTCATTTATAGAAACTGTTGAATTTGGAAGATTCACTATTCAATGAATATTCCAGATGAATAATAAAAGGACACATTCAGTTCGTACTACCATAATCTGCTTGGAGAATTCATAGGAAAAATTTGGAATGACCCGTCCAGTATTCGCATCAATCACAAATTGAATTGACTCGATACTGTTCATCATAGAATGATTACCATGGTGAACCACCATCATCATGAAAGTCTACAAATGTGTCGAATTTGCCGTGGAAGTATTAATTGCATGGTTTATATACAGTGAGCTTTTCAAAGATCCAGTGAATAGGGTTTCGAAGTGTAATTTTGATTTTCATTCATTATGATCATGATGAACCTGTCACAATCAGGATCTGGATTTGGAGGAAAAATAACCAAAAGTATCAATCTTCACAATATAAGGAGTGATATATTGAAAACGAATGATTTCAGTAAGAGCGAATGCTTCATCAAATCTCTAGTATGAATGGTGTGCATGTAATGGTCTCAACATAAAATATAATATAATTGAGTTTGAGCCCACTCTGTACGAAACTATATGCAAGAAGAGTGGAATCGACGAAGATCCATTGTTTCTGAGTGTGAATTGCTGTCCACAATTTTTTCTTCCCGGTTTGCGTCTCATTCTTTGTAAATACAGATCGTTGAAACAGTTAGCACGAATTTCATTTCGAATTCGCAATATCTTTCGAAATACTGAGTATAGACTTATTGAACACTCTATGGTTGGAACCATATAGGGTTAGGGTTTCCATACTTACGTGGAAGAATAGAACTGAAATGAGGTGGAAAAATTACAGGATATTCTATTGAAAATTACCTACAAATAATGTTTGGTTCGCCTTGCATTTCTAGAATACTCTGTTTATCTCAAAACGACATGAAAAAATGGCCCGCACGTGAGATGTGATATGTAATTTTCTTATTTCTTCTTCTTCTTTCTAAGATCAATGGCAACGGAGATGGTTGAACTTCGCGCCACTAATTGGCCACCCTGTATTTCAAGATTTTTCTATATTCCATAAGATATCTGAACACATATTTTGACGGATTCGTATTTGTCTGATATTTTCAATACAGCGCAATATATTCCTTCATACTTCATATATCAATAATATAGATCGAATTCCAATATCATAATATTGTAAGTTGACATTTATGTATCATAGAATCAATAACGGAATTGACGATCTCCGGAAACTATTATTTTGCAAAGAACGAAAATAATACATTGAACAAATCCATTCGTTGCTTCGGAAATGATGATATTCTCGGTAGTTTCGATGAATTTTCGATTTTTGTGAAGGACAGTTCGTCTAGAATGAAGTAGAGAATAGTAGAATTCGAAATAATAAAGTTGGCAACAATTCCGATCAACGAATGCCACAGTGCGAAATCCTGTGTTTGAAGGTAAGGTACTCATTGTACTCTCGTTGCTATTTCCTGACTTTTTCTTTAATGGAAACCTCGCTGGAATACATCGCTGACTTCACTAATATCGTTGAATGTTCAAAAAACCGTATGAAAAATTGAATATCTCGCTAAATGGCTAGCTAACACTCGTTAGGATCTCACATAATTACATACCTCATCATACAACCAAGATAAGGCATGAAATTAAACTCATATTCAATCCATCGTTCATTTCTGAGAACATTTCGTGTTCCATTCATGAATCCAACAGGCTGGAGCTGTACTGAATTTCTCGGAAAATATAGATATTCCGCTGGAATTTCACGATAATTCCATTGAAGCATCCTTATAACTTTTATGAAAATTAGTCCTGCGTAATATATCTAACCTGTCATCAAATTAACAATAGACACATATACACAAATAGATTCGTTAAATTTGTTACTACTGAATAATATCAATGCAGGGGCGTACGTACGAGAGGCATAGTCTCTGTTCAACCTCAAAATCTTTTTCTGCTTCAATGAAAGCCGGCACTGAGTGTTACGTAAGAATTTGTATACTTACCTCTCTATATATGTAATCCATATTAGGTTCAGATCTACTTTTTCTCTGATCGTCCATTCAGAACACAATATAAAACTGAATAAATATTGACATCAGTACTTCATGAATTCAAAAAAATTTGCATAACTCAATCATTATTTCAAATACTCCAACGTATTCTTATTCAAACAATTACTAATCACATTCGCGTTTCGCAACAGTCCGTGCAATAATTCAGGAGAGTGAATATCAAGAGCTTCTATGAGATATGGCAAAAATGTAACAATGACATTTTATGACCTAATAGTTGATTCGAAGATATTCACTGTCACGATTGATGACCCAATATAACTTTCAATCGATGAATCTGTTTCTTGTTTGCGAAGTAATTATTTTGCAGGAAGGCTTCGAATGATATGTTGCCGAGGAAAAAAATTGTCAGTCGCTATCGTTGCTGCCATCTTGTAGTATTTACAGCTCATTGGTTTCTTGTTTTTCAAGATCGGTTTGTAAATAGCAGTCGAACTTTCATCGTCATTCTTCATCTCGATATTTTTTTTAATATGAATAACTAGTATGGCTTTCAGAATATCCACAATCTATGCTTGAAATTCTTTGACTGTAGTTTATAGAACCTAGCAATTTTCTTCCTTATGGTGAATGATTGTTGGTCCAAGAACAAATGAGAATCTTATGAAGAAGAAAAGGGACAAGTACATATACAAAGCATGTTAATCACCTCAGTAATATATCATGCAATACACTTAGGAATTTGTACCCTCATAGAAATATTCTTAGTGACAATCTTGAACTATATATATGTGAATCACTGATCATGTCAAAACGCTCATACTGTGATTGCATTTACGGCCTTGCACTTCTGAAACAAGATCAAATGCGTTTACGAAAGATGCAAAATTCATGAGAGAGGTTTTCATTAGGCATCCGTAAGTTTGATTCCATCAGCCAGTCATTTCGTGATACAAAAAAGCTTAAACTCCTACTGCTGCAGAAATTGCATCTCATAACATTCATTCACAAGACCTTAGTTAACCAAAAACCATCATAATTGATGAATAAATTGAAACGCTTTGAGAACATAAACGATTTTTCGACAAGAAATATGCACCTGTTGGTAATCCCCAAACACTCTACTACAACATACAAACGATGCTTTTCCTAGATGGCTTGCACGCTTTACAATGCCCTACCTCCAGAGGTCGCCAACTATTCGATAATTAATTTCAAGAAGAAATTGAAAGCTCAGCTTCTTTCGTCTATGTGAATAAATATTGATAACTGTAATAAGTCCATGTTTCTAGGTTTTGATTTGGATTGTTGATAGGGTTTTGATAAAATCGTTCGTTCATTTGAATCGCATATTCTATAAGAAGTTCATTATTATTCATTCATTATTATTATTGTTGACAGGATATAACGTTCTTGTTTTGTTTTTTCATTACATTTCTTTTCGTTTTGTGAAGGTTGAGTTGAAAAACACTGTCTGACAATGACACTTCGCCTATTCAATCATGTATATGAAGATTCACCTTTTGTTTTGTATATGTATTTAGTGTCATAACTGATTGAATAAAGACCAATTATTATTATAATTATTATTATAATTATTATTATTTTTATTATTATTATTATTATTATTATTATCATCATTACAAGTGACTGTATTATCTAACAATATCTTCAAATAGAGTTCGAGCACTTTGAACTCATCCTCTATTATTATTAAGTTGAAAAGAAGAAAACAATACAAAGAACACGATGACTTTGTGTTGGAGCGAATCCCGAAGTTGAATTAGTTCTGAGTCTTTCCGGAAGATTTGGCAACGCTGTTTCTATCAGATCAAAAAGATGTCAAACCCACCTGAGCGCATGATTTCATGAGAATCGTCTCAGGATATTCATTACTTATTGATTTTTACGATATCGTGGTTCGATTTGCTCTTGCGACATGAACAGTTCGGTTCCCGGTTGAAATCCCATTACGATCAATTCATCGAATTCTCACCATTCTCTTCGTCGGTTGTATTTCCATTTGCTTTTCTATCTCATATATCCTTCCCACAGCATTTTCTTCCATTGTTGGCAGAAGGTAGAAGATAGAAAATTATTGAGATTCGATTCGATTCAAGTTTCAGAAATATACAGAACACTTTGAATTTTTTGCCTTTCCTGCAAAATAACAAAATGTAACTAATCCCATTTTTGCAGCCAACTCCTGACGAAGGGCAAGCAACTACGTATCGTTTCACTTTTGCAAGTTCCTACCATGAAATTGCCTAGCAACTTTTTATTGGCGCGGCAATCATCACATATAAGGATGCACAATCAATTCGTTTTATTTCGTTCAATTTATCCAATACAAGATCGACATTTTGTACCATCGATGCCGCCGTACTGGCCAATAATAGTATGAGAAGAAGAGACGATTTCTTGGAAAAATGATCGACAAATCATATCGCTCATACTAGCCACTATATAACTACCAGCATATTACCGACAGCAGCTTACAAATTGAAGATTATTGTTCTTTATATTATGAGAGTTTTCTCAGAATCGTCGGCACCCTATCTATACAAGGTAGGTGGAAGTGAAGAACAGAAGAGAAAAAAAGAAGCATCTTACAAGTGCGTTGACTCTATGGAACTAAATTAAATTCAGCCCCTTTATATCTATTATATGGATTCGATTTTTAGAGTATGCTTCCATCAAAGGAGATAATTATGAAAATTTCATGCATTCCTTCATGAATTGTATCCCACTGGACTTGTTAGCCAGTGATTCATGATTGTTATCCATTCATTGATATTTATTTATAATTCTTGTTGCTATCGGATATCATTGAACTGCAATCAGAGGCAGTGATGATGCTCGTTTTCTTGCCAGAGTATAAGGGTATAATCTCAAACATTACAGTGTCGTCTCTGCTGCGATCATTTTGTTCTTGTAGGCCTCCTCAAAACTCCTGCGAGTTGATGTTAGAAGAGATTTGTTGTTGAGGTTCAACTGAAATCACCTCCGATGGTATGCAGTTTCGTTTGAAAAGTGATGGGGAACTAGTCCATGGGTCCGGAGGATACTGGAAGATACTATGCATCACGAATTCATGGCAGCAGCAAATCAAACCTAACCAACCGAATCCTTTCGAAAGCTTTCGTTCTTTGGACATTCATATTCCGATTGAATTTTCATGAGATAATTGTAGCTCAAAGTGTAATATGAGTTTATTGTTTTCGGTATCCGATGATATACCAGGTGTCCCAGAGCATTTAGGCCAGCACATATTGCAGTTATTTGAAGAAAATACATGTCGTAGGAGACCATGAGCTCGTTCATGCCAGAGAAACCACCACTTACTTTTGTTTTTCAAATTGCATTTACATGTTTGTTTTGGTTCATTCTTCAGAGGCTGGTTTCCTTTGGATGTCGCAAATTCGGATTACATTTTGAATATTATCGAGTAGCAGCGTTGTAGTCAGAATTCTCAAATTTTGTATATCTATGACAAACATCTAACTTGATATCAGGAAATGAAACCTAGAAAAAAAGCAGCATTGTTGCCAGAATTCTCAAATTTTGTGTATCCATGACAATGAACATCTGACATGATATCAGGAAATGAAGCCTAGAAAACGAGCAAATCTCAGCTATTCCTGTGTATTTTTTGAGGCTGATTTCCTCGAACATCATAGGTTTTCCTTTCGTGTTGTCAACACATAAAAAAAATACTTTCAAGTAGCAGCATTTCGTGCATCCATGACAGAAATCTAACATG
The DNA here is from genome assembly GCA_963576655.1 of Gastrophysa polygoni. Lineage (NCBI taxonomy): Eukaryota > Metazoa > Arthropoda > Insecta > Coleoptera > Chrysomelidae > Gastrophysa > Gastrophysa polygoni. Next base: position 5,361,223 of record OY755092.1, read on the forward strand.
TGTAACGGTTCCGATGATAAACACAACGGTCTTCAATCGAACTCTTTATTGTAAGTCAACAATCTGATACCAGGGCTATCAGTCGAATATCTGTTGAATAATCAATCCTAATATTATCCCCAAAAGGCTATCAAATTGAAGAATCTCAATCGAGAAAACAATGTATCACCGAGATACATAAACTATCTCCAGGATACCTGAAAATTCAACTATTTTTACTGTTTGAGGGTTCTGCTACAACTTGCTCCCTTCCCTAGAAACTTACAATGTGAACAATACTAACATTGTAAGGTTTCATGTTCCCAAATTATATTTTTTCAAATGAGATACATGGAACATACCTCGTTCTTTATCGCTATCTACTTCTGTTATTAAGTAAGTCGCTGACGCTATACGTTTTTTGATACGATATGGCCCTTCAAATAATAACAAAAACTTTTTCGTCTCTGCTTTCATGGCTGATGACATCGGATTGGCCTTCAATAAAACCATATCTCCGATGGATAAAATTTCATGATTCCTCACTGGAGGGCGTTGAACTGCTCGTCGTGCAGCTTTACCTAACAATGTTTCCTTAGCTAATATCATTTTTTTCTCACAATTATTTCTAGAACTATTTTCGTTATTATTCGGAACATGTAATCTTGTCGGCAATAATCGTTGCGGCTTTTCCCCAAAGTGTAATTCATTCGGAGTATAACCAGTTGATTCATGAATCACATTATTTAAAAATATCGAGAACTGAGGTAGCTCCATTGCCCATCGAGTATGATGCTCATTACAGTATGTTCGACATAACCTACCAAGTTCTCGCATCACTCTCTCGACAGGATTGCTTTGAGGATGTCGCACAGAGGAAAACACGATCTTAATTCCGAGAGCTTCGAGAGTACTGCGCCACTTCACTGCAGTAAACTGACTTCCGTGGTCGGATAATATTTTTTCTGGCATTCCGGCCTTTGGAAAATAATCTTTTACCAACCGATTCAATATTGCAGTGGTGGTTGCCTTCTTCAGAGCATAAAACGTGATATATTTGGTGAACACATCCAATACCACACAGACAAAGGTAACACCACCTTTACTAGTTGGTAATGGTCCGAAAAGATCTAATGAAACTAAGCTGTTTTTCTTATCAGGAATGATAGCCTCCAACGGTGCCTTTGGTAAAGGTCCACATTTGGCTTTTTGACAAATATCACACTCCATGATAACTTTTTTAACCGATTTTGACATGTTATTCCACCAAACTTCTTGTTTTAATGCTCACCACGTTTTGTACGACCCAAAATGCCCCCAGATGATATGAAAGGCTTGTATAAATTCTCTCTGTAGTTGTTTTGGGACACACAGTAGATAATACTCATCATTACTAGCGCGGAGATACAAGACCTGTTTATACAACATGAATCTAGTTTGTAATTTCGGATTAATAGCAAGATTATCGATAATATCTGCCAATTTTTTATCTTCCCGTTGATACTCTTTTATCTTGCTCAACTTTGACTGCAATTCTGAAGGTAATTTGAGAACTGACAAAATTTTGAATAACTTGTCTGATGGCACCGGTAGACGCATCGCAGCGTGACGTGATAGAGCATCAGCGATAATATTCTGTCTACCCGGAATATGTTGTAATGTGAAATCGAATTCTTGAATAGCCAAAGTATACCGGGCGATTCTGGAAGATAATAACCGACAACTTTGCAAATAAGAAACTGAACGATTATCTGTGTATACCAAAAACTTTGTACCCAACAAATAAATTCGAAATTTCTCCAAGGCCCAGACTAATGCCAATACTTCACGTTCATTGATGTGGTACCGTTTTTCTCTTTCTAACAAAATTCTACTCGCCCACGCAATAGCGTAACGTTCCCCATCTATGACCTGAAACAGTTGAGCACCCAACCCAACATCACTAGCATCTACTTGCAAACAATATGGGATATCTCCTCTTGGATGATATAGTAGCGTTTTTTCCTGCATTTTTTGCTTGAGTTTTACAAAAGCACCTTGTTCTGCTTCTCCCCATTTCCATTTTACCTTTTTTCGCAAGAGCACCACTAATGGTGCTGCAATTGTCGCGAAATTCTCACAGAACGAACGGTCAAAGTTTACCAACCCTAAAAACTGTTGCAATTCTTTCACATTCATTGGTGGTTTATAATCAACTATTGCTTGAACTCGATTCGAGTCAGGGCGATATCCATCTTTATCAACAATATATCCCAAAAATGGGATCTCTTTTCGAAAAAATGAGCATTTTCGCAACTTCAAAGTGAAACCAGCCCGTTTAAGTCGGTTGAATACTCTGCCAACCTGTTCGATATGCTGTTCAAAAGATTGGCTAATTATCAAGATATCGTCCACATAAATTTTGACAAATGAATCGAATTCTGACCCTAAAATACTAGTTAGACATCTACAGAAAGCACTCACACTCGTTGATAATCCGAACGGAAGAGTTCTGAAACAATATGTCTTTCCATCGAAGCGAAAACCGGTATATTGTTGTGAGTCAGTGGCCAAAGGAATTTGCCAATAGCCATGCGTACAATCTAAGGATGACATGAATTTAATATTTTTTAGTGAATGTAAAATTTCGTCTATGGGTCTTGGTGTTTCATATTCCCTCTCCATCATTTTATTCAGGTGCCTTGCATCCAAACATATTCTCACACTATTGTCTTTCTTTACCGTTGTCATTATTGGTGAAATATACTGGGTCGCCATACGCTTGATCACCCCCCATTCTTCCATTAAATCCAACTGTTTTTGTACTGCTGGTTTGTGGCTTATCGGAATTGAATATTGCTTCAAACAAAATCCTGTTTTTTCTTTCAACCGAATCTCATGAACATATTCCCTAACAATTCCGGGTTTGTCAGAAAACACAGAGGCCTGATTTTTTAGTAGGTCTCTGAACGTCATTTTTTGTTCATTTGTTATCGCACAGCTGTTGACTACATTCTCAAACTCTTCCTCTGTCGGTACATATAGGAGTTCTGATTTGAATATTGGCGCAATTTTATTAGTATTCACTAGTTTGATTTCAAAAGAGTCTTCAATTTCATGCTGAGATTCTACTTCTGGTATTTCTATCCAATTTCCATCATACTTCAACAGTACTTTCCCCTGACCTAAATCTACCTTTCCAAAATATAATTTCAACAAATCGACTCCTAAAATAATCGGATAAGCTAAATCTGGTATCAGTAAAAATTCATGAGTGATATTAACTCCCTTCACTGAAAACGATATTAACGATTGCTGCTGGATTCGCCTTTGGCGATTTTTAAAAGCTGCAGTAACCCTTACCCCAGTACATCTGAAAGTCGGGATCAAACTATGAAATTCAGATAACTGAGACCAAATATCTTCACTTATTGCAGATATTTCTGATCCAGTATCCACTAGCGCCGGAAAAATGAAATTGAATATATTAATACTTATAATTGGTGTCTTAGTAGGTACAATATCGTGTTCAAATTCGCATTCATGAAGTAAATCCTCACGAGGATTAATAAGCACTGTCTTGGCCCTATTTATTATTGCTCCCACAACAGGGCGTGATCTTCGTGAAGAGCAGTCTCGTTTTCCGTTTCCCTTTCTAATTGATTATAACATTGTTCTTCCAGACTAACAGTGGCAACTTTTCTGTCCAGCCCATTTTTATTTTGATCATATTTATAATTTACATTATTATTTGTTTGAATTTGAGCAGTTCGATTACCTGAAAACGGTCTCGTCGATGTATACTTCCGTTCGAGATTATGATTTCCATTATCAATCCTTCTGGAACAATTACCAGCAGAAGAAGTATTCATTTCCCTTTTTTTAGATACTTTCCTATAAAAATCCGCTTGCCTCAATCTTTCTATCACCTCATCCATATCTTGAATCCCTATCAATATCACCGATATGTGTTCTGGAAAATGTCTCCCGATCATTTTTATCAAATATTTCTCTGGTATTGGAGGATCCAAATATTTTGCCATTGCCACGTATTTGATGAAATAATCGACTAAAGAACCCTCTCTCTCGTTAAATATATCCCTCTGTATTCTTTCACGAACTACTTCCTGAATATCCTCATTCCAAAAATAATCAGAAAAAGCTTTCTTAAACATATCGTAACTTGTGAATTTGTGTAAAAAAGCTTGTCCCCAAGATAATGCCCTTCCTTCCAGGTAATTTTTCAAAATTGGAACAAAATTTGGAAAGGAACAATTTGCTTGCTGGACACAGAAATTGATTTGTTCCAGAAAATCTATAGGATGCAAGGTAGCAGAAACATCAAATCTTCCATCAAAAGTATCCAGCTTTCGGAGTGTATTGGCTGGTTTCGCCTTTTCACTATCATTACGTGGACAATACCCTGTATTACCAAGTAAATCATTCTTTACAAGATTAGACACAATTTCTGTTACTAAGCTACCTATTTGAACATTGCTGTCATTTTGATTGATCTGCCAATTCGGCACATTTTCATTTTGACAATTTGTACTTTTCTCTGCCATCGGTACACAATAGTTCATATTCTCACGTAAAATATCTACAGTATGGCTTTTTATTACAGACTGTCTCTTGGAATAATCCGTCGAATGAAGATTCGGCATACTACGAACTGACCTTAATAAATGATTGGTACTCACAGGCCATCTTGTTGTTATTTTGGTTTTCTCATTACCATAATTATATAGAAGCATATCATCGTCACCATCTCTTCTCACACTATTCTCATCACACCGACTACCATCTTCATCCACATCCAGAGTATCCAGCCCATTGGCTAAATACGAACCCCGTCTACGTTGACTTTGTCTTGATTGCAGTACTGCGGTTGTCTTCATCACATTATCTTGTTCCCTCTGGATTTCCGCAGTCCCCTCTTGGTCATTTATACGGTTTCTTCTTAGATCAATTCCAGCCACTTGTCTTCCCATATGCACCATATCATTCCGCTGACAACCTCGACTTCTCAGATCATATCTCAGAAGATCACTATCTCGGTGCTGATTCATACTCTCCGATGTTTTTCTACCTCCAATATCTGCTTTTCGCTCGCTTTTTAACGTTGGGCGCCAAGTTGTAACGGTTCCGATGATAAACACAACGGTCTTCAATCGAACTCTTTATTGTAAGTCAACAATCTGATACCAGGGCTATCAGTCGAATATCTGTTGAATAATCAATCCTAATATCATCCCCAAAAGGCTATCAAATTGAAGAATCTCAATCGAGAAAACAATGTATCACCGAGATACACAAACTATCTCTAGGATACCTGAAAATTCAACTATTTTTACTGTTTGAGGGTTCTGCTACACATGATATCAGGAAATGAAACCTAGAAAATGAACGAATATCAGCTATTCCTAGTACACCGATCCATCCATTGTATAGAAATTCTCGAGGCCTTTTTTTCTTTATCTGTGGACAACACGAAACGGAAACATATAATGTTCGAGGAACATCGTGTTAGCCAGCGTTGGAATTTTGGGAGAGAAGGGAAGTGTTGGAATTTTTCTTGAAAGTTTGGAGGTTGTAAGCATCAGGAAAGACTTCACTAGGCAACGAATTCCACAACTTCGCCGTTCTGTTGATGAATGATGCTTGGTATAGCAATGTTCGACAGGTCTCGAGCCTAACAGTGTAGGGGTGACCAGCCTGAGCTCGTCTGGTTTTTCTACTGGGAATCGCACGTGGTGGCATAATAGATGATATTTCCGTTGAGCACCGACCGTGGAAGTATCTATTAAAAAGGCAAAGATCGCCGACCTTTCTACGATGTTCTAGAGAGGTCAATGATTTGGTGAGTGTCGTATCATCGACTGAATCTAAGAGCTTTAGCGTATGTTTGGCCAGACTGACGTAAATGTCCTTCCTCATTCGATGCAGTATATTTTATTTTGATATAGTTGTAAACATAGGAGGAACGACCACGATCGGTTAACATGAAACCGGTTCTCTGATACCTAACCACTCATATTCTGAATTCGAAAATTCCCACAGACATATGGAGAGATGCAGGCATTGAGGACTGAGAATATTAGCGCCATCACCCAAACTGTTTCCCAGTTTATTTTCCAAAATTCGAACGTGTACTCGAAATGTAGTACTCTGGTCGGTTGCCTAAAGTTTTCTCTGTTCTAACTCATCAGTGAAGGCATGCGTTGCCATGGAAATAAACGAATTAAATATTCAATCGTTTGTCAGATGTTTCATGCAACCGGCCCTAACACTTTATTATTTCATTTTCCAGCTTTTTGTGGGATTTCCTCTCCTCGTTTCTAAAAAAATAGGGTAGAAGTTATCAAAAATTATTCCAAAATATTTGTAGTAAGGACATTTCATTGATGAAACAATACACCAAATTGAGAATAGACAGAATATACAACAACCACAAAGACAACCAACACTGACAACAAATGTAATCTCATACATACCCGGAATATCTGAAAAAAATTAAACGTGTAGGTGACAAGTTTCGAGTGAGAACATGGTTCAAGACAGAAAATACAATGAGATCGATTTTGACTCATACAAAACCGAAGAATGAAGAACAATCATCAAAAAATAGTATTTACATTATATTATGTGTTTGTGGAAAATATTATACTGGTGAAACCAGCATGCCTCTATCAGTAAGGATGAAAGAGCATAAGAACAATATAAAGAAACGATATACTGACAAATCAAAATTAGCTGAACATATCCTTACTGAAAATGGACAACATATGGCCGATTGGGGTAATATTAAGATCATAAGAAAAGAAGACAACAACCTAAAACGGAAAATCAAAGAGTCTGCTTGCATTCTCCTGAACGGAGACAATAATATCGCTCCTTATTCAGTTGATATAGATAGAACTTGGCATCCACTTCTGAAAATTGAATATGAAAATGGAAAATTCGATATCAATTGATGAAATCACCTTGTAACCAGAATTCCTTCGTCTACCAAATTGTCACTTTCAGTGTCAAAACCGACAACATATTGAGAAATTTTGCGAAGAGAAAAATATCTCAATAGTGTTGAGAACGGGAGCAGATTCGTTCCCGAAACGTCCACCAAGATAAGTTGAGGTTATATTAGTATTAAATATATTTGTATTTCCAAATTTTACAAAAACAAGTTGTCACTGACAAATGACTGAGAATTTCTCTTTTAGGCAACTAAAGGGTCAATTTTAAGCGCAGTGACATTTTGGGGCAGATCACAAAATCTGTCCTTACTACAAATATATTGGAATAATTTTTGATAACTTCTACTCTATTTTTCAGGAACGAGGAGAGAAAATCCCACAAAAAGCTGGAAAATGAATGTACCACCTCTTCGAAAAACTTACAGATAGTACTTTATTATTCAATGGATAGCATCAGAGCATATGAGTTCTCATTCCAACGTGTATTACTATGAACTATGGAATTGTCATTCCGAGCATGGTATGATGTGACACATAATTGAAAAATCAAAAATCAAAAAAAATTCCAATTCGAGTCGTAATTTCCCAAACTTTCAATAAGAAATCCAATATCTTCATACTCTCCCAACATTCCACCACTGACTCACACTGACTAACATGATGTCATGTCAAAAGATAAGAAAAATGCTCTGATATTTATTTATTTTATTTATTTATTTATCATACACCACTCAACAGAAACCATTTACAGAGTGGGAGTAATCACAAAAACAAGAGAATATACAGGATGGGTATACACTACTGAAATTGACAATATGATGTTATAGAGTCATGACACAATTCAGTTAAGGCAGATTTTACGTATAGTGTTCACATTCGTATTGAATATATCAAGCTGGTCACTGAATTTGTTGCATGTATTAGACAATCTATGTATTGGTGAATTCAGTAACACATTAGTTCGGGGGGTTGGCAGATAGAATAAATCTGTTCTGCGGGTAGTCAGCCGAGGAATGAATATGCTGAAGTTTTCAAGGAGGACACAATCATTAATCATATTATTCATCAATTTATATGTGAAAATAACAGCAGAACACTCTCGGCGGACATCCAGACTACTGACCCTGTGCCTGTGGAGTAAAGGTTCGTGCGGGGTGCCCATTGTGGGATACACGCCATCACATTTGAACGAGAGGTACTTCAAGAAACGCCTTTGCACAGATTCTAGTAGGTCAATGTGCACCAGGTATAGTGGCGACCAGACTATGGAAGCATATTCTAATTTAGACCGAGTGTATGTATAATAGAGAGTTTTTAACGTTGAAACTTTCTGAAAATCTCTACTATTTCGAATCAGAAAACCATAGAGTCGATTCGCTGCAGATACCATATTTTCTATATGAGGGGTGAAAGTAAGTTTGCGGTCGAAAGTTACTCCTAGGTCAATCAGCACAGTAGGTCTATTCAGAGTCGTATTGTCGATCGAATATGGATATGATGTGGGTAAAGATTTCAAGGTGAAAGACATAACATTGCACTTATCAGGATTAAGGGGTAGCTTGTTTTCATGGCACCATTGTACCACATTTTCTAAACTATTCGATAATCGAATGCAGTCTTGAATGTTGGTTATCTCACAAAATAATTTCATATCGTCAGCATACAAGAGATACTCAACTTCAATAATGTCTGTTATATCATTTATAAATATGTTGAATAACAGGGGTCCCAAATTGCTGCCTTGAGGAACACCAGAGGAGGCTGAGTATTCCACCGACTGTTAATTAAGTACGAGTTGAATAATGAGATCAAAGAGTTATTAGCACGATTTTAAAGTGATGTTTCCTCTATACATAGGTACTCAAAGCTGAAGGAGGAAATCGACCAACGCTCGTTTTGGCAGAAATAAAATGAAATCCTGATGCTTGTGCATGAAAATCTATTTTTTTTTTTCGAGTAAAATCTCCTTTCTAACGGAGATACCTTATGCAGACATAATTTGGGACATCCTGTACACAAAAGCGAATCACCATCGATTGAAACACCATACTTGAGTCTCAAAAAATCATTATCATCATGATGGCAGAATATCGGCCATGCAACTATCAATAACCAGTTCGTTTTTATGGTCTTGCCTTTGGTAATTAGTGATATCCAATAGAATCTACTCAAGTGTTTGGACTGAGCGACTTGCCTTGTTGCGAATTGGATAATGGGCGGTTTGTTTGTGAGCTGCACTCCAATTCGATGATGATACTGGGGTCGGTCCTTATCACTCGAAGAAGTGACTCAGATATATTTATGAAATAGGTGACTAACATTTCAAATGAAAAAAAGTATAAATTGGAGAACAAATATCCAATGGAGTTGAGTACCAAAACTCGAATCTTCAAGATTTCGTGACGAATTGATGGTGTCAGAGTGACAACAACGAAACATTACAAAATGAGTGGTCAAAACTGGCATTAATAATTCCTTCACTCCTAATTCATTAGCCAGACTTGAAGAAACATTGAAAAAACTCAGAAGTCATGTGATATTTAGTTCGTTAGTGTTTGTTTGATATTGGCAGATATGAGCATAATCAATTGTTGAATTTATAGCTTTGAATGTCACTCCTAGAACAACAATTATGAATGTCTTGTTGACTTGGATTATAAATTTGTCAAAAGTGTCAATTTCGATAATTTCATAGTCTTACAAGACAATTCATATGTTGAATGTGAATGTTCAAATCACCATTGATATAGGTATAGTCTCATTCATCGTCAAATTGAAACGAGAACTTCTTGCGAGTACTGAAAATCTTAACAGCATAAAGCGACATCAATTTTGAAATTAAATAATTCTACACAAAATACAATTCTCTTCATTTGATTAATTACGATGGGGTTTTCATTCAAAGTTTCATCTAATTCTATGGACTATAGACAGAGTAAACCTATTATGAATAGAAAGTTTGAAATCGGTGGATACTCATTTTCATTATTATGAGTTATTTGATTCATCTTGCGTTCATTCGAATAGGTATATCGTGATATGTATCAGCATCAAAAATTCTAGTCTAAAAATTTCCATTCGTCTGGTTCAGAAGGTAAAAGGAGAGGTAGAAGACTTTGAACGGTGATTGTATATATTATTTCAATATGCAGGGTGCTTTTGGGGATTTTGAGTTTCGATATAGATAAGGTATTCGAACCTTTTCTGCTACATTTTCAAAAGGGCGATTTCAGAATATATTGGTAATGAAAATGATTGATGATTTGGATTTAAAGAGTATAATGTGCATGATACCTAAAAGATGAATTGAAATCATTTCGATGTGAATTGAAGAACGAAGGAAATTCATGACTGGGAAAATGAATTTTCTTCGATATCATACAGGGTGTCCTTGAAAGGTCTTCACAAAAAGCTACCACATATTCTTCAGACCAAAACAATTCGATACAAGCAAACTTACCTCAGTAAAAAGTTGCTTAGTTTGGGCGCTAGACGGCTCTGAAGTTGAAATTTTCAAATCGATTTTGCTTCATAACTTTTGAACGGCTCATGAGATTTTTTTCAAATTTGGTACGTTGGCATAGACTCATCGGGCAATTAAACTCATATCATAATCATAATGAATATCATTCCATGGGCGTAGAACTTGATTTTTTCAGTAAATAAACATCTAAAACTCCTACGCCAATGGAAAAAAATTAGTTTCAATATGAAATCTAAATTATCCAACTCATTCACTACAAGAAAGGTACTCTTGACAAAAGTCGATTCCTCTCATGGTTTCGACAAAATTTTAATTTTAGTGATTTAGAGCATAATTAATAATAAAACGATCAACAGATATTTCATAAAAATTGTTCAAAATGTTCACCATTTTCACGTATACAAAGATTTATACGACGCAAAAAGTTGAAATGTACTCTTTGCATGACTTCTTCATCGCCTGTAAGATTATTCGTCGCCTGTTGGATACGTTGCCATAATTGTTCTACAGTATTCACAGGGGTCTTGTAAACCGTAGACTTGAGATAACCCCATATAAAATAATCCATCGGTGTTAAGTCTGGAGAACGTGGTGGCCAATTCACGGGTGCATCATTACCTCTACCTATCCATCTGTCTGGGTACTGTTGGTTTAAAAAATTCCTAACATCCACCGAAAAATGTGGTGGAGCTCCATCGTGCATAAACCACATATCTACCCGATGTTGGAGTGGTAAATCTTCCAACAAATTTGGCAACGTATTTCGTAGATGTTGTAAATACATGTCTCCTGTTAATCTTTGTGGAAGTATGACAGGACCAATTTTAAAATTTCCTATTATTCCAGCCCAAACGTTGATTTTGAATTCGTGTTGAAAATGGTTTATTTTAATGGAATGAGGATTTTCAATTGCATAAACGTGTTCATTATGAAAATTAGTTATTCCTCTTCTCGTGAAACAGGCTTCATCAGTGAACAAAATATTCTTTACAAAGTTCAGATTCATTTTTCTTTGCAAATTAATGAACCTACAAAACATCAGACGACTTTGTAAATCATGGATTAATAAATCTTGAACTGGCGTCTTGTGGTATGGGTATAATAATTGTTCTCTTAGTACTTCATGAACGGCATTCCTAGAAACTTCTAGTTCATTACTTATCCGTCTAGTACTCAATTCTGGATTTTCTTCAATACGGTCTAAAATTTCTACTTCGACTTCGGGAATCCTTACATAACGCTGTCTTCCATAATCACCAGTTCTAGGAGCAAAATGACCGGTCTCCCGAAGACGTCTCTCAACTGCAGCAAAGGTTGGGTGGCTTGGTACGCGACGATTTGGAAACCTTGCCGAATACACCCTCACACTCTCTCGACCATTTCCTTGACAATTACCGAATACCAATAACATATCGGTGTATTCTTCATTGGTGTATTGTACGGCCATGATAAATCAGAAAAGTCCGATATCAACAATCAACGTCAATAAAACTCGACAAATCAACACAGATGAAACTATGGAAACCAAGAATGTGAATATCACTGTTTTCGAGCAGATAATAATAGTCTTCAGGAAAAAAAAACAGTGCTACTTATTTTCAATAGAAATAACCTATGCAAAAACTTTTTGCGTCGTATAAATCTTTGTATACGTGAAAATGGTGAACATTTTGAACAATTTTTATGAAATATCTGTTAATCGTTTTATTATTAATTATGCTCTAAATCACTAAAATTAAAATTTTGTCGAAACCATGAGAGGAATCGACTTTTGTCAAGAGTACCTTTTTTGTAGTGAATGAGTTGAATAATTTAGATTTCATATTGAAACTAATTTTTTTCCATTGGCGTAGGAGTTTTAGATGTTTATTTACTGAAAAAATCAAGTTCTACGCCCATGGAATGATATTCATTATGATTATGATATGGGTTTCATTGCCCGATGAGTCTATGCCAACGTACCAAATTTGAAAAAAATCTCATGAGCCGTTCAAAAGTTATGGAGCAAAATCGATTTGAAAATTTCAACTTCAGAGCCGTCTAGCGCCCAAACTAAGCAACTTTTTACTGAGGTAAGTTTGCTTGTATCGAATTGTTTTGGTCTGAAGAATATGTGGTAGCTTTTTGTAAAGACCTTTTAAGGACACCCTGTATATCATGAACGATTGACTGAATGAACATAATCAGGAACTATTTTCAAAACTCCATATATTTCCATATTTCATCATTCGAGGTACGGAGTCATATATTCTACATATCACATGGGAGAATAACCGTTACATCAAGATTTCCAATCTGAAAGAAGGTGATGAATTACATTAATATCTTATTTTCAGGTTGTGGATGTCAGAGCGAGATTATTGTTTTCCTTTGGAGAATTCGTTATTTTCCATATACAATCAACCATCTTCATATAATTCATATGTGATTCTTTGACGTCTACGTAGGACACACAATAATCTCAAGCAGTAGTTTTCAACTCTCATTCTGTTTTAATTTTGACTGGTTAAGTTTGGGCCATATTAACTATATGCTTTTTGCAGTCACTTGTTCACATGATTCTCAATCCTCATCTTCGAATCGATTAAAACACGGAAACTTCTTGCTGAATCTGGCTGGAGGGGCTCATCCTTTCTTGAAATAACAATATCGGTTAGATTGTTTTCATCGATTTTTTGGTCCAAGATCATCACATTTCATTCAAAGTGATCTATCAATGGCTAGGGGTTAGATAATGAAAAAAACTTGAGTATACAATAATAAGCACACAAGTATTTTCAGATCTATCCAAATGAGATGAATAATTATTTGGGTTTCCTCGGCTTGAAGATAAACGGGACAATGCTCAAGAGATTTCAGAAAACCAGAGATGTATATATGGTGAAGAGCAGGGGTCTCAAAATGAAGCCTTGAGGCACACCTGATATAATATCAAGATAATCTGCTGCCTATTTTTCAAACATGCACTCATTGAAGCTTCATCAAAATAGCGGCCAACTGGCTTCTTGTGAAAATCAGGTACAACATTTTTGCATGAAAATTGTCAACTGGGAGGAATCAAATGAAATGAGAAGTCACATCACAGTGTTTCCGAAGTATTCTGGAAGTTCCTGTGATTTATACGATAAAGAAACTTATTTGATAAGATGGCTATGTAATCATGAACTGTGATCATAAAATGTGTAAAACAGCCTTGGTAAAGAGAAATTTCCTCACGCTCTGAAAAGGAGTAGATAATGGCAGATGATAAATTATAGTATCTCCAGACAAAACGCAAAGTCGATAGTATATCAGCTAGCGTTATAATCCATAACGCCCTAGAGCATCATGAGCGTGTTACTATACGGTTTATGATAACAGTATCCGAAGCATCAAATAATATGCAAGTCAAAAATAAAACAATTGATATAAATATACAATGAGGCCAAAATTTCAATTTCAGGATACCTGCAATCGAAGGAAAGTATTGATACACGAAAAATATTTCTATTTGTATTCATTATAACAGCATATTTGGACTTGATGTAAGAATCAATCTGTGACCGATAGGGTAATATAATTATAACAATAATTGTCATGTATTTATGTGGCATTACATATCTTTGTGCATGCTATATAAATAATGCTTTCCAATTGGCTGAATTCGTTTACATATCGCGGGTCAGGTATTTTGAAGAAGGCTCATGAAAATCATTATCTGAAAAAATAAAAAGGATAATGACAAGCCTTAACTGAAGGTTTCGAAATCGAAGACACTCGAATATGAGTAAACATATGGTCCGTTTTGCCAGGAAAAGCCACATGGAGATCTGCATGAGCTCTCGATACATGCTTGTCCTTATTAGATCAGATGGATAATGCAGGTGCAACCTTCCTGGTCATATATGAATCTCTTTGATATGTTTTTCCCAAATATTCAGGGTGGGTCACGGTCGATGATACCTTGAATAACGTTTACGGAGAACAGGATTCATTTGAAAATCAGGTTTTTCGGGTGATCAGTTCTGTCCTTTCGATATAAAATATTTTCAGCTTAGCCACGTTGCTTTTTATATCGAAAAGTAGCAACAACTTTGATATTTCGAATGGAACACCCTGTATTTCATTCCATTTTTAAATTCTCACTCAAAAGCTGATTTTATCGAGACAGGAAGGGAAGAAAAATGATCACAGAGGTATAGGGTGTGGAAAATCAAGATTCTTCAACTTCAGGTTTTTTGTGCCAAAACAATATATTTATTTTTTTTTCAAAACAGCTTGCATGTCGCTATCTCAAATTTTGAATTACTATCTACCGATATCCAATCGAGACAGATACAGGATGATCAATTTTCTGAAATCTGCACCACCCTGTAAATGTTCCAAAAGTTATAATAGGAAAATGTAAGCCGTTTTGACCAATAATGAGTACTTTTGATACAAAAAACTCCTGAACTTGAGAAATCCCGATTTTTCACACCCTATATAGCCTATCGATGAAATCAGCTCTTCAGTGAGAATTTGAAAATAGAATGAAATACATGGTGTTCTATATGAAATTACAGAGTTGTTGCTTTCGTTGCTTTTCGATAGAAACTGCAACGCCGCAGAGCTGAAAATATTTTAGATTGATAGAACCGAACTGATTACCCAAGAAACCAAATTTTCAAAATATCCTGTTATCCGTAAACGTCCAAAGGTACCATGGATACAATAATAATATACAATATACAATATACAATAATCTTTGTTGGAGACCCTACACCGAAAAACCTATAACGTGTGTTTGATCTGATAGACATAACACAATCAGTACTAAATGAACATTGGACATTTGCCATGAGAAATAAGGTTCCTTAATGCCACTGGGAGGGGTATTTACCCTCCCTACTTACTAGATCCGCCACTGACTCTGTTGGGAGGGGTATTTACCCTCCCTACTTACTAGATCCGCCACTGACTCTGTCCTATTATAGGCACAGTTAAGAAAATATACTATAACCAGTCCGGCACTCTCCGCGGATGCCGCCTGCTACCTTCCCCTTTCCTCGTCTAGACCTCAGTACTCAGTAGGCTGAGAGTAGGCGAAACTTACACATTGGATAGCCTAAGCGCACGGAACGTGCTCTAGGTAGGTCTGAAATACGAATGTTTACTTTGCTCATTTGAATGTTCGAGATGTTTGTAATTTGTTTTGTTGTGGAAGATTACGAAAGTTGACTGAGAGGATTATCATTTTTTAGATGTCCTCTAGAAGAAGACAGGCTAGGAAACGTTTCAATTGGAGGAACATTTCTCATAACATTGCAACAAATTCATAACCTAATGAGAGTTTGCCGTTAACATTGAATGTTTTGTTAACGCAGCTCGAAATCGTCTACATTTGTTCGCGATTTCCTCATTCATCGCTAGTTCACAGTTACGAATCGAAAACGAAAAGGATCAGAAAACGTAAGAAACCCTGGAGGACTCAATTCTGTGTTCGAAATTTGTATACATGGTATCGAGTAGTAAAAATAGTTTTGGACAAAAATATACTTTGGAGAAAAAAAAACAGCCTGTACATCATCACGTCGATTGCTTCGGTGAACAATCTTCAGTTTATATTCGTTCGAAAATTTTTCGAAAAGCAATTGATAGATAAGATACAGGATAGATAGATTAATAGATAGATAGATAGATAGATAGATAAATACAAGAAGATTATTTCTCGAAAAAGGTTTTCTCCCGTGACTTTTGTATTGCGCGCACCTCATTAATTGATATAATAATTCTACAGAAGTTTTCGCGATGGTTTGATCATATATGCTGATTACATTCGTGGGAAAATAATGCGACGATTGTGGATCTTGAAACGATCGTACGAAACCGACTATTGAACGCTAACTATTTTTTTTTATAATTGCCAGTTCGAACTGGCAATTACCACTAATTATCTGGCAATTAGGGCTAATTACCAGTTTGAACTGGACACTTAGGGCTAAATGCCAGTTTGAACTGGCAACTATAGGGATAAATGCTAGACAATTATGACGTATTGCCAATTCATTCCTAATTTCCAGTTCACTCTGGCATTCAGCTCTAATCGTCAATTCGAACTGGCAATTATAAAAAAAAGTCATCATGTCCGTTCAGCGCTTTCGTACGATACAATGTTGAATTCATCGATTGAATTTATTGAGAACTTCTTCGAGAAATTCATTGAGAAATACTTGGAGATTGAGTACCTGCATTCTTGAATCACATCATTTCGACAAATATTACTCGGTACTTGCAGTCAGTACTAGTACAAATATTACTCGAGTCCGAAAATTAATATTCTGAAACATTGTGATTTCTTTGACTCAGTTTTGTGATAATCGTCTTCATTACATTGTGATAAAGATATATATTTTCCTTTGTATATGTACGTAACGTACTGATATGGGTATAATTACACGATCATATGAAGCCACATAATTATCATTCTTGCCGAATCCGAACCACCTCAATCGAACACACCCGACGTCTCTTGGTATAATGGTGACCCCCGGACCAATGCTGTTTTCCTTTTTCCGGTCACAACATCAGTGAACAAGGCGTATTGTTTTTGAAGTCGAAATTCAAACGTGGTTCTGAGGAGTGCAGGAACTGACATGGTATTTTCTAATATTACGTTCGTAGGTTGCAGGAGGCAACATATTCTAGCACGAGTCCAAAATTGCTGGAATGGCCTTCTGTAACGAATGTTTTATACTATTTTCTCTGTTTCGGCTGTATTATATGGTTGTGTTGATATGGAATACATATTTTCGTTACAGAACCCAATCACTACGTAGAGAGACTCCAGCGAAATAATTAGGTTGGCAGAAATGATTCGTTTCTGACAGTGGACTGAAATTTGAAACAATATAGCGGAAATATTCATGAATTCAAGTGCAGCTCTCTAAGCTACAAAATCACCTATTGCCAAGTACTTGAAGCTGCCAAATCCCGAACAGTTTCCTGGACATTGTTTTTGAAGGTCTTCAGCATCACATTTGATAAATGTTGGTGGTGATTTGATGACTCTCAAGAATCATGGTGGTTGGAAAAGCTCAACTGTAGCAGAGGGTTATGTAGAAGCATCCACAAGAAGAAAAATTGAGGTGGCAAATATGCTCTTATGTAATATTCACACTTTAAATTAAGCAGGACCACCAACTACTGCACAGAGGCCAGAATTATCTAAAAGAGTTGAATCTTCTAGCGATACACAGTAGGCAGTCAGCAGAGCAGCGTCATCTGATTCTATCCTATATCAGGTAGAATTGAATGAAAATAATGAAGCTATCAATATTGTGAATTCTCTGAATGATATTCCTGGAATTTCGATCAAGGCAGGAGACAATTCCACAATTTGTGGCAGTTCTATTAGAACTTACAGCAGTTTTACTGTAACTAGGGAAGATTAGTAGAGTCTTCTTTTTTTTGTATTAATTTGTGGGTAGGTATATCATGGTTTGGGAACATTCCTTTCAAACAATGACCTAAGTATCTATTTTTGCTTTGTTGTTCGGAGGTTGTTGTTCTCAACTGTGAAAACGATAACTATATACCATTCCTATTCCTTCAATAGTACTTCCATTGGAAAATTGTTGGGGGTTATTGCTATAATTATAAATGAATATAAACAACTCGAATCAAAATATTAGCAACATTCTTAGGTTGCTCACGTCTTCTTCCTCTTTCTTCTTTCTTTCAAGATAGATCTCGATCAAATCGGGTAGTCTCGAACCACATAATATATACCCTACTGTATAGGGTAGGTATATATTCTGTGTTTGAACTGTCATACACTCATACCAATCGTCGAAATTTCAAAAACAAGAAATATCTCAAAATCAAACGAAGAATAGCGCGTTAATGAGTCTGTTCAAGTGCCGAAATAGAGTTTTTTTTTCATGTATACAGAGTCCGAATAACGATCTTGATTCTTCAATAGAAGTCATACGTGTGATTGATGTAGTATGATTAGTACCTTATTTCCAATCCTATCAGCCGACGTTTGAGTGGTTTTCACCTCGAACAACGCCACTGACCAAACCTCTTCATTATCATCACTCACATTATGATTATCACTCGCTTTCGTTATAATTATACCACAATCGAGTAATTCGCGTAGGAGTCGAGTTACGTAATCACGCGAACGGAAAACCTTCAGTAACGCATAAATCCACTTAATATTTATTTACTACGGCTGAACAAGGTCACGAGACAAGCCGTCTCTGTCTCCTCGCTCGACTCCTTACATAATCGCCACAGTATTCGGCCAAATACACGAGGAAAAGTACCAAAATATACGACGATTTACCGCCGCCGCCTCATCGATCTGTTTTGGACATATTTCGTGTCGGCCGGTGATAGAATCGCGTGTTTTAAATCTAGCTAGCGTAGCTCGATTCGGGACACGAAAGTGAAACAGTGGTTTCCTAGTGTTTGCTAGCCACAGTTGTGAAAGAAAAACCCTGATCTAGTTCACCGTAAGTACCTGTTCATCTTTAGTTATATCCCTATATGGGTTATTTACAGCTTGTTTG
Organism: Gastrophysa polygoni; assembly: GCA_963576655.1. Taxonomy (NCBI): domain Eukaryota; kingdom Metazoa; phylum Arthropoda; class Insecta; order Coleoptera; family Chrysomelidae; genus Gastrophysa; species Gastrophysa polygoni. The sequence goes on from OY755092.1 coordinate 5,380,176, forward strand.
ACAGGGTTCAGTGTCTAAAAATGCCGAAAGATGATGAAATCAAACATACGTTGATGTTTTGAAGAATCAATGACCCTGACAAATTCTGTTCACTTGAATCACGAGTTGTCCGTGTTTTCCGATTGTTTTGGTTGTAGATATTGATTCAGTATAGTGGTAATTACTCGCCAATCTTTAAGAAACTGGCATTATTCATGTAATGAACGGTATTTTCAGTAATATAATTTGCAAAAATTACTAAGCATGTTGTGATAGTAGGTGTTCAAATATTGTTCTCGTCTATCGACACCGTATCACATAGGTATCACTCTGCCACACCATACCATACTTGAAAAAAAAAACAGAAGTTATTTCAACTATGTGACAATATCTGACACCTAACAATGAATATTCTCTAACGGGTTTTTGTCTAGAGGAATCAGAGATGATCTCACAAGAAAGATATAACCGTTACTATAACTGTTCTACGTTGGAAGACACCAATTAGATATATTAGAACCACATTGTCATCAGACTACTATGATACTGATAGGATACGAAGTGACAAGTTCACCTTCGTGGTGAAGAAAATTGAGTCCCAAATTGGGGTGAATGTGCTAGAATATTTCCTTCCGATTCAATGGTTCCGAGATATTGGTATATATAGCATGCAGAATATTTTTTATTTCATCACACTATGATATCGCCGCACGGAAAAAAAGAATTCGTTGATTCAAGCAATATTTACTTCGATCAACCAAATGAAAGTGTCATATATGCACGACAAAATGTGATGTTGAAATGAGTAACATCAACATTAAATATTAATGTCCAACCAACAACATCATGTTTTATTTCAACGTAGATATTGATTCGATCCAATTCATTATTTTGTTGATCGGAATGTGGAAAACTTTTGAATCGACCAAATTTGATGCAATTATTCATCTATCCAAGTGATTATTTCGTTAATCCGAATGTGAAAAATGTTTCAATCAATGTTTGGATTCATACACACTTTCGAATCAGTGAAGTGAATATTTTATTATTTTGTTGAATCAACTCTGCAACTCTGGTGAACGGTTGGATGAAATTTGCTCATCATTGGGTTGACAAAATGTGTCATTCGATCAGAGCATTATTCCGATTCAGTGTAATCACCTCTCTTGGTCTACTGAACATAAGAATCCATTGATCAAACTAAAACTGTCATCAAAGAAAGATATCATTTCGCTTGTTTATGGTGATTCCATCTCAATATTTAATATCTTGGCACCGTTCTCTAATTGGTATTTGTAAACAGAGCCATCTACTGACTAGTATCATGATGGTAATATAAGTATTTCAATCCAATGTACTGAATTTCATTCTTTTCTGAATTATTTGTAATACTGATATAAGAAATGATCGAAATTTCATATAGATCTAATGAGGTGGGTACTTTCAGGTATTCCATAGGGTATTGGATTTGTTATGCAATGATATATATTGGGTCATCCACCCTAATGATTGACCCATATGCCATCAATTCTCACAGTGATGAAGTAATATTCTTGTAGGTATACTCAATATATTCAATATCCAAAGAAAATATCATGCAGAAATATGATTGTCAATTATATAAGTACCTATATGGATGAAATGATTCACTTGATATACTGAGGATATGGAAGTTGTTGAATTTTGAAGAACAAATGACGTATTATTTCTGCATATCTTCGACCTATATATCCAAGTAGAATCTAGTTGATATTTACAAATGTAGCTCAGAATCGGTTTCCAAACTCATCCGAAATTCTCAGGTCAGTTTTTTTCTGAAACTGATCGAATATAATCCACCTATTTTATTTCATTCGCGTATTATAATTTAGTTCATCATCATTTTCAGCTGGAAGTGAGAAAGAACGTATTCAATTTGATAACTATATATTCTTGAATTGAGCAAAATCCTCGGCAAAATCAGTTGTTTGAATCGATCCTGTATTGAAGTTGGATTGATATTACCATTTGTTCAAAGTGAATCGATAAATGATTCGTTCGATACTTATAGTTTTGGAAAGATAGATTTGAATCACTCAGTTCAAAGAGATATGTTATTGATTCGACATAATCATTTATTCAATTTGAATCGGACATGATTCCGTTCGATCAACATATTTTCGAATCAAGCATATATGAGAATGGCATCAAGAATCCCATTTCGTCCATGCAATAGTATGGTATATAGTATTAAGGATATTTAATTCATTCGAACGAATAATTTCAACCAAATATATTTGGTTGAATTAACAAATCCTTTTTTTCCGTGCGAATCTCTCAGGTATAAGTAGGTTTCATCTGGATTCTGTCGAGAATCAATAGTAAAGTTACAATTTGGAGAAGTGGTTGAACCGAGGGGTAAATCACTGGGGCAGTCCGGTGTACATTCTTATGGCAGTCCGGTGGCAGTCCGTGGCAGTCCGGTGGCAGTCCATGGCAATCCGTGGCAGTCCGGTGGCAGTCCATGGCAGTCCGTGGCAGTCCGGTGGCAGTCCGTGGCAGTCCGGTGGCAGTCCGGTGGCAGTCCATGGCAGTCCGGTGGCAGTCCATGGCAGTCCGTGGCAGTCCGGTGGCAGTCCGTGGCAGTCCGGTGGCAGTCCGGTGGCAGTCCGGTGGCAGTCCATGGCAGTCCGGTGGCAGTCCGGTGGCAGTCCATGGCAGTCCGTGGCAGTCCGGTGGCAGTCCGTGGCAGTCCGGTGGCAGTCCGGTGGCAGTCCATGGCAGTCCGGTGGCAGTCCATGGCAGTCCGGTGGCAGTCCGGTTGTAGTCCGTTGGCAGTCCAGTTGTAGTCCGATGGCAGTCCAAGTTTCGGTCTGGGGTAGTTTGGTGGTCTCTCGTATTCCGAAGGCGAGAATTACAAACTAGTCTGAATTTGAAAATGCAAGATGACGTTTGCAGGGTGCCAGGCGACATATAGTTATTTATTCTTCGATTCGCCTCAAAGTGTACGCAGGTATAGTGGTTCTCGAGGTCGGCAAATTCCTAATTTCGAGTCCAAATTTGAAAATTCAAGATGACTTCTGCAGTGTGGCGGATGCTTGGGCAAACGACTTCAGTTATTCTTCGAGTTGTCATAAATATGATTTTGAAATTCAAGATGGCGTCTGCAATGTGACGGACGACTCTATCATTCATTGCTCGAATCGCCTAAAAACAATGATCACTTTGGGTTCTCGAGAATCAAAACTCAAGAATATTGTGTATCAATATTCAATATACAATGTGAGGAGTGATTCTGTGATGGAAATAAAGGAGGGTTTGATATATATTTTTTTTAAAATCTCTTCTCGGAAATATTACACCCCTCCGCCTTGAAAAACATGGTTTTTCTATTTTATCCTCTCTTTATATTAGGCCGAAGATACGAAATTTGGTTTTACAACATGGAAGAAACGTTGAGGGCATATCTTGATTTCATCGGTACTATCATGAAAGGTGCTCTAATGAATCATCAGCGATTGTCCCTTCAGGAATTACATTCGCCCGACGAACTCGGCTGGCTGAAGTTTCACACCCTTATGCAGTCAAATTCGAAACACCCAGGACATCGTTTCATGAGAATTCCTTCTTTTGTAGGACATCGTCACTTCTGAATTCACTAACCGAGGATATATATATATATATATATATATTATTATTTTCGACAACACGAAAGGAAATCCTATAATGTTCGGGGAACATCGTGTTAGCCAGCAGTGGAATTTTGAGAGAAAAGGAAAGTATTGGAATTTTTCTCGAAAGTTTGGAGGTCGTAGGCATCAGGAAAGACTTCACTGGGCAAAGAAGTCCATAACTTTGCCGTTCTATGATGCTTGGTAATGAGAAGTTCGGCATGTCTCGAGCCTGACAATGTATGGATTACCAACTCGTCTAGTTTGTCTACTTGGAATCGCCCGTGGTGGCATGATAGAAAAGATTTCCGTTGAGCACCGACCGTGGAAATATCTATGAGAGATAGATCGCCCACCTTTCTCCGATGTTCCAGAGAGGCCAATGAATTATTTCCATATGATTACAATTTGAAGTCCTTCAAGAAGAGAGTCCAAAAATATTTGTCTTTACCGAGGTCTTCACTCAGTTCTCGCAGTGCCCCGTCAACTGCATTATAGGTCTTTCATTGGCGCCCTGGGTTTGACATATTTTATCGATCCCCACCCTACACATAAGATAAATATATCTATAAAACAAAAAAAATCTGTTATATCATCAAAATTACGTTCTGTCTATGTTGAACATTCATTTATATTTAATGAACAACAAAATTCATCTTCGGGTGTATCAAATTCATTTCTCGCCATTGCATGGGACAACCGTGAGATATTTAAACTTGAATAATTGGGATATAATTGCGTATTAGGGAGCCCACCAGCTCGACATCAGCTCGCCACCAGCCCACCAATATGTCACCCAAATAATTATAAATATATGATATCCTTACTTTCAAAATTTTCACTCGAAATTCGTAATATTCAAATCTTGTGTTGAACATTTTCAGGCGAATCGTCGAAAAATTCATAAAGCTGAAAAATCTCCATTTTCAACACCCTTTATCTCTGTAATCATTCCCGATAGACCCCAAGTGTGATCGATCAATGAAATCAGCAATCAGCAGGCAAAATCTGCAAATGCAATGGAATACATGGTGTTCGAAGTATAACTTTGATGATACGACACGCATTTTTTAAATCACCCTGGGTAGCGAAAAATATTCTAGAAATGTGCTGTTTATGAACCTACACCGTCTCAAGAATTTTTGTTCATCTATCTCAGACAGCGAAGCCGTTAACTCACTTTGCCACACTATTGGTCCACCCTGTATGTATATGTATGTATGATTCCGAATCGGTTTCTTATGCGATAAATTTTCAGTGAGATCTTCATATCGCAGGACATAATTGATAATTTATGTCTTCTTTGTTCGACACCATCGGGAATGCATTTCTAGTACTTCATGTTCTTCAGTCGTTCTTGTGGTGAATTGGATATCCCAAAACACAGCTTTATATTATTTATATTTATATTATATTATTTCATGATTGAGTGATGGGGCAGTCCGGTGGCAGTCCGTGGGAGTCCGGTGGCAGTCCGTGGCAGTCCGGTGGCAGTCCGGGCAGTCCGAGTATGAATGGCAGTCCGGTGTACACGAATTTGCTCAGTGATTTACCCCTCGGGTTGAACACTCGAATACAAAATAAATAAATGAACACCTAAAAAACCACAACAATATTCAGAAGTCTCAATACGTATTTCGGCAACTAAGTTGTCATCCTCAGTAGAAACTGAAATGTGGAAATGATTAGCGACTCCTCAGTATATTATTCAAGATGGAGTCAACTGTCGACATCGAATTCCTGGATAATATCTTGAAAGATACTATATAGATGGAAAGATAAGAGTCGCGAATCATTCTCACTTTTCAGGTCTACTGAGGATGACAACTTAGTTGCCGAAATACTTATCCAGACTTCCATAAATATAGTTGTTGTTTTTTGGGTATATATTAATTTTGTATTTATGAATTAATAGGTGAAAGAAAACGGTATTGGTAATGGAAAATGGGATGGTAAATTTCAGGGTCACACCTCAGTGATTACTCGTGAACATTTCAATTCCCATTATAATGTCATTCAAATGGTCAATGCCACAATGTCATCGATGAGAGATGGGGGAATTACCCCTAGAGACTATCAAGAGATAGCCTGTTTACAAAAATAAACACATATCCGCAAGAATAACTATGCGCTAATAATAGTACCAGGTTGATACTACACGCTAATCTTAGGCAAACTAAAGGTGACAATATGTTCTGCTCTAACCCTCGAGAATATTTCGAACGGAATATCTTCATACCATTATTAGACAATGTAATTTAATTTCCAGCTCAAGAAGATGTTTCTGATTGATTTCACTTGAAATTAATAATTTGATCCCAGCTACCATTTTGATGAAGATATAGAAACTATTGAATCATTGTGCCTAGATTTAGTAGAATATCTTTCGGATTCTCAGAATGAATGAGGCTAGCAAAGCCACACACGAATTTAAACTTCAGAAAGGTCGCATAATTCTAGGTTGATCAAATATCCAAATCTCGAATGTTTTGCTCCTCTTCATCGTGGGAAAATCTGTGGCTTTGGTAGCTACGGCAGATCTCAGAAGTTTTAATTTCGAAAAATCAAAAATTATGTTGGACTGATTATTTACCCCATTCCCATGATTCTAAATAATCTCTTCCACGAAAAAATCTGTGGCTTCGCCTGTTTCGTCGAACTTCGTTTTTGAAAACCTATATATTTTTGTCGCTTCCAAATAGTGGAACTGTTGAAGTAATTTCAGGCTAATTAGTTACCCTATTTTCGAATTTTCAGCTCCACGTTTCCTGTTAAAACAGATTTATACGTGGAAACGTGAAGCAAAAAATTCGAAAATAGGGCAACTAATTAGCCTGAAATCAGTTCAAAAATCTCGCTGCATCGAATCTTTGAAAAATATCGTTTTTCAAAAAATGACTTCTGATTTCGGCCGAAGCTAGTCACAGTTTTTTTTTGAACAACCTGCCAAATATCCCGAAATGGGATAGTCATCAAGCCCATATATTCAGATCTATCACTTCATCTTTTCAAATCGTAAAAAAATATGATTCTGAGAAAAGGACTCAACCCTTGCGTTTTCACGGATTTCTACATGGAAACGTGGAACAAGAACTTTGAAAAAATGTTAATTAATTAGCCTAAAATCAGTTGGAAAATCTCGCTACATCGAATCATCGACATATATTGTTTTTCAAAAAATGACTCTGATGACTTTTGCCGGAGCTAAGCCGCAGGTTTTTTATTCAAAGACGACCAGCCAAAAATTCCGAAATAGAATGGTCATCAAGCTGAAATACAGATCTATCACTCTGCCATATCCAATCGTGAAATAATATGATTTTAAGAAAAGGACATAATCGACTTTCGAAGCGAACATTTCCCAACACTTGCGTTTTTCACGGATTCCTACATGAAAACTCAATTCGAACAATTCGAAAATCAGTACAATAGTTTCATTGTTTCGAATCACCAGAAATATGTTCTTTTGAAAAAAGACATCGCTGAGTTCGGACGAACCTAGCAAAGCCACATACTTTTGCATGAAAGAGATGTATTAGAATCATGCAAGGAATTATTAGCCTAAAATTACCTGCACATATTCACTTGATGTGATCTCAAAAACTTTTCATTTTTCAAAATTGACACTGTTGAGTTCGGCCAAAGCTAGCACAGCCAGGAGATGAGCAGAGAGAACCGTTGACTCATTCAAATTTATTTTAATGAAATCGACATCGACAACTATCGAAAGGTTCTGGTGAGATTCTCTCGTTCCTGACTTCTGTATCTCGGATTGCGAGGTGGCTGTCGACGATTAGCGAAACTTTGACCAACTTTCGATTTTGAGTAGGCGTATTTCGTGAAATTCCAGTGATGGTAATTGACATTATTGAAATTTGGAATAATAATGATTCAAGTGTTTATGGTCGTAGAGAAAATAGTGTACATAACTCGTTGAAAAGAATATTCCGAGCACTCGTTACATTTCCGCACTCGACGCTATGCGGCTCGTGCTCAATATCAACTTCAAAAAAATATCTATTTTTTTCATCAAATAACAAGTTTATCATTGGGTCAATGTCGATAATACACGAAATGAAACAAACAATAATGAGGTTGGCACAATTATCTTTTTCATTTGTTAAGCCCTTCCCCTCAATGAGATGAAAATCATTGATGCCGTCGCAATGCCTAAGATGGAGAAGAGAATTTGGTTTTTTTGGCAAACACGAGCTCATTCAAAAACTATAGCGATGCAGTTGTTTCCATCTCTTGTCAACACGGAAGGAAATATTTCAGATCTCTTTCTTCAGCTTTTTGTAGGATTTTCTCTTCTTGTTTCTGAAATTATGTTCGGGCGCACAATAAGAACTGGATTTCATCTCTTGAGTAGACCTGTCATCGAGAATATGCGAAATAAAGAATTATATGGGAGGCAGATTAGTTACTTTCAGAGAGGAAGAGGTAGTGAGCGTTAAAGATTGAAGAAATACAAATGAGCCATGCTGGAAAAGAGCAACCATTGAAGAAGTTTAATGTAGAAAACATTATTTATGTAAATTAATGAATGGACCTGCCATGATCTGGAGAAAGCATAATACTGATCAAATTTGGAAAATCGCCAGAAATGGCCAAAATAACACTAATCAAACTAAATACAGATTGGTAACTGATAATAAGTTAGTAGTTGTGAATTCCAATAATAATGATTCTAATAATGTTCCTGATTCAGAATATTTCAGTAAGGGATTTCTTGATGATGAAAATATATCAGATGAAGTCGCAATTCCTAAGGGAGAAGGTTGCAGTGAAGATATTTTAGAGTCGAAGGTTTCGAAACATTCTGAAATAGAAAGACCTAGACCTGATAGGTTGAATGTCTGAGGCTACTCTATGTAATATATAGGTATCATGTTGAAGCTTTTTCAACTCATCAGGGAGGATTGTAATATCCTCTGCATATTTGTGTTATCCTATGTAGTAGGCAAATGGGTATTGTTTCTGATAGATAATTTTCAATTGTCTAAATTGACTTCAAAAGCAGCATTTTCGTTCATTACGAATATATTATAATTTATATATGTATATAATATGCTATAATTTCAGAAATGAGGAAAGAAAAACCCACAAAAAGCTGAAAAATGAATGTACCACCTCCTCAAAAAACTTACAAACAGTATTTCAGATCTCTATTTCGAAATTCTTGCTCGATCTTCATTTGTATTTGTATTTGCATCAACCTGTCTCCGTCTTGTACCTCTGCTCCTATACTATCGACCGGAAAGCTATTTATTGGGTAGGAGGAAGCATCCAACAGATCGTTGATGTGGAGCAAAAACATTTTGGACCACCAGAAAAACGCCAAATGCAAAGTGATTCACCGACAAATCCTGAACAAGGTGAGACTAGCAAAGGGAATGAACCAAATTTCAGTCAAACAAGCGCATTTAAAACTGAAATAAATGAAAACCAATGGAAATTTCCACGTAAACAAAATAGAAGAAATATTATATATGACAGTTCTAATGATGCAAATGCATTTCAAGGAATAGAAAGACTACAGGACTATATATTTTGATGATTTAGTGTAACTGTAGGTGATTTCAACATACGATGGGATCTACCGGATGATACATACACAAAAAGACTGTAAAATATTTTCGAAATTTATGGGTTCAAGCACTTCGTTGATTTTCCCACTAGAATTCAAATCGGTTGTGAAAGTAAAATAGATCTTGTCTTCAGTAATGATTTTGCGATGCACGTAAGACCAGAAACATATAAAATCTCAGACCATGAAACCATTGGTATTTTTCTCGATGATGTCAGTAATATATCTGCTAAAAATAAAATTATTCATCGTCGCAATTCAACTCATGAAAAATTGCTCTTCATAATGTTCGTGAATGATATTTTTTTAGTTCAGTTGAGGGACTGCGAAATGCACCTTTTTGCTGACAACACCATATATGTTTCTGGTACACGTGTTGATGTTGCCATTGAAAAGTTGAAGTCTTATTGAAAATTGAAAATTGGATGAAAATGAACAAACTGTTTGTGAATCCAAATAAATCAACTCATATGATAATAGGAAAAAAGATATTTGGTCATTTTCACCACACATTGATTATGTTTGAGAAACGATATCAAAAAAGATTGGATTTGCCTATCGTGTTGGAACCTTATATGTTAGACGAAAAATTATAAGAACAGTGAACTCAGTATGTATTGATTCAAAATAGCAAGCTCTTTCAAAATCTGAAAGAATATATAGGGTGTCCCATTGAAATTAAAGGAGTTGATGGCATTCCCGGTTGAACCGGAAGTATATTATTAGCAAAAAAATTACCTCAGATGCATTTTGCTCCATTGCATTCACCTGCAAATTCTCATAAATATCGTTCTTTTCGTGTAAAAGATATTTACTTGGTTCCATACTTTATCCCAACCCTGTATAGGGATCTAACTGCGAAGAAATTCAATAGTGAATGTGAATAGTGAAGTTGGGAAAGCCAAACCCGGTGAAAACCTGTAGATTTTCAAAGGGTATTTCATTAATAATAATGGAGTGGAGTTATTGGTGACAATATTCGAAACATTTTCAGAATATTCCACACTCTCACGTACACGTAGAATTTTTTCAGTGGTTTTCAAGATACCATGAAACACCCTGAAACACCCTGAGTATACCATTCTCACCGTTCCCGTTATATTCAACTGGAATTCATTGAAGTGACCTCGAGTTATCGATTTATCTTCCAGACTAATTCACTGCTACAATAATGTTCCATTCGATTATTGGAAATATAGTGTATGATTTATGAACCTATGACATCTTTAAGACTATTACTATGAGTGTTCAAATTACCTACGATGAAATATATTAGTGAGACCATTAGATATTTTCGTCTTCATTATGTAGCTGACATTTCACGATTCCATTCGAACTTCAGTAGCTGAGTATGAGATTCATTGAAAGAATCGTCAATGAGTGGAAGTATGTGAAGCCAGAAACTTGAACTACTTATGCAAAAGATATGAGAACGTTGGAAATATTCGAAGATGCAAATTGATACAATCCAAAATACAATTCTTTATAAATGCTTATCGGAAACATCGTTGAGTTCAACAGTGGACGAATTCCTATTTTCTCGCAACGAATGATGTACCTCATAAGAATGAAGATCTGTTTATAATGCGGTTGGAAATAAAACGTTTGAAATTGAAAATTAATTGGTTTTATCTGCTGATCTGATGCGAAGGAGTCGTATGGAAGGTTCTTCACTATACCAAGGAAACATTTCGAGCACAAAAAATGAATTGAGTGAACGACAAATTTTCTGGATTGAAAGTTTGATGCGAGTTTTTATGGATTTCTGAAATGATTACTCACCACCTGCAAGTAATGACATTATTCAAGTCACACCCTGTGTATATAATGATGTGTTATCGGAATTGTACAAGTTACAATGTTAAATGAACCTTCATTTTTCAGCTTTTGATGGGATTTTCTCTCCTCGTTTCTAAAAAATAGAGTAGAAGTTATTAAACTAAAAAAACTAAATAACAACCATCTCGATACAGATGATATTTTAGTAAGTTCCGATGTAGTGAGTTTATTTACTAATGTTCCTATAGAAAAAACTACAAATAGTGAAAAAGAAACTGGAAGATGATGAAAAACTCATTGAAAGAACTAAGCTGAGTGTAGAAGGCATTTTAGAATTTTTGGAACTATGTCTCAAAACAACTTACTTTCAATTAGATCATGATTTTTATCAACAAAATTTTGGTATGGCCATGGGTTCACCATTATCTCCTATTCTAAGTAATATATTCATGGAAGATTTTGAAGAGAATATTGTGAAAAAATTCAGTAAACAACCAAAGACTTGGTGGAGATATGTGGATGATATTCTCATTATTTGGCCACATAACCGTATGGAACTAGATAATTTTCTGAATTATATAAACAATATCGAACCAACAATCAAATTCACTTTAGAAATCGAATGTAATAATCAATTACCATTCTTAGATGTCCTCATTAAAAAATCAGATAACAATTTGATAACAAGTGTATATCGTAAAAATACACACACCGACAGATACCTCAATTTTCAATCGAATCATTATACAAGTATAAAGGAAGGAATAATCAAATCACTTCATGATAGAGCCAAATCCATATCATCGAACCACCAAATTTTCAATGCCGAAATGAACCATATAAAAGATGTTCTACAACTCAACACTTATCCGAAACATTTCATTGACAAAACAATACACCAAGTTGAGAACAGACAGAATATACAACAAACACAAAGACAACCAACTCTGATAACAAATGTAATCCCATACATTCCCGGAATATCTGAAAAAATTAAACGTGTTGGTGACAAGTTTCGAGTGAAAACAGTGTTCAAGACAGAAAATACAATGAGATCGATTTTGACTCATACAAAACCGAGAAATGAAGAACAGTCATCAAAAAATTGTATATACAGTATACCATGTGTTTGTGGAAAATATTATACCGGTGAAACCAGCAGGCCTCCATCAGTAAGGATGAAAGAGCATAAGAACAATATAAAGAGAAGATATACTGACAAGTCAAAATTAGCTGAGCATATCCTTACTGAGAATGGACAACATATGGCCGATTGGAGTAATATTAAGATCATAGGAAAAGAAGACAACAACCAAAAACGGAAAATCAAAGAGTCTGCTTGCATTCTCCTGAACGGAGACAATAATATTGCTTCTTGTTCAGTTGATATAGATAGAACTTGGCATCCACTTCTGAAACTTGAATATGAAAATGGAAAATTCGATATCAATTAATGAAAACACCTTGTAACCAGAATTCCTCCGTCAGCCAAATTGTCACTTTTCAGTGTCAAAATCGGAAACATCAAAAAAGTTTAAGAAGAAAAATATTTCAATTGTGTTGAGAACGGGAGCAGATCCGTTCCCGAAACGTCCACCAAGATAAGTAGAGGTTTTATTATTATTAAATATATATGTATTTCCAAATTTTTTCAAAAACAAGGTGTCACTGACCAATAGAGAATTTCTCTTTTAGGTATCTAAAGGTTTAATTTCAAGCGCAGTGACATTTTGGGACAGATCCTGAATCTGTCCTTACTACAAATATATTGCAATAATTTTTAATAACTTCTACTCTATTTTTTAGAAACGAGGAGAGAAAATCCCATCAAAAGCTGAAAAATGAATGTACCACCTCCTCGAAGAACTTACAGACAGTATTTAAATGAACCTCATTTATCGACCAATACGTATTCATAGTTTTTACTGTCGTTCATGTTATGACCTATTAGTCACACGCTACTGTTCAGATAAAGCCCGAGTAGAATACTATCGAAGGGAAAATGGAAAAGGGTAAATATGTTTAGATCTTAGCCACACAGTATTTGTTATTATTATTGTGGCGACATTTGTTCAAGTCAAATGAATTAGCCTAGGCGTGTTAATTTAACCTAATAATTACAGGCTATGTTCCAAAAACGCTCATATTACGACCATGGAAATAAAAATAGCTATGGTACCTAGGTCAAAATGTAGTGGTACCAGGTAATTTATTATTATCGTTCTGGTGGAGTCTCTTCAAGTCGAGTGTATGAAATACTCCACCTGAAACTATGGAGACTTTCTGTAAGATAGACTAGTTGAAGTAGGAGTTCTATTGATTTATTATGGAGCCTATAAATGCAATAGGGCGAGTGAAGAAATGCATCCAAGAGATTCCTAATGAAAGTACGTGCTGGGCAAGTTGAATTAAAAATTTAAAAACGTGCATATCAATTCTGTAGGAATTAATAGAACTCATCAATCAATTAGGGACTTATTTCATTGACTTTTTTATTTTATTTTTCCATTTTTTCGCAGCAGCGTATTTGATATCTTCTGTTATGAGGTTATATGCCCTGAGATAGACTCGATGGATATGGGCAGATGAAAATTTTATTTTCCATATATTTTCATATATTCTTATGTAACAAAATTTGAGAAATATAAAGATCTGCCATCGGTAGCATTCATATCTGATCAGGCTTCGACATGATTCTGATAGTGATACTTTTCCAATTATGATAATAATTCGTTTTTGTTGGAATAACCCCATTCAGTATTCAGTCGAGCTGAGTCTGGATTGAATTCATTCAAAATAATATAAGAGTAGGTCCGAGTTCTCAAGAATAACCCTTGTGAAATTGGTCAACAAATAACAGTTTTTGTTCAGATCACTGCGGAGTACAAAAATGACTTCAAAAACTGAAATCACTATATCAAGAAAAACATGTACCTACAAACTTCACACATGTTATTTGTTTCAATCCTATCACCATAGTTTGCAATGTTCATATCGATAAAGTTACTATTATTTTGATCATTTTGGAACATCGCTGCGTTTGTTCCAGAGGCATTTAAATGAAATAAGGTTGTACAAAACCATAATTGTAGATCATGAAGGCTTGCATTGATGATCTGTTCCGATATTATCAATATCGTTTGATATTTCATCAGAAGGGATATTCTCGTCGCGATTATTTCCTAAATGTTGTATTTCTACTAATGTGAGCGATCACAAAAATACGATATAATCCAGTGGTGTTGATATCCTCTGAGACTCAAACTGTATAATGAGAGAGAATGTTGTGATTCACACAGTCGAAGGCCCGACTAAGATCAAGAAATATTTTAGTTGGGTTTTCACCTTGTTCAACTGATTTCAGAGTTGAATAAAATCAAACAACTGCCGGTTGTTGTCGAGACCGGATCCAAATCCATGTCATTTCAGAGATATCATTGATGTTCAAGAAGTTATGAAGAAATTTCGAAATAATATACTCAAATACTTCTGATGACGTTGAGGAAACAGCAACTGGCCGGAAATTTTCCAAATCCAGTTACTTCAGTCAAACATGAGGAAGAAACTAGTCATCATAACATCTCCTGTTAATGCACTAATCTTACTTGTTCAATACCACATTCGGAAATATCGGAATTCAATTTTGTGCCCACAATGAGTAATGGATATTTGATTCGGGCTACTTTCCTCGATATGTTGCCACTTTCAGCAATCATAAATAGTATTATCAATCATTGCCTTAGTTGCTCCACAGTATATTGAAAATAGAAAAAAAATAGAATATGACACATGTTTTATGAGGAATATTTCCATACTTATGAGCTGTACTAAGGAATTCGTGGGCCAAAAAACAAACGAACTGACCTCTATATCATAATATACTCACTATGCCTAAAGAGGAATGTGTGATCATGAGATTAAACGAATGATTTGATTTTATTTATATCCTTTGGAGATCAGCCACCCTGTTGCTGGGAACCTACGTCTTTCAGCACAATAACAATTAGTGAAGTTTCTATATCGGTAGAATGTCATTAATCCCACTCGAATTTCGCAGATCATCGGACAGGAATCATTTGGCTCACGTAACAGGAAACAGAAACTCCAATTCTCCAGATATAGAAAAATACAATAATAAGGCTATATTTGACGTACAAATAAATAAGTTGATCGCTAGTACCTAAAGGAAAGTGATGATGCGTCCCACGCTATAGAATCATCGCCAATTACCCTACGAAAATACTTTACAAGTTCCTTATAATATTGATCAGAAATAATTTGGAATATTGTTTTGTCATACTCATTTGTAGATTCCTCATTTCAATCTGTAGTGTTTTCACAATATACGAAAAACTCATATATCAAGAAGTTTTTCCATCAATAACTCATACAATCGAGCCCTGCACACTTCATTTAGCATAGCGTAGAATATATATAAACAGTGTGGAACAGCCGAATGGAATGAATTCGATAACGAATGAATGAGAGCGTCTTGGGAAGAACGCTCGGACACGTCGATTTGTATTTTCAGATGCGTATTTTTTTTCGAAAGAAAATTATTATATAGGGTGTGTCATGTGACAGTGGCCGATACCAACCTTCTAATTTAAAATACAACCCCCTCTATATTATTAGTTTTTTGGATTCTTCAGAGAATTCTAGACATAATTCATGTACAATGTCCAATACCTATCTTCAACTGTTTCGGAAATATTGAGTGTATTCCGAGGTGTATTCAGATGTGTTACAAAAATTAACATTTTATTTCACAAATAATTCAAAGAAAGCAAAAAAACATTAAAAATGTTCGCCGCAAACGTCTTGGCAACATGCTTATCTGGTATAGAAATGTCTTCTAACGTTTTTCAACATTTCAGGCGTGACTGATCTAATCTTAAGCGTGATCCGTCTTTTTAAGTCATCCAAGTTGAGTGGTTTAGTTTGGTATACAATACTTTCGACATATCCCCACAAAGATAAGTCAAATGGCGTCAGATCAGGAAATCGTGCTGGCCATTCCATCGATCCGCGCCTCCCTATCCACCGATTTGGAAAATTATGGTTCAGTTAGTGCCGGACATCTTGCTGAAACCATAGTATATTGGCAGGAACTTGTGGGTTTGCTGGATCAGGATATAAGTTTGTCAAAGTTGGCACGACATTATTTTGGAGCAGTTCTAAATATTTATCTCTATTCAAGTTGCCATCAATGAAAGAGTGACCTACGATATGATTCCCAACAATTCCTGTCCAAACATTAACTTTTTCACTTTTTCAGGACATTGCTTATGTTCCTCTCTCATCCAGTGAGGATTCTCATTAGACCAATAGCGGCAATTTTGACGATTAACATGATCGTTGAGTGTAAATGTGCTCACATCAGAAAACAAAACATCTTCTAATTGGATCATGTTGTTATCTAACATTTCCATCATTTGTACACAAAAATACGTTCTCCTGTCGTAATCGTCTTCCATTAGCTCCTGAGTTGGCATCATTTTATAGGGATGCATTTTACTTCCCTTAAATATTCCAAAAATTGATGTGTGGCTAATGTTGAACAGTGAGGCTACTTTTCGACCAGAATTATGTGGGTTTTCTTGAAACTCTAGCATAACATCCAATTTCGTATCATCACTCACTGCATTGGCAGGTACTTTTTTTATTTGTCTCACATGACCAACCTCGCGAAACTGTTTATCTATTTTGCTAATTGTTCCTTGGGATATAGCCAGCAAATTTGGAAATTTTTCGTGAAATAAGCGAGAAACTTCCATTTGCATTTCTATCAAATGAACCATCTAACTGATATCATTACGTATAGTTAACGAAATTCGAACAACAATAGCACTGACACTGATCACTTCTTTCATGAAGACAGACAACAAGTTGCTAAGGCTATGAGTCTCATACGAAAATATACAAAACTGTTTTTGTTTTTTTTTTATTTCATGTCAGTAAAAAGGAACGCATCAATGGTTTTTGCTTATTTTCTCAATATCAAGAGCTAAATGGGAAATAAGTATTGAGTGTAATGTAGTGAATTTGTGAAATAAAATAATTTTCTTTTTTTAATGTTAATTCTTGTAATATATATCTGAAAACACTTATTATTCCAAAACAGTTGAATATAGGTACATGAATTATGTATAGAATTTTCTGAAGAATCCAAAAAACTAATAATAAGCAGGGGGTTGTATTTCAAATAAGAAAGTGTGTATCGGCCACTGTCGTGTTCAAGCGTTCTTTCCAACACGCTCTCATTAATTCGTTATCGAATTTATTCCATTTGGCTGTTCCACACTGTATATATCTTAGCATATTATAGAGAGCAGTGCACAAATAAAAGCGTTTCATCGCGATGAATGTAATGAGC
Source organism: Gastrophysa polygoni (assembly GCA_963576655.1). Lineage (NCBI taxonomy): Eukaryota > Metazoa > Arthropoda > Insecta > Coleoptera > Chrysomelidae > Gastrophysa > Gastrophysa polygoni. The sequence goes on from OY755092.1 coordinate 5,397,550, forward strand.
CCGCGAGTACCGAAGTATACAGGTGATGGCAGATAGAATACATTTTTCATGAAAACACTTAATTCCTGAAAGGCAATCATAGCAGCGAAAATTCAACTCGCGGCTATGCTCTGGGATAACGTGATGGTATATAGATGATCGCCGCGCTCTGTTCAGAGATATTATATTATACAGGGTGAGTCAAAATAAGACCGACAAACTCCGATTTTTCATTCGATCGCATCGTGAATTCAACGATATGTGACCATACTATTTTGCATAACGATTGTTTTGGAAGATCAACTGACAAACAAAGCCAGCCTCAAATTCATAATACTCCACTCAGATGAGAGTCTCTTAGATGAGAGTTGATGCCTGAAAAAATATTTGCGAAAAACTGAAATGAGGTCAAATAATATTGAATCTCCTCAGAATTTCATTCTCAATTCTCATGAATGAATGATATATGTAAAACGAAATTTTTTCTTTCATGAAGACATAAAACACACACAAAATTTGTAATTGAAAAGAAACGTAGCATTTTGTCATTGTTCCCGATAGAAACAAACTGACATTATTGGTGTACCCAATACACCATTTCATTCAAGTAGAAATACACAATAATTGTTTTCAATTCTATTGTTTTTGATATTTCCTTAGATAATTAAGGTCAGAAATGGCTTTCATAATGATACATCAATGAAATTCAACAAATTGAAAGTAGGTACCTAATTTCAGTTTTTCGCAAATATTATTTTAGGCGTCAACTCTCATCTAAGAGACTCTTATCTCAGTGGAGTATTATGAATTTGAGGCTGGGTTTGTTGGTCAGTTGATCTTCCAAAACAATCGTTAGGCAAAATAATATGGTCACATATCGGTGAATTTACGACATCGATTCGATCGAATAAAATGTCGAAGGAAAAATCAGAATTTGTCGGTCTCATTCTGACTTACCATCACTTCATTTTGATACTGCCAACATTACAGAATGTCAACAGGAGGTCAACAATTATTCTTGTATGTTGCAAGAAATTTGCATCATGCGATTATTGCACACAACAAATTATATCGCACGATATATCTTCAGATTTTCGCAAATATCTCAGGAACCTCTAGGCATATCAGATCTCATGACTTCTAGGTTAAGTATTGATGAGTCCAACTGATATCGAACACTTATTTGTCCATTGATTTGTCTAGAGAAAATATGAAGGAAAGTATAGCCACATACCACCGTAACTATGCCACTGGTTTACGGAAATCAAAAATCATAAATTCAGAATCTCACGTTGATGAACCTTGATTAGTGTACCAAGTTTAAATTTTTTTCTTCCAGGAGTTTTGGAAAAAAAAATCAATCTCTCTTGCCACCCTATATCTCAGAAGGGGTATAGGCATAGGAGGAATTGAAACGACCATGAGAAAGAGACGCAGTTATCCAAAAATCACATGACTGTTGGCATTGTTCAAACATGTTGATGTGTTATGCCATTGTATTGAGAAATATGACATTTTCATTTATTTTCATTCGAATCGAGTAAATAGTGTGAAATTATTCTGTCCAATATATTTTTTAGCGAAGTTAATTGATCCATGAGTGTGTTGAAACAAAGAAACTCAGTTTCAATTGTTTGAATATTGTAAAATTGGTAAATAATCCTAGTTTGTTCAGCCGTTTCTGGCCATCAAGGATTTTGAAACTTCGTTCGAGATATTGTTGTCCTGTTCAACCTATGGCTGTACTCATAAATCAAAAAAGACCAGAATATATCATCTCATTGGTGAGTAATTGAATAATGTGGAATGAATTTCAAATAGTTGGCGCCTAGAGAAAGGCGAAGGAATCCAACCCATGAAAACAGCAAAGAAGAGAGAGGCAACTTCGAGAGGACTGAACCTGTGGAATATTGATAGAACAATGAATATATATAACCATCATTAAAAACGATTCAAACTGAGAACAGTAGTCAGGGTTGGTATTTTTTTATCTGTTGACAATTTATACAGTAAAAAAACATATCAACCCTATTACATATTGACCCTAGCATCCGAACTTTTCAAAATATTATTCTGGTTGGATCAAAAATGAACTTCTCATTGTAATTCCGATATCATCACATAAATGTTGAAAATTCATTATTGAATCAGCTGGTGCCATCTATGTTGCCTCTACTCAATTCGAACGAAAGTGTATTCCAGCAGAATTCCTCTACAATTACAGTTTACGTTACGAATTTCTAACTGACAATCCAATGAATAATTCCCAGGCAATTTGATGCAGCACATCGACCTATAGTCTAGTCAACAATTTCTAAGAAATGAATATTAGAACACACCAGCATAACTCTGCATATACTAAGACTAAGTTGAGAAGGAGTTCATATTCTGTAAACTACGACGTAAACTATGAATTATCCATTTCTTAGGCGAACTTTTCATAGCTATTGCTATCTGTATTTGAATTGGTTACTAATAATATTAGATTTTATTGACAGGTGGCATCACAAAAATAATAGATACTCAATTATACGATGAATGTATATAATATACTTATCAAAAGGCAGAATTCGAGTTCAACCCTTACTTAAAATTATACTTAAGCAGACTGTCTGTTAGTTTGTCGAGGAGGTGGTACATTATTTTTTCAGCTTTTTGTGAGATAATCTCTCCTCGTTACTAAAAAATGAAGTAGAAGTTATCAACAATTTGTGATCTGCCCCGAAATGTCACTGCGCTTGAAATTAAACCTTTAGATACCTGAAAGAGAAATTCTCTATTTGTCATATATGAATATATTAATATTTCCACATATGATATGGCTTCAGATTCAAGCAAAGAGTAACGAGAAATGATAGAACTGTTGTGTGAAGAACTCACATTCTAAAATTTATGCTATTGCACCTGAACTTGATTTTCTTACTAACTCCTCGAAGGCGGCAGAAAGTCTGCAATAAATTATGTATTTTATCTATAGATTTGTGCCTTGTATGTTTATTAGTTTTCAGCACTCGGTGATATTTCCATTTGTTTCATTGAGCACCTGGGGTCAAGTTTTCTTCTGTCCATAAATATTTCTACATTTCCACGAATTTCGTTACTGTTTGAGTATTAAGTATTTTTTATGTATTAATATTTCACAACTTTGTAACTTGAGAGTTCTCTCATTCATAGCAAATGAATAAATAAAATGAATAATGAATATGACTCACGTATGTAGAGCAGTTCATTCGTCTGCAGACCAATTATTATAAAGATATAATATCATTTATGATACTACTAGATCGAACCTAGACAAAGAGACAAAGGATAACAAAACGAGAGGTAAATCACATGGGAATTCCGGTGTACCCATGCAAGACAGGAAGACAGGCAGACTTATTAAATCCGGGAATTCCTATCCTCGATGAAAAATCAGCTGACTGTTGGCAAAATATTCTGTCACACTATGCTTTGCTATTGATGAAAATAAAAGGAGAATTCATGGAGGACAGATTTAGTGGAAGCAAATCTTCAAAACCGTTCTACTCGGAAACAGCTGATCTCATCGAGATAAAACAGAAGAAGCTGTACTTCTTGAGTAAGTATTTTCGTATGTTCTTCATTAGGACGTCTTCAAAATGTTATGGGCGTTTTGTTGAAAGCCAAGGTCATTGAGGCCCTCTGCCTTCAAGGAATTTGAGTCTCATTTGATCCAAGGATGCAGAGCAACAACAGTACTGAGTATGCCAAATCTGAAAAAAAAATCATAGGCTAGAAAAGAAGTTATTAAAAAATATTCATTCAAGAAAATCAACTTTGAAGGCATATCACTTATCAGTAAGTTTTCAAAAAAGATCTCGTAGGCACTTTAGGCAATATTTTTCCAAATACTATCACCCCTTGATTTATTCCGTACAATCTCGGGACACCCTGTACATTATGAAATCGTTGGCTAGCACCATATATCATCATTCACACCTCGAAAACTCAATGATCGATGTAGCATATCGCCTCGATTCCGACCGCTACTGCCATCTACACGACCATGTTTCGAATTAGCGTACGTTACGTAAGTCTTGGCGGTGAGATTTGCCTCGTAATTATTATGACGTTACGAAGCGAACGTCACTGCATGATGACAAACATATTAAACAATCGAACGGGGAATTCCTTATCTCGTTGAGTATTTGTTATGGTTGAGTTATTTATGAATCATTCATAGCTACCGATGGTTGCGAACACAAGTATTTGGTGTATTAATAGATTGTAGTAGTCGAAAGATGGTTCAGTATTGTCAGCTGTTTAAATCGTAGGACGGCTCGGAAGTACTACCATTCTGAAAACACTTTTTTGAATAATGACGATAATCTCCTAATTTAACAGTTGCAACTGTTATTGAATAGAGAACACTTTGTTTATTTAGTGACTATCAGATTTTTCATCCATGTGCATGAATCAGGTTATACAAATGATCGAACGGTTTACCGATATGTCCTGAAGGATGTTCAGAAATCCATTCCCATAACCGACTGACTGATTTTTTTTCTCAAATGACACCCGTTGAAATTTCACCTTCAAGAGAATTGAATTATTTTAGGATTCATGCTATCATTCTTCTGTGGTTTTCACGCTGCTATATAAAAATATCATTTTTGAAGCACTGCAAAAATCAAAACTTGAAGATTTTCATTTCTAAAAGAAATCCTATAGGATCATTCAACATAGTTTAAATATATGAATTTAATAGATGTTCGATTTGATATAGCAATATTTATGTCCTATGATTTTCTGCTCGTGACGACTTACTTTACCTTCGATGTTTGATAGTATATTTGGCTCATAGGTGTATCACTACGATATGATATTTTTCTAAAGTCAAATTTGCGTAGAAAAGAATTGAAATATTGAAAAATTCCTCAATGTTAAATGCCTACATCACCAATAATGTAATACACCGTTATTGTTCTTCTCGTTCCTCTCATTCCGCAGGCACAGCGGGATGTGTCATACTAGACAGTGTCGAATATACAGGGCGTCTCGAAAAGATACCGACAAAATTGAAGGAAACATCTGAACAAGAATTTTTGTTTCCATAAACTTACCTATATCAGCAAATAAGCCGTATTGGACTGTACAGCAAAACAACATTCAAGTCATACGCAAATAATTAAAGAAGTTTTTTCAATTGGTTTCTCATTTAATTGACCACGGGCTGAGAAAAACATTTCCTTATCATAAACATTTCGAAATCTTCTACATTGGGAGCGTCGTGAAATGTATTATCAATGATAAGTTGCCGTTAAAATATTCACTCAGTTGACTATCGATTTAAAAATTTGAATTCGAAATGGCAAATAATTTTTCATTGGAAGAACTTGCAGCTCGTGGTCGAAAACTTTTTCACTTATTTGCGTGTGATTCAAATAGTTTCTTTGCTCTACAGCGCCAAGGGTCGATTCGATATCCTCTATCAACCCTCAAAGTTTGTCGGTACTTTCTCGGGACACCCTGTATATTCAGAGTAGTCAGTATCAGTAGTCCAGAAGTCAGTCTCTGGTATTCCATATCAATGTCCAATGAGTGCGAAAAGATTGGAAAATTTTCCGCGGGGCACTTAAAAGATACCGTATGAAGTAAGATCAATGTCAATAATAGAGGAGTTGAAGCAATTATTATATTGAATAATAATATGTTATTAATTGTATAATTATAATTATTGATTTTTCTCCGAAGGAAACTTTTCCTTATGATATGATGATAATCAATTCTAATTACATGAAATTCACATGGGAAGTAATAATATGTTGCGAAACAAAACAATGTGACATATGCAGAAACAATTGAACGTGCTTTCTGTTGCATTCCTAGATGAAATTCGCCGGAATATGCATGCGCGTTTCATTCATTCATCAGTAGATCGGAGCGGATGACGTTCAGGATGTTTTGAGAAAATGCATGTGATTTTTTTGTCAATCCTGATGGGGAATTTCAGATATGTGCATCACACCACAACACTTTTGCTTGGCAAACAGACGAATGCATGATTCATCAACATCGAACACAGCAATTATGTTTTCTAGCTGGAACTGGCAACCTCATAGGCAAACTGATATTGTCCTATATTTTGAATAATCAGAGATGGCTTCAAACGACTTTTTCTAGGATTGTATCGACGAATTTTTACAATCAATTTGATACCAACCAAAACAACTTCATTTTCACCTACTAACTTGATTTCCCAATGGATGGCACTTTCTCGTTGGGTGAAACCAACGCCTCAGAGGTTGAAACTCGAGCTAGAATATTGGGAGCCATTCACATACACAAACATTCACGTCTTCGCATTGATTCGAACCTGAATCGCAATGGCATTCCGCCTTCGAAGAGCGTCTTTGCACTCACCATCACCTCCTGTAATGATCGATTCAATTATCATTGCATAGAAATCAACACAAAGTAACTTTTTCAATCGACACTCAGCATTATAACCTGGATAATAACAGAAACGTTGAATTTCACGAATATCACCAGGACGTAGATTCCGTTTGAAACGGATTAATTATGTTTCATATGAGAAATAATGTTTCCAAATACAATTCCTTTTCCAATTTCTGTCAGAATGTTTTCATTTATTTTTCCTTGTTCTATAATGACTGTTATATTCGATGTACGTGAGAATATTGGAACAGATCGAACTAGATAAATGCACTTGTCCCATGGACTTGTGATGGCAGATAATGGTTGTTTCACGTTCAGTAGTCTGTTTTCTTATCGTTTCCTGTGTCTTCTAGGATGCTGAATCTGAATCTGGAGTCATCCGATGAAGTCTTCGGGACAGTTTCAAGATTTTCGCAAAAACAGCAACATATCCATACTTATTTTGGTTCTCTGCATTTTTTTCTTTTTTTCGTTATCATGTGTAGTCCAAAAAATCCCTCCGAAACTTTCTCAAAACTGAATGATTTCAGCAAACGCTGTAACCCCGATAGTCCGGAGATAGTTACATTTCCACTACACAGCATAACTTTGCACAACTTTGCTCGACAAATTTCCAAGTAGGATCAGTATTTCACAAATCATGCGTCTCAAAAGTTGATCAAATATTCAAAATCTCACTATATGTCTCGGGAACAATGCGAGACAATGTTGTTATTGAACTCAAAATGTGGGGAATTTAATTTTTCGTCAATTGCTTGCTTTCGGTAACTATATCCGGGCTGATTTCACACGCCAAGAAAACCAACTCATGATGAGAAGAATCAAATTGGAGTTTGTTTCTGATCATAATACTTAATTTCGATGTTCTATAATATTGTTCGTGGTACAAAAAGTTATTTGAGGCTTCTCTCCATTGCATAATCCATTTTAATTCGCACGTTAACCCTGGCTCAATGTCATTATACTCGTGCACGGTCAATCTATTGAGTGTTTCGAATCTGGAAGCGATTTAGAGAAATTGATAACATGAATTTTCTAATCGAATATCATAGATAATTCTATCAGTTTCCTGCTGGAGCATTGATATCATCCCTCCAATACGACGTCATGAAGTCACCAAGCAACGTGCTTTCGTGTACTGATAAAATCATTTTGTTATTATCACTATCCTTGGGCTATTACAACTGGAAAACAGACATCGGCTGAGATAGTTGATGTATTATATGATTTAGCAAAGTATTGTTTGATTCCTTATCATCCATAGACAGTTTCCAGTTTCCGGTGCAGGTTATAAGTTAATGTATTTGTTTCATGTGTTATGGATACTGAATAATATATACGCAAGGTTTAACAAAAAAAATATTTAGTACATATAATGACAGATAATAATATTTTGATAAAATCCTCAAAATGACGTCAATGTGATTCCCTGGATGTCACTAACGCACTGGTGCTTCAATGAACAAACAATTTTTTTTGTTAGAATACTCTGGTGATTTGAGTCTCTAAAGAGAACATGAATGTTTTGCATATTTGTTATTTGGTATGAGTGTAATAAATCTTGATCTAATAAACTCGATTTGCGTCAAGTTATGGAATGTCATAACAGGATGTGTTTTTTCTATAGAACTTATTCCATTGACTGTTCCATGCATGAAATTGTCTTAGTATCTACTTGATGGCAAAAAAAATAATGAACATTCTACACATTTTACTGAATACTTGTTGTACCGAAACTATTCTGGTAGGTCTCGGGTTTTTGACCCAACTTTGCTTCGACTTTCAAGGTTGCTCAGGTATTGCTTTTTAATAAATCATAAAATCAAGATTATAGTCATATTTGATGCATTCTCATACCTGTGGAGTAATAATTCGAGAATAAGATTGCTTTGATGTTCGTAGTCATGGAGGAAAACAGCAAAATACAGATGCGAAAATGTTTATTATCTTCAATGAGGTATGTTAGCCCAAAATTAGGAGTTTCCCTATGGAAAGATCGATAGAAATCCAGGAAAAGCTTCAGAAACGAATATCGAGAACCTTCTTCATTTCAGAAAAGATGCTGATTTGCGCTTACTCATCTCTGATCCCTTTCCTTCAAGGATCATTGAAATATTGTAAACCTGCAGATAATTACAGTTTCCAGGATATACTATTAACTTTTTTTTAATTGAAGGATTCCAAATCATCTTCAGCGATTCAACCACCGATTCAGCATACATAAGTTAGATCAGTTGAAAAATTTCATTCGCATATATTCTTTGCCAACGGAGTTATAAGAACATGGATTCCATTTTCTCAAAACCTTGATGCATATTTCAGACAGACTTCTGAAAATTTGTCAACAGTGTCGACACGAAAGTAGAATCGATTTCCTCGTTTCTGAAAGATTGAAATAGAAATCATGATAATTATCTCAATATATTATTTGTAGTAAGGAGAGATTCTTATGATCTGCCCCAAATTGTAACTGCGCTTGGAATTCAAACTTCAGATATCTGAAAGAGAAATTAGTGTGAAAAATTAAACCATGTCAGTGATACCTTGTTTTTGAAAACAAAAATGGAAGACAAATATATTTAATTAATATCAGAATTTCTATTTATCTCAGTGTTGTGGACATTTCTAGAAAGAATCTGCTCCCGTTTTGATTGATTTCGGTATTGATAATTCAATGGTCAAGATATAGGTCTGATATGTATTGATTTCTGTCTGATGATTTGATTGAAAATTGAGGTATGTGTGGGTTTGTGAATTGTTTCGATGTGTGTTATCAAAACGTCATCTGATTTTTCAATAAGAACATCTAAAAATGGTTACTGATTATCAGAAAAAATTCAAACCTATCGAAAAAATTTAATATTTGGTTACTGCGAATGAAATGAATGCATATTCACTGTTTTCTTGTACAAGTGATGGATTGACGTTCATACTGAATGAAAAAAGATTAATTATGATGATGATACTTTGAGGAAGGAGATATCTACAAGAAAAAACAATAATGTCCGAGAATCATCGTGTCAGCGAGCGGTGAGAAGAAAGATATTAGTTTTTCTTGAAAGTTTGGAGGCCGTGAGCATCAGGAAAGGCTTCGCCAAGCGAATAATTTCATAACTTTACTGTTCATTGTTTTACGTTCGATTTTCGGAACCTTTAATAAAGAACTTTCGTCCATTTAGTTGTCGCTTCATGGTATCGTTTCTTCATTCAACTTCATGCTTCATCCATGACCTACGCGTTGAATGATTCATGAAATGTTCGAGGTCAGTATAATGCGTTAAATCACGAGGCAATAAGATTATTGCTTATTGCAAATCAGAACTAACATCTCACAATGATATTTGTTTTCTAATTTCGACGAAAACAAATCACGTCAAAGGAAATTCTCGATAATTATTCGATCAGATTTCCCTGACCTACCTACATGAACACTCATAGACAAACTATGCATGTTGGTAGATTAACGAAAGTTACGCAAATAGAATAGAATAGGTATAGTCATGAAAGCAATAAACTATGCAATATATATTTTATTTTAGTAGTATTTGCTATTTTTGAATGGTATGAATCTGAATAACCATATAGATAATGATAATGATAATTATAATAATAATAATAATAATAATAATAATGACAATTATCCTACGATCATATTGATTATAACGATGATAATAATTATAATAATGATTTACTTCATCGTTCAAAGATGAGAAACTCGTTAACAAAGCTTCAGATGAAATAAAATGGATGATTCATTGTACGGTGAAGTACAGATTCATTTATATCCACTTCGATGAATAAGAAATAGATGGAAGAAACAACCGAATATACAGAGTGAATAGTCATGAGATATTTATGTATCGATCATAACAAAAAACAATCACCTCGAACTATTCGTATGTACCGATATACCATGTGATACCGATAGTGATATCATAGTCAAAAACAATTTTGGTATAACTCTAGCAAGATGATATCGGGTGGTCTGCTGCATGCAAAATACCTACTTATTCTATGTATTTCATAGAACAATCAATATTCAGATCATTTCCTTGGATTTCGACTTGGCAAATGATTATATATATGGTCTCTTCAGCATCATTTCTGGAGATCTTCACTAATTTATGAAACATGCATGGTGTACAGACATATTTTCTATCTGTCGACAGCACGAAATGAAAAACTATGATGGTCGAGAAACATCGTGTTAGCTATCGGTGGAATTTCGGGAGAGAAGGAAGGTGTCGGATTTTTTTTTTTAAAATTTGGAGGTTGTAAGCATCAAGAATGACTTCACTAGGCGAAGATTTAACTTTGCCGTTCTATTGATGGATGATACTTGGTATAGCAATGTTCGACAGGTCTCGAGCCTGACAGTGTAGGGGTGACCACCCTGAGCTCGTCTGGTTTGTCTACTAGGAATCGCACGTGGTGGCATAATAGATGATATTTCCGTTTAGCACCGACCGTGAAAGTAACTATGAAAAAGGCAGAGATCGCCGACCTCTCTACGATGTTCTAGAGAGGTCCATAATTTGGTGATTGTTGTATCACCGACTAGACGATTAGTTCTATTCTGAATAGGATCTGAGAACATGAATTAACCTGCGAGATATGACCCTAGGTTGATGTTTCAGAATTGATTCCTACTTTTTGAAGTCTGTACAGTCTTTACTATGGGTTGATATTTCAGGCATATGAAGTATATATCTTTCGAAGTATATCTACAGGGTGACGCCAAATTCGATGGCGTGTTGGAAGTATCTAGAGATCGGAGAGATATAATATAATTTTGAAATTTTGGCTACGCTTATGGGATGCTCGAATTTAGATTTCAAGAATATATCTATATGTGCACTGTTGACAGATTTAGTGTTACAAAAAGCAACTTTGGAATTTTAAATGAGACAACCCACATATTATGAGATTTTCGGATTCTACAGACGGTTCTGAGCATATCAGTTGAAGTTACTCATTCTTTTTCACATTTTTTTCTACATATTCTTTTTTTATATTCATACATCCTATATTTTCACATTCTTTTAATTATATGTTTGTATACTTCTATATTTACCGCAATTTTAAAATCTGTGTGCTATGAGCTTTTGTGATTCTCTGGTTGTGCAGAAATTACTGATGTATATGTTAACAATCATTATACTGGGTGGCCCAATGAAAACGAAACAAGGCCGATTTGACATAGTTATCATTCTCAGAAGAAAAAAAACGCTCAAAGCAGTCAATTTTCATTTTGAGGGGGAAATATTTCGCGCATGTTTTCTACTTGTTCACTTCAAACCCTTCGGAACCCTTGAATATCAAAAGGGATAAGGGGTCAAGTGATACATAATTTTAAAGTTGATCGAAATCTCTTACCAACGCTTCCTTGTTTTTAAAATTCAATGCAGTAGTTCTCGACGTTTATGAAAATAATCGGCTAGTGATGGAAAGTAACGCTTTTTTTCCTTTCATCACTCTTTCTCATTTCGTAGTTAGAAAGATGTTCCTCTAAGAAGTGCCTCATGTGTTTTTTTTTAATATTGCCCTATGCAACATTACATACAGAATGTCAGTTCCTGGATCTCTCAGTAAAATGCATACCTTGTTTCGTTTTCATTGGGCCACCCAGTATGTTTAGGTACTGTTTCATCAAACACCAATAATTCATCATGTCGTAGTATTTTTATACCCATATATAACTGTTCATGGTTTCTTTAGGTTTTCGCTTGTTGCAATGAAACATTCGGTATCCTTTAATGAAATTCTACATGGTGAAACTAAACTCTATGTAACTCATTGTTTGAACACTTTTGATTGCAATTGAGTATTAATAATATCATCATATTCAATGAATCATCTAGCTATCATATAGCTTCATCTCGCTGTTTTTGAAATAATGCATTAATTTTTGATTCTGGTGGCAAAAACAGAGTTATTATAAATTGCGATATTTTTGTGGGCACTACTGACAGCAATCCACAGCGGCTTCCTAAAAGCACAGGTATCTTCTACATTCCGACGCATAATGATTCCATATTATACAGGGTGTGAAAAAAGGTGCATCGAACCAGGGTTCAAATAAACTCGAAAAAGTCAATTTCTTTGGAACGGAACACCTTTTTTTTCTATCATCCATGATTCCATGATATCGATTCAATATGCGTCCAAATTCATTAGATACTTATGTGTTAGGGAGTCGTTGTGGAAATCACAGCTTGATATCAGTACCGCCCACAAAAATATGGCGATTCATAACAAATGCTGTTTTTCTCGTTCAAAATCATTAATTATGTGAATTATCTAAATTACATGTCGAAAAAAGTGAGAGGATATAGGATATGCTATAGGAAATATGCTCAAAATCTTCTGAAGACTCTGAAAATCTAATGATATATTAGGTGTTTTCACTTCACATTGTTTTCACATTTCACATTTGCTTTCCGTAACAGTGAATCTGGTAATAGTGCACATGTGAAAATATTTTCAAACGCTAGATCCCAACATGTCATATCCGTTCCCAAAATTCCGAGAATATATTTCTCTCCATTCTCGATATATTTCTAATATGCCACCGATTTTGGCGTACCTTGCGAACAAAGATCGCAAAATTTGCAAATATGCATCTTGTTAAGTATTGGATGGACAGATATAAAAGGTTTTGCGTTTTGAGTACAAGAATGATTTTTTATTCATCAGAGCTCTATGATGACTTGTCCGATCAGACTTCTGTAATCAATTTCACCACTGGCAGCTAGAAATGCCAGGTTGAATCAATAATGAAGTCATTTCTGGAAGTCGCTAAAGAAAGGATGTGCTAGTGAAAACACATAATCTTGAACTAAATCCGAGATTGAATCACAATAAATTAGACAGGTTTTTGAAATGACCACAACAAATTTTTTTTGTGGCTTCAGCGAGACTGAGTTCACAAATGTATGTCACCAAGTACGCACTCCGTTAGTATCCTTCATTTGGCCAACCCATGCAGATTCTGGATAAACGGATCTAGCAGTGACGTAGATATAATAAAAAACCATGAAATTCATATGTCACCATTGTGTACATAGTGAATTTGTCAGCCCAAATGTGTCGATAGTGTTCTTTCTTAGAAACTATTTACAGGAAACCCGATATCCTCATTGAGTTTATTCATAGATTGACTCATCAGGATTTATTGAATACATTTTGTGCCAAGTCATTCTGTATAGTTCATGTTATCATTTATTTTAGCCTGTATATTATTCGTCCGAAATGCCTACCATGGATACGGCCTATAAGTAAATTGATGCCCTAGGGCGTTATGAGCTGAATCAAACTCGCCAATATGTTCTGAATCACATGATTGTTATTTATGCACCAAGTTCGTTTTAGGGATGATAACGCCTGGAGTGTGACTTATCCAATCAGAGGGCCTTCTGCCCGAGGGATGGATGTGTTTCAATGGTTAGTCAGGAGTTAACATACCTACGGCACTAGTTTCTACGTCACTGGATATTTTTCAAATTAACATCTTTTTGGAATTTCCTTTTCACTTGAGAAAACTGGCACTCTTGTGAGATGTTGATTCGAGGTTTCATTTACGAGATAATTTAACTTCAACGAACATTAACGTCACATGCATTATTGTTTCATTTTCGTCAAACTGATATACGCCCAAAATAAATCCTACTAACAACGTTTCCATGTGAACAAACATTCAACCGATTCATAAATGAATTAATTCAACACGGTTGAAAATGAGAATCGTTCTGCTGGTTATTTCAGAAGTACTCTAAACTTTTCGACTACAATTTTCTTGTAAACGGAGCCTCAAATCGATATATTTCACAAGACTGAAAAACTTTCTGAATTGAAGAAGGAATTCTGATTCATAAGTACTTGCACAAAATTTTGTTGAAAATGACTCGATAAAAAGTCTCGATAAACGGAATCACAGAGATGATACCAGTTGATTCATCGCATACAAGGCATCCAAATCTGGACGACTAAGTACATCATTTTCAAAGTAGAAGAAGTTCGTGGTTCAAGATTTAACACCATGTTTTTATTGGATGATCGGATGCAGAATTTGATTCTCCATCTTTGCGCTATGACTTTTCCTATACCTATTTCCAACGGTTTATTTTTTAATCTATATTTTCAGCAGAAACTGAAATGTAGTACCCCGCATCAATAAGATGGTCGTATGCAGAGATCGATTCTGTATTGATTCGCTATAATTTTCCCTACACCTATTTCCCAAGCTTTTCTTGTTTGTTTCGAGAGAAACATTTTCGGTGTCTGCCAAAAATCATATCAAAATAGATATAATGGATTGACAAACCTACCATCCTATTAATACAGGGTGTCATATTCCAGTTGCCGCTATCAACACATCAAATAATAATAACAATAATAATCATGATAATAATAATAATAATAATAAAATATACTTTATTATCATCAAGATTATATCTTGTCCATAAATTCAGTAAAGAAGTGTAATAGTAACTATAAAAACACCTCCAAAAAAGTAAAGTTGGAACATACACAAGAATGATCTTCGTCGAATGTTGTATCGACGTGGTAGTGAGTAGTATTGTTTGAAAATATTATCAGGGCTTATATAATACGCATATAAATATATACAATTACCATAGTATCACATAAGTCAACACATGAAATGGATCAACAAGAAACTTTCAAAATTTTCAAAAGAATCAGTTGATAATAGGAATAGAGAAACTCATCGGAACTCATCATGAAATTTCCTAAGGAATTCAAAAACGGATTAATACCATTTTATCATAATATTAATCCAATGCAACGGCTGTTCCATTTGAAATGAAAAAGTTGCTGGCGACTTATAGTATAACCGAACCTGGAAAATATCTTTCGATGAAAGAGAATGCAGAATAACCTCGGAGTCCAAAAATTCAGGAAGTTTTTTTAAACCACGAAACCCTCTAAGGAACGTCTGCCGTGAGAAACCCTGTATGTTAAGCATGTTGACTTATGTTTCTATAGACCATAAAATTGGGAATTATTGCTTCGCTACCATAATCTAGACCACCTTGTATATTTTAAGAAGTGAAAAGAGGCTTCTTCTGGAAATGAGATAAGGGGGTTGAGGAAAAAATCAAAGGAGTCAATATGTCAAATATTACATTCGTCGAAATAATTTCGAATTTTTCACAAGAAATTCTGATGATCCAGAACAAGATATAAAACTTTTGTCTCCGATATCATTAGATAACACTCGAAGTAACCCCTCGAGTAGGTGGGGTGCGAAAATATACAGGAACGTAGGTCACGAGAGGAGCGTGCTGGATCGCACGACGCTCCAGTGGCGTGCGTCATTCCATCGGTCACCTCCGGACGGAAGAAGGACTGACAGTCTGAGCCGGCACGTGTAGACTCACCGACAGGAACATTCACCTACAAATATTAATGAAGTGCTTCGATTGAGGAGTATGTGTTTGCTTCGCGGGAATTCCTAGATACCATCTCGAAGACGACTTGTTAGCGATTCACGAGGCGTAGCATAGATTTACACATACTATTTAGTCGATGAGAAGTGATTGCTGAAGCGCTGAACCGTCGTCGTCCATCATCTTTGACATTTGTCGTACTTACGAGTTGGTACGTCTAGAGCATAACATACAGGATGTGTAACTTGAGTACTTACGTACTTACGTCATACGTAGAGTATATAACTCAAGAAGAGCACATATTACAGATCACAAAAATGTTGGATAAACTCCGAATATTGCCAATGTGTTGATTACATCAATATCCCTTCGAGTATTGGAATTTCGTTTTTAGTTCACTTTTGAGTCTCGTGAGTCTTAAACGGCCCACAAATTTTGCAATCTGTCGCACGACAATTTGTACAAAAACAGCAATGTCAGGAAGACGTGATGTCATCACGTTGTTATGTAGTAGGTTTCAAAATTGGGTGGTTTCTGATATTTTATCACGCCTATATCAGAATTATTGAGAATAGATAGTGATCATTCATTGTGCACTGAATTTACATATACCGGGAACGAAAAAGTTTGTGGGAAAAGGAATGCGAGCTCTGATATTCTGTTGGAAAAATTAACAGAAGTGAATTGAACAGCAACTGTGTAAGTTTTGAAAAAAAAATATCAACAATGGAATGCGGATTGATGGTTTCCTAAAAATTCACAAGTTGCAACGACTGATTGATGTTCGTGTCTGTGGGTAGTATACTAACCAATTGGTTGCTCAGATTGTTTAATGTGCACTACAACCTGTCGTAAGACATACTGCATAATGTGTGGACCGTTTTCATTGGAATTCATTGGAATTCATGGAATTCAACAGGATACATTCGTATCCATCGTATTCATGTCCATTTTCCTACCACGAAGATTACTTCCCGAGATTGAAGTTGTGGAGATGATTTCGATTAGTATTGTTCTTCTACAACACCCTCACTCGCTCGCAGAAACCCTTCGGGGCTTCTGAGGGTTGATTCAAAAACTAAGGAGATGAGTAACAATATCAATTCAGGTATAGAATTAGAAATTCCATTTGACTTTTGTGATATTATGAATTACCAGACAGTTATAATTGAGCTATGCTTCATTGAATTTTTGAATAGGTACACCAGAGATTCAAGAAGGAATGAGAAAAAATCTACTAGAGATGTGAGTTTCAAAAAACTCGGAAATACAGATCATATTTGTCGAGGACGGATGTATGGTGAGTATTCACAGCAACCATAAGCTCGTTAGGGAAAGTTATAGCAGCTATAAACTTCCTCAGAAAAAGAAATCGAAAAATTATGCAAGGATGAAAGATACAGGGAAGAAGAAGCAGAGGAAGAAGACGCATTTCCTGGTTCAATATCCTGAGAAAATTGTACAACTCTAGTTCCACTGAGTTGCTTAGAGCTACAGCATTAAACCTTCTAAGAGGGCACTTGAAGAAAAATAACATCGAATGATGTTACCCGATGACTTCAGAACGTCTCCGAGGACTGACCATTTCCTATTCTAGAAGTTCACAGAGAATGAAATAGTCAAGAAGGATCTACGTATAAAGGTTTATTGCTATCCATTTCACGTATTTGTTATGATGGTACCAAAAGAAGGGAGAATGCGCGAATCAGTTTCAAGTAGCATGTTGTAGGTATACTTTCAACCGCCTGATGTGTTTGTTGTTTTTTATAGTTATTATGGGACACCGTCTCGCTGATTCATGGTATTTTGGAAGAGTCATCGACTCTAGATAATTTCACTACGTGATCGATGTACAGTGCAGGATTGGGACATTCTTTACGTCACCAGTTATACTACTTCATCGTCATGACGCATACGGATATCTCGATGATGAAAGTGAAAGATCCACTGGAGAAATTCATACTCGCTATTGACATTCCATGAACTAGTTCATCGAGTTGAAAAGTCTCGAGTTTGTCTGAAGATCAATGAAATTATCCGAAATTTTGAATTTCAAATCAATTACACAAAGTAATAGATAATGGAGAAGGAAAATAGATGATTATGTTGGAGTTGAAATACATCACTCTCTATTACATTAATTATGAGCGTTGGATAGGAGTGCTAATAGCGTAACCCTAAATTTTCCAGCTTTTCGTGGGATTTTCTCTCCTCTTTTCTGAAATATAGAGTAGAAGTTATTGAAAATTATTTCAATATATTTGTAGTAAGGACAGATTTTGTGATCTGCCCCAAAATGTCACTGCGCTTGGAATTAAACCTTTAGATACCTGAAAGAGAAATTCTCTATTGGTCAGTGACACCTTGTTTTTGAAAGAAATTTCGGAAATACAAATATATTTAATAAGAATAAAACCTCTACTCATCTTGGTGGACGTTTAGGGAACGAATCTGCTCCCGTTCTCAACAGAATTAAAATATTTTCCTCGTCGCTGAATTTTTCAATGTTTTCGGTTTTGACACTGAAAAGTGACAATTTGGTAGACGGAGGAATTCTGGTTACAAAGTGTTTTCATTATTTATATCGAATTTTCCATTTTCATATTCAATTTTCAGAAGTGGATGATGCCAAGTTCTATCTATATCAACTGAACAAGAAGCAAAATCATTCTCCTGAACGGAGACAATAATATTGCTTCTTGTTCAGTTGATATAGATAGAACTTGGCATCCACTTCTGAAAATTGAATATGAAAATGGAAAATTCGATATCAATTAATAAAAACACCTTGTAACCAGAATTCCTCCGTCTACCAAATTGTCACTTTTCATTGTCAAAACCGGAAACATATTGAGAAATTTTGCGAAGAGAAATATATTTCAATTGTGTTTAGAACAGGAGCAGATTCGTTTCCGTCCACCAAGATAAGTAGAGGTTTAATTCTTTTTAAATATATTTGTATTTCCAAATTTTTTGCTTAGGTATCTGAAGGTTTCATTTCAAGCGCAGTGACATTTTGGGGCAGATCACAAAATCTGTCCTTACTACAAATATATTGAAATAATTTTCAATTTTATTTTTCTTATCTATTTTTCAGAAACGAGGAGAGAAAATCCCACGAGAAGCCGGAAAATGAATGTACCACCTACTCGAAGAACTTACAAACAGTATATAACCCTGAATTTGCCAGTCTATTCATATTGTGATTTGGAACTTCTGGAGCACGGGCAAAACACCGTAAACAACAATGAAGGAGAATAAATAATTAAACCCACGGCAGGTCTGTGGCCTCGATAGATGGGAGCCGAATCCAGCAGTCGTTCCCAAAAACCATATTTCCCACATTTCATCTTGACAAATCACTATCGTCGTTTCTTATGGACATCATAAGGCCCGAGAGGTTTTCTTGTGATCCTAAACATTTCCGCCACACGTATGAGAAATAATATTTTGGAATGTGAACATGTTAATAAGTCACTAGTCCCCAATTGTCTCTTATCGCTCAGTCATCTGTGTAAACTTTATTTCCCAAGGTTTTAACAAGTTTTGGTCGAGGCGGCGTGTTATTTATGGCGGTCAGTTTCAGACAGAGGACACCGTTCGCCATTTATTAAAGAAAAAATGGAATGCTAATGGAGTTGGAAGCGTATTTTGACTGGTGGACGAACATAGAAGAAACAATGAGAATGAAATGAAAAACAGTAGGTATCGCAATAATTGAAATATCTGCCATGCCATTTCAGTTGATTCTGTCCAAGTACAGGGTATACAAATAACCCAAAATCACATAGCAGATACATAAAAACTTTGAAAATGTGATTCGATTATCATGAAACTTCAAGTTTTTGCAAACTTATTTATGTTTTGGATTCATCGACTTCCTCAACTCAGTAGTAGGGGAGTGGGAGGCTCAAAGCTTTAGACTTGAATATATATTCTGTATTTTCCAGCTTTTTGTGGGATTTTCTCTCCTCGTTTCTAAAAAATTGAGTAGAAGTTATTAAAAATTATCTCAATTTATTTGTGCAAGGACAGATTTTGTGATCTTCCCCAAAATGTCACTACGCTTGAAATTAAACCTTCAGATACCTGAAAGAGAAATTCTCTATTTGTCAGTTTCACCTTGTTTTTGAGAAATTTGGAAATACAAATATATTCAATGAGAATAAAACCTCTACTTATCTTGGTGGACGTTTCGGGAACGAATCTGCTCCTGTTCTCAACACAATTCAAATATTTTTCAATAATTAAAATTTCTTCAATACGCAATAACTTCTACTTCATTTTTTAGAAACGAGGAGAGAAAATCCCACAAAAAGCTGGAAAATGAATCTACCACCTCCTCGAAACACTTACCCACAGTTTATATTCTGTATGAATAGTATAAATTTATGAATCTGAAAATTGTAATCGGCATTACAAAGGAAGATTTTTCAGAGCAGGGCCTATCTATGAGCCATATGAGTTTTGCATAGTCAAGAATTTGAATTTTTTTCTCGCAATTCATTATCGTTCCATTGCTCGAACTTATCTGAAGAACGATTTAGGATATACATTGAAATCATTCTCGTGCGGGTACCTCGTAATGAAATAATATTGTCTCTCCTGAAATAGTTGACTGACATACAACTGGTTGAAGTTCTACAAAAAAGTCAGCTATAACTCTGAATACCGTGAACTCTGCAAAAATTCAACGCAAACATTATTTCTGGAGGATATACTGTGAATTAATTTGAATTTGAAAAATATCTGGAGCCTAACATCCCTTCCAAACAGAATATTTTGTCTCATTCAATATGTACGTCAGCACCTTGTATCTGAGCAAACATCAAGCCTATAAGAAAAAAATGATGGATATATATTTTTTCATCTCTTGCTCGGTCAGAATTGGCAGGTCTGTTTCTCTAAATGACAGAATGGATTCCTTCTCTCTATATTCACTGAGTAGATAAACACCTACAGGGTGATTCAGAAGTGGGACGACATAAGATAAGGATATGTCTATAGGCATAGGGAGAGACTAAAGTAAGGCTTGACTGTTTGAGATAGATGAAGGAAAATTTCACCAATTGTGTAGATCCATGACGAGCATATCCACAAATCACTCAGCTCATACAGAGTGAGTCAAAAATTCATGGCATTTTTTTGTTTTTTGAAATCCGATGCGGCATTGCCAAGTTGCACCTTTTTCTTCTGAAAACCCATGACCAACTCCGTTAGAAAAACTACAAGATACTCATATGACTTCGTTTCTCATAAGTTCCATGCGTGCGAAACTAGACATATCTTCATTTTAAATGGAACATCCGGTGCCTAACTAACACAATCGCTATATCATTCCAAATATTGGGCTCTCCTTATATTTTTGCACCCCACCTATGAGGGGTCATTTCGAAAGTTATCAGAAAATAGTGAATACAAGAGGCAATGAGAATGACATCAGGTGCCATTTCTTATATTCAAGTACTAAATTTGAGTTTTCATGGATTTCAAATTTTTCGATGAATTTCCAAATACCCTCTTCCCGTTCTGAGGGAGCAAATAAATATAAAGTTATGGAGTCATAAGTCAAAACTTATAAATCCATCAAAATTGACATTGAATAAGTGAATAACGAATTCCGTTATATTTCGAAGGAGAATGGATGAAATAAACCACATGTCGAAATTAGAAGAATACCTCTTTTCATGTAGGGAATAATATACAGGGTTTTTCAAACACATAAAGGAACATCAAAGCGAAATAATTCTCCGAAATAATTTTTAATTTTTGACAAGAAATTGTGATGACTCGGATAAGAATATAATACATTTGCAACTATTTCCTGTCAACTTTCGGAATTACTCTTGTAGGTGGAAAGCGGGAAAATCATAAATGATCTAATGAACCCACACCTTCTAGCATATATAGGGCTTCAAATTATATTCCCCTGTTCCTCAATATTGTACCACGAAGGTGATGGATCCCCCGAAGGTGTAGGTTCTTTTCCACAACTCATGGCCCACTTGTTACCGGCGGATGACAAAGGCGCTGGTTATTTCCGAGAATGCCTCCGAAGATTCTCAATGAGGTGCCTAGACATTCAAGAATCTTAGCGCCGGCGGCCGAATTTCACCGCAAGGAAATGAATGAGTCCCATTTTCAGGAATTCCTGCCAAACGGGCCGGGCCGATGCCTGTCAGTTCTGTCTCACCGATCGAAAAAATCACGAGTCTAATCGGATTACACATATCGCAGACGTGTTTACACAGGATGTGGCTGGCGCATCAGGCTGGATTCTTCGAGTTTGTAGATCGGTTTCGGAGATTCGGCCATCGGGTCTTTTTTTTTTGTTCGAGTGAAGATGCCGAAATAGAAGACGCCGAAACGGGGTTTTGTTTCACTTCGTACGTCGAATTCATCATCACGAACAAGTGGACGAGAAACGAAATTGGCGGACGAATATTCGACTTCAATTAGGCTTCTCATCCTAATTCTAGACTTTAGTTGGTACCATGATGTACCGGTATTCCAACTCCATATCCTCAGCCACTAGAATGAGTTGTAGATTTCTGCCTACTTGATTGAGTCGAATTATGACACCCCGTCTAAGATTTTTCAAGATCAAAACTAGATCGCGTCACCTCTCCTGATCTCAATTGCTATCTTAGAAACTCTGGAAAACACAATTTCAATTCGAATTTCAACAGGAAAGCCAATATTGAATTCACAATCCTCCTTTGTTGGTACCTATTGAAATAATCGTTTTTTCTCCTATGACTGTCAATACATGCCCTTATTATGTGTTCCATAACAATTGATGAATGTAGTATACTATTATTACTCATTAAGTATGCACTAGTTGACTAGTTAGAAGAAGTGAAAACTCTGAAATTGAAAAATGTAGTTCGAATTATATCTGCTGTGAAACCACTTCATATTATATAAGTTATATACATATATGAGTACCATTTCATGCTCGTTGTACTGTCCTATACTGATATTGCTCAGTCCATATTCATTTAATACATTGTAACAGACTTCTCTTGTATGCTTGTTATTCGGACTACATATTTTTTATCAATGGGCCAGCCTATATAAAACCAAAAAGGCCTTCATTTTTGTTAGTTCACATAAACAAGTATAGTATAGTATACAATATGTCCTCCGGAAGTGTGACAACAGACAAATCAATTTCATCGAATGGAACACTTATTTTTTCGAATTATCGGTATATTGTAGGAAATATATACCTGAATAATTCTGGAGTGGTTGGGATCTGATCACTAAGTATTTTTTAGGCGACTGATATGAAAATTTACGTTCCATGTGGGTCCAATATCATTCACAGCCATATTCAATTACTCCACTGCCGCTTTTACTTCTTCGTCCCATCAACCCCATAGTATTTATTCCCTGAATCAAGTAGCCTAAGAATGGTCTGTGTACCTCGGCTGATCTCTTTGGGCATCATTAAAATTGTGCTCAGACTCGGCTGCAGATTCAGATTCGGTCAAATATTACCTTTACGGCCTTGATATACAAATAACTATTTTAGGATTCTTTAGGATTAGGAAACTCATTTATATGACGAAGAAACGAAACGTGACGCATACAAAATATCATAAACGTTAATAATTCAATTATATATACAAGGTGAGTCAAAAATGTGTACCGAGCTTTCTGAGAGTTATAGTACATTGAAAAATGAGTATAGTATGATCAATAAAGTTATGACCCAAAATAGGGGTGTGATTTTGCGAAGAGCTGCTGGAACGAACTCGAAGATGAGTTTTTGAACAAAATATTTTTCACAGATGAAGCAACTTTTACCAGGAACGGTGTTTTCAATTCGCGCAGCACTCATTTCTGGGCTGACGGAAATCCACTCGTAGTTAAAGTTACGCATTTTCAATATAATTTCAAATTAAACGTCTGGGCTGCGACTTTAGGTAACGAATTCGTTGGATACTCTGAATGGTGCAATGTACCTCAGCTTCTTGGAAAATGAGTTGGGTATACTATGATAGAAGACATCCCTCTTAACATACGTAGGGAAATCTACTTTATGATGATATACTTTATGATTATGATGGAGCACCACCTCATTACGTAAGTGTTGTACGTGATTGGCTGAATGATAATTTTTCTAATAATTTTTCTAATAGGTGGATAGGACGAGGCATAGACGCTCCTATTTCATGGCCCGCTTGTTCACCTGACCTCAATCCACTAGATTTCTCGACTTTAGGGTTACATGAAATCTAGGGTTTATGCAACTGGAATTCGAAATGTTGAGGAGCTGAGGCAAAAAAATTTCAAATGAATTTACGTTGTTAAACAATGATCACCAAACTATGAACGGTTTGATGAATAATTTACGTAAACGCCTCAGAATCTGTATAACCGAAAACGGTGGACATTTCGAACAGCTAATTTAATTTGTTTCATCACTCTCTTTCCATTCGCAATTATTAATTAAAACTACTTAAAACGTTTTCAAACTTTTATTATTATCCAAACCTTGTTGGAACAGACTTGTTGTTATGTACTTATTGCTTATTAATGGCTCAGGAATGTAATATCATCGACAAAATTAGGTACAAAATTAATCATTCATGGCCTGCCAAAATATCGTTACCTATGAATTTCGTGATGAATTAATCTGCTGACATCGTGTGACTGAAAAAACTCAAATATCTCGAAATCGGTTCAATTTTTTTGTATTTGGATAAGAGTACCTTTCTTGTGTAATTTTTTCCGCTCCATCGAATGTTTCCATTTCTTTACCAGAACGAAAACAAAGAAAGAAGATGTCTCAAAAAAATCATGAATCACCTTCTAAATACACCCTTTATAACAATATGAGAAATGTAGAAGTGTAATGAAAAAATGTATTTTAACAATATACATTTATGCAGAAAGTTTCAATCTGGTGGCTTTCACCGTTTAGAAGTTATGCGGAAAAATTATTTTAATTTCATCAACATCAGAAGGATATATCTCCATTAATATGCATTTTGAGCCATAAGTTTATAGATCATACTATAATTATTTTTCAATGTATTATCACCCCCAGAAAGCTCGGTACACATTTTTGACTCACCCTGTATATGTAGAGGTTTCTATTGACACTAGATACAGGATAAAACATCACGGAACTTTTTTAAACTTAAGGGAAATTTATTAGTAGCAAAATGGAATAAACACAGGCTTCATTTTGCTACAGTACTGTCTGTCTTCGAGTTAAAACTGGCTTATGCACCGTATTAGACTGGCCTTTTCGGTCTCGACACTATTAATAACTATTATTCCAAGGTGGAATGCTGACAAGAGAATATACCTAATTTTCCATGTTAACCCTGAGATCACTGAAGGAAATTCAATCGTGAATCGCTCGCTAGAAGTCAAGTGATTGTATGGAAAGACATATACAGAGTTGGTGAATTCCAAAGTGACGATGTCCTTCAAGTAATGGAAACCAATAAGTGATACGATGTCCTACAAACGTTGTGTTCCAATTCTGACTGTAGAAGGATGTGATGAATGAACAAAGTGAGCTCGGCTCAAAAAAGGTCATTTCAGATGAACAATCGCAACTAATTCAGCGAAGCACCTTCCCAGATAGTAGCGGTAGAAGAATGAGACATTCCTTCCTAGTTGTAAGGTTTGAAGTGATCTTGTCAGAGCCAGGTCATTGATGGTTCTCTTTCAAACCAATTAGTGTTACTTCCAACAATCATGACATCAATAACATTGTGCGACGTCTCATTCTTCTATCGAGCACCTGACCAAGACTGTTCCCTTCATCAGGTGGCATCGTTAAGAAATAATAATTGGAGATAACGATACTCCACATCCTACTCGCCTCTGTTGGTGGCTCTGCCTTGTCCGGCTCTGCATAGACCGACTCCGGCACGTAAAATAATATGATAATGTCACAACATCGAGCATTCCTTTCGAGAGGAAGATAAGGAGATGGATAAGGGATACCTGAGCGCCGTTCGGCGTTATTAACAATGGGGAACGGGCCACTTTTCGGTAGTTTCGGATGGGATTTGTCAGATGGAGCACGGAAAGTCCGCTGATAGGAAGACTCCGCACAAGCACAACGGAGCTTGCGGGCAAGATAAAAACAGCACAAGATGTTCAGTATGCAAGGGAGACATGAAGCACTGGATGATGCTGAACACAGTGAACAAAGCACAAGAGGCTTTATAATGCACGCGTGAGTTCGGAAATCGCATTTGGAGAACAGAATAATAATATATTGTGCACGGAATAAAACAGTGAGAAAAACAACACGATAGTGCCAAAAAGTGCATGAAACTGTGCACTGTGAAACAGAGCAATCGCCAAAAGCGGGAATTTACGAAAAACCACATAACAAGATCAAAATAATTTTATTTCCACTTGCATGTTATTCGATTGTTATACCTTTACTTCTGATTCAGTTACTATAAACACACACGCAATGCCCTAGGGCTACACCGCTCGTTAATGATTCCCGTTGACATGATATAACATTTCTATCATTGTCTGAAGTCGTTACTTGATGATAATATTGTTCATCTCATCCCTTTTTCCAACATATTCATACACCTATACTAATACAACGTTGATCAAGATTCAATTTGGTTTCACAGAATCAAAAAACGTATGATCTGATGAATTATATACGAAATAAATATATACCCAAACAACACGACAATATTCAGAAAAGTCTGAATACGTATATCGGCAACTAAGTTGCCAACTGACCTGGCAGACCTGAGAAGTGAAAATGATTAGCGACTCCCTTTAGTATCTTTCAAGATATTCCCCAGAAATTACCATCGAAACTGATGAATAAAGGTCAAAATATCGACAACCGTCAGTGTTTGACAACTTGATAAAGCCAAATGTCATGCAAATCAGTCAAATCATGCATCAACTCACTCAATTGAAGAAAATAAATCACTTTTCAGTGAAAAACCAGGACATTGAATAGTATTGAATGGTAACACCCATCATGGTTGGTCCCTTGGTCGGAGACCCTTCGGCTGGATTAGTCACCCACGTTGAGCTATCATCCCTATAACGTACTTGGAGCATGAATAATTGAATAACAACTGGAAGCAAAACGTATACTGTTCGAGGAACATCAAGGAAGGTATTGGAATCATTCTTCAGAGAGTTTGGATGTTCTAATCAACAGAAAATATATTTCAATAGACGAGAAATTCCACAACTTTGTCGTTCTTTTGAGGAATGGAGCTCTTGATAGAGCGAAGTTCAACAGATCTGGAGCTCCACGATATATGGGGATGATCAACCCGAAAAATAATCGATATTTTCGTTGAGCAGCGAAATATTTTCGAAGAAAAAGAGATCGCCAAGCTTTCCACGATGTTCAAGACAAGCCAATGAATTCATGAATGGAGTATCACCAACTAGGTTTCTGAAAATAGAATCTAACAGCTTCAGCATATGTTTGGGAGCTGAGCTCCAAACATGCTAACAGGACAGGTCGGATTGGTTATTTGTAGATCGTGGGGAGCTGCTGGGGTGTAATGTATACCTCTTTGCACGGTACAGTAGGACACGTTTTTGTGGGGCAGTTCCCGCAATAGATCGTTCCATGAGAGGACGCTGACCTCTACTAGATTTCAGATCCCCGTCTCAAAGTTCTTGCCAGATCATCATTTCGGAGTATTGATCTGTCTACGTCTTTCACCTCTGGTCTTATTGTATGATATTGAGGCTCTAGAGGAGACGGTAGTTGAGGAGTACCTACCATCTTCTTGGAAGTCATGGACTGGGCAGGTGGCCACGTTCAAACAGATCGTTGATGTGGGGCAAAAACCAAGTTCTACAATTTCAACTAGATTAACATTCTCGGAACCAATGTCTACATTTCGGACGACGCAAAGGGTGGCACTTCTCAGTTGTTTCAGATTTGTAAATGTGGCTTTTTTATCGTATATCGTTTGGGACTAATGTAAATCAGTGTGGTTTTTGAGAGAACTAATCGATTAGGTATGTGAGACAGCATGCATTCTTGATTCTTGTCTGATGTTCTTTCTTCGGCAGATCCACACTAATTGTCTTACATGGCGTCCCGAGAACAGATCACTATAGTCGTACTTTCAATGATTTGAATTGACCTTAGGGTTCTTCCACCTTTGTTGTGAATGGGAATAATCGTCAACTTCGTCTGATCCTCTATGGCACTGATATGGGCAATGATCTGGAAAAACATTGTGAAGTGAGCTTCATACGATCACAACCAATACCCAATTTCTGATTTTCATTGTTTCTAAATGATTTACATTCGAAAATTTCCATACTATTTTCTCACAAAAACATACCTCACTCACTAAAGAGTCTCTTCCGATCACAGAATCTTTCATTCAGAATGAAAAAAATTGTTCTTCTCATTCCCACCCGAATCTAATGTTTTTTATTAGTACAACTGGGATATAATTTTAGCAATTGTCACTGTCAATCGCAGGATAATTTTGAACAAACCAGTTACTATACTACTATAGACAAATTCTTTATCGTGAGTGATCAGATTTCGTAATCAAATTATCCTCTTTTCGCATACTACTACTAACTACTAACTACTAACTACTAATTTTATGCGCAATCATAGGAAATAGATATTCTTGATACTCGCCATAGAGACAAAATAAATATTTGTGCATTCGAATACAACTTCGCCATTATCATCATTCGATGATATTGTGATTGTGAAATATTGTAAGGAATATAAAATGTTTCTACAGAGTGTTCCGTAATATGTGGGACGCATTCCTAGGTGTGATAGCGCTTCTCAAGAAAAATGATAAATGTTCTCATAAACATATGTTCAAATCTTTTTTCGGCAAATGTTCGGACATGGATTTGGATATGGGTTGATGTTTTTCTTCCGTGCATAGCCGAAATTTGAAAACACGAATTGCAGAAGATTCTTATTTTTTTTTTGAATAATGGTGAAAAAAGGGGTTGTGACCCCTGAAAAAAAATCTTGCAATAAATTCTCAAGACCGTTCGGCATGCCCAATGATGATATGAGCCATACAGTATGACCCGTATTCCCAATCAGAGATGCATATCTTGAAAACTGCCGTAGCTAGGTATAGGAAATGATCAAAAAATCACAACACAAATAAGATTTGGACAAATGATAACTTTTATCATTCTTTTCAAGAAGCTCTATTACCCCTAGGAGGTCGTCCCGCATAATACGAAACACATACTTCATTATATACTTTTATGCAATGCTCGGTATACAACAATCAGTTTTCTTGCGAAAGAGATGACTCTTCTGAGGAGATAGCATCCTGATTTTGTCATACGAAGCCGCACAAAACATCCGGGTATATCCCGACGTAATTCTTGCGGTTTGTCTATTAATTTAGTGGTTGGCGGTACATCTTCACTTGTGGATTTCATCGGAGGACGCCAGAGTATTATTCACTGGCTGTCGATTTTATAATAAGATGGTTGATTGAGATCGGTAAATTATATAGGATGAGGGGTTCATCACCGGATTTTCTTGGTATAATATGAGTCTTCTGTTTTCCTGAAGGAATTCGAATTCAGCGTTTCCAGCAGCTGCCTTTTTGGGAATCCTCAGACTGAATTATGTTTCTGAAAAATGAATCACAATCGAATGGTACTAAGTGACGTCATTGAATCTCAAAAAAATGAAACGTACCCACGACTAAAACTATCTGGAACTGATGTGTTCTCCTCATTCAGAACTCACTACTGAAATTTGACAAACTCCATTCGAGAACATAAAGTAGGATATTTTCAAATTGAAAGCAAAACGTGACACTTACAAGAAATAGGTACCTGCATATGATACAATTAACATAAACCAAACCTTAATGGAATCAATACAATTGTTCATCAATACTGTTGTTATTGGAATCTTCCAAGTTCCTTGAGAATATACAGGGTGTGTCATTTGAAATTAAAATTGACAATAATTCCGAAAAAACAGAAAATGTTGCAACATTTTCGAATCCATCATGTTTTGAAATCATCCTTCACAAAAATTTGAGAAAATCTGACAAATGGTTACGAAGATATCCTCTTGGTTACAATCTTTTGCTCATCACTGTATAGTGTGTTGCATATAGATAGATCAGGTATGAGTAATGTAAATTCAAATTGGATGGACCAGTACAGATATCGAAAGAACAATGCAAAATTTATGGACAATCAAGTGTAAGTACAATAATTACAGTTCATAGTATTCGTGAGAGTTCATCTAAGGATGTTGAGAGAGAGCAGTCATATCGTAGAATGCATTCGAGTTAAGGAAAGTGTGAAGTTGCAACCCTATATATAGTGTGAAACATTTGATTCCTCATCGAAAAAAAGATAGGATCTTCTATATAAAGAAACTTCATTGGAGCATCCCATTAGCATTAGAAATAAATTTTAGGGGTTGCATTTTCCACCCCTTACAACCATGGGATAAACTAAATAAATCACTGGTTGGGTGTCTTCTCGGTAGTAGAAGATGTCAGGTTAATTTCAATACTGTAACTTTTTTAGTGCTTGTGGAAAAAATTTTTAAACAAATTTTATGTACCCCCTTAAAGGGGCTGTATCTTAACATGGAATGCTGCAATGAAGTTTCTTCATATGGAAGATCCTATCTTTCTTCCCATGAGGAATCACCCCCTCAAATGTTTTACACTTATTTAGTTACACCCTGTATACATGGGTACATATAAATGGAGTCGAGGTAGCTACCTCGTTAAAAAAAACAACTGCCACTACTAATTTGCTTCTGTTTCTATCCTGGCGAATCGGTTTTATGAACGACGTTTCATTCAATATAATATTTGGCCAGGTATATTACATGTGGATTGGAAAATACAATATATATTTATATATGTATTCAGTGAATCATCATTTTTCAACCGTGGAAAATTCAAAACAACTTAGTAAATAATGGAAATTGTTGAAGAAAATGAAATGACTTGTTATGTTCGTTTACAACTGGAAATGAAAAATCCCATGATATAAGTAATTTATTTTTCAAGACTGAGAATCACAATTCGATGTCCCTTTTCCATGTGGGTTTTTCAATATTAGTCAATGGAAAGCGTAGTTTCGAAGGAAAATATGTTTTATGCAGATTTCCACCTGGATAATGAGTGTTTTCCTATTTGGTTCGAGTTCAGTACGTTTGTTTTCATAGAAAACTGTACTTCCCGTGAACTAATTATCAATTCAAGTTACGGTCTCCAAATAGATATTCAAAACATTCATTTCAAATGATGGAACTGCTTTCTTAATCACCTGACTTCATGAACAGTGAGCATGATATCAAATTGCATAATATTGCTGGATATATTAATTAGGTTACATTGATATCTGTGACATGTTTTGTTTTCAAATTATTCTCTATCTTGTTATTGCCGCTAGAATGAGTTTTTTTCAGTTGCCCGTGGAAAAGATTCATCTAGGAATTAATGAATCTGATTGAGTTATCAAGATTGATCACTGATAGACCAGTCATCCGAGCCGAACACATCAATTATAAATGTTTTCAAACTTCACTGTTCTAATAACACAAGATTGAGAACATTCCATAAACTTTTGCGGAAGTCTGTAATCAACGAAATATTGTTCGAATTGCAAAAGTTTTTCCAGTGCCGTTTTTTTCTACTGAAAATTGCAATTGTTCTGCAATTATGGAACTTGTAATTGATGGTTCCAAAAGATCTACAAATTAGATGGTTGCACAAAATTGAAATGCAACCTTCATCAACATATTTTTTCTACATTTACAATACAAGAAAGCATCGAAAATTTGGCTGTGATTGAAGAAACTACCTATCTATCTGAATGTACTTGTATATTCATACCTCATACTCAGAAAGAGGTATTTATTGGGAATGTCAGGATGACCAACACCATTCTCCTGAAGAAATCAACATAATCAACATTGTATGACATTAATTGCTAATATTGCCAAGTTTTCAGGCTTGCAGAACTTTTGTATATTTGCCGTGCTAATGAGTCAAATTCATTGAAGCTCGATCGAAATCTTGTTCATGAAGAACTTCTTGAAAATCAGACTACCATGAGTATCATTTGGAAGAACTATCCACTCTAATAGAGTTTTGTGAACCTTCACGATTTCTTTCTATTGTTTTCATAATCATAAGTGTACGTCTTTACTGACTGGTCTATCAATTCAGATCACCTTGTTGGGTGCAGTTGCGCCTCTGATATGCAAGGTGTAAAGTGTGAACCATATCCTTTCTCTTTTGATACAGTAACTGTACCTACAATTCACTTCTTTCGAGTAGTGTCTGAATTCATGAATGGACACTTCTAATATCAATGGAGGCGTAGCAAGTGCATTTCGCCCACACTAGTGTTTCCTGTTGCCATTGTGATATCATAATATCGAATATAATCACTACACTGATTTCATATGTATATTTGGTGATTCTGCTTGAGATTCATTTTTTATATCTGATATTCTATCTGATCTACTTGGGAGATCCTACACTAACTCTACTATATGCTAAAACTTCTACACATAAAGAAGGACATGAGTATCCTGATGATTGATCTGACTTGTGCACGTATAGAAAAGCAATAAGAATAATAGAAAAACAGGGTGTTGGAAATTGGACTATATGCATTGGGGATAGACACCATTGAAGATAAAACAAAGGTCAAATGGGGGCAAAGTTGGGTAATTCGCGCGAAGCACAACAAAACGCCGTCAAGATATCTTCAAAATCCGAAAGATTTCAGGGGGAAAAGAAAAAAATATGCATTGACATCGGTACTTTTCAAGACACCACGAAGATATCAAAATCTCAAGTTTCAGCTCTGAGAGCTGCCATCAACGAGTTGATTTTTTTCCAATATGGACCTTGATTTTTCTTTCAATTTATCGAAAGCTTCCTCCCATAACCTACAAAAACATATCAATGTTTCGAAAAATGCAATGAAAAATCCGGGTCCATATTTTCAAAAATTAACTTGATAATACCAGAGCCGAAACGTCAGATCTTTTCAGCTATTCCTCTTTTTTTCTGAAAGAAGTCAGTATCAAATGAAAAAAAAAATGCAGTTTTTCGTATTTCTCTGTATATCTCCTGAAATCGTTGAAAGATTGCTGATTTTTAGACGGCATTCTGTTGTGCTTTGAATTACTCAACTTTGTCTCCAATTGAACAGTCCTATATCTTTCAGATCTTTCACGGTTTCCATCCTCATGTACAAAATTCAATTTGTAACGGCCTGTATATCTATTTTTTTCCTCTTCTATCGCGCACTTCAAAGTTAGAACAATAATTAGGATACTAAAGAAGATTTGGTGGATCAAAAACATGAATCATTTTTCCTTATTTTGTTGATATTGTCGGAAGATTGCGAATATCTTGACGGCATTTTGTTGATTACCAACTGGTACGTCCATTACCATGTACGTGATCAATTTTTTTTGTAACAGCCTGTATGAAGTATTCCAATTAGAATCATTGAACCTGGAAACTTAGAACTCGAAATCCTGGCTCTTCTGTTCTTCAATGCTATTCAAATTTGAGTCTATGCATTGTGATCTCGACAACGGTATAAAAGATGAGAGCAAAGTAGTGTATTTCTGAGGTCGATTATATGCATTTTTCAGCTTTCTGTGGGATTTCCCCTCCTCGTTTCTAAATAATAAAGTAGATGTTATCAAAGATTATTTCAATATGTTTGTAGTAAGGATATCTGATTATTATATACCTAAAAGAGGAATTCTTTATTTGTTATTTGTCAGTAACACCTTGTTCTTTGAAAAATTTGGAGATATAAATATATTTGATGAGAACAAAACTTCTACTTATATCAGCAGACGTTTCGGGAAAGAATCTGCTCCCGTTCTCAACACAATTAGAAAACTTTTACCTCAGCAAAATTTTTCATATTAAGTTTGTTTCGACTCTGAAACGTGATAATTTGGCAGACGGAGGAATTCTGTTTGGAAGGTAGTTGTTATTAAATGGTATTGAATTTTTCCATTTTCATATTCAGTTTTGTGAAGTGGTGCCAAGTTTTATCTCTATCAACTGTACAAGAAGCAATATTATTGTCTCCGTTCAGGAGAATGCAAGCAGATTCTTTGATTTTCCGTTTTTGGTTGTTGTTTTATTTTCCTATGATCCTAATTTAACTTCAATAGGCCATTTTGGGATAGTTCGCAATTCTGTCCTCACTACAAATATATTGAAATAATTTTTAATAACTTTTACTTCATTTTTCAGAAACGAGAAGAGAAAATCTCACAAAAAGCTCTGGAAAATTAATGTACCTCCTTCTCGAAAAACTTACAGACAGTCAATTATATGATCTGAAAAAACTAATGTCGTTTCTGCAGGAATGTAGTCATAGAAAATTTCGAAATTCTTCTTTTTCCATATTTCTTTTTCATAATGAGGGAGTGATAAATTGGCCAGTCGAATTTCATCAAAAAAGCATATTGTACTCCCGTCTACTCCAATCGATTTCAAATTTTTGAGTGTGAAGACTCATGTGATATACTACTGTCCTGTCGAAATAATATCAATCGATGCACTGGAACTCAGAATATAATCAGTTTTCATCTTCGCCGGTTGCAAATAATCACAATTTCCAAAGATTTGAGATGAGGAGAAACATATCGTTGGCTTTTTCTCTCCTCGTTTCTAAAAAATAGAGTAGAGGTTATTAAAAATTATTGCAATATATTTGTAGTAAGGACAGATTTAGGATCTGCCCCAAAATGTCACTGCACTTGAAATTAAACCTTCAGATACCTGAAAGAGAAATTCTCTATCTGTCAGTGACACCTTGTTTTTGAAAGAAATTTCGGAAATACAAATATATTTAATAAGAATGAAACCTCTACTTATCTTTGTGGACGTTTCGGGAACGAATCTGCTCCCGTTCTCAACACAATTAAAATATTTTTCTCTTCGTAAATTTTTTCAATGTTTTCGATTTTGACACTGAAAAGTGTCAATTTGGTAGACGGAGGAATTCTGGTTACAAGGTGTTTTTATTAATTGATATCGAATTTTCCATTTTCATATTCAAGTTTGAGAAGTGGATGCCAAGTTCTATCAATATATGATATAAATGAATGTACCACCTCCTCGAAGAACTTACAGACAGTATATCGTTGGCATTCAACATCATGGTTTTCCTTCCAATTGCTCTCATGTAGCAATATGAATTCATATATTTTCCTTGAATTAAATGATGATGAAATGTCACATATTTACTCATTACTAATATGTTGATTTCTTTTCAGATAATTGAGGAATACTATCGCCTCCACGAGTAACTTGAAGGTAAGTAAAACAAGGCAATGAATTTTTCAAAGTTGGGTGATTACAAGATATCAAAGCTATAAACACTCAATTTCTGGGTGGGGAGGTATTTCATACATTTCTCCAGGTATTCGATAGATACTGCGATACATAAACAAAAACGGTTTATCCTCCATGGAAGAGAGATAACCACAAGATTTACATATTCATTGATGCATGTATAGGGTGGGCGAAACTGGTCATTTCCATAGGCTCCATAATTATAGGTACGAGAGGAATTTGGCATATCAATTCGTTCTGTATTTTCAGGAGAAAATTGAGGAATTGACCATTTTTTTACATTTTCTCATAACTTCCAGGTGAGAAATACTGAGAAATGAACTAAACTGAATACTGTGAAACTACTCCATTTCATCCACCCTGTATTCGAATTCCAACATATTCATTTCACTGGAAAACAATGAATTATTAATTTGACTGAGATGGTCAATTGATTATTTTCATTTATAAATGAGAGGTTGAAGTATCTTTGCAATGGAACAGTGTTTCATCGATTCTATAAACAAGAATTCCCAAATTCTATACCTCCAGTCATCCTGCTTTATTCTCTTCCCGGAATGCCTGAGCCTACTCAATATCCGATCTAAATGTTATGGTAGGATCGATACAATCCTTTCGAAGATGTTTTTATTAGGTTTCATGCTAGAATCCATTTATTGCGTCTGGCAATGAACCATAAACCAATGAGCTCTAACCAACCATCAGAAGTCGGTTTCATAAATATGATTTGGTTTTACAGGGATAACAAATGAACATTTTGAAAATATGGTTATTGGGGGGCGCTGCTTCGCTTATGTTAGTGGCTTATTTCTGACCCCTTTTGGCAATTAGGTTTTTCGAATTGGAAGATTTGGGATGTTGGTTAATCTCCGAATGAGGAATTGTTATAAATCATCTGCATTGTTAGGATTTGACCTCGTCCCAACTTCTTGAGTATGTGATTGGTTTCAAACAAAGCACAGAGTTTCTGTTGGGTATCAGTCTTTTAGAAGTTACTCTCGACAAAGTTCTTATTGTTTCCTTGAACTCGTGTTTTAGGTAAAAATTACTATATTCACATGTACACTTCCACTCACTTGTGGAACACTTCATATAGTTTCTCAAGTATATTATTGATGAACACAAAACGGTTTAATTTGTATTCGAAAGCACGTTGCTTGAGGGAGAACTACCTATGATGGCACCCCTAAGGAAAAAACTCGATATCAAACTGATATTCGAGTGATTTTTTTTTTCATCTACCTCTAGTTTTGTATAACTATGTAGTATAGCGATTGAGTGAAATTTCTAGAGATTTTCTGAAAAATATATGAACTTTTTTTTTAGACGTCATTTAATTTTCACGATTTCTGAACACCTTTTATAATTACTCACTGTGACCAAAAGACATTAATGAGCACGAAATGATTTCGTGGATATTCGAAAGAATGTTGCTCCTCGAAGACAATAATATGAATTCAATTTTGCCAACTGTCAGCTGATCACTACAGGTTGAATCTCTCTATTTTCCTGTTCGCATTGCTTGTATTCATCTACCTTTCTCAAGGCGTGAACTAGGGTCACTTTGGAACTTGTTCAACATTATTCATTGACTCATCAATGAAATGATATATTCGGATATTTTCATTATAGGTAAAGCCACAGGCTGAACAAGAATAAAAAATTTCAGACAAAGCTTCGAAATCCTTCCTAGACTTGATGGACTGAACCGGTTGAACCAACTGGAATTGTTTACCAATTTTTTATATCCAAACAAATTGAACTGAGTCTATTTGTTTCAACACACTTATGTGATGAATTAATAAACTTCTCTAAACAATAGTGTCGAATGAATAATGAGAATAACTGAAAATGTCGTATTTCTCAAGACGATGTGACAATGGCATGGTACATCGAAATGTTTTGCCAACAGTCAGCTGGCTCTTGATCGCTGTGTCTCTTTCTTCGGGTCGTTTCAATGCCTCCCTATCTCTCTCCAAGCTCGATCTAGTAGAGAAAATATAATATCATATCCTTGTTGCTATACGATTTGATCCATTTTGATCCCGGGAACATTTTGAAAAAAATTATGATGAATCGAGGTGAGATGAAATTGTTAATTTTAATGAACATTCATCGAAATCACATTGAAAGAAATCGAA
The DNA here is from genome assembly GCA_963576655.1 of Gastrophysa polygoni. Classification (NCBI taxonomy): domain Eukaryota; kingdom Metazoa; phylum Arthropoda; class Insecta; order Coleoptera; family Chrysomelidae; genus Gastrophysa; species Gastrophysa polygoni. The sequence continues at coordinate 5,434,867 of OY755092.1, forward strand.
TGAATAATGATATTCTTCTTTTGACCGCCGATTGACCAAGTTCTATAAATCTTTCCGATTGACAACGTATTGATTACCCAAAAAAAAAACGATGAAAGCCCATTGGCTCTGTTATCTACGTAATTTTGTTATGATTGATTGTATTCATCCCATATAAAATCGCCGACTTCCTTTGGATTGTAGTTTGGACTAAAAAAATCAAGAGTATTCAAGAGTCGATTGGATATTCAAATACACTTGACTCGAAATGAACGGTTCTGATTGGGATCATGATGAATCCAAAAATGTTCAATATACCGATTTGTTATTCCTGAAATAAGATCACTGTATGAGAGTAACCCTGTAAACATGAAATAACTAAGACGGAAAACATGTGGTCCTTTTAAGAGAATTCGTAAGGGAAAGCCCATTTACTCACTGTTTCCGAGAAGTTACTTCATGACCTACTGCCGTTTTCGCTAAATGAATAATGCATTATTTTCTTCTGATGCTCGTCGGCACGTGCTTCAAAGAGATTCACAATCAATTAGATCGGTTCTAGCGAATTCGAATTCGTCTACGTGATCATTGAACAATAGTTAGTGCGATTTCATGAAGAGATAAGGTACGTTCTTTGAAACGTTCTGAGGTTTTGGTTAACCCAAAATACTTTTCGCTTTCCGTCATAGGACAAGCAGGAATCACTGAATATTGCTGATTCATGCACTTGTTGAACTAATCACTGTCTATATATCTATTTTCAATATAAATATTTTCAATAATTTTCGACATAAGTACATCAAACTCTACAAGTTTTTTTGGTGATTTTTTAATTCTTACGCCTTTAATTATTTGTGTGGCAGATTTCAGGCATGTGGCCCGCAACAATCGAATCTGAACAAATTTACTCCTCCATGGAGTATCTCATGGAATATCTCTTATTCATTTTCTGCATGCCCTTGATATAATTTTGTTACAGTGGCCATCACTGGAGGATGAATCCTTTTTTATATGAATTAGCGAACCCCAACATTCGAACTTCACCTTTTCAATTCTCCGACAGATCAGACAAATTTAGAAATTCAGCAATCTTGGCATGCTTCTACCAAATGTGTTGATTCCAAGTGGAGTCTGGGCACATTTATTTTCAATGCATTTGAATGAATAATATCCACTGGAGGAAAGCCTATGTACTTTTTCTAGTAGTTCATATACAATACACCACTCACAACAAAGGTGCGATGCACATTAGTTTTTGTGTCTGGTATATGCACAACTAGTGAAGTTCCGGAATCCTCGATATTATTTATTGTCAAATCGCACAGTTCTTCTCGACGACAGGATCTAAAAATACCAAAAATCGCAGCAAATTTCTGCGTTAGATATATTTCATCCGGGGCTTCTGCGAGAAATTTGTTGATTTGTATTCATGTCAATAATTTTCACTTTTTTGGTCGATATCCTACACCCTTTCGCTTCAAAAGAGCCACAAGCTTGTCATATCTGCTATGATCATCAATTTTAACATAGTTTAACATTTTGGTCTTTTCTTCAAAGTTTTCAAAGTTTCATTTAGTTTTTCATTCATAAAGGATGAATACAAACAGGACTGATCCAAAACAGTATTCACAGATAGGTTATTTCTCAATATAGTAAATCAATATAGTTCTAAAATGAGTTCCGTAATTCGTGATAGATATAACAATCGATGAGGAATGCAAATAATGAATAGAGCACATGTAGTGAATGAAATTAGTGAATGAAATGAAATATGAAATGAAAAAACACATATATACAAAACATATACACACATAGATATATATTGAGTCTGTGTAGCAAGGAAATATTTTATCCAGGTATGGGAAAACTTCGAAAATGAGTAAGAGAAAATATCAATGGAAATGGAATTCGATAGTGTATTGTTCATGATATGTTGCATCTATGGATTGGAGAGTTCAAAAAATGATTTGTTTGAGATTGTTCATGCCTAGTAATATATGTAGGAGCATTAAAATTTGTGTTACTAAGGATAGCAGGCGCGTCAACTAAATCATTTATGACTCTGAAGAGGAACTTCACGTCTGAGATTTTTCTTCCATTCCAAGTGTTGGTATGTTCAGTTCATTCCGAACATAGATGCTGTTGTTGGGGTTGAATGAAGAACATTTTTCATTGATTTAGTCTATGAATATATTCTGAATCAGTTCAAGTTTATTCATATAAATGTCATATCCAGGATTCCATATAACAGAACCATAACTCGAAACACTATTGACATAGGACATATAGAGGGCACGAAGAGTCTGAATATTCTTAAATTCAAGTCAAGTTCTCGTAATGAAACCTATTATTTTATGAGCCTTTTTGGAAACGTAGGATATATGTTTATCGAAACGCATTTTAGAATCGAATATTATTCCTAAGTCCTTTATTTCCGCGACAGTTTGTAAGGAACGAGAAGATATTCGATGCGAGTCATCAAGACTACTTTTTCCGCGTCCAAACAAAATATGGTAACACTTTTCGAAATTCAGTTACAGACTATTTGCCTAACAGTAATCATAAAAATTATTGACGTCTTGCTGCATTAGCGCGATATCGTCAACATCGGAAATTGAATGGAATATTTTCAGATCATCTACATACATTGAAAAATTGGCGAATCGCAAGCATCAGGATATATCATCAATAATAAATATTGCACAAGAGTGGTCCAAGATGTGACCCTCGTGGATTTGTGGTAACCGACTGCTTTGACTTACTGGGCAATGATTCAATAGCAGCTTTATTGGCAGGTACTACAATTAATTTCCTTGATCACTCTCCATCGAGGAACGAAAAAACGAAAAAGAATAATTCGTGATTTATTGACGCTAGTTGTCAACAAAGACAAATCAACCAATTCGGTTTTTGTTTACTTTGGCAACTTGTTTCATGAATAGATTAGATGAGATTGGAACCAAAACTGATGATCTCGAGGCTATTATTTTATCAATTCATCAATGTGAAATAGGTATGCGTTAATTCGGACTGCTAATGTTGTTTGTAGGAGAAATGGTGCATGATATACCTGCTAAAAGTGATTTTTTTCTTCTTTATCCTCTTGACACTTAGGCGTACCCAGTAAATAATGACGAAATGATTCTACAGCAGAAACAACTCGAACTTCGAATTCGATTCCAGAGCTGTGTTGTCGTCAGGAGTTTTTATTGAGTGTCGCGCTACTACTCAATTGAAGATTGAGTGTCTTACTGTGAACAGATTTCTTGAAAGTGAAAAAAATCACTCACTCGAGAGGGTACCTGATTGTAATTGGTACTATAGGTTACTAATAGTAATTTGGTTTGTGTTTAAATTCCAGTCGTGTGACAAACAATTTCAGTCAGTTCCTTACTCACGATTCCGACTTGGAAAATAATGACTAATCGTGCATTTCAATGAACTACATCAATTATTTGTAATTGAACATATTTTGATGAAGGCATTTATATCGATAGTCGTAGAAAAAGGAATATCTCACAATCACTGTGGTGTTGCAGGTAGATTCTCACCTCGCTGAAATAAAGTTGCATTTTCGGCTCCTTGGGGTAGGTAGTTAGAAATAAAAACGTCTGGCTGTGCGATTAAAGCTCGAATTAAAGTTTGACCACCTTTGGCATTAGTCACATCACTTTCACTAGCCTTCGGCAAGGTCGTTGGTCATGTGATATCATCGATCCCATAAAGGTCAACTATTTTCCATTCCTCCCTCCCAATCGTCGACCTGACCCCGTTTTTCGATTTATCGATTGTGATTCCTGAAAAAACGGTTAGCGCGAAACAACGTACGCGCGAGGAAAAATGGATTCCCGAAAATCTCGACAGCTTGCCAACAAGAGAGATACATCATCATCACAAATTAGTATTGGAGTGAAGTAGTTTCTGGGAGTTTGATTGTGAAAAAATACTATACAGAGTTATGCACGTTATCAGATAGTGATTTATTCATTATAGATTTATTTGACCATGTTTGGAGTGGCCCATAATTAGCATACCAAACTTCATCAGCGTTTTCTATGACCAACAACAGGAGAAAATTAACATGGGACTCGAAATGTCATTAAATTGAGGGGGCTCCTTGTTGAAGGTGTTAATTCCTGAATATTTCCGAAACGCCATACGATAAGAGGATGCATGTCGGTAAAAGGGACTGAACGGAACACATCGAACAGTAGAATTCATTTAAAAATCGACAAAACATACTTCGCTTCGAAAATCCTTATCAATAGTCCCGTGTAGCCGCACTGTCATTTCAAAACCTGTATAGAAAATGAATGTCTGCAAGTTCCTTATTTTTGAACTATGGCATTTTGTTACGAAAAAATTCATATTCGAATAATAAATGCAAAACAGGTTTGTCGCCAGATGTCAAAGAAACTAACGCGCATATCCTTTATACAGCCACAACAATTTTGAAATCAGTTATTTTGTGCATAAGCTCCGGTAGTGATATATCATGTTCAATCATCAATTCATTTAATATTTTGATTTCTTTTTCAATTCCCCTGAGCGAGATATGCCTTAGAGATATAAGAGAGTCAAGCATGAACCTGGGAAAACTGACTTGTCTGATGTTCCTTATTCCAAAACTATCGACTTTCGTGATATAAAACCATCAAGGAAGGCAAACTCGAACATTTCAGAAAACGTCGAAATATTCCTCTCCTCTCTCTCCACCTCCATATTCTTCCTCTTCCGGGTTCCTCTCAAGAAGAATCTAGTGATCTGAAAACGCAATGAAAAATAAAGGGTCTCGTTCAGAATAACGAAGTTGATGCTCACTTCCGGTGCTACTGGAAGTGCCGCTATCTTGAAATAATTTTCATAAAAGAATAATTTCAAATATGATATTCCAAGAAGTTGCAAAACTAATGTGCGCTCTGGAGGAAATAGCCTATGTATATCAGTGAAATTCCTCAAGCGATTTGGGAAATGATCATCAATTTCTCTTGTGCTCCTAGTACTCCAACACCCTCAAATATTCGCATATCATCAAGGAACATCCTGTACTTTTCCCCCATTCACCTTACTATTTGTCTCTTAACGTTTCCGAGATTCGCATTTGAATAACCCTGTATATAATCACTCAATACGTAAGGGAACCCAATGCACGTATATTTCACCACCATGCTTACGTCCCCTGGGAGAAACTTTTCCAAGATTTGGTATCAGCTAGACGAGTCCACAGTTTGCAGTATAATACAACACCCTCATTTGTTTTCATCGATTCCGGCACTTGTTCAACCTGCGATAAGGTCGCAAACAGCTGATGAACTGTAGTTGGGTTTTTCGTTTTGTATTTTCTTTGACATGTCGGACTGTCACGGGATTTTCAGTGTCTCTTCTGACGGACAGTTTCAAATTATCGTGAGTACTTTCTATTTTTTTTTCACTGTATTTTTGTCGCATCTCTGTTGATTGGCTTGAATAATGAAGATGCCAAGTCGGTTTTTGTGTTATTGTTGGATCCGTGAAAATTGTGGATAAATTTTTGTGGAGATTCCAAAATGCCAAATGAATTGCAGGAAGGCTGAATTCATCTATGGTGAGTGGTCAAGCTTATTGAACCTCATGTGAATAATACGATTATCAGATATATTTGATTCTTGTTTCACCTGATGCAAATATGATCATCAATCATTTTAGAATTGTGGTACTTTCACTTGATATCAGGAAAACTTGATGAAATTGAAAACGTCTAATACAGATATTTTTGTATCCATGTAGGATTTTCAGAATATGAATTGAATCATATCAACATGATGGACAATATAATTCGAATTCTAAATTTCCCATTTCGAACAAAATTCATATGTTCTTATACAGGGTTGGGATAAAGTATGGAACCAAGTGAATATCTTTCGAACGAAAAGAACGATATTTATGAAAATTTGCTGGTAAGTGCTATGGAACAAAATGCATCTTATGTACATTTTTTTGTTTTTTTTTTTTTTTGTTTTTTTTTTTTATCTGTGGACAACACGAAAGGGAAACCTATGATGTTCGAGGAACATCGTGTTAGCCAGCGGTGGAATTTTGGGAAAGAAGGAAGGTGTTGGAATTTTTCTTGAATGTTTGGAGGTTGTAAGCATCAGGAAAGACTTCACTAGGCAAAGAATTCCACAACTTTGCCGTTCTATTGATGAATGATGCTTGGTATAGCGATGTTCGACAGGTCTCGAGCCTGACAGTGTAGGGGTGACCAGCTTGAGCTCGTCTGGTTTGTTTACTAGGAATCGCGCGTGGTGGCATAATAGATGATATTTCCGTTGAGCACCGACCGTGAAAGTACCTATAAAAAAGGCAGAGATCGCCGACCTTTCTACGATGATCTAGAGAGGTCAATGATTTGGTGAGTGTTGTGTCATCGACTAGGCGAATAGCTCTCTTCTGAATTGAATCTAAGAGCTTAAGCGTATGTTTGGGGGCTGAGCTCCAAACATGTGAGCAGTACTCCAGGACAGGTCGAATTTGTGCTTTGTAGATCATAAGCAGTTGCTGGGATGTGAAGTATCTCTTCGCACGGAAAAGAAAACCGAGTTTTTGTGAAGCAGTCTTCGCAATGGACCTCACATGATCGTCCCATGAGAGAGCACTGTTGGTGGTGACACCCAGCAAGGATATTGACGACCTCATAGGAACAGTGGTACCCGACATCATCAAATTGGGCATTGTGTGATCAGCCTTCTTGGTGAACATACAAGCTTGAGTTTTAGTTGCATTGAACTGTACTAGATTCTTAGATCCCCATTTCAGAATTCTTGTCAGATCCTCATTTAAAGCATCAACCTGTCTTCGCCTTGCACCTCTGGCCTCATTGGATGATATAGGGGCTCTAGAGGAAAAGGCGGAATGAAGTGTACTATCATCCGCAAAGCTATGAACTGGGCTGGAGGTCACATTCAACAAATCATTGATGTGGAGCAAAAACAAAGTTGGTGCCAAGACAGAGCCTTGTGGAACACCAGCATTGATCGTCATTGTATCAGACGAGACCCCGTCTACCACCACGTAGAGTGATCTATCTGCAAGAAAACTCGATAGTAAAAGACACAGTTGGGGCGGCAAACCATATGACGGAAGTTTCGCTAGGAGGCCTTGGTGCCAAACTCGGTCAAATGCTTTGGAGATATCCAAGGCTACAGCCAGAGACTCCCCATGTTTCTCTATTGACACCTGCCACTTAATTATAATATTAATAATATACTTCCGGTTTAAGCGGAAATGCCATCAACTTCTTCAATTTGAATGGGACACCCTATATATTTTCACAGATTTTGAAAGAGCTTTATATTTTTAATTTATACATACTGAGTTAAGTGTGAAAATTTTTGTGAAAACGCGGAATATAGCACTTTAATCAATTGCATCAGAGCAAAAAACTATTTAGATAAACTAATTGATGTTGTTTGTATGCATAGTTATGAATAAACGAGTACTCTTTTGTTCGCCAAGTGTCAAATTTCAATTGACGGAAATAAATATCACAATCACCATAACCGATCATCATTAAAATTCCAATACGCTCTTTTTCACTTGATTGAACCATTCTGAATTTATCAATTCGAAAATTGTACGTTTTTTCATTACTATGCATACAAACTCAGTATGTATGGATTCAAAATAACAAAATCTGTAAAAATATATAGGGTGTCCCTTTTGAATTAAAGAAGTTGATGGCATTACCGGTTGTCAGTGACACCTCGATTTCAACAATTTTGGAAAAATACACCTATACAAATGGGCTTTTTTTCATGTCTCAATATTGCTATATTTAATAAACAATATAAGGTAGAAAGAAGACCATTGATGACGAGGAAAATTAAAAATGCCGTGCTTGTTTTCTATACGCATATTTTCCTTGAGAAGAATGCGACGAATAATGTGAAAAAATGAGATAGTTTTATTGCATCTGAAACCTGATATAAATTTGTATAACGAATATTGATAAATCCTTGAGGTATACGGGCAAATATGCCATTTTCTCTCCATGCATGTTATCATCGAGAAAAATGTGGTAAAATGGAATAAGAAAGTTTTATTGGATCTGAAAGTTGCTATAATTTTGTATCACTGAATTTGGAATTTGGTCTATATTTGAATAGAAGCATTCCATGGTGTTCGTGAATACAGGAAACGTCATATCGAAGATTCATTCATACCCTCTGTTGTAGCATTTTTTTTTGATTCTTCATATTGCTGAAACAAAGATACTAAATGGAAAGACAGTTTTCCCTGTATAATTTGAGACGGGCGAAAGTCCCTGTAGATTATTTTTCAACCATTCTGCCCATTCACTCGTACCTCTTGTGGTTGAGAATATAGCAATGTTACGACATGATAAAATGAATGTCCTATATAAAAATAGATATCGATCAAATGAGAGAATCGTGTCTTTGCCATATTTGCCTGCCTTTCAAATTAACACTTTTATTTTTGGAAACGTGGGGAAAAAAAGTAGAGAAACGAACACCTCCTCGATTGATTATTGAAATCAATGAATCAATCCTGAAAATTCAGATACTTCTTCTGAGTTCATTTACTTAAGGTCCCATGACTTATGACTGATTCAAAATTGCTTTAATCACCGTGGGTATATTTGTGTACTAGGTACTCTGAATCGCAATTAAACGAGAATTTCATTTCTGAAAATTATAAGGAGAAATTAAACCAGCACAAAAAATACCTCCCATAATGTAATAGCTCAATTAAAATTAATAAAAAGTGAAATATGATGGGAATGATTCCTGTTGCCGGGCAAGATTGACATAACTGCCATCTGCATTCTCGCAATATTCGCAATGTTTTTGAATAAGGAAATTTATTTCATCACTAACTGTTATACTCTAACATCATCTGAATCGCCATAGAGTTTGCAGTCCGAATTTCCAAATTAGTTGGGACTATAATGAAACCACTCAATAATATCATTGAATTAGTATCAATATTTCAACAACTAATAAGAAGATCTCAAGGTGGATTTATGCAGACACATTTAACAATCATTGAGAAAAATTTATCAATTAACAATTCATGTCATTCAATGAGTAAAAAGTGAGAAGGTGGCCAACTTTTATTAACTTTTTACTCTAATTGAATCACGTTTTCTTCTAGTACGCTAAGTAAAGATAGAGGTGATTGGTTAGACATTGTTTGACAGATGATAAATATATCCTCATTCCTCAAAGGGTAGATTTTTCTAGGGTAGAATATCATTTTATGAAATATATGCTGAGTCGACTTCGCTCGTTACTTCCTGAGATTTACGTCGACGAAAACAGGAAATTTGAAGGCTTGGGACCTCCGAACAACAAACCCACCTTGGGACTGACTTGTTCGTCTAAGTATCATTTTCTTCTATTCGTTGATTTGGTTTGCATAAACAGTAATATTGTCGCTACTTGTTACTTTCTAATTGTTAATTGATGCTGCATAAATCCATCTCACTCTTCGAAAATACAATGGTTTTACCCTTAATAATTTTGGGGTTTTTTGGACGAATGAAAGGTTATGATTTCCCAAAATGAAATCTTCTACGACGCAAACATAATACTTTCTAATCCTTTTGCACAAAATACTGAAATACCTACTCACGAAAATCATGAAATTTGAGGTTATTTCGAAAAACATAAATAGTTTGTTCGATATAAGAACATGGAAATTCTGAATGACTATCGATTCAATATTGTCTTGAGAATATGAACTGTTGGAATACTGTACCCAGATTAAATTGAATACTGATACTGCATCGAATAGGGGATAATTAGACAAGACTGAAAATGCACATATTTCTGTCATGACTTATTTATGTCATAATCATAATGTAGTGAAGTCATTTTCAGATCCATATCAGTGACGTTGAAACACTGATGTGAAGTACCTGTGAGCTCGGATAATTACCTGTATGACTCAATTTTTCCTAGCTACATGATAAATTCGTGAGTTTTTGCTTCATGACGGAAAACGTTTTGCCGAAAATATACAGGAATATGAAATGATTACAATCAATGTAACATATGCAAAAAAATAGAAAAAAGTTGCAAAGTTATAGAACATTCCACCTATGTCATGTATGGAGACTGAATTTGCAATCCGGCAACTGTCGAGGAAACTATTTCTGAAATTCATCCCAGATCATAGTCATACTTTGCATTATTTTGAATTTTTCCACAAATTCGAAGCCAAAAATAGTGATTGTCTTCAAATTTCTATGTTCCGTAAATCAAAATTTTTTGCAGATATGAAATATAGTCTGAAATACGTACCTGAACATGAAACTAATTTTGCAAAATTCTCAATATATTTTTCTAGGCGTTATAGATATGAAAATTGATATTTTCAAAGGTTTTCACATATTTCCGACGTCACAAAAGGTTGCGAATTGAAATCATTCATGAAGTAACCTTCTCCATCGATCATACAAAAATTAAAAAGATTTGGAATTGAAAAAAACCTCTCACTTAGGGATATTTGGAATGACTGGCCTAGTATCTCAACACCTGCCATTCCGACAAATTCGACACGCTTTCTGCGGAATTACCTCTATACAATTGTGTATTTTGAAGACTCAAAAATGGCCTTCCAAAGTCGCAAACACCATCTGTATAATAAGTTTTATGATTATTTATGGTTTTGTATGAGTTTTATTGAACTGATAGGGCACCTCTGAGGTAGGTAGTCACTTTATTGCCTTGTGTCTGAGCTTTGTGTGTTGTGGTGTGTCAATCTATAACTGTCAGAAACTTATCGTCATAATTATTTCAGCCTACGTACATGAATGGGAAAAATGTCACCAGTTTAAACAGAAGTAAACATCATGAAGGAACGTCGAAAGTTATCATCCATTCTTCAAAATCAAATCCTCACCGTATTTTATATATTATATTAAAGATCATGGATGATGAGTTCAACCATCATTGAACCTATTTTATGAATCAATTATTGTTATATCCATATTCTCAAGAATATCATTCGATGTGCATGAAATTTATCACTCAATCAGATATAACTAGGTCGGGCTCAAGATGAAACCCTGCTGAATACCACTTTCAGAATTGTCACTCACTCACACAGTTCTAGCTTTCTACAATATTATCGATCAACTCCTGGCATCACGTTGATGAAAATATATTGTCATTGATGACTATACAGGGTGTTCCAAAGTTCGATGCAAAGTTTAACAGAGGACAGAGTGCAGCTCATATAGATTTTATTAAACGAAACATACCTCAGAACAAAGTTTCACCGTTATTCAAAGATATCCCGTTTTATTAAAAATCTCTAACATGGCAATGGAAGCATTGTATGGTATCCACAATTCACTCGTGGATTATGAGGTCGCATAATTTACTGGTCTTTGAACGTGAGCTTCTTGTAACATTTACGACTTTCTAACGGAAAAAGATACGGAAAAAGCGAAAATGACCCAACATTTTCCGAAGGAGTCACGTGTACGAGAAAAAGATGAGAATAAAAAGTTGACAGATTAAGGAAATTCCTTCTTCATGGGGGTAGAATTTTTCGCAAGGAACAATATGGAAACACCAATTTTTATTTGTAGGGTGAAAAACATTAATGTGTCAGAAAATGAGGTTGGATTTTTTCCGAGAAATGGTCAAGGATGAGAAAAAAATATTTACTGCATGAATGATACATAAAGTGATTTTTAAAACATGACAACATATTCGAATAACTTGGAAATGGCAAGACTTTGTACTGAGGTATCTTTGGATCAAAGGACTCAGAATGAGGTCCCCTCTCACCTTCATTGACCTTTGCATTGAGCTTCGGAACACCCTGTATGCATAAATATGCATCAAATTATATTCTGATTATTTCTTACACTTGTATCAATTGGTTTCTCATACCGCGCGCCTATTTTTTATTGAACCATAAAAACCAGATCTTTTGACGGTATTTTATTGCTATCTACCAGTCATCTAGTGAAGCTTTCAGTGCAATTGAAAAGAACAAAACCTAATCTCTAGCTTCAGCCTCAATAATCGAAAGTTTTCGGAGCACACAAAGACCTTTTCTCAATCAATACCCGCAGACTTAACTACTTTGAAATCAAATAAAACAGTTCAAAATGTTCACCACCTGGCCGAAACCGACTGCTTCTTAAACACCGCTGTATAATAAAAGAATGGATTGGAAATGGACTTTTCTGAAAGGCCGCGCGACTTTCGATCCTAATGATTTCGACTATCGAGTAAACCGCCAATGACTCGTACAATCTGAACGAACGAACATATACACTAATGTCATAACGTTTCATATATCGTCTGATGATGGCTCAACCGGAATCACCGGGTTTGTAGGCCAATATCCGTCTCAAAATTCGAAATCGGAATTTCACCGAACCGAATCCGCTTGTTACACAAGAAAATCAAAACACCGGAGTTATTACACTCTCAAGGTCGCGATGAATCACTTATTCAATGAGCCAGCCTCATTATACACCTGACGTTCATTTCCATTAGCCGACAAAAATGAGCTTGGGATTCCCTCGAATCTACGTGAAAAATTACTTACTAGTTGACTATTTACCGCTCACCGATATCTATTTATCAAGTACGTACACTAGTCAACAGCCGAAATGGTACAGGATTCATGAACAGGTTGACAGGATATAGGTGTGGGTACTCGTCCTCAGAAGATCTTTTCGAATAATTTTCCATCGATTTCCTCGAAATATACAAAGTGTCTGAAATGAACGGAAAATAGGGCAACAGTTGATTTCTCCAATGGGAACACCCCGTATTTCATCATATTATTCAATACAATGAGGGCTCATGGGTTGGAACAAACTAATTTCATATTCAGGGGCTTGTTTTTCGGAAAAACGCTCGGACACGTGAATTTTCATTTTCGGTAGCGGTTTTTTTCATTAGTAAATTGATGCATACAGTTTGCACCAGAAGTCCTACAACCATTACCGGACTTTTTTTCAAACGGTAACCTTATTTTTGGTTTAATTGACCATGTACCATGATCTCTATCGGTACTCAACTGTTATCTAGAAATATACGATTGTAAATACACAAAAAATTGATGATTCAGAAGTTTTGTCGTTTGAAAAAGACCGATTCATCTTTCTTTTTTATCTTTGAACAACACGAAAGGGTGGATAGCGGTGGAATTTCTGGAGAGAAGGAAGGTGTTGGAATTTTCTTGAAAGTTTGGAGGTTGTAAGCATCAGGAAAGACTTCACTAGGCAAAGACGTGAAGAAAGTGACAAGAAATTGAACTGAATGTTCAAATTGCTGACTAACTATCATCCACTTGATTCATCAGTTTTTCATAGATACGTTCGATCGTGAATTTCCAGATACCTATTGAGTTTGGGTATAGGATTATCATATTCCACAAGAAACATACTCATAATTGGAAAAATAAAGGGACTCCATTTGAGAAATTGAAGTACCTGAATTTTCAATCGGAAGAACCGGAGCCCAAAATGAAAATTAAAGTGTCCTATCGTTTCCCAAAGAAAAAACAAACCCATATTCAAATGAATTCGATCCAATCGATGCGTCCTCACTGTAATTTGTATACTAGTGACACAGGAGGCATGTAGCAGTCAGTAGTTTGTTCATTTGAAGAGATATAAATTTGAAATCATAGGAGGTATGTGATCATTGATAGCGATTTCATGAATTCAGATCATGAATTTTCGAAGACGCTGAAGATTTTTCTTTTATTTTTCCGTCGTTCTCATATGATTGCGAGACTATCCACTCAGTTATCTTGAGGGCTCAACTGAAAGATTCATCATACATGGATCACTTCTGATCTATACTTCTGCACTCTATATACTATTCCTCAGATAGGTGCAAAATCACTCCGTGTATCACTCCGTAGTCGACTGTGAGTCGAATCGGGTCCTAATGTTTGCTCGTTGAACCTAATTTTCAATATGATTCATTAAATGTTCTTCAACTGCTGATAATACAACTATTTTCATTGGGGGTGATGTATTCACAGGTCTTGATTCAGATGCTATAATTGTATTTTGAATTTTTGTATGGGAATGATGATACTAGTAGTAAGTACTGTGGGCCAGTGGAAAGTTAACCAGATTCAACTAAATTTCACCAATTGTTTCAAACATCCATTTGAACATACCCAACCCAAACCGAAGGAACCTTAACTGGCCTGATTAATGATATATCGAGTATCAATGAAAAGGAATATATATATTTACAGAAATAGATAGCCTGGGATGCGAACTTATGACTCTTTGGAACCGTAGCTGGATACATAACCATTCACTTCACGAGAATAGCTTCCGAAGTCTTCTCTCTTTCATTACATAACGATAAAAATCGTCTCCCATCACCAATCGACTCTGATTCAGGATATTCTGGTATATCCTGACCTGCTTGACCCTATAAAAACTCCCACAATAATACGAATATGACCAATCAAATTTGTTCTTATTTCGAGTACTGGAAATTATAGAATTGAAAGCGTAACCAAAAGACTTCAAGCTCAATTCTGAATAACAGAAATGTGACACATAACGTTTCCATGTACTCATTATGGAGCTAATTTGTTTCATTCCATGACACATCGCGTCTGTACTAGTCCGAATCTCTCGAATTAACCTGATCGTTTACAACTCCTGCAATTTTTGTTTCGCGTAATACTATTTGCGACATTGTAGCATATGGCATCGTTTTAAATTACGAGATGAACGTCAGAGTATTCGTGCAACAACACCCACCAATTCAAAGGAAACCTTTTTGAAGTGTCTGGAGTAAGTATATAATTATATAATTGAAGGGGAGAGTGGATGAAGGTTCTAAGTAACCATTTTCCTAGATTTTTATGGGAATTTTCCTTCTCGTTCCTCAAAACCAAAATAGAAGTCATTACATGATTATTCCAATATATTTGTAGTATGTACAGATGAGTAATCTGCTCCAAAATGTCACTGTGATAGATAGTTAACCTCCAGATATCTGAAAGAGAAATACTCTACTTGTCAGGGACACCTTGTTCTCCAAAAATTCTGGAAATACAAATAAACTTTTCATAAAAACAAAACTTCTACTCAACTTAGTACGGGCGTTTCAGGAACGAATCTGCTTCCTTTTCAGTGACAAAACACTGCGTATTATTTCCAAGCTATTGAAAAATTTTGTTCGCCCATTCCATTTCGATTGATTCATAACGATTTGCCAAAAATTAAAATTAAGCAGGTGAAAAATGAAAAAGCAATTTGTAATTTCGGCCAACTCAGTGTCCAGTTATTATTATTTTTTCTTGAATATTTTGAATATTTGAAGCCGTAGTGTGGATGCAGTGTAGCAAATTCATATATTCTTTACATCCGAAAAGATGACCATCTTCAGATAAGAGATGATTTGATGATATTTCATTTCATTCCATTCATTTCATTGACAAAATGTCAAAATATCTGACGAAATTATTTTGCATTATTTTCTATTTTGCGACATATTTGTTATTCACCTTATAAATGTGAGTATAACATAGTGGTATGGAGCGAAACAGTTATCGAGAAATTATAAATCCATCGAAACTTTATTAGGTAGATAACAAAAATGGCGCCTTACGGCGCCAGGTCTTGTAATTCCCACTGCCTCTCGATCATGGCTTACAATGTTTCAATGCGCAATAATTTACATTTCTTGAAATATTCGAACGTTTATATCTCGATAACGGATAAATATTGTTTCCCATTTGGAAAGAGGTTTTTGATTTCAAAAATATATGGATATAGTCCATTTTATCCAACCGTTTTCGAAATATAAGCGCTCAAATATTTGAAGAACTGTATATTGATGCGTGCACTGAAACATAATTAGCCATGCTCGAAAGGCAATCAGAAAGACAGGACCTGTCACCATTTTTGTTGTTCACTTAGTAGATGTAAGTTATGTATGGGTAGGGTGCAAAAATATACGGGAAAACCCTGTACATCGACTGATTAAGCTGAATTTCGTCAAAGGAATAAACAGACCCAGCTGCATATCAGGGTAAGAGTTTTGACCTACGAACCATATGAAGGTGTCACGTGATTACACAATGGTCATTAACATACCTAATTATAAAAATTCATGATTTCCTGGTCGTATAGGAAAAGTTATCATCACCAATAGTCTGATACTCTAGATATATACGTACAGAATGTCTAATAATAGCAGAATTAGCACACAATTTAGGTTATTAACATCCCAACAAACAAAATTTCAATTCAGTACGTACGTACTTGCAACTGTCAACTGAATCGTGAGAATTATCTAACTTCAGTCATTTATCTGGCTGTTTTTATGCTAACTGGAGATATTTCGACCACAAACAAGATCCCTCGGAATATTTGAATGTGAAATCATGGTTTTATTGATACACATCAAGATAATAGCCGACATATATACTTATACGTGAGAGAATTTCTTGGGGTAGGCCGAAACCACTTGTAACAAGATAATGCCGCAAGAAGGTGCGACTTGGAAACTGAACTTGTCTAATAAATGTACATTCAAACATCAGAAGTATGATATTCATTCTACCAAAATGATTCGAGAAAATATGGTACCTAGTGCTGATTTGAATACGTGATTGTAGATATCAACGATGCCATTATACAGGTTGTCGCAGGATATTTTGGCAATTTCCCCGAAACAAAAGTTCCTGCATTTGAAAATTTCCAACCCACGGTCTCTTCTGAAGATAATATATATAGACAGAGAGTAATATTCATTGGATTTTCCACGAAATACTAATTTCGTAAAATCAGCAAAGTGTCACTTCATAACCGAGCGTAGATAATCTATGAATTCTGGCTAGAAGAAAATAACTATAACAAGCATATTAGATTCTTTCCATCTTTCATGAATTTCCACATGAAACGGTGCTGAATATGATAAGATATATGGACGAAGCTGGACAACACTGATGAATGGAATGGAATATTGAAATTGTGATCGAATTGTGGAATGAATCACAGTGATGATGAGTTACATGATTTTACATTTGAAAAACATAAAGTAAGGTTGACATCTCGAAAACTGTGACATGCATAATTCTGCTGTCATTGTGATAATTATCATCCTGTAAAAAACTTTATTGTTATTGTTTGTCGTTGTTCGACAGTTCTTGTCAGTCAGTTTCATATTCCTTATCCTGTCAAAGTATTGTGGAATGAATAATATAGACGATCGCAGTTTGCGCCATTGTTTTTCACACGAGAATCGGCACCAGGACACTGACAGTTTCAGAGGAAACTTCAAATCTCATCCAATTTGGTCCACCCTGTACTCAATGATTACATTGAGTATTGAACAATTTCAACAAGGTTGGTCTCACTGATGAACACTTGAATGTTCAATTCTCTATTTGACAGATAGGTGTCCTCCGTTGTGTTTCAACGTCTTATGAGACTCTATATTACCAACTGGAAAAAAAATGAATACTGTTATCGAGATGAATGATTCAGTTGTTGAGATGACTTCGTAATAGACGGAAAATAGGAGTATTGTTTCATTTGCCTCATTTGTCTCAGAAACAGTAATTCTTCGTTCTATATAGTAAAATAAATGAATAACTTTCGATCATGCTCAGAGAAAATCTCTTGAAAATCATGCAGTGCGTCCTACAGTACGTGACACATTTTTCGGTTGGTATGGAAAACTATTGAATAATAATAATATATTAATATATTCAATATTAGTTATAATAGAAATAATGTAAATAGTATTATATAATAATTTAATAGAGGGGGCCGTAGCACAGTGGTCAAGGCGTTTGACCATGATCGAGCTGCCGGAACGGTAGTGAGTTCGAACCCGGCCACGGCTGTTAATTTTTCATTGAAAAATTAAATGAGTTCAGCGATTTCAATCCTGACATCGATCTGGTAGTGTCGATACATGGTCCCCCAGGAGTGGTTGGCGGAGTCCACTATAAAAACTCCTCCCGCTCTTCTCAACCCGCTCAAGCTTCGGCTTATGGGACGTTGGATTCCGACGTAGAAGAAGCGATTGAAAAAAAAAAAAAAAAAAAAAAAAAAAAAAAATATCATATATTAGTGGGAGTGTGATTGGAAAAATTATTTTCGGCCAATTCAACTGATTCAGAGGTTTCACAAGATTTCAGCATCAGTTCCGTTCACTTGAATCATTCCAATACGTGCACGGGACACTAATCACTCACCGTTACATATACTAACCGATCGAATTGGATCTCACCTCGAACTTTGCTCACAACTTTCGTCAGTGGATCCAAAAACGTTATTCATTCCGAAAATATTCAATACGGATTTTGTCAGGCGCCAGCAGAATAGCCTACATATCGTGTATCCCAGGAATGCTCGCGATGTTGAAAATAACCGGTGAATTTTTTGAATGAATCTCGATTGAATCATTCGGAAGCGGAAGGTCACATGCAGATCAGATAAGTGGGTGGTTATTATGTTATATTATTACTCAATGCTTGCAACAGAGCTATGCAAGTTCAACGGAAGCTGAATCATAAAATATCGATATCAATTAAGAGTGATCCTATCGGAAATACATTTGACTTCGAAATGCCATCGATATTACTAGTGATCAGTTTGAAATCAACACCGAGGAGGTGTAACATATGTTACGAAGTTACCTACGAAGAGCAGAGTAGTGCTGCTGAGATAACGAGTGTGACAATATGTATAAATATCGTGATATTAAACTGATGAAATATAAAAAATACACTATTTTTCTATTTTGCATCAATTTTCACGAAGAAATACGACTTGGTCGACGACATTTTCAGTCGAATTATAATAATACACAAACATATCAACACTGATGAACTTGAATGGCACTTTGAAATGGATGCAGTAATGAGAAAAAACAGCTTTCGCAGTGAGACAAGTAGCCGAAATGGTTAGGAAAGATTCGATACTCAATGTAATTGACTTGAGTCATTGCCGAATGTTGTTATGAACAAGTGAAACGAGTGTTTCAACAGGAGATAGTATCGCGGCATACACAGAGTGAGCAAATTAGGACTGGAGCAAACAATTCTTATAAATTATACATTTGCACACATTTTTGAGAAGTGATTCCATTCATCAAAGCATGTTATGTTTCATTTCCCATTCAAAAAATTGCTGCATACAAGCGAATTTTTTCGTGAAATTTTTTACTCGACCACCATTGACAAGAAAGATATATCATTTTATGCAAACAAATTCGAAAAACATACAACACGAATATGATGGGATGTTATAAATCAACTTCATAAATCTTATGAACTCGATCTTTATCTCAAGGGTATATTGGTATATTGATTCAAATCTAGGCTCACTCACCCTCAACAACCTCCCTCCTCCTTTTTTTCTTGGCTCTCATCAATCTATTCCAGAGAGATTACATTGTAGATGTTATAACTCGAGAATTATTTGTGTCATGACAACGAATTTCAAATAGAAACATCGGAGATTTGAGAGTATTGCCTTTCTCAGAATTTGTGTGAAAATTCATTGTTGTTTCAACTTTATTGCCAATCAATATTGGCTGCCTAGGCAGCAAAGTGATTATACTCAACAACATTTGCGATTTCTATCAAATTTCATTTCAATTGAACACTACAGGAAAAATAAAGAGATTGTGGGAATTGTAATAATTTGCAAATACAATATCCTCCTTCATCATTATGAACAATCGGAAAAAATATTATGATACTATTGTCGCCGAAGAGGCAAAAATCAATATGGGCTGGAAAATGTGGATTTTCTGATAGTGCTCCTGTCTCAAGTGAGTCCTGTCATACTATATATGACGTTTGCCTGACAGTTGCTAATTGAAAGGGAAGCTATTTTGAAAAACTCATGGAAGAAAAACTGTTTTTTCTTATTTCATCATGCTCATATTCGAATATCGATGAATAATTTGAGGTGCTCTCGGGAAAAGACGGAAAATGGTGGTTATACTTGACTGATTCTCTCGAATCTTGTCGACTTCAAATTTCAGAAATTTGCTACAAATACATCTCAAACATTGTTCATTTTCGGTACAAGTTTTTTATATTGAACAAAAATATGAGACGAATAGTCGGTTATTGGTATTTCTCATGATTCCCGGAAGTACCTCCCAAATCCATGGACTCATTGGAATTCCGCATCCTATACAGGTGATAAACGAATTTGTTCAACCATGTATCACATAATGAATAGAATAATCGTCATAATAAAGCATAATCACTGTTACTATGTTCGGAAGAGACACGGATTTGCTGAATCACTTCGTGGTTTCAATTGTATGACGTACCTACGTTTTACAGTTATCATATAATCATGATACTTATTTATTTGTCTTATCAGTTCATTATGTTGTACCTACAGGTGTTCCTGAGTGATGTAACTTCGAGAGACTATCGTCAGAATTTTTTTTCTCATATTCTCGGATCAGAAAATATAAATTTTCAGTTGGTCGCTTGGGTGATTGTTTATATATTGTTCCGAAACAATACTAAATTTCTTCATGGTCAAAAATACCTTCACAGCTTTTTCTTCTTATAGCGGTCAGTAGATTTGCTACACTATTTTTCATATTTTATAACATTTTTCCTGCTCTTATATTGCATGGCTTTCGCCATTCTCACGACAAAGAGTTTTTCAATACTAGTAGGGTAAACACCCCTATAGCCAGAGTCAGGTTGATAAAAACTCGTTTTTATTTTGATGAGTGGTTCAGAATGCATCACAGTATTGGAACACTAGGAAATAGAATCGGAGAAATATCGAAGGAAATGTGGACTGGAATAAAGAATGAACGTCTTATGATAGATTACATCACATCCACCATCTGTATATTTCTACATGTTACGAAATCTGATTGATCGTGATAAATCTCTGGGAGGAATATCAAAACACAGCTCCTCTTGACAGAATTATATTGGCGGAAGAACTGATATTAGAGAGGGGCTACATTTTCAAGATTATGATTCAATACCTATCGTTTTTCTTTTCTGGCCACATGAACGATATTTGTTTTCAAAACTTCGAAACTTGATTGGAAAAATATTTCCAATTCGAGGAAAAAAACTAACCTATCATGACTGAAAAATGTAATTAATCGTGATGAATGCCTGATGAAAGAATCAAAAATAGAACACTCGAACATATTGTATTGAAGGCGGTACAAATTTTATTCAATTCATGTTCGATAATTTTAGTGATAAATTTCCATCCATTTTTCAGCTTTCGTGTTAGATTTTCTCTCCTCGTTTCTTAAGAAAAAAATAATTATTCAAATATATTTGTTGTAAGGAGAGATTTGTTATCTGCTCCAAAATATCACTGCACATGAAATTGAACCTTTAGATACACCTAAAATACAAATTGTCTATTTATTAGTGACACGAAGATAAGCTTTGTTTCTACCAAAATTATATCTGTTTCCAAATTTGAAAAAAAAAACAAGGTGTCACTGACAAAAAGGTAGGAATCTGAAGGTTTGAGCGCAGTGACATTTTGAGGCAGATCACAAATCTGTCCTTACTACAAGTATTTTGAAGTAATTATAATGACTTCTATTTGATTTTATTCGAAACGAGGAGAGAAAATCCCACTTGAAAAACTGAAAAACGAAAGTACCATCTCCTTGAATAACTCAAACCAGTATATAACCTTTGATATTTTTTGCTGCCCACATGAACGATTTCCATGTTCACAACTTCAAAGTCAAAGAACAAAATATCATTTTTACTGTAAGCAAACTTCATTTATCGAAATCGAGAGAAGTTGAGGTGGAATGAGGTAAAATTTGGATAACTCATATGGTACCGATTCATCATTCGTCAAAATTCGTTTGTCAAATGTAACCACCCCCAATCCCCTTCCTCCCTTGTCCATTGTACCATAAACCCTCCACCTACAACCAATAATGCGAATTCAAACACACATGTTATCTGCTATTCATTCAACAATTCAGACGATATCATTAAATAATGATACGGTTTGGCCAGATGCTAATCACCGAGTAAAGTCGTAAACCCACTATATCAACTATCAATGACACGCTCTAGACGTAGTCTCCGGTCTCAAATTTCTATCTACGTCCGTGAAGACTACGAAAAGGCGAGAGATTTTTCAGAAATGAGCAAGAGATCGAAGATAAAAGAGAGAGGGGGAAAACTCATTGATAAAACCCGCCTATAAGGACACACCTCTTAAATAGTAACTTTAGAGGTATCGCTTGTCCAGTTTAAACTCCGACTGACGTGCTGTCGGTAATCAAGCAAGCTCTGTTTCTATTTACAAACAATCGCGAGTGAACGCGCCAACTTTGTGGATTCGAATCTTTGTTGTAACAATCAGTGAATACCAGGTGGATAAAGATGCATCTTGAAGGGATGTTAGATCGGGATCAAAGGACTGCCAAATTGAGATTGTATTTGAGTGATCGAGTGCCAAAAAGTTTTTTCGAAAGCACCTGCCACGATGCCAGTTCAAATTCGAGCAGTATTAGAGCTACCCCCGATAGGAGGACGGGTTCCAGTATATCGTACTTAAGTTTGAGAAGAGGATATTGGATAGACAGTTTTCAACGTGAGTGCCCAATTACCTTTGAATCATTAACAGTTTCATTTTGAGAATGGAAAACGGAATTATCTTCATCTTCCCTAGATATTATAATCTATGGAAATCCATTTGCTGCGATGATTCTTAGCGAAATAATCTTTGATCGAGATGGCCATGAGGTTGTGAAGTGTAGAGAGGCGGAGCCAAAGCAACAGGTAGCCAATGGAAGTGTATTCCCCTCAGTGGGAATTCACAATTTCTCGATTAAATCGAATTGGCCTCGTTTTTCTCGGTATTCGAGGCTCCTTCGTCCAAATTCTGTTAGCCCGGCTCGGAGCTGAAAATTTAAACGATTCTTAGCATTGCTGATGATTCATCGCGCTTACCTATGAACTTGGTTCTGTTGTGAAACAATATAATGGGGAAGTCGCATGACTCAATTGATGGAATTTCGTGTTGAATAACTTTAGCAGGTGGTGTGGGAAATCGTTTATTGAGGATGCTATCATCTGAAATCGATATGTTCGTACGTCCCAAAACATGTCACATTTCAAAAAGGATTCATAAACCATCCATTATCATTACTTCATTAACTTTTCAGTGAAATGTAAATGCACTAATTTATTTTATGAACACAGTCATTATTTTTCAGGTGTTCATCTCTTATAATTATGATGCATTGTTTGATGTAATGATAGTGAACGTATTTTGAAACCATTATTTCAGAAAATTCGTAGTTTGAAATCCATTCAATATATTTTTCTCGTATCATGGTATCTGCATGATATTATCAATGAGGTTCCGATATGGAACAGCACTCTGAATATTTGAATGATTTGAATCGGGAATTTTCATGCATTCCGAGGATATGGAGTGAAATGAGGATAATTTTAAACTTCTCGAATGTGATTTAAAACAGTTTTCAGTTTTTCACGGTGATTTTCATACTGTACTCGAAATAACAATCAGCATAACTGATGAAATATGACATATTGCCTTTCAAAATCGAGTAGTCCATATGGTCACAATGAACGCATTTGATATACCTAGGTTATTTCCAATCAGTTGACTGGAGTTGCCTGCTTTTCTGTTTCATAGACCGTCAAAGAGTAGAAAAAATACTTTGATAGGTGTAACCTCACATTGGAACTGAGAATCTGCTAAACAAATTAAAATTGGACGATTCCAGACAAAATATATTCAAGTCAACGATAATGAAAATTGTATCAACCTATCCTTTCGATGATAAATTCAATTCAGGTTTCTGAATAATACTCTAATTCATCTTCTTCAAACAGTGAGGATTCGTGACGTACTAGGTTATTTTATAACACATTATTACATTTAAATAGAATGAATCATCAATTTGTTTGAACAATTGTTTCGTATACGATAACGAATCTGATCATTACATGGATTTTTTTGAATATAAGACATGGAATTCGGTCGGTAATAGGTAAAAAGTGATTGGTGTATATATACAATACATCAATGTTTTTATCTGCTCATCCTCATTGGTGATTTGACTTGAATCCATCCCGTTGAGAATTATTTACGTAAGTAGTTGTTGTCTTGAAATTCATGGACTTCACCTGTTTACCTAAAAAATTCTACAACAATACTGGGTTTGAGTTCATGTTAATTCAGACTACTGAAGTTTCCCGTAAAGCATAACTCTACATGAATCTAATGAGTATGCAAAATTATGCAAATTCCAAAAAACATGAAAACATATTAGGTAATCTTGCGTACAGTGAAATTTGAATGGTATGTTTCATAATATAGGTGAACAACGTCCTGATTTTCTGCATCAGATGTGGATAAAATCTGATCTGATCAATATTGTGAATGACCGACTTCACGGAGCATTAAAAGTGCAGACAAGGAATCCGCTAGTAGATACCATTATCGAGTCTCTCGAAAAAAAAGCTGCCATCAGTCGACAACGATATAAAAACCATAATTAAATTAACTAGCACTCTGTCTCGCTATTCTTCTCGTATTATGTTCATTTTAAATAAAGTCCAAGTCGTACACCTGCAAATCCTTCACTGCGACTGCAGCACTTTTTCTTCAATTATATTTTCACAAAAATGCAGTAAATAGTTGACAATGATACGTAAACGTGAAATAACTAGTAATTATCAGTGATTAAGGGCGATTAACTAATCTTTTAGTCATAGTTCATTGTAGTTGCTTTTAAAGAAAACAATAAATAGATCAAGTTACCTACACCTGGAGCACTAACTGATCTTTATATACTATTTTCTTGCGTTATTTAGACGTAAGAATGCGCGTCAAGTATACGCAATTTATGAAGAATCTCATTCGCCATCAGCAACGAGCGAAACTATGAATCTCAATCTACAAGTAGACGTTATTTCTCTAGAACTTTTTGCTGCTATAAAAATACCTGTCTTCCTATTCGAAACGTGAATTAAAAAATATCACGAAGAGATCCAGTCGCAGCATTCGGAATTGCTACTAACGCACAACGACCTTCTAATCGCCCTGTATAAACATGAAGGTATTTCAGTTCGAGTTCGTCTCCCGGTGGTCAATTATCAACTAGATTTGTTGTGGCTGTCCCAAAACAATAAATAAACCATCAAAAAGGTGTTAAGTTCTGGCAATAATCGTAATGCCTTTGGTTGGTAGTTAGCAAACCATATAATTAGTAGCTATCGTAGCATTATACCTGCGAATAAGACAGAAAGTCGAACTTCTCAATATTTGCCAGGTACATATAAGCAGGCAATAATCCTCTTCAGTTCCTCATTTAGGATCGAGAAATTGTAATAAATAGTTTATTTTGCTGAAAGTAGATGGAGTAATAAATCATTGTATTGAATGGAAATCTGTCACGAAATCCTAACCGAGTGGACGAAATGGATTTTCAATTCTTGTTGTGAATATATGCAAATATCCAATGTAAACCTAGCAATATTTACTTGAACAATGGCCAAGGGGTATCAATAGATACATTTCGGTTAGCTTTCAAGTGAGCAATAAACACTTAATCTCATTGATTCTTTGAACAGATTATTTCCATTTTTCTAGTTCTTGTTGGATTTTTTCTATTCGTTTCTGGAAAATAGAAATAGAAATTATAACCCTAATCTCGATATATTGGTCAATGACACCTTGTTTTTGAAAGACAGATATATCCGATGAATATCAAAATTTCTACTTATCTTCCAATCTACTTGATGTTTCGCGAAGGAATCTGCATGCTCACGGTTTTCAACACAATGAATAAATGATGATTCTCTTTTTGAAGTTGATCTTGAATTCATCATGTTCATATTGTGTTTCAAGAAGTGAATGCTCAGTACTATCTATAGGTATTTACTGAAAAAGAGGCATTATTCGACTCCGTCCAGAAGAATACTAACAGATTCTTTGATCATAGAATATTTCCACAATAGAATATTCAATATCTGTGTCTTTCATACATTGATTCATCACTCTTTCTACTTTCCGAATAGACTATCGATTCATATATGGATTGATATAATGAAACAGACACGTGATATTCACTTTTGATGCATTCATTATGGTGATACTTCTTCGAGTCGAGCTTGAAATCTCATAATACCTGTTGGCCAGCAAAGTGCCCAGATGACTTGAAAACTTCTCACGGTCATTGTTTTATGTGTCCACAATCTTGTATATATTTATATAGCTAGTGTCGTTTCTACCATCACCAAATAGCAGTGCCGACTCTCAGTGACAATGTGTTTTATGGATTTTATAACAGACTTGTCGTAAAATGGATTTTTGAAGCCGTTATTCGTTTTTTACTGTCTAGCTTTGGACGAATCAGATCCATATTCTATCGGAACGATTGTACTATAAAGGCTCTACTTATTGTTAGGGTAGGTACTGATTTATCTATCTCATCAGTTGTTAAGAAGACGTAATTGCAAAAAAAAACAAAAATGGTTTCCATCAATCATTGTGATTCTTCTGATATTGCCACTTACGAATCACTGATTCATAATGTAATATTACCTCACTTACAAGATCACTTACAAAACCAGTACTCCCCGAAGTATAATTAGTATTGAAAACCTAACCACCTAACCTGTGGAAATTCTCAATTAACTTTCCCAAAATCACATACAGAACCAGTACCCCCCCCAAGTACAATTAATAGATGAAATGTATTTGTTTATGAATACCTAATGAAGAAAATTGAAATGGAAGATAAGATCAACACAACTCAGAATGAATCATATTGGAAAGAAAGAACAAAAAAATGAGTGACCAGAATAGACAGCAGAAGATTTTATAGACAGAAAAAAACATGGTATACATCTGGAGGTGATTTGTTGGTTCAGTATGGTTGCTTGAAGCTTTGCTTTTTCATTAACTTGCGAAATGCAAGTCTATCGGTATTGTCAAAACTGTAAGAGAAGTTTCTTTCGAAAAGTGCAGTGTTATGAGATGGTACGGCAATATTATTTCCAGATCGGATATCAGCATCATGTAGATTTGTAGGGAAGTCCAACTCATCAAAAAGATATTTAGGCTGATTATTCATCATAACGTTATGTATGGAGCCCTCTTCACTTCAAACAAAGCCACCCCATTTCCTTTATTTCGTCTGATATTGAACTATTTCTTCTGATGCCATGAATCAATTTTGCACAGCTATTTTCCATTGTTGAATTGGGTTGGGCATTGATGGAAGACATCAGAGGCCAAGTTGAAATGGTTCAATACAAGTACATCACATATTGCAATGAACACTAATATCATCCTAATTATTCTGTTGCAGGTCTCAAAAAAGTCCTATTAGTATTAGTCTACCTTACGATAATCACGCTACCCACATCGCATTCAGCGCCTACCAACATCAGGATGAGTACCAGACTGAAAGAACACCCTAAATGGATGAATCCGTGCGGCATCATGAGTCCACAAGACGTCACAGATTTCGAGGCGAACGGCCAAGGACTCAAAGACAGTGATCTCAGGACTTACATGCTCCAGATCGTCCAACAAGCCCAAATAGCGCTCAACAGGGCGAACAACTTCAAAGAGAAATTTGTAAGTTGATGTGTCTTTTGAAAATTATTGCTTGGTTCGAGACTTAGACCGATAAAGCAACACTTCATGATATTCTCCATTTCATATTTATAGAAATATCATGAACACTTTGATGAGCGACTCGCAACCAAAGATATAATATTATATATTCTCTACTAGATCGACATCAGAGAAAGAGAGAGAGGGAAATTGAAACGACCATAAGAAATAGATGCAGTGATCAGGAATCATTGTGCCATAACGTTGTATTGAGACATACGACATTGACATTGAGTTGGTATTGTGAGATCATTCACTATTGTTCAGCAAAGTTTATTGATCCATATAAGTGTGTTAAAACGAAGAGACTCAGTTCTACTGTTGTTGTTTCAATTTTGAAAATCAAATAAACAATTGAATAATCCTAGTTGATTCATCAAGTCAAGGAAGGATTTTGAAACTTTGTTGTCCTGTTCAGCGCCTATTGGTGTACTATTGGATTCGAAAGAGATCAGAATCCATCATTTCGTAGGTAAGATATTGAATAATGTTGACAGAATACCAAATAGACCCTAGTTCGAGCTTCGAGAATGGCGGAGGAATACCACCAATGTAAACGGCAAACGAGATATAGGCAACCATCAGTGATCAGCTGACTGTTGGCAAAATTGCATCTCTCTTTGTCGCACATCCATGAGAATCGATCGCTCTTTCTTCTCCTTATAAGTCGATGGGGCAAGGGTACATCTAGTAGACAATACATAATATTATATCATTGGTTGCTACAGCATGAAAATAGTCTCACGATCCATTGTTATGAATCACAGATCAAAAATTATATATTTCGAATATTGTTCACATTATTGTGAACGTACTTGGTTCATCTCTATCGATGAGAATATTAGTTTTAATAACAATTACACAGTATCAACATAATTCAGGTGGAGTTGGTTGAAATCAGGGCCATTAAGGGTAGGTCGAATGGGAGCTATTGATGAGCTGATTGAATAAACCAGGTAACGATAGATTGAATCATAATACAAACCTTTCTCAAACGCTGTTTAGGACAAACCTTCCTCAAACAGGGTTCAAGAAAGTTTTCAGTTCAAGGATCTCATCAACTTTTGTTGAAAAACTGAAACTGAATCGGTAATCTTGGCTTGGTTCTTAATACTGGGCTATATCCGATCGAACAACCGAACCTGAGCCATCAATCACTTGACTCTAACAGGGTCATTTCAAATTTCAAACTCCACAACATCGAAAGAAAATTGTGCGCCTCTATCTCCATTACCGGTTTCATGGAAGATCCTATGCTGAATCAGTTGCGATTGATTGTTTTCCTGGAATGACCTACTAGGACACAGTCAATTTGGAATTCATAAAGTGTTTGGAACTTCAAGTGAAGGATTCACCATTACTTCAGTACATACCTTTCCTCCGTGACATAATAGGTTTATCCTCACAAACAGAAGGTACTAGAATGACTGATGATGAAATTAGGAAATCATATCGCACATGGCATAGGTTTTCGTTCTTGAACTAATGATTGCTATCGAGTTTCAATTTGGTAAATGTCAAGAGGAAGATATTAGGTTCTGTATCTTCGCATTCGGAATCGGTCTGGGACTGAAAAATATTATGATGCACTAGGAATTAGAATGACAAGCGAAGTATTTGAATGAAACCAAATAAGACAAAACATCGATCACTGAGATGAAGGTACTTATCTTTGTTCATCCTTCTTGTTTTCTTTCTACATGATAACCGAATTATGACACATTCGTTCACAATATAATAGTTACCGACGAAGGAAGTTTATTATAGTCCCTAAGAATTGCATTGACTTCCTCTTTATTTGGAATCGATAACCTATAGCAGCAGAAGCGACGGTAGTCAATTCAGTAAAACCATCGGCGTCCACATTTGAAAATTACCAATCATTCCAACAACCTTTGCCAATTGCTAATTGCCACACGAAAAATCCAAATTGGATCCACTGATTTACATAATATATCTGCATGATGGTAACATGGGACAACGAAAACTGTACCTCTTTATTAGTGAGTACATTTTTCAATTGATTCATTCGTTAATAATATTTGAGTACGACTATGGAAATCAACACTTTTTGCCGGATGTAAGGAAGACGTAAGCTATTTATATCCGATAGTAAAGGACAATACCACCATAGAATTCAATCAAAGAGAGAAACAAAAAATATGATAGTGTGTAATCAGACATCAAGTTATTTTACAAGCTTTGAATACTAATCATCGATATAAGTAGCATGTATTCACTGAATGAATATCCGAGATATTTCGTGAATTATTGAGATATATTTAGGCTACGTATTTATTTTGTTTAATTCTATGGTCGGTTGAATAGAGGCTTAGTAGATGGCACAGTTGAGTATTTTGGTAGTTATTTAATTGAATATGGTGTCTTGTCCTTCGGAAGTTTTTCAATATATCCGGAGATATTCAGAAAAATTTGAATTTCGGGAATTTGTCATGAGCTAGTTCATCATCATCTTTACTAGATGGCGTTGTCGCATTCAAATTCATCTTTGCCCCTTAATTTTTTCATTTATGGTTATGGATATGTTATTCGAGGAGAATATCCCCCTGATTTTTGTTTCACACATGATTCGTGTCTTCATGTTTGTGTTCATTGTACCAATGAACATTATTAATCAAACGTCCGATTTCTATCGTGACAATGTCATCTAGTAGGGAAGAAGAAGTGACAAATGACCTGATAATCACTCGGAGATATTTCCTCGAATAAGTCTTGGAAAACAAGAAGAAAATTATTCCGCAATTTTTTTATTCAAGTCCGGCAGCATACAAAATTTCTCAAATGTCGAGGCGACATCAAATGAAGTTATTATCTTGAATTATCCAACTTTGCGATGATTCAACAAGCCAATTTGATCTATCACGTACGGTAAATAATTCCAGTAGGATTTTGTGAGATATCTTTGCAGGTGCTCTCTTCCTATGAGACTATAGCTTCTCGAGATGTATGATAATTGCGAGAAAATAATGTGAAATTCGAAACGTTCACAAATTTATTCGAAGTAAAACTTGGCGTGATCCTATGAGGCAACAGGTGGCTGTGAGAGCAACAGTTGTTGAACGCTGATTCTATTGTTTTGAGATACTCTAGTGATAATGAACCTTCTTACATTCCATTCTCAGCCCACGAGTTTAATTCCGGCATCAGCATAATCATGGTGCAGTGGGAAATATTCATGTTTTGATTAATTCGCAAAAGTTGCATTCGAACTATTTAGCACAATCCAATTTTTCAACTTCGACAGGAGAAATCACGTGATGTGAAAAGTTCATGGTGATGCTGCGACAGTTTTATACGAGATAATTGAAAATTGATCGTGGTGCAACTATGCAAAAAAAGGTTGTCGAGAACAACAAGTTTGAATGATGAAGCGAAATCGAGTTCAAAATGTGCTTGGCCTTGTCTACTAGACAGCCTGACGCCCAGCGATACGTGGGTTTGTTTATTCATTACTCACAGTGTTCAGATATCAGAAAGTGCGATGAAAATTATTGTAAATGAAAGTAGCAAGTGGATAAACGTTCATGAACGTATGCGATACTGAGAGTGAACATATTTTTATATATATATATATATAGGTTCTCAATCTGCTATTTAACTAGAGAGAGAACTAATAGAGAACTACTGTGGCTATTCTTTGATTTGCATAAATCTTTCAACTTATAGAAAATCATTTTTTTTTTCTCTGACGTTTCTGGCAGAGTCCCGGCTGGTGGATTCAAAATTCTAGACCTGTTCTCATAATTTATATTTATCAACCAGTGAATAGATTTTGAATATGAAAACAAATATATCGAAGGAAAATTTATAGCAGCACAAAGGCAGTCATGCGAATGATAACAAGAACAAATAAAATTTTGTTCGATGACATGAACTTTCCTGGAAATTGGAATTTCAGCAATAGTAGTAGTACGAAAAACGTTGCATTTTTCGTTCCCTTTGCATGTATCTTAGAGGTCTCAGTAGATCAGAGTTTCTTGTGGAAAAATATTGAATGTCTGACTGTTCAGTGAAATTTAATAATTTTCTTGTTTTGGGATGGTACTGAGTATTTTTTTTTGTTTCAGGCCCGTAAAACTTTTAACCGAAAGTTCGACGATCTCTTCAGTGATCAATCCTATGACTGGTTGGTGAAATTACCGAAGTCTTTCGGGGGACACGTGGATCCAGATCATCTGCGAAAATTGAAGGTATGTTGTGCTCGACATCCTTTTTCTTCGATAGATCCAAGAAGTTTTCTATCTATGCTTCTAATAATAATGACATATCAAACTATCTTTCTAAATTGACCGACTTCATTTCTCTCTTAATATCCGAGATCCCCACAATAGATATCGAAAAACGGGCACCCTGTATGCGTACAGGCTGTTACAAATCCGAAGCTGAGCATTATGATTAAGGTAACCGTGAGAGATACAGGGTGGTTCGAATTTGGTCAAAATTGCGCCAATTGATGTTTAATAAATCGTTTTGAATTATGGATAATTTGGAATCCTTCCGGAGATAGCAAAAAAAAATCTTATTATTCCTCAGATTATTTCGAGATGAATATCACTACCTAATCACCACTTTTCCACCTCTAAAAAATTGGATTATTGTATTGGAAATTTGACGTTTCTCCTTCAAGCGGCCATCAAATTTTTTGAATACAAACCTGGTTTTTTGCATTTTTTTTCATCCTTTTCGATCTCTTTGATATGATTGTGTACCACAAATCGTTGAATGAATGGATACTACAGTTGAAAAAAATTGTTACATGGCATGGAGATAGTCACACACAATACGTGCATTGCGAAAATTATAATTGAATTGTTCCATCATAAATGCTATATTGGCAATGATACAACTGCCTCTGATCAATGAAATTCATAAATGAAGGAGACATGACTCCTTCAGGTAAATGATAAATGAGAATATGAATGAAAACTGAAATATATTTGATATAAAAAACATACCCGACGTGAAGTCTGAAGTCTATGCTCAAACACCCAACAATTACACCCAAATTTATCTACGAATACGTTCAATTCACTATCTATCATTTACTCAATCAAGTTGTGCTTTCTCCAATCAAGAACATTATCAATCAGAATCAGATATTCAAAAACCGCTATCGGGTTTTGTTTAACTATTATAAATAATACTATTATGAGGTACTTCAAAGTGCGAAATGCTTTCATTGCCAATGTGTTAGCAACCCTATTTTTTATATATATTTCATAGAATCTTCCCAAGAGAATGGAGGAAAAAATTTAAACTTTCTTCAGAATTTCGGTTTTTCCTTCGAATCATCAATCCAGTATATCTTGAGGTTACCGATATCATTTCGATAGAATTCTTCCTGGGAATAAATACTGGAGTTAAGTCGAATGAAAACATTCTAGGCTTCTCAAAGATTTGTTTAATAATGTGGTGTCACCTAGAGAATCACCGTCATTGGAATATTCACTTCGAAAAGTATTGTTGTCATGATCCTCAAATTAGGGCTACTTTCTGAAATAGAAATTGAAACTGTCGAAAGTTTGACTTGATTGATTGATCACGAAATTCTCGGCACGGTTGATATTCGAATTATCAGTTATCAAGGGTATCTCAGGACTATGACAAGTAATCGGCTATTTTTATCAGTTTCATTCAAATTAGAATTTCTACTCGGATGCGTAATCGAGCATTGATGTCCATTCCAATAATCGATTTCGAAGATCTAACGGTATCTATCCTGTTTGTTACAGTTGGAGGAAACATTCCTAGACGTATACGGCAACCTCCAAACGGTTGCAGTAGGCATGGAGCAAGTGGTTTGGGATCAACAGGATCGACCAGGATTCTTCCCGGACGACTTCAAAGAGCAGGAGAACAACCTCATCTTGGTACTGTGCGAATTGCAGATGGCCATGACCGAGATGAACGTCGCCATACGACCCGATGTGGCTCGAGAAATTATGGGAGACGAATTCCGTTTCGATATGGATACCACTCAGACTAACGTGAGGGATTTCATCATTTTCAGGGAGTACATCAACAATCTGGAGTACGTAGTGGATACGTTCAGTCATTTGGCCAACAAATTGTGAATTTGAGAGCTTGTTGTTTGTAAATTGTTTGTATTATAAAAAGGCAACTGATTATTATTGACGCGAATGAAATTTCCATTTGAGAGATTACCTATTCATAACGAACCAGTTCCTAATCCTCGTGAAACATTTCCATTGATACTCTGTTGTGGTTGTATAAATAATAATTGTTTTTCTGTGGACGATTTGGAGAAATGATGACTAAACCTTTTCTCATGTTCAAGGGTGGATTGGATAAAATAAAAGTGACGATTTCATGTTTTTTTCATGACTGAATTGAAGTTTGTTCCTATGTCTTCAAAAGTCTAATTCAAGTAATATTTTGAAATTCGTCAGCTCTATTGATAATGAGAATAATGATAATTATTGTACTGTGACAACACTGTAAATCTCTCAGCAGCAGCTATAAATACTTATATATTTTTATAACATTATTTATTATTATTCATAATGTTTTTTTATTTATTCTCGACTGTAAGTTTATTTATTCTAATATTATTTTATTTATATTAGGTTGTACAAACATATTGTATTGATTTTCTGACTAAGTATTATTTTGGATGAACTCGGTTTCTGACTGAAATCTATGAAATCTCTGTAATTTTAAAATTCTTAGATCTGTGATACAAATATATGATATTACTCACATTAAAAGATTTTGTTTTCATCTGGCTGTTTGATTTCTGCAATTTCCTCTTGAAGTGTTCACTCCTACAAGTCCTTGGGAAAAAAAACCCGATGCGATCATGCATTCACAATATTGCTCATCATGAAATGAACCTTTGCAGAGTCTCGCACTTATTGAAACAATCGGTTCTATGATCCAATATTGGCATGATATCTAAAAATATCTCCAGAATCAATTTGTTGTATGAAATATCGCAAATCATTACAGATACATCAAACGATTGAGTCATGAATTATTAATTCTATCAAATAGTAAATCTTTACAAAAAAGAAAATTATAAGAACTTGTAGATTGGTTGCATTCAGGTGAATGTTGAGCACTTCTATTTGAGTTTTGGCTTCTGTCAAGTATCTTCTATCTCATCAACTCGTACTATTTATGATCGATTTCATGGAGAATGTTGTGTACTTCCTTTTCCTTCATCATCTCTGACAATATCAATCATTATACCTGAAGTTATAGTAACGAGCAGGTCTTAGAACGTCAACCGATCTCGTTACCACAGACATAGGGTACAAGATATCTTTACGATATCTCTGAAGGTACAATTGTACGGTTTCGAGATAAGGTTATATTCCATGAGGTAAGTGAGCGTACATTTTGGATATTCTGGATCAAAGCAATATTCCAATCATATAAATCATGATGAGTATAAGATGAATATCATTACATATGGGCGAAGAACTTGATTCGTTCAGTAGATAATAATCCAAATCTCCTACGCCAATAGAGAGAACGCTTTCAACGGAATTTGACAGATTTGAGCAGGTGGAACTATGGAGACCAATAATAGGAATATCATTTCTATTTTCACTAGTCATAGAACTTCATTGTAGGTATTTGTTTGCTACAAACAAAACACGATATACGGAAATTGAATGCTGTGATGTTTCTTTTTTACAGCCCTCAACAGGTATTATATAGTGTGGCCCCTAAGGCGTGATAAACTACAAACTAATTATTTCAAATGGAACACCGTGTTATTATTTTTCGAAAATCTTCGATCTTTTGCGATCACAAGGATACGTAGAACACTGCAAAATGAGTTGGGTTTGCTCTGTGAAAAAAATTCGTCAAGGCATCCGTATTCAAGATTCAGGGTCTTGAAAATTAATGTATTTACATTTTTAACGATAATGCCAAAACTACTGGCAACATTGGGATGGAATTTTGTATGATTGTGTCGAAAGCTGACACTTCGCATATATTCGTTTTTATATGTGACTCTCATAGAGGGCACTGAATACACGGTTTTTACCAAGTAGTTTCGAACATAATTTTTTTGAGGTAAGATTTTCTAGCCCAAATCTCATGTGGACTGAACATCATTCAATTCCACACCAAATTGAAATTGATTCGAAATCGAAGAAGTAATAACTGGTGCTGGTATAGAATGAGTATTATAGAAAAATCATCTATTCATCGAATAACGAAAGCAATGACATTATTCTAATGCTACGGTTATCAATTGAACAAGGAATCACAAGAAGGAAATATTTGGCCATTGGCCATTTCCAAATTTGACTGCAACTTCAGGAGAAAAACTTTTGTAACTGTTGTTATATATATATATATATATATATAACATATATATATATATATATATATAACATATATATATATATATATATATATATATACATCATAAAATGTAGTTATGGAGATAAGTAATCAAGGATATACCAAGTTGTAGAGACAAGAAAAATTTGGATGTGAATGAAAAAGAGTCAATTAAATGTTCCGGCGCTTTATTAAAAGTGAAGAGCGTACTCTTCCAAGTTGTTCCAAGCTTTTGGAATCATGAATTCCATCATCAGGGAAAACTACAAGAAGGATAAGGAATGGTTGAAAGTTATGGAATTCGACTCGAAAATGAATGCCAAAACATCAATGGAAGCATTCCAAGTGCGGTGTTGTGAAATGATATCCTGTTTGTGAAGAGAGAGATAACATGAAAACTCACCAATCTGAAGGTAATTGAAAATTATTGATGAAGTTTCTGGAATAGAATGAATCTTTGATATAATAATTATTATCATCAGTATCATGAGATCTAGTGAGAATTTTCGAGAGAAATTTTGAAAGATTGCTGTAAAGAGAGTTGATCGAAGAAACCTAATAGGTCTTATAGATAGTGTTCGCTTATCCGTGTATTTTTTGTGATTAATAGA
Source organism: Gastrophysa polygoni (assembly GCA_963576655.1). Classification (NCBI taxonomy): domain Eukaryota; kingdom Metazoa; phylum Arthropoda; class Insecta; order Coleoptera; family Chrysomelidae; genus Gastrophysa; species Gastrophysa polygoni. Next base: position 5,471,464 of record OY755092.1, read on the forward strand.
AGCGGGGTACAATAGAATTGTTCATATTCAATCGTCTCACTGTTGTTGCATCAATAAGCTGATATTTTCATGTCAAAAACGAAGTTTTTTCGGTGTGAACAAACGATCTGATATTGGAAATCTAATGATCATTCACCAATTATCAGGTATCTTACTCAAATTTAATTCCAGACTATCTCATCAACACATTCTTCCTCGATTCAAATTGACCGCTTTCAACAATTGACAGTTGACAATAGACACATGATTGTTGCAATACACTACTTCGATAGATATCGAATCCTATATAAGAAACAAGAAGAAGAACGTTCGGAACACTCAATGGCAGGCCTCACAATCGAAATTACAAGAAATTAAACCAAACGTGGGACCGTTGCAGAATCAATTAATAAAAAGAAGAGAACAAGTGATAATGACCCGACTTCGTCTAGGACACACCAAACTCACAAGCGAATACCTGCTGTCTGAACAAAACGAACGAACCTGTGACATTTGTGAAGTTCAATCAACTGTGAAACATATTATAGTGCAATGCTCCCTACTCCAAATTCAGAGAGACACATTCAACATATCCCATAACCTGAAAAACATGTTAGACTATAGTAATAGTAACAAAATCATTCCATTTTTGCATAATTCAGACTTAATTAGGTAAGGGCTGATGCGGATAATTGAAATAAAAGAAAAAAAAATAGATACCTGATTGTCTGATATGGAACCTTTTTATTGTTTTATGAGATTTGTCGCTTCCATTTTCCAACGCTCTTCCATGGAATCTTGCGGTCTGTACCAAAATTCCCAAAATTCCCAAAATTCCACCGCTGGCTAACACGATGTTCCTCGGACATCATAGGTTTCCCTTTCGTGTTGTCCACAGATAAAAAAAAAAAAAAAAAAAAAAAAAACCACAAACAACAACAACTTCTGTACAAATTTGATTTTTTAACACAAACTATTCAATGATCTACGAATAGTTCTCCTCTCCTCTACAATGTGAATGTTTTTCACGTTCAAATTTCAATGATGTTATGGTATTATGACTTCTTCTATGACTACTCACGTTAGTAAATTTTTACATAATTGTTTCTAGACACAATTATTTATTGATTCGTTCGGTATTTCAGATGTCTTGATAATGAAGATGAAAATTTTTCGGTTCGACCTCTTAACAAAGAATCAATCTTTTCATTTGGTCATTACCAAATTCAATTACGACCTCAGAAAAATACTTTTTTTTCATTGTTGTTTTCCAAAACTGGTACTTGCAACTAGTCCAGTAGAGAGACCACTCTCCACAATGCTTACTTATAGTTTGTCATGCATTGAGAAGTCATCCTGTATGTACAATATCTGATGAAGGTTGTGGGGGCCGTATCATGCATCCAAATTTTGTTTTTCTGTATTGTGTTTTGAAACCTTTCGTTTCGTTCAAATCTCTGTATATGTGAAATAAATAATTTTTGTTTGAAGAATATCTCTTGAACGTTTGAATGTTTACTCATGGTCTGAATTACAAGAATTAAAATTTTCAGTAGCACCTTTATTGTACGCAATCCAAATTTCATACTCAAATCCCTTTCTTGATTTGAGTAAAATCACATATGAGCCATTTCAAAGTTATGAAGCGAAAACGTCAGAATCGAATTCTTTCGGTCCTAGGATCGAATTTCAGCAATTGAAATTTGTGTAACATCTGGAATCTGAATCGATATAAATGAAGGCAAAAAATGAAATCGTATTTTCGAGAGTATTGGAATGTTGGCGTGTCACCTGGTATATTGACCAACCCTATTTGTGAATGAGTGTCGGAATGACATCTAAACAGACAAAAGAAGCTCGAAGCGCCGCCGGTGCCGAAGAAAAGTTACAACTAGCGGCTAACACAGCAAATCGCCTAGATAAACAGATCCTTCAAGGGCCACCATTTAGTCGACGAAGAAGATGAGATAGGTAAACAGTGCGACTGTTGTTTTCTCAGCTAATAAGGAGGTGAAGTGACGATGAAGATATATCGTGGCCATTAAAAGTATTTTGAGAATGCGGTTTGTTGAGATTCCTCATATAATGATGGAATATTCTCTGGTCACAGTTCTATGTGTAACAGAGTAGATGATTATTCCATTTTATGCGTGAGTGTCACGAAGGTCGATAATCCACCAGAGAATTACTCATTCTCAAGTGTTAACGAAATCATTTTAAATGGTGTGACTTGAATACCTACTGAGTTTCATAGGTATGGAGCGATCATAATGCGTCAATTATTCCAAATAAGTCACCTTTTTTTCACCAAGAAGCTTTATATCTTGTTAACAAAGATTTATCCATTGAACAGTGAGAGGAAAAGTTCAGTGAACAACTCAGGTGGAAACTCAGGAAACGTGGCATCTTATTCTCCGGTCAGGATTTCATAAACTCTTGGATATCTGACTCAAATCTGATTCATATATCCTTCTCATCTTCCATTTCATTCATACCTTTCAGTAGCAGAAAATATTCGTTGTTTCTGAGTAGGTACCAGTATCTGGTTGCTCTATCATCGAATCAAGTCATACGCATGACACGATTTGTCTGTTAAATTTCGACTCCTTCTACGACTGTTTGATATTAGAGACAATACCGAGAAAGGATCCTCATCAAAACCTCGTTCTCGCATGTTCGGGGCGATGAATTTTCATCAAACAACCGATTACAACATATTTAATAGGAGTGATTATCTAAAAGTATAACCGCTTTCCATTAAAACGTGAGAGTCAGGGCCGCGTTTATCTAAACCGAGTAAAGTGGGCCCGCCAATGTCAATGCCAAGGCACACTAGCTCAGATAGTTGCCTGAAGCCATGTTGCCGGATATCATCTAGGAATATACCAAGTTCAATGTGGTGCCCACGTCTTTCTCTTCTCCTTTGGAGAAGTATATGTATTGACATTTCCTGTTATCAGCCAGAGCCTTGTTCACTCAAACTTCATCTATGAGCCATCGAAAATATAAATTAGTATCTCCGTACAATGCTTGATTCGACTCCATATTTCAATAGACTACTTCTAGTCTGCTGCTGCTTTTGTTTGCTACCTCTCTAGTGTCAGAATGACCCAAGATTGTAACATAGGATACCTTGATTAATGAGATTTGATGTATTTGATCTAACATCTCCAACTTGAGCAGATTGTTGATTACATTGCTGTGAGATGAAGGAGACTAAAGCAAACAGTAGTATTTTGATCTAATGTGGAAAGCTGGATGTACTCTTCAAAGCTGGAATATGCTATTGAAAGCATATCCTCGAGACTCATTCACATTCATCATATAGCCATAGACGATTTTATAGGATATATGTTGACTTGTAATATCTGGAATGTTTTTTTTGCAGGAGGACAAACTGTACAGTTTCGTTGTATGAAGGCTATATCGACTGTGACCACAGAGCAAGGTTCGTTATTGAATATCGGCTAATTATAATCATTGACAGCCATTTCGTGAACTGGTGAACTTCGACAGGTGTACGGGACTGCGTCCACTCATCGTTCACTAGTAGCTGATCTAACTAGTTTCTCCAATTTTCAACTGTGATCCAACATAACTAATACACGAGGGTCCATTATGATGCTTTCACTCGATATCCTCCACGAGAAACTAATTTACGAGGATCTTGGAGAATTTATGGGATTTCACAACATCGCATCGAATGCGTCATTCGTTCAGAACTTCTCAGGACTTGGCGTATTTTTCACAGAACTGCGTTTCACTAGCCGCGACACAGCTCTCGACTCTTACAATTCTCTTTCTTCGCAGCCTCCTACATTCAACTTTTACCATGATTTGAATAACGTTTCTGGTCACAAGTTTAACACCTGTATATTATTCATACGACTCGGAGTCCCACATTGAATCAATGAATGGAAATGGATTCAAGAGTGAGATTGAGCTCTACACATAGTCGCAACTTGAATTCAGGATAGACTGATGATTCTGAAATAATTGATTTGGAAGGAGAAAACAGAAACACAAAATAATGAAGGACTGATACCAAGAATGATCTAGTATTTGAAAGAGATTCGGCATTGTTGTGGATATTTGCTGACCGAAATCGAACTCAAACCATAATCTGGGAAATATTGGATAGTTGTTGACATTTTTATTGTATATTCACAGACACTGGAATCTCAAGTGGCATCATCTTCACATAAAGTTTTGAGTTTTATTTCATACAACCCTGAGTTACAAGTAGTATAAAAATTGCAGCAAGTACGCGATTAATATTGTTCCAATCATACTCTTCGAGCCCTGTTTGTTATGAACATTGTTTTCAATACTCCATAATTACAACGAGTTATTTGATAATATTCATCCATACCACGTCTTTCATTTCGTGTCGGCGCCTATGCGAGATAAATATAGCAATTGGCGCCAACAATAACTCATCGAGGTGTTAGATTGGGATGATACAAGTTCAGTGTGACGTACACTTGTGTAATCTATTACTCATTCGAGCAGAGATGAATTGCAATCATTATCGAACTTTAATCTACATAAGGATTTATGTTCATCTGACAGGAAAACCGCAGAAACCGGATGCACTATGATGAAGTTTAGGGACTCACTTTTCAACCCTGAGAATTCTCATGAAATCAAGTTTTGGCAAGCTGTTGGATTCTACTATACATCAAAACTAATAGTGAAACCCTGTGGCACCCCGACTGAGCTGACTGTTTCTTCATCGATTTCTGTGAGGCAAGAGCAATTTACTAGTGGACCCACCAATATTCGTGACCAGGAATCGTGCATGCTTTACACATATTCAGATTATTCGGGTAAGTGCATCTCTGTCGTTGTGTTAGCGATTCGTATAAATCCACAACCGTCCACAGGTGGGAAAAACAAATACGAGTGCACCATCTCCATGTCATCGGTTGTCTTTTTAATGGGTTTGTTCGGTGAAATTCTATTGGAATTCTTGGAAATAATGCTCAATATTCGTGTTCAGTTTCGATGTCATAAAAGGTTATACATCCAATAGACTCTATAATAGAGCAAACATTCAATGTAGATGTTTCACAATATGACCTGAAATGACCCAACATTGGACGAAGAGAAACATATCTTGATCCTACCTTTATACATTCTATGATAGAGCGACAATATCAAATATAGATGTGTCACAATATGACCTGAAATGACCCAACATTGGACGAAGAGAAAAATATCTTGATCTTATTTGTATAGATTTTATAATAGAGCAACCATATCTAATATAGATGTTTCACAATATGGATTGAAATGACCCAATATCGGACGAAGAGAAGCATATCTTGATCATATTCTTCAACATTCTAGAATAGAGCAACCATATCAACTGTAGATGTTCCACAATATGACCTGAAATGACCCAACATTGGACGAAGAGAAAAATATCTTGATCCTATCTGTATAGATTCTAGGATAGAGCAACCATATCCAATGTAGATGCTTTACAATATGACGTAAAATGACCCAGCATTGGACGAAGAGAAATATATCTTGCTTCTATTTCAATAGGATCGTCAGGAAATAGAAACAGATGGGTTCGTAGCTAGCTTCCTTCAGAAATATGGATTTAGCAGAGACTGAAGTTGTGAGCTGAGAAGAAAATTCATTTTTTCTTCTCCCACTCATGAAGTACCAATTCATCCATATTCTGCTATGAAATGGACAAGTAGGCAGTTCGAATCCACTGAAAGGATATAAATTCAAATCCATCTACTGTGAGATAGGAAAATCACCATCACCATCACAATCACGTTACGATGATAACTATAACCTCGTTTTCGAAAGTCATTAGGTTATTCGCTAATCCAAAAGTCTGGACGACCTCTGTTGGCTAAATTGTGAACCTACTTAGTGAGTAATGAATACGCGTGCGTTTCATCAATGAATCATCGTTATTTCGGCGTGCTTGTGCGATATCAGAGATTATTGGTGGATTATGTTGTGTTCTCATCGTATTTGTAGATCTGTGTGTCGAGCGAACTTCAAAAGTACGACTTTAAGCGAATAATTTTTGGGATAACCCAAACTCGAAAAGCATTTACAGAAATGAAATTATGCTTTGAGTACTTTCATAAACCTATATACTTTCAGGGTTGAGAAATTCAAGATAATAATGAGTAGAGAACCGAGTCAAAATACTGGCACAACTAAGAAGACATTGCATAACACTGTTCTTCCAGATAAAAATAAATATAGGACATTTCCATGCGTTCCCCAAGAAAGATGCTTCTGAAGTCCATGTCAAGGATGATTATATGGTCTACTCGAGAAATTTGATCGAAGAAAAGCATGAACAAATGCTCGGAAAACCTGTGACTTACTCCATTCGAGTTTGTTCTTCCACTCTAACTTTCTTCGAATGATTGAATCTCTTGGTTATTTGAAATTGAATATTACCAGTATGCATTCAATACCATTGAAATAATACCAGCTTCATGACCATGCTAGAAATTCAAGCTGAATTGGTATTTACTCCAAATTGAAGTCAAAACTTGAAAATACCTGATCAGTGATTTTTTGGAAATACATTGTGGAGTCACAACGGTCAACAAAAAGCAATATGCCGTTGTTTCAACATTTATGTTTTTCTCACTCCACCGGGTTGATTGAAAAAAATGTATATGCATTAGGTTATTGAATTCCCTAGAAATTTTATTCTGATATGTGCTTGATTTCCTAGAATAGGTCATAACTGAATCACAGCGTTGTGAAGTTAGACGTTTGACAAATTTCCAGAATATGAGATTTTTCTATGCAAACATCAATTTTTCCATTTCATTCAAACATCGAAAGTTCAGAACTACCTAACCGTTTAATGTAAACCCCCTCTATTCACTGGATTACTATTTTCACTATCTAAGAAGTTCGAAGTAGGTACTATCGTTACTTCTGATGACCTCATTGAAGCATCAAAGTTCATAGCAATAAACTCGTTTCTTTTGAATATCACAAGTGTCATGAACAGTTTCTAATTTTACTACTGAAAAACCACTCATACTCATACAACTCTCGATAAGCTAACAATGAACTGTTCATCCCAACTATGCATCCCAAGCTTTTTGTGAACGGAACTAATCCTTCAACGGTGAAAAAAACACAGAAAAAGTCATGGGAAGATAAAATTGTAAAATGCAAATTTTCGACAAAACGAGCACGGTCAAAAACCACAATCAATTTTTTTTATTGCATGTTAACATCACAAACTACTCAATAAAAAAAATAACACAATTCTACCTGTCGGTACGGGTTCGGCCAAAAGGAATCAGTATAGTAGGTATGCGATTCACTACCTTTCTGTCTTGACTCGCCTTAGATTCTGTTATCACCGTTGAGCATCGCGGTTTCGACGGGAATCATAAACTGCCCTTGATTCTTCCAAAAATCGCCTGAAGAAGTTCACATTGATGGAAAGCGCCATTGAAAATAACTGAAAAAAATATAAGGAGATATAAGGTTGAAAAAAGAATGGACTGGATATGAAAACATTTCGAAGCAAAGCAATATCCATCAGCGTCGTGTGAACTTGAATAGCGAGATGATTCACACAGAGCAGATTTTCTGATCCTCTCAGCTGAAACTTATCACCTCCCTTTTCGTCGAAATATCACTTTCTTGTTCGTACATCGTGTATCATAAGAGACTATATAAAAATAAATCCCCCACGCACAATTTTTGTGGGTAACTTTGTTTATTTACAGCAATATCGTATGGAATTTGGTATTTCATTATATGTGGAATTTGTTCCTTCCTTGTGAATGAACGTTATTATCATTTATTATTATTAAGTTTTGATACTCAATGAGTATCATTGAGCTGATTTCAGTTCTATACAGTATTATGAAAGATTGTACGATTGATCTAAAATTCTCCTGCAGTGATATCAGAGATGTTGGGAAATTGTGGAAGTCTGTATGGAACTGAATTTGTCCCAATTTTGAACCTTCCATATTGTTACAATTTCACTGAGTTCTTACTCGAACACACATTGTCTTTATATTTATATTTATTATTTATATGTCGATTTGTATTTTTGAATACGCATTTTATCCAAAAAGATTTAATTATATAGAGTGTGTCATGTGACATACTCTTATACCAAATGAGCCACCCTGTATCTCATTCAATTTTTAAATTCTCACTGAAGAGCTGATTTCATCGATACACCACACTCGAGGTCTAGCGGAAATGATTACAGAGATATAGGGTGTGAAAAATCGAGATTTTTCAATTTTAGGATTTTTTTGTGTTGAAACTATTCATTATTGAACAACTTACTTAACTTTACATTCACTACCCACTGTCATTTGATTGAAACAAATATAGGGTGGTATATCGAAAATCAAGATAGAGACATGTGAGTCGTTTCGGCCAATAATGCACAGTTTCGACACAAAAAAAAAGTTGACAAATCTCGATTTTTCACACCCTATATCTCTGTAATCATTTCCGCTAGACCCCAAGTGTGGCGTATCGATGAAATCAGCTCTTCAGTGAAAATTCAAAAATGGGATGAAATACAGGGTGTTTCATTTGAAATAAGAAAGTTGGTATTGGCCACTGTGACATGACACACTCTTAATAAATTTTTTTTTTGGAAAGAATGCGTATTCAAAACTACAAATCGACGTGTCCAAGCTGTATATTATATCCTAATAATCATAATATATTATTAGTCGACTCTACTCTAAACTAACCCACCATCCGTCACTGCAGCCTTTTCATATAGGGTTCTAGATTCAACGCGAAAATCCTCCGCAGATTTTGAACGTTGAGAACCTTCATTAGCGATCCTCGTCGCAGACTGCATCAAGTGATTGTGACAATAGCTCCTATTCATAAAAAAAAACATTTCTTTTCACTTTCAAGATATGAAGCAATTCCTACAAGGTATATGCATATAAAAATAATTGAAGGAAAAGGTTATGCTCCCAGGGGTTTGATCACACAGCTTGTTCATTAGCTGATTTCATCCTGACACATAGGTATTCACTCTCAAATGCACACCAGAGGTTCCACCATGGATTCTTTTCAAAATTCTTTTTTTCTAATTGGTTGAGAAATTGCTTATCTTCTATCGACAATCCGTTTCGAATGAACAATGTGCCTGAATTGCTTTGAAAATATGCTATATGTCTAGCTGACTGCTAGGCATTCTTCCAGGTGGGTCTATCTGCTCCGGTTTCATTCCGAAGTGGGCGATATTGGGATCGAATTCTTGGTCTTGTTTCGTATGTGCTGCTGTCCACTTATCTGCGGTTGTGACTCGCATTTGTCTGGTGTCAGCAAAGCCTTTCTTTGGTCATCGACTGTGATTTTCTTCAACATATTTCATCGCTCCTCGGTGAATGCCATTGCTCGGTTGTCCTGGTTCCTCGATCGACACAACTCTCACATTTGGTCTGTATCTTCAATGCTCATCTTGAAGTGCATTAGTCTCAAGGTCATTTGTATCTCAGATTTCCACAGCTTATAGAGAGTCTTGCAAGTTAGTGTCTGAAATAACCTGGTGCCTCAGAGTGGGCTGATTGAACTAATCTCCGCACATATGCCTCAAACTGCTGTAGGCTCTCAACAGATTAGCTAATGCAGACATTAGCCTTCATAAATATTTGTATTTCCTATGGAATCATCTGTAACATGTCCAAAGATGTCTCACTACTGTCATTCACAAGTCGGTGGTTCCACAAAAGATCCTGAATTTGCTATGAGGCAATCTGATTTTCTCTCTCTTTAGTGATTGTCTCAATCCCAATCTCACCTTGGTGTCAACTCATGGACTTCCTAATGTGCCATATCCATTTATCCTATTCACGCTGTGTCGACCTCCTTTACGTTGTCTTTCAGTTCTATGTTTTTTCTTCTGTTTTCACGCTGTTTCTGCTAATTTCCGAGAATCAATGAATTAATTCAATTGAGTCCTTATTTCGTCCTTCTCTTTTTAGCGACGCTTTTTCTCTTCTTATTTTTCTTTCTTGTTTTTCTTTCTCACGAAGGTTTTCCAATTCCGCAAACTTATTGTGGATGAATGCTGAACTGTCCTTCACAGTAGCGTCCTAAGTGATCAGTGCTCCTGGTATTCACCATAGATCAACATGAAAATCCTTTCTTCTGGCACAACTCTCATGTTTTTCTGGATCCGTTCTCTTGAACAGACTATAACTGGAAGACCATTGATAGTTACCACTCTCAAATATAAATTCAACACTTGGTTCAACGTATCTGCCAATATTTCGAAAATTTTGCTTGAAATACCGTTCGCCACTAGCTGTTTCATAGGAAAATCTAGTGTTCTAGATCACGTGTGATCGTCGTCACAGACCGCAACGACATGATATCGAAAAATAATCGATCAGCGGCGTGCGCTCGGGGTCGTAGAATAGTACGACTTAGTAGTAGGAATTATTTATTGATAACATTCGGAGAAATGGGAGAAGAATGTTGATACCACGTATTTTTCAGAATAAACGATCGATCCTTGATTGCGATACTTCTTGGTATTCGTGATTTACTTATGCCGTTGAAGTTTCTGCAGTAGGATATGCACAGATGAGTATTGACAGACATGAGTGATGAGTTCTAGCTGAGACACAGTGTATGAGAAATTGAAATCGTATCGGAATACCCATCATGCTAGGTGGTGAAATAACAATAAATCACCCAGATATCGGTTTTTAATACCCTATATTGCCCACTATTATAGATGGCCATTATAATAACTCCTTCAAAAATCATAACCTTGGATGTTTATTAGTCGAGGGAATTAACCGAGGCAGTAAAATCAAATATATACGAAGACCAATAAAATTCGAACAATAGGGGTATGCTACTAAAGGACTCGAGAAGGAATAAAAATATATTGGTTGTCATCTGTTCTTCTTACTTGATGGCTCAGTCAGATGGGTTCTTGAAGATATTGTCAGCGATAAATTGGCGATTCCATGAGTTTTTCAACAACATAATATCACAACATTGTTGCATAATTTCGCTCCATGTAGAAACTCATATGCAAGATATGGAAATGGTTAATAAAAGACGATTTCTATATCAGCTTCATCATGACTAAGCCGAATGAAGACTGTTTGATAATGACGACTGAAATGTAGCAAATTTCACTTTTGTTAGTTGTAGCTTCGTATACCTGGTGTCCGCATAAAAACCTGTAAATCCGAAAATACAGATTTCTGCAGCGTCTATGTGGGAGAAATAAGAGAATTCACTAAAAGCTACCTCAACTTTCATAGTATCCCAAGTGGCACTCCATGATTTCGAGCGGATACACCAGTATTTCATCCTTCCCATTTCTTTTCTTCAAATCTTCTGGCAATGGCCAAATCACAACACAATCGCAATGGACAAGTCAAAGCTTCTACTTGGATTCTTCTAATATTTCTCATTGTTCAGTTGACATATTTGATCGAACTTCGTATTCACTTTTCAAATCTGAGAATAAATATCATGAATTGATCAAGATCGAAATGAACATTATGTGTTGAATATGAGAGCAGTTTCATTTCCGACTCATCCAGAATGATTGAGAAGTTGATATTCATTAATACAGTGAGAACGCACAGGTTGGAATAAATTATTTGGATTGAAAATCCTTAGAGCAATTGAAAAAAATTTACTCCGACACGTCGACCTCAATTTTATACTGCGAAAATTTTGATTCAGTGCGTCATGAATCCAAAGGAAAAATTGAAAAACAAAATATACCTGGATTTGCATTTTTGGAAACGAGTATAGAAAATACAATGGAGTCTGAAAAAAATCAATACTGAATTTTTTTTCTTGAATTCACTCTCTCATTCCGCATTTACTGAAATCCAGGCTCGAATGAACATTTTTTCAGGAATTCTTTCACAAGAATTTGTTGCACCACTTCAATGACACACCCCATTTAATTGGCAGCTATATACATTCCTACTTTGATATCTTGTCCATAGAGCAACAATAGGACACCTAAAAAATGGGGTATTCAGGAATATTGAGGTTTCTATCACTGAAAACTTTCTCTGCCCCTAATAGATCACTAGGGCGAGCCTTATGGGGTCTGTTCTTGATATATGATCATATGGCTGTTATACAAAATGAATATATTCCCAAAAAAACACAACAATATTCAGTCTGAATAAAATAAAAAATAAAAAGTCTGAATATACGTATTTTAGCAACTGAGTTGCCATCGTGAGGAGACCTGAAGAGTGAAGATGATTAGCGACTCTTTCAAGATATCCTCCAGAAATTACCATCGAGGGTTGCTCTCGATGGTAATTTCTCGGATGGCAACTTAGTTGCCGAAATATAAATATTGTTGTGGTTTTTACTTGGGTATATATTCATTTTGTATCTGAGTATTCAACCACAGTCTCCAAATTGCAACTTCAACATACGGCTGTAGCAAAATAATAGCACTGAAATTATCTGCCAATACATAAGGTTTTTTGATGCTACTCTATCTGAATATTCGATGTCTATGACATTATACGACATCGAAGAGTTTGATGTGGTACAGATCACCTACGAAAACCTGATTGTCGGTCATACGGAAAATAAGCTTTTATGCACTTCTGTAAAGAAAAAGAAAGTAGTCAGATCCCAATGAGTGACGCGATTCAGGTATCCAGTAGAGAGAATATCCTCGAGAACTTCATATATAAATAAGAAGAAGAACACGAGTACAGCTCAGCTCGTGCAATCTGAATTTGATTCTGAGCGTCATCATGAATCTGATCAGTATATTTTGAATTCGCCTTTTTTATCCAATCAAGTATTTTCTTCCATTCATGATTATATTTCCCCCACAAATTCGAATGAAATATATGAAGAGTCCGAGATAACACGAAAGTAGTATATGATATTTTCCACTACTATCACTGAAATATCAGCATGTTTCATTCACGTCAATTCAAAAATCGATTATCAGAGATGCTTACGGAAACGTATATGGGATTGGAATCAAAATATCGATACTGATAAATATGGCAAGTATGTATCAAAAATACAGTGTTCATTGACATGATTCGAAATATCCACACCTCATGAACAGTCATCATCAATCTTCAAACATATAGGTATTCTCTCAGTTGATGCCCATCTCTAATTTTCAGAATTGATGATTTTTCATGATTCAACAAAAAAATTCATGATTGCAGAAATCGCTTTGGGCTGTAGTGAATTTCGCAGTCTTTTTCATATTCCTCTTTCGTTTCTGTTGATAATTCGGTTGATTGCATATGCATCGATATCTACGTGTGTATACTACATCTCACGCTATTGACAGGATGATCTAAGTGAAATCTCTTTATCTAGGTCAAAAAAGTGGTACTTATCATTAGAGGATTAGAGGAGGTAAGTAGTGGAAGAAAATATTTCACATATTTGTGATTCTTGTGGAATAACACTAGGTAACGAATTTGAATCAATTTCGATATCCAAAACAAAATATCATGCATGCATAGCAACAGTAGGACAAGTATTCTGTCATTATTTTCCTGCGACATTTTTATCAAAACTATTCGGAATATACTTGAATGTCCATGAGGTACCGAAAATTTTATTACAATGCCTTCACTGAGGCCCGATTCATTTGAGGTTGAGGTGATGAAGAAAATTTCAAATCAAATGAAGTCGGAATCAAGCTTCGCTTGTGGATTTCAAATGCTGCGGCGACGATATGTCCATGCATGACTATCTCTTCCCGTCCACTAGTCCTCTTCCAACTCAACTTCGAAAAGCAGTTCGGTGCCTCCCCCTCCCGCTTGGTCTAATCGGTCCAAATCTGCCGGTTGGGTGGCCAGAGGCTGGGTGTTTTGATCGTTAAGTTCCAGGCGTGTGTGACGCTGGTTAATCAGGCCGGGGTGGGCGACACGTGATCGCTTCGTCGATCTCTCGAGAATGATTGTACCCGATGCGGACAGTAGAGGCGCTTCCATATTCTTTTTCCCTTTGCTTCGGTCTCGTACCCTCGTCATAATGTAAATGAGATCACAGAGACAATGGGATGGAATTGGTAGGTACACTGTTTTCTATATACGAGTCTAGAAGGTGTGTATGGTTCTCCATTTCTCGTCGAATATTTTGGGGGCACGTATTTTTGATATACCATACCGGTACTTCTCCTACCCTTCCTGGGCTTCATCCATCTATGACAAAAGAATTCGTTCGCCCTCGATCACATGCTTTCAGTTCTCATAGGAAGTCATGGTTTGGCATGATACATTTTCTTGAACTCAATGGAATCGTTTTCCAACTCTCATCAACTCTTAACCAAAACATTTCAGCAATAATGATAATTGTCTTTATTTGTTCGCAAGAAAAAAAACAGAATGAGGAGTATGTATACATGAATGTGAAGAATGTATGGTATCCTAAACAGTGCGTACAAATGAGGCGAGGTTTGAATAAAGATATTCTTCCACCCATCCTCATGAGAGAGAGAAATAAAAGCAAGGGTACTGATTCAAATTACAACCTTCTACAGAATCTTCCTACAGAATTTCGAAAAATATTTTTTCGCTTCACGCTTGAATTGATTGACTTTCAATACTTTCAGAGGTAATTCATTGTATTGCTTTGGTGCACTATAACTGGAACTTTTTTTGAAAAATTGCATATCGATGTTTTCGAATATTCAATGTATGACGATTATCAAAACAATTCACCAAATTCAAGACAAACAGAATACAATTCAACACCGAAGAAAATCAACGGTCTTAACAGATATAATCCCGTATATTTAATATTCAAATTTTCAAAGGAGTTGGTGACAACTCCAGAGTAAAAACAGTGTTCAAGATTGAAATTACAGTGAGGTCGATTCTGATCGAGAAACCAAGGAATGAAGGACAATCATCCTAATATTGAATTTACAGTATGTCATGAGTTTGTGGGAAGTACTATAAGGGTGAAACTAGCAGACCTCTATCAGTGAGGTTGAAAGTACATAAAAACAATTTGAAGAGAAGATATTTTGGCAGGTCAAATCAGCTGAAAATATCCCTACATGTGGCCATACACATCAGAGTGATATTGAGATCATATGAAAATAAGATAACAAAAAAAACAAAGAATCTGCTAGCATTCTTCTGAACGAAGATAATGATATTGCATCTTGTGTAGTTGATATAGATAGAACTTGGCACACACTTCTCAAATGAACACCTAATGAATTGAATTCTGACTGAAGACATTTCACTCTTCAATGTCAAAAGACGAAGCGAAGCGATTGCAAAGAAAACCACTGAGATATGAGGAAATGTTGATATTGGTTAACAATGTATTTGCCTTCCAATTTTTCTCAAAAAGAAGGTGTCACTGATAAACTAAAATCATCAAAGTATCTGATTCTGAGACAGAAAATATCGAAATAAATATTATGATTTCTATTTCTAATATCAGAAAAGATGACAGAGAGGAGGAAAAGAGGAAGAGGAGCAGATTTTTCAAAAAATCTGAAAAAATTAATACATCACCCCTTCGATCAGACGACAGGCAGTTCATGTCCACTCTTGTTGCACAAACTACTGTTTTAACCGTTCAATTCTTCAGATCTAGCGAAAATGGCATCAACACTCTACGTTTGCACGAATTCACAGGAAATATTTCCAATTTTTATGTTCCATGCTTTTATTTTCATGTCAACAATTGCAAATCATCATCAGCGATTTTGTTCATCGTCAAGATATCCATCATCAGTATCATCATCAAAATATTTTCAAATCACATGTTCAATGATTTTATTTTCATGTCAGCAAATGCAAATCACCATCAGGAAAGTTTGGCAACTTTGACAACGATTATAATAAAACCAATTCAGGAAATCCATCATCCTCCATGAATATCCAAGATAAGTCATTATGAGAATCGATAATATTGACAACATCAGAGTGAAAGCTCGTCGAGTTTTTTTTTCCGAAATCCGTACTCACAACGCAAATGAAATTTTGGAGTCGTGGTATTATTTTCTTTTGATCTGTTAGACTTTCAAGAATCCTACCACGATGTCATTCAGTTCCCCCCTTTGCCCGATGAATTCAAAATATGCTTGAATTGAATAATGCACAAAATGAATTGAGGATTTGATGCGAATGAGATTCCGGAATGAGCCTAATTGAAAGGCCTCAGTTCTGATCGAGTGGCGGAGTCAAAATTTCAAGAAAAGAGAGTTCTGATAATCAACAAAATGTGGCCGTAGAATATTGAAATGCCCTGAAAATTAGAACTATATTTTGCGAATTCCTGCGGACGTAGAGTTTTTGGTATTCTTCATTCTGAAAAAACTTTTGAGATCGGTTGAAAATGTGGATTCAATGAAGGTGCTCAGCTCTTAAGTATGTCACACTGTAAACGGAAGACTTTCGGTGAAACCGTCTATTTGAACAAGTTCCATAGCCTTTTAAAACATGTCATAATATCGCGAACACTCTGTATCTGAGAATCCTGAGAATGCCATTCTGTAAACCACCTTTTATTCATGAGAATTGAAAAATGCCTGGCTCTCCATTCTCCCCCTTCTCTGTCGCCTTTCTTCAATTTGCATCATCTCCGATCCCACTTCTGATTTGTGGGCATCCCATCTTCTTTTGTAAATTTCGCCGCTGTTCGTGGCGCTGAGTGAAATATTAACACATCCCTCGAATTCCGATTGTAGGTGAAGATATGGACCGTTCTTCATGCGCAATGTTTCTCTCTCAAAGACTTTCCAGTTGGACCTTTTTCGTGTATACAGAGAATCAGGAATTCTGTTCTGTCTTCTTCAGAAAGCTGACTGAGATGTATCGGCTGATTTCGGAAGAGAGATGTGAAATTGTTTCGGCTGAAACGATTGTTTTGCATACAGTTACATCGATATCATTGAAGGCTGAGTTTTTTAGTCAAGTGGGGTTAAAAGGATATAGGCCAATATGTCTTCTCATTTAGTTTGGGGAAATATCCGGAATAACAATGCTTTCTTAATGAAGAAGAGGAATATCTCCAAACCATTCAGCACGGAATCCAACAACTTGACCAACTTGAGCTCCTATAGGTACAATGGGCTAATCCACAAAAAATCTGTTGGGATAGTAGATGCTCCTGACAAGAAAGGTTTCACAGTAGTCTACAAGAAATCCAGCAAACAAAACAAACCTAGGCAAACGACTGTGAGAAGGACGTTGAAATCTGGTCCTAGGAGATCGTTGTACAAATTGAAACGTCTGTTGAACTGCAATAAATACCGCACAGATCTCACCAAGGCGGCCCTTCGTAGAGCTAGTGCTGTTTTGAGATCACAAAGACCATTACCTGCTAAAAAGTCCAAGGCTAAAAAGGAATGAAAACATATTTCATATGCATCTGACCAATAAAACTATACCGAAGATAATACAAAAACTGATGGAATTCATGGACAAGCAATTGGATAGATTTCATTTCACATCTACTCGAATATCGGTTGAGAGAATAATATTCCGTGTTCTACTCGAAAGTTCCACGTTTCAACGGTAAACTAGAAGACATTTTCTTTCATATCGTCTTCTGTTATCTTCGCAGACATATATGCAATTTCACTTCAACTTTTGCTTCAACTGAATATTACTCTCACAAAGCTTGAGTAGTTATTTGACTTCCACTTATACTACACTTCGTGAATTGATATACAAGTTCTATCAATCGAGATGATAAATATCTGCTCATGATCTACAACGCCTTGGCTGATTCCATAATTCGATACTGAATCATCACCTGATGTGGTGGCACATTCAAAACATCAATCTATCAGGTAGAAGTGATCCAGAATACTCTCATCGAGATTCTCCTCGAGAAAAATAAACGCCACTCCACCCTTTGCCTTCATTCTGAAACTGGCTCCAAAATTATTCAATCTGTTACCGGATAAGTTAAAGAATATATCCAACAAAGGTATCCTGATGAAAAAAGAACCAAGACTATTATTCATTTCATGAAACAATGAACTAATGAGAGGTGTTCTTCATTGACTAAATTCACATTCAATAGACTCTTATCCATTTTATATTATATTCCCAAACAAAACAAAATTATTATAATTTTTTTTTTCTACCTATATATCTTTTCCCTCACTCAAGATCCTTCATCGTGAAGACAAAAGACCAATACATAAGTATAAACACACAACTTGAACTAGATACACTACTATAATATTGAAATATACCCTCTGCCTAGGTGGAATCTCCCTGATATGTGAAACCTAGTGATGTTATATTCAATTGTCACTCATTCGAATGTATAAGTTATAACTGATTGTATAAAATTATCACGTGACGGAAATAAATTTGAATTTGAAAAAAATTGAAATATCTGCTTCAGTAATAAGTATACTTGAAACCAGAAAAAAAATGTCTCAAGAGAAGATAATGCTATAGTCAAAGTATGATGTTTCAACTGCACTACAAAGGGTGGAATTGAAGTTTTGAAAAGACACAAAATTATTCTCGCAGTTTATATTCGGGTGAGAGTAAATCTCAAATGGAAATGAGTAGTTGGATATCTTTCTGAAGCTTCCCTCGATTGCATTCAGGATTCAGAATGAGTCATTGCGAGATCATTGGAAATGACAATGGTAGATTGGTAGTGAAACAAAACACAAAGTTCCTCAAAATCTGAAGAGAATGTGCATTTTTTGTTCTGACTGACCCATTGCGAATTGGACACACTCTATACAATCCCATTCTTGTCTATTGAACTTTCAAAATCATAATTGGCTTTCAAGAGACTGTCCTTTCGAGCTTTCTTTCTGATTTAATATCGGAAATTCCAAAGACACAACTTATTTGTCTATAATGAAATCAAGGCAAAGTGGTCAGCGTTATAATAAAGGTAGTGACTTGACCCAGTTAATTCTGTCTGGTAGAGCTAAACTGAGAATTGTTCCGGAAATACCACGCGAAATATACTTCGCATTCTGTTTCCAATGCTCCTTGGCACGTATCGTTTACAGGGTGTTCAAGACAATTCAGAGTTGATTTCACATTCATCGTCAGCGAAAAAGGAAATGAATATGAATATTTTGTATAGCAACTGAAAATTGAGATTCTGATCACTGAAGTTTCTCCAGTAAAGAGCAAAAGCAAGCAAATCGATCATTCAAAATTTGAAGCAGATTTATGAAATCGGAATTGGATGCCGCAATAAATGACTGATATACTATAGAAACAGAACTGTGGAAATCCGGTAAATAACATTGGTTATCGAATAACTGACGTTATTCAACGGAATTTCACATTCGATTCCGTGAAATGAGATTACAGTTCATGTTCCTGAATATTAATATAAAATAGATAATAGAATTCACTCACCTCCAAGTTTTCTACTCACTGCACTGAAAAAAGTGCACATTACCTATAATAACACCTATAATAGCGACAGACAAATTGAAAAAAATAATGTGAGGTCAGGAATCTCGCGCGGTCATATGCGTATATAAACGTTACGCGTGAAATCGAAGGAAAAAACGCATATCAAAATGATGAAAGCATGATAAATATTGGAAAATTACAATATCACAAGAGAGATATACCTTCCTTCTGTGAAATTACTGGATTTTGTGAAAATCCAGTGAATATTCTGCATTATTTCACAGATAATATACTGTTTTTTGTGCACCTATTTTTATCAGTGTAGACAGTTGAGATATGACAAGTGACAGTTGGCATGTAACAGATGACACATGATAGTTGAATTGTGACAGATGATATATGGTTACTGCGGCCATATCGAAATCAAACGAACACGACTCTTCCATACGAATACGAATACCAATAACATCAATAAAAACCAAAAATCATAGTTTTTCCACGTGAAAATATGGAAGTATATTTTATTGTCTCACGGTAAGAGTGTGGATAAGGTAGTCTGGAGGCGATAGAGTCATCAAATGGGCCTCTGTGGGGGTCGGCCCGATAACGAGGTGAAGAGTCAGAGCGGTTCGTGTCAAAGCAAAAGAATTTCGGAGGTACTGGCTTGGACCACCCGACACCATAATCACTTCTGACGGCGACCAAAGCCAGGACAGGACTAGCTGACGTCGAAGGTTTTCACGGTCGCATATTTTTAAGAAATCATGATTTTTTGCGTGTGATGCATAACTGTCGAAAGTGGAAAATA
This sequence comes from Gastrophysa polygoni, assembly GCA_963576655.1. Lineage (NCBI taxonomy): Eukaryota > Metazoa > Arthropoda > Insecta > Coleoptera > Chrysomelidae > Gastrophysa > Gastrophysa polygoni. The sequence continues at coordinate 5,491,606 of OY755092.1, forward strand.
TTGTTCGGTTTTCGAATTAGCAATTCTGAATTATGTTTAGTTGATTCTATCGAGCATGCCAAGTTTCTTCTTGAACAGAAAAATATTCACTATCGATATGGCATATTTTACTACCTACCTACGTTGAATGATTTTGTCTTTTTTGAGTATCTTTTCTGCTCACACAATCTTAATTTCATATGCACAATGAGTATTTGATCTAACATAACTATTTCAATTACTTCGAACTCACTGCGAACGAATATGTTGTACTCCCAATAGCGAAATTAGAAAAAAATATCAGTGTTCTCAATTGTTCCCAATATTGCTCATTATGATAGTCAGTACAAGTTCGTTATTTTTGGTTAGAATTGATGAAATATATATATTGATGAATAGATAAATTACGCGCATCAAAGAAACCTGATCACGCAGTGGTGACTTTGAGAGTTTCACAAATAGAGTAATTTTTGTATTGAGTTCGTGAAATGAGTGTATTTTTGATGGCACACGAGAGTGTTGAATTTTCTCTAATGTGTCATGTAAATACGAATTTTATACACGAAATACAAGTAATATTTTTTGTACTGTGAATGGAATAGCATTTCAATAAACGAATTCAGATTTCAAACGTAATATCGAATTGTCCATCTTCTCCCAAACAAGTTGATACATCTTGAAGAATTGTGGAATCAACTCTTCAAGAAATATCTAACGTTTCTGATCAGCAGCAACATGCAACAGCAGGGAATTTACGTTAGAAATAATTGTTCAAACTTTACTATCAATTATTATTCCAATGAATGAAATTGTTTCATATGATAAATAATCAATTAATTATTGACTCAGTTGGAGGAATCACCCAAAGAGTGATATTTTATGTTCATTTCATGAATAATTTGTCTTTTTTCTCATGTTGGAAAATATTTACGTATCAATGGAGACGTAGAAATGTCAAGTTTTTTGACAGTTGTACAGAAAATATATTTTTCGATAATGCGGATTCGATAATGTGAACTTCTCATACCATTTGAGTTGAGTGGACTGTTTGATGCTAATTTTCATTAGATTTTCCAAAAACCCAGATACCCCCTTACATTCAATTGTTCGAATCATAGAGATTGCACTTTAGAGCTATGAGGTGAATTCGTTTTGCATGGATTAATGATTCACTATCATGTACATACTTTCTTTATAATAGGCCAAATTTTAACATCATAATTCTTCATCACCTATTCTCATCAACCATCGTATTCGATATATGGTGAATCATCATGCATTTGAACTTGTGGTCATTAATGTGATATGCTTTTGAAATCACCACCAATAACTCTCTCAGTTGACTTCTCTCTGACCTATATAAGAATTTTGTTATCACTTCCATTGGTGTATCAATGAACACAACCACGATCCATCAATGAACTTGGAAACGTATTTGAAAAAGGCACACACATAGAGATGCATTTTCTATCAGGGTCTAAACGTACTCAACTTGCTGCCAAAGAAATATTACTAATTTCAATAAATTCAATGAAACAATCAATTATTTCCTTTCGTCCTACTTCGAACACAATATATTCAATTGGACATTCATATTGCATTATGTCATATCAAAATTGATTTATCCAAAGCATAATATCAATTATTGATTTGATATATTCATGAGATAACACAACACAAACAATGAGACTGCTTAGGTGAATCCACCTCTTCATAAAGGGTTGTAATGAAATGTATAAATATAAACATAACTTATATTCGTGAATAAACTTGGAACTTGAAACTCTAGCTCTTCAAACACGCCCAGACCTCTTTGAATATCAAGTTTTCTTCTCTTCTTCATCGGGCGCTCAATAACTTCAGTGATACATGGCCATCTGTGACTAAGAGAGTTGTCGCGTTCTTTTACATGCATGAAGTGCCGCGTAGATTTATTATTATAAAGTGTTTGCATTCTAAGTCACGTACCAACTGTCGAATCCGACCGGATCAATGGGTTGGCAGCATTGGAAAAATGACGGAAACGAATCGGTTCGTATCGTTTACCCAGTGGATAATTGAGAGTGCTTGTCTTGAATTCTATGTGCACCCACCACCTACTACAAGATTGATCTTATTGGTCAGGATTTTTTTCAGTGTGGTCGATGTTGTGTAAGGAATGATTCTCTATCATGGTTGGGTTGGTGTAGGTCCAATTTTTGTCGGGAAATCAATTATAATGAAAATATAAACTTCAGACAATGGCGGAGCCGCCAGGATTTCATGATTTCGTGTGAACTTATGAAATTGAAGTTTTAGTATAGGTAGGAATCTTGAGAAAAAAATATGAATGGATATATCTGACGGAGAGGACTTTTTGTATACCAAGCTGAAGTGATGATGAGTCCCTCAAATTTTATCGATATGTTTTCTTAATTTTCCAAAAAAATGATTCAGTTGGCAAAACTATGTAAAACCGACTAATGTAATTACAAGACTGATGGACGAAATTTCATCCAATGCGTATCATTCGAATATTCTTGCTCCACTTGAAACTTATGTGGAGAAATTATGGAATATTCCGAAATTAAAAAAGAACAAGGTGGAATGATTTTTTTTAACAGACTTGTTAGATGTAATAATGAAAATCATTAAGTCCTCAGTTTTCGATCATCATCAAACCCAAACCCTTGGTAAAAGCTAAAACCTAATAGAAATTATATGATTTCGACACATGATTCAACATAAATTTCTATACGTCCTCACGTGTTTATTGATATACAATATTTGTAATATTAGGTAAGTTTTGATGCTGAGTGATGATTGGAAATATTATTGATAAATCAATCATTGCATATGAGATAATCCGATAATCCAGGCAAGTAAGTCTGATTAGTGGAAATGTGAACCTTGTTTCATCGAGTATATCATCAGCAGTAATATCCTTGAAATTATATTTTTTTATTCTCTACGAAAACTGTCATTCTTTATTTCTTCAAATTTGGCTGAATGAATAGATTTTCCCTCGATAATATAATATGAATTCGAGTGATAAAATACAAACTCCAGATAAAAATTCAATACCTTCCTCCTCTCCCAAAATTCCACCGCTGGCTAACACGATGTTCCCTAAACATTCTAGGATTTTCTTTCGTGTTGTTGAATGATAAAAGGAAATCAAGAATACTTCTGTTGATTTTGTTATCAAACTGTTGAGAAGACCAAGATACTGACTTCATTCATCGAGAATTGGGTTCGAGCGATGATGAGAATTTTATAGCGATCTACTCAGGAGAAATGCCATCAGCAAACAATTATCGGACATTCCAAAGCACACTCTCAATTGATGAGATAATATTTGAAATCCCCTTCCGAGACTATGACTTGTTTGATTGCTTTTTTCTCGAAACGGATGAAAATATCGTGTTTGTACAAGAGTAGCAATATCACATAGAAATGATGTCATTATCATATTTTCTAATCAAGATCACTGAAATGTTTTGTCCCTGTATGAAATTATGCCTTCGTACTGATATTGATGACGATAGATGAATAAACAGTGTGCAAAAAATGAAAACGAAAATTCAACTTCAACGTCCAGTATCTTTTCTGCCACGACAATAATTTATTGAGGCATATCTGGTCCTATCGCCATATTTCTATCCAAACAATCCCAGCTCTTATCTCATTAGTTATGACTCACCCTGTATATATTGTGTTGAGTATTTTTGGAAAGCTCTCCGAAATATTTTTCTACTAACGAGTAAATATAGTGAGGACATGAAATTTGGGGCATGTGAATGAGACATGAAACTTAACATTTCGAATCAAAAATGGCAATGGAGATGCGAATGATCAAAAATACCACCAGGTATGAATACGGATCAGTCGTTTATGAATATATATATTCATATACCTTGTGCTGCTATTTGTGTGTCCTCTGAGATACTCCCTCAACCTCTGATAGAATAGGATCTGTAATATCAGATAATTTTTGCTGATTCGAGAAATGAAAAAATCCCATACAGGGGATGGTACTTCAAAGCGTGGCCCCGGTACCAGCTAAGCTAAAGTTAAAATAGAATATTTTTCGTGAACAACGACACGTAGATTCAATAAAGAACCGCCCAAGAAGCCGAAGAGACCTTGATGGTCTGTCTTCTCAATCGATCCGACACCTCTCATCTCACAAAAGAACCATATTTCACAGTTTATTGGTATTGTCAGTGGGCGCAGAATGTGCGAAGCTGAGCGCCAGGGGGCAGAAACCCATTAATTCCCCCAAAATGCCAATGCCTATCGGTATCGGAGGTTCCATTCGAATTGTTCTCATCGAACACAAGAAAGAATGATTCCGACTGCGATGACTATCAGAAAAGATCTGTGGAATCGCATTCGGATAGTTTGTTGATGACTGGAATCACCGGAATGTTGGACAATTATTTTGGGATCTCTAGCGCCACTTTGACAGCTCTGGGAGTTAAAATCGAAGCATCAGCAACCAGAATCGTTCGCGCTAATTTATTCATAAATGGTGATGCGTAGAATACATTGGCATCATTAGGTATTCCATACGAGAAGACATAGAAATGATAGACGTGAGAAAGAAGAAGAAGAAGAAAGAAATGAACGGGAACCAATTATTTTTTTATCATAGAACATCCTGTATATTTTGGCACACTTGGATATTTCATGGGTTCCAATTTCAAATATGTGTACTGAAATAATCGTGATTATTTATAAATTCGAATAATGCCAATGAAATCTACGCATCATAATATAGGTATGAACGTTATAGGAATTCTTCAATATCCCTTATCATGAAATAATCAGAAAATGAAAATGGAATTGACAATTTTTCAATTTCTTCCTGTATCCTTGAAACGAATGAAGGTATCAAAATTCCAATTGTGCCATTTTAGGTCTAACCCGTACCTGTACATACGGTAATGCTAGTCGATCATCAATTAACATCAGTTGTCATTGTCAATTTATTTCATTATCAACTATAAACTTTCCTGAGCTGATTCAAAATGGATTAATGAATGAATAGCTACCTACTGAAGATATTCATCAAATGAGGTATCATTCATAATGCTTGAGTTCGTAATATCTCCGTAAGAGAAGTCACTATTGAATCAAAAAGTGGTTCACTTGAAATAGTTTTTTCTCGACTTTTCCATTCGTCTCATTCAAAAAGTAGCAGGAAAATACTCATATTGTGTATGTACAAGCTGATTCATTTTATTTTTAATCAAACTGACTTGGTTAACGACTGATGGATCATCTCGTAATAACATTTTTTCTTGTTGAAGAAATGATTGTCTTTTAGACAACAATGACAAACTCACGCCGATAGTATCATCTCTTTCACACCGCCATAACGAACTTTAGCAGATCATAAATTCTACCCATATTCAGAACTGTTTAACAACATGCCTCGTTTCGGACCTCCCATTGACGGTTAGGAACTGTCAAACTATACCACCCGCCTATTGAAGCGAGCACACCGTTGTCAAATCAAATATATTTCTTGAAATCCTCGTGAATGCGGTATATGAATGAGGTATACATGCTATTCGTAGAGTTGAAGAAAACGCATTTATGAGGTGAAATATCTCAGAACATGTTGATGTGATGACATCAAACTGTATAACTACATAACTACAGTATTCGCAGGAAGGCATCTCATGTAATAATAATTGAGAGGATAGAGTGGCGTCAGCTGATTTTTTTAATAATGGTTCGTTTTTTCAGTGTTTTACTTTGACCAAAAGACAGAGCATCTATTGTTATCGATATCGAAATTGAATTCATTGATGAATTAGAATCGAAGATTTGCAGCATCTGCAAAATATTGAAGTAAATTGGACATCAGTGTGACCGTTGATGTGGCAACACGGCCCATTATACCAGGTGAATCAGCATAAGTGGTAAATCACCGAAATCGCTGTTTCGAATCAGTGTTACGGCAATCGGCAAGTGTTTACTCAAAGGTAATATTAGTCTATTGTTAGGTTAGGTGCTTTCTTTTCACCCAGGATTAGGCATACTTGTGACAAGTAGATTTATGTACAAATGGCGTGTAATATTTTTCCAAAATGAATACAGGCGTTACCCAAGGCGGTTTAAAAGATATATCAACTTGCCGAAAAGGGCCCAGGATATTTCTATTTTCAAATAGAAAGGTCGCCAATCACCGGACGAGATTTTATCATGAGAAAATATGGGTATTTTAGAGAAATTATGACGTTCTTGTGGAACCGTGAGACATGAGGGTTATTGTCTGCTTGGAATTCCTGACGTACCTATTTTCTCAACGGACAAACCATACAAGAATAACCATAATAATGATATTCAATGGACGAACTTACTGTTAGTCGAGAATCCTCATTTGTTCAGAATTTTACTGAAATCTGATTTACGATAACGAAGCTTTAGATATATCAGATACGGAGTAGTCATTCCTTCTTCTGAAAATATGTGGAACTATTTGAAGATATGTCTTGGGCCATGTGTGTATTAATGATAGTACCAAAAACATGACACATCGAAAAATACTATAGTAACTTGGATCTTACAACTGATCACCTGATCTTAACTTTCAAGAATGCCAAGTTTCTTGCATTGATTGAATCTTTCCAGCATTTTATGAATTTCTCCACCTGAATTCGAGTATGGTACAAGATGGTCAACAATATTTTGCATCGAAGGTTGTGGAATACCAGCGACAGAATTATCATCTGACACTTCAAATATGTCATTTTCCACAACTTTGAATTTCTATTGGAGCAAGACCGAGTAATTTCGAATCGTTATCACGTTTTTATTGAACATTTGCGACTTATCTAACGCATTCTTCTTACGGATTTCAACTCGACCAGCAAGAGGTTATCTTCATTTTCAGAAAATCAGTGTTAAACTACTTGAGAAATGAATACCTACTCTCGTTATTCTTCCCTGAAACACCTTTTCTTGTTATGATCTTTATTCATTTTGATTTGTGGATGGATTGATACGTTGCTTCATTCATTCTCAGGAAGTCAATGAGCGTTTTATCGATCTCGCCATACGTTTCCTTCTCTTTCTTCTGGCATTTCACTAGCTGAGGTTCGAATGGAAGAGGCCCAGCTGCTCTAAAATCACTGATCAAATCCTTCTCCAATCCTTCCCTCATCAACGGGAATCATGGTTGCTTTGAAAAGTTTTGTGAAATCTTATTTCTTCTCTGAACTTGTGTTTGGATCCTTCTAATCATAGGGAGGCTAAAAACGTGCTGGTGTAAGTCCAGGACTTCTTTCATGAAATGAAGATATAAGTTGTCCCCGATAATCATAAGTAGCTTCTTTCGAGGCGAGTAAACACAATAGCAAACACAATAGCAAATATTCAACCACTCTCGGTGCAGTTGAATTTTATTTCACTGATGAAGCACAGTACGTAGCACCTTCACTTCGTCCAACGGCCCCACATGTTATTTGCATCGTAGACTTTATCATGGCGAAAGAATATCTCAAGATGCTGCTCCACGAAAACATTTTACTGAACCATATTTGGTCGATACTCCTCTTCAGTACAGGATACAGGAAGTGCATTCGTTCATAATCACATTGCTACCATCAAGATCTAGAATTGTACCTTCCATATTTCAGCAATAATCCTCTATTATAGCTTTCGACTCATCAACTCTCGATCTTTTGATGTTGATGTTTCTGAGTCACATCTCCTTTCTGAATCTATTTGCAATTCCCAATGTTCATTATAGAGAGTTCGATCTCTCCACGAACTTTTTTTGCGACTGCCAATCTTCAAGATAGGATATAGATTCAATATTCAAATTCGAAGTGAGCACTTTGGAGTTGATAATTGATGATGATGAGAGCATCTACGGAACAACACCTATAAAAACTAAATGAATATTCTAGAAGAATGAAATAACTATCACTGCTATCATGGAGTCAAAAGATTGATTGAGCGCGTAATTTGAACTAGAATCATAGTCGCTCCTAAATTGCGCAGAAGCTTTCTCTCATAGCAAACAAATACATAATCATCACATCATCACGTGAAACACAGGCAATTAGGCAATTTCCAAACTTGCTATCTCCTTCACCAAGCTGGAACCAAAAAGTAGTGCTTCTTATCACTTAGCGACTTACTATGTCTATCCAATATCCATTATTCGCGTTGCAAAGACTTGTTCTAGAGCATATACAGCGACAAAACGATCGTGGCGAGCTCCCACGATATCAAGCAGGCGGTGGTCTTGCAGGTGCTTCGACAAGTGTCGCAACTGTTTGTTGTTATGAAACTTAGTTGGTCTTATCTGACATGATTTTGATACTTGATTCTTTCAGGGCCGATATACAGGAAAAAGCTATTGAGCTCTTTCGATTAGTTTGCGGACAAAGTATATTCAGGTTTGGAATAAAATTATGAATGCTGTGCTTCAACGGAGTATTATTTATTGATTCACCCCAAGGCTATCTACTGATGGATTCAAAAGTACGCAGGCTAAATTATGGAATTGTATGATTCCAATCACAGCTACTAGTTGAGAAAATATGTATTTCTCTTTGAAATTTCGTAATGTTCTGGAATAATTTTGAACCAAAATAAGTGTATCGACAGGAATTATAGTGCGTAGCAAGAGTATCTCATGAATTCGATATTTTCGAACTTATAATAGTAGGCGTAAGGAATTCTCGAACACGCCCATCTTATTTTTGGAATAAACATACCATAATTCATTTCGAAAATACACAGGCTGTACATGAGAGCGCTGAACATCAAACTTTTTATTTTTGAAAAGAAGCATTCTTTATTTCATTAATAGATTTCATCACACCCCAGCAACTGCTCACTTTCCAAAGATATATCTATGGTCGGTGTTCAGGCTGATTATTCCTACATCGTCAGGCTAGAGGCCTACTGAACTTGGCTCTACCAAGCATCAATCATCAATAGAACGGACATTTCTTAAGTTATTTGTTGATGCTCACGATATCCAAATTATCGAGAAAAATTTCAATAGCTTCCTTCTCTCCCAATTCCGGTGATATGTCGAGGAAGATATATTGTTGTTTAACGGTGACCTGGAAACCATCAATCGACAGATTCAATTATCAAATGAGAAGAGTTGTATTTCGTGTGATATCAGTGGATTGAAATTTATTCGACTGAGCGAGCATAGCCCCTGGCCGCAAACTGAACTCCAACAAAAACACTGTTGTTGTAAGGCTGAGTAGTACAATATCCCATGATATCCCTCCCCCCTCCAGAGATCAGAAATCAGACATTTGAGCCTGAACCTTCCTTCTAGGGTTGGTTTTCTTTCATATTAACTCTTCATGAACTTCAATTTGGAACTTCTATTTGTCATTTTATGCGGTGTTGATGTATCATGTCTCTTCCACCTGCTTGGCTATTAGCCATAAAATTCTCCGAAATAATCCCGATTTGCGGAAAGGAAAACTGAATCGAAATTGAGAACTGTCGTCCCATTTCAATTATCAGTATTTTTTCAATATTGATTGACGATATTCTGAAACGTAGACTGACCAAGTAATTTGAAGACAATAGGTTGTTGAATAATGCACAACATCTACGACAGCTGTAAGTGTGATATAGAAAATTGTTGAGGGTCCGTAACAAGGTTAACATATAGGTGTCACCCTCTGTGATCTTTCTAAGGCATTTGACTGTGTCACCCGTGACATCCTCATCGAGAAACTCAGCTTTATACTATGGAAATAGGAGTGACCCTTCATTGTTTCAATTCAGTATCCCAAAAAAACTGTCTCGCCTCATGTGAAAAATTTATTGAATTCACGACAAAATTTCAAGGTTTGCAGATCAGAATGGAAATGGAAAAGGATTTTCAACACTTTGAAGTACAAGTGCCCAACTTGAAGTTGGACACTTGGACTCCATGATAAATAAAAGCTCAATCTGTATATCTATGAGCGAGATTCAAATCAAGATAGTAGACTGGAATCAAGTCCGGAATGTCAGTCTATATTCTAGTCTTGCTTCCTTCAATATTTGTGAGCTACGATTTGACTGAAATTTCATTAATGGAAATTGATGTTCGAAGGCTAATTCTTCATGTTCGTGTAGGAGTTCCTTTATATGAATTTTCAGAGTTTCAAAAAGAACTACAAGTCCTCCTTATATGGGGAGTTTCACAATCATTGTTATTGAGTTCATATAGAGCACTCTTCGACCATTTGTTGAATGCAGCCATGTTGATTGCTCAATGTTGATTTGAATTGTTGTTGCTCAATAATGAGGTTCTCGAATCAATGACTCTATTTTCAATCGAACCATCAACTTTCTGAGCGATATTTTCATTCAAGAATAGAAAAGAGTTATAATTTAGAAGACTTTTCTAGATTCCTTCTGAAGCAAAACTGATGCTTTGTTCGCTTTCTGTTCTTATTTTTTGATTCAGATTCAGGATGAGTTGAGTTGAGTTCTTCATCATGATCAGAATGTGAAGGAGAATGATGCTGCAATCTCATGATGATGAGGATGATCAGAAAAAGAAGATATTACGTGATCTGTTCGAGTGGAATTCATGTGAAAACTTTCAGAATGTATGTACTCTATGTATCTCATCAAATTTTTCAATTTATATATCTGCAAAGAATAATTTATGTTCAAGTTCAAGATTGAGATTTGTGTAAGGATGGATCAAGTCGATATCTTGAGATATTCTTCGCACTATCTGAATTACCAATAGAGCGATGCAGTCATCAACATACTTGAACCAACGTAAAATTTCAGATCTGATAATACCAGTGAATGGCAGTGAAGTCGGTGGATATCTCATTGATAGTTCTTGTTATTATGTCTGACTTCACTGTAGGTAATCCAATAAATTGAATTCATTCCAAGATCTTTTGCAATGAAAATATTCATGAGTGTGGAGTGGTATGCGAAATGAATCACAGAGAACAATGTGTTCAACTTCGTAGTTCTGGCCATATAATCAATAAAAAAAAAAAGTGCGACCCGAGAAGGAAACTGAATCATCATATCTTCAATAGGAATGAAAAGTAGAAGAATTCGGTTGATGTTTCAGTTGTTACCTTGATGGATTCTTCGATACTTCCGATGAAGATTGTAAAATTGATTAACAATGGATTTGTGTAACTTGGTTGATGTCAGAACTTCCAAAACAGATGTTTTGGCGAAATCTTCAAATTCCAATCTCGTAATGATATATACGAAAGCTTTCATTTCTCGCGGATCTTCTCCGTGATTCATTAGAATTCTCGGGAAGCAACCACAGAATATCTGTTCTGCTTGTTCCGCAAATTCTGAATGGAGGTTTCAACCGCAAGAAAGATATTCATGGCCATTTCCTCGTTTCATTTGGCGATGACATCAAAATGAATCCACCCTCTACTTTAGTTGATTGCATGATTTTGAGGCAACACTCATAGTCTTAGTACATTTATGTAAATAGGTATATGAGATTATTTTGTTTCACTTGTGAAAAATGACGTTTCCCATCTATCAACCAGTATCAATGTGTTATCCTAGTCAAATATTCGGTTTCGTATTCTCGATCTCGTTGAAACGCTTCCTTTTGAACTGTCAACTATCACATGTGTGATCGAATCAATTATCATCTGATGAGAACACCTTGTAACCAGAATTCCTCCGTCTACCAAATTGTCAGTTTTCAGTGTCAATTTCATGGCTGAGTTTCATCCATTGCAAATATTCAGTATGAAATACATATTTGATATTTATAGTGAATAAGAACAAATCACTCGTCAGTTACTTCCGAGGTCACTATATACAGGGTGAGTCAAAAATGTGTACCGAGCTTTCTGGGGGTGATAGAACATTGAAAAATAAGTAAAGTATGATCAATAAACTTATGACTCAAAATGCATATTGAGGGAGATATGTCCTTCCGAAGTTGATGAAATTGAAATAATTTCTCCGCATAACTTTCTATCTGTCTATTCGTCTTGCTAATTTCCTAGTACTCATTTCCGGATCCTGTTCCACAGTATCCAATACTTCTTGTTCAACTTCTACAGCTCTCGCACTTCTTGGTCGGCCACCATCAGTATTTTTCATTTTTAAACATCATGTTTCACGCAGGCTTTGCACAATCCTCAAAACTGTTCTCGAATTTGGAACGCGTCGAGCAGGAAACATCTCTGCATAACGTCTTTCGGCAGCATTTGCATTTCCGAAGCACTCGCCAAGCATCAAAAGCATGTCAGTTTGTTCAGAGAACGAATAACCTGGCATTTCTCAAAGTCTCAGTTGAAAATCGCAGTAATAATATAACTATGCAGAAAAACCACACGAGGAAATTAATTACAACAATGTTGATGACATGAACGTCAAAATTAGGAACAGAATTGTTCATGGCCAGCCAGAATATCGTTACCTATGAATTTCGTGATGAATTGATCTGCTGACATCGTGTGACTGAAAAAAAAACTCAAATATCTCGAAAACGGTTCAATTTTTTGTATTTGGATAAGAGTACCTTTTTCATGTAATTTTTTTCGCTCCACCGAATGTTTCCATTTTTTTGCCAGAACGAATACAAGGAAAACCTTCTGAAAACACCCTTGATAACAATATGAGAAATGTAGAAGTGTAATGAAAGAATGTGTTTAACAATATACATTTATGCAGAAAGTTTCAATCTATGCGAAGGAATTATTTCAATTTTATCAAATTCGGAAGGATATATTTTCCTTAATATGCATTTTGGGCAATAAGTTTATTGATCTTACTATACTTATTTTTCAATGTACTATCACCCCCAGAATGCTCGGTACACATTTTTGACTCACCCTGTATAATACAATCATTCAACCACATTTCGATTATTGTAGTACATTACTATATGGTTGGGATCAAAACAAAATTGCAACTTTACGAAAACTACAAAATCGTGGGATGAGAGTTATACTTAAATCATTATACCGGCATGAAGTTAATGCTGGACGCATTACAATGGTTACCAATAAAAGACAGTCTCTACAGATCAGCAATGATATTTATTTTCAAGTCTATCAATAATATGTTATCATCTTATTCCGATGAATTCATTACCTATCGCAATAGTACACACAATTATGAGACAAGACACATTAATAATTTTCACTTGCCAAATATTGTTTTTTTTTTTAAGGCTTGAACCATTTCAATGAGCTGCCAAAAGACATAGAATAATGCAAAAGTATTCATATATTCAAGTCTAAATTGAACAATTATATCAAAACATTGTAGGAAAAGGTTGATTGATGCAGTGTATAATCAGTTTCAAATTGTAATCTAAGATAATTAACTATGAATTCTTGTGTTTCTACTTCATGTACTTTCTAATTTTAATTTTATATTTCATTCATTTCATATTTCATCTTCATTTTGTTTCTATATATTTGTAACGTACTTCTGTACTTTTCAATCAATCAAAAAATTTTTATTTTCTCATTATGTCACTGTCACATATCTCATCCACAATATACAAGGTGTATGATCAGTTTCTTTCTCAACAATATTTTTTTTCTCAATAGGGTTAGGTTGGAATCATATGTATAAATCTAGTCGATACTTATTATTATCGTTATGGATTCAGCAGTATTGTTTAATTGATTATTTTTATTGTATTCATATTAGGATTTCCTGAATGAACGTATTCATCCACTAAATTGTGTTAGTTCGAACTGAAATTATAATTATATATTACATAAATTGGTACACGGTGGACAAAACTGAAAAAATCACTATCATCATTATCACATGAAGAGAACAATAGGTGTAATCCATTAGTATATGGAATATACTTATATGGATATCGATAACGATAATTATACGAAATAAATGTATCAGAGGAGTCAATAACAAAATTGAAGTCCCATCGAACAATCCACATGTTCAATGAATTCATGTTGATATCAATGTTGGTACCATGTCATTCAATCGATTGACTCTTGAAGAGTAAGTTGATGATGTGATGAAATTGAACATTCATACACGAAACAACAACTAACAAGTTCACAACTATCTTCATTCGATAGATATATGATGACCTGAGAATATCGTTTCGGTTTGAAGAATCATTGTGTGACCCATTCAATTTGCGTTTCTATTATTCACAAAGATACCAACAGCGCATCAAGATCGACATAGACAACAATAGCAGAAATCTCACTTCTCCAACAACAAAAGCGACCGGAACGCGGCATCATCCCCTGGGAAGAGAGAAACACTTAACACTGTAAAATTCGAAAATACCAATAATAGAAAAGAAATCCCAGTTAGGTGTTCAATACCGATTATAAACAGCTCGGGCCATTGTGAGGGAATGAAGCGCGGTGGCGTCTTTTTGAACTTCTGGTCCTCCTCGCAAGGTGAAATATTTACTAGTTCCTTTTGTCAGCAGATTCGTGTAAAGTATTTCCTGACATCTCAATTCATGGCTGCCTTTTCATTGAGTGGGGCTGATGGGTATGGCGCTCTCGTCCATTCATGTGGGACCCACCACGATTTATGCATGTAAAGACAGGTATAGAAAAAGCGGGCTGGAGTGACCCCAATGGGGTAGCCTAATGCGGAACGCAAATATTTCCGATGAGGTGTTGTTTATTATACCTTCATTGGGCTGGACCGTGTCACAAATTAATTCATCTGCATCTTTTGTATCATCCCTGTTCAGGTCATTCATTCATTTGTACGGATTTCAAGATGTTATATTGATGTCACAGCTACGCTGTTCGAGGTTCAGGCTCTTGTTCACTTTGAAGTGAATGACTGTCATCTGAGAAGACACTCATATCAGTGATCGATGAAAATGATAGCAATATCAATAATGTTTTGCATCGATGAGTCTTCAGTACAAAAGTGGAACAAGAAGGAATCCTCATTTGAGTTTGTGTTACTCGAGCCAGTCGATTTGAGGAACGAAGGTCATTGGAGAAGAGATAATCGCAGTCAATTCGGCAGAGAACATTCAACATCGAGATAGTATAGAAAAGTAGACGAGATCAAGAAGGGTACCAGTCCACCAATCAATAGATGTGAATTATGAAGTGCAAGTCTGTGCTCCAATTCATATGGATGAAAAAAAAATCTAGTTTGAGGAGTTCCTGCTCTCAATACATGAAGTAGATACTTGATATTCGATTGCCTGAAATGAATAATAACAGTAGTAGGAGTGGCGTTTCGCATATTTCTGCAGTTTTGGATCTTTTCCTATAGATACATATGGATATCAAGATATCATTTCATTCAATGTGATCCGCAATGATGAACTTCCATTATTTTTTCCGCGAAATTCCACAGCAGTGAATTTCTTGATCACTTATTGAAAACAAGAAAAAGTGGTTTCCCCGATTTTTCTCTTGATTTAATGATGATCTAAAACTGTACAGGTGAGTTACAAATGATGCTGGTTACATGAGAGTGTTCGTAGTGTGCCATGATTACACCCCAAAATGAAAACATCGTCTTGTTGGTTAGGTATTTCAAATACCTAACTGAAAAGTTTCAAAATCTGCTTGAGGTGGACACACTGTTTATTCTTTCATTATCATTTGAAAACGAGAACGAGGAATAGACTCCTCTCTGAATAATGAGAAAATAGTTCTAGAAAACCCTCTCTTCGAAAACCCGTTATTTTCGAGATACAGGGTATCAAAATTTTCTATACAAGTACATACATTCAATAATTTTGGAAAAAAAAACTTTTCTTCTGATTCTCTTGAAATTTGGTAGGTTTCATGCCGAAGATGATAATGGGAATATTGAAGGTATAAGAATGATTCAAGAGCGTACAGAGCAATATTTTCAACTCCGAAAGAAAGCAAGATTAGCGAAAGATTCACGATACAGAAAAAGTTATATTTGAAATGCTCAGTTCGAGGAAAGTATTCCATTTCGAAAAATACAGTCACATTTTTCTTTATATTACCAGCTGGATCTCCCTCTAGGAAGCAAATCAATGATATAATCAAGAAAAATTCTCAAGGCATCAGAAGAGGATACCACATTGATAATCCACCAAACCTACCAAATTTGAAGGAAATCAGAAGAAGCTTTTTTTCATGAATTGGAAAAACCTTGTTCTTATAGGAAATCAAGGAATCTACCCTCGGGTCTGTTACAATATTAATGACACACCCTATGATAGCCTCTTATGATTTTCGAAACTGCAGTCGGAAAAAAAGCTGTAGATCAAAAGATATTGGATGGAATAAAATATTATAGATGAGCATCATTTGATGATTATGATCACGTGGTGGTAATGATCATCGGCTACAAAAATGTCATGAAGATGCTCATATAAATTGATTGAAGATGCTCGAAAAGTCAGTGAACGCATATTCCTGTGCATGAATAATATTTATGTAGATGCAGTTGTTTATGAAGATCCACTGTCTTCTTTAGAGTGAAGATATCTGATTGAGCTACTTTTGAAACAGACTTATACAGCTCATCTTGTTGGTTCACCAGCAATCCTATAGATAAAGATATCAACGATGCTACAGAACTTCTTCTAATTCTATTCATTGCAACCCGTGGTTACCGAAGTAGAAATAGCTGAGAAAGTGATGGACAGCATATCTCCCGTGCAGAGGTAAAAATCTAGCAAGTCACTTTTTGCTAATGTTTGATATTTTATTTATCATATCCAAGATGAACTATTGATATATATATATACATATACATATACAAAATGTTCTTCGTGACCGAATTTGTAATGTGTTGTTGATTGCAAATAATTGCTTTCATGTAGACTGTGGATGTTCTTAGTGAGTCCATCAATCTATTGATATTCGATGGAAAAGTATAGTTCACAATTTCAGAAATGCATGACAATTATACATTAGGAAAACGAAGCAAGATAACTGACTCTAGGTTCACCCATTATGCTCTGAAGTTATCCAGAAGAGCCTCATCAGTAATCTGTTTCATTAAATTCTTCTATTGATATCCTGACAGCGCCAAATGTTCAGAAATTCTAATGGAACCTTTGCTGCTCTGAAATTAACCAGATGAAGATATATGTGTATAATGTCACGAAGCCATGAGTGGCAAAAATGCAGAAGATGTTGCCTCTTCATATTGTGCCATCATCAGAAGAGTATATATCGCCAGATATCTTTATAATTGCAGCGTTCAGAATTAGAACTCATTGTGTTTTTTGGTGAACTCGTATTGGAGTCCTTCAACCATCACATCAAAATATTCTGAGACTCTTATACTTTCCTGAAAGCACCAGCTGTTCATGGACAAATCGACAAGGCTTGTGAACACATTCTACTATTTTTGATTTCCATGACCTGAATAACGTAATATCGAAAACAGCTCATCAAACAACGTTGTTATCCTCAATTAGAAAGATTTCTATGAATTGAAAGATGGCTCTATATCGAGGCGTGAGCAGAGACTACTGCAAGATCAAATTACACAATCCTGAATGGTGTCAAAGTTGTGCAGTTCAGGAAGGAATCAACAACACAACAGTGACACAACGAAATAGAATTCACACTACGGACTTTTTCAAACGGAAACTCATATTAGGTGAACCAGAAACTGCAAAATGCAACAAAGGAATGAATTCAGCAAAGAAACAAGAACAAATTCCAAAGGTCTAGTGCTCTGATCCAGTTCGTTTCGGAAAAATCTTGCGACTTCAGGCATATCTGAGAACCTCCCTCCAAGCAAACCTTCACGACAATACTATTTCCAATGCGTTTGATGTAACATGAATCATCATTGGTGACAGATTACCTTCAGTCAACTGCAAATTATTCAGTTCTATCGATATATTTCATTTAAGAGTTTTTTCCAGTCGTGTTCACTACTTCTCAACGATAGATATTCCAAGCCAACATCACCTATATGTATGAGTTCTCCTGATAAGTTCTGATTAACTTTTTCTATATTTTTCTATATTATACAGCTCAGCAAGGGTAATCCGGAAATTGACAAAAAGGGGAGTTCAATTGAAAAAAAATTGTGATGACGTCATCACACAGAGATTGTTCACCCTATATTATAGATTATGATTATATTTATTTCGAGAATTTCCAATTTCATTGTTTATTCAGCCAATACTTTATGAACGCACTGTATAGTCTGAAACTCATACCTACCAGAATCAATCCATAGTGAATATAATTTTTTTTTTGTTGATCAATCGATAATAGCATGGTATTTACATGAGTGGTAGCTGTTATTATAAAAAAAAATTGTTGTTGCTGGATCACTCAATGCTTTTGTTGTTCTACTGTATTTGATGCTAGCTTCAATGTCACTGGCAGATAAAGATATGGACAATCTATCATCAACCGGTTGATTAATGAATGAAACCAAACCAATCGCTATCGATCATTATCATTTTCTACCTAAAAACCACAAAATCAACATTTTCTCGTTCACCTCTCGGAATCGCGTGAGAAGGTTGCCGTATATATATATATATATATATGTATATATGTATATATATGTATATATATATACGCAATCGTCTCGAATGTGTAATTAGGCATTACATATGCAAGAAGGAGACAATCATGTCATATTAGACCCACCTAATGAAGCAGCTAATGGCAGGTTAACTCACGCACCCATTCAGATGATCGTTAGTACATCGTCTTCAGGTAACATATTATACCTACAGAGCAATCTGTATGAAACGGATATCTAACTACAAGAGGTATGTTCGGATTGGTGATTTGTCCAGATTACGGAATATGAGCCAAAGCATATTTTCATGATTCAAGTTACATTCAGAATGATTTTCAAAACAGTCAATATTCATTCAACTCATTCATTCAACACCATATCGATTCTACATGAGAATTGGAAATTGGAATTGGAATTGAGAATATTTGGAAAAGTTGTCATCTGAAGAACGTAAACAGTTGTATTTTGACGTGAATGAAAGATGAATATAATATGAATTGAGTTGTATTGGCTCCATTCTTTCAGATATCTGAAACTGTAGGTTTCTCGATGCTTTCAACAGCGTCAGATCTGAGAAAACCAATCAATTCATTCAACGGTTTGATTGAAAAATTCAATGTTTCATGTATTATTTTCGTCATTCGGGCTCTCGTGTCTATTGCCTGGAAATGAGTCCTCGAAAATCTATCGAACTTTCTTCAATTCATTCTCACTTTTTTCGAGAAATTTTTGACTTCACCAACATGTGGACTGGTTGGTGGAGGAAATTACAATTGGTTATTCCAAAAATACAAGGTGTCAAGATCTTGCAAAATCCCTCACTTCAATACAAAATGTTCTGTTGTATAACACTCTCCTTATGATGAAATGAAACATGACTTCGTGTACCCCGGCAGCAATCTGAGATCTCATTCAATATAAATGAAAATCTCGTACATCATTCCAGCACGAAAAAATCGAAGTACATCATTTCTTCCGACTGTCAACGTATTCTCTCAATGTGACTTAGATTTCATCAATTTGTTGAAATAAAAATAAAAAATTCAAATTTTTATATGTCAATACCATTCTTGAGTTTGATAAGCAGGGATATATTCAATAATAATAATGAAAATGAACATATTTTATCACCATGAAGAATTATAACAGTGGAATGTAACATAAATTGATGGCGAAAATGGATTGAGCTATCCCACTCAACCACCAGAGGAACCAACAAAAGGACAACAATGAACGATAAATAATTGAATTTGAATAATACTAGTGCAAAGGTACTTGAATTCATTGATTGGCTGGACGAACATCATGGATGATGTTACATATGAGAAGAAATAAGATGGGCAATGGAAAAATAAAAGGAAGAACATATGATATACAGCAGAACAACATAAGACTTTGTTGAAGTTGAAAACTTGAAGGTAGGAAATATCGAAAAAGAATTTGAATATTGTACAGCGAAGAGCAAATCGAAAAAAATCATTGTTATTTGTACCTATAGATCTCCATCAGGTAAAGTAGATAGTTTTCTCGACTCTCTTTATGAATTACTCGTTGAATTAACCCAAATGAACAAAGGCTACAACATAATTTTATGTGGGGATGTAAACATTCATTTAGAGCAACAAAACAACATTAAAGAAAATCTGAGCAACTTACTGAACATTTTCAACATGTATCCCACAATAAATACTCCCACCAGAGTTACTCAAGACAGTGCATCAATTCTAGATAACGTTTTTACAGATATCGATTCAAAGTACATCTCAAGCATTGAAAATGAATATTTTGGATTTGGAGATCATAATGGACAAATAGTATCCTTCATTCAACACTCTAGTCGGACCCAACAGTCAGTTTATGAAAGTAAAAGAATAATCAATGAAAAAAGTACCGAACATTTTAAAACTTTGCTTTCACAAGCTTATTGGATCCCATGTTTAATGGAATTGAATACAGACAGCGCTTTTGATAAATTCCACGAAATATTCAATGATTGTTTCGAAAAATCATTTCCGTTGAAAACAATTAAATTGAAAAATAACACCAACAATACCGGATGGCTCTCTGCAGCTATAAAAAACTCTTGCAGAAATAAGCGTAGTCTTTTGTATATCAAGAGGTTCACTAAAAATGGAAATATCTTGAAATATATCTCAGGTTATTGTAGAACATTGACGAATGTTATAAAAAAATCTGAAGGAATGCACTATATGAGTCTGATGAATAAATCCGATAATAAAATAAAAACAACATGGAATATTATAAATAACAATCTCAAACCAAAAAATGATATAAAAATTCCAGACCCAATATCACTAAAGATGAATGAACAAATAATCGATCAACCCTACGAGGTTGCCAATCACTTCAATTCTTTTTTTCTCAATGCAGCAAGTGAAATGAACCAAAATCGAAACTGTATTTATACTCCATCCCACTATATGAAAAATATACGCGTCCCCCATAATAGTTCCCTTTTTTGAAACCTGTTTGTGAATCAGACGTGGCAGTCGTAGTTAAGAGATTGAAAAATAAGAAATCTTCGGGATATGATGAAATTCCGATCACATTGTTTAAAAGATGTATCGAAATACTAAAAACTGTCCTCACCCACCTGGTTAATTTGTCTTTGGCAAGCGGTATCTTTCCAGATAGTCTAAAAATAGGTATTATAAAACCATTGTTCAAAAAAGGAAGTAAAAATGAAATTACCAATTATAGACCTATTACCTATTACCAGTATTATCGAAAATTCTTGAATCCATAATGAAAGATCAATTAACAACATTTCTAGACTTACACAACATGATAGAGAGAAAACAGTACGGTTTTCGAACAGATAAAAGCACTGGCGACGCTGCATTCGATCTACTCAACAACATAAATATAATCATTGAAGAAAAATCATTACCACTTGTCATTTTCTGCGATTTATCGAAAGCGTTCGATTGTGTAGATCATGCAATTCTTTTGGACAAATTACTTCATTATGGTATTCGGGGCATACCATACCAGTGGATTAAATCCTATCTGGAAAATCGCAAAGTGTACGTAGAAATGCAAACGCTGAATCATACTTCTCTTTCAAATATTCTATCTGATTCCGGAATTTTGAAATACGGTGTACCTCAGGGGTCAATATTGGGACCTACCCTATTTTTGATATATATAAATGACCTGGTACAGAGCTTTTCATCAGTATCTTTCTTTCTATTTCCTGATGATACGAGCATTCTCAATTCAAACAAAAATATTGATGAATTGGTATCAAACTCAGAAAATACAATGAATGACATTCTAGACTGGTTCTCAGCAAATAAACTCCTAATCAATTTCAATAAAACATATAGTATGATCATTCACCCAAATAAGTCTTGCGATCAACCTGAAATTGTTACAAAAGATGGAATATTGAAGCCAACTACGGAAACCAAATTCTTAGGATATATTCTTGATGAGAAGTTGGACTGGAGGGTGCATATATCAGCTATGAATAAAAAGTTATCCAGTGTCATATATGCAATAAAAACTATTAAGAACAACGTGAGTTTCAACGCAGCGAAGACTGTATATTACAGTTATTTCCAGAGCACAATTTCTTATGGTATCGAATTCTGGGGAATTTCAGTCGAAAGCAACTCGTCACTTATTTTACAGAAAAGAGCTATTCGTGCTCTGTTGGGACTACGAAGGTCACAGTCATGTAAAGAACATTTTCTTAATTTGAAAATATTTACACTAACTAACATGTACATATTCAAAGTTGCCATAGCGGCATTCAAAAGAAAAAGAAATTTTACAAAATTATCTGACATTCACAATTACAATACCCGTAACAAAGAAAATTTCATGATACCATCCTTCAATTACGAAGTGAATCGAAAAGGACCATTATACATGGGAATAAGAATACTAAACAAATTGCCTAACACTTTCGTAAATATAACTTCAGCGAAAAAATTCAAAAAACAATTGAGAAAACTTCTACAAACTAAAGTTTACTATACTCTCAACGAATTTTTCGACGACTCACTCCAATAATTTCTGCCTTCAAGTAAAATAACTAATATTGTTGCATATTTATGTTAATATCACGTTCTTTCTTAATTTTTAATTTTTAATAGTATGTTCTTGCAAACAATCGTATCATAAAAAAAGCAAACCTTTCTTTCTCTCATGCTCTCTGAGCGAAACTTGTAAAATTTTCTTCAATTAAAATGTGTATTTTGATAAATGTATGTAGTTTCTTGGGAAATAAAATTTTTCTGTTTGTCTGTCTGTCTATGAAGCTTGGTCAAGTAATACTGCTCATTGAGTGGATTTTTTCTATATATATTTCGAATTTTTGATTCATCATGTAGAGAATTAAACATATATGTTAGGCATTGAAGACGGAATAATTGACCGATATCAGATTCTCTGGGATTGCATCTCCTCTTTTTCAAATCGGAAAAAAAATAAAAATTAAAGAAATTATTCAAATACATTTATAGTGAGGACAGATTTATGATCTGCCCGAAATATCACTGACCTCGAAATTCAACATTCAGATACCTAAAAGAGGAATTTTCTATTTGTCAGTGAAAAATCAAAACTTCTACGATTCACGTACAGAGGGAACTTATTGCCAGTCTGCTGAAAAGTCTCGAAAATATGTCGAATAAGTTTCAATTCATTCCCACTCTAAATATACTCTAAATATATATAGTATTAGAGAAAATAGTCTACTAACATCATTACCGCGAATTGTTTCTATTATGGGGACAAGCGATTACAGCTTATCCTGATGAAAACACACATATGTTTTTTGATGGATTATATCTCATTTTGCGTTAACCCTTGTTTTAAGGGGTCTTGAAGAATGCCAAAAAATATGAGATATGTTCATTCGAATCAGATGGATATAACACACATATTCACCGAGAGATGAGCAAACAAACCACAAAATCCATAAATCTGTGTCAAACAATTATGTATCATTGGAATGCGGCCGTGGAGTAAATAAATATGGCCGCGAAGTGTCTGCAACGTCAATTTTCATATCATTGGGGAAACGATGGAGTTTCTGAAAATAATGTTGCTACTGCTCGATTAGAATATGGAATATGTTCGAGCATGCTCTCTTACAAATTTTCCATCACATCCTGTATAGTATCGATACTATGAGTGGAATTCTGAATGATACCTACTCGATCCTCAAAATTATTCATATCCCCATTCTCATACGCGTTTCTGCAGGCTCAAAAACTTTTGAAATATTTGAGACAATGCCCCAACCTTGACCCGAACAGGCTACGGTAATACGGTAATCTTGAGCAAATCTTGTACATGCGAACATATTATTTTGGTATTGGGATCATGGGAGAATGAGATTATTTCAATTGCCACGATTCCAGTAAGCACTTTGCATGAAATTGAATCCTCCTGATTGAATTGATTGAGGACTCACGCAAATTCCAGATTCTCATTAATCTAATCATATGAATGCTGACACATCCTCTTGGAAAATGACCTGCACCACTCATCGTGCTAGTGTCATACATTAATGACTATCAAATTTTACGTAAATCCAAATAATTAGTGATATACTCGGCTAGAATTAGAATTGACTCAAACAGTGACCAACTATTCATAGTTTTTGCCATCTATCTAATTCTAGGAAAGATAATATATGATTCCTACATACTAGAATCGATCATGATATACCATGAATAGCCCTAAATGATTCGACCATAAAAAAAATGATACTCAACTGGCTCTCAATATACTATGTGAGGTATAAAATATACTCACCTGATTTCAGTGAATTGAACGATTCGAAGTACATAGCGAAACTCAAGGAAAAGTCCAAAATAAATTTTCAAGAGTATGTCCATTCGAAGCCAATATACCTCACCATTTTCAGGAATATACAAATATATTACAACATTCATAATTAGATACTCAAGAAAAGAGAAGAATTTATAACGATCTTATTTTTGTACTCAAACTCTTGAATGGAATACTCTGGTGTCCAGATATTCTGAAGAATATTAATTTGAATATTCCGAGTAAAACTCTGAGATATTCTTGTACGTTTCATATACCACACCACTCAACCAATTATGGTAGCAATTCGCCACTGGACAGAACATTGAAAAGAATTGATGAATCGAATCTGAATGTTTTTGGTAGATCTATCCAGAAGCTCACTGAAGCTGGCAGTATTAAAAATATGTTCCTTAAGGTTTCTCGAATTTTGTGGCACATTACATATACTTCATTGGTGGTACATCGTGATTTGAATTTTAATTTGCTTGATTATTGTTATAAGTGAAAAATTAAATTAGATTCTGTTGTTCCTAATTTTAGTCTCAATGTTAGTAGAATCACAACTTTCAATATTTTGTTGTAAATAATTTCATTGTAGTGATGGGGTTTTCGAGTGTTCGTACAAAAGCTCTGGCTGATAATTTTCATTGAATCATCTCGTTCGAATTCATGGTTGGGTTATCTTCTCCTGTTTGTCATTCAAGGAAATATTCTGGCTCCGTGGAAACCATCTGATTGATTCCGCTGCAAACCAAGTCAGTACCTTGACCTATGGTAGATGATATACAAAGAAAGGTATTATTATGGTTCTTGAAATCATGATTACCATCTGACATAGGTGTGTTTATATCATTTGCAGAATGGTGCAAATGAATCACAATCAATGATTGTGATCTGGTTCATATATAACATTGAGATATTTTAGACTCTTTATTGAACAGTACATCCATCGTTTGCTAGTGTTATCTGAAAAAAATCATTGATCGATTATCATTGATCTTATATTTGGAAATCAATAACTGACCTTCCAGCAAATTTTATAGTCAATAACAATGTGGTGAAATAACGGATCTGCGGGACAATGCATTAATTTCAACTAAAAATAATATAGAATACGGAACCTGTTCGCCTTACTTCATTTCATGTTACTAAAATCAAGGGGGTGATGTTTGTCAACCACTTTCTGTAAACTAGTGAAATGAGGGACGAATTATATTCAATTCATTCGAGGAACTCACCTCAGGTGTTCGTCAAGTGGATTACAACACACTGTAGACGTTTTGATTACTCATAACGTAAATATTTGCATAAATGAAGAGTTCAATCTCGCGATGTGAAAGTGCTCCCACAATAATGACAAGCCACCTACGTTAAAATTGGACGATTCTATTTTTGGCCATGGTCAGAAGATATCCTTTTGGGTTTGATTAGAGAAATGACTAATAAGCCATTCATCCTCGATGATCATGCAATAAAAGAATCTGAATACCTACTGAAGAGTGAATAACGATTACTTGCTTTCTTTAAAAAAACACTGTTTCGATTGAAACATAATTGCTATATGCAGATAATATGAAATATCAACAAGGATATAATGATATTCTCTATAGTGGGCTAATGATATATCATTATACACGTCAAGGATATTTCATCACATTGGAATTAACACTTATCGAGTAGTTAAATAACTATCACAGCAATTCATTGATATTTCTTTTATATACGAATACCGTGCACATTGAGATGAGTTTCGATGCACAATGTCGAATGTCTAATCCATAAGTAGATGAGTGCGAAGAAAAAAACTGCATTGAGAATACCTAGTTTGGTAAATTATGTCACCAAAATATGGATACTCGGAGGGCTTCTTATTGATGGAGCAGCTAGCTAGCTCTCCATATATTTCGTGGTTCATCCTGCACGAATATTTGACTTGAGAATTGTTGTTGATAAATCATGAATAATCATAGTTACATCTGAATGATGTCGCAAATATATTAACTCTCACTAATTAACATAGAAGAATGTTGTGATGCATTGAAAATTCATAGGAAAAATAGAAGTGGAAAATTCTATTTTGTTGTTGGTAAAAACTCTCATTGTTGTTGGTCAGTAACATTTATATGAATATTCAATTAGAAATCGATTCAACGTTACTTAACAATGAACATGAGTATTATCTAATGTTGAAAGGCAGAGACTCGTACAAGTATTAGAGTCGATCAAAGTATATTAGGATACTATTTATTTATCACAAACAATCGTGAATGAGAGGTGAATAGAGTGAAAAGGAGTACTGGCGATGCTCGGCAAGGTTGAGGAAATACTTCAAATTATAAAATGGCTAGCAGTGACAAAATAATCTACATCGATTGTAGGAAGGGAAATTTCCCAATAGTTACAGTACTCATTCTGAATGAATGATTTGCCGCCTGGTTTGGCTGACAGTTCAGTTACACCAATCTTAAGAAAATCTTTTTTTTTGGGTGGGATTGGGACCTACGCCGATACACATTTGGATAGCCTAATAAATCATCGACAAGAAATATAAAAAATTTGTTTCGTGTTCACTACTTGCGGATTATTCATTGATGATTTTTTGACACCTCGTAGTTGATGATCTACTGAAATGAAACCGATATCGGTGCAACTCTCATTGCAAACCAACTGTTGTTGACAGTTATATTGATGTGGAATATGTGACGAAGAATTCATAACTATGTTAATGGAATGTCAAGTGTGCAGATTTCTGAATGAAATGCACTTGTGGGCGAGCGTTATATTATATTATATTACAACAGGAAGTATGACATGATTCATTACAGGTGCCAGTTCATGTACTGATGATTTATCATCGACGGAGGTGAATATCTTTTCATTCGGCTTCTTCATTCACTAGTTCTGAATTGTGCATGTGGCGTTCATTATTTATGTTTCTGTACCGCAATCATCGTCATCAAGAATCTGGATTTCGTGCATCAGAAATGAATCTGCTTCATGAGATGCTGTGACCAGTCCCCATTTTTTCTAGTTCAATTCCAGAACCTGCTCATTCTTCGGCCTGGTAT
The DNA here is from genome assembly GCA_963576655.1 of Gastrophysa polygoni. NCBI lineage: Eukaryota > Metazoa > Arthropoda > Insecta > Coleoptera > Chrysomelidae > Gastrophysa > Gastrophysa polygoni. Next base: position 5,518,899 of record OY755092.1, read on the forward strand.
TTCATCCTAGCAATTTGACAGGTTCCACATTGCGAGGCCTTGGTTTCCCGTTACCTACAATTCCTTTTGAACGACATTAGGGGTAACCAAAAAATCTTGGGATCATTAACTACTAGGGGTGTGGTACTTCCCCAATATATCGTTAGGTCGATACCACATCATATTATGAATATTATAGGTGATTATAGATATAAAATTCACTTTGGTAATCAAACTAACATACGCTACTTTCTAAAATCCAATCAATTGCAAGCTGATTGAACCGAAAAATTCGAATGATTTTGTAGTAATGAGGGCGAGACTGAACGATGGAAAAGAAGCGGTGGATTCAGAAATTCCTGGAAATCCCAACAATATAAATATGTATAGTGCTCCAATTGAACTGTAGAAGATTGTTTGATTTCCAGTGAAATCGGGACTGTTGAAAAACCTACTCTTGTCAAAATATTATTTTTTACTGGCTCTCAATAGCAAATTCACCAGTTATTGTTCCGATAGCTCGAAAAAGGAGGAACAAAAGTGCTTGCAAATCTGTTGATACCTGGTACCTTCATCAAAAGGAGAAATAAATTAATTCTGGCCGGAACTCATTGCTTCCTCTCAATGTCAGGATATATACTAGGTATTTGCTACATAGAGAAGAGAAACATGAAAGATTCACATTCGAAATTTGTTCTTCTCAACTCTTTTTCATGAACCATGTAGGTACCTATATATGTCTGAACAAATAAAGACACTTCGTACATTACGAAAACAGTGTGATAGTTTGGAACGAAATTCATAAATGTGTTATTGTATTTTTCAAAATTGCTAACTCATATTGACTGATGACGTCAAAAGAAACAACTTTCTAGGATATCCAATAACGCAGTTATGGGATTCTGTTCCGGACTTCATCATTACCCAGTATATAAATGCGAGCATATCATAATCGAAAGAAGATTTACAATAGCTGGGCATGCGTCAAAATAATATTTGATCATCAAAAATCAACATCAATGATGATGGTACTGAGATTATCGAAAATCTCAGGAGTTATCGATTATATCGATCATATCGATAATTATCAATGATATCGATATATTACGATTATTGAAAATCGAAATTTCGAATTCCTAATCGCTCACCACTATTAGTTACTATATAGTGGGATTCCATGAGGAATGAGTGTGGAAAGTATTTTTTGCGAAAAATTTGAAAAGAGCATATAACACTTCTCCATATAATATAGGAATCAGGTCATATCACCAAAGCACTATGGAAAGTGAATCATACACGTATTGATATATTCAATTCCTAATGAGTACAACACAAGATGAAAATATCATTTTTGTAACCTCCAGTCGAATGTTATCGAATATCAAACAATATAAATGAGGTATCCCCAAGAGGTCTCTTTTGAAACAGCATTTTGAAAAGAGCATATAACACTTCTTCATATAATATAGGAATCAGGTCATATCACCAAAGCACTATGGAAAGTGAATCATACACGTATTGATATATCCAATTCCTAATGAGTACAACACAAGATGAAAATATCATTTTTGTAACCTCCAGTCGAATGTTATCGAATATCAAACAATATAAATGAGGTATCCCCAAGAGGTCTCTTTTGAAACAAACAATGTATTCCTCAGACTGAAACAGTTCGATTCAAGCAAAATTACCACAGTAGAAATTTGGTCAGTTTGGCCGCCAGACGGCTCTGAAGTTACGAATTCTAAATCGTTTTTGCTTTATACCTCTGGAACGGCTCATGAGATTTCAATTATTATACCTCATTTATTCCAATTCAATTGGTCTCACATTCTTCACGAAGATAAATTTCGATGATCCATCGCTATCATAGGATATCCTGTAACATGTTCATATCATGAACAATTGGGAAATTTCAATTTTCAGCTATTGGTGTCGTTAAGACCACAGGATAGAACCATAGAACGAAATCAATGATGTTTCTCCTGACACTATATTTTTTGCGTGCAAAATCATGCATACAGTGTGGAACAGCCAAATGGAATAAATTCGATAACGAATAAATGAGAGCGTGTTGGGAACAACGCTTGGACATGCATTTTTTTCGAAAAAAATTATTATATAGGATGTGTGATGTGACAGTGGCTGATACCAAATTTCTCATCTTGAATACAACCCTCTGAATATTATTAGATTTTTGGATTCTTTAGAAAATTCTAGACATAATTCATGAACAATGTCCCATACCTATCTTCAGCTGTTCCAAGTGTTTTCAGATGTATTATAAAAATTAACATCGAAAAAAAAATTTTCTTCCACAAATGCGCTACATCACACTCAATACTTTAGCTCTTAATATTGAGAAAATGGGCAGAAACCATTGATGCGTTCCTTTTTAATGATATGGAATAAGAAGAATACAAAAACAGATTTGTATATATTCGTATGAAGGTCATAGCCTCAGCAACTTGTTGTCTGTCTGCATGACAGTAGTGATCAGTGTCAGAGCTATTGTCGATTGAATTTCGTTAACTGTACGTAATAAAACCAGAAAAATGGTTCATTCAACAGAAATGCACAAAATAACCATTCTACAAATAATTGGTTATGGAGATAACACACGGACACGAATGGAAGTTTCTTGCTTATTCCACGAGAAATTTCCAAATTGGCCGCCTATATACCAAGGAATAATTAGCCAAATAGAAAAACGGTTTCATGTTGATGTTTGTAATACATCTGAAAACACTCAATCTTTCCGAAACAGTTGAAAATAGGAATGGGACATTGTACATGAATTATGTCTATAATTTCTTGAAGAATCCAAAAAACTAATAATATACAGGGGGTTGTATTCAAAATAAGAAAGTTGGTATCGGCCACTGTCACATGACACACCCTATATAATTAATTTTTTTTCTAAAAAATCCGCATCTGAAAATGAAAATCGACGTGTCCAAGCGTTCTTCCCGACACGCTCTTATTTATTCGTTACCAAATTTTTTTTCCATTTGGCTGTTCCACACCGTATGTATGTATACATATATACGTGATATATCACGTATAATAACAATACTATTCTGAATCGTTACCACCTTGATTTATCATTCGAATATATACTAACCTCACCCCTTTCCAGAACTATCCAGTATGGTGATTTTTCGAGAAACCATCATTCAGATGCGAATGTTTCTATTTTCTAAGCGAAGATATATTGACGCAAATAGATCAGATTTACATAACTTGTGGTTTTGACCGAGTGAACATTACTTCAATTAATATCAAGTTTTTGAATATCAATTAATATAAACAGTTCTAAGTGGGCTATGAATAGATTATTCTCAGGTGATTATGGCAAGGCCGGGAAACCTCTTGGGAAATACTGATTCCCCGCACATGACTCCGCACGGGCGAGCGCGAGAAAAATAGACAATTGAAAGTAATTGTGGCTGGAGGAAGTAATAATTCTGATTGTGGAGAATTCGGATTTTTCCCAATTCGTGGAATTTTCCAAGATGATTGACATCATAGAGTGTTCGTTCATGTCTTCAGCAATGTAATTGGTGTTTTGATTGAATTATGTGTGGCAGTCGGCATATACCATAGAAATCATATATATACACCATATGATTTCTATGGCATATAAAGAATCGAAATGGAAACGCTATTCGAACGAACAAAAATATTTTTCTGGAGGTTTGAGGAGTGAGTTATTTTTCATCGCTTCTCTCATGGTATCAGCTCTCAGGATCAAAATACTTACATGATAATCGAAAAATCAACATCAAGAAATTTGCAGAATAATAGTGAAATCATTCCGAACCGAGTCGTAGGCGCCTTTCAGAATTCTTTGAAAAATCAACATAAAGCTGAGATAATTGATACATTCCGTGTATTTGCAATGCACTCATGTTATTATACTGGAATATCAACTGTATTTTTTCCACCCTAGCCATAGAACCTGCCATCATCTGATCTTCTCAATGCGAGAAGGGATTTTATCAAGGTGTTTTTCTCTTCAGATTTTATGAACTAGTAGTTCATAAATTTCATGAAATTGAAAATATTGAAAAATATCACCATGTTCATACTATTATGTTTATATTATATTATTACCTGAATAAAGTTATCCATATCTATTTTTTATCTATAAACACAAAGCCACCAACCATAGTTTAGTTTTCATAGACACCGAATGCATATAGATAAAGTTCACTTCACTTCTTCACATACATATGGGCTAGCTCTCATAGATATTTCTACAACGTGATATATGTTTCAGAAATGAATACTTTTCTACTCTATTCTATTCGATCAATTTGAATTCACATCACTGCCATCATACGATATCTGAGTAATGGTACTCGCATAATGTGAAGGCGTATTGACACAGAGCACAGAACATCAGAACAATAGCTAACTGCGGGGTTATTGACAGCCACAATGTAGAATTGGCAAGGCTGCGCCTGTTGCGCTATAAACGAGTCAACTGATAGTAAGCGGTGATTGTGATGAGAAGAAAGAGATCACCGATGCTACCAACATTTCTTACAGAGATATAAATATTCATGCTTTCTCACTAGTGACAGTAGGTTGATATCTGAGCTTCCCAAAACCATATTGATTGGAATATATTGCTAGGGCTGGAATAAATAATAATGATAATAATGATAATCGCCTTCATTCAACTCAATGAATGATACGAACATGAATTTTCATTTTGGTCGTTATGGAGCGAGGTTCAGCATAGGCTACTCTTACACCGAACTCCAAAACGATCATTGTGGATTTGATGGAGTACTAAAATTTCAATATTGTGTTTGAATGGACAATAATTTCGCATTCGAATATACATCAGATCAGTTGCATCAAATATGATTCAATATTATCATATTCAATGAGATATGATAGAAAGAAGAAATTTTGAAAGGTTCGATCAGAGATGGAACTAAGGATCGCTGAAGAGTTCATTCTTTAACCAAGATTCAAAAGCATATCTGCAGTGATGTTCAACTCAATAGATAAAGAGTTGAATAGTTTGATACTGCTGTATTTGAACTCCTCGCAATGTAAATGAACACAACTCAGTAGTAGATAATATAATTACCACGTGACCTCACATTCATCCTCACACGTAATTCTGGTCCCTGGGTTGTATGTAATGACATTCTTATCTTATCTCACAAAGAAACTACGTTAATTTGAGTTTGAATGATTGATCAAAAAATATCAGTGTAACGTTGCATGTTTTGAATTTTTGTTACCTACCTCAGTTTCAATAGTCGAATCCACATCGAGACAAACCTGACGACGAACGTGGAAATCGACAAAAGCATTCTGTTTGCGTGATGGTAATTGCGACAAATATGCTGTCACCATCACGGCAAGATAATTGAGACATGGATTATTTTAATAGTATCATTAATGTACTTATTGGTTTCTTCGCTAATGAGTGATATGTATATACAGATATGAGAATTATTGCTGAACAACTTGTTTTGTACTTGAAAAAGCAGCAACGCGACTTTCTTTCTTTGGATAGGTATATGCAGTGATTTTCAAAAGTTTTCTGCTCCCATTTGAAGTTGCCCCAACAAGAGCTCTTGTTGATATAGGCACAACCAGATTTTCTCTCCACTGAAATAATTTTCTATGGTGACGATGACATTATTCTATAGTTATTTTTTAAACCGATGGAACATTGTTGAGATAACAACATCAGCCAGACACTTTTTTAGTGTACTTGAAATGATATTCAAGGTGTGAACATTTCGATTTCAGTAGTTACCGGTCATGTAGGTGATATAGCTGATGTAACATTTTTATCTGAACCAATATTTTCGAATGGAAAGTTATGACATGTGACATCCACTTCGAGAGATTCTTTAAAGGCCTCTATCCATCTTATGGTGAATTGGAATAACTTCCAAATGAGGCGTAAATGCCGAAGGGTCCCGTAGAAACGATATATGGAATAATCGTCCGATTCACCATCAGGCTTCGAAGCACTTTCCGGAATCAAGAAGAACCTTGTACACATACTAGCTGTCACTTCTGCTATGTGATATAATACAACCGATATCGTTGAAACCTGTATATTTCAAGAGAATCACACCTCATACCATACCATCCACTTCGTGAGAAGAATAAGATTATGGTGCGAACTATAGAAGTCATGAGAGATATCTTGTAGGAGGGGTACTAACCTAATCTAAGTTGGGAAACCGATTGTGAGAATGGATAAATTCCCAAGTATTCAATGAAATTGGTGTATCGAAAATCATATGTGAAAGAAGATATTTTTGTCGTATCCAACAACGGATTCGCTTATAATCAGCTGAGAAACGGAACTACACCTGCTCACCTCAAGGCATACACATCATCGATATTTTTGTTCAACTCGTTAATCAGCTCATTAGGCCCATTAGCATGAAATATAATTCACTGCCGTAGGTGATAAAGAAAACATGTTCGGTAGAGTCAATCGTGTGATTCAACATCGGAAGCTTTCATTGATGATGATGAATGAGGAATCGAAGAAACAAGATTTATTACTATTTTTATTAGTTTGTTCAAATTGTTTCCTCTCGGCTGTGATGAATCATTCGAGACTATGACCTGAACTAATGGTACATAATCTGAACCACAACATGATCCAATTTTCATCAGTTATATCATGAAATTGATGTCTCCGTCATCGCAGATTATTTGAATAAAGAGAAAACTGTGAATTGGAACTGTGTCTCCGACATTGAAACTGTCGAAATCTCACATTTTCTCAAGATTTTAAAGATTGATCATAACATTCAGGAATCATAGCCAGTAGAGTGGATTCATCTCAGAGTGATTCGAGCAAGATCAGTATTTCCACTGGCATTATCATGCAGGTCGATTATCTGTGAGCTGACTGACTTCTCTCTGCATTTGCTTCACAGCCCACCTACTTATACAATACGGTACAATAAATTGGGACAGATATATTAATTTCGTGTTTTGTATGATGGTCAGCTGAAATGAATTTGAATCCCTCTTGATTGTCTCTTTGAAGATGTCATCATTGTTTGATTCAGTCGCCTCGAAAACTATTGTGTTTTCCTCGCCCGAATGATCTATTTGTGACTCACCAGATGATTGCTTAGCTTCAGCTGCACTTCGGCCACAATCTCATGATTCTATCGAAAGAGGTCAACTAAATAAAAATGGATGTGTTGAAATGTTGAAATAATGTTGAAATAATTCCACGAATCTGAAAAGGAAAGTTGATGAAAGAAACAAACCAGTTATCACCCTTCTCATCATTGTCATTCGGACTGACATTTATATCATACCATATTAGATAACAAGATGAATTCTCCTTTCTTCTTGGAAGGAAGGTGCTGCGTGATATCGAGGTATACCGTCTTGATTGGTGATTATGTCGCTGGAGATAAAAGTTACATGTACCGAGAAAAATCATAAGATTTCCACAATAGTCAATGTATTGACACAAAAATTATTATTATTTCAATTAGATATACCTGAATATAACAAACATATTCGATACAAAGGATCAATTATGTTTCGCAAAAGTAAATGCGGCCGTGAATCCAAAACGGCGGAGAAGGCAATTTTGACAAATTCAGCAACGAAATGTCTTATTTCAAGAACGCTATCGAATCAGTGTTCAACTTTCATATCAATCACCCGAGAAGTCAATAACTCGAAACCTTCACGTCATGCCTATTATTTTTATTTCGAATAGGAGTGTGTAGAACAGTATGGTCTGAGACAAATTTGTCATTGAAAGAGCCAACGTGAGACACTATTTTCCTATTGAAAGTCATAAGAAAATCCGATAATTATTACATATTGAACATATTACAAATCATCTGCTGATATTCTGCAAAATCATTGTATCTCTGCCTCAAAAGAACAATCAATGCTGACGTATGCGAATCAATAAAAACACATCAGGATCTCTATTCCAGTATCTGGAAGGATTGTATCGAAGGGCTAGGATCTCGAATATGTTTTCTATATGGTGAGATTTGAGTTATACGATATACATTTTTCACAGTTACAACATTCAATAACGAAATAATTCTATAACAGAGAAGGGAAATTGGAATTTCAAATTCAATTTCGTTTCAGTGAGAAGTTTCAGAAAAAGTAAAAGAAGGTAATTCGAGCAGAAGATCACTAGCATTCGACAATTTTGAAAAATGACTCTCGCCTAATTCATCCAACCAAATTGCGTGTGGGATATTGGCCAACCATACCTGCAATGGCAGGCAGGTATAGTGTTTTGGGATGTGCCGCAGAACACGTATTCTTTGTCTGAGATATCTTTTAGGTCAAGTTTCAACGCGGTGAATCAGCTCGGCTGAATTATTCTAACAGAATATTAAATGAGACATATTATAATTATTAAATTGGCAAAACTGAGAACACATGACTCCCTGTGGCGATGGGAGGCGTCGAAAAAATCAGCATAAATACGGGGGTATCACAAATAGTTCTCCATGCAGAAAACAATTACCGACATTCCTTCTTTCTTTTTTTCTTCCCTTCGTTTTACACTCTTGGGCGTTGGATTTCGGCTAAATATCTGGCGTGTCTTTTACCCATTGTTTCCATGATTTCATATTTTCTGTCACGACATCTCTCTTTTTCTTCCTGCCCCTGGTATTTGTTGCCTCCATGGTCCTCCATTCCCCTTCTTTTTTATGCTTCTTGCTTCAAGTATTTTCTTGGTTATTCTGCTCCAATGCATTCTCATCATGTGCTTTAATGTTTCTCTCATTGCATCGTTCCTAATTATATGTTGATGTGTTCTACATCCTTCGAAAAAGCCTCACTTTCGGAAATCTCTTGTATTTTAATGAAACATTGAGCGTTGAGGTGAGATTTCACGAAAGTATGACATGGAGCATTACGTGCAACGGCAAAATAATAGTGAACCCTTCTCTAACGGGACGTCAAATCCAGATAATCTGGAAATACATCCATCACAGTTGAGGTCAAAAATTGACATATCGACAAGATATAATCAACTGGTGTTTCGATTCGAATTCTACATAATGTGCAATACTTTAGCTAGTCTATATCGGCGGAATGTCATTCCTGGAGGGATAATCACAGCTTATCTTTCCCTAATATGATCCTTATAATCTATTACAATTTGTTAACTATTCTTAGTATTCAAAGTAGGTCCAAATGAACGAAAGAGATGTATGAAGTGATTTCCTCATAAGCTACAGATGATGTATCAATGTTGTTCAAGAGAGCTATGGAATTGAAGTAGGATACGTTTTAATGCTTCTTTGGAAGTTGTAATTTGGAGGTGGGAGATATCGATATCTAGGTGTGTTGTAGGTGTCCATGCATCTTATGAGGGGACACTTGCCATAGTAATTGGTTGTAAATAACGATGGGTAAAAAGTTCCAATTCCTAGCAATTCTGGGGTTACAGTTTATCATGAAGTAGTATTAGTATAATATGGCCTAATGATCTCTTTGGGCCTCACCAGATTGTTTTTCAATCTCGACTGCGCCTCAACTGCATCTTCCTGATTCGCCAAAGATCAGCTTCACTGATGCATTTTACTCCGTAGAAACAAATTTGGTGATTAATTGTGAAACTTACTGGCTACTAATGTTGGAAGTTGAAATGATAGTTCATGGTTGATAATGGTGAGTATAATGGAAAACATATATAGAGAACCAGAAAAGGTTCTACTGAACGAATGTAGCTTTTCAGGACGAACGTGTCCAGAGAGCTAGGTTTTGTTGACATATTTTCTTCGTATTCAATGTTAATAACACGTGTTCATTCAACGTTGAAGGTGATCTGTGTCCTTTACATATCTCAGTGTTTTTTCATATAACGACTCTGATTTTTTTCGGCAGAAACTCTCAAATCATCATGTTGGGAAGTTGTATACAGACACGAGAAATAGTCTCACATACCAGATATCTCACAATGAGAACAGCTACTTGCATTATTGAAACATCAGAATGGTACATACGAAGCAAAGAAATCAAACTATGCTCCATAGTAACAGTGACATAACTATATAGTGATTCAGTATAATAGCGAATCATCAGTCGAAATGCATAAATATTACATGAACTTCACGATTAACTAACACGCTGTATTGTCGATATCGAAGGTGCAAATATCAATTTATTTGACATAAAGTTGAGAGGCTAGATACATCAGTATACACGGAAGATTCGTTTATGATCTTTAGATTCATTTGTGGCACTGTAAGGTTTACGGAATCTTCGAATTCGATAGATTAACTGTATGAATATATAGTTCATCAGTGTCACATGCTGTAGACTTCTCATTTATTCCAATCACCGTTTCCATATGTGATCTCCATAGTCTCATAAGAAACCGAAATTGGTATATAGGATATGATTTTGTTTCAAGAACGAATTGGGAATTGCTTCTGAAGTTTCTTCATCGAGTGTCTATGCCTATTTGTTCGAGGTAATATATACCTGATGCATATTACAAGTGTGGTCTAACTAGTGTAGTGAATAGGAAGAAGTACACATTTCTTGTTGAACACTGTATTACAAAATATACCTCTATCATTCATATTTTATCGATAACATATTCTCCATTCTCTTCTCAGTCATTGTCTAATGTCATTCAGAGTCTGTTATATCTATATTATATCAATCGCAACACCTCTATGAGAATATTCTGATCCACCAACATTGTCTGCTGTTTCTGCGAGAATTTCATTTTGTGGATTTGATTTTCATCTGCGTGAAGTGTGTCCAGCTAGAAATTGCAGCTTCTCAATGTACTGAACCAAATGGGTTCTACAAGGTCATGAAATATTGCCCTCCAACATCGATGGAATTGACATTACTGTCACTTCTGTGCAGGCCTCTCTTATGTGATATTGTCAAAAACTAACTGGACATAACATGAAAAGGTGGTTTTCCAGCTTTTCTGTAGGACTTCCTCTCCTCGTTTCTAGAAAATAACTGAAGAAATTGATTCAATATATTTGCCTCAAAATGTCACTGCGCTTGAAATTGATCCTTCAGATACGTGAAAGAGAAATTCTCTATTTGTCAGTGACACCTTGTTTTTTGAGAAATATCGGAAAAACGAATATATTTAATAATGATAAAACCTCTACTTTTCTCAGTGGACGTTTCTGGAACGAATCTGCTCCCGATTACAACACAATTAGAACATTTCTCCTTCGCAAAAATATTTAACGTTCCTGTTTTTTGACACTGAAAAGTGACAATTCAGCAGACGGAGGAATCCTGGTTACCAGGTGTGTTTGCTATTGATTGATATTGAATTTGCCATTTTCATATTCAGTTTTGAGAAGTGGACGCCAAGTTCTATCCTCTTCGAAATACTTACAGACAGTATGTAAAGGATGTTCTTATGTGTGCTTATAACAGTTGTTGAATTTGCTACGGTTACTAATTGTGAAGGAAATATCTGATCGAAAGAAACTATCGAATACATGAATGAACATTCGGCAATTTTTCTGAATTTTCTTCATTTTTTCATATATTCAAAATTCCTTTCATGGGATTTCTTGCACTTCTAATAATTTAATTCCCCATTCCTTCAATGAATCTACCATCCTTTTCTTCATATTCTTGTTGATTCGCTGTGTTGATCCAATTCTCTTGTTTGAATTGCATTCCAAAAAAGCGATTCAAGAAATCGAAATCTCGCATGTAGAAACTTTCCATGTTTTTTGTGTCTTATCTGTGTAAGTACTGTGTCACTTGATGTGGCTATGATCACATCATCTACATATACTGCAATTATGGCGTCTTCTCCCACTTTGAACTATGTTTATATACAGGGATCTGCCTCTGATGACTTGAATCTCATTTCAATAAAGTTTGTGCATAGTTTCAGTCCATGAAGGGCTCTGAAGGCGATGTATTCCAATTGATGACGTTTCCTTGTGTCTTTTGAGGCTCTCAACAGTTCCGTGAATCTTGAGTGAAAATTCCTACCATCATTCATACTTCCTTTGAAGATGAAATTTCTCTCGAAATTGTTTGGAATTTTCATGAAGATTCCTCATTCAATCTCATAAATCAGAGATGCAGTTGTTATGCCAATTCAATGTAATTATGGATTATTCAGAATATGATTGATGAACTTTGTTTTGCTACTGGTGCGAACGTTTCATCATAGTCAATGCCTTGAGTGAATCCTCCAGCACTCTAGACACTAATCTTGTTTATTTTCTTTTTAGTCCAAGTATTGTATTCGTCACAACATTCTTGTTCTGCTTTTTGTGAGTGATCATCCATTTCATTTCATTTTAATGTTCCATTTTTGAAAGAGTTTCAATGTCATTTTTTATTCGATTGATTTTTTTCTCATGCATTTTCATCTCTTTTGAAATTAATATGACACACAATCTTCCGTCTACTTTGATATGTGTATGTTTTATTCCGGTTGCTTTCATTTCTGATTGATTCTTGAAAATGTTCTGTTTCTACAATGTCATCTTTTCCATTCATTGTGTTCTCATGTATTTCTGCTTCTCCATCTAGATCATCCCATTCCTGTTGTTGTATTTTTTCGTGATGATTTCAAGTCAATTCATAATTGAAATATGAATTTTTGGAACGTTTGATGACCTCAATTGAGTACAATTCAATGAAACTATCTTCAAAACTCCAATTCGTGACTATAATCGTTTCGAATGACCCAGCTAATGTTGAAAAACATTTCTTTGGATTTTTGTTGAATGCAAATGCTTTCGATCCAAGACTATGAAAATGTCTTAGTGATAGTATGCGTTATACCTATTCTTCGATAGCTGTTCTTATATTCAACACTCTGGATGAATCAGGATTTATCAGATCGTTAGCTGTGTTAATAGCTTCGGCCCAAAATGACAATCGTAACTTTGCTTCGATCACCAGATATCTTGCTTCATCTATAGTAACGATCTATTTTTCACCACCAGAACTTTATCGCTTTCATTATCGCTTCGTAGGTACATCATTCTTGTACCTATCGTGGTCATTTTCCACTTCATCTTTGTAAAATCCGAAGCATCATAGGAAATCATATCCACGGTTGACGAACATGACTTTTTAGTCTATAGTATGCTCATAAGTGAATGTGACAAAATATTGAGAACCTATGAGATTTCATTCTGAATGGTCCCCAAACAGCGGAATGAAATATTTGCAAGGGTAATCCAGCTCAATGATCCCTTTCAGGTAATAACAATCTTGTCATTCTACCTCCGATGCGTTTCGCGTATGTCTATTTTTTCTTTCGATTTGAACTTCAATCCATTTATCATTTATTTATTTCCATCATGTTGAGCTTTCTGTTTTTGGGGGATGAAAGGTTATCCATCTTCTTAGTTGTTCGCCTATTCCTTTCAGAGAATTGGTCAAATAGAAGGTTATATGTAGTTTACTAATTGCGTTAGTTGATGTTGAATGAATCCACCCCGAATTTTCACAGTCAATACACATTTTCTTCGTATTTCTGTGGAATGGAAATCAAGAGGTCGGCTGTTGACCATTGTTAGCGAGAGCTAACAATGATGATGTTGTCATACCTTTCGATTCACATATAGATGGGGTTCTCAATAACTTCAATGATCACGGAAGCAATCAAATGTATAGAACTCAACAATGGTACAGCAAATTTAGCAAACGTCATCATGTGCTAGTTTCGATTCGAAAATCGAAGTGAATACCCGATTATCGATGTAGACACCATGAAAAGATGTGATTTCATCATCAAGACTATTAATATCACATTGACTGCAGTGTCGTTTATTTTAACTAACCCCAGAGTAAACAAATGGACAGACTTTCTTTGGTGACCCACCGATTCATGACCTGTCTCGAGTGAGCGTAATGAAAACGATTATGATGATCTGGGATGAGGAATCGCCTCACATGTTCTCAAATGACGTTGATACGTTCACAGTTATAAACAAATATTCGATTTTTCAAGAGAAAATATGCACGATTGGGCGTCATCCTATGGACGTAGCTAATCATTAGAATCAGGAACTATATTTATAACAATGTTTATAATGGATGCTCGAATGATAAAACAGCCGTTGATAATCGTCAAAAAAACAATGATGTCCGGGGTCCGGGTTCTTAACACTCGATTTGTGCGCAAATCAGGCCCATTAACTGAACTGTCATCTATGCCTACGTGAAATGAGTAGATCCGGATCCTGACAATATATGAAATGTTGTTCAATCAGAATAGGTAACTACAGTTATAATGAGCCCAATACTATTCGATTTGAGGTAGCTATATCGAATCAGACAACGGAGGTTTTTCGATGTAAACCGAATCAATCAAAAGTATAACTTTGATTTCCAAAAGTAGGGCTATTTGCTTGAGACATTTTTTGTGTTCAAAAATCACTCAAATCTCCAACTGCTCATTCTTTCATCCGAGGATTTCTCTTTATTATTCTTCGATATCAAAATCACAGAGTCCATTCAGATCTTGAAAAACTAGTTGAAACTGCGTTACGGAATGAAAAAACATTGTTTCTTCTGAACTATCAGGTATTGGTTAGTCAATCCAGCAGGATGGAGAGCAAAGACTGTTTTTTTTTTCATATTTTTGAGGCATAAAAATACGAAAAATATCTATGTATACGTAAGCGACGTTCGGGAATCCATATGCTTTTCATTCTTCTTGTGAAATGACTCAATTTTGTTACAGATTGAAATACAAAGGAGATATGAATATAATGAAAAAAGTGATCAGATCAAACTAATCATCATTGAAAATCAAAATGAAACTGATGTTCTCTTCACATCATCTGCCTTCAATATCTTCACTTGATATAACTATCTAGAAGCAAATGAATGAAATAACAACCATAACTACATTACTGAAGTTGCTTCAGAAACTTCTTGAAGAGAGTCATTCAAAGATTGAGTACAACGTATCAACAGTAGTATCCATAATTATCTCACTGAAGGTGAGTTAAAATCATTGAACCAGAGATAGTTTTGCATTTGGTAGACTGTTTTTCTTCTACTTCCTTTCAGTTCATGAAAAATCGTTCATCTGTAAGGATTGATTTTTATTCACAAATATTATAAACGAAATTCTTTGGGTCAATCTCGACGTGTTACCTTGATTTAGAACAAATTATCATCAACAAAAAATTGATATGATGCAACCCGCCCTTTGCGTATAGTTATAATCGTATTAGTTCACATCAGATCTGTGATGATCATTGTCTTATACATCTGAGTATCTTGTATATGTATCTACTCAGTTTTGTACATGGGGATTTATTTTCTCGAGTGACAATAATATCTATTCAAGCACAAAAAGCATCATTATAGGGATAATAAGGCAAGGAGATCTACTGATCTATAGCGATTTCCGATTATCATCTAATAACGCTCGTGGTGCAGAGATAATTCTATTTCCCATTGAAGAGTATTTCATTTTCTTGACTTGAGTATGCTGATGGATGATTTGACTGATTTGCATGAGATTTATTCCATTGAGTTGACTATGGCACTGACAGTTGTCGATATTTTGACTTTCCTCGATGGAAAAGATGAATAAGTTGAACAGAAGGGATGAGAGCCAACAATGTTAATGTGAGATGATAACTTCGGACAACGATAGAAATTCACAGAATGATGAGCTGGCGTTCCAGTTCATAACGCCCTAGGGCATTAGGAGTGTGTTTATGAAATTCTATCCGAGATATGACGATCGAATGATGAACAAACGGAAAATAAACTGAATATTGACCAATTTGAGGAAACATAAAATATCCCAATTTTATCATATATCATACATATGTTCAGAAGGACTCATAACGTATTCGACAGGTGAGAGTAGTTCACGTAATGAGTTCGGAAAGAGCGTCCTTACAGTGCATGTAGGCCAAGTCCTGAAGTGTCTCTGTATGGTGTTAGGTTTTTAGACATAAATGTATTTTTGCTACTCTTGGAATTCTCTGATTTGTGGAGAAACTTTCGTGACATCTTGATCTCAGGAAAAGATAGAGTCGATACGAATGGAGTAACCTACCCACCAACTTGAAGATGAGGTGAAAAACTGGGTTAGCATGGATATCATGGGATTGGAAATTATCATTCTCTTTGATTTAGTGATTATAGATCGAGGCAGTCAGAGGTACGGAAGGAAATACAAAGTTCCTCACATATTTCTATAGTTCGACACAAAAAAACAACTTCCTCTTGAACTTGAAGTTTTCAAATGGAACAACAACGGGGTTTCACAGTTCTCCTCATGCTGTTGAAACACGTGCCTGGGATATTTATGGGGAAAGGGAAACAAACCGGATTTGATTTTTTTTAGAAGAATGTATCCACTTCAGATCTTTTTACAGGTGGAGCGAAAAAAAGCTTGGATATGGATACGTTGTGGAGATATGAACGGAGAAGAAATGTACCATTCATTCTCTCACAGTGACATAACCAAAATGTTAGCGAAAGATATATTCATCGTACTATTTCCTGTTGAAAAACCAACCTCATTTGCTGGAAAATAACGGGATTCAATTTATTCCACAATATAAGTGATGCATTTGTCGAATCCAACATTTGAAACGAACATTTTGGCGTTTCAATCATTTCAACAATGTTACCAAGAATGTTTAGAAGAATTTTTCAATTCGCCCCTCATACTCCAAGGAACTCTAAATGTATACTCAACTTACAACATTCCTAACTAGTGAATAATGAAATCAACTGAGAGTATAGGTGTCCTAAATATTCTCATCTGGTATCATTATTCATTTGACAGCTGCCGTGACGAACGACTTTTATATTTCAATAAAATGTGGGGAATCATAATTATACATGAGTTCTAGATGAGAGGAAAAATATCAAGAAAAAATGGTTTCTAATTTCTCACGATGCAAGTACTTTTACTCAGGTACTTCACAAATCGTATTCAATTTTTGTAATGAGACAATTCTCCATATCATATCGAACATTCGACTACCCTAAAAAACATAAGAATCATTAGAAGGATTTTTGCGAATGCATGGCTATTTCTTCTGAACAAATTTATTGATAATTCTATCTATTTCTATTCTATCTATTTCTCTGCTTTGATTGATGATTATCGATGATGAAGAGGAATGTTGATCACAAATCCTCAGCTTATTTTCGCTCACCCATTATATTGGAGAATGATAACATTTATATAAAAAGACGATACTCAAAACATATTATATTGAGTTGCTGCATCTGTAACGTATCTGAGAAAGAATGGCAACTATAAGGAGAGGTAGTTTTTGACTTAGTTCGGACGTGCTTGTTATCTCGAACCAAATCATAATCAGAATTGTGTATATGTTCTTGGATGATGTATGATATACCAGGTGTTAGCGCGAAAATTCGAAGTAGTGACATCTTCCGTTATTTCCAGAATACGGATTTGATATTTCGCAGAATTCGTGATGACAGGGACATGAAATACACAACATATATTTACACATATGTATGTCTATAAGCAATTGATATCTATAACCCATTATTTGTGAGCTATAAGACCTGATCTATCGAATATGAGAAAGTGTTTTCAACTTGCCAACGTTATCTTAAGAATTCATTCTATTGTCAAAACGTTGTATATGCAATATTGAACATCATAATTGTTCAGAATTATCATCTTCAAAAAATTCTTCAAGACTGTAGGAGTAGGGCTGTGTTGTTTTGAGAAAATGATATTACTTTGTCTGGTGACCTTATTTGAGAAGATGAATGCAGGTTTATTTCTGTGCACGAGTATTAGGACTTCTAGGATATAGAGACTGGGTAAGGTTAGAATTTATGAATTTTTCAAACTGAGAGCGACAAGATTCTCTTATTTTGAGGCCAAGTATCATCCGCACTGCATACTTTCGAATGACGAATAATTTTTGATAGTTGACCGAACATCTTTGATACGTCACACTATAACGGAATTTTGATGCAAAATTGGCCTCGTAAACGATTTTCAATACTTTGATATCAATATGTGTCAATCTAAGGATTCGTAATCAGAAACAGTTGTTTTGTAATATTTTCCAGAGTATATTCTCATGTTCATTCCAATTCAGTGATGTATCCAATATATAACCAAGAGATTCTTAATTTGCTACCTGACGACATGACACCTCAATGTCAAAATTTTCAAAATTTTCTCTGCTCATTCTTCGACCGAAGGGGATCCATTTTGTTTTTTCGTAATTTATTTTCATCTGAACAACTCCGCACCAATCCTATATCTGCATGACAGTGCCGTGTAATTTCTCAGTTATTGCTCCGAAATTTTCGTCCTTGATATTCATGAGAAGGGACACAATGCCGACTACGGCTATAATTGAGTTCAATCCCAACCACCCTATTTCTTCTGTTGAATATCGGTCCCCATCAACTTGATCCAAGATGAAATTCATCGCTTTCTGCAGTTCTTTCAAGAATGGAATGGAATATATCCAAAAAAGGGATAAGATGGTGACCTATGGAGTATGAAAGTTGGGAAACCTAAGGGTAAAATGGCGCCTTCTCATTTCCTACACATCATTGACGAACGCTACCGAATTTCAAATCTTTATTCTGGATATAACGGATGTAACTAACACTGAGTTTACGGGGCATAACTGTTTCAATACAATTATTGGACACATTCCGACATGATATTTATTTCAGTTCAGGTAACAACTTTCATAATTCTCATTTTGTCATTTCCAAATATTGATCCTATATCATCAAGTGCAATTCCGGAATGGCTAGCAACTCCTTGCGATGGAAGAGGAGATTATGGTGTGTTTTCGAAAGTAGAGGCTGAAGAAATGGCTAGGTCTCAACTGAAAATTTTCAGCAGTGCATTGGCTGTTATGATCAATGACATTTCCAAGGGATTCGATAACAAAGTGAGTAATAACATCGATTATGATCTGAACTTGAATTGAGGGAATTCCTAACTTGTGGCAAAGAAATATTTTACGAAATGCCATTCAATTGTCTTTTGAGTTCGGAAATTTCGAATTGACGATTGAAGAATTGAATATACCTGTATAGATCTGGAAATTCCTCTTTCAATGGCATTCATGAAATTCCATACATCTTGCCGTTTCTGATGCAGCGAATAATTCGTATGAATAGATTCCTGATGGTGCACTTTGATGGTTCTTCATCAACTGGTGTTGGTACAACAATTCAACTGATTGGTTGATAGTACTTTCTATTTGAGGAAAATTTACAATTTCAGATAAAATTTGGGAACTTCTTCAATTTTTCATTCCTTTGATCGCATGACAATGTCACATCAAATTGAATAAGACACATCTCTGCTATCTTCCATTTTAAAAAGGAGTCAAAACTCATGATAGCCCATTGAAATGAAATTATTCGTTTCATCATTTCTTACTGGGAAGCTAGAGAATGATCGAATGAAGAAATTCGTATTTCGTTCGAAAATATTAACTTGGACCGGAATTGAAAAGTGGGCTGTTGCCTATTATACTACTCCTAGGCTATAT
Source organism: Gastrophysa polygoni (assembly GCA_963576655.1). Taxonomy (NCBI): domain Eukaryota; kingdom Metazoa; phylum Arthropoda; class Insecta; order Coleoptera; family Chrysomelidae; genus Gastrophysa; species Gastrophysa polygoni. The sequence continues at coordinate 5,538,392 of OY755092.1, forward strand.
CGAGTACAGATATAGGCAATAATCAGTGCGATATTCAAGTATATAGACAAGAATTTCCCAATAAATTCAAAATATATTAGGGTATTCATGATTCAAAAGTTGATATGAACAGACCTCTGAACAGACACTGTGTGAGAATGTTTCAATATTTTGATTCAACACACTGTGTAACGGAATTTGAAGACCGTGGTTTGGCTTTTTGATAGCTCTCATAAGATATAATACAAATCCATCTCTGAAAGTGTGTGTAGAAATAAATTTATATTTCCAAATGGAACATCATATTCTTTCTTGTTTTTCTCGAAATCAGTGATTTGATCGCTCACCGATTACAAATTTTGTGGATACAAAAGAACAATCATTCTCCTTTGGTGCTGGTGAAACAGTTTCTCTCTCTCAAACTCTCAGAATCATTGCAAGTTCGATGATGAAATGAATATCCACTATAGAAATACGGAACATGCCGGACTTCCTCTACCAAGCATCATTCATCAATAGAACGAAAAAGTTATCTCTCCCAACATTCCACTACTGACTAACACGATGTTTCTCGAACATTCAAGGATTCGCATTCGTGCTGTCAAAAGATAAAGAGAAAAAAAAATCATTCTACGAATAAATAATGAAGATATGGAAATATATCTTATAGGAAGATTTTCTTTTCTAGATTCTCATAGTACGTATTCCTTCAGCAGATATAATTTGATATCTGGTGTGAAAATAGCTCGATAGGTTGTTGTTTTCTGATGGATAAAACGATCCTGAATTCATATTTCTCCACATAGCATTCTGGATCTGAGGGAGACTGCAAATTCAGTACACCAGAAGATTTTCATTTTCAGATTCTCATAGTAGACATTCAGTTCATCATCGAACTAAAAATTAGTTTGAGGGGGTATCCAAATGATAATTATTATAAATGATGAAAATAACACATGTTCCCATTGCTAGTTTATCTGTACAGATAACAAATGAAAATTGAATGAATGAATTGGTTTCTGCACATGATGACTAGTGGCATTCAACCGACAAAATATTATCGGAATTCAAATGAAATAATGAACTGAAACAGCCAAGTTGGTGAAATCAAGAAATTAGATTATGATCATCAATCAAGAAGTTTCGATGAAAATTCCAATTCGTACAGTTTGAAACAACTGAGCAGTTTGTAATCGTTTGGTTACCGGTGGTACAAGAAAACAATCTAATATGGAGAAGAATAATGCGTTACAGGGTATGATGTCAACTAATATCTAGTAATTCCCATGAGACTTGAGTTCATCGATAATGTTCATAAATAAGCAGAATGAACGGGCGTTCTGGCTCATATCTTCCTAGGGCATATTAAGAGCGTTTCTAGTAACACCACTTGAGGTATTTTAATGAACAAATAATATGAAAGTGGAAACTTGAAGATGAACAAGATTCCATTGGTTTAATTCTCAACTTGAGAGGACTTGGGAAACTGGAAAATATATCCATTTGTTTTTTCACGGCAACCATGTCTAAATGAGCGTCCTACCTCAGTTTTGAAAATATAACTCGGAAGACCATTGAATGACGTCTTGTGCACTTCAAATTGAATATTCTCAATGATATATGATACAGTGTAATTTTCTATTATTATAGATAGAAATTGGAAGGACCTGCCCCAATATCGAAAGGATGATTTCAAGATTAGCAAAGCAGTCTGAGGTGAATATTTGTATACCTAATATATTATTCAACCTCATTTACCATCAACGTTCATTATCGACATGCTTCCTCTCAACAGAAATATCATCTATTATGCAACCACGTGCGATTCCTAGTAGACAAACCAGACGAGCTCAGGCTGGTCACCCCTACACTGTCAGGCTCGAGACCTGTCGAACATCGCTACACCAAGCATCATTCATCGATAGAACGGCGAAGTTGTGGAATTATTTGCCTAGTGAAGTCTTTCATGATGCTCACAACCTCTAAACTTTCGAGAAAAATTCCAACACCTTCCTTCTCCCATAAAATTCTACCGCTGGCTAACGCGATGTTCCTCGAACATTATAGGTTTGTCTTTCGTGTTGTCCACAGATAAAAAAAAAACCTACTATGGATTTTTTTCGTCTACAAAAAACTGAGACTCTAATTCCTTCTGAAGTGGTTATCTACCTATATTTTTTTCAAAATGATTCTGATAGTCTTTTTCTTAATCCAGTGACTTTCTCTGAAAATCAGTGCTCCGCCAACAAGAAATGGAGGTTTCAATTGCATGTTATATTTTTGGGTCAATGAACGTTGCGTGAATGAATCAGAATCAGTTAAACAGGGTGTCCCATGGATACATGACAATCTCTCGGGAGCATACATGGGAGGTCAAGATAACGCAAGTTGGTCACCCTTATGTCACCCCGAAGGGAGATCGGCCCTCAGAAATTCATTAGAATTAACGTTTTTGGCTGTAAGTTTTCAACCACTTTGTAAATCGTAATGATTATTCATTGTTATGTTCCAACAAGAAAGAGTCAGTATTGAACACTAAAACTAAGTTGCTGTTTTTAGCAGAAATACTGTAACGGACTGGTCCCTAACACCTAATTTGCTTCAATTTTAACAGTTGTCATTATTATCAGTTACAAACAATTTCTGAATACTCTCGATATTTTCTTTCGAAAGATGAATTTTTTTGAATTGACACCATGAAATTGAAATATATGTGTATATGTTTTTGAGGACCGATATCGTCCTTAGGGATGACATAAGGAAAAAAAATTATATCACTAACTAGTGTTATTTGGTGATGCTTCATCGAAAAAGTACCATTTTTGACCACGAAATTAACGGAACGAAAGAAACGATCTAGCTGGTATTTTCTCAAGAGAAAATCGAGTCATCTCAAATCCGTCGATTTTATCATTCATATTATATATTTATTTCATACTATAAAATATAATATTATATATCATATTTATAATATATTAAATATATAAATATGCTAATTGGTATGAAGTCAGATTCATATTTGTATTCAACTCTCAAGGGAATCCAAAAATGTTATTTGTAGCCTTGTATGAGTACAGCTATTGAATTTCAAGCAAATTATGTGTGACAGCCCATCATTTCCTGCTTTCCTGTTGAAAACTTAGTTTCAGTGTCAAATAAAGGCTCCATTTTGATGAAACTTCACACCAATAAATCATTACGATATATGAAGTGATACATGATGAAAGTTACATGAGAAACTAGTGTTATTTTGGCCTCCCAAGTATGCTCCTTATAGATTGTTACGTAGTCATGGGAAGCCCTGTATAGGGCCAATGTGATCTTCGAATGGCTTCCGAATGAAATGAAATATGAATCATAATAACCTCATCGACATGAGACAACCCCATTATGATTTCTAGACAGAGAAGCTCAAGATTATCTAAAATTTGCAACTCTCAAAGAAAATTTGAGATACAGATCATTCAAGCAACCTGAATGTATAGAGGACGTCAGTTTCATGGAGATGTCGAATTCGCAGTTTTTCTCAATTTAGAAGAAAACTCAAGGACTACCAGAGAAATTGCTGATAACATACGCGTTTCGCAACAGTCCGTGCGACCAATACTCATATTTCGTATCATTCAAGAGAGGAACTATCATGTTGAGCTGTTTGAGGATACCGCTGAAATGTCACACTGATATAATTCGTGGACACAAGGTCGATTCGAAGACATTCTCTGACACGTTTAATGGTCCAACTAACATTCAATTAAAATTCACATTTCTTGCTTGCGGTGCACTAATTCAGGCTAACCTGACAGTGGCAGTCTTCAGAGTTGAAGTTGGAAAAAAAAATCTTGCGAATTTGTATTACTTGAATAGGCTTTTGATTTTTTGTTTTCCAAAATCACACAATGGATACAAGCGCTATAGCTCACGATGATTTTATTGAGAGATTGAAATCAAAATTGTGGGAGTTTTATTGAGAGATTCTCGAGAGAAGGCGATCGAAATTATACGAATGTCAAGATATCAATATCATGACGCTCCAAATTACCAAAACTACCTTCGATGATAACTCCTGAATCTCATATTATATCTCTCGTATCTTATGATCCTGTTGTAGTTGTGTGTAACGTGTAGAACAGTGTAACAATAAATGAATGACTTAATAAATAAATGAATATACGGTTTACGGATCACAAGTTAGGATACGCCTCGAATTTGGTCTACCAAGCTAGCACATACCTCCTGGAAGAAAAAAAAAAACTGTCTGAAGTTCCATTATACTAGCACCAAACTTTTCGATTGATTTCTCTCAACTATTCGCAATGACCGATTTCAGATGAGGGTCTTCTACAATCTAATCCGGAAATGGGCAATCTTCCTTGAGGAAATCATCAGCGAACTCCCAACTGACAACAATCCGAGAAGAAGCTTGTACCAACATCTCCTGAATCATCTGAAGCTATTGGGATGCCAGTACCGGCAGGTGCTTGGACCGCATGAAACGAAACCTTCTAATTTCAAACTTAGAAGTTGCTTCGAAAGCAATTGGACTCACACCAACTCCGGATTATTCGACCTGTATATGCTCAAGGCCATGCAAATATTCTTCTCCAAATGCGCCGCTATTTTGTATGCTACTGGGACCATGATGGAATCATATGACAACGATTCTCCGCATGATTATATGAATTGATCTCGAGGATCTCACAGGTGGACCAGCAGTTCTGACTCCAATATACTATTTGTCCAGAGTTTTTCACTATATACAACATATCTACAGTGCTAACAAAAAGATTATAATTGAATTGTTGCAATCTGTGATGTGAGAATGAACGAATGTACATTCCTTCCTCCACCACAAGCCATAGAACTTGCCATTATCTAATCATTTTCAAGGCGCGAAGGAACTTTTCTTCACCTAGGTAGTTTTGATGAACATTTTATGAACTAGTAGTACTAGTACTTCATGAAAACGAAGCCTCCTATTATTATCAACCTGCATTCACATTACTGCTGTCATGATACGATTTCCATAGGACTTTAATACTGTATTACTGAAAATTCATAACTTTCTGAAGAGTGAAGAGACCCATAGCCTTAACCATGGCAAATAGAAGATACTAAGACTATTAACGAACTATAGTAAATAGAAGTGAATCAAGAATCAATTCAAATTATTCAACATCAGAGCAAGAAGAAACTAAAGGGTTATTGAGAGGCACGATGTAGATTTTTCCATAGTTGCTTATGCTCATGTTGCGCTATAAACGAACTGGCACTGGCAGTGCTGCGCGGTGATAGTGAGGTGAGTGAGGAGGAAGAGAGTGCCATTGCTACCAACATTTCGAACAGTAAAATATGAATATGTATGCATTCATATAAGTGACAGTGTTTTTATATTCGAGATTTGTAGAACCATAATGATTGAAAGATATTGCTAGTGGTGCACAAAATAGAATATAGAAGTATTTCTTCACTACGAAATGTTACATCCCTTGGCTAGCGTTCCGGGATTTTAATTTTGATCCCTGGGCAATGATTCTATTGTTGCCAATATTTCCAAATAGGATTCTCTAGCGAGTGTGATTACATTTGAAAGTTCATCAAGAGGACTATTCTGAACCATCAGATCTTATTTGAAGTTACTGGTCTTAGTGACAATGTGGTATCATCTAACTCATCACCAGTAACTACTCGAAAATTAGATTTGATTCTTTCATTCTCACATTCCACATTTCATCACTTCGAGGGTTTCATCGAAAGGTAATTTCTATTCCACAAGAAAGAGCAAATTATTATGGTGTATTACTTTGTCAGCATCATTTCTCGAAATGATACGATCTATTGCATCATCTCATCTTCGAACATCTGATCGCAATACAGTCTATCTACACTTATTTCCGATATAATATCTATTGAGCAGATTATATTCATATGATGAGATTATATTCATATTCAGATGTTTTCATTCGCAATATGAAAGGATAATGTGATTTTCAGAGACTAATATACAAAATAGTGGATTGAGAACTGCTGATCGGAACAACAAGACTCCACAAGTGTATACTGAAAGTATCAGATGATGACTATGTCGGCTATGATTTTGTTTCATTCATTGAATATATTCGATTTGCATGAAGTCTGTTGTTCTTCATATGGGAAATGATATATTTTGTTCCCTATTCGTAGTTATGTTTTATTTTCCATCAGCGGCAACTTGAGATCTAGCTTAATGACAGGCATTAGAATCATCATAACTATCGTATCGTTCGATATTCCATTTATTGAGTTACAGATGTACAAATTGAGTGTTTGAAAGAACTGCAATTCATTATCGGTGTTCCAATATTTTGGTCAGATACCAAAATATCAAACCTCTGAATATTTCTAATCATCTGATAGATCAAGAGATTGGAAGAAATGGCATAATGATTATCTCATAAGAATTCCTCTACAGGAACTTTCCAGAGAAAATATGCTACTTGAGAATCTTACGAAAAGATAATACTGAATTGAGATAAATGAGAGATTTGATATCTGATTAGATGTTATCTCAGGGATATATATGAGCGAAAATTTGTGAAAAATTAGTAGAGATGGTGACCGCAGGAATGAGCAAGTTCAAAGGTAGGTGGAGTTCTTATTTATTCATCTACTTAGTTCAGAAGTGATTTGTGTGGTCTCGAAACACGTGTGAAGAAACAATACTCATCCAGCGAAGCAAGCAAGTGAATTTTTTATTTTCAGTCGCGCATCATATTTTGTATCACATCCATTCATTTGTGTCGTCATCCTGATATAACTCTGTACAAAATATGATGTGCGATTGGAAATGAAAAGCGACCTGTCTGATTTTTTTTTGTAAATACTTCCAATTCGGCAAATAATGTATATTGTATATTCCATATACTATCTGGACACCATGTATCATATACAGAAATCATATACAGAAAGTTCTTCAATGGTTGAAAGAGTTGAATCATCAGTTGCTTGTGGAGTTGACCCATTGCATCATGATATGTCTTTTTGATACATCAACCCTCTGTAATTAGGTGAAAGTGTATATATTCATATTTTCATCGAATCAACACCAATAATTCCTCATGGAATAGTATATAGTGAACGATATTTATTCAATTGTTATCTGAAGCGGTCAAAAATATAAACAGAAGTATCGTTGGAATTCAAATGGGTGTACCTTCCGTACGTGTGAATTGTCGATTCAAAATGAAAGAATCCTCAGAACTGATGAAAGAATTGGAAGAAAACGTACAAAGTGTCACTGAGAGAAGTAATTGTTTATTAATCTCCCTATAAGCACTCGAGACGATTCTTTTATCAAGAACATGAATGAGATGAATATCATGTTCGGATTCCATTCCGTTTGACGAATCAAAAATCTATTGTTTTCTGAAATTTCAACTGTTATAGTGAGGACAAGACATACTGAGGTAGAGAAGTATGTCTGATCGAGAGACGGAAAAATTCATATCTTCGGAAGTTTACTAGGCTGGGACAAAAAAAATGCTTTCTTCTTGATGAAAATTCATTTTCCAGTGCACTAACTGTTTTGCATGCGGTGTCAGTGAAAACTCACATGTATGATGAACCACCATCTGCAATGAGTCACAACTTCTTCAATTCATCTCTCAGACAACCAGCGTTGTATTCTCATCCTCCATATTGAGTCTCTTCAAGCGAGCAGTAGAGTACCTCAAGGTAGTGTTGGTGCCTCTGCTCTTCATAATGTCCGTGAATGATATTCTTTTGATTGGGTTGGCGGACTGCAAAATTGCACCTTGTTGTGTCGATGTTGCCATTGAAAAATCAAACACAGTTTCGTTGAAAATTGTAGATCAGATGAAAATGAACAAACTACTTATAAATCCAAATGAATCAACATATCTGATAATAGGAAAAAAATAGATATTTGGGACTGCAACATGAATCCGCAGTGAGATTCCAAGCTGTAATATCGAAAAAAAAACTAGAATATACCAAACACTTGGGAATCATTTCTGATCAGAAATTGTCATTGTGTCAGTGGGTAATCAACCTTATATGCTATATAGTAACTTAAGTTCTCATATATAATATTTTGAATGATTTGCTTTCGACTTATTCCCCACTTCATTGGTGAGAACCAAACGAAATATACATGACTAAATATTATAACTCACGTGAATCGATTAGAAGAGGATCTTTCCAAATATTTGGCTTCACGAAGTGTGTGAAAAAAAGGAGAAGATCTACTCTACTAATGATGTTTCTGTAGTGATTGTTGTTTGTGAATCTTCTAAATTAGTTTCAGCTATTTTTTTGTACTATAACTTATTCGTATTATAACTCTCAGGTGAATGAATGATGTCATTCTCTTCTCTCTCTCTCTCTCTCTCTCTCTCTCTCTCTCTCTCTCTCTCTCTCTCTAAATTCACTTTATTTCATTCGAATTGAAACCTTCTTCTGTGACTATCAGACCATTTCAACAATTAAATATGAGAAATACAACACGTTCAAGATGATGCGAAAACACCAAACTGATCGAAATAGTTAGAGCTGGAGGCAATATCACAATCCTAAAACGCCATGTGAATCGTCTACAGTGGCAGAAGGTTAGATTTAGAATTCTATCTTGGGCAGAATTACTATTGCAAAAGATCTATGTGGAAAGAATACATCATGAGTCCCTGAATATGCCCTTCAGGTTCAGTGCATGGAGGGAACTTTGAGATTTCCCAAATAGTTAATATCCATGTGGATGAATCCCAAATGAAAAATACCCTCGTCCATACAATTTCAATTCCTCAATTTGACTATATACCATACCAATTATACAGTTCCTTCACTTTACGAAATCTGATTTCATTTCAGTTGGTGCGATATTGATTGTTGCTATGAATTTCAACGTAGAAAGCCACTCAGTTAATCCAGAATGGCTGCACGATCCTTGCGATACCAAATCGGACGTCAGGAATCGAGTTGAAGCAGGAGATGGGGACAATGCATCGATTGAGTTGGAAAACTTCAACAGGTTCCTAGAAAATATGTACAAGACTGTCAGCGGTGAGAAAAAAATTGAAGTGAGTGATATGGCACAGGGGTCGAACTTATTCACTGATTTACACTGTGTCTCAGCTAAAATATCCCTTATATCATAAAAAAAATCCGACAATATTGGGGTTTGCTGGGATTTTTTCAAACGACTGTAACAGTTTGAATATTTTTGCAACTATCTGACCTCAGTTTTGACTCCAATCCTAAGGAATTTCTCGTTGGAATTTTTCATCCTAATCTACTACAATTAGTTTTATATGTTCAGCTATAAATATGAATGAATCCATTATTTGCTAAGATCCTGAATATTACTAGTTTAAGATGAATAATAATATTTTCTCATGTGATTCAGTTCGTGTAAATTGTTCGGGAAATGAATAAATAAATAAATGAATAGTAGGAGTGAAATAAATATGGACCTGTTGATATCCAATAATGAAGTGCCGACCATAATAACTTGACATCAAATATTTGTATCGTTCAATTATTCTTGAGCGATCAAATTTTCGATCAGATATGCGTCTGGTATGAATATCAATGTCACTATATACTTTATTGATGGATATCTACCGGTCGATATTTCTTTCGCTCTCATTATTCAGTCAGTTTTTTCCATTATGGTTGAATTTTCAATAATGAGCTCTAGTTGAATATAAAATAATATATTGGGTCCCATTCAAATCAGAAAGTTGAAGTGCCCTTTGGTGGAAATCGAATATTTTGGCTAGCATTTTAGTAATCGAAACCATATATTGGAAAGGAACTCTTTGTTAAGTTACAATCTGATTGACAACAACCTTCAGATATCCTCATGACAGGATTATCTCTTTCGATTCGCTTCAAGATAGTGGGTGCACTCACTGTGGAACAGCTGACCGAAATGTAGTGGACTAGTAAATATTCCCTTTCTGACGAGGAATCAATATTTCTGGATATAGACGAAAAGTAACTTTTTTCTCACTCCTCGATTTTTCATTATCCAATAAAGGTAAAAGATCGTCCCTGATTAACCAGCTCAAAGGATTCATTGCAGGATTCAACTGTCGATGTGCAATTTCAATCTCAAAAAAGGCTGGCTTTACTTGATATCTTGAAACAGTTACTGTCTGTTCTTTCTGATCGATTTCGAAAATTTTATAAAAACGAGATGATACAGACCTGTATAAGGCGGCACCAATGGCTTGCGTATAGAATCATCACGTAGGAACACGTTAGTGCATGAGTTCAGATTTAGAAATATACAGGGTGATTGATTGGAAAAGTTGATCAGATGTTCCTGGTGAACCAGCCAAGTGATCATTTTGGAAGTTGGGCTGATCGCATAGGCGGACCCGCACAATCTTTCTGAGATAATTCCAATTCTTCAGATCACGTGTCAATCCCTTAGCCATCGATCAATAAACCTAAGATGAGACATGAACATGAGATTTGTGGACGGTTACAAAGTTCAACGAGGATCACCAATAATTGCTTATAATTCAAAATCCTGGTGCTTTCCAGACATTCCTGAAGTGGGATAGGATATCGTGCATGTTTCGTTCACGAAACGATCAATGCCTTCATAAGGGCAATTCTATGAAAATGATATCGCTTCACTCTTCTCGCAAAATTTCAACATTTCAGTGTAATATCCCATTCTGGAAGATTTCCTATGGTTTTGACACTGAACCTGATTGGTAATATGATTATGACAGTCGTCAAAAAATTGGCATAATGGGATGTTATACTGAAATTTCAAATTGTGCGGGAAGATTGAAATGTTATTGAAAGTTGTGGTTATAGCAGAATTCACCTGAGTACGTGATGAAATGAAGATAATTGATTGTGAATATTTTTCATAGGTTACAGCCGACGACTCGTATCCAAACATCACAAGAATACTCTCTCATCTGAGGATTCACTCAAAGGTATGACCATCTATTGAATCGTGAATTATTCATTCATTCAATCTCCGTTGTTAACATCGTCTAACATCGTAACAAGCTCGTTCGTTGCCGTTTTATTTGGGAAAACAAACAACCTAATGCTAACAAGCGGCAACACATCATTTGAGGAAATAATATATAGAGCAGAACTATTATTTACTTCAATCTATTTTGAGAAAATGGTCTGTCATCCAGAACCACCCTCTATATATATAAATATATACTTTTTTCAAGATGAGAGTCTTCCAGAGTGGGATTTTGAGATGGGCCATGCATCTACAGGAAATCATGGTCACGATTCGCGATGATCCAATCCGTCAGGCCTACTACGATATAATCCTCGTGCACCTCAAGAGACTAGCATGCGAAGTCCATTCGATACTGTGTCATCCGAGAAAAAAAAGAATATTCAATGGTTTCAAGCCATTCTTCAGGGAGAATTGGTCCAGATCAGAATCTCTGCTTTTCGACATGGAAAAGGTGAAACAGCTGCAGCTATTCTTCTCGGAATGTGCTGCTATACTCGATGGTCATTTCAGTGATGAGTGTGATATGGATCTGGATATATATTATCAGTAATTTGTATTTTTTTATTAAATTTTTTTACGACAAGACTTTTCCTATTCGACTCCTCTGAAGAGGTCAATTTTCTTGACAGTTTGGAGGTCCTGAGCATCAGGAAAGACCTCACTAGGCAAAGAATCCAATAAGTTTGCCACTATCGATGAATGATGCTTGTTAATGTATGGATTACCTCCCGGAACTCGTCTAGTATGTCTACTAGGAATCGCTCGTGGTACATGATAGACAGGATTTCTGTTGAGCATCGTGGAAATATCTATATAAGATTGAGAGAGAAAGAGATCGCCCACCTTTCTGCGATGTTCTAGCAAGCTCAATGAATTCGTTAGTACAGTATCGCCAACTAAGCAGATTGCATGTTCGATTGCAGATTGCATATTCAAAAATATTCACTTTCAGAAATATCGGCAATTCAAATGTTGTAGCAATGCTACACGGCTTCTGCCATTAGTTAATCACGACGGCATGAACAAACAATCGAATACTTAAGGAATGTCACTACTTCTTGTCATTCGAAAAATATTAGTGATAATCATGCCCTTAACGATCAGATTATACACACGAAGATTATTTGAATTTGTTCATTATCTATGGAGAAAGTGACAAAGTTTCATCATGAATAAGCCAAACAAAAAATGTCAAATGACAAAAAATTGTGTGTAGCATTCGATTGTTCATTTCTGTCGTGAAATGTCTATATTTCTAAAACTACAAATATTTGGAATAGACAATCTCATTCGAATTCACCATACGGTAATGGATCCCCTTCAAGAAAAGACCAACCTCACCTCTTTCTAGCTATGAAACCTGCCATCATCTACTCCTTTCCAAGGCATAGATAAGAAGCAACTTTTCTTCACCAAGGTAGTTTTTCATATTTTGTGAACTAGTAGTTCATAAACACGAAGCCTCTCATTATTATCAACCTGAATTCAAATCTGTAATGATACGATATCCGCAAGAATGGTACTCTGAGGGCCGGTTGCATGAAACATTCAACAGACGATTGAATTTGTTTATTTCCGTGGCCACGCAAGCCTCAACTGATGAGCAAGAAGAGATAATTTTACGTCAAGTTAACGGGAGGCTTCATGCAACCGACTCTAACACTGTTGAAGGCGTATTGACACAGAGCACAGAACATCAGAACAAAAGCCAACTGCGGGGTTATTGACAGGCACGATGTAGAGTTGACAGGGTTGCGCCTATGTTGCGCTATCAACGAGCTGTGATTGTGATGAGCAGAAAGAGAGTGCCAATGCTACCAACGTTCCCAACAATAAAATATGAATATTTATGCTCGCACACTAGTGACAATAGGTTGATATTCGATTTTCGTAGAGCTATAATGATTGAAATATTTTGCTAGTGGTGGTAGTGAAGAATGTCATTATTACCCAGGTACCAATATTTCATCCCGAGACACTAGCTGAGCTCCCCTCGTCTGAATATAACTATCATTTATGAGATATTGTTAGTTTCTTTATGTAGGCCTGTGAACGTCATTTTTGACAAAAAAATTCAAATATGTCGAAAATGGCCAGACTGAAGGATCTTGCTCGATCGTGTCTCGAATCTTTTGGTAGTTCGCTTTCCGCAATATATTCCGATAAGTAATGAAGTATCATGCCGGTACTCACAGCTGATGTGTGAATAATTGTGAATTTCAACCATTTGTGTTCACATATAAGATGGCCGCCGAGGAGGTCTTCGAATATCTAAATGAAATTACTTTGAAAGTAAGTTGCATCAACTCTATAGTATATGGGTGAGGTATATGAAAGAAGTTGCATTGTTCAGCAGAATATATCCAGGTTTTTACGTAGAATCACAAAGAAATGATATATTAGGTATCCTATTCCATCTTGAGGATATTTTAGCCAAATTGCCACTATGGACTCTATTGCCACTATTTAACTGGCAAATTCCAATTATTTTCCAAATTTCCATTTCCGTGATCTCAGTTCGTGTAGTAAGTGGATATTTCTTGCATATAGCTCGATATTGCAAAAAGATCTTTTATGAATAGAAACTGAAATCACTACGCGAAATTGCTACGTGCATTCGAGCTTACATAAAATTTCCAACAATTAATTCAATTGATTATGCAATTATGAAGTTGACGTATGGTTTTGTTACTTTTTCTAACGTTCAAATAAAAGTTGTTCAATTATTGGAAGGAAACTTATGTAAGAAAATTCACCGTGTTTTTCAACATGAAAGTTGATTTTCCTCGAGAACAGTCAACTTTAGGGCTCATAACCAGAAGTCCTTTTCTGGGTAGGAAACATTAGCGGTTCAAATGGGCGGCTTGAAACTTTAGTTTTCCCAGTGAAATAGGAGTCGGGGAAGAAAACAACCACCCCCGCTTCAATCTTCACCAATTTCGACTAAAAAAAAAAAAACAAAGAGCACGAAACATAGCTTATTATGAGCAGGAAATCCTTACGAAAGCTGTTTTCTGTGCGATGAACGATTCCAGAGATATTCACAAGAAAAAGTTTTTTACTTTCAATTTCAACTCATTCTGAAGTCCTGCACATATATTATGAAACACCCTGTATATATAGGGAAGTCTTTGCTTTCGGAAATGTATATCTTCATTTCAGGGAACACTACAAAAGGGACATTGGTTACATTGGTAATTGGTTTATAGTTTTATATATTTATAATTGAGGTTCTCCTTTCGTAATCCATTGATCAAAATTTATTGAATGGATGTGATAATAGGAGTTCGTTTACCCATATGAGTATAAAATAGATTCCACTCATGTTGTGACTAATATCCTGTGATTGCATTTATATAGTCGATATTTGTTTGCTTCCATGATTAACCGAGCCGATATTGGAAATATGACATAGAAAAGTACATTCCACAATGAATTCGGTTGAACACTGGTGATAGATTACGAATCTGAGGTGTATCGGTACATGTACACGGTCATCAAAACCAGAGAATTGCAAAAACAAACAATAGTATAAGGATGTTCACTACACTTTTCAAGCGTGACTGGGAATCCTCTGTTTGATTTTCGTGATGGAATACACTTTTTTTACGAGGCATGAAATCAGCAAAAGTACGTCTAGTTTTCCGGAACTTACCTTATGATTAATGGTTATTCCAAGTTCCTATAAGTAGCCTTCAATCGAACATGGAACCAACAATTTCTTATATACAGGGTAAGACACCAAGAACAAATCAGATCGATTATTTTGAAGGGAAATTATTTTCGGAAAAATTAATTGCCATTTTGATTTCAGGTCTGTACACCCAGTTCATAGTTCGAGTTGAATTATGACCCATTCTGGATGCTTGAATCTCCAAAACTATTCGAGATATCTGTTACTTGTTACTTCATTATTCGTTTATACCATGCAATTTTCTAGGTTTAAGACAGTACACTATTGCATATTCAGAAATCTCTGTCTTTTCCATTTTGAAAACATGTGATGAAATTTTTTCTCGGAAACCTTGACCGTCTTGAGAATGCAATGGGAGATCCTAGCTGGCATACAAGAAGAAGATTTTATCTGAGAGAAAAGTTTCTGCAATTACAGGAATTCAGCAGAGCACGGGTCGCAAGACTATTTAGAGAATTCGAGATTGAAGGCAAATGAAATCCAGAGAGTACAGGAAATTGAACTAGCCGATTTTGAAGAATGCTCAGCTGAACGAGACACTTCATGGATACGTTGACAATGTCCCATGAGGCATGGTGAATGACTATCGGCACGGAAAAACCGAGAAGTCTCCTTGAATATGACAGAGAGTCTCCAAAAGTGGCAGTTTGATGTGCTATATCGTTGCATATAGTTCATGGTCCACAATCGAATTTTGAACGCACAGACAGAATTTCGTTTTTTTTTTTCAAATTTCTCTGGAAGTATTCGGAATTTCTGAACTTTCGAGGCGGCATTTTGATTAGCATCAAATTGCGCAACTTTGCCCTGATTCAACCGACTCTGTATCTGTTATGGTTACCGAGATCTCAATGATACCCCTCGAATTTGGCACACCCTGTACATCCACTCATCAGCTGGTTTGAGGAGACTTATTTTCTAATATTTTGATGATGTGGAGATTCTCGGAATATCTAATGATGAACACTACTAACTCCGCAAGTTCTTGTAAAATCAACATATTCAGTCTTGACCTACATCTCTTTTATTTTTTGGGACCATCTGCCATCTCACATCATTATATGATTTTTGGCATGCTTGAATCACGAAAGAATGTTTGTGGTTACCCAGTACCTACCTACAGAAATGTTTAGGAATTATCTTATCATGATTACATTCCTCGGGAGCAAACGTAATATCTCTTCATGAAACGTCATTCGTCGTCATTTTGGGTTTTCTCTATCTAATATTCGATCAGTACCATCCAACACATTCTTTCATCATTGCAAAATGAAAATTATACAAGTAATGAAACATATCTTCACTACTCTTTTCATTGATGACGAAATGTTACTCTTCTTCTTCTTTCGACGAATCCAAGAATTGTCGAGTTGGTCCATTCTTCGGAAACTCTCGATATGTAGGTACGTTGCATTATGAAAGAAATCCATTTTGAATCCTCTCATTTATGCCGAACTAATTCCGTTCAGGAATCTCTATTTATAAATAATAAATAATGAAGAATATCTGAAAATAATAACTGTAATGGAATCATCCTACAAATGGAAAAGACGTTAAAATCTCATCAAATTCGTCATCATTATTGTTCTCATCTGGAATAGAAAGGCAAAGAACAATCGAGAACAGGAAAGGCGGCTTGGTAGTCGAGATGGTCAAGCGAAATCATAGTAATCATGAGGTCGTGTATATCATAAAGCTCTACGTGGAACTATCCCAAATGCCTCAGCGGTTTGGATTCCACTTGCATGAACTGTAGATCCCCGTCTGCTTCACTCGCACAAGCCTATTGGGGCTTCTAAGGGTTGCTTCGGCATCTGAGGAGATGAGTAACAATGACAATAACAATATCTAGAAGGATTGAAAACATATACATACATGCCCATTCTGTGTGAATATTGTCCTCGGCCGTGTATACATGATATACTGGAGGAAGTTCGCAGTTGATGGAATAAAGCAGTATGTCGAGTTTGGGAACAGTGTTATTGAATTAAAAAGTGAGAATTTGAAAATTAACAAATAAATAATAAATCTCTCAATGATGAAATCTCTCTGTACTAACTTTTGAAACAGTCGAGATCAATAAATAAAATAAAAATTGAAAGTTAATAACGTACGGTTATCAATGTTCACCATCATCAATCATTGGTAGATAAAGCTGTAGGTAGGAAAATTGAAAATGTAAGAGGGGTCAAGTGATAACTATTTGATTCCTACAATGGGCATGTTTTGCAATAATATTTTGTCCCTCGATGATTCTCACCTCAACTTTCCTGACACAAACTGTATAGTTCCCATGTTCATCAAATTATCATTGATGATTGTGATTTCAAAGATGAAGATATCATGAATTCATGATAAACATGAAATTTTGATTGACATGTGCACATCCCCATCAGAGCCGATTTATAACGGTCATTCAATATATTTCCAGTTATAATTGGGAGGTCCAATTCAAAACCTCAGAATAAACCTCAAACCTCAATAATGTCTCCAGCGGCATCTGCCAAAATGAAGCAACTCTAATGAACCAAAAAAATGAATGGGTCAGTTGTCGTGATTTAGTCTTTTCAAATTCTCATCTCGTGTTATTCGAATTGGAAGGAAATAGAGACTTTGGACTCGCACTGTATACATTTCCCGACGAATCGATCAACTAATTAAGAAATCAATAGAAGATTGCGATCAACTTAGTAATGTCCTATAATCGTCACCATTGGAAAGTACAATTTCCTTAGAATTTTCGAATAACATGCATTTTCTGCATTTACATTTCTAACTGGTTTCTCCACTTTCCTAGATTGATTTTCCCCGATGATATATACAGTGTTATTCTAGTAACCTTGGAATTTTTTTCTGGAAAGGAAAACCAGGCATACGATGGTCCGAGCAATAATTATTATTTGTCTCTATTGTAATGAAGTGTTTTCTCACCAGCTTCATTACTAGGCTTCGGTATACGAGCCTCATATGAGAAATGAGGTTAAGGCCATTTTAGAGTCACCCTGTATACCTGATTGATAAATTAATGAATCAAGGAGCTCCTTTGGCTAGTATTTTGAGCCACCCAGAGAGTCCTACCCCAGACTAACCTTGTTTAGCCCCGTTGCACCCTGCTGAGGGTAATCAACTTCATGACACCCCTGCCTCCGTTTCGAAAGCACTACCAGGCTAATGATTTCATACATATCATGTTCAGACTCTTGATATTAGTATTGGTAGGATTTGATTGCATAATGACCGTCCAGAGCCCTGGGAAATAAGAAGTCCAGTATGCTATCCGTTTACTTGCTTTATTCATCTTGCAATGATTTTTGCATCCGGAAATCCTGATCAACCCAGAGACTAAGACTTCTTATTGCCTATGGAAAGTGTATTTATGATTTTGGAAAGAGTTAGAATGGTTTTCATACCTGGAAAGACATTTCAGGGTCATGTGATATTGTTTAGGTCATAACTTTGTTATCCGTCGTAATTTTGCAATCAAATTCGCTCAGTAGCACAAACATGGAATGCCAAGCACTTTGATACTACCGGTTTTGAGGAAAAATGATTTCCACCGCAAGTTTCCAGACCCAAGGGCAAGTAGTGTTCACTTTTTCCTTGAGAAAACAAATCATGGTCAGCTCGAGGCCAGACCAGCCCGACCAATCAGAATCCCGACCTCGCTCTGTTTTTTGCCAAACCTGAAAAGAGTATAAGTAGCAAAATCCAGAGGCCCGAGGGCTCTCAGTCTTTTCGACAGTTATAGAGAAATAGATAGATAGTTAGATAGATTCCATTTGGCAGTGATTATTCTGATTCAGTCCGATTCTTACCGTTTGATTCAGTTCGTATAACCGTTATAAAAAGTGATCAAGGTGCTCGAAGTTTTTCCTGTATTGACATCCCGTTTTTGTGTTACACAAAGTTGAAAAAGTGAGCCAGAGCTTTTTCTGCCGACGATTCACCCGTGAAGTATATTACCAGTCAAGTGTGAGTTAACTGCATTTTGATTTCACTGCATTTTCTCATAGTTCTATCAAACTGCAGCTTAACTTTATAGATCAAATAATTTTCCAGTATAAATCCAGTTGTTGTGACATTTGTCGTGACGGTTGACAGCGGCCAGTGAAATTCAGAATCCAGCACAGAGTAAGCATTGGAACTGCCCTGTTGTATATATATGTATCATTTGTAATGACCTGCAGGATAAGTTCTGTGGTTTGAAATCCTAACGTAAAGAGTTTCATCAGGAAAACAACCCTTGTAACGGTCGAGGTTCTTGGTCTGCGTAGCAGTCAACACCAAGCGTCACCAGGGTTGTGAGCATCTCGGTCTCCTGGTCGCATAAGGCTTATAGTCAGCGTCGAGACCACCCTGATTGTAATCATCTTGCAAACCCCAGAGGGGTGAATAGTCTTTGTACATTGACCAGAACTTGTTTTGCAGGGGTAGAGCTTCTTAACTCGCATAGGCGCTTCCCGGATGCACGTTGCACGGCTTACTCTTTGAATACCAGTCAGATTAGCTGTCACCCTGCTTAAGTCACCCTGCTTAATTAATTGTCACCCGTAGATATATGTGGTTAGGATAATCTACCCTGAGATTATTTGATCTGTGGAATTTTTGCTATCTTGTGACTGACACCTGTTGACATATTCTGTCATCCGAATTTCCTCGTGGTCGTATTTTCTTGGTTATGATAATAATCATTGTGAGAGATAAATTCGATCTGTTAATTGTTTCCAGTGAATAAACCTGTTTAAGTGTGAATTTTAGTTCTGATTATTTGTTTTGAGTGATATACCAAACACCCGCAGCAACCCGTATACCAGGGTGAAACCAAGTGGGTGAACTTAAAGCCCTCACCCCCTTGTGATCTTTTCATTGTCCAGAAGGCCTTCGACCCCTGGCATACCGTCGCTTCGACTGTGTTGCTACCTAGGCCTCCCAACAAATCCTGGTTGGGAGAAAGTGGAGTTCACCACTATAATCCAACTGGCGCTCGAGGCAACCCCGGTCTATCCTAGATATAGACATACCCCGTTGAGCACCACCTAGTAACACCCCCCCTAGAAGGAGGAGACGTTACACTATGCGTGATGATTATGGTCATAGTTATTACTCAAGAATCAAGTTCGGCTCGAAAATCAAATTCCACTTCCTATATATTTTCATCATTTGTCAATACACTAATTCTAGTTTTTCAATACCACATGAGAAAATTACGGAATCGAATGTTATCTTCTTCGAACATTTTGGCTACTTGTTTTCATAGTGTGAAGGATTGTTGTGCTAGTCACTGCTGATATCATTTTGAAGATTTGCATTTGAATTCATCTTGCTATTTGAGCTTGATTGACAAATTCATTTTGCATGGTAAGATTCATCTTGCAATTGAGGTTCGATTGATTTAATCTTGATATCGAGCTGATTGCCTCTTACAGAACAATATTGATACCAGCTTGTATGCAATATGAATCTGCATTCGAATTTATCTCGCAATTTTAGCTTGATTGACAAATTAATTTTTGCATTGTTATATTTATCTTGCAGTTACGGCTCAATCAACAGATATATTTTGCAGTGAGTGTCCAATTAAATAAATTCATCTTGTTATTGAGCTGATTGCAAAATTCAACTTGCATTTAGTTCATTTTACAAAAAAAAAATCTTGCTATCAGCTTGAATGCAAGATAAATCTGTTAATGAAGCCCTAACCAACCTCAAGATGAATCTTCCAATCAGCTCAATGGAGAAAATAATTTTGCAATAATGTGAAAACGAAAAAAAAAATATTTGTCAGTATGCTTTCGTAAGCGCATCCGAATCTTCTTTCGTAAAGAAATGAGAACCAGACGAATAGAGAGAATCCTGCATCTCAATTTTCGTCATCGACATCTGCTTACGCGGTTCCTACCATGCGTAGCCATGTCGTAGGACCAAAGCAGGATATATATTCACATAAACAATGTCGAATTCGAGCGTGCTGTGACGAATAGTGGGGAGGACCTATAAAAACTCCCTGCGGAACTTCCATCTCCCAACTGAGCGCCACCACAATAATAAGTACACATAATAGTTCCGACTAAGTCGATGAATCACACGATATAAGATAAGTGAAAAGTCCGCGTGAGTTGTATATATTCATAGCTACATAGGCGAATCCACTCTCCGGATTGATCAATGGCAGTCTGGGTCCGGTCTAGCAAAGGTAAATAGCAAGCAAGACGATAAGTGCGGTTCATTCGAAAAGCTTACTCGCAGGTCTGGTGATCGATCTAATCGAACGGTGTTCGCTCACAACTATACACAAATATATCAAGTGCGCTGTGTTTTGGCGGGAAACATCGCTTTCATCATTGTCGTTTGTTGCGAAAGAAATGTGCTTGTTGAAACTTGTGCGGGTGCAGGATTCTCTCTCCGAAGGTACATATTTTCTTTTTGCTTCAGATTTTCCTCTCGTATGCTTCGTTCCACTACGTTGGCTCGAAATCAAACATTATATACATTTTTTGAAACATTTTTGGAACTCCAACCACTTCAGACCTAGCATTTCCAAAATAGGAATGACATAATTCGTAATATTATCCGACCAGCTAGAATCCATTCAAAATGATTTTCCGAATTGGAAATGAGATCAATCAAAGATTTATTTGCAAATATTCATATCGGAAAAAACCTAGAAAATTTGTAAATGGTGGGGAAGTAGCTCAAAATCAGTATTATTTTTAGTATCACAATATGATAAGAGACGTAGTAATTACAATATGTCTATTTGAATTTGCTTTCGTCCTTTCTGAATTTGAATGTGATTATCAAATTGGATGTTTTGATCCTGAGCTTGAAAGTTTGAATTCTGTTAAATTTGCATAGCATTTTCCCAGTATCAATGGAAACATCAGATCGAATATGCTGAGTTCCAAATATGAAATGATGTCTCAATAATTTGGAGGTATAGGAGAGTCGTAATTTTGGCTTCATGTTCCTCTCAAAATGATAATGAAGTCGCGAAGTTGTCAGTTTTTCAACTCAACTTCAATTCTCTATTGGAAGTTGAGAACGATATTCAGTTCACTTTTGTTAGGTGCCAATCTGATACTTTTTGCAATTCATTCATTCCATTCATTCGAATAAACCTACACAATCTTTATGCCTATACTACATTCTATTTTCATTTCGAGTATTTTGTTTACTTACTAATCGTTTTTGTGACAGATCTTCCAGTCAATCATTAGTTTGATTGCATCAATTATAATGAATATTATGCCGATTTACTTCCTTCAAACATCATCGCACATTTTCCGTATCATGAAATTAACCTTTATAAGTTATATAGAACACATGGTCCAAGGTACAACATGCAAATATTTTATCTCGCACAAATCTTGCTCAAACAATTCGTCATTTCACTCACCTATTTCTATCCAATGAATTGACACACTTCCAAAAGATTCCTATTATTATAAAATATAATGAGATTCTTCACTTTTCCTCTTTCCAATCCATTTGCTGTGGGTGGAAATGTCATAGTTTCATGACGAAATACAATGAAATCGAATTACCTTATTATTCATATATTCTGAACTATGATACTATTTATCAATAAGCACCTCATGATAATTTTCACTAAAAAATAACATATTTCGTGAAATATTCGCAAGTCTCAACTAGAAATGATAACATAATTGTTCACACCATCAACAACTCATTTCCATAATTGGAATATTTCCTTAAACGGTATGCTTTCTTCTTATCTGCATATTTTTGTCTTGTTGAGGTGCATTTTAGGTTCAGCTTAGCGATAGCTAGGTATTTATTTATCAATATACATCCTATATATTTCTGGAACAAAGGGGGTCAGTCATTTAGGACAACGAACAATATTCAATCAAAGTAGAGCATAACAAAAAATAATCATGGTGTCACCAATACTTTTGAAGATTTAGTAAATTCATAAGTTTCCATAAAAAATGTTCTCCATCATGTAATTTGATCTTTCAATTCCAAGAATGTCCTTCAAAAACAAGAAAATTCGAGATTCAATTTCTCTATTTGGTACCAATGTGTTTCCGTCGGTGAATCATCATTCATGGTAATTGAGCTTATTGTCGTAGAATTAGTGAGAATTCGCACAATATAAGATAACCCGTTATCGATCTTTGATCTATGACTGATATCGTTGATGAAAATTTATACAGGAATAGTGCGAAATTATATATCGAGAGCCTACTGAGGCATTATGTGACGTAAATGTTACATATGACATTGAATATACTAATTCGAATTTGTCCCAATAAAGTTTCATTTCCTTTCTGGATTTCTCAACAGCAATCTGATCGCTTGATTGGATATCGAGATTGTTGTCATTTCCACTAATTTCTCAAGTATGTTGACTCATCAACTGAGTTAAGTCTGTTTGGAAAGTAGAAAGTGATAAACCGATCTATAAAATGCAAATTCGGTATAAAATTGTATAAAACTTTGTTTTAGGATCATGCACTCATCCACTGTGTGAAAGACTGCCTGACAATGAATATACATACACAGGGTTTTCAGAAAAGATACCGACAAACTTCAAGGGGACATCAAGGAAAGCCTTTTTGTTCAATTATGTTTGTTGTGTATTTGTTTCGTAGACTGAACTCTTCAGATAACCCAATAGGAAGGAAACTAGAGCGCATGATTCAAATAGTTTTTTTTGCTCTGCAGCCTGATTGACTCATTTACGGATATTATCTTCATATAAACAGAAATGCTCGTTTCGATGTCATCTATATCAACCTTTGCCGTTTTACGGTATCTTTTCGAAAAACCTAGTATTTTTTAATACGTCGGGCAGTATAGGCTTATCATTGGTAGATATTGAGAAATATAAATACATTATCATGAAAAACAGCTCTACTTTCAGAACCTAGATTGGCTCCCATTGAAAATAATTTGAAATTCATTTTACAGAGCTCCGTGATGATTCATTCACTTTCACTGGAGTAAAATATCCTGATCTGAATGTGAGATAATTATTCAACTCGAAATGAGTTCACTCAATCAACAAAAACTCTGATTGCAGTTTCAAATCTGTTCGGAATGTATATTATTGCATCAACTCAAAAAATAAACATACTGTATCGCGACAAAAATGAAGTCTACGACACTCAATGCGTGAATGAATACTTTATCAACGTATCATCGCAATAGAGGTAACAATAACTCTCGCAACATATTTAGTGCCCAACTAGGTGATCTAAAGTCCCCTGACCCTCGTACCATACCTAACACCTCTATAAAACAAATCGCGTAGAGGTACCACCTTTGAAAAACAATAAAAAAACAATCGCACATCAGCTCCGATGACGGATGCATCTTGGGAGGCTGGACCACGATATCCATTCTACTATAGTTTAGTCTTAGTCAGACGGTTAGGTTGCTAACAAGTCTGCTAATATTCGGTAGTACCCAGTGTGCGCGTCGGGTACTCATGTGCGTCAGTGAACATGATGGAACAGGTGTTCGGTGTGAACAAAACGGGAAAGGGTTTTGTGTTTCGGAATGAAAATTTATGTGAGTATCGACTATTATATTCACACGAATTGTCTAGTTTCTCATTTCAAATGATGATAATAGATTCCACTTGGCACGATCAGTATCTATATGAATTTATCATTATATCATTGAATGAATCCCAGTGCATTATATTGTGATGATATGATATCTTGAATTGATGATCTTGAATTAATTGATGATGGAAATGGAAATATTGATTCGCATTGATTTTTCTTGACGATTATTCGAATTTTAAATACGGTATACCTAAATGAAAATTTAAAGAACGGGTATTTCGGAGACAGCGAAAATTATAAAATCGTTGAAAAATAATCATTTGCACATTTAGGGTTCATTTCGAAAGGCGAGCATTTCGAAATGAATATGTGAACCTAACGCATATCAGATTTTGTGATATTGAATGTCATGAGTATACTGTCTCCAAGGAATATAGAAGTATAGGTTTTCAATGATAGAAATCATTGGACCATATGAATATGTTGACACAATACCAAAAATTCCAAGAAATGGATGATAGGAAGTAGTTTCATTTCAGTGATAACTTCTGAAACAACGTCGAAAATGAATGGTGGAAACGATAATCGTGAGAATCTTTTATTCACCCTTCCTTTTTGAAAACCAGGGTCTCAATCACTCACAGACATGTTCAGGTCGGAATATTGCCACATGTCACAGGACTCTTTGGAAAGATCAAAATCAAACCAAAATTTGCCTACGCGTCTCGTAAATACTACATAGATTCCTGACTTTATTACGTGAACTTCTATTTCAAACATGTCGAGGATGACGAAATATAATCAACTTTTGCAAAAATTATGTAGAAAGCCCTCGCACAAGCTGTTACAAATTCGATAATATGCATTGGGGGTCTCGCAAACTAAGGAAGATACGACAAAATTTAAATGGAGGCGAAGTTGCGTAGAAGTCCAAAAAATTGTCAAGAAATCTTCACACTTCTGACGATTCTAGAAGTATATACAACAAATACGAACAACTGCGATTCTGTGGTAATTTCTTGACTGACTCATTAAGGAGACAAAAAGAAAGAATGATTCAACATTTCCATTGAAGTACTTTTCAAGACCTACAGAATTATTTCTGTTTGGTCTGGGATATTTTTTTTCTCGAAACACTGACCTGAAATTTTCATTACCTATTTCGAAAGCTTCCAGTCTCTCATACATGATGGCATATCGTTGTTTAAGAAATTGTCAAAATTGCTATAGAAACCGAAATTCATCTCTAAAAAGGTCTATATTTTCATTAAATTTGGCAACAATGATAATTCTCGAGACAACTTCGATACGTCATCGTGATTGAGAGATTGAAAGCTCCCAAAAATACAATTGAATGTGCAGGTTTGTATTCGGAAAAATAAACTTGATGATGGAATAATCCCAGAGCCGAAACGGCATTATGTTTTCTCAGAAAGTGAGTGAAAATAAAAACAAAATCGTACATTTTCCGTTTATTTTTCTGTATTCCTCTCAAAATGGTCGGAAGTTTTGAGATTTCTCATCGGCATTATACATATTGCACAACCGTTTTTTTTTCTTCTATTCCAATCAACTTCATATCTTTCAGCGAGTGCAATAATTATTTAATTCACTGATGAATTCATTATAATCTGTGTGTGAGTGTGTGTGATGATTGATTTTCTCGGTGTATTTGATGATGGATACGAATTTCTGATTTATACCTCTTATCAATGATTATCAAATGAAGTATCAAACTCATAAGGTATTCTTCCCCAACCCGAATGATTGTTTCGTTTTCATGAATTCATATTTCAGAATACTCATCCCTGAATTTTTGTTGCAGACAATCGTTCAGCATTCGTCTTGGGCTTGGCGGTTCTCCTCACGAGTCTGGGTGCTAGTGTGGCAGCTCCCAGAAATCATCAAAGAGATACCGAGTGGTACACGAATCCCTGCAGCAGGCCAAACCCTCTCAGACATGGAAGAAGTACTGCGGAAAACCAGCTCAAATATTTCATCAAGAGAATCGACCACTTTTACGGCAAACTCGGAAAGCTGTATGTTAGTAAACTTTTTGACTTTCACTAGTTTATTCCGATAGAAAAGGAGTTCTGAGTATAAATACGAATTCTTGAACCGCTTCAGACACGAAATATTCTCGAATACTAATATACTTTCCAATTCGAGTATGTGCACTGGTATTTCGGAAACTCGTCTGTTTTTCTATCTTGTGCAGATTTTCAGATTTCCAGATTTTGATTATGATATGTTTAATGTTTATGAACCTTTTACAATCCGGTTGGAGAAAATACTTTCTGGTCCTGATAAAAATTGCATCTAGTCATTAGCTTACGTAGTGAAGTTTCTACAGATATCCTCAGTGAAGTGGTAATCAGACATTCATTACAGATTGCGGTTTCTTTTGTTTATCATGTTCGATAATTTCCCTACACACCTTTATGATTTCCATAGATTATACACAGTTAATCTATAGGATCACAGCAAATGTTATAGAATATTTTGAAATGGTAATGGATTGCCCTGTATCTACAATGACGTTTTGTTTCAGAAGAATGGGACACACAACTATCAGCCTACGAGAAATAAATGTCTCAAGGTCAACTCCTTCCTCAAGTCCATGCAGAAGGCTCCAAACTCTGTTGAAGTAAGTGATTTTTTTCTACTCCAACAACTGAAGTTCCCTAAAGAACTCATATCCAATGAGGTGGATTATCTACTAATCACAAAATCGAAATATGTTTCTTTTTGGGTAGGTTACTACGGTTACCCTTCTTAGAAAACTGTTGACCTCCCTTCACTCGCGATGAATATTTTCTATCTTGCAACTGTCGATACCAAATATCAAAAATGATAGAATATCGAATCGAAATCAAATTTTGAACTACACAAATTTTGACTTTGGGGCTGGAAGTTTCTTGACATCAAGCTATATTCGACTATTCTTCAGACTATTGAATCCCCATCAAATTTCGAAAGTTTTATTTCTTCAAATTTCAGTTTGTTTACTGTGTATCCTAGTTGATGTTCAATCAAGTGTTGATTAGAGTGAGTTCTCAGGAGAATAATATGAAAGCTTCCAGTCTACCAAATAAAACGATTATCACACATATCTGGAAAATGTTAACATCATCATAAGCTTAGCAGTATATATTCAACTCTTCGAAACCTTGTGGCTTGCGATATTTCTATATCACTGGTGCAATAATATGAGCTTCTTCCTTGCTTCATGACTTGTCAACGGCATCCTAATAATGAGTCGAATTGGATAACTAAGTTTATTTTCGTTTTTTTGCAGGCCATGCACGTCTTCTACAAAAAGATGATCCAAATCGCCAGGTTGATCGACAAACTAAAAGACATCCCAGTGCGAACGCAGGCCAAATTCAACGTCGCTGGAAGGAAAAAGATCTTCGAAGAAACCAAAGAAAATTTGAGACTGGTAATATGCGAATTCAACGACACGTTGTCGAAATTCAATGGGAAATCTGTCAGCCATACTACTCTGGGTCGCAAGATGAATTCAAAGTGCTTCCCGAATTCTTTGGACATGACGCGCGCTCAGCTTTTGGACTTCGATTTCTACAAGAAGTTGAAGAAGTTCTTCAAGCAGAGTCAGTTGTTACTGCGGCAGAAAAAGAAGAAAGACAGAGAACTGCGAACTATCCATAAACGGACTAAACAACAAAAATAGTGCAATAAGGTGTACACTCAGGAGCTCATTCAAACTCGTGCGGATTTATCTGTGATACTAATTATTACGTTGATAATGTAACTATTTATTTTATTTATTGATATTGATATACTTGAAATGACTATTCTGACAATAAGTTGAATGTACGCTTATTTTTCGAAATATTGCCTTCCGTCAATGATTCTGTCATTGATTTTGTATTATACATTGTGATACCTATATATATATTTATAGTTAGGAATAATTTCTTCATCCGTCATTCCAATATCGGAGCTAAAATTAAATTATTTTTATTTATTATCTCATCTCAGCACCCTCTTCATGAATCGTATATAAAGAAATTGTGATCGACTTTATATTTTTTGTACATAATTTTGTAATGACTTGAATGAGTGTGTATGTATCATATTTATTATGTTTCTTTGAATAGTCTTTTTTACATGTCAATTGTCATCGGTTCGCGATGAATTTTTTGTAAATATACATTCCATAATTATCCTTTTCGTATGATTTCCAACCAACCAGAACACTTCCAATTCGGTCAAGTACCCTGTTTGATTTCGATAAAACATCATCATACGAAGAGAAACTCCAACTAACCAATCATATATTTCAAACTCTAGCGATTTCATCCTCTTCAGATATAATTATTAACATTCGAAACTGAAAATATATACCAGAATTATTGAATTGGGTCAATCATCTCAATTTCCATGCATCACATGCGATTTGTACCTCAAAATAAGCGAGGTTATTCATCTCAAACTTCCTGCATGTAGTGTTCAACTAGAACAGGTAGAGTCGAAGTGACACTCTTTGTATTCATACAACAACTCATCAAACTGTACAGGGTGATTCATTATCATCGTGAAAATTCACCGACAGATTTCCTGCTGAAAAATCAGAAAATAATTCTCGAAAACATTTCTCGAGAGAATCGTAGATTTCGAAGAATTCGAAAATTCAAGATAGAAAAAACACATAACAATTCTTGAAATACTCTTTTGTCGGGTTTTCTGAAAGTTGGGAGCTCTGTTTGCGAAGTAGTAGTGATAAAGAGAACGAGAATATTATTTTATTACATATTTTATATTATTCTATTATATTTTTATATAGATTTTATGCACTTTATTCAGGATCGTACGGATAAATAATTTCAATTTTCAGCTCTGGAACAAAGCAAGGAATGAAAAAAATCTACAACTACATCTGAACTGACTTCGACGGGTATAGAAAAAAATTATTTTTCCATAAATGAAAAATATCCATTATTATCGGAAACTTAGACACCCTGTACCCCAAGAAATGCTTTCCTTGAAAAAGGTAGCTGAGAATCATTTCCTCGTTCCGAACCTCGTTCCACGTGATCGAACACATTTGAATTCTTCACAATGATTGGAACAAAAACCCTGTATCAAACTCTAATATCTTGAAGTAAACAACTATTTCATGAATTTCAAAAATCCTCATCGAATGTTCTTTATTCCTACTACTTCTCGTTACAAGTGGCAACATAATATAAGGCCATTTTAGAGGCCTTTTCCTTCATGAGTCCTTATTTTCATGTTAGTAGATATAGTTGATACTATACTATATACACAACTAGGAATGAATATTTCATAATCATATGATCTACTTTTCTCATTTCAACCACTGTGCTTCATGGCAATGCTGTTATTTCAATGTTTCGATCACTGCATTAGTGTTCCAAACCTCTCCAATTTGTCCATCATGATATCCAGATCGAATTCATCATTTTCTGAACAAAATTAGACACAGAAGAGAAATATACTATATTTTATTTGACACTCATTCGATCAATCGAGAATAAGAAAGACTCAGTGAAAATGAGAGATGTCCAAATTATCCTAATGATCAGGTTGGTTCAGCTCCATAACATTGATTATTCTCCCAGTCATGAATTGATTCATAAATGTTGAATATAAGATTCAGCCAAAATTATAGTTTTGAAAACCACCATTGAATACATTTCGCGGCATCCACAAAAACTTAGAAATGACAATAATCATTATTCAATGATTCTATATAGCTATGTCATAACAATGCAATTTGTTTAGTAGTGGGTATGCATCCTTTCGGAAGAGAAATGTATATCTGAAACCCTTTATATTATTCAGTGATCGTGAAGTCATTCTAATAGAAAATTAAACGTGAACTTCGATAACTTTGAGAACATAGTCAGACACAGACAGTAGCGTGCTTCTTTCCTCGAAATAATTTTCGTGTAATATCATTCCACGTCACCGGTATGTCCCATTCGAATGATCGTTGCTTCAAAACATAGTTCATCCCGAGTATTATGATATCACCAAATTTCGTAGGGCTTTCCAGGATGATTTTTTTGACGTCTCATATCTGGATTGCAAAGTGATAAGAGAGAGAGGCATGCAAGCAAAAAATTTGTGGTACAGAGTAGAATATATTTCATCCAAAACTGTTCGATGTTGAATGTGAACCACCCTGTCCAACGTCCCGAAACAGTCCTCATAATTCTGTGCTGAGCATCAACAAGATTTCGTGATTCTATGGCGACTAGACGGCCTTTTCAATGAGTCACAAACTAATAGGTTTTTCGTCGTCTCGGTCTAGTCTGTGCGATTCGCGACAGTGAAACATGATCGTTTCCGAAAGAGAAGAATTATTATTCCAGGCAAGTAAGTGGCCACCGAAACTCCACGATGGGTCAACGATACGCTAGGAATTGGAGGAGGCGCTAGTCGAAAGGAATTACGAGGGTTGTCGGAAATTTAAAGCCATGCACAGACATGCTCGACACAAAAAATGCTTTGCGCTCTTAGCTTGATTACCGCGATTCTGTTTATGGAACCTGTTTGGATTCCTTCGAGATTAAACGTATACATAAGGTTCAACATTCTTGTTTAAAGCTTATTTTCGGTACTAGGAAACGTCTGAGAATTTCTCATGAATTGAAATATAATAACCAGAGTACCTTAACGGAAAAATTACATACAGAAGTGATGTGCATAATCTGAATATTCGTCACACCAGTTCAATCACCGTACCTAGACGTAAAGAAGAAATATTCAGAAGGTTTTTTTATTACAAAATTTCCTATCATATCAATGCTCTGAAGGGATCAGATTTCACGCGGGCGCAAAAATCATTCGGGAGAATGGTATATAATCAACTGGTCCAACTGCAAAATTTATGATAGTATAGTATAGTATATATATATAGTATAGATATAGTATATATATAGTATAGATATAGTATATGTATAGTATAGATAATATAGTTCATCTTCATATGTGTACCATACTCACATACTCATTTTCTCTCTCTCTCTCTCTCTCTTTCTCTCAGGATAGTTTCTGTTAGGTTCGGGGTCGGCTAGTTTGGAAAAAGACCAGTCCCATTTCATCTGGTGAAATGAAAACTGATCTCTGGCCCTTTATTCGCCATATCAAGATTGTTCTTCTTCATTTACATAACTTTTTTGCTTTTGTATTCTGGTGGATATTAAACGTATCATTATCGATATTATTAGGACTTGTCGATAGTGTCTCTAGTCAATGTTACAGACTGGGTGGAACAACGTGTACAGGGTGATCCATCGAAGAGGACCACTTTTGTATTTTCGATATTTTCCGCTGAAACAAAAAAACCAATGATCGGTAATAGGATTCTGATATGTTTTTCAAAATCTGTGATTTTTCACGATCACCAAATATATAGATATATAGTGTGTTCACTCCCAGTCTAGTCGAGAGTGATTTCTGTTGATGGCATAATTGAATACATTATCGTGGTGTTGATGATGAATACTTACTGTAAGAGAATTTGCATTCTATATTGCATATATCGCTATATATATATTCTTCATCACTGTAATCAACAGAAAACAACTATTTCTCTGAGAAATGGGTATTTGAATAATCTGAAGAAAATATACGATAAGAATCTGATGATAAAAATAATTTATTGTTCCTAAAGGAATACAATTCTCATAAAAATGAAGTATGTCTTCTGCACCTGGCTGGTAGGAGTGAAAGTAAGCAAATGAAATAGAAATCATGGCATAATAGGTCCCTCGATGCCGAAGAATCATTTGACGTAAAGACAATATTTTCA
The DNA here is from genome assembly GCA_963576655.1 of Gastrophysa polygoni. Lineage (NCBI taxonomy): Eukaryota > Metazoa > Arthropoda > Insecta > Coleoptera > Chrysomelidae > Gastrophysa > Gastrophysa polygoni. The sequence continues at coordinate 5,570,410 of OY755092.1, forward strand.
CAAGAATAACAAAGAAATTGAAGGAAAAAATAGAGAAAATGAGTAGGGACAATGTTGAAATGTTCAGAAACGTATGAAAATAACTTATAATAACAAAGAAGAATTGATGCACAGCTGTTATTCATTCAAAACGAAAGAGCGAAGCTTCAGTACAGTACTACCTTCTGTAATGTCTTCGGAGCGCCAGTATTGAGAGTTTTCAAAAGGTCGTTCATGCTTGTGATCTTTGTCTTCAATAAGAATCGCAGTCCTTCATAAATAGGACAGTCAAAGAACAAATCAGATCAACAAAGGCAGATCACAAAATCTGCCCTTACTACAAATATATTGAAAAAATTTTAAATAACTTCTACTCTATTTTTCAGAAACGAGGAGAGAAAATCCCATGAAAAGCTGGAAAATGAATGTGGGATTGTTTCGTTCGTACCCAGATTGTAAATAGAACAGGTTTGATCCATTATTATCATGTGAGTGAAGCCATTAGCTGATAATTTGTGATGATACATGTTACATGTTCTCAATTGTGCAATTGATCGGATGGATGAGATTGGAACGGATAATTTGAGATGAAATAGCCCATTTTTTTCCACTGGTAAGGAGCCGATACGAGCAGAGATATTCTTATCCTCTCGAAATAAGAGGGATTGATAGGAGGTTATGATTATGAGATATAGCTTCTTGAAATCATTCGTGAGTAGATCATGTGATAGATCCTGTCTATCAATCATCTATAGTTTACAGTTTGGAAAACCATGAGAGGGATCACCTCGATACTATGAGGCTCAATTTTGTTGGGAAGTATTCCAGTCTAACAATATGATCGAGAGTATTTTTCTTCACTTTCACCACTCCTTCCAGCCAGGTACAGAAGACAAAAAAGACAAAACTCATTGTTATAAGAATTTTATTTCTATAGGCACAATAAATTATATCTATCTACCTATCTGATAATAAAAATGAACTCATGAAATATATTTTCATATCCTATATCCGATCTGAAAGATAAGATCTCCCTTTTTTAAATTGATCAATTTTGATTCAACTGTTAATTACGGAAGCGTAGAAGGGCGAATATTGATTTATTTTTATTTGTCTCTCAAAGTCCGAGTTGTCTTTCTAAATTCAGTGAAATCCAATATTATCAATGGAAAGAATAATTGGAATAAATGGTATTTACCCTTCAAACGTAGCTGTCTTTCAATTCCCTTGAGACTATTCATGTTTCCACTCATTGATTTATGTATGGTATCCATCCATGAACATGCATGATTCTTGGTATCAGTGAATAGTATTATTATCATAAGGCAGACACTCAATTTCAGGCAATTTTCAGTTTTTATAGAAGGTATTCAGTTTTTCATTGAACTGCCAATTAGTTTGAGAGTTTGTTCGATGATGCTGCTAGTCATAAATATCAAAGATTCATGAACAACTGGTAGTAGTGTTTGGTTGACTTTCACATATTCAACAAAACAGTGTTCTATATGCTGATTCTTCCAGATGGTCGTAGGAAAAAGTACTACGTAGCATTCATAATATGAATATGGCATGGATTCTGAATAGTGAAACAATGAACTATTTCCAAACAGCGAGAACCTTCATCGATATCAATAAAACGAACTGAACTTCGAGAGTACTATTTCCTCTTGTATTCACAGGTTATGACATGTTTCAGATCATTGAATCAGTTCTGATAATATCCATCCACGATGTTATCACTGATGATGAGTAGCCTGACGGCAACATGTGGTATGATACCTATAATTATCAAATACCGCATAAGTAAATTACCACCGTGTTGTGTCGGTGGAAACGATCACTACCGTAACCGTATATTTTAGAACAAATATCACTTTATATGATAGTATCTCTGTCTCCTCAACAAAAATAATGATGAAATGATAATAGTGAGTTTTATCCATGAATGCGAACAGATATATGAAAACTCATTACGGGTAATAAATATTACAGTATCTACCTATAAATTATCAATTTGAAATGTTTCGATAGACAATACAATACAACGACCTATATAGATCACAGTAGCTGTGTAAACAGCTTGTACGTGGGAAAATCATTTCATTTATGAGAATCAGATTAAGTGAGGTGATGATTAATAATAATAATAATAATAATAATATATAGGTATGTGTAATAATATGTAGGTGCTATTTTATGGATTTTATACATTCCAAGTAAATATTATATTCATTTTATCAGCTAGAGGAATGGTTCGATTGAAGAAATTCGTTAATACAAGCTGAGCTAATCCAAATAAGTTATTATGAAATTCTGTTGTTCATTAGATCATGAAATAGAGTTCGAGGTGTTATATGTAGGTATTCATTTTTTCATTCCAATTTTGGATAGACATGATTTTTCGATATTTTCCAGTACTGCAAGTATATGATTGAACACTTTCGGTGTCAGATATTCAAAACATAGTTTTTACGCATCTAGGTAACTAACATTATAAATCTTATTCCTCGTATCATGAATATGGTCCACTTTCTTTCTGTAGATATTTTGGAGCATTTTTCGTCAAAATAATTCTCTGACACCCATAACTCCACTGATTCCAAATAGTTTCGTCCACTTGGGGAATGTATATTATTCTCAATTTATTCTCATGATCCATTTTTCTGTATAGTATTCACACTCTCTTAGTGACAATCGTTCACGCCTTCCCAACCTAAGACACAATCAATTTAGCTGTGATTGTATTGGAGAAGAGTGAAAGGTTTGAAGATATATGTATATTTGATACCCCAAGTTTTGGAAGCCCAGATTTGTAAGAGGTTAACAGTAAGAGCTTGGTTTTATCTATATCTATCTGAGTGTTAACTGATTCAATCGGAACGAGGCTTTTATATTTCTCATAGCAGTTTCTGCGATGTTTCAAAGAGTTCCAGGTATCAGCTGTATTTAAGATCGCTGTATAGTCGGCGAAGCTGATAACTTCACCCTTCGTTTCCGTATGTAGCAGACCCAACTTCTACTTCTATTTCATTTCTTCTTCATTCCTTAGAAATCTAGGACAATAGATTATATAAAGTTTTGCAATAGAAGTGTCTTCGCCTACCTCATTAGATGGTACGGAGTTCTTCATGGTTGATTTTTTTCACATGCATTTTTATGTACGAAGCCAGGAATTGCAATAATATCACTGCCCAATTTGTTAGAGGAAGAAAAGTGGCAATGATGAAATGACAATCATTTCGAAATATTTTCTCCAAACTGGACAAGAAAATGAGAAGAATTTTACAGAATATCTCCAGGAGGATACCAATTTTTCGAACTCCGAAATATCATTTAGTTAAGCATCAAAAGGCCCAATCATGCTCCAATTCAATTTGATTCCCGCTTACAGAGATGCCCATGCTTAGCCAGGAATGCATGACAGCCCGTATATTGAAATTGAAAACATTAGATATTTTCGAAAGGATAATATGAGGTGATCCTTCGCTGATCCTACTCATCTTTTTCTTGCATTTCCAATCAGTTCAGTTATGTTATCATCCTATTTCGGCTAGATCAATCATTAATGATGCATCATCATCTATATTTATTCTCCCTCCGTATCGCATGATAACACGACGATAACGACGACGGGACACTGCATATTTATCAATGATCTCATCTCTTCGAATTCGAAGAACTTCCAAATATGTAATTTTATATATTTTTCAATTCAAACATATATTCCATATTGAATATGAGATATTAAATCGCTATACATGAAACTTGTATCATGTACCCAATGAATAAGTTCACAGGATCTCATTCAGATTGCAACATGAAGTTTCTTATGGATTTCTGATCACAGTGCAAGTAATATCACATTTATCCCAGAAGATAGATGAACGGATCAAAAATACAATATTCAGACCTCTTGGGATTTCCTCACCTCGTTTCTGAAAACGAAAACATGAAATTGAATGATTCGAAAGCTTTATTTGTGTTATGATCTGTCACTGAGTTTGATATTTGATTAATAGATACTCAAAAATTCATTGATAGTCAGTGATGTCCCAATTTTGTATCATCAGTTTTGTGATAGAAACTCGCATAATAAAAAGAAGTATTTAAATGAACATACTTCCAAAACATTGGGCGTTGAAATTCTATTGATCATGTCTTTCATGTTAATCCGCGTCGATACAGTACAAGTTAAGGATACGTAATTTTGCTATGAATATCGATGAAATGGAGATAAAAATAGGAACTATAATTTTCATTTCAATACATTCGTGTTGAGGATAGATGAATCAAGATGTATTCGTGATTAAATATGAATATCTGTATGCGTTTCCAGAACGAATCTGATCCTGTCTAGTCTCTTTTTCATCAAGTAAGTATTATTCTCTTATGGGAAGAGTCCAACATGAACATGAAGATATGAGAATGTCTTGCCATCATATTCAACATTCACTAGGAAAATTATCAATACCTCATGCTGGATCTATGTTTGATATTTGTGTTGAAATTCATCATCTTCATATGCCACTCACTGTTGAGGGGTGAGTTGAAGAAGTGTCTATATTGTATATCGAGAAATATATTTTCGAAATTCTGGTTACGCTCAAGGGATGGCAAGGGGCATCTAGCTTCCGAAAATAATTCCACCTGCGCACTGTCGCTAGATCTAGTGTTACTCATATAGGGCAACTATGGTGAGTATTTCAAAGAGTATACCCTATATATTATTAGATTTTCGTATTCCACAGAGGATTATGAGTACATTTGCTGATGCTTATCCTATAGCTATGTCTTACGGTTTTTGGAATATGAATTTCAACTGTCCCACTATATTTGGCGCATATTCAATGAATATCATACAGGGTGCGAGAAAAAAGTTCTCAGCCAAGCTCGGGTACAAATAAACTTGAAAATCCGATTTTTCAACACCCTGTATTATCATCTATGGATTGATGACCCAATTACCTTCCGAATGATGTGATATGATCTCATGCATATTTTCAATAGTTCTCGTATTATAAGATATTTCAGATAAGGAATTGAATTGGAGCGGGCCATGACTCCAAGCATTGTCATAGAATTGGAGAGATTGAGTATGAGTATCGGGGATGGCAAATTCATAAGCAAAATTAGAAATTTCGAATTCATTTTCCACTCATGGTCAGCGTGACAAGATACTATTTAGGACATTACTAATGTATTTACTAATTTTCTAACTGTATTTCTTTCATAACAAAAGGAATTATAATCTTACTTTGGTCCGCTTCCAACGAGAAGCGATATCTGTCAGTTCTGACAATTTGAAACTGTCTCTCTGAAATTGCACCCTAATTCGACGATTCATAATGATCTCTCATCGAATTTATCATGATATTATGATTATTAATCGATCGTGCTCAGTGTCACTTGAAATATCATCGATAATCATCCTTTCAACTAACCGCTATCATTCCATGGAATAATCTTTGAATTGATGAACCACTGAGTTGGAATGAAATTGAGATTGGTGAAATAGAATAAAAAAATATGGTAAATTTTCCTTGATGCTATAATTCCTTCTTTCCAAGAAATGAATTTCGATGTCATTTGAAACATGTTTTCAATTATGTTTTCACCTGATTGAACAAAAGGTGTCATTTGTTCAGGAAACTAACGGACACCGTGTATGGAATCCAGTTTTCGGGTTACAAATATATTATCATGAGATAGCAACAGAGATAGCAACATAGGTATTCTCTCATTAGATAACAAAGTGTTATCACCCTGCGTCAGAAAAATGAACATGTACATGAGAATCCATTATATTCATGGAAACTACATAGTATTGAAGGTGAATCCCCCAAATTTAATACATAGCATGAAATCTGAACGACATGATTTTCTTTATCATATTGATGAAATAATCCCAAAGAAATGAGTGAAATTTTCATCTTTCTATAAGAGATGTCTTGAATACAGTAGGCATCATTTGTCTCATACCGGGTGTCCCAGAGCTTGTAGGCCAGCTGATATTCCAGTTGATTGCAGAAAAGAAAATTGAAATGAAATACGTGTAGTACCAAACCATGAGCTCGATCATGCAGTGTAGCAAAATCCACCCCCTGGCAGACAACCCCCGAAAAAACACCACTTACTTTTGTTTTTAAAATCGTACCCTCATGTTTGTTTTGGTTCAACTCACAGTCCCTTTCATTTCTCATTCAAGGATCCATCATGGTAGCTAGAATGGCATGCAGAAATATGGCAAATAAAAATAAATATGTGAAATATCAATTAAGAAGCTCATCTGTATTTTGCATAATACATTATACTACAGAAATTGTTCAAAATGTTTTCCAGCACTTTCCACACATGCATCAAGTCGCCGAATCAGCACGTGAATACAGGAAGCTCAATAATTTACGGAGTAACAGTATAACAAGTCTCAGAAAATTTCTTGGTTGAATCTTCAACACGGAAAATAAGGATTTGTTGATTCAAGCAGATATATTTGGTTGAAATTATTCATTTGAACGAATTAAATATCATTCATTTCAATCATCAGTTATATTCATCGAATGATACATACTATTGCATGGACGAAATGGGATTCTTGATACAATTCTCATATATGCTTGATTCGAAAATATGTTGATCAGAGAGAATCATCTCCAATTCAAATTGAATAAATTTCAATGTCGAATCAATAACATATCTCTTCGAACTGAGTGATTCAAATCTATCTATCAAAAACTATTACGTATCGAACGAATCATTTATTGATTCACTTTGAACAAATGGTAATATCAATTCAACTCCAATACAGGATCGATTCAAACAACTGATTTTGCTCAATTCAAGAATATATAGTTATCAGATTGAATACGTTCTTTCTTCACTTCCAGCTGATAATCATGATGAACTGAATCATAATACGCGAATGGAATAAAATATGTGGAATGTGGATTATGTTCGATCATTATCAGAAATTATTGACCTGAGAATTTCGGATGAGTTCGAAAAGCGATTATGAGCTACATTTGTGAATAACTACTAGATTCTTCTTGGATAAGGAGGTCGAAGATATGCAGAAATGTTACATTATTTGTTCTTCAAAATTCAACAACTTCCATATCCTGAGTGTATCGAGTGAATTATTTCATTCATTCAGGACATTCAGGTACTTATATAATTGACAATCATATTCCAGCACAATAATTTTTCCCGATAGTGAATATATTGAGTATACCTAAAAGAATATTACTTCATCACTGTGAAAATTGATGGCATATGGGTCAATCATCAGGGTGGATGACCCAATATATATTATTACATAACAAATCCAATACCCTATGGAATACCTTGAAGTACCCACTTCATTAGATCCATATGAAATTTCGATGATTTCTTATATCAGTTATACAATAATTCAGAAAAGAATGAGGGAATCAAATGTAAATTTGGTACATTGGATTGAAATACTTATATTATCATCATAATACTACTGTTCACAAATACCAATTGGAGAACGGTGCCAAGATATTGAATATTGAGATGGAATCACCATAAACGAGCGAAATGATATCTTTCTTTGATGACAGTTTTAGTTTGTTCAATGGATTCTCATGTTCAGTAGACCAAGAGAGGTAATTACACTGAATCGGAATAATGCTCCGATCGAATGACACATTTTGTCAACCCAATGATGAGCAAATTTCATCCAACCGTTTACCAGAGTTGATTCAACAAAATATTCACTTCACTGATCCGAAAGTGTGTATGAATCCAAACAAAAGATTGTCTTGATATGATCATGAATTCGGTTGATTCGAACATTTTTCACATTCGGATTAACGAAATAATCCCTTGGATTGATGAATTATTATGTCAAATTGATAGATACATGTTGTTGATGTGACATAGAATTTGGTCGATTCAAACATTTTCCACATTCCGATCAACAAAATAATGAATTGGATCGAATTAATTCCTGCGTTGAAATAAAACATAATGTAGTTGGTTGGACATGATATATTGTTTATCCAAAGAATATTTAGTTGATTGAAACCTTAAATTCGCTCTTGAAACAAGATCAAATCTCACTAGTTTCATATATATATTGCTTGAATCAACGAATTCTTTTTTTTTTCCGTGAATATTTATTGGTTGAGTTCCGAAGACAACTCGTTTCAAATATCCTCTCAGGAAAAAGTCCAGAGGCGTGAGATCTGGAGAACTTGCAGGCCATCGAACAGGTCCACTATTTCCAATCTACCAACTAACGAATTTCGATTTTCCGAATAACTTCACAACTTCAAATCATGATGTATCGTTGAACAAAAACGAACATGGAGGTGCAATTTGAAAAACAGAAGTTGGGGGTGGTTTCTCGGGGATTGTTTGCCAGGGGTTGGATTTCGGTAGGCTGCATGAACTGAGATATCTGCTGGCCTAAAAATCTCTGGGACACCTGGTATATTCCTGTTGCCAAATCATATGAACAAATTCGCATAGAAATGACGTTGATAAAACTCATCAGACTATATATATCCATAATTACTTTCGTTACAGACATGTTGTGAACTGACAATAATGTAATATTTTTTCATTATCCATCTTTATCTATGTAATTGCGCAACTGTTTCACCGGTGATTCCCAATCACCCATACCACTCACCTTTTTATATCACGAAAACCCACGGTATGAATCAATAATAACTATAATTCATTTATATTTACCTATCAGTACCTTCGATACGAAAAGTAATTGGATGAGACATGACTAAACAATATCTTGAGAAAACTAGGTACAGCACGATTCAAGAACTATCCTTTTTGTTTTCCAGCACTGTTACCACGCACATAATCATCAGAAATGGCACGCAATACCTAGGTACAACCGTCTTCTCAGAACATGTCATCCACGACATGTTTCGTGGATTGATCTGTACTTGGAAATTTCGCAATTACTCTTACTCTTTCACATAATAAAAGTTAGTGAGTACATTCCGAACGGAAGTCAATAACCCAGATGAGTAAACACAGAATTTTGAAATCGAAAACATGGCAATGAAATGTGCAGAAATATATGATTATCTCAACAAAACAATCATCTCCGCATTTTATAACAAAGCGTGTAAATTGTGTACACTGAATTATCAAATCGTTGAATCAGTAATGATGCAAATTATTTATCATGTGACATCAGAGCAGTATCCGTCACAACGCTGATTGAGAACTATTTTCTTTAACAAACCAAGTTCGAAAAGTTGAAAAAAATCATCATCATTGTTGTCGTTGTATCAAGAATTTTTGTCATAATAAATGCCAAAACCGACAAGGAAAGAAATAAATGAATTTTCTACAACCTTCCTCTTTCGAGATCTGTGGCGCCGTCTGGAAGTGAATAGCTGTACTACGACAAAGCCGGAGTGAAAGCAGCTATATGATTCAAAGGTTACGGTAACAGCGCTCTTCAGATCTGGAGCTTTCAAGAAATTCTAGTAGATGGTGATACTTTACGTTTTATTCGATATTGCCACGGGGAGAGCGGTGGCGTGTCTACCATTCTGAACACAAGGTTTGGTACATAAATGCCTGCCTATTCACTGGCAGAAAGTAACATCAAGAAATTTGAGAACGAAATACCAACAAACTGCAGTGAAATTGGTAATATGCCGATGGTACAGCTCACATAGGTACCTCCATAGATTAAAGACTCTTTACTCTATGGTACGTCAAACTCGATGGGGTATTAGAAGTATGTAGAGGGCGGGGAGGAATATATATTTGAAATTTTTGGTACGCTTATGGAATAAATAAAATAAAATAAATTAAAATAAAATATAATATTTCCATATGTGCAATGTTGCCGGATCTAGTGTTACTAAGAGGAACATTGAAACTTCGAACGGAACACTATACATTATTAGATTTTCGGATTCTTCAGAATATTCTGAGCATATTCGTTGGAACATGTCCTACAGCCTATCTCTCTCTGTTTTGATATATTGCCTTGCCCAACTAAAGAGGTTTTTGAATTTTGAGATATTATGTGAAAAATGAAAAATGTTCGTGAATGTTCATGTTATATTTTCAATACCGGGTGACATTCATAGAACTTCCCACCATCACTATCTCCCTTCCAGTAAATTAAATTGAACTCTCAGAATCCTAAATCGGTACCCTATTTTATCATTTTTTGATGAACAGTTTTTGAAAAATACCATTATTCTGTACTTACAGAAGTAAACATAACATACCTGCACTCAGATGCATGGTTTTCAGGTTAGTATTTTTACAAAAATTATTGTAATGACTACTTTCAGTACAAATAGTTGGAACATTAGTTGTTCTTGAATGTAAGCCGTTCTAGGAAATAGCCAAAATCAGTGCTGGAGTCAAAATCGTTGCATACTGTTATTATTAAGTTAGTTATTAGTTATTTTTCGTGTGTCTCATGTTTCATTTATGAATTGGTACAAAGTGTATAATTCTGATCTTAATAATTTGTTATTGACTATTACCCCTCTTCCTTCAGAGGAAGGAGTAATATGATGTACAATTCCATTCAGGAGCAGAATATACCACCTGAGAAGGAGGGTGGATGAATTGAATGATGCACAGTTTAGTATGAACAAGATCATCCCAACTAAAGTTCATTCGTGTAATTTAGTCTCACTAATCTGCTCAGATTGAATAGATCCTTTATAGAAGCCAATGCGTTAAAATGAATAACTACACAACAAATTATGTACCGGTGACCACTGGTGTACCCCAAGGATCGCACTTGGGGTACCGATTTCAAAACTCCTGCTCCCAAAATATCATTGCTGCTTTCAAATTGAACTTTGGTTAGCAAATTGCAAAAAAGTCATGTATTATCATGTATTATAACTACTGCCAGTAAATTAGCGACTGAATTATATAGCGATCAGATTGAATAGGAATATAGTAGCTTGAGATTCACGTGTATATCTATACTTCATAATGCAGAACATTTATGTAATTGGGATATTGAAATGAAATGAATGAATCAGTAAGTGGCGAATCGCGATGCTGCGGATTTTCTTTTGAGCATATACAGAGTGTCTCGAAAAGATACCGACAAATTTCAAGGAGAGATAGGGGACATCAAAACAAGCATTTTTGTTTATGTGAACATATGTCCGCGAATAAGCCGTTCGGGCTGTAGAGCAAAACAAATATTCAAATCAAACACAAATAACTAAAGAATTTTTTTCACTCGGTTATTCATTTAGTGAACCACGAGCTGCAGAAACATTTCGAAATTTCTACTTTGGCATCGTTGTGAAATTTATTATAAGTAGCTGTTATAATATCAACTCAGTTGTCTCTATTCATTCAAAAATTCGCAATTAAAATGACGAATCTGGAGATTCATTCGAAGATAGTGAACCTTAATTCATTCGAAAGATATTGATCGGGCAAGACAGATCTGTGTCGACCCATCAGAGGCCTCATCAGTCGCCCTTGGTTTGCAGACAGATTGGTAACACTTCGTGACAATTGAAATTGAACTGTTCAAAGCAAGTCTGGGTACAAAATGAGGTGTTGCATGTTCAGCCCCATCTAGCGTCAAAATATGTAAGGTAGAGGTTTCTGCGTAGCTACCGTAAACATGGTTTTTGGTGCCATCTACCATCTGTACCAGCCTCTACACTGTGAATGTAACAGATGAGCTACCAAGTAGTTACAGATTTCTTGGATAGATTGCTCTGTAACTGAATGAAAACTGTGGGAAGGCCACATCCCATCTGAATGAAAGATATTGGATGAATATATATATTTGGAAATTTATTTTCCGAATAATATTAGGAATATCTTCGACCATTATCACTCATTCAGATCGGATGTCGCCTTTTCACAGTTTCAATTCAGGTAGAGCCAATCTATCCAACAGATCTGTAGCTATTCAGTAGCTCATTACACGTACAGCGAAGGGGCTGGTAAGGATGGTGGAGGGCACCAAAAACCATAGTTTCTTCAGTAGTTTCTCAGAAACTCACCTCAGATTGCTGGCCGTTAGATGGCGTTGAACATGCAACACCTCAGACTTGTTCCATAATTCATTTGTTAATGAAGCAAAATAATAAAAGTAAACAATGATTCACCTATTGCGCAGTAATGAGTACCAAAAAGTTTTTTCGCTCTACAGTCCAAACAGCTCATTTGCGGACATATGCTTGTTTTGACGTCCCCTATCACACCTTGAAGTTTGTCGGTATCTTCAATTGGATAACAACGACATGGATACTGAAGTCAGAAAGAAAAAAAATGACAGTGGTTTGCAGCGCCAATCTAAAATGATGAGCGACATCTGCTTAAGAACCAAGGTGGATATAGGATGGTGAACCAACTGTTTCGATCTTGGGAAGCCCTAGTAATGTATTATAATTCGACATATTCAAGTGAGGAGAAGACTACAACTTTTTTTGGCGGCTGGGGATAAGGTGAGTTGGGACACCATTCCACATTCACATCATTCACATCAATTTATTTCGGCTTCACTATCGAATGAAGAAAACAACGGGTGCATGATATCCATTGAGTCATTATTAGATATATGCGTTCAAGAGGAACAGAGAGAACCGGAATTACTGGTTCGGCTAGCCAGAAGTGTCAGTACCGCCAAATTCAACTTCGCAAGTCAGATGAAAATTAATGTAACAATCATCATGTACTTTCAAGCATGAATTAGCCCTGCAAATGAACTGCTGGTATATGTACCCCACGCTTTACAGGTTCTGTTCGCCACAACCAGGTATATATGGATTTTTCTATCGACTAACGATTATCGATAGCCACGGAGCAGAAATGTATGAAGCTGTATCATATCTGATGAGGAGTATTATATACTACAATAATTCCAACCAAGACTGAATCATAGATTATTCCGATCATTCGCACACATTAGTGATTGAGAAATTGAATGTAGTCTTGAAGCCGAACATTCAATTACTGAATATGAGACAAAGCAAGTTTTCACGATATGAGTGAAACAATAATATATAATATAATATATATTAAACTATATCTGATACATGGAAATGATGAATACGAAATGAAGAGTATTGTTGTTATTCGATGAGGTGGTACATTCATTTTACAGCTTCTGTGTGGGATTCTCTGTCCCCGTTTCTGAAAACTGAATAGGAGTTATTATAAATATTTCAATGTATTTGTAGTAGAGACAGATTTTTTATTTGCCCCAAATTGTCACTGCGCTTGAAATATAACTTTCAAATACCTGAGAAAAATTTCTCTATTTGTCAGAGACACGTTGAAAACAGGAGCAGAATCGTCACCGAAACGTCCACTGAGATAAGTGGAAGTTTTGTTCTTATTGAAAATATATTTGTACTTCCCAATTCTTCAGACAACAAGGTGTATGACTGATAATAGTAATAAGATAATAAAATCATGTGATGTTTGTGAAGTTGGCCAACTTGGCACATGCTTCCAACTGTATCATCAACTGGCTGAACAGCCACCATGGCAAAACTTCGTGTAGATGACTATTTCCAATACAGTTATCTTCATGTTTAGTTAGCTTGTTCGAATCCTATCAATTTTTTATTTCAGTTATGAATTTTCCAATTCAGTTGAGCATTCATTCAAGTGCTGACGTTTCAACAAAAGCCTGGACAAATTTCCATCCTTACTAATTTGTTAATTTCCTGAGTGTGAAATTCATTCGAAACTTACATTCATTTCAGTTTATTTGAAGTTGCATGAATCCACCTTCAGGTTTATATCTCTTCTCTCATGATATTTCTTTACGTTTTTTATTTTGTCAACTCTCATTCTTTCATCGCTCCAATTTCTCAAACACCCTGTAGATCTATGCAGATTTCCCAAATTACTGGCATGTAACGACTACATACTACATATTGGAATATCCATAAAGTATATAGTACATGTGACCTCTTTGACCTAGGTCAATTACGTGGATAGGTATAACTATAGGTATATATACTTTCACCCAGTGGCGTAGCGAGAAGTGTAGGGCCAGTTTTCTGATGGATCACCTCATCCTTGAAGCAGTAGATGATCGAGAAAATCTCACACCTTACATCTTCGACCAGTTGAGAGCCTGTATTTTGTATCGTTACCACAGCAACTAAACAGATTTTTGGAAATTTTTCTTCCTTCTCGCGGAAGGAGTAAGAAATCACACTCGGTTTTTTTTTTCTTCCATAGGTAGAATTACATTTACATCCAACTTCAGATTATGTCAAGTATATTATCAGAGGTGATAAGTGAAAATCATTTATCAACAAATTAACATATATTATATACGTGAAAATTCAAAATTTATAAAAACACATGTCACATTGTTACTACTTTGGTTCTCATATTTCAACTCAAAAAACTGAATGTTGAACCAAATCATTCGAGTGTTGTTGAAATTCTTCAACTACGTTTCCTTCCTTCAATGAACAATCAAATGCGGAAATTCTCAACTAGAACGTGAAAAGATGTGTATCTTTCATAAAATATATATAGTACTTTCAGAAAATCACAATCTGACGTAATCGACAAAGTGCTCCATATTTTTCACAGACCAGAAGCAAATGTTTGATATAATTTCGGTTTCTGATTTTCTTACCGAATACCACTTGAACAGGAATTCTTAGAAAACTTTCGAAATTCTCTTTCAAAATTCTCAAATTATTCGTGTTCTCGAACAAATTCAATAATTGAAGCACTCGTGGTATCATAAGTGATTATTCGCCTAGTCGGTGATACAACACCAATAAATTCCTGACCTGTCTTGAACATGCTCATCGGAAATCTGGTCTATTATGCCACCACGAGCGATTCCAGGTAGACAACTAGACGAGCTCAGGCTAGTCACTTTCAAATGTTAGGCTCGGACTTGGCTCTACCGAACACTATTCATCAGAAGAACGGTAAATTTGTAGAATTTTCTGTCTAGTGAAGTCTTTCCTGATTCCCGCGAATTTTCCGCATTCTGGAACTCCGAACTTTCTACAAGATGTCCACCGTCGGCTCACACGATGTTCTACGAGAATTATAGGTAAGCCTTCTGTACCTATATGATTTTCAAGAAAATCGAAGTTCTGAGAATTCTCGATTTCATTTCGGAATGTCACTCACTATGCCATCTTGCCAGCAGAGTCCATAAACCTCCCTCAAACGTATGGGTGCAGGGGCCTATAAGTTGCAGTTGATGTGGCAGTAAGTAATACAAGATTCCTTGAACAAATGAAGTTTGGAAAAATATCAATTTTTTTGTTTGACTTATTCACAATATTTGTATGATAGAAATGCGAAATTCAATGGAGTCTGGACAGAAACAATAACAAAGATTATCAAAACTCAGATTTTCTCAGAAATTTCTTGAACCATTCGATTTGAACATCTTTTCGGGCATCATAGCAGTCGTCTCTGGAAATTTCCAATATTTTGCTCTCCACGAGAAACTAGCAGATATGTCCCACATGCTCCATTCCTCGAATCTCCAACTGAAAACAGCTTTGTAATAATGATTTCATGAAAAATATCATGTATCGGCATCATTGGTTCTGGCTATAACCAACTCATATTACAATCAATAAATATTTTTGAACTCGTTCATATCGAGAATTCTTTTTCTGCCTATCGATAAATGTAAGAAATAAATACAACGGATAAGAATGTCATGATATATTGAGGGAATTATTGTCTCATGAATTCTGATTCGGGCAGGAACGAGCGTTCGACGTTACAGGACCTTCTTGATATCACTACCTTCGATATCCATATGCCTAAAATCGTCTTCCGTCAACGTACAACCAAGCACATTCCGCTTGACCTCAATGCCAATGAGGCTATGAAAACCAGACGAAATTCCGCCTATTGTTATTGATTGATTGATTTCTTTCTAACTGGAAGATAGCTAGATTCGAACCGATTTCAAAAACAGTCCCTCACAACTATAAATCGATTGAACTATTAATATCTGTGATGTCCAAAGTAATAAAGAGCTCAAGAATCGTGAATGACTGGCAATATGGATTATTCTGTCACCAGAGCTCAACAGAAGACCTACTTGCTCACGTGACACCTATTGGCCAGTTGTCAATCGAGAAAAATGTGGAGTTTCTGGCTGCAGCTTTGGATATCTTCAAAACATTCAATCGAATTGGCATCTTCCAACGAAAATTCTGTCTTATGGTTTGCTGACCCAACTATGTCTCTCACTACCGAGATTCCTTAAAATTCCTTATTTGGTCATAAATGGGGTTTCATCTGATAATTTGCTATCAATGTATCAATGCTAGTGTTCCACAAGGATCTCTCTTGGCACGAACATTTTTGCTCCGCAATAACGATTTCTTTGATCTGACCTCCTGCCCAGTCCATAGCTTTGCGGATGATAGTACACTTCATCTTTTCTTCTAGAGCCCCTATATCATCCAACGAGGCCAGATGTGCAAGACGGAAACAGGTCGATGCTTTCAATGGTGAACTGGCAAGAATTCTGAAATGGGGATCTGAAAATCTAGTACAGTTCAATACAACAAAAACTCAAGCTTCCATGTTCAACAAGAAGGCGGATCACACAATGCCCAATATAATTATGTCAGGTACTACTGTTCCTATGGAGTCGTCAATAATCGTTACCCCCATCAACACCCCCATCAACACTTTCATAAAAACTTGGTTTTCTCTTCCTCGCGAAGAGGTACTTCACATCCCAGCAACTGCTTGTAATCTACAAAGCACGAATTCGACCTGTCCTAGTGTACTGTTGATATGTTTGGAGTTATAGATGTTCTTGAATGTTACGGTGTCAGGGATACGGTTTTGAATGTCTTTGAAAGCTTCCTTGAAAACAGATCCCAGGTATCAAAAATCAGAACATTAGTGATAGTGATTAGTGAACAATGGGCGTACCTCAAGGCACGGTTCTAGGTCTCCTACTCTTCATAACCTACATAAACTATCTGTCAACAACTGATATAGATAGATGATATAGATATAGATGTTTGTATCATACGCTGATGACAGTGTTCTGGTAATTGAAGACCATGACTGGAATGAAGTCAAGAATGAAAATATTCGCGGAATCTCGAGAGTTAAACACTGGCTTGATTATAATGAATTATCTCTGAATCTGAAGAAAATCACATACATAGCATTCTCTGTCAACGATACTACGAGACCAAATTTCACAACGCCACAAATTGATAATTTCACTGACTCTAATAATGAAACAACTACCACCGAATATCTGGGAATAACAGTTGATGATAACCTCAAATGGCACGCCCATATATACAACGTAACTAAGAAAATCAGGAGATTCATATATGAATCATTCAACTGCCTTACTATATGATGAAGAGACCCTAAATGTTAGATCACTATACTTCCTAACCAATTGTATTAACATGCAAAAAAAGACAAATCCCAAAACTACATATCTCATCCACATTCAACTAGAAATAAATCAAAGAACAACGTTTCCACTTCTTTTGTTATAAAAGAAATGAGCCAACGATTCTCTACTTTTCATGCCCCCAGGATGTTCAATCTACTGCCAACAGAATTGAGAAACATCAGAAACATTAAAACTTTTTCTACAAAATGCAGATACATCATGAACCATAATTATAATTTATTCCTCAAAATACTTTGAACAATGAATAATTCAAATCTATAAATTTCTCATCTGATATTACCTACAGGTATTTCTTACATATATATTCATTTCTTTTCTCTCTATGTGAACTATAATATCTATTTCATCAATAACAGAAAAAATACAACAAAATTTCATTATAATTTTATTATATTTTACAGATAAGGAACCTAGATGCACTTAATATTAACTCATTCAAATATTGCCAATCTTGATTTTCGTATTTGACTATTAGATAGATACACTGTATAACTATCCTCATGATTCTGCAATTGTGATAGTATTTATGACCAACTGATAGCTATAAATATTTTGTACATTTGTATATTCTGTTGAAATGATTAAAAATTCGTTCGATTGTTCAGCTCCTGAACATATGCTGGAGCTCTTAGATTCTGATCAGAATAGAGTTATTCGTCTAGTCGGTGGTAATACACTAACGAATTCAAGTAAGCGATCTCAACTTTTTTTATAGATATTTCCAAAGTCTCGCAAATCTCGATCATTATGACAAATTCCCGATTCTTTCCTTCCCTCCCAATATACCACCACTCGCTGATACGATGTTCCTCGAACATTATAGGTTTCCCTTTCGTGTACAACCCTTAGTAGACAAGAGTAAGAGTAGACGAAGATCTATAATATGTTTGTCTCTTTCCAGTGTCGCCTTCTCGATTCATCGAGTCTCAAATCACTCCTATCGATTCTAAAGAAGTTTTCACTTCTGAAAATCATTCGTTCTCTTAAATCAGTGAAATCACGAATTTAAATTCGACTATATTATTCTCTTGAAGTTATATGTAGCCCAATAGAACTTTTTTCCGTCATTAGGAAGTGAGTAGGAGGGGACGGTACGCCACTGCTTTCACCGACCGGAAAATATCTTCGAGATGCTCGTGTCTCAAACGATATAATTTATTATTATTGGCCATTCCGACAGCGCAACGACTTTCGACATCTCGACTTGTTCACGGTTTTAGACAATCTGAGTAATTGAAACTAATCAGGTAAAGATAATTACCCATTATGTTGGCAACACCACGATTACAAAAATGATTCGATGTGTTGCAAATACAGGTAAGAGCCGAAAATATTGTGTTGGCCAACAGAAATTAGCAGATACAATAGATGCCTTAAATGTGTATTTCATTTGACTGGAACAAATCAATCGGATTGATTTTTTTCATAATCGCACCTCTACGGGAATCAATATTTGAATAATCTTCCTAATCCTCACAGTTGATGAAATCCTATTGAATATTATGTATGCAGATGTCAACATTACGCTTCCTCATATATGTTCGAAAAAAAGCTTAGACGTTGTTAATTACTACTGAGACTGATGAATCCAAACATTATCTACATAATATTTATCGGCGTAGTCAGTGAGGGAACGAGGGTGAGCAAACCGAATGAAAAGATATATCTTCATTTGAAATAGGAATCCTAATATACAACGAAATAACATAATATCATTAAATTACAACAATATCATAAATCACGATCAATAGTAATAATACACAAAACACATAGAAAAAAGAATAAATTATGGGAAAATAGTATGAAAGTCATGTAATATATCAGAGCTTGACTTCATGAGGAATATATCACCATAGAACTGCTCTCTATTCTGTGCTGCTGAAGAATGAGCTTGGTCAGTCAGTAGTATATAATTCTATACTGATGTACTACATAACCCTAATTCGCTACTGGCTTGACCTATTCGAATACTTTAATTTTTGGTCTGCCCGCCTCGATAATGTAGAGGCTCAGAAAAAAAAACAGCATTAGCTGGATAATCGAAGAAATTGGAATTTTTCAATTTTGTAAAGGAATTGAATCGAACTGCGAAACAATCTCAATAGATGGCGGTCGTGGCAGACCTATCCTTGATTACATGTAATTTGAGAATATTAATTTTGTAAATTCAAGGTGGTGAAGTTCACCGAGACGTCTAGTTAATGGTAAATTCCTGTAAGAAATAGAGAAAATCAACTGATTCTTGCTCTGAAACCTACGAAAGCATAGAAGTGCTACAGTAAGTCAACTTTTAATATCGAACAACATTCCGAAAATGGAGAATTCCGAGATCTTAGTCGGAGTTCTGAGCTCCTAATCAGACTTTGGGAATAATTGTTGGAATCTTGATTGCAATCCCAAGATCTGAGTCGGAATGCCAAGATCTATATCGGAATTCCAAGATCTGTCGAAATGTTGTTCAAAGTGACCCTACTACAGTTCATTAGCACGTACTTCGACTCAGATCTGAGCCTAGACCACGGTGTTTTTTTCCTGGATTTCTGTCTGAAGACTGCCTCACAGCACCCACGTTCCTTCAGGTTTATGAAAATGGATTAGGAAGTCACACAAATCGTTTCGTGAATCAATATATGCAAGCGAAGGGAATTTTCATGGTGCAATTGGTTTCAATAATAAACGGGTTAACTGAAAAAAAGTAATGTGTGTCTATAACTCGTATGTTGGATCCCATATTGTTGACAATTCCTCTTTATTGAGATTCCATGGGAACATGTGAATATTTATTGAATTCCGTAATTTTATGTGTACATGATCGATGAGAACATTCTGTTGAAATCAGGTTATCCTGAAACAAGCCAGGCCGTCAGCCCGCCCTATGGAAATATCCATGCAACGCCAATGATTGCATATAATACAAGCTACTTCACAATCACTATTCATGCACACCTCTTCGCGACGATAACCAACGATATCATGAAAAGTACTTTCTTCCAATCAACATGACTAGTTATTACGGAAGCTTCAATATTCTTCACGAAAGTTCTTGCATCTTCTTAACATCTTAACCTTAAAATTATTTTCCTCAATGCAAATGCACTGTACCTTTTCACCTTTGATGTCAACGAATGTGCATGTTTCACTATTTTATTTTTCGAATATAATTTGATCACAAGGCACAAGATCGCTTTCTGATGAAATGTAGTTTGTCTTGCCATTTATAGACACTTTATGTATGCTAATTGTGTGCCACACAAGATATTTCTCTAAACGGTATAGCAAAGTGCAATTATTCTTGGGCATACCAGGTGATGATCCAATATCAGCATCAGCAGATGCTTAGAATTGCGAATGAATGTGATTCCTCATTCTTCAGCACAAAAATGGCAAAATGAATGCAAGGATATTCCTTTCTATAGCCAGCATTTTCAATGAATACTTACACACTGAGTTTAACGTGAAACTAAACGTTGTCTATAAATGAAATAAAGATGAGATAAATGGCATCATATGCGATGCATTCCAACGAAAACAGTCCAATATAAACAACGATCTTTCGGAAAAACAATGAATCAGTCAAATTTTACATGTAGGCGGTAATATTTTGTTTATATCAATCATTTCATTCATTCACCGGGACATATTTATTGAATCTTCTGATATGAGACACCCCTTACATGAAATCCACAATCGAGTCCGGAATAATTTCCTGATTACCTCTAGACACTTGAAACTTCAAACATACCTCAGGACTGGATCACAAACAACAACAATGAATGTATTTTACGGTGCTTTCGTAAACTATATAATAAATTCGTAGTGAAAAAAATTCGTTGGAGGAAAATGCCGGATGTGTGCATTCTTTCAGTGATATACAGGATGATACATTCCGAGTGAGACTATAGTCGACAGTTTCTTCAAATTAATGCCCATGTATGTTATTGTACTCAATGTATTGTATGTATTGTATCAAGATGCTCAAAATCTCCATAATATGTATAGTAATAGTGGCCCGTAATAGAGATCTTACACAATTTGAACAAATTGAACAAATCACATACAATTTGAATGAATCGTCAACTTTGTTTTCACTGCTGATGAATACGTTATCATCTTGTTCAATGTCATTGTTATCAGAACCTTATCAGAAATCCGAAAGTTTTTCAGAATCGAATGCAACATTTCATACAATGAAGACTGAAAAACAAGAAATAATTTTTAAATGAAATGAATTTCTAATAGTTATCACGTTTTTGGAACAGACCACATAGAGATCCGTAACCCCATACAGTCCTTGCCCTGAAAATTCTAATAATCATGAAAAACGTGGGGAGCATGAGATACGCTTTTCCTCATTATTCCACTTGAGTTGACTTACTTGTTGGCAGTATTATTTGATAGTGTACTATTGGGAGGAATGTTCATGCCATATTTGAATATTACTAGACAGGTATCGTTTGGAAATGATATACATTATATTGAAATTTGATACCATATTTATAGAGACTTTGGCTCACATTCGTTGTACGGGGATTTTTTTTCTGGTCAACTCTGGTATTTTGTGTATGTTGCGACAGTGTATATTTGTGTAACTACTGAAGTCTTAGGCTACCTTGCTGAGGATGCGGACGGTCTTCTTCATAATGATATATCATGTATTTTTTATCATCGTCATTCAGAACGAAACACGTGGGATTGGTATTTATCGAGCCCAGAAGAAAACATTGACCACTTCAGCCCACTACATTCGTGGATGTACTGATCTATGATTGGAGGATGTTCTTCTCCAGGTTCTGTGGTGTTCGCAGGTCGTCTCACGACGTTGCAGGAGTCCTACAATGCTATGAAACACTTTTCCCTACGATTATCTATTGTATCAGCTGACAACACACTGTTTTGATATTCAGAAACGCACACATATTGTGATATTTTCATATTGTGATATTTATTGATAAACTCAAGAAAAAATACTGCGATATATAGATGATGATGACAACAACAGATATTCACCAAGATTTCATTTGTGGTAATCATCAAGACAATGGAATATCGTTTGAAAATATATTGCCACGATGAATTCTAAGCCCTCTCCCCCTGACCAATTCAGATAATTATTCGTATAGAGAAAATTCTCGCAGCTGATTCTTTCAGCAACGAGAGTAAACTGATTAATGGATTTTTATTTCGACTGTTGCTCTCAGGTCGATTGAGAATCTTGGACAAAGGTTCCTTGCATCCGATCAATTGTTTTGAGCAATCACATCGCAATATTGTGGTATAACAATGATCACTGTGGCTACCTAGCTACGAGATACAATGGCGTATCTTGGAGAGTAGTCATCAACGAATCTAAGCCCAACGTCACGTGTTCTATTCATAATGCAATTTTTTTTTTTTTTTATCTGTGGACAACACGAAAGGGAAACCTATGATGTCCGAGGAACATCGTGTTAGCCAGCGGTGGAATTTTGGGAAAGAAGGAAGGTGTTGGAATTTTCCTTGAATGTTTGGAGGTTGTAAGCATCAGGAAAGACTTCACTAGGCAAAGAATTCCACAACTTTGCCGTTCTATTGATGAATGATGCTTGGTATAGCGATGTTCGACAGGTCTCGAGCCTTATTATTTGTGTAAACTTAACTTCCGGCCGGTTGCCTCATATCCAGGGTTTCTCACATGAAGTTAGAATGGTATTATATTATGATACAAGTTCACATATCATGAGACTTTTGTTTGGTGCACGAGGTTTCTGGAGTAATACGACGAACAACACAGGAAAAATGGTCTTAGAAATAAATCTTACCGATCAGTGTACATGGAAGTGATGTGGTACAGGTGAAATTACACGATGAAAATGAAATGATAATGACATTTCAATTTTTGGCCATTTTCGACATGAACTACTATCATAGTGTTCCCTGTGAATTGGAATTATTCACCGCGAACTGGTGCCAACGTGTTCATACTTTTCAGCTGGAAACTGTGGATATATTGTGATGGTTTATATACCAAAAACCTCTTTAGAGACATGTGATCACATTAAACATGCAATGCTGACACTTGTTCATTGATGCTTCGTTTCGTTTGTAGATGGAGAAGCGTATGAGGGCCATCACCAATTCATTATTGAATTCAAACTTCAAAGGAATTCAAACGATGCACTTTCAACGGCTCACTATCTGAAATTGCGACCTCGATATGCCAAATTATTTTCTTCACAATTCAACATACTACCATCGAACAGTCCATATACTGAGTGACCTAATAAAAACGAAACAAGGCCGATTTGACATAGTCATCGTTCTCATAAAAGAAAAACGCTCTAACCTGTCGATTTTCATTTCGAGGGGGAAATATTTTGTGCATGTTTTCAACTTTGTCACTTCGAACTCCTCGGAGGGGTCAGCTCCAAACCTTTAATCTCGAATAGGATGAGGGGTCAAGTGATACATCATTCTGAAGGTAGTCGAAATCTCTCACCAACGCTTTCTTGTTTTCGGAATTCAATGCAGTAGTCCTCGAGAAAACACATTGATGAAAATAATCGGGTACCTAGTGATAGAAAGTAACACTTTTTTCCTCTTCCGTCACTATTTCTCATTTTGTAGTTAGAAAGATGTTCATCTGAGGAGTGCCTTATGTGTGTGTTTTTTTTCAACTCCAGTCCTTTCCAAAATAACATAAAGAATCATTCATTTCAATGTCAGTTCCTTGATCTCTCAGTAGAATGCATACTTACCTTATTTTGTTTCAATCGGGCCACGCTATATGTTCGGTGTTACTTCATTCAAATCAGTGTGTTGAAAATTCGACATGAAATCTCGAAATTTTCGAATCTTCCACTTTTGTGTTCAGAAAGGAAGTGTATCAAAAAAAAAATGTTATTCAAGTGAAGAAGCATATGACTGTATTCTACAGGTATTTGATAGAGTTTTTTAATCTGGAACGTCTATAAAGGGCTGAGTTTAACGAATGTCAAAGCCAATGTGCTACGGAAAATGACGATAATCTGGACCATGACGTTTCGAACCGATTCTCATTCAGCACATGATGATGTAATTGTTCAGCATCAGTTTTCATGCACGTAGGTGGAAAATTACCGTTGGTAGGTTTCAATTCGACGAATGGAGGAATGTTATTCTTTTTGTGTCATTAAATGCAGCTCGGTTTTCCAGACAAGGCCTTGCTAGGATACTGATAATTTGCTCTGTATTTCGTTTCATCTGTTGATGATAATTTTGTTAATTCCCAAATGAGGAACATGTGAATGAATAATGAAAATGGATTTAAAATACGTCCGTACTTTACGTTAAAGATATATCGAATATGGTATATTCGAATAATTCCGTTAACACAAGAATAATGCTATTGTTCCTGATTTTCTATATATAGGGGTGATTGTTATTTTTAATACCTACTCACTTGATATCAGCACCTGTTGAAATATTGAATTATTAGAGTTGAAGTGATGTTCGAGTTCAAAAATTGAACTAGGCAACATAACCTCAAATAAGTTATGTTTGAAACTAGTCGGTACGAGCTGCGTAACAAGCGCCCTCTATGAAATTCGGAAACAAAAACAAATTCATGCGATTTGTCAGCTTCCAAAACATATTGCATCACGATGTTGCCAGAATTTTCGATATAATCCTGAGAAATGTGTGTACCTACAATTTTCCAAGCCATTCCATCTTGGATACGGATGCCGTAATATTTTTTTACTGAACGAATCCAAATTATTCTGCACTGCTCTACATATCCTAGCAACGAGACCCCTTTTTTTCGAAATACATATTATTAAGATTGATGCCGTATCTGTGTGTGTGCTGTGATTTTGATATCTGCATTTTTGAATTCAGTTCTGTCTATGAAGTAAGGTTATGCTGGCTTTTCATCTTCATTCCACTCACATCTTTCTACCTTTTCAACTTAGTTGGTTTCATACCATGAGGATCCTTGTTCAGTAGGATTTGAGTGGATAGGGTGCTGGGATTTCATTCCTGAATAATTTGTATTGATAAAAAGTTATGTGTGAAATCATTGTATCTCCATTCATTTCATCATCGAGAATTGTGAAATGAGCTCACTCACTAACTATCTATGATTCGACGAATTAAAATCTTCGTTTCTATCATCATACATAAACTGAAATTTCTTCGACAAGACTATAATGGTGTCTTTCAAAAACCATTGTGCAATTGTCACAATCTATGACAGGACAACTCTCTCTCTCGCTCTCTCTCTCTCCTCAACCTCTCAAATTTTCTTCAATTCATCCTCATTGTTTGTTATTTTCCTCCTTGGTTACACTTTTCATTTTGTGTTGTTTCGCATTCCACCAATCATCACCAAAGTTTTACACCATTTTTAATAAAGTTCATTTTCTAACTCTCAATTCCCCTGATCTGAAGGATTTGCGCAAATATAGATCATTGATCGATGAACGAATCATATCAAAAATTGCCAAAATTGGTTATCCCCTGATTGTTGCCGATATCATGTTTGAGCTCAAACATTGCAGACTGCAATTAGTATTGCGAGAGGAACGAATTTGATAACTTTTGTTAGTTTTGACGGTATTTTCACCTCAATTCATTTCTGGATGTATATCTGATATGTCTGATATGTCTGATATATGAGCCATGAAGATGTTCATTCTTCCTTGATGTTTTTTTTCCTTCAAAGTCCAATCATGTCTCATGGTGAACTCTCTTGAAGACTATATTCTCCTACTGATCCCCTGACCTCATCTCCACCACTGGCTTCGAATGCGAATTGTAACTTTAGCTAGGTAGGTATATAGCCATGGTAGAAAGTACTGTCGGAGGCGTCAGCAGTTGAAACCGAGCGTTGTTCGACACAAGAAACTACGGCAAGTCGGTTGGAATTGTGCGCAAACATGTGGCTCAAGATCGTCAGTTTATTCGTCGTGGTTGGCCGATTGGCGGGTGCAGAAATACCGGAAGCAGGTAGGTCAGAGTGGTTGGAGAACTTTTCGTTGAGGAGGCAGCGATCTCAACCAGATATTTAATTGTAAAATATCAGACCTTGGCAAGTTTTGTCCGTGTCACGTTCAGATTATTCATACTAGGGTGTTGGAGAAAATTTTCTTGACTTAGTCCTGTGACGAAGGAAGATTCAAGGAACCACTTTGGCTGATTCTAATGAAAAACATCTTTGTTCTTGAAGAAAATCATGTTGATTCCGAGCTCACGAATATTTCGGCGAAAAGTCAAATAATTCAACATAATAATTCGAAAGCCTGCATGATATTCTCGCGAAAAATGTCGCTTATTGATGAATTCAATGATCTTTTTATAGTATTTGATGAACGATGATATCCTAATCACTACTGCATATGATCATCCTGTATACAGATTTTCCAACAACTGCTTCCTGATACTCTGTATCGCCCCATTCAAATCCATATTGTTGTTAGGGTCAGGAATATTAGGAAAATATAGAAAATTGTGAGAGTTAATCAACAGCCAAGTTTGATTTCCCACACATCTAGTATTATAGTAGGTAATGAGTCAATCAAATTTCAACTGTTAGTAGAAACCATCAATTTGATCAGTATAGGTATTGTGCTGTCAACAGATTGAAAAAAAATTAGAAATAGGACGGTATTTTGGAAAGTTGAAAATTTGGCTTCTTTCCCTATTTCGTTCCATCTTTATCATGGAAGATTTTCTAGAAACTAACAATTCGATCCTCTTCTTCTTCTTCTACATATAGTATCTGTAGGTTGATCGAGAAGGTGTTTCAACGATTAACACAGAGAAAAATCACTATTTCAATGGAAAAAGTTATGTTTTCTGATTCGAATTCTGATTCGATTCTGATTCTAATCAGGATATTTCACAAATGTAAACTGTTCATACATTCAAAATGACTGGGAATTTTCCGGAGGAAATTTAAATGGAGATATTATTCTCGAAAAATCCTGTATAAATGCTCATTGGATTATGCACAAGATATGAAATCACGAGCAAAAACTAAACTTCATTTGAGTAATCATATGAGGATATAAATAGTGAAAATGAGAATTATAAGATGAAGGATTATATGATATGAATTTATATCCTTCATCACAATACTGATATCAGTAGGTAGAATCAAATATCGAAGAGTAGAATCCCACATATTTTCAATCCCACACGAAATGTATCACTGGCATATGCAAGAAGCAACAACAAAATCTTCACTAAGTGAAATTATAGAAACAGAATATGCCTACCTATTCAATCCTTCACTCTATTCGATTACCATGAACGTGATGGATGATGTTCTGAATTGCTAATTGATTCCTCTCTGATCCAAACCATGTTTCCGAAGCAATTTAACCATATCAGCAATTAGTTTTGTACAAGGAAATAATGCACCATTGATTAACGTTGAGTAATTCATCTGAATGAGCTCCTGATTAACAGCTATTCAAATGACTTTTTTCACATGAGACAATAAGAGTTATTCAGTGAATAATGTGAAGAAATGTCTCATCCAGTGATGGATTTGGCGAATCGTCAAGCTGTTTTAGGTTGGACTAAATGGTTTTATTATGAAATTGTGAGGCAATGTGGTAATCATTATATCTCTTTTGATGTAGAATAATTCGTTTTGATCCATTCAGGTGGGGTATATGGGGTATATAACGGTCGATGCTACCTTAGACGTACACGGAGAACGAGAAATTGGATTATTCTGAAAATTCAGGACTTCGATGAGTCGTTGTGATCTAACGACTGAAGTTATTTTCAGCAATACAGCGTTGCCGCTAAACTAGCATCATCTTTGTTATTTCAACCCTGTGAATTATAGCATTCTTCAAATGTCGATTACTTCCTGAATATTTTCGCCTCATACTTCCCTGTACCCATACTCGCCGGTTTTTGAGTTATTTCACATATTTTTTGTTCAAATTGTTCTGATTGAATGTTTCTTAATACGGTATCTTGATTCGTAGACATTTGGAATTTTTGGTACACACCAAGGTCCTATGTAATAATTTCGCGTGTAGGAGTTCGGTCTTCATTATACAGAGTCTCCTGAAATTCGTAATCCCACCGCTAGATGCAGATATTATGGGAATTATTTTTTTAATGGAACACCCTGTGTATAATCGGATAACTTGGAATCCAATCGAAATTCCTTCCGATGAGGTCATGATTCTGTGAGGATCGGAATTTGTCAAATTTATCATAGATAGCACGAAATGTCATGACCAAACATGGCAATATGACAATTTGACAATTGGTGTGTCGATAATAATAGATTCTAGCATATTTTCAGCAAAATAACCCGGAAATATGCCCAAATCCAATTTTCACAGAATCTTAGCCTCATTTCCGGAACCTTACTATTCACGTTTAGGAACAAGTTTATATATGTAATGTACCATGTATATGTAAAAATTTATTATTCGAAAGGGATTTTGAATGTATTTCAAGTTTCACAATTTTCGTATCTAGCGGTGAGTTTAGGAATATTGAGAGACCCTGTATGATGCAGAACAAAGTTTTTCACACAAAATCAATACATAGGACCTTGGTGTGCTGCACCAGGAATTCAAAATTCATATACCAATTGATTCAAGATACCGCAGTAATCATTACCATTTTATTGGATCTATATTTTGAACGAAAAATATGGAAAATAATCAATAACTCGAAAACCATTAGAGATGGGTATGAGGAAGTATCGAAGTATCGACCAAATGGAATGAACGAATAAATGAGAGCGTGTTGGGAAAAACGCTTGGACACGTCGATTTGTATATTTAGGTGGGAATTTAAAAAAAAAAAAATAATTATATAGGGTGTGTCATGTGATAGTGGCCAACTTTCTTGTTCCAAATACATGGATTCTTCAGAAAATTCTAGACATAATTCGTGTACAATGTCCCATACCCATCTTCAACTGTTTCGAAAATATTAAGTTTATTCAGATGTATTACAAAAATTAACATTAAAAAAAATCCATTTCACAGATAATGTAAGAAAAAAGAAACAAAAAAACATCAATATCAATGTAAGAGATGTTTAAAATGTTCGCCGCAAACGTATTGGCAACATGCTAATCTGGTATAGAAATAAATGTCTTCTAACGTTACTCAACATCTCAGGCGTGACTGATCTAATCGCAAGCGTGATTCGTCTTTTCAAGTCATCTAAGCTGAGTGGTTTAGTTTGGTGTATTATACTTTTGACATATCCTCACAAAAAGAAGTCTAATGGCGTCAGATCAGGAGATCGTGCTGGCCATTCTATCGACATCAGTAAAAAAGAACGTATTAATGGTTTTTGCTTATTGTCTCAATATCAAGAGCTAAATGGGAAATAAGTATTGAGTATAATGTAGCGAATTTGTGAAATAAAAGAAATATCTTTCTTCATTATGTTAATTTTTGTAATACATCTGGAAACACCTAATATTTCCGAAAGATAGCTAAGGAACATTGTACATGAATTATGTCTTGAACTTGAATCCAAAGAACTGATAATATACAGGTGGTTGCCTTTGAAATAAGAAAGTTGGTATCGGCCACTGTCACATGACACACCCTATATAATCATTTTCTTTTAGAAAAAATGCGCACAGTGAGAATACAAATCGACGTGTCCAAGCGTTATTCCCAACACGCTCTCATTTATTCGTTATCGAATTTATTCCATTTGGCTGTTCCACACTGTATATCGTGTCGTTAGATCACTATTGCTTATTGAAGTACCCATATTTTCAGGATGATCCACTGTCCCGTTCTCCGTATAGGTCTAAGATACCATCGACCGTGAGACACCCTGTATAACAAAAATCTGTATCGTAAACTATGAAGATTGAGGTCATTTGTTAACCTAATACAGTTTTGTTATTGAACTGTCAGATATCATCCAATATATAG
Source organism: Gastrophysa polygoni (assembly GCA_963576655.1). Lineage (NCBI taxonomy): Eukaryota > Metazoa > Arthropoda > Insecta > Coleoptera > Chrysomelidae > Gastrophysa > Gastrophysa polygoni. The sequence continues at coordinate 5,600,698 of OY755092.1, forward strand.
TTGCAAAAAAGTTTTCATTCTAACTCAGTGATTTATTGCTATAGTTGACCAATTTCTTCATTCAATTCATAATATTGATATATTTATATGCATAATGAGATTTTCATTCCCACTTCAATTGGATGGTGAATGAATGATTGCATCGATTGATGATAAAATACTCTAGGAAACCAATGATGATTGAGAGAATGTTTTATTTGGACGCTTTTGTGAACCACCCAAAGAATAAAGGAGTTATCGTGTTGAAATATTTCCTTTTGTGAAATGATTTGTCCTTACAATAATATCGATTTCATATTCTTCCATACCCTGATCATTCACATATCTAATTCGTGTTTTATTTTATTGTGGTATAAAATTGTTCATTCTCACGAAAGAAAGAACAGATACAACTGATTTCATTGAATAAATTAGCACGGATAAACATATATGATTGAAAGTAACAATGAATTAGAGATGTCCTACCAAGTAATATCATATATCATTCCGTTCATATCAATTTTCTTCACTCTTCATCAAATAGTTCGAGAAGAACTCATGCTATAATAGTGTGCTGAGCTGATTATCATAAAAATGGAACATATTTATAGTTCCATCTTTCAATCAAATTATAAAGTTTCAATATCACATGATCAGGTTGTGTGAATTAATGTTCAAACTGGTACAGAAATAGGTTTAACATGCTAATCAGCTTCACTAATGATGTACAGGATGGCCAAGATGAGAATGAACAGCAAGTGTAAGATGGAAACCGTAGAAATTCGTAACTGAATTGCAGAAGTTGATTGCGAAAATTGTTTTAGTGTTCAAAATGAGTGTATTATTTTCTCGATCACTTTCTTCATTCCTTTCAGAGATATTGAAACTGATCGTTTAGATTTCTTCGTTCCTCTGAACATAACATCCTGTGTGATGTGTAAGAATGAAGGGAAAAGTTTTTTTCAAGTATATAAACATTTCAGATTTTTTTTAATACTTTGAGGTTGTAAGTTCAGAGATGAGATGAAAAAATTCGGATTCAATTTTCTTGTAGGAAACGAACGATTCGGAATATGGAGAATATTGAGAATATTGAGCTGTCTCTCCATTCGCTCATTCAGAAAGAATATTGAGATTCAAAATAAAATACTTGATGCTATTTTTTATGCGAAAAATCCAACGACCAGACCCGTGGGTTCACTCCTTGAATATCTGGACCAACTTCGATACTTCCGAAAGATATCTCATGAAATAACCAAAAAAGTGTAAAATATTATCATTCTCATTTCAATATTTAGGAATGATTAGAGAAAATCCCACAAAATCTGGAAGAGCCTACAGGAAATATTTTCGGAAATATCGATCGATTGAGCTCTCAAAAGAGATGAGAAACCGAATTTTAAGAGACCTCCAATATCCTATATGATGGAAATGAAGCGAGTTCGGACATACATTCGTAGTAGGTGACTTATTTTCATTCCTTTGTTTTTGACCGCATATATTCAGGAAACCACCTTGTACCTATATGTTAACACGTTTCTCGTGTTGGATGATGCATCAAAATCATATTTCATATCATAACAGCTATTGAACAAACTGCACAAAGACTTCCTGATGAATTTTCTAATGAATATAGAATCAGAAATAAAATAATTATTGAGAAAAAACATGAAATAACACCAAACATCACAAGAGAAGAGAAAAACACACTTAATAATCTCAAACATGATGATAAAATCAAAATACTTCCAGCTGATAAAGGCAACGCTACAGTCATTATGAACAAAAATGAATATAATGATAAAATAATACAAATTATAAATGAAGGCAATTACACAAAATTGAATAGAGATCCAACAGCAAACATAGAGAGAAAGATACGAAACATAATGAAAAAACACGAAAATGAACTTACACTAACAGATAGGAAACATATATCCAGATACCATAGCAAACCCCCACATTTTTATGGACTTCCAAAAATACATAAACCAAACAATCCATTAAGACCAATCGTGAGTTCGATAGGATCTCTTTGTCAAAATTTGTCACGATTTCTTTTAGATATAATAAAACCTTTATCAGGAAATAGTGAAAGTTTCATTAGAAATACTGCTCATTTCTTGGAGAAACTAAATAACATCCATCTCGATACAGATGATATTTTAGTAAGTTTCGATGTAGTGAGTTTATTTACTAATGTTCCTATTGAAAAAACTTTACAAATAGTGAAAAAGAAACTGGAAGATGATGAAAAACTCATTGAAAGAACTAAGCTGAGTGTAGAAGGTATTTTAGAATTTTTGGAACTATGTCTCAAAACAACTTACTTTCAATTAGATCATGATTTTTATCAACAAAATTTTGGTGTGGCCATGGGTTCACCATTATCAGGATTCTAAGTAATATATTCATGGAAGATTTTGAAGAGAATATTGTGAAAAAATTCAGTAAACAACCAAAGACTTGGTGGAGATATGTGGATGATATTTTCATTATTTGGCCACATAACCGTATGGAACTAGATAATTTTCCAAATAATATAAACAATATCGAACCAACAATCAAATTCACTTTAGAAATCGAATGTAATAATCAATTACCATTCTTAGATGTCCTCATTAAAAAATCAGATAACAATTTGATAACAAGTGTATATCGTAAAAATACACACACCGACAGATACCTCAATTTTCAATCGAATCATCATACAAGTATAAAGAAAGGAATAATCAAATCACTTCATGATCAAAATGAGCCAAATCCATATCATCGAACCACCAAATTTTCAATGCCGAAATGAACCATATAAAAGATGTTCTACAACCCAACACTTATCCGAAACATTTCATTGACAAAACAATACACCAAATTGAGAACAGACAGAATATACAACAAACATAAAGACAACCAACACTGATAATAAATGTAATCCCATAAATTCCCGGAATATCTGAAAAAATTAAACGTGTTGGTGACAAGTTTCGAGTGAAAACAGTGTTCAAGACAGAAAATACAATAAGATCGATTTTGACTCATACAAAACCGAGAAATGAAAAACAGTCATCAAAAAATTGTATATACAGTATACCATGTGTTTGTGGAAAATATTATACCGGTGAAACCAGCAGGCCTCTATCAGTAAGGATGAAAGAGCATAAGAACAATATAAAGAGAAGATATACTGACAAGTCAAAATTAGCTGAGCATATCCTTACTGAGAATGGACAACATATGGCCGATTGGAGTAATATTAGGATCATAGGAAAAGAAGACAACAACCAAAAACGGAAAATCAAAGAGTCTGCTTGCATTCTCCTGAACGGAGACAATAATATTGCTTCTTGTTCAGTTGATATAGATAGAACTTGGCATCCACTTCTGAAACTTGAATATGAAAATGGAAAATTCGATATCAATTAATGAAAACACCTTGTAACCAGAATTCCTCCGTTTGCCAAATTGTCACTTTTCAGTGTCAAAATCGGAAACATCGAAAAAAGTTTACGAATAAAAATATTTCAATTGTGTTGAGAACGGGAGCAGAATAGTTCCCGAAACGTCCATCAAGATAAGTAGAGGTTTTATTATTATTAAATATATTTGTATTTCCAAATTTTTTCAAAAACAAGGTGTCACTGACCAATAGTGAATTTCTCTTTTAGGTATCTAAAGGTTTAATTTCAAGCGCAGTGACATTTTGGGACAGATCCTAAATCTGTCCTTACTACAAACATATTGCAATGATTTTTAATAACTTCTACTCTATTTTTTAGAAACGAGGAGAGAAAATCCCATCAAAAACTGAAAAATGAATATTTCAATGAGATCCGAAATTTGAAAATCATTCGCTATTCAATTGACATTCTAACATTTGCCTTCCCAAAAATGTACTAGTGTTATTCTTTTTCATCTGGTCTACAAATTTCATTCATTTTCTATCTGAAATGTGTGAGGAATTTGATTTGTGAACCACTGGAGAAAGAACTTGTGTGTAGCATGTCCCATACATGAGCGTTCCCAAGATTACTAGTATATTGTGAGGATTCCTGGGTACAATTTTAGTTCCATAATGGAACAGATAATAATTTTCGAAATATTTCATACAGTGGGTGAAAAGACCAACGGAAAAAAATATTATTTTGGTCACTGTACATATTCATGAAGGATCCCGAAACATTTCGAATTTGAATTAAAGTCGACATTCATCAACGGCAAAATGCGATCCCTACGTTCAAAACTCACTTCGAATAATAGGTACAACCCCAAATTTTTTCAATGGGAAGTATTGCCTTGTGGAATATCAGAATCAGAAATGCTCTAATGTCATATAATGTCAATTATGTTGACGAAGCTTGCCTTGAACTAAGAAACATAAAATAAAAAATATAAATGGAATTCGATGGTTTGAATGGTCTCTTCATTCTCTATTCAATCATGTTATCGTTTTAAACTTGCAACAATCACGATAGAATAAAATAAAATCATGTGATTATCATGACAGTTATTAAAGTATTAGGATGGTTGCCACGATGTTTATTCATTCAACGATGCTCTATCTGAAATGTGTGAGAGATTTGATTTGTGGTACCACAGGAGGAAGAACTTACCTTGATATAATGAGCCCACAACTTTAGCGGTTATCGAAAACGTATAGTTCCTGTAGTTTCATTCTTTTTCATGGTGGTTTCCTTCAGAGCAACAATGCAATGAAGAACAAACCTTTCTGAAACGTAATCTGAATGGTCTAATTAGAATGCACAATGAGAAACTATGTAATGCGAATTTAATAGTTAAAATGTATCCAAAGATAATTACATAAAATAACTCTCTGAGATGTAGCCTTTCTCTGTACGAATCAATTATGCGAAAATGTTGCATTCGAAGAAAGATATTTCGACACATAATTTTCATCACTTGAATAAAGAGATCACAGCTCATGTTCTATCATGAATTAACCACAAAATTGGCTCGAATATGTTCGACTATGTTGTTTCAGCAATTTCATCGGTCTATTTCATGCGAATTACCAGCAATTGGAACACTTTTTTTCACATTATATCAACCTGTGTGGTCAGACCACAAAATTGGCCACTCTGAAAAATATGATCAAATAGTATACAAATTCATAACACTGTGATGTGAATATTACGCTGAAAAATCCAACTCATTATTGCAAATATATCATTATGACATATTTGATGTCGTACCTGAATCTATAGATAATCTGGTTGACTGTACATACCCATACTTGAAATCGTGTGTAGTATGTCCCATACCTCGAGCGTTCCCAAGACCATTCGTAGGTAGATGCAGTTTCAGTTTCTTCATGAAACAGAAAGTGATTTCACAGATATTATATACACTATGGAATGAAGTTAATATTTCGGATATTTTTTCAATGTGGATGGTAACCAAAATAATGAATTTGTTCCGTTTAGCTTTCACACAAGTATAGTATATTCAATAAGGAGTCCGAAAATAGAGATTTTTTTATATCTGGACGTGTGATAAAAACGATATTCTTCATCACACTTCTTTGATTACGGTAACATAAGAATAAAATATAACATGGAATGATACCACGAAAGAAACTTGGAACAGTTGACACATCAAAACATGCAACTTATCAGTGTTATGTTTGTTGTGTCAATTGGTATTATTGTGTAGGTTTGGTCCTTTTGTCATTTCATTGAACCAATGATACTGTTGTATATTCTGCAAGTGAGAATAGTGAGACAGTTTTTCGTGATACCTCAATTGTTCTTTGCCTGATTCATTCTATGGATGTTACTTGAAGGTATGTGGATATTTAAAGGCGTATTCCTGAAACAATTTCTAGTAGGAAAGGTCATATAAACAAGTGTCTTATTGTAATATCTGGATTTTGATAAACACGGTGTCGAGAATTCATTTCGAAAATCAATTTTTAATCAGTGTTGAAAAATTATCATTTCATCGATATTGGTGGAATTTGGCAATGTGATTTGAATTTGAAGTGATACGTAGCTGCTGTAGCCCCAAGTAGATGGGTATCATCAAGGCCATTGGCGTCCCGGTGGCTACATCATCAATATTATTGCAAAGAATAGTGTACGCCAATATAACTTTTTCGAAAAATCACCTCTATGCAAGTTCGTCATGAACTTTCAAAAACAGTTACAATAACTCAGATTACCGTCGCTCGTAGTGGCATGATAATGTCGTAGCAGCAGCTCTATACCACAAATCACACTGCATGATTTCAACAATATCGACAGAAAAAGGTTCTTCATATCAATGAGAAATCGATTTGAAGAAGAAACTGTGACACCCTGTATCGTATAAACCAGATATTTCAAGGCATATGTTTATGTAAACTGTTTTTCTTGGAATTGTTTTAAAACTACGCCCTCGAATTCAGTACATATCTATATATTCTTCCTCTTCACAGGGTGTTTCAGAAATAGGTGACCCCGTTGTTAGGATAGATAGAACACTGCAAAATGAGTTAGGTTTGCTCAGTGAAAATTTTCGTAACAGCAACCTCATGCAAGATACAGGGTATTGAAAAAAATAATTAAATACGCATCTTTTACGTTGATGTCGAAACTACTGGCAACAATGGTATGGAATTTTGTTAGAATAGGTTTTCGAAGCTGACAAATAGGATGAATTTATTTTCATGTATGACTCTCATAGGGGGTCCTAGTTATACGGTTCGTACCGAGTATTTTTTAACATAATTTCCTGAGGTTAGATTTTCCACTCCGAATTCAATGTGAGGTCGATTCAATTTCACTCCGAAAAGGTGAACTCTTGGTGAAACAGGATACCGTTTTCAAAATATTTCGATTTTGGAAATGATAAATTAATGAGTGATGCTGATTTGAATTTGAAGTATTATAAAAAACTATCTATTCATGAAAAAAGGAAATGAGAACATCATTCTAATCCTGAAGTTATAAATTGAACAAAGAATTGCAAAGACAGAATCAAAATATTCACTGACAACATGAGATTCATCGAAACTCATTTATGGGTATAGACGTTACTTCAGCTCTGAATTAAAAATTCATGCAGCTCTGTGATTGTATAGTCCTTTCTCACTTCGATCATTGTGATGTTGTTTATGGCTTATGTATTGATTCTATTGATACAAGAGAAATCCAGAAAACGCAGAAGTCATGTTTGAGACTGATAATTCGGAATTGGCCCTAGCATGTTCAACCGTCGTAAACATCATATGGCATGCTTTTTTTATAAAATTCTGAAAAGCAAAGTACAGATCTACTTGAACTGAGGCAAAGAAATATGCTCATGATTCCCAAGCACCAAAATGCTCTAAATTTCTCCTTATCATATGAGACATTCAAACTTTGGTACAAATGATTTCTGCCCTCTCGACAGTAAATCATCATCATTCAGGATATTTCCTGTAATTTTAAGAGAGCTGTGGAAGTGGACACTCGGCCTAACAGTTCTCTTTTCATTTACCATTGTACACCCTTTGCTGTTTGTGTTTTATGTATCCATGGTAAATAATCAAGTTATTATCATTATTAATATTACTATCGGATATTCAATAAGTGATTACCTCTTTTGAAATACCCTGTACATGAAGAACGCTTGACTTTTCATACTGAGTAAATCACCGTCGCTTTTCAACAACATGGTTGCCAGAAAACGACTAAGTTCACCACTTCCCGTATATTTTTTGGGATCTTTTAGTTTTAGTGATTTTGCAACAACAATACGAATGATTCAGATGGTGTATGGCATCCAACTTGTTGAACGTTTGCCGTTTCGATATGCAAAAAAAAAATCTTCCTCTGTTCATATTTCTAGGTCGCAGACCTGCTTATTTACGATTGAGTTTGTAGGTCTGGTAGGGCTCAAATATGAATCCTCGATTGGTAATGATGAAACTTTCTTCTGACTGAGTTTTGAAATGTTTTCCATTTATTGAAAACACGCCAAGAAAGCGTTCTCATTATCTGTTACATCGCCTGAATTTGAACGTATTAAATCATCTCTTCGATACGCACTAAAGATCCCAAACACTGAAATTGCATTTGCTAGTAGATATTGTTCATCTGGAGCAGCACATGGAAATTGTTCACATCGACTGTTGTTCACAGCTTGACTTTTCAAGAGAGCATCATATTTGGTATATTTGTTGATGTCAGCAATTTCTGTTACGGCCAAACAAATCTTCAGCATTGACTTTAGACTCCAAAACGCGATTTCATAGACTTATCTTCTTCGTGAAAGAAAACTAGAAGAATATATTGCCTTTTTAAGTTTTGATTTCATTCAGATGTAACCATTTAGTGAAAGTAATATTCGATGATCCCAAATTGAGTTCTCTTCTGCTATTATTATTTTTCTAATTGGAAGACAAATATTCGTCTATCTTCCGTGCGTTAGCCCGAAAAAACCCATCTTTAATCATTACCTGTACACATGATAGTGAGGTGTTTTCAAATAAGTACAATGAAAAACATGTTTCCTTTCATTACGTTTCGGAAAGCATAAAATGATTTCCCATATTTCATGTATGTGGAAAACTATTAGAGGCCATGGAGCAAATGTGCTTCGATGTGTTTCATCAAAAACGTTACAATTCCAGCAGAACAACATCAATCAAACACAACAAATTATTTGTTGGAAATGTCAATCGAGAACATGGAGAGAATATGAACATCCAAAAATGGATCAAATTCACTATATTTTCTCTTCAAAGCATTGAACAGGTATCCATATGGGTATGCTGCAGGTCAATATAATTCCACCATGAATCAGGATGTGATTAGAAATGATGAAATTGAATGAGGAATATTCCTCTCGAGTCGCAATCAATATCTTCTTACAATATCTCAATACGTTCAATACGTTGTATTGCGAAAATAGCATAGATCTTCTCGGATAATAACAATGTTGAAAGTCCAGCTGACTTCATTGTTCTTTACGACTGCATGGATCAGCTTGGTTGGTCAAGAGATGTCATAGAGATCTTTGGAGATAATATTGCATGGTTTGATGAATGAACCATAATCGAATTCGACATTGATTCCATTGATTTTGCTGATCTCTCACCTTTTTGATCATCTTTATGATCTATAGGTAAGCCATACCCTCTATGATATGGCCTGAGAATCGAAGTATTCTACCATTTCACTAAAAGAAGTATTATGTTTACGGTGGCGAGTTTTTGTGTGGTACATGAGTGCAAAAATATTCAAATAGGTACCCTTGATTATATGTAAAAGTCGCTGGAGCTGTTTGGGACCGAAGTGAAGAAATTAGGTTCACTATTTCAGTAATACCGGAGTAATAAAAAAAATCACGCATGAAAAATCCCAGCGAAATGATTTATGTAACGAGTCATGAAACATTTCTTTCACGCATTTTCATGAATAATTCATGAAATACGATTTATCTCGCGAAGCGTGAATAAATATCTGCCACTACAATGCTTATTTTTAATGATGTATGTACACATAGGAGTACTCGTGGATTATATTCCAGGAAGATTATGTTATAATGAGAGTTTATGCTGCTCAAAATTCATAAATATATGCCCAAGATCACATCAACACATCAACAACCGCTGAATATAGACATAGATCAGTCTAGGAGCAAGCAATAAACTTTTGGTTGCAATTGATGAAACTGTCGGCTTCAATGTTTCGGTAACTTTGCAACACCATAAGCAGAACGGAATTCTCATAAAAAATGAGGTTGCCAAAACAATGTTCTCGATCATATTAAAATTTCTGTTTCGTTTGAACGGCCCCCTAGGCTGATCAAGACATCACTATTGTGAACAAATATTTTTAATATTCAAATGGAAACGGAATCATAACACCTCTGACACTACATACTCACGGATTATTGAACTGCAATCGACAATTCACTGGAATACATAAATTCACACTCGAAAGTAAAATCGAATGAAAATTACAAACAAATTATATTATCTTGTATTATATTATATTATATTATATTATATTATATTATATTATATTATATTATATTATATTATATTATATTATATTATATTATATTATATTATATTATATTATATTATATTATATTATATTATATTATATTATATTATATTATATTATATTATATTATATTATATTATATTATATTATATTATATTATATTATATTATATTATATTATATTATATTATATTATATTTATTATATTATATTAATATATCTCTCGATATAAATATCCAGAATCATTTCTGAAATATATCTATATATATCTGTTTCGTAACGATGCCATGGAAGCTGGATACATAGATGCATTCAATAGCATCTTTTGAGCATCATCAGATATATCGGGTGACCAAATTACAAGTCATCCGATGGAGCGGTTGAATTTTTACAGAGAGGGACATTTTAGCCAGGACACTGTGTATGATATGTATCTCACTATAATTTATGATCTTTCATATCCGCCGAACTTCAGTGAATTTCACTGCGTTATAATGAAAATGTTCATTTCTAATCATGAATCATATCATAAATCAAAATTTTTTCGATATTTTTTTTGTGTTCCATGATAGAAATCAAACTTGAGTTGATGAATATCGTTGAAAATTGGTGAAAAATCTGTAAAATTTGGTGAAAAAATCGATAAAATGGGAGAAAATCAGTGAATTTTGACACATGCAGGTAGATCATCACAGGTTAATAGTCTCATCTTTGAAATATCATATATTCTATGTCTCAGTCAGGTTGTTTTTTCACAAGTACACTAAAATCTGAAATGAATTGCTCTACTACTTCAGTAAGTTGATCTCTTGTTGAAAATATCAGTGAATATCAGCCGATCTTTGAGAATCCATTTTTTTTCAGTTCTTTCCTGAACATTCGGTAGTTTTTAATATATTTCAAGTCGTGAGGTAACAAAGCATGGATTCTGGGTGCTGAATAATTCGCATTACTTTGGCCAATAGTTTTCACGCAACGTGGGAATAAGGTTTCATCAGTCTTTCGAGTTTTATTCATAGGGATGTTTATGTGGAGGGGATCAATTTTTCCTTGTCTTATGAATAGAAGTATTTTTGACAAAAAAATCTTCCATTTGGGTTTCTTCCTTGCGATTTACTTAAATTCGGTAACTCCTGCAATTTTTATGAAAATTTTCATATTTTACTGCTATACTGACTGGTCTAACAATTCTCAAATCAGAAGAGCTACCTCGGCGATAACATCAAAAATTCGCTCGGCTTCGAATGGTGCGAAGAAAGTGCCTCGAATCCATTGCCAGAAGCAAGGAGTAAGTGTATTATATTATCATCGAAATCTGGTAGTGAAAAAATGTGATTGTGAATGTTCGCAGGAGGTGTAGGTATTCTAAAGAGTATCCGGTTTTAATTGCTAATGCTGACTTTCCCAACATTCAATCACTAGCATGGCAAACTCTGTGCAGAATATGAGTTCATTATCCAGAAGATGAATTTTCGTGGTACACGAAGGTGATAGTCTTATATGATGCGATACATATCGAAAATTCGATATTATTCACTCTCGTAGAGGAGGATATCATAAATCGTCTATTCTACAATTGTCCCAAAAGATATTTGTACCCATGTTCCAAATACCTTGTATATTATATGTAAATGTATACTATATTATGTCATAGCAGAATTCAGCGACATTCCATTCATTTTTCAATATACGTATGGTTGATATTCTCGAAACATTTCTCATGATAGAGATTTCTCCAGATCCTGTCAGAGATGAGAATACCGATTTAGTGCGACACCAATGAAATACATCATCGATGTAATGCCATTGTTCGGTTTTTTATGAACATACGGTATTGGGATAAGTGGGTTCGTTCAATGACAGACAGACAGATTTATTACTCCATGCAGGCAAAATATGAAGTCGTTAACTTATTTCGAATTACATATTCTTCACTCGATTTGTTGATTGTTGATTGAAATGAATATGAATAAGTAATCAGGGCGAAGCCCTTACGGATACCACGAAGGACGGAACATCCAAAATGAAACATATCTTTTCCCAAGATACCGAACTAAGACTTTCGAGTCGTACTGTCTGTAAGTTCTTCGAGGAGGTGGTACATTCATTTTTCAGTTTTTGATGGGATTTTCTCTCCTCGTTTCTAAAAAATAGAGTAGAAGTTATTAAAAATTATTGCAATATATTTGTAGTAAGGACAGATTTAGGATCTGTCCCAAAATGTCACTGCGCTTGAAATTAAACCTTTAGATACCTAAAAGAGAAATTCTCTATTGGTCAGTGACACCTTGTTTTTGAAAAAAATTCGAAATACATATATATTTAATAATAATGAAACCTCTACTTATCTTGGTGGACGTTACTTACTGAAAATGGACAACATATGGCCGATTGGAGTAATATTAGGATCATAGGAAAAGAAGACAACAACCCAACAACCAAAAACGGAAAATCAAAGAGTCTGCTTGCATTCTCCTGAACGGACACAATAATATTGCTTCTTGTTCAGTTGATATAGATAGAACTTGGCACCCACTTCTGAAACTTGAATATGAAAATGGAAAATTCGATATCAAATTGTCACTTTTCAGTGTCAAAATCGGAAACATTGAAAAAAGTTTACGAAGAGAAAAATATTTCAATTGTGTTGAGAACGGGAGCAGATTCGTTCCCGAAACGTCCACCAAGATAAGTAGAGGTTTTATTATTATTAAATATATATATGTATTTCCAAATTTTTTCAGAAACAAGGTGTCACTGACCAATAGAGAATTTCTCTTTCAGGTATCTAAAGGTTCAATTTCAAGCGCAGTGATATTTTGGGACAGATCCTAAATCTGCCCCTACTACAAATATATTGCAATAATTTTTAATAACTTCTACTCTATTTTTCAGAAACGAGGAGATAAAATCCCATCGAAAGCTGAAAAATGAACTTTTGAGTCGAATCGAAATTCCATCTTTCATACGAAGTAATGTTCTGAAATAAAAAAAAAACTTATATGTAAATATATATATATATATATATATATATATATATAAAAAATCTGAAATTTAGAAAACTAGATGAAGGTTTTCTTCGTGAGGGTGCAGTCAAAGTTTTTGGCATTGAATAAGTGGACTCTTTGTTAATAAGCCGAGCTTTCATTTATTTCCTTGATAAAGGAAATAAACATTTCCGAAAGCTCGGCTTATTAACACAGAGTCCACTTATTCAATGCCAAAAACTTTGACTGCACCCTCACGAAGAAAACCTTCATCTAGTTTTCTAAATTTTAGATTTTTTACCTTAACTAGTCAGTCACGACTACCCTCCTCCTAAATATATATATATACATATATATCCCTCTTCAATTCCGAGAATGATTGTGAAGAATTTGAACCGATCGTTTCTTTATGAACATTCATTTCGACCGAAGAGGAAATGTTAATTGCTGTGGAAACTGGCATGTTTGACCATCATTTACCTCATGAAATGATTCATTCTATTCAATGAAGCCTAATTTTCGGAAAATTATGAGAATGTTGATATCTGAACCAATTATTGCCTATCACCAATAATGTTACTTTTATTTAGTTGCACGGAGATATACAGGGTGTCTCATAACTCACCAGCGTCAACTACGACAGAAAGAACCAAAAAAAGTATGACTTTGAATGGATCGTAAAATGCCCTCTGAAAGAGCCACGGTCTCATAAAAGGGAAATGCTTCTGAAATGGTATTTCCTGTGAATTTCCAAAAACGTCGTATAATCAACAATTCATTTTTTTTTCATGAAACTTTCTTTTTTGAAGAAAAATTGATTGGGAAATTCAATTCAGAGACTCAAAATTTCAAACATATTTCAGAACTAGATGACAATGAACAATAACAATGAACGTAATACGAAATACCTAGATATCATATACTAGGAGTCAAAGAATTCGTTAGACAATTCATAATTTCCAGAGTTCCCGAGGTATTAGATTCAATCTTGGTGGGGATGTTTTGGTTTCAAAAATTGAAAAATGGAATCGGAAATGATTCTGATTTGGAAATTTGAAATAGACAGATCACTCTGCATATTTTCTTCTTTCAGAAAGGAGGAAGAAGAAACCTAGGTATAACACAAAATACATAAAATCTGCCTAGAATTTTTCGTGAAATCTGAGAATGAAATAATGAATAGGGTAACCCATTTGAAAATAAGCAAGTTGATATCAACTTCCAGTACAAAGTTTGTGAAAATCAAATGAAGTATGATTCAGTGTTTGTGTGCACCCTGTGAACAGACGATGTATGAGTAATGAAATCGATGAAGGTTCGTCAAATCATGATATATTGAATTGGTGTCATCCAGTAACCCTAACCTCCTCTTCCTTGCACTTCATTCGACTGAGGAAAGTCACACCCTTCTTGAAGACATGACCGAAATTCTAGATGTAAAAGTTAGATGGAATATCTGGAATTTCTGGAATTTCGATTTTGAGCTATTTTTCTGTACACAAGTTCCATCACATAATTCCATTCATCATCCAGAAACAGAAGAGTCGTATATTCGGTTAGAAAATGATTCAGTTTCTGATGATCAAAGACGTACAACAAAAAAAAAATGAAGATCTCAAAATTCGCCATATCGTCCATCTTTTACATTATTTATCATTATTCCATGTATGTGTAATATGCGTCGGAGAAATCAACGCATTTTTTTTTTGTACATTTCAATTCGTGGTGTTTCGAGAACTCATCTTTTATTTAAATAATTATTTTCATTCAGGCTCACGTGAAACTCTCCTTCTATGGCTTGTTTAAAAAACATACCTCGCATACCATTTCTCGCTCCCAACATAAACACGACATATCGCTATCAATTATGCAGATCATGCATGAGTTGTCCACTTTTACTTTCTTCTTCGTTTCTTCATCGCTCGTGAATCTTTTCTCACACTTTTTGCCTGGGCAGAGGCAAATCTCCCAGTGAAAAAGAGATCGATTATTGCGAATTGATTCACACAGTGTATCTGAATCATCATGTTCTTGATAGAACATTGATAGTTCATGAATAAGGAACAATGATGGATAATTCATTAAAACTCTAGATTGATGTTATCGGGTAGTGTGAATTTAAGTATATACCTTTCTAATAAACATAGTTTCCTCCGAGAGTGATCAATTTGAGACGTAAAATCCTTTCATTCAGAAGCGTGCAAGTCGTTATATCCATTTTTATTGAGTTATAGAGGTACTTAAGATTACTATCAATCTATTCGTCAAAGATGTAATCACAGTGCAATCACCGGCTTCCTCATTGGTAGGCACTGAACAATTCGTCATTCTCCATATATTGACTTCTACTTTAAGAGTAGGCACTACTTATTGCAAGAAGTTATTGAAGCTGAACCACATAAATTGAAGTGACATCACGACAGTTAGATAATGGAAATAAATGCCCCTATTCCTATAGCATTAATGTGCAATATTTACCAAATGAATTATTTGCTTTGATACTGGAAGTTCAATGACTGCGTGGCTTGAAAATATGTTGAAATGAATATGAGACAACCTCATATTCTGATATCCATGGTGATTCAGGAGAAATGCATGGAGAATTCGACTTTTTTCAGCATCATCCAATAACGATTCCATAAGTATCTATAGTGATTCTTATCTCACGAGTGGACATAGTGAACCTCATAATACACTAGTGAGAAATGATTCATATGTAACTTTTGTTCTACCAGTGGTTCGATTTTCATTGATTTTTTTTACGAATATCATTGACATCATCCATCACAAAATATAGAATCACTTACAATTACAAATATGGCTTCAAATTTACATATCACTGAACTTTTCATGTTTATGTGTATTTCATAGAAAATTATTAACCATCAACATAGAGAAAACCAACTGTGAATTCAAATTCCTTGATAATTTTTTGCCATGTGCCCTTCGGACACACATAAACCCACTCAGAGTGCTACAAAAAAGGTTCCTTAGATTAATTATGGAAGAAAACACGAGGTATCCCTTCAACTTGTTATATGAACAATAGAACGTCAATGCAACTATTTTATCATTGTGTTGATGTGAAACTGCACTCAACCAAAGTTGTTGAACGACCCACACACGAATGAAACACACGCAAAAAATACTTATCAACACTATCACAAGTAAAAGAATCGTCATTATGTGAAAAGAAGACAACAACCAAAACCGGAAAATCAAAAAGTCTGCTTGCATTCTCCTGAACGGAGACAATAATATTGCTTCTTATTCTATTGATATAGATAGAACTTGGCACCCACTTCAAATTCAATATCAATTAATGGAAAACACCTCGTAACCAGAACTCCTTCATCTGTCAAAACCAACTGAACATTGAAAAATTTTGCGAAAAAAAGTGTACTAATTGTGTTGAGAACGGAAGCAGATTCGTTCTCGAAACGTTCAGTAAGATGAGTAGAAAATTCATTCTAATTGAATATATTTATATTCCCAAATTTTCCAAAAACCAAGGTGTCACTGACGGATAGAGAATTTCTCTTTCAGGTCTCTACATGTTCAATTTCAAGCGCAGTGACATTTTGGAGCACAAATATATTGAAATAATTTTCAATAACTTGTACTTCATTTTTCAGGAACGAGGGGAGAATATCCCATAAAAATCTGAAAAATGAATGAAGCACCTCATCGAAAAACTCATAGACAGTATTCGAAAAAAAACAAGTTCAAATTCAACGGAGAACTGGATATATTCTGGAAATCAATAAAAAAATAATATCAAATAGGAATGAAATCATGAAGTAGAAAAATAAGATATATGCATACTCACATCATATCAATATTCAACTATAATCAAATCTATTCAATGACATCCATATTTGTTTGTTGCAATTGTAACTGTGGTTATTTCATAACCTCATGTCTCTTCAGCTCCAATTTAGATCCTAGTCTGAATTCATGTGATATCATTTCATACATATATATTGTTCGTTTATTTGTTAATATCGAAACAATCGAAAGATAACTACTTTGTCCAACCTCATTTTTTGTATTTATATATTGAATGAAGTTCTATCATCATATATATTGATATCACGAACATTGAAGGTTTTCCTCACGGGTTGTGGAAAGATACAAAAAATTATGTGTCCATTCAGCTCTTTCTTTGTTCAACATGTATTCTATTATGTTGTATAATGTTGTATCATGTTATGTAAAAAAAATAGAAAAATCTCTCACACGGATTGAAGTAAGGTAGATTGTCGCCTACTCGATTAGGATTTTTCTTGATGAGATGGAAATGGGGTTCCAGATCCATTTCAAATTACTCATTGGTTGATTGCAAATCAGTTGAAAATTCATTCCTGATGAGATCATTCTATTCTCCAGCTTCTGATGATTCATCGACATGTCGTCAGTGAAACTGGCTTCCATTCGATGAAGATGAAAGTAAACGAAGTTTGTGATGGATACCGATTGCAATATAATCTGATACTTTAATCTCACAAAATTCCAATTTCGCTGCTTTCTCTCCAAGTAATTCATTCATATCTTGATGCGTATGGCCTGACCTCTCAAGTATATCCTACAACATATGACAGTCATATGTTTTGTAATGAAGTGATTATAATAACAAATATTACACAATACATAATCCTATTAAACAGGTATTCGAGTTCAATTTGTTTTCAGACATCTGCATGTAATGAATCCCGAAAGGAAGTGATTTTAATCAAGAAATGTATCGAAGAATTCGATTTCTATTGTATACAGTGTCCTCCAGAGAGCAGGCATCATAAGGGAAAGGTTTTTTCAGCAATAATTCATTTCAAAATACAAACTATTTTCATTCCACTACCAGTCGAAAGATATTTTTACTCTGAAAAATGGCTTGTAAACTATTCCTATTCAAATTCTGGTACTGAAATAATGCACTGACACTACATCAAAGATAACAAGAAACATTATGGGGTATAACATTTTTTACGGAAGAAACATAATTTCATGGATGGATTCAGTTGGTTTTCTTCATATTCCTGAAATTTCGTGAATATTGAGGAAATTAATAAGTTGAAATAGAACGTATGAATTTGAGACGTTGAAATACAAATAACTTACCTCCGTAGAAATTTTCTGATTGACCAAGCCTGTTGTTAGCGATTATTTTTAAGAACTTCGACTTTTGACAAGTAGCCATAGTTCCCGTCTGAGGAAGCAATAATTTCTCTTCTCCCTGAAGCAAAACTTCACGCTATGGTTGAATCTCGGAATAAATTGTTGATGGAGGTTTTTCTCACATGTTGCCTACTTTCTGTAGGACTCTGTATATTTCACTCCTTTTCCATTGAAATCTAAAGTGATCAGATAGAGATATACTGCATTGATCAGAAGCTTACTTTCTCATGGAGACTAAGTCTTCTATTTACTTTTCATGATGTGGTCTAATATCATGGGAGTGAGTAAATGCACTGGGATCTTGATGAAGCTTGCAGATGATATTTCAATATTTCCGAAACACTCTGTAGTTCAGATTGAAACACTACGTCTGATATGAAGAATGTGTCCTGCCATAAAAAAATGCCATGAAAATAGAGGTCCCTTGAAGATGAAAAGTTGATGGTGACCAAATTTGTGAGATACTTCTTCTGATAAGTTTCGGAGAGGCAGAATGGAAAGGTATAAGAGAAAGTAGAATTCACCAAATTTGGATATTTCATGTATAACTGAAGAAAATAGACTTTGTTTATTCATATATGATTCCTTCCCGAAATACGCAGTTGTGTCCCCAACCACTAGACTCGAATATGAATAGCTCTATAGAAGTGAACCAGAGGTTCCTAACCATCCCACAATGTTTCTACGATATTTATCTTGAATTCGTTCACACACTATCTCTATCGACATTTCAGATGTTTTCATTCCAATAATAATATGAGAAAGCTCAGTTTCAATGCATATAGTTATAATTAACAGGAACCTCGATTGATGATTTCCTAATTGCACAATGTTCCCAGTAAGGAACAGTTCCCTTACCACATATAATCTCCGAATCTGTGTGAATATTTTGAAATTGATAAAATTCAATTCGATAGTATAATGTGGAATTATCCGAATCTTAGTCATTCAGTTCATGCTTAAGCACTCTCACGTTGAATTCAAGCATGAAGCCACTCATTGCACAGTAAAGAAGCAGCGCATGAAATAATAATGGATCTCTTTGCCAATATTCTGTTGTTCTGATTACATTTTTGATGTTGGTTTCGGAAACAAATGATCGATATCGCTGGCAACCTTCGAAGTTTCTATCTGTTGTCAATCTTTTCTATAGAGAAACGAAATAGCGAAAAGTAGAAAATTCCCTTCTTTAATTGTGGGATATGCATCGGTTGATTTCGCAACCTACATATGGGCTAAACAATATTTTATGATTATTTAAATCAATGAACATTTCAACCTGATTGGACGTATATTACTGAATATACTACTTACTAATATTATTCCGAGTTACAACTCAGAATTTCACTAAATTCCGAGATGCAACTAGGAATATTCTAAATATTCTTCTAAAGATCTAAAATCCGAGTTGTTACGCCATTACTGTAATATTTCGAGTTTCAACTCGGAATTCATTAATATTCAGACTTGCAACTCGGAATTTCAACGAAAAATAAAAATAACATTGGCCCTCCTACGTTTCCGTATGAAATTCTATATTCTATAATGAGATATCATATAATTCAAATAGTTTGTACACGCATCAGACTCTCAATGTCGTATTCAAACAATCGAAAGACATCTATTCTAAGTCAGATTCGTGAAGACAAAATGCTTTCTAGAAATAGTGCATAAGTTTGATATACCTCCCATACAGAGTGTTTGAGAAATAACCTTGGACATGTAGATTTTGTTTTCTGATGTTGGTTCACTCAGACGTTGAAGCTCTCACATTCTGATCGTTCCGCATATTCCGCATCATTATGTGCTTGTTAAATAATATACTATTATTGAACATATACAGCATAAACCACACTAGTGTTTGTAAAATCCCATAGAACACTAGTGGGTGATAATCAATATCTATTATCATCACTATTATTATAACTTGAAGGAATTTTGTGACGAAGGCGACTCACATTTTCCTGATTATCATCATACATTCGTATTACCATCAGTAATTCAAATATAATTATTATAATTTCATATTCATATTGATTCAATGTTTCCTTCATTCATTTCATTCCTTCGAATCGATACAAAGAACAACAATTTGGAATGCTTTGGGGAAATCAGAGTACCGAATACACAAATACAAATCGTTGAAAGTATTTACAAAACAGTAAAAGGAAAGAGTACAAAGATCGGAAGAATTCGAATGCAAGAAAGGCAATGATCAAGGAGATAGTCTCAGCCCACTACCATTCATAATAGCTGAATGAATTGATGAGGAAAACTACAAGAAGAACGAAACAGCTACAAACAATAATAGGATATCACAGACGACAGCTTGTTGGAATAGACATTCGAATATATGGACAGATCGAATAGAGCATTCGAAAATGGAAATCAACACAGAAAAAAGTTAGATAATGGTGATAAACAAGAGAGAGAATACCAACACGAGTATAATATGCAGAGAAACAGAAATGAAAGTACTAACAACATATGGATACCTCGGAAGTAATATCATTGATGATGGAAACATAGAACTAGAATTAGCAAAGAGAGCGAGGAAATCAAACAAGATATACTATTCAATGAATGAGGTATGAAAAAAGAGAATTGACACAACAAACAAAACAATGGAGATGAGATACATGAGAAAAATAGATAGGAAAACGAAGCAAGGTAGAATTGGGAACGAGACAATTAGAAAAATGTCAAAGCAGAAATTATTAACCAACAAAATAACGAAGAGACAATTGAATTGGTATTGACACATGATGAGAATGGATCCAAGCAGAATAGCAGAGTATACATGAATCAAGAATTATAAAAAAGAAGAAGAAGTGGAGACCACGAAAGATTTGTATGCAACAAATAACAGGCAGGAAGGAGGAGAGATAAGTCGTTGAGAAAGATGAAGATACTGACAGAAAATAGGAAATCATGGAAACAATAGGAGAATCACACACCAGACAATAAGCCCAAATCCGACGCCGAAATGAGTGAAAGGAAGGGGAGAAGAAAATGAATATTCATATTGAAGTAGTCAATGATATTATCCACTCGGAAATCTTCATCAGAAATATTGAATTACAATAGCATAACTAGAAGTGGAGTTCAGTTCTTTTATCATCATCATATAATTTATTATCTATCGAATCACCAATATCAGCAAACTCCTCCATGGCCTGGAACGTATTCGACGATATACTCTTTCAATAATTGCTTGTTTCCTTGTAACTTCTCACCTACAGCAATTTTGCTTGAAATTCTTCTGCCACTGCAGATGATTTCTCCCCACCAGTGCGTTCCACGGTTTAGAGTTCCAATTTCAGTTCGTTTCATGAACACCAGCGTTTGACAGTGACAGTTTCTCGAATCAAAATTCAGTTGCCACTCTCTCCTTTGAATACATTGTAGATCCATGTGAGAAAAAATCAATTCGATCCTATTAGTGGAAATATTTGTATGCAACATGGGCAAAAAGTTTTTGTTGCATTTAGTATGGTTGCAGTTCGTAACTCCATCTCGAGATGTGAACTTTATGCTTCGTGCAGAAAATATACCATTCTAGCACTTATATATGCACAATAACCAACTTATACTTGTTGAATGAATAACCATTCTTTTTCATACCAGATACTGAAGATGAAACAAAACGAATGCACATGGCAGCTAGTGAGAGGGATGGAAGAGCTATTCTGGGCTACGAAGAATCTAATCGAGCAAGTGAAAACTCCTTCTATCCTTCTTTTTCGTCTTACGATAGTCAGCCTCTTGGACACTCCAGGCCATTTTACTACAACCAGCAAGAAGGGGCATACAGCCACAGGCCTACCAATCAATATCAGAATTCCCTCGACTCTTCAGAGAGGTCAGTATGATGATAATGATAACAATAATGAATAATAGAACAATAATGAAAAAAATATGGTAATTTTGCACTTATCATGCGATGGGTTTTCGATTTTTTTTCTTGGTACTCACGTATTTCGTCCTCAGGAACCCAAATTTCACAATAAAAACGTAAGCAACCTTGAAGTGTTCCAGATATCCCAGGAAAAAGTATGAAAATTACCCTTCTTGTTTCGGCCTGTTTTGGGTAGGCACCATAGCCATTAGAAGTTTCATTTCTCACATGAGATACTCTTTATATCTTCCTTATACATTCTAGAAGCTGAAAAGAAAGAGAAACATCATCTAAGAAGTTTAATTCATCGTCTTTAGCATCTTTGATGAATTCTTCTGTCATATGGACGGCGCTGTCAAATGTGCATCTGTGATATTTTGACTCACAGAACTAGTGATTCTGACGTAGATTATCATTTGACAGCACCGTCCATATGAAAAATGCTGGATCCACCTCCCTCTAAGATGTTGGAGTACGTTGATTTAACAAATCCGAGGATGTTCTCCCTTCTCTTTGACATCTTGAATGTTCAAGGAAGGTATAAAAAGTATCCTGTGTGAGGAAAGAAACTCCATGCCTACCCAAAACGAGCCGAAGAAAGAAGGTTAATTGTCATATTTTTTCGTGGGATATCCTGAAAACTATGAGTTTGCGCACGTTTTTATTGTGGAATTCGAGTTCCTGAGGTCGAAATATGTGAGTACCAAGAAAAAAAATCGAAAAGAAAAACCCATCGCATGAAACATGCAAAATTACAAAAAATATTATGGTTTCGAGAGTCGCATATCGCAAAGTTATGTTTTCCTGCTAACCTGGTTATAACCGATATATCAGTTAACACAAATAGAATGAGACAATATAATGAATATATTTCATCATGAAGTACTAAACTATGAAAGAACCTGAATCTCTAACAAAAAAAACCGGGAAAAAAAACTCAATTCAATCAATATTTGTTCAGTTTTTAATCAAAGCAGAGTTCAATTACGATTTTCTGTTCAATTCCGATGGAATTTGGTACAATATTTATGGAAATTCCACTGGAAATCTATAGTTGCCTAGATTAGTGTTACGTATCACACCGGTGATAATGGAATATTTCCAAAAAAAAAAAAAATATGATATCATTTTTTAGTTCAAGACTTTTCATCACGATGACAAGAAATATGAAAGAAAATCATTTTCTTGTGAACAAGTTACGAATACGCTTCAGCAATCGTTATTCCGAGAAGTGATTGTAACCCGCACAAGTCTTGATTAATGGGATTTGGATTGCAACGTTGAAGTTATTAGGAAATGCTGATAATATCTCTGCATATTCACCAATATTTGGTCATTTTATATCACGTACTATTATTGTGTACTCGTCATAACACGGTGAATAAAGACGCTTTATTAAAATTCTCATCATGAACATCCCTATATATTTTTCACATACATATTTATTTAAATGGCAGCGTGGAAGAGATTACTCGAATTCTTCTCTTTGAGTTTCTTTGGAGTTTGCGAATTATTTTTCTTTTGATTTCCATTCAGTTGTACCCAATGAATGAATGCATTTGATAAGCTGCAGGTAGGATGATGCATGAAACAAAATGTACAGGGTCAAGCACGACGAGCTGAAGGATTTCCGAGGAATTTGTGTCAGCTGGAATATTTTCACTTTTCTGTTACTTTCGGCTATACCGAGAATGGTACAAAACTCTTTATTGTTACTGCGAGACTGCCGAAGCGGAGAATGTACATTATGAATGGAACTCCCTCTATATTTCTGCACTTTTGGAATTTATGATCTTCGAAATCCAAAAGAGTCAGGCCAAAAAATTTCGATATTCGACTGAATAAGACATACAGCTTTCGTGAACTGTAGGAAATTTTCAACATCTCAAACTTTCGGAAGAAGTACACAGGGTGCTCAGAATTTGGCGCAGAATTTCACTATCTCGAAAATTCTGCAACTCAATTTCCTCATATTGGAAACTTTCTTTCATCAATATCGCTAGATTCTGCGCTCGAAATAGGGGGACTTTGTGTTCATTTCCCTGTATATGAATTGGATAGATGGGAACATGATCTATTTATTTCTCGAACAGCTACTGATTACCATGAAAAACTTAGTTAAGTTTTTCTATTTTGGAGATAGTGAATTTCAGTGCCAATATCTGAACAACGTGATTGAATCATTCGAGGAGTTTTTGTATATTCAGAAAGCTCTGTAGGTCTCAATCAGGTGAATTATGAGAATTATGGGCTTCAATCTTTTGGATTCAGAAATATTATTTTTCTTTTGGTGAGCTGCATCTGTGAAAAAATCAACAAAAACTCAAATTACTAAAAAATAGAGCTCTAAAAGCAGATGGTATATTGATGGAACTATATTTGAGACCATCGTAGATTCTGAAAATGTAGTAACTCATACGGTTTTTTAAGAATTTTCATAAAAACAGTCTGGTAGTTATCCATTCAGATATCAACTCAGCCCGTTATCCAGGTCATAAGTTGTGACAATATGCCAACTCACAGTGAAATATATCTTGAAATCAATAATTATGAAACCTTGCCTCAAAAGCAGAATTTCATGAGGTTTTTGTGGAACTACAAATGTTTTGAAAATGACACTATTCTCTCTTTCATGTCTTTCATTTCTACACTGCTCATCCTAGAAATAATTCCAGACATTTTTTGATATCATCTCTCGTTTGTGGGATTTTGAGTGACATCCTATAATGAGAATTGATGAAACTGCACGACCCTGTACTTCAAATTTGTATCTCTTATTCTTGTGTGACAAAACTGTTGTGGCAGAATCATCAAATATGAGGAGAAATGCGCCTAAAAACTCAACGTGAATATCATCTATAATGCCACCACGTGCGATTCCCAGTAGACAAACCAGACGAGCTCAAGCTGGTCACCCCTACACTGTCAGGCTCGAGACCTGTCGAACATCGCTATACCAAGCATCATTCATCAATAGAACGGCAAAGTTGTGGAATTCTTTGCCTAGTGAAGTCTTTTCTGATGCTCACAACCTCCAAACTTTCAAGAAAAATTCCAACACCTTCCTCTCTCACAAAATCCCACCGCTGGCTAACACGATGTTCCAACAGTATAGGTTTCCCTTTCATGTTGTCCACAGATAAAAAAAAACCTTCGCGGCACTCCCATATTGAATTCCTGAGACGATTGAATTGCTCTCTCGTTTTCCAGATACAGCGGGTACAAAGACAATCAAACGCCCCAGAAACCGGACCACTCGAGCATATTGGGCTCAGGAAACTTCGGAGTCATCCCAGGCGGCACTTTCTTCAGCGACAACGATGGTGAGCAGTCCTCCACCTATGAAAACTACGACTCCTACTTGCATAACGGTCACGGACGACCGTCTTTCCATTACAACCGAGCATCCAGCGGGAATCCCTATTCGCAGGAGCAGTTCTCCAACTTCAAAGACTTCGCGGACATCAATACTCCCAGCGACAGGCAGTATTCTCAGTACGTGGTGGTTTATGTGCCTCAGAAGGAACCACGTGGACTTTCTGAAGTTCACTTGAGCAAACCTGCGCCCAAAAACATAATGGAAAGTTTGAGTATGCTCGACAAGGAGCTGTCTACAACTACAGAAGTTGTGCCGATCAAGAAATTATCGAAGTTCAAGAGGAAACTAGCTTTGCTTCCTCCGGAGAAGAAACACTTTGATAAGGATATCAAGAAAACCAAAGATAACAATGATAGTGAAGAACCGCTCATTGCATTGAGCTAAATACTGGATGGATGGATACAGTTATAACATTTCCATATCAGGGCATGGATTGATTGAACATATTTTGTAACACATCTGTTACAAAGACCAATGAGTTGAGATGTGTTTGTTATGGACATTGAGGTGCCGATACAAAGACATCAAGGGTGTTGTTACATTAAGTACTGATGAGCTGCAGTATTAAAGCATTCGGAGGACAACAAATTGTTACGTGTTGAAGTCATAATTATTGTTTCATAAATAGGAGAATGAATCACTCATTTTATGATGTTTCACATTATATTCTACGGATCTTTCGATATGATATTTTTAGCAATTTGCAATTATGGTGCTAATGTGAGCAATTACTATGTATGTCAATGTTCATCAGTTGAATATTGACGTATACACTGGAGAAGTAAATGAGAAAATAATCATTGTATCGATTTAGCTATCACTGTTCTATCATATGATATATATGTTCTGCTGTCAAAACATGAGAATGGTTGTCTCATTAACGAATTATACATGTTACAAACACAATACCACATCGAGGTGAAATAGTGAGTACATCTATGTACCTATACCTTTCAAACCGCCAACCCTTCAAAGATCTCACTACATGATATTTCTCCACCTGAGAGATATATCATATCTACAAGAAATGCATACCCGCATTCTATTCCATCTTGTCACACTGTCATCCCATCCCACAGTTCATTCCATTTTCATGAGTAATTAACCTCATAGATTTTCAATATTGTTATGTAACTGATACTAATCAATTTGGTGTGAAAAAACTCTCGAGCTTCTCCCATTTCGATTCGATAACGCAAGCGAAATGAATTATTTGGAGTAATGTATAAGATGAGGCACACTGAATTGTTCTTGACGTCATGTCCTTCTCATGTTGAATCATTGTAAAATGATCTGAACTTCACCCCACAGGATACGACACCTGGTGTAGAAGACAATATTTTCATTCTATGTAGTCATTTTCACCTTGGAAATAGCAGAATATCACTATCAAGAGATTCACCATGTTTCTGATCTTTTGGCGCCATCTACTGATCAAGAGCGGAACAATATAGACTGTGGCCAATCCCTTGTAGAAAACTTCGTCTCTTTATACATGGATTTCATAGTTACCTCTCTGGAAAAAAGAGACACCTGTATCAAATAACGCCATCTAATGTACTGGTTGAATTCTAGTTGAGAATACAAAAGATGGCGTAGTTAGCTGAGAAATCCTACAGTGGTTTTATACATAATAATATAATGGTTTCATATATATAATGGATGCGCCAATATTTGAATCATACTAATCCGAAACCCTTTTTTGTCAGAATTTGAACAGCCCACAGCTGCACACCCAGACAGTTTAGGTATCAATACTGGAAGAAATATTCGATAAAAACAAGTTTATAGGCACATAATAATTATTCTCGAGTTGAAAATACGTTTTAGAAATCTGGATACATACTCCTCGATATCTGAATGAAAGCATCCCTATGTGATATAAAAGGAATCATTTGATGAAGAGAGTTTAGAAATATGAATTATCACGATTGAATTATCAATCATGAGTTCAAAGTAAACTCAATGTGAGCTCATGGAAAATTTGCCTCCTAATGGCGACAGCTAATCAAATAGCTGACAATGAATTGTCGCCACTGTTAGACACCCCCAAGACAGGTGACACTAGCGAACCTGCCAAATATTAATATTCGAAAATGATGGTATGATGATGATATACAAGATGAGCATCAATTCCCAAGTCGGTATTTCAGAGGTATTTATTTCATGTTCTAAAATTATTTGCAACTGAATTATCAATGGAATAATTTCAAGAGCATTCAAGAGCAATGTCAAAAAATTCCTAATTCTCGACGCACTTCATTCTCAGTTGAAAAAAGTATACGAGGTGTGAATGCGAAATGCGTAAATGTAAATTGCAAAAAAAAATCAAGCTGTAATTCTGTGTCGAAAAACATAGTGGGTCTTTTTTTGAGAAGAACATAACCATCAAGAACGTTAACACTCAACTTAAGATTTGAAACCCTTGTATAGATACAGATCCCTGAAAAAGACGCAAAAAACAGTTTTTTCTCCAGAAAGAAATCAGAAAAATCAAATTATAGGTATGTCAAAATGTATCTGATCATTTCCTGGGATTGAGAAGGCAAAACACAATATTTCGCTCACCTCCAACCAACCAAATTTGATTAAAATTCCACCCTAAGCAAATCATACCATGTACTTGATGATCGACAATTTTACCAAAAAAATTATGATGAAAGACTTCATTCGTTGAGAAATAATTGAGCTATCTAGAATGATCTTTTGAATAGTAAAATGAGGAACAAATTCTAGGGTCGGCTCATCCTAGCTCTCCTATCATATCCTATCGAAGGGGAACACTTATATTTTCATAACTTCTTTGTTTTCATTAAATGAATTGGAAACTGCTTTTTGGCGTCTCTTATAGGGGACAAGCGTTCAAACAAGACCCACCCAAGACCGACAAAAAATCACGACTCATTTTTGTTGCACTTATTCTCGCACTCTACACGCACGTATTACACTCATCGCACTCTACATTCACATGTTGGGTGGAAAATATGTTATTTCAAATTGCTCTCATTGGTGGAGAACCAGCATCCCATAAATCTCAAATTGTGCGGGGTGAAGGGTAGAGGAGCAACATCTTGATCATATTAATTCACAATATCAGAGTCTTGATTGGTCATCGATGATGTTGGATATCATATTCTATAGAGATGCAAGGCGATTCGCTGTTTGTCGCTGTTGCTGAGCAGCGAGTAATGTTCCTCTCTATGAGAACAATTGGTTTTTTTACGTCTATTAATTTGTGGTATTTCTGATTCAGAGTTTCTTATCATTCAAACTATCCTCCAGCTCGGTTGCATCAGTATGCCATATTTTGTTGAAATTGGCCAAGCCAAGCATTGCTGACCCTTTACAACCTGACTTACTGGTCTAATTGGGTGAATTTAGGCACAATGCACCACGTGTAGGTCAATGAGATATATTCTAGCACTTTTATTGCTTGTGACCGAACATAGGAGCATCTTGGGACCCTGAGCTGGGTAGCTAGGAGTTTCTTTCTTTCTGTAGAAGGATGAAGATGTGAGGAACATTGCATAAAAGTGAGTAGCTACTGCTTACTCATGTTTGAAGAAGCTACTCCATTGAATGTTCTTCTTCTTCTCTTTCTATGAGGATGTACTCGCTCCGAGTGCCGACTCTCATTTTTATATGCATATATGCGAGCGTCTACTTCGTCCCCTGAGTATCTATCTGATTTCAAAAGTGCCTCAGTAGCAGACTCAGTTTCATAAAAATCAGATGTCTATATGCTATGGCTGAATTTATGCCAATTTATCAGCCTACCAAGGTGTTTGAGGCTGGTAGGATATCGAGATCGATAGCGTGCCTTATATCGGTATAGCAGAATGAATGTTCAGTGAATAACTCATCTTCTTCAGTTATTGGTGCGACAGACTGAACTCTATTCATGGAGGCGAATATGTTAACAGAAGTTTCTTCACCAGAAATGGAGAGTTCTTGACCAGGATTTGTTGCAAAAAATCAAACAGCTCTTGCTCCTATCGTTCCAATTTCATTGGTTCATTTCCAGTTTGATTTCTGTCTATCTTCGCTTCTAGTCTAGTTTTCATGTTTCGAATCATTTTTCAAATCTGCCGTTCAATATATTCCACTTCCAGTAACACTACACCTGATATTAGTATTTGGTATCACGAACGAGATATTCTTGAACAGAAAATTTGGCTCGATGAATCAGAATTGATTTAGATGAGTGCTTACTTACTCTCCAGTTTTTTTGATTATGAACAATACCTTCAGCGCGAACCTCGGTTTCGATTAGCCTATGTCTCCGTTGATATTCTGATTGGGGATTTGGAATTTGGTACATCAGCCTGAATATGACACTCCTTGTTTGACCGGACGTGAACCCATTCCGTTCATTTTGAATGGATAGTGAAACTTTATTTTAAAAATTGGAGTTCATCACATAATTTTATTCTGAACGATATGCACAATCTTGATTTCAATCCAGAAACTACCCAAATATTTCATTTTATTGAATGAAAATCCAGTGAACTCACAACTATACAGTGTGGAACAGCCAAATGGACTGAATTCGATAACGAATAGATGAGAGCGTCTTGGGAAAAACGCTTGGACACGTCGATTTGTATTTTTAGATGCGCATTTCAAAAAGATATTATATAGGGTCTGTCTTTTGACGTTACTAAACATCTCAGCATGTTGCCAAGACGTTCGCGGCGAACATTTTGAACATCTCCTACATTGAAATCAATGTTTCTATCTTGTTTTTTTTTTTGTACATTATATGTGAAACAAAGGAATTTTTTGTTCTTTCAATGTTAATTCTTGTGATACATCTAAAAACACTTGATATTTCCGAAACAGATGAAGATAGGTATGGAACATTGTATATACGGGGGTTGTATTTGAAATGAGAAAGTTTGTATCAGCCACTGTCACATGACACACCCTATATAAATATTTTTTTTTTTCAAAATGCGCATCTGGAAATGCAATTTGACGTGTCCAAACATTCTTCCCAACATGCTCTCATTTATTCGTTATCGAATTCATTCCATGCGGCTGTTCCACACTGTAAACCTACTTGATTCTTGTAACGCAATATTGATATCACAAGTTTCTCACCGATATGTAGTAATCTATGATGTAGTAATCTATTGATGTTGCAAAGTCGACAGAGTGATATAATGAAATCGGAAAGAAACAACAGAGATGGAAGGGGGTTGATAATCAACTATATCTTTTATTTTTCCTCCGGACAACTGGTGATCGATCAAAACTCAGTCCTTCAGAGTCACCAGACTTGATTACGACGTATCTTGCTCTCTGTTGATATCAGAAATCGCTCCATGAATGTCGATGGAACATCGCTTCTTCGATGCAGATAGAGCTTCTGCTTGATTGTTGTCGACAAATGCAGATAATGTTCTGTTTCTTTGGATATAATAATTTCCATCGACGTCGATATAATTTTTGTTCAGTTGACGGCGACAGAACGTCTTACATCAGTGTCGATAGAACTATCACCATTGATGCTAATGAAACTTCTATTCAATCGATGTTGACCAAACTCATTCCATGGACGACGACAGAACTTTTTTCATTGGAGTCGAAAGATCTTCTTCCATTGATATTGATTGATCTTCTGTTCCACTGAGGTCGACAAGAGTTGTTCTGTTGATTTCGATGGAAATTTTGTTTCATTGGTATTGACACCACATCTAATGATATTATTTCTGTTCCGGCATTTCAATAGTCTCATTGATGCACTATTCGTCGTGTATTGATGAGATCTATTTGAACACGATTTCCAGTTGTTTCCCTATATGATGAATGATGAATTTCAGATAATCGACAGTTCAAACGTGGCTATGACTCTCGACCAGAGATCTATGCTGGAAGAGGAAGAATAACCTGAAAATTTTACTAATTCACTCTGCAAAATCATCAAGTTGCTCGAATATTGAAATATAGGACACAAGAATAATAGTTATGACCATCAGAAGATGTTTTTTCAATTGAAGTACTATTGGAAAAATCAGTATGCAATCATAGGCAGGTACTTATGTAGAGATGATAGTATGAAACATTCGTTTCAGAAGACAATTCGAAGACAATTCGAGCACTCGCAGCTCATTCCTGGATTCCAGACTCGTGCTGCAATAAGTTACCTCCTGTAACTTACGTTCCAATATACTATTTCACACTGAAAATCCTCTATTGATTCTCAATTCGGAAGGAGGCGAGTATCAATGAAAAATAATCACGATACATCGGGAAAATCTGTATAATCTCAATTCTCACCCTTCAACCTCTGTCCGCGCGACCTCTTCTCCCCCTGCCATCCATCCCCACCGTCGCAGGAAAAGTGATCTACTGCACTCTGGCTCTCATAACTTCATCCGACCCGATCATGGCCCGCTAGGGACTCTATGACAAATGTATCCTTCCGCCGACTTCAAATTAGCTCCGAGGTCCGTACGTATGGAGTGATAGAGGTAGCATGGGAGATGTGATGGAAATGATACTTCGTAGTCGATTGGGCTCGATGGTTGTTGCTCACATGTAGATATCCAATTGCGTGTCGCCAAGGTGGCGATTAGCGCAAAGCCGCAGTGATTTTAAGGTAGCCACTTCCCTTTCGTGGGTTCGATTCCTACTTCCTGGAGAAATGCGAAAAAAGGTGACTGGGTGTAGTATGGATGAGACAGTGCTGTCCCATATATAATATATATATATATATATATACATACTACCTGATCTGGTGAATTGACAAGACGGAAAAGGCAGTCAGAATTCAAGAACTCAAAAAAAAATAACCAATTGCGAAACTAGATGTGAGTGAGTGCTGGAAATTCAAAGGTAGACACCTCCGAGAAACAAAGCCACCAGAAGGATAACGAAACAAACATTGTAATGCTAACTTGATTTTGCAGATATGATATTTGAACCCAATCATCGCCGGTGTAATCATATCGAATCATCAAAAAGTCATATTCAGATGATAGCACTTTTAATTGTTTTCCTCCAATCATGGATGAGCCACAAGGAAGATCCATTTATCCTTTTGCTGTTGGACACGATTTGAAGACAATTCCGAAACAATGGGAGATGAAACCGATTTACCGATTTTCAATGATGACGGTGCAAACTCAGTTGTTCCTCTTCCGAATATTTCGAGAACGTCAAGACCAGCATGGGTATCATCAATACTTGTTGTTTTGACACATCGATAGTCAACGGCGATTAATGATTTGTTTGTTATCGGTATCAGACAACTTGTTTTCAGTTTTGTATACTCATTATCAAACAGAAACTTTGTTCATTCCTGTTGTGATGATTTGTCACAATGGTGAGACCTTGTTAGGCGTGTAGAAGACAATTCGAACCTGCTGATCAAAACACGTCATTTCATGGGCAATATTTTGGTAATTTATATAACACAAACAAATTCATCAAGGCCACACATCACCTTTGAGGTAAGGACATCGCCTTGCACATGTTGCCACTTCCTCCATCGCTCGATTCTGACTAGATACTTTTTTTATTTATAGGCCTTCTCTTCTTTCGCAACTTCACGATTCAATTCCTGTTCTCTTTCACTAAGTATATATAACCCTACATAACCAATTTGTGACGCTAACCATTGCTTCTGATACATCTGAACTAGCGCACAGTAGTATATTGCGAGCGTTTGTTGGTGTTTCTTCCTCCTTACTTTTATGTACCGACTAGGATAGATTGGCTGCATCTCTCAACGGAACCACAACTGAAATCTTCCCATTTCTGCATAACCAGGCTTGACTTGCATCTGTACGACCTGTATCTCACCTGGATCAATTATTGAGAATAATACTTGATTTATGTAAAAAGATAGTTACCTGAAGTATACTTTGAGGTGCATACAAGATCAAAGGGTGCTTCATTTTTGTCAATCACTCTCTATAGCCAACCTTTCACTGATCTATTGGGATAAATACGGAATATCTCTTTCATTCAACACCTTGTAAATAACTGTGCTTCCTTTTTTACCCACCATCCCTCATCGACTGATATTTTCAGGTTACACTCTGGCTAATCTGCAGCCTAATCTGAGAATTATCAGAATAACTTCCACAACCAAAACAAAAATATCGCCTAAGGTTGGTACTGTCCGTCATAGGTGTACTAAGAATCGTCAAACAGCATACAGGGTTGGTTGAAAAATATAAAAATTGTTGAGTAATGAAATTCTCTTATTTTTGAGAATTCAGAAAGATGATATTCAGAGGGGTTCAGAATTGGAAGTTATGCCTAACTACCAACATGACTCTTTGAGATTTTTCCATATATATATATATATATATATATATATATATATATATGCACAATTTGTGTGTTGAATATCGTTGCAACGAACATGGCACATGAATATAAGCTCGACAAATATGGTCGAGGTCAAAGAATTGTTTGAAATCGTCCTGTTTCCGATTTTCAATGTGAATCTAATGGTTTGTCGAACAAAAAAAAATCCACCACGGAAGCCCATGTTTGTGTATCTAGGCAAACATTCAGATTTTGAACAACCTATCAATTACATTGGGTTGAATTCTCATGGAATTCTTTGCCTAGTGGAGTCTTTCCTGATGCTTACGACCTCTAAACTTCGAATAAAATTTCCAATATCTTCCTCCTTTCCAAACATCCCACGATATTATCGATATCATCGAAATTATCTATTTTATCGTTAATTATCGATAATCTTGGGAATTATCGATATTATCGGTATCATCAATGTAATCGGAATCATTGATATTATCGATATCATCAGAAATTCCTGAAGATTCTGAAAATATCAAAATATTAGTGTTCCATTCGAAATGTGGAAGATTAATCAGCCGGTGAAGCCAGAAATACTGAAACAATTACTGTCTATATATTATTTTTGAACAGGCTATCAAACCTTTTTTCTCATGTAGTAGGTAGTGAATATACATATATCACAAAAATATATCAGAAGCCAGATGTTAAATCATATAACGTTTGCTTACATTGAAAATCATATGATATGAATTTACATGTATCGTGCAATAATCAAAATAAGGTATAATTCTCAATGAAAGATCATGGTCATGAGAGGTTGAAATTGGTGAAACTCCTGGAGTGAGTATGTGTATTTCATAGGAAGTGAGGAAGTAGTGTTTCATTTCAACTGGTTCATATTGCTGTCATAGTATTAGTTATTACAACGAAATTCCTGTGAAAATTTATTAAGATTCATACAATCCATATATCATATCACAAATCTGCCCTCATCACAGATAATATCTCTAATGTATCGAAATAACTGCCATTTCATTGTTTAGAAACGAGGGAAGAAAATCCCACACAGAAGCTGGGAAGATGAATGTACCACCTCCTCGAATAAATCACTGATAGTTTCTTTTTTGAGTCATTTGCAAATTCTGAAGAGACGAAAATATCGATATTATTAGGAGAATGTCACAACTCCACTGTCAGATAGTTATCATGACGTGCTCATCAAATACCAAATACCGAAAGAATATTATCACAAATAAATGCTCATCAGTCCGAAACTTGACCAGTCAGGTACATGTATGATATGCATTGATCAGGGGGAAATTCAGCAGCTCCCTGAATTTTTGATTATAAATAGGGTGTTCCATTCGGAATAATCAACTCTCAGTCACTTCTCCATAAAAACCAAATAACTGTAATTTTTCACCACCCTGTATTGATGCAACAATGATCAGACTGAAGTAAGCCCCCAAGTACCACCTAACTCAGAATCAAATTTCGATATCATAGTGTGTTTCTCAACTCAGAGATATGAGCATTTTTCAAGGTCATGATTTCCGGAGAAAAAAATTGAAAATTAATTTTATTTCGAACTCGTCAAAGCTAGGTGTAGAGAAAAATCGAGAAAAGTTGTTGACAAGTTGTTGGATATTTTAAAATGATAGTATATTCAGAAGTGGCAACACAATTGTCGAAAATATTTCAGCTCATGGAAAAATGTCTGAATATGCTGTTCATCAGTGATCCGTTGACTGGTTCACCAGAAACGTCCAATGTGCCATCCACCGTGAATCAGCCTGTATATGTTATATGAGAGATCATATATTCCTCGGAAAATAACAAGTCAATTTTCTGTATCAAACCAACCAAGAAATCCCAACTAGACTCGCTTTTCCATGAAGAATCCGTGCTTAACCTCTCGAATCGCCTCCGAATTCGTTTCTATTCGCGAGATTAAACCCGTATTGACATTTCGATTTGTCAAATTTCCCGCTCACCTTTCCTCGACCGTCTCGGCAAATAGATATTCGTTCAGAAGACAGTTATTTGTTGAATTACGTGCGCAATATGGCTTCTACGCTTGGACGAAGTCAGGACTACTGGGGATATTATATTCTGCTGCCGCTGCTACCTTTCTAGGCCAGGTGAAGATTTCGAAAAACCACGTTCTTCGTGTTTTGAAGCGGAAAAAAATGGTGAGGAGGATTTTGCTTCACGAGTCCTTGTCAGGGCACCACCTCATATGGAAATATCATCTGGAGCAACTATTCCTGTTTCTTCCAGATAATAACTACGGAATATTCGTAGAGTCGGAAAATAAGAACCACCCTCGTGGATAAGAAAAATATCACGGTTATCTATTTCACATATCTGATGATGACAGCTTAATGCGTAGCGGAAGAGATTTTCTCTCGATACGCATCCATACCATCTCGGCTAGTCTTGCCAATAATCTCCAATTATTCATTTCAATAAATCCAGCAAATAAAATCTATCAGCATAACTTGTATATCTTCTCTGAGAGAGGCCAGTGTTGGTGTTTCGGGTGATGGTTGCTCGAAGACGACATGTTGGATCAAAAAATCGATAATGCCAATTGCGATGGAAATTTTTCTTTCGTTTTATCCTGACTTCATTCACGTGAAGGAAAAATTGAATTGAAAATCCAGAAAGTCGTTTTTTTGAGTGTCATATTGTTGGCCCTTGGATCTCGCAGAGTTTATTATTCAACAAAATCTGTTTCTCTTTTAGTTTCCTAGATACCCAAATACTGGCCCTCCCTATCATGGAAACAAGGTATAACAGAGAGTCACTTATGTTTTTGAATTGGTTGTTGAATTGCGTCTTATTGAAAAGACATCAAGTTGGCTTCGACACAAATTCGATGATCATTCGATGTGTTGTAGGCTGTATAAGATCCGGTGAAATCCTAAGAAGTGTAATAGTTAACCGATATTGAGTTACCTCATATCTGATCAATCCCTGCAGATTGTCGATGTATCCTTCTGGGAATAAAAATTTTGATTGCAAGCTTCTGAATGAAGCAATTATGTTACGGCTGAGCAACGCAGATTTTCGAAACCGTTTCTCTCGTAAACTGCTGATTTTTTCGAGATCGAACAAGAGGAAAGTGAACACCCGACGGTTATCCATCAGTCAATTTCGTATGAGGTTTCATTGAAAATATGGTTTACTCCACCCCAGTTACTGCACTGGAAAATATGAAATCATTAGTTAGGACTGATTTCAACAGCTTAACTCCTGACTCAATCAGAACCTTCACATGAGAGATCACATGTTAGTCTGAATAGAGGTGGAGACGTGTTCGAACATATTTTGAAATATGCCGAAGAATGAACTCAATTCTACTTCGTATATTCATTTGAAATTTTTGTTTCAGTGTCAGTAAGACATTCTATAAATGAACAGTATTCTCTGATGATAATTTACCTCCATCTACTAACCTGGTTTAGCATGTCTACAGAACATTGACACACTTGACTGACGTGACAACTGTTGGAATCGATGGGAAATCTTGGGATGAATGAAGTCTAGGACACCAGAGGTCTTCTATCCTTTGGAACCGTTCATCTGAAAAACCGGTTCGATATCGGAATAGGCATGTCTGAACAAAAAAAGATTCAAAAAAAGTTGACTATCAGTCACTTTTCCATGTGATCAATTGATCTGTGATATTTAACCAACAATAATAAAATGAATCCAATCTGGCTCTGAGGTGATTA
Source organism: Gastrophysa polygoni (assembly GCA_963576655.1). Lineage (NCBI taxonomy): Eukaryota > Metazoa > Arthropoda > Insecta > Coleoptera > Chrysomelidae > Gastrophysa > Gastrophysa polygoni. The sequence goes on from OY755092.1 coordinate 5,638,127, forward strand.
TATTATCATCCCAATCTGTTTCAAATTTCATCGTCTCAGTACCTCACAGTACAAAATTAACCACGTTTCATATTTCACATTTCATTCAAGTTCATATTCGGACACGAAAAATAAGAGAATAATTTTCCTCTCGAGAATGGTCATAGATAGGTAGAGGGAGATAACAGATGAAGTTGTTGAAGGATCAATCAATGATATATTATACCGGGTGTTTCATTTGAAAAATCGTAGTTGCTACTGATCCCTGGTAGAAGCGGCAACGTCTCATCTCCGAAAATATTTTATCTGAAATATCTATTCTGAATAGATCATGAAGATCTTTGTTTATATTCGGATTTTCTGATCGATGCGTAATTGTGTCGTTCTCCAGAAACGTTTAATTCACGCTCATCGTGAAAAACCCTGTATACCCTGAATCTGAATTCAGACAGTAATTGTAATTGTTAATCACCTTTATTTCATACTGCATCATAGAACATACCTTCACGTACCTGATTTCAATCCGGAAAATAGACTTTCACAGGATAGGCGCACGTAATATTTCATTACGTGCTACTATCCCGTAATGAAATTTTACCGGATTGTAAATATTGAAAACTCAGTTATGCGTCAAAAGCATGAATACATTTATTAAAAATACAACAGCAAAACAATACACAGAAATTACTTATTGCTAATATTAATATTCACCGTTAAATTTTCGTTCCCATGAATATGGATACCAGGAGCTCCATTGGATGAATTATTTATTAGGGAGTTGCTACTTGCTGATACATTCCAATTTTTTTGTTGTAGCACTTCAACAAAGATTAATATTTTATTTTTCACTGTTCATTTTTGTTTTTTAGCAGTATGAAATAAAATGTTATACGTCACACGTCCAGTAAACTTTTACAGTACTCGTTTCGAAATCGTACTGTGAAAGTGTACTTACCGGACTAGTAACGTAAATATCTATTGCTGACTCAGTACATTGGAGTGGAAAATGACAAATCAACATGTTTCCACGACAACAATATCTTGGATGACTTCGCAACCACTGAAATTAACGAAAGATGTCAGGTTTGATCAAATATTTGACATTAAAAATTCTCTACTAGATGCCCCATCGACTGATGAGAAGCATTGGAATGAATATTAGAAGAAGGAAGATATGTCTGGATGAGCAATGAAGATAGGTGCAATTTTGCCAACATCACTGCTGGTTGCCTCTCTCACTTGTTTGCAGTTTTCATTGGTTGGATTCCTCCGCCTTTCTCTCAGGCGCGAACTAGAGTCTATTTGAAATTTGTTCAACGTCATTCGATAACTTACCTATCAAATTGAATATTTTTCCAATCTATAAATACAGCCATAGGCTGAACAAGATGAGAGACGACACCACTTCAAAGAATGTTTTGAATTTCTCCTTGACTTGATGGGCTGAACCAACTGGAATCATTTGCCAATTTTCAATTTTCAAACAAGTTGAACTGGCTCTATTTGTTCCAACACACTTATGGATCAATAAACTTCGCTAAACGATAGATTCCAGTAGGTATATGATCTCAACTCGATTCGAATGTAAATAACTGAGAATGTCGTACTTTTCAATACAATTTGGCGATGGCATGGCACATCAGAATGTTTTGCCAATAGTCAGCTGATTTTTGATCGTTGCATTTCTTTCCTATTCAATTCCTCTCTCTCTCTCTCTCTGAGCTCGATCTAGTATAGAATATATGATCTTTGGGTTGGATTCATAGTTACGGTGTGAAATTTTCATACCAATACCACACGAGCGTAAATCATTCCTGGAATTTTTTCGTGCCCTTGTGAAATCATAAGTTGAAAATCAATAATCTTCTCAGTGAACAATCACAATTACATTTTTTTTTTATCCTCATCTCTACACGGTATAACATCGCTCTAGCGAACGAGATGATTTTTGCGGGGGAATAGCGACCGAGATGATTCTTCCCGGGCTCGTTCCCAAGGGCCTCGGCCTCAGCAGGACCCCTTTCGGACTTCGCAATATCCCTCTTCTTTGCCCTTCGCCCGCCCTGCCATGTACGGTATCGGTAAATTAATACTTTCCAACGAGATGGACGTCTTTCGCTATAATTTGACAATTCGCACCGTGATTGCGATATGAATAGTACTAGTGACTTTTACAATCAGAGCAATCCATGCTTTTCCTTGAAGTTGACAGCATAGTCACAGTCAAAAACTGACATTTTGCATACAAAGCTTCGATATATATTTAGTTCGCAAATCATTGCACGAATCGTTGTCCTGTCCTTACTGCAGATATACCGTGTGAGACATTATAGTGGCATGTTCTTTTGAAAAAGCTGCTGATCTATTCGAGGTAGCACGACGAAAATCTAATATAAGGTGTAGGTTCACGTGAAATTATTGGAAAATCAGAAATTATTTTCCGTTGTACAGGGTGAGCCAAATTGGACACTTTTGAAGGAATACTCCCATTCTTCATACTAGATAGATGAAAATTTCATCGTTTCTGAGTAGGGGCATGTTTCCGAAAATGTGCATTTCCTAAAGAATGTCATAAATTTTCTCCTTCGTTTCTATGAACACATTTCTGGAGCAGTTCTATCCTCAAATATGACAACTTGCATATTCCTGCATATTCCAGAGTATGGAATTATCGAAAATATAGCATACTTGATTTCCCGCTGGTTATCTTTGAAATGCAAGACTCTTAGGTCTTTCATCAGGTGTACAGTGTCGATGGAAATCAACGAACTACATCCGATCGAGTTAATTGAAAACTGTCAGCCTCTTTTATGTCAAGATACATCGGTTGTACATGGAAAAACTCTGAATTTCATGTATTTTAGTGGACATAATGTGCTACTTCGGAGTGATTTGAGTTTCGATTGGGACATAGAAGCAATTCATACATTTTTCGTTATCGTTTAATGTGAGATTTTCACTTTTCTCTAATTTTGTGCGAATTTTGGTCCACTACGTAACAGGATTTCCTCATAAATATGTTCGGAATGATATAAAGCAGTTTCTCATCGAGGTACTTGTATGTTCCTAAGTATGGCTGGAATTATGAACGATATTTTCGTGACCAACTCACATTTGCATGAACATCGTGTATTCTCTGACGAATCTCAACTAACAAACACGTGTCATGTTGAATTGAGTCGACGTAATTATCAAAGAATTCAGTAATACGAAACAACAAAGAATGCACGATTCGTTTCCAACGACCACATCTCACAGACAAGATATAATTCCTTTCGGTGTTCTGAATGATTGTGTATACAAATCATTATCATATATATGTCTCTGTCACTGGTGGGTAACCACAGGATATGTTCAATTCCAGGTTCGTGTTGACATATTCACAAAACAGTAGTGTTCATCATGGAATTCCAGTGTTATGTGCAACTCACTTTCGGACTTTGGTTCTTCCAGTCAACTCTTGCAGCGACGAAGAAAGGTAAATTATTAGATTCTACTATCATATATTATGGTATAGGTATGGGCCATGCGCATTGTAAAAGCTTTCCTTTCTATACGCGAATTTCATATGTTCGTGATTTCAGCATTACTTGTATCTAATTTAACGGAGCCTACTATGTTATTGGTATATTTCAACTTGAAGTGGAACACTCTGAATGCAATTTACTTAACGCGTATTCTATCGCCGTCCTGATTACTCAGCGATGAGGTGGTTTCCATTGGTAATTGTTCATGAATACACTGACTCATACACTACAATACTGAACAGTCAACCGAACTTCACGTCATCACACTTCTAATCAACTAATCTGACTTGTACGAGACGACATTCGAAAATCACTGGGAGTACAATTTGATACCATCTACTTTTTCTCTGCGAATGGTGACCTCTGTACTGTTCACATGTTTGGAGCTCAGCCCCCAAACATACGCTCAAGCTTTTAGATTCAATTCAGAAGAGAGCTATTTGCCTAGTCGATGATACAACACTCACCGGATCATTGACCTCTCTAGAACATCGTAGGAAGGTCGGCGGTTTTTGCCTTTTTTATAGATACTTCCACGGTCGGTGCTCGACGGAAATATCATCTATTATGCCACCACGCGCGATTCCTAGTAGACAAACCAGACGAGCTCAGACTGATCACCCCTACACTGTCCGGCTCGAGACCTGTCGAACATCCCTATACCAAGCATCATTCATAAATAGAACGGTAAAGTTGTGGAATTCTTTGCCTAGTGGAGTCTTCTGACGCTCACAACCTAAAAACTTTCAAGAAAAATTCCAACAACTTCCTTTTCTCCCAAAATTCCACCGCTGGCTAACACGATGTTCCTCAAACATTATAGGTTTCCCTTTCGCGTTGTTCACAGATGGAGAAAAAATCTTGTTGCTGGGGCCATTTGAAAGTTTTGATTATTTCATCAGTGTTTTCCAACACCTCATTCATTTCTCTCGATATATTCATTATTGATTCTCCATTTTCAATTCAACTTGATGTAGATTGGAACAAATAGTATACAGGGTGTCCTTGGACTTCCTCTTTCGCTCTCAAGAATGTACAGATTGGGTCAAAATATCACAATTACTTCATACAACTGTTTTTCGTAAAATCCTTCGTCACCAAGTTACGGGCCCTCGAAGTTATAAAATGAAAAATGTTTTTCTTTGATAACTTCCAGAGTGGATCTTCAAAATCATCCAAATTCTCGTGATTGACTCAAAAAATGAATTCCTTCGATGAAGGAGTCAGTTGTTGTGCTACAAAGTCAGGAACGGACTACCCCCGATGATACCTACCCGAAATCATTGAAATGACATATTTTTTTCAATATTTCATGATAAAACAAGTTTACCTGGATAACTTCCTGAAAGTTTTGTTCGACGACATCAAACCTGATCGTCCACCATCATTAGAAATGAAAAAAATTCACAGCAAAAATGATCAGGAATGAATACAAAACCTCTACTGAAAACGAGGAGAAAAATTTCCACTCAAAGAAGTGAAAAATATTATTTACCTGTTGTGAATACCGGCCACTACCAGCTTTTATCTCACCTGTTATCCCAACACCAATTTTTTTCAAGTATTGATGGAATGACAAAATGTGTTGATTATGAAGATGATAGGTATTCAACCGAAATTGGATTTTGAAATTTGGTCTCTATACGTTATGTATTCATATCTATCATTTTCATTTGAAATCATCAACGCATTAAGATATAAGGCAATACCACAAACAAATAATTCAATGTTTCTCTGTGCCTTAGTTCAGTCTCTCGATGTGTATCGATGTGTATCGTGTATGGTTCGCTTTAAGGTTAATACGTTCATGTGGGTGCTCCTGTGATATTAACTTGAAATCTCTTGGATATATATGAGTATGAATTTGGGAAAAGTGCACAATACGTAAGTTATGAACTCTCATCATACAAGTAGTCAGTAAGACCACAGGTTGAATATTGATATGTCCTAACAAGTATAAATGCAGTAGATACATCAGCGCCGAGCAAAAACAAACATTTTTTACCTACTCCAAAAAAATTAGAGAGATCAGCCCAATCTCTAGACATAAATAAACTAAAGGAGACCATACACAATAAATTTAATATGTCACTAAATGATTCGGCTGTGAACAAAATTATTGAGGAATTGAATAAAAACAAGGAGGAACTGAAGAACTCGATAAAAGCCAGTGAAGATAGATTGAGGCTTTCTATTGAAGACCTAAAACTCAAAATAAATGATCTAGAAGAAGAAAACCTAACCCTGAAAAACAAACTCGAAGTGGTGGAAAGAAGAAATAAATAAAATAATCTAGTTGTTTTCGGTTTTGAAAAGGATCCAGCTGAAATTTCTCCTGAAATAGTGACCAACGAACTGAATAAATTACTAGAAGTTAACATTGACATACGAGATATCAACAATATTTACTGCATGGGAAAAAATAAAAACTGTCCAGTAAAAGTTGAATTTGTTACACAATTGAAAAAAAAAGAGATTCTACAGAACATTAGAAAACTGAAGAAAACTGGTATGACAATTGTACTCGATTTAACAGCTATCCAACGAGCAGAACTGGAGGTATTGAAACGTCATCTGGAAAAGGAGAGAAAACTGAATGGAAACAAAAAATCTTATTAGAGATTTCAATTATGATCCCATTAACACAAAAGAGTGCACTAATATATCTGAGGTAAATAACTTTCTGAGCCAATATAGCTCACAAAACTGCTTCAGAATAATACATCAAAATATCCAAAGTATCAATAAAAATCTTGACGAATACAAAGTGCATTTAAAACAAATAAAGTACAATATTGAGCTGATAGCTCTGACAGAAACTTTTAAAATACATGATTTAGATTGTCATAAACTAGAAAATCATAACATACTATACAATGAGGGAAACTTCAATAAAAATGATGGAGTTGTTGTAATCATAAAAAAGGAATTGGAATATACGTCAAGAATTGTGGATATAGGGCAATGCAAAGTTAGAAATCAAAGCAAAAATATCCAAAAACAAACATGTACTTGTCACAGCAATCTATAGATCTCCGACTGGAGATAAGACAGAATTTTTGACTGCCTTACGGTCATATCTGGAACGAACAAAAACTGTATCAGTTGACTATCACTATTTAGTTGGAGATGTGAATTCAAACATTTTAAAGGAAGAGAATAATGAAGATGTCAGTAACTATTAAGATACAATGGGTGAGTATAATTTTGTGTCTTTTATAAATGCAGTAACAAATTTCCAGGGTGAATCGACTAGCTGCATTGATCACACGACATACAAAATTACTGCATATCTCTAACCTTTAGTACCAGTATCAACAACCACAAAACTATACTTGCGGGTACCAAAATAAAATATGAAAGAAATCCTATATTAAACAAAAAATACAAATATTCCATCAATTATAATAAATTGAAGAAGGACATAAAATCCAATAACTGGCACCTTTTATACCCCTCGACAGACTCTGAATTCGTATCCAATCATCTGACAAGCAATATACAGCATCTTATTAAACAAAATACAAGTAAAATCAAAATCAAAAACCATCAACACCCATGCCATGACTGGATCACAGAAGCTGTTATGAACTCAACTAAAACAAAACAGGAATTACACACGCAATATAAGTTAGATCCAAACAACCCCATTAAAAAACAAGAGTATACCAAATACAGAAATGAGCTAAATAAGATTATACAAGAGGCAAAATCCAAATATTTTCAAAATGAAATAGAGAAAAATTCTAAAAATACAAAATGTCTCTGGAACGTGGTTAAAAAAATAAGCGGCCAAAACAATGAACACACAATCAAAGTAATAAAAACTGAAACCGGTGAAATCATAAGTGAACCATTGATGACAGCCAACTATTTCAACAAACACTATTCATCAGTGGGTAAAAAGTATGCAGAGAAGATGAAGAAACCTTTATCACCTAAACCTGAACTTCAGTCGATTCAGAAATCACTTTACTTGTTTCCTGTTGAAAGTAAAGTAATTGAATCAATTATCAAGGATTTGAAAACGGGTAAGTCCCCTGGAGAAGACACAATAAAAACGGAGACGACGAAAATGATTGCAAACGAAATATCACCCCTACTCACACATTTAATTAACGTTGTATTCAAAACAGGAATGTGTCCTTCCAATTTTGAAAAGGCAATAGTAATTCCGATATACAAAAAAGGTGATAGGAAAGATGTGGTCAACTATAGACCCATCTCTCTTATCAACATATTTGCAAAAATATTTGAAAAATCACTGAAAGTCAGAATGAATGATTTCTTCAAAAAAATTAAGTGGAGAAATAAATCACTGTATTGATACTAGAGAGCCAACAATTTGTGTCTTTCTAGATCTCGCCAAAGCCTTCGATACTGTGAATCACCCTCAGTTATTCGAGGCCCTGGAGGGATCCGGCATAAGAGGAGTAGCACTTGACCTCTTTAAAAGTTACCTCAAAAATCGTAAAACAATCGGTAAAAATTGGGGAAACTATAAGCCATGAAAATGTAGTATCATATGGAGTGCCACGAGGAACTGTTCTTGGGCCAATACTGTTCTCAGTGTATATCAATAACTTACTTACCCAAAAATCTACTGGAAAAATTCACAGCTTCGCCGACGATACAGCCATCATCTTCTGATTCTTGGAAGAACCTAAAAAGAGAAATTGAACAAGATTTGGAAAATATCTTCAACTGGTTCAGCCATAAACTATTAACAGTAAATTTCGAGAAAACTTACTATGTCCCTTTTGCTAGCTATGAAAATCAATTGCCAGGCTTTAAAACTCTTGAACTAAAAGTAAATCAAATCGATGTAAAAATAAATTCAACTAATAAGATAAAATACCTTGGAATTACTATTGACTCTCATCTTAGGTGGAATTATCACACTGAACAGGCAAGCAAAACCCTCAGAATTCTCCTGTATAAATTCAAATGTTTAGTCAAGATATCAACTCTTAAGCAATTGAAAATTTTATATCATGCTCTGGTCGAATCACGCTTGCAATATTGTATACTGAGTTGGAGTGCATGTTCATACACACACTTGCGGAAGCTGGATGTCATACAGAAGAGAATCTTGAAAATAATTTATAGGAAGCCCCTATTTTATCCATCTGATTCGGTTTTTCATGGAAGTCGCGTATCAGATCTCAGACAACTATATTATTATAACATATTAATCTATACTCACAAAAACAGGCACCTACTGAAAAATCCAGAACACTGTTACAACACAAGACCAAACGCAGGTAGTTACGTTACCATTGAAACCATTAAAAAAATCATTGCTAAAAAATGCTATACATACCTCTCGTCTGTAATTTTCAATGAACTCCACGAAACTTATAAAAACTTTCTCTTGAAATCAAATAGTCTTGAAATGTTCAAAAAATATTTCAAATCGTACATACTACAATCTGAACGCAAAGAAATACACAAAATAATTGAACCTGTTCCCATCGGTTGAAGTTTCCCTCATTCATACCATTCATACCCTTTTCACACTCTTATATTTTGCTTTCCTACATATTCATATTTTTACATATACATTTTATATCATATTTATACTTTTATATTTACCGGAAATTTAAAATTTTTACATATATGTTCTTGTAATTCTATATTTTGCATAAATTATAATGTATATGTTATCCATCAATAATTATATGTTCAGGTACTTTATCAAACACCTGAAATGTATTATTGTAGTATGTGTACACCCATACACAACCGTCCATGGTTTCTTTGGGTTTTTCCTTACTGCAATGGTACTTAATGTAATTCAGTTGTTGTCTATATATTTTGCAAAAAATTATTTTATCCAACACATGACAGTTATGAATGTCATTATCAATGTCATTTCAGATAAGTAAACTATCAAATAACACACTCACTAGTGAGTTATGGATTATAACTCACGTTCATATTTAAAATAGAATTCTATTTATTTATTACCATTTCAAGCAGAATTCACATTGATATTGAAATTAAAGGAGAAAGCTAACGGTTTATTCGAATTTGAAGTTATCGTAAAATTGGTTGGTTCATTGGAACTAGACGCTCCCATATCGGTACAGCTGATGATAGTGCTGGAAGACGCCGACACATTGGAACCTTGTATTTTTTCTGCAATTTGTATTTTGTTATGCACCGATTCTTCTAGGTATCCTTCCTGGAAATCCTTCTTCAAGTATGGTGAAACTTCTCGATTTCTTGGTTTTAGTGTCTGGCAAAACTATGTGAAAATATTTCCCTTTGTCTTGAATATTTTCTATTTTCAAATTGACTAATTCATCGCATCTACAAGCACCGCTAATCCCCATTATCAAAGCCACTTTCATCAACAAGTACTCGTCATCGGGAGCTTCGTTCAAAAACTTCTCTATTTCAGGTCGTTCTAATGTCTTGGACTTCTTTGGTTTGTATCCCTGTGATTTGCTTTTCAAAAAATGGGGCTAATTTTTTTTTGCAAATGTAAAAAATAAGCCAATAGAACATTTTCGTCGATACCTTTTATTTTCCGTGAATTAATCCAAGACACAAACATTTTGAACGTAAGCATCTCGGGACTTTTCTGGCAAAATCTGCATCGCTGCTTCTTCCGCTTCCGTAAGGATATCCTCAGGAACGTAATTTTCATCGATTTCCTCCATTTTCTATACGTTTCCTTCTTCAAAGAAGGTTTCTTTCACTGCAGGGAAAACTGACAAGTGTCAAACTTTATTTAAACATTTGCAACAATGTGTTATGCCCGTGGCAACTAAACAAACAACCTACCTTGACCAAAATGTAAAAAAGTCACTGTCAAGTCATTCTGACATATACAGGGTATTGAGACGCAAGTAGCTTTGATTTGATCACGAAACTTATTGATTATTATCTCATAAAAAAATGATTTCTTCCACTTGTTGGATAAAACATTGTATGCCACTCGTGTGTTATGTTTCCTAAGTCACTTGAGAATTTATACCACTCGGCCTGACCGCCTCGTGGTATAAATCTTTCTCACGTGACTTATTTTCAACATAACACACTAGTACCATAAATTACTAATTATTATTATTATATTATCATTGAATGCTTTTAATGAATCCATTTCTATCTGTAGGTCAATCAAGGAGATGGTATATAATTTTTTTACAGATTTTCGGGATTTTCTCGTTCATAAAAATCTCACTAAATACACTTTTTATTGTCACTCTTCAGGGTGTAAACACGAAGCAGCAGAACGATCTCGAAGAAATATTTCTTAAAAACAAGGTAACACTGACAAATAGAAAATTTCTCTATCAGGTAGATGACGGTTGAATTCCATGCGCAGTAACATTCACCACAAATATATTGAAATGATTACTATGATTTCTATTATCATTTTGAAAAACGAGGAGAAAAGTTTCAGGAGTCTGTGAAAAATGAATCAGTTCATTGATTATCATCATCATCATCATCATCATTATGATAATATACTTATCATTTTTCAGGGTGTTCTCTGAATGTTTTACGGAATCCAAATGAAAATCTGCTTCCTGTGCTGTTGTATAACCATTCCACAGATTTCTCATTGATTGTTCCGGAAAAAGGTCATATCAACTTGAACCATGGAGATGGAATCACTATACTCTGTCCTGGTCTCAAAAATTCACTCAATGCAAGTAAGTTGAAGTTCAATATAGGGTGATCCACATAAAAATTCGTACCTTTGATACAACATAACGTGTTCAATGATCACAGAGAACAGGAGAAGTCGAAGAATATGCTCGAAAATCGAATCATCACGCACTGATCTGAACGAGGTATTCTGTAATACCTGGAAGCGTTTTCCCAAACTTCTATCTAGTCCACCAGATATCATGTCACGAAATACACTGTTTCGTGATTCACAATCATTGACATTATCAGTGGTCGGGATTTTTTTTCTTCCTTTCACACGAAAACGATGGCCACCCATCAGTCATATAAAGCGTGTCTAAATAGTGCCCCTGGTCTTCGATAACTGCTCATTGATATGAGATATCGAAATGCAGTTCTCCATATTCCATATAGACACCCGTCGTAGGTATATTCTGGAATATATGTTGAAATAATTCTGGTTCATACAGGGTGTTCACAAACAGAGCATCACACCAAACTTTCCTTTGTTTTTTTTGAATCGACACCATTATTCGATATTTTCAAAGATCTCATCGTGCTGATTGAAACGATAGTTAGGGTTGATCTATGCTCTACCCGTCTATGAGGGAAGAAAATATACCTCTATTCGGAGCCGCGTAGCTTACATACCGTTAGGGATATTGAAGCGCAGTTTTCTCCATGGAATCTCTATCGATCTTTTGAATGATTATTTCCATGATACGAGTTTGATTTATTTCCTATTATAACGGAAATTTTGATTTTCATGAAATGGCCAATATCTCTTTTTCATAAATGGAACACCTTACACATTTTCACAGCGATTGATTTCATAATAATCAATGACCTTCCATCTGGTACTTATAGTACCTCAAAATCGGACATTGAAGAGTTATAGTGTTTTGAACTCCAACTTGATGGAAATGCTAGAATTTGATTACACCTATGTATCAAATAGATGGAAATGAAGGCTTATCACTAATTTACAGAGGATTATTAGCTTCGTCGACATTCTTCTTTTCATTCACATTCATGAAATATCTGAGAATAATAGTGATTTGGTCGGTAGATGCAATGTTCCATGAGATTTCTTCGGGTTGTGATACCTTGAGACCAGTATTTGGAAAGTTACAGCCTTTTGAAAACTAACTCCATGAAAATTCCAGGGTTTCATTATATCCAGGGTATGGGGTAGGTCACCTATTGGATACATACAGATATTACTTCGTGAATGTGATTGATAGAACACAAATCCTATGAAAATCTATTTTCAGAATATAGAAACTTCAATGCGAACTTTTTCCGACTATACCCTTCATGTTTCGTTGAATATTTTCCGAATGAATCTGTTATAAAATATCTAGAATAGTAGAAATAGTATCGCAATATCTCTTCTCATCGATCGGTGACCGCGGACTTATTTGGACACCCGTACATATTTGAAAAAAACACTCTGACACTGATTTGACAACCTGAATTATCAGTAATTTTTCAGCTTTTCATAGGATTTTCTCTCCTCGTTTCTAAAAAATAGAGTAGAAGCTATTAAAAATTATTTCAATATATTTGTAGTAAGGATAGATTTGAGATCTGCCCCAAAATGTCACTGCGCTTGAAATTAAACCTTAAGATACCTTAAAGAGAAATTCTCTATTGGTCAGTGACACCTTGTTTTTGAAAAAAATTCGGAAATACAAATATATTCAATAAGAATAAAACCTCTACTCATTTTCGTGGACGTTTCGGGAACGAATCTGCTCCCGTTCTCAACACAATTAAAATAATTTTCTCTTCGCAAAATTTTTCAATGTTTTCGGTTTTGACACTGAAAAGTGACAATTTGGTAGACGGAGGAATTCTGGTTACAAGGTGTTTTCATTAATTGATATCGAATTTTCCATTTTCATTTTCAAGTTTCAGAAGTGGATGCCAAGTTCTATCTATATCAACTGAACCTTCCCATGAAAAGCTGAAAAATGAATGTACCACCTCCTCGAAGAACTTACAGACAGTACTGAATTATTAGGTTTTCATATTGAGGATTCATATTCTCATGATGAGTACGAAAATAACCCACTACTTAGACAATCATCATCCACATTTTCGTGGGTGTTTGGCCTCTGGTACCGCCTTTTTGAGTTCTTCGGTAACGTTAATCGGTCCCCATGAAATCTCTCATCTCTTCCGTTGTTCACAGCACATAGGTTTAAGAGAGAGAAATTGAAATGAGAGTTTTTCTCATAACGTGTTCGTAAAGTTACCATCATAATTCGAAAACCCTAGTGAGATATCTATAGGAAAGCAGCCACATCAGTTGAATCATAATCCTAGCATGATTCAATAGTTCGTTCAGGTATTCAGTAATGAACATGGTTTTGAAATCGATTTGGAAAACTGATTTGGAAAGAAATTTGAAAGAAAAAATAATTGCGGCAATTTCGATAACATCGGAATGGAAAGAAATTTCTTTCACTTTGTATGACTTCTGGATGAATTCTGGTTAATTCTGAAGATCATTATCTTCATTAGCTGTGATCAGAATTTGAGAGATCAGTGTTGTATTCTTGTGAGACAGGCATTTCCAAAAATACTAGTACAATCTCACGAGGAGAAAATATTATTTCATTGATCAGCAGCTGGAAAACAACAACCATTTCATTAACAGCAATCACCAAATGACCATGAATATGAAATCGAAACTAAGCTGAGATTACTGGAATTTTCCTGAGCCTCAACTCACTTGAGTTTGGCAAAATAAAGATTTTGACACGTGCTCTCCTATCTCTATCTATCCATCTCTCTCTCAACTATGATTTCAATTACTGCAATTCAATTTTCTTCGTATTCAAGCAAACTCCAACACAACTTTCGCAATTTGCATGCATGGTACTACTCTCGAAATATTCAGAAAATCCTACGACTTCAATTCACTGCTCTGCAAGAACCCTGTTCGTGGGGATGTACGTGAAACTGAAGAGAGATGTGGCAGTGGAAAGGGGAAAATCATCAATATTGGATACTCGATCACTAGGAGCTATTTCGAGACTTTGATAAAATCATGTTACGATGAAAAAGAAGGCACCGTCCTATATACAGAACACACAATTCACGGAAAAGAGACTAAATGTGAGTATATGGTTCAAATCTCTGAGGCTTGGTATTATATATTTCAGTGTATATGTGAAAAATAACCCGATTGAGACTAACCCTTGGGTGTATGTGTTATTTCAAAGATAAGACTATTCACGCCTTCTTTTTACAATGAAATAATTTTCTTCGATGTGTCAAAACCCACTAATGTTTACCCATTTTATCGATTTTCATAGATTTCTTTTTATCAAATTCTTCAGATTCCTCACCAATTCCTAACGATTTTTATCAATTTCTAATCCTTATTCTACTATACTACTATGCAAATCACATACACAAGTAGTCAAAGCTACTTCAGGGATCCGCCTTCGTTTTTTTTGGAAAAGCACTCTAAATTTATATGATACGATATATGATTATTTAGTTTTTGTTTATCTATTGACAACACGCAAGAAAAACCTATAATGTTCGAGGAACATCGTGTTAGCCATCGGTGGAATTTCGGGAGAGAAGGAAGGTATTGGAGTTTTTCTCGAAAGTTTGGAGGTTGTAAGCATCAGGAAAGACTTCACTAGATGAAGAATTCCACAACTTTGTCGTTCTATTGATGGATGATGTTTGGTATAGCGATGTTCGACAGGTCTCGAGCCTGACAGTGTAGGGGTGACCAGCCTGAGCTCGTCTGGTTTGTCTACTAGGAATCGCGCGTGGTGGCATAATAGATGATATTTCCGTTGAGCACCGACCGTGAAAGTACCTATAAAAAAGGCAAAGATCGCCGACCTTCCTACGATGATCTAGAGAGGTCAATGATTTGGTGAGTGTTTCATCATCGACTAGGCGAATAGCTCTCTTCTGAATTGAATCTAAGAGCTTTAGCGTTTGGGGGCTGAGCTCCAAACATGTGAACAGTACTCCAGGACAGGTCGAATTTGTGCTTTGTAGATCATAAGCAGTTGCTGGGATGTGAAGTATCTCTTCGCACGGAATAGAAAACCAAGTTTTTGTGAAGCAGTTTTCGCAATGGACCTCACATTATTCGTCCCATGAGAAAGCACTGTTGGTGGTGACACCCAGCATGGATATTGACGACCCCATAGGAACAGTGGTACCCGAAATCATCAAATTGGGCATTGTGTGATTAGCCTTCTTGGTGAACAAGCTTGAGTTTTAGTTGCATTGAACTGTACTAGATTCTCAGATCTCCATTTCAGAATTCTTGTCAGATCCTCATTTAAAGCATCGACCTGTCTTCGCCTTGCACCTCTGGCCTCGTTGGATGATATAGGGGCTCTAGAGGAAAAGGCGGAATGTAGTGTACTATCATCCGCATAGCTATGAACTGGGCTGGAGGTCACATTCAACAAATCATTGATGTGGAGCAAGAACAAAGTTGGTGCCAAGACAGAGCCTTGTGGAACACCAGCATTGATCGTCATTTCATCAGACGAGACCCCGTCTACCACCACGTAGAGTGATCTATCTGCAAGAAAACTCGATAGTAAAAGACACAGTTGGGGCGACAAACCATATGACGGAAATTTCGCTAGGAGGCCTTGGTGTCAAACTCGGCCAAATGCTATGGGGATATTCAAGGCTACAGCCAGAGACTCCCCATGTCTCTCGATTGACACCTGCCACTTATGTGTCACATAGGCAAGCAGGTCTCCTGTTGACTCCTGGTGACCAAAGCCATATTGCTGGTCGTTCACGATTCTTGAGCTCTCTAGATATCAGATGAGCTAGATGTTGATTGCTTTTTCCATTACTTTGGAGATCACACACAGTAGTGCAATCAGTAGTGGAATCACCACCTATGAGAAATCCGTTTAGTCGCCTCCCACGACAGACAGGATTTACGATGTGGGAATTCTTGATTCGTCTTCATACGGTTATGATCAAACATCATTATTATCATTATTACTTACATTATTCTGCGCCAATATCACAATAATACAGCAAACGAGCTCAACTATATGTATGCTCATATGTATGTATATCATCATTATTGATTATACCTACAAATGTACCATAACAACAAAATAAATATCGAGCAAAAATACTGATTCACTGGCCAGTGTTTCACAAGATATTCCAATGGATTGAAATAATGTGATACCCATCACAATTGATAGGTCGTTCTACTCATATGTAGAATATTCATGAAAACTAGAATAGTTTATTCATGTTTGTGTACGACTGAAGAATATCAATTGATATTTATAAATATTCATAATAAACCATGAATGTCATTTTTGACCAGTTGTACGATATTATCCAGATTGAGTGTCCACTATTTGGTACCTCTGGAATTCTTCGCCTAGTGAAGTTTCTTCTGATGATAACAACCTCCAAACTTCAGGGATAATTCAACGATGAAAATCAAAAAAAGATGAAAAAAAATAATTTCGTATATTTTCAGACAGGTCGAAGGCTTCGCATCGTCCATCATTCAGTAGTTCTGGTGTTGGTCCAGGGGTTGCAGTGAACATTGCCTACAAAAGGGCTTTCCAAAAATCAACCTTCAATCAGCTGCTGGGATCAACTCGTGCTTCTGAAAAATACATCAACTCCAGATCTTATTTATCACGTGGTCATTTATCTCCGGACGCGGATTTCCTCTTTGCTAGCTCACAGTTCACCAGCTACTTCTATATAAATACTTGTCCTCAATGGTAAGAAACAAAGTGATTATTATCAATCAAGAGGGCGTGTTCTCACTAACAATATCATTTTTCGATGATACCGACATGAAAATTGGAAGATGTTGATGAGGATATGTTATGCTTCCATAGAAAACAATGTAATCATCACTCAAGTAGTATATATTGATTTCAGAATAAAGCAGATAGCAAATATGAGTCCAGCCTTCAGTTGTTCTGTCAGACTGAAATTAACAGAAACAATTGAAACTCAGCCGATGGCGTGGGGTTCTAATAGCCAACAGTAGATGACGGGACTATCGAGAAATTATCTGTAAACTATTTCAAAGCTGATAACATTCCCATCTGGGCGCTTTACCGATACGAAATCTCTCTATCTTCTTGAAATTCATCCATCATTTCACCAGGTGAATGAGTACGATGTCAAAAAAGTGTTATTTTTGTGTGTTATGTACAAGAATCGTTGGAATTATTTCATCAATGTGCACGGCGCTGTCGTCATGTGTGTGGAACACACGAAAATTTCAAATTGCGAATGATTTCAGTATCAAAAGTTGGTATAACTGAATATGTGAATATCACTTACTGCAACAAACGAGCTAATGAATGTTTTCCAATTCTTGGACCGAGATATCACTTTGAAACAATCTTTGAATATCTTCTTAAACTTCTTGCACTGAGGTTGATGATTCTTTCGGATTCAAAAATAATAAATGATATAAAATAGTTAAGTGACATAACCTCCATACATCCCATTGTCTGATTCCTAATTGGAATAAAATAGAATTGTAAATATGAAAACAAACAGTGAAAACAAACATAACCTCAAAGAACATATACCGATATCTCTTTGCGACACTGAGAAATTTTGAAACATGAAATAATATCTTATTTGTATCGAGCTGTGCCAGTTCCTGTGAATTTGGTTAGGAACTCGGCTGACAGTTCTTGCAGTTCTTACAGTTTTGCCCACGCCATGTCATGTTTTGCGAGATTGGCCAATATCGAGAGATTGAAAGCATCAATATGGATATGATGTGAAGAGTCTTTCACGAGTCGATTTGCTTATGGAAAAATACGAAGACAGTTTTTTCTGAATATTTGTTTACAAGCCGGAAAGCTCTCTTCTACCACTATCCTTCAGGTATCACTCAACGACCAATTTGGTTCGACATCAACCAGAATTCATCCATCTTCAAGAACATAACAATAATAATATTCTTCTTCATTATCCCTCATAGATAAAAATGAAAGAATCACAATATGATTGAATTTTATGAATGTTTGGAAATGAAGGGCGAAGCTTATTTTCTCGATGTGCAAGCACAACAGAAAATATCCTCCCACTCAACCCTTAACGTAACCTGTTTATATTCATTTCAATTCAAGTATCAAATCTGCCAGTCTAGAAGATGTGTTTCTAGTGAAAAATTTTGAAGTTATGAGCTGTTCCAGATCTTATAACGTTCAGTACTGGATTGCATAGTGACTGGATTGTATAGCTGAAAGATTGTTTGAAATAATCAGTTTTGAGAGGTGGTATGGTCAATAACCCTCAATTTATCATGTTCAAATTATGCAGGTGTGTACAATAAGTTATTCCTCTATAGAGATATGAAGTAGTGATTCACGGAAGAAGCATGAAATGCTCGTCTATTATTGATATTCAGCCAGGCAATTTCACGAAGTTTGAGTGAAATCCTTCGTAGTTTTCGAATGCAATAAATCAAATGGAGACAAGAATTTCGAACCTTTCGAATTTCTTTCTGGAAGTGAGTTGTTGAATCTAGTGCATAGATGGGATCGACGTAATATGGGAGAACTAGTGTTTCACAATATACCTTCTTGGTTTGATCAGGTAGTAAATGGCGATAACCGTGAATTATTTTCAGATAACTATCATCCCGCTTTAGTCCTTTATTGATATGTCTTTCGAATGTCAAATCGGGGTCCATAATCACTCCAAGATCTTCAGCTTTCCTTACCATCACGAGTTGTTCAACTTCCACAAAAGATTTATCGGAATTAATGAGTAGGCAATGTTCGGTAGCTGCCCTCACGAAGGAATTGAGATAACCTCATTCGAATTGACCTACCTCATTCATTCAAAAATCTGTACAATATTCTGATCTTGCTATTCAATTCGTTACAGGCAGACTATCAACGGTGGCAATTGGGTCAGTTTGGAAAATACTATACGAAAAGCTGCAGATAGGTATCAAGATACTTTCACCATAATAACTGGATCCCACAACATATTGAAACTACCTGGTGACGATGGAAATCCAGTTCCGATTCACCTGGTATCTGGACACAAGTTGCCAGTGCCAAAGTTCATCTGGAAGATCATGTACAACGAAGATTCTCACCAAGGCATTGCTTTCATCAGTCTCAATAATCCATTTGTGAATAGAATCACACAAAATGATTTCTTGTGTAGAGATATCTGTCAACAACATGGTTGGGCTACAACCAATTGGGAAATCATCACCAAAGGTTACGTTTACTGTTGTGATGTCCGGGAGTTTGCTAGTAATGTGAAAGTATTGCCACATTTGAGAGTATCAGGAGTGTTGAGTGGAAAATGATGAGTCAATCAGAATAATATAGAATAAATGCAATTTGATACCCAAATCATGATTGTGTGATTTTCTTCCTAACATTAGCGACGGTGGATAGCGGAAGAAACGAATGATAATTCATCAGAAAATAGTTTCTTTACGACCATTGCAGGTAATCTACTCACAGCGCATGGCAAACTTCAAAATAATTCTAAGGATTCACGGGCTGAGAACAATCACGAAACTGCAAATTTCAAACCAAGGACACTTTCCTGAATCGTGATGTTTGGATCGATATAATAAATGAAAACAATATTTGAAAGAGTAAGAATTGAAAGATATCCATCAAGCTTCTGAGAATGTTCATCATGCAACAAACGTATGCAAGATGAAGTAAGAAAAAGGATGATCGGAGGCATTAAAAGGGTTTTGGATGTTACTAAAATTTTCACAAATTTTTCAAAACATTATGTTCAACGTTCAGAGAAGATTGTCAAGGCGTAGGTTTGGATTATGGATTGAGGAAGAGTCGGATTATGGATTGAATGCTGTGTTAGCAATCTTCTTCAACTTTTCTCCTCTATTTTCACATTGTATCAATCTGATCATCATTAGAATCAACGCTCAATACGTATGAGATATTCACCACGATTCTGTCATTATTGTCAAATCCTCAAGAAAGTTTTAGGAAAAAAGAAATTCAGTCTTCTACTCGCGTTCAATGACCAATATCACTAATGTTGTATGAAACATCGAAACGAGTAAATATTTTTCGAGGTGAAGCTTGAAAAGTATGTCGAGAAAATGTTATTACAATGGAATGAGTAATTTACGATTTCCAGCTCCAGATACGTCAACCATTTTTATTCACAAATGAAAATATGAATAATGAACGTAATATTTCTCGCGTCGAATTTTCTAATTGAAGTCCGCAAGGACGTAGTGGTTTTCTTATTGTTCGACTTCCAAAGTAAACACTGACACCCCTCAGAACTGTTCTACTTTTTTCTGCTGGCATTTTAGTGAAACTCAATTTCTTCTCATTAGACGGGAACAGAGTAAACTTTTTAACTTTAGTCCTCTGGAGACGCTCTATAGACAGTCAAATTGGAATTGTCTATGGATTTGATGGCTTTATTCAATGAAAAACTAGATAACTCGCCTCGAATCCAACAAATAGGACTGTATGTATACTAGATCCATATTTTGATCAACAGGGTGCATATTATCCTTATAGTTTCATCGAATGGATCGATTTCAAAAGTTTCACACATGATTTCGTAGCGAGGGTTATCTTCCACTTATCTCTCAATTTCATGTTTTCTTCACTTCTCAACATGAATAATCTCATTCATTTCAAATGCCAACATAAAGTTTCTCCTTCATGACACTGACACTGACACTGACACTGATTCATCGTTTCTACACACTCTATCGTTCGATCGTCTATAGCAAATTTTCTGAGGAGGGGGATATAGAGATTCATTCAATATCATTGAGAATAAGTTTTCCAGACATCGTTCAAAACGAAATTCTATGCTTAATCATTTCTCCACAAGAGATGTTAATTTTCCATTCGAAATAAAGGAGTTAGGTGTAATTCTGGTTGAACCGGGAGTGTCATATTCAGTCTGATACTTGTTGAATTGTATGTAGATCCAAAAAATTGTTCAAATCAAAAGTGTAGTCCCCCGGTATGTATAAGAAGTCTCGAATTATCCGAACCAGATTACATCGAGGCCAGAAATGAGTATCTAACTATTCAATCACAACTTCTGGAAAACAACAAGTACATACCTCCTGCTGCACAAATATAACAATAATTGAATTATCATAACAGAGTGGCCAACCTACAATGAAAACATAATTCTGAATCAAATATCTCCAACACTACCTTGATGTCCATTTTCCAGCTTTTCGTGGGATTTTTTCTAGTCGTTTCTGGAAAATAGAGTACAAGTCATTGAAAACTATTTCAATATATTTGTAGTAAGGACAGATTTTGTGATCTGCCCCAAAATGTGACTGCGCTCGGAATTGAACCTTTAGATAACTAAAAGAGAAATTCTCTCTTGGAAAATTTGGAAGTGCAAATATATTCAATAAGAATAAAACCTCTACTTATCTTGGTGGACGTTTCTGGAACGAATCTGCTGTCGTTCTCGACACAATTGAAATATCAATTAATGAAAACACCTTGTAACCAGAATTCCTCCGTCTACCAAATTGTCACTTTTCAGTGTCAAAACCGAAAACATATTGAAAAATTTTTGCGAAGAGAAAAATATTTTAATTGTGTTGAGAACGGGAGCAGATTCCTTCCCAAAACGTCCACCAAGATAAGTAGAGGTTTTATTCTTATTGAATATATTTGTATTTGCAAATTTTTTAGACACAAGGTGTCACTGACCAATAGAGAATTTCTCTTTTAGGTATCTAAAGGTTCAATTTCAAGCGCAGTGACATTTTGGGGCAGATCACAAAATCTGTCCTTATCCACAAATATATTGAAATGATTTTAAATAACTTCTACTCTATTTTTCAGAAACGAGGAGAGAAAATCCCACGAAAAGCTGGAAAATGAATGTACCACCTCCTCGAAGAACTCACAGACAGTATTCAACTACCTTGGTGGTTGAGAGGAACAACAAATGAATGAATCGAAAAATACGGAAGAAAATATATTGAATATTATTAGATCTTCAAGAACAACTATGCAAAGAAGAAGAGATTTCAGATCGTTTTACAGGTCTGATCAGATTTCAGACAAGCAACAAAAATGATCGAATTCTTCCACCTCAACATGGAGAATAAGTATATTGTCTAGTGGATGTTCGTTCACTCTACATTTATTCAGCTATCAAATCCACTCAGAGTTGAAATCACGTTTTGAATCATTCCTCGACGAGAATTTCTATCATATGATTTGAAAAGAAGGTGCTTGAATGGCCCAGACTGAAATATCTTCGAAAATCATCTTCATCTACATCCCTGTTTGCTCCAATCGGAAGTATTATATGAACAGGAGCTTCTTTTTGCATATTATTTTTTACGACTACGCTAATGAATTGAATCCCCTCTTTTCAGATTGCCCCGTCGTTGCAACGGAATTGGCTGAGGACCCCTGCTGCCATCTCGAGGGACCCAAGTTGCGTCGTTGACAATTTACAAACTTATTTTAACATTCATACAGAGGTCCGTGTTCATTTTCCACGACCTAATTTATATGTATATTTATTAGCGTCTGGATATTAGTTCACAACTGGATGATATACAGTGCATTCCAATTGATAGGATGCGCTATTTCATACCTGAACCTCGTGATTGACATTCATTTCTATTCAGTGAAGATTATTGAGTGGCACGTGCTCACTGACGCTTCATGTGACAAGCGGTGTTGCCAGGATCGTGACAAATTCCATCTATTATTCGAACGAAGATATTTGACTACGATATGAAAAAAGAGAACCGTTGATTTTCAGAGACTTGAATTGGGATGTTGATATATCAGCATTTAAGTAATCTGATAACTTCCTGCGCTATGCAACTATCATTTTCTGTGATATCAGGATGGTGTGCGTCGATAGTAGTACACAGTTCCGTCCTTTCGAGCCAGTTATGATCACGCCATCAAGGCAGGCGAATATAATCTATGGCAAGGGAACGAAGAATTCAAATACACGACAGACAACATTAGTCATTACTCACACAACACTAGATATCCTATCGACATCCAAATCAATTCCACTTCATGTCGGAATATCCTTGGACTACTTTTGGACATCCATGAGATATCCAAAACTCACCCAAAGCGGATAGAGGAATTTAGAAGTGAGAAATATATTTGATTCGAAAGAATTAGAAGTTCGAATTCATACAGGGTGAGTCAAAAATGTGTACCGAGCTTTCTGGGGGTGATAGAACATTGAAAAATAAGTGTAGTTTGATGATTAAACTCATGGCCCAAAATGCATATCAAGGGAGATATATCCTTCCAAAGTTGATAAAATTAAAATAATTCCTCCGCATAACTTCTGAACGATGAAAGCCACCCGTTTGAAATTTTGTGCATGAATGTATGTTGTCAAAATACATTTTTTCGTCACACTTCCACATTTCTGATATTGTTATAAAGGGTGTTTTCAGAGGGTGAGTCATGATTTTTTGTAGAAAACTTTTTTCCCTGTATCATTTTCGGTGGAAAAACAGGAGCATTCGATGGAGCGAAGAAAATTACATGAAAAAGGTACTCTTATTCAAATACAAAAAATTGAGCCGTCCGTGAGATATTTGAGTTTTTGTAGTTACATGATATCAGCAGATTGATTTTATTCATCGCGAGATTCATCGGTATAACCATATTTCAGCAGCATTTGCATTTCCATGCATTTGATGCATAAGATATCCTGTTTGGACCATTGAACTACGTTCCGTCAGCATATCTCAATTTTCCGTTGATACGAATGAACCTAGGGGATCTTCCATTATATGATTCATTATGACAAATGCATCATTGAAGTCATTCGCATCACATCGATATGTGGTTATCAATGTGAAATCAAATATACCTACGTCCGAAATAGCTGAAGACTGAAATTTGCATTGATGCAACATTGTTTTTTGATGGTACACTATAACTGGCAGGGTACTGGCCAATATATTTTTCTGTTTCCTATTTTCTGAAAACTATATAAGACTGCTAATTGAAACCATGAGCAACATCAGACACCCCGAATACTTGTTAGGATATAATATCTTCAACAAATGAGCCTACCTGGTACCTGCCCAGGTAGGTACCAGTTTTTTTTTTCATTTCATGACGTCCATGGAGGATATCTCATAGACGTCCAGGTTGGTCTGAGAAGATCCACATCCACTGGACGTCTACGGGATATCCTTTTTGGATAATATACGGATGATATGAATGGATATCCACTGGACATCCTTCGAATGTTCATATGTTGTATGGGGGTATATCTAGTTTCTGAAAACCTTGTCAGGCGCAATCTACTGGCTACGAACTGCTACGAAATTTTGGCGACATTCACTGCCTAGTACCTACAGGTCCTTACACCAGTACGAATAACAGAGGAAATACTGAGTTGATGCCAATTCTGTTGGCTACCTCTACCTGAATTATAATCGTGGAAAGGCCATATCCCATCAGACAGATCTTGGACGATATTTCCAATACGTCGAGAAGAAATCATCAGCCTCATCAGTCAGTCTTGGTTTGCCGAAAAACGGTGAAGCCTTCATAACCCTATATGCATACGGAAATAGAGTTACTGGGTGTGATACCATGTCAGCATCTCTCTAGTGGTGTAAGTTTCAAGTTAGGATTCCGAAGAGAACTCCAAATAACTGTTGTCTATCCTATTGTTGCTTTGAATCAATCATTGACTTTATTCAGTCAATTCTTTCAGGATGAATGTTTTCTTCTACTCGTGCGTCCTCCTGCACGATGACTGAATTGAAAGACAAACATTTCCTCACCGATCATCAGTCGTACAGTGATGAATACCAATAGTTAGTTTATCGTTGATCGTTCATTTTATACATGGTGTTCCTTAAAGGTATGTATTGAATTTGAGGGTCTATTTCTGGAAAGCTTTCGAGAAGAAGAGAGCGTATAAACATGAGTACAATGTTTTTTTCACATCGTTCTTTTGTCGCTATCATTGGAATTTGGAAATGTGGTTTCAAATGATAAATAGCTGCTCTCAGTGGAATACATTTTCCTTTGCAATAATATTGGTGAGATAGCTCCTGAGACGCCACTGGCCTCTATGATCATCATGTTCTTGTGGCTGAGGCAGATACTTTCATCACTATGAATTACATTACGAATTAGAAATTGGTTCCAGGAATACGCCCCTGAATTCAGTACATGAGTAACACCTTGTATAGTGTATAAGGTTCGCCTGCTGCAAAAATGATCGACACGTCCTCAGATAGCAAGACAATATTTCATAATACATCTATGGAACGATCTATGCTATTTTTCTGCATGGATGCGATATATATATTTTGATAATATTGTCTTTCTCGGTCAGTTGAACCTGCTATGCCAAAAACTATCACTGGCCTTCGAGAACACTCTGTTTATCACATAAGGAACAACAGAAAATTGAATTTTGAACATCGTGGTCACAAATTATACTACTTCACAGTATCAACCGGTGTACCTCAAGGCAGTATCCTAGCCCCCCTGTTTAGTCATATATCACCTATGACTACTTATGATCACTAATGAGTTACCTCTGAATATACAGAAATGTAAATACACGATTTTCAATCTGAAAGTATCTACTATTCAACACTTCTATGCAATCAATAACCATCAGTTAACACAATGTTCAGATTTTGGTATTTGGTTTGATCCTAAACTGAACTTTGGCATTCATTCACACAAAACAATTCTACAAGCCACAAGAATGCTTCGCCTGGTAGGTTTTCCGCACCTGCCATGACTTTCAGAACATCGAATGCTTCACCAAACGATTCAACTCACTCGTAAGATCATGTATCGTGTCGATTTCAACTTGAATCATTTTTACTGAAATTTTATGTTGGGAAAGCTGAGCTGTTCTCTTGATTACTCATATATCTCATTCCATAAGAATGTACATGCAGGTAATTGTGAATTAATGAATGATGTGAGGTTTTAACTGATATTTGTTTTGTTTTGCATCTTATGACTGGAAAGCGAAACCTGAGAGAACTTTCGGAGTTTTCCAACTTAAACTCGCGATATCATAAGTTGGTGGCGCCCCTTTCAATTCATTTTTTATCAGTATATAGTGTGTTCTGGTTTGAACCCCCCTATACCAGAGCTTCGGTGCAATCTTGCTCGTGCTATTTCTACTTCGTTTTCCAGTTGAATAATTTTAGTTGTTCATAAGGAAGCACGTGGCAATCACGACTAGAATATGGTTCATTCATATGAGCATGTATTTGTATAATGTACAAATACAATTAGTAGAATCATACAAGAGAAAATATATATATATATATATATATATATATATATATATATATGTATATATGTATGTATGTATGTGAACATGAAATAGAATCCACTTCATTCCAGAATTGTGTCGGGTAACTATGTATGCACTGACTACTTTCACACTATAATAATATGCAAGAGGCAAAAAAGTATACTATTCTCACCAGATGTTGTCTTGTTAGACAATGAACTTCTTTTTTTTTCAATTCATCCCCATATCGGATCTAGATATACAGTATCATAAAATAGGTCGAATCTGCACCCGAATTTTTGAAGAGGTATATACTTTAACTTGATTCAATTCGACATATCTGATACTTCCTTGGTGCATGACATTATATTAGTGTAATTATTATCATTAGTATTATTATTATCACTATTATTCTCTTCGGCAACCCAAGTTATTTATGGTCTGTTGGGTTACAGATGAATAAATGGATGAATAAATATATGAATGAAGGAATATATTGCCGATTCAATTACCGATTAGATTGAAAATTACCAAATTGTCTAGTTTCTGATTCAACTCCAAGAATCCTATCAACTCCCAGAGTCGATATCAGCACTATATCCATCATACCAATGACTGTGAATGACCATAATCCAACTTGCAACTTCTATTCTAACGACGGCTCTGACTAAGTTTGAGGTCCTATCTTGGTCCATGATATCACCCCAAACATCCCTGAGGCTCAAAGGATTTCCCCATCCCGAGCGGCGATAAAACTTTTTCCAAGAAGCCAAACTGTCATCAGGAGTCCGTGTGTACAATGTGAAGCAATGTCCTCAAGTTGCAAACACATTTCTGTTAGCCATTTGCATTATAATATTTATTATTTGTCGGTCCCGCTTGGATGTGTTTCGGTCCCATTTGCATCGTAGGGTCTCGAGAGTTCTACTTTCATAGAAATGTTATTTTATTTAAGTCTGAAAACAGTGTCCCTTGTCACCTCTTTCTCAAAGTCGCGGAATGGTTCTTTTTATGACAACAGAAGTGTTTGAAATTACCTTCTTGGCGAGGTCGTATCATTTAATTTTCATAGCAGCTTGCGCTAGGAGGGGGGGGGCAAAGAAAATTGAAGAGTGATGCATCTGACTATATTACGGTAAAATCCCAACTTTTGCACGGGGCTGTGACTTCAATGATTGGAATTTATGGCGACCCCATTGTTATATTGTTGATCTGCTTCGTCGAAAGGCAGACGAGAAAGCTCAGAAGATTGGCTTCTAAATACTTTGATTTCATTCCACACAAGGTGTTGCATTTGGAAATTGAACTATAGTTCCTGGTCGTGAAATGACAAAAAGGAATACGATGGATACTCACAGAGATATTCCATAATTTATCAAAAGTACAGTAAAACACTTCATAGTCTTTCAGTGGAATATCCCATTCTCTTGTTGTTCCATGAGTATTGCTGTCATCAGAAAGGGAAGTATAGAATACTATTTCTCTCGGAATTATGGTCACATGCCTTGACAGTGAATTACTCATATTGAATTGTGAATTTCAGCTCGGTGCTGGGTCTAGACACCTGCAAACCTGCAAAGTGAGTTAGAGTATCAGAATCAAAATAGAAATTCAGGCGTACCTCAGTTCCTTACTGCTATTCCCCAGATCATGTTCAGGATCAGCATATAAATGTTTTGTTGTTGTAAAAGGACTGAAGATTAGTGTTGTGATTGAGGTTGAATTTGTCGATTTTGCGCCCCTGGTAGATCC
The DNA here is from genome assembly GCA_963576655.1 of Gastrophysa polygoni. Lineage (NCBI taxonomy): Eukaryota > Metazoa > Arthropoda > Insecta > Coleoptera > Chrysomelidae > Gastrophysa > Gastrophysa polygoni. The sequence goes on from OY755092.1 coordinate 5,666,326, forward strand.
AGAAACATTTTATGGATGTGTGTTCTTCATCCTCCTACTATTCCTTTTTCGGCAACCAATTATTTCTTTTCTTATTGTTGAATAGGCCATAGGTATTTATCGATTTCTAGACCGTCCCAGAAGCGATCGATGCTGTCATTTTTGAATTGTGTTTTTTTGTCTTCCGGATTTCATGATGTCTTTTTTCGTGCAAGAATGTTTCTGACATGTGATTCCGATCTTCAAAATTCTGGTTCAGAAAGATATCCGAATTCGGGAAATTGACAAGGTCACTTGTGTATTCAGATAGATGTCGAGTATAACGTTATCACCATGTGCACTCGTCTTCAATTACCGACTAGTTCGGATTCTCATAGGCAGAACTACCATCACACTGTCTGTAAGTTTTTCGAGGAGGTGGTACTTTCATTTTCCAGCTTTTTGTGGAATTTTCTCTCCTCGTTTCTACAAAATGAAGTAGTGAAAGAGGAATTCTAAATTTCTCAGTGACACCTTGTTTTTGAGAAATTTGGAAATACAAATATATTCAATGAGAATAAAACCTCTACTCATCTTGGTGGACGTTTTGGGAACGAATCTGCTAACGTCCTCAACCAAGCCTGGACGACACAACACGCCGCAAAACCGTGAGTAATAAGTTCTTATAACTGCTATTCAAGAAGTTATGTTTTGTTCTGGAGATCAAATATTGAATGTTGCTACCTCCTACATAGTGCTGACCTATCCTGCTACCTTTTTGCTGTCTTCGAGGCCCCTGTCGGGTCGAAAGAGTCGAGCAGATATCCCTGAAGATTTCTCCTGAGTCCAACGGAGTGATGGACCTGTCCTCTGGAGCTGTTGATTGTGACGAGAACTGCATTTTGAGTCCTAGTAATCAATGGGTGGAAACCAACCCATGTATTGAATTATCAACCTACTATTCGTTTATCTTGCCCAGACCCATCTCTTCTTGTCCACGCTTATATGATCAAATTGAGATGTTAAGAAATGACGCACTACCCCAAGACACTATGGGCCAATTTCATATCATTAAGTGTATAGTGATATCACATTAACTGATCAATATTCCCGTCGAAAGAGATCTCTTTTGAGTACGGTGCCTATGAGTTTCTTCATATACATATTTCTGTTCATGACTGAAAAGGTGTCTGGTTGAAATCATCATCATTTTTAATAGAATCATGCAATTGTTCTGGATACATTTATGTTTTTATTGGTAAACTCCAGTCACTTTCAGTCAGAGAACCCACAAAAAGCCATTGGCTGTGTAATACTGCTGAAGTGTTACTAGTGACAGTAGTGGTACATATTGGGAAATTCTTCTTGTCGAGATATCTTCCTTGTTTTCAGATCATGAGATTCACACACAGATGATTTGAAATTGAGTAACTACACTTCAACTTGATTATTTATCATTTCCGTGACTTCCCATTCTCAATATCAGACGATTGTGTAGCCTCATTAGGTAGAAAGGCTGTCCCATTATTGTTATGATTGAAAGGAACATGCTTGAAAGGAACATGCTTCGATGAGAATGCTGAGTGTTGAAGTTGATGATCGAAAAATTATTGATGCCCATAATTTTTTCGCTCATCTGTTCTATCATATTGAATCCAGCCAACGTTTCGAGGTTCATGAATACAACCAGCAGCAGGAGAGGAATCAGTTCTTCAAGTAGTATGCCAGTGTAGTATGGCATGGGTAAGTGAAAGTCTTACTACTTCTGAATATTATGCCACTGTCCGAATACATCGACACATTGAAAATTTGTTGAAGCTGATAATTCGTAATGATTGGGTAGCTGTTCTCACTTCGTTGAGTTGGAAAGTGGAGGAGCCAAAGAACAATGAAATTCGAGAGTACACGTTCCTATCTTGGAAAGCGAATATCAATTGGATGATAATTGAGGCTAGACATTAAGAATAGAGAGAGAGAGAGAGAGACGTTACTCACTCATGCCGTACGCCACTGGCTCAATGAATCGTAAACCTTTTCAGAATTATCAAGAACTCCTTTTTATTCCGAAAAATGAATTGACAAGTATAATAGCCGTTACATAACACTCCCAACATCAGCTATATAAACATAAGAATTATAGATATTTCGAACAAATCAGGCTGCCATTTCTCCATCAGTATCATCAATTGAAACATGCAATAGCAGATACGGCAGGAGGTGAATCAGTGAAGAAAAGTCTCATTCCTGGCGCCTTGTTCCACCATTCACGAGATTTCTCTTTCATCCAAGTACTGTTCCTTGTTTTCCACAGCTGTACCAAAAAGAGATTATGGGTCAGTGTGGACACAACTTGCTGCTTCTCTGCTACAGAGTCTGCTTCTTTGTTTCCTTTGTGACCTGTGTGTCATGATACCCTGGCTGAAGACAGTCTGTTTCGACTGCCCAACTCTTGTAGGGTTCCTAAGCAGTCTCAGACGAGTTTGGAGTTGATTTGCATGGAGCTGATTGCTTTTATAGCCGCTTGGCTGACTGCTTCTTGAACTCTTGCTTCAATTACTCTGAACAGGTTTCCTATGGTCAAACTGCAACCGTGAATGTTCATTTTATTCATAATAAGTATAAGAGAGGTTCATTTGGAGATTCTCTCGGTTGATTCGATGAAATTAGTGCTGATATTACTATCAATAACGAGACCAGTTTGCTCAAGAACTACAGGAAAATCAAGGGTATATCTCTGTTATTAAAATGCCCTATTCGATATGGGAATGAATGTTTATTTGCATGTGAATTTTGAACTTGCGATTCTTCAGTAGCACATTATTTCTAGTATACTATTTCATGATTTGTACTTCTTATATCTTCATAACTTCTCATTTTGGTTTCAAACAGTCAATCTCAGTCGACGGATAGAGAAGGGTCATGACAAAATCATCTTCTCCCATTGACAAAGTTTCGTACGATGCGCCGTTGTGCTCAACCCTTGAAACTCCAGCAACTCCTTTTCGTCGGCGAAGAGATACCACCGACAAACTCTCGCTTCAGTCGTCCGCACTGGGATTTCCATCAGAACTGGACTTGTATCTCATAATTAACGCCGTCCCCTTCGGGAAGACGGCTATATGACTCGGCATACACAACACCTATATACACAACTAACTGAAACATATAGCTTCATTAAGTCCGTATTTGAATTCATTCGTCGGGGTCCGTGAGCAAACTTTTTCGAGTATTGAAAGGTGGAGCTCGGCGTAATATGGAATGGTCTCGGGAGGAGATATAAATCATGGTTCTTGACGTGAGAGAGGAACGGAACATCATCGGATTTTGCTGATGTGTTAGAGATATAAAGTGTGGCCAGACGGAAACAAAACAAAGCAATCAAGAACTTCGTGAAAATATCGCAATTACAAATAACTTGAGTAATGGGATATATCACTGTTCGTTTGATTCCATCATCGGTTATAATTCTTATTTGGGACTGCTACAAATATTCTTCTTGTGTTGACGCATATTCTGCATAAGCGATACGTGAAAGTTTGGATCACCTGCTCAGAGAATTTTCTCTGTCATACTCGAGCAGCTCATGGAAAAATGAAGAGGCTTCAATCTACGTGGTCTCTGATATCTTTGAATCCCTCATGATTCTCCACCAAAACAAAATCAAAGATTCCATGCGACCTTGATCTTCGTAGATGTGAATACTCGACATTTGCCTCGTATTCACTGAAATTTATTCACGATACAAAATCAACTTTAGCGCGTGACTCTTCTCTTATCAGTGAATCATAAAGGCAGTCAACCTACGATTTTTCTTCATGAATGATTGCTTTGTTACAGCATTATGTGACAAATGATAGAAATGAGAACCTACTTGTGGCTTTGGAAGAACCGACAAATCTCTGAACCGATGTGGAATCTTCATTGTTTGGATATTCCCGTCACCTCCTGAGTTGCCGTGAGACTGTTGTAGTAGAATAGAATAGAAAAATAGAACATAATATTTCATTGAACCAATAGATCATTACAATGATATGGGTAATGTCAGAAAACACAGAATGTGACAAATTAATAATATAGTATAGATAAAATCATTGATGTAATAAAAGAATTCATCCCCTGAATGAATTCCTTCACTGGATATTAGGTTTTTAATTTCATTTTTGAATGCACTAATATTGCCAATTGGTCCCATATGGATTGGTGGACTTTCGTGAAGTTTACTTTCATGATTTTTCATTTTGAGGAAATTTCCTTTTCTCGTTGGATATCTATGTGACTGAACATTGGTCTCTAGATTTAATTTATTTTTTCTCAACTAAGATAATCGAGCTGTTGATATATATGCTAGGAACAGTTGAAATTTAATATTTCTTGAAATAAGGTTTGCATGAGTCTATTCTCTTCAAACTGAAGAGAAGCCGAATTATCCGTCTCTGGGCAATGAACACTCTTGTGATAACACTACAACTACTCCATAAAATTATATTATACATTTGTATTGGATGTACCAATGCATTATATACATTCAGCAGAGATTTTTCGTCTAGGAGATTTTTGAGTTGAAGGATAGCGTAAAAACTACCGTTCAACCTTTTGCAAATATAACTAATTTGCTCATCCCATAATAAATATTCTTAAGAATTTAGAACTTTCAGATGGTTCAATGATTTCACCATCAACAGTAATTATATATATATTATATATATATGTATACCAAAGAATAGAATTAGTACTGTTTTACTAGCATCGACAATTAGTTTATTCGGCTTACACCTACGGTAAATTTTTTTGACACTATATTTAATCCCTCAATGCTGTCAGCTTCTTCCGCAATAGAAGTATCATCTGCAGAGAGTGATATATATTCAGTTTTCAAATGATGGGGTAACTCATTAATGAATAATAATACCTGAAAATTGTATTAATTATCACTCATCGAACGAGAGGTTCATATTTTATATGTTTGATGAGGAACTGTTGCCAGCAATTAGACGAGAAAAATTGTCAACTATTTAAAAGTCGACATCAAAGGTGGAGCGTTTTTTTGTACCCTATCTATGGTATCTATGATATGGTTATGGTTTTTGGGTATATTTCCACCTACCAATGAATATTCGAATGGATATACTATGCCCTTGATCAAAATACAGACAGTACTCCAAATTTCATTCGAATCCATATATACCCACTCAGGTGCGAAATTCATTCAACGTAAGAGAGAAATATAGAGTATATATTTCATCGTAGGGAAATCATATCAATCTTCGGGATGAAATAAGTTATTCATCGGAACTTTTCTGTTCCTCGTCACTAACTTTTGAATTGGGAACGAATTGATTGTATTGACGGTGGCTCAATGTTTCCAATATATTTTTTCTCGTGAATGTCAACAATTTATATATGGAACCAAATGACCAAGATAATATTTATTTGTGAACCATACAATCCATGATCGATAGACATTCACCTGTCGGACTGAGATAACGTTCTTTCTCTACAGCACATTTTGTACGTTAATGACACCCCACGTGCACCAGTAAGTTTTCCATACTCTTCAATCGTAACAGTTCGAATATTCTTGGATGAAATATAACCACATTGATTCGATCTCACGTAATCAGATTCTACAGTATCTACATATAGGTCGCAGCATGTAAAGAAGCAATGAGAGATCAGTAATTTCACAGGAAATCGTGAGTATCAGTCATACAAATATCTGCATTTGTCTTGCATCTATACAGTTTTTCATCAATATCGATATGAACAATCCCAGAATAGTTTCTGAATATATAAATAGTCGAAATATTGTACCCATCATCATTTTGAAATTCGTGCCATGCAAATGTTTCTGTCTTGACGTGATGATTGTATAATTGAAGACGATAATGCAGATATTTCCTACAGACTGATGTTACATTTTCTGTGAAACATCTATTACTATCTACTTCGAACAATTTTTTTTCGTTGCGGAACTCATGGGAGATACTGTTTATTCATTGATGCATATTGAAAATAATATATTATTATCTCTATTCATAGCGATGATATACACATTCTTCAAGGATATGATTTCACCAGGGACTACATATTTCCATATTCATCACAATGATTTTCGTCTGGCCTCACAATATTTTGCTGGGATCCATTGTTCTCCATTGCTTGCCATAATTTATCGTTACATATAGTACCAGGAATTTTGGTAGAAAGTAACATATTTCAATGAGGAATGCAGTATTTTCATAAGGCACAAACGAGTTTCGCATACAACATGTTTCTCATAAAGTTGAAAACCATCTACATCAACGAATCTCATCAGATTTCCTCAAGATCTGAGTACATTCGTTGGTATCATTTCACAGGCGACAACCTCACACTTGTCAGCCAATCGGACGTGATATATGAGAAAAATAAGGAATAACGTCGTTGGGAAAGCGTGAATCCCTAGGGTGGCCGTCAGGTTAACTGGATACATGATTAATGATTGTTGTAATACAAATTCTCATCATTTATGCATGTACGGGCATGTTGAATCGAATCAGTTCTCTTGATTGAAAAACTGGTTCAGGGAGAATCGAAGGGATGTGGAAATATTTGTTTTCCGTGAGAACCTATGAAAACTTTCTGCTTCTGGAAATACTAGAGTTTCTCTCTTACAAACATCCCTTCAGGTGCAAAATATGAACGACGATTCAAGAAAAACAAAAGATTGATTCCTTCTGAACTACCCAATAGCAGTCTGCACAACAGGAAACAGATTCATACAATATACTCATATAGCATATATAGCCAAAGAAACAATGTTTTTCGACAAACAGCAAATTTTGTGATCTAACCTTACCTATATACATTTCTGAGCCAATCATTATATCCGTGTTGTTTTTGTGCCTCAAGATAACCTGACTTTGTTGTCTTTGTGCGTAAAAATTGGAAGTTGTGAATGATCTTATCGTTCATTCATTTTTACTATATTTTTTGATATTTCCTCTCCTCGTTTGTATAGAAATGGGAGTAGAAGAAATAAGATAATTCCAATATATTCATTTGAAGGATAAATTTGTTATCTGCCCCAAAATGTCACCCACTGTCGCTTAAATTCAAGACATCTTCTTGTCGCAAAATTTGGAAATTCAATCATATTTTTAATAAAACCATTAATTCTACTCATCATAGTGGACGTTCCAGGAAACGAATCTGCTCCTGTTCTCAACTCAATTGATATATTTTCTCTCCGTAATATGTCTAATGTTCAGTCGTTTTTACAGTGCGTCATTCATAGTTGAATGATTTATGTATGTGGACTTATTGTTGACTTATTATTACAGACTTTACTGCTCTTCGCAATATAGGGCTTCAAATGGCACCACAATAATCTCTTTCGTGACAATTGATTTTGTAAAGAGTGTTACTGTCTTCAAGAGCTAGTTTGAGGCTATTTTCTAACTGTAGTAACATACCTTCGCCTGCTGGAGGTCCATAGTTATCTTTGCTCTGTCTGCAAAGCTTTGATGAATTTCATCATATTCATACAAGAAGCATGATAAGCTGAACTAACTGAATGAACCGTGAAATCGTTTTTTGGCTTCCGAACCTGAAAATTTCTCGTTTGGATCGTCTGCGCAAGTCAGTGGTTGTGGAAATTTTCGAATTGGATTGACTAGTTTTTCATTATATTGATCATTCCTGCTGGACAGTTCCATAGAATTTCATCTTGGCTTCTGCATCATTGGTCTCATTTGTCATGTCATTTGTAGATTCTTCCGAATGAATCAATTTCGTGTCTGGTTTTTATCTCCAGCCACATGTTCTAACAATAGTCCTCTCATGTTCCTATTTCAAGTTATCTGGCTTTCGTACCCAGTTGTACTAAACCAATTAGAAAAGTTGGGAATATCGACTTGAAAGTACATGAAATATAAGTGGAGACAGGAATCTCTACAAGCACCATCATATCGAATTCTTTATATTACCTAATTCCCTTTCGCTACCAACCAAGCGTGTTAATAGAAACCCAATTCGGAACGGTATATTATCGTTCAATGAATTTGAAAAAATAATGTCTTTGAAATGCACTCACGAGTGGCCACTGCTCACATTATCATAATATTTGGCAATCCCGTTAGCGTTTTCATTGCCGCATCAGGTGGAGTTCACACCCAAACTTTTCACGTTTTGCTTCTTACGTTTCGTATTCTGATATTTTTGGTTGAGGATGATATACTACGTCACTTCAATCCCAGCTTCAACTTCACCAATCGGAATACGAAACGTAAAAAGCAAAACGTAAGATGTTTGGTTGTGACTCCATTTCAGGCGTTAACGCTTGTCAGTTGTCACTTCTTATGCAGATGTCGCTTTTCATATTCGACTGGCACATGCGTCTATATGAGCTGCCATCGGCTGTATTTCGTTCTCACTGGCTTCAGCTGTCAATGTCGTCGTTCTACATATAGTTATAATCAGATATGTGGTTGGTTTATCCTCCTTGGTCCGTTTTCACGATATCAATGGATTTTGAGTCCCTTCGTCTCCTTATAGAACTTCCTCCACGAATCTCTGTAAGATTTGTTCATCGCTTTCTTATTCACTGACCTTAGATACATATCGGTTGATCAATTATAGTTTGAACTTTCTTCCGTGGTCATTTTGGAAGCCCTGAAGTTGATGAAAAAATATTAATTTCCTCTCTTTCATATGTCCTGCTGTCACTTTCATCGTGTCAAAAAGAATCCACAGTAATCAGGATGACTCGGCAAGAATTTGTTAGATTGACCTATTAGGTTCGCGTGAAATTTTCACTCATAATACCACGAGAGCTTCAACTATCACCGGAATTTCTCTCGTGAACACGAATACTTAGAAAAATCATGCTGAGAATTTTCTCAAAAGTTCGTGCTCGAGAAAGAATTTATGTTTTCTAATTGGTATTCGGTGAGAACATTTCACACCGAAATGAACTCGACATGATCTGGAGTTGAATGTGAATGTCATTTCACCTTCAAACGTCAAAAAATCTCCAGTGGAATTTCATGCTCCTTTTCCCATGGAGGAGGAAAATTTTGTTTAGTTGCTATGGTATCGACAGAATTCAGGCCTTCAATTGGACGAAAATGTTAGGTGTGGAATTTCCAGTCGAATTGAGTAGAAAATTTCAATAGGTTTCAACCACTCACAGTAGAAAAATATGGAATTAATTCATGGAAAATATAAAATGGGAAAAGAAAAAAAATATCTTGAATATTTCACTCGGCATCATCATGATACACATAAAACGATGCATACTCATCCGTCTTCTCATTCCGTTGACGATGTGCAAAAAACATTACATCTCTTGAATCGTTCGTGATATGCCTTCGTCTAACCTCGCATTGTATCCTCGAGGAAGAACATGAATTTTGCATTCCTGTCACACACACAATCCGTGAAATATGAAACATTTGAAATTCCATGTCGCTCACCGGACGAGACGTTCTCAGCGTCGCGACGTGACTCACGACGCCATGTCAATGGTAATCAGAAGGGTATTACGCTGTTGCGGTTAACCGTGAAAACAGACTGGCACTATAGATATTCGTTTCACTGGTACAAAAATTGAAAGAGAGGGAGAAAGAAAGACAATTCATTAATATAGGAATCCTAACATACAAATAATATAAAAATGAATGCTACAATAATGATATCAACATTAGAAGTGATAATCGATGTGAATGAACAATGATAAAGTAGTACATATCATTTCACATGAATAAATGCACTGGTGAATATACTTCAGGTACATTTTTGAACATTTTGTACATTTTTGAATTCAAAGAAAAATCTCCTGGAGGTCTTTATCATTACTAGTTGTCGGATGGCATTCGAGGGATTTTTGGCAGATAGACTCGATCTCCGGATATAATTATACGAATTCAATAACTACTTCTTATTATAGTCCTTGGAAGTTCATTGTATCCAATCAGGACTCTGTGGAATAGTGAATTCATTGACCTTGCGTGATTTCTTCTTGTCACATGAGAATTCATTCCTCAATTTCCTCTAGGGGGATGATCATGAATTTCATGCTAAGAACCAATGAATTGGTTGAAGTAATTAGGAAGTTCTCTAGACGTTACTTTGAAAATGAAAATCATTGAGTAGTAATTTAATCTGTCCTCAACAGATAGCCAATTGAGAACGTGCAGTATATCTATTATATTTCAGTAGTACTCTCATTGGCCCATTTTGCAATTTCTGCAAGAATGATATACAGTTTCCATCAAGAAGGAAGAGTAATGGAGGACAGTAATCGAAGTTAGGTTCGATTATAGTATTATAAACTGTAAGAGAGGTTTGAAATGTCGAGCATCTACTGATACGTGTGGAGAAGAAAATATTCTTAGGGTTTGAAAAGTTAGATAATCAAATTCTTCAACCAATTCAATTGTTCCACCAGATATTTCTATTCTGAGTTCTTGTCTACCAAACTGTAGTTTGGAGATTTCGTTTTGTTGATGTCGAGTTCCAATTTATTGATGTTGAGGAATTCAGACTTAGATTACGACTCAGAGGAATGCCGGACGAATGGAGCATAATAGTTGTTTATTGCCCAACCCACCACAAGTTTGATAAACAAATCAGATTTCATGAATGAAAGTTAACAACGGACTTTTGAAGACTTGATTTTGTTATCAAATCTCCATTCGACTGAAACTTTGGATATTTCAATATATTCATCCATTCTACATGTATAATTTTTTTCGGAACTTCACATTGGATAGCAGAAACTAGAAAATAGGTAATGAACAACAGGAAATTGCATCTCTGAAACTCATTCCTCTTTTTTTTTCTTCTGAATTTGGAGAGGTACACACAACGTTATCCACTATACTTCTTTGGAAACACCTCATTTCCATATGCATTAGGAATAATATCTGATGAGAAAACGTTTTTCCTGCGTGCGTGTGCAAAGTAGTACTTTCCCGCATACATTTTGAAACGCAAAGGTATACTTTACATGTATATGCATTACAGTAGCTGTAGACTATTTCATGCAATGTGGGAATCCGTTGATTCATTCACCTTCCAATGAATTTCTTCACTCAAATTGTAAAAATGAAGGAATATCGAGAAATAAATACTGTCTGTAAGCTCTTCGAGGAGGTGGAACATTCATTTCTCAGCTTTCCATGGGATTTTCTCTCCTCGTTCCTAAAAAATAGAGTAGAAGTTATTGAAAATTATTTCAATATACTTGTAGTAAGGACAGATTTGGGATCTGCCCCAAAATGTCACTGCGCTTGAAATTGAACCTTTAGATACCTGAAAGAGAAATTTTCTATTGGTCAGTGACACTTTGTTTTTGAAAGAAATTGGAAATATAAATATATTTGATAAGAATGAAACCTCTACTCATCTGGGTGGACGTTTCAGGAACGAATCTGCTCCCGTTCTCAACACAATTAAAATATTTTTCTCTTCGCAAAATTTTTCAATGTTTTCGGTTTTGACACTGAAAAGTAACAATTTGGTGGACGGAGGAATTCGGGTTACAAGGTGTTTTCTCCAATTGATATCGAATTTTCCATTTTCATATTCAAGTTTCAGAAGTTTCAGATGCCAAGTTCTATCTATATCAACTGAACGAGAAGCTATAATATTGTCTCCGTTCAGGAGAATGCAAGCAGACTCTTTGATTTTCCGTTTTTGGTTGTTGTCTTCTTTTTCTATGATCTTAATATTACCCCAATCGGCCATATGTTGTCCATTTTCAGTAAGGATAATGAAAATTATCGAAATTAGCTGAACATGAAGAAAATGGCCAGAATCTTTGCCCAAGAAGACATTCAACTCATACGTCAAAAAAATTCACCATCACCAGAAAAGGGTATTTATTTGATTCCTGCACACTCTATAGTAGATGTGCAACTCTACGACCTGAGAAGATTAGCAGTAGAAGAACGAAAGTGTTACGCTCAAAACGGTGGATGCCATATCGTTCTTCCGACAATTGTTTCAGAATACTCGCAACTATTTTGAAAGTGGAGGAAAGGAGGATATATGGAGGGATCCAAACAATGAATTATTGAGGCATCATGTCAACTGTTCAACCCTTCTCCTTCGCAAAATACAACGACTGTATCGTTCTTCCGAGAGAATCGAAATACATGCTTCACAAAATTAAACTCCAGAGGTTCCATCAACCTGTGAATGAATACGAATTGAAAATTCATTCGGAATGGAAATGAATACTACAAACACCCTCGAACTGATCCTTTCGTTGCTCAGACATCGATTTGTGTTTGCTATGAATATCTCTCGAACTGTTAAATTCAGAAAGTAATGATTCTGTAAGCATTATTCAATTCCGTATATTGGACGTACAAAGTCTGGGGTACCTCGAAAAATGCATACAGAACTTTTATGTCCTAGTCATGAAATGAATTCTGGCTCTCTTTCTCTTTCCTGGCTTCAATTTGATGACAAGAATCCACTACAATGTCACTTACGATATAGAATGGAAAATCTATATCGTGCTCAGGTAGTTCCAGGAAATATTCCGACCTAGCAAGCCACTATACACTTTCCAAAACAGTTATGTGCACAGTTCTTCATTGACAATTGCTATAATGAACAATTTCATGCTTCAAATACTTTCAAAAGCACTGGGTGTTTAATTATGATCCAATCGGAATGTCATTATTATCCAATTCATCAATGTCATCATGTATGTTGAGTATGTTATAGATTCCTAACTAGTTGAAATCCCTTAATCGTGTTTTTTGACATTTTTTGGACAGAAATGATTTCATTCGGCCAGTATGCAAAGAAACCGAACCAACAGTTATCGACAGGTGATTAATAAGATTGCCCCCCCACAAATTCCAATATCAATCCTGCAAGATTACTTTCAGTATCCCACCGTCAATTTCGAACATAAATGTTTGTTCAACTAGCTAATCTCTCCTTGTACTCCCACACAGCATCCAGAATAGATTTAGAACGCACACACTGACATAACCTATATCGAGAAGGCGGGGTTCGACCCCTCGTCGTACATTTTTCATGCGCTCACCCCGAGGGGTGAATGCAACTGCTAATGTTTGTTGCAACACCATATGCCTCGGCTTGGGAGGACCTGTCGATCTTGTTAGTCGTGACGGGTTTATAATAAGGGTTTGGATTGTACTCAGATGAAGGTGCATCGATGCGCGAATTGATTTATGGTGATGATGAATCGAAGATAATCGCGCATATTATTGCAGATAGTCTAGGGGTAAAGACGTAGAGAACTGATTCCGATCATGAAACTGGAATGTTCAAATCGCAATCTTGATTCAACGCCAAGGTATTGTACCACCAAATATCTGAATATCTGAATATCTGATGAATAATCATCAATAATCTGAGGAAGTGAATAAGAGTTGAGTCATCACGGAACACAATCATGATCAATATTCCAGTCGATTTCTTCATATTCAACAGTCCATCATACGAACAAAAGTTAGATCAACATCATATCAACTAAAGTTATGCCGTTTTGCACTCGTGGCATCCACTCTCAACGTTCATTTGTTTCTGTTTCACACATGTATTCAACAAATGATAGATATACACTGAGTGCATGAATATGCCAGTGGAAAACGGTGTTTGATTCATATAATCAATATTATGTTGAGTCAACAGCTTGGTATAGTTCATTTCCACAAAATAAATAAGATTCATCGTCAATATTTCATACAATCCCTCAGTGTGGTTGTGATCGCATCTACTAAAATAAATGTGAGATCGATGATCGAATCATAGATCGCTATAGTAGATTTCTACATTGAATAAAGTTAGATATATCATTGATATTTTGTGTAATTCACAGTTTGATATTGTTAATGTTGGATTCGTCCTCAATATACTATCTGGAAACCAGTGGGGTATTTTTCATCCACAAAAAAAAACGAGTTAGATTCAAGATTATTATTTATTCCTACACAACAAAATATCAGACTCATTATCGATAATCTGAGAAATTACCAATTTGTTATTGTTCATTATCATAAAGAATCGAGTCAGATTTCCCATGAATATTCCATTCATTCGACAGTTTGGTATTATTCATTCCCAAAGAGATTCAAATTGATGGATTCATGATGAAGATTCTTTGCAATTGACAGTTTGATATATTTCCACGAAGTTGAGATCCATTATCAACTGATGGAATAGGAAACTTGGTAATTGTCAATGTCAGATTCATAATCAATATGCCATGCAATCCATAATCAGGTGTTGTTCATTTCTACAGAAAAAAATATTGGATCTTTCATCAATATTCTATGCGAATTATTGTTTGGTATCGTTTCGTATCGTAAATTTCAACATCATTATTCTGAATACTGTCTGTAAGTTTTTCGAGGAGGTGGTACATTCATTTTCCAGCTTTTTGTGGAATTTTCTCTCCTCGTTTCTGAAAAATAAAGTAGGAGTTATTGTTGTCAACCGACAGCATATTGAAAAAAATGTTGCAAAGATTCTGTTCGAAGAAGAATATCGTGAGATTCGTGTTCCATATCCTATATAATTAACAGTTATGTGTTATTAATTCATAGGAAAGCAATGATTCATGATCGATATTCTGTGCAATCAACAGTCTGATATTGTTCATTTCCACGAAAATAACATCAGATTAATCATCGATATCCTATTGAATCGATAGTTTAGCATTGTTCATTTTCACAAAAAAAATCAAGTTCACGATCTATAACCTGTGCAATCGTCGATTTCATAAAGATTGTTCACACAAAGATAATGGGAGAATCGTCATAAATATCGTATATTAACAGTTAGTTATTGTTAATTCATACGAGAGCCCATGTTACAGTCATCATCCATATATTCTGTGCCATCAACATTTTGGTATCACACAAACTTATAATATCAAAATCATCAGCAATATTTCATGTGATCAATAGCTTGGTTATGTTAATTTTCACGAAGGTGATTATAAGAATGATGATCATTAATTTTTTGCAATTGCAATGTCAAGAATTAGTTGATGTACACATAATTGTCGTTGTAACTCTGGGAGAACAGTGAGCAGGAATGATTTGTTATTAATTGTCGTATCTGAAAGATGAGTTCAAAACATTATTTTTATTATATTCTGTAGTATTCCGTGAGATATATCAGAACAGAATCGAAACGAACGAACCGCAGGGTATAATAGTTCGATTGGAGAATGAGAAGAATCATACTACATACAAAATCTTCCTAGTATTTCTTAGAATTTGTGATGTGAATTGAATAAAATTCATTTGCAGAGTACTGAATGCTTCATATCAACACTATTTCAGCATGGTTCATTGTATTTTCCGTTGAAAAATCACAGAAAGATAATCATACATGAAACGATCACATTAACAAACATATTTGCAAACATTCAAACATTATTGAGGCGAGGTTATCTACAGTATTTTTCACAATAAATCGTGCGCATATAATTACTCACTGAGTGGAAGGAGATGCGTTATTGGTCTTTCGATGAATATACAACAACAATATTCAGATGAAGTTTGAGAATCTCTTTGCTAATGAGCCAATATCTCTCTCGCTGAATAGTTATTTCCGCAACATCCTGTATACGGGGCAACCGAACGCCACGAGAATGAAATAGTGACAAATGTGTTATGGAAAAGGGAAATGCAATGGGAAAAGGAAGCATCCGCTTGTGATATTATGAGATATAGGAGTTGAATTATAGAAAGTGACCAGTATCCAATTTAAGTTGAGTGTGAAAGAGACGAGACCTCGCTGCTAACGGTTCCTTCGGGACCCAACTCCATCCAATGATTCAGGAGGCGTACTTTCGACCCTCTCGAATATCATACGGGGCAACCCGAAAGTTTGGCAGAGGGAGAAAGCTGATCTGATATTCGTAGTGGTGAAACCTATGGAAAAATAAGTCATGAAGCGTTATATAGTGATTGTGGTGTACTGGATGTTGATATTTCTTCTAGAGTTCATGAGATTCATAATTGGCAGGAGTGTTGGATTCAAGAATGAAAAAATACTTCTGGAGTATCAAATCGACCAATTCCTCATTTCGAAACTATATAATCGTACTGAGAATCGTCTCTAGAATCTGAGGAAGTGAAAATAAGATGCGCAACCAAAGTTAGATTCAATATTTATACACGGTGATTATTTATGAAGTCTCCCCTCTCAACTCATTTGTTTTCCGCATTGGAATGAAATGAAAAATACGAAAGATGTATAAGAATATGGAAGCTATCTGTAGAATGAATCCATTTATGGATATGAATAAATATGGCGATGCAGAAATGCGTGACAGGTCAATATTGATTTTTTTTGTCTATTTTTCAAAATCTCAAGCTTCGTGAAGTTCTTGAAACATTCGTATCATCATCGAGCAGATAAAGATTCTGTTTTCATTCATTTCGTTCTCGATATTGAACTGAGAAATTATTTTCGATTTCATTCTACTTTTCAGAATGAATTCGTTGATATTTTTCATTATGAAGATCATTAATACTGATCTGGAATTGTATCTGGCAAATATTTCGAAATCTATTTCACGTCGTTGTAGGACATACTAAAAGAAAAAGTGTAATGGTGATATCAGATGGTTCGCTGACAGCTCCAAAAATACCAACGTCAAGAAAATAAGAGTTACCCCTTCCTTCCCTCTCCTTCCAGGAACATAACTTCAAGTCATCTGCCATCAGACATCGTTTTTATGTAAACATTCATCTCTACTTCCACATAGAGCTGATCCATCTCTTTATTGGCTCTCCTTCTGAATTATTTCTTTAGTGTTATTGCTCAAGACATTGATTCCAGCAGTTCTTCTTTCCATGCTCTCGGTTTGTTGCTAGAGGCATATTCCTATTTCAGCTCCTTTTGAGATCCATATGGAATGATATATGCCTGCTGATGAGGGGTTAACCACTGATAACAAGATCACATGGATTACATAGTGATTACATGAGATTACATGGGAATTACATGGTGATTACATGGGACTACTTGCTGATTACATTATGATTAGATGGTGATTGTTTGGCAATTACATGGGGATTACATGGTGATTTCATGAAACTACTTGGCGATTACATAGTGATTACATGGTGATCGATGGCAATTAAATGGGATCATATGGTGATTAAATAAGATTATATGGGGATAACATGGCGATTACATGGTGATAACATGGTGATTGTATGGCGATTACATAGAGATTTCATGGTAATTTCGTGGGGCTACTGAGCGATCACATTGTGATTACATGGTGATTGTATGGCGATTACACCACTGATGAGAACCTTGTCCCACTGATACCAAGATCACATGGATAACATGGTGATTACATGAGATTTCATGGGAATAACATAGTGATTACATTGGAATACTTGGCGATTACATTGTGATTACATGGTGATTGTGCGGCAATTACATGTGGATCACATGGTGATTTCATGGGACTACTTGGCGATTACATAGTGATCACATAGTGATTGTATGGCAATTGAATGGGATAACATGGTGATTGATTGAGATTACATGGGGATCACTTGGTGATTACATGGGACTACTTGGCGATCACATGGTGTTAACATGGTGATTGTGTGGCGATTACATGGTGATTTCATGGGACTACTTGGCAATTACATTGTGATTACAAAGTGATTGTATGGCAAATAAATGGGATTACATGGGATTACATGGTGATTACGTGACATCACATCGATGTTTAATGAGATTCAATCCGATTCATTCGATTAGAGAATAATAAAATTGTACCAACATAGCAATGATGATTAGTGGTGAGAAAGTGTCAGTGATAGTTTCGCTTGAATAGAAAACGAATAGTTAAGAAAAAATTATCTCTAGTGATCCGTCATTTCAAATGGTGAATGCATTGTGTCTACTGATTACATTGGGTGATTTAGGTGGTGATTACATGAGACAACATGGTGATTACATGGGATTATTCAATGATTTCAAGATTACTTGGTGCTTAAATCGAGCTTGTTCCAAGATTTCATGAAGTGATAGTCCCCTCACCTGTTAATTCACTTCATGTGGATATCCCTGTGATTCCCGATGATTTGAATCATCATAATCAACACATCAATCCATAATCAGTTGACTGATAAAAAAAAAAATCCAAACATTCAGGGCCATATATTTCTGGCCCATTGAAGAGATTATCGTCAACATGAATTGCGGGTGATCAGTGCCACTTTTCTGTACATACATGTCCCGGCCCCTCACTGACCATTCGTATTGGACATCATAAAAATGCTAGACTTATCACTGATTCATTGTCTGGGACAGTGTCCGGCGTTATATGGGTTTCCAGGGTATTAGCAGGTGATGTTGGGGTAGTTCAGTTTGATTTAGAGAATTTTGCATCAGTCCTGATGAAACTGTGTCAAGGGATCATTTTATGAGAGGATGATTGATGCAGCTAGAGAATGATAAATTGTGTTGCAGATTGCGTTCACAGAAGCTTCTGAAAATAATTCTTCGGTCATGTCCAGAGATAGATGATTTTCCCTTATATCCCTATCAAGAGGGTTATTTCGAGTACAGAAGTTCTATATTTTTTCTGAAGCTTAAAAAATTGTTGTCAGAAATTCGAAATTATTTCGGTAAATGTCATATTTTGACATGATGTCCGTCTTTTTCAACGGAACTCGCTGATTTGAAAAAAAAAAACATGTGATCCATTCCATATATACGTTTTCAGAATAGATACATTCGAATAATTCAGGAAATGTAAACTATCATTCACTTAAGTATAGTTACTTATTTGCAAAATTATGCAAACATTATTTTCTCATCGCAACTGACATTTATCAGGTTAATAACAAAAAAGCGCGTGTCATTTCCGATTGCATCTTGGCATAGCTAACTATATGTTTGCGTGAACGTTAATTCACATTTTTCAGAATATTTCGACACTCATATAGTGTTTTTTGATTGAATGTCAATATTCAAGGAGGTGATTTCGGACCAATTCTGAAACGAAAACTTTACATGAACCTATGACCTGAGCGTCTTAACTTTTGAGATACAAGATGCGGAACTTCTCAAAAATAGTTAGAAAAAATAGAAAACAGATTTAATTTTTGCTTGGGAGTGAAGGATTTCAAAAATACACTTCATAGTTTATGTATTTGGTATTCGTACCTCAAATTTCTCTCCATTGTGATATGAACATATCAACGATATTGTTATGATCATGCAGACAAAGAGTTTGTATTTTTCGAAGCAAAAACCGTGCATCGGATTAAAGTGGCGTACCTTCGATGACTGACAATTTTTTTTTTATCTGTTGACAGGTGAATTTCCCTGCGCACGTCACTGGTGGAAATGGAGGAAAATATCGTACACTCAATGATGCTTATTGATACATAGTATATGTATGTCGAACTTCATCAAAATATCTGGAGTGATATTTCAGATATTAATAAAAAAACAATTCATTTTCGAAAAATCCGCTACCCTGTATCTCAAGAGTTTCGACGTTAAGGTCATACGTTCACATGGAGTTTTCTATTCGAGGTAAAACCAAACATCACCTCTTTGAATATCTACATTCAATCAGCAGACACCCTGTGTATTTCGAAAAGAATGGATGAAATAAATTATATTTATATATTTTTGAAATCAGAGGAAAATCGATTGTCAAATGAATGCCATTTGATGTATGTCAAAATATGACACTCGGCAAAATGATTCTGAATTTCAAATTTGATTGAAGATATTGAGATTTTTTTATTCAGATTCTCGGAATAACCTCTGTAGGAGGTGCAACAATATGAGGAGAATCCTTTTACATCTCTATCCTCTACTTCTGATGTCATGAGTGTTATTTTCTGAAGCATATTATTTATATGAGAGTGCCGAAAAATTCAGGTGTAAAAAGAGTAAAGAAGAACTGAGGTTACTTTCGTGGACGTAAGAAATCTTGACTCTTCAAATTTGACCAAAAACAGATTGACGGTGACTATGGGAACTCTGAAATATTCATAGCAAACTAACTTCACTCACTACTGAATTTGTTCGACTTCTTCTGGAGGAACATTACCATTCCGAATGAATTTCCGTGGGAATTGTGAATTGCTAGTAACTTATTACCTGCAAAAAACATTGGATGCACTTACAGGCCTTGGTACATAAGAAACAATGAGACGTGTGACAGTTCACTATTCTCTACAAACTGCTACAAATCAACTAGTTCTCTAATGGCGATAGAACGATTTTTGGTATCATCCTCATGCTCATAGAATGTTAAGAAGCTCTTGAGATACATAAAACGAAAACTTAGTGGTATGGAGATATAGTGTGAATGCTATTTGGTATATTCGAATATCAATTCGATACAGCCTCCCTTGATATCGTCGCCACGCTAATTAACCCAATCTCATGCATGGTTAGACATTCCGAGAGTAAATATTCCATAACCTAATCAAGTCAGCCGAGAGCATATTAATTCGTGTTAATCTGAGTTCCACCTGCTATTGTTCTTAGACGTCAGATGTCACATAATTGCTTGATGAAGCTGTTTCGAGACTGTTGGCAGGTTCCGGATATACATATTCATCACGTGATTATATTTGGCATAATCTCGTACAAGTTCAGTAAATTTTGAAGTGGCTGGGGAATTGCATCCAATATTCTGAGTTATATAGTAGAGTCGAGATTGCTTTCTTTGGACGGGAACCATGAGTACAAGATTGGAATGGTTCTTTTGATTTCAGTTGATAATCACGTCATTATACGAAGAGGTGCAGTTTGCTTATTGAAAAGAAATGTCTGATAAGCCAACTATCTTGATACTGATGTATCCAGTGCTTAGATAGTGAGACTCAATAATGTTTATTCGCAAAGAAATATATTATAGACAAATGAAATTATACTCTCAACAATACCCAAATCAAGATGATTGATATTTGATGAGCATGATGCGTTTCAACAATATATCAGCTGGAACTCTTCATTATTGATTATTTTATTGCTACAGAGTGATATCTCATTTCGAAACGAAAAGAAATCAATATTCCAAAATCTCAGTGGACAGGACTGTCGAATATGGCTAATACAATTCTGAGATAATGACAATCAATGACAATTAATGACAATTAATGACAATCAACGACAATCGATGTACAAGAATAACCTCAGAATCAAATGAATGACCACCAGTGGCGGTCTTAAGGAAAGGTAACGGAGGCTGAGCCTCCTCAAGGCTTTTCATACAACGAATAGATATATATACTTGTATGAAATATGCACAGGAATCGCTAACATTCGCCCGTTTCATCATTTCATAATAGACTGAAATCATGTAGGTGTTTGTCATGGATATACAGTAATTGAGAATTCTGACAACAAGGTATTCAAAATTTAATCCGAATACGGGACATGATTGAAATGATACATGATTAAAAGGAAATTTGACTCCAGTATGTTGATTTTTCCCAAACACTTTATTCAAGTTTTTCAGTTCACAAGTGATAATCGATGAAGTTCTGGCAAGAACATGATAATGAAACCGATTATAATAGAAATTTCTATGTCTTGCTTGGATTATTCTTGCGCTACTCAGAATTATACTAAATTCCCAGTCACAACTCGGAATTTCAATGAATTCCAAGATGCAACTCGGAAAATTACTAAATTCCGAGTTGAAATTCGGAATGGCTTCAATGTATGAAAATAATAATCCTCATGGTGCAATTTTGGCTGGAACGATTGATCAGGGCTGACATGATTATCAACTCGAAGTGAAAGGACTTCAGAAACATATTCATGGAGTGAGCAGCTATAAAGGCTCTCCCATATTATCGATACTGTGTGACTTCTTGTTGTTCTGTGAGAAGTGTTTTGGTGTCCCAATTATCACTAGAACTACTACTAACCTCCATGGTCCGAAAAATCTTGACATCAATATTACTTTATCAGATGATAAGAATAACTTCATGTTTGCCTCACTGAATTCAACTTCTCAAAAACCGTAAAGCAAACGGAAAAGATAGTTCAGACATGACAAAACCTCTAGGTGAGCTTTCGAAGCACACAGAGATGCCTCTTCGTCACGTTTAATTGTAATTCTAATCGTATTTTGTGCTATCCCATCCACATAATTATTCTACAGCACGCGAGAGACTTTGGCAGCCTCGGATCCTTCACAACTGTGAGGAGTGTTTTAATAAGCTATTTCGAGGGAGGTTTTCCAGAGATTGACTTCGCTCAAATGATGTGTCAGTGTATACGAGATCAACAATACAACGAGAATATGTGATGGCATTCGTTAAACAAGAGCAAATTCAGTAATTTGTTATACATGCCAAGATCTCTAAGGTAACGCACTTTTCGACTGTGGAAGACAGTGGAGTGCCTTGGAAATATATCTGGAATGGAATTTTATCAATCATTTCTCTCCTTGTCGAATACTAAATAAACACGTTAAACACCGCATTGATATTCAGAAGAGCCCAAACACGTAGTTCGGCAACTGAGTTGCAATCTTCAGTAGACCTGAGAAGCAAAATTGATTTATGATTTCACAATATTCTCCAGGATATTCTCAAAAAATGATCATTGAAAGTCCAGAGATATCCATAGTCGATTATTTCGTTGATCCCCCACAATATTATCCAAATATGTGTTATGGTGTTTAGTGGAGTTTTGATGAAGCTTTCAGAGACACAACTGAAAGGAGTAACTTGGGACTCCAAAGTGAAATAGTTGTAATAAATCAAATATTCTTGATATAGTATTTCAGTACATAGAAGGTTGCAGAGGAGGAACATGATTGACTCCACTCACATTGACACATTCAAAACATTCTACAACAGAGATCAAGAATATGTATCAGAACATTATTGTAGGAGGTGAAATTAGTTGAGTTCTCGTGGAAAAGTATTCATGATAATTGAAATGTTTTCCACCTAGTATAAGTAGTTAACGAAGAGATAACATAATTAAATCATGAATCGGAAGAGGAATGTCTCCTCTTAGCGCGAGAGAGACAAATTATATGTAGTAAATACTACCAGAGGAACAAGAAAGATATAGTGTTACAAGTGATTTCTACTACATGACATTACCTTCTACTCTTGAAAGCAGTTATGATGACTATTACCCTGAAGATGAGATTACCTTCAAGAAGAATATTGAACACAAATGCTTATGTTGACCTATTGATAATACATTTTCCTTAATTCTGGAAAGTATTCTCACAATTAATTTCTTGACGATTGAAGCAACTCAAAGCAATAGAAGCAGTCAATGAAATCCAGAAGATTCTGTGATTCCTATTGAAATAATTCAGAGTCCAATAAATATTTCCAATTTTTGTAAAATGGTTATTCTCGAGGAATTATGAATAGAATTGTGATATTCATTATTGAAAACATGATGGGAGAACATTTTATACCAACCTTACCATAGTTCACTGAGTTGTGGAAATGCATTAATTGACATCAATATCCCGTCGCAAGATCTTTTGACACAACTTAAAATGAGTCATTCAGTTGAGTTTACTGTTTTTTAATATGTGTATGAGTTTCAACTAGAATATCTGGAATATGTATATAGTTTTCGGTATTTATTACTGTAAATTCACTGAAAAAATGAACCATGAAATATATTAACCTACTTTCATATAAAATGTGTTTTGTTCAGCTTGATTCTTCATGTACCTAACCTACGTTTGTTTCGGTTTTGATGTACATGCATTTCAGATTCCTCTTTATTGTTTTCCATAAACTATTCTGAATTCGATGAACCTTATTCCCAGATATGCATGTGACAAGTACTCAATATATCCAACAATATATTCGTCTAGAATCTAGAATATATACACTATGTTGGTGCGTGTGCATCCTTAGGACGAGCAAATTTCCTCTCCAGAGGATCTCCAGTGGATGTGTTCCGAATGGAAATAATAAACAAATATTCTGTTCGCTCACGACAAGATTCTTTTCAGAAAAGCATACCCATCAATCCAATCAGACTCAGTCATCCAATCAAGCCTCTATATACTGAAAAAAATGAACCTTCTACATCTCTTCTGATCAAGAAAAAAACACGCCTTCTCTTTGTCTGAAAATTCCACGCCCAGCACATAATCAAGCAGTGCTCAAGAGTGCGAATTATTAATCCTCAAATCGGCAGTTCGTCTCCTGTCATGCGAATGAAAGGAGAATACGATCTTTGACAAATAATTACTGCCGCAGAAAGAGAATCACGATCGAACAAGTGTTTGTTTAGGTCTGTTTGTTCGACAATGGAAAGATTAAAATGAAACGAAGCATGAAACATAAATAAACACTGGGCCAACAGCGATCAAGCACAATGCGATTACTGGACCAAAGAATCGTAGCTGGAACTGCGAGGGCACCCTTTTTCCTTGATGATTGCTTGTTATCTGGTACTTGAACTTCGTGGTGTACGAGATGAAGAGTGATATCCGAACTATGACATTCTTTTTCAATGATTCATATATAATTGGTATCACAAAGATTCACTTGTATAACTGAAGGAGTTGAAAAATGAAGGAATTCTATTACAGTTCTGGAAGCACCGCTTGTTCTGTACTCTTGCCACATTTGGCCCTTCAGAATAACAGCATATTCACGTGAATATCAACTTGGTGATGAACATATATTGCCGAAAAAAATCAATTGATTCTGACTGAATGAATTATCTAAGTCGAAGGATGTTTGTGAATTTGGTTAAATGATGAGATATTCACTGTCTGTAAGTTATTCGAGGAGGTGGTACATTCATTTCAATTCATTTATCATTCTACACTAGAGTGTCAAACCCAGACCAACATTGAGAATTTTTGCTAAGGAAAGAGTTGAAAACGAGAGCAGATTCGTTTCCGAAACGTCCACTAAGAAAAGTAGAAGTTTTTCATTCTCATTGAATATATATGTATATTTCCAAATTCTTCAAAAGAACAAGGTGTCACTGGCAAGAAGATAATTTCTCTTTTATGTCTCTAGAGGTTTAATTCCTAGCGCAGTTACATCATGGGGCAGATCACAGATCTGTCCTTACTCCAAATATATTGAAATGATTTCCAATAACTTCTACTTCATTTTTCAGAAACGAGGAGAGAAAATCTCACAAAAAGCTAGGAAATGGATAAAAAAATCAATTCATGAATTCCAAACATTTGTGGAAACTCGCTTCTTCCTTTCGAATATATACAAAAAAAAACAATTGTTTATTCGAGTCGTCGAATATTTCCTAAAAACATGAATCAGAACTTAAGGACAGTCTGTTGGTAACTTTTCTACCACAGGTCGCACCGCACCCAGAGCCGTTAAACACCTTCAGTAATTACTTGACGCTATGCACCCAAACCCTTTTTTAATACGAGTGTAATTAAAAATGAATTATCCGGAGATCCCATCGATGTTTTTCATTTCGTTGAGTTCGTAGTCTAGTTCCTTTCGGTCGTTCCGATGAAGCAGATATGCCGGAATGACAACGTTATCGTGGCTTTTAATTCATTGAGTGAATGATGGGGTGCTGAGATCATGATGAGGGACCTTTTGGTTATCTATTGCCTTATTACTTGATATGTAATGGAATATGTTCGCCACTGTGACACTGCTTATATAATACATTATGATATTATATTATGTATAATAGAAGTCATTTCAATTCAGAGTATTTTGAGAACGAGCGCATTGAAGCAGAAAGAGTGTATAGTATACCAGTACCTATCTGAAGGACTTTATACACGATTAATGTATTACACTCTTTTTACTTTATCGAGAAATTCAAATCAAATCTGACACTCTACTGGTGTCGATATTCGATGAACCATAAGTAGAAGTATGAATCCTTGACTTGCTGGAATCAAGAAACAACCGTGCTCAATAGAGTTGAGATCTGTCATGGCGTTGTTCTCATTTCGAACTGTCGATACTGGTAAGACTGACCTGCATTCATTCTGGAAATATCTCAGGTTCAATGATTGAAGCAATTAGTATTCCATGAAAATATACAGAACATAACATTTCAAATCTTCACTTGCCATAATAACCTCGATAATATCACGAATGTATCACACTAGACATAGGAAGCATACAGCGTGACGTGTGTTGCATACCTCCGGTATGCGAGGATGACGTACTCGACGCGTAGCGGTGGGCAGTGTTCATTCAAGGGAGGAAGAGGCAATTTGTCCCTAAGTAATAAATAAGATTTTTCCGCCTTCCTCAAATAACAAGTCATTTTCTGACGATTCATTCATGGAACTAACGAACAAAATTCATTGAACAACTAAAACTGACAAATAGGTACAGTATTTGTGGTAGAATGATTATTTGAACTGATGTAGAATATGCAGTTTCGAGCATTGGTTATTCGATTACCTCTAGAAGTGAGAGCTGGAGCCGATAACGCAGTTCTCCTGATATTTTCATTACCATTATACAGCAGTTATCCCCCGGAAGTACTTGTACTTGGCTGATACAAGAAAAGAAAAGTATGACTCTTCCCCCTACAATGAGGCCGGGAAATGTATAATATAGAAAGGGGTAGGAGGAAGAATTATTATTTCACGAATGATCTCAAAAAACTACATTCCAACTAAATCAACTCGTCAAAATCAACATCACATGGACGACTCCATATAAGCCTTGATTATCACTTCAATATTACAGAACTTGACGTATCTGTCCTATGAAAGAATGACAGTAATACACTTTCGTCTCCTATTACATACCTCTCATTGTTGATGAAACATTTTCATACTGCATCATAGAACATACCTTCACGTACCTGATTTCAATCCGGAAAATAGACTTTTACAGGATAGGCGCACGTAATATTTCATTACGTGCTACTATCCCATAATGAAATTTTACCGGATTGTAAATATTGAGAACTCAGTTATGCGTCAAAAGCATGAATACATTTATTAAAAATTCAACAGCAAAACAATACACAGAAATGACTTATTGCTAATATTGATATTAACCGTTAAATTTTCGTTCCCATGAATATGGATACCAGGAGCTCCATTGGATGAATTATTTATTAGGGAGTTGCTACTTGCTGATACATTCCCATATTTTTGTTGTAGCACTTCAACAAAGATTGATATTTTAATTTTCACTGTTCATTTCTGTTTTTTAGCAGTATGAAATAAAATGTTATACGTCACACCTCCGGTAAACTTTTCAGTACTCGTTTCGAAATTCCGGACTCGGCTTGCGCCTCGTCAGTAAACATCTCACTCGTACTGTAAAAGTGTACTTACCGGACTAGTAACGTAAATATCTATCACCTTCTGAAGAGCTGGAATTATGAATTGAATTGAAATTGTTGCTGAAAGAAGTGTAATCATCGAATTGGCTATCGAAACATAGTAATGAACAGTAACCGACATCTTCAATCGTCACTCAGCATAATAACCTCGATGAAAAAAACGATAAATTTTAGGATGTGTGTTGCCTAACTCTAGTATATAACTATTATCTATGCCTATTTATAGGTATTATCACCTCTCACCTAATTCTGGTATATAATTTTCATAAGATATGCTAATTCCTCCATTGATTCCGATAAAATGAAAAATTATGATTTTTATTCTCAATCGACCTCCACCTTTCATTTCTGTTTTCATATATACTTATTCTTCCAATTGTAAGATGTATGGTACTGGAAATAATAAAGCCGATTAGGATTATTTTTATTAGGTACCTCTTCGCACTCCGCACTTCACGTGATGGAACTCTCATTATGGTCCCAGTAGATGGTACTGTTAATGGTCGTACTGAGCACAGCATATCGATGACTTCGTGGAAAGCATTCTCTTGGTGGTTGTGTTCCATCGAAATATATTAGATGTTCTGATCCCTATTCCGGATTCCTCATCAGATAATCGTTTGATGTATCGACCTGTTTTCGTCTTGCACTGGCCTTATTGGATGGAAAGGAGGCTCTAGAGGAGAATGCGGTATGGAGTGTTTCATCATATGCAAAGCTATATCCAACAGATCGTTGATGTGGTGCAAAATCAAAGTTTGGACCAAGACAGATCCTTGTGGGTCATTATCATCGATAGTCATTGTATCAGATGAGACTCCATATCTATCACAACATATGTATCTGCGTGAAAACCCGATAGTGAACGACATAATTGGGGTGGAAAGAGATATGGTAGGAGTTTCTAATCAAGTCACCACCATACACAGGCTCTGCCTTCAGTGGATCTCTCTAGGTTTATTCACTAGATTTACGTATTGTACTAGCTATTGTTGATCTTTCTGAATATTTCAAATGAACTAATTATTATCATCATTATTGAATTGTTCAATGCTCACGACATATCCATTGCTGTAGCTATGAAGGCTTTTCATGTTCCTCGATTGACATCTGCCTCATACAGCAGGTCTCTTGTTGAGCTCCGGTGATGACAGCCATATTGTTGGTCGTTCACGTTTCTTGTGTTCTCTAGATATTGGATGAGCTTGAATATGAAGATGATTGCTTTCTCCATTACTTCAGAGATCACAGAAAGTAGTACAATCAGTCTTCAGATTTTAGAGATGGTTTACTTTCACTCCTTTGTGAATGGGTGGACTGTTGAGATAGTTAGAAAAAAATACATCAAACTGTAATCTGAGAAGAACTGGTGTTATTTCTGGGGCACATTTCTCAAGAACGATAGGCTGTATTTCTTTTGGCACCACAATTTTCTTGGCGTTGACGCCGATTGTGCGTTGGTAGATGATAATGACAGGCATGGGAATATCGATAGTTGCAATATTGAGATCTTGTGGATCCAAAGTATGATTTTCAGAATAACAAAATGCAGGAATATTGGCTTCTTCTTGTGTTCTTGTAGTCAATTCACTATCATCTTTGATGAGGAGAAGAAATGACCTGGAAGGGAATCTCTCTCAATTTCCTTGGCGAAGGTCCTGAACGAACGGGAAAACATTTGGGCACTCGATGATCTTCGTCCCATCTTATCTTAGTGTTATATGGAATATAACATATTCCATTGATGGAATATAACATAGTTCATATTCGTTATTGTAAAAGTTTATTTTGATAATTGGTGTTTTTGTGATATATCCTGTATACTTGTTGGAATTTGATATGTTAATCAAAGGTTGAGAAAAAAAAAGGATATGACAATAAATGAATTGTACAGGAGTTAGACTTTTAAAAAAAGGACGAAGAGAAAGAAGAACGAATTTTCTTCGACCCTGGATAATAAGAGTCCGTAATACAGGTAAAAAATGACAGTTATATAGTGATATATCGGAAGGCAGAATTATCAATAATCAAACAAAATGTGAACAACTTGGAGTTTCACTGAATTGCAACTACCTAATTTCGGAATACAGTGATATTCCAAGTTGCAACTTGGAATTTAAGCGGAAAATAAGAATAAAATAATACTGGCCCTTGGCCCTTCTACGCTTCCGTAGTATATTTATGTTCCTGATATACCCTGTTATATACCCAATGGAAGGCAAAATCTAATTAATTCTAATCATCAGATTATCTGGCCATCCTGCAACGCATTCACCGAATGGAAGAAAGAAAAGAATTTCAAAGTTCATTACCTAAATACTATGGCACGTATCGATCGCTTCTGACTATCAAATTATGAAATTAACATATTTTGATGACTGTTTTGGTATTAACATAGCTCATTTCACTTCAAGATTAAGAATTAGCATTGTTAATGCTTGAAATCACTATATATACATATAAATATATATTAAGAAAAATTTTTCGGAACTAGAGTGATCACAATATCAGTTGTAGTTCTTTATAAAAATGTTACCAGTTTTGTGTATTTCGTGCATAGTGTTCAATTGTAAGTTCGAAATATTTAAGTTATGAAAATGACTTCAATTTAAATACAGATATCTATATTGATATTTATATATCATTTCGTTATTATTGGAAATGATGGAACATTCGCGTGAATTTGATACCTTCAGCTCAATTTCTCAATTTGTCTTCAGAATACTTCTTTTATGTGCTATCTTTTTTCATCTGTCTGTACCATTGAAGGAAAACCTATGATTTTCGAGGAACATTGTGTCAGCCAGCGGAGAAATTTCGGGAAAGGAAGTAGGTGTTGGAATTTTGACATTGTAAAAAATCAATTCAGAATGCGTATGGAATTACCTATACATATACGTAAAGATGTATTTCTCTCATTTTTTCCTTTGATATCACCAATACTCAGACTATAACGATAGACCAAAGTACTCTGAAGTCAATACCACGTGAATAAAAATGGAGGGTCGAGGGGTTTCAGGTTATTTCATTCCATTTCTCATGAATCATACTCGCATAACTTTGAATTCAGAGAGATATGGAAAATCTTGGATTTTTCATTACAGGGAGTCAAAAAATTGCTTGTTGAAACGACATCGTACACAAATTTTGCTAATATCGTACGTAAAATTTTCCTGAAATCAATTCGAACATGGTAGAATAGTAGTATTGCTGAAATGCATATCAACCAACTGTCATTTGAAGTGCACACTGTTCATTTCCATGTTGAGGAAATCATTCGTAGAAAGAAAGAAAATTATTTCTCTCGGAAACTTAACTAACTTATCAATTCGCAATAAATTTTGAGAATCCCCATATATGTTGCATACTCAAATAATCACCGTGTGAATATGATTATTTACAATTTCCAGATGCCATCTCACAAGCGTATGGCTTCATGGATCATTGTGCTGAGAGCAATAGTCAGTGAGTGGATTGTGATATCATGACTGAGTTATCATATTCTTCGACAACTATTAATCTTTGTTTCGTTTTCGCAGAGAATGTCCAGACCCTAATATCAAGTTTCTTCTTTTCACCAAGAACAACACAGAGATTCCAGAAATCGTTACAATAGGTCTCAACATGACTGAATCGAACCTGAATGAAACATCCTACGATAGTTATAAACCAATCAAAATTATCATCCATGGTTTCAGTGGAAACGAAGATATTGCTCCTCTATTGGCTATAAAAAATGGTAAGCTGGGTCAAATCGCCAAATCAATTTCGAACTTGATGTTTCTAATTTCTCCAACTGCAGAATACCTGAGAACACAGGACTACAACATTTTTGCTATCGACTGGACTGACTTGATCAATAGTAGGATCGTACCATGCTATTTAGATGCATCTTGGAGTGTCCGCCATGTTGGAAAATGTTCTTCTCAGTTGATTGAAAGGCTTCGACAAACAGGAGCGACAGATATTCATATCATCGGTTTCAGTCTTGGTGAGTCAAATTAGTCATGATGTTTCAATGAATGTTGTCCTACTACCACCTATGGAATCAGCTCTTTCAATATTGTTTTGATTTTCATTGAATAACCCATTCAACTATACTGTCTGTGAGTTCTTCGAGGAGGTGGTACATTCATTTTTCAGCTCTTCATGGGATTTTCTCTCCTCGTTTATGAAAAATCTGCCCCAGAATGTCACTGCGCTTGAAATTAAACCTTTAGATACCTAAAGGAGAAATTCTCTATTGGTCAGTGACACCTCGTTTTTGAAAAAATTTGGAAATACAAATATGGCAACAGTGAAGTCGAATGTGAATTGCATCAGTGTGGGGGTGTAGGGCCAGTTTGAACTAGCAATTATCTTCAATGGACAGCTCAAACTGGCAACTATAGCCAGTTCAAACTGGCATATATAAAAAAGCCGCCTTTCATTGAAGTACCCTGCATATCTTCTCAGGTCTCATGAACGCTCCTTATGGTCACAATTCGTTGGAAAGTATATTCCAAACCCTCGTTACGTTTGACGTCGACTCAGTTGAGTGAAGTTGGTTACCAAAGATGGAAGCTAAAATATTCGAAGGGTGCCAAACTTGTAAGAAAAGGCCTCCGCTTCGGTTTTCTCCGTTTTTGTCGTTCCTCTCCTGGTTGCGCTCGACAATGAGCGACACTTTGAATGAATTTCGAGTTCCAGTAGGCGTATTTCATGAAATTTCAACGAATGACAATGCACAGTGGATGAATAATAATGATTCAAATATTCATGGTCGCGAAAAAATAGTGTACTTCACTCGTTGGAGAGTATATTTCATGCACTCATAACATTTCCGCACAGCGGAAGATGTCAGTTTCCACACTGGTTATGTTATGTACTATTACATGCCTCAATATACATTCGCGAACCATATAGATGCTTCCGCATCATTGTAATGATGCTATGAGATGGTTCCTAAGAAAAAATAATAAATGAATGCCTTATACGAGGCGCGGCCATATGTGGGATATACATGATATGCGCTATTTGGGAGTTTTCTCAGATGTCATATTTTTGTTTTTTTTTTATCTGTGGACAACACGAAAGGGAAACCTATAATGTTCGAGAAACATCGTGTTAGCCAGCGGTGGAATTTTGGGAGAGAAGGAAGGTGTTTCTTGAAATTTTGGAGGTTGTAAGCATCAGGGAAGACTTCACTAGGCAAAGAATTCCACAACTTTGCCGTTCTATTGATGAATAATGCTTGGTATAGCGATGTTCGACAGGTCTCAAGCCTGACAGTGTAGGGGTGACCAGCCTGAGCTCGTCTGGTTTGTCTACTAGGAATCGCACGTGGTGGCATAATTGATGATATTTCCGTTGAGCACCGACCATGGAAGTATCTATAAAAAAGGCAAAGATCGCTGACCTGTCTACGATGTTCTAGAGAGGTCAATAATTTGGTGAGTGTTGTATCATCGACTAGGCGAATTGAATCTAAGAGCTTCAGCGTATGTTTGGAGGCTAAGCTCCAAACATGTGAACAGTACTCCAGGACGGGTCGAATTTGTGCTTTGTAGATCATAAGCAGTTGCTGGGATGTGAAGTATCTCTTCGCACGGAATAGAAAACCAAGTTTTTGTGAAGCAGTTTTCGCAATGGACCTCACATGATTGTCCCATGAGAGAGCACTGTTGGTGGAGACACCCAGCATGGATATTGACGACTTCATAGGAACAGTGGTATCCGACATCATCATATTGGGCATTGTGTGATCAGCCTTCTTGGTAAACACACAAGCTTGGGTTTCAGTTGCATTGAACTGTACTAGATTCTCAGATCTCCATTTCAGAATTCTTGTCAGATCCTCATTTAAAGCATCGATCTGTCTTCGTCTTGCCCCTCTGGCCTCGTTGGATGATATAGGGGCTCTAGAGGAAAAGGCGGAATGAAGTGTACTATCATCCGCAAAGCTATGGACTGGGCTGGAGGTCACATTCAACAAATAATTGATGTGGAGTAAGAACAAAGTTGGTGCCAAGACATAGCCTTGTGGAACACCAGCATTGATCGTTATTGTATGAGACGAGACCCCGTCTACCACCACGTAGAATGATCTATCTGCAAGAAAACTCGATGGTAAAAGACACAGTTGGGACGGCAAATCATATGACGGAAGTTTCGCCAGGAGGCTTGGTGCCAAACTCGGTCAAATGCTTTGGAGATATCCTAGGCTACAGCCAGAGACTCCCCATGTTTCTCTATTGGAACCTGCCACTCATGTGTCACATA
This sequence comes from Gastrophysa polygoni, assembly GCA_963576655.1. Classification (NCBI taxonomy): domain Eukaryota; kingdom Metazoa; phylum Arthropoda; class Insecta; order Coleoptera; family Chrysomelidae; genus Gastrophysa; species Gastrophysa polygoni. The sequence goes on from OY755092.1 coordinate 5,699,836, forward strand.
GGCAAGCAGATCTCCTGTTGACCTCTGGTGACGAAAGCCATATTGCCGGTCGTTCACTATTCTTGAGCTCTCTAGATATCGGATGAGCTCGATGTTGATTGCTTTTTCCATAACTTCAGAGATCACAGATAGTAGTGCAATCGGTCCATAGTTGTTAGGGAGGGTTTTCTTGCCCTTCTTCGGAATCGGTTGGACCCTAGCTTTCTTTCAGTAAGAAGGAAATACGCCGAGTTTGTACGGAAGGGTGGACAACCTGCGGCAAGCTAAAGATCTCCTCGGCAATTTCATCCGAGGAAGATCAAAGACACTGATCAACCTCACCAAAAGAAGTCTCAGAGTAATAACGGAATCTATGACAGGGCACTGTAGACACAAAGAACATCTCAGAAGGCTAGGTTCACAGAAGAACAACACCTACAGATTCTGTGGCGGAAGTCCAGAAACACCTCATCATATCCTGATGGAGTACATCAGGAGTGCTGTACATCACGAAAGATGAAGCATACTGAAATCCTACCAGCTGAATGTGTGAGGAATGCCACGAATAGACCTCTTTAAAATCGTGAGATTCCTGAAGGAGGAGCTGCTATGAACGAGCAAACTTTGGAATAATCAGAAGATGAGAAACAATAGATCTAATCAGGTCGCAGCGCATCTGTCACTAACCACAACCAACCAATACCAATACCAATACTCACATAAAACGCCACGCTCGGGTTTGTAATAAGTATATACATTTATATCCACAGGTGCGCAAGTTTTGAATTCGATAGCCACCAACCTACGCCCTTACAGTTTGCCAAGGTTGACAGGGTTAGATCCTGCCCTGCCACTGTTCATCTCACCAAATCGAGACGATAAGCTGGACAGCTCGGATGCGGAATTCGTCGATGTTTATCACACCGATGCCTTCGTCTATGGACAAGCAGTGAGGAATGGGGATGTCGATGTTTATATGAATGGGGGTGTGATTCAACCAGGGTGCAAGAATATCAGTAGTGAGTGAGCAATATCATGAAAGATCGCAGAATATTTCAACCTATTTTGAGAATGTTCCGTCAATATGTTGCAATTTCATTCTTCGTCTACCAAGATACTCCGAATGATGATCCAAGATGTGTTCATTTATACCAATGATATGTACAAGACGGCGGAATTCCGCCACATCGATTCGATCAATTTTTTTTCTTGATTTTTTTTTCGAGTGATGAATTTCTCATAGAAAAGGTTCGATATTGTTGGGCAATATTCTAATATAGGTCGTAGGGGAAGTTGGCATCAATTGTAACAGAATTTGGTTTTTATATTATGGAGAGTGCAATTATCAACAGAATGGTCATAAAAAATGGGTGTATGACCCAATGTGTGTGTGTATGAGTTCAACTGAGGATCAGTATGGCTGACACACATTCCGTTGGGGAAATGAATTTGTATTTGAAGTTGAAGTTGAGTTGAAAAAATGTTCTTGACTCGAAACACCATGTAACTATTGACACCGTTCAGCAAGGTTCATAATAATAATGAACGTCGTTCATGAACTATGAAATAAATTATAACAGTGGATAATCACATGAACTGATGGCGAAGTCCAGCTCAAGCTATTGTACTTAACCATCAGAGGGCTAGAAGCCAAGAAAATAACAACAATACAATGAGGGATGATTGAACAAATGAGAAGAACTTACTGACTACATATGAAGTAGAATATGACGAGCAAGTATGTTCATTCTGCCTATTGGGTGGATATTTCCCTTCAATTTTGAATTCATCTTCTGAATCTGAAACATCTTCAAAAGAATGCAGTTTCGTGCTGAGGCATGGTCATGATATTCTTCGAATGTATTCTGGAGCGAGGACTTGAGTCAGATATCACAGCTGGTGGAACAAAATTATTGAGAACCTCATGTGTAAATGTACCTATTATTGCTAATGAGCAAGTGGCATTTCTCGAATTTTTGTCGAATGTCAAATTTTCTGATACTATAAATCAGTCTACAGCTGCTATTCTGAACTTTTTGCACTCGATCGCTATTAACTTTTGTCAGAAAAGGACATTGAAGAGAATTACGGTGATCAACATGACTCAGCACAAGTGAGTCGCACAAATTTAGTTTTACATCACATCACTTCCAAGGATGCGAAAGATTCACCTACCTATAAGACTTTCAATATGCTGATAGAAACGCATTTGTAACTTAAATCAAACAGAGATTTCTCATTGAATCACTGACTCGTATTGGAAACTTAGTTATCAATTTGAAGTTTGAAAACATTCTCCAAAAATACTTCATTCAATGTAAAATTCCTTCGATTTTTCAGAGTTCATGCAGTTTCAAGTTGTGTTCATCAGACGATATCTTGATTTCATTCAATTCATCATTCATAAATTGCTCTGCGATATTGGAATTTTTGGTACAAGAGCTGTGATATAATTTAATTGAATCTATTCATTCATGATACAACTAGAATTCATAACTCCCGAATGGAGTGTTTCAGTGGGTGAATTTTAAGATAGTAATGGACTTTGAATAAGTATGATCAGCTATTGGCAGAGGGCCAATTTGTTCTTGGGGAACATTTCGAGAGGAAGTGGTGGCAAAAAACAAATCTTTGTTCCCAATAATCAAGAGAGACGTGTCAATTTCAACGTGACTGTGGCGTTTCATACCGACATTATTGACAGATTCAACCTCACAATTTCGTCTCGAAATTTCTCGAGAACAATATCGGAATGAGAATAAGAATGATATTAACTATTCATGAAATCATCATCACTCACGTTCTGCACTGGAATCTGACGCCGTTGGAGCAGACCGTTGAATACTGTTGAGTGTATGTGAAATTTCAAATATAGCTTATAGATGGCGCTTCAATCTCCAAAGTTACAACTAACCCCTGTCATAATTGACACCAATCTCCCCTACGAGAGGTTTAAATCATTTGTACTATTGGATGTATGGATGTTACTGAAAGTGGACGACAAAAACAAACTCTAATTATTTATGTTTATAGTTGCAGAAACAGTCTTATGTGACCATAACAGAGCTCCATTGTATTTTGCGGAATCGATCAACAGCAAAAAAGGCTTCTGGGGATGGTCTTGTCCCTGGTACTGGAGCTACCTCCCTCCTCTGTGTCCAATGCATCAACCCCTGGTTCTAATGGGGGACAGGATCAACAAGACGATTAGAGGGATGTACTATGTCGAAACGGGTTCTACCGCTCCTTTTGCTCTCGGGAAATATAATATTCCTGGATGAATCAAGACTCTTATATGTGGGGGTTATAGTTATCGTATATTGATGTAGATATCACTGATGAGGAATGCTGTCGATAGCTGAGGCCCTCTCAAGATTATAATTAATATATGATCAAAGTATAGTAATACAATGAATACTTGAAGAAGTTGGCGTTTTTCATCCACGTTGCTCTTCCATCAAACCAGTCATTGGAAGAGCGAAGAGAGAGTAGAGTGAAATATATCAGTGAATGAGAAAAATTTCCAATTCAAGAATTGGGAAGGGTTTTGGAGCGGGGTCTGAATTGGTTATTGTATGTAATGGTCGCATCAGTGGATTGAATGAGATCAGGATCAGGGTTATAGATTTTTGCTGCAGTAGGTATAGCAAGACGAACATTCAATGAAAGTCGGCAGGTGAATGTTGGTTACCTGCAGGATATCTGATATCACACTGATAATTCAAAGAATTTCATCAAAACTTCCATATCATGTTCATTTGCAATATCATTTGCTTCCCGCAATATTCGAGAAAAATACTACGCGCCAAAGCTACCGGACATGAGCTGTTAAATAGACTCGGTTAAGACGCTGGTGTTGAAGTTTTCAATTTTCATTTTTTTAAGACCCGAGTATCTGATCTTCACATTTCAATTCATTGAAATATGATATTTCTTTCATGTCCATTAGTATTATCATTATATTCAATTAATTTTATACCATACACAAGGTTTCAGAAATGAGTATCAAGAGATAACCATAGGTAGGAAGTTACATTTTGTGATGTGAGACATGAGATTTCGTTCTTTTTTTCTTTCTCGATCTTTGTGGGAATCGTAGAGTAAATATAGTATTCTGCTCGCGATAATAGCTATTATTCTATTCGATAAACTCGCCCACGGGTCGTTTGGAACTTTCATCCTCAAGAATGAATGCCATGGTTATGAGTAATCTGAAGAATATATAATATTATGGAAGGTGTGAAATATGCTTTCTTCTATTTTGCATGAATTTCTATCAAATTCGCTTGGTAATACTGATAAAATGATCGAAATTGAAAATAAGCTACCAGTGGTAACCTGTCAACACATGTTGGTTGTCAATTCTGAGTAAACAAAATCTGTCAATTCTGAGTATAATTGTATGTACAGATAATAATATCGGAGGCACACCTATATATATATCTGTCGTCACGACGTTATTATAGACACGGAATAGAAACACAAGCATACTCGATTTACTATTTTCGTTTAATGAACTCTGTTAATGTTTGAAAATATTTCCATAACTCGTCCTCTCAAATCATCGATATTCTGAATCAGCTGATCAGCAACATTTGCGAATCATTATTTCAACAGGAACTGATTATTTCACATCTATTCATTTGATTTTGTCAACGTCTACAACTCACAATGATAACATCACAATGAGAAATGATTACATTGAAAACTAGGAGAAACTAGATGAAACTCAAGGATAAATGTGAAATATATTAACCTCAGAACGTTGAACTCTTCAACTTCATGAATTGAACCACTTTTGCTGTGCTGTCACATCTGGTGATGTCAACGTGAATATTAATCTCTGTTCCAACTGGGTGGAAATTCTTGAATTCGACAACGCGAAGATATTCCTTCAATAATAGAAGACACCACTTGAGGACCATTACTGATCAACTTCATGTACCCCAATCGAACACTTCAACACAAAATCGATGGCGAAGGCGATTTTTTGGTTATCCTCTGCTAGCTTTCTTCTTCCTATTATTTTCTATAGGAAAAATGAACCGTCCATTCCGTTCAATTATCCCCTGCAATCAAATTCCTCTTCAACCCTATCAAAAGTTCTGATGTAATAATTCTTATGAACGTCATCCCTCTAACTTTCTCAATATCGACACAGTTGGGAGAATATTCCCTGTGGGAATTCTTGGTCGACACCATCTACTAATGTTAGAAATTCATTCTGTAGTTAACTCACTCTACCCGTTGGAAATGTACAATGCAGTTCAATTGTTGAAAAGTTCTGGTTTCTGATTGCATGTCGATGTGATATTTGAAACATGTATTTCGTAAGGAATACCTAAAACAATTTCACCATTGATGTGGAAGTGGTGTGCCAAAAGGTATGATTCGGTATTTACTATTGGTCGACGTGAATATTTCTTGAAATTATAAGTTATTTATGGTACTAGTGTGTTATGTTGAAAATGAGTCACGTGAGAAAGATTAATGGGAGTGGTATAAATTCTCAAGTGACTTAGGAAACATAACACACGAGTGGCATACAATGTTTTATCCAACAAGTGGAAGAAATCATTTTTTATGAGATAATAATTAATAAGTTTTGTGATCAAATCAAAGCTACTTGCGTCTCAATACCCTGTATATGTCAGAATGACTTGGTGACTTTTTTACATTTTGGTCAAGGTAGGTTGTTTGTTTAGTTGCCACGGGCATAACACATTGTTGCAAATGTTTAAATGAATTTTGACACTTGTCAGTTTTCCCTGCAGTAAAAGAAACCTTTTTTGAAGAAAAAAACTTATAGAAAAAGGAGGAAATCGATGAAAATTACGTTCCTGAGGATATCCTTACGGAAGCGGAAGAAGCAGCGATGCAGATTTTGCCAGAAAAGTCCCGAGATGCTTACGACAAGGAGTTCAAAAGTTTGAGTCTTGGATTAATTCACGGAAAATAAAAGGTATCGACGAAAATGTTCTATTGGCTTATTTTTTACATTTGCAAAAAAAATTAGCCCCATCGTCGCTGTGGACCAAATACTCGATGCTTCGCTCGACTAATCACCTTTTTAAAAAAAATCGACATTTAGAAATATGGCAAACTAACGAGCTTTTTGGAAAGCAAATCAAGGGGATACAAACCAAAGAAGTCCAAGACATTAGAACGACCTGAAATAGAGAAGTTTTTGAACGAAGCTCCCGATGACGAGTACTTGTTGATGAAAGTGGCTTTGATAATGGGGATTAGCGGTGCTTGTAGATGCGATGAATTAGTCAATTTGAAAATAGGAAATATTCAAGTCGAAGGGAAATATTTTCACATAGTTTCGCCAGATACTAAAACCAAGAAATCGAGAAAATTCACCATACTTGAAGAAGGATTTCCAGTCAACCCGATCAATTTGTGTAGAAAATACATGTCTTTGAGAACAAAGAATACTAGTTCTAGCCGCTTTTTTGTTCTTTTACAAGAATGGAAGGTGTACCAGCCAGTGTGTGGGAATAAATACGTTGTCGAAGATACCTTCAAGAATTGCAATGTTTTTGAAATTGGAGGAACCAGCGCTCTACACCGGTCATTGCCTGAGAAGGTCTTCGGCGACTCTTTTGGCCAATGCAGGGGCTAACACGACTACTTTGAAGTGTCACGGAGGATGGAAGTCCTCGACGGTAGCAGAAGGATACCTAGAAGAATCGGTGTGCATAACAAAATACAAACTGCAGAACAAATACAAGGTTCCAATGTGTCGGCGTCTTCCAGCACTATCAGCAGCTGTACCGATATGGGAGCGTCTGGTTCCAATAAATCAACTGATTTTACAATAACTTCAAATTCGAATAAACCGTTAGCTTTTTCCTTCAATTTCAATATCAATGTGAATTCTGCTTGAAATGGTAACAAATAAATAGAATTCTACTTTAAATATGAACGTGGGTTATAATCTATAACTCACTAGTGAGTTATGGATTATAACACACTAGTGTGTAATTTGATAGTTTACTTATCTAAAATGACATTATCAATGACATTATAACAAAATAGCAATATGTAATGATACTGTAACACAGACCATAACATTCCAAAAACAGAAAGATGAAATTCTTATTTATTTCGCAAAATATAGTGCCACACCTGCCTGTTATTTTGGATCTCTGGTACATTGAAAGATTCAACGATGTCTGATCATCAGCTCTCTCATCCTATAATGATAATATAATATAATGATAATAATAATGATGATAACAATAATAGGTATGAGTATGAATACATGAAATATAGATCATATAATCCTAGGACAACTAATGGAAGTTACGGCTACCTAAGCAGGCTTGTATTGTAGCCAACAAACAAAATATATATAAACAGACATACTAATATCGCAGAAGAATAGTAGAGCTATAAAAAATTTGATTCATTCTTTGGAAATATCTGTAATATTGCAAAATCTTGTATGAATATTACATTATAATCTAGTTTTCACTGATTGTGTCAGTTGAAATCACGAATTGTTTTTTTGAAATATCATCATTGTTGGATCTTCATTGCATGAAAATATTTGGTTTTATACCAATTCATTCTTTGAATTGAATGTAGTCAATTTTTCGAGTATCTGACCGAACAATGTACACCTGAAACTAAGATATCTGGTATTCAATCACTTATCAATTCAGATAATGGAACAAACTGCTTTGTGATTGAACTCTAATTGGAAGTATTCCATCACATATCCAAAATAAACGAAGAATATCATCTGAAATGGTGAAAAGGAAATACAATCAAATAGTCCTCCTACAATGGTTCTCGAGAATGAAATCGATTCTATTCCATTTTTTTTCTTTTTTTGGCACCTCAGAGATGATGCAATGAGCATTCAGGATATGGAGTTTATTGGTTTCATTCTGACTCATCCTTTATGAAGATTATGATTTCAATACACCTGTTCGAAAAACGGGAGCTCAAAGGGGTGGTATGAATAAAACATAGAGCCTCCTGTCAACGAATAACTTATTCAATACAAAAAAGCACATTTCCAAGAGGTCAGAACTTCGGTTTCTGATATTTTCGATTCACAAATAGCATGTATTCAATCCACATTGACATGGAAATTTCTGGTGCTGCATAAACAGAATTTCCACATCTTCACTACCAACAGAGTCCTCCAGAGGATTCGGAAAATCGATTTACGGAACTTCGAAGGATCTGTGTTTGTGTTTCTCTAAAATATGGTGACGATTTCCTGTTTGAAGTTGACAACTCAGTTACAGATTGGACGTGTCATGATTCGAAGGCAGCTGGAGTGGTCAGAATAGTACGAGAATCACATTCGTCGAAGAGAATTGCGTCAGGACTATGCATATTGAATTTTCAGACAAACTGATTTGATATTCTTCAACCGAATGAGATGAATGATCACATGAATTTCATCAGTGGGTTCCACTGAAATTGACAGTGACACTCAAGTGTGTCACATTTCTGAATTTTGACTGGAATTGAATTTCAGGATTCACATTTCAACTGTGTCATGATTTCAGGTACCACTTTTTGGTAACAATTGCAATGAATCCAACAACATTTATCTTTCTCATCTCTCGACAACACGTAAGGAAGTCCTATGGTATCCACAATAATAATTATAATGATAATAGCAATAATAATAATGATTTTTTGAAATTTCGGAGGTCGTAACCATTAGGAAACAATTGATTCGTCACAGGTGAAACGAACTGAAGGATCTCAATCAGGTATATTTTGGTACTAGGTGAAATACAATATGGCTTTGTTATTCCAATATCTCAAACTGTGATGAATGTGGTTCGATTTTTCGTAATCCTCTCCACATATACGTGTATGCAATTATGAATGCGGACGAAAACTTCCAAATGGAATTCAGGTGAGTTGTTATATTGCAAAATGTTGATAATTCAATATGAAAAACCCACATATGAAATATGAATACAGCGTTCAGTCATCTAAATTCGAAAACAAATATCAGAAAAATACTCACTATAGTTCCTAAGTTATGACCCCACAAAGAAAAAAGCAAACAAATCAACAAATATCAGAAAAATACTCACTATAGTTCCTAAGTTATGACCCCACAAAGAAAAAAGCAAGATTGATGGTATATTCAGATCCACCTTGCGGACATCTTTCTACAGTTGACGTGTTTTTGTCTTCCAAAGGAACACGTTATATATTCGAGAAAAAATGATGTTATAGGCGACTAACTCCCAAAGTGGCGCTGCATAGCCATACATACAGAGGCACAGAACAAATATACACGTAATCGAGTCATTGAATTTTTGATTTTTGAAGAAATATAAAATGATGAATTGAATTAGAAACCATGAATATTGCGATAGTCACAATATGAATATTATTGGAATGATAATTGAAATATGATATTGAACAGGTGAAATTCATTGACATGATATCAAAGAACTGTAAAAATTACAGAATACTCATATTGGTTTCCGAGACACCCGAAACATATGAGGTGAAATGATATTCAGTCTGATATTGGAACCTACAAGTATGGGATGTTCTTCACAGTATGGAAAAAAACCTATTACTAATTTTCTTAAAACTCTGCTGAGCTCAATTTCATGAGGAGTTCATTCAGACCTCTCCTGCGAACCAAAGAATTCAATCGACTGCCTTTTCTCCGAATTCCTGATGAAGATTTAACCGAAACAACCTGAGATCTGAAGCTGATAGCCAACAGAACCTTGGAGGTGATAATCGAAACAAAAGTGAGAACAATAATCCATATCCACATTATCTATGGACAATCGAGGAAATGTTAGGAATCTCATTTTTTTTTTATCTGTGGACACCACGAAAGAAAAAAAATCTCATGTTTATCAATTTATTTATTCCTTGAGAATCGAATATATACAGAGTTTTTCACAGCAGACTCTCGTTGGAGTGTTCAGTGGTTTGAAAATATTCCTGAATTTTTGGACTCCAGGGATATTGAGCATTCCCATTCATTCGTGAATACTCATCAAACCACTTCAATCAACTGGTATTTTAGATTTCGAGAGTATTATCCCTGCGCTTCCGTCTACCCCAGAAGCACTTAACACCAGTTGAATAAAAATAAGGTTCTACAAAAAAACAAAAATTCCAAATACTCAAAAGTATTGACATATCCAGGAAATGATTGAGAATAGGAATAGGGGTCCTGAAGAAAAATTCACAATGGAATTTTGTCAGCAATCCAAAAATAGGATAATCTACCGGATGTTCTTTGGTATATTATATAAATTTGATGATGACATCCGATATGATCAGAATTGGTATGACCTTGAGAATGGAAGATAATGGAAGATAATGTTGAATTACCTTGGAGACCAGAAATTCAGGATTCTAAGTTATTTCTAACCATGAAAACTTTTAACGAACGGCTAACCGTGAGAAACCATTACACGCTCACTTTTACGAAGATTTGACTATCTTTGTCGTACATTAACACTAATTTCTTCGAAAATACTTCACTGTGCTCTAATAGAATCTCAGCTTATGATAGAGTCAGCTGGGGTGGGGGATCCAATACTCGCCTGGATGAACTTCAAATAATTCAGAGAATATTTTTGAAAATAATTCTACATCAACCACAAACCTTCCCAACTGATCAGCTATTCGTTGTATTCAAATTATGGATCTCAGATATCTCCAACTGAAATTGTCACTTTTTTGTTTCAAAATAGACACGAGGAAAAACCCGAATTTCTCCAACATAAGCAACCAGATCAAAATTCGAAACAGATTTCGGCAACAAATCAATCAGTAAAGGAAGGATGTCGTTCTTAGGCACTCGATTTCTGAATTTTTTGCCCTGAAATATACTCACTTCAAATTCTTCGTCTCTTTTCAAGAATGAGGTCTGATAGTCTCATTACGGTTCTTTCACAACATACACTTCTCCTAATGTTCATTTCTTTTTATATTTCTCCTTTTCTCAATTCTTATTCAACTTTCAATGTTGGAAGATTTTATATTATTTCTAACGATGCAGAATTACCACAGACCGCTTTAGCCCTGTCGATACTTAGAAAACATAAGTACCTGCCTATGTTACGAGTTGTAATCCAATTTTTCCAATAGATAGTACATTGATTGGAGGAAGTTATCTATTGATGATCATTGCTATCATTTATGTTTCCCATAATTGAGTATCTGATTATTCCAATGATTTCGCAGCGTGAATCAGTTCTTCTTCTTCCTTCCTTTTGGCCTCTTCCTTTTTGGAAATTGGCCAGCGCATTAGCGTGAATCAGTTCCATTTTTAGGTTATTCTTCCTCATCCTGCTTGTTCACCATTGATCTTCGAGAACCTGGATCAGAAACACATGAAAATCGTGTATCAATGGAGCTTGATACACGAAAAAATCTTGCATTCATGATACAATTGAAGTGCCGAAACAGGGAAAGAAATAAAGAGTTTTTCATACAATAACGGCTTCAAGACGTTTCTCACACAAGCCAAAGTTTGCCAATCTTAAACTTGCCAGAATCATTCTGTCTGGAAGTTGGTAAATTTACTCCTCAACCAGTTCCGCTCCATCCAGATTGACCTCATATATGGAGTTCAAAATAATATTCCATAATTGGTTGGAAATCGTCATGAACAATCAAAAGGTACGGGTGAGATGGTATTCACTTGGAAGACTATAGAGCTGCAGCCTATAATAATTCTCTCATCATCAATTAGTATGACAAAGATTTTTTTTCTGGCAGCCCATTGTGTAGAATATTTCATTCTCTTTCGTTCGACGGGAGTATATCGACAAACATTGATAATATTATCTTAGGGTATATTCTCGACTATATGCAAGTAAAGATCAGTGGTCTAACATATTCCAGTACGTTGAGCAGAGACTGAACACAGCACTCACTTAGCGACAAAGAATAGCATTGATTTCATTGTCGTGGTTTCTAGAGAAACCACCATCGATAATGATCTCCAGCCAATCATGGAATGATATGCCTTCATGGTCTTCCATTTCAAATTCTTACTTGGGAATCGATTGCGATCGAAATCAGAAGTTGTAGAGGACTATGGAAGTTGGAAATCTTCTAATCTCATACCTGACACTGGCAAATTGTTATCAGTGGCTATATAGAAACGAGTGTTGAGAAGTAACTCCAAACTTCAAGAAGCAAATAATAAATTGAATAATGGGAGAGTTCTCCATACGCCGGCCAACGTATTTGCTGCCTCATCGATCATCTAGCGGTGTTAGATCGCTAAGGGTGTAGTAACGAGACTCCAGAACTCTCGATCATACTCTAATTGAAACCGGATCCGCAATCGACTAACGAGAGCTCTCCATCCGTTATAGAGATCCGCAGAGCGCTGTGAGCTAGCTTAAGACGTTGGTTGCTCCTTGGAGGATATTATCCTGAGTTGCGACGAGATGTTGGTTAAAAGCACAACTCGTTTAGCTCCATCGATTTTTCATTAATTATTCAAATTCCACTAATTCTGCGATTATTAGACGGCGTCTAATGAGGTTTTCTTGTGAAAGGGGTTAGTCTGTTGTCAGTAACTGCGATAAAAGTAGGCGGAATCGAATTATTTGAGGCGTTTGTGGCCACCTTATAATATCATACCACATCGGTTATATCGATGGAGCTCACAAATAACAGGCCGAGTTCCCCATTTTCCAAATCGACCTTCTTATTTATTCACCAGTGCTCGGAATATATCCTGTGGAAAACGGGAAGGAGAAACATCAAAATTGAATGTTTAAATAACCATCTTTTTTGCGAGTTCTATTGTATCGTAATGTTACATTAAAAGAACAAGAATGGAATCGAGTTCGTAAACATGGTCGGAGAGACTTTCCAGGAAAGAATCATAGCGCCCTAGAGAGGGGAGCATCTCATTCCCACCTCTGCATCTCTGGAGATACGGGAGCGAGATGTATTGGGCTTTTTAACATCGGTTTAGTTGGAGGCAGACGCATTTCATATGCTGGACTAGCTTCAGAAGTGATTTCTTACGATGGTTACGAGAATAATTGGAGGGTCTCAATGGATTCTTTTATATTTTGAGAAGTGACTAGTTTTCAGGAGATTGAAACATTTCATATTTCAGCTATGTTCCAATATCTTGAGACTTTATGATCGATACTTCAAAGTGAGAGATATTCAGAAAGCATATCCAAAGATGATGATAAGAATGATGATGAAAATGATAATCGGAATAATAATTATATCAATATAAGTGAATGAATGAAAGAATGACTAGAAAGTCCAGATCTATCCTTATACTTTGACCCACATGATTGAAGGTCGCCCTATTTTCTCATTAGTTGATATTGAATATATTTTTTTTTATCTGTGGACAACACGAAAGGGAAACCTATGATGTTCGAGGAACATCGTGTTAGCCAGCGGTGGAATTTTGGGAAAGAAGAGAGGTGTTGGAATTTTTCTTGAATGTTTGGAGGTTGTAAGCATCAGGAAAGACTTCACTAGGCAAAGAATTCCACAACTTTGCCGTTCTTTTGATGAATGATGCTTGGTATAGCGATGTTCGACAGGTCTCGAGCCTGACAGTGTAGGGGTGACCAGCTTGAGCTCGTCTGGTTCGTATACTAGGAATCGCGCGTGGTGGCATAATAGATGATATTTCCGTTGAGCACCGACCGTAAAAGTACCTATAAAAAAGGCAGAGATCGCCGACCTTTCTACGATGATCTAGAGAGGTCAATGATTTGGTGAGTGTTGTGTCATCGACTAGGCGAATAGCTCTCTTCTGAATTGAATCTAAGAGCTCAAGCGTATGTTTGGGGGCTGAGCTCTAAACATGTGAGCAGTACTCCAGGACAAGTCGAATTTGTGCTTTGTAGATCATAAGCAGTTGCTGGGATGTGAAGTATCTCTTCGCACGGAAAAGAAAACCGAGTTTTTGTGAAGCAGTCTTCGCAATGGACCTCACATGATCGTCCCATGAGAGAGCACTGTTGGTGGTGACACCCAGCAAGGATATTGACGACCTCATAGGAACAGTGGTACCCGACATCATCAAATTGGGCATTGTGTGATCAGCCTTCTTGGTGAACATACAAGCTTGAGTTTTAGTTGCATTGAACTGTACTAGATTCTCAGATCCCCATTTCAGAATTCTTGTCAGATCCTCATTTAAAGCATCAACCTGTCTTCGCCTTGCACCTCTGGCCTCATTGGATGATATAGGGGCTCTAGAGGAAAAGGCGGAATGAAGTGTACTATTATCCGCAAAGCTATGAACTGGGCTAGAGGTCACATTCAACAAATCATTGACGTGGAGCAAAATCAAAGTTGGTACCAAGACAGAGCCTTGTGGAACACCAGCATTGATCGTCATTGTATCAGACGAGACCCCGTCTACCACCACGTAGAGTGATCTATCTGCAAGAAAACTCGATAGTAAAAGACACAGTTGGGGCGGCGAACCATATGACGGAAGTTTCGCTAGGAGGCCTTGGTGCCAAACTCGGTCGAATGCTTTGGAGATATCCAAGGCTACAGCCAGAGACTCCCCATGTTTCTCTATTGACACCTGCTACTTATGTGTCACATAGGCAAGCAGATCTCCAGTTGACCTCTGGTGACGAAAGCCATATTGCCGGTCGTTCACGATTCTTGAGCTCTCTAGATATCGGATGAGCTCGATGTTGATTGCTTTTTCCATTACTTTAGAGATCACAGATAGTAGTAGTGCAATCGGTCATTTCATTTTCATATTCTGTTTCAAGAAGTTGATGCCAAATTCTATCTATATCAACTAAACTAGAAGCAATAGGTATTATTGTATCCGCTCAGACGAATGCAAGCAATCTCTGATTTTAAAACGAGGAGATAGAATCCTTATGATAATTGTTCAATGAAAAAATAATTGATAACATGGCAAAATCACAATACGGAAGGTGATTTGCTCGGGTTGTATTACTTATGAGCAATAAAACTCGAGTTCAGTCAGTTAAGTTAGTTTAGATTTTTTCCGGAAATGAACACAAGTTCGAATGGTAATTGGTGAGACGATTCGATGAATCATTCAATTAGAATTGTGAAACGTATATATTCATTTGATCAATATCAAATTGTAAAATTCCTTCGAATACATGAGTAGCCTAATTTTTACTGAAACTACAGTTGGAACATAAACAGTAATTATAGATGAATTTTATTTGCGGTCGACTGAACACTGCTCAGGTTATTTTTGTTTCTTAGATCTGTAACATTTTCTCCGTGATAATCTGGATCGAAAAGAAGATAAAATTTGTATGATTTCGCGTTGAAATGGCCTATTATTCAAGCGATTTGCTGATCACTCTTCATTCATTCTCGGGATTAAGGCCAACTTTGATAGCTCAATATTCGGTCCATTCATTGATTTCATTTGGACCTATAGGCGTCTTCGTTAACTATCCCGTTTCGCCCTCATTCTCATCATATCAGTTCACTGTCGATAACAATCAATCAGTTGTATGTTTGAAACTTTCTTACTCAAAATTTCATTATTCTAACAGGACGTACATCAAGATTTTCTTCATTTTCCGTGAGCCGCTCATTCATTTTGAGATGACGATTGTTGTTCGTTTTCTAACTGTTTCTGTGAAACCCTAGTTACTACCGCAATATCGAAAAATTTCTTCTGAAATCCTTTCGGAGCGTTCTCATGAGTACAACATTTTTATAGTTTATTCATTTTTCTTTGATCTGGTTTACTTCGCCATTCCCTATTCTTCTTGAATATATTCTGCAATAGCCTTCTAACGTATCCTTTTGAATACAACCCCCTGTGAATTATACTTTTTTTGTATTCTTCAGAAAATTCTAGACATAATTCATGTACAATGTCCCATACCTATCTTCAACTGTTTCGGAAATTAAGTGTATTCAGATGTATTACAAAAATTACCTCACAAAAAAATTATTTCATTCAACAAATTTGCTAGATTACACTCGATACTTATTTCCCATACAGCTCCTGATATTGAGACAATACGCAAAAACCATTAATACGTTCCTTTCTACTGATATGAAATAAAAAAAAAACACAAAAACAGTTTCGTTTATTTTCGTAGCCTCAGCAACTTATCCCAAGGAACATTTAGCAAAATAGAACAACAGTTTCGCTAGGTTGGTCATGTGAGACAAATGGAAAAAGTACCTGCCAATGCAGTGAGTGATGATACGAAATTGGATGTTACGCTTGAGTTTCAAGAAATCCCACATAATTCTGGTCGAAAAGCAGCGTCACTGTTCAACATTAGCCACACATCAGTATTTCGAATATTAAAGGAAAGTAAAATGCATCCCTATGAAATGATGCTAACTCAGGAGCTAATGGAGGACGATAAAGAGGTGGATGAAGTTCCTGTCAATATACTATGGCATCAGCAAGATGGAGCACTGCCCCATTACCAAATCAATGTCCGGCACTACCTGAACCAAAATTTCCCAAATCGGTGGATAGGGAGGCGCGGATTGATAGCATGGCCAGCACGATCTCCTCATCTGACGCCATTAGACTTCTCTTTGTGGGGATATGTCAAAAGTATTGTATACCAAACTAAACCACTCAACTTAGATTACTTAAAGAGACGAATCACGCTTGCGAATAGATCAGTCACGCCTGAGATGTTGAGTAACGTTAGAAGACATTTATACACCAGATTAGCATGTTCGCGGCGATCATTTTGAAAATCTCACATCGAAATCAATGTTTTTTTGTTCTTCCTACATCTTTGGTGAGATGAAATATTTCTCTTTCTTAAATGTTAATTTTTGTAATACATCTGAAAACACTTAATATCTTCGAAACAGTTGAAAATAGGTATCGGACATCGTACATGGAGTATGTCTAGAATTTTCTGAAGAACCCAAAGAACTAATGATATACAGGGTGTTGTATTTGAAATGAGAAAGTTTGTATCGGCCACTGTCACATGACACACCCTATATAAAAATATTTTTTTTTTTTTAAATGTGCATCTGAATATACAAATCGACGTGTACAATCGTTTTTCCCAACACGCTATCATTTATTCGTTATCGAATTTATTCCATTTGGCTGTTCCACACTGTATATGAGTGTTTCGAATATATATAGATTAGAATAATCGCGTGCATAATATTTTCAACACGAAAATAATTAAAGTTCTCCTTCGTCTTATCTACTCTCCAATATATGCATGTATAACGACATACATTACCTTATCACATGTTCATCTACAGGTAATTTCATATGAAATTTATGCTAGCTATGGGTGGAGACATTTCAAACGTTAACTTCACCAATATTTCATGAAGATTTACGGTCTTTCACACTTAGGAGAATACGTGATGATTATTTCTGCATTTACACGCTATTTCATTTTATAGTCTCATTCAATTAGATGATGAGCCTTGCTTGGTTTAATGCAGGTACTGTACTCATTGATTTTTTCTGGAATAGTAGGGACATCGGTGCACTCACTCGCATTGAAATGGAATGACTACCAACTGATTGTTGTCTCCTACTGTCGGTAATCTCGACTTGAAACAAACAAAATGAGGAATGATGTTTTTATGCAGTGATTCATTTAAGAATGCTGAAGAATCGACTGATTATAGTGAAACCAGGGCGTGAATAATTTGAGAGCAATCCTCATGGAACATGCAAGAAGCGCCACAGAACAGCGAACTGATGTCATTGGGGCTGAGATCATTGTTTCAATAACTCTCAGCTCCATCTAGATGTCATGAACAAAAGAGATAAAGTCGAGGTCGAAGTTGTGAACAACTCATAAGACTTGTGAGATCTAATGAATATGGTATTTTCAGAACTATCTTGATGACTTTGTTCACCCTGCTCAACGTTCTTGAAATCAGCAAAATTAAGTCGTTTCACAAAGTTCACCTCCTATGAAAAAAATCGATAATTTAATTCAGATGGAGTTGCAAGCGAACTGGAACACTCTCATTCGTAACTCATACTCTACCGATGATTGAATGTGTATATCAGAACGAAAAATCACTCACTGTCGAGTACTCCTGCCAGATATTGGGCTGAGAGAAAGGGAAGGAGATAAACTAGTTCATCCACGCTATCGCAACCACGCTCTCAGAAACCCCTCTCAATCCCCACCACAGT
Organism: Gastrophysa polygoni; assembly: GCA_963576655.1. Taxonomy (NCBI): domain Eukaryota; kingdom Metazoa; phylum Arthropoda; class Insecta; order Coleoptera; family Chrysomelidae; genus Gastrophysa; species Gastrophysa polygoni. The sequence continues at coordinate 5,717,951 of OY755092.1, forward strand.
CCGTTCATGATATGATTTCCAATTCAAAATACAAGAATCCCAGCAACTGATGCGAGATCTACCATAAACCTGACATTACTCAATTCATGGATTATGGTATATTCGATTCTTGAGGCATTCAACAATATGAGCGACGGTCAAAATGGATATGAGATGGTGAAACAACTTTTAAATTGTTTCTTTCCGAAACAACCTTACTAAGGCCGCACCGCTCGAGTATAGATGGCGATACGATCGTCGATCTTGACAAGTCAAACTCGCTTTCACTCATAATGACGGATATCTAACAGTGATGGAGAACTACGGGTTGAGAAATCTCAGTGAGGAATTGAATTCAGACATAATCGAGTAGGTAAAGCTACAATTTTTTTTTATTGACTCGAAATAGAGATGTTGAACATCACTCTTTATTTATATCATGGCGACGGTGGATGATTTCGAAACTGAACCAGGTAGGAAGATACACGTATCAGGTACATGGTGTTTTGATTCAATAACTGGAGAATTACAAAGAAATTATTTCAGTAGGTTCGGTCGATATGGCCAATGATCGTCAAAAGAGGTGAAGTAGCTAGGAACATAAAATCTGAGATTTTTGTCCGGTTCAATCACTAAAGATAGCTCGAAAACAGAGTTAACCTCATCAGGGCTGAGGAAAACTCATTATTGATCATGTATGTACTGGAAAATTTGTTGTTATCACCTTATTTTGAATCCAAATCAATCTTCTTGATGCGAAGATAGACACAAAAAGGAATTGGAATACTCATTCCATGATTGAATTCTCATTGAGTTGAATGGTACTAAGGAATGACAGGAAGTATATGATTTCAATCACCGAGCATGATGTCACTTCTTCTAGTGGAGTGAAAAATCAACGCAATCAGGTGTGGATAGGAATTGAGACATCAATGAGTGATTTTTGAGTGAAATTTCACTGTTGTTTTTTTTGTCAGTGCATGATATCAAAAGATCGACCGGGAATTCGAGAAGGCGGCCGACATTCTGTCAGATTTCCACCTAGCAGAGCAGTCAACGGGTACTTCCGCATTTTCTCGTATACTGGAAACAATTTTCAACGTTCTGTTTCCTGTACCAGACTGAAACCTCATCACCGCTCATGAAAACCGATTGAAAAACCTCCGAGCAATTATTAGCTAGCTGTATCGCGCAGGAGAAAATCTGATATCTCGTCTGCAATCCGAACTCAATTTGATTCCGGTCTCCGGATTCCCCTAGGACCCGATCCGGGGTTCTCGAAGTGGTCGGTGCGATATGACGTCCGCAAAACTCAATATCCAGCGGACCGGAAAGCTTATTAAAACTACCGCTCAGACGGAACAACTGGATACGAATCGTCTGTATGTAGATACATGCACGGAGATGTGGAAGCAATTAAGCGAGATTCCTTTGCTTCTACCGGCACGAGTCGAATACTTTTTCCTGGCTCATTCGACTATGCAAATACAACGTCATCGGAATATGATCTTTCTCATCCCGGAAACCATAGCAGAGGAATATCGTTGATTTTCTTGTAAGAGTCCGCTATCGATCTGACATTCATACCTCGAACGTACGTACGAAGGGTACTCTCACTTCTTAGTGCTCTGACAACCATGAAATCATTCAAGGACCAATTGACCGAAATGTTGAAGAATCAAAATATTCAATCCTGACGAATTTTGTACAGAAGAATTCTGAAATGGGGATTTGAAAATCTGGTAGAGTTCAGATTTCAACAGAAACTCAAACTTCAATCTCCACCAGAAAGGCTTCTCAAAAACTGGATTTTCTGTTATAAGTGCAATGATGTACTTCGAACCCCAGCAACTGCTCACGATCCACAAAGAGATCAGCTCGCAATATACGCTGAAGCTCTTCAGATCCTGTTCAGAAGAGTGCCTAGTCGGTGACACGACCCGAATTCACTCACTTCTCTAGAATAGTGTAGAAAGATGAGCGATTCCTCCCTCTTTTGTAGATATTTCCATGGTCGATGCTCATCAGATGTCTCGTCTATTATGCCACCATCACTAGCGATTCCATGTAGACAAATTAGATGAGCTCAGGTGCATTATCAGGCTCGAGACCTGCCAAACTTCCACCTACTAAGCATCATTCATCATAGAACGGTAATGAATTTTTTCCTGATGCTTACGACCTCTGAATCTACAAGAGGAATTCGAATATCAAGTTCAATATGATTTCTCAAGTGAACATAAAAAAGCTACAGTGAAAGCGAAAAATATGTGGACATTGTGAATGAATTTGTGGATAACCGTTTGTGAAGTTCGAATCGAATCCAACGATATACTATACGGCCATACCGAACTCGCTTCATGATAACCAAATTTATTGACGTTCAAAATTCAAAAATGTTCAGGCGGTTGAGGAATTTTTTGATATCTCGTAATTATGGTATGCAGCAAATTGAGTTCCTACTCAATATCACCTCAAGATATATATTCCTAATTTTTTCGTGGATATCTCAGGAATCTCTACATCCGAGCATGTGAAATCTTATACCTCTCAGGTTGAGTATAATGAATGTCATATAACAATTTGACATTCCATCTGTCTTAGAAGAAATTAGAAGGATAATGTGACGACAAATGACCGAAATTACGCCACTGGTTGACGAAATTGAGGAATGGAAACTCCAAGTAATCAAATCGAATAATCTGGAAAAGAATACGTGGACACCATACTTGCTTTTTTACAGGCGGGCAGACACCATCGACTTGAAAGTGTCTATTTGACACTTTCAAGTCGATGGTGTCTATAAAATGGAAACTATAAAATGTTCACACTTGAAAAAATATATGATAGATGAATGAAATAGGAGTGAATCCTAGAGGGGTTCCGAAGAAATTATTACTCTTTTTTTTGTACATCCTGTACCTCAGGAAAGATGCATTTTGAGACACACGTTGATTCAATGAACTCAAATTGTCGCTCTTATTCAGACTCACCATGTAGGTGGACTCCATCTCTGGCCTCCAAGATCACCGGATTTTAATCGTGTTCATTATATTCTGTAGGGTGATTGAAGATGAACGATGATGAAATTGATAGAAGAGGAGAACTCCTGGGGACCATGATGAAATGAGCAACTTTTTCCTTTACAACACGAAAAAAACTCGAGAAACCACATCAGTTCCGGGCTAGGTCACCAAGGAAGAACGTTATTGACATAATTTGGTATTTCAGATGAAAATCATATTCAATTTCGTACTTCCAGTTGTTCCTGCTATTGAAGAAGTCATTGCATTGAAATCAACCCACGGATAATTCTGTTCATGACTTCACAACTATTCCTATTTCATCGTGTATCATCTCGCTCATCTACCGACATCGTCCTGATTTTATTCTTCCTGGGAAATAGATCGGAGCTCAAATTGAACATTTCGCCACAGTAAAGTAACGATTGGGCTATCAAGATGTACGCCATGTTTAAGCTGATTCCACCCTTGGGTGAAATTATCTCGGTTAGCACGCACTGCCACTGAAAAGGAATCGACCGTTCATGTGGTGTCGAAGCACCATTCGAATTTGTCATTCCCGAATCATTGCGATGAGAAATAAACATTCATGGAATTCGGAAAAGAGTATCGAACATCTGCCCTCAGTTGAGTCACTTAGTTTTGTTTGTTTTCCTTCATTTATCATTTGACATCACGACAACGAAAGGTGGTGGTGGAATGATGAGCGAAAAGGAAGGAATTTTCCTTGAAAGTTTGGAGATCGTGAGTATCAGGAAAGACCTAAATAGGCAAAGAATTCGCTTGTGGTGGTATAATAGATGAGATTTCCGTTGAGCACCGACTGTGGAAATATCTATAAAAGATAGAATGATCGCAAACCTTTTTGCGATATTCTAGAGAGGTCAATGATTTCGTGAGTATAGTATCACTGACCAGGCGAATAGCTCTCTTTTGAATAGAGTCTATGAGAGCTCCAGCGTATGTTTCAGGGCTTACATTGGATAGTTGATTCCTTATGATAAGAAAATGAGTGAACACAATCTAAAAAGATATTTTTCAGGGCGGTAACACAAAACTGATGAATCTCAACTTTACTTGATGGAACAATGAGGTATCACGTTCTATGTCTTCAACTTCATTTCTCACCTGATGAATCAATGGAGTCATTGTATTATTGCAATGAATCACATCTTCCTTGGTATGTCAAATTTCTGTTGTGTCAAACGTGTCAAACAATCAGGCAGTAAAATGAGCAGCAGCAGCAGCAGCAGTATAACTACTGTTGCAAATCAGGCTCGTGCGAGGTCAATCCCAAAATTTTCAAAAGAATCATATGGAAAAAACCTACAACTCCTTCATGAATTGGCGAAGGGAAATCACCACTGCATCAGACTCAAGAAATGCTTTGCTTGCAAAATTCATTGGAATTCAAGAACTGAATGAATTGAATGTATTGAATTATAGCAGTAAGAAAGTATGGCATTTAACTCTCACTGATTGCTACTCCTGGGAAATAACTATCATTCCGTGCTCCAGTATGGCTCCGTGTTGAATGGCTTTGATTGCTCTTTAAAGTCATATTGAGATACACGTTTTTGACTGGCTGAATTGTTGTTCATGTGGAATGGAGAGGAACATCATGATATCGGTTTAGTATTTTGGCTTCTCATTGTTTTGGTAGATTCACAAGAACTGATTCACGGTGGATGGCACATTAGACGTTTCTGTATAGTGTCTCGATGTATCTTAGTAATTGTTTCATACTGACATACTGGTCATACGATCGGTATGGATTAAATCCCTCTCTTATCGACTATGACGAAAAGCTGACAGTGATGAATAGCTGACGGTTAATTATTGCCTTCCTGATCACAAGTTCACTTTTGAATTCAACGGAGGTGACGGTATCTTGTGTAATGCAGTAATGCTTTTCAATCAATACTACCGGATTGAACTCTATGGACTGTATAGTGTGTGAAGACAAATAACCATTGAATAGCAATAATAACACCGAATTCATCATATACAAAGCGGTGTCGTTCCAATTCAAGAGCTTATCTCAAGTCACTACTCGTTCTGTCGAAAATTCCCCTTTTTTTTCGGAACAAATTATGTGAAGTAACCATACTCTCGATATGCGTGTGATATGATTTCTCCAACAGAAACTAAAGATAAAATTTTATTTCGAACATCATCAATTAACTCTTGTATTCCACACGACCATCTATTTTGTACTCGAGTGAAACAAATTATAACCACCCTGTGAATCTTCAAAACCTGGTGTCACATCTTCTGCCAACTCAATGTATACCGTAACAAAACATTTCCTCACCATAACTCATCATTATCGTATCTACTCAGGACTCTAAGTTACGCAACAAGATTTCGTCTTGTAATCTGTCAAAAACTTTTACGAAAATGGAAATTAATATGAGTTACAGTTTGTTATGCCTGAAATTACATCCCAAGGGATGAGTGAATCACTGAAAACACAAGTCTCGGATACTACTTTATGATGATAAAATATTCATTCTCTCATTGTTCGAATGTAAAATCAAGATACGTTTCAGCTAATACAGAGATATATTTTCGTTCTCTTTTGAACATTGTATTATTATCTCTGGAAGTGAATGCGTAAACGTTTCTTCGATCTACCTAGTATGATCAAGATTCTGTCGTGCCACTAAAAACAATTTTATTCGCCATTCTTCGAGAAATGACGAAATAGTTCAGTATATATGGAAGTGTTGAGGCAATTCCAAGCTCCCTTCGAGTTTGTGTGATATCAGACAAGATTCCTACACTCAAAAAACTGCCTGATTAGTATAGGCACAACCATATGATCTTGTTGAACTATCTTCTCGGATGATATGAAAATATTCAAATCTACTAATAATATTCCAATTCTTGAGGATGATTGATTCAAATTCTATGATTGGTGTGTTCTTAATCTCATGGACCTTAATATTTCCGAATGTCACTGTCAATCTTCCTTCAGAATTGATGAGCCTGTTTACCATGATTACAAGATCAATAATTCATCTAGTAGACTTTAGAATTATGTTAGATACTGAACTGAACTTCAAAGCTCATAATAAGTACATTATATCGAAATCGATCAAGATGTTGGGCTACATCAACAGAACTTGTGAAGATTTCAGTTTGGAGACTCTAAAACTATTATACTGTTCGCTGGTGAGGTCGTTATTATAGAGTATGGCTCGATAATCTGGTGCCCTTATTATGATAATAATGAAAAATAAAGTGAAGATGTACAAAGTACATTCCTTGGGATTTCTGTATTCAAGTTGAGCCTGAGCAGGGGTGATTATTCATATGAATTCTGAAACAATCGAATCTGTTGACTTTAGAAAATCGTAGAACCGTGATCGACATGTGTTTTTTGAATAAAATTTCACAAGTTATCGTGCACTGTGGAGTCAGAAATGAGACATTCAAAATACCTTTTCACTCAACAAATTATGGATTCTCCTCTTCAATACCCTTTTGCTCAGAAACGGAAATGAATTTAAACAAGTAGATTCATTCTGCATTTCAAAAAGAGTCATAAGAACAGTACTGAATTGTTCGCCGTCTTGGAATTGAACTATACATCTCAATTTGTTTGTCAATATTGTGGAATTCTTTGCCTAGTGAAGTCTTTCCTGATGATTACAACCACCAAACTTTCAAAAAGAATTCCAGCATCTTCCTTCTCTCTCAAAATTCCACCGCTAGCCAACACGATGTTCCTCGAACATTATAGGTGTCCCTTTCGTGTTGTCCACAGATAAAAAAAATATTGATGATGTATTTTTGTATGATGATTCAATTCAGGTTTGGGTAGTTTTAGGAATGAATATATTCTGATTGAGGCTACCGTTTATAGAATGAATATCAAAATATAATAAATGAATGATATTGTCTTATCATGACAATAACCAGAATATTGTCATGATAACCATGAGAAATCATTACAGAAACGAAAAAATCTGGTTGTGCGTATGCTAACTAGAACTTTTCTTATGGAAATAATAATTTTTCTCTCTGATTATTGATCACAAATTTCAGTTCCGAGTCTTGGCAATGTATCAAACTAACCATATATTTTATTGATACATCGGAGATATCCCTGTACGAACTTTCGACAATCTGTTAGGAGAACTAAAGTTCCACCTAAGTAATCTTCTCGACTTTAAATGTTTTAAGTTGTTCAGATTGTTCGCGACGATGTCAAAAAGTTCAACAGAATATATGATTACACTCACAATTAGAAAGTCAAATGCTGGAGTTCAACTATGGTGCTCTGAAAAGAATGAGATCTGAATCATTTATGATCCTCGCTGTTTCTCTCGGGCTACAGGTAGGAAGGAATGAATGAAGGTGAGGGGATGATTGCAGTGGTTGGTATATAGAGTTCTCATCAATAGAAGAAGTTCGAAGTAGGAAGTTCTAGGCGGTAACGCAACTCCACTGGTCAACCAAGTATCCGTTGTGTTACAAAATACGACTCGAATTGAAATATAGGGTAGTCATAGGAGATCGAAACAAGGTCATAACTCGTCGAAAATAATCATATAAAGTCAAATATAATGTTTTATCAAAATCATGATAATATTGAGACTGATAATTATTGAGGCCTCAATTTTTCTCATGTTTATGGAAACACAGGGTGTCCTAGAATAACGTTTGTATACTCCGGGAGGTGATTCGACAAATAAGGATAAATGTTCCTATCAACATGATTCCCAAGGGCGCTATTGAAGGTGGGTCCCTGTGAATGTAGTTTTCTCAAATTATCTTTGTCACCGCATTGATCCTAGAATCACGAAATATGGCACCAAAGGTGAGTGTCAGCTGATGCTGTTTCACAACCCAACCCTTGCAAAGTATACAGGGAGTTGCCAAGCTGTTACTACGATCGACTCAATCACTCTAGGTCAATTTATCGGTCATGGAAATGGCACTTACGCATCATAGCGATTACTCTTTCCTTGTATATGTGTTCGGAGAGTTATATTCTGGTACTAGAAATGAGACGCAACATGAGATAATATTGGTACATGTTCGAAGCATGGGTAGGAGTTCCTTGTCTTCCTGTATTCTGTCTCTGTTTTTCGTGCTACGAAACGATTCATAAGATCATTCTACCCCTAGGTACCGAATTTCGTAGTTCCAGTATCAATGCGGTAACAAAGATAATGGAAGAAAACTACATTTTAGACCTACCTTGAAAGGGTTGTGGCGCCCTCAAGAAGCATTCAAGGACACATATTCATGGATGGAACATTTTTCCTCATATCTATTTGTAGAATTACTTCCCGAAGAACCTATACGAACGTTATTCTAGGACACCCTATGTAGTGCAAGGCGCGAGATTCAGCCATAATTGCTAATCCTTGCACCTGGCTCTGCAAATCAGTAAACCACATATGAAAATCGAGTTCAAATAATTAACCTCTGGGATTTATGTATTAATCTTCAAAATATTGAAGAGAACCATTCGCTCAAGCGATTCGAGAATCACAAATACTTTCTAAGACCATTGATAAAATTGCATAGGGCTGACACGATAGTTTCGCAAAGTTCTATCTTGAGTACTGTCTGTAAGTTCTATCTTGAGGTTTTCACCTCAAAATATAATCATATAGGGCTGTTTGAATCACGAGTACATACCTCATAAGCTCTTTTTCCTAAATGATCCTTTCAGTTGAAGTTCCAATTGAATGAATTTTACTAAATTACCTTTGACGAGAATTGACAATGTTGGTATACCTGGGTATACCAATAGGTAGATAGGTTACTGGAGTTTTAGTAACTATTTGCACAGAATTGATGTTCTGTATCATGAATAAACCATCATCTGTGTAACAGCCAGTGGCATCAAAGTGAGGTTGAAGTGATCATTGGTATTGGTAATGTTTTGTTGTTCGTATTTCGGTATTTGGGTACGTTTAGTCCGCTGATGATGGAAGGAAATAATACGAAACGAGTAAAACGAACCTGATGAAGTTGGATGGTTCATGTTCATGTAATAAAAAAGTGATCTCAAACTCAATATAACCTCAACAGCATTGACAACACTCTCAACAAAATGGTCATTTTGAGGTAAGGTCGCTAGGTACGAATGATAACAAATTATATTTCTAGTTCGGCGACAAATGAGACATTCAAGCCTCTGAATACGCGAAATTGGGTATTCAACAGAAGTACCCTTCAAAGGTACCTCTGTCTATAAATTTATTCGATGAAATCGATCTCAAACTCAAAGTGTCCTTTAACCTTCAAAGGACTATTCAATCAGATTATGAAATCGGGCCTCGATCCCGTACCCCACGTAACCAAATGTTAAAATTGCCGCTGAAATTTGTTGTTTTCATGTGTGAGATGTAGGCAGTGTGAGAAACAAAAACAGTGCTGCCGATAGACGTGTAATTACTGGAGTGTCAGGAAAATTTCTGCGGAGGTGAATTGCTTGTTTTCTTGTTTTCTAATAAGAAATGACAATTGTTCGTGGCTAGGATGCACTTTGGTTCCTAGGTATTATTTGAAGATACTGAAGTACTGAAGTCCAGGATGTCATGTTATTTCCGTTATTCGTTTCGAATATTTCTGTAAAATAAATCTTATGCTATTATCGAAACAGTTTTTTTCAGGACTCTGGAATGATTCATGAATATTCAGGTGAGCACAATGAGTTATTTCTGTCTGATGGATTTTTGTTTCATTCACTTTGTAGAATCTGAGGTTATAATAGTTTTCACACCACAACAAGACGGCTCGTCTCCATGGCACACTTCTGTAGCGGTATTTGTCATCCTGATGGAAGTTGCAATCATGCATCGAGCGGATTCCTAGGGCTCTTTCTTTTTTTTTTTTTTTCATCACAAACTCTCTCGCACAGAGATTCGAAATCAAACATTGCATCTGCGTGGAAAATCGGCTGACAGACCGTCTGTTTTTAACACAAGATGTTATTGAAGACCTTATAAGACGCTTGAAACAAAGCCCCAAGATATCCATTGCGAAGTTTTCAGTTCACTCATGTTGGTACTGTAATTTTATGAATGTCACAAATCAGAAAGAATCCAAGTAGAAAAAATACCAACCCTGAGAAAATGTTGAAAAACATTTCTGAGCTTCAATATTCTTTTTTCATTCTTTCCAGGACTATCCGCGGGAACCTATCAAAATGCATCAACTGAAGAGTTATTCATTCCTACAAAATATCAGTGGTGAAAAGTTATATCCACCTGATTATAACCTACAGGTATAGTATTGCCGAGAATATGATCGATTATGATCTACTGGATTTAACTCTCTTCCTAAGCTAGGGTACATTAATCTGGATATGGGAAAAGGATTATCGAACATGGGCAGCAGAAAAGCTCCACTAACTCATAGAAACACCTCCGCATTCCCATAAAATTTGTATCAGGATGAATATTTCAAAGAGAAGAATGCTTGGCCCCATTTTCTTCAGGAAGACAATAACAGATGCGAAATATCATGTAATTTTCACGAGAATCTTTTGAACAAATGCATGATTATGAAACTCAAATGGGCTTTTTTCAACAAGCAGGGAACATTTATTTCAATTCACTATTTTCATTTTGATATTCAAATGCCTTCATTTCTGTCGTTTTTCAATTTAGATCCCAAAATTCTTATCGAACAGATTCATTCCCTTTGAAGAGAGTTGTTCTCTACAGTCTACAAAAGAGATTCTTGGGGGAATCAAAAAAAATAACTTTTTTCTATTCAACTAATATATGAGAAAAATGGGAAAAGTATGTCAGAATGATTAGGATGAGTTGATATGGTGAGTGAAATAATAATAAAAGATTCACTCACAGAAAAGAAACCTGGAAATAAGGTGATTGGTTCGAATTGCATGATATGAAGAGAAGTAAGTAAAATATCTGAAATAGAAAAGGAATTGATGATTCTTTTCACCAACGGATTTTTCCTTCAGAAAATTTTTGCAATCGTTACCGCATTTTGAATTCAATTCTCTACGGCACTGCTTTTCACCGAACACGTGGGACTATTCGACATCCTTTACTACCACCCGTGCAACTTTGGTTGCCTAAATATTATGGCCTTGTGAGGTACGGGATTGAATGCAGACCTTGTTTTCTTCACTAACGCATTTATGTGGTGAACTATTTTTCTTTCAGTCTTTCGATTACACGAAATCCATTGGTATGCAAACATAGCCAATATGCAGAAAACTATTGGGTTCAACATCCTCATAAGCAGAACAACGAAGGTTAACATTTTTTCTTCTCTTATTATATCTCTCTCTCTCTCTATCTGAGAATGAATGTCCAAGCGTTCTAAAAAATCATCATTGACGTTTTTTTTTTTTCATGAAATATTGACACGAATCTTATTATTGGGGTTATGTTCTATTTTGTTTTGTTATGGCCACACAATTCCATCGATGAAACTATGATGATGTGAACGGACATACATTCAACATTACATAACTTTTTCCAATAGGGCTATCATGATTATCATTCATGAAAAATTATATTCCAATAATCCAATACACATCGTGGCAATGTATTCAATATAGATTTCATCATCAGAATGCTCCTGAACTTTTGAGGACTATCCATACAACACCAATTTTCATTCTTCAGAATCAACTGTAACTTCCGATTTATTCCAAGATAAATATGAAATCCAAATGGATACTGATGCAGGACGTCCATTTTGTTGACCAGTTCGATCATTCTGTTCGAAAGGAAATAAATTTATTCTCTGTATAATATAATTCTTCCTACTTAACGATCCGTTCGACCCCATCTCGAATACAATCAAATTCATACCAGGAGCACCGTGTATTCCCTTTTCCATAAAGACATCTCCCTGGGGTTCACAGCATCCTGGAATTCTCCTAAATTTTTCATGCGGTAATTTTTTCGAATTCGTACCGACGTCGTCTCAAACAGTGTTTATAGTCAGTAGCCAGCAATATCAATAACATCGGAAATGAAAGCCTTCTCTATTTGATTTGGTCGTTTTTACGACGGTGTACGAAGTTTGGTTGGCCAGAAATTGATCAAATCCGTTTAAATATTGATAGTGACATGGAAAGAGGTACTTGGTTTCTAATCTTAGAATCGATGGGACTGTGATTTTCACGAAAGTGCTAGTCATTTGGGTTTCCTAGATAGTCCAGTTCACATCATGTGATATCACGCGCGAAGTAGTCTCAAGGAACATTCTTGCCTTGCGAGAAATCTGTATCATTTCAGTCTTTAACGATCAACCGTTCTTCCAAATGTCGTACTACAAAGGTGTACAGGAATATTGAAAACGTCTAATAATTTTAACTCCTTCTAATGACATCACTCCCAACTAAATGAACATACGGTATCTCTTCACAATGACCATCAATGTATAGCGTCTCTGTGGAATGCTCTCCATCGACTGCATCATTCTTGGCCTCACTAACATACATTACTGCATTCGTAATTAATATGATATTAACAAATAATACTTATGATCGATCGACAAACGGGAATGTTTGCCATTTCTTCCACTGGAAGCTCACATCATATCCTTCTCTTGGTAGCCGCCTGCAGGAGATGAATTATTGATGATTGTAGTTTTATTACTCCATCAAAGTACAAATACCAAATGAATTTTCTTCACAAGACGTCATTCAATTGTATTTCAGTTAGGATTTTGAATTTCATCAAGCTCATATGATGAAAATAGGAAGACTTGAAAAAATTGATTTCATCTTCCTATATTTCATGAAGTTGGATAGCGCTTCAGAATAAAGCGATGATCCAATGAAATAGATTTCATCATATGTATGTATATCATTAGCTCATTCACCAAAGCTGTTGAAACAAAAGCTGGACATTTATTTCTTCATATTCCGTTAACATTTGAGAATGTCTCAGTTTCCCACACAATGAGGTTGATTGATAATCTTCAGAGGTAATCAATACTTAATGAATATTCGAGAAAGAAGTCTATGAGATTACCTGAAGATGAGTGTCTAACATAACGTGATATGTATCGGAATTACCAAGCGCAAAACTTCTGTGAGCAAAAAAGGTTATTGCAAATCCCTGAACAATCCAATTGATTCTCCTATGATTATGAATTCTGAGAAAGGCATTAGTTGAGGAAGCTTCATGTAGGTTATCCAAACATGAGAATCATCAGTTTGGGTAGAAATGTCGAGATGAGAAAATTGTAATGAGCTATTGAGATGGGAAGTTCAAACCCTATCCAACTGCAGGAAAAAAATCACAGAATTCAATCGAAGATTTTATGCTTCTGCCTCTTTTCTGAAGAATTGGAAGACATTGGGTCCATTGTGTCTTCATGGCAATCTTGAGTATTGATGTATTCGCTGCTCATCATTACTACCTGATTTTTGAAGTTTTTGAACTCCAAAGACAATTAAATAGCGTCTTGCAAAACGATTTGGTGGTCAGATGGCCACATCAACGTGGTGTGACTTCTTTCCTCATAGAGTAGAGGATTCACAAAGGAGCTGGTTCATAGCTGGGAGCTCAAATTCAAAGCGCGTAATATATATATATATAATCCTAAAAGCGACTTTGAGATGGACACATGATTTTTGATCAAATCGAATGGAATTTGATTTTGATCGAATGAAATTTCCTGATATTCATATTTGCTATCAGACTCATTCTTTCTGCTATAATCTCAGTTTTTGGCAATGAAAGACACAGTTGGTAATCTTACATTCATGAAGCGTTTTCAAAACCAAACAATTCGAAGAACAACAATGATTTCCGTAGACTAGACACCAGATTAAAGAAATCTTGTATGTACTATCATGAGTATGAGAACTACCACTCGAGTATTCCGATGGATTGAATGTATTGACTCAATACTTCAATACTTCAGAGAACAAGAGTCGAATGTGACAAGTTCCAGTCCATAAATCACGTCTTCACGGTTTTGGGGCATTCCATGTCTATGTTCATGTATAGAACATGACAGATTGAAAAAGGAAGAGGAACAAATAAGTAGGTATCATCTTAGTGTGAATATAAGTCTCGCAGAGATATCGAATGCACTTGGATATCTTGTAAAAAAAATATTTCATAGGAAGGATATTGTAGGAATTGGATTTCGTTCTACAAGAGCGAAATAAAGTGGACGTGCTGCCCGTGTTCCTGAAGCAGTTGCCTTCATTCTGATAGCATAAGAGCTACCAGCAATTCAGATGCTTCTTCGATGCATGTTGAATTCTTCTTCCCCTATAGAAGGTACTATCTACGTGAATACCGAGAAATTTGTTACATTCCTCATTCTCTATTGTATCATCGTTAGATGTGATGACTTCAAGATCACATTTGAAATTTGTGCTACTGATGTTGAATGTGGCTTCATTCGATGCACACCATTCGTCATAGATGATGATATGAATTCGTTGGAATGAATTCGAAGTATTGTTGGAAGATTGTGCACTTCGGGTAAATCATTTCTGCATGAGAGCTAACGGTATCATCATATCGTCAAATCTGTGATATATCATCCAGATTTATAATCTTTGACTAGGCTTGTGGTTCTTACCACTTCATTGTTGCTATTTCATATTTGACAGATACAGCCACAGAACACAGGCCTCTTTTCCGACAGTCAATTGAAGAGTGCTGTGCAATGAGCAAATTCATGCCAAAATGCTTGCACGTGAAACCTCACAACACGTTTGGTAGTTTTCTGCGGCATATTCTTCGACAAGAAGTGAATTAGAAATCCGCAGAACAACCACGGTCTCCCGTGATTGCCGATTCCGATAAGGAATTCCATCCTGTGATCAGTGCCCGATTCCCTTGTGTGCACAGGCACCAGCTTGGAATACAAAAGCGACGTTTTGGCCATACCACTGACATCCGTTATAAATGTTTTCAGTTGCAGGGACATCTTTTATTCTCTGTCCGCCTCATTTCTGACGTCGAGTCCGACAGGGGTCCGAAAATGAGAAATGATATCGCATGAGTCGTTGGATGAGAAGTTACTTTTTCTCGTGAAGAAATGGAAAATACGAACACGTTTCTCTGAGAAACGATAGTCGCTAGGATTACATTTTTATTTATTCATTTATTTAACAGTTTGGCGGCCCAACAAACAATCCAATGCCAATAACAGGGCCGCTCAATGAATTATTACATATACCATAAATCAGTGTACATTATACATAACTTGAAATTTCTTCATCTCATTCTTCATTCTGACGAACAATTGAACGAAATATAAATATCACAATGATTAGTGAGGGTGGAAATAAACAAATTAAATAGCTATCAAATATAGTACATGGAAATTATATCGAAATAAGATACGATCTACATCAACGAAATGTCTGTCCCAATGTCACTCCTGCTGACATAATAATGAAAGTTTTCTCCAAAGTAGTCGAAGATATGTTGAATATATCAATATGGCTGAAATAATTATTATAATAGTTCTGTAATCTGCTGATTACCATAGTTTGTGGTGAAGGAAGGTGCATAAAACAAGTGATTTGAACGAGATTAGAAGGATTCAACTCGTTTTTCCATTTTCCCTAATATTCCAATGCTATCAATCTTATTATTGAATAACCTATACAGAAATATCAGGCTCGCAATTGATCTCCTCGAGGTTAATTCACACATCTTATAATGATTCAGTCTGCGTTCATGAGGGAAAAATTGAAGATCTCTATTATATCTGTAATTCAAAACATTTATTATTTTTTTTGAACTCTTTCAATTCCATCTGAATGTTTGAAGAAGCAAGGATCCCAAAGCACCAGTGAGTTATAAAGTGTTATCAGAGAATACGGTTTTCGGAATTATTTTGCTACACTCAATATGAAACCAAGATTTTCCAATGATTTCTGAACTATGCAGTCTATGTGCTGTTCAGGTGATATTTTTTCATCGAGGATTATTCCGAGATCTTCGAGTTTTCAAACTCATGATAGATTATTATCATCAATATTATAAGTGTGGTGTTTGGTATATTTGAGCCTAGAAAAAATAATAGTAAAACATTTGTCAACATCAAGATATAACCTATTGGTTTCACAGTGTGCACCGAGCCTATTTAGGTCCTCCTGCATGTCCATGCAGTCATTTGGACACGTGATGGAGGAGAAGATTTTCAGATCATCTGCATATGAACTGTAGTGTGACTTATGAACCAATATCATTGGTGGAAATGCCAAATGATATTGGGCCCAAATCAAATGTGAACCTCGGGGGATGCCGGATGTGATTTTTGTGAAATTTGATTGAGTACCATTCATTACCACATACTGTATTCTATTTTCCAAGTGAGAACTCAACCAGTTCATCAGTTTGCCATGCAAGCCAAAATCATTCAGTTCTACCAGCAAAGTATGATGATGGACTTTATCGAAGGCTTTAGAATAATCAGTGTACACGGCATCCATTTGGTGGTGTTTGTCCATTGAATCAGATATACTGCGAATAAACGACATCAGGTTTGTAATCAATGATCTCCCCTCGTGAAAACCATGTTGATACTCATTCATAGGTTGCTTGATCATGAGAAATAGATCTTTGGTTATGATTGCCTCAAAAATGAAATGGGGCAATAATTACTGATCTGATCCTTCCTTCCACTTTTGAAAAATAGAACTATATGTGCTGTTTTCCAGACCTTCCGAAACACTCCATTTGTGAGAGATTTGATATAGATCAAGTATAGAGGTAGAATGAGCGATGAAGCACACAATTTTATGAAGATTGGAGGTATTCCATCCGGCCCAGCACGTTTGTTATTATCAAGTTCTGATATATGATTCTCTATTGAACCTTGTGTTATATAATCTTAAGAGAAACACATGTTTGAGGTATTTCATCTTTCTATGTTCGGTGGCGTGTCATTATTTTCAAATACCGAAGAAAAGTATCAAGAGAAAGCTTCACTGATTGACGTGTCATCGGATGCATTCAATCAACTGTCATGAACTTGGGTTGCGATTCATTCCCAGATTTTTCAGCAACAAATGACCAGAATGTTTCGATATTTGCGTTGATATTCTCTTCGGCATGAGGAATGCATCTTTTATAATCATTTCTTTTGACGTTTCCACTTCAGACCGAAGTTGATTTGATAATAATAATAATAATAAGGCGGCTTTATTCATCATTTCAGTTTCTACAAAAAAAAAGAGAACAAAATGTCCGACTGATGAATCGGCGAAGTGTCAGCTATAGCTGTTTTTCAACTTGACCTCAAAAAATAAGATAAAATAATAATGAAAAAAAAAAAATCAAACAGGTGAGAAAAAATATATATCCTAACAATTACAAATCAAATTACCTACTATAACAAGATGAAGAGGAAACGACATTGAAGACAAACGTCATCATAATTTTGTACCTAGTTTTGAACGTAGGTTAGTTCCTAGATTTGTATTGATACATAACAAACCTACATCGTAAACCAATACAGTATTCAGAAGCGGGAAGTTTCGTACCTAGTTTTGAACCTAGTTTAGTTCCTTGTTTTGTATCGATACATAACAAACATACATGGAAAGCCAAAACAGAATTCAGAGCGGTATCTATCAACGTAAGAACAAAAACTGCCTATTCTTCAGGAGAAGTTTCAATCGCTTTTTAAAGTTACTCAGTGTGTATAGTCTGAATTCATTGGGTAACTGATTGCAAAGTTTGGCAGCATTGTACGAAAAACATTTCGTATGAATTGAAGTGGAGTGAGGAGGAATTCCAAGGTGTCTATTACGTGTTCTGAGGTCATTCAATGCCGAAAAAGTATTCAATTTTCTATGCAGGTATTTAGGAGTTTTCGTTACAAGAACTTTATGTGTAATAGACAGTAAGTGAAGATTTCGAAGATCGTTCAACCTCAGCCAACCAGAGTTATCAAATACAGAGCTCATATGATCAAATTTCCGAATACCGGAGGAGAATCTAATACATGAGTTTTGTATTCTTTGAAGACGATACTGATCAGATTTCAGGAGGGCAGGTCCGTAGACGCTATCACAATAAGAAAGTTTGGACATTATAAATGATTCGCATAAAGAAAGCTTCAAGTGCTTGGAAAGCAAGTGTCTGTTAGGAAAGAGTTGTTTGAGGATGTTGAAGGACGCTTGGCAAAGATGGCTGACATGTTTGGTGAATCTCAGCTCAGAGTCAATCCACAGTCCAAGATTTTTGCATTCCTTGACTATAGGCAAGATATCAAAACCGATTTTTATTTTCATATCTTCACAAGCACTGTCCACTTTCTTTCTCGACCCGAAGAACATGACCTGAGATTGTTGATAGAACATTTGATATGAATTTTTATATCTGGATGTTCTCCATTTTTGGTGGATTTCGTGCTTTCTCTTCAAGATATCGATTGTATATCTGGGAAACCATATTGGGTGCTTGTGTTCAACTTGTCTGCATTCAATATCAATATGGGTTGAAATAGCTGAGTCTATGACATTATGAAAGAAACCGGTAGATTCATCTACAGATGAATTTTCAAGGCACTTCATCCAATCCACATTATCAATGGAATTATTAATTGCAAGATAGTCAGCTGTCCGAAATTTCGATTCAGAATAGTGTTTCTTTCGTTTATAGTTTATATCATTCGTAAAATCCATATCAATGCTCAGGGACTTGTGATGAGGATCTTCACTTACAAGTGGACATTCACATGAAGTTACATTGATGTTCGAGTTCATGGAAGAGGAAACCAGGTCTAGTAGCTCACCATTCGCATTGATCATATAATTGAATTGTTTCAAACCTGGAAAACTGGTGGTCACGATGAGAATTCCGCTATAATCATTAGAAATGTTGAAGGCCCAGAAAAATCTTCTCCTTCCTCACGTTCCCAGGTCAGACTCGGTATGTTATAATCACCAGCAATGAGAAATATATCACTTGGATGACTTGCCACCACATCACTAACACTATCCAGATGTGCCTTCAGATTTCCAACAGAGGCATGTGGAGGCACATGAACACAACATACATGAAGAAATTTCGAATTTCTCAAGAACACTGACACCCATACGTCCTCACAGACTACTTTACATGATCAATCATCTCGTACTTTGGAATTCAGATTACTTCTCACAGCTATGAATACGCCACCACCGTCTTTCTTATGAGTAGTCGAAAGATCTCGATCTCTTCTATATAAGTTGAATGATGAACCATCTTCCACTTCCCCATTTTTTATCCCATCGTTGAGCCAGGATTCAGTGACACGAAGTATATCCGCTTCAGCACCAATTGAAGATAAATAAATATCGTCTTCTTCAGTTCTCAGAGTATTCTGGAAGTATATTTTCAAATCGGTGGAGAGAATTCGAAAGCAAATTTGAAGAAGAAAAAAAAAATATTTAGTTGTGTTTCATTAGCGAACGTTAGAGAGTGTGTTTTCATCAGTTTTGCCTTTCCACTGGTGCCTGACAAAATTAATTCCCGTTACGGGTGCAGCAATTGAGACCTTTTGGTTAACAGAATTCTCGAATTTCTTGGAGAAGGTCCTCATTTTTTGGTGTGAGATGTTCATTGATGTAGATATGCATGGGTTTATTGATGCAGATAAGCATGTGTTTATTCTGACTATCCGCTCCAGAAAAACCGACTTCATTCATCGTCATACCTTCGCGTTTTTGGAATCTTGGAATCCATATGTACAATACGATAGATTTTTTCAAATCATACTTTGTGTGTTCTCATATCCAAGAATAGGGAAAACCTCAGATTTCTATAAATTACATCCCTTATCAATTTTCAGTACCACACAATGAAATATTGCTTCTACTTATGATGCGTACAGTCTTATCTCCACATGTGCGACACGTTGACTGGTGAACTTTCCGTAGAATTTTCTTCTCGACCCACTGTACGACTGGAAATGAGCTGATGGGAGTTGGTGAATCTCCCTACTTTCATGATTTTTTTTCGCACGAAGACTGAAGTTGTGGAGATGACTCAGATTCCTGTTATTATTCGATAACTGCACAACTATGTATATCAACAGTGACTCTCAATCAGAGCTCAGTTCTGACGACCATATTGATAAGTTTGCACGAAAAAATCTTTTTTGAAGAAAAACGATGCAAACTTCGCTGAATAAATGATGGTTATTGATCTCCACTTCCTTGTTCCATGTCTAGGTAGGAACATTGTCTACCCTGAAATGGGTAATTTGAAAATGACAATATTGAAAACTACTATTATTTGACGGCAGCATTGTTAGAATCCACTTTCAGCGCAGTCACCTGTGAATCCTGCACTGCATCATGATTGCACCAAAATATGATCAAAAAGTGGACGAATGAAGAGATTTGTATAGTATGTATTTGTAGTGTATGCGATCTGAACTGTCCCTTCCAACTTTCGAACAACACAATTCCTCTTCCTAGTAGGTCGAAGGACATTCTGAGATCAATGAACGCTAGTAATTGTTCCGCTATATATTCAATTCTTTTCTATCAGGTTTCCCATTATGAATAAATTATCATTCGTCTGGTTTTCTGGCATGAACGTCGCTTGTTCTTCTCCAATCTTCTTCTTGTTCCCATTGAATAGTTCTCCCAGTCTTCTGGACTCTCTTTTTCTTTCTCATGTTTCTTTGCATTATCATGAAGAATTCATCTATGCTATCTCTTCTTTGATCTATACTTCTCCTCCTGCTCTCAATTCTTTGGTCTACTTATGCTTTCGATTTTTTTCGTTTTCTCCTCCTGTACTATATTTTTCTTCAGAATTTCTTTGATAATTAATGGTTAATTTTCTATCCTCACAATATTTTGCTCTTTGCTCTACCACTCCTTATATTTCATTCCTTCTTCCTCCTGATTTTGTTTTCTTGCTGATTCTGAAATGTATGTTTTTCTATACATTTGGTGATTCATTGACAGAATCATCCCATAATTTTCATTTGCATTCCTGATTGATATTTCCACTTATTGTTTGTCTCAACTATAGCCTTTTTCGTTTTTTGCACTGGTAGTTGTGTGGTAATCCTTCTAGGCTTGCTTCTTCTTTATGACCATAGTCTCCACATCCTTCCACAAACTGATTTGTTTCTGCCTGAAGTTGTTGCATGGGATTCCACAAAGTTATCTCATCAATCAATTCATCGAGTAGCTGTTTATCTCGAGGTCAGATTTGTCATCTGGGACAGATCGTATTCCATCCGTGAGTAATCTCAGGAAATGCTCGTGGTCATCTCGACCTTGTCATAAGAGACACGTCTTCGTCGGACTTATTTCCCAGCCCGGAAACGAACACAATCCATTAAAAACCCGTCGCGAGGCATCAGCCGGAAAATAAATTTCCACAATACGAACTGGTCAAAACTCGTAATCCCCATCCTGCCTCCCATTGGCCGTGGGGGCCTAGGGGAGCTGTGAATTCGTTACTTTTCTTGTACGAGTCGCTGCGCCGTCTGCGAGTAATATTTTCCATAAATCATCGGCGCTGGACCTGACCTGTCGAGGATGCTGGAAAACTTCCCGGCTTAACAGTTTTTCCGAGGAAGCGTGGGATGAATTATTATCGGCTCAGGGTGTGTACGTGAAGTGAAAAGTGATAAATAATTGGTTATTCTGGAATGAGAAATGTCTTCCTGATCACCCGTCGATATTTAACCCATTCGAAACAAATATAGAAAATGATCCTGTACAGGGTAATACATGCCGTACTTTTGTAAACTCAAAGAAATGTTCCATTCACCATGGTTACCGATGCACGTTCAAAGTTTGAAATAGATTATTGATATAGTAAGATTTTAATGCAAACATTTCATTGGGGATCATGTCAACAATTATATGAGCCAAATTGATGTAATCAGTTCTAAACTTCATTTCGAATTACTTGTGCAGTTTGCAAATCGAGTGTCGACAATGAATCATTTATTTCGAACTCACTACCAATGAATATAAGAATCTGTAAAATACCGGCTCTGTCGAAGTATACACAAAGGAAAAAGATATGTCTCCTTACAGAAGTTCTAGTTAGAATATGTTGGATTATCAGCAGAAACTTGCAACAAAAGATAAATTCTACTGTGATGTAATTATCATCACTATATTATGTATTCATTTGTTATCAGAGTATGTTACTCAATGTCATATAGAAATAAATGTTGAATGTAAAATACCCCTTCGTATGTTCAATTACTATTTCTACTCGAGATTCAATCCACACAAGATCCTGCAGTAGAAGGATATATGCAAAACACAATCTGCTAACCGTATAAGCACAACCAGATTTTCTTGTCACTGATACAATTTTTTATGGTAACCATAACAATAGTCTGGTCATTGTCACGATAAAACATTGTTGGGATAACAAGATCGAATGGTTGTGCCTATACTAACCAGACAAGTTTTTGACTGTATTTCATCCTTTCAGTTCAGTTTGTGAGGCTGTATCGACGATTTCTATACAGCTTGAAATGTAACCGTTAAGAGGAAAATATATCTGCTCATACATATTCATTTACATCAACCTATTACTATAAATAACTCGATAGAGATTCGTCGAGGTTATACTTACTACACTCAAAGACTGCAAAAACAAAAAATGGCCAGCTATATTGGAATAGGGCTGTTTCGATTGTCTGAAGTGAACTTAACCCGTTGAAAGTTTGTTATCACTACAGGCGCATTCTTCAAACTTTCGTTACCTGTTTATCTACTTGTCAACAAATTAATACTCAGAAGCACTTGAAAAGCTTCTGCGAGTTAAGGTAGCAATATCTACAGTATATCTACAATATCACAGTAAACTTCTTCTACTGTCCATATTTCCAGGTCATAGAGCCGCATCTTTAGGATAAACTGATGTACACTAAAAGATATCGACCGGAGATAGTACTTTGCTGGAACTATGTACAGGGTCGGGATTAAGTATGGAACCAAGTAAATATCTTTCAAACGAAAAGAAATAGAATAGAAAGAAATAGAATAGAAAGAAGAATAGAATAGAAAGAAGAATATTTATGAAAATTTCCAGGCGAGTGCAATGGAAAAAAATGGATCTGATGTACATTCTTCTATCAATGATATACTTCCGGTTCAACCAGAAATGCCATCGACTTCTTCAATTTGAAAGGGACACCCCATATATTTCTACAGATTTTGGAAGAGCTTGTTATTTTGAATCCGTACATAGTGAGTTCAGTGTGAAAAAAAAAATTGTAAAACCAAGGAATATGGCACTCTATTCAACCCCTTTTGAGTTTTCTGCATTAGAGCAAAAAACTATTTAGATGAACCAATTGATGTTGTTTGAATGTATGGTAATGGATGAACGAGTGTCAAACTCTGAATTAACGGAAATGAATTCTACAATCACTATAACCGATCTTCAGTAAAATTCCAATACGCTCTCTTTCACTCAATTGAACCATTCTGAATTGTACACTTTGTGAATCGTTCGTTCATTCATCACTGTGCATACAAACAACATCAATTAGTTTTTCTAAATAGTTGCTCTTATGCAAAAAACTCAAAAGAGGTTGATTGGGGAGCTACATTCCTCGTTTTCAAAATTTTTTTGCAAACTGAACTCAGAATGTTTGAATTCGAAATATATAGGGTGTTTCATCTGAACAAAAGAAGTTGATGGCATTTTCGGTTAAACCGGAAGTGTATTATTAGCAAAAAAATGTACATCAGATGCATTTTATTCCATTGCACTCGGCTGCAAATTTTCATGAATATCGATCTTCTCGTTCAAAAGAAAAGATATTTACTTGGTTCCATACTTTATCCCAACCGTGTATGTGTTACAAAAAATAGATTCCCTGCAAGTGCAGCAATTCACCCACTTATACTTCCACTACTATGTATTCATAACAAATAGAATTATCTTGCCAAAACTCAAGTCCGAGACTAGTATAACATTCAATTATATCTAATCATCTGCTTGCATTAATTGAGTTCCATCAGAAATATCCATCTGGGAAAGAGGTATTCTCATTGACTATGAATATGTTCACTCAGCTGATGAAGAACCTACTCGGTATATGAAGGTGGATCTTTGCATTTTGCTCTCAGAAATGTAGTACACTTGTCTGTTTTCGTGTCTTTGGAATGAACGAATATATGAAATATTCGGAATGAAAATGAAAATATCCAATGCAACCTCTCATTTGCTGCAATAATATGCATCTCATCAATATATCTCTATCTCTTACAGAAAATCAACTGATATGGCGCCTGTTCAATGAATATTTCAATGGAACTTTTTTGTGCTACTAATTGAGAATCCTCTCAGGGCAGGTTTTCTGATAGTGCCATCGTATCAAATTTTGACAGCTATATGATGATTGCGATATAATCGCTCCCAGTATGCGAAAATGAAACTATTCTCACATAGACCTATATTACGACTGGCCCTGTAGAAAACGTGCCCTTCTTCTTTCCCAACAGGATGAAATCCACTTCGTGAATCTTTCACTAACGACTCTGTGTTACCAAGCTCCCTCCTGCCATTGCAATCTTCCCAGTTTTTGTGCCTCACTTGCCCAGTGAATTATCCTGCAATCCGGCCGTTCAAAGACGTTCCTTTTCTCCTGATGGTCTCTGAATTCGTCGAGTCCTATCTACGTTGATCACTTATTTATGAATATACCAAAGCTGATTCGTTGCATACTAGGTAGATCAGGCATAAAGTATTTATATACAGAGGTAAAGAATGAATGTTCCTATAGGAACCAGGGCAAAATAATTGCGAGTATTCTGTATGGTTAATTAGTAGTACTGATGAAGTGAAATTTCATCATTATTCTGATTCTCTACAAGAAATCTCTGAAATGCGTGTATAACTAGAAACTATATCGTATTTTCGATGATTCTGTCAGCCACATATCGAATATATCATTATGCTATCATACTGGGGTATCATTCACATGTTTGGATTCCAACTACCAACCATACGCCGGAAATTATGTTCAGAAGCTTCGTCGAAGAAGACAAGTCCAATCGGTGATAATTATTCCTCCATGGAACATCATCCAGAGGTTGGCGATCTCTCCCTTTTTCATGAATATTTCCATAGTTGGTGTTCATCGAAAAGCTCTCTATGGTTACGACACGAGTGATTCCAGATAGAGGAGCTCAGGCAAGTAACCCACATCGTCAGGCTCTAGAGCTTTTTTTTTATCTTTGGACAACACGAAAGGGAAACCTATGATGTTCGAGGAACATCGTGTTAGCCAGCGGTGGAATTTTGGGAAAGAAGGAAGGTGTTGGAATTTTTCTTGAATGTTTGGAGGTTGTAAGCATCAGGAAAGACTTCACTAGGCAAAGAATTCCACAACTTTGCCGTTCTATTGATGAATGATGCTTGGCATAGCGATGTTCGACAGGTCTCGAGCCTGACAGTGTAGGGGTGACCAGCTTGAGCTCGTCTGGTTTGTCTACTAGGAATCGCGCGTGGTGGCATAATAGATGAAATCTCCGTTGAGCACCGACCGTGAGAGTACCTATAAAGAAGGCAAAGATCGCCGACCTTTCTACGATGATCTAGAGAGGCCAATGATTTGGTGAGTGTTGTGTCATCGACTAGGCGAATAGCTCTCTTCTGAATTGAATCTAAGAGCTTAAGCGTATGTTTGGGGGCTGAGCTCCAAACATGTGAACAGTACTCCAGGACAGGTCGAATTTGTGCTTTGTAGATCATAAGCAGTTGCTGGGATGTGAAGTATCTCTTCGCACGGAATAGAAAACCAAGTTTTTGTGAAGCAGTTTTCGCAATGGACCTCACATAATCGTCCCATGAGAGAGCACTGTTGGTGGTGACACCCAGTATGGATATTGACGACCTCATAGGAACAGTGGTACCCGACATCATCAAATTGGGCATTGTGTGATCAGCCTCCTTGGTGAACATACAAGCTTGGGTTTTAGTTGCATTGGACTGTACTAGATTCTCAGATCCCCATTTCAGAATTCTTGTCAGATCCTCATTTAAAGCATCAACCTGTCTTCGCCTTGCACCTCTGGCCTCGTTGGATGATATAGGGGCTCTAGAGGAAAAGGCGGAATGAAGTGTACTATCATCCGCAAAGCTATGAACTGGGCTGGAGGTCACATTCAACAAATCATTGATGTGGAGCAAAAACAAAGTTGGTGCCAAGACAGAGCCTTGTGGAACACCAGCATTGATTGTCATTGTATCAGACGAGACCCCGTCTACCACCACGTAGAGTGATCTATCTGCAAGGAAACTCGATAGTAAAAGACACAGTTGGGGCGGCAAACCATATGACGGAAGTTTCGCTAGGAGGCCTTGGTGCCGAACTCGGTCAAATGCTTTGGAGATATCCAAGGCTACAGCCAGAGACTTCCCATGTTTCTCTATTGACACCTGCCACTTATGTGTCACATAGGCAAGCAGATCTCCAGTTGACCTCTGGTCGATAATTTGCTCTACCAGTCGACCAATTCTACTTGTCTATTCATCAATAGAACGGCATAGTTGTGGCCTCTTCTAACTAGTGAAGTCTACTAGTGAACATACTGTGACGTAAGTATATAGGTTTACTGGTGGTTCTTTTCGGACTGATCTGATCTGTTTCGGATACACGGATATTACGGTTAGCAAGGATGGAGGTGTACCACATCTTTTGAATCTCCAACTGGATTGATATTATCATATGAAAATCAAATGATTGTTTTTATTCAAAGGCGTTGATGGAAGAAAAGATAAATCTCCTAAAATTTTCAAGAAGAATCGAGAAACACTTGAAAATAGTTATGAAGGAATACGATGCAACTCATCATGGCTCTCATGACGAAATGATATTTTGGTCGTTCTATTTGGGATGATATAGTTGAAGATAACATCTGTTATAACTAGAGCTATACAAGAATTCAGCATTCAGAAGTTATTTCTAATCACGAAAACTGCTAACGAACGGCTACCGTGCGATAAACCCTGTATGAAGTGAAAGTATGACGTAATCAATAGAATATTTTCTTTGAGAAAGAATGAATTTCGATTTATCACTCTAGCCGTTCATATATTTTCGTGAGAGTAGTGGCCGACTAGCTCGGAAGTTGACCTCGTCCGTTCTTTAGAATCGGTTTTTTTTTTGGATGAGTATGGTCGAATAATGAATCATTATTTATTATTCATATGACAATTATACCTTCTGCGGAACATGAGGTGACCAGGCGTACTCTTTCTATATAGTACAAGCATAGATTAATTTATGGTTCATCTATGGTACAAGTACTCTCTTTCTAGGCTGCTCGGCCATTCTCTCTTTCTTCATTTGGGAGGTGAATGTACACTCTCTTGAAGTCTGACCCGTTCGAACGATGCATAGAGGAAATTCGAAAAGAAACATGAGAAGAAGAAGAATATAAGCCGATGTCATCCGAAGTTCTGTCGTTCTTTCAATTTCTGAGCTTCGAGGTGCCTCTGCTATGTGTCTGTGACTCTGTTCCTAATAAAAATATTTTTCTCAATATGTTTCATGTCCCACGAGATATTTCAACAGGTGTTTATAGCCGAAGAGATATATATTTCGATTCATCATGTATGTACCTGATTTGTACTTGCGTTCAGTTACTACATTCAGCAAATATATTTTTTGAACAACTGTCGAAAAATTCGACATATCTGCATCCCTATTGGTGCGTGAATGTTTTTTTTTCTCACTGCCCCAATAATTCACAAAATAGGCATTTATTTATTTCCAGCAGACTCAATTATTGATTGATTATTCATCACGAAACAATTGAATCTATTGGAATAATGATTGATAGTGAATTTAGAAAAATTACTCCCTACACAAATTACCGAAATGTTCTATGTTGTTGCTGATCAGAAACGTCAGATATTTCTCGAAGAGAAATTTCCAAACAATTTCATCAGATATTTTGATTCGTTTGGAAGCATATGGACGATTTAATACTTTGTTAGAGATCTCAATTTTTTTATTCCAACTATCTTCTATGTTTGCTTCGGCTACGGAGGCAGATTACCATTCACAGCAATTGTACAAAAAATGTTGTTTTCAATTCATTCATAAAATTCCTTTTTCTCATGGCACATTAGGAAGAATTCAACACTCTTTTTTGCCATTAAGGAACACTCATGCCACGTACCTAATACAAAAATTTCCATTTTTATTATTTTGGTTTCTCACGCTTTTAGACCTATGGATTTTTTTTTTCATCCGTGGACAACACGAAAGAGAAACCTATAATGTTCGAGGAACATCGTGTTAGCCAGCGGTGGAATTTTGGGAGAGAAGGAAGGTGTTGGAATTTCTCTTGAAAGTTTGGAGGTTGTAAGCATCAGGAAAGACTTCACTAGGCAAAGAATTCCACAACTTTGCCGTTCTATTGATGAATGGTACAGCGATGTTCGACAGGTCTGGAGCATGACAGTTTAGGGGTGACCAACCTGAGCTCGTCTGGTTTGTCTACTAGGAATCGCGCGTGGTGGCATAATAGATGATATTTCCGTTGAGCACCGACCGTGGAAGTACCTATAAAAAAGGCATAGATCGCCGACCTTTCTACGATGATCTAGAGAGGTCAATGATTTGGTGAGTGTTGTGTCATCGTCTAGGCGAATAGCTCTCTTCTGAATTGAATCTAAGAGCTTTAGCGTATGTTTGGGGGCTGAGCTCCAAACATGTTAACAGTACTCCATGACAGGTCGAATTTGTGCTTTGTAGATCATAAGCAGTTGATAGATATAGGGAGATGTTTCATTATATATGTACTCTTTTTTATTACCCAAATCTGGTCACCCTGGCTGAACATTTTCAACAGCCTGTATAACAAAACGGAGTGCCATGTGCATTTCCATAGCCGGTCGTAGGAGAAGAGAATCTCATCCGCTTCCGAGCACCGAAATCCTCTACGCCATCACCAACAAAGCGACATTGTCAGCGATACCTCCACATCCATCACATTTCGACGATTCCTCGCGAGAACAGCAAATAACAATAGAAGACCGACGCGATGCGACGAGCATTAGCATCCAGCAGGCTGTGCCGACTTCGTTCACCCTGTCGGAGTCTCCCTTGGGCATTCATCCGGCAGCATCTTCTCGCCTTGAATGACACCGTAACTTTGTTTGCGTTCACGGATACCGTTCGGATCGGTAGAGCTTTCTGGGGAAGCGAGAAGCTTTCTTTTGTATCGTTACTGTATGCTGCTGGCTCAATAATAATAATAATAATAATGATAATAATACTATTTCATCTCCCCCATTTTTTAATTGTATTTGACAGTAATATCTCGAATATGGTTACCATAATCACACTCATAATGCTCTAGGGCGTTATGAATTATAACGCTAGCTCATAATGCCCGCTGATTTACTATGCACCAAGTGAAATAGATTCTGAAAATATATGTTAGTTTTGTGTATAAGATTTGTTCGAATATATTCCAGCATTGTGGACTGGTGTTCTTGCAATGTGTGTGAAACACATGAAAATCCAAAACTACAAATGTTTTCAGTGTCAATGATTCAGTATTGATATCTGAATGCATTTCACACACTGTGTGAGTTTCATACCCTCATCAAACATTTGAGAGTCATGAAGAAGAAAAAACAGTCTTGAAGAAGTTGAAACCACGTCCTTCAGTATCTTGGAGATTGAAGAATCATACTTTCTTCGTGTGGACGGTGCTGTCAAATGAGAATATTTGTCAGAACAACTAGTTCTGTGAGACAAAATGTTGAAAATTCTCATTTGATAGCGTCTTCCATATGGAAGAAGGTGAATCTACCTCCTTCAAGAGTGAATTTCTGCGATGATGTTTCTTCTCTCTTCTGCCTCCTTGAAATCCTGTGGGAGCACGAGAAGCCGATCAGCTATGATCTCTCCTCTCTCCTCAAGACGTGTAGAAGAAAGGAGGTGAATTTTCGCAATTTTCCTGATAATCTCGACAAACATGGGTATTCGCCACACATTGCAATAACGCTAGTACACTGATTCAAATCTGATTTCATCTCATTTTCCAGCTTTTTGTGGGATTTTCTCTCCTCATCTCTGAAAAATAGAGTAGGAGTTATTAAAAATCATTTCAATATATTTGTAGTGAGGACAGATTTTCCAAAGACAAGGTGTCACTGAAAAATAGAGAATTTCTCTTTTAGGTATCTAAAGGTTTTATATCAAGCGCAGTGACATTTTGGGGCAGATCACAAAGTGTGCCCTTACTACAAATATATTGCAATAATGTTTAATCACTACTACTCTATTTTTCAAGAACGAGGAGAGGAAATCCCACAAAAAGCTGGAAAATGAATGTACCACCTCCTCGAAAAACTTACAGACAGTATTGATTACATCTGGTGTAATAGTTTTAGTTGTCCACCGTGTGATGACAGCGTATGGAAGTTGTTGCCGCCGACAAAAAAACAAAACGTAGATCAGTAAAAAGACAGAACAAAAAAAAAAGATTCTTGCGACAGCTATAAGAACCAGAGCTAGTTCAGCAATTATTGTAGAAGGATAGCTAAGAGTGTATATGAATGTCAGGCATTGTTCGTTATATATCATTGTGCAGTTTGATATTGTGTAGTTGGTTTTTTCTTTGGCGGTTGGAAGTAATTGGGAAACAAGGTTAGAGGAGAATTAGGTCGGAAAGGCTTATTTATTTCTATAGAAACAAATACAATGCCTGCGAATAATTATTCGCATATTTGAGAGGTTTTTCCTTGCTACGCGAGTGGAAGTCCATTTATGATGATGATGATTATTTATAATGTGAGTGAATCGATCATTATTTTATGTGCATATCTGAGATCTGTCACCTAGATATACAGGCTGATTCACGGTGGATGGCACCTCAGACGATTCTGGTGTACCAGTTAACGGATTACTTTGGAAATCTGATGAAGAGCATATTTGGACATTCTCTATCCAACTGAAATATTTTCGACAATGCGGTGTTGCCACTTCTATCAGAAAGTAGAAGTAACTTCGATGTCTCAAATGGAACACCCTGTACATCTTATAATTTTCAGAATCTCCAATACTTCACCAACATCTGTTACCTTTTTCGGAACGAAAAATTATTTAATTTTTTTCCTTCGGAAATCATGATCTCTAAAAATGCTGATGTCTCTGAGTTGACAAACATAATAATAGATAATACTTGGGGGCTCCACACATTAGCCTTATTTTTGTTACTTCAAAACAGTGTGGTGAAGAATACGAAGAATAATTCTTCCGGATTGACATTCCGATGGAAACTACAGAAGAAATCTGACAAGATCTGTTGAAAATCTGTCAATCCGAATACCCAAATTGGGAAAGATTCATGCACAAAGGTATATATTTCATTTAGGACCGTAACTATACAATATGCTACCCAGCATACAACAGAAATGGCGAACCACAAACTGAAAATCAAAAGTTTCATTTACGAAAACAATGCACAGAATTATATTTTCAGTTGATATACACTCCTCTATTAAGGATATCCAACTGTAAGAATGGAACACTACGACACAAGCATTGATTGCTTAGGTATGTTCTATACTTCCTTTGTGTTCACGATTTGTTTTCTTCATAGGTGATATTGTACCGTGAACAATTTCAATGAATGAATTTGAATTCGAATGAATGTCCATCAATCAATGAATGTTTGTTTTGATGACCTCTGAAATTTCTCAGAATGTTCATTCAGAGAAAGAAGTAAGACAAATCGTAAAAGGTGGATGATTTTTCTCAATGAGATGTATATTTTTTTATGTTCGTCACTCAGGCAACAAATATCATTGTCACCAGGTATATATCGTACAGCTATTCTGCTGAAAAATTCCTTTTTCGTAACCGTGCATTCCAAACACCATTTCATCAAACATGATTGATGGATCCTCAGGGACAACGGTCAAAACATAAATGACAAATGTATATCCAGAAATACAAAAGTTCCATCAGGCACATCAAAGAAAGTTTGTCGAAAAATTATTCAAGATCGAATTTGCGGCGAGGACTGTTAGTCGTCAGAAAGTTCGATTCCTGAGGGAACGCATCAGGCATCAAGTAGGCAAACAGGGAGGCGGGTGGGTTAGCATAGGGAAATGGACGAACGAATAAAGGAAAACTGGTCTGCACAACAAACACAAGTCAGCCAGATCACACCGGGGAGCGAGTATGATGTGTTTTCCTTTGAGTATATTATGCAACAACAGTACTGTCTCAAGTGAGTGAATGAGGGCCATCGTGCGATTGTTATACTCAATTTAATCTACAACTGAGATTTTGGATGATCAACAGCCGATGATTCCAAAACTGTGCGTCAGCATGACGTCTAATGAGTTCGACAAAACGATCGGGTGAACTCGATCGGTTCTAAACTCTTCAATCTACTTCCTGAAAACTATTAATAGAAGAAGAAAAATACAAATCATCAGCAAATACCTTGAACAGTCGAGATCAAAATATAATATTGAATATATTCTGGAAGCAAAAATATAAGTACCTCATGTGTTTCAGTGTATGATATGACCCTAAACCTTTTCTCCTACCATCAGTACTCGTTATTTCACTTTTTTGTTTTCTCTCTACTTGTGTATGTTTCAGGTTTTGGATTTCTCTGATATTCGAATAATTTCCTATT
This sequence comes from Gastrophysa polygoni, assembly GCA_963576655.1. Lineage (NCBI taxonomy): Eukaryota > Metazoa > Arthropoda > Insecta > Coleoptera > Chrysomelidae > Gastrophysa > Gastrophysa polygoni. The sequence goes on from OY755092.1 coordinate 5,750,552, forward strand.
TCATTTTCGGAACCACCAACAGATTATCATCAGCACACTTGTGTGATGATTGAATTAAGGCTCGATTAGGAGAAGAAATAATTCATTAAACAAGCACTCTATCTTTTTTTGTGGTGACTATCATCATGAATGGATCTCATTATGGAATCTGTACATGTTGACTGGATTATTCTTGAACTGAAACTGGAACTCATTAATATTATTCATATCACTTCATTATTTCGTTACTAACGCTCGTATGATGAATTACAAACCTCTTCGACATTCTTGAAACTCATGAATGTATTACTCGATAGTTGTTGACAAATTGTTGCATACAGGGTGTGACGGAACTATGGAGCAGTTTGTTGGCCTCCTAGGTCACCCGATTTAACGTCGCTAGATTTTTTACTGTAATGGGGACATGTGAAGTCTCTGGTCTACGAAACTTTAATAGACAGAGCGAGACTTGATTGAAAGAATCACTGCACTATTTGTAATAATCCGAAACGAGGATCAAATGTTCATTCAAGTCCACCGAAATCATGTTCGACGTTTAAATCGGTGTATTCAGGTTGGAGGAAGACATTTTGAACAATCGTTATGATGATATCATGTACAAAAGGCAAAAATTAAATACATCAAATCATATTTAGGCATATGAATTTTGACGCGTCTTGGGGCCGTAGTGCCATAGTGACACTTTTCCGGACATGGGACCCACTACTCAAATGTTTTCTACTGTTGCACTGAATAACACCTAGAAGTTTGATCTCATAATTCTGTAGCACCCTGTAGAATGGATCACGAAAGTATTCCGACAGAGAGAATTCTAATCTAGAACATTATAGTTTTGATTGCATACTCAATGTCAATTTTGATCGGTCGAAACTCATATCGTTGATATCAGATCATTTTCATTCGAGTACTGCAATACATCTGAGTTATCATAGAAAAAATGTTGTCATCATTATCATCATTATTATTATCAAAATCATTCATGAACTTCATTATAGCAGACTGAATATTTGATCCCACTAGAGTACACTGTACGTCTAATATGTCATGCTATTCTGGCGGTGTTTCACGGATTCCTCTCCCTTCGCGATGTCTTTCCTAACCACATTTTCAATTATTACTTATGGTAATTGGTGGTTGAGGAAATATCATCATCTTGCAAAGATCATCATCTCCATCTTGTATTGTATTGTATTGTATTGTATTATATTATATTGTATTGTATTGTATTATATTATATTGTATTATATTGTATTGTATTGTATTGTATTGTATTGTATTGTATTGTATTGTATTGTATTGTATTGTATGTCCATCTAGAAAAGCACCACATTGTATATGCGAGAACACATAATATCATAATCAAAATCATATTTTGGAAGTACTGCATATTCGTATTCGGAATGAAATTACACTACTGGTTCTACAATATCATATCACAGAATTGATGGTGAAATCCAGGTAAATAACATTGGTTATATGATAACCAACGTTATCCACTTCCATTTCAAAACATGGTATTTTTCAGTGTTATTGGTTTTGCAGACTATGCCGACGTTATTGTGGATTGAATACTGCCTGTTGATTATTCCAGGAGGTGGTACATTCATTTTTCAGTTTCTTGTGGGTTTTTTCTTGCCTCTTTCTTGAAAGAAGTAGGAATCATTCAGATACCTGAAAGATGAATTCTCTATATGTCAGTGGCACCTTGGCTTTTGGAGAATAAGGAAATACAAATTTATCCCCAATGAAAATAAAATTTCTACTTATCTCAGTGGACGTTTCTGGAACAAATCTTCTCCCGTTTTCAACACAATGGAACACTTTATCTTCGCGAAATTTTTCCAACGTTGAGCTGTTTCAGTGTCAAATAGATAGCTGACAAGTATTATTGTGGTTCATTTGACAAGAATATTGAAATCAACTGAGAATTCAATCGAAATGTCGCGAATTTTTTTTCCGACTCCCGAAAAACCAACACGTTCTTGTACACTCCATATACATCGACGTATTCTTCTACGAATAATTAACGTGCATGCCTAACACCGCAATCGCATTAGCCGATAAACATCGTAGTGGAACAATTGAATAACGAAATAGGCGCAGCCAACTTGTGGGAATTGCCAATCGATGGAAACTAATTGCTCAGATTGTATTCGAGCCTCCTCGCCATCACTGGAGATTTGTGAGCGACCTATCAATGATTAGTGCAGCGTTGTCGAAATGATTAGTGCACAGTCGTCTGTCATTCGACGAGAAGGGGGTGAGTAGATGCAGGCTCGCCTGTCGATTCGAATGACATAATCATTCGAGACTGTCTGACTGAACGGAAACAAGATAGATGTTGTAAGGTTAAGTTAGGTAAGGTTAGGTTAGGTTAGGCTAGTACAGTGTTCAGTAGAAGCCAGTAGAATCAGCATTGGAATGTTCTATCGTGTTCTAGGAAGTTGACTTGAATTTGAGAGATGCTAGGTCACCCTCGATGATAATTTGAATTGTTTGTGTCATACATGAAGGCCCAGAGGGAGGCAAAGGTGGGGACACCCTCGGAAGTAGCAGAAAATGGAGAAAACTAGAGCGAAATTGAAGAATGATGTAATGGATCGTTTTCCAAAGGGCAAGAGGAGACTGAGATTCTTGTTTTATGAGTGATGAACAAGTGGTATCCCTGATATCCTCCATTTAGATTTTCTGTCTAGTTCATAGAGTTTCTGTGTGTAGAACTCATTGGTTATTGATAAAATGGAAGAAATTCATTCTTTATTCTCACTCAGATGGCTTCAGGACATGAAAATGATAATTCAATCTTGAAAGACTGTTTCAATCTGAACATTGTGCCGTCGAATCGGAAGCGCTTTTTTTCTACTAGGATTTCGTGTTCTACAGGTTGGAACGTGAAGTTGTATTCAATGATTGAACACATTGCGGTGAATCAATACGAGCACGTGCTTTCTCATCCGATTGGAATAGAATAGAATATCCTCTATTAACCATAAAAAATACAGAAGTAGTATGAAGTTTTGTCGAATATCATGAGAATACTGAATAAACAAATGAACGAAATAGATGTGAACAATTTCAATACGAATATTACTGTCTACGTAGATTAGAACTTCGAGATATATTTAGTTGGTGTTGAAGTCGATACTATGAAAACCGTTTTCAAGGCATTGTATACGAAGCTGTTTTCGAGTTTTAAAAATCTTCCGGTAGTTCATTGAATGAAATAGGACCATAATAGTTCTTCGGAAAACGGCAGTGATTGAGTGTTGTGAATTCAATTTTAATTTGTTGTGATTTCCTGGTGTTGTGTAAATGAAAATCGTTCTGATTAAGATGTAAGTGAGGATTCTCTTAGACATCATTCATGCATGAATAGAAATCAAGAGAAGGTAATGTAAAAATTTCATCATTGATGAATGTTGTTCCAACTTCTTCTTGATAACCCAGTTTGAAGATAACTCGCAAAACTTCTCTTTGCAGTCCAAACACTCTTTCTGTATGAGGCGAGTGCCCCCAGAGTACTAAACCAATTTCAAGCCTCATCATTATGATACATCAACGTCTTTCATCGACGTTATTCCAATAACTGTTACGGATTCCAAGAGGATATCATGCATTCCACTAGAATAGCGAACAAAGGAAAATGTATATCTATTAGATATATCCAGAAATATGTTACTTTTTATCAAAATTCCTGGTACTATGAAAGTGACAGCAATAAATCATGATGGACACTGGAAAACAATGTATGTGAGAGGAATATTGTATGCATGAACATGATTCATTGTGAAGAATAATGTAGGCATATTGATTATCAGTATATATTTCCGTCTCTGTAAAACATACTTTATTGTAGACGCTGGTTTAATTGTATGATTAAGATATCCATCACTATTACCTCAAGGAATATCTTTAGGTTTCGCATGTGAATTGTTATCAGTTACATGTTGACCATCAAACTGAGCCTAACTGATCTATCTTAGAAAATATATGAAGGGAAATGTGGTGACATACGACTGTAATTATGTCACTGGTTGACGAAATTCAAAGATGAAAACTCCAAGAAATCAATTCGATCAAACTGGAATATAACGAGTTCGAATTATGCGACACTGTAAGTTTTTCTGTGGGCGCCTGGTTCACGAAACCTTGTAATAAATCATGAACTCATTAAATGGCGGAACTCCCCACTTAGTACCACCAAATAATGTTATAAATTTTTGGCGAATGCACATTCAGTCCACTCAAAACATGATACAGAATCGTCAGAAATTGGTTAAACGGAGAGTACTTTCTGGAGGAGATGAATTTCCACGAGATTCACGTTGAAAATTCATGGAAGCTTGCTTGATCCGTCGATTCTAGATTTTTTTTGACAAATCAGAATCAAACTTGATATATTTCATTTTATGAATATTATCGCACTGATTCTCGACCAATTCTTGCCATTTTGGAAACACTCAGTATCAAATTGGATCTCACTTTCATATCGTAACTTTCAATGGTAGCAACATACTCTTTCATTTTTATAATTGACTGAAAAAGCTGAATAATGTCGTATGACTCATTGAAATTACTTGATATGACATTTGATTGAATAATTATGACACATTCGGTAACTCTGATCGATATCAGAACATGCTTGGCATAATGAATTTGGTAGAACATGATAATTACCTAAAATATCACTCGAAAAATGGCGGAATTATTTAGGCATCATGAACTCTAATTGATTTTGGCGAAGGCGCATTAAATGAAATAACTTCTCTTTTATTTCAGATAGTAATCGAAGAAATAAAGAGTTCAACAATCACAATGGTTGCATCAATTTTGAACCTCCAAAGATTCAATTCTTGAATTCCGAATTCAGACATTTCTAAACCCTCTGATCAATTGGAATATTTCCCCAGATATTCAATAATTGATCATGATTTATCATGTATTTCGAATAATATTCGAGTGTTTCATCTTATTTTGATGTTAAATCCACACCTCATCATCCTCATTCCTCGACTGTCGAAATGTACTCTAGGAAAATAGAACATTCCTGCTCGTAAAAACCCTATTCCAGATGAACCACTGATTGTCTCAAAAAGTAAATATGGAATAAAATGAAAACAGTCATTCCCAACATCACTATACCGGTGAAGATTCACAACATCCATAAAATCCGAGGCACCCCCTATATAAGTCGGGCTTCTCGAATTTCACACCCTCAAAAAATATAAAAGAATATGTTCCTAAACATCTCACCTCTTACCGGTTCCCCTATAAACAGGACCTCCTTATTTATGAGCGGCGTGTTTTCATTTTCTTGCATAATGTTTTATTATGTCATAGTCTCGCCCTCGCAGGTTTTTTCCTCGCCGCGAACATATCGTATTTTATGCTCAAGCTTTCCGTAATTCCAAAGGCCATAAAGCAATAATAAAATAAGGTTTTTGATTCGGCGTGATTAAAAAAGCGAGGGTGGTGAATAGGAATAATTCTTTATTCAGGTGGTCCCGCGGGAAGGGAATTTTTTCGCCCCTGTGTTTTGGTTAATGAGTGGGTGCGGGAAGAGACTGCTGCGTGTGCATTTCATTATCGAATTGCATTCAATCGAATCATATATAATAGTATCGAATTGATTTCTACTTCAAGAAATATATGTTTATATCGCTGTTTATATCGTTGACGAACTTTCATCAGGAAAAATGGCACTACATGAAATTGAAAGGAAAACAATGTGAGTCTGTTGATTTCATGCAGCAGGTTTTCAGTCCTCAGAAGTTCAGACATTGATTCGGTATTGGAATGTATAAAACACACTCCTGTCATGAGTTTGAAGTTTCAATGATGAGTGTAACTCAGGTGTGAGTCATAAAAGAGTTTGGTGAACTTTCTGAACGATATATTTTTTTCTCTTTTGATGAACACCTCTTCTGTATTTTTCATTTTTCAAGTCGAAAGGGATACTGATCGAATCATTGGTGAATTACCGTTTCTGTTACTATTTCGATTGATATTGTTATGAGACATGTATCTCCTTCGTAGGCTGACTTTCTTTTCGCAATATATTGGTTCACGTGCGAGATGTATCAACTGCACACTCTCTAAAAATATCTCAAATCATCAAAAAATCACTAGATCTTCCATTATTGATTCTCTCTCATAGAAAACGAAAATGAAATCGAAAATTGAGCGGTTTAAGAATAAATGAGCGTTCACGCAAAATTTACCAATATAATGAATGAATGAATTCAACAATAACGATATCTCATCTAGCATCACCAAGATTCAACCCAATTCAAATGAATCGCCTTCTTTTAATAATACTATTTATCATCCAATTTGATGGCAATAATGATTGAGAAGTAACAAAGATGATGAGAAGAAAGATGAGAAGAACAATGGGTAAATAAAAGGCGGTGATCAGTATAAAACTTTTCTAACTCACGAACCTGAGGAAAATAATGAAGCTTGACTTAACCTTACTACAATACATATACCTGCCTCACTATTTGAATGTTGCAGCATTCCTTCCTTCCATCATTATTCTGTACGGTTCAGAGAACAAGAAACAAGAGAGAAAAACGAAATTGATAAATCATGTTACAAATGGATCCTGCTCTTTGAGATATTCTTCAAAAACTATTTCTTCGAATTTTTGTCGGTCTGTTATCCTCTCGAATTCTGTCGGAATATTATTGAACTTCTCAGATATTCGAAAAGAGAAGCTTCTCTGAAATAGGCTGAAATTATGGGTTTGATATATCATCTTCCCTTCTCAAGTTTGAGTTATGAACATCTTTTCTGAATCTGACTCTTTCAGCCAAGTGAGGAGAGGTTCCATGAACTATCATTTTATCGGAGGAAGAAATGGAGTGTAGTCTTCTTCTATCATCCATATTGAGCCAGCGGATATGTTCAAGAGTGTGAGAAATTATCTCAACTTTCTGATACCAAAAATCACACGTCTGCTCTGAATGACTGCGTATAATCCATCAGAGAGTGAATATTTGGTTTGAAACTCTCGATTGGACATTCAATGGAAATTTTGCGATATGTACCAAAGATCTCCCAATCATCATGATAGATAGATTGGATGTGCAAATAAAATTGAGAAATCTTCTACTTTCGAATGCAATGAATTGAATTGTACAAGGAAATAACTCGAAGATATCATTGACCTATTAGAACTGAGGGAAGTATATCAATTGTGATCACCAATTCGAATCACGAGTTCAATAGAGAGAAAAATCGACTCTATGTGGAGACAGGAATTAGGATATTATCGAGTGAACTTGAGTGAAATTTCCTCCTTCCAATGAAGTGGAATATCGACTCAATTGGGTGAGGACAGTGACTGAAATACTATTGAATGATATTCGAGTGGAATTTTATTTTTTCTTGTTCTTCGTGTGAACATATTGTGAAATTCTTCGCCGGTTCGAGTTGAGGTCAGAAATACTTATTATTAAATTGTTAATATTCATACCATTGATCAGATTGTATCAGAGATTATATATCTCAGTATTTGTGATTTTTGAATGAGGATACTTGATAGACTGATAATCAAATCGATTGCCTTTATCATGATCACCTAGTGGTAGTGGTACGCCTATACAATGTTTCTGATGTCGTATAATTGGTTACAAGAAAAACCTAATGATGGGCGACAATTCGTTTACCGAAACTGTGTTTGAGGCATCAAATAAAACTATACTGAGTTCCACTGACGTAGATTTCGATTGGGCCAGTCGACTGAAATCTTGATTCGTTTTTGCTGTTGCTGGGGACACTTTCGCAATGACGCCTCATAGCATGACATGACAGCTTTTTGCACCTTTTCGCTACTCCCTATTGATTCTAGTTTCTCTGAACTGCCTAAAAACTTTGTACTCAGCGAGTTCACATTGACTTCATACAAGACAGTGGCAACAATGGGCTTATCATTTGCCTCCTAATGGCGGGTGAGTGCTCCAATATTTGAATTGAACCATCATCATCAGAAACTGTTTTTTGGTAGAATTGAAACAGCCTCTGCAGAACCAGACATTTCATCTATCGATACCACAAGAAATATTCGATATCAAACAAGTTGATACATGCACACATAATTATTTTCGAGTTGAAGATACGAATGAAAAAAATCTGGAAACATAGATATCACTCGATTTCTGAAAGAATGCAACTGTAGGAGATATAAAAGGACTCATTCGATGGAGAGAGTTCGAAGATATAGAAAAAATACAGTAAAATTGAATGATCGATGACGAGTTCAATGTATGAATTCAATGTAAGCTCATGGAAAATTCACATCCTGATGATTACATTTACCTTCAAAGGGATATGTTATGATATTGATCTGTACGAATAGCCCATACACAATATGAAATCAGATTGAAACCTCTCCAGTCTTGGGAATCTTCACTTCCGTCCCCAGATGCACACCCTTCAGATGATGCTTAAATTATTTCTATATCATCCTATCGAATATCTGGAGGCTCACATAATGAGCAGACTTCAATTATCCATTCTGTCCTTTGGTTGTGTTTCTTTGGTTTCCTCTCACTCGACTCTTGCTGTGAAACCTAGTTTCCAAAAGCAGTGAAGTAATCATCATCCTTATTATTGTCGTTGTTATCGTCAATTCAATATCAATGGTATTATATATCAACGTATTGGCTGAATCTACATAACGTTGTTTTTTGGTTATATTGGGGTAGCACTTTCGAAACTTTTTTGTATACAATCTTGAAATAAAACAAAATATTCATATCGTTATCATACTGAAGAAAGCGAGCATTCCTCCACGAGAGAGTTATACACACATTGAGAACATTATATATTCAACAAACCATTTTATGGGCTACAAAGGGCCCTCGTGACTATGTTTCACAACCGTATCATACTCGCAGATTCAAAAATTCATCACATACCACGGGCCCAAATTATATGATAGGCTTCCTTCTATTTCATCATATTCAAATAAAGCAGTTCGTGATTCTTCACCAGGAATCATTGCTGAAAATACTGGAGAATTGAAAATTATATCAATCACCTGTTCTTGCCTTTCCCCAGAGTTCACATATTTCATTGACACCTCTATTCTCACTGGAAATTATCGGTCCGAGATCGATCCACTACTCAAGCCTAGCTCCGGCGGTTTCCCCTTCATTTGATTCTGAATTTTTGAGTCGAATACTCCATGATAGTTCCATTTTCAAGAAACTTCATGCAGTTGAGTGGAAGGACAATTTCCATCTGACGCTTTGTAACTGTATTACTACCATGTAAATCACAATGTTAGTGAATGAAGTACTCACTTCTCAGTTACATTATTATCATTAGTGTCAACTTGCTTGGCGTCTAACGATGAAGAGGTAGGTCGAAGAGTCCATACATATCACTCCAAATTGAAATATAGCATAGTGTATAGGTAGTTTTTTCTTTATCCGCAACTTCATTCTTCAGAAATTATCATCGATCACCCTTTATATGACATTTCTCTCGCTGAAAACGGATTTTATTCTGTTAACGAAGAACGAAAGCCTCCCGCCTCTTCCCCGTCATAAAAAAAATGATGAATCCCTCGTGCTTCTCAGACCGAGGCCCCATTTTTCATAATTGATACTAGGTGTGGACATCTCTCGGGTCCCAATTTATCAGGTCGAAATAATTAAAAATAAATTATGAAGAAAAATATTCTCGAGGCTAGCGCAGAGAAGCGGCCGAGGGGTGTGTCTACGTCTGAAACCGCCCTGAGAGCGCGTCTAATACGCGACACACCCCTCCTTGATTCGAGTGGTGTCCACGTGGGCGATTTCCTAGGGGTGGTTTTGCTCTGTGGCGAATATCGAGTGGATGCATCAAGTGGGAAGGGGTGAGGAGGATATCTGAGTCGGATATTGCGATGCTATAGAGAATCGTACAATTTCAAACTTGCAAAATACACAGATTCATTTTGAGAATATTTTCTGCATTCTTGACAGATAGATAACAAATATGGTTGGCCGGCTGAATACACGTCTATAATGTTAAAAAAGAATGCATTGTATTTCGTATATAACTTTTTTTCGAAGCAAACGAAGTAGGAAGTATTGAAGGAATTGACAAGGAATTGGAAATTACTGAATACTTACATGCCAAGAAAAAAAAATGTGTAGTTTCATGAAACCACGATTCAAGTGGCACTGATCGAAGGCATTCAACTGAAAATTATCGTAAACTCATTGATGGAGGGTAATGAAATCCAGTTTTGAAACCTATCTCGATGATTGGAAAATAGAAATGATATAATGTGAAATCGATAGTAGACGAGATATCCAACTATGAATTTCAATTTCGATCTGTGACTTCCACTTATTTCGCGCCTGGCTGTCATTCGACATATGCCAGAGATGAACGAAAAAATTTGGGGGCGATTTGAAATTCATGTTTCACTTTGGAAATATCTGAAAAAAAAGGTCGTTACTCTGACATTCCTAATTGAAAAGTCGAATAAATAATCATAATTAACAAAATGTGATAATCTGAATACCATGTAGGTCGATCTAAATGAAATGTTCTGAGGAAGTGAAAGATTGAGAAGAGAGAAGAGAGTTGCTAACTCGCAATGAGGAAACTATGAATTCTAAATAATAAAGCATCATATGAGGAAGAATATGATATTGAGATGATTTGTTCGATAAATGATGAAATATCTATGAGTTGGTTGGACGAGATATCTATGGGTTGTGTTGAGGCAAATGGCATTTCTTGTTGATGCTCTACTGATTTTGTATTCACGTCTCAAGTTATCTTTTATTATCAATGTGCGGAAATCATGTTCATCAAAATTGTGGTGATGGCGAGAAATTGAATCGTCATACATTTTTCATCAATTCTAGTTGACAGTGGTCTGCAAGTTCTTCGAAATATATGGGAGCTCCATAATGAGAGAAGTATCACCGCACTTCTCTAATTCATCTATGTCAGGTATCTCTAAAGTTGGTTACAAGATGGCTCATTTGAGGGCTGAGTAAACTGTTTTCCAAATAGATGAAATGCAAATAGATAATTTTTTATTATACTTATTTCAAGTTTCAATGACGATCATCGATTGACTCGAATCAACATTTTTTCTCTATTTCTGTAACCCAATGTCGCAAGTGCAAATTAAATCAAGTAATTTCCAGAAATGAATATCAAGTCCTTCATTTCTCATTCTTTCCATTTCATTCCTTAATTTCTTACTGTAACCTTCAATATTTTCTTACAAACATGAATTTATCGATACCCATATTCACAAAACGCATTGCTTTGATAGTCCATAGGAAATATTTCGAAAGAATGAATATGATATATCATGAAATAACGACTGCCGCATTGAACTGAATATTTGAAATCTGATATTATGATCAATGAACTGTTGGTCAGCGACAAAGAATGCGGAATACGTCAGTACATATTCCTTCGTTTTTTTAATTTCTTAGTGACAATGAATACGTGGGATCGATATAATTCCGAGGTAATTCGCATTATTCCTTGATATTGATCGACTTCTTCTGCAACCTTTTTCACCAACATGAGTATCATTGAATACCTCAAGCTCCTACTACATGAAATTTCCTCTACGACCAAGAAACATATATTTTGTGCTTCAACCTAATCAAGATCGAAAATCTTTGGAATAGTTTATGTGAAGATGCAGAATGTAGAATGAAAGAAGGAATTAAGGGAAATTCATTCGAATGAAGTATTTCAAGGATTCAATATGATATCACCCACTTGATATATTGCGATATCGATACCATGAAAAGCAGTCTCTGCTTTCATGATCTGTTGAGACTGTGTTATTTATTTTTCTTTCTTGTTTGAAGACCATATCGACTAATGTCCACAGAAAGATTCGTGAATATGATGGTTGCAAAATGATCTTCTGAGGAGATAGATTTCACTTGGCGATTCCGCTTGTGTGCACATTATCTTCCGCTTCCACTCATAGTGTGAAAATGCATTTGCCTGACGATTTTCCGAGAATATTCGATGAGAATATGATATTATATATCATCTACTGGATCGAGCTTCGATAGGGAGGAATTGAAACGATCATGAGAAATAGACGCAGCGATCACAAGAAAAAGCTTACTGTTGGCTAAATATTTTGTTGTACCCTGCCATTGTATTGAGAAATACATGGTGTTGGTAGTATCATCGTAATGATAGCTTTTTTAGATTACTTCATTCGAACGTTAATGCAATGATATTGAAGTGACAAGTTGAAATAACTAACTAGAGGAGGGCAGAGGAATCCCACCAATGAAAACAGTGAACGAGAGAGAGGCAACCAGCAGTGATCAGCTGACTGTTAGCTGATAGCTGCTTCTCTTTCTCAAGTCGATGAGGCGAAGGTACATCCAGTAGAGAATATATAATATCATATATCTGATAACATCAATGTGAAGGTACTAATATTTGCGAATCGAAATATAAGCTGATCTAGTATAAATTTGGGTGTCAATAAGAACTGCATAATTGTCAGAAATACTCGTGATTTTACGAAATCAGATTCAATGCTCCATCTCAAATCTATAATGGAGAATGCATCTGTCCATATTATAATGTTCATATATATAGCCTTGAACAAATCCATAGATGCTTGATGAAATATTCATCATTCCAGGAAGATGGTGTCTACCCTGCTATAGGAACATCTAATACTGTCTAATTAGAGAGACATAACTTTATTTCTCTTGAAAATAGGAGGAACATATCCGCTCTAATATTTCTATATATAAGGTGATCCATGGCCAAATCGACTGTAATGTTGTTTTGAGAATGCTCAGTTTTCATGTTCCCAGAGTGAATTCTAGACAATCCAATCTATTTTATCTCGAAGTACCTCGAACAAATGTACAGAAAAACTCACCTCTATACAGAATTTGCAATAATTACGATAATATCAATGAAAGATGCGACATTTTCTCTTGCAGCATTGCTTCATTGAAAAAAATCAGTTTTCAATTCAATATTATTGACTATGCAATATGTTTCATATCTTCACGCTTTTAATTTATATTCATTCGATTACCTATAATTTTCCCACCCTGTGAGTGGATTTCTGTTGGGTGGTGTACAATAAGAAGAAAATAAGATGGACAAAATAGAGAAACTAATATCAAGATTTGCAACAACAATTTCAGAATATGCTGAAATATTCCCACCATTCATGAATTATGTTTTTTCATCATGGAGTATCTGAATCACGTAGTGATATGAGTTTTGTATGTGTTTAATTATTGATCACACTGAACCAACTTTACTAGACCTACATCTAGACAGCGGCAGAGTACTTTGAATTCTTCATTCGTCTATGTCCACTAACTCGAAGTATATTTATAACTCATTGGATGGATGAAAATCCGGAACGACGAAGCCTATGCAAAGATATCTTCTGTGATAACCACTTATAATCTAATCATTGAACAACGAGATGTTTCTCGAGCGAGGGAGACATTGCGAACTTTCAGACGGAGAATAGACGTGCACGATGAATATATAATGCCCTCACCTTATATGTAAATTCGGCAGCTACATTTATTCGACACCATTTCCTACACTGAATTACCCACCTCTGTCTCCGAGTCAACACAAAACAAATTTCATACGGAAAGCAGGAATATGCATTTCTTGAATGAGATGTAGATGTGTTTTATATTGTTTGGGGTTTTTTATTCTATGATACTGGGAATGGAAGATGAAGATTGTTCTATTTGGAAGAAAAATATCAAGTTGGCAACTGATGAACTTGCTATATCATCTTTGATCGGTTGTTACTTCATTCGGAGGAGTATTCAATCTGCCACCGCTGATATTCCGTAGCATTTAAGTGTTTCATATTTCAATCAGAAGAATTCAATATGCGATATCAGTCAGAAAAATAGAAATAAAGGTTCAGATTAGCTTGCATGTTTTGGATTTTCTTTTTCGCGATTCGGGGTGATATTTGGAATTATGGAATTTTATATAGGCAATTTTATCATTGCTTGAAACAGAAAGAGAGGTTCGATTCCATTACATGTATCTACTGAAGAAATAAGCAGAATAAAGAAAGGAGGTATTTTATGATATTCAAACTCAAGAATATTTTTGGCTTTTCGGCGTACCATATTTCTTCATGCTTTCACTAAGTAATACAGTAATACACCACTGAAGTGATCACGGAAAATCTAAATAGGTCAAAATATATCTCGTCAAATCAGAGAGAAATTGTTAACTGCCCCATCAATCTATATTTTGAAATGTTTGAAATACATTATAAGCGACATGAAATCCTTCGATACCAATGCTTCTTCGCATGCTTACAACACACGCAATGGTGGTCACCTGAAAATACCAAATGACGAAACCACTAAACCTCTCTGCAAAGCAGTGAGCTCCTACAACGAACTGCCAACAGCAAATGAAAATTCTGAATTTGACAGAATATTTTTCAACAAAATAAAATGTTTGCTGACTGAAAGAGGTAACGATTCCTATCAAGAATATATATTTAAATATATGTTATGTTATGTTATGTTATGTTATGTTATGTTATGTTATGTTATGTTATGTTATGTTATGTTATGTTATGTTATGTTATGTTATGTTATGTTATGTTATGTTATGTTATGTTATGTTATGTTATGTTATGTTATGTTATGTTATGTTATGTTATGTTATGTTATGTTATGTTATGTTATGTTATGTTATGTTATGTTATGTTATGTTATGTTATGTTATGTTATGTTATGTTATGTTATGTTATGTTATGTTATGTTATGTTATGTTATGTTATGTTATGTTATGTTATGTTATGTTATGTTATGTTATGTTATGTTATGTTATGTTATGTTATGTTATGTTATGTTATGTTATGTTATGTTATGTTATATTATGTCAATATGTTATAGTGTGCTGTCATCATGAATGTGACCTGCACCGTACTATAACTTCAATTCAATGATATCAATTATTTATGGTCGTGGTTCGTTTGTACGCATTTTATAATTTCATATATACTGATAATCGTTTTCACTTTTGATATGTCTCTTGTGCCGTGTCTCATCTGTTTTGATTTTATTCATACATATGATCATAATTTATTTCATTCATACTCAAAGACCTACAACATGGTTAAAGTGTACCATGTGCTAGCTGTATTGTATGACTTACCATATGTAGACAATGTACCAAAATGACTAATGAATTTATCATTATTATTATCAGAAACAAATACTATTCATCACTTACATCAGTTATTATCTTTGATTGTCATGAGGTTTGGATATCTCGAATAGTTTCAATGAACACTATATTTCTGATATACACTGGTGATATGTATCAATATCGATATTATGATTTCCATTGCTCATATACATACGTGTCCAAACGCATCTCTCGTCTGTGTTTATGTTCTGTTTTAGTAATATACTGGCATTTCTCTTCCAGGGGGAATCAGAGTTAATGCTGATATTTCAGTATCAGGTGTCAGCAGTGGTGGAAAAATATAATATATGTCTCGGGTGAGAATGCTATTATAGCTCGCACATTATATAGAAGTGCTCTATTCAATAGCTCAGTGTGTTACAATTCGAGTAACGGCACTTTCATGGGTCACTCTGAGAATTATCGAAATGGCTCCTTCAAAAAATGGAATTGGCTCCAGAATTCTTTGTCAAACCCTCTCTCAGTTCCGGAAATGTTGAATGCATTCCATACGTTTGCGGCGCACTGTATATTCCTTTGAACACTCGATTCACCACATGCTCTCGTCCTCATCGTCACGCAGAGCAATAATCGAAAGAGTGCGGGAATAATGAAGGGCATACGATGCACTTTCGTCGAGGCAGATTGAAAAGACCTGTTACCGGGATTGACTGCAAGCTTCCATCATCCAGAGCTGGCTATCCCAGAGGATTTGCGAACATGGAGGGGCGAGTTGACTCATGCACATGTAACGCTTTGTAAGATACGTACGTTGGTGTAAGATTAATTCTTTTTGTCTAGAATTACGACTATTGTGAAGGGAATGGCGAGCAGGCACGTATGGATGGAATTTTATATGTTGCGCCTCTTCATCGAAGGGGAAGAACGAATACTTGTAGAAATATAGGACCTGTTTTCTTAGAGTTCACAAAATAGTAAGGCATCAGACTCAATTGTAGACAAGCACCAGCAATGAATCTTCATATGAATATTGAAAATCATCTTTAATTTCCACTTATGATTGGGTTGATCAAATGAAGTTTTTTTCAAACGACAATCTATGACAACAGCAAGAATACACTGATTTGTTATTCATGAAGTAGCTGAGTTTTCGTATTACCTCATTTGCTGTGCTTTGTTTAGATCGAGAAATGGATCAGGTAACTGAGAGGCTACTAGGGAATCAGGATCTGACTCTGGAGGAGCACTGACAGGAGGCTTTTCAGGAGAGAAAGTGCTTGGGAAGTGGGGAAAGTGAGGAAGTTTGCATCTCCATGCCATTTTCCCCCGGAGTGACGTTTTCGTATTGCCTCATTTGCTGTGCTTTGTTTAGATCGAGACATGATCAGGTAACTGAGAGGCTACCAGGAAATCAGGATCTGCTTCTGAAAGAGCACTGGCAGGAGGCTTCTCAGGAGAGAAAGTTTGAGGTAGTTCGCATCTCCATGTCAATTTCCACCTCAGGAGGGGAAGTGATAGGTATCGGTATGGGCAGTGAGGAAGTTTGTGCCCCCGTGTCAAGTTCTACTAACGAGGGATGTTTTCGTATTGCCTCATTTGCTGTGCTTCGTGGAGAACGAGAAATGGATTAAGTAACTGGGAGGCTACTAGGAAAACAGGACCTGGCTCTGAAGAAGCACTGACTGGACGCTTCGCAGGAGGAAAAGTGATGGGTGGGGGTAGTGATGTTTCTGATGCCCCTGATGCTATCAAGCTGCTCCAACTCTTTCTTCCATTCGGTCGTCCCATCCCTGAATCACGCCTAGGAAAATTGATAACCCATCGAAATTTTCATCATTCTGTCACACCGGTGACATCACATAACGCACTTATGTGTCAAAATTTGCACAATTTTTTCCAGTCGCTCCATAGATATTTCATCGAACCTGCCTGTGCGTGCTTACTGTATACACTCGTAATCGGACTTTTAGTCAGTCGGATGTATGAATGGAGAATTACCAGATTGATCTCGCAATTCAGTATTTCAAAAAATTGATGATTCCAGAATATTATGCATAACAACCCCAAAAGCGAAATTCTACGAATAAATATATGCCATAACATACCACAGTTGGTCAGTTGAGTGGAGTTGGTTACCAAAGATGACAGATGAAATATCAGACCTTGATTTCTCGACCTTGATATTGTCTATAAAACCATCTAGGCCACTATTCAATTTCTTCTCTATCAATTCGAGACACCCCATTCTCGTTACCAACATTTTTGGACCACTGTTCAATGCAAAAAACTTTCATTAATTCTCCATGTGAAATTGCCTCCTCAAATATTCGCACATCAAGGTAACTCAGTGGCGAAAACCATTATTTGAAGAACTCGTGGACGAAGCTCAATCATGAATAACGTTTGAATAATTTTTTCCTGAAGTTCTGATTTGCTTGGTTACGAAAGCACCCAGTAGCATAAATTCTGGGTTCACATGACATCTTCACCTTGATTCAACCTCAAAACGATGTACAAAAAACTGATGGTGATTTGTTTCGTCAAAAACGTTAACGCCATTTTCCGCTATAGTGGCCTAATGGTTATGGAACTCCCCAGAAGATGGTGACATTTTTACAGATTTCTGTACAAATAGTTGACGTTTTGAGATTGTAGTTATGTAGTTCGATCATTGATTGAGAAGTAACCTGAATTACTACTTCTGAATCAACATTTTCATGACACTGATTGTGCAATTATCAATAATACTGATTTTGTTGTCATTTTTGTACCGCCATCTAACAACTGACACTTGAGTGATTTTCCGCTATAACGGATGAAATGCTGTTATCAAGTTATCTGTACATTAGAGTTGGTTGAAGGTAGGTAGGTTGAAGAAATTAGATAGGCAAATTGGCAGAATAGCTCCACCAGTGTTCTGTACATCGTCGACCTTATGATGTATCATTTGTTCTCAAAGGGTTCGATATAGATGAAGAATCAGGTCGATATCAATTTTCGAACACCTATCCCAAACTACATTGAGGAGGCAGTGAGATGTACCCACCACATTTATGTTGTGCGAGTGGGAGCAAGCTTGACTTTCTATCCGATCATTTGGTTGCTATCCATGAAATTTGTTCAAGAGGTACTTGAGTTGGAAGATACTTCTCAATATCAGGTTAGGACATTGCTCAATAAAATTCAGCATGAAATAATCTCTGGCGGAAAATATGGAAGAATTGAGTGCCAGACTTGTCTTCCGGCAACGCACAATCAGACACATTCTGCTCAGCCTCGCGATATGACATTTCTTTTTTTTGTGGCAAATGGTGCATCATGACCCTGTAATCTACGCCACGGGTGACTCCGTTGTACCTGGAATTTTTCCAATGCCTGCTCATTCCAAAATCGAAACATACAGAAATATTCAGAATAATTGGGTCACTGTGTATTCAATAAAATAACTATTCCAGCAGCAGATATATTCAAACACTCCATCGGTAAAATTGCATTTTCAGAGAAAGAGTCATTTGATCTTTCTTGACGTAATTAATTTTGGGCCTCTCCTCTGAATCACCTTGTATAATTGATTGTTAATTTCGAGCATATGAGTCGCAAGATAAATCGTAATCAATAACGATATATTCAGATAGTTTATGAGTCAATGAGATGTAAGAAAGATTCGATATTATTTGCAAATTCTCTGACGACTTTGTGGAAATCCCACCAGCTTAACCGAACGGTACTAAGTGGGTCATCCCAGAGCTGCAGTCCATCAAGCGGAACCTCTCGGGCCCCCAAACGAACAGTTTTCCCTTTCGAGGAAACTCTTTCTTGTTTTCCCCTCCGAAGCGGTCTTTTGCCTAAACTTATTGCTCTTCATGTGGATCGACACTTCTTTGCGGCCAGGGCGAAGGAAGATGGATTTATTGTAATTGGATACAGGGACCGATTATTGATTGAGCGGAAGAGTTTGTTTGATTTTGTTGTGAATTTAGGCAGGCCGCATATCGAGGTAACACGAAATATGTGGAATCTTTGACGCAAAGTAAGAAGAGAGAAACTCATGTCAATCAAATCAAATCGAATTTATTGCTTTCGATAAAGTACATTACAGGTGTTATAAATTGTTACTAAAATAGAATCCCAGATAGAGCATAATGAGCCTAGGCAAATTTTGCCTGTCTTGTTCTATGCTCGATCTGAGGACTTTATAAGTTCGAAGTACATTTTGTATTTATCAATGTTAAGTCAGTGAGTAGATTATAGATTTAAATATATTTGTTGAGGTTCTCATAATTTGAGAAATACTTTTTTGTAGAGGTTTTACAGTGTGAAGCATATGGTGCAGGAAGGTAGGCAGGTATTATTATTTTTTTTGTCAAGTAGAATAGTTGATTTCAATATATCGTAAAATATCTTCGGGTTTTTTCAAATATACTGTTTTGTTTCAATATTATATTTCTTCTGGTTTGGAATTCTTCTTAGAGCGGTTGGGATGGCATTGAAAAATTTAGTTCCGAAGAAGAAATAAGAACATTGTGTTAAGGTTTTTTTGAACAATTGTGTGTTGAGATTCATATTTGCATTTGATCTGATTATTCTATTTTTTTTTTTGGTGGAAAATTTTATGATTTGTGTACATTTTTTTTGAACATTGGTGGACGTAAAGTAGTTTGATATTCAATATTTTTGTTTCTTGGTAGATGATATCAGTAGAGTAACGTTTGTTTTTTTTTTTAAGATATTTTTTAGGATTGTCCCTCAGGGTATAGAAATTATGAATCAAGTCTCTTAGGCGTTTGTTGACATGCATTATATGGTCTGTCCATCTTACATGTTGGTCTATGATAACTCCAAGGTATTTTATTAATGTTACTTTCTCTATCATAGGGCATATGCATGGGTTATTATTTTTGCAGTGCATAGAGTGTAATTTCAAAGAAAAGTTTTCTGGTTGTTCTACAATATTCGGCGTAAACGCTACGAATTTTGTCCAATATAAAAATATAAAACAACACAAGAAAGGAACATGAGAAGAATAAAATCGAGTTTTGTTTGGCAGTGATAACACAATAATTCCTATTATTATTATTATAGCAATACTCCTTTCAGAAATGAAACGGAACGTATTAAATAATGAGAGCGACGTTATACACGGTATGTATCTCTACAGGGTGTCGCTCCTGGAATTGCATCGATCATAAATATAAAGGAAACTATATAAGTATGGCGAATTTGATAATTTGCTAGCATACTACTGTTCATGGGGGCAATTCGACTGAACTATTTCTAAAATTTTGTCTCGGAAGACAACATCAACTTGCATATTTCAACAATTTTCAATGCTGAATGATATGAAGGTATAAAAGAAGGGGGTTTCTATTTGAAGAAGAGGTATTTCAACGATTTCTCCGAAGTGATCCTCAATGCCAGTTTCTGATTACATTGTATTTATTCATCATCGAAATGTAATAGTAGCAATAGTAGTAGTAATAGTAATAATAGTAGTAATAGTAGCCTGATAGTAATGTTCAAGCCTGCAAACGTCATTTTTGATCATGGAATTCAAAATATGTCGAAAACGGCTAGTCTTGGGTATATGACATTAAACATGGAATTTGTCTACAATTGTTCGTAGAATCTAGAAATGGGATGATATATAGCGTGTCCCATTTAAAATAAGCAAGCTCATATCAACTTCCAGTACAACCGGAAATGCGAGATATCTTGATGATATTTCAGCCGAATCGCCTGTATATATAGTTAATAGTTTTCCATATATTGAGGGACACCCTGTATAATTTTATGGATCTCAAATATGACTGATACGTAGTTCCAAGAGAACTAAATTATCATCCAGCGAAGCGAATATGCTCAGAATCTTCTGATTGATCCGAAAATCCAATAAAATGTGAGGATGTTGCTTCCGAAATATCATATCCGCTCTTAGTAACACTAGATTTGGTAACAGTGCATATGTTACAATGACATTAAAATACAGTGACATTTCGTGGAGAATCACAAATATGTCCTTCCTACAAATATATTGAAATTATTATAGTAACTGCATTTTTATTCTTTGGAAACCAAGAGAAAAAATCCCACACGAAAGCAGGAAAAAAGATCTTGAAGATTTCGTCCGAATGATTTCAAACAGTTGTAGCTAACTTTCCATTCAATTAATTTGCAAGATATTTACTGAGTATTGAATCAACACGCTCTCCATCAATCATATTGAAATTATCAAATATTCTCGAACGAAAAAGTGATGAATGTGAATGTGAAGTTCCTTGTGACTTTTCACTTTCTCGCAATATACCACGATAATTTGGAGGCAATCCAAAAAGTCCATTTCAACGCTTCGAAAACACAAACAACAGTATTCAGATGAAGAAATATTCAGCCTTCGTCATTTCCTCTTAACTTGTTTTTCGAATTTCAGTAGACTTTTCGAAATTACTGATACTCTTCAGTTGGTATATTGGGTTTGCTAATTCTCACAACATAAATAAACGGAACATGTTTTCAGATAATCTCGCACTAAGATATCACCCCGATTTGCGCATACCTGTAGAATTGATACCACTCAGTGCCCCAAAAGGAGGATGGGATCGCAACCCTTGAGCCCCCACGCAACCACTTCATTGCTGAGGGTACAGACTTGGCAGTGAGGCAGATATGACCGCAGCGAATTTGTGTCTTTCTTTCGCTTTCATTCGGTGCAGGAATTATAGCGCTTGTCACGGCTGTTCATTTGTAGATGGAGTTTTCATTCCCGAGAGAGCATCCCCAATCACGAGCCGGGAAAATTGCTTATCTCTGAAACCGGATACCAAATTCAGACAATGCGTCACGAAAAAAATGGACTAGGAAACATCGCGACAGAGGAGATTTCAATTTTATGATTCTTCATCTACGGCGACACAAGTATCGAGTTCAATCATGGAACTAACATTTCAATATAGTAATGGAAATTCCGATAAGTGAATAGTAGCGATGAAATTTGACAAGACGAGAGAAAAATTGCAGAGTTCATGTGTGAGAAACATTTAAGGAATCTTGGTTGGCTGAACATGCGAGACTAGGCGTACACTACACTTCAGTACGATTTTTCATGAAATATTCTTATTCTCATTTCAGATCGCTCGCAAATTATCACATGGAAAAAAAATTGATATATATATTTTATATATATATGTATATATATTCATATTCATATATATATATTAATTTCTCTTTATGAATAGTATTTTTCTTTGTTTTATAGTTGGACTTCAATATATTCTATTGTATGTACTCAATAATATTATTGTTATGAATTTACTATGATAAGTAACTCCACTGGTTGGATGGAGAAGCAATTCCTGCCATGAGCAATCATGTACAGGCATTGAATCCTGCCTTTCGTTAGGATATGAGCTGACTGCTGTAACCTGCAATGACAGCATTTATTATTATTATTATTATCATTTTTATTTCAATTATTATTACTATATGATACAAGTCTCACAACACGCTCTATAGTCACCCAACTTTCTCAAAGTTCGAATATGACTGAGCAAAATGAAGTGTGAAACAATATTACTTCTATAATTCTGTATTCAATGCCTCCTCACGTGATGTTTTCATTACTGCATGCTATCAAAATATTTCTCCGTCAACCTATTGTTGTTGTTATATGTTTATTATATTTTCTGGATTATCTAGATTCCTTGTAATGTATGTTATAACCCAGTCGTGACAAGTGAAACACCGCCTTGCAAAGAATCCTAACTTCCTGGATCTCGGGTCAGTTGTTCGTTAATACCACCGAGTTGTGCTTCACTCTATTTCCCCGGGAAAAAAAACTCCATGAGCTGGGGATTCAAAAAACTGCGAATGTTTTGCACTTCTTGCAGTTCTTGGACCATTACTATTATCACTTCGTATTCAACTCAGTTCATTCTATTCAATGTTGTGAAGCATTGAAATTTCTACAAGTTTCTATGGTCAAACTTATTTCTCGACATCACAGGCACCATGACACAGAAGCTTCAAAAATGCTAAAGAATGCTTACAAGGCTGATTTTTGTTACAATATGTACTCACAACCATTCACATGTACCTACATGTATGAAGTGCACATTTCAGTATAAGAAAATTGATTACCTGTCAATTCCATAGCCATCTATCAATAAACGAGGATCATCAGGGCAATGAGCCTTCTGGTATTCCTTGACTCCATAGCAAAGTTTATCGTCTCAGTAAGTCACGTTCTCTCAAAAAAAAATACAAAATAATCATTTACTCAAAAGCGCTTACAAAAAGGTATAGGGAAATATCAAGAGAAGATGCTACAACTTTCTGATTGAAGTGGCAACACCGCATTATTGGAATCATTTCAGAAAGATAGAGCGAGTTTGTTTATGCGATCACCCCGATTTTCAGAACGATCCCTCAGCTGGTTCGCCACGAACGTCTAATGAACCGTTTCAATCAAACACCCTGTATATTGGGCTTCAATTCTCAGTGAGGAACTTTTGAGATCGAATCAACATGTTTTATCTGAAATCGAACGAAATTCACAGATGTCACTTTTCAATTCTTGAACACTTGAGAATTCAGCTCAAAGCAAAGCATCATTCATCAATAGAACGGCAAAGTTATGGAATTCTTTGCCTAGTGAAGTCTTTCCTGATGCTTACAACCTCCAACTTCCAAGAAACTTTCCACCACCTTCCTACTCTCCCAAAATTCCACCGCTGGCTAACACGATGTTACTCGAACATCATAGGGTTCCCTTTCGTGTTGTCCACAGATAAAAAAAAACAATGTATTGACAATTTTATAGTAATTCTCATTCATCGGGAGAACTGGAATATCACCGAAATTGCGGCCTGGAATATCGCATTACATACTATCTATCAGCTGGCCAAACAACGAGGAAATTGGATTATGACATCAAACAGAATTTAATCTTTGTGGAAAAACCACGGAATGGGCCACATAATTAAACGTCCCGTAATGAAATTAGCGGCGAGTGGAGTTACCTCACCCCCGGCTGTTTGTCAGTCACACCCTTCTATCAACAGTGGATCGTTTGTTCGGGGACAAACGTTGAAGAAAGGATGAGGATGTTGTTTTTTTTTCCAAAGACAGAGTTTGTCAATGTAATAACTAGATGTACCTAATTATTATCAACTACCAAATGAAATATCACTGCTTGCATACGGGGTATCTCACGGTCGGCCTCAATTTCAGACAAAAAAAAAACTTTTGTTATCTAACAAATTCACATATTCATCGATGCACCGTTGCCGCTCATATGACAAAAATTCAGAAACTTTGATATTTCAAGTGAGAAAATCAAAAATGTTTTCAAAATCATCCAACAAACTCCAAAAATAGTAATAGTGATGAGAATCTGCATGATAAAAATATTCCATCAGGCAGGCGGAGTGGATTCATCACCAATAAATCGAATATATCTTGAAAATGCCTAGCTGTCTTTCTTGATCTTGCCAAGGTGTTTTGATACCGTTTGGTTGGTATGGCAAGGCTCTAGAGGGCATTTTTTATTATATCGTTGAAGAATTCTCTAATCTCATAGGGTACACAGAGTTGAATTAGAGAACCAACTGAACCAAGCAATGATTGTAAGAATAGGAGTCCCGCAAGGAACCATATAAGGTCCGATCCTATTTCTCATTAACATCAATAGTATCAGCTCGGCAAACAATTTTGGACTCCACCTCATATCATATGCTTATGCTGCACAGCACTGCTTTTTGAAGATGCAAATTGGAATGAGGTGATAGATATTAATATTCTGATATGACTCGACTACAATATTTTGGGTATGAATATAACAGAACTGGAAGTTTGTTACATCCTCTTTACTGCAGAGTGAACAATCCGAAAAAATATACTATTCATATTCATTATGATACTAGTGAAAAGCCAATAAACTGAAATTGTCCTGTTATAGAACAAGAAAAATCAATGAAAATTTATGGGTACTTGTAGACCAGCATATAAGATGGGATGGGATGGGATGAGCATTTGAGATGGGATTTCAGAAATTCAATGTTATGACTCTACCTGCTCTGCATATTCTATACCGAACACTAGGAATTCATGAAAGGAATAATGAACTGAGTAAAAATTCAAACTATCATGAGTATAACACTCGCGGTGCTGGGCATCTCAGACCACAGAGATTAAGATTAAACAAATCTGCAAATAATTCCCTAGGCATTGCTCTCTACAATGAATTACCATCCGATTGGAAGATTCCAGACATGCCTTGCTTCAAAATGGACACAACTGTCAGTGATATTTTTTTTTATCTGTGGACAACAAGGGAAACCTATGATGTTCGAGGAACATCGTGTTAGCCAGCGGTGGAATTTTGGGAAAGAAGGAAGGTGTTGGAATTTTTCTTGAATGTTTGGAGGTTGTAAGCATCAGGAAAGACTTCACTAGGCAAAGAATTCCACAACTTTGCCGTTCTATTGATGAATGATGCTTGGTATAGCGATGTTCGACAGGTCTCGAGCGTGACAGTGTAGGGATGACCAGCTCGAGCTCGTCTGGTTTGTCTACTAGGAATCGCGCGTGGTGGCATAATAGATGATATTTCCGTTGAGCACCGACCCTGAAAGTACCTATAAAAAAGGCAAAGATCGCCGACCTTTCTACGATGATCTAGAGAGGTCAATGATTTGGTGAGTGTTGTGTCATCGACTAGGCGAATAGATCTCTTCTGAATTGAATCTAAGAGCTTAAGCGTATGTTTGGGGGCTGAGCTCCAAACATGTGAGCAGTACTCCAGGACAGGTCGAATTTGTGCTTTGTAGATCATAAGCAGTTGCTGGGATGTGAAGTATCTCTTCGCACGGAAAAGAAAACCGAGTTTTTGTGAAGCAGTTTTCGCAATGGACCTCACATGATCGTCCCATGAGAGAGCACTGTTGGTGGTGACACCCAGCAAGGATATTGACGACCTCATAGGAACAGTGGTACCCGACATCATCAAATTGGGCATTGTGTGATCAGCCTTCTTGGTGAACATACAAGCTTGAGTTTTAGTTGCATTGAACTGTACTAGATTCTCAGATCCCCATTTCAGAATTCTTGTCAGATCCTCATTTAAAGCATCAACCTGTCTTCGCCTTGCACCTTGAAATAACTATCCAATATTACTTTTTTGTTGTTTGTTTTCTTATTGACAAATTTCTGTTTTTTTTTTTTTCGTCATTGTCATTACTGATTCACTCTATATAATCTCATAGTACCCACTAGATTGTTCATGACCTGCAACGAATGAAGTTTTTGTACATAACGTTGTTAGATAAATGAACTAAACTAAACTATGCCGCGTAGCAAAAAGGATCAGACATTTCATGAAAAAATCAATCTAATTGGTGGTCTGTCCAACAATTCTATTATGAATTCCTTACAGACAGCATATAACACAATTCTGAAAATGATTAAGAGAATCCTGGACTCTTGCAACTGAAGATCTATAAAAAGAAACTGGAATATTTGGAATCAGAGACCTTTATTTTCACCATTGCTTGCTTTGGATGTTCACTAACATGAATTTGAACTTGGCCTCTTAGTAGAGGCAACAAAATCTGTCGTGAATTCTTTGGTCTAGTTACCGATTCGAAAAAAAAATCCAAACATAGAAGTAGCCAAATTTTTAGAATGATCCTATGTCCCGTTTTCCGTATACCTCTAAGATACCATCGACCTGACAGACAGCCTGTATAAAGGGATATAATTGTGTAGAAAATTTCGAGAACTGTGTATCAAATATCACGAACGAAACTGAAACAGTTACTGAAGTAGTCGCGGATTCTAAAAGGTTCGAGTACACATTTGAATCACATACCTGATGCTAATGATCACCAGCTCATGATAATTATAAAGGTTGAATGACATCTTTCCAAGCCTATAACTGACATTCAACTTCAACATTTCAAGTTCAATGTACTGGTCTAGTTTCAATAATGTTTACTTACTTTTATCTTTGTTTCCCATCGACTGAAAGAAATTAACTAAAACAATTTTTGGTTGATTTCCCATGCATTTTTCATTCATAATGACAGTGCTGCCATATAAACAGGGTATAGAAAAGGAAAATTACACAAACAGCCTATTGTGAATTTTCTCGATATCAATTCCCCCAGGTTCCTGATCTCAAATACAAATTGTCGGTTGAGCATGTATTTCTCAGTAATCTCAAAAGATACGAAGTTGTTCAAATGAGGCAAAGTTGAGTATCTTCATGCCAATTGATTTTTTTCTGGTTTTACCAATATAACACGGAAAACCTAATTTTCTTTACATTTTTCTAACGGAAAACCATTCGAGTTCTGAGCTCTTCAACAGAGGTGAATTTTCGAATCTTTTCCCACCATTCGAATTCAATAAACAGAGTGTCCCCCAGCCAGATGATAGTACAGAGTGGAACTCATCAATCGAAAGCTGACAAAACACAGGGAACAGAAGGTTCAGATCACTCTCATTGCATTTGTTATTATTCCAGCATATATGGAAAAGACTATATGTGGAAAATATTACATTTGTTGATCAAAATTCGGACGGATGCTTCAGAACGTCATGTGGATGAAAAATAATGAAAAATAATTACTCTGAGCGACATTTACACGGTACATCATTGTATCGTAAGAATGATTATAAAATTGATATTCTTATAAGGAACAGACACAAATACTAAGCAGCAAAAAAGTAACACTTTCTACTCACAACTTCAACATTACTAACAATTTTCAATTCCAATTCAAGTTTGATTGAAATATTCTCCGACGGCTACAGTAGCATGATGAAATGATTTCAGCACTTATCCGATCACAACCCGCGACCAATAAAAACGATCATTGATCACGTCGTTTTCGTGCACGCACAGTATATATCGTGACCCAATGGCCGGACTAAAAACCTGCGAACATCGACCATTCATATCTGTCACTTGTCGCAGCTTTAACAAGTCCTGTGAATCGCAGGCGGCGTATATGCCCATCATAAAGCGATTCAATAATTGGTGATTTGTCGCCGATTGTCCCCTTCATCATCAGAGCGCTTGTTTTTGCACAATGCCTCTGCTTTACGATTGACACAATGGAATACTGAACATACTCTCTGTTTACTTTTCCATTTGTTCGGTGTGAGCTCTCAATATATAGGGTTGTCTAGTTTTCGGGATCTCAACCGTCGTCTTCATTTTCATAATGTAACTTGGATTGGCTTTCGAATTTTGATTACTGATGAGATGTTTCTGAGTTTTTGAGTGATGTGAATTCACTTCATCAACTTGATAATACACATTATTAAATTTTGGTTCATCTCTTTCAGATAATTGAGAAGCACCCACTACACCAACACTTTTTGCTTTTCGTACAAAACTTCTATGTGCGTCCTGTGCCTTGGTTAACGCTAAGGACAATATTCCGTTATTAGAAAAATCAGTGGTCTACATACACATTCAATTGCTCTTATGCTGATTGTAATGTTTGCTATAATACATCTCAATCAGATTTCGAGAACATTCATATATAATCGATAGTAAATGAAGATATGATATCATATATTTTTTACTAGATCAAGCTCAGAGAGAGAGCAGAAACAACAATAACAGAGAAACGCAACGATCAAAATATAGCTAACTGTTGGCAAAACATTTGGATTTGCCAACAAGTGGATCGATTCATAAGTGTAATGAAACAGAGAGACTCAGTTTTGATTGTTGTTTGGATATTGAGAATTGGCAAAGAATAATCTTAGTTGATTTAGTCGGTTCCGTCAATGGAGGATTTCGAAACTTTGTTAGGAATAGTGTTGTCCTGTTCAGCCTATGACTATACTACACCTTTTCCAGTTGTATTCCAGAAACCATCAACTTAATTTCAGAAACCGTTAATTGAATTTCAGAATAGTCAGTTCAATTTCAGAGTGCGTCAATTGTATTTCAGAATAGTCAATTCAATATCAGAAAACATCAATTGTATTTCAGAAATGTCAATTCGATTCCAGAAAGCATCAATTGTATTTCAAAAATGTCAATATATTCTGATCCAAAAAAGATCAGAATATATAATTTGATGTGTTGGTAATTTTTTGATGTGGAACAAAAATTTCAAATTGAGCCTAGTTCGCGCGTAGGGAAAGACGGACGAATCCAAACAATGAAAACATCAAACGACAGAGAGGCATCCAGCAATGATCAGCTGACTGTGTACTGTGTATTTAGTTGAGAATTTAATCTTTGATAGTAACTCTCGAAGAGACAAATTAAAATTCTGTTTCTTCCAATCATTCATCGTTGGAGACAACCATAACTTCGATTTGAGTTGCAACCTAGGAATTGCACATTCTTGTTGAAAAGGAAAGAAACATTCGAATTGAACGAAGCAATGAGAAATTTTATATAAAAATCAATTGCGCAGGTCGAATTCTTGTCTGGAATTGTTATATTCTTTCCTTTTGTAATGAGCTCATTTATTTCAGATGTGATCGTCATGTACTCATGCTAGAAAGTGATTTTTATGTTTCAGACACCTGCATTGTCATCTTTGATCTAGTTCCTTATAAGCGCCGTCACCCTCCACTTGGAATCTCAACGTTCCCTATGCCATTTTTCTTCTGTGATATTCTATTTCTGAAAAGGAATCATAACTATTCATCACGTTCATCTGTCATTGTTTAATGAAAATATTATTATTATTCTCTGCCAACGACCTCGTATTCACCAGTCTGTTCATTGTTCATCAAATTGATCGTTAATGACTCCTATTGATTATGTTAAGTTATCGAAGAAAAAAATTTTTCATTTTGTAACTTCGAGGGCCCGTAACTATACCATTCTCTCCTCATCCCCAATCTATACATTCCCGGGGGGAAAAGAGGGAGTCCAGGGACACCCTGTATATTTGAAATTCCTCACGCTCCCGCAAGTTTCAAGATCCTAACCCAATAATTTTTACGGAAAATACAGGGGTGCTTCCATCAGAAGTGAGACATACTGTACATTACTTTGTTTCCTACAATGCATTCGCCCGAAGACAACATGTCCTATTTGGTTCCAATGAATTATTGAGTAATGGAGAACTCATGAATGTCTCATCTTGAATAATTCAGATACATAATAAATCCAGCTTGCACACTGGTTTAGATCTCATAAAGTTTTCACAATTACAGAAATATCCGTCGTAATGCAATGTTCAATAGTGAATGAAAATGTGAGTGGGTTTGCATGTAGTTCGATTCCAATACCACGAGGTGTGTACAGAGTGGAACCATCCTTTACACTCATTTCAGAAAATGAACGACACATTAATGTACACATACCTACATATCGACACACTAATTTTTGTGATCAATCCACTCATACTCTATACGTTCCTAATTGGTTGAAATGTTATATAGGTCGTAGTATTCAAAATTACAGTACAATTACTGTAATATTGTACTTGATGATTTAGGAACAAGAATATTCCACAAAATCATTCATTCCTCTTGAGTCCATCATTTCACATAATATTTGAATTCTACGATTCACTTGATGATGGCATATAAAACTGCAAATAGTTTTTTCACAACTTGAAGCTATCTTGTTCGACTGAATCATCAAAGTAGCCTTTTTCGTAGAAAGAAAACCTGAAACAAAATTATAAAAGTATAAAACAGTGTAAAATACATAGGAAAACACTTTTTGAGTAAGTCAATTATGAACTTCGCAATGAATCACATTCCTGATGTACAATCGGATGTTCCGCTGACCCATCAGGAGTCAAATTTTTTGAAAAGGATGCCAAATCAGTACACAGACTGACTACCAATTCAGTATCAAAATGTACTATTTCACCTGCCACATCTGCAATATTTTCAACGGAAGCAAGTGATAGACAAAGCAGTATAGATACTTTAAAGAGTTTGAATATCATTGATAGTGCAAATTGTGGAAGGCTAGTGAGTATGTTTCACATTAATAACCAAGGCATATCCAACAAAGTTGAAAAAATCAATGCTTTTTTTATTGATAATGTCTATGACATTTTATGCTTCTCCGAACATTGGCAGAGTGAAGAGTGTCTCAAGCAAATTAATATTCAGGGCTACAAGTTGGTCGGTTGTTTCTGTAGGACCAAAAAAATACATGGTGGCTTAGCCATTTACCTGAGTAACAAAAACGACTCGAACTTAAAATATTCTCCTATTGACTTGAAAGAATTCAGTATTGAGCAAGACTGTGAATTTACTGCAATTCACTTAGCTCGTTTGAAAACGGCTGTAGTGCTTGTCTACAGGTCCGGTTTGGGCGATATCGACCAACAACTTACACACAAATACGATAAGATAATTATGTTAGGAGACTTTAATATAAACTTTAATGTTGAATCCGAAGTCCTTTTGAATTTTTCCTGCCTGTTAATTTCTTTTGGATTATATGTTACTATTACAGAAGATACCAGGGTAACGGCGACTTCTTCTAAATGCATCGACAATATACTCACAAATATTTCTGACGAATTACTCATCACTGGTGACTATGAACCTTGTTTATCTGACCATAGAGGACAATTTGCCAAAATCGATCTTAACACAGGTAATGTGAAAGAAAATAATCTGCGATATCGAAGGCATGTATCAACTAACGATTTGACTAAGTTCAGACAATCGATAAGTGAAATAAATTGGCAAATATTTAATGACAATCAAGCTAACCCAAATTATCTGGCTGATTTTTTAGTAAACCAGTATAAGACTCTCGCAGTAAAACATTTTCCTCTCAAAAGATGCAAAAAAAAGTAAACAAATCACCAGTTAAATGGTTCTCAGATGATTTGAGATCGTTGAGGAATAATATGCACACGATTAAGCAAATAGCAGATGCAACAAAAAATCCTGTTGATTCCATTGCTTACAAGCATATTAAGAAAGAGTATGGAAGCAAATTGATTTCTGCAAAAAAAAGGCGTATGATGAGTACATTTCCTCGTCCAGCAATAGATCTAAAGCTTGCTGGAAAATAATTAATTTTGAGAGAAATAAAACTAATTTGAACCAAACAATTAAGGCATCACCTGATGAGATGAATAACTTTTTTAGCAACATAGCTGATGACATCATAAATTCACTTCCGCATGTAGCAAACGAAGACATTTTGACTTTTAAAAAATTTCCCGTTCCGTGTAGCTCGTTTTTCTTTCGACCCGTTCTTGAGGTAGATGTTTTCGAAGCGATTAATTCACTGAAGGACTCTAAATGTTTGGACACCCACGAGCTCAATAGCAAAATACTGAAGGAAACCTCTCATATAATAATAAAACCTTTCACTGTCCTGATCAATTTGATACTATGTACTGGTATCTTTCCAGATGTCTTCAAGTTCTCTAAAGTTTTACCTCTCTTTAAAAAAGGTGATGCAGAACTCATTGATAATTACCGACCAATAAGTATCATTTCAATTTTCAGCAAAGTGATTGAGATACTAATTAAGATACAGCTTTATGCCTACTTCGAGAACAATAACTTCTTCAGCAATTCCCAATATGGTTTCAGAAACTCGCGTTCAACAATTCAAGCAGTGTTTGACGTAGTTTCAGGCGCAGTTGAGGAACTTGAGCAGGGCAATCACACTGCGTTGATGCTTTGTGACCTGTCGAAGGCGTTCGACTGCGTCTCACATGAAATTTTGATTGAAAAATTAAACTATTACGGGGTTAGAGGTATTCCGCTTCAATTGATAAGAACCTATCTAACAAATCGTCAACAAGCAGTAATGATCAACAGTACCTTGTCAAATTTTCAAACTATCAGGCATGGAGTTCCACAAGGATCTGTTTTGGGTCCTCTTTTATTTGTAGTCTATGTGAATGACTTGTGTAGCTATATGCTGCCGTACAAATCGGTTCTCTTTGCGGACGACACCACTTTTATTTTGTCAGATAATAATAATGATAAGTTACAATTTCATCTCGACAAGATTACTAATAGTGCCAATGAGTGGTTTTTATCTAATAAGCTGAAACTTAATGGTGAAAAGACACAAAACATCCAGATTTCTGCTAGTAATCAAATTATCTCCAATTGTGAAACAAATCAGGTTAAATTACTGGGCATTACATTAGACAACAGGCTTAACTGGTCTGCACATATTTTCCAACTTAAGAGAAAACTCTCGGGTTCTCTATTTGCTCTTCGCCAATTGAAAGACATCACTACCGCAAATATATTAAGAACCACATATTTCTCACTGTTTCACTCCCATATTAGTTATTACAACTTTGGGGTAATTCATCTTACGCCATTCAGATATTTAGGATACAAAAGAAAGCTGTGAGAGTACTAGCTAATATTGGGTTCAGGGATAGCTGTCAAGAGAAGTTTAAAAAACTTGGAATTATGCCACTGCCAACTCTATTTCTATATTATGTCTTGATTGAAATACACAAAAAGCAATCAACCTTGACAAAACTCTCACCGCACATACGTCTTGAACGATTTCGTCTTCACCTATCCAGGAAAAATTCCCTAGACTTTTCTCTATTCAATATCCTTCCTCAAGATTTTAAAGAGCTCAGTCTGAACGCTTTCAAGAGAAAATTGAAAAAATATTTGCTTAGGCATTGCTTCTATTCTGTCGATGAATTCAGAACTCATTTTTGTACTAATAAACATCTCACTACTTCCATTTGATTTAAAAGGTTAATATATTTATATGATTATACAAATTTTTTGTGTCTAAGTTTATTGATGTCGTTGTTGATGTTTCGTCGTTTTTTTTTGTTGTTTTACAGATTGTACACTATTTACGTTACTCTTACATTTAGAAGTAATTCAAATATGACTTGCTACAAACATTATACTATGTAACGTAGTCAAATAAAATTTTATTCTATTCTTAATGAAGTAGAATTTAATTGAAAATTTCATGTCACTCAGTTGGGGATGATATTATACTCTGGCAGATCCCTTGCTAGCGCCAGCAACCTCATGCTGTTTTGCTGTGAAATTCGCCCATTTTCTTGATGAGAAATGTGTGCCCAGAATGTTGTCAATGGAAACTCTCTGTAAGAATACTCACTCAATTGCAGCAAGAATTTGTTCCAGGTTACGTTAAGGATAACAAACCAGTGATGAGATCAATGAAAATAAACACATTGATACCAATAATAAATATGGATTACCGCCATTACGAGTCTATGGTCATTACCGGTATTGGTAGTTCAGAGCTAGTAGATATGCGATCTACTGTGGATCATATGATCTATATAATCTATAATGGATTGCAATTAGAATGTTTCTAACAAATGTTTCAGTTTATAAGAGAACACTTTGGTAAGGAAAGAGAAGGTATCTGCTTGCATAGCCACTTGTTATACTGGGTGTAACTAGATAAGTGTGAAACATTTGAGGGAATGATTCCTCATCGAAAAAAAAAATAGGATCTTCCATATAAAGAAACTTCATTGGAGAATCCCATATTAAGATACAGCCACTTGAAGGAGGTACATATGCATGCGTAAAGTCTGAAGGTAGACATATTGAACATTTACTATGATTTCTACATGTTGTTTGTTTTGTTATTGATGAATTAGTTTCGTTTATTCCAATTCGATCATTTAATGCAGGTAGTAACTACAAAATGACAATAAATCCAGTTTGCAA
This sequence comes from Gastrophysa polygoni, assembly GCA_963576655.1. Classification (NCBI taxonomy): domain Eukaryota; kingdom Metazoa; phylum Arthropoda; class Insecta; order Coleoptera; family Chrysomelidae; genus Gastrophysa; species Gastrophysa polygoni. The sequence continues at coordinate 5,785,388 of OY755092.1, forward strand.
TTATAACGATATATCTCTGTAGTTGTTCTCAAGATGATTTTTTGCTGCGAACTGGTTTATTTTGGGCAGAAAATTCACGGGACATTTTTTGTTTAGAATAGAACAGGCTATCGGAAATGAATTTCACAGATGGTGAGCAAATAATAAGAAAGAAGTCACATTATGAATGAATTTCAGGGGTTGCATTTTTTACCTCTCACAACCATGGGGTAGACCAAATGAATTACTGGCTGAGTGTCTTTTCGATAGTAGAAAATTGCAGGTCAATTTCAATACTGTTACTTTTTGAGTGCTTGTGAAAAAAATTGTTGAACAAATTTTATGTACACCCTTCAAGGGGCTGTATCATTACATAGGATGATCCAATGAAGTTTTTTTATATGAAAGATCCTATTTTTTCTTTTTTTTTCGATGAGGAATCACCTCCTCAAATGTTTCACATTCTTTCAGTAACACCCTGTATATGTCAAAAAAGGAGTATAGAACAATTAGCGATACTAGTAGCATTACTGATAATTACTAAGAATTCACTGAATAACCGAATCAGAGATAATCAGAAGTGGAGGTAAGTCATTCAAAATGAAGGCTTTTTCGTTCTTCCATGACGATAAACTATAGATAGTTCCGGTGGTCGGCAAATCCACTATTCGTTTTCAGTATTACCAACACATAAAGGTATCTAGTAACCAAAATGGCTTCGATTTCATTCACGAAATGAATTAAACAAATAGAGAGAATCATCAAACTTATAATGATATTACACTGTTTCACAGCTGTCAATTGATCGCTCACTCCGATCTGATCACAGCACACTCGACCTCACTACAATGAATAATATCTTTCGAAATTCGAAAGGCAAAGTGCGGTGTAGATGTTAGCATAATCAGATGGCCGAGTGCCGAGTGGATGATCCTGTTGAGATTTTACCAAATCCCTAGCCTACTTGTCCAATCCATCACTATATATTCAGCTTTCGTTTCGGCCTGATGTATAGAAAGCACTCTGCGGGTGTCTGTATAGATACATCAGATATTACATTTTCATCTTATATTCACATTCTTGTGTCGCTGCTGTATACCGGAATGTTTAGTCAGGAACTGAATTCGTTGAATGGAAGTGATATCGCAAGAATCGGCTAGTCATATTTCGAGCATGACTATTTTTTTTTCTATTTTGTGTCTCTAATGAAGTCATTTATATTATAACAGTCAAATGTGTACCAAAATATCTTCTATTTCGAAACGCAACTTCTATATTCTCACCAGCGTAATATCTTCAAATTCCGAATAATCAGAATACGAAAACTAATTCTTGATGAAATATACGCTGTGGGCATCTGGCGAATTTGCACAAATTTGAAGAATTTCACAGAAGGAAAACACAACTTTAAGAAACGTTTTTATTTTTTTCGTGAATTGATTTTCACTGTTTGGTTTTTGTTTACACGCAGTCCGATATCGAGTGAATAGGTGAATAGTGAAATATAGTACATAACGTATACATAATACCTATGTTCCTTCTTTACGAAGGTCAAGTTCAAGTTCTTTCAATATAGGAGAGGAAATCTCACAAAAAGCTGGAAAATGAATGTACCACCTCCCCGAAAAACTTACTCACAGTATGCAAGTTCAAGGTTTTAGGTACCTACAATTTGTTTTGGCCTATGATTTTGTTAATTCTCAAATTTCAAACAGTTCTGGAATTCCGACATCTTTAGCTCAGACCAAAATTATGATTTTCCTTTTTCAGAAAACTGTAATTTTCCTACTCGATCAATCGATCGATGCATCTTCCATGGTATATGACTATTAATATATGAATTATCAGGTACCTCCAGAATCTAAACTGTTTGTCTGATTCAAACCATGTTAGCCTATTATATAGGGTCTCTTAACAAAATCATTTCATTGTGTTTGTGATTCTTGAAGAGATGAAGCAAATGTTCATCAAAAATTGTTGGTCTAAGACTAGACCCAAAAAATCTATATGTATGCGACCCCATCAACATCGGAGGGCCCGTACCAACACCTTATCTCTGATTCATTTGGTGCCATATAGTTTTCTCACTTCCCACTCATTTTCTTTATGTCTCTAATAGAACCAAGCTAACAAAAATATGATCTTGCTGACTTTTTTATTGTCACAACCTCCATATGGCATTTGTGGGGCTGATCTGGTATAGATAATCAACAACCATTTTCAATTGAAAATTTCTGTTGCCCTCTATGGAATGGATTTATAAGAATAATATGATTCGAATTCTCCTTTCTGATCCTCTCAGAAGTTATTCAATTTCATACTGATAATTCGATGGAATCAATGACCATCTCGACTCAATCATGACCAAACGATGTGCAAAATATTGAAATTGAAGAATACTGTTTGTAGGTTCTTCGAGGAGGTGGTACATTCATTTTCCAGCTTCTCGTGGGATTTTCTCTCCTCGTTTCTAAAAAATAGAGTAGAAGTTATTGAAAATTATTCCAATATATTTGTAGTAAGGACAAATTTTGTGATCTGCCTCAAAATGTCACTACGCTTGAAATTAAACCTTTAGATATCTAAGAGAGAAATTTTTCAATGTGTTGCGAAGAGAAAAATATTTTAATTGTGTTGAAAACGGGAGCAGATTCGTTCCCGAAACGTCCACCAAGATAAGTAGAGGTTTCATTCTTATCAAATATATTTGTATTTGTATTTAATTTTCCAATATGTTGTGAAGAGAAAAATATTTTAATTTTGTTGAGAACGGGAGCAGATTCGTTCCCGAAACGTCCACCAAGATAAGTAGAGGTTTTATTCTTATTAAATATATTCGTATTTCCAAATTTTTCAAAAACAAGGTGTCACTGACCAATAGAGAATTTCTCTTCTAGGTATCTGAAGGTTCAATTTCAAGCGCAGTGACATTTTGGGGCAGATCACAAAATCTGTACTTACTACAAATATATTGAAATAATTTTTGATAACTTCTACTCTATTTTTTAGAAACGAGGAGAGAGAATCCCACAAAAAGCTGGAAAATGATTGAAATTGAAGGTTCAATAATATTATATGATGCTTTGTTGAAAGAATGAAGTTTTTGTTATACAGATAATCTATGGAATGTTCTATTCAGAATCTAATATCTGATAATTTTCATTCAGTTTCATGATAATTTCATATTTGATTCGATTTCACAACTTCTAGATGATACCAATACTTGTCTCATGAAAAATTTTCACTTCATGGAATATAAGTTTCATTTGCTATCATTCATCCACATTTTCCATATTCATTTGGCACTAATTGATCAGTTTCAGTAGAAATGGATATGGAAAATAGTACATTATATTTGTTTCATTACTTGAATTTTCAATTTGAATTGTAGGTGACAGAATCTTTCACGATAGAGAACCATCATTTATACATCCACTCACACTATTCTAAATTATATCAACCATTATGCATCGATCAATTTAGGTACATAATTCCAGTCAAACAGTACGCATTGATGACAATCCAAGCGAATAAACTCGGATCCACAACATAAACTTCAAATTTCGACGTATTGTCAACGACCCCAAAGGGTGTTAATACCGCAAGCCATTCAGAATTCTACAATAGAATAATGATCCATATCTACTCGAATCATAGGCGTCACATGGGGATATGTAATGCTGGATTGAGAATGAGGAATATTTGGGATTGGTTCCAAGACTCTCACCAATTATTGAAGGCGATCGACATCGACCTTATGATTTGACCTATCTCTCGGATTTGCTACGTGGTGTTAGTTTTTGTACCTATCTCTCGGATTTGCTACGTGTTGTTAGTTTTTGTACCTCTGGTCGACATTTTCAATCTACTAGAAGTTACCTAGTGGGTTCTTAATTCCAAAATACAAAATCAGATCATTCTGACGAAGAATATTTCTTACTCAAATGTCATTCAATAGTCGAATGAATAATATGCAGATGATACCTATATGAAAAAACTATTTACTTCGTTTCCAATTCACAGGTATCTACCTTCTGAACAAACTAGACCAACTCGATCTTATATCTATTTTGGTATATTTCCATAACAATCCCTGGAAAGAACTGATCTCGAGCCAACTTTGTGACATAATAGAAAAATAACCCTCCCTTCCATGTCTGGATGAGATCTTCGAATTCCTCTATCTCCCTGAAAATCATAAGGGTTGATATTGGTGCAAAAATGAAAAAAATAATGTTATTGAAAATAGCCTACAGACAGTGTTTGATGTGATTGATACATGAAACACTAGATACTGTACCTATTCTACTATGCTATCCTATGAAACGAAACAGTATGAGAGTGAACATGAAATAATGATAGATTATATGAAATATAGAAGTTGGGTTTGAGGTCGGTAGAACTGAGTTCGACTACAAACAATGAGGAAGTCTCCATCAACATCTCAAGCGACTATATAATAAAATAAGTACTACCAGCCAACATGAAAACAAGAATACTCTACTGAAAATCACTCATACATACAACACACGACGACACGTCCAACTTTCAATGTTCTTGAACAAATCCACCTTAAAATATTGAGGAATGGCTGTCATTCCATTCATTCGAAAAAGAAATAACAGTTCGCTCGAAAAACACTTCCTCAGATATGATACACTCATACTTCTCAAGAGATGATATAGTGTTTCAATTCTTTGAATTTTGATTTTACTTACCCATCGAATGTTTATACTCAATATTTCAATTGTTCTGATGCTCATTTTGCATTTGAGTATATGCGCGTTCAATTGTATATGTTCAAAAATGTGTGTACATGTTCTCATTTCATCTTCTATCATTCTCTATATCTATTTCATCATATAAGTACATTGTCAATCGTAGTTCGAGATATGTTCCATATGAAACTGAATTTCTGTTGGTGAACTCACGTGTACCATCTCACAAACTAGTGGAAAATTCATTGAGACATTTCATCTGCATATTTTTCTAATTAAAAAAGAATATATGAGAAAATGGCCTTACTAAGAGGTACAATTACCAAGATCTACGATCATATGATCCACAGATGCACATAATGTTGAATGTATCATTGACATAATATATAATCGATAACATTTTGACTCTTCCTTGTGCGCCACTGAATTAGTCCTTTCAGAAGGGCCATTGCAAGTGTCACTCAGGCGTGACTTTGGCCAGATGCACACCTTACAGGCCGAACACTGGGTCCAGCATCAACATTACAATTAATTACGATATTTTTGACTTGTAAACCGGTGATTTATGACGCTCAACCACCCCAACCCTTCTCTTCATGCACACTCGGGGTTGTTCATAGAGGAAAATTTATGGCCGGATTGGGAAACTTCCTTTTGGAAATAATCTGAAGAGATAGGTATGGTGTTTTTCTTCATGTTGGGAATTTATGATGTTTGGATACCAACTCGTTCATAGAGCCTATAATTATGAAGTGAACGCGCGAAAATTTTGCGAAATTGTTCAAACGATGTTTGAAATCATGATATGGGCAAGAATGGAAAGTTATAGCAGAATTAAGATAAACAGTCAGTTGGCAATACTGATTATGTGTTCGTTACTCGGTTCATAAGTTACACTTCACAAAATTTAGCTGAGAGACAATTACCCTCCTATAGTATAACCAGTATTGAAATTTCTTATAATTTGGTTCATTAGAATAGAGCATCATGAAAATCTTGTTTTCATGAAAGAATAGTGTTTCTGTTGAATATTTATCATGTCATCACTGTGTGTGACTTTTTGTAGGTGGACGAGAAAGAATGTTTTAAAGGAGACATTCCTTCCAGTATCAATGCCTATGTTATCAGGACATGTCAAAATCTTATTTCAGTTATTTTATTTTATTTATTTATTCCTCACACTGTTCAACAGGTTGCCCCATTCAAAGAATAGGGAAAAAAGACAAAGTGAAAACATATACATTGAATAATCACATTACATTAATGAATGAACGGAACAATGTTATTCTATCCTGGCTGACTAGTCATACACAGGAAGAAAAAAAAAAGAGATCTTATATGAGTTATTTCACAGTTAAACAAGTCTATGCTGTTGGACACTGAGTTATATGCACTACATATCTTATACACAGGTAAATTTTCATATTTGTTGGTTCGTGGAAAATCTAAGTAAAATGTATTACAATTCCTGGATGATAGTATCGGTACAGTGGAATTTAATGTCTCTAAGAAATCTGCACAGTCAATTGCATTGTTAACAACCTTGTTAAGGATCAGAATAGAGCAATATAGTCTTCTTACATGCAGGCCTACAAATTTGACTGTTTCAAAAAGCTCTTCATGCGGTGTTCCTATTGGATGGTATGTACCGCATAACCTGTTACCCTCAATCGTACAGAGAGTAGGAAGAATCATTATAATTCACCAATAGCACACGTACTTTCGTGAAGTATTCCGATAATCGATTTCCTCATTGGATATTAAACCATATATCATAATATTATAGGTTATTTTATTGATTATTTCACTACTATATATGATATTGATTCATTCAAAATTAGGAAGTATATCACATCTCCTTTCTTGTTCATGTGTTTTTTCTTGTTGTCAACTCACTAATTCTCTACTACTAATAAAATTGTGCGATTTGGGTGAACTATTATGTACTTCATTCAATTCTATAATATTGTAGTGAATCATGGTTTACTGTTCCAATACAAAGCTAGGACAGCCTACCTTGATGTTCCCTTTTTTCATTGGTAATGTGACCGATTTCATTCTATTTTCGAATGGGTTTCGTCATTTGATCATGAAAGTTCGTCACCTCAACAACTTGTCGTTATCGTAACCATAATCGGGTTCTGGTAATATTGAGATCATTTTGAGATTGAGATTGAATAAACCATTCCGTGATTGATCTTCATTTCGAAGACTTTTCATTGGGGCAACAATATTTTGTTCCGATGAAGCTCCATTTTGTATCGTCTCTATAGATGTTCCTGTGAATTTACATGGATAAGATTAATTAGTATAGTTTGTAGGACGAAATTAACCAATCGTGAAACTATGTGCGGACAAGAACACCGCGTTCGACTATATAACGCGATCCTCCATGGTCCCATTGGAACTATATGTAAATCTCGTCGACATACGCAGTACGCACAATTATCATGTATCAATCAGTCAGTAGCGATCGGAAGCAATCACAATCACACATGATTCAACCCAATGATGAAATACACCTGATTCTCATGTTGATCCGAGAGAAGTTTGTATCACTATAGCATCGTTATTTGAAAAAAGGTACATGTTTAATTCTTCAGGAGCTGTCCTAATAGATTCGGAAGGAAATCTGACTATATACCGACGAAAAATGTGGGTTTGTTCGACATCATGATCATTTGTTGCAGAGGGATAAATCCGTCAAACACAGATATCATTTGGTATGAAAAAAATTATGGGTATATTCCAGTTACAGGAAAGCAACAGCAACACAATGTTGATGAAGATTTTTACAAAACACCACTTCACCACTTCCGATTCAATTTTCAATTCGAAGCGTGGACGCCTCTACAACGAGTTTGATATACTAGGATTTCCTATTTCCCATGAATTTTCGCTTGAAATGATGCATTAGTGCTGAAAAGATCATAGGTATATTGAAGGTGATTAACACCACAGATGAAATGATTGGAATCTCAAAATGGCTGTAGTGGTGAGCGAAATATTCGTGGCAGTAAGAAAAGTAGCTGAAAATGCATGTAAACTCGAAATTTAAAGCATATATCAATTCTTTCCTTCAACCTAAATATTCTGTACAGGGCTTCAAACTCATGTAGGAGGGTTTCAGCTGACAGCTCTGATTTTCTCTCTAGTGTCTGTTGAAAGGTACAATTGTAGTGCACATCATTGAACTCATAATATGTAGATTCCCAAACTGATACATTTCCTGAAGAGTAAATGCAAATAGCCAACCCCAAAATGTTATTTCCTAGGATCATCTATGAAAACAGCGGATACCACACTGTTTTGTTCTTCTGAAAGTGGAAAGTGAAACGCACAAGTGTGGAAATATTCAAAAATGCACAGTCGCAGTGATCGCATGTTATTTCACCTAGAAATTATCCTGCTGGTAAGATCACATGTGGTATCGCATCCTAATCTGTCAAAAAATCAATCCATTACATTTATTATCAATTTAATCAATTAACAAAAAATACTGTGGATGCATTCATGAAAATGACATGATGAACAGGATGACAGGCTATAAAATGACAGCTGAATTATTCGAAGGTTGCCGAATCAGAATCAACACTTATTTGCGCGCAGATTTATTTTTATGGAATCGACATAGCAATACTGCTGCTGATTGCTCTATTTTTGGTTGCATGGTATACCACCTATAGCTGTCGACAATGAACGAAACTGGTCTCACAGGTCTCACAAACATTCATCATACACATAATTGAAATATTCATGGTCGTAGGCCAAATAGTGAACATAACTTGTTTTTCATCATTATTCTACATTTATAGTTAGATAGTGAATATCTACTTGTGCGAGATTACTTTCCACATTATAGTTTTTATCTATTCAGATGTAGTAATAATGTACTCATATCCTTTCCTGTATTTTTCGACTTATGTTGTGAAAATGACCTGTTGAAATTAATAAAGTATCTATGTAGCTATCTATCTATCTAGTTATTCAATATGCTAGTTCCATCATATTTCTTCAATTCCTCACCTGATATGGACTTGCTTAGTTCTTGTCACACAAATCAGCACAGACAGTTTTTTTTATCTCCCGACAAATACGAAAGGTAATCCTATGATGTTCGAAGAACATCGTGTCAGTCAGCGGTAGAATGTTGGGAGATAAGGAAGTGGATGTTTGGAGGTATTAACAAATCTAAATGGACAGCTTTCTGAGAATCCCTTTCAGAGAGATTGAAATTGGGAAGCTTCTGCCACCAAAAAGTTTTGTTCTAGCTAGCCTAGTTTGTTTCTTTCTGTTGAAGTTGCTTGCTATTGCTTTCTTTGCTGAGCTCGCAATTTTTGTAGATTTGAGAGCATTGAATGAAGAGTTCATGAAATTGATGGATTACAAAATCATCACGTTGAGTATTAGTTATTTGGTTGCAGATTATCTGTCTATGAGAGTCACCAGCTTCTTTTCAAATCCTTCAAAGAGTCGACACATCAGCCAAGGTAGCCTTTTGTTTTCAGTATCTTCATCGCGTAAGGTGATGTTATTAGGTATTAGCCTTGAGTATTCAACTGATGTATTAGGTACTTCTGAAATTAAATCTCATTTCCTTCGAATGTTTAGTATCTCAATCAATGTTTGAGATGAATGTATCAACAAAATGAATTGGGATGACGAATGTTCGACTTGTTCATTCAATTTACTCCTTTGATTTGTTATGCTGTAATCACTGCTTCAATTATTCCCACATATTTCATATCACAGGAAGGATCACATTCATTGTCAGATCTCCCAGTGCCCTGGTGATGATAGAATAAACTGTCGAAACGTCAGCTTTTCATTGATGAAGTTTATTTTACTGAAGTCGGAAACCCAAAAGGAATTGTTCAATGTTCGGTGGATGAATATTCTCAAAAAATTGACTACTGTTTTTCTGACTATTTTTTGCGCTTCTCCACCAGTGGAACTTGGAAAACAACATTATGGAGATGAGAGTCAAAGGCCACTAGATTTAACGATCAGTAAACGTGCAGCGAGAGTATAGGGTGCAGTGAATGCACCCTCATTAACGCCCTATTCGGTGTTAGACAACTGTTTTGTGCTCGGCTCTCCATAATGTCCATGGAAATTTAATAGTCGGACAAAATTCTGCAATCTGCACTGAACAGCAGGAAGATGAAAGAAAAATGAGGGGTGTGTACATTCATGCTCATTTTGCGGCAATAGAATATTTTCGAACGAACAAAAATACGAGGTGAGGTTGCTAGACAAGAGTAACAAGATAGAGAAAACCATTTTGGCACACTGTTATACGAATGATGTGTTGATTTCCTGATGTTGAATATCAGCAGCTTTCTCATGTTTTGCTAGAGAATTCATTCCTTTAGTAATATATATCTTTTGACGAGGAAATAGGTGCTTCAAAGACCGTTGATTTTGACAAACGTCAAAAAATGGCCTTGGCGTGCATTGAGGCTCTGAGAAAAATTTCGATAAAGCTAAACGCTAAACGACTGCCATTGTAGTATTCATTAAAATGACTGATTGATGCCAGTTTCTTTCACTAACTATAATAGTTTTCAGTACTGTACAAGTTTGTTGGTGTATGTAGATCACGCTATAGCAAGCAGAGTTCACTCACTGAGATGACACACAAATGTATAAATCTGATTTCCATTTGAAATCTCAAAATGAATTCATCAATCGCGAATATCCATCTGATATTCGTCGATTATTGACCAACATTCGTTTGTACTATCGAGTGACAATTGACCATCCACATTGACCTTCCAGGTGATGTAGAATAGTTCACAAAGATCTGAAGATAACGCTGAAGACTATATCACAACCCTTGAATTGTCCTTCATGTCAAAATATTACATCGAGGATTCTATCTCAACTGAAATTTATATTGCCAAGAAGATCATGAGGCCAGACGGAAAACCGCTTATATTGTTCTCAAAAAATGTGCCCCAGAACCGACACCAGTTACTTGCAGGTTTTTCACCTTTTCATACAAACTTGGTGTATTTCTTCCTAAATGGAAGACAGCTAGCGTTCAACCGATCCTAAAAAAGGGCAAGGAAACCGTCCACAACAATAATGGACCAATTATATTTATATCTGTGATCTCTGAAGTGAAGTAAAAAGCATCAAATGCGAGCTCAACCGATATCTAGCGAGATCAAGAATCATGAACAAGCGGCAATATGGCTTTCGTCACCAGAGGTCAACGATCCCTTGTTGCCTACTCATAAAACATGGAAAGTAAGTGGCTGAAGAATATGGATACGACATCCAAACTTTCGAGGAAAATTCCAATACCTTTCGATACGATACAATACAATACGATACAATACAATACGACACAATACAATACGATACAATACAATACGATACGATACAATATAATACTAACCGGCTAACACGATGTTCCTCGAACATCATAGGTTTCCCTTTCGTGTTGTCCACAGATGAAAAAAAAAATACAATACGATATTCCTCGTACATTATATATTTTCCTTTCGAGTTGTCGAAAGATATTGAAGAAATTATGTGAAAAAGATGCATGGAAGTGGAAAACATCGAAACAACGAAAATATATAGCCTGGAGAAAGGAATCTCTCGTATGTTCATATAAGTTTCACTATTCACTATATTCATGGTTCGATTATAGACGTGTTTGATAAACTACAGATTTCTGTATCAATGCACATTTTGCGCAATATTTGGACTTCTCTCTGCTCTATTTATTCGCAGAGTTCAAGTACACATTCTCAATCGCATAGGAGACCTTATGTTTACTAAACGGCATCGACAAATACATACTCTTCTGCGCTAGTAATTCGCTTCAAAAACCACTCGAAGCTGCTTGTCACGCCACTCGACAACCTGCCATCCTGCTGTGTCTTCCGCTGCTGAATCGCCAGCCAGTCAGGCCGGCCACCACAACGAAAACAAATTCATCAGTCCCCCTCTGACAGGCGAAAGTGTCCTGATTGTTAGGGTGCATCCTGTCCGTTTGGCTGCATACTCTCTTTTTATCCGTCCATTATCATTCTAATTATTCACGCGGGGTGGCGGTATATCGAATAACCAAACTAACTAAGTGGCGGCGACACAGGCGTACTGGAAGGGCGAAGGAGGGATAATTATAGTGCTGAAAGACGGATGCAAAAGTTACCAGTTCGTTTCGGATGGTTTTTCTACTGAAGTCAATAGAACACCAATCAGCAGAACCAGATGATTTCAGAACATTTCAGATCGAGTGGAAGAAAGGAAGAATGGAGTCAATGGATCTAGAAGGAGTCTGCGAGACATGAAAGTGGTAAGAAATGTCTTGAAAACAGAAATCAGGCCATGAAAAGTAACAGCCAGACTCTCTTGGAGGCTATAGTCTTCAATTCTGCGAACCATTTCTATGATGACTACTAATAACTTCCAAGTTCGGTCCAAGACGTTGTTTGTTCCCTTCGTGATTGATTCATTCCTCATCAGCAACATCATCAATTCTCACCTCTCGTGAATTTTCTCTTTTTGTTTTTTGAAAGAGTTCTCCTCAGACTCATGGGATAAAAGTTTCTGGTTGAGGCCATCGAGTATGTGTACTCTCTGATTTCTGGTATTCCGTGTCCTATGTTGGTATGTCACTGGTATATCCATATATCTAATAAACGATGTACAGAACACTGGTGGAGCTATTCTGCCTATTTGACTATCTAATTTCTTCAACCAAAATTCTTACGTACCATTAACTCGATAACAGCATGTCAGTTGTTAGATGGCGACACAAAAATGAGAACAAAATCAGTATTATTGATAATTGCACAATGAATGTTATGAAAATGTTGATTCAGAAGTAGTAATTTTGGTTACTTCTCAATTCCATATCGGACTACATAATTACAATCTCAGAACGTCAACTATTTGTACAGAAATCTGAGAAAATGTCACCATTTTCTGGGGAGTTTCATAACTATTAGGCCTTTATAGCGGAAAATGACGTTAGCGTTTTTGACGAAACAAAACACCATCAGTGACTGCACCAGTGTTTTGTACATCGTTATCTGATATGACGCATTACTGTCCTGAGTCTCTTCGAGGAGGTTACCGACCATCAATAGTAGAAGTAGGGAGAAAATGATGACAATATTCCAAAATGGCTGCGAATTTTGTAATTTCAAATTGAAATTTGAAGCTTACGCTTTTGTGGACCTGAATCATCTGAATTTGAAGATGAATTTATTCGTTTCCATGATAGTTTCGTATAGTTCTAGTTATTCATTTGTGATAATTTTTCGTATTGCAACTACCTTCCGACACGTTCATACTCTCAACCAAGTTCACCAGCAACCTATACACTATTCGGATGTTCACAATTAGGAATTGGAAAGTTAAGATGAAATTTTTCCTGATTTGTGAATATCTTCTCAATGCATCCGTTCCTCAATCCATGATAATGGTATCATATGGTAATTTTATAGTAATATTTTGTCTATCTGATGAGTGAGAGACTTCAAAATCATCACAAAGTATCATGACGCAACCACTGATAAAAACTGTTCAGTCAAAAACGCTTGACAATGGTTTCGAAAGATCAATTATACACAGAATATCCAAATTTTTCGTCAATTCATGTGAAAAGGCTTCCTGAAAGAACACTCTAAGTGAAGGCAGAATGCTCACAAAATGAAAGAGATTGGCTTGATATTATCAGATCTCACATATTCGCTATGTTCGATAGGCTTCCAGAAGTACAAAATATTTTCACCAAATCTCTATTTATTCCTCATTAGTTTTTGCCCGATCCTTATAACTTACCATGTCTCTCCGCCTATGGCGTTGAGGCTTCTTTACATCACTGCGTGTCACGTCCATATAATGATTCTGGATGGCTCGTTATTACGCTATTGTTTGATAAATTATTGGCCCATCATATTTTCCTCTCGAAAAACCTGTCGCAGATGTTTGCGAAAAGGGGCACGATTGGTAAAAATGTGGCCAGATTGTTGAAGTATCGATGTCTGATACTGCTCGGACCGTATGGTGGCATTACTTTTCAGGGCACAGTTGGAGTTTTTTGTGTTTTTTCGAGATGCACCACTGGGCCAATTCGAAGGGAGAGCGTCATTTTCCAGAATAAAGGGCTGGAATTTCATCCGAACCTGAATAGGAAGATATAGATGGGGGGTGAAAATATGCTTTTCAACGCAGAAATCACGGTCCACCTTGACGAATTGAAGATATAAGTCTAATCTGATGAAAATAAGTATAATCTGATCGAAGAGACAAGCAGTACTGAAAGCAGTTGACTCAATGCAACCTGGTTCAAAACTTGTCTGGAACTGCTTGGAAGCACCAAATTCATTATGCATGTAATATAACAATGAACTGTTCTATTATTCAGAGCATATTCCATAGCAACAGTCTTCATCTATGTTTATATGTATGAAATGTAAGAAAATGTTGGAATATTACATAACAAGGTACCACACTCGAACCACTCCTGGTTATGAGATTTCGATTACATATGTCTCTCTCAGCACGAATGCTTGATTCCGGTGGAATACGAAATCTCTCGATACGGAGTCATTACTTGTACCCGAACACATTATTTTTTCATGCGGCATTGAATCCATGAACTATGATATACAGGGTTGGGATAAAGTATGGTACCAAGTAAATATCTTTTGAACGAACAGAACGATATTTATGGAAATTGCATTAGAGCAATCAAACTATTTAGATAAACCAATTGATGTTGTTTGTATGCATAGTGATAAATGAACGTACAATATCCAAATCGTACAATTCAGAATGGTTCAATTAAGTGAAAAAAGGCGTATTGAAATTTTAATGTTGATCGGTTATGGTGATTGTAAAATTCATTTCCGTCAATTAGAATTTCCCACTTGGAGAACAAAAGAAGAATCACACAAAATTGAATAGAGATCCAACAGCAAACATAGAGAGAAAGATACGAAACATAATGAAAAAACACGAAAATGAACTTACACTAACAGATAGGAAACATATATCCAGATACCATAGCAAACCCCCACATTTCTATGGACTTCCAAAAATACATAAACCAAACAATCCATTAAGACCAATCGTGAGTTCGATAGGATCTCCTTGTCAAAATTTATCACGATTTCTTTTAGATATAATAAAACCTTTATCAGGAAATAGTGAAAGTTTCATTAGAAATACTGCTCATTTCTTGGAGAAACTAAATAACATCCATCTCGATACAGATGATATTTTAGTAAGTTTCGATGTAGTGAGTTTATTTACTAATGTTCCTATAGAAAAAACTTTACAAATAGTGAAAAAGAAACTGGAAGATGATGAAAAACTCATTGAAAGAACTAAACTGAGTGTAGAAGGCATTTTAGAATTTTTGGAACTATGTCTCAAAACAACTTACTTTCAATTAGATCATGATTTTTATCAACAAAATTTTGGTATGGCCATGGGTTCACCATTATCTCCTATTCTAAGTAATATATTCATGGAAGATTTTGAAGAGAATATTGTGAAAAAATTCAGTAAACAACCAAAGACTTGGTGGAGATATGTGGATGATATTTTCATTATTTGGCCACATAACCGTATGGAACTAGATAATTTTCTAAATTATATAAACAATATCGAACCAACAATCAAATTCACTTTAGAAATCGAATGTAATAATCAATTACCATTCTTAGACGTCCTCATTAAAAAATCAGATAACAATTTGATAACAAGTGTATATCGTAAAAATACACACACCGACAGATACCTCAATTTTCAATCGAATCATCATACAAGTATAAAGAAAGGAATAATCAAATCACTTCATGATAGAGCCAAATCCATATCATCGAACCACCAAATTTTCAATGCCGAAATGAACCATATAAAAGATGTTCTACAACTCAACACTTATCCGAAACATTTCATTGACAAAACAATACACCAAATTGAGAACAGACAGAATATACAACAAACACAAAGACAACCAACACTGATAACAAATGTAATCCCATACATTCCCGGAATATCTGAAAAAATTAAACGTGTTGGTGACAAGTTTCGAGTGAAAACAGTGTTCAAGACAGAAAATACAATGAGATCGATTTTGACTCATACAAAACCGAGAAATGAAGAACAGTCATCAAAAAATTGTATATACAGTATACCATGTGTTTGTGGAAAATATTATAACGGTGAAACCAGCAGGCCTCTATCAGTAAGGATGAAAGAGCATAAGAACAATATAAAGAGAAGATATACTGACAAGTCAAAATTAGCTGAGCATATCCTTACTGAGAATGGACAACATATGGCCGATTGGAGTAATATTAAGATCATAGGAAAAGAAGACAACAACCAAAAACGGAAAATCAAAGAGTCTGCTTGCATTCTCCTGAACGGAGACAATAATATTGCTTCTTGTTCAGTTGATATAGATAGAACTTGGCATCCACTTCTGAAACTTGAATATGAAAATGGAAAATTCGATATCAATTAATGAAAACACCTTGTAACCAGAATTCCTCCGTCAGCCAAATTGTCACTTTTCAGTGTCAAAATCGGAAACATCGAAAAAAGTTTACGAAGAAAAATATTTCAATTGTGTTGAGAACGGGAGCAGATTCGTTCCCGAAACGTCCACCAAGATAAGTAGAGGTTTTATTATTATTAAATATATTTGTATTTCCAAAAATTTTTTCGAAAACAAGGTGTCACTGACCAATAGAGAATTTCTCTTTTAGGTATCTAAAGGTTTAATTTCAAGCGCAGTGACATTTTGGGACAGATCCTAAATCTGTCCTTACAACAAATATATTGCAATAATTTTTAATAACTTCTACTCTATTTTTTAGAAACGAGCAGAGAAAATCCCATCAAAAGCTGAAAAATGAAAAGACTACTCGTTCATCCATTTCTATGCATACAAACAACATCAATTAGTTTATCTGAATAGTTTTCTGCTCTAATGCAAGAAACTCAAAAGAGATTGATTAAAGTGCTATATTCCACGTTCTTACAATTCTTCTCACACTAAACTCAGCATGTATGAATTCAAAATAACAAGCTCTCTCAAAATCTGTAGAAATATATATAGGGTGTCCCATTTAAAACAAAGGAGTTGATGGCATTTCTGGTCAAACCGGAAGTATATCATCAACAAAAAAATGTACATGAGTTGCATTTTGCTCCATTGCACTTACCTGCAAACTTTCATAAATATCGTTTTTTTCGTTCAAAAGATATTCACTTGGTTCCATATTTTAACCCAACCCTGTATACCTACGTATGAATTATCCTATGGCCCCTATAGCCATCTCAGTCAACCTCTTCAGACAGAAGGTGCCAAATTATTATTTACTAGTCTGTTCGGGACAAATTATGTCATATCAATTAGTCACCCACTCCTCTAATTGCTGAGAGATTCAAGTACATAACTAGATAATTTGACTGGTGATAAGATGAACAGATAGCAACCTCCTCGATTGGTATTATATGTAGGACCAAAGTTGAAATAAAATTCATCGATAGATATTTCCGAGGATATTTTGCAGCTTTGTGAAATCTCGAAAGTAGATTTGGTTTTGCTCCACATAAAAACCGAGTTATTTTTTTGTCATCCATCATCAGGAGGAAACCAGGCATTCCTTTCAATTCTGGTGAATTGATTTATTTCGGCAAATACTTTTCCAGGGTATGGAAATAAATCATAATTATTGGGATTTCACGGAGGCCTTCCGATCTGTTTATACTGCTGAAGATTTGGGAAGCGAGAATGTGAGTTCCGCAAATATCAATCTATCGAGAGATATATTCTATTCATCTCACCTTGATTTTGAAAACATTATATCTATATAATGGAGTTATAATTTCAAGGAAGTTGAATCCAATACAATTGTTCGTAACGAAGTTGATTTTTCTGTTGATTTCCAGCTTGAGTTTTGGGGTAAAATCATCATTCGTGATAAGTCTGGAATGGGATTCCAAAATACTGAAGGATTGGATGAAAGATCCAGATTTTTCAGAAAGATCATGCATCCATATTCTCCTTTGATAAACTATTCTAATTTCCTTTGATATCATGATTATTTACTACCCACTCATCAATTCAGTTATAAGGTGTCCATGAAAATAATCAAAATATTCCAAAATGTTTATCATAATACCCTATTTGAAACGATCAATCGTCATACATAAACAACTTGTATAGTTCAGTACGTTCTATACTTCTCCCTACCAACTCATCGATCTCAATGATTATAACATTCTGTGAACCGATATTGATCAGATCCATACGTGCTTGTGCAGAATATGCATATTCTAAAATTAAAATCTACACGTTCAAAGAATATTTTGAAAGGTTAACCCACAGCTGAAATAATCGATATGTCTCATAAGACTTTTTCAATGCACTGTGGGAATTACGATTCTCATTTGAATTATCATTATTTCCAAGATACATTGCGAGTGTCATTCTCCTTTCAGGATCTTCAATAGCTGAACCGATGTGGTCTCGAGAAGAAGGTACTATAGGGACCCCTAACGACCGATTCATCTAAATGCGGATTATTTATTCCTTTTTTCACATTATCTCTAATCATTTTGAATGATAAGGTTTTATCTGGAGTGGATCTAAACATTATTCCTGATTTTCAAGAGGGATCCGAGCGAAGAAGCAACCATCTGGAATATAACGTGCAGTGTCAGTTCAGATGGAGATTGAATACCTATGATGGCAATATCGAAATGTGAAATGCTACAATTTCTTTCAATAGAATGTGAATGAGCTTCATTCAGTAGGGATATCCTAATACACAAATTATAACATAATGTATCTGTAGGTACAGTAAGTGTGCACAACTAAAATACAAATGATATTATGAGTAATCCTCAAACCTAATAATCATTGATATTAACAAGAATCAATTGCGAATGAAAATAATTTCATTTTGATAATTTTAGGATCTGATGTGGGCAATAATTTGTTTATTGAATTTGTGGATAGTGTTGGATTGTCTCACATAATCAGGTAATTTGTTATACTCATCTAAGCCTCTATAAAATATAGATTTCATTGCATCAGACTCAAGATTTCAAAAATAAATTAATGAAATGCTGATATATCTATGACACTTCCGAATGATTCGCATTCCTCGATTTTGTAGTATTTGCAGCCGGGCAATTTTATTAGAATCGAAGGTATATAATATACTTCCACGACAATAAAAATGAGATTGTGAAGGATCTTGTGAAAAAATATAGCTTTTCAGAAATTTTCTTGATAATATAGTGGAAGCTTGAAACCCGGATATTCCATTTTATCTACAAATCCAATAGAATGGAAATGAATGCTACTGCTCCAATGTACAAAGGTCTTCTAGTTCTTTCAATGGATCAAAAATTATACAACCGCCTCCAGAGAATACAAAAATCAATAAAGCAACTATAATAGCAATATATAATGATTTGTGCGATTTTGAAAGTATATACCGAAAAAAAGGTAGTTCAATTTAATACCTATTTGGTTGAATTCATTTTTTCTCCAAGAAATACTCGGAATAAAAAATCGTACTCTGTAGATTCGATTCTGTTTGTTAAATTTTCCTCTTTTTGGTTCTTCATTCTCAAACGAACCCAATTAGTTGAAATCTTTTGTGCTTGTAACCGATAGCAATGCACAACTCTACTGTCGAGACTATTTTCTTATCTGAAATAATTGAATCAATTATGATTCTACATAACAATTAACAGAAAGTAAAATTTCTATTCGTCACTCAGCGCAATAAAACTAACCTTTCACTTCGAAGCTTGTCAATCAATTCGAGCCAACGGATCCAACACAGATTATTACTCTCAGAAACGTTGTAAAATTTCCAGTGAGCTGATTTTCTCCTTGAGTTTATTGCAGTAAAATACAGATGAATTTTCAGTTACTAGTTCAAAAATACAACTAGCTCGTCACATAAATTTGAAAGACGGTGGTAGGAATTACGTGCAAATAATTCAATAGCTCTCAATTGGAATTCCACGACTGCACAGCCTGATGTACGAAAAGGGACCAACCAAGTAATAACCCTCTATAAACTCCTCATAAGAAACAGACATCGTAATTATCACCGAAGCAAAACATCCATGCAAAATCCTGCCAACCAAATGGCGAAACCTTGTTCAGCGCCTGCTAGATGTGACAAATCGTCACCTGGCGACCCCTAGCGGCCGGAACCGACCTCAGTGTGTCGCCGGAGACTCATATAAAGCCCGAATAACCTGCATCTCTCCCGAAATGTAATCATATCAGAGTTGGCCACCGTTTTAATGGCCGCATTACCGCGGACAGTTCGTATCTTGCGAGAGAAGCAAGAGGCATAGAATGAGAGGATGACATTCTGTGGTGGGATTTTTCGCATATCTTGCATATTTTCATTAGATGCAGGTATTTTAGTCACGATGAATTGACATAACCTCCATCCTCAGTTGGGGCATGAAAAATCAATGATTTCAATCACCAAACCATATATTTCAGATTGAATTGAGCCATTCAAGGCATCAGAGGAGCAGATGTCAATAAACTTTATAGCAGCCAGACTGAAAACTGAAGGGTTGCAGCATAGGATATACACCTATCTAGGAGTAAAAGGGTTTTTTCTTTCTACAACACTTCTTTTTTGCACATAAATGGGGATGTTAAGCAAAAAAAAATATTTCATCATTTGCTAATACTCACTCAAACTAGCTTTCTAGCATAATCCGTTCTTCTCTAAGTACTTCCATTATTTTTCAAATAATCATCAAAATTCGCTATTTCCATAGTAGCAGGAAACGAACATTTTTAGTGACTTCACCTCCGAACTGAGATGAACTGATAGATCAACCACTCAAAATCAATGCGAAAGCTCACCATTTATCAGCACATAACATTTTGACTAGATTTATATGTCATACTCTTAGTTTCTGACAGAGATAACAATACTCTTCTATGAATGAACACGAAGCGTTGACATGAGTCTAGCGTCTAGCGGTAACATATGAAGAGAAACGACAACGACAGTTTTTGGGTTTGAATCCATTACAAAGATGGTTTTAGTTGGAAATTCGATAGGCGTGGACACCCCCATTGCAGTGATTGAAACAATTTGCCCCCGATTGTAATATATCCAGTCATTGGATTTTGAAAAGATCCACGAATGGAGAGATAAAAACTTCGACCAGGCGATAGTTTATCAAGACTGAAGAAGTATACCGATATAGATCGATATTATTGCTTTTGAAGTCACGGTTGCCAACGGATTGAATGAAATGACACATCACCAAGAATAGGAATGATTGAATTCAAGGGAATTGTTTTTTTCCTGCCGAAGAACACTCCACCTCACAGCACTATTTGATACACTACATGAGTTCAATCAGTCAAGACTGAGTCACTTGAAATCGTGTAACAAAATGAAATCCTCTTGTGTAACATCATTGCTCTAGAATTCAAATGAACTGTGTATGAAAATTCGGAAGAATGAATCACCATTGTTCGGTGCCATTTTCGAATGTTATACTCCTTGGTAACAACCATCTTACGGAGGGTGCGAAAACGCGTGTGAAACCCCTTTCCATGCAAATGTGATGGGCTCTATCCATTTTTAATTCGACGTGTGGTGGAATCCAGAGAAAAATACTGTAACGCATGGCCATACATGAATATTTAGGAGGCCGAAACGGACTGCCACCCTCTAAGCAAAGTAAGGGTTTTCGCGAAAAAATAATATGTCACTTGATTAGTTTAATATTTATCCGGACATTATTTTTTGGCAAGGGGTTATGAGATGTGGGACTCGGTGTTTGTTTCTCCCATTCAAATTTAATTTGTGGCCTAAGTGGTTCGTGGCGCGGTCGAAAGGGAACGTATCCAATTTGGGATTCATTACGTCTGTGAAGCCGCTTCATAAATGGTGAATTCTTTCTTTGTCATTTTCTCTTCCGTCCATTGTTCTTCTCCTCCGACATGCCAAAAGCACAGGAGATCAGTATGACGAGGAAGGAGAATGATAAACAAGCAGCAGGGATTTCCTCGATCATTTTGAATCACAAAGTTTTGGTTTGTTAATTCATCCATCATGATGATGAATTCTATTCAGATTATTTGAAAAAATCGTGCGCAAAAAAGGTATCGTGTGTCCGAATTTATGGAGGTACTGGCAGTTTCATACGATTCCCCAAAATTTCTGTGTCTAGAGAATACTATATAGAGGTGAGAATTTCTTCTTTGTATACTAATTGACTTGAAGATGATGAATAAATGTGTGAACGTTCAATGAAGAAACTTATTGACTCCTTTCATAACGATCTATTCTCTAATTGACGTAAGGCTTCAATGTGATCAACTGCCTATTTATGCTAGTTTATACAGGGTGTCCCAACGAAAACTTTCCACACGGATTTACTGGGAAATGACAAATTATTTTCGGAAACGCTGAAACACGTCGATTTTGATTTCTAGGGGAACACATGTCAGTGATGAATTTAGTCACGCAACTTCATCCCCCTGACAGGGGCGGCTACCCCATTGCGAATCATCATAGGGAACTTGGGTCGAGTGATACATCATCTGAAAGCTCTCTTCATTCTCTATCCAAACGTTTATTATTTTTTCAAAATCGAATGACTGGTACTTGAGATTAGTGTGGTAATAGGTTTAATTGAAATAATCAATATCGTACCTGTTCTTATCGAAATTCAATTTATCAATTGCTCGAAATGGGCCCCTCCTACCTCCATACAATGATAAAGTCTACTTTCGAAACTATCACGAACGTTTTCCAATACTTCTGGAGTTATGCTGCCGCACTCGTTTACAATTCGACCACGTAGATCCTCTAGTGACTCTGGCGGAGTGGCAAAAACTTTGCTTTTGAGATGCCCCCATAAAAAATAATCCAACGGGTTGGGGTCCGATGATCTAGCTGGCCACTCAAATGGTCCTCGTCGCCCTATCCAATGATTGGTATATCGTTCATCCAGAAAGTTTCTAACCTCTACTGCATAGTGAGGTGGTGCTCCATCTTGTTGAAAATGGAGGTTGTCTGCCGAATAATCTCTTTCGATAATATCCGTTATCATGGGATCGATGGCATCCTCAAGAACATGTGAATACATTTCGATTCACCTCTGTGGAAAAGGTTCTTTTGGACGTTTCGCTCACAATTGGGGTGAGCATCTTCCGCTTGTATTGTATTCGCGAATAGCGACATCAACCTGATACTTGGTTGAAAGATCTTCGGAATTAATAGTCCCAGCCTGGCTACTTACTTTGTTTTGACTAATTTGTTTTCGTTTTTCGTGGGGTGACTGGGTTCCCTGACCGGATGGGATGTTGCCATTGTCTATCTGTCCACTCATTGAGTCTTAAAATAGTTAATAAATTGAATTTGAATAAGAAAAGGTAAGATATTGACTAATTACATTGAACCTATCAACAACACTGATTTCAATTACCATTCATTCGATTTTGGAAAAATTATACACGTTTAGATAGAGAATAAAGAGAGCTTTCAGATGATGTATCTTTTGACCCACGTTCCCTATGATGATTCGTGAGGGGGTAGACACCCCCGTCCGGGGGATAAAGTTGCTCGACTAAATCCATAACTAACATGTGTCCCCCTAGAAATTGAAATCGACCTGTTTCAGCGTTTCCGAAAATAATTTGTCATTCCCCAGTAAATCCGGGTGGAAAGTTTTCGTTGGGACACCCTGTATAGAGAACTGCTGACATGAAAAGTCATCATGGGCAGAGAGTGATGAGACCTACGGTAACCATGCCAGATAGAATATATAGGAAAATAAAATTGAAGTATAGGAATGATAAGTGTTCAAAGTTCATGGAAGAATCAATCATGCTCGAAGTTCTATGATGTACTTCAGAATCGTGTAAAACAGATGAAGGCTCTTCAAATATCAATTGATGATTTCTGTTTGTCGTCTCGATATCATCCAGGAAATAACATGTCGAGATTGAATAGTGAATTTCTCATTGAATTTTATTTGGGACAAAAAAACGAGAAAAACGAATGCCTTCTAAACGAGCACTCAATCAGTGAGTGAATAAGTACAAAGAGTCATATACCAGGTATCTGGAACAACAGAAGGGTTGAGTTATACTGGATGGAGGAACCAGAGAAAAAAGATTGACGCCCCAGCAATAAAAATCAATAAAAGAATCAAGTAAAGAGAGACCACCTGAGTGGCGTATAATTCAGTTACTAGCCGTAAGAGGTTCTGAATCGACAACAATAAATTTCAGGAGCGAGTGAAAAAAGAGTTATGAATATGAATTAGTTTTGTCACTGAAGTATCTGAGGGATGGAAATTATTTGCTGGCCAACTCAGATTGAATCATATTGCACTCAAATATATCGATGAAGGGAACGTTCAAATAGATGGAGAGAATACTTGATGCTTGATTCCACTTGAATGAACTGCTTGAATCATTAATTCGAAGACTATCATATTTAGCCGAAATGGTAGTATTGTACTAATCCTAAAGATACACTGAAAAACATGAATTTCATGCTGAAATGTTGGTACATACCTATCAGATTTTTTTGAACTCAAATTGTTATCTACGAAGAAACAAAATAATTTTAACTCTCCAAAAATTTATTGAATTCAATATTTTCCTAAAAGAACTCGGATACGTCGACGATGCGCATTCCAGTGGAAGCACAATATTTAAAGAGATTCTCATCACGAGATCAACGACACTATAGATTTGATAAGTTATATCAAAAGACTAGAAAGATTTTGATTATTCTGTTATAAATATGCCCAATAAGTGGGACAGATAGTCAGTCAAGTTGACTAACCAGAAAATTTGTCTTCATCATCACATTTATAGGGAAAATTTGAACTATAATCTTCGATACCACCATAGTATATCGACAAACTTCGAATTCGTTCTTCAGGAAGCACGCCCAGGTTGATATAAATCCAGTGAAATATCTATGAAGCGATTATAAATGAAATAACTCGGACACGTCAACCTCAATTTCACACTACGCGAAAGGAATGAAAAAATATCTTCCATAATTTTTTTAAGGGTAATTCATTTTCTGAAGTATCAGTCAGAGAATTTGAAGTAAATGTTCGCAGTGCCTACCACTCCCTTGCTGATGAGCAAGACGATATTCAAACTCTTCAATCACATTATTCAATTATCGGGAAGTGATCATTTTATATGATTCCATTAAAGTTACTATTCGGAGAATATCTAGAAAAGTCTGAATTCGTATTTCCGCAACTGAGTTGCCATCTTCAGTGGATCTGAAGAGTAAAAAAGGTTATCGATTCCTTAGTATTTACTCCAGAAATGACCATCGAGAGAAATTCTTCATTTCAGATCTTCGATATCATCAGGACGATTCTCTTGAATTTTCGATTACAGATTCAAGTCTGCATATTTTGCTAAATCAACATTTGTTGGGGAAATAGTAGTGGTAGTAGTGAGGTATCTTAGAACAATAACAGGACTCCTCACTGGGCATAGCTCGACGAGAGGACATCTGTACAAAATGCAGCTGTGCAATGAAGACTTTTCTTGCAGGCAGTGCGGCATAGGGACAGAAACAGCCAAACACATATTGTCAGAATGCGAGGCACTGGACCGCAAATGACAAGCAATATTCGGGCTGCCTAGGCTAACCCCCGAAGAATACGACAGCCAACCAGTGAAGAACCTGTACAGACTTGTACAGCGATCGGAAGTAACGGAGTGGGTGCTGTAAAAAGGGTATATCGAAATACACAAGGAGTCCAGGAGGTTGGAGTGTGGCTAGAGACCGACCAGCATCCGAGGAGAAAAAAGGTATTTTCTGACAGTGCGGCAATGATGTAGTGGGGCACCATCTTGCTGGAACCATATGATACATTATATGGCAAATCGAAATCTTGTTCAGTTGGATTGAGTTCCACAACTGCAGGTATCATGATTGGTTGCAGTTAAACTGACAGCAAACTTTTTATCGTTCTGTATGTAGAAAAATGAGTTGGGCTCACTATAGAAAACATGACCATGATATCATTTTTACGAAACTAACGACGTCACATGACGCCGTGTCAGAGCGATTTTTTTCAATTGCTTCATAGATTTTTTCATTAATTCAATGTGTTTATTTTCATGAAGTGTTGTCAAAATCATGAAGCTTTCTTTCAAGTTGTTTCTAATTTGAGTTTTTCTCGTATTCAAAAACTTGTAATGTAAAAATTGATTCTACGTACAGAAGAACGCCTGTCCCAATTGCTCGTTTGCTGGATAAGGTGCACCGGCTGTGACTGACTATAAGTTCGCGAGTGAAGAATCAATTACTCAGCAATTATTCGGTCCAGCAGGACGGAAATGATCAAGAATATCACACCCCTCTTGGCAACTGCATTATTTTGCAAATTCGGATATTATTCGCGCGGAGTATGAAGCGTGGGGTGGCCTCCGAAAAACACATTTGCAGTGCGTGAAATAGAACAAACTGCTTGTTCCTCCTTTTGTGCTGTTATTGTCGAGACATACACCCTGACAGATGGGCCTCTGAATAATTGATACACTAGAAGTGCGTCTGATTTGGCCCTTTCGCCCTAGCTGCATGCGTAGACCCCACAGGAGCGACCTAAACGAATTACCCTTTATGCGAACATAAGGCGGTATTGGATCATTTCACCATAAAAAATAGATGAGTGGGGTTATTGTTTTCTATGAGGAATCATACCTTCACAGGGTGTTCCTCCATACTAGCTATATCGATCGATGTGGAATACTAAAAGTAGGTCGAACTTGATAATTTGCAATAATTATATACTCCGTTGTTTACTGGTTGTTACGAAAGCGCTGAACGGACATGATGACTTTTTTTATAATTGCCAGTTTGAACTGGCAATTAGCACTGTCAGTTTAAATTGACAATTAGGTCAGTTCAAACTGACAATTAGGTCAATTAGACAATTATGGCTAATTGCCTCTTCATATTGGCATTAATCCCTAATTGCCAGTTCAAACTGGCATTTATCACTAATCGCCAGTTTGAACTGGACATTAGACCTAATTGTCAGTTTGAACTGGCATTTATCCCTAATTGCCAGTTCGAACTGGCAATTATAAAAAAAAACATATCATGTTCGTTCAGAACTGGCAATTAGGGCTAATTGCCAGTTCATTGCCAGTTTGAACTGGCGATTATGGTTAATTGCCAGCTTGAACTAGTTGCCAGTTTGAATTGGCAATTAGGGAAGAATGCCAGTTTGAACTGACAATTATGGCTAATTTTCGGTTTGAACTGGCAATTAGGACTAATTGCCAGTTAGAATTGCCAGTTCAAACTGGCAATTATAAAAAAAAGTCATCATGTCCGTTCAGCGATTTCGTAGGTTGTACCGTATGAAAATAATAATTAATAAAGATAAATGGGTTGGGGCACATGATTTTCAGGAAACACTCCTATCATTCTATCATTTTCCGATTATATTTCATTTATACTTCTGACAACACGAAAAGAAATTTCATGTTGTCCGAGAAACATCGTGTGTTAGTCAATGGTGGGATGTTGGCAGATAAGATAGGTACTGGAATTTTTTTTGGAAGTTCGGAGATCGTAAGCATCAGGAAGGACTTCACTAGTGAACTGATTGCATAATAAACTTTGCCGTTCTATTGATGAATGACGCTCAGTGATGAGTTGAATGAATGAATATAATGATGTTGAAATACTATATTTTGTTTGATTTGAAATAGTTGTAGGTTGAGGTACCACAAAATTATCATCTAATCCAACTATTATTATCAGCTGACGATGAATTTTATCATGTATAATTTTTCATCAATTGTTTTGACGATCACCTTATCATTGAATATACCATAACTGTAGTTTGACTCAATGATCAGAATGGTATTGTTGATTAAACACTTTCTTTCTGTTGATTCGACCCATACTATTTCTTGAAGTGCACATGTCTCACAGATACACATGCCTATACTCACATCCATAGGGGGTGTATCAAATCGATTTCACCCACTTCTCCTACTCATTCACATTCCATTTCAAGGAAGGTGTTGGATTTTTTCTTGAAAGTTCAGAGGTCGTAAGCATCAGGAAAGACTTTACTAGACGAAGAGTTCCAGAACTTCATCATTCTATTGATGAACGATGATTGGTAATGAGAAGTTCGGCATGTTTGGAGTTTGAAAATTTATGAGAATCTCATAGAATTTGTTCATATCCGCCTAGATATTTACATATGGTACTCACGCAGAAGTGTTCAGGAACGCACTGATATCCACCTGGGGATATAAAATAACCTAATGATTTCCTGAAGAGTAAATTTTTACTTAACAAATATAATTTCTCGAGGCAGAAGTGCATTGGAATGCATAACGGACACAGCAATATTTCACAGGAAATATACTGTTTTTCCACCCATTTCTAATCAGTATAAATTTCGGTATTTCCAGATATTTAAATCGTTTGACCGAGAACAAATCGGGAAAAATGATGTATCCGTCCGCAGTGCTTTCGAAGGCACGACGTCACTCACCTAGAGGTAGGACCCACCTTCTGACCCCATCGCGTCCCACCTGGGCGCACCGTTCTCTCGAAGACGATCGAGATTGGCGATCGACGGGCCAATGGGACGGAGACGTCCCGGCGGCTTTCGGCGCCGGTCCCCGGTGACTCGTTCCGCGGCCACGTGCCCGAAACAAAAGAACGGCGGGTGGACATCGCAGGCAGCCGGCGCCGCAAAGGGCTGGTTGACCGATTACGATTCAGTTTTTCAATAAATGTTCGCGAGATGGACCTAGTTTAACGACCGTTTGCATGATGCTTCAGCCCACTGTTTATGGTTTGCATGATGCTTCAGCCCACTGATTAAAGAAAACATCTCATCGTGGCTTTAGCCAATCAAAAACAATGACGTGAATCTTATTGGCAATTGCTATAAATCGATTCATATTCTTCTGCATTCAACATAATATGTTATAATTGACGCAGTGAGTTCAAACTTAATGCAAATGAAGTTATCCGCGTATTGACCGTATGTATGTAGGAAAATGAGCCCTTTTCAATGGGGCTATCAAAAGTTGCGTAGTGTAAAATCAATAATAGGTAATAATCTCTTCATTAGCATCAGCTCCCAAGTATAAATAAAATAGTGTGATAAAATAGTATAAATAAAATGTAGAATACACATTAATACAATACATCTACAAGTTAAATTAGCAGTATAAATCGGAAAGCTACAAGAAAAGATATTACTATGATGGGTTATAGATCTTTTATATATTCTACACACTGGCTTCTGAATTCTCTAAATGATGAGCATTTTTTCGATTCTCTTGGTAAGGAGTTGTGAAGCTGTAGGCCTTTGATGAACACTGTGTTTGTAGCAACATTAGCAATATTGATAGAGAAATAATTTGAAGCA
This sequence comes from Gastrophysa polygoni, assembly GCA_963576655.1. Taxonomy (NCBI): domain Eukaryota; kingdom Metazoa; phylum Arthropoda; class Insecta; order Coleoptera; family Chrysomelidae; genus Gastrophysa; species Gastrophysa polygoni. The sequence goes on from OY755092.1 coordinate 5,814,544, forward strand.
TGTGATCTGGTATTGTGATTATGTATTTCTTGGAGATATATCAATTCTTTCGTTAGGTAGGGGTGAGCATCATGACTTCAGTTTATACCCAAACTTGAGCATATTATAAGCAGCTCTTTGTTGAACTTTCAATAAATTCCAGGATTCCAACATGTGAGCTATTGGTGTTCGTTTCCTACATCATAGAATGGCTCTCATAGCACGATTTTGTATTTTTTGTTATGTATCAATTTGTTCATCATTCATCTAGTATATGAATGTTCCACAGAAATCAAGATGAGGAGATATTATGGTTTTGTGAAAGATGACACCTTATTATCAAATCTATATAGGAAATTATTTTTTTTGCCATTTTCTTCTAAATATACTCACAATGTGATTTAAAATTCAGTTCATTATCTATCATGAAGCCCAAGTACTCGTAATGTTTAGCTTCTTCCATAATTATGTTTATTTGATATAACCATGTACTTGGTTTCATGTATGTTTAATTTCAAACCATTGTCGTTCAGCCATATGGACAAATTCCTCAAATCTTGATTGATTGATGATATTGTACTCTGAACATCATTTACATCTCCTTCGCAGTATATTATAGTATCATCAGCAAACAATATTATTTTGCAATTTTCTACATGGTCTACTATGTCATTGATGAACAAAATGAATATTATAGATCCTAGAGCACTCCCTTGAGGAACTCCATAATGTATGTCCTAGGTGCCAGAAGATGTAGTATTGTATTTAACTATTTGAGACCTACCAGAAAGATAGCTTTCAAACCATTTCAGCGCATTTCTCCTAATGCCAAATTTTTCGAGTTTTCTCAGAAGCAGATAGATATTCACAGTTTCAGAGGCTCTTTTCAAGTCTGAAAATTTAACGATAATGATCTTTTTATTATCGATTATCTCAGTTTTCCATTCAGATAATATGAATAATGTAATGCAGTTTCACACGAATGTGCCTGTCTGAATCCTGATTGTTCCTTTATGAGTATATTATTATCTGCTACAAATTATAGTAGCTGATCCTTTACTGCCAATTCTGATATTTTCTCATAGATACGAAGTGTATTAATTGGGCGGAATTCCGAAAATTGAGGTTGACCGAGTGATTTCATTTATAATTGCTTCATAGATATTTCACTAGATTCATACCAACCTGCGCGTGCTCACTGAAAAATGAATTGAAAATTTTCCTCATATACTTGATGATGAGGTTGAATGGGAGTTTGTTGATATAGTATGGAGGTAATGGAGATTATAGTTCAAATTTTCCCCATGAATGTGATGATGGAGACAAATTTTCTGGTTAGTTCACTTGACTGACTATCTGTCATACTTATTGGGCATATTTATAACAGAATGCTCGAAATCTTCCAGGTCTTTAGATAGTGTCTTTGAACTCGTGATGGGAATCTCTTTCGATATCGTGCTTTGTGCTTTCGATAGAATGCGCATCATCTTCCATATTTTTTATACGACTGAAAGACGTCATCGTAAAAAAATCGACGTATCCGAGTTCATTTAGCAAAACACTTCCTCTGAGCTCAGGGAAATATCGAATTAATTGGATTTTTGGGGTTGAAATTCTTTTGTTTCTTTGTAGATAACAGTTTGATCTCAAGAAAATCTTATAGGTATATGTATGTAACAAAATTTCAGCATAAAATTCATGTTCTTCAGTGTATGTTGAGGATTAGTACAATGCCACCATTTCAGCCAAATATGATAGTCTTCGTTGTTCAAGCTCTGCATGTGGATATCGGATGAGCTCCATATTGATTGCTTTTTCCATTACTGTACATAGACATCACAGATATAGTGTGCAATTGGTCTATAGTTGTTAGGGCGGGTTCTCTTCCATTTTTTTCAATCGGTTGTACCTTAGCCAGTTAGAAGGAATATAGGATATAGGCGCGAATAAACCAAGTTCGTATATAAGAACAATTGACGAAATTCCTGGCCCCAAAAGCTTTTTTGATATTGAGACCCAGCCATAATGTGCCTATAATCATATGCGTTGACTTTGAAACATGAGCATGAAAACGAATTTTCAACTGAATATTCAAGGACAATCAGTATCATTACTTATTAATGATTGTTATCGTGATTTACAACTTGATCAAATACGAATCCAGACCTGTTGAGATAGATATTACTTACTACATATTCAACCATTTTTCATGTTACAAATCTCAAAGAAAATATATTATTCGTTTGGAATTCGACTTCGACATTGGGAACTGAATTGAATTGAGCAAAAATCTGACTGTCACATTTAGTAAAAGTTGGTGAAATCGAAATATGCTCTAGTGGTTACACCCTATATAACCATCATATGTTCACATTCTATTTTTATATAGACACTATAAAAATACAGCTATTTTTTATCGGTTGACAACACGGAAGGAAAACTCATAATATTCGAGAAACATCGTGTTAGCCAGTGGTGGAATTTTGGAAGGGAAGGGAAGTGAAGCCTGATATTGAGATAAAAACACTGCATTCCATGAGTGACTTGTTCAGCCGTGTTCCACGAAGAAATAATTTTTCATATATTCATCATCTGTTCTTGGAGCTCGAGGGTGCTACATATTTCATTGAACGCTCCCAATATTTTGAGTATCCCTGTACAGCAGCAGGTGTTAATACTCTACAGCTTTCCGCATTCTATCTCGTATCGCACTTCCCATTATCGATATCGCAGTGAACAATCGACACAAGATCACGTGTGTTTCAGTGACGTCCTGATCATTGTCGTGTCGTTATAGTCTGATACCTTCAATGCCCATAAGAGGGAGATACTATAGCATAATATACTACTATATTGTTTCATCTGTTCATAACTATAGTTTGTTCAGACTGGAAGGTCAGATGAACATTTGAGGACCAGACGGCTCTGTTTGATGAGTTTATGTACACGATAGTCTCAAACACATTCGGAAATGACTCACATTTTCATCGTAAGTATTTCCTTCCATGTATGGAATATACTATGAAATTTCTCAGGAGTTGAACTCATGCGAAATGCATCCGTTGAACCCCATGGATACGCCACTGTCATACACTGCCGTAACAATCAACCCTAACGAGCATTTTACACTTTTTAATGAACAATCAGATTACGACGTGCTGTGACAAAACGACATTGTCGACATGTTGTTATCCGTTATGGTGATGCGATATGGGCCGAATGGAAACCGTTTTGTCCTTAATTATTTCGCGTTTTGGAATCTGCATGTAAAAACGCGCTCGTTTTCGTAAACACAATGCGTCTTTATTATGGTGTGCTTGTCGATCGGAAGAGTGCAATCAATGGACACGCTTTGTCGCGATGCCTTTCGAAAAAAATTGAATAATCGGAGGTGTTCCAGTTCGAACAAGTATACGTATTTGGTGATTCACCGCGTTTTGCCATTCTTCGCGAGATTTTCAGTTGAAATTCCAATCTACCTTCATGCTTCCGAAATAACATTTTCTTGAGTCGCATGGAATTTATACAATCTTTCATTTTCTCAAAGCTATCTCACTTGCTAGTGTTTTCCTAATTATTCCATTAATATTCCGTCCATTCTGCTCTATTGCCTGATTTGAAATAGTCTACCAATATATTTGCTTTATATTTGGATAACTCTGGCAAATAACATAACCAACCAGAATGTTGTGTATAGGTCACATTATTGTCCTTTAGCTGATGTATTTATCATCCGTAGAGATACCTAGTTCATGATTGAATGTTTTTGAAGTAACGGAAAATGGGGTTGTTAAAATAACTGATAAAAACATATAGAATATTATACTAAGATAAGTAGTGATACTATCAAGAAAACACACAAAACATGGTATCAGAAGTGTAATGAGGGTCCTGATATAAGTAATATCTGGAAGGAAAGTGGCAAGATGATTTGATATTGTTATATTACGTGTCTCATATGAGATCGATAATTGGAATACAAATCTCTGCCGCTGTTCGATATGAATTAACCGGCTTGCGTTTTACCGAAATTGAAACAGAAATTCGCTATTTTACGAAAGCGCTGAACGGACATGATGACTTTTTTCATTATTGCCATAATTTCATAATTGACATAATTGTCAGTTCGAACTGACAATTAGTGCTTATGCCAGTTCAAACTGGCATTTCTCCCTAATTGCCAGTTCAAACTGGCAATATGTTGCCATTTTGAACCGGCAATTAGTGCTAAATATGGCTGATTGACAGTTCAAACTGACAATTAGGTCTGATTGCCAGTTTAGACGGGCAATTAGGGATAAATGAAATGCCAGTTTGAACTGGCAATTAGGGATAAATGCCAGTTCGAAGTGGCAATTAGCCACCTAGACCTAATTGTCAGTTTGAATTGACCATTAGTGCTAATTGCCTGTACAAACTGGCAATTAATTATAATAATAATAATAGGACTTGCAAACGATTCAATGTGAATCGATAAAATTATCCAACCGGCACTTGAAATTGTTAGATCTGGAACTCTGAAATCCAAACACGAATGCGAGAAATAAGGTATGGATCGAGAAACTGTCCGGCCTGTACAATGCAATCCAGTTGATGAAATGATTTTGTCCGAATGTGTTCTTTCGAGAATACTAATACGTTTAGTAAAGGAAATACAAGGCAATAAAGTGAAGCAAAAGAAAAACAAACGAGAAATGAAGTATTATACCATTTGCAATAGGAGGAATAAGATATTCTGCTATATACATTCTGTCAGTCCTCATATAGGCGAATGACCCTAAAATGATGGTGAAGGACTAACCTTCTCTTGACTTCTTCGATGGAATGGACCTTATTAGGTACCGGATGTGAGTAGGAATGTTTGCACATATATCTTCTATGAAAAAAAAATATCATCTGTTCAGGGTACGTTCCTAATTCATTCACTCCACCGCTGTAAACTCTTGTTGTATGAGGAATACATTCATGAATGACGAAGGAAAATGAAATGTTCGCTAATTCGTTATTTCGAATGTCTTCTAAGTAAACGAAAAAGTTGGAAGTCGTATATCTTCTCAATGCGGAGTTTTTCCATGATTCCTTCGCTACCAGAATAGCATGTGATGTTAAATTCATCAGGAGAAACGGCTTCAACAAAGGCACCAAATCTGTTCTGTGTCCGATACTGGATCACGTCGTCTTTACACTTTTTTCCGGTTAATGAGCCATTCGGTATCCGATATCGCTACATCATCAGGCTGATTTGGTAATGTGCAACGTTAAACGCAGAAATCCACGGTAATCAAAGCTCTGTTCGAACATTTGTGATCGGTGGTATATTTTCGTATTCACCGACATTCATCTGCCAATTTGTTCGGTTGGGTCTTTTTATGGCATTCTTCGGTGCATGTCAACATATATGGAAGCGCGAGTAAAGAGAAGAATATGCCGAAATACACTTCATACAGAGTGGAAGCGGGGACATGTTAATGTCTGTGACATACGAATGATTGCTCTGTTACCATTCCTTACTTATTTTTCACCCCCAGAAGCTGAAATTTTCATGAAATCCGTTTTGCCTAGGTTACACGCGCCTTTATTTTTTTTTTATTTTACGCCGTCACTAAAATGTCAATCGAACGTCCATCATGTGCCAATCATTTCCTTTCAACAACTGATTCTTAAATCATGGAATACAGTTCCATACACACGATGAGTTAATCTTCCACAATCAGTTAGGATTCTTTCTTATTACTGCCAACGTTTCACTTGCATTTATATTTTGCAGCTTCAATCATTTATATCTATAGATTCCAAGCATCTTCAATATTCCTGCGATTATATTCATCACCAAAACATTAAATCATCATTATCCACTATTTTCAGCAAAAACTGATGAAAATTCAAATCAGAATGACATTGTAAATTGAACTCACTTCATTACTCGTTGTACTCTTAAACACCATACACACAAGTCCCAACATCGTGACACAGCCGTATACACGCGAATACACGTAAAGAATGAAATATTTCGCGCTGATAGCTATTACATAACAATAAAATAATGTTTCATTTGAATAATACACGCATATAAATAATAAACATAATCTATGAATCAAAGTACATTATTCCTGATTTTTTTTAAAAGGTTTTTTTTCCAAAGTATTCGATATGTGTTGGAACCTCGTATATTGAACTGATCATTCGAATTATTTTGTTTCATATCTGCCCTTTTGATGATTGACTCACGATGGAGCTCGATTATTGACAATTTCAGAATTAGTACTGAAACAGACTCTGAAATCAGTTAGGAAATATTCGGGAATTCAAAAGTTTTCCGCATATTATTCATTGCAGTTAACCTGCTAAAACGTAATAAAATTCGCATTACTTCATTCTGTAGTATAGTTGTAGGCGATGTATTCACGCAGATGAACAAGAGAGTAGTATGGACATGCATCAATCATAATGTCGGAATCTAATTTTTTCACACCATGGGGAAAAGTTCGTAAAATTTCTCATTATTTTTCACATATGAATCCAATATGTCTAGCGAAATTGAGTCGAAGGTCGAGTATGAAGCCGAGATACTTCATCTCATGAACATACATTATTACTGGATTATCAATAGTTAGAACATGATTGAACCTAGTGCAGTTGGTTTTGCTACCTAATATCATACACTTCGTTTTTTGAGCATTCATTTTGAGTTAATTAGCCTTCAGCTAGCTATTCAGAATATCTAACTCATTATTCTTGGATTCAATCATTTTATTAGAATGATCTCCAGATCAGAGTATCGTCTGCAAACAAATTGATAAATCCTGAAGGTGAAGATGTAGATCATTGATGAATAGTATGAAAAATAATGTCCATCTACCTTGAGAAGCCCGTAGACGATACCAATTTCATTAGAATAGCTAGGTACCATTAATTTTTGTTTCCTATTTGTAAGATGATTTGTTAGCAACTTGAGCACTGTGCCTTTTAATCCATATGCTTCACGTTTTAGTAACAGTTTTGTCAAAATCTATTGTTTCAAATGCTCTTTTCAGGTCCACAAATACGCTAACGACAATATTGCCATCACCAATATCCTTTTTCCCACTTATTACATATCAATTGACAAGCTGACTCTGTAGAATGATTCTGCCGGAACCCAGTCTGACAAGCAAACAGCAACTTATTTCTGTTCAGATATTCCATCAGATGCTTGTACACTAACATTTCGAATATTTTCTTGATTACTGGAATTAAATTTACGGTTCTCTACAATGTATAGCCAAGTAGTGCTTTGCCTGATCCTTGAGTATTCAAATGATCAGTGTATATAATCAAAGGCCTGACGTTTCAATTATTATCATTATTTTTCGAATATCATTTGGTTCACGTTCCATTTGGTGGGGAAAATCTATGGAATAGATATCTGTCTTCTCAAGTAAATCACTGTGTATATTTTGCGTATGATTTGAGTTCTAGGAATTGCCGACTAGACTACTCTCTTAGTATTTTTGACTTTTGGATTATAAATAATGTACAGTTAAGAGAAAAGGGGCGTATGCGAGTATCATAAAATACAACTGATAAAACACGATACCCCGGATGATAATATGATTTTGAGTGTTTCAGGAAAATGCCCCATATAATATCCAGTTCACCCCGTACCTTAACGACTTCGACATTCCCCATCGTCGCATATAAGGCAGCGCGATCGGATCATAGTAGGCCCATTACACCACGAAAGTGCCAATATGCGGACGCGCATTATACCAAAAGTCAATACATATATGAGTCGTGGTCTCAGTCTCGGCAATAACCGTTTACCGCTATCTTTAATTCCCACGGCAGCCGACAGATGACGTCGACATCAGCCTGATTGTCACCAACAGCCAACGTTGCCACACACTCGAAATGTACAGGATGCTTGATCGACTCGAAAACAACACTGCTGGTCATCTGGTTCATCTTGGCTGACACTGAATGATTGAAATAATAATAAACATAATGATAGTAATAATAATAATAACATTTATTCATTCACCATGAAATCAATACACACACTTCCAATCGAATATTAAAGAATACAAGTGAATAAACACAGAGATAATCCACAAAGGCGAATCTGCGCGTGGATCATCAAGGTTATCTACAATTAATTCGAAATAGGTAATAACTTACTAGTGAATATATATATTGAATTTATAAAATATTGATAAAAAATTGGAAAGCAGTAGAATGAATGAATGAAATATATAGAAAGTTTGTCACTTCAGTAAATGAACACATGTATATACATATATACATATATATGAATATATTCAATACTGAATGATACACAAGTAGATACGACTTCAAAACATGGATACATTTCAATTTGCGTTTTTGAGGTCTACTAAACAGTGTATCTCATATCTTGGTTTCATATTATTCATTTCTTGGCTTCTTGCTTGAATAGTGATAATGAATTGAAATTCTTGATTTCATTTGGAATTTTATCAAATAGCTCAGGAGCAAGAAACACATAACATATCTATCCAATAGTTTCAGTCATCTTGGGTACATCCAAAGATTCTTTATTAAATCGAGTGTTGTAAAGGTAAATGACATACGTGTTTGCTCGATGAAATATTTTTCCGTTTGTAAACTAAGAGATTTCCAGATTTTTCCAGATTTTTCAGATGATTGTTGGTTGCTCCACCCCATGCAATTATTCCATGATCGATGTGTAATACAGATATCAGAGAAGGTTTTCAAATTTTTGAATTTTGAAAACGGAGTTTTTGTATTATAGGTTATCGATGTGAGCATCCCACTTCAAATGACTATCTACTGTGAGATATTTAACAATTCTATTCTCCATCAGAAGCATATATAGATCGGTTTTCCATTCTAACTTCAATTCGGTCGAAATCGGGTGAGTTTGGTTCATGACTGGTCAGCAGTGAGTATACTTTCTCCCAACATTGACTGTCACCAAATTTTTGAAGATTTCTAATGAAACTGGCAGTGCATATTGAATTTCCTCTTTCAGTTTGATCCAGTTTCGACCTTTGAAGAAAACAACCGTGTCACCAGCAAATCCATTTATACCTCCAGGAATGGGTAGGTTAAACATTTCATCGATATGAAGTTTGAAAAGAATAGGTCCTAAAACAGTGCTCTGGGAACTCCATATCCAATATTGTCGGTTCCTCTCAGTGTGTACCGCTGTCTACATCTTTTTGATCATGTCGGCTACTGCATCTTGTTTTGATTTACATTCCATGAAACCTAATTGATCTTCAGAAATTATTTTGTACTCTCGTACGAAACTGATGACTCCTTTTTTATATTTTTTTTATAATTATTGTGATGATATTCGAAAGAACTTAAATAGGCCTGTAATTTGTGATTCCTGACTTATAGAAAAGTTAGTAGCTTAGGTTAGCTCAGATGAAATTAGGATAGGCTAAGTTCCTAGATAACAGGAAGACGTCCTGAGGACGTTACTCTAGGACATTCGTGACGTCCCGAAGACGTTCAATGCTAGTCCGAGAGACGTTTGTACTGCTGGGGACGTTCAATGATACGAGTTGGAACGTCTTGGGGACGTTTTCTTCAGGTCCCTAATTAAGCTCTATTTCGAACCGGAATTAACGTTTTGGGGACATGCAGAATACATTATTCTGCTGAAGGACCCAGTAATGCATCAATGATTGATTGACTTGTGAATTGTGGAATTGACCGATGAATTTACTAGATTTTTTTTGATATTCTGTACGTCATGATGCTGATCAGATGTCTGTGTTGCGCCAATGCTCCGATTCCGATATTCCAGATTGAATATGGAAGTAGACTTTTCCAAAGATATTAGCAATCGCGCCTGTTTTTGAATCCCCCGGTACTGGTATATTTCACGTTCCAATGTGAACGACCATCCCAAAAAATTAGTGTTGAGTTTCACTCAACTCGCATATCAGGCACACTAAGAAAATTTTTTCATGGTCGTAGCTGATTTTTCAGCCAATGAATTTGGCCGCATATGGGACAGGCAAACTATTTCCTACCGCAGAAGAGTGCACTTTACTGTCACCGTTTTTTTTTTGTGCAAGCAGAGATACTTGATGAACACTGTACCTACAGTTCCAGCGAAATGACATGGCAGTTTCAGGAGATTCACTATGTTGTGCTAAGAAAGAGGTTTATGCGTATAAAAATCTATCATTTAGTTTTCGTGAAGTAGATCACTACGACAGAATGAATCATCACTGATACATGAAGAGTGTTGTCTAGGACAACGAGGGTTTTTGCCGAAAGCGAAAAGTGGAAGTTGATTCTCTCACAACAGCAGAAATATTCGCTGAAAATTCCGTTGGAAGTTTTCGTAGCGCGTGCAACAAAACTAGGAAAAACACACCTAAATCGATCGATATTTTCATCGAAATTTGTTGGGCCAAGTTTTTTTTCACGCACTATGGTTTCACATTCGAATAGATTTGCAGCAAATATTTTCTGATGTGAGAAAATCGAAACTTCCATTATTTGCTCTCATGAACTGTTTCACTAATCATATTTCGAAGTAATAAATATAATAACCATTGTATGAGTAGGTATCTTATTTTTTGATGAAAATGCGTGGTCTCAAGAAGTCCATACATTCTCTTGAACTCGAAAGGTAAACGATTCAACTTTTTCGATGTACTTTGTTTATATATGAATTTTGAACTAAAACACACTTTACCTACTATATCATAATGAAATGTCTATAGGTACTACGTACTCTCAAAATTATTGGTGTAGGATGCTGGATTCCATTTTCTTGAGTTAGTTTCTCAAGGAAATTAGCTAATTAACGGTACAATATTTCATGACTACAAAGAATCAAACACGTGAGGAGAGACACTGTCGAGCAAGAATCTCCTCCAAAGATGACTCCTGGACCGACAGAATCAGTTTCTTCTCCGAAGGAAATATAATACAAGCAGAACGGCGATTTCGAAATGTTCGAACCGTTTCCAACTGAGTTTTTCGCTGGGATAGCATACAACACAGTTATTGGAGAAAACAATACGGTAATCGCAGAAAACATTACTGTCATTGTAAAAAACATTTTCATTGAAACAAATTTTCAGTGTAGTTTTTGTGCTGCAGTAACATATCTAGTAGTAGGAGTCGGCAAAATCCATCTATAGAATTCCGGTTCTGCTACAACTGTTCATTCTTCTACTCCAGCAGAAGGTTTATTTGCAGTCACAATAAAGTAGTTTCAGTGAAGTGATTTTTTTCGGCTATGACAGGTGACAACAACTCAGCAAATAATTTTCTCCTGGGAATTTTCTTAGTCTACAAATTCATGGGAATGAAATGGACGTTCCCAAGAAGTCCATTGCTATATCTACGTTCGGTTCACTCAAGTTACGTCAGGTATGGTTAGGTTGGGCTATGCATGAGAAATGTGCTGTACTCTTTCATAACCTACAAAAGCAACCGTAGCGAATAGGACTATCCGACACCTATATCTTTCATTTTGTATTATCTTCTTTCGTTGAACTTCATTCAATACCATATTGTCTCGAAAGAAAAACAGAATCATACATTTTTCAGCTTTTGATGGAATTTTCTCTCCTCGTTTCTAAAAAATAGAGTAGAAGTTATTAAAAATTATTGCAATATATTTGTAGTAAGGAAAGATTTAGGATCTGCCCCAAAATGTCACTGCGCTTGAAATTAAACCCTCAGATACCTAAAAGAGAAATTCTCTATTGGTCAGTGACACCTTGTTTTTGAAAAAAAATTTGAAATACAAATATATCCAATAAGAATAAAACCTCTACTTATCTTGGTGGACGTTTCGGGAACGAATCTGCTCCCGTTCTCAACACAATTGAAATATTTTTCTTCGTAAACTTTTTTCGATGTTTCCGATTTTGACACTGAAAAAAAAAGTCACTTTTCAGTGTCAAAATCGGAAACATCGAAAAAAGTTTACGAAGAAAAATATTTCAATTGTGTTGAGAACGGGAGCAGATTCGTTCCCGAAACGTCCACCAAGATAAGTAGAGGTTTTATTATTATTAAATATATTTGTATTTCCAAAAATTTTTTCAAAAACAAGGTGTCACTGACCAATAGAGAATTTCTCTTTTAGGTATCTAAAGGTTTAATTTCAAGCGCAGTGACATTTTGGGACAGATCCTAAATCTGTCCTTACTACAAATATATTGCAATAATTTTTAATAACTTCTACTCTATTTTTTAGAAACGAGGAGAGAAAATCCCATCAAAAGCTGAAAAATGAATGTACCACCTCCTCGAAGAACTTACAGACAGAATCATACAATTTCTCATGCACGAATTTCTCTTCTACGGATTATTATCGTTCACCTATTCAGTCGAGAGTCAGTCACATAGAGCTACTAGTATAGAATAGTTTGGTAAATAAAATAATATAATCATTAGCGCATGCGTTTATCGAAATACTACAAGCAAAGCGAAGGGTGTATCAGTCCAACGGAAGATACGAATGAAACTTCAAAATAACTAAGTGACTATGTATAATAAGGTTCGCATCAAAAAAAACAGTACGAATGTTCATGAAAGATTCATCACTCATTCTGTATGAATGAATGAAGTTGCAGAATTAAGATTAGTGTATGAGCTGAAAGTTGATCATAATGTTGAAACAACTCTATTCGAGATCTTGAACTGAAACTGAGTGGTTCATTTCACCAATCTGATCAGTTCAGATCATTTCGATGTGAGATCGATGATTCGCAAAATCACATGATTCCATGTGGTGAGGTAGAAAATGCTTTCTAGAGTGCCTGGCAACACAGCTTGCTACGCAGCGAGATGAAAACAAATTACCTTTCGCAGGAAGGATATTGCCGGCCCTAAAAGTCCTCCTGCTTGGGCTTATATTTGAACCGACATACTTCGACAAATTGTTATATAAAGGTTATATTATGTTTGCTCGAGGCGACAGAATGGGCAGGAGGGTATATTATAGCCCAGTAGGGTGTTCGGAAATAATCATTATCGGATATCATCATGTGTGTGATTTGAACACAAAAAAGCAAAACCTATTACATTTTCCGGCCAGAACTAGTCAGTCATTATGAGACAAGGCGTTATGACAATATGAGGCTTGCTTCTCTCGTACATTGTTATAACGTGTCGATATTTTTACTTGTTTCATTTCTCGTGACATTGAATCAGTATGAAGGATAAAGTTCCAATAAATGGTCATTTCGATAGTCCTTCATTTATCTTTCGAGCATCACTCACATATCGCTGTGCTACAACAGAATTATGACAACTCAAAAAAATGTCGATTCGAGATGTCTGGTCAGTGAGCCTGTTATATCTAGTAAAAATCATAATAGCTACGCTTCCCACTCTTTGTTAATTCCTGTAAGAGAGATTTGATCTGAAAAGATCTAATAGGAATATCTTACTCAAAACATGACTCTGTATAATTTGTTAATCCAAATATTGCATTTCAAATTAGGGAAACACAATGGATATTCTATACAAGTATAACCATTCGAGGGAGCTAATAACTTATCTGTCATTCTTCTGGAATACATCGTCTTGTTTTGAGTTTGAGTTCGACTTTTAGTCTACTTCTCCATTATAATGGTATGTCCATGATGTATCCTAACACTCTTCACTCAGCCAGTAGAAACAGTTGTAGACTTTCGCCTACTTGATCATGTTGAATTTGAATACCCTACTAAGGCTTCCCAAGATCGAAAATAGATAGCGTCACTTCTGCTGATCTCGATGGTTATTTTGGAAACTCTGGAAGATTCGAATTTGAAATTCAACACGAATGCAAGATTCGATACTGTCAGATATCCGTCAATATCAGTTGAAACGGATTCAATTCCACAGGATCGACGATCGTATTGTCATCTCTACTCAAGGTCTACATGTTTTGGAAAGAAACAACTGAAGAGTTGGATGACCATCATACTATATCCACCTTGGGTATGTCCAACAGCTTTCTATCGAATGAACAGGCTACTTCAGGATCAGTCTCTGTCTAACTTAGGTAAACATCTGGTTAAATTTTCCTTGAATCCGTCATCTTTCGAAGATTTGAAGTACCATTCGATGTGTGTCCTATATAGCTGAATAGATTCTGCCTTGTTTTGCCGGCTTATGTACCTATGACGTCACTGTGTACTGGTGATGCTATTTCTCGTATGTCGGATTCCTCGTATGATACTCCAAGTTGTGCTGACAAGAACTTGGATGGGCTGTATGACTTAGACTGGTGTATTTTATCATGTGCTAATTTTCTTTAATGATTGGTCATTCCTCTCACTTGCTCTAGGTTTACCTTGGAAAGTATGGAAATGAATATAGTGGTCAGATTGACTTGTTCGGCTCTTCATTTGCGTCTTTGAAGCAAAAATTGAAAAAGTCATTACCTCGAACCAAAACTCAGTTTTTTCCTCGTTTTTTTCATTTCAATTTCATTATATATTTCAACATGTTTGACTATGTTACTTTTATTTTGAATAACTTTGGTTTCAGTTTAGTATAAGTAGAGTTAAGTGAGTAGATTTTGTTATTCAATATATTTCTATTTTTCTGATTATGTAGAAATAGAGTTCACCCGTTGATTTTAAATGGATAATTAAATAAAACTGACTTCAAATCATCCATCCGACATATTCATGTATATTGATATTCATTCACATGTATATTGATATTCATTCAGTCCTTATTCGGTGTCGCCTAAAATATTTGAGAATGTCGACCTGACATTGTAGTTCATCACTATCCATATCATATTATATTAGTCTGAACGAAACCTTACCTTGGGAAAGCCGATCCGTTTTGACCAATCGTATATCCTCATCATAAAAGTCAATATGCAGTTGATTATGATTCGTGAATGATAGAAGGTTTATATTCTGTCTGTTTGCGTTCTATAACTGGGTATCTTTCCTAGACAGTATGTTCAGGTTTGGTTCTCCTGTAACAATGACCAATCAAATGTTATATTTCATGTGGAAACATTCGATTTTAAATAGGAGAATGCTTTTGATGATCCTAACAGGCGATGTAACTGAAAACCTCGCTGAAAACTAAAATCACCTACTTCACAAGATCTGAAAAGAAATAGTCGATAAAACCACATATGTTATGTATACGGTGATGTGAACAGACATACATTCCACTAGGAATATAATATTAAATTGATACAATGATCCAATTCAATCAGATATGTGGGACGGAATGGATATCAGACATGGATTGAATCAAGGTGGATATAGGATGGTGAACCAACTCTTCAATTGTTTCTTTCCAAAGCATGTAGAGCTGTCGAAACAACCTTACTATAAGGCCGCACCGCTTGAGTAGAGATGGCAATACGATCGTCGAGTCTGTGAAGTCAAATACGCTTCAACTGATATTGACAGATATGATAGCTAATGGTTCTAATCTTGCATTCGTGTTGAATTCCAAACTCGAATCGTATTTTCGAAGAGTTTCCAATATATCCGTCGAGATCAGCATAGATGACGGCATCTAGTTCCGATTTCGGAAAGCACTAGTAAAAGGTATTGAAATTCAACATATTCAAGTAGGCGAAAGTCTACTTTTTCTAGAACTTTTTCTAGAAACTGAGTATAGGGAGTTGGGATACCATCTGTACCTACATATTTACATCATGGATTGAATTCTTGAACAGTAAAATTGAATGATTACTAACGAAATGGAGATTAAGTTTGACATAGCGAACCATAAGACACAAATCATTAGACACTCGAGAAGACTCGTGAGTTATCAAAAAAGCCCTTTGGTAAAACCGTTTTTCACCTTGATCAAACTAACATATAACAATGAACCAGATGGAGAACGAAGTGGAAACGGAAAGTACAGGTCTATCAAATCTCAATCGGAAAACTGTTAAAGACAAAATGTGAATAACAAATGGAGTGAATAGTGGATTGAAAAGTGACAACCAAGGTTTGGAACTTGGTTTGATATCTGTAGATTCGTAGGAAAGAAATTCAGAAGGACTGAAATTCGAGACTTCGAAATACATGTTTCCAATTCTTGGTTTGAGAAAATCACCATCAATGAGATGAGTGCCTGATGGTACTTCTTCCAAACCAAGACCGGACTCAAGGCTGGAATGTAAGCCACATTATATTACAGAAGTGAAATAATTGAATGAGACTGAAGATATTAGACTCTCATTCAAGAATAAAATCCTGAATTCCAGTCTATATGGAAGATGTGAGCTGTAAGAAAATAGGTGTGTTCTGAGTGACCTCATGTCAACAATTCAATTCTATTGTCGTTCAATATTGGAATTTTGTATCAGATGATGAACGGATTCACAATGATATCCAAACGACATCTTTGACTGCTTGTGGTTTGCTGACTACGATATCTTCAATCGTTGTTTCCTTAGTATAACCATCGATTATTCCTTTTCCGCATTTAATCCACGTTCTACTTCCAAATATCACTTTCTGTCAGACAGTTTTTCTGTCCCACATGTCAATCTTACGAATATTATACTCTCACTGGACAATGTATCTGTTGAATGTTTTTCTCTATTGAATCTGTCCAGGTTTTGTAAATTTTCTCAAAATGCCTCATCATCAGAAATGACTAATTCGAGCGTGATGAGTGAAATGATGGTTTCGATCTAGACTCTTCAATCTCGGACGTGACACACTCGGAATGATATTTTTGCTCCATCGTCTGATCAACATCGAAAATGTCTTGGAGATACACATAGCAAATTCTCCTCTAAGAATCCATTCTTCTTGTCGAAATTGGATCTTTTTTCTGGAATTCCTGTGTATATATAGAGAAAAGGGGACGATTGACTGCGGTAGGCAATATCGAGCAATCGGACAGTAGAAGCTTCGCCGTCGATTGCTCCCCTGAGGAACACCACCATCACTCCTTCGTGAAAGTGTTCTCACTCCGCTTCCTTCTGCCACAAAGAATAAGGAACTAACTCTCGATTATCATCAAGTCGTCTCGTTTGAAACTAACGAATACTGCATTTTGATCAATTTGTACACGAAGACTCATTCAGGAATGTTGGTATTATTTTCGATTTTCAATTGAAGTGCAGAGAATATGTGAACAGAGCGAGTAAAGAAATATCACTGCAGAGAAAGCCTCTGATTGACGGCATATTTGTTAGTGAGTGGATGTTTGAAGTGAGGTTTTTGAATGAACAATCTATCAAGAATGCGTGTATTAACAACTTTTTCCTTCCATGACAATATTCGAAACAAATTTGAGTAATTCCGCACAGGCGAAGATGAACTATGAACGATGACCAGAACTATGGGAATACTTCTGGAAGTGTTTCTGCCAAATAATGGACTGAGCGAAAGAGGTCAGGATGAACTTATTCTCTCTCGTTAACGCAATCACACTCATACAGATGCCCACAATCCCCATGATATGGAAATCATTTTAGTGAACTTGACCTATGTGGCATTTGAAGAAAACATCTCAAAGAATTGTGTGGTATTATGGAACCACGATGCAATTGAAACTTTTGGGGGAGACACATATATTATATGACCTCACATACAGCAAATACAAATATAAATGAACATTATGAAAGATGAAACAAACTGAATCAAACTAGAATTGAAAATTTAAAATAATAATCAGAATTCAGTTGGAATATATCCATTTTGGAATTCAATCAAACTCCTCGTTGAAAAGATACACTCAGAAAAGAGTCACCCATGAATAGAAATAGGAATTCTCATTTCATTATCAAATCCAGGATGAATTTTTTGGCACTATAAGAACTCAAAAATGACGGAGGGTCATTCATTCCTGATCACCAATTCTGAGTAATTTTTGCCAAAGTTCAGTAGGTATCAGAGTCAAACGTTTTGAACCTTGTTTCATCGACAGTTAATATTTTTGAATGCTGTCATTTGCTTACATCAGCATGGACTACAGATTATATCTTGGAAAACTCTTGAAGCTTTGCACAAAGTTACACACATATAGATTCGTCTGACGTTTTCAACGGTATAATCTATGTTAATAGTAACTTTATTCACAGATATACATAACGAATTGAAAATACAATAGGTGAATAAAGTGGTTGAACGATAAGTGCATAGCACTTGTTTGGCAAACAAATAGACGAATACGAAGGAGTATGTGAAAATTGTGTGTGTGAGTGTGTGAAAATTGTACCTATATAAATATAAATTTTACCTAGCAAGTGGAAATGTGGAATATCAAAATGGAACATGAATGGGATATATATACACGATATTCGACAATAAACACGAGAATATACAATATGTTCAACTGAAACATTCCTACAATCCTCAATGTGAGGATATATCAAGTAGTAGAATATTCAAATGAATGGAATTCACTTATAGTTTTTGGTGTATTTTTCCACAAGTGATACTCATACCAGATGAACTCTGATAGCATAGTGTTTGCAGCAAACTTTTGACAAACCCAAATTCTATCAATCAAAACAATCTCAAACATCTGAAATCCGAATGACCGATGGTCCGAAAGCTATTACACTCCAAACCACATCAACCCCTACGTACTACATTAACAAAAGACTGATGTGGGGGTATAATTTGACAGGTGAGTAATGAATTATAACTAGTAGAAGGAACACGAGCACCCACAACAACTCTTGATATAATTCAAAAGTAATGAGGGTCAGACACCGGAATAGAGAGAATGTATAGTCCACATTCTCTATCCATTCTATTCCATAAGGGCCGTGCTCATCATTTTTGGTGAACAGTTGGACCAGTATGTGCCAGTAGGGTCGCGCTATCTTCCATATCAGTGGAAGCATCGTGTTTCCAATGTCAGTTGCATCACTTCGGCAAAGCATTGTATCAAATGTTTGACAATGAGTGAACAGCCGAAACTGAAAGATGATAGTAGGTATTTTCATGGAAGAGCTGAAAAAGCATTGGCAGCAATACAGCGTTGCTAATTATCCCATAAAGTAGCATCATAATTATTTGGTAACTCAAATGAGGCACCCTGTAGGTATGATTCCATTTTTTTTTTCAATCGTACTCACTTTATAACCCTTCTCGACTGACACTTTCCTCCAAGCAGTGACAAATAATTCAAAATTATCCATAAACCAATCAATAACGGTTATCAAATTGATGATTATTTTCCATATTCTTTTTGTTCAATCATGTTTATTATTGCGATATCTTTTTTTATCTGTTGACAACACGAAAAAAAACCTATAACGTCCTTGGAATATCCTGTTTTCGCAGGGAAGGAAGGAGTTGGTATTTTTCTCAAAAGTTTGGAAGTTGTAAGCATCGGGAAAAGAATTCCACACATTTTTGGAGGTAGCATACCAAGGTCTTGTGTGTTATTTTTGTGTGGCAGAGTTTGTTCTACATTATGCAGGCTCTTTGAAGATTTGTGATGTTGGTGCTAGATCCAGAAGTGGTCCAACGTATTCTTTCAATAAAACACTCTGTATATTTCATCGAATGACCTGGAATTTGGCATATTCATCTCAGATACTGATGGAATGTCATGATCGAACATGAATATGTGGAAATATCGACAAATTGTGTGTTGATGATGGATTTGCGCATATGTTGAACAAAGTAACTTCAAAATATGCCAAAATAAGCCAAATTCCTATCGTTACCAAAGCTTGGTTTATCTCCGGAACCTTCATTCATGCATAATACCATGATATATCACTCGAATGAGGATTTAATTGTCTCCCAGAATATTTGATGAAACACAGGGTTTTCTTTTTCGAAAGAAATAATTTTCACTATTATCTCTATCTATATAGCGATTGAATCACGAATTTTAGGTGACCTTGTATAATGCTTACGAAACTAATACACAGGACGTTGATGTGCTAAACCCTGAGTGTAGTTTCAACGAGATTCTACGAATCAATATACCAAAGTGAAAAACAGTGCTGAATAGTGCATATGTTTTGAACAAATAATATGAAGAATGATTATCAATTCTAAAACCGAAAGAGAGGAGTTGAGGGCAAGTATCAGACGAAGATATTCAGGAAATTATTACGAATTCAAAAACTGAATGGATTCCAGAGTGTAGAAGTAGAATTAGAAGTACTTAGTCAGATTTTGAAAAATTCCTATGTTCCGTTTTCCATATATACGTCTAGAGCATGAGACACCCTGTCTAAATTCAATGCTGAAGAAAGTACTATTTAGTTTTATGCACAACTGGTCAATGTTCTTCTTTCAGTACATATTTTGTTGAAAGTAATGTTCAAGTACTGTCTGTAAGTTCTTCGAGGAGGTGGTACATTCATTTTTCAGCTTTTCATGGGATTTTCTCTCCTCGTTTCTAAAAAAATAGAGTAGAAGTCATTAAAAATTATTGCAATATATATATATATATATATATATATATATATATATATATATATATATATATATATATATATATATATATATATATATATATATACTTTTCAGTGTCAAAATCGGAAACATTGAAAAATTTTACGAAGAGAAAAATATTTCTATTGTGTTGAGAACGGGAGCAGATTCGTTCCCGAAACGTCCACCAAGATAAGTAGAGGTTTTATTCTTATCAAATATATTTGTATTTCCAAATTTTTTTCAAAAACAAGGTGTCACTGACAAATAGAAAATTTCTCTTTTAGGTATCTAAAGGTTTAATTTCAAGCGCAGTGACATTTTGGGGCAGATCCCAAATCTGTCCTTACTACAAATATATTGCAATAATTTTTAATAACTTCTACTCTATTTTTTAGAAACGAGGAGAGAAAATCCCATGAAGCTCACAACCTCCAAACTTTCGAGAAAAATTCCAACACCTTCCTTTTCTCCCAGAATTTCAATACTGGCTACACGATCTTCCTCGAATATCATAGATTTTGCTTTTGTGTTGTCAACAGATGAAGAAAATCCTGATAGGAACGTCTATCACTCATTGTCCAAAATATGTGAAATGAAGAAAAATAGAAATATCTAATGTTTGGAAGATATTCATTCAACGTAGATATATTTTCAGACTATGGAATCCGGATTATTTTTTCAAATCACGATTGGTTGCAAAATCAACGGAATACATTAAATACTTCAACTGGTCTTAGAAATTGCCTTTTTTGTATTATTGAAACAAATAACTAGTTGGGCTGTGCCATTTTCCTACCTACAATGAATTTGTCCAATGCAGCAACGATGATATCGTCATCCTCGACCGAAAACTTCGAGCGATACTCTACGATTCCGACCAAATATGATTATTCCATTACCGGAATCGCATAATACTAAATAATTATCTGGGTGGCGTGTTCGCATCCCACAGGACAAATTACGTCCACTGTCCGCATGTCGAACTTGACATACAGTCGGCAATTGACCGTTTATTTATGGTCATACCAATATGAGAGTATAAATTATGTTACACATAGGCCGCGTTGGCTAAAGTTTAATCGGCAATAATTGCTGTCGATTCGGTTATCCAGCCTATACCCCTCATGGTGGAGATATTTCATATCATGAAAGCAAACTGTTATTTTAGAAAATGTATATAATTATCAAAGGTTACATGATACAGTTTCATCAGATTTCATCTAATTCGGGTTTTCTGAATTATTTTTCCTCCGATGAGAAAGTTTTGATGGAGGAAATGAATAATCTGATCGGATTCGATTTACGAAAGATTCACTTCATCATTATCCAATTGAATTCGAGGTAGAAATCTGATTAACGGGAGATGCGAAGTGCATAATAGGGCAACGTATGACTATCACCCTGACTCTCGCGTCCTCTACTAACCAATTATTTTTTCCATTTTATATAATCATCGCGTTGTATTATATCCAGTCTAAATTATAGAAAGATTCATTTCCATTATTTTGGAGTGCTTACTGATTTAATTGACAGTCCTACGAAAAAGCTCATTCGTTTCGAAAGTTTCGAAAGTTCAATGTGAATAATTCTTTACCGCGCACTTGACAGTTCAATCATATGTAATATAACAAGTGATATAGTTATTCTTGAGATATTTGGCGTCTGTCACGACAGCTTATTATTATGTTTTTTTTGCGGATGGCATTGTTATAACAGAGCAAATCAATGTTACGGGAAACATCAAAACAGCAAGGCGGATTATATCAATCAGCGAATTCCCAAGATGAAAAAAGTATTAAAAAATGAGTTGTATTCGTCGTGACTATTTCATTTATGAATAAAACCAAATATACAAAATGGAAAAATAGGTTTCAACTTCAACTAGGAAAGAGTTTAGGAAAGAAGGCAAGGAAGAGGCAAGGAAAAAACAATATCATTGATGATTCAAGGTAGATAATTGAACAAATATGTAAAGTTAGGTTAGGTTAGGTTAGGTTACAAGTGATTGGATTTACCCAGCCCTCCACTGCGACCGTGATCATCCATTGTGGCTCACACCAATTCATACTTCACCAAACGGATCAGTTCACTTGGTAAATGATCCTTCAGGTCCGAGGGTGAGAGTGAAACTCTGCCGAACAGCGAAAACCTGTTAGAGAGTGGAGGTAATCCCTGTTGTATCCTAACACTTGTTTGGTAACATTTTTCGTAGGTTGCATAAATGCTTTGGAAGTCTAACACTCTTCTTGCAGTCGAGGTTTCCAGTACATGTTCAGCAAAACTTGGTGAGATGCCAATGGCAGGTTCTGGTCCAAGGAATCTACTTACGGCACCCTCCTTGGCAAGGGAATCTGCCGTTTAGCTCTCTTCCATACCAGAGTGGCCAGGAACCCAGACTAGAAACAATTTGTTGAGTCTTCAAATAGCAGAGAGTCTTTTTCGGCATGTAAGGGTATGCAAATCATGAATCGATAACGATCTGGAATTGCTTGCAACTGTTAGGAAAAGCATCCTACCTCGGCCATGTGTTTCGTAATGACAAGTATGGTCTATGGCAACTGATCATGAAGGGAAATATAGAAGGTAAGAGAGGATTGGGCAGAAAAAAATATATTCCTGGATGAGAAACTTGCGTGAATGGTTCCAAATACCCTTAGTTCCATGCAGCGCAGAACAGAGAAACCTATCACATGATGACCTTCGGTAAAAGACGGCACAGAAAGAAGAGGATACTAATCACCAACTCATAGTTGGTTCACAATATGGAAGTTCACTTGCAATTTCTCACAAAGAGTAGATTGATAACTTTCCAAGTATAATTTCTTTCCAGTGTCTGTGACTTCTTTTCGTGCAGTGTTTATGAACTCAAGAATAAATCTCGTGCGCATCTCTGAATCTTCATTCAATGTTGTTTACTTTTTTTCCACTTCTATCCTTCTTTATATTCTTTATCTCATTATTCTTCATCTTGGTATTCACAGAGGGTTCGTGAGTGACATTTCATTCATAGTCAGAAATTAATGCTACTGAATCTTGTGGTGTGATTTGAAACTGTTGGGCAATAAACGCTATTATTATTATTATAATCATTATTATTGAGACATCGTCTTCCGAAATTGATTTCGCTGACCTGAAGTCATTGTCAATTGTCACAAATTTGTAATTCCTCTGCTCACGAAAGTCAATGAGAAGGTTCCAAACTGATTTTCCTGTTCTCATTATAATCCATGTTGTTAGAATAGTGAGATTTTCAATATTCTCACCTGAACTGTCTCTTGGTTCTTGCAGTTTTGCAATGAAATCTGAATGATATCAAGAATAAAATGAGTGAACTTCAACAGTGTTGGTTGGTCACATGTTAATCAATTTCTGCTTCTGCATGCATTGATTGACCAACTTCGATATTTCGTCGTAAATTGAAAATATGGCCATAATACACGAAAACATTTTCTTTTCTGAAAAATTACAATTTCGAGAAAGAAAATGAAAATAATGTTTGTGCATGCATTTTTTTCATATCTGTGGACAACACGAAAGGAAAACCTATAATGTTCGAGGAACATCGTGTTAGCTAGCGGTGGAATTTTGGGAGTGAAGGAAGGTGTTGGAATTTTTCTTGAAAGTTTGGAGGTTGTAAGCATCAGGAAAGACTTCACTAGGCAAAGAATTCCACAACTTTGCCGTTCTATTGATGAATGATGCTTGGTATCGCGATGTTCGACAGGTCTCGAGCATTTTGAGATACGTTGTCTTGCTTTGTTGTTACAAGACTTCGTAAGAACGGAAGGTCAAAAATGACAATGACAAACAACGAAACAACGTTGACGTTGACTTGGTTGAGTGAAGTTGGTTACCAAAGATTTGTAGCAGGAACATCTGAAATTCATAGGCGTACACATTTTTTTCATGAAATCGACCAGATGTCGAAGATGAGAGAAAATGTGAATGACTTTCGAATTCGAGGGGCGTATTTAATGAAATCTTCATGAATGACAATTGACATGGGTGAAAATAATATTGATTCAAATATTTATGGTCGTAGAATGAAAATATTGTTCATAACTTTCTGGAAAGTGTTTTTCAAGCAATCGTTACATTTCCACACTCGTCACAATGCGGTTGGTGCTGAATGATATACTATTTTGCAATTACTCAAATGACTCTTATAGACCAGTTCTGCAAATTTTCGGATATGTGTCGAAATCTGAAAAATACCACCTCGGCATCAGGATTTGTACTATAGCTCTGTGTTTAGTGAATGCGGCTCTAGATTATTATTATTATCATTATTATCAATATTATGAGATTAGTATTGTTCAGCCAACATGATTGAACTTAGCCGACGTTTCATGGCGCATTCTGTCATCATCGGAATTATATGAATAATTGGTCGAAGACACAAGTTGTGAGTTTTGCTTTTCCAACTTTTTCATCGATAACAGATGATGAACTGTAGATTGCAATTCCACATCGGAAACTCAAATTCAATGCCCTGATGATGGCATCGAATATCGAAACGTCGGCTTTTGACTAAGATATCTTTTGTTACTGAAGACCTCAACGGACCTAAAAGAAAATATATCCGTCAAAAACTTGGGAAATTATAAATTTGACGCTTAATCTTTCGAGTGATTAGGACCATCGGGTTTTTACAATTGGTTACCCTGTAGATATCCGTGCAATACCGTTCGGCCGCATAGCTGCCATATTACCGTCAGCTAATGGACACCTAAGTTTAGTCGAGTCCACTAAAGGGAATATCAAACGGATTCCAATAATTGGTTTAAACTGTGGCCTCGCACACAAACTGAGTTAAACTTGAACGAACCGTTGGATTCGGATCAAATATTTGTGGTGCTAGACTGCTCCATTACGAACTGATGATTATATCGGAGCTGCTTATGGCAGTTCTCGGTAGGGTAGAAATACATATTATATTGATACTGTCTGTAAGTTCTTCGAGGAGGTGGTACATTCATTTTTCAGCTTTTCATGGGATTTTCTCTCTTAGAAACGAGGAGAGAAAATCCCATGAAAAGCTGAAAAATATTATATTGATGTTCCGAAACTAAAGAGTTTTTCTTGTCATATAGCATGCTCATATGGGGCAGTGCATGATTTTTTGATATATCGTCATGAATAGCTATACCTGGCGTCACGATTTCCACATTGTCATGGCAGCCGCAGAGAGGCTGAGTTCTATTTTTATCACCTACTAAGAAGTACTTTAGTTCACAGTTGCTCTCGACTACTTACAGTAATTTTCCCAGCTTTTATGTGGGATCTTCTCTTCTTGTTTTTCAGCTACAGTGCTTGATTCCGAACTTCTCTTGAATACCGGCAAACTCAATAGTACCAACCTAACATGGAACTGGAACAGTTCGACCCCACTCATAGTGGCAGCACTGCCAACGCCAACAATTCACTCACCGCACATCATTATACAGGGTGATTTATTTGGAGAAGAGCTATCCTGGATGTCACTGGACATAAGACAGTTACGAGAAATTTCCGTAACACATCTTTCGACGTATCGTTGAGATGCCTATCAGTTACTTACCTCCCCTACACGCCATCTCTCATAATTGTCAAATGAACTGAACGACATTGGATAAATAATTCAATTATGTAATTTCGACTATGTATTTCGATTATATGAATTATACTTTTTTGACATGTGTTGATTACATCATGTTTCCAGATGTTCTGGGATTTCCTTCTTTCGTTTTTGAAAATGAAAATTATAATTTACATAATGTTATAATAATTATATTATGAATAATATTATATAATAATCATAATAACATATTTGTAGTTATAACAGATTTATGATCTGCCCCGAAATGTCACCTCGCTCGAAATATATTTTCAAGGGAGGTGATATATTCTTATATCTTCTATATTTCCAGAGTGGACACACAATCGCTTGGGCCAGAACCAGGAACCATGCAGGCCCGAGTAAACAGATCAACAAGAAAATATACAAGGCTCGACTCAAATCAATGTGGCGAGAAAGAAGAAGAAACGAAATAAAATGGTTATTGTGATTTTCGTAAAAGAAACTGAATCTAAAAATCACTCGCGTCTTTATTTCAGAGAATTGAAAAAAAAATGATTTTCATACCAAGGAGCATTGTCCATCAGGAAAAGTACATTCTTTCATATCACTGTTATCAAGTGATGATAAAGAGTATCTATTGGTGATAACCAGAAGTCCATCAACCTCAAGGTCCTCCACCTATAGTAATTATATAGTTTCAGTTAGTTAACATTTTGTGTTTTTCACGAATGATATTTGATTTTGTTGAAATATTCCAGGAAATTCTCCAAAACCTTTTATTTTTTGTTGAATTTCAAAGTGTCGTATTTACCACTAGCTATTTTCACTGATTCACAAACTTCAACATGTATTATTGAGTTTTATATTACCTCAACTCGCGCGCAACGAAAAATTTCAAAGAGAAATGTTTTTTATTCAATGTAATACATCAACAGAAGTGATATATTGTTCCATCTATTGCCAAAAAATCTTCATGTGTTCAGCTTATCGATGTGAAAATTCGATTTTCGAAGCAATAATCAGAGTTCTTTGATATTTTCATGAACACAACTCGAGAATTCATTGTTGGAGAATTCCGAATTTTATTCAAAATGCTGAAAGCATCATTGAGGATGCCCAGAAAATGATCGTATCATCAATAAAATATTTCGAGAATTGAAGTGACCATTACTTTCCATCGAATGCTGCAGAGGAAGAAGTGAATGATATTTCTAATCCCCATATGATAATCGCCGAGAAATGAATCTGTGATCGTATAATAATAGTGAATAGTGGGTTATCATGTTACCATTGATATACTCATAATTGTCTATTTTTATTTGCTGAACTTCAACACTCTGATATGGGCAAAACAACTGAATGAAAAGTATTGAAAAACATTGGATTCAGATTCATCGAAGATGGAACATACAAGGAATGATGAAACTGCCTCATATTACATTTGAACTCATTACATTTCTTAAAAAATTGGCAACTGAACAATCGTCGATGGGAAGAAATCATTGTGTCTGAATATAGGAGCAACCAACAACACTGCATTTCTTGATGCGATAACGTATTTCTCAACCAAGAGTAAACTCACAGACACTGAGAGTAAACAAGGTGAAGTAAAAATAAATGTAATAGTAACAATAATAGCGATAGTAATGATAACAGTGTTAGTAATACGCAGGTGGCCAGATTTTTGAGGTGGGTCTTGCGTCTAGCTGGGTCTCGATTGGATTTGGGTTTATTCATATGCTGTACCATGCATACAATGAAGTTCTCAGACCTCTAGCCCAAATGCCACAGTGGTTCGGATTCCACTGATATAAACTGTAGATCTCCGTCTCCTTCACTCGCACAAGCCCATCAGGGTTTCTGAGGGATGTTTTGGCAACTAAGAACAATATCTAATAATGCCAATAACATGACAAATGTGTAGTACGAGTACGTGCTACAAAACTACTGGGTCAAAACATCATGGATGGATCTCTTGATACGACCAAGACAATTCGAATAACTTGAGAAGTAACCAAAGTATACTCGTTTGATATTATTCGAATGTTTGGGATTCTGCTTCCTCCTCAAAATCAACTTAGAGTCGTTTCATCTGATGATCCAAATCTGACAAGATTTTTTTGGAACTTACAACATTTGAAGAATGATGCAGAGCTCTCGTCACTCTTTCACCTTTGATGGAAGGTGCTCAGAGGGATTAACTGGTATTTTTTTTTTAACTATTGACAATACGAACGGAAAACCTATAATGTTCGAGGAACATCGTGGCGGTGGAATGTTGGCAGAGGAGGGAGGTATTGGTTCTTGGAAGTTTGGAGGTTGTAAACATCAGGAAAGACTTCACTAGGCAAAGAATTCCACATTCTTACCGTTATTGAATGAGCATAATTCACGAAACTGCACTGGCTCAAGTATCACACCGTTATACAATCGAACCTGAAACACCCAAAAATATCGTATGGAGTTCGTTTTCTCGTAGGATTCGGATGATCGCATCACAATTTCTGGTGTATGCGGTGTCTTCGTGGTATCACGAATTCGTGGAAGATCGTAGATTGTAGTTTGGTTTCATAGGCTGCAACAGCGTACTATGAAACATGTGAGTATTTGTGATTTTGTTGACATTTTCTGAATCATTGGTGGGTATCAACTCACGCCTTTCATCATCCTCAAACCTCTTCATTTCATTTGTATTCATGTGAAGGAACTCATTGTGGAGATACAAGAAATAATTCAATCTTTTGGGGAATGATATGAAGAGTGCTCTTCTGAAAAAATATCAAGTTTGTGCAGAATTGGTTGCACCAAACTCGAGTCATGAGCATTTTTTGAAAAAGCAAGCTTCTCTCTATCAGTCATTCAAAGAGCAAGATGAGTCCGAATTATTTGAAATCTGTTGTCAATTTGTCAAAATTCAGCGGTCTTCTGAGGATTTGAAAATCGATATCCAGCATTTGTCGACTTTCTTGATCATTTTCATAACCAATATTTTTTCCAAATACTGTTTGTAAGATTTTCGAGGAGGTGGTACATTCATTTTCCAACTTTTTGTGGGATTTTCTCTACTCGTTTCTGAAAAATAAACTAGAAGTTATTAAAAATTATTTCAATATATTTGTAGTAAGGACAGATTTTGTGATCTACTCCAAAATGTCATTGATATTGCATTTTCCATTTTCATATCCAGTTTTTCAGAAGTGAGTGCCAAGTTCTAACTTCATCAACTGAACAAGAAGCAATATCATTGTCTCCGTTCAGGAGAATGCAAGCAGAATCTTTGATTTTCCGTTTTTTGGTTGTTGTCTTCTTTTTCTATGATCTTGATATCACTCCAATCGGCCATATATTGTCCATTTTCAGCAAGGACATGTTCAGCTTATTTTGATTCATCAGTTTATCTCAAATTCTTTATTTTTTTTCTAACCTGTACTTTATCGGCTACTGAGATGAAGCCGACATCCTTTCTCAGTTGTACACTTGGCACATTCCTTCTCGAGAAATATATTTCCAACTTTTAACAAGAAATGAGTGAGTAAGTATTCATAAGCCACTTACTTCATCCTATTGTCGATGTTCATCATGTTAAGCCCGAACATCAAAAAATTAGTGTTGAATGTCACTTATTTAACAAGATGACAAGATCATTAATCATCAGTGGGGCGGAACGGGTGAAGCCCCCTGTCGAAATCCACCAACAAACAATTATTAAGAAAGCAGACGAAGTCACAAAGGGGATAATAATATATTTACAAGGTGCTGTAAAAACGTCAAGTATAGGCATATCGAGTTATCCGAGTTAATCGCATAACAATCGCTTTCGGGGCACTCTGCTCAATTTCAAAAATGCCTGAAATATGCATGAAACCGAATTTGCCGTGTAAAAGCCGGAGGCAGAGTTGTAAATCAATTTTTCAATATCTCTCTGCTGGCAGGGTGTATATATTTCCGGCAACCGAATTCCGGTGTTGATGGAAGGGTGATGTGTGCTTTTTTATCGAAACATTCCAGAACAATAAAACATAGCAAGCGATGATGAAGACTGATGTGCTGAAGGATATTTTGCAGTGGATCTTCACGTTTTACAAAATCAACAGTTAAAAATTAGGGTTATAATCATATAGTGGTTTCGTTACGTTTTTTTACGACACAGATATCTCATTGTGAAAATTTTCCGGAGACTCATTCAGGATGTCCATGCAAAATTCAAAAAATGACTCCATTAGATGTATGAGCTATGAGAAATATGAAGTAAGAATAATGATCAGAACATAAATATATAAAATTGATGAACATAATTGAAATCATTCCATGCAATCTCTTGTCTACTTTCCTATTTCTTTCGAGACGTTATGATATCCAATGAAAAATCGAAATGGAACAAGAGTTGGATCATATGACCAAGGTTGTCTCACATTGTCAGCTTGTACTGATACTCACATCCAAGATCGAATTTCCATAATCCATAAAATTCTAATCGAATGTGTCAATCTTTCATCGATCCAAGAATATTCCGGAGATATTGGAATGATCTTGAGATTCCATATAGATATCTCTAACACGTCTATCAATGTAACATCAAATCTTTGACAATGTCTTGAATCCCAGCACAATTCTGGATGAGATTTTGGAGAAACGGTGGCGAAAACCTTCATCTTTTGCCTTTTACGTGGGAATTTCGTCCACACCAATAAAAATGAGTATAAATTTCGATATTCACTGGATATATTCGTATTCCAATTTTTTTCAAACAGAGTGTCCCTGATAAATAGAGTTTCAATTTCGATCGCAGTGACATTCTGGGGCAGACAATACATCTTCTCTCACTGAAAATCCATTGGGATAATTATCATATGATACCTATTTTAGTTTCTTCGGAGAATCCCAAAAATCTAGAATAATTCCACCACCCTCTTTAATGGCTTGCACACAGTGATTCATATTACAGAATATTCTGGAAATCCTTCAACAGATCCTTCAACAGATCTGGACAGACAGTCGAACGCAAATCATCATTTCTCCAATCGATGTGGAAAATTATCGCTCTGCTGTTCTCCTGTCTCCATTAAATTCTACGGAACTTTAGTGTTACAGAGATATATTATTATGTCGTGAAAGTCAGTTAGTTGCCCATAAATATCGTGTTGTAGTATTACTCGAGCTCTCAATCAACAGTATACTGATTCTGGCCATGTCCAGAAATCTTTCAATTCTCGATGAAATTTCAAACTCTGATTGTCATCTCTAGATGTTCTGATGAATCTCGACTTTCATATACTATAAGTCTTATGACCTCGGATAATTCGAAACTTCTCTGAATCATTTATCGTTGAAAACCAAATAATAGACCTTGATTTTTCCTCCCAAAAGTATGTTGAATTTAATTTTATCCACATGTTTTTGCAGCGATCATTCCTTGCTATTCACTGAATAATAATTCTATGAGGTTCAGAAACGAGGACAGTCAGAAGTAATTTGCTTTCGTTGGAATCGTATATTTTGCAATTTTGCGGTAGATGATCATTCAACCAGAACTGAGGTGGCTTAATTGAAATATTGATGATTTTTGCAGGAGGAGATTAGCCAACAATATCGGTTTCGTGCGATCCTGGAATTTTATTTTCTTTCTCGAAGTGAATATCTTTCAATTCGTTTAGAAACTTTCA
The DNA here is from genome assembly GCA_963576655.1 of Gastrophysa polygoni. Lineage (NCBI taxonomy): Eukaryota > Metazoa > Arthropoda > Insecta > Coleoptera > Chrysomelidae > Gastrophysa > Gastrophysa polygoni. The sequence goes on from OY755092.1 coordinate 5,846,106, forward strand.
TCAATTTCGCTACCGAACTGCATCAACTTGCTTTACATGGAAGGGCAATTAAACAAATTTATAAGGCTCATAAAAATGCTAGTTGTCGGGACTGAGAGATGGTAAGAGAGCAGTGGAGCTTGGCAAGGGAGGGTGAATGCAGATTGGGTCTAATGAAGAAAATTGGACTTAACGCATCTTTAATTCCTCTGCATGACGGAGCCCCGTCTGAGCCTACTGAGTCAAGCAGCCACTTCGTTACACCGAATTTGGCAATTACAACTTCACTGAATAATTTAACTTCAGACTAATTTTACACTGGAGATGAAATGATGCGTTTTCCTGGAAGGGTTTATCCCACTTCTCGAACTGTATCTGTGAGTTCAGTTATCTGCTATTTCTTTAGATATAAATAATTTATTTTCCTCATAATTATGATGGAAGACGTTTGAAGGAAGGATGAAACTATTGAAAGTAACTGGTCATGAAATGAACGTTTACTTTGCAATGTATTTACTTCACTTACAGTGAATCTGCTTCAGCCTTTGAAAAACTCGAACTTGAAATGGCTGGTTCTGCAATCACCTCAATTGATACTGTCTGTAAGTTCTTCGAGGAGGTGGTACATTCATTTTTCAGCTTTTCATGGGATTTTCTCTCATCGTTTCTGAAAAATAGAGTAGAAGTTATTAAAAATTATTTTAATACATTTTTAGTAAGGACAGATTTTTTGATCTGTCACCTTGTTTTTGAAAAAAAATTTGGAAACACAAATATATTTAATGAGAATAAAACCTCTACTTATCTTGGTGGACGTTTCGGGAACGAATCTGCTCCCGTTCTCAACACAATTCAAATATTTTTCTCTTCGCAAAATTTTTCAATGTTTTCGGTTTTGACACTAAGAAGTGACAATTTGGTAGACGGAGGAATTCTGTTTACAAGGTGTTTTCATTAATTGATATCGAATTTTCCATTTTCATATTCAAGTTTCAGAAGTGGATGCCAAGTTCTATCTATATCAACTGAACGAGAAGCAATATTATTGTCTCCGTTCAGGAGGATGCAAGCAGAGTCTTTGATTTTCCGTTTTTGGTTGTTGTCTTCTTTTCCTATGATCTTAATATTACCCCAATCGGCCATATGTTGTCCATTTTCAGTAAGGATATCAGTAAGGATGAAAGAGCATAAGAACAATATGAAGAAAAGATATACTGACAAATCAAAATTAGCTGAACATATCCTTACTGAAAATGGACAACATATGGCCGATTGGGGTAATATTAAGATCATAGGAAAAGAAGACAATAACCAAAAACGGAAAATCAAAGAGTCTGCTCGCATTCTCCTGAACGGAGACAATAATATTGCTTCTTGTTCAGTTGATAAAGATAGAACTTGGCACCCACTTCTGAAAATTGAATATGAAAATGGAAAATTAGATACCAATTAATGAAAACACCTTGTAACCAGAATTCCTCTGTTTACCGAATTGTCACTTTTCAGTGTCGAAACCGAAAACATTGGAGAATTTTGCGAAGAGAAAATTATTTTAATTGTGTTGAGAACGGGAGCTGATTCGTTCCCGAAACGTCCACCAAGATAAGTAGAGGTTTCATTCTTTATATTTGTATTCCCAAAATTTTTCTCAAAAACAAGGTGTCACTGACCAATAGAGAATTTCTCTTTTAGGTATCTAAAGGTTTAATTTCAACCGCAGTGACATTTTGGGGCAGATCCCAAATCTGTCCTTACTACAAATATATTGAAATGATTTTTAATAACTTCTACTCTATTTTTTAGAAACGAGGAGAGGAAATCCCATGAAAAGCTGAAAAATGAACCTCAATTGATGTTGATGGAATGATGACCTTAAAAACAGAAGACTCAAATTTCGCCATAGCTGTCCCAACAGGGCAAACCAGTTGCATTATTTTCCAGATCAATCTCAGACTGTGAAAGAAAACATTTCGCGGTTGAAATAGAGGCCTATGCCATAGTGGTATTGAAAAAATTGAGGCATTTCTTCATTGGCTGCCATTTCAGACTTTTATGTTCGATACAAAGATGCTTATGGGAGAATGAAAAATCGGAAAATCATACGATGACGTCTCGAGTTGTCTATCGTTACAAATAAGACATAGTGCCTATGGTACCAAGCACCAGGAAATGGGCATAAAGTGGCTGATACGTTTTCTACAGTTCTACGATGTTCTTATACGATATAAAGATCTACGATCTCTACAGTTTGCGTGATCAATGATGTCATTCTAGTGTAACTCTCATGTACCAATGGATTCGTTGCAAGAAGTTGCTCTACTCCACGGAAGAAGTTACATCGAATCATCATGTCCCGTTTGTGCAGAACTCATGCCGAGGTTTCGTAATCAAGGTTCTTCTTCCAGATATCCTCTTGCTTTCGTTTGTATGAAGATATGATTTCAGAAACAGTCATCAAATGTTTGAGACAATTCCTTCTAATCATCAGAAGAGGAATCATTTTTATATGGTCACAATGTGGCTACAAGTAGAACCACATCATTCAATTCGCCAGGAAATGCTGAATGTGAATTATATGGAAGAGGATATCACTCGTTCTGAAGTCTCGTAATCTGAAAACAGAACAATGGCAACTCATTCTGCAAGATGGTTTGCATTCCATGCGATCCTTGTTATGCACTGCCATAAACTGTACCCCACATGAGCGTTCATTCACTCATGGATATTGTTAACGATCGATATTGTTAACAATTCAAGAAAACTTTGACCAGACTTTGGAATCCAAATTGAACAGAGATGTTGAAGATCGACGGAATTCTGCGAATTTTCATGCAGAGTTCTGAAGAGGTGCTTCATAATGAAGAGATCAAAGATTAGGAGTCGTCTCAGTCGGAGTCGGAAACCTCCGAAGTATCTAGAAGATTTTGTCCGGAATGTAGAGGGAGAAAATGACATGAAATGATAGTCAGAATATCTATTTTGAATGTTCAATTTGCAATGTAGGTGCAATTTTGAATGTTCCCTTGTAAGACACTGTCAATGTCAGTAGCTGATATTTAGTAAGTGTAGTGTGTAGTGTAACATAGTGTTCAGTAAGTATATGATATGTCTCCCATCATAACTGTAAATATAGGAATTTACAAGAATATAAAACGATCTATTCGACATTCAGAACAATTTTGGATGATGAATAGGTTGTGATTATATTATTTTCATTCTAGTTGATCTATATGTCAACCTTTTGTTTACCCAGTATGATCTCAATCATCTCAATCCTAATAAGATGAACATTTTTCGTGCCCGCACAAAACTTCATCTCATACTTGTGTCAGCACGGATATTACCTATCAAAAAATAGAGCACAGTTTTGATTTGATTTGAATTGGTGAAATGATCACCAACAAAATCTCATTTCATCAAAATAGGTACCTCCGTATGGGATTCGTCATGTGAAAGATATGTGGGTATTATTCTTCGAAATATTCGTGGAGGTATTGATAAGAAACTCGTAGAACTCGCCACAGCAAATCATGATCATCATCAAGACGCACTCTATACCAGCAGAATAATAATGAAGAAAGACCAATCATACTGAGTCGTGGACATCGCAGAAATATGAACACACCATCGAAAAAATGGGCTATATAATATTGAGTGGTACACATAACAAAAAAAAGGCGGCTAGCCTTATATATGTTGAGGAATCGGAAAATTCCGTACCCTCCAGAAATCAGGAATAATTTTTCACAAAAAGTTCTCCACTGTATGCAAGCGAATGACTGTTTTGCAATTCATCAATCATCTAACAACCGGACACGATATCTTCAGAAATTACATATGATTTATTTGACAACAAAATAAGGGAATTGAATTGTACTCTGAGGATATTGAAAAGTTGACAAATCGTGAAGATTATTGAACAATTCTGAGACTGTCGAATTTGATCTGCTTATTGATATCGTTGATCATATAGGATATTTTATTGCTTTGTTAATTTCAGGTGTTTTTGAGATAGGCTTGTTCGCGATAGGTGTTCAAATCTGCTGATGTAATTGAAAAATCGGCACTGAGAGAAATCAGGTTTTTTTTACCTACTTTATTAAAGTGTGGAATCTCTTATCACTATGAGTTACAGCTTCATCTTCATACTTCCCACTTCCCTCGTGATGATTATGTATCGTCTATATTATCTATTGCTGATGCCTGTTTGACATAAATATACCTATATTCACATCATGTGAAGTCATCCTATATTATGCCCTTACATTTCAGACTTGCGTCCAGTCTCCTTGCTTGGTTTGTGGAATGTGCAATTTCTGACGAGTCCTCAAAGCCTCCAGAGTCCTTTGACGAGTATTCCTGAATATTCATGGAAATCATTCTTCAGACACTCTTTTGTATATTTATAACTTTCCAAAATACCTCTCAACTTCAGTTGGAAGCAGCAATCAACGTGTTGATCATCCTTCCTTCCGTTATAATATCTTTACAATTATTATTCTTCTCTATACAATATTGCTCCGAGTTCGCTATTATAGCCCCGATAAAGGAAATGTGAATCCGATCATGACTCCTTCTCATAGTGACTTCGACTACAGTGCACGAAGTTCATGAGAGAGTGAATACAACTGCTGTATAGGTATTAGACGCAGTACTGAATGCGATGAATTTATTGGTTTGATTTACTATTTCTCATAGTACTCATGGTAGTAAATGCTTCCTGTTCGTAGTGAAGTTGACTTCATTATTATGTATTCAGTACCTAGTATAGTGAAGTTCATCGAAAGAATGTCTATCCATATATATATATTACTGTTTTTATCAGTTAAATCAACTTTTATTTCAGTATATATTCCACGGGCTTTTTCTTTGCGTGTACTTTATAGGATAATGAAAAGTTAAAGAATCGTGAAGATAATTCAACAACTTGGCACTGTCGAAGTTGCTCTGCTTATTAATATCGTTGATATCGAATAGGATTTCTCATTGCTTTGTTGATTTCGGGAGTTTTCCAGGGACACTCGAGTTGAGTTAACGGAATTTGTTATGTTACTATGGATTGAAGGATCCTGCGAACCATTGTTGAATAAGGTTCTCATAAAACTTCATGGGCAAATAAAGTTATACCAATCAAAGCCTCCAGAGTCATCTGAAGAGCATTCCTGAATGCCCATGAGAATCATTCTTCAGGCAACCCTTTTGTATATTCATGACTTTCAAAAATTCCTCTCCAGCAACCAACGTGTTCGTTATATTTTTATTATCATCATTTTTTTCATCAACACGTTGTTATGACTTGTCAGACTTTGAAGACAAAGTACCTACCTGGGCAACAATCAGTCTCAATCGTTTTCAGAGCATTGAAAATCCCGATTTGGCGTCGCCCAACAGCCTCCACCTGAGTATATCGTTAATACCGAACAAAAGTCAGCTTCACAAAGTGTGTCAGTCACAAAGTGTGTCCGTTCAAAACTTCATGCACAGAGAGAAATTTCTTACTAGTATATTATTATTCTTATTATAATATTCTTGTTATTATAACCATCGAACACTTCAATAGAATAACAAGATCACGGGGTTTTGCTTACGACAATCAGACACATTCTCGAGTGTGTGTGGTCATCTCCTCGAAGGAAGCTTCTTCCTACAGCCAAGTCGATCTTTTCGCAACCAAACCGACAGTCGCTCCTCTCTACCCCCACTCAAACATCCATCCTTCCGCGATGCGCTCGATCGCCGCACTGCTCGCTTCCTGCTACCTCCGGCACAGCAGGAATACCTCTTTGGGCGCGACCTTGCTCCTCATTCGCTGCGACGCGTTCCCGCTCTCCGCTGCCGTTGGCCGCCGGCCACGCCCATTCCCGCGAGCGGTGGGGGAGGGGCGTGGCCACACCCGGTATTCCCGGCGCCGTCGAAGGGGAGTCCCAGTCGCGAATCGACTTGACGCGGAGCAGTCACGCTGCTGTTGGTAGTGCGAGTGGACTTTTTGCTTACATTCTGGTTGTTCTGGCTCTCAGTGGGGTTGGCAGGGGGCTGAGAGGTTTCGAGAGGGTGTGATAGGACATCGGCACGACGAGGTCGGACGAGGGACACACCGTGGAGCGCGGTTATCCGACGGCGTCTCCGTGGCCGGCTCTGTCGCTAACGGCCCACGAACTGGACCCTGTGGCAGCCGCTTGGGGCCGGAAGCTCTATCCAGGTAGGTTCGCTCACGGGAACAACCTATGGGATCAACTTTTCTTTCTGATGCGGTACTTGTACCTAGGGCTGATGCTTGCTTTCAAAAGCTGAGTTAGAGAATACTATGCAGGTCTCTCACCAAAAAACTTGGTTCACACACCTCCGAGTCAGTTATTTCCGGATCTCAGTCTTGTGGTGATTTTATCTTACCACTCTATAGGTTTATATTGTATTTATATCACTGCTCCATTGCATCACTGAATAATGTGTCAAGATCTTTCTAGAACCTATCATGCATGGACATAAAATTATTATATCTACTCAATAAGATAACTTTTTTCATCTGATGAAAACCTGAGTATAGCCGTGAACATGATAGGGAATTATCGAAAAACATTTGATGTCCAACCGAGAAGGTCAACCGCATCCAAAAATATAATATTTTGCGATATTACGCGTTGTGTATTGGGTTGTTTCTGATTCAAAACGAGTCAAAATTGGAATAATTCATTGGAATAAATCTCATGAAAACACGGAACTCCCTATTGAAAACAAAAATAACAATTTTTGGTAATGATGTTGACACACGATCGTCCTTTTAACAACCTATTCTGAGATCGATAAGTCACTGACGGTCAAGTTTTCTATATTCTTCACTGTAGGTTCACACAGAAAATTCATTTTTCGATTATTCATTATCATACCTTCTTATATACATTGGTCGTCAATTGGTATTTTTTATTCGTTTTTCAAAGAATAAAACTCATCAAATGATACTTTGTTCGTTCATGGAACATTGTTCGCTGGTTCATTCGTTCTTCATCATTTTGAATCATAATATTTCATTCTTAGAAAATCACCGAATACAAACCATAATGATATAATTGAGTTGAGTACTGAGGAAGGATCAAGGAACGAAATTCAATTCATTCATTCATCTGACAAATATTTCACTTTTGAATACAAAACAAACAATTCTTTGAAATTGTTTTCTGCCAAATGGACTAATGAAATTCCTTGATTGACGATACTTAAGTTACACTCAGTTCAGTATTATAATTATTATCATCACAGTTTCAATTCAAAATTTGAGTCATGAATGAAACAAATTGGAGCACCGGTAATTGCTAGTTGCATGTAATACTCTCTGTATTTTATTTGGTCTGTATGTTGAAATCAAAAAAATTTTCGAAATCCATATTTATCTTCAGCCATGCATTGAAAATATGTAAAATGTTGGAATTATAATAGGGGTTGAATTATAATGTATAGTTATGATAGTTCTAGTTGGTTGTCGAGAAATTATATATTTTGACAATAATGAATATTTCATTTATATGGCTCAACTACTCATTGATTACAATTAATTATGAATGAATGATATAGAATTTGAAATTGCACATATACCTACTTCTATTTGATGCATCAATTTATATGTAGGTATACAAATGTCAATACACTATTGAAAAAGCCTCTGATGAGTGATCGCATACTTGTTAGTGAATAGAAATTTTGAGTGGAATTTTTGATTGAATATTCAATGGAGATTCAGTGTATTCACAAACTCACCCTTCTACGATAATAGCAAATACGAGAGCAAATACGAGTAATTCCATTCAGTTACTCAGTATAAGAATCAACTAGTAACAACTGCTCATCAGGAGTTACTGCAAAATTACTCAAAAATTGACGAAATTTGATCAGTTCTGATCGCCAATCCTTCCAGTTCAGAGTGAAAATCTCGGTGAAAAGTCCACTCAATCTGGTGTGGACATAATCTAGGATATTCGAGGGAAATTCCACCCAATTTTTCAGTATGTCATTCCAGTCCGAGTTCTAATCCCTGATATTTCGTTTATTTCATTACAAAATATAAAAAATAATGTACTCTCAATCAATTGAATATTCGAGGTCGAATACTAATTTTATTGAAACTGACACCCAAGATTACATCACGAATATTGCGGTTTAATAAAAAATAAACCTAATTCCAAATCAAAATACTCTGACTTCATATGAATGATAACTTTATAAAAACTGTAATTTTCTGAAGGTACACGCCTGTTTTTATAAATGAATATTCTTCAAATCGAACCTTCAATCAAATTGGAATAACATTCCATCCAATCCATCTACATTCTAGAGATTACAGAAATATCGAGAGCATATATGTATTAGGTAACTCGTATTTGTCTATGAATTATCAAATAATTTCTCCATAATTTCTCCTCTCAACTATAACCTCATCTCTCATAATTCTACGCCTGTTTCATAACGATTTTCGAAGAACATGATTCCAATTGAGGTATCACATTTCCTGTCCGCCCCTTTTCGTCATGAAATCATTGATTTTCCCGAAAAGAAGGAAGAGAACTGAATATGCGAGTACCTATATAAGTTCGGAGTATTCCGACTGGAAGGAACAATTAATAATTTATTATCTATTATTTAAATAATCGAAGATTTCTTCGAATATTTTTTTATCTTTCGAAAACACTGAAGGAAATCCTAGGAAAAATTTTAGAGGAACATAGCGCTAGCCAGCGGTGAAATGTTGAGAATGAAGGAAGGTTTTGGAATTTTTTTTGAAATATTGGAAGTATGAATATTAGGAATATAACTTCCCTAGGCTCATAACTCTACAACTTCGACACGATGAATGATGCTTTGATTGATTCTTGATTTCATAATAAATAGAGTGATGAATAATATACACTGGGTGGCCCAATGAAAACGGAACAAGGCCGATTCGACATAGTTATCGTTGTAAACGCTGGAACCATTCGATTTTCATTTCGAGGGGGAAAATTTTGAGCATTTTCTCAACTTTCTCACTGCAAACCCCTCGGAGGGGTGAGCTCCAACCCTTGAATCTCAAATGGGATAAGGGGTCAAGTGATACATCATTTTGAAGGTGATAAGCTCTTACCAACGCTTTCTTGTTTTTGGAGTTCTATGCAATTGTTCTCGAGGAAACACGTTTATGAAAATAATCGGCTAGTGATGGAAAGTGATAACGTTTTTTTCCCATTCATCACTATTTCTCATTTTGTAGTTAGAACGATGTTCATCTAAGAAGTACCTCATGGGTTTTTTCCAATTCTGTCGTATCCAACAATACATCATTTATTTTAAAAGTCAGTTCCTCGATCTTCGTTTTCATTTGGCCACCCTGTATTATATACAGGAATGTGGTCCCAAGTGGAAGTCTAGACACAAGTATACAAAAGAAGTATACATCAGGAATCTGTTTTGTACTCTCGAACCAATTCCAGTTTAACCAAAAGTAAATTGTTAATCTCCTCATCAGATTTGGTGCGAACGACTGCTGAGGAATATTTCGAAAATAACTTTTCCTGGCTGCCATTCTCTCTAATCCAAATTCCCATTTCTTGTGGCTCTCGAGGTGGGTCCAATGATAAATATATACCGGGTGTCCCAGAGCTTTTAGGCGAGCAAATATTTCAGTTATTTGCAAAAGAGAAAATTGAAAAAACAACACGTTTCTGAGGAGACCATAATCTTGTTCATGCAGTATAGCAAAATCCACCCCCTGACAAACAACCCCCGACAAACCACCCATAACTTTTGTTTCTCAAATTGCACCCCCATGTTTGTTGGAATGGTAGCTAGAATGGCATGCAGAATTATGGCTAATAAAAAAATAAATGATGTATCAATTTATGAGCTCATTTGTAATAATATCAAGTACATTATACAAGAGAAATTGTTGAGAATGTTGGCCAGCACTTGCCACACATGCATCTAGTTGCCGAATCAGCACGCGAATACAGGAAGCTCAATGATTTCCTGAGTAACGGTATAACAAATCTTCGAAATTTTCTGGTTAAATCTTTAATATTCATTGGTTGAGTTTCGAAGACAACTTATTTCCTAGAAAAAAGTCCAATGGCGTGAGATCTGGAGAACGTGCAGGTCATAGAACAGGTCCACTATTTCCAATCTACCCACTATAACAAATTCCATTCTCTTCATTAACCATCTTTAGAACTATAAATATCATGATGTATCGTTAGATAAAGAATGTAACGGGCTGTACATTGAACCAAATGATGTAATTTGAAAAACAAAAGTTAGGGGTTTCTCGAAAGTTGTTTGCCAGGGGGTGGAGTTCGCTATGGTGCACGAAGGAGGATATATGGTCTTCTACGATATTTTTTCTTTCAATTTCCTTTTCTGCAGATAACTGGAATAACTAAAAGCTCTGTGACATCCGGTACATCTTTCATGAACATTATTCCTAAATTACTTCCAAATGGTCCATGTGAGAAAATGAATGAAAATTCTATGCCGAATCGACTCGAATCACAGATATAACATCGATTTTCAGTGAGAAAAAAATATGCAACCGTTGTGAAGTGGTTCTTATTTCTTCAGACAATCGCTTTCCTTTTCGCGTTCCCAGAAAATGGTGCGCAAGAACATCGTCATATGGAAACTTGTTTAATGAAAAGATTCTGCTCATTCTGTACCCCTTTAGCATTTTCAAAATTCTCTTGGCACCCCTCAGGTACTGGTACCTCGAGAGTTGCTGGTCCAGGTCTGATGTTTGGTCTGCACCATCACCAAGATGCTTCCGGCCTTCATCATCACCACCAGCCGCGCGGACCTAGCCTCAAAGAGGAGCCCCTGACGTCGACTAGGTCTTGGATGCAAACGACAGTGTCCGATCAGAACGGGTGAGTGGATAATATGACACCATGCAAAAAACGACGTACAATAATTGATATAATTGGTATCGAAAATTTGACCACATAGCTCACAAACTGAAGGAGTCGTGAAAACTGCCGTTTATTAACTCTCGTTCATAAATTCACGAAACTGCAAACGTTCTTTAACAATACCCAAATCAAATTGCTCCACGTAGACCGCGTTAACTTTAGCTGGACACCAAACAACGCTATTTGAGAGGTCTTCCATACAAAGCTTGCACTGAATATGAACGATTACGTATCTGATATCATGGTCTTATCGATTCAACAATATATTGATCATACTCTATTTATTTTACTATACTTAGGGCCGGTTGCATAAAGGTTCATCAGGTATTTAATGTCAGATTAAATATTCATCGTAACGTTATATATGGAATTCGGTTGCATGAACGATCATCATGACGGTATGCTAACTTAATCACCACATCAACTAATGATAATGTCCTATTAAGTTGAAAAGCAGTTGCGCAAAAGCCAATCAACTTTGAACGTCACATCAACATTAACTCAATCAGTGCTCGGTGACTGATTAAAGTGACAAGCATCAAGTGACATCTGATTTTTGTGACGAATAATTTCGAATATTTGGAAAAAGTCGTTGATGTTTGAAAGTATTCTTTTTTAATGGAAAGTGGTATGTATGGTAGGTAAATGAAGTTATGTAAGAATATATATAAATAGTATATTACAGAAAATGTCTATACCATCATCATCTTCGCTGTCTGAAGGAGAACTATTGATTCCCATGCCAAGAACCAAACCAAAATTCTAGGTATTATGTTAAACTATACGTACTTTTTGAGAATCTCCAGTAGTGTTGTTTTCTCTGCCTCGTATAGTTTGCATCACCTTGTTTTCTCTTCTAACTATCCATACCGACCATACTGATTCGACAACAACCAATCAAACAATAAACCTAACCTATAAATACGCAAAGCATCATCATCTACAATGCACGGAACGTTAGAAAAAGGCACATTATCGCTGTTGCCACGCATTTCTCGTCGTTAGTTGATGGAACGATAATTATAACAGAGAAGAGTTTTATGCAACGCAAATCGATTTAACATGACATCACCAGTATTGTGGCATCAGCTGATCACATGATTAAATTTTCTTTATGCAACCGGCCCTTATTATATAATATCGCAATCATCATTAGTCCATTGTCCATAGTCCACTCATTAGTCATATCAAATCATAATAAAATTATAATTGAAGTAATGAGTATTTTTCCCACTTGGGTAACTTAAAGAACAGTTCAGGCTGAACTTCAGCCTTCATCAAAGTTCTATGTCATACCAAATATAAGTTTACCTACCATTTATCATAACTATTATAGCAATCAAGTACTTCCACTGGATTCATTTATTCAAATCTCTTTACATCGAAATATAATCTCATTACAGCTACTAACCGAACTGATAGCTTTCATTGAGATTAACATGACACTTTCGACTAATATCAACGACGTTATTCTTTGATTCTACACGAATTGTTTTCATAGAATTTGATGATAAAGGCATAATGATGAGTGGATTTCATTTGCAGCAATGTGTAGCAGGAGAATTTTTTTCAGTTCAAAGTCGAATGTTTGTCAATTTTAAGTAAGATTTCTTGTACATTTGGAACAACTGTAATTCCCGACTCATCTCATAAGTCAGAAAGTGAGAGAAAAAACATGAAATTTGTATGTGAAAAAATTATCTCATTGATAGAAAATCCCAGAGAAAATCAACACTTTCGCTGAGTGATAATCAGGTACACGAGTTGTACATGAAATTTTAGGATGAGGAAACTCACGTACGACATGATGCAAATAGTTGTTTATACACCAAGTGTGTTTTTCCGAGAGGGACGGATCTTATAACGCTCGTGGTGCATACTAGATCTTAATGTCCACTGAAAACTTGATTCTTTTTTTTTGCATTTGCATGAGATTGGACTTCATTGAGGTTTCATTACATTAGTTCTTCATCACATTAACAGTTTTGATGTTACTCAACACAGTTGGCAATGAATGGGTTTTTTGATCGAGTGAAACCAAGATAAATGAGTACATGCATCGAAATTGTATGAATATGGATGCACAAAAAAGGTGCATAGTATGCATAACAAATGCATGGAATGGAAGAAACAATGTGGAATGATCGTAAAACACGCACACATCGAAATAGATTCCACTAGGAAGCAATTTAATTGTCTCCGCGTTTAGAAGAATGCAAGCAGATTCGTTGATCGTTTTTTTTGCTTTTTGCTCTTAACATCTTCTAACTATGATTTCAATTTTCATTTTCGGCATATAGATACAATAACTCAAATTCATAATCAACTAGTTCAATATCATTAACCTTTCTCACGATACTGAACTTTTCACAGTTTGAAATTTGTATTCCAATATTTGGATATATTATTGCCAAAGTTTTCTTGTCCAATATTACTCGGATAGTGAAACAAATACCTACTCCTACTTTTGATATTCCTCTAAAGCACGTTTCCTTCGTTTTTATTATTGTCCTCGCATCGGGATATCATTACTAAAGATTCTTCGAAGACGAACACATTTCCTGAATTACTAATGAGAAGTATGTGTCTCAAGAGGACATGAAGATTCAATATAAGCAAAACAAAAGATGAAACATTTTTCGACAAATGAACACAAACATGTGGTGCAGCTACTTATCCCAAAAACAAATGCCAAAATCTAACGCAGAAATCTACTTGTGAATGAATGAATAGTGACTTCACTTTCCACAGTATCAAAGAAAATATGCTAAACCTGACCTTCATCAAGGATAAAATCGAGCTCATACCTACTTGTTTTTTTTTTCGTTTACGCAGCTCTTCCCCATTCGATAATCACCTGATTTCATGGAGATAAAGTGAGTATTTCCATGCAATTTCCCGACATCGTCAGCGTCACGACGCCAATTAATATTATTTGAAGGAGTGTAGGCTAATTTCCTAATGGCCGTTACATGTTTTTATTCTAACAAATAACTTAATATTAATTCGTCGTTAGGACTGGATAATTAATTAAACTGAAAGTCGTCATATCGTGCTTTTTCAGTTGTGGCCAGCCACGAAATATATACTTGATAAGGAGTTTGGTTGATTTCCTGAGGGATTCCACTTTACTTCAGTATTCTTTCATGAGATTCCTTGTAGGTTCCTTCTTGAAAACTGCCACAGTGCCAAATATTTCATTAAAATTTATGAAAAAAGGTCACAATCAGCTATAATCAGAAACTTCTATTGATTTTGGTTTCATTATGAACGCAATATCAAAAAAAATGCGAACATCGTTCTCATCTTCTACTTGGTACCATCGCACAGTTTGAGGAAGTATAATTTGACGGTACCTACTCATGGGCGACACCAATAAGAGAAAAATGTATACGGAAATTGATTTCTACTCTCATTTATCAATCAGAATCATTGTGATTGAACTGTGAACCTTGTGAAACAACATTCCTCTTTTCATTATGTGTCGAATTATTCTCGAAAAATGTTGAAAACAACATCAGTTGAAATATTCAAGTCATGGAGAGTGGCAATGAAATAATGATAAATTCAGTTTTTCTTCACGCAGACTCATTTTTATGTACCCAATAAATGGCGTGTGAAGGCCAAACGGAATCTCGGTTACTGTACATATTTATAAAAAGCTTTCAACCTCATTCGAAATGACAGGTACAACCCCCAATTTTCTAAAGTAGTTATAGGCTTGTGATATATCGTTTGAAAGTTCTGTCCATTATATATTCACAAATATCATCGTTTTCAAGTTTATTGCAGTTATTGAGTTATAATGAAATAAAATCACATGCTTATCGAAATTCGTTACAATACAATTGAAAACTGAAATGTAATTATGCGTGATATAATAAATTCATGATGCATCATGGTAATAATGGTATATTATCCAACAAGCACATAATCATGACTCAAATTCTGGAAGGATAATAACAATACTAGGATATAGAATGTGATGAGACAAAATGATTTGAAACTATGGGCATGATAGTGACAGTAATATTGATGTTACTGTTAGTGTTATTTTATTTATTTATTTATTTATTTATTTATTTAGTAGTACACCATTCAACAGCCGAAGCCAATTACAGAATGAGAAAGATACATCCGAAGCATAAAAACGCTAATGTAAAGTTAAACCTAGTGTGCAGATTGCACATTACACAGAGATGAATATGAATAATTATGAATAGTGATAACAATGATAATCATATCATCATCATATTTGTTATGAATGTCATTCAATATGTTATGTATAAGGTACGTTTAGTGCGGGTACCATTCCAAGGATTATTAAATAGTTTTCGAAAATAGTTATGTGTGTATAACTAGTGCAAAAGTGTGTATTTATCGCACTCAGCTGATATAGTTTATAGCTCGAGACGAAGTCTGGAGTTACCCATTTTGATAACAGCATATACTTTTTAAACATGTTGTAGACTCTATTCTTTCTACGATCGAATTGATTTTATAATTGTCACTGTCAAACGCTGGTGATGTCCATGAATAAGTACGAATGAACTGCTGGTATCAGACCAATTTTCTATGGTTACTGATCATGATTGATTCCGTAATCAACAGTGCAAAAAAAAGTGGTTGAGAGTCACACGAACCGTGTATTGAATATCAGTTTCGGTTCAGAAACAATTATATGAAACACTGAAATCGTGATAGGTAAATCCTACAATTGCGTGTAGAATAACAAATCAATGAGACGACACATTTTTCCATTTCTTCATTATACATCTTAGTTATTCATCGAATTGAACAGGACAGAACAGAAAATACTACATATTAACAGAAACATTCTAATTCTTTTTTATGCAGAGTGTTACAGATCTATGGGATCAAACTTGTAGGAGTTACTCAGTGCAACAGTAGAGAACATTTGAGTAGTGGGTCCCATGTCCGGAAAAGTGTCACTACGGCCGTAAGACGCGTTAAAATTTAGAAAGACGATTACTTGCCTACATAGGAGTTAATACATTCAATTTCTGCCTTTTGTACATGATATCATCACAAAAATTGTTCAGAATGTCTTCCACCAACCTGAATACACAGATTTAAACGTCGCACATGATTTCAGGGGACTTGACTCGAAACTTGATCATCGTCCAATCAAGTCTCAAATGTTTTCTACTGTTGCACTGAAAAACCCCCAGAAGTTCGATCACATAGTTCATTGCTGATATTGAGGGGATTCAATTTTTTCGAAATGCTTGCTACATTCAAATTACTTTTGTTGAAGCCAGAACAAGAAGGTAAAGTTTCCGTTTCACATTGAATGTTTTCTTCTGATGATTTTCGAATGGTCTTGGCAATTTTGATTCTGTTTTTAAGTGAATTATCTATTTATCCTTCAGCCACATTTCCCCGCCTAGTCCGGGAAGTTCGGGAAATGCTACTTTCTCGAAGAAAAAGCGTCCGGGAAGTGGGTTCATCCCGGACGGTTGCCGAAAAAATCCATTGAATATTTTTCGATAATTCAAGCACTTGGAAGATTATCATAGTGAAGTGAATGATGATATGTCTCGTGGAGAATTTCAAAGAGATATCTCCTTGGATTTGTCCAACAGTTTGAAAACAGAGACCGACGCAATGAATTGAAAATAAATATTCGATACCAACAAGTGAAGTTGAGTGTTTCGAGATTCGAGAAAATTATCACTTCCATGTGCCATGAAAACACGAATTTCATACACGAAATACAAACCACATGTTTCATACAACTGTGAATGGAAATCTGCCTCCGTAGCATCAGAAGCATATCCATAGAAGATAGTTTGATTAACAAAATTGAGATTCCTGACAAAACATTGAAATTCCTTTTTTTTTTTCAATTGAAATATCTGATAAAATTGTGGAATCAACTCTTCAAGAAATATCTAACGTTCCTGATCAGCAGCAACACGGAAAATCTTCGAGAATTCATGTCATAAGTAGGTAATTGTTCCTATAATTTATTATTCCAATGAATGAAATTGTTTTATGATGAATAATCAATCGATGATCAATAAATCCTTGAGAGATAAATATTTCATGTATTTTCTGTGAGTAATTTTAGCATTGACATGAAAGAAGACTTTTTTTCGCGGTGAAAAATGGTAAATATTTACGCGCATCAATATAGAGATGCAGAAATGTCAAGTTTTCCTGACAGTTGTACGAAAATAAATATTCGATACCAACAAGTGAAAATCGGCCACAGACCATTTGGAAGAATAACAATGATTTCAGCATCGCCATAAAATAAATTGCCCGTTTTGTGTGAAACGGGGTGGTTTTGGCATAAATCACGACAGATATTCGGTTGCAGCCAACAGTATTTCAATATAATCACCCCCAAAATCACCCTCTATTGGTCGTTAGTCGATCCTCGTTATACCAACACGCACAATTGACTGGTTAGAGATAAATGGGTGAAAAAGTCGACTAAATACCGCTTCCATCCGATGACGAGATATCATTGGGAACTGTTAATTTGACATACACACACACACACAGTCTGATATCAACAGCGAAAATTGTGAGCTTCCATATAGAACCGATCGCAATCGGTCACGTATTCTTGGATATCCAATCAACGCGTATTTTTTCACCTTTGAAAAACGTGACGTTCTTTTGGTCCAACAACCAATAGCAACGCTTATAATCCTAGTCAATCATTCTGTTTTATAAGTACTGATGAAGCAGTCTCGTGTTTGATGAAATGAATCGTGTCCTTAATTTTTTAATACCAGCATTGATTTTCGAACTACATCGAGTTATGCTGGATTCAAATAAATACTGAAAGCTCATAATTTGTGTTGCATAACTTTTGTGCGAGTATATAATAGTATTACTCTATCATTGTTTAGCAGTTTCTATTATAGTTTAGATGGAAAATCAATTGATGGAATACAATGATGTGGAACTGATAAAGTTTTGATGATTTTTCCGGACAGATGATCATTCAAAATAATAATTCAAATTGTAACGGATGAATCTTCCAGCTAAAACTGTGTATGAGGCACGAATATGGGTAAGTATTCGAACCAAATTGAATGAATGACTTTAATTCTCATATAATTGTCGGATAAAACTGTGGAAAATGAGTTATACAGATAGTCAATGACATCAATGTGTCAATGTGAGGATGGACAGCATGAGGATCTCGAAAACGGTGGGAGATACAAATTCGTTTGAATCGAGAAAAAGAGTTGTGAATTCAGAGGGCCTCATTCCAACAGGCTTTGAAAATTTTCGAAATTATGTAATATCGGAAAAACTAAATGTTTCAAAATCATATTTCATATTTTATCACCGTCACCGTAAGGGATTTTTAGAGACTAGCAATACTCCTCCATAGCAACCTTTGATATCATTCAACGTGGTTATGCGACGTTTGAACGCAGTGTGTATACGAAAACACGACACGTGAAGTTAGATTTCCTCAACACATGCGGCCCAAGACGATTTCTTGAACTCTCAAATTCATTTATTCATTTATTTCACTCAGCCTGATACCAAAGTAAGCCTCCAAAAGCCCCCTTGTTGAGCCCAGTTGAGCAACTGGAATTCACTGATGTTCGAACAGGTTGAATTTTAACCACTAAGTTTAGGTTCCATTCCTTGAGAAACCTCATGATATACAAGGTGAAGATAATAATCAAACGGAAATCGAAGCGCCGACCTATAAGGAATCGAACCCGTGACTTCCTGACTATATAAGTATGATCCCCGTTCGACCATTGACAAGTGGAACAAACAATGAATGGAGCGTTTAGGAACACTTATGTTCAGAAGAGTCATTGATTTTATTCATGTTTTGAACATTTTTTTTTCATCTGCGGACAACACGAAAGGAAAACCTATAATGTTCGAGGAACATCGTGTTAGCCAGCGGTGGAATTTTGGGAAAGGAGGAAGGTGTTGGAATTTTCTTGGAAGTTTGGAGATTGTAAGCATCAGGAAAGACTTCACTAGGCAAAGAATTCCACAACTTTGCTTTTCTATTGATGAATTTTGCCTGGTATAGCGATGTTCGACAGGTCTCGAGCCTGACAGTGTAGGGGTGACCAGCTTGAGCTCGTCTGGTTTGTCTACTAGGAATCGCGCGTGGTGGCATAATAGATGATATTTCCGTTGAGCACCGACCGTGAAAGTATCTATGAGAAAGGCAGAGATCGCCGACCTTTCTACGATGATCTAGAGAGGTCAATGATTTGGTGAGTGTTGTATCATCGACTAGGCGAATAGCTCTCTTCTGAATTGAATCTAAGAGCTTTAGTGTATGTTTGGGGGCTGAGCTCAAAACATGTGAACAGTACTCCAGGACAGGTCGAATTTGTGCTTTGTAGATCATAAGCAGCTGCTGGGATGGAATGTATCTCTTCGCCCAACTCCCAATATGTCCCAACTCCCTGTACCCAGCTACTAGAAAAAGTTGTGGACTTTCGCCTTCTTGATGATGTTGAATTTCAATACCTCACTTAAGCTTCCCAAGAGCGAGACTAGATGGCGTCACCTATGCTGATCTCGATGGAAAACAACGATTTGAATTTGGAATTCAACACTAATGCAAGATTTGAACCATTAGCTCAGATATCCGTCATTATCAGTGAAAGCGGATTCGACTTCACAGAATCGACGATAGTATCGCCATCTATAATCAAGCGGTTGAGGTTGTTTGACAGGTCTACATGTTTTGGAAAGACACAATTGAAGAGTTAGTTCACCAACCCATATACACCTTGGTTTTTTTCACTGACGGAAGAGCAATATCAGAAACATCATTATCAACTTACATTTACACAAAGCTTGTTTCAGAAAGTCATTTTGAATCACTCACGGCTATGTTTCATTCAGATTGAGTTCGATTCATAGTTTGTCTTGCGAAGTTTTCTTGTTTAATGTTCGCATCACAATTGCATAATTCGCTAGTCAGAAATGTGTCATGTCTGAATGATATATTTTGAATCTCGAATGGCATTTCTTATAGAGATACTTTTGCATCACTTTTTTTGGAAAAAGTTAACATTTTCATCAACTTCATACCGGTACTCATTCGAAAGAATCTATAGAGTCACCTGACAAAATTCGCACAAAAAATTTCAAATATAAATTCAGTAATCATGATCATTCAGAACCAATACGTGTCAGCAGATTCTTCGAAATGGTGGATGATTTTTGAGGGTCATTTCCTCTTAGAGCACCACCTTGGGGCTTCGGCCGCACGCCAGTATTCCACAGAGTGTTGAGAATATTAAGTATATTAATATTAATGCGTTATTTTTGCCATATCGATATCGATAAAAAATTAACCAGATGAGAACCTATATATACAACTTCACGAGAACATATGACCAGAATGAATGCAGAATTGAAGAAGATATTCTGTATTCAATTTCAAGTGAAACTTGTTTGTCCGATATTTTTTCGTCTATAGAGGAGATTACTCTCTGACACCATCAGAATCTCCTTTTCAATTCGACATAGATTGGGTTGCTACGCCTCTGTTCGCCGGATTTTCCGGGTGAAATTCCCGACATCGACCGAACTAACTGAAATATACCCTGAAGCTCCGTGAGTTATGTGAAGGCGATAATTTATACCTTGCTGTTAATGAAGGTGGTAAACGGCGCTATTCGTTTGTTCCTATTAATTTTACATCAGGAAGGCCATTCGTTTGATGTGATAACTTTTTGTCGCGCTTATCTCTCGCAGAGATTTACCTGAAAAATCGGGTATCGTTTGTTCTCGTATTTGCTGACGTTTGCATTTGTTTTTGTCTCTCGCGAGGGATGATTCTCTTGTCAGAGGTACATTCATCAGGAATAATTTTCTAGAAAGAGGATGAGATGGAAATCAAAATATATGGTGTTCGGAATCACGAGAAAATTCGTAGAGAGTTTAGTCAGAAAGATGATTGGATTTTGCCATTCATTCAACAACCAAACTGACGTTTAATAGGTATTTATATTACTTGTACAAAGAATGTGTATTCGTTGAAAGAAGCATGAAGATCACAGATCAAGAGACAGAGTCGAGAACTGCAACCATGCGCAGTGCAACAATTTTTTTGTCTATTCTGATACTGCGAGATGAGAGGAGAACTTGAGAATTCCAAAACCACTGTGTTAGGTTGCCTGCAGAAGAATGAATCCAGACGGTAAAATCATCCACCACCAGAACTCAGATGTGCAACAGAAGGCAATTTGAAAATTTACTTCCATCGAAATTCAGTTCCTCGCAAGTTGTTCATTCATTTAATACTTGACAATCATTTGTTCTTCGAATAATATGAGGATTAACAAGAACATCCTTTTTCTTCATAAGAAATTATATCATCTGATTTGATAATATCTATGGTTGAGAAGCTGATTGACGCTGTCATCGAGTCATGGAATAATTGTGTCCTATCTGGAAAAAAAGTTCGGTGGTTATTTCGATACTGTGGCATGCATAATTCTGATTCCATCAGTAGTGAATTCTGCTCAGAAGATCTCCTTGAGAATGTGTTATTCTTTCCTTCCGACGACGAGCTGCCAATAAATATATTAATGCAAATGATCGTGGTTTGTGCCATTGTTTTTCTCATAGAGAACGAAGCCATAGGATTCTATCATCGGTTTTTATCTGGAACTGATAGTTTTGGAAAAACTCAAAATCTATCGAATTTGGCACACCCTGTATAGCTATTCATAGAAAGAACTCGGCCGTGTAGAGAAAACTATGTTTTTTCCAACACAAACTCGTTCGTGAATCGAATATCCTGAGCTCAATGAGAAAGAAGAAATTACACATTATTTAGAAGCCTATTGTAACCATCGCCTTCGAAAGTATATCACTAAGGAATTTTTACATCCCACCAACTTTTGGCGGAGGAATGAAAATAGCTAGTCACGCGCTCACGCCATTACAACGTTGACGGTTTCATTGCTTCGTTCTTGTTATTCGAGAATATAGCAAAGAAATGATAATTGGTCCTCAAAATTATTTATTCTGATTTCAGAATGATACAGAGAGGGTTTCATTTGGAAACAACGCAGCTACTAACAGTTCAGTCAGTTCTAGATGCATTTTTTTCTCAATTTGTTTACAACATCAAAGGAAAACTAATAACGTTAGAGGAACTTCGTTTTGGCCAGCGCTGGAATTTTGGGAACATTTGCAAGTACCGTTGGCAGGTCTGCATTACATTTTGGATATTTGGTATTCGTATTTAAGATTCGAAACAATTTTGAGAGGAATAATTCTCTTCACAATTATAATACTCAATGAAAATTGATTTTCATCTATCGGAAAACATGAAGAGAACGCAGCTATCGAAGGAAATTCAAAAAATTTAAAACTTGCTTCATGAAATAAGCCATTATACAATATGGAAGAGTATTTTTTATTCCTACGAAATTCATATATATACGTCTTCTTGTCTTGTGATGTGAGTGATTTTTTTGTGAATTTTTTTTTGTGGAATTCCTCGACTTGTCCTATTGCTTTTGATGCTTTTGTATAAGCTCTTCAATTGAATAATAAAACTACCACTACTACTAACCTATATCATCCATACTTGGAACAAACAACATTCTGTCTCTTCTATATATCTCATGAAATCCTGATATAGGACCTGTCGGTGATTATTTTCTCAATAAAAAAGTAATTTCGGGGACAGGAGGACATGTATGCTGAATAACCCTGTACCTTACTCATCGACGGTATCTAATGAAATATTGACGATGAACTATAAAAATGATTTCCATAATAAGATTGAATCTGAATGATTATGGTTTTGTAACGAATACACTTGGGAGGTTCATACAGCTATCGATGATTCGACAATGACAATTGTTTTTCTTTTTCAGATCAACAGTAGGACGAGCGCATTTCGAGAAACAACCTCCCAGTAATTTGCGGAAATCAAATTTCTTCCACTTCGTTATCGCCTTATATGACAGAGCTGGGCAACCAGTGGAGATAGAAAGAACAGCATTCATAGGATTCATCGAGAAAGATCAAGTGAGTATAATTTACAGATTTTCTTGGAATGATATAGAAGTGGAGTAGTATATAACTTCTTGGCAGACTTAGAGCCGGCTGCATAAAACATTCAACAGACGATTGAATTTCAATTTTTTTTCCATCATGTCAGCGCATGTCTCAGCTGATCACTTGAGAGAGATAATACTGAATTCACTATCAAAATAATTCCACATCAGTCTTGTTCGACTTTTATGAAATATATAAGGTACTCTTCTTAATGGAACACTTTTCACACGAATTATATCCTTCCTCACGAGTTGATTTGGCAACCGATGAAGAATAAGCTCATGGTGCAATTGGTAGGGAACAGAAAACATTCTGAAGTTGGATCTTCACGTCGGAACCTTGAACTATACGTAGTCGACTATATTTGTCACTCGCCTGAGATATACAGGTCTACACAGACTCATGGTAGATGCTCTCTCCTCGTTTGTTTCTATTTCACAAGAGGGCACTCTTTATATATTTAGAATATGTTTTCTACTACGTTTTCTCCGGTAATGACATCGACTTTCAAGTAGAACATATAGGACACCCTGTATATTATTTCATTTTTGAAAACTTCATGACATAGATAGGGAACATCGGGGAACCTTTATGGTATATAGGTCCGATTTGGAATATTCAAATTCCAAATATACAAAAACTTCTTGGTTTACTCTTCTGGTCATGATTAACAACAACAATTCTTTCTTCGTCGACAAAACGCTAGTGTAGAATCATTTTGATCATATGGAATGATTTCATCACAAGCTAGATCGAATAATATAATGTGTATTCGAACAGATAAGATATCGATCATTTTGTTTCACTGGATTCATAGAATGTTTTTATTTCACTCTCATGAAGGTTTTTACCACTCGCCATGGCTCGTGCTGCAAAATTTCATACTCTTGAAAAATGAGTAGGTAACATTCCATGTTCGTTGTACCATACAACATTTTCGCATGAAGCTCGCTGTGAAGAATAATTCCGATGGTTTCACCATCAGGTTCCATCAGGTCTCTTGTCCACACATAAATTATATTTTGTATGTATATGCAAGGTGTGACTTGAATGATGTCATCAATTTCAGTGGGTGTTCCTATAAAACAGGTTTCTTATAAATAACTCAAAAGTCTTTACCAATTTTGATCAAAATATGTATGTTTGTAACCCCCCAGTTCTACGCCATTGTTAAGTCATTAATTTCAGATGGAATCAAACTCAGCGGAAACATTGTACTTACAACATTCAATATCGTTAATATCAATCTGTGACAATAAAACACACGGAGTTCAATCTCAATCGGCGTAAGGAATTTTGTATAATCCATGAAAAACCGATTCTTCTTTGAACTTTCATCGAACCTTTCCTCGAAAAAGGTGCAACTCAGGATGCAACCTTATATAAACTTTTTTTCATAAAATAGGACAAGGAAGCACACGCTGTATATTGTTTATGTATATTGGAGCTTTCAGAGACTTCTGCGTGAAACAGATCGAAAATGCAATGAATAAAACCAATAGAAGGACTGTTACAAATACAAACTACCTCTTTTGTAGAGCCCTTCAATCATGTAGTTATAGCTCAAACGTTGAATAAAACCTGCAACTGTAAGATAGTTCGATTCACAGTTGCAACTATGAATAAGGAGATTTTAGTGTTCTCAGGATGGCACGTCTAGATGGAATCTTTCCAAGTCGGAAACATACCAAATTATAGTTCGTTTTTCAGCTTTTATAGTTATAATTATATATATATAAATATATAATTATAGTTGTTGCTTCTGAAACAATGATATTATAGTAAGAGATTATAATCCTGCTGTTGAATTTTCAAGAATACTAAAACCTACACACCATGAGAATTGATATTGATTGAATATGGTGAGAAAGTATTTCCCACGGCTCCAATTGTTTCAAATGTCTCCGTCAATTTGTCTTCAATTGGAGAGTGGAAAATCTTCAGATAATTGAAATCATTCGATACTAAAGATATGCGAGTATACCATATTTATATTCAATCTCAACTGGTAACCACAGTAATTTGGGAAATTCAATGGTTTTTCAATGTATCCATAGATACATGCATTGATTTTTTTATTTCTTCAAAAAGCTGGGTCGAACATACTGCTGAGTTTCTTCCTCCAGGACGAGTATCTGACAATGAACATCAGGTATACCTAACTGGAGATGATTCCATCATCATCGTATTTTCCATTGAGGTTAATGGCATTGACTCTTTTTTCTTTCGCAAATTAGTCGTTCGTGATATCGTCGGATATTTTCTTCATCAAGATATATGCTTCAGAAAGAAAGAATGTGACTCGCTTAGTATACAGAACGTCCTCATTCCTCAGATGCAATAAATGCCACAGCCACCTTTTTGATCGATCATTATCTCGTTCTGGTAATTAAATAATCAGAAGCCAGATGTCCTGTAGCCCTTCAGGCAAATTACCGACATTACTTACCGACATAAAGGTAAACTACGCGTCATGCACATTACATTTGATTAAACTTGCCAACTTCATCGATTCCTTTTCGTTCTCCAGTTGGATATTGGATTGGAATATTTGTTTGAGGTGTTCCACACGAGATTTATGTTGAGTTCGTTAGTATGCTCACAGAAAATTCTGTTCAGTCCGGCACATCAGCTTGAACATGTAATATCAAGTTAATACATGGAGTTTAGAACTAGACAGGGTGGCCCTACGAAGACTGCATCGATCATCAAATGGGAAACAATGAGTAGGGGCCGAATCTGAAAATTTGGTGATATACCATAGTAGATGAAAACTATTAGTCTGAAATATTCTCATTTCCTGTTCTACCTGAAGTGCACTAAATTTCCATATTATGTGTGAATGATCACATTTCACGATTCTACTCAATACTCTGAACATATTCTACCTATATAAAGTCTCAAAACTCATTTCTCCATGTCTGGATGTCATGGATTTCTCCGTAGACGAGAACATATCGAAGGAGAATTCTGATACCAGACCAATTAGGCTGATCCAGTACGTTCGCTGGACGATGACATAAATGGAAACTATTGAGATTTGATTCTTCCCAAATGAAAAATTCAATCGTATAGCCTCAGTCTATTCTGCATCGAAAATGAGGCTAACTGTGAACAATTATGTTATGCCTCCTTATATCGGCAAATCTCTCTGTCTCAGAAAAGCACTTTTTCTTTAGTTCAACTGACACGGAAATGGAACGTACAATTTACGAATTGTACAATTTGGAATAGTTCAATTGAAATTCGAATGATGATCGGTGATGGTGATTGTGAAATTTATTTCCGTCAATTAGAATTTGAAACTTGGAGAAAGAAAGAGTACACGTTTGTTTATCACTATGCATTCGAAACAACATCAATCACTTCATGTAAATAGTTCTTCGCAGATGTATTTCGTTCCATTACACTTACCTGCAAATTTTCATAAATATTCGTTTGAAAGATATTCACTTGGTTTCATACTTCATCCCATCCCTGTATATTATATATGGACCAATAGTTTTTTCAACGCCGTGTGTTTGTCTCATCGGATTGTCACCACTATTCTGTTGAATTGGATCCTCTTCTACGATGGAAAATCAAATCAAAATAAACAAACAAAAATAAATGATCGTGTGCAGATATAAAAGAAATATTTCCAATTTTCCATTCCGGTGATGATCCTGTGCTGTGATTTTCAATTTTAAATTCCAGCGATACTGTATTGACACGAAAGAAATATTTTCGATTTCCAATTGAATTTTAGCTATTTTCAATATCACGTTTGATATGATCCGAAAACAGTGAGACGTGGGTACAAGAAATTGTACATGGAAATGTTCACCAAATAACACCACCAAATCTTCAACTCCGGCCCACTTATAGAAGTTCTTGATCGATGCATTTGTTGGATGTATACCATATAATACCATGTTTTTACGAGATGAAGAAGCAGTTCCATCATTGTTGTGGAGTTCATGTATATATCAGTGCATGTTTGTAACCCCTCATTTCTACGCCAGTGGTGGGCCATCAATTCCAAATAATATCAAACTCAGCGAAAACATTATACCTACAACATTTCGATATCATGAATATCAATCTGCGACAATAGAACACAAACGAAGTTCAATCAGAATCGGCGAAAAGATCTTCGAAAAATCTATGAAAACTTTCATTAAAACTTTTTTCGAAAACGGTGCAACTCAGGATACACCGTTATATGAACTTTTCTTCATAAAATAGGACGAGGAATCACCACCTGGAATTTTCGACATCATTTAAGTTACACGCTGTATATTGTACATGTATATTGGAGCTTTCAGAGAATTTTGCGTGATACAGATCGAGAATGCAATGAATAATACCAATAGAGGGACTGTTACAAATACGGGCTACCTGAAACATCGAATGAAACCTGCTACTGTAAGATAGTTTGATCATATATACAGAGTGTTTTTCACGAGATGAAGAAGCAGTTCCATCACTGTTGTGAAATTCATGTATATATCAGTGCATAACTCGATTATTTGAAAGTAGATAATATTATGTTGCCTTCTCAATGTTATCTTGTAAATTTTCATATATCTACGTGCTCTCGAAAAGCCTCTGGATGAAATAAAATCGTATCCTATACGTACATATACAATAATCTTCTAATGACCCAAGCTCCATTCTGGGTACAAGTTATACATGTATAGGTATGATGAATGCCTCTCCCGAAAATAGCCCTAATCTTGTGCTACGCACCCGATACAATTACTTCCCTGATGCGTTGCCGCCCCCAACGCTCCCCTACAGGGGTGGTGCCTCGAATGCGACAGAGGGTAGGTAAGGCCATTCCGCCAGTGATGTTTCTCCGAATTTAGTTCAACGACGATGTCAACTTTATCTTTCCAAGAGGGTAGATAGTAATAGTCTCTCAAGCAGGTTCAATGTACTCCACTTTTGAGTTCATGAATATAACGATGGGCAACACTGATTTAGAACGAAAATTCCAGTACGCCAGTATGTTAAGAGATGATGAAGGTATCATGATTTTTTTGAAATTCTTCCGAAGTAATTCCTCTGAAATAGATTCTCGAAAAAATCTGGTCTGTTGAAAACTCCGAAATGACGTTGATAGTTATGAGATCACACATTCTGATCGAACGAGCATATTGGATGAAACAAAGAGAGAGAGAGGGAATCAAAGCATTGTTGCCAACTTCATGAATCAAGAGGTAGATAGTAGACAGTTAGACGGTGCTCGCATATTTGATGTTCATATCTTGTGAATTAACATTTATCGGTGAAAGAATCACAAAATTCATCCGAAAAATGTTCCCAACCGATGAGGTCCCCATAAACAACCATGTCTTGTTTCAATCAATCCAGAATACACATGCATATGCTCGCAATATTGTGAATGAATTGAGAGGTATGATTTGTAGAATCAAACGATAAGCTGGATTCCTGACACCAGACCATTTAAGGATGTGAATGTTATGGACATTCGACAACTCTTCTCTTCCAGAACTCTTTGTTTCCTGTACTCTAATAGGCAAATTACAAATAACCCACCACTATTCATGTCCCTGCTACTGGTGTCTACTCGGCCAAACAAATTTTTGCTATATAGGTTCGAAATTATACAATAAATTATATAATGACTTCAAACTACGGAAGCGTAGAAGGGCCAATATTATTTTATTCTTATCCTCCGCTTGAAAAGTGAAGTTCCGAATTGGAACTCGGAATTCAATGATATTACGACTTGCAACTCCGAATTTGATAATATTTGCAACTCGGAATTCAAGCGAGAAATAAAAATAAAATAATATTGGACGTTCTACGCTTCCGTATGAAACAACTTTACTCGGCTCGTCTCTTTTCAGAATTAAACTGAAAAAAATGGATATTGACTAATGACAGAAAATACTTCTCGTATGTCATTGATCCAATTCAAAAAACATGAATGTTCAGGATGATGTATTAATTCTCATGTTTTTCATTTTTTATCTACAATGAACGTTTCTGAAACCTCTTCAATTCCATGATTTTGTGAATGATAGTTCTATAGTTGTAATGAATTCAGATCATAATTCTAGTGTTAGTCTCGATTATCATTCTTTCAGTCAGTCTCTACTATAGTTTGAATGTTCTAATTGTTCACATTTTCAATAGTTAATTTCAACAGATTGTAAATACCCGGAGACAAATGAACTTGAATGATCTCAGCCGGGCACTCAGTCCTGTTTATTCACTGATGCTCTTCTTGTTATGTTATGTGTTATTGTTAACTAGCCATCACCATTTATTATATGTAAACCTTTCACAATCAATGTAACCTTCACTTTCTTGTCATTATTCTAATTCATCATATTTATATTATAATAATGTATTTTATTCATAATTTACCTGATGGGGTTCATCCCGTGAATAAAAATTAATGAATTATTAGAAGATAAGGGGGGTAACATTTCATTCAGTCTGCCAAGTAGTCGATAGTCGAAACAACGCCTCTGCATGGAAATCGTTCTGGCAATACTTTGCCAAATACACTAATATTCGTTCTGAGCTTGTAGCATTAGTTTGAATATGAACACGAGCCTTGGCAAATTGCGAGTTTCCACAATATGGTCCAAGCAAATGATTTCAACAGGATGTATTTGCATGAACTCGTTTCTTTCTGCGCGGTTTCAGTATGAAATTCAGAATGCATAACTTATTTACTACTTGAGAGAACTTCATTACACTCATGGTTATGAACAGATTTGAATTGAAATAATTGTGAGTGTAGGTTTTAGGAAAATTGTGAATAACACAAAACTTACTTACCTATATCACTCATTTATATCACTCATGTTCAAGATTATGAACACTTCTTATGATTTTCCTGTTATTTGTATCTATGTTTGAGGAGATAATCTAAACTCCTATTGAGAAGATGTGTTTTCGTAAAACCTACACTCCTACATACCTACACAAAATTATTAAACCACAAATTCCGCCAAAACTATGAGTGTAATCAAATTTAATTGAAAGTACCTTTCTTGTAGGACATGAGTTACACAATCAGAAGACTCAGACTCAAACCCCTCACTCTGCATTGACGTTGAAGTTTTAGAAGCACCAAAGTCGAGTAGAATTTCATGAGATATTGAAATGAGATGAAGCAAAAACAATCTGAAAATTGATCAATTAATTAATTTTCACATCAACTATATAAACTATAACAATATATGGTAGGTTTCTGTAAATACTTCTCAGAGACACACTGCATATCCTAAGGTGAAAAGTAGGTAGTCTTTCTGTTACTCCAGATTGGATTATTTAAAATATTTTATCGATTTTTCAGGCACAAACGTGAACTGAAAGTGAACTGAATAACGCAGATAATAAGCAAGGATGTGATATTACATTTAGATATATGTGGAGCCTTGAACTGAACATAAGATAAGAGCTATCGATTTCGCCATCAGTCAGGTGATCACTGCTGGTTGCCTCTCTCTCTCTCTCACTCTCGTTTGTTGTTTTAATTGGTTGGCTCGGGTGTGAACTAGGGTGTATATGAAATTTGTTCAGCATTATTCAATATGTAACCTATTAAATGATATGTGATCTTTTTTGAATTTATTGGTACAGTCATAAGCAGAACAAACTTTTGAAATCCTTCCTTGACTTGATAAACTGAACCGGCTGAACAAAATAGAAATATTTAACAATTTTCAATATTCAAACAACGAGTCAAACTATCAACTCGATTCGAATGCATATGACTGAAGGAATGAAGAAAATGTTTTGATAATTCCAACAGTCATGTGTTCATCGCTGCGTCTCTTCCTTATGATCGTTTCTATCCCCCTCTCCCTATAATCTCGATCTAATAGACATATATAATATCATATATGTGATATCAACTGCATGAATATGTTTTGACTTCGACGACTGGGTATCGGTATTTCATATTTTGGAAACCATATACAAAAAATGAGTTAGAATTTTTGCACTCAACCATTGGAATTTCTTCGTGAACGCCCATGCTTCGAGGCCACCCTTATTGTACTCCTCGTACAACTTTACTAGTCCAACACGCTGTTTTCGCTCGTCTCACTTTCCCTCCATTGTACATTTCGGTGAACGTGGCAACGGTGCCATGGCAACGCACGCTGCCGAGTATAGTAGAGTAGAACACTGATGCTAGCAGGGGCCGTTCCGGAGTTCTCTTTCCATGGGAAATTATTACATTCAACCGCCTGGTGTTGGCTTTGGAGTTGTTTTTTCCTTGGAGTTTGCTTCTCAGCGTTGCATTTCCAGGAGTTCATTAGCGACAGAGATATGATATTATACAATGTGGAACAGCCAAATGGAATAAATTCGACAACAAATAAATCAGAGCGTTGTTGGGACAAACGCTCGGACACGTCGATTTGTATTTTCGAATACGCATTTCTTTCAAAGAAATTAAATTATATAGAGTGAGTCACAGTGGCCAATACCAACTTTCTTATTTCGAATGGAACACTCTGTATTTCATTTCATTTCACTTGGGGTCTAGCGAAAATGATTACAGAGATATAGGGTGCGAAAAATCGAGATTTTTCAACTTTACAATTTTTTTGTGTTGAAACTATGCATTATTGGTCGAAACGTCTTACATGTCCCTGTCTCAACTTTTGATTTACTACCTACTGTCATTTGATTGAAACAAATATAAGGTGGTGCAGAATTCAGAAAATTGATCATCTTGTATCTGTCCCAAAGAAATGTCAGTAGATTGTATATCAAAAATGGAGACAGAAACATGTCAGATAATGCATAGTTTCGACACAAAAAATTCATCACGTTGAAGAATCTCGATTTTTCACACCCTATATCTCTGTAATCATTTCCACTAGACCCGAAGTGAATTGTATCAATGAAATCAGCTCTCCAGTGGGAATCTTGAAATGGAATGAAATAAAGAGTGAAAGTATAAAGTCTTTATTGGCCATTGTCACATGACACACTCTTTTCAATTTAATTTAAAAAAAAAATGCGTGTTCAAAAATACAAATCGACGTATTCAATCGTTTTTCCCAACACACCCTCATTCACTTGTTGCCGAATTCATTCCATTTGGCTGTTCCACACTGTATATCCTCTGCTAGATCGAACTCAGAGAAAGAGGAATTGAAACGATCTTCAGAAAGAGACGCAGCGATGAAAATTCCCATTGCCACTTCTGGCATTGTCGAAACATTTTGATGTGTCATTGACACAGAATATACAGGGTGAGTCTTGATTAACCAGCCATAGCCTAATGGCGGATAGAGGAGTTGATATATATGTGAAAAAATATATTTTGCCTATTCGTTACAGAAATACGGGACATTATTTGAATACGGGGCGAAACTTCGATAAACGATATATTTCAGGAATGTATCGATCGGCTGAAATTCACCAGCAACTTACCTCTACTGACACTTCACAAGATGGCCTACCATGACTGTAAAATTCCAGATCCGGACTTAGGGAAACTCATTTTCTCTTAAGATGTCAAAATTCTGACATTCTGCATCGTATTTTTCGAACACTCTTTTTAGAATCAGAAAGATCAGGTAAAACACTACAAGCGTTGGTTTTCAATTCGTATTACGGCACACTTTGATCGTTTTGGTAGAAAAATATCAAAAAAATACTGATGACATTCATCAGACACACAACCGATAAGTGTTTTGGAATATTATATGAAATCTTGATTGACATTGAATGGAAAAGAAAACATCGAATTGAACAGTTCATAATATTTTTCCTCATATATGTATTGAACAAATTATGATGTATTCCATCGATATCGTTTTTCATATTATCATATACGGGATATCATTCCTTCTAGTGTGAAAAAAATCATTTTTTCATTATCTGTTTCAGGAAGCTGATGGTCAGAAGACGAACAATGGTATTCAGTACAGGCTTCAACTTCTTTTCGCGAATGGTATGTAGTCAAAATCTTCTACTAGTCAATAGCAGCCAAATATATTGGAAACTGATGAACATATTCAGACGCAGTTGTTGCTATACCAGATGGAAAGGTTCGTCCTTTCTACACAAATAATTCAATTCTCCTACAGTTGATTCCATAGAAGATATTCTCTGAATTCACTTGGATATGGATCATTCAAGTCACGAGTGAATTGATGTCATTTGTTAGAACCAATTCAGAAAGTGAAGAGTTTTCTCATTGGATTCAATTTGCGCATGTTCCGCAAGTCAGTATCGTCAATAATTATACCAGAATGGATGCATGTAAATTCAAGTTCCGATGAGCTATCATCAATCTCAAATCTCTGACTCAAAAGACCAATGAGTATAGGCAACAGTCATGTGTTGCTGATAAAATGACGGATGTAAAAATTTCAGCCTCATCTATCCTTGAACTGCATCACAGATCACAGTAACTGTCATAGTGTGTGATAGCAACTGTTGCTTTCAAAAACCTATCAATGATTATCATGCATTCTCTTAATAGTTTTATAACTTTTCTGGTCCATATACCACAGACTAGCGGAAGTAGAAACTGAATGGAGGAACTTCAGAAACCGCAAACTTCTCAAGTTCGTACCAACTACTCATGTCTTCAGAGGAGGACCCAACTCTGCGGTTGCTTCGAATATTTCGGAGTTAGAATTGGTGGTAAACTGTGCCACGTAATGTTATCGAATTGAATATTCTACATATCGAAGTATGGAGGACATAATGGAGGTGATAATGACAATCATTTGTGGAAGAGTAGATTTTTAACATCGAAACTTGGAGTGGTTAGTTAGATGTCGTGAATGAATTTACGAATTTACTCGTTACTAAATATCACCATATAGTGGAGGCATTTTCAGGAGACTGAAGGTAAATCGTTTCGAATTGTATTACCGTTATTATATATTTTGTGTTGAACTCGTATTAGCATCGAGAGTAGATGTCAAAGTTGCTGCGTTTTCACAATCCCTTCGGAAAACTTCCACTTTTTTCTGGCTTTGATCACACGTTCTGGTTACTGAGAACTGCGACGAAGACTACGTTTGTATGTTTGAAAGCCATGAAAGCATCGTTGATCAACGTTTCAGCGACGTTCAAGTTGACTGGAGAACTCCCAGCACTTTTTGATGGCAATTTTTTGCGAAAAGATACGAAGTCAGTGCCACTGCTTGACGATAATTTCTACCCTATACAAAGAAGCTCAGCGAACGGTGTGTTCACGGTCGACAGAAATGTCCTTTTTTATCGATTGGCCCAATTACTCATTCTCAGATTCTTCAGCAGTATAGAGCATCCCAATTTGGTTGAGACTGCCAGGTTTCTCGATTGTTATTGAAGATGGAACCATTCCTGTCCTACTTTTCCTCGAAACTCAAGATGATCCAATCAGATTTTTCATTTCTGCACGAGGGACAACATGTCGAACACATTACATTTGCCGAAATAATTTTGAATTCTCAACAAGGAGTTCTGATGATTCAGAATGGAAAAATTAAACTTTTCTATTCAATATATCCTGAAATCTCCAGGTATGACGCTTTTATGTGAGGTGCAAAAATATACGGAAAAACCCTGTAACCCCTGTGTTTTCAAGCGAGCCTGATTCCTGACCCTGTGGATCCAGCTCAATCGAACTTCGTCTATCATATTTGTCAGATTTCCATCGACAGTAGGGCTTTGTTCAGAAACACACTCTGAGCGAGTTGGCTTGCTCTGGAGCGTTCATAAACGTACTCTGTCAGTATGGAGTATGGACTCACAATCGTTCAGAAGCTTGCTCAGAGTAAACTCCGCTTAGTCTGCTTTCGAACAGAGCAACGATATACCGTGACATTCATGACAGGTTGATATGCTGTTGTGAGGATCATGATGTGAATATTCTGATATTAGTTATCCTTATCTGAGTCAGATTCAATCACAGTATTAACAAATGATAACACATCATCATAATCCATAACGATTGTTTATCAGTTGGAGATAAACTCAAATGAGTAGCTTCGTGTCAGTCACATTTATTCAGGCAGGTTTATGGACGGTACTCTGAGTAGCCATCATCGATATATTTCTGATGAGGTGATCGTACTCTACTCTACTCACAAGAGTACCAGGACCATCTTCGAACTGTCTGATAATCTCAACTTCCCTCTCACACGCCACTGTATCCCGATAAAGTGACGAAACAAAGACGAGAAGTAGTAGAAGATGCACCCTGCGGCTCCGCCATCTTTTTCGACTCCTCGGAGAGCGTTTGCGGAGTTATTTTATTACGAATAAGGACAACGTGAGTGTTCCTGAGGGAGAATGTCGTCTGAGGTGTGTGTATGTGGAAGTGTGCCGGTAAACGAGATATGGAAACGTTCGGTGAGAATCTCTTGAGCTGTATGAACGATACGTCGTTTGACAGAATCGGGGATTAGATCGATGATTTAATGTAAATACGTTCTTGAAATACGTTCCAGGAGAGATGAGGAGTTTATTTATCGTTTTATCACCAGTATCACTCCGGAATAATGATGCATTTTGGTATCATACATGCAACACAATCATGAGCTCTCCCAAATACTATGATATTTTTTATTCGACCATTGTAGGTATACTACATCAATTGCATATGATTTTGACGAATGGAGATGATTCCATGAACATGTCGGATCCTGAAACTACGGTCTAACATCACAGCCATTCTACAATATCTTCATTGCAAGCAATATGAATTACGCGCCAGAAAAAAACACCCATATTTGAGCTTTTTTATTGCAATTTTTCAAGACTTCCCACTTTTGAAATTGATGTTTTGGTTTGAATAATTGAAGGGAAAGAAATAAGAAGATATCGATAAAACAAACAATAATTTGCAGCTCTATGAATTACTACCGATGTTTTTGCCAAATGAATCAAAAGGCGTATCGAGAAAAAAAAAATATTAGATCTTCGGTGGGATATTTTTCCATTAGGAAATTCCAATCCACGATCACTATTATAATGAATATGTTGTTAAAATCTTGAATCACTGAAAACATACAAGAATGCGCGTAATTCACCTTGGAAATCTGAACTTTTTTTAGTTTTGATAAAGCTTGAAAACTGATTCAGAAAATGCCGACAAACATTTGAATTCAAACGGAAGAGTTGCAAATAATTTCTTCGAAAGTCTGTAATGTAATCAGAACTATTATAGTTCAAGCCATTCCTCAACATCAATTGAAATTCCGTCAAAAATGACATTCAATAGATGAACATCGAATGAAATTGTGACAGGTTCTATCATTCCCAATCGCCCCTTGAGCATGGCTAATTGTTTAAGTGTACAATAATTCACATTTCTTGCAATGATATATCTTGGGAACGTGTGGATGAAAGGAAGCATATGTATATATTCATGAAAGAGAGAAAAACTCACTATCATATCAATCGAGAAAACTGTATCAGAAGGTATATCGATAGTTCTTGGAATGACGGAACTCAAATAAGAACAATTCTCTCCCAGAAAATGTTCTAGTATATTTTTCCAGTCTCTCAGATGGATAATCATTATTCTCGTATCTCAAATTGAAAATGAACACCTCAAACACCATATTAATATTTAGAAAAGCATCAATACTTATTTTGGCAATTCAGTTGTTACCTTCATCAGAATCCCTGAAAAGTAAAAGTGATACCGGAAATGATTTATACCAAATGATAAAACAGGACCCTCCTACTCCTATTCCATATCATCGATTATTTGATTGGCTTCAACTAGACGAACTCTCACGTTTCACTGATCCATTTCAATTTCATGAACAAATAGGCTGACGTCAATATTTATAATCACATTCGACGGTGATTTCTGAAGTATATCTTGGAGCATATTATATGTCTAATCATTTTTACTTTCCAGTTCTCCTGAAATATACCGTATTTTGGCTTTCCTGAACATTATTGAGGTGTTTTCACTGTTCATCTTGTACTTAAGGAACCAAACGAATTCTGTATATTCAAAGAACGACTACAGTATTCTTCGACCCAAGGATGTGGAAGTATATTCTGATTTTCGTCCGAGGGATATGAGTGACACTTTCTTTGATAAGACTCTTGACATTGACAAGACTCACAAAGCGAGCAGTACTAACATTATGGCTTCGTATATTCCTCCACCGTTATGCAAAGTACCCGGCACAAACTGGAATTCCGTCCAGTCGAATGGGTACCAACGCAGCTTCAAAGAGTCGAAAAATATTTCCGCGAAAAGAGGAATGCAAGCATCTGAAGGCGCACCGCCCGATCTGATTGACTGATCCGATTAATTACCCCTCTAATTAAAAACAACGTCCAACAGATCGATTTGTGATTCCCGCAACGTACGACCGAGTCACTGCTTCCTTTTACGACCGCCAGTCGCTGCTACTAAAGTGTAAATAGAGTTTTTCTGGACGAATGTAAAAGGCAATCCTGAGAGTTGGCGAACCGGCAATAGATGTAATTGACAATTGACTCTACTAATTAATTAATTGCATTCGCAAGGCGCTCTCGATGCGATGTTGGCTGTTTCCCATTATTGCGTAAACGGCTTGGTGCTTATAAGGTCCGATACGGTTGTTGTTGTTTGATTTATTCTTGTGATAAATTTTTAAACAGCGCGTGCTACTTTGCCCGATAGTAGCTCTAGTTTCAATGTCGACCACCTGAGAGTCTGGATGCTGATGTGATCACGTCTACAAGGGCTATATTCAGTAGTAATAACCCAAGGCCATCGATAAGCTCGACATGATTTCTTCAAGCAAATGCAGAGACAAATATTTCTTATTATTATGGAGTATCCAAAATATCCGAACGCATATTGCTCAGTAAAATTCCTACGTCTCAGAAGCAATAGCGTTATCCAAATCAACGTTATAGGCCAGAATACTAAGATTATCTGTAATAATCAAAGTCGGTCGGACATAAGGTCGAAACATTATTATTCATAATATACCAGGATACCAAACATTTCCTCGCGTCAACGAAGATCCTATTCGAAATGTTTTCGAGGCCATTACAAGATCTCAATTTGGATTTGGCTAATGCAATACAGAGAATCTCTCAGTGCTCAGATTTTGTGTTTTCTTTGACAATATAGTTGAGTTTGGGCAAGGCTGCGAATATTTTTTACGGTCGAAAATAACAAACTTGGATCGAAGAAGGAAATTGGTTAGATTCCGTGTAAAATTTTCATTTTGCAAAGTGCTTCCAGTACATTAGGTGACAATATTCACAAATTTCATAGAGGAGGATACTCGAATCCACCTATTTGGCGAGAAATGAATCCCGTCAAACAAATCTGAGCAGAATCACAAAATGTGTATCAGAATATCTTTGCATTGAGAACTTTGAGATAACTCGTGGATCATTCGGGATGAAAAAGTATACTTTGAAAAAGTTCTGAAAGGTTTATTTGTATGCCCCAAAGAACATTTTTTTTTCGTATTTCTGAATAATTGGTCGGGTGATAAGCATAGGGCAATCTACGATATCAGAAGTTCAAATTTTCCATGACGACATATTCCAGAAATATTAATTGTTGTTCATTTTTTACAGGCGTCCGGCAAGAACAAGATATTTTTGTCAGACTGATAGATTCAGTTACGAAACAGGTGAGTGAAAATATACTTCATACCATTTTGGGTCAGATAAACAATTATCATTTCCACAAAGTAATCGAAAATGCTCAAGGAAATGAAAACGAGCACTTGCATTCACAAAAACTATACGATGAAGAGAGATAATGACATTAAGGTGAGTGGCAAAGAACGAACAAATGAGGGCAAATGGAATTAACACTCGATGTGTTGTTCTACCGCTTGAAGAACAACATTTCGAAGAGAGAGAAATAGGGTGGAGATGAAAAAATTCTCGCCGCTTCGATAGGAATTCATGAATTACATAACATCGTACCGGGTGACAACAAAATCATTTCATGAATCAATTCAATTGCCTTTTGACTTAGAAACTAGAAATTCAGGTTAAAGTGGCATCTCATCAAGACTAATGATTATCATGAATAGGGGTGGGGAAATTTATTGATATATCGATAATTATCAATAATAATCGATAATTTCGATAATGATTTGAGATCGATTTATCAATATCTTCGATATTATCGATATTATCGATATCATCGATATCATCGATATCATCGATATCATCGATATCATCGATATCATCGATATCATCGATATCATCGATATTATCGATACTATCGATATTATGGATATTATCGATATTATCGGTATGATCCATATTTTTTTCGGTATTATCGAAATTATCGATTTCATCGTTAATTATCGATAATCTTGGAAATTATCGATATTCTCGATATCATCGATACGATCGGAATCATTGATATCATCGATATATTCAGACATTCCTGGAGATTCTGAAAATATCAAAACATTAGTGTTCCATTTGGAATGTGAAAGATTAGTTAGCCGGTGAAGCCAGAAATACTGAAACAATTACTGTCTAAATATTCTTTTTGAACAGGCTACCAAACCTATTTTTGTAATAATTTTCTGATGCCCATTCATGTGTTTCCATGTAATAGGTATCGAAAACATATATCACAAAAATATTCTAGAGGCCAGATGTTGAATCATATAACTTCTGCTCAAACTGAAAAACAGACCAAAATCATGACTCATGGTGAATGTAAGAAAAAGTAATCCATTTCGTTTAATCTCAAACCGTTCAGATTTACAAAATATCAAAAAACCAAAAATTATTCTGTTCCGAACTTTATCATGAAAAAATGAAAAAATCCAAGCAAATTGTAATTGAAGGAATTGTAATTGAAAGAAAAGCTGGGCTATGCCATGCGTCAAAATAATACTCAGTCGACGAAAATCAACATCAGTGATATCGAGATTATCGAAACTATCAGCAGTTATCGAAATATCCATAAGATCGATAGTTTTGACAATATTGATAGTATTGATAATAACGATAATATCGATAATTTCGATGATTTCGATGATATTGATGATATCGACAATATCGGTAATATCGATAATATCGATAATTAGGATAATTTCGATAATTTTGATAATATCGATGAATCGATAATATAGATACATTTTGATCATCGATAATCGATATCTCGAAACAGTTATCGCCCACAATCATGAAACGAAAATTTAGTTTCTCTTCCGGTTCTTCCGGAAGTAGGCACAAGATGAGAATCTTCAATAGAAAAATATATATTATTGATACAATTGGGAAAAGCTCAGAATTCCCTTCCAAATGACTAATTATGAATCGTAATCCATTGTGACATTCATCACGAAACTAATAATATTTGGTGCCTTCATGCATATTTCTCAAAAGCTTTCTCAACTTATCTCAGTGTCGATAAACATTCAGAGCTTGCACCGATTTCTTCTTTGCCTACTTTTATTCTCCTTCTGTATGAGTATCTCACGAACGAAAATAAATTGTACATTTTCTAGGTAATTTAATGCACTCTCATTTCGGTATTCATATCAAGTAATACCACTTCCCATCAAGAATTTCGTGAAAATCAAATTTGAAATCTGGAATTCGAGATGAAGAATCAATTCACCCCATTCTGCAAGTGAGCAACTTCTTCACTCAACAAATAGCAACTTCGCCTCATCTCATGCGTAGAAACTCGATATACAAAGTGTTCCATTGGGAAATGCGCATACACTAAGTGTAGATGGAGGACACCGAGGTGCTTCTGAATAACCCATATTTCATGAGTCTATCGTTTTCTTTAACGAAGATACAGGGTTATTCATTAATATTTCCTATTTTCCCAATCGATATTAACTTATGAACCACCCCATACATTTATTAATATTTGAGTCGTATGTTCTTCGTCCATATTGGTGTTGATTGAGTGGGTTCCGAGTCGAAACAACACTCTGTACATCAATATTTTGGAATTTCACTTTCAGATTTGGAAAGAACAGGAAAATCAAGTGAGACTGAATGTATCTGGTCTTTCCGCATACAACTTGTTCACTTATTAACTTGAGTCAAATCGAAACGTTTCCATGATGATGTGGCACAAAATTGGAAAAAAATTCTTTTCCTAATGATACTTTTCTAGCCCAAATCCATGAAATCATCAACTCTCCCATTCTCGTTATTTCTGGATTCCAACATCATTGAAAATCGAGAGGACATGTCCGTATTCGTGACAAATTTTACTTATCAATGACTAAATTTCGTATACCCGTATACGTGAGAATTCTCTCATAACATTCGTTCATTTCCCAGCTTTTTGTAGAATTTTCTCTCCTCGTTTCTAGAAAATGAATTTGAAGTTATCAGAAATTATTTCAATACATTTGTAGTGAAAACAGATCTTGTGATCTGCCCCAAAATGTCACTGCGCTTGAAATTAAACCTTCAGATACCTAAAAGAGAAATTCTCTATTTCTCAGTGACACCCTGTTTTCAAAAAATTTGGAAATACAAATATTTCCAATGAGAATAAAACCTTTACTTATCTCAGTGGACGTTTCGAGAACGAATCTGCTCCCGTTCTCAACACAACTGGAACATTTTCCTTCATAAAATTTTCCAACGTGCAGTTGGTTTTTTACATTGAGAAGTGACAATTTGGCAGACGGAGAAATTCTGGTTACGAGGTGTATCTTATTAATTGATATTGAATTTGCCATCTTCATATTCAATTTTCAGTGGGTGCCAAGTTCTATCTATATCAACTGTTGGAAAATCACGTTAGTTAGGTTTAAAAACGAAAAATGAAAATCCCAGCTGTTTTCAAACAATTCCGTAACTCACTCCTTCGTTCACGCCACCGTTTATTCTACCTCGATACTTCTTTGAAGCTCAGTTCGCGTCAGATGATTGACTGAAATTAAATTCGAGAAGTTGAAGGCATTGCACTCACCCTTCTGGCTTTCTATCATCAGGTTGACTCCAGTATAAATTGTTCAGCCAGATTTCGTTAGTAGGTAATTTTTAACAACAGCCGAATGGATTTCCTGAAATCCATCTCGGTTTCGTTGATGAATTTCGGATGGGTGCAGATCATCGCTGTGATGAATCACAGTCAATGAGATTGAAAGATTCATAATTAATGTAATCATGATCGTCGTTCATTCTATTGATCAGAAATTCGACCATAAGGAGAAGTATCAACAAGAGGGGCGTACTGGATTTGAATTATTAAGTCATTTTTCAGAGGATTATGTTAGTGTTGGTTGATCAGATCTTCAAGAACAGTGATAAGGAAGAAATACAGGTCCGGCTTCAGACCACAAAAACTGTTTTATTCGAGTTAGTTCGTGAGACAGATTTGTGATCTGCCCCAAATATATTGCAATAATCAGAATGACTCCTATTTTATTTCTAATAAACGAGAAGAGAAAAT
This sequence comes from Gastrophysa polygoni, assembly GCA_963576655.1. Taxonomy (NCBI): domain Eukaryota; kingdom Metazoa; phylum Arthropoda; class Insecta; order Coleoptera; family Chrysomelidae; genus Gastrophysa; species Gastrophysa polygoni. The sequence goes on from OY755092.1 coordinate 5,888,424, forward strand.
CCCACACAAAAGCTGGAAAAATGAATGTACCACCTCCTCGAATAACTAATAGACGCAGTATTCAGTGATTCATTGTTAACTGATATCTGAATATCAGAGGTCATGAAATATCCACCCAACCAGAGCCTCCAATGACAGATGAATTTCTAGTCAGGCCACAAACGTTTGGAAAAGATCCAGAAATGGAGCGATATGAATCTCGTGGGATTAGATGCCTCAAGAACTCAACACATAATAATTTCCAGAGAAAGTCAGTTGTGTTTGTCCTGATATTTTCATAGCCCGACGGAGCTATGAAACTTTTCTTTACAAAGCTAACATTTTCTCAACTCTTGAGTACTGTTTGCATGTACCAGTCTATTCTCTGAATTTACCGGAGGCAACCTGACAAACACTGGAATTTTTTTTCGCGCCAAAAAGTAGTCGACTTCACAGCATCTTTCGTCACTTCAGAGGTCATATACCACCATAATATCCTATGTTTGATATGAAAACGTTTCGGTTAATAATGAATGTTCCATTGGTTGCGTAGAGATCGGTATCTATGTGTGTATACCACGTATCATTGACGCTATCGACTGTTCATTATACACCTAGATCGAAAAAGTGTTACCTGTCATTAGAGGAAATCCTCGAATAATGCGGTGATTTCATAGGTCAGTATTGGAAGGTAGACGTCAATGCTAAACTCATTCTATGATTGATAATACTAGAACTCGAATCATTTCTCTAGACAACTATAAGAAAATGTGTTGACAAAAAGTTGTTGCTCTTCCACACGTTCGAGAATCAATTCGGAATGAACCCAACCCCTCCTTCAACTTTGCATTGATCTCTCCGAATCCGATCCTGCTCCACGTGTGTTTACAGATCGACTAAAGAGCTTTCGATAAGGAAGTAATGAGTATGTATATCGGAAAATGGCCATTTCCTCTGTCGGTCGCGATCATTCCAGGGTGTCGCGTGTGGGTCACGTGGCCGCGATCTCTTCTCAACGATAACGCTGCCAAAAGGGGGCGCTGAATGCACAGCCTCACGCCCCTGCAGGCAGCACATTGTCTGATGTGTTTATCATGACCGGTTCTTGGATAACGGACTATTGATGGGGAAAATTCGAGAATTGCATGTGGTCCGGGTTCTGTTCAGATCACTGTAGGAACTCATGGACACTACTACTACAGCTACAAATTTCGTGTTTTTGTGACTTCTCAGCAAGAAAATCACCCCACTAATGTGTGCTTGCGAATAACTATTGGAGAAAACTCACTTTCTGCAGTTCGAATCATTTTGAAGAACATCCACTTTCATGAGGAAATGTTGCTCAAGATCGGATCTGATAGAAGATGACTGATCTGATGATCTGGGGAACGAACGGTGGTGTGATTATCATAAGTTTCAGACCCAATGATGATTCTGAAACTGAAACAACAGAGTGTGAGAGCTCTTCACTTCAATGAATATTTGAATCGGAAGAATCACCGTCATCAGAAAAATCAACTCTATTTAATATCAGTTCAGAAATATAATATAGGTTTTGAATGTTGATCAGCTGCTGAAGCTTCACTATGCTCAGGTGGAGTCCAAACTGAGATATGGAGTGGGTTTCTGAGGTCTTTTCCCTAGCTACTCTGATGTATCCATGGCATAAAAAACTCATTCGAAATATTAGCAGCAGAGGTCATCATGATTCTTGCAGAAGTGCTCTCGAAAAATTAAAAATTTCAACTGTTCATTGTCTTTCGATTCTGGAGTTGTGCTAATCTGTTTTTTTTTTATCTGTGGACAACACGAAAGGGAAACCTATAATGTTCGAGGAACATCGTGTTGAGAATGAGAATGAAGTTATTGTACTGCGAATGAATAGAAATATGATTTTCATACAAGACAAAAAAAATATTTTTTTCGTGTACCATTTGAGACAACAAAATCAGCTTTTGAATCTCCTGATCTGATGGCTCCACGTGCTTTTATAACTGATTTTATTTAATAATCATAACCAAAATGAGAACGTGAGGATTTTTCTTGTTGATAAGTCCCATTATAGTTTTGGAGGACTCATGTATATAAGCAGGTATATAGTGCCTGATTCTTTCTTTTCTTTTTTGCTCCTCTCTTTTTTTTTTCTTCCATTCATGACTATTCCTATACAAATTACATAACTTCTTCTCGAAGGAAAATATAGATTATTATCATTATTATCGGTAGTAGTAGTAATATTATTATGATCTGAATGAAGAGGGCTGTTCCTGCTAAAAGAGAAGTGATGGGCTACTCTTCGAACTAGAGTTCTTATGGAAAGAAAGAGTCCTACTGGAGATAGATTTCCGTGGTTTCAAGACAGAGCCGAAGGAATTCATGTCTTACCATTATGATCTCAGAAACTATACTACCTTCATACTTTACTACCATTTTTGTTGATTCATCTGAGGAAGTCTGAGATATTGTATTCGTTTTTGTTGATTATCTCGAAAAAGATTCAGGGCATGGAGTTGAGAGTTCTGCATTCATAAGAGTTCCAATGGAAACTTTTCAGAAGTTTTTTTTTTCTCAGAATGTCAAATATTTGCTGAATTCGTGAAAATTTGGGATCTGTGATTTTCAAAGTGATGTCCAATCATCTGAAATTGTCAAACCCCTCCTCACAGTTCCATTTTTTTCCCACATGACTCTAGAACGATCGCAGTCATATACCATTTCTTGATCGATTAGATCGATATAACTGTTTCTAGTTTTCCTCCATAAATATCGCCAACAATCACTAGACATTGTTACCAATTAGTTATGTGCCCATATATGTTTTTTCAACTCACCCACCCCTCAATTTACATCGGATAAAGGCAGAAATACCGCATCGCTCTCATAAAAAAAAATGCTCGAAATTAATAAAAACCCCATTCCGGTACAGAATTGAACAAATCGACTGCATTATTCACAGTGACATGTAACGAAAATATGGACAGAAAAATAACTGGACGACAGAATTAACATTGTTCTGCATTTATATTGAACTAGATTAGCCCAGCCGTCAGTCGGATTTGAATTCGAGTTATGTGCGATGAAATTTTAATAGTTGAAATCAGAAGTGATGGTGGAAATGCACAGTCATTCATATTTAACTTCCAATAGTTGCAGATATTCATCCATATATAGTACTGTCATGAAGTTTACCCTCCTTTCCGCAAGATTACTCTTGTATCAGACAAAATAAACAGTATGAACAAATAATAATAAATAATTCATTGGCAAGTGTTTTGAACATTTAATGAGGAGAAAAAATTCCACAAAAAGCTGGAAGTACCACCTCCATGAAAATTTACAGACAGTATTTAACATTATTTAACATTTTGAATATCATCTGAACATTTCCTATGAATGATAATGAAAAAATCTCATTTCGATTCGAAATGTACCTAATTGAGTCCAGAACACTATTAAACTTCTTGTAGTTTCGATATCATGGTTGAACAGCAAAAAATCTTCATCATCGTGACAATGACAAATGTTGATCGAAAATGAATTTCAACAAATGAGGATAAAATGTGTTCTTGATGAACCAAGAGAGAAACAACATGTGTGTGAACAAATTCTGATCCATTAGAATACTTTCGGATGATATCTATCAACATGTATTTATGGATAAACAGAGTCTCAATGGAAAAAATGCTTGCCTGATCACCGAAGTACTTAGAAGGATAACCGCGGGTACCGCTGTCCATTCACTTTATTGCTTGACTTCACACAAATCGTATTGAAGTTGTTGAATTGTGGGAGGATTTTTGGCTTCATTGTGTTCTGAAGAAGAAGAACTCTGTATGAGAAAACTATTATTTGAAACACCGAATGAAAACGCACTCGTTATAGAATTTAGGTCGTCAGTGAGCTACTAGTCAAACGTGCTAGTTCGAAACAAGAATGTATGTTTTTAAGTCTTCCAAAGTACCAAATTATATGTCTCAACGACGTCTTGAAAATGTACTCTCATACTTTGGCGGATTGGGATATTGTTCATAAATGTAAAATCAAGCTAATGAATACGTTGAATGTTGGATCGATATCGACAATGCTGTAAACATGAGCAAATCGCGCATTAATAATAATGATGGCCCGAAATAGAGCCAAATTGCCTCTGTAAACTGGGGAATTATCCAGACACCTGCCTACCTGCACTTAAATCAGACCCACAACCATAAATCCGCGATAATTGGTTACATGGTATGAAGTATGAAGTTTCTCATTTCTTCATTGGTTCAACTACGGGATTGCCTAGTTGAAACATAACTCAGGAACTGAAGTATACCTTTGCGGATGACACTTTCGCGCTTGTTTTGCGGTACAGAGGAATAAGCTAGTTCAGCAGAGCTTTGACAAAACGGCGAGTTATTCCATCGTTCTTCTTGAGGTTCATTTGAAAACATGATTCCATGCTTCTTTTTTTTCATTATTGCTCACAAGAAAGCTCTATCGATGTTGTTTGGATATTGGATATTGGATATTGGATATTGGTTGGATGTTTGGAAAATTATGAGTGTGTTGGAGTCTATTATTGTAGTTACATGAAATATTTTACTTGGTGTGATAGGAATATGAATTTATCGCATTTCTATTTTCTATATGATGAATGTATATACAAGAACGGAAAGATTGATAAAAATCGACATCAAGTTCATTTGTTGAAGATCTACCATCAGTATCAGACGTGCCAGCAGTGTTATCATTCACGAATGATTCGAGAATGTCCATACAATTTCTGTTCGAGAAATGATCCCGGAATATTTCCCTGAAACAAAATCAATGTTCATCATCTTGTCATCTGGTGGGGACTGCATACCCATATCTAACTAGAACAGCTCTCTGGTAGGATAATCCATTTCAAATCAAAATAAAAAAAATATATATTCTTCATCAGTATAAATTATTTTAATCAAGGTATATATTTATACACACAAAACTTTAGCAACGATCAAATTGTGACCATATATAATGTAACCATATCTAATAATAATTAAAAAAAAAAGAGGAAACAAATGACAGCTGATCGCAGCTCGTATATACGAGCCACTTCAGTTTGTCAGATACTTGCATGCGTATATTTTGCTCCAACAATTGAATCTCAAATGGGATAAACGGTCAAGTCGTACATCATTTTGAAGGTAATCGAAATCTCTTACCAACGCTTCCTTTTTCTTGAAATTCAATGCAGTAGTTCTCGAGAAAACACGTTGATGAAAATAAAAAGCTAGTGATGGAAGAAAGTAACACTTTTTTCCCTTCCATCACTATTTCTCATTTTGTTGTTAGAACGATGTTCATCTAAGAAGAAGAGGAAGAGAGTCCATCTAAGAAGAAAAAGAAAAATCCAATATTACATGAAGAATCATTTATTTCAATGTCAGTTCCTTGATATATATATGAATATGTTTGTAGTTATTATGAAGTTTCAATTCATTAAATGATTTGTACGCGTTGTGCCTCTTCGTTCTTGAGTCCCCTTCCTGCTCTGTTGAAAAGAGTAGAGAGCAAATTTCCAGCCGCAATTATTCTTCCCATTTCCATACAATAAAACGAAAACGACATCTCATACCGGAAAAAGGCATTTCCATCGGATTATTTGCCTATCATCCGAAGCCAGTGGTTTCCGAAACTTTTTGAAAAATGCACTTTCGGTCTCGTTAAAATTACATTAAAATGCCAGTTTTCATATCAGAGATAAACTGTATATACCGCTCTAACGTGACTAATGTATCTCTGGGGAAACCCGACTTTTCCGATTGACGTTCCTCTTCCATTAACGTAATTTTCGACAGGCTTTATCAATTTTTACTTTTGAGTCCACCAGAAGAGGAAGATAGGCAAAGACATACAGTGCAAATTGAAAAAGTTAAGGGCTGGTGGTTAATCGAAATGATTTTGAATTGACCCTACTCTATAGTAATGTTGCAATATCTGAGGTTGGGGATGATACCTCAATTTTGTCAATGAACTGAATCCGTCTAGTGTGAATGCAACTTTCACCTATTTCATTTGAAACTAGTTAGTACCCGTCACGTTGGTATTACCTTCGCGCAAGTGCGAGCAATAAATAGACCAAGTGCCAAACATTCATATTTATATTAGACAAGTTGGCAAACCTGGCCACCAACGCCATCTATTGGACGTATTCCGCCGTGGTCACACAGAATAGAGAGCTGTTTCCGAAGTAGCAATTCCCAGATGTTCGACAGGTCTCGAGCCTGACAGTGTAGGGGTGGCCAGCCTGAGCTCGTCTGGTTTGTCTACGTGATGGCATAATAGATGATATTTCCGTTGAGCACCGACCGTGGAAGTATCCATGAGAAAGGCAGAGATCGCCGACCTTTCTACGATGTTCTAGAGAGGTCAATGACTTGGTGAGTGTTGTATCATCGATTAGGCAAATAGCTCTCTTCTGAATTGAATCTGAGAGCTTAAGCTTATGTTTGTGGGCTGAGCTCCAAACATGTGAACAGTACTCCAGGAGAGGTCGAATTTGTGCTTTGTAGATCTCAAGTAGGTACTGGGATGTGAAGTACCTCTTCGCACGGAAAAGTTTTTGTGAAGCAGTTTTCGCAATGGACCTCACATGATCGTCCCATGAGAGATCGCTGTTGGTGGTGACATCATCAAATTGGATTCTTTTCTATTTTCCAGCTCTCCCTTGCTTGATTCCATTCTTTCCTGAATCACCCTTGTAGTCAAGCGAACAAAACAAAAAAAAGTTTTCGAATGGTTCGAGCGATTTCCAAGTTTTTCCTTCAGACTAACGAACGGTGATCCGATCTCATTGAATCAGGTTACATATATTAGACCAATTAGCAAACATGATCACGAAGGCCATCTATTGTAAGTAATTCAAAGTGGTCTTCAGCAGCACAGAATAGAGAGTTACGCCCTCTATCCAAATTGAATAATCATGAGGAATTGGGTTTATTGTCATCGTTTTGATTGGCTGTTGGTGATACGTCACTCCAAACGTCATCAGGTGGCAAATTCCTCACATGAGCTCACATCGCGGTTGAATTGATGTTAACGTCAATGGGTCAAACATATCGTAATTTTTCTATATTGTTGAACTTTCTCAGTCAAATAAGTCATATCAACTATAGTCGGTTCCTCAAAGGAAACAAATGGTGTGTATCCATATTTTCTTATCCTCATTTTCAACTTGTGTGTGCTACTACCATGTTCCATATCGTATTTTTCTCATATCATTGACATATATAATGCCTAGTTGTGCAACTGTGGGCTGTTTCAATTCAACCAGGCAACGGGTTTCCTCTCATTAGGAAGCAAATATTAACCGAATATTGTCGCCATGAGCGCTATGCTATCTATCGAAGATATCAAGAAGTGGTCTGTCACTGTGGTCAGTTCAAAATAGAGAGCTCTCTCCTCGATTTCCTAGATTTTCTGGATCTTCCCTTGTACTAGGGTGATCAGAACAAAAAAAAATATTTTGAAATTGGTCCAAGCATTTTCGAGTATTTTCCACTAACGCACGGCGGTCCATTTCCATTAAATAGGTTGTGAAAACTTAATTCTTCCTTTTATAATTTCTCGTTGACCGAATTAATCGAGAAATTAATCAAGCACGAATCTTGTATCGATACAGCTTGAAAAATTGCTATTTTTTAATCCGACTGAGTAGTTATCATTATTCATGAGGTAGCTGGAAATAAAATGTACCCACATTGCATGTCTCTGAGTAGAGCACTCAAGCAAATCATTCTGGTCTGCGTCTTATTTCAAAGCTGGAAAGACTCATTAGCTGATTAACTGGACAACTATTATGAGATTTTCTTTGTTCATCATCGTTTCGTATTCAATGTCCACTCATCATTCTCGTCATTCACATTGTATTTCATGGTCTAGGCCTCCTATTTTTCCTCCAGCTCTCATCTAAGTTACATTGATTAATTTTTTATCCTGTTTTTTAAGACTTCCACCTATAGTATCTAGTAGTCTTCTACATGATCATCAGTTATTATTTGATATTCTAGCTACGCCAACATTGGCTACTCTATTCCAAAACATTGTTGATATCACATCGAAAGTGTGTCTTCCAGATTGTGTAGGGCACTAGATATATTTATGGAAACCTTATCGTGTATGAAACAATGGCCTCAAAATTGAAAATATTAATTCTTCAATCATCTCATCTGTGGAACAAACGACTGAGGCATGGCATCAGTAATACACATAAATATTACCACCCTTTGCTTCTTCATACCTCGCTACATCCTCCCCAGAGACAATTGATAAATTTTATGAATAAATTAAAATGTACAAAACGCAAAACGGCTCATTACAATTTCGAGATAGCAGAGATGCGGCTATCGTGATAAAAAGACAATTAAATCCCATGGGAATGCTTATGTTTTCTGCCCTGCATTGATCGCGATGTTGCCACCATATAGGTGACTCCCAATGGAATTGTCTTCTCCAAATTTTCTGAGATGATTGACGATTTTCGATACTCTGATCTTGATTTTTTCATATTTTTCGAACCTGCGATAAGTATAGGTACACTATAACATGATCCTTCAGTCTCTAGATATATTCTTGTCGAATTCGAGAAATTCTTCTTTGCATATCCTGTACATATATGGATATATGTACCTAGACACAGAGTCCGGTATCAGTGCCGTGGAGAAATAATGAGGAAAAATATTTTTCATACAACCATAAAAAAAATTTACATTTCTGCATCTCTATTGATGCGTGAATATTTCATTTTTTCACTGCCAAAACAAGACACGAAATGAATATGAAATAATACTCTTTGAGGTATTATTAAAACTCAACAGAATCAATTATTGATTGATGATTCATCATAAAACAAGTTCATTCATTGGAATAATAATTGATAGTGAAGTTTGAACAATTACTTCCAACATAAATTTCTGAAGATGTTGCTGCTGATCAGAAACGTTAGATATTCCTTGAAGAGTTGGTTCAGACATTTTAATTGTTTGGAAGAAGATGGACAATTCAATATTTTGTTAGAAATCTCAATTTTGCTATTCAAACTATCTTTTTTCTTGCTTCTGCTACGGAGGCAGATTTCCATTTACAGTTGCACAAAAAATGTTGTTTGTATTTCGTGTATGGAATTCATGTTTTCATGGCACATTCGAGAGCATTTGTTGCATTTTGCGCACTCACTACAAATAAAAACAAACTATTTCTACCATGTCATTCAATGCGTTATACAATTCGTCAAGTAACGTTGTACAGGGTGTTTCAATTCCTCTGGGCGAGACCTAACTTTGATTTCTTCAATGGCAAATTATATTTTTCATGAACTTTGGTGATTCTTCATAAAGAAAAGAGAGACTCCTTCTCCACACTTTCATGGAATCATTTACGGTTTTCGAGATATTCAAAGTTATAGAGTTTTTCCCGATTTCCGACACTCATAGTATTTGGTGTATTTATGTTATACCAATCCCAAAAAAAAATAATTTCTCAAAGAATGTTGGCCGTCAGTGACTGCTTCGAATGGTAGGTAAGGAATTGATCTGTGATATCCGGAGTTCGATACATATATTGCCAAACATTGGAATGCACTTCCGAAATAATTTCATTATCTCAAATTGAACACCCGATAAATGTTATTGGCAGTAATAGGGAATGGTTCATAAAATCTGACGAACTACTTAGCGTGCTTTCATCAGACCAATAATATACAAGGTGTTTCATTTGAGATGATGGTATTATTTCGTGAGTTCAATCTCAAAGTTTGGCAAGATATTCTCCGCACTCTGTATATCAGAAGTCAAATTCTGACCAACCGTTCAAAGGAGTCACTGATGTACAACATGATTTTATCACGATCACAAGACGATTCGATGACCACGAAAAGATTTTATTATAGCTTGGCATACTATAAATATTCCAAATGTTATGAATATTGGAGATGGTTTAGAGTAATGATGAATATCGTATCTTGAATCATTATTTCTCAAAAAGTGTGAAATGAAAAGTCACCCTTCTTTATAATAAGAAATCCGAAAGTATCATGTGAAATGTAGGTTGCCTTTGAAAAAATCAACGTTTGGTTTCACCCAGAGGGACACCCTGTTCGAGTTCATCAATCGTCATTTTTTTGATATCGACAGATCAGACAACATTCTGAGAAGAAAAAATTATTGATCTAACTTTTCTTTCGAAGGCGATACGAAAGACCACGCCAATGTTGCAAGAACCTGTATATACTTCAGAATATATCCAGAAATCCTCTCACTAGCACGATACTATCGTGCCAGGGAAACATACAATTTTTTCTCAAGCGAATCATTCAAAGGTGAAGAAACTTTTACGAGATCCCTCGAAATACCCATCTCCTGCCCATCCCTTATCTGCAATAAGGAACCAAATTCCCACGGGAATATCCTAACAAGTCTTCTGGGTTTTTGGCGGAAACCCTCAGGAGATGTCTGAGTCCTGGGTGGGTCTCCCAGCTCAGAACGTATCATACTCAGAGGGATTAAGTAATATTTTCGAACTTTAACGGCGGAATTTATTCATGTTATACAGATGGAAGTTCGTAGCAGTTGAAGGTCATAATATATGAAGGATTATGCATGATCCCATGGCATGTATCTAATTCTGTATTCATATCATTCAGAATGGTGAAATGATTTGGGAATTGTATATTGAAACGTAAGTAACAGAAGGCGACATATTCTAACACGAGTCTGAAATTTGAGCTGCGAGTTTGAGCAGCGAATTTTCGAATGGACGAGTGCTTTAATTGTATTTTGAAACGAATTTCAGTCTATTATGATAAAAAATATTAACGGATTCTACAGATACCTTTTCTGTAATTATTTCTAGCTATATCATACTTTGGGAACTTCCAATGAACTATTAATGCTTCGTTGTTAGTCTCAACTGAGATGCCAACTGTAGAAACAATGACTATATAAGTACCTGCCTATGTTACGAGTTGTTTTTAATTTTTTCAGCAGTACTTCAGGTGAGAAAAATCTATAAAATCTATATCTCCATATTCGATTATTCCGATGATTTTGGAGCGTAAATTTAGTATCATTTTCAGGTTATCCTTCCTCTTCTTGTTTCGTTTGATATAGATCTCGGGTAGCAAGAGTCACAGCCATCGTGGAACTGTTGATTATCTGATATCCATTACATGCAGGCATACCAATCTTTGGGGAACCCATAACGAAACCACCTGAAAATCGTGTATTGATGGAGCTCATCGATAGACGAAAAATCGTACCGAAACACATCACGTAACTCAATTGAAATTTCTGCAGACTGATAATTCGAAGCTCGCAACTCGAGATAGCGAAAGTATTATCCATCCAACAATTTTTAATGGAAACATGAGATAACATCGGCTTATAACAAGGCAGGGACGACCCTTCCGAATGTGACTTACTGTCTGCCCTGCTAGTCATCAATGAACATAGAAGAACCCTCCAGTCTCTATAATTACCGGGACTTTTCCTATCGTCCAACAGGCTAATCCTACTATTTTGGGGACTTAAGATAACACAGGGGTGTTGTTTATGGGGATGCTCTCAACGAAGTCTCCCATCAGGAATTTGGAGAAGAAATTTGGAGCCACTAGAAAATGATGATACCCAGAGAAAATTATAATATCCTTCATTGTTCAGCTCTTCATGGGATTTTCTCTCCTCGTTTCTAAAAAAATAGAGTAGAAGTTATTGAAAATTATTCCAATATATTTGTAGTAAGGACAGATTTGGGATCTGTCCCAAAATGTCACTGCGCTTGAAATTAAACTTTTAGATACCCAAAAGAGAAATTCTTTATTGGTCAGTGACACCTTATTTTTGAAAAAATTTGGAAATACAAATATATTTAATAAGAATAAAACCTCTACTTATTTTGGTGGACGTTTCGGGAACGAATCTGCTCCCGTTCTCAACACGATTAAAATATTTTACTCTTCGTAAAATTTTTCAATGTTTTTGAAAACAAATTTTTCAATGAGTCGAAAACCGAAATTCTCAATATTCACAAATTAAATGAATAGAAACGATTATGAAGTATGGAAAAGCTATTCCAGAATTGAATGTCTCACATCAGGAGGATGTTGAGAAGTTTTGCCCTCCTCTTGACGTTCGGTTTTCTTTGATTTTTCTAATGATGATTCCTCAAACCTCGAATGTGACTTGAGATCAGTCAGTCTGTCTCTGACCATCTCCATGTACAGTGTCATTCATAAGGTCGGAATGATATGGGGAAAACTTTCATCACCAATTTATTATGGAATCGAGGGGCATTTAGTTTTGCTTCGAAGATGTAGAAGAATGGATCACTTGGACGGTATCAAATCGTTCGGATGGAATTCGAAAAATGATTCATGGAGAAAAGTGGTTTCTATTCCAATTCTACAAGTTTGTGTCCACACAAATTCCAAGGCTCCGTTCCAACTTCAGGTTTAAGCATTTTTGTTTATTGAAAGAATTCAGGAATAATGACGAAAATAGCTTCGACGAAACTGTTCCATACTGTTCCATGCTGAAGGTTCCAGCTCACTGAATATGGTAATGTTTTGCTTTGAGAAAACGTAAATACCGTCGAAAAATTTTTTTCAACTGTGATGCGAAATTGATGTACTATCAAAAATTCAAGATGAGAGTTCACTGGAATGGATTTTTGCAGTACCCACCAAAATGATGTCGAAGTCAATAATAAAAAGAAAATAGCAAACTAATCACAGAATGGTCGATGGTTTGTCAACTTTGCATCGGAGAAAATACCAATTTGAAGCGGTATTTCGATTTTCAAATTGAAATGCATATTTCAATGAAAATTGAGTGAGTGAGAGTGAGTAGCATCATAGAGCTATCAGCATGGAACAGTTCTGTTGAACCCAATGTTTGTTACGTGAATATGGAAAAATGACAATAACTCAAAGTTGCAATAGAACGTTGAAATTTGAGACGCTCAGATATGTAGAATTATAATTGAAACAACATTTCTTCATGGAAACTATAGACACCAAAGAAAACCATACAGATGAGCCTATTCCAGATATTTCTAATGGAAAAAATGTTGACACGTCAAGAGTTAGATTTCAAAATAGGTTTGTAACATGACTTCCCTACACATGATGCCAATGGGATTCTGAAGCACACAGTAGATGAATATTGTTGCTGTTAGGAAATCGAAGTTCAGCAATCAGTATCCTCTCTCGAATCATCCACATGAGGTGTAACTATCCGTGTTTGCTCCACCATCAGGTTTCCAACGGAACATTGGAATTGTTTCGTTATGCAATTGCAAAATTCGCTTTTTTCGTCTATTCGAACATTTGAAGTTATCAACACTGTTGGGAAGCACCAACGGCAGTTTGTACAGATTTTGACATACATAGTACTTTTTGTGGGTGAAGAACCATAATCTTATCATTTCCCGATAATGATTTTTGGATTCCTGTCGAAATTCGAACATCTCGTATTGATATTCCAGAATTATCCAGCAGTATTCCTCTTTCGTGACGACACTGATCCCTCTAAAACCGCACTACGGGTGCCCATATCTATCTCCACGAAGGATTCCAGCTCCCCAGCAGTAGGATTAAGGTGCTTACGTTTAGAGCAGTTGATAGATTTTTGTTTAATTGAATATGTAACGCGCGCGACCCTCTATGGGCTTTGTTGAGGGGGCTCAAGAAAGATTAGTGGACATTGAGCAACATGTGTTCGGATAAAAACAAGTAGTTGGGCACATGGGGTCCTATATATTATTTTTCTATTGCTCTGAAATAGAATTTTCAGTTCAATTTCCGCCTGTGGAGAAGTTGCATCAATTGTTTCTCATTTTCCCATCATTTCATCCATCTTAAAAGAAAACGGTGTCCTAATATAAGATGTTATATTTTGATATACATATGTATATATATATGATAATAATAATAATAATAATATCGACTTCATTATTTCTTGAGGAAAAACCAATACATAATCCTTTATTGTTTTTTAACCAAGGAATCAAGAAATAAAGGGCGAAGTTCATTTTCTGCACTGCTAGGCATAACAGAAAATGTTCTTCCACTCAACCCTCACTGTTTCCAGAATTAATGATGGATGTATCAGATTATCAGTTATCGGTCAACTAAAGGAGATAGAGAGTCGGTTCAAGGGAAAAGTCTCAAGAAAATTCTATCAGTTGAATGAATTCTGATCGCAGAATGATCAGAACTGAAAGGAGTTTCGAGATATTATGGAAAATCCAAAATGCTGCATTTTTAAACATGCAGTATTCCTTCTATTTCTCAAGATGAAGCATATCTGTAAAATCATCTTCAGAGCATTTTTCAATGTAGATTTCAACTGTTCAATCTGAACTGTACAATGCATCCCGTTCTGGTTCAGACTGTCAGCTTTCTCGGTTGTTATTGAAGATGGAGCCTTCCGGTTTTCACGTTTCTGTGGGGAAAATGATGAATTCATTGAGATAATAAATTACAGGGTGTTCCATTGAAAGGAATATGAGTTTGTGTTGTATTGTGTAACCATAACCCGAGAAAAAATTTGAGTACGCCACTGAATTCTTTGCAAAATTTTCTTTTCGACGCAGTTCTGAGCTCGACAGTACTCCTGATGACTTCGCAGATGAAGAAGGAGTCCAAAAAGTAATGATTTCCAAAATCGCCCTGTATCTTTTGAACGGAACCAGTTTTGCAAAGTCTGATTGTACCATCAACAACCGAGAAACCTGGCAGTCTCAACTGAAATGAGATGCACTGTCCTTCAACGTTACGGCTTCCTGAATCCATCATCAACTCCATTATTTCTTAGATATTATAATTATTATTCCTCCAAAATACGGAAAGTATTTTTATGGAAAAATATAGCAACCTGGCCATAACGCGGAATGTGATTCACTGTCGTACACTGAATCTTCTCAACCATCATGAACACCAGTGAATCACCATTATATCAGTTTTTCAGAGATCAGATTTTCTTCGGTGAAATCTATTAGATATATATGAAACATGTACCTGTGCTTTTACTGAATTATCACTCTTTTTGCAGGCAATCATATATGAAGGACAAGACAAGAACCCAGAAATGTGCAGAGTTTTACTTACCCACGAAATCATGTGCAGGTATGTATATCCTCTCAACATTCATAAATTAATTTAGTTCAATCGCAGTAGTATGACCATTCATCAGTTATCGGAGGTTTAGAAAGGTAATCAGGATCTGAAGATATCAGTATATAATTTCTATCAGAAGTGACTGAATTGAAAAAAAATCATCTATGAATGCAGATACATCTTTCTGAAATCTGAAAAGTATGTCACAGGATAAAACAAACATTTTGAAATCAATTCGATGATGTTGCTGCCATTCTCATATATTTGGCAGTCGGAGCAATTGTCATTTGCCGAATAATTCCTTTCTTGATGACGAAATCAATTCAGAGTAGATTTTGATGTAAACGTTGTGATATTCGATTCTCGTAAAACAAGATTTCACAAATTCACTCCAGAATATGGATATCTTGAATTGGGTTGAAGCTAGGAATGGAAAGAATAACATTGAATGAATGACGAATGAATTTTGAATGAGTTTTGAAAGTATTATCTGTTAAAGTCCGATTTTGATTTTCAAATGTAATATTTTGCGTCTTCAGGTGTTGATCAATATTAAATATTCACAAATAATATAGTCCTAGAAATACAAGTCCCTCCATTCTTTGGTTCCTTATCGCATGTATATTCTTGATCATTTCTGATCATTACGATTATAAAATTGTGTTCTTTTTCGACATACACTTAGTGAACAATTCCTCTCGAAGCATGTTGAGTTTCTTCAGCCTTTTTTGAAACTGTTTCTGCATGAACATTTCTATATGTTATTCATTTCTTAGAGAAATGTATTCACGGTGAAAATTGGAGCATTTCAAAAAAAGTATATTCGAGTGGTCGAAAACTACTAGGTTTGTGGTGCGAAGAAATTTCACTCTATTTTATCAATTTTCCAATTGAAATATCATATAGTAATGTATAGGAGGGGTCTGAGTTGCATTATGATGAACTAATACTCTTTATGATGAAGTTAGTACCACAAAAATAGAAAAAAAACTGTTCGCAGATATCTACATCTGCGATCTGAAATCTGAATATCGTTTTCAATTCTTGACAATTTTTCTTCGAATAAGAGGGTGGTATAGTCTCAATCAACAATGCTAATTTTTGATATCCAGTGTATACCGTTCGAAAATTCAGAATTTTGGTAACTATATGGAGCAAACTTTCTGGAACTCACTGTATATTAACCTCTCTTTCGCATGAATATTGGAGTCTCATTTCAATTTGCATGGTATATTTTTCACTATGTGATCTCAGCAAAAGTATTTCTACTACAGATATCAATAAAGATTCACATGGTTGTAAGTGTGCATTTTCCTGTTCAATGAGCTGAGGAGAGTTAATTTCTCCCAGGAAATATATTGTGGATTATCATTTTGTTGCGAATAAAACACTCTGTGTGTTCGTTTCGAATCCAACGAAACCGCCGAAATATACAGAAAACTTTCCTTTCGGCCTCAACGTGGCCGACTCGATGATGTAGTCACGAGACTCCCTAAATATCTTCCTTCCCCCGATGGTCTTGTATAACGCAGAGGGGACGTCCCAAGTCCCACGGGAGTCTGTCTTTTCCTTATTCCCTCGTCTTGCCATAACATTCGCCAATCTCGGCACAACACCGTTTCCCGGACATTTTCATCTTTGCTAGATAGTTCACGGGAAATAAGTCATATCAAAGCGTGTTAGCTGTTTTCTTTTAGCCGAACAATCTTCCTCGCTGATTTAATATTCCCGACAAATTATGTTATCCCGGTGCTTGAGGACGTTGCGCGAGGAATGAAATTTTGCCAAACAGGTTATGGCACGTACTCCACCATCTTATATGTCCTACTGATAGTTATGCATGGCTTGCAAGCGTATATTGCAGGTCCAAGACCAGGTGTCAACGTATTCTTTGAGGGTGTTAGATTCAATAATTGGAAATTGGAAGTTTCGAATGGTATAGCCTTCATATTTCCACTTTTTGGATTCTACAGACGATTGTGAGAGTGATAACACAGTTTGCAGATGAAATGATGAATATATGAATAACGGAATATAGAAAAATCTTCTAATCATTGGAGTTTGCCAAGTTTGAATCTCGTGCTGTGAAAACTCTGGACCGTAGATCTAGTTCGAATACGTTGACACTCAGTATACGATAAGACGACGAGATACATTAACTTCATTTTGTACTACTAGCAATACTGCAATTTCCACTTGTAATACCACGAGAGTTCTCACGAATATTTTGAAAATTCGAAAAAAATACAAACAGAATTTTCTAAATATTCATTTCAAAAAAAAGATTTCCGGTTTTCTATTGAAGCTGAAGTGGTAATAGGTGAGAATATTTCACATCAGAATATTATCAAAAAATACTAGGATAATAACGACTTTTGATGGTCTTGTCATTTTACCTATGAACGTCAAAAAATATCCAGTGTTATTTCATGCTCCTTCCTCCACAAGGAGGAAAAAATCTTCTGTGAATTTGTTCAGTTGTTGTATTAAAGATACAAAATGCAGGCTTTCAATTGGTCGAAAATGTCAGGTTTGAAATTCTCAGAAGAATCCTGTCACTACAGTTTGTTGACAAATTCAATAACTCATAATTACTGACTCTCGAGCTCGAACTAAGAAAAATTGTGTAATGTGGGCAAAACTCTCATATTGGGGAGTCAGAAATGAATGTGCTCGAATGCACACTTCAGATACTGGTTCAATCATAGAATGTTCACAGTATTCTCTCACGCTATTGAATGACACACAATTCTTTTTTTTTGTCTCAGTCGAAAGCTAGTGGCCTTTTCATAACGTGAATAGATTCAAAAAATGATACTCACGAAGCTAGTATGAAGAAAAACCATTGCTTCTATCTGTCAAGATATGAGGACGTTCTTTACAGATTACGGCTTCATCATATTATGATTCACTATCATGTATTTAAAGCAGAAAATCTTGCCAAATTTCAAATGCACTGAATAAATACATTATGTTGTTCGAGGACACGTTACAAATTATTTGTTGTTCTCCAGTAGAAATCAGAATTTTAATCACTGTGATTTGTTTTTCAGTCGATGTTGTGACAAGAAAAGCTGTGGAAATAGAAACGAAACTCCCTCAGATCCTGTGATAATAGACAGGTGAGTGCTTTTTGATGCTTTCATATTCAAACCTCATCGGTTCCTTGAGCTACGAACTGAAATCGGGGATATCTTAAATATACTCAACACTACTGATCAACACTACTTTGTGTGGATATGTTCCAAAAGTCTGGAAACTCAAAAATTCACCTGTTCTGGATGGAATAGATTTTGTACAGAAAATATCCAAAAAACAATCTGAGAAAATCTTCATGCTGGCAGAAGCTGTTAGCTCTTGTGATGCTTTACTCATTCTGAGAAACAATTGACGCAGCAATAGTTTTCGCGATATCGATGGATAATGCTCCTCATAACGGTGAAGAGTGTGATGTCAAAGATTCATATTGGACTTTGTGCTCTAGAATTCTGCTACAAGTTCGAATGCGAATCGGAGTTGTGCACTACCATCCACATTCACAGGCTCAAAAAAAAACTCCCGAGGGACAATCTCACACACACTGTCCCTCTCACCCCCTTGACTCGCCTTCTCCTCTCCCACTATTCGGAAAACAAAAACTCGGCTTTCATCAAGGTCCATGGCAATCTTCCATCCCGGACCCTGTATCGCTGATAGCGGGGGAATAGCAAGAAAATGGCTTCCCTCGGGGATTCGATGCAGACGAGGAAGGGAACAGAGAGAGCGGTCCGTTCTGGTGCTACGGCAAATAATGCGAGCTGATGTTGAGCTATGTTGTATTGCATGTCGACATGCAATGTCTTTTCTGGTCGACGTAGAAATATTTGTTCCATTTGCGATGAAGGAAAACATGTTGGTTGAGTAACGGGTAATTACTATTATCGTTTATACATATCAAGATCCGCAGGGCGGTTTGCTGACCACCCAATATAAATTATCCTTCGAAAGCTTTCACCATATGAAACACGTTGAGTGGATGGCGACATTATAGAAAGAATTAATGCATTTTCCTAGCAAGATGATAAATTCCTAGATTAATCCTAGCAGAGCTAGGATTATTCTGGAATCAATGCTGACCTTTCGATATTTCATGCATATGCCTGTATCATCACGATCATCCATCGTCTTGTCTGGTCGACGTAGAAATATTTTCAGAAACCTAAAAGGGAAATTCTCTATTCATCACTGACACCTTCTTTTTGTTGTGGACGTTTTGGGAACCAATCTGCTCTAAATACTGTCTGTAAGTTTTTCGAGGAGGTAGTTCATTCTTTTTCCAGCTTTTTGTGGGATTTTCTCTCCTCGTTTCTAAAAAATGACGTAGAAGTTATTGAAAATTATTATGAAAAAATAAGATTCTGACAAATCAAAATTAGCTGAACATATCATTACTGAAAATGGACAACATATGGCTGATTGGGGTAATATCAAGATCATAAGAGAAGAAGACAACAATCAAAAACAGAAAATCAAAGAGTCTGCTTGCATTATCCTGAACGGAGACAATAATATTGCTTCTTGTTCAGTTGATATGGGTAGAACTTGGCACCCACTTCTGAAAATTGAATATGAAAATGGAAAATTCAATATCAATTAATAAAAACACCTTGTAACCAGAACTCCTCCGTCTACCGAATTGTCACTTTTCAGTATCAAAACCGACAGCATATTGGAAAAAATATGCAGAGAGAAAAATATTTTAATTGTGTTGAAAACGGAAACATATTCGTTCCCGAAACGTCTATGATAAGTATATAGAGGTTTCATTCTTTTAATATATTGGTTTTTCCAAATTCTTCAAAACAAGGTGTCACTGACAAATAGAGAATAACTTTTAGGTATCTAAAGGTTTCATTTCAAGCGCAGTGACATTTTTGGGCAGATCACAAAATCTGTCCCCGCTACAAATATATTGAAATAATTTTCAATAACTTCATTTTTCAAAAACGAGGATAGAAAATCCTACAAGAAGCTGGAGAATCAATCTGCTCTAGTATTCAACACAATGTTCGAGTTTGTGATGTTCATCTCTGAAGCTAAACAGTGACAGTTAGCAGAACCATTTTTGGATACCATTTTTGGAATCCGTTGATTGATCTGGAATTCACCATTTTCACATTCAGTTTCAAGCAGTGAATGTCAAGTTCCATCTATATCAGCTGAACAAGAGGCAATATCATTTTCTCGGTTCAGAAGAATGCAAGCAGATCCTGTGAGTCTTGTGAATACAATTTTCATTATATCATTATTCATATTTTCTGAAATTTATATTTCTATTCTTTGGAAACAAGGAGAAGAAATCCCACCGGAACTGAGAAAATTGATATATCACGACCTCGACTCACAGACAGTATAAATACCTATGTAATCAATTGATGAAGTTGGAATATCAGTTAGATTCGTCATGAACGAAATATGCTAAAATTGAATTCCGATTAACTGTATATGACATATTACAGACCGTGAATATTCTATTCATTCTACCCCAAAGAAATCATTATATTTCCGTTCTTCTTGTTAAGACTCGATTTGGCAAGAAGTTGCTGATAAGATGATTCTCACTTGTAGGCGACGAAACAAAAACAGAGTCGACATAGCAACGAAACAAACGATTCAAAATTCAAAAGGATGGTCCTTCAAAAGGTCGAGATATCGCAAGACTGAATCAATGGTCATTTCCGATTAGTTACATCAAACACATTATATATCTGCGATACTACTCATTCGAGAGTGATAGATACGTAGACGAATCTATTGCATATCATTTCCGAAAGGTTATACTCTGTTGAAATCTAATCTAACTTGTCATTTTCAATTACCACTAGTGTAGTGGTATAACTTCTTCCCACATAAACTGCGAAAATTAATGTATCACCTCTTCAAAATACAGATAGTATTTAGTTCGGTACGGAAGCCTAGAAGGGTCAATATTATTTTATTTTTATTTTCCACTTGAATTCTGAGTTGCAAAATAAATTATTGACTCTTTTACGCTTCTCTAGTTTAAATATCAGCTAGATTTGTTATAAACGAAATATGCTAGAATTAACTTCCGGATAACTGTGTATGGCATATTACAGGCCGTTTATATTATTTCCATCCTACTGAAACTTGTCATCAGTCAACAACTATAGGCCTATAAAATGAAAATCCATACCACCCCCAATGGATGCATGAGCGTGAAACCGGAAGAAGCTAAAAGCGAGAACAGATTTGTACCGGCCGCAAATCGACTAATCAACTAATCATGTAGCGGCAAAGTGGTGACATATTTCAGAACCTTCGCTTGTCACCGCAGTGATTTCACGGCCTGCTGTGTCCGGCACATGTGCAAAGTGCCGCACACTCGGAGATCGGAATGACCCAAGTCGGCCGTGGAGATTTACGTTCTTGAGAATCGTCTCCATGACAACCGAACGGGTGGATTGCCGAACGGTAGGTACATGATTTCTGGTCGGGATTTGGGGATGCGTGCGGGGGGAAGGGCACGTTGGGGGAGCGCGCTGAAGGGGGCGATGGAGTGTCGAATGTATGAGAGAGAGAGCGAGCTGCTTCGAGTGAACAAAGTGGCAGAATTTCTCTGCTGATGTCGTGAATTAACTTTGTATTCATTTATCCGAGATATTTTGTTGTGGTATGTGTCTGGATCTATATTTTTTCTAAGATATTCCAATGTGTGTAGCCTCTGGTGTAGGATATTCGAACCGATATTACGGTTATGAAAATCCTCTATTAACAGAATATGCATCAAGACTTGTTCCAAGCCTCGAGTCTAAAACATTGGGAATTTTCGAAAGGCAACAGAGGAAACGGAATTTATGAAGTATCGTTCAGTTCCTCTGAGCTCTTCATGTTGTATTATGACTAGTAGAAACTATTCATTTCAACAAATTCACACTCCGGTGACTAGAGTTGGTTAGTAACAGGAGTGATTTGGTTTTGGAAGTTAGAAAACAGAGAGGGTTAATATATATTAGGCACTTTCTAACCAGGGTTGTGTTCTTCAATAAGTGCATTACTGAAGGTTGATTCGAAGATGAATTTCATTGAAGGCCTCTCAGCTGGCAGATCACAAATCCAACAAATAAACAATGCCCGCCGCAACTTTGATGAATTCCCGAATCACCACATCAAAACTCAATAAGTTTTATATTCTTACGGATTCAATCAAATTCACGTTTCTGAGATATTTACCTCAGATTAGAGAATATTTTTGAAAATGAGTGGAACGAGTAGGTATGAATACAACTGCATAAACTGCGTGGTACCATGGAGGATCTGTGGTACTGTGAATTGTCATCAAAAGCCCTATAGTCTCGTGCAAAATACATTCTTCATCTTACGTGAAACATAATCACTAATGTTTCGTTTCAGAAATTTTTGATTTGACTACAGCTATTCTACACTGAACAAATAGGAAGAATTTCTGTTTTTCACCTCAATTTTGAACTCAATTTCAAATGAGCAAGTTCGTTATTCTCGCGAATAATTACTGATCCGCTGATACACTGATTTCTGATATAAACCTAATCCTTAGCAAAGATAACATATATATTTTCTGACAATGTGAAGGTATGGGAAGCTGTTAATGATAATATTTATTTCAATAAACAAGGTCATTTTGGAAAGGTTCTGTCAAGGAATTCGTCTGCCTAATGCATTATCTAGCAATTATAAAACATTCCTAGACACGAATTATTTACCATAGAAGTTTCTGTTAATATTTGAAAGATGAATATTCACTTCATGAATTCTGCTGAATATCTTTTCTGTGTCGCAATTGTCTTATGCTACATAAAGATGCCCTTTATTTTGAATCAGCCACACACACCTAGACGATGAGATGCAAATACTGAGAATTTGTTTCAACTGACAGTTTGGAAGTGATGACCCACCTCAGGAAACCCCAACTGTGAGTTAGTTATTGATATGAACCGATCAGATAATACGATGCAGGGCTTTTGAAATAATATTTCTGCGAGATTACTTCCACGAGTACATTATTTCAAGATGAATAGGATGTCCCGAATGAAAAACTCAATACATGGTGATTTCATTTTCCGAAAGAAAAATCCTGCTTTTCGTTCCACAGTCGAGTATATAGAGATTTCGATTACATATTCAACGATGCCTTTTTTCCGGTACATTTGCTATATACTTAATACCTATATATTAGTTGTGAGTATATATTTCTATTGTTTCTTAATCATCGAAACATTGTTTATCATCCATGTCTTGATGAATGCACTCAATATAGACTTCAACGAGTGCAAAATACTTGTAGATTCATATTCAATTTGAAGAAATTTGAACACATTTCTGTATACATTCTGCAATTGAAGTGTCCTAAAGTGTCCAGTATATTCGAATACCATTTCCTTATTTTGTTGCATAGATTGTATGATACCCAAAGTCCGCCATATCTTTATAACAAATAAGTTTTCAGAAGTAATTTGAACAATCTCAACATCTGATATTCACAGATACTTAAGATGCCTCGCCGCTTGACAGCTCAATTTAAACGCAGTTTCAATTCCTCCGAACCAGAACTATAAATACCACTAAAACAATTCAGAAGAGTCGTCAAAAATGAACTACTGAATCAGCACTCCATTTTTGCACATTTTGAAGAAGCACATCATTGTGGCTACAGTATACTTACTATTTTCTTCGTTTTTATTTTTCGTCTACTGATGATCAAATCAATATAATTGGAATTATGAAATGTTCTCTTGTTCTATTCATACTATTATTCTTATTCTAATTATCGGTTTTGTTCTCTTCTAATTCGTGAACTGAAAAGGTTAAGAGTTCGAGAGTAGCTTCACCTGATCTTCGCCTTTTCAGGGCAAATATGTTGAATGAGGCCGATTTCTTATTATTATTCTCATTATTTCTATAATTAATATTATTTTTATTATTATTATCATCATTATTTTTATTATCAATATCAATTTATTATTATTATTATATAAGCTATAAATTGTGCAAGTTACTATTCAGTGACTGTGGTTCAATATCCAGATACAAAATGATATTTCAAAACACCACAATGATATTTGGAAAAGACTATTTTCTGAATATCATTGTGGTTTTTGGAATGGAATATAGGGTGTTTCAAACGAAGGATTCATTCATTACCCTGTTTATTTCAATGGTTGAAATCTTGCTGAAGCAACCTAATGTACACTTTCGCTGTCCCCCCAAAGAACCGCTGAAAATTCCAGTCCTTGTATTCATTCGTTCTTTATCTCATGCAACAACCCCGAAAATGGAAAACGTAAGCGAGCTTTTCCGGAGGCCTTTCCGAGCGAAGAAAAATGGCGCAGAGATAGAGCTCGGTCTTGTGCGTGATAGAGAAAAGGGCAGATAAGGTCGAAGAAAGAGTGTCTTTTGTTTGTAAAACAAGGGCTGGTTATTTACTAGCGGTGCGCTTATAGGGTTGGTTCGGTTGGAGAACGGGTCTGATGGTTAAGACTCCTGATTTTGAATACGATACGCAGTTGAAAATAACTCAGTGGATTGAGACTTTTTTGCTCACAATTTGCAAATCGTTGTGCATCTTGTCCAAATCTTAACCTAACTATGAGGACTATTCACGGGAGTATTTCTGGATAATTATATTCCGAGATCGAAATTATCTTCATGGTTGATATAAGAGATAGATGGTGCCAATCCTTATGTTGAAGAAACCTGTGATCATCCTGTATTCCATATGTATGAATGCTTTGGTGACAGAATTTCAGGGATGTCTTCATTATTTTCTCGATATATCATCTCAGGTTTATGTACCCAGAAATGGCATATTCCTATATATTTGTTCAAGCCATCACGTGTATTTTCTTCATATTTCGATATATTTCCTTTGAGCCAAACTGTCCCAGATGATGGTGTGTGGGATTTGAAAATATCACTCTGTACTTTCCAATGGAGTGCATTCGGATGGAAATTCATAGAGAATCCATGTTTGGAAAAATTGTATGGAGCAGGAAATAAGTTATTGAGAAAATATGTATCCATCTGTATGAAAAACATGAGAGAATTCATTTATTGACAGTATCCCCACTCAAGAAAGGACCTGGATATATATATATAAATATATTCAATTGTTTCTTCATGGCAATCATGAGTCTCAATAAGCTATATCCTTCCAACCTGAAACTAGCGTCTTGAAATATGATTACGTTATCAGGGAATATGTGGAAAATATCTCGGATTCATATCAAACTTAAAAAAATTAAATGCCAAGTTCCTATTTTTTTTCCTATAGGGCCTCTTTATGGAGACATCTCGTATGATATTCAACATCTTGTATGGAAAAGGGCTGAAAAACATTCATTTCGGTAGCTTGAACCCTGAATAAAAAAAAGGACTCTCGTTCATTGTCGATGAAATGAACAGTTCTCGAGAAATATAAAATGAAATCATGGTCCTCATTATAAAGAATAGATACTTGTTCGAATGACAGGAATACTCCTCCATCTACATCTCAAAGAAAGAATTTTTGTCGCTGATCGAATCGAAAAGAGAGTATTGAATTGAAATGCACCAAGTACATATGTCATTTTATTAACAGGCTCTTTCTGAGTGCGAATCCTTCACGGCCAATAAACTCAAAATCCGTGATCAAACCCCCTTCGGCATCAAAGTAATCGAGCAATGACAAATTGAGTACTCTCACAACAAAAACAGATGTCTTCGGTTGAGTTGGCACCCCTGATCGCCGATATCCCGAATCTGCCGGCCATTTGATGGCATCGCAAGAAAATCGTAACGAAATGAGATGTAATAGATCCGTGCGATAGGGGAGACTGAGCGATTTGTTAGAGAGACTCATTTGCAAATTGATTAGATTGGTTCTCTAAGCAAGGCCGAGGAAAAAATGGATTGGAAGGTGCTACGTGACCGGAATGAATATGACGTGCTGCTATTCGGATTGTTTTTTGAGCTGATGGAATTATTGCTGATCCGCGAAAACATACGGTGATATTAGGGCATGATGATAATAGGGAGTTGATCGATTGAACATGGTCTCTCTCACAGCAATTAGTTAAATGCATTGAAAAGGTTTTACTACTATACTCCTATGGCATGCTGCATGACAAAACTTTTCTATCAATTCCATGATGTGTGAGATCCATTGATGTGAGCCTTTCAGAGTGGTTTTAGATGCGAGTTTTCTTCAGAAAGATCATGATATCTATAAGTTTCTGATCCATTGTTTGGGAGATTGTTGAAGTGCAGCCTTCCTCCATGTTTGCGCGTATTGTGCGCTGCTTTTTGTGGCCTTTCCAACCTTAGCGAAATTTTTGGCATCAAGTCCTCCCAGCAAAATTTTAGTCATATGGTTTGCTGCCTCAACTATGTCATTTACTATTGCATTTCCTCGCAGATACTTCACTCTATATGAAGGAAGATAATCCATATCCTACAAGGACCTGTCTCGGGCACCAACTTCCTTTGTTCCACGCCATAGATCTGTTGGATGTGACCTCCAGGTCCTGATCCATAGCTCGATGATAGAACATTTGATAGCGCATTCTCCTCTGAGAACCTCTAAGAGCCTCTATATCATCTGATGAAGCCAGGGGTGAAACGCAGATACTTGAAATGATGACCTGGCAAAAATTTGAGATTTCACCAGAAATTACCAATGGGATTTCAAATGGTTATATCTGGGGAATATCTTGGGACACACTAAGGAGTCTTTCATTTACATTTCAAATCTACTCGAGATAACGAACGGATACGAAATAAATATATGGGCTTCTCTAAATATCATTGTGGTTTTTGGGTACCTATCCATTTATTTCGTGTTTTCCCAACAGATATTCATATTGTCTGTGTTTTTGTGACTACAGTGAGACTATGTGCTCAGGCTGGTCAATCTAAGGGTGACCAACTCCAACAAGCGGTGACAGGCTCGATACCTGCCGAACTCTGCTCTAACAAGCATCAATAGAATTCTTTCCTATGCTCATGACCTCAGACATTCGTTAGAATTCATGGATATTCCTTTCGTGTTGTCAGAAAAAGAAAATCTTTCCGTGATTTAATTGTCGAATGATGGCGAGCTTTTGCTCTATTCTTATACTCTTCACAGAAATTACCGATGGTTTCATATCATTCCACAAGACAGTTGAAAATAATGGCAGGTTTATTGCTAACCACCCTCTAATGAACATTACAAAGCAATAATCTCATACTATTGTTGAAGGTACTGGAGTAGAAGAAATCTTCATCGATGGAATGTTAGGAAAGGAGAAAGGTATTGAAATATTTCTTGAAGGTTTGGAAGACTCCCATTCCTAGATCCAAAAGTGGTTCACAAAAAAAAATGATAGATAATGCAAACATCGGCTTTATATCTCGCGATTCGTGCACAGAAGTATCAGGCACAGGGCCAGAGTTTTTGACGAAGATATTGATCGGAATTTGCAGATTCCACTTTGAATTCTGATTGGCTATGATATATCCCCAATATGGAAGTACGAGATGAGTCATTTGTCTCATCAAATGTTTCGGTATTTACCCTCTAATATCGGAGGAAATCTTCAGATCCCTCACCATCTGATCACTCTGAATCGAAATCATATTCGAATGACCGTTGAAATCCAATTATATCTATGGAAATGTTCGATTTCCAGTACCAGTCAACTGCCCTATTGAATTTCCTGAAGTATATCGATAAAGATTGTCCTGATGAGTAATGTCCGAAATTAATAAAATGTCCCAACTGAATCGATATCAACAAGCACATATTATCACCATAAGGCATCGGCATGTATCCTAATAAATTTCATAGATAATTAGTATCGCTTTACGTTGGTGGAGTGTCTGGTGTCATGCAAACATCAGCCAACTAGCCATCTGTACTTCTGACATCTACGACACGCGAGCTGAACCCAATTCATTATTTGCTTTCTAGTTTTCGTGTGACATATGCATACATTAGCACCAAATTAAATAATATTAAAGAGGGTAGTGGGAGGTGATACGACACGATAGACTGACGAACAAACAGAATTCGACTTGTTTATCAACAAATAGAAATGTAGAGACTGATATCATGCTGTATGCGGAAAATGTGCTATCAAGATTTTCCACTGTCATTTTTTTCATTATGACGTATGGTCGCACGGAAAGATTTTTAGATAAGGAATGTACTCGATAGTCTCGCTGCTATGGAATCCAGAACTTCTTATCAAGTATTATTCTTCTGTTATTATAATATACGTTGATATGACATTTTTAATCCTGATATTGGATAGTGGATGATTATATTCAACACTGACACATAATGGATCATATATTAACAATAAGTGATAAGTGAAGATGGTAGATGTCGCATCATTGAACACATCAATCATTCATCATACCGGGTGTCCCTATAATTAGAAGTTTCTGGTTTGACCGTGAATATCACTACTCAATTTTGACTAACCCCCTATTTTTTCTAGATTCTACAATTCAAAATTAGCATTCGAACGATCTTTGATGCTTCGAAATTCACATCAGAAATGATAAGAGAACAGTTCTTCGAAATTGAATTGACGATCAGTTGAGCAATCATTATGATTTGATCCTCATTCAAATACAGTGTTCACTGGTTGGTTCGGGAAACGCGTGGAGACATAAATTTTTTTTCATTCGAGATTTCTTATAGATCTGATATGTTATCAAAGTGGATTTTACCGCACGAAGAAGCTTATAAAGAGAAAATAAAAAAAAAATAATTTCAATTCATTTTTTCAAATAAACTTCGTGATGTGAGCTCATGAAATGATCATTGTCGAAATTGGGACCAACATATCGATTCTATCCCGATGGAAATCGAATAAACTCCTTCGTGATTACCGAATCATTTTCCGGTCAATTGAAAATTTCCTCTGCACCAGAGCTCTCTGGCACATATAACGAACTGATAAAAGTGATTTCCTAGGGTGTATCGAATGCAGGTCTCGAAAACCAGCACTCTCTCGCAACTACGAAATAGATCCCTGCTCTCTCGACGAATTAGATTCCGGAGCACATGGGGTTCCTGCTCAGAAGGAAATATTCGATATTCATACAGGGGACTTGGTTCAGTTTGGGGCAAGTTAGGACACCAAAGCTGCATCGTGTACCATTATATCGAGAAGAACAGAAATTAATGGAAACAAGAACTCCAGGACCGTATTCAGGAAAGAAGCGTCAGATTTCACATTTTCCAGATTGTCGATTGTATTGGAGAAGTATTGGAGATTTTTCGAAATAGCGCATTCTCCCTGTGATGAAACTATGGTGACTATGATCGAAAACTGCTAGTTATCAACTGTTTCTGGTGTGTTTAGTTCAATTTTTTCATCCTTCCGCAGTTTTCATCATACAATAATTCATGTCTCCCATAGAATTTTGAATTTCATAGAATGGGTACTGACAGACAACACTATAAGTTCAAAGAATAAATTTTCAATCATTAGATGATGACGAGTAGTGAGTGACTTGTAACTCGGAATTCCAACTTTTATTTCGGAGTTCTGACCTGTTATTTGGAATTCAGGCTTTCAATTCGGAGTTCCGACCAGTAACTCGGAATTACGAATTCCAACTCGGAATTCCAACCTCCAATTCGGAATTCCGACCTGCTCCTCAGTACTCCAACTCCTACCTCGGAATTCCGGCTTGTACCTCAGAATTCAGAAGTCATTCGGAATTTAGACCTTTAATTCGCAGTTCTGACCTGTAACTCAGAACTACGAATTGTAACTCGGAATTCCAACCAATCTTCAATTCGTAGTTAGGACCTACTCCTCGGAACTGCAACTTTAACCTCGGAATTCCGGCTTCTACCTCAAAATTCTGGCTTGTAACTCGGAATTCCAACTTCTGCTTTGGATTTCCGACCTGTAACTCGAAATTCCGCCTTGTATCTCGGAATTCAGACCTTTGATTCGGACTTCCGACCTGTAATTCGGAATCCCGATTTGTAATTCGGAGTTCCAACTTGTAACTCGAAATTCTGACTTTTAATTCGGAGTTCCGACCTGTAACTCGAATTCCGACTTGTAACTCGCAGTTCCGACTTGTAAATCGGAGTTCCAACTTGTAACTCTGAATTTCGACTTTCAACTCGGAAATTATAACTTATAACTCGAATTCCGACTTGTAACTCGGAGTTCTGACTCATCACTCGAAATTCCGAGTCACAGCTCGAAATTTGAAAAAAAAAGGAGGTGGCTTCTCTACGCCTTCGTAAAAAAACGTGCATTAATGAGACTCTTGAAGGGCCGAAATAAAGAGAGAAACATGAAACCATGCGTTTTATGGTCTCAAATTTGATATGTAAAGAATGAAAAAAGGTCGAATTATGATTCCAGTCGTCGCCAAAGCGAGCACAGAGATATACAAATTGAATTGGAAATTTCTTGTGCCACGCAGCACGTGCCTTCTCGTACTCCCATCGAGTCGTGATTCAATTTTGGCGTTATTGCGGCACAAAGAAGGCTAATTTCGCGTGTGTGCGGCGTGACAAAAGCGAATCGCATACCGGTGTCGCGATCAAACGTAATCCCTCAGGAGCGTTTTTGTTTTGTTTTATTAGTAGGTATCCACCCAGCGGGAGCTCCTGCTTTTTTCTCTGCTAATCTGCGGTCGACGACAAAGCTCGGTATACCAGGGCTTACTGCGATCAGCTTGGCTGACTGACGTTAGTCCGAACTGGATTGACAGAAGTCGTTGGGCCGGAAGTGTTTTTTCATCGGCCCCTCTAACTTGCCATGGAATTTCTATCGGGATATTCTAATTACCTGATGGCGACCACATACATAGTATGAGTAAATAATGAGTGAAGAATGCGGGCACTGACGTACAATTTCATTTCTATAAATCGATTGTTTCGTACAATCATACAAAATCTTGCATTCACATGAAAGTATGAATGATAATCGTGTCACATAACTCGAGAAGACATTATAAGTTTCATCTAAAATTACAACACATTGGATTCAAAATAGCGCTTCTCAAAAGTCCCCCCCTCCCCTCTGATCTTTTGAACGATCATACACAAAGAAGTGAAATTTGGATACTGAATATTACTGAATAGGCTTTTTTGACAACTATCCAGAGGCGGAGCTCGAATTTTGAATTTTAGTATTAACTGATTTGATCCATCACAGCTTTGCTTTTTTTTGAAAGCGAGTTGCCAAAACTGCCATAAACACAAACAAAATTAGTATCATTGAATAGGTTTTTCGATACCCTCTGAAAGAGGTGTCGCCTCATCTTTGACGATTTCGGTATCTATCATCACTAGTAGGGAAGTTTACAACCTTCAATATTCAGTTTACAAATGTTCCAAAGATAAGAGGGGGAAGGGGACTTATCAGAAGTACTATATACACACGTATCATTATGGGTTCAAAATTCATCAGTAAAGTATTCCGAGATGCTCCAGTGAGTTTTGCTGATGAGGATAGTTTCGATAGTGAGGATTGAATGTATAATTGACTGAACTATTTAAAGCAAATGATTATACATCAGGCTGTTTTATCTAGAGCGCTTATTAGAAGTTTTCTGGGTTTCGATGATTCCAATCCTTCAAAAATTTGTAGACAGCCATAATCGATGACATGCTGATTAATGAAAATGTTTTCAAGATGGTGGTACTTTCGATTATATCGGAAGTAGACACCAACTTCGATATTTCAAATGGAATGCTATATTTTTTATTGCGTTCTCAAATAGATTCTTCAGGTTTTTCCATTATGATCTTCATCAGCCTTCCCTATACCTATAAGTCTAGCTGTTGTCGAAATATTCGGACTTGAAAAATTCAAACGCAATGAAAAATATTATCAATCCATTTGTAATAAAGAAGTTGGTGTCTTGCGAGAACATTCTCATCAATCAGCAAATCGATCATCATGGATCTCCAGACATTTTCAAAGTGCTATCTATCATCATTGGAACCAGAAATTTTCCAATGTGCGGTTCAGATGAAACAACCTGTATTACCAGAGACGTTTATACGAGAGTATATGGGGTGTTGACAAGTTCAAGCCACTGAGTTCATGAACAGCTTGAGTAAGAAGCAAATTTTCAACTGACCTCCTGATTTATCTTTTTTTTTGTGTGGTTTCCTGCGTATTCTTCAGTTCAACTGTTTACTAATTTTAAATCTTCATAAACTCTCATATCGTAACAAATTCCACACTCAGCTCGTCTATCCATGATGATATCAGGACATCAGGTTGGCTTTTCCGAAAATATTTCTGCTCATATTCTCGAACCATTCACTAGGCTTTGTCTCATATCGCGCTATTCCCGGATCTTCTCTGAATACTAAAACACCGATGCAGCAAGAATACATCAATCAGCAACTCCCTCGATATCAACAATCATTTGAAAGCCATCAAGTTTCATTTCTACCTATAGAAATATCACCATCCGGTAGTGAAATGCAATCTTTTAATCATGATTCCCCACGTCGAAAATTGCATTTCCATCCCATCGATGTGCTCCGTAAATATCATTACGATCGACCGCCCCTCGTTGCCGGCATAATTTATCGACTAGTTATTCGGAACAAGCATGCAATTTGCCGTCAGTTACCATTCAAATGAACACCTACTACGGATGCAATGCATTTTTGTGATAATTCGAGAATTCCATTTGACGCGCATCTGCATATAAAGCCGTCATAACGCTGCACGGCCAACTATTCTGCGAACGAGCCATCCTATCAACGATGACAATGACACTGATATTTCGCAGCTCGAGTGATATGCATCGGACGTTTATTCCGGGTGGAAACTGATTCGCATTTGTCGATGGTACCGTCATCAGAGGAGGTATGATGTTCATTTAACGCCGGTCAACAGTTTCTACAGATCATTTGATACCTGAACCTCGAGTGTACAGGTACTACAATAGTAGTTGTTTGTATTCCGACCTACGTTATAATTGAACCATTTGAGGAAGGAGTTCTCTCAGACTAACCACTTCACGGTACGGTCATCAGAGGATGTATGATGTTCATTTAATGCCAGTCAACAGTTCCCAGGATGATAGAAAATGGATGAAAAACTAGTTATCTTGATCGTTCCATCTGTTTGATTTCAGAATCATGTCTGTGTATATTATGAGAAATCGCAGACTCGTTGATCGACAAATTGCTGAGCGTCATCATTCGCATTGCAACTGATCTATATCAGCAACTATCGATTCTGATGAAGATCTGAGATTTCAAGGACACATCAAGAAAACTCGTCGCCCAGCTTCCAACAAACAGCTTCAGTATGAATATACAGCTTCAGTTTAAATAAAAGAGATTTCTGCAGAGGGACCTTCGAACAAACTGTGTCAGCAGTCTGTATTGATGAATCAATAAATCATGTTATCTTATATCCAGTCCGATCAATCAGTCATTATCAATCATTCAGGCCAATTCAAAAAACACCACAAAACGCATATTCATGACACAAGACGAAAAAAGAATTCTCATGTCCCATTCAAGCATAATCTCTATATGAACGTGGCAATATTCAATAGTGGAATTGAATAACCTCCCCAAAAAAAAAAGAGATATCTGGAATCTGTGAGAGAATTCCAATGTAACCCAGAGTTACAATACTGATGAATATTTTCTCATGCTCATTCCGAATGTTCCATATCGTTTCTAAATTCAGACAACATATTGATATTTTTCAAATTCTTCGATGTATATCTCAGACAAAAATATTCTGCCACTCTTTTTAATGATTATGAAATATTTTTAACTCCTACTAAGTACTCTCACTCCACTTAACTCACAATATATTGTATGCTGAACGATAGGCGAAAGCTTGATACCATCAAAAATTGGTTCAGGATATTTGAGTGTGAGAATATCCAACGAACTTAATCAGGACAGCATCTTGCAATAAATAGATTGATTTCACCTCAGATCAATATCATTACTCTCTCTCCCTATAGAAAAACAGCTCCATGATTTGAGGAGGTTTTGGAAATTTTCTGTTATCGGGTACACTTGTAGACATGTGCTTCAACTTCAGAAGACAGCAAACTTGTGAGATGCTGGTGCTCAATTTCCATCATACCAGCGAATGGCTGCTGAGTGTTGGTGTCATGAAACTGGAGGACCAGGCGTGATCCACACCATACACACTAAGATCACAGCAAATATTCACTTATATACGGGTGAGTAAAAAATGTGTACCGAGCTTTCTGGGGGTGATAGAACATTGAAAAATAAGTGTAGTTTGATGATTAAACTCATGGCCCGAAATGCATATTGAGGGAGATATATCCTTCCAAAGTTGATAAAATTAAAATAATTTCTCCTCATAACTTCTGAACGATGAAAGCCACCTGATTGAAATTTTGTGCATGAATGTATGTTGTCAAAATTCATTCTTTCGTCACACTTCCACATTTCTGATATTGTTATAAAGGGTGTTTTCAGAGGATGAGTCATGATTTTTTGTAGAAAACTTTTTTCCCTCTATTATTTTCGGTGAAAAAACAAGAGCATTTGATGGAGCGAAGGAAATTACATGAAAAAGGTACTCTTATTCAAATACAAAAAATTGAGGCTTTCGTGAGATATTTGAGTTTTTGTAGTTACATGATATCAGCAGATTGATTTTATTCATCGCGAGATTCATCGGTAACAATATTTTAGCAGGCCATGATGAATAATTTTGTTCTCAATTTTGACGTTCATGTCATCAACATTCGAGTCAACATTGTTGTAGTCGATTTGTTCTTGTGGTTTTTCTGTGTCATTTATCACTGCGATTATTAACTGAGATTTCAAGAAATATGGCAGGTTATTCGTTCTCTGAACAAACTGATTTGCTTCTAATGCTTGGCGAGTGCTTCGGAAATGCAAATGCTGCTGAAATATCGTTATACCGATGAATCTCGCGATGATTAAAATCAATCTGCTGATATCATGTAACTACAAAAACTCAAATATCTCACGAACGGCTCAATTTTTTGTATTTGAATACGGGTACCTTTTTCATGTAATTTTCTTCGCTCCATCGAATGCTCCTGTTTTTTCACCGAAAATAATACAGGGAAAAAAGTTTTCTACGAAAAATCATCATGACTCACCCTCTGAAAACACCCTTTATAACAATATCAGAAATGTGGAAGTGTGACGAAAAAATGTATTTTGACAACATACATTCATGCACAAAATTTCAATCAGGTGGCTTTCATCGTTCAGAAGTTATGCGGAGAAACTATTTTAATTTTATCAACTTTGGAAAGATATATCTCCCTTAATATGCATTTTGGGCCATGAGTTTAATCATCAAACTACACTTATTTTCCAATGTTCTATCACCCCCAGAAAGCTCGGTTCACATTTTTGACTCACCCTGTATAAAGAAGGTGGAGAAACTATCACTGGACTGCCTCATCCACCTTCCAGACATCATGTCCACAAACTATCAACCCTATCGTACCCTAGTTCAATATTTACGGAAAGAACAATCCAAAAATGATACCACTATGAAAGTGCACTCACTAGCTTTTTCTATCGGAAGCCTAGAAACTTTTGCAAGAAAGGGCTTTGACGAGAGCTGATGGAAAACTGCTTTCGCTAGCTTTATCGACAAATAATGTGGTTTGCTGAATTCTAAACTGAAATGGTATTCTTCATACGGTTCATCCAAGAATCCTGAGTGAATTTCATTTTCCCCATAACCATCACTTCAACAAAGTAACCTCATTCTTTCAAGCTCTCTCACACGCAGAATATTCTATCAAACCGTGTCAACTCTCATCCGTTTTGCGCCGACATCGCTATAACTCGATTGCACCACATCATAAATCTGTCGAGAGGCAGTAGCGTTAAGATGCCGCCTGCCTCTTCAAAATTAGTCAACGCTATTAAGTCTCAAACGGTAACATGCTTCTTGTTCGACTTTTTATCAAGCAGGCCATTACACAAATCAAAACAATAAATTGTCTTTCAGCGAGAGGTGTATTGATTTCTCGGTGGAGTATCGGGATCATTTAGCTGTCAATAGTGATCAATGTGTGTGAAGATTGAGAGTTTTTATCCTATAGCAGTTCCACAATTATTATGAGATTCGAACATGGACTGCGCACAGGCGGTTATTTCAAGATGTCGTGTGGAAAGAATATGATCCAGATAGGTATACAGTTTGTCCCTGCACTTCCTCTTTTCCTTTCGGGAATGTATAGATGGAGTCAAAATATCACCAGTACTTCACATAACTTTCTTCCTAAAATCCTTCTTCACCAAGTAGCGGGCCCTCGAAGTTAGAAAATGATGGATGTTCTTCTTCGATAACCAAAGTGAATATTCAAAATCATCCAAATTTTGGCGATTAACTTAACAAATGAATTCCTTCGATGGAGGAGTCAGTTGTTTCGCTACAAAGTCAGGAACGGACTACCCCCGATGGTCCACATCCCAAAACTTTGAAATGACAGATATGTTTCACTATATTTTAACAAAACAAGGTGACCTGGACGATTTTTGAACGAAAGTACTCGTGTGAAAAATCGATCAGAGCAACGATTTTTGATGAAAATGCACTTTTGTTCGACGAAATCAAATCTGATCGTCCAAATTTCTCACAGCAAAAATAATCATGATAACGTTAATTCAACAATATTTTCAATAAGAATAATATAAAATATACTGAAATAAAGTCGTAAGCAAACAGTACAGTACATATTTGAATGTTTCATTCACAATGCAAATATTTTTTCAAATGAAAGTTCCAGGCTACTCCACATTTCATCTATCATTTTTTTTTCCATTTGGATTCAATCTTTTCGAATAATACTAGACATCTCAGGTTTGATGTCGTCGAAGAAAAGTGAATTTATATCAAGAATCGTTGCCCCGATCGATTTTAAACACAGGTGTAGCCCGTTCCTGACTTTTCAGGGAAACAACTGATTTCTGCATGAAAGCTCATTGGAGGAAATCATTCATTCACTCAATCACCAAGATTTAGATGATTTTGAATACTCACTCTGGAAGTTATCAAGGAAGAACACTTTTTATATCGTAACTTCGAAGGTCCATAACTTTTGGTAACGAAGGTTTTCAGAAAAAAGTTATATGAAGTACTGGTGATATTTTGACCCCATCTATACATTATCGAGAGGTGAAGAGGAACTCCAGGGACACCATGTATATAGACGTGACTATTTTGAATCGAAATTTCGCTATTGACATGCCTGATGAGAAAAAAACACTGTCGGAGGATATACGTGCTCTGACTCGGCAAAGTCGGCCGACAATATGATATTGATAATATTTTGCACTGTACTTTCATCATCAAAATTTATTTTTTTCACATTATTACCATCGACATCATTGCGTGACAACCTCATCTTTTCGTTTGAAATAACTCATTGGATGCGACATCACTACTGTATTACCCCTAAATTTGGATGCAAGGATACTCAGCCACTGCTACAAATTAAAGAAGGGGAATTTCAAGACCGAATACAGATAATCTTTCTTGTCAAAGCAAAAATTTGATGTATGGAACGCTCTGCCTGAAAAAGTTGTTAGTGCTACTTCGATCAACGGATTCAAGAACAAACTGGACAATTCTCCTCCACATTCGTAGTGGATACATCTATATCATTTTTCATGTACTAGAAGATTTGGTTTTTCTTTTTCTCAAGTTGCTATATCATTTTTTCTTCTTCAAGATTCGTCTGCAAGAGCCGCTGAAGATACATTATTGGATGTTTACATCATGTGATAATGATAATAACAACGATCGCACCGATAAAACTGAGATGTCACTCCAGGCTTGCTATCAGTTGATGAGATGTCAAAAATTATATAGCCTATCGATTCCAGAAGACCGACCATCACGTGTTCTTTGTTGAAGAGAAATCATTTTTCGAGAATGAATTGAATATATTTGGAAATGTTTCTGAGAATAACCCCTCCTACCCTCTTATATATCTAGACTCAAAATATCATAATTTCTCAATTAGGCAGACAAATAGAATCAAAAGTCGTATACGTAATTATATTTCATGAAATACTGTTAACTAAGGTACTGATTGTAGATACCGCATGATTTGATTCCAGATTGTAATTTACTCACACGGACAGCACTTCTAGGATCAGTTCATCTTCACGAATGAACACATCACAAAAACTGACAACTCACTTATTCCAAGCAATGCCTTTTATTATTTCATTTTCCTGGCTCCAGAGCCAAGAAAGTTAGTTACTTCGTCTCCTTCTTCCTACGATATTCTGACTATTTCCTTATACATCGATCCAGGATGTGATAAAGGGCTCAGCACAAGCAAATTATCTAGTAATATGAGGTGCAGATGAACTTTCCAATTCTCAGAATACTGTTTGGTCAGGCTAGTTCATATATTTTGTTGTGATGGAATCACTCAAAGCTTCATCAATTGTTCGAGTGAAAGGGAACATCGTAATGAATCTCTATCTTTATTGTTCTGTATTAGATGACTGTGGAATCGAATCATCAGAGCATTGTTTGTGTCATCTACTAGCCAGAAATCGAGGTGGATATAAGATGCTGAAATAACTCTTCAATTGTTTCTTTCCGAAACATGTAGGCTTGTCAAACAACCTTACTAAGGCCGCACAGCTCGAGTATAGCTGAAAATATGATTGTTTTTGGTGCATTCTAAAAAAATAATTCCTATTAAAAATATCGAATCTAACTAATCTTCTACGAGTGAACCAAATCATGATTGCCCATTCTCCCTCCACGCTCGCCAACGTTGATCATCCAAAACGTAACAAAACACCAGCACGCGACCATATTACCAGGCCACGTGCTCGACATGGCCCACTTTGTTTTTGAACAAATTGCCTTCCGAGAAACGACCGACCAATCTACTAGATCGCCGGTATCGAATTTTAATTCAATTTTTATTCCTCCCGAAATACATTACTGGAATTAAGACATTTTGTGTCGCAGGAATCGATTCCATTTCGAGAGGGTGCATGACGGTTGCATATATATTCGGCCACCTGGGACTTCATTCCAACGATGAGAGGGACTGACTAATATGTGAGTCATCGAACGGAATTTCGGGTTATGCAACTTTCTGATGACATCAACTCGATATTATTTCGCATGAAGACTGCCAGAAAAATATCTGGTGTAACGAAGGGTCGGAGTAGTATAATAGGCATATAATTTTTTCCTATATCATAAGTTTCAACTCTTCTTTTACGAGTTTCTTGGGGTTTTTCGTTTGGAATTTGGAATCTGGAGTAACGAGTGAAGCGAGAAATCAAGTTTCAAGTTTCAAGAGATTGCACCTCAGCATCTAAGATTCCTGTTTTGTGACATGTCTCTCTCCCTCTCAGAAGCTATAATAAATAGTACTATGTTATGATACGGCCGAAATAGTAGTGGGTATTCTGATAAACCAATGAATAAGCAATTCTAGAAAACCCATAAGGAAAAAATTACAAAAAAGTGACAAAAAAATCAGCGCAAATGGAGAGAAGCAATTTGGAGTAAGTGCTCCAAAGAAATAGTGCTAGTGTATGATAAAATACGAGTGTTTCCACGAGAGTTCCACAATACGAGTAATTTGTTTTATTTACTGGACATGATGAATTAGTGCTGAATGATGGATATGAGTTCTGGAATATTTGAGATACTTGACAATACTAGTGAAATAATTGGAACTTCAAAATGGCTGCGATGACAAGCACAATGTTTGCAGGTCAACAGGTAGTCCAAATGGTTGTGAGGTGGATCTATGAATTTACGTTATTCACGAATATGTTCGAATATGTTCTTCGAACAGATGATATCGAGATGGCATATTGCTTATACGCATTTGGAAATGATGCCTCCATTATAAACACAAATTAAAACCTACAATTTCGCATGTCGGATGTCACAACAAGTATATTCTGAACAGCATCAGATATTGAAGCAGTATCAAATAGATGAACTGTTTGGAGGGGTGAGAAAGATGGATTGATTGAGTCAAAATATGACAAAATATACCTATTCGATGTAACTATTCTCTCAATGAGAAATAATCAATTATTGGTCCCTTCACCTTCGGTATGTGACATTTCCTCAAACTCAGAATATCATTAGCCACTGTCGCTAACTGTGTATATTCTTTTTTCTTATTCTTTCTGATTACTGCATCTTCGAAATATTCCTTCAAGGTCCTCCATGGTCTTGTACTTGTTCTTAATTCGACTATTCCTGTTTTATGTATTCGTTCATTTTTATCAATTTCATTCTTCCTACATTTCCGTTCACCATATTATCTAGCAGTCCTGAGTTTTTTCTCTAATATCCCTATTTTCTAGTTTGTTATTTTCTCCAATGTTCCTTTGATATCTCTTTCCTCTTCTGCTTGTTCAGGTAATGTTTATTCTTCCAATCCAAAAGTGAGAATTGTCGTGACAGTTCTCTCGAATATTTGTACTCTTATATCATTTAGTATTTCATTGTCGCAGGAAATGCTGTTTTCATGGGGTCAAAAAGTTTTGTATTGTATATTGCCTTCCCATACCACAAACATCATCCTCACTGAATGACCAGCTATCAAAAACTTGCTCTCACAATTAATATACAAGGAAATATTGCTAACAGATGTTGGCCGGAGGATATTTATCTGGATTGGGGGATTCTTACCCACCAGAGTAAACACTTCTCAACGAACACACAAGTCCAAGTAAATATTGTTGGGTTACTGTATTATGTCAGTTGATTGGAGGGTTGAAGCAAGCGCGAGTGCAATATTTCTCAGTAGATTCCACTCGCAATATCAAAATCATTGCAGAAGGATTAGATCTCAGGAAAATCATATGAGTCATGATGAAGGATTACCTGTTCAATACTCTCGTTGAGAGTTGTTGGAGAGTAACTCAACTCTCATGACCACTTCGGATAATTGTGGTTTCGATTCATAGTTACTCCTTCGTGTATTCATTTCATTATCGAGATATACGAAAATGCGTGAACTTCGAGACTCTATCAATTGGTGGATTTTCCAATGATTTTCCGATAATGCTAAATTTCCACACCCTGAGTCACTCTGTAGATCACATGTTGATGACATCGAATCGCCCGGAGGTATCATATTTTCATGAGTGTTCGGTGGTACACGCCATTCCTATCAAGATCTGTTTCACAGCTCTCTGTGAACGTCAACACATTAGTGTGTCATCAGATATGAGAGCTGAAGAGCTATCACAAATCAGAGATTATTACCGTTATTAATGTAAAGTGATATTCGACGATGCTCTAATGTAAATGATTGTTCGTTATAGTCTATCAGTTTCTGTTCCGATAAGGTGGATTGGAATGATTCGATAAAGAGTACTTGAATTAAAAGGATTTTCTTCAATATATCCAGATATATAAGAGCGGATGAAGAGAATATTACGGAACTCACCGATGCAGGTAGGCGAAGAATTGAATGAGGAAGAGTAATTCACAGTGGAGGAGATGAATGAGATCGGACCGTCACTTGGGAAGAGACTGGAGACTGTTATACATGGAAAAAGGTTGAACTCCGAAAAACAATAAACTCCAGATTTTGGATTGAAGAAATATTGGGAACAGAAATCAATGGGATCGTGCACGACATATTGAGAATATAATATTTCAGACCATAGAGTGATATAAACAATCTAGAGAAGAAAAATCTACAAGAAATATAATCGAAACTGGGAAGGAACCGAACCGATATAGGACTCGAAATGGGTGGAGACAAAACAAAAGCTCTCTGATGCAAAGTGAAACTCTCTTGATAGACACCTACTAGAAGATGAACACTCAGAAGGATACAGCGGGTCCCCCCCCAAAAAAACTCGCGAATATAATATTATGAAGTCATATTTTTCCTTGGACATCAATCTTTTACCGATAAGTATACAATGGAAAAAGAATCAGAACACTTCAATTTTCATTTTAATGATAAATATGATTCACTTGATTCACTTGTTTTCTTTCGATACAAGAGAGAGATGGCAACTGCACTAAAACTGAATATTTTTTGTATTGTCAGATACCAGAACGATGATAACCGAAATGCAATGAATATGAATGGATGAACATTATATACAATGGAGAAAGAATTAGAATACTTCAATTTTCATTTCAATGATAAATATAATGAATCAAATTATTCACTTGATAATGGAGAAAGAGCTAACATTTTTCACTCCGCAATACTCATCTGTTGGATTCGTTCGATGAATTCAGATGAGATATCGATTTCCTGTAGAAAAAATATGGAAGTAGGTTCAGAGTGAGATGCTCATAGAAGGAGGCTGAAACGTGGTTGGTGAAAACTCCAGAATCCAGAATATCAAAAAGAATAATTGGAAAAAAATGCGAATTGCTACAGAATATTTCCAATTTTCAGGATTCAATTCATTTATCTTCATCATCGTTCTCAAGTTGAATATCAGACAAATTTAAGATCTTAGGCTTCACAGCTGGAAAAAATTTCAGTAGTTCTTAGTTTTTTTCCATTTTTGATCACTTAACGAAGGAAGGTTAGGGTATTTATTCTGATTTGTTTATTGTTGTTGGAACGAAATGAATGAATACGTTTCTTTCGATGAAAAAAAAATCTTTCAAGGCCTCATATAACTACCGGAAAATTTGTCGAAAAAACCTTTTTTCTGAAACTGTGCGTATCCACGATAGCTGATTTTATGGATAATTCTTGTCACGTAACTCAATTGGGTATGTTTGAGATGAACCAGCTGCTTAGCAGATCAGAACTAGAACAGTTACTGAACAAAAAGATGAAGGAATTAATAAATAATAATCGCTCTCTGTAGAAAACATACACATGATCAAACGAGAATCTGCACGACACCTTTAGTAGTTTCTTTAGGAATGCTCATGAATAAAGCCTATCTTCACCACTGTATTCACCATTTAGAGTCGAGAATAGCGAAGTTTTTCATTGATTTTAGGATCTTCCGAGACAAGTAATGCGCATTGATTTGATTAAATTTAGTTTACAGAATCATTCAAAAATGGTATTAGCAAGGACGACATCTTCGCTTGGTTCAATGTTTCCTCTGGCAAGTCTGACTATACGAGGTATGTCAGGTGAATTACCCAGTGGAACAATTTTCATTGTCTCTAGTTGAAGTTGAATGTTATCATCATCTCTTGTGTAGTTGTTGTTTCTACCAAAAATTCACCAACTTTGTTCATTGAATAATGACATCACAACCAGTTATTATATCCTTTTAGGTTTTTGATTCTCTGGATGAATGTACATTTTGATTCTAGACTGTTCATCTGAGATATGGATCAAATTTTGATTAATTTCGACTCGAATAAATGAATATAACCGTGGAAATTCAGCATTACTCAGCTACAGAGTTATCCCAAATGGAAAAATGTTGATTATATCATATCTATCTGAATACATAAATGATGAAATGACATTTAAACAAGTGATTTTATCTTTCTATTTTTTTTCCATCCTCTGGATGAATGCACATTTGTTCATGTGAAATATTATACAAGTTGGAACAGATTTTTCAACATTGATTTCGA
This sequence comes from Gastrophysa polygoni, assembly GCA_963576655.1. Taxonomy (NCBI): domain Eukaryota; kingdom Metazoa; phylum Arthropoda; class Insecta; order Coleoptera; family Chrysomelidae; genus Gastrophysa; species Gastrophysa polygoni. Next base: position 5,932,131 of record OY755092.1, read on the forward strand.
CTTGTTGAATGATAAGACTTTTTCCACTGAATCAACCTCTAAACATTTATCATAACTTCTTACTGCTATTTTTTGTGAACCCGCGACCTCAGTATATATCAAACTATCAATTTTCTGTTGATACGTAGCACGTCACCGGACATTTTTGAGTGGATCAGTAATTTGATGGATCAAATATTGAATTTTGGGTGAGGAATAAAACTAGTGATATTTTGACAAATGATCCATTTTTGATTCATCTGCAGTAACATATTTTCTTCAGCCTTGAAACTTGGATTCTACATAACATTAAATGTTTATATGTTTATTGAGTGAAGTTCAAATATTCTGAGATGAAAATCTACACCACCCTGTATATAAATGATCATTTTGACACTCAATGTCGAACACTCCGAATCTGTCCCATATTTTTCTTGCTCATAACCGTTGAGAAAAAAATTAGACGAAAAAATGTCTAGACTTGCTTTGCCATATCAAAAACTCTGTGAATATCTCGGAAAGCACTTGAGAAGAGAGCAATTCATCTGGCACTCACAGCAGAATACCATAATTGTTAGACAAATTTACGGCATCCATCGACTAATCATTAACATCGTTAATTACACACGTTATACACAAATTACGTGATATGATAAGCCTAACGATGTCTGGATTGATATCTCCATTCTAATTCATCGTTACCAAAAATGTAAAAGTGCAATTATTGAGCAATATGGTGACGATTTGAACATGAGTATGCCATAAATAACAAGCTATGAGTAGAGGACGTCGCATTTTTTAGAAGAGACCTCTTTGGAATCACTAAGAGATAAGTATCGAATGGAACACTTCCCATTCTACCTTGATATGATTACCTTATAACGAAATATTAAGAGTCGCCAGTGATGTTAGTACCGAAACTGATGTGGTACAATTTTATCATCTCCAAAGTTGTCACCATTCATTCGATTTGCACACATCTACATAACAATTATCATAATATGATAATATTATGTAGCGAAAATACTTACTTGTCCGAAAACAACTTCAAGTCAATATCTTCTCGCTGTCTTAAACCGTCTACATTATCTGCCCTCAAACTATTTCTATCACGTCACTTTTCGTTTATCTATATTTATTCATTCCCGTCGGAAGTCTCTCATATCAGTAGATTTGAAATTTTCGCCATTCTTGAACGAATGCACAGGAGAAAATGATAATTATTGGAAACACAATTTCTAGCTTGTATTGTGAAAAGTGTCTAGAAATCACCTGAAAGGCTTGTGTTGGTTGCTACATTTCATTTGAGAAATCGTACGGCTGACACTGTGATTCAGTTCCTCAAGATATTCAATTATGGAATTATTTGCCATAAATCATAATATGTAGTCGTGAAGATAGTTAATCGAGAGAAAATTGAATTCTTCAATTGGTAGATTGGGAATAGAGGACCTGTTCGATAGCCTGCATCTTCTCCAGATTTCACGCCACTGGACTTGATGACTTGATGCATGTGTGGCAACATCTGCTAACATTTTGAACAATTTCAGCAGTACGATGTATCATTGAAAATACAGATGAGCTTATAAATTGATATTTCATTTGTATTTTCATTTGCCATAAATCTGCATGCCATTCTAGCTATACCATGATTTATTATTAAATAAGAAAGAACTTACTGTTAGTAACAAACAAACATGTAGGTGCAATTTGAAATACAAAAGTTAGGGGTGGTTTCTCGGGGGTTTTTTACCAGGAGGTGGATTTTACTATGCTTCATGAACGAGCTCATGGTCTCCTACGACACGTATTTTCTGTCGATTTTCTTTCCTGCAAATAACTGAAATATATGCTATCCTAAAATCTCTGGGACACCCGGTATATACAGCAATGAGACTCCAGGTATACTGAGTCGTGACGGATGCGTCCTCCTGAAATATTCAGGCGTCTTGATATGGGCTTTATTAATTGATGACAAGCACCGAATAGCGTATTTGCATTATGCATGGCCACCCCAAGGATCCATACTCAAGGCGAGGTCTAGTGTGAGTCAGCGTAGAAATGCGGCAAAGTTGTGCTGAAACATCACGTGATAAACTTCAGTTCTTTGCCTCTTCGATGTTCGTCTACTTTATTAGGAATCGCGTGAAATACTCACTCGCCGGCAAAAAATCGTCCAGAAAAAATTCTGGGTAAATTGATCACTCTGTTACCTTTTCAAGTCTCGTCTGTTTCTGATTAAATTTCAACCAAATCATAGAGTCATATTCTCCGAAATGTAAGCCTGAATTTCAATTCTCTAGAAGAGCTGATGGCTTGCTCATTATACAGGGAAAAACATAAGTTACTTTTTACTCTCTAATTCTTCACGCCCTGTGATAAAGGTGAGCGGCTAAACTCAGCTCCATTATGTTCTGGATTGAAGTATGATACCTCATTAACACAATGGTTTTTGATTCATGTCAATATTTCCTTTTAAAAAGAAGATACAAGTGTTCCAAGAAATTATGGCATTCTTCAATTTTCATTACCAATAATTCAGAATCTACTTGAAATCATCAATTGGAAACTTGAAAAAATAATCTTGCAATTCAATGCAGTCGTTGTTTTTCCCTGTATAATGAGCAAGTCATCAGCTCTTCTACAGAACTGAAATTCAGGCTAACATTTCGAAACATGAATCTATCAGACATGACTTGAAAAAGTTACAATGCGATCAATTCAGCTAGAATTTTTACTGGCCGGTTTTTTTCTTGGAGGTAAGTGTATATGGATTTTCACCACGTGATAGTGAACAGTGAAATAGAATAGAAATGCGAAGTCGAACAGTGTTCAAGCGAAGTACAAAGAGATGAGAGGGAAGACTCAGCTATATCGGAGAACGATGAATAAATTCACTTTCGGCTTCAAGACATGAAATAAGCTATCGATATATTCACCTGTACAAGCTAGCGACTCTTTCACTCGCTCATGCTTCCCGTCTTCATCCTCATGTTTTATACCAGGTCGAACCCATATATTCCTACTGCACTGTATTCTGCTCGAAGCGTGGAACTTTCTGATGACGACGATTGAAAATATATCGATAGAACGTCCACAGTACTCGGAGTAGAATGAGAGAACTTTCCCTGCCAAGATTTCTGATTCAAGTGGATTTGCCACAAAGTCGAATCGAATGCCATTGAATAGCATGAATGAATTTTTGTTCAGTTCTCAGTCAGAGTAGAATCTTCATAAACTTCCCTCAAACTATCACTGGCAGCATTTGGAACTGCTCGATTATCCAATGATTTTTCAAAGAAGATTAGGAGAATGATAAATACTCAAATACAAACATTTTTCAGCTTTTCATGGGATTTTCTCTCCTCGTTTCTAAAAAATAGAGTACTTACTCACTTACAGTGAATCTGCTCCAGCCTTTGAAAAACTCGAACTTGAAATGGCTGGTTCTGCAATCACCTCAATTGATAATGTCTGCATGTAAGTTCTTCGAGGAGGTGGTACATTCATTTTTCAGCTTTTCATTGGATTTTCTCTCATCGTTTCTGAAGAATAGAGTAGAAGTTATCAAAAATTATTGCAATATATTTGTAGTAAGGACAGATTTGGGATCTGTCCCAAAATGTCACTGCGCTTGAAATTAAACCTTCAGATACCCAAAAGAGAAGAGAAGATAAGTAGAGGTTTTATTCTTATTAAATATATTTGTATTCCCAAATTTTTTTCAAAAAACAAGGTGTCACTGACCAATAGAGAATTTCTCTTTTAGGTATTTGAAGGTTTAATTTCAAGCGCAATGACATTTTGGGGCAGATCCCAAATCTGTCCTTAAAACAAATATATTGCAATAATTTTTAATAACTTCTACTCTATTTTTTAGAAACGAGGAGAGAAAATCCCATGAAAAGCTGAAAAATGGATGTACCACCTCCTCGAAGAACTCACAGACAGTACTCAAATACAAAGTATATACACAAAATACTACAATAATGATTGTTTGTACTCCAACTATCGTTCCATCGGTGCAGTCTTGGACAAAACGGGTCCAAATGTATTTGGCCTATCGACGATTATGTAAAAGAGAAGAAAGAATATTACTCGGATGACATTGGAAAGGTCAGTTCAGTTCAGAAAAGTCAGGTTCCTCTTCGTAGTATAATATACAAATTCTTTCATCTTTCTCGCTCTGAAGCAACTCTCATCAACTCGAATCCTTGATGGAATAAGAAATTCATTAGCTTGTCGATGCCTGGTATTCTCTCGAATGCTCATCCTGTCATGTTTGAGAATTTCCTGTGTCCGAGGAAGAAGATATATGACATCGTGGGACACGAATTGAGAACTGCTCCTCGTATGATTCTGCAGCCGCGTGGGGATGTAGCCGGTTCCCCAGGGATAGGTATTGACTCTTCTCTCCCCTGAGCTGGTCGTCAATACCGCAGGGAGCTGGACCGAAGTTTCCCGAGCTGTCGCGACCGTGGCCGAGGTGCGCCTGCCCGCAAAAGTTCTCTGTTATTCGGTCTGCCTGCATATTTACTACCCGGACACTTAATTAGGGCCTCTTTATGTAACTGTTCGGATGGGATTTTCGAACTTTTGATTGATGGAGGATGGAGGACGATTTGAAGAGTCGGGATCGGGTGAGGAGTTGGCAATATCTATGAAATATTCGTTTTGATGACTGATTAAACTGAATTTGTCCCAATTGAATCAGATTCAAATGTCAGTTGTGGAGTACTTGATGTTTTCAATATTGTTTTAGTTGCAAGGAAGGTGGATATAGGATGGTGAAACAACTCTTCAATTCATTTTTCAGCTTTTGATGGGATTTTCTCTCCTCGTTTCTAAAAAATAGAGTAGAAGTTATTAAAAATCATTGCAATATATTTGTAGTAAGGAGAGAAAATCCCATCAAAAGATGAAAAATGAATGAACCACCTCCTCGGAGAACTTACAGACAGTATTTAACTCTTCAATTGTTTCTTACTGCGGCCGCACCGCCGAGTATAGATGGCGATATGATCGTCGATCCTGTTATAGAGTCAAATCCGCTTTCACCGATGATACGACAGTGATGGATAGGTAACGGTTTGATTTTTGCATTCGTGTTGAATTTCAAATTCAACACGTGTTCTCCACAGTTCACTAGATGATCATCGAGATCAGCAGAAGTGACGCCATCTAGTTTCGATCTTGGTACGCCTTGTTGAGGTATTATAAATCGACATAATCAAGTAGGCTGAAGTCTACAACTCATTCTAGTAACTGGGGTAGGGATTTGGGACACCAGTCCATATTCAAATCTTGGTTGCCATATAACCTAATGATTTTTTTGTGATGGCCATCAAAGAGGAAGGAAAGGTGATGAAAATATAGAACATGAATGAAATATACAGTGTACAAGTCGAGGATGCACAGTTGCACAGTATTGGGATATCGGAAATAGCGGGAGATACAAATTCGGTTAAATTGGAAAATAATTGCACATTTTCAGAGGCTCAACAGTTTCTGTATTCGTTTGAGTATTTCAGACTTATCGAAAAAATAATCATTCTGAAAATCTAATTTATTTTCCACCGTTATCACAGATAGAGAAAAACTAGGAATACTCCTTCGTACCATATATGAACCATATTTGTACCATTGTATGTGAATCATTGTGTGTTGCATTTCAACTTCCCATATGATTCAACGTGGTGACATTAATTTCGTTCCATGGCGTTTTGTATTCGCTGGAACATCACTTACTCATCATTATTCTGATCTCTAGATAACTCAATATCGTCGTATCCTCTCTTGATCGATTTGATGAAACATTATTCCAGAATTTCAATTAGAAGAACTGTAGAAATCACGGTAAGTTTTTTTACACAATAGTGTGAGCATGCAGTTACTCTGGTGATACCTCGTAGAAAGAGATCAATATCACCACGTTGAATCATATCAAACCAGAATTCCTCCGTCTACCAAACTGTCATTTTTCAGTGTCAAAACCGACAACATATTGAAAAAAATTGGCGAAGAGAAAAATATTTTAATTGTGTTCAGAACGGGAGCAGATTCGTTCCCGAAACGTCCACCAAGATAAGTGGAGGTTTCATTCTTCTTAAATATATTTGTATTTCCAAATTTTTCAAAAACAAGATGTCACTGTCAGATAGTGGATTTCTCTTTCAGGTATCTAAAGGTTCAATTTCAAGCGCAGTGTCATGACAGATCACAAAATCTGTCCTTACTACAAATATATTGAGATAATTTTCAATAACTTCTACTCTATTCTTCAGAAACGAGGAGAGAAAATCCCAAAAAAAAGTTGGAAAATAAGATTCACCACTCAACATTCAAGACTTTACATTCAAGACAGATGTAACATGGAAATACAATTGTTTATGTTATGAAACCATTCGAGACTTTTCATTTAACATTTATCATTTGAGAAGACGCCTAACTTCCAACTTGAGAAATTATTTTTAAATGGCCATAAATGAAAATGAGATGTGCGCATGTCCGCTAATGACGTTCTGTGAGTGTCGACAAGTGACTCTTCTCTTCTGTTCTGTTCCCCGCTTTTATTAAAATAGTATATAATGAAATGAGCACAAAATGATGCCCATCTTGCACGAATATGAAATTTGCATATGACGAGTCGGAGGCAAGTGCTGCAATTCATACGGGTGCGGAATGGCCATTTTGTTGTGACTTGCATACTATACTTTTTCTATGACAACATATCGTTCACATTTGATACATGCATACATTGCAAAAACTTTGAAACAGATAAACTGATGACATTTCATTACTCTGAATTTGCCGCTAATGGGCTTTCTATCAGATTCAATGAAATTATCGATGTCCTTTGCTGTGAAGATCTTTGACTTCTTGGGTTTGTAGCCGTCAGACTGCCGCTTGAAGAATGCCTCAGTTTCGAATATTTGGCAATATCTATATCATTATAGATACTGAGAGTCGTTCTCAGCATTGAGAAGTGTGACCACAAAGTGGAACTTTTGAATTTTTGGCTGAGTCGCCAAAATAAGCCATTAAAACGTTCTCGGGAAACGATTTTGTCTTTTGATCAACCTTCCATTCCAAAACAAAGGTTATAAACGCATTGATACTCTTCGACGTGTCGGGTATAATAAATTCAGTGTTGTTACCTTCGCTGCTTCTATTATGTTCGGAAGTTTCAAATCTAAGTCAATATCACTATCAGTTTACATTTTGTTCGATAGTTTTTATAGAAAACAACTATGAAATTACTCGTTACCTACTAAAACTTTGAGAGAAACGATCTGCTGAATTTTCATCAATTTGTCGCCGGACGTCATAATTTGACAAGCCGTATAGTCGTCGTGATTTAAGAGTGAACCTAGTCCTAACACGAAATATTCCATTTCGCATTTGTTGCTCAGCAACTTTCCTAGCAACCAATGCAAACATGCAAAAATGAAATTCTGTACAATATGTGCTTATTAATGATTGAAGTTTACGGTTATAAAATGAATATTTATCGAGGTTGTCGTAGAAAAACTGTATTGTAATAATCTCCTACTGTATGAGAATATTGCCGGTGCTTTCAGGATTTTTGCGGATTCATGTCAAGGGTATCATTACTTTCACCAATTCATATAAGACATAACAACTGATAATTGCTCATTCAGTGAATCCAGACCAAGATGTTCTGTCAGTTCTGTGTCAAAGATGATACGTCAGTATTTACAAGGCTCAAATAATTTTTGAATGTTGAATATTATTATAACCCAATCCATTATGATGTCTTGAATCTCAAAGTGATATATGTTAAATGTTGAAATTTTCAATAAAACTACCTTCTTGAATCACACAAAAAGCTACACCCTGGAATCTTGTCCTCCTGATAGTCCCGAGCTAGTCTTCCGAATCCACCCACCGAACCCAAAACTTATTATATCCTCCCGTTTATCCTGCGGCTATTCCTGCTCGCCTTACGTTCTCGGCTCTAACTAATGCATGCCAAATAGTCGCAGTAGGTAGGACTCAGCAAAGATAAATAGAGAGGCGATAGCCGCAGGACAGAAGACTAACACGACATAAAGGGCGACATAAAGGGCCGCTGCCCGGTAACTAGATTATGCCGTGTGATATTCATCCGCAGAAATGTATACAGGAGAGACTGGTTGGGTATTGTACAGAGGAATAATAAGGGACGACGAACCTTATGTAGGGATACGGGAATTTTATATTGAATCAACTGAACTCAATGGCGTGAAGAATGTCAATGATGTGTTATGTTTTTTAGTACCTATATAAGCGCTAAGCACAACTTGGTGCCCAAAAATCTCACCACAGGTCACTTTTGAAACTAGTACTTGTTCCATAGATCAGTGACGGTTCGTGCCCTTAGAATCTGGATAGATCATGCTCTAGTTAGTCCACTTAGTTTTTTGTTTTTGTTCAACATGATGGCATCAAAAGTTTCTGCTAGAATAAAATGACTCACAAGCATGAAATATTCTGTTGATGTCAACTTGAAGAAACAACATTATATTTTCAAACAAAAAACAAGAACTGATCCTCTTGAAAGCACGTTGAGTCAAAAATGTTTTTTTTGTCGATAGCATTCAAATATTTAATCACCACTGCACTGCTGAAATGCAACACTGACTAATGATCCGTTCACTCGTTTTTCTAAACAAGCATGTGCAAAACAAAATATCTGAAAATGAAGACGATGTGCCTTAGATTCGCCGTCCCTTGTCCGTATTCATTCATGAGATGCGAGATAATCAGGGTGGCCCAATGAAAACGAAACAGGGTATGCAATTTATTGAAAGATCAAGGAACTGACATTGAAATTGATGATTCTACATGTAATGTTCGATAGATCAGGATGGATGGATGGAAAAAACACATGAGGCACTTCTTAGAGGAACATCGTTCTAACTACAAAATGAGAAATAGTGATGGAAGGAAAAAAAGCGTTACTTTCCATCACTAGCCGACTATTCTCATGAACGTGTTTTCTCGAGAACTACTGCATTGAATTCCGAAAACAAGGAAGCGTCGATAAGATATTTCTATCACCTTCAAAATGATGTATCACTTGTCCCCTCATCCCATTTGAGATTCAAGGGTTGAAGCTCGCCCCTCCGAGGGGTTTGAAGTGAAAAAGTTAGAAACATGCGCAAACTATTCTCCTTCCGAAATAAAAATCGACCGGTTTCAGCGGTTTTTTTTTTCTGAAAACGATAACCATGTCAAATCGGCCTTGTTTCTTTTCCATTGGGCCACCCAGTATATTAGAACTGCTACATGTGTCGTTGCATGAAATAGACCAAAAGTTCTATATTTTCATCACCAGAGCCTCTATGCTGTTTTCTAGTACTCGACTCTTGGACTGTTGAAATGTGTTCTGCAGCAGTACGATATTCGATTTATGAAAAATTATTTCCGCTCTCAATAGAGAATTGAAGGTAAATCAACATAGATTTAATCGTTCTTTGAACGTTCAATTATGAATAACAACTGGGAATACAGAAATTCACGTAGACATCAAATTCGATACAATCAATTTCAGCCTGATTCATTTCGTGATTGTCAAACTAATAGTGAAACTAGCTTCATGAGCTCTAAGTGGGTTTCAACTCAACGTGGCGTTCTGACGATGGGTAAATCAGATATTGTATTGGTCCTTAATTAGTTTTCGTTATTTTCGATACATTTTCGCTCTTCTAGCTGACCCAAACAATACAATTCATGAATTCATGCACTGGCATTGTCCTATCATTCAAAAAATATTGGGATGATGCTTCATAATAACCGTTAAGTATTGTAATCAGTTTTGAAACATTCCATTTCATGACATAGTTCAGCTTTTCTCCGAACTAATGTGGTACGGCTCTGCCGACCCTGCCATCTCTGACGATCCCGTCACAGTCATAGATTAGATACACACTGGTTCCATAGATATGAGACTCCAGAAATTGAAGAAGGAAACATTCAACTCATCCTATGAGGAATGAAGGAATAGTTATTATCAAGAAATAATCTCTGATCGAGTTCATCTTGGAATGACATCCGTCCCACTCCAACAGATCAGCCATATCTATAAATTCGAGGATCGGAGAGTGATCGAGGAAATGCATGTATCAGGGAGTCTTTTGGATACTCAATTGAGCTGTCCGGCCTGAAATATGTTTCCTGAATGAAAACTGTTATAGAATTCTGTAGTGCCATGCCAGTAGGTATTCTTTCTGTTAATATAGGAACGAGGCCATGATGATTGTTTCATAAATGTCCTATTTTTCGGATTATCGAAAATACCTAATCATTGTTCGAATTGTCAAAATATTTCCGTAGTGGTCAATCAGAAGATGAGAAACAATATTCTCATCAAAAGCTCGATTCGAGAAGGAGTACAACGCGCTTATAAACTCTTGCTGAAAGGCAAAGGTCAAGAATGTGCTGCATGATACCGTTGATCATAGGAAAATATTATGCGTTACATGACTGGTATTATTCAGGTGTTTACAAGTCTATTTTCCTGCGAAACACTATTTCGAAGGTATCTCCTGTCATTTTTAGTCTCATTAACATTCCACAAATGCATATCCCTGGTTGATACACTTCTATACAGTTTTATAATCGGAAACAAAGCATGCAAACCTACGTAATTATTTACTTCATAACGAGCAATCATCTTCATTTGAACTTCAATTATTCAACAGCCAGTTCCACCAACGTTTAACGTCTACCATGCGCTTTCACGTGAGAATTCGAGAAAGACCCCTATTAAAAGAGTGCTGGCTAATCTTTCCTGTGTATTCTCAGTGCTGAGTGTGGTCTTTTTCGGGACGCCCTATCCAGTTCCCAACTTTAGACAAATTACCGTTCTCAGGAACTGATAACGACCTTCCTTCAGACTTCCTTATTGCTGCTCTTTTGTGATCGCGATAAATGTTCATTGCCAAAGATCAGTGCCAATGAAAGTCCACTGAGATTCATATCTTCATTATGACACCCATGATTCGAGAAATTCCGGAAAGCTAAGCTTCACATCACGGTCTAACCATATAATTAGTCGAATTGAGAAATTAATCTGAAGAAAGATCTTATGACATGCAAATATTTGTATATCGCCTTGTTTAGACATCGAAGATTGATTTCGAGTTCGAACTGGAAATGTTCAGTTGCTTCCAGTTGATTGATGAGGAACAGCATTATATGAATTCATTATCAGAGCTCATTCCTGAATCATTCGGAGCAATCAAAATCAAGATCCAAAACAGAAAGATAACGATTCCATAGCAATCTCACACTGCTTCAATTATCACCCAGCAGAAATTCCATCTGGAATCATCAGAATCCCCTATCGCTTGTATAGAAGTTTCTGCAAGTTTGGGCTGAATATCCTACTTTCAATTAGTCGAGAGATTCTTCAGAAATTCTTCTTCGAATTCGGGTTATATTTTGAACTTTTCAATTTTGTTTGGAAAGCGAGCCAGTTAGAATTTCAAACAAATCCTAACCTGTCCTCCAATAAATGTTGCCATGTTCCTTGCATATTCCAGGTACCTTGTCCTTGATCGCAGAAAATTATTTCATGTCAATTTCATTCATGAAATTCAGGGGTTCCATTGAAGCTGAAAACTGGAAACGCCGCAAAGTGAAACAACCGCCTGTGCAAACATTTCGAGGTGAATGGGAGTAAAACGGTTAAAGAGAAGAGGAAAACATCCCAGGAGGCCGTGATCATATTCATGTCCTGCTTTAATGATATTATGCTCTCAGTAATAAGCCCGCAGGTTGCTTGGAAAATGAGAGTTATGTAGTGGCAACAATAAAGTGATTTGAATGTACATTTTTTCATGAGGTAATTGAAAGATGTGATACAGGCTGGATGGTTGAGGTACCGTCAATTCAGTGCAGGACATTTATTCGAATATTTCATCCATGCCTCGACTCATGATGAGATACACTGTGAATGCTATGATCATCCAGAATCTGTGGAAAATTATGAAGTTGACAAATATCAATATCGTGATTATCGTGTGATTATCGCGGCACTGACAAAAAATTTGTTGAAATGTCATTCGTTTATCATGGAAATAAAAAATATCATGACAGTTTGCATCTGGTGAATCATTTTCTAATTGTATTACCCAACCAATGAGCAAGCGAAATACAAAAAAAGTATGAAGTTATCTATTAGCCAATCAGGAGCCGAAATAGAAAATCGAGAACACGGTATTTTCGATTATTAACACAACTATATTAACCAATCAAAAACGTGTATCTCAGCATGAGTATATATTCCATCTCTTTCTCGGAACGAATCGAGTTGCTTCGAGAAATCATACGAACACAAAGCGCGAGCAACATGATTTGTTTCTCAAAATCGGACTTCGTGTTCCGATAATCATCAATATACTATGTACAATGTAATGATAATAATTCATACGATAAAATCATCTCAGCAGCTCTATTATTCCGAACAGTTGATTATTTCGGTAGAATGCACGAGTTGCGAAAATTCAATGGAACCCTGAATAGTACAAATTGTGACTGATTCAAATGTAAAATTGAATCTGATAGCAATACGTTTCTGGCTGTTGAGAATATTTTTTATAATATCATAACATCTCATCGAAGCTCAAAATAATTTCTGAACTGAGTTATTTCTTCTGTGAATTTTTTTTTATACTCTACATGAATACTTATAAATATAATAAATACTAATATATGTTATATTGCTTTGTTTCGTGCTACTCTGTAACTGGATGGGTCTGTTGAGTAGCCTATTCATGTGAAAAAATAAATGAATAAATTTTCAATTTTCGACTTTATTGGACTCCACAGAAGACAACTTCTCATTTCAACGATCCCGTAACTAATGCCCCATAGTTCCAGCAATTCAATTAACCATGAGTATACAAAATATGAATGTGAAAAAATCATTGATCTTATCTTCTCTGTACGAAATCAATATACGAATACAGGAAGCAAAATTTGTTCTATTTCGAAACATTTCTGAATGATATGTCCACAAATCCCTACATACAAATATCATGATACAATATCGAATCCTCTAATTTATTTCCAACGAATTATTTTTCCTACATCGACATATTACAACATAGAACAACATTTACTAATGCCTGCATCAATTATTGATAGAAGCATTGACATTGCTCTATAGTAGGACAAATGAGTTCGCATTGAATCAAGAGTATGGTGAAATCTGAATATTGACTACGAAGACACTGCCAATAAACAATAACATGAACATTCCAGTAGACTTCGAATTCGAAAAAATGAAAAAGAATTCGAGATAAAACACCAAACAGTAAGTAGAGAGCCATTAACCGTCCAACAACTTTTCCCCAACGCACACCAGCACTTTTTCGTAATATAACGGAGGCGAAATATACATCATAAAGCAATATAAAACTCTTATCATCGTCGGCGAACGAGCTAAACCACCCCACTGCCCGTCCATCCCTCCACCCCGCTCGATTTTCTTTTATCTCTCGGCGTCGGGAAAACCGGGAAAACGGTGTAAACACGAAAACCGCAGCGTATCGTCTCGACGGGGCTGTTAAGTTAGTTACGCAAGAAAGTCCTCTAAGAAACATAATTTATAAGCGATTCATCTGCGAGCGAATGTCGGCGGCGTTAAACTAAATAAGTCGGTGAGAGTTCAGAGTTTAGAGACAATAAGGCGATGCAAAACAGAGAATCGATTCAATTCCGACGAGTCGTCGCGAAAATGTCAAATGTCTACAATAGAATTGTCGATTTTCATTCACGTGTATTTGGATATCCAATCAACACTTGATTACACTGGAAATATTTTGTCCAAATCACAATCCGTTGAAAGTCGTCAATGTTATATCGAATGATTGAATACAGCCCCTCATAACAACATCGGAAGCGTATTCCATGTAGGTACACTTTTCCATCGATCATTTTGTAATGAAATTTCACTAACCGTGCATCCATATAAATGATTTCATTTGCTTTGTTCTTATACGAACTGTAGAATATTTTCTTGAGGCAACAGTGACCGATGACGAACGTCCTTTCGTGGATTTCTTTTCATCTGTTGACAACACGGATGGGAAAACTATAATGTTCAAGGAACATCGTGCTAGCCAGCGGTGGAATTTTGGGAGAGAAATCATTTCAATTATCGACGTCTTTTAATCATCACATATGATTGTGAAAAAATGTTTTCATGACCTTTTTTGCATAGGTACTTTGCTAGAAATATTCGGTGATTTCACCGACAGCTCCTCAAGAAATGTTTCTCTTGTAATTGAGAGACATTTCTTGATGAATATGTTGAGGGAAGTGGGAGCAGCAAGATGGAGTATACCGATTGACAGAAATTTTTAGGAATAATTGTTCTACGAAATGAAGTTCAGTCTCATTCATAGCAATATACTTTTGGTGTTATTGTCAATATGGATAACAAAACATATGCTTCCAAAAAAAAAGATCGGTTGGCTAGATGTTGCTCGATTATAATCACGATTTTCAATATGCATATATATTCGATGCTATTTTGTTTCAGATTCTTCCTCAAGTTTTTCCTCAAGTGCAATCAGAATTGTTTGAAGAATGCAGGGAATCCCAGAGACATGAGGAGGTTTCAGGTGAGTTGAAAAATATGTCTTCACGTTGTTTTCAACCATATCTGCAACTTCTTCCGTGTTGATATATTACCATGCTAGAGAAGAATCATGTACTTCGTACGAAAAAAATCCCCTTCTACGATATTTTCCTACTACTGGATGATGTTGGAATTGAGGAAATCATAATGGAGGGCTTCTTGAAGGAGGATAAAACTGATGTTTTCGATAGCATTATCCTTAATTTATTTTTCAACAAATGCTGATTGAGATATAACACGCGAAAACTAGAGAAGGACATCCTGACTACTGAGCTAACTTGATAAGTAAGTTTGAGATTGCTGTCAATGAGCACACCTAGTGATTCACCTGTTTCCTTATGCGGGAGAGAACTACCATTTATTTGTGAATTTAAACAACTCGTGATTTTTTCCATTACCAAATAAAATGCATATAAATTTGGAAGCATTCAGTTTGAGATCATGTTTCTCGGATAGCGAATAAAGTCTCCAGATCCTTATTCATCTGTAATTCAGCAAAATGGTATTCATTTAGTAGAAAGTTATATCTGAGTTAAGTATCGTCAGCATAGCTTTGGACATATCCATGCTCAATTTGGTCGAGAAGGTCTGCAGTGTATATAATGAATAGTAAGAGGCCTGATATAGACCCTTGTGGCACCCCTGAGATGATGGTGGTCATATGAGATAAACGACCGTCGATTACAACTCTCTTTTGCCTACCATACAGATAAGACAGCTGAATTACGAAAACCATATGCCTTCCGTACGATCTTCCTAGCTTAGAAGCTTTGAACGTATTCATGCTCAATTCAAGTCTATAGTGTAAATAATAAATAGTAAGAGGCCTGATATAGACCCTTGTGGCACCCCAGAGGTAATGGTGCTCATCCGTCCGTCCGTCCGTCGAGTGCAACTCTCTGTTGATTCCATGGTCCCGAAAAACATGTGCCCCCGTACAATCGTCCAAGCTTCCGACCGGCCCCCGTACGCTTCCCGCCGCCCCGTGCGACGGGGGTCCGCTAGTCAGCCATTTTGCGGGCTAGGTAAACTGCGGAAGTGCATCGCGTAAGACAGACTCCTCCTCCCTGGGGACGTACGCGCTCCCCCGGGACCCCCTCGCGTTCCCATGGGGACGGCGACGGCGGCTCGAGGGGCGGCAGCGGCCCCGTCGACGGCCATTCGGACTACGACGTAAGATGCGGTGCTCTATGTGTCTGCGTGGGTGAGATTGTGTGTCGGCGTCGCGAGGGGGGTCGAAGATACGATGGGGTGAGGGTGGTGGGGGGAGAGTGATTTCTGCATTTGGAGTGTTTATTTGTCGACTGTATTTCCTTGCGATTTCGTCTGCGGGAGATTCCTTCCTGAAGTCGGACGATCGTCATTCAACTTTCCAGTGTACATTTTTTCATTCATTTCCGTTTAGGCCTAGTGGCCTGATCCCATGGAATATACAGTGTCATCCATCAAGTCCGTAATATATGGAAAAAAATATTATTATTTTTGCTCTGGCATCTCCGACATCCTGAAAATAGATTTTGTCACGTGATCAATGGTATGGCGGTAAATTGAAAAAAGTGACTATGAATAGGCGAAAAGTGGGGTTAGATGGAAGATATCTTAGGAAGATGATAGAAAAAGTGGCTCAAATTCAATTTTATACTCACATACAGAGTTCCAAGCAAATATTTGAGAAAATTGAGAAAATCTATATTCTGCCGAACAGAGCAGAGAGATTCCGAAATTTAACCATTCATCGTTGGTATCCATGTATCTCGATTTTTTAGTGATCATTATTTATTAATTGATTGATTAATATTAATTTCTTTGAATGGGAGTTCATCCTGTCGATATTGCAAATTTATCTATTTTTCTTGGTGAGCTATCATGATCTACTTCATCAATTACCCATCTGATTCATTAATGGGTTTGATAATTTCAAAATTTATTTGTCGTCTAGATGGTCGAGCGATATCATAGTAATCATGAGATCGTGAGTTCGATTCCTGGATGGATTTAGGTTGATTTCTGCGCTGTACAATGTATATCGTGAGGTTCTACATAGAACTATCTCAAATGCCACAGTGGTTTGGATTCCACTTGTATAAACTTTAGATCTGCCCTGTCTCCTTCACTCGCACAAGCTTCTCAGGGTTGCTTCGGTAACTAAGGAGATGAGTAACGATAGCATAAAAATAACATTTTCATTCAATGCCCCTCACTATAGGATGTGAAATCACCAGCAAATTGATCCTAACACTAATGTCTTTCGTATGGCAATTCGAAGTTCGATCTGGAGTTCAAAGACTTTTGCATGTTTTCGAATATTTGGAGAGTACCTTGTGTTAGTGAATCTTCTGTAGATAACCAGAAGCACTTCCATTCAAGTATCCATTGAGATATGCTTCCGATTCAAAATTCAATATAAATATGCAAAGAAAATTGAATTCCAGACGAAATCTCAATGGAACCCAATGAGAACCGAATGGAACCTTTATTTTATATCTTGTTTCAACTAGTTGTTTGACAAATGTGAAGTCACTTATATCAGATTGTCGCTTTATCGAATGCAAGAAGATTATCTCCTAGGCCACCATTCTGATATAATTCTGAAATAAATCTCAATTTGTACTATTCCATGAATAATAAATATGCAATATTTCATCCAGTTGAGATTGTTTTGTTATTACTTCGTCCTAGTGAGTCTCGAATCCATGAATTCATTTTTTTATAGGTCGTGATATCAACACAAGTAGCCGTTGATGGTCCTCTTCTAGCTATTTCTGATAACATGTTTGTACATAACAACTCGAAACATGGAAGGAGAGCAAAAAGATTGGATCCTACAGAAGGTAAGGAAATTTCAAATTTTCAAACCACATAATCGATTTCTTCTTAGGAAAAGCGTGCAATTTTCTACTATCCATCATCACAATCGATCGCTTCTCGAAATATGGTTTTGAGGTACCCAAGAATGTTAAGAAGCTTCCATAATCACTTGTGTGATTTTCATTACTGCTAACTTCATACTTGTTACTGCAGTTATTTCATCATCAGTATTGTTGGCAAGTATTTCCTATACTTTGTGATTATATCCGGGAATAGATCACCTTCTTTGAATGAAAGGCAGAAATAGTATATTATCGATAGTATGTACATATTGTCCCACTATTCCTCTTGTAATAGAATGTACTACGCACTGTGCATGTTATACTTCAAGAAAATCGTGAACCATAAGTGCGTCTCAGAAAACTGATGAACCTAATAATAATTGTTGGATCCAAGAATATGTGATGGAATGAAGTTCTAAAAGATTCATGCTTGGTAGATATATTGAAAGATTCTGTTGATCTCTATTCCATCGAGAATTGAATAACTCGTCAATCTATTTAGAAAATCTCTGTACTGACTCCACCTGATTCCTACCTGATTCCTACTCCTAATTTGTGAAGTTCCTCCAATTTGTCCATTATCTACACCATCAGTTTCGAATAATTTCCTTCACCGTTTTCATTTGATGCTACACAGCCCTCCAGAATTAATTACCCCTTTATCAGTTATCGCGATCCCTCTGCTTGTCGACGAAAGCGTGGTTTTCGTTAGGTGAGAAATTCTCTGCAAATCGTCGAGTTCGAAGACGATATCTCCGTCAAACTATGGGGAAAGAACTGATTAGTCGTTGCCAGATTGTATCCTGCTTCATGAAGGGGTACATTCACAAGCGAGATACTTCTAGATTGGGATAATATCCCTACTTGAGAAGAGGAGAGTCCTCATTCAACGACTCTTCATAAATTGGGCTTCCGAATGACTAGTGCATCAAATATGGGTTTCCACATTGAAGACTTGGGAAACAATGCAAATATTTGTTGTTGTTCCTTTGTAAAGATAAACTGAGACAGAGAGAACACACCTAGATTTGATGTTGATAATCTACAATAGAGAACTAGTCATCTAACACCAGGTCCATCTAACAGGCTCAATTGAACTAATCAATAACGTATTTCTGCAGGTGTAAATATCGTTCGCCGTGAGATAATGCTGCTACATTAGTTATCAAGAAATGCCAAGTTGGACATTATCATATGTAGGAGTCGATCATCTAATTATGTCTTCGGAAATCATTTTGTGATGATACCCGAAATCATTATCGAAGTTGTTCATTCAATCATATGTATATCCAGAAGGCGTTAGGCAGCAGAGGGTAGTTGATTGAAATATGAAGCCTCATAGGGTTCCTTCTGAGGCTTGCCATAGAGTTAGATAAGGTAGGGTACCAAGATAAGATGATAAATGAATAGTTGACGAAAAGACAAACATGTTCCTAGATCCAACAAATGATGGCTGATAGACCTTCTCCACATGATATTGCCCTCTGAGATGTTACCTCAAATAAAATATAAGGAATAATAGTTCTGGCATCCCATCAAACGAAACATATGATATGCGAATGCATAGTTCTGGTGGATTATCAAGAAAATAAGCAGCATTGCATCAAGTTCAATCATCTTGCTTCTGTGCTTTTTTGATAGTTTTCACGACTGAGCCAATAGACTTCTCAATGACCTCGCTGAATAAATACCTATCGCCAAGAGTTGAGTCTGTATTTCCAATACGTTAACAAAATCTCATTCTCTATCGCCCACTTTATAGTTCCAATTCATATTCCGATTTGGCAACCGTGTATCCAGTATAACATCTCGTTTGTATGCGGATCCTGAGCGCGTGTCCAAAACTTTGTGAAATTGCTTCGCGATCCAGTTCACTGGAGGAAGAAGTGAAAATGTCAAGGGTAGCGGAAAACGAAAGGCTGGCGTTTTCCGATTTACAAATTTCTGATTGCTCAGCCAGTTTGAACGTTTCCAGACACGAAATGAATGTGCTTCGAAGTCTCTATTCGGATTATCAGAATGTTCAATCGAGAATCATTCGTTATATTCCATGGTGTTTTTACTTTTTCAGTAGAAGCAGAGCTTTGCATATACGAAAATCATTATCACAGCAATGAAAAGTTACGGGGTTGTATCTAGATTTGTGATGATACAGAGTGAAAAGCAAACCCTAAACGAATAGTAGAACACACAAGAGTTCTTTGACTATCGAGCCTCATATATGACGCTTTTCGTAGGGGCTTCCTAAGGTGATCTTGTCAATCAATATAAGACATACAGGGTGAGTCACCAGCCATAGCCTAATGGCGGATAGAGGAGGTCAAGGTGGGTTGATATATATGTGAAAAAAATATATTCTGCCTATTCGTTACAGAAATACAGGGCATATCATTTGAATTCGGGGCAGAACTTCGTTGAACGATATTCCAGGAACGTCTCGATGTCATCGGATGAAATTTTCCAGCAGTTCACCTCTACCGACACTCTACAAGATGAACTGCTTTGAATGAAAAATTCCAGATAGGACTCTGGAAAATCAGATATGGAAATTTTGATCTCCTGGATCGTATTTTTCAGAAACTTCCATCAGAATCAAAAAGATCAGGAAAAGCACTATAAGCGTTGGTCTCCGATTCGTACGACACACTTTGATCGTTTTAGTGAAAAAATATCAAACAAAATACCAAAAGATTTTTCTTCGAATTCGTCCGTCTGCATTCCACTGAAAGTAATTTAATCAAATTTTCCACCTGACGATTCAGCAGCAGACTGAAGAAGAAGTATAGTTCTATGAAACTAGTTCAGACTCGAACTTGATTTTTCAAAATAACTACGAAACAATCATTTCATCATGAATTTCTGAAGAAGATTCGTCTGGATACTAATATTCATCAATAAAGATTCTCAAAATGTTCTCTTCCAATTCCCATACATTTTCTGCATCTCTTCGGAAGATCTGGAGTATCGTTCTGAAGAAAATTCAGATAGAAGTTCCCTGTCAGTCGTGCCTCGAAAAAATGAGGCCCTATCCAATAATGTCTTGTATTTCTGTAACGAATAGGCACATTTCTTCACATATATATCAACTCACCTTGACCTCCTCTATCCGCCATCACTCACCCTGTCTATAGGCGCTTATTCTCTTCTGCCTAAAAGTCGATGAGACGAAATGGTACAATTTCACTTCTTGTCTCGTGTTGATGAAACAGAGGAACATCGACGTTGAGGACTTTGTTACTGCGTCCAAACAACGTTGAAGAAGAGTGTGCTGCTGAGAGCTACGTGTGAGGTTTCCATGACTGGAATGAAAAGTATGAAAAAAATCCCATTCACTCAAGAACTGTGTCGTTATGTCGAATATACGCAGATCACAATATATACTATACATACACCCTATTCGCATACTGAATTCAAAATGACAGTATAGCTTGGGCCGCTTCCTTACGGACTCGCTTTAATCTTCTTTCTCATTCAGTTTCCTTATTTATTGCCATCTCCCCAGTCAAGATTTCGGGCGTTCTCGCTTGTTTCTCGCCTGGAGTTTCCCGCATTATCCCGAAACACGTGAAACCTTGCGTCTCGGATATCTTAATATTCTACCTCGTTGGATTTCCAGCTGGATATTCGAAATTCGCACAATCGAGTTAGCTGCAGATTAGGCTTGGGTGCAGAGATAAATTATTGTGGCTGGAGTTGATTTCTTTTTCCCTCCCTTGGAATGCCTGATTCAGTTCAAGCAGTATCAGCTTCATCTCTGGAATAATGAACAACTCGGCCAAAAAATGTTCAGAGAGATGAATTGAAAACAACATTTTCATATGTATAGGAATGGATAGAAGCGTTGGAATGGATATTTCATTGCACCTATCGATAATTCCACACAATATTTGTCACACTATTAGTCTGTCACCTGGCCCCTTGAACTCAGTTCCTGATTCCTCTCTTGCCAAGGTATGTGCGACATAGTTTCACTCAATGCCTTTGTGCCCTTGGACCCATCGAAGTGTTACCTTGTTATGGTTCGCCAGGACTCTCAAGATTTGTTGGCACTCTCAGACCAGTCTTCATCTGACTTCAGAGCATATTAATCTTGGATAGCCAACTGACTATCAGAGTAGATGAGGATTTTCCTACCTGCATACCCTTTCGCGTTATTTTCTTCTGCGGCAGGCCTCTGTAGCATGTTTTTCTGCCTGCAATATCAAGGTATAACAACAGAACAATGCAGAAGCAATCTGCTTTCGCTTTTTGCTGTTTCTGCTTTCGGCGCCAGTGCCTTCCTCAATTTTCGACCCGTGCAACAGCAGCATTGCTTCCTGATGATTTTTCACGACCCTTCACGACTCCACCCAAAGGACGTTTTCCAAATCGAATTTTTGAATTCGTGAAATATTAAATGTTTTCTAAGAGCCTACAAACTTCTTGGATTCAAGAGAGGCATGCTGTCACTGAACGCGCGAAAGCACTAGATCATTCTCATGTGTGGTGTGTATTATATTCAAGAATAATTTGTGGTAATGTACAGGGTGGGGCAAATTGTACACTTCCAAAGGGAAAGTCCTATTTCTGAACTGGATAGACGAGAACTGATGGCGGTGTCTGAGGGTCATTTTTTCTAAGAAACGCGATGGTGAAAACCGCATATCGATATCAATTGTCGTTCATGAGTTTCAGCGTGCATTTTCGAAAAGTTGCTGTAACTTTTCTCCTGTCGAATATTCTCCGATTCTATGAGAACATCTCCCGAGTACTTTTTCACGTAGTATTCAAGGGTGTGTTGATTCATTTTTCAAAATTATATATCAATAGGTATTGACAGGAGGTTATTTTTTTTTCGAAAATTTGTATATTTCTGCATATTTCAATCGAGCTTGAGGTAACCATTTCAAAAATATAGCACACTTGTTGTTTCACTGAGATCATCTTTAGAATGCAGATCTCCTTAGGTTTTTACATGTAGACTTTGAAACGCACAATTGGAACAAGTAGGCTTAGGACGACGCGGCTATAAAACGAAAAGTAAATGTATACTTGTAGTTGTCAAATTATGATTCGAGCAGTAAGGTAAGTAAGGTAAGTAAGGTAAGCTGGTAAAAGAATGTCCTTCATCAAAACATCGAGGGTGCTATATTTTCGGAGTGGTAATTTCAAGCTCGCTCGAAATATTCATGTAGAAATATAAAGGTTGTCCTATTTGAAAAATTATTTTTTTGTCAATATCTATCGATATATCATTTTAGAAAATGAATACCATTGAATTCTACGTAAAAAGGTGCCCTGAAAGCGTTTTCATATAATTGAAGAATGTTTTACAGGATGAAAGTTACAGTAACTTGTCCAATGTCAAATTTGGCCCACCCTGTACAGAGATGGCAGGTTTCTAGTTGCCAACCTGATATAATCAATTACGACGATGATGATGAGAAAGTAGAAAATTGCCATTGTCAGTTTGCCGAAATAACGTTCTTGTTATCCGAATAATTTAGAATTGCATCATTTGCGATGCTCAGGCCAATTTCCAGGACTGTACCCGCCCCTGCCCGTCGCGACGCCCTGTATAAAGGCGATTAGCCCCAGCGAGGGATGGACGGCGGGCGGATCGACAGTCATCATAGTGGGGGACAATTTTTTCGACGGCCTCCAAGTTGTCTTCGGGACGATGTTGGTGTGGAGCGAGGTGAGATTTTCCTATTATTTTTCGAAAATTTTATTGTCAGTCATACAAATTTACAGTATATACAGTGTCGGTATGATATTTATTCATTTTATTGATCTATTCCACAGTAGGAATATGAAATACAATGCAATATACAAAACAATTATATATGAAAAAGAACAATAATTACTGGTCCAAAAGCTATAAACATAAAAAACTCAATAATGATAGTATCGTGAGAATAGAAAATTTCAAATTACCAAATTTTTCATCCTACACTGAAAGTGACTACATACTTGTATTGTGCAGTGAGAAAAAATAGCATAGAATTGATGAACACGTAGATGAAGAAATACAAAGTAAGAACTTACCATGAAAAATATACAATGATTCATTATATATAATTAGTGCAGTTTTAATGGTTGGAAGTGATAAAATACAATTGTCATGATTCTATAATTCTCAAGGAGCCCTTGTATTTACTGTATTTATATACAGGGTTGGGATGAAGTATGGAACCAAGTAAATATCTTTCAAACGAAAAGAACGATATCTTTGCAGGTAAGTGCAATGGAACAAAATGTATCGGATAGAGATCTTTTTGTCATTAATATACTCTCGGTTCAACCAAAAATGCCATCAACGTCTTCAATTTAAATGGGACACCCTATATATTTTTACAGATTTTGAAAGAGCTTGTTATTTTGAATTCATACATACTGAGTTGAGTGTGAAAAAATGTGAAAACGAGGGATAACTCACTGGTAGTTGTACATGGTATCAGTCGACGTTCTGTAGGAAAGATATTGAAAATTGGAAAGTATCATCCGTATGAGGTACGGCTGGAATTTTGGGCACGGCTAATGGACATCTGTAATGCCGACGAAAATTTTTTTTCAACATAGTTTTTTCCGATGAGGCAACTTCTTGTTGAAATTGAACAGGTGATGGCCATAACCCAAGGTATTGGTCGAATGCATACAAACAACATCAATTAGTTTATCCGAATAGTTTTTTGCTCTGATGCAAAAAACTCAAAGGAGGTTGATTAATGTGCTATATTCCTCGTTTCTGCATTTTTTTCCACACAAAACTCAATATGTATGAATTCAAAATAACGAGCACTTCCAAAATCTTTAAAAATATATAGGGTGTCCCTTTTAAATTAAAGAAGTTGATGGCATTTCCGGTTGAACCGGAAGTATATTATTGAACAAAAAATGTTCATCAGATGCATTTCGTTCCATAGCACTTTCCAAAAAATTTTCATAAATATCGTTATTTAGATATTAAGATATTTAGTTGGTTCCATACTTTATAACAACATTGTTTATTGTTTGATAACTGTGAATTTCTTTAGGTTAACACATTTTCGAATGACAAGAGGTGATGAATTATAAGATTTAGGTACAGTATATGATTGATAACTCTTTATATTTGAAAAATGAGCATATCCAGTTATAATTCTTCAATCAATCAATCAAATTAGTGAATCAATCTTCGATCCACAACGGAATTGCTTTGATGCTGAAGCCACTATGAGTCAGGTTATTATACATTCGCGATAATGAATTCCACTGATATTCTTATCTGCAATTGAAAAATTAGGTTCAGGGTGAATTCGGAGTTGCAACTGGTATGGAATAGTTCGAACTGTCACTGAGATAATCAACACTTGCAACTGCGAGGTTTCTTACAATTCACATTTCGAACTACCGAATGATTCATAATTGTATATATCAATCAGGCCTCAATTGACAGTGAAAATCACTATCACTCAGTTGCACTCTGATACTCTGATTAACAGTTGCGAATCCGAATACAGGTCTAGTTCGAAGTTGCAACCGTTAAATTAAGTACAATCAGCTGTTTAATGCAAATGCTACCTTAGACCAGCATAATCTGAATTCGCGATATAAATTCTCAACGTTAATCTGGAAATCACCGAAACACTCATAGTATATTACTTCCAGTTGATCACACCGCATGCGATACGAGTCCAAACACCACCTCGACATATACCGGGCGTCGTAGAAGTGACGCTCTCCTACAAATCGAAGCAATTCTGTAAAGGAGCACCTGGGAGATTTGTGTATGTTTGTAAGTATCAGTGGATACGATTTAGTGAACAAAAACAGCACTCATATAATTGTATTCATGCAATAACGGTTTCCAGCTCTTAATGAACCAACGATAGACTACGGTTTCCAGAGGCTACAAAAACTCATACCAAGGCATCCAGGTGATCCAGAAAAATTACCAAAGGTAAATATCGGGATTTTGTTTCTTCGACAGCTGAATATTCATTCTGAAGATAGAGTTTTTTTCGATATTTCATCACCATTACTATATTCTCCTTCATATCGATCCTGGATTTGATTGATATACGTATATGGAGGAATATAGAGTGTGTCATAAATCACTATAAGATGAAACCAAAGATATGATATTATATACTCTCTACTAGATCGAGCTTAGAGGGAGAAGAACTGGAAGGAGCATAAGAAAAGACACATTTCGATGTCATGCCACTGTATTCATAAATACGACATTTTCAGATATTTTCATTCGAATCAAGTTGATAGTGTAGGATTATTCTCTCAAATCTATTGTTCAGCTATATTCGAGATGTTGTTGTCTTGTTCAGCCTAGGGCTGTACTATTCGATTGAAAAAAGATCAGAATATATCTTTTCACAGGTAAGTGATTGAATAACGTTGAAAAAATTTCGAATAGACCCTAGTTCGCGCCTATAAAATGGCGGAGGAATACAACCAATGAAAACAGAAACGACAGGGATACAACCAGCAGTGGTCAGATGACTGTTGGCAAATTTTTTCCTCATTCTGTTGCACATCCAGGCAAATGAATAGTTCTTTCTTCTTCTTATGTTCGCTTCAATGCTCCCCATAATAAGATGGGGCAAGGGTGCATCTAGTAGAGAATATACAGGGATGAAACTCATGATAAACAAGTGATTGAATGAAACATCGACATGATACGAATCAACACTGAACGTATTCACGATTTTTTTCCTCGATAGGAAATCATCTTGAAAAGGGCAGCAGACCTGGCAGAGGCCTTATACTCGATGCCGAGGAATAATCAGCTGTCACTTTCCGCTCCGAGGTCGCCCTCTATGGGTAACAATGGGATGTCGTCGACGTTCAACGCTTACACCGGTCAGCTGGCTGTCAGCGTCCAAGAAAACGGAAACGGTCAGTGGACAGAAGGTGCTTGTCCTTCCTTGCTTCTCAGTATACTAGAATAGGTAGAATAGAAGATATCAGTGAGAAAGTTCTCGAAGTTGTTTCATAAATGTAGTCTTTGAATTATCATCTGACACGTTTTATTTTTCATTTTTAATTCGTTCCGATCGGCTTAGTAAGAGATTACAAAAGAGGATAATGATTTACATCTTACAATAAGTTTGCAACTTTCCAAATGAATTGAAAATATCAATTGTATTGAGAAAAATGTTCGTCGTGAAAATTCCATTTTGCAAATTTATAAATACATATAAATGTTTGTTGTGAAGGAATAGCAACGTTCATACAATTATTTATGTTGTGTGTATGTACCCGAAGTTGTTTTCTAAAAATAGTCTTTTAATTATTATCATCAGACACGTTTCATTTTCCATTTTAAGATCGTTCCGATTCGGCTCAGAAAAAGATAACGAAACAAAACATTTGGCGAATGTATACCACCTATTTTACGTAGTTTGTGGGATACGATGTCACATGGCGGTAATACCCCATGTCACTGATGGTATTACAACTTCCCAACTTAATGAGTCTCATCTTCACTCTGAGTAGTAGAGTGAAATAATGCCTTCAAAACTGCGTTTAATTTCTTATTCATTCAAAGGTTGAAATTGTGTACAATCACATGTTATATTACTTGTGGTGACGGCACCAGGTTGTTTTCGAAATAGAATGAATTTGTAATATCGAAAAAAGTAGCTGGATTCCATGTCTTCAATAAGAGACCACCAATGGACCAACTAGAGTACAGTGAAATGAATCAGATAAGTCATCGTGCACAAGTTAAGTTTGGGTCATTTCAATTTTCTATTGTAAACTTTGCTTGAAGAGAGGAGTCGTCAATTATTACATGCTAGATCAGTTTCCGTCTGTAAGTTTGTTTTTCGAGGAGGTGGTACATTCATTTTCCAGCTTTTTGTGGGATTTTCTCTCCTCGTTTTCAAAAAATAGAGTAGAAGTTGTTGAAAATTATTTCAATATATTTGTAGCAAGGACAGATTTTGTGATCTGCTCCAAAATGCGTCACTGCGCTTGAAATCAAACCTTTAGATACCTAAAAGAGAAATTCTCTATTTGTCAGTGACACCTTGTTCTTGAACAATTTGGAAATACAAATATATTTAATAAGAATAAAACCTCTATTTGTATTTCCAAATTGTTCAAAAACAAGGTGTCTGTCACTGACAAATAGAGAGTTTCTCTTTTAGGTATCTGAATGTTTAATTTCAAGCGTAATGACATTCTGGGGCAGATCACAAAATCCGTCCTTACTGAAAATATATTGAAATAATTTTTAATAACAAAAAGCTAGAATATAGATCAGTTTCATTGGATCATTTTTGCTGGAATGAATAGCTTCGATGATACGTTAGATGGAGATAGAAACTGCAATCAAACTGATACCATTATTATAACCAAAATTAATTCTGATTGTCATTCCTAACAAAAAACCACGAGTTACGGTATTGTCAAGGCACTTCACACAGGTAGTTGATCTCAAATTGGGTTCAGTATAGACTTGATGGGAATTTTATAATATCTGTGACACTTTTCGAAACATGGTTCGATAATTTCTTGCACGAAACTCACAAATTTTCTGCAAAGCTGAAATGTTGAAGAGGGTAATGATTTACATCTTACAATCAGCTTGCAACTTTCCAAACGAATTGAAAATATCGATCGTATTGAGAAAAATGTTCGTCGTGAAAAGACCATTTTGCAAATTTATAAATACACTCAAACCATTCATTCGATTTCGATGTTTGTTGTGAAGGAATAGCAGCGTTCAGTTAAATAGTTGTCATAATGCGCTCAACTGCAAAAATTTCGATGTATGTAGAAGAATATGTGAAACAGTTTTTTTTTATTGTGCCACCAAAATTTGCAAAACTCGTGTAATCGTTCATCATTCGAAACAAATTTCAAGGGAATACCAACATGAGAAAAAATCCCTGAGTTTCAAGTAATTGAAAGGAACCTAATACATCATCTGAAAAAAATATTACTAACGATGTATCAAGTTCGCAGAGCTTCTGAAATTTTCTATGCAAATATATAGACCATTGAAATGTTTTTCATTCCTGATGAACACGTTCCGTGCATTACATAGGTACTACATTCGGAAGTAACTCCAACTTTTTGCTTCCAAATGTCACGAATGTATCTTACTCGAATGTATCGAATGTATCTTAATCTTACTCGAATTGATACCGTTTCGTTCCTGTATTATTGGCTGTTGAATTGCATTTGGCTGTGACATAGTTTGATTGATGAGCTTCAAAATCGAAAGTTGATATCCTTTCGCTGATAAATCAATGAAACCAAATACCCTTCAACTGTCAAACACGGAGCACATTTTGTGTACACCCTTTAGGCATGATAATATTGAAAATAGACATGGCGATTGCTTAAAACAGCTCATCAGTGCCTCTTCCATTCTTTATTCTTTACAAATACAATAGGTCTACTTATTACATTTCAAAATTGAAGAAAACTTTCGGAATTTCTGTGTATACCGTGTGCTCGATTCTGATGACCGGTCTACTGTCTATTTCCTCTGTTGTACTGACACGACATATTCTGTACTCCAGGGTTTTTCTTTTAGAAGAGTACGGGCGGCCGCAGAGCAGCAGCGTCTCGCCCAGGGGTGGCTACTGCTCCAACGCCTCGACACCGCACTCGTCCAACGGCGGCGGCTCGTACGCCGGCGGCGGCTTGAACGGAGGCTACGGCGCAGCGACGCCCACCAGCGTCGCCTCGCAGATATCCAACATGCTGCCCGGATCGCCGTCGGCCGGCATTTTCAACGGCACGCCCAGTAAGTATACGGCGGACGGTACTGTAGACACGGCCAGAAAGGTCCTTCGAATATAAAGGCGGTCAACCGGATAACAGTTTTCATAAAGACAAATTCTATGAGCGGGTCAGTGATTGATGGTCCTCAATGACATGAGCAACTCACGTAAAACTATGGTTGAGGCTATGATATCATGTGTTCATGCAAGAAATTGAGGAATTGAAATGACAGATTTTTATTTTGCATTTTCTTTTCTATGTGTCGAATGAAATATTCAGCATGAGATTATAAAGGGTGGCCCATCGAAACAATTACTGCAAGGCATTACAGGCTGGGAAAGAACTTTTCGATAAAATCCGAAAACAAGTCAAGTTTATTTGTCAGGGGGACACATTTCGACGTAACAAGCATGGTGAAACCTTCAACTTCTGAGTAGGGGTGTCACACCAACATTTTTTTTCAAATGGAAGGGGGGTCAATCGATCTACCCTTTCAGAAAATATGGAGCGTTGAAACTCCAACGATCATCAATGGTTTAGTGAATTGCCACAATTGCCGGTACTGGGCTGTGACCAATCCAAGAATTTTCCAATAGACACACACGCAACACCCCCAGAAGTCAAATGTGTGGGCTGGTATTCTTGGAAATGCCATTGTAGGACCTTTTTTCCTTCCTGGAAATTCAACAGGCGACATGTACTTGGAATCACTACAAAATGCCATCGACCCAGCTCTTACAAATATCATTGAGAACGATCCCGCATACGATGAACAGGAACTGATTCACCAACAAGACGGAACTCCTCCTCATTATTCCCACAATGTGCGCAATTATTTACATGACACATTTCCAGGACGATGGATAGGACGACTGGGCCTAATAGAATGGCCACCGCGGTCACCCGACTCGAGTCCTCCAGATTTTTTTTTGGGGACACATCAGAAGCGTTGTTTGCAAAACGCCACCAGATACATTAGAACAGTTGCAACGGAAAATCATTAACGTATGTCGCGAAGTGACACCCCAAATGCTCCAGAATGTACGACAACGGTTTGAAAATAACTTATACCACTGTATACAGGTTGACGGACAGCAATTCGAACATTTACTAGAATAATTAATGAGTTTTGAAGTACAATTGAACCAATTTTTGCATATTTCGTCACATATTATCGTTGGAGTTTCAACGCTCTATATTTTCTGAACAGGTGGATCGATTTCGGAAATGAGAGCAGCACTGTATAGGGAATGACAAGGCCCTTCTGAAGAGGTATCGCTTGCTTGCCCTCGCTTGCCCCCCTTTCCCATTTGAAAAAAATGTTGGGGTGACACCCCTACTTGATTGGGTTTGAAGGTTTCACTTCGCTTGTTAAGTCAAAATGTGTCCCCCTGACAAACAAACTTGACCTGTTTTCGGATTTTATCGAAAAGTTCTTTCCCAGCCCGAAATGCCTCGCGGTACGTTTTTGATGGGCCACCCTGTATAGTTCATATAGCTCGCAGAGGCTTTTGATGACTACTCACACCATATGAAGAAATGACTCCCACCTATCGAACATCCAGTTTATATTATTTGTTTGCTTGATTTTTAGTTAACGCCGACACAAACCCTTACTTTGGCACCGCCGCACACTATACCAAACACAATCCACCGCAAAGGGAAAAAGAAAAAAGCGCCTTCGCACCTGTACAACGTGCGGGAGGCAGCATTGAACCCTCTGCCGCCCACACACCCGCCCCCGCATTATTTCACCACCAACCTGTCACAGGGTGGCATCATCTGGCAGTACAGTAATGTTGGCTAGGTACTTATGTGAATTTTCACTTACGGTTTGGTGTGGTTTGTCTTTGTAGATGTTCAGTCGATAGAGAAGAATATATTCATTATTTCTCAATATCTCTGGAAAAATCTGTTATGAAAACTTCTTTGGTGAAGTTTATTATTGAAGACACATTATGGACAAATAATGGACAAAATACACAGACATTGAGATATCATGAATTTATTCAATTGTTGACTATGAAGTGTACTCTATTTTGCTTACCAATCTGTATAACCCAGGCCGGTGAAAGAATTTGGGAAGATTTCCACAATGCTCCTCTTGTGGAAATGAGTTGGATGAATTGAAAACTTCTTTTCCTCCAGAACAACATTGATTTCTCGGGATAATAACTTTTTAGAAGCATAACATTGACTATCAATTGCAAATATGATGGAATCTTCATTCATAATCTTCTCATATAAGCCAGACTCGAAAGCAATAACCATTATACCCTTCTATATCCCGGCGAAGGTATCGAAGAAGATATATCAATATATTGAAGGAGGATTTACAACGAATCCTTTGAAACATCTGAGTTCATGGTCCAGAAGGAATATGGTTCAAGGGAAAAACTGTTCTGAAAGACTATAATCGCAAAATGCCACGCTGAACAATAACAACTACTCGCAAAAGAGACCAACAGCATTTTCATCCATGTAGTATTATTACGTAATCATGACTTTGTATTATTCGTCGTTGGATGAGTATACACGATTTATCATCATTATTTTCATCATTTGATACCTGACTGAAAGATAAGGAAATTGTCAGTTTAGGTCTCCAGTATTATTATCAAGGCGATGTGACTATGTGATGTGAATGTGAAGATCTAATTCACTTCTATTATCGATGCGACATATTGAGACAAAACAACAACACAACACTCCAAAAACGATGGGTTTCTTAGGAGAATACCGTTAAAGATTTATAAAGTTAGTTGTTTTGACAGTTGTTCTTTGTTTCAGATCTGCGTTGTTTTAACTTTTTATATCGATGATAGATGACATGATCACCAATATAAAACCTAATACACTTCCTATTACTAAATACCTTACCCAAAAAAAGGTCACTAGAAATTTGAATAAGCAAGTCGTTGATATCATTGAATGAGAGAATATTCAATGGAGAGCTCAGCTGAGTTAGAAGTTACAGAATCATTCGCAGTTGAGTGGACTTGAAGGACCGATTTTGAATATTGAATAACAGAAGGAAAAGAAAAAAAAGAGAAGGAGTTACAAGAGAAGACTCCCACTCCTGCTATCCACATTACCCATACAAAACACATTGACATCCCATGGATTCCATTTGGGATATACATTCAGGATGATTACATGCCAGTTGGCATCCAAATATTCCAAATAATCCAAATATGATCATGATTTATAGTTAATCGTGATCATACTCCCATGAATAACCCATGGACGTCCAAGATATATACTTATGGACTTCATAAGATATATCACATGGATATTTGTATGGATATGCAAGAAGAGTCCGAGAATATTCCTAAATAAAATGAACATGATTTGAACGTCCATAAGATATTCCGTGTTGTATGGGTAGTAACATAAATAAATGATAGACTTTTTGTTCTGAGAATACCTTTTTCGAATAACGTCTTCAGTTCTTGAAGAATTTCCTTCGATATCAGGGCTCTTTTACAGGAAATGTTTCCATCAAATGAAGATAGTTGTATTTCATGTAGAAATATTTAATTCCAATTGTAAAGCGCTCTCGACAGTCAAGCCATCGTCAGTGTGACACTTGCAAGTAAGTTATAATTGTCGAAAAAGGTTGTTCAAATAAATATGCCATTACTTACTCGTCTAGTGTTTACGAAAAATTCTCGGTGAATTGAACGTTGAAATGAACAGACATACATTTAACAAATGGAATGGTTCTGAAAGGGTCACAATTAATGTATAATTGACATTTATGTTGATTTTGTTAATCCAATCCAACATAGGTGTAGGACAGAAATGGTTCCTTACAATGACGTTGACATGGGATGAATTTTGTGTTACCAACTTGAAGAGAGTTAGATAAATTTGACAAAGTTAGCGAACCACTGAATTGTGAGATGAAGTAGTGGAATGAAGAAAAAAATATCCTTCAAAACCATAAAAATGTATCCCGAGTGTCACTTGGTGCGAACTGACAACGCTTGACCAAACGAAGAACGGAAAAGGCTAATGAGAATCTAACCCCCGGTCCCAGTTCGAAATTCGACCAATAAACCGTCGAAATCAGGCGCAGTAGCAAAGAATATGAAAGTGATAGTGGAAATTGAAACGAAATGAACAACCAATCTTGAATATTTGTTGTCATATGGAAATTGAGAAGGATTCACTTACAAGACTCCAAAGTCTGAGTGTACAACGCAAGGTTCCAGAAAATGTTGACTGAAGCTAAATATCTTCAATAAGACAAGTGCCAGATTCTTCATTTCCCTCAAGTCCAACATATATGTGAGTGGTTTTGTGGATCTAGAGATGTGAAACTAGAACTGGCATACAAATGGTAAACTTGAAAAAAAACACTGAAGATGTAGGACTGAAATCTAAGTCTTCAAATACTATATTTCCTACCGAGGTTCAGAGGAATGTTAGCTGTCTCTAGTGAAGACAGATGCCAGATGGTACATTTCCAAAATCCGGGAAGGAATCTCTACTGGACTCGAGTCGAGAATGCAAGTCTGATCTGGAGTAGTTGAAACTCAGATTCGAAACTGCCTGTATATGATTCTCAATGGTTATCATCAAGAAGAAATAATGCTATTTTAATCTTCTTTGTACCATCCCTAAGAGTTTGTCGGTATGTTTATGGAACACCCTGTATATGGTCTATTCAACCAAACTTGTTTATTCGAGATCGAACATTGTCTCTTGTTGCGATTTTCGAGGAAGATGTATCTAAAACCTGACCCTCTTGTCTATTCCAGGAATGAGCCTGGTGTCATCCCCCTTCGCATCGATGAACCCCTTCGCCTTGCCCACCTGCAACGCCCAGAGCTACGGGTCCACGGCCGCCCTGGTGGGGTCGGGGAAGTAGCGCGAGGCAACGAGAGATGGGGGCGACTCGCGCAGCCCCGACGACAGCCCCACGTCCCCCTCCCACAGGGACCCGCACAGTGCAATCTACTCCGACTAACGCGAACCAAAGACGTACCTAGCACGCCGCCATGTGGATAGGTCGAGGTCGGGTGTTTGGGGAGACCAGTTCGATTTCATGGGCTATTTTGATTTGGAGTAGTAGAGGATCCAGAAACGATTGGATAACTACTGAACAGGACTGTTTCACCTGTAGATGAGAATACGGAATCAGAAAGGTGGTGTGTGGACCTATCGAAGGACCACGCACCGCATCAAAGGGAAATGGGCTTTTGGTACATATCCTTGATTTTTTTTTTAATTTTGTAGTATGATCAAACGTATCCGTTGCGCCACTTCTGTAGGTTGATCGAGAAGGTGATGTATTCATTTTTCTAGATTTTTCCGATATTTCCTACAGATTTACAGATTTGTGATCTGCCCCAGAATGTCAATGCGCTTGAAATTTAGCCTTCACATGCCTGAAAGAGAAATTCTCTATTCATCAAAAATATATTCAAAATATTCCCAGATTTCTTTCGAAAAACAAAGCGTCAAGTATGCAGTTCTCTATATTATTCTCGGATTTTCCCTCCTCGTTTCTGGAAAATAAAAAAAAAAAGTTATAATAATTATTTCAATATACTTGTAGCGAGGACAGATTCGTGATCTCCACCAAGATCTTCAGATACCTCAAAGAGAAGTTATCTATTCGTCAGTGACACCTTGTTTTCCAAAATGATAGATACCTCAAAGAGAAAAGTCTGTGTGGATAGTATCTTACACAGTTGGTCAATTTGATTTTCCCATTTGAGATTATCATCAATGGTTATGCCAAGCAGTTTAACACTGTTATTACATGTTGATCTGTTATTTTGAGATGTCATGAGATTTTGGGTTTTACTTCTGTTCAAATTGAGATTGTGAGATTGTTAAAAGCAAACCAGTTTTCAGCTTTAACCTTGATTTCTTCAGTCTTTTTTAGTAATACATCGACATGAGAAGTTGATTCCAACATTGTGGTATCATCCTCGAAGCATATAATTGTACTGGGTAGTAAATGATGAGGAATATCATCTATATAAATGATGAAGAGTGTCGGTCCCAGAATAAAACCCTGGGGTATACCAAGGGAAATATATATTTCATCTGATAAAACACCATCCACATAAACGGCTTGTTCTCTTGAGTGAAGATAGGACTGAAAAGAGCTTGGAGCTGTTCCTCTTATCTTAGTGATTCTTAGAGATTCTGATGGTGATCTACCTTATATCGTGGAGATGTGCACGAATTGCTATACTGTATTTTGGATCCGTATCGGATTTTCGAATACTTCGGTTCCATTCGGAGAAATAGTCATTGATTTATGGTTACGAGTTCCACAAAATACCTAAAATTTGGACTAATTTGCTGAAAGCCAGTTTTCCATTGATGAATTGGTGTTCATCTTTGTAATGATGGTCTCATACAAAAACGTCATGTAACGGTATCATTCGTTCTAAGGATGAATTCACATTCATATTCTCGATCTCAAACTTCAGCACAACTGCTCGAAAATTCGACTGCTGACGTCATCGCCCGAACCATTTGGCTCGTCTCAAATTTTTTGGAAAAACTAATGAGGATGACTTTTGTCAACGCTACCAAACTTCTGAACAGAAGATTCGTGCTTGATCGAATTCTTGCCATTTTCAGTTTTCTTTTTCTGTAAGTTCCTCATACTCAAGATTACCTTTTAGAAGCTAGCAAACCGTAATCAATCTATTGGTCTGGTAGAATTGAAATTAGGAATATTCAAACTCTTTTTGCTCAGGACGGCAGTATTCCATATCATATTCTCACACATGAAATAACATACTTCAATTAATTTTCCTATTGCCGGTAAATATTATTCAATTTAGGTAGTTCCATCTCCGTTTCACTAAGAGGAATTCACAATTATCAGAACTTGTTTTTTGAACGAAGGTTTACTTCAAATTCATGATAATATTGTCGGATATATACGATTCGATATTGGTCATCTTTTGATATTTATTCCCATTGCAACTCATGCTCATACAACAGTATCATCATGTTATAAACCATGAATATGACAGAGAGCTGTCATTCAAATATGGAAATTATCTTACTTCCTTCCCAGATTTCTAGTCGAAATATTCCCGAGAGATCGAAAGGTACTATCACCACATATTTGTACTGATAATAAGGCTATCGCCTGTATCCTCACTCGACTTAATATCACCCTTCCGATTTTCTTCCATTCTAGTACTCTCATGCCTGAGAAAGTATCAATTTATTCTCACTTCATGAACTGAGTTTTATCGAATACGTCAATTCTGTGCATGATTCTTGTCTTAAAACAAATACCCGTAGTGTTGTCGATTCATATATTCCGTGCTATTGGTTATGAACTGTGGAAAGAGGAGTAATGATACATGAAATAACGTTAAATGACTTTTTCTGGTTCCATCAAAGCGTTCATCTATACTTTATTTATCTGGGAAACATAATTTTCCAGCTCTAGTCGCCTCGTCCGGTCAAAATGGTACGAAAATGTATTCGAGTCACCCAAACACCCAATCAATTATATTGTTTTGTTTGTACATAAAAATTTATCAAACATATTTCGACAGATACTAGGATTGTTCAAGGCTGTATTATCATTCATGAGATCCATTCAGAAAATTATGTCGAGAATTGAATGATTTTATGGCTTTTCCTCAAAATGTTGAGAATCCACAATATGTAACATAATGTTTCATCCATGGTTGAGAATTCTTCAAACTCTGTCATGAATTCTTATCGAACAAATACTGAATAAACTGTGATCACAAAATACTTATGAGATGTTTTATCAACATCCAACGAATAGAAATATTTTCAAGCGTACGGAAAATATTTCTAGTCGATTTGTATACGAGGGTGAATCAATAAATAGTATAATTATTCAATCTAATTCTTCTCGAGCCATACGTTCTGTGTTTCCTGATTTTCCTTCGTATATTTTTGTATTGAACTCTATCTATCATATCTATTTATGACGAAAAATACATATCGCTTTTGAGCTGGGATTTCTAAAATACAAAATTACTAGGTTATGAACTCTGTAAATATTTACAAAACTGTACAAACTTGTAAAGTAACATGGAGGTTACACAACGACTATTTCGTATATTTTGTAAAGCATCATATCGTAGCGTACTGAGTAGGTGTGGAATTTATTTACATTGTATAACACTGTTTTCACTTCGAATGCCTATACTGGATTTGTAGAAATAATTGTAAATAATAGTGATCGAAAGCAATGTAGAGACGGAGATGAATCAGTCTAATTTTTTTCAACCTTGAAAGTATACGATAAAATAATTCCTCAATAAAAAAGAAAGTTTTTCAAATAAATCATTTGTATAAAAATAATTGATTATTATATTCATTTCATGTTCCTCTCTCATTATTGGAATCTCTCCAGATGGAATACGACAATGTTTTGTTCGAATCTAAATAGAAGTTTCATGTGTCAAGAATAGTTGATTTATATCAATAATGAATTCGAGATATCGCGAACATCATGTGTGTAGGGTATTAGTATATTTATATGTATGATGCATATTTATTGGTCAGAAGGACCAATTTTGTTGCCACCAGAGTCCCCGGATTTTCCTCCACTTGATATTCCAGTACGACTGATCTTTCAGATATCTTGCATTCGTCCGAATATTCTTTACTATAGTTTAACAGAGCGATTCAGATCGTAGTTTTTGCATTAGAATCTCAGACACGGTAAGAAATAGATAATCGGTTGAAGGAGATAAATCCAACCCGAGTACATTTGTGAGAAATTCTTGAGATATAGGTATATTATGGTATGTTTAGTATGTCTTGAAGACGTACATTTTTGGTTCCAAAGTTCATATTTTTGCACCCCACCAACAGGGTTCTTTTCGAGAGTTATCGAACAATAATGGGATATAATTCCTATATTTTTTTTGAATCATCAAGATTCCTTGTCAAGATTTGAAAAATTGTTCCGGCAACTGTCATCTTTCCAATATCATATCCTGAATCTGATTCTGAAATTATGAATGTGGTTCATTTCATCAATTCGCTCTCGTAGTATGAGCGTTCAAATATTCTATGAAAGGCGAATAAATATGGAAATTGAAACTAAAATATGGAAAGCCATACTCAAGAGGCAATATCAAATGAGGGTTTTCACAGATTTATATTTTTTTCGAAAACTTTTCAAATATGCTTTGCAGGGAGCAATAAAGGTTATCAAGGAATGAAAATCTATCGAAACTCACATTTAATGGGTATTTGAATATAAAAAATGGCGTCATGTCATTTCCATTGCCTCTTGAGCATGACTCAAGAGGCAATATACCACTTATGTCTGTTATTTCGAAATCAGATGGAATAGTTCCTTCTTTCAGGCATGTGATTATATACAGGGAGTTCCATTGAAAAAAAAATGACAAAATGTCAAAATATGACGTTTTCCTAAATAAATTAGAATTTTTGACAACAAATAAAACTCTTGTATTCACTTTCTTGGTTATAACTATTCAAATGATCACAATAGGTGCAGAAATATACGGTTATACCGCGTACTACATTTCCCAATGGAATATGCGACTTGAAAAAAATATTTTCCAACTGATATATTGACCCTTCGAAATATAATGACTTCAGACATCCTTCAATAATTCCGATCATCTATAATTTTCTTTTCAATATCTCATCGTGTAGAAGAAAGCACAATATTTTCTATAATAATATTTGTCAGAGTATTCGGATTCAAGATTTTTCCACACTTTGAATTGATATCATGAATGAGATCTCAAATGCATAGATCCGAGAAGTACATTATCGTACGTTTCGGAGACTTGACTTGAAGCCATAAATCAGCTCTAACATGTACGTCTCAAAGGTGTCTGGTTCTGATTGGGAAGTAGCGTATTTCGTAGGGTAATCATAAGAGCCATAAATCGTGATCTATTTCATATTCTATATTTCATTCTATTGATGAAAATACTCAAAATTCCTCGATTTCATTCAGTGAAGTTCCTTGAGACCTTTTTGCATTCTGCTGCAGCAAAATGTGTTGATGAAAATGGGATAGAAAGTATTTCACGATCTGGGCCACCATCAACATTCTATTCTCGAAGAAAGTGGATAATCTTAAAATTAACAAATCTATGAAAAAGATGTCTTCTTCTTGTTTCACCTTCTGTTACATGATATTTATCAATTACAGATCCGTTATGAGAGGGAAATATGTTCAATATCAGTAGTTAACTCGTGTCAATGGAAATAATACGCTAACATAAAAAGGGACTGTCGATATTTCGAAGAATCCATTAAATATTCTAGGTCTGCAATTAATAGTAAAATGATGAAGGTGGTTCAAATCGTATGATATCATCACTTCGTGTATATGGATCTCATCATTCACATACCTGGATCTTGATTCATCATAGCAAAGATCAAAAACTGAAAATGTGAAGGCTAGAGAAGAAATACGAAATTTTCAATAGTCTCCTCACACTCGAAGTACATTGATTTTCACTTCGTTATATCATGAATAGGAATAATTTATCAGCGTACAAATTGAACCATTTTCAACATTTTCAACCCAGTGATGACCGCCTACCTGGATGAGATTCCTTGAGTGAGAGAGAATCAATATTTGATACTTTGTAAAATTTGTGAATATTTAGATTTATTGTTGTCGTTCGTTCTAAACCATTATATTTTTATTTTTGAAAATATTTATTTTGTTATAACCTGATATTTTTTTTGAGTTTATGAATGTGAAATAAACCAACATCAATTTGAAATGCTTCATCATTGTACACCATTTCTCCTTCCCTCATCCCTCGTTGTTTCGCTACTTCAGAAGATTTTTATCATCTCTACTGTCTAATATCTCATCAAAAGCAGCATGTGCAGTACAGGGTGATTTCGATGACATATGCGATTAGATAATATGCAAGTCTCACCCTTTTTCGAGAGCCACTTCACCACTCGCCCTATTACAAAACAAAAGAATGCACTTGCGATCGTGATAGATAAACAGAACTATACTAAACTAGAGAGGAGGGTGGTCAGGAATAATCGGTCCCTCTGTATAGGTACGAGATAGGACGCAAACTATTCGAATGTGGACACGAAGAGATTGGATGAAAAAATGTATAATGATATTGACTTAGAGGGCTATATTGTGTGAAGGAAAAATGGGAATGAATTCTATATTACCTAAAATACGTTTTGCAAAAATTCTTCGAACAATTTTCCAAGGACAATTTTTCAATCCGTTTCAAAAATTTGTAGGGGGGTCTATGAAAGCGTATAAACTCAAACAGTTGATTTCTCGAATACTGCTGAAGTATTTCATTTTATAAGTATTCCTTTTTAGGATACTCAGTTCAATACATTGGGCGACTGTAAAATTATGGTCATTTCACAATTTCAATATTGTAACATCGAATCTACGGAGAATGCTGAAATTCCTGGTGATTTTGATTCTCAATATTCCACAGTTTTCAGTAACAATATCTTGCATACACCTTCACACTCACAAAAAATATTTCTCAACTAGTATATCGTGTTCTGGTTTCATCATATAATTGATATCTCAGTTCTTTAGATTCCAGTGAACTGAGACATAATGAACACTAAGAGTCTGTTAGATTGAATATTAGAACTTTAATTGACTCTTTACCTATCACATTCTCATTTTTCTGGTCTCCACAACGTGGAACCATTCATTCAGTGCAATTGATAGTACCCACTATAACGAATCCAATTTCCTCGATTAACTATTGCCACTAGTGAATATCATGGTGTATCGTTGAATGAAGAATGAAATGGATGAACCATAACGAACATAGGGTGCATTTTGAGAAACAAAAGTAAGGGGTGGTTTCTCAAGTTGTTTGCCAGGGAGTGGTTTTCGCTAAGCTGCATTAACGAGCTCATGGTTTCCTACGCCACGTATGTTTTTCCAATTTACTTTACTCAAATAACTCTGAAATATCTGCTGGCCTAAAAGCTCTGGGACACCCGGTATAGATTCATTCAACAACAAATAGAACAATACCTCCGTAGCCGTCCGCTACGTTAGATTTGTAATGAAAAACACTATCCGAATTTGTAATGGAATGTAATGGAATATAGTTACTATTTTCTTCCAACATGCCGATAGTTTCCGGACGTGAATATCCGCATTATAATCATTTTTTGCATTATTTTCATTTCTAGGACAAGATCATATCAGGAATATT
Source organism: Gastrophysa polygoni (assembly GCA_963576655.1). Classification (NCBI taxonomy): domain Eukaryota; kingdom Metazoa; phylum Arthropoda; class Insecta; order Coleoptera; family Chrysomelidae; genus Gastrophysa; species Gastrophysa polygoni. The sequence goes on from OY755092.1 coordinate 5,973,551, forward strand.
CATATTCTTCTTCTTATTTGCATCAATATTCATGTTGAAGTTCTTATAATTCCTATTGATAATAATATTCATATCAGAACTGATTCAATTCGTTCACATTGATTGATTTCATGTGGTGAATCAACCCCCCATAGAAAACACTATTTGACCATGACTTCAGTCATATTGACATCGATAAGAAAAGTGGAACCTTTCTCATAATGACCACCACTAAGTTTTGATCTGAGCTCATTGGGCTTAAGGATGAGCAAATCTTCAGAAGTGGCAATTCTCAAAAAGTAGGAGAACATACCTCGATTTGTAATCGCCGATCGTATTTGAAATCCCATCAACTCACTTCAACAAAACGAGGAGGCAATAAATTCAAGTTGTTTTTCATATTTGAATTTTCCGATGGAAGTGCAATTTGCTCAGTTCTCTATAATGTAGGAGTAATTCATTGAGATATAACATTTCGATTACTTGCAATTGTTGTAATTCGCAACTTTCTATCTGGAAATTTTATTTGTGGAATGAAGTTATTGATGAGAGTCAATACATACACGACGCATTATGTCAATTCTTCAAAGAGTGTTCAGATTAATAAAACAAATTTTTACTTCCCACTTCACATAGTTCATTTCGATCAAGATATCTGAGGAAAAATCCTATGCAGAAGTCACACAACTATCCAAGATTGAATTCTGTGTTGTATTAGATATTTCAAATTTGATTTTTCTGCTACACAACCCTCTTGATCGGCTGAAGTTGGCAAATTAAAGTTCGAGGAGGGGAAGGAATATTTTTTTCATCATCAAAGTTTTTCCAGAAGCGTGTCTATTTTTCTCACATATATATTCCTGGGTTTGCCTCTTCATGAATGCTACTTGAAGCATATAATTTTCCACTGAAACCCTGCAGATATTTCACTCGCGGCTATATATGAACATTCCTCTCCCTCGGTAGCACCAAATTAGATAAAAATTCAAATACTAACATCGTTAGACCATCCCCACCTTGAGTCGAATTGAAATCGACACCAGTAGCGCGTATAACGAGTGTTCCGATTGCCAACAGCCCCCGGCTAATAGGGGTGCTAAAGGACTGACGGAGACCAACTTGACAGATGGTCTGCCAGCATAAAAGGTCATAGTCGTGACGTCACCACATATATTTATATATATATATATATATATATATATATATATATATACCGAGGCATCGATTTTTATTGCCATTATTCTCGCTCTCGTGAATAATGTCATTGGCAGTGTGACGAATATGAAGGATATTCGATTACGCTCTATACAACATATTGGCGTGATAATTTTATTAGACTGCTTTCAGTCAGGGGAGATGAAGAACAAAGATATAGTGGAAGAGTATATCAAGTACTTATATAGGGTATCTCAGAAATACATGCAGAGAATTCACTATAGGTGCATCAACACCAGAAAAAGTTCTTCCAAAATTTTTACCGTACATCAATTTGATCAACAAACAACGATAAATCATTACTGAATCAACAATGAACCAACTTTCAATGGGTGAACCATTCAAACATTGTGCGAACACATGGAACCATTTCTGTAATGATATTTATTCTAACAGAGATTATATAACACCAATGTCATTCAGTCAGCTGACGATACACTAGTGGTAGAGGATTCCATACCTGAGTTGCATTCTGGTAATGATAAAGATATAAAACATCCAAAATCAACGTCGAACTTTGTGTATTTATGGAATGATGATGCTCTCTAAACAACCAGACGAAACGTCGTCTTGATGTTAAGCATGACTTCAGATGAACTGCGACATCGGTACAACGTTTAACGAACCGACTACAAGTAGTGAATATTTTGGGCATGGGAAAAACGTTCTGAAAACGTATCGTGGAAAAATATCGACGCCCTTGCTTGTAGATTGTACTCGGGTTGTATTATATGCTTCTGCAACCTCACTATCACGGCGACCTAGAAGTTCTATTGCGAATTCTTGCTCTTGTAATGTGAATATCTATTTCATAAAGGTCGTGTCAGGTCGATGCAGGTCGACTCAGGTCTATCGATATCCTGGATGTGTTACGTACCTATACTACCTTCGCCCTGTATTTTATTAGTTATAAAGTTCTCTTGGATGCAGAAAAAAATGGTGGTCAGCTTGGCGGCCGGTTATAAGAATGAAAAATGAAACGCTCCGTTCTCAAACTCCTATATCAACAAATGCCAAATACGAATTAGCTGTATCACGGCCACTTCACAGACCATACGATATTCCATAATTACTCATTCATCAATAAGTTCTATCAAGTGACGGCTCGTCAGGGACGGCAGGGTCCGTCAGGCCGTACCAGAATAGTTTATTTGATGAAATAAAAATTTTTCAAAACTCATTTCAATGAACGGAGTTTATAATGTTAGTAGTATCATGCCACGATTTTTTTAAACAAGAGGTGTAATAATAACAGATTGAATAATTTTTGGCCTATGAAAGTTACAGATTTTTGTTCATGTTTGTTCGTGTGTGTTATAAGGATGTAATACGTTCGTCCTAGGAGAGCTCATTACGAATAGTATGCTCACTGTGAGTAACCCAGTTTCAGGAAAAAGTCCAAGGGTGGAGTGTCGTTTATCTTTTCAAAGGAGTATCTAGATGAGAGTATTTCGGATCACTCCTACCTTATCGATTGATGTTTTGAATGTGCCACCCCAGATCGTATCGAATTATGAAGTCAGCCAAGGCGTTGTAGATCATGAGCAGGTTTCCATTATTGAGAATATTTCTCAATTTATGGAACTCGTGTTTCAATTAACGAAGTCTTTCTACCTTCATTTTCCAGCTTTTCGTGGGATTTTCTTTCCTCGTTTCTGAAAAATAGACTAGAAGTTATTAAAAATTATTTCAATATATTTGTAGTAAGGAAAGATTTTGTGATCTGCCCCAAAATGTCACTGCGCTTGAAATAAAACCTTTACATACCAAAAAGAGAAATTCTCTATTGGTCAGTGACACCTTGTTTTTGGAAAATTTTGAAATAAATTCAAATATACAGATATATTCAATCAGAATAAAACCTCTACTTATCTTGGTGGACGTTTCGGGAACGACTCTGCTCCCGTCCTCAACACAATTGAAATATTTTTCTCTTTGCGAAATTTTCCAATATGTTTTCAGTGTCAAAACCGAACCAAAATAATTTTTAATAACATCTACTCTATTTTTCACAAACGAGGAGAGTAAATCCCACGAAAAGCTGGAAAATGAATGTACCACCTCCTCGAAGAACTCACAGACAGTATCTTCCTACCTTGTATTGTAATAAATTTCATTTTAGGTTCATTTACTGAATATTCGCTATTAATTAATGGAAATCATTTCTTTCAATATGAGATCACACATCTTAATGATTTCACATAATAATGCATTGTACAGTATGAAACGAAACGAAAATCGGAGCTTGGGTATTTACCGATATTTTTCGGATGTTAGTGTTAGCACAGTATACGTATACCCTTTGGGAAGTCTCAGCGACCTCATCGAATCAATGAGGTGGACACAAATTCTCGATTCGAATCGATCGAATTCACCGTGGAAAAAGAAAACAACGGCAGACTGCCAGAAATGACACTTGTACACAGACGTTCATACCAAGTGACTATCAACATTGCATCCAACATAAATATTCCTCTCTAAACTTTCTAGTTTCCATATTTTTGTTCTTTCCTTTATCCGTAGATAGTTATAACACTGGGTTAGATTTCATTGAAAAGGTTACGATTCACAATGGTTATAGGACTGATGTAGTAGACAATATGGTCAGAAAAACTGAACATAAATCACCACTCTGGATTCGACTTCACCCAGTAAGAAATTCGTGAAGATTCCTTCTGATTCTAGAGTCACAAGGAATTCGAGTGCAAGGGCTGAATGTAGCTTTTACGACAAAAAATCCAAGTCATGGTTTATTGGGTGACCCTGTATGAAGACAAAGTCAATGTTTAGGAAAAATCAACGATGAAATGGATTACAATGAACGTGACATGAAATATATCGACCAGACTAGTCGAAATATAGGAACTAGATTCAAAGAACATATTGCTCATTTCAGGTAAAATCGGTTCGACAGATCGTGTGTTACACAACATATTCTTGCAACTGGTCATCCAATCCCATCAGATGATTTGAAAATATCCAAAAATGTAACGAACAATTGATGAACCAAGACCCAGGTTCTATTCCATACACTCGATTATTCGATTTGCTGACAATCAACGGTTCAATTAACAATGATATTATCAATGGTGATTTCTGGAGAATATCTTGAAAGATACTAAAGAGTCGCTAATCTTTTTCACTCTTCAGGTCTACTGAGGATGACAACTCAGTTGCCGAAATACGTATTCAGACTCTAAATGTTGTTGTGGTTTTTTGGGTTATATATTTATTTTTGTATTTGCCAGGGTACAACAGGAAACTGAATTTTCAAGACGAGTATCTGAAAAAATACTTGTTGATGACATGATTTGGTTGTTCATGTGACCGAGTTATTTTATCATGCATATCAAATCCTTCCTCACAACATGAATAAACTTCTGTATACTAAAGCAACGATCCCCTTGTAACCCTATCTACGGGATTAAAAACAAACAAAAACTCCAATCTTGCATCGTTTTGTTGCACCCGTAATGATCCCGGTTTATAATCTAATAGCAATATTAGATTGACATAGAAGGATGATAATACGTACTCATGTACACTCGTGTCACTGTCAATTGGACACGTGCTGTGGCCTCTCATTCGGATTAATAGACGCGTCCTCACTCCAATACGCATGGTCGGACAATCGGATGGGAAAACTCATTTTAGATCAGTCATCAGGTTCGAGAAGCTCAGATTTGATTTTGAAATCCGAGTTGATTTTGAAAGTTTTTAAACTGTTATGAACTAGGTGCATGAATAAAAATGAACTATAATTTTCTGCAGGAGTCTGTGACGGACACGGAACATTGTTCAAATACCAAATATATGAAAATTCTGAGAGTGCGGATACTATCAGTAATGATATTCCATATCATGCATTGATTTAAAAGGGAACGGAACTTCATATATTTACATTTCCTCTCTTCTCATTCATTATACGAGTCTTACAAATCGTAGATGCCCGAAAAAACTGAAATGATTATTATTGTTACTCTTTCTTGAACGCTTTAGAAACATAAAAACCATCGGAGTAATCACAAATGGATTGATCTTGGTAACAATTGAAGAAACTATCGGTCCGGGTGTATTCATAAACTCTGCAAATTCTGAAATTTTTCAAAAAGAGAAAAATCGACCATGGCAACAAATCTATTGATAGTGTGACGAGTTTCGGTATTTCGCCTTCATCAGACAAAAAATGTTGAATAAAAATAGATACCTAAAAGTACACAATATTCAATACAATAGGTGTAGAGATGTTAAATCATCTGAAGGGCATGGAGGGCAAAAAGGGCATGTAAGCAAATAAAAACATTTGAAATAGATGAAGAAACGTTGTTGGGAAATCATCAGTATTCATTTTCAATGAAATTTTCGAAATCAATCGAACTGCCTATCATCGACATTCAGGTGATAAGGTATATGATTAAGGAATCATTATATATGCGACAGTTGTATTTCAGATACGGAAGCTATTCAAAATACAAGATTCCATCATACACTTCATCAACAGTCTCTGAGAGAAAACCAAAGTGGGGAAAGTATTGCATATTCAGTAGCTATCGTATTAGAATCCAAGTTATGTTCAATAATTTTTCTACGATCACTAGTGTAAGTTGGTGATTACGAACAAAAAACAATCACAGAAAGCTTCTCCTCACACACAGTTTGCCAAAAGTGTTATGTAATATGAGCGAAAGAGCACGGTTTCCAAAGATATGTTGATTCATTTCATCTTTTAGATGACCATCCAATATAGGTACCCATACATGGAGACCTCAACACGAAGATACATTGAAGTTTCCTCCTGTTGTGTCGATAGGTACTTGCGCGATTGATAGTATATCGTGAGTCGCTTATGTTTGGTATATACATATACTAAGTATGATAGTTCTTATTTCTGTATGCAAACTTTTCACGCTTTCATGCCATTCCTATCTTTGAGTGACATGTCGTCGTGTATAGATATCTTTTGTAACACTTATCTTACAGTAAGGATAATTGGTTAAACTACCATCAGCTGTAGATATTACATTCCTACCATGATATCGATAAAGTCTGTGTACGTATTTATCTATAATAGTTTGAACTATAGTTTCTATTCTGTATTTCACCTAATCGTTTTATCATGCATGCAAGCCAATAGCGAGTCGTGTACCTACTCAAAACCCAATGAGTTGTACGAAATATAAATTGCTTGGTCAAACCGTTGCAGAAAATGCTCCGAAATGAATAAAAAAAGTTCACTTCCTTCACTGAATTGGTTCTATCAGGATTATCTGTTGAATGATTGAATGAATGACTGAAATGAATAATAATTTCCTAATGCTTATTGCTTTCGTATGAATAACCAGTAAACAAATAAATGGTGTTCAGCAAACATTCCCACTCACTGGCTCATTTCCAGTTCTCAGTACAATACCATATCCATACATCCACAGCGCAATTTTCTTGATTCTCCCTGTATTTGTGGTCGTAGAAGAAGTTTAGTACACAACTCGAAGTGTAATGTGATTACGCACTCGTGGAGTTACACACTCGCCGATACGTGTGTAACTCTCTCCTCTTCGTGCGTGATATGCGATGTACAACTCTTGTTACGTAGTATACTATTATCCACGACCATTATTATTCTTCCTAAACTTCCTCAAACAAGTTATGTTGCTAGTTGCTACACTCACAACACTACACTAATAGAGAGATACACTAATCCACAGGAATGAAGTATCCATACTCCTCATCTTTCGCTGAATTCAAATTCTGGCATGAATCCAAAATCTCTTTCGAAGTAGTGACAATAAGAACAACAAACTATGAGAGTACGGTTAACAATCTGTTGAAATTATTCAGGGTGTCTCGTCATCATTTCAAATCCTTCGATATCCGCCCTTTGAAAATAGCATTGGAATTGATGAAAGTCCTTTTTTTCAAGAAAGAAAAGAAGAACATATTTAATATTGATGATTTCTGAATGCGAGTAGCCTCATCTCATTTGATTATATATATCCAGAATAAGAAATTATAATTACGATTATTCAAAATAATACAGATCTGCCATGCTCATCTACATGAGAAAATATACCACAGGGTCGAAGTAAATTAGTTCCAGAAAATACAATTATTGCTTGATGATCAGTAACCGGAGCCGACTGTGAGGGGGATCCATCACAGTAATATCATTGGAATTGTAAATCACATTGCCATTTTCATTCCATTTCACTAGGTACCTATGCACTCATGTTCTCTGACATTGTCGGCGTATATACGATCCTATTCACTATTATAGGATCTGTTAATCGGATATCCACTATGAGGATTGTAGCTCAACTGATATTAATGCCTTCAACTCGTATATAATCACGAAGGGTATTTTGCTGGACTTCTCATCACGCAACTTGGCTCCTCTTGAACTTTGCTGTATTTCAGCGGATTTGTGACTATATGTCGTATCAACCGTAATATGGTCGACGTTTGGCAACATTGATTTTTTTTTAATTTTTTGACAACATGAAAGAGAAACCTACATGATGTTCGAGGAACATCGTGTAGTAGCCAGTGGTGGAATATTAGGAGGGAAGGAAGAAATTGAAAGTTCGGAGGCAGAAAGCATCATGGAAGACTTCACTTGGCCTATAATTCCTGTCAATGTGAGGGTGCCCAGCCTCAGCTCGTCTAGTTTGTCTACCTTGAATCCCTCGTGGGACGTAATAGAGATGTCCGTTGGACACCGACTGAAATATCCATAACAGAGGTAGAGGAGAAATCGGCAACCTTTCTACAATGTTCTAAAGTGGTCAACGAATTCGTGAGCGTGGCGAATAGCTCTTTTATAATCTAAGAGCTTCAGCGTATGTTTTGGAAGCCCAAACATGTGAACAGTGGACAGAATTTGCGCTTTGTTGATCGCAAAAGCCAAGTTTTTTTGAAGCAGTTCTCGCAATGGATCTCACATGATCGTCCCATGAGAGAGTGGATATTGACGACTTCATGGAAACATCGGTGGTGCTTGACATCATTTGATTGGGCGTCTATTAGGTTCATATGTCTAATCACTGTTGTAGCAATATATTGAGAACTTTGTATCATGCCAATTTTCATTCGTTATGGGATTCTGACCTGGGGCACTGCTGCAGCTGTGCAAAGGGTATTATCCTGAGGATAATAAGTCTATGGGTATTCCTAATATAGGAATATGTGATAAGAATAATTGCTCAACTAGGATACAGGAAGTCTTGCAGAAATGAATTCAAAGAACTGAAAATTCTAACGGTGGCCAGCACATATATATTAGAATCTTGTGCATATGTATTTAGGCATAAATCCGGCTATCAACCAAATCAACACGACCACAATACTCGCTCTACGGGTCTTTTGTTGTCAAATGCTCATAGAACAGCACGGTATGACAAAAGTGTATATTTTAATGGCTGTAAATTCTACAACATCCTTCCCGAAGATATCAAGGATTCTCCCAGCTCTCATGTGTTCAAATATAGGCTAAAGAAACTGCTGCTTCAAATGAACTGTTACACTTTTCAGGAATTTATGGGACAACTGTAAATTATAGACTGAGGAAAGCTCATTCATATCCATAATATAGTTGACTTACCCTCTATATTGCTATTATGACAAATTTTTCAATTAATTTTATATCTACTCATTAACTTGTTAGTTTTGTCCGACATTACATTTCTGTATTTATGCTATGCTTATGACACACTTCTCCAATTATTGTACTTTGTGACAGTATTGCAACAACTGTACTCTTTAATTCGAGAAATAAAGATATTATCATTATTATATCATTATTATGTTGTGTGATCTGCCTTCTTAGTGTTTGTTGCTTTCTATTCTACTAGAACATTTACCTGATCCTCATTTAGAACACCGACCTGTCTTCGTCTTGCACCTTTAGCCTCTTTGGATGATATAGGGGCTCTAGAGGAAAAGGCAGAATGAAGTGTTATATCATCAGCAAAACTATGAACTGGGCTAGTGGTCGCATCCAACATTCAACAAATCGTCAATGTAGAACAAAAAAAAATTTGTCCAAGACAGATCCTTGTGGAACACCAGCTTTGATAATCATGTGTATCAGATGAGATCCTATCTAGGATCGAAACTATAAAACGACTTTCAATATATATGCACCTATTGCTTCAACTAACGCATCCCAGAATTCCCAGATTGAAATGGAAGATGCGTCATTTTGAGTATGGAATTGGATTCCTCTATTTCAGACTTTGGTGTTGAATATGTGATATTAGTGTGTGAACAGAGGATATTATGACATCTCTGATATGTGGCTGATAGTTGAGTGATAGATGAAAATGTCAAGAAACAAATATTTTCATCAATGCGTATCTTCAGCAGTGTAACGGAAGCAGTGTTTCGAAAGATTTTTGGGTTTCTTGAGTGATATATAACCATGTTTCATCTCATCTTCTTGTACGACTTCGAATCAAAACATAAAAATCAGATTGAAAACGTATTCCATATCGACACTTGACTATTTCAACTAGGAAATGTTATTAAATAGGTACCTATGAAGTTGTTTCATAATGGAGGTGATCAGTTTTTAATGAAAGGGGAACCATGGTGATATCATCACATTTACAGGTTCTGGAGTTGGGATCATCGAATATGCGTGAGCTGAAGGACATCGTGTGTAGGAGTAGATATAGATTACGTACGTGAAGTATCAGTGCGGGAACGTAACGATACACTTGCAGGAATGCTTTTTCTCATATGTTCAGTAACAATTCATGAACGTAGTACATCGTGATACTCCTTTCTGAGAAATGCACTCAGTATCTATTCAATATTATAGTGTAGGCAAGTACTGAGTGTATGTACATACAATTTGGAATATATCATCACAATCCTAGTCATTTTCAACTCATTTCGATAGCATATCACATATCACAATGAACTGCGTTACCAAATAAACATCAATGATGTGTTACAACCTTCCTCCCATAATCTGACATGTAGCTCAACTCAATTCTGAAAATATTCCCAATTGATTTCAATTTCAAATAATTTTGTGATCACATCACTCAAAATTGGAAGAAAACGAAAAAACATCTAGGAATGAAGTTGTTGTTGGTGAAATGAGAACAATCCAAGCATGGCAAAACACCCCTCGCTACACCGTGCTCCTCGTATTCTAGAATTACCATGATTATATCTGAACAACACTTTATTTGGCTTGATGAAGAGGGAGAATGCCATTTCCACAGATAGAGTGCGCTGATAACAGCTTGCTAATCCGCTTCCAATATGAACAGTCGTGGTGGAAATCTGATTCTCATATCTGTGATGTGCATTTGTTCAATTACGTCACTAGCCGTCTCTTATTGTACGATGGTTCACTGGCTGCGACCCCCTTCGTTTGTCAGTTTCTTAGGGCACGGCAATTTTGACTATAAATACAAAATGTTTTTTTTTTTAACCACAATTCTGTAAGAACATTATATAACAAACTGTTTTGATTTCATCATATCATAAGCCGGAACATTTTTCAACTCGTGGAGTAGCATCACAAAAATGTCTGCTGTTGAATATTGTAGTCAATCAGTGATTGAAATTGAACACCAAACAATGAGGAACAAAATATTGAAACTATTGAAAATAATTCTCATCTCATTATTGGAAAATTCCTGATTATTCGTGAACAGTGAAATTAGTTCAGGTTCATACAGACAGTTGATAGACTCTGTCTTGAGAATAAATATTATCATTTATTTCAAAATTTCACCCGTAGTGCCTTATGTTGTCCGTAAAAAAGCACTGTCATGCATGTCATATGCTGGTTCACTTATTGTTATTTCATCTGCCTCGATTATAATTGAGTTTAGTAACAAACATTTCTGGTCAGCTCCTCATAACTCAAGATTCCGAAGAAAAAATCAATTTCCTATCATTTCTTATTACTGTTCCTTCCAACAGCGACACAGCCAATAGGTGCAATTCTTAGAAGGAATGTGGAATGTTTCATTCATGAACTGTTATTGAATATATGAAAAATGCATTCATTGACAGTCGTCGCAAAAGTATATTTTGTGCTCCCGTTACGTTTTCCGCGCTCGTGCTTACCTTTTTTACGTGCGAAATATTCCACTTACCACAATATTTTCTGAAATGTCCTGCAGCACACACATACTTAGTATATCAGTAACTTCTATAGATATTCAAAGATATTACTAGGTTTCCCTTCATCGAGATTATTATAGAAATATAAAAGCACCCTTCGCGTTGCTCGTTTGACTCCAAGAAAATTACGTGCAAAGAGAGCAAGCATCTTATGAAACCTTTTTTTTATTTCATTTCATTCATTTATTCACGGGATGAACTCCATTACTGTATGAATAATATATAATAACATATGAATACATAAGTGATAACATTAACCTAATTAAACTAAACTGGTTTTATTATAAATGAGTTGTAACAAGAGACAACAATTATAGCTATAATGAAAGAAGAATATACAATATCAAATTTCAACGACTAACAACTTTCTCACTTTCATATATTATTCGAAGGTTTCCGGGAGACAATCCAAATATACTGATATCTTTGTCATTCATTATTTCAAAGTTCGTTCCAATGGTGTATGCTTGCCATCATTCGTAGAATGAAATGGTACGTGATATAAATAGGTATGTCTTAGATGTCTGGAACGTTGAAGTTGATTGTCTCAAGTAGTTCTAGACAAGAAATGAGTCCATTGAGTAAGTCAAAAATATAACACAGATCGACGTTCTGAAGTCGTTCAATGAACCTCATACAAGGAAGACCAAATAATCGATGCATATTCTAACTAAAGCTAAAAATACCCTTTTCAACGCTCCTATTGATAATCCTGCCCAATTGCGTGAAATCATACCCAGTACTTTAGATGACTTCACAATTACTTTATTTATATGTTCAACGAATCTAAGCTGCTCATCGAAAATTACTCCGAAAACTTCCATAGTTGATGCATTTTCTACATGTTGGTTATTTATGTTATATGCGGCATCAACTTTTTTCCCAATTATTGAAAAATAAATGAAATAGCATTTATTCACATTCAGGTACAGATTGTTGAATGATGATAAAGCTACCAATATTGACCAGCTACATATCGATTCGATATGATTGCCTCGATCAGAAACAGATATGTTTTGATCACCTCGATTATGATTCCGAAAAGTTTCCCTTCATATGATTTCAGAATAAATTCAAAAACTGCTCGAAATGGAATCATTATGACATCCAAATGCCTACCTAATATGTCTATGAGAAATATATTTCATTTCATCCACCAAACTAAGCCAAACGTCAGATATTTTTTATGTTCAGTTGTAGTGTTAAATTCCTTGATTAACAATAATTCGAAATTTGAAAATTACTGAATTCACCAATTTCATGTACACAATCAGTATCGAATGTTTCACTAGCATTTGGTCAATGCGAACAATAGTATATCAATGCCACCATTTCGATCAATCAATCAATCAATCAAGTTTCAATCATTTTATCAGTGTAGTAGCTCATCGTATACTACTCGATGGAACTGAACAGCGAGTGCACGTATTGTTTGTTGTTCCAGAATCTATCTACAGAAACATAAGCTGTTATATCCAATTCAGTGGAAACATCAAATGTGCTTTGTGCTACCAGTGAAGAAATCTTCCTCACTAGTATGGCGTTTAGCTGTAATACAGAGGTCGAAATCGAGTTCCTCCTATCTTTTCACCACTGCTGTGCATCGCTGTACACACACACAAACACCATTCATTGCAAACAATATAACTTATAGCTCATCATAGTTGGTAATTTACGGGACTTCCGAAGATGTAGCACAATGGCTCATACTTTTGACGAACCTCGGACTTTTCTGATGACACTGGTTTTCAAAACTGATCAAACTCAAGAAAGTTTGAAGGAGATAAAAGATATATTTGTGTCTTCAAAATTTCTAGAAACAAGGTGTCACTAACAACGAGAATTTCTCTTCAAGGTATCTGAAGGTTAAATTTCAAGCGCAGTGACATTTCGATGCAGATCACAAATCTGTCCTCACTACAAATATATTGAAATAATCATTATAGTTTTTATTTTCATTTTCAGAAACGAGGAGAGAAGATCCCTGAGAATCCAGGAAGAATGATAACTCGAATGTATTCTATACAAGTATCAGAAGGTGCAAAAGTTTCATCAAATACAAGGAGAAAATGGAACAATGGGATTTTTCTTATGTTTTCCCTTCTTCTTTTTTCCGATTCGGTCATGACGGTAAGAAAATACTAAGTGAGCATGTAACTGCACAAAGATAAAAGTGGGTATCGTGATAAGAAATATAGAAATGATCTAATATTTATTTTCAATATCAGATCGAGAATCTGATTCACCTGTCTTTGAGTACCGCCAATATTCCATACAAGCAGAATGATTCAGTTGCAAATTGTTTTAAGTTCGGGTTATTCAAATAATGATTGTTCAAAGTGCGTTCTCCCAGTGTGATGTTTCAGTGCTTTGGCAATGTGAAAATGTGGATTATTATTATCAAAGATTGAGGAATTGTGAATGTGGAAATCCGGAAGGAGTGGAACATAATTAAAAGAAGTTATACTCCATCTGGTTCATCGTTCCACAAATTCTTCTGGATAATAGAGGTGGAGGTACATCGTTCTTCGCGGTATGAAGGAAATGCTTAAATATGATGATTTCATGGTGTACTGTTTCCAGACGCATATTGCCGAAGATGGGAATTCTGCTTCAAGGAAAAACTTTCATATGAAATATTTTTATTTAAAGACTAATTCGATGCTTCATTTTTAGGGTTTGGTTTTCTTTTTGGTGATTTTCTTCCTCGATTCTGAAATAATGGCAATGAAGAACAATCATCGGAAAATTGTATTAACTGTAGGTATACACCATGTGTTTGTGAAAGAAACTCCACTGGTGAAACGAGCAGACTCCTATCACTAAGGATGGAAGAACATAAGAACAACATAAAGAAAAGATATATCGACAAGTCAAAATAAGCTGAACATATATTCACTGAAGATGGGCAACATAGGTCCGATTAGAATGATATTAGGATCATGGGAAAAGAAGATGACAACCAAAAACGGAAAATCAAAGAGTCTGCTTGGATTCTACTGAACGGAGAAAATGATATTGCTTCTTGTTCAGTTGATATAGATTCATAGATAGATCTTGGCATTCACTACTTGAAACTGAATATAAAAAAGGTAAATTTAGGATCAATTGAGAAAAAAAAAACACCTGGTATCCACAAGATGAAACACTTCTGAGAATTGTCACTTTTCAGTGTTGAAGAAGAAAATCACCAACTTCACAAAGAAAATGGTATATCATATACCTATGGTGAGAAGTGAGCTATTATATAGCAAGCACTTTTGTGCGAGCCAAAATAGGATTTAATGCATTTAATTATTGCCTTTTGTACATGATATCATCACGACAATTGTTCGAAATGTCTTCCTCTAACCTGAATCAGAGATGCGTTTGAACACGAAGGTATGAGGGATCGAAATCAGAATATCGATTACTGATAAATATCTCAAGTATATATCAAAACTACAGTGTTCATTAAATTGATTCAAAATATCCAAACCTCATAACATCGCAAATGGTTTCGCTACCGTCGAACTGATTTCTGTAATAAAGCATATCAGTCTTCGAACAGATATCCTCTCAGTTGATGCCCAACTCTGATTAGCACATGACATTGACAGCTCAGCTCACGTATGATTTGTGACATTTTCAGAATTGATAATCATCCATAATTCACAACATTTTTAATGATAGCAGAAATCGCTCTTGGCTGTAGTGAATACTGCAATCTTCTATATTTCTTTTACCATTTCGATGAATATGACTATTTCATTGGTTGTCTACGTATCGGTATCTACGTGTGTGTATATACATATCATCGACGCTATTAACAGTTGAATTATTTACCAAGGTAAAATTTGTTTATCATTATTTACCTTGGTCAAAAAAGTGTTACTTCTCATCATAGGAACTCCTTGAATAATGGTGATTTATCAGGTAGGCAGTGGAAAAACATTTTTTGTACAACTGTCGAAAAAACTTGACATTTCTGCATCTCTATTGATGCGAAAATACCAATATACTTTTTTTTTCACTGCCAAAATATTTATTTTGGGAAGAGTCAACTAATAATCGATTAATCATCATTTATTGGAATAATAATTGATAGTAAAGTTTGAACAATTACTTTCGATAAATTCGCGAAGATGTCCCATGTTGCTGCTGAACAGAAACGTCAGATATTTCTTGAAGGAATGATTCCACAATTTTATCACAATTTATCTTAATTCGTTTGAACGAAGATGGACAATTCAATGTTTTATTAGGAATCTGAATTTCGTTATTCAAACTCTCACTTGCTAATGAAAAAACACTAATTATACGCACCTAATACAAAAATAATTATTTCGTTGTAAATGTTCATTCACTGATCATTTGGCTTCCAATGAAATAAAGCATGTCGCTCAAATTGAAAGTAGAAGTTTCCTGGTCAAATAAGCAATTTTATCATTATATTATCATTCATTTCATGATTATTCCAATCTTGTACTGTCCATTTTCTGAAAATGTAATAAAGGTACGCCAATGGGATCAGTACGCTAAAATTCATGTGCTTTTGAATAGGCATACAGGATCTATTTCTCCATGATCTCAGCTATAAATATATTGAGATAATAACTATTATATATTTTTATTATTTAGAGACGAGGAGAGAGAATCCCCTCCTGAAAAAAACTATAAAGATAAATACACTACCTCCTCGAATAACTTACAGACAGAATTCAATGCCATGGTGCCTAAACGAGAATTCCTATATACTTGTCGATACTATACAGTGGCTTTATACAAGGCAGTGGCGACAATGCATTGTCAGCGTTTTAATTGGCTGACGCCATTAGCTCGCAGTGAGTTTACATTGAACTTGCGTGGTTAATCATTCTAGTTGGTTTTTCTCTATATTCTTGAACTTCCAATGAGTCAATTCATATCACCTAGAGATGCTTTCATTCAGAAAACCAGTGGTACATTTTCAGATTTATTTATATCGTATTCCTCTTCTAGTATTAATACATAAAATACCTGTACGGCTGTGGGCTGTTCTAAATCAACCAAAAGATATTGGCGCCCTCATTAGCTCTTCCACCCTCCATCAGGAGGCAAATGAAATTTGGTTGTTGTCGACCTTGTTTCCACCTGTACAATAAATTCAGGACCTGGCCATGGATCCGATAATCTAGAGATAATCTCGATACGATTTTGTAGGTGCGCGCCATCTATCCAGCAATACTGACACCATTGGTGGCTACCGTAGCTTAGAGTTTTCTATCGGACTGATTAAAGTTTTCTACCTACCTGCTACTACAGGAGCATTCATGAATTGGGTAGTTGGTTTCACTACCACTTCATAGATGGTAGAACTGTCCTGGTTAGGGTAATACATCATTTTTGTGCAATTGATAATGGTACTCAGCTTTTCCCTGCGTAGCTTTCATGGTTACTTTCATCACAGATTTGAAACTTCTTTGGATGTAGGTTTTCCGAATTCGGTAAACAAAATATCACGATGGTGCCCAAATTAATCGTAGTACAACTTGAATCCATAAAAAAGAATGATAACTCGTGTGCCCAATAAATCAATTATATCAGTGTGTTGATCTTTTGTTATTTGCTCTCTACTTTATTTCACACCATAATATTCATAAGGTGATGAATCCCCACAAGGTGAATAGTTTTTTAGAGTAACATTCGATAAGCATCAGTGGAATTGTTTCGAAAGTGTTTCCTTATCTCATTTCAAATATAAGTAGGTGTGTGAGAGAAAAATGCGCGCAAAATATTTCGAAAGAATAATATGGACACTTCCACGGTCGGTGCTCAACGAAAATAATGATAACATATTTTATGCCACCACGTGCGATTTCTAGTAGACAAACCAGACGAGCTCAGGCTGGTCACCCCTACACTGTCAGGCTCGAGACTTGTCGAACATCGCTATACCAAGCACCATTCATTAATAGAACGGCAAAGTTGTGGAATTCTTTGCCTAGTGACGTCTTTCCTGATGCTTACAACCTCCAAACTTTGAAGAAAAAAATTCGACACCTTCCCTTTCTCTTTTCAAATCTAGATTCAATTAATTCATATTTGATTGTGTTCCTAATTGAAACAAACAGTAAACACAGTCCTTGCTTGACAGATGTTCAACACAATTATATAAATTATAAAATAACATAACTTCATACTGTTTCATTTGAAATTACGAGGAGTATGTAAGTGGTATGTAATTGATAGATCGCACAGAATTTCGTCAGAAAAGTACAGTAATCAAATTGACCACCCCTGATGAACAGAATATTTTTAAACGCCATATTCACCAAAAATATCATTTCACGTATTGAATCCATCAATAACTTTATATATATACCTATATACCTATTGTTGTCAACAGATAAAAAAAAGTTCAACAGCATTAGGTATCAAAACTCAATGTGGATTATTGGGATGAAGTAGTATACGTCCTAGTTTTTGATAGTTAGCATCAATTAGTTATTCCTTAACATTTATTGATTTACATAGAATTGTTGCTATGTCAGATCTTTAAGTTATATCATTGTTGATATGATCGATACACTCGAATTAGATTATCTAGACGTATTGGAAAACCCATACACAATGATCAATCAATCATGGGTTGATCAATTCTCGAGATACTGTGCAAAAATAGTCGAGGTGTACCTAGTGTAATAATAATTATAATAATAATAATCATCTTCACATGAAAACATAGGTGACATTTCATTATTCGGAGACGATGTGCCAACAAACAATAGTTTTTATGAGATCAATATCACAATAATAGATAAAATAAACAAAATATCATGCATTATAAAAACCAATACATTTAACATTCGTCTTGAACAAACTTTTTCAAGAGTCTCCTGAACTCATTGAGATTTTCACAGGTTCTGATTATCACAGGAGCTCAACATTTGGGTATTGTAACATCTATTTTTTAAAATGAAATCGGAACAGTGTCGTGTATTATGATTATGAATATCTTTGAACGATTTCAATTCATCACAGATATACTCTGGAAGACAAGTACTGATACATTAAAAATAACCCTTTGTTTGACAGATAACATATGTACATCTGATAGGTATACGGGTTTTTATACATGGTCCTACAAGAACCCATATAGGTGGATTATTTCTTCACCTTTTCGTCTGAATACCTTATATCTCTATGGAACTGAAATAGTGCCCATTATTCAGGGTGTTCC
Source organism: Gastrophysa polygoni (assembly GCA_963576655.1). Classification (NCBI taxonomy): domain Eukaryota; kingdom Metazoa; phylum Arthropoda; class Insecta; order Coleoptera; family Chrysomelidae; genus Gastrophysa; species Gastrophysa polygoni. The sequence goes on from OY755092.1 coordinate 5,992,089, forward strand.
ATTTTCCAGAGCAGGACCTAATTCCGATTTTAAGACAATTGTTTTTGAGGAAGAATAATTCCTCAACTTTTGGTTTGATTAGCCCCTTTGAGATGATGAAACAAAATCGACTGATTTTTTTTGTTTAAAATGTCATCTATTTTTCAGCTTTTCATGGGATTTTCTCTCCTCGTTTCTGAAAAATAGAGTAGAAGTTATTAAATATTATTGCAATATATTTGTAGTAAGGACAGATTTAGGATCTGCTCCAAAATGTCACTGCGCTTGAAATTAAACCATCAGATACCTAAAAGAGAAATTCTCTATTGGTCAATGACATCTTGTTTTTGAGAAAATTTTTGGAAATACAAATATATTTAATAAGAATAAAACCTCTACTTATCTAACGGATCTGCTCCCGTTCTCAACACAATTAAAATATTTTTCTCTTCGTTAAATTTTTCAATGTTTACGATTTTATAAATCGAAAGAGAAAAATATCTAATTGTGTTGAGAACAGGAGTAGATTCGTTCCCGAAACGTCCACAAAGATAAGTAGAGGTTTTATTCTTATTGAATATATTTGTATTTCCAAAATTTTTTGCAAAAACAAGGTGTCACTGACCAATAGAGAATTTCTCTTTTAGGTATCTGAAGGTTTAATTTCAAGCGCAGTGACATTTTGGGGCAGATCCTAAATCTGTTCTTAGTACAAATATATTGCAATAATTTTTAATAACTTCTACTTTATTTTTTAGAAACGGGGAGAGAAAATTTCATGAAAAGCTGGAAAATGAATGTACCACCTCCTCGAAGAACTTACAGACAGTATTTGAAATGTCATCTACTTCAGATTTTACAATCATTCAAATTTCAATACGTATTTCCTGTAACCTGTACAATGTTTGTTGAAACTTCTTTATAGGTCCTCTTGTATTCGATGATATTCACTTATCAAAATGTCCATATCATATTTTCATTCAGAATTCATTAACTGTCAATGATTATTAGTTACTTGTAGCTATACGCACCGTTGATCACTCAGGAGTCGAAAGTGCTCAACTAAGAATTTTTCAATACAATTCTTGCACGAAATTAGGAATGTCTCTTTCTTCAATAGAGTAGTAGAATAACAGCAGAGGCTATAGAAATTCAGCAAAGGCAGGCAATCTGCTTTGCTGCTGAGTTGAACATATGATATGTTCTCGCCAATTCTTCAACATATCTCAAGACTTGAAATAAATCCCCACATTCTCGTCATTTCTCCTGTTGAGATGAATTCGTTACAAACTCGAATGCGCAGCGAGAGAAATATCAAAAACTCCTTTGCCAAAGCGTACAATCATTTTGCTAACAAGGCAGGGAGAGTAATACTTTACTGATTGATATTTGCTGGCAAAACTATCATTTCAACTGTCACTCGGATGAGATATCATTTTGTGGTCCACTGTTGGGCAGTGAATACGCCATCATTAATTCATTGTGGGCACTCTGTATTTGGAACAACCACATAATTGGAGATGATATCTCCACCACTAGTACTATACCTTCCTCAGAACAGTTGAAGCTGACGGTAAGAGCATGCTCTAATAGACATTTTTGCAACAACATATTCTATTTTTTTTTTCAACAAATTGACTCAAGAACCCTTCCGTAAGGTTAAAAAGGGTCTTCCATTTGGAAAAATGGATTTTTCCAAAAATTTCTGGCAATATGTTCTTCGCACTCTGTCCATTTTCCAAGTCCATAATTGATGAAAAATAATTGTGAAAAAACCGTTGCAGTAGCGAATATCTCGAGAACCGATATTTTCATGAAAGTCCGTTTCATTTTCAAGTCATTCAGTACGCTGTTTTTCTCTATTTTGCAGAATAGGATTTTTTTTATATGGAATATTTTTCGAAAAGATTCCATCAATGGGGGAAAGACCGCTCTCCTATATATTGGTTTCCTCAATTTTCTCATAGTATCTGTTTGGACATCGGATTTCATAGCCATTCTCCTCATTTGAACTTATTACAATAATTGAGGAAATTATTATATCACGAAACATACTCAAAGATGCTTACTTCATGAGAAGAAGCTAGTATGGAAAAAAGGATCGCGTCTTGAGTTACTTTCCATATCTATACTTGTTCTCAAGTTGGTCAAATCGAGCCCATATTCTGCGAAAATTCAGCCAATTCAAGAACGTCGAATTGTTGAAATGATATATTGTTGTAGCTACAGAATAATTAGTCGATGAATACATCAAAATGAGTAATAGTTGTGATCAAGTTTCATGTTTTCAAGTTTATTCACGAATATAGTACAAGTTATGTTTGTATTTTTACATTTCCTAAGCAGTATCAATGTTGTGCTTTTCATCGTCCATTCAAGGCTTTCGTAGTGGATATTCATAATTGTTTCATTGAGATATCCCTTTGTATATGTTCAGTTTTTGTCAAATGGAATCAAGACATTTGTGAATGTGAATAATAGTTGTTGTTCGATAAAGATATGAAAAGGTAATGTCACTTTCAATCAGAGGAGATTATTTCTCATATTAGAATATAATCGACGAACGCAATAGCTATCGAATTTAGTATAATCAAAATTGAATGACAGTCTCAATAAATCAATATAATATGACATAAAACAATATTATTATGATCATGCCAATAAGAATATATGTATAATAATAATAATAATAATAATAATAATAATAATGATAATAACACAAAAAACGCTGGAACAGCTCCAAGCGAATGCATATACAGGGTGAGTCAAAAATGTGTACCGAGCTTTCTGGGGGTGATAGAACATTGAATGATAAGTGTAGTTTGATGGCCCAAAATGCATATTAAGGGAGATATATCCTTCCAAAGTTGATAAAATTAAAATAATTTCTCCGCATAACTTCTGAACGATGAAAGCCACCCGTTTGAAATTTTGTGCATGAATGTATGTTGTCAAAATACATTTTTTCGTCACACTTCCACATTTCTGATATTGTTATAAAGGGTGTTTTCAGAGGGTGAGTCATGATTTTTTGTAGAAAACTTTTTTCCCTGTATTATTTTCGGTGAAAAAACAGGAGCATCTGATGGAGCGAAGAAAATTACATGAAAAAGGTACTCCTATTCAAATACAAAAAATTGAGCCGTTCGTGAGATATTTGAAATTTTGTAGTTACATGATATCAGCAGATTGATTTTATTCATCGCGAGATTCATCGGTAACAATATTTTAGCAGGCCATGATGAATGATTTTGTTCTCAATTTTGACGTTCATGTCATCAACATTCGAGTCAACATTGTTGTAGTCGATTTGTTCTTGTGGTTTTTCTGTGTCATTTATCACTGCGATTATCAACTGAGATTTTAAGGAATATGGCAGGTTATTCGTTCTCTGAACAAACTGATATGCTTTCAATGCTTGGCGAGTGCTTCGGAAATGCAAATGCTGCTAAAATATTGTTACCGATGAATCTCGCGATGAATAAAATCAATCTGCTGATATCATGTAACTACAAAATTTCAAATATCTCACGAACGGCTCAATTTTTTGTATTCGAATAAGAGAACCTTTTTCATGTAATTTTCTTCGCTCCATCAAATGCTCCTGTTTTTTCACCGAAAATAATACAGGAAAAAAAGTTTTCTACAAAAACACCCTTTATAACAATATCAGAAATGTGGAAGTGTGACGAAAGAATGTATTTTGACAACATACATTCATGCACAGAATTTCAAACGGGTGGCTTTCATGGTTCAGAAGTTATGCGGAGAAATTATTTTAATTTTATCAACTCCGGAAGGATATATCTCCCTTAATATGCATTTTGGGCCATGAGTTTAATCATCAAACTACACTTATTTTTCAATGTTCTATCACCCCCAGAAAGCTCGGTACTCATTTTTGACCCACCCTGTATAAATGTACAAAATACAAGCGAAGAAATGCTAATATATTGTTTGAATCAGGTCTACAAATGAAGTTTAGCCATTGTTCCGCCACTGGACACTAACAAGACGTTGATAGTGCAGTTATTAGGGCATCGAAGGCTTTGTCGAACGAAGGTGTCTGCGATAATTGTGATGAAGGGTTACCAACTGCAACAAGCACTCTTTTCATCCATAATGACACACCTTATTACAGTAATCTCGCGCTATTAGTCATGTGACTGCTTGTTAAATGAAAATAGGTGGTCCGATTTCAGCGCTGGTATTAATATATGGATGTACCAGGAATTATAGGAATGATTGCCCGAAAATTAAATTTTAATGTGCGGTTGTGGTATGGAGATATTGTTTTAAAGTGTTCTGGGCTATGTAGATCGGTTGAGGATTCGGAGTATACAGCGCATTCCATTCAAAACGAACAAAAATCCCTTGAAATGATATACAGGATGACTACGTGACGATCTTTCGGTAGTATACATGGGAGGTCAAAATAATACTAGTCGGTTTTACAACTTTTTCCTTAGGTCACTCCTAAGTAAGCTTTGAGTTTTAAACCACTTTGTATATCCTAATGATTTTTTTATGTGATTTTCCATCAAAATAGAGCCATTATTTGACATCAAAACCAAGTTTCTGTTCGCAGCAGAAAGATAGGAACGGACTGGGTAGTAACACGAAATTTGTCTGAACTTTGACAGTTGTCATTATTTTCAGCTACAAACAACATTTTCGGATACTCTCGAGATTTTTTCATGCGAAAAAAGACTCATTTTTCATTTAGATTAAATTAACGCTCTTGAAATAAAACGGAAAAAAAGGAAAAGAAGTTATATGACCAACTAGTGTTATTTGACATGGGACATCCTGTAGAGAAACGAAGTTTCTTCACATTTACTCTTGGTGGAACTTTCATCTCCATCCTGCAGAGAGTGCTACCTACTGTATTTTCTTGAATGATTCAGTATAATCATAAGGAATGTAACGATATCAGGTTCGATGGTGTTTTCTTTAATGACTTCGGAAAATGAAACCTATTCATTTGTAACGCAGAAGTCAGTTTGACCCATCAGTAGAAGTTTCTCTATGACAATGTCACGAAGTAGCACATTCCAATCTGTTCTACTATTGATTCTTGATATCTCACCATTTTGAAACGACTTAGTATCGAAGAAAACACGAATATCATCACAGTGGCAGTTATCTGAGAAGTACTTAAATAGTTAGTAACAGTAAGATTTTCTTTGGTGAAATCAAGGTGCATTTTCATCAGTTATAACGGAGATCTCATTCTGTCACAAGAAAATATGGAAAAGAGATTCACAATGATCCTGAAACACCATATGAGCCAGCGGTGGAATGTTTTGAGTTGCATCTTACCAAATGTGACGAAGGGCTTTGTACTTTTCAAAGTAGTTCATATATAATGTACCACTTACAACAAAGGTGCGTTGCACATAAGTTTTTGTGTCTGGTATATGCACAACTAGTGAAGTTCCGGAATCCTTGATATTAGTGTCGAATCGTACAATTCATCTCGACGACAGGCTCCAAAAACACCAGAAATTGCAGCAAATCATCTGCGTTAGATAAATTTCATCCAGGGGTTTTGCGAGAAATTCGTCGATTTTTGCCCTTGTCAATACTTTCAACTTCTCCGGTCGATATCCTTCAAGAAAGCCACAAGCTTGTATTTTGGACTTTTCTCCAAAGTATGCAAGGAGCACTTTTTAACTGCCACTGACATTTTTCTGATCACACCATTTCAAGAAACAATCGTATGAAAACTCGTACTGTCGCTTTGACTTACTGGGCAATGATTCAAAAGCAGATTCATTGGCAGCTTTCACAATTTACCGCGGTAGAAATTCATTTTTTCGATCACTTTCCATCGAGGAACGAAGAAACGAGAAGAAATAATTTGTGATTTAGTTGTCAACAAAGACAAATCAACAAATTTGGTTTTTGTTTATCTTGGCAACTTGTTTCATAAATAGATAAGATGAAATTGGATTCAAAACTGATAATCTCAAGGCTATGTTCCTATCAATTAATCAATGTAGAATAGGTGAATTTGGGCTATTATTGGTGTTTGTAGGAAAAATAGTGTATGATTTCATTTTTCTTTAGGGACGTCTGCGTCGTGTCCCAAACTTCCCTTCTCACAGAATGAAATATCAATGAATTAGTACTTATATCATGAATATCTATTTCCAAACCTACCAAGATATAGAGAGAGAAAGAAAGAGGAGATATTTTTTTACTCAATGTATAATGTATGATTGCTATACGGATGGTACAAAATTCCACGTTAGTAAAAAAAGACTCTCTTCATTACGAATAGTTGATTCAGTTGAATGAACTTTACAAAATTCTACTTCTTTATAATTCAACCGACCTCCCAACTAGAGTACCTCAAACAGCCAACCTGGTATTGATATGAAATAAGTATACCTCAAACACACGATCTACCAATAAATTGAATCCAATTGATAATCTATTTTATTCGCCGAGAGTCGGTGGAGAGTATTGTAGGCTGGCATTCTGGGTTCCTCATACAAAATTCTTGGGGAAGTAACCATCTCTGCATATTCCTTCTGTGAATCCGCTTTTTCGCACGGAACATTAAACCACAGCATGATGAAGAAACCAAGTTATTGTGGAGCATGAGAGAGCGGTGTTAGTGGTGATAGCATGGATATTGAAGACTTCGTCGGAATAATGGTACCAGACAACATTTCGTTGGCCATACATGCAGGGTGGCCCATCGAAAACGTACCGCATTACAGGCTGGGAAAGAACTTTCCGATGAAATCCGAAAACAGGTCAAGTTTGTTAGTAAAACCTTTAACCCCCTAAGTAGGGGTGTCACCCCAATTTTTTTTTCAAAAGGGGAGGGGGGTCAAGCGATACCTCCTTAGAAGGGGCCCGTCATTCCCTATACAGTGCTGCTTAGATTTTTCAAATCGATCTACCCTTCCAGAAAATAGGGAGCGTTGAAACACCAACGATAATGTGTGACAAAAAATGCATGAATTGATTCAATTGTACTTCAAAACTCGTTTATTAGTCAAGTGAATGTTCGAATTGCTGTTCGTCAACCTGCATACAGTGGTATAAGTTATTTTCAAACCGTTGTCGTACATTCTGGAGCATTTGGGGTGTCACTTCGCGACATACGTTAATGATTTTCCGTTGCAACTGTTCTAATGTATCTGGTGGCGTTCTGCAAACAACGCTTCTGATGTGTCCCCAAAAAAAAATCTGGAGGACTCGAGTCGGGTGACCGCGGTGGCCATTCTATTAGGCCCAGTCGTCCTATCCATCGTCCTGGAAATGTGTCATGTAAATGATTGCGCACATTGTGGGAATAATGAGGAGGAGCTCCGTCTTGTTGGTAAATCAGTTCCTGTTCATCGTATGCGGGATCGTTCTCAATGATATTTGTTAGAGCTGGGTCGATGGCATTTTGTAGTAAATCCAAGTGAATATCGCCTGTTGGATTTTCAGAAAGGGAAAAAGGTCCTACAATGGCATTTCCAAAAATACCAGTCCAAACATTCAACTTCTGGGGGTGTTGCGTGTGTGTCTCGTGAAAAATTCTTGGATTGGTCTCAGCCCAGTACCGGCAATTGTGACGATTCACTAAACCATTGGGGAAGAAGGAACATTCGTCCGAAAAACACACATTGAATAGAAAATTACCATAATTTCGCAAAATTGCAAGCGACGATTAAAGTCGTCTTCATTCAGTTCGTGCACTGAGCGTATTTTGTAAGGATTGAATTTGTATTTCTTCAATACCCGTTGGACACTGGTACGAGACACACCCATTGCAGTGGCCAAATGTCTTGTACTTAGCGTACCATCAACTTCAATCAATAATACTGGATTTTCAAGCTCTCTCTTCTTGTTATGTACTGAACCTGTTTCGCGAAATTCGTTCACCAATTCGCGAACAATTATTCCAGAGGCATGTTTGTCAGGATGTCGTTGATCAAACAACTTCGTGACCCGATTTCCACATTCATCGTTTTTGAAAAAAAGCTCAATGATTTCCACTCTGTCTGCAATTGAACACACCATAATAATAAATTTTAAAGTCAACAATTCGTGAACACTTCAAACCACGACATGTATCTAGCAACTCGACCTAATTCAAACGTGAAGAAATTAATCCGATTCATTTCTTACTCTCTGAAATGAGCCTAAAAGTATCTGTGCATCGGCGAAAACAGCGACTCGGCAAAAATAGCGAATTCATTTGAAGGAACTTATTGCGAAGAAGTACAATTGAACCGATCTTTTTCTTTTTCGTCCCACATGATGGTTGGAGTTTCAACGCTCCATATGTCTGAAAGGGTGGATCAATTTGAGAAACACTGTATAGGGAATGAGAAGCCCCTTCTGAAGAGGTATCGCTTGACCCCTCTTCCCATTTGAACTTAGGGGGTTGAAGGTTTCACTATGCTTATTACGTCAAAATGAGTCCCCCTGACAAACGAACTCGTCTTGTTTCCGGATTTCATCGAAAAGTTCTTTACCAGCCTGTAATGCCTTCCTGTTGAAAATATGCTTGGAGTTTCGTTGTATTCCAGACTGCCAGGACAAATATGGGACCTTCAAAGGATGTGGGATTCTTTGAAACCCCGATCATAGAAGAGTGGTGCGACATTTTGTCGTCTACTCTTTTACAAATAAATAACTTCCAGCGTCGTGTGGGTTCCGAATGGCTCGACTCCAATGGTCAATAAACAGTGATACAACATGCTCCGATGTGAAATCGAAGTCGAATAGGACAAGAAAAGAAAACGAAGGGTAGTCGGTTGCTGTTGGCTAGTGCGTACCATTTTCTTCCGCCTTAGGCGCTGATTTATCTCGATCAAGAACCGCTTGATCGTCAACTAATGTGCCTGCCTTTATGGGGTTAGAAATCGATAAGAGGTTAGAAGACTTTCGGTGGTCAATTGTGGGCCGTTTTCACCAAAAACACTACTAATCTTCAATGAAAATACGTATGTACAGGTTCAACTAATAGTGTGGGAAAGATAGCTATATAAGAGTTATGTTTGTGATAGATGAACAAAAATATCAGAGATGGTCTTGGTTCATGAGCGGCACATTTCTAAATTATTTTGCGTTGTACAGGATCACTCAAAAATGCCTGGCGTATCGAAGTTATACTTTTGCTCATGGAACACCCTGTATTTCATGACTTTTCTAGATCGTCCCTGGAAAGCTGATTCCATCGATTTATCACACTTGGTGTCTAGTGGAAATGATTACAGAAATATAGGATGTAAAAAATAGACATACTTCAAGTTCAGGATTTTTTTTATCGGTCAAAACGGCTTCCATGTTCCCATGGACTCCACCAACGACTCCTGGAGAACTGTGTATCGACACTACCAGATCGATGTCTGGATTGAAATCGCTGAACCTATTTCATCGAAAATTCCACACGTGTTTTTTAACCAATCAGAACTTGTATTTATGTCAGATCACCATAGCAACGGATGAGTTTTATCGGAAATTTTTCCTGGTGGGTACCCAACAGCGAATTATACTGGCAATTTTTTTGACGTTTATAATGACAGAATATTTTTTTGACAATCTAATTTTTATTTGTTCTCACACATAATAATTTTGAATAATTTCAACAAAAAGCTTGAATGTTTTCTAAATTCATGGACCATTATGATTGATTTTTATATTAAAAACGCAATTATTGTATACTATGGCAGGTTGATTCGAAGTTGCTTGCTCTTGATTAAGCAGATTCTTGGACTGTCCTTGCAGAAGTTGAAGCAGACCTCATTGCGTCAATTATATCCTGATGATGGCCCGAGTCGATTTGCAGATATGGTTTTATGGAGTGACTGCTACCATGCCCTGTTATTTTGATTGATTGCTGTTCTCCAATTCTGTTTTGCAAGAACTTGATAGAGACGTATGATAATATTGAGAGAAAGAAGAACAATGAAAGTGGAAACAACAAGTTGCATGCCAAAGAAAAGATAACACATTGAGAATGAGATGAAAGGAAAAGGAGACAACTATTGGAGATGAATAGAGTTAGAGTGATGAGGATACTCTTGCTGAAAAGTCACATATGTCCAAAGAGGAATATTACCGTATTGAGTGCCATGACATATGTGAGGAGACAAAAAAAGAATGTCGCAATGGTTGCATTGTGTCAAATGCATGAAGTGAACATATGAGATATGCATAATGTATGAGGAAGTATGCAACAAATGTTCCAAGGTTGAGCTGTGGAAGAAAAATTTTGGAGTCCAGAAATAATTCGAATGACAACCCTGCACCTTCAACGTCCTCTGCTTTCCTCAGATTTTTTTTTGATATTGAGTTTCCATGATGTACTGAATATAAAACTTCCGTCCATATTTTATGGGAGGATAATGTTTCAATAAATGATTGTACAAGTTTCAAATTTATTTCTACAATAATAGAGAATATATAGATTCATCTGAAAAAAATGCGGCACTCTCCCGAGTTCAAACTACGCATAAAGAATGAGGGCGATATAATTCAAGATCACGGATTAATAATCAATTTGTGGAAGAGTTTTCATCCCTCTTATCTAAATCTATCTAGAAACATCTCATCGAACTATATTTATTACCTAATCTCATTTTGGAGAATCCAAAATTAAGAGACAAATCTGTATGATAAGCAATTATACGCGATGATGTGTTTGTTAATATCGTTTCTGATAGAAACGTGTTGGAGCTATCATGAACTGCGAATCTGATTTTCATGACGATACACGTGTGATATATGAAAACAAGTCAGAGATTAGATTAGATTGAATCCTGTAAGAATATTACTTTAATTACAATAAATAATTCACGAACATAAGACTTGTTGAAATAATAATATACTCTATACTAATAGATTTCTCATGCGTGGAGTGATTTTCAGTCAAATGATGATTTGGCGAATTTCACTCGAACGGGTATTCTCCAGTTGTTTTGGACACTATGTATACTGAACTATGCAACGGAAAATTGATGTTTATTTGAACAACGATAAGAGTATATTCTAGTTCAGATAGTAATGTTTCATATGATGGAAGAGATTATTTATTGTCACCAGTTTCATCATCATATCGTTCATCTTAATGAACTATAGTATATTCATATGAATTCATGGAATTTATTTTCTCCGCAGTTTTCAATGCGAAATAACTAGGAATACGCATCACTATATATGGTACAAGTAAACAGTGTGTCCAAGATATAGAGATGTACAGATTTGAGGGAAATATTTTTTCTTTCATCAATTATTTTGAAGAGATCTGTATTTCGGTAATATCAATTCAATTAATTCATGAATCAGATGAAACTGTTCGATTACATTACATTTATATTACATGGAGTGCCATTGATTTTTCATCCAACGTTCCGTTTTTGAGCTACCATCACCAACTCCATTTTCCTAAAGAGCTATTTCCATTTTGATATCGACGATATACTATTCACACATCATGGTTCAACCTTGTTTCAATCTCTTTCAGAATAGTTTTTGAATTTTGGACTCTGAGAGCATGTAGAATGTAGATATTCAGAAGGTGCAAAACAATTATAGACTTTTGCGATTCAATCAAAAACTGCCGGAAGCTATAAGTGAATCAATGAAATGACACCTCTTACACTGAGAATAAAAAATGAGTGAAATTTCACTCGAATATCACTTTTCGGTCCACGCCGGATTGAGTTGATGGTTCACTCTATTAGAGTGAGTGAAATGGTAATTCTAGGAGTTATCATTGTCCTCAGTTTTGATTAGGTATATCTCATTTTCGAGTTCTTTTTCAGTAACATTCAATTCAATGCGGATTGATTAGAATATCAAATGAGTATTTATATTTCCATCCATGAGTGATTCAAATCATTTTTGAGTTCATCTTCATACTCAAGGAGTTCAATTGAAATCCAAACTGAGTACATTTCAACTCCTTTTTGTATACACTCACTCAGAATTGTCATAATTTTATTTTATATAGTATTCAGTTATAGATTGGCCATATTGACTCACTCCTGATCACAATGATACTAAATGAATTCACTGAATGATCATACACCTGCCATTATGAGAATGTATTGTTCGTAGATGGAGAAGGAATAACCGAAATAATGAGAGTCAGGCAGTCAAAAACTATATTTGAATCAGTATTCAATCAAAATACAATATTTTTTCATGACCTGCATGTTCATTAGTTTACTTAACAAGAGCCACTTGAAAATTTCATCAACTTGTAGAACTTGCATCACTCAACAGATTCATTGTATTTCAGTTTGAGAATCATAATAGTTGAGTGGACACTTATTCCGAAAAAAATTATTCCACTGGGATATAGGCAGTTATGATGCAAGTCAAAATTATATACCTCGACTTGTAAAAACATTGCACAATGAAATGCGGGCGGCGTACGTTAGTAAGATGGCTGAGCTTAGCCCAATATTTGGCGAAAGCACCATTTTTTCGCACATTCAGTTATATGTGAGTTATTGTATAGAGTAGAAGTCATCAGGAAAGAGCTATCTACTTTGATTCATTCACATCTGAGTAAAGTTTCTCAAATTTGTTGTAAATATTGCCATTAATGCAAGAAATTGCCAATGCACTCAATTTTGATTGAGAATTCAATCAAAAAGTCCACCAAGAACTTCAACTCACTATATCAAATATACAGGCACTCAAAGGCTTTTCATACAGTGTACCTTGTCTATTACAGCAGGAACAAATGAAATAAAATCTTTGATTGAAATAGATGAAAATTATGTATAGTGCGCCACCAGGAGACTTCTAGCTGTGAAAAAAAATAAAAAATCCATTTCAACTTGAGTAATTGGAGCATTATCACCTTTGGAGTGATATTTTTTCCGATTATTGTAAGTAACCTGTGAAAAATAACATAATTCTTCTCTTCCTCATCAGGATTTTTTGTCATCATTCCTTCTCGAGTAACATTGTTTTTCCACTTGGTGTTCCACCGCTTGATAAATTTGTATCGATTGAAATGGAAAATGGTATTCTATAATATCATGAATCTCTTAATTCTCATTTCAAATGGTTGAACAGGGGCTCAAAACATGTTCGAACCATGATATCCATTATCGATTTCATGTTGGGAAGGGCTCTTCGAAATCGACATAATGAAAGTGTCGAAGACTTTAAGACGTCATTTCGTTCGTCCTTCAATCATGCAATTGAGTTTACTCTGTATCTCCTATAGTTTCCGATATCTCTACCTCTTTCTTATGACCCTTTCCCATCATGGACACAGAGATATTGACACCATTATTGTAACGGAATATTCGGAAGCAAATCATGCAATTTGAATTTTCCCGTATGCTATTATCGATTTTGTTCATGTCGTTAGATGCAAATCGAGTTTACTCCAATCAGAATGACATCGATTTGCATCTGAGTTTGCATCAGCAGTCGATGAAGCATATGCCATCAGACACAGCAAATAAATATAGTCAATTTCCCGAATAAAAGTGGCGAAGCAATTCGCAACAACATCGGAAATGAAAATATTTCGTTCACTCGAATCGAATTCGCCAGTGAAAACCTTTCAATTCCATCTATCTCACACACAGAGTATCTTCTGAAAAGAACATAACTGAAGAAGTTGGTAGGTATATAGATAGATAGATACATAGATAGATTATACTGATCTCGTCGTGTTATTTATATCATGACATGAGACAAGATGAAGAATCGTAGGTTGATATAAGGATAAAAATTCATTACATATATCATGTCTCATGACCCTGTTCATGTATATGAATTCAATGAATACATACAACTATAGCTTGATGTGAGAATCAGAACACAATACATCATGTCGTAACGTTTCATTGGGAAAACAATCTTCTAAACAATGAAAACAATTGTTTATCGAAAATGATTTCAGGGTGGATTTGTGTCTGCTTATGCTCCCCTCTTTTTTTCTTTTCTTCTGGTAGCAGGTTACAAAAATATCCTCCTGCATATAGTGGAGATTTTTTCAGGTGCATTCCGTTAATTTTCTTCAAGTGAACGACTTTTTGATTTGTGTGTTGTCCTGAAGGACTTCTTTTGGAACTCAAATTCGTGCTGGTGGGTGATATCTTTTCACTTTTTGGCAACATAAAATAGGAAAATCTGAAATGTTCGAGGAGCATCGTGTTAACCAGCAAAGGAAAGTTGGAAGATGAGAAATGTTTTGAAATTTTCCTCGAAAGTTTAGAGGTCGTGAGCATACAGAAAAACTTCATCAGGCGAATAATCCCAAAATTTCGCCGTTCTATCGATGAATGATGATAGGTGGAGCGAATTTTGTCAGGTCTCGAATCCGACCAGTTTGAGCTGTCACCTGAGCTGAGACTACTGGTCTAGAGGGAATCGCACGTGGTGGCATAACAGAAGAGATTCTCGTCAAGCACCAAACATGAAAATATCTATGAAAAAGAAAAGGTAGTCCACATTTCTACGATGTTCTGAAGAGGTCGATTGAATCGTGCGTATAGTATCACTGACAAGATGGATATCTCTCTTCTGAAATAGAGTCTGAGAGCTTCAGGAAGCTGAACTCCAAACAAGTGAACAGTACCTACACAAAGACAGGTCGAATTTGCGCTTTGTAGATCGTGAGCAGCTGCTGGGTAAATTACCTCTTCTCACGGAAAGCCAAATTGTTGTGGACATTGGACCTTGCATGATCGTCTCACGAGAAAGAGCTGTTGGTGGTGATTGGTGTTTTTTTTTATCTGTGGACAACACGAAAAGAAAACCTATAATGTTCGAGGAACATCGTGTTAGCCAGCGGTGGAATTTTGGGAGAGAAGGAAGGTGTTGTAATTTTTCTCGGAAGTTTGGAGGTTGTAAGCATCAGGAAAGACTTCACTAGGCAAATAATTCCACAACTCTGCCATTCTATTGATGAATGATGCTTGGTAAAGCGATGCTCGACAGGTCTCGAGCCTGACAGTCTATGAGCTCGTCTGGTTTGTCTACTAGGAATCGCGCGTGGTGGCATAATAGATGATATTTCCGTTGAGCACCGACCATGGAAGTACCTATAAAAAAGGCAGATATCGCCGACCTTTCTACAATGATCTAGAGAGGTCAATGATTTGGTGAGTGTTGTATCATCGAATAGGCGCATAGCTCTCTTCTGAATTGAATCTAAGAGCTTTAGCGTATGTTTGGGGGCTGAGCTCCAAACATGTGAACAGTACTCCAGGACAGGTCGAATTTGTGCTTTGTAGATCATAAGCAGTTGCTGGGATGTGAAGTATCTCTTCGCACGGAATAGAGAACCAAGTTTTTGTGAAGCAGTTTCCGCAATGGACCTCACATGATCGTCCCATGAGAGAGCACTGTTGGTGGTGACACCCAGCATGGATATTGACAACCTCATAGAAACAGTGGTACCCGACATCATCAAATTAGGCATTTGAAAATTCTTGCCAGATCATCTTTCAAAATATCGAACTGTGTCCGTTTTACACATGTAGCCTCATTTGATGAATTCTCTGGAGGAGAATGTGGTATGAAGTGAAGTATCATCCGTAAAGCTATAGGCTAGACAAGAGGTCTCATCCAAATCGTTTATTGTAGTGGAAAGAAAGTTGGTACCAAGACAGATCCTCTTGTGAACACCACCATCATATCTACCACCACATGAAGTTATCTATTCTGTAATGAATATAATATGTATCACCTAGGCAAGCAGGTCTCTTGTTGATCTCTGGTTACGGAAGCCATATTGCTTGTCGTTCACGGTTATTGAGCCCGCTAGATATCGAATGAGTCTGAAGTTCTTAGGGATCGTTTTCTTGCCTTTTTTTGAATCAATTGCTGCTACCTATCTTCCAGTAAAGACGAAAATACACCAATTTTGTATGGAAGGGTGGATAACCTGCAAAAAACTGGTGTTAGTTCTGGGGCACATTTCTCAATGGACAGTATTCCGTCTGGCCCCATAGCCTTCTTGGCATTGAGGCCAAGCAATATGTGCCTAATTGAGACATTAGGAAGCATAGATCCGGTCTCTATCGACATATTTCGAACAGGTGAAATATTCATACTATCAGCCGATATAAGGATTCTACTATACATAATCCATCAACAATAACTTCTAGTCATTGTCGTCACCGGTCTGTTTGTTGAAATCCACTTTCATGACATGGTTCCTTGAATGAATCTGAAAGTGAAACGTTTCCTCTAGTCGACTTCATTTGCAGTATTCAACCCGTTAATGACACAACAATCAATCAGCAGCCGATGAGGATTTCCAGCTCTCTTCCTGGATCTACTACGATGTTACTGAAACATTACTATAACTCATGAATGTGACCGTGATACACTCCAAATGCGTATGTGATTCATATCAAATATATTTCCTGATAATAACACGTTATTTTTGACAACGGTCTCAGCAGAAAGGAAGCATTCTACTTCCTGTCAGCACATTCAACTTATATGGAATGACCCCGTGAGTTATCTTCGAGGCCCATTTTATAGGTGAGATTTAAGGTACCTCGGGATATATGAGGCACTAAAATAGAATTTCATCGTCTTTCGATTCTTTCACATGCTCACGAATGTTTTCTATCAATGTCATCAAATAGTGAGTATACAATTAAGTGAAGATTTAGTACTATTTTATGATCGGGTTCGATTTCATGCATAGGTATTGCATTAATCTGAATGTAGATTCATTTTAAGACCTCTGCACACACGAATTGATGAGATATGTGGAAGACAACTACAATATGGCCGAGAGGAGTCGAGCTCTGTAGATTGGCACGCTGAAACGTCCCAAACAAAACAATTACGAAACTCCGTCGTTCTTTACGAAAAACTGACTAGTCATTTTCGGTATTAGGAAAATATTCCAATACATTCCAAGATTACGTTTGGAGGTTACCTAAATACTTATTTTGATCCAAATCTATTACCCACTAATCCTTTTATCAGTATCACACACCATCAAAGTATCATACTTTCATAATAATAAAATAATCGACTCAGACATTAGTAGTACATGGATGGTTTGAAGCTTACACGAAGAAATAATTCCATTCGTTGAAAATATTTGGAGTATGATGAGTGAAAGACGATGAACTAGATAGTTGGAACTCTACAGTACTTACACAGCTCCATTTCATTCATTATATCATCTTTGGAAGTTTCATATTGTTCTTATTGTTCTTGTCATTGAGAATAATAACAGAGGTTTCACGCATTTCCATGCGTGACACCATCTGATCTTCCGCGTTTTTCTAGTGTACCTACTCTGTACTTCTCGAAAGTAAAGACCTATTATTAATATTATCATTGAAATAATGGAATAGATAGTGAGTGCAGAGAATGCCATGAAAAATGAGAGGACTAAATACAGTTTCATTCCACCGAAGTTTCATCACATAATAATATCATGGCTCAGAGTCATAGAAAAGTACTTAGAGTTATAGAAAAGTAATAAGTCATTTCTTCGAGTGAAAAAATCGTGATAATAATAAATTTCAATTTGATTGAGCATCGAGAAAACTCTAGAATTTACGGAATTATGTCTCAAAACAATCGACTTTCAATTGAATAATGATAATTATCGACAAACTATGGTATTTCCATGGGTTCTCCATTATATCCTATTCTGAGTAATGTATTCGAATGAAATTCAGAAGCAAATATTGTGAAAGATCATAATGAATAATCAAAACCGTGGTGGAGTCACGTAGATGATATTTTCATTATTCAATCACTCAACCGTATAGGATTGGATAATTTTCGGAATTATGTAAACAACATCGAACCCACGATGTAATCCTTTTCAGAAATCGGATCTGATAATCAGTCACTATCAGGTTACATTTTGAGAATAAGTGTATATAAAAAAAATACACCAACAAACAGGTAGGTACCTCAATTTTCAATCAAATCATTGAAAAAGTATCGATAAAGGAATAATCAAAAATTACTTCCTGACAGAGCTGAATTCATATCACCTGATCATCTGGTTTTCAATACCAAAATCAATCATATTTGATATGTTCTGCAGCTCAACTCCCATCCAAAACATTTCATTGATACACCAAATTGGAAACAAACATACATAACAACAAATGCAATCGACACATATACTCCCATACATTCCCGGAATATCTGAGAAAAATGAACATGTTGGTGAAAATTACAAAATTGAAACAGTGTCGGAGACTGGAAATACAATGAGATCAATTCCAACGCATACAAAATATGGAAAATGTGCAATTTATTGGTATCAATAATGGAATCAAAAGGAATGCTCTATCGATCTGTTGAAAGATATACATAGTGTCCCGTATGAGAAACAAACGTTGATGGCAACTTCTGAATACCAAAGAATATATTCAGATCAAAATTTCATCCAAATTTCATATTTTTCCTTTTTCCTTCATTTCCACCGTATCATTTGGTGTGTATGAGGAATAGAATAGGATATCTTATGGATTCTCCTCTGTCAGGTTGCTCTGAATTCCAAAAGAAGCATCCCAATCAAGCAGCCAAGAGAGTGCCGTATATCAACTGTTTCTGTATTCACCTCCCATAAAAGGCAGAACTCAACGTATACATACAACCTGACTTGTTTACAATTGCCAGTGAATAGTGGATACCATAATACTTAATCTACTATACATAATATTAAGTGCAGTGAATACATGTTAGCTTGTTTGTAAGTTTTGTAAAGATGCCTACGCTGAAACTACGAGAGCTGATTCAATTTCATGTCCTTTGTGCATTGTATTGTTTGTCGTGGTATCAGATTACATGCTCAGTATAAATGGATTACGTACTTCAGGAGTTTTTCCTTCCTAGGCGGCTGTATGATTATTTGAATGATTCTTGGAATGGATACTCTACACTGATTATTATACGGAGTGATCCACTAATCAATTCAAGTATACCTACTGGTTGACATCGGTTGAATTCATCTGAATCCCCTCAATTCTACTTTGAAAATTCTTGTTCCTAAAACTCCGAGAGAAAGCGTTTCGAATCGAAACGATGAAACTATTTATAGCAGGACATCGAAAAGACACTGACAGTAATTATTAACACGAACTTGAGTTTCCCAGAGTAACAGCAATAGAAGAAAACGAAAACTAACTCCATTTTCTCAGTTCTTGTGAGAGGAAAGAATAATGGAAATCATAATAAAAATATCACTTGTGTATTTTTATTTGTGATATGAAAATCAACTATTTCATGGACTCTTGAGATCATCATGAATGAACCTTTATATACAGGCTGTTCTCTAATGATATGCGAATATACAGGGTGTTTGCTTATAAAATGTCAATATCTGAGGGGGCGATGAAAAAGAAATCTTCATATGAACGTATGACCTGAGCATCGTTATTTCTGAGTTGAAGATCATTAGATTTTCATCAATATCTGAAATACCACTTCAAATATTCTGACAAACATGTACTATGTATCGAGAGGCCTTATTAAGTTCTCAATCATTTCCGAGGAAATTTGAGATCTCGGATATTTCCAATCCGATGCACGGTTTTCAATTCAGAAAAAGATTTTATTTTTTGACGAAACATTTTTTCATGAAAGATAGAAATTTTTCATTTCATGCAATAATTCTCATTCAAAATTCGTAACGAAGCGTTTCCGACTGGCTGTGCTACTCAGTGTGTACCAGCTGTACCAAGGATGGAACAAAAATTGAAAAATGTATTTTGAATCAATATAGGATGGAAAAATATCCAAAGTGAGGTTAATTACTCATCAGGTATAAAAGTGCACCATGAAAGCATAATTTTCGCTCCAGTAGACAATTGGAAGGTAAGAAGTCAATGTATTGAGATATCCTTATAGGTCCGACACGAATTTTGGATTATATAAATAGGTATTTTATCATTTTGTTCGGTGATTCCCACATTGTCTAATGGAACGTAGTTGCTTTCATAGTTCTCTTGTTTACCTGAAACCTCACTGTGTAAGCAAAAATTCAAAATTACTCAATAAATTCACGCACTGGTACGCAATGTGGATTATTCGGGAATGCTGTATTACGTGTTTCAATACAAATTTTATCACACCCATAAGTATTCGAATACAATTGAGGAGCACCCTGTATATCCTTCATCTACATAGATATACTTGAAGGTCGAGTTCCGTTAATAACAATAATATTCTCGCAGACGTATTCTTCAGAAAACCATGGTTTGCAGAGTTCCGAGTGTATGAGATTCAAACTCGACAGGGGTGTGGATTCAAGAGGTGACTCCAACACTGTTCATCAAAATATAAAAATGTTTCGGAAAAATTGAATGTGCCATTGTGTGTCTCGGAACTGTGTACAAAACTGTGTACTCGGAATCATAGATTCTGACAAAAGTGAAAATATAGTATATATAATAATTCAATATTTCCAGGTTGAGATCGTTTCCTGTGAAACCTAAGCTGATGAAAGGGTATGAAATATTAAAAAAAAAAGATGTAATCGTCGGATCTGACACCGTTTCGATAGTCGATATTCGATTTCGATATTTCGATATTTCGATCGATTCGGTTTTATGAGCACGGAACTGTAGAAACCATAACTTATTCAAAGAATACGCTGACACGTGGTATATTATTTCTTTTGATATGATTTCGAATCATGTATACAAATTGGTTGGTTTGGCAAGAATAACCCTCAGAACTAGTCTGGTCGTAGAGCAATCGATCATATTTTACAAGCGTCCGTTACTTTCGACGAATTTATCACTTTCGAGATAGCTATCGACGAACCAATTCGACTTTCGGTGAATTGAATCAAAGGAAGAATGTCTCTAATCACCAAACTTCTAATTATGGTCGGAGAAAATGTATCACCTCTCAATTAAACTGATTTGAATGCCACGGGGCATTCCGTCCGCCTTTCAGAGAAAATGCGTTATGTCATGTGATATCATAATATTCATATTCATATCTATGCTTCGGAACCAGTGAAAGCCTAGTCACTTGTTAGCTTCTTCTGACAAGTACAGGTTGACTCCTCATAAGTAGATACAGATGCTGAACATCGTTCAAACCGCCGACAATGGATTCGGATTCACTCTGTATAAACTGTCATCAACTCTGATTGACACGTGATCTGTATATCTCTTGGACTCTCAAGAAGATACTTTTCATGGACATGGTGTTTCCTCTGTATTTTCTCTAGCCAAATTTTTAGTGATATCAGTTGAAGTATCTCGATATTGATATAACTTATTTCTCATTTCCAACAAGGAATCAAAGATCCTTACTGGACCACCCGGTATATCTCATCATTGAATTGATATCAAACTGTCGATTTCTCATATCACTTACCCTCGCGTTTATAACGAAGCCTCGAAAGCTTGACACCTTATACACACATTATAGAGGCAGTGATCCATCATGTGTTACTTACGAAGCGTGACACGGCTCACGTCGATCCATCAATAGAGAACATTAGTCTACACCGTAGCGTCCAATTAGCCACAACTATCGACAATACGAAAAACTGGTCATCGAATGAAGCGACTATTGATCATTCCAATCACCTACCTATACTGCAGCAATCCTACTGCTCTGGCTTGTCCAATATTTGCTCTAGCTCTTCAATTCTGACAATCAACTACTGTTAATTAGGGTGAAGCGAATTTATGTCGTGATATCCTGATGCCAGAATCCTGTCACTACAGAGTCAATATTCTTGGAAATAGGTTATAATGATAATAAAACACTCAAGCAACCCATTCATGAGAAATCGAATTTATTTTAAGAAATCTGAATTTTGGTTTGATTTTCATGACTACAGGTGGAAAATGAGGCAACGTAGCTATAGGAATGGTATTGTTAATGTTCAAATGGAAATGATATTTCAATATATTCCATTATTATTTTGATATCAATGAAATCAATGGTGCATGGGCTCTGCAGTTCTCTGTACATTGCACATCAAATTAGTTTGACACGCTGTATGGGAAACAGGTAGGTAGGAAGAACATTGTATTGCATGGTGTTACTATACTTATGACACATGTCAAATTAACTTTTGAGCAGGAAGAATATTCTTCGTATTGGCGAAGCAGTATTCTCAGTATCAGCTTTGCCTTCAGCTTCTTCAGAAATTTCTTCAGTTTCGACCAGGGCCATCTTTGGATGCCCTACATGTGAACTAAAATGTACTGGGTGGCTCACATTCATATTGTCTTCCGTTACCTTGAGAGACTTCCGTTACTCTTATGTGAGATATTTCTTCAAAAAAAGTATTGGATGATAATGATCGAACCATCTTAACATAGTTTGAGATATTCTCAAAAAACGTCGCGATGAAAAACAGTGAGTCAGCACTCAAAATATGATATCATTCGTCAAAAACTTGATGTGTAATATGACAATTAACTATACCAATATTGAGTAATGGCATGAAACACAGAAAGAAATAGTCAGACCTCAAAATCTTGATACTTTAGCTAAGGTTCACCAAGAAGCTATGATTGATAGCAAAAAATCGAAAACTAACTACTATTCATTTTTATTGCAATAACAAACAACACGAGCCGCGATAATCACACATAAGCTGCAACCCGGAATGCAATCATTACCTGGAGTACAAGTTCCGACCGATATCGCTAGGACAATCGAGACGGTTTATTTCTATAGCTCTATTTCGACCCATTTATAATTTCCTAATTCTCGCGAAAACTCGACAAGTGATACATTTTTCCTGTTATTTGAATTGAATGGAAATGAAAATAGTTCATTCATCACTGAAATTCTCCCACATACACAATCACAAGATTACATACATGAGAAAACTTATTGGATTAATCGAAATAGTAGAACGCTAAAAAAGCTGAAACACAAGTGTTTGATCTTGAACACATTCAAAAAGACTACATGTTTAAAACAAACTATTGAAGCACTGGAAGATAGAAGATTTACGGAAGCGTAATTCCGAGTTGCAACTGGGAATTTAGTAATATTCCGAGTTCCGAAATTTCCGAAATCGAAAAAAATATGCAGGGTGTTCCATTGAGAAGAGTAATCATCTGTACCCTATATATTTGAAGCGATATGGTGAATTTTCAAGAACACTGCATGAAAAATCATACAAAACTAGTTCGTATTTTTTTAAATCGATGAATAGCATAAATAATAAAGTCGGGCTCACCATGATGAAAGTAGACCCGTGCATGCAAACTTTCGAGTAAAAAATTTCGATACCTTCTTTCATTCACAACATTCCACCGCTGGCTGACTCGATAATCCTCGAACATGATGGGTTTCACTTTGTGTTGTCAAGAGATAAAAAAAACATGAATTCTCTAGTCTGTTTCACTACTGAAATGATCCCAACATGCCATCCAAACATAATGATAGGGTCAACCGTCATATTTGCAGAATTTAATTTTTCTGTTTCTCCTGTTGTTCATATTATTCATATTACTTTCTTATGTTCCCTGAGCAGCTTCAACTGTGCAAATATGATTTTTCCCAAAACTGAGATGATCTCATTATTTTATATAGTCTTTTAACATCATGAATTGGCTTCCCATTTAGATGGTTGTCAGAATTTCGATGGAATCTGAAGAAAAAATACAATTCTTTCCGTAGTGTTCCAAATGGAAATCATAGGACACAATCCGACATGTTCTCATTTAGAGAAAGAAAAAACGAATAGGTGCAAGGAATCACTCACTAGGATAGAACTCGACATATTCATCTTTCCATTTGGAGAAAAAAAATAACAAGTGGCGGTAATGAAATATGTACTTTAACGACGATTTGTTCGAATACATCTAATTACTGGAACATATATGTATGTTAGTATGAATTCTAAAACAATGGTTTGGTCAATCTCATCATTGAAAGTCATCCACTGAACGAAGGCTAATTTTAGAAAATGAAATCTGGTATGAATTTTTCGAGTAGTATGTTCTAATAAATATTATTTTCATTTAAAAAAAAATTCTCAAATGAAATCAGTTATACATTCTACTATAATATATGAAGTAAACTGGCATGTCGACCATGACAAATGTCAATATACACGGTGTATTAGTTTAACTACTCCGATTTCGACATATATAATCGTATATTCAAAACCAGTTTCCCACCACCAAAAGAAAGAATAAGTTTTTAGGCTCTTTCGAATATTAATATGCTGTTTTTGGGTATTCATTTTGTTTTTAACGTATTCAATATTTGCATTTTTCTCTCCAACGTCGGAGTTAGACAAGTTTTATCTGATACGCCCTTTACATTCATTAAAAACAGGGTGGATGAGTTACGTGTTAGGTAGTTCAAAATCGACTTGGTATTGGTGCGATAATTTGTCGTGGAAAGCTGAAAAGGGTTTTTGAATCGAGAGTGATTCGAACGAGAACTGTAATTTGTATACAACAAAGATTCCTTCTGGTGAACATCAATTACTGAAAAAAAGGGAAATTGTGGATGAAAAACAAAGATGAAGATAAGAATGTAAGCACGTGTCTCGTGGGTGTAAGAGTCGTGGGAACCAAGCACGGGAACCACACCAATTAGGAACCTGAATATTTTTTATGCGTAGCCTATAATACTACGAGGCGGTCGTCCAATAGTACTTTAATAAATACAGGGTGACCTGAAAGGACCCCGCAATGAATCTATTATTTCAAACGACTGTGTTTATCGTCATATTTATGACAATGGAAAAGCAATGCAAGGTGTTTTATAACTATGTTTCCATTTCCATTCCAATTTCCAGCAGCTTCATTTCCATTGGTTATAAAATAGTATCTAAAATACTGATTAGGCAGATTCAGTTTACTGCATATACATATATGATCTAAGTTTCATGTTTTTTGTTAACATGTATGTTCATTCCTCTCATAGAGAATATATTAACAATTCCAATATATTTCAATATTGATCACAATGTACTGCCACAAAATATAACTTTGTTAGAAATTTATCAATGAGACTCAAGAAAGAGATACTCCTTGAAAATGGGCAGTGATAACCTTCACATTGGCTGTCTTAGATCTTTTGATGTGGTAGTATAATTCACGAACTTTCTACAGCAGAGTGGTGAATCTATACTCGCCCTGTCTAAGTGCGCTTTTCCGAGTTCGAGTATAGGGATCTTGGTTGAATGATGCTGACTGATAATCTGAAATTGAATTGAAACTTCCATGATTAATTTTTTAGATATCAGGAAGAAAACTCAACTTTGTAATTTATACGTTTCAACTAGTTCAACATGAAAATTATCAAGTTAGCTGACCTTATCACACGAGTTCCATGGTGACATTCTGAAATAATTTAATGTCAAATATTCCAATGAAATTCCTTGAGCCACGATCAGACAACCGTTCTTTCTATAAACCGTGAACATAACAACGATTCCCTCTGTATATACAGTTTCACTTTGGTGGCTATCCGCCTCGGTGTATCGAAGGCAGATCGTCTCTCGAAATTTTCTTAAATCATGGTATTTCCATGACACTAGGCACGCAGTAGCTTGTATCACAGTTTTATGAGTGAATTAAATTGGGTTACATGGTGTTTCGTAACACTGATCTAGATAACTCACAGAACATATATGAAAATGAAAATCGTGATTCTTTGATGGTTGGGAGAGAGATTCAGAGAGCTTTAATGGACAGCATTTTTTCTTTATCGGATAATAATAATCGTCTGGGAATAATGTAGCTTTGACTATTTCGTTATTTCTCGACTCATCATCAGTAATATACACTAAAATGAACAGAGTGTTCCTCAATTATACGCGAATAATTATAAATAACTTATAAATATCAAGTGAGTCCCATGAACTATCGTCCGAAAATGTTCTGTTACGAAAATACAGGGTGTTGAACTTCAACGAGATTGCAGAAATAGAATGCTCTTAGCAAAATCTTATTGAGTTCTATCTGACCCTGGAATTTCGCTTCCAAATTTTCATCACATCATAACAAAATGACTAAAATAGTGGAAGACTACTTACTTGCGTTCACGTACTTTACTCAACATTTCTGGTGCAATTTGACAGTATTCATTGATGATCCGAATTCGAAAATCATCCAAGGACTCAGGCTGGGTATCAAGAAGTCCAGTGGAGCCAGATCAGGTATCCCCTTCTTCCAACCCCCCTCCCTCGTGGGTTCGATTCCTTGCTGGCCGTTGGATTTGGGTTCATTCATACGCTGTACAATGTACATCATATAATTACACATAGAACTATCCCAAATGCCACAGTGGTTTGGATTCCATTTGTATGAACTGTAGATCTCTGTCATCGCAGAAATGAAAGATTATATTAGTACTTACTATTGCTAAGTTTCAAGTTCAATGAGAAGCACTTGTTCAAATCAATCTCACAACTTCGATCATCTAAATCTTTTTTCTCGAAAGGACACTTATTTATATTGACGCAATGTGAGTGTTTTCAAAAATAAGGCTATTATGAAAATGAAATTGTGTCTGTGAGGTACTGTTTCAACATTAGCGAAAGCTGGAGTAGATGATCTGCAAATCACCAAAATAACAGGCCATTCAAACGCAAAATCATTGAAATCTCTTCTCCAACTGGACTGAAAATTTGTTACAGATCTGAGAAACGACAATATCCTAAATAACCTGACTAGTATTCAGTCGGCCACAAATATAATAACTCACAAATACTGTACATTTTCTTATTGTAGTTTTAGTAACGAAAGATCTGCTAATAATCTATGTGTTCAAAGGAATGTTGTGTTTTGCCGTTGTTCAAATGAAAATATAGTTGTTTTTCAATTTCAATTAGATGATCCATTGAATTGTGTTACCAAATACCGCTTGTGCCTGTGTTTATTTGCAGAACAAACTTTGAGCAAATAACAAAAGGTAAAATCGCAACACCGAATATAGAGTGATCATGTTAGTTGCTCTCGTCAATTACCAAGCAACGAAATTTTCGTTCAAAATGAAGGTTCACCTAGATAAACAAAAGCTCTTATGGTAATACCCTTGAATAAAAGTTCATGGATCGTAAAATTCTGCATAGAGGTAGAGTGAAAACAAATGAAGTGGGTAGTGGCGAAGAATTCCAACATTCTCACTGGAGATCAGGGCATCGCACGTCATCTCAGATTTTGAACGCCCAAGACCCCTTCCTGCTTGAGTAGACCCGGACAGTAACTGCTGACTCCTCAGATAGTTCTCGATGGTGATTTTCATGGAATATCATGGAACATACCAAATACTTATTACACTTCATAGGTCAACTAAAAACGGCAACTTAGTTACAAAAATAAGAATGAAGATAGTGTAAGATAGTCGGCAATCTGGGACCTGATGCACTTAGGCCACCTCTTCGGGCCCATTGTACACCCACAACTCCTGGGATCGCGAGTCAGCCATGGAGAAGGCCAATTTCGGGGGCAAAAGATACCATTTTCCATGGCCGAATCTTCTTCACATTCTCTTGATTCAGGATTCTGCCCCCGAGATGTATTTCCATTGCTGCTACCACCGCCGGGCATTCTGTGAGGATGTGAGTGGAAGTCTTCTACAATTCCGATCGTGTTGAGATGTTTGTTCGAGGGGCAGTGCCCTGTCAGGAGACCCACCACCAATTTCAGCTCTTTCCTGTTCAAATCCAGGAGTGCATTTGTCTGTCTTCGTGACGGATTTCCTATGTGGAGTCTGGACTGCCTCATTCCTGGAGCCTCCGCCCAGCTATTCTGAAATCTCTTCATCAGGATTCCCGCCATTCTAGCATTGCTCCAGGATCGAGTGACCCCCCAGTATTGGCTCTGGGCCAATCACTGAGCCCTCCGCATCCTTCCTGGCCAGACTGTCAGCCATTTCATTACCAGGTACCCCTGAGTGACCAGGGACCCACTGAAGACAGACCTTCTTCGTCGCTGACAGCCTTCGTAGGCTGTCTCTGCATTCTGACACCAGGGAGAAGGTCACTCTGTACGAAGTCAGTGCCTTGATCGCTGACTGGCTGTCAGTGTCATGGCCGGACATGATAGCCCATTTCTATGTTCTCTTGAACACATGCAAGTATTGCGAATACTTGCATGAAGTAATGGTCTACCCTCTGGGATTGCCCATAGACCCCAGCACTTGCGCTTTCTTCCATCCTAGAGCCATCTGTATACCAGATGATACCTTTGGTGGGTACCATGCAGTGCTTATTCTGCTTCCAGTCCCTCCTTGTTGAAATTTCGACCTGAGGCATTTTCCTGAATCGAATAATAGGTGGCATATTGTCGTCTTTCGTGCTGAGTGAGAGGCAATCATCTATCATTCGATTTCAGAGGAAATTCTGAGTTTCCATAATATATAGGTTGAATTACAAAAAATGAGCTGTCTCTGTGTTTCACTTCGGAAAAATTATTGAAATTTTATCTCCAAGACGACCCCATGAGAGACTGATGGAAATCTCGTTAGGGCCGACCTATGTTCATAAGAATGTTTTTTTTTCGGAAAATATGGGCTAATATGAATTTTCCCACGAATTGTACACAATCCGATGTATATAACCGATAAGGAAACCCCAGATAAGATAATGAAATATCTTATAATGAATTCGTCGCGTCAACATGGAAGCATTCGGGGTATATCCAGGTTTTTGGATGTACACTTTTTTTATGCTTTATGTTTATGTATGTATAAAGACAGGAATCATTTGCTAGGGGTAGTATCTGATGTTTTCGAATAGAATATCCTGTATTCCATCCCATTATCATTATCGAATGGAGATTATAAGGAGGGGAATAACTTGTAAAGAATCCCAAATGAAAGTGATAGCATTGTGATAAAAATTTTCATAATCGAAACGTACTTTGATTGTCTGAATTTATCACTGGCAACCTGCGAAGACGCATACGAAATTGCCTAGAGGTGCAAGGGGGATTCTTCGAGCATTTACTTCAGAATTTCATTTTGTTCTCATTACAATTCAGGCACATTTTTTATCCCCAGTTATGTAACTGATGATAACTCGGATAATGTTGTTTCAGAAATAGTTTCGGATTGAATATTTTGAAAAATAGAGAAACTGTGAATTTCAGTCATCGAAACATTTGAAAAAAATTCAAATTTGTGTCAGCTCATAAATTTTGGGCTATCCAAAGGTGACAAAAAATGAAATGAAAAAATCCAGGTCCGTATTTAAAAATAATAAGTTGACGTTGGTTTCTGAGAGACGAAACGTAAGATTTCAAATTTGGAAACACCATCTTGTAGGGAAGGAAAAGTAGTCATGATGAAGTGTTATTCATATCGATTCATTTCTTCGAATAACCACAGGAAAATAAAATCGGTTTTATGGGATTTAAATTTTTTTTGGAATATCTCCGAAAGTATTCAGAATTTTACAAGTTTCAGAACGGCATTTTGTTAGGCATCAAATTACGCAACCTTGCCATCATTGAACCGACCCTGTATTTCTTACGGTTTACGAGATCCCAATGATGAGGCTCGAATTCCATACTGAAACTCAGATGATGGTGATTAACTTCAATGCGTATCAGAGAAGAATTCCCTATCTCAATTCTAATCCTCCATTAAATGCTTTCCAAACAACTCTGTTGGAGTCACCAGTATGTCGCATTCCAGATATGTTACTCACGAGTTCCAACATTCACAGAAATTCGGTGAACTCAATAAAATAGAGCATGAATGCTATAATGTGATTCATGCTATTGTTTACACATCGTTGTGTCGCTAGGAAATGATATCAAGACAATTATTGCGGAATATCTCAAAAAATACAATCGTAACATTTTCGAAACAACAGAAACACTATTTGGAGATTCAATCACAAAACATTTCTATCAATCAGTGCATTATTCGAACAAGCATTATAAACATATTCATATATTAATTTCGATTTTGAGCACGAGCGCAGCATGGTGGAGCAGAAAAGTTCATAAACGAGGGACATAGTAAACTTTTTCCACGATGTTCCTCGAATTATAGTCCCAATCAATCCCCGAAATCACATGGCATAAATAACAATAATAATGAATAACAATGACCCAAATAACGTGTTTGAGGAACTAAGTTGCCTCGTCAATAGCGTTTGATAATTTAGATGCCATGGTGGCGTTTGGAACATGATGTAAATATAAATTGGTGTCCCAACTCTGTACACCAATCCACTAAAGAAAAAGCTGTACAGTTTCGCCTACTTGATTATTTTGCATGTTGATATCACACTAAGGCTGCCCAAGATCGACACGAGATGGCGTCACCTATGCCGATTTCGAGAGGTATCTTGCTAATGTTCACTTATTATTTTCGTGAATGTTAGAGAATTATTCAAAATTATTGTACACACCTCAAGAAGTCATGTTCACCCAGCATTAAGATGAATATTCAATCAAAAAGTAGACCTCAGAAACAGCAAACATTCCAGATTTCCGACTGTCATTTCTTGGAGAGTCGGAAACCATTCCTCAATTCGCATTCGTCAACAATGAATAGTGTACTGTCTGTGAGTTCATCGAGAAAGTGGTTTATTCAGGTTTCAGATTTTTCGAATTTTTCCTCCTCGTTTTTGGAATTTAGAATAATGAATTGTAATAATTATCTATATATTATAATATATTCATGGTATGGACAGATATATGATCTGCCCCAAAATGTCACTGCGCTTGGAATTAAACCATCAGATACTTCAGATCAGTGACATCTTGTTTCGAAAATATTTGGAAGACAAATGATTGAATTGATTGATTGATTGAATTGATTGATTGAATATTGTGTTCAGTCCTCGGCACGTCGCACGATATCATAGATTGTTAATTTCTTAACGTTTTTCATATTGCTTGATTGAACTGTTATCCTATTATCCGCATAGTTTTCATTTCAAAATTTGCATCATTCGCCGCTGATACTTTATTTATTTATTAATTCATTGAAGATGAGGCCATTCAACAGGTCATAGACCCAATAATAGATCAGCACAATTTACGAAAAAAAAAAAAGAATTGATCACAATTCATCGTGGCTGGACAATAAAGAAGAATCAATATCATCAAGTGACACGAAATTTTGAGAAGAATACAACAAAAACATTTCTATCTGCGATGCATTGTGTAAGATCATACATAAATAATATTTCTCAAGAATCTTTCGGAGTGAGTGAGACTTTGCTTAGACTTGCATTGTCCGGTTTCTGTTCGTGCTGGAGTGTAGTTCCAAGTGAGAAAATCGGCGAAACTAAAGCCGTTCGTGATGAGATATGCATTGGATCCATTCCGTTCCTCGATTGGCGCGATCAAATCCTCAACCACTCATGGAATTCTCGAACTGTATTTCCCGTTTCCCGAAAACTTCGCCTTCCTGCGATTACTCCTGGGCTACCGGATACCCACAAAGGACCTCTGCCCGCCTCAATAAACGAAATAACGAGCGTCGGGCGAAGTGAAAAGAAATAATAGGCTTCCCTATTCTTTCGCGCCGGATCTGCTCAAAGATGTATGACGGATGAGTACGAGAGGGATCGATTTTTGCCTCGATTTTCGCAGTCATTTCTGAAATTCATCGTCTGGAAGGCGTCTCGAGAGAAATGGCGGCATACACTGATCGGCACTATCGGGATTGTCAATTGTCAACTTCATATTTTCGCTTTGTTCGAATTTCTCTTTTTGAGCCTCCAATCAATATACAGGGAGAGTATTTCTAATTCATTTTTGGTTCAACCAATCAATATATTCTTATTAGGATTCCGTATTCTTCATGTCATCAGAAATAGGGTGAGAAGGACTTCCAAACCTGCTATCAAGGGTGTTCCTGAATATCACGTAGATACTTTGGAATATTTCATGACTAAGAAGGTGTGTACATGGGTCTGTAAACGCATCGATACCGATACACAGGGTGTAACTTAAATTATGTCATTAATTTCAGGGGGTGATTCCTTGTCATATATAATGAAAAATCAGTTTTTCATGAATTACTCGTTTTTTTTTGGTTGATTTTGATTGAACTTCGTGTCATGAGATTAGATTTTAAATTTTGTTTCCAGTTGTTTCAAGTCACCTTTTGTGACGACACTGGAATTGTAAAACGTGAACTAATTCTATGAAAAGAAACCTATCGTTATTGCTAGTAAACATACCTAGTTTCATCAAAATCAGCGTGAGGACTCTTGAGTTATCAATAAAGAACTTCAATGAAAAATTTTATAGTGACACTTTGATACCTCATTATTCGGAAACGGAACATGTTCACACGTTCACAGGACACACGTTCGTATGAACTCCTCTTCATGAAATATAACAAAGTAATCATCCCCAGAGATTATTGATATCATTTCAGTTACATCCTTTATAGCTGTGATCGAGAATATGCATTTTCTTCCCGAAACACTCAATTCTATCGTGATGATGAAGCACAGTTCAGTAATTTGAGTGAATATTTCCAGTGTAATTGAAGTGAGTAAGTTTTTCTCTATCTCAAAATAATATCGTTCAAAGATGGCAGACGGATTTTGAAACCAATCAGATGGTTTCCTATGATCTTTGTCACTTTGATCGGAATTATAGAATTCTCTATATACATGTATTGATAATTCTTCAAACTTTCATATATATGCATGGGTGCACACGGAGTTTAATCGATATCGGCGGAAATAATTTTGAGTGATTCATGAAAAACCAATTTTTCATTGAACTTTGGACACCCCGTTACTCGGAAACGGAGCCAGTTAGAACAGTTATATGAACTTTTTTTCATAAAATATGACAAGGAATCCCCACCTGAAATTAATGACATCATTCAAGTCACATCCTGTATATACATTGTGTATAGTGATACATCATTGCTCGAAAGCCGGGACAACACAGCTTCAACTCTCGATTAGGTATTGCCGACTGTAAGAATTAATGAAAACAAGACAAACGAGTTTAGCAGACAATTTTGAAAACTCCAATTTCGCCGAACGAATTACTGAACATTGTTTCTCACTCTTTTCTCGATAACAGTCGCAGATAAAAAAAAACTACAAGAGAATGAGAAGGTTCTGAAAAAGACAGAAAACTCATTATGGGAGAGTAGGGGGAACACGACCTCTGTGAATTTATCATGCTATAGATTCTCACAGCCATGGCATGCAACAACCGAACCAGTATCCCGAATCCAAGAAATTTCAACACCCTGTAGATCAGGAATAATATCAAACAATTCTTTTTATATCAGACCAGTTGACCACCCCATCCACGAACGCCATCTATTGAAAGTAATCCGAAGTTGACTTCAGCAACGCAGAATAGAGAGTCGTTTCCGAAGTGGCAATTCCCATAGAAGATTCCATACATCGACTTCTTTTCCTCCATTTTTAGGCTGTTCATTAGGTTTCTTCCATTTTCTTTCTCTAAAACCACCCCTGAAATAACTCGAACAAAGTAGAAAATAAATCTCCGAATTGGTCGAGTATCGAGTTTTTCCAGACAAACGCACGTTGATTCATTATTCATCAAATGATAGATGTGTCCTAAACGTTTCCCTGTTCATTCAGGCTGTCTAATAAGTGTTAATGTTCATCGTTCAATAATAATAATAACGTCAATAATTTTCTTAGGAGTATTTGATGGACGATATTTCAGGTTATAACAGATGAATTTTTCAACGAAATCATACTATCGAATCGAGCTGAACGGACCACAATGGAAATCAATCTGTGTTCTTTTAACGAGTATTTGATAGAAGAAGCTCAATTCCTCGATTTTCATAGCAATGATCCTATTGAAGAAAACAACAGTTTTTTTTGTGGAAATATGCAACTTAATTGTTTATCACATTTTTCAAACATTGCAAATTTATCACATTCATACATTTTCATATGAATCGAACAAATTAGGTAAATATGCTCACACTGTACTCATTTAATGAATGATATTCGTTATTATCTCATCGATCATATGTAACCATGAGACTATACCACTGCAATACATGTGATTCAGAAAACATCAATTGTATTGTGATATGGAAAGGAACATCCCATTCGATAAACATCAGTGGGCAATGTAGAATGTGGAAAACCTCCATTGAATCTTCCAAAAATGGAAACCTTATATCCCATAATTATTGGATGGATGTGTGATATATCCAATTGGTCTAGGTGGTCAATGAGAAAAACTATAACTTTCCTGCTGTTGGATTGTCAATGAATGTTAGGTCATAAAATTTTATGGTCCTAGATGTAATCATCAACGGTTCAGACGACAAATATTTACAATCACTATCATTTCTAGGCTCCTCACAGTGGAATAAAAGGGAACATATTATGTGTACCATTCAAAGATCGTCATTTTTATAATATCTTGGGCGACAGTATTTTTTGCCATGATCAGGTTACGTCAATAGAGTTGTCAATGGATTGATATTATAAACACACCTCTGTTATATAAATGCAAGGTGAAGCTGCAGTTTACAACGATCATCGCAGGAAACCGACAGAAAAATACAGGATTTTTAGACATCAAGGAATATAACTTTGAACGGATATCCAGTTATGGATCGATAATCATTTTTTTCATCGATGGGCTTTCTTTCGTGAAATTTCAGGAAACTCAGATAATAAATGGTGAAAGACATCTGTGGACAGAAAATCCTCCATTCTACATCACCAGATTAGTCAATGCTATAATGAAGTATCTCATTTTTGATATGTTCTCGAAATAATTCCAAAGATCCAGAAGAATGATGCAGAAGATGACTTACGAAAGAATGATAACAATACAAAGAAAACAACAAAATTTTCTCGATTCATTGATTCCAGCTGCAAGGGTGTTTTATTCGATCCAGTCGGATTTGTCAAATGAAAGTAATTCTAGGTGAAACAATGATAGCTAATTAAGCTAATGAGATTAAATTTGGACACTCATATCAATTTCAATAACCACATAAAAATACTGAGCAAAAAACTTGCTTCGGGATGTTATGCTTTACGAACGGTGTCGAAAGAATTGGGTATTTTAACAGCAAAAATTGTGTACCACGCTGTAGTTGAATCACATTTAAGGTATGACATAGCGATCTGGGGCACCTGCAATCAACAGCACTTCAATACAGTTTTTATTCTTCAAAAGCGCGCCATTCGATATTTGTGCAAAGTTGAGCCCAGAGTGTCTTGTAAAACCCTGTTCAAGGAGCAAAGATTACTTACTCTTCCATCATTATTTATTCTAGAAACTGTGTGCCTAGTACATAAGAACAGATCATCTTACGATGTTGTTGCTGGCTTCACTCGCCAAAACGACAAGCTAAGACTGGCCATTCCATCATCAAATTTGATAAAAAAGTCGCTGGTCTATAATGCAGCTAAAATATATAACCATCTTCCGACATGCCTCAAAGATATCCAATCACATGATAGGTTCAGAAAGTCTGTAAAGCAAGTACTCATTGAACAGGTATTTTATAGTGTTCAAGACTACTTTGATGAAGATATGGTTCCGATAATGATTTGAAATTGATTCTTGCTATATGTTCATCTACTAGTTCCTGGCAATGACTATGGTTTTCAATTAGTATAGTTTCAATATATGTTTTAATCATTGAATTTTTCAATCTCTCATCATTCTGTTAACCTTGGATCTATATATATATATATATACATATATGTTTTATTTTAATTATAATTGATTCATTTCTGTTGAATGTTGAACGATATACATATTTTTATTTGTATTTGATGATGTGTTTGTTCGTGGTTAGTACCTATGTTTGTGTTTTTATACTTATTCATTATGACTTTGTCTACAAGATACTCATCTTTCGACAATAAAGTATATTTTGATTTGATTTGATTTGATTTGAAGCAGAGCCATCTTTCATCCTGCATCCTGGATTTGGTTCAGGTGTTTTCCATAACAATCACTTGGAACTTAGACATTGTGATCATTTGACTTCTGTAATTGATTTATCATACCTACCACGAAAATATTTTCAACTCTATACTGTTGTCATTACTTTAGGTTAATGATCCATGAGCCTTCATGATTAATTGACTTCAAATCTCGGGTACGTTGAAGATCTAGCGGTACCCGGATCATAGTCTATTCCACTGGGGAAAACTCAAATAATTGATTGAGTGTAAATTCGTGTCGGGTGCTTGAGACTTGTAGTATTGGATGAGGTATTGTTCATTAGTAACTATGTGTTGCGAAGATGCAATTTGATCACACCCATATCATGAGACATTTAGATTTGTCCGTCCGAGAAATCACTTTTTTTTCTCGAGTCACAAACTTCAATATAGACTAAAACGCTGGTGCAGGAAATGAACCAAGTTAAAAGATGTCTCATTTCTCGTCAAGACTCATTTATCGTGAACTGGATGAGAGGAAGAATCACTAGACAGTTTAACGATGAAACTTGATTCGTTCGTCACTTCGATCTTTCAATTGTGACAGTGTCAATGTCGAATAGATATCAAATGGATTATTCAAAATTCAAATTTATCCGAAGATAACTGTGAACGATTCAATGACCAAAATCTTGCATTTCTATTCTGAAAATCACGATGATTTCTGTCGAGTCTGATTGCATACGGAATCAAATAACAGTAGTTATGTTTATACTTTCTGAAACTTTAAATGGTTCGATTGCCTTGGAACATGGATCTTTTGCCATCTACACTTTTTAGAGGTCTCTTGATTTAATGTAGGAAGCTTTGTAATGATCATGTCAGAGTCTCGCGAATTCAATATTGAAAGATGTTAATCTAGTATTTTTTTTGAGCGGTACAGACGGACCGTAATCATAACGTGGTCAAATTAGAGCATTGTGAAGTATGTCAGAATACTGCTGTTAGTTGACGTACTACCGAAACACAATTCCAGCAAGTTTGACTTTAATCTCGAACTCCACTTATTTGAAAACAATCACAAACCAAAAACAACTCGTATGGTATTTTGTCTTGATATGATATGGTTGTTTGGTTTTTGCAAGGGCAAATTTTGTTAGTCAAATATCAATTGTATTTCTATACATGTCGCTATACGTTCATTCTAGTGATGAATAAATGTGTAATGGTTCTGATGAAGGCATCTTATTTCGTGAACTAGTCCCTCATTTTTCAATAATTACTCACTTATTTGTGTTTTCCCCATTTTTGAGCACATCAACTAGATATGGGTATTATTGGTACAAGAATAACATAACATATTAAGATGTGTTTGAACATGTCTATACAGGGTGACAAAGGAAAAAGTACATTGCATAGTGCCACAAAATAGAGGACTAGAATAAGAAAAAAGTTCCAATGAACACGGGTCGGCAAGGCCTTTGGTTATTCAATAGGGATGGAACTCTCTATGTAGCGCCCTCTATCAGTAATCACAAAACTAAGATCATATTTGAATCAAGCATGATGAAAAACCTCTGTACACCACATTTTATCCATTTATTGCGTCTCTGGCTGAAGATATTTGAAAAAACAAGAAAATTAAAATTCAACACTCTGTATTTTCCAACCGGAGGCCATGCGGACCCGTGTTCATGAGGACTATTTTTCTTATTCTAGTGTCCTCTATTGTGTGACACTATGCAATGTCCTTTTTTCTATGCCACCCTGTATATGTATATTTTATAGATTTGAATCATCATTGAGTCTATAGGTAGCATAATAATATTCTGTTTTTTTTTTCCATTTCAAATAAACGGCAGGCTATTATTAGACGTTACACGAGTGTCACACGCGTAGCACATTTTTGCAATTTCATTTTTCATCAGTTTTGCCGACTGACGCTGGTCTGGTCCTATTCTCAATGACCTCAATAATTACTACCTGGCTTCGTCTTTTGCGACCAGTCAATATATTTGGTGTTAGATCCGGGTTGATGTCATGCAGTTACTCAATCGTGCATGTTACCGTGTAGCAATATCACTCGTCCTTAAAATCTCAACTCGTATTATCTCCAAAACAGTGGCTATGTGTTTCGTTTTCGATCGGCGTATTAACTTTGCATCTTTACCTCCATTTATGCTTGTTTTTGATGAGTGTTTGATGGTTCTGATGAAGGCATCTTTCTCGTGAAATATATTCTCAGAATTCAATGAGTCTTTACTACTCTCTCAATTGTATTTTGCACATCGGGGACACCTTTATATTTCTCTTCTCCATTGAGTGAATAAACCGTTCGATTTTTTTCTATCATTCCATTTATCGTTTCTTTCTATGATAATGCATAACAACGAGTTCGGTAGTGTACAGTATTCCTTGAAGCTGAAAAAAAAACAGAAATAAAGAAAGAACTTCTTCTGGGAATAAGAAGAAAAGGAGTAAAGAAGAATTATAGTTAAACCATCATGAAGATTATATCTTGAACCTGAGCAGTGCTATAAGGCAATGACAAAAAGAGGAAAATCAGGCTAACCATTATTTGGCAGCGATTTAATCTATTCATTGATTATGAAGGATCGTAGTCTTATTATTTCCAGCTTGAATTGACAAATAATTTTGGCCTCAGTCAGTTGGTGAGAGTATCTCTCAGTGAGTTAATATTTTCTAGAAAGTGGCAGTCAGGTTTTAGAGTCTATAGGACGGGACAAGTGAAAAATAAATGTTCCAATGATTGGGATAATTGTAAGTTACAAAGCGTACATAGTTCATTTAGATCGACATGATAGTGAATATTTTTATGGGTTATTATAGGTTCTTTTACATACGAAAGAGGTAGTTGTGCAATAGTTCTGATCGTATGTATGGAGCAATTGAAGGACAGGAACCTAGAACTGCATCAGGCACTGAAGAGGGGGTAACTGGAAGAAGCGTACGTATTCCGGTCCAATTCATAGCAGAATTGGGAGTATTTTTCTAAGAGATATTGCGTGTTTCTTTTGAGAAGCCGTGAATCTAACTGATTACATAGATCTATGCAGTTTACTGAGTCGCAAAACGAACGTAATTGACTCGCTCAGTTGTATCTAACGTCGTGACAAGGGATCGAAAATATTCTTTTTTCTTTGAAAATCTTTCCTCGCCCATTTGTAGAATCTTCATAAGCCAGGTTGAAGAATGTTTGAAGACCGCGAATGATAGGTGGATTATGCATGTTTCAAGCCGGACACAGAAATCTGCTGTATTTTGGGGAAGTCCGATCAGCCGCTTGAAAAACCCCACCTAGACCCTCTCGAGAATATTAGTATGGCGTAATGCCCATATTGGCATACAAGAACCTGAAGTATTGACAACAATCGAATCAAACAAGCGGCTTCTAGCCTCCCATGAGCTCACAATACCCTTAGAAAGAATTGAAAATATAGTTCCGGTTGCTTGTTTACTTTTTGATATCGACAATTGTGCCTTTTCTCTATAAAAGGTGGAAAAAACAAATTCAACCTCAAGATACCTATACTTATTGACAATTTCAATTTCAGTGCAATTCAGGAGAAAACGATAATCATAAACTTTATTGAAACCACCTTTTGAAAACCGCATTATTTTGGATATGTTAGTATTGACAAATAGCTAGCTCATTTAGGTGAGAGTTTTCTTCCAATATTTTCAGTTTTCTAGAGAGGTCAATCGGTGAGTCACCTAATATAATTAGATCGTCAGCGTATAGTAGGATAACTATATCAGCCTGACTGTCAACAGATATACCTCTTGCGCCATGATCCCTGAAAATGATTTCAATATCGGCGATTAAGAGCGAAAATAAACTGGGGCTGGGTGATTCCCCTTGGAGAACCCCTGAAGAGACATCGAATTTCTTTATTTTCTCGTGGTTGACTTTGAGTTTGAACGTAGCGATGTTATAAATATTTCTCAGAACGAGAGTGAAATTAGAGCTCACCCCTAGAGAGGAAAGTTTCTGCTACAGCAGTGTGTGATCAACGGAGTCGAAGGCTCTGTCGAGATCTATGAATTCCACAAATAACCACTCCATAACAAGCAACTGAACCAAAATTGAAAGTTCTTCATAAGCCTTGGGCGCAGAAATGATTCAAAGAGCGTGAACAACTGATTCATCCAAGTCAAAAATCATTCTCAATGTTCCCTCACCTCGAAAAAATTCTATAATCCGAATTTAATTCCGGCCACACCTTAGCTGGTACTTCGGTACGATCTTCTACCTGAGCACAAACACCGAACAAAAGAGAGTCGTGACAAATGGAGTATCAAAATTCATTCATTCAATTAAAATGCACAATATATATTTTGAAGGTATAGTACCCGTATCCATACGGTTATTATTTATTAATCAAGTGTTCGGGGTACCATCGTCAGTAGGTTATCTAGGCAGTGATCAATTCGAGAAAACCATATAAGAATATCCAAGATCAACCGCCTGCTGCATGAATGATATAAAGATATGTATCTGTTGGTTATACTGATATCTCTTGTGGTCCAGTAATTATACGATTCTTCAAGCAATAAATATAATTTCAGTGAGACATGAACCGAGAACAAATTATACTCGAGGATACGGTATATACTACATACCTACACACGTTTTTGTTTCGTTATTATCTCAGGATCGTTAGACCATATCTCAGCAAATATAGCATCACTCTGCCGTGTTGAGTAGAAATGTCGTATCTGACATTTTCGTCGAAACTAAGCAAAAGCAAAGCTACGAAATCATCGTATCTGTGATGTATCAAAACTCGTCCAAGCTCAGATCTCGTATCTGACTCTTACTAAGCACGTATATGTGACAAAGTGAATGAATTAGATCAAAAACCTTACATGTCTGGTAGAGTGCATTCGAAGGTGCATTGGGAGACAACCATTGAAACAATAAAACTTCTTTATGAGCGGAACAAATTAGAGTGGTATGGTATGCCCTCTCCACATTGAGTATAATATGTACAGGATTTTCGAACGAAAAGAACGATACTGTCTGTAAGTTCTTCGAGGACATTCATTTTCTATTCATTCTACATTCATTTTTCAGCTTTTCATGGGATTTTCTCTCCTCGTTTCTAAAAAATAGAGTAGGTAGAGTTATTAAAAATTATTGCAATATATTTGTAGTAAGAAACGAGGAGACAAAATCCCATGAAAAGCTGGAAAATGAAAAGAACGATATTTATGGAAATTTGCAGGTAAGTGCAATGGTACAAAATGCATCTTCTGATGTACATTTTTTTGTCGATAATATACTTCTAGTTCAACCGGAAATGTCATCGACTCCTTTAATTCGAATGGGACACCATATATATTTGTACCGATTTTGAAAGAGCTTATTATTTTGAATTCATACATACTGAGTTTAGTGTAAAATAAATGTAAGGAATATAGCACTTCAAAATCAAACTCCTTGGAGTTTTTCGCATTTGAGCAAAAAACAATATAGATAAACTAATTCATGTTGTTTGTATG
Source organism: Gastrophysa polygoni (assembly GCA_963576655.1). Lineage (NCBI taxonomy): Eukaryota > Metazoa > Arthropoda > Insecta > Coleoptera > Chrysomelidae > Gastrophysa > Gastrophysa polygoni. Next base: position 6,033,361 of record OY755092.1, read on the forward strand.
CATGGTAATGGATGAACAAGTACTCTTTTGTTCTCCAAGTGTGGAATTCTAATTGACGGAAATAAATTTTACAATCACCATAACCGGTCATCAATAAAATTTTAATACGCTCTTTCTCATTCAATTGAACCATTCTTAATTGTGCAATTTGTGAATTGTACGTTTATTTATTACTATGCATACAAACAACATCAAATAGTTCATCTGAATTTTGCTCAAAGCAAAAACTCACAGGAGGTTCATTAAAGTGCAGTATTCCTCGTTTTCACAATTTTTTTTTACACTGAACTCAGTATGTATGAATTCAAAATAACAAGCTCTTTCGAAACCTGTGGAATATATTGGGTGTCCCATTTGAATTAAAGAAGTTGATGGCATTCCCAGTTGAGCCGGAAGTATATTATCAGGAAAAAAAATGTACATCAGGTGCATTTTGTTCCTGCGAATTTTCATAAATATCGTTGTTTTCGTTTCATTTACTTGGCTCCATACTTCATCCCAACCCTGTATATCAAAAAAACAGCACGCAATTCTGTTCAAGATGTCTCCATAACTATATCTCCCCATTCATGAAAACTGCCCAATTGTGAACGATGGACGAGAAGAGAATTTGGATGATGAATCAATTTCAGACAGACTCTACTTCTATAGGGACATTTTCTACTATCGATTGTTAGATTCTCATGTTATCGTATGCCACAGTAAAGTCATTGATGAATGGCATTATAGAAACAAAAAAAAGTCATAAACAATAATGATATTGAGATACGACTTTTTCACTTGATTTTTGAGATGAGAGAACGCCTATACAGACTTTTCAAGAAAAGAGTGAGAACAAGATCAATTATTCGTTTCTGATGAACTATAGCCGAGATCATTCGATAATCCTTCTGAAAATTTGGTGGTTTGCATGAAGTAAATTGTGCTTCACGTGACCCAGTATTCCAACAAAGACTATTCGACGGTCAGCTGATGGTTGTACGGGGTGGTGTCACAAGGGCAGAAAATGAGCTTTAGCAGCCCGCGGCTATTAACTGCACGAGTGAAGCGACATCAGCTGGTAGCTGAGGACTGCTGAAGCTAAAGACATACAAATGTTTTCCGCCTACACACAAAAAAAAAAAATATGACAAGAATTTGTACAGTTTTGTTCTCTTGATTTCAATCTTTGATACACACTGACGTTTACTGAAAATTTGCGTGAAACGTCAAAATCACGCATCACGCAAGTGGCAGTCAAAGGTGTCTAGTTAGTAATGAACTGAACTACAAAATGTAATGATAGTTATGAATTCAGTAGCTCAAGAGACGATATAGATCACTTTCGGTCATATTTTTATGGTTGATATGATGTAAGAGATATGGTTTTTATTTTTTTTTCTTCAAAACGAAGCTAGATACGGAAAAATTTCAAGGGACAAAAAAATTGCATTTTCAGTTGTTTATTTGAAAATCGTGAATACGAGAAATCTACTGGGCGATATATTTTTGGGCAAAAACTATCCGACATAGCCCGTGGGCACGCCCCTGAAATTATCGGGCAAATTCTAATAGCTCCAAAACATACCTTATAAGTGTATCAATAATCTGCAAGAATTTCATTGAATTAGACCGAATCGTTTTTACGATATTAATGAAAAATCGATTTTTTTGAAAAAAAAATTAAACACCCTGTATCTCGAAAACGAAGAGTTTCCGGAATTATGTTTATCGAGCAGAAATGTTTATTTTGATGTCCTTCACCATCCCTTAGAGTTTGTCGGGACACCCTGTATATATGTCATGAGTCATTTTTGGTATCGATCACCCTGTCAATAACTCGACGTGAATGTTGTTGGGATGATTTTTTTTTTCTGAATACATGACCTCTTTGTATTCTCAGATACAAAGTTGAATTCGGTATGAAGATTGGTGATATTTTGAGGCTTCCTACCCCAGAGTCTAATTGCAGTAACACCATACAGAGATGTGGGATAATTCAATTTTTTCTTCTACTGATCCCTCTGATGCATAATATAACATTTCCACTTCCCTAACAAGTTCACCTGATATTTCTCTTCTCCTATCTATAACTATATTCGAGTTGGAAAGAATTTTGATGAAGATATATTCAATGATTTATTTCGAAGATGGTCACAGATCAATATAGAGAAATATTACGTGAATTCATTGGGAAGGTGATTAAGATATCAATGATGATACAATTCACAGGATATTCTATTTTGAATATCGGAGTTTCTACCACCTTCTATAGGAAAATCTGATATATCAGTCCGATCAGCATATATTATATATCAGTTTCATAGAACATATTCACTTATGCAAAGTACTAAATTACTTGTACGATCTGTGGGATACTTCATCAGAAACGTCTAATTATCTCTCATGCTGACTAACCCTGTAGTTAGACAGTATTTGTCTCTACTAGCGTAACTATAAATCGGATAATACCCACAGCGGAATATTAAATATGATGTTATGCCCATTTCGAGGAGAAAATATAGCAGGTTTGTCACCCACCTGCAGATTCTTCTGGAGAAAAGGAAATAAATAGTGAAGCAGTGATCGGATATCTGGACTTCGGAAAGTTAAGGCAGGCAAGGTAATATAGAAATAACAGAATATACAGGAAAATTTCCTACTCATTTGATGCGGAAATGAAACATATAGCTATGACCATGGCATGACAGCCATGATTTTCCAGCTCTTTGTGGGATTTTTTCTCCTCGTTTCTGAAAAATAGAGTAGAAGTTATTGAAAATTATTTCAATATATTTGTAGTGAGGACAGATTTTGTGATCTGCCCTAAATGTCACTGCGCTTGAAATCAAACCGTCAGATACCTGAAAGAGGAATTTTATATTTGTCAGTGACACCTTGTTTTTGAAAAATTTTGAAGTATACAAATATATTTAATGAGAATGAAACCTACTTATATTGGTGGACGTTTCGGGAACAAATCTGCTTCCGTTCTCAACACAATTAAAAAATTCTTCTCTTCGCAAAATTTTCTCAATATGTTGTCGGTTTCGACACTGAAGAGTGACACAAGTCACCAATATATAATAAAAATATTTTAATTGTGTTGAGAACGGGAGCAGATTCGTTCTCGAAACGTCCACCAAGATAAGTAGAGGTTTTATTCTTATCGGATATATTTGTACTTCAGAATTTTTCAAAAACAAGGTGTCACTGACAAATAGAGAATTTCTCTTTTAGGTATCTAAAGGTTTATTTTGGAGTGCAGTAACATTTTGGGGCAGATCACAAAATCTGTCCTCACTACAAATATATTGAAATAATTTTCAATAACTTCTACTCTATTTTTCAGAAACGAGGAGAAAAAATCCCCCTCGAGAGAGTTACAGACAGTGTAGCCATGATTTGTTTCTCCTACCCCGAATATTTTTATCCTCCGAAACATTATTTTTTCATTTATAAGTTTCCATCCATTGATGAACATTGAGATTATCAGATATGAATTAGACAATAGATGATAGCTGAATTTCGAGATTCCTGAAGTTGGTTAATGTAACCGACATGCAATGTGAAGTTATCAGTGCAATCTAGTGTTGACATGATACTCTATAGTACCAGTAACTATGAAAATGAAGGATGAGTTCCACATTGGAACCAAAACTTCCTAGAACGGTTCTCTGGTTTCATGAAAAGTTCTTCCAATCTGCATGATAGACGCCACTGTTTCTCATTTATGTAGTGGCGGCTGGTTGAAAAGTGGGCCCTGAAATTAACATTCGCCGTCTAACACTAACCGATCTCACGTTAATGCTCGATGAAAAATTACTCCGTTTCCAATAATATTTATTAGCCAGTCGGCCGTTTTGTTTTATGACATGGGAGATGATTAACCTTTTCAGGAAAGTCATGGTGAAAACTTTTTATTGATACATATTTATGGTCCATAGACAGAAACGGACTGGCCAACCGAGAGGTGGCAAGATCCAACCACTCTTGGATCAACTATCAACACTGTTCACCATGGGAAATAGTCAGGACAATATAGTGACACCCATTGGTGTTGTTAATTATTGGGTGGATTTGGTTTTGGGATGGAACATCCCAGTTGAAGATATGACATTATATGTTCTCTACTTAGATCGAGCTCAGTGATGAATAAATGGAACGGACCAAAAGAAATGATAAAAATGATAATTCACCATGAAATTAATACATACACTTTCCATTGAATATTGAAGAGTGCAAGTGAATGAACACAGAGAAGATCCACAAAGGCTTACCTGCGAGTGGATCATCAAGGTTATTATACAATGAATTTTAAAATAGATGATGATTTACTCGTAAATATTTACTGAATTCATGAAATATTGATGGATATGATAGAAAAAGACGCATCGGTCTGTTGCTGACTGTTGGCAAGACATTATGATACTTTATGTATATCGAGAAATTGGACATTTTCAGTTATTTTCATTCGAATCGAGTTGTGTGAATTTTCTCACTCGAATCTGGAAAAAAATATTATTTATTGCGTAGTTTATCGGTCCATAAGTGTGTTGAGACAAAGAGACTCAGTTTTATTAGTTGTTTGATTCAAATTTCAAAAATTGGTGGATATTCATAGTTGATTCAGTCGGTTCAGGCCATCAAGTCAAGAAAGGATTTCAAGACTTTGTTCGATATGGTTTTATCCTGATGTTCAGCGTTTGGCCGTACTGATAGATTCAAAAATAATTAGAATATATCATTTCAGAGGTAAGTTATTGAATAACAAAATTCCAATAGACTCTATATAGTTCGCGTTTAGAGAAAGGCGAGGGAATACAACCAATGTAAACGGCAAACGAGATATAGGCAACTAGCAGTTGACAAAATTGCAGCTTTATTTGTTGCACATCGATATATCTTCCTTTTTCGTATGTTCTTTTCAATCCTCCTCTCAAGTCGATGGGGCAAGGGTGAATCTGGTAGAGAATAAATATCATATGTTTGATGTTATGTTTGATTGGAAAGTCACCAATTAATGCAGATCATCTCATTCAAAGTGGGATGCACTGTACATCACAAAAGATTAAACATACTGGGATCAGACAACCTGATTGCGGGAAAGATACTGTAACACACACACTCTTCATATGTTACAAATGGAGACAAGTATGGACCGAACACTAAGAAACACAAAGATGGCAATTGATACTGGCAATAAATATGAAGATTGTAGTGTACTAGTATATTCATGGTATGTTTTATCTATGATAGAAGTATTATAGTTCATTTTGATGGTCGGTGGACCTTTTGTATATGCAACCCTTATTACCCTATTCAGATATATTAGGCGATGTCTCAGTGTATACAGTGTCTATGACGTTGTACAATTTGCGCGGGTAGTGTTTTCGGGGTATGTGAAAAATATAGGTTAAGCAGTCTTCGCTTGGCGGTGGTCAGCGGAGGATGTAAGTTAGTTTTCTCCGGAAGATTCTTCGAGAATTTAACCGGTAAATGTTGTGTTTTACTTTTGTCACGTTATAATAAAGTGAACTAAGTTCGATTGATATACAGGGTGTCCTTAAAAGGTCTTTACAAGAAGCTACCACATATTCTTCAGACCAAAACAATTCGATACAAGCAAACTTACCTCAGTAAAAAATTGCTTAGTTTGGGCGCTAGACGGCTCTGAAGTTGAAATTTTCAAATCGATTTTGCTTCATAACTTTTGAACGACTCATGAGATTTTTTTCAAATTTGGTACGTTGGCATAGACTCATCGGGCAATGAAACTCATATCATAATCATAATGAATATCATTCCATGGGCGTAGAACTTGATTTTTTCAGTAAATAAACATCTAAAACTCCTACGCCAATGGAAAAAAATTAGTTTCAATATGAAATCTAAATTATTCAACTCATTCACTACAAAAAAGGTACTCTTGACAAAAGTCGATTCCTCTCATGGTTTCGACAAAATTTTAATTTTAGTGATTTAGAGCATAATTAATAATAAAACGATTAACAGATATTTCATAAAAATTGTTCGAAATGTTCACCATTTTCACGTATACAAAGATTTATACGACGCAAAAAGTTGAAATGTACTCTTTGCATAACTTCTTCATCGCCTGTAAGATTATTCGTCGCCTGTTGGATACGTTGCCATAATTGTTCTACAGTATTCACAGGGGTCTTGTAAACCGTAGACTTGAGATAACCCCATACAAAATAATCCATCGGTGTTAAGTCTGGAGAACGTGGTGCATCATTACCTCTACCTATCCATCTGTCTGGGTACTGTTGGTTTAAAAAATTCCTAACATCCACCGAAAAATGTGGTGGAGCTCCATCGTGCATAAACCACATATCTACCCGATGTTGGAGTGGTAAATCTTCCAACAAATTTGGCAACGTATTTCGTAGATGTTGTAAATACATGTCCCCTGTTAATCTTTGTGGAAGTATGACAGGACCAATTATAAAATTTCCTATTATTCCAGCCCAAACGTTGATTTTGAATTCGTGTTGAAAATGGTTTATTTTAATGGAATGAGGATTTTCAATTGCATAAACGTGTTCATTATGAAAATTAGTTATTCCTCTTCTCGTGAAACAGGCTTCATCAGTGAACAAAATATTCTTTCCAAAGTTCAGATTCATTTCTCTTTGCAAATTAATGAACCTACAAAACATCAGACGACTTTGTGAATCATGGATTAATAAATCTTGAACTGGCGTCTTGTGGTATGGGTATAATAATTGTTCTCTTAGTACTTCATGAACGGCATTCCTAGAAACTTCTAGTTCATTACTTATCCGTCTAGTACTCAATTCTGGATTTTCTTCAATACGGTCTAAAATTTCTACTTCGACTTCGGGAATCCTTACATAACGCTGTCTTCCATAATCACCAGTTCTAGGAGCAAAATGACCGGTCTCCCGAAGACGTCTCTCAACTGCAGCAAAGGTTGGGTGGCTTGGTACGCGACGATTTGGAAACCTTGCCGAATACACCCTCACACTCTCTCGACCATTTCCTTGACAATATCCGAATACCAATAACATATCGGTGTATTCTTCATTGGTGTATTGTACGGCCATGATAAATCAGAAAAGTCCGATATCAACAATCAACGTCAATAAAACTCGACAAATCAACACAGATGAAACTATGGAAACCAAGAATGTGAATATCACTGTTTTCGAGCAGATAATAATAGTCTTCAGAAAAAAAACCAGTGCTACTTATTTTCAATAGAAATAACCTATGCAAAAAGTACATCTCAACTTTTTGCGTCGTATAAATCTTTGTATACGTGAAAATGGTGAACATTTTGAACAATTTTTATGAAATATCTGTTAATCGTTTTATTATTAATTATGCTCTAAATCACTAAAATTAAAATTTTGTCGAAACCATGAGAGGAATCGACTTTTGTCAAGAGTACCTTTTTTGTAGTGAATGAGTTGAATAATTTAGATTTCATATTGAAACTAATTTTTTTCCATTGGCGTAGGAGTTTTAGATGTTAATTTACTGAAAAAATCAAGTCTTACGCCCATGGAATGATATTCATTATGGTTATGATATGAGTTTCATTGCCCGATGAGTCTATGCCAACGTACCAAATTCGAAAAAAATCTCATGAGCCGTTCAAAAGTTATGAAGCAAAATCGATTTGAAAATTTCAACTTCAGAGCCGTCTAGCGCCCAAACTAAGCAACTTTTTACTGAGGTAAGTTTGCTTGTATCGAATTGTTTTGGTCTGAAGAATATGTGGTAGCTTTTTGTAAAGACCTTTTAAGGACACCCTGTATATTATTACAACCAACTACCTGAGTTACATTGCTGAAACGAAAGGATCATTACAAGACGAGCGTAGTAGAGTCAGAAAAAACCTGGTACGAAGCCTATGAAGCCCTAAGAAACATTATTGAAACCAAATAGAAGAATAGTTGGAACTGGAAAGAAAATATACTGCGTTAACACTGAAGTAATGCTAGAGCGGATACCGGTGTGAAGAGCAAGAAGAGAGGAGAGGTTGGGGGTAGGAATCCGGCTTTCCGGAAAGACCGAGGTCTTCTAAGGATTTCCTCTTCTCTGACGATTAAAAAAAATGGTTCGGTTTGGTTGGATTACCTGACGTTACGTTATGTAAGGGGAGGTTAAGTTTGGTTAGGTTTGGCATAAAGGAGGACATCCAGCTGTAGAGCATTGCTGTATGCTGTATGTATCATAGAAGATTTAATAGACTGGGAAATCTATCTTGATTTCCATATTCATTTCAACTTGGACCACTGTGTACTAGAAGATAAATCGGTTCATCAACTTATATAGTACATCAATATGCATATTCTTCTCTATCGTGGTCCACATCTCTCCTCACTAAATACTTCTTAATGCGCTTGAGCATTATAATTCAAGAATTTTTAATGCCGAATAACGTATTTTAATTACCAAATCGATCAGTTCGGTTATTAACTTTCATCAAAGGTATTAGGTGTTAACTCAACACATCTTAATTTGTTTTGACAAGCCCCATTTGGATATTCACTTGTTTTGGTGCCGTTTCAACATAATATACGGTTAGAATTGGCTAACTTGATTTATTATAATGGTTTCGATGTTATCCATATAATGGTGAGCTAAAAAATAGTCACTTACAAGAATGGTTTCATCTGTTTATACTGAAATTATACCCCAGAAGGCAGATGAATGAAACATTAATACCAAATATAGTGCTCTAGCTAATATGGTATACAGGGTGTATATTGGTTCCGTGAAGAAAAATACATTTTCTCGAAGAATCGTTTCATAAAATAAGTATTCTATCCATTCGTGGAGAAAAACTTGCGATTTGTTAGGTTTTCTCGCGATATTGATGATAATCAAAATAACGATGAACAAAGTACTGTATTGTTGAATTTTATTCATTCGGTTCGACGACAGATAGAGGTATCTGTGATTTTTTGAAGAGTCATAACTAGGATTGGCAAATATTGCAAGGAAATCAAACGAGATGAACTTTTCATTGAATAAGATATTAGGAAGAAGAGTATTGACACAACAAATAAAACTGCGGAGATTCAACATAATTGTTATATTAATCCTGCTATACGCTAGTGAGAACTGGACAGTACCAAAGAAACACGAGAGTAAAATAAATGCAATGGAGATGAGATACAATAATGAGAGAAACGTTGGAGCAGGAATCCATAACCAACAAAATAACGAAGAGACAGTTGAATATGTATGGGCACATGATGATAATGGATTCAAGCAGAATTACAAAGAAGATACATGACGCAAGAAACATAAAAAAAGGAGAAGAAGGGGAGACCACGGAAGAAATGGATGCAACAAATAACAGAGACAGGAAAAAAAAAAGAGAGACGTCGTTGAGAGAGATGAACATACATGGAAACAATGGGCGAACGATACACCACATAAATAGCCTAAATTCGACGCCCAAAAGGGGAAGGGGAGAAAGAAAGAAGTGGTCAAAATTTGGAACTACTTTATCCCACTGAAATATTCTACTCCACATCAGAAGGAGTATACTTTTACTTTTCACCAACTTACAAAATCCGAATTAATTCGGAAGAATGTTTTCATCCTTGAAAACTTTGAACCCTGTATCTCGAAACCTACTAATCTTGTTTTTTTCTCAAATTCAATAATTATACACTCTGTACATGTATCGGTCAGTTATTTGAACTTGGCTAACATACATGTGGTATACATTGACTGAAGAAACAAAGTTTGTGTGACACGAGTATTAGTTGAACTCAAACTCCAAGCTGCAGTTTCTGTAGGAATACGAATCATATACCATATGCTTCTTGATATTTTCAATATTTTCCATATCGGAACCAAGTATCTGTAACCTATTTCAGCTCTTCTGTCACTGTCTTTTCGGTCCACTTACTTTACACAATAATCATGCATAGGACAGCACCACTCACAGGTTTGACTGCTTCGTGCATGTTTCATGTGACCCTGTTTATCATATTTTTATTTTCATGAAATATTGGCACGAATGAACTGATATCTGCTGTGATACTATTTTTTGTTGACGTACTCACCATACTCGTTTCACACGACATTTGGAAACCACGGAATACAATTTTCAAGCATACATGAGTGATGCATCTCTCATAACCATTCGACTCCTCTGACTCAAAATTTTGTGCATTCAATATTTCTGTGATTATATCAATATCAATTCATTATTCTCAGAAGGAATTCATGGAAAACAGGAAGCACAGTGTAATATTACTAGAACAATACCCTTACACTTGTGATATAAGAAATATTTCAACACTTGTCCTTTTGAAACTCTCCTCACTTTGCTCGTCGTACTCACGTAGGACAAAAGAGCGTCCTACTTTCTTTCATTTTTTTTCATTCCGCTTTCTCTTATAGTCTGTTTCACTCCATTATTCTCTCTATTTTTTCCATTGCATTCATCACCACATCATGTTATTCTGTAATGCCAAGCAGCTGCATTCATACAGATTTTCTGGCTCCCCCGAAAAGACCCCCCTTTGTCAGACCACACAGCAGTAGGTCTGTGCTAGTCCAATTCCCATCCAGATGAATTCAACAGATTGATAAACAGAAATCGTTCTGTATGAATGGCCTTGTTTACTGTCAGCCTGACGATAAAGCCAACTCGCATTATCCTCTTAAGTCTCACGAATAATCTGCGAGTTGTCAACACCGGTATTTTTATGGTAATCCAATAACAGTGGGCCGATATCAAAGCCCCTGTTTGGAGCCAATTACCCACCTTGTACAGATTGTCGCGCCGATCGATTGATTTGGACCTCGGGGCTAAATATCAGTCGACCACTTAGCGTATCGTTGCCGAAAATGTTGTGGAATGATGAGGACATAGTATAAGACTATGGTTATTAAAACACTATCCAAAATTTAACGATTTATTCACGATGTGTGCTCTACAAAAGTTGAACGATTAATAATCTATTTTCTCCAACTGTTCTCCTTAAGGTATCGCAATATAGGGTGGTGCGGTGTTATATCCTGTTTCTAACATCCGGCCATCCTACGAAGTCCTTGTCCTCAAGGTCTTGATCTGAAACAAAAGTCAGTATTTATGATTATCTAGTTAGTTGATATCATTCGTATTTTTTTTTTCACTTCACATGTATTGATACCGGCTCAGTGTTTCTCCTGTTGTCCTTATCACACATTTCTATGGGACTGCGCTCCTGTGAGACAGTATTTAAATCCGCAATGATCCATGAATGAACATTTTCACAGGACTGCACATGTATATTCGGTGTTTTAGAAATGTCTTCAGCATTCATCATTCGTTGTATTTCTACATTACTAGACTGGTAATAGCGATCACAGTCAGTGTTTTAGAAAGTACCGAATTGATGAATGAATATTTTCACAGGACTGCACATGTATATTCGGTGTTTTAGAAATCTCTTCAGCATTCATCATTCGTTGTATTTCTACATTACTAGACTGGTAATAGCGATCACAGTCAGTGTTTTAGAAAGTACCGAATTCATGAATGAACATTTCTACTGACCGCCCATTTACAGTGATTTGAAATATTTTCGTCATCGATTTCTACCGAATTTCTACAGTACTGACTTGGAGCCAGTGTTTTAGAAATTGCCTAGAAAAATGATCTATAATTTCTACGGTACTGTAAATGATACAGTGTTTTAGAAATTGCTTAGAAAAATTATCTATAATTTCTACGGTACTGTCAATGATACAGTGTTTTAGAAATTGCTTAGAAAAATTATCTATAATTTCTACGGTACTGTCAATGATACAGTGTTTTAGAAATTGCTTAGAAAAATTATCTATAATTTCTACGGTACTGTCAATGATACAGTGTTTTAGAAATTGCTTACCATATGTCATCGGTTCTTGAAACGAATGGTTTCATGTGTTCCGCTGCTATGACTGCCTCATAGCGTTTGGAAGTTTTACATCTCTCGGATCCCAAATCGTCCTTGACCTTATAACGGTCATTCCCCATTACTTCTTGTACCATAAATGGACCTTTAAATTTTTCTCTTAGTTTTCCATCACTTCCGAAGTTCATAACTTTGACAAGCACTTTATCTCCTACTTGATAATCTGGAGCCCTAACACGTTTAGCGTTATGGTATTCATCCTGCTTTCTCCTATTATCTTCTAGCTTCTTCCCAACTTCTTCTCTTAGTTTTGTAACGTCAACTGGTGGTGTTTCCATGACATGATTAACGTAACGATCACCTGTTGCGCTCAATTTAATGCCAAAAAAACCTCGGCAGGACTGCTTCGAATGGTTTTATTGACTGTACTGTTGATTCCAAGTTGGATTTTATCGATATTTTTGTCCCACTCATTGGTCTGTACGTTGGCTCCAGTTGCTGCCACCGCGTCAAGTATGGTTCTGTTGAAACGTTCTACCTGTCCGTTGGCTCTGGGCATAGCTATGGCTGTATGGTAGTGGCGAATTCCTTTTTCTGTGCAAAATTTCCGAAGTTTTGAAGATGTAAAGGCCTTTCCAGCATCGGAGACCATTCGATATGGGGATCCAAAAATACTGATGATATTATTCAACTGATCAATCACTGGTTTACTTTTAGTATTGGGTACTGCAGAAACAAATGTGAATTTTGTGAATGCATCTACGATTATCAATAAATACTTGTTTCCACTATTTGTTTCTACGAATGGTCCTACGTGGTCTGTATGCAAGGTGTGAAACGGGCTGGCATATTTAACAATAGAAAATAAGAAACCAGGCTTTTTACCTGCCTGTACTTTATGGTATTGGCAATATAGACAAGATCTTATATATTTAGTAATGAACCTCCTCATTTTAGGAAACCAATATCTCTCCATAACCCTCTTGAGAGTCTTTTCAGCCGAAAAATGGCCCATTTCATCATGATTTGCTTGTACTACTTGCCAACGGCAATTTTTAGGGACAACCCACTTACGACCATTTTCCATTAATTTGAATACCCTACCGGCCCTCAAATCGTAGTTATTGAAAATATCTTTTTCTTCTTCGATGAGTCCCGATTCTAAAATTTCTCTTATCTTTTTAATTTCTGCGTCTTCATTCTGCACATTAGCTAACCAATCCCCATCGGATATAAGCATGACCGATTCAACATTAGAGTTTTCATTTTCAATAATCACTGGGTTACGACTGAGCGCATCCACATGATGCATTTGCTGCCCTGGTCTATGCTCAATTTGGTAGGTGAATTCTTGGAGGCCAAGAACCCACCTACTTATTCTCCTATTAACATCTTTTTTCTTGAGGGTATTTTTAACAGCATTGCAGTCAGTACGAATCACAAATTCAATTCCTAACAGATAATGTCTATACTTTTCAACGCTGGCTACTATAGCAAGGAGTTCGAGTTCGAAAGAATGGTATTTTTTTTCTTGTGATGAGGTTTGCCTGCTATAGTACGCCACTGGCTTTTCTCCGCTAGGAGTTACTTGTATGAGTATTCCACTTAATCCGTCCCGACTAGCATCAGTATATAATATTGTTTTCAGATTTGGGTCGAATATTATGAGTAGTGGGCTTGATATCAAGATCTTTCTAAAATATTCCATGGCCCGAGTATGTTCATCAGTCCACGACCATTTCTCATTTTTTTGCAATGATTTCGTTAAAATGCTCGACTTCTCAGCAAATTTATAAATAAATTTCCTGAAGTAACCCACCAGGCCTAGAAACTGTCGTAGCTGATGGACATTCTCAGGTTGCGGGAATTTTTTTACTGCATCAATCTCATACATGTCTGGGGATACACCATCTCCTGATATTTGGTGACCCAAAAATGTTATACTTTCTTCAAGGAAAAAGCATTTGGGTAAATTGAGCGTAACTTTATTATCTGCAAGCAGATGAAATACCCTCTTGAGCGTATTCAGGTTCTCTTCTTTCGTTCTAGATACTATGAGTACATCATCCAAATATATAATAACATTTTCACATGTCATGTTACCAAACAGTTTATACATGGCTTTTTGAAACACTGAAGGTGCATTGGAAAGACCAAAAGGGACCCTCAGGTATTCGAAATGACCATTCGGTGTTATGAATGCAGTTTTCTCAACAGAATCCGGATGCATTGGCATTTGGTGATAGCATGATTTGAAGTCCAAACTACTAAAATATTTACAGTTTCGCAACCTATCGATAAGATCTTCTATTCTGGGCAGAGGAAACTTATCTCTCACTGTTATAGCATTGAGTGCCCTATAATCAACACATAGACGTTTTTCGTCAGAATTTTTTTTGTTTACCAAAAGAACAGGGCTAGCGTAAGGAGACTTACTTTCTTGAATGATGTTTGCTTTCAATAATACAGAGATGATTTCATTCAATTTCAGTTTTTCTGTTTCGGCCATCCTATATGGATTTCGAGAGATAGGTTTATCTGTTGTTAGAATTATTCTCATAGGTTCGCAATTCATTTTGCTCAAATTATCGCTATAAACTGAAAGAATATTACGATGCTCATATAAAAGATTTCGAATAGCCGTGTCTTCGTTGGATTCAATTATTTCATTCATTTTATTCACCCTTTGGTTTGCATAAAAGAAACTCAATTCATCACCAATCCTACAATAATTGATATCCTTATGTTCTGTGAAGTTTCTACCGATGATGCATTCACTGGATTGTAAATTTTCATCAATTACATAAAGTTTACAAGGGAGGCATACTTCACCGATATCTATAGTAGCTTCGACAAATTGCTGAATGTCTATGCCATGTCCTAAAAATCCGGCTAGAGAAATAGGACGATCTAAATCAAACGTCTGTAGGCCGAGACGCTCAATAGTCTGTCTTTCTAACACAGAACAGTCACTTCCAAAGTCAATGAAAGCTGACACTTCCTTGTTGTTGATGGAAATATTTCTGAAAAATTTGCTTTCCTTTCCAGTAGATATTAACTTAACCTCAAATTTTGACTGAACTTCTCCCCTGAATTCTTTTCGCTGTTGGTCCTTTTTCTTTTTAAAACAGGCGGCTTCATATGTCCTGTTTTGTTACAATACTTACAAGTTATTTCTCTTACGGTATTTCTGAAGTTGCAATTTTTTTTTATATGCCCCGTTTTACCACATGTGTGACATTCAAGATTATTTCGAGTTTGGAATTGATTTTGGAATTTTGCATCCCTCGTGGTATTATGAGAATGCGGTTTAGTATTCGTGACAGTACTGGTGCTTCTATTATCGTGTATTCGATCCTTTAAATAATTAGCTAATGCATTCAGTTTACTTATACCACTTGCATTCACTGCGGATGATAACGTTTCATTATTAATTGAGCCTAAGATAAGGGAAATTTTGTCGGTTTCGGAAAAATTTTGTTTGAGCTTATTTATTTTTGCCAGATGGTCAAAATGGAAAGAATACAAGGACTCCCCATTTCGTGGTTTGTGATTGGCCACGTCCATGAAAAGTGCGTAAGTGTTACGATCTGCTTGGAAAACTTCTCCCAACAGTCTCTTCCATTTTGCCCATGAATAATTAGCCCACCCGATTTCATCTTTGATATAATTGTGGTACCATTTCTCAGCGGTACCTTTGAGTTTGTTGACTGCTTGGAATTTTACTGTATTTTCATCCCAATCATAGCATTTGGCATGTTCATCGATAATATTCAACCATTCATGAACATTTTCTTTTTTTGGGTCAAAATCAGGTATAACTTTCGCAAGAATATTGCTATTATTTCTTTCACGAAAAGAATTCAATGCAGTACTCACTCCTATTTCAATAAGCTGTTTGTCAGACAATCTTACTCTTTTGGATCCCCGTGAATGTCTTGACCTTTCCGAACTTCTGTTCTTTCTTGAAATTTTCTTTTCTTGCTGTTTCCAACGTCTTCCTGTAGCCTGGCTCGAATTAGACGTTGTGGAACTTGCACTGGAACCTCGTGTTGAACCACCAGAACTCGATGAACTAGGGCTTCGTAATCGTTTATTTCTCGGCATTTTGGCAATCACACACTACTACACGATTTCACTGATGTTTTTTTTTTCCTCAAACGGATTTTTTTATCCACACTTCTGAGATATAAGACTATGGTTATTTAAACACTATCCAAAGTTTAACGATTTATTCACGATGTGTGCTCTACAAAAGTTGAACGATTAATCATCTATTTTCTCCAACTGTTCTCCTTATTCTCCATGTAACGTAACCACCTGAGTCACGTCTTACTCATAGAATCAGAAGGTATCGCAATATAGGGTGGTGGGGTGTTATATCCTGTTTCTAACAATAGTTAGAGATATTCCATATTCGATGTGTCTTTCAAAATAATTATATGCTTTGTCATGGGACGTAGAACAACCGCAGATTCACGAACTGAAAATGAGATTTTTGAACGAAAGATGGGTGATGAATAAAGGTATATATGTTCAAGTGAAAGTGATGAAAGATATGAATCAGTAGCTCATTATAGATAACTTCTTTGCACGGAATAAGAAGCCTAGTATTTGTGAAGCAGTTCTCGCAATGGACCTCACATGATCGTTCATGAGAGAGCATGGTTATATAGAAGAAGGCGGAATGAATTGTACTATCATCCACAAAGCTACGAACTGGGCAGGAGGTCCAACAGATTGTTGATGTGAAGTTGGTGTCAAGACAGATCCTTGTGGAACATCAACATTGATAGTCGTCATATCAGATGAGGCTCCATCTATCCCCACATAGAGTGATATATCTGAGAGGAATCTAGATAGTAAAAGACATAGTTGGCTCGGCAAACAGTATGACGGAAGTTTGGCTAGGAGGCCTTGCTGTCAAACTTGATCAAATGCTTTGGAGATATCCAAGGCTACAGCCAGAGACTTCCTATGTTTCTCGATTGACACTTGGTTGTCTTCGATTTGCTTGTGTTTTTCTGCGCGAAAGTATTCCCTTTTACTTTTTACAATGTCATATCGACGTTTCTCGATACGTATATATATATATATATATATAATGATGTTGATCATGATAATAGAGCGGCTTTATTCATCATTTCAGTTTTACACGAACAAAAAACAAAATGTCTTCTTATTCATATACATAAATCATCACTGACTGATGAAACGGTGAAGTGTCAGCTATAGCTGTCTTCCAACTCGACCACAAAAAAAAATAAAGTTCAAAAAACTATCCTCACGAATACAAATCCAATTACCTACTAGAACAAAAAAAATAAGAGGAAAATGAAATGAGAGAACAAACGTCAACATAGTTTTGTACCTTGTTGTATCGATTCATAATATACATACATTGAAAGGCAAAATTTGGCAGCATTGTATGAGAAACATTTCGTTTGAATTGCAGTGGAGTGAGGAACAATTACAATAAGGTGTCGTTTACGTGTTCTGAGGTCAGTCAGTGCAGGAAAAAGTTTTCAATCTTCTATTAATGTATTTCATGAGGTATATTTCTACATGAATATTTAATCAGAATTCGAAGAGCAATTCATGCACTACCACTCCTAATCTCTCATTTCCCAATGGTGAGTATGATTTTTTTTATTTTGGCACTTCAATAGATTCATTGATGCACGATGTCTCGTGTGCATAATAATGAGCTACATCATCATACGATTTTTGGTTCGTATTTTTCATCAGCTCCAATTGGAAGGTTTCATAAAACAACCACTCTGTCAATGAAAAATTGGCTTTCTGCCAAAACTGTCACTGAATGTATTGTTGGAGAAGAATGTGTATTTTCCAATATATCCACACTCTCATCGATTCGGACTGCTGTTAGAATATGTTGCCTTCTGTAAACTGCGTTTAGATCATGGTGTGCATAAACTGGTGTTCCGAATCCCTATCACCAGCAAATAGAAAAAGTTGTAGACTTCTTCATACTTGATTAAGTTGAATTAAAATATTTTACTAAGGTTTCCCAAGATCTAAACTAGGTGGTGTCATCTTTGCTGATGTCGATGGTTACCTGGGAAAGTCTTGAGAACACAATATGAATTTGAAATTCAATACAAATGTGAAAATTGAATACTCAGATATTCGTCACTATCAGTAAAATCGGATTTGACTCGACAGGATCGATGATTGTATCGCCATCTATACTCAAGTGCGGCCTCAATGAGGTTGCTTAACAGCTCTACATGTTTTGGAAAAAAAACTATCGAAGAGTTGTTTCACCATCGTGTATCCACCTTGGTTTCAATACTCTATTCCTCATCACTATCATAAGATCAAATGTGGACAAGACATGATGTATCGGTGATAAATCATGAATATTTATTTCAAGGATATTTTCTTCGGACGATTCGACCATGCTCAGCTAGTTTAAATTTCCAAGCCGATTTGTCTAATTCGATGGTGGTATACAGCCCACAATTTTAATTAACTCTTGTTTGTTTTATTGAAATTGAAAGAAATTCAGAAATTTTCTCTAATGAGTCGGCTTTTACTATAAGTAGTCGAGTAATATCGAGTCCAATTAGGTCTACCCCAAATTGGACGATTTGACGTATTTATGAGTTTTATAGGGTGGCTTTTGGCTGATGGCTTTCTTTGGAAGCATTTATAGCTGATTGTATATATCATAACTGTCAAGTTTAATGAGGGTTGAGTCAAGTGGCCAAGTATAATTTATTGCTTAAAAATTGATGTTAATTGGGAAGGTTATGTTATAATAAAAATCAGGAGATTTGATCAATCATTCCGGAGGATCTTTATACAGGTGTTTACCCCTCATGAAAGCCTGCTCAGAAACTATCTAGAATGCATGATAACATTGCAGATGATATGTTGTTTTTGTTATGCACCCGTGATCTTTGTTATTCTGAATCCATTTTCTGTTTGACAATTATTATTGTGCCACATTTGAACACAGGGGAATACCCATAGTAGTTGTTGTTACGGAAGATGGAATATTATGTCATTTATATGACGAAACAGAAATATCTGATACTATATTGCTATTCCAGCAGCCAATAAAATAAACAGTGTTACACAAAAAGACATAAAAAACTCAAATGGAAACGCAAAATGATTTATACACCTATACAACTCAATACAACAGAATACAAAGGCTCTAAACTTGTTTGGTAGTAAACATAAAAGGTGTAAATATGTCTATACTCAACCTTAAATCATTGTCATTTGAATAATATTCAATAATGGTGTTCTCAGAGGTGAACCGGAGTTGCATAATACTATGCGAGTCAAAAGTTTCGAGAAAGTTACTATAGGATGCTACGCTGAAAATTTATGGGAGAGAGAACCATCCTATTCTACATATCATACCACTAGATTAGATCTCACGATAGATGAAGTGGATTTCATTCAATAAATTCGTATCACGATATGAGTTATGTCGATAGAAAATATCGATATTGGTACAGGGTGTCCCATAAAATGTGCATGTCAAACACTTTTCACCATGTATTCATTGGGTCACTTTCGTGTCCATTTTTCTGTTAGACCCAAATTTCGCAATCGATTTCAAACTAACATCTCCACGAAATCTCAAATATTGCTCTGAGATGAACTGGATGATAATAAACAACAATAATAAGTATGTATCTCAGTCGCTAATGAATTTACATGTGCAAGGTGTTCTGGTAATACAGAATGGATCAATATGTTTCTGCAATAAGACTCTTCTTCTTTCTTCACATAATTGATTACCTCTCTATTTCCCATTCGACTAACATCAGAGCACTCAATGAGCACAAAGCTCCAAGAGTTTCAAAAGAAGTGAACAATTCTATATAAAATCAATGTTAGCTTTAACGCTGTTAGTTTTACAAGGGAGATGAGATGAACAGAATTATTAGAGGACAGTGATATAATATACTCAGATTCAACAAATCCTTATCAAGATCAGCTTTCCTACATGATGTATGAGAGTTGGAAGAAAACTTGGACTTGGACCCAGGGCTCATTCGATTCACTATATTTCTCATTTCACTTCACTTCACTTCTTATAGGGTGAAGATTCATGAATTTTTAGTTTCCTCATAGAACAAAAAACATTATTGGAATCAGAAGGAATTCTTGATGTAAGTAACACGTTTTTGAAGCAGACTGAAAAGTATGAGAAAATTTCTTATAGTCTCATACAGATTCATGACTCCATACAGATCTTGAAAATTTGTGACTGGATTCATATAAGTAGCTATAGGATACTTCGAAGATTCGAAAAGAGAAACGATGGGAGCTGCAGAAGGAAAGAGTGTTTGTCAACCAAAATCTCAAATCTTCAAAACAATTTGTTCAATTATTTGACACTTGATTCAGAATAATTATTTCTACTCGACAACGAATGAAAAGCTCTGTGAATTTTTCACTGTTCTATAATCTGTATACAATATTTCTCGAATGAAATCCACTACTATACATTTCATTCATTCCAAAATTACCCTTGTATCGAGTTTTATAGCCACGAAAATGAATTACTCGATGCGTAAACCTGTTTATGTGATAAAGACTGATGATGGATGTTATTGTTTGAAATTTAGTGTTTACGTCCAAAAGCTCCTTCAGGGGTTTATATGTTTCAAATTGAGCCATCAAATTTCTTTATGAGTTTTGTTAGGATTCCGGAAATACCGCTTTGGAGAGTAGAAGGAAAGAAAACTCATGGTTCAAATGAGTCAGGTTATGCTGAGTTAGTTATTCTCAGATTGATTCGGGTGTTCGCATTTTCATGTCATGAATTATGGGCTCTTATCGAAACTTATAAGTATCCAATCTTCGCTTGTTGATATGATTAAATTCGGCATTTCATTTGTAATATGTAGTGGCTGATTTGTTCATTGAAACATCTCGATCATATTGTGATTTCGATGATAGATAATATTTCCTTTGAGTTCGTTGTGATATTATATGATATTTCGAGTCTCCCAAGGAATGCCAAATTTTGAGCAATGATTATTGAAAATTCTACAATCAAATTTGAAAAGCCAGTATTTATTTTGTGAACTCATCATCTCTCAATCATTTGTTACAGCCGTAGGAAAAGTATAGTACATAACTCGCACATAATGCTCATTCCCCACTCGTATTATCTCCAAACTCGTGGGAAATATCTATTATTCCTTCCTCGTCAAATAATATTCTATTTCTTTACCGCCGTTTCAATACGATGTTCAAAATATGGGTCAACGTGTGAAGAATCTGAATGTTACACTGGTTTTGATGTTGAATCAAGTATGAAAAACAAAAAGTCAGAGGCCTTGGTATGATTTAGAGCATGGTAGATTAAAGAATTACTCATTCAGATAAAATTCATCGAACAAATAGTATTATAAAAATGTTAACTCATATTATCTGATTCTGCAAGTAAACAACCTCTGAGATGATTTATAGTGTAAAACACTGTGCACTGTGGTATGACTCAAGAAATTGTACCAAGTGCTCAAATATTATGAATTACTGAATGTATCGAATAGGTTCACGATTTTTCACGAGAAAATCTCAAGTTAGAACTCGGAGACTGTGGTTAAATACTCAAATACAAAATAAATATATACTCAAAAAAGTGAACAAAAACCAAGTATATTAGACTTTCTCAAATATTGCTGTGGTTTTTTGGGTATATATTCATTTTGTATTTGAACAAGTCTCAGGATAGCAGCTTGATTGATTCTTGGAGCTTGTTAGGTAGATACATACAGTGTGTAAGAGCCAAACAAAATTGATCAATTATTCCTTTAATTCCTTTTCTGCTTACGAATACCAAACTGTGTGAATCCATGCTGTATCTTTGAAAATCTTAGTGTGAGTTGCATTTACTAGAAGCACGAAAATTGAAAATTTGCTAAGTGAACAGTAAGTGTCAAAATTTTGGAAATATCAGATATGAGCGTGAAAGTGAACTCGTCAACACATCGACTGCTGTTAGAAAGTTGAATCTCCCAAATCAAATGTTATGAAAAATGCATAATTTTGCGTATGAAATTGAGTTCCGTTGAATATCCAAATATGGTGCTAAACGTCAGTTCAGTATATGAACAGAACATTGTGAGATCATATCCATCTAATAAGTGGATGACAGCTCAGTAATACCAATGTTCAGAAGATAAAATATGAGTATCGTAATAGAGGATATTCCGAAACTTAAGTGGGTGTCATAATGATTTCATTTTGGACAAGGAATCAAAAAAAAATCAGGAGTATTTCAAGAACGCACATAGTGGAGATATTATTCACCTCAGAATGCAAAGAAAAGATGGTGTATAAGTATGGCATCAAAGAAAGTACTTGCAAAATTCCAGTTAAATATGAATATTAATTAATCTGCCGAAATGATGTCACTACAAAAATTCAAATATCTCGAATACGGTTCAATTTTGTGTGTTTGGATAAGAGTACCTTTTTCATGTAACTTTTTTCGCTTCATCGAATGTTTTAATTTTTTCACCAAAACGAATACAAGGAAAGAATATGTCCCAAAAAAATCATGACTCACCTTCTAAATTTTAACAATATACATTCATGCAGAAAGTTTCAATCTGTTGGCTTTCACCGTTTGAAAGTTTTGAAGAGAAATTATTTCAATTTCATAAACATCGGAAGGATATATCTCCCTTAGTATGCATTTTGGGCCATAAGTTTATTGATCATACTATACTTATTTTTCAATGTACCATCACCCACAGAAAGCTAGGTACATATTTTTGACTCACCCTGTATATATATCTATATCTAGCGGGGCACTTTGCACTTTTCGAAACATGGGTAACAAGATATAGGGTCAAAGCATCATAATAATTTCGATCTGAAATGGGACATCAGAGTCATCCTAGGAATCTAATGAAATCAATTAATTCTCATATTCTTGTATGTGCC
Organism: Gastrophysa polygoni; assembly: GCA_963576655.1. NCBI lineage: Eukaryota > Metazoa > Arthropoda > Insecta > Coleoptera > Chrysomelidae > Gastrophysa > Gastrophysa polygoni. The sequence continues at coordinate 6,056,184 of OY755092.1, forward strand.
AAAGTTGTTTGAGTTGAGAAACTGCCGATGAGAAGAATTGACAACAGTTTCGATGTCCGAGAGGCGATGAAAAATGATGACCTCCAGTTCCATTCGAGATGTCGTACGGATTTCTGTAACTTGAATTGTGAAGTAATATTTGAGTGATCAGATGTTCATTATTAGTGCCTCTATGCAAATTTATATGATAATAATAAGTAGAATTCAATGTTTTCGTAGATACGTTGGGAAACCAAGGAATAAAAGCGGTTGTTTCTGTTAGCTTGTACAACACTTATACAAGGTGTTACAGAACTATGGGATCAAACTTAGGGGATTAAGTCAGTGCAGCAGTAGAGAACATTCGAGTAGTGAGTCCGGAAAATGTCCGGAAAAGTGTCACTACGACCCTAAGACTCGGTAAAATTCAGAAAGACGATGAATTGCCTACATAGGATTCAATGCATTGAATTTTTGCCTTTTTCACATGATTTCGGCGGACTTGACTGAAGATTTCATCCTCGTTTTGAATGATATCTGCAGCCACGATAGATCAGTGGACCCTAGAACTATCAACTCTGCCTTTGACTTCTCTTGCATAAATTCTCCGTGAATAGCCACTTTTCCGTCTTCTGATTTCTGATATTTCGTGGTTCTACCAAAGCCTTTATGGACCTCGTGAGCATAAAATAAGTGACAGTCGAAGCGTATGGCAGGGGACGACCCCCCATAGCTTCCCATTGTTTGATGCCGAGATATCAGGGCCGTAGCCAGACTATCTAAGAGAGTTGAACATTCCGATGGGAGGTCGAAACGAATATTATCAACTTATACAGGCTGGTACAAATTCTATTATTTCTATGAGATCTCGAAGACCATATAAGAACAATATAGCAAAGCTCAAATGGGAATGAAATTGACAATCCAAGAATACTCGCTGAAAATACAATTGCTTTCATCGACTTCCATCGCGTATCTCAACATTGTAAGCAATGAATCGCTTGCATCCCTAGTATTGATCCCTAGTATAGATCCCTAGTATCAATAATTGTGTGTCATTGAACAAAATACCAATATTCCATATTAATTTCAATATTCCCATGATATTATCCATATTTCTAGATGGATATTGATAAGTTAGGTCAGATTGACCAGTTGAGAATCCGATGATTCTACTATTTAGATTCTCAGATTTCTACTTTTTTTCAATACGGATCTGGATTTTGTGTTGCCTTCATCGAAAGATGTCATTTGTCGGTTTCCATAATGTATCTGAAGAATTGTCAATATCATTGTAGGAATTGAATTTCATCTCGGAGTGAATATTATTTCATATTCAACTCTTCGAAAGTTTGTGAAAGATTTTTTTATCATTATACAATCTAACATCAGACGTTCATTTCTTAGAAAGGAAGTATCCATGAATTCACCCAAAATATATCGAATTATATTTTATTTTTCTTTGCTTCATATTCAATTTTTCAATTTTTTTTCTTTATCTTTCAACAACAAGAAAGAGAAAATAATGTTCGGGGAACATCGTACTAGCCACCCGTGGAATTCTGGGAGAGGAGGAGAGAGGGTATTGGAATTTTTTTCGATGCAATTCATATTACAATGAAATTTGTAAATGCCCTCAATTGATCAATGGATAATTGAAAAATTTACAAAATATTTTTATTTCCTCAAGGAGCGTGAATGTCAAAAATTCAAATGGATGAAAATTTTTCCTGTTTTTGAATTTTATTGAAAATTTGATTAGGAATTGTTTCCCCTAGATACGGCCCTGCGAGAGAGCCGTCTATTAGGTTTCCATAAGTGAATACTATAAAATGTAAAATAAACGGTACCCATCAAACCTAATCCACAATCACACATTTTATGTTTTCTGCTTCGGAATGATTTATAAATACTACATTCATGTCCGATTCGCTTCTAAAGATGATCATATTTGTGGCGATTGCTTCCAAGGCATAATAATGATGAAGGAACTGGATATTTCATGATGAAACATCATCGATAAAGTGCGCAGAGAATGAAAGAATGAGACGCGAACCTGTTATCATCCAAGAAATCTTTTTTCATATTTTGACAACACGATATGTTCCTTGAATCTGAGGTGCCCCTACAGAGAGAAATTCTAGCTTACTAACAAAAAATCTACTCAGTATAGGCACAACCAGATTTTCTCGTTGCTGATACAATTTTTTATGATAACCATAACAATATTCTGGTTATTGTCCCGATGAAACATTCTTAGTATAACAAGCTCATATGATTGTTTCATATGACAGTTTCTGGAATGCCGTTAATTACCCGTTAATGCTCTGAGACTTATTTTGCTGAGGTTTATCAATTCCACGGTTAGCAGTCCTGCCATTGTGTTACTCCCATTACTTCTTCCGCTTTGTTGAGTTCTTCTCGAGAATAAAAGCACTGAGCACAGTGCTTCGTTTGCAAACTTTCGAACGAGAGCGAAATGACCATTCCTTGCGAGTTTTAGACGAGGTACACTCTTTCTATGGCTGATATATTTCCTAGTGTAATGATTTCACAAGAGCAATAATTATTTTTCCATCTATCATTTGAAAACATGGAAAGGAAAACCAAAAATATTCGACGAACATCGTGTCAGCCAGCGGTGGAATGTTGGAAGAGAAAGAAGGTTATGATCTTTTTTTGGAAAGCTTGGAGGTCGTTGGCAACAGACAACACTTACTGGGCAAAGAACTTCACAATTGCCGTTCCATTTATGAATGACGCTGTATATAGAGAGTTCGGCAGGTCTCGGGTCTAACGCTGGTGTGAGCTCGGTGTGAGCTCGTCCTAGAATCGCTCGTAGCAGAATGATAGATGAGATCTCAGTTGAGCTTCGACTGTGGAAATATCCATAAAGGGGAAGAGATCGCCTACCTTTCTATGATGTTCTACAGATGTCATTGATTTTGTGAGTGTAGATCACCGACTAGACGAATCTGAATAGAATATGAGAGCTGCAACTCGAACTTCATATTGAATATAGCAGAGCAGTCAGTGTGGGTGCTTATTGATGTTGTTCTTATAGATGGCCATAGCCACGCAGTTGTTGCTATTGTGGAATTTCTGCCGCGCTACTACGGCTTGTACATCCAAGTCACAAAAGAGACAAATGTAAACAAAGGACCCCTCGCATATAGTGAGAGTACATTAGAATGATCTCAGTGTTGCATCATTGGACCATATGCTTCTTTCATATTTAGCCTATTGAGAAATTTTTTTCGGTTGAATGCCTACCTCAAGGTTCCGACGTGAATATCAAATTCTGATTCTTTTCCATTCTGTACCATTCGCGCTATGAGTTTCCCCATTTCCTCACTGGTTGCCATGACAACTAGTTAGGAACATCCTTCATTCTTAGGATATAAGGAAGAATGATATTCCATGATAGCTGTATGAAAAAATATTCCCCAACTTATCAACAGTAGTTAGGAAAGACTTGAAGAAACGAGTCGAAAGTGTGGATGCTGACAAAAAACGACTTGAGTTGCATAACTGAACTTGAGTAAGGCATTTTTCAAATATTTCCACCATGCCAGTCAGTTGAGAATGAGCCGGAGAATGGAAAAGTCACTACATTGGCTTTTGCTGGAAAATAAAAAAGCGTCGTTACGATTCGCGACGTTTTTTGTCATGCTGTTTCCAGAGTTGGGATGATATTTTGGTTTAGGAAGGAAATAATGAAACGGCAAGATATTTCTTACACTTTTATTGTAAATGCATATGAGTTGGAATGTATTGTTTAATTCAAAGACAAATAATGTCTACAGATCTTACATAACAAATATGAGGCGAACATTAATAACAGATAGATATATTTTTTTATAGTTTCTTGATTTGTTGAAATCGAAATGTTCACAATATTCAGAGCCTCAGTCAGTATTTGGTATATTCCGCGCGAAAAATATTATTGAAAACCATTAAAACATGGATAGTTATGTACGCCCCGTCGATAATGTAATAAGGTGAAAATGGGGGTCATCGGTCATGAATATTCACAAAAATAAATAATAATATACATAATTAAGGATGTGTTAAGGTGAACCCCATAGGGGCCAAAATCAAGAATACTGTACACTTCACATTCATAGCCTAAATGACAAAAAATTCACAAAATTATACAAAAATTAAATTAGAGAAAAATAAATTAATATATCGTATAAAAGATTTTCAACATTTGTACAATTAGATACAGGAGTTTTATCATTTACATGAAGGAAAATCAATTTGACTATTGTACAGTCAAAATCGAACGGTTACAGAATTCTCGTTCTAATAATAAAAATCATGAATACTTCGAAAAAGTTCTGATGTTTCTGGAACTACGAATACATTTCCACCATGAATGATCTCGAACTTTTATAAATGCATGCAAGGTGTCTCAGAATATGAGAATAATGTTCTGGATCTAAGATTTGAAACAAAAAATATCATGACAAGTTTGTGTTTCGACTACTCTCCCCCTCTCCCAATGAAGACAATTTAGGATGACATTGGGAAATATCACTATTTTATCGAAAATAGTTGATTTTCCTACATCTGTTTAGTTTTTTCGTTGATTATCCAATATCAAAATAAACCTTCATTTCATTTTCTATGGAAAAGTGTCAAAAATGCAAATACTTTCACCTTTGTTGCTAGGCGAGAGAAACACGACAACATATCGGAATGAAAACCAATTGTTGGTTCAAATTTGCTGTATTACCTCAAACATATTTCAACGGATATTATGGCCACAATATTTATAGCGTTGAAGCAATAAAGTATTACAGATATTGCATCTTCTGGATTCCTCATAGCTATAAATATGCGAAAAAATACTCCACCACTGGAATTGTCAATTTGTATTCTGAGCATTGAAACGCATGAAAAAATGTGTAGTATAATTCAGCCTGATGAGACAATTATTGGACCTATTTCGGATGAAACTTCACTCAGTTGATACGGAAATCCCTAATTTTTGAAATTTATTAGTATCGAAAGAGTTAGTTTCGAAGGTTAAATCTGTCGAGCTGAATGGCACAAATGTATTCGATATACTTGAAATGTATTTCAAGTACCATATTTTCTCAGTTTCAGTCATTGAATTGTATCGAGTGAATATTTTTCGAAAATAATTCGGAAATATAATCACCAGTGGCGTATTCTGAGGTTTACATTCTCTCAGTGAGGTCGTAGAAGAATAACTTGTCATGATATTTTTGAATGTCCTCTCTGCCATTCGAGAGACCCGTAAAAAATGCTCGTCCAACATCTAACATTATTTCATTCGCAAGGACAAATTGATATGAAATAAAAACAAATCATCACTCTGTATATGGTAATTATAATACTTGCTCTGGAGTATCAATTACGATCTTCTTTCCATTTTCGAAACCTTGTACTCAATTAACATCAAAGATCGATTATATCGTGATTCAAGATTGAATAATGGAAGAAAAAATTCTAAATGACTTATTGAAATATCCAGGGACCGTGTTTCGTCCTAATCAATTATGGTGAAACACATGAAGACGTTATTCTAGAAACATTTTAATAGACATATGCGTCTTCATTTTCAAATTATATTTTCTGAATTTATAACTAGACCAAACTCATGAATTAAACATGAATGCTCTGACGATTCGGAATCTGATGACTTCAAATGAGTTAAGAGGCTTCTTAGCTTATTCATAATGATTCACGAGGCAAAATCGATTGGTATTATTCAGAGTTTTCTGATGGAGTTTTGCAAGTATAATGATGGATTGATGCAGCAATTTTACGTCACAAGTTTCGAGTTGTATGTTTCAAGTGAAAAGTCGCGATAAGTTCGATCGATGATTTTCAATGTTCGCATTTATATACTTCTTGTGAATTTTCAGTTTTGATTCGTGAGACTCAAGTCACTAGAATATGTTGGCCAACTTTTATCACTTGAACTGAAACTGAAAGCTGTTTGTATTTCCACATGCGTATAAAATTTCGAATTCTGTGATTTGTAATTGTGTAATTTTCATACAACATCAGCTGTCACTCAGAATTGACCAATAAGAAAAGTCATCCTTTTGGCATGACAGTCCTCAATGATTCCTGCATAAATATCATTTTTCTCTCGAAGACTTGAAGCTTATCACTAGAAACTCACGAAATAAGAAGTTATCACTTAAAATTCCTGTATAAATCCACCATAAGTCAGAAAATGTTTTGATTCCTCCAGAAGCAAGTTCAACTGATCTTTATAGAGATTTTCAGAATACTGCAGGATTCAAGACCAGGTGATGAAAAATATGGAAAGAATTTAGAACCTTGTTCATTGAGTAAGTAAAGTAGACTTTTCGATAGTTCTCTCGATAATCAAAACTGTCAAGTTCATTTAGACATATTAGTAATTCTAGATAAGAAGTAAGACATCACCAAATCTGCATTGGAAAATAATTATTGAAGTATATAGCAGACATCGAAACTACCTATAATGCGAAATGTATGAAAACTTTTAATACTGAAAAGAGAATACATAAGTAGTTTCCGTATACTCTCAGGATGATACTGAATTTCTCTGACTAGCACAAGCGTATTTTTTCACTAACTAATAATACACTACAATAATTACACACATACCAGTTCGATTTTGACTATGTCGTTCCGACAGTGTCTATTAGTTGGTGGTTTCGTTGGACAAAACCCCGAAATTTTTACAGCACTCTCTCAACTCGGGCATCATGATCAACTCGGTGCTACAAAACTCCTTCGCCCTCGGGCAACGAACATGTTTGGGTCCCACTTCGCTGAGCAGGAAGGCGGTCTGCATAATGCACCTGTGTTTGTGCCTGCTGTTGTTTTTGTTGCACTTCTTCTTGACGAAGGTGCCTTTGTGGTTGAACTTCAGTTCCAACGACTGGTGTCGCCACTTTCGGTGGACCAAACTGACATGCGTCTCATTGAAATGTGGCAGCGGGATGGGAATGTCACTGAAGAGGCAGTCGCTGATCTTCAAGTGTTTCGTGTAGTTCTGCAACGAACACCAGATTGTCATTGCGTGCGAGTTATGCACTATACTATATATCTACGGCTATGAGTCCATAACAGAAATCACTCGAACTTCAAATGCAGTTATTGAATTGGACGCGACTGTCATTTGCAGGATATGCACAAGGTTCTGTACGCCATCTACAGGAGATATTTCTAAAAGTTATCGGAAAATATAGTGAATACAAAAGTCGAGACAACGGTTTTGTATTTTTTTCACGAATAATCGGAATTTCTTCGGCAAATGTCATGTTTCGAAAAGAAATATTTTTTATGATTGTTCATATATATATATATATATATATATATATACATGATGTGGTTCATTTCATCCATCCATTTTCGGAATATAAGCATTTGAATATTTATATATTATCTTTGACAAATTTTTTTCTCTCTACCAACTCGGTGAATCATTCGAAAAGGTACCAAAGAATCCCCGAGAACTTACATTCAATAGGTGAATAACAAATGTCATGCAATAGATTCACAGCACATTCATTTACATTTCTTAAAATATTTCAAAGCTTTATTTACGAGTTATATTCCGAAAACGGATGAATGAAATGAACCAAATGTACATATAAGAATCACAAAAATATATACATAATATACAGGGTGTCCCATTTAGAAACATCAACAACATGTCAAGATATGACATCCGACGAAATGAATTTGAATTTTTGATAAAGATGAAATTCTGATGGTTCAGACAAAGGAAATATGAAACTTTCAATTCCACTATTTCCTCATAACTTTCGAGATGAATGTACGCAAAAACCGTGTGAGATGCAAAAATTTATAGGAACCTTCATCCAAGATTTTTTGGACCTGAATCTTGCAGGTAGGGCAGAGGAGTAATTTTGAAATCCCAAATAGGTACCCTATTTTTTCTTACGAACCATGATTTTGCAGCTGAAAATAGGATTTTTCGAATGGAGGTGTTATAGAATGCAATTTTATCTGGTGTAATCTGAAATCGAAACCTCGGATACGAAGGCTCTGGAACATGTAGCAATGTTTGTTAATTTCGAACAAATGATACAAATTATAATGATCTTTCAAGAGTTACTCATTTTACTGTTTCCGTTAGTGTTTGCGGAGGCTGTTCATTATACTTCAGGAATGCAGTGCTAAACTATCTGAGAGAAAATTGAAACGCTTCTAGTTTATGAAGGATCTCGGATAATCCTGTCAATTTCGACACTCAACGTTAACGTAGAAATTAGTCACGTATTCAATTTTATCGTACTGTCAAACAAATTACTACTGACTGAAATATTCAACCGGAAGACAGAGCCAGTCGACAAAATAATGAAATAACTGCTTCTGTTGACATGCACATGAGAAATCGCGATTCCGAGATGTACCAGAGCAGTATTCAGAAATTTCACAATCGTATTGAATATCATTCGTATCACGTGTCATTACACCAAGATAGTCATGGCTTTGATTCCCAATATAACCCCAGTTTTGTATTGTTTTCTAACGAGTCGACTTTTGGAAACCATGGAACGGTTATTCGTCACAAGATAGTGTGAAATAATTTGCAACAAACTCATTGGCCATGCCATCATCGAAGAGATCTTGAATGGTCAAATGTACCAGAAAAAATTGAGGAATGCATTACCAGCATGACTTAGGTTAAGCCTTAGGTTATGAAAGTCACAGAACATATGGTTTCACCATGATGGTCGTCCATCACACTGTATTTAGAGTCTCAGTGAGCGATTTGACATTTGATCGTATATACGATCTAGCTATATTCATTGGTAGCGTAGTTTCAACGGTCTATGAACCAGTTAAGCTGGTCAGGTAAAATGGCATGCTAGATCACCAGATCTCACTAGATCGGAATTCGTTCCATGGGATTCTCGAAGGAAAAAAATTAACAAAGTACTCACCGAAAATCGGAAGAACCAGGAATACTTGTAAATGAAATAGAAACATTGAAACGTATCCATTGAGGAAAATCATTCGAATGCATTGAATTCGAAGGATACTATATTGAGTGGTACTTCAATTGGAAGAGGATGAGGTAAGAGGACTCATGCAAATCAAGAAACTCAGTAGGTGAGTCAACTACTCTACAAGAGAGTAGTTACGTCCTCTCCGTTATCCGTGAGTTATGATAACAAGTGACAAGTCATTATTCACCAAGTAATTGGGAATTTGAATAATTAAATTTTGTTTTCCAAACTGATTCCGATTATTTGAAATGAAAACCTGGTATTTGTTTTTTGTCCAAATATCTATCTACCATAAATCGAACAAACTGGATCAGACAAATGTTGCCTATAGTTTTAGCTGTACAATGAGAATTTGCATTGAAGGAAAAGAGTTTTCATTCATGGTTCTGAAGTGACCTACAAGGAAAGGGAAGAACTAATTTCCCTTCTAACATATTTCCTCCGCGTAATGATTGAATTTCCATCTACATCTTTTCGTAGAGAGATTATAACTGGAGTTTTGAAAGTTTCAGATTGCGAAAATCACCAGAATTCAATATGAATCAGTGATGGAGTTTGGATATATCTACTCACCCTAGCTTCAAGAGGACTTTTCCGTTTACCAGAAATCTTCATTTTGTTCCAACAAATGAACTTGCCAGCTTTCGGATCGTACAACGTAAAGTTTCGTCCTATTGATATTTGATAGAGCTGATGAGGTTCAGATATTTCATCACCTGCAATAGAACACGTGGTGATTCATCTACATGTACACAAAAATTCTTGAAGTTCCAATAGTTATTCCAAGATATTGCATTCGAATCCAAGAATTTTCAGAAACTCAACAATTGGGGCAAATAAAAAGAGAGCATATTCACCTCCTTTACCACAAGTTTCGACAGTATTTCCCTCGACGTGAAGATATCCATGTGAAACTTTGTGGTAACATCTGACTATCTTTATTGGTCCAGCTCCGTAGGTGTCCTGTACGACCAGCAGAGTCTGAAACAGATATGAAACAAATTTCACACCACCTACATGGAGGAATCAACAATTCGGGCAGAATCGAATTTCATCGAATCTGGACAGATGAGGAGGGCCTGATTCAGAAGTTTCAGGAAGCAAGTTCAACACAGGGACCATTTATAACTGTATCGAATGAGATTGATAGTGACAGTTGCCGTATTGATGAAGAATTCAATTAATTGTACTTTCACAAGATCATATTGACTTGGATTCTGTAACATCGCTCACACCTCCTTACGAAAATATTTCCGATTAGGCCAGACAAAATATGGACCTGTATACTTGTTTCACGGTTTCCTCAAATATTGTTTCGAGAATACTAACAGGTTTCTCATACTTGAAGCCCCATTTTGCTGAATCACAATATTGTCAATTATTGTGATGTGATGTGATTTTGGAAGCAATTCCACTATATTTCAGTCCCAACTCTAATTCAGCAAGTTGTTTAGGTGGCCAAAGGAAATTTCAGCGATTTGCGTGAGTGCTCCATATATTATTCCTGTCTGGCTGTCCAAGAATCAATTGGAGACAAAGTTTTCAAAGTCAGCTTGAAGGGTCTGATCTAGCGACATCTTCAATACTGATTCGTATTGCTAATCAATGTTCAATCCAGTATTTACGCTTCCGGTTGTGACCAGAATGGATTTCGTATCCAGTCTTGAGCATTGAGTGTGGTTCGCGTACCCCACTTTGGAGGACCCTGGTCTATAGGGAACTTTATCGAAATCAAATGAGTTGTATTTCATGTAAAAATGAAGTATGAAGTAAAACTGGGAAGTATAGGTTCATACAGATAGAGAACCCAACTCTAGGCCCAATTCGAACCCCAACTGGAAAACAGTTAGTCAGGGGCAGTTAGTGATGGATGTCATGATGAGCGGTTTGGAAGTAGAAGTTGGATTGAAACGTCACAACCGGGAATTAAGATCTGGAGATTAGAACGGAAACAGAGGATAACTCATATTCAAGACTTCGGAGTCCATTAAGTTGCAGGTAAGTAATTGCAATTTTCAGTTTTATTATGGCTTGACAGCTGGAAGTACTGTGCAATCCAGAATTGAATATTTTTTGATTGAACAGTTACGTGTACGCAGCTAGTACAAATTTTAACAATAGGAAACTTTCTCATTCACTGCTCATATCAAGAATCGATCAGCTTCAATTATAACAAAACAAGAAGACATGCAATACTACATGTCAAATATCTCTTCATGTTCCCTTTACCTTATCTCTTCATCGAGTCTGCGAAACCAATAATTATTGCTTTCTGATCGAGCATTTGTATCGAGATCGGTTCGCCAATTAGAAGAGTACGCGAAAGCCACAAATCAGACGAGACCAAATCTCATAATGAGATCAGCGATTATATCTTTTTGTTTATTGGGCGCCAGAAAAAGGAGTCACCCATATAAGTGAAACAATTATAATTTCATGGTGCTCACATACGAGTGTTGGCCTTCAATGGATAAAATGATTTACTAGTGTCTTCTCATGAGTTGACTGTCTTTCCAAGAATGAATTAGGATCAATGTTGTATCACGGCAAGAGCTATAAGAAATAAGGAGAATACATAACCTCAACTCAAGAAGAAATATATGTTTCGTCTCAAGAACATTCGGATTCATCCATTCCATCATGGCGAACAACAATTTTGAGTTCGTGAAATGAATTTTTATCTATTGATGAAATACTTTCTCCAGAGTTGCAATTGAAGTTAAACGGGTGTTCAACCTGACAATTCGGAAAATGGGTCATCAGTCTGTCATTAGAAAGTGTGCCTGCCGAATTTCAGAGCAGTCGTAGTGAATTCATGATATTCATTCAAAGTGAAACCTTCGATGATATGACACTGAACAGCTATATGTATAAACCTCACGTTGATTTCGAGAATAAGCCGAAGAACACGAGTTCGCGTAATCTCACGTTGTTGCAAATGTGCATCAGAAAAAAGATTCAGGATTCTGGATATGGATATAACGCTTTTACGTCTTTTTCCAATATGATCTGACCTTGAATGTGGATTGAATAGTAATATCTTTATCACGTGTAACTGGAAGCTTAAAGTACCGAAACGACATGTTGGCAGTATATCGCTGATTTTCTGATGTGAAAGAGAGTCTACCTTGCTTCGAAGGTTCATTTCTACTTGATACAATTCCAGGATTCGAGAACATTTGGAAGGTCTTTTCACAAATGGCACCAATGTCCTTTGTGATCAGACGTTAGTGTGTGATTGTTGAATCAACAGTAGTTCATTTGATGATTCCTAATGAGCTCTCACAATTTTTTATATATGCATCAGTCTCACGTGGCGTATCAACGATGTTTCACGATTGCGCCGATTTAATGTGGAAATGAGTGGAAATAAAGAATTGGCACTACATTGAAATTGCTTATTCTGATGTACCAAATTGAGTGTATCGACAATGGGTAGAAAAACTTCCGATAAAAGGTGCCACACGATCCTGCTTCAAATTTCTGATATGGCCCAAGATGGATTTTGCAGATTTTGACAATCTGAATTGCTATTTACATGTTTAAATACGTTATCAAACTGGTCTCATTTGAGTTACCCAAATATTTGATGTCAATATCTACGCGACGAATCGAACGATAGAGAATGGCCGATTTTGTCGAAGCTGTAATTTGTAAATGCTGGAATGCGAACTACTGATGGAATTTTTGTTATATTTTCGTTTTTTGCAAATGCTGGAAGACCAGTTACCATTCAGCAGGATTCGATAACTGAATAAATAGGAATATTGGTGGACAATTTCACATATATTACATGTTATATATAATGGAAATTGCATAGCCAGTATCCGACGTTTATTTGTGCCTCGTTAACACTTGAATGAGAATAAATGGACCTCAGAGTTCAGAACAATGGGAATGATACGGTTCACTGAGTTTATTGGAAATCCTACTCACCATGATAGTAAACAAATAGAAAACTGCCTTTCCTGGTTGTTTTAATATCCTGAAACAAACAGAAACATGACGTTAATGATCAAATTATCGCGACCATTAGAAAAACATGTGTGAGGCGATCATTAAACTGGAACATTGATATAAAATAGATATCAAAATCGTAAATCAGATTGAGTGGTATCGTTTTACGTGGATATCGGATTTCAAAACAGTTTTTTCCAACCACACTTCTCGAATTATATTGCGTGCTGGTATCCACATTTGTTTTCAATTTCATTCCGGTCATAGTCATACTTTCTTGATTGTATAGATAGGTTTGTAGGTATACAGGGTTATCTGGATTTGGTGTCTACCATTAGTAACTTCCGTTTTTATTGAAAATATAAAATTATCGAAATCAGAAAACTATTGAATTTTCAAAGCTCTTCAGATTGAATGGATGGAAAAAGAAATCGATAAATCATGACTGATAGCAAAACTTATATGCGGAACACGAACTTACACTTTAACTTTATTTATTTATTTATTTATTTATTTATTTATTCAACGGGGATACACCCCCAGAATTCGTAAAATACAATACTTATGTGATATTTACAGAAACTGTTACTCAAAAATTACGTTATTTTTGACTTCAGGACCGAATTCCTCATGAACTATGTTTGCTCAAAATGTAGTTTTCGTACAAACTTGAGAACTAGTTTGATATTTTGTGGCTTCAGTTATACGAATCAGTCACATGAATTTTCTTGTTCTTGGTTTATTGATTATAAATTCTGTATATCTTTCTATGAACCGTCTGTCGGAGATCTTTTCCTACAGCCACTATCTCAGATTTGCTGCTCAGAAAAAAAAACAATGTGAAAAAATACTCGAATTTTGGTCTGTCGACTCCAGTTTTTGGTAAACTACCCCACCAGAGAGACCGGAGAGACCACCCCTGACTGCAATTGTTCAAATGATGCCTCATATACAGGGTCGCTGATATGTATGGAAACGGTCGATTATTTCCTAAAGTAAGATAGCTAGCGAAAAATGTTGGGATACAAAAGTTGTAGGGTTTTTCAAAATCCATTGAGCTAATGAAAAATTAAGTATACAGGATGAGTCAAAAAGTCAGGACGAAACAAAGTTGCTTTTTCTCTAATGGGACACCCTGTATATTATTCCACAATTCAATTCTGCTCGAAATTCTGAACAAAATTGATAAAGCGCATCATTTCCTAATTCAACCGATTTCGAGATATCGTATTTTGAAAATAACTTATAATAAATTATCCAAAAATGTAGTCCATTAAGTTAATAGTCCATCAAGTTACCTTTGAAAGTTTCCAGCTCCATAACAACGCCGCGTCGTTCTTTTGTCTAACTGTGATGATCTGACAACACATGTCAAAAATACATTTAGTGTAAATAAGTTTCGCGCAAAAATGGCACGTTTAACTAATACTGAGCGTATTGAAATTTTAATGATCATAGGTTCGGTGATAGATTTAGATAGAATAGAATTTGTTGTTTATCAAAACTTGTTTTCCTCTCTTTTCCTCCTGTCTTAACTATTGTTTTCATAAAATTTTGAATATCCTGGACATTCATTAAAAAATACATTTTATTGTTTTTATTGCATTTTAATCAACCCTGAACAATTATGCTTTTTTAATTTTCTGTAAAAAAATTATAATTAAATTGTAATCATAATATCCACATACTCCACCTTTTGTGACTTTCATGATAAATATGCATCATTTCGTGCTTTTTCTTTAATAAATTTGAGAGTAGTAAAAAGTTATTTTCAAAATTCGATATCTCGAAATCACTTGAATTTAGGAGATGATGCGCTTTATCAATTTTGTTCAGAATTTCGAGCAGAATTGAAATGTGGAATAATATACAGGGTGTCCCATTAGAGAAAAAGCAACTTTGTATCGTCCTGACTTTTTGACTCATCCTGTATACTTAATTTTTAATTAGCCTAATGGATTTTGAAAAACCCTACAACTTTTGTATCCTAACATTTTTCGCTAGCTATCTTCCTTTAGGAAATAATCGACCGTTTCCATACATATCAGCGACCCTGTATTTCCTTGTGCCTTCAGTTCTGAGGAAATAGATGAACTACAGGAGCTGCTCAAAATTTCGAATTGTTATCTATCCGCTCCGCTCATACATGATTTCTTAATGATTTCCTCCGTTTTTGTTTGCAAGCGAGTGAAATCTCCTCTTGAAAGTCCTTCAAATCGAGGGAGCCAGTTCAAAAAGTCTAGCGGTGTCAGATGAGGTGAACGTGCTGGTCACCGAATAGGGCCAGCACAACATATCACCATAGTCATTTGGAGTAAAAGTGAAAGCCATTCTCTTGATTACCTTGAAAAGTGATTGAAAGATACAAACATATTAAAGAGTGGTTGCTGAAAAAACAAACATAACAGAAGCATCAAGAAAAAAATCATTGAAATATCGTCAGTTTGCATTACTCGATTCGAGAGTGTCACGCATGTCAATATATCGAGTGTGATACATCGTTGGAGTTAGAATTCATCGCACTTCATGAGGCAAACGGATAATATACAGGGTTGGGATGAAGTATGGAACCAAGTAAATATCTTTTAAACGAAAAGAACGATATTTATGAAAATCTGCAGGTGCAGTGGAATGGAACAAAATGCATCTGATGTATATTCTTTATGAATAATATACTTCTGGTTGAACCGGAAATGTCATAGACTTTTTCAATTCAAATTATTATTATTAACCGATCATCATTAAAATTTTGATATACGCTCTTTTTCACTCAATTGTACCATTTTGGATTGTACAATCTGTAAATTGTACGTTCATTTATTACTTTGCATACAAACAACATCAATTGGAACATCTTGTTAGTTCTCTGCTCTAATGCAAGGAGGTTGATTAAAGTGCTATATTCCTCGTTTTCACTAAGTTTTTCACACTAAACTATGTATGTATGAATTCAAAATAACGAACTCTCTCAATATCATCAAAAAATATAGGGTGTTCCATTCGAATCAAAGAAGTTAATGGCATTTCTGGTTTAACCGGAAGTATATTATTACCAGAAAAATGTACATCAGATGCATTTTGTTCCATTGCACTCATCTGCAAATTTCCATAAATATCGTTCTTTTCGTTTGAAAGATATTAACTTGGTTCCATACTTCATCCCAAACCTGTATAGGGTGTTATTTGAATAACTGAACTTGGGATGGTCTCTAGTTCGACAAGAACGGAATTTGACAGATCGAATTGAAAATATAATGGTTCCAACTAGATTATTTTGTTTGAATTTTTCTCTAAGCAGCATATCTGAGTCATTGGGTGCATGAAAAGAAGAGAAGAAGTTGAAATATATCTTTGTAGTTCATGTACATGATGAATACAACTTGTGTTGCAATTTTTCCTGGAAATGATTATCCGCCATTATTTAATGCTTCGATTTTGCTCATGGCAACGGTCCAAAACTACTCGACTAGCAGCTCCTAGTTTTGTTAACAATATCATTCTCAAAATTACTCATTGAATTTTAGATCTTTCCAAGACGCTATTCTATTTTTTCATCGACTAACTCCTAAGAGACGAGTCGTCGTTAATGACTGGTATGACGAAATATCTATCTTGAAATATTATTGATTAGCTTCTAACTTCACACGATATCGCATTCTCAAGTGTGGGCATTCAAAAATTATTGTTTATTGTTCATTTTATTACCAACAGGCACGAGATTCTACTGCTAAAAATTCTTCAAATTTTTTTCCGCAATCTTTTTGTGGGTTTCAAATTCCATATTCAATGTGTTCGAACATAGAAGTCGTATAATATTTATGACTCTTCAACGTCATTACATACCAGAAAAACGTATCATTGGTTTCAAAGGTAAATCACAATGTTTATGTTTTTCCTCAGCTTTGAACAGCAATATAAAATAATAAGATAACCACCTCGAATTATTCAATTATATCTGAGGTTTCTAACATTCCAAATTATCATTAATTATTTCTATCACCAACCAAAAAATCAGATGAACTGCACTCACCAATCTAACGATATTATCATTCCTGACATCCAGATGAACTATATAAACGGAAACAAATGGAAATTTTCATGCTCAACTGCACTTTCCATTCTAATATATCAACTTCACTCGAGCCGATGCGAAACAAGGAATGGCACACCATCAACTTCGCAGATCTATATACTTCGAGAAACAATCATAAACTATAAAAGTATTAGTAGACGCCAGTAACTACGAGCTCTAGATAATCGAAACGAAAAAAATGGTCTAGTAGTCTCCAAGTGTTCAGGCGTCGATTTGTTAAGAGGAAGAGCTCTATCTCAATTATTCGGTTGATTTTCAGATGTCGCATTTTATAATCTGGCGATATATTTGTTCCAAGTACTCTCTTCGAAGTGATTCACAATAATTCATTCGCTATACCTATGCAAACATGGAAATGACATTGCGAAAGATATGTCGGTCATGATATTGTGATAACTACATGAAGATCCTAGCAAAACGCGCTCGTATTCTCATACAATATCGACAGCCCGCTCTTTTCTCAAAATATTGTTAAATCCTATCTCATATCCTTACTCAAGAGAATAGTTCTTTTCAAATACTAGGATATTAGCGTATCTCTACAATGGATGATGACTGAGTTATTCTCTATATTTTAGAATTCAGCACAATTCTCACTCCTAAGACTAGCCAGCTAATTTGAATATAATATGGAATGAATTCCCTAACATTTTGTCGCATAAATAATCAAAAATTTTTTTCGTGTTGTTGATGTCGGAGAAGCGCCATAATTAGGTTTATTTCCATCAAGATTTGTGATTTATAAGAAAATTAGAGAAAATCATCAGAGATATATTAGTACTGTACAACGACCAATCAAGAATGTGTACAATGTACTTGGTAGAGTATCAACACGAACATCCAAGAAGTGCCTACTCATAACTACCGGCATGCATCAAATCATGAATTTCATTTCATCGACCCAAAAAGGACACGTCCAGTCTATGCGTTGCATATAAGCAAGGCTTTCCTCAGCCAGACATCAGGAAAAAAAATACGATTACTCAAACAATATAGCAAGGAGAAATTTTTATCGCAGAATGAGACTTACAGAAGGTGATTGATTTTCCGATTTAAAAAATAATGTGCTCTTTTTCTCAAACAGAGGATAAGAAATTTCAATTCAACGGTGTACGATATTGGAACATATTGTTTCTCTTGTTTATGGTGAGATGATCAGTAAAAGAAGCTCCATTGAGATATCATAATGTGTCTACTTTTTCTTGGAGAAACACATTATTGCAAATATCAGAAATATATCGATTTGTATTCAGATAGATGTTTCGGGTAGAATGAAAATTCCATTGACGGGAATTTTCCAATAACAATTCATCACGGCGCTTGCTTGTCTCTTTCTCTGAAGAGATTCATTCAAGGGTCTAGTAGTTCGTCAGTTGTTTAGGTAGCCTCCAAGAATTTCTTCGGATGAGTATAATTCACTTTCCAGTTTGTGCGACGGAAAAACCCTGTTAATTGTTATCAAAAGTACCATTATTTGTGATAATATCATTATTATTACTATAAATATTTGTTTCCAAGTTGTTCACATACATCTACTGAAATCACCAAACTCGTTCTGCTGGAAATATTGTTGACTTATTTCAAATATCCACCGATTTATGATTTTTTCAAACTTATAAACTGTCATATCTCATTTTCTCGGGTACACTGAGGAAGTCAAAGGAGTATAAAGGAGTGAAAATGGATAGTCGACATCAAAAACTAGTAAAATAGTTATTTTCCAAACAAGAGCGCCAATTTGCGCACGCAAATACAGTTAGGAGAACGACGCGAAGTGGAGCTCGTATGAGATTTTGCGTGCGAAAAAGGCATATTGCCACGTGTTAAGAAAACAAATTCTCCCAGGAGCTCCATATCAGATAACAACGAGGATAAAAATCAACACTATTGAATAATTTTTGATTGACCACTATTCATCATAGAGTACCTACTCCATATAGTATTTGGCTGGAGTGTATTTCACACTATTTGTCCCTTTTTTTTGGTACCAGTATTCGAAATGTTCATATTGTTTCAAATATTTTTGTTGAGATTTAGCGGTCAGTAAATTTAAACGCAGAGTTTGCGGCCTCTAGGAATCTGGTAACTCGTCGTCAGAACTGCTCATTTCAGCAGTTTTTGAACTTTTTTATGATCGAATAGGAGAGTTTCGGTGTTTATAGATTATTGCTACCAAACTGAGGAAACATCTGACATCATGTCAAAGTTGACAAGTGGACTTATTTCTGCTTGACAATGTTACATTTAATCGTTTATCATTATACATTATTATACAAGTTTCTTAAGAAATATTTTTTTTGGCAATCGTCCAGCATGTACCCACTTCCCGGACGGTTTTTCTGTGAGAAAGTAGCATTTCCTGGCATAGTCCGGGAAGTACGTACTTGTGTGGCTGAAGGATATATAGAAAATTCACTTACAAACAAAATTAGAATTGCCAAGACCGTCCAAATATGATCAGAAAAGAACAATCAATGTGAAACGGATATGTTGTCTTCTTGTTCTGGCTTTGACGAACGGAATTCAAATATACCAAACATTTCAAACAAATCGAGTCCCTTCAATATCATCGAGTGCTCGAATTTCAATATAAATATGAATAAGAATTGGAATGTTTCTGTTAAAATGTGGTATTTTCTGTTCTGTTCTGTTTGATTGAAATGTATAATGAAGGAATGAAGGAATGTGTCGTCTCATTGATTTGTTATCTTATGAGGTTGTCAAAAAAAGATTGTACGCAACCCACCCGAAATTAGTTTCTTTGGATTCACAGACTTTGTCTTTCCGTTGAAAAAAAAATATTTTACAGACTTTTCATGTGAATAACTATTATTTCAATCAAACTGAAATACAAATATCGGAAAATAAGGTCGAAAGGTTGCGCCGACTTCTCATGTTGCAGAAAAGAGTCTACAGGAACTAAAATAAATATAGATATTCAATACCATTCAGATTTCTGAGAAGTTTCACGTCTACGTTTTACTTTCACGTTTTACTTTTCTTTTTAGTCAGTGCGGGAAAAATCTTATCAGAACTCAGTGCGGATCTTCGTTGTCGGAAGCCAGTGTTCATTGTGATTATTCTTACGTTGATTCCGATAGGCTTGCTAAATATCTTTCACACCCACCATATTTCCAACTATCTATTCATCTCCATCACCGATATGAAAAATTATAGACCCCTCAAAAGTCACCAGTTCGAAACCATTAAACGAACAGTATTAAGTCATATTGAGGAAATGCCAGGCCCTTATTTAGTGCTAAAATGCGATATTTAATTGTGGCAGCCAAGATTACAGCTATTACCGGCTGAAAGTAAGAGGAACTCGTAATAATTGTGGGTTCACAAATTGAACCTATTTGGCTCCATGGGTGGTTTTTAGAAACCGTTACACTCAGGGTCGCAAATTGCTCGAGATGTGAGGCATGAGTAAAGCTCAGTATCCTTCTCATATACGGGGTGTCACAAAAACACAGTTGAAGATTTCACTAGTAATTGAATCTGTTCATTGAGTGCTAGTAGATATCGGTTGGAGAAACTATTCGATCCATGAAGATTGCCCTTAAGATTACGTTTTCAATATATCTAATGGAAATGTCATATCGTTCTCAACTACTCGTGAGGTCATTTCAAAAATTATTGAATGATATTTGATGATGATGTATTCCTGGTGTGATTCAGATCTTGATCACCAAACGGAACATTCACGATATCAGTTTGAACTAAATTGAAATGAAATAATTCCTTGAAACCTCGCATTGATATCTTCCCAGCATGTCATATATGTAGCAATACAACATTTGATCAGTATTATTATAATTAGATATCCGATTGTATTATTTCGATATTCATTGATAACTGTGAATTGCTCTCAATGGATTAATAACACTCATAACCATTGTCATTGAAATGGAGAGAAAATTCATGGCTTATATCCATTTCACGATCAAAGAACATGTCCAATTATGCAATATCCAGTTTCCAATTGCCAGTTTTCAATATGAACACCTCTCTCAAACAGAACAGCTAGGATAACTCGAGCCCTTCGAAATTTGTGTTATTATCTGCATGTATCAGACTTGCGTTTCCTCAGCAAATATTCGGCAGTACTCTGAAATCTACTTTGTATGTATCCAAAGCTGTTACTTCCTTGCCACAACCACTCCATTCGATTTACTATTCAGATTGAATCAATAACCTGATAACTTATCCTCAGCAATGAATCTGACACTTCCATGCCTACTAAATAAACAAAAATGGAGTATAATCCTTTCAACGCTGGACGTAAACGGCCCATTCACATGGTCAAGTGAATGACACAGTGAAAGGCTCTATATAATGATGATTTACTCTATCCTCTTACACAGCTCGAGCACAATAGTTCAATCTGACAATAATACGATTACCAAAGAGCCTTTGAGCTGGTACGACGGTGCTGTCAATTCTTGGTGTGGGCGAGGGGGTGAAACTTTAGAAAGGGTTTCGGACAGCAAAGTTGCCGCCAGTAGTCCGATTCGGTATGGACATCCTTTTCATGGAAACAATATCTTCTGAACTGGATGATGAATCATATACGTATTCGGACATCTGCCCCTTTCTGTTCATCTGAGCATTTGAATGCGGAATGCGCATGTATAGAAAAAAAAATATTTCATCATTTGCCAACAACTCAAAATTAATGCTGGAGTTCCTCATTTATCACGACATATGTTTCGACTGTATTCGTATGTGAAGCCATTACATGATGTTTTCATATGAGAACATCATTACAAACGTGGTACATCCCCATTGATGGAGATGATGTTTCTTGAGGAGGTTGAGTGGCCTGGGTGCTCATTTAGGATATTTTGTAATTGGATCACTTCAGTATCACTACATACCTCGTGGAAGTACTCAATCAATCACTGCGGATAATCTTATTATTCGATATAATTTCAAATACTGAAATATATTATCACTAGTAATCAATATCATTCATCAATCGATGCTATTTTCGATACATTTTGCAATATATTTTGTCATTTGTGGATGGAGATAAGTAGAATTCACAAGTGATTCTAGGAAATCAAGATTTTTTAGGAGTACGCCCATAATAGCAATTGATTATATTCTTTGTAAAACAAAAACAAATATTCTCAATCTGAGATTATTCCAACATGATGTACTCAAAGATTATTCTCATCTATAAGAAAGTGTATCATTATACAAGAAGCTATTTTGGCACACGACTTTTGCAGCAATATGTCTTCGAAAACGAGTGTTCATACTATACAGAAGCAATACTATAAATACTCCAGAAAATTCGTGTCATACATTGACAACTTCACAAACAGTGCGTATTCGACAGTTGAGATTTATTTTGGTGAAACTGACACGACTCTTGGAAATATTGAAAGTTCGACATTCGTAACATATATTATTTTATAGTCACAATTGTATTTGATGAGATGATTCATTGGGTGAATTTGAACAATCGAACACAGTTCATCAATTTCTTCGAACATTATTAATAATTTGTGAACGTCAAAAATTTGCATCGTACTGTTTTCTATGAAATCTGACATAATTTGGAATTTTTCAATGGTGGATTTACTCTATGTATATTCAGGTGTTATCGTATATAATTATACACCGTAACCAGACTGAATTCGACGTTTTGATTGGTTGGAGATCATGAAGAAAAAATTATTCCAGGAATATTGGATACTTGACAACACTGATGAAATGACTGGGGAATATTTGACAGATAATTATGAATTCTCTCATAATGAGATCTGAAGACTGCGACAAAATTGTTGGAGACGTTGAAGCAATTGATGATTTGGATGATATAACAAGACAAGGAAGAAAATTGAATTCGAAGACACCACTTTATATGGCAGAACATTATTTTGTTATAGTCCACTCCAACGAATTTTTCCGAATCAATGGTTACCAATACACTAATTCAACATGATATGTCTATGTCTCTCCTTAAAAGGGCATTTAAACAACAAACTCGCTTTGGAAATAGCTTTCCATTATCAAATTACCAGAAAAATGTTAATTAAATTCCTTCGGCCCAAATTTCGTATGGCCGGTGTCCCGATTTCGGAATTTATTCGTCTAATAAAGTATAAAAACCGTCGAGAGCATTAATTGGTCGATACGGAAAGAGAGTCCGTCCTGGCGCCAACCAAACACGAGTGTGTGTGTGTGTGTGGCGTGTCAAAATACCGAGAATCACGACAGATTTAACACTTCAACAGCTGAATATCAGTTTCATCGCGGTTTATTGTGACGCATTTGGCACTCAGGGTACTATCGCATATCGTAGTAATGACACATCTAGGTCATCGTCATCACAACCTTCATACACTGAAACCAGAAGTACAATAATTATTGCTCCACGAACAGAAACGCAAATAATTAATAATCACGTTAGGCAAATAGTAAAGTGGGGTGAGTAAATTGAAGGTTCATTCAGGTGAAGCTCACATGTTTACAATTATCTTGAATTGATTGAACGATAATTGTTCACATATTTATAGTTATTTTGGATTGATTAATTGACAATAAACAAATGGAGTGCTATGAGCTTATAGCACTAGTTGAAATTGTTTACATGAGATCGAGTATTTCAGAAAACAAATGTAGTTCAATCCAGAAGAAATAACTAAAAAGGGTCGCACAAAGAAGTAGAGGTTATTATAAGACTCAAGCTCAATGAGTGCGAGAGGCTGAGAGAGAGAGGGATTCTCAAGATATTCTAAGGAATAAATTCCTTAGAAAGGCATAATGCATGTTCTGAAGAGTCCTCAGTAATTATTGTATATTACTTTCGGTTCAACATAGGTAATAATCAAAAAATCATTCATTTTAGTTTTCATTGTTTGTCTATTAGGTAGGAGGCTTATTTCCACTGGAACTTGGTTGAACAGTTTAGGGCGAAAACAGATTGGAATATTTAGGTTTTTATTGGTTAAAGATCGATAGTGGTGATTATGTATCGAACCCATAAGAGACAATGATACATGTATAATTTCCTAACTCCGAGTTTCAGTGGAATATCTATGGTATTTCTTCATGATGATTGTATTTTGTGCAACTTCGATATTATGTATTGTAGTTTGGCATAAACAACCTCATAATATGATACAGTATCTGAGAATAGATAACAGTACTACCGACATGAGGAGGTAATGCACTCAAGATATAGTATTGCCTTCATTTGAAGATTCTGTATTTTTTTCATTCAGTGTTTTCCTTGCGAGCAGTGACATTATATAAACAAAATTAAAGTTCGAGAGCCTTGTAGGAAATTAATTGTGACCAAACAGATTCTAACAATTCATACCATGTTTTTCCATCATTGAAACTTTTTGCTCGATACATGAGGATAATAATCACGATTCAAGAAAAGATCATGTGACCCGGCGAATTGTGGACAATTCCATCAAGACTGCCGTTAACAAAAGATTTGTCGGTCTATGGGAGTGAGAAACCTCTATCGGCAACGTACAAATCTTCAGAATATCCAGAAAACCTTCTTGCCGATCACCACTGAAAACTGTACTGAAATTGGCCGATAGTTTTAATGTTCTGATAGATTTAGGCTATATGGACCTTACCCCCGGCGCCTAAGAGTAAAACAGTTTTAGAACATAATATTGAATACAGCTATACGACACTCTTAGTTCCATTCATCTTCATATTTATTCTTATTCGTATTTCCAGTATATCTGCTACAGTTCTGGTTCATGTGAAATATTCTTTGAATAGCACTGGTGAAATTTGTAATCATCTTCTTCAAATTATATTCATTTACGTGGAATAGTTATATTTATACACGTAATTAAGCTGCGATAGCCTATGTACTATAAATGAGATTGTCTCTTTCTTGTGAGGCTCTTTTGATACGACACACTTCTTGGAGTACGACGAGTAAAGCAAGAAGTTCTTCAACAATGTGTGCAGATCTAACAACGTACAGAATCCATTTAAATATTTGGCGAAGGCCTATTTGATAATCTGACTAGTTTTGTCTCAGACCGTTCATTGACTATATGAATAGTCAATTACATTTTGAGTTTCTCAATTCCGAAACTTTGAATAGTCTGTAGCTATGGAGATTGAATTTTGTTTCAGAAAATGAAAAGACCGCTTCGACAGAATGGAGAGGAAAACAGTTCAGTAGTAGAAGCTACCCCAACTCAAAAATTGCTGCAAATAGCAACTCCTAGAGTTATAGCTAGTCTGAAGTTTCGTAACTGACATTTTGTATATTTGGACAGATCCATCGTAGCTAGAGGTTTTGTGTGAATATCGCATAATTCACATTCGGTTCTCTGATATTCTATTCAGAAAGAGTATCGTTGAACAAATCTAGACGATGTCGATAATTCGTTAGGAAATAATGAATTATTCGATGGCTATCGAGTTTCGAACGGTCATCACTCATTGCTCGATCAAATATCGTTTTTTTATTACTTTTCAATTTTTTTTGACGGAAATCGGTGCCGTCTCTCAGTCGGCGGTAGTCAATTAATTCCGGAGAGAAGTGGATGACGGGCGTTTGAAATACATCAGCCTTCAATCTCGATTATATACGGGTTTAACAGCGTTTAGGCCTGTCAGGTGCTCATTAGTCAAATTTACGAGGTTAATCAAACAACCAACTCGATCGAGAGCCGTAGAATTAAAGAGAGTGTTGTATCATAAATATTTATCAATGTTATGATACCATTTTTTATGGAAGCTTTTTTTCGAAAGTGATATGGTTCATTTCGAATTAATTATTGGCAATTTGTAATCATGAAAAATCATAATTTATAACACCTTGAAACATCTGGCATGTGAACGGAATGATAGAAATCATAAATGATGGACGATCATTCACTCTCATTGGAGGGTGGAGGTGAGGTAAGGGTGGATGATGTGATTCAACTATGTTGTGCTGACACTATGAGTTACACCTTCCTGTCCATATACAGTATATCAATTTAGAAACTTTGAACAGGCTATACCTCTGAAGATTAGATTTTCTGTTAGGAAATTGAGAAAACTGTTTCGGCAGGATTGCGGTGCAAGCAGTTTAGTAGTAGCAGTTTTCTCCTTAGCGAAGAATTTGCCTTGAGTACAAAATATCAAATGACAACTTCTGCAGCTATAGCCGATCCACAGTTTTGAAATCGACACCCTGCATACATCATATATCGTATAGCGTTATATCTAGAGAAATTTGGGACCGGGGAGTTTTTGGAACAGAGAAATCTCACAAAACTTCATCAAGGCCCATTCTTGTCGGTGACTTGAGGTATTTTCAGGAGGAGCAGAGTTGATTGAAGATCAAACATGCAGCGAATTTCCCTTAGAAGCAAGAATCACTCACGAACAGATTAATCATCTATCGCTATACGAAGCATCGTTCATCAATAGATTGGCAAAGTAGTGGAATTCTTTGCCTAGTGAAGTCTTTTCCGATGCTTACAACCTCCAAACTTCCAAGAAAAATTCCAATACCTCCCGATATTCCACCGCTGGCTAACATGATGTTACTCGAACATTATAGGTTTTCCTTTCGTGTTGTCCACAGATGAAAAAAAACTATGTCAAACAGTCATCATCCGTAAAGATATGAGGATTGAAATAGCAGTCTTCAGCATATGGGAAAATATTTTCGAAGAAGAAATGATGATGTTTCTAGATTCTTTGTCATTTTCTCTCATAGTTTTCGAAAATGAGAAATTCAATAATTATTGTAATATATTTTTAAGTAGTGGGGACAGATTTCCAAAT
Organism: Gastrophysa polygoni; assembly: GCA_963576655.1. Classification (NCBI taxonomy): domain Eukaryota; kingdom Metazoa; phylum Arthropoda; class Insecta; order Coleoptera; family Chrysomelidae; genus Gastrophysa; species Gastrophysa polygoni. The sequence continues at coordinate 6,083,004 of OY755092.1, forward strand.
GCTGCAAAATATCATTGCTCCCAGAATTCAACCTTCAGATAGACAAATATATTCAAGACATATCGAAATTTCTAATCATCAACAGGAAACGGATCTGCTGCCGTTACTTCGTAATTTCGTGTCGTTTTTGACAGTGAACAGTGACAAGTTTTCAGACAGAAACATTCTGGTATGCAGGTGTTCCTCCATTAGTTGATCTTGAATTTAGCATTGACATATCCAGTTTTGAGAAGTGAGTGCCGAGTTTCATCTATATCAACTGAACAATGAGCAATATTATATTGTTTCAGCTCAGCATAATGCATGCAGATACTCACAGACTTCATTTGAGAAATGTAAAATCATAATTCAATGAATTATTTCAATTGGTTTCGAATTTCGTACTCAAGTCTGTTTCATTAAATAATGTACGTTCAAGTCTCCTCTCTACTCCTGTCAACATTTGGAGAGATTCAGAAGCAAATCATGTGAGGTGAACTATGTTTTGTTTCAATAGTGACTGATTTCGATTTTCCACATGGCAACAGAATTATCCATTTCATTCATCAATTCATATCCAATGAAACAATCAAGAGTATATTTCTTCAATTATATAACGAGAGATATAGTTAATTATTTTTTCAGTAATAACTATAAAATATCTCAAAAACTTTCGGATGATAGGGAGCTTTTACATGATGAGAGAACTGAATTGAGAAAATATGCCGAGCATTCAAATTATAAATGAAGATAATGAATGAATGAGAACACGTATTCAACACAGAATACCTCCGATCATACGTATTCATGAAGATCATTTGAATATTCCCCGAAGATAGCCCAACAAAATTAACGACAATGACAGTTTATGTAATTACCAGAAGTGTGTCACTACAAACATCAGAAGACTAATGGAACTGCCTCTCCTTGTAAGAAGTTGTCACATTAGCGCTGGATGTGTTGCTCACGGGAGGTTCTTCAGAACACCCAGTATGTTTCATGGTATGTTGTCAAGAGATTCGAGCAATGTACGAAGGATTGAGGTGTAGGGCTTGCTGCGCCAATTCATATATATTCATAGATTGTCAGGAATATGACAATATCAACATGTCTCTCATCGAAATGATGAAATATCAAAATAATGATACTCGAAGCACATGGATAATAGAACTACATTTGATAAAAACAGCTTGAAAACTGTTGGTTGAAGCGGAATTGAAGGTGTCATTCATGTTTCTCTCAGTATCATCAATCACTTCGAATTGTCTGATATTGTTAATGTCTGGATTCATTACTGTCAATGTTTGAGTGGATCCCATGTTATTTTCCTAGTGTTTATTTTCTCGAATTTTACATTCTTATGTTCTCAATAGTTCTCAGCCCACACGGTAGACTATAACGGACTTAAATTGTCTGTTAAGATGGTGAATACATTTTTTCCAATTTTTATCCATTCGACCGCAGTGTAATTGTCTGGAATTGTTATTTAGACGGCCGTATTGTATTCTTTCTCAGACTGCTTACTTAGTCAGAATTGTCAGTGGATTCTAATAAGAGAAGTCATACATTCGTTTCTTTTTCCACTATATGAAGTGATGTACTGAGAACTCCTTTTCGTCGAAACCTAGTACGAGTAATATAAGTACAGAATAATATTTCTTTCGATTCAGCACAACTTCTCTTACTTCTTCAACACCTTCGGAGAAGTCACTCGGTTCCTCCATAACAGTCGAGTGTTCAGTGCCGAGGAAAGGTCAGGGCTTGAAGGATTCAATCCCCAAGAGGATAATCAATGAATATACGAAATAAGTTGGTTGCGAATTGATAAAAAATCAAATTTCCGGAGATTCATCATTGTGAACATGCCTTCACTTCTTTGACTTTGAGTCGCAAAATACTGGAATAGATTTGCAATGCATTATATAAGGATTATTCCAGAAGTTGTTATGTTGAGTCTGGAGGAAAAGAGATTGAATGCTACCTTACTGTGCTTCTCAAAATTCCTCTCTCCTCCTCTTAGATTCGAAACGATTATAGTTAAACGAGTGAAATTTGGAAAATGAATATGACTGAGTAGACTTATTAGACAACTATCCAGAGGAGGAGCTTGAATTTTAGTATCACATGATTCAATTCATCACAGCTTTGCTTTTTTTGAAAGCAAGTTGCCAAAAGTGCCATGAACCCAATCAAAATCATCATCACTGAATCGGTTTTATCGATATCTTTGAAAGAGGTGTCGCTTGGCGTAGAGTTCCATTTAAAATTATTGGTCACAATGGCCTTGTGACGTCATCTTTGACGATTTCGTCATCTATCATCACTAGTAGGGAAGTTTACAACCTTCAATATTCAGTTTCGAAATTTCACTTGTTTATGTATAATCGTTCCGGATATACGAGGGGGGAAGGGGATTTTTGAGAAGCACTCAATAATATCTCTCCTGATATTTCTTTCGATCATATGAAATTCGAAGTGGATTACGAAAACAGATCAGATCATTGTTGAATGTCATACTGATGTTGAATTGAACGTGATTTCGATATGTTCTTCAATGGAATATCATGCACAAAATGATATTCATGAAAATGAAGATGAATAACGCAAAAATTACTGAACCTATCAATGATATACAGGATGAAGGAATGACTCAGGGAATTGAAACCGATCAAAATATCAAGATTTAAAATTAAATTTCCCACACCTTTTTCGAAAATATACTACAAAACTGAGTATACCAGTGGAACTAGCATGGAAAAATTGATTCAACTATTTCCAAAATCAATGAAAATAAGAAAATGTGGGAAATAAAACCCTCAACGTACTTCATCAACTGATCATCATTTAAAAAATTCAGTGGAACGTGAGGATAATCGCCATCATTAATAATATGTATCTAATGATTAGAAGATTCTTACACGTTACATGGAATGGAATCACTTTGAATCAGTCTGAAGACAGTCCCTGTATACTGCAGTCGACAAAGTCAATTCACCTTACACCAGCACGATAATGCAATATAAGGCATATTTGTCTTTTTCTCTGAAGCTTCGCTTAACTGCCATTCACCTCTCTTATCGCTCTGATATAATTCTCAAAAAAGTAGAACGCACAACTTCATATATAAAGAATTCTCTTATATTGTTTATCAGCGATAAATCGTAATCTGAGCTGAGGATTATGGAACTGCAAAGAACGTGACGAAAAAATTTCAATGGATGCTATGCGTATTCAAACAAGCAATGCGCATCAGCACTCATGTCATGGTATTTATACCAGATGTCCCAGGATCTACAACTGAATGTCACTGTTGTCATAGAAATTCCGATTTCACCGAGAAGGAGCGAAGTTTTTGAATTCTGAATGGGACATCCTGTATATTCTTCCATGATCAGTGAGGGATCATCATAAGAATCCAAAGATACTGGGTTCGATGTTGTAATGTCGAAAGACCCTATACAGAGTATTATATTTTCTATCAGTGCAACGGATTGAGAGAGCGGTTGATGTCAGGATTGATTGACCCTCCAGGAAAAGTTTGAAGAGAATGAAACATGAGTATACATGGAGTCCCATTTGAAATTCATATGTTGCAATCAGTTGCAATTGAATATCCAATCAATTCAATAAACGATCCATCGAAAGGTCATGTTTTGTGAGTGAAGGATATGCCCAAATTTCATTCGTTTTTCTTCGACCCTGATGGAGAATATTATTATCATTTTTCAATGACAGAATTCAACTCATGGATGAAAAATCGCATTCACCACATTGCAATTGTCAGTTTGACGGCGGCAAAAGTTAGCTAAAACTTTTACAGCGATAAATTAACTCCTGTATAAAATGTGTCATTTGAAGACGACTGTTTTGTCATCTTGACAGCGATAAAAAAGGTGCATCGTTTTTTATCACCGAAAAAAACGCCTGTTCCTCTTAACCGGCCACATCTAGTATGCTTACTTCACTTTAATATCTGCCCTGTCAGTTATTTGAGCATTGTTGATGATTGATACTAAACCATAACAACATGAGTCGTTAATTTATCTTGCCAAAAAACACTCGAGCTTTTCATTCAAGGATAAATTTCTTTTTAACTCAAAATTTCGTTACAAAAAGAAATTTATCCGATGGAAAGAAAGCTCTTGTGTTTTTACTGTTGACAAATGCATTATAGTGATTTTTTGACTCATTCATTTGGGTATCAATTGTCGTGGCGTTGGCTGCCAAAATCAATAGTCTGGCATGTTTGTCAATAACTCATTGAATTTCTTTCTGAGCACTAACAATGAGTCGATCAGGTGAGTCCACGGACATCGAGATTAGTCGAATTGTTATTATACTTGATGTTTGCCTACTAATACAGTTGCGACAAATCATCAATCTGGCGACAATTTTCTACGTTTTGTTATTCATTGAATTGTCTTGTCAAATTACACTTCATGTTTGTATTGATATTAGGTGAATTTGTGCTGTTCAAATTCTAAACTTAGCAATTTGACTCGAAAAATGAAAATTCCGGAAAAATTCTATCCCGCAAAGAGTTGTAGATCTATTGAACCACGTTGTTGTCTGTGACGAATTCACTGGCTAACATGAATTAAAAAAAAGGTTCCTCTACTCTCACATGGTTGCAAACTCAATAGATAAACTGGAACACTATCACTAACGGTATTTACAGTTTGCAGAACTCACGCAATTTTCAGTGCGAAGTAAAACAAAGAAACGCATTTGCAATTTCAGAGATTGTTTCAATTCATGCATTTACAACAATGACTCTGAAATAGATGTTAATTTGCTAGACTCTAATGACTGATCTAGTTGTCTAGTTGATCAAAATCGACAAAATAGATATCGATTCGAGAAAAATCGAATGATAAGAATCCGGTGGATTGATACAACATAAACAAATACAATTTGAAACAAACAACGACATGATTTTGGAAATTGTTGAAATTTCAATATCATATTTTCAGATAAACATTCCATAGTACATATTTTGAACGATGTTCTCACATTTGTGATATTCAATCACTGAATACGCTAGTTCAGCTCATTCAGATTATCTACGAGCGATTCAAACATAGATTATTCACATAAATTCCAGAATTCAATATCATTTTGCAATGACAATGAAATACTGAGTGGCCCAATGAAAACAAAACAAGGCCGATTTGACATAGTTATCGTTTTCAGAAAAAAAAACGCTCGAACCGGTCGATTTTTATTTCGAGGAGGAAATATTTTGTGCATGTTTTCAACTTTCACTAAAAACCCCTGGGAGGGGTGAGCTCCAACCATTGAATCTGAAATGAGATAAGATTCCTTGTTTTTGGAATTCAATGCAGTAGTTTATGAAAATAATCAGCTAGTGATGGAAAGTAACGCTTTTTCCCTTTCATCACTATTTCTTATTTTGTAGCTACAACGATGTTCACCTAAGAAGTGCCTCATGTGTTGTTTTCAAATCCTGTCCTATCCAACATAACATAAAGAATCATTAATTTTGATGTCAGTTCCTAGATCTCTCAGTGAAATGCATACCTTGTTTCATTTTCATTGGGCCACCCTGTATGTATGCATAAATGAAAACATACTATAAAATTTTACTCCTCGCTTTGCTTGTAGTACTCCAAGAAACTCAGAACAGCGTCATATTAGAGTTGCTTGATAATATATCACTATTAGGAAATATGATATTGTTCATAGTAAACGAAAAACTATTCGATATACATCATATTCCCACAATTTGTATTCAAACTCTCCTGGAATGCCTGTTCGCTGGTCAATTGAAAAGAATAATTAAGGTCTTATTAATTCATGTATGCACCTTTCCATCTTTCAGCCAGTCAGTTTAATGTCCATGCTGAAAACGATGTTGAAGCAGATAAAAGACCTGCAGGAAATCAAGCGAGAAATTGTCTGCGTTTTATCTCAACGCAAAGAATCTCGAAAAAGTGCCGCTCTCAGAATAGAAAATATTATTTATTAGTAATAACAAACACTTTATCACCTACCACGCAGGCTATCATCGAGGTATGTTGAATATTCACAAGAGATTATAAATTATAAGAAGCTGTATTTGAAAGAAAGTTATCTCTACGTGCATGGCTAGAACAGACGGTGTCGGAGAGGGGTCTTTAGAATGGGGAATTATTCGCTGAAAATCGTGATCTTCAGCATTGAATTCTTACTCATCACCCGGAAGTTTCCAAATTGCTTCGAAAATTCATCTTATATTGTATAACCTGTATTAGAGAAATTACTTGCGATCAATTCAAGCATGGGTGAGAAAATTTCACATTCATATAACTTATGACGATAGGTCTTCCGAGATTCCTCTCCATCCATTTCAGTTTAGCAAGAATCTACTCATAGGGGGATGAATGACAGTGTCTGCCATGAAGTAACATAATATGTTCGACAACCTGAAAATCGTTCTTGAAAAATGTCACGTGATCACTAGTATGGCGGCTAATTGGAAAAAATTATTATGAAGAGGCAGAAACTGAAGGAAAAAATGTCATACTGATGTACGGGAATTCAGAAATGATTCGGTATGATTGAAATTTTTTTCTGAATATTTCTGCTGTTCGAGTTGCAACAATTTATAGTGCACCTCATATGTTCATTGAACATGCGATACTCACTCGAATGAACACATCAGTGTATAGTAATGATAAGTAATATTATACAGGGACATCAAAACAAGCATTTTTTGTTCAAATGGGCCGTAGAGCAAAAAAACTGTTTGGTACTTAATATACTGCGCAGTAATTAAATCACTGTTCACTCATTGATTTTGCTTCATGACCAAATAAATTATGGTTTACAATAATTGTTGAAAATGTTGATCATTTACTCCAACGCGAAGATTGCACCGTCGGGTCATTGACTCGAATCCTCTGGAATATTCCGGAATAAGCTTCTACACAGGTACAACAGATCTTCCTCATTACCAACAGTTTTACCCAGTGTGAACTTTTCAGATAACTCCAAAGAAAGAAAATCTTTAATAATGTGTAAATAATTTGAATAGTTTTTTTGCTCTACAGCCCAAACGCTTTGAAGTTCATCGGTATCTCTTCAGGACACCCTGTATATAAAAAGAATACTTCTTTTCCAGGAATTTCAAGAATGCCCACAAACCACGAACTCAAGCAGCAATATGGAGGATACCGACGAGGATACCGGATGCATAATATCAGGAAAAATAAAATCACGGTTTGTATTTCTGACGACTTTTCCATGTACACTCAGAGAACTATCTGTTTTATCGTTACAATCACCAGAATATTGTTATGAATACCAAAAGAAATTGTTACAATTGTTTTCTCTGTGTACCTACCGATAAAATGATATTGTATCTCAAAAAGCAGACTCGAGCAGAATAGCTGATTTGGAAAAATTGTTACTGTATATTTTCGCACCTTATGGTATCATACCAATTTTCAAACTTTCTCTGAATCATCATAAATTCTCATCAGAAATGCAAGCGGGAGTATTTCGATGAATGTCAAATTATGACATGTCAATTTCATCGAATGAACACAATGTGTACCACTCCACACTCATGTAGAACATTCTTTTCAGTTTTTGAAAATACCAATCTGTGTTATATTCCAAATTTATGTTCAAATGAGAATATATATATTTTTCTCAATATTTAAACGTTTATTTTCCTTGTTTTCGAAATACGAAAGTTCCTTCCAAACATGAAATGATATTCATTATGATTCGATAACCTTTTATTCACTTGTAGGTGGGGTTGAAGAAAATGTGACAAAATATTCAATGAAAATTCCAAAATCTTCTGAACAGGAAGTATCGCTATAATATACAAAAGGAACAGAATCACCAATAACAGATTCAAAAGTTTCGCCCTGTAAAATAGTGTGCATTTAACAAAACCCTGTACGAAATACCTTCCTTGTAGTACGGTCAATAGCTCACAACGAAACTGTAAGACGTTTTCCATAGGTAAGAAAGACCCCCACTGAGGTGACAGGTGACCATTAATATTTTATTGTCTATTTGATTTTCGGCCTTACCCCGAAACCGTAAAAAATGCTGACAGAAAGAACCATGCCGCTCCATAATTGGCATGGAAGGAAAGTGTGAAAAAAAGAGAAGCATGGAGAAATCAAGGTGAATTGTGTGCGTAACTGATTAGGTACCTACCTTTTTCAAGAAAGTTATGATGATTCAATCTATAGGGTTCTGTGTTTCATCAGGTAGAAAATATATTGTTCGCTAACTGAAGCTGTAATCATCATTCTATAATTTCATAAGGAACTAAATAATTCAACATGTTCTTCTTCGAATCTTCAAAGATTTCCTTTGATGCATTCGACCTGCTGCCGATGATCGCTGGCTGGCCTCAGAACATTTTCAAATATCTTTTCGGCGTCCATGTTGCGCCTGAGGCTCGGTATTTTCATCGCCGACATCATGGAACTCAATGTTTGGTAGCGTGCTACACTCATCACCTACTTCGTAATATGCAAATGATATGGCGTCTATTGAACATAAACACCGCCAATAAACTCAGAATATTATATTGTCGAAGCGCGATGTATGGAATTAAGGGGATATCCTCCAAGTTTCGAAGTAACAATGTAGCAGAGGTATATTTTTTCACAGACATTTGTGAGGCATGGAATATGAGGAGCTGACTTGGAAATGGATCGAGGCATGGAAAACGAGGAATTGTACTATTTTTTGTTCGAAATCATAAATTATTATTGTGAATATTTGCCTGGAAAACGATTGTATTGGTTCTCGGGGTGGAGGAGATCCTCCTGTCTCAAACTGAGTAGTGTAGTGTATTGACAACATGAGTGCAAATAGAAATACACTTGAGCCCATAATGTCCAAGAAAACAAAAAACATTCTGATAGTCATCGAAGAAATTCTTTCGCAATAAATTCTTGTTGATAAGTAAGTGCGTTCTTGTGAAAGGCATGTATATCTTCGTAAGCTCAGCTGAATTTTGAGAATATGAACTTGATGAGGCTCCCCTTAACCAGAATCAGAAACGCCATGGTGCACAGGTACCTTGCACGTTCACCTGTCAAACAGTCATTTTTCATTCAGCACCATAATGAAATAAAAGGCAATTAATGAAGTTGCACAAACATTCTCTAGACACGCACACTCCTGGTAGGACATCCTGTTCCGTTAGATCGATGGCTTCATATACCATCGAGATCTCCATGAGATGATGTCTTGATTGTGAGAACAGCAGTGGAATCAATATACTTGATCATTCTAGTACAGGGTGAATGAATAATTCTAATAAGGATCCTTTGTCGAAAATTTCTGGGGAATACGGAATAGAGATAAAACTAGCTGACAAACGAGGAGCAAAAGAATCTTCTATGGAATATACAAAGTTATGTATGTACTGAGGCTTGTTAGTGTACTTTACAGGTCGCTCTGGAAATTCTAGCCGATGAGGTGCATGGAACGTTTTTCAATGCTAAGTCATTCGTCGTATTCCATGAGTGAACTTATCGGATTTATAATAAACGTCACTTCGGTGTCAATTATCTAAAACTCTCTTGCGTTTCCGATTCCAACTGCAATCCTGGGAGTGAACTCCATACTGCGTGTAAGTCTATTCATTCCACGAAGAAACGCAACAGAAACATGACGTTTCATTTATTGAAGTAGAATCTGCTGAAGCTGCAACAGAGAAAACATATTCAACCTAAGCTAAATAACCTAACCCAGCCAACCCAACATTCTTGTTCGTCTTTTCTTCGACAATGAAATAATAACGGAAGGGCGAAGGAAAACCCATCGAGGAATATTCCGATGAATATTATACGGATGATTTTCGGCTAAATACACTGAACGAAAAAGGTACGTAAATACAATGAAAAAATATTTGAAACAAAGAAACGTGATCATTAAATCTCAACCAAAGTAGAGTTTCATTAATACAAAGTATGTTCGTTCATGACCTTGTGGCTGCAATCACTAATTGATGAACGTTCATTGGTATCACGAAAACCAATACCTTGCTATGAACAATGCATTCACTACTTTAATGAACACTATAATATCATTTCAATGAAATGAAAGATAGCTATGATAATATGCATCCATTGCGGTGATGAAATATTATTATTGTTTGAATAAATGCAATTACCGTTTCAAAGCACATTCAATCTCTATTTCAATGCGTAAGTATACGTTGATATTATGGAATTCTTACATTGTATCAATGAATTATTCCATCGATTTGATAAATATTTCTACACCATTCCGATGAATATGTTCGTTATTCCGATACCTATTAGTACGTTGTTTGAATGAACGTGTTCACTGGTTCCATAAATATTTCTTCCATGGTTCAATGAAATAATTACGTGGATTCGAAATGGAACGTACATTGTGTTGATTTATTCAAGGAATAACATCTCCCTAATTAAAAATAGTTAATTTTTCAAGTATTCTCTGAACATTATCTGGAATGATATATACAGGTTGATACATATTTTAGAGAGATTATAATTATCTTAATGGAACACAGTGTATATATAATATTATAGTTGGTTTTGACCTTCATCATTAAGAATAAATCCATAATGACACTGATGGGGTTCGAAAAGAATATAGGTACAAATACTGAGAATATAATATAGCAAAGTAGGAAACACTTCCGAATGCCGAATGAGTGTAATGATGAAGAGGAAAAGTTGTTATAACTATTTTAATTCCGAAATAACAATCATAGATTGAGTGAAGACAAATTGAATTATTTTCTCTTGATCGTAAGACATGAATATCCATCAAATCGTGTAATATTCTGATATAATGAAACAATCACAGATCGAATTTGTAATTATAGTTCACTCTGTATATCCTCAACTTTAGAAAATACTCCTCCGAAAATAGGAAGCATGTGTCCTATATATATGATGATGATCATAATAAGAACAATGGATGGTCAATGTTAGTCACAAGTAAATTGATTGAATGCCTATAATAATGAGGGAAATAATTCGAATTGTTCTCCATATTGAAACGATTTATTAAAAGACTCATTCTACATAGGACTGTCATAGAAAAAAACCTTAACATGAAACCGAATGATCATGTTGAATTGAATAGGTACATTCAGAATTGTAGCTTGACAGTTCTCTTCATTTTCCTTCAGCGCTTCAGATAATATATGTACCTTTGGGAAAGAAAGGCTTCCTTTCATTTTATAGAAATGATGTTCAATGAAGGACCAAAACATCTCTGATTCAGCAGGAAAATCAAGATTGAACAAATATATAATTTTGAAACATATATCTACTGCTCTAACTATATGGAAGAAGGTATATCTAATATTATCAAAATAAACACATATTTCGGTGGGAGTTGTCATGTCCTCACTTACACATATAATGAATGGCTGGATAGCACTTTTCTTCGACTTCGAAAATCTTAGGTGCTCCTCGACCTCCTGGTTACTCTTCCCAAAGTGAAGAAATGATTCCTGGGAGTCTTTTATGGTATATTTTATTATGTTTCTCTTTCCACCTATATCTTTTCTGATAGCCTTGTTGGTTGGTTGATTGCAAATGAAGCACATCATCTTCACATAATATGATCAAGTTACACGGTTTATCACTTTGTTTCTCCGTCCCTATACTCTAGATTTTTATTGCGATATATAGAAAGAGATTCAATCTGAAAACTAACATCTCAATAATTATCATGCCTAATGATAAAAACATGATGACATACCTTCTGTAATGTGAAACAACAGTTGAATTCAAAATCAATGCTACACTTTCGGCACAGTTGAGCGACCTTTCGTTTGTGTTTCTGGACTAGAAATGACCTGAGCGCGGTGTGATGACTTCATCCTAAAAAAACTTTCCGAGCGAATTTTCTCCAGGCCAATAGGAATACTTCTTTTTGATGTAAGAGTTCATCAATATATTGCATGATTCGAGCATTACAATGAACCGTTCATCAACCTATGTACGCGGATACATTGAAACAATAAACGCATTTCGTTAGGATCATGTACTGGGTGATTAGTTGAAAACGATAAGATACATTGTTTCTATGACATCATAAATGAATGTACGTCTACATCAAAACAATGAACGTATTTCTCCGAAACAATGTACCGATTATTCACTTAGGTACATGATGAGCATTATTCTTATGAACCGTTCATCAATCTATGTACGTACATTGGAACAACGTACGCAATTCATTATAATGATGTACTGGATAATTTGTCGAAAGCAATTCGATACATGGTGTATATGTTATTCATAAACTGTTCATCGATATATGTACGTGTAGATCAAACCAATGAACGCATTTCTTCAATACAATGCACCGAATAATTATCCACTATCGCTTGTATTCGATATTCACTTCTATGATTTGATCTGAACCTTACATTATTTCGACAATGAATGCGTGCATTGTAATGACAAATTAATTTGCTTGAAACAACGTACTTGCTCTCCCATATGTCATGCACAAATTCATTATCCTCATGAAATGAATTATAAACCGATGTATTTATACAATATATTGGAAACCTTGGTTATCACTAGAATGAATACAGTTACTTTTTTGAAACAATTGAACATCAAAGTAATGTTACACATTAATCAGTCGAAAATAGTGATGTTATTGGAAAAATTCATAAATACAATGCTGAAATCATTGAATTCATTGATGAAATGTATCGAAGGGATGGAAATATTCATTGAGTTACTGAATATTTTCGTCAGTACTTGATGAACGCAAATACATTATGATCATGAATGGGATACTCGAGTAATGATCGTTTGTTTGTTCATATCATGAAGATTACTTTCTTTCGATGTAAAGAATTATGATGAATGGTGTTCATTGTTTTCACACACGATAATTTTTTCAGTGTAGTGCACTCAATCAAATGGTTTTCGACAAATTGACTCCGACCATTTGACGATCAGCTATCGTGAACCCGATTCATTCAATAGTTAGAGTTTTATTCATCATTGCTAAGAATACATTCACGCGACCTGAGGCACAGCTCTTGGAAGATTAACCAGGAATTGTGAGAAGATATGAGATGAGGTGAAGGCACCAGGTGAGGAATAATCCACCAAAACGAAGCAAGTTCAGGCTGCACATTCACAGGGCTATAGCCCCAAAAAAGGTCCACAAAGATAAACACATACACGTCAGCACATCAATGATTGTGAAAAACGTAGGAAAGCAGGTAACTATCTACAGTTGTTGCTTGTTCCACTGGTGTGCGAACCACACCACACAAAGACATGACGTTCTAAAAGGCATTCAGGCTGAGCGCATCAGAAGCAAAAATCACGATGATGAAATGAATTGCGTGTGGACCACTGCAGGTGGAGTGGCAGTTGGTGGCAAGTCTTCTCGGAATTTTATGGGGAAGGAGCTGCTGTACAAGCTACTGTCAACGAGTGTGTAACAGTAACTGAATTCTAAGAACAGCTTCGATATTAAGAGACAGTCACATATTATGTGTGTGCCTCATTTGTTCCAGGAGAATCAAAGGAACGCCATGATTTTTTATATTCAGTTCAAATACTGATCACTGGCACCATAAATAATGTTCACAGTACTTTTCTGCCCATAGCCTAACAAGTGACTTCTGACTCCAATACATGCATGAATCAATCGAATCGCAGTCTCTATATGGATTAATAATCAACGCTACACTTCAGGAGTTGATCTGTGTTTTTCAGTGCCACGTCCTAATCAAGCCATTAAGATATCCAGGGAATTATAGAAATTAATTTCGATGCATGCAAATGATAAATTGGTCACTTCTATTCGCGACTTCACTGAATGGAGCATGTCCCAATAGTATATGGTGGAGATCAAAAGAATCATTTCTATAGACGAAAGTGTAAACTGTTCGAGGACATCTCCCTGGAGAAAACTTTATAATGCAATAAAGACTCTCGCCTCTCATGAATAGGAGATTTGTTCTGAAGTGAATGCGATCTGCTGGATGAGAGCTCGTAAACGAAAAGAAAATATTATTCTCGTAATTAGCAGTAGGCTTCAAGATCATTCATTAGTTGGTTTAAGCACTCAATCAGAGGAGCTCGGAAACCGTAATGTCTTCATCAAGAATGGCCATAAGCGTATCGTCAGGAAGTCAGTTGTTCGATATGCATTTGATCCATGATGGAAATGACAAGAATGTTTCAAAAATGAATTGAGAATATATTTACTCCAAAGTCGAAGAATCCATTTGTCGACAATGTTCGAATAACTATGATTTCAAAAGCTGGCCGTATATCACGTACCTGTCAGATTTATGTTTGTATAAAGAAATGTAGTTAATTGATTCAGTTATGTGTATCAACTTTATATTCATTCAAAAAGAAAGGTTATTATTTTCGATATGTTAAATCTTGTACGAAACAAGTATACATGTACTTATTGTTCTGCCTTGCTTTATTAATGCATCATTTACCGAATTAATGTTATGTGATATATAATGTAATATATAGGCATGTTTAATTCAGTTCTATTTTCATTATCGGAACCCTTCGGTTAACTTTATCGATATTCATTTTTAGTAATACACCAGTTCTACAACAACGAGAGTGCCACAATAGATATATTCGCATACGCCACACAACTCCATTCAATTTCACGCCAACTCTGTCATCCCGGTAATTCCAAAGATTTCGTTAGTATAAGTAGCATAAGTATGACTATACAAGTACTTCAGGAGGACGAGTACGACAATATGTTGCATAAAACAAGTGTACTTGTGTGAAATACTGTATTTCATTTGCTATTTCGCACAATATTCCACTGAAAAGGTGAATAAGTGATAAATATAATTCCAAAATACTTTTCGAAAAGTAAGAAAAGATAATCTTCTTCCCGCGGCAATCTGAGGAACAATTGGACTCATTAATTCTCATGAGGCCAAGGTCAATGTGGCTATTGTGTCTTAGATAACTAAATGATTCAATAATTAATGATATTATTGAACTTTTCAATTTGATGAATACTTATAACTATGAAACTCATGAAATATTTTCAGTTGTAGAAACCAGCTCGCCTACGTGACACATATGTGGCAGGTGTCAATCGAGAAACATGGTAAATCCTTAGCTGTAGCACTGGATATCAAAGCATTTGACCCAGTTTGGCACCAAGGCCTCTTAGCGAAATTTTCCTTAGTATGATTTGCCGCCAATACTATGTCTTTTACTAACGAGTGTCCTTGCAGATAGACCACTCTATTTTGTGGTTAATGGGGTATCTATCATCTGATTTCATGGAATGACGATCAATGCTGGTGTGCCACAAGGATCTGTCTTGGCGCCAACTTCGTTTTTGCTCCACATCCACGATGTGTTATATGTAACCTTGTCGCCATCGATGTCAATATCGTCAGCAATATCCAACAGCCCTCACTCACGGGACTCAAGGTTCATTGCAAGAACTGCTTTACGAAAAGTTGACTGGAGTACTGTTCATATTTTTGGAGTTCAGCTCTCAAACATACGCTGAAGTTCTTAGATTCTTGTGGGGAGCAGCAGAGAGATTTCGCCTAGTCGGTAGGACCTGCCAAATTCGGCTCTACCAAACATCATTCTTTCCTGTTGCTTACGACCTCCAAACTTTCAAAAATTCCAATACCTGGCCACATAATAGATTTCCCAATCGTGTTGTCTAAAGATGTGAAAAGAGATGTTAGTAAAAGCGTTAATGAATTGTCGTCTTTACTCCAATAATGAAATTGCCAATATTTTCTACATACTTGAAATGGAGGACACTTCACTTACTTTATACTTTCCACTCAGTGCCACTTGCCATTTCTGGAAAGGGCTGTTTAGTATATTTTCCTTCTTCCTCATTTGATACATGAAGGCAGATATGAAATGAATGAACGGATTCAAAATTGATGAATCTTCTGAATGAGCAATCCTAGTTTTTGCGTCATGAATTTCCCTATTTAGTTGTTACGATTATCTGACGCCACTGGATCCGAAACTGCATTAAAAACTAGTTAACGCCTGAGAGATGAGAGACAACGTGTGTGTTCGAGAATATTGTAATTCCGAAATGAAATTTCAGCAGAACGTGTTGCAATTTGCTGTTTTAATCGCTTTTAAATTGCTACCCTATCGAGTCTTGCATTTCCAAAACTTCGCTCATCTTGCAAATATGAAATTACTCCTCTCAATCATGTGCACATACTGTATAGCATATTGAACTGGCGAACAGACGCATGATGTGGATCGAAGGTGACGAGTCAATGAAATGGTTGTAGGTCATACAAATATTTCGTGATTGTGAATTGTATAAACAAAACGAACGATTTACTATATGTGCATTGTCTGAATTTGTAAAATCCATGAGTTTATGCACTCCAATTATTGTTTGGGTTGTTATTTGATCACAAGTACATAACAGATGAAAAGAATAATTCTCAATGCTATTTTTTTGAGACAAAATCAAATCCTTGGCTCGATGAGGCCCTCCTCTATTAGTGCCTCAAATACCCAGAATTCGGCCCTAGCCTCAAAATTCAAACTAGTACAAGAGGATATCGGAAATACCTGTGGAAGAACTGTGAAATGATGAAACTACCGTGACATTCAATAATAGGTTTGTCTGTAAATATTATTCTCATTGAATATTTGTTTTGGATTCGGAACAAGGCGAAATTTGTATTAGTATAAACAAATACTCCATGCGAATGAATTTTTTTATCGATCAATGAATGCTTTAGATCAAATAGATAGATGGGCAGATAGATAAAACAATCAATGTCGAGGTGAAACACTCCTCAACTCTGTTTGACCAATCGAAATTATAAATCATAATTATTGAATTATTATTATACAGGGTGTTACAGAACTATGGTATCAAACTTCTAGGGGTTATTCAACAGTACAATAGTAGAAAACATTCGAGTAGTGGGTCCCAGCATGTCCGGAAAAGTGTCACTACGCACTACGACCCTTAGACGCGTTGAAATTTAGGAAGAGGATGAATTGCCCAAATAGGATTCAATGCATTCAATTCTTGCCTTTTGTACTTGTTTAAAATGTCTTTCTCCAACCTGAATACACTGATTTAAACGTCGCACATGATTTCGACAGACTTGACTAAAGATTCGATCCTCGTTTTGGATGATTTTAAATGCTTTACACAGGAAAAAATCAGCGGTTAGGGCACCGTTGGATTGCCAGAGGTGGAGCACTTTCTTGGCCTCCTAGATCACCCGATTTAACGTCGCTAGATTGTTTTCCCTGTAGGGAAATGTATTAGGTATATGAATTATCACCACAGACAAGAAACTTGTTGTTTGCTGTTGAAGAAATAGTGAATAATTTCCATGATTTCTTTAGATAGTTTCGAGAGAGATTTCAAAAGAAGACTCAGTTGCTAGACATATACATATGAATACAACTTTGAACCTCTTTCTCATTGGAATGACTCTATGGATAACTCCTCCACTTTCATGTAATTAGTTTTCAAAACTTGCACCAGCGAACATAATATGTTCGGTGCCTGCACATATTATGTATAACGGATATCGAAAGATAATCTATTATAAATGTAAATAAATGCGATAAATAAATCTTGAAAAAAAATCGTGAAGTGGCTATTAGATTCGGCGATTATTATGACAAATATTATGTCGAAACAAATTTCGTGTGTATGGAAATGTTTATTCACACCAATCGAATTTCGTTGGAGATCTGCGATTCATTTATCATGCTGAATGGAAAGAGGTATCGCATTACAAAACAAATAATCGTCAGTCGTCGAAAAATAACAAAGACTTATTAATTGTTGTTGTCAATAAGCACAATGTGAGTGTTAATCATTCGCAACTATGACTTGAATCCAACATCCCGTCTGGATCAATTAATTCGACGCGAATAATTAACGAATATATACAAAAACAATCAATCCAACATAAAATCAATTCATCATCGATGTGGCCTTGAACATTGTACACAGGACACGAAAAGGACATACGTTAAACGCATATAGTCAGCTTTTGCCAGTGTTTAAGGAAGATACTATTTCAATCAAACTCTTCGATGAGGAGACAAACTCAAAAAGAATTCAAGAATGACGGAAAGTTTCTCATCTTCAATTTCATTGTAGTGAGAAATGTGCAGTCAGAAATTATTGAGTGAGATTTCATGTTTTTTTCTTCCAGTGTATCGCACATTTGATCTTTTCGCCCCTTCGCAGATTTTCAGTTCCATACTGATATTTCGATATAACGTCGTAGAAAACCTAGGATGTAGAATTCCTCTAGATATTCGTCATTATTTATACGATGATATAGTTATGGTATATCATTCATATAGTTCTCGATCAATCTCATTTGGCAATTCTGGATGTTCTCTATTTTTTTTTTGTTCTCGCTTTTGAACAATTCGCAATACTTAGTCGATGGTTTGAGAATTGGTGTCAATTGTTTTTCCATGTACTCCGCCAACAAATCAAATCCGAGATGGACAGTCGAAACAGGTAGGCCATAAATCCATAATTTATAGATTTTCTTCTGTGTAACGCTAATAAGGATGGCGTGCCATTCAAAGAGCTCTCGTTCCTATTGTCGGTGTTCCAGTGTTGATAATTTGTTAATGATCATGACCAATTCTGTTTTATGTTGGGCGCAAGGAAGAATGTTCATGGAGCTCGAACAATATGAACAATAAGAGCTTGTCATATTTTATTTTGTATTATATGCTTATGTGTGTTCGTGTCATAGCTAGATGGATTTCAATAGCTCAGTGATGTAGAGAAAAACACATATACTGCGGGTCTAGAGTCTCCTTCCTGGTGACTTCTGAACCACACAAGATTTAAAAAAAAAACTACAAGAGGAATAATGCTTGATATTTTGGTTCGAAAGTGGCTGATTATTGAATCAAAAAATTAATTCCGAGTGAGATTAAGATATACCTCATTTGACATGCACATACAAGTCCATATGATTCGCTATAATTTTTTTTTTGATTCAGTTATCATGCCTCTTTCATTTGTTCAAATTCACTGAGAGTTGTGAGCTACATTCAAAATGTGAAGAGTCAAACAAGAGAATGAACAGTTCAAGAACAATTTGAGAGTCGATTACTTAATGGAAACATGAAATCTTATGACTTTGGATCAAAAGTAGCATCAACACTGAACAAAAACTGAACAGATGAATTGCTGAGTATGTTCTAGTACTTGTCTCGGTACTAGTTATCAAAAATATTTAGAATTTTGTAATCAACGAAAACATATATATATATATATATATATATATATATATATATATATATATATATATATTATTTTACATATTTATATTATTACTATATATTATTTATATATTTATTATTTTTCTATCATTCATGAAATTACCATCTACGACAAGAATATCAGAGTGCTCATTGGAATAATTAAAGTTTCTTGTTGGGGCACCAAAGTCTCATACTAGGGTCACTTTCTACACCTCTGTATTCGTCATAACTGATGATATGACATCTATGAAAAATTACGTATCATTATTCACAGCAGAAACTTTCAACAGATAACTGAAATTTTAGTCGAACTGGACCATTCTGACCGATTCGGGGTAGTTCAGTATATACCGAAATGAAAAAATTGTGATTTGTTTTATACCTATATCATTTTGACTTCGTTCTCTCCCAACATTCCACCGCTGACTAACACGATGTTCCATTATAGGTTTTCCTCTCGTGTTGCCGACAGATAAAACAAACTGAGAGATAGATAGAGAGATAGTGGCAGTGAGAGGTTCTTTAAGGTGGTTTCCCTTTTTTATTTTCTGATTATTTCATCTTCAGACAACACGACAGAAAAAATCGAATTTTTCTTGGATGTTTGGAGGTAGTGAGAATCAGAAAAGACTTCACGAGGCAAATAATTTCATAACTTTGCTATTCTATTGATGAATGATGCTTGGTAGATCGAAGTTCGGCATGTTCTTCAAATCCGAACTCAAGAAATACATTTTTCCGGTACTAGAAAACCGTCTTTTTCAACTCTGAAAATTCAACGGATTGAAGGTTTCAACGATCCAATACCTGATGTTACTCAATTCTTGTTAATTGAAACGACTATTCTCAACATGACTTTTTTTTCACAAGTGCAATATTGTCAGGGTTGAGTGGAAGAACAGAAAAAATTTATCAGAGAAATAATTTATCAGAGATTCAATCTCCAGGATAATATGTAATAGTATCTGAAAGAAATAAAGATGTTAATTATTATCATCATTATTATTATCATCAATTATCATCATGATTCGGGATCTTCGTTGAGTACCGACTGTGGAAATATCTACAAGAGAGAGAGACCGCCCACCTTTCTGCGATGTTCTAGAGATGTCGATAAATTCATGAGTATAGTATCACCGACTAGTCGCATAACTATTTCGAATAAAGTTTCAGCGTATATGTTAACAGGAAGTTAAAGGTTATATAATATACATGTTATATGTTATAACAGGAAGCCAAGTTCACACGAAAACTTAATAAAAGTAGGTACCTACTATGAGTTGTACCTAGTAGTAGGTAGTTCATTCAATGCAAAAAAGGCGTGTCCAGAAAACCGAAAACCGAAATTAATTTTGGGGACGATATAACCTAATTGGTCGATAACGATATTGGTCGAAAATCTTTCCAATTCATGGAGCAAAAGCGAGACAGATCTGTTTCGGCCCACCAGAGGCCTCATCAGTCGCCCTTGGTTTGCTACGACATATCCAAGATGACTCCTTTC
Organism: Gastrophysa polygoni; assembly: GCA_963576655.1. Taxonomy (NCBI): domain Eukaryota; kingdom Metazoa; phylum Arthropoda; class Insecta; order Coleoptera; family Chrysomelidae; genus Gastrophysa; species Gastrophysa polygoni. The sequence continues at coordinate 6,103,764 of OY755092.1, forward strand.
GTACTATTTTTTGCTGTAGTAACTGATTTTCCAGTGAAATTTTTTCCCAAGTGGAAATTGATATTCAATCTTCCTTCATAGGTGCTGATTGTATTGAAGGAAGATAATGGTTCTTACTGACCACAACTTTAGAGAGAGAGATCTTGATCGTCTATTTGGTTGGCTAGATGAGATGAATACAGTAGGGATTAATAACCGCTGACAGAAAAAAAAAAGTTGAAAGCACAACTCTATACCTGCACTACCAGCTACATTGAGGAGTACTTGTGGGCAGGTAAGTCAGGTAACCGGATACAGTGTTAAAATCCGATGACTTTATTATGTTTGGTCGGTAAATAACCCACTAGCGCCTGAAACGGCCCTTTTCTAGAAATAACACCTATAAATTCTACTTTGAAACCTGCGTTTGACGTAAGAAAAGGAACACCCAGGACTGAGACATGCCCCTTATACGTTGAAATGAGTTCAGTTCGGGAATAAATATCACTTTTCTCGATATAACCTGTTTAGAATGCAAAAGACAGATTCCTTGGATATGAAGGGTGTCTCCAAAACGTTGGTATACAGGTCAACTGTGAACTCTCGTAATGAAAATAGATTGACCCAAATTGATTGAACCCAATTTACCTATATCCAAAATCTTCTGATTGAGTGAAAATGTTTTTTTTTCTCTACATTTTCACATGATCTTGTATGTTATCGGTTTCCATAATATTGGTTGAGGCATGATATTCACCTGTGAGTATTATTTTGAGATGGTTTTCACCTCCACAAATGAGTAACAAATGTATCGAACAGAAATTGATATCAGTACAAATTTACTATTGAATTTCCAAAGCCTACGCTGAGAAAATACTGTCTGTAAGTTATTCGAGGAGGTGGTACATTCATTTTTCCAGCTTTCCTGTGGGATTTTCTCTTCTCGTTTCTAATAAATGAAATGGAAGTTTCAATAATTATTATTATTAATTATTATTATATATTATTATTATTAATATATGTGTACAGATTTGTGATCTGCCCCAAAATGTCACTGCGCTCAAAATTAAACTTTTAGATACCTAAAAGGGAAATCCTCTATTTGTCAGTGACACCTTGTTTTTGAAAGAAATCGGAAATACTGATATATTTTTATCAACAACAAAACTTCTACTTAACAGTTGGTGTCACTGACAAATAGAGAATTTCTCTTTCAGTTATATATGAAGGTTCAATTTTAGGCGCCGTGACATTTTGGGGCAGATCAGAAATCTGTCTTACCACAGATATATTGAAATAATCATAATAACTTTTATTTTATTTCTCAGAAACGAGGAGAGAAGATCCCACACTGAAACTGAGACAATAGATCTACGCTAAGAACTTATTTTTTTTTATCCAAAAAGATGATTTCTCTAGAATTATTTGTGTTTTCTGACAGCTGGTACTCAATTGAAGTGGGTTATGAACTGGGTTGTTTTTCCAAAACAAAAGATGATAGATCATAATGTTCTCAGAGAAAAACAACTTTTTACCCATGAGAATAGGAAAAAGTGCCGAACCTGTAGTTGTTATCATCTTGAGTTGACTCGGTTGACCACTTCAAATCATAACCTTTTGGAAATGTATTTCTTTTGCCTGTATCAAGAATGTTTGAGCCTTTTTCAACGTTTCTTCGTCACATGTGTATTTCATTTATTGTTCTATTGTTGAATGTCTGAACGTCGCCTACTTAAAAGAAGAAATCAAATGATTCGATTGAGAACTCAGCTCAGATCAAACTAGGATTACTCGCAGAGAATCTTATACATAGGATGAAGATTGTTGTATATTCATGCGAATAAATAGGATCAAAGTTATAATGGAAAATGGATGATTCGATACATGAACATGGATTCGGTATGAGTACACTAGTTCTTCACTATGTTCAAAGTATTCACGAGACTCAATAATTTGAAGAATTCCCGGATCGAAATTCAAATAATCATTCCTCGTGCTTGCTTATACTACTAAATTCCAAGAAATTATTTGATGAACATAATCCCATGTCACCCATACGTGTTTAGAAGATATCCAAAATATTCTAGAAGGAAATATTTTTATAAAACATGGACATCGTCTTATTGCGGCATACCGTCATTTTAACTATTTTTATTGACTTCTTCAAACGGAAAATGGGTATTCCTTCTATTCGATAATATTCGATTATTTCAGGTATCACTTTCTCTTCTTCTGAAATTTATTCATCAAGATTCTCAGAATATGGGAAGAAGATCCGAATAATCTCCAGAAAATTTTAGTATATCCTTCTTCGGATGGAGATGGATGTGTACTCAAAAATAATCAATACAGAAGAAGGATATCCCTCCACTATCTGAACTATCGAATGAGATGGAGTTTATTTGAAACCGGGATGATTATAGAATGTCGTAAAAGAGGAGGTAATTTGCAAAAAAAAAGTCCTATACAGACTGGTTCGAATCGCTACCGTTTTCGAGTTGATGGGGTTTTTGTGATTGGTGAGGTGATTTTGAAAATAGAAATGTTGTTCATCGCAATTTCTCGCAATGTTCTCGCACTCTCTTTTTTATCCCGATCACAAAAATCCCTTTAGCTCGAGAACGGTAGCGATTCAGATCACTTGTATAGGATTTTTTTTTTGCAACGACCTCCTCTTTCACCCATTTCCGTTTGATCCATGACTTATGGGACACTCTGTATATCAGCTGCGACAAATGGAGAGATGTACTTGACCGAAATTTCATCAAACTGGAGACTGAAGGATTTTTAGCATTCTGAATTGAAATGTTCAGTTTTTTTTGTCAATATCCTCATGGAAACTGTCACAATTACAGATAAAGGAATATCCCATCCTCCAATTTTCATTTGTATATATAAATATATTTTTTTCAAATCTGAATGGAATATTTGTAATGAAACAAAAGTCATTCACTTCGAAAATGAATCATTTGAAAAATATAATGTTTTATTCGTACGAAGAAATTGATTTTGGTAGTCTGAGATAGCCATCAGGTTCTGTTACTTACTCATCCCAAAACCGATAATATTTTGTTTTTGTTGACATTCTTGTGAGTAACTGGTGACGTGAAATCGTGACGAGAGAATATAATTTTACCCGATAAGGTAATCATGCTCACTCTGTCGTACATTTCTCATTGCTTCCTTTTGTTTCAGAATCTTGTTGGTCTCTAGTATGATTCCAGTTCATTCATCCTCTTGGTGAATGTGACTGAGAACATGTAAATCGCTGTCTGTGTTGATAAACTTTGCATTTTATAAACAAACAATCATAGAATAGTATCGCAAAGTAAATTTGCGAAACGGAGCACTACACATATATATATATACATGCAGGCTGTTACAAATTCGATTATATGTATGGAGATCTTGAAATCCGTCAAATGTAAAGCAAAGTTCAAATGGAGCCAAAGTTGCACAATCAGAAGCCCAATGAAATGTTGGCAGGAAATCTGGAAACATCCGACTATTTTAGGATATATAAATACAGGAAAATACGACAGATTACGACTTCGTTTTTATTTTTTACTCACGTTATTCGGAGACAAGAAGGAAAAATAATTCAACATTGTCACTGGCACTTGTTATGACCTACAGAATGAGTTTATCAAGTTGATGATCTGACGTTTCTGCTCTGGAATGTCATCATCAAGTCTAAACTTTGATAACTCGTCTGATGAGTAATCGTATTTGGGAGACTGCTGAAAGCTCTCGAAAGATGCAAAAAAATCAAGTCCGTAGTCCGAAAAGTCATCTTGATTGAAGCTGAGCCCAAATCCGAAAAAATGCCAATGACAATATTGAATTCGAGGTTGAATTATTCATACCCCTTTTCTTGAAACAAGGTCAATTATTTTTTCAGATTTTCTCATCTCATTTTTATCTTTCAAAATCGTCGGTAGATTGCAGATTTTTGTCGGCATCTTGTTGGCCTTCTGATTGCGCAACTTTTTGAACTCTGTTGTATCTTTCACGGTTTCCGGGAATCCCGAGGGGGATGACATGCATATTAATATAATATCATAGAATATATATATATATATATAATCTTGAATCTCAAAATATACTGATATGTTCGAGGATTGTTCGAGCATTAAAGTGAAAAAGATCGAAAAATACTTCCCATATAAATATGAATCGGTCCCTCATCAATGAAATGTATACAGTGCTTCTCAAAAGTCCCCTTCCCCCTCTTATCTTCGGAACGATAATCGAAGGTTGTAATTTCTTTGAGTAGATACTCTTTTTTGAATCTGTAATTGATATCATACTGAATGGAATTCAAATTCTAATGAGACAATAAAATTACCACGAACAGAAACGAAATTAGTAACATTGAATAAGTATTTTTTCGATGTCTTTCGAAAGAGGTGTCACTTGCCGTAGAGTTCCATTCAAAATTATTTGTCACACGTCATCTTTGACGATTCCGTCATCTATCATCAGTAGTAGAGAAGTTTGCAAACTTTGATATTCGGTTTTCAAATTTCACTTGTTTATGTATAATCGTTCCAAAGATAAGAGGTGAATGTGTGAATTAGATTATGTTGTTTGCTACATGATGAATTGAATTACGAATCATACTGAACCCGAGGCTGAACCTATATATCTTTTTGTTTTTTTCTTTATAGCGGTACTGACGAATTTGGTGATTGTAAAATATATTCGTTGAACCTACTCTATTCCAATGAGATTATTTGAGAAAGCTTCGACAAGAGTCTGTAATCTATACAGCAGATTTTGACATGATGTTCAGACAGTTGAAATTCCATATTATCGAACACATTTTTTTTCCATATAATCACTATTTCAAGTATCAATTATAATGTCTATTGAGCAATCTAAATCGATTCCAAAGGTCTATCCCTCCTATATATTATTCGAGATGTTTGTCGTTATGAAATGTAAACAACAAATCTAATAAAACATCAAAATATACAGTGACTTACTACAAACTGGGTAAATATTTGAAAGCGTTCACGAATCCAAATATTATATAACTGAATACAAGTAGGGAATGGAATAAATATGAAGTCCGCAATATCAATAACAGGAATTATGCACCTAAAATAATCGGAGTGTCTCGTTTCAACAGAATAATGTTCCTACACTACATTGATTCCTTTAGATTCCTTTAATTTAAACAAGATTCGTGGTATTCTTTGGGATTTACTTGTTTGGTCATTCGAGGAATTTTTCAAGTATTTGTAAAATTACTCTAGATTTTCGCCAATATTTGCAGTGTTATCGGAGATTCAGAGATTCAGGTGTGTCAAGACTCCAATTATTTGTGGGAATATTCAATATTCATCGAGATTACCACGATATATGCAAGAATCATCGGATTGGGATTTGGAGTCATTTTTCTTGCCGACTTGCCCACACTGATTATTAGCGGCGATCAATTATTATTCTGGAGGTCTGATGAGAGATCTGCTCTTTGAATTAGGAAGTCATCATAATATTTCCGGAAATTGAATTCGACGATTGATGAGTTGTTCTCGGATTCGTACATGCGACACTTGATTGACGGAATCGCAAGAATCGAGCTGATATTCCAAAGATAAACATCAGATAAACGTCAGATTCGACAATGGTGTTGATGGATTTACGGATGCTTATTGTTGGAGCTGGGATCTGTGAGATAATCACTACATTTCCGAGATTCGTTGGTCTCGAAGAAATTGAAGCTTGGTGAGATTTCCAAGATTTGTAGTTTTCTTGAAGGAAAGTGATGTACTCTTATTTGTTAGAGTGGGACAACCTTCGCAAATTGAATGTTCATTGTCTCATTCCAACAAATCTTCAAACGAACTCAATCAGATATTCATATTCATGCGCAGTATCTCAATGATTCACATTTCGCAATGGAAAATAGTATTTTCTCACAGAGTCAATCTTCAATTACCCTACGTAACTTAGTACATTTCATTATTGATATGTATCTACATAATTTGTAATTTGAGACGTATACCTACCTCACAGTGACCTTCATCTGAGGAATGTGATATGATAAAAATAAGTAAAAGTTATGTTGTTCCAGCATATCCTCACTATGATTTATCAGGAGATTTGGACTGAAGTAGCCATACTCATAGCAAAAATATCTGTGCCAGCATATTATATGAACCAGGAGAGTTCTTTCATTCAAAGTGCCGTAAGATTATTTTCCGAGGGAGAATCTGCAAAAACGATGGGACTGCGAGCATTGCAGCATGAAAAACAATGAATCTTTTGAAGGACGTCAAATTTTAACTCTCTGGGAGAATATACACATAGTATATGAATTCTAAATTGATAACGTCCGATGAGATAAGAAATTCTTGTAACACACGATTTATTCGATGGCACGAAGTTTGTAGTGACTTCACCAGAGTCGTGTCATTGATGAGCCAATTAGTTTTGGTTTGAACTGACAAACTATGAAAATCTTTTGAACAATGATGGGCAAAAGTGTGGTACCAAGTGAATATCTCGGTAACCGCACGTTGGATTTTTTTGAATTTTTGTGCAAGATCAATCCGAAAGATGGCGGGTTCGGAAATGTTATCTCCAATGTTGCCACGTTTTCAGTTTTTCCGAAACTTTGTTATTTGAAATGGCACACCTTGTATATTTTCATTGATATATAATTTGTATTTCATTCTCAATCACAACAGAGATATCTTGAAATAAGGAAAGAATGATGTAACCAAATGAAATATCCAGTTGGTTCCTTACTTTTGCCGATCATTGTACATATATAACGGAAGAAATATTGTCCAGCTGAGCTTTGAATCCTACCTACCTTGGATTGATTCGAAATAGTATCAAAAAACTGCACTTCATACTCTGAAACACTGTGCACGCAATGAATATTCGTAAAGTGACGCAAGATTGTAATTTATTCTGCACACAAAAAAAACGAATATATTCCTGATGTACAGCTGCTAATAATGATTTGTCTAGATTATAATCAGGATGGGCGTGATGAAAACATTCATCAATTGTGACGCAAAAAAACTCCTAATTAATTGATTACCGATTCTTATTTGAAATTATAATTATGACTGACTTTTCTATGCAAATTTTCAAAGCTGGCGACATGACTCAAAAACCTACTGAGTACATCAAAATTGCAACATACACACGCCGCTTTTCAAATAGAAATCTTGGGGTGGATCATATGATTTTCATATTTGCATAAGCTTCTTTCCATTAAAAACTAGACAGCTTGTGATATTCCAAATCTTCCATAACACTTTTCAACTGAGCTTATACCTAGTTTGAATGTGATAACCAGTTCAAATTAACAGATCAGATAAGAAAATGAAATACCCTTTTTTTAATTATGGTAGGATCAAGATTGTCGACTCGTATATTTACTATTTCGAAACTGAAATATTTTCCAGGTGAGATATCTGTTCACCAATCCAGTCCAATTATCTGACGACTTTTCACGATATTTTCCGAGAAGAGATGTTTCAAATCCGCTACGGTTCGATCACAATATAACAATTTACAATAACTCTTGAGATCCTTCTTCTTGACGAAGTTCTCATTGGACAAGACTTAGTATTTATTTAGATAGTAAGACTAACTCATGTAGATGCGACAGAGGGCAAATAACCAAAATATCTCCAGGAGACCGAGGAATAGAAGGCTATGAAAATACTGATCAAATAGCCAAGTAAAAAACCATACAGGGCTCAGGATACGTTCGAAATATATAGGAATAGTAATATTCCACTCTCTATGCATACTTTATGGTCCCGAAATGTACCCTGAGGAACTCATGAAATCAGTTCAATGACCTACAACAACACTGGAATATGTCATTTGTCTTCAATTTCTTGGTCAATGTCACCATGCCGAAGACAGAAGATGATGTAGACTCCTCTTCTCGAGTTGTTTGATGAGAATCCTTATAAAGCTATTCCACCATTAATTAAGATAAGCTCAAGTTTGGTAGCGCATAGTAATGGGCTGTATATTCTAGCTAGCTATCTTTGATAACATCAGTCGAGATTTTTGTGTCTTCATAGAACAGAGATAGGGAGAGAAATGTAAGGTGTCAACAAGTAATTTAGAAGCGAGATTACAAAAGCAATTTGAAGAGGAGATATGATCAGGATTTTATATTGTCACTGGAAACAAAGATGTAACTTTCATTCCACTACAGTACTTATATCGAAAGTGATAATAAATAGCAGGTTTTCAGCTATAACTGGAGATAGAATCAGATCCGATGTATCACTACGCAATCGAAATAATACATCAGATCTTTTGGCGCCACTTATATGATTCTCAATGTCATCATAATCTGACGTTGAATTGATGAGCCTCATTTGAATATTTGATTATCAAAAAAAATGCCAACAAAAAACTTCGAGAAGAATTTCACATATCCAGTATTTAGGTAATGTATAAATTTTACAACATATTATTGGGAAAAAAAGTGTTATTAATCTCTTCAAAACAAGTTTGTGTATAATCATTCAGAATAATGCAAGATAAATATGTTATCCAATATTCGTATAAGTACCTATACCGGACTCGATCCTCAAATAATCATCTCATACATCGAGAAAATTATTATTATCATATTCATCTTGTAGTAGCGAATATGAAGTTTTAATCATTAAATTAGGCAATATATTTCACCCGAAGTGATTTTTTTTGTTAGTCTGCAAGAAAAGCTTAAATTTTCATACATAGCATTGCAGCATGAAATTACATGAGATTTCATATACAGGGGGCTTCTTAAAACATCAACACCCAACCCCTCGGAATTCTTGAATGGGCTGACACCTAGTGATACATCATTGGATAGGTGATTTGAACAAGAAACTCATGCAGCTATGTGATTTCCGATCCAACTTCATATAGTTCATTCAGTTTATTTTAGAAATCTTCTGAGGGGTGGTGTATAGCGGTGAAGGAGCATGTGATCACAGCGATACGTCAAAAGATGAAAGTAACTTTTTTTTTTGGAATGTTTTATTACTGTCTTATATTCTTCATATATCTTCAATGTAGGTCCTAATCAATCACTGTCAATCATAGAATGCGTAATATCATCCAAATTACTGCACATGCATTTTTGTGATACATGAAAAATAATAAAGCGAATTTTGATAACCGACTTCGGAAATTTTTATCCGGCTATGAAAAAAAGCAAATAAAATAGCATTGACTTGAAGTTTCTTCGGTAGGTATTTCATAAAACAACTCTCTCATAGACGGTGACTTATTTCAGGTATTTCTCCGGTTATTTCTGAGTGTATTGCTCAATGAGACCACGTTTAGGAGATTTTTCCAGAGATATCTACAACGCCCTGTATATCGAAGCTCTATTATATCCTCTCGAACCAAATGTAACATTGCCTTGTATAGCTTGTATACTACCATACGTGATAATCTCCAGATTTCACGCTCAACTGGCTGTTAAATTTCTAATTCTAAATAAATATTATTAGGTATATCTGGCTTGTTCTTTTCCTGGTGAATTCCTAGGTAAATTATCATGTATTCTCGCTAAAAGTCCTGCTTCACATTTTTCTGTTGGAATGAAGGCGAAGCAACAGTAAAGAAAGCAATAATGAAACAGTGGCGTATATTTCATAAATATACGGAATTTATTCTTATATCCTTCAATGACCAGGATGGAAATTATCGATGAATGTCACGATCAAGAACATCTTGGTGATATCGTTATTCATTTGAATTGATTATTAATAAAGCTTCATTTCTTACAGTGCAACCAGATATGAATTGAGACAGTGAGATGATAGTAAGATAATAGATAATGACGAGGATAATGATCATTCAAGGTACAAAGTCATCATCATTGTAGGCAATGAGACAGTATGTTCAATTGAAGAAAACACAAGTGTATAATTCTATAGAGAAACTGAAACGGTTGAGTGCAGTAGCTTTGAGTTTATTGGCCAATTTCATGCTTCTGTTCGAAACTTCGTTAGCATTCAGCATTCTTGATCGTGGTATCAAATTTCATGGTGACTTTAATAGCCCTTTCATCAAATATACTGGTACTTGCAAATAATTACTATGCTACACAAACAACGTTGCTCATGAAACGTTAACAATACTTGCTGAACTTCAGATGGCGTAAGCAGTTGAGGATATCTCACCAGAAGCAATAGACGAGCATCATTCGAATCCAATGAACACCAAACAGTTCGAAACTCTACCAATCCTAATACTGCCCCAATATGTAATTAGAGGGTTTCAATTATTTGATTGAAAGTGATGCAAAAAGGGATTAGAGACTAGAATCTGCGAAAGAAGTGTCTTGTCACTTGACAGAAGAGGTCTCAAAAGGGTGATTGAAATGGACACCTGGGCACCCATTGGGATCAATAGTACATTAAAACGCGTCAAAACATAAGTAACAGAAGGCTTCAATTGATACAAAACACATATTTTTCCGTCATAATATTGACAGTGATATTAGTGGCAGATGAAGTATTTTGACACTTGATTTGGCGGCGGCGAGGGCGGTGGAAAGTTTTGTGATGTTTGTATCTATATTGAATATAATATATTTCTGAATTATAAATCATGAACTGGTCCATCAGTGGCAGAGTGACTCTAATCTGCTTATATTCAACTAGATCTGATGAAAACGATAAACCAAAAATAGTGTGAACATAGAAAAGATAATTCCTATTGCAAAAGCTGTCTAGCGAAACTACTACCATCTACAAGAGGGCGTGAAGAGGATTGAGGTGAAAAAGCTGCTGAATATCACCGAAAAAATAGGTAGCTGTTTCTGAACTAGAAATCAGAGCCTAGCATGTATTCTGATGACACGGATCATGTGATTATTATCTTCCACTGTACATTCCAGAAAATAAAAAACCCAGACGTCACTTTCGATTATGATTCTTGACCTTTTGAATCAAAGTCCTCAGTCGGATTAGTTTCGACATTACCTCAGATCATTATTACCTTATCAGAGATATTTTGGTAATGGCTCAGTATTATCTTGAGAGATTGGGTTAGTATTAATAACTCAACAGGATTGGCGTCGAAATCGTTTATGTGTAAAATTCAGTGTTGGTTTTCGAAGATAACATTCCATAATATCAATTGGTCTATTTGATAATGTTTTATTCTGAAATTCGGCAAATGAAAATCCCTTCTACAGAACCTCAAATTACATCAACATCAGATCAATTAGAAGCCCGATGCTCGGCCCAATATTATGATCATAATACAGGCCACCTTCTACATTGATGGAGTTCCAACTGATATAGTCATAAAATAAACGTTATACATCGAGATAAATCGACACCCTATACCGTATAGCACCCCTTTCTGTGCTCAGATTCATTGAAATCGTAAAACGCGTGGCAAGTTCCTTTACTGTATAGGGGGAAGGGTTGAAAGTTTTTCACTGGGAATTTACATACTGCGAAGCCAGAAATTTAATAGAGAAGCACCCGAACGTTGAATATTGAAATGAACCCTTTCGATTGTAGTTCGTACGGAAAAACGAGTAGCTAAAATGATGATGATTATTATTAGGGGCTATGATACAGTAAAGTTTTGTTAGGACGCAGGTAGTCACAGAATTTAACATTCGTGCATCATATAAAGGTACCTAATATCATTCGACATATTATTTCAAGATCTGTCCCAGTTATTTCAGATAATGTCTATTTTGAAAAATCTGAATTTATAATATATGTCTGGGCATACTCTCATACACTTAAATATAATTATATATAGAATGACAATAAAAATTCATCAATTTTAATGTGAGCACCAAAGTAATGCAAACAGTGTCCAAATTATCATTGAAGGCAAACACACAGATAGTTGAAGACTTTTGAAGAAGGCACCGAAGAAGAGGTACCAAGAATTTCTCTTTTAAAAAACAAATAGAAACTCATTCAAGTTGTTCCAATATATTCATTCATTTAGGTAGACCTCTGTTCTACGATTTTCATTTTCAGTTGACGATGCGGATGATTATAAGTGTTTGAGCTTCGAATATGGAGCAGTAGAGGAATTTTCAACGTTTTCAGCTTCTCTAGCTGATGTGATGGATTGTTGGATATTTTCACTAATACAGAGAACTCTTGAATTATATGCTCAGCTTATCTTAATGAACACTTCTATTCATATTTACTCATTTTACTTATTCAAGTTTCGTAATTCGATTCCACATCATTGAATCAAATGAAATATTAATCGATCTAGTGATAAACACTCCTCATGTTTCGAAGATCAACACAACATGTAATATGTATAGTGTGATGTTTTGAAAACTATTTATTGCAATTTATGTAATCATCTCATTATTTACGATGTTCAACACATATAATTGGAATCAGTAGCGCAGAGATTTTGAGAAAAATATGTTTATTCCTCAAACTATCGATCATAGTCATTACCTCTGAAAGAGCTAAAATCTCTTCGAAATGTGCCCTGAAGACAGTATTTTTTAAATATCTTCAAATTCTGATGAAAAGTAATGAAGCTCTGTAATTATGCTTGTCTGATTTGATCTGATTTTCCTTCTGCAGCTTTCTTTGTGATTGCGTCAGGAAATATGAAATGTTATTGAAGTTTTGATAACTCAATCGAGGATTCAAATGGAAAGATCAGAATCGTTATTAGAATATTATCGTCTATGGTACAAATATGGACAATGCGAATGAGAATTCAAAAATATATTCAAAAATATTTCGTAGGTATTTTTATCGACGGTTTTCTGATTCTGATTCAGAAGGAATATTTATGATATGGAGTCAGTGATAAAAAATTTGTAACATCGATGATGTACCGATCACAAACTTTGATCTGACACATAGAGAATTTCTCTTTCAGGTATCTAAAGGTTCAATTTCAAGCGCAGTGACATTTTGGGGCAGATCCCAAATCTGTCCTTACTACAAATATATTGAAATAATTTTTAATAACTTCTACTTTATATTTTAGAAACAGGAGAGAAAACTCCACAAAAAGCTGAAAATTGAATGTACCATCTCCTCGAAAAAATTACAGATAGTATTTGATTGATTGATCACTATTTGTTTAGAAAATTATGTTGAAATCACTAGACAGTTATAATGTTTCAAGTGTTTTTTTTTAAGATGATAGGTATCGAATTCCTCAATTTTGGTTATTTTTGAAATAGATATGACTCGAGAAATGACTCGTTCATGTTGCGGACTTTACATATACAAGCAAAAACGCTGCGCATGACTCAATCCTTCTGTACATAATTTTCAAATTATGTTTCTTCAAAAAATTAATTTTTTTCATCGGATTATTCGCAAAATATTATAGCGGAGCAGGATTTCCCTCGAAGAGCGATAACGATGAAGATGTTGCTTTCAACTGAACATGCATAAGAAATACCATCTTCAAGGGGTCCGTCAACACCCGTCGTTGAACACACACGGTCGTAGGAGACGCGCCTGCCACCGACCTCGCAACACCCCGTGGAAAACAAATAAAATTCGGGCGAAGCATTCACTCCCGCCTGCACACTTACACATAGGATTGCATCCAGTAGATCAGGGGCGAGTGGTGCCAGTAGCAGCATCACTCAAGCACATCCTAGAAAACTCCTTGGGAACACTTTTAACTCTAGAAGAACTTCCCGGGCGCCACAACTCGCGATCGCGATCGGCCGGCGCCAAAATTCGCTGGGCTCATCTGAGGCTGGCGCGAATCTGCTTGTTGCCTCGGTGCGCGGCGAAAAGCGTAGCGGCCACAGGTTGTTGCTTGCGGTGCCGTGCGACTCGATCAGGTCTGCCGGTGCTGCGGCGCAGGCTACGGTGAGAATGTCTGTCGGGCTTCGGTCGGGCGCTGCCAGCGCCACCGGCCGCGAGGCGCACTTGCGCGTTGCCGCCTCCTCGCTTCGGCGGTCGGCCGCGGCGCGAGTCGACATTCACGGGGTGTTGCGATTTTCAGGATTTCCGTACTATAGACCAGTCGTTTGAGGTGTCCCAGAGTAAGAAGTTTTTTTTTTCAATTCCATTTCTGTATGAATTAATTTTATGAATTTATGATTTTTTGCGATTTTCAGGATTTCCGTACTATAGACCAGTCGTTTGAGGTATCCCAGAGTAAGAAGTTTTTTTTTTCAATTCCATTTCTGTATGAATTAATTTTATGAATTTATAATTTTTCGGCGGTCGGCCGCGGCGCGAGTCGACATTCACGGGGTGTTGCGATTTTCAAGATTTCGGTACTATAGACCAGTCGTTTGAGGTATCCCAGAGTGAGATTTTTTTTTCAATCGCAACAATTTTTAATTTCTGTATGAATTAATTCTATAAATTTATAATTTTTCGGCGGTCGGTCGCGGCGCGAGTCGACATTCACGGGGTGTTGCGATTTTCAGGATTTCGGTACTATAGACCAGTCGTTTGAGGTATCCCAGAGTGAGTTTATTTTTTCTCAATCCCAACCTTTTTTAATTTCTGTATGATTTAATTTTATAAATTTATAATTTTTCGGCGGTCGGTCGCGGCGCGAGTCGACATTCACGGGGTGTTACGATTTTCAGGATTTCGGTACTATAGACCAGTCGTTTGAGGTATCCCAGAGTGAGATTTTTTTTCCTCAATCGCAAGACTTTTCAATTTTTGTATGAATTAATTTTATGAATTTATGATTTTTCGACGGTCGGTCGCGGTGCGAGTCGAGAATAACGGAGTGTTGCGAATCGTCCATTAAAGGACAGCGGGTTGATAAAGTAGACAACTATGGGGTAGGTACCGATCGGCAGCTGCCTAATGCTGATGCACACATACACATATTCATACGTATCTTCAGAAATGAAATGAAATAATGGTGCAAATATCTGTATCGAAAACATTCGTTATCTATGGAGAGTAGATATTTTTATGTTACTTGCTATCACTGTAAAGATATGATTTTCCAAAGCAAATGCCTGTAGGAAACTAGGCATGAAAAAACAAATTTTCGTGCCTCCGACAGAGTTGCAAATATATGAATCCATGTATATCATGCAGTTTGAAATGTACCATCGCATATGGAAATCTTTCATGATTTCCTCGTGATTTTTTCAGAATGAAAATACCTGTTTAAATCTGGAATCAATTTTAGAATAGTTGTCGGATTGCACATTCAGTGTATATAATATAACTGGAGTGTTCCTAAAACCTTGCAACTTCTTTTTCAAACGTTACATTGATAGCAATTTTTTTTCATTCTATATTTCTCAATCTCCCGGGGTATAAGCATAGAGGGTTGCAAATTCAATATCACGATAACATATCATTTTCAATATTTGCAACTATATTTGGAAACTTTCGTATAATCTTCGACTCCTTATGATCTACAAAGCACAAATTCGACCTGTCCTGGAGTACTGTTCACATGTTTGGAGCTCAGCCCCCAAACATACGCTTAAGCTCTTAGATTCAATTCAGAAGAGAGCTATTCGCCTAGTCGATGACACAACACTCACCAAATCATTGACCTCTCTAGATCATCGTAGAAAGGTCGGCGATCTTTGCCTTTTTTATAGGTACTTTCACGGTCGGTGCTCAACGGAAATATCATCTATTATGCCACCACGCACGATTCCTAGTAGACAAACCAGACACGAGCTCAAGCTGGTCACCCCTACACTGTCAGGCTCGAGACCTGTCGAACATCGCTATACCAAGCATCATTCCTCAATAGAACGGCAAAGTTATGGAATTATTTGCCTAGTGAAGTCTTTCCTGATGCTTACAACCTCCAAACTTTCAAGAAAAATTCCAACACCTTCCTACTCTCCCAAAATTCCACCGCTGGCTAACACGATGTTCCTCGAACATCATAGGTTTCCCTTTCGTGTTGTCCACAGATAAAAAAAAAGACTCCTGATTTCTTATGAAAAATCATCGTAGACAACGCAGTGGACCGTAAGTACATATTACAGTCAAAAAAGAAATATGCAAATTTTCAGTAAAGTCAGGCTTGCTATTCTCTAATTTTATTATAGTTTGCAAAACTTTTCGAATTCGTCCTAACAAATAATAGCCGAAAATATTGGTTTTCTGTAGGTCCCCATGTTCCGGAAGTCGATTTTTTTTTGCTCTAATGACTGGTCTAATATGCAGGGTGTGCGCAAAAATCAAGGTGGCCTGATATATCCTATATTTAAATGCATATAGGATACATATAGGATATTATATTTATCCACAATGAGCCATTGAGGTGGAAGCGGTGGAGGGCCAGTCTTAGACCCACTCACAATCGAAACAACACATATCATAACATTCAATCGTGAAAGTGAGGATTCCATACGAATATTATGAGAAATATATGGTAAAAGGTTTCATTCAGAGTGATAACAATTCTGATATCGCTTCTGAGGAGGAAGATAATCTCATAAAGCTATATTTCAAGAGTTCGAAAGGATCTTTTGTCATGACTTTCTCAATTTCCGTAAGATTTTTCCCCTCCTTGTTTCTGAAAATTGAAAACGGAATCATATCATAACTTTTCTGAAGATGAGCCATATATGACCGAATGGGAAAATGTTAAGATTATAGAAAAAGAAGATATTAATCAAAGAATGGAGGAATCTACTAGCATTCTCCTGAACGGAGACTGAACTATAGATAGAACTTGGCATTCACTTCTAGAAACTAAGTAGGTTTTTGAGAGTTTGTGATAATCACCAATCACCAAGAACAGAAAATACGGAATTAACGAACAACGATGAAATTTTTTTATTAATTTTGATGAAAACTGGAGCAGATTCGATTTCGAAACGTCGACTACATTAAGATATATAGGTAGGAATTTTGATATTTATCGCATATCGAAACATTTTTCTCGAAACAAGAAGAATTTCTCTTTCAGGTATATGGAGGTTGATTTCCAAGCGAGGTTACATTTTGGGGCAGATCATGAATCTGTATTCACCACAAATATATCGAGATAATTATCTTAATTTCTATTTCCATTTATCAGAAACGAGGAGAGAAAATCCCACAGAAACTGAAAAAATGAATATACCACGTCCTCGAATAACGTATAGATAGTATTAAAAATCTTATCGATTGCGGATCCTTCAACAAGACAAAACCAAAATATCACAGCATTGGAGATGCTGACCAAACTAGTATATCTGAAATTGGGATGTTTCTTTTGTTTATAACGATAGCAATTTTGAATCTTTCGAAACGAAAAGATCGCCATTTGAATTTTCATCACCATGGCCAGTCCATGTTATCCCGGAATTCTGTGTATAATGTAATGTATGTCATACTGAAGTTCATCTTCACAAGTTACATTCCAGAAAACGTGAAATTTATTTCAGAAAACGTTGATAGTATTCCAGAATACTGAGTTCAATCTCAGAATGCATCAGTTGTTTTTGAAAATATCCAATTCAATATCAGGAATTTCAATTGAATTCCAGATAAACAATTCAATTTTAGAAAGTATCAGTTGTATTTCAGAATAGTGATTTTAATTTCAGAAAGGGTGATTCGTAATTCAGAAATGTTAATTTGATTTCAGAAATCATCAATTGTATTCCAGATCAGGCAATTGAATTCTGAAATACAACTGATGCTTCCTAATACTGAATTGACCATTCTGAAATACTATTAACGCATTCTGGAATTGAACTCCGGCAGTATGTACCGCAAAAAATGACTGTCAGTTCCGGTTACAGTTAAACACTGGATTCACAGGGTGTTTGAGAATTAGGGAGGTTCGCCGCAAGAGGTGCCGAATCCAAAAATGTATACAGGCTGTTACACATTCGATTACATGCATGGACATCTCTTGGAAACCGTCAAATAAAAAGCACAGTTCGAATGGCGGTAAGGTTGCGGTATCAGAATCCCAACCAAATGGTAGTAAGAAATCCAGAAACATCCGACTATTTCAAAAGATATTCAGGAGAATACGATGAAAACTTTTCAGAGCCTGAACGCCAGATCTGTATGTCTGATTATGTAGGTCTCGAAAAGTTCCAATGACAATAATGAATCATTTTCGTTCTTCGTCTTCCATTCGTCTCCGAATGGAGAAACGAAGAGAAGAAATTCCGTGAGAATACGTTCATACATAAAGTTGGAAGTCTGAAATACTATGTCAACATTGCACTTGATTCGACAACTATTAGACTCGCTATGCATAGGAAAAGTTATAATTTCTTCGTTCATCCGATGTGACTCTTCTGGAGATTTGTGTAGAATTATGTTAATGAGCAAACCTTCGGTGCAAGAGAAGAACTAAGGATATTTTAGTCCTTGAAGCACTTCCAAGCAGTCCACATTAAATGGTTTCGACTCTTGGAATAATTTTTGTTATGCACACCTATTTATTTTTCTACAATTAGTAATCATCAATTGATTTGTTGTTGAATTATTGATTATTATTCAAACATTACAAATCGCATTTCAATGTCATTATGATATTCTCACATTTCCAACTTCATTAATATGAACGTACTATTACATAATGATGAGAAACACAGCACCGTATTCGGAAAATTCTTGATGATGATTTTCGAATGACTCGAAACATGTTCAAACCATAACGTGCGGGATTCATGAAATTAGCGCCGTATTCAATGAATTATTGTCGATGACAGTTGCATGGAGACAAAGGAAGTTACATTATTTTTTTTTCATACCTTCATCATCAACAGGAAGAAAGTGAATTGAGATTCAGGAAATCATTGAAATAACTCAAAAACGGAATGATTCATCTTGAAGTAACGCAATTTTTTTCCAAAGGAAGGAATCTGTATCTCTGGTAGTTACTAGTTTTCCTATAGCTGCCCTTGTCTTGGACACAGTGTACAGGGTGTTTCAGAAAAAGGTGGCTCCGTTGCTAGGATACGTAGAGCCTTGGAAAAAAATGTTTACTCATTGTTTACTCGTTTTTTTACGATTATGTCGAAACTACCTGCAACATTGGGATGAAATTTTGCAAGAATATGTTTTGGAAGCTGAAAAATCGCATGAATTTCTGTTTTTGTCTGACTATTCGTAACGAGTACTTATTCTCGAACATAACTTTCTTGTGGTTAGATTCTCTATTATTAATTCAATGTGAATTTGAACATAATTGAATTTTACACCAAGGAGCTACTCATGATGAAGCTCGATACTGTGCACCTGTTAATCTCAAGAAATTCAGACATATCAATAAATTCATACGATTGTCAGCTTCCAAAACATATTCATATAAAATTTCATCTTGATGATGCCTATTGTTCCGATGTAATCGTGAAAAATGTATACCTTTACATTTTTTTTCAAGACCCTGTATCTTGAATTCGAATGGCTTGACGAAATTTTCGTCAATTCTGGGTTCGGTCATGGGATGCTGGGATTTAGCGTTCGACAATATTTTCAATGTACACTGTTGCCAAATTTCGTGTTACCAGAAGCAACTTTGAAATTTCAAATGGAACACCCCATGTATTATATGGATTTCTGATTCTACAGAAGATTCTGAGCATATGTGTTATAGCATATCCTATAGCTTTCTCTTACTTTTTTCGACATGAATTAATTTTTGATTTTAGACAGCAAAAACATCGTAATTTCAAACTGCAATATTTTCTGGCAGTACTGCAAATTTCAGAGCGGCTTCCTGAATCGAAGGTTTATCATAAGTTTCCACGCATATCGAATTGATATTCCACAGGGTGTGAAAGTTGGTGCGTCAACCTCCGGCACAAATAAACAACAATTTTTTGTCGATCAAAATCAAAAATCAATTTGTATGTCAGAGATAGCTAGGTGATATAATATAGCGAAATTGCTCAGAATCTTCTGTACAATCCAAAAATCCCATAAAATATGGGGTCATTCATCGGAACTCCAGAGTTACTTTTAGTAACACTAAATCTGGCAACAGAGCAGATGGGGAAATATTTCTCAACGCTAGATCCCAGCATCCCATGATGATAACAGAAATATATTTCTCTCCGTTCTCTAGATACTTCTAATGCGCCATCGAGTTCGACGTACCCTGTATATATTTAATAGATCTCGACTAATTATTTGTAAGATTTTCGACTGACTGAGAAAGGAGCCTAATGAATTAGGTTTGTGACCCACAAACCTCTTTGTCAATTTATTTGCTTGCTGTCACAAAAGTAACTTTGGTTCCAAGTTCAGCTTCAAGTATTCGTTCGCATTCAATATCGCAATCTGACCAAATGAGAATCGCTAATTTATTCATCTTTTTACGGCGGCGTTTTTAGACTTGTATTTATGAATCGTCTACTCTGAAAAAAAAACGGACTCACTTTGCATACATTCTGCTATCACTCGGTATTCTGGTATTCTGGATGAAACTTCACATTTCACATAGCACATCAGATTAGTCACAGTATCACAAAACATAAGAGTGCTAAAGAAATAACTAACTAGAAACACTCAATGCAACTGTTTCTGAAATGAAAAAGAGTATCAACAAAAATAATCCTCATTTATGTATTCGATATACGATCATTTTTCCAGATGAATCATCACCTGTGAGAAGAGGATACGATTTCAAGAAAATGTTTATGATCTCTGGTAAACGGAATCATATCTCAGTCGATTCGGTATTCCTCAAGGAAATGACCTCTGTTCGGCATTTTCTAAGTATACAAATACGCACCTTCACATTTATATGTATATTTTACGGCGGGTCAAGGTTCGGAAATATTGCCTTTATGAGATTCATTAGTTATAACTTTGTCAATTATTTGGTAGATGATAAAGTGATAGTTTTTGAGGAATCTTGATATAATGAGCATCTGATAAGACTTTTTTTTTTTTTAACAATTTCAGCTCTTCATTGAACCAGAGTTTCTTTCAACCTTAGTTCTGCCCCAAGCATACAGAATTCGAGAATTCGTCGAAATGGGCTGCCAGAAGGTATATCATGATGATGTTGTACTGAAGTTGGTTTTGCTGTCTCATCCTGTCCAAACCTTCATAACTGTCTTCATTCACTGTATTTAAAATTTTTCGTTGACAAGTTTGACGACACAAGAATATGTGAGTATCAGAACAAATTCGTATGTATGTATTATAAGTGGACAGGCAAGTTGTGATAGATTCCAAATTACTTCGATCGATTCATGACACATTATCAACAAAAACATGAAAAAAAAATTGTTCAAAAATAGTTTTCTGAGAAATCCAACTTTGCAAGTCCTGAAATGAATGAATACATCGATACTCCCATCGATATCAATTCTTGGCTCACGGTTTCACAGTAAGACCATGATCATATGTAAGAACACATCACAACTTTCCATTCCTGATGCTTACAACCTCCAAACTTTCAAGAAAAATTCCAACACCTTCCTTCTCTCCCAAAACTCCACCGCTGGCTAACACGATGTTCCTCGAACATTATAGGTTTCCCATTCGTGTTGTCCACAGATGAAAAAAAGTGAGATTCTCTATTTGTCAGTGACACCTTGAGTTTGGAAAATTTGGACACAAATATATTTTCGAGGAAAATAAAGCTTCCACTCATCTCAGTGGACATTTCGGGAACGAATCACAGACTATCTACAGGTCTTGTCGCCCGCCTTGTGTTTCTTCTGCATGCACATAGCTTGAGGCTCATATTGTCCCGATTCTGACAAGATCACTTCAAACCTTACAACATTGAAGAAATGTTGCGGATCTCTCAGTGTTTTACCGCTATCATCAGGATCTTCGCTGAATAGGCTGCGATTGTCTCTCTTGGAGTGCCCTCCGTCCGCTGATCAAGTGCTTTCACCTAGAACATCGTTTTGCAAGAACTTTGCAATTCATCAACTTCTCCAGTTATGAATAATCTTCATGGAATCATTCAATGACATTAAATGGTTGAAAATCTAGCGATTTCTCTCTGATAGATCATTTTTTGTGTGAGAATTAAAGCTCGTCGGAACTATTCCGTGAACTACTTACCCTCAAATCATGTTGGAGGTTTTCCTTGTGTGAATAGCATATTGGAAAAGGTGGATATAAATCAGTATTATCTGATAATCTGCCAACCTCCGTTACGATATGATTTATTCTGAGATAGAGAGACCGAAATATTCAAATGAATGAGACTTCTCTGAACGACTACCGACGAATATTTGGCGAGGATTATGATTTTCCCTGATGCAATGAAATGTGTATTGGCCTACTTATATCCGACTAGTATTGAGTTTCTGTTTAATCAGACTTGCCATCGAATAGGGGAATTCCAACGCATTTTTGTTCAGATTGGCATCAAATTTCGTGAAACCGATATCGAGTATTCAGATTTCTAGAAACTATCGAATTCATTTGATGTTCTCAGAATGCGCCAGACAATAAAGAAATATCTTTGTAATCGAAAATTCCTATGGCGCCTCAATCCACTCAATAACATTCCGAATTTATGATTGTCATACTTGTGAGAATGAGGATCACAGGTGAAAATAACAGTAGCGTACAAAATGATGCAATATTTCATTTACCATAAAAATTACCTAATAATCATCATTGTTTCACCCATCTCTGTATTCGTCCCAGACAATTGCAAATATTGCAATTCTTTTATAGTTTTGAAAGATCAGGGTGGGTGTGGCCAAATTGTGGTCATTTATAGACGTATATGCATCTTCTGGATAAGTTGAGGTCCCAATGCTAGTACTTTGGGGAGAGGTCAGAATGATTTTTTTGCAAA
This sequence comes from Gastrophysa polygoni, assembly GCA_963576655.1. NCBI lineage: Eukaryota > Metazoa > Arthropoda > Insecta > Coleoptera > Chrysomelidae > Gastrophysa > Gastrophysa polygoni. The sequence continues at coordinate 6,126,441 of OY755092.1, forward strand.
TCTTGTCGGATTATTCGTACAATAATTTATCCATCGCTCTACTACGGAAGCGTAGGAGGACCAATATCTGGTAGAGCTGTAATTCCGAATCAAGTTATATTCCCAGTTGCAACTTGGAATTTAGTAATATTCCGAGTAACAACTGAAAATTGGAGCGAAAGATAAATATAAAATAATATTGGCCATTTTACGCTTCCGTACTCTACCCACTTATTCGTTTGAGTCATTGTAAATGAATTGTTGTTGCCATTTGTGTCAGATTTATATATATATATATATATATATATCTTCTATTGGTAGGATATCCACTTTTTCGTGGAATTGTTTAACCATATAAACTTTCACCCAAACTGAGATAATTTCCCTTCCTGACAACTTCAATAATTTATAAATGAGTTTTTTTTTTTTTAGTTTGAGAAGAGCTGAGGGTGGTTTTGTATGTGTTTTGGATGGTAATTGATATTTTGGAATTCAAATAATATGAATCCACTTCCATATGAAGCGCAATTGTCTATGCAGTGAGAGTCAGTGTCAGAAACTGAAAAAAAAGAAGAATAGAATGAGACGACTATGATGTTCCATCACTTTATCAAGTGGGTTATGATATCATATAATCTCTTCTAGATGCACCCTTGCCCCATCAACTGAGGAGCATTGAAACGAAAATGAGAAAACGAAAGAGCTATCGATTCGTCTGGATGTGCGACAAAGAGAGGTGCAATTTTGCAAACAGTCAGCTGATCACTGCTGATTGCCTCTCTCTCATTTGCTGTTTCCATTGGTTGGATTCCTCCGCCTTTCTCTAGGCGCGAACTAGAGTTTATTTGAAATTTAGTCAACATAATTCAATAGCTCTCCTTAGAAATAATATATTTCGTGAACTTTCTCGAATCTTCCAGTGCAACCTTATGCTGACATGGAAGGTTTGAAATCCTTTCCTCGACTTGATGGGTTGAACCGGTCGAACCAACTCAAATGATTCACTATTTTTTCAAATTCAAACAACAATTAAAACTGAGTCTCTTTGTTTCAACACACTCATGAATCAATAAACCCCGCTAAACGATAGATTTGAGTTATTAATCTTACACTCTCAACACGATTCGAATGGAAATAACTGAAAATGTCGTATTTCTCAGTACAATGACATGACACATCAGAATGTTCTCACAATGCCAATGGTCACGTGATTTTCAATCGCTTCGTCTCTTTCTTATGGTTGTTTCAATTCCTCTGTTTCTAACCTGGATCTAGTAGAGAATATATATCATATCTTTGGGGTGACTCAAATGGATATTGACACTCGACTATGCCAGAAATGAAAAATTTCCATGTTAAAGCAGAAACTCGATAACCGTTATCATTGTAATGATGTTATGATTGGTTATATTCAGTTATTTGGTATAACATTCGACAACTTTCACTGCATTGCAGCTCAAGCATGATTGAACAGTGAAAAAAAATTCAACTGTTGGTATCATTATGAGCTTGAACCTACGGAAGAACCCAAATATCAGCTGATGTATTTATGCCAGTGACACTTTTTAATGACATTTCGACGTGGGTAATAAAAAATCTCGCATAAAATCAGCATGTCTTCTTCGAAAACTCTTCAGGTCCATAAATCTTCGCGATTCTCGACGATAGAGAAGGCGAGTGGCAAGGACCACCTAGAAAGAGAGATGTTCTTTCCACAGACAGCAGGCAACCAGTCGAATGACAGCTGATGTCGATCCCCATTTTGTTCATCGTCGTCAGCTGTGGGAATTATCCAACTCTGACAGTTTGATTGCACAACGAATCAAGATGTATCTTCAGCATACAATTATAGGTATATCTGATAGTGATTAACTAATCCTTTAAAATGGAATCAGAATGACGCGAAACAACAGGTTGGATTTGAACATAACTCTTGATTTTATTGTTTCTCAAGATAATGCTGAACTTACTTCTCACCTTTCGTGATTCCCATCAGAGATGTCACAAAGTTCCTGAAGAGCTCAAAGCTCCTATAGAGTAGCATTATGTAGATTTATTATTTTTAATAATTTCAGACCGATTGGTAAAGAAATCTCTCCAGCCATGCCTCTAAAATATTATGAGTATAATTCATTTTTATGTTGATGTTGATGTTGATGTTGATGTTGATGTTGATGTTGATGTTGATGTTGATGTTGATGTTGATGTTGATGTTGATGTTGATGTTGATGTTGATGTTGATGTTGATGTTGATGTTGATGTTGATGTTGATGTTGATGTTGATGTTGATGTTGATGTTGATGTTGATGTTGATGTTGATGTTGATGTTGATGTTGATGTTCTTCCCACAGACAGCAGATGATCAGTCGAATGACAGTTGGTGTTGATATTCGTTTGAGGTGTTTCGATAGGTACTTTAAGATTGATAGCCTCTTCCAAATGTCGTCAAAGAACATATTCATCATGAATATATTTTTGATGTTCAGGATTCCCCAATTCAGACAAGTTTTTTTTTGTTGAGATATCTATCAGAGATGTAATGAAGTTTTCTTTTAGGTATATTGAGATGTACCAAATTTCCTTGATCATACATTTGGAGGATAGAGCAGTATTATTTTCTGATTTTATACAGAGTGATGAATTTTCTCCATGAGACGCTATTCAATTTGTCTTTGGAGTTCGAGCAATGTCAATGACACATTACAAGTTATAGTTCAATTAATCTTCCTAGTGCAACTGATAGATTCTAAATTCACTGTGGCCTCAGCCGTCTGGACTGATGTTGCTCACTTGGATATGATATCACGTACGAACTCAACCTGAGAGCAATTCGTTTCGAATAGCTGTCAACGTCATTACTGAGTTCAGGGGCTTGCATTATTTTTTCCCACTATATTTCTGCTCTGAACTACCACTTCCATCATGAACTAGAGGACATTGTACTAGTCATTCATCTGTAGTTATCAAATGAACCATGATTCGACTATTCATCAAGTACCACTACGAAATTTCGGAAAGCCTCGAAGTAATAGCATCTATCTGGGCTAAATTGGAAACCTTTTGGAGCAGATCATAAAACTGTCCTCGCTAGGAATATATTGGAATGGTCATTAAAATTTCTATTTCAATTTTTAGAAACGAGGAGAGAAAATCCCAAGACTACTAGAAAAATTAATTCAATCTAGTAAACCGCGACTGAAAACGTAATTTCAAGTTCTATCCAACTTCAAAATGAATACAGACAGTTCTAGAACTAGTAACATGTGTCTATACTACAGAAAAAAAAACCGTACAGATATATAGATATTTTTTTGCGATCAATCATAGTCTCTGTCAGCTATCTGAATTTCAGTTCTATCGTGTCGTTAAACAACTTCGTTGTCATCACCCGGTATACATATATTGCTATCTAAATCATTTCGATCACACCAATTAGGAAATAATGGGTATTTCACTGACGATGATAATATAAAAGGATCTATTCAAGATGGGTTCATCTTTTTATTATGCGAGAATTTTTATCGTCGTTACGAACGTCTTCTGTCGTAATACGAAAAAAATTGTGTCGAATGGAAAGGTACACGACTCGTTCGAAATGGTAAACTTGTACCTACCCCGAGACCATCAGATGTCAGTTATAGAATTCAGTTCGAAAGATGACCTTCGGAATGGACCTATGAAATTGCAGTTAACTAAACTGCACATCGTACACAATGAATTTCATATATAATTTCTCCCAAATGACAATGACTTTCCCCCACAACCGATCAAAACCCAATGCCATCAATTACACCCCTTGTCAACCAGAAATAAACCGAATGCTCCGAATAAAATGTGGGAACACAAATGGCGAAGGTAATTTGTCCTCTATGAATCGAATCAAAGGGAGCTCACTCGTGCCTTTCTTTTGTCATGGTAAGCGAGGAATGATCCGATGGACCACCTTTCCAAATTGGATATGGAATGCTTCGAGGAATCTGCAGCTTGGAGACGATTGATTCTCGCAGAACTGGTAGGTATTACGTTCATTTTTATACCGACTCAGAATGAAGAATGAAGCTTTTTTGATGTCAGATAATCGATACAGCTATCGATATGCATCTCCCATTTTTTTGACATTGGTGATACTCAACTGTCAGCCAAATATGTTTTCAATACAACACAGCACACCCGAAAATTACGGAATTCAGTTCCTAACACGGAAATATTTCGATCGAGTACATTGTAAGTTCACGAAATTCTTTCCAAGACAGCTCAAAATGAGTACAACAGGGCATTTTCTTGTGCTTCAGCCTTCGGCTCACTAGGGAAGTGAAACTCAACAGTCAGATCGTTGACGAAGCGTATGCGGACATACGTTTCTAGGAACATTTTTTTATGAAATGGCCTAGGCAATCACCCCGTCCAATATTGCCTCGTCGTTTTTGAACATCCAGTATAGTTATTGTTTCCAAAGTTGAGACTTCAGTTGAGACCTCAGTCGAGACTAGCAACGGAGCCATTAATAGTTCCCAAACTATGAGATAACTATAGATATCTGTAGAATCTACTTTGTTACAATATTTTATTATTTTGTAATAGAAGATAATGGAAATGTATCATTTTGGGACGTCACCCTGTAAACGATATTTTTGTATATCAGAATCAAAGAAAACACGACTTTTTGTCAACAAATAAAAACGTAAATCCATTTCGGGCGCGGTAGCGAATTGCTGGTCGGCGAGTACGAGTTAAGAGAGATATAGAGGCAATACTTCAGGGTCTACGATTTCGAAAATCATACGTTTATACGGATATTATCCTGATTTTGCTTTTAGAGATATCGCCAATTGGTGAATCTTGTCGCTTTGTATAAGTGGACAAGTGTGATATCTCGGTTCTGGGATTTGGATCGCTATCCTCGATTCTTTTGTTTTCAAGAAAACAACTCCTTCAGTGTTAGGGTTTCGACATTGGAAGGTAAGATTTCAATTTGATCATCATTCGATACTGTTTGGAGCTTTTTTTTATCGAATCGTAATATCTTTATGTGATCTCTATTTACACCGCGAATTGTCATTTCAGATGTTTTTGGAGTGGGCTGGTGTACTCAATAGCGACTCAGTTGCGATTTGTGATCCAGTGGATGTTGTTTAATCATGAGATTTCGAGACGTTGAAACTGGATAAGTACCTCATAGAGGATCATAATTCTATCATCAATGGTTGAGAAGTTACAAAAGTGGTTGACAGTTAGTTCCTCTCACGTATCAAATCTTTGACGCAAGAGCGATGGACTTGAATTTTGAATTTAGTATTAAGTGCGCTGGTTTTCCTTGAGGTACAACGTTCCATACAAACGTGTTTCATTAGATTGAGTTAGTCAATAGGTATCGATAATTTCGCATTCCCATTTCTTTTATGTTTCGGTTGTTGAATGGTGTCTTAGGTGGCCGTTCAGTGACTGTTGATGTAATTTTCTGGGGATCCCAAAAAATTTTATTAGGACATGGTTGAATAATTATGCATTCGATATTATTTCTTTCTGTATTGAAAGCTGTCATAATATACGTATACAGTGGTTAAACGAGTCTAGAGTTCTCTTCTAACCTTTGAGAGCGTTTAGTGATTTCACCTCAAAGGATATCACTTCCAACCGGGCTTTTTGAAATCACTTGGCGCCTACAATTATTACGTTTTGATAATACTTTGTCTTTGAACAAATTGCATCTTACCCACGAACCCAAGCGTGACGAGCAAGCACACTACTTGCCGAACACAAACCAAACATTGCATAACTATTCAGTTCGACCCGGAAACTAGAATACCTATGGGGCGAGCGTTATAACTTATGTTGTTTATTTATAGTACAACTGCTGCAGATTTCGCAAAGAATGTCAGAAATGGTGGAAGAATCTCCTACATTCATTGAAATTCCAGGAATATTGTGTAGAGAATTTAGGCGCTGTCCTTGAAGTCCATCTGACATATAAATTCACTAATAGGAAGGTCTATTTTACGAAAATTTCGAGCAACATACTGAACTTTCCGCTATATTGTGTCAAATTTCTGTCAACTGTCCGAAACTAATCATTTCTCCCAATCCAATTATTTAACCGAAATTTCCCCAAATAATTATTGAATTATGTTGAAAAAATATGTATTCAATATTACCGAAACCGCTTAATACCTACAGCCGAAACATATAAAATAGTATATGAAACATTCGTTACGGAAGGCAATTCAAGCACTCGTTCTTTCGGAAATCCGCTGCTGAGCAGCTCATTTCCAATATACTATCCCCTACCGAACTGGCGACGATCAGTGAAAATACCCCGCTAGTCATTAACTGAAGCTGACGCTCACTAATCTGATTTCAATGCCTCGAATCTCTGATGAAATCGAAGCGATGATAAAAATACGGTCCTGTCTCGGGCAGAGTAATATCGCGAAGCGCACTCACGGCTAATTGCATATCACATTGAATTCAAATCACGTGACACCAATGAATTAACAAACTCCTCCTCTTTTCTTGTTTTACAACAAACCAATCTACGATATGAGACAATCAAACGGATTGCATCAATTAGGGAGTGGTGTTTAGCCGCTGGCGGCCATTGCAATTCTCATGGAGGACTTGATAACGTGTTAATAACTTCAAGCTGACGTTATTGGAGCTATTAACTGCGTTTGAAACTATGCACGGGGTTTTCTGGTGAGGTGACGAATTGCTTCGTATTTGTCTGGGAGCCGCTCCCTGAGAGAAATATTTCTTTGGATGTCATCTACTGGCTTATTGAATTCCATTCTACTGTTTTCCATTCACTTCAGTCGATGCAGCCACTCTTTCAGACCAAATGGTACGCCAAAATTGAGAAAGTAACAGAAGTATGAGTATGTAAACAAACGTCCACTTCTGAAACTTGAATATGAAAATGGAAAATTCGATATCAATCAATGAAAACACCTTGTAACCAGAATTCCTCCGTCTACCAAATTGTCACTTTTCAGTGTCAAAATCGAAAACATTGAAAAATTTTACGAAGAGAAAAATATTTTAATTGTGTTGAGAACGGGAGCAGATTCGTCTCCGAAACGTCTACCAAGATAATTAGAGGTTTTATTCTTATCAAATATATTTGTATTCCCAAATTTCTCAAAAACAAGGTGTCATTGACTAATAGAGAATTTCTCTTTTAGGTATCTTAAGGTTTAATTTCAAGCGCAGTGACATTTTGGGGCAGATCCTGCAAATATATTGCAATAATTTTCAATAACTTCTACTCTATTTTTCAGAAACGAGGAGAGAAAATCCCATGAAAAGCTGAAAAATAAACGGTAATTCAGTTTTCATACGCCCCACATGACTAGGACATCTATTTCTAGGATTGGAAGATCTGATCAAAGTACGATGAGATGAAACTTTTTGAACGAGCATGAAAAAATCCGTTTAAAGAAACGAATGGGTTTATCCTTCTGAAATGACAACCGTAATAGGTCGTCTGGTGGGCCGAGACAGATCTGTCTCGTTTTCGCTCGACGAATTGGAAATATGTAATGGTCATGTTCAGTTGCAAAAAAATGCCACATTTCGATATTAGTTACTCACCCAAACTAGCTTCCTGGCCCTAACCGCTTTCCTCTAATTATTTCCGATCTATCTCGTTTTCCCTTTTCGAGTTATTATTGAAATTTCGGATTCTTATATCATCAGAAAACGAATAGATCCATTGATTTCGAAGTCCAAGCTATTCGGCCATCACCTCCAAACAGATGAACTGGTAGAGATAGAATAACCGATCAAAATTCACTCAGACATAGGAAAATTCCTCGTTTATCACGACATAGGTATTCATCATACCATTATATAAGTATGTCTGTTACATTCATAGTTTCAGACAGAGACAACAATAATCTCGTTTGGATGCGAGTGGCAAGAGGCAGTGCATATACCCATCAAATTCCTGGTATCGAATACAAGAATAATTTTTCTTCATCAGAATATACGAACCAGCGATTTTTCATTCCTGGGTGCGCTAAAAGCATCGAACATTCAACGAGAATAAGTTTATTTGATAATAATATTTTGATACGTCTTGAAGGGCATGCAGTGAATAAGAAACATTTTCTTCAAATAAATGATCAATATTGTTGTGAGGACCCTTACGATGTTAGTTTACTGATTGATATTGACGATTTTTATTTTCTCTTCAACCTACAGGGTGCCCCTGAATGGTCTTTACAAAAACCAAACACATATTCTTTAGGCCAAAACTACTCGTTACAAGCAAATCTCAGTACGAAGTTGCTTAGTTTCGGCGCTAGACGGCTCTGAAGTTGCAACTTCTAAATATTTTTTGCTTCATAACTTTCAAGTGGCCCATGAGAATTCGGTACGTTGACATAGCTTCATGCGGCAATTGAACCCATATCATGGATATGATGAATATCATTCCATGGGCGTAGAACTTGATTTTTCAGCAATTAAACATCTGAAACTGCTACGCTAAGGAAAAAATCATCAGTTTGACAATGAAATCCGGATTGCGCAATTCATTTACTACAAAAAAGGTACTCGATTACTCTCGTGGTTTCGACATTTTGATTTCAGTGATTCAGAGCATATTTATATACGATCAACAGATATTTCATGAAAACTGTTTGAAATGTTCACCATTTTCACGTATACTTAGATTTATATGACGCAAAAAGTTGAAATGTACTGTAAGCATAACTTCTTCATCACCTGTAAGATTATTTGTTGCTTGTTGAATACGTCACCATGGTTGTCCTACAGTATTCTGAGTTTAGTAGAATCTGATGAGCCGTTGGAAGTTATAAAGCGAAAACGATTAGAAAATTTTTACTTCAGAACCATCTAGCGCCCAAACTAAGCAACTTCGTTCTGAGGTAAATTTGCTTGTATCGAGTTGTTTGGGCCTGCAGATAATGTGATAGGTTATTATGAATAACTTTCAGGGACACCCTGTATATCATCACAAATTGATCGTGATGCTTTCAATTGGATGTATCATGGAACCATTGGCAAAAGTTGAAAGCTGATATACATTGTACATCTCCAACAATATCCGTGACACTGTTTACGAACAAGTCTGTATCATTATGGAATTTCTAATTGTGATATTGCGATACAAACAGCTGGATGGAGTTGTCTAGTGATCTCATCTGATATAGATGAGAAGACAAGAACTATTCCATTCATGTGTCTATAAAATAAAACATCTAGACATTTCGAAGTCGTGTGTATTTTTTGTTCGATTGATTTGGCAGGGTTGATAAAAGTTACCTTCATTGGTGTCTCTAGGAAATTAGGATGTGCCAAATTGGTCAGTCGATGACGTCACCAGCTAAATAGGTTTTTTGGGTCGTGCAATAATAACTCACCTTTTGATTTGTTTCGTTGTGGAAAAACTAAGCCCCAGACCATCTATGAGATATCTGAAAAATGAAAAATTCACAATTATTGTCATTTATATTCTCGCCAGTGACAAAATGAGTTCAGAAATAATAATGTAGTGTACCGTTTCCTTGGATGAGTTTCAATATTTACATTTACACAACAAAATATATTGTATTGTATACAGTTGCGTCTTAGAAAAATTTATAATTCTCACAGGAATCTTACACCTTCCTGATAATGAATTATCTAAAGGACGGTTATTTTTGGAAGATTTCAGAAAAAATGTCTGCACCGTCTTGATCCGTATTTACACTAATGTTAATAACTAATAAGTTCAATACTCAGAGTAAATATAAAAACAGGAAAAATCCACCGCTAACGAATGAATTTAATCGAACGATAACAAGATACGTTTTCGGTATTCCTTCGGCTGACGTCTATGGTTTTTTCATTGACACAGATGAATATATTGATTCCCAGAAAATGCAATGGAAAATTAACAATTCCTATATATAGTGTGAGATTTCAAACGAAAAACCCCTCTTAATTTGTAACTTGTCGAGCGATTTTCCAAACAAAGAATATAGACTATACTAATCAATGCGCCTACTATTGTTTGCCGAAGTGGCCAAAATTTCAACAACGACTATCAGGCAATAATTGAATACCGTCATGAAGATTTGTATAAGAAAATCTCATAAATAGTGTTTATGTATTTGATGAGAATTTCCAAATATTCATTGATTCCTAATAAGTTTATATAACTAGTGGTCATTCAATGGAGGAAAATATCAAATATCAGATCGGAGGGGTCTTCTTGATAACTTCTACAGGTAGATGTCTCTAGGTTAGCCGAAATACTGAAGCTGAAGGAAGTTTCACTACGAGACACATTTTTTTATGGAAATATAAATAATAGCAATCGATCCAAAGGAAAATTCTCCATTCTTTGAGCATTTGGACAATTCATTCCATTTCGCCAAAATTTCCACATGAACTACGAGAAGTCAGACTGAGTTTTTTATTAGGCTTTGGTATCTCCCATTCTATTTATGTTATATTATGAGAATTTCCTTGTTTCGATAACTTCTGTGAATAGTTTCAGAAAGAAAAATATTGCTACTATTATTTCTTCAACATTAGTTCAATTGACTTTCGGTTGCCCTTTCTGTAGAAGTTAACGAAATGAAACTCAGGATCTGAGTATTTGATGTATTTCTCCATTGAAAGACCACTTTACCGGAGGTTAGATTTCAATACAATACAATTATTATCACTTAACAATTATTAATGAAGGCATTAATGAGGGTACACTGTGCCTGAATCGATTAGGCTGTCAATTTCATTCATCAAGAATTGCCAGACAGTCGTTTTTTGAAATTTCGATTCTTCTAAAAATAACAGTAGACGTGTTGTGTGAAGAGATTGATGGAATGAAATGTGAATGGAGTATGATCCGATCTGTCCACATTTTCGGAGAGAGCTTGTTAAGTATACTATATTGAAGATTATTTGTTCCTGAAAATCGGTCAACATGTTTCAAATCAGGAGGGTGGTGCGAGAAGTGAGGAAGGCAGATCATTTTATTCTTTACTAATCTCACCGAATATACAAGGGGATTACCTCAATTATAGCTATAGAATATGTATATGCTGATGACCTATGTATATGATTTCGCAAGAAATCATCATTTTCTGTGCTATATATCAGGTGTAACATATTCGTTAGGCAAGCCATAGTTTGCGGAGTTTCGAGGGTATGAGATTCAAACCGGTATATATTTTCAAAATTTTGGGCAACAAAGTTTCAATGACAATATCAGGAAATTACTCTTTCAGTTATCTCAAAGTCAAATTTCAAATGATGTGGCATGTTGGGCATCGATCTATCCTCACCTAAGAATGAATTGTAATAGTCACAGAAAACTCCCAGCGGAGTTTCACCTGTCTCAATAGCATTAAGGATTTTTTCAAATAAACTCAGTACTGCTGTAATAGTAGAGCGCCCTGTACGAAAACCATGTTGCTGTTCCTGTAAAATTTCATTTAGATCAAAGAATTTGAGAAGCTGTGCCAACATCGCATATTCAAAAATTTTCGATATAACAGGAGGTATATTGATATTGGACGGTAGTTATTCATTTATTAATTTTCATTTATTTATTCATTGCTCACATAATATACATTTATAACATATGAACAAAGACTATGGAAATAATAAATTGCATTTGTATTATTCTTTTGTATAATACTTGTATGTGCAACATACTTTCATACTTTCTGTATTGCCTTTTTTAATATTGGGGCAACAATTGCATTTTTTAATCTAGATGGAAAAATACCTTAACTCAGAGATGCATTCATTATAAGGTTTGATGATGGATGTAGAAATTTCTTTCAAAAAATTACTCGAAATTCCGTCTGTTCAAGAAGAATGTTTGTTTTTCATATTGTGTATGATAGAAGCAACCTCTTCTTCCGTTATGTAGGATATAAACATGCTCTACACTATGTTTCTACTATTATCATTATATCCAGACCTGTTTATACATTTAATATTATTCATGATAGTGTCGGGAGCCTCAATAAAGTATTTATTGAAGTAGTTGGCAATTATAACTGAATCATCTAATGGAGTATTGTTAATTTCGATAGATATGTTTTTTTGAGTTGGGGATTTTCCAGTCAATATCGAAATAACGTTCCACGTTATACTTCCCATTCTTATTTCTAGAAACGTGGGGAAAACTCACATGAAGTCTGGAGATGACTTTGTTTCAGTATTCGGTTGATGCTTTCGGTCATAGCGCTATACTCATTTCCCACCCACACTAATATTGTATCAATTTCAGTCTTAACGAGAAAAAAAACAAGTGATGATGGATCCTCCTGAAGTAAAGAATTTCGGAAATGAAACCCCTCACCATTTACAGACTGATAAACTATATTTTCTGGCATCAACCTAGTAATTATGCTATATCTGAGTCAGTGGAGGTATATGTCTCTACTCCAGAAAAGATGTTGCTCATGCTTTATATCCACAAACGGCAAGAATTCCTCTGTTGCCTCCATCTTCTCCCGAATAACCATCTCATTGAGATCATTTTGGATTCCTTCCACCGAAACTTGACTCGATTCAACGGAACCAGCAACCCAAATCATCATTATAGGAGATTCCGATGTCCACCACTCTACTTGACTCAAATTCTCGAAGTAAATTCTCTTGAGCAACTGATCAACGAAGCCACTGAAATCCCTGATATCAACAATCATGATTGTAATACGCTCAATTGTTTCCTCACTAATGATCTGGAACCCCGATGAAGTGAAAGTCCATGCACACCAATCGCTCCCCTTCCTCCTCCCTGATCACGCACTGTAACAATTCAGTTACAATTCAACCGAATGGTATGATCTTCGCGTGAGACCCTTGGCAATGTGCTGAAGAGATTTCGGGCATGATGCATGAGATGCTGGGCAGCAGAAACTTACATACCCCATAGCGACAAATCACCATCCACTGGTGAAACATGGTCGATTCAAACCTAGTCTAGAATCGTGTCTTGGAAGCAAACGAATCGTCGTTAGCATAGGAACTCTTGCCCGAAATTCAAAGAAGCATTTCAACGATATTCAAGATCAAAGCTCATCGATTACCTCAATGATTCCCTTTTCTTTTGGAACTTTTCCATGGCAATTGGGAGAAATTTTCCTTCCACCTCATTTCCGCCGCAAGAATTTTTCCACCATATGCGGTTTGTCGCCCAAAATATGCTGTCGAATACCAATTATTCGCATAGAAAGATAATTCCATGTGGTGGTAATCGGTTCATGAGGCTAGAAGTGCGAGATAAAGACCAGAGACCTTTCTAGAATATCGTGAAAAGGTGAGGAGCGATCAATCTATTTTCCATTGATATATCCATGTGGTCGGTGCTCATGGGAAATCCTGTATATCCACAATTCCACAACTGGAGCGATTGATCTCCATACGGGCTCAGACTGACTAACCCAGACCAGCTCATACTGGTAACATTTGCATTGTTAGACTCGATACCAGTCAAACTTTGCTCTACCAAGCATCGTTCAGCAATAAAACGGCAGAGTTGTGGATGGTAATTTTCCTTGGATCTTCCAAGGAAAATTACCATACCCCTCCACCGCTAGCTGACACGAAGTTCCACGAACATTATAGCTCCTTCTTCTTCCACCTTGACGAAAAATAAAAAAAAATATCTTCCTCCTGTTCTGTGGTCAGGCTCGAACTGAATAAGAGAATTCTTTGGTCATGACTCGTGTATAAATTCTCCATATACAAAAAATGACAGGTTGTTGTTGGATATTGATTGAGATGATATGATATTAGTTATCTACAGTTTGCTGATTCAATAAGAAAATCCGCAAAAAATCATAGCACGTAGTAAAATCCCTCTGTTAACATTCAAATATTTGATAATTCAATAACCGTTCAATTGGATATTCACGAAAACACTTAGCGGATTTCTGAGAATAAAAAGCAGTATTCTCTCGCAAGTTTCACCACATTACAATAAATATTTGTTGTACATCTGGCGCCAGCTAGATCAATGCTTTTTCAATTCCAATTTTATGCGATTCGTTGCCATCTATAACAATATAGGTGCGTGTACAGTGTGTTTCAATAACGGTAATGGAAACGGTGAGTCTTATGACTTGAAACCTTTTTCAAATAAATTCTCATGAAATCTGTACCAAATGATCAATATCAGTTTTTGTTAGAAACGAATATTGCATGGAAAAAGTGATAGTATGTCAAATAACAAGTGTAGAAAGTAAAATATTTCGCAAAAATAATCATCACGAATCGCATGTCAGCGAGTGTGGAGGAAATATAATTCCCAACGAGTTCAAGTATTGAAATGATGTGCAGTATTCAATTTCGCGTGGTAATCATGATATAATATAAAGGCTCATTCACAATGAATGTGCTTTCTTCCAATTGATTTATATATTTTTTTTTCAACCAATTCTGGATCTGAAAACGCATTCAAACTGATTATGCTTCATAAAAATACAGAGCTTCATGGAAAAATTTGATATTTTGTCAACCACCAAAGTTTATCGTACAAAAATCATCTGTTGGATAATTTCTCATTGCCGATTTTGTATATTCTATATTTCTATATTGAAATTATTTTCCAGATCTCAACTATGCCATGACCGATGATACTTCGGCCTCCTATATATTCTCTATCGTCCAATAAGTGCATGTATAAATAAATTTGTCTTTTCAAACAAAGTTTTTTCTGAGAACAGCCGTGAGCAGTAAGCTCCTAATATGAATGCCAAGACAAACACTTTTAGTGGTTTAGAAGCATCTTTTGACTAGTGGTCAACCGGTGTTGTGTACCCAACCACCATTTTTGTTTGTCTTCGGCATTCCTTGTCTTCATTTTATTTGTGTTTGTTGCTAGATAGAGTATGGCAAGACGTACTCTCGAGGTACAAAAACGGACAATTTATCTTTGAAGAGAGTTTGTAAATCATCAGCCTTTGGCGTATGCGATGATGTCTCGAGTTATATTCAATCAGAGCTATTATCTCCTTGCTATTTATAGGTAGGAAATATAGCTAGTAGTTACAAGGACCTACTAGTGTTGAATTGATACCGGGTGACTCCGAACATATAATATGGTACACGCCATCATCCTGATTTATATGATATGATTATGAATATTGGGTATTGTTCATGACCGGCGTTGCCAACTTTGATATTTAAAAAAAAATTATATATTTTTCACTTTACCTTACAATGGAGATGAGATACATGAGAAAAGTAGATGGAAAAACGAAGGCAGACAGAAACAAACAAAACAATGAGAGAAACGTTAAAGCAGCAATCATAAAAATAACGGAGAGGAATGAAAAAAATAAGAAGGAAGAGAGAGAAGTCGTTGAGAGAGATACTAACAGAAAATCCGACGCCCAAGAGGGTAAAAGGAAGAGGAGAAAGAAATAAAGAAATAAATAAACAATTCCCTCATAAATCCAGTAGTTCACGAGAGTTTATACCGAAATCAACGAACAAAGAAATACTTGCATACAGTACTAAAGAAACATATTTCAAATATGTTGGAAGTTGTGAAATTATGAAAATTTCAATTGTTTCCATACTGAATAACAGGAGAATAAAGACCTTTTGAAATAGTCAGATGATCAGAAGGCTAAATAAATGGACTCTAAAAACAGAAAATGTGAAATACGTTTGAAATTTCAGAACAATTAGACTGCGAATATGGAATAACTCAATGATAATTCAATAGAATCATAAGTCAAAAATAGCGTCCACCATCAGGCTGAGAGAATGATGTTCATTTCAATGCATGTATTCGTTAGGGGTATATTTTTTTATCATTGATTTTTTAGCGAATAGTTTTCACCGCGATTTGGAATATCAATGTCACAACTATCAAAATGTCATGGAGGAGATAATTTGACCCAAATTGAGATAACAGAAATGAATGAATGGGGCCGTGGTCCGAATAAAAAAGTTAGTGGAACTCTCTGTCGAACCAGAAGTGTTCCCAAATACCTTATGATATATCTTCAAATCTCGAAAAAGTACCTTCATAAATAGTGAAATAGTTGAATTACGGAATGTACCTGACTTATTTCCATGCGCATCTATTTGACTGTTTTTTTTTTGTTTTTGAATCATCCTCCTGTAGTACTCATTCACTTCTGCAGACTAGATTATTCAAATATGTTCTCATATTTTCTATTCTTGTGAAGTTAAAATGCACACCCCAGTTCCTTGACTGATTTCTCTTCAATATTATCATTTACTGCGACAGAATATTGGATGTATGCCCTATAACTACCACCACTTTGATGACAGGATTATGATCATCAGGAAATTTGACCCTCAATCAGTATGTATCCATCATGATCGATCCATTTGAAGAAGTGTTTATATTTACTCGAGTTGGATAGATGGAAATTTTCCGAGGTGAAGGTGAACGAGCATTTGTTTGAAAAAGAAATATGCAACACTAGTATACATGAATACTTCAACATTGAAGAACAGATAATTCATTTCTCTCTCACTAGAGGCAATGGAGGTCGAGTAGAATTCGCGCTTATTTTTTTATTGAAGAAATTGTATTTAACTTTCAGTACTCATTCACATATAATCCAACCATAAGGATAAGAGCTCGCGTCCAACCAACTCCAGAAGAGAAAAGAGAACTATAATAATAATGATAATAATCAACTTTATTTGCCACTGCGGTACAGTATGTACATATGGTATGTCATTAATTTATAATGAATATAGAATATAATAATGAAAGGATAAAAACAAATGAAGGAAATAAATGAAGGTCGTACTTAGAAATATATGCGTGTATATACATATACACGAGTACAGAAACTATTCTGTAATTGGATCTAGTATCTGTTGAATAGTGTAATAAAAAAAAATCTGAGTTCATCGGAAGTTATCATCTAGGAATTCATCACAACTATAGTAGCATTTCTGCAGCAGAAGTTGCTTCACTCTACCATCAAACACTTCGTCAGAGGTGATTTGCTTGATCTCTTCTGGTAATTTATTATGCAGATTATTTGCATTACACAAAGGGGACTTCCTATATTTTGTTGTCCTATGATTTGGAATACGCAAATGATCACCATGACGGGTGTTGTAGCTTTGCGCCGTTGCATTTGTTCCGAGTTTTTGTTTGATCTAGCAATGAGTATGTATACAGAGGGAACTTGCTTGCCAACAATAGTCCAATCGGTTTGCTATCCGTAATTATATAGAAATTATAGAAAAAGCCATCAATACGGAAATAAAGGAACGCCACCAAAATTTCATGAATTAACTCAATAGACGTCGTTGAATCAACAGTTTCCTCTAAGATCTATATATTCATGTTGTGGATTACCACAATGATAAACATTATTTTTCACCATACGTCAATGACTTGCTGCTCCTTAAGAACACCAGTCTATTGTTCTGTTGATAATACCCTCTCATTGCGACATATCCATTCTTTTGCGCAAAATATCAGTAGCCACTAAGTGAAGGATCTGACAAATAGTAGAGTACATTCAGTAAACGTCAATTGAGAGAAGATTCAATCATGAGATGAAACCTCGTCCAATTCAACGATCACCAGTTTTGTTCGAAGAATCATCAATAGCACTGCTTTGCGACATGGTTTCCGAAAGTTTTTCTGACACGATCGTATTGCGAATATCGCTTATTAGCCTCATGAATACTTCGATTTCTATTTCGCGTTATGTAGCATTCCACCTTACAGAAGTTTTTGGCAATCTACAGAGTATGTATGCGCATGTTCGGAGTGGGGTCCAAAATATTTCCTGAATTTACAACGATATGTTCAAAGGAGACCCATTATTCTCATTGAGTCATCTATCACGGAAAGTGCTCTGTGAAATCATCTACAAATGTTTCTCCTGAAATGACCTTCGTCCACCGAAGTCAACTGGCTTGAGTATCAGCTCCTGGTGAGTCGTAATTGACACACCTAGAACATCGTGTATCAGTAATTCCTTCTTTTATAAAATAGCATTCCGACGTGTGAAAAAAGTCGACTATAGGAAATATTGAAACCGGCCAGAATTGTAATCGACGATGGACGTGATCTCTCGAGTAATAATTGGCTCTGACGGGAATTCGCTTTCAATTTCCGAGCTCACGGAATCCTGCTACTAACCCTTTAGTCCACTGACAGATTGCCAGCGATATTTCATCCGCCGACCTTTTTGATCATAGCACGCTCGTTATTTAACGCCTCTCTCACCGCAGTGATTGATATTGTATTAATAATGACCGATACAATTTTCATATATGAGCGCATAAACTCGTGATTACACGACGTTTTAAATACTTTAATTATAAAGTTGGTGTGAGATGGGCAGGAGAAGCGCGGCTGAAATCATTTTCTGCTTGATAATATGAAAGGGAAAAGCCGACGAGAGATCTGATGCTTCAGAACCGGGCTTAGTGGGGCTTTTATTCCATTCCCATAAGGTGTATGAGAAACCTAGATCACACGGTTCAATGATGTCTTGTCCATATAATTCATCGTTTTCAAAAACCATCGTTTTGTTGTTCACGGTTTCGTCAGTTTGTCGTTTTTCTGTTGAAGAATATTACTCAGTATAGGTCGAATACTGGACCTGGTGTGAAATGAGCAGTTCATCACTGTGAATGAGGTGAATCGAATGAAGTTGTTCCAATCAAGAAACGAAAACAATACATATTTTCCCTGCTTCCCAAGTCTTCGTTGTGATAACAAGAACAAACTAGCAAATTGCATTACTAATCGGGAAAGATACATGTGTATCGTTGTGACAATTGAGTAGCGTCTCTCTCGATAAATAAGGAACCCTGCAAGTTTCAACTGAAAATATTGAGGCACATATCTCCCAAGAGAAAAATAGAAACAGCGATTGAGATATTTGGATTCCATGAGAAGCTCCTTCCACTGAGAGAACCTTGTTGAATCTTGTGGATATACCAATGGAAATTGATGTATCAAATCTCGTCAGTGAAAGACACAGATTGCAATACAGAAGCTCACGGAGCAGAAATTTGATTTTTATAGACTATACCAACAAGCTCATGATGTGCAATGTGCATACATTTTCCATACTACCAGCAATTATATATTTTTCATTAGAATTAATTCAGAAGCAAAATGTTTACCCCATTCTTTATCGATCTGTTTCATTAGACTGTTAGACTTTGATTTCATATTGCTATTGATAACTTCGAGCTGCTATAGTTACAGTTGGTGAGTTTCTCATCAAATTCAAAAGTCATAATTTCTGAAGCCTTGTTATTTACAGGTATTTACAGATTTTGTCATGTTAATATGGATAGTGAGAGAAGTTTCGATATTAAGGAGGTAACCAAAAATGTGTTTGCTATGTTGGTGTCAGGAATATGTATATGCTGATGATAACAATAATAATACAATGATCAAATGATATAATAACTAATAATACTGTAATCAAATTTCGAGAAGTGGTGCACTTGAAAGGATGGTCACCGTACATTTCTATTCTACAATATGAGACTGAATTTTGAATGTTCATCCCATGATGTATCAGTCATGGCATTGTCAAGCCTCATAAATGGAACTGACTCACAATGCTAACTGTACAGGAACCTCTTTCTTCCAGCCACCGAATGTTTATAAACACAATGATTCTGATGGTAGCTTTATCGAACCATTGAACCATGACTTGTCGATCGATTGATCAACCAATCAATTGATCAATCAATCAATCACTCAATCAATCGATCAATCAATTAATATATCAACCGACCAACCGATCAATCAGTCAATAAATCAATCAATTGACCAATCGATGGATTAATTGATCATTCAATCAATTAGGCACTTACGTTACCAATCTGCTTTACTGAAAATGATGCGGATTTTAATCAGGTCCATATTCCGACTTTTTTTTTACTTTATCTGTGTCGTCACCAATGGACTATATAAATTAAATTTCTGACGCACCTCAGAATTTGGTAACAGCTAGTTAGGAGTCAGTTTATTTAGTTTTCTAGAACTTTCCTAATTCATAAGGTGTTTTCTCTTCACCAAGAGGCGTGAACTGAAAATATGGAGAACATCAGATACACCATTTGGTAACGGAAGCAACGAATTGCATAGTTGCGCTATTTGCAAAACAACACGACTATACTGTCTGTAAGTTCTTCGAGGAGGTGGTACATTAATTTCTTCAGCTTTTCATGGGATTTTCTCTCCTCGTTTCTAAAAAATAGAGTAGAAGTTATTAAAAATTATTTCAATATATTTGTAGTAAGGACAGATTTGTAATCTGCCCCAAAATGTCACTGCGCTTCAAATTAAACCTTTAGATACCTAAAAGAGAAATTCTCCATTGGTCACCTTGTTTTTGAAAAAATTTTGAAATACAAATATATTTAATAAGAATAAAACCTCTACTTATCTTGATGGACGTTTCGGGAACGAATCTGCTCTTGTTCTCAACACAATTAAAATATTTTTCTCTTCGCGAAATTTTTCAATGTTTTCGGTTTTGACACTGAAAAGTGACAATTTGGTAGTCGGAGGAATCCTGGTTACAAGGTGTTTTCATTAATTGATATCGAATTTTCCATTTTCTTCTAGGTACCTGAAGGTTTAATTTCAAGCGCAGTGACATTTTGGGGCAGATTACAAATCTGTCCTTACTTCAAATATATTGAAATAATTTTCAATAACTTCTACTCTATTTTTTAGAAACGAGGAGAGAAAATCCCATGAAAAGCTGAGAAATGAACACGACTATAGATAAACAAAAATGTTGAGCGAAACATAATGAAGAAATTTGGTTAGAAATACTGAAATTCCGATATTCTCCATGCTCTCATCCAAGAGATTCACGTTTCTCGTTCAGGACCGTACCACCTACAATAGTTCAAGGTTCCCAGCGTTCAATTTTATTGGAGAAATTACCGTCGGAGATGTTTACAATAGTTCTAACACGTTGAATATTAATGAAACCGTTAAAAGCTGTCCAGCGAGAGCGGTAAAGTAGCCTCAGAGTCGGGCGCCCATATTATCTTTTAATTAGAAACATTATTCATAATTTTATGGGCACTATCATATATGAAACGGATAATATTTTGAATATCCACTACGCCCACAAACGACCGAAGCCGAGCTTGGATTTGAGAAATGACCTATTAATGAAACTTAATGCAATCCTTATTACAGAAGAATTGTGACATACCTCTAGTAGGTAGCATTATTGGAATTTGAAGATGAAATTTACATCATTGTCAAGTGTCTCTCGAACTATTATTGTATCTCAGAACGAAAAGATATTCTTCAGGCAGTAATAAGAATGCGACATATTTCAGTTAACTGAATTTTCATCTATCGAAAACAAATGCAAACAAAATATGATGATATCATTTATATCGATACCGATATCGAACAGTTCATCGAGCAAAATTTGAGAGGTAGATTCTCGAAATTTTTGATGAAATGTGATGAATTTTCGATGCGATGGATGGAAAATTAACGATCACATCTTCATCAGGTGCACTTCAAGAGTAAAGATTTTATTTCAGAATATACAATTAACTCAACGGAACCAACTAATCGTGAAGAAAATTGAGAGGAAAAACTTCGTACGGAAATTCAGAACTGAATTTAACGTATTCTAGATCAGAATCATGTCATAATTGGAGGAGTTAGAGAACAAATATGCAAAAACAAAAAAGGGGTTGTAGACATTGAAGAACAAATTGAGTCGAATTCAATCCAGTCAGAGATGTACATATCAGTTTATTGATTGTATTTGTAGCATTTGTGTGAGCAAATTATGTTTGAATGGTTACCACATTCCTCCTTGTCCGTAGTACATTTTGAGAATCACGAGGGAGATCCTTGGGGGTAGAGGGGCCCCTTCCTCCACCAGGGCAGGATAGTTATTTGACAAATTAATTTTTCTACTCCCACTTGAATATTGTCTAACTCCTCCACACTCTATATGGAATGGATAAGAAGGCAATTCCAATGAACTGAATGGATATGAATTCATATTCGTTCACTGTGAGAAATGAATGAATGTCAGCGGAAAATATGTCACTTTGTTGTCCATTTTGTCCATTAATTGATCTTGTATAATACTAATTGTATTGTGAGCGCAGAGAAGTTTTTATTAAAGTCAATGTCATTATAAAAACATAGTTGATTGTGAAATGTCAGATTTTCCGAAGTAGTCCTTTAAAGGAGTACTTTCCTGCTTGGACGTTTATTGCGTATATTATATTCAAGTAGATTGATTTACATGAATAAACATATAGCGGCCAACAAAATTCAATTTTCAATGCTAGTGTGACAATATACGAGTACCATTCACTGGAATCTACCCGTTTCTAATGTAGGACTTTTTCGATGAATGAATCTGAAGACGCGTAGACGAGAAACATCTCGAGTGCCACTTTGGAGCGACACACAACATTTCGGAGACCGAAAGTCATCCTGCATCACGTTGTAATGGTTATGAAACATGTTTAACTTTCAACAACTCGTTACGAATTTAAACAATAAAAGAAGTATGAACAGTTAATTCAATATTTACCCAAGATAGGTGCATGTGATACAAGAAGACACTGGTATGTCTCGAATTACTGTTAAAAAGCTTCACACACTATGAAGCCTATTTGATGTCAGTGATGGGTTAGAGAAGGACTTGCTTGATACTCTCTTGTATTGGTGAGGACAATTAGTATTCTACAGGGTGAGATATTTCAGATTACAGACTGCAATATATGCTCTCATCTGATTTTGCATTATAGATCCTTCGATACAACATGTTCTCATTTTGCGTCTCACATTCATTTATCTCTCATCTTGATACTCTAATTTCCCTATACTATATATTCACTCGTTCAACGCCACATTTGAAAATAACGGAATTCAATTTCATAACCAACAGCAATCGATATCTGTTAACAGGTTGACACCGGTAGCCTTAGCGAAGTTTGAATGAAACGTAAAATATCTCAAATGTAGAACGTTTATTCATTCATGAGATATATGTATTGTAGAGTTCGTTTTCTTGGAGCAATCTTCGCCTCACTGTGGAAAAAGTCTGAGAGACTGTAAGTGTAAGAATAAGTGAAATCCTGATTGAACATCATCATCGAGATTGAGTGTATCCCCACAATTTTTCCCTTCCATGACGATATTGGAAAAATGTTATTACGAGTTATTTTACTCAGATAAATCAACTCCTGTATAAAATGTGTCATTTAAAGACGACTGTTTTGTCATCTTGACAGCGATGAAAAGGTGCATCCTTTTTTATCACCGATAAAAACGCCTGTTCCTCTTGAGCGTCCACATCTAGTATGCTTACGTCACTTTAATGTCTGCCCTGTCAGTTATTTGAGCATTGTTGATAATTGATACTAAACCATTACAACATGAGTCGTTAATTTATCTTGCCAAAAAATACTCGAGCTTTTCTTTTAAGGATAAATTTCTTTTTAACTCAAAATTTTTCCATCAGTAATTTTGCTCGAAAAACTGACATTTGACAAAATCACTCGACCTTCGGTCTAGCGATTTTGTCATGTCAGTTTTTCTCGTAAAATTACTGATTGCCAAAATCATTTCGTTTCTTGTGTTTTTACTGTTGATAAAAATCGAGACGAACTGGCCAACACTTCCTTGGTGACTCCTACTCTAACCGTTGATTGAATGAGCAAATAACATTGCAAATCCACTCACCATTGAGTGCCATTATCAAATATTGGGCTGAACGACAGAGGTGATCACAATCACACTGACACATATGTGCACAACCCCAATCACAGTCCTTTTCGCGAGTGGTTCATGATGTGATTCTCGAATCAAGACGAAAAGAATCCATGAAATAATTATGGCAAAGAATACAGATATTTATTTCCTAAACTGTGGTTCTTATGGCTGACGGCCAATATCGCTGAGAGAGTTGAACTAGGTGGATACAGGAATATGATGATTGTTTTATTGAATGACTGAAAGGTAACTAAGGAATGATTTTGATAAGTTTGATTCATGAGGCATCCGAAAATTTGGCTAATGATTGTCGAAAGAGTGTAACTAAAAAGGTACGATCTAATAGGGTTGTTTGATTCAATCGCTGAATGATATCTCGGAGATAAAATAAATTGAATCGAAACTGGAAAAAATCGATCGAAACCGACTCATTATAATTCATGCATACTCCAAAAGGTATTGAATATATCCATTCTGGAATTTTATCAAGTTCCTCGATGAGAAGATGATCTCAATAATGAGTGGTATCACTCAGGAACAAAAATGAAAACTAAAATGAAAAAATAACTTAAAAAAGGTCATTCCAGCGCGTTTAAATTCCTGAAGTGATATTTGGATGGAACTGCACCCAATTTTTGTTCAGTGTGGTAATCTGAGAATTTTGTTCCCAAAAATGGCGTCTTAGGAAACTTTCAACATGATATACAGATTACAGAAAAAATCGTGATATGACGTTTCTGCGAATTCTCATTCTATAATTCAACTCGAACCTGTAAGACATTGGCACTGGATTAGAGCACCTGAGCTGAAGCAATATATAGACTATAATCGGATTACGTAGTTCCTGATGAGTTCTCTCCGGATTCGGAATTCGGCAGAATTCGAAATTCGGCAGAATTTTTCCCGATAAATTATCAGAAGAGAAACTTTCGACTATACAAAGGATTTTTCGAGAGTCATCTAGCCGAGCTGATATCATCCATATTTCAAGGGTCAATATGGTGATGTGTGAAAAAGTGTCCAGACAGATTTTGACGGTCAAGTGGAAAGGAAATGTTCGCTCCATCCCGATTTCGAATCACGAGAGCAACCAAGTAGATGTTTCCGCTACATAGACGAAATGATCGGGATTCCCTTTCCTTTGATGCGGATATTTTTTTCTCTCTGATAAAGTCATTTTGACACCCAAATGCGTATTGAAATAGCTTGTTTTTCGATACGAAACATTTTTTTTTTGGCATAACCGAACTATGAGCCAAACGTCATATATTTAAGCCATCATACCTTTCTCCTCTCCCAATATTCGACCCTTGGCTCACAAGATGTTTCACGAACATTATGGGTTGGTTTTTCTTTTGGGCATGTGGTCGAATGATGGAAAATACGATTTTTAGTTGATACTTGTTCAACAATTCAATCGATGATATCGGAATCCAGTTTCATTCCCTCAATCTTTCATCTGCGAATGCTGTGCTTCATATTGTATCCAATTTGAAATTTCAATCATGCCACAGTGTTGCCACAACTCAATATATACACAACTTATTACACAACTTATCATTCACTAATTAACAAACACCACAATGATATCTTGAAAAGCCTGAATACGTATTTCGGCAACTAAGTTGCCATCTTCAGTAGACCTGAAATGTAGAAGAGATTAGCGACTCCTCAGTATCTTTAGAGATGTTTTTCAAAAACTACCATCGAGAGTGATTTTCCGTATTCATGTCCATGAAAATATGTCTATTATCGATGAACCGTTGCAATTCAGTGAAACGTATCAATTCAATGATCATCATGTTAGCAAATCGAATCATCGAGAATATGGAATAGGACCAAGGTCTTGGTTCATTATCTGGTTCTAATTGAAATACTTCCAAAACTATTCAATTCACGGTCGATGTGTACATGTTTCAGGAGTTTGAAATAATTCAGTTCTGATAACCGAAGTATGATAACCAAGAACTCGTCTAAAGTGCAATTCTTTGTATCAAAATAGCCAGACTCTTGGGAAATACTGGACTTTATTCCTAATATGAATTCCAAATTCACCCTTTGATAAATTAGCAACAGGAAGTGATAGATTAGTTATTGTACACTGATTTTTCTCGTTGCGTTTAGTTTTCGTGGATAACAACATCAACCTTGGTATCGTTGAATTTTTCATGATGAAATCCAACTGATGATGGAATGAAATACAGGGGAATCGATTTAGGAAAATCGAGTAGCATTCTCTCGTTTTCTGGAGGTGAAAATCAAACTAGATTTCATCATGACAGAATGTGTCTCCATGTTTATCATTCTCGACGTGGTTTTCAAACAGTTTCGGTTCCGTTTTCGTCTGAGCCCACTGATGCCAACTTCAAGAACACCATAATCAGATCCTCCATAATCACCAAATTACTTTCGGGATAAAACGTCACTGATTGACTGATCAGTAAATTCGAGTGTCCATCACATTCGATGAACGACTAACTGACACACTCACAGGGAGAGTAAAACGTGTGCGAAATGTCAACAACTGCTTCTAGAATCGATTTCGTTATCACCTCCGACGATATATAAAATCCTCGTAAGGTTACTAACCTCTGCGGGCGATATTCGTGGATAGAAAAACACGGAAATTGACCCCAGAGGGCAGATCCGCTGGACCAGATCACCACTATCAATCCCACCTATGATAATATCGAAGATAACATAGTCAAAGTACTCTCCATAAAACGAGTTTCTAATATATTTGAGAACAATCGGAAAACAAATTCGACAAATTAAAACCATTTGAACGTGTATGGTGATATCATGAAATAATTTCATCACACTGTACATCAAGCTCCTGTAATGAGGTACATTGATAGATCGAGATACAGATGGTTATGTAAACCATTATTCAATGAACTCACTCACTCTTGCCTCTGTCTTCATCAAGGATTCAGTCAGCTTACTATTCGAAATACTAATGAAAAACAACTTATATAAGTATACAGGGTATCCTGGAAAGATACCGACAAACTGTAAGGGGTGATAGGGGACATCAAAACAAGCATTTTTCTTCATGAAAACTTATGTCCGCGAATGAACTGTTCAGACTGTTGAGCAAAAAATCTATTGATCATATACGCTCTATTTTTTTTGAATTATCTACAGCCACTCAACGAGCAATAACAATGCTTCGTTCTCAAGAACTTCTATCATGTATAATGAAAGACAGATATATTTCAGTTATATATATATATATTCTCCTTAAGAAAGGTCAACCTGAAAATACATCTGTAAGGAGCATATAACACCACAGACATAGACGCATACCTCAGAGATGAGAACTATTTTTTTTTATCCATACATGACTTGCTTGATGAAACTGTCATATTTGATAATGCATTATATTTCATTCCATGTTCAGTAATATCTGATATTTCATTAATATATTCATCTGTCAGTATTATTTTTAGTAATATCAGCAATGGGCTGCACAATTCATGCATAATACTGCGAAGTAGTGTTTGTTTGATGTATGCGCATATCATTCATACAATGTAGTATTTTTCTTCACTTCCGGTATTGAAGTGAGTACTTTATTCCTGTAAGCAGGGACTACAGTGGGTGATTTGATCCTTGGGAACTAAAAGAGGTATCGAACCATTCATGAAATCATCAATGTCACATTTCTATCTGATAAGTAATAATAATAATAATAATAATGATATTTATTCACTAAGTATATATAAATACATGGGAAAAGAGTACAAAAATAACACACGAAGAACATAGATTAGACAAATGATAGAAATTAAATGTGAATAAATGAATACTCGATAAGTGTATAACACTTGTTTCGAGAGAGGTTCAAGTAAATATAATATAAAAAGATGAATAAAATACATGTATAATGATACATATCTACGTAAGTATACAACTAGATGTTAAATGTACATATGTAAATCATGAAAAACACATACACTCACTCACTCAGACACGCATACTAGTACACTTACAATAATAATAACAATAAAATTCGACATATTTGTAAAAATGTAAAAAAAGTAAAACTCCTAATTATCAGAAACAACGAGTGAATTGTTAACTCTCACGAGATGAGCGATCACAGTTCAAGCAGAGAGGTAAAGGAGAAGAGAAGAAGAGAAGAAGAGAAGTAAAGAAGTTATCAGTGTTATCACTCATCAAATTGAATTCATTTCAATGAAAATTCTTTCAAACGTGCGAAATATATTTTATATGCTGTAGGACTAGAATACTGAAGCGTATAAGGGCCTGTATTTTCGGGCCTATTTTTATTTCTCTCTAAAATTCCGAATTACAACTGTAACTGTAACTGTAACAACTGTTACTCGGAATTTACTAATTTTGCGAATTGCAACTCAGAATCATCCACTGTCGACACTCTTCAATGGGTCAATAATGACTTTCATTTCTTCATGATATTTTTCTTGAAGAAGCTCACTCGTTAGATTCCACATGATTTTGAGAGCAGCTTCTTCGAACTCTGTCTCATCCTCTTCGAACTCTTTCTCCTCATGTTCACAGCCCAATACTTCAGAATCGACGCCAATTCTTCCACAGTCTGATTTCCATTTACTTCATACTTTCTAACATAGCACAACCACAACCGCTTTCCTCACTTCTTTCACTGCAACTTGAGCAAAAAAAATGTCAGTGTGATGAGATTCTGATTTCAACAAATTTTCCTGAGGATGAATTCTCCTGTTTGGTTTCCTAATTGAAGCTTGAACTATTGAAAAATGAATATTAAAACCGTCCAAAATGTACGGCTCTTATCGAAAATAGTAATCACAAAAACATTATAAAGGTGTGAACCGCTGTTATATGGAGGCATCTTCTTTTCCAAGACTTAATTTGTTTGCTCAAGGGTTATTCAGTATTCTCTCGAGAATGCCTACATGTATGGAAAAATACCAAAGGGCACAGCGAACTTTATTACGCCGATGAAAATACGAGAGTATAGCGTTCGTTTCATGAAAAGTCACGAAAAGGTTGAGGTCAATATGGAATGGATCGTAGATAATATGGAATGGAAATAGTTTTCCTCACGTGATATAGGTACGTCTTTAGTTTTCCATTTCAATTATTCATCATTTCAGGACTGATGGTGAATTAATTTGCTTTCACAATTCATTTTTTCTTTCGAAAAGAGTGTGTAGAATAGAAATCATCAACATTCTGTTTCATCTCAACTAATCTCGATCAATGATAATCAAACGAGCCTATTGTCAACAATCAAGAGTCAACAATTATGGTTTTTGGATGGATGGTTTCTTCTTAGGTTTCCTTTTTTGTTTCATCTCCCTCCTTGTCCTATATCGGAGTTTGTTATGTCTATTTTCCTGCCAATTAATCTCATTTTCCTTCGCATCTATCGATGTCTTTCTTGCTTTCTCATTAATTTCTCAAATCTTCGTTGCAGATGACATGAAGCTAATGATGAAGCCGCAACATTAGTACGCCACTGGAAGAGATCCCATTTTGACACTCTCACCACACGATTCGTTGCTTGATAAATGGTATTTTCCCACAATAATCCTTCACTCACTCTGAACCTTTCAAGAACCACGGGTGATTAAATTCTGCCACTCATTTTGAATTTTATATTTTGTTGGTCAGTTTTGTGCTCATATTATTCGAATTAAATTAGATTAGGCTTCGTTCTCACCAGTCGTACAATGCCGTTTTCTTAATTTTTTTTGGTCTTGAGGATGCTCATTTGCATTTTATATCTCATATGGAAGATGGTGCTCAGACAATAATCAGATATAGATAGGAAGATAAAGTGTCATGAACCTTGCATTGGATGTCGGAAGGTAAATAATAATTTTATTGTAGAATTACGTATCTATTACTCGATGAATATAACACTGTAAATTAACACACTGAACTTGTCGAAACAAAACTGATCAGTGAAACGTCATAAAATAAAGTTAGATGTCAGTTACTGTCCCGTATTGTATTTGCAAAGAATTCCCAATAATAAATCGATGAAATGTGAACATACATGAACATAACATGATTAATAGGTTGTCCAATATAATTACATATATTGTTGAAGATGTGATATATTAGCATTCAGCACGATTATTTTGCCAACAATTTTATTCTTCATAAATATACGATCAAGCTGAAAAAAGTATGGAAACTGTCAATGTGAAGAAGTAATTTACATCGAAATGAGCATTTCCTCCTACCATTTTGTCTTCTTTCGATGTTCACTAATATTAGTGCAACCATGCATTACTATAGCATTTTTTGTGATCTGAAGCTGAATAAACTTTATTATTATTATTATCAATAGGCACGAAACAACGTTCAATCATATTCTTGACGATTGAAAGAAATATGTCACCTATTCGGGGCCACAAATTTGACGCATGAGCCCTTCTAGTGTTTATTCCAATCAACACAATTGTATACAATATACAAGGGTATTGAAATCTCTGTCAGAAAATATGAGAGTGACATACAAATACATATAGTCGATACGTATGTCGTGATAAATGAGGAATTTTTTCATTAATTTCGATTGATAACTCTTTGGCAGTTCATGTTCGCTTTCTGCTGTTATGAAAGTCGCAAATTTTAATAATCATCCCAAAAAAGAAACGGATTGTGTCAGGATGCTAATTTGGCTGAGTACGATCAAATGATGGATTGGATTTATTTTCGCTCAACATGGCCTTTAGAGCTGAAAAAGCTTTCTGATTGAAGTTTCCTTTTCATGTTCAAAATCAAGGGTAACCTATTTATTGACATCTGGCCAAGTTCTCCCTTTACACAGTGTGTGAGTCAGAAACGAGTGGCATGGGCTAATTTCCATCAGCACTTTTCTTTTCAAGATCCTTATCCATGCAGCAGTCAAACCAGTCGTCAAGCAGTACCCACCTAACTATCCCGATATAATTTATTCGAATCGAGTAGCAGATCTATCAATCTGCATTCGTATTGTGTCGGAGGCGATATGTTTCAATTAATCGCGAGCGCTTTGGACGGCAGTACCACGGTACTCACGCCTTGCTTGCCGATGGTACTACTGATCTGCATATCGGAGCGTCTCTGCTACCAACACTCAAATCCTATCCATTCATGCTTCAAAATGATTCGTGTGCGGGTAACTAGTGTTGAAGTGATGTGGACTTGTCGTGTAACTTTTTTTCCCAAACGCTTATTAACTGAGGAAACGTCTTGAAGTTCTACAAAAAAAAAATTCACCCATAACTCGGAATTGAATTCTTTGAGAGCTCCATCTTGAGATTTCTATTCTTCCTGGTCCACTCCTTGATGAAAAATCTAAAAGAAATTGTTGATCAGTAGCGTGCACAGTAAGTGAAACCAAATATTGTGCATGAAAAAAATGTCACGTCACTGATTTTCTTTTCTGATTTCAATTCAATTTCAAAAATCTATGGTCTATTCTCTAACAAATATATTGTAGTTACAATTTTTATAGCATTTCCTAAATAATTACGACTATATAATTGATTCCAATCGTAATTATTCAAGAAGAATGAAAGAGATTTGGAAGAAATCAGTAGCGTTACATTTTTTCCCAAACGAAATATTTGATTCAATATACTACCTGTGTAAGCAATTGATCAGCTTTTCTCATGAAGGTAATACCAAGAAGTAGACCAGGAAAAAAAGAAATGTTGAGTGGAGTTCACGAGAATATATTTTTGAAATTCTGGGTTACCATTGAATTTGAACTTCTTGACAGTATTTCAACACCTCAGTCAATATGCTATGAGGAGAAAAATGTTATATGACGAATTCGAATCATTTCAGTACGAGGTACCAGCAAACGGATTATTTTGATTCATCATTTGATGAGATAACACCCAATAGTTGATTAGTTTTGATAATACTAACAGATATTAGGAAATAATTTGTTTGGGAACATTTGAATACGAATTCATAGTAGTAGAAAAAATGTTCAAATTCAAACCTGATTTGTCGAATATATGTTTCCTTTATCTGTCTAGTTTTACATATCGTTTTCGATTTCGACACCAATTAATTACTGATTAGTTATCAATTTCTGATGAATTGGATAATGGTAACAGTTCAAACTGAATTACACAATAACTCGAATCCAAGTGAAACCAATTCTTGCAGAAATTTTATTGATGCATTATGATCTAGAGCAACATTTAGTACATATTATGAGGAACAAAAACTCAATGTGTCTTGATAACCTTGCGTTAGGTTAGTTAGGCCAGTTATGCCAATTTGCATAGGCATAGAATTGAAGACAAGTAATGAGGATCAATGTCATCACCTCCGATGAATTAAGATGACATTTCTGGATCCTCACTCGATTTTCTATAAAGACAGAAGAGACATCAAAGATACAAAAATTAATCTTTTCCTCCGAGTTATGAGTTCAGTCGGAAGTTCAACTCGAAATTATTAGTCGGCATTTCACTTCCAGAACTGGGGTGATGACAGAAGTGCCATTCAAAAGTGCCAGTAGAAGATCTTGAATAGTAATCTTGGTTGATGAGGATAGAATAGAATAGAATAGCGTTCAATTGCAAAAGTTTTTCACAAAATAAAATAAAACATTTCCAACAGCTTTCAGCAATATAAAGACAGAAATATCTCACAGAAGTTTTCACTTGTTTGTGATAATATATATAATATATATATAGTAGGGATACATATGAACGAATATGAAATATTTCTCAATCTAGCGAAATATGAATTAACGACATAAATTTTATAATTATTTCCAACAGTACATTGTTGCGAACAAGCTCCAATGATCCCCATAACATATCTCACACATGCTCATTCTGGCTCAGATAGAACCTACATAGAAGTTATTCTGCTAGTTTGCTCTTGTCGTATATCGCATAGTTATCTATATAGTCATAGTTGCCAACATGGAATTCGAAAAAAAAAATATGCATGCAGCCCACAATGTCTATTGACGGAAATTCCAGTTGAGACAAAACGTCCAATCTTTTAGATTTTAGTACATGCAACTTTGTGCTTCATCCTTAATTGAAAGAAAATGTCTAACAGTGTCTCATTCTCGATTTGATGGTCGATGAGAAACGAAAAAACTGATGCCGATGCCGATGACGTTTATTCACATAAATTTGTGTTCGTAGAAATCCACCCTCCACAAAGTTGTCGGAAAATGAACGTGAAATGCATTTTTCTATGTGACACTCCATTGAAAAAAATTGTCCGGGAGTATAGTATGCTCAATATGAAGTTTGAGAAGGAACAAAAAATCCATGCCGTTCACTAAGTTCATTTTGGTGAATACTCCTGTTAAGAAAAATGTCACTACCTTTCAGATCTGATTCAGCCTTGATTGGAAGAAATTGTCCAAGAGTGTATCATTCTCGATAAGAAATTCGAGGAGAAAGGAAGAAATCATGCCGCCTACAAAGTTCCTTAGCGAAAATTTCAACTGAGAAAAAAATATCCAACCATTTAGACTTGCAGTTTATGCAACTTTCTGTTTCACCCTCATTAGGAGTACACCCTCCATGAAGTTGTCAGAATTTCTCCCTCAGAACTTCTCTCTTCAGTTAGCATGAGAGTGAAGCAGAGAGTAACAAGTGTTTATCAAACTGACTTCATAGAGAACTCACATTCTACCAATTATGGAACGAATTTCTGAATGTTGAAAGAAGTTAATACATCTGAACTTGATTTCATTACTGATCCCTTAGAGGCTTTCAAAGAGTCTGCAATAGATTTTGTGTTATATCTATAGATTTATTCGCATGTTCGTTAGTTTTTAGGAGTGAGTGTTATTTTTGTTTTATTCAGCACTTGGTTTCAACTTTTACTTCTTTCATATGTATTTTCCAAAATTCGATACTGTTTCAGTTTTAAGTTTGTTTTACATATGTATTTCACCACGTTGTGACTTATTACAAATAAAAAATACAATACAAAATGAATGAATAGATAAATGAAAAATAAATATGCAACATTCTATTCAATACTCTTCAGAGAACAAATGCTCAATATTAGGTTCGAGAAGTGACAAAAAATCCATAGTGCCCACAAAGTCCATTGCGAACCATCCAGTTGAGAAAAATGATCCTACCTTTCAGATCTGCAGTACATGTGCATCTATGGAGGCCGCATTTGTCCGGAGTCACGTGCTCGTAGTCCCGACGAGCTCGAAGCACTGCAGGCGACGCGTCGATGGAAGGAGCGACGGCACACTGACTGACCCGCCGCCGCCGACGCCGCCGACGCCGTCGAAGCGACGTCGACTTGCTGCCCCCACTCGGAAGACGACTGCCCCGTGATCGATTCTTCGGCGACTACTGACACGAAAAGAAATCGTTGATGTCCAAAAGATAGTTTTGGTGTTCGTAATAACCAGATATTGGGAAATTTTCATATCATCATAGTTCCCTGATGAGGAACTGGAGAGATTCTTTCATTGAACTCTCTCAAACACCATATTTCATAATGTATATGAAACAGATTATACAGCAAAGTGAACTGAATTCAAGACATGTCAAATCGAGGTTTAATCAAATCAAATCAATCTTTATTCATTCAAAGACCCAATTGGGGTGTAGAACATGTCAAGGATACAGGCATATGCGTATATATGTATATATAAAAAAAGAAATAGGAACTCGAGAAATAAAAAGTCACAGTGGTGATAAAAGATAAAATGCAATAAAATACAAAACAATCAAATGACAAAACATGTTGAAATCATTCAAAAAATTCATTAATGTTATAAAACAGATTCCTGTGTAAAAATTTTTTCATTGAGTTACGGAAGTTGAAGTGAGTAGTTTGATTTCTGATGTCTTCGGGTCATTTATTATAAACCCTTATTCCAGTTGACGTTATCTGGAGATTATCATGATTTGGGTAGATGAAATGGTTATTTCTGGTTTTATAGGAATGCATATCCATATGCCTAGGAAGAGTATTTCTAATTTTGTGAATATAACAAGCAAATTCCATTATGTACAGACAAGCCGAAGGCAATATATTCAACCCAGCAAATACAGGTCTACAGGAGTGTCTGGATGATATGTTTTATATTGCTCTCAAAGCTCTTTTCTGGATCAAGAATAGATACTGTGCAGCTGTTAAATTTCCCCATAGTAGAATGCCATAGAGTAAAATGGACTGGATTTCGGCAAAGTAGAAGTTTCTCAAACAGTGTATATCAACAACCTTCCGTAGACATCGAATCTGGTATATTTTCGTATTAAATTTGTTGACTGCACTAGTTATATGCTCATACCAACTGAGATCATCTTGCAATGTTATGCCTAAAAATTTGGTTTTTGATTTCTCGGTAATATTTAATTCCTCAAATTTAATTAAGAGGGGGTTGTTCATGATTCTTTGTCTAGTATGAAATACCAGATACTCAGTTTTTTCCATCTGCACATTCAACATGTGCCTCTCTTGTATTTAAATTCGTGAATGTTTTGAATATTCACATGCATATCTGGAATATTTCTTGTCCACCTTATCTGACAGACTAATTAGAAATCATCCCCGTAATGATTCGAGTAACCAGAGGAACGCACTATACATGCCAAACACTGTATTTTCAGCCTTATTAATTCATGCCAATTGAATGTACCTAGTCAGAAATTCTCCATAACATCCTAACCTAGAGTAAGAATCTATTATAAGTACCAGTAATATCCAGGTCAAGATATGGAAAACAAATATCAACTTTTCAGTGGATAGCGGAATCTGAACAAAATCAAAACTGGAAGTAACATTAATCTGCAAGGTTACTTTGTCGGAAAAGCTGAGTTTCTGAGAATCTTCCTTGTAATGTAGTCGACTCTCAATGTCCAGGAGTTGTTTGGCCATGAAAGAAAATGCTGACAGCAACAAATATCCAAAACTATTACTTTCTTTATTTAATTTTTTTTTTGTGATATTCTCTCATTGTTCTAAAAACAAAATAGAAATCATAATAATTTTCTCAATATATCTGTAGTCAGGGCAAATTTATGATCTGCCCCAAAATATCGCTGCGATTGTAATTAAATCTTCAAATACCTCAAAGAAAAATTCTCTATTTGTCAGTGATACTTTCTTTCAAAGAAATCGGAAGAAGATAACTATCAGAATTTCTACTTATCTTAGTGTAGTGGACGTAACGGGAAACGAATCTGGTCGCATTTTCAACACAACTGAAATAATATTTGTCTTCGTATTTCAATGTTTCAATTAATGGGTATGTTATCAATTTCCGAAGAATTAAAATGAAATTTATCGATCATTACACGTCTATAAATATAATTTTCCTTTGCTTGCAAGACTTTTGATACGCGCAGACGGAAAAATCCTATTTTCAGATTCCCAATGAAATATGCCACCCGAAGAGCTCTTCAATGGTGTCTCACACATTTTAAAGTTTGATGTGGAGATTGATAAGGCGAAGAGGGTGAGTGCCATGAGAGGATTTCTGGTATTTTCAGATTCATTTTTTCGTTCGACTGGCAACTTTCAAATTTGACAGAAATGTCGCAATATAAATATGGTGTCATCAACCAACAATTTCCCAGCTACAAACACGAATCGATGTATACATGGATCTTCTGTCATGTTCAGACTTGCTCAGAAACCTTGTGGCTATCAACGAAAAATGGGGTTTTCATTATGTGAACTCTCCTAGAAAATACCAATGGGTAATGTTGATAAAATGCGGCCTGACTGCCACCTTCTCATTTTTTTTATTGACCAAATATGTTTATCATCATCCTTGTACAAACTTTTCCAACACATTTCTGAACCTTGGTTAATGGAGCGAATCAATCATTCTCATGTAGAATCGCTCCCTAAAATATTCGCATATCAAAGTGACATACTTTATTTACCACATCGTGAATCTCGATTTATGCATGATAAAATGCTATTTGAGTTTCATGTCTGCTTTCACCCCAGATATTGTACACATCTTTCAACCTTCAATCCGTGCGGAGTTTTTGCTTCAAGTTCTCGAATCCAGGTGACTCTGGGACACCTTATACGTTCAGATTCATCAGACTCTATAAAGTCACCTTTATCACTGTGTACCCTATTTACAACTTTTCGACAAAACTAACTCCTGAACTTCATGCAGACATAACTTACCCGCATTTATAGCTCCAAAAGTTCCGAACTGTATTCGGAACAAAATAAATCTATTGTTCGCCGCCATACTGATAAAAAGTCCTCCAGACTGACTGGTTTATAACTTGAAGTTGAATAACACAGGGTTGAATAACACCTACGAATAAGGCGGGTGATGAATGACTGTCCCAATTCTGTCCCGAAGAATAACTAAGGATATTACGAGAGGAACGATCAACCGAGATGATGAAAGCTCTGTATGCAATCTATTAAATGGATCATCAATTCCATTTTATTTATAGGGATAGTGAACCAAGTTGATTGGAGCTAAATGAGGCATGAGCGACAAAGTGTTCAGTTTTATTGGAAAAGATTTTCCAATGATCAGTGTCGAATACTGTCTGCAAGTTATTCGAGGAGGTGGTACATTCATTTTTCAGATTTTTGTGGGATTTTCTCTTCTCGTCTCTGAAATATAAAGTAGAAGTTATTGAAAATTATATCGATATATTTGTAGTGAGGACAGATTTGTGATACGCCCCAAAATGTCACTGCGCTTGAAATTAAACCTTTAGATACCTAAGAGAGAAATCCTCTATTTGTCAGTGACACCTTGTTTTTGAAATATTTGGAAATACAAATATATTCAATAAGAATGAAACTTCTGCTTATCTTGGCGGACTTTTCGGAAACGAATCCCGTTTTCAACATGATCAGAACACTTTTTCAATGTTGATCTGGGTTTGACACTGGAAAATGGCAATTTGGCAGACGGAGGAATTCTGGTTAGAAGGTGTTTTCATTTGGAAATACAAATATATTCAATAAGAATGAAACCTCTGCTTATCTTGGCGGACTTTTCGGAAACGAATCCCGTTTTCAACATGATCAGAACACTTTTTCAATGTTGATCTGGGTTTGACACTGAAAAATGGCAATTTGGCAGACGGAGGAATTCTGGTTAGAAGGTGTTTTCATTGATTGGTATTGAATTTGCCATATTTATATTCAGTTTTGAGGAGTGGGTGCCAAGTTTAATCTATATCAACTGAACAAGAAGCAATATTATTGTCTCGTATCTATTGAAAGGAGCATTCTATTCCATCAAAGAATATCTATAAATTGATTTTAATATGTAATTGTATTTGTCTCCGTATTTTGATGTTTGTCTTCATATGTATTGCTACCACTAGTATCTCACCTTATGAGCTTTCCCAACTATTGCCATTTTTCATACTATTTCCAACATTTTTTCTCCCTCTTTTGTATATCTGACCTGTAAAAACACTTCAGCGTAATTATTTGCCGATGAATAAACTAAACTAAACTATCTCTGAAGGAGCTACACTGTTTTGCAGTGAACACTCATTCAACCCCTCAAATGAACTTTTCATGTGCACTCATTCAATTAGATTCAATAAGATTTCCGACAACTTATTGAGGACTTGCTTATTCCAATTCTTCTTCGAGCGCAAGTGTCATCGGATGCTTTTCTGATGATGGTCCCATTATCCATGCCTGAAATCACTTTTCGCTTGTGCCACCTCGATTTATCACGTGAGAAAATGTCAGCATATAAACGAACCTTTGAAGCCTTCTGTAAGAGTTCACTCCAAAACATCGTAGCTCTTTCAATAACAAAGATAATGCAGTGATAGATAGTGCTACCATTTGGTTGCGATGAACACCCGTCACTGCCGATATTCGAGGTATAATTCAACTGCCACTTTTACACAGAGCAGTGTATTCCAAAATAGCAACACAGATTTGGAATTCCCTAAACATTAAGGATTTCCAAAACCGGAAACCAAGTGCTTGAATATTGGGCTCAGAAGTCAGCTATCTGGACACTAATATGTCCCCATCTTCATCAAGAAAGCTCCTTCTACACCATGTACAAACTATAATGCAAGATAACAATGGACTACCATTCTGAATTCCAAGTTTTCTTTGAAAAATGTTTCCTAATTTGCAATCGCAACTATGAATTATGGTCAAATATTATGATTCATCATATTTCATACTAGCAAAAATCGTGTAGATGAAAATTGAAAAATAAAGAACTTAACTTAGAAGAAATTCACCAATTGAACTGGTTTGATGTGTGCATACCAGCGGCCGCAAATACTCCACTTCTCTTTCCATGAAGGGAATCACACGCTTTTCCTTTTCACTGCCTTCCGTGAATATTCCGTGAATCATCCGTGAACCGAACCGGTTTTTTCCATCTTCTTCATTATAGTGATTTATAGTGAGACTCATTCTCGTAATATGTTATTCTTGGTCATTTCATTTTCTTCTTAGAGATGCATTAGAAGTAATCTGAGTTCTGACGACGAGACTGATCTGAAAATACAATTTCGTAAAAATCAGGAACAGTTTTGGAAACATTAATCATGAAGATCAATAAAAAACACTGTACCGTTTTTCATATGATACATGAACCAACTATTACAATCAACACATGAACATGAACTTTATAGAACATAAACTCTGAAGAAAATCATATAATACCACGAATAAAAAAAGGAGCCGAATATGATTTTGATCAGAAATTTTGGAATTCTTCATCACGAAACCAGACAACATAACTGAGTTCAATGAATTGCCTGATGGTATCAAAATCTGCAGAAAATATACAGAATAAAATGGAATTGACAGAATTTCTAGACTTTGGCTGGAAATTATTCGTTTGATGACTGAATGGAGGAAATTTGTATTTATTTTTTTCAGTTTCCATGAGATTTTCTATCCTTGCTTCTGAAAATGAAACGATAATGAAAATATCAAACATTTCAATATATTTGTAGTAAGGACAAATACGAGGACAAATATATTGCAATAATTAGTATATTTTCTCTTCTCATTGGGGAGAGAAAATCTCGGGAAAATAGAGAAAAATCAACATACTGACAGAAATCGATTAAAACAATCAAAACAACGAAACGACACTCAAATATCCATATCCCGAAGTGTATGCTGAAATTTTCATTCCAGAGTGATGATGACGATTCATGGTTTATTGGTCATATTGTGAACAGGAGCAGAAAGTATTTGT
This sequence comes from Gastrophysa polygoni, assembly GCA_963576655.1. Lineage (NCBI taxonomy): Eukaryota > Metazoa > Arthropoda > Insecta > Coleoptera > Chrysomelidae > Gastrophysa > Gastrophysa polygoni. The sequence continues at coordinate 6,166,310 of OY755092.1, forward strand.
TCACTGTGGAAATGAAAAATGATATAATCTGAATGGGATTTGATTTTGTTTCTATCCATGATATTTTTGTTTTGAATCAAATTCACAGTTCAGTTCCAGGATCGCAGTTAAGATTCGTCGAAATAGTTCGTAACATTAATGTTGCTCGAAACAGTTTCGCGAATCGCAGGACGAAGGACAATCGTTCTGGCTTCAGTGAAATTCGCACACGATACCTTCCGTTTTCCATCAGATAAAACCGAAAATAAATGGAGGCAAGTGAGCTATCGAAAATCTGATGATGGTTATTTAGAGCCTCTCTGATGTCTGTACATTATTCAAAGTCAATTATGGGCTAGCGTTTGTGACGACAGAGACAAATGTAGTTTGAAATGATGAAGTGAGGTATTAATCCAAGGTTATTCCGGTTATTAAACTCCGATTCCAAACAGATATCGATTTGAATGGTTAGGCTTCGCCGGTTATGTAATGACATTAATTAGGATCAGCTGATAATTCATTCAACTTGAAGAAATCTGGCGAAACATTGCAAATTCAAGAGAGAGAACATTTATCGCGCCAATTTGTTTCCACTTGTAATCTTGTCTCTTAAAATATTTTGCAGTACTGGAGATATCAATGATCGATCATTCTACCTAGATTCATCTTATTTTCACGGAAGTGAGGGAGAATATTTACAAAGACATCCATCGTGTCGAAGAAATACTCCAGGTTTCCTATCTACCTTCCCCAAGAAATATTTTCACCTCATTCTTTTCTTCTCATGAAAAATGTATGTTCTTAGAAGCTTTCTTCATGTACTGATGAAGCAGATCAAGCTGTTTTACAGTAGTAGCACATGTGCACTGACTTCTCCGAGGCCGTCAATATGTATTTTTTTGGTATAGGTAACTGCTTCTATCGCCTTGGATAGCATATCATAGACTCACGAAACCTCTGGTGTAGAATTCAAAATCGAAGCTGTCACTCCTCAGGAGGCTTCTTCAATAAATCATCTACATATATCCTGATAATTCATCTTGAATCTAGCTCAAGAAGAGAGGAGTGTATTTTGGAATCTCCAGTGAAATTAAACTCTTCTAGAGATCTGGATTTTCATTCTGATCAAGTTCACCATATCCAATCCAAAAGATGAGATCAAAACTCATCGAATGCCCAAATGGTTCCCATTCGTTTTGGACCTTTGACAAGGCAATTGGAAAAACCATCACTTTCAACTCATTTTCTTCCCTCAGCAAGGATGATGGCAAATTGAATTCAACATCTTAAGAAAAATACAACACTTCCTTCTCAATGTTCGCAGCAGGATCCACTTGGCATCCACTGAATGCCAAGAATTTCCTAATATTGCTACCTTGGGTACCCATATGCCTTGAAACAACGCACAAATAGGGAGGAAAGGATTGAAGGAAAATTTATCAATATAGGAATCTTGATATACAAATAATATGGGTATAAATGCTATGATAATGATATCAATATTGCAACTTAATCCACATGAGGAAATGAACTGGTGTGACTGAATATGGAACCGATTGACTGTATATTTCGACTTGAGGTTTTTCATGAGTACATTCTCTACTTGAATGATAGAACTACTACTTGTGATATTTCTTGGGAGCTTATGGTATTCAATCAGCACTTTGTGGAATAGTGAATTCATTGACCTTGGGTAATTTGTTCTTGTCACATAAAAATTCATATCTCCTCTAGTAGAATAATCATCAATTCAATTATGATGAACAATTAATTGTTTGAAGTAGGTGAGAATTTTCCTAGATATGAGTTCTAAAACGGAAATACTTGAGTAGTGATACAATCTATCTTGGATTGGTTGCATGCACATGGCGTTGAGTTCGTGGCACATTCTGCTTGGCCTCAATTCCAAGGAGGCTATGGGGCCGAAAGGAATTCCATCTAATGTTCCTAAGAAATTTGCCCATATACTAATGAAAGTTCTTCATGGGTTGTTAGCCGTTTCATACAAAGTTGATGTCCCTTCTTCCTGACTTGGCTAGAGTCCAACCGTTAAGAAGTGCAAGAAACCCATCACAATTATCGACCGATTGCACTATTATCTGTGAACTCTCAAGTAATGGAAGAAGCAATCGACATCGAGCTCATTCGTTATCTAGAGACCTCATGAATCGTGAACCAAGGGACCCAACAGACCTCCTTTTCTGAATGACAAATATGTGGCAAGCATCGATCGAGGAACATGGGTAGACTCTGGCAGAAGCTTTGAATATCTTCAAAGCATTTGACCAAGTTCGGCGCCAAGGCCTTCTAAACCTTGATTATATCATTCACCATCGAGTTTGTAGATATGTAGATAGATTACTCTATGTGGTAGATGGAATCTCATCGGATACCATGAATATCAATGCTAGTGTTCCATAGAATCTGTCTTTGCACCAACTTAGTTTTGGATACACATCAATGATCTTTTACGTGATAGTACACTTCATACCGCTTTCCTCTCTAGAGCACCCATATTATATCCAACGAGAAAAAAGGTCAACGACAGAGACGGGTCGATACTTTGAATGAGGATCTGGCAAGAATTCCGAAATGGGGTTCTGAGAATCTAGAGGAATTGCTTGAGGAAGCTTGTTTCCTCACCAAAAAGGCCGATCACACAATACCCAATATGATGATGTCACGTACCACTGTTCCTATGAAGTTGTCAATATCCATGATCGGTCTTACCACTACCAGCGCTCTCTCGTGAGACGATCATGTGAGATCCATTGCGAGAAAGGCCTCACAGGAACATGACTTCCTGTTCAAGCGAAAAAATATTTCACATCAGCTCCTCATGATCTCCAAATCGCAATCTCAACTTGTCTTGGAGTACTGTTCAGATGTTGTGAGTTCAGCTGCCAAACATAAGCTTCTATTTGGAAGAGAGCGTCATAATCTTCGTTGTCGTAGAAAGGTGGGGGATTTATCGGTTTTTATAGTTAACTCCATGGTCGGTGGTCATCGGAAATCTTATATATCATTGCACCATTCATGGTCGACAAACCAGACGAGCTCAGACTGGTCACCCCTACACTGTCAGACTCGAGACCTGTCGAACATCGCTAGACCAAGCATCATTCATCATAATATGCACATGAAACAACGATCTTTGATATTTTATTGTGGAACCAGTAATGACTCTTCCTCATTCATCCAATATTGATTCACATTTGGGCGATGGTGAATTCCTTGTTGTAACTTTTAGCCAAGTGGGTCCGTGATCATATTTTCTACTTGGTCTGCAAGGTGAGTATAATGTCCGATAATGTCCGACTGGTCGATTCATTCTAGTGCTTGATCTGTCAATTCAGCAGCACCAAGCAAGAATAATATTTGTCGCCCTTCACAATGACGCCTCAGTAGTCATGAGCACTCAATAAAGAATGAGGAGGTTATCAGATCGTTTTGTAGTTTTGCATTGCACCACTATTATTCAAAAACTGCAATATGACGGAAAATAGTCTCCAGCACAGAACATCATAATTAGAGACTCGGTGTTAAACGAGTGAAAGAATGATATCCGAATTTCTGCTTATAATAGTTAAAAAGATCAAATTGAAGAATCACCTAAATCGTCTGGTTGTAGGATAAAAGTGTATTTCCAAGAAATATCATCATGAGACCTACATACAAACTATCGGACATAACTATTTCTCTCACGTGGTTGGGGAATCCCCGTTGAAACATGAACGGAAGCGAAAGGAGAGTTTCCATGTATTGCCCAAAGCGTTGGAAATCATTAAATTTCGTTTGATCCCTTCCTATTCTTTCTGCCTGCTCATAAGGAGACAGCAATAAGAAAATTATAAGACTTCGGAAAAATAATTGCTTAAGGCATAATTGCACACCTCCGCAGGTTACTTTCCTTATACAACTTCGGAACTACACATCACCTGTACTATATTCACAAATTATAACAACATCTATTTACGTTTCTGAATTTTATCTTGAAAAATTTGATTTCTCTATATGAAGTTGACAACATTTAACTTTCGCACCCCGTGTACTTACAATGCTGGTTACAGTAATTTTTAAGATTTTCCTCTCTGTGCAACCGGCCTCGATTTTGTCGCTCTGGGCAATTTTCGGCTCGCTCCTCTTTTTGTTCGGGTCCTGTTCATGCCTATCAATAGTCTCAAGACTCCCATATTAATGAGGGTGGCCCTTGTTCTTGAGATTCCAATGAATGTGGCTTTCAGTTTCACAGTTCTTCCACTTTACACGGATTCCATCAGTGCTAGTCCCGAATCATCTCCAGAATGATTCTCCAACCTCCGACCACCATAGCATTAGTTTACAATTGTAGCAGGAACTCTACTCGCGAGATATAAAAAAATAAACAACATCCGTCGTGTTGACAAAATAGATCCGGTGGATGGTAACCGTTGCGTCTTGAAAAAAACTCTACCTGATCATCCCTCAATGGCGTTTGATATAGTATTAGGAGGAGTTTCTCTTTGCTTTGAATCAAACAAAAGAAGCAGCAGTATGAGTGCATGAGTGTTCATTCCTATCGACTTCTCTGCTTCAAGATGCCTATTTTCTGTCGCGACCTCCAAAGAAAACCGTAGTTCGATAGCAAAGCCGAAGGAATCTATAAGAGTGCCATGCACGGACGTTTGACTGCCGATGCCGTGAGTCTTCATGAGGCTGTTCTTGATTAGATATGGTAATGCGGTGTCCAGAGAAGACGATAAAACCGAAGAAGGCAGCCGCTTTGTCACAAACAGAACCGCGATTAAAGTCCGAATGTAATTTATAAATGTATGACACCAAGATATGGAGTGGCTTCGAATAGCTTTCAGACATGCGTTGTCGATAGTAGATATAAGCGAATTCATGACATGATCGGTAGGATAATATAAAGAATTTGTTGCCTAGATTCAGTCGGTCTCAATTCTGATGGAAGCATCTCCGTATCTTCCATAATTATGGAGTGGGATACTCAAATTTGCAGGAGCAAAAGAGGTACCAAAGAAACACTCGACGGCCCGCAGAGACTGCTCACCAGCTGCAATAGAATGAATGACTTTTTCATAAAATTACTAAGAAGACACAATAAGGTATCTTCTGATTCGGAATCTAGATATCGAATCCAATCACTACATTATTTTTCTTGGGGAAGATTACAAATCTGGAAAAAAATAGCCTCACTCCTCATGGAGATGTATCTACCTCAAATTGCTGAATATTAAAACCTCACATTTTCTTGGAGCAGTTTAGTCTGATAATCAGAAGTGATACAAAGTCAGAACACTTGTTCAGAATTCCATTGTTGGAAAAAGATGTCAAGCTTGTATGTTCACCAGGAAGGCTGATCACACAATGCCCAATTTGATGATGTCGGGTACCACTGTCCCTATGAGGTCGTCAATATCCATGCTGGGTGTCACCACCAACAGTGCTCTCTCATGGGACGATCATGTGAGGTCCATTGCGAAAACTGCTTCACAAAAACTTGGTTCTCTATTCCGTGCGAAGAGATACTTCACATCCCAGCAGCTGCTTATGATCTACAAAGCACAAATTCGACCTGTCCTGGAGTACTGTTCACATGTTTGGAGCTCAGCCCCCGAACATACGCTGAAGCTCTTAGATTCAATTCAGAAGAAAGCTATTCGCCTAGTCGATGATACAACACTCACCAAATCATTGACCTCTCTAGATCATCGTAGAAAGGTCGGCGATCTATGCCTTTTTTATAGGTACTTTCACGGTCGGTGCTCAACGGAAATATCATCTATTATGCCACCACGCGCGATTCCTAGTAGACAAACCAGACGAGCTCAAGCTCGTCACCCCAATAGAACGGCAAAGTTGTGGAATTCTTTGCCTAGTGAAGTCTTTCCTGATGCTTACAACCTCCAAGTTTTCAAGAAAAATTCCAATACCTTCCTTATCTCCCGAAATTCCACCGCTGGCTAACACGATGTTCCTCGAACATTATAGGATTCCCTTTCGAGTTGTCCACAGATAGGCAAAAAAATGGCCCCGGAATCTACGCCACTGTTGATTATACTTATACAGTTCTGTTATACCCAGAATCTTCCCAATGCCTGCTCATTTTGAAAACAACGTACAACATGGTTTTCAGATTCGTTTCCAAACAAAAAAATTGGTTAGAAGATTACATGGCATCATACCAACCCTCGAATAACAAAAATTAATCTAGACCAACTCACGGTGCATGCTTTTATCTCTAGAATCAAGAATTTTCACTGAAGGGCACTTTTGGACCGAATCAGGAATTTTTCGACTTCCAAATGAAACACCCATAAATTTTAACATTTTTGAAACTTCTGAGTTGTGTGAATCCAGTGACACCCAATAATTGAATATTCATCTATCGGAACACATATTCTATTTTTGATATAGATAGTCATGAGCCACCTGAAATTATTCCAAATGCTCGAAATGATGATACGCTAACGTTATTTTGATAATTATTCTGATTGGCAATTCATCCATATTATAAAGGTTCCAAACATGTAATAGTTCACAAGGTGTGCCATTTCAAAATCGAAAACCGAATGTCATTTCTAAGAAAGCGCTCAATGGAAACGTTGACATTTTTTTCATATTTGCCAGTTTGAACTATCACTTATATCTAATTAGCCATAGCACTAATCAATCAATTCATAAGTCACCAAACAACGAGCATATGCGAATCGAACAAGAAATCAAGATTTGCAATAATTTTGAAGAAAAAAATATTGCTCACTTCAAGAACTTATCCGGTACGTAGTGAAAATTTCCTTGCCACCTGTAGACACGGCGCTATATCAATGCCATCTACAAAACAGTTTTCAAATCAATTGATAGAATCATTATATTATTCAAAAAATCTAATAAGAAAAAATGTCTCGTAATTCAGTTATTCACTCCTACATTCTAAACATTCCTAAAAGCCTAAATTTTTAACTTTGATGTTCTCGTTTACACTTCCACTGAAAGCTCGAAAAAAAGAATTTCAATGATCGAAATATTGACTGGAAATGATATAATTATCTCGATTCCATACGCTCTTCGAATTGAAAAACAGAAAATCAACCAAAAATGTACACAATATTTTTAATAACGTTAGCACTTCACATAGTGATTCATAGAGAAGAAACTACAATATTGGTCACTTTCGTTTGGTCTGGTTTTCATTTTCTTTCAATTCTTCCATCCTTCTACAGTCTACACGATGTACATTTTCTTTTTAGTCGAAAGCTATTCTTGGATACGTGTACAGAGCCAAAATAACTCGTAAGGCTATTGTCATTGTCATTTTTGTCATTGTTACTCATCTCCTTAGTTGCCGAAGCAACCCTCAGAAGCCCCGAAGGGCTTGTACGAGTGAAGGAGACGGGAATCTACAGTTCATGCAAGTGGAATCCAAACCACAGTGAGATTTGGGATAGTTCTATGTAGAACTTCATGATATACATTGTACATGGCATAAATGAACCCAAATTTAACGGCCAGCCAGGGATCGAACACACGACCTCATGATTACTATGATGTCGCTCGACCATCTCGACCACCTGGCCGCCTGAATGGTATGATGCGATATCATTATCTATATCATGACTTTTCTCGGTTTCAAATGACACATTTTCTGTATTCGACTCCAATCGAGTAGTCCATTAACGTTCAAAGTTATGAAAATTGCTTCATGAAATACAAAGTCCCAACCAATTAATTGTTAACGTAGTTACCCCATATGAACATTCTGAGCACATCATCACAATATTCTACCCCACCAAACAGTACCAACCTAATAAAATTACGTATTACGGTTTCATCTCCTTTAGTACGATGATTCAGTGGAGGTCATCTCCTACGCGAAAGATAATAATCATATATTGAATTGTTTTCATTTCCCAATTGAACCGTCATCAGTGCGTTCAATTTTCCAACACTGAGAGGTCTTTTTTCCTTCTGATCTCACACTGAAACATTAGGAAACCTATGATAGGAAAACACTGACGATCAGATGACGTATCATAGCATGCAAATCCCTGTTATCACTCTCAAGCTGTTAATAAGAAAATAATTTAAAATATTTGTTGGACAAAAAAAGGAAATTGAAATAAAATATAACTACTTGATCCTGCGTAGTCATGTGAGAATAAATTCAGGAATGGAATAGAATAGGAATCTTTAGTATGTCTACTTTCCTGGAGCAAACATGAAATTCAGATGAATGATCAGTTCAGATTCATGTGAATTTTCACGTGGTGCGATGATTTTGCTGGTGAGTTTGAATTTATTCGGAAAAAAATTCTGACGCAGTCACAAACGCCTTGATATCATTTCCGGAAACTTAACACACACGAAGTGATTTTGAATTAGAATGGGTATCAATCTAGAGCTTTCATTGCTACATCTGGAGTGCCCCAAGGATCACACCTGGACCCTCTGCTTTTTTTAGTATCTATCAATGATATTGAAGAATGCTTCAAATATAGTGAATCCGTACTTCACGCAGACGATTTGTAAATTTTTCGTGGAATTACATCATTGCAGGATTGTGCCAAGTTGAACTCTGATCTAATGCGGTTCTCGCAGTATTGTCAACAAAACAAACTACTTCTGAATCCGAACAAATGTTTCACTATTTCTTTCACGAAAAACGCTCAGAAATTTGAATTTAGGTATAGGCTATCGGATTTCGTTTCGTTTGGACAGAATTAACGAAATCAAGGATTTAGTGCTCATTCGAGACTCTGAAATGACTTTTGTCAAACATTATGATTACATTATCAGTAAATGCAAAAAAATGTTGGGCTTCACTACTCGGATCTGCGAAAAATTCGAATCTCTACAAGCACTAAAATCTCTTTATTTTGCATTTGTTCATAGCAGACCAAATTTTGCTAGTGTAATTTGGAATCCTGGGTATAATACATATAAAATCAGGTTAGGAAGAGTTCAGAACGAATTTGTGAGGTTTTTGAACTTTCAAATAAATGGAACCTATGATGTCGAGAATATATGCATTACTAGACAGTCGTTTGGCATTTTAGAATTGAAAAAGCGAAGAACAATTACCGACCTTGTTTTTAGGTATAAAATCCTAATGAATCATTACGACTCTCCCACATTATTATCTTCAATCTCTATACACACTCCTGCTGGAAATACTCGATTCACATTTCTTCTCAACAAAGACCATAGAAAACCTAATTTAGGCAGAAATTCTCCAAGCCTAGATATATACAATTTATCTTCACTTTCGTTCAAAAAAATTGTTAAGAACATTCTCTCATCTGTACCAGCATAATTTTTTCTACCAATTCGCGCTCTTCTCGTAGATTTATATTTCGTTTTTTAATTCAACCAACTTAGAACCAACTTGAAACTAGCCTGATATCGTAATAACTATGAATTAGCGGATACTTTTTTGGTCTTTCAACCTGTTTATATCCCAAATTTATAATAAATGAAATAAATAAATAATAAATAAATGAATAAATCTCTAAAAATAACTGTTGACAACCACTACAATAAGTGAACGGCCGTTACTGTATGGATTAGTATTTCAGCGGAGTGGAGTAAGTTCTCAACGGAATACAGCAAGCCTGCAGCAGCATTAAAATACCTTTGCTACTATTAATTTATGTTATCAGTATGAGCATCGAAAAGATAGCTGGGGCTCCCTCTCCTTCGAAATAAAGTAGAGCAATTTAGTTAACAAGCTAGCAAAATCTACCTTTGTGTAGTGTCGCCGCATAATTTGGCTTCTTTCGACCTGGAAGGGTAGCTTTTGAACATAATTAATAGCCACTTAACTTTCAACTTTGTTCCGGCGCCTTCTGTCCGTTTTATAGTAGCTGTTCCAGGGGTGGGGGAGACTGTCCGTACTCCGTTTGTGTATTTGAAATAATAATCAATGAATTGAATTATGAATAGTGAACAATGATTTACAGAGAATTATTCTCGAAGAGCGATTTCGAAGTTTATTGAATTTCAATAGAATCTTCTACTAATCGCTTCAAAAGAAAAAAAAAAGAAGTAAGGACAGATTTTGTTATCTGCTCCAAAATGTCACTGCGTTTGAAACTAAACCTTTAGATACCTGAAAGAGAAATTCTCTATTTTTCAGTGACACCTTGTTTTTGAAAAATTTAGAGAAACAAATATATTCAATATGAATAAAACTTCTACTTATCTCAGTAGACGTTTAGGGAACGAATCTGCTCCCGTTCTCAACACAAATAAAACTTTTCTTCGCAAAATTCTTTCAATGTGCAGTCGGTTTTGACACTGGAAAGTGACGATTTGGCAGACGGGGGAATTCTGGTTACAAAGTAATCTTATTTATTACAATAATAATAATAATAATATTTATTCGTCCTTCAAGATCATTTACATGATATAGGATAAGTCATATGTATAGTTATGAGTTACTGAAGTAAGAAGTATATAAATATACAAAAAGTAAATGAATAGAGTTATATAAAACTGTATGAACTGAAAATTCACACAACAGTCACAAATACAAAATGAAATGAAATACATGGTTATTATCAACAAACAGCTCGATGATATTCTTTATTGATTTGATATATTCTGGTAGGTGGTTGTAAAACTTGACACCAATGAAAATTGATGATCTTTCAAAGAGTGCTGTTGAATGCTTCGGTACTGTTTGAAAGCTGCTCTTCCTGATTCTCCGAGTTGGATGAGGATTTTTCTATATTACGTTTGACGTACAAGAGAGTTTTATAGGTATGATATAGAATTTTCCATTTTTATACTCAATTTTTCGAAGTGGGTGCCACGTTCTATCTATATCAACTGAACAAGAAGCAATATTATTGTCTTCGTTCAGGAGAATGCAAGCAGACTCTTTGTTTTGATTGTTTTGAGAACGGGAGCAGATTCGTTTCCGAAACGTCCACTAAGATAAGTAGAAGTTTCATTCGTATCAAATATATATTTGCATTTTCAAATTTTTGAAGAACAAGGGGTCACTGAGAAATAGAGAATTTCTCTTTCAGGTATCTAAAGGTTTAATTTCAAGCGCAGTGACATTTTGGGGCAGATCACAAAATCTGTCCTAACTACAAATATATATTCATTTTTCAGGAACGAGGAGAGAAAATCCCAAAGCTGGAAAATGAATGTACCACCTCCTCGAAAAATTTACAGTATTCAATAAAGAAGTGTCTTTCATTTCAATTGTTCTTTTCTTTGCTCCACAATTCATCTCAAAATCTCAAACACTCAGTACATTATTATTTCGCGTATACGAGAGTTTAATGTTTCTGCTGTCTACTACGACGATACCTGACCTTCCAGAGACAAAAACCCAACTCAACAAAAAATAAGTTGAACGAGACACTCGACGAAAGGTTCATTCGTGTTCAACACTTTCAGAACAGTCCTAGACAGTCCTAGGATTGCGCAAAACCAGATGCATGTCAAATTCAATCCAAGATAGTTCTATGACAGTCCGGAAAACACGAGAACGAAAACGCGTTTCCTCTTTGATCATGATCTGATCACACGAACTGAATCCACTAGAACAAAAACTCATGACCTGTGATATACGAAACAGTCCTGAGAAAACGCGATCACTTCTGTAAAACTGCGCATGCTTGTGACGGTTTCGGACCATTTATTTAGTGAACGCGAACAAACCTACTATACATACACACGTTTCGATTTTTGTACAAAACGGTCAACTTATTTCATCGTTCTCAGTGCTATTCCATCGCCTGTATCTCATATTTACGATACATCAAATCAAAGGGACTCGCTCCTGTTTCCAGTGACTTCATTCTCTTATCTCAGTGAACATTTGTGACGGACTCTCATACAATCAACCCGCAGCAGTTCTAATGCCACCTTTTCATCGTTGGATTCAGTCCATTCCAAGGTAGAACATCGCATTTACTAGCCCAAAGTGAGAATATCAAACTATCTCGTTCTTTCTCAAACTCTCTAGTCCATTCTTCAGTGTACTTATGAAGTAAGTTATCATAAGTTCATCTACCCCCCTCGGAATGCAGTCCATTCAATCTCGGGATATTCTCACAACATCCACCTTCATAATATGTCTTAGCGAATTGAACAAATTCGTGATTGTAGTACCACCAACTAGGCGAAAAGCTCTTTTGTGCTTCAGCTTATATTTGGAGCTGAACTCCAGACATGTGAGAAATTACTCCAGGACTGATCGAATTTGAGGTTTGTAGATCATGCTGGGGTGTGAAGTACTTCTTTTCACGGAACAGAAAATCAAGTTTTTCTGAAACAGTTCTCGCAACGGACCTCACATGATCATCCCATGATATCGATATGTTGATGGTGATACCAAACATAGATATCGACGACTTCATAGGAACATCATCAACATAGGAACAATGGTATCTGCCATAATCATATTGGGCATTGTGTGATCTGCTTTCCTAGTGAAGATACAAGCTCGAGTTTTTTTTGCATTCAACTCTACTAGATTTTCAGATCCCCATTTCAGAATTCTTGCTAGACCATCATTCACAGTATCGACCTGTCTCCGTCTTGCAACTCTGGCCTCATTGCATGATACAGATGCTCCAGAGGAGAGGGCTGTATGAAGTGTACTATCAACCGCAAAGCTATGGACTGGGATGGCAGGTCAGGTGGTCGAGATGGTCGAGCAACTGAGGAGTTCAGTAACAATAACAATAACAATAATCGATATTCGATGTGGAGCAAAAAGATAGTTGCTGCCGAGGCAAACAAGAACAGGATGAACATGAGTAAGAGACAGGCATCTCTACTGAGATATTCACAACTCAAGAGAAATAATTCACATCGTAAGAGAAATAATTCTTGAGACGCCCAGCACATCAAATTTGCAAGTGTCTAATTATCTAAGGGTGTATCTAATTTTAGATTTGGCATGAGCATCATTTTGCTCTTCACATAAATGTCACATGTTGATTTAGCCGCCCCCTTTTCCGATTTAGCCACCCTGGGTACACCCTTGACTGAGTATAGGTAGACACGTTTTTCAGTCTTCATTCAATCTCTCTTCCTCACTTTGATTCTCCTATATATCATGTGCGCGTGACTTGTTTATTTGGATTGCTTCTGTCTGTCGATAGCTTCAAGCTATGTTCACTCAGAGACAACAAATAGCTACCCATCGATGTTGAACAGTTTCCCAAGCAAAGTTGATATTAGATGATAGAAGATTATGGTTGTTTCTGTCGCAGATCGACATTTCTCATACCGTGACATGTCTCCAAACTCCGAAGAAAACCGATGATTTGGTGTCCACCGGCAGTGATTGTTGATACTCTGTTGTTTCAGCTTCTAGAGACAACCCAGAAGCTTGAGTGAAATTGTTCCTCCTATGTGTACACTTTGTTCCTTCTGATCTCTTATATCGACTAGAGACTATCGACAAATCACCGCGATTTGTTGCCTTGTGTCGCTTCCGTCTGGGCAGGCCTTGATTTGTCGCTGCCGATATTGGCGCAACAGATGAGACTAGTGCTATGAGGGTTGTATCACCAGCAACATCGAAGACAGGCTGGAGTAAGTAGATACGATCCTCTGGACAATTCAGGAAGTCAGAAGAAATTTCCGAAGCACCTAGGAATAGAAGGTAACGCGAAGACTGATAAGATAGCTGAGCTAAAACCACTCGAGAAACTACTCGAAAAGGCGAAATCCATATGCAAAGGTCACGGTATTGAATTATGAATCAATTCAAGTCTGAACGAATTCAAGAAATGAGATGGAGACAAAGGATCTAGAAGAATCAGTAACACATGAGTTCTTTAAGCGTGACTACTGGTCTGATGGAAGCAGCTGACTCTTAAGCTCCAGAGATCAGATATGAAATTCATATGGATATCGATGATGAGTGTCGAAATCTCCAATCGACATTCGATGACCCCCTGTACAGCATTCGAATATCAACGCATTACTTAATGAAGACCCGTCATTAGACGAAGATAAGGATCCGACGGTTCGGCCAACAATACCCATTGTTGGCTTTCACATGGCTCGGGGTAGGGCCCCCAGGGTCTTCTGCGACAAAGGGCTTGTCTTCGAGTGGTGGCCCACATGCGAGCGAGGGAGGCATTGTCTTTGGGTCCCACCTGTATCACACCTCGAGTGGAGACGTGTTTTCACCGTGCTCATGTTTGCGTTCAATGGGAAGCGTTCGATGGGTACATCCACAAGGGCATGGGTGTGGCGCATGACCTCCTAGATGGAAAAATGAATCATGTATCGTGCCTACTCTCGTTCGCGATGAAACGTCGATGATTCCCAGTTGTTTGGAGCGGTATCACGTGTGAACGTGAAGCTGGACTACGTCAGAACATCTAGTGGGGAGCCAGTTGAACTCGCACACTAGGTTAGATCATTCTTTGGCAGAAATGACTCATATCTTTCTTCCATTCACTCTTTTGGAAGTCTCAATATCTCAACAATTTCACAACTTTGGAAGATACATTAGTGTTCCATTCGGATAGGTAATTGCGAATATTCCTTGTGAAAGATGAGGAGGGTTATATAAAAATTTGAGGTTGGAGAGCATGTGATTGTCCAACTGTTTGTATGATTTTGTAATGTTTCTCTGGATGAAAATTCTAATGATGGCAATAGATTACTACGTAACATTTTACATGAAGGAAACTAATGTTGAACGAATGAAGATATCAGGAAGATTAAATGAGTTGAAATGAAGATTGTCCATCACTCAGCTAGCACTTCATCGTAAAATCTCGTGAAAAATCCTATTTCTCCTCAACTGCGATTATTATATGTCGCTCGCATTACTTCTATGGGAGTCTAAGTTTTCGGTCGAGGTATTATCTGAACCAACTCGACGAATCGATTGATACTAGTTTCAGCATCTCAAGATGACTTTCACAAATGCAATTCTTCGCGAACGGGAGACATTCAATCATGACAAAAATTGATGAAAAAGTGGTGCCATCATGTGTGTTGATATGTGTTACGGTGCTGAGTTCGTGTTGACAGTTCATTTTCTGACCAGACTTCTAATTCGTCGTTGCTGGGTGGGACAAACTCGAATTCAGTCATGAGTTGGGTTCAGGGTGTCCAAAAACCAATGTTGAAAACCTTGGCCCACTGTGCTAGTCTGAGGTTACCTCAAATGATGTTGCCGTCGGCTGAAAGTTGATCTGGGATTAATTTTGAAAATTCCGCTACTTCTGATGTGTTCGTCTCTGGACACTTATTATAGTAAGTAAGACTCAAGAAGTCGAGTGGCGTGGTATGACACCAGTCCAGCTCTCCTATTACTACTCCTACAAAACGAATTTTCAATCAAGGTTTGCTTTCGGGGATAGAATCCATGATCGGTCCCAAAATGTTAGCTCTCATAATTAAACTCATATTAGGGAGAAAGATAGAATGAAAGAAATGTCTATTCATTTCTAAGACTTATCCACTACATATTGAAATATACAGTGTGAAGACCTTTTAGACTAGTAAATTATGAAGAAACAAAAAAGTATGAGTATTGAGAGTATCAATGTATATGAAATTATTTTTCATTATATATATTTTACTAACACTATCTTTGAAGATTGAGAAATTTGTCTACACTTTGAAATGCTAAAAATGATTGTACTCTCTTTCTGAAGCTATCAAAGGTATTAGGATCCACCTCATCTGTACCCATTATGTTACTGAACTTGTTGAGGCACTCGATTCCAAAGTGCCTTGGTGAATGTTGACATATTTCTAGACGTGGAAATGGCTGACGAATATCAGTATTATTCCTTGTATTTAAGGAATGTTTATTCTCATTCTTCTCAAGAGAATGCTCATTTTGTTTCGTTTACAAAATTTATTGACATATAAGGAGAATAGGTAGTGTCATTATCTCTGTTTTTGTATGAAGTGGCTTCGCTCATCCCCTCATTGTATACCTTCGGAATCATTTTCTGAGCTATGAAGGCTCTATCAAAGTGTGGTGATGCTCCCCAGAATATTGAGTCGTACTGAAGGGTTGATTGTACTAAATGTGAAATGTACTATTGTCCTTTTGTGAAATGATAGTACGGTTCCTCAACATATAACAATGAGTACTATGTTTTGTAGTTGCTGTATTCATGTGAGTTCCCCATGTTAGTTGATGGATTTGTTAACTATATATAGGTGAAATTCATAGGTGAAACATTTCTCGGCAAGAAACGCATGAAATGGGTTTTCGTTTCATTCAATGCTAGACCATTTTTCTTACAATGATGATTAAACTCATAACATGCTCTGTTACTGTTTTCAATGAGTTGTTCGATCTGATTATTCGATTGGGGTTGAACAGAATTTGCTGATATCACTGACAAAGATCATGAAGAATAGGGGGCCAATAGATATCTGAAAATCAAAATGGTAAACTCGAATTCGATTAAAAGAAAACACCAAAATTTCTGTTCGCCACTGAAAACTGTTGACGATTTCAGATATTCTTCAAAAACAAGTTCTCACTAAGTATCAGCTAAAAATTTCTCTTCCATCTGGAAGTTGAATTTCGAACTCATCCTGGGGCACATCAGTGGTCTGTCCTGCTTATATTGGAATAAACATAATCATATTTTCTGTATTTATTCTCAGGAACGAGGAGAGAAAGTCCCGAAAATCAGCAGAAAAACATCATTTTTCTGTCTCTATTAGACATGACAGATTCGTACAAAGATCATGTTCAAAGGCTAAATACATTTTATGTTGCTGTCAGATTTTTTCAGGAACGAAATAACGAAGCTATTCAAAAAATGTATTATGCTGACATAGAGTATTACATCACGAGCGCATTTTTCCTCGTCTACGATTACAATCAATTTATCATCGAAGCCAGAGTCGATGGCTACCTCTCCTCCGAGAAAAAAAGGCTTCTGTTACAGAAGTCATTAAGTATCTCTAACAGTTTTTAACAGAAAAAATAAAATTCTCCTTTGGAAAAGGCAAAACGATTTATCGGCACTGATCGGGAGATAAGGTGTGAAACAGTGATTTTAACAACTTGACCGGTGTCAGAGTATGGCGCCTCTAGAAGCTTATCGGCCATCGTGAAAAATAATTGAAGCCAGTCGTTTCATCTACAGATAAAACCATTGACTATTTCGTCAAAGATTCAGCCGATATCTGCTCTCAAATTTGGTTGTTTATCTCTGTGAAGGGTCTATAGAATCATTCCGATGCGGAGGAATAGAATTCTCGATTGAATATATCATGAATATATCGATCATCCTGAGAATATATAGGAAATAATTAAACTGGGAATGATTGGGAAAACTGGTTTCTGTTACAAAAATAGAACACTGTCAAAATAAAGTGAAAATTGATGCATTGATGCGCTACTGATCCTTCAATTTGGTTAGAATCGTGCTATTTACATAGTTTTTCCAAGTTGGAGTGGAGGGTTCGAACAAAGTATTCCACTGGGATCTGTGTTGATACCTGTTCTTCGATCAATATTCAGAAAATTATTCTGATGAACTTACTTGCTTGAGGTACTCAGATGTTTATTGGCTTGTTTCCTCATGGTCATTGATTCAGATTAGAGGTTATTTACGATGGATGAAAGTCAAGGGATATTGGGGGATTTTACTTTCGATGCTGGTTTTTTCCTTGTCTCTTCCAGGCATGAAAACTTTTCCAGTAACGTTTCCACCCTGATATCATTGAGCATGGATGAATCCAGTATGGAGATACTGAATTATCAAGAAGTTTCCATGGAGCAAGTCAGGACAGCCCAAAATTGGCGTTTTCCTTGAACTCCGATGTCTTTCCCATGTGAAACATCATGTTCAGTCACATTTCACATTACAATAAATCTGTATTACTTCAACATTATTATGAAAATGACTGGATAGATCATGAGAATGTTTCATTCGGAGCCCTGATTATTCTTCCACCCTGATCTTGATTGTCTCAATTGTATTCATGATTGCCTCACACTTGGGAACCTCAGCCCTATGAATGCTGCCGTTAGTAATTGGTAATTAGAGTTGGACTCAAGTCTTGGTACCTGATAGTTGTTTACATAACGAAATGGTAAAGAACATCAATACTCAGGCATTATTTATCACCACTAGCAACATAATGCAATCATCAAAGTTCTGTAAGACTGAAATATGAATCTACTATTACATTGAAAGCACTTATTCCTGATTACTATCCCATTACTGAGAATGACTTACAATAACTGTCATCACACAAGTATATTGTTGAAAATATCAAGTGAATTACTATCTACTATTTGCCATAGTTCACGTTCATCGTCACTCTTTAGGAAATATGAAAGGTTCAGCATATCACTATATTCGAGTGACAGTCTGAATAAATATTCCAACATTCCGAAGGATTGAAAGCTGAAAGAGCGTTATGAAATTTACTACCTGTGAAATCCAATTACTTATACCAGGAGGAGTATGACCACTTTTTGAAATGGAAAGATGAAAACAGAGTGAATACCGTGAATGAAACTGTCCTGATTGCATACTTCCAGGAACTGGTGAGCTTATCTCATGAAAAATTATATATATTTTTTATTTATTTCACATTATTTCAGTCTGAAAAATATAGTGCAAATAGTCCATGGACCAAATACTCACAGCTGAAATCAACATTGATTTTCAAAGAAAGAATTAATATATCAGCATTCAGTCAACTGATGGCCTTTCTGGATATCAATCAGAAGGATGAATTCTTAAAAATCAATGGTGTTGGAAGGTGGACAAGTATTACTTTTCATAAGAATAGCTCCAGGTGGTACTTTTCTGCTACATGAAATTGTTCTGGTAATGGGTAGAATGGATAGAGGCTTGAGACGTGATTGAATGGCCAAGATGACAATTGATGACATTGAAGACAGAGGCGCCGTTTCACTGATCAAGGTACCAGAAACCAAGACCTGCACCTCAAAAAGTTTCATTGCATTGCACTACGACCAAAAGGGTGTAAACAACGTAGTTTTCTTCAACCTACAGAAATGATAAATTCATTGAGAAACCTGTGGGTGAAAATACTATAGGAAGCGTTCCTTCTATCGCTCATAGCCAAATATCTTAATTCGGAAAAGTTACACCGGAAATTGTCTACGCCCAACGTCGTCAACGCTTCTTGTTCAAGGTGGTGCCTTCTTTGAAACACTGAAATTACATGAAAATGAAAGAGTAGTACGGTAGCGGAGAGCGATATATCGAAGAAAGTATTTCCTCAAAGAACAAAATTGCTACAATGATAGTCCGTTCCGATTCCGAAAAAGAAAACCAGATGCACATTAAGGAGTTCATCATCGTTCAACTCACAGACCTTCAAACTTTGTACTGATTTTTCAGGAACATTTCTATTCGAGAGGAAATAATCAGTCCCTTTTTCATGAACAGTTATGGATGAATCATTTCTTAGTGATTGATTCATTGAACTAAAGGCAAAAACAATTAGCGGGCGTTATGATTCATAATGCCCTCCATAACGCCCTAGGGTGTTATGGGTCTGTTAATAGCAACCTTCGCCAATGTATTATAAAGCAGTGAGCACCAGTATGTTCCCCATTCTCCTGAAATATTCTAAAAATCATCTAATTCTGAAATTGTCTAATTCTAAATCATTCAAATTATCTCAACCTGAAATTCTCAGCCACCAATCACGTGTGCTATCATTTATTCTAGATGCAATATGCAATGAAACTTCTTCACGCATTGGAAAAAAGTACATAATAGTAAGTATCTATCTAACTCGTTACTGCACTCTCATTAGGAAAATTGCCGAAACACGTCGACTTCATTTCTACAATGTACATTTTTATATGAAAATTGAAAATTTTGATACTATGAATCAAAAGTCGACCTGTCTCTAACGCGAGAGTTCGGTATCTAAAGAGCATATATATAAATATATATATATATATATATATAATATATATATAATATATATATATATATATATATATATAAAAGATGTTATGAATATCCATCAGTCCAAACAACCTCGAAGTCGTTATAAATATGACAAAATTTTTCATGAAAAAGTGTGTTTAGTCCATTGTAAACCATCCAATCATCGTGTTTGACAGCATTCATCCTCGAATTCGTCTCTCTCAACTCTTAATTAGCCGTCATCACATACTTGACAAAGACCCTGAATCCTCCCAATTAATTCGTGATCGAAAAGCCCCAACAGCATTCATAAACACGTCTCAAGTGGATCATTATAATCTCAAAAACATCCTCGCTGACACCTGATTAGTGGGTGGCAACAATTGAAGCCACCCAGGCGACTACGATCCGATATCTCATCGATATTCACTTCGATTTCTGATATCTCAACAGGGCGTCGAATCGCTTGTCAGTACCAAACACATTTATTACCGCTTAGCGTCGTGATGTGCACCGTTAAGACTACTTGAAATAGTCCAGTCATTTTAGGTTATCTTCAATGACTTCACTTTGACGTTCTCGATAAAGTTTCGTCAAGATGAATTCGCATGAAATTCATTTTCAGCTAAATAGCATCTCATAGAAAATAAGATATCAATAGATATAAATATTTCATTCAATAATTATCTACAAATCAAACTGTGCTGTTAGAGGTTGAAGCAGTGTGAGCATTGGTGGCATGAAAAAAAAACTTATGATTGTGGAAAATATTACTTTGTCGGAAATATATTCGGGAAATGTTACTGATGTTTGAATGTATTCTTGTGGACAGTAAAATTTGTTTTCAGGTCACTCAGAATATTCAATCAATACGGAAACCTTCAATATCATGACTCATGTTGGAAGTATGAATATACAAAACATTCATCTCATGATGATTTGATGACTCACTTCTTTCAAATATATCTGTGGAGATGACGCGAGTGTTCCTACTTTCCTTTTTCCAGAAAATATCCTTCCAAATCACAAATTCTTCATGTGATCCAGTCAGAAAGCACTGTGCCTCTACTTACCTCAGGAAATTTGAATTCATCTCTCAGCTATAGAAAGCGAGATTGTCCGAAAAACCAGTTATTCCTTTTATATTCCCAAAAAAGGCTGTTTTAGATGTCCTTAGAAGTCACCAATAATCTTTATCAATATATTCGGTAATAATTCATAATTTTCAATGAAAACTGATGGGAAATAGCAAAAATAGTTTATAATATTACGTCTTGGCGTTGCTCTTCGTATTCCAAGAATTTTGTGTGTCAACACAGCATCTCATAAATCTTGTGTCATACTACAATATGGTGTGGCCGAATATCTATATATTTTTCTGGATACCAGAGCGAATTCATTCTCATTTTTCAGTATATTTTTCATGACCTGAAATCGGACCGATCGCAAAGAATAATCACAGCTTATTCTTCCACTACAGAATAAACCAATTTTATGACCAAAATGATTGGACTACGAACAGATAATCGATGGGTAGATGTAATTGAACTGAACTGTATGTGGAAATAATAATAAATTCGACTGTCGATCAGGATGGATCGCAGTCAAAACGTCGATTTATCATGATGTTCCTTTCGGTAGCTGTGGGCACTAGTATTTTTCATTCATTCGATTGTCGGAATGCCGGATTTCTTATTCTGTTTATGTAACACTCGTGGAGAATGTTTGTTATGGAGATTCGGACCACCCAATTCAGGGCGCTGAATAATTTTTTCCATTTCTTTCATTGTGAAGAGGATATCCCAAGAATCGTAAACGACTGATGATTTGGATTTCATCACGCAGAGATCAACTCGACTAGGTGACACATATATGGCATGTATCAATAGAGAAACATGGCAAGTTTGTCGAATTGGATATCTCCGAAGCATTTGACTCTTTGACAACATCATGACAACTCATGGTTTGTCGTCCCAATTGTTTCATTCACTAGCGAGTTTCTTTTGTAAATAGATCAACGATGTACAAAACACTGGTGCAATCACTGATGGTGTTTTGTTTCGTCAAAAACGCTAACGGCATTTTCCGCTATAATGGCCTAATAGTTATGAAAATCCCCAGAAGATGGTGACATTTTTACAGATTTCTGTACAAATAGTTGACGTTTTGAGATTGTGATTATGTAGTTCGATCTAAAATTGAGAAGTGACCTAAATTACTACTTCTGAATCAACATTTTCAAAACACAGATGATGTAATTATCAATAATACTGATTTTGTTGTCATTCTTGTACCGCCATGTAACAACTAACATATGAGTGATTTTCCTCTATATTGAATAAAATGCTGTTATCAAGTTAGCTGTACGTTAGAGTTCTGGTTGAAGAAATTAGATAGGCAAATAGGCAGAATAGCTCCACTAGTGTTCTGTACATCGTTGATAGATCCTATGTGAAACAATGGCTATCAACTTTGGATATAACTTCCTGCCCAGCCCTCAGCATTTCGGATGAAAGCACACTTCTTGCCGCCTTCTGCTCTAGATCCCCTTTATCGTCTGATGTGGCCCAAAATATCCAATACGGAGACAGATCGATACTATAAATGGATAATCATTGATTGGGGTTCTGAAAATCTGATAGAATACAATACAACAGAAACAGGTAACACTATTCCTACGAAGTAGATGGTATCCATGATCGACGGGACGATCATGAGAGGTCCATGGCTAGAACCATTTCACAAAAACTAGGCATTTCGTTCCGTGCAAAAGATATTTCACAGCCCAGCATCTTCTCATCATCGAAAAACACTAGTTCGACCTGTGAGGTTCATTGCAAGATCTGTTTTAGAAGAAACTTGGCTTACTGCTTCGTGCATAGATGTATCTACTTCACACCTCAGCAGCTCTTTGAGATCTATAAAGCGCAAACTCGACCTGTGATATCCATTGCGGGAATTGTTCAATACAAACTTGGCTTTCTTTTCCGTGCAAAGAGATACTGCACACTCCAGCGATCTACTCATGACCTACAAAGCGCAAATTTGACCAATGAGGTCCATTGCGAAAACTGTTCCACAAAATCATGGCTGTTCCGTGCGAAGAAGTACTTACTACACCCCAGTCAGTCTCCATGATCTACAAAGCGCCAATTCGACCTGTGCTGAAGTACTGTTCACATGTTTGGAGTTCTATTTCTCTCAGATTCTATTCAGAAGAGAAGAGGAATATTCTCCTAGTCGGTGATAATACACTCACGAATTCATTGATCCATCTAGAACATCGTGGAAAGGTACGCCATGAAGGATACATCCCTTTTTATATATATTGCCATGGTCGGTGTAATTCGGAAAACTCCTCTATTATGCCTCTACGAGCGATTCCTATAGTAGACAAAGTAGACGATTTCTCGATGGTAATCCATATATCTTCAGGGTCGAAAAATGCCGACTTTCGACCAACCAATTATCATTCATCAATAGAATGGCAGAGTTATGGGAAATTTTTTGAAAAATATTTGATGTCCATTTCTGGATAATGAAAATACTTTTCTCGAAATCTCAAGATCATCAAATCAACAGTCCTCATTAGAGTTACCTCTTCCAAATTCTACATTACCAAATTTCATAATATACAGGGTGGCCCAATGAAAACGAAACAAGGTATGCATTTTACTGAGAAATCAAGGAACAGACATTAAAATAAATGATTATTCATCTAATGTTGGATAGGACAGGATTTGAAAAAAAAACACACATGAAAGCGTTACTTTCCATCACTAGCCGATTATTTTCATGAACATGTTTTGATTTCGATTACCTTCAAAATGATCTTCCACTTGACCCCTTTTCCCATTTGAGATTCAACGGTTGGAGCTCACCCCTCCGAGGGATTTGAAGTGAAAAAGTTGACAACATACGCAAAATGTATCCCCCTCGAAATAAAAATCGACCGGTTCGAGGTTTTTTTTTCTGAGAACGATACTATGTCAAACCGGCCTTGTTTCGATTCCATTGTACCACCCAGTGTATCAAATTTTATAATATCTTCAAAAGTAAAACCGAAAACGAGGGTTCAATTAGAGTACTAGTAGTTCAAGAGGATCACACTTCATCTGCTTCAGTTTTCGCCTCATTCCGGATTAGGAGGAGAATTCGTAAATTTATTTATCATATAAGCTGCGAGACATATATAACATGACTTCTGAATCCACCTCGATAAAAATTCATCCTGAATAAATGTTGTGCACTCATGTTGGAAATCGACTCATGTTAAATATGTAATCTAGTTATGCAACATACTATATTTCACAGAAATCGATGAAAAACCCATTGAAAACTTTTTCACTACGGGTCCGGGGAATCATACCCTTGAATATTTTCACGATATAGGAACATCCACTAATATCTATAACTAAATCCATGGCTCTTCGTCTTGACTCAATCACGCTTCCCCTGTTGTTTCTATAAAATTCCTGGGGATTAATAGGAAAAATGGAGTTTCCCAAGCGGCTACTAAACAAACCTCTAAAGCCATCAAGTATGTAGCACATCAGGAAAGTCCTTTCGAATATAAATACCTGGCTGGATAAAAATACCAGAATGTGTCTATGATATTTATGTGTATTCACATCAAGGCTCGTACCTACTGCACTATTTATTTAGTCAAACATCTCTTTTTTTTTTCTCTAAATGTTTACAGATGCACTTATAGAAGTTCAGTGTACTCGATGCTCAAATAGGACAGGTTATTCGTTTGTTATTACAAGGTGAAACGATTGAACCTGCATTTGGAGAATCGGGAAGATGAACTTTCCAAATCGAATCTCGATGTTATGTTTCATATAGCGGTTTGAAAATTTATCTTCTTCGTCTACTGAGAAACCACAAGCCTTCCGAATTCTGATAGCCAATCTCAGGAATGCTACTGGTTCCTTGCCAGATTGTGCAAATATTTGAAACAACCGAATCGCATGGTTTCAAGTTATACAAAACTACAAAAGAAACATAACATTATAATATGTATGTATACGTGGGACACACTTTTAGGACCAGAGCACCCTTACGAAATCCACATTTTCCAACTTCAAGAAGAGATTCAAAAATTATAGTTTTTTCATCATGTTGGCAACAACAGTGATTGAGAAATGCTATTTTTTTTCAAATTCCGTGAATCAGCAATATTGAAACAAAGGTTTCTGTGAAAAATTAGAAGTCATAACAGAAATCAGAGATTATTCTCGAGTTCTAACATTCTAACATCTAGAATGTCACACTTCAGCCAAATGTCAGTTAAAGAGTGTCAATTCTAGATTTCAATTCAATAATTGAACTCATACGGAAATGCCTAAGAAAAAACAAACTGGAATTATATACTCGAAACGGAGTTCATAAACAGTGTTGATTGATTTCAATTTTCCGCTTGAATATTACTAAATTCCGAGAATTTAATTAAATTTCGTGAAAAATTTGGTAAAATTCCGAGTTGTTGCTCGAAATTTGAGAGAGAAATGAAAATAAAAATTGTTGACCCTCATACGCTTCCGTAAAAATCCTCTCCAATTGTCGTAAAAATGACACTTTTCGCAAATTGATATTTTTTTACCGTCCTTCCCCCTTGGGTCAAAATTTTATTAAAATAATCAGCTCACGATGATTTTCAACTTTTCACAAGGACAAAATCATAGCATGTCCTGAGAAGAGGAATCACTTTTGAAATTTTTAGCAACCATAGAGTTCCCAATCCTTTTTTCGCTGAAATAGAGAAAACGGTTTGAAAGCTTGCTTTTATGAGTAGTCACTCTGTAAAATTTTAACGGAACGAGCTGATAGCATTCCTATTTTTCTCGCTTCTGTGTCGAGAAGTATTATTGAAGAAATCCCTCATGGAAAGGCAGGTCAAGTGACGAGAAGGTTGCCTCACTGCTCTGACAAAATTTGTACAGTAGATTAGATGTTGTCAGATTGGGATAGATTTTCAAAAAGTTCGTTCATTTGGCATTCGTTCTTGGATCTGCAATTTTGCAACAACTTTCTGAAGGCAATCGTATTCTGATTTCCCAAGAATCTGCAAGATTCATCGACATTTTTGGAAATTTCCAAAAGAATTCCAAATTCTCACCGAGAACTGAGATATTTAGAATCCGAATAGAAATGATATTCTTCGAAGTTTCGCAAGATTTCTCAAGAAACGATTGATGTTTCTTAGATATCTTCTTCTCTTATGATTCGCGATTATGAATCATTCTGAAAATGAAGTTGAGAGATTTTTACTGGGAATCGCGAGATTGTTATAATATCTTCCAGATCGAAGAGACTCGGCGAAAGATTCAACGAATAGATTTGACACAAGATGCACGAAATCTGAAGAGCTCATTTTTACTATACCTGCCTACTCTCCCAACTTCCCACTGCGACAATAACACGATGTTCATCGAACAATATGAATGAAGGGTATTCTCAAAGTTGAATCATTCATTTCAACTTCTTCTAGAACCTCTTGAATCTTCTCTTCTTGAGTTCTACAAGCTGTTGAAATAAACACTTGAGAACACCTTGAATATAGTTTTCCTTTCGTGATTCGTGTTGTCAAAAGCTCAGGGGTGTGACCATTTCAAACAAATTCAAAACGACGACATGAATCAAAGATAGTGCCTGTAGTAGTAGTATAAAGGGTGATTCAAAATTCGACGTGGGTATTTCAAGGGCGTTTACATAATTTTCGGAGCGAAGAAGAAATAGAGGGCATGAAAAAACAGGTGCATTTTCCAGAAGATTTGATCCGTTACTGTAGACACAATTTCAGATAATCTCTTATTTTTCTACGACCATTCACATGGTTTCCAAAGACATGTTGATTCATTTTGCCTTTCAGATGATCATCCAATAAAGGTACCCAAACAAGTTTTCTCCTCTTGTATCGTTACTTGGTATGTTGTGAACCGCTTATGTTACTAGGATCGTTCTAATTTCTGCTTGCAACCTTTTCACGCT
This sequence comes from Gastrophysa polygoni, assembly GCA_963576655.1. Taxonomy (NCBI): domain Eukaryota; kingdom Metazoa; phylum Arthropoda; class Insecta; order Coleoptera; family Chrysomelidae; genus Gastrophysa; species Gastrophysa polygoni. The sequence goes on from OY755092.1 coordinate 6,193,174, forward strand.
TTCTTACCATTTATATCTTTCAGTGAAATGTCTTTGTGTGGGGGTATATTTTGTAACATGACGGTGATCTTACAGTGAGTTTGATTGGTTGAACTACCATCAGCTATACATATTATACATTCCTATCATAATATCGATCAAGTCTCGTTTCACGATACATTAAAATACATATTTTTTTATCCCTTGTATACCTTTTTGAAATTTCAAAATTTGATGATATCACTATGGGTTAATAGTAATGATAAAAATGTTATCCATACACCGCAAATATTTTGAGTCTGTATCTGTAGTCGTAGAAAAAGTATAGTACACAACTCGAGTTGTAATGCAATTACTCACTCGTGGAGTCACACACTCGCTGCTATGCGGCCGCGTTACGTAACTCATAGTGGCTGTAGCTGGGAGGGGGTACATTTTAGGATACAGGTTTATTCGAAGAAGAAGTCATATTCTGATTATTCTGAAAAATACGTCCTCGAAATGTCTACATCGAATTTCGAATCACCCATATCATTCGACAAGCACATAACAATTGATATTATACTGTCTGTAAGTTTTTCGAGGAGGTGGTACATTCGTTGTTTCAGGTTTTGTGTGAGATTTTCTCTTCTCGTTTCTGAAAAATAAAGAAGTTATTGACAATTATTTCAATATATTTTCTGTAAGGACGGATTTTGTGATCTGTCCCAGAATGCCATTGTGCTTGAAATCAAACCTTTAGATACCTAAAAGAGAAATTCTCTATTTGTCAGAGACACCTTGTTTTCGAAAAATTTGGAAAAACAAATAGATTTAATAATAATAAAACCTCTACTTATCTTGGTGGACGTTTCGGGAACAATTCTGCTCCCGTTTTCAACACAATTACAATATTTTTCTGTCACTGACAGATAGAGAATTTCTCTTTTGGGTATCTAAAAGTTCAATTTCAAGTGCACTGACATTTTGGGGCAGATCACAAAATCTGTCCTCACTACAAATATATTGAAATAATTTTCAATAACTTCTCTTTGGTTTTTTAAAAACGAGGAGAGAAAATCCCACAAGAGACTGGAAAATGAATTGATATTATACTTCAATAAATAGAAGAGATGTAAGTGCGTCATTAATACCTGGTGAACCAAAATGGTAAACAGAGACGTTAGATACATCATGAAGAGTTGATTCCACAATATTATCATATATTTCAATTTGTTTGGGAGAAGACTGACAATTCAATATTTTGTTAAAAATCTCAATTTTGTTATCCAAACTATCTTCTATATATGCTTCTAGTACAAAAAAAATTTATTTGTATTTCGTGTATAAAGTTCGTGTTTTCATGCATATTCAAGAGCTTCAACAAATTACCACTGAATTGACACATGAATGAAGAAATCAACACTCTCATGTGCCATTAAAAAACACTCATTTCACGCACTCAATAAAAGAATAAATATTTTGGGGCTACCCGTTCAAAAGGTCAATGTTGAAAATGTAATAAGGAATATTAAAAACATCGATGAGGGTCAGGAAAGAACTGAATTCTATTCATCACCCGTAACCCGTAAATCATTCGATGTTTTCCGATTCTGTTAATTTAAATTTCTGAGCTCTGAGATGCTTCTGTTCAATGTTGTGACTCTGCGCCTTTTGTGTTCGTGGCATTAGTGCCACTGAATTCACGTGATTCAATTTCAAGAAGTATATAATTGGGAACAATTTTATGAGAGAGAGAGAGAGAGAGAGAGAGGATTTCATAGAGAATATCAGCAATATATGATGACAAAATATTTTATATTATGTTCCATGTTCCCCGTTGATTTGGTCACCCTATTCCGAAGCGCAGTATACACTCTATGTACCAGAACTAACGGTCACCTCAGATATCACCCTGTACATGTATATTCTGCAATATTGCGATGGCGTATTCCTCGTTCGAGAGTGTTTTCGTGCAAGCGACAGTGCTCACCGGTGCGAATCGAGTTGGTACCAAAAATCGTGTCAATTTATCAAGCAGAAATTGTTTTCATCGGAAGCACAAAACGCTCAGCCAGCTTTGAGACGCAGTTGCACCGCTTAATTTTATTATGGTTTCGTCTCGAACCATATACGAGGCGATATTTATGAGCGGGCGTTCAGCTTCCCGTCGAGATATTGTGTCGTAAATTAAAGAAAATTGCGAAATCATTGTACAACGGGTGGTTTCTTTTTTCAGTCTCGCATTCTCACGTGAGGCTCTGCTGTCTGCAGGACGTTATTCAAGTTCTTTCGGTGGTATCCAGGGGGCGCAGATGTCTTTATCAGCTTTCGTACCGCCGAAACTGCTCAATCGGGCGTTACGAACTGATTCACAGAGCGAAAGTATCTGCTTGATACGAAGGCGTAGAGAGGCCACAAACATATTTCCTTTATAACAAATTCCGAGTAGTAAGTCGGAATTATAGGTTGAAAAAAGTGGTCGATATTTGACATAAATCTAACACATGACTCTTCTCGTTCGTTCTGGACCTTTGCCAAGGCAACCGGGATGAGTTTTACTTCTAGCTCATTTCCTGCATTGCTACAACACCACAAGAGAAAGCCAACACCTTCGCCAAAATTCAATTCCACTTTGGATCCGCGAAGCCAAGACCTTCCCGAAATCGCTACCATCGATAATATATGCCAGAAATTGTCTTCCGTCCATGCAAAATCAGGCACATTTTGCTTAGCCTCAACGTCAAGAAGGCTGTGGGGCCTGAGGGAATAACGACTATTGTTCTCAATAAATGTGCCCCAGAACTAACACCAGCTCTTTGCAGATTGTTCACCCTTGGTATAAACTTGATACATTTCCTTCTGACTTGAATATAGCTAGAGTCCAACCGATTCTGAAGAAGGGTGAGAAAGATCTCCCTAACACCTATAAACCGATTGCTCTACTATCTATGATCTCTAGAGCAATGGAAGAAGCAATTAACATCGAGCTCATCTGATATCTATGGAGCTCAAGAATCGTGAACTATTACTTGCCACCAGAGGTCAACTGGAAACCTGCTTGCCTATGACACATAAGTGTCAGGTGTAAATCGAGAAACATATGGCGGGGGGTCTCTGGTGCATTGGCACCAAGGCCTCCTAGCGAAACTTCCTTCATAATTTGCCGCCCCAACTGTTTCCTTTACTATTGACTTTCCTTGCAGATAGATCACTCTATGTGGTGGTAGACGGGGTCTCGTCTGATACAATGACGATCAATGCTGGTGTTCCACAAGACTCTGCCTTGGCACCAACTCTGTTCTTGCTCCACATCAATGACTTGTTGGATGTGATCACCAGCCCAGTTCATAGCTTTGCGGAGGATAGTATAGTACACTTCATTCCGCCTTCTCCTCTAGTGTCCCGATATCATCCAACGAGGCCAGAGGTGCAAGGCGAAGACAGGTTGATGCTTTAAATGAGGATCTGAAAAGAATTCTGAAATGGGGATCTGAGAATCTAGTACAGTTCAATGCAACTAAAACTCAAGCTTGTATGTTCACCAAGAAGGCTGATCACACAATGCCCAATTTGATGATGTCGGGTACCACTGTTCCTATGAGGTCATCAATATCCATGCTGGGTGTCACCACCAACAGTGCTCTCTCATGGGACGATCATATGAGGTCCATTCCTAGAACTGCTTCACAAAAACTTGGCTCATGATCTGCAAAGCGCAAATTCGACCAGTCCAGATGATAATTTATTTCTGTTTCCTCATATGTGAGGACACTTCCTTCAGTTCGAAATGTATGAAATAATATGAAAGTTCGTCGCCTGCCCGCTCCCCTACCGAAACTGCTTTAGTTTACATATCACAAAAGAATATCGAAGATGCATAAATTGTAATAAATTGTAGGGTTTCATTCGATCCCTCCAATGGTTCAGAGTGTCTCAAGAAAGCGCAGCAATTTAGTAATTCAGAACTGGTGCAAAGGTAGTGAAAATAATGATTCAAAAGTGTTCATGATCATAAAACTATTGACTTCTGTGTTATAAAATTATGCATCAAACTAATTCAAGATTCAACGTAGGATGTAATAATGCAATGACACACAGGGTGTCCTATTGAAAAAAATTATCTCCTGAATCGCTGCGCTTTATTGAGACACTCGTATAAATGGAACTCAAACCATTGAGGAGATCGAATGAAACTCTACAAATTATGCATAATTTTTTTGTGATATGTAATATAAAGGAGTTACGAGTTCGAAGGACTTTTGGTCATCACTCGTTTCGTGAAGAGGTTCATCAGCTCTTAAAAAAGGTTCGTATGGTACATAATATTTAAAAAAATCATTGATAATGCCACTCTAACAAGTATGACTTCAGACTCAAGTCATTCGCGTTAAGATATTCATAGTTGATGGAATATCAACCTACAGCTGATGGGATAATCGATCAACCCACTGTATAATAATCCATACTGTCTAACTATCCAGGAAAGAGAAACTATCACTGAAGATTGGAAAAAATTTAAAAAATTGGCTGATTCATTAGTGGTTGATGTTATGAATTTCTCAACTAATATCACCTTCTTGCTACCTTCAATGAAAAAAATTATAATTCAATGATAACGTATATTATCGAATTCAACTCATCAATATCGATAATAAGAAACAAAAATACAAGAAATGGTGATAACTTTTACCATTGGAAAGTCTGTGTCAAATAAACTACGGTTTGATACCAAAGAAGGGGGAAAAAATTATGAATATACAATATTCACTTGCAAGTAGAAAATAATTGCAAAACTCAGTGGAAGAAGAATGTGAAACAGGAGTTACATGGACGAATTCTTCCTCGTGGCCACCCATATCATCGTTAAACTAATGAATAGTGCATTAAAACCGAATGAGCAAACACGTAGTATGCAGATCCAATGGAGGAATCTAATACCACGTCTGTGTAAATTCTTCGAAATTACTTATTCTCGGATTCATTCGCGGAGCAATGATGATATTCGATTAACGTTTTGCCGAGTAACAATATAAATTCTCGGCTAACGCAAATCTGATACGCTAAACGGCTTTCGAATTTGCATACATCCCAAGCGAAGCGCACAAATTAAATCTCATCGCATTGCATGAGATTTATGAAAGTATCATTATCTTCTACGAGACATATTTTATTTAACACCTTTCAACAACCTCAGATACGATTTCTCGAAAAAATATATAATTACATGCAAATGTCGCACGAGGAGTTATCTTTGATTTATCGTGTTTTGAATGGAGGTAGGTAGTCGCTTTCATCTTACCAATTTTCATATCCATTTTTTGTGACACTGTCTGATGACACGAATTATATCCATCTATTGGGATATTTTTCAGCCTGTAGCCTGAACAGCCTACAAGGTGTACTCCATGAAGATATCTTGTCATTCGAAAAACATATGATTATAATTAATAAGAGCCAACAGCATTATCGTAAACGGTGGAGGTGTGCAAAAAAGTGAAATATGAGGACTGATTCCACAGGGTATCGAACGCATGCTTCACAACATTTTACCATAATTTCCAGACAAGATTGAAATGGTTACCGATTGAGAAGTTGTCTTCGACAACATTTTCCCTCAACAATTATCTTTGGAATGAATACGACTTGTAATGTACCGTTAGAAATGGCATGACATATGAAGATTATCTCCTTCAGGTATTCGTTACCAATTTTGATCGTTCAAATGATGTGAATTGATAGAACGTGTTATCATACATTGCATGAAAACTCATTCTCCAGTCGAAGCAATGAAATTTGTCTCCGTATGGAAATGGATCTTTGGCAAATCCATTCAAATCCATCCACTCAAACTAGGTCCCTGACGCAATCCGTTTCATTTATTCCTCATTTATTACGACATACGTTTCGACTATATTTGTATGTCTCACTCATAGTAACTGACAGAGATAACAATTACTCTTCTATGAATGAACACGGCTGGCTAGAAGCGTCACGAAGCGTTGACATGAGTCTAGCGTCTAGCGGTAATACATGAAGAGAATCGACAACACCGTGATAATTACGTCCCCAGTTTGGATCGCTTTTGGATGAGACTGTGATTTGGATTCGAAATAAAGCATGTGAGGTAACTCTGAGTACGAATGATGCCGTTACATGATTTTTTTGAATGAGAACAACATAACAAAGGTGGTTCCAGTTGTGCCAGGTGTGTACATCCCCATTCTGAAAAAAATCTCTGTTCTGTTGTTCATGTGGAACATTTGTATATATTATGTACATTTTATATGACATATGAATTGATCTTCATCCTTATTCGTATTTTTGTTTCAATTTTTCCTCGAAAATCAGAATGGAAGGTGCAGCAGTGTAGTAGTCGCAGTTATCTCCTTAACTAGACATTGTTATGGCAAAAACTAGAGCTATTGCAAGTCGAGAGTTTTGTAATCGACTCACTCTCTGGTAAATTCACAATGAGAACCGTATATCGAAAAATTATTCAGAGTTTCAAGAGGGTTTCGAAGTTTGAAGAAACTTGAGGATGAGTCCAAAACGGGGAAGTGGAAAAAGCCTTCTTCATAGTCTATCCAAATTCGGTCCCAATCGAATTTTTAGGGATATTTTATAATTTTTCAACGAGATCTGCGACATCAGTGATCTCATTGTTCCGAACTCTGACAATAATTCTCTCAGAGTAATGAATCTTTAGTGTGTCACAGAAAAATGAATCACCCTTTTTAGAAATATTCATGTTTTTGTACCCGTTTCAATTCCGAGAGTGGGAGGAAACCTACCTTATTGTTTGATCAAAAATAGTTACGAAAAGTTTTTTGAATTATAGATCCGTAGAAAAAAAAATTAATATGCCAACTTGAGAAATTGTAATCGAAATGAAAAAATATAATAGCAATGATGAAGGAATAAAATTTGGAAAATGACCTCGTGACAATAATCAACCGCTACCAGTTCTGCCGATTCTCAGATGCATCCAAGGAATGCTGGAGATGTTCATTCTCACTTGATGAATGTTTTCCATCCCAGAAATGTCTTTGAGACGATTTCACTTCTGCGAATCGAGAGGCAATCCGAGACCAAATTAAAAGAGCAAATGCTCAACAAAGTCACATGAACGACTTCAAAGAAAGTTTACACCTCACCGTATGGAATGACACGTACTGCAGCGGCCAACAATGCCGTTTTATTAAAAACATATTCGTGTTGTTGGGTCTACAATCGATTTTATGTATCACTCGGTAAAAATGTAAATGCTTTCGATGTCGGTATAACTCGGTAGAAACCATTATAATCTCGAGAATGCTGTTTGTCGGGACCGAATCACATTGCCCGAGTAATGGTAGTGGCGATTTTTCATCGATATCGATATTTGGATTCTTGGGATGACAGCTAAAGCACTCTGAAGTCAGTCTGCATCAAACTCTACTTAAATGGTGATGTACAGTCCGTTACAAATTCGATTGCCTATATGCATAGATATCTTGAAACAGTCAGAGATACAAAAAAGTTCAAATCGAGACAAAGATGCGTATGCAGAAGCCTAACAAACACTTCCGACAAGATATCGAAGACATTCCCATAGGTTGACTCGATAGTAAAATACAGTTTGGGCGGCAAACCATATGACGGAAGGTTCGCTAGAAGGCCTTGGTGCCAAACTCGGTAAAATGCTTCGGAAATATCCAAGGCTACAGCCAGAGACTCCCCATGATTCTCGATTAACACCTGCCACTTATGTGTCACATAGGCAAGTAGATCTCCAGTTGACTTTTGGTGACGAAAGTATTATTGCCGGTCGTTCACGATTTTTGAGCTCTAGATATGAACTCGATGTTGATTGCTTTCTCCATTCCTTCAGAGATCACAGATAGTACTGCAATCGGTCTATTGTTGTTAGGAAAAGTTTTCTTGCATTTTCTTTCCAATTGGTTGGACTTTAGCTACCCTCCAATTGAAAAGGAATATACCATGTTTATATGAAAGGGTGAACAACCTGCAAAGAACTGGTGTTAGTTCTGGGGCACATTTTTTAAGAACAATAGGCGGTATTCCGTCAGGCCCCATAGCCTTCTTGACGTTGAGGCTAAGCAGAATGTGTCTGATTGTGCGTTGCCGGAAGACAATTTCTGGCATACGGTTATCGATGGTAGAGATTTCGGGAAGTTCCTGGCCTCGTGGATCCAAAGAAGAATTGTCTGCAAACATTTTGGCGAAGGTGTTGGCTTTTTCTTGGAAATGAACTAGAAGTGAAATTCCTCCCGATTGCCTTGGCAAAGGTCCAAAACGAACAGGAATCACTTGGGCACTCGTTGAGCTTTGCTGATATCAGGGATCCGAGTGGGTTCATTCATCAGTTGCTCAAGACCATAGGCGATAGCGAAAGCCTCAGCCAGACGTCCTGCGTCATCTGTTTTGTCCGAGAAGTTGAGCCAGGTGGAGTTGTGGACATTGAAATCCCCCATGAAGATGATTTCAGCTGCTGGGTGATTCTGTTGGATGAAATCGAGTTTCAAAGAAAGGAGTCCGAAGAGGTCACCTCGTCAACTTCGTCTGTTTGTGGTTTATCGATCTTGAGCCACATTACATCGAATTCTTTTGGTTCCAGTTCCTCCTCACGATGGTATGAAAGATCATATCTGGAAAAGAGACATATAACTCAATGTATGAGAAGAAAAAATCTTGAAAATAGTCTGCTGTATCGATCAGCAAGATTTCGTTTTTTTTTTTCATAACCTTGTGATCTTATGAATATTTTTATCGTCAGAACAGAGAAAACGATGATTTTTTTCCATTTGACAACATAGGAGTTCATCTTAGAATATCTTATTTGTATGTAATTACCATCAATGAATTTTGATTCATTTTGTGCTACTGGAACTGATCAATATAAGATAAATCTCAAATTGATGGTATTTGAAAATATCATGTTTTATTACGCACCAAAGGAAAAATGGTGACTTTAACATCATAATAAATTTTGGACTATACAATTTTCGTATTTTTTTTTTTTTTTTCGTTTTGCATTTCCCAGAATAATAACTCTCTCCCTTTTCTGGTTCCTTTGTTAAACTAAAAAACTGGTTTGAGTTATCACAACTTTTAGTCGTCACAGCCTTTGAACGTACAAACGCGACGTACTTTGCGTAAAACTATATTTACAAGGATATGAAAAAGAAAATGCTCTCGACGTATAACAGCATAAATGGTTTCAAGATCCGTCAAAATACACTCACTTTCCTACTACACTGGCGGAACTCAGGGTACTTTTAGGGTACCTAACGGTTCGGGAGAAGCACCTAAGAGAGATTGAATTCGGTGTATTTCTCATTTTGTGCCGTACAGGATGCGGCCAATATGATCGATCTCAATGAATTGGAGTTGGAATGTTGATTAGGATTGATAATCGCTCATAAAGATCTGAAATCGAATCAATTCCAGGTGGTCATCTACTCCAAAATAATGTTGAATCCTTGAAGGGAAATTGTGATTATCTAAGAAGACATCCGATGAATTCCGAAGTAATGTTGTTCCATAAGAGAAGGAATACTAATACCACGATGGTCTTCAACTAGTTTCATCCCACAGTTATCTTCAATTCGTCGCGATAGTGCTGCCCTAAGCTGACTGAGGAATTTCCCTCGATAAGTGCAGTGTTCTGAAATCATTTGCTATAGTATAGCGCCTCGTTTCTTTTTCATTCGAAGTTTCCTGGTGAGATTGCATCTCCAACTGAGAAGTGGTTTTCCTTCCATGCCGTTTCGTAATTCAATCAATCGATTATTATTGATCGGCAGAGTGAAATTCCCTAGTAAAATTATAAGATTCGGCGCAACAAGAATTTCCACGTGGGCGGACAACGACTAAACACTTACTTATCTTTCTACTCTTTAATTATCTGAAAGCCCTATCGAGTTTAATGTTTCTCAGAGCTCGGAACCATCAAAACGGTGTTGTCAAATCTCGAAATGTGACGGCGAAATTTGTCACTGACTGCCGTAGTTCATTTCGACTGTCATCGAATTAATTACAGAATGATCACTCACTTCTCGACGAGCTCTTCAAAGTTTGAAATGTGAAATTTTGACTTCTTGATTTTAAACCCTTTCCAATTCTTATAGTTCTCACTCTTAATACTGTTCAACACCATCTTTATAAATATTTTGTTTCTCTTCTGTGCATTAGGTTGATTTTAGGTTAGGTTAGTTTGTTAGGTTAAGTTGAATATGGGTTAAATGTAAGATTAGCCAATGGCTAGATCTAGATCAATTGTAGAGGATCAGTTCAGACTATGAGATGACAAGGAAGTATTGATTGATATCTTATACATGCACCATGGTCCTTATAGGGGTATGATGAGGCCGGAAGGGTTGCTGAAAACTGATTTATTCTCTTCATCTGAACAAGCGAGGGAATAAATTGACTTTATCGAATTGCTATGAGATGTATGTAATTGTACATATTTTGAATTCAATCTCTAACAGTTGTTGAAACATGATTCTTCTTGATTCAGTAAAACCAAGTTCATATTGATATCATTTAATTATTAGCGGGCATAATGATCGGGCGATATGGGACTATTACCATTAGTGTGTAAATAGTATACGAAAACAAGGTGTTATAAACAAATAATATACAGTATATACATGTGCAAAATATACATTTCATGTTCATTTATTCATTTTATATAAAATTGTATGTGGATACCTGGACTCAAATTTGCCAAAAAAAAAACAATATCGCAATGTTCACATCAATAACACAATAATAGAACAATCGAAAGTTCGAACATTTGTCATGGAATGCTCTCACCTAAAACATCGATTGGATATACTTGCATGACAACATATCACCCTCTATGCGAAGCGTTGTAAAATAATCTAATCGAATAATTTGGCTGAAGAACATTATCGAAGAAAAAGGTAATATTTATTATTTTAATGACCAATTAAAACAATAATCGTCTTTTAATTGACCATTATAAATGCTTGGAGCTAAAAGTATGCTGTGTTGTAATTAATAAAGTTTTATTGGTGCCAGAAGAGCCCAATAGGCAGATAGAATCAGTAACAAGGTGATGTCTAATGCCATTTCACCACGACTGATTCTTCGATAAGTACTACTACATAACTTCAAACAAAAAAGTTCACAAATTTGAGAATAGTATATTAAAACGTAAGTTAGCTACAGAAGGCAACATACTTTAGCACGAGTCTGAAATTCGGAAAGCAGCGAATTTCCGAACGGTCGAATGCTTGAATTGCCTTTCGTAACGAATGTTTTATACTATTTTCTTCGATTCTGCTGTATTATACGGTTTCGTTATGATTGAATACATATTTCCATATAATGATTCGATAATTATTCAGGAAAATTTCGGCAAAATAATAAGACTGGCAGAAATGATTGGTTTCTGACAGTTGACAGAAATTTGACTCGAGTAAATGTGAAAGATGACTGAGGTTTTTGTGAAATGAACCTTGCTTTCAGTGAATTTATATGTCAGATGAATTCCAAGGGACAGAGCCTAAATTCTCTACATAATATTCCTGCAATTTCGATGAATGCAGAGGAGATACTTCCACCATTTCTGACATTTTTTCTGCAGCAGTTTCGATGAATGCAGAGGAGATACTTCCACCATTTCTGACATTTTTTCTGCAACAGTTGGTTTATCAATAAACAATATTAGCAGATTCTACAGATACCTATTCTGTAATTATTTCTTGGTATCTCATACTTTGGGACCTTCCAATGAACTTATTGTCATTACTTCATTGTTAGTCTCAACTGAGGTCTCAACTATAAAAACAATAACTATATAAGTACATGCCTATTTCACGAGTTGTATTCCTATTCTTTCAATAGTACTCCAATTGGAAGAAAAATATCTGTCAATATGGTAATTGGTATAATTTTCGTTTCCTATTTTCAAAATTTGAATATTTCGATGTTTTCGCAGCCTTACTTTTTAGGTTATTCTTCCTCTTCCTGCTTGGTGTAACATTGATATCGGGTACCGAGAGTTACAGCCATGTTTGAACTGTCGATCATCTAATATTCATCACATGCAGGCATACCAATCTTTGAAAAACCCAAAACAAAAACACCTAAAATACAAAATACATACTTTTTTTCGAATCGAATGCGTGAGATTTCCGACGTCTAACTCGGAATTTCGACTTGTCCTCGGAATAATATCATACGAGTCAGAATTCTGACATTCAAATCGGAATTTCAAATTACAAGTCGGAATTCCAACTTGAGTCGGAGTCGGTACGGTCCTGATTTCTTGACCGATTCGAATTGACTGTGGAATTCGATACCACTCTGGCTGTTACGATTTTTCAACTCATATATATAGTTCATTTAGCATCGAATTTGGAATTAGGGGGTTACAATTTACATAGTAACTGTTAGAAATACAGATACGGTCAATCTGGGAATAATTGCGTATTTATAAACCCGACAATATATTCTAGAGAAGTCATCGAAAGAATTTTGTTTTTTCAGATATCTCAAAAAACCAAAGTTCTGATTTTATATTACTTCACTACATTACTACACTATCAAGGGTTCGAAGTGATGTTCATGGCTATAACACCAGAGGTGCCACACAAATAAGGAATCCTAGATTCAGACTCTGTGTATCACAAAAAAATTCATTGAACTTCAGATTTTACGATAAACTTCCCCCAAGGATTGAAAACCTCAGTTTCCTAAAATTCAAAACAAATATTATAAAGCAATTTTTCCCCAAGATTTTTTTTATTCACTTGATGGATATTTACAGTCGAATATGGATGAAATTACATTCTGAGGAACTTGAATTTGATGTGGAATGCATCAATTGTGAAAAATTGTTTCAAGTTTTAATGTTCTCATGTTATAGGCATCACCTCTGATGCATTGTGTATAAAATTGTGCTCGTTCAAATATTTTATGTGTACCTACTGAATTCACATGATTATTCATAATTTTATATATACTCACTGAAGTTACCCGATTTATGACCTGGTACAAATATACATCGTATGGGATGTAGTTAAATGAACCTTTTATCTATCTATTTTTGATTTCAGATGAGCACTTTCCCGGAGCAATTTTTTCTTCTCTATGATCTGGTCGTATTGAATGCGAAGTTTCGTCTTCCGGAAGGCACCATCAACTTTTTTTTCGATATGAACGCACGTATTTTATATCGATTTTTCTCTCTAATAACAAACCTGAATACTATGACATACAACTCGAATTTTGACGTTTCAGTGCTCGAAAGCTGTAACTCTTGAATTGGTAATGAAAATTTAAAGAAAAAATCATTAAATTTGATATTATTACGGCATATTATTGCGCTTTTGGATGAAGCAAAATTTTCAAAACTCAACTGACCATGTATCTCTATCGGTTACCGAGTTCCGCATTATGACGAGCGAATTTGGGATAACCTGAATACACAGTATGGAGTATTTCGAGCAATTACAACGGTATAATATCGAATTATCTGTCACTATCACACAACAAATCATTCCGAGAATGAAAATCACTGATTGATAATTTCAAACCGGCAACCGTGTATCTGAAACAACTAATGCATTCTTTGGCTATTGGATATTTCGATAAACAGCTATTGAATGACCTGCTGTCTAGATTACTAAAGGCCAATGATCGGCTTTCCTTTCATTAGAGGGCATCATCAATATTTCCGAAATGACATTGTCTCACATAAAAAGGATCACACTCCAAAGTGGTTCATTTAGGAATGATAAAAGCTCCACTTTTTCAAGTGCTTTCATCCCATGCTCACTGATACACCCCACAGGTCATATCAAAGCAAAAAAAATGGTATGATTGTATTCAAGGAATATAATGAGAATATAATATAAGTTTTACTTTCGATTGAGCCAAAAATGTTTACGTCTCTATATCCAAATGCGTATCGAAGCAACTTCCCTTATTCAGATACGCAACTTTTGTTTTCGTAGCAACGGACTATTTTCAATTATTCACCACATGTCTTTATGACAGTATGATCCTGAAAATGAACACTACCATTTTGGATACCATTCACATGTGAATTCTTCAATATTTCAGATTTTGACAATTACGATAATCTTGGTGTTCTCGACTGTTGTTTCGACATACATCGAACAATTTCTCGTACATCTCGTTAAACGGTGAGATTTATCTTAATTTTTGATTTTTTTTCGGCCTTTCTTCAGATCATTCCTGCGTTGCTTATAATATTAATTTGTCGATAGATTCGCCACTGAATATAACATTATAGTTTGAGAACACTTGGATCTCCTGAGAATTGCTCGAATCTAATGATAAAATTTCGGTACGAAAACATCATATATCAAATGTTTCGTTATATAGAAAGTAACTCATATCACAGAAGCAATGTGTAAGTAAATCACACACATATTGAAATGTGATAGGTATTTTGTAGGCATGATATACAGGGTGTGTGGTGATAGTATAGACATATTTTCAAAACTCTTTTTTGTCCCAGTTACAGAATGTTGAAATTTCAAGATTTTTCCAGCCATTTCCATCTCAAATTCGGAATACGAGTCACACTATCGGACTCACATCATTGGGCATACCAAATGATTTTGAGAATATACAGGGAGATATTTTTTCAGGGGTCACAACCCTTTTTTTCACTCTGAACATTTTTGTGGTGCGCCACTGGTGGATTCAATGAAACAAGTTGCAATCTTTACTTCATTTAAAATCTTGTTCTCGTGCATTTTTTTCGTACCTGCGGCCATTATTTAGAGAAAAAATATTCAATTGATTTCTGTTATTGGTGTTTTCAAATTTTGGCTACGCTCGAAGAAAAAAATGTCCAAATCTCATTGGTTCCGAGTTATGGGGTGTGAGAAATGATTTCCTCCATATCCTCCACCTACATTGAGATAATTGAACTAAATTTGCTCAATAATTCTCAAAAATCTTGAAATTCCAACACTCTGTCACTGGAGACCAAAAAAAAACTTGGACTCATAGTTATAGGAACTTTCATCATTTTCTTGAGAAGCTCTATCGCCCCTAAGAGTGCGTCCCACATTACGAAAAATACCTGCTGAAGCTCTTCTGTTTGAAGTGTTTCAGTTGCTTCATTGGTCTCATCTCTACAGGCAAGATAGCAGTTGCTATTGTACCAGAGAACGTTTTAATGATACTTTTTGGCATACCCTGTATAGGCAAACACTCCAGCGATGGAAATCCAAGGCGGCCAAGAAGTTGTCCGGAATACAATGAATTAACATTCCTCAAAACTCATATACTATTATTTACGATTACGTCAGAGAGTCTTGAAATATCGAATTTGATCTTATCTTTTAATCGCGCTGCCCGAAAAAGAAGAAGAATCCACCAAGTTCGATGCGAAGAAGAAGGAGAAGAGGCCGACAGACCTACAATGACGTCTTCCTCATCCCGCTGCGTGAAGACGAATGATATGATAATATCAATTACAGGGTGGCTTCCTTTCTTATCCTTGGGAATTAACCTGAAATTAATGTTCTTTGTATTTATCTCCTTACTGAATGATTTTCTAATGTCCTTCCCTCACAATACAAGGAGGTGGAAATAGTGATAACATCTATGTTCTTCTTCTGAATGAATTTTTAATCAAACCGATTGATGAAATTCTGAGTCCGTAGGTAGACTGGTTTCATCTCATTCTGTGGTGAACAAAATGGAAATGTATGTGATATAATAATAGAAATGAGATATTCATTCAACTAATTCCTAGAGAAGAAAATTCACATTATCAGTATTTATTTCATTGAACTTAGGCGTTATAGCGAGAATAAAACTTAGATATTGTTTTTCCAGTAGCGAATAGCGATGATTAGCTAGTAGCTAGGATCTCGCATTGGTATTGAATTTCAGAACAAAAATGTCAAGTTTCGACATCTGAATCGAATAAGCAGAATCATCAAGTTTTCCAGTATCCTACGCGGGACAGAAAATGAACGATTCTGATCGGTTTCATATTGAAGCTCCAATACCAATGGGCATGTTGAGCAAACAAAATTTTGTCAACATGTGATAGTACTCACTCAAACTAAGTTCCTGGCACAATCCGTATTTCTCTTAGTACTTCCTACGTTTCTTGAATAATTATTGGAATTCGCGATTTGCATAGTAGCAGGAAACGAACAGATTTAGTGACGTCAATAACCGCGCCATTCGGCTGCCACCCTCGAACTGAGATGAACTGATAATTTTTCGGTCATCACGTTGCGATAATAGGTTTGTTCGCGTTCACTAAATAATGGCTCCGAAACCGTCACAAGCATGCGCAGTTTCACAGAAGTGTTCGCGTTTTCTCAGGACAGTTTCGTATTCCACAGGTCATGTGTTTTCGTTCTAGTGGAATTAGTTCGTAATGGTTCGGGACAGTTTGAAATCGCTTCAAATGAGTACGAGCATATAAGCAAGAACTGTTTCTGACGTCTGTGTACTATTTCGAATGCGCATGCGAACGTTATTCTTCTTGATTCGTGTGTTGATCGATTTGTTAACCTCAAACCTCAATGTGTCATTTTGTAAATTATTATTGAGTCTTGAAACAATATAGTGATGATAATATTTCTCGATATGCATTGCTTCAATCGGTGACCGAACTACCGAACATCAGATGGAATCATTTTTCATATGCTAAGAATTATGATAATGAATAAAAATGATGAAAAGATGATTGTAAAATATCGTCTGGGATTTCAGAAGAGAGACAAAGTTTCGAACATAACCTAAGTGAGCTTGAATCTACTAAGAAGAAGATCAGACCATAATCAAAGAAGACGTGAAAGGCGTTTTCGTTCTCGTGTTTTCCGGACTGTCATAGAACTATCTTGGATTGAATTTGACACGCATCTGGTTTTGCGCAATCCTAAGACTGTCTAGGACTGTTTCGAAAATGTTGAACACGAACAAACCTTATATTTGTATGTCATACTCATAGTTCCTGACAGGACAAGAACTACTCTTGTATGCATGGACACGGCTATCTAGAAACGCCACGAAGCGTTGACATGAGTTTAGCGTTTAGCGATAATACATGAAGAAGAACGACAAGAGCATGTTAATCACGTCACCAGTTTGAATGGATTTTTGGATAGGGCTGTAATTTGAATGAGTTGACTTGTGAACGAATGATTCCGTTACATGATGTTTTCCGTATGAGAACATCATTACAAAGGTGGTTTCAGTTGGAAATTCGATGAGTGAGTATATCCCTTTTCATCTAATACACGTGACCGAAAATTAATGATTCTATCTTTTTTTCATTTGGTAGGTGAGTGTCCTCTTCTTGGGAATTGGAACCTGTTTGGACGGTTTATAATGAATATTCAATAAGGAATATGGAATAGGCTAAATATATCAACTGTGCAATATGTTTTTTGATCACAATTTCAATGGCGAACAATTCTGTGATCATTCAATTTTCAATAAACACAGAATATCATCTTTAAAAAAATTTGCTTACAGGATATATTTCATCATGTTTCATCGGCGTTTGTAGCCGGGGAGAGATACATTTCAATTTATTATGTATATTTATACCTGATTTTTACGTGTTTCTTTCAGTTTTATTGCTCATGAAATTAGTAAATATGGACGTTGATTCGAAGGAACGAGGAAATCCAATTTCCCAGTTCAAATGTATTTGAAATTGAATAATGAAGAGAGTCACCTGTGGCGCTTCCATTTCTTATTATCATAATCAATACTAAATGTACCCTATTTTTTGCAAAATCTGGTCTCCCTAATTTTAAACTGAACCTATACATATTCATTGAAACTACATTTAGCTACAAATAGATTGGTGGTTATGGTAAGATATATATAGATACTTATTATATACAATAATCGATAAAGCGTTCGAGTTCACCTAATCAAAATAAGAACTGAGACAATAGTAACCTACCATGATTCTAAATGCAAGGAAAACTACTTCCATTCTAGCAAACTCTACAATCCTAATACATTGAGTTCCATTCCAGATCGTAGGATTCTCCTGTTTATCTTATTTTTCCTTTGCTATCGACGTTGTTTTTTTTAGTATTCACTTCTTCAACAAATTGGTTCATTAAGGTGATGAATACTGAAATGGCTCAGACGTTCTTTCCTTCATGACTCACTACCAAATTATGCATTACCTACTCGCGAATGTAATGAGAGTATTTGCATTATAACAAACAAATTGATGTGTTGTTGTGACTTCATACAATGATGCCTACTTTCTGCGAGCTATTTCTCGGACAGTCATCACTTTGCATACGTCGTCTGTCATTGAATTTTTTCCCATGGGTAATAAATATAATTTAACGTTGTTGCAATAGTCTCCTAGCCGAGTGGCGCTGGTCTGGTGCGCCATATTTGGGCAGGACGAGTCTGCACGAACCGTCAAAGATGAGTTTTTCGCGTCCCACGCGGTGCCGCGAGCAATCGACAAATCCAATGCGATAAAAAGTCTGTTAATGCCGCGTATTAATACGCTTTTTGGGGGCATCGGGATTGATGACGGCTGGTTTTCGGCATCAGCCGGATTATGTAATCGGCATATACGAGGCGTCTTCGAATTGGCACACGGCCAATCTGGTTGATCGATAGGTTCCACAAACGTGACGGGCTTCGAGTACCAACAGAGGATCCGAAGGATATTTTTTGACATGATCGACCTTCGAGTGCCACCGATAATACTACAAACTCTGGTTTGATTGGTATATCGAACCTGTCATATTATTGATGATAAGAATAATCTTCATTTTAAAAAACAACCTCCTCGTTTCTGAAGAATAAAATAGGGTATATTCAAATTATTTCAATATATTTGTATTAAGGACAGGTTTGTGATGCCCCGAAATGTCACTGCGCTCGAAATTGAACCTTCAGATACCCAAAAGAGAAATTCTGTATTTGTCGATGACACTTTGTTTTGGAAATACAATTATCTTTATCTTTAATAAAAACAAAACTGTGTGACTGACAAGAAAAAAATGTTGTTTTCGTGACAAGTTGGCAGACGGATTCTGGTTGCCAACTTGTCACTTTTCAGTGTCAAAACAACCCAACATTGTAAATTTTGCGAAGAAAAAATTCACGAATTGTGTTGAAAACGGGAGCAGATTCGTTTCCGAAACGTCTACTAAGATAAGTAGAAGTTTTGTTTCTTTTAAAAATACATTTGTATTTCCAAATTTGAATTTCTTTTGGGGTATCTAAAGGTTTAATTTCAATCGCAGTGACATATTGGTGCAGATCACAAATCTGTCCTCACTACAAATATATTTAGATAATTATTCTTCAGGAAAGAAAAGAGAAAATCCCGTACAAAAGCTGGAAAAATGAATGTACCACCTCCTCGAATAACTAACAGGCAGTATTCACAAGATTCAACATGTAAAAGGTAGAAGAAACAAATGGGCGTTAAAACACATATCATCAATTCAACCATGACAAATATCAACAAAATATTTGTGACATATTGTAGGTAGTGGTTATATGTTGTAGGTAATAGTTAACCTACATGTGACTCTGAGGTTTATTGAGAGTTTCCAAATCTCATTTTCGAAAACTTCCACAGAGGAAATTGACTTGATTCTCTCTTCAAACTTATTGAAACAATGCAGGGAGTTAGGAAAAGCATTCTTTTCTGTTACCGCCAATCTATGTGGAGGCTAATTATTGTAGTTGAAGTTTCTGGTTTGATAACTGATTTGCGACATATACTCAGAGAAGATCTGTCTATTCTCAGTGAAAAACAAGAGTCCTTTGTTTTTTCCATCATTTCTCATCCTCGTTTATCCCTTTGATTATTTGAAAAGAAGGAGAGAAAATCCGTAAAATCTAGAAGAATAAATGCAGGAAAATATTCGGATGGGTATAATTTTTCAACCGTATTTTACAAGTTTGGATTCTATATGTAGGAATCTTTCTGATGGAAACTGTAATTGCATTCTCAACCTAAGCAGTCATCCACCCCGAGTATGGAATGGAAAACTGAAATGTCTCTTAGAAGATATTTCTGATTAATTGATTATGTCGAAGGAAGCATTAACTGACTTCATCTACATTCGCCTAACTCAACTAGGTACGCCAATAACTCTTCTCCGAAATAAATCATCCTCAACGAGAATCGCAATTATGACAAAAATTACCTTCTCAACTCGTCGGCGCACAATTAATTTCCTCAAAACAATCTCAATCGACCATAAATTAATTGATATTTACCTCGAGCTTTACATACTGATACAGCTTAATTGCTTTCAATCTTTCTTAATCAAGCAACAAGTTATTAAATCACTATCAAATGGCGGGTCTGAAACCTCACAGGTGGGCTCTCACAGAACAAATGTCTTTCTTTCTCCACGGATCACTCTATTTCTGAGACGGACAAAGATTAAACAGTGGCAGAGATATAGTTGCATGCATATTATTGCACAGTTCGCATATCTGAATGCGATCCAATCGACCGTTATTCTACTAGGAAGCATTATACTCAAGAATATTCAAGTCTATATATACCTACCTGCTGTGGAATGTTTCAGAAAATCAGAATATTTCTACAAATTTAAAAAAAGTGAATCTTGTATGCCTATGAGGTGTGTGAATTATCGATATTGTTGTAATTGTGTGAGTGAAGGAGAGGGGGATCTACAGTTTGAACAAGTGGAATCCAAGCCACTTTGGCATTTGGGATAGTTCTAAGTAGAACTTTATAATATACATTGTACAATGCATAAATGAATCCAAATCCAATGGTCAGCCAGAAATCAAACTCACGACCTCATGATCATGTCGGTGATCATGATGAGTACTGTTACATTCAACTGTCAAAATAAACAAATCATAAATTTCGTGTGGTCAAGGTGTATTCATTAATAAAGAGAGAGTTGTCAAAAATTATCGAGTCAGTTTCTGGAGCCACTAAACTAATAGAAATTAATAAGTCCAATCGTTCCTCATAGTGGTATATACAGTGATGACCAGAAGTCTGTCGCCCTCTTTCCCCGTGACTTCATTATTTTACATCACACTACATTACAATACGAAAAAATGTTGAGTGCACAAGTTGTAGGGTTTCATTCGGTCTCTTCGATGTTTCAAGTTTCGTTTATACAGAGTGTCTCAAGAAAGCGCAGCGATTCGATAAGTTTAGAACTAGTACAAAGACAGTCGAAATGACAATTTACAATTGTTCATAATCCCAAAGCTATTAACTTCTGTAATACAAAATCAATAATCAAACTTTTTGCAATAATGCAATGATATAATGCAAGGATGTCCTAATCTCATATGGAGTTGTGAGTATTTCACTAAGAATAATTGTGATTATATACTTATATTGATAAATAAAATCTCAAAATGTGAAAAAATATAAAGTTACTTGTTTTGATGGATACCATGTGTTTTCAGTACGAATTTATTGAAAGTATGGTCCTCAATGAAAAACCGTCATTACTTTTCCATAGAAGAATACACGATGGTACCTACCTACTTACCTTTTTTGATCACTCATTCAAAAAGATTTTCTTCCTCGGACACCCTGTCGTGAATGATACAGATATGTCGTACAGATCTGTTTCAAGTGATCCTGATTCAAAATTCATTATTTCAGTGAAAAACATTTTTTAATTTGAGGCCATAAAAGTCATCATCTTTCTGGATAAGCATCAAAAAAGAGTTCAAAGTCTTTCCAATAGTAACGATTCCACAGGGATGGTAAGTCCTCAACGAAGGCACACTGTATCTACAGGGTGTTTCATTAGAAATGAGTTGGAGTCCACTCGGGTTATATCCAGACGTGATCGACAATTGATAATATTCCATGTGAAACGAGCTCTTCGAGAAACGAAACTCTCGCAAACATATTTTCAGAGAAATGAATAAAAGTAGTGTTTTCCATAAACATATCGAGCATATTTTGAAGGACTCTTCATACATGGTGTCATTGGAAATAATTGACTTCCCAATAATACCACTTGTGTCATTTGTTTTGAAAAATTATCATATCAGTAATAATCATCGGAATATATGAATTCGATAAATTGAATCAATTGGATCTTCGTATTTGGAAATTAATAAACAATTTTTCCAAAGTAGGTAAGTAAAGTAAGTAAGCAAACAACAAGTTCTCACTAATAATACTCTATCTATTGAAATATTCTAGCACTATTTTGGTCCACCTCTTTAGGAGAACCAACGAAAAATAATAAATGTTCGAACACCCACTGTGTCTTAAAGACCTTACAAATTTCAGCAGAATACCTGTCGTGTTTCACCCATCTACTGTATTGGAATGTGTGTACAGGGAGAGTCAATGTTTTGAGAGTTATATGAATCGATAAGAATATAATGAAATGGAGGAAATTGCAATTTCTGTATAAATTTCATCATGAAATTTGCATAGCGCTCTCGGTTGATGATCCATTATCAGATAGCCTATAAGTTATGTTCATCGAAATGAACTGATAGAGAAATATAATTAATAATTCAGATGATTCACATTTTTTTGCGAATTTTCTAATTTTCTTCCCAAATCCAACAGACTCCAGCATTCAATTGAGAAATATTTCGTATTCAGGTCGATACCCATCTGTGAATTTCCATCATGCATTCCTCCAACTCACCTCTGGTGTACTTCTTTCAGTTACATCTTGTTTTTATGACTCGACATAAAACACATTTATTTTTCTTTTAAAATTAACACCATCCTCCTTCAGAAGCTCAGCCTTCTCGCCTAAAAACAATTATCGGCCTCACAGATTCCCAGAGCAATAGTGAATATGTCTACTCCAGAGAATATAATCTCTCAAAGACTGCTTCTTGGGATGGGGAGTCACCCCATAGTCTATCTATGGTCACAAATTAATGAGGGCTGGTAGACCAATCGTTTAAACTCAAGAGTCACGCAAAGATTACCTACATAACATCAGCCATTTACATTAAACAATGTTTTTTTCCGAATACAGAAATCATTGCCTTTTTGAAGATTCAGTTGACTCAATATATTGGAGGACAAGTATGATATAATCTGAAGAAATAATAAACCTATTTCGTATATATTTCATTTTGACATCGTAGCAAGCGCTCTCGACTTGAGTAAGAGTAGCTGTGAGTATATCTAAATGAAGGCAACAAGAAAAGGGAAAGAAAAATTCCTGATATCTATAATGCCAAATTGATTCACGGTTTCTTCTACATTACTGATAATAATCACCTAATTAATCAGATTCACAAGAAAATACAGCTGGGAAACTGGGATGATTTGAATTTCCTATAGTGAACATCATGGGAGAGCAACTTCGTGTCATGATTTGAACTTGAGGTCTGCGTTTCGTTAGGTATAGATACATGTATTGTTCATTATTATTATTATTATCATTGTCTGTTGTGATAATGTGATGGTGAGGTGATTTATGACAATTGGCAAGACTATTGACTGAACTGACATGTTTGACATCATACATCAATGACATTCTAGCATGAAATAAAAGAAATCAGAAATACACAATCTAATGTTGTCTTGTCTCAACAACGATGTACAAAACACTGGTGCAGTCACTGATGGTGTTTTGTTTCGTCAAAAACGCTAACGGCATTTTCCGCCATAATGGTTTAATAGTTATAAAACTCCTCAGAATATGGTGACATTTACATATTTCTGTGCAAATATTTGACGTTTTCAGATTGTTATCATGTAGTTCGATCATCAATTGAGGAGTAACCTAAATTACTACTTCTGAATCAACTTTTTCATAACACTGATTGTGCAATTATCAATAATACTGATTTTATTTTCGTTTTTGTGTCGCCATCTAACAACTGACATTTTAGTGATTTTCCGCTATAACGAATGAAATGCTATAATCAAGTTAGCTGTACGTTAGATGGTTGAAGAAATTAGATAGGCAAATAGGCAGGATAGCTCCACCAGTGTTCTGTACATCATTGTCTCAACCAACAACATGTTCGATACGTCTGATGAGAACTTATGGAAACCAGCTCACAACAATCAGAAATCAGGATAGTTGAATGAAAGGGTGTTATGTACGAACAAAATGTTTCAGCATCAGATCTGAATACGTGTATACAGCCGGAATGAGCCGAGCAAAAATGTCATGTTTCGTAACCAAATGCGCTATTTCCTGCAAATTTTACTCCGTTAAAAATGTGCACATAGTTAGATCCATCCATATATTGATTGAGTTAGTTGAATATGCGATATTAACAATCCGTTCACTCCAAAACAAATAATAAACAGGTTGATTCATGAAGGATGTGACCAAAAAATATGATATATTATTATTGTATAAGGAAAACTGTCTGCAAAATTGCGGAGGAATCCGCGTAAATTTATGGAATTTTTCGAAAGTGATACTTGCGAAGGAGCAAAAATGAAAAGTGAATTACATAGGTACCCCCATGACCTAATGAATATCCTAATTCTAAGATAGATCACCCTGTTCAGATATTGATTGATTTCAGTATGGCCTACAGTAGCTATTTCTCAATAATGTTGCCAGTTGCCAGATCCGCTCAGTCGAATACCCAATTCTTTTTTGTCTACCATATCTGAAAATGAATCTTCTCAACACAGAAAATATGCTCAATTCATAACAACACGATTTTGTAGTAGATTTTACTAAGCTAGACACCTTTGACTGTCACTTGCGTGAAACGTGTTTTGACCTTTCACATGAATTTGGAGTCGAGAGAACATACTGTAAAAAACTTTTGGTAAATTTTCCGTTCTTCTCTGTCAATGTGGAGATAAACGGTTGTGCAAGAATTCATTTTTTGCCCTTGTGACACAATATACTATTGTTGTGATATGATTCCATTCATTTTGATGTAAAGACAAATCATCAACTCTAAGATGTGAGTTTTCCATTACTTCATAGGAAACTCAATATCCACTGTCTAATAGAATGTAGGACCCTTCATTCGTGTGTTCAGCTCGAATTCAAAACGAGAACAGATTCGTTTTCCGAAACGTCCACTACACTGAGATAATAAGTGGAAATTTCAATACGTATCAAACATATCTGTCTACCAAATTCTTTGGAAAACAAGGTATCACTGTCAGAAAATTTCTCTCTCAGGTATGTGAAGGTTGAATTCCATTCTTGGGCAGATCACAAAACTGTCCTTACTACAAATATAATGGAATAATTTTTATAATTTCTACTTTTCTTTCTAGAATCGAGGATAGGAAATCACAATAAATGTGGGAAAATCAACGTATATTTCCGATGAGAAATGTTAAAATCGAAACATAAGAAACGTGAATAAATTAAAGAGATGAATGGTGATTTAAAAAATGGTCAAATCCAAAGATAATGAGCTTATGATGATTAATCGAGAAAGAAACGATTAAAAACAATGATATTTCTATCAGAAAGCTCGAAAAATATGGTCACTAGGAAATTTAATTTCTTTTTTTATGAATAAAATCAAAAACCCAAAAATAGATTTTTTATAATTTTGAAATTTTCACAACTTTTAGTAACCCAACTATTTTCCGATTCAACTAGAGCTGTCACTATCATCACCGTTTCCGATATCCCCATGATAGAGTGTCTCAACTTGTATACAGTGTACTCATAAAGGGTGAGTATTTTTTTTGGACTAAGTGAGAAGCGGTACGTAGGTTCGTCCCGCAACAGATATTATGACCTCAGGTAGGCATAACTCCGTTCCTTAATTTATTGTTTTTCATTTAATTCAAGGCCTTCTCATTTATTCAACAAATACGAAGGTCATAAATTTCACTAAAATAAATGCTTCGCAGCCGCACAAAAGGCGCTATTACTCTTGCACCTTTTGCATGGAGAGATAATTATTTTTCTTCTTGGAGGAACTTCGGAGGGTGGTCTGAAGATGATATGCGAAAAAAGATCGTATGGCACACATAATTATCGCGTCCATCTCCGATTAGGGTGGTAATTCTATTTATTCTATCTAATGTTATCAACCCAAAATAGACATTTTCGAGGGTTTCGAAACAGTTCATGTCATCAAATGGAGAATGAGGAAATCGAACAAAATCTCCGTTGAGCTGTGTGTGATTTGAGCAGTGTTTTAAAATTCATTTTTCGAATTCTAAAAGAATTTGCCGAAGTTTATTGTGTCATAACAACAATAAAGATTGGGACAATGACTATGTGTGACAATGTGTGACTATATCAAGCAGTTCTCAGAAACAGATTATGAAGGTAATGTCGCTCACTTCAAGAAAACAAAAATTGATGTACGATCGGTTCTAATGTATTTCTTTCGATGGAAATAAAATCCAAATGCTGCTTGTGACCAGGTGCGATACGTTCACAAAACATACAAGTATTATTTCACCAAGATATTCAACCTGTCATTGATTATTCGGAGCAGAAACAAGAGAGTGAAAAACATCGCGATACCAAGCATCATTCATCAATAGAATGGCAGAGTTGTGGAATTCTTTTCCTAGTGAAGTCTCTCCTGATGCTCACAACCTCCAAACTTTCGAGAAAAATTCCAATACCTTTCTTCTTTCCCAAAATTCCACCGCTGGCTAACACGATGTTACTCGAACATTATAGGTTTCTCCTTCATGTTGTCAGATAAAGAAAAATGTACCTATTAGCAGTAAAATGAATCAGTAAGTTAATGATGAAGCTTGTCCGAGTTGAGAGTTCCTCACCATGGTGATATATGAAATTTTCACCAGGACGGAACAAATTTTCATGGAAAATACAACTACTTCTTCCTTAGCTGGAGACTATCAAGAATCACAATGAAGAGCATTTGTTGAATTTTTAGACAAGAAAACGCAGTCTAGTACGACTTTTTGAACGCAGTCTGATGATAACGTTCAAAGAATTGTTGAATTCAAAAAAATGTCACTGGGAACATCAAAATTGTAGATTCTGCTATTTGACAAAAAAAAATGATGATTCCGTATAGTTGTGATTCCATTTTTCATAAATATAATTCTCATTTCATCAATTGAAAATAAATGTACACATCTCTATAATTATATCAATCCTGTTTCTAGGACAGATTCTTAACCATATTTATAGTTTTGCTTCTGAGCATCAATTCATCCAACTTCCTATAGTACATTTATTTTCTTAGACTTTCTGGGACTTTCTCTACTCGTTTCTAGAAATGAGAATAGGAACTATTATAATCTACAGATCTATGATCTGCCCCAGAATATCATTGCATTTGAAATTCAACTTTTATCATATGAAAGTAAAATTCCTGGTGAGTGGTGGCTTTTGAAAATTTTGATGAAGACAATTATATGTTAATTAAATAATCTACTTATGAAATATCTACTCATTTTTGTTTCGGTCGAGGAATATGTTTCCGTTCTCAACATAAATTGGAACTTTATTGTGTTTTTTCTGGTATTTTCTTACCGTTTGGACTGACACTGAACAGGTCAATCAAAATGCACAATCCCTTGCTCACCAACTCGAAAAAGTTATCTGACTCTTCAACGTTTCGAGAATAATTCCAATATATACTGCCTAGCAAAGCATACCATTGCCTGCAATAATGATATGATAATCATTTCAATATAAATAAATATTTCATCCATGACAGGGATTTTCCGTTTACTTTTGCACTCTATCTACAGTGGTTATTTCGAAAGTTATCGAAAGATAGCGAAAGTTTTATATTTTTTCTGGATCATCAGAATTATTGGCGAAATTCGAAATAATTTCGGCAAATGTCATGTTATGACATTCTGTGAATTTTGAAAAAATACGAAGTACAAACTGAAAAACTATTGATAATTCTGAAGTCAACAACTGTTGGTATGGCCCTTTGATTGAGAAACTTTTCCCATTGAATCGAATCCGAATTTTTAACCATTTCCGGAATCCCCATGCTGAACATGCTCTTCTTGGACACACTGTTATATTTCAATGATAGCTTTTCATTCTCCCACCAATTTGAATATATGAACTTTAGTCAGCTATGAGCTCATTTCTGTACAATATAGGAAATATTCTATTTCATGTACATTCGCCATGAAAACTCTGACAATTAATGAGGCAAATAAAATGGGGTCACATAAGTTTGGCTGGAAAAATATTATTTTGTTGTGCCTCCATGCTAGATTGTAAGAAAAATTCAGCATTATTATGTTGAAGCCCTGAAATAACATTTCATTTCGAGGAGTCCTACCCGTGTGTGATATACATATTTTTGATCGATCAATTATTGAATCGAATTATTGAATTCAAGAATTTCCAAATGATTGAGGTCTGCGAATGAATTTACATAGGTACTGATCATCATGATATGGTATAAAAATCAGTGTTTTAGAAATGAGAAATCCACCAATTCTGGGGAAATGTATAAAATATGGTGAGTGCGCTATAGTAACCACCATAATTTCAAATGCACTGTCTCGAAATAGGGTTATACCCACTAAGAATTCAATGATTGCCTCGATTCATTTGTATTAAACAGAATAATCTTCGTTATACTGCTATTGAATGTATAACTGATGATGCATTTGAATTCTTATACACTCTTCAAAAATAGTGAAACAAGATGCTCAGAGTGACTTTCTCCCTAGTTGTAGCCTTCTGTGGTATTATCGATGTTCCAAATCTCAAAATCTGGCAGGTCAGTGCACTTGACCACTACAGAGGCTTCATTCAAGACAGTGGCGACATTATATTGTCAAGCGTTTTGATTGGCGACGCCATTGGGAGGCAAATTTCCCATTAGCTTGCATTTAGATTACATCGTACTCGTGGTTAGTCATTCGAATATATCGGTTTTTATATAGATTCTCGAACTTTATAACGCTGTTTGCTACCAAGACACCAACAATGATGATTTGGCATCAACCAACAATTAGCAATGAAACTCAGGGAGTGGGGGATACACTTTCTTTATTGAATGTGGAGCAGTGCTTCACTTCAGGCGCTAGGATTCATATAATGGTGACCTCAAGAACTGCCAACAGAAGATACTGTCGACAATCTTACCTGTTACACTGAAACTGTCCAATTTTATCTCACCTTAACCAAAATTCAAACAGAAGATCTCTTATAGATGTTTATCAATTTCTGATAATAACTCGAAAACAGTTGCTCGCAGCGACCTCTACCAGGAATATATTTTTTTCACAAAAGTGTTCTAGAAATCCATTTTTCTACTATAAAACGTTATACAGGTACGCACAAAGAAGTTATGTCATGTAGGTGGCGCCACCCCCACCAAAGAGACAAACTAACATCAAATTTGATATTGTCTTTGAAAAATACTCCTAGATACCAAATTCCATCTTAATATCACGATTATTTTGAAAAAAAAAATGAGAATTCAACTTTGACACTCTGTATCTCAGAAACGAATTGCTTCCGAACATATATTTATACGAACTTTTCTTCTCATTTTGACGTCAGCAGCATGCTCCTGAATTCTCTACACAAACTTAAGGAACACCCTGTATACACCTACCCCCATTGCTTTTATACAACACCACTGGATTAAAAAAATTTGAAGTTTTCGTTCTGCTGGGCTTCTTCAAATGGCATGAAACCGTAACAACTTTCTTCATTAACTAAGTCATTTTATATCACCTCTGAGAAATCGAGACGTATATATGAAGATTTTTCCAATCGTATTTCTGACTCTAAAAAATTATGTGTGTATATGACCTTCTTTTATATCGTAAATTTCTTCTAGTATATTAATACAAAAAAATGCCTGGTTTTGCAGTTGTTGAACAGTTCCGATCTGCCAAAAAAGGGTCACTTCTGATGACCTCTGATCGACCTCTGATAATACATTTATGTTCGGGAAACTAATGCAGAATTGAAATTCTCTATATTCCTTGTTGTTTCGAAGTACTCAGAGAATTACTACTGATAGTCCACCCTTCGAAAGTCTTCCGAGGTCCCAACAATAATACGCGGCTTTCTTCGACTTTCAGGCCCCGTTAAAGAACCACCAGTTGATGGATGACACTCGTCAAGCTGTCAAGAGTGTGGTCTACCTTCGGCGCAGCGTTCAACTTTTATCGAGCGATAAATAATGCAGCGCTAACTTGATGTATGTCAGCAACTTTTATCATTCCGTAGGAGACCTCTGACTGACGCTGCGTGCATTTTTCAGAGCCAATTATCATTCGACAGCCCGTATATGGGTGTGGATTGATGGAAAGAGGGGCCTCAAATGTTGCAACTGAAGTGAAGTTTCAGCAGATAATGAATATTCCACTGTGAGTTGAGAACTGAGCTATCATTGGTAATTGATTGGTGCCGACATCCATACTGCGAACGATACTAGTAGATAACATTCCCGATCAGTCATTATCGATATTATCTTTAGTATCGATATTATAGATATCATCGATACCATCGATATTATCGATTTATCGATAGCATTAATAAATTTTTAAAATTTCTAACTGTTATCCATCATCTCTGGATATGTTATCGTCGAGTAAGTATTCGCAATATTTTTTCGAGGTTGTTATGCATAATGTAGTGGATCAATCATTCGAAACATCAGGATACGAAACAAACTTCATCGGTGGT
Source organism: Gastrophysa polygoni (assembly GCA_963576655.1). Classification (NCBI taxonomy): domain Eukaryota; kingdom Metazoa; phylum Arthropoda; class Insecta; order Coleoptera; family Chrysomelidae; genus Gastrophysa; species Gastrophysa polygoni. The sequence goes on from OY755092.1 coordinate 6,223,716, forward strand.
ATCGATATAATCGATTGTATTGACATTATCGATATCATCGATATCACTGATAACATCGATATCATCGATATCGTCGATGTTATAAATGATATAGATATTATTGATATATAACCGATGATATCGATATTTTGGTATTATAGATACTATCGATGATATCTCTTTTAGGTATCTGAAGGTTCAATTTCAAGCGCAGTGACATTTTGAGGCAGATCACAAAATCTGTCCTCACTATTATAAATACATTGAAATAATTTTTCATAATTTCTACTTCATGTTTCAAAAACGAGGAGAGAAAATCCCACAAAAATGAATGTAACACCTCCTCGAAAAACTTACAGACAGTATTTAATATTGAAATTGTTGATATAAATGATGATAACGATATTTTTGTAGCATAAATACTATCGATGATATAAATAAATTGTTAATATCGATAATCGATATTTTTGAACTGTTGTCAACTTCAAACATGTTAGTTTTTGCAGAAATTTGTTCGAGGCTGTTATACATATCAACTGTAAAATATGACAAAATATATACCAGCAGTAAAATTCCCAGGTAAAATATCAACACATTCATAATCACAGGTAGCGTGCGTTTTTCCCATATTTCTAGACTAGTGCGTTTTACTTTCCTGTTGCCATAGTGAAATGGGCTACTCTCTGAAGAACAAAACGATATATATAGGAATAAAAAATATTACACCCCTTAATAATAATCAGTCATTCCTCACCACTCCCAAAAAAGAGGCGAGTGTAACCAATCGAGATTCATGGTTTCTGATATCACTCACTTATGAGCAGGTATGTCAACGTAACTTGTTTGGAAATATAAAATGAAATGTTGTTGAAGAATTGTTCAAGTAGTTGTTCAGCTAGTTCAGTCGATGACATCAGAAATTCATTCAATCGCAATGGAAGGTGCTGTAATTTGATTAGAAAATAAAAAATGCGAGTCCATTTTCTAGAACGAATGATACCGTTACATGACATTTTCATACGAAAGCATCATTATAAAGCTTCAGTTAGAAATTCGATGGGTGTGTACAACCACATCAGTTTCCAAACACTAATCATTGGCGATATATCATTCTTTCAAGAACACATTTACGAATTCATTAGTGAATGATTGCGAATTCAAAATATCAACAACATTATTTGGGGATGCCCGGAAAATGAATGTGATAATGATGGTCCATTACTTCCACTAATTGCTGTGAGAAGAGTAAATAGGTGAATGATGATATTTAGAATCATTATATCATGATTGCGAGATCACATAATGATAGATGGTTACTGTAGAGAATCAGCTGGTGATGTTCATGTGGGTCCTAAACGAAACCTGAAAACAAGAGAACGGATCGAATCAATGGAAATGTTGAGCAAAAATAGTACGTTATATCTCTAAGGTGAGAAGTGAGATATTATACAGGGTGTATAAGTAGGGCGAATTTGAACATTTAGCGGTATACTATTGTTGACGGGGGTAATTCGGCTAAAATATTTTCAAGATCTGACATTTCCGCTTGCGACGGAAGTTGATATCAACTTATTTCGTTTTCAGATTCTATGGAATATGCTCGGCAAATTTCAAATATAATGTCCTATACCTACCTGAGTCTAGCCGTTTCCGACATATTTTGAATTTCATGTCAAAACTGACGTATCAATTTCTCCAATATGAAATCTTCAATTGCTCGATTGGTGTTGGTTTCTTTATAGAAGTGTTTACTGTGTTGATATTTTGATAATGAATGAATTCAGGTTGACCAAAACCAACATTGAGAGTTACTTCGGAAAAATGATCAAAAGTCACTTTTTTTCAAACGTTTCCCTCTTATTTTTATAATTCCATATTATCCAGGATTGATAATGAGAGTTATTCTGTATACGATCCTCAGTTCCAAAAAATTGTAGTTTTCGAAATAATAAGCGAATTTTTCTGTTCCAGAAAGTCGCCTATTCTTGAGTTTAGTTATCCTCAGTTAGCCATGGCTTCCGCGGTTGTGTTGGAAAAAATCAAGTATCGCAGAAATGTCATTATGAATCTCACACAAAATTAGCCTTATTTCTAATGCTCAATGATATGAAATTATGAAAATAGCGAGGATCCCATTTGAAAAAATTGACTGTTCATTCTGAATTTATTCATCATCAAAATATCAACACAGTACACTGAAGTAGATCTTCTATAAGGAAACCAACCCCAATCGAAGGTTTCAAATAGGAGAAATTGATAGGTATGTTCAAGCCTCCAAACGTCATTTTTTACATGAAATTCAAAATATCTCGAAAACGGCTAGACTTACGTACAGGACATTTCACATGAAATTTACCAAGAATCTCTCGTGGAATCTAAAAATGGACTCATATATAGGGTGTTCCATTTAGGATGAGCAAGACCAGTACAACCGGAAATGCCGGCATCTTGAAAATATTCCAGCCGAATTTGCCCCATCAAGGGCAGTATGTCACCAAATCTTCAAATTTACTCTATCTTTAGTTTTCCATATATTGATCGATTCAGTTCCCGGAGGGACACCCTGTATAGCAAGCACTTTCATATCCCGAGGCGCGAACACCGTGTTCAAATGAGAATAATCACAAAAACAATTCAGTCAGACTATATTTCTTCCATCAAATTCAATTCAATTCACTCAAATATCCTTCATGTATCACTAGCTAGTACCACTTGTAATTTTGAAAAATTGTCATTTCCTTACAACTGGCAATACCACACATTTTGACGTAATTCTCAACTCAGAATGAAAGACCATTACCAACAATGCCATATAAATATCATGCAATCACCGTCAACATGTTCGAATGAGCTTCGTCGTCGACAATAATTCAATATTTTTGTTGCAACCTTCATCCTTGCTGTCCATTCGTCTTCGGCCTCGTACAATGCCAAAGTCTTTGGCTATCAGATTTCACTTCGACCGAATTCATCACCGGTTAGCCAAAACGCCCTGTACGATGATTTAGATGCAACTCGTGTATATACTCAAGTGACAACACAAAAGAAAATCCAATTGATTTGTATAGCATATCTGGTGTCTGAGCGACTATACGCGCAATATTGTGTCAGCGGCTGCACCAGTGTTTTTTGCGAGGGCAAATTTAATTTAGTCAATTTCGTCCTTCGGCTCCAGGCATACTAATACAGCTTCCAATTGATCAGCAACAATAGTTGATTTTGTATTCATTGCGTAAAATGTTTCTCAATGGCACATGATATTGTTAATTTCTCTCGAATGTGCCATGAAAACACGATTTTTGTACACGAAATACAAACAACATTTTTTTGTACAACTGTGAATGGAAATCTGCCTCCGTAGCACCAGAAGCATTCATAAAATATGGTTTGAATAACAAAATTGAGATTTCTAACAAAATATTGAATAGTCAATCTTCTTCCAAACAAATTGAAATATCTGATAAAATTGTGGAAACAACTCTCCAACAAATATCTAACGTTTCTGATCATCAGCAACATGGAACATCTTCATGTTGGAAGTAATTTTTCAAACTTCATCATCAATTATCATTTCAATAAATGAAATTGTTTTGGCAGTGAAAAGAAGATTTTTTCCACAGTGGAAGAAAGTAAATATTTACGCATCAATAGAGATGCAGGAATGTCAAGATTTCTGATAGTTGTTGAAAAAAAGTATATCATTCAACATGCGTACTATGATGGTTATCCACCCAAGAAGATCAAAATTGCAGTACGAGCAGAAGTCGGGTTCTGCAATCAACAGAGTGGTATTGTGAGGTTACATTTTCACACCCCCACCGATTGATAATATTGAATTGCTGAATAAAACCAACCATCCTGAGTATTTCTTAGCTATCCAACCCGAAACGCAACAATGGGAAATATCAGTAGTAGTTACCTATATACCAAGGTTTAGAAGACATTTTCCTCAGTCTTCTGTACCGTGGTACTGTGTACTGTGAATTGTTATTGTCTCTTCTAATCGAATCCCCGCAACCAACTTTCATCGAAAGTTCAGAGTTCGTAAGTGAAAGGAATGACTTCACTAGGCAAATGATCAAGGATACGACGAAGTTAGACAGGTCTCGAGCCTGACAATGTAAGGGTGACCAGCCTAAGCTCGTCTAGTTTGTCAACCTGGAATTGCCCGTGGTGATTTCCGTTGAGCACCGACCATGGAACTATCTATGAAGAAGGGAGAGATAGTCTAACTGCTTTGGGGTGTGAAGTTTTTGTGGAGTATTTCTTGCAATCACATGGTCGTCTCAGGGACAGTGGTACATCATCATATCGCCCATCGCCCATCATTATGAGAGCTTGAAATATTGTTACTTTGGAATCCACTAGAATTTCAGTTCTTCATTTGAAAATGCTTCGCCATGTCATCATTTATAGTATTGACCTGTCGCCATCTTGCACCTCTTGCTAAAACATTGTTACGGAGGTTACAGTTGAGGTTAAAGGTAACATTTCAAATTTTCCAATAGAATTCAATTGGGTAGTTCAAATTGGAGAATATTTCGAGAGGGTGGAAAGATATGATATATGTGATTATTTTATTCTTATTCCTACAAGAAGCAAACAAAAAGAATACTTGGACTCGTACCGAACATGTTCATGAAGAGAGTATATTATTCGGATAGGACAGTTCCCTCCTCACTATTCTGCAAGTGTCTGCAACATTTTTCTTCGGCAACTGTTCCTTCTTTACTAATACAGTAAAAAGGAATATGATCGATTTGTCATTAATAAATACTCAATATACTTGACGATACTCAATATTTAAATGTCCCATATACAATGAGGTTACTGGGAAATAATTGTATAGGGTATGCAAACACTTTACACGAGTTGGCTGACCTGGTTTATAAACAACCAATCCCAAAATCATCACTGCCAAATCTAATTATTGTCTTGTGAACATTTTGAATCTCCACTCTGTCATCAACTAGAAGTTATTTTTATTGGCAACCGTTGAAAATGATTTCTGTTGTTGAGTTAGTGGGAATTTGGTCCGAATGTTAAATTGTCAATTCATCAATTGGTTTTCTTCAACATTTCGACTGAATTCCTACTAACTCAACAACAGAAATCAACAAGAATATTGTATTCTTGAACAGAAACAAATCTATTTATTTGGTGATTGAATTCAATTCGAAACGATATATCACAAATAAGGCAGTCTCGATTGAAGATTCCTCCTGAAAATGGAAGAGTTTCTCTTCGAAGTGGATAACGACTATTTGAGCGATTTTCACTTCCTCCTACGACTTCAGGTTGACAATTTTCGAGTTGGAACACAGAGTATGTTCACTCAACCTTATGAAATTATACTAGTACTAATACTAGTACTAATTATACTAAGTTATTCGAGAAGGGGATTTTCTCTCCTCATTTCTGAAAAATAAAATAGAAGTTATTATGATTATTTCAATATATTTGTAGTTAGGACAGATTTGTGATCTGCCCGAAATGTCACTGCGCTTGAAATTAAACCTTCAGATACCTCAAAGAGAAATTCTCTATTTTTCAGTGACATCTTGTTTTTATGAAAATTTGGAAATACAAATATTTTTTCAATAAAAACAAAACTTTTACTCATCATGATGGACGTTTCGGACGTTTTCAACACAATTCGAATATTTTCTCTCCTCTCAGAATTTATCAATGTTGATTTGTTTCGATACTGAAAAGTATCTATTCCCTCCACAAAAAGTTTTCGTTCACTCATGTGTATGTGCGAATATATAAAAAAACCCTATCCCAGTCTGTATCTCCTTCCCTGTGAGACGTACCTATCGAAAAAAAGTATGAGAGGTTCGGATCCATCTCGCGAACGTTTAGTTTCTGAAGACGGCCCGCAGTGCCGAAAATGTAAATCATTCGAGCCCCACGTCTCGCTCGAAATGCCTTATGGATTTTATTATTTACCGCCGATTTTTGGCATAGCGGCGCCTTTGTGATAATGAACAACACTTACGAGAGTGTATTAAATATTCACAGCCTCGAGAAACCATTATGGTTTTTGTCTACATTTATCACAATATGTATTTTGGAAGTTATTAATTATTAGAGGCCCTGTCGACGTATTTATATTTTCATCATTTTTAATGTTATTTATGGACGGGGGCCATATCAACATCGGCAGAATTCCTTTCGGAATTTGATTTTTATTTCAGTTTAAATTCAATTTAGGCCCTTTGTAGGTATGCCAAAGTATTCATAAATTCAATACATTGTAGATTTGCTGAGAAGGGTATATATTCATTCAATGCAGTGAAATAGTTATCACACACACAAAGTACCTGAAGGCTTAATAATTGTCTACCTCGAAAAACTCTGATAAATCCCAGAATAACGAATTTTTCGAGATAATAATATTTTATTAACAGTCGTTCTATACACGGGCGTTATTATAGTGTAGAATCATATTGAGAAATTGAAAGCAATAAATATAAGACCCCGACACTTATAGAGAAGTTCCTGACACTTCTTGGATATTTCTTTGGATATTTGGGGATAAAGAGATGGAATTCAGCATTCTACCTCAATTTTCTGCTTGCAATAATTCAACTTAATTCAATCAGTTGGTTCATATCTGAAGATGATTATAGAACATTGAACAGAGCCGATTAGGGTTCACCTTTCTGTGCGTGTTTCACTCCGAAAACTTCAGGAATGAGGGGCAAGTAGGTATTTCTCATGGGTGCACAACAAAAATATATCTGAACCAGAAAATTCGAATCCTTGAACGGATTACCCAAAGTCCTGAATCTTGAGTATGTCTGGAGACTGCAGTTCTGGCAATCCCCTCATACATCCATAACAAGGATGTAACCGTTTCCCAATAATAAATGATCGTCGAGACGATTTGGTTATTAGACGAAGCAGATGCTTCCGGAGTAAAGACAATATACTCAAATCGCCTAAATTCATCAAAGACTATTCTAGGTAGGTTTAGGTTTTTCATATCTCAATCTGAATACGAAAAAAAATCGGTTGTTTTTCACTCCTTTGGAGCTGTTCAAGGCAAGGTCGCACAGAATAAAAAAATGTTTATTTCATCCCAGAGAAACGGTATTTGCAGAAAAGTTGAGAAATTCAAGTGAAGATCCAACACTTTCCATCAATTTTTCTTCCCACGAAGTTGAAGTTGTGATCAATTCAAAGTCTAAATCAAGTTGGCTGCATAAATTTAGGAATGAATTCTTCACACTCAATATCGTGATCCAAACAAATCCAAATAGTTCACCCAATCCCAATGTTTTTACTTGAGTGTATCATATCCTCTCCAACGGTTCTCCACTAAATAACATGAAGGTTCGTAACCACACCCTCTGCAACAATTCGAAACCCTTTTGTATATAATTTCGGAGGACCGCCACTATATTTGATTATTCAAAACGGAAAATGACAATAAAAGTTAGACTTGAATTACCATAATTTAACATAACATGGATTCTTAACTTCGTAGGGGGTTGATATACTCAGGAAGGGTCGATACTGAACATATTCACGAAATATTGGTATTGTTTCAAAACATATTCAACATAATTTATTCAGCTGTTTTCTCGATTGAGAAGATATCTTGAAGCACACAGCATGTATGTTCTCACCGAGCAGAAAGCTGAAGAAATCAAAGAAAATCAAATGTAATAGGTATTATGATATCATTGATGAGTTTATTCACATCGAAGAGATTGTCCTAATATATATATATCGGTTATAATATTCAGTAAATGGTATAGAGATAGAGATTAGCTATACACGTCAGATTCAAATTAAAATTTGAAAAAATTGACCTTCTCCAACGTCAAAATGCAATCCCTACCTCCAACCCTCTTCGAATGACCGGTACAACCCTCAATTTTTCAAATGGAAAGTATAGGTCATTTTCCAGCTTTCTGTGGGATTTTCTCTCCTCGTTTCCAAAAAATAAAATAGAAGTTATTGAAAATTATTTCAATATATTTGTAGTAAGAACAGATTTTGTGATCTGCCCCAAAATGTTACTGCGCTTGGAATAAAACCTTTAGATAGCTGAAAGAGAAATTCTCTATTTGTTTTCGAAAAATTTGGAAATACAAATATATTTAATAAGAATAGAACCTCTCCTTATCTTGGTGGACGTTTCGGGAACGAATCTGCTCCCGTTCTCAACACAATTGAAATAGTTTTCTCTTCAAGTATAGGCTTGTGATATATCGTTCGAAAGGTCCGTTCATTCTCTATTCAAAACTGTCTTTAAGTTTTCAAGTTTATTGCAACAATTGGGATAGAATAAGATGAAATCATCCCTTAGTTACCTTTCTTATCTCAGTTATCTGAGTTTTTCAGCATTTTCCGCTTCCTGTAAGGTCACTGAAATTCCCAAGAGAAAAAACTCGCCAATACATTAGCTTCAACACTACAAGAAAAAGCTGACTCCGCCAAAATGTTTGCTACATTCTGGTTTAGAGGCCAAGACCTCCCCAAAATTGCTACATTGATAACCATATGCCAGGAATTGAATTCCGTCAACGTACAAGCAGACACATTCTGCTTGTCCTCAAAGCCAAGAAGGATATGGGGCCAGACGAAATACCACTCCCTCACCCTTTCATACAAACTCGCTGTATTTTCTTCTAACTGAAGATAGCTAGAGCCCAACCGATTCCTAAAGAAGGCAAGAAAAACCTCCCTAACGACATACATATACCGACTGCACTATCTATCTGTGATCTCTGAGGAATGGAAAAAGCAATCAATATCGAGTTCATCCGATATCTAGAGAGCTGGCTTTCGTCACCAGAGGTCAAGCTGGTTACCTATGTGACACATAAGTGGTAGCTGTCAATCGAGAAACATGGGGAATCTCTGGCTGTAGCATTGGATATCTCTAAGTTTGGCCTGCTAGCGAAACTTCCGTCATATGGTTTTCCGCCCCAACTATGTCTTTTACTATCATTTTTCCTTTCAGATAGATCACTCCATGCGGAGGTAGATGAGTTCTCATCTGATACTACCAATGCTAGTGTGCCATAAGGATCAGTCTTGTCACCACCTTTGTTCTTACTCCACATCAATGATTCGTTGGATGTGGCCTCCCAGTTCATAATTTCGCGGATGATAGTAAACTTCATTTCGCCTTCTTCTCTGAAGAATCGTACAATGAGGCGAAAAGTGCAAGACGGAGAAAGGTCGATGCAAGCGATGCTTTGAATGAAGATCTGGTAAGAATTCTGAAATGGAGATCTGAACATCTAGTAGAGTTCATACAACGAATAAATTCAAGCTTGTATCTTCACCAGGAAGGCAGATCACACGATGCCCACTTTATTATGATGATACATGAGGTATAAATTTCGAAAATTTTACTAGTGTACCTAAATTAGATAGATAGATAGATAGATAGATTTTCATTTGACTACGTTATGTAAAAAAAAAACATTTGTAGCAAGTCATATGGCATTCATCACACAGTGTAAAACTATGATGACTGTCAGTTTATAACATAAAATTTATCCTAATAATACGAATTATATTCGGAAATCATACATATAGGTATGCACACGCACGCGTACACATAGACAAACTTAAGTAAATATAAATAACATACGAATTACATAACGCAAATACAATCGTGCAGTGTTGCTGAAACCATTATTTAAAATAGAGAAAATTTCTTCACTTATCTAATTTCCATAAGTGAGTCCTGCATGTCAACATACAGTGTTCTATATGTCCATGTGAGAACTGGCAAATTCTTCCACAGAGTAAAAACAGTGTTTCAGAAGGTAATATTTTAGTTTTTTTTTGAAATTTTGTAGTGGGAGCTGACTTATTCTCTCCGGTATTTTATTGTAGAGCCCTAGGGGGGGGGGAGTTGTTTTTTGATTTTGTAAGTCGAAAAGACTGTGTTTTCAGGAGATTAGATGAACGGGTGTTGTAGGTGTGGGATTCTGACATTAATGTAAAATTGCTTTTGTGTTTGTGAATATCAATCATAGAATAGTATATGAACGAACACGGTAAGGGCATTATTCCATATTTAACAAACAAGGGTTTGCAGTGACCATCATAATTTGCTTCAGATATTGTTCTGACACATTTTTTTGCAGTGTGCAAATTTGGTTGGCGGTGCATGCGTTCCCCCAAAGGATCACACCATATGTTAGGTGGGAGTGCACCAAAAAATAGTAAACAGAGAGCATTGTGCTAATGTTCAGCACTTTTCTAAGTTGTCGGAAAATGTAGCTGGATATTTTTGAACTTATCTGATTTATGTGCTCCGACCAGTTAAGTTTATCATTAATAACTATACCCAGTAATTTCGCGTAGTTTCCATTTGCAATCTGGTTGTTTGTAGAAATCGTGAGATGTTGGGTTTTATCTCTATTCAGTTTGAGGCTTTGCTTTCTGCATCTTCTATACTAGTATTTGGGCTCAAAATATTCTTGTCAGAGTTAACCAAAGTAGCGTCGTCTGCAAACATGATTATAGTTTTTGGAAAAAGATAGAAGAACAAGTCGTTGATGTATATGATGAACAATAGTGGGCCTGAAATTGAACCCTGTGGTACTCCATGCTTCACAGTTCTAAAATCTGATAACTCATCATTCACATCAACACACTGCTCTCTGCCAAATAAATAAGATCTCAGCAGTTGGAGTGGTGGTCCTCTAATGCCATAGAATTCAGGTTTTTTTAATAGACTATTGTGTGAGACACAGTCGAAGGCCTTGCTAAGATCGCACATTGTAATTCCCGCATGTTTACCAAGCTCAAGGCCCTCTACGATGTTCTCTACAATCCTACAGATAGCATCAATTGTTGAACAACTCCTCCTGAATCCGAACTGATTTTCGTGTAAGAGAGAGTATTTCTCAAAATATTTAATTAATCAAAATTAACTCTATAATTTTGGAAAACACTGGAACTAAAGAAATAGGTCTGTAGTTATCAGGTACTTTGTCATTGCCTTTTTTTAGTATGGGAATAATTTTTGAGATTTTCAGTGCATCGGGAAACACGCCTTCACTGAAACATGCATTTATCAAAAGTGTCATAGGGGGGATCAGAAAATCTATTGAGTCTTTAATTATTATACTGTTTAGGTCATAAATATCGAAACTTCTAGTTTGTTTCAATGACCTGATTGCATTTCTAACTACAAACGAGGTCACTGGTTCTAAATAAAAGCTTGTAATGACATGTGGCACATGTATAAGGAAGTCGGTAGCTTCCATATTCGTGGGCTGTAGAGAATTGATCACATTGTCAGCGACAGTGGTAAAAAAATCGATGAATGTGTCTGGTTTCACACAAGTGGTCTTGAAGTTATTTTTACCTGAATTTCTCTCATAATTGATGAGTTTCCAGCTATCTCTAGGTTTATTGGTTGAGTTTTGGATGAAGTTACTGAATGCATTTTTTTTTTGTTTGAATCATAGATTGCGAATACTTTTTCTTATAGTAGTTATATGCGGCCTTATCAGTAGGGTGTTAGGGTTATTATCGGACATGCAACAAATTTCGGCACCACTTCTGTTTGTGCAACCAAATTTTGAAAATATCCTATGTTGCCTACTCAAATGATCACAATGTTTATGTTATGGACAATGTGAATAATTATACATACTAATAATGCGACGGAAATTTGAAAATGATACTTTCTCTAAAGTTCGAAATGATGATATTATTCTTCCTCACGTACATTCGGGGTGTTTCAAAAAAGGTGCCCTCGATGTAAAATTAGTTGGGTTTTCTGAGTGAAAAATTTTCGTCACGGCATCCGTATTCAAGAAATAGGGTGCTGAAAAAAAAATGTTCAGCACATTTTTTTACTATCAAAACGAAACTACTGGCAACATTTTAATGCAATTTTGTTTAAATATGTTTTGGAAGATGAAAAATCGCATGAATTTGTTTTCATGATCCTCATAGAGGGCGCTAGTTACACTGTTCGTACGGAGTATTTTTGAACATAACTTTCCTGAGGTACAATTTTCTGATCTACATTTCAGAACAAAAAGGTACTCCTGGTAAAGCTTGATACTATATACCGTTCTTGGATTATTTTGATTTATAAATGGAGAAGTGATAATTAGGAATAGGAACATTCAACTATTCGAGAAAATCAAGATACATTCGACTGGAAACATGAAATAGAATTCAGTATTCGTATCAGGTACTGATTGAATAATTCATGTTTTTAACCAAATTTATTTCAATTCCATAATGAAAGAAAGCGAGAATATCAGGCGCAGTACAACCAGTACGTTATACTTTCAACTTTCCGTTGTGATAGTGTGTTACTTTCTAAATAACGAAACGATGTTGAAAACTCTGTTTTCATAGATGGGCGTAGGAAAAATAACATTTTGGTCTCGTGCGCAATTTCAGCTCGAAATTTTGAATATTTCTAAAAGAGTTGGCCCTGGGTGAAAATGATTGGCATTATAAAAAAATATGTTGAGAATTTTGCGTAGAATCGAAATATATGATGATGAAATATATACAACCAAGTGTCACATCCATGAAAATATTTTAGGTGAATAACCCCCATCAACATCAACAAGTTCATTGAGAAATCTTCGAATTCGGCGCACTTATAATTTCCCCTCTATTGATCGATGTAGCTCCCGAAATCCCTGTGTGTCCTACCGCTTCGATGTTCGAAGGTACGAAGGATCGGTAGAGATGTGGCGACGCTGACGAGTCTCGAGTCTCGAGACTCTCTTCTCGCCCACCATCTCGTATCGCCGGCGCCAAACAGAATCCGCGGACTTTTTATCGGAAAATCGCCACGTAAGTTTCTCCATTACCACATATTCCATTCCATTTGAATAAATTACATTATGTTCCCGTACGATAATTATTGTCTAATGATTTTCCGTCGAGCTCGTGTACGGGCTGCGCTGAGAAAATCAGTGTGTCAAATTATATACAGTGTGTCAAATTTTGAAGTTGCCAGTAGAAATATCTCGGAAAGATATCAACAAATGCACAATCCTGCTTCAAAGCAAATGGCCATAGCCCATGTGTGATACATTATACTCCATATACAGGGTGTTGATTGAGTATGTACTATAAATTCAACATTCGTTTTTTGAGTGAAAAAACATATATCCTAACTTGCTTCGTTTTTATGATACAAGGTGTTAATTTTTTGTAAGAAAATTGATTTTCCGTGAATATCTTAAAAATCCTTTACTGAATTTTGTTGCAATTTGGAATTATTTGTCTTGTTGAGGGGCTAATTCAGATCGATTGAATTTTAGCAAGTCCAGTGGCGTCCCAAGCGGCACCTCAACAAATATACTTAAGAAAAAATACACGTTACTAAAATTTTTGTAACTTCTAATGTAAATGCCGATTTTTGTCTCGATTTCTCGTGGCTCGATTCCTATTTGTATCTTGCTTAGGTGTAGAGAAAGAAAAAAATTAAATCCATTTATATAATTTCTTGATATATTTTTTTTTCTCATGAAAAACTGAGACAGATGAGCAAGCGAAAAAGAAAACAACAGTACTGAGTGTGCCAAATATGGAAAAAATCCAGTGGCAAGAAAGAAAGTTATAAGAAATATGCATTTGAGTAAATTGAATTTGAAGGCCTATAACTTCCTGATTAGTGAGTTTTCGAAAAAAAAATGTTGTAAGAACGTCGAGCAATACTTTCTCAAAGAATATCACAACCTTGATCTTTCGTGCATAATTTCCTGACAGCCTGTATAGTGACCTGTATACCAAAGTGGGTATACTTTTATGCTGTGTATCATATATCTTCTGAAAGAGGAATAAAAAGGAATATAATATTCTAGAAAATGAAAGAGAGTGATGGGAGGATAAAAAACTATATGAAGAAAAATCGTCAGATACTGTGTGAAATTTATTCACAGACGAATAGTCGAAGGCTGAATATAGCAGTTGAAAAAGTAAATTAGTATCTATATCGAGTTAGTAACAGTGCCTCAGATTCAGGTTGTGTTGTTTTGATAAAAGTGAATTTCAGCTCATCGTATATTTCATTATATGAAACATTCTGAACATCTATCCGTCAAACGAATATCATTCATTTTGCAGTATCATGAAATTAATTATATATACAGTGTATCCACGTTGAAGACCTGTGGGATCGTTAATATTCAATCGATTTTGAAAAACTCTTCTTTGTTGTGTAGGTTTTCTTCAACTGTTGACAACACGATAGGGAAACCTATAATGTTCGAGGAACATCGCGTTAGCCAGCGGTGGAATTTTGGGAGAGAAGGAAGGTGTTGGAATTTTTCTTCAAAGTTTGGAGATTGTGAGCATCAGGACTTCACTGGGCAAAGAATTCCGAAACTTTGCCGTTCTCGAGCCTGGTATTTGGAATGCTCATCAAACAAGAGGGTCATTTCATTTTTTCGGAGTGTAATCACTTCGACCACTTTCATGGACCCAAATTTTATAAAATGTACCATTAGGAATAATATAGATGTTACAGGGTGAGCCTCAAAGTAGTCGCACGTACGTATATATACACATAGATTTAATCTAGGAAATACATATAATAACCGCTGACATACATAATAATGATTATGACGTATGCCCACATATGCGGTAACGGAAAATATATATATATATATATATATATATATATATATATATGTTTATTCGTAGTCTACATTTTATGAAGATGAATACATACAGATTAAATGGCCGACAAAAAGTGTGATATCAGCTCTAAGTTCTATGTAATCGTGATATTTACTATACTACCTATAAGAATACAACCACAGATAGAGTGAAAAACAGTAAAGAATGAGATGAGGGATCATGTTTTATTTTGTATATTCAGAAACAATGCTTTCAGAATCATAATACCACTTATACATAATAACACTTGTTGAAATGAATATTTTATGTACTATTTCACATGTTTTCATGCCTTCATTTTACTGATCTTCTGAATAACATCCTTGAAATTTGTATCCTCTGAAAATTGGTTGACCAGCCGTTCTTGATTCATTTTACACCGAAGATAATTTATTTGAGCTGTGCCTGCAGGGCGAGCCTAAGCTCATGCTCCTAGCAGAATAGGCTGATTGTCAAAAAATTCTGCAGTCATCAACGTTACCAAGAGGAAGCTTCAGAAGTTATGAAAATTTAGAATCGGACAAACCATAGAGAAATATCACTGAAAAACCTATTTACTCGCTCAGCTCAACATTGAGAGCTGCGAGTCGCGTCCCTGTAGGGTAGGTTTTAATTCAGAGAAATTTCTCTCACATAATGCAATTGGTCGAAAAGTATTATGAGTCTGTTGTAAGGCAATGATATAGTGAAGTCCCATTTCAAGATGAAGTATTTCTTTAGCTATCCACCTAGCAGCAGCGTCTTGTTTTCTATGGCGTCTACTCGGGCGTCTACTCTTGAATCAGTTGCATCTAGATATACAGTGTGGAACAGCCAAATGGAATGAATTCGAAAACAAATAAACGAGGTTGTGTTGGAAAATAATTTGTATCTTCATAAATTTTCGATATACTATCTACTGACATTTCTTTGGGGCAGATACAGGATGATCAATTTTCTGAATTCTGCACCACTCTATATTTGTTTCAATCAAATGACAGTAGGTAGTGAATCAAAAGTTAAGACAGAGACATGTAAGCCGTTTTGACCAATAATGAATACTTTCGACACGAAAAAATTGTAAAGTTGTAAATTTCGATTTTTCACACCCTTTCGATGAAATCAGCTCTTCAGTGAAAATTTAAAAATGGAATGAAATACAGGGTGTTCCATTTGAAATAAGAAAGTTGGTATTGGCCACTGTCACATGACACACTCTATATAATTTCAATTTTATGAAAAAAATGCGTATTCAAAAATACAAATCGCCATGTCCAAGCGTTTTTCCCAACATACCCTCATTTATTCGTTGCCGAATTTATTCCATTTGGCTGTTCCACTCTGTATGCCTGGGATACTTTTATTTCTCGCAACACCTGCTCCTTATCAATTTCACCGTGAATTTTTTTCATATTTCCTATCACTACAGCCAGAGCTTCATCGAAAGCTGAGCATATAAGTTTTGTTCCAACAGTCTGTTTTTTTTTATTTCCTCCATTGCCGTGTATCATTGCGACAATTCTTGTGTATGCATCCAGATATTGATCGACGAACTACCTTCATTATATCTTCTACAAGTTACACGTCATTATGTAATTTCACGACAATAAGGCTGGAACTGATTGCCCTTGTTAATACTGTTGTGTTTTATTCCCTTTACGAAATCCTCAAATAATGTTTTCGTTCTCTGTTATTATTATATATGGGGGCCTCCAACTCCAAACTGAGTCTTACTGGACATATTCAGGTATTATTTGGGACTTGACTATATCTTGACTAGACTCAATTCGAATTCGGCGTACCGCCTCCGTAGTTGTATAATCAGACTACTATTTTGGTTTATTAGTGCCATCTATCGACAAACCGCTACGCCAACTGTTGGTGAACCTGATCATTTCCATAACTATATCGACTGTTGGCGCCATCTATACAGTTGTTCTCGAGACCATAGCTTATAGGTTTCATGAAAGGCCTTAAGATGGCAGTCTCCGAATTCTCATGTTCACCAACTTCAATATTTCCAATGCTTTCCAGAGTTGGCAGAACTAGTACCTTCGTACTAAATCTAGTACGTTTCCTCAATGTGCTAGAACTAGATATTGACGTCATTGATATAATGGGTTTATCACATCAATTTGATGTCTGCACAGGCGCCTACAGAAACAGTACACGAAAAAAGCAAAGCTGTCGCCTCTCGTTGTTACTCTCTGCTAGAACTCCCATCGCAAAATTCGGACGTTTCAAGTTTTCCCTCAATTTTGAAACACTCGGATAATTTATAGTAACAGATATATTCTATGTGTTCGAACTGATTCCGAACACACATTTTATTTTTCGATCTGAATAGTCATGAACTCACTAAGATTATTCCAAATTATTCCAATTTTATCTTTTGATAACATGAAGGACAATCAAGAAAAACCTATAATGTTCGAGGAACATCGAGTTAGCCAGCAGTGGAATTTTGGAAGAGAAGGAATGTATTGGAATTTTTTTAAGTTTGTCGGGGGTTGTATGCCAGGGGGAAGATTTCGCTATGCTGCATGAACGAGCTCATGGTCTCCTACGACACGTATTTTTCCCCAATTTTCTTTTCAGCAATTACTTAACTGGCATGTGTCCCAGGCTTGATACAGTTAATCATACATTTTGTAAAAATGAATGGCGAAGTTCAATTCATTCAGATAAATTCTCTGAATGATTTGTTCTTCCACTTGACCATAAAAATCTCTCCAGTGTTCACAAATAGTTTAATGTATTTAGAACTCAAATAAGCCTGATAAAATTGAAAAAAAAAATTAAGTAAAAAAAATATGAAACAGAAAATTCACTACATTCACAATTCCTTATTGATTTTCTTCGAATTAGTGACTCTTCAGTCTACTCTTGAATGTGTTTGCTTTTCCGACCTGAATGTTGTGAGGGGTGATATAATAAATTCTGGTGGTTCGATAGCTGAATGAACGTTCATGTTTTGCATTCTTCAAGAAAAGAAAAGCACAGGGGAAAACTATCAGATGAGAAACTCCATACTTCTTGTGTTTTTCAGTGATTTGTTTCAGTGTTTGAATGTGACTTGAAGGATTTCTTTGTATATTTTTTGCATTTGTGTATTCAAATGATAATGTACTCAAGTTATCTGATTACTGCAGAGTGTCCCTCATCAAACTGGTACTAGTTTTTTTGGGATTATTGGAGGAAAAAGAAAACAAGGACTATGAAGAACTCTTCTGTTTTCCATTTTCAACCAGCCAGCCTTATGCATTTCCAGTTTTCTATATTGCTCACTATAATGCGATGTTCCGTATACACCTACCAACAATTGGAAAACACTTTTTATTGCATAGTGGGCTATGATTTCGAATGATTATTATTTTCAATCATAAACAAGTTTTTTCGGCAACCGTCCGGGATGTACCCACGAAATTGCCAAGACCATTCAAAAATCATCCAAAGAAAACAATCAACAGTGAAACGGAAACTTTGCCTATTTCAAACAAAAATTGAATTCCTTCAATATTAGCAATTGCTCGAATTTTAATATGAATATCAATATAAATAAGAATTAGAATGTTTCTGTTAATATGTAGTATTTTCTGTTCTGTTCAATTCCATCAAGAATTAAAATGTATAATGAAATAAAGAAATGTGTCGTCTCATTGATTTGTTGTTCTACACGGCTGCCGAAGATATATTGTACGCAACACGCCCGAAAATAGTTATTTTGGACTCACAGACTTTGTCTATTTGTCCAAAAAACCCTATTTTCCGGACTTATGAATCAAAATATATAAAAATCGAAATATATGTAAATCAAAATTACAATTTTTTCTCTCCCTTGTATACCCTTGTTCTGAAATTGAGAATTCTTATGATATAGGTGTAAGTTTCCTGCAATGCATCAACTTTTATCAATGATAAAATTTTCTATTGGTGCGAACTTTTTGACACTCGCTGTTTTTGTAGAAGATGAATAGTACACAAATCGAGTTGTAATGCAATTACGCACTTGTATGCGTACGCAAGTCACTCCACTTCATTCGTGATATGCTATTTACAACTCTTGTTGTGTAATATACTAATAGTGACTGCTGTCAAATTAGAAATTGCGACAGATTGCTCACTCGTTTTAGTAAACAAGGTGTATTTTTATGGTTTATTGAAATGTCTGATTTGTCTCTTTGGCTGTTGAAACAGACGTGTATTGATTATTTAACATGGTTTGGTGGACTTTATAAAGAGATCAGTCAATAAAAGCAAGTATTTATTCATGTGTCAAATGGTTTTATTAAAATAGATTTCTGAAAGCAACCTCATAAAAAACATGTATAATATAGAAGATGGTAACATCTCATAACGCAATAGATTCTCATCTCGAATCAACATAAATAACAATTAAAGCTATGAATAAAGGTACTGCTGGTACGCATATTGAACCTCAACAAAAAATATACAAATATCGAACAGTGATATACAAGAAGTAAAACATTATATACATGCAGAATACTGGGTATTTTCAAGACGACTACGTCCTTCAAAATTCAAAGCGACAACGGGGGTAAGGGTAACGTCAAGGCAATTGTCTGATCCCATTTTTCTTTTGTGAACCTCTCGGTATCCGGACCAACAGAGATTCCAGTCCTCGAGGGGTACTTAGCTTACCTCTCGCGAAATTCATCGAATTATGTCATACAAGAATACGATAATGAAGATTGCCTGTGATGAATAAGGCATATGAAGTCAAGTCATAGTATTATGATCACAGAAAAATTAAAGTATCATTCAACATTTTTTTTTTCAAACTTGAATATCAATAACTTAATATCGATCCAAATAAATAACGAAATTACATTTCGATAATGTATATCGGGAGTCCAGTCAATATTTCGAATTTGAATTTTGAAAATATTTCGGCATGAATTGAATTCAGGTGAACTGTCAAAATGAAATGAAGTCAAACAAACCTTGTAAAAGTACTACCCTGATTTGAATATTCAAATGCTCACACCAGGTGCTTTTTTAGGAAAAATAGCCCTGTACCGTTCGATTCTATATTTTTATATTGATTTATAATCTGTTACGTCAAACATATTTTTTTCAACTTCCGATTTGAAAGGGAGTGACAACTTGAAAAATTCATTCCAGTGTTGAAAACCAATCAATTATTCTTAATAATTCGTCCTCCAAGACTAGTAGGGTACTACCGAATGAGTTCCGCCAATTATTGATGAATATTGAGTCGTCACCCCCCGAGGCATGATACAAGTTAAGATTTCTTTTTTGATACATTATAATGCCCTTATTGGATAATGTACACATTTATCTAATTTGTGTACGAAGTGTACGAAGTGTACGATCCAATTTGGTAAATCCGGAAGTAATTGAAATATTGTCACTCGTGATAAGATACCTCAAAAATCAATATGAAGAAGGTTGAAATAATCGCGTAGTCGAAATTATTCCAAGTTTAATAGTATGAAGGATACAAGAGTGTTTCCGAAAATCACCGGGTGTATTTACGATGGAAAATAATTATAAAGTGTGTGGCTTGAAAATTGAAAGTACTGAAATTTCTTCAATTTTTTTGTGGAATTTCATGAGTGAAAGAACTGAGACATTGAATTATTGAGATTTCCCAGAGCAATACTTTCTCAACTTCGATTTTCTTTAATTTCCGATGTGTGAAACTGGCAGAAAAACTACTAGAAGATAAAATAATTGGTTGTCAGTTATCATATTATGTGAATTGCAAGTGGAAAACTTGTAGCAAAATGTGAACATCAACATTTGCAAAGACTTTTTTTCATATTTCTCAAGGGAACGAGGAATTTTTCTTCAGTATCATATAATAACGAAATGGAAAACTTCCGGGAATTAACATTTCTCCCTGTCGATGAACTTTTCTCAATGGATGCGAATATTCCCTTCCTACAAAAAAATACTTGCGTTTCTGCGCAACATGAACTCTCACAATTACGAATTCGCTGTTTTTGGATAACAACAAAAAGCACTTTGAAATTTGATGCCCAGTTTTAGGTTTCCCGCACAATTTACGAGTCATCGTCGATCCTTACGGTGGCGCCATTCCTTAGTTTGTCCAAGACTTTGTTGACGTATTCCGTTGTATGGCCGGCGATTCTGATCTCTGCAATTTCCCAACAAATAATCATTATTTCATATGAAAATCTTGGCTCCTTAATTAGGGAGGGAATGCATAGGTGGCGCTACAATTCGAGCATTCACCCGAAACGGTTGAGTATGAATTTGCTTTGGTTGGAAATCCTTCATCACGGCGAAAAGTGACAGATCAACATTCTTCGACACTCTATATCTCATCTATCGAAGAATTTAGCCTGGACAAGTAGCTGTCGAAAATAATGACAATCTGTCACTTCTCGCTTTGATGAAGGATTTATAACCTCAAAAACATAAAAAGCCCCGAATTAGATATCAAAACACGACAACCTCACACTGATGACAGAGAACTTATCTTATAAAACTACAAAGCATCTCTGAGATTGACTGTCTAAAACGCTCCTGACGGGACAGAAATACAAATTACTAAGTGAGGCGACATTTATGAACGAATAAATTGACCAAATTTTTCTTTTCTTTCGACAACAATTTATTTGTGTCAATTCCAAATTTTCATGTTGGTAATACTGACTCATATCAAGATTTCATCTTTCGTGTGTCATTTCACAACGAATGAATGAAAATTCGAAGAGGTGCTGTCAAGAGCAATGAAATTTTATCAACTGAAAATAGAGAAAGGTACCAATCGACCAGTCGAAACATGGTAACCTGGCACTTTCACACTGGATTCTAATCTGAAACCATAAAATGACATGGTAATCAAGAATAGTGACAATGGAACTTTCACTGAAACAAAAAGTGAAGTGTTGCTCTCCAAAGTTTTATGTTATGTACCATCATCGAAGATTAGCTGTCGTGAGCAAAGATATCTAGCTATTTTAGTTTTCACAGTTTCGTTTTAAATGTTTCACAACCGCAATGAGCATCGTAAAACAGCGCCAAATGTCCGTCAAAACAATACAATTCCGCAATTTGACAGAATATTGAACGAGAGATGGTAAAATGTCAAAAATAAGATATATTAAAGATATGGTATGATATAGATAGAAAGAGTGAGAGCTTTTTGTGGGATTTTTTTCTGCTCGTTTCTAAAAGATAAAGTAGGAGTTATTGAAAATCATTTCAATATATTTTTAGTAAGGACAGATCTGTGAGCTGCCCCAAAATGTTACTGCGCTTGAAATTAAGCCTCAAGAGACCTAAAAGAGAAATTATCTATTCGTCAGTGACACCTAGTTTCTTTAAAAATTTAGAAACATGAGTATATTTGATGAGAATGAAAAATTCTACTTATCTTAGTGGGCGTTTCGGGAACGAATCTAGTCCCGTTTTCAACACAATTAGAATAATTTTCTTCACAAATTATTTCAATGTTGACAATAAAAAGTGACAATTTGACAGACGGAGGAATTCTGGTCACAAGGTGTTTTTTATTAATTGATATTGATTTCATATCCAGTTTTGATAAGTGGGTGCCAAGTTCTATCTATATCAACTGAACAAGAAGCAATATCATTGTCTATGTTCAGGAGAATGCAAGCAGGCTCTTCGATTTTCCGTTTTTGGTTGTCTTCTTTTCCTATGATCTTAGTATAACTCCAATCGGCCATATGTTGTCCATCTTCAATAAGGATATGTTCAGCTAATTTTGATTTGTCGGTATATCTTTTCTTTATATTGTTCTTACGCTCTTTCATCCTTACTGCTAGTTTCTCCGGTATATAACTTACAGACAGTATTATCCTGAAAACTTGATAGAAATGATAGGATATAAGGAACGTAGAGCACTTGAATAATCTAAGTATTGAACAATCAAGGTACAGTCAACTAGTGAAAAATAACGTGAATTTGACTCGTTCTGAGATCAATTCCACCTAACTGCTCAGAAAAACAATTACCTGAAGAAAACAGAGATTGTATTCGACATAAATGAATTAAAATGAACTCACTTGCACAATTCTTCAAAATTTTCTCCAAGCCCAATGTGAGATCTTCTTGCCGCTCGCGAGAACTCTCCGTCAGCTTGCTATTGAGTATCTGTTTCCCTTGAACGATGGCGTTCAAAAACCGCCCTAAAAAATACAAACCCCCATAAATATGTACCAATAACTCCAGTAAATATTATCATTATATCTATTTTAATCCAACTGTAGCGCGGTCTGAGTTGAAAAGCAATTTATTTAAGATCTCCAAATAAACTTCACTGAAAGCTGTTGCTGTGAAGACAATTTGAAAGAAAAACAAAAATAATTCAATTTATGAGAAAAGTTCATATGGACATAAGTTCGCGAATGCTTTATAAGATTATCGAAGTTTCTTTACAACATTACCCATCTAATATTGACGGATGCTACATATTACAAAAATTTGAAACAATGTGAGGCCAAATAACAAAATTCCAATGATATATACATTTTCTCCAGGTACTGAACTTCATCTTGATGAATAAAAATAAATCAATATAGGTATTTTCTCAGATATCAGATGATATACAGGATATTCAATTGAAACGAAATGATAAAATATTGATATGTGAAAATATGACATTTGTTGAAATGGTTTTGATTTGAATAATCATCAAGAATTATGAAACTTTTGTATTCATTATTTCTTGAAAACTTTTGAAATCACCCCTGTAGGTGAGGCGCAAAAATGTACAGGAGAACCCTGTCATAACATTACATCTGAAAGTTGGTCAAATATATGGTATAAATTGAGAACAGGCATTGCGAAAATTTCTGATCTTTCACATTCCAGAAATGCAGGCGATATGTTTGAATTATTTGAATCTCCATTTATTCAAAACAGAAAGTTTATGAAGCGGCCGGTATGGAATATCAGTTCATCGAGCAATATTTGCCAGGTAGGTTTTTGACTTATCTGATAGAATATGAATTTTCGATATGATGGATGGGAACTTGAAGAATAGATTTCGTTTCAAAATAGACTATTGAATCGAAAGATCAAATACCAAGTCTACAAGCAGAATGAGTAAAGAACAGAACTAAGAAATTCTGAAAAAAAAATCGAGAAGGAAAACTACGGAAATTCAAAACAAAACTTTTATAAACATATTTTAGATTAGAAAACGAAGATAATCGAAGATTTAGAGAATTTTTTTCGTTCAGCAGGTAAATTCGGAGAATTTTTTACTTAGAGTCGAAAATTTCTGGAAATCAGGAAAATTGTCTCCAGGTAAACTACGGAAATTCAAAACAAAACTTTATAAACATATTTTAGATTAGAAAACGAAGATAATTTTTTTTGTTTAGCAGGTAATTCGGAGAATTTTTCACTTACAGTTGTACATTTCTGAAAATCATAAAAACGGTCTCCATTATTTTTGTTCTCAATTAATTATGAAATATAGATATTCCATGTTGCTCAAATGTAGAAATGCGATTATTACACAAAGTATCATTTGAGACTCGTAGATAAAGTATGGTATTCTACTTGAATCTTATGACAATGGTAGATAATACCCTTTCTTTCGATAAGCAATTTGATTTTGTGAACAAGAATATATTTGAACAACTATATTATTTTCTCCAACTGTGGAAATTATCCACCGTGGAATGTTCGTTGAATAATAAACTATTTTCCATATGTGACATACTTCATGGCGGACTCTTCGATATAAGTTGTATGGTCTCGACACTCACTGTGTTCGAACTCCAAGCCGTTCAATTTGATTTTGTTGGCCTCGTGCTGCGCCTTCTTCTTCAGCCTGCACGCCCTCGAGGCCAGTTTGTTCTTTTCCTTGCGGGAGGTGGGTCGGACGTTGAAAGGCAGCTCGCTGACGGGAGTCATGTCGTTGATGATCCTGGCGAGCTTGTCGAGTTCTCTGCCGATGTTGTACAGTTTCTTCGAGTTGGGTGTTAGGTCGTTACCGTCGCCTCGAAAAGGGTTCAGTAAGGTGAGAACCTTTTTATAAGTTCTCAAGAAGCTTTTTCACGCTTTGGAATATTGCGTCGATCATTTCAGAAAATGAAAACACGACGCAATTCGCTTTTCTGAGCTCTTATACATTTTTAGGATCTTCTATTATCGTTAGAAAAGAAAATATGGAATACATATGTTATTTATAGGGGGCCGAAGCACAATTGTCAAGGAGTTGTCGGAACGGTAGTGAGTTCGAACACGGCCACAGCTGTTAAATTTTCATTAAAATTGAATAGGTTAAGCGATTTCAATCCTGATATCAATCTGGTAGTGTCGAGCACGGTCCCCCAGGAGTGATTAGCGGAGTCCACTATAACTCCTCCCGCTCTTCTCAACCAGCTCAAGCTTCGGCTTGTGTGTCGTTGGATTCCAACATAGAAGAAGCGATTTCAACGTGTTCATTCACACACTTCGCTTATTTCTAGGTGTAGGTCAAACTTTGTTTTCAATTTTATATTTATATTCATTCAGTAACTTCTGTGATTGTGCCAAATTCTTTGTTTATAAAACTGTAAACTGTTTTTTGTGAACAATAAATGAATTCAATGAACGAATGCATTGCAATATATTTGTAGTAAGGACAGATCAATCATTAGAATGATATTTTATTGGTGTTATTTTTCAAGTTTTTCAATGCTTTCCTATGTTTTTGATAGGCTTTTTCACGCTTAGCACTATACCGCTTTTTTCACGAAATAAGATGCTATTTTTACTTTTATGAGATGATTCGTAACGTTTTGGTAATATTCTTTCATATATACATAACCAGAAGCATAAAGTAAAACTGCTTGGGAAATATCTATTTCAACACTAGTACGAAGAGAAAATACTTTCAATCAATAGCTATAAACGAACAAGAATTCAATCAAAACAAATACACATAGATTAGAATGAAATATAATATATTAGAATAGGAGAAAATATAACAGAAGATTTTCCATGATATTGGGATGACTTTTTTGTGCTATTACTAATTCACGAGTCTGATAATAATGAGTTCTTAGAACATTTTGTGTAACTTTTATCAACAATAAATATTTATAGAATGTTCTCCTATGAATCATCTAAGTTTTAATTATGAGGGATTTCAAAATATATACTTTTTTCTACCCTTTTCACGAATAAAAATACTTACACACGATTTTGACATGATCCGACGTTTACGAGACGTTTTACACGTTTTTCACGATGTATATTTGAGTCGCTTTATCGCGATTTTGAAGCATATTGTCGGATCACAAATTAGGGCCCTTTCTCACATTTAAAAAATGTTTTATGGATGATGTTTTCCATTTATTGATTTTCTTCCTATTTTAGTAAGATATCACGTTGATGTTGTATGATTGTCGTATTTCGAGATTATTCAACATTAGGATGGCATTATTTCAAATTTATGTGTCTTATCTCGTTTCTTGTTTTGGGTTAACTTCCACAATGGAAATTAATGGAAATTAATGAAAATGTCAGCAAATACATCCCAAAAAGTTCAAAATGGATTAAAGAGTCTGTCTGTCCGACAAAGAGATAATATATGTATTTTTGTCAGCAGAAGAAATATGAATTTTGTCCCACTAACCCAACTATCTTGATTGAAATACCTAAAGATTGGGCATGGAAGAAATGGCGAAAAATATGAAGATTAAACAGGTAGACTGATGTGGAATCCAACAGCAAAAACTCTCCAGGGTTATTTTGCACTCATCATGGGATGGGTTTTTTTTCGATTTTTTTTTTTGGTACTTACCTCAGGAACCAGAATTTTACAATGAGAACGTGGGCAAACCTATATTTCTAGAGATAACCCAGGAAAAGTACACACAGGATACTTTTCATGCCTTCATTATACATTCAGGAAGTCAGAAATAAAGGAAAAAACATCATCGAAGAAGTTGAATCAACTTTTTTTAGAATCTTGGAGGAGGAAGGGAAGGTGGATCCAGCTTATTTTAAATGGACGGCGCTCTCACATGAGAATCTACGTGAAATCAACTAGTTCTGTTTGTCAAAATATCACAGATTCTCAATCGACAGCGCCGTCCATATGAATGAAGGATTCATCAAAGATGCTGAAGACGATGAATTCAACTTCTCCGAGGATATTTCTCCTTTTTTTTGGCTTCTGAATGTATAAGGAAGATATTGGCTATGATGTCTACCCAAAACTGGTTGAAAATAAATTTCGAAAAATAAAATCCATCACATGATGCAAAATTACCTTCTCCAGGAATTATATTAATATATTTGATATATGTACATGAATGAAGCTGTGGTGTTCACGAAATAATCATCCTGAATGTCACTCGACCATTACAAATGGAGACTACTATTTTCTATAATTCAACTCGAGCAACTTATATTCAAACAAATCGATTCGACCTTACGGAAACCAACAATCAGAGAATAACCAGTTATTCAGATCATTAATGTCCATATGGTCTTTTCAAATTGTCAAAATATAATGCACTCGATGGAATTGTGACGAAAATAATAGTCGGCGATTCGTCACGGTATCGGGATATTACCTCCGAATATTTCCACGCTTTGGTTTGCTTGGTAGCCCAAATATTACACTTTTTCACAATCTTAAGATGTTTTGTTATGTTTTTCTGGTGCTCTCGAATAGTTACCTTTCCTGGCTTTGCCGCTATGCTTTATACCCCTCAGAGAACAGTCCGGACTAAATACCGGGTCGGTGACACGATTGAGATGATGCGGATCCTCCATCTTGGATTTCATAATAAGCCGCTGCCCTTTCGGCCCCTTGGCTTGTATATTATATTGCCAAAAATATCGGTCTTTCCTACTGCTTCCATGTCTGTTTTGTTTGTCTTCTTCGTCATCAGAATCCACTAGAGAAAAAGATAGAAAAATAATATCGAACTGACACCAAAAAACGAAAAAAGTCAAGAGTTTGATTGATTGCACCCTATAGGCTAAAAAATCATATGCACATATTCTTTTTGTTATAATGCTGAGAGTTATTACTCCATATCAAATTCTTTCAGGAAACACTGGAAAGAGAATGTTCAAATAAATCCAATAAAAACTCTTGTGAAGAAATGTCGAATAATTAGATAGTTGTCTAGAGGCTAATCAGTTTGCTACCTAGGCAGAAAAATTATTCTTCAAAACAAGGCAGTTTCTAACGTTTTTTCGATGTTCTACCATGTTGTTGTCGTTGTTTTTTTTTGTCGCGAGAAGGAATTGATATACTGGGGGATAAGTTTCTCTCATGTCATGGTCCTTATTTTACTCAATAAAAATTATTAAACTTAATACAATGCGAGGAAAGAGCACCATTCTAAATACAAACTTTTCTGTAGTATTTTGCTTGTCATACTATGAAAATTATTAGATAGGAAACATCAGACAGATAATTCTGAAATTGGCCCTGGAATAGAATAGAAAAAATATTTATTGCGTTCATATATGTACAATATATAGCGCAAATGGATACATTCATATTACCGTGTATATGTATACTCAAAACAGTTCTCAAATTTCCTAGTTGCATGTTCTGGAATGTTGAACCATATTGAATTACATAGATTCAAGTTATAAAGCTCTTGTCTAGGTATTATTAAATCAAAGAGACGTCTGGATTTTTGAGCATGAATATTTTATATATAGAAATGCCAAACAGTATTGTGTCTCAGTTCTATTTTGAGAAACATTTTCATAATGGAAATACATTAGGGTTGTCGCACTGAAGCAAGCAGCATACCGTCGTTGGCGCAGAAACCCAAGCCCTCAAACTAGAGCTGAATATGTTGAAGCTAGGAATACATGCAATCGAACGATAGATGAATCTAAAGAGGCATACAACACGAAAATAAGATCGAAGCTCATAGAGTGTCCAAATGGTTCCCGTTCATTTTGGACGTTTGCCAAGGCAATCGGGAGAAATTTCACTTCTAGCTCATTTCCTCCCCTCACAAAGGATGATAATACATTGGCTATAACACCTCATGAAAAAGCCAGCACCTTCGCCAAAATGTTTGCAGAAAATTCTACCTTGGATCCACGAGGCCAGGAACTTCCGAAAGTCGCTACCATCGATAACCGTATGCCAGAAATTGTCTTCCGGCAACGCACCATCAGACACATTCTGCTTAGCCTCAACGTCAAGAAGGCTATGGGGCCTGACGGAATACCGCCTATTGTTCTCAAGAAATGTGCCCCGGAACTAACACCAGTTCTTTGCAGGTTGTTCACCCTTTCGTACAAACTCGGCGTATTTCCTTCTAACTGGAAAAAAGCTAGGGTCCAACCGATTCCAAAGAAGGGCAAGAAAACACTCCCTAACAACTATAGACCGATTGCACTACTATCTGTGATCTCTAAAGTAATGGAAAAAGCAATCAACATCGAGCTCATCCGATATCTAGAGAGCTCAAGAATCGTGAACGACCGGCAATATGGCTTTCGTCACCAGAGGTCAACTGGAGATCTGCTTGCCTATGTGACACATAAGTGGCAGGTGTCAATAGAGAAACATGGGGAGTCTCTGGCTGTAGCCTTGGATATCTCCAAAGCATTTGACCGAGTTTGGCACCAAGGCCTCCTAGCGAAACTTTCGTCATATGGTTTGCCGCCCCAACTGTGTCTTTTACTATCGAGTTTTCTTGCAGATAGATCACTCTACGTGGTGGTAGACGGGGTCTCGTCTGATACAATGACGATCAATGCTGGTGTTCCACAAGGCTCTGTCTTGGCACCAACTTTGTTTTTGCTCCACATCAATGATTTGTTGAATGTGACCTCCAGCCCAGTTCATAGCTTTGCGCATGATAGTACACTTCATTCCGCCTTTTCCTCTAGAGCCCCTATATCATCCAATGAGGCCAGAGGTGCAAGGCGAAGACAGGTTGATGCTTTAAATGAGGATCTGACAAGAATTCTGAAATGGGGATCTGAGAATCTAGTACAGTTCAATGCAACTAAAACTCAAGCTTGTATGTTCACCAAGAAAGCTGATCACACAATGCCCAATTTGATGATGTCGGGTACCACTGTTCCTATGAGGTCGTCAATATCCTTGCTGGGTGTCACCACCAACAGTGCTCTCTCATGGGACGATCATGTGAGGTCCATTGCGAAGACTGCTTCACAAAAACTCGGTTTTCTTTTCCGTGCGAAGAGATACTTCACATCCCAGCAACTGCTTATGATCTACAAAGCACAAATTCGACCTGTCCTGGAGTACTGCTCACATGTTTGGAGCTCAGCCCCCAAACATACGCTTAAGCTCTTAGATTCAATTCAGAAGAGAGCTATTCGCCTAGTCGATGACACATCACTCACCAAATCATTGACCTCTCTAGATCATCGTAGAAAGGTCGGCGATCTCTGCCTTTTTTATAGGTACTTTCACGGTCGGTGCTCAACGGAAATATCATCTATTATGCCACCACGCGCGATTCCTAGTAGACAAACCAGACGAGCTCAAGCTGGTCACCCCTACACTGTCAGGCTCGAGACCTGTCGAACATCGCTATACCAAGCATCATTCATCAATAGAACGGCAAAGTTGTGGAATTCTTTGCCTAGTGAAGTCTTTCCTGATGCTCACAACCTCCAAACATTCAAGAAAAATTCCAACACCTTCCTTCTTTCCCAAAATTCCACCGCTGGCTAACACGATGTTCCTCGAACATCATAGGTTTCCCTTTCGTGTTGTCCACAGATAAAAAAAAAAAAAACATTATGTGATTATGTTTTCTATCTACAAACCTAATTCAAGAATTTTAGGTTAATTGAAGTTCACTTCTATATTCGTTAGAACAATAGCTATAGTAAACTTGTGAAACAGTAATCCATATGTGGGTACGAATGATTCTACAAGCTTAAAATTAATTATTTCAGATGACATGAATTTGAATTTATAAAGATTTTAGTTCCATATTGATCAAGCAAGTTTTCTTAGCAACACGTTTCTCAAAATTGAAATTGTCAAAAAAATTCACCCCCAGATTTCTAACAGACCTATTCCTGGATTTTCGTACTCCATTAGGGTCGATAGTAGAGTTATTGAAGAAACCTCAACAGCTAATACCAGAATCACCAAATATAATACAATTATTCAACCCCATTTATTCTACTGTGCATTCGGTTTTGTATACGTATGAGGGTGATTCCGAAAACGAGTCGTGATACTCCTATTGTTCTGATGTATAATACACTACAATGGTATTCAATCAAACAGAGACTATATTATTTCCCAATGATTTTTTCTTCAAAGTACTCATTGATTTGGGTCCTACGTATTTCCATACCTATATAGTTTTGCACAGGGATGTTCATAACCGCTTCACAAGAAATCTGAATAATATCTACATCTTGACAACAAACTACATAAAAACAAAGAATTTTTGATTCAAAGATCTCCACGAATTTAACCAACTACTTGAATCAGTTAGAAACAGTAAATCACTGATCAGTTTCAAAAAAACATTGAAAACTATACACAAAATCAATGCCACCACAGTAATGAGTTTTCTAGACCGTTCTGTTTCTATAATCCCATAAGTATATATTTTTATATTCGTAATTTTCTATATATTTAGTGTTATATTACTAGTGTTGTGTTTTGGATGAGGTATGTTTTGCAAATGAAACGACTGTCAAAATAACCCAAAGGAGGACTTACCTGTATTCCTTTCTTCCTCGCTTCTGACCATTTTACGGGGTTGCAACCACCTATCCACGAGATCTTTGTGGACTGTATAATTTGTTAGGCTGGTTCAGTGAATACTTGCGTTGGAGATAGGACTACGATATACCGGTAGCACTATGATAAAATTGTGAAGTTCTCGCGAACCGAAACAGAAATCACAAGAGATATGTGATTCCGATAGAGTACAGAGTGATACTAATCCTCGATTGGTTCTTCACGATAAGCCCGCCAGAGAAATTTTGACAGGCATGCGTTAAAAGAAGCAAAACCGAACTTATTTACAACTATATATGTAGTGAATATTTGAATACGAATCAATTATAACAAAAAAATTAAAATAAAATCGAAATCTTCAAATCACGAAGATGAAGGAAAAAAGGTGAACTAAAATATATCTACCTACATAAAGCGGGTGTTGACAACTAGTATTGTGATTATTTGTGATTTATGTTACTGTTGTAATTTGATGTAATGTTATTTTGTTGAATATTAGGATTCCTATTTCAATTAAAGATTTATCTATATTCATTTCGACTTTGGATTTTACTGAATCAGTACCAATCAGCATCATTAGCCCATTATCTCAACCATTCAGAACACTTGAATATTATGGATAAAGTTTCATTTACTTCTTCTAGAGTAAGAGATTCATTGTGGTGGCTTAAATGCTTTCATGATCTGGAATCATTAGCATAAAAATGTCTAGAGCATTGAATAACTGAATTCTCAAGATCAGGAGTATAAATACTGAATAATGTTGGACCCAATATACTACCCTATTGCACACTGTTCAACCTGATTGTTGGGATCGATTTTTCCCATTCATTTCTTCAATTTGAATTTTTCCTATCAAATAACCTGTGAACACCATCGACAAACAGATTCAGAGAAGTTATACTATCCCATTCTGGAACGAATTTGTTTTTCCCAATTTTCCACGTAGAATTTCACACCCACCATTATCCGAGGAAAAATCCTCGTAATGTGCGTCGCTGTCCTCGTCGCTGTCTTCGTCGTCCAGGGAGAAATCGGGGGGGTCGGGACTCAGGAGCCCCCCCGTGGATATTGACGAAGTAGAGCCGCACTCGACTAATGAGCTGGTCGAGAGCAGGTGTTTTCTCGGTTCGCGTCTTTGCCAGATTTGATCTAGGCCCGAGTGGGTCGGTGCTGATGACGATAACCTTGAATGGAAAAGATAGGTTAGATTCCTGTTGAATCTTCACTGAATGCATGTCGAATGTTCCATTGGTATCAGTTGAGTACTGACTACCTGCTGTAGAGTACAATAATAGTGTGAAATTCATTTATTACATTTTTAAGGGTACGTTCAGATCACCAACTGAACTGGATCCAAACTTGCCAAATGCTATAAAAGAGTTAAACAAATATCATTTATGTTGCAGGAATTGCTTCTCATTGCCAATTTTAATATGGAATACAGTACTGGAGAAATGCTGCCCCAGTTCACATTGAAATAAAAATTGCACTATCAAAAATTGTGGTCAGAATATTATTCAGTACATTGATAATTATGACAGTGTATATTTTTTTCCTATTATTTTTAAAAAATCCTCTATATGAGAGTACACCTGAACACTACACATTCAGATATACATAACTACAATATAGAACATTCAAATTCGGACTATACCATTTTCTCACAGGCAATAGTATCTATAGCATCTCTGAATCTGAGACACTGATAATGAGTAATGGAGATGTTTTCAATACTCACTAATGCAAGAATATCTAGTTTTATTTCAATTCGATTCCTTTTTCAATGTGTTTTTCATGTTTCATTGCATACATTTTATTCAATGAATAGGGTATTATGAGAATGGTTCTTATGTGGAGCATTGATAAAACCTTGAGAAAAAGAAAGAGCTATCGATTCGTCTGGATGTGTAACGTAGAAAGGTGGAATTTTTCCCACAGTCACGGCTGGAAATTGTCGTATTTCTAATTACTATGTGACAATGGCATGGCACATCAAAATCTCATCGAATCTTGCTATCTAATATATAATTTACTATATAATATCATATCTTTGGTTCCATCATATTATAGTTTCATTAACTCTAGTAGGTTAGGGATTGACTGATTCCATACATTTTGATGTCATATGGAAACAAAAGCATTAATATCATGATTTTTATATCATTGACAACTTTGTGAATTAAATACAATATAACCTCTTAGTCTTCAGTAAAATCTGATAGCCCGTAACATCGTTGATAGATTATACTATACTATATTATACTATATTGAACTATACAAAATGTAAAATTTGCCTCTGATATTATGAAAATCTATTCTATCGATAATATTTTAGGTTAATTAGTTCTAAACTCTTCAATAATAAAGGGGCTTGATCAGGTGTCATGTACTTGACGGTTTTGGAATAAATACCTGAATTGATACATGAATACCCTCTGAAGTAACAAAACTATTGCATGTCTTGTTGTAGTCTATAGCAGTATTTCTCAACCTGGAGTCTGCAGAATCCCAGGGTTCCACAAAGGTGAGTTTGGGGTTCCCCGCGTCAAGAAAAAATACCATGAACAAAAACAGTAGGTAGTAGTACTTATAAATACGAACAAAATAAATAAGCTCAATCCTGAAGCAAATGTGCGGATACAACCTACAGGAATAGAACCTGACGACCATTTGTCATGTAAACAAGCTCAGCCATCTCATTGAACTTGTTAACCATTTATGAATAAAATTGAATATCCTTAATGACAATCAAGATCCCTATCAAATGATCATATCATGTTCCTATACCTAAATGAGTTCCGGGGATAAAGATATAAGAAAAGGAATCTGGCATATTTAACGTATATAGCGATGAAAGTGAATTTGCGCATAACTTATAAGCAAAGTAACTCGAAAATATGTCAAGGAATATGCCAAATTGAGATCCTCTCAGAAAAAAATCACCTTTTACCATTTTTGTATCTGGCGGTGAAATCAGGATTTTTTACCGACCCTGTTTAATGTAGAACAAAACTACCCAGGTATGCTACGCCAAAGTTTCAAGTTTACCGCTTGATATCGCCAGATACTGCAGTAACGAATATTAAATTAGAGCTATGTTATAAACAAAAAATATGGAAAATAATACTCGAAAGCCGTTAGAGATGGGTATGATATTCAGAAAGTAATCACAAATCCATAAATGCAATAATATATAAGATGTGTCATTAGGAATATCAAAGTTCATGATATGTACTACATCTTCAAAAAATATTTCAAATCGTTGGATCGCGAGCGATTACTGAAGAATTTAGTAATGTTACGAGTTGCAACTCGGAATTCAAGCGAGAAATAAAAATAAAATAATATTAACCCTTCTACGATTCCGTACATAAGTGTGTTAAAACAAAGAGAATCAGTTTCACTTGTTTGAATATTAACAATGAGTAAATAATCCTGGTTGATTCAGCTGGTTCAGACCATCAAGTCGAGGGAGGGTGTTGAAACTTTGTTAGGAAAGTAGTTCTCCTGTTCAGCCTATGGTTGTACTAATAGATTCAAAAAAGATCAGATTATATCATTTCATGGGTGAGTTATTGAATAACGTTGAACAAATTTCAAATAAACCCTAGTTAGCGCCTAGAGGAAGGCGGTGGTATCCAACCAATGAAAACAGCAAACGAAAGAGAGGCAACCAGCAGTGTTCAGCTGACTGTTGGCAAGATTGCACCATTCTTTGTTGCACATCCAGACGAATCGATAGCTCTTTCTTTTTCTCATGTTTGTTTCAATGCTCCTCATAAGTCTATGGGGCAAGGGTGCATCTAGTAGAGAATATATAATATCATATCTTCGCATGTACCCGACCATACCTGGAACCCTGAGTCCTGCCCAACTTGAGCGCCCTGCCGGTGTGCCTCTCGGGGAAGGACTGGCCCAACATGGACTTATCCGGCGAGTCGTAGTGGTCTCTCTGGACAAGGAGGTCGTGAAGAGCGCTGTGCCTCTGCTGGAAGGCCGAAACGTTGGACGGCGACGAGATCGATTGGACGATCGACGAACTGGAGCTGGTGCGACTTTCGGGAGAGAAAGCGGACGTCGGCGTTCTGTATTTGTAGTAGTCGAAGGCTCCTGGAGAGAACGACCCTAGTGTCACAGAATATATATACCCTACGGAAACAGAAGCGACAGTCCAGTGCTATTAAGAATACAAATTTGTATGTGCATACCCGAAAATCGTGCAGCCAACAAAATGGTACCAAGAAAGTCAAGGATATATTATTTCCAATCACAGCAATTGAGGTCGAATTATTCACTATTGATACTACCAAAAGGAAACCCTGAGGTGGTTGTTTGTGCATATAAAAATTGTTGCAGTGCTACAAATCGTGTTTTTTTCGCTTTCCGAAAGTTTTTTTTTGTTTAGCAACGATTACCAGTTTTTCTTCTTCTCAACCCTATCGTGAATTAAATTTTGCAATTCATCAGATTTGCTTATTGAATTTTGCACGTACATAATGGCTGCCTCTGTTGAAGGTCATTTTAATTGACCTCGAAAACTTCAAAGGTGTCCACAGAAATGTCGCTTCTGTTTATGTAGGGTATATAGCTAGTGTAGTTATGATGCTCTCAGAACACCAGATGATGGTGATTGTGATGAATAGAGAAATAAATTACCAATCCAATTATCAAAAAATTATGAAATAATATTGCCTGTGGGTTAATTGAAGAGGTGGTATATTGACTTTTCTAGATTTTCTGACATTTCCTCTCCTCGTTTCTAAAAAATAAAAATAGAAAGTACAATAAATATTTCAGTATATTTTTAGCAAGGGCAGATTTATGATTTGCCCCAAAATGTGACTGAGCTTGAAATTGAACCTCCAGATATCTTCAATAAGAGAAATTCTCCATTTGTCAGTGAAATGAATTTAATATAAATTAAATAACCTGAAAATATCCTCACTGAAGATGGACAACATATGGCCGATTGGAGTGATATTAAGATCATAGGAAGAGATGACAACAACCAAATATGAAAAATCAAAGAATCTGCTCGCATTCTTCTGAACGGAGACAACAATAATACTTTTTGTTCAGTTGATATAGGTAGAATTTGGTATTCATTACTCAAACTGATTATGAGAATGGTGAATTCAAGATCAATTAATGAAGAAACACTTGAAAACAATGTTTTGTTCTATCTGACAACTTGTCTCTGCTTAGTGTCAAAAACGAAAAAAAAATAATTTCCATTGTGTTGAAAATAGAAGCAGATTCGTTCCTGAAACGTCCACTAAGTTGTAGAAGATTTTATATTGATTACAAATATATTTCTCTTTTCGAAAATTTGTCACTGACAAATAAAGAATTTTTCTTTTAGGTATCTGAACGATAAATTTCGAACAGTGACATTTAGGGCAAATCATGAATCAGTCCTTGATACAAATATATTGAAATAATTATTAGTGTATTTCATTGTGAGGCCCTGAGGAGTGCAAAATTTCAGTGGTACTAGTTCATTCAGATCCCCAACTGAACTGGATTGGTCAAGTTGATGAACTGAGCTCCGAACTTGCCAAAGCAATATAATATGCTTTGGAAAAGGCAGTCACATCTCGAATTGTCTTGCTGCGAAAACTGCTTATTATGCTGTATTTCTAGAGCCTCAAGTTGTAGAATACTATTCACTACGTTACGAGTTTCACAATATATTCTCTAAAAAAATATATAAAAAAATCATATTCTATAAAAATACACCTGAATGCTTACTCTGTACATTCAGATATTGTTTTTGCTACTTAGATTTGCCGAAACAACCCTCAAACCCCCGAAGGGCTTGTGCGAGTGAAGGAGACGGGAATCTACAGTTTATACAAACCACTGTGGCATTTGGGATAGTTTCATGTAGAACTTTATGATATACATTGTACAGCGCATAAAGACACCCAAATCCACAGGCCAGCCAGGATCGAACCCACGACCTGATGATTATTATGATGACGCTTGACCGTCTCGACCACCTGGCCGCCTGATATATATATATATATATATATATATACATAACTACGATACGAAAAAGGTAAAAAAAATCACAGAGCAATGACATTCAACTCTACAACATGCTGCCAGTACAACAGTTTCGGATTCTACCATATAGAATATTCAAATTCAACCATATTCCCACAGAGTCTCCCAATATTCTCTATAGCATCTCTGAATTTGAGACACCGCAATGGGTGATGGAGATATTTTCAGCACTCATTAATATACCAATTTGCGTGACGCTTTAGGAACATGAAAAACCGTGAAGAAACCGCTAATCCGTCACAAAGTCGTCACGCACAAAATCAGTCATCAACCCAACACAATATGGATGCGTGACACTTTGAAATTGTGAAACACCTTGAAGAAACTACAAACAAAGCGCCATGCGCCCGTCGCACAACACAATATTGAACGCGTGACGCTCTCAGAACGTGAAAAGTGAACAAACTGCGAAGAAAGCATCACTCATCATCACTCACCATCACTCGTCACACAATCGTCACGCATCCGTCACTCATCACTCACGTATCCATCACTCATCACTCACGTATCCATCACCAACCCAGTACAGTATCGGATGAGTGACGCTTTCCAATCGTAATCGTCACGCATCCCTCACACATTATTCACGCATCAATCATCAACACAACACAATATGGGATGCGTGACATTTTCAAAACAAGAAACTGCGAAAAATCCATGACGAATGCGTGAAGCTTTTTGAACGTTGAAAACCGTGAAGACACTGAATGAAGCTTCATGATGTCACACACCCATTATATATTCGTCATGCTTCTGTCACTCATCATTCTCGCATCGCAATCTGTGGAATAATCACAATTCGCCACCAATCGAACACAATACCAGATGTGAGACAGATGCCTGACGTTTTTTAAAGGTGAAGTCTGTCAAGCATCTGTCACTGATCCAGCATAATATCAATATCATCAATATCAATATGTGCCATTTTTTCGCGTTTCTTCAACTCGTTCTGACGTTTAACAAAACGTCACGAATTTGTCACGTTATATCGCATCTATGACATATGTTTTGATTGATGTGCTTGGGAGATTGATGATTCTTCATTGATTGAAAGAAAGTGATTGTGATATATGAACATACCTGTAGGAACACTCGAAGGTGAATCAATCTCTTTCTGCAACAAGTTATTCTGCAGCAGAAATGGAGAAGCACAGTTATTAGCCAAATGGCGTTCGGGAGTATGAGGATTTCCTTTTTCCAAAATAATGTAGGTGCTCTCTTCCGGAAGCAGTAGATCATCAAAATTCAAATCACCTGTAGACAAGAAGGTAATATGATAACAAATTCCATCATTAAGATATTCCATGAGCCTCTCCAGCATAGCGAAATTTCGAATTTCAAAACTATTTCGGGAAATGTCATATTTTGACATGTAATTTTTTCTCAATGGAACACCCTGTATCATCTCATATCTGAAAAGAACTATTGTGTGTGTGTTTTTGAAATATGTGCAGGGCGTCCCACCTATTATACTCAGATCACAGCTGCTAGGCTAATGAAGATCAAGAAAAAAATTTCTTTCAAAGTTATATTTGATGTGCTACACTTGGACATTGATTTCCATTGCACAGCATGTGCCACAAATCCGAGGCAAAACATTAGGTCCTTTTTAGAACTATATTTTCAGAGATTGTTAAAAAATACTGGGTATGTAATATGGGTTCACTGAGAATGTACAGAGTATCATTAGAGTATCATATGGTACAATTTGAAAGCTCTTTCAATGAGCTCTCGAATCATGACAAAAAAATACAAGGTGATCAATTAAAAAAATGAGTTTCTGTAATTTGAATATTGTGAAATTCAATGATCGTTTCAAAACACTCTGTACATTTTCAGTCAACACAAATGTGTATATTTGGGCACAAACTGTGGTTTGCCTCGTATTTTTTACCCATCTCTGAAAATATAGTTTTCATCAATATTTTTCTCAGCACGTTTTTTTCATAAAATTTGATCAAAATGTAAATCACTTGACATTGCTTTATCTGATCCTGGGAAATAAAAGAGATGTTGCCTGGGATTTATAGCATATCCTGTTATAATCCGTTAAAATGGAAATCAATTTCCAAGTGTAGCACATCTGATATCTAATAACTTTGAATGAGATTTTTTCCTGATGTTCATTAGCCTAGCAGCTATGGTCCGAGCGAGGATAGGTAGGCCACTCTGTATTAGTGTACAAATATTTTAAGAAATGTAAATAAGTGTACACTAAAACAAAGTTATCCATGTTAACAAGGTAATGGAAAATGATAGCCTGGCAAAATATTTGTTGTACCTATCAAATTTAGTTTTGATGAATTCATAATTTTTCAATATATTTGCAATTAACCCCTGTTGGAAGGGAGCAGAAATATATGGGAAACTCTGTACAAATGAATGTAATTATTGAATTGTATATAGTGAAAATATGATCAGGTTAGAGTAGATACTTGAATCATTTTAGGTGAGTTCATACATGATTCATGCACACTTGTGAGTCTTTTTCAGTCATGACAGTACCAGCAGAACGAAGGGTGTACAACAGATATAAACTTTCAACACAAGATTTGCAGTATTTACAGTATTTCTCCTTACAGATTACTAGTGATCTACCAAGGATTTGCATGATTTATAGAAAATTGTGTCTGAAGATTCATCAAGATCAGTAGGATTTCACATAGAGTGAGAATTATCTGAAACTTTACGAGATTCACCAAGACTTGATGGAATTTTCGAAGATTTGCAGTTTTTTGAAGATATAGATTTCAATAATTCGCATCAAATAATATTTATTCTGGAAGCTACAATGAGAAATTTGCGCTTGAAATCGCGAGATTGTAACAATATTTACAACAATATTCCAACAAGAGGAGATTTGATAAAGGTTATGAAATCTCATTAAAGGATTCAATTCATGAGCGATATCTTGATTGTAAGAGTAACGGTATTGTCAATATTTCTTTTATTTATGTCAAATGAAGAGAGATTTGTGATTTCAAGTGCTAAGATTTTAAGTGCTAAGATGTCTTTAATTCAAAGAAAGACACCCTTCATAGCGAAGTGATATTTTATACAAGAGTACTCACATATTTACCTATATCTGAGTATTTCCTCTTTAAAATGGTTATATTTTCCATCTCAGTATCGCACAGAGTATCTAGTAACTAACATTTCTATCGAAAAAAGGTCAATAAATATAGTTCGATTCCAGATACAGATTGTACTTTCGGCGGTGAAATTCATAATACATACTCTTTGATTATTTGAATTTGCAAATCAATGTTGAAAAAAATTTCAAAAATAAGATGGAAAGGCCCATATTGACAGAACTAAAATAACAATCCCCCCACCTAATAAATTATCATCGTTGGCATTCAATTCAGCCAGAGTGGGACCCTGAATCAAATCCGCCTTGTCAACTTGAAAAATATCATCGTCGTCCATGTGAATGAAGGACTCGCATTTTAGCATCTCATCATTGTTTATGAGCCTGTTGAGGCCCCAGCAGTTCACATCGTATATACCAGGCGTCTGAAGTTGGGCAGTGAAACCAAGATCAGCATACAGAGGGCTCTGGGAATTCTCAAAATCGTCCCGATAATCTGTCAGTTCGCGCCTGGGAGGAATGGGTACACTAGCAGACATGTTCACAGAGGAGGACTCATTGAGGGGTTCTTGCTTGATGGAAATTCCAGGGTCCAAGAAGAAGTCCCTTCCGAATTCACCCATTGTAGAGAATCAGGTGCCTGCAAATGCATAGTCAATGATTTCTGTGGCATAGGCATAACCTACTGGGATGTTG
Organism: Gastrophysa polygoni; assembly: GCA_963576655.1. Taxonomy (NCBI): domain Eukaryota; kingdom Metazoa; phylum Arthropoda; class Insecta; order Coleoptera; family Chrysomelidae; genus Gastrophysa; species Gastrophysa polygoni. The sequence continues at coordinate 6,264,884 of OY755092.1, forward strand.
GCAATTTTTCATTTAAGTACTAATATCTATCGACATTACTACAAGAGTTTTTAGGTATAGGAAGTCATTTCACCACCACATTTCTTCAAGATGTTTGAAAACTCCAAACCAGTTGATATATATGAGCATTCATCAGGATTCATTCATAAATGAAACATTCATCAGGATTCAACTGTTACAAAATGAGCTGAATAAGGATATGTACTCAGATGAAAAATATCAAAAAAATCAATTTTAAACATATTCAATAATTTGTTCTCATTAAAAACTACTGGACTCAAAGACATTGAAACACAGGAGACCAAATGTTTCATTGATAAAACGCTCTGAAAGCCGATCAGACATTGTTTGGATGTATACAACGAGTGCGAGAGAGACAAATGCACGGCGGCGGCTATTTGGCAACAGTGTTTGTTTGATCGCCTTGTCATGGCTAGTGGCGTGCTCACCGCCGACACTTTTTGAACATTACTTTTGCAGTCGAATTGATTGAATCAAAATTCAATGATTTTTTCTTCATTTCTCGAAAAAATACCTTCGTAGGGTTGCACGAAAGATACCAAGCAATGTTTTTGCATGCGTCACAAATGAAGGGATGATGAAAAATACAAATTTAGACAGCATTACATATGAATATGATGGTATCACGAGTAAGTACATTTTTTTTACACATTACATTCACATATTTTTATGATTTTGTGATCAATTCATTTTTTTCTCAACTACAGTATACAATCAAATAGAAAATGGGACCGTCAAAATGGGAAAAATGTTGATGATACCAAAACCAAAATTTATACAAATCAATGTATACTATCTATTTCAAGAAAGAACCAGCCCATATCACTAAAGACAATTCCAACAAATGCCTATATCAATTATCCTATTATCCAAAGAAACGTTGTTAATCATTGGGACAGTACAGTATATGAGAATATGTAAAATATAGATAACAATAACACCAAAAACAAAGTGAATTCTGAAAAGGTGGTGAAACATCCCTAAGAAGCAATGAAAGAAAACAAATATGTAATTTCAAAAAATTCGGTTCGTCGCAAGTATTTCCTTAGATGAATTATGAATATCTTGTTACTGGTATACGTTTCATTTCCTCACGCTATGAGTTGTATAAAATCCGTCCATTATGGAATTAGTACATATGATTATATGACTATATGTACCAAATCAGATTTTGTGTTTTAATGTCTTTGACTAAACTAGATTATTCATCTCTACTAGTTCCTGTTTCTATTCACATACCTAGTATACCTCGAGTGGCTCTGAACATGTAGGTATGTTATATATTATGGAGGATATAATTTTTATAAAATCAAGATCAGTCACAAAATAATAACAATACTATGTGATATTGATCAACAATTTGTATGATACAAAAAACATAAGGAATTCTCTTGAACAACAAATATTCCCCTTCTCTTTCAAAAGACAGATGAATGGAATGTAAACAAAAACATACCATGCCTGCTCTACCATGATTTCATACACATGACACTGATCGATAATACATATAATTACTTGAGCACTTACCTTCGATTACGCCCCTATTGTGAATTATATACTTGAAAGGCCAATATCACCTTCAAAAATCGCAAATCTGCAAAATTCACTTCAAATAAAACAATTGTTTTTTCACTTCCACGTTCTGCTGGCAAGTGGCATCTGGCAAGAGTGACTCAACAAAATTCTATATCACTGTCAGTTCGAATACCCCAAATTCACAAGGACTTTGTTACAGCCTTCCGGGTGCAAATCGAATAACCCGAATATGATCACTAATAAATAACAATAAACAACCAGATTCACTCACTGACGTAACATTTCAAGAAACTAGTCACATTCACTCTTCAACACAAATATATGTTCTATAAGAATTTTAGTGTAGTGATTTTGTTAGCAAAAAATAATTATTTTGACTAGGACTAAGCCTTATCTGTTCACTTTCGAATTCACAATTCACATCCAAACTAAACAAATAATAAGCTTGTGGACTTGGTTTGACGTCATGATGTCCTTCAATCTACACAAATAGACACGTGACAAAAACAACACGATTGGAGAGGTGAGGAATGTTATCCAACACAAGTAATAACACAATTCATTGAATTCATTAACCTGTTCCTTCTTGGCTTGGTGGGAAATTTTATTAGAACTACTCGAAACCCTGAGATAACAGAATATAATTATAATAAACGATATGATTATTATTCGATTATTTTTCGTTTTTTACTGCCATCTGTTGATATATTACTTAGTGCAAAAATTGAAGCACATGAGCGTAGATCGAAGCAGGATTCGGGATTCTTCTGACTAGATCTTTCTACCTTGTTATTCTCGAATCATTCGAATTCGATTCTTCTGCGACTTGTCTGCGACTGACAAGAGATGAAAATAGATAGCTGGTTTGTTTTAGAATGATAGTAGATCGTAATCGCAAACAGAAAACACTGAAAATAGTAGGAATTTTCTGAACCTCAAAAAGAATCATGGTTGATTGAGGATTGAGAGAAATTATGTGGCTGATAGGACGAACTTCGGAATACCAGAGATTATACACCGGAATACTCTTTGCTTCGGAACTTCTTTTAGTTCGTTGAGGTTGGTGGAACTTGCACATGTTCATCAGTTGCACCAACATCGAATATATTGTTCATCGCCATCTGCCACCACTGAACTGAACAAACTATTGATATTATCCTCGACGTCCTTTCCCACTGGTTGACATGACGCGTTTCTCATACGCATTGTTCGGTCGAGCCCATTTTGGTAGAAGATGGCGGTAGACAAATCGAAATTTGCCAGAACTATTGGACTTGTGAGTTTATTCAACATCAGAACTGCGATTCAAAAAGGAATTATAATCATTTCTCACCGTTAATAACAGTCGAGAATATAAAATGTATGGTGGAAGAGGCAGTTTTAGATATATCATTATATGTGAGCAGATTGTTTTTCAAATTTCCCGGTTGAAATAGCGCCACCTTAATTCACTATTTGACAATAAATGCTCCCAAATCTTCAATGATCTGATGTTTGGTGGCTTGAGATGAGATGGAGCTAATATTTTTAGAATAGAAGTAAGGTCAGTAAATTTGAATCAAAATAGTAATAATCAAGATCACCGCATTGTTTTCAGACATATTCTGAGTATTATCCATTGGGAGTATACCGTTATGAAATCGATTTGATGCCCTTCTATATCTAGACGCCTTTTGCCATTTTTGTTTCAATACTAATGATTGTTTTGTTTTGGACCACAGCCTCTTCTGATGAACCTTTGGCACATGTTGAACCCCATGAAATTTCCACTAATATTTCACAGTATCACAATATCCCATCACCTGAACCAGGAGTACCTTGTGTATATTTTATCTGGTTATTATTTTTTTAGGTTAAGAGGTGAAAATGGTAGAGGGCTCCAAGCAAGTCAGAGTGGACAACTGGGGGGTGTTCTTCCTCCAGCGTCTCCAAATGTTCTTCAGCAAGACAGATTATTGCGATTTAACCCTCCAGTTTGAGGGTAATGTTCAGCTAAAAGTTCACAGACTTGTTATGAATGCTTGTACAGAATATTTCACTATTTTGGAACAGATGTACCCTGCTATGGAAGAAAATACAATCATGATGCCTGGGAATCTTCAATCAGATGTTATTGTGCCCATTGTGAACTTCATGTATACAGGTCAGTCAGTTACTAATAATTTTTAGAAATGAACTGGTGGAGGTTGAGTCACATTATCTTTGTTTCCACCTGTTATATCTTGGTGATGACTTTTTCCTAGTGAATGTCAATGAATTGAGGTGAATTCATGCTCCTGATTGTTTTCATATTTTGAGATTATACTTTTCTGTTTATTTGTTGAAAATATCTCATAACTTACTGCATAATTTTCCAATGTTTGTACCAATGAAACAGTATCAAAATCATGAGAGGTCAGAAACATTTACAGAAATTAACAAAAAAACCTGTTTATGGTGAAACCTACTTTTTATGAAAAATGTTTGTAAGAACTATTTATTCAATCACAGACAGTCTGCCAGTCTTCAGATTGGAATCAAATTTGCACAAATATTTGAATATTTTCATCATTTTCTCAGCAAAGAAAGGATTATTGCCAGAAAACAAGATCTTTCCATAGGCACTGAAATTTTGAACTCAGTCAATGATAATCTTCCAGTCCAATATGAATGTCAAAAAACCTATTTCACTCTTGAGTCAATGGGCAAACTGATTGAAAAATTTATTAAATATAAACTTTTGGATAAATGTGCCTTATAAGATGAAAATCATTTGCCTTCATGGAGAATCTTATTACAGGAAACGCTGTGTAGAGTAACAGAACCAGAAGTTGCAAGATTTATGTTGAAAATGTCTCAATATAGAGAGAATATCTGTTGATAACTTGAACACACATGAACACAGCCCAAAAAAGTGTCCTTTCGGGAAACTCCAAACATGTTGCTGGCCTAAAAGATATATATATATATATATAGTTGTAAAGTGTACAATGTTGTCAAAACTTCAGATAACTGTTGTGTGATAAAATTAAAAAACACATTAAGAAACACATTGACATGATATGAATAACATTGATAAAACTACTTTTCACTCAACTTTTCTATCCTCTTTTCAACCTGAAATACCAATACACAATATCTTACAACAAAAACATAGTGCACTGAATTCCAGTAATAGTCAACGTGAAATGTCTGGATGCCTACTTTTTTTATATAGATATTTTAGAATAAATTCCATTCTGTTAGATCCTGTAGTTCTTCTACTATTGCTGATAAATATATGATAAATACATTTTGAAGCTCACAGTTGAAACAGACAATATCTCTGTTGTTTAAATTATGAAATAATCAGTGGTATTCAATAAATCAGAAAATTCCATCCACTCCTTGTTTGTTGATTCCTGATGACCCAAAAATATCTGTAGGATCACCATCAACAGGAGTACACAATAAGGATGTTCCCTTTATGAATTCTTGTGAAATTCAATTTTTCCTTAAATAGTCACATTTTTATTGTATCAAAGAATTTGAGACATATGTATCAATGACAGATCAATGATCTGGCCCAAGAGTCTCTGTGTATTATATTTTAGTTTCGTCTGACTCAAAGAGAAATTTCTTGCTAATAGTTTTTAGTTTAAGTTTTTTAAAAATTAAAAAAAGGCAAATATATACTGGGTGGCACAATGAGAACGAAACAATTTTAAATGATTTTAATTTCGAGGGGGAATTTTTTTGGGCATATTTTCAACTTCCTCAACTTCCTTTTGAAATTATAGTGCAATTATATCAAGTGTTATAGATTTTTTTCAGTAATTCTTGACTTTTCTTTCCTGACTCCCAGGTATGCTCGAGTTCCACATGTCTATATTCGAGAAACTCTACATGGCCGCCGAACTAATGAACATCGGCATTCTAACCAAACTCCTCGACGCCCAACGAGCCGCCTATCAACAACACAAACTGAAACAAAAAAGCGGCGAATTCAAGCAACCCAAATTGGAGAAAAAGCTGCTGCAAAAAGTAAGGTCATATCAGCTTTTATATCTGATCATGAGGCTATAACTTGCATCATGAAGAAAGATGGAAACGATACCAGACATAACACTTACGTTTGTTGTACTATAGAGGGTGTCCTGAAATAGTATAGTAAGATTTCAAGCACAGAACCTGCTGGTGGGTTATAGCCATCTAAAGGAGAGCTTGAGATTATGGTTTGATTTGAATAATCATAATTGTCACTCAAAAATGTTACTCCCATTCAGTTTCAACAGCACTCACCATTAACGAGATAAATTGATTTTAAAAGATTGCTGCGTAATGAAAATAGTACTTTTTCTTTATAAGGTACCTAACATATAATTTTTTGCACCCCTCATATTTTGAAGAAACATCAAAAGTAGAACAAGGGGTATATTCCATAAAACCATAATTTTTGGGAAAATTTTATACCCTATTGAGGTAAAAAGCACTATTTTTAGTATGCAAAATTTCAATATCAATTAATCTCGGAAATGGTGAATGCTACCGAAACTAAACAAGAGTACCATTGTATAGAGTAAAATTGTTGAGGTTTCCATATTTCTTGGTCGAACTACCAAAAATTCATAAAGAAAAAAGTTGGGAGGAAAAGTGCCACTAGCCCCACATATTTCTCACATCCCTGATTAAAATTTTGGAAAAAAGGTAGGTACATGTATAAAATTTGGTTATTTCTTCAGAAAGGGTTTCAAAAATATTTACATAAAACCATCATCTCAGGCTTGGCTTTATATCAACTTTTCTTACTATTTTTCTTCCTATAATCTGTCATTGAGATCTTTCTATGTAATTTCGGGACACCCTGTATAATGGAATATGTGAATGCAAATCAGAAATCTTTTTTCGAACATTAACATGCATACAGAAAAATATATATGAAAAAAATCAACAAACATGCAATGAAGAACTATTATGACAGGAGGTTGGTAATATTAGTTAGCCAATCAATAGATTCAGATCAAATTTACAAATTTTAAATTTGACAGGTGAAGCACCAGATATTTTATCACACTATACACTTTCCATCAAAATGTCATCAGATTTTTCAATAAGAACATCTAAACATTTTTAGATTCGATTTCTAGAGTGAATTTGATTGTGGGTACGATATTATTAACATAATTCAAACATTTATCTAGTTTTATACAGTTGCCAAATAATAGAGTAGAATAGAGTTTTATTCATACCATTACAAAAAAGTTGTAAATTTCTGTATAGTTCAAGTCATTTTCTTAATTTGAAATACGAACGCAATATACAATTACAAAACTCTGGTTATTCAAAGAAAGTGTATTCTGAGAAATCATCTATTCTATGAGGCTCTGCAGCAACTGACATTTTTTATAATAATATTTTTGAAAACTATCAAATTGTTCATGGTTTTGAGGTGGTGCGGTAATAAGTTTAAGTATTGTATACATTTAAAAAAACACCCTTTTTCATATGATGACGATTCATGCCGAAGGTAGCAGAATACATCCTTTCTGTGCATTTCATGGTGGTGGTCAAAAGTGTGATAATTGAATGATTTTGATTTGATTTTTTTGTAAATAAAGACATTGCAAAACGAATAAAGCAGGAACAGTAAGAAATTCGAGGCTCTTGAAAATACCTCTACGAGTATCAGTGAATCTCAAGGTAGAAATTATCCTAAGTGCCCTTTTCTGGACCATGAAAACCTCTCATTAAACCTTCCTAAAAAAATAATGGAAATATAGTTTAGATAACTCCACCATGTTCTTGGTTGAATATTTTTTCAAAAATTTTTCATAAATATATAACTCCAAATAGGAGATAATGAGAAACCCATGTCCATACCAAAACTTTGTTGGTAAAAATCATTGCCCGATTGAAAATAGATTATTTTGAGACATAATTCTAATTCATTTCATGTGACAGAAATTTGAAAATTCCTGAAAATCTAGAAAAATTAATGTACCACCTCCTGGTCTAACCTATAGACAGCACTATATTAATACTTCGTCCAAAGGATATTCTTCTGACAATAAAGAACACCGATCTCTCTCTCTCTCTCTCTAGGAGAAAGCCCCGTCCTTCCCCAACGACTTTCCAGCCCCGGCTCCCGGCCGCAAAGTGCACGTGTGGAAGCGCAAAGCCGTCCCCACCTCGCACCCCGTCTCGCAGCTGCATTTCCCCGAGCATCGCTACCCCATGGACCCGCTCTCCATCCCCGACAACACGCCGAAGCCGACGCGGTTCGAATGGCCGGAGGACGACCTGCCCGCCCCCAGCTTCATGGACGGCAGCTTCGAGGACTTCACGTTGACCAGCAGGCCGTTGCTCACCAAGGAGGAGGAGGACAAGGCCAAGCCGTCCTTCGACGATCTGAGGTACAACGTGGAGGTGCCGAAGAAGACCGGTGGCGGAAGCAAAGCGTCTAGTAGCGTGGTCAATACGGCGGAGGTGGAAGAATTCGTGAAAGAGCAGAAGATCCGCATCGCCATGTTCGAGGACGGTGAGTGATGTAGGGTCGACGGACTACTTGACAGGCATGTTTTCAGGTAACAGCCAAATGACTCCGATGTATTACGCGGACTCATCTCGAAGATACCATGATTTGATTTCAATTCGTCCCACTTTCATATATCTATAAAATCAATACAAAGTCTTCTTCTGAATGACTATAATGTACAGAAGGAAGTATATTGTATTCCTGTATAAGAGTACATATCAAGAACAAAAAACAGACATAGGAGGTTGTTGCATTGACAAACTTATACAGGGTGAGTCAAAAATGTGTACCGAGCTTTCTGGGGGTGATAGAACATTGAAAAATAAGTGTAGTTTGATGATTAAACTCATGGCCCAAAATGCATATTAAGGGAGATATATCCTTCCAAAGTTGATCAAATTAAAATAATTTCTCCGCATAACTTCTGGACGATGAAAGTATGTTGTCAAAATACATTTTTTCGTCACACTTCCACATTTCTGATATTGTTATAAAGGGTGTTTTCAGAGGGTGAGTCATGATTTTTTGTAGAAAACTTTTTTCCCTGTATTATTTTCGGTGAAAAAACAGGAGCATTCGATGGAGCGAAGAAAATTACATGAAAAAGGTACTCTTATTCAAATACAAAAAATTGAGCCGTTCGTGAGATATTTGAGTTTTTGTAGTTACATGATATCAGCAGATTGATTTTATTCATCGCGAGATTCATCGGTATAACGATATTTCAGCAGTATTTGCATTTCCGAAGCACTCGCCAAGCATTAGAAGCATATCAGTTTGTTCAGAGAACGAATAACCTGCCATTTTCTTAAAATCTCAGTTGATAATCGCAGTGGTAAATGACCCGGAAAACCACACGAACAAATCGACTACAACAATGTTGACTCGAATGTTGATGACATGAACGTCAAAATTGAGAACAAAATTATTCATCATGGCCTGCTAAAATATTGTTACCGATGAATCTCGCGATGAATAAAATCTATCTGCTGATATCATGTAACTACAAAAACTCAAATATCTCACGAACGGCTCAATTTTTTGTATTTGAATAAGAGTACCTTTTTCATGTAATTTTCTTCGCTCCATCGAATGCTCCTGTTTTTTCACCGAAAATGATACAGGGAAAAGAGTTCTCTACAAAAAATCATGACTCACCCTCTGAAAACACCCTTTATAACAATATCAGAAATGTGGAAGTGTGACGAAAAAATGTAATTTGACAACATACATTCATGCACAAAATTTCAATTGGGTGGTTTTCATCGTTCAGAAGGTATGCGGAGAAATTATTTTAATTTTATCAACTCTGGAAGGATATATCTCCCTTAATATGCATTTTGGGCCATGAGTTCAATCATCAAACTACACTCATTTTTCAATGTTCTATCACCCCCAGAAAGCTCGGTACACATTTTTGACTCACCCTGTATAGTTCAATGAATAATCACATTCAACAAATCATCATGTTAATCTGAACACAATGTGAATTGTTGAAATGACAATTGAGAATCGACATTGATCCTTCTTGAATAAGAGGACAGTTGTCAACTGAATATACTGAAATATGATGTGGAATCTGTATTCTCAGTCATTGCAATAATAATATTAATGATAATAATAATAATAATAATAATAATAATAATAATAATAATAATAATAATAATAATAATAATAATAATAATAAATGGTCTTTATTCATCGAAGTTTCGGATTTTTACGAAGGAAAATACAAAATAACGAGTTTATCTTGATGAAATAAATCGACGAAGTGAATTGAATATAGTAATTAAGTTGAGAAAATGGGTTGATCTGTAATGGGGTGAAATAACATATGAAAGTTAGAAACATAATAAAAAAATTTCGACCTCTGAACAATCTACATTGTATGAGGAAGAGTATATTATTGATATCAATATTATGATGAAAGGGGATAAAATGGCATATTCAGTTAATTCTTTACTGATTTCAAACATGTTAAAAACAACTAAAACAACTAAAAAGCAAAGTCTCTTGTGGATATTATGCAGTGAGAGAAATTTCTAATGAATTAGTATCAGTCACTGCCAAAGTGACATATTATGCTCTTTAAGATTCTCATCTACTTCATAGAATACTTTTTTGGGGGAGGTAGATCAACACTGCTCAATGAATTGCTCATACTACAGAAGAGGGTCATTAGGTACATACAGGGTAGACCAATAGTGTGACAAAGCACAGTAGCAGCTCTGCTATTAGAGATGGAAGAAAAATGTCATAACAGGAGTTGTAGGTCCAAGAGATGCATATTTTGAAATTATTTTCCACTATACAGTGTCTCAAAAAAATTTAAATATCAAACTTATGCCTTTTCAAATGTAACACCCTATATATTTGGAAATATATAGATTATCATCAAATAATGCTTATATCTGATATTTCGCTCAAGCATTTCTCCGTAAATGCAAACATTTTTGAAGAAGAGTCCACTACTCACAACATTCGTGTTGATCAATAGTCAATACCATGTTCTATTATACAGGGTCGCTGATATGTATGGAAACGGTCGATTATTTCCTAAAGTAAGATAGCTAGCGAAAAATGTTAGGATACAAAAGTTGTAGGCGTTTTTCAAAATCCATTAAGCTAATGAAGAATTAAGTATACAGGATGAGTCAAAAAGTCAGGACGAAACAAAGTTGCTTCTTATCTAATGGGACACCCTTGTATATTATTCCACATTTCAATTCTGCTCGAGATTCTGAACAAAATTGATAAAGCGCATTATTTCCTAAATTCAACCGATTTCGAGATATCGAATTTTGAAAATAACTTATAATAAATTATCCAAAAATGTTAGTCCATCAAGTTCATAGTCCATCAAGTTACCTTTGAAAGTTTCCAGCTCCATAACAACGCCGCGTCGTTCTTTTGTCTAACTGTGATGATCTTGACAACACATGTCAAAAATACATTTAGTGTAAATAAGTTTCGCCGCAAAAATGGCACGTTTAACTAATACTGAAGCGTATTGAAATTTTATTGATCATAGGATTCGGTGATTAGAAGACGAAGTTGTGACCAATTAGTGAATATTTTTAATGAATTGCATCCAAATCGGGAACCAATTTCTAAATCAACCGTTTCAAAAACATTGCAGCGTTTTCATGAAACTGGAGATGTCAAAGATCGACCCATAAAGTGGAAGACCAGTAAGCGTTACAAATGAAGAAAATGCTTTGGATGTCATGTTAGATGTGGTGGAAAATCCAATAAATTCGGCACAACAGAGGGCTTTGAATCATAACATGAGTCAATATTCCATTTAAAGAAATTTGCAAGACTGCAAAAATTCCATCCATATAAAATTCATTTGGTACAAGAATTGAGTGAAGACGATTTTGATCGTAGAATCGAGTTCTTTGAAGTTATTATGGATAAACTAAGCGAAAATGTCAACTTGTCAACCACATATTGTTTTCTGACGAATCTACATTTTGTTTAAACGGGCACGTAAATCGACACAACTGTAGGTATTGGTCAGACCAAAATCCACATTGGATGGAGGAAGTTCACACTCAACGGCCACAAAAGGCAAGATGTCTGGTGTGGCATTATTGGTGGACACGTCATAGGACCCTATTTTATAACGGAAATTTGAACTCTGAACGATATTTATCACTTTTGTACAACAGCATATTATTCCAGAGCTTAGACGATTATTCCCGAATAATAACAATCCCAATTTGCCGCAGAACAAATATGGTTTCAACAAGATGGGGCTCCTCCACAATTTTGGACGTATGCTACGCGCATATCCTAGATGAAACTTTTCCTAATAAATTGATTTGACGCAAGGGAGCAATTGAATGGCCAGCTAGGTCTCCCGATATGACC